>OY728130.1:860121275-869253930 GCA_963277665.1 Viscum album
ATATTTATATCCATGATTTCGGTTGAATAAATCATCAATGCGAGGTAGGGGATACTTGTTCTTTATTGTTATAGTATTGATCTCCCTGTAGTCAATGCAAAACCTCATAGACCCATATTTCTTATTAACAAAAAGGACATGGGCTTTGTATGGAGAAAAACTGGGGAAAATAAATATCTTGTTACTCAAATAATCTAGTTTTTTATTCAGTTCCACTAATTCCATAGTGTCTATTCTATATGGGGTCTTCAATTTGGGTCTTGAACCAAAAATTAAGTAAATGGAAAACTCAATTTCTCGTTCTGAAGGATATCCAGGTAAATCTTCTGGAAACACATCAACATATTCTTTCACAATAGATACATACTCTATTTGAACATTCCTTTCCTCACCCATAATTATTTCATTTTCTTCCTCCCTAATAATTTCATTTACTTGAGCTACTGGGGTGGATCTGGAAAAGAATTAGGAGGTGATGATTCTGCTCTAATGATATGATGTTCTTTATCATCGTTATAAAAAAATAGTAACCTCCTTCTTCTAACAATAAATTTTTTCATCATAGTCTGATATCCAATCCATACCAAGGGTTATATCAAATTCAATCATGGGTATGATGATGATATCAATAGATAAAGAACGTTTATATGCACTAATAGTGACTGATTCACAAAACATTGTTGCAATGATACTTTCCTAAATAGTTTTTACTGACAACTCCATTGATAAATAAAAATAGAAATATCTAATTTTCATATCAAACTGGGAAGATATGAAATTATTCGATGATCCATATCAAATAATTCATTGGATAAACTTGAGGAAACCGTTGAATTAATTGTAACTACATCTTTCAAAGCTTCATCCTCATTAGTAGTGAAAGCATAAGCTTGGCCTTGATCCCATGGCCTTTTCTATGGTAAGTTCCCCTGACGAATAGAACCTTCATTCACATAATTCCCCTTTTCTTTACAATTGTGGCATTGAACATTGACATCCTCTTTCTTTCCCTTGCAATCAAGATCTTGGTGGACTTTTTCACCACACTTGTAACAAACTCTCATTCCCTTCAGAAAAGTACCAGGGTTTTTCCTCCCATATTTACTGCAGGATACATATTCAAATTTTCCCTTCATCCACTTATTTCCACTTCCAGAGTGTTCAATAGATCTCTTCTTTTCTTGCTTTTCATTAATGTTGTAAGACTTAGATAATTATTGTTCTTTCTTGATAGCACATGAGACAACATTTTCATACGAAGAGAAGGATTTGGAGGCTAATGATCAATGGAGAAATGGTTTTAACCCATAAAATAAATAATTAATCATACTCTTCATGTTACATATATAACATTTTCTATGCCTTGATAACCTAGTAAAGTTAGCCTCAAACTTTGCGACATTCTCATCCGCCTTTCGCCTCAGACTCAAAAATTGTCTTTCCATATCCGCTGAATCATCATGAGGAAATTATTGTTCAAATAAAAGCTCTTTATACTCCCTCTATTTCTTATTTGATACTTCCTAATCATCCTTTGTGTTTTTTATTAATGACCACCATTGATCTGAATCTCCCATAAGGAAATAAACTGTCAGGACAATGTTTTCCCTTTCACTACTTCCCAAAGCCTGAAATATTTTCTCTAAAAAAAATATCCATTTCTCAGCTATGAATGGATTTTTATACCTATTGAATATTAGTGGTTCTTGCCTCATGAAGCGGTCTAACATTGAACCTCTGTGTTGTGGATAAGGGTGCTTCATATGGGTAGGGTTATTTTTCATAACCTGAGTGAGTTGTCCCATTGTGGTGATAAGTTGATCAGCACCATTTGCATCACCAAAACCAATATAATTATCTTGAATAGGAGTGAAATCCCAAAATGGATTACGTGCATTGATACGGTTTCCATTTCTTCCACTAGGCACCATTTCTAAATAATGGCATATAATAAATTTGTTTATCAATATAAATACATAATTCCAAACTTGTAATACACTTCACATGAATTGAAAACTTTTTTAAATTATCCATAATCATAAAAATGTTCTCTTTGAGGAAGTATATACTCATAAACCCTTCATAATGGATTGTAAATAAAATTAGAATTATCCAAAGAATATCCCCCGAGAGTGTCGTAACCAATAGGGCATCAAGTCCCATTATTGTGCACCAGATCTTGTTCAAGTCTGGCTCAAAGCGGTGTTTTAAGGTTTTACCCCTAGGTATGTATGTCCCAAAGCTACCTCTACCCACTCATATAAAGAAAGGGATATATTTCTTGCAAAACTCCAAAAATCTCTACAATACCAACATTCTATGAAGTTCTTCAACACTAATCCTTAAAGTCTATCTTAGGGCTATGTGTTCTAATCAGAGTTTATTTAATCCTAGATTCCAAGATTTGTACTATACTTTCTCTGATTCCAACTATAATGACCTGACCCCAGTTACCCATAGTCGGTGCATTATTATATAACATTGGCACGATCACAAGGAAATCATGTCCCAAAAGACAGATCAGTATAGTATCCTTTGAAATTAAAGATACCTTCATATGTTTTACAGTACATTATAAAATAAAAAATTCAACAACATTGTTTCTATAGACCACACTCTAATCCCCTCAGACTATCCTTATAGGTCAGTCATAAAATACTTCTTCATGTCATTGAAAAAATAAAACATAGAAAGGGGTGAGCTCAGATGCTTAGTAAGGATAACAATATAGCGGAAACATTAATAAATAATCATAAACATTTAATGCAATGTATGAGACTAAAACAAAAGCCTTTTAAACATGAACATTATCATAATATGGAAAAGATAAAATCAAATAATTCCATTTACTTATTCACATGTATATTATACTAGTCTAATAATCACATGCAATATTAATAGCCACTTTCATAATGATTCAATGCATAATACCAGGCTTCATAACCACATAGTTAAGGCCTTGTGCCAAGACTACAAATAAAATTTTGTCAAGGCCTTGTGACAAGACACTAGTTTGTCTCAGGAGACCTATTGACGCATCGAGGTGCTATATCCGGCTCCACCCGTCACTTACTAAGTATGATGCATTCCTTATATGAAATGGTTTAAACATAACATAAAAATTCATATTAAAACTAGCATATGAAATTTAAATACTTTATTCATAAACCAAGAATGGTATAAAGAAACACATACAGAGTCAAACATAAGACAAAACCTTCATTACAATATTGATGTTTTGTATCATCATAAATCAATTTCAAATAATCTTAAAATCCATCAACGGATATTGACAAAGATGAAATCAAAACTATTTGAGAGAAATATTTCTTTTTGAAATCATTTAAAAGTCAAAATATTATAAAAGAAAACCTTTAAATTTATAATATTCATATAATCTTTTATGGGAAGCATCGATGATTTTATAATGGTGGAAAATAGCTGCATCCATTGTATATGTTAAAAAAACATTTTTACCACAATTTTTTAAAAAACGCCATAATGTACCTTGTTATCAAAACGATGGAATGATTCCTTTATAAACATATTATAAAAGTAAAATAAGGGTATAAATTCCTTTAACCCATAGTCTAGTAAATAGTAAAAATGTTTTGAAATACATTTTTAGAAACATGTATGTGGATGATAGGGATGTCCCAGTAGATAATTACAGATAAACTACCTCGAATAATAAAGAGATTGAGAAATTAACCCTTACATTGTAATTTTCCATGGTTGAGGGAAAGTTAACCTCCTTTATATTAGTTAAATCATTGTTATTAACTTATAAAATATTCTTATACATAAATATGATATCATATATGATCTTCTAATATTTATTTTTAAATAATATTTTAGTATTATTGTCATTTTGGGTAGTGTTAACTTACTCATTTTCTTTTATATGTTTTGTTACATAAACTGAGTTTGTTATAGATAGAACGTATCTTATTCATATCCAGAATTATATCAAGTCTTTAAACATTATTTTTAATCATCAAATGAAAACTAGTCTTTAATGGTTCTGATGGGGAAAGGAATCATATCTCATTCATGGAGACGAAATTCCGTACGTATGAACGAGTGACAATATCATTCCTTTGTTATTAAAATAGTATATAATTGGATATTATATCATATATAAAGAATCATTATAAATGTTTATTTATTATTTAAATCATTTATACTCATTATTATACCGATTCAAATGATGAAATTTTTGAATAACAAACTACACTACGATGTGGAGACGGTAAGCCGTACGTAGGCACGTGTGGTGACTTGTTCATTTATAGGATGGATAATATAACGAATATGGTTATACCATTTTTATAATAACATCATAGTATATATAAGATACTAGAGTTATTATTTTATTTTTGAAAAAACAAATAAAGAGGATGTGGAAGAAGAAAAGAACTTGAAAGTGGTGATGAAATATTTACCTCTTCATTGAGTGCTTCATTTTGATTTGATCAAAAGGTCTCCTTATGTTGGATTTCTGTCTAAAGGAAGTCCTCTAGGAGGAATTGAGGGATGCTTATAGGATATTTTGGGAAGGTTTTGGCTGATCCAAAAGTATTTTAAGGTTTTAATTTGAGAGAATGGTATGTGCCCTTTTATAAGAGGGATGATGGGAACCATAGAAAAAACTTAAAATATTATTGTATAATAAATGCATATTCAGTTTATAATTGCTCCAAAGTGACTTAATTTGATCCTATGGTGGGTATTTTTCGAAATACATTCAACTAATATATTTTATATTGTTTTAGTAACCATATTAATCTTATCATTTATATTTAACTCTTAGTTAAATAGTTTTAAATTTTTCATGTCACTTTGTATTTTTATATTATATGGTTAATAAAGCTACTATAAACATCCAAGATAACCCCAATTGTATTATTATTGATATATATATTCTTATCTATAAAGTTTTGCCAGTCCTTAGATTTTTCGGAATATAATATCAATTAATAATATAATATTTGTTTTAAAAACTTGTTTTTGTCAATTTTGACACTATTTAGTAATTGATTTTTGTTAAAGTCCTAATAAAATTATTAATTCAAACTAAATTCATTTAATCAATACTTACATATCATATTAACCTATTAAACTCGTGGATGTCATCAAAAATTTCAAATTTTATTTATATTAACATTTATAATTCCATTTATTTAATTCCCTCATCAATAAGAAAAAAAATACATCATCATTATGTCATAAAAACATTAATTATTAGATGTCTAAAAACTGTAAATAAAATATAATTATGTGGGAAATTGTTTTATATTTCTAATTAATATTTATAGTCCAAGTGATAAAATATATAACCCTATGTAAACACTGTTATACTAAAAGATATATGCTTATGTCATTTTTGTATTTACTTTAAATTAATTAATATATATTGTCATCATCACTTAAAAGTGGCTCCATGGGGTCCCAAAATCGACCCAAGGATGACCATGGTCGGGCATGTATTATCCAATAGGGTTAGAAAACGTATTAGGGTAATTATAATATTTTTTTACCTTTATTTTCTTGGATTTATCCTTTAACCATGTTAAATAAAATATTTACCGAAATAATTATTCAAAATGTCTAAAAATAAAAGTTACCTATTTACACAATTTTTAACTCATGCATTCAAATATGGAATCCATTTTTCCAAATTCAAAATACAGAAGTGGAAGAAATTAATTTAAAATTAATTCTCGCAGTCAAAACAAAAAGTGTGTTTCTAAGAAATAATAACTATCAAAAGATTGTCACTTGTTTATGTCTTGTTTAAATTAGAAAATATATCTAATGAACTAAATATTATTAAATAATAATAATATAATTTAATTTAATATTAAAACCACTCAAATTTATAATTTACCACTATAAATTATTTCTATTAAAAAAGTTGTTTTTAATTAAAATTTCGTATTTTTCACTATTCATAAAATTATGAAAGTTATCAGAAAAATACCAAAAATCTATCCTAGGATAATTTAGATATTCTGAATACAAAAATGAAGTCTATTTTGAGTGATAAAATTTTTAAAATTGTAAATTTGGATAATAATATTCATAATGGATACTTTGATTGGTTGTAGTGTGTTAGAATCTTGAAGTTGCGTATAATGTAAGTTATTTCATTATTCAAAGGGAAACATACCGTAGAAGATTAGGGTGTTACAATATGTACAATGTGTCCTATATTATTAGTTATCCTATGGAAAATCATTATTCAATAATATCATCATAGAACTTCCTGTTTCGTATTATAGAAGAGAACATCCTTGAACATATCAATAAGACATATACTCTAGGAAATTATTACATTAGATTCTTGAAGAACAATAATAAATATTTAATAACATGTTTTATTAATATTCAATACAAAAAAAATATGTGATAATATTATAATTGATTTGTTCTAAGACACCAACACCCACAAACTCCTTGTGTGACTAGAGCCATCTTCCTATAATTTTCATCCTTCTAGACATACCATGATAATCATATTTTTTTTGAGTAATGGATTTAGTCAAGGCCTCTGTCAGATTTTACTACATGGAAACACTATTCATTTAATCCTCATAACTCTAAAAAATCTCTCAATACATGATACTTCTGAAATATGTGATTCATCTCCTGATGTGTCTTTGGATCAATTATGAGATCCACCACTACAGTCTTATCACAATAGACTGTGATAGCATCTTTAATTCTATGATCCACGTCAAGATATTGGATGAAGTTACACATCCATACATCATCTTTAGCTACCTCAAAAGCTAAAATATACATGGAATCTACTGTAAAATCAATGATTGTATCCTACATTGAGATCTTCCAGCTCAGATAACCTCTATTCAAAGTAAATATGTGTCTCGTTTGTGACTTCTTGTCATCTCGGTTAGATTTAAACTATAATCTACATATCCTCTAATGACTAGTTACTAATTGACTCCATAATATAGGTACATATACATTTTACCCTTCATATATATAAGGATATTATTTAATGATATCAAATGGTAGTCACCTGGACCAGCTCGATATCTTACTACCGCACATAAGAACTAGGAGACATCTAGCCAAGTACACATCATAACATACATGAATGGAAAAATAATTGATGCATATAAAATACTTATCATTATATTTCTTTCATTATGTGTTTGAGGAAATTTTTTCCATGAAATATGAATGCCATGTTATGCTGGAAAGAATCCATGATTGGAATGTTCCATGTTGAATTTCTTCTGTATATTCTCAATGTATATACTTTGACATTGACTTGATACCCTACTGGATCATTCATCATCGATCATAATCCCAATTATGTATTCTTCCACACCAATTTACTTACTAGAAAATAATTTTATTGACCACATCTTAACAGACTATTAGACTGGAATTTCATTTCTTATGAGTAAAGCTTAATTGAAATTATAATTATGATGGATTTTTGTATTGAAACTGGTGAAAAGGATCCATCATATTCAATTCCTTGAAACATTTTAAACCTTTTTTTAAACTATTCATTACTTATAGCTACTAAATAATACATACATGTCTAGTTTATTCTTGAATACCCATTCTCAACTAATAGTATTTACATCCACTAGTGGATCTACCAAAATTCAGACTTCTTTTTGGTACATAGAATGTATTTCAGAATTCAGGTATTCTTGCCTCTTGGAAACATATTTCCCATTTACAGATAAAACATAGGTTATAAAATCGTTATAACCTCACTTGTACTCATACGCGGTACTTGTGTTTCTAGAACAGCTTCTTATTTTACATGCCTTGTTGGAATCTGTTCATATTCCAAATCATATATTCCTTGAGTATAAATTTAATCTATGTATATCTCACTCACACTATCTATTTTAGATATCTTCTCCCTCTTAAGGTAAATGGAGTTTAATTTCATTATTACATTTTTTTTGAAGGGTTCATATATGTAATATCACTTTGTTTCATTGGGGTATCCTATAAAGGTACACTTTGTTCCTCGTGTTATAAGTTTCTTCCTAGATAAGCCTTAACAAATTCTTCGCAACCCCACAAAAGTGTGTATGAAAACATAAGTTTTTTAATATTGCATAAATGGTATGGTATATCATCTTTCACATTAGTTGGCACATGGAATAGTATCTATGTAATTTTTTCTAATGCATATCCCAAAAATGATAATAAACGACTCACATAATAATCAATAATATCACCATATACAAGAAAGTGTTTTTCTTCCTTTTATTTACATCATTCCACTAAGGTTTATATGGAGAGTTTAGTTGCGATAGGATACCAAACTCCAATATGTAGTAAATTTAGACATGATTAAGATGTTCTTCTCCATAGATTATGAGGAGTTTCTTGATATTCTTACCAAGATGGATTATAAGTTCATTATAGTAATCCTTGAATTAAAAAAGAGAATTTGAATTATACCTCATTATGTATATGTATTATTATCTTCTAAAAGAATCAAAAAAAGTTATGAAGTATGATTAACCACCACTTGAAATAATAGAAAATGGTCACACACATCTATGTGAAATAATTATATAATATCTTTTCCTATTTTTCCTTTTTCACTAAATGGGTCTTTGGCCATTTTACATTGTAAACATGCATGACATAGACTAAGTGTTCTTTTTTTAGAAAAATATAAATAGCAATCTTGGTATAATTTATTGAATCGCTTTTCATTTACATGACCTAGATAGTGAATCCATAGTTTGGTTCGGTATGATTCATGTGAAGAATTTTTATTATATATTTTAATTAAATGGTTTGTGTAATACCACAAATAAATTCTCTTATTTAAATTAGCCTTACCATAAAAATGTTATATTTGAAAAAGAATAAAAAATTCATTTCCATATTTGAAAATAAAATTATATATATTATGTATGGATACATAAATAATGTTTTTAGTAATGGATGTAATGTAATAACAACCATTAAAAACAAATATCATTCTACTCGGAAATATGAAGTGGTAGTCCCTGATAGCTACAATTGTAATTTTATATATGTCGGTTGCTCAATGATCTAACTCCCCGTAGTAAATCTATATGAATATACTTGGTTCCTATGTCTTAATACATATTTGATTATCATTATATGTATTTAATACCCAATTTTTTGAAATAAATACATTTCAATCCACAAAAAAGTCACCTCAACTTCACCTTTCATATTTAGTGGGGTGTAATATTTCATCCATTTAACATTTTTTCTTCATGATTAATAGATATAGTATTTTCCCTTTCTATTCCCCTTGATCTTCCTCCTCTTGGAAGGTTTTGAAGATTCATTGGCCTTAAATCTCATTACTTTTCCATTATTTTTTTACCATAAGGATGGAATGAATTTTTCACTTAATATCCTTATCTGCTTAGTGAAGAAGAGTGATAATATATAGAATAGACTTCCCAATGTTTTTCATATTAAAATTCCCAAAAAAATGATGTAGAAACACTGAGGCAGTGATGATATAATGATATAAGTTCCCAGATCTTCGTGATGTCTAAACCCTAGAACCTCTAGTCTCTTAATATAACCAATGGGCTTGACTATGTGAGGCCCATATTGGGTACCCTGTCTAATATTTCTCTAAAATAGAACCTTGGAGATCAAAGAATATTCCTATCTACCTCTCTCCTGGTAAAGATCATATAGGTGATCAAACATACTATACGAATCCATTTAATTCATGAGATCACAAAATATAAATAAAACCATAAAACATTTAACATTGACCATGTTAATAAAATTTTATTTTAAGATAGAAAACTCTTCCCCACTCACCATTTTACACTACTGTAAAAATACCCTACACCAATGGTTTGGAGAACCGTTACCAAGTAATACAAGAGGATAGGTCTATACCAACGTTTTTAAAATCATTGGTATAAGTAATATGAAAATATTTACTAACAGTTCCATAAACCATTGGTATATGTAATTCAAAAAATAATTATTCTGTTGGTTTTGTTCCCAGCACCTCCTGTTTGTGATTTAACAACCTAACCACTAACCTAACATACTTTTGTGAAATAATTTCATATATGTATAAGTATTTTAAATTTTAATTTATTTAATATCCTATGTAAAAATATTGCATTAAAAATACAAGTACCTATACCAAGGTTTCTCAAATCCTTTGGTATAGACCTATACCAATGGTTTTGAGAATAATTACTATAGGTTCATTGATTTTGGGACTTATACCAATGATTTTCGATAAACTATTGGTATAGGTCCAAATTACTAAACTAAACCAATGGTTTTCCCAAATCCATTGGTATAGATCATATTTCTAGTACTGTTAGTAAATAAATTAGCATTGAGTATTCTAGAATATAATATTTTCATTCTTGAAATAGCATAACCCAAAGGCATATAGACCAATAATCAAAGTTACTAATTTTTAAGAGATTTTAATTCTCAAATATATATCACATGGATAGTGTTTTTAGTAATAATTACATTTTATTCTACAATTAAAAGATAAAATTATTGGAAATTTATCATGATTAAAAATTATTTGAGAAATAATAAATTGATTTTATTAAATCTGTCACAATTTTCTCAAGTCCTAATATCCTATAAAATTGAACTTGGAATGTCTAATTAATTTGACATTCTAGGGGTAATGATCCAAATTCCCCTTTTAATAACCCCAATGAGGGCTGATCAATTAACTTAAAGGTACTTAGGTTGGTACTTCATTGACAACTATAGGCTTAAAGCTCCTTGATCTGTTGAGTGGACTCCCCTATCCTAAAATCCTGATTTGGATTTCCTTAAAACTTGCCTAAAAGTATCATAAATCTAGGCAGGGATAATTCTCCTAATTTAAGATGGTTAAGTCAATCCACAACAATAATAAGAACTCCAAATTAAATGTATTTTTCTCAATGAGGGTTGGTCAAACACATAGTTCTAAGGATTTCTTTCTTATTCGATTAATGGAAGGTAAAGTCTGAATTAATATTTAATTGAGGGATTTTATGTTATTGTGATTAAATTTTATGTTTTTTTTATCCATTACTTGTATTTTTTATATTAACAAGATGTTCTTTAATTAATTAATTTTGTTGGATAAAATAATTATTCATATTAAATTAATTTAATTTTCATCTTTGAATATTAATTCAATTATTTATGTGATTACGACCTTACATCGATAAAATAAATAACTACAAAGACAAAAATAAATATCTAATGAAATAACTTATTCATCATATATAACTAATGGTTTATTTTATGAGTGGATATTAAATCAACCTTTAACCTGGTATAGATAAATCTTGATTCTAGTCTTATAATGAGTGAAAAAATTCTTCATATCCACCTGTGTAACTCTTGTTTTACCAAATATTGAATAATCTCCACACACCTTGGAAAAAATATACAAATTAAAAATATTTATAACTCAGACACGGCTGAGGGGAACCAAAGGATTGGTTGAAGGATAATTATATAAATATCATTATACATTCATGTCCTACAATATAATGGTGGGAGATATGATTCACTGGCCATAAAATTAAATTTATTAATAAATAATTTCAAAATCATGCAATAAATTAAATTAAATAAATTCCATGAAAAACACTGGTATTTTTTTATCTCATGGATGTTCATACATGTAACATATATTAATAATTAAATGGATAGCATTCATTTATTATTCTATATTTATTACTAAGATAAATGTTCCCATATTAATTAATTCATTCATTCATTCCCTTTAATCTTAATGCCCATTAAAATTCATTTTGAGATAAAAATCATAAAATAATTAATGAAAAATAAACAAAAAAACAAATAGTTTCATATTTATTATAATAAATTGATTGAGAATAAAAAATTATTTAAATCCCTTCTGAAATTTCCCTACACATAAAGTGATAATCAGGGAAATATGGTTTTAATGCTAAAATGTTCAATTTAATGTAATTTAATTCTACCAGCAGTTGAAATACTACACCTAGTGTACTATCCTAATAAACAACAAGTACTATTTCTACAATGTATCCAGGTCACAATACTAGGGCTTTAGCATGTTGGCTTGGTCGGACTACATGGTGTGTAAATTCCATCTACATGCCATGTATTTACTTTTCATCTACATGAGATACACACATGGGTCTTCGGTGTGTATTTAAAATTATTTCACGGTGTGTATAGACTAGCTACACTCTATTTGATCAGAATTATTCATGCACATGCAACCCACTTAATGACTCAATATATTATTATGTGAGATACTATATTAAAGGTTCACTCTATCTACACAATGTTTATCTCTAATTTAATTTGTCCAGAAAACATGGCCTATATGAATTATGTAAAAAAAAATCGGTTGGTTTTGTTCCAAGCACCTCACGTTCAGGATTCATGACATTCATTATTGACAATATTAAATTCTAAGGACCATTACAGACACTTATTAATGGGAATATAGAATGACATAAAAATTTACATAATTCATACGGGCTATACAATTCTTTAAATATCCCATATTGAGGATTACCAAGTTTTAATATCATGAGAAGAAGCCCCATATACTTACAAGTGCTTTCACATTAGAGTCTATGTAATATGTGTCCATTCATAGTACATCGTCCAAGCATGAAACATTATTTTAGAATATCATTAGAGAACTTAAAGGTTCTCATCATAGTGGGGTACTATTATGACCTTATAAATTTGATGCATACTCTGGAAAATTATTATATTAGAGTCATGTAGAATAATGAATAGTATGTAATAAGATGTTTTATTAATATTCAATACATCAATTATATATGCAATCAAAGTTAAAAAATTATTCCTAGGACACCAACATTATTAATAACAAGTATATAAATTAAAAATTAACATTGGGGTATGATAATTTTCACCACCATGCCAATTTATATCCCCATAAAAACTAAGTCATCGAAAATAAAAATGAATTACACCCAATTAAAGAGATACAATAGTTTATTCATTGTTCTCAAATCCACAATGTTTCTATAAGATATCCCAAGACATCCTGAGATGTGGCCTGATTCAAAATCAAGGAGATAAAAGGTCAAAAAAAGAATCTACGAGATAAAAAACATAATGTAAATTCAACTTATTAATTATTGACATCAGATAAAAGAATGAATTAACCAGATATCATAAGATGAGTATCATTGTCTAATAAAAATTATATCATGAATACATTATTAATAGACTCACACTCATCTGCAATCACATGAGTCAATAATTAGCAGTTTCTTGCTAATAACGGTAAGACCTAGTGTAGGTATCCCCACAATTTAAGGTTTAACCTAAATATGGTGAAACTAATAAGGTTCCAATGGAAAGGTAAATAGGAACAAATATAAATCCACTGAAAAATATAACAGAGAGAGAAAAATTAATGATAACAGGCCAACCACATTTCTCACGATAGGAGGAAAACCCAGTGGGATATACAGGAACTAAGGATTCATCTGATAGAATTTTTGGATATGACCCTAATAAATCACATTAGATAGATATACATTATCAGTAATTTATCCATTGAAAATTGATGAATACAAATTAAAACACCATTTGGGATCATTCTGATTACATGAGATATTTAAAATAATCTCCTCAACCTAGGATATTATGTTAGTGGCACCAAATAAATATATATGTCTGAGGAACTCTATGCTGAGTTTTAGTTGAGTTGATAATTGAAAATGATGTATTAAAACCACATGAAGAACCATGTTGGAGGGACCAATTGATAAGAACTTCTCACACTCCAAGGAATACATTATGCGAAGAACAATCATAATAAAAATATATAAGACTCAATCATGTATATTCGGGGATTCAAATAAAACAATCTAGTTACAAACTAAAAATATCAAACCTAACACAATATTTCTTTAAAATAGAGAACAAATATTTTAAAACACTATTATTCATTAAAAAATTTCACTTTTATTAGATAACTTGAGAAAATATATTTCACACTTCATCATTAACTAAAAACATAATTTTTCTAAAATAAAATTTATAAAATATTTATACTTAATTTTAGAATGTTTAATTTTCATTCAAATAAATATAGGAATGTCTATTTCAAACTAAATTTTTTTATAAATATGTCACCCACTAAAATTTTGTTTTTCTAAGCCACAAAACATTTTCAATATAAGTATATATATTTTTAGAAGATATATCAAAATAAAATAGAATAATCATCAACCAAAATTACACCCAATATCATAAATTCGTAGTAAATCCCCCCTTAATTTTCCTAAAATAAATGGTTTAAACCATTGGAAAAAAATTTAAGGGGGATAAAAAAAATTAATAAGGGAAATATGAAATATTCTGCCTGGTTTTATTGAATTATTTGGTAAACCATGCAATAGCCTCTAGGAACAATTATACAACCATCTGCACAGGCTCCACAGAGTTTTCCAGACCATGCATTCTAACTATACGACACTGGTTATTCCTTTAATTTTTGTAACAAAACACAAAACCCAAATGAAATCCATTTAACTTTCATATATATTAAAATAACATCAATTTATAAAAACACTATTTGGAAAAAAAATCTCAATGTTCCATTTTGTTGTTTTTTGGATGACTATGTTTCTTGAAAAATACATATGACCACAAATCAGTATGGTTAGTGTATTTTTAAGTAGTTGTTTAAGGTGGTGTATTATACCAGTTTTTACCAAATTTTTGGTCCTCAAAATATGGAGTTTGTTTTTTTGAAATGGACGTTTTTTCGCAGAACGCAGTTCGCCAACCACAAATAAAGCTATATGATCCACATAGAGGAAAACGTCTGTGGGTGACTCCTAATCTGTGAAAGGCTTGAAGATCATGGTACGACCTTCATTTTTGGCTAGGAGGTGGTGATTATTTTTCAAAGGTACCAACCACTATAATAGAAGAAAGGCGCTATGAAGACCACATAGAACAGTACATGATGAAGGTTATACCACATCCAAATTTTGGCTATCTCAAATCAGAATATTTTTAAGATATATTTTATTATATAAAACCTCAAATAAGATCCTTATGTATAAAATATTCCATTATAAATGATAATCTCTTCGATAATAATTTAGTAAAGTTTGAAAGAGATCACAGGGTAGTCCATGAGGGAGAAGAGTTCATGATGGAGAATTATGTGCATGGTGAAGTAGTCCATGAGAACATTACAAAAAACGGTTTTATGGGGATCTACATATCGTTAAGTAAAAGGGTATGTATTGTTATAGTTGTTCCAGGAAAGATGAACTGGTTCATGGAAGGAATGGTGGTCTGCAATGTACTCCTTCCACGTGGTGTTATACATTTCACAGAGGAAGCAGGGTAGTCCATGGAGGATTCAATGAATATTGAAGAGTAACTAAAATAGTTCATGAAATAAATTTCCACAAAATAACTATTCATAGAAAAGTGGAGTTCTTCTACGGGTGAAAATGTGACTTCAACGAAGAATTTACCTCTATTCTATGATGTGTAAATTCATGCAAATTAAGGGACCTATAAGTCCATAAACTGTGTGTGGATCCATTTTAAGAGTAGTGACCAGAGGAAGAGGAATACATTGGTCTTTTCTACTATTAGTGAGATAAAGAAAGATCCATAGGGAGTGGAATATAGGAAAATACTGAGCTGTTGTTAAACATTGTAAAGGAATTGTTCCTGGGCATATATGTAATCTAGCCCAAACCTTGTACTTTGGATGTGTGCTTTAGTGGATTTGGTATATCGGCGCATCATTGTATTATACTCCTTAGACGTATCCCAATGAGGATGAACCATATAAAATTACAATGTAATGTGGTTGATTTTATTTCAATTCATACATTTCTATGTGTGAGAGAGAGAGAGGGAAATGTGTTTTATTTAATAATGAAAAAAGATATAAAGGGGATGTTGTTTTAATATCTCATCCATTGATTCACCCCTGGGTATTTAACCTAGTTGGGATAAAAATTTGTATTAGAGCATAAAAGTTGAAAGTTAGTAGTTCTATATCAGTAAAATAAATGGATATTTTCAATAACAATCATATTCTGATCATCTATAAAAAAATATTCTAACTACAAAATAATATGTTGTATCACTAATTAAGATGATTACTAATGGATGACTTCACTGAAAAAATGTATGGAATTTTAATCAATATCAATAGTGTCGCTTTCTAAAAATCAATCTGAAGGGAATTGGGTACTAATACTAAAGGAATCAATGCTTTTGGTAGAGCCCTCTCAAATAAAATATATAAAAAGGTTATGTCATGTATGTCATCACATGCTATGTGGGAAATTTTTATGAATATTTTTATGGCGAATCAAAATTTATAGAAGAAAAGCTTTAGGTTCTTTGAATAAATATGAAGATATTAGAAGGAACTCAAATGAGTCTATTGATACATTATTTGATTGGGTAAATATTTTTTTGGAGGAAATTTTCATTCTTAGTGAAATTATTGAATATATAAATCTTGTCAAGTGCATCCTGAGAAAAAAACACCTCAGTTTAATCAAAAAATTTATCTATTGAAAGATAAATTAATAAAGGAGCTGACATGAGATAGTGTGTATAATACTCTTGTTTCTAATGAATGATAAATGATGATAACCTGTATTTGGAGAAAGGGAATTCCACATAAATGGTGTTTAAGGCAATGAATAATATCATAGTTGAATTTGGTCAATAATATTAAATGATGAATGAGGTAATGTCATTCCTTTCCTCAAATATCCAAAGAAGAAAAATAAAGTTCAGAGAGAATCTTATTCTTGCATTATTTCAATAGTTATACTTTATGAATATTGTATGAAGGTTCTCCAATATGATTTATGAATATGAAGAGGATACAATTGAATTTCCCATGAACTATTATTTAGTCGACATGAATCTCAAGAAAAATTTTAAGAAACAATTCTTCAAAAATAATATTTTTCATTAAAAAGAAAATGATTGTTTAAAAGAATATGAGGTAGAGGAGATAGACGACTTTAAGGATCATAATTAAAATGTTATTGTGGAAGTTGTGGGAAATTCCAAAATAAGGGAATAAATAGATTATTTGTAAGACGAATTATAATAAATAGTTGAAATTCAAGTTGAATTGGATGATTATCTTGAAGAGATTGATTTTTCGAGAGCCAAAACGCTGAAATATAACAAATTAGTTCATGATACCAAACATCATATCTAGTAGTAGGAAGAAGAGAAGTATAAGATGAATGAAAAAATTTAAAAACTGAATTCATTAATACCATAGTGCTCGGAAAATATTCTGGAGTACAATATCTCAATTGATGAACAGAAATGAGAAATCGATAGTATGACTGACACAGGAAGAGATCCAAAAAATGTATCGATGAACATGAAGAGGAAGTTGTCAGCCTATGTTGAAGTGTTAAGGAAAATGAAAATATCTTATCTTTGTGTATGAAATTGAGCATTAAGATCATTCAGGCAACATAGAAGATGTCGGTGAAGCAAAGAGGTCTAGTAGAGAAAAAGAAATTGTCAAATTCAAATGATAAGACTGGTGGAAGTTTTGATCAGAAACAAACAGAAGAAATGATTAATTTTAGAACACAAGAATATTATCTAAAATTAATGATTGATTTGAGTATGATTTAGAGTCAAAATCTTCAGAGAACCCAAGTAACAAATAGTGGTGTTTAGGTGACAGACTAGAATGCACCTCACATCATGTATTATTATTTTGGAAAGAAGGGACACTCAAAAAATTTGTGTTCCATAGACAAGTGATACCTAGGTGGACAATAAAAAAATGGATTCCTAACAGAGTTAAATACCATATAATATCATTCAAGGGTCATTGTTTTTAGTGTGGAGTATTTGGACACATGGGAAGATATTTTACATCAACTATGGAAAGGAATGTACCAAAAAATAATCAAATTGGTCTCAAATATCAATTCAATGAACCATCATGTAAATTGAAAATTTAAAATTAATTTGATACTCTACAAGATGAAGCTCATACATCATACACTGAGGATAATAGCGATTATCAATTCATAGCAGGTATAAAGTCAATAGCATGGATCAAGAAGAAATGAGTTGTATAGTAAATAGTTGCATAGAATTCTTTTAAAGAATCAGATCACACTGGAATTTGGATTATATATAGTTTATGAACTTCTAATATGATAGTAAATAAGGGTTTGCTTATCAAAATCAGTCATGATAATGAAGGTGTTGTAAGATTTGGTAATGTTGAGGTTATTAATATTACTAGATTTGGAAAATTGATGTTTGAAGGAAAATACATGATATTTGTAGATTTCATGGTTATTGAAGGACTCAATCACTACATACTATGTGTCAGCTAATTCTGTGATTCAATTCATTCCATAATATTTTCTAGGAAATTATGTGTCATCAACGAAAAAGGCAGTTCGTTTGTTTTATTAGTAAAATTTATGAAATGGAATCTCTACCTTTTGATTGGAGAAGAAGATATGTTTCTTGTTTCCATGGATGAAGAAGAAAAGTGATGGAATAAATGTCATGGTAACTTGAGCAAATATTCGTTGGAATACATGGGGAAATAAGATGATTCTCAAGACCTCCCTAGATTATCATACGGTCATACCCATACGTTTGATGATTTACAACAAGTGAAGATCATTGAAAATAGAAATAATGTAAAAGAGAAAAGGTCAAAAAGATTACTTTAGTTTGAGAATGTTGATGTTTGTAGACTAATTTCATCAAGATCTATTGATGGGAGAGGATATTATGTTCTCTTCATTGATGACTTTAGTATAATGGCATGGGTTTCATTCATTACTCACAAATCATAGGCGTTCTATTGAATAAATACTTATAAAAGTGATGTTGAGAATATTTTGGGTCAAACAATAAAAAATATTATAATAGATAATGGAATAGAGTTCACAAATTTCCAAGAGGAGTATTATCTTTAGAAACATGTGATAAGGTACAATGATTTAGTATTAAACACTCCACAATAGAATGGAGTAGTTGAGAGAAGAAATTGGATTATAGAAAACATCATTAGAATAATTCTCATTGAAAAAAACCTTCCAATGATATTTTGTAAATAAGCAGTGATGACATTATTATACACATCAAATAGTGTGTTACTATATCTAAATGAATATAAGGCTCCATATGTGCTATGTTATAGAAATAATATGACATTTAAATACATTTGAGTATTCAAATGTAAGTGTTTCATTCTCAATATGGAGAAACATGGGAAGATTGAATCTTGTGGACATGAAAGGATTAATAATAATTAATAATAATGTTGAGAATGAAACACTTACATTTGAATACTCAAATGTACTTAAATGTAATATTATTTAAAAAATAATATGTTAATTATAATCTGATTAATAATAATTAATAATAATGTTGTAATTAGTAAGGTACTTAATATTATAACTATAATTAATTTATAATTTAATATATGATTTAATTAAAAATATAATTAAAAATATTTATGGTTAATATTGTATTTAATAATAAATAGTAATGTAATCAATAGTGTAATTAATGGTCATTAATAATGTATTTTATGATCGATTTGTTAAATTAATTTATAATACATAATAATAATATAATTAATAATGTTATAATTAATAAAATAATTAGACATTAAATTAATAATATAATTTATGATATAAATACAAATTAATAATTAATTGGAAGTTTAGTCAATGCCCCAAAGACCCTGTGCAATATCATAAATAGAAAAAAACATACTAAAAGAGGGAGTTTCACAAATATCTCATTTCATAATATCTTTCAAATCCTCAGGGGATCCATTTATCCAAACAAAGGATAGATATATGACCCCATTACTATAAATTTGATCCACTGAATCATTCACTTCAATGAATGTATGAGATATTACAATGTTATATCTATATATTTCCTAGTGACATGGCAACCATCTAGTTGAGACATCTTTTCAAGATTATAGGCATGTATTTGAGGAATTTCAAGGATGTCTGAGATAATATTCCAAAGGGATTTTACAAATGGGAAATGTATCCCTACCTGATTATCATATTTGATGTTTGAACTATATAAAACAAAAATATAAAAGTGTAAAAGCCATGTTCTATCAGTATTTCTACATTTAGGATTTTTCATATTGAAGGTTCTCCGTATAATCCATATTCTTAAAGACCATGTCCAGTCCTTTTGATAATTCCATACCCATTCTTATATTAAGTCGATCCTTCATTACTAAACATGTAATAGATTTTATTGGTCAGAGTTCGATCTCTATCTAGTTCCTCAGTAAGTGTATGTTTATGTGAAAATAACTCAAATTCCTCAATGTAATTATTGATAACATTTAGGATTCAAAAAAAATTGATTTTCAAGATCACCCTGAAGTGTGTCAAGCCTCATCCATCCCCACAAGGATTATCTCACACCCAAAACGATCGATTTTTTATTTATATTATTATTATAAATATATTTCCCATAATCCCATCTTATTTTTTTGATATCCCATAATCCTTAATTTTACTATATGGCCTTAAACATAGACTCCCATGGTCTTTTTATCCTTGAATCTGTCCATTGTATTCCTACTAAAGGGAACCTATCTATCTAGTATGTGATAATGAATGTGAATGTATATGCATGAATTCGTCCACAAAAATTAGGTTTCATGCCATCAATTCTCATGTTACACTAATTGTGTCACTTTTTCACCTAATGAATTCTCCAACTATACTCTCATGCCTCCTAGACAAGCTGTAAGTCCCATAATACAATCAACTATACACTTATGAGATTCCTCAAGCATCACTCTAACTATATCATTGATACACAACCATATCATTTTGAATGGGTTCATATTTATTTTTATTCTTTACTCATGAAGTACGTATGGGATTTCTCTAAAGGCCCATTCAATGGAACACTTAATGGATAATTAAAGCTCTTAAATAAAGACAACTCATTTCTTAAATTGTATTGGGTGTTTCAAATGTGTAATATTTCCTTTACAGGGCCTCATTTATATGTATCCTTCACAAGGAACCATAGGTGAGGCTTCTTCATGAATGAACATGTAAAGTCCCATCATAATGTATTCCTATAAAACTATATTCGTAGATCTCCTCTCACATAGAACACATTATTTTTTACCATTAAAATAATCCCTCATATTCCTCATTCATATATCACATTTATATGATGTGGAATGGTGGTATCCTATGGTAATTATATCTCGCTTCTAAGTGGTCCCTAACCATGAAGCATATATCCCAAGGATGGTCACTTTGTGGAGACCACTAATTATGGGTAGTCAAACATATTTTGCATTTTTTCCTTCAATTAGGTCATATATTTTTGATTGATCAATCCAAAATACCTTACTAACATACATTCACTATGGTAAAAATATCAGAAAAGATATTCCATCAAGGATTCCCCCAAAACAACCAAACATGAATGGTCAAGTTGGGCATATAAATGTTTATCCCATTGATTGTGTATTACCTTGGTAGAAGGTCTCTCCAATGAAATTATCCCTAACCAATAGGACCCTATGGGTACTTATGATCATGTACTCCATTGATAATGTGGGTTACCATCATGAAGATACCAGGAATGCCTCCATCAAGTCAGACATCCTAATTTATGTGACAGACATCCAACATTTTTTATTCCCATGTTTAGAATGGACCTCTTTTATCCACATAATGAGCTAGGGATATTACCTGGGATTCCTACTAGGTATAATCTACCATAATGATCTTTTATTTCAAATGTAGAAAAATTTAAGGATCCCTATTTGTTGGGGTGCTCTTGGGATCTTGGCTCTTAGATATTCTTCCACCTACATGGATTTTCCTCTCTCCCCAGTAGTGTTGGATCCTCTTCTCTACTCTCTTCTATTTCTTTCTACTTTTTCACTTTCTCTTCTTTGGACTGCTCTCTCTCCAAGTCCCCTCTTCAGTCTTGGTCTTGTATCATCATTTCCCCTCACCTTTTTGCATGGAGTTGATTTTATTTTTCCTCAATCACATATAATATGATCTGACCTCACATTCCATCACTTCTCTCTAGTTCAGGTCTAAAGTTATGTAATCATTGATATTTAGGTATAATCAACATGGAAGTTTTGGGTTTCTTAGTGGATCCTTTCTATTTAATTTAGTTTTCCATCCCCGGGATTCTTCGTAGGGGTTTCCAATCATGGAATTTCATTTTGATAGTCCTTTCATTTATCTAATTAATTTTCAATGAGATGTATTATGGTGGGGTTTAAGTTGTTCTTTGTGGCTTTTTGTGGAGGCCCTTTTGCTCGCACACTCTCTGGCCTCCAGGTTATCTACTCCATTCTAGGTTGGTTGGGTGCGCTAAGTCGCATGTGGTTTTGGGTTTGTGGCTCGATGCGGGGGAGGATACCAGGTGACACTTCATATGATTAGGCAAGGGTCATATGTTTTGTTTGGTGATATGTAATTATAAAATGGAAGTGTTGGAGAAGAGCCATGTATGATTGTGGATAAGGTGTAGTGATGGTAGGACAACTTATGGCATTTTCATCCTCAATCAGGTTCATAGATTTCTAACTAGTTTTTAATTCTAAATGAACATCTTGGAGTTGTTTTGAGAGATTCATCTCATGGTGGGTTAGAGGGTTCTGGGGGATGTATGACTCAGTCGGGTGGTTGTTGGTGTTTTCGTTGCTCGGGGCTTATTACGATGGTAACATCATGGTGTTCTTATTGGGGATGATTAATCTGAGGTTTGATTTGTTCATATATTTTTTGGTTATTATGTACCCCTAGTTTGAGGCCTCCCTAGTGGTGGATAGTGGTGTTCTTCTTCGATGATGAGGACGGTTACAATGATCAATATAGTGTTTGCAGTCGACAGTGATGTTTTAGGCTTAGGTGGGTGCGCGTTGTGGGTAGGTTCGTGTCCCAAAATAATTTATGATGAATTTTTTTTTTATAATTTTAAATTTTAAAAATTTGGTATGATTTTTTTTATTTGACATCAAAAGTGGGCGAGTTGTGATTTTTTATTTTTGTGGTGGTTTTTATTTGGTTGGAATTGTATTTGGATTCACACATAACCTTTAAAATTGTAATTGAAAAAATATATGGATTGTGGATGAATTTTTTCCTATTTTACCAAATATGTCTTGCCTATATGGGAAGAAGATGTGAAATCCCTATAGGTATGCTTCCTATTCCTAGGGAAATTTAGGGTAACCAACTAGGAATAAGGCCCAACTCCTTCCTCATGTGTCATGTTGTCCTTTATGACAATGTTACCAACAAGTAGGAAGAAAATATTTTTACCTCTATCATCCCATTTTTAATCTCTAAATCATCCCAATTAATCCATATCCCCCATGAATATAATTTTCAATGGGCCATAATTCATATAATTCAATCCCACCATAGTAGAATATATTTTTGAAATGTGAACCCACTCCACGATTTTTGAAAATTTTAATATACACCACAACCTAGCCATTTTTTACCTATATCTCTCTATAATGATGTTTTAAGGATCCCAAACACTCAATTTTATATCTAATGGTTTATTTTGAGTGGAATGAATTTTTCTTATTGAAAAACTAACATGTTAACTTTTCATAGTATCTTATGTTACCCTATTTGTAAAATGGTAAGGCATGAATAGTCTCCCACTAATGAACCTGAAGATAACTGGACACTTGATGATATTAAATCATTTATTCTTAATAGAAAATACATGAATGTTTTACAATAAAATATTAGTACAAAAAAAATTAATCATGTTCCTATATGTAAAACAATCCAATAAATATGGAACTTACTATAATTAACTCATAAAGGAACTAATAAAGATAAATATACAAGATTATACATGTATAGGAATGATTTTGATGGTTTGTATATGAATCCAAATGAATCAATTACCAATATATTAATGTTATTTACTAAAATATGAAATGTTCTAATGTCTCTCGATGATGATTTGTTGATTAAAATATCAGTAAAAAATATACTCTTGATCCTTCCAAGAAATTGGGCACCCATGGTCAATAATATACAACAAGCTATGGGCATAATGAAAATGGTCATTGAGTAAATTATCATTATTGGAGTTACTGACCATGAACTAAATTATCTTTACATTATTATAACATATATTCACAGTTTTTAATATTAATAAACCATTGTACAATATAATGATTATTCTTATTTGTAAAATATTATGTGATAATGTCCCAATTCTAGTTGTCGCACTAAAAGTTCACATGATTTCCCCACAAGATAAGAACCCAGGAGTGCTATGACACTATTCTTAAATATATGTTATATCATCTAATAATATCATTTTAGGGAAAAAAATTATACATACTATCAGGGGAAAAAATTAATAGGACTTTCATGAACCTTCTCATTGGGTATGCCTTGGTAATATCTAGTAGGATATTGTGAGAACGAGACCCACAAGTAGGAAATCAAATGTTATATGTGTCATTGGATGTTCCAATATGTGGATGTGTGTATTGATCCATAGAATTTATGATTATTATTAATAAATATCACGAGTCATGTACATTGATGTATTGACGAAAACAATGATGATAAAAGTTCGTGGTGAGGTAGGATATGTTGTCTGCATCATGAGTAATATTTCATTAATGAATAATGAGAAAATGGATGTGTAACTTATGTTCTTTATCAAAGGTGGATATATATGGACATATAATTGAAGTGATATAGCCTAAATAAATTCATGAACATGGTGTTCTATAGGAAATTTCAAACACTAGGAAGTCAAAGAAAGAGACATTGAGCACATAGGTTGATGGCACCGGTTTGCAAACTTCTTTATTAGAGATATCGTGATAAACTGAATATATTGTGCAGTAAAATTTCATATGACGTATTATGTATTTATGGAATTAAATTATTTCTCTTTGGGAGTCTTGAAATGCTGTTAGACACTATCTTTTGACTTTAGTTTTCTTTGCCTAATGCCACTAAGAAAGAGGCCTAGAGGGTAAAATAATAAGCGTATCCATAAACATAGTTAAATAATATATTATTATTTATTACTTAACAAGTCGAATAAATATAATTACAATATGTGTTTTAATAATTCTTCATGTTTTTCTGAATGAATTTATTCCATCACCAATTATTCTAGATAATATAATTTTAGTGGAATATTAAATAAATATTTATTTTCTATTTAGTAGAAATAATATTTTTTTATTTTTTGCTTAATAATTCATTGATATTTATTTAATAAATAAATAGTTATTATTTAAGTTCCAATAAATATTGTGGAGGAATGGTGGGCCGAGATTAATGGTCTAGTGATCAACAATAAATAATTAATATTATTTAATTAAATAATATTTATTCTAATTCTTATGTTAACTGCATGTCGGGAAATATTATTATCATTATTATTATTGACATGCCTTTCCATAGTGATTAAAAAAATAATAAGGGGCACTGGTGAAATTATTTGTTTTTAATCCTAGAGATATATAAACCAAATTATATTATTTTCTCAATATTTTTTTTATTCTCCACAATGGATTTTGAGTATCCACTTAATGGCTAGAGAGACCTTTTCTCATAGAATTATCCCAAGAATGGATAGTGATATTACTCCACCTCCCACTCTTAGGCCACAAGAGATTTAGGGGGGCACATTGGTAGCAGTTCTCGAGGTGATCAAATGAGGTCAATAGAAGTGAAAAGATTTATCATGATACCACACAGAAATTACTATGGAGGTATTAAAATATTTTTCAAACATGTGTGGGTCACTAATATAATAAATATTTGTTGATTCCTATAATTAAATAGTGGTACAATGTAGTTCTGTTGTCAAATCCATCAATGAGAAAAAATACCAACAATATAATTGTTTAATTAATTATATTGATTATAAATAATTTTTTATGATCCTATCATCAGTTTTGAAGTTCTATCTCAAGTCTATATTCATTGATACAATTACATAAATCATGTCATTTATTATTGTGTAAATCTCACATTGATCATCAATAATGACAAAAAAGAAAAGTTGGACAAGATCCATCGCATGATTCTGTTATGCTCTAAAGCTACAAGTTGTATCAGAACAATCACATGATTATTTATAACCATTTAAAGGTCATTTATTGATTTACGGATTTATGATTTAGTTTTCAATTAAATTTTAATCATTATTTTAATCTTAATTGTGAGATATGCATATTCCTCCTTCATTTCTCATATATCTAATAAATATGATTAATTTTAAGAATGAAATAAAATCAAGGAACTCTTCGATAGGTTCATGGGATTCAATCCATATAACACAGGAGTACACACCTTATAATCATTGTTACATGTCATGTACTTGTGTTCAAGGCATTAAAATTTAATTTGGAAATTAAATCAAACTGTTTACATTATGGAACATTGTGAATTTAATTCTTACACCTTGTGTTGACCAGGCTAGGCTGGTTCATGTTCAACCAGAGTACACACCATGTAGCTCACATACATGACAATTAGTCACTTTGAGTCGCATATTGGTTGTGTATTACCTTACACAACCTACATGATTGGTGACCTTGTCACTCAGAGACCACACACTATGTTGTCTATTATACATGTGATGTTGTCCAATTGTCCAGAGAATAGTTTACACACTAAGTACCTAGGCATGTGCCTCAGATACATAGTGAGATGTATGCATGTTAGGTAGCTCGCTTGTACACATCGTGTACTTATACAAAATTAATCATAATTAATTTTTTTTAATGTACAATGTAAACCATATCCTCATATGCTTGTGTGTGGTCATAAAACTCATAAAAAATTCCATGTGAGGGGTTTTTCAAATATATATAAACATATATGTGTGCGTGTGTGTGTGTTTTTAAATAATATCTATGTAATCTTTAGATCGAAATTTTTTGTATGAGTTGTATTACAATTGTCAGTCTATGGGTATTGAAACATAACATGTGACTGAAAAAATCATGTAATTTGTCTAATCATTAAGTTTATAATAAAAAGCATGAAAGTACATAATAAGTCATGTATTTCGTATGTCACTTGAGTAAATATTATAAAATTATAATACATGTTGGGTAGATTCCGATGGGTATTCCCCATGTTAACTCCCAAGTACAATTATGTACATAGTTATTTTTAAATAAGTTTATTTTTTAAAAAATTATAATGGATGAGAATCTAAAAGAAAATTCATATTAGAATTAAGATAAAAACAGTTAATTAAATATTATAATTAATTGATTTGAGTGATATTTATCATAAATAATAATTATTAATAATTTAATGCTAGTTTTATTAAATTTGTAATTCATTTAATCCATGTGTATGATCATGAGAATAGAACAGACCTTTTTATGTGACTAGTTTCATTTAATTTATTATTAAATTAAATTATTGACCTACGTGCCTTCTATCCTCTTATTACGTAAGTGATTATGTGACCATGGTTTCTTTTATGTAAACTCTTTCCCTCTCACCTATATATTAGTAAAAGCATCTGAAATTTATAATGTTCCCAATATAGTGGAGGTAAATTCAAGTTAGGAGATGAGTAAAAACCAATCCAAGAGTGTTATATTTGTGGATATGTGGATAGTTCTAACATGAACCTTAATTAGTTCAAGGTGTCTTTCCCCAAGGTAAATGGTTATTTTATCAACATCTACATAAACTAACCATTAGAAATAATTCATGATCATACTACTTCATTATTTTATTTTTGTAAAGTTTTATGGTTATTTCATTTGGATGTTCTGTAATGATCACATGTATTAATGAAATTAATGGGCATGAAATATAAAACTAAAAAAATTGTCTTATGCATAAATATTATCAGTACATGGTTAGTCAATTAAGTAAATCCACTTAATATTAACAATAATGTGATAAAAGATAACAATCTGAAATTTACTCATAAATAGGAAAAAATCCATCAATTATATATATTAAGTCGGTATAGCCTTCCGCTAAATCATTTAAAATAGAACCATAGTTTAATGTTCATGACGAGCCGAAGTTTGGGAGACTTCAATTATCGAGGAGTTCTAACTTGATGTTTTAGGTTAACCTAACTTACATCACAGCAAGTGTTAACTTTATATATAGGACATAGTGTAACTGAGAGGCAAGGGTTAAATAAATCCAATTTAAGGGTTCCACAATTGGCGATTCAACTCAATAGATCAAGGAATTGTGAGTTAATGCAGTTGGAGTTTTTAGTGCCTACCTAAAACAATTCATGTTTCTGGACCAATCAAATTTCAGGTAATCATAAGGGGAATATGGATCTTTTCCCCTAAAATTTCTAAGAAAAGATATATAATGAATCCAATGGTGGGGGATATTGGGTTTCAAAAAAATAGTGGCAGTCTAGTAAATATAATATTTATTTATTTGTATAAATTTTATCAAATAATGTACTAAAATTAGGGTCATCCTATTTTTATAAAAAAATGACTTCAAAAATAACAATATGATCCATACTAGAGAAGGATATCCTTCTCAATGTCACATATTTCTAAGAGTGGAAAATATGATTTTGTGTTATCCTTTTACATGAAAGGAAATTTTATGTGGTGAAAGAACATTTTCCCGATGTACCTAATAATTATGAAAGTGATGAAAAGTTATCACTCTATGAGAAACATTTAAAAATTTCTTGAGATGTTCAATGTTTCATGTAATCACCCTTTAGCAATGACATTTTAAGCAATATGAGGACATGGATGCATAAATCCTGATGTATCACCATCATGATCTCTACCAAGAGACGGAAAAACAAGAGCAGTATGAGATCGCAAATTCTTTGTTTACAACTATACATGGGGAGTCTTCACCAGCTGTGCCTCATGTAGTCATGCTTATTGCCTACATTAAACAATTAGAAATATTAGTTATTAAATTCCAAGATTAGTTTTGTATAGATATCATATTTTCATCACATCCCATGACCTTATCCAGTTTTATTGTTAATTATAAAATGATAAATAATGAGAATATTATTTCAAAACATCTTACTTTGATTCTAAAAGTGGATAAGGACATGGGGGGTGATAAACCTGTATTCATTATAGTGAACAATAAAATTAAGAATAAGGAAAATGGTCCAAAGACTCAAAATATTTCTAAATCTCTTGAGAATCATCCTTTGTATTAGAGGAATATCTATAATAAGATCAAGGAAAATAAGTTTGTATGATTATCATGTGGAAAGCTAGGTCAATGGAAAAGGAAATGTACCTAGAATCAAGGGTAAGCTAAAGGTGTGATAATTCTTGAGTATAGATTTTCAATATCTAAACATTGGATATTAGATATATCTTTTTGTGCTCACATTCGTACCAAAATATAGGAACCAAGTAGATTTATAAGATTTATAGAGGAGAGGTGGATCTTAGTGATTCTAATGGTGTGAAGCTGGATACCATATCCATTGTTGACTACCGCCTTTTATTTCCAATAAGAATGAATTTTTATAAAATTTTGTTATTAGGCACTGAAGGTTACTAAGAACATATCTTTTGTAATATTTGTAAATGTATATCGGATTATTTTCATGTTTGGAAATAATTGTTTTTTCATTTATAAGGAAAACATATGTTCTGTTATGGAAAATTTAAATAATGATATTTATGTACTATATTAAAAAAAACCAAGTATTAAAGTTGATAACGAATCAGGTTTATAGAACTCATATAACACCAATCTCCGGAATCCCTATCTTGGTCATGGAAATAAGAATCATTCGAAAAAGAATTGTCAAGAAGCTTATTTAGACTCTTCTAATTTATAACCACTTGCACGATGTCATGCTTTTTTATAAGTAAAAATAAATAAACCGCTATTCGGTGGATAGGGTGAAAGGGATATTGAGATTCTAGTATTGGTACACACTATTGTTTGTGGAACATTTCTATTAGAATCTAGAGGTGGTGATTCATACCTCAAAGTCTCTTCAGAGATATCCGATAAAATTGGAAAGATCAAAAAATCGTCGATTCTTACCTCAAATCTTTAATTGATGACTTGAGTAGATATGGATATATCTTATTGATGAGGTATAATCATAAGTCATTTATGAAAATAAATTAATTCAAAAATGAAGTTAAATATTAGATTGGAAAGAAGATAAAGAAACCACAATCGAATCTAGGTGGTGAATATATTAACTAAGAGTTTATCGACTTATTTTGGGAGTTTGGGATTCCATATCAACTCACTCCACCTTATACACCACAGTAGAATGGTGTTAGTAAAGATAGGAATTGTACCTTTTTATACATGGTATGGTCGATGAGGATTCATTTAGATCTTCCATTATCCTTTTGGGGTTATGCATTACAGAAAAAAACATATACATTTTACCATGTACCAACTGAAGTAGAAAATGGAATTCCCTTCAAACTATGGAGTGGAAAGAAAACCTTTTTCTTTCATACATGTGTATAGGGTTGTGAGGAATTTTTAAGGCCTTCTGAGGAAAAAAAACTAGAACCCCATCACACAAATTATGTCTTTATAGGGTATCTGAAGGAAATAAAGTGATACTACCTACCCAACCCCTCATCCAATAAGTGATTATCACCAGACAAGCCATATTTCGTAAGAGGGAGAACATTATAAAACATTATATTCGTAGAAAGATTTAATTCAATGAATTAGATTCTAAAGATACATAATATTGGGAATATTAATAGATTCCTTAGGTCCCCAAGGAGGAAGTATTTCTTCAAACACAAGTACTATATATGAGCACTAGAGAGATAAGATAAGTAGAGAGATATGGTTTTCAAGTCACTAGAGAGGTTGAATCATTATTATTTTAAAAGGATGAACCTCTCTCCTACAAAGAGGTAGTAGAGATCTCAGAAGGTGAAATATAGCAAGAAACATTGAATTCTAAATTTTTTTCCATGTATCATAACCATTTTTGGGTTCTATTCAATGCGTAATTTGATGTAATCTCATTGGATGCAAAAGGGTATTCATGAAGAAATTGAAAATTAAAGGTAAATTAAGTAAATATAAAGCAAGTATAGTGGCTAAAGGGTATAAAAAGTGTTATATAATTAACTATGATACAATATTTTCCATATTTTAAATGTTTAAATATATCAAAATTCTACTTTATATAGCATCTTACCATGACTATGAGATTTGGAAAATGGATGTAAAAACTGTATTTTTTAGTGGGAACCATTAGAAATATGTCTATATAGAACAACCAGATTGGTTTGTGACTCCATGTTATGAAAAAAGTATTTTCTAGTTTCAGATATATATTTCTGAATTGAGGAAAACATCCACGTAATGGAACATTCAATTTGATGAATCAATAAAATAATTTGGTTTCATTAAGAATGAAAGTGAGTCATGTGTTTAGAAGGGTTTTAGTTGGAATTTGGTAATTATCAGAGTATTATATGTTTATAACATATTAATTATTAGAAACACCATACCATTCTTATAGTTATTTAAGGATTGGTTTAACAAATGATTCTCCATTAAGGACTTAGGTGAAACGACCTATATTATAGGGATCAAGATCATTTTTCATAGATACAAGAGGCTACATGGAATAATTTGAAGTATATATGTTTACCAGATACTAATGAGATTTAATATGGAATGATCGAAGAGGATATTGGTTCTTGTGTCACATGGTTTACATCTTTCTATGATAATGTTTCCTCAGACACAACAAGAAAAAGAAAGAATGAGTAAGACCCCATATTCTTTAGTGATATGATCAATCATGTATTCCATAATATATAATAGACTTGATGTTGAATATTAATTTATATTATTAGGTAAATATCAAGAAAATATAGGAGAATAATGTTGATCTGCTGTTAAGGTAATCCTTATGTATTTGTGAAGAACTAAGGTTATGTAACTGGTGTTTAAAGAATATGAGGAACTGGTCATACGGGGTTATAATTATTCTAGTTTTTGAATATATCATAATGATATAAAGTCACAATAAATATATATTTTCTATCTCAATAGAGGATTTGTGAGCTAGAATAGTTCAAAGCATCCGGTTGTCCCAAATTATACAATAGAATATGAGTATTTAGTATCATTTGATGCAGCTGAGGAATTAATTTGGATATGGAATTTTTTCAAGGAACATGATTTGTTGTATATCATTATATACCCAATCACATTGTGTTTTGATAGTAATAAAGTGGTGTATATTTCAAAATAGACATGGTCACACCAATAGACAGAGCATATACATTGGATGTATCACCGATTGAGGAATTTTTATGAAAGGGATGAAGATGTTGTCAGTAGACTACCCATAAAATAGTACATGGTAGACCCCATGACTAAATTCATATCTTAGTATAATCATGATTTTCATGTGAGAGCTATAGGATTGAAGGTTGTCAGCAGGTGGGTCTACTGAAAGTGGAATTCTGTTTGATTTAGTGCCCTAGAACCAAGTTTCGTGTACTTTATAAAATCCTAAATTCGTTGTTTTTAATATAAATAATTTTTTATCACATCATGATTGTTCTTATGTGTATCATAGTATGTGATAATGTCCCAAGAGTAGCTATCACACTAAAAGGTCATAGCAGTTCCCCGCTATGATGAGAACCCATAAGTTCTATAACACTATACAAAAATATATGTTCTATTGATGGAGGCTATCAGTTTAGGGACATAGATGATACATGATTTTAGGGGAGGTGACTCATAGGACTTTGAGCCACCTTCTCAGGGTGCGAGCTCTTGGTAATATCTTATAGAATATTATGATAACAAGACCCACCATTGGGAAATCCACATTTATATGTGTCATTCGATATTCCTATCTATGAACGTGTGTATTGATCCATAGAATATAATATTATTAATAATAAATTTTATGAGTCATGTACTTTGGTGTATTGGTTAAGACCATGATGACACATGTTCTTTGTGAGGTAGGATATGTTGGGTGCATCCTGAGTAACATTGCATTAATGAATATGGAAGGACATGATTTATCTCTTATTTTTTTAACAGAAGTTTATATCGTAGGCCCTTTGATGTAAAAAATATATCCTAAATAAATCAATGTCCATGGTGTTCTAAAGCTAGCTTCAATTCCCAAAACGTCAATGAAAGAGACAACAATCACATAGGTTGATGGCACTGGCATGAAACCTTCTTCGTTTGATATATCTTGATAAAGTAGTTATATTATCCTATATTTATTTTTATGAGGTATTATTTTATTATGGAATTAAAATATTTCTGTATGGTTCCTTATCGTGTTACTAGATGCTAACCTTGGGCGTTAGCCTACATAACCGAGTTCCACTAAGAAAGAGGCCTAGAGGGTCACACAATAATTGTATCTAGAATCTCAATTAAATAATATATTATTATTTATTATTTAAAAAGTAGAATAAATATTTTTTCATATGGTTTAATAATTATTAATATTTTCTTGATCACATTTATTCTCTCGCCATTTATTCAAGACAATATATTGTTAGTGAAATATTTAATAAATATTTATTTTCTATTTAGTGTGTAATATTTTTATTTATTTATTATATAATAATGAAAATATAAATATTTAATAAATAAATAGTAACTATTTAAGGTTTGATAAATATTGTGGAGGAATTGTGATTCGAGTTAAATGGCCCGGTGGGAAATAATAAATATTTAATATTATTTAATTAAATAATATTTAATTTAATTGACATGTTAAGATAATGTAGAGAAATAATAATATTATAATTATTATTTCTAATGGGTCTCCACATGTCATAAAAAAATAATAAGTGGTTCTTCTGCAATTATTTATTTGTCACTCTAGAAATATATAAACCCAACTGTGTTATTTTCTCAATATGTTAATCCATTTGTTTTAGATGCGCACAGTTGATTTATAGAATCCCCTCAAGACCAAGTGAGCCCCCTTCTCCAAGAACACTCCCAATAATAGAGAGAAATCGCCTCCACATCCCACTTTCAGGTTAAGAGAGAGATCCAGGATAATTATTTGGAAGCAGTTCTTGATGCTATCAAATGGGGATGACACTAGTAAATGGAACGTTCATTCTTGAACCTAGAGATTCCTAAAGAAATGTTTGGAGATTTGTGGAACATGTGTGGATCACTATTAGAGGGAATCCACTTTAATTTCTACAATGTAATGATGGTACAACTTAGATATGTTTTCATATCCATCAACAAAGAAATAATTCTCACAAGTTAATACTTTAACTAATTAACTTGATTATAAATAATATGTGATGATACTCTCTTTGGTTTCGATGTTCTATACCTTATCAATATTATTTGATTCAATTCCATAGATCATGACCTTTATTATTGTGTAAATGTCGGATCGATCATCAATCATGACCAAAAGAAATGTTGGGCAGGAACCATCACATGCTTCCACTATATCTGGAACCCACAATACTATCTCATGTGATTTACAAACTAACTATGAAATGGAATGATGAGAAAGAATCCAAAAAATCAAATTATGTAAAGAGAGAAATCACCTTCAAGGTTATCAATTATGAATCATATGGAGATGAAGTTCAATAATTTTGTCAACTTTCCATGAATATTAACAAATTACTCATGAAAAATAAATCATCCAATCAACCCAAGAAGGTGAATAAAAAAGTGGAATCAAAGGTGTCATGATATAAATGAAAGGAAAATTGTCACAGCAATATTTAGTGCCATGTCTACAAAATTACTGTTAAGGAAAGGAAACAAGGTAAGAATTATTAAAATGTTATAACATGATGTTTCATAAATAACTTCATGAACTCAACTTCATTTGTATTTTGAAGTAATTCAATTGATAAATTCCTTATGGAATATGTTGACAAATACAATGAGGTAAATTCCCCTCATCCTATCTCCTCTTATTCCTACTATTCTTCAAATTATTAACCCTCTTCTTATCATTCTTCTTGCTCAATGTGTTACAATTATTATAAATACCTTGAATGTTTCAGTGATAAACTCAAAAATGGTTTTCATGATCATTATTAATTATAAAAATAAATTGATAAGAAATAAAAACTGCTTTTTAATGAAAAAGAAAAATTTATAAAATAGAAGGAAAAAATATTCAAGGGAAAAAGAAAAACTATCCATGAAACTTAAGAATCAACCAAATATTAATAAGCTAATGTATAAAATTAAATAACTCAATGTCTTTATTTCTAAATTCACCCAAGGTGAAGAAAATGTAAATCAAATTTTTGGCTCGCAAAGATATGTAAAATAAGGGGTTTGTCTGGGATTCAAAATTCGTGAACACACCTCAAAAAATCCATCAAAACCTAATCCTATTAGGAATTGATCACAGGATAATTTTTTCAATTATTTTAAATGAATTTGAAATTTAATTTAAAACATTAATTAGAATAATTCATGATATTAGATAACAAAATCAATTCATCTTACATATTCCCTATCTAAAATAAAAACTCATACTAAATAATATTGATACGTAAATCATTGTTGGATAACATTAGTAGAACCATGTTTTTTTGTACAAAAACCTTTATTCATTTAATTTTGTAGGAAAAGATTCTTGAGAGAAATAAAAAATAAGAAATATGGATCCTAGATAGTGGTTTATCAAGACAAATGTATGGATACCTCTCCAAATTCAATCAAATTAACAAACTAGAAATAGGTTAAGTCACCTTTGGTGAAAAATCAAAGGGTATGATAACAGATAATGGTACTATCAGTTTTTATAAATAAAATCTTATTAAAAATGATTTATTTTTAAAATGTTTTGAATACACCTTAATAAGAATTAGTCAATTATGTGATAGATATTTTAAAATACCTTTTCAAAATAATTTTTTAATTTTTTATAATTCAAAATAAAATATTTTATTTATCTCTTATCACATTAAAAATGTTTATACAATCAATTTAAACTATATCAATATCATAAAATTAAAATTTTTTAGTTCACAGGTAAGTGATTCATGGATTTAGAATAGACTCCTTGTTCATCAAGCACACATTCACTTGTGAAACTCAACCATTATCAACTAGTATTAAATTTACCCAAACTATATTTCAAAGATGGCATGGTTTTTGATGCATGATAACACAGTAAGTAAAAAAATATTATTTTAAATAAAAATGTAATTTTTAATTCAATGTTTTTGAATTAATTAATCTTGATTTATGTGGACCTTCTAAAATTTAATGTCTCCAAGGTATGTCATGTACTTTTACTATTATTGATAACTATACAAGATTCACTTGGGCTTAATTCTTATCTTTTAAAAGTAAAGCTTTTAAATATTTCAACATGTTTTATAAAATTATTGAAAATGAAAATTTTTATCAAATTATTTGTATTTGAAGTTCACATGGTGGAGAACTCAACAATATGTAAATTTATGATTTATGATATAATCGAGGAGATAATTATTCATTTTATTCGCCTTTAATCCTATAAAAACAGTTTTTATGCATTATTTGGTCTATTTAATTCACTAGAATTTGGGTTATAGTTTATAAATGAGAAACCGAATCTCTTAATCATAGAATGAAACTATAACATTTTATAGATAAAAGGTCTCGAGAGATAAAACCCAATATTACTCCATGGATCCTACCCAAACCAACTTTTCATAATTTTAATTTTGATGAAAATCATAAAGGTTGATAGAAAAAATTGTAATGTTTTTTTACATGAATCATTAATGAAGGGAAACGAATGTAGTTCAAGGGGTGGGAATAATTTTAGATAAAATAGAGATGGTGTATTATTATTTTATGAGGGGAATATTATATGAATTAATGATAAAATAATTGATGATATAGACATGGTGATTAATTTCATGGATTATTTGAAATACATCATTCTACACTTCATTCCAACTAAAACTATCTACATTTTTTGATCCCTTTTTTGAGACGATCAACTAGACTTCGATTTATTAAGGTCCTCCACTAAGAAAAATGTGGAAGTATTTTGGCCTTTTCTCTTCTATTAACATCTACTAATCTTGGGTTATCATAAATCATCACCACTTTCATTAGATGATTGAGTAATGATATTGGTACAATTAACTCGGTAAAATATTAATCTCGCACCATTAACTAACAATCTATTTATTCATTCAAAAATTAACATTCTCTCCACCTAGAACTTGATTCACTATCCCTAAAATGATTAATAACTAATGTCATATTGATTTTATTTTATGATATTAATAAGGTATTTCTTAGACAAAAGATTTATTATATAAATATGATGACAAATGATATTAATTAAATTAAAAATAATTCACATCAAAATCAATATTCATCACTATAATAAATCAAATAGTATTTAATTATAAATTAAGTAGTCTTATCCCATGGAATTATTATCTATTCTCTTCATATTTAATGGCTTATAGCTTCCATAAATATTCTCTTCTCCAAAATACCCTTTTTAAAGTTGGAAATATAATTAATTAAATACTAGAGGTGTATCATGACACAACATCTCCATTACTATGAAAGAGAAAAATAAATCCATAATGACCACTATGAAATACCATCTTATATAGTGTGGTGAGTATGTTTTCAATTTTGAAATTCAAATGATTGGAGATTATGTCCTAGAGATGTCTGAGAATATGGTCATTGGATGGATTGAATTTAAATGAGTAATAAGTTTTATTGCAGTGTGTCCTTTCCACTATTACATGACCACTTCATACTATAAAATATAAATCACTTCCATAAATTCATCCTATATGGTGTAGGAAATTTTTTAAGGTGATATAAATATTAGTTCCTCAATTATATTAATATATATCATTTTATGGCATAGATGAGGATTCTACAGCATGGGATTGTGATTGTTTTTTCGTATTAAAATATTTGATAGTTTCTATCAATTATATAACTGATTATATTTTTTTGGTCTGAAATCAAGATGAACTGGGGTTAGAGGACCCATGATTCTACCATGTGCTACCAAGAACAGGTTGATCTCTCCTTCTGCCTCTGAAAAAACCTTCCTCACGTGCATTGGTTCATCTTCTAGTCCTACACTCCTCTCTTTTGTGACTATGGGAATTATCTCCATGATTCTTGGTTGGCCTCCCAAATGAGGTATCTATGTGTCATTCAGAATAATTGAGGACTGACCTAACGCATTAGCCACATTTTTTCTAATAATGTACTATGGGTTGCAGTGTGGTCATTCCTTATATGGAATTCTATCTTGGAATAAATGTGGCTATAGGGAAAGAGATGTAGAATCATGGTTGTTTCCGACGCTTTCACCAGGGTGCGCACATCCGTCTGTGGAGGACGCGATGTTGTTGCCCCTCATTCCCGCTTCCCAAAGGCGGGCGGCATTCGCTCCTTATTCAGGGACGCCTGCTCATTGATCGAAACGGGATGATGGGATGTCGGTTCTTCCTTCAGTGGATTCCTCCTCAGAACTCATCACCTAGTCCGGGTCTCCCTCATAGATTTAATACGTTGTTCATGAAACTCTTCCCAGTGCCATGTTTCGTTGAACGCCGGTTAATTACACTACTTCCGTCAAGAATTTCCCTGGGGTCTTGACATGGTAGCAACCTGCAGTCGGGGGAGTAGTCACGTTGAGACATCAGTAGCGTGTCTGGATACTGGGGACCTGGAATGTCTGTCTATTATCCCTAATCATAGGGCTTCTTGAGGGCGTGGAAACCCGAGGCATCCCACATCGAGAGAGGGGAATTATATGTCATAGACATATGTCTGAGGTTTTCCTCAGCTTCCTATGTTTAACACAGGGTATGCCGTGAGTTTAACGGCTGGCGGAGACGAGTCAGCCCGAGCAGAGCCTTTGCCAGGATGGATCAGATTGAGGGATTTCCCTTGAAGGGGTGCCGAGAATCGTCATGGAGGGGGGGGGGCATAGTCTGATGCGTCAGCGAACCAATGTGAAGGTGGACCTTGGTCTGATGGGTGGTGTGCTTGAACCTCTATAAAGCTTCCTACGTACAATGCCTTGACATGGATCAAAGTCCTCGTAGTCCAAATGATGGGATTATTCAGTGAACCGACGTGAAAGTAGACCCAGGGGTCCACTAGTGGTGGGCTTGAACCTCGTGAAGGCTTCTTACATACCATGCCTTGACATGGATCAAAGTCCTCGTAGTTCGGATTGGTCACAACGGCTTTCCGTCAGACTGGAATACAGTTTAACGTCACACTGGACGAGAATGAACCCCAACGTGAATAAGGGACATGCAGTGGGAGTCGGCGAACCGACGTAAATGGGGGACCTTGGTCTAATTGGGATATGGGCTTGAACCTCTTGGAGGCTTCCTACGTACCATGTCTTGACATGGATCAAAGTCCACGTAGTTCGGAGGGGCTTCGTCAGCAAACCGATGTGAAGGTGAACCCGGGGGTCCACTTGTGGGGGGATTGAACCTCGTTAAGGCTTCTTACGTACCACGCCTTGTCATGGATCAAAGAACTCATAGTTCTGTGGGAAAATGGGGGGCTTGTCACACCGACAAGGAGAAGGTTTGGGCCAATGATTGTTGGGATTGAACCTCAGGGAGGCTTCCTACGTACCATGCCTTGACATGGATCAAAGTCCTCATAGTTGGGGTGGTGACAACGGCTTGCCGTTGAACTGGAATGCAGTTTAACGTCATGCTGGATGAGGGTAGAACTCGACATGAATTGTATGACGGGTGGGCTTGAACCTTGTGAAGTCTCCCTACGTACCATGCCTTGACATGGATCAAAGTCCTCGTAGTTCAAATGAGTGTGCAGTTTAATGTCATGTTGGATGAGGGTAGGCAGTTTATCGCCATGCTGGATGAGGGAATTTTCATGGCCAATGCCAACTATAAGCCCACGTGAGTCATGCTCGGTGTCAGAAACAAGATGAAGCAATGACCTGATGATCACTTCGTGAAGGGTGCATCTATGAGAAGCGATGAGGGGCTTACGCGTTAGGCGGCCCATTAGTGATGGGACTTACTCTAGGATGGAGGCCCATGGTGCGACAGAGCGCAACGAAAAAGGGATTTGGGACCAATTATGGGAGAAGCCTTATTCCCTATCACGCCCTCCACTGACCTTGGTAGTGGGGAAGTACAGAGATGCAGGGGAGCAACCATCCGTTGGGGAACTAGGGTCACCCTTCTCCTGAGAACACACGTCGCTCCAATAAGGAGGATATCATCCCTTGTGGATGGGTGATTCCACTCCCGTGGAGACGAGTGGTGTAAAACAAATTTGAGCTAGGGGGACCCTTCGTGCGGGGCACGAGGTCGGGCCATAGTTTAACGTCATGTGTTGAGGACATGATGCTTGGCAGTTTAACGTCCTGTAGATCAGACGAAGCGGGTTCACTCCACACCCCGAGGACTTACATAACTGTTACCCTTTTCCCCTTGGGAAGGGAAAGTACCAGTAAGGCCATGGTAAAGGGGGGTCGTAGAGAGAACCATCGTGGGGTCCACGTTAGCTTGCCTATGCGAAAAAGCAATAGCCTTTAGCGTACCTATGTGAAGAAGCATCAGGAGATGCAACGCTACGAGTGGTATTGTCCGTGGGACTTTGAAATCGCATCGTGCATACCTGGAGGGTCGCATGGGACGCAGAATTGCCACTCAAAGGAGTGTGCTTCACAAAGTAGAGTGCCTTAGCCTTAGCATAGGGTATATGTTTGAGTGGAGGGTGCTTCGTGAAGTGGAAAAGTATTCGCAGAGCACTGCCTCACGAAGAAGAGGTGCCTCGCGAAGTAGGGTGCTGTGAAGCAGTGTGCTTCGCGATGTGTAACGATCCTGCCTTAGCATGGGGACCACTAGTACAGGTTGGGTGTTTCGCGAAGCATAAACACTCTGAAACTACCCGGGTTCCCTTGGGAATCCCCTTCCTTCACGAATGACCTTGATCTTCACGAAGGGAGTCCCTCTCGGAAGAGGGGCTCAAAACGAGACAAAGTAAAGGCGTTACGTGAAGTAGAAGTACCTCACTGAGCTCATGATTCCCGGGGGAAAATGGTGCTATGCAATTCGGGAGAGGAGAAGCCGAATGGTCAGTTCTTCCGTCCTACGGGACTCAGTTGGAGCCTCGTATTTATAGGAAAGGGGCGCTGCGAAGCAAAACTCACGTGCCACCTTGGGTGCCTCGCGGCGGGCTCGCAAACGTCAGGCCGTTCGCGGAGAGGTACCACCTCTGGGGCATCGCGGCAGGCTCACGAACATCAGGCCGTTCACGGAGAGTTACCACCTTTGGGGCATCGCGGCGGGCTCACGAACGGCAATCCGTTCGTGGAGAGTTACTGCCTCCAGGGCTTCGCGAACCTACGCTGCTCGCGGAGCTTCGCGTCAGTGCTTCGCGAGGCAGCGTCCGGGCTGTCTTTTTCGTCCCTTCCATTCGTGAAATATTTTGGCCCCAACAAATGCCCCCCCTCAGACTTGGAGCCACGGAGGGAGAAGGGTCGAAGCCTGAGAGAAAATTGCCAATATTGTTGGTGGCTCGCGATGCGACGTCGCGAAGGGGGCCCGCGGTGCTGACTGGGACCCCGAATCCAGATGCGCCGCGATGCTCCGCACGGGTGAGGTGCACCGCAATGCCCCGGGGTCGCCGCCTATAAGGAGGGGGGTCGACCGCTTTTGTATTCATGCAACTTCCTTGTCATTTGTTTCTCTTGATTTTGCGAAGCTCCATGTACTTTGTGCCTGCTCTTTGCGAATCGAGCTTCGCGGCAAACCGCGGGTCGCTAACTCTGCGATCGCGCCAAGCGAACACCTGTTTCCCAGCCTCATCTAGACTTCATGGCTTGGTTTCTTGACCGACCTTCATGAGCTGGCTTCGCGATCCAACTTCGTGATCCATTCTGAAAAAAATTCTTTTCGAGTGCCGGAACTGAAATGGCCCATCAAGAAGCTGTGTTGGGGGTTCCTGCAGTTGTAGCCCGTCGAGATGAGATAGCCAAATGTCCAGGCATTGGGGAGATGGTCCGAAGCCACTCGGACCACGCTTCATTGACAGATCTGCTATCAGAGGGTGAGAAAAATTACCCGCAGTGTAAGAGGCTGCCATTGTACGGCTTCGGGCAGAGGGATGACATCTTCATCCCTGAGGCGAGTAGGGAAGAACCAGTAAGCTGGTTCAGAAGCACACTATGTCAGCACCAATGGTTCAGGGCAGCCGATGGTCATGCGCAGGAGGACATCACACCCGTCACCACTGACTGTCGCAACATCCATGTGAACGATCTTGACGGGAAGCTGCTACAACCAGAGACGTCCCCTCCTCTCTATCGTAACATGCTGAAGGCGGCCCTACGGGATTCGAAGAAAGGACGGTCCGATGAGTGGGACCTACACCAAGGCGGCAACATTACTGATGACTGGGCCTGAGCCTACTGGGTAGGTGCCTCATGCGAGGAGTTTGGGGTCGAGCTGAGGAGAGTGGGGTTATATGAGGCCGAATGGGCCTCTCAAATCCACATTTACCAACCGAAACAACTTATGCCGGAATTGCTGAGCAGATGGTCGCCCAGGGCCAATACCTTTCACCTGCATCACGGGGAGGTGGGGATCAGCCCGTGGGATGTCCACCAGATTGCTGGGGTTCCAATCTTGGGGGCCATGTATGATGAGTTCTTCCCTGTCATGAACGCGTGGGAGGATATAGAGAAAATGTCGCGGCTGGCGTTAGTACTGATGGCACTCGTCCCTGGAGAGGACAAGGAAGCAGTGAGGGATTTCCACTTTAGGAGATGGTTCAAGTGCTTCCTAAATTTTCCAGAGAATCGAGAGTTCCCTCCGAGGCCTCGAACTTGTCTGAGGGTGGCACAACGGGGTAAGGGGCACTCCTATTAGCGGGTCTTGGAGGACAGCCAATGGAAGACTTGGTGTTTCAGCGTCAGCACTGAACAACAGCCGATAGTCAGGCTGGCGGTGTTCATCGCGGCTCTCATCTGTGGCTGGATTCTACCGGTGAGGGATAAAAGTATGGGGGTGCGGCCCAGCTCATTTATCATGGTTTCCATGTTGGCCACGGGGCAGCGGGTCAATCTGGGGATTCCAATGCTCGTCAAACTGTACAAAATGCTGAGGCACATTAGCGTGGGCAAGAAGCCGCCAAGGATATGAGGGCCCTTCCACCTCCTGTATGGGTGGATCGCAGCACACATCAGGGGAATTTATGAGTATCTGAACCCTATTTCTCCGCCGGGATCAAACTTCCGCCCCTCCATCCTGAATGAAGTCGGGAGCTTCCCGTTCAAACTAACTGTGCCGATGGTGCGGAATCGGGTGTGGAGGGCGGATGAGTTTAATTTCCACCCCTTTACATTTCCAACGGGGGTACTTACTGACGACAGGCGGGGAACGGAGGAACATTGGGCTTACCTCATGGCCTTTCGAGGTGGAGTTTTCGTGGCACGAGTGGATCGTGAGCCACTCTGCGAACTGTACACACCACATCGGTTTGCGAGGCAGTTCCGATGCCTCCAGCGGCTGACCTCACAGGTCTACTGGGAGGTGCGTCACGAGGAGCACCCATGTGTAATGAGGCAGCTGTGGCACATGTTCACATGGGAATATGGGAAGAAGTGAATTGCATTTCCTCCATCCACTACCGATTTGGGGTTGGTGAGGTAGTATGCCATCAGTTGGGAAGATGCTTACCCAGGGGAGATGCTGAAGCAGCCCACTATTCGGGTCAGTGATGGAGGGCCTCCTCTATCTTGAGGTCAGGGCCGGAGGGCAGCTAGGGCCTCTCGCAGTAGAGGGGCTGTCGTGGTGGTGAGACCCGCACCGACCGAGGGTGCGACAGCAGTGGCGGATCCTGTGATTCCGGAAGAGTAGGGCCATCCGGAGGGACAGCCACCGAAGGGATTTTGTAGGATATCCACTCAACCCCCGGGGAAGCAGCTGCGTCATATCGACATGGTAGAGGATGTCGTCTTCCCGGAAGCCTGGGACATTTGGGACGTCAACCGGCAATTCCTCGGCCCACCCGAGATATGGGCCCACCTGAATCGCCTCAGGATGGAATTACCGGGATAGGCCCTGTTCAGGCCGGATTCATGGCGTCTCTGGCAGAGGCAGAGCAGTACCTGGACAAGCTGGAGGATTACGTTCACTCCAGTGTTGTCCCTCGCCCAATGACAGACTGGGTGAGGGTACTGTTGAATCAAACGACCCCCCCACAGTCATCAGCCGCCGATCTGAGGGAATTCTTCCCCCTGCCGGAAGAGTCATAGGAATCCTCTCGGGAGGATGAGGTGGGAGGAGGGAGCTCGTTAGAGGAGGGCGAGGTCGGAGATCGAGGCTCAGATTCCGATGATTTTGCAGAGGCTCTTGAGGTAGCATTCCGAACTTCTTTCCTTATGCTCCGTTCTTGGGCCACTATGGACTTCTCACTGATGTTTGAGCCATGCAGGAGGAACTTGTTGGCCGGCCTTGTTCCCTCCCCTCAGCAGTTGATGATGAGGGACCTTCAGAACCCGCGCCTATGGCTGCGTCCAGTTCTGTGCTTGGTTGGACCAAATCAACCGAGGTGGATCCCCCAGAATCTCCAGATCTTCCGATGGTATATGGATGGCCACGCCTTGGGGTCCCATCGGCATCGACTCAAGAGCAGCACCAAGATATTGATCATTGTAAATATCCTCTACTGGTTTCCTCATCGTCCCACGTAGACCATTCCAACTTACGTTTATGTCCCCCTTTGAAGTACAGTTCTCTGACTGGCGTGGGCTGTTGCAGCAAGGCTAGTCGGGATGTCTGGTGGCATCCCCCCTAGCGGCATGCCGGTGATGGTGGAGATCAAGCCTTCATCTCCTCTGGCTGCAACACACAGCATTACCGGCGGGCCCGCTAGCAGGGTCGTGCCTGAGGTCATCGAGGTGGAATCTGATGAAGAGGATCGGTTGGCCGGTCCTAGTTCTGTCGCGCCTACTTCGGCGCCAGATGCCGCACAGGATTCAACGCCAGATGCAGATCCCGCCGAGGACTTCATGAAGGCGTATCCTGTGTACGAACCTGCCAATCACGCAAGCTAGGATGAAACACCCTCCGATGAGGAAGACAACGGCATAGTCTGCCGCCCGTCTTGGAAGGTAATCATGCGCTTCATCAAGGAAACCCCAAGCGCTATGGTTGGCTGAAATGGAAAGACTCCGCTTGCGGTTGCGCGAACTATGCGCTGGGGGATTGGACGCCTAGTGTCCCCATGCGCTCATCCGAGATCTTATGGCTGAGAAGATCCGGGAGCATGACTGTGGGCTCAGCATGGGCTTGCAGCGGAGGAAGGCGACAAACATCATGAAGCTCTAGGAGGCTGAAAGCGAGGTCTAACAGCTCCAGACCCGGGCGGATGAGCACTCAGCCACACTGACTGCGCAATCTGAGCTGATCTCCCGGTTGAAGGCCCAGCTGGAGGATGTAGAGGAACGTATGAGGAAGGCCTCGGGGAAAATGGCTGCCATTCATGCTGAGGTAGAGAGAGCCAAATCCAAGGCTGACGAACTGCGCCCCACTGCTGCTGAGGAGGAGCGGGAGCTGAGTCAGCGGCATCAAACATTGGACGCCACAAGCCAACGGGTGGCGGAGCTTCAATGCTCTTTTGACGGGGTCAACCCGTCCATGGGGGCAGTCAATCCCCGGGTATTGTAATATACAAAAAACTTTTTATTGGTACTTTCGTGCTTCAATTTCTTCTTTCTTTGTTTTGAATGCTGCAACGCGCATGATTTCCACTGTTTGAATCGCCTCGTTACATCCTTTCAATGTTTATGGGACCTTCGGCGATAATTCCCCAAGCCCACATGGGTTGAGCCCGATGTGAGAAACAGGAGATAGTTTCATTCTCATCCCACCTAACATAGGAGTAGAGACCATGCTCTGGGAATCCGGGATTTGGGTTACTATTCTGGATTTCCGAAAGATGGGAGAGACCTGACCGGTTTAAGAACTTTTCAGAATAGCAGAATTACCGTTTCTTCAGCGTGCCTTCATACACGAACGGTGCAACACCAGGGACACTGGAATCAGTCCAAACAGACGAAAACGGGGATTGTGAATTACGATGCCCAAGATTCGGAGCGCTGTGGGGATGGCGTGACAATAAGGAAAAACCATTAACCATAGAGGAGAAGCGGTATCCTTACTGTGTTAGCCTGTACTGGGGACAAAAAATGAGGGTCAACTGTTTACCATGTTCGAAACAGAGGACCACGTCACAAATATTGTCGGTAAATTTTTCGGGACATTGACCCAGAACAGTTGGCGGACCATAGGTCAAACATCCGTACTCTTAGGGGGTCCTTCCAAACATGACCAGTCTTCCGAAACGTTGGCCCAAGACGTTAGGTGAGCCGATGCGGCATGAGACCAGGCCATTAGGGGGTCTCGTCGACATGAAATGGGACGAGGGTCCGAATAAGGGGCACGCAAAGCGTGGAATATGGAGTGATGGTTTGTCCAAACAGAATCCAACATGTAGGTAGTTACACCACCGTGGTGGGAGTATGCTCGATGGGCGCGTTGACTCGGTCATGGATCCTTCCTTCTTTGGGACAGGGCCTCTCTGGCGAGGGGTTCGACCAGGGGGCCGGAAAGGGGAAGGATGGGATTAATGATTTCTATGGGATGGACCCTAGGTAATATACTAGGGTGTCTCTACGTATCCCATGAGGATGGGAATCAGGCCATACGTAGTTCTGGAAGCACAGTGCAGTCATAGACCTACACTGGCAGGAGAAATCCTCTCTGATAGAGGCTCTGGTGCATCCCATGGTTAACATGGGGCATCCTGAACTTGTTCAGGGTAGAACCGTAGTTTAGTGTCATGCGTTGAGGACACATGGACTCCTATAGTTTAACATCATATGATAGGATGTGGAATAAAAGGGAAGATCCCAGGGATCGTATGGTGCGGTAGAGGTGAAACCGTTGTGGATGAGGACTTGGAGTCCAAATCACACCAGGTACCCCCGGTGGAAACTCTTCAGGTCGAGGGACCAAGAGTAAGGATTAGGTTGGGCCCGAAGCAGAGTGGTCGGATGTTCCTACATAACCCATGAGAATGGGAATAAATCCATATGTAGTCCTGAAAGCACAGTTTAATGTCATGCGGGGCGATAAGAAGCCTGGCCGTGTTGGTACAAATCCTGCCAAAACTATCATGACGATGTGAGTCGTGCTCGTTGTGGGAAACAACAAGTAGTGGTGGGAATCTCCCGAGACTGAAAGGGGCAGGTTAGGGCAGAGGGATGCTCGGTGAATACCGGCCCAATGACAATAACATGATCATTAAGCACACCTATATGCGCGAAGAGAAAGATCCGAGTATGATGGAATCCCACTTGAACATGATGAAGTGGAAATGTGTGAATCATGGAACTCGAGATTCAGACATGATGATGGCAGTGTAATGATGGAGGGTAACTATTAACCGTGGCGGAAACCCAGCACCGACATTGCGTTAGCCTAGAATGGGGACAAACAACTGAGGGTCGACCGTTGACGATGTTCGAGACATGGGACCATGTCACAAATGTTGTCAGATATCCGTAAGGACGTTGGCCCGAAACGATTGGAGGGCCCTTAGGTCTAGCATTCATGGAGATCTCTTAATCCTAGTATCCATGTCATCCGAGGGTCCTTTTGGATGCAGAAGAGGATGAGGATCCGAATAGCGAGCTCACAAAGCATGGTTGTGGGATGAGGAGGATGTCCCTACGAAAATACCACACTTCGGGCTCTTTGTTGAAAGACATCTGAATATGACAAAGAGACATATTAGATAGGGGGATAAGAGTCCTTTTCCATAGGTATATCTTAGTTTAGGGTCATAGAATCCGGACCATGGATGGGAGGAAACATAAGAGGCACATGGTGGAGTTACTCACCCACCTGGCGTGAATGGGGATAGTGGGTGTGTACGGTGCGGTAAACAGCCCGACGTGAGCAAGGACACAATCCCATATCACACCACACAACCTCCTTTGGAGAGGTTTTTGGTCAAGGGACCGAAAGCGAAATTTAGGCTTGGCCCACGAGGAAGTGCCCTGGTGCTCCTACGTATCTCATGAGGATGAGAATCAAGGCAAACGTAGTTCTGAAGGGTGACATGGTAAAATACCAGTGCTAGGGGAAAAGGGGAGTGAAGGCATGGCCCTTGCACTAAAAGAAGAGGAATTTGATGAATCTTGTTTTTTCCATTAAGGTGAGTGGTTTTTTTTGTGATGTGACAAGCCTAGATTAGTAGGTCGTGGCATCACCACAAGGATCAAGCTGTGATAGGTGTTGACAAATGGCATGGCACATGACCAATATCAAATGTGATGTACTATATAATGAGGTCATCACAATGCAGTTCCACTTTTCGTCGTGCGGCCAGGACGATAATGTCACAGTTTAGGGTCGAATTATAGGACCAAGCCTGCATTTTATCATCATGCAGCGCAGATGTAGAAGAGACGATGCTAGGCGGGGAATGTGCGTAGTGTTATAAAACACAATTGATGGAGACATGATCCCACCTCGCATTGTACGCCACTCGGAGAAGGAGACCTTAGGCCGAGGGGCCTATACAGAGGTAAGAGGTGAAACAGGGGGGAGAGACTAGCTCCCTAAATGGGTTGTACCCGAAGACAGGGCGTCCGGGCAGTCCTATGTATCCCATGATGATGGGAATCATGCTGAACGTAGTTATATATGGATCTTAGTTTATGGTCTAAGAGCTCAGACCATGAATGGTAACAACTTCTCAAGTTAGCGCGGACGTCAACCTGATCCCTAAGCCCACGTGCGTTAAACTCGGTGTGGGAAACAAGGGGGGGCATCCTTATCGTAATACCTGGGGTTCCCATCAGAGGGGGGTTGGTAGAGAGCCCCAAAGGAAACCTTTGACCTGGATTGTTTCCCCAATGCGCAGACGTGCATAGAGGAGAATTACCAAGAGTTTCAAGACTCTACTTAGACACGGTGAAGTGATGAAGGGTGTAAATTGTGTGCCCGACATTTTGGGCTCAATGGGTTGTCGTGGCGATAGAGGGAAACTGTTAACCATAGTGGAAATGCAGCGTCCATATCATGTTAGCCTGAGGTGGGAACAACAAACGAGCATCGACCGCTGACCATATTCGCAACACGGGATTTTATCTATTTTTTTTCCAAAACCCTCGGGGGCGTTGGCCCGTAACGGTAAGAGAGCCCTTGGGCGTAGTATCCAGGTCATTCATGGGGGTCCCTCCAGGTGTGAAAGATGACGGAATCCCTGATGCAGGGATACACAATGCCTAGAAAGCGGCTGCAGATGTGTTCGAGTAGAGCTTGGCATTCCAGGTAATAAACCAGAGTTCTCTTAGGCACATTGGTGAATCGCCGAAAAGGGATCGATGAAATAGCTCAGGAGGGAGTGGTACATGGCGTGGTCATTACGAGACCAACATGAATAGGGACATAATACTACACCACACCATATAATCCTCTCATGGAGGAATGGTAGGCCAAGAGGCCATGATGGGATGAAGATTCCCGGGAGATGGGGCTGGACCCGAATCCTAGACATTCAGGTGGTCCTACGTATCCCATGAGGATGGGAATCAAGCCACCCATAGTTCTTGAGATGAAGTTTAACGTCATGAAGGACAGGGGGAGTAATATACCCCCATACAAGGGAGGTGTACTGTACGGCGAATAAACCGGCGTGAATAGTAAAATAACCTCACGCCACACCATACACTCCTATAAGAGAGGACCTGGGCTGGGGCCCGAAAAGCCAATGGGCCTAATGGTTAGGCATTGGTCAGGGAGGCCTGACCTGCTTGCAGTTTAACGTCTTGCAGTGAGGACGAGGTCCAGGGACCCGAGGAGGCCAAGGGGCCTTAGGCTGAGTCTTGTGAGGGAAGGCGTACGACATGGTACATGATCCCGACGTAAATGAGGACATGATCCCACACCACACTGTACACCCTAGGTAAGAGGTTGGGCAGAGGGGCCCGAGAAGGCCAAGGGGCCTAAGGTCAGACACCAGTCAGGAAGGCCTTACTGGTCAGCAATTTAATGTCTCGCAGTGAGGACGAGGGCCAGGGGACCAAGGAGGCCAAGAGGTCTGAGGCTGGGCCTCGTGAGGGAAGGCGTACGACATGGTACATGATCCCGACGTGAATGAGGACATATCCCCACACCACACCATACACCCCTCATAGGGGAATCGAGGCCAGGGGCCCGACCGCTAGCATCACCCGGGGGGAAGTTTATCACTTCGGGATGGGGTAAGATGAATCAATGCACTCGATGTTTGGGACATCTTGGGGCAGACCTGAAGATCCATGACACTGTTCACCATATCCGAGACACAATGTTCCTATGGTTACCTCATATGGGAGTAACAAATGAGCGTCGACTTTTGACCACATTCGCAACGCGGGACTTGTATCAGCTTGTTGCTTAAAAAGACCTCAGGGGTGTTGGCCCGTGTCGGTAGGAGGGCCCTTGGGTGTAGTATTCAGACCATTCTTGGGGGTCCCCCAGGGTGTGGAAGAATGATGGAATCCCAGTCAAGGAGTGGGTGAAGCATAGCTATATCCATCCATGAAAGAGGTGAACGTCTCCAGGGGGAGGTGCAGCCAGGTCGGGGCTTGCTCGACGTGAGTTGGAGAAAGAGTGTGCACCCTGCCATATGTCTTGTCCTGAGGGGAAGATTTTGGCTTTCGGGCTGGGCCAACGGAAAAAATGCTCGGGCATTCCTACGTATCCCATTAGAATGGGTATCAACCCATACGTAGTTCTTGAAGGCCATGCAGTTCAGCGTCATGCAGTGAGGACGTGGAAGGATAGAAGAACGGGAGTGGGAACATGGTGCAACCCTTACAATCCTTGTTTGAGCAGAGTTGTATGAGCAGGGATAAGGAAGCCTTCTCCTTGCACACAAAGATCCCCCAAGGAAACAATCGCCGGGGGGGGGGGGGGGGGTAGTGGAAGAGAAAAGCTTGGGGCTGGGCTCAAGACGAGGCATCTGAGCGTTCCTACGTATCCCATTAAGATGAGAATCAAGCCACACGTAGTTGTTAGGATGCAGTTCAATGTCATGTGGGATGAGGAGGCATCTCATTTGGGGATATGTAAGATACGGAGAGTAATCTGACATGGATGAGGATGTAGTCCCACACCATACCGTATAATCCCGCAAGAGGGTGAGTCGGGGACAACCAAGGGGCCTCAGGCCAGTCCACGGTCATGGAGACCTGGACAACATGTGGTTTAACCCCTCACAGTGAAGACGAGGGACGTGGGCCCGAGGAGGACAAGGTGCCTGAGGCTGAACCTTGGTTAGGAAGGCTTGACTGGCTTACGGTTTAACGTCTTGCAGTAATGACGGGGGTCGTGGGCCCGAGGAGGCCAAGGGTCCGGAGGATGAGCCCCGATCAGGAAGGCCTGACTGGCCTACGGTTTATTGTCTCACAGTGAAGACGGGGGTCGTGGGCCCGAGGAGGCCAAGGGGCCTGAGGCTAAGCCTCGGTCAGGATGGCCTGACTGGCCTGCAGTTTAACGTCTCGCAGTGAAGACGGGGGGAGATCTTAGTTTATGGTCATCGAGCTCGGACCAATTTGCAGTTTATCGTCATGCAGGACAAAGATGTAGTTTAAGGTCGTGTAGGACCATAACGTGCAGTTTAAGGTCGTCCGAGAGCCTCTGGGATCATGCGAAGTACTGATTGAGGAACCTGGCATTGGTGGGAGGGGTTATTCACTCTCCATCCATGGTCACCAAGGAGTACGCCCCATTGGGGTAAACCTTATGGATGATATAAGGCCCTTCCCATTTGGGTTCTAACTCGGGCGGTTTCCTACCGGGAATCATTGGTGCTTGAGGGCCAGTACTAAGTCGCCCTGTAGGAAAGAACGTAGATGAACCTTCTTGTTGAAATCCCTCGCTATCTTATCCTGATGCCTTTCCAGATCGTGCAGAGCACGAAACCGGTTCTCATCCAGTGCTTCTAATTTAGCTAGATGGATTTTGGCTACCTCATCTGATGTCTGGTGGTCATAGACTACAGTGCGTAATGATGGAAACTGGATCTCAATGGGTAGGATGGCCTCAGCTCCATACACCAGGGAATATGGGGTCACCTGGGTAGAGTTACGAGTCGTCGTCCGATAAGCCCAGAGGGCATTGGGGATCTTGTCCGGCCAACTTTTCTTGTTCTGACCAACCATCTTCTACAGGATGTTAGAGAGTGTTTTCTTGAATTCCTCGATCTGTCTGTTTTCCTGCGCGTGGTAGTGGGAGGTATGGTTTGAACGAATGTCGTATTTGGTGTACAAGTTTTTCATTTCAGCCTCTCGGAAGTTGGTTTTGTTATCGGTGAGGACTGCATGAGGGATCCCGAACCGGTGAGTAATATTGGAACTCACAAAGTCGATGATGGAATGGTCCTTAACCTCTTTGAGTGGAACTGCATCTTCCCACTTGGAGAAGAAGTCTGTAGCAGTCAGGATGAACCTACATTGGCGGGCTGTTGCCGGTGGATATGGTCCCACTACATCAAGTCCCCATACCTCAAATGGCCAAGAGTACTTGGTGAGGTGGAGGGGCTCCGGCGGCCGATGCAGGAAGTTGGCATGAAATTGGAATGCATGGCATCTCTTGGAATACTCAATACAATCGTGGATTATAGAGGGCCAGAAGTACCCCAACCTCCGGATTTGATGAGACAGCTTCGGCCCAGCTTGATGGGCGCCACAGGAACCGGCGTGAACCTCTGGCATAACATGAGGAATCTCTATTACCTGAATGCAACGGAGGAGGACGCCATCGATACTCCTCTTATAAAGGATCCGTTCAAGATTGGGGCCGCTCTGGAGGGTAAATTACAGCGCACGGCGTCATACTTGCTCGCGCTCGGCCCAGTCGTCCCGGAGGCGACCATTTTGGAGATACTCGACAAATGGTGCCCTCCAGTCGGGAGTGGCTTTGACCACTGTGTATGACGAACCTGGGACCCCTGACGTAGAGGGTCCGGCGATGAGATGACTTACTCGCAGGCCTTCATTGTCCTCTTGGGTGGCGGGGGCAATGACTCTCTGGTGTGCCACATGTATGACCAAATCATCTTGCTCGGGTTCTGTGAGCGACGCGGCTAAGCCAGCCAGGGCGTCTGCTTGACCGTTCTATGACCATGGGACATGGGTAATCTCCGGTCGAGAAGAGAAATGGTCCATTAGATGGAGGGTGTACTCCAGCAACGGTACAAGCTCCGACTTCCGGACAACGCAGTCTCCATTAACCTTCATGATTACCAGCTCGAAATCTCATTTCACATGTAGATGGGGCACATGGATCTCAAGGGCCAAATCGAGGCTGGTGATGAGAGCCTGATACTCTGCCTTGTTGTTCGTACAGCCCTCTGACAATAGGAACGAGTATGGCAGGACGGCTTGTGTCAGGGTAATGAAGTCGATACCCAGGCCCACTCTGTTGAGCTTAGGATCGTTGAGCCTCCTACCGGTGGGGCTCTGGGTGGCACCGTAGAAATGCATTTTCCAACACGGAATGACATGATCGACTAAGAGGATAGTCTCATCGTGAAAATCCAGGTCCAAGGATTGATCCACAGAGGTTGGATGGGAAGCTAAAAAGTCTTCCAACGCCTGTCCCTTAATGGCCTTCTGAGGTACGAACCTGATATCAAACTGTTGGAGAATCACCGCCCACCGTGCTAGTCGTCCAGTCAGCATGGGGCGGTTCAGGATGTACTTCAGTGGGTCTACCCAGGAGACTAATTGCACCTGTGGCGCTGTAGGTAATGTCGCAACTTCTACATGGCGAAGTCGAGTGCAAGAAATCTCTTTTCTATAGGAGAGTATCTGACCTCCGTATCAAGAATCATGCGACTAATATAGTAGAGACTGTTCTCAGTACCCTCGTTATTCCTTTGGGAGAGCAGTGCGCCGAGGGATCTTTCTAGGGCGGTGACGTAAAGGACCAGTGGATTTTCGGAGATGGGTGGCATCAAAACCGGAGGTTGGAGCAGATACCGCTTTATTTCCTCGAAGGCGGTCCGACGCTCCTCAACCCATTCGTAGGCGGTGCCCTTCTACATGATCCGGGAAAATGGCTTACACTTTCCAACCATGTTCGCGATGAATCAGCGTATATAGGCTAAGTGGCCTTAGTGGCCTCGATGTTCCCGAATGTTTCTAGGGGGAGGCATTTGGCTGATGGCCTTGATCTTCTTTGGGTCAATCTCAATGCCTCGGTATCTAACAACAATGCCCAGAAACATCCCAGAGGTGACCCCAAAGGCACACATCAACGGGTTCATCTTCAGGTGACGGGAACGGAGGAAACAAAACACCTTCTCGAGGTCTTTGAGATGGTCCTGGCGCTAACATGATTTGACCACTAGGTCATCTACGTAGCATTCCCCCAGCGTCCCGAGAATCGGCATGAATATGCGGTGCATGGCCCTCTGATAAGTGGCACCTGCATTTTTCAAGCTAAATGGCATAACCTGGAAGAAAAAGGTACCTTGGGGATCCTTGAACGCAGTAGACACCTCTTCCTTGGGGGCCATCCGGATCTGGTTGTACCCGGAATACCCATCCATGAAAGAGAGCACTTGGAACCTGGTCGTGGCGTCAATTAATAACTTCGTCACCAGGAGTGGGAAGTCATCCTTTGGGCAGTGGCGATTAAGGTCGCGGAAGTCGATGCAGACTCTGATATTCCCATTCTTCTTCCTGACTGGAACAATGTTGGAAAGCCACTTGGGGTACTGGACTTCCTTAACGAAGTTGGCTTTGATAATCTTGTCAACTTCGGCCTCAACCATAGCACCATGAGAAGGGTGCATCTTCCTGGGAGGCTGCTTGATTCCATGATGGTTGTCGGGAGGCCCAGACGGTGAATGACTACCTAGGGATCTAGTCCTGGCATCTCATTATAACTCCTAGCAAACAAGTCATGGTGTTGTTTGAGAAAGTTTACGTACTGTTTCCGCTCCTCGAGGGACATGGCTGCACTGATCAATGTTTGTTTCGGATCTTCCTCGCTACCAAGGTCCACCTATACCAGTTCATCAACTGTGGTAGAGACGCCTTCCTCAAAGGTGGGGGGGAGCATCCTCTAGGTCTTCCTCTCCACCCGTGGGGGGATTTCCCGCGACGGGAGAAACTCCTAGGATATCAAAGTATGAGGGGAAGCTGGTGCCAGCTTGGGCAGCAGTGGTCATCCTGAAAGGAGACTCACTCGCCATTGAGACCAAAGCAATGAAGGCAGTCGACCCTATCCCATCTGGCCTTTGGCCCAAGGGGTCACGTTTGATGATTTCAAAGAAGTGGCGACGTGTCATCATGAGCCGGCTAATTCCAGCCTGGTGGAAGAGACACGTATGGCGAACCTCCGTTTTCATAAGCATGACATTCCGGTACCGTACAGGGGTAAGAGGTTCTAGGATCACCTGAGCCTGGTTTATGTAGGAGTACGATGTGATTTTCCACCGTTGCTTGGACATGGGAACATGCCTTCCTTGTGTACCCGAAACAACAAAACATTTCCCCATGTCGGGGGGTCGTGGCCTCCAATCGGTTGATCGGTATGATGTAGGTGTCATCCATGCTTACCCAAGGATCACTTGTGACTGGGGTGGGTTCATCTTCAGTTACTAGGATTTGCTTATCCTTGCTTTTGTAGTAACCAACATCCAAATAGCGGGCCTCACAAGAGGTGAAAGGAGATGCATCTCCTTGAAGAACACCTACCTGACCGTTGAGTGAGTATTTGAGGCACTAGTGATACAATGAAGGGACCGCTGCATGCAGATGGAGACATGCCCTACCCATACATGCGTTGTAGGAAGTGTCCTAAGAGACGACCATGAACTCGGTGCTGGCAATTAAACCACCGAACTGAGTCTTCAGGAAGATCTTACCAACTGGGGTTTGCTCAGTCTTGTCGTACCCCTGGATTCCGAGGTCAGAGAGAGATAAATAACCTTCAGACAGACCCATCTATCGCAATGTCTGAGTCGGAATTAGGTTGATTCTGGAACCTGTGTCAACGAGTCAGTGGCGGACTTCCACACCATTGAAGTTTCCAGTGATGTATAGCGGGCGAATATGCCCCTGTATAGGAGGTTCCTCATCTTCTCCGGAGAACAAGATAACCGCCTGACATTCGGCATTCTCATTTGTCATGGCATGGAATGCTTCTGCAGCTGCTACCTCCATCTCAAACTGGAGGGGGCTCTTTAGGGTCTCGGCAAGTGCCTCGCGCATTTCAAATGACAGGCGAAGGGCCGCGAGGATAGAAAGCCTTGCCAGAATGCCGTCAAGGTGCTTTAGGATATCATACTTTCATGCCAAACATGAACCTATACCTACAAGAGTTCGTTCGGCAGTTGGAGGCATAGCGGGTCCTGCCAGTTGGAACAGAAATTGGCTAGTACGGGGTACATCCTGCTACCTACAAGTTGAAGCCTACAGAGTAGTCTCCGGACTAGGATCGGGCAGCAGAGGCTGGCCTGTAGCAGGGTGAGACTGACTGTGATACGAACGAGGCAGCTCTCCCTGATCTAGTAGCACAAATGGCAGTGGAGGTAGAGCTAAGGGCGTTAAATGGGGTTTCAAGTGTTGAGCTCTGCGCTGAGACTGCTGTCTGGTCTCAGTAGCATGCACGACTTGGCTAAAAGTGCCAGCTGACGTAGCTCGATGACCAGCGCGGTTGCGATCCCGCTGACATTGACATTGGCTGGAAACATTGGGGAGGTTCGCCTGGCCTTCCCCCTCGTCGAGAATCATATAGGGATTTACCAGCTCCACGGTGTTAACCGAAGCGTACCCCTGACTGTCACTCGAGGAGTCATCTTCCACCGGGCGGATTCTGGGAGGAATCCCCATTCTAGGGGGAATAAAGTTTCCAAGAGTGCGGGATGACGATGGTACCGGCGGAGCGTGTTGCTTCTTCTTGCATTGTCATTGTTTTCCCTTTTGGGAAGAGGTCAACTGTGAAGATGATGCAGAGGTACCGACTACGTCTTCTGAAGGTTCGAGCTGCTTCTGCAACGCCCAGATAATACCATGGACACGGGTGAAAATTTATCGAGTCATCCAGTCTTCGTATTTCTGGGATCCGCAGCTGGGAACCGTTCGCCAATCGCCCTCGCTGCCGCTGCCGATCTCTGACCCTGCAAAGACACCTGATACTTGTGCTGGTGCCGGGCTTAACCTGACTATGTTGGTGTAGACCTGGTCTTGAATCCATTCTGTAAACACATAGAATTGCTTGAGGGTGTGCCCCAGAATCCAATGATAAGGACAGTAGTTCGGGTGATCGGTGAGATTCGCCTCTGCCGGCCTTATGCACTCGGGCAGGTGCACGATTGCTTGCTCTAGAGAACTTCGAAAGTAGCCAGGTACCTGATTCTTGTTGAATGAAAAAGTCTGGTGCCTTCTTTCCGGATAGGGGGCCCCGGGGACCGGGCCCTGATGGGGGGCCGGAGGGGCATGCTGAGGAGGCGGCGCCTGATTGTCTCTCCTTGGTGGAGGTGGCACATTGCGCGGGGGAACCTGTCGATTCTGAGTCGGTCGCTGCTGGGCGAGAGCCTGCGCTTGAGGTGGAGGGCCTCTACGGGGATGCGGGGATGGTGCCGCTGGCAGTAACTCCAACTACCTGGGGGCTTCTACTTGGGCCACCGCGGTGATTTTGGCTCTGGCGATCCTCCTGGATGGGATCATAGGGGGAAACGAATGTGCCTGACTAACTTGTTGCAGAGCCTCCTCTAGGCGCTGAGCCTTATCTGAGAAATCTCTGAACCCTCCAGGGTAGTTCTGGGTAATTATGGAGGGTACCAGCTCTGTTTTGACGTTCCCCACACACATCATCAGTAATTTCGCCTGAGTCAGTGGTATATCGAGGGAATATGTAAGTCCCTTCCACCGGACGATGAAATCTGCGACTCGCTCATCAGACCTTTGCTTGCACTTGAAGAGGTCTGCAATGCTGGTCTTCCATGTGGTGGAGATGAACTGGTATAGGAACTTCCAGTGGAGATCCTCTTATCCGGTCACCGATCCGATAGGGAGATGGTTGTACTAGAAGAATGCAGGACCTTCCAATGTATGTACGAAACATCGGAACTTGGCGGCTTCTTGCTGGGCCGGGGTCCCCAGCATGGGGCTGCACCTGGAAGAAAAATGAGCCAAGTGCTGTTGTGGGTCCCCTATCCCGTTGAAGGGAAAGAAAGTGGGGTTCCAAAAACCAGGGTGTGTGATCATATCATCCACCCACGCGGGATATGGATTGACATCTGGTGGGACCACCACTTTCCGTGTTTCCAACGCTTCGAGGCGGGCTATGAGTGTCGCTATATGGTCATCCGGGTGGGGGTCCCTGTCTTGACGGGGATCCCTAATACCAAGTGCATTACCAGGTTCATCAACACGGTAGATGGCTTCGGCATCTCGTGGATCGACTGGTGGAATAACTTGTGGGGCGATTGGGGGAACCCGGATTGGATTCTTCAGATTGCCCCGTCGTTCGGGGGGGTTTGGCGAGATGTACTGCGCCCTATTGCCGTAAGTTCTGGCTTCTGCCCTGTCCGCGGAAGTAGCATGATCAGGGTTTCCCGGAGGCATCTCACTGGGGGGAAATTGTTCCTGCCCCTACTGCCCCGTCCTGGGATTACCATAGTCAGGTCGCCGCTCCGCAGCGCGCTCAGCCAAGAGTTCATCAACCAACCTCTTCTGCTCAGCATGCTACTGCCGTAATGTGGCCTTCATGGGATCTTTTTCCATTTTCTGCGCAGAGGAAGACTGGTCAGTGTGCTTGACAGTTCCGACATGCTCCTTACCCTTTCCGGTATTTCGACCGAGTACCAGCCACTCGGTGGGTACGGGGAGGCCTAGCAGGTTCATCTGCTGACGGGAAACCCTCCCTGATGGGTCCAGAAGTGGCAGTACGCCCTCAGGGGGGTAAGTCTACATCAAGAAATTCATGCTCATCTTCCTTATCCACTACATTAGCCATGTGTACCGCGACCCCTCTCGAGGGAATATCCTCAATATCGCATATCCAATCGGGCTGTCGTCGGATAGGTTCGAAGAGGAGGGTGACATAGTGTCCCCAACCACGGACTTGCACGTGGGGGTGGCTTCCCTGATGACTCTACGGAGGAATTTGAAACTCTAAGCACATTTCCATTGAAGGGTGCTCTGACGGCCTGGAGACTCAGGGTGCTGGGCCGCAAGGAGTGCGGCCGAATCGATCAGGCGGCATTGCTTGCCGATTTCTTCGAAGTGCACTCGACTTCTGGGGTACACCACCCGCTCGTAACGAAGGTGGAAGTGTGTCTCCCATAGGGTTTGACGAAAGCACCCCACTTCTTCAGGTATACGAGACTCTAGTGTGTGAAGGTTTAGTGCTTCCGTTGGCCAGAACTTCTCCGGGAAGTAATTCGCTGCGAGAATGCTACAGAAGCTTTTGGGATCGGACTCGGGATCTGGCCCTATATTGCCCCACTCGTCAACCGGGGGCGGCTGAGGGACCGGTAGCGGTACCGAGGTGGACCTCTAGGATAGTAAACTCGGCGACGGATAATACGGAGAATGAGCTAACTGGCCGTCGAATTCCGGGCCATCCTCTGAAGAGTGAGGTGACCTGGCCGCGATGTCACGATCCGATGGGCTAATAGCCACAGCTTCTGGTACAGGAGTCGCCGCTGCCGGCGATAGGTCAGGTTGCCATTATACCACCATTGGCCCCCAAAGTAGCTCTCTGTGATCTCTGGTAGAGGTAGAGGGCGCTTCTGGTGACAATGGTGTTGATTTCACGGTCGAGACCTGCGGAATTTCCATGATTTCTTCAGCCTGGATGTACCTGCGGAGAGAGGTGGGAATCTGATGGACCTCGCATTCCGGGAGAATGAGGCTAACGCATCTAGTTACCGCCCCCGTCCTTGATACGGAGGAGCAGGGAGAAGGTTTCGTCGTTGAGTCGTATTCTGTTTCAAAATCCGAGAAGTGGGCAGGTTTGATCTCCACCCGATCCTTCCGAGGACTCTTCTTGTGGCGGCGACGACCCGCTCTCATACCTCGGGGTGGCTCTTCGGGACAGGTTTGATCATTAATAGGTAGCCATGGGGCGGCAATGGCGTCATGGCGGAGAGGTCCCCCGATTGAGATAGCCGGGGTGCAAGGGGCACCAGGGCAAATGTCGAAGGGTACATGTGGAGGACCTCCAGGGACAGCACCCATATGGGCGGAGCCTCTGTTGGAATCGCCAGGAGCATGGAGAGGACCTCCATGGTTGATGCGGGCGGAGCGAGGTTGACCTTCACTCCTTGAGTTGCTGGGGCTAGGAGGACCTTTGCTCGTTGTAAAGAGAACGTAGGGAGGGCCCCTACGTTGGAGAAGGACCGGATGGACAGTGCCTTTAGATCGGCGGTCAGGGGCAGGAGGATGGATTCCATACCCTGTATAGTGGGCGCGGGAAAGGTTTCCGCGCTGAGCATCACTGCCACAGGGCAGGTCTTCTTTCAGGATGGTTGTAGCATGAGTCAAACCACCATGACGAGCTTCGGAGCGGGGAAGGCCCATGATATGTGGAGTAGTGGTACGAGGAGGGCCTCCGTACCGGGTGACATCACCGCGGGCTAGTTCGCGGTGATCACCACTCGGGCCTACAACCCGGAGAGTCAACCCAGCCTGCCCGTGGGGCGGTTGGGGTCTCGATCCTGGTTGGGTGAAGGAGTGACCCTGCTCAGTGAATGCAGGGACTCCATGATGCACGTCGACGGTGGCTCGAGCCACTATAGTTGTTGACGTCGACGCATCTGGACGAGCTTCCTCAACCCGGGCCTGACGCTAACGTCGGGTCAGACGAGCTGGCACAAGTGGTGCAAGGGAAGGCATGCCTGCACTTCCTGTAGAGTCAGAAGGTAGTGCTGATGCGGCCGGATGGGAGCCCTTGCCTAGAGCCCTTGGGTCGGGACCCTGAGCGGGCCGAGCCAGACGACACCCGCCTCATCAGCGTAAGGCGAGGAGTCGTCGAGGAGTTCCGGGGACAGGCTCCCAAAACGGTTAAACGTTGTGTTGGGGAGTAGGGGCTCGCTGCGCGTCCTTTTAGGGCGGCATTGACGGCGAGGCCTGGATGCCTCCAGGTCCAGGCGGGCCATATCCCGAGTTTGGATAACCCCTTCCTCCTCGTACCTGCGTACGAGGTTGTTGATCACCCTTCGCTGGATGACCTCTGATGGGGAGAGGGGACATGGGTGTCCCGTATTCCGCGATGTGGCGGTCATCGTGGCGGTAGAGGCGCCATGCGGGGGGGGGGGTTGTGGCAGTGTTGCCTCTACCCCTGCGTAGGCGAGTGGGCGGTGATCGTGTCTCTGTAACAGTAACCTGGTTCCTGGGAAATAAAGGGATGAACTCATCAGTACTGTGAGGAAAGGGATTGACAACCAGTTCCCCAGCGTCCTTCCATTATCCACGTCTGTATGAAGGATCCACGCCAACACACTGCAGAACGGAGTGCCCCACGTTATACTGCCCCGACTGCCTGTGAGTTTTCACAACATGCCCTCCATTTGCTCGGCGGGACCAGGCGCCATATATCTAGATCCGGTGACACGTCAATCTACTGGTGTCTCAAATGCTACTAGTCTCCACATTGAGGAGATGAAATTCACGCCGGGTTCACCATTTCTGTTTCAGATGCTTTCTCCGGTCCGCGCGCATCCGTCTGTGGAGGATGTGCTGCTGTTGCCCCGCATTCCCGCTTTCCAATGGCGGGCGGCATTCGCGCCTTATTCAGGGACGCCTACTCTTTGATCGAAATGGGATGATGGGATTTCAATACTTCCTTTCGAGGATTCCTCCTCATAACTCATCACCTATTCGGGGTCTCCCTCATAGATTTAATATGTTGTTCGTGAAACTATTCCCAGTGCCATGTTTCCATGAACACCAGTTTATTACACTACTTCCGTCAAGACATTCCATAGGGTCTTGACATGGTAGCAACCTGCAGTCGGGGGAGTAGTCACGTTGAGGCATCAGTATCGTGTCTGGATACTGGGGACCTGGCATGTCTTTCTATTATCCCTGATCACAGGGCTTCTCTAGGGCGTGGAAACCCGAGGCATCCCACATCGAGAGCGGGGAATTATATATCATAGACATATGTCTGAGGTTTTCCTCAGCTTCCTGTGTTTAACACAGGGTATGCCGCGAGTTTAACGTCCGGTGGAGACGAGTCAGCCCGAGCAGAGACTTAGCTAGGATGGATCAGATTGTGGGATTTCCCTTGAAGGGGAGTCGAGAATCGACATGGAGGGGGGACCTTGGTCCGATGTATCAGCGAACCGACATGAAGGTGGACCTTGGTCCGATGGGTGGTGGGCTTCAACCTCTAGAAGGCTTCCTATGTTCCATGCGTTGACATGGATCAAAGACCTCGTAGATCAAATTATGGGATTCGTCAGTGAACCGACGTGAAAGTATACACAGGGGTCCACTAGTGGTGGGCTTGAACCTTGTGAAGGCTTCCTACGTTCCATGCCTTGACATGGATCAATGTACATGTAGTTCGGATTGGTCACAACGGCTTGCCGTCAGACTAGAATACAGTTTAGCGTCACACTGGACGAGAATGAACCCCGATGTGAATAAGCGACGGGCAGTGGGTGTCCGCGAACCGACGTAAATAAGGGACCTTGGTCCAATTTGGAGATGGTATTGAACCTCTGGGGGGCTTCCTACGTAACAGGTCCTGACATGGATCAAAGTCCCCGTAGTTCGGAGGGGCTTCGTTAGTGAACCAACGTGAAGGTGAACCCGGGGGTCCACTTGTGGTGGGCTTGAACCTCGTAAAGGCTTCCTACGTACCATGCCTTGACATGGATCAAAGTCCTTGTAGTTCGGTGGGAAAATGGGGGTCTTAGAACACCGACAAGGAGACAGTTTGGGCCAATGATTGTTGGGCTTGAACCTCGGGGAGGCTTCTTACGTACCATGCCTTGACATGGATCAAAGTCCTCGTAGTTCGGGTGGTGACAACAGATTTCCATTGAACTGGAATGTAGTTTAACGTCATGCTGGACGAGGGTATATCTCAACATGAATTTTAAAACCGGTGGGCTTGAACCTCGTGGAGGCTTCCTACGTACCATGCCTGGATATGGATCAAAGTTCTCATAGTTTAAATGAGTGTGCAGTTTAATGTCATGCTGGACGGGGGTAGGCAGTTTATCGTCATGCTGGACGAGGGCTTTGTCATGGACAATGCAAACTCTAAGCCCACGTGAGTCATGCTCGGTGTGAGAAACAAGAGGTAGCAATCACCTGACGATCACGTCGCAAAGGGTGCGTCCATGTGAAGCGAAGAGGGGCTTACGGGTTAGGTGGCCCATTAGTGCTGGGACTTACTCCAGGATGGAGGCCCATGGTGCGACAGAGCGCAGCGAAAAAGGGATTTGGGACCAATGATGGGGGATGCCTTATTCCCTATCACGCCCTCCACTGACCTTGGTAGTGGGGAAGTACAGAGATTCATGGGTGCAACCATCTGTTGGGGAACTAGGGTCGCCCTTCTCCTGAGAACACACGCCGCTCCAATAAGGAGGATATCATCCCTTATGGATGGGTGATTCCACTCCCATGGAGACGAGTGGCATAAAAAATGTTCAAGCTGGGGGGACCCTTCGTGCGGGGCACGAGGTCAGGCCACAGTTTAATATCATGTGTTGAGAACATGATGCTTGGTAGTTTAACGTCCAGCAGCTCGGATGAAGCGGGTTCACTCCACACCCCTAGGACTTTCATAACTGGTACACTTTGCCCCTTGGGGAAGGGAAGGTACCAGTAAGGCCATGGTAAAGGGGGGTCGTAGAGCGAACCATCGAGGGGTCCACGTTAACATGGCTATGCGATGAAGCAATAGCCGTTAGCGTGCCTATGCGAAGAATAATCAGGCGAAGCAACGCTACGAGTGGTATTGTCCGTGGGACTTTGAAATCGCATTGTGCATACCTCGAGGGTCTCTTGGGACGTGGAATTGACAAGAAATGGAGTGTGCTTCACGAAGCAGAGTGCCTTAGCCTTAGCATGGGGCATAGGTGTGATTGGAGGGTGCTTCGCGAGGTGGAACAGTATTCGCTGAGCACTGCCTAGTGAAAAAGAGGTGCCTCGCAAAGCAGGGTGCTGCGAAGTAGTGTGCTTCGTGATGTGTAACGATCCTGCCATAGCATGGGGACCACTAGTACACATTGGGTGTTTCTCGAAGTATAAACGCTCCGCGGCTGCCCGGGTTCCCATGGGAATCCCCTTCCTTCGCTAATGTCCTTGAGCTTCTTGAAGGGAATCCCTCTTGGAAGAGGGGCTCAAAATGAGACAAAGCAAAGGCATCACGCGAAGTAGAAGTACCTCGCAGAGCTCATGATTCCAAGGGGCAAAGGGTGCATCGCAATTCGGGAGAGTAGAAGACAAAAGGTCGATTCTTCCATCCTGCGGGACTCAGGGGGAGCCTCGTATTTATAGTCAAGGGGCGCCGCAAACCAGAACTCGCACACCGCCTAAGGTGCCCCGCGGCGGGATCGCGAACGTCAGGCCGTTCGCGGAGAGGTACTGCCTCCGGGGCTTCGTGGAGGGCTCGCAAATGTCATGCCATTCGTGGAGAGTTACCGCCTATGGGGCTTCGCGGCGGGCTCGCGAACGTCAGTCCGTTCGCGGAGAGTTACCGCCTCCAGGGCTTTGCGATCCCGTGCTGCTCAGGGAGCTTCGCATCAGTGCTTCGCGAGGCAGCGTCCGGGCCGTCTTTTTCATCCCTTCCTTTTGTGCAATATTTTGGCGCCAACAATGGTAAAATGTGCACATTAGAGAATATTTATTACATATACTATTCCATAATTATATGTCTTCATCATGGTGGATCATTTTCTGCAACAATCTTCTTTAGTCCAAAATTACAAACATACTAAAATTAAAATGGAAAAAAGGAACATAACACATACAATATACTCATGATGATTATAAAATAAGGATTAAAATAAAATATGGAAACCATTTATAAAACTCCCATAAAATTTAAACTTTAATTGTCCCCAATATAAATCCTCAACATAAAATCATAGAGAATCAACATTCAATCAGTGAAACATCTCAAACCATTATGCCCAAAAAATACAATTACACAAAAAAATTATGAAAGAATCAAAATAAACCCAAGACAAAAATGTCAATTCATGCCTCATTTAAAATTTACCAATTCGTGACATATTTCCTCTTTCTAGTCCCATTTTTTCACTTCTCATTAATGTCATTCCAAAAAATGATCTACCTGACCATAAAGGTGGATTCGGCTCACCAAACATGTTTGTTAAACATGATTAATTTTAATTTCAATACATGTGAACTCTATATATAATCTCTAAAGTTATCTCAATATATATTTATACTTTGAACTAAAAATATAAAGAGTTGTTTTTCATTACAAATAAAATTTTCTCTGAGTCTTATGGCTGGTTGTCTATTATGGGAAAATAAAAATCTATAGAAGAACAATGTGTTTAAATACTTAAGAATAATGTATGAAATTAAATTAAAATGAAATAGAAAATTCTCCTCCTTCAACCCATTTCAATGAAAACATCTCACTCCCCACGGTTAGATTATGTGTCACCAAAAAATGAATTCACAAAAAATCCCATCATTCTATTTCATTACTTTTTTCTGTTTTTCAATTTTTTTGCTCTTATCCAAAAGTTATTCATGAGAAAAGTCTCACATCAACAAACAAACCCCAAAAATTCAAGATAATTCATCATGGGATGGTTATTTTGTACCCTCTAGAGACAAAAACCTTTTTTGAAGTAAATTAGAAATAAATAAAGGGATGAAATAAATAACAATGTCAAATTAAAGGATAACTTTCGGAATAACCAAAGAGGACAAGAAACACTTTTAATTTCTATTAAATAATTTACAGTAAAATACTAAAATAATCTTTTAATCTCAAATGAATGATCATGAATTAATACTCAATTAAATATGGTATGAATGATAAAATGGATTGTAATTTAGCTTCTTTTCAAGATATTTCATGGTTTCTATTGTATAACAAAATATTGATGAAACGATGGTCTCAAGATCAAATTGGACAAAATTTAATCAATTAATTATCTCAATCAATTCAATGTAATCCAAGTTCATCATTATTTGATGAGAGATACTTGTAAATTATAGTAGTTTCGATCATCATGAGTTCTCAAAAGAAATATATATAAGATAGAAAACAGAAAATTTCATAGAATCATCATGGGATGGGGAATGGAATAGTTGTATAATCACTTCAAGGCATTGACTTAAATAATTGATCTAATAATTGTGATTTTCCAAGAATCAAAATCATTAATTGATAATAGTATCAGCAATCATTTATGATCGTCATAGAATTGGAATAAAACTGAATTTGTAAAATTTTCAACTCAATTATCTACTTTTTGGAACATTATGAATTAATACCATACTGCATGAAAATGTATAAATCCAAGGTGGTGATGTATCATTGGTCTACCTAAGGGGGTGAAAATTTCCCCAAAATAGGATCCCCCACACTTGAACCGTATGTAGACCCTATTTTTGGTTTCATAAGAAAAAGGAGATTAGGAAACCCTGTATAAGAGAGAAAGTAAATAAGTAAGAAATATCCCTCTATGAAAAAGTGTGAAATTATTTCCAAATTAAGAGATCAAATGAGAAAAATATAATAAAAAATTGTTTAGACACAAAAAAGAATAAAAAAACAAAAATATTAGAAAAGATAAGAAGACATTTTCATATTTTGTGTGAGATTCATAATGAATCAAAAGTATAACCTAGTACAAAAGAAAAACATAAAAACGATTAAAATAAAAATAAAATAGAAATTGGGAATTATAAGACTCTAGATAGGGATCCTATAACTCCCCAGGAAGCTGATCTTGGGTCCCTATTGGCCACCCAAATGGAGAGATAGGTGAAAGAGTGATCATTAGATTAATAATCTATAATGGATTCAGTTGTTACTGAATCCAAAATTCAGTGGAGCACCTAGTGTTCAGATCAATAAAATTAATCTTAAAGGGAACATAGGTAAATTTTTCATTCCCCTTCTTTTGTGTTTCATGTGCATCATAGTCCAAGGGATATTTTGGGAATAATGGAGTGACATCCCGCTGAGGTGTCTTGTGATATTTGTACTCCAAAGGGACAAGTGGCGACCCTTCAAGAGAATCATGTGAAGGGTCCCTGGCCTGGTGATTTGTCGTCATAGTAGAAGAGGTAAATTGTTGATTTTTGGTTGGTGGAATATCTATTAGGAATAGTGGTCATAGAATTGAATATGTGGAACACTAAATCCTCAAATGATGACATCTTTTTTCAAAATAACTGAAAATAAAATGGAGGGATTCACTACAAAAGTGAGCCTAACCCCACTGAATGTGGGCCTAGTCTAAAGGGGGAATCTTATTCCAAAAATAGGAAGGAGGTACCCTTGGTCAAGAAGTGGCATTTGATATACTATATATAACCTCCTCTAAAGCTCCTCTATCAAACTCATCATCCCTAAGAAAAATATCTTCATGTTTTTAAAGAAGGCCCATCTTCACTGATAATGTGTGATAAATAAACTCCAACGGTCCTAGGGAAGTGAGAGAGTAACTTAAATAAAAACTCTGATATGTTTGGACATATGGGTAATAAAAATCCTATCCATAAGTGTAATATTTTTCTTTTTCCAAAATACATAAAAATAATGTGTGAATTGGTGAACCAAATTGATTTTTTTGTGTTCTATAAATAAAAATGGGAATGAAAACATCCAATTTGATCCCTGAGCCTGAATAATTTCCTTTATCAATCCACCCATGAGTGATGGACCAATGAATAATATGAATAAGGGGAGATTTCAGTTGAGTACTCTTAGTTTGATCAGTATCATAGGGAATTTATGGGTCAACTTCCAAATATCACCACATAGATTGAACCTTATCCCTACTCGAATTATCGAACAATGTCTTATATATTGGTAAAATGAAAAATTATGAGTTATAGATATCAAGTAAAACACCAAATTCAGTAGGATATATTTTACAATTATCTAAGACTGGTCTAAAGAGGACATGCCCAAGCTCAATTTAAATAGTATCCAAGAATTATATCAGAAGCTAAGAATAGTTATACTTTAAACTTGAAGGATTTTTTCCAAATTCATAGATTCCAAATTTGAAATGGTATTGAGCCCCATCACATTCATTTAAATAGTTTCTAAATATATGGTCTTATTGGTCCACATAGGTTTTTCTAGAAATTCCTCCAACTGTAGCATCAAAATAACATCCTTAAAGGCATGTCATGAGTGTCAATGTGGATAGATAATAATGATGGGGTCAAACATAGGTAGGTAATGTTTCGTGGTGGATAGGGGCTAATAGATAGTAGTGTAGGAAAACTTTGATCAGCAAGGGGTTGGAATGGATGGGGATTTGAGTTTTTAGGAAGATTGTTATTGAGTTAGGGAATTCTATTTGGAGGTATAAGGGTGTTGGGGTAGAGAGGTTGAAGGATTGTTTTGAGTTTGAATGGTATGTGTTGAAATTTTGTTGTCTTCAGAGGAGGATTTGGGTTCCTTAAGGTAGAAGAAGTGGTGGCAGAGTGATTAAAGGATAGAGGGGGTGTGTAGTATTATGTTGAGGTTTCAGGAGTGAAGGTTGACTCTTCCTCTGCAGAAGGAGGGGTTGAGTGGTAATACATAATTTGTAATGTGATAGTGAATGAAACCACAATTACAAAGAAAATGGGTGCAAATGAATAGATTAAAAAGGGTTTTAGGAAATGGTTGCAACCAATACACCAACTAAAAATAAATGGTCCAGTGATTCAACGGAATGTGGAAAGAGGGGATGTTGGGGAGAATGTAAATGTGGAGGAATATGGAAATGAGTGTCATATGAAGTAGATTTAATGGTTACCTTGGTTGAGTTTGAAGTAGGAATACCACATCCATGTTAGAGGATATGAACCATCACATCTGTGAATACAGTCAGTTTTGGGGGATGTGATGAAAACATAAAGTTTGGGCCCAACATTTAAAAAATGCTAGACCCCATACAGCATAGTGCATTTAATTATAGTGTTGGGGATGTCAAAAATAAAATGGAACCAAATTTAATAAATTTAGAACAAAAAAAAACCATATGGAGTATCCTAAATGATACAGTGCACATGGGTTAAATTTTCCTGTGAGACCAAAATGTGATGAAAATTGGACTCCAAAACCACCCTGTGAAAATTTTTAGCTATAATGTGGAGGGGAAAAAATTTACATTGAGTGAAAATACCCTTCCCCTGGATTATAAAGCATGGATGACCCACTGAAACATGATAATTATTGCCAAAAATTCCAAATCAAAATTCCTAAAGAGCTTTTAGAGTATTGTTTCTATTACCAAATAAAGGTGACAATTTATTCAATGTTACTCAAAATGAAAGAAATACTTCTATAAGATCTTTCGTGAGTCCTATAAAATAGTTCCATAGGAATATTTTATGTAAAGAACACTTCATCATAGAAAAGTCGTCCACACCACAAGAATAACTCTACTATAAAAATATATTGAGGGATATATGTCTAGATTGGTTACTCATGGAATGTTTTGGGTTACTAACCTAGGTGTATTAGGGTTACCATGACATAATAAAAAAATAACTACGGAAAACAAAAAAACAATAATGAATTTAAAATATAAAACACACATGGGTTGCATCCAAGTCATTGCTTTATTTAGAGTTGAAATCTAAATGTACATGGTTTCGTGTCATAAATATTTATAGTAAATGATGTTTCCCACCTGATATTTATCATCATTAACCATGAGATAATTTCCATTGAATTTTTAATTTCACTTCTCATCCCTTTTAATTTCTCTGGCTCTATGGGAAAAAATTATTGAAGATGAATATTCCAAACCATCGCGACACTATATTTTATTGAAGAAAATGAAAATGTGACATAAATAGAAGTACTTTATCACCTGGTTGAAAATTATTTCTTAGAATAATCTCATCATGACACCTTTTAGTCTTATCCATTTAAATTTTTTCCTTCGATTGTTCATGTCTTAAATTCCTTCATGTTCATCAATCTCTAATAGTCTATTCCATCCTATAACATCTTCATTATAATTCACATTCCTAATTTTCCAAAAATATTTATATTCATCTTCCTACAAAATTTGATAGGGTTTCTCATACACCAAAAAGGAGGGTTATCTATAATGGTGTCTTGGAAGCTATCTGGTAGTCCAAAAATGAATCATAAAGCCTGATTGACCAATCCTTCTCATTTCTATTAAAATTATTCTCTATAATTTATTTTAGCTTTGGATTTGAAGATTCCACTTTCCCTTTTTTGGGATGATATGGTCTGTTGTAATTTTAATGGAATCCATTGTTCTTAAAAACTTCCTATATAAATAATTGTTGAATTTGTTTCCTCTATCGATGATTAGAAATTTGGAAACACCAAAATAAGAAAATATATTCTTTTTCAAAAACATGATGCCCTCTTTTTTAGAGCTGATAGTAGTGGATTCATCCTCGATCTTGTTAGAATCATAATCAGTAAAAATAAAAATATATTTTTTCTCCTTGAACTATGTAATGACCACATAAAATTAATTCCCTAGAAATCAAATAATTCAACTTCTATAGTGGATTTGGAGGCATTTCATTATGTCTCACAATGTTCACTATTCTTTGTAAATGATCACATATAGTTACAAAATCTCTTGCATAATTGTATAAAGTAGTCCAAAAATTCCAATTTGTAAAGATCTAATAATGTATGGATATGGGCCATGATACCCTCCAATTAGTGAGGAGTGGATGAACTTCAAAATACTATCGATCTTGTCCTTAGGTATATGTCTTCTCAAAAATTATTTTTCAACGCAAATTTAAGAGTAATGGATCATCCCTAAAATATAATTGGACATTGGATAAAAACATTCTTTTCTACTTGTATGATATGTATGGATAAATTACTCCAGTTTCGAGCTCATTAATAATGTACACATACCATGTATTTGTTTTGATTTCAAATATAAAGTGATTTTAATATAGAATTTATCATAAGTCTCAACTTCTTAGTCCCCAATAAAATAAGGGAAATAAAACCTGGGAATTCATAAAAATATTTGAGCCATTCTTGTCTTATATTTAAAAATTAAACTCTTTAACTACAAAAATCCAATTGATTAATTGGGTTTATTCCTATTTTCTATAAGAAATTTCTTTAGTGAATCATGAGCAGTGTGTACTATCACATTTTAAAGAACAATATATTTTTTAAACATGTTAAACACAATGAATAAATAAAAAATTTCATTTTCCTCAGTAGAATATATAATTTGTGCTTCTAAAAACGTTCTCTTTGAAAAATACATTGGTCAATAGTTTTTTATCTTTTATCCAAGATCCACTCCAACTAAATAATTGTTGGAATCAAACATTCGTTCAAATGGTTCATACCAGTTGGTAGGATGTAAGATTGAGGCATTAATTTTATTTTTCATTAACTCATTTAATTCCTCTTTACATAGGTTATTAAAGTTTAATTATACATATTTTCCTTAAAATTGTGTGATTTGTCGGGAAATATATGAGAAATATTAAATAAACCATCAATAAAAACTTAAATAAACCAAAAATCTCTTTTTTTTTCTGGAACTTGTAATTTTTTAATTACATTCACTTTACTTGGATCAACATCGATTCATTACATGGATATTTAGTGGCTAATCACAATTCCCTCAATCACCATAAAGTGAAAGTTTTTCCAGTTAAGAATAAGACATGCCTCTTTACATATTTTATAGACTAGTTAATGTTATCTTGGGTACACATAAAATTACCTTCAACAAACCAGGAAATCATCCATAAATGTTTCTAATATCTCTTACCCCATTTCATGAAAAATATGTGTCATGTGGTTCTAAACTATAGCAGATGAATTGTGCATACCAAAGTACATATGTCATTAAGATAAAGTTCTATAGGGGCATGGGAAATTGGTCTTTGATTTATCCTCAAGTGCCATAGGGATATAATGGTATCCCGAGTAACCATTTAGAAAGAAATTTTATTCACTCAATAAGTCTATCAAATATATTATCAATAATGTTAAGGGTAAAATGATCTATCCATGTTGAATCATTATCTTTATGTAGTCTATACATACCCTATAGATTATCCCCAATTTACTGGAAATGAATTTATTATATTTCTTAACCAAGTTCATTCATCCATTCTTTGGGATATCATCTAATGTACTCACCTAATCACTATAAAAAATATGATAAATTATTCCATCGTATAAATCATCAAAATCTACTTATTCATAACTTCCTTCATTTAAGTAGTCATTATTCACTAAGGTTGGCCTGTTATATTCTTACCATCTTCAAATCTAACCTTATGTGTGAAAATGGAAGGACTTTTTCCATAGATATTTGTGATTTTACAAGAAATGTCCTTCTGACATTGTTTCAACACATTGAGTATCATAATCCCCTTTTCACTGGTAAAATAATCATTTATAATGACTAGGAATGTCTCTTTTTTACCCAGGAAGATATATCAACAGTTTCTTGAGTGTTTCTTCAACTCAAACTGAGGTTCACTTAAAGTCAAGGGGATTCGTTCTAGAAAACCCTCTTAAGTAATATTCTCTGTAATCTGTAAAATGTATTCAACATATAATTTTATAATCTATTCATATTAAGAAAATTCTTCTATCTCCTCAAAAATATCATCTTGAAACATCTATAAACTATGAATATCTTCTATAGTAGTGATATTAAGAAATCGAAATTTTATCTTCATGCTTCTCTACTTCCTTTGAGTGAAACTACACCTTCTCATCACCAATATGAAAGATAAATTGGCTGAGATTAACATCAATAATTGATTTTCTAGTATCCAATAATTTTCAACAGAAAATTATGGATACTTCTACTTATTCCTAAATATATAGATTAAATAAAAGAATATGAAAATTGAACATTCCAACTATTACCAAAATGTATTTTAAGATACTGTAAAAATGATTCACTATTTTTTTCTCCAGTTATAGTGTTATCTATGTTTATTTCAAATAAATTAATCGAAGATTCATAAACACTTTCAATGGAATGAGATTTGTGTTTTCACTCAAGTAGCACATGGCTTTTGATGAGAAAAAATCCATCAAGGTAACATTGCAGCAATTTTGGGTTGATTTTGTTTGTTGAAAAAGTAGGTTTCAATTGTGAATTGTAATGTTCGAGAGATTTTGTTGACCATCAATATTGACAAAGAACCATGAAAATGGAATGAACGATCTAAAGGCGCTACAAAAAGAGCAGTACAAGGTGGCTCCGTTTTCAGTGTTTACCAAATTTTTGGGGTCCAAAATTTGGATTTTGGTGAGCATCGCCAAATGTGGATATCCTTGAAGATATTATTTAAATATGGAAAATGCATGAATTTCATGAAGATAGGCTTCATGGATTGGTTTTTGCGATGACTAGAAAAATGATGGCCATGACTCTTTTTGATTACATCTAGCATCACGAACGACAGAGGTTGAAGTGCATCGTGGCAGTGAAGGGAATTTCGAGGGAGCTTCATGGTGAAGGAATGAAGGAATTGATGGGATAATCTATGATTACAATGAGATCTGGAATTGGAAAACTTCTATGGTTCTTTGTGATTTTTAGAGAATTTCGACAGGAACTTTATACCTTCACAATTTTACATGATGTGGCCTTGACTTCACATGGATGGTTTGAGGGTTGGTGTAATCACCTATATATAGTCCTCGACACTCTCGAGAGAAGAAGAGAGAGTTTTTGGAGAAAATATTTTGTTCTCTGTATGCGATGGTAGTTCACAATGGTAGTGTGCTTCGAAAAATGAAGGATCTTCGTGACGGCTATTCTAGCTCAGCAAAAGGTGCGAGCTCTGCGTTGCCTCATTGAGCTACGCGAGGGAAGTGTATCTACAATGACATGAGCTTCGCGATAGTTCTTTGCGAGAGTACTTCATGAGAGTGCTTTGCGAAAAGGCAGGATCTTCATGAAGGCTTGTTTGAGCTTCACGAAATTGGTAGCCTCGTGAAGTAGGGTGCTTTGTGAAGGTATTTTCAAAGGAATTGCCTAGTGTTAAGAGGCAAAGTGGTATTCATCTATGGATAAATGTTGGACTTCAACAGAGCATCTATCAATTGGTGAGGATGCATGTATTCATGAAAACGATGAGACCTACAGGTCTATAAACTATGATTGGATTCCTTCCATCTGTAGTGAGAAAATGAAGAGGAAAAGGGTTATTCTTTCTACTCACAGTGAGACAGAGGGAGTGAAATAGGGAGTGACCCTTTGGAAAGTAGTCTGCTGACATTAAACATTTTAAAGGAAGTGACCCAGGGTATAGAAGTGATCTAGCATGAACATTATTGGCAGTGAGCTTTATTGGATTTGGTATAGTGGCACATTGTCGTTGTATGCTCCTTGGACGTATCCTAGTGAGGGTGAACCAAGTAAAAAATCTATGTGTCTTCCTGGTCACTTCCCTACATTGCATTTAAAACATCATCATCAAATGAAGATAAACAAAAGTGATCAACATAAACACAGTAGTGAAAATAAAGTGACTATTGTAATATAGAGGTCATGATCTCGTGGGGCAAGAAGAATTTTCAATAGAATATCCATACCATGATTCACCCCCTCCCACCCCTCTCAGGATATCTAGACCCCTTTTGGTCCAAACAATTGGTATCAGAGGGTAGGTTTCTTATATCATAATTGTTTTCATTGACTTGGTTATGTCGATTGTTCAATTTAATGATCTAGTCTTCCATTATCTTGGTCTACCATGGAAAAGGGTAAAACCACAAAGAAGAATCAGAAGTCAGATGGTATTCCTCAATGTGGAAGTGTCGATGGAAAAAGTGTGATTCAATTAAAAAAATAAAATAGGCTACTGAAGGAAGGCCTAGATGAATCTGATATAGAAATGATTGATTCACTAAATCCAGATGTATGAATGAATGAAGTACTTGAACTTCAAAGTGATACAAAAAAAATTGACGATGAAGACGTTTTAAGATGGAGGCCACTAGTAAATGTTGTCAACATGACAAAGAAATTGGATCAAAAACTTGTTGAGGATGATAAATATAAAGATATCTTGATCCAAGTATTGGAAATTGAGGTCAATAATCTAAGAGTCTTAAATCAAATGATTATTGATGTGGCTACTAACCTAAGGTAGAAGAATGATTCTCAAGATGAAAAAATAAACAAAGATTTCTAGAATGAAAGGAAAATAAAAGGCTGATGATTATGAAGATAATCAAAAGATAGATGAAGTTCAGAATATGAATGCCTTAAATGATGATCTAGATATACAGTTGTATAGAAAAGAACAAAATAATCAAAGGGTACGTTAAGATAATGTATCAGTATCTAAATCAATTTCTAAAGAAAAATAGAATGTAAAGGAGAAAAGTGATATTTTAGAAATGATCACAAGAGAAATGGATGATGATATGCGTTTTTTTGGAAAGAATGTCAAAATAGAACTCAATGCCCAATATGAATCAAGGGATATAAATAATCAAATTTTGGAATAAGAGCTAGAATCAGTGAAGAAGGAAGTAGAGATATCCAATGCTAGTGGAAAGCCTAAAATGAATGATGCATTGCACTTACTATTTGATTATCCTTTGGTAGGATATAATGAAATGAAAGTAATATATGCTCTTTATGAAAAGAGAAAAGAACAAATTTTCTCTTCTCAAAATCCATACATTTTAGGAAAAATAGGTACTGGATTTGATGAATTACCCCCGTGCATGATAGAAAGGGAGCCATGAATAGTTCCATAACTGGAGGAAATCTTGTAGGTGCTGGAGACAAGCCTAAGAGGACAGTTACAATATGTAGTGATGACATGTACTATTTATGTGGGATTCATGGCCACACATCATGCTTTTGTTCGAAGGCTCAGGAATACATTTCAGGCTGTAAAAATAGAAACATTACTAAATCTAAGAATAAGCTGAAGTGTTGTAAGAAATCAGAAAAAAGAGTCTCTCAAAGGAAAACATTAATTAGATGCTATTACTATGGAAGAATGGGACACACCATGGGTATGTGTCAGGATGCTGAAGAGATCATTATTAGAGGAATGACTCAAGATGCATCAACATATCAATAGAGAAATGTTTAAATGAGGTATTCCATATATGAAAATTTCATTATATGTTCTGATTATGGAAATTTGGAAAGACATTGCAGCAAGATGAAAGAAGGAAAGGAAACGGATCTCGAGTAGAGATTCACAACTCCAGTGATGTATACTGAGAAATCCTACACTATAAGTGAATATGGTACATTGAAAAACAAGTTTGTAACCTCAGGGGAATCACAAGGAGATAAAAGAAACTTGTATCATTCTCCTTCTCTATAACACTTTCAACAACCCTTGGGGAGAAAATGTCAACAAACTTGGAAGATTAAGAGGGGATCTACACCAGCTATTAGAAAAAATAATGCATGTTCAAAGGAGAATTCATCACCAGTGAAAAATAGTGTGGTGACTCAGATATCAAATAAAAGAAATATGAACAACGAATGTATTTAAAAAATTTCAAGTTGTGTGCCACATTGAGAATTTGAGGAAAGAGGAAGATCCCTAAAATGGTGGAAGAAGAAAAGGAAGATTCCAAATAGAGAGATTATTACCTAGAGATAGAATCAAGGGAAGTGGCATACTAGTGGTACATAAAAGATGGGAGTGTTTTACAGTGGGATTAAGACACAAATTGTGAAAAAGGTCAGGCCTTCCTAATCAACATATCATACAAAGACTCGGCATGTTGGTAATGAATGCTTAGTTATATGGCCAGAGCAGTTGAAGTTCACTAGGCAGTTAGAAGAAGAGAGGAAGGAGTGTGATGCTCTATAAGAAATAATCAAAGGGTTGAAACATCAGGATAAACCACAATCCTCAGCTTGGGGAGTCCATAAGCCCCTCTCCCTATGTATATAAATGTTGTTAACTGATGATTCAAATGTTTCATGTTTTAATGGAGACACAATCCCATGGGAAGTGTCATCTAAAAATGAAAAGTTGATAAGTGATATGCTTCAGTGTCTTAATTGACTCCAATCAGGTTCTAGAGTTGAATATGAAATGGAGCAATAGAGCGTAATAAGAATTGATTTTTTTATTAAATTTATCTCATGTTTCTTAGACCAAGGTCCAACTCAGTAGGCTTAGATATTTGGTTAATGGCTCCATAATGAGTGCCATAGGAGAATAAATGATGCAGGATAAGAAAAATGTTTATCGATTTAAACAGTGGGCTCAACCCAAGGAATTTTTGTATAACATAGGGGGAGCATTTAATAACAAGATCAAATGAAATATCCATCAAAGAAATAATTGGATGACCTAGTTCAGTTATTGTCTATCGAGAAAATAAATATTGTGGGAGAAGAAACAATAATCATGCATCTCATGATTATCTATTTTGTTCTAACAATGTGGTATGATCTAACTGTTTTTTGGATACCAAGAAGCTGCGAGACACAGTTGAACAGAATGATTCCAATTAACAATGAAATAGTGAGAAATTTCGTGATGAATGTAATAAAGGGGGAGCATAAGTGACAGATGCCGATTTAGAAAAGAATTAGACATGGGAGATTGTTTCGAGGCCAGCAGATAAAGAATGTCATCGGGACTAAATGGGTCTATCACAATAAGATTAATGAAGATGGCATAGTTATCCGAAACAAAGCATAAGTAGTGTGTAAAGGATACTCCCAGATATAGGGAATAGATGTTGATGAGACATTTTCTCCAGTTTCAAGGCTGGAGACAATCAGATTATTCCTAGCCATTGCAGTGCAACATAAGTTCAATGTTTTCTATAAGGATGTAAAATCATAATTCTTGAATGGGGTTCTAAAGAAAGAAGTTTATATTGATCATCTAGATGTTTTTCTCATTCATAAGGATGAGAATAAAGTTTGTTAGCTGAAAATGAAATTATATGGACTGAAAAAAGTACCGAGAGAAGGGAACATTCATTTCTCAAACCAAATATGCCAAGGAGGTTTTGAGAATATTTGGAATGGAAAATTACAAGGAGATGAAAACTCTAGTTGCGACCTAGATGAAATTATCAAATGATTATATTTTCAAGGTAGTTAATATCACAGAATACAGGCAGATGATTGGGAGATTATTATACCAGATAGTGTCAAGTCCTAACATTTTATATCCCAAATGCCAAGTAGCACAATATCAATTAAATCTTAAGCAAAGCCACATGCTTGATGTAAAAAAAAGAATACATTGGTATATCAAGGGATCTGTGGATTTTGGTTTGAAGTATACTAACAAATATGATCAAGACCTTTTCGGATATATAGATGATGATTGGGCTAGATCAACAGATGATAGAAAATCAACGACAAGAGGTGCATTCAATCATGGTGGATTGTGTATTTATTGGCTAAGAAAGAAGCAAGAATGAATTTCATTGAGCACCATAGAAGTTGAGTATATTACCACTACTAAATCATTCAAGCTTGCACATTGTTATTGTGGATGAAGTAGCAGCAAGATGATAGGGGCATTGATGTGAATTCTCTGATCGGAATTTAGTGCGATAACTCAAGTGTTATAAATCATTGCAAAAATCTCATCTATCACTCCAAGAAAAAGAACATTGAGATAATGTACCATTTTATCAAGGAAAGTTTAAGCAGTGAATCTTGAACTCGGAGTATGTGCCTACAGAGCAACAGGTTTTAGACATCCTAACAAAGGACTTACCCAAGGACGCTTTTGAGAGGCATAGACTAGATCTGGAGTTCAGTTGACTCCCCACACTTGAAAATTTGTGGTTGTGGAAGCCCCCTCTCCCGAGGGGTTGTGTTTTTTTCTCTAATGCACTAATCTGTGTTCTTTCCAATGTTGTAGACCACCAAGGGTTGACCTTTGGGTTCATTGCCAAAGGGGGAGAAATAGTGACCCCCAAGGTGGAGAAACGTTGGCTAAATAAGGGACAAAATGTCTTAGTTAAAGACACAGGGAGAAGCTGACAGGTAGAGCAATGTGATATGGGGAGATATTGAAATCTGATGATGCTAGAAATGATCGATCAAAGATTAGATATCACGATAGCTAGGCAATGTGGTAAAAGCAGAATAGTGATGCTGGAAAGGTGTGATAAGGATTCCTACGATCATAAATTGGTATTAGTTTGATAATTGGTATCCTATTGGTATGAACAATTTGTATCAGTTTTGAAATTTTGATCAGTTGTGTGTCAATAGTTGGTGGCAGAAATGAAGTGATTAATTTCTGACCTTTTCATTTACTCTTATTTCTCACAATGAGCATTGCTCATGAGGGAATAGAGTATGGGGTGAGGGAATATTTGGTCGCTACCTGAATCAAAAGAGTTGAATGGTGGTAGACGATGGAAGGAGACTTAGTGAGGTATCAACGTGCAGAAAATAATTCTGAGAATAGTTGCGAAGAGTTGTTAACAAACCCAAAGGGGGCTATTGTTGGGAAAAAATCCCCAAGGAAACATTGTTGTATTTTTGGGATGATTGTGTTTGCTAACAAAGTAGGTTTCCATGCTGAATTTGTAGAGTTCGAGTGATTTTATTTACAATCAATGTTGACAAAGAACCATGATAATGGAACGAAAGATCTTAAGGCAGTACAAAAAGAGTAGTATAACGTGGCACTGTTTTCCAGTGTTTTCCAATGTTTTTAGTTCCAAAATTTTGAGTTTGGTGAGAATTTTGAAAATTGGATATCCTTGAATATCATATTTAAATATGGAAAAGGCATGAATTTCACGAAGATAGGATTCATGTATTGGATTTCACGAAGATCAGAAAAATGATGGTGATTATTCTTTGTGATTACATCATGCTTCAAAAACAACATAGATTGAAGTGCATCGCGGCGGTGAAGGGCTTTGCGAGGGTGCTTAGCGGAGAAGTCACGAATGAATTGAATGGATGCTACACGATTATAACGAACTTTGGGATTTGAAAATTTTTGTGGTGATTCGTGATTTTGAGATAATTTCAGTGGGAATTTTGGAATATTACAATTTGAGATGATATGGTGTTGACATCGTGTGGAATGTTCGAGGGTTAGTGGAATCGCCTATAAATATTCCTAGACACCCTTGGGAGAAGAAGAAATAGTTTTCAGAGAAAATATTTTTCTCTCGGTATGCGTAGGTATTTTGTGAAGGCAGTGCATTTCACGAAATGAAGGATCTTCGTGGCAACTATTATAGCTCCGTGAAAGTTGCGAACTCCAGGTTGGATCAGTGAGCTACCTGAGGGAAGTCACTCTACAACTACTTGAGCTCCAATAGAGTTTTTCGCGAGAGTGCTTCATGGGAGTGCTTCGTGAAAAGGCAGGTTCTTCTCGAAGGCTTGTTTGAGCTTTTCAAAATTGGGAGCCTCACGAAGTAGGGAGCTTTGTGAAGGTATTTCCAAATTAATTTTTTAGTTTTCATAGGCAATGTGGTATTCATATGTGTATGAAAGTTGGACTTCAATAGAGTATCTATCAATTTTTGAGGATGCATGTATTCATGCAAATGATGAGACCTACAGGTCTATAAACTGTGAGTGGATCCCTTCCATGTGCAGAGAGAAAAAGAAGAGGAAGAAGGTTATTCATTCTACCGTTAGTGATCCAGTGGGAGAGAAATAGGGAGTGACCCTTGTAAAAATAGTGTGCTGATGCTAAACATTATAAAGGCAGTGAGCCTGGGTATAGAAGTGATCTAGACTATTAATTATTGGTAGTGAACTTTAGTGGATTTGGTATAGTGGCACATTGTCGTTGTATGCTCCTTGGACGTACCCCACTGAGGGTGAACGATGTAAAAATCAATGTGTCTAGCTGGTCAGTTCCCTACATTTCATTTAAAGCATCATCATCAGATTAAGATAAAAAGAAGTGATAAACATAAACACACAAGTGCAAACAAAGATTCTATTATAATATAGAGGTCAAGATCTAGTAGGGAAAGAATAATTTTCAATAGTATATCCATACCCTGATTCACCCACCCCTCTCAGATTATCTAGTCCCCTTTTGGTCCTAATAACTTTGTTAAAAGTACAAGATCTAATTGTAAACAGTATTGAAAAGACACCATAGTCGCACAATTTAAGTAGTTTCTTTATACTAATTCAAAACACTCCTCGCTCAAATATATCATTCCGAAATATTTCATTTTCTTCTAATTATTGGGAAACTATTTATGAAATTTTTCTTAAGTTGAACATCATCCATTTTAATAGGTTGATCCTTGTAATTTTTTTATCCTCTTTCTTACTACCTTGATCCACATGTCTTATGTTATTATAATATTTTTATGGAACTTGTTGTATTTTAATCTCATTTTGTATTTAATATTTTCATTATTCTGATGAGTTCAATAATTTTAATGAATATTTCATACAAATTATAACATGATCACATTTACCTCTTTTATAGGTCCTTTAGTATTCTCTGGTAGAACTCTGATAGGTCACTCATTAAATTTATGAGAATTTTGACCCACATAAAACTCTATGTTTTGTATCACACCTTAGTTTCTTACTATATAGTTCTCATTATTATAAATTTCGTTTTCTATACATTATAATAATTGTTGTCACTTGAAGGATTGTCCTAGATTATGGATCACAAACAATGACTCCATTATTTTATATATTTCTTCAATTAGAGTAGCTAACTTGGTAGTCTCTTCAAACTGATGAACATCATTCCTAATCGTGCATCTTTCTACTTTCCCCTATAAAATATAAGCAGAAGTATCATCTAAAATTTCTTAAGCTTTGATAGGTGTCTTCCACATCACCCCCCCAACTATTAAATCAATAATTAGTCTCAAAATTTTTTTTTAACCAAAATAGAATGTATAAAAATGCATCCATAGTGTCACTCTAGGATGTGGAATATTTCACATCTCCTTGAATCTCTCCCAAGACGCATAAGATGAATACCTTTCATGTTGGGAGAATGTTTGGATATAACTATTAATTTTGGCTATCTTCACTAGGGTAAATATGTCTCCAATAATTTCTTGGAATTTATCTCCCATGTCATGATGGATCCTTGGGGTTTCAACCAATCCTTAGCATTCCCTATCAGGGAAAATGGGAATTCCTCATGATGAATTTAATAATTTGAAACTTCATTATTTGTGAACATTTCACAAATCTCTAGGATGTTATGGATATTATTCGTAGGATCAACATGTTTGTAGACTCTAAATTTTCTAATACTCTATATCATATAGATAACACATGTCTTTAACTCAAAATTATGGGCATTGATAGTTGGATACACATTAATTGATGCAGTTCCATTTAAAAATGGAAGTTCATAATCCAAGAGGGTTGTCCAGGTTTGTTAGGGTTGTGAAATCCCAACAATATTTTTCAATTATCCACTAACTGTAACACAAGATCCTTCATTATTCTCCATTTTTTCTCCCAAATGTTGAGAAATATGTCATTCAATGTCATAATTGAAATCTAGTTGTTCTTAAATATATTTACTCTTTAAATTCATATGAGGATCATAGATCATCCACCTAGAACCTACAAAGATAAATACAATTAAACCTGTTCACATAAAAAGGAAATAAAATTAAAAATGGATAATGTAAAATGGAAAAGAAAAAACAAAATAAGAAATCAATTATAGGTTTCTTAAGTAGTTCTGCTACTAGATTCCAAAGTAATGGTACCAAAAAAATGATTTGTTCCTAGGTTATATAATTTCATTGGAACATGGTTCAGATTTTATAAATGGAAACATGAGGCTACTAATCATGAAACACTACTAGAAAGTTTTATAGACAAAAGTAGTCCTAATGTCAAACCAAAAGGAACCATATGGAGCCTGCCAAAAATTACAATTCATGAATATCATTTTGATGTAAATCATAAAATTTATAGAAAAAACACATGTAAAGGTTTCCACTTGATTCAATAATAATGAGACGAGAATACAGTTCATGGGGTGGGAACAATTTCAAATAAATTAGAGATACTGGATCAGAATCTATAGGAAAATATTCCAATAAATGAAGATAAAAACATACGATGATAAATAAGTAGTGGTTAATTTCATGGACTATTAAGAATAACTAGTTCTAATTATTATTCCAACTAGTATGACGTAGATAATTTAATCCATTTTTGGAATCAATCAAATATACTTAGATGTATTAGGGGATTCCACAATGAAAATGGTGGAAAATGGTCAACCTTCACTCTCTTATTCTCCTATACTAATCCATGGTTCATCACTAAATAATCATCACTTTAATTATATGATTTAGTTATGGTATTGGAATAATAAATACATTATAGTATTGGTATATCACTATGGGTTCACTATCGATTTATTCATTCAAACATTAACATTCACTCCACCTTACTCTTGATCCACCATACTCAATACAACTACCCACTTGTGTTATATTTTTTGTATTTCAAGAGATGATTATGGTATTTCATAAATAGAGGATTCATTATTAAAATATTGTGAAAAATGTTCTGAAACAAATTAGAAATAATTCAATTCAAAATCAATTATCATCTTCATAAGAAATCAAATGGTATTTTATTTTAAAATAAATAGTCTTCTTCTTTATAATAATGCTCTTTTATCTCATTATTTAATGTCCCATTACTTTATTCCTTACTCTCTTCTCCAAAAGTGCATGTGAAAGTTGGATGATGCATTAAATATATATATGAGGTGTCGTATGGTACAAAATCTCTATTATAGTTTAGGAGGAAAATAAATTTACAGTGACCATGGTGAAATACCCTATTTTGAGGTGTGGTGAGTATGTTTTGAATTTTGATATGAAAATGTTATAAGATAATGGTATGACTATCCTTAAGAACATGATCATGGTTGGAATGAAGCTTAATGAGTCTTGGGTTCCTTAAGGCATGTCTATACTGATACATTGTGGCCACTTCACACTATAAAATTTTCATCAATGCAAAAACATGAACCTTCACAATGTACTAATGTGGCTATGGAATGGGAAATCATGGTTCAAAAATCAAGTCAATCTTCCTCGTTTTATAGTGTAGTGGGGGATTCTATGTTTTGGGTTCAGGAGTGTTTCCCAACATCGAACTTTTAGTTATGTTCTCTCTATAATAAAAGTGCTTCCATTCCATTAGTTGAACATCAAGATAGAGTCGGGTAAGAAGACACATAATGCCACTATGTTCCAACCAATATAGGTGAATCTCTATTCTAGCTGCCACTTAGACATTCATCTCATGTGCGAGTGCACCTGTGTGACTTGTGATTCACTATATCATGCCTATGGTCCAGCTCTCATACCATCTTGGATGGCCTCCCTAATGGGTTATCAATTTGGATTCTGGCATGGTTGAGGGTCATTCATGTGAATTGGACATGTTGTTTTCTACTAATTGTTGAGGTTTGCAGTGTGGTCACGCATAATATGAAACATGATCTTGGAATACCAAGAGTTTAAATGTACGAGATATATCATGATGGTAAATAGTCTATTTTATGGAATCTATATTATACAGACAATGTCATAGTGATATAGTTTCAATGTGGTGGATCACTTTCTACAATAATCTTCCTCGGTATGGAATTACCTCAGAACTCCAAAACTGATATTTAAAATAAATTAACCTCAAAACAAAAACATTATATTCATGACACTAATAAAAAGAGGCACAAAATTTGATAGGTAAACCACTTATGAGGGTAGTAGAAATGTGAAATAAAACTATCTGAGGAATTTCTCAAACTCTGTTAAATGAAATTAACTTAAACTGATATTTTCTTGATGATTCCTTATGCCCTTTAATAAATATAATTAATTACATTCTTTTAAAACCGTTTCTCAAAATTATCCCTTGTGAACATTATCAAAGTATAAAATAAAATGTGTGGGTTTTTTAGGTTTTTGATTTTAAGTGTATTATTATCATCACCAAGGATAATCTTGGATAATTTGATTCAAAATTTATTGATGTAACTTAATTGGGTACCCCAAAAAAATATTGGAATATTGAGCCTTTAACCAATGGAATATAGCATTTGAAGAAGAAATTAATATTGTTTTCGATGAAAATTTTTCAAAATATCTTTCTTAAAATATTTTTGTTGAAAATGGTGTTTAAAATTTAAATAAATTGTTTTGATCTAAATATGTTTAAGTTGAACTAGAATCACCTTAAGATTTATTACCTAATGTTTCTAAAAAAACTGAAGACCATCCACTTGAAAATTTAATGAGATATTTGAAATATGAAACATGTAATAGAAGATCAATCTTAAATGAGGTTGAACATCGTGCTTTCATCACTCCCTCAAAACCCCAAAATATCAATAATTCCCTTAATGATTATAATTGGGTGCTTTAAATGAAATTGTAACTAAATTCACTAAAAAGTATGTATATAATCTCATGGAAATACCTAATGATCATCATTTCATATGATCTAAATGGGTTTTAGAAATAAGATATATGAACATTGTAACGCCCCGACCCCAACTACCCAGTGTCGATGCATTACTTCGTAACATTGGCATGATCAGAAAAGATCAAGTCTTGAAAGACCGATTAGTTTAGTAGCCTTGGAAACACAAGATACATTCATAAGTCTTACATTACATCATAAATTGAAACACTAATAACAAAATCTTCATAGTACACACTCATATCCTCTTTTGACTATCCCTGAAGGTCATTCATAAAATACTTCTTCACATCCTAGAAAATATTAAAACATTGAAAAGTGTGAGCTTAGATGCTCAGTAAGGATAACAATATAGAGGAATCTTTCATAAATAAAAAAAACATTTAACGCAATTTCTAACTAAAACAAAATCCATTTAAACTTGAACTTCAACATAATATGGCAAAAGTAAAATGAGATAATTCCATTCACTTCTTCACATGGATATTCTACTGGTCGAATAATCACATTCAATATCAATAACCACATTCATAATGATGGAATGCATAATCATAACCACGTATCCAAGGCCTCGTGCCATGACCACAAATAAGATTTTGTCAAGGCCTCGTGCCAAACACTAGTTTGTCTCATGAGACCTGCCGATGCATCGAGGAGCTATAGCGGGCTCCACCCGTCACTTATTAAGTCCAATGCATTCCTCATATGAATAGGTTTAAACATATCATAAACCATAACATAATCATATCACATAAAATATGCATAAAGGAAACATAACATTTCCACATTTCAATCACAAGATATCATTACAACACATTGATATAATAAAAATGCTTTCAAAACCATTTTCAATACCAAAATAAAAGAATATTAAAACATTGTATTTATTTTCATTAAAAAAATGATGGCTTGTAAAGGAAGACGAAACTCAAATAATGGTCACGGCGGTGGAGAAGTCGTTCTCGCCGCATATGTACGGAAATAAAAACATTCCCTTTTTGTCATTTAGTAAAACGCTTCGTATAAAAAAGATTCCTTTTGAATAAACGTAAAATCCAATGGGATTTATACACCGCATAAAAGAATGTTATGTGTAAAACAAAATATTCCTCAATGAAAGGAGATTGAGACGAAGTCCTTAAAAAGGTCATTTTTAAAATAAAATAGATCTATTATGTGTATTCACTATAAGTACACATAAATAAATTACAAATACAAGATAATAATATCATGACATAATTTTAAAATAGGTGATTAACCAAAAGAATGGAAATTGGGTTAAGAAGTTCCCATACCTTGTGTCCGACTTGATTCGACCATTCTTTAACCTCCTGAATAATAAACTAGAGTTAATATCTACCATTTCCAATTTCATTATCCTTTTTATATCACTTATTACAATGTTATGAACATTATGTAATTTTTTAAGGTAATAACGGTCGTTTTGGCGATTTTTGGTACTTGAGTCAACAATAAACATCTTATAATTACATGTTGTTTATGTGGTAGAATATCTATTATCTCCAAAATTATATTCATGATTTAGATGTCATATATATCATATATATCCATTATATACATTCATTCATAATATTACGTAACATTTAGAGGTATGAAATGAAATGCACCGTTCATGGAGACGGTAAGCCATACGTACGCATGAACGCTACTTTCATTTCTATTTCGTATTTAATGGAATGAAATCATAATTACATAAAGGTATAATATATTTCCAGTATAATATCATATATAATATCATTTACTCCATCCTTTATACATCCCACATATGGCATTAACGATTCACATCACTTTGAGGGGGCGATAGTCTGCACTTCCTAAAATGAAATTATCGCGTTTACCCATAATGGAAATCATAAAGTATTCCATAAATGATAAATACAGAATCATAAGGAAAACATAAACATATTATATATCATATATAAATATATTTACATCTTAATGGACACCTTTGAAGGTGTTTTATGAGTGTTGAACAATCATCATTTCGTGAGTCAGAAATTCGCCATCCACAGAAACCGTATGTTCTTTAACCATTAGATGTAGGTGTGTGTAAGTGTATCTAAAATAATTATTATAACAACATCCTAGTATATATAGGATACTGGTGTTGTTACAAAAGAAATGAATAAAAAGAGTTTATGGGGTTGGAGAAGCAAAATAAAACAAAACAACATTAGAGAAGACATTACCTAAAAATTGGGTAACTCATTTTGATTTGAGCCAAAGGCTTCCTTGGGAAGAGTTCTTCCCAATGTGAGGCTACTAGGAGTAATAGGGGGAAGTTGGGAGAGTATTTGGGTAGAGTTTGGCCGAGCCAAATGGCATGAAAGTGTGAATGAGGAGGTAGAGGTGGGGGCCTTTTATAAGAGGAGAGGAGGGGCACTCTTGGAATGTATGGAAAGTTTACATTATTATACAATGATTTTCGAATTCTAAAGGTCCCACACTTATATAATTCTAGGATAAGGTGATAAGGGTTATAAATCTACTCATCCAATAGGTTTTTGACAAGTGTAGGCCTTGGAATTTACATTATCTTTTTATTTTATTTAAATCGTTAAATAATGAGGTCATCGCTGCATCATCATGATGTCATAAATAATTTAATTCATTTAATGTCTAAAAATTATAAAAAAAATACAATGATGTTGGAAATCTTTTTATATTTCCAATTACTATTTATAGTCAAAAATATGACTTGTATAACCCCACGTAAAAATTGTTTTAGTAAACAATTTCATGTTTGTGTCATTTTTTCACTTTAACATTAAATAAAAGGTATTTATGTCATTTTCTAACTAATGTGGCTCCATGGGGTCCCCAAGTTGACCCATGGATTGTCTTGGTCGGACATAGAACATCCAATGAGGGTAGGACATGTGTCAAGCTCATATCATATTATTAAAACTTTATTTTTACCTTAAACTACAATAATTACCTCTAATCGCGATTATGAACTTAAAAGTTACTATTCACCAAAAAATATTTTAATCTCATTGAACCACATTTTACTTCATAATAAAAACCATGTATGTAGAATTTTTGAAAATCAAACCACAGAAGTGGTAATATTTCATTTAAACGAAAAATCAGTTTTTTAACTACCACTTAGTGGTTTCACTATTCATCAAAAATTGAAGTTTTTCAGAACAATGCCAAAATTTCACCCTAAGCTCTAATTGATATTCCAAATTCAAAAATGATGCATATTTTATGAAATTCAAAACATATAAGTTGCATTAATTAATTTTATAATTAATTCCCGCTGGCACAATAAATAGCGTGTTTTTAAGAAACAATTTATATCAAAAGATTGACAATTGTTTATGTCCAGTTTCAAAGTGAAATTAATTATAATGAAATCCATTGGATAAAATTGTAAAAATATATTCTAATTATACTTTAAAACCACTCAATAGTATAACTTATCACTATAAATTATTTTGATTAAAAAAGTTGTTTTAAGTATTTTTCACTATTCATAAAAATTTGGAAGTTCTCAGAAAATTAAAAAAAATTCAACATAGGCTAATTTCAATATTAGGAATACAAAAATGATATCCATTTTGAAATATAAAATTTCTATAAATTTAAAAAGTGGTTATTACTATTCATAATGGCTACTTTGATTAGTTTGCGGTGTGTTAGAACTCGAAGTTGCGTACAGTGAAAGCTATTGCATTATTGAATGAGAAGCATATCATGGAAGATCAGGGTGTTACATTCTCCCCTCCTTCAATAAATTGCGTCCTCATAATTGGAAAATTTTCTTCGAAAATAAAAGGTTGAAAATAGAAAATACCTTTGTGGAAAACCCAAATCGGAAATAAGGTTAATAAAATTTAGTCTTAATAAGAGGGAAATGGAAATACGAAAGTCACCACCAAATTATGATATTGATAAGGAGAACATTGGTGGCAATTAGAGACATATAATTGGAGGAAAAACGTAATTATTTGTAGGGAGTGATTGAGGTCATCAATCACAATCAACTGTCAAATTGAGGGCCTCAAAGCCTTCAATCTATGTTGATTTAAAATATCATCAGTTCAACAAGACATAAGGTATTAGGATAACACATTTTTTTTAAATATCCCTTTACTAAAGTTTAAGAATTAATTTATTCATTTAATAAGAGATAGGTATATATATATTTATGCTTGACAATTAGAGTTTCAACCTTCAACTCATCTTTCACTCAAAAAGATAATAGAACTCAAAAATATTATACTTATCATAATTGTATAAGGTTCCAAATGTTAACACATACCATTTAGATTAGTAAAATTATTTTGTAATAACCAGGGACTTCCTGTAGGCTAGTGGTAGGAAATAAATGCATGTCGCACTATGATTGTGGGTTTGATTCCTGCAGCTTTGTCCGACGCGACAGGTTATGCCCCACCCTGTTGGTTGTCCTTTTCCTAAAACTATAGTATTATAATATTCCAAAAATATTCTTCATAAATTTTTTAACCTTAAACAATAATATCCAAAGATCAACTTAATCCACTCCAACCTTTATAGTTATCCAAAATACCTCTGTCCAGACTTTCTCTAAAAGATCTCTTAATTCCAAAATCAATTTATCAGATTCCCCAAACAAATTAATGTTTATCTTTTTGTCACATACTAAAAATATGATTACCTTCATCATATTAAAACCTTACTTAAATCAACAAGTACTGCAGTACAATCCTTATATATATATATTTCACATTATTCTAATAACCAGAATATAATCCATGAGTCCAAAAGTACCAATACATTAATTATTCTGCTTCAACTGTAGTAACAGCATAAGATTTTCCTTGATCCCTTGGCCTTTTCTGAGGTAAGTTTCCCTGACACTTAGTACATTCATTTGCATAATTCCCCATTTCCCTACAATTGTAGCATTCAACATTGATTGCCTCTTTCTTTCCCTTGCAATCACGCGCCTGGTGACCTTTTTCTCCACATTTATAACAAACTCCCATTCCTTTTTGGCAAGTACCAGGGTGATTCTTCCCACAATTATAACATAATAGAAAATCCATCTTTCCCTTTTTCCCTTTATTTGTCTCTTGTTCCATCGTTCTCTTCTTCTCTTGCTTTACTTTGTTGTCATAAGACTTAGAGAATTCCTTTTCTGTCTTGATAGCACATGAGACAATATCTTCGTATGTTGAGAACGATTGTGATACTAAATCTCGACAGAGAAATGGTAATTAACCCATCAATGAAACGATCAATCTTACCTCTTGGGTTATGTATATAATCTGCATCATACCTCGCTAACCTTGTAAAGTTGGCCTCATACTTTGTGACATTCTCATCCTCTTTTTGTTTCAGACTCAGAAATTTCCTTTCTATATCTGTTCTATGGTCATGAGGAAAGTATTTTTCAAAGAAAAGATCTTTGAATTCCCTTCATTCCATATTTGATATGTCATCATCTTCCTTTGTGTTTTGAATCAATGACCACCATTGATCAGCATCTCTTGTGAGGCAGTAAACTGCCATGATAACCTTTTCCCTTTCAATACTCCGCAAGGCGTGGAATATTTCTCTAAGGAGTTTATCCATTGCTCAGCTACTAATGTATTTGTACCCCCATTAAATGTTGGTGGTTGTTGCCTCATGAAGCTATCTAAAATTGATCCTCAACGTTGCGGATCAGGGTGCTCCATACGAGTAAGGTTATTATTCATAACCTGAGTGAGTTGTCCCAATATGGTAATAAGTTTATCAGCACCAGTTGTATCTCCGGATCCACAATAATTATCTTGAGCAGGAGAGAAATCCCTACACGGAGTGCATGCATTGATACGGTTTCCATTACTTCCACTAGGCGCCATTTCTAAACAATGGAATAAACTAGATTAGTTTATGAATTAAAATACATAATTCCATATTTGTAAAACACTTTACATAAATTGAACTATTTATGGATATAATCCATAATCATAAAAAAATGTTTTCTTTGATAAAGTATATACTCATAACCCTTCATAGTGGTTTGTAATGAAAATGAGAATTATCCTAAGCATATCCCCCCGGGAGTGTCGTAACCAAGAGTGCAGCAATGTCCGTTGTCGTGCACCAGTTCCTGTTCGAGCCTAGCTCAAAGCGGTGTTATCGGGTTTTACCCCTAGGTACATCTGTGCCAGAGCCGCCTCTACCTGCTCGTATCTAGACAGGGACGTATCGCACGGAAAACTCACAAAATCTCTATAATACCAAAATTATAGGAAGTTATTCTATACTAATCCTTAAAGTCTATCTTCCGGCTATGTGCTCTAATCAGAGTTTATCTAAATCTAGTTTCCAAGGTTAGTACTAAACTGCCTCCGATACCAACTGTAACGCCCCGACCCCAGTAACCCAGAGTCGGTGCATTACTTCGTAACATTGACATGATCACAAAAGATCAAGTCTTGAAAGGCCGATTAGTTTAGTATCCTTGGAAACACTAGATACATTCATAAGTCTTACATTACATCATAAAGTGGAAAACTAATAACAAAGTCTTCATAGTCCACACTCATATCCTCTTCTGACTATCCCTGCAGGTCATTCATAAAATACTTCTTCACATCATAGAAAATATTAAAACATTGAAAGGGGTGAGCTCAGATGCACAGTAAGGATAACAATATAGTGGAAGCTTTCATCAATAAACATAAACATTTAAGGAAATGTCTAACTAAAACAAAAGCCTTTTAAACTTGAACTTCAACATAATATGGAAAAAGTAAAATGAGATAATGACATTCACTTCATCACATGGATATTCTACTGGTCGAATAATCACATGCAATATCAATAACCACTTTCATAATGATGGAATACATAATGCCAGACTATCATAACCACGTAGCCAAGGCCTCATGCCAAGACGACAAATAAGATTTTGTCAAGGCCTCGTGCCAAGACAGTAGTTTGTCTCATGAGACCTGCTGATGCATCAAGGAGCTATAGCGGGCTCCACCTATCACTTATTAAGTCCAATGTAATCCTCATATGAATAGGTTTAAACATATAATAAAACATAACATAATAGTATCAGATAAAACATGCATAAAGGAAACATAACATTTCCACATTTCAATCACAAGATATAAATACAACACATTGATATAATAAAAACTCTTTCAAAACCATTTTCAATACCAAAATAAAAGAAAGTTAAAATTTTGTATTTATTTTTCATTAAAAAAATGATGGCTTGTAGAGGAAGACGAAAATCAAATAATGGTCACGGCGGCGGAGAAGTCGTTGTCGCCACATATGTACGGAAAGAAAAAAATTCCCTTTTTGTCGTTTAGTAAAACGCTTTGTATAAAAAATATTTCTTTTGAATAAACGTAAAAGTCAAAGGGGTTTATACACCGCATATAAGTAAGTTATGTATAAAACCAAAAATGCCTCAATGAAAGGAGATTGAGACGAAGTCCTTAAAAAGATCATTTTTAAAATAATATAGATCTATTATGTGTATTCACTATAATTACACATAAAGAAAGTACAAATACAAGATAATAATATCATGACATAATTTTAAAAGAGGAGATTAACCCAAAGAATGGAAATTGGGTTAAGAAGTTCCCTTACCTTATGTCCGACATGATTCGACCATTCTTTTACCTCATGAATAATAAAATAGAGTTAATATCTACCATTTTCAATTTCATTATCCTTTTTATATCACTTATTACAATGTCATGAACATTATGTAATTTTTTAAGTTAATAACGGTCGTTTTGTCGATTTTTGGTACATGAGTCAACAATAAACATCATATAATTACATGTTGTTTATGTGGTAGAATATCCATTATCTCCAGAATTATATTCATGATTTATATGTCATATATATCATATATATCCAGTAAATACATTCATTCATAATATTACGTAACATTTAGTGGTAAGAAATGAAATGCACCGTTCCTTGAGACGGTAAGTCGTACGTACGCATTAACGCTACTTTCATTTCTATTCCGTATTTAATGGAATGAAATCATAATTATATAAAGGTATAATATAGTTACAGTATAATATCATATATAATATCATTTACTCCATCCTTTATACATCCCACATATGGCATTAACGATTCACATCACTTTGAGGGGGCGGTAGTCCGCACTTCCTAAAATGAAATTATCGCGTCTACCCATAATGGAGATCATAAATTATTCCATAAATGAGAAATACATAAGCATAATGAAAACATAAACATATTATATATCATATATAAATATAGTTACATCTTAATGGCCACCATTTAAGGAGTTTTATGAGTGTTGAACAATCATCGTTTCTTGGGGAAGAAATTCGCCATCCACAGAAACCGTATGTTATTTAACCATTAGATGTAGGTGTGTGTAATTGAAGCTCGAATAATTCTTATAAAAACATCCTAGTATATTGGGGATACTGGTGTTGTTACAAAAGAAATGAATAAAAAGAGTTTATGGGGTTGGAGAAGCAAAATAAAACAAAACAACATTAGAGAAGACATTACCTAAAAATCGGGTAACTCTTTTTGATTTGAGCCAAAGCCTTCCTTGGGAAGAGTTCTTCCCAAAGTGAGGATTCTAGGAGTAAGACGAGGATGTTGGGGGAGTATTGGGGCAGAGGTTGGCCGAGCCAAATGGCTTGAACGTGTGAATGAGGTGGTAGAGGTGGGCGCCTTTTATAAGAGGAGAGGAGGGGCACTCTTGGAAAGTAAGGAAATGTTACATTATAATACAATGATTTTCGGATTCTAAAAGTCCAAAACATATATAATTCGAGGCTAAGGTGATAAGGGTTAGAAAAATACTCATACAATAGGTTTTTGACATGTTTAGGCCTTGGATTTTACATTATCTTTTTATTTTATGTAAATCGTTAAATAATGAGGTCATCGCTGCATCATCATGATGTCATAAATAATTTAATTTATTTAATGTCTAAAATTTATAAAAAAATAATATGATGTAGGAAATTTTCGTATCTTTCCAATGAATATTTATAGTCAAAAATATGACCTGTATAACCCCATGTAAAATTTGTTTTAGTAAAACATTTCATGTTTGTGTCATTTTTTCACTTTAACATTAAATAAAAGGTATTTATGTCATTTTCTAACTAAAGTGGCTCCATGGGGTCCCAAAGTTGACCCATGGATTTTCTTGGTCGTCCATGGCACATCCAATGAGGGTAGGACATGTGTCAAGCTCATCTCATATTATTAAAACATTATTTTTTCCTTAAACTACACTAATTACCTCTAATCGCGATTAAGAACTTAAAAGTTACTATTCACCAAAAATTATTTTAATCTCATTGAACCACATTTTACTTCTTAATGACAACCACGTATGGCAGATTTTTGAAAATCAAACCACAGATATGGTAATATTTCTTTTAAACGAAAAAGCAGTTTTTTAACTACCACTTAGTGGTTTCACTATTCATCAAAAATTGAAGTTTTTCAGAACAATGCCAAAATTTCACCCTAAGCTATAATTGATATTCCGAATTCAAAAATCATGTCTATTTTATGAAATTCCAAACATATATGTTGCATTAATTAATTTTATAATTAATTCCCGTTGTCGCAACAAATAGCGTGTTTTTAAGAAACAATTTATATCAAAAGATTGACAATTGTTTATGTCCAATTTCAAAGTGAAATTAATTCTATTGAACACCATTGGATAAAATGGTAAAAATATATTATAATTTACTTTAAAACCACTCAATAGTATAACTTATCACTATAAATTATTTTTATTAAAAAGTTGTTTTAAGTATTTTTCACTATTCATAAAAATTTGGAAGTTCTCAGAAAATTACAAAAAATTCAACATAGGCTAATTTCAATATTAGGAATACAAAAACGAAGTCCATTTTGAAATATAAAATTTCTATAAATTTAAAAAGTGGTTGTTACTATTTATAACGGCTACTCTGATTAGTTGCAGTGTGTTAGAACTCGAAGTTGCGTACAATGCATGCTATTGCATTATTGAATAAGAAGCATATCATGGAAGCTCAGGGTGTTACAAACATAGTATTATAACTATTATAATTCACATCAATTAGCTAATTTTTATAACCAGGAAGAAGGAAGCAACTTTAGTGAAACCATTCCACCCATCACTCAGTTAGAATCCATTAGGATCTTATTGTAATTTTCCTATCACCTAAATTTTAGGCTCTTTAAAATGGATATTAAAATAATCTTTTTAAATGTTTTAATTAAAAGAAATATTTTTTTTGGAATAACCACCTACTATGGAAGACTCAAATTTTCTAAATATTGTTTTAAAATTAACTAGATTTCATTATTTCTAAAAATTTGTCACTCAGTCATGGTTTAAGTTTTTATCTAATTTTATTTCATTAAATTATTTTGAAATATAAAATTAATATTCAACTCATTTTCTAAAACACATCTCAAATTATTTTTTAATTGCTAAATTTTTTTTGATTAGGTGATTTTCAGCTCATCCAATGAATCACTTTGTTTTTAATTTTCTTAATTAATGAAAAAGTAATTTGGATGAACACAAATTCTTTCTTAGTTTTATGTCTCTAAAAATAATTTTGTTATTTTTCTAAACCATGTAAAAATTCACCAATGTACGTTTAAAATGATTTGTAAAAGATCAAGATAAATAAATTAGTATGGCCATGAGTGAATCTTGTAAGGTTCCATTTGATGAAACAAGTAATCCAGTTGAAAATAAAATTTGTAGATGTGTGATTGGTAGTCTTCTTTACATTACTTTGACCCAACCGAATATAATTTATAATTATTTTTGTTTATAATTTTTTTTAAATTAAAAAAATTATCATCTTAAATCAGTTAAAAAGAAGTAAAGATTTTTTTTTGATTTATCCATAATGAAATTCTTTTGCATTAACTAGTTTTTATAATAATAATTAATCTGGATGAAAACTATATAAGAAGATTAAAAGTGGTGCCTTTAAAAAAATTGAATATACCTCATCTCTTGGAGTGGTAATTAGTAAAAAAATCTCATTCTATATCCAATGCATAATATATAGTGGTTGGGAGTTAATTTTCCCAAATAATATGGATGAAACAAACTCTCTTAGACTTCAGGATTACATGTGACCATATCCCTATTAGATTTGATAATAATATTTCCATTAATATTTATAAAAAAACACAGCCAACACTCTCACAATAAACAAATTTATATTTGAAAACATTTATTAATAGATCACTTCAAAAAGTATTATATCATATTTGACTTTTTTAGGACAGACTCTCAAGGTGCAGTTATTTTCACAAAACCTATAAATGTTTCTCATTTTAATTTCATTAAAGTGTAAATATGAATGGTATATTTTATAGAATATCTTTAGGAACTTGTATAACTTGATTAATCTCTTTATCATTTATTTATTTTAAAACTTTATAATATTTTCAATCTTGTTCTCCTTTTTAAAATCGTGAAATTCTTGATTTTTTATTGAATTTAATTTTCATGTTGCATATTTTATTTATATAAATTAGATATGATCCCTATATCTACCTTTTGAATTTATTTTAAGGAGAGAATTTTCTATAACTCTATGAAATTTTCCTTAAGAAAGAATTTTGTTTTTAAAATATCAATTTTAAATTAAAAAATGTTTTTAAATTCATATTTTATAAAACAATTATTTTTTACAACATTAGTATTTTTAGATTTTAATCATAATTTGTTTTCAAACATTGAATACACTAAGTTTATTTTTTTAAGTAAATATATTTTAAGATTATTTTCAAGATATATATGAGAAATTTTTTATATGCTCTAGTTAATTTTATATGTTTTTTATCTCTCTTAATGAATGATTAAGGAGGAGTAAAATTTACTAAAAATACATTTCTCTATTTTTTTGAGTTTTCTTTGAAAAAATTAAAATTGGGGGACAATATCAAGGTATGATTTCATTTTCAAAGGAACTCCTTAAAAAGAATTCAATTAAGGGATCAATCAATAAAGGTAAATCCATTATTTTAGGGAATAAGTGTTTTTTTAGGAGGTATCTTTAAATTATAAACACTTTTTTCTCTTAAAACGTCATTTAATATCCTCCCCCTATCCTTTTCTATTTTATTATATTATCAAGGGGAGTTTGGAAGAAAAGGGTTATTTAAAATTTAATTTTATTTTTTGATATTACTTCTGTTTTTCAATTTTTCTGTCTCTCTTGAGAATTATTTATAATCACTCTTTTTTGTTTTAGAAAATCTATTTTAAAATATCACTTGATTTTTTCCACTGATAATTCCTTTTAAATATTTATTTCTTATCCATGTTTTATTTTTGATAATAACATTATGTGTGAAATTTATTGAACATGAAATGGGGTATAATTTTATTGAATGGGGATAATTTATTAAAAATGGGAATAAATTTATTGAAATTTATAATTATATGCATTATTTTTTATTTGTTTCACAAAGGGGGGTTAAATATTTTACATTTGATTGGAATTGCACAATTTTTATTTATTTTATTATTGAATATATTGAATATGGTTTTTCAAATATATTGAAATTTAATATATTAAATTACATCAACTGTGTGAGTCCCTTTTGATTTACACTTAATATATCTCATTATTTTTACTGTTTGTGACCATAACATAGTGTGAGATTTGTGTACCTATATCTCTATCATGATGTTTTACTAATCACAAACAATAATTATGTATATGATTAACTATTTTTATTGGATGGTAGCTATATTGTTAAGATTTCATGTCTTCATCATAATTAAAAAAATAAAAGAATCTTGTTGAACTTGATGATCATGTTAATAAAATTGAAGAGTCGTTGATGGTTTTATTTAGGTTTTAATGGATGTGATAAAATCATGAAAGAATTTTTGGAGGGTAAAATAAATCCAAGGAGGGAACTGTAAGCCCCAAAGTAGTGCTTAGAGCACTATAGGAATCATCGACTAACCAGTGAAAAACTACCGACCAGCTGGTGATAATGGATAAAGCCACCCATGTAGAAGGAGACCACAACTACCTGGTGAATGAGAATAAAACAACTAACATATGTATAAAGCGCCATTATTTATTTAATAATCCTAGAATCTAGTTATTGGGATCTCTTATGTATCTAGGGTATTCAATCCATCAAGTTAAAAAATCAATATTTTGATGGACCTCGCAACTCTTAAATTACTATTGATGATGCGTAATGATTCTAGAAAATTCCAAAAATCTAATGTAACTTTTGGATCCTAAAATTATGTCTCATTGGTGTCTTAGAAGATCAACCTATAATACCTATACGACCTCCTATTAACAACAATAACCCTATTGTGAATTTGATCCTTGATCAAATTTTGGAACCTTGATAGAGAATATCTAGAGGATTCTCTCCAATAGAATATTTCATTAAATATGAAACCCTAATTATTCTTTAATATTTTATTAATTCTTCTTCCATCCTCCCTCTATCACTATATTAAATTTTACTAATCCTTATGAAAGATAAGGGAGTGGCTTTGTAATGGGTTTGTTCCAAGAAAACATGTATTCTTCTAATATATTTCTATAATTTGTGATCACTATCGCAAAAGTGAGAGATGTATTTTTTGGATATCGACGAAGATAAAAATGGTAAACATTTCAATAATTGTAAGGGATAGGTTTATTTATCACTACTATAATCAAGGGATAAATATCACAAACCTTTCAATCTGAGGGGAGGAGATGTATGAGCTCACAATGAGCTATTACTGAACTCATTTATCAAACTGTGTTTAATTATTCATTTAAATTCAACATTGATTATTTATTTAGGACTAAAAATAAAATTTGGAACACAAAATTTCATAAATTATATACATATTTCTATGGTGTATACCCATTCAATTAATATTGAAATTAAAATTTTAATATGTATCAACATAATCAATTTATCATACAAATATATTTTAGTTTGGAATTTACATTAATAGTTTATTTAATATTTAAAAATATAAAATTATCCCCCACCCCCACCCCCCTAATTTCATATTACTCTGAATAATATCCAACACAGTATAATTCACACCTTTAAAATGAGATCATAAAAGAATAATTGAAAGATAATGACTGAATGAAAAAAGTGCACCTGAACTACATTAGTTTACATGGTTCTAGGGGTTTTTCTAATCCATAAGTGTACACTAAAAACTTATTATTTATGTAAAAATAATAATATTATTAACCCATAGAGAATCAATAAAATTTTCTATACATCCATTTATTATAAAACATAGTCAGCGCTTCCTATAGTCATTATATACTTATCATTATGGGAAGAATTACTCCTTATATTATCTTTATGGACAAATCATATGATTAGTAAAATAAATCCCCCACCTCGACATTCAAATTTGTAATATAGTATCATAATCCATAAATATCATCTATAGAACCTCATAAAACCCCCATTTTCATTTTTTTCACTGCCTCCAATCTATGTTGAGGTTTTAGCTTCTGATCACATCTTTTGGATAGCCTCATATAATCATTTGGTATACATCTTTCAACCTTCTTAAATTCAAATTTCTAGATATTTATTTATTCCAAATTCTATATCAATATCCATACATAAAAATTTAAATATCTATAATTTCTACTTTTCTTAGTTCCACATCGTTATTGAAAATGGATTTCATAACTGATCCTAATAACATAACACTTTAAATAATTTTCTAGGCTTAACCAACAAATTCAACATTATCTCCTATAGACCCTATTATGATACTGAATATTATATTACAATATAAATTGTTCCCTCACTATTTTATTCAGTCATAATAGCATAATTAGGGCTAGGCATTACTTCATTTCATCATGGACTTTGACATTTGTTAACATGTCCACTGAATGGTGAGTTTTTTCTATCTTTCATAGATCTAACTCTTCATCTTCTAAATAATTATAGATTATGTGATACTTAAACTAAATGTGATTTATCAAAAAATGAAACATAGGATTTTTATCCATGTGAATTAAACGTTTATAATCATAAAGGATCATCCCATAATCATTCATTCTACCAAGTTATTCCATTATCCTCATAAACAAGATAAACTATTACCTATATTGTATTAGTGAAAAGTTACCCACATTCATTATTATGAGTGTAATTACCATTGAAGCATTAACATACAATAAACTATCATTCCATTGAAAGTGAACATGTATCTGATTATTCATTTTTTGAGTGTCTCCATATTCTACAAAATAAAAAACTAAAAACCCTCACAATAGATAATATAATACCAATAAAATTTTAATTTTTATAGAACTCTCTATGTGTTATAGAATTGAATTCATAACCTACCAATGTTATCTTAAAGGATTCAACATGACTCTACCAACAATTCCAACTAATTTAAAATTTTCCATATGAGTACTAACCAAGGAATACATCATGCTTCTGCAACCTGGCGCATGTGGAACCATTACCATGTACTCAACCTCAGTTTCCAATTATGATTCCTTCAAATTTATTAGCTTAATGTATTTACACAAGGGTGTGGTAATTGAATTCTACTCACCCTATCCAAAGAGCTCCACTACCTTCCAGATATAATCTTCTTGATTTATGTACAATGTACTAGATCTTAGGTCTCCCACTATCCTTATCCCTAAGATTTATTTTTCAAGACTGAGATGATTCATCTTGAAACTTATAAACAATTTAGAATAAATTTTATTAAATCATTCATTCAATGAACTTGTATTTAGTATATGATTAGTATAGAGAAGTTATATGATGATACTCTCGTCACAAAACATATTTTGATAACAATAATGGTTATAATCACAACAGCTGAACTTATCCTCCTCTATGAATTCATTTAACTTATTATTCTAATTCCTTAGTGTTGGATTCATATCGAAAGGTTGTGATTAAGTCAACATACAAGCTCTTGGTTCAAATGATCCTTAAAACCAGTTAGATTATCTACAATAATTTCTTTATCCAAGTCCCAATGAAGGAAATTTATCTTTTGGTAAATCTATTCTAAATAAATTCCTTCCATTTTAACCATGATTACTAGAATGTGAATAACATTATATTTTAGTATTGGGGAAAATAACATTGAGAAATTCACAGCTTCCCGTAAGTTCAATACCTTTACGTCTAGTCTATTTTTATACCTCTTCCTAGCATACACTTTATCCAAAAGAAAATAAATCAATTTATTTTGAAGGAATTACATCCTAGTGGATCTCTCCATCAGATCCCTTATTCCAAACACAAGGAGGGAATGGATTTTATCCCTAATTGAAAAAAATAATTAATATTTTTTGGTAATTTTAATCCCTTTTTTATATTTTACATTGTATTGTTATTGTTTGGGTTAGTATTTTCAGACTTTAAACAATTAAGAATTTATAGTTTAGTTCATGGTTGTTGAAAAGTTAGGTAAAATCATACATGTCAACCCATGATATAAGATTTCATGGTTTTAGTGTTCCAGAAGGAGTTGAATGGTTATTTTAAACTATGAATTATCCCTCTAAAACCATGTGGAATAGGACAGTGGGGACCCCATGTTTGGAGCATGGGTTTTAAACCTTGCACCCTCATTCCAGTATCCCAAGAGGGAGTTCATGGTTGGCGAATAATATTTCAAACCATGTGTCTAAACCATGGGAATCTATCTATAATACCATTATGGGGGAATCACTAGTTGAACGATTTATTCTAACCATGAACCCTAACCTAGGAAACTGTGTAATATGATTTTCAATTCTATAAAACCTTTAATTAAGGACTAACCACCCCACCCCCACCCCATTATAAATACTAAACACCTATTCATCAAAACTAATTTTTCACATTGTTTTTTATAAGCTCTCTATAGTGGATTTTGGATCATCTAGATCATTTCTCCTTGGATCATAGTTTCATTAGATGTGATTAATCTCTCTCTAGTAAGTGTAGCCTCTTTTTTAAGAATTATCCTTTATTTCCTTCTCTCCTTCTCTGAGAGTGGTGAATAATAATGTTTTTTATGGGTTGTAACCTTGTATTTATGGATTTGAATTCTGTGGATTATTCCTTGAACTTTCCCACTATTAGATCTCCATTGGGGGTTCCTGTTTTGAGGGATTGGTTGATCCTACAATTAAAGGTAGGTATTTCTTAAGGCTTTTCCCTACACACGATACCTTGATTTCATGAATGATATGAAATATAGTTTCAATTTATTTAAAATATTTTATTTGATAATATTTTTATTATTTCAAAAAGGGGTGGAATTGGAAAACAAATCCCTTTTTCAAAATATATAAACTAATGGGTGGATTTTGAAGAAGGAAAGAATGAAATGAAAAATGATTTAATGTTGATTCTTGCAAAAAATAGTTTTATATGAATTGTTATTTTTAATGGAATGGATTTTATAAATCCCTATGATTTGGTTTTGAAATTCAAATGGCATTTTGAATTTAGAAATAGGGAATTTAAACTAAAATGATGGATTGAATTGAAAAGAATGATTTTACCATGATTTCTTGATTGATTGAAAGAACATGTCATCATGTGTAGTTAGTGGGTGAATTGAATATCCATATAGGACATCGAACCCTTAGGAATGGATTGAAGATAAAAATTCTAACTACACAAGTTCAGCATGATTTTATTGATGGGGTATCAACTGATTCTATTCTAATGGATTGCGCCTTATGGATGGGTGCACACATTGAGTCGTGATTGATTGATGAAGTAATTTGAGGATTCTAGAGCTAGGAAATAATGAATATCATGGAATATAACCTTGGAACTTTATTTTTTTTATTTTATTATCAAATGTAAGTGTTTATTTAATTATTCTATTCATGTCCTTTTGTTTTATGAAAATGTTTGTTTAAGCCTATTTTTATATACTTTCCAACTATTTTATTTGAAATATTATTTGATGGAAAATGGGTAACTATTTTAACATTCCTTGTTTTTATTTATATTGAAGTGTAAATGGTTTATTTATTATTCATTTCCTTATAGAAATTTTAGTGAAATCCCACTCAGCTGTTTTTCTCACACATTAGCTTTGTATTTAGGTGTTTGTAGATTATCTTATTCCTGGTCCCAAAAAAGATAAATTTCCACTTATAGGTGGTGGGTTTTCATTACAGTTGGGAAATTGGGTGTTGGTGGTGAATGGTTGATATGATCCACTCATTGCATAGAGATTTTGGAACATTATCTTGATTTTTGTTGTGTTATTTATTCGATTATGTATCACATTGGGATATTAATCTAACTTGTTATCATTTTCATCTCCATGAGGATTTTTTTAAACCAACTATTATTTGATCTGTCTTTCGTTGTTCTATATTGATCATTTGTTCTTTGGGTTAAATTGTTCCCTTTGGCCATTTGTTGATGCCCTGGAACTAGTTCTCATCCCATGGGAATCGATAACACCCTTCATGTTATGTTAATATTTGTTGGGGTAATGGTTTGCATGGGTATTTAGGATGGATCATAAAAAATTGTATCAATAGAGGTTTTTAATCTCTCCTTGATGTCAATAATTATTCCAGGATGACTTGGTAAATAGGATGTAAGATTTTAATGACTTAAGGGATTGTTTATGAGAGATTTATGGACATATCTCACAAGTGAGCCTTATGTTACAATTTTTGTTCATGAAAATACTTCTTCATAAATAAATTTATCTGATTCTATTCATTTCTAAAAAATGATCTTAACATTTTAAAACCCTATAAATTGAATTCTATATGATGGAACTGATATTCCTATATCTATTTATTGAGTGATGATCTAAGTATCATTACTAATGTTTTTTGTTTCCTATTGATGTTGTGTAGACCCATTCCCCCAGGAAGATGATTGTATAGACCATGGGAGGGAGATGTTGATTAACCATGGAAAGATAACCCTCCAGTTGATCTGAATTTTTCGGAGATAGTGGTGTGTGTGTTTCAAAATCTTGGATGGGTAGTCGCACCAACTCTATTGTAGGATCTATTAGTGGGACCCTGAAGGGATGAAACTAAAGATCATTATTATGATATTCTTCATCAAAAACCACCATCTTTAGAAGGCTCTAATGATCTATAGGAGATAGAGTATAGGTTTAAAAATATTGAGATACTTTTTCAGTTTGTGGAATCTTCGGATTCAATATAGGTGAAATGTGATACCTTTAGGCTTGAAGGGCCTAGTAGGAGGAGGTGGGACTCGATGTTTATATTTAAGAAACATGAAGTCTTGGAGCTAAAATATGTAAAATAAATATTTATTGAGAATTTACATATATAATAAATGGTTTCAGTAAATTTTATGGATTTTATTAGTATCCAAAAGTTCAATAAATTCATAACTCGATCTACAAACTGATTTGTTGAACTTGGCCAGTTTTCTACAGAAGTAGTATTGAATGAGAAGCTAAAGGCCCAAAGATTCGAGATGGGTCTTCAATATGATACAGGGTCTGAAGTTTTCATGTTGAATCTCACCTCTTATACAAATGTGATAGACAGATATTTGATGGTTGAGCTTGACCTGACAGGATTGTCTGGGATGTTGAGAGTTCCTCTTGCTACCAATGGTAGTTATGTTAGTTATTTCAATGTAAATAGGAAGTGGGACAAGTATTTTAGTGGATATAAATAGTATACATCCTATATACTTTTTTTAGTGTCTTGAAAATTCCCATTGACCTACTTTCAATGTGTAAATATTGGTTATTTCAAGCGAGTCTATAGAGAGGCACTAAAGATTTGTTGTTTGTGTGATCACATAGGGAACCTGTATATGTTTTTTTATCTTTTATACTCCACATAGTGGAATGGGATCATGAACACCAAAATCAACTATGGTATTGTATGATGATTCATGAAATAATGGGTTCTAGCTATATACATCTGAAATGAAGCTTCTTCACACAGTGGATGAGTCTCTAGAGGAAGTTAATGTGGATCCTATGATAGTGAGAGGCACCATCACTATAGTTTCATTATTAGATAATACTCTATTTTATAATAGTGCATCTCATTCATTCACATCGACTCACATTTTTTATCTATTAAACCATTGTGTCGAGCTTATATCTTATATGATGTATATTTGTTATTCCACAAAATAAAGATCAGGGACTCTGATTCCCTTTCTGTGCCTTCTCTTTATCAGAGGTTGAGTTAATCTGTGATTTTCTTGTTCTAGAAATGAATCTCTTGGATTTAATTATTGATATGGATTGGATGATTTCCTATAAATACCAGATTTATGGTTACCTTAAGTGGGTCTCCTTTACTTCCCAAGATTGGGTATACCATTTTTCTAAGGGGAATGGGATCCAAGGTTGAGTAGATCCATACCACCTCTTCATGATTTAGGAAGTATGATATCTATTTTTTATTTTGATATAAATAATTCATCATTGAGTGGTGACCTTTCTCTAGTGTTCATTGGGTTTCCTGATGTGTTTCCCCCAAACCTTTCAAGATTTCCACTAGTAAGAGATGTAATTTTTTTATTGACTTGGTACCATACCCAACCAATATAATTTTTATTTTACCATATGGAACTAATATAATTGATGGGGTTAAATACTTTATTTTATGACGTGTTGAATGATGGATTCATTCACCCTAGTGTGTCTTCTTGGGTGGTTCCTATTCTTTTTGTAAATAAAACTATTAGAACCCTTTTACATTGCATTGATTAGAGAATAATAAATAAATTAAAGGTAAATAACAATTATTTGTTTGATCATATTGATGATTTGTTTGAATGGTTGAAAGGTTAAAATGTGTTCTCAAAGATTTTTCATTGGTATAGTTATCAACAACTAAAAATCCAAGAGTCGGACACCCTAATGACCACATTTTATAGTTTTTATGGCCATTAAGAGTACCTTGAATTGAATCATGGTCTATCCAATGATCTATTAGTTGTAATGTCACTGATGGGGAAGATATTTAATGAGTATATTGATTCATTCATGATAGTATTTATGTATTACATCTTGGTTTACTCTAATACTATGGAAGATCATGCACATTATGTGAGAGCATTCATGGTAATTTTGAGAGATCGTTAACTTTATGCCCAACCATTAAAATATATTATCTAGATTCAGTAAGTGGTGTTATTAGGACACATAGTCTCATAAAATGGTATTTTAGTTAATATTGAGAATATGGATTCTATCATTATTTGGGAATAATCGTACAATGTTTTTAGGATTCAAAGCTTCTAGGGATTAATAGTGTATTGCCATCGATTAATAAATGATATCTCAAAGATGGAAACTCTGATGATATATATCACTTATAAATGAGTATATTACTTGTTTGATTTGAAATAATAGAATTATTTTAATGATTCAATGTTCCTTTTGACTATTTCATCAATTTTGATTCTTCCAAATACCGGGCAGGACTTTGGGGTTTTTTATGCATCATGTCTGGGTTTGCGCTCTATTCTCATGATGGGTGATCACTTGGTGGACTATGGGTTCTGAAAGATTAAGACACTCTAGAGTAAATATCCTACTAATGATCTTGAACATTAATATGTGATTCATGATATTAAGAGTTTGCAACATTACTAATTTAGAGAATGCATTAATATATATTCTGATCATAAAATATTGAGTTATATCTTCTTGAAAAAATATGTGACTCTCTGTTAGAGGTGATGAGTGGAGTGCATAAAATATTTTAATTTTTACATTTCCCACACCCCAGTAAAGGTCAATTTATTCACCAATTCTTTGATAAGAAAACTTTTATTCCATGCTGAGAAATAATTTTCAAGAGAGTATAATTTTGTGCCTCTTTGTGCTCACATGAATTTTGATGATCACGATAATGAGATTGAGATTCTTTAACAAGCATTCAGTTGATCTTCTCTATTCTCAAGATGATTCCTCTATAATAGTATCTCAATGAGGAGTTTGGTAATATTAGGGACACTATTTATGGTGGGGATACAATAAAAGAGTGGTCCTTATCTCCTTAGGGTGTCATATTCTTCTAAAACTAGTATATCATACTGTTTCCTATGAGTAAATCTATGAAGGTGTAGTTATATAATTCTTAGTGGGTGGTACACCCTAGATCCAGGAATATGTTCTGTAATTATTTTCAATGATTCTAGTGTCTGGGTATGATATGAGATATGTCTGATTTTATTTCTCATTTTCATACCCTTCATCTTGTGAATTCTATGAACCAAATACATTTGAGTATTATTTAGGCCCTACAAGTGCAAGATTGGAAGTGGAATTAAATTGCGATATAATTTTTTCTTGGGATAATTCATAAACATCAAGGGAATAATATAATATGGGTATTTACTGATTAACTAACCCAATTGGATAACATTATTACAATTTAAAATACAATTACTTTTTAGGACATGGGAACTATGTATGTGTAGGAGATCCATTAATTTCATGAAGTTCAGTCTATTATAGTTTCTCATAGGGATCCTGATTTACTTCTCATTTTTTAGAGAGGCCTCCAAGATGTTATGGGTACTCAATTTAGTTTGAGAACTATATATCACCCATATATGTATGGATAAATTGAACAAGATATACATATTCTTGAATAAATGCATGTGTTTGGGTTCTTAACTTTGATGGATCTATGGATAGCTACAATGTAATGTATATGTTTTCCTATATTAACATTTACCAAACATCCATTTTGGTAGAACCCTTTAGGTCCATGTATAGATTAATAAACCAATTTTGGTCTCAGGTGTGGATCCTTTTAATTTTGGATTAATTATTTATTTTTTACCAAATACATATGAATAATGATTTCACAATGGTATGAGGTGTTCCTAGGGATTGTTAGGAGATTGAAACCCTACCCACTGGATGAATTTGTCATGTCACATTGTTATAAGAAACCATGGGATGCAGGACACATGGTTAGTTTTAATTATTCAAGGATGGATAGAGTGCAGCAGAGGGACGCATGGTTATCCCTAACCATGTGATTTCGGCCGCACAACCATGAAAAAAGTGTGAAATTTTTAGTAGAGGTGTTTCACAAGGTTGGAGTATGGCTTACCTAATCATGTATGTTCCCCCTTCATATAAAACACATTGCATTGTTCGAGCATGTTTTGGAAAACCTTGCAGCGAAATCATGTGACATAAGATTTTGGGAGATTTTACCTTTCTTCCCTTAAGTTCTGTTTAAAAAAACCCTCTTTCCTTATTTTGTTTCTGGCGGATATGTTCTATAATTTTATCCATTTTAATCCCTTTGAAGGCTTGTTATATGATTTTATCCTTATAATCCATATAGAGTCTGATCAAAGCATCGTTCATCTTGTTGGATCCATGTTGGTATGTTCTCAATTCCTTTTTAATATTTTATCATTATTCTTCCTATCAACGTCACTATCTAGATGTAGGATCCTATGACGAAATTTTAGGTAATTTATCTATTATTCATATCTCTTCAAATCCATTCTGAATTAGTGGCTGATACTTGATGAAGATAGTCATATCATTATGAGGTAGGCGGCCTATATATCATTCCTTATGATTCGGGGTTTTATAAATAGTCATGTGGGCATGACAATTTCATCAGGAATCTAATTTTGTATTTATATTCCATTTTTTATTCATTAAAACCATTTTATAAGACCCATTCCATATATTTTAATCATAATTGGTGGTTATAACCATAATATTTTCCACCCCATGTAGAGTGTTCTTCATAATTGAGATTTTAGTGGATTGACATGTTTGTCTGAGCCACCATTCAGGTGTGCTTCGGCTTAACCCTAATAATGGTATGCCTAACTTAATTAAAGGACTATATAATTATTATTTGTTAAAAGGATAGTACCATATTGCCTTCCACTTGACCCATCTAAGGTAAGTGTTCCAATTTGATAAATCAAACGAAAATGGAATTGTAAATTATATTATATATATATGATTGTGGCTAATTTAATATAATTGAATGAATATTTACATGTAAATATATACCCTTTCCACTTATGATGGAATATAGTGGAATCCACATAATCATGTTATTATGGAATATATGAAATTGAATTAAATGGTTTGACGATCCTTGGACTTACCACACTAATGAAAGGAAAGGCTAGAACCAAATGACCTATTAAATGATATGACCATTACATGGATTAATTAAATGAATGAATCAATTTTATTGTTCCAACGTGTATATAGAGACCTATATCATTTTATTAGTGATCATACTCTAGTTTTATTTTGGATTCTCAAGGAAATTCATTGAGCACTCAGGGATACCATTCCGATTCAAGGATGTCAGATACCTTGGTTGAGACCCACAGTAGAACCTGATCCTCATCTATCAGTGGATTCTTGATATCACACAGTAGTATCCCTCATATTCTATTACAGGAATTATTGGGTATACTCCTTATATCTATCATGGATTTAAGATATTTGAGGTGCCTTGGTTACATCCTTGGGTCTAGCCATTGCTTATCCCATTTTACCTTGGATTTTATCCTTGGACTCAGTAAGATTCACTATTGGGGAATTTCATGGATGAAACTCCTCATATTACGCTCTTACCCTATATACAGACTATATTTATCACTCATTTAGTGACCCTTGAGGTCTAGGATTCCTTGGTTACTACCTTGGAACCTTTTCATTATTAATATTAATACATGCTGCCTTGTTACATCATTGAACCTTCACTATTACTATAATGAGGTGATATTAGTCCTGACTATTCCTAAGATGACTTAATTATATAAATAGAACAATAATTAATTAATGAAACTGTTAAATCTTCAGAAACTATCCTAGGGATGAAGAAGGTACATAGGTATTTATGTTATTGTACTTCTTTAATTTTATAAATGCATGACTTCATGTTGTTTTGGTTTATATTACACAGATGAGATGTTATAGACATCATTGGTGGTAGCCTACTAAGATTTATCTCACACCCTATAAGGGACTCCATTAGTACTGAAGAAGACTATATGTATGTAGTTTTAAACAATGGGAATCCTTTGGAATCAGAAACATGATTTCATTCTTTCTTAAGATGGAGCTAGTAGAAAATGACTGAGCTAGAGCTCACGATGCTAGGGATAGTTTTTTTGTTCCTTTTTACTATATTTGTATAGAATGTATTGTCCGATTCATTATATCTATGTTTTCCAGATTTGTAGATACAATAAATATCATCATCATCTTTTGTATATAATTATCATTTATTCCTATTGATTCTAATTCTATCTCCTTTTGTTGTGGATTCTGACAACTATTATTGATTTTAATATTTTCTTTTTGTTATCATATTTATCTATTTTTCTATACTCTTATGATGAGGGAATTGACTTCCCACTGATGGACCCTAGGCCCTCACTTTGGTTAAGAATCCTCTGGTTTTCTGGGAGAAACACTTGAGAATGTGTGTCCAACCAAGTAAGGGGAGCCTCTAAGTGGAATCTGGGTCTGGGATGTCACGAAGTGGTATTAGAGCAAATCTGTTATTTCTTTATTATTTTTAGAGAATATATGGGAGATTAGGAACGTTATGAACTTGGTTATGATCATATATTGGGCATAGAAAACCCATGATTGAGGTAAATGGTGAGATTCTTAAATCATGATTATTGTTTTGTTTTTTCAATTATAGTTGATATCATTTCACCAATGGGTGATGCACATGTTGTGCTATGGTTATTATTATTATTCTAATTGAGGTTATTATTTCAACCTTGTCACATTGATACAAGGGAAAGGTGGATTTTTATGTTCATAATTATATAAACCTATAATTAACATATCATTCTATTTCCACACCATATAGGTGAATTTCACAACATGCATTTCATGGTATGCCTTTGATTGTTGAGTTATCCTTGATTGTACATTGTTCTTATGCTACTCGTAGTTTGTGATTAATTGATTTCTTATTTCAATTCATGAGGATTATGGGATCTTGTGGTTTGGAATGATTCATTTACTGATTCTAGACTTTAACAAAAATTTAAATAGGCATTTATCTTTATGATAAGAAGTATGGAACCTGATTCACTAACATAGACAACTAACTTTAAATGAATATTGATATATGAAAATATGAAAATGCTAACTTAAAATTTAAATTTGGCCTATCAAATGAAATGGTTTCCAGTAAATGATGTGTCACACCCTAACCATAGTTACCCAGAGTCTATAAATTATTATGTTACATTGGAATGATCACAAAAGATCACATCTCGAATGACAGATTATTTTAGTATCCTTTGAAGTACTAGATACATTCATAAGGTTTACATTACATCTTAATATTGAAAACTACAACAACATTGTTTCCATAGACAATACTGAGATCCCATAGACTATCCCTACAGGTCAGCCAAAATATACTTATTCCCATATTGGGGGAAATAAAACATAGAAAGGGGTGATCTTAGATGCTAAGTAAGGATAACAATATAGAAGAAACTTTTATAGATAAGAAATATAATTTAAGGAATTGTATAGATCTAAAAAAATCATTTTCAACATAAAATTCATCATAATATGGCAAATTAAAATCAAAATAATTATATTTACTTACTCACATGGATATTTTACTAGAAGAATAATAACAAGCAATATCAATAGCCACTTTCATAATGATGGAATTCATAATTCCAAACTTCATAACAACATATTCAAGGCCTTTTACCAAGACTAAAAATAATATTTTTTTAAGGACTGGTTCCAAGACACCAGTTTGTCTCATGATACCTACTAAAGCATTGAGGAGCTATAGCTAGCTCCAACCTTCGCTTACTAATCCCCTCACATGAAAAGTTTAAAACATAACATATACATTTGTTTTAAAACTAGCATATGAAATGTAAATACTTTATCCATAAACCATGAATGGTGTAAAAATAATACTTCCACAGTCCAACATATCCCAAAACCTTCAATTCAATATGGAAGTTTTGTATCATAAAAAATCAACTTCAAACAAGATTAAAATTCATCAAATGATGTTGCCATAGATGAAATCAAAACCTTTTTAGAGAAATATCTCTTTCTATTTTTAAATCGTCTAAATGTTATGTAATTAAAAAAAATTTATTTTTGATAATATTCCTATATGATAGTAAGGGAAGCTTCGATGTAGATATAATGGCAGAAAATAGCCGCACCTGCAGTATAAGTTAAAAAAACATTCTTACCTTAATTTTGTCGAAAAATTTATAAAGTACCTTGTTTGGAAAATGACAAAAATATTCCTTTCAAAACATATAAGGTCAAATAAAGGTATAAATTATATTAACCCATTTTTTATTAAATTGTAAAAATGTTTTGAGATACATTTTATGAAACATGGATGTGGATGATAAATATATCCCAGTTGATAATTATGAATAAACAACCTCGGATAATAAAGAGATTGTGAAATTATCCCTTACCTTGTACTTTTCCATGGTCAATGGTAGGATAACCTCTTTTATAATGGTGAGATAATTGTTATTAAATTATACAAGAATCATATACATTAATATGATATAATATATGATCTTTTAAAATTTCTTTTTTAATAATATCTTAGTATTATCATTATTTTGGGTGTTAACTGATTTTTTTTCCTTTAGTTTCTTTGTTAAGTAAGTAAATTTTTTATGGGTTAGATTTATCATATATATATTCAGAATGATATTAAGTCTTTAAAAATTATTATTATTCATCTAATGAAAACTAATCATGAATGGATATTATAGGGAATAAATCTCATCTCATTCATGGAGAAAGTAATCTGTATGTGCGGACGAGAGACAATAAAATTAGTTTGACATTAAAATAATATATAATTTGATGGTATATCATATATAAAAGAATCATTATCATGTTATATGTATTATTTAAATCAATTAAAAATCATTATTATACCCATCCAAAAAATAATGTATTTAATAACAATTACACCAAGACGTGGAGATGGTAAGCCATACGTACACATGTATGGTGACATTTCATTAAAAGGATGGTTAGAATAATGAATATGGTTGTACCATATTTATAATAACAACATATTATATAGAAGACAATGTATATATTATTTTATAATGGAAACAACAAAGAAAGAGGAAGTGGAAGAAGAAAGGAACATGAAAGAGGTGATGAAATATTTACCTCTTCTTCAGATTCTTACTTTTTATTTGATCAAAATGGATATTTTGGTTGGATTTCAGACTAAAATAAGACCTATAGGATTAAGGGAGGACAATTTATAGGGTATTTGTGTAGGTTTTGGCCGAGCCAAATGGCTTTGAAGGTGTTAATTAGAGATAAGGGGGAGTTCCCTTTTGTAAGAGTGAGGGGCACCTTAGAAAAAACAAGAAATATTATTTAATAATAAAATAATTTTCAGTTTATAATGGCTCCAAAATGATTTATTTAAAATATTAGGTAGGTATGGGTCGAAAATACTCAACCAATAGATTTTAGATAGGTTTTTGTCACTATATTAACTTTATCTTTTAGATTTAACTCTAAGTTAATAGTTTGACATTTACCATGTCTCTTTATATTTTTATATTATATGGTTAATAAACATACTATATATTTCCAAAAGAACCCCAAGTGGATCATTAATGATACAAAAATCATTATAAATATTTTTTGACCAAACCTTAGATTTCTAGGAATAGAATATCAATTAATAAAATAATATTTCTTTTAAAAACTCTTTTATGTCAATTTTGACACTATTTGGTATTTTATCTTTAAAAAATTTATAACAGCATTATAACTTCAAAAAAATTAATCTAACTGACCCTAAAATGTCATATTACCCTAGAAAATTAGTGGGATTCATCAAAGGACTCATATTACATATATTGGGATATTAATAATATCAATTATTTTAATATTTCATTAATATGGTAATTACTGCATCATCATTGTGTCATAAAAAAATTATATTATTTAATGTACAAAAATATAAATAAAATAACATTATGTAGGAATGATTTTTAGATTTGTAATTAATATTTATAGTCGAATTTAACTTATGTGTAACCCTATATTAAAAATGGTATTATTATTAAACCTTGAATTTAACACTTTTAACTCTTCTTTGAATTAAATAATAGTAAATGTCCTAATCTAATCCAAGTGGACCTAAAAGATCATATTTTATTCCTAAGGTTTTTTTTCTAATTATACATAGCCATTAGAATTAGTACATGTATTAGGGTAATAATAATAACATTTTTACCCTTAATTACCCCATTTACTTTTAACTGTTGTAAATAAATGTAAAAAATTTTGTTCAGAAAAAATTATTTTCAACTTATCAAACCACATTTTACTTACTGATATATACCGTGTCTCTCAAAATTTGAATATTCAACTCACAGAAGTGGTAAAATTTCGTTTTATGCAAATTTCCAAATGCTCATAAGAGGTGGGTAAAAGACGGTAAAAAGTAAAATAATTTTTTTATTCTAAATTTATTATAAACTGAATCCAATGTATTACACTGAAAATATATTGGTATTTTGTATCTATTATGACCTAAAATAAAATTAAATAAAATAAATAATTATATTAAAAAATTCAGTTTTAAACTATAACTTAGTGTTTTTCACTATTCATCAAAAATTGAAAGTTTTCAAAAAATACAAAAAATTCACCCTAAGCTAATTTCAATATTCCGAATCAAAAAATGAAGTCCATTTTGAATGACAAAATTTATGAAATTTTAAAAACTAGGTATTTCTCTTCATAACAGCTACTTTAATTGGTTGTAGTGTGTTAGAATATTGAATTTGCGTAGAACACAACCGTGGAAGCTTGGGGTGTTACATTCTCCCCTCCTTTAAATAATTCCATCCTAGAAATTTCTAGAATATTACTGCATAAAAAGAATCATTTTGTTCTTCATCATAAGTTCATCGGGATCCCATGTTTTCTCTTCTATCTTATGGTTTCACCATAGAACATTTATTCGATGAGTCGTCTGGTTTCTCAACACTTGTTCTCTTGTATAAGGACCCTTGAGAGACTCTTAGAAATAAGACAGATTGAGTTATAGTTCTAATTCCTCATAGGTGAGTGCATTCATTGGTTCAGACATGTATTTTCTCAACAATGATATGTTGAACACATCGTTAACTTTGGAGATACTCGGTGGCATTTCCAAACAGTAAGCTATATCCCCAATTCGTTCTATAATTTCGAAAGGTCTAATGCACCTGGGACTCAATTTTTCTTTCATACCAAAAAGTATAACACCCTTCCATGGAGATACCTTCATGAAAACATGACCTCCTACATAAAATTTCAAATCCATCCTTCGTTTATCGGCATAGCTCTTCTGCCTTCTTTGAGCTTCTTTGATGTGGGTTTGGATTGCCTTCACCTTTTATATCGTTTCCTCAACAATTTATAGGCCTACGAGTTTTCTTTCACCAACATCATCCAAAAGGTTGGTTTGCAACATATCATTCCATATTACACTTCATATGGTGCCATCTGAATACTTGAAAGGAATCTATTGTTATAGGAAAATTCTATCAGAGATAAATATTTAACCCACATACCTTGAAAGACAAGTTAGCATGATCTCAACATGTCTTCTAAGGTTTGAATAGTCTGTTCTAATTGTCCATTAGTTTGGGGGTGGTAGGTAGTGCTCAAACAAAGTTCAGTATCCTAGGTATTATAAATACTTTTCAATAATCTTGATGTAAAACGTGGATCACGACCAGAAATAGTCGATAATGGTACTCCATGAAGTCATAAAATTTCATTAATATATAGTCCTCCTAAATGTTTAAGTGGTAAATCTTCTCTAATAGAAATAATATGTAATGACTTGGTAAGACGATCGAAAATGGCTCATATTGCATCGTTCCATCTAGGATTCTTTGGTAGTCCCATGAAAAAGTCCATCGTAATATTATCCCATTTCAACTCAGGTATGGTAAGAGGTTGCATTACTCCTCTAGGTTGTTGCCTTCCAAATTTATCATGATGAAAAACTATAAATTTTGACAAAAATCAGAAATCTCCCTCTTCATGTTGTCCCATCAAAAATATTCCTTCAAATATCTATACATATTGGTGCTCCCATGGTGTATAGATAAATTGGAGCTATGATTCTCATCCAACAATTACCTTTTTTAGATAAGATATATCAGGAACACAAAGTCTTTTCCAAAATTTCAAAATTCCATCTTCATATTTGACATCACTCAATCACCAGTTATTCACAACATTAATCTTCTTTTCAAACTCCTCATCATCAGCTTGAGAATTTTTTAGCCTTCTAATAAATATGGAATGTCAATAATTTTAATAGGTATTGATGTTTCACCTTCTATGATTATTCGCATATCTATTTTCACTAGATCCATTAAAATAGGATCCCTTTCAACTCTCATCATTTCAAAAACTCTATGATCCTTTCTACACAAAGCATCTGCCACCTTATTTTCCATCCCTGGGTGGTAGTGTATAGTGCAATTATAATCCTTAAGTAGTGCAACCCAACACCTTTTCCTCATGTTGAGTTCCTTCTGAATGAAAATATACTTCAAACTCTTGTGATCAATATAAATCTAACATTTTTCACTATAGAGATAGTGTCTCCAAATCTTCAGAGAAAATATTAATTCTTCTAACTCAAGATCATGAGTATGATAGTTTTTTTCATGAATTTTTCGTAGCCATGAAGCATAGGAAATATCCTTATCATTCTGCATAAGGACACAACCAATTCCTTTCTTTGAAGAATCACTATAAATAAAAAACCCATCATTCCTCAATGGTAGAGTCAATATAGGAGCATTGACTAATATTATCTTCAGTTCTTCAAAATATTCTTCACACACTTTTGTCCAAAAATCGTAAACCCCTTTATCTGTGAGCTTGGTTAATGGACTAGACAATCGGTCAAAATTCTGGATGAAATGCCGATAATAACCAGCTAAACCAATAAAACTGTATACTTCAATATTAGTACAATAATAAGGTTTATCTTTCTTCAAACCTTGTATTTTCCAAAAAGTTTAAATTTTTTTTGAGTTACATTTCATAGAACCATATAATCTCTAATCCTCAATGAAATTGTATTGCAGTACAATCTTTATTTATTTCCTTAATTCATATAACTGGTATATCATCGATAGAACATTGAAATGATATAATTATTTAATAACAACAAAAGAACACTAGTCATTCCTCTTCATCAGTGGTAGTATCATAACTTTATTATTATCCAATAACATCAATTGTGATATACTCTAATGACTTGTACATTGATTCGCGTAGTGTCCCAACTCCATACAAATGAAAAATTGTACATTTGAAACATTTTTCTTAACTTTGAATTCACGTACTTGGTGTCCTTTTACTCCACACTTTTAATAAACCCCCATTCCCTTTAAGCATTTACAAAGGTGATTCTTTCTACAATTATCACATATGGGAAAATCCTTCTTTCCGCTATTCACTTCATCCATTATTATCTCTACCATTCATTTCTTATCTTGATTCCCTTCAATGCCATATGACTTAGTGAATTATTTACTTATCTTATTAACACATGATATTATTTATTCATATGTTGAGAATACGTGGGAGACTATTTCCCTTCTAAATGTTGGCTTAATACAATGAAATATATGATCCTTCTTACTCTATGGATCATACGTATTGTTGGAGTTCTCATTCCTTCTACTGGGAACCATTTCAAAATAATGGAATACACTAGGTCAGTTTATGAATCTCAATGAATAATTCCAAACTTGTAAAATAACTAATGTAAATTGAAAAGTTTATGGATATAATCCATAATCATAAAAATGTTTTCTTTGAAAATGTATATACTCATAAACCCTTAATAATTGTTAGTAAATAAATTGAGAATTATTCTAAGAATATCCCCTAGGAGTGTTGTAACCAAGAGTGCAGCAAGGCCTGTTGTCATGCTGCAGTTACCGTTCGAGTCTATCTTAAAGCAGTGTTTTTAGGTTTTATCCATAGGTACATCTATGCCAGAACCGCCTCAACCTGCTTGTATCCAGACAAGGATGTATTGCTTGGAAAACTCACCAAATATCTACAGTACCAATATTCTAAGAAGTTCATCTATACTAATCCTCAAAGTCTATCTTAGGATAATATGTTGTAATCAGAGTTTATCTAAATCTAGTTTCAAATGTTTTACTAGACTTATTTTAATACCAACTATAATTCCCTAACCCCAGTTACCCAGAGTCAGTGTAGTATTATGTAACATTGGCATGATCACAGAATATCATGTCTTGAAATAATGAATTTTTATAGACTTGGAAGTACTAGATACATTCATAAGGATTACATTACATCATAAAATGGAAAAGTACAACAACATTGTTTCCATAGAAAACACTGAGGTCCCATAGACTATCCCTACTGGTCATTCATAATATACTTCTTCTCATCCTAGGAAAAATAAAACACAGAAAGGGGTGAGCTCAGATACTGAGTAAGGATAACAATATAGCGGAAAGTTTTATAAATACGCATAAACATTTAAGTCAATGTATAGAACTAAAAAAATCCTTTTCAACATAAAATTCATCATAATATGGTGAATAAAAATCAAAATAATTCCATTTACTTACTCACATGAATATTCTACTAGTCTAATAAACAAATGCAATATCAATAACCACTTTCATAATGATGGAATGCATAATTCCAGACTTCATAACCACATAGTCCAGGCCTTGTGCCAAGACTAAAAATAAGATTTTTTCAAGGCGTTGTTCTTAGTCAGTAGTTTGTCTCAAGAGACCAACTGATGCATCGAGGAGTTATAGCAGGCTCCACCCGTCACTTACTATGTCCAATGCATTCCTCATACGAAAAGGTTAAAACATAACATATACATTCGTATTAAAACTAGCATACGTAATGTCAATATATTATCCATAAAACATGATTGGTATAAAAATAATACATCCATAGTAAAACATATCACAAATCCTTCAATACAATATGGATGTTTTTTATCATAATAAATCAACTTCAAAAAAGCTTAAAATTCATCAGAGGATTTTGACATAGATGAAATCACAGCATTTTTAGAGAAATATCTCTTTCTATTTAGAAATCATTTAATGTCATATAATTATAAAAGAAAAAATTTATTTTTTAAAATATTCTTATAAGATTGTAAGGGAAGCTTCGAGGATGTTATAACGGTGTAAAATAGTTGCACCCACCTTATAAGTTAAAGAAACATTCTCGCATTAATTTTGTCAAAAGGGTCATAAAGTACCTTGTTTGGAAAATGTCAAAAAAATTCCTTTAAAAACATATAAGGTCAAATAAGGATATAAACTTCTTTAACCCATTGTCTTGTATATAGTAAAAATGTTTTTAAATACAATTTATGAAACATGGATGTGGATGATAAATGGATCCCCTTAGATATTTACATATAAGCAACCTCGGATAGTGAAGAGATTGAAAAATTAACCCTTACCTTGTACTTTTCCATGGTCTAGGGTAAGTTAACAACATATAGAAGGGTGAAATAATTTTTATTAAATTATTAAAGAATCATATACATTAATAAGATATCAGATATGATCTTTTAATATTTATTTTTTAATAATATATTAGTATTATCATCGTTTCAGGTGGTAACTAATTCATTTTCCTTTATATGATTTGTTATGTTAGTAATTTCTTTTTATGGATAGGATGTATATTATTCATATTCTTGATGATATTAATTATTTAAACATTATTTTTAATCATTTAATGAAAATTAGTCTTGAATGGATACAACGGTGATTGAATCTCGTCGTGTTCGTGGACATGTTAATCCGTACGTACTTATGAGCAACAATATCATTCTTTTGATATTAAAATAACATATAATTGGATTTTATATCTTATATAATGAATCTTTACCATGTTATATGTATTATTATAATCAATTATACATCATTATTATACCCATACAAATAATAATGTATTGAATAACAATTACACCACGATGTGGAGACGGTAAGCCGTATGTACACATGAATAATGACATGTCATTCAAATGGTGGATAGAATAATGAATATGGTTGTACCATATTTATAATAACATCACAGTATATAGAATATACTGTAGTTATTATTTTATAATGGAAACAACAAAGAAATAGGAAGTGGAAGAAGAAAGGAACTTGAAAGAGGTAATGAAATATTTACCTCTTCTTCGGGTTCTTCCTTTTTATTTGATCAAAATGGATCCTTAGATTGGATTTATGACTAAAGTAATACCTCTAGTATGAATTTAGGACAATTGAGAAGGGATTTGTTTATGGTTTGGCCGAGAAAAATGGCTTTGAATGTGTGATTTATAGATAAGGTGGAGTTCCATTTTATAAAAGTGTGAGGGGAACCTTAGGAACAACTAGAAATATTATTTTATAATAAATTCATTTTCGGATTCTAATGGCTTCAAAATGAATTATTTAAATTATAAGGATTTAATGGGTCTATTACCACTCAACCAATAGTTTTTAGACATGTTTGGGTCACTATATTAACTTTATCTATTAGATTTAACTCTTAGTCAAATAGTTTGAGATTTACCATGTCTCTTTGTATTTCTCTATTATACGGTTAATAAATATACTATATATTTCAAATAGAACCCCAAGTGGTTCATTAATGATACACCTATCAATTTATAAGTTTTTTTCTTAACCTTATATTTTCATGAATATAATATCAATTAATAATATAATATATTTTTTAAAAGCAGTTTTATGTCAATTTTGACACTATTTGGTATTTTGTCTTTGCTAAATTCATAAAAGCATTATTACTTCGATAAAAACTCATATAACAACCCCTAACATGTAATATTAAGCTAAAAAATTTGTGGAATTCATAAAAAGTTTCAAATTTAATTTATTTGGATATTTATAATATCAATTATTTTAATATTTCATTAATTATGTTATTAGAGCATCATCATTTTGTTATAAATAAATTAAGTTATTTAATGAATAAAAAATATAAATAAAATACAATTATGTAGGAACTATTTTTAGATTTATAATGAATATTTATAGTTGAATTTATTTTATGTTTAACCCTATATGAAAATTGATTTATTTATTAGTCGTTGAATTTAACACTTTTAACTCTTCTTTGAATTAAGTAATAGTAAATGTCCTAATCTAATCCAAGTGGACCTAAAGGACAATATTTTATTATTGAGGTTGTTTTTGGTATAATTATACTTATACAATAGAAATAGAACATATTTTAGGGTAATAATAATATCAATGTTTCCCTTAATTACCCAATTTACTTTTAACCGTGGTAAATAAAATAAGAAGTTACTATTCATACAAAATTATTTCATCTTATTGAACCAAATTTTACATAATGATATAAACTATATCTCTTGGATTTTTGAAATTACACTAAAAAAAGTGGTAAAATTATGTTTTATGCAAATTTTCAAATGCTCCAAGGAGGTGGGTAAAAGACGGTAAAATGTTCAATAAATTTTTTATATATCTAAAATTATTATAAACTGACTCCAATGAATTATAATGAACTAATATTGGTATTATGTATCTATTTTCACCTAAAATAAATTTAATTAAAATATATAATTATTTAAATAAAAGTTCAGTTTTAAACTATAACTCAGTGTTTTTCAGTATTCATCAAAAATGGAATGCTTTTAGAAAAATACTTAAAATTCACCCTATGCTAATTTAGATATTCTAAATCTGAAAATGAATTCCATTTTGAACGATAAAATTTATAAAATTTCAAAAAGTGGGTATTACTATTCATAATGGCTAGTTTGAATGGTTGTGGTGTTTTAGAATCTCGAAGTTGCGTACAACACAAGCTATTGTATCATTTAAAGAGAAGCGTAGCGTGGAATCTTGGCGTGTTACCTGATAAGGCAAGGTATAGATGACCAATAATCTACTAGAACCCCTATAATTTAAACCTGAGTAGTTAATAATACCTAAATATCTAGGAAGGTAGTTGGGGAAGAATATCATAGATCGTGATAACATTTTATATCATTCATTTTCCATTAGTGTTGTTATCTATATGATTTTATGCTTGTTATGAGGTGTGTGTTTGGAATTTTAGATAAATATCACCATGACATCCATATGTCATGTTTTTCGATGGTGTTGATGACCATACTCTAGACATGGTGTGCCTTGAGCTGCTGGTCTCACAACCAAGAGTGACACATGAGGCACTGCCTATTTGTAGCTAATATGGGCACTGATTCTTATGTATGTGATAGTATCCTAAATCTGATGCAGTCCATAAAGGGTGCTCCATGACCATCAACTATGACGGTTGATCTAGCTTGTGAGTTCTAGTAGAAGAAAACTCTTACCTTCTCAGAGGATGGTGGTCTATAGGCTATTGATTCATGGATGGAGTGCAGCATGCCCATCTCTGATCATTTATAGATGCCTCTAGAGTGGAGGGCCTAGAATTCTGGATATATGTTGTGGGATTCAGTCAAAAAAATTTGGGATGTGATTACCCTGGTCGGTCACCATCAAACCATGGTATGAGATGACTTCCATAGTACCTTCTATGATCAGTTCATTCCTCGGATGCTGAGATCTGATAGATATATATATTTTATGAATCTTTAATATGGTTCTATGTTGCATATGGATTATTTAATATGTTTCACTGAGTTACAGTTCTATTAACTACTTTTAGATAGTGATGAGCTTTCATATGATAGACTATTCAAGGAAGGGGACTTGTATTCCATATGTTTTCAGGTAAATTCCTTTAACCTACCTACTTCTTCTGAAATAGATAATCAGGCACTCATCACTGAGTGTAACCTGGGAGATGGAGATAGTACAGATCACATAGGATTATTTCTATAGAAAACTATGAGTTCTTATTTTATTATGAATCATTCCCTTGAGGTTTCTCATATGTTAAATTGCATCCATACTACCCATACGGGTGTCTCTATGGTGTGTCATCAGTGTTTAAAATAGGGGAACCTGAAGTCACAGTGTGATAGAGTCCCTCAAGAGTGTCGTTCTTGGAGCCATATTGGGCATCTTTATAGATTGTGTTAGACCATCCCCTCAACTTCTGGTGGAAGAGGATCCAAAATGGATCCACCATCAAGAGAAGGTTCTTTTATGTCATTCGATGATTGTATTTGGGGTAGCACTGATAGGACTGGACAAGGAGGAGGTCGTGGTTGTGGTAGCCAGACTTCTGATCACCAAAAGTACCAACATAGTAGTCATGACCGTGTTAGTCCAATTGTTGCATATGTCCATAGATCACATTAGTTTCATGCACTATAATTGATACCAGAAGATCATGTCGTAGAACCATCTACTATATGTGGTATTATTATAGTATCCTCCACTATAGTATCTGATTTATTTGATATAGGTTCTTCACAATCCATATCTATACCTGTAATAGAAGGTCTCAGGCTTGAAATACAGTTGTACTGTGATTTAATGACCCATGATACACTATTGGTAGTACGATTATAGGGTGTACCCAAATGTAATGATTTTCCCATTGAGGTAGGAAGTTACCCTTTCATATGGGGCCTCTTTTTTAGTAAGATGATAAGCATAAATTTCATTCTCAATATGAATTGTTTGGATCTATATCAGGTAATGTTTTACTTATACCATTGTATGGTATTGTTTACATCATTATAGGGAAGATGTTATTTACATAAGGGTGAGTGGAATGTCCAGGCTGGTAGAGCTAGACCAGAGCATCATGGGATAGGTGGTGTGACCAGCCAAATTTTTAATCACTTCATGGTGGATCAGGTTTTATGTCAGGATAGATTCCCTCTAGTAGTAGATCATTTCATGGATTTTTTCCAAAAGGAATTTTTTAACATACCTCGTGTGAGAGAGGTATTTTTTACGATTAATATTATACCAGGAGAAGCTCCTGTCATCATTACTCGATATAGGATAGAACTGACCGAGCTCCCAGAGATGAAGTGGTATTTGGAGGATCTAGTGTCTAATGGTTTCATATGGCCACATACTTTATATTGGGTGTTTTTCCATGCTTTACTTTATGAAGGAGGATTGTACCCTTCATCTATAGGTGCATTACAGATTGATGAACTAGAATATCGTAAAGAATCAGTATCCACTACCTCGAATATATTATCTATTTGACTAGCTATGCAGAGATAAGGTATTTTCAATGATCGGCCTAAGATCGGGTTATCATCTGGTGTGAGTCAGGCCATCATCATAACATTTATAGATTTCTGTAGCAGGAATGGTCTGTATGAGTATATTGTTATGTCATTTGGCCTTACAAACACACCCACCATTTTCATGGCTCTCATGAAATGGGTGTTCCAACCCTATCTGGAGGCTTTTTTCATCATATTTGTGGAAAAAATATTGGTGTATTCTCACAAATGTAGAGACCATGATGAGAACCTTTAGATCATTCAAAGTACACTGAGATAAAAAATATATATTTATTCCAGGATTGTTAACTTCCACTTTTATATCAATATAGTTTACTTATTGAGTCATATTATCTCAGAATCATGAGTCTCTATTGACCCATATAAGGCCAGTCTTGTGGTTTCCTAGGAGAATACCAAAAAATTGTTTGATATATGATGTTTCTTAGGGATGTATGGATATTTCAAGAATTTTATATAGGATTTATCATTCCTTTATTCACCTTTTATTCATCTAACAAAAAAGGGTGTTAATTTTTTGTGGTCATAAGAGTGTGAGAAGGACTTTCAAGAGCTGAAAGTGAGGCTTTCCCCGGTACTTATTATGATTCTTCCAAATCCTGTAAAATTATATATAATGTTCTATGATTCATAAAGAATATTCTTGGGAGTGGTGATAATGAAGGATGATAGAATCATTAGTATGGATCTCAAACTTTTAGCCCTATGAGAGAAACTACATGATGCACAAGCTTGAGCTTGTAGTAGTTTTCCATGACTTCTGTTGTTGGAGACACTATCATGTGAGTGAGTTCTTTTTGGTGTATTCATACAACAATATCCTCAAGTATATCTTTATATAGTGTGACCTAAACCTAAAATAGTGGATATGGTTTTATTATCTTCAACAATTTGATTTGATTCTTGATATATGCTTGGAAGAGGTAATTTGGTTGTGTATGTGCTGAGTTAAAAAACTCAGGGACATGACATATGAGAACACAATGATGAATGGAACATAATATCCATATTTTCAAAGATGAATCAAGATTTTCGTGATATTCATTAGTAGTCATATCTCTCAGACTTAATAGTTACCTCTTCCCTCCTTGAGAAGATGAATAGTAGGTAATTTTCAGATACCATGGGACTAGATCTCCATGAGAGAATTTCTGGACATGACTCGTATACAGAATGTTATGTTGATAGAGATAACAACCTACATATACATTGATGTGTATGGGTTCATATAATTATCAGAGTGTAACTGATGTAAGAGTCCCACACATCTCAGTGGGAAGTTAATATTTGAATCTTCAAGATGTATTGAGATATGTGATGTTGATATTAGTGTTCTGGGATGAAATGTCAAATAATGGGTTTTATCACTAGGTGTTCCACCTATCTGTAGGTAAAGGAATAGCACCAAGGACTTGATGGATTATTACATCCTCTTCTAATCATGGTATTGAAATAGAAAAATGTTTCCAAAGATTTTATAGTTTTCTAAACTATGTCTCCAAGAGGTAGCGAAGTTGTATGGGTATTTGTTGATTGACTAAAAAAAGTAGCCCACTTAGTTCCTATACATGAGACATTCCCATTTGATGAGTTGGAAAGATTTTATGTCTCTGAGAACAGCTGCCTACATAGGTTCCCCCGTACTATTGTTTCAAATAGGGATTCTCATTTCACATTATTGTTCTTGTTGGGGTTGCGTAAATATATGGGTACACAGGTTCTATTAAGCACATAGTTTCACCATCGAACCATAGGAAAGTTGTAATGGATGATACAAAGTCTATCGAAAATTCTTTGATCATGTTTCATTGACTTCCGCAATTCTTAGGAGAATCATATCCCTCTCATCGATTTCATCTATTATAATAGCTTCTATGAGAAAATTGATGTGGATCTTTTTTAGACATTGTACATTAGGTTGTGTCGTTCACCACAATGATCGATAATGGTAGGGGAAGCAGCATTACTATTACCTCATCTCACATAGGATACATTAGAGTAGGTTCAGTTAATAAACATGATTATGTCTACAGCTCGGTATAGAAATAAATCATAAGTCGATCACCATCGACGAACTCTAGAGGTTGAGTTCAGGGATCATGTTTTCCTATAGGTATCATCCAGTCAAGGGAATACATGGATACTATGGAAATGGATGTTTACACTTTGATTTATCTTGATATTTGATATTATAGAGTGATTTGGGATGGTATCTGATTGATTGTTACAACCTCAGAGGTATCATGACATGCAGGAAATCTTCAACATTTCACAACTTCACTAGTATCTTGTCGACCAATATCACACTTCTAATCCTAGGGAAGTTGAGCTATATATTGATGCTTCTTTTGAGGATTAAACCATATTCATTATAAATTAGATAATAAAGGCCCTTTGAGGATAGTTTGTCCCTCTAGTGCGGGTGTTATGGAATCATGGTCATGTATAGGATGAGCCTTAGGAGCAGGAGGTCGATGTATATTCCCAGTGGCCAATGTCTTTCTCATCTACTATTTCTCTGCTTTTGGAAGGTCAACTCAGTGATGAGTTCTTTTTTGGGGGGAAGACTGTAAGAACCCGATTTCTGACTCAGGTATGGATCCATTTAATTTTAATTTACTTCTTTATTTTTGACATAATATGGATGCCTAATGAGTTCATGAAGTTCTCAGGGGTGTTTGGGAATTATTCATAGCTTTGAATCCCAGGTGGAGGAAGAATTTTCCCTACCAAATACTGAGAGGAATCTATGTGAGGTTGGATGCATGGGAAATTTTAACCATGCAATGATATATAGAGAGATGTAGGAGGGAATATTGTTATCCATAACAATGCAATTTGGGCTACATAGTTGTGTGAAGATTATTCAATTTTTATTAAAGGTATTTCACTTGGTTTACACAGGTTTTCCCTAACAGTGTGACCTAACTATTTATGTTAGCCATTTATACAGCATACCACACATGGTTGGCTCATGGTTTGGAATATCGTGGGGCCAAACCATGTGAAGGAAATTTTTTGTTGGTTTTATCATTTTTATCTTAAGTTATGTTTTAAAAAAACCGCCTTTCCTTATTTCATATTTAGTGGATAGGACCTCCAATTTTATCCCATTGAGCTATTCAAAGGCCTATTCTGGGATATTATCATGAGCATCCATTTGTATCCCAATCAATGGATCGTTCATATCATTAGATCCATGTCGGTAAGAATTAAATTCCTTTTTAATCCTTTTCATTATTCTTCCTAACAACGAGGTTATTTAGATGCAGGAACATGTGAAATATTTCATGGAATTCATCCATTCTTCAGATCTATTTTAATATGGTCCAAATTAGAGGATGATACTATACGATCATAGTTGTACAAATACGAGGTATGTGGTTTCTAAATAATTCCCCAAGATTATTCATTTTATAATTGTTGTGTGGGTGAACAGATTTCATCTGGTGTCATCTTTCAAAATTATATTCCTTTGTTATAGTAACTATAACTTCTTTATAAGATCCATTCCATATATATTTATCATCATTGGTTGTTACGTCAAAAATGCCATCCACCCCAAGTTGGGTCTTCTTTATAATTGTGTTTTTTGTGGTTTGACATGTTTGTTTGAGCCATCATTCAGGCGTGCTTTGGTTGACCCTTCAAATGGTATGACTTCCTAAATTAAATGAATATTTATTTCTGAATTATTAAATGTCTAGTATCATGTTTCTTCCCACTTTACCCACCTAAGGTAAGTGTTTAAATTTGATAAATCAAACTAAAATGGAATTGGAAAGTATATTGTATATATATGACTTTCTCTAATTTAATATAGTATAATGATTAGTTCCATGTATGTAGAATCCCTTTCCACTTATTATTGAAGGTAGTGGAATGATCCTAGAAAATTGATTATGAAATATATGAAATTAATTTAATGGTTTCATGCTCCTTGTCCTTGTCACACTAATGAAAGGAAAGGATTGAACCAAATGATCAGTTAAATTATTTGACCATTATATAGATTAATTAAATGAATGGGTAAATTTTGAGGTTCATAATTGTATATAGACCTTGATATCATTTTATGAGTGGTATAACAGGAGTTTGATTTTTGATTCCTAAGGGAATTCCTTTTGTGATCCTAGACACCATTTTGATTCATGGATGTCAGTTTCCATGGATGAGACACACCTTGGAACCTGATCCTCGACCATCTATGTATTTATGGTGTGGAACTGAAGGATCCCTCATTTTTTTAGAGGATTTCATGGATACACTCCTTGGATCCATCATGGATTCAATAAAAATGGGGACCCTTGGTTACATCCTTGGGCCTAGTCATTTCTAAACCTATTTTAGCTTGGCTTTTATCCTTGGACATGGTTAGATTCATTATTGTGGAATACCTTGGATGATTTTTCTTGGTTTACACTCTTACCCATTTATTAGGATACATTTATCCTTGAGTTGGTGGCCCATTAAGACTAGGTAACATTGGTTACTACCTTGGTTACACCCTAGGTCCTCACTACTAGTCGGAAGCCACTGGAGTTCGGGGGGATATGCTTGAGGATGTGTGGCCAACCGGGATTGGGGAACCTCTGATTGGCATCCATGTCTAGGTTGTCACATATAGCCAATGATTTAAATTTATGATGGTTTGGTTTGAGATTGGTGAAACTTTGATGTTTGGACCTAGTTTGGTCCTAGATATAATGAAAAATATTAAGTTAATTTTTCAAATAATAGTGATATAATAGAGTTGGAATTAATATTATGTGGATCTTCTTTCATGACCTTTGGAGTTTTCGATTATTGACAAGGTTTTTTTGAGAGTTTCACCTTTTTTGGGTCACCAATAGATTTAAAAATAGGGAATTTTAACATTGAGATACATTGGATCATTTGAGATTGTTTTTAAAATTGGTTGGGTGGTATACCATTTGTTTTTTCCAACACATTTTATGTCGATTAATAATGTCTTCCTGGTGTCACCAATCATAAATTATCTCTCATATCCATATCATGGCATGAGTTGGATGGAAAATGATGTACAACTTAATTTATCCATGATGAGGAATCTAGTTTATATTGTTGATTCTATGATGATGGTTATTCTTGGTAAGTCTATACATCTAGTTTTATTTCATTGGAAGTATGGTTTTTATTGACATGAGACTTGGGAGTGTGAGGCACTAATGAGATATTAGTGGAATTATAACTTTGACATATATTATTCTTAATATGATTTCCGAGGACAGAAAGAATATATTGTGAGGAGTTTGTAACATTTCGTTACTAGATTTTAGGTACTTTGAACAACTTGTTTTGATTTTTTTGTATTATATTTGATTTTTTTAGACTTTTGGAAATTGCATAGAGTTTTCTAGGTAGTTCATGGTTGATGCAAGTTTAATGAAAAATTTTCAGGTTATACCATGAAACAATGTGCCATGTTTTAGATATTTTGAGGGAATTTCCTAGTTTGTTCAAACTGTGTGGCCTCCCCCTAAAACTGTGTGACATAGGATTGTATAGAGCACATGGTTGGAGCATAAATTTTAAATTATTTGGTCAATCCAAGCACCCTTATTCCATTATTACATGTGGGATCACACAGTTAGTTCAAAGTTTGTTAAACAAGGTGGAAAAACCATGTGACTCTCTCTAGAATACTAGTAAGGGTTCATGGTTTGGTGTAGGGTTATTTCTAAATGTGAGGCCTAACCTAGGAAACCATGCAATTATATTTCTAATCCACTAAAACTTTTAATTAAGGAACTAACCCCCCCCCCATTATAAATTTTGAACACCTCATAATAGAACCTAATTTGACCCTTTTTCTTTTGGAGACTCTCTAGAGAGGATTTTGGATCAACGAACCCCTTTCTTCATTGATTGAAGTGTCGATGGAAGAAATTTCTCTCTCTCTCATAAGTATTGCATATTTTTCTGTGAATATCATTTCTTTCATTATATCCTTCATTGAGTGTAATGAATCCTCTTGTTGTTGATGGGTTGGATCCTCAATTTGATGAATTATTGTTCTAGGAATTATTCATTAATCCTCCTATCTTTAGCTCTCTATTGGTAGTTCATGTTTCAATTGATTGATTGAATATTTGATTAAAGGTAGGTAGTTCAATAAGTCTGTTCCCAACATATTTTTTTTATTGATTTCAAAAGGTTTTTAAATTTATTTCTAATCATTTATTTTAAAAGATTTAGATTGTTTTAAAAATTCCTTTAATTGTGAAACAAATCCCATTTTCATTGGATTTAATAATATTTTGTGGATTTTTGAGGAAGGGTGGATTGAAATAAAAAATCTTTTGATGTGAATTCTTGATAAAAATATCTTAAAATGAAAAGTTATTTTAAAATTTTGGAATTTAATAAAAACCTATTATTTGGTTTTTAAATTGAAATGGAATGTTTAATCATGAAATTTTTCATTTGAACTGGGAATAGTGAATTGAATTGAAAGGAATAATTTTCCAATGATTGATTGATTGATTGATTGAATGTATATGTGATCTATGTATGTTAGCAGGTGAATAAGAAAAACAACACATGGACTCTGACCCCATAAAGATGGATTGAAGATGAAATCTCTAACTACACCAAGATTGGAAATATTTCTTCGATTGGTTGTTGACTAATTCTATCCCAATGTCATAATACTTATAGATGTGTGCACACATTGAGTCATGAGTAATTGACTGGGTAGTGTGAGGATCCTAGAGATTGAAACTGATAAACCTAAAGTCATATGACCATAGTGATAACGTTGTTTTAATTTTATTATTACATGCTGGTTTTTTAACGTATTCTCTTCATTCCATTCTATTTTATAAAAACTATCATTTAATCCCTTTTTTATGTAATTTCCATATATTTGATTTGAAATCTTGTTTGACTAAAAATGTGAATTTTTTTACCATGACTTGTCTTTATTTATATTGAGGAAGAAATGGTTTATTTGTTATATAATTTCTTATAGAACATTTCATGAAATAAAACTCGGTTATTTTTCTCACACCTAACCTTTACCTTCATGAATATTTAGATTATGTTATTCTAGGTCCAAGAAAAGGTAAAATCACCACTTGGAAGTGGCAGGTGTAGATGAAAAGAAATAACTTGGATGATAGAGGTGACATGTAGAGTTATCATCCACTCATTGCATGAATATTATGAAACATTATCTTGTTTTTTATTATGTATTTTAATTTATTATGTATCACTTTGAGATAATTTATCTGACTGATTGTGGTTTTCATCTCATGGATGAGTGTCTGGAATACCTACATTTCATTGATTTATCTTTCATTGTACTATATTGATCATTTGTTCTATAACACCCAGAGATTTTGTAAAATATTTTCATAAATTAAATTTATTTTTTTATATTTTTAGTTACATGAAACACTATGTTTAGATTTTGTTATAAACAACACTGATTTTATCTTGTGTCTCACGCAATATCGAGTTGTAAATGAAATAAAACATACTATTAAAATATTATTATTTAATATGATAGTTAGTGTTTAACCACTGGAATTATGGATATGAAAAAGATTTAACTAATTTATGAAAACATAATTTTTACACTTGAATTCAATTGTGACTAATTAATTATAAAATAAAATAAAAAATATTTGAAAATAAATTATATAATTTTTGGAAAAACTATTTATATGCACAAAAACGTGTTTTGACTCAGTAAATTAAACAATTTATTTTTAATGAACAATTTTAATTAAATTTATATGTTATATATTCAATCAAAATTTTAATATCTATATTTATTTCTAGACTGCACATAAGCATAAATCTAATTTTACATTTAAAACTGTATTTTTCTAAAAAGAGGAGTTATCACCATTTTTGAAAAAATTTTAAAATTACATTTTTCCATTTCTAGAAAATTTATTATCAAAAATAAATAAAAATTGAAATATAAATTTAAAAATAATATTATGGTAAATTTTTGGGATTATTTTAAAATGAATAATTTTTCAATAAATAGTGAAAAATAGTGGTGTTTCTTGAGAACTAACCTTTCATTCAAAGAATTTACAAGCTAAATTTTATTTTAAAAGTTGTTTTAAAATTAAAATTTATTAAATTTTAAATATATTATTCCAATTTAGGTTATTTTAATCATTTTTATATTGAATTTTTATATAAATTCTTTTTAGTATTTTAAAAAATTTAACTTTGGAACACTGATTTCTCATCGTGTCTACAAGATTGATTTTAAATTACATTTTTTCACTTTTATGAATGGAATTTTTAAATATGGATTCCATTTTTGGAATCATAAAATTTATTATTGTATAATAATTTTAAATTAATTTTTTCCATTATGAATAGTAAAAGTAGTATAAATTAATTTCCATTGTTAAGGTGAAAATGGGTTCACCGGGGGGTTAAACTAAAAAGATAATGGACAAAATGACCTTTAAACAAATCCAAAAACCATTTTATATCTATATTTAGACTTTATAACATATAATGTTTTATAATTTTCCATTTTGGATCCTTTTTCCATGTGAAAAATGTGGGTATGTGTTGGCGCAAAAAATGTGGCCCGAAAGAAAGGAACGAAAAAGAAGGCCGGCGCGCTGCCTCGCGAAGCTCCGCCGCCAAGCCCCGCCGCGAAGCGCCCTGACCATGGCGGCGCCGCGAAGCTCCAGAGGCGGTAATGCTCCGCGAACCCATTTGACTTTTGCGAGCCACCACGACGCACCAAAGGCGGTAATCCTCCGCGAACCCATTTGACGTTCACGAGCCGCCGCGAAGCACCAGAGGCGGTAATCCTCTGCGAACCCATTTGACGTTCGCGAGCCGCCGCGAAGAACCACAGGCAGCACGCGAGTCCTGCATCGCGGCGCCCATTCCCTATAAATACTAGACTCCCCCTGAGTCCCAAGGACGGACAATCCGACCTTTCGGCTTCTGCTCTCCCGAATCGCGAAGCACTCTTTGCCCCGGGAATCATGAGCTCCGCGAGGTATTTATACATTGTGAGACGCCTCTGCTTTGTCTCGTTTTGAGACCCTCTTCCGAGAAGGACGCCCTTTGTGAAGATCAAGGGCGTTCGCGAAGGAAGGGGATTCCCAAGGGAACCCGGGAAACCACAGAGCGTTTATGCTTCGCGAAACCCGCAACCCATGCCTGCGATCCCGATGCTAAGGCAGGATGGCTACACATCGCGAAGCACACCGCTCTGCAGGACCCTGCTTCGCGAGGCACCCCTTCTTTGCGAGGCAGTGCTCCGCGAACATTGTTCCACTTCACGAAGCACCTTCCAGTCACACCTATGCCCCATGCTAAGGCCAAGGCACTCCACTTCGCAAAGAACACTCCTCTGCTTAGCGATTCCTCTTCCCGTGCGACCCTCCTGGTTTTCAAGATGTGATTTCAAAGTCCCGTGGACAATACCACCCGTAGCGTTGCTTCGCCTAATGCTTCTTCGCATAGGTATGCTAATGGCTATTGCTTCTTCGCATAGCCACGCTAACGTGGACTCCTCGATGGTTCGTTCCACGACCCCCCCTTAACCATGGCCTTACTGGTACCTTCCCTTCCCCGAGGACCAGAGGGTACCGGTTATGTAAGTCCTAGGGGTGTGGAGTGAACCCACCTCATCCGAGATGCAGGAAGTTAAACTGCCAAGCACCACGTCCTCAATACATGACGTTAAACTGTGACCCAACCTCGTCTCCCTCACGAAGGGCCCCCCCAGCTCGAACATTCTTTACACCACTCGTCTCCACGGGAATGGAGCTCTTCCGCACATGGAATGAGATCCTCCTTGTCGGAGTGGCGTATGTTCATAGGGGAAGGGCTGCCTTAGAGCATAAGCCCCTAACCTTTCGTACGGATGATTGCACCCGTGCATCTCCGTACTTCCCCACTACCAAGGTCAGCAGAGGGCGTGATAGGGAACGAGGCACCTCCCATAATTGGACCAAGGTCCCTCTTTCCGGCGCTTCGTCGCACTTCGGGCCTCCATCCTGGAGTAAGTCCCAGCACCATGGGCCGCCTAACGCGTAAGCCCCTCTTCGCTTCTCACAGACGCATCCTTTACGACGTGATCGTCAGGTCCTTGCAACCTCTTGTTTCTCACACCGAGCATGACTCACGTGGGCTTAGAGTGAGCACCGACCCTGAACACCCATTCCCTTATGAACTACGAGGTCTTTGATCCATGTCAAGGCATGGTACGTAGGAAGCCTCCATGAGGTTCAAGCCCACCCGTCAATTCATGTCGGGTCTTTCTCTAGAGAACTACGAGGTCTTTGATCCATGTCAAGGAATGGTACGTTGGAAGACTCCATGAGGTTCAAGCCCACCCATCATTTCATGTAGGGGATTTCTATAGAGAACTAAGAGGTCTTTGATCCATGTAAAGGCATGGTACGTAGGAAGCCTCCATGAGGTTCAAGCCCACCCGTCATTCACGTCGGGTCTCACCCCGGTCCTGCATGACGTTAAACTGCATTCTGGTCCAGTGGTAAGCCGCTGCGACCCATTCCCATATGAACTACGCGGTCTTTGATCCATGTCAAGGCATGGTACGTAAGAAGCCTCCACGAGGTGCAAGACACATTGCTCGGTCATTCATTCACGTCTAGTTTCGCCCTTGTCCAGCATGACGTTAAACTGTATGCCCCCCTTGTCCTGCATGACATTAAACTGCACACCCATTCCCATTTGAACTACGAGGTCTTTGATCCATGTCAAGGCGTGGTACGTAGGAATCCTACACGAGGTTCAAGCCCAACCATCATAAAATTCACGTCGAGTTCTACTGACGTCCAGCACGACGTTAAATTGCAATTCCAGTCCGACGGAAAGCCGTTGTGACCACCACGAACTACGAGGTCTTTGATCCATGTCAAGGCATGGTACGTTGGAATCCTCCCAGAGGTTCAAGCCCAACTCCCATCGGACCAAGGACCCTCACATACGTCGGTTCGCCGACACCCACCACCCGTCGTTCATTCACGTCAGGGTTCACTATCGTCCCGCATGACGTTAAACTGTATTCCCTGAACTACAGGGATACGTATGTAGCCTCGTCAAGGCTCAAGCCCAACTTCACCATCGCCCCTGCGATGGTCCCATTTCACTCTCCCTCCACTCCATTCATCGACCTATCCCCCGTCCCAATTCTCGCCCGGACCGTCTTATCCCGGTGAAACCATGTCGGTACGCTCTTCTTCACAGCCATCCATGGGCTGGCCCCGGTATCGACATCCCTTCAAGGAGGATCCCTCAATCCGATCTATCCTAGCTAATGCTCTGGTTGGGTTGTTCCATCTCCGCTAGACGTTAAACTCGCGACATACCCTGTGTTGAGCATGGGAAGCTGAGGAAATCCTCAGATATGTGTCTGTGACATATAATTCCCCGTGCTCAATGTGGGATGCCTCGGGCCTCCACGCCCTCGAGAAGCCTTGTTACCAAGGATAACAGACAGACATGCCTGGTACCCCAGCATCCAGACACGCTACTGATGCCTCAACGTGACTACTCCCCTGACTGAAGGTTGCTGCCCTGACTGGACCCTTTGGAATGTCCCGACAGAAGCAGTGTAATTAACCGGCGTCCATGGAAACATGGCACTGGGAAGAGTTTCACGAACTACGTATTAAATCTATGAGGGAGACCCGGACTAGGTGATGAGTTCTAAGGAGGAATCCAAGGAAGGAAGAACCGACATCCCATCATCCCGTTTCGACCAAGGAGCAGACATCCCTGAATAAGGAGCGGATGCCGCCTGCCTTTGGAAAGCGGGAATGTGGGGCAACAAAGCTGTGCGTCCTCCACAGGCGGATGTGCGTGCCCCGGCGGAAAGCGTCAGAAACAGAAATGGTGAACCCGACGTGAAAGGCTTCTCCTCAGTATGAAGATTAGTAGCGTTCGAGACACCAGTAGATTGACGTGTCATCGGATCCATATATCTGGTGCCTGGTCCCGCCAAGCAAATAACGGGCCTGTCGTGAAACTCACTGGAAGTCGGGGCAGTAGAATGTGGGGCACTCTGCTCTGCAGCGTGTTGGCGTGGATCCTTCTTACAGACGTGGAGAATGGAAGGAGGCTGGGGCACTGGCTGTCAATCCTTTTTCCTCTCAGTACTGACGAGTTGATCCCTTCGTTTTCCAGGAACCAGGTTGCTGTTACAGAGACGCGGTCACCATCCGCTCCTCACCCACGCAGGGGCAGGGGAAACACCACGACAGCCACCACACGTAGCACCGCTACCGCCACGACGGCCGACACATCGCGAAATAAGGGGTTCCCATGCCCCCTCTCCCCATCAGAGGTCATCCAGCGAAGGGTGATCAACAACCTCGTGTGTAGGTATGAGGAAGAAGGGGTCATCCCAACACGGGATATGGCCCGCTTGGACCTGGAGGCCTCTAGGCCCCTCCGTAAACGCCACCCTAACAGGCCGCGCAGGGAGCCCCTGCTCCCCACCCCAACACTCAACCGTTTCGGGAGCTTGTCTCCGGAACGCCTTGACGACTCCTCGCCTTACGCTGAAGAGGCCTGCGACGTCTGGCTCAGTCCGCTCAGGGCCCCGACCCGGGGGCCCCAGGAGAGAGCTCCCATCCGGCCGCGTCAGCATCGCCGTCTGGCCCCGCCAGAAGAGCAGGCAGACTACGTCCCTGCACCACCTGCACCAGCTCGCCTGACCCGATGTCAGCGCCGGGCACGGGCTGTGGACACTCGCCTAGGCGCACCAACATCGACAGCTACAGTGGCCCGAGCCACCGCCGACGTGCATCATGAAGCCCCTGTATACACTGAGCAGGGGCACTCCTTCACCCAACCAGGATCGAGACCCCAACCGCCCCACGGGCAGGCTGGGTTGACTCTCCGGGTTGTAGGCCCAAGTGGTGATCGCCACGAGCTAACCCGCGGTAATGTCACCCTGTACGGAGGTCCTCCCCGTACAACTACTCCACAGAGCGTGGGACTTCCCCGCTTCGAGGTTCGTCATGGAGGTATGCCTCATGCTACCCCCATACTGCAGGAAGACCTGCCCCGCGGCAGTGACGCTCAGCGCGGAAACATTTCCCGTGCCCACTATACAGGGTATGTAGTCCATCCTCCTGCCCCCGGCCGCCAACCTGAAGGCACCGTCCATCCGGTCCCTCTCCAACGTGGGACCCTCCCTACATCCTCTCTGCAACCGGCGAAGGTCCTCCTCACCCCAGCAACTCGAGGAGTGAAGGTCAGCCTCGCTCCACCCGCAGTGACCATGGAGGTCCTCCCCATGCTCCTGCCAATTCCAACAGAGGCCCCGCCCACATGGGTACTGTTCATGGAGGTCCTCCCCATGTACCCTTCGACATTTTCCCCGGTGCACCTTGCACCGCAGCTATCTCGAGTGGGGGCCCTTCTGCCACGACGCCAGCGCCACCCCGAGGCTGCCTAATGAGGATCAACCCTGTCCCGAAGAGCCGCCCCAGGGCAGAAGAGCGGGTCGTCTCCGTCACAAGAAGAATCCTGGGAAGGCCCAGGTGGAGATCAATCTTTTCCGCTTCTCCGACTCGGATGCGGAATTCGATTCAGCGATGGAACCTTATCCTCGCTCCTCCGTATCAAGGATTGGGGCAGGAACCAGACGCGTTAGCCTCATTCTCCCCGAATTTGAGGTCCACCAGATTCCCATCTCTCTCCGCAGGTACATCCAGGAGAAAGAAATCCTGGGAATTCCGTAGGTCTCGACTGCGCAATCACCGCCTCTATCACCAGAAGATCCCTCTACCTCTACCAGAGATCATGGAGAGTTATTTTGGGGGCCAACGACGGTAGAGAGACGACACGACCTGTCGCCGGTAGCCGCGGCTCCAGTTCCAGAAGTCGTGGTTATCAGCCCGTCGTATCGTGACATCGTGACCAGGTCACCTCACTCTTCGTAGGATGGCCCGGAATTCAGCGGTCAGTCAGCTCGTTTGTCGTATTCTCCACCGCCGAGCTTATTATCCCAGAGGTCTGCCTCGGTACCGCTACCAGTTCCTCAGCCGCCCCCGGTCAACGAGTGGGGTAACACAGGGCCGGACCCTGAGTCCGAGCCCAAGAGCTTCTGGAGTATTCTTGCAGCGGATTACATCCCGGAGAAGTTCTGGCCGACGGCCGCACTGAATTTTCGCGTACCGGAGTCTCTTACCCCTGAAGAAGTGGGGTGTTTTTGTCGAACCCTATGGGCAACACACATACGCTATGAACGGGTGGTGTACCCTAGAAGTTGAGATCACTTCGAAGAAATTAGCGAGCAGTGCCGCCTGATTGATGCAGCCGCACTCCTTGTGGCCCAACACCCTGAGTCGTCAGGCCACCAGAGCGCCCTTCAACGAGAATGTGTTCAGAGTCTTAAAGCACTCCACAGAATCGTCAGGGAAGCCACCCCCCATGTGCAAGTCTGGGGTTGTGGACACTATGCCGCTCTTCTCTTCGACCCTATCCGACGGCAGCCCGATTCACTATGTGACATCGAGGACATGCCCTCAAGAGGGGTCGTAGTCCACATGGCCGACGTTGTGGATAAGTAAGATAAGCTTGAATTCCTTGATGGAGACTTACCACCCGAGGGCGTACCGCCGCTCCTCGACCCATCAGGGAGAGTTACCCGTCAGCAGAGAAACCTGCTAGGCCTCCCCATACCCACTGAATCGCTGGTACTCGGTCGAAACACCGGCAAGGGTAAGGAGCATGTTGGAGCTGTCATGCACTCCGACCCGTATTCCTCTACACAGAAGACGGAAGAGGATCCTGAGAAGGCCGCGTTACGCCAGCAGCTTGCTGAGCAGAAGAGGCTGGTTGACGAACTCTTGGCTGAGGGCGCCGTAGAGCGGCGACCCGACTATGGTAATCCCAGGCCGGTGCAGCAGGGGCAGGATCAATTTCCCCCAGTGAGATGCCTCCGGGAAACCATGATCATGCTACTGCCGCAGACAGGGCAGAAGCCGGAACGTATGGAAAGAGGGCGCGATACGTTTCGCCAAATCCCCCAGTCGCCCCGTAGGCCGCCCAGCCAGTTGACCCACGAGCGGCCGAAGCTGTCTACCATGTTGAAGAACCTGGAAATGCACTTGTGGTTAGGGATCCCCATCAAGACAGGGACCCCCACCCGGAGGACCTTATTGCGGCACTCACAGCCCACATCGAGGCGTTGGAAACGCACCAGGTGGAGGTCCCACCATATGGAAAGCCTTATCCCGCGTGGGTGGCTGATATGCCCGCACCTCCAGGTTTTGGGAACCCCACTTTATCGCCTTTTAACGGGACAGGGGACCCGCCCCAGCACTTGGCTCATTTATCTTCCAGGTGTGGCCCCATGCTGGGGACCCAGACTCAGCAAGAAGCCGCCAAACTCCGATGTTTTTTACAGACATTGGAAGGTCTGCCATTCGTCTGGTACAGCCAGCTCCCTATCAGATCGGTGACCGGTTGGGGGGATCTTCCCCGGTAGTTCTTATACCAGTTCAACTCCACCACGCGAAAGACCATCATTGCAGACCTCTTCAAGTGCAAACAGAGGCCTGATGAGCGGGTTGCAGATTTCATCGCCCGGTGGAAGGGACTTACGTATTCCCTCGATATGCCACTGACTCAAAAGAAATTACTGACGATGTGTGTGGGGAACATCAAGACAGAGCTGGTACCCTCCCTAATTACCTAGAACTACCCTGGAGGGTTCAGAGATTTCTCAGATAAGGCCTAACGCCTCGAGGAAGCCCTGCAACAGGCTAGTCAGGCACGTTTGTTGCACCCTATGATCCCAGCCAGAAGAACCGCCAGGGCTAAACCCGCCGCGGTGGCTCAAATAGAAGCCCCGAGGCTGCTGGAGTTGCTGCCGGTGGCAGCACCCCCGCAACCCCGCAGAGGTCCTCCACCTCAAGCACATGCTCCTGCCCAGCAGCAACCGCCTCAGAACCGACAGGTTCCCCGCGCAACGCGCCACCGCCACCTAGGTGAGACAATCAGGCGCCGCTTCCTCGGTAGGCCCCTCCGGCCCCTCGTCAGGTCCAGGCCCCCAGGGCCCCCTATCCGAAAAGAATGTACCAGACCTATTCGTTCAATGAAAATCAGGTCCCTGGCTACTTCCGAAGTTCTCTAGAGCAAGGGATTGTGCGCCTGCCTGAGTGCAGAAGGCCGGTAGAGGCGCATCTCACCGATCACCCCAACTATTGCCCTTATCATCAGATCCTGGGGCACACCCTCAAGCAATGCTATGTGTTTAAGGACTGGCTTCAAGACCAGGTCAACAACAACATAGTTAAGTTGGGCCCAGCACCAGCACAAGTGGCAGGTGTCTTTGCAGGATCAGACATCGGCAACGACAATGAATGTGAGTGGCAGCAGGTCCCTAGCCGCGGATCCCAGAAATACGACGATTGGATGGCTCGAAAAACCACCGTCCGTGCCCATGGTATCATTCGGGCGTGCCTGAAGTAGTCGGAATCTTCAGAAGAAGTAGTCGGTGCCTCCGCATCATCTTCACAGTCGGCCCCTTCCCAAAAGGGCAAGCAGCGGCGACGCAAGAAGAAGCAATGTGCACCGCCGGTACCGTCGTCATCCCTCACTCTCGGCGACTTTATGCCCCCCGAAATGGGTATTCCTCCCAGAATCCGCCCAGCGGTGGATGACCCCTCGAGCGATAGCCAAGGGTACGCTTTGGTTAACACCGTAGAGCTGGTAAAGCCCTATATGACCCCTGATGAGGGGGAATTCCAGGCAGACCTCCCCAACGTTTCCAGACGACGTCAACGTCAGTGGAATCGTAATCGTGCCGGTCATCGAGGCACGTCAGCAAACACTTGTGTCCAAGCCGTGCATGCTACCGAGACCAGGCAGCAGGCTCAGCGCAGATCTCAGCACGCGCAGACCCATCTAACACCCTCGGCTCAACCTCCACCACCGTTCGTGCTATTAGATCTGGGGGAGTCACCTCGTCCGTATCATAGTCAGTCTTGCCCGGCTACAGGCCAGCCTCCGCTGTCCGATCCTAGACCGGCGATTACTCTTCAGGCTTCTACTGGTAGGCAGCAAGATGTACCCAGTACTAGTCAATCGCCGGTTCAGCCAGCCGGACCCGCTGTGCCTCCGAATGCCGAACGACCTCCTGTAAGCAGAGGCTCGCGTTTGGCACGATGGTACGATGTTCTGAAGCACCTGGCCAGCATTCCGGTGAGGCTCTCCATCATTTAGTCCCTTCACATGTCATCGGAAATGCGCGAAACACTTGCCGAGGCCCTAAGGAGCCCCCTCCAGTTCGAGACGGAGGTAGCAACTGCAGAAGCCTTCCATACTGAGACGATTGAAAGCGCCGAATATCAGGAGGTTATCTCGTTCTCCGGTGAAGATGAGGACCCTCTCATATAGGGGCACATTCACCCACTGTATATCACTAGCCACTTCAATGGTGTGCATGTCCGCCGATGCCTCGTTGACATAGGTTCTGGAATCAATCTAATTCTGACCCAGACGTTACGAAAGCTGGGTCTTTCTGAAGGTGATTTAACCCCCTCTGACCTCAGGATCCAGGGGTACGACAAGACACAGCAAACCCCAGTCGGCAAGATCCGCCTGAAGACTCAGTTTGGTACATTAATTGCCAGCACCGAGTTCATGGTTGGTTCTCAGGACACCGCCTACAACACATTGATGGGTAGGCCGTGGCTCCATCTGCATGCAGCGGTCCCTTCGTCATATCACAAGTGCCTCAAGTAATCGCTCAATGGTCGAGTAGGCGTGCTCCAAGGAGACGCGTCCCCTTTCGCTTCTTGTGAGGCCCACTATCTGGATGTGGTTTATTACAAAAGTACGGATAAGAAAATCCTGGTAAGCGAGGATGAACTCGCCCCGGTCACAAGTGACCCCTGGGAAAGCATGGATGACGCCTACATCCTCCCGATCCACCGGTAGGAGGCTCAACGATCCCAAGCTCAAATGAGTGGGCCTGGGTATTGTCTTCATTACCCCGGCGTAGGCCGTCCTGCCATACTCGTTCCTGTTGTCAGAAGGCTATACAAACAACGAGGCAGAGTACCAGGCTCTCATCACCGACCTCGAGTTGGCCCTTGATATCCATGTTCCCCACCTACATTTGAAGGGAGATTCCGAGCTGGTAATCAAACAGGTTAATGGAGACTACGTCGTCAGGAAGCGAGAGCTTGCACCGTTGCTGGAGTACACCCTCCTCCTAATGGCCCAGTTCTCTTCTCGACCAGAGGTTACCCATGTCCCACGGTCGCAGAACGGCCAAGCGGACGCCCTGGCTAGCTTAGCCGCGTCGCTCGCAGAACCTGAGCAAGATGATTTGGTCATACACATGGCCCACCGAAGAGTCATTGCCCCCATCACCCAAGAGGACTGTGATAGCCTGCAGGTAAGTCATCTCACCGCCGAACCCTCCATATCGGGAGTCCCGGGTTCGTCAGACGTAGTGGTTGGAACCACCCCCGACTGGAGAGCACCTTTTGTCGAGTATCTCCAAAATGGTCATCTCCCGGACGACCGGGTCGAACGCGTGCGAAGTCGACGCCGCCCGTTGCAATTTACCATCCAGAGCGGCCCTAGTCTTGAACAAATCCTTTATAAGCGGAGTTTCGATGGTGTCCTCTTCTGTTGCATCCAAGGATGGGAGATACCTCATGTTATGCAAGAGGTTCACACCAGTTCCTGTGGCGCCCATCAAGCTGGGCCGAAGCTGTCCCATCAAATTCGGAGGTTAGGGTACTTTTGGCCCTCTATGATCCACTATTGTATTGGATATGCCATGGGATTCCACGCGTGCCAAGTACATGCCAACTTCTTGCATCGGCCGCCGGAGCCCCTCCACCCCACCAAGTACTCTTGGCCGTTTGCGGTATGGGGACTTGATGGAGTGTGACTGTATCCACCGGGAACAACCCGCCAGTGTAGGTTCATCCTAACTGCTACAGATTTCTTCTCCAAGTGGGCAGAAGCAGTTCCGCTCAAAGTGGTCAAGGCCCGTTCCATTGTTGACTTTGTGAGCTCCAATATTATCCACCGGTTTGGAGTCCCTCACGCCGTCCTCACCGATAATGGCACCAACTTCCGAGAAGGTGAATTGAAGAAATTGTACGCTAAGTACGACATCCGGTCGAACCATACCTCCCGCTACCACGCGTAGGAGAATAGACAGATCGAGGAGTTCAATAAGACCCTCTCTAACATTCTGCAGAAGATGTGTGGTCAGAACAAGAAAAGTTGGCCGGAAAAGCTCCCCAATGCCCTCTGGGATTACCGTACGATGACTCGCAACTCTACCTAGGTGACCCCATATTCACTGGTGTATGGAGCTGAGGTCGTCCTACCCATTGAGATCCAGCTGTCGTCGTTACACACTGCAGTTTATGATCACCGGACATCAGATGAGGTAGCCGAGATCCGTCTAGCTGAATTAGAGGCACTGGACGAGAACCGGCTTCATGCCCTGCACAATCTGGAAAGGCATCAGGACAAGATAGCGAGAGCCTTTGACAAGAAGGTTCGTCTCCGCTCTTTTCTACAGGGTGACCTGGTACTGGCCCTTTGAGCGCCAATGATTCCCGTTAGGAAACCGCCCAAGTTAGAACCCAAATGGGAAGGGCCTTATATCATCCATAAGGTTTACCCCAATGGAGCATACTCCTTGGTGACCACGGATGGAGAGCGTATAACCCCTCCCACTAATGCCAAGTTCCTCAGGCGATACATTGCCTATGGCAAAAAAGGTCCAGCATGACCCTAAACTACGTGAAGGTCCAGCACGACCCTAAACTGCGTGAAGGTCCAGCACGACCCTAAACTACGTGAAGGTCCTGTACGACCCTAAACTGCAAAATGGTCTCGCACGACCTTAAACCGCATCTTCGTCCTGCAAGACGATAAACTGTGAAACGGTCGTGCATGACCTTAAACTGGACACTATGGTCCAACATGAATCTAAACTGTAAAGTCATGCACGACCATAAACTGCATCTTCATCCCGCAAGACGTTAAATTGCAAGCCGGTCAGGCCTTCCAGACCGAGGCTCGGCCCCAGGCCCCCCTTGGTTTTTCCCCGACTTACCCTCTTGCGGGATTGTACGGTATGGTGTAGGACTACATCCTCATTCACGTCGGATTACTTGTCATACCGTACATATCCCCAAATTAGGTTCTTCTCATCATCCCGCATGACGTTAAACTGCATTTCTAGAACTACGTGTGGCTTGATTCCCATCTTTATGGGATACGTAGGAACGCTCGGACGCCTCGTCTTGAGCCCAGCCCCATGCTTTTCTCATCCGCTATTCCCCTTGGGAATAGTTTCCTTGGAGGATCATTGTGTAGCAGGGAGTAGGCTTTCTTGGCCCCGCTCATGCAACCCCGCTCGCACAAGGATTGTAAGGGTCGCACCATGTGCCTAGTCCTGTTCTTCTATCCTCCCACGTCCTCACCGCATGACACTAAACTACATGGCCTTCAAGAACTACGTATGGATTGATTCTCATCCTCATGAGATACGTAGGAACGCCCGGACATTTCGTCCGCTGGCCCAGCCCAAAAGCCAAAATCTTCCCCTCAGGTCAAGACATGGCAGGGCACACACTTTTTCCCCAACTCACATTGAGAAAGCCTCGACCCGGCTGCACATTTCCCCATGGAGGTGTTTGCCCCTTTCGTGGATGGATACAACTATGCTTCACCCACTCCTTGACTGGGATTCCATAATTTTTTTCACACTCAGAGGGACCCCCAAGAACGGCCTAGATACGATGCCCAAGGGCTCTCCTACTGATACGAGCCAACGCTCCCGAGGGTTTTCAAGCAACAAATCGATACAAGTCCCGCGTTGCGAATTTGGTCAGTGGTCGACATTCATTTGCTGCTCCCACAACAGGTCACCATAGGAACGCTGTGTTTCGAACATGGTCAACACTGTCCTGGATCTTCGTGTCCACCCCGAGATGTCCCAGACATCGAGTGCAGTGATTCATTCTGCCCCATCCTGAGGTGACAAACTTCCCCTAGGTGGTGCTAGCGATCAGGTCACGGCCCAGGATTCCTCATAGGGGTGTACGGTGTGATGTGGGACTATGTCCTCATTCACGTCGGGATCATGTACCATGCCGTACGCCCTCCCATTACGAGGCCCAGCCTCAGGCCCCTTGGCCTCCTCGGGTCCCCGACCCTCGTCCTCATGTAAGACGTTAAACTGCAAACCAGTCAGGCCTTCTTAACAGATGCCTGACCTTAGGCCCCTTGGCCTTTCCGGGCCACAGCCCAGGTCCCTTTTTACCCAGAGTGTACGGTGTGATGTGGGACTATGTCCTCATTCACGTCGGGATCATGTACCATGTCGTACGACTCTCCTTACGAGGCTCAGCCTCAGGCCCCTTGGCCTTCTCGGGTCCCCGACCCTCGTCCTCATTGCCAGACATTAAACTACAAGTAGGTCAGGCCTTCCTGACCAATGCCTAACCATCAGGCCCCTTGGCCTTTCCGGGCCACGACCCAGGTCCCCTCTTATAGGAGTGTACGATGTGGTGTGGGACTACGTCCTCATTCACGTCGGCTTCTTCGCCATACCGCACACCTCCCTTGTTTAGGGGTATATTGCTCCCCCTTCTCGTCCAGTATGACGTTAGACTACATATATAGAACCACGTGTGGCTTGATTCCCATCCTAATGGGATACGTAGGACCACCTAAATGTCCAAGATTCGGGTCCAGCCCCATCTATCGGGAATCCTCATCCCATCTTGGCCCCTTGGCCTATCCTTCCTCCATGGGAGGACCATATGGTGTGGTGTGGGATTATGTCCTCATTCACGACGGTCTCGTAATGACCATGCCATGTTCCCCCCCCCCCCTACTGAGCTGTTTCGTCGATCCCTTTTTCTGCAGTTCGCCAATGTGCCTAAGAGTACTCTGGTTTATTACCTGGAATGCCAAGCTTTACTCGGACACATCCGCACCCGCTTTCCAGGCTTTTCGTATCCCTGCATCAGGGTTTTCATCATCTCTCACACCCGGAGGGACCCCCAACAATGGCCTAGATACTATGCCCAAGGGCTCTCCTACCGTTACGGGCCAATGCTCCGAGGGTTTTAGACAACAAATCGATAAAATCCCGCGTTGCGAATATGGTCAGCGGTCGATGCTCATTTGTTGTTCCCACCTCAGGCTAACGCGATATGGACGGTGTGTTTCCATCATGGTTAACAGTTTTCCTCTATCGCCACACCAACCCATTAAGCCCAAATGTCGGGTACATGATTCACACACTTCATCACTTCATCGTGTCCAAGTAGAGTCTCGGAACTCTTGGTACTTTTCCTCCGTGAACGTCTGCACGTTGGGAGAACAAGCTGCATCAAAGGGGTCCTTCGAAACTCTCCGCCGACTCCCCTTTAATGGACGCCCCAAGTATTGTGAGAAGGATCTTCCCCCCTTGTGTCCCACACCGATTTTGTCTCACGAGGGCTTAGGGATTGGGTTGACATTTTTGCTTACTCGGGATTTGTCACCATCCACGGTCCGAGATCTAAGACCATAAACTAAGACTCTCATCTGGAACTACGTTCAAGACCCCTTGTCTTTGGGTCCAGCTTGAGTTCAGCAAGTTCACCTCTCTCGGGTCCTACCATTGGGACCCCGACCACCAGACCGCATGGCGTAGTGTAGGACTACGTCCTCATTCAAGTCAGGTTTGCAATAGTTGCACCACGCGCACCCCGTTCTAAGAGTTGGCCCTCCTATTCCTTGTCCTGCATGACATTAAAAGGCACCCTTCAGAACTACGTGTGGCTTGATTCCCATCCGCATGGGATATGTAGGACCACCTGAATGTCTAAGATTCGGGTCCAGCCCCACCTCTTAGTGATATCCTGATCTCCCGGTCACCTAGGCCACTTGGCCTATCCCTCTCCAGATGGGGGATGTGTAGGTATGATACAAGGTCTTGGGCACCGTGCCCCCCTTCCCCCGGGAACCTGCCATCTCTCGATCACCCTCAAAGTTGAGTCCCTTGACTCCTTGCAGTGGTTTACCCGTGTATTAAGAGCACTCTAGTCTAGGACCAAGATTGTCAGATTAAACTTGATCAAGTTCCTTCCACTTGTCAAGCTTCGTGTTCCCCTCCATTCGGGCTTCCATCACCTTTCACACAAAGAGGGACCCCCAAGAACAGCCTGGATACTACGCCCAAGGGATCTCCAACCATTACAGGTCAACGCCCCCGAGGGTTTTGGACAAAAAATCTATAAAATCCCGCATTGCGAATATGGTCAGCGGTCGATGCTCATTTGTTAGTCCTCATTTCAGGCAAACGCGACGGGATGCTGTATTGCGAACATGTTCAGCAGTAATCCTCTGTCGTCATGCCAACCCCTTTAGTCCTTGAATGTTGGTTGAATGATTCACATCATTTTCCTCCCCATCATGTCCAGGTGGAATCTCGACAATTTTGGCGCTATCCCTCAGTGCACCTTTGCATGTCAGTGGGACAAAGCTGCAATCTGGCGTCCTTTGGGGCTCCCATGGTCTGAGCTCTAAGACCATAAACTAAGATCCATTCGGGACTACGTTCAACTTGATTCCCATCCTCATGGGATACGTAGGACCGCCCAGATGCCCTGCCTCCGGGTACCACCCATTTAGGAAGCCAGTCTCTCCCCCTGTTTCACCTCTGTATAGGCCCCTCGGCCTAAGGTTTCCCTCACCGAATGGCGTACAATTTGATGTGGGATCATGTCTGTCAATTGTGTTTTATAACACTGCGCACATTTCCCTCCTAGCATCGTCTCTGTTACGTCTGCGCTGCATGACAATAAAATGCATGCTTGGTGCTATCATACGACCCTAAACTGTGACATTATCGTCCTGGCCGCACGACGAAAAACGGCACCGCATTGTGGTGACCTCGTTGTAGAGGACATCACGTTGGGTATTGGTCACGTGCGATGCCATTTGTCAACGCCCATCATGGCTTGATTCTTGTGGCGACATCACGACCTACAGTTCAAGGCCTATCGCTTCACAAAAAAACCATTCACCTTAAAGAACAAACAAGATACATCAAATTAATCCTCTTTTAGTGAAAGGGCCACGCCCGCACTCCCCTTTTCCCCTGGCACTGGTATTTTACCATGTCACCCTCCAGAACTACGTATGGATTGATTCTCATCCTTATAAGATACGTTGGAGCGCCCAAGCACTTCCCTGCGGGCCCAGCCTAATTTTCGCTTTCGGTCCCTTGACCAAAAACCTCTCCCAAGGAGGTTGTGTGGTGTGATATAGGGTTGTGCCCTCATTCACGTCGGGTTATTCACCGCGCCGTACACACCTCATATTCCCATTCATGCCATGTGTTTGAGTTACTCCACCATGTGCCTCTTATGTTTCCTCTCACCCATGGTCCGAATTCTACGACCTTAAACTAAGATCTCCCCAAGGGGAAGGAATCTGCTCCCTCTCTCTAATACGTTTCGTTGCCGTATTCAGATGTGTTTTGAAAAAGAGCCCGAAGTGTGGGATTTTCACAGGGACATTCCCCTCATCCCATGACCAAGCTTCGTGAGCCCTCTATTTGGATCCTCATCCTCTTCCACATCCAAAAGGACCCTCGGACGATGTGGATACTAAGCTTAAGGGCTCTCCATGAATGCTGGACCTAAGGGCCCTTCAATCGTTTCGGGCCAACGTCCCCACAGATATTGGACAAAAAATCGATAAAATCCCGCGTTGCGAATATGGTCAGCGGTCGATGCTCATTTGTCTGTCCCCATTCTAGGCTAACGCGACAGGATACTACGTTGCGAATACGGTCAGCAGTTACCCTCCGTCGTCACGCCGCCATCATTGTGATCTGAATCTCGAGCACCATGATTCACACATTTCCTCTTCCCCATGTTCAAGTGGACTTCCATCATACTTTTCTCTTTCTCTTCGCGCATCTAGGTGCACCACAAGATCGTGTTAGTGTCACTGGGCCGTGATTCACCGAGCGTCCCTTTGCCCTAACTAGCCCCTCCTTGTGTCGGGAAATTCCCACCACTACTGCTTGTTTCCCACACCGAGCACGACTCACATGGTCTTAGTAGTTTTGGGAGGATGTGTACCAACACGGTCGGGCTGCTCATCGTCCTGCATGACGTTAAAATGCACTTTCAGAACTAATTATGGCTTGATTCCCATCCTCATGGGGTACGTAGGAATGCCCAGACACTTTGCTTCGGGCCCATACCAATCCTCACTCTTGGTCCCTCGACCTGAAGAGTTTCCTCCGGGGGTATGTGGTGTGATTTGGACTCCAAGTCCACAGTCACGTCGGCTTTATATCTACCGTGCCACATGATTCCCTTTTATTTCGCGTCCTATCGTATGACGTTAAACTACAGGAGTCTATGTGTCCTCAACGCATGACAATAAACTGCGGTTCTACCCTGAACAAGTTCAAGATGCCCCAAGATCCCACTGGGAAGTGACAGATCCCCTTTCCAGAGAGGCCCTGTCCCAAAGAAGGAATGATCCATGATCAAACCAATACGCCCATCAGATGTACTCCCACCACGGTGGTGTAACTACCTAAGTGTTGGATTCTGTTCGGACAGACCATCACTCCATATTCCACGCTTTGTGTGCCCCTTATTCGGACCCTCGTCCTCTTTCGTGTCTAAAGAAACCCCCTAACGGCCTGGTCTCATGCCGCATCGGCTCACCTACCATCCTGGGCCAACATTCCGGAAGACTGGTCATGTTTGGAAGGACCCCCAAACAGTATGGATGTTCGACCTATGGTCCGCCTACTGTCCTGGGCCAACATCCCGAAGGATTGATCGACAACAAATTGATAAAATCCCGCGTTGCGAATATGGTCAGCGGTCGATGCTCATTTGTTGTCCCCATTTCAGGCTAACGTAGTAAGGGTAACATTTCTCCTCCAAGGTTAACGGTTGTCCCTTATTGTCACGCCATCCACACAGTATTCCGAATCTGGGGTATCGTGATTCACACTTCCCATTTTCATCTGTTTGGACCGATTTCAGCGCCCCTGGCATTGCCCCGTCCGTGCATAAGAGCACGTTGAAGAAACGGTATTTCTGCTATCCTGGAAGTTCCTCCTCCGATCAAGCCTTCCCCATCTTTCAGGAATCTGGACTGGCTTGGGGAATTGTCGTCAAATGTCCCGTAAACATTGTAGGGATGTAACAAGGCAATTCAACAGTGGAAATCATGCGTGCTACGACATTCAAAACAAAGGTAAATTTTGGAAGCATGAAAGTACCAATAAAAGGGTTTTGGGTTTGTTACAATACTCGGGGGTTGACTTCCCCCAAGGATGGGTTGACCCCGTCAAAAGAGCGTTGCAGCTCTGCCACCCGTTGACTTGCGGCATCCAAGGCTTGCTGTTGCTGAATCAGCTCTCGCTCTTCCTCAGCAGCGGCGGGGCGCAGTTCGTCAGTTCTGGATTTGGCCCTCTCTACATCAGCTTGAATGGAAGCCATCTTTTCAGAGGTCTGCCTCATGTGCTCTTTTGCCACTGCCAGCTGGGCCTTCAACCATGAGACCAGCTCAGATTGCACATCAAGAGAGGCTGAAAGCTCGTCTGCCTGGGTCTGCATCCGTTGAACCTCGCCTTCAGCCTCCTGGAGATTCTTAATGATGGTCGCCTTCCTCCGCTGCCAGCCCACGCCGAGCCCACGATCATGCTCCCAGATCTTCTCAGCCATAAGATCTCGGATGAGTGCATGAGGACGTTGGGCATCCACTCCCCCAGCGCACAGTTCGCGCAACCGCGAGCGAAGCCTATCCATTTCGGTCAGCCATTGTTCTTGGGGAGTGTCCTTGATAAAGCGCGTGATCAGCTTCCATGACCGGCGGCAGACTATGCTGCTGTCTTCCTCGTCGGAGGCCGTTTCGTCCCAGTCTGCTCGATTGGAAGGCTCGTACGCGGGATACGCCCGCCGGAAATCCTCGGCAGGATCAACATCTGGTGTTGAATATAGTGCGACACCTGGCGCAGAAGCAGGCGTGACAGAACTGGGACCGACCGGTTGATCCTCTTCCTCGGAGTCCACCTCAAAGATTTCGGGTACGGCCCTACTAGTGGTCCCGCCAGTAATGATGTGCGTCGTGTCTTGAGGAGATGGCGGGACTATCTCCACCATCACCGGCATGCCCCTAGGAGGGACGCCACCAGACATCCCGACCAGTCTTACCGCAGCCGCCCACGCCAGTCGAAGAACTGTATGACAAAGAGGGACATGAGCGTTAGTTGGCATGGTCTACATGTGGCAACGAGGAGACCGGTGGAGGAGACATACAGAGATCGACCTCCGAGCGCTGCTCCTGAGCCGGTACTGACGGGACCCCAAGACGAGGCCCCCCGTATACTGTTGGAAGGTCTGGATATTCCGGAGGAGCCACCTCGGGCGCCCTGGTCCCACCAGACGCGGAACTGGACGCAGCCATAGGCGGGGGATCTAAAGGTCCCGTATCATCACCCGCCAAGGATTGAGAACGAGGCCTACGAACAAGTTCCTCCTACATGGCTCAAACATTGGTGAGAAGTCCATAGGGACCCAAGAACAGATCGTAAGGAGAGAAGTTTGGAATGCCACCTCTAGAGCCTCCGCGAACTCGTCAGATTCTGAGCCTCGATCTCCGACCTCGCCTTCCTCCAGCGGGATCCCTCCTCCAACATCCTCCCGAGAGGAGTCCTCCGATTCTTTCGGCAAGGGGAAGCGCTCCCTCAGATCGGCAGCCGATAACTGTGGGGGGACCGTCTGATTCAACAGTACCCTCACCCGGTCTGTCATTGGGCGAGGGAAACCACTGGAGTGCACGTAATCCTCCAGCTCTTCTAGGTACTGTTCTGCCTCTGCCGGAGACGCCACGAATCCAGCCCGAACTAGGCCTATACCCGGTAATTCCATCCCGAGGCGATTCAGGTGGGCCCATATCTCGGATGGGCTGAGGTATTGCCGGTTGACATCCCAAAATGTCCCAAGCCTCTGGGTAGACGGCATCTTCTGCCATGTCAATGTGACGCAGGCGCTTCCCCAGAGCCTGAGTGGATATCCTACGGAATCCCCTCGGTGGCCGCCCCTCCGGATGACCCTGCTCTCCCGGAATCACCGGATCCACCGCTGCTGCCATACCCTCGGCCGGTGCTGGTCTCTCCGCCATGGCAGCCCTACTGCCGCGAGCGGCCCTAGATGCCCTCCGACCCCGACCTCGAGATAGAGGAGGCCCACCGTCACCAACTCGGATCGTTGGTTGCTTCAGCATCTCCCCCGGATAACCGGCCTCCCAACTGATGGCGTACTCCTTCACTAATCCGAAGGTGGAAGTGGATGGAGGAAATGAAATCCACATCATTCCATCTTCACATGTGAAAATTAGCCACAACTGCCTCATCACACACGGGTGCTCCTCATGACGCACCTCCCAGTAGACCTGCAGGGTCAGCCGATAGAGGCACCAGAACTGCCTCGCAAACCGATACGGAGTGTTTGGTTCACAGAGCGGCTCACGATCTATTCGTGCCACCAAAACACCACCTTGGAAGGCCAGGAGGTAAGCTCGATGTTCTTCTATTCCTCGTCCATCCTCAGTAAGCATCCCCGTCGGCAATGGGAAGGGATGGAAGTTGAACTCGTCCTCCCTCCACACCCTATTCTGCACCATTGGAACGACTAGTTTGAACGGGAAGCTCCCAACCGCGTTCAGGATGGAGGGGAAAAAGTTTGATCCCGACGGCGAAATGGGGTTTGGATATTCATATATCCCCCTGATATGCACTACGATCCACCCGTACAGGAGGTGGAAGGGTTTGCATATCCTTGGCGGCTTCTTTCCCTCGCTAATATGCCACAACATTCTGTATAGTTTGGTGAGCATCGGGATCCCCAGGTTGATCCGCTGCCCCATGGCCAACATCGACGCCATGATAAACGAGCTGGTCCATACCCCCATGCTTGTATCTCTCACCAGTAGGATCCAACCACAGATGAGAGTCGCGATGAACGCTGCCAGCCTGACTATCGGCTATTGTTCAGTGCTGACACTGAAACCCCAAGTTTTCCATTGGCTGTCCTCCAAGACCCGCCAATACGAGTGCCCCTTGCCCCGTTGGGCCTCCCTTGGACAAGTTCGAGGCCTCGGAGGGAACTCTCGATTCTCTGGGAAATTCAGGAATCATTTGAACCATCTCCTAAAATGGACATCCCTCACTGCCTCCTTGTCCTCTCCGGGGACAAGTGCCATCAGCGCCGATGCCAGTTATGGAATTTGCTCCGCATCCCCCCACGCACTGGAAATGGGGAGGAATTCGTCATACATGGACCCCAAGATTGGGACCCCAGAAATCTGGTGGACATCCCACAGGCTGATGCCCACCTCCCCGTTATGCAGGTGAAAAGTGTTAGTCCTAGATGACCATCTACTCAGCAACTCCGGGATTAGCTGCTTCGGTTGGTAAATGTGGAATTGGGAGGCCCATGCTGTTTCATACAACCCCACTCTCCTCAGCTCGGCCCCAAACTCCTCGCATGAGGCGCCTACCCAGTAGGCCCAGGCCCAGTCATCAGTAATGTTTCCGCCCTCGCGCAGGTCCCACTCATAGGACCATCCCTTCTTCGAATCCTGCAAGGCCGCCTTCAGCATGGTACGATAGAGAGGAGGGGACGTCTCCGGTTGTAATGGCGTCCCATCAATATCGTTCACATGGTTGTAGAGACAATCAGCGGTGACGGGTGTGAATTCCTCCCGCGCGTGACCATCGGCCGCCCTGAACCACTAGTACTGGCACGGTGTGCTCCTAAACCAGCAAGCTGGTTCATCCCTACTCGCCTCAGGGATGAAGACGTCATCCCTCAGCCCGAAGCTGTACAACGGCAGTTTCTTGCACTGCAGATAATCTTTCTGGACCTCCGAGAGCAGATATGTCAAATAAGTGTGGTCTGAGTGGCTCCGAATCATCTCCCCCAAGCCTGGACGTTTGGCCATCTCATCTCGACGACCAGCATCTGCAAGGACCCCCAATACAGCCTCTTGATGGGACATTTTAACTCTGACACTCAGAAAAGAGTTCTCTCGGCTTGATCGCGAAGCTCGACCGCGAAGCTGAATCGCGAAGCCGGATCATGAAGATCGGTCACGAGACCAAGCCGTGAAGTCTGGCCAAGGCCGACAAACAGAGGTTCGCTTGGCGCAGACGCGGATTCGGAGACCCGCGGTTCACCGCGAAGCTCGATTTGCGGAGGGCTGTCGCGGAGTACGCGGATCTTCGTGAAGTTGAGAGCGCAAAAATACAAGGAAGGCACGTGAAGACAAAAGAGGTCGGACCCCCTATTTATAGGCAGAGACCTCAGAGCATCGCGACACGCCTCACCCGAGCGGAGCATCGCGGCGCGTCCGGATCTGTGGCCCCAGTCAGCACCGCGGCCCCCTTCGCGAAGCCGCTTCGCGAACCACCGACAATTTTGGCGATTTTCCCTCAGACTTCTACCCTTCGCCCTCCGCGGCTCCATGTCTGAGGGGGGCATTTTTTGGCACCAAAAATGTGGCCCGAAAGAAAGGAACGAAAAAGAAGTCTGGCGCGCTGCCTCGCGAAGCTCCGAAGCCAAGCCCCGCCGTGAAGCACCCCGACCATGGCAGTGCCGTGAAGCTCTAGAGGCAGTAATGCTCCACGAACCCATTTGATGTTCGCGAGCCGCCGCGAAGCACCAGAGGCGGTAATCCTCCGCGAGCCCATTTGAAGTTCGCGAGCCGCCGCGAAGCACCAGTGGCGATAATCCTCCGCGAACCCATTTGACATTCGCGAGCCGCCGTGAAGCACCATAGGCAGCGCGCGAGTCCTGCATCGTGGTGCCCCTTCCCTATAAATATTGGACTCCCCCTGAGTCCCGAGGATGGACAATCCTACCTTTCGGCTTCTCCTCTCCCGAATCGCGAAGCACTCTCTGCCCCGGGAATCATGAGCTCCACGAGGTATTTCTACTTCGTGATACGCCTCTGCTTTGTCTCGTTTTGATCCCCTCTTCCGAGAGGGACGCCCTTCGCGAAGCTCAAGGGCGTTCGTGAAGGAAGGGGATTCCCAAGGGAACCCGGGCAGCCGCAGAGCATTTAGGCTTCGTGAAACCCCCAACCCATGCCTGCGATCCCGACGCTAAGGCAGGATCACTACACATCATGAAGAACACCGCTCCGCAATACCCGGCTTCGCGAGGCACCCCTTCTTCGCGAGGCAGTGCTCCGTGAACACTGTTCCACTTCGCGAAAAACCTTCCACTAACACCTATGCCCCATGATAAGGCCAATGCACTCCACTTCGCAAAGAACACTCCTCTGCTTAGCGATTCCTCTTCCTGTGCGACCCTCCAGGTTTGCACGATGTGATTTCAATGTCCCATGGACAATACCACCCGTAGCGTTGCTTCGCCTAATGCTTCTTCTCATAGGAACGCTAACGGCTATTGCTTCTTCGCATAGCCACGCTAACCTGGAATCCTCGATGTTTCGTTCCACGAACCCCATTAACCATGGCCTTACTGGTACCTTCCCTTCCCCAAGGACCAGAGGGTACCGGTTATGTAAGTCCTAGGGGGGTGGAGTGAACCCACCTCGTCCGAGCTGCAGGACGTTAAACTGCCAAGCACCACGTCCTCAACACATGACGTTAAACTATGACCCAACCTCGTCTCCCTCACGAAGGGTCCCCCCCAGCTCGAACATTCTTTACACCACTCGTCTCCACGGGAATGGAGCTCTTCCGCACATGGAATGAGATCCTCCTTGTCGAAGTGGCGTATGTTCATAGGGGAAGGGCTACCTCAGAGCGTAAGCCCCAAACCATTCGTACGGATGATTGATCCCGTGCATCTCCGTACTTCCCCACTACCAAGGTCAGTAGAGGGCATGATAGGGAACGAGGCACCTCCAATCATTGGACCAAGGTCCCTCTTTCTGGTGCTTTGTCGCACTTCGGGCCTCCATCCTGGAGTAAGTCCCTGCACCATGGGCCACCTAATGCGTAAGCCCCTCTTCGCTTCTCATGGACGCATCCTTCACGACGTGATCGTCAGGTCCTTGCAACATCTTGTTTCTCACACCGAGCATGACTCACGTGGGCTTAGAGTGAGCACCGACCCTGAACACCCATTCCCTTATGAACTGCGAGGTATTTGATCCATGTCAAGGCATGGTACGTAGGAAGCCTCCATGAGGTTCAAGCCCACCCGTCATTTCATGTCAGGTATTTCTCTAGAGAACTATGAGGTCTTTGATCCATGTCAAGGCATGGTATGTAGGAAGCCTCCATGAGGTTCAAGCCCACCCGTCATTTCATGTCGGGTCTTTCTCTAGAGAACTACAAGGTCTTTGATCCATGTCAAGGAATGGTACTTAGGAAGACTCCATGAGGTTCAAGCCCACCCGTCATTCACGTTGGGTCTCACCCCGGTCCTGCATGATGTTAAACCGCATTCTGGTCCAGTGGTAAGCCGCTGCGACCCATTCCCATATGAACTACGAGGTCTTTGATCCATGTCAAGGCATGGTACGTAGGAAGCCTCCATGAGGTGCATGCCACATTGCTCGGTCGTTCATTCACGTCGAGTTTCGCCCTCGTCCAGCATGACGTTAAACTGTATGCCCCCCTTGTCCTGTATGACATTAAACTGCACAACCATTCCCATTTGAACTACGAGGTCTTTGATCCATGTCAAGGCGTGGTACGTAGGAAGCCTCCACGAGGTTCAAGCCCAACCATCATCCAATTCATGTCAAGTTCTACCGACGTCCAGCACGACGTTAAACTGCAATTCCAGTCCGACGGCATGCCGTTGTGACCACCCTGATCTACGAGGTATTTGATCCATGTCAAGGCATGGTACGTAGGAATCCTCCCAGAGGTTCAAGCCCAACTCCCATCGGACCAAGGTCCCTCACTTACGTCGGTTCTCCGACACCCACCCCCCGTCTTTCATTCACGTCAGGGTTCACTATCATCCCGCATGACGTTAAACTGTATTCCCTGAACTACGGGGATACGTAGGAAGCCTCGTCAAGGCTCAAGCCCAACTTAACCATCGCCCCTGCGATGGTCCCATTTCACTCTCCCTCCACTCCATTCATCGACCTATCCCCCGTCCCGATTCTCGCCCGGACCATCTTATCCCGGTGAAACCATGTCGGTACGCTCTTCTTCACAGCCATCCATGGGCTGGCCCCGGTATCGACATCCCTTCAAGGAGGATCCCTCAATCTGATCTATCCTAGATAATGCTCTGGTTGGGTTGATCCGTCTCCGCTAGACGTTAAACTCGCGACATACCCTGTGTTGAGCACGGGAAGCTGAGGAAAACCTCAGATATGTGTCTGTGACATATAATTCCCCGCGCTCAATGTGGGATGCCTCGGGCCTCCACGCCCTTGAGAAGCTTTGTTACCAAGGATAACAGACAGACATGCCAGGTACCCCAGCATCCAGACACGCTACTGATGCCTCAACGTGACTACTCCCCTGACTGAAGGTTTCTGCCCTGACTGGACCCTTCGGAATGTCCCGACAGAAGTAGTGTAATTAACCAGCGTCCATGGAAACATGGCACGGGGAAGAGTTTCATGAACTACGTATTAAATCTATGAGGGAGACCCGGACTAGGTGATGAGTTCCGAGGAGGAATCCATGGAAGGAAGAACCGACATCCCATCATCCCGTTTCGATCAAGGAGCAGACGTCCTTGAGTAAGGAGCGGATGCCGCCCGCCTTTGGAAAGCGGGAATGCGGGGCAACAAAGCCGCGCATCCTCCACAGACGGATGCGCGCGCCCCGGCGGAAAGCGTCAGAAACAGTATGACTTTCTATTTTCCAATATTATGTGGGTGTCACTCACCTCACTTATAAAAGGCCACCCCATCTTGTCTTCTCTTCACTCATAAAAACCCATTTGGTTAAAACAATAACTATAAAAATACTTTAATTAATTCCCTCATATTATCCTAGAATCCTTATTTTGGTTATAAATATATCATATGATATATTTTGGTGCAAACCCAAAGAAGTTTCCCAATAAAGATGTAACGTCCCTAACTAAGCATTATATTTTATTTCTTCCTCCACCCCCTTCAGTTATTATTAAAAAAATATGATATAATAAACTCATTATAATCTATTTAATTACATTTTTATGTTAATTTCATGACCTAAAACCATCTCCACTTATATCAAATGGTATACAAAATCATCATTCATGTGTACTGTGCACTACCACCTCACAAACTGATGTTTTTTGTTTTCCATCACTTGCTATAACATATAGATTTAATGATGGATTTAATAATTATAAATGACATGTATGATATTAATATACCTTTCAAATTATAATAAATCATTTAAATTCTTACCTACCAGCCTATTGGAAAACAATATTGTCGCTCGTTTGTGTAAAGAACTACCGCTGCATGAACAGGTGTGATGTGTTTTTCATTTTTATTTTAAATGGATGGTAATAATGTTATATTAAATAAATATTTATTATAATTTTTACATTATTATACATATTCTATTATGATATCACAAATACCATTTTACTTTCCATTCGGTGGGGGATACGATAATGTCGTTCATGTTTACGGTGGGCTACCGCCTCACAAAGTGATGTGATTCATTTTTCACTAATGATTTGAATGGAAGTTAATTAGGGTAAATTTAATGAATATATTTGATATATATCAAATAATAATTATTCTTTAATGTTAATATATTATTTACCTTTCTTTCATTTCATCCATTGAGATAATGGAAAAGGTGATCATGCGTACATGTGACCTACCGTATCCATGAATGAAGTATTTCATTTTATATCTCAAAATTTAGTGGATTGATATATATACATATATAATGAATATATATGATATTTATATCATTTTTAATATAACATAAATTATTGTATCTTGATTACTATAAAAGGACTGAAAATACCAAACCCAAACTTGTGTGAAAAACAAAGAAGTTTTTACCCAAAATGTAATTTTAACAAATAATTATTATTAAGTGTATAATAAAAATTCATTATAAAATCATATATGGTATGATAAAAATGATTATTTTTTTGTAATATATTTATAATAAACTTATTTTTATTATATATGATGTTGAAACATTTACAAAGGAATTCAAGACTTGAGGTGATGAATTTTCGTCGCACTTTTATTTTATGTGCGACAAATGTCATATTCCCCTCATGTTTCTATTATGTAATGTTTATACTAACCATGAATATATTTTATGATTTTATCCTAAAAATAATTTTTATTTACTTATCCATTTTATTATCTCTCTTTCATAAGGTTTATGGATTCAAACATACTAATGCGGTAAGGGATTTTTGTTTCAATTTGTCCTCTTTGAGACATACATTATGTTATGCACCTATTTTATTTTACGAGTTGTATATATATCCAATATAAAATTTTATTTCATGAATTTATTTATTATAATGATATTTTATGTTTCATTTAATGTTATTATTTCATTGGGCTTGTGATTCAATTTTACTAAACTGGTATGGTTTTTATGATACAATCTCATCGTTTATCATGATTATTTATATTTATGATTTTGATGGTTAATTATTATGATATATATCTAAAGAAACTAATTAATTCTATTATCTTTTATATACATCTTGATAATAAATTTTTTACCTTTATTTTCCTCTCTTTATATAATCTTGATTCCAAAAATAATTTTTTTAACAAAAACATATTTTTTTCTCCTTTTGCACAAAAACATTTTCTATTCATAGCCATTTTTTCTAAAGATTTTATAACATTCTCAAAAGTATTTATAAAAAAATTAACTATTCTTACCTTTTTACAAAGTTCTTTAAAATTAATCATTATGTCATTTTATAAATAATTACTTTTTGGATATTACCAAAAATATGAAAGTAATATTTGCTTCAATGTTTATACCATGAATGGTAATTTCCACCCTAATATCCAAATAATTATTTCAATGATTCCTTTATAATTTTACAAGGATATTTTCAATGAAATTTTTTTTAAAAAAATTTATGTGTTTAAAAAAATTCAAAGTGCAATGATTATTTTCTTAATGAAATTATCCAAGTGATATTTTGAAATCATTTTTCATCTAAGATTAAATCCTTACATGATACTTATACTTTAATAGGTATGTGATCCATGGATACAATTATTAATCTTTCTCTAGATTATTTTTGTTTATGATGACAATATGTTTATGAAATTTTTTCCCGTCCATGGGTTATACAATGATAAATAATTATAAAACATGTATCTTTTTACTCAGGTTATACTATGATGAAATTATTATGAAAACTATTTATTTTCCATAGGTTATTCTATGTTGAAATGTTTATGAAACCGTTTTTTTGGGTTATGAGGTTATGAATGTTTTATGATCTTTTGAAACGTGTATGTATGATTTTCATTATGTAATGGGTGGAACCTATTTCTAAATCTATTATATTGGGTAATGATTGATATCTCAATAGATAAATATGATTGGAATGGGGAATGAACCAAGTTCAGAAAAGGACTATATCCAATATGATAGTCTTGGGAGTGAAACATGAATTCTACTATTGTTTGGATAGTGAACCCATTCCACTATGATAGTTTAGAAAATAATCCTTAACTACGAATAAAAATATTTTTTTGCTTAGGTGTATGCCATAAATTTATGTCTTATGACAATGTTATGTTCTAATGGATCATTTTATTTTATTCCAATATGAATCATGACTTATGAATATCTAATCTTTATTCCAGGATGTATGATTTTTATCATTGATATCTAGGGAATGGTTTTAATATGTTATTCCCATGTTCTCATACCATGATGCTCATGTTATATTTATCTATTTCTCATGTTTACCCTTATTGAGCATCTTATCTCACGGTATATTAGATTTCATTTCCCAAGTTATGAATAATGGTTTTACGTAGAGTATTTTTTTGAAGAGTACAAAAGTGGAAGATCATTATGGGAGATATTTATGATCTTTCACTAAATAAAAATATTGTGTTCCTAGTCTCCAAAATAACGAATCCATTATGATCCTCTGGTGTGTGTTTGTGTAATGTAATGAATATTAATCTAAAACATATAATATCTATGTTAGATAAGTTTCGGATGCTTCTTGTTATTTGCGATAAATAATTCCCTTTAATCATTTATTGGTTCCCTGGCACTAATTTCTAGCCCGTGGTAATCAAGAAGACCCTTGGTACGTGTCAGTATTGACATAGGTGTTAGTGTATCAGGTTATTTTGGTTGGTTCATGAAACTCATATATAACTTTCAATAATTTGAGTATTTCAAATTTATCACCACTTCTGAGCTCTCATGCTCTCCATCATCTCTTGGAATAAATTAGTTTATATCACTCCCATACTTATGCACTTGGAGCCTCAATCTGTTACATATCTATAGCTATCACTATGTTTATAATCCTTTTGGTACAACATACTATATAATATTATCTTCTGTGGATTTTTATCAAGCTTTTAAAGACAATGGGTTCTCTATTACTCCATGCCTTTTCAATTATCTATGAAATTGATTACCTTCATAAATTTCTATCGAATAGGATAAAGTTTCCAGTATAGACGACCATCTTAATTTCGTTAGAACATCCATAACTTTTATAAATCCATTCAGTTGAATATGACCTCTGTTGATACTTTTATATCATTAAATTTCTATGTTGATTTCATATATGTGCATAGGATCTCTTCATTTATGATGACATTTTGATTCTTAACACCTTTAAGTGGTTTTTTACTAGAGTTTAAAACTAAAATTTTCATCATAATATCCGATAATGTAACACACTCAAAACAATGCCTCCATCTTGTCTCATTCATTATAATTAATATAGATATAGGTGATTTCAACAAATTATTTGAGATAGGTGAAGTTAAAATTTATTCTGGACTTATAAAAATCAATAAATTGATGACCCAATGGATCAGAAGGACTCTTATTGATTATGTATATCACACAATCTATTACATACACACAAAATAGCTTCGAGAATACTACATGAATTTTTAAACTCCTTTCTTTTTCAACAAAAGATCAATTCATCCGCTTCATGACTAAATTATGTTTCTAAGTACCTAGTATAGTTTTCTCAAATATCATTCCCTTCCACCATAAGAGCCTTTGTAATTCCCCACTTTTATACTCCCCATCATTATCAAAACATAGTCACTTGATCTTAAAATTCGTCTCCATTTCAACCATTTCCATTCATCAAATAAATATTCAAAATACCTTGGACCTATTATTGATAATGAAAACCCACACATTCCATGTTTCAACATCAATGAGAGTCACATAATAGAGCAATACCCTATGATAATTAACCGAAGACAATTCACATACATTTTTATGAACCAAAACCAAATTTAGAATATATATCATCTTTCCTTTTTTTATTCATGATGATAATTGCTTTTTTATTTTATTGAAAAAATTATGGGAGAACACCCTTCCCCTAATACATGTACTCAAGGAGGCCAAAATTGATGAAGCCAAAGTCCGTACCAATGAACAAAACCAATGCATTCTTGTGGAAGCAGCACCGAATGAGAAAAGACCAACAGGGGTTCCTCAGGATGACCCCCTCCAGACAATGCATCTACCACGACGTTCCCCTCTATATGTATATGTAGAATTGAACATCCTCTAGCGATCTCTGAGGCGTAGCTACGTATAAGGTACGCCACAATCCATGGCATCATAACTTTCCCCTGAAAGGCCCTAATCAACAAGTCGGAGTCAGATTCAACCTCCAATAACCCCATTGATAACCTTTTGTATAACATTAAACTCGTTTGTAAGGCTCTTACTTCCAGACCCACTGAACTCCCTGGCCTATGGAATCTACAGAAGGAAATTAAAACTGAACCATTTTTGTCCTGGACCAGACCTCCACCACCCATTCCCCCCCCATAAAAGAGTCATTAACATTGAATTTAAATCCATTGAATGGTGAATTCCATCATACCCAACAGCCCTAGGGAGTCAGAGGAGAAACTTGGATGTTCCTGATATTACCGAATAGAATACAGCGTTGAATCACCTTCACTAGTGAGCCCAGTTCCTACAGAAACAACATCATACACACATGGAGAAATAAGACCGTCAGATGCGCCTATGTCCTGGCCTTGTTTTGGCCATTCCACGGAGTCTAGAAGATAGCATTAACCATGATTCTACTGCTCTTATTTTCAGTGCCCTGCTACTCCACTCCCCTAAACCATTTCGCAAGAAACCCCTACATGGACGATCACTCGCCATCATTGCTCCCACCTCCATCAATACTCAACCATAAATAGGAAGACTATCCACTCCTAATAAAAAGATATATCACTATCTCTACCTGATGGTTAGAGAAAAAGTAGCATCGGGATGCTAGCTGTATTCCTTTCTTCTATATGTTATCCTCTATGGGGATTTCATGGTGATGAGCCCTCTACACAAGAAAGAACATCCTCATGGGGACCACCTTGCACCATAAACGTGCACCCAATGATTTATACTCCATGATTATGACCTTTAATATAATTTTAGAATCAAATATTTTCACCCCCTTCTCAATAAGCTAGAAGATATGGTCATGTAATAACTTTGTAGATGTTAATTATCCAGAATGTATCACATCTTTTTATGCTCATATTTGGAACATGATTATTTCCCTCACTCCTTAATCTACAAACATGGAGCTATATGAAATCTTCCATGATACATCAATGAACATCATACAAAAAACAAGGTCATATTACTATACAATGAAAATTATGTTCTTCTTTAATTCCATAATATACCATAATCCTTAAAAAATTTGGAAATTTTCACTTCATACCTAAAAAAATTTATCACCTACTAAATATCTCAAGAGCTAATTCATCTACCAAAATTTACCCTATGGAATCTTCTAAAAATATTTTTCTTTATAATTCTTCTCTTGGATGTTTAGTGAAATAAATCACTATAGTATATCACCAAAGACTCAAGTGAATTGTGTCACTTTAGAGTATACCAACCCTATCTTCCAAAAAAATTTTCATAGAACCACTTCCAAAAGCATATCTTTTCGAATTCACTCTGTGAACATTGCATTGTTTTTTGATGTGACCATTCTTCCTATAATTCCTATACCTGGTACCACAATCTAAAAATCTTCTTATATTTTGGTTTCTTCTTTCTTTACCTTTTTTATGACCATTACATGCTATGGATGGCCCCCTTCCATCAACACTATATGAATTTATTAAAGATATATGGATCTTATCTCAATGAATTTCCTATTATATAATTAAACCCTAGATTTACACAAACATTAGGTAATTTGTTATACTATATTTACTCACATTAGTGACCATCACAACCCCATATTAAATGTGTGATGGTATTGATTTTGGTTACCAATCCGTATATTTGGATTTTACACTAACTGAACCCATCTAAATTATTATCACGTTGAAGTCATTAATGTGATCAATATAACACTTCTCTTTAGACATTCTCATAATAAACATTCTCTTTAATAATAATACTTTTCATTAATTTGGGATTCACATATATTTAATCCAGTGTCTCCATATGTTCTGATATGGTCTTCATAGATGTTGCATGACATGATTTGAGCCTCATCCCCCAAATTAATCCAATCCCACATCCTCAATTTGTTGATCCATAACCCCCAACTGATATCTTCATAGCTATCTACTTAAGTCTCCTCACCTTACATGTGTATTTATATGACAATCACCCCCAAATACAGTTACTATGTTCCACTACCAAGGGCCTCTACCCACATGAGTGGTCAAAACCACCTCATCACGTATTTAACCTATGTGAACATGATTAATTTAGATTCCTTGTGTCATCATATGTGAGTTGTAAATCACCAAATAAAATCCTGAATCAATATCATAACGAACACCTCAGGCCTCTATTAACATGTTTTTCAATTCCAAATGGCCTTTCCATCGCAATATCATGGGCCATGCGCAACCTAACATCCTCTCTTCCTCAAACCGATGTCCAAGATTCCTAATCCTATGTTCAATACCACTAAATTAAATATGGGACAATCCCAAATAGTGATCATCGTCACTCAATCATGATGTAAATGCCACCTCAACCTCCAGTCAATCCCATCACAACCCCTTGGGTTTCAGCAGTTTATCATAAGAAATCATATATAAACAATTAACTTTCAAACAATAAGATGTTCAAGGAAACTATATTAAAAAATTAAAATTATAAATAAATATTCAAATCAATCTAATATGATTAAATGAAATCATATAAATAAACATAACAATTCAGTATAGAGGGATTGAATGAATTAATTTTAAATAACCAGACCAATTCAATTTAAACAATTTAATTTTAATGAAATTGACACCCCTGGACAATTTCCCCAATGAGTGACAACCATTAACCTAAAAATTCTTATATAAAAAAGGTGAGGGAATGCCCGACAGTATCCTAAGATCCATACAGTCAATGTAATATAATGTACCAGGGTCTCGCTCGACTACTCGATGACACGGTAAAAATATGAACCCCCTGAATTTATAAGAAAACACAAAATGAGTTATGCAAAACCTAACTTGGACTCATAGACATAGGAGAATCCGATATCAAGATCCAATAAAAAAGAATATTAGAATAGATATGATTTTATATCGAACGCCCTGAGAATAGGGAAAATGGATCAAATAGACTTTTCACTCCATTATGTAAAAGATAAATTAAGAATATATTAGGTTGAGGTTAGCCTTACTGATTCAGTTCTACAACATATGACAGATTGTATAACAGATCACCAAGAGAGATATTGGATAAAAATGAAGAGGAGGGGAAATGGAGGGCTTCCTCCACTGTAGTGTGCAACCTTTGGGAGAAGAAGGGAGGAAAAGAGGTGTAAAATAAGAAAATTGGAGGGATGAAAAAAATGTACTTTTTCTTCATTTACTAGGCTGCATGGTTTACCCATGCAGTTTTCCAAACCATGTGGTAACTATGCATGCTATAGTTCATGGGTACTGCCTATGTTGTAGTACCTTTGCGGTTTACCGCACAATTTGTAATTATCATTCCCAAATTGTGTGGTATATATTTGTTAAACATTCTAGATCTTTTATATGGCCATGTTCCTTACATACATGGTTTACCCAAACGATTTGGCAGTTCAAAATGGGTCGTATAGTTACCTACTAGGTGCCCCATGGTTTTCCCTGAACTGTATGCCCTAGTCTGTATAATCCAAAACAGGTCATTCGGCGTCTGATGCTTGTATAACCTTTCCAAAACACCTTTGGTGCTATCAAAGACTCTAAAACCATTTATAAACATGATATAAGGCTAAAATAACTCTCGAAATTTAGTTCCAATCAATGATAAAGAAACATTCATAGACACTAATTGGAAAGAACAAATCCAGAATGATTTGCAACCCAACTAAAAAATTCGAGACATTAGAATATCCCCACATTAACATAGATCATCCACGAGCTACCAAATGTAATAGGACTATTGTATTGAAAATACCCATCCATCTTAATGTTAACCCAAAATACCTCGGTCTCAAGGTTATAGGATAATTACCTTGAGGTGGGGATCCCCACCATAAAATTTCTTTTCTCGGTCCACTTAGAAAAAAACTCAAAGAAAACTTTAGTACAATTAAAAATTCCAAAACCTAAGGTCCTCCCATGATTCATCATTAGTTATTCACCTCATCAGGTGCTCCCATGTCACTCTTGACACACATTCACATACTGCACTACATCGGTTCCTGCCATGAGCCCATGTCACATATGACACTATAACATCTTCCACCACCTCGAATTCCTAAATTAGTCCTGGTGCCTCACACTTCAAGTAATTATTTCATCTCCTTGATTCCTTGGTGCCTTGCACCGCACGTATCTATATCCAATTATTCCCCTATAGAAAATCACCTCATGTAAGCCCCACATCTTTTTAATGCCCTGGTTCCTCACACCTCAAGTATGTCGTGCATCTTCCTCATTCCCTGGTGCCATGTGACAGTGAAAATTCAAGTGCATATTTATTGATCAAGTAATGAGGATTTTTAATTTTTTAAAAAATTTAATACCGTTATATTTCATTGTTTTTTTAAAATATTGGGTAATTTGAATTTTAGAATGATTATGAGAAATTTTTTGAAAAGTTCATAATACTAGATTTTTGAACGATTTTTACCACAAGGGTATTTTTGTCATATCGTAAAAAAGATAATTCCCAAATTTGTGATTTTTTTAGAATCCTGATTTTATTTCCTCCAAATTTATCAGTTGGACCAAGAACTGATTCTATAAGCTTGAGGCCTTAAAAATAAATGATGTTTAAGCTTTTTCTCGGTAGACAGTTCGGACCCCACCACAGTAACGGATGCACAAATTGGTTTCTTCAACTCCAATTTATGTTATTCCCCCTAGATATGTAAGAGGACTTCTAATCACATTCACCCATTAGATTTCATGTATTTTTTCATCCATTAAAGGGTCTATTGATCATTATAAATTTAAAGGAAGCGTCATGTAAATTTAGGATAGAAAAAGAATTAATCAATGAATAAATCATAACTCTTACATCTGGTGGATAAATGGGTTTCAAATTTATGGGTGGACAGACAACAAATTTACAAACAACTTTAAAGAATGATTTCATGTGTGAAGTGTCCCCTTAAAGGGTCAAAAATGAAACAACATTTGGAGGATGAATTCTACATATAAAAGGATGTCTTCGCTTCCCTCTCAAATCATCAGCTCGACACCCACAACCAAGGAGGGATCCCATTGGGGAATGGGCCATTGTTTCTCCTCTCTTACCCCCTCATTTCTTCTTTTTAATTTATTTTCATTTTAGTTTTGTCTGAGTTTTCAATTTTATTTTTATTTTTATTTTCATTAATCCATGAATTTCGTTTTCACCATCCACTTTTCTTCATTTCTTTCCCTTATATATCGCTCTCCTCTTTCACCCACTCCACCTTATAATCTATTAATCTCAGAAATGAGAGGCTGAACGCAAGACATGTCTAGGGGGATGTGAATGTGATCATTAATTTTCTTTATTGTTTAATTTAAATTTTGTAGATAGAATTGAGTAACATGCACGGGTAAGGAGAATGTCCTCGATGTTGTAACTGCCTCTGATGACATGTAACTCAACCTATCTCTATTCTGTTATTTAATCATTTCTCCTCTCTTCATTGGTTATTTCTTCACACGTTGTATTTGAGCTTATAAATGGATGAAATGGATTCGATTGAACCGGATCCTAGAAGATGAAACATCCTATAAAAATGTGTGTCATCAACATAGATTAAAGGAGGAGGTGGAATTGATAGTCATCAGTCATTCAATGACATTCCACAATTTCTAAATAAATAATAGTAGTTCAAACATGAGATTTTATGTATGGATAATCAAACTGAAATAAAACATTAAAGGATAATAATTAATAAACATTAAACCAACCCCCTAAACCAAGTAATTTCTTATTAAGTCATTCTGTTTAGATTTAAATGATAGTTTAAATTATCATTTTACATGTAATTATTTTAAATAATAAAAAAAATGATTGTCATCACAAAAATTTATATAACAAACCAACAAAAAAAGATAGAATAGGTGAATTAGATAATGTAGGTGAACCACATTGAATGTCTCCTCAATAGAGACGACCCTAGTCATCAACTGTGCTACACTAGGAAAAAATATAATTGATTTTGTTCACACCCCACAACAAGCATGCGTCATAATTGGCATATTTTCTTAGGAGAAAATCATTAGTCCATTTACATTTTATATTTTCACATCATAGGTAGATTTCATTTCATTTCTGAAACTAAAAACACTTTCATGACTTATTACAATTGAGAATATTATGCATGAAAAAATTACTCATAGGTGCAGAAACAATAACAAGAATAAGATTTTATAAGCGCTCAGGTGAAAGAACATAGAAAATAATTTATCAACTGATGAGAAAATATGTAAGAGCATTTGATTATGTTCATGAATTAATGTAGAAACCCAACCCCGAGCTAGAGTATGAATGAGAGAAAGTGGTGAATCAAATTTCACCACTTATCTTTGAAATTGAACAAAATAAGGTGGAAAGGAGGAAATGATTTCCTGAGGAGCTACAAGTGAGAGATCAATAGGGATTAGACAAATTCCTGGTTAAATTCAAGGAATGACCTGATATCCCCATGCAATACAAAGATGAAGAGCCACCACCACTGAATGATGAAACCACCCATGTGGTGGAATTTGAAGTGAAGATGGAGGAGCCCGACTACCTGTCTCTATCCTCAGAGAGTCTACTCCAAGAGGCACTTACCACTGAGGCAATTATTAAATCTGAACCAACATATGACGTTGAACCATTCATTGACTCTATCTAGTTTAATTTTATTAAATCTGAATTCTACAACACAAATTGTGGTTTTGATTATGCATAATCCAAAAATCTATGTTATGACTTGGAGGAGAAGAATAATATATATGTGCCCAAGATGAGTAACATATGGATGTACCTCGACAAGTTGAATGTTTATTGGATGGTGTACATGAGGAGATTTAAGTGGTTTTTACTACAAAAATCATGCAAAAATGCTTCTCACTTTGATGGGGAACAATTTGATCTAGATGCTTTATGTTTTAATTTTATTCAAATAGAATTATACTATGACTTTCCTAATGAATATTAATTACATGTAGCATACCTTGAGGATCCACTAGACACAGAATAATGGGTTTCACATGTAGAAACCAAAGTGGATTAAGGTTAATACTTCATCGTACCCCCACCATGAATATTATACATCATTGTGAATGGGATGATCTGGTGTAATCTACCCATGGATCATTCCTCACCCAGAAGTATGAAGCACAATATGGGAAAATCCACATGTGGTGGTTCAAATCAATGAAGCTTTATCCAATATCTAACTTAGGATAATAGCTAGTACTTCCCACTAGAGGTAGAAAAATTCAGGACCCACATGGGGGATCCTACCAAGATTAATCACTACATTATTTCTGGGAATTTATATTTCAATTTTATTTCTTAGAAATTAGTGTAGCATGAATCCCACTCCCACTATATATTTTGAGCTTAAATGAAATGATCTTTATACTTAATTGATCTATTTTTTATTATAGTTTCATGATAGTTAAAGGTTGTCCCAGATAGTGAATGGGATGGACTATGTTTCATGGAAAAAAGGGAGTTAACTTTATGTTTTTTAACTTTTAAACTCTTGAAATTTTTTCCACAACATGTTTTGAACATTAAAGATAAAAGTTCATGCCATAGTTGAATTATTTTTTACTTGAATAATCTAGGATATGTGAGTTTTTTAGAAACCTAGTGATTCCATGTCTTAGATTTTAATATTGATATGATTAAATTTTTGAAATAAAGAATTAAATTTTTAAAATGAAGCATGGATATTGAAATAATGACTCATGATTTTATGGAATTAATTGATTCATCTAAATGAAATTTCCCTAACAACTTTCATGATTTGAATTTTTGATGTTCATGTGAATTGATTTGTTATTATTAGTCATTCCATGAGTTATTGTACAATGTTTCATTTCCTTTTCCCAAGAGGATTTCTAGAATAAGTACTCCACATTTATTTTTGAGCATAATTATTTAGTTATCACGGGACATGTAACCGACCACACATGTAATAAAACTTGTTAGAGCAATAATTATAAAAAAACACATTTAAAATGATGGAGGAATACTTTTAAAATCTAACTTTTTTAAAAGGAAAACTATACATATATACTTATTTTATCCCATAGAGACCATGAATAAACTTTATAGGGATGAAACATGTTTAAAGCCATTTTTATCCATTCCTACAATCATCGTATTATTTTCATGATATTTTAATGTTGAAGTGTGGGGGTAATGGGAATCATGGTGGATGGGATGATATACATTTTAAGGAATGTGCGTGTGGGTATTTTTTAGAATTGTAAAAGGATGTAGAATCATTCATTATACTCTATTTTTTCCCTCATGAATTAAAAAAAATGAAAAGAATAAAAAAAGTTTTTAAAAAAGATATAAATGGATTGTGATTCAGGAGAACAAAGAATCACAATTTTCCAGACCGATGATATTATGATCATATGTGGTTAGGTGATGGATGGGATATTTTAACTAATTATAACATTAAAAAAATAAAAAAAATGTACAAAATAAAAAATATATTAAATAGGGTACATAAATCATTCATTATGATAACATTATCATAAACATTAATTTGTGTTTTGGGGAAGTGGGTGTTTCCACTTTGTGGAGGATAATTTCATTACACTTTTTGATATCATGCATTGAACATAAGAGATTGACCTCTTCCTTATACCTTAATTTTTAAATAATAAAATCCTAAGAACATTAATCCTTGGAGTCATTTGATCCTTTATTAGAAGTCCACAATATTTTATATGTCTTTTTTCCTTACAAAGTTGAGAAATTAGTTCATTTACAAACCTACATATAAGGATCATGTTCTCATGATATGATCATAAATATATATTAATTGTATCATGAGTGATGAGGGAAAATAATAAAAATTGAGGTAAATCATGACTTTGTATGTTTAATAATAATGAATCAAGGAGCTTGAATGAATGAAATGAGAGGTTCCATAAATTTTCAACTGGGAAAATTAAAATATGTGAATTATTTTTTTCTTTGAAAATTATAAATTTAATTAATATTTTATGCATATTATTGAATGTTTGATTTCACACTGAAAATAGTTTTATTTTATTTCATTAGAATTTGAATATTGGTAACATTGGTGCCCTTTGATTTCTATGTTGATATTTTATGCTTGAGGACAAGCATGGTTTAAGTGTGGGGTATTTGACAGAGAAAATTTATGTCTATATTTTTTGATCAAGTAATGTGTATTTATAATGTTTTTAAATGCCATTATATTCAATTTTTTTATTAAAATAATATGCAATTTTTATTTTAAAATTATTATGAGAAAAATTGTGAAAATTGCATAATTCTATATTTTTGACAGATTTTTACCACAAGGTTATTTTTATCATTTCATAAAAAATATAATTCCGAAATTTGGGATAATTTTTTTTAGAATCGTGATTTTCATTCTTCCAACATTGTCTTTTGTACGAGGAACTTATTTGGGTATCTACATTCCTTATAAAATAAATGATTTTTAATCTTTTTCAGGGAGGACATCGTTGATCCCACCACTATAATAGATGAAAAAATCAGTCTCATCACCTCCTATTTAAGTGATTCCACCAGTATATGAAATAAGACACATAGTGATGTCCAATAATTGAATTCTATATATTTATTCACCCATTAATGTTTCTATTGATCATTATAAATATGAAGGAATCTTCTTGGAAATTTTGACCAGAGATATTATTATTTAATGAAAAAATCATAACTTTTAAATCAGTTGCTAAATGGGTTGAAAATTGGAAATTGAATGGCAAAAATATTTATGAACAAAAATTATGAAGTGGTCCATGTGTGAAGAAGCCAAATTTTGAGCCAAAAAGGTAACAAAATTTATTGGATGAATTTTTCTTATTATAGGAGGCCCTCACCTCCTTCAAAAATCATCAACTAGACACTCACTGCCAAGGAGGGATCCCATCGGGGAATGGGCCACTACTACTCCTCCCTTCTCCCATATTTTATTCTTTTTATTTTATTTTTATTTTATTTTTGTCCTTTTTTTATTTTAATTTAAATTTTAGTTTTATTAATCCATGCATTTCTATTTCTCCATCCACTTTTCTTCATTTCTTTCCCTCTCTCTCTCCCTCCTCTTCCACCCACTCCACCATGTAATATCATACTCCTGAAAATGGGAGGATGAACCCAAGACATGTCATGGGGGAGGTGAAGGTGATCATGAATTTTATTTAATGATTAATTTTAATTTTTTAGATAGAATTTAGTAGCATCCACGGGTAAGAATAATTTCCCTGATGTTGTGACTACCTCCGATGACATGCAACTCAACCCATATCAATTTTTTTATTTAATCATTTTTCCCTCGCTTCATTTTTTAGTTAGTCACATATTGGATTTGAGATAATAAATGGATGAATGGGCTTCGAATGAATCGGGTGCTGGAAGATGACGCATCCTAGACAATTGTGTGTCATTTACTTTGATTAAAGGAGGATGTGGAATTGAAAGTGCTTAAACATTCAATGATATTCCACAATTTCTAAATAAACAATAGTATTTCAAACAAGAGATTTCATGATTGTGTTATCAAACGTAATTAAAAGATATAAAGTATAATAATGATTGGACATTAAACAACCCCAAAAACCAAGTTCATTCTTATTAACACATTCTCTTTAGATTTTCAAGTTAGTTTAAATTATCATTTTACATGTAATTATTTTAAAGCACATGAGCCTCAGCCTAGTTGGTGATGAATCCTTGAGTACATCCAGAAGACCCAGGTTTGAAACCAGGCAGAGGAATAATTCTGGGTAATGTAGAAGGTACTATAGTAGGCACTATAGTAGGTACTGTGTGGTTACTGTAGCAGGTATTGCGCGGTTATTGTAATTGGCACTGTAATAATTATTGTACAAGGTACTATTCGGTAATGCTGCAACTGGAACTATTCACCTTGGGCCACTAGTTTGGGCTTGGAGTCCTTAAGGCCTTTGGGACACCAAGGAATTCAGTGTAGTAAGGCTTTCGAGCCACTATTAAGGCCTTCGGGATACCTTAAGGCTTTAGAGCCACATAATCAGTTCAGTTTCCCTAGATAGACTCTACAGAAAGGAAGTAGCCCCAAAGGAGGATTCAGAGAAAGTTCACTCATGAGAGAATAACCAAAAGTATTTGTCATAATGAGAGGTATGGCTATGCCATTAGGACTAGCCTATGCTTGAACAAGAATACTAGCCAAACCGATATGAAATTGTAGAGATCTATTATCATGATGTAGATGCTGGGGAGGGGCAGTTCCTTGTAGATATTCTGGTGAATTCCTTAAGACCATCAACTCATGTAATCTCATAAGCCTATGGTCCATGTAATCTCTGAGCCTACGTGCCTTGTAAGGGTTCCCGCTCATACCTTCAATAGGGTTGTTATCAAAATAATCAATAAAAATGAAGTACATCTGGCTATTAGGACCATGTGGTTATTTTAGATAATAAAAAAAGCAAAAAAATTGTCATCACATTCATTCAAAAAAAATCAAAAAAAAATAGATAGACTAGGTGAATTAGATAAGTTATGTGAACTACATTGAAATTATCTTCAATAGAGATGACCCTAGTCTACCACTATGCTACACTAGAAAACAATATAATTACTTTTGTCCACGCCCCGTGACAGGTGTGTGTCACCATGAAACTCATGTATGTCATGCATCTTCTCAATGCCCTAGTACTATGAATCTCAATAGATGTATCCAATGATTTCATAATTCCAAGCCCCTAAACCATGTAAACCCTTCACTTGTGCCATTTCCAACCTACTAACCAGCACCCAGTTAGTCTATTTACATCATCTACTCATCATGCACTAAAAACAGACATACGTCAACAAGCCATGCCAAAATATATATAAAAAATAGGCTAAACCCATGGAGTACCTCTAAACTTCATTAGCTCACCAGCCTTCTTAGTCCCTGGAATCTCTACAACATGCACCTAATTGGAAGCACGAATACCTGACACTGAACCTGCCTGCAAAGATTATCCATCCACCATTTACTAACTGCACTGACGGTCTCACTTTATCTTACACAACCTATGTGTACAGCTAAACCATTGCCTCCAACACATAGAACTACTACTGAATAGACCTATAACTCTTGAGAATGCCTCTATATATATCCACTAGTTGAATAAGAAGGCCATCTAGCAGAACCACTTGAGATGACCAACCTGACCACATGCTTGACACTCCTTTAGAGGACACTCACACTAAGCACACACATGTCCTGGCTTCCGATGTTAGACAAAGACCATAAAAGAACCACTCTTAGTTGGTATTGTTGATTCCTTGGCCTTACGACCCTAATGGAACTCATATCTGTGTCTCTTCATGCAATCTGAAGTGTCGCCACTGAAAATCACCCGAAGCTATTTTCCAGCTCGAGTACAACAGGTCTTTTAGGTTTCCCTCAGCTATGATCACCAGTTTCACCACCCTATGAGAATTATTCTATCCTAAATATGTTTACTTAAACCCAAAATTAGTTTTTTAAACTATCCATTAAGCACATCACCCTCGAGGAGTCATCAATCACTATATCAGGTTCAAAGAGAGATAATTTTGTGTACCATTCTGAGCACCCTGATTAATACCCTGGATAACCTGCACCAAGCACTCATGAAGGTATTCATCAAGACATGAACAAAAGGCTATATGATCTGGTAGCTTCCCCTCCTATACTATAAGATGAACCTAAGCCTATATCTGCTCTATCTGACCCTCAAGGGTATGAACCTACTTGTCCTCTAACGACACTGTGTCCTCCCCATCTTGATGCTCTATCACGTCGTCTATAAGGAACCTATTTAATATCATCAACATGGTCAGACAGAAACCATGACAGAAGGAATATCACCCTCATGGACTCCTTAACTATCCTCAACAGACCCAATTATCAATAATACTGTGGGGCTCACATATCCTAAAAACCATTATTTCCTCATTCCAACAAACTCATCTCCTAAACTGGTGATCACATCACCCCATTTCATAGTACCTAACTTGTCCTATAAGATTTAATACCATTTCAAATATAATATCATATTAATATATATATATATATATATTACACATTCCATTTAACATTCCACAAAAAAAATCAATTAAATCATGGAATATAGTATTTCATATAGTAGAAGAAATTCATATATTAGGTACTAGTATATTGGGAATTTAAAGCATCCTAAAATGTTACTATTAAAGTATAACCATGAATCCCATATCAAACACACCTTGCCTCACCCACTAAGGGTCCAACTCTTCCACTTACATAGTAGGTCAACAGTCTTTGTCTCAAATCATAACAAATAACAAAACATTAAAAATGAGCCACTCAAGCTAGAAATCATATAAATCATAAAATTAGAAAACTTAATGTCACTCCCACACATGGTAACTTGATCTCCCCATCATACATGGGACTTCAAGAACCCAATCATGATTTCTAAACAATGTTCTGACATTACCTAATCTTGAGTATACCACATCCCAAATAATAAGGATGTTTAAAATAAAAAGGAATCCACAATCTCATTAGTATCCAGTAAGAATTATCGACTACATCCCAAACAGGAATCACTTTAATACCACTTGTATCATCCCTATCCTGATTAGCCACCTAAAAAGTGCTATCGGGTCAAGTTCCACTGGCCTTAGGAAAACTTCCTAGAACTCCAAAGGTCCCCAACTAGATTTTAGGTTGTAAATAGTTATAGTGGGGAAGATATAACCTCAGGGGATTATAATAATACCTATTTGAGTATTAGTATATAACATGTAGTGGAAATAAAATACTTATCAGACTCAAACTAGGCCCGCAAATAGTGCAAGAACGTGAAATAACAAAAAAATAGTTGTATAATGATTTAATAAAGTAGCGTAAAATAAATTAGCAGGTAAAAAATACCACATATAGCACTAAAAAACATGTATACACAAAAGTTCATACATATAAATATAAAAAATAGGGTCTCCAATGGGAGTCCACATTAGATACATATATATAATAGAACATAATACTGATAGAAGGAAAACCCAAAAGGAAACTAAAATAGAAAGCTCTAGTTAAGACAAGACCCCAAAGTCCCTCCCAACATCCCATGCCAAATTTCTACTATGATCCAACTCCTGAGGCTAGTCCATTACCTCAACGTAAAGTCATAAAGCCTACATGGATCCTGAAGGGACCATGTAGGGCATGATAATGTGCCTCTATAAAATACCACCTAGAGGTGTGTTCCTAACATAATTTTTTAAGAATGTGGGAATTTTAAATAAAATTAAAGTGGTATGGTGCAATAAATACACATGGTTTCCCTTGAACTCAACAGCCACCAGGAAACCATCACCTTTATCAACCAATGCTAGAATCCCATAATAGAAGAATATCCTTAGACCATTTCCCAAGGAACCTCTAAAGTATCTTATATTATGTGAACCCTCAGGTTCCACCTCAAATGAAGTAACACTTCACCACATCCCTCCCAACACCTCGTTTCTCAATAATTCCAATAACGTCTCAAAGGAATTCCCAAATAATTCATCGATCCCTCAGAACTAAGATCGAAATCACATGTCCAGCCATGGCTGACAACTGGGGGCACAATGATCCCTATCCTTAATGAAAAATTATCATAATTCCATGGCATAAAATCCAGAGAAATGTCAATATGTTTTCTACTAAATCAATAATGTCCTACGACCTCAATAAAGTGAGCCTCATCCACCAACTAATAGCCTCATTTCTATCAACTGAAGGATCTTCACCATTAATAGGGATTTATATGAATATAACTCCCAAACACAATTCCTAATCATCACTACTGGGGGCCTCTACCCCAAGGGTGGTCAAAACCACCTCATCACGAAGTCAACCTATGTTAACCCGACTTAATTCGGTACTTTGGCCATCACGGGTGAGTGGAAAATCACTAAATAAAATCCCTAATCCACATCATGACCACACCTAATTCCCCTATAACCATGTTGCTAAATTAATTATGGCCATTACACCATAATATCATGGGTTATGCCCAACCTAACGACCTTACTACCTCAAACCAATGTCCATGATGCCCAATATTGCGGTCAATAGCACTCACATAAAACTGGGACAAGCCCAACCAGTTATCATCATCACTCAATATTCATGGCCATACCACTCAACCTCAGGCCAATATCATCAAGACCGCATGGGTCTCAATAGTTAATACAAGAAATCATATATAAATAATTCAAATTTAATCAATAATCAATTCAATGAAACTGAATTTTGCAACTCAAATTCAAAATAAAAAGACAATTAAATATAATACGATTGAATTAAATTATCTAAATAAACATAAAAATTATGTATATAGGACATGAATGAGTAAGTTTAGGATAACCAGTCTAATTCAATTTAATCAATTTAAATTAAATTATAATTGACACCCTTGTCGATTTTTCATTATGGAGAAACAAACTCTAACTCGACCTTGCTCGTATAATCATGTTCAGGGAATTCCCAACGACATCCCCGGTGGCATGAGGACAATTTAATATAAGGAAATTGTGTCTCACTCGAATACCTAACAACACACTAAATTTTCCCCCCCCCAATTTTATGTGAAAAAAATGAGATATGTACCAGCTACATTGGACATGTAATCATAGGAACCACTAATATTGATCTCCAATTCAATACAAATTGGAGTAGATATAATTTTCCATTGAATGAACTAAAAATAAGTAGAAATATATTAAACATATTGATTCACTGTGGGGTGAAATATAAGTAAATAATAGGCTGGGTTTTGTTTATCCTTATAGATGTGGTTCAATAGCATCTGATGGATCAAATTAAAGATAACTGTTAGAAATATTAGATCAAAATGAAGAGAAGAAATAGAGGGATTCCTATACTACTACAAACAACCCATGGGAGAATAAATGAAGAAAATAGAAGGAAAATAATAAAATTAGAGGGAGGTAAAAAAGGAAAAATTTCTTCATTTTCTAGGCCACATGGTTTAACTGCACAGTTTTCCAAACTGTGTGGTATATGTATATGCTACAGTGCGAGGTTACATCCAAATAGGAAGTACCCGTGTAGTCTACTGAACTGTTTGAACGTACCATACACAACCGGTGTCATATCTCTCTACTAAAAACTATATATCTTTCACATAGTCTTGCGCCTTCTATGCATGATTTAACCAAATCGTGCGGATGTTCAAAACAGGTTGCACAGTTACCTTCAAGGTGCTTCACAGTTTTCCCTAAACCATCCGCCCTAGTCAGAAATTTCCAAAGTGGAAATTTAGCCTCTAACACTCCCTAAAAATTATAAAATACCTGATTCTGTCTTTATACCTCTATACCCTTGTAAAAACATGATATAAGTCTAATGGAGATCTCTAATTTGAGTTCTGGTCAACAATAAAAAAATGGCATATCCACTAATAGAAATATAAAATATGGAATTATTTTAAACCTGACTCAAAAACCCGGGATGTTAGATTCATTCTCCAACATTATTCCAACATCATGGAGTTCTATACTTCTTACCATATAGGGATTTTTAGGGAGCCATAGTAATTCATTCCTTAAAAATATTTTGGTATGAAAATTCCACCAAAGGAAGGTATTGATTCCAACCACCTTTAAAATACACAGTTAAAGATCTCAATATGTCTTCTAGTGGTTGAATGGTCCTATAAAACAGAAAATCTATTTGAGGGTGATAAATAGTTATAAAAATCAACTCTATGTCTAGATCCTTGTTTAGAATTCTCTACAACTTCAAGGTAAGCCATGGACACCAACTAGATATAATTTATAATGGTACACCATGGAATATTAACACTTCATTAATGTATAACTAAGTAAGCTGATCAAGAGATAAATATTATATAATGTTTATAATGTGTGATAACTTTTTAAGGGGGTCAACTAAAACCTAGATTAAATTATGAAATTTAGTTGTTTTAAGGATTCTGTGATAAAATCCATAGTGATTTCTTTCCCATTTCAAATCTAGTATGGGTTATGTTCGTAACATCCCCTTATACTTCTGTTTATCATACATAACATGATAACATACCAAGCATCATGAAACATACTATACATATCTCGTTTCATGCCATCCCACTATAAATAATCATTAGAATCTATATACATCTTTTTTACTTCTACGATAAATAGAAAATAAATAAATATGAACTTCACCCATCAGTAACATCTTCATTCTACACCTATTTAATCTTCCTATAGATAGATGGTTTAACACACATTTTAAAAATATAATAATTCTCTACATTGATCAATATCTTAATATCGAAACTTTTCAATTCCACAAATATCATATCTTTTGTGATCCTCATCAATGATAGAAAAATATGATCCTTTTACATTGGAGAATCTACCACCTTGTTCAATTTACCATGGTGGTAATGTATTGAGCATTCATAATCATTAATCATTTCCAACCATCATCATTGGTTCATGTTCATCACTTTTGGAGTAAAAATATAATTTAAATTTTTTTTCATCATTATATATGACACATATTTCTCTACAAAGATTATGTATCCGTATATTTAATAAAAAAATACAGTAGTTAACACTAAATCATGAGTTATGTAGTTTTTCTCATGGTTATTAAATTGTCATGATCCATAATCTATAACAATATCATTCTACATGAGGATGCATTCTATTCCATTCTTTGATGCATCGATATATATTACAATTTCATCTTTACCACTTGGTAGTGTAAGCATAGCTACAATGACTTACCTTCTCATCAATTCCTTACAAAATTATTCATATCCATTTTTCCAAAGGAACTTTTATCCCTTTTGAGGTAACTTGGTGATTGGATTCTATATGCATGATATATTCTCCAAAAAGAATTAATAATATCAATCCAAACAAAGAAAACTGTAGATCTTAGTCATAATTTTTGGTCTGGGCCAGTGTTTAATAAATTTTTTCGTTGAATGGTCTACTGATATACCTTCACATAAGATTATATGTCCCAATAATGAAGCTTTATAAATCCAAAATTCACACTTGGTAAATTTTTCATTAAGCTTCTCCTTCCTCATGGTCTTCAACATAATTCTCATATAATTGTCATGATCTTCCTTGCTCTTTCAACAAATAATAATATTGTCTATATTGTCTACCAAATCATTATCAAAGTAATCTATAAGCACTCTATTCATTAAATACCAGAAGATAAAATAGGAATTATTAAGACCAAATAGTGTCACTATAAATTCATAGATCTCATACCTTATATGAAATGTTGACATGGGTGTATCTTTCTTCATGACCCTCATTTAATGATATCTATAATGAATATCAATCTTTGAAATGTATTGAACTCATGCAGTCGATCAAATAAGTAATCAATATAGGGTAGATGATACTTTTTCTTGATATTGATATTGCTATGTTCTCAATAAGGAATGCAGGGTTTCATTGATCTATATTTATTCTTATTTAAAAGAACATGTGTACCCTAAGGTCACGTACTCAACCGATTAAATTAATTTTCAAAATTATCCCCGTGTTTATTCTTGAATTATTACAACTCAATCAAGTCCATTCTATATGTATTATTGGGAATAGTTGTAGCACTAGGTTTGATATCTATTGGAAACTCTATTTCATTCATTGGTGGAAGACTAGACAATTCATATGGAATGAAATCAATAAACTCCCAGGCAATAGGAATATCATTGATGTTGAGTTTCTCTCCAACCATCTGAGATAAATACCCTTTTAAATACGAATCAATACTTGTACGATGAATGTAATTTCCATTTTAATTTCATTTTTTACCTCATTGATAGGAGATCAATGGTTGGTTCAGCATATCAAACAAAACTTCCCTTCATCGAAAATTGATGTGAGATTTGGGTAAATAATAACAATTCACGCCCAAAATAATGTTGAATTCAAATTCATGAATAATGAAGAGATTTATAGGAAAAACATTCCAAAAAACATAAACTAGATAATAATTATATACTTGGGATGCGATCATTATACAATTAAGGGTTTTTACTACTAACTCAAAATCTAATTTTTATGGTCATACTGTGATACCCTTAATAAACTATTTTTATATAAAATAGTGGGTAGATATTGAATAAAATTTTAGATTATCAATTATAGAGTAGATGTTAAGTGTCCCTTTAACCATGTTTTTATCATACCCTTCATCAGAAATAGTGATCGCATAATATTTACCTTTATCTATAGGATTAAGAGGTTGTTCATGTTGATCATCATCAATAACCTTTGGACTTGGTGAATAGTTATTATTATTCCCATACTCCTTGAATTTATAACACTAGAGTGTGGTTGTTTTAGTATGTGCATCATTATATATATTCATATCACAACTAAGTTCTTCTCATCACATCAACATTTTATTTCCATGTGACCTTCCTTTCCATACATAAAACATTGGCCAGTTCCCTTAAAAATATTTCTACATGTTTACTTCCACACTTCAAGAATAAACGAAGGGTCATCTTCTTCTCTCTATGGTTATCAGAATTTCAAATTAATTCCAATTTTGTTTTCTTATCAAAACCATGTTTTTGATGTGTAAATCCAATATCCATCTCCACCTTGACAGCATGTCGAATGATTTCATCATAGCTACTAAATTAACTTATGTATAACAACCTAAGGAGACTTGTGTTTACACCACATAAGAATTGATCAACCTTACTTTCAGGTTGGATGATAATACCAAAATCATACATCACATGTCTTGTATAATTTTCTGCATAGGAACCAATATATTAATTATCCTTTTGTTTCAACTCAAGGAAATATTTCTCCATTTTTATTCGAATAATATGAAGAAATTACTTATTGAAAAATAAGAATTTAAATTTGTCCCACTCCATATATTTAGTTTATTCTTGTTCTATAATTTTCTTAATAAGATTCCACCACTGATTTGATTCACCATAAAAAAATATTAATAGCTAGAATTTCATTCCCTTGTTCCTCAAACTGATGAATGGAAAATATCATTTCAATGGTACTGATCAATTATTTAGTGTCTAGTGGATTAATGGATCCACTAAAAGAACATTGTTTTTGCTTCATGAAGGAATCAACAGAACATTGTCCACACCATTAGTCATTTGAATGATCAATGTGATTCATAGCCTGAGAAAGTTATGTGAGAATAGAAATAATTTTTTTCATTCAATCTCCAATAATATTCAGTTTCTCATGATGATAATCATTTCATTGTCCATGGCATTCAATATTAACATAATTTCTTCAGGTTAAATCTACTAACTAAAACAAAAATTCATGGTGTGTGAAAAAATAATCATATTGGTAAACTACGTAATCATTAAAATCCATTTATAGGATATCTAAATCATTAAACCTTCATCATTGGAAACTTAAGATTAACCTATTGCATTCATGATCATTACAAAAACATCTAGATTTTATCCTATATATAGACTTATCCGTAGAGTTACAACTAGAAAATATTCATCATAGTTTTTATGATTTAACTAATACTTTCTTTGACACAAAATATAAAGACCCATATTTTCATACATAGATATTACATCTTAATAGATGAATATTTATTTCATAACATTTTGATCTATGCCAGAGTCATTTATGTCTAGTATCTTTGGAAACATGGAAAAATAAATAATCGGTTTATAAAATATATACATCATATCTCACTTATTTATTTTTAAATAGAAACATTATTATACATATCATACTTAATAACTTTCTTCATAACCTAGGAAATGGAAACATTAGAAAAGGGTGACCTTAGATTCCCATTAAGTGTAAATAAAGGAGATATTAATGATCATATAATCACGAAAAGATCATAAGGGTATAATAAATTTATCTTAATGTTTATAAACCATAAACTAAATATTAAATATTATAATATTATGACATTGAATAAATCTTGGCAGTTTATAAACATAAATTATAAGGGAATCAAAGAACACGAGCCATGATATCATAACGTTGAAATAAGATGAGGAATTGTTGTATACACATAATCAAAAAATAATAATTTCTTTAGTAGTGATGGATAATTTCTAAGACTATCATAGTGAAATGTTTTCACTACCCAAACTATCATAGTATTCAAGGTTCACTCCAAAGAATATCATGATGGAAAAATTCTTTTACTAAACTGCGTTCACAATGCATTTTGGTCTTGTTTATCTCATGAGATATAAATATATACCCTTGGAAGGAGATATAGGTCTCACATATCACATAATGAAGGAAATACACAAATTTTTTACAAGACCAAAAAACATTCATCATATCAGAACCCATGAAAAGAAATGGGTTTTATAGAAATTTCATCATAGCATAACCCATAAGAAAAAATGAGTATCATAAACCTATTATCATCATAAACATAAACCAAATAGAGATATAATAAGGATGGATTACTTGGATTATATCCCCATTAAATAATAGTTTATATCAATTATTTTTTCATGAATAGAAATACCATTAATTGATAATTAAAATATTTTTGAGGAAAATTCCCTTTCCATTTGGAAATCATTTATTTAAAAAACTATAAAATAATAAAGGAAAGTGTTTTATTTGAAAATATCCAAGTAAATTTGTAAAGTAATATTAAAATTAAAAATTATTTATAGTTTTATTAAAAAAAATTCATCTTATGTACGATTAAAAAACATTCCTTTAATAAAAATAAAAAAACTCACATATTGCCTCATTTAGAAATAAAAAAAATATTCATTTGAAACCATTTTGTATAAAGTAAAAAATTGGAAAAAATGAATTTAAAAAATCATAGTATAGTGTTAAAAATATAAATTATAACACTTTATAAAACATGAAGATGGAAGAATATTTTTTTGAGAAAAGAGATAAATGAATTCAATTTTCTTTAAAAACATATTTCTAGTCTCTTGAGTAAAAAAGGTGAGAAAATTGAAGGAAAACATATATTTTAAACAAATAACCATGGGAGAATAAAATTAATTAGTATCATGGATTTTTTTCATAATATTTCAACATTTTAACTTAATCATAAACAATCCAAAAAATAATAACGAGATTCTAACATAAAACCCCTCACCCTGTGTTTGCATTTATTCAAAAGCACACAAACATCATGAAGAATAAATTTAAATTTATTATAATTATATAAAATTTTAATGTGAATACTTATAATATCATATATGATCCCCTAATAAGATTTTAATATTCCATTTATCAATAATTACTTCTTAAAATCATTATTTTTGGGTGTTAACTATATTGATTATCATAGTGTATCAATTCAGTAGTTCTGAAATTTGTATATTTCTCTTCAAGCCATAATGAAAAAATATTAATCATAATTTAAATATAATATATGTTAATTATATAAATATTTAAATTCATTGATAAATGTTAGATATATAAAATATAATTACATCGTTCATGGAGAGGGTTGGTCGTATGTATGCATAAACGTTGTTTTTGTTTTTCACCGAATGGAATGAATGAAAAGTAAATAAAAATTCACCTTTATTGGATCATTATAATATAATATATATCAAATATATTCATTAAATTATTCCTTTTCCCATCCATGTAAAATTTAAATAAAAAATTAATCACATCGACTTGTGGAGGTGGTAGTCCACATGTACACACGAACGATGTTATAGTTTCCAAAAGGATTGGATAGTAAGAAGTTAGGCAAGATATTATAATTATAGAAGTATAATATTTTTACAAATATCATATATAAACATGAAATCTATCATAATACCCATCTATAAAATATGGTAATGAAAAATGATTTATATCTCTACGTGGTGATGATATGTTGTACGTACACACGATCGTTACTTTCACTTCTCTTTTAATGGGAAAGAGGGATTATTAGGGTTTTTTATAATAATAATAATAACATTTAAAAATATTTAAAATTATGAAGTTATTATTTTATGATTATTACTATACATTTATATGAGTTAAATAAGAGTAGAAAATAAATTTGTTGGTTAAGGCGATTACCTCTTCTTTGAAATTACTCGCCTACATATCCTCTAAAGGGCTCTAGGGTTGCTATTTATGGGAATAAAATAACCTCTAGAATGTTTCTATGTAAGTTTAGATTATAATTTGTTAGATTATTTTTGGGATATAGGTATCCATGTAGTGTAAATAAGTGAGGGAGGCGGTTCTCTTTTATAATTGAGGTGAGGGGCGCTTTTGAAATTTCTCAAAAGATTAAATTATAATAAATTCATTCTTAGGAATAATGCCTATATATGGATATTTATTTGAATATAAGGTATGATAGGGTCATAAAACCATTAACTTATATAATTTAGGAAAGTTTTGGTTTCATTTTAAACATTATCATTTTTATGAACCCTTAGATAATTAATTTTAATTTTAACTACAGTAACAAATTTTTCAATATTTAAGGGTTCTAATTTTTACTTATAATTTGAAAATTAACAAATAAATGTATATGAGATGATATTTTTTACCATATAATATCAATATTTCTTTATTTAATTATTTTCAAATTTTTTTAATAATTTAATGAAGTATAATTTTGACCAAGTATCGTTATAGTCAATTTTAACATTGTTCATTTAATTTGACTTAAAATATATAAAGAAATAGTTTTAATTTGAATATAATCTTCATAAAAAAATATTATTTAACATTAAAATATAAAATTCACTTAACCCTATAAAATACACAAATTATATCACCTTTAATATTTTAAAAATTGTTTATTTTATTCTTGTATTAATTGAATAAATAATTTTGTGGGGTTGTACAAGCATTTAAGGTAATTATATTATACAGAAAAATTAGAAATAATTTATCATCATGAATATAACTTCATTCTTCAAAAAATTACTATTAATATTTGTTTCAAATTATTTTTTTCCTTCATGTGAACACATAAAATATATTTAAAACTAAGAGATTGAAATTTTGTAGCTTTCCTTCATTTAAATAATATTAAAGTCATTTCATGGAAAAGTGTCCATTAAATAAATCGGTTTCAATACTAAGTTGATAAGGATTGAATATAAATCTTACAATAATAATTTTTATATAAATATTATGGCCTTATAACTTAATTTTAACCTCTATTATCTCGTTTATCTTTTTACTCAGGTGATAAATTTTACCACGTTTACTATTCTTATTGACCAAAAATAAAAGAGACTTATTTAAAAAAATTGAACCTATAATTTATAAATATGTAATTAATATTAACTAATTCAATGACTTTTATTATCATAAAATGAATTTTACTGTAAGTTCACAAAATGTGAAAAAATATTTTTTTTTAGAAAAAATACATTTTTATGCATAAAATTGGATTTATTCTTATCATATTGCTAGAAAAAAAAATTATGAATGTTTACAAAATTTTGTCATGTAGATAATATATAAATTTAATTGAAAACATACAAAAATAGTGATTAATTTAATTTATTAATATAAAAATATATTTCACAAAAAAAACAAAATTTCAAATAATTTTTCTTTTAAATTTTAACCATTTTATAATTAATGAATTTATTTTAAAAATGTGGTAACTGAATTTTTTTAATAATTTATTTACTTATATTTATACATTTTCAACAAATGGCTAGATGATATTGGACAGATAATATTTAAATAATGTTACTTGGTTGTTCTATATTCATTAATACATTTAATGCAAGCTATCAAATGATTCAAATTATTTAAGGAGAAATATTTCATAAAAATCATAAGGTGTTGCATCTATTTTACACTTTAACTTACTAAAAATGTGATATCACCCTCTATTATGTTTTCACTCCCTCAGGAAACTAATAATGAATCTATAAATTATTACAGGGACATACTAGGAAAAATAATAATGTTCTCATTAGAATTTTAAGTTGTATTTTATGTTCTCAAATGTAATGTGATAATTATGTATGTATCTAGTCACCCAAGACTATTAAAATATTTGATACTACAGGATGTTGTCACTTGTATATTGTGTAATTTAGTTTGACAACCACTAACATTACGTTACAAGAGTCGAGGCTTTACATCTAAGGCATTATTTTAAACCAAAAAACATTTTTCATGAAATTTCTCTTTTTACAAAAAAAAAACCAAATTTCACCAAAATCTCAAAAACAAAAAAAAAATAAAAAATAAATCTAATACAAATAATCAAAAAATCACAATAATCTCATTATTTCACACCCCCCATAAGTAGTTATCACTAAATGGAATTTTAGATTTCAAATCCAAAACATTATGTAGAACCATGCAGGACACGACCGCTTAATTTTGAAAAACATTATTAAAATCATGTAGAAACCTATAAAATAGTTCAAGAGTCATGAAAATGGATTCTGTATACTTTTCAAGTCATGTGAATTAACCATGCACCATTGAATCTTCCCCATTCTCATAGAAAAATCCAACAAAACCCCAAAGGGAACACAAATAATTCTAATAAAGATCAAAACCCCAACATATCAATATAAAATACAACACAATGATCAAAATAAAAACAAAATAAAATACACCTATGGTAATTCCTATAATATCTAAATATTTTAAAAGGAAACACTATATTCTATAGTGTAAAATTTTTATCACACCAAACTTAAACAAACAACTAAATATTATTATTTAAATGTGATAGTTATAACCTAGTTGATAAATTAATGGGTATGAATAGTAATAAATGATTTATGAAATAAATATAATGTTTCAACTCAATATGAATGTTTTAGTATATTATTAAAAGTAATAACATTTTTTATAATAAAATAATTTTATTCTACAAAAAATATGTTTTCTTTAAAGATGTGTTTTCTCGATTTTTATGAGTGAATATTATAATTTGTAAAAGTTAAAGAAAATTTCTTATAAAAAATTAATTTCATATTTTAACTCATCTTTTCAAAATTATAATGAATAAGGTTTTTGATAATTTTTTGAAAATATTGATTTTTCAAGGAATAGTGAAAAAATGCAGATTTTTTTTGAAAATTGTATTTCATTTTAAAGGATTTATATGATAAAGTTATGTTCATTATTAGTTTTAAATTTTATTAAGTTCAATTTATTTAAAATAATCCAATTATGGTTTTTTCATTGGGTTTTATACTTTAATTTAGTATAAAAATTTTATATTTAAAAAGGGAAGTTTTCAGAAAAAGATAATTTTTCTTGCATTTTTCTGGTTTATATTTAAATTAATTTCTAAAATTATATGTTTGAAAATTTTAAAAAATGATTAAATATTAGGAATCATTAGGTCCACATTTAGTTAAAATGACCACTTTATTTTTAGTCAATATGAATAGTAACCTAGGTAATTTTTTTCCATGATAAAATGTAAATCAATTAATTAAGTGTTAAAATAAATTTATAAGGACTATAAAATGACTACAAAAATATTCCCAATTTAATTTAATGAATAAGTTCCATACATAATCATTAATGGTTTAGTTATATAACCATTTTATTCTATTTGGATATGATCATAACCATTATAAAATTTTATTTAAAGATAATTAAAACATATCAAACTCTTGTTTTATTAAGAGTAATATTTTTAATAAGGTTTTATTTAAAAAATATTTTGAATATAAATATTATTTTGAAATTTAAAATATTTATATTCATTGTGGTAATTTATTTTTAGTTTTTTGGGAATAATTAATTTTCTTAAATATTTTCACAACGTTGATGCAAAAATTATTCAATTATTAGAAAAATCAAATAAATAATAAATAAATGTTAAAAAATTATGATTTGATATTATTAATGTATTCCTAAATTTTTTATATGGACATTGAATTTATATGAGATAATAAAACATTTTGTTTTAATTTAATTGTTGTTTTAATGTTTTTAAAGTCAATGTAATGAATATTATACAATTTGACAATAATTATATTTTATGGAATTGATATTTTATTAAATTATTTACAAATAATAATAATAATTAAATAATAAAACATGGGATAATATATGGTTGAAAAATTCATAAAATATATATTTGTAGGACATTTTTTATAATTTTTCTCTAGAATAGTCTTACTATATTTTAATATTTTGATCAATTCTAATAGTGTCCCTCACCTATCTTATAATATGGAACATATTATTCTCAATCCTATAGAATTAAAAACTCACTTTATAGATATTTCAAACCCAAATCCTTTCATATAGTCCCTCTCCACATTCTAGTGGCCTTGGTTTAGAAATAATACCAACCATAATAGTATTAAGGTGTTAAAGAAGGAGGATTTCCAAAAGAATATATATCATTTTTAATCAAGTATTTCGGTTTTGTTTTTTATTCCACAACCCTAAAATATTTTTAAACTATGGTTAAATATTAAATATAGTATTCTAAATATAATTATATGTTATTATGTTATTATAATGACCCATATATATCTCCTCCTCCATCAAATAGAAAATGAAATCATCATTCGTGTGTATGGAAGAATACCGCCTCACAAACCAATGTCATTTGATTCCCATTATCACTGCTCATGAATTGATGTTTTGGTGGAATTATATATTATAAATGATATTAATTACATTTTTTATAATTATTAAAATACAATATATCATTTTCATTCAAACTTTTTCATGCACAGAAGAATGATAATGTTGTTCATGTGTATGTTTGGACTACCACCTCCATGAAACGATGTGATTTGTTTTTAATAACCACATCACACTAATGATATATATAATTATATTTAAAGGAATAAAATTATATTTATGATATTATTATCATTATATAAATATAAAATAATATATAATATATTTCCATAATGATCGTTGAAAAATGGAAATGTTTCTCATTGATGCTCATGGCATACCTCTTTATGATTGTAACATAGTAAATTTTTTATAACCATATTTCAGGGTTGGATTTAAAAAAATAATTAATATATAAATTTGATAATTATTTCCTGAATTATATTCTAGATATGATGAAATTTTGATCTCTTTGACCACATTCAACCTACCAAATTCAGCATCGACTTATGGATCGAATATCGTCAAAGTGTCTAACATAAACTTATATAATTAAGAAATTGTTATAAAATGGTAATAATTTAAATAAAAGTAATAATAAAACTAAAAAGGGTTTTAAATAAATAAAATTACTTACCTATGATTATTATTTATGTATATAAATAACTTATATGATGATTTAGACTCAAGGTAAGGGACTCATTAACTAAAAAACAATATTTTAAATGTTTTAATGATTTTTTATCTAAATAATCATCTGGAATGTCCATACTAATAATATTATTTTTGTGATTTAATTTATATAAAAATTAATTTTGTATAAAATTTATTTTTAATTTCTCTAAAATGTTTTAAAAATTGAATATTTTTAAGGTTTTATGTAAGGTATTTCATATAAAAATATCTTTTGAACATTATTTTTCATCTCTTTTTACAAAAGTATAAAGGATTGTTTTTTTAACTTAAATTGAAGGATATTATTTTCCCTCCATCATGATTCCTCAATGATTTTATATTTCCTTTATATGTTTCCTTGGCCATTTTTAAATAAATTGGTTTCTTTATTATGTGTGCAGTTTTTGAATTTCAAAATTGGTTGTTAAGAAAACTGGTATTTTTGATATCCCAAAGTGTTTTATACATGTGTTTGAAAGAGTGTTACATGGTTTTTATTCATCATATAGTCCTTGGATATTTTGTATGATGGTTCGACCCCATTATAACTCAAGATATGATAGATTGAGGCCCATTATAGCTTAATATATGATGGGATGAGCCCTATTATACATCACGATAAGACGGGTTGTGCCCTATTATAGCTCAATATATGATGGGAGATCCCCATTATAGATATACAATGATTTCAGTAATTCTGATATGGAATTTTATGATATATTTATTGAATTTTTAAAGGTAATTTTAACATTTCTATGGAAATTATGTCTCAAGAAACCTACATGACTCTTCTATACTTGTAATTTTTTTCCATGAAAATCATTTGATTTAGAAAGGAAAAATAATGATATTTTTAAAGGACAAATGATTCACTTTTTTAATGAAAATGTATGTTATTAATAAAAGGTTTTTAATAGGTCGTCAAGGTTATCTATGGATAAACAATTTTCTTATTTTATGTCCTTCATTTATCCTTTTGTGCTCATAATATGTTTTAAAAAATTCACAGGGTTTAAGGGAGATTAGGGGCAAGGAAACAGTCAAGAATTTTTTTTTAATATTTATCATGAAAATAAATAATGTTTTATTTTATAGAATGTTTTATTGTGGAATAAATTTATAATGTTTAGATTTTTTCACTTATAATGTATTGGATTATTTTGTAAGAGTTTTTCATAATTCTCTAAAACTCTAAACTGAATATAACATCATAATTTTAAGAAAATTTAATTACATTTCAAAAACACTATAATATGTAATTCTTATGATTGCTTCCTTATTGTTGGAATCAAATAAGGGTTTAGATAGCTTTGAAGATTAGTAATTTTTCCTAAGGTTTATGGATACTATCATGGGTTTCTAATTTTTTGTTTTATCATATGTTAAATGTATTTGAAAACTCTTTTAAGAATTTATTTTATGAAATTTTAAGGTGACTAATGATATTTTTGGAGGCACTTATTTTTTAGGTAATAATGGGTGATTACATTTTTAGAAGGAAAATGAAAGGTACGAGATTAACTTTAAGGTTAACACATTTATTTAATATTGAATATGTTAAGGTTTTTTTAGATATTTCTCACATTTCAATAATTTTATAAAGAATATATTAATATTGTTTTTGAAAATGTACAAATCATGGGGTGGGTGACAACCCATCACGTCTGGCAAGGCCATGGGGATTGAACCCACAACTGAAGGGCGACAAGGGTGCATTGCTTTCCACTGGCCTAAATGATGTCCTTGTTAATATGAAATTGTTTTTATTTATTTAAACTATCCGATTGATAAAGGTTGAGTTAATTTTTGGAACATTTATTTATCATATTGATATCCATGGGATTAGAAATTGATTTGGTGATTAAGTGATTAATATTATTTCAGAAGACGTTCACTATTTTGGGAAACCTATATGATTAAGGAAAAGATAGTAATATGATATTTTATTTAAGGAATAAAGGACTATTTATAATTATCAAGAATATATGATTTTATTATGTATTATTAGTGATTCTACTTATTTATGGAAATGTTTACCATCTCCTGGAAATTATGTGATTTAGGTAATTACATTTTTCTATGAGACATTAAGAGAGATTGGTGTCATTTGGAGAGAAGGAAAATATTAAACACGGAGGACTTTGTAGTAAAATCCTTTTAATTTTTTGGTTTTAATATTAGTCTAGAATATTTTTTAGTAATTTTAATGATATTTATTTTTTAAAGGATCTTGGGTAAAATATGGGTAATACAGTTTAATTTTTTGATATTAATGTAGTTTTTCATCGTATAACGGTTTATATGTTTTGGGAATTATATTACCTTGTGTTAACCATTTTGGTTTTGGTTAATGCCTAAATATAGGAGGTATTTTTTTCTTTTGGGGATTTTTTTAGCCATGAAGGTTGATTCTAGTGTTTCATGGATGAAAATTCCATAATCATCATTTGGATCAAAAGATGAGTTTTTGGTGGAAATTGATTAAAGTATGAAGCTCTACTTTTCAAGTAAGTATATTTACTTATTTTATTACTATAACTAGTAATATAATTTCTCAACTTTCAGAAAAGTTTTTTGAAAAAATAATTATTCATTTTCCTTTATTATTTAGTAACAAATGGTCTTTTAACCCACCACAGATATACAATTTTGTGATGGATAACATTCCCATGGCAATGTTATCTATCTCTCTATATCAGTCATGGGAATTATTTTTTCACTTCCATATCCAAATAATACTACACTGGAACCTAGTATTTGTTATCTCAGTTAACCTTCGTACTTTCATTTCTATCGTTTCAAAAGGAATCATTATTTATATTCTTTTCGATGTGGGTTTCCAACAAAGTTATTGAGAAAAGTCAATCCATAGCTACTGAGATCATGTTCAAAATTTTGAGGATATAATTTTAAAAAAGGGTTAGAATATTAGATCTTGAAATTTTTCAAGGAAACACTATATTGTATGGTGAATAATATAAGACACATAAATGTTAAAAGAAAAACTAAATATTATTATTTAAATGTGCCGGTTAATACCTAGACATTAAATTAGCATGTATGAGTAGTAATAAATGATTTATGAAATAAATATAATGTTCCAACTCAATATGAATGTATTGTTAAATTATTATAAAATAATAAAATATTTTTACTGAAGACATTTTATTCTTCAGAAATACAATTGTATAGGTTGTCAGACTTGGTCAAATTCATCTCTCATGGAATCTGACAACGATATGGTCTAATTTTCTCAAAAATATCTCTTTAATTAATTATATTATCACTCTTCTTTTTTCATAAATCCCATTATATTTCTTAAGGACATTCAAATAAGGGAGTGAATATTGATTTGTATGTCTACTATAACACTCCCCCTTGTGATATTTTACCCATTTTAAAAAATGAAAAAATGTAAAATGTCTTCATTTAGACTATTGTAACTTTTATATTTTAATATAATAAGATCCACTGATGTCACTTAACTCAAAAAATAGTGAATAAATACTAATTTTTATTTAAAAATATATGTCATTTTAATTTATTTACATGGTAAAAAAAATTTCTAGATTTTTTTAATTTTTCATTAGTTAAATTTGATTTTAAATAATCAAAATAGGTTTATTAAATTTTATCTTATTTATTAATTTAGTATTAAAAAATTTTATATTTAAAAATAATTTATACTAAAATCTATTTTTTATTGTACTTTTTCAGTTTATATTTTCATTAAACTATAAAAATTATGTGTTTTGAATTTAAAAAAAATAATTAAATATTAGTAAAAATTAGTTCTACATTTAGTAAAAATAACCCTTTTATTTTTAGTCTTTATGAATATTAACCTTAGTAATTTTGGTTACCATAGTAAATTGTAAATTGGTAATTAAGGGTAAAAGTAAAATGATAAGGACTAGAAAATGACCCTAAAACATGAATAAATTTAATTGGATGACTAATATTCCTCTATAATCATTAAAGGTTCCATTATATTATCAGTTGTATTCCATTTGGATATGATTACAACATTTATAATATTTTATTTTATGAAAATTCAAACATGTAACACTCTTGTTTTATTATGTTTAATATTTTTAATAATTTGATATATAGAGAATATGTTCGAACATAAATATTTTTATGAAATTAAAATTATTAATATTCATCATTGTAATTTATTTTTAATTATTAGGGAAGAAATAATTACCATAAATTCATTCACAATATTGATACAGTAATTATTTAATTATTTGAAAAATCAAATAAATGATAATAAAAAATATTAAAATATAAATAATTAGATATAATTAATTTTATCCAAAAAAACTATACATTAAATTGAGATTTTTAGAATATAATAAAATAGTGTGGTTAAAATTTGACTGATTTTCTTAATTTTTTAAAATTCATAGTAATAAATAATATCAAATTGAACAAAAATGATATTTTCTTGAGTTAGTATTTTATTAAATTATTGAAAAATCATAAACATGTAAAATAATAATAATTATGATAATATATTTCAAAAAATTGCATTCCTTGTGCATTTGTAGTCTATTTTAAAGTATTTGGATCTGTAATAGTTTTATTATATTTTAATATTTTTAGAAATTCAAAGAGTGTCTCTCCCATATTGTATAATAGGGAACATATTCTTCTCAACCATACACACTTCAGAACTCATTTAGTTTATCCAATACCTATCCAAATAATTTCTTATAATCCATCCTCACATTCTATAGATCTATTTTTTAAAAGAATACCAACCTTAGATGACTTAAGGTGTAAAGTAAGGATGATTTCCAAAGAATTTGTATCGTTTTTAATCAAGAATTTCTATTTTGTTTGTTATTAAATATCATTTAATTAATCTTAAACCATGATAAAATAATAATTATAGTATCATAGGTATACTTATAAGTAATTATATCTATCGAATCACCCATATCCATCTCTACTTCTATCAACTAGGATACAAAATCATAATTCGTGTATATGGAGGACTACCGCCTCGTGAGCCGATTTCATTCATTTTCCATTATTGTCTCCCATGTATTGATATAATGATGTAATTAATGTTTATATATGATATTAATTACATGTTTATCATTATTAAAATATAATATATTGTAACACCCTGACCCCACTAGGCCAGAGATGGTGCATTACTTGTCACATTGGCATGGTTAGAAGGATTGAAAATACAGAAGGAATAATCAGTTTAATAGTCCTAAATAAACTAGATATATTTGTGACACTCAAATTACAATGTAAAAAAGTTACAAAACATAACACATAATGAAAACTAAAAAATGCATCCATGAGAACACAATAAATGATCCCCTATTCGTAACCTGTTGAAGGTAAATAATTAAAGGGGTGAGTTCAACTGCTCAGTAAGGGTTAAAAATAGCCATAACATGAATACAATAATAATTGAATTGTAAACAATTTGACATAATCAATATGGCATGGTGAATAAATGAAAATACACGCCATTAATAATCTGAGAATGAAACTGCATCCATAGATTTTTTTCATAGTGAAACCACATAGATAGTAATAACTGATAATGAATAAAGAGAATGATTATTAATTGGATGTCATGTATCTGGCACATGAAACCATAATATAGTAAAAACGGTTTAGTTCTATGGGGAGTAACTCGTCTGGTTTTTGGAAAAAAATCAAAGGGTTCGTCACCAAATGGATTTGTCTCATTAGACCTACCGATGCATCGAGGGGATGTAGTGGGCCTCACACACCTCTAAATCCCATGAATTCATTATAAATAGATTCAATACAAGATAAATATGTATTTACATTATCTGTATAGAAGATAGGATACAGATTCACTAATATTTCCAAAGTCAAAACAACATTCAAAATAAACACCGTATATAAAATTGTATACAGCTTAGAAAATAATAATATCCATGATATGAGATTATGAAAATTTAATATAAATATAATTTCAAATGAAAATTTTTCACAAATGGGAATTAGGTACACCACATAAAAAAGGTTAGGTGCACAATACTAAACAAGTCACAATGAAGTGAAAATTTAGAAAACGATCATTACCACATTGTAATCAATTGAGTTGTATGACCAAAAGTTTATAGCCAAAAAATGAATCACAGAATACCAATAATATAATGAGAATCATGATAATATATATTAAATGGAAGTACACATATACCACATAAAATAAATCAGTGGTTAACAATGAAAATATCACAGAAATGAATGTGAGATGAGAAACACCTCTTACAAACATTTCGTCATAGTAACAAGTGTTATTAAGAGGGATTAATGAGAGGTAAATGGGTATAAAATTATTTATATATAATAAGTTATGCATGTGGGAGGTGGGAAATCATACCCCATTACTAGGAAATAAAAATAAAATGGCACCATATAGGAGATATTTTTGAACAAAAGAGAGAGAGAGAGAGAGGATCCCTTACCTTATGCTTGAAAGTGTTCTTGATATGTTATTTAACACCTAAATAAAAAAATTAGGCTTATTAATTCATAATTTCATAACATCTTATATATTTAAATGATTTTTTGTAACTCTTTTTAGTTTTTAATGTCTTTTTTGATTAGTTATAATGTTCAATTTCATTGTTCGGGATCGTTTGTTTACTTGGATTTAAAAGATAAGTTCACTTATTTCAAGTTCGAATAAATATAAAAGATGGAATTGGTTTTCCAGAAATTAAGTTATATTAAATTAGTGAAAATCCATGATATTATATAGTTTTAAATTTAATTTGGTTATTATATTAAATTCAAACTATTATATAAATCCATAGTGACACATGTTTTTGTTATTCGGTGGGTTTGATTACAAAGATCATTTTTTGCTTTATAACATAATACAAATTGTAAAAATGAATTATAGAACTAAAAATATGATATATTACATATATAATAATCTATTTCAACCATAACACAAATGGATTCATGGACATAATTAAATATTATAATAGAAATTGATAAACTATTGTCCTCGGATGTATTTAATTAGCACATATCAAACAGTGCTTCCATTTCATCCGAATAAAAGGTGGGGAAAGGAAATAAGATAATAAAATATCCAATTATCATAAAAAAAATTATATTACATGTATGTTATTGGTGTTATAATACCAATTGGGTGAAGGGAGGTGAGGAAGGAATCAAATTAAAATGAACATAAAAGAAAAGAAGGGATTTGAAAGTGGAATTTACCTCTCTAGACTTCCTCCTTTGAGAACCTCTTATGGGTATAGGTTTTGGTATTTATAAAAGGATAGAAAATTTTGGACGTGGGGGAGGATCACGAGGAGAGATTTCGGTAGAATATTGGAATGGAACATGGACTGATAGGATTTAAGAGAAGAGAGAGTGAAGGGGGGTTTTTATAGTGGAGGGGAGAGGAGTTTTCTTAATATAAAATTCTTTAATTAATTATTTTCTCCCAAGGCAACCAATAGTTAGTATTCCATGACAATGAATGGAAATATATGCATGTTAATCTGATACAATTGAGCTTATATCATTATATCATCATCAATGACTCAATTAATCCATTATTTAGCATTTATCGTGTATTATCATATTTTACTAGTCATAAAAAATTTAAGTATTTCAGAAAAATCCCGAAAATTCACCCTAACAATTTTTTGACATGTAGAATCCAATTTTAAAGTCCATTTCTCAAAAATATTTTTTTAAATATTAATAAATAAATTTTTAATCAAATCCTTATTTAATCAAAATATATAAGCACTTAAAATACTCATCTTCATTTTAAGGTGTCCAAATTCATTTATACACTCAAGGGTATAGATACTATTCATAAGATTCATATTACTGTTCATAAGTGTAAGTTACTATTCATAAGTGTATGTTACTATTCATATGGGTGGGTTACTATTCACAAAAATTATGTTAATTCTATCAGACTCTAAATATCATCTTGATCATAACAATGTATATCAGATTTTCGAATTTCAAATCATAGAGCTGAAAATTTTAAGTTTAATTGATAGGTTATGGATATCTTTTATAAGTAATCATGTTTTGTTCTATAGAGGCTCAGTGATTCATGAGATATAGGCTATATAAGGATTATAGTGTGTTAAAGAGAAATATATCATATAATGTTTGTGGTACATCATTATTCCCTCCTTCGGAAATTTTGTCCTCGAAATTTTTGTATAAATCCCACAAAAAATATGTGGGTAGCTCTTATTCATGACATCCTCAGGTTTCCATTTTTCTTCCTCCAAATTATGGTTTCTCCAAAGAACCATTACAAGATGAGTTGTCTGATTTCTCAATACCTTCTCCCTTATGTCAAGAATCCTGGTAGGCTTTTCACTTTATGAAAAATCAAGTTCCAGTTCAATTTATTCATATGTGAGTACATGTGTTGGGTCTAGTATGTATTTCTTTAACAGTGACACGAGGAAGACATCATGAACTCTGGATAGATTTGACAGCATCCCTAGACGGTACGATACAGCTCTGATTCATTCCAGAATTTCAAATAGACTAATATACCTAGGGATCCATTTCCCTTTCTTACCGAAACTTAAGAAACCCTTTCCATGGATATACTTTTAGAAATACATGATCTCCCACTCGGAATTCAAAATCCATTCTCCAATTGTCAGCATAACTCTTCTGCCTACATTGGGTTTCATTAGTATGGGATTTTATTTTGTTCACCTTTTTCATGGTCCCTTCAATAAGTTCTGGGCTTATAGGTTTTCTCTCACCAACATCGTCCAAACAAGATGGAGTTCGACATCTCTTTCCACATAATGCTTTATATAGAGCCATTTGAATACTATAATGGAAACTATTGTTGTATGAAAATTCCACCAAAGTAAAACACTAGTCCCATATACCTTGGAAGTCAAGAGAGCATGACCTCAGCATTTCTTCTAAAGTTTTAATAGTCCTTTCAGATTTTCCATCTATTTGGAGGTGATAAGAACTACTCATGTAAAGCTCAGTAGTCAATGATTTCTGGAGACATCTCTATAATTTTGATGTAAATCGGGAATCTCAATCAGATACAACCAACAGAGGTGCACCATGATGTCTTACAACTTAATTAATATAATATCTTGCCAAGCACTCACGTGGAAAATCCTCTCTTATAGGAAGAATATGTGCTGATTATTTAAGATGATCAACAATTACCCATATTGTGTCATTATTTCTTGGTGTCCTTAGTAGTTTGGTGAAAAAATCCATCGTATTGTTATCCCTCTTCTACATAAGAATAGGTATAGGTTGCATCACTCCTTTTGGATGTTTTCTCTCCACCTTCACTTGTTGACAAACTAGACATCTTGACACGTAGTCAGCAATTTTCCGTTTCTTATTATCCCACCAAAAATATTATTTTGGATCTATATACATCTTGGTGCTACCTGGGTTTATAGAAAAATTTGAGCTATGAGCATCGTCTAATAGTTCCTTTTTTAGCTCTGGTACTTATGGAACACATAACTTCTTCCCAAATTTTAGAATTCCTTCAAACACGAGGTCATCCAGTCTCCCATCCATGCCAGCATTAATATTCTTGTGCAAATTATAATCATCAGATTGAGAGATTTATATATTTTCTAATAAAGATGTTTTAGCAATAATTTGAAAGAGGAATGATTTTTACCTTTCCTTAACAATTCTCATATCAATCTTTAGTAGATCAAAAAATATAGGATCTCTCTCGATCCTCATTTGAGTTAGAAGTCCATGATCCTTTCTGCATAATGAAACTTCCACCTTATTCCCCTTTCCCGAGTGATAATGTATTGAACAATCATAATATTTTAGTAATTCAAGACATCTCATTTGCCTCATGTTGACTTATTTTTGTGTAAAAATGTATTTCAAACTCTTATGGTCTGTATAAATCTTACATATCTCTCTATAAAGATAATACCTTCATATTTTCAATGCAAAGATTATGGCTGCTAACTCAAGATCATAAGTAGTATAATATTTCCCATGAGTCTTTAATTGTCTTGATTAATAAGAAATAAATTTATCATTGTGCATAAGTATGCAACCCGATCCATTCTTTTATGCATTGTAGTATATTAAAAATTCACCACTTCCATATAGAAGAGTCAAAATTGGATCATTGGCCAATCTTCTTTCCAATTTTTCAAAGCATTATGTACATTATTATTTCCACACAAACATAAATCCTTTACGTTTGAGCTTGGTTAGCGGGTTAGTCAATCGGGAAAAATTATGAATTAAATGTCGATAGTTGTAACGCCCCGACCCCAGCTACCCAGAGTCGGTGCATTATTACATAACATTGGCATGATCACAAGAAAGATCAAATCCCGAAAGACCGATTAGTTTAGTAGCCTTGGAAACACTAGATATATTCATAAGTTTTACATTACATCATAAAATGAAAAACTACTACAACAACATAATGTTTCCAACGTCCACACTATAATCCCCTCATAATATCCCTGAAAGTCAATCATAATTTACTTCTTCACTACCTGGGAAAAATAAAACATAGAAAAGGGGTGAGCTCAAATGCCCAGTAAGGATAACAATATAGCGGAACATTCAAAATAAGCATAAACATTTAAGGCAATGAATTACTAAAACAAAAGCCTTTTAAAATTGAACTTCAACATGGTATGGCAAAAGTAAAATGAAATAATGCCATTTACTTGTTCACATGGATATTCTACTAATCGAATAATAACATGCAATATCAATAACCACTTTCATAATGTTGGAATGCATAATGCCAGACAATCATAACCACATAGCCAAGGCCTCGTGCCAAGACTACAAATAAGATTTTGTCAAGGCCTTGTGCCAAGACACTAGTTTGTCTCATGAGACCTACCGATGCATCGAGGAGCTATAGCGGGCTCCACCCGTCACTTATTAAGTCCAATGCATTCCCATATGAAAAGGTTTAAACATAACATAAACATTCGTATTAAAACTAGCATACGAAATGTCAATAATTTCACCATAAACTATGAATGGTATAAAAATAGCACATCCACAGTCAAACATATCACAAAACCTTCAATACAATATAGAAGTTTTGTATCATAATAAATCAACTTCAAATAATCTTAAAATCCATCAAAGGATGTTGACATAGATGAAATCAAAATTCTTTTTAAAGAAGTATCTCCTTTTATTTTGAAATCATTTAAGATCCATATAAAATAAAACATTTTCTTTGAAAATATTCTTATAAGCTTGTATGGAAAGCTTCGACGATTTTATAACGGCGGGAAATAACCGCACCCGCCGTATAAGTTAAAAAAAACATTCTTACCTCAATTCTGTCGAAAAGGTTAAAAAGGACCTTGTTTTGAAAACGACGGAAAGATTCCTTTATAAACCTCTTATAAAAAGTCAAACAAGGGTATAAATGACTTTAACCCATATTCTTGTAAATAGTAAAAATGTTTTGAAATACATTTTGAAGAAACATGGATGTGGATGATAACGAGATCCCAGTAGATTATTACGTATAAACAACCTCGGATAAAGAAGAGATTGTGAAATAACCCTTACCGTGAACTTTCTCTTAGTCGATGGTATGTTAACCTCCTGTATAATAATTAAAACATTGTTATTAAATTATACAATAATCATATACATCAATATGATATCATATATGATCTTTTGATAATAATATCTTAGTATTATCGTTGTTTCGGGTGTGAACTTTCTTGTTTTCTTTTGTATGTTTTGTTACGTAAGACATGTTTGTAATGGATAGATTATATCTTATTCATAATCAGAATGATATTAACATTATTTTTAACCCCAAAATGAGAATAAGACTTGAATGGATATGATGGAGAATGAATCTTATCGCGTTCGTGGAGACGGTAGTCCGTACGTGCGCACGAACGCTACTTCCATTTAATTAATTTTTATTTTAAAAGAATCTAATCCAAATGATACATAGGTATATTACTATTCCAGTATAGTATTTTATATATGTTACTTAAGTTCATTAACACCATCCTTTATACGTTCCATGTGTGGTATGAACGAGTCATATCATTTTAAGGGGGCGGTAGTCCGCACTTCCTCAAATGAAATTATCGTATGTATATACAACATGAAACGAATAATGGTATGAAATAAAATGGAATTACAGAAGCTTATATATAAAATATATATCATTAATATCATATTTAATTACAGTGCCATCATAATGGCCACCATGAGAGGTGGTAAGATGTATTTGAACAATCATCGTTTCGTGAGGCGTTAGTTTTCCATCCACAGAAACATTATGTTCATCATCCATTAGATGGAGTTGTGTGTATGTGTAGTTTGAATCCTTCTTATAACAACATCCTAGTATATTTAGGATACTGGTGTTGTTACAAAAGAAAGGAAATAAAAAGATTTTGGGGGTTGGAGAAGCAAAATAAATGAAGATACTTTAAGAGAAAATTGTTACCTTTAATTTAGGTAACTCACTTTGGTTGGAACCAAAGAACTTCTTGAAATGCTTTCTGCCTAAGGGGAAGCTTCAAGGAGGAGGAGAGGGATGTGGGGAGCTTAGTTGGGCAGAGTTTGGACGAGCCAAGTGGCTTGAGAGGTGTGAGGAAAAGAGAAGGAGGAGTGCCCTTTTATAAGAGGGGTGAGGGGCACCTTTGGAAAAGCTAGAAATATTAATTTATAATAAATTCATATTCGGTTTCCAAAGGCTCCATAGTTGACTATTCAAAGGATGAGGTGGGGATAGGTCGAAAACAACTCATCCAATAGAATTTAGACAGGTTTGGGTACTTATATTAACCTTATCTTTAAGTATTAACTCTAAGTTAATTAGTTTCACTTTTACAATGTCTCTTTGTATTTTTATATAATATGGTTAATAAACTTACTATATACATCCAAGAGACCCCCAAGTGGTTCATTAATAATTAACATATCATAATATAAGTCTCTTGGCCTATCCTTAGATTTTTAGGAATTTAATATCAATTAATAATATAATATTTGTTTTAAGAACTCTTTTATGTCAATTTTGACACTATTCAATAGTTGATTTTTGTGAAACTCATAACAGATTGATTACTTCGAACAAAGTCATTTAAATCAATCCTAATATATCATATTATCCTAGAAAATTAGTTTAATTCATTAAAAGTTTCATATTATATTTATTTGGGTATTTATAATATCAATTATTTTAATTTTTCACTATTATAGTAATTACTGCATCATCATTGTGTCATAAATTAAATAAATTATTAAATGTCTAAAAATTATAAATAAAATATCATTATGTAGGAAATCTGTTTAGCTTTCTAATGAATATTTATAATCGAAAATACAACATGTATAACCCTATGTAAAAATTGTTCTTCCAAAAGATGTAAGCTTATGCCATTTTTATTTTTATTTTAACTTTATTAATATAATGTGTCCCTACCACATACAAGTGGCTCCAAGGGGTCCCCAAATTGACCCAAGGATGCCCATGGTCGGGTATGTGTCCACCAATAAGGTTAGGACACGTTTTAGGGTAATTTTGTATTATTATAATATTATTTTTTTTAACCCTTATTTACCGGATTTACCCTTTAACCATGGTAAATAAAATATTTACCACAGTAACTATTCAAAATGTCTAAAAATAAAAGTTACCTATTTACACAATTTGAAAAACCTGATTCCAAATATGGAATCCATTTTCCTAAATTCAAAACACAGAAGTGGCAGAAATTAATTTAAAATTAATTCCCGCTGTCAAAACAAAAAGCGTGTTTTTAAGAGATAATAACTATAAAAAGATTGACACTTGTTTATGTTCGGTTTAATTGTAAAATTATGCCCAATGACCAACATTATATTAAATGGTAAAAATATATTCTAAATATACTTTAAAACCACTCAAATTAACAATTTATCACTATTAATTATTTTGATTAAAAAAGTTGTTTTTAATTAAAATTTAGAAATTTTCACTATTCATCAAAATATGAAAGTTATCCGAAATGTACCAAAATTTCACCCTAGGCTAATTTCGATATTCCGAATCCAAAAATGAAGTCCATTTTAAAATATAAAATATATATGATTTCAAAAAGTAGGTATTACTATTCACAACCGCTAGTTTAATTAGTTGTGGTGTGTGTTAGAACTCGAGGTTGCGTACAACACACGCTATCGCATTATTCGAAGGGAAACGTATCGTAGAAGCTTGGGGTGTTACATTCTCCCCTCCTTCAAATAATTGCGTCCTCGCAATTTCTAGGGTATTACTGTATAAAAAGACTCGGGTGGTTCTTCATCATAAGTTCCTCAGGTTCCCACGTTGCCTCTTCCATCTTATGATTTCTCCACAAAACTTTTACCAGACGCGTCGTCCGGTTTCTCAGTACTTGTTCTCTTGTATCAAGAATCCGGACGGGCTCTTCGCAATAAGACAGATCGGGTTCCAGTTCTAATTCCTCATAGGTGAGTACATGCGTTGGGTCAGGCATGTATTTTCTCAACAGAGATACGTGGAACACATCGTGAACTTTGGAGAGACTTGGCGGCATTGCCAATCGGTAAGCCACAGCCCCAATTCGTTCTAGAATTTCGAAAGGTCCGATGTACCTGGGACTCAATTTACCTTTCTTACCAAAACTTATGACTCCCTTCCACGGAGATACATTTAGGAAAACATGATCACCGACTTGAAATTCCAAATCCTTCCTTCGAATATCAGCATAGCTCTTCTGCCAACTTTGAGCTGCTTTGATGTGATTTTGGATGACCTTCACCTTTTCCACCGTTTCCTCCACCAGTTCTGGGCCTACAAGTTTTCTTTCACCAACTTCATCCCAACAGGTTGGTGTACGACATCTCTTTCCGTATAACGCTTCATATGGTGCCATCTGAATACTCGAATGGAAGCTATTGTTATAGGAAAATTCTACCAGTGGTAAATATTGATCCCACATACCCTGAAAGTCAAGTGAGCAAGATCTCAACATATCTTCTAAGGTTTGAATAGTCCGTTCTGACTGTCCATCTGTCTGAGGGTGGTATGCAGTGCTCAAATGAAGTTCAGTATCCAGGGATTTCTGAAGACTTTTCTAGAATCTTGAAGTAAAACGGGGATCACGATCAGAAACAATCGATAGGGGTACTCCATGAAGTCTCACAACTTCATTAATATATAGTCTTGCTAGACGTTCCAGGGGTAGATCTTCTCTTATAGCAAGAAAATGTGCTGACTTGGTAAGACGATCAACAATAACCCATATTGCATCGTTCCTTCTAGGAGTCTTTGGTAGCCCCATGACAAAGTCCATCGTAATATTGTCCCATTTCCACTCCGGTATGGGAAGAGGTTGCATGACTCCTCCAGGCTGTTGCCTTCCAGCTTTCACTTGTTGAAAAACCATACATCTTGATACAAAATCAGCAATCTCCCTCTTCATGTTTTCCCACCAAAAATGTTCCTTCAAATCTCTATACATTTTGGTTCTCCCAGGGTGTATAGAGAAATTGGAACTATGAGCATCATCCAGCAATTCCCTTTTTAGATCAGGTAAATCGGGAACACAAAGTCTCTTTCCAAATTTCAAAGTTCCATCTTCATACACAAAGTCTCTCAATCTCCAATCATTCACAGCTTTAATCTTCTTCTGAAATTCTTCATCATCGGTCTGAGAACTCTTAATCCTTTCTAGTAAACATGGTTTGGCAACCATTTGAAAAAGCATTGATGTTTCACCTTCCCTGGTTATTCCCATGTCCATCTTCACTAGATCCATGAAAATTGGATCCCTTTCAATTCTCATCATGTTCAAAACTCCATGGTCTTTTCTACTCAATGCATCTGCCACCTTGTTTGCCTTCCCCGGGTGGTAGTGTATCGTACAATCATAATCCTTGAGTAATTCAAGCCATCTCTTTTGCCTCATGTTGAGTTCTTTTTGTGAGAAAATATACTTCAAACTCTTGTGATCAGTATAAATCTCACATTTTTCACCATAGAGGTAGTGCCTCCATATCTTCAAAGCAAAGATCACAGCTGCTAACTCAAGATCATGAGTAGGATAGTTTTGTTCATGAATTTTCAACTGTCGTGATGCATAGGCAATAACTCTATCATTCTGCATAAGGACACAACCAAGTCCTTTCTTTGATGCATCACTATAAATAACGAACCCATCATTCCCCGATGGTAGAGTCAATATAGGAGCATTGACTAATCTTCTCTTCAGTTCTTCGAAACATTCCTCACACTCTTTTGTCCAAACAAATTTAACCCCTTTACGTGTGAGCTTCGTTAATGGGTTAGCCAATCGGGCAAAATTCTGGACGAAACGTCGATAATAACCTGCCAAGCCAATAAAACTACGTACCTCAGTTATACTCGTAGGTGCTGGCCATTCTTGGATTGCCTTGGTCTTAGAAGGATCAATAGAGATTCCATCTTTTGAGACAATATGGCCAAGAAAAGAAATCTCCTGAAGCCAGAATTCACACTTGCTAAACTTTCCATATAATTCATGCCTCCTCAGAGTCTTCAAGATAATGCGCAAGTGATTTTCATGATCTTCGTAGGTTTTGGAGTATACCAAGATATCATCAATAAATACCACCAAAAATTCATCGAGATACTCCTTGAAAACTCTATTCATTAGATCCATGAATACAGAGGGTGCATTAGTCAATCCAAACGGCATTACAGTAAACTCGTAATGCCCGTACCTGGTTCGAAATGCTGTTTTCGGAATGTCTTCCTTCTTCACACACAACTGATGGTATCCAGATCGAAGGTCAATCTTTGAAAAGTATTGAGCTCCATGCAGTTGGTCAAATAAATCATCAATACGAGGTAGGAGATACTTGTTCTTTATCGTTATAGCATTGATCTCCCTGTAGTCGATACATAACCTCATAGATCCATCTTTCTTTTTAACAAAAAGAACAGGGGCTCCCCATGGAGAAACACTAGGGAGAATAAATCCATTATTACTCAATTCCTCTAGTTGTTTCTTTAGTTCGACTAACTCTACAGTAGCCATTCTATAAGGGGTCTTTGATATAGGCCTTGATCCAGGAATCAAATCAATGGGAAACTCTACTTCTCGTTCTAGAGGATGTCCAGGTAAATCATCCGGAAATACATCTACAAACTCTTTCACAACAGGTACATCCTCTATTTGAACATTCCTTTCCTCACCGACAGTTATTTCATTCTCTTCTTCCCCAATAATTGAATTAAGTTGAGCTACTGGGGGTGGATCTAAATAAGAATTAGGTGGTGACGATTCTGCTCTAAAAATAAGGTGTTCCTTATCATTATCATCAAGAATCGTAACCTCTTTCTTCTTACAATAAATCTTCGCATCATAGTCCGAAATCCAGTCCATACCGAGGATTATATCAAACTCAATCATAGGTATGACGATGAGATCAGCAGATAAAGAAAATTTATGTGCTCTAATGGGGACTGATTCGCAAAACTTTGTTGCAACGATACTTCCCTTAGGAGTTTTAACTGACAACTCCCTTATTAAATCAAATTGGAAATATCTAATTTTCTTAGCAAACTGGGATGATATGAAACAATGCGATGATCCAGAATCAAATAATGCATTTGCTAAACTTGAGGAAACCATTAAATTACCTGCCACCACGTCTTTCGGAGCTTCTACCTCAACAGTAGTGATAGCATAAGCCTGGCCTTGATCCCTTGGCCTTTTCTGAGGTAAGTTCTCCTGACGCTTAGGACATGCATTTGCATAATGCCCCATCTCCCTGCAATTGTAGCACTGAACGTTGGTAGCTTCCTTCTTCCCCTTGCAATCATGAGCTTGGTGGCCTTTTTCACCACACTTGTAACAGACTCCCATTCCCTTCAAGCAAGTACCAGGATGTTTCTTCCCGCATTTACCACAAGATGGATATTCAACCTTTCCCTTCTTCCCCTTATTTCCATTCCCAGATTGATCAGAAGGTCTCTTCTTCTCTTGCTTTGCTTTAAATTCATAAGACTTAGAGAATTCTTTTTCGGTCTTGATAGAACATGAGACAATGTCTTCGTACGACGAAAAGGATTGTGAGACTAATGCTCAACGGAGAAATGGTTTTAACCCATCAAAGAAACGATCAATCTTACTTCTTGGGTTGCGAATATAATCTCCAGCATACCTCGCTAACCTTGTAAAGTTAGCCTCATACTTTGTGACATTCTCATCCTCCTTTTGTCTCAGACTCAGAAATTGCCTTTCCATATCTGCTCGATGGTCGCGAGGAAAGTATTTTTCTAAAAACAGATCTTTGAACTCCCTCCATTCCATGTTTGATACTTCATCATCTTCCTTCATGTTTTGAATCAATGACCACCATTGATCAGCATCTCCAGTGAGGCGGTAAACTGCCATGGTAACTTTTTCCCTTTCACTACTCCCCAAAGCCTGAAATATTTTCTCTAGGGAAAATATCCATTGCTCAGCTACTAAGGGATTTGTACTCCCATTGAACGTTGGTGGTTGTTGTCTCATGAATCGATCTAACATTGATCCTCCACGCTGCGGATCAGGGTGCTCCATACGGGTAAGGTTATTATTCATAACCTGAGTAAGTTGTCCCAGTACGGTGATTAGCTGATCAGCACCAGTTGCATCACCAGCCCCACTATAATTATCTTGAGCAGGAGGGCAATCCCTACATGGAGTGCGTGCATTGATACGGTTTCCATTTCTTCCACTAGGCGCCATTTATAAACAATGGCATAAACTAGATCAGTTTATGAATCAAAATACATAATCCCATACTTATAAAACACTTAACATAAATTGAACTATTTATGGATATAATCCATAATCATAAAAATGTTTTCTTTGAGAAAGTATATACTCATAATCCCTTCAAAATGATTTGTAAAGAAAATGAGAGTTATCCTAAGCATATCCCCCGGGAGTGTCGTAACCAAGAGTGCAGCAAGGCCCGTTGTCGTGCACCAGTTCCCGTTCGAGTCTAGCTCAAAGCGGTGTTTTTGGGTTTTACCCCTAGGTACATCTGTGCCAGAGCCGCCTCTACCTGCTCGTATCCAGACAGGGATGTATTGCTCGGAAAACTCACAAAATCTCTACAATACCAAAATTCTAGGAAGTTATTCTATACTAATCCTCAAAGTTCATCTTAGGTCTACGTGCTCTAATCAGAGTTTATCTAAATCTAGCTTCCAAGGTTTGTACTAAACTTCCTCTGATACCAACTGTAACGCCCCGACCCCAGCTACCCAGAGTCGGTGCATTATTACATAACATTGGCATGATCACAAGAAAGATCAAATCCCGAAAGACCGATTAGTTTAGTAGCCTTGGAAACAGTAGATATATTCATAAGTTTTACATTACATCATAAAATGAAAAACTACTACAACAACATAATGTTTCCAACGTCCACACTATAATCCCCTCATAATATCCCTGCAAGTCAATCATAATTTACTTCTTCACTACCTGGGAAAAATAAAACATAGAAAAGGGGTGAGCTCAAATGCCCAGTAAGGATAACAATATAGCGGAACATTCAAAATAAGCATAAACATTTAAGGCAATGAATTACTAAAACAAAAGCCTTTTAAAATTGAACTTCAACATGGTATGGCAAAAGTAAAATGAAATAATTCCATTTACTTGTTCACATGGATATTCTACTAATCGAATAATCACATGCAATATCAATAACCACTTTCATAATGTTGGAATGCATAATGCCAGACTATCATAACCACATAGCCAAGGCCTCGTGCCAAGACTACAAATAAGATTTTGTCAAGGCCTTGTGCCAAGACACTAGTTTGTCTCATGAGACCTACCGATGCATCGAGGAGCTATAGCGGGCTCCACCCGTCACTTATTAAGTCCAATGCATTCCCATATGAAAAGGTTTAAACATAACATAAACATTCGTATTAAAACTAGCATACGAAATGTCAATAATTTCACCATAAACTATGAATGGTATAAAAATAGCACATCCACAGTCAAACATATCACAAAACCTTCAATACAATATTGAAGTTTTGTATCATAATAAATCAACTTCAAATAATCTTAAAATCCATCAAAGGATGTTGACATAGATGAAATCAAAATTCTTTTTAAAGAAGTATCTCCTTTTATTTTGAAATCATTTAAGATCCATATAAAATAAAACATTTTCTTTGAAAATATTCTTATAAGCTTGTATGGAAATCTTCGACGATTTTATAACGGCGGAAAATAACCTCACCCGCTGTATAAGTTAAAAAAAACATTCTTACCTCAATTCTGTCGAAAAGGTTAAAAAGGACCTTGTTTTGAAAACGACGGAAAGATTCCTTTATAAACCTCTTATAAAAAGTCAAACAAGGGTATAAATGACTTTAACCCATATTCTTGTAAATAGTAAAAATGTTTTGAAATACATTTTGAAGAAACATGGATGTGGATGATAACGAGATCCCAGTAGATTATTACGTATAAACAACCTCGGATAAAGAAGAGATTGTGAAATAACCCTTACCTTGAACTTTCTATTAGTCGATGGTATGTTAACCTCCTGTATAATAATTAAAACATTGTTATTAAATTATACAATAATCATATACATCAATATGATATCATATATGATCTTTTGATAATAATATCTTAGTATTATCGTTGTTTCGGGTGTGAACTTTCTTGTTTTCTTTTGTATGTTTTGTTACGTAAGACATGTTTGTAATGGATAGATTATATCTTATTCATAATCAGAATGATATTAACATTATTTTTAACCCCAAAATGAGAATAAGACTTTAATGGATATGATGGAGAATGAATCTTATCGCGTTCGTGGAGACCGTAGTCCGTACGTGCGCACGAACGCTACTTCCATTTAATTAATTTTTATTTTAAAAGAATCTAATCCAAATGATACATAGGTATATTACTATTCCAGTATAGTATTTTATATATGTTACTTATGTTCATTAACACCATCCTTTATACGTTCCATGTGTGGTATGAACGAGTCATATCATTTTAAGGGGGCGGTAGTCCGCACTTCCTCAAATGAAATTTTCGTATGTATATACAACATGAAACGAATAATGGTATGAAATAAAATCGAATTACAGAAGCTTATATATAAAATATATATCATTAATATCATATTTAATTACAGTGCCATCATAATGGCCACCATGAGAGGTGGTAAGATGTATTTGAACAATCATCGTTTCGTGAGGCGTTAGTTTGCCATCCACAGAAACATTATGTTCATCATCCATTAGATGGAGTTGTGTGTATGTGTAGTTTGAATCCTTCTTATAACAACATCCTAGTATATTTAGGATACTGGTTTTGTTACAAAAGAAAGGAAATAAAAAGATTTTGGGGGTTGGAGAAGCAAAATAAATGAAGATACTTTAAGAGAAAATTGTTACCATTAATTTAGGTAACTCACTTTGGTTGGAACCAAAGGACTTCTTGAAATGCTTTCTGCGTAAGGGGAAGCATCAAGGAGGAGGAGAGGGATGTGGGGAGCTTATTTGGGCAGAGCTTGGACGAGCCAAGTGGCTTGAGAGGTGTGAGGAAAAGAGAAGGAGGAGTGCCCTTTTATAAGAGGGGTGAGGGGCACCTTTGGAAAAGCTAGAAATATTAATTTATAATAAATTCATATTAGGTTTCCAAAGGCTCCATAGTTGACTATTCAAAGGATGAGGTGGGGATAGGTCGAAAACAACTCATCCAATAGAATTTAGACAGGTTTGGGTACTTATATTAACCTTATCTTTAAGTATTAACTCTAAGTTAATTAGTTTCACTTTTACAATGTCTCTTTGTATTTTTATATAATATGGTTAATAAACATACTATATACATCCAAGAGACCCCCAAGTGGTTCACTAATAATTAAAATATCATAATATAAGTCTCTTGGCCGAACCTTAGATTTTTAGGAATTTAATATCAATTAATAATATAATATTTGTTTTAAGAACTCTTTTATGTCAATTTTGACACTATTCAATAGTTGATTTTTGTGAAACTCATAACAGATTGATTACTTCAAACAAAGTCAATTAAATCAATCCTAATATATCATATTATCCTAGAAAATTAGTTTAATTCATTAAAAGTTTCATATTATATTTATTTGGGTATTTATAATATCAATTATTTTAATTTTTCACTATTATAGTAATTACTGCATCATCATTGTGTCATAAATTAAATAAATTATTAAATGTCTAAAAATTATAAATAAAATATCATTATGTAGGAAATATTTTTATCTTTCTAATGAATATTTATAATCGAAAATCCAACATGTATAACCCTATGTAAAAATTGTTCTTCTAAAAGATGTAAGCTTATGCCATTTTTATTTTTATTTTAACTTTATTAATATAATGTGTCCCTACCACATACAAGTGGCTCCAAGGGGTCCCCAAATTGACCCAAGGATGCCCATGGTCGGGTATGTTTCCAACAATAAGGTTAGGACACGTTTTAGGGTAATTTTGTATTATTATAATATTATTTTTTTTAACCCTTATTTACCGGATTTACCCTTTAACCATGGTAAATAAAATATTTACCACAGTAACTATTCAAAATGTCTAAAAATAAAAGTTACCTATTTACACAATTTTAACAACCTGATTCCAAATATGGAATCCATTTTCCTAAATTCAAAACACAGAAGTGGCAGAAATTAATTTAAAATTAATTCCCGCTGTCAAAACAAAAATCGTGTTTTTAAGAGATAATAACTATAAAAAGATTGACACTTGTTTATGTTCGGTTTAATTGTAAAATTATTCCCAATGACCAACATTATATTAAATGGTAAAAATATATTCTAAATATACATTAAAACCACTCAAATTCACAATTTATCACTATTAATTATTTTGATTAAAAAAGTTGTTTTTAATTAAAATTTAGAAATTTTCACTATTCATCAAAATATGAAAGTTATCCGAAATGTACCAAAATTTCACCCTAGGCTAATTTCGATATTCCGAATCCAAAAATGAAGTCCATTTTAAAATATAAAATATATATGATTTCAAAAAGTAGGTATTACTATTCACAACCGCTAGTTTAATTAGTTGTGGTGTGTGTTAGAACTCGAGGTTACGTACAACACACGCTATCGCATTATTCGAAGGGAAACGTACCGTAGAAGCTTGGGGTGTTACAATAGTAGCCTGCTAAGCCAATAAAACTGCGTACCTTGATTATGTTTGTTGGTGTGGGCCAATTATAGATTGCATTTGTCATTGTAGGGTCAACTAGGATTCTATCCTTAGAGACAATATGGCCTAGAAAAGAAACTAATTGAGGCAAAATTCATAATTTCTAAACTTCCCATATAATTTATTTCTTCTAAGAGTTCTCAAAATAATTCTCAAGTGATTCTCATGGTCTTCCTAGATTTTTCAGTATACAAGTATATCATTGATGAATACCACAACAAAGTTATCAAGATATTATTTGAAAATTATATTCATTAAATCTATGAAAACAGAGGGTACATTAGTCGGTCCAAAAGGCATCATTGTAAACTCATAATTCCCATACCTAGTTCGAAATGTTGTCTTAGTAATATCTTCCTTCCTCACACATAGCTGATGATATCTGGACCGATGGACAGTCTTTGAAAAGTATTGAGCTCCATGAATTTGATCAAATAAATCATCAATCTGAGGTAGAGGATACTTATTCTTTTTTTTAATAGCATTTATTTCTCGATAATCAATGTAAGGCCTCATGGATCCATCTTTTTTCTTAAAAAATGGGAAAGGGGCTCCCCATGGAGAAACAATAGGTCCAATAAATCCTTTTTTCACTCAATTCCTGTAGTTGTTTCTTTAGATCTATTAATTCCATAGTTTTCATTATATAGGGAGTCTATGATATAGGTCTTTCATCAAAAACTAAATCAATAGAGAACTCAACTTCCCGCTCTGGAGGATGTCCATGTAAATCCTCTAGAAATACATTAATGTACTCTTGCACTATGTGTGCATATTCAATTTGAATATTTCCTTCCTCTCCCATAGATGATGGTTTATCTTACTCTCCATGTATTTCACTCAGTAGAGCTACTGGTGGTGGATCTAGATAAGAATCAGGTGGAAATGTTTCTTCCTTAAAAACAATGGATTCTATACCATTTTCAAAAACTGTAACTTCCTTCTTCTTAAAATAAATATTCACATCATAATTTTGACATCCAATCCATACTGAGAATTATATAAAATTTATTCATTGGTATGATGAAAAGGTTATCAACTAAAGAACGTTTTGGGGTCTGGAGGGGGACTATTCGACATTCCTTTTTTTCAATGATACATCCCCTGAATGATTTGACTGACTAAACCTTTATTAAAAAAATTGAACATATATAATTTTCTTTAAAAAAAGAGATTATATAAATGAATATGATGATCTAGAATAAAATAAAGTGTTGGCTATGTTTTAGGAAACTGTTAAAGTACATGCCACCACATCATTAGGAACTTCATCCTCGACGGTTGTAATCGCATAGGATCTCCCTTGTTCTCTTGGTTTTTTTAGCCATGTTTCCTTGGCACATAGGACACTCATTTTCATAGTGTCCCATCTCTCTGTAACTGTAGCATTGAATATCATTGAATTTTTACTTCCCCTTGCATTCATCTGATCGATGACCCTTTTCTCCTTAGTTGTAATAGACTCCCATGCATTTCAAGCATTTCCCGAGATGATTCTTTCAACAGTTCTCACATAATAGGAATATATTTTTTCACTCACACTTCTTTAGTGCTTCACCTTTTCCTTTATTATCAAATTACCGCTTCTTATCATGGTTTTCATTGAAAAAATTTGATCAAGAAAATCCATTCTCTATTTTTATGTCAGTTGATACAATTTTCTCATATGATGAAAATGATTTAGAATAAAATTCCCTTCGAAGACATGGATTAATACCTTCAGTGAAATGATCAATCTTTTCTGCCTAGTCAGTTATGTAATCTACAGTATACTGAGCCATCCTTGTAAAAGTATCTTCACCCTTGAGACAATATACTTTCAGTACTACCTTTCCATTTTAATTGCATCTTAATGCCATGAATATCATTTCAACGGACTTCATCCATTACCCCGAAACCACTGGATTAGTAGTCCTACTAAAATATGAGGGATTATACTGCATGAAACGATCCAACACAGGTGTGGAATGGTTATTTGTTACCACTTGAGTATGTTGTCATAATATGGTCATGATCTGATATGCTCCATCATTGACTGTGTTGACTTTCTCAGTGGGGAGATCCCTACATTTCCCATGAGTATTGATTGACCTTCTTCCATTAGACTCCATTTCTAAATAACTACACACACTAGATTAGGTTTTGAATTTTAATGTATAATCATTAAAAAATACATAGCATTGTTTAAGATCCTATGCATGGCTAATCCTATAATCAGAAAAATGGTTTATTTTAGGGATAGTTTACATTTCAATCCTTCATAATGTCTTGTATAGAAAATATGAATTATCATGAGAATATCCCTCGTGAGTGTCATAACCAAGACTGCAGCGAGGCCTGCTTCCGTGTACCTTTTCTCATTAGAGTATAGATCAAAGCGGTGTTTTTGTTTTTTACCCCTATATACATTTGTTCCAGATCGTCTTATACCTACTCATATCCAAACAGGGATGTATTACTTGTATGATCCATATAATCTATTACTTACCAAAATACCAGGATGTTTATTATGTTTATCCTCAAAGGATAATCTTAGGGACTCTTCCCTAATCTATATTTTCTAAATCTAGTTTCCATGTTTTCTACTAAACTTCCTTTGATACCAACTGTAACACCCCAACCCTAATAGGTTGGAGCTGATGCATTACTTATGATATTGGAATGGTTATAAGGAATTAACATTCTAAATTAATGATCAGTTTAGTAGTCTCGAAGAAACTAGATACATTTTTGAAACTCAAATTATATTTGGAAAGGATACGAAATATAATACATAACGAAAACAAAAAACTACATCAATGAGAACTCAATAAATGATATCCTCTTCCTAACCTGTTGAAGGTAAAAAATGAAAGGGATGAGCTCAAATTCTCAATAATGGATACAAATAGATGAACCATGAATACAATAATATCTCAGTTGTAAACAATTTGACATAATCAATATGTCTTGGTGAATAAATGAAAACTCACTCCATTAATAATTTGACAATGAAATTGCATCCATAGATTTTTTCCATAGTGAAAACCTCATAGATAGTCATAATAAATGATGAATAAATATAATGTTTATTAATTGTATATCATGTATCTGGCACATGAAACCATAATATCATAAAAACGGTTTAGTTCTAAGGGTAAAAACCCGTCTGATTTTTGGAAACAAACTCGAAGTGTTTGTCACCAAAATTATTTCTCTCATGAGACCTACCGATGCATAGAGGGTTTGTAGTGGGCCCTTCCAACAACTATATCCAATTAATTATTTATACATAGATTCAATACAGGAACAATATGTATTTACATTGTCTGTTTGAAAGATATAATACAGATTCATCAATATTTCCACAGTCAAAACAACATTCAAAATAAAAATTGTTTGTAAAATGGTATAAGGCTTAGAGAATAATAATATTCATGATGTGAGATTATAGAAATTTAATATAAATATAATTTCAAATTAAAATTGATCAAAAATGGGAATTAGGTACACCACATAATAAATGGTTGTTGGACAATACTAAATAAGTCACAACGAACTGAAAATTTAAACAACGCTCGTTACCACGTTGTAATCAATTGAGTCGTATGACCAAAATTAGACAACCACAAAATGAATGTGATAACAACATGAATATAAATATAATCATGATAATATATATTAAATTGAATTAAACATATACCACATACAATAAATAAGTTGTGAACAATGAAAATCTCACAGAAATGAAAGTGAGATGAGAATCACCTCTTACAGATATTTCATCATGGTAACGAGTGTTATTGCGAGGGATTAAGGAGAGGTAATGGGGTATATAATTATTTATATACAATAATTTCAGTATGGGGAGGTTTTAAAACATATCCCATCACTAGGAATAAAAAATAAAAGGGCACAACATGGGGGAGATTCTTGAACAAAATAGGGAGAGCGGATCCCTCACATTATGCTTAAAGGTGTTCTTGACTTGTTATTAAAGACCTGAACAAATAAATTAGGATTATACATTCATAATTATAGAAAATATTCAATATGTAAATGGTTTATTATAACCCTTTTTAGTTCATTAAAGGCATTTTTTATGAGTTATATGGTTAAATTTCATTGTTTGGGCCCATTTGTTTACTTGGTTTTAAAAGATCGGTTCACTTATATTCATGTTCGGATAAATATGAAAAATGGAAATGTTTTTCTAAAAATGAATTTATATGATATTATGGATCATCTAGGAGATTAGATAGTTTTAAATTTAATTTGGTTTCTTATATTTAAGTCTAACTATTATATAAAACCATAGTGACAACTGTTTTTGTTAATCGGTGGGGTTGATTACAAAGAACGTTTTTTGCTTTATAACATAATAGAATTTGTAAAAAAGGATTACAGGACTAAAAATAGGATATATTACATATATAATTATCTAGATTAACCATATCACAAATGTTTATATGACCATAATTAAATATTATAATATAAATTGATAAATTGTTTTCCTTGAATGTGCTAAATAAGCACATCTCAAACGGTGCTACCATTTCTTCCAAATAAAGCGTTAGAGAAGGAAATAAGATTATTAAATATCCCATTAGCATAAATACATTCCATTAAATTTATTTTACTAGAGTTATAATACAATTTGGTTGAAGGAAGGTGAGGAAATAATCAAAAAGAAACATACTTAAATGAAAAGAAGGGATTTGAAAGAGGAATTTACATCTTGAGACTTTCTCCTTTGAGAACCTCTTAAAGGGAGAGGTTTTGGTATTGTGAAGAGGCCATGAGCTTTTTTACGTGGTGAGGATCTTGGGGAGATATTTTGGCATAATATTGGCAAGGAAAAACGCTTTAGAGGAGTGAATATAAGGGGGAGTGAAGGGGTGTTTATAGTAGAGGAGAGAGGAGTTTTCTTAATATAAAATCCATTAATTTATTATTCCCTCCCAAGTCAACAAATAGTGAGTATTCCATGACCAAGAATAGTAATATATGCATGTGAATCCCAAAAAATAAGGCTTACATCATAATATCATCATCAATGACTCAATTAATCAATTATTTAGCATTTATCATGAATTATCAGATTGTACCATTCATAAAAAATTCTAGTATTTCAGAAAAATCCCAAAAAATCACCCAAACTATTTTTTGACATGTATAATAAAAAAATGAAGTACATTTCTAAAAAATAAATTTCTAAATATTATTAATTATATATTTAATAAAATCAATATTGAATCAAAATATATAGAAACATTAAATACTCATCTTAATTTTTAAGGTGTCTAAATTAATTTATACACTCCAGGGTATAGATACCATTCATAAGATTCATATTACTATCCACATGGGTAAGTTACAATTCATAATGGTATTTTAATATTCATAAGGTTAGGTTACAATTCACTAAAAATTAAGTTAATTCTATCAAACTCTAAATATCATCTTGAACACTACCGTGTAAGTTAGATTTTTTAAATTCAAATCAACGAGCTGAAAAATTTAAGTTTAATGGCTAGGTTATGGCTGTCTTCAAAAAGTAACCATGTTTTCTTCAATAGGGGCTCGATGATTGATGAAATATAGGTTATCTAATGATTATAGTGTATTTAATATAAACATACCATATAATGTTTGGGGTACTACATATGCTATTTAAATTCTTCCCTTTCTATGCATATAAAAATTATAACTTCGTTCATGCATTCATGTGGACTATCACCTCCACAAAGAGATGTGATTCATTTTTCATCACCAAACAACATGAATGATATATATATGTATATTTAAATAAATAATATTATATTTATTATATAATTATCATTCTGTAAATATAAATTAATATAAACCTTATTTCAATAATGATCATTGGAAAATGGAAATGTTACTCATGCATATGTAAGACATACTATCTCCACGATTGTAACTTAGTTTATTTTTCATAACAATATTTCAAGGTTGTATTTAGAAGTGTAATTAATGTATAAAAGTGATAATTATGTCATTAATATTATTATGGAGATGATTTTATGTTGATTTCTTTGACAACGGTCAACCTATTTGAAGTGCCCGGGAAGAGTTGTACTGCTGGGAGGGGGGTTGAATCAGTGGTGATTTTTACAATTTTTCATTATTTTTAAATTAAATCCATATTGGACTATTATTATCTAATACACTATTATAATAACTCATACTCACCCAAATTACTTAAAAATTACTAGAAAATGAATATATTATTTTTTACAATGTTCAGTCTTAGAATGAGCCTACTCATTGTTGTGATTGGTTAGACTCCCAAATCACAGATTATCCACTATAATCACAAGTACTTGCAACATAAATTTCTTAATGATCATAATGTCCCTATATTATATAAATATTTCAACTAAAACAATATTTTCAAACTATATTATTATAAAAACACAAGAAAGGCCACTTTTGAATGTTGACTGGTTTTGAAATAATTGATCAAGAACATTATTTTAAGCCTCCAAGATAAATTAAATACTATATACTCAGAAACTAAAGAACTCCACTGAATAGGTTCCTCCTCAATTTATATATCATGATGTCACAATAAAATTTTGCTCATATATAATTCTAAAATATCATTATGTGCATTAAATAATTATGATATAACATATATATCTTTTGACGAACTGTCTCCACAAAAATATACTTCTTTATGAACTAATTTCTACCTTTAGATACACCATCTCATACTATATTCTTCTAAATTTCATTTATTCATGAGAAATATCTCAACACTATGAGTGATGAATTATTTTATTAAAAATATTATATGTGTTGAACATCAGAACCAATACTCACTCTTCTTCTCAGTATTTTCATGAAAAAATCACACTACCTCATCTAAAAATAAACTCTGTATTTATAAAACATTATCCAGTGGATTTCAAAATATGTATCCCACATTAATTATATGATCATTCCAAGATGTTTAAAATGGTTTTTTAGACTCCGGATACCAACACCATAAAATTTCTCCACAAATCAAATGAAAAAAAAATTGTATGGTCGCTTACTACTTGACCTCTAACTCAAGTACTCAGCATACAGTAATTCTTAACCAAATAAAATTTCATTCACAAAAACAATTTCATTATTTTTATAAAACCATTATTCAATCACAAGCCATTCACTTCATGCAACTATCCTCATCATATTGCAAACTAAATAATTCATCTCCCATATCATAACTCACCCAAAAAGCACTCATCCATGAACAACTGTATTCTTAAGAGATTTATTTATAATCACCAAATACTGTATGTATTATATCTCATGTATAACTCTGCATCTCATAAAATTTATGAATTCCCACAAAACAATCCATCTTCATATTGTTTACTGCATGGGTGTCTGCAAATAGCTTCACTATGAATCAGTGTTTGTAAGGTACCATCACCACGAAGCATCACCCAATGAAAAGCATGTCATTTTTTTGAAAATCAATGTTTTTTTAATTATTTCGAATAACTATTTTCTCAATGAATTCATTCACCACACACAATTAATTAATTTAAATATTATCATAGTTTTCATATAATTTATTTTCAAAACATTTTAAGCTTCGAAGATATCTTTCTTATTAGTACCTTTGAACTCTTGAAGAATCACGAATGTTCCTACAAGGCACCCGGGCCTACGGGTACATAGTCTGCAAACCTCCACCATGAGGTGCTCATCTTTGAAGGGATCATTCCTGGGTAGGAAAAAGAAAACTATCATGAGATCGGATGACTCTCATTTAAAATGAATGATCAGATCAGACAACCACATTATTTCCATGTTTTTATGCTATGGGTGAACAATACCCACGTAATTCCATCCCATGTCGAAACATCCTAATTATAAGGTCATGGTTTATTAATAAAATCATGCCATATGAGGCCAAAAATCAATAATACATTGTCTTTGGGCCTCCCTACATTATAGTGCCGCCTCTTATACATATTCCACTAGCCCAGTCCATGTAGTGTATGTGGGCCACTATCCCAATCCATGCATGCTCTATAGGCCCCAAACATGGGCCCACCCACTCACTGTCGGAACTCTACCTCCTATATTTCAGGTGATAGACTAGTTACTTCCTTGAGAATGGTTGACCAATGAGCCCCACAGTGGTGAGTTCTAGCCTGGCTAGGCTGGTCTACTGGGATGGAAATTTTTTAACTAATTCTCCTTTGTATAAATTAGAATAAATCTTATGTATAAGATGAAAAATTAAATGCCTTATCAATTTAAAATTATATGACCCTATCAACTCCTCATATAAATAATTCATTTTCCTTAAAATATTTTACACATATAATAAACAATGTGTCCTCAGTGAACCATGTCTAAAACATTTTAGATCATCAAAAAAATCATCATAATTATATACTCAATGATGAACTATCCAAGTGTGACCTATAATGACATATTAATAAAAAATTTACAAAAATGAAATCCAATGATATGAGATGAATCCATAACAGTTCTCTAGGAATCATTACTTAATACACATTCACCAGACACATATTGACACACTGTAACAATAAATTCAACATTAAGGTTCAAAAATCTCCCCCTTTTTACATTGTTGTCAATATCCCTTCACAGAGATCCTATCACATAAATGTCCATTTGTTTTTATCATAACTCCCCCTTAATGAAAATAAAATGTAAAGGGTAAGTGGGGTCTTCTCAACTAATATGTCTTCTCAAAAATTTCTTATCTAATTATCTTAAAATAAGGTATGATATCTCATGATATTTGAAAAAGATCCTTTATTTAATCACCTCAAACAATACATGGGCTATCCCGCTGTATAAAACAAGTGAGATATAACCAAGGTATATTATATATCATTCAAATATCCTTGCATGTGAAATTAGTCTTAGAATGTCTCGAAGGAAATATAACATCCCACACAATCATTATCAAACACATTCGAATGTTTAGTTATGCAATAATAATTTCCCATTTCCTCGTCATTATCATAAATCAAGCACTCCCTTTAGATAAATACAATTCAAAATGATATAGGAGTGTGAATTTACTCAGACCTCATAAATTCTCCCTTTTAAGAGATGTATCCACTTTCATCATCATGGAATTAAATGAATGAAATGATGAACAACACTTCTCTTTCAATTTCTTACTCTATTAGTACAAAATAAAAAACTGGATGGGGGAATAAGTAGGTATATCATTGTATTATTAAAGTGATATGAGAGTTTTCAACATGAATTTTCAAACATAAATCAATAAACTTCTCTTTTGGAATTTTTTTGGTGAAAATACTTGCAACCTAATATTTAGTAGAAATGAGTTCTTACTTTATATCTCCACCTACCACATTTTATTTGATAAAATGATACCTAATATCAATATTCATGGATCATGAATGTTGTTATAATTTTTTAAATTGTCCAATAACACTTTTATTATTACATGAAATTTTTAGTGGTCTCTTAGTTTCAATTTTTCAAATATTCCAACTACACATTTATCCATATCATTTATATACATACATGTGTAGCTATAATATATTCGTCCAATTTTGTGATGATTGTTACTGAATTAAAAGTTTTTATATACCAAATGAAACATCCTTCTCCCATGAAGAAGTTCCCACCTGGGGTTGATATCATGTTTCCATAATCACCTTCCTAATAAGTATCTATAAACCCCAATAGTTTCTAATATACATTTTGTCTTTATAATAGGCCATAGTTCATAGTTCCTTTCACTTATCTTGGAATTCTTTTTGCAACCAAAAAAAGTTTTTATTTTGGATCACTTTGAAATATAGTAAATAGTGTCACCACATAATTTATATTTGGTCTTGATGTTTGTGAGATAAAGAAGACTTAAAACAATTCTTCTATATTCTGTCTAGTTATCATTGTTTAGAGATTAATCCTTACCTAATTTAGTTCCAACTGAAATGGATGTTGGAACTTATTTTTCATATTACATTACAAAAAATTTCATTAATTCCTTGGCATACATTTCTTGTGATATAATATGGAATTTGGATTCTACTAAACAAGAAATCCCTGAAAATATGTCATCTGTCCAAGCATGGAAATCTCAAAATTTCTTTTCATTTTCTCAACAAATTCTTCTCATAAACCTTATTTGTCACCATTACATAGTATTTCATACACATATACAATGACTATGACAGTATCATTGGACATTTTTCACACATAAAGGTAACTATTAACTTTACCTTTTACAAACATCATATCATTTTTGTAACCATCTAATTTGGAATACTAGTCTCTTGAGGCATGTTTCAAACCATACAAATAATTTCTCAAAATTCATACCATGCTTCCATCACTGTCTAGATAAAATTCATCATGTTTTCTAATATAGAATTGTTCTTCAAGATCACCATTTAGAAATAATTATTTCACATCCATTTGATGAACTTTATAATATTGTATGCCACAATTTCCAAATAGATTTTATCAGTTTTCATTGTTTCTACTAGTGAAAATGTTTCTTTAAATTCAATTCCTTGCATATGAGAATATAATTTATAATCTATCCAAGATTTATTTCATGATAATTTTCCTTTATTATTTAGATTATTTATTAAAACCAACTTGGTACCAATATCATTTTTATTTTTCGTTCTTGATACAAGATCTAAAGTGATGTTCTTATCAATTTCATCAAGCTCCTCATTCAAATCGTGTATAAATTCCACATTCATAACCCCTTCATTCACTGTATGAGGTTCAATTTTTAGAAATAAGTGCAATTTTATCTTAAATTATCAATAGTATTCTTTTTTAAACTGTATACTATTGATTGCCAATGCTATTTTCAATATCAAAATGTTTCTTTAATTTCCTTTATCATTTTATCTTATTTTAATCAACTTCATATTCATCATTGTTATATTAAGAATCAATATCAGCAAAGTTTAGCTCTATCTCAAAAGCTCCATCATTCTTCAATTCTATTTTCATAACATATTATACTTAAAATTATAAAGTTGTATCAACTATAAGAACTAATTTTTTCTATTCATCCTCAATTTTGACATAACTGTAGTCAAACTGCTTGTTCCTCCAACTGTTCCCGCTTCTCTATCCTTTACCATCGCATAGGTGGCCCATGAAAATTCACTCCATTCCTTTTTATTGAAATTTTCCTAAATTGATGGTCTTGGTCTTTATAATGCAAGAGATTCCAAAAACTCTAAAGTATTTAAATGTTGACATTTTTCTGTAACACAATTTATATGTGGTCTTTTGTGTTTCTGGTCTCATTAGACATTTTATTGGAATGTGTATAGCAGTACAAGAAAATTCTCGCTTAAAATACATTAAGATGTTATGGTAATCTAACATAGTCCTTCCCATATCAATAATGATTATGTTATTCATTTTAGCTACTTTATCTTAATATGGAGTAAATGGTGGGTTAAATTGATTATTGATTCCATTTTTAGAAACATAACATTAAATATAATCACATGTGGGACCCTTAAAATTTTCTTATATCAACTTCTTGATATAGTGACCCATTACTTTATTAGCTTGCCTTCTAAAATTATTGAACAATTTAGTTTCCTCTAACTTGTGCTTGATAATCATAAAATTAGTTATCTGAGTGTAATCATCAATAAATGCAATAAAATTCTATCAACATAGGTATACTTCAATCTCATTGGGGTATATAAGCCCATATTTATAATTTCAAGGGGTATAGAAGATATAATATCCACCCCTTTTGTGAACTCTAGGATAATTTTCCTTTTTGAAAAGTTTCACATATTTTATCCCTTCCTCTCTAGCTTGGGAAAATATCTCACAATATCATGCTTCAATATTTTACTTATACTCTTTTGAAAAATATGGATAAGCCTTCTATAAAATATGGGCTTGTAATATTTTACACTCAATTAATAGAAATTGATAGAATCATTGATATGAATTATATTACCATTAGTTTTTTTCCTCATCGATGAATCGTCCATTTTTTTATAATAAAAGATTCTTTTTTTGTATAACACCAAATAACCATAATCACAAAGTTGATTCACACAATGTACGTTTTACATTATCCATTCAACATATAATGACATATTTGAGTTCAGATTTTTGGACTCAATCTTTCAATTTTAAACACCTTTAATTTTTAGTGAACAATCACTTCCAATGGAAACTTCTACTCATTCATGATTATTATTGTTTCTTAAAATGTTTATGTCACTGGTCATGTGTTATGAACATCAACTATAAAGAATCCATGACATGGTTTTTCTATTAGATTTTAAAGAAACTTCAGTAAAATATGATTTTTATTCATTTATGTTTTGAACACCCTTTAATTTCATAATTTTTTAGGTTTGTTCAGGAAGAATAGGCATGAACATTTCTGAAATATGACCATGTTGATCACATCTGACACATATTTCTTCTAAATAGTAAAATTTGTTCTGTTTTGGTAGATAAAATGAGTTCTTGATAACATCTGGAATACTTTGAAAATTTTCTATTTTATTTATAGGATATATCCCCCTTGGTTCTTGTCTTATCATTGGTAGAGACATGTTTTACTGACATAAATAAGCTTTATTCCAAAACACTCCACAACACTAGCAGTTTCTTCTTAATAATAATCTTCCTAACTGATAATAAATTTTTATTCAATATTTTTTTTGTTGTCTTTCAATATACTGATATTCTCTCCACTATGGAGAAAAAAATATTCTTCTTGAATTAATAGATAAATTATCACTTGTCTTCATGATGCATAGTTTTTTAGAATTTATTTTTAGACCTGCATTGTTATAGATAAGAGATTTATTTTGAGATTCATAGACTAGTGAATTAACCTGCTTAATTGAACTAGTTTTTTATGATTATACCTTGACCCAAATATACTAGCTGAAATATTCTATAATATTTTTCAAACTATTCTATACTTCAATAAATTTAGACGGAGTCTTTGATTTCAGTACTTCATTAAGAGAACGTTTTTCTTCAAGTTCCTTTAAATTCTTTTCCATTTCATCCAATTTCAATTTGTGCATTTTGATCTCATCAATGTAAAGAATATCATTCTTTGAACATTATTAATTTTCCTCTATTATATTTTATTTTCCATTCAATAATAGTATCTTCTCCTTCTTAATAATTTTTTTCTCAAGATGAGATTTTAATCCATTTTTCATCATGTGATCTTGCTCTATTCATTCACTTTCATCATATTCACTTCTTGAAATGTCAACACCTTCTTCAACATGATCCATAATGTTAGTTTTATATTCTGATTATCTACTTATGGTGGGGCTAGATTCATCTTACTTAGTCACTAAACATAATATTTTACTTTTAAATAATTTATTCTTACTTCCATTAAATTTGGTTGTTCTGTTTGAGATCTTCCCCCATTTATTTTTCTATGGGTTTTCATTATCCATATAAGGTTCCATAGACTTATTTTTAAGACAAATTACTATGAAATTAACAATGTAATTATATTTATAGAACTTTGGTGGTAATTTACATCTACCCTTATAATTTCCCTCCTTGGAATATTTTTGATACATGAGAACAATTATATTGAAATATTTATCTTCAATTTCATTATCAAATTCACATGATTCTAAAATTTCATCATCTCTAGTTTTGAGCATTATCATGGCTTCAAAATCTATCTCATCTTTGATATTTTTCATTAATACTATGATCTTTCTCATTTCAAATACAATGATTATTTTATGTAATTCATTAAGTGTGAGATCATATTTGTCTTCCAAATCTGATAATTTATGATCAAAACTATTATAAAAAATTATCATTAATTTTTTTACAATGGTTTAATCATCCATATTTTCTCCAAAAACTCAAATATTATTTACAATTTCATTGAAATTTGTGAAATTTTCATCGATATTTTATTCTTTAACCAAATTTATATCTTCAAATTTCTTATTAAAATTTTCAATTTGGCCTCCTCGACTTTCACATTTCCTCTATAACTAATTTACAATTTATACCTTTTTTTGAATTTTTGAGTCTCATAACCTTTTGGTAAAAATTTGTTTTGAAAGGGACATCAAAATCTTATATTTATCTCTTCCATCAACATCCATATTTCTCTTTTTTTGTAAAATTTATAAGATATTCATCGACAATTGCTGGGAATCCAATAGTAACTACATCTTTATCTTCAATTCCAAGAGATTGAGGAAATGGGAAATCATATTCTTCTAACTGTGTTAGTTCTTTAGATCAAAATATAGAAAACTCGTAATATTAATAGAATTAATTTTATCCATCTTCAATACAAAGTGGATCCTGAATGGGGGAAACTAGGTCTAATACCAATTGGAGTTCCCATGAGGAGTTGCACCACTAAGAAGGGGGGTTGAATCAGTAGCTATTTTTGAAATTTTTCTTTCTTTTGTAATTAACCTATGTTGACCTGTTAGGATCCAATAAACTCTTATGATAAGTCAGCCTCTCCCAAATGTAATAAACATAAATCGCATAGGAACACAATATTATTACAAGGTTCAGTCTCAGAATGGTCCTACTCATTATTATGATTGGTTAGACTTCACAATTATAGATTCTCCGCTATAATCACAAGGTGTTACAACATACATTTCTTCATGAGCATAGAGTACCACTATGCCTTCTAGATTCCCAGTAGAATAATAGTTTAACAATACCTTGTTATAAAAAATGATTACACAACAATATAAGATATACCAATTCTGAATTATGACTACTTATGCAACAAATGATAATGATTTTCCTTTTGAGAGAACATGATAAATAAAATATCATATGTTTACATAGTAAAGAACTCTACTAAAAAGTTTAATCCTAATGTTTTTCCTCTTTAAATCTCAATATAATTCTTCTCATATTTCATGCCAAATTTTCTTTATGTGCATTAAATAATTCCGAAATAACATTTATATCTTTTGTATAACTTTCTCCAAAAACAATTATTGCCTCACGGACTGATGTATCCATCCAGATACAATGTTTAAATTATTCTACAAATAAATTTTATTTCTTCATGAGAAATATCTCAATATTGTGAGAAATAATTTATTTTATTTGGAAAATTTTTTATGTTTAACTTTATAAGAACTTCTCACACTTCTTTTAATTATTTTAATAGAAAAATCACACTACTTTATTTGGAAATAAATTCCATAATTATAAGAAATTATCCACTAGTTATCGAATTAGTTATCACATAATAATTTTGTGATCGTGAAAGTAGTTTAAAGTGGTTCATCAGACTCCTCATAGAAACACCACAAACATTACCTACAAGTCACATAAAACAACTTTTCATGGTCACATACTGATTGGATGCTAATTCAAGCACTCTCCATATAGTAATTCTGACACATATCAAATTTCATTCACAAAAATAAGTATATTGTTTTTACAAAAAAATATATATTCATTCACAAGGCATGCACTACATGCATCTATCATCCACACTTAAAATACCATATAGTTTACCTCATGCATAGTAACTCAACAACAAATCACCTCATCGATGAACCATTGTATTCATAAGAAATTTATTTACAGTCATTGTATACTGTATTTATTATATCTCACACATAACTCTTCATTGTATCGAATTAATTAATTCTCACAAAATTCATCTCCATACCATGTCGGTGTCTAAAAATAGCATCACTATGAACCACTATCCACAAGGCACCATCACCATGAAGCATCAACACATGAAAATCATGTAATTTTTGGACAATCATAACATATTTATTTACCACAAAGCACTGTTGTTGTGAAGAATTCATTCACCACACACCATTCATTCGTGGACATATTTTCGTAGATTACATAACATATTGTTGAAAATAATTTAATGCTTTGCAATAAATCTTCATTAGTAATAATTTTTAACTCCCAAAGTATATTAGATGTTTCTTCAAGGCACCTGAGCATACAGGTGCATGGTTTAAAAAACTCTATTGTGAGGTTCTCATCCTTGAATGGGTCATTCATAGGGAGTAAGAAGAAAAATCATGTGAGACCAGATGACACTTGTTTTAACCAAGAAATCAAACCATACGGCCAAGTTATTTCTGCGTTTTTAAGCAATAGGTGAATAGTACCAATGTACTATCACCCCACATCAAAACTGCCTAATTATGGGGTCACAGTTCATCAATCTACTTAGGCCATAAGCATCAAGAATTAACGAATACCCAGTGGTTGTGCCACCCCAAATGGTGGCACTGCCTCCTCTCTATGGTCCATTGACCCAATCCATACATTCTTCATGGGACACTAGCTCAATCGATGCATGATTTTTGGGGCCTATACATAGGAATGCCCACTCCTTGTGGTCACTCTACCTTTTTCCACCTACACACTATCCAAGCTAATTACCTTATCTTGGTTGAACTACATGCCCTATAGTGCTGAGGTCAATCTTGGTATGAATTCTCTAGTTGGTTGGACAATTTTTTAAGTAATCATCCCTTGCATAACTTAGAATTATTCCTAAATATATATTAATAAATCAAAGTCCTTATTAATTTAAAATTCCATGACACTCTCAACTCCTAAAATACTCAATATATCATCCTTAAAATCTTATACACATATTGTAAGAAAGTTTTCTCAGTTACATGAGTCTTTGACATTAAAGATAATCAAAAAAATAATCTCTATTGAAAACCCCATGAAGAACTATCCAAGCGTGACATCTAATTCCATATAAAAGAAGAATAGACCATGTGAGAAATCCATTTATATTATGTGAATCCATAAGAATTATCTATAAATCATCACTTCATACACATTCACCAAACACAAATTAACACACTATGAAAACAAATTTAACACTAAGGTTCAACACTAATAATGTCATTCTGGACATATGAACTGAATATCATCAAACCATCTATCATAAACATAAAAAATTATGTAATTTTTATAACATGGTAATAAGTGTAATAAAAAGAATAATGAATTTGAAAATGGTTCTCACAAAATAAATAATTAAATAAATTTATCATTTAGGAAGAAAATGAATTTACATGATAAATCAAACCCATGGTAAGAAAATATTTAACCAAAAAACCACATTTTAAATGTTTTAGTGATTTATTTTAAAATCACCTTTTGTTTCCAAGTTTTTAAAATTATTTTATGAATGTATTTATATAGAAATAAATTTATTTAAAAGGTAATTTTTTTAATTCTCTATTTTTTCAAAAAGGGGTATTTTATGGTTTATGTAATATATTTATTTTTTAAAAAATCTCCTTTAAAATTATTCTTTATAAAAAATTTATAGAATTATAAATGATTGTTCTTTAATCTTTTATAGAATGAGTGGATTTTCCCACCATCATGAAAAATCAATGATTTTATGCTTCCTTTATAATTTTCCTTTGTTATTTTCAAAGAAAATGTTTTATTTATGTGGACGTTTTTTTAGATTTTAAAAGTGATTTTTATAAAAAAAGGGTATTTTGATATCCAAAAGTGTATTGTACATGGATTGAAAAGACTTCTTCATGGTTTTTATGCAAGATATGTTCTTTGGAAAGTTTTTATGATTATTTGATCTCATTATAGATAAATATATGATGGGCTGAGAAGCATTATATCTCAAGATATGAGGGGTTGATCCCCATTATAGCTCAAGATATGACGGGTTGAGCCCCATTATAGATCAATATATGATTATTTGATCCCCATTATAACTCTTTATATGACAGGTGATCCCTATTATAGCTCTCCAATGAATTGGGTACTCTGGATATGGAATTTGGCCATATGGTTATTTCATTTGTAAGGGAGATTATAAGAGTGATATGAAAATGATGTACTAAGTCACCTACATGAATTTTTTGTGCCTGATTATTCATTTTCATTGAAATCACTTGATTTAAAATGCTAATATAATGATATTTTTTTAACAGGAAAATATTATTCTCTTTTTGGATGAATAGGTATGTTTTTTAAGAATTTTTTTTAATGAATTTCAGGTTTTTCATTGGACTAATAGTTTTCTTCATTTATATCCCCTACTAAGATTGTAGTGCTCATCCAAAGATTTAATATTTTTCTCCTTGATTTTAAAGGAGATTAGGGATAATTTTGGGTTTAACAATAAAATTATGAACATTTATCATTGAAATAAATCATGTTTTAGTTTAAAGAATTTTGTTTTATACGAAAAATGGATATAGTATATAAGTGTCCAATTGTAATTCATGGGTTTACTTTTTAAGAGTTTTTCATAATTCAATAAAATTCGAAACAAAAAAAATTATAATTTTAAAGAATATGAATTATATTTCAAAAACAATAGAATATGTAATGCTTAAGGTTGTGTCCTTACAAATCATGTTTCATCATGAAAGATGGTGAATAAGAACCTACTCATGATCTAACTCTTAAGATAAAACAATAAATAAATATCTATATTAATATACTTCCTAAATAATGTTATGTTCTTTAAAAACCCGGGCCTTTTCTAGAACCTAATCTATTATACTATTTTTTAACAAACCAAATCTAGTTAAAATGACCTTTACCTTTGTCATTCTACCACTAAGCTCGAAGGGTGTTCCTGAACCCCAATGGTTGGAAACTAGTTCCTAAGTATCAAGAACGTTCACTTGGAAATTACTTCACTATAGAATGATGATATAAACTAGCAATGGAAACTACTAATAAATATGAAATGAATTATCTATATGTTTAATATCCATGCACATAAGATAACCATTTACAAATTAATGAACAATATATACTAGGTGTAGTGGAAACAAATAACAAACTAAAAAAGTTAAATTCAGAATGTATATATATAACAAGGATAAAAATAAAGGAATAGTAGAATAAATGAATCATTTTTCTCAAAGGAATGATAAAATCTCAATTAAGAACTAAAATAATAACTCGAGATACCACTTGAACATCTCAAAATGCCCCATATACACTCACTATAACCACATTTCCTTCAATATATAAAGGAAAATATCCAAACTAAAATTAACACCTTATCAACTAAAATAAAAAAATACAGGTACATACACACACATAAACCAGTGTGTATAAAATATGTGAGGAAAATATTCCTTGTAAGATTCCACCAAAAAGTCCATGTAATTCCCTTTATAAAGTATCTCATAAATTCTAGTTTGAACATTAGATAAAAAATAGGTTTTCAATTTTAAATTATCATACCTAAATAAAATTAGAAACATAATTTATTACTTTTCCTTTTTAGAACCGTAAAACAAGCCTTTTTTAAAACAAGTCATGTCAGGTTTGAAATCATGAGTGTCAAAAAAAACATTAAATGAGATATTGAGTTTAAAATTTTCATCAAACCATGATAATGGTGATTTGAAATTACATTAAACAAAACATATCCCCCTTCTCCCTCTTTTACTAAAACCATTTCTCAAATTCCATTTATAAATCAATTATCACTTCACTTTATAAATCATACATTCCAAACCATTTTAGAAACAATTTGAACATAAACCAAATATGGATCAGAATCAAATACAAGTATCACAGGAACTAACACCTCAATAAGTCATAATAAAAGTAAAATAACTAAAATTTGGTTCCATGTAATCATTTCAAGACTAGTGGATACTACCAAATCATGGAATAAAATCCCCTAAAAATCGTTAACATGAATAAAGAATCAAAGGTAACTCCCTTATATCTAAAATGAATGTAATAGTAATTGGCTCAGAGGATCACTCATTGGGACCCTATATGAAACTATAATCACCATGTCAACATCCCTATTGGTCTCATCAAGATTTATAATAATTACCCCCAGGAGGGCATAACTTTCTTAGTGCACTATTTAGTGTGTGTACTCCAAGATAGAATATAATGTATCCAAAAAATTTATATAGATACCTAGGATACCATGATATCAATCACTATAAGTGACCATGAAACAATTCATGAAACTATAATAAGAATTGAAAATAATGAAACACTTTAAAAAATCATCATCTCACCTTCTACACCATTGTAAGAAACATACTCATTCATTTCACCCTTGGAAAAGCATCAAAAAATAGATGAACAATATGAAACATCCCCCTTGGGGCCACAATGTGCATCATAAAAAAATGGGCAGAAAATTATATTTCACAATAATAAAATAATACATTTATAAAATGATAAATGAGGATCTACAAACTAGTAAGAAATTTCAATCCATTTTACATTCAATAAAATTTTACTTTAAAACATTCTTTGAAACCAAGTCATGAAACATTTCTTGAAACTCATTTTAAAATCAACCATTTATGAGGATCAACTTAAAATATCCATAAGGGTGAATGATATATTAAACCATTTCACACTGGATTAACATGCCCCTTTTTCTAAAGAAACACCTTAAAGTCCTAAAATCACTAATTTGAAAATCCATTGGTGCTCAACATCCCTTTAAAATATAAATTTCTCTTCCAAAATCCCATTAGGTATTTTATAAAATACTTGGAATGCACAAATGTTCAAGGTGGAAATCAAATTTTTAAAACTATAAAAATCTTCATTAGGACAAGTATGAAAACCCTTGAAAATTGATTTCAATAATTTTATGGGTATTATTTATAAAATAAATTTCATAATATATTAATTAAAAAAAACAATAATTTCATGATTTTTATTAGAAAGGAATTTCATAGATGTAAACACTTATTTCAATTAGAAAAATTTCAACAATTCACCTTTTATATTGAATAAAACAAAGCATAAAATGGCAACTATAATCCCTAGACATCCAAAACACCAAATTTATACCCATTCAAACCTCTTATTATTTTCTCCAAGGGTGTTAGGGTTTACTGGAGAAAAATAAACTCAAAGGAAGGGATAATAAAGGAGAAAGAAGTGTGAAAGATAGGTTGAACTTCCAATTTTTTTGGAATAGAAAAATGAGGGGATTTGAATTGAATAATACGGATGGAGGGACCACCCTTAATATCTACATGAGCGTCCAGTATGAGGGAAGTGAGAGAAAAGGGACCAAATTGCCTAATTGGTCGATGGGGGGGGGAGTTAAAACCATGAAATTTAAAAAACTGGGCATACATGTTCCACGATGTGGTCCATTACACCATGATGTGGTCACCCTTATAGATTCCATGAATCATGACCTTTATACATGGTTAAAGGGACCTATAAATTGAAATAAAGGTGTCTCCTTCCATGGTGTGTCTAGATGAGCTTGTGCCATGGTTTTCCTTCCCTTACAACCACAATGATGTGGCCTCCCAATCACAGTGAAGTATATCTCCCTTAGGGTAGAAACCCAAATAAAAATCCTTGACCATCATGGATTATTGTTGACACCATTCTGCATATATGCCTCTCAGTTGAGACCCATGGTGTGTATACAGTTCCCCATAGTGTGGCCTACTTCAAACCTAGACTACAAAATCTTAATACTTCCCCAAACAGAAAAAATTATTAAAAACACCCAAAAGACTCAAAATAACCTAATATTAAATAAAATTATATACTATAGTTAAATGGGGCTGTTAAATCATCACTATATTGATAAATAGTTTCCAAAATTTTGTTTATTTTTAATTACTTTTGTTATTATTTTTATATGTGAATATTTTCCTAAGGAGAAGCTTTTTGAATTTTGTGGGTCATTGTAAGGATTCTAATAACATGGTGGCTACATGTAAATAATTGAGTAACCCCATATTATTTAAAATTATTAATCTCATTTAATTTTATTGTGGTCAAATAATATTTGAATAGGAGGTAGATTCCATATATGCAGTAAGATAAGATAGACAATAGCGGTTGATTGAGCTTTGAATTTGGAGAATTAAAGACAGTTTCAAAACACAATAGAAAGGATTAAAGGAATATTTAAGATCAATATTGATATTATTCAATGAAGTAAACTAAAATAAATGATGATAAGGGTTTATTTTTAGAAGGAAAGGGGTATTAGTGGGTGATTTTAGTAGTGTATCTTAGAGAGATATATATATATATTATAGGTAGTGAATATTATAGAATTTGGATAACAGATAGTAACTAGTAGAGGGATGTAAGAAGGGTATAGAGAGTAATCTTTGTAATTCTATTTTTTAGTAGTGATGTTTAGTATTATTGTTCGATTTAATAGTAGTTGAACTAGTATTCAGTAACTGAAGATTTATTTTTTTTCCTTTTTTTCAAAAACATTATATATAGAACTAATTCAGAAATATTGTTAGCCATGATAATTTAAATTATATTATGAATATTCAGTTTCTTTTATACATTTTAAATGGTTATTATTCATTTAAATTCTTGTATTAATAGATTATATGTTATGCTATGATTTCTAAATTTATTCTTGGAATCTAAATTTGTTGTTAGTCATTTGTAAGTCTAAATTTCCCTAATGGTTAACTATTTTACAATATAAATCATGTATAAATTAAATATTTCATTTCTCTCAAGCCGCAAGGCTGTTGTAAAATATATTTATTAATTATTAAATTTTGTATCAATGTTTAGGTCTAGAGATTGATTGTAAAATATTAGTTTTAATTCAGATTTATTGATGTTAATAATGTTTAAGGATTAAAATTTAAATTTCGACCCCCCAGAATCTGATTATTAATAGAATTTTCACTTTTTATATGATATATTTTATTTCCTTTTTCATTGAAATATGCCATTTTTTTATTCCTCCCATTATAAACCCCTCATTCAAATATAAAAATTGAGTTAGTTAAATATAAACCTTCAATCAGAAGGAAATGATTAGATATCAAAAAAATGATATATTAGTGAGTTTGAGGATATAGTTTGCGTTTAGTGTGTTCCACAACATCATATACATGATTAAAAAATGTTTTCATTATTTCTATGAAGGTTCAATTTTTCATAACCATATTTGTTTAGAAAATGTTAAAATATAAAAAAAATTGAATATTTAACAAAATAATAAAAATTATAAGACTATAAAAATAAAGCCTAATTGCATAATTTATCTATTTAAACTTTTATCTTGATTAATATTTTCAAATTTTATGAGTTATTTATCACTATTTATGTTAATTAGTTAAACTCTTCTTATGTAAAAATATCTTACTATGTTTTCTTGGTATTTTATGAATATTCTAATCATTTGTTACATTGTTTGTGAAAAGATTTTATGAGTTTTTCCTATGTAACTTTCTGACTATTTTTAAATTGAAATTTATTAATTTGTATTAAAAAAACTTAATTAAAACTATTTTTATAACAATTACACTAATGTTGGGGATCCTAATGTATTTTTAAATAATGGTTTCACAATTCCATTGTCCTAAAAAAATCATAGTCAATATTTTTTTGGAAACCATAACTCAATTAATTATAATACACCAACATCAATTTGTTCTAATAAAAAATGTTTTACTATACAATCGAAAAACTATTTTTAAAAATTTAAACCATGGAACCCCCCATGCAATAAAATATCAATTTGATGGATAACAACCTAAAAAATTAATAAACCATACAATTTAAAATTAATAAATTTTTTATTGGGTTCTAACAAAATCGAATTTTTAATGAAAACACCGCAAATGGTTTATTTCATCATCATGATGGTGGTGATTTTAATCATAAAAATAATTATGGACATCCCTATAATTCACAAAACAAAAAACCCATTAATTTATATTAGGAAACAATATAATGAAAATTTACATTACCAAAATATTAATGAATTTATAAAGTTTAAAGAAAATTTTGATTAATTGTCATTTTAAAATAAATAATGTTTTCATGATAATTATTCACAAATGTGGGTGACCTTTTTTAATAATTTTAAAACAAATTCTAAATGTATTTAGCCTAAATTTTAAATTAAAATATAAGAAAATAATTTTTCACCTTCATCTAATAATAATTTTGAGGAAAATAATGAAATAAACTTTTTCTATAAATAAATGAAAATATATATCATGTCTACTGGATCAAATAAATTAGTTTGTATAGAATTTTACTAAAAATATAAGAAAACTACAAGTTCAGTGAACGTTCAATGTAGATGAAGTGTAATATAATACTTTTTTAAATTTGATAAATCTTTATTTGAGTTTATATCATTTAACAACTTTTGGAAATCAATTTTATATATAAAAGAGACTAATTTGGATTCTAATATTGTTGTTTAACATTTTATTTCTCATAAAATTATCATTTTTATGAAATAAGTATGATGAAATCCATTAATACTATATATAAAAAATGTAAAATCACTTTTTTATAGATTTATTTCATTAAAATAAATTCCTTAAATTATTTTAATTATTAAATCCATGTGGGTGGTAATAAAATTTTAATGTTTGAATTAGTTTTTGAGGATTTTAATATTGAAAATAATTTAGGAAATGAAGAATCATATGCATAATTATATTTAGAGGAGGAGTTTCTTTCTTTTTACCTTGCTTGTGAAACAAAGTTGAACTATTTTAAATCAAGTTTTTCATATTCTTTAACTATTGAAAAAAGGTATTTTAGGGATGAAAATAAATTGCAAGTTTTGTAATTTGTTTATTTTTTTTAGAATTCACTTATATCGCGTGATATGTCTGTTGAATTAAATTATTTTAATGAATTATAACTTAATACCAATATCAATGAACATGATTCATTTTGTGTATTGTAAATTGAATTAAATAAAATGAAAATTGTTTGAAAAATATTGTCTTTCATGTTAATTTAGATAAAATTCATTTATTGAGTGTTGATTTTATTATTTTAATAATATCTGTAATTGTTTTATCATGAATTTGAGTTCGATTAACTAAAATTAAATAAAAAACTTTTTAACTTCAAAATTTAAATGGATCATTTCACGAATCATCGCTCTAATATTTTGAAAATATTTTCAAAAATGAAAATGAACTTGTTAAATTCTTATATTATACTATTTTTAATAGTATAAAATATATACATAAATATTTCAAGGTAATTACATAGGAGTCCAAATCATAATTTTAGTTCATTAATAAATATTTTCAAAATAAATAAAATATTTTAAAAATTTTGAGAAGGGTACTAAATATATTCTGACTCGTTTTTCAATTTTGAATGTGTAATACGCAACTCATCTTCATTTAAAATTGAATTGTTTCCATGTACCCTTTATTTTGAAATACAAATATATATTTTTTGAATATAAAATTGGTTTTTTGGATAAATAATGTGAAATGTGATTCTTTGGTATGAAATAATCTTCTAAAAAATTATTTTTGAAACTGAAATGTAAAATGATTCATTTTTCATCAATAAATATAAAAATTATTCTAGGTGTTTCTTACTTCATATGAACTTAAAAATGTATCTATTAGTGTAATGAGAAGTTTTATATTGATTATACCAAGAATTAATTTTTCAGAGGTAGATATTCTTGTATGAATCCAAATTTCTTTAACCTGGTGGGGTATTTTCCATTTCCACACTAACAGAGGGATTATTCTATCCCCACCCAACAAATTGATTTTCATTTGTATTAAATTATTTTATCTACTATAATTTTATCTTTGTTGGGTATATTAAAAGGAAAAATTAAAATATAAAATTTGAAAAAAAGTTGCATTTTAAATTTAAGTAACTAATTCCTAATGCTTGTTTTAAAATTTTAAAAAATATAAAATGAAACATATAAAAAAACCGAAATAGAAAAGAGAGAAAAAATCATAAAATAATAAAAACGGAAAAATCATAGAATTCATTATAATTCAAAAAAAAATTATTTTTTCCTTTTTTATCATTTTATGTTCTTTTTAGTAAATGTACATATTTATTTTTTGTTTTTAATGTAGATTTTTTCTTTTTTTTTTCAATTGTTTTTGGTTTTATATAGGAATATAATAAATAAACGTACGTTTTTAGTGTCATATATAAATTCCCCACATAGAAATATAATTTTATATTAATTTTTTATACAATTTATTTTCTAAATACATGTTTAATGGTATTTTTCAAGGTTTAATATTTTTATAAAATCAGTCACAATTAATAGATTCATAGCATATGTTTTATATCTGTTTAAAATATTTTAAAATTCATATTATTCATATTTTATTAAAATATTTCTATAAAAATATATTTTCTATATATAATTGACTCAATAGAAGATGTTTTTAAATCATCCGATCAAATCAAATTTAGAATTTTATAAAAACTCGAATTATATTAACTAAAAAGAGATGAATAATGGTAAGTTTGGGGTTAATTCCATGAGTAAAAGGGTTATAAAACCCTATAGATTCAATGATTTCACAATTATTAAACTAAAATCAGATAAACGTATTAAGGGGTGTGATTGGACAGACTCTAAAAATGAAAACGAGGATGTTGAGGAAAAGAGATTATATTCATGGACTCTTTTTCTTAACTCATGCAATTAATCAAATTCATTGGTCATGAATTTTTTTTACATAACTAGTTTTTCTTCTTATCGTTAATTATAACTACATAAACCATCTAGATCCACTCTCATGGTTTCCTATAACTAATTTAGGTGCATAATGTTTAATCCCCTAATTGGAAGGAAAACCAATGGTTGGCTCTCACTCGCCCATTTCCCTCAATTACGACGGGTTTCTTCCCCTAGGACTTTCACTCTCTCTATAATCAAAGAGAATTATATTATGATGTAATTCAAAAAGTAATAATAAATTGAAATTGGAATCCTCAAAAGTAAAACAACATCCTGTTCTTGAAACTAACCCCCTCCTAGCCACTGATCACCACTCTCACGATCATGGATTATTAGAAACTGATGAAAGAGGAATATAAATTTTTATAAAAAATAATGATTTCATGAAATAATTAAAACATACATGATTTACATTCACAATCAAATTACAAATTTATAATTATAGGATGAAAAAGAGAAACATTAAATAAATTCCTTGTCACATAGCATCAAGGATGATGATGACCCTTCTCCTCCACCCTTGCATTAAATTCCTAATAAAAATATTTCATTTTCCCTCTAATGTTGGATTCCTATAGTAGCAGTATTTCCCCAACTGGTTCTAAAATTTTTGGGCTCCGAACCCCCCCCCCCCCTCCATGTCTCTTACGTAGCATAAACACCATTCAATTTATAAGAAATACCCCCTTTGAATTTTTTCACTTCTCGTTGTTTTAAACTTATTTCCCTACTTGTATTTTTCTCATTGAATTTTTATTCTTAATTTATCTCTATTTGAACCTCCATTTTCTATCTCTTGTACAGTGAGTTTTTTTCCGCATCTTCTGTGTTTGAATTACTCGGATAAATCCCCCTCATTATGTGGACTACTTCAACACACTATTATTTGGAAATCCCACACACCCCCATGTTGTTTATTTTTTTAAACGCCCCAAAAAACACATGTATTGTGGCTAGACCGAATTCTTGGGAAATTTGAAATTTAAACCACAAAAAATTCAACATTGTGGGTGGTCCCTCTGCATCACAGCTGTCATGACCCAACCCACTAGATTCTGACCCGTGAATACACAATGTCTACCTCAAATTTCATAAGGGATTGAAACCAACACCGAGTAAGAATATCCCACAAATCAAAGTCAATAACATAATTTAGTTGTACACACACACATATATAAAAGACCACAAACTACTAAAAAGTAAAACAACTAAAACAGATGAATTCATACAGCTATAATCACACAAAAAATGCTGACAGTAAAGTACTAAAAGAAAAAAAAGAATAAATAAAAACCCAACAAAACTTATAAAGAGTCCAACATACTCCAATGGAAAGGACTGTTAACAAATGAAAACTCCTAAAAAACCTCTGTCTATCAATATCAAATTATTCTACACCTATTCCACGCAATCCTAAGACACTAAAAATAGGGTTTTCATCTACATAAAACATGACCCGTGTGGGAAGTTTATATGTAGGGGTGAGTAAAATAGTACCCAGTAGTACAAACTGAAAATATTAAACACTAATTATATAAGGATATAACAATAAATGTATAAAACATTACATCTTGATATAATTCTGAAGGACACCACGCCACCAGGTTGTCACACCAACTACCAGCCACAACATTCTTCTCGAAGTAATTGTCATTTTGTGAGAATACATTACATGATCCATGCTATCGTTCAAGACAGTCATCCAAAATTTCAGTATCATTGGTCCCCTCCTAAGAAAGTTCACTGGTCTCAGAAGTCCCTAATACTCAGATACATGGTTATTCCTTGAACCATTTAGGGACACCACAAACCTAATCTGGATCAACCTACTACATTGGGGATCCTACACCAATGATTTTGTGAACCTTATTGATACATTAATCCAGATGTAGGATCAATTCCTTTCTTAAGTAGTTCATGTTGATTCCAAAAACCCCACCTAGGGTATAAATATGACAGAGGATTACAATCCAGTCTCACGAAGGGATGCCACAAACACTATCAGAGAATCATCCTCAAGAGGGGATCACAATTCGTATTTAAGATGTAATTATGCACTATACCATTGTGGTAAAATACCAGGATAAAACCACCCGACCAACACTGGTCTGAACTGATGAGATGAAGAGTTCTAAGCTATCTCTATGGGAGTACACAAAATTTAAGTACAGTACATGACTTTCCTTGCTCAACCTCAATCTGCTTGTGTTTTGATGCCTCACACAGCATGAAATACCCATATATATTTCATGTACATAATATTAAAAACATTTATAGAATTATTTACACCCTTCCTTTGTCACTTAGTCTTGTATGTGGGTCACCGGTCATGCTCGTGGACCTCTGGTCATTCCCATGTACATATGGTTATGTCATTGTTTGAGTACATGGCATATATGTGACCATGTAAAACTATACATGTACATGTACCCTCTCAGGTACACACTAAGATTCTATGGGAGAGTTACATAGTGTGTGACCATATCACAAGTTGGTTTACAATGTCACAGGGTGTGTATAAGGCCCCAGCCTTAAACATTACTTAATCTTGAGTTACATCAAAAATACACATTGAGGATCTTTTCAGGTTTAGAGTTTTAGAGAATTAGATCATAAAACATGCATTACATTCCACATTTAAACAAAGTGGTTACATAAAAGATAGTATTAATTTTTCCCATCAATAGAAACATATTTAAAATAAAACATGGATTCTTTCTTGACACTTCCTTGACACTCTCATCATATCATGTACCTTTCCTTTGACCTGTGAAAAACATGTCAAAAACTTGGGATGAGCATAAAAAACTTAGTATGGGATATAAAAGTATGAAATGAAAACATTAGTCCATGTATGAAATCTTACATTACCCATAAAACATAAGCATTGTAACATGCCTCATCAAATCATGAATAAATCATAGGAATCATAAAGCATAAAGGTAACTTGAGGAATTCATAACATTCTTACATAGGGAGTAACCCTCAGTGTTACGTTTGGAATACCCACCATAGTATATTCTCTAAATCTCTTCCGAAAATTCTTAACATTTAACTCCTTCGTGTTACCCAATGCATTGGAGAGCTATAACGGGATCACCCGCCCTTAGTTTATCACGGAACCACCCGTCATCATAAGCAATGCCAAAGAACCATAACATAAATCATATCACATAAAGCATGCATAAAGGAAACATAACATTTCCACATTTCAATAACAATATATCAATAACACATTGATATAATAAAAACACTATCAAAACCATATTCAATACAAAAACAAAAGAAAAGTAAAACATGGTATTTATTTTTCATTTAAAAAAAAGTTATGGCTTTTTGGGGAAGCCGAAACCCAAACAATGGTCACAGCGGCGGAGAATTCGTTGTCTCCGCATACGTACGACAAAAAAAATCCATTTTGTTGTTTAGTAAAACGATTCATATAAAAATGTTTTCTTTCGAATAAGTCTAAAAGTAAATGATTTTTATACACCGTATAAAAGAAAGTTGTGTATAAAACAAAATATTTCTCAATGAAAGGAGATTGAGACGAAGTCCCATACCTAGAGTCTGACTTGACTCGATCGTTCTTTAATGTCTTGAATAATAAAATAGAGTTAATTTCTACATGCTTAAGAACCTTTTTCAAGTTCACTATTCCTTTTATATCACTTATTACCATGTTATGAACATTATGTAATTATTTATGTTAATAATGGTTGTTTTTTTTATCATTGGTACTTGAGTAAAAAATAAACTCATTATAAATATAATGTCTTCTTAATGGCCACCGTTTCAGGTGTTAGAAGAATGTTGAACAATCATCGTTTCGTGAGGCAGAAATTCGCCATCCACGAAAACAGTATTCTCTTTAACCATTAGATGAAGGTGATTGTACGTGTAGCTAGAATAATTATTATAATAACATCCTAGTATATAGAATATAATGGTTTTGTTACAAAAGAAATGAATAAAAACTCTTTAGGGGGTTGGAGAAGCAAAAATAAAACAAAAGAGCATTAGAGAAGACTTTACCTTTTAATAGGGTAACTCCCTTTGGTTTGAACCAAAATGGTTTCTTGAAGAGCTTCCTGACTAAGGTAAGGATTCTAGGGTGAGGAGAGGGATGTTGAGAAACAAAATGAGTAGGGAATGGCTGAACCAAAGGCTGTATATGTGTTGGTAAGGAGGTAGAGTTTGGGGCCTTTTATAAGAGGAGAGGAGGGGCACTCTTGGAAAGGTATAAAATGTTACTTTATTTTCAAATGAGTATCAGATTTTAAAGGACCCACTTTGATGTATTTTAAGGATAAGTTGATTATAGCTCTAAATATACTCATACAATAGGTTATTGACAAGTGTATGTCTTATATTTTACATTATCTTTTTATTTTATTTAAATCGTTAAATAATGAGGTAATCGCTGCATCATCATGATGTCATAAATAATTTAATTTATTTAATGTCTATAAAATATAAAAAAACACTATGATGTAGGAAATATTTTTATCTTTCCAATGAATATTTATAGTCTAATATATCATTTATGTATACAAAAATAAAAATGTTTTACTCAGGTGATACATTCTTTATTATATTTAACTTTCTTTAAAAATAAAAATATATAAAGTCACTTTCACACAAAAGTGATTCCATGTGGTCCCGGCATTTTGCACAAGTAATCCCATGGTCTTCCATGAGACAACTCGTAACATTAGGACACATGTTGGGGTCATTTTTTTATTATTATGATATTATTTTGTTATCCCTAACTACCAGATTATTCATTAATCAAGAAAATTAAAGATAATTATTGTCGTTACTATTCATAATGTCCAAAAAAAAAACAGAGTCTTAATTACATATTTTGGACCATCTGATTTCAAATATGGATACCATTTTACCAAATTCCAAAAATATAAATTTCAATAATTAATTTAAAAATAATTCCCGTTGTAAAACAAATAGCGGGTTTTTTTTGAAACAATATCTATAAAAGGTTTGGCATTAGTTTATGCCCAATTCTTAAATGAAATTAATGCCAATGACCACCATTGGATTACATGGTAAAAATATATTATATTTTCAATTTAAAACCAATTAAAAAGATAATCTATCCATATAATTAAATTAGATGAAAAATCAGTTTTGATGTAAAATGTAGTATTTTTCACTTTTCATTAAGAAAATGAACATTGTCAGAAAAATACCAAAAAATTATCCAATATAAATTTCAATGTACCAATAATAAATAATAATTTTATTTTGAAAAATAATTCTTTTAAAATAGTAAAAATTTTGATTTAAAAATGGTTTTCTATCCAAAGGAAGTAAAACAATCTTTTAAAAATATTAGTGTATTCCATGCTTAAGATTGGATTTATTTTCATTTTAAGCCTTTAAAATAGTATCTAATTAATAAATAGACATAGATAAGAATATATATTATTCATTACTTACTTGGGATGTTACATCCATACCCCTTTAAAAAATTGCATCCCCACAATTTTTATACTTACCGAATAATTGGGGGTATTTATACCTCATTGAATTTTTAGATTCCCATGTTGCCTCTTAAATCATGTGGTTTTTCCAAAAAACCATTACCTGATGAATCACCTTATTCCATAACACTTTCTCCCTGTGGTAAATAATCTGGACTGGTTTTTCCTCATAAGATAGGTTCTATTCCAGCTGAACTACCTCCAGACTCAAAACATGAGATGGATCTGGCATGTACTTCCTTAACATTGAAACATGAAAAACATTGTGTACATGAGATAAAATCGAAGTGAAATCCACTCGGTGTGCAACTGATCCAACTCTCTCCAGAATTTCATATGGTCCAATGAACCATGGAATCAGCTTTCCTTTCTTACCAAATTGCATCACACTTTTCCATGGTGAAACTTTGAGAAAAACATGATCACCTACCTCAAAAGGGAGATCCTTCCTCCTGTTGTCCGCATAACTCTTCTGCCTGCTCTGAGCTGTTCTCATGTGTTTCTGTATCAGCTGAACTATTTCTACCAAATCTTCTACCAATTCTGGTCCCATCAACTTCCTTTCACCCACTTCATCCTATAAATCTTGAGTTCGACACCTCTTCCCATATAATGCCTCAAACAAAGCCATCTGTATACTAGAGTGAAAACTGTTATTATAAGAAAATTCAACCAATGAAAGATGGTTTTCCCAACTTCTCTGATAATCCATCGAACAAGCACGTAGCATATCCTCCAAATTCTAAATTGTTCGTTCTGACCAGCCATCTGACTGAGGATGAAAAGATGTATTAAAATTTAATTCAGTACCAAATGACTTCTAAAGGCCTTTCCAAAAGTTATAAGTGAACCTGGGATAATAGTTAGATACTATGGAGAGAGGAACAACATGTGACCTGACTATCTCTTTAAGATACAAACGGAAAAGTTGATCTAGGTAAAAAGTATCTCTTATAGCAAGTGAATGAGAAGATTTATTCAAGCGATCAACAATAACCCAGATTGCAATATTACATCGAGGTGTCTTCCGCAATCCCACAACAAAGTCCATGGATATGTTTTCCCATTTCCACTCTGGAAATGGTAAAGGATGAAGCATCCCTTTTTGTAACTGCTGATCTGCTTTAACCTGCTGACAAGTCAGACACTTCACAGTAGAATCAGCAATATCTCTTTTCATTCCATCCCACTAGTAATACTTTCAAAAATCTCTATACATCTTAGTACTGCCATGAAGAACTGAAAATGGAAAACTATGAGTTTCACATAACAAATCTCTCTTCAACTGTGAATCACACGGCACACACAATATCTTCCCAAATCTCAAAACACAATCATTATCAATGTTGAATTCAGGAAACTTACCCTTCTGAACTAGCTCTACCTTTTTCTGCAACTCACTGTCTTGCTTCTGTGCTTTCTTGATTCTTTATGATAGAGAGGATTTCACTAATAGCTAAAACAAAATAGAAGGACATCCTGCACCAACAAATTCTATGACAAAGTTCATCAAATCCTTAACCAAAGGATCAAGTTCCAAACGCAACATTATTAATGAAGCATTACTTTTTCAACTCAAAGCATTAGCCTCTTTATTTGCTTTTCCCGGATGGTAGTGAATTGTACAATCATAATCCTTGATTAATTCTAGCCATCTCTTCTATCTCATGTTCATTTCATTCTGAGTGAATATATACTTTAAACCTTTGTGATCAGTATATATTTCACACGTTACTCCATAAAAATGATGACTCCAAATTTTTAAAGCAAAAACAACAGCAGCTAATTCCAAATCCTGTGTAGGGTAATTTACCTCATGAGTTTTCAACTGACTTGAAGCAAAAGAAATTACTTGATCATTATACATTAGGACGAAACCAAGTCTTTTCAATGAAGTATAACTATAGATAAGAAACTCACCATTCCTGGAAAGACGTTCCAAAATTGGAGCATTCACCAATCTTCTTTTCAACTCCTGAAAACAATCATCACATTATATTGTCCAGATAAACTTAAAACCCTTCCGAGTTAGCTTATTCATTGGAATAGATAACCGTGAAAAAATTATAACAAACCTTCGGTAATATCATGCCAATCCACATAAGCTACGAATATCCATTATATTTTTGGGTCTTGGCCATTCTTCATCTACCTTTTTTTTGTAGGATCAATAGTTATCCCATATTTGGAAACAATGTGACCAATGAAAGAAATTTGTTGCAACAAAAACTCACACTTGCTGAATTTCCCATACAATTTAGTTTCTTTTAAGGTTTGTAAAATAACCCTTAAATGTCTTTCATGCTCCTCTTTACTTTTAGAAAACACCAAAATATCATCAATGAAAACAACCACAAACTTATCCAAGAACTCATGGAAAATTCTATTCATTATTTCCATGAATACAGAAGGTTCATTGGTTAGCCCAAAAGGAATTACTACAAATTCATAATGGCCATATCTTGTACAAAACACAGTCTTCAGAACATCTGCTTCCTTTACCTTCAACTGATGGTACCCCGATCTCAGGTCAATATTTGAAAAAAACTGAGCTCCCTGGAGCTGATCAAACAAATCATCGATATGAGGCAAAGGATATTTTTTCTTAATAGTGATGTTATTAAAGGATCTATGATCAATTCAAAGTCTCATAGAAGCATCTTTCTTTTTAACAAATAAAACAGGAGCACCCCATGGTGATGTGGTAGGTCGAATTAAACCTTTATCTAATAAATCATGCAATTGCTCCTTCAACTCTAAAAGTTCAATTTGAGCCATTCGATAAGGGGGTTTTGAAATTGGCATAGCATCAGGAACTAAGTCAATAGTAAACTGAACATCCTGATCTGCTATTATTCTAGGATACTCATCAGGAAAAACATCAGCATAATCATTTACCACTGGCACATCATTAATCTGAATAGTTACCTTGTTTTCTACAATATGTTCAAGGTAACATTCATTTCCATCTTTTACAAGTTTCTTGTCCTCTTGATATATAATCAGCAATAAGTGTTCATTCTTGTACACAAACTGAAAGTATTTCTGAAAAGAAACATCATTAGCTCTACATTTATTCTTAGCATGGTAAATAGAGAGCCAATCCATACCCAGGATAACATCAAACTCTACAAGAGGTAGACCAATTAGGGTTTCAAGTAGGTTCTTTCCATGGATAAGGATAGGAAGATTCTTATAAATTCTTTTTGCCTCAACATTTCCCCATGTGTTTTTACCACAAGTTCAGGAGTCATTTCTTGAGATGGTATTCTCATTTTACTAGAAATGATTTCAGAGATGAAAGAATGTGCAGACCCCCAATCAAACAACACACTGGCATAATCTAAAAAAACAAAAAAAGTACCTGATACAAATTCATTTGATGGCCCAACATCTACTGAATTAGTTGCAAAGGATTTCACATTCCCTTTCTGCTTGTAGTCTAACTACTTCCCATCACTCAAGCTCTTTGTCGGGCACTCGTTTTCATAGTGACCCATTTCATTGAACATAAAACATTTCACTAACTGTAAATCAAATTTGGACTTACAATCACCTTGATCATTTTCAGTGCAATCACGAGCCTTATGTCCCATCTTACCACATCGGTAACACTTTTTAGAATTCAGAAGACATTCCACAGAATGACTTTTTCCACTTTTATCACAAACTAAAAACTTAGTTTTCTTACCATCAGACCTTTTTGAAGAATTTGTTCTTTTCTCTTGCCACCTTGGTCTATTCTTCTGCTGGTTGTTATAGAAAAATTGATCATTGAAAAACTCCATTTTTACCTTCTCAGCACATAGAACAAGGTTTTCATAACTTTTGAACTCACAATAAGCTAAATCCCCTCGATATTTTGGATTTAATCTTGAGTAAAAATGATTTATTTTACAATCAAGGTCTCGCATAAAATTTGGAGCATACCTTGCCAACTGAGTGAACCTTTCTTCATAGGCAGCCATTGAGACTTCCTCTTGCCTCAATTCTAGGAATTTTTTTTCCATCCTATGTCAAACAACCTTAGGAAAACACTTCTCAAGAAACATACCTTTGAATTCATCCCAGTCAAGAGCATCAATCTCATCAATGTCCCTAATATTTTTAACCATCGGCCACCAATGATCTGCTTCACCCTACAAACGGTAAATAGCAAGACTAATTATTTGATTGTCTGAACACCCCATGACATAGAAAATCTTCTACAGTGATTTCATCCACCCTTCAGCTAACATATGGTTAGATGATCCTCTGATTGATGGGGGATGTTTCCTAATGACATGTTCCACCACTGATATGTTCCACTTCAGTTGATCTGGTTGATCTAGTTCATGGATACCAACACCATTTATCGCTTGAGTCAACTACGCCATTACTACAACAAACTATTCAGTTCCAATTCCGACCATCTCGGGATGCTGATTCGTAAGGTTATTTCCTTCTGTATGCCTTCTTAGCACTGCTTCCCTGTTTCCTCTGTGGAAAACCATTCTGAACAAACATGTCTTAGATGAAGCAACAAGGTAATCTTCAAATGCAATATCATTTCAATTTGACAATAAAAAAAATATTTTTGGATAATCATTAAATAGAATTCTAACTCCTAAAGTTATCTCAACCAACCTCTGATACCAAATATAAGGTCCCAGCCTTATACATTAATTAATCATGAGTTACATCAAGAATAAACGTTGAGGATCTTTTTAGGTTTAGAGTTTTAGATATTATATCATAAGACATGCATTACATTCCACATTTAAAGAAAGTGGTTACATAAAAGATAGTATTCATTTTTTCCATCAATGGAATAATATTTAAAATAAAACATGGATTCATTCTTGACACTTCCTTGACACTATCCTCATATCATGTACCTTTCCATTGACCTATGAAAAACATTTCGAAAACTTGGGATGAGAATAAAAACTCAGTATGGGATATAAAATTATGAAATAAAAACATTAGTCCATGTATGAAATCATAAATTACCCATAAAACATAATCATTTTAATATGCCTTATCAAATCATGAATAAATCATAGGAATCATAAGACATAAAGGTAACTTGAGGCATTCATAACATTCTTACGTAGGGAGTAACCCTCATGGTTACGTTTGGAATACCCATCATAGTATATTTCCTAAATCTCTTCGGTGAAACCATAACCTTTAACTCCTTATCATTACCCAATTCATTGGAGAGCTATATCAGGCTCACCCGCCCTTATTTTATCACAGAACCACCCGTCTTCATAAGTAATGCCCACGAACCATAACATAAATCATATTACATAAAACATGCATAAAGGAAACATAACATTTCCACATTTCAATCACAAGATATCAATAACACATTGATATAATAAAACATTTTCAAAACCATATTCAATACCAAAACAAAAGAAAAGTAAAACATGGTATTTATTTTTCATTTAAAAAAAGTTATGGCTTGTTGAGGAAGCCGAAACCCAAATAATGGTCCCGACTGCGGAGAAGTCATTGTCGCCGCATATGTACGACAGAAAAACATTCCCATTTGTCATTTAGTAAAACGATTCTTATAAAAAAGATTCCTTTTGAATAAGTGTAAAAGTCAATGGTGTTTATACACCGTATAAAAGAAAGTTGTGTATAAAAAAAATATGCCTCAATGAAAGGAGATTGAGACGAAGTCCCATACCTCAAGTCCGACTTGACTCGATCATTCTTTAATGTCATAAATAATAAACTTGAGTTCATTTCTACTTTCTTAAGAACCTTTTTAAAGTTCATTATTCCTTTTATATCACTTTTACCATGTTATGAAAATTATGTAATTATTTATGTTAATAATGGTCATTTTGTTGATCACTGGTACTTGAGTAAAAAATAAACTCTTTATAATTAAAAGTTGATCATGGGGAAAAATATCCATTATATCCAGAATTATATTAATTATGTAGATATCATATATATCATATATATCCAGTATACATATGCATTTATAATATTACATAAAATTTAGAGGTATGAAATGAAATGCACCGTTCATGGAGACGGTAAGCCGTACGTACGCATGAACGCTACTTTCATTTCTATTTTATATTTTATGGAATGATCTAATGGTAAAATATAATTCCAGTGTAATATCATATATAATATCATAACTCAATCCTTTATACATCCCACATAAGGTATAAATGAATCAAATCACATTGAGGGGGCGGTAGTCCGTACTTCCTTAAATGAAGATATCACGTTTACCCATAATGGAAACCAAAAAGGTATGCAAAAAATGAAAAATAAAGAAGCTTAAGGAAAACATAAACATATTATATATCATATATAAATATATTTTCATCTTAATGGTCACCTTTGAAGGTGTTAGATGAATGTTGAACAATCATCGTTTCAGGAGGCAGAAATTCGCCATCCACGGAAACAGTATGCTCTTTAACCATTAGATGAAGGTGTGTGTAAGTGTAGCTCGAATAATTCTTATAACAGAATCCTAGTATATGGAAGAAACTGGTTTTGTTACAAAACAAATGAATAAAAATAGTTTAGGGGGTTGGAGAAGAAAAATAAAACAAAATAGCATTACAGAAGACTTTACCTATTAATCGGGTAACTCCCTTTGGTTTGAACCAAAATGGTTTCTTGAAGAGCTTCCTGCCTAGGGTAAGGCTTCTAGGGTGAGGAGAGGGATTTTGAGAGACAAAATGAGTGGGTCTTGGCTGAACCAAAGGCTGGAGAATTGTGGGTAAGGAGGTAGAGGTGGGGGCCTTTTATAAGAGGAGAGGAGGGTCACTCTTGGAAAGGTATAAAATGTTACTTTATTTTCAAATGAGTTTCGGATTTTAAAGGTCCCACATTGATGAATTTAATGGATAAAGTGATAAGGGTTCTAAATATACTCATATAATAGGTCCTTGACAAGTGTAGTTCCTATATTTTACATTATCTTTTTATTTTATTTAAATCAAAAAATAATGAGGTAATCACTGCATCATCTTGATGTCATAAATAATTTAATTTATTTAATGTCTAAAAATTATAAAAAAAATACTATGATGTAAGAAATAGTTTTATATTTCCAATGACAATTTATAGACCAAGATATCATTTTTGTATACAAAATTAAAAATGTTTTACTCAGGTGATACATTCATTGTTATATTTAACATTCTTTAAAAATAAGAAGATAAAAAGTCACTTTCACCCAAAAGTGATACCATGGGGTCCCCATGTTTTGCACAAGGCATTCCATGGTCGGCCATGAGACAAACAGTATCATTAGGACACATTTTAGGGTCATTGTTTTATAATTATGATATTATTTTATTATCCTTAACTACCCGATTACTCATTAATCAAGATAATTAAAGATAATTACCGTCGTTACTATTCATAATGTCCAAAAATAACAGAGTCTTAATTACATATTTTGGACCTTCTGATTCCAAATATGGAATCCATTTTACCAAATTCCAAACATATAAATTTCAATAATTAATTTAAAAATAATTCTCGTTGTCAAAACAAATAGTGGGTTTTTTTAAACAATATTTATGAAAAGTTTGGCATTAGTTTATGCCCAATTCTAAAGTGAAATTAATCCCAATGACCAACATTGGATTACATGGTAAAAATATATTCTATTTTCACTTTAAAACAAATTAAAAAGATAATCTAACCATATAATTAAATTAGATGAAAAAGCCGTTTTGATGTAAAATGCAGTATTTTTCACTATTCATTAAAAAATGATCATTGTTAGAAAAATACCAAAAAATTATGAAATGTAAATTTAGATGTCCCAATATTAAATAATAAGTTTATATTGAAAAATGAATATTATAAAATTGTCAAAAGTTTGATTTAAAAATGGTTTCCCATCAAAAGGCAGTAAAACAATATTTTATAAATATTAGTGTATTCTATGTTTAAGATTTGATTTATTATCATTTTAAACCTCTAAAACACTATCTAATTCATTAATAGACTTAGATAAAAATATCTATTATTCATTACTTACTTGTTATGTTACAGTGTGTGATATTTAACTTCAACTGAAACCCTTGCATCACAGCCAGGGGGTCCCACATGGTGTGTAATCTCGAAATGCATATATTGTATTGCGGGAAATTCAAGTTCTATTGGGATATCTTATGCATCCTTCTAAATGTAGATAGAGACAAATCCCTCATTTGAAGATACAGATTTGCGGTCACACAACCTCAACTTTTCCTACACTTGATTTTGATCCTCGATTTTGCCAAAAAATGATCTATTAAGCCAAAATGTCATCATGCATCAAAAAGCCGGAATAATAGGAATCACAAAACCATCCAATCCACCTATGAACATCCACCATCATCGTCACACCTCACTCACACACTCAATCACCATCTAAAAATGTGGTATCAATCTTTTGTGCTGAAGAAAGGTCACGTAATGATCAAATACTAGGTAGAAACTGAACCATAAGGAAAAATTACCCATGATGAACATGAAAAGAATGGGGAAGAAATTCATAAGTCATCAAGTGTTAGGAATGAAAATCAGCATTTATTCATTAATCCATTATCTATTATCATAGATATAGATAGACGAATAGAATAATAAAAACAATGAACACAAATAATCCATCAATTTAAATTCATTGAATAAGTCCACAATCAATCTGGATTAAATAGATGGTTTGAAATTCTCAAATCAAATATCCTACCGAGATTTAAGATTTATCGTTGATGAAGAACGGTTTTATGTTGTCGTTGTTGACAATATCCACAAATTCTATTAGAACAACGATCCATGATCCGGTCCAGATCTATCATCATTTGTGAAGAATTCTCTCAACCAACATCCTCTAGTCCTCCAGGGTTTAGTTACTAACCCTCAGACAAAATCTACAGCCATGTATTGAAAGTAGAAGTAAGACACCATGTAAAATAAATATAATTAAATGATTTAATTAATTTATTTTATTAATTCCTTTCCAATGAAAACTTTTTCACAAACACCACGTTTCAACAAATATTATATCACTCTTAGGGTAAAAACCTTGTTCATAACTAAACGGTGCCCTTGGTTTTTTAATCCATTCCCTCGTTTGAGTGTTATTCCACTTTTTTAAGAAGCATGCATGCACATGTAATTAATATATTTAATATATTTAAAATATTTATTATAGGTGCACTGAGCCTCAGAATCAAATGCCATATTAACACCTACTCTAAAAAATAATCCATATAATATTCAAAAATAATTGATGGAAGATCCGAGTCATTACATTATCCCCACTTTTGGAATTTTCATCTCAAAAAGTGAAAAACCTACACAAATATGTAAGTGTATTGGGAATGCATCTGGGTCTCCCAATCCAAGGATCTCTTATGAAGATTATCATGTTTCCACCAGACACACACTAGTGGAATCGATAACCCATAAAGGATCCTCTCTTAACAATCCTTAATATTAATCGGGCATTCAGGAAAGGTCTCTCCATCCTCAATGTCCATATTTCCCAAGTTGATAACATGTGACAGGTCATACACATACCTCTTCATCTATAACACAGGGAAGACGTCGTGTACCTGGTCTATCATTGGGGGTACAGTTAAGTAGTATGCCCCCTCACCAACTTTACGTAGTATCTAGAAAAGGATAATGAATGTTGAAGATAACTTTTCACCCCGAGAAAATATCCTTAATCCACACTTAGTTGAGAGCCTCATGAACACATGGTCTCCCCCCTCAAACATCAAATATCTCTATCATTGGTCTGCATAAGACTTATGGTAGATCTGTGTTTTCAATATTTACTACTATATGATCATAACCTTCCATAATGTATCTTACACTATCTTAGGCCTCATGACTGTTAACTCAGCTAAATCAGTCCAATAATGTGGTGACCTACAGGGTCACTTGTACGGGGCCATGAACTATGTCATACCAATAGTGGAATGGTAGTTTTTTTATTCACAAACTCCACCATGGGTAAATGATCCCCCCAACTATGGACAAAATCCAATGTGAGTGCTTGTAACATGTCCTCTAAGACCTGAATGGTCCACTCAGTATGGCCATTAGTCTAGGGGTGAAACACTATGATCAAGTGAAACTAATTTTAAAAGATCTCATGCAACACTCTCCATAATTGTGATTTGAAGAAAGCTTCATGGAATGAAACAATCATTGAGGGAACTTCATGGATTTATACTATCTTCTACATATAGAGGCATCCCAATATCTCTACTAAAAACTTCTCTCGAATGGCTGGGTAGTGGACAGACATGGTGATCCGGTATATGATCATCTTGATGGAATAGTGTCCCATGGACATACGTGGTAACCCCCTTATTTATGTACATGAATATCTCATCCCACTTATACTATGGTTCCTCAAGGGGTTGAGCTACACCCACTAAAACCTGGTGCTCAGCCTTTACCTATTTGAAAGTGAGATATCGAGAGACAAACTCTACAAAACAACACATCAGGCTTGTCCACCAAAATTGACGTTAGAGGTCCTAGTAATTCTTTTACAAAAGTGGATGTACCACCAAAAGGCACATATGAAACCCTTTCATCACCTCTTATTGTAACATTAAAGGTACCAGCATCAATCCTCTAAAAAAGATATTGTGCTCCCAACCTTCAAAATATCAATCAAGATCATGTCTGGTGGATATCTATGTATTTAAGGTCTCACAGTCAGTATCACCATATTGATCATCCTTGAGATGTTTTAAAAGTGGTGGGGTGACAACTATTGATTATATATATAAGGCACCATCCTCACACACTAAGGAAAACTAAAACAAGTTTAATTTCCCTGACAACTTTTACAACAATTGAGAACAAGATCTCTAACTGAGAGTGTATACCACCATGTTCCACTTCCTTAGAGTAAATCGAATCCCAAATTCATATTCATGGAGGAGCATTAGTCATTTTATTTTCCTAATGTTATGATCCTTTTATGAGAAGATATACTTGAGACTCTTATGATCAATGTAGATGATAAACTGCTCATCTGCCAGGCAGTGTTGCCCTATATATATTGTGAAGACTATCACTAATAACTCAAGATCATGGGTTAGATAGTTCTTCTCTTGTGATCTTAACTACCATGATCCATATTCATTCACTACCAACCTATTCATAAAAACGAAACTCAGCCTGACTCATGATACATCACCAAACACTAATTACTTGACACCCTCCTCAAACAATCCCAAAATGGGAGCGCTCATCAACCACTACTTCATCTCCTGAAAGATCTAATGGTACATTTCCATCCACACAAAAGGTTTTTCCTTCCATGTCATAGTTTTAAAAGGTGATTCCACTCTAGACAAATCGAGTACAGACTTCCAATATTACCCTGTTAACCTAATGAAACTTTATAATAGGGTAACACTCCAAGGTGGATCCCATGTATGCACCATCAGAACCTTTATTGGGTCAACTGTTACTCCTACATCTGAGAAGACATGCCCCATGAATTGGAACTCACTAATCAAAAATTAAATCTTCAAGATCATTCCTTAAAGATGATTCTTTGAAAGTGTGTCCAGAATCATCCTCAAGTGTCTTGCATACTCCTCCTCGGACACTGAGTACATAAAGCTATCATCGATGAAGTCTATCACAAATCAGTCAAATAAAGGTTTAAATATATAGTTCATGAGTCTTATGAACATTTCAAGGGTTTTATTCATGCAAATGGGAATCAAATATTACTAATAGTGACCGCAACGTCACCTAAATGTTATTTTTGGTATATCTTTGTCCCATAATCGTAGCTGGTGATAGTCTGATCTTAGGTCAATCACCAAGAACCATAGTGCCCATCCCAATTGATCAAATTGTTTTTCAATCCTCAGCAGTGGTTACTTATTCATAATTGTCACCTGGTACAAGCTTTGGTAGTCCACACATAACTTCAAGCTCACATCCTCCTTCTTAGCGAACAACAACAAGGATTCTCAGTGGGAAACACTTAGTCTCAAAAATGCCTTCTCCTAGAAGTTCTCTAACAGCACCCTCAGCACAAACAACTTTGTGAGAATCATCTTAAATGGTGGTGTAGAAATCAAGGCCATCTTTGGATTCAATTCAATTCATAAATCTGTCTCTGTACGATGTGGTAAACCTTGTTTGTCATTAAGAAATATGTCTGTATACTCCGCTGCCACTATAGGTAACTGGTATCCCAAAACGTCCATTGTTCCAATGGTCATGCTAGATAATTGGAGAGTGATCAGCTGCACACTTTTATGCCTAATCCCATCATTATCTTCCAAGGATTCGTTTTCACTCACAAAAAAAACATCATACCATCATTATGGACACACTGCATCCTCTACCTGAAATAGTCAATCTAGGCATTAACAATGGATAGCCTTTCCATACCTAAAATGACACTATAAGGATTCATCACTACTAAAAATATATCCCATATAAAACTATCACCTCCAAGCGTCATATATCACTATTCGTTTAAGTGAACAATCATTGAGTCACCGCCTATCGGAGTTGCTAAATGCAAGGTTCAAGCTAAATGGTCAAATGGAATCTCTATGTCTCGAACAAAAGAAGTCGAAAATAAGGAATTAATTGCAACTATATTTATCAATACTATAACTAAAGTAGAAAATACTATGATTTTACCTCGTCTCATCCCTAGATACTTGGATTTATAGGCCTCCATAGCCTACATTTGGCCTTGATCCTAACCACTAGGTCCCTAAGCTTGGTGCAGACAACCTGGGGGTGGTGGTGGTAATAGGTCAAACCTCTGACCACCACTCACTACTCTGTCAGCCCCTCTGTCACATCCTCCGCCTTGTGGGCCACCCTTCTCTTGCCTTTGTCTCTTCCCCAGCAGTCCCTCAACTGTCTCTCGATTAGTTGTATTGTCGTTCAGACAATCTCATGTCAAATGTCCCTGATCGTAGAAAGAGAATCATTTCTTCTCCCTCAATTGATTTCATCCATCCCAATATACCTATACCAATTATCCTAATCTCTAGAAGTGTATGACATGCTTGGATCCGTGCAGTTTTCATCGACTACCTATTTTTGAGGTCTCAGCTCTAGGGTTTCCACTACCAGCACCCACTGTCAACACATGATCTTCCAGGAATCTCACCACTACTAAATCTAGCTACAAAACTCAAACATAAGAGGAAAAGGAGAGAGATGTCACTAAAGCCCTGATACCCCAACGTAATCCCTACTCAAAGATCTGTTCTCTGAGGAAAGAATCTCAATATATATCCAAAGAGTAATATGAGATATTATTAAACCTCATTAAATTTTATGTCACTATCAAACTGTCATACAATAGATACTGAATCTTGCACAATGATCACAATGTGGCTGGATATAACTCCGCTCTAAAGAGAAACTCAAAGTTTAACCAGGAGAGAGTTGCCTTGTCATGTGAAACAGACACTAAACTCCATCATTCACTCATGGAGCCCTGAAGAAGACTCATCATGAGGACATCCTTCTAATTTATAGGAATCCCTACAAGGTGGAAAATATGAGTGACTTACTCTAGCCAGTTATCACACACCTAGGGTCTAGCTCAACTTGGGACCTGGGAGGTTGCTACCTCTAAAACTCGTGCAGTAGACTCTTCTTGTGTGCATCATCAATTGGAACTATGAACGCTATCTGCTACTCAACGGGTGGTGTTATAGCTATTAAACCACCCAGGGGTGCTATCTCTAGTACATTCCCATATATAGAAGCCTTGTCACTTAGTGAATCATCCTCATGATCAAGCATTGGGATTCTGGCTAACTGTCTTTGTGAAGGCATCCTGAAATAAAACAAGATGTACCATAGTCAAAGAGTATATCTGAGGAACTGACTTAATGAGGAAATAAAAAACACAACTTATTCCTATATGATGCATATACCAATTTTATTCCCTGACACCAATTTCTATATGTACTAAGTCGAAAGGATAGTGATCATTGTTCTAGTGTATGGATATGTCAGTCGTCGCACTAACACTGGACTCCCTGACCTGGGAGCTGAAACTCGAAACACCTAACATCGTTTTCCCAAACCAATCCCATAGATGTCATTCTTAAGGTATAATTGACTCCTCTTGTACCATGCTTTCGTGACCTAACCCATCAGTGTCCAACCTGTGAATTCCCCAAGCCCACCGCTAATAAGCCAAGGGCTAGCGACTAGCGTCTGGTAAGCATATCCTACAAATGGGAGTTATTAGCCTAATGTACCTGTACACACACATGCATCTTCAATCCCACACACTGATGAAAAAACAAGTGAAACCAATGCAAGAAAACTTTTATAATAGCGTAATAGAGTACGATAGTAAAATACTAAAAGTGAAAAGGGCACCAAATACAAGCTCAACCAAAATTGTAAAGAGTCTAACCTACTTCAAGGGTGAGGACTGTAAATAAATGTAATCTCCTATAAAACTACTTGGTCTGTTATGCTCAAGTTGTGCTCTAACTACTATGTGTTCTCCCTGAACACTAATAAAAGAGTCTTAATATGCATAAGACATGACACATTCAAATAGTTCTCATGTAGAGGGTGAGTATAAGAATACCTAGTAGGACACCCCAAAAACACTACTCATTAAGAATCAAGAAAATTCAGCTCAATATCGTGATATAACAATCAATGTATCATAGAAATCTCCAATATATACTCAAAAAGGACACTGTTCCACCGGGTGCTCACAACCAAGTGTCAGCCTCAGGGTTTTTCTCGATGTAATGCTCGTTCTGGAAAAATCAACTCCACGAGTCATGCTGTTAACAAATACACTCATCTAAGAGGTCAATATAATTGGGCCTCACCCAAGAAATATCACTGGTCTCAGAAAACCCTAGTACTCAGAAAGGAGGTCATGCCCAGAACTGCGGGGGCGACAACACAGACCCAATTTGGATCAACCCATGATGTAGGGGATCATACACAAATGATATTGCGAACCATACCAATATAACCTACCAGATGGAGGATCAAAGCCCTATTCAAGGAGGTCACACTGATTCCACAAACCCCACCTGGGCTATTAAGATGATAGGGGATCACACTTCAATCTCACAGAGGGATACCATGATCTCTATCTAAGACTCATCCAATAGTGCAGATCACAATCCGTATCTAAGGATGTAATTCCCCACTGTACCTTTAAGGGAATTGACTAAGGGGGAACCACTCAACCTACACTAGTCTTAAGAAAAAAGGTGAAGAGCTCTAATTTGTATCTAAGGTAGTACATGACATGTATGTTGAGTACACAATGTGCCTCGCTCAACCTGGATCTGCATGTGTGGTGCTACCGCAAAGAACATGTAATATCCAGATACATGGCATATATATAAATTACACAACATGTAGAGATCACTCGACACCCTGGTTGTGTCGCCTGGTCATGTATTTGTACCGTTGTTCGTGCTTGTGTACATCTGGTCATTTCTATGTACACCTGGCCAGGTCACATGGCGTGTGATATTGAACTTCAACCAATACCATAGCCTCACATCCTGGGGGTCCCAGATGATGTGTAATCAGGAAATACACAACCTGTGTAGCAGGAATTTTTATATCCATTAGGATCGATTCCACATCCTTCTATGCATCACTGGAGCTATTGACCACGCTAAAACCTATTGATTGGAGGTTGCTCGGCCACAATGTTGCTTGCATGCCAGAATCCGATCCTTGATTTTCTCAGAAAATGATCCATTGGTCCTAACCATTGTTGCACGTCAAAAATCAGGAAGAACAAGAACCTCAAATATGCTTGATCCACCTCTGATCATCCACTGCCATCGTTGCACCTTGATCACACCCTCAACTGTGAACTGCACCTGTGACATCAATCTGTTGTGTCAAATAATAGTCACGCAATGATCGAATATCGAGTAAACGACAAATCAATGGTCAAAGAATTTGCTCATGATGAACGTGCGTAGAATAGAGAGAAGAAATCCCAAAGTCATAAAACAGGAGGAACAAACATTGGCCTTTGTTCATTCGGGCTCGACCCATTGTCGTAGAGATAAACAAATGAAGAGGATACTCAAAACAAGGAATAAAGTGAACTCCTCAATTTAAATCCACCATCGATGTGAGAATCAATTAGGTTTGTGGAATTCATCCACGTTCGACCGAGATTAAAGAGCGGGATGAAAATTCTAAAATCAGACATCCTACCTAGAGTTTGGATTGAATTTTGATGAAGAATGGTTCTATGTTGACATCATTGATGAGATCCCTAAACTTTGTTTCTATAATGATCCTCGACCCTATCCTGATCTATCATCATTCACTAAGAATTCTCCTCCTCTATTGGCCCCTTGGTCTTCAGGGTTTAGCGGTCTACCCTAAGAGAAAATCCATTGTCATGTATTTAAGGAGGAATTTGTTCAATATATCGAATAAAATAAACGAAATCATTTTATTTATTTATTTTATAAATTTCGCACCCACGACAACTTTTTCACAAACTTCATGCACTAAAAAAGATTATGTCACGCCAAGGATAAAAGCCACGTTCTGAACTCAACTATGCCCTCAGATTTCGGATTCGGGCCCCCCATTTGATGTTATTACAATTTTTAGGAAAATTGTGTGCATGTAATAAATTTATTTTATATATTTAAATCATTTTCCCCATGGGGAACAATTCATTGGTTACTCCATGTTCTACCGGTGTCGATGAGTTGAGGAGGTCCTGGTTTCAAACCACTACATCTGCAAATTTCTTTCTTTTATACCCCCATTCCCGAAGCAACATTGAAATATACTTTAAATAGTTATTTCTAGCACACCATTCCTCAAAATAAAATGCCGCATCAACATCTGTTCTTGAAATATTCCATATAATATTCAAAAATAATACATGGAAAATTTGAATCATTACAAAAACCTTTTTCACTGGTTGCATGACATGTATGGATACAATGTAGCTGGTAACACATGATTGCACCCTATGCTCTTCCTCAATTCCTTGCCACTACAATTTATTGCATCTTTGTGATGAATAGAAAACCTACCCAGCATAGCCTTCATGCATACTTTTCTTCCAAGCTGGCCATGGTGCATTGATAATGCCTGCAACCTTATGTTTTGAATTGTGTTTTTGAGTTAAGGTTTTTTTCTAAAAAATTCTATTTGGATTTCAACTATTTGGATGTTAAATTTTTTAAATCAGATTTATTAAGAATAATATTTCTTTTCTAATAGTGATGTGTTACATGTATATTTATGGTTTTCAGATTTTTTATTTGGAGGTATTTTAGGTAGGATCAGTGTGGCCATCTGATTTGATTAAGGAAAATAAAGGCACCCAATCAAAACGGAAATTTTCCAGGACAAGGTTTTTTACATGTCTTCCAAAGGAAGATCCACCAAAAATCTTTTCCCAAAACCCTAACCCTAAATTCGAAGCTTTGAGAGGAAGATGGTGCATCAACTGTTGGTCCGTGTAGATCTGTTTATGGGTTTGCCACAGTTTTAAATATGTTTTCATTCTATTAGACATCCATTAAGATTTATGGGTTCCGGAGGACCGCCAATTTCACTGGTGCCTCCCCCGCACTAGTCTTGGCTCTCTAACGCATGGCTGGCCATCCGTGCGGGTGGTTTGACCGGTGACCCTTCTTGGGCTGCTTAGTGGCATTCCTCCCATACGTTGGAAAATATTATGACATAGTAAAAACAAGTATATTTTTTCCTTTTATTTCCTTTTCAGAAATGCTATCAAAATTATGAAATACCCAACAATGAATAAGTACAATGAAAATATGGGTTTCATTAAGTGAAAACTACACATTTTTCAAATAATATTTTATTATTCCTGTATAATAATTAGCTCATCATGTTCTCACATTTAAACAATTCATGTCCTTAAACATGTATCTCAACTATGAATTAAAAAGGAAACAGTTATATTGTCAATATCATAAATTCAAAATTAAGGAAACTAAAAAATTTTCATTTGTGGAGTGAATTTTCCATGGTCTTGAAAAATGATTTTAACTCATCACTAAACATAATGTATTTGAAATTTCCCATGAAAAATGGAGATGTTGTTCCTCGCTTCCATTCAAGCTCTTAATCTATTATTCTTAACATGCCGATCATGATCTACGTCATCAATTTTCATCTTCTCTCATCACTCATGGACAAATATAGATGTGATATTTCCGTCATACATTGAGTATGTGTGCCAAACATATGAACTTGAATAAGATCTACATTCACCATTTAGTAGAGATGAAAATCACTAAAAAACATGAGAAAATTGCGAAATAGGATCAAATGACTCTGAGGTTAATGGACAATATGTCATTGATGAATAAAACATTTAAGGCTCGAAAAAGAGGTTATCTCTCTGTATAATTCATGATAATAAAAGTAAATCCAGATTGCATTCTCCATTCCAAAAAAGATATCCCCCACTTCCACAATCTCTAAGTATGTCCATGAGAATTAGAATAAAAATTAATGAGTTACCCCTATTGTTTTTTTGATTTTTTATTTCATTTATTGAAAATCAAGCTAGGAAAGGTCCCACATCTATCACCCAACCCTAATGAAAATCATTGTTCATGTGATGATGATTTTTGACATTCCATAACTCAACCCATTTTTTCATTTTTTTAGAGGGGTTAACAAAAAATATAATGAAATTGACATGAATCTTCTCCAAAATACATTAAAATACCCAAAACAATTTCCCTTCAAGACAACACATCCTTTTTTACATAAACTCCATTTTCCACAAACTTGATCTTTAAAAATAATGTAAAAAAATCAGAGCAAGTGTATGAATGAATATAATTGGATTGAAATGTGGTTTATTCCTATCAATGGTTATTTATGATATCTAAGGGATAAAAGTAGGATCAATGTAGGTTAGGTCTCAAGGATAGTGGATACATCAAAAAATGCCTCAATCTTATTTTAAGTAAAATTTTCCCTATCATCACCTTTCACAAGAACAAATCCAAATGCTATTAGGTAATATGTCGAATGTTCTCTCACGAAATTAATTTAAGAAATATTAGAAAAAATTGGTCTAGAAACCTCTCAAGAAATTAGAGACATGAAATTTAATTGATTCACTCATGGAATTTTTACTAACAACAATTTAATTTTCATAAACATCAAAAACACAAAGTATGAAATATCAAATAGAATATTCATCAGCATGCGACTAAAAAGAAAAAATATAATTCATTGAATTTCAAATTCCTATGATTATCTCTAATCATTCAATATCCCCATATTACTTTTTCAATTCCATCAATATGAAAATCAAAACATTATATCATGGTGTTCCTAATATTTATCATTTTCATTGATCAAATTTAAAACAATATTCTGAGTGTGGGCCTGCATTTTTTCATATTTAATCTTCAAATCAAATTCTGGAAGTATATGTGAGTATAAATGAATGTTAAAACTTATAACTTATTCCACTTTCACTTTGAATATCTTCTTTTTCGTATTTCCTAGCTACCTTTGAGATTTATGGACCTATAAGAGAAATCACACAGTTAAGGAACATGATTAATAGAATTAATGTTTAAAAATGATAGAAGGGGGAGGTTTGACTACACCATAAAGAGTCCAAGTCGTATGAAAAAAACTTTGGTTGCTTCCCAGAAAGCACATTAGTTGTGGTTCTTAAACACTACCTTACCTCTTGGATAATGTTATGGGAGTGTGGTATTGAGCTACTCATCTCATATTTAATAAATTCTATTTTTGTTTAAACTCCGAAAGAGCAATTTTACCTTTCTTCCTCTTTATGCTCAACTTCTCACTTTTTGGATTGTTCTTGATGGTGGAAAACCCTAATGTTTGGAATATAAGTTCATGGGTAGTCCAAACTGTGTACCAATCCTCTTTTCCATCTTTTTTGGATTCACTTCATCAAATTTTTCATTCCACATTACAATTCTTTCATCCAGCAAGTTCACTTCCTCTTTTTCTTAATTAAAAAACACAGTGGGTAACCATAAGCCATATAATAACAAAGTCATCAGAAATAATTTCTCATATATCTAGTCTTGGTTCCCCAATTTTTATTCTTCTTCAGGTTGAACTACAATTGGTGTTGGAGGGTCTTCGAGTAGTACTTATTCTTTTTCCCCATTACCCCCTCACCCAAAAATTTAAGGGTATTCTCTCTGGGAAATTCATAATTAGCATGAGGATTGGATCTTACATATAATACAACAAATTCCTTGTTCAAGCCCTCCAGGACATAAAATCTCACCATGAACATAAATTCCATGATGATAAGTACCTATTCTTGTAACATTCCATGCTTCTACGGTATGCTTCTCTTTGAATAATGTGATAGCGTGTGTTGTATGCAACTTCGAGATTCTAACACACCACAACCAATCAAACTAGTCGTTATGAATAGTAATACCTACTTTTTGAAATTTTATAAATTCTATCTCTCAAAATGGACTTCATTTTTGGATTTAGAATATCAAAATTAGCCTAGGGTGAAATTTTAGTAATTTTCGGATAACTTTCATATTTTGATGAATAGTGAAAATTACTAAATTTTAATTAAAAACAACTTTTTTAATCAAAATAATTAATATTGATAAATTATGAATTTAAGTGGTTTTAAAGTATATTTATAATATAGTTTTACCATTTAATTCAATGTTTGTCATTGGACATAATTTCACAATTAAACCAGACATAAACAAGTGTCAATCTTTTGATAGTTATTATCTCTTAAAAACACGCTTTTTGTTTTAACAACGGGAATTAATATTAAATTAATTTCTGCCACTTCTGTGTTTTGAATTTTGAAAAATGGATTCCATATTTGGAATTAGGATGTTCAAATTTTGTAAATAGGTATCTTTTCTTTTTATACATTTTGAATAATTACTGCGGTAAATATTTTATTTACCATTGTTAAGGGTAAATCTGGTAAATAAGGGTTAAGAAATAATATTATAATATTACTAAATTACACTAAAACGTGTCCTAACATTATTGTTGGATACATGTCCGACCATGGGCATCGTTGGGCCGATTTAGGGACCCCATGGAGCCACTTGTAGGTGATAGGGACACTTTATTTTAATTAAGTTAAAATGAATACAAAAATGACACAAGCATATATCTTTTAGTAAAAGAATTTTTAAGTAGGGTTATATATGTTGGATTTTAGACTATAAATATTTATTAGAAAGATAAAACGATTTCCTACATAATGATATTTTATTTATAATTTTTAGATTTTAAATATGTTAATTTATTTATGACACAATGATGATGAAGTAATTACCATAATAGTAAACAATTAAAATAATTGATATTATAAATACCCAATAAATATAATTTAAACTTTTAATGAATTAAACTAATTTTATCGGATACTATGACATATTAGGATTGATTTAATTGACTTTTTTCGAAGTAATCAATCTGTTATTAGTTTCACAGATATCAACTATTGAATAGTGTCAAAATTGACATAAAAGGGTTTTTAAAACAAATATTATATTATTAATTGATATTAAATTCTTAAAAATCTAAGGTTCGGCCAAGAGACTTATATAATGATAGGTGTATCATTAGGGGACCACTTGGGGGTCTCTTTGATGTATATAGTATGTTTATTAACTATACAATATAAAAATACAAAGTGACATGGTAAATGTCAAACTAATTAACTAAGAGTTAAAACTAAAAGATAAGGTTAATATAAGTACCCAAACCTATCTAAATTCTATTGGATGAATGGTTTTCGACCTATCCCCACCTTAACATTTGAATAATAAACTTTTTAGACATTATAAACCAAATATTAATTTATTATAAATTAATATTTCTAGCTTTTCCAAAGGTGCCCCTCACCCCTCTTATAAAAGGGAACTCTTCCTTCTCATTTCTTCAGACCTTCAAAGCCTTTTAGTTCAGCCAAACTCTGCCCAAATACTCTCCCAACATCCCTAACTACAACCTAGAGGCCTTATTGTGATCAGAAATCCAACCTAAGGATCCCTTTTGATCAAATCAAAAGGAAGAACCCGAAGAAGAGGTAATGATTTCAACACCCTTTTTCAAGGTCCTTTCTTCTTCCACTTCATCTTCCTTTGTTGTTACCATTATAAAATAATAACTCCAGTATCATATATATACTGTGATGTTATTATAAATATGGTACAACCATATTCACTATTCTATCCATCCTTTGAATAACATGTCACCATACGTGCGTACATACGGCTTACCCTCTCCACGTCGTGGTGTAATTGTTATTCAATAAATTATTATTTAGATGGGTATAATAATGAAGTGTAACTCATGAAAATAATAAATATAACATTATAATGATTCTTTATAAATGAAATACTATCCAATTATATATTATTTTAATATCAAAAGAATGATATTATCACTCGTGCGTACGTACGGACTACCGTCTCCACGAACGCGATAAGATTCATTCTCCATCGTATCCATTCAAGTATAATTCTCACTTGATGATTAATAATAGTATATAAGGACTTGATATCATTCTGGATATGATTAAGATACAACCTATCCCTTACAAACATGGTTTACGTAACAAAACATATAAAATAAAACGAGTAAGGAACGATAATTCTAAGATATTATTAACAAAGCAATGTTAAAAGATCATATATGATATCATATGAATGTATATGATTCTTGTATAATTTAATAACAATTATTTTACCATTATAAAGGAGGTTAACCTACCCTTATCCAAGGAAAAGTACAAGTTAAGGGGTTATTTCACAATCTATTCATTATCCGAGGTTGTTTATACTTAATAATCTACTGGGATCTCTTTATCATCTACATCCATGTTTCTTAAAAATTATTTCAAAATATTCTTACTATTTTACATAATATGGTTTAAAGTCATTTATACCCTTGTTTGACTTTTTATAAGAATTTTATAAAATAATATTTCTATCATTTTCCAAACAAGGTGATTTTTAACCTTTTCAAAAGAATTAAGGTGAGAATGTGTTTTTTTACTTATACGGCGGGTGCGGCTATTTTCTACCGTTATAAAATCATCAAAGCTTCCCTTACAATCTTATAAGAATATTTTCAAAGAAAATGTTTCATTTTTTAAATATATTACTCTTAAATAATTTCAAAATAGAAAGAGATATTTCTCTAAAAAGAGTTTTGATTTCATCTATGTCAACATCCTTTGATGGATTTTATGATTATTTGAAGTTGATTTACTATGATACAAAACTTCTATATTTTATTGAACGTTTTGTGATATGTTTGACTATGGATGTGTCATTTTTATACCATTCATGGTTTATGGGTAAAGTATTCACATTTCTCATGCTAGTTTTAATACAAATTTTTGTGTTATATTCCATCCCCTTCTTAAGATTAATGTGTTGGGCTAGTATGTTCGGGGTTGGGGACCGATAAAAGTAAGCCCTCTGGGTTGGGGTCCAGTTACAGCAGACCCTCCAGGTTGGTGTCTGGTTATTAGAGGCACTACGTGTTGGTGTTCAGTTATTAGAGGCACTCTGGGTTGGTGTCCAGTTATTAGAGGCACTCCGGGTTGGAGTCCGGTTACAGAGGCTCTCCGGGTTGGGTTCCGGTTACAGTTATACCTTAGGTCTAGGCACAAGGCCTTAACATTGAAATTAAAGTCTGGCATTAGCATTTCATCATTATGAAAGTGGTTATTGATATTGCATGTGATTATTCGATTAGTAGAATATCCATGTGAATAAGTAAATCGCGTTATTTCATTTTATTTGTGCCATACTATGTTGAAGTTTAAGTTTAAAATGCTATTGTTTTAGTTATACATTTCCTTAAATGTTTATTCTTATTTATGAAAGTTTCTGCTATATTGTTATCCTTACTGGGCATTTGAGCTCACCCCTTTTCTATGTTTTATTTTCCCAGGATGTGAAGAAATAAATTATGAATGACCTGCAGGGATATTATGAGGGGTTAATAGTGTGGACAATGTAGACAATATGTTTCTGTAGTAGTTTTTCACTTTATGATGTAATGTAAAACTTTATGAATATATCTAGTGTTTCCAAGGCTACTAAACCAATCTGTCTTTCGAGATTTGATCTTTCTTTTGATCATGTCTATGTTATGTAATAATGCACCGGCACAAGATAACTAGGGTTGGGGCATTACAGTTGGTATTAGAGGGAGGTTTAGTACAAACCATGGAACCTAGATTTAGATAAACTCTGATTAGATCACATACACTTAAGATGGACATTGAGGATTAATATAGAAGAAATTCCTAGAATTTTGGTATTGTAGAGATTTTGTGAGTTTTCCGAGGAATACATCCCTGTATGGATATGAGCAGGTAGAGGCGGCTCTGGCACAGATGTACCTAGGGGTAAAACCTGAAAACACCGCATTGAGATAGACTCGAACGGGAACTGGTGCACGACAACGGGCCGTGCTGCACTCTTGGTTACGACACTCCCGGGGGATATGCCTAGGATAACTCTCATTTTCTTTACAAATCATTATGAAGGGTTTATGAATATATAATTCCTCAAAGAAAACATTCCTATGGTTATGGATTATATCCATAAATAGTTCAATTTATGTTAACTGTTTTATAAGTATGGGATTACGTATTTTGATTCATAAACTGATCGAGTTTATGCCATTATTTAGAAATGGCACCTAGTGGAAGAAATGAAAACATTATCAATGCACGCACTCCATGTAGGGATTTCCCTCCTACTCAAGATAATTATAGTGGAGCTGGTGATGCAACTAGTGCTGATCATCTAATCACTATACTGGGACAACTCACTCAGGTTATGAATAATAACCTTACCCATATGGAGCACCCTGATCCGCAGCGTGGATGATTAATATTTGATCTCATCATGAGGCAATAAACACCAACATTCAATGGGAGTACAAATCCCTTAGTAGCTGAGCAATGGAAAAATTCCCTAGAGAAAATATTTCTGGATTTGGGGAGTAGTGAAAGGGAAAATGTTATCATGGATATTTACCACCTCACTGGAGATGCTGATCAATGGTGGTCATTGATTCAAAATACAAAGTAAGAGGATGAAGTATCGAATATGGAATGGAGGGAGTTCAAACATCTGTTTTTAGAAAAATACTTTTCTCGTGACCGTCGAGCAGATATGGAAAGGCAATTTCTGAGTCTGAGACAAAAGGAGAATGAGAATGTCACAAAGTATGAGGATAACTTTACAAGGTTAGCAAGGTATGCTGGAGATTATATACGTAACCCATGAAGTATGATTGATAATTTCATTGATGTGTTAAAACAATTTCTCTATCAAGAATAAGTCTCAAAATCCTTTTCATCGTACGAAGACATTGTCTTATGTGCTATAAAGACCAAAAAAAAATTTTCTAAGTTTTATGACTTTAATGCAAGGAAAGAGAAGAAGAGATCTGCTGATCAATATGGGAACGGAAATAAGCATAAGAAGGGACAGTTTAAATATCCATCCTGTGGTAAATGTAGGAAGAAACACTCCGGTACCTTCTTGAAGGGAATGGGAGTCTGTTACAAGTGTGGTGAAAAAGGCCACCAAGCTCGTGATTGCAAAGGGAAGAAGGAAGCCACCAATGTTCAGTGCTACAATTGTAGGGAGATGGGACATTATACAAATGAATGTCCTAAGCGTCAGGAAAACATACCTCAGAAAATTCCAAGGGATTAAGGCCAATCTTATTCTATCACTACTGTTGAGGTAGAAGCTCCGAAAGACGTGGTGGCAGGTAATTTAATGGTTTCCTCTAGCTTAGAAAATGCATAATTTGATTTTAGATCATCACATTGTTTCATATCTTCCCAGTTTGCTATGAAAAATTGTTATTTCCAATTTGATTTACCAAGGGAGTAGTCAGTTAAAACACCTAAGGGAGGTATCATTGCAACAAAGTATTGTGAATCAGTCCCCATTAGATCACATAAATGTTCTTTATCTGATGATCTCATCGTCATACCTATGATTGATTTTGATATAATCCTCGGTATGGACTGGATTTTGGATTATGATGTGAAGACTTATTGTAAGAAGAAAGAGGTTATGATTCTTGATGGTGATGATAAGAAACACCTTATCTTTAGAGAAGAATCGTCACCACCTAATTCTTATCTAGATCCACCCCCAGTTGCTCAACTAAATTCAATTATTGGGGACAAAGAGAATGAAATAACTGTGGGTGAGGAAATGAATGTTCAATTAGAGTATGTACCTGCTGTGAAAGAATATGTAGATGTATTTCCGAAAGATTTACCTAGACATCCTCCAGAATGAGAAGTTGAGTTTTCCATCGATTTAATTCCTTGATCAAGGCCTATATCGAAGACCCCTTATAGAATGGCCACTGTAGAATTAGTCTAACTAAAGAAAAAACTAGAGGAATTGAGTAATAAGGAATTTATTCACCCTAGTGTTTCTCCATGGGGAGCCCATGTTCTTTTTGTTATGAAAAAGACGGATCTATGAGGTTATGTATCGACTACAGGGAGATCAATGCTATAACAATAAAGAACAAGTATCCCCTACCTCGCATTGATGATTTATTTGACCAACTGCATGGAGCTCAATAATTTTCAAAGAATGACCTTTGATCTGGATACCATCAGTTGTGTTTAAAGAAGGAAGACATTCCAAAGACAGCATTTCGAACCAGGTACGGGCATTACGAGTTTACAGTAATGCCTTTTGGATTGACTAATGCACCCTCTGTATTCATGGATCTGATGAATAGATTTTTCAAGGAATATCTCGATGAATTTGTGGTGTTATTTATTGATGATATCTTGGTATACTCAAAAAGTTACGAAGATCATGAAAATCACTTGAGCATTATCCTGAAGACTTTGAGAAGACGTGGATTATATGGGATGTTTAGCAAGTGTGAATTTTGGCTTCAGGAGATTTCTTTTCTTGGCCATATTGTCTCTAAAGATGGAATCTCTGTTGATCCTTCTAAGACCAAGGAAATCCATAAATGTCCAGAACCTACGAATATAACTAAGGTATGTAGTTTTATTGGTTTAGCAAGTTATTAGCGATGTTTTGTCCATAATTTTTCCCGATTGGCTAACCCATTAATGAAGATCACACGTAAAGGGGTTAAATTTGTTTGGAAAAAAGAGTGTGAAGAATGTTTTAAAGAACTGAAGAGAATATTAGTCAATGCTCCTATATTAAATCTACCATCAGGGAATGATGGGTTCGTTATTTATAGTGATGCATCGAAGAAAGGACTTGGTTGTGTCCTTATGCAGAATGATATGGTTATTGCCTATGCATCATGACAATTGAAAATTCATGAACAAAACTATCCTACTCATGATATCGAGTTAGCAGTTGTGATATTTTCTTTGAAGATATGGAGGCACTACCTCTATGGTGAAAAATGTGAGATTTATACTGATCACAAGAGTTTGAAGTATATTTTCTCACAAAAATTACTCAACATGAGGCAAAAGATATGGCTTGAATTACTCAATGATTATTATTTTACGATACACTACCACCCGAGGAAAGAAAACAAGGTGGCAGATGCTTTGAGAAGAAAAGACCATGGAGTTTTGAACATGATGAGAATTGAAAGAGATCAAATTTTCATGGATCTAGTGAAGATGGACATGAGAATAACCAAGGAAGGTGAAACATTAATTCTTTTTAAAATGGATGCCAAACCATCTTTACTAGAAAGGATTAAGAGTTCTCAAACCGATGATGAAAAATTTCAAAAGAAGATTAAAGTTGTGAATGATGGTAGATTGAGAGACTTTGTGTATGAAGATGGAATTTTGAAATTCGGGAAAAGACTTTGTGTTCCCAATATACCTGATCTAAAAAGGGAATTGCTGGATGATGCTCATAGTTCCAATTTCTCTATACACCATGGGAGCACCAAAATGTATAGAGATTTGAAGGAACATTTTTGGTAGGAAAACATGATGAGGGACATTGCTGATTTTGTGTTAAGATGTATGGTTTGTCAACAAGTGAAAGCTGGAAGGAAACACCCTGGAAGAGTCATGAAACCTCTTCCCATACCGGAGTGGAAATGGGACAATATTACGATGGACTTTGTCATGGGGCTACCAAAGACACCTAGAAGGAACGATGCAATATGGGTTATTATTGATCGTCTTACCAAGTCAGCACATATTCTTTCTATAAGAGATGATCTACCACTAGAACGTATAGCAAGACTATATATTAATGATGTTGTGAGACTTCATGGAGTACCCCTATCGATTTTTTCTGATCGTGATCCCCGTTTTACATCAAGATTCTGGAAAAGTATTCAGAAATCCATGGATACTGAACTTCATTTGAGAACTTCCTACCACCCTCAGACAGACGGATAATCAGAACGGACTATTCAAACCATAGAATACATGTTGAGGTCCTGCTCACTTGACTTTCAGGGTATGTAGGATCAATATTTACCTATGGTTGAATTTTCCTATAACAATAGCGTCCATTTAAGTATTCATATGGCACCATATGAAACGTTATACGGAAAGAGATTTCGCACACCAACCTGTTGGGATGACGTTGGTGAAAGAAAACTTGTAGGTCGAGAACAGGTGGAGGAAACAATGGAAAAGGTGAAGGTAATCCAAAATCACATCAAAAGTGGCTCAAAGTAGGCAGAAGAGCTATGCTGATAATCGAAGGAAGGATTTGGAATTTCAAGTTGGTGATCATGTTTTCCTGAAGGTATCTCCATGGAAGGGAGCCATACATTTTGGTAAGAAAGGTATATTGAGTCCCAGGTACATCAGACCTTTCGAAATTATAGAACTAATTGGGGTTGTAGCTTACCGATTGATAATGCCGCCAAGTCTCTTCAAAGTTCACGATGTGTTCCACATATCTCTGTTGAGTAAATACATGCCTGACCCAACACATGTACTCACCTATGAGGAATTAGAAATGAAACTTGATCTGTCTTATTGCGAAGAGCCTGTCAGGATTCTTGATACGAGAGAACAAGTACTGAGAAACTGGACGACTCGTCTGGTAAAAGTCTTGTGGAGAAACCATAAGATGGAAGGGGCAACGTGGGAACCCGAGGAACTTATGATGAAGAACCAACCGAGTCTTTTAATGCGGTAGTATTCTATAAATTTTGAAGAAAAAATTATTTGAAGGAGGGGAGAATGTAACACCCCAAGCATCTATTGTATGCTTCTCTTTGAATAATGTGATAGCGTGTGTTGTACGCAACTTCGAGATTCTAACACACCACAACCAATCAAACTAGCCGTTATGAATAGTAATACATTATGAAATTTTATAAATTATATCTCTCCAAATGGACTTCATTTTTTGATTCGGAATATTGAAATTAGCCTAGGGTGAGATTTTGGTACTTTTCGGATAACATTCATATTTTGATGAATAGTGAAAATTACTTAATTTTAATTAAAAAAAACGTTTTTAATCAAAATAATTAATATTGATAAATTATAAAATTTAGTGGGTTTAAAGTATATTTAGAATATATCTTTACCATTTAATTCAATTTTTGTCATTGGAAATAATTTCACAATTAAACCAGACATAAACAAGTGCCAATCTTTTGATAGTTATTATCTCTTAAAAACACGCTTTTTGTTTTAACAACGAGAATTAATTTTAAATTAATTTCTTCCACTTCTGTGTTTTGAATTTTGAAAAATGGATTCCATATTTGGAATCAGGATGTTCAAATTGTGTAAATAGGTAACTTTTATTTTTATACATTTTGAATAATTACTGCGGTAAATATTTTATTTACCATGGTTGAGGATAAATCTGGTAAATAAGGGTTAAAAAATAATATTATAATATTACTATATTACCCTAAAACGTGTCCTAACCTTATTGGTGGACACATGTCTGACCATGGTCATCTTTGGGTCGATTTTGGGACCCCATGGGGCCACTTGTAGGTGATAGGGACAGTTTATTTTAATTAAGATAAAATGAATACAAAAATAACAGAAGCATATATCTTTTAGAAAAACAATTTTTACATAGGGTTATATATGTTTTTTTTAGACTATAAATATTCATTAGAAATATAAAAGGATTTACTAAATATTATTATTTTATTTATAATTTTTCTTTTTTAAATAATGTAATTTATTTATGACACAATGATGATGAAGTAATTACAATAATAGTGAAATAATAAAATAATTAATAATATAAATACCCAAATAAATATATTTTAAAACTTTCAATGACTTAACTAATTTTATAAGATCATATGACATATTAGGATTGATTTAATTGACTTTTTGCGAAGTAATAAATCTGTTATGAGTTTCACAAAAATCAACTATTGAATAGTGTCAAAATTGACATAAAAGAGTTTTTAAAAAAAATATTATATTATTAATTGATATTAAATTCCTAAAAATATAAGGTTCGGCCAAGAGACCTATATCATGATAGGTGAATCATTAATTGACCACTTGGGGGTCTCTTGGATGTATATATTATGTTTATTAACTATATTATATAAAAATACAAAGTGACATGGTAAATGTGAAACTAATTAACTAAGAGTTAAAACTAAAAGATAAGGTTAATATAAGTACCCAAACCTGTATAAATTCTATTGGTTGAATAGTTTTCGACCAATCCCCACCTTAAACTTTGAATAATAAACTTTGGAGCCATTATAAACCGAATATGAATTTATTATAAATTAATATTTCTAGCTTTTCGAAATGTTCCCCTCACCCCTCTTATAAAAGGGCACTCCTCCCTCTCATTTATTCACACCTTCAAAGCATTTTGGTTCATCAAAAATCTGCCCAAATACTCTCCCAACTTCCCTCACTACAACCTAGAGGCCTTATTTTGATCAGAAATCCAATGTAAAGATCCATTTTGATCAAATCAAAAGAAATAACCCGAAGAAGATGTAATGCTTTCACCACCCTTTTTCAAGTTCCTTTTTTCTTCCACTTCTTCTTCATTTTTTGTTACAATTCTAAAATAATAACTCCAGTATAATATATATACTGTGATTTTATTATAAATTTGGTACATCCATATTCACTTTTATATCCATCCTTTGAATAACATGTCACCATACGTGTGTACGTATGACTTACCGTCTCCACGTCGTGGTGTAATTGTTATTCAATAAATTATTATTTGGATAGGTATAATAATGATGTGTAACTCATGAAAATAATAAATAAAAAATGATAATGATACTTTATAAATGATATACCATCCAATTATATATTATTATAATATCAAAAGAATGATTTTATCACTCGTGCGTACGTACGGACTACCGTCTCCACGAACGTGATATGATTCATTCTCCATCGTATCCATTCAAGTATAATTCTCATTTTATTATTAATAATAGTATATAAGGACTTGATATCATTATGGATATGATTAAGATACAACCTATCCATTACAAACATGGTTTACTTAACAAAACATATAAAATAAAACGAGTAAGAAATGATAATTCTATGATATTATTAACAAAGCAATGTTAAAAGAAAATATATGATATCATATGAATGTATATGATTCTTGTATAATTTAATAACAATTATTTCACCATTATATAGGTGTTTAACATCCCCTAAACCAAGGAAAAGTACAAGGTAAGGGTTTATTTCACAATCTCTTCATTATCCAAGGTTGTTTATACTTAAAAATCTATTGGGATCTCTTTATCATCCACATCCATGTTTCTTAAAAATGTATTTCAAAATATTCTTACTATTTTACATAATATGGTTTAAAGTTATTTATACCCTTGTTTGACATTTTATAAAAAGTTTATAAAGGAATCATTCTGTCGTTTTCCAAACAAGGTGCTTTTTAACCTTTTCGACCGAATTAAGGTGAGAATGTGTTTTTTTACTTATACGGTGGGTGCGGCTATTTTCCACCGTTATAAAATCATCAAAGCTTCCCTTACAAGCTTATAAGAATATTTTCAATGAAAATGTTTCATTTTATAAATATATGACTCTTAAATGATTTCAAAATAGAAAGTCATATTTCTCTAAAAAGAGTTTTGATTTTATCCATGTCAACATCCTTTGATGGATTTACACTTATTTGAAGTTGATTAATTATGATACAAAACTTCTATATTGTATTGATGGTTTTGTGATATGTTTGACTATGGATGTGTTATTTTTATACCATTCATGGTTTATGGGTAAAGTATTCACATTTCGAATGCTAGTTTTAATAAAAAAATTTGTGTTATACTCCATCCTATTCTTAAGATGAATGTGTTGGGCTAGTATGTTCTGGGTCAGGGACCAGTAAAAGTAAGCCCTCCGGGTTGGGGTCCGATTACAGTAGACCCTCCGGGTTCGTGTCTGGTTATTAGAGGCACTCTGGGTTGGTGTCCGGTTATTAGAGGCATTCTGGGTTGGTATTCGATTATTAGAGGCACTCCGGGTTGGTGTTCAGTTATTATGGGCACTCCGGGTTGGAGTCCAGTTACAGAGGCTCTCCGTGTTGGGTTCCGGTTACAGTTATACCTTAGGTCATGGCACAAGGCCTTGACATAGAAATTAAAGTTTGGCATTGTGCATTCTATCATTATGAAAGTGGTTATTTATATTTCATGTGATTATTCGATTAGTAGAATATTCATGTGAATAAGTAAATGGCATTATTTCATTTTATTTATGACATACTATGTTGAAGTTCATGTTTAAAAGGCTTTTGTTTTAGTTATACATTACCTTAAATGTTTATTCTTATTTATGAATGTTTTTGCTGTATTTTTATCCTTACTGGGCATTTGACCTTACCCCTTTTCTATGTTTTATTTTCCCAGGATGTGAAGAAGTAAATTATGAATTACCTGCAGGGATATTATGAGGGGTTAATAGTGTGGACTATGGAGAAAATATGTTGCTGTAGTAGTTTTTCACTTTATGATGTAATGTAAAACTTTATGAATATATCTAGTGTTTCCAAGGATACTTAACCAATCGGTCTTTCGAGATTTGATCTTTTTTGTGATCATGCCAATGTTATGTAATAATGCACCGGGTCTAGGTAACTAGGGTCGGGGCGTTACACTTCTAGACTTGCGTGTGGTTGTAGTACTCTGTATTTTCCATGATGGTATCATCCATGGTGTCGGGTTTTACTATAATAATCTTCAATTTCTATTGATTGGTTTGATAATTAGATTTCTAATTGGATGTGGGACTTCATTCCTTCTTGTTCTTGAGATCACAAACCAAAAACACGTAGCACATAAAGAATAACTAAAGTAAAATGAAAGAACATGGGATAAAATCAGAAAATAGAATATTGAGAGAGAATAGACTTCCCTAACTATTGAATTTATAATCACCTTATAACCTGAAAATGATGCCAATTTAGAAATTTGACATGCCCAAAAGATGTTGTTAAATTCTCTGATCATATTAAATTAAACCATTTATTAAAACCCATACCAAACCAACTATAAAGAGTAGAATATTTTTAAGTGTGGGGTCGATCCCATGAGGAAAAGAATTATATAACTCAATAGTATTGATGATTAAATGTTTATTAATATAAAATTTCTTAAACTACTTGAGAGGTGTGATTGGTCTGACTCAAACAAATGAAAATAAGGATGAAGAGAAAATGTGATGAATCTAGTGATGGTTTTCATTAGGTCATGAAATAAATAAAATTAATTACCTATGATAATTCTTAAGGTAACTAGTTTTTCTTCTCAACCTCAATAAGATCTACCTAAACCATCCTACTTATCTCTCTAGATTTCCAATAATCAAATCAGGTTTATGATGTTAATCTCCTAAACATAAGGTGAAGTAATAGTGGACTCTCTCTCCCCCACTTCACTAAATTATAATGCGTTTCTTCCCCCAAGACATTCACTATTGCTAGAATCCTAGAGAATGAGATTGTGAAGTAACTCACAAGGTAATTATAAATTGAAATTTAAGACCTCAAATGTAAAACAACATCCTCTTCATCAAACTCACCCCTCCCATAATTCATAGCCACTCATCCCCACTCTCACAAACACAATTTATCAAAAATCGAGGTAGGGGAATAAAATGTGAGGTATAAAATAAATAGTTCATGCAATAATGAAAACATACATGATTTAATTTTTCAATCAAAATAGGAATTAAGAATTATTGGACAAAAAAGAGAAATAGAAAATAAATTTCTAGCTATGCAACATCAAGGTTTACCATAACCCTTTTCCCCCTCTCACATATTTCTCATTTCCCTTCCATGGCTATTTTTGGAATATCCAGAGCGTAGTAGAAAACATACACTTTTTTACCTTTATATATCATTTTATTCAAATATGGCCACGGTGAAACAAGAATCTACTATGATTTGTCCCCATTTATTTAAACACTTACCACGACACAATAGGTTCAACTATGGTGCAAATTCGTGTTCTCCAATCTCGGGCTACAAGGCTCCATGGTGTTGTTGACAGACCACTATGAAACACTCTACACCAGTTCACAATTAATGGGACACTAGGTTTCATTACGATGGATACCATGTTGCATTTCCCCAATGTTTAGTGGAGACCTAATATCTCTTCGACATTCCATGATAGGACTATGGCATATCAGGTGGATACTGTCGCAAAACTCCTACACGAGGATGATGATGCGCGAACACACCCGAGATGATTTTGTTGGAACCGAGCATGCAATGGAAGCCCCAAATAGGTGGGTTTTAAAAACAATTCCATAGAAGACCAATGTAAACTTATCAACGTTGATGAATAGAAACCTGATCTTAGCTGAGGATCACACGTGAAGAGTTTTATGCACAAAAATAAACCTTAAAATACCTGGATTAAATCTGAAGCCACTCACGACATCTGACCACTATTGGTGATATATGCTTGAATATTTTTAACCCAAATTCAAATATATCTTCCGCACACTATTCATGAAATCTGTGGGAGTGTCGTTCATCATGATCTAGGTGGTAGTGGGGAATTCTGACGATGCCTTCGATGCTCCAACAATCACCACATCACTTTGCAAGCAATGCTTGAGAATGTTCTTGATCTGAGCTCTTTGGATACAGAGCCTCACTATCTAGATAATGGGAGAGAGGAGATGAGATATAAGCCCCATGAATAGTACTTGGAAAAAGCCTCTCCTCTTCTATTTATAGTGTTTAATTAAAATACCTGGTATAGCCTCGCCGACCCTGAATATTTAACACACTATCAACGACATTTTCGGACTACTAAACTGTGTCATAAATATTATTATCATTTTATTGTAATACATTATATAAATTACATGATAATAATTGAGTACAAAACATGACTTGTCTTTCCCATAAATATTAATTGAACCTTGAATAGTTTAATATTTTTCAATTAATATTTTTTATATATCTACATAAAACTCATAAATACATTTAATAAATAAATTCAATGATCATTATTCTAATCATGAATAATATGAAATTATTTATTGTATAGGTGATCGTTTTTCCTTGGAAAATCCAGAACCCCTATGGTGGGACCCACCATTTCCAAAACACATATTCTACTGAATAGGGAAGATTCTTGAATATTCTATTGTATGTGACCCTCTAGGTCCTTATCTCAAAAGAAGTGAATAGTATTCATAGACCTAGAGTGGGATCTTGTAACCCATCATGTCCTCTAAAGAGATAAAGACTCTCATAGCACTAACAACCAACCTATGAATAGGAACTTTTTAATATAATCTATTTTCCTATAATATCTCATAAAGTAGTACACACTCATGTGTCGTCACCATTTCCTTGCTTTATTGTATGTTGATTTAACTAGATGGATTTCCCTCAACCACCATGACCATGGTCTTATAAAGGTACTACCATCCTTATAAACCTGTCATGAGATATATTACATCCATAAACCTAAAGCGAAAAATCCTTTCTTGACCATTCAACCAATTTCATGCCACCAATAACACACCCAGCACAAAATACATCTCCACGACTTCATTGTCATGGTTTTTATCATGCGTCAAAGTACCCAATCAAATGACATACACTATTAATGATCTCAAGTTAGAGGACCGTTACACATGATTGTAGATAGGAACATCAAATGACACCTGAAACATGTGGTGTTTTTATTGGCAGGTCTGTCATCGTGATCTCACTACTAGAGATCACAAAGTTCTAACTTCATTAGAAGAAGTCTCAATGCTTATGATCCCCCAGCACATGATAGTCAAAAATCTATTGTTTCCAGTATGTAAGAAGTATCTAGACCATATAACATATATTTAGGATTAATGGCATAGTATCTCAATATTCTCATTATATCCTGGGAACTGCTATAACCTTTTGATACGATAAGTCACCTTTGAAAATTTCCATTTCAATAGTGGATGCAGAATAGTATACACTATAATGGTAAGTTGAAATCATGTAAACCTTACTATATACAAGATATGGTAATCAAAATCATTGAATAGTTGGGTTTAGGTCACCCACTAATTCAACCATCCCAATTTCACTAGAGCCAACTTGTTAACCAAACTTGATAGCCACTCACATAATAAAGATCATGTTTCTGTGGAGTAATAGATTTATCTACGGGGCCTGCCATGATTCTATCACGTGGAAATTCTACTATTGAGACCTTATCTTGTGGAGTAAAACATCTCAAGAGATGGTATCCTGAGTATATCCCTCTTTTCCACAATCATAACTTGACATCATGGATAATAAGAATATCATAATTTTTATTATGATAATACTTTTCATACCAGGTGTGATTCCAAGAACTCGATCAAATACTTGCATTTAAAAACTACTTATTAGATATCTTAGAAGTTTCAACATACTCAGTATTTGTAGGTATGGTTACAAATGGATTATATGAGCTTCACCCACTCATCACCATTAGCCTAATAGTGATAGTAGATCAATTTGATATATGGTAGACTATCTTGTATCCCCAAAAACTTGTATCAATTATTCTCCACTTACCCAGTAAATATCGTTTTTACATTCCAAAGTCGAATTAGAAAGTTTTGACTACATCCCTTACATTTCTCTTGGATATAACTGATATTTTCCTACTTTAAAATATTTCTTGGAAATATCAATTTTGTACATATTATGGCATGGGTGATTGATCCATCGCATCGACGTGTGTATTGATACTCACCATGTTTTCATCATCCCATGTCCTATACATGTCAACTTCAAGAGATTATGCCTTGTGGCATATGAAATAATTCATCTCAAGAATAGTTCCAACTTTTATTTTCCAATAAAATGTCACTATATGAACGATTGACTAGGACCAATCAACTTATATATCTACCTCAGTAGATCCTATTCCCTAGAATATAGTTTGATACATTAAGTCAATCACTAGAGAATAAATATCATTTTGTTTTTAACTAACTGTAATACCAAAGTATACTTTCCATATATTGTGGAACATACTATACTTGAAAAACCTTGACTCTCCCACTAACCTCTTGTAGACACATAGAAATAATTTGTTAGAAATTTATATTCCATGATCATTTTGCTTAATTTAATCCTAAACTGGATTTTAGTAACTTGAAACATTTGTTAGCATTATATGACATGACCATCCCTTTCTGGTTGTGTCTTATAGTCACAATCCATGATTGGTGGCCATGAAATCCAATGCTAAATAATTTTATCATATATATTAGCTATGATATGTATACATTATAATGGATTTAGGCCTAATGACTTGTTGAATCCAATCGAGCCTTATTGGTACCATGCATGTACCAGCCATGGATCAATTTACATGAATATCCACTACAGTATTCAAAATAATATACCCCTTTTCACATTGATACATGGAATGCATTTAATTTAATTTTAGTTGGTCTTACCAATTTTATGTAATTCCCATTCACAATTTACTTATAGGAAATATTATTCACATTGAATAATAGATCACCGAAAACAGTGAAAAAAACCATCACCATGGTTTTATCCTTCATACACAGTATTTGTCTCTAAAACATACTTTGTTCCACATGCGCTTGTGGAAGTAGTTTCTATGCCAACTATTTTTTTATCTTGAGCATTGACTAAACCCAAGAAAATATTGCACCAACTATCTCTAAGAGAGATGTGTACCCTTATATAGAAGTGTTTTCTATTACTTCGCTACCTTCTTTTCTATTTTAGTGTTCTGTGTAATATCCTATGAAATCGTTAAGATTATTTCACTATATGCACAACGTGGTTGTATTGATGAAAATTTGTTTATGTCCTAACAAACTACTGGAATCCAAACACATTTCCTTTTTTCATAATGAATTTTCATCAAAATATTTCTCATATGATATCAATTTTTCATTATAGTTGGCATAAGTTTGTGGGATATCACCATTATTTGGAAAGCATTTCCTGAAATATAATAGATGTTTCTGCAAAGTTGTAACATTGATATAAATTACATCAATACTCTAATGTTCAAAATGTTCATTTAGGAATTGCTCCACGCTACATTTTTTGATCAATTATTATTTTTAAGTCTTCATCATGAATTCTCTTCATTAAAATCAATGTCGTGATATAGATAAGGTAATGTGCATTTAACAATTACTCCACACTACATTATCATTATTAATGAATTCTTATTCAAGATATTATTTAGTATACCAACTCGAAGAAAAAAAGAAGAAGTTAACAACCTATTTATTTCTTGTGCTGCTGTTTCTTCTATTTGGAAGTATATTCTTCAATTTTTTGACTGTTGGTGGTTGATTATTGATTCCATCAAAACTAAAATAAATAAATGTTTAGAAATGGAAGTCTCTCTGCAAATCAATGACCATTTACTAGATGTAGTTGCTGAGCTCCCCCATGTGATTTGGTATGAATAGATTTCAATTATTAATAATAAGTACTAACTCAATCAAAATGCAGGTCAGATGTTGATCCTTATTGCAATACATGAAGCAGCTTTGCTGTAAAAGGGACATTGCCACAACATTGTCCTTGACTTAGGAATCCTGCAACATCTACTGGTTAAAGGAAATTTATTTCAACCTCATCGCACTATGGAGGTGTTTTGGAGAGTTTCTCTTCCTGGTAGGATCAAAATAAATATTGATGGTACCTCAATACGAAATTCGGGCCCTACGGGATGTGATGGTGTCTTCAAGAATCACCTCAGTTGGATCCTTGGATGTTTCAAGGGTAGTAGTGTCACGAACACCTCCCTTCAAGTATATACTATATTCTTAATACATGTTATTTCCTTCACCAAAAAATTTGGTTGGAAAAACCTCTAGATTGAAAGTGACTCAACAACCATCGTGAAAGCAATTCAGAATGGCATAACACATATTTCTTGGCTGATTACTACCCGTTGGACAGAATGATCCCATTATCTTTTTAACGTCAACTATATCATCATACTTGTTTATTGAGAAGCAAACATATTTGCAGATGACCTGGGAAGCAAGGGTGTAAATCATGTCACCACCTAGTCCAAATACCCCCTACTGATCTTATTTCCTTACATGACAAATACAGCAATATGATCCAACATTTTAGACATTTGTATACTTTATTTTAATAATAATTGTGCTTGTAATTTACTTAATAACTTAAATGAATATTAGGACGTATATATATACCTCAATATAATACTTGATATAGTTCATATTCACTTGTTAAACTATTTCCAAAAGCTTTGTGATACATTTATTTTAAAGGTTCCTTTGTTCATACTGAAGACATCGATAATACCAAAAATATTTTGTTGTGCCAATCCTAAATAGCATATTTGGTATATTAATTATATCCACTATTAGCATTACTTGACAAAGAATTATCTTTTCACAATTGGGTATAATCCTTACATTTATATTTATCACTCATTTCCAATGATTCATGTATCACTGAACTAGTGAATGAGTTTACGAAAAAAAATTCTTTCCAAAACCTAGAAAATTTTCTCCTCGTGTACAAGGAAACATGAGATTAATGTTTGTGGTTATACTCAATAGTAGTTCAACACAAATATTTCAAATTGAAATTAAAGAAGTCATGTAATTCTCACCACTGGCCTAGGTATCCCCTTTCACAGCCACATGGAGAATATGCATGAATTCTAGTAAGGTTTCAATTCTAACATGGTAACTGTATTTAAATACACATATGTAAAAGAATATAGTATTAAATAACCAAGTAGTAAAAGTGAAACATTACATTGATGAATATTTTTTAAGACGAACTGTGTAACATTCTTATTTAATTTAGTTTACTGCTTTTAAACTTCCATTTTTTTATTTTATAACATGTAATGAAAATAACCATTGTTAATACCTCATGAATTGAAGTACGTCATGAATATTCCATTGATATTACTTTCCATTTGTACTTTTCACATTTTATTTTAAATTATTAAATATAAGAAGAATGGATGACATTATCTTTGATATTATTATTATCTGGGCAAACCATACCTTAATTTGTAATGGATCATTTACTAAATAATTGTTTGTTTAGTAATATAAAATGAAACTTGAGTAAAGGGTTGAAAATGATATAAGAAAGGGATCCATTTAAAGATCATGATCAATGTTTAAATTTACACATGCCGGTGTAACCATCACTATATACATATCATTTCTTCACTTTATCCTTGAAAACATCTTGGAGATGAGGCTTCATGTTTATATCATCCATGTCCAGGTGTAGCGACCACAACTGACCCCGAATATTGATAGAAGCATAATGATATAAATATCATATGCTTTGTACATTATTCATTGATAACTAGTTTCACTCTCTCTTCTTGATGTAGTTTAACAATTTGGGGGACACTGGCACCTTGAACGTTCTATATCATTGTACTATGCACATGCACCTATACTATTCATGGATACTCATGTTATTGAAGACAATTAATTTTTCCATTATAATATCGCTATTTTAATCTTATGGTATAACTTTCCATTTTTCTACAAAAATGATTTTTAAATGATTAGTTCTTTTATCATGATTACGAGTTAAGGCATTTCGATTAATTATATAAATAATTTAATGTATCCCACTAATTTATCGGATTCTAGGAATCCTCTTTTCTAGAATTGGAATACTCTGTCACTTTAGTATTCTAGTGGCAAAGATCCCAGAACCACCCCTCATAGTCTTCACGGTATGGCTACACCACAACATGGAGGGTTCAAGGTTAGTTTTTGGCTACCTGACTGCTTTATCTTGTAGTTCACTGATCTATTGAGTGAAGCCCCAGGGTCTAAATTCAGAAATTGATTTAATCAACGATTTCCTATAAAATTACAACAGGCTATCTATTACTGTCTCCTTTCGGAAATTTTAATTAAGTCAACCCATCATTCTTATAATGAATCTCAAGAAGTAAGAGGTACCCTCAGCTATGGCGTAGATGAAATTTCAAACAGCTGATTTTGTCCAAATTTGAATAATGGAAGGCAGTTATGACTTAATTTATATTTTAGGGTTTTATTGTTTTTAATGTGATGAAGGAAATAATTTTATATTTTATAAGAATTTACTATGTTATTTAACTCACAACTGGCCATGAATAAAATTGAAAAATATATCAAGTTACATGTTCATATTATCATGGAAACTTGTTTATTATTATTATATGTGATCATGCTCCAATAACACATTCCCAAAATAATAAAGCCTACAGGAATAAAATGAAAACCTAATCATGAGCCAGTTCTAATGGTTGATCAGTTGAGTGAAAAATGGGCGAACAGAGACCCAAGGGACAATAACATTAGTCGCATGGCTTGCAACATGAATAGAAATGTATGCTCATCCAATGCATCTAACTCTAGTCTTGTGTGTCGCTGTCACTTGGCATGAAATGCGACATACCTCATCTCATCATTATATAACTATTCTTACATGTAGGTGAGCGGGTCTCAGGGTATAAAATAAAACTCTGAGAATGGGCGTGCATGAGCTTATACAATTAATGACACTTGATAGGACACACATATCATCACTAATTTAATTAAAATAATTATTACAAACAGACATGATATAAATAAATTAACTAATAAATTAATTAATGGCACCAGACATGCATTGGTCAGTCTCCAACTAAAAATTAGTATATGTATTAAACTCATGTATTTGAACTAAATGCATTATAAAATTAAACATTCATTAAATAAATTCAAAGGGAATTATTTATTGATTTAAAATTTCACTCTAATTTGAATTCAAAAAATGTCACCATTCTGTCCTGATTGATTAATTTAATTTTAAAACTAAAAATTAAATTAATTAATTTATTTAATTAATCTTTCAATTAAATTAATTATACTGCATCTAAATTTTAATAAAAAAAATTTCATATTAAAATAATTTAATTATCAATTATAATTAAATTAATTATTTTGAATATTTTTTGATTAAAATAAATCACCCAGGCACATATAACTTCGGGCAAGGCCTGTGCGGGACGGGGTGAACCTGCACAAGCCCAATCGGGGCGCTACTGAGCTCATGAAGGGGATTTTTGGGCCAGGCCTATCTGCTCAAGACCATTACAGGCTGGTCCAACCTGCCCAATCTTATTATGGGGAAGAGCAGGTTACATGCCCGCTAAGAGGACCGGGTGACGACCAGTGCGGGGGATCAGCCGAACAAACAATGACAGCAAGAACTCGGTGCGGCTGATGGTGTACGGATGAGGGTTCAAGTATAAAGGTGTCAGAGGGTACCCAGGAAGTGAACTTGGCCGGATTAAAGCAGACCAGTGGCCCTAGCATGTTGCGCTGGTGGAGGGTGCAGACAGGGTGGCTACGGTTGGTCGAGGGGCTCGGTCTAGAGGAAACAACACCGGTACGGGGTGGTGTGGATGGGCCACTGTAGCACAGCGGTGGAGGGTGGAACAACTGAAAGGGGAGGCCATGAAATGAGGGTCCGGAGATGAGGATCGGGTGGGGTGTGGCCTAGCTGGGGCACACACTCTAAATGAGGGACTAGTATCATGGCCAGGACATTGCGGCGCAATTGGCACCACTGTGGGAGGAGGGAGGCTCATGGATATCATCCTAGTAGACTCTACAGGGCGGCACACATCTTGAATGGCAGAGCACCTCACTACGGCAAGGGGTGGTCCAGGGTAGCAGGGAGCACCTCCATCGGAGGACGCGGTGCTGGGCGTGCTCATGGCTCGGGAGGCTAGGGTGGGGTTCTCCGCCGGTGTGTGGGGTGTTTAATGGATCTGACCTGAGGCATCGAGCCTCCATGGGGAGGAAGTTTGTGGCCTCTGGGGATGCAACATGTTGTTCCTGTACCGAGGGCCGATCGACCCCGAACCCTATACCCCCTTTCCTTTTTTTGTCATGACCTCTAAATAAGGTCACCTATTCATTTATTTTTTTATGTCGGAAAGACTTGCTTTTGCAGGTCATCCCTAAATCCCCTCTATATTTTTATAAAGAAAAAACTTAAGTCTAAGTATTTCATTTAGAGAAGTCTTTCATGCCTTTTAAAATTTTTCTAAAGCCTATATTAGGCTTTGGAAAAATAATAATTGTATTATAATATTATTATTATAATATTATTATTATAATAATAAAATTAATATGATTATTATAATAAAACCTACTAATTTTATTATTATATTTAGAGTACAATTATTTTTAAGAAGTTAATATCAAATCAAAATTGATTTTATGGTGAGTATTTTAGCTACGGGATTTCTGGATGAAATACGAAACACCACTGGAATTCAATATCGAATCAGAATTCGAAAATTCGGATGTCTACAGACTGTCCATATGATGTCCGGTTCTGATTCTATCTATGGTGTTGGGACTGTATCGATTCCCTCTATGATTTTTAATGAAAATTAAATTATTCTTTATTTAAAATAATCACTTGTCCTTTTGATACAAGTTGTTGGAACCAAGCGTGCAACGAAAGCCCCAAACAGTTGTGTTTTTAAAGAAATTCCACTGACGATCGATGTAAACATGTCAACGTCAGTGAATAGTAGCATGTTCTTAGCTGAGGACCCCACATGAAATATTTTAATCAAAAAAATAAATCGTAAAATACATGTTTTAAATCTGAATTCGCGCATGACGTCTGCTCGTCATTGACGATCACTGCTTGAAAAAACTGAAACCAAATTCCTCTTGATCATCCACATGCACTTCATGGAATCTGTGGGAGTTTCGTTCAACGTAATCTGGGTGCTAGCATGGAATTCTGATGTTGCCTTTGACTCTCCAACGATCACTACATCACTTTTCTAGAGTGCTAGATCTGATCACTTTTGATCTAGATCCCCACTCTCTAGATCATAGGAGTGAGAATAGGAAAGAGAAACCCCATGACTAGTACGTGGAAAAAGCCCCTCCTCTTCTATTAATAGTGGTTAATTTAAATACCCAGTATAGCCTTGCGAGCCTCGAATACATGACACACTATCAACGATATTGGATGACTACAAAATTGTGCCATAAATATTATTATCATTATATTCTAATATATTAATTATATTACATGACAATAATTGAGTCCAAAATTGATTTGATATTCCCATAAATATTAATTGAACCTTGAATAATTTAATACATGGCCATAAAGATTTTTTATCCATCTACTTAAAACACATAAATAAATTTACTAAATAAATTCAATTCTTTTTATTATCAACTCAAATAATATGAATTTATTTATTGTTTTGGTGATAATTTATTCTTGGACAAATATCGAACCCATGTGTTGGGGCCCACCATGTCCAAAACTCATATTCAACTAAATAGGTAAGATTATTGAATATTCTATTGTGGGTGACCCTCTAGGCCCTTATCTCGACAATAGTGAATAGCATTTACCACCAAGAGCGGGATCTAGCAACACTTCATGTCCCCTGAAGAGAAAAGGATTTTCACAGCAGCGACAACCAACCTACGAAGATGCATTATGTAATATAATGTCTTTGTCTATAATATCTCATAAATCAAGATGCACTCACATTTCATCACCATTTTCATTATTTATTGTGTGTTGATTTAACTGGATATATTTACCCTCGACTGCCATGGCCATGGTTCTATAAAGGTTCTTCCATCTTTATCAATATGGCCTGAGATATATTGCTTCCATAACCGAGAAGCGACAAATCCTTTCTTGACCATTCAACCAATGCCATGCCACCAATTATGCACCCAACACAAACAACCACACCACAACTTCATTATTATGGTTTTCATCTTGCATCAAAGTACATAGTCAAATGACAAACATTGGTAATGATATCATAGATAGGATCATCCAATGACACCTGAAACATGTGGTGTTTCTATTGGCGGGTATTTCCTCATTATATCACTACTAGAGATCACGAAGTGCGAACTTCATGAGAAGATATCTCAATTCTTATGAGCCCCCATAACATGATAGTCAAACATCTACTATGTCCAGTCAGTAAGATATATCGAGATCATAAAAGATATATTTAAGATCAATGTCATATCATCTCAAGGTTCTAATTAGATTTTGGGAACTACTATAATCTCCTGATACAAAAATAACATTTAGACATTAATATTTCAGTAGTTGAGGTAGAAATTTATACACTATAATGGTAAGATGAAATAATTTATAGATAACTATATACATGATATGCTAATCAAAAGCACTAAATATTTGAGTCTAGGGAACTAACTATTTAAAAAAAACGTCTCTGTATGTATGAACAATGCTTGGGTGATGTGCATCCCACAATAAAAAATATCATGGTAGGTCTCCCTTTTTAATATTTTTATATTCTCTTACCAAGCCGTTAAGACGGATGGGGGCCGGAGGACCACTGACATCAATGGTGCCACCCCACACTAGTTAGTCTCCCCTATTTTTCTATTTGGTTGGCCTTCATATTGGGTGGTTTGGCCGGTGACCATTATTGGGTTGCTAAGTGGATTACCTCCCATAGGTTGAGGGTTATCCATGTTAACCCTTTTTTCATAAAAAAATTAAAATTTAGAAAATTTTTTTTGTTTTATTTTATTTATTTTTAAAAAATGTCATAAAAATATGAAATACCAAATAAAATGATTATGAACAATGAAAATATTGGTTTCATCAATTAAAAAGACAGGAAATTTATCATATCATATTTCAAAAATTATGCATAAAAAACATCTCATCATTAACCATTTTATATTATTTTGTATAATGAATTTTTATTTTATTTATTTATTTTCAAGAAGAATGATTCTTTAAATCCCTTATATTGTTGTAGGCAACGTAACAAATTATATAGTTAGGGAAGAATATTGAAATTTATTTTGTTTCAAGATTCTTTTATATTTAGTTTTATTTAATTCTTTTAATATATATGTTTTATGTTTTTAACTATTGATATAATATGTTCACTATAAATTATTAGTTGGTTAAATATATTCTGCCAAATTATCTTTCATGAAACTCTGACTTCATGTTTTTTTAGTTCTATCTGTATAGGTATATCTTTGACTATTAATAATACCAATCATTCCTTATTTTTTAATGAATGGTTTATTACGTTTTTTTTTCATTCATGTTCTATGAGTTTTTGAGAAACAAAATATGGGTTTTGTTTATATTTATTCATTGCATTTGTTTTGTATATTTTAGTATGAGACAACATGTTTTTTAAGAAAATAAGTTACATTTTCCTAAAACCTACATATCATAACAAATGTTTTTTCTTGGTTTTTAATAGATTATTTCATTTGTGTTTATATTTTGTATATATAAATTTGTTCCCTTTATATTCTTTTGAATTATAATTATTTCCATTGACTTATAAATTTATAGTTTTTCTGTTTTTTTATATATTATAAATTTATTATTTTTGGATTTAGAATCCAATATTTTTAATTAAATTTTCATAAATATTTGATATGAAAAAATTCATTTTGAGAATAAATTTTGAATTCCCATAAATTTTAAATTTTACTTTTCAATTTTTTAATTCGATTATTTAGTTTAAATAAAAAATGTTAACCATGACTCCCATTATTATACACTTTTTTATTTAATTTACCTTACCTCTGATAATTAAGACTTAATTCCATAAATGGTCTCACTTGAACATAAATTTCTTAATTATAATTTTATCAACAAAATTTCACTAAATGATAGATACCCACTCTTATTTACATTTTTCATCATTTGTTTCCTTTGTTCACTAATTTCAATCCATTTTTTGTCTTTTCATTGATGGTTTAGTAAATATATGTTTCTTTAGACTTGTTAGATTTCTATTTGGGAAAATTTATGTTAAAAAAAGATGAATTACTTTCTATAAAATAAATAAATAAATATAAATAAATTCTTTAGTTTAAAAATAATACCGTAGTTTGCAAATAAATAAAAAAGTTGAAAAATATAAAATAATGTGTGTAGCTACATTAACAAATTCCTAATGTAAGCCTTTAGAAAACTCCATACACAAATAAATAAAATTTTAATATCAATATACCATCATTTCATTATTTATTTATTAATTTTTATTTCTTTTCTTTCACGTTTTTCAATATTTTATGCAATTATGTTTCACTATCTTTCTTTTTTTCAAAATTTTTTTCTAACACAATAATTAAATGCTTATATGACATTGTTTTTGCAACAACCTAGGTATGTGAAGATAAATAATTTTTATCTATTATTAATATTATTTAATTATATTTTATAGAGTTATATTAATTATAAGAATTTTATGTAATTTTTAATTCAAAAGGAAAAAAAGATTTATTTCTAACCAGATAGGGTTTTTAAACAATATATTGTTTAATTTAAAATATTGATTAGAAAATTAAAAATTATTAATTATAAAATATTAAATTTATTTTTTAATTTATACCGTTATAATTATCTTAGAATGAATTTTTGAGAATTTTCTAAAAAAATAGATTTTTCAATGAATAGTTAAAAATACTAATATTTATTAAAAACCATATTTACATTACAAGTATTTACAAAGTCTCATTGTTTTTTAGATTAGTTTTAATATTTAATTAGTTTTATTTTTTAAAACATAATCCAAAAAATATTATTGGAACCAATATTATACTTGAATTTGATATGAAAACATTTTTTATACTTAAAAATATATTTTTCTGACAAACTATGTTTTGTTGCATTTTGTGATTTTAATTTTAAATAAAATAATCTCAATTATGTGAATTGAATTTTAAAAGATGAATTAAATGTTTTAATCATCATAATTCATATTAGGTAATAAGGTCAACTTAAATTTTGATCATAATGAATATTAAAAACAAAAAAATAAGTTACTATAGTAAAGGATAAAACAGGTTTATCGAGTGTAAAACATAAGTGATAACAGTAAAAATAAACTATAAACTTGTCTAAATTATATTTTATGGACATATATTTTACCTATCTCATCTAATATTCATTAATGGTCTATTTTAGATCCATTTATCTTGAGTAATACTGTAATATATTCTAATCATTTTGAAAATTCCAAGCATTCCCTCTCCTCCATTTTTAAAAGGACACACCTCTCCTATTATATACACACTTAAAGATCATCTGGCTTTATTAAATACCAACCCAAATACCTTCTTTGCATACCTAATGTTGTCTTAAATTCACTGGTTTGATATAAAATCCAACCAAGAAAGGCATCAGGTATAAACCTAAAGTGGTTGTCAGAAGAGGTGGTATAGTTCTTAGCCAAGAGTCTTCATTTTATTTCTTATTTCACCCCATTGAAATATTCTACGACCATACTAAAATAATAACTTCAATATCATCTATATGTGAAATCATCACAAAATGGAAGATTATTAGGCATTACATTAGTCAATAAACTCTCTTTTCTATGTTCATCTAAGACATTGGCACTCACATGCCCGAGTTGCCTATGCCATAATGTCAGTACAACAGCTCAACCCTATAACAACATGTGAAAGGGGATTTAACAACACTAAAAAAAACTTTTTCTTCAACACCGTAAAGGGGTGCCCTTTATCAGTTCTAAAAAAATCACTGACAAAAGATCCCATTTATCAACACATTCATTAGCACTGATAAAGGGGGAACTTTAATTGTTCAAGAAATATCACTGATAAAGGCCCACCTAAATTAGTGGGTTGTTTTGAAAACAACAAACTAACTAAAAATATGTTTATAACCTCTATACATATACATTTTTTAAACGAAATAAATTTCACCTCACAAATATAAAAAAAACACTACTAAATTCAATTAAAGCAACGATTTTTGAAATTAAATGTTAAATTACTATCCAAAACCATTTAAAAACATTAATGTTTCATCATCTTTGGCACCCATGAACCCCTCTCAAAAATCCCGACCATGGTATGAGTTGTTGAAAAAACCACCATAACCCAAGAAACATATTACACCTATAAAAGAAAAAAATTATGTTAGTAATACTATTTAGAAATAAATACACATTAATATGAATGAATAAATTAATAAAATGTCAATTTTAAATAAAATGAAACACATAGAGTCATATTGGTCACCAAGTGTGTCAGATTGAGGTGGGGCAGATTTGTACATGTCACAAATAACATATGGATCATTTTATTCAAGTATCAATACAATCCAAATAGGTTTTCATAGTTATGAGTATGTCACTTGTATTTTTTACTAAAATGTCATTTCAAACTGCAAACACACACATTGAGTCAAACCGGTCACATCATGTTTCGATTTGACATGAAACTAATTAGTATACATACAAAATGACTTATTAATTTTATTTCCTAAAGTATTAATACAATCTGAGTGCATATGCTTAGTTTTCAGTGAGTGAAACTTGGTTTGAACTAAGATTTCAATTTTACACGGATAACGGGCACTTTGGGTCATACTAGACACATCTTGTATCAAATTTAGGTGAATAAGATTACTATACATAAAAAATGACATATGAAAATTTTTTATAATGTATTAAAACAATCCGAATGTGTTTCCTTAGTTTTCAGTATGTCACTTGTTCTTTTTACCAAAATTAATGTCAATTTAAAAAAAAGACACACATAGAGCCAAATCAGTCACAACGTGCATAAAATATTCATAGACTTCAAAAATGAATTATGGATCATTTTATTAAATTATAAAAACAATCCAGGTCCATTTTATTGGTTTTAAGTATGCCACTTTTTCTTTTTATTAAAATAAATGTCATTTCAAATAAAAAGGCACACTTGGAGTTATATCAGACACACCATGCATAAAATTTTTATGCAACCAATTCTTACACATAAAAAAATGACTAATGTATTGTTTCAATAATGTATAAAAATAATCCTAATATGTTTTCTCAGTTTTGAGTATGTCACTTATGTTTTTTACTAAAATTTTAATTTTGAATAAAAGACACACTCAGAGTCATATCGGTCACAATGTGCATAAGATTGAGGTCTGAGTGATTACTATATATTAAAAATGACTCATGGATCATTTTACTAATGTATTAAAACAATACAAATGATTTTTTCTTAGTTTGGAGTATGCCACATTTTAGTTATAGAAAAATGTCATTGGAAATTGAAATCACACACTATGGGTTATAGTAATCACATAGTGTGTCAGTTTGACATGAAATAGATTCCTACACATCAAAAATGGATTATGAATCATTTTTATAAATTATAAAGATAATAGGAGTTTGTGTTTTTTGTTTTTAGTGAGTGACACATGTTTTGAAATAAAATGTCAATTTCAAACTGATAACAAACACTTTGAGTCATATAGGGAACACGGTGTATCATATTGTGGTATGAAAGAAACACTACAAGTCAAAAAATGAATTATAAACTATTTTTATATTGTATGAAAATAATTCAAATTATTGTTCTTAGTATTGGGTATGTAACTTGTCATTTTTACTAAAATTAATGTCAATTTTAAATAAAAAGACACACTTAGTGTCATACTGGTCACAATGTATGGTAGATTGAGGCATGAATGGTTCCTAAACAAAAAAAATGACTAATGAATCATTTTAATAAATTATAAAAACAATTCAAATGTGGTTTCTTTACTTTAAGTATGACACTTGTTCTTTTTACAAAAATTATTGTTAAATTTAAATAAAAAACATACTTGGAGTCATATTGGTCACACTGTTCATTGTATTGATGTAAGATTGATTCCTACATGTCAAAAATGAATCATGGATCATTTTATTAAAGTGTAAAAAAATATGAATGTGTTTTTATCATTTTTGAGTTTGTCACTTTTTATTTTTACTAAAATTTAGGTAAACTTTAAATAAAAAGACACACATGGAGTCATATCGGTCACACCATGCATCCAATTGAGGTGAGGATAATTACTACACATAAAAAATGAATTATGGATTATTTTAATAATGTATAAAAATATTCAAAATGTGTTTTATTAGTTTTGAGAATTTAAATTGTCTTTTTTACTAAAATGACATTTCAAACTAAAAACATGAAATTTGTGTCATACCAGTCACATTGTGTGTTAGTTTGATGTGAGACTACTTACAATATGTTAATTATTTATTATGAATCATTTTCATGAATTGTAAATACAATTAGATTAGGTTTTATTAGTTTTTAGTGAGTGACACACTTTTTGAATTAAAATGATAATTTTAAACATACAATGGACATTTTGAGTCTTATCGGCTACACTCTGCATCAAATTCAGGTTCAATTGATTATTACATGTATAAAATTAATTATGGTTCATTTTATGATTGTATCAAAGAAATATGAATGAATTTTCTCAATTTTGAGTATGTCACTTGTTATTTTTACAAAAATTAATGTCAATTTTAAATAAAAGGACACACATGGTGTCATATCAGTCTCATTGTTCATCATATTAAGTTGAGGCTGATTTCTACATGTAAAAAATGAGTTATTGATCAATTTAATAATGTATAAAAGCAATCTGAATGTGTTTGAATAGTTTTGAGTATGTCACCTTTGTTTTTTACTAAAATGTCATTTCAAACTAGAAACACACACTTTGAGTCATTATGGTCACATTGTTTGATGGTTTGATGTGATAATTCATACAACACATAAAAATGAATTCTAAATAATTTTCCTAAATTATCAAGACAATAAGAGTTTGTTTTATCAGTTCTTAGTGAGTGACATACATTTTGAACTAAAATGTAAATTTTAAAACGATAAGGGACACTTTTAATTATAATTATCACACCATGAATAGAATTGACGTGTCGTTGATTTGAACATGTTAAAAATTAATTATGGATCATTTTGTTAAATTATCAAAATAATAAAAATGCATTTTCTCAGTTTTGAGTTTGTCACTTGTTCCTTTCACTAAAATTAATGTCAATTTTAAATCAAAAGACATTATTGGAGTCATATCACTCACACCATACATCATATTGAGGTGAATTTGATCCTTAAATTCAAAAACCTACTTAAGGATCATTGTTATAAAATATCTAGAAAATATGAATGTGTTGTATTAGTCTTGAATATATCACTTGTCTTTAAAAAAAATTAAAGTAAATTAAAGAAAATACTCACTAAGAGTCATATCGGTAACACCATGTGTTAGATTGTGGTGATAATAATACCTAAATTTAAAATATGACATATGGGAAATTATACTAAATTATCGGAAAAATATAAATTTGTTTTATTGGTTTTATGTATATCAGCTATCCTCTTTACTAAAATTAATTTCAAATTTCTCTACAATTGGTATGGCGATCAAAAGCACGAAAAATTGGCATTTATAGTGCTAAAAATCACTGATAATCAAAAATAAATTAAAAGGTGTACCTTTTATCAGTTCTAAAAAAATAATTTTTAAAGGAACCTTTTATCAGCACTAAAAAATCACTAATAAAAGTGGTCGTTTAGTAGTTCTAAAAAAGCACTGATAAAAGGACCCTTTATTAGTTATTTTTTCAGCACTGATAAAAGTAAAAAAAAATATTTTTTTTTCAATTCATAGGGTAGACCCACCCCATTTTAATAGCACTTGTTTCCCCATTTAATAGTGCTAGTATTCACCCCACCGCCCCTTTAATAACACTAGATCGGTTTCACCCGCGTTCCCCCTGCCTTTGTTTGGTTTCCAACCTGAGACCCCCCCCCCCTTATACACCCAGACCTTTTCAACTAACCTTTACTATTTTCTTATGTATTTTATGAAATATCTATATATTATTATATATTTCATTTCTTTTTTGTTTCTACACACAAATATATATATTTAAATACATATATAAAATATTTTTTATGTGTCTGTGTGTTCATAAATACAGACACACACACACACATATTTATATATATGTGTGTGCATCTATAAATATAGTTATACATGTTTATATTTATTTACATTGTTATATATTAATATTTATATACATATATTAGAATATATAAATAAATGTATTTATGTTTGTCAATAAACACACTAATATATATATATATATTTAAACATTATATATATATTGACTATAAAATAAAAATAGATTTTTTTTTATTTAGATAATAATTATATATTGAGAAATATATTTTATATGTAAATATTTTAAATTAATTATTTATAATGATTATAAAAAAACACTTTTATAGGTATATAATTATTCATAAATTAGTATTTTAATGAAACATTATATATATATAATCATTATAAACATTATTTATAGGTATATAAATATTCATAAATTTGTATTTTAAATAAATTGGATATTATTTTTTATTTAAAAAAGACTTATATGTTGAGAAATATATTTTATATGTAAATATTTTTAATTATTTATTTATAAAATTAAATTTTATGTGTCAATATAATGTATATATATAGTTATTAATATGATTATAAATAATAGTACATTGTGAAAAATGATAAAATCCCAAAGTCATGATATTAATATGAATGTAATATCTGGGAATAAATTTATTCCCCAATGTAAAAGGGAAAAATACCCACATAAACGAGCCTAAAATTCTATCAAATATTAAAAAAATTTGGTATCCCGTCTAAAAACTCGGTTTGAGAGGCATTTTGGGCCTTTTGGGGGTGAAAAATGTAACCTAATCTCTATGAGCTTTTCACTGGCCCTACGTAGTGTTGGTATCATAGCAATCTTCGATTAGATTTGTGTTTGAGCCCAAATGGACACTTGGGTCCAAATTTATGCCTATTTGAAGTTTGAGTTACGCTTTAAACTTATTTTAGATATTTTATTATTTTTTATTATTTTTTATCATAAAATTTGAATTAAATGAATATTAAATGATAATAGTTTGTTAATTATTAATTATTATTTCGTTATTTTATAGTTTATTTTCACTTAATATATTATATATCTAGTGTAAATGCCTATTTACCTTATGTGAAACTTATTTTAAAATATATATATTATATTTATGCCATTATAAATATATTAATACATTAATACATTTTTTAAATTAAATATGATTTTTTTAATATACCCTTTATCAGTTCTAGTAAAAAAACTGTCGTTAAACCCATCCTTTATCAGTGCTAAAAAAATAACTGTCCAAGGTAGGCCTTTTAATAGAACTTTTTTAGCTCTGTTAATCAGTGCCACCACGTAAAGATATTTATGTGGTAGTGTTTAAATAAAATGACCCACTTGGAGTCATATTAGTCACACCATGCCTTAGATTTAGGTACAGGTGATTCCTACACATCACAAAATGACTTATGGATTATTTCCCTAACGTATCAACATAATCTAAAAGCATTCTCACAGTTTTGAATATTTTCGTGGTGTTTTTTACTATAATTAATGTCAATTTTAAATAAAAAGACACACTTTGAGTCATACTAGCCACACCATGTGTCTGATTGAGGTTCAGTTTATTCTTTCACATCGTAAATGACTTAAGGATAATTTTTCTAAAGTATCCAAATAATTTGATTTTGTTAGCTTAGTTTTCAGTATGTGATGTGTGTTTTGAACTAAAATATAAATTATAATCTAAGAACATATAGTTCGAGTCATACATAGCACACTATGAATCAAATTGAGGTGTGGTTGATTTACATTGCAATATGTGTTTTGATTTCAACTATCTACACCAACACAAAAAAAAGCGAACTATTTTTTTTGGATGGAAAAGGAAACCCCATGTTTCTTGAAATTCCTCAACCAAAAGCCGCATGTTCTCACTTTTATGTCTTATTGTGGAATGTTTAAAGAAAAATATCACTTCCCAAAAATAATACACATGTACAAGATAAAATTATTACTTTATTAATACTATAATGAAATAAATAAAACACAAATATGAAACAATACATTAATAAAACGATAATTTTAAACCAAAACCACACAATTTGAGTTCTACCTGGTTCATAGTGTCACAGATTGAGACATGTCAGATTCCAATGTGTATTTTCATCCCATAGTTCATGATCATAGTACAGAGTGAATCATCCTTCACTAGTGTATAAAATGCATTTTCACATCATTTTTATGCTTTTTAATATCAGTTATTTTGCATCGTTATTAAAGGAAGCATTGAAAATATGTCATTAAAAACTATTAAAATATTTAAAATTATAAATGAATTAGTTAATTTGTTTATCACATATTTTATTGGACAAATGATGTGATAAATCCATTAGAATGGTTTTCCTTGTCTGTTATAAAATAACTGACGTGGAAAACCGATGCAAGATGGGTTTATCAAGTTAGATATTAAATAATTGAGGTGATAAACCATTGCTAAGGATTTTTCACCTCAATTATTAAATAACTGCCATCAAAAAGAATTTTTTAAAATAAACCATTTACAACCATCCTATCCACAAATGAACATAACAACAAACAAACCAGAAAAAAAAGCAAAAACAATAGAAAAACAAATACCAGTACACATTTACATGTACAACATTCATAATTACAATATATAGTACAAAGAAAGTAAAATCCAACCAAACCTGTATAATGATTTTCATATTTAAATTGTAAGATTTTGGGATCTGTTGCACTATAAATTTATGGTTCATCAAAAAATACAAATTAAAAGAAAATAATTTAACATATATTATGAATAAAACGAATGAAATATGAAAGAAATGTTCATAAAGAAATCTGACCTGGTGGAACTTCATAACTGTCTCAGTTGTAATTATTTCATATAAAAATCCTAACACGTAATATATGGATTCTTTTAAAACTTATTGTTCATGATAATGATATTGAAATGAGTTTTTCAATTGAAAATATCATTATTATGTAAAATCTTCAAAATTTACTAATTACAAATGAAAATTAACTTTTACCTTTATATATTAGATATTCGGTCACTTGTTCTTTGTGCCCTCTCATAATAAATTACATACCCTATTATAAAATAATATGAATAAAATAATTTTATGAATAATTATAATATAAACAAGTATTAATAAATTTAAACTTGCATTTTCAATATATTCATAAAATTTTGTTTCAATTCTCCATGGATTGAGCATAACTAATAAAGCGCCTTCTCCCTTGTAAAAAAACACATAACATACAATGGCCATTAATATAAATGAAGATTTAATGTTAGTGGTTATTATCCTAAAATATATATATAACATTTTGAGATATATGTCTCATACTCTAGAATATAAGGAAACATCTAGCACTGAATAATTAAATCCTTTTGAAATCTTTCAGAAATATAAACTGTTCTTTCTGCTTCAGTCATTATCATCTCCATAGGTGAAATAAACTATGGTTCCATAAATACATATACATATATCTTGTCATGATCCTTACACATTATATAAATATACAAAATACAAAACAAACATAATTATAAAATTTCAATAAATTAAATTCATGGAAAGATTTATGTTATGACTTATAGGGAAAACATGAATCTTAATGATTCCCAATAGATCTCTAGTTACAAGCTCCATGACATCGTTTTGTAAAATTCCTACCAAAATTGAACACCCAAAAACACCATCTTCCATTTCAATCTCATAAACACCCAAAATTAAATTTGAATATCTTAAAAATCTATCAAGACTACTATAATCTATATCTGAAGTCATATCTATTTATATTTGTTGTTCTCTATACAATATTTTTTTACCTTCTAAATTTTTCTTATAAAAAATAGATAAATATATTGACATTAAAATGTTAAAATAAATTTTATTGGAAAATGAAATAAAAGAAATAATATATTCATACCTCTATGTTAATATGTCATAGAAGTCTAGATGACCAAACTAAAAAGAGGACTATATTTTGTCCAACTATACTCACCTCATATGTAGGTAATGATACTCCGATTGATATATCTATAATATCCTGTACAATGACCCTATGATACTATATCTACAATTGTTTATGATGAATGGTATACCCAATATAAAATGTCACCCCATGTGAAACAATATGATACTGTGGATCATAATCATATAACTCACAATAATGGGGGATGCTATAGAGGAGGAGGTGTAGGAGTATGATAAAGAGTGGGGTATATAGGTGGAGGTGGAGGAGTGGGAGCTGTTGGTAGAGTTGGAGGGGGAGTACGAGTAGTATAAGGAGTGGGTTCTATAGGAATATGTAGAGTATTGAGAGTTGTCAGCGGAGGTGGAGGAGTGGGAGCTGTAGTTTGAAACTGTCATTGAATTTATGAAAACATTGAATGCACCGAAGCTCTGATTATATCCTCCATCATCACATGAATATCCCGAAATAGAGTCTAAAAGTATTTTTTTTAAACACCATATATTGAAAATTCTAAAGAACATGGAAACATATTTTTCACTGATACACCCACTGGGTATCCTCGTACATGACCCAGGTGTTTGGGATTTCCCAATACTGTAGCTAAAATTTCCATCCAACCAATACTTAAAAAGACCCCAGTTGTGTTCTGAGCCTCAATATAATCCTATATGAATTATTTTAAAAACCATATTATTAATCAAAATATATAAACAATTTAATTCACTTAAATAAATAAATTAATTTAACATCTTATAATCCTCTCAAATACAACCCTTAACTCTTTTGTAATATATTTTCCTTTTTTGTCATATGATCCCTCTTCTATTTATAATGTTTAGTCTAGGGAATGGAAGGGAGTCCTCTATAGAGCATCAAGACTCGTCTCTCAGTTTTTTAAAATTTTAATCCATCATTTGTTATTCAAATAACATATATCATCTCTGAGATAAAGTATGAAGGTATACATTTCTATATTACATCTTCTGATGAGATCTCCATGATTTTTATAAATGAAGAATAAGGAAATCATTAATAAATCAAAAATATAAAAAAATTTAAAAGTTTAAATTCAACTTACCAAAAATGATTCTCATCATATACCTTCAAAAAACAATTTCCACATATATTCATCAATAAATGGATATATATCACTTTTATTATGATGTTTCTTATTCTCAAAAATGAAATTTGATGCGGGGGTTGATTTGAATTACCTCTATCTCTTAGCATCCAATGATAAACATTTCCTCCAAACTACTTCAGTGTCAGGTATATCATATTTCATCTTATAAGAAGTGAGAAAAGTATGTTACTATAATCATTTGAATATAAGTAAAATAAAAAAATGATCTTACTAGAATGGTCTCCCACAATTGATATTTTGTTAATTTTTTTTAACACTTCTTCAATTATCAATCAAACTACAGACGCCTCTTTTAGGTAGAAATGATTTAAACTCTTAAATTTTTTTGAATTAGGAGCCCTTGGAATATCATTATCATCAAAGTCTACTAGTATCCTTTGGTAATGGTTATTATCAACTGATAATTTTTTTAAACTTGTTTTACCACGTTTACTAACCCTCAAACTTCTATTTAGATTTATGAGAGCAGATATCTCTTGAAAATATAGATATGTCTCATCAATAGTAACATTTGAACATTTTTCCATAAATATATGAATATGATCATCTCCAGAAGTATGCAGTGGATTAGTTAATTGATCTATCATTATCCAACTAATCAAAACAAAAAAAATTAGTACAAAGAATATAAAAATTCAACTATTACAATATGAATTTACATAAAAAATGAAATTATTTGAAAATAAATTAAACTAAATTAAACTTAATACAGTTTTATTCATATTTGTTATAGTTAGCTAGAATTCAAACAATAGTAATGAGATTTGAAATTTCATGTAAACAAATGAATATAAATACAAAAATGATGCATGAATTGTAACACCCTAGGTAAATAAAGAATATGACATTTTCATTTTTATCCCTATTTGTGAATAAAATATTAATATGACTTCAAAGGGGATGCTATGCTCGATGGTGTACCCAACTCGCAACAACGAGTTTCTTGGGAATCTTACGTTGCACTCTAATAATAAAATAATTTTATTTTAAATGGTAGTTAACATGTAGTCGTTGTATTGGCGGGAATGGATAGAAATAACTAAAATATTATTATATATGTTTTTAAATGTTTTTACATTTATCCAATAAAAGATAATGGCTTAAAATACGGAAAGAATTCAATTTTAGGCGTATATGCCCTAGTTTTCACTAAAGGTTCACTTATCACCTTTTGATGGCGAACCGTCATTAAATATAGTTTTGATCACTCTTATACATTCTTTTGGACCAAATAAAACTCTTATTAAGAATCGGGACATCAAAATTTACTTTCTGTAAATTTTTGGTATCTTTCCGATAAAGTTCATTTTTTTAATGAATAGTGTAAAATGTTGTATTTTAATTCAAAACCACTTTTTAATCTAATTTATTTATATGATTAGATTATATTTTGAATTGATTTTAAAGTGAAATTAGAAAATATTTTTACCATTAAATCCAATAGTGTTCGTTGGAATCAGTTTCACTTTGAAATCAGACTTAAACTAGTGTCAATCTTTTGATACTTATTGTTTCATAAAACACGCTATTTGACATGACAGCGGGAATTAATTATTAAATTAATTAATGTGACTTATATGTTTTGAATTTTTTAAAATGGACTTCATTTTTGAATTCAGAATATCAAATATAGCTTAGGGTGAATTTTTGGGATTTTTCTGAAAAACTTCAATTTTTGATGAATAGTGAAACCACTAAGTGGTACTTATAAAAACCGATTTTCCGTTTAAATGACATTTTGCCATCATTGTGTTTTGATTTTCAAAAATCCGACATACATGGTTGTCATTAAGAAGTAAAATGTGGTTCAATGAGATTATAATGATTTTTTGGTGAATAGTAACTTATTAAGTTCTTAATCGCGATTAGTGGTAATTAGTGTAGTTTAAGGTATAAATAATGTTTTAATAATATTAAATGACCTAGACACATGTCCCAACCTTATTGGTTGTGTCATGGCCGACCAAGACAAGCCATGGGTCAACTTGGGGACCCCATGGAGACATTTTGGTTGGGAAATGACATAAATAACATTTTATTTAATGTAAAAGTAAAATTGACACAAACATGATATGTTTTACTAAAACAATTTTTAAGTGAGGTTATACAAGTCATATTTTTGATTATAAATATTAATTGGAAAGAGAAAATGATTTCCTACATCATAGTATTTTTTTATAATTTTTAGACATTAAATAAATTAAATTATTTATGACATCATAATGATGCAGTGATGACATCATTATTTAACGATTAAAATAAAATGGAAATATAATGTAATATCTATGAACTACACATGACCAAAACTTATTGGATGGGTGGATTTCGAACCCTTATAACCTTATCCACGAATTATATCAATTTGGGACCTTTTAAAACCGAAACACATTTTCAAATAAAGTAATATTTCCTTACTTTCCTAAAAGTGCCCCTCCTCTCCTCTTATAAAAGGCCCCCACCTCTACCTCTTTTCACACACTCATAAAGCCTTTGTCTCATAAAACCCCTGCCCATTTACTCTCTCTCCATCCCTCTCCTCATCCTGTAGGATTCCCTTTGGGCAGAATCCTTTCAAAGGAAGCCTTTAGGCTCAACTCAAAAGGAGTTACACTTTTAAAGGTAATTCATTCTCTCATGTTCATTTGTTTTATTTTGCTTCTCCAACCCCTTAAACTCTTTTTATTTACTTATTTTGTAACAACACCAGTATCTTCAATATACTAGGATGTTGTTATAAGATTTATTCATGCTACACTATCACACAACTAAATCAAATGGTTAAAGAACATACGGTTTCCGTGGATGGTGAAATTCTGCCTCCCGAAACGATGATTGTTCAATACTCATTTAACACCTTCAAATGTGGCCATTATGATGTCACTATTTTTATATATGATATATAATATGTTTATGTTTTATTTATGCTTCTGTATTTTTCATTTTTGTCTTACCTTTGTGGCTTCCATTATGGGTATACGCGATATCTTCATTTAAGGAAGTGCAGACTACCGCCCCCTCAAAGTGATTTGATTCGTTAAATACCATATGTGGTATGTATAAAGGATGGAAATATGATATTATATATGATATTATACTGGAATTATAATATACCTTTATATCATTATTATTCCATTCTATAAAATACGAAATAGAAATGAAAGTAGCGTTCATGCGTACGTACGGCTTACCGTCTCCATGAACGGTGCATTTCATTTCTTACCTCTAAATGATTATGTAATGTTATAAATGCATGAATGTACTGGATATATATGACATATATTATATCTACATAATGAATACAATTCAGGATATAATAAACATTTGGCCACATGAACAACATGTAATTGAAAGAAGACCACTTTCGACTTAAGAACCAAATATCGGCAAAACAAATATTATTAACTTAAATGATTACATAATGTTTGTGACATGGTAATAAGTGGTATAAAAGTAATAATGAACTTGAAAAAGGGTTCTTAAGGAATTAGAAATTAACTCAAGTTTATTATTCAGGAGATTAAGGAACGATCGAGTAAAGTCGGACCCGTGGTAAGGAATCCTACAACTCTCTCTCTTTTTAAGTACACTCTTTTATGTCATTTCTTTTAAGCTCATCTTTCTTATGATTGGGATGTTCTTTTATATTACTCCTACTGTAATTTTTATGTTCATGTGATGAGAGACCCTATTCTCTCTCATCAATCCATTTTGGATGTTTTGAGTGGCGTCGTTAGGCTGCCGAATTTTCGTAAGGGATTTTTCATCTCACTTTTATTCTCGTGATATTTATGCTACATTTGCCACAAATTCCATTGAGTGGTGTATTTACTGCCCATTATTCTAATCTTTGTGTAATATACTTTCGTTTATTATTATTTACATCAATGATCTATTGTCCTTCTTTCATGGGGTGTATATTTTGAAAGATACCCAAGTCGGTAAGGGAACCTTTCACCCTCCTCTTTTTTAAAATATTTTGTTTGTTATGTCTTTTAATTCACATACTATCATGTTGGGATATATTCTTCTATATCCTGATTGATGTAAACTTTATGTCCATGTGATGAGATTCCCTTTTTATCTCTCATCATCTCATTTTCTGAATTTTTGAAGTGACGCCGTTAGGCTGTCGAATTTTACCAAGAGAACTTCTTAACCCAATTTCGATTTCTTTGGGTTCGACATGTAGTTATTTAATATGTCATCCTTTGAATATGTGTGAATGGCCTTTTATTGTTTTACACTTAATATCCACTTATATTGGGTGTATATATATTTGTCACACATATTTTTGAGATTTATTTGTCCTTAATTTAAGGATACCTTCTTTATAAGGGATTTCATCACATTTGACATTTCTATTGAGGGTTCATTGTTGTTATGCACCAATTAACTCTTATATGGTGTATATACTGTCCTTTTGAGTATTATATCATGAATCCTTTTATTCTCATGATATTATAAAGTTCTGACTAAATGTTATTCCTCGATTATTGTATTCAAGTGTCTCTAATTTTGGTAAAACCCCTTTAACCAAAATATCATTTTTTGTTCTTATTAATATCCATGTTTTCAAAATTGTTTTAAGGATTTATTTATATGGATATTAATGGTTTAAAATGTTAAAAGATTCAAGGTGGTATGGGACACATTGATTCAAAAATCTTTTTATTAAATGTTTTAAATGGTTTTGGAAATGGTTTCTTTTTGAATGGATTCATTATTTTAATATCCTAAAATGTTATATTGTGATTGAAATGTGGAAATGTTATGTTTCCTTTATTCATGTTTATGTGATATGATTATGTTATGGTTCTTGGGCATTGTTATGAAGAACGGGTGGTTCCGTGATAAACTAAGGGCGGGTGAGCCCGATATAGCTCTCCAATGCATTGGGTAACGCGAAGGAGTGAAACGTTAAGGTTTCTCCGAAGAGATTTTAGGGAATACACTGTGATGGGTATTCCAAACGTAACCAAGAGGGTTACTCCCTACGTACGAATGTTATGAATGCCTCAAGTTACCTTTATGTCTTATGTTTTCTATGATTTATTCATGGTTTGATGAGGTATGTTAAAGTGCCTATGTTTTATGGGTAAAGTATGATTTCATTCTTATGTATATATGAACTCATGTTTCTTTCCATATTTTTTATAACCCTTACTAAGCTTTTTATGCTCATCCAAAGTTTTTGAAATGTTTTTCACAGGTCAAGGGAAATGTACATGATGTGATGATAGTGTCAAGGATGTTTCAAGAAAGAATCCGTGTTATATTTTAAATATGTTTCCGTTGATGGGAAGAATGAATACTGACTTTTATGTAACCACTTTGTTTAAATGTGGAATGTAATGAAAGTTTCATGATCTAATTCTCTAAAACTCTAAACCTAAAAATATCCTCAATGTGTAATCTTGTAATAACTCAAGATTAAGTAAGGCTTAAGGCTGGGGCCTTATAGTTGGTATCAAAGGTCGGTTTAGATAACTTTAGAGGTTAGGGTATTCTTTAAGAAGAAGTGACATTACCATAATGGTTAGGATTTCAGAAAGAGTCCTAGTTTTAGATAAAGTGAATGAGTAAGTGTATCTTAGTGTTTACCTTCCTCATTAGTACATGATGGTTTTGTTGATATACTCACACTGACCTTTCTGTTTTTAGTGAATGGATGGATCTAGTAGGCACCAAAGAGACAACAGGTTTGAAGGAAACCATGGTGGTTTTATGATTAAGATACTAGATAAAATAGGGGATTCAATGAAGAAACACATGGTTGTTCTAAACCAACATTAAGGAGTCATGATCAACCACTTCAACCTTGGTGAGTTCTCTAATGCATCATGTATGAGATGGCCAACTCGATGTGGAAACTCAGGTATTAATTATTAAGGTAACCATTAGGGTTTATATGATACTTAATTTTTAGGTAATTATAGGTTACTCTATGATATGATGGAAAATGAAAGGAATGAGATAAACTTGAGGTTAAAATATGTTATGATTATTCTTGAAGATTTTATCTCATTATGGGGAATGTTTTGAGAATTATATAGTTTTGGAAAAAGGACAACACGCAGACCATGTGACAACCGTCGCGTCGAACAATGCTGCGGGAATCGAACCCACAACCAAAGTGCGACTGGTATTTATCGCCTACCACTGGACTACGTGAAGCCGCTGGTTAGTTTGACTGATTCTTTTTAGTTATATGATTTTATGAATTAAGAGTAAGTTGATTTTGTAGGATATGTGATTAGGATAATTACTTTTCAATGTGAGACTTTAGGAGCAACTGATGTTGTTTGGAGATAAATGTTACGATTTAACTTGGAAGACTATGTGACTAAATCCTTAAAATATTTGGGTTTCAATCTTATATTGGTTTACTTTGAAGAATTTTATGGACAAATTGTTTATCGGATGGTCCTCGTTGAACTTTGGGTTTTGTTGGACAAATTTTGGAGATTAAGAATAGATTTTCTTTTTATAAGGGTTATCCTTTTCTGGATTATCTGATCTTGTACTAACCTTTTTGGTTTTGGTTTTGGTTAAAGCCTAAATACATGGGATGTATATAGTTCTCTTTTGGGGATTAGGTGATTCTCTAGAAGTTGATTATAGTACTCTTAGTGCGAACAAGTCTCCCTAAATACTCGTCTTTTGGAAAAAAATATGAGTTTGATTAAGGAATCTATTAAAAGTTGAAAGTCAACATGATAAGTGATTATGTTTCCTTATGAATAAATTCCTCAATAAAAAGTAACTTAAAACAAAAATGTTGTCTACTAACTTTTCCTACTGGGGAATCGAATACCGTTTAACCCATCACAAGTTTGTGATTTTCTCGTGGTTAACATTCTCCTAAACGTGTTTTCTATCACTCCCCATCAGAGCATGACCCATTGTTTTTTCCTCCATGTCCATATTTTCATACTTGGAATCCTAGTATGGGTTAACTCGGGTGACCTCTGTGCTTATCTTTATTTATTTTAAAGTGATTGTTTTACCGACTCTTGTTCCGATGTGGGACGTTCAAGGATGTTTCCAAGCGCAATTTTAAAATTGCGAGGACGCAATTCCCAAAAGAGGGGAAAGGATGTAACACCCCAGGTAAATAAAGAATATGAAATTTTCATATTTATCCCTATTTGTGAATAAAATATTAATATGACTTTAAAGGGGATGCTATGCTCGATGGCGTACCCAACACGCAACAACGAGTTTCTTGGGAATCTTACGTTGCACTCTAATAATAAAATAATTTTATTTTAAATGGTAGTTAACATGTAGTCGTTGTATTGGCGGGAATGGATAGAAATAACTAAAATATGATTATATATGTTTTTAAATGTTTTTACATTTATCCAATAAATGATAATGGCTTAAAATACGGAAAGAATTCAATTTTAGGCGTATATGCCCTAGTTTTCACTAAAGGTTCACTTATCACCTTTTGATGGCGAACCGTCATTAAATATAGTTTTGATCACTCTTATAAATTCTTTTGGACCAAATAAAACTCTTATTAAGAATCGGGACATCAAAATTTACTTTGTGTAAATTTTTGGTATCTTTCCGATAAAGTTCATTTTTTTAATGAATAGTGTAAAATGTTGTATTTTAATTCAAAACCACTTTTTAATCTAATTTATTTATATGATTAGATTATATTTTGAATTGATTTTAAAGTGAAATTAGAAAATATTTTTACCATTAAATCCAATAGTGTTCGTTGGAATCAGTTTCACTTTGAAATCAGACTTAAACTAGTGTCAATCTTTTGATACTTATTGTTTCATAAAACACGCTATTTGACATGACAACGGGAATTAATTATTAAATTAATTAATGTGACTTATATGTTTTGAATTTTGTAAAATGTACTTCATTTTTGAATTCAGAATATCAAATATAGCTTAGGGTGAATTTTTGGGATTTTTCTGAAAAACTTCAATTTTTGATGAATAGTGAAACCACTAAGTGGTACTTATAAAAACTGATTTTCTGTTTAAATGAAATTTTGCCATCATTGTGTTTTGATTTTCAAAAATCTTACATACATGGTTGTCATTAAGAAGTAAAATGTGGTTCAATGAGATTATAATGATTTTTTGGTGAATAGTAACTTATTAAGTTCTTAATCGCGATTAGTGGTAATTAGTGTAGTTTAAGGTATAAATAATGCTTTAATAATATTAAATGACCTAAACACATGTCCCAACCTTATTGGTTGTGTCATGGCCGACAAAGAAAAGCCATGGGTCAACTTTGGGACCCCATGGAGACATTTTGGTTGGGAAATGACATAAATAACATTTTATTTAATGTAAAAGTAAAATTGACACAAACATGATATGTTTTACTAAAACAATTTTTAAGTGAGGTTATACAAGTCATATTTTTGATTATAAATATTCATTGGAAAGATAAAATTATTTCCTACATCATAGTAGTTTTTTTATAATTTTTAGACATTAAATTAATTAAATTATTTATGACATCATAATGATGCAGTGATGACATCATTATTTAACGATTAAAATAAAATGGAAATATAATGTAATATCTATGAACTACACATGTCCAAAACTTATTGTATGGGTGGATTTAGAACCCTTAGAACCTTATCCACGAATTATATCAATTTGGGACCTTTTAAAACCGAAACACATTTTCAAATAAAGTAATATTTCCTTACTTTCCTAAAAGTGCCCCTCCTCTCCTCTTATAAAAGGCCCCCACCTCTACCTCTTTTCACACACTCATAAAGCCTTTGGCTCAGAAAACCCCTGCCCATTTACTCTCTCTCCATCCCTCTCCTCATCCTAGAGGATTCCCTTTGGGCATAATCCTTTCAAAGGAAGCCTTTAGGCTCAACTCAAAAGGAGTTACACTTTTAAAGGTAATTCATTCTCTCATGTTCATTTGTTTTATTTTGCTTATCTAACCCCCTAAACTCTTTTTATTTACTTCTTTTGTAACAACACCAGTATATTATATATACTAGGATGTTGTTATAAGATTTATTCATGCTACACTATCACACTACTACATCAAATGGTTAAAGAACATACGGTTTCCGTGGATGGTGAAATTCTGCCTCCCGAAACGATGATTGTTCAATACTCATTTAACACCTTCAAAGGAGGCCATTATGATGTCACTATTTTTATATATGATATATAATATGTTTATGATTTATTTATGCTCCTTTATTTTTCATTTTTGTCTTACCTTTGTGGCTTCCATTATGGGTATACGCGATATCTTCATTTAAGGAAGTGCGGACTACCGCCCCCTCAAAGTGATTTGATTCGTTAAATACCATATGTTGGATGTATAAAGGATGGAAATATGATATTATATATGATATTATAGTGGAATTATAATATACCTTTATATCATTATTATTCCATTCTATAAAATACGAAATAGAAATGAAAGTAGCGTTCATGCGTACGTACGGCTTACCGTCTCCATGAACGGTGCATTTCATTTCTTACCTCTAAATGATTATGTAATGTTATAAATGCATGAATGTACTGGATATATATGACATATATGATATCTACATAATGAATAAATTTCAGGATATAATAAACATTTGGCCACATGAACAACATGTAATTGAAAGAAGACCACTTTCGACTTAAGAACCAAATATCGGCAAAACAAATATTATTAACTTAAATGATTACATAATGTTTGTGACATGGTAATAAGTGGTATAAAAGTAATAATGAACTTGAAAAAGGGTTCTTAAGGAATTAGAAATTAACTCAAGTTTATTATTCAGGAGATTAAGGAACGATCGAGTCAAGTCAGACCCGAGGTAAGGAATCCTACAACTCTCTCTCTTTTTAAGTACACTCTTTTATGTCATTTCTTTTAAGCTCATCTTTCTTATGATTGGGATGTTCTTTTATATTACTCCTACTGTAATTTTTATGTTCATGTGATGAGAGACCCTATTCTCTCTCATCAATCCATTTTGGAAGTTTTGAGTGGCGCCGTTAGGCTGCCGAATTTTCGTAAGGGATTTTTCATCTCACTTTTATTCTCGTGAGATTTATGCTACATTTGCCACAAATTCCATTGAGTGGTGTATGTACTGCCCATTATTCTACTCTTTGTGTAATATAATTTCGTTTATAAGTATTTACATCAATGATCTATTGTCCTTCTTTCATGGGGTGTATGTTTTGAAAGATACCCAAGTCGGTAAGGGAACCTTTCACCCTCCTCTCTTTTAAAAGACTTCGTTTGTTATGTCTTTTAATTCACATACTATCATGTTGGGATTTTTTCTTCTATATCCTGATTGATGTAAATTTTATGTCCAAGTGATGAGATTCCCTTTTTATCTCTCATCATCTCATTTTCTGAATTTTTGAAGTGACGTCGTTAGGCTGTCGAATTTTACCAAGGGAACTTCTTATCCCAATTTCGATTTCTTTGGGTTCGACATGTAGTTATTGAATATGTCATCCTTTGAATATGTGTGAATGGAATTATATTGTTTTACACTTAATATCCACTTATATTTGGTGTATATATATTTGTCACACATATTTTTGAGATTTATTTGTCCTTAATTTAAGGATACCTTCTTTATAAGGGATTTCATCACATTTGACATTTCTATTGAGGGTTCATTGTTGTTATGCACCAATTCACTCTTATATGGTGTATATACTGTCCTTTGGAGTATTATATCATGAATCCTTTTATTCTCATGATATTATAAAGTTCTGACTAAATGTTATTCCTCGATTATTATATTCAAGTGTCTCTAATTTTGGTAAAACCCCTTTAACCAAAATATCATTTTTTGTTCTTATTAATATCCATGTTTTCAAAATTGTTTTAAGGATTTATTTATATGGATATAAATGGTTTAAAATGTTAAAAGCTTCAAGGTGGTATGGGACACTTTGATTCAAAAATCTCTTTATTAAATGTTTTAAATGGTTTTGGAAATGGTTTCTTTTTGAATGGATTCATTATTTCAATATCCTAAAATGTTATATTGTGATTGAAATGTGGAAATGTTATGTTTCCTTTATTCATGTTTATGTGATATGATTATGTTATGGTTCTTGGGCATTGTTATGAAGAACGGGTGGTTCCGTGATAAACTAAGGGCGGGTGAGTCCGATATAGCTCTGCAATGCATTGGGTAACGCGAAGGAGTGAAACGTTAAGGTTTCTCCGAAGAGATTTTAGGGAATATACTGTGATGGGTATTCCAAACGTAACCAAGAGGGTTACTCCCTACGTAAGAATGTTATGAATGCCTCAAGTTACCTTTATGTCTTATGTTTTCTATGATTTATTCATGGTTTGATGAGGTATGTTAAAGTGCCTATGTTTTATGGGTAAAGTATGATTTCATTCTTATGTATATATGAACTCATGTTTCCTTTCCATATTTTTTATAACCCTTACTGAGCTTTTTATGCTCATCCCAAGTTTTTGAAATGTTTTTCACAGGTCAAGGGAAAGTTACATGATGTGATGATAGTGTCAAGGATTTTTCAAGAAAGAATCTGTGTTATATTTTAAATATGTTTCCGTTGATGGGAAGAATGAATACTGACTTTTATGTAACCACTTTGTTTAAATGTGGAATGTAATGAAAGTTTCATGATCTAATTCTCTAAAACTCTAAACCTGAAAAGATCCTCAATGTGTAATCTTGTAATAACTCAAGATTAAGTAAGGCTTAAGGCTGGGGCCTTATAGTTGGTATCAAAGGTCGGTTTAGATAACATTAGAGGTTCGGGTATTCTTTAAGCATAAGTGACATTACCATAATGGTTAGGATTTCAGAAAGAGTCCTAGTTTTAGATAAAGTGAATGAGTAAGTGTATCTTATTGTTTACCTTCCTCATTAGTACATGATGGTTTTGTTGATATACTCACACTGACCTTTCTGTTTTTAGTGAATGGATGGATCTAGCAGGCACCAAAGAGACAACATGTTTGAAGGAAACCATGGTGGTTCTATGATTAAGATACTAGATAAAATGGGGGATTCAATGAAGAAACACATGGTTGTTCTAAACCAACTATCAAGGAGTCATGATCAACCACTTCAACCTTGGTGAGTTCTCTAATGCATCATGTACGAGATGGCCAACTCGATGTGGAAACTCAGGTAATAATTATTAAGGTAACCATTAGGGTTTATATGATACTTAATTTTTAGGTAATTATAGGTTACTCTATGATATGATGGAAAATGAAAGGAATAAGATAAACTTGAGGTTAAAATATGTTATGATTATTCTTGAAGATTTTATCTCATTATGGGGAATGTTTTGAGAATTATATAGTTTTGGAAAAAGGACAACACGCAGACCATGTGACAACCCGTCGCGTCGGACAATGCTGCGGGAATCGAACCCACAACCAAAGTGCGACTGATATTTATCACCTTCCACTAGACTACGTGAAGCCCCTGGTTAGTTTGACTGATTCTTTTTAGTTATATGATTTTATGAATTAAGATTAAGTTGATTTTGGAGGGTATGTGATTAGGATAATTACTTTTCAATGTGAGACTTTAGGAGCAACTGATGTTGTTTGGAGATAAATGTTACGATTTATCTTGGAAGACTATGTGACTAAATCCTTCAAATATTTGGTTTTCAATCTTATATTGGTTTACTTTGAAGAATTTTATGGACAAATTGTTTATCGGATGGTCCTCGTTGAACTTTAAGTTTTTTTGGACAAATTTTGGAGATTAAGAATAGATTTTCTTTTTATAAGGGTTATCCTTTTCTGGATTATCTGATCTTGTACTATCCTTTTTGGTTTTGGTTTTGGTTAATGCCTAAATACATGGGATTTATATAGTTCTCTTTTGGGGATTAGGTGATTCTTTAGAAGTTGATTATAGTACTCTTAGTGCGAACAAGTCTCTCTAAATACTCGTCTTTTGGAAAAAAATATGAGTTTGATTAAGGAATCTATTAAAAGTTGAAAGTCAACATGATAAGTGATTATGTTTCCTTATGAATAAAATCCTCAATAATAAGTAACTTAAAACAAAAATGTTGTCTATTAACTTTTCCTACTGGGGAATCGAATACCGGTTAACCCATCACAAGTTTGTGATTTTCTCGTGGTTAACATTCTCCTAAACGTGTTTTCTATCACTCCCCATCAGAACATGACCCTTTGTTTTTTCCTCCATGTCCATATTTTCATACTTGGAATCCTAGTATGGGTTAATTCGGGTGACCTCTGTGCTTATCTTTCTTTATTTTAAAGTGATTGTTTTACTGACTCTTGTTCCGATGTGGGACGTTCAAGGATGTTTCCAAGCGCAATTTTAAAATTGCGAGGACGCAATTCCCAAAATGGGGGAAGGATGTAACACCCCAGGTAAATAAAGAATATGACATTTTCATATTTATCCCTATTTGTCAATAAAATATTAATATGACTTTAAAGGGGATGCTATGCTCGATGGCGTACCCAACACGCAACAACGAGTTTCTTGGGAATCTTACGTTGCACTCTAATAATAAAATAATTTTATTTTAAATGGTAGTTAACATGTAGCCGTTGTATTGGCGGGAATTGATAGAAATAACTAAAATATGATTATATATGTTTTTAAATGTTTTTACATTTATCCAATAAAAGATAATGGCTTAAAATACGGAAAGAATTCAATTTTAGGCGTATATGCCCTAGTTTTCACTAAAGGTTCACTTATCACCTTTTGATGGAGAACCGTCATTAAATATAGTTTTGATCACTCTTATACATTCTTTTGGACCAAATAAAACTCTTATTAAGAATCGGGACATCAAAATTTACTTTGTGTAAATTTTTGGTATCTTTCCGATAAAGTTCATTTTTTAATGAATAGTGTAAATGTTGTATTTTAATTCAAACCCACTTTTTAATATAATTTATTTATATGATTAGATTATATTTTGAATTGATTTTAGAGTGAAATTAGAAAATATTTTTACCATTAAATCCAATAGTGTTCGTTGGAATCAGTTTCACTTTGAAATCAGACTTAAACTAGTGTCAATCTTTGGATACTTATTGTTTAATAAAACACGCTATTTGACATGACAACGGGAATTAATTATTAAATTAATTAATGTGACTTATATGTTTTGAATTTTGTAAAATGGACTTCATTTTTTAATTCAGAATATCAAATATAGCTTAGGGTGAATTTTTGGGATTTTTCTGAAAAACTTCAATTTTTGATGAATAGTGAAACCACTAAGTGGTACTTATAAAAACTGATTTTCCGTTTAAATGAAATTTTTCCATCATTGTGTTTTGATTTTCAAAAATCTGACATACATGGTTGTCATTAAGAAGTAAAATGTGGTTCAATGAGATTATAATGATTTTTTGGTGAATAGTAACTTATTAAGTTCTTAATCGCGATTAGTGGTAATTAGTGTAGTTTAAGGTATAAATAATGCTTTAATAATATTAAATGACCTAGACACATGTCCCAACCTTATTGGTTGTGTCATGGCCGACCAAGACAAGCCATGGGTCAACTTGGGGACCCCATGGAGACATTTTGGTTGGGAAATGACATAAATAACATTTTATTTAATGTAAAAGTAAAATTGGCACAAACATGATATGTTTTACTAAAACAATTTTTAAGTGAGGTTATACAAGTCATATTATTGATTATAAATATTCATTGGAAATATAAAATGATTTCCTACATCATAGTATTTTTTTTTAATTTTTAGACATTAAATTAATTAAATTATTTATGACATCATAATGATGCAGTGATGACATCATTATTTAACGATTAAAATAAAATGGAAATATAATGTAATATCTATGAACTAAACATGTCCAAAACTTATTGTATGGGTGGATTTCGAACCCTTATAACCTTATCCACGAATTATATCAATTTGGGACCTTTTAAAACCGAAACACATTTTCAAATAAAGTAATATTTCCTTACATTCCTAAAAGTGCCCCTCCTCTCCTCTTATAAAAGGCCCCCACCTCTACCTCTTTTCACACACTCATAAATCCTTTGTCTCAGAAAACCCCTGCCCATTTACTCTCTCTCCATCCCTCTCCTCATCCTAGAGGATTCCCTTTGGGAATAATCCTTTCAAAGGAAGCCTTTAGGCTCAACTCAAAAGGAGTTACACTTTTAAAGGTAATTCATTCTCTCATGTTCATTTGTTTTATTTTGCTTCTCCAACCCCCTAAACTCTTTTTATTTACTTCTTTTGTAACAACACCAGTATCTTCAATATACTAGGATGTTGTTATAAGATTTATTCATGCTACACTATCACACAACTACATAAAATGGTTAAAGAACATACGGTTTCCGTGGATGGTGAAATTCTGCCTCCCGAAACGATGATTGTTCAATACTCATTTAACACCTTAAAAGGTGGCCATTATGATGTCACTATTTTTATATATGATATATAATATGTTTATGATTTATTTATGCTTCTCTATTTTTCATTTTTGTCTTACCTTTGTGGCTTCCATTATGGGTATACGCGATATCTTCATTTAAGGAAGTGCGGACTACCGCCCCCTCAAAGTGATTTGATTCGTTAAATACCATATGTGGGATGTATAAAGGATTGAAATATGATATTATATATGATATTATACTGGAATTATAATATACCTTTATATAATTATTATTCCATTCTATAAAACACGAAATAGAAATGAAAGTAGCGTTCATGCGTAAGTACGGCTTACCGTCTCCATGAACAGTGCATTTCATTTCTTACCTCTAAAAGATTATGTAATGTTATAAATGCATGAATGTACTGGATATATATGACATATATGATATCTACATAATGAATACAATTCAGGATATAATAAACATTTGGCCACATGAACAACATGTAATTGAAAGAAGACCACTTTCGACTTAAGAACCAAATATCGGCAAAACAAATATTATTAACTTAAATGATTACATAATGTTTGTGACATGGTAATAAGTGGTATAAAAGTAATAATGAACTTGAAAAAGGGTTATTAAGGAATTAGAAATTAACTCAAGTTTATTATTCAGGAGATTAAGGAACGATCGAGTCAAGTCGGACCCGATGTAAGGGATCCTACAACTCTCTCTCTTTTTAAGTACACTCTTTTATGTCATTTCTTTTAAGTTCATCTTTCTTATGATTGGGATGTTCTTTTATATTACTACTACTGTAATTTTTCTGTTCATGTGATGAGAGACCCTATTCTCTCTCATCAATCCATTTTGGAAGTTTTGAGTGGCGCCGTTAGGCTGCCGAATTTTTGTAAGGGATTTTTCATCTCACTTTTACTCTCATGAGATTTATGCTACATTTTCCACAAATTCCATTGAGTGGTGTATGTACTGCCCATTATTCTACTCTTTTTGTAATATACTTTCGTTTATGAGTATTTACATCAATGATCTATTGTCCTTCTTTCTTGGGGTGTATGTTTTGAAAGATACCCAAGTCGGTAAGGGAACCTTTCACCCTCCTCTTTTTTAAAAGACTTCGTTTGTTATGTCTTTTAATTCACATACTATCATGTTGGGATATGTTCTTCTATATCCTGATTGATGTAAATTTTATGTCCAAGTGATGAGATTCCCTTTTTATCTCTCATCATCTCATTTTCTGAATTTTTGAAGTGACGCCGTTAGGCTGTCGAATTTTACCAAGGGAACTTCTTAACCCAATTTCGATTTCTTTGGGTTCGACATGTAGTTATTGAATATGTCATCCTTTGAATATGTGTGAATGGCCTTTTATTGTTTTACACTTAATATCCACTTATATTGGGTGTATATATATTTGTCACACATATTTTTGAGATTTATTTGTCCTTAATTTAAGGATACCTTCTTTATAAGGGATTTCATCACATTTGACATTTCTATTGAGGGTTCATTGTTGTTATGCACAAATTCACTCTTATATGGTGTATATACTGTCCTTTGGAGTATTATATCATGAATCCTTTTATTCTCATGATATTATAAAGTTCTGACTAAATGTTATTCCTCGATTATTGTATTCAAGTGTCTCTAATTTTGGTAAAACCCCTTTAACCAAAATATCATTTTTTGTTCTTATTAATATCCATGTTTTCAAAATTGTTTTAAGGATTTATTTATATGGATATTAATGGCTTAAAATGTTAAAAGCATCAAGGTGGTATGGGAATCTTTGATTCAAAAATCTCTTTATTAAATGTTTTAAATGGTTTTGGAAATGGTTTCTTTTTGAATGGATTCATTATTTCAATATCCTAAAATGTTATATTGTGATTGAAATTTGGAAATGTTATGTTTCCTTTATTCATGTTTATGTGAGACGATTATGTTATGGTTCTTGGGAATTGTTATGAAGAACGGTTGGTTCTGTGATAAACTAAGGGCGAGTGAGCCTGATATAGCTCTCCAATGCATTGGGTAACGCGAAGGAGTGAAACGTTAAGGTTTCTCCGAAGAGATTTTAGGGAATATACTGTGATGGGTATTCCAAACATAACCAAGAGGGTTACTCCCTACGTAAGAATGTTATGAATGCCTCAAGTTGCCTTTATGTCTTACGTTTTCTATGATTTATTCATGGTTTGATGAGATATGTTAAAGTGCCTATGTTTTATGGGTAAAGTATGATTTCATTCTTATGTATATATGAACTCATGTTTCCTTTCCATATTTTTTATAACCCTTACTGAGCTTTTTATGCTCATCCCAAGTTTTTGAAATGTTTTTCACAGGTCAAGGGAAAGGTACATGATGTGATGATAGTGTCAAGGATGTTTCAAGAAAGAATCCGTGTTATATTTTAAATATGTTTCCGTTGATGGGAAGAATGAATACTGACTTTTATGTAACCTCTTTGTTTAAATGTGGAATGTAATGAAAGTTTCATGATCTAATTCTCTAAAACTCTAAACCTGAAAAGATCCTCAATGTGTAATCTTGTAATAACTCAAGATTAAGTAAGGCTTAAGGCTGGGGCCCTATAGTTGGTATCAAAGGTCAGTTTAGATAACTTTAGAGGTTAGGGTATTCTTTAAGCATAAGTGACATTACCATAATGGTTAGGATTTCAGAAAGAGTTCTAGTTTTTGATAAAGTGAATGAGTAAGTGTATCTTAGTGTTTACCTTCCTCATTAGTACATTATGGTTTTGTTGATATACTCACACTGACCATTCTGTTTTTAGTGAATGGATGGATCTAGCAGGCACCAAAGAGACAACAGGTTTGAAGGAAACCATGGTGGTTCTATGATTAAGATACTAGATAAAATGGGGGATTCAATGAAGAAACACATGGTTGTTCTAAACCAACTATCAAGGAGTCATGATCAACCACTTCAACCTTGGTGAGTTCTCTAATGCATCATGTACGAGATGGCCAACTCGATGTGGAAACTCAGGTAATAATTATTAAGGTAACCATTAGGGTTTATATGATACTTAATTTTTAGGTAATTATAGGTTACTCTATGATATGATGGAAAATGAAAGGAATGAGATAAACTTGAGGTTAAAATATGTTATGATTATTCTTGAAGATTTTATCTCATTATGGGGAATGTTTTGAGAATTATATAGTTTTTGATAAAGGACAACACGCAGACCGTGTGACAACCCGTCGCGTCGGACAATGCTGCGGGAATCGAACCCACAACCAAAGTGCGACTGGTATTTATCGCCTACCACTGGACTACGTGAATCCCCTGGTTAGTTTGACTGATTCTTTTTAGTTATATGATTTTATGAATTAAGAGTAAGTTGATTTTGGAGGATATGTGATTAGGATAATTACTTTTCAATGTGAGACTTTAGGAGCAACTGATGTTGTTTGGAGATAAATGTTACGATTTAACTTGGAAGACTATGTGACTAAATCCTTCAAATATTTGGGTTTCAATCTTATATTGGTTTACTTTGAAGAATTTTATGGACAAATTGTTTATCGGATGGTCCTCGTTGAACTTTGGGTTTTGTTGGACAAATTTTGGAGATTAAGAATAGATTTTCTTTTTATAAGGGTTATCCTTTTCTGGATTATCTGATCTTGTACTAACCTTTTTGGATTTGGTTTTGGTTAAAGCCTAAATACATGGGATGTATATAGTTCTCTTTTGGCGATTAGGTGATTCTCTAGAAGTTGATTATAGTACTCTTAGTGCGAACAAGTCTCCCTAAATACTCATCTTTTGGAAACAAATATGAGTTTGATTAAGGAATCTATTAAAAGTTGAATGTCAACATGATAAGTGATTATGTTTCCTTATGAATAAATTCCTCAATAAAAAGTAACTTAAAACAAAAATGTTGTCTATTAACTTTTCCTACTGGGGAATCAAATACCGTTTAACCCATCAAAAGTTTGTGATTTTCTCGTGGTTAACTTTCTCCTAAACGTGTTTTCTATCACTCCCCATCAGAACACGACCCTTTGTCTTTTCCCCCATGTCCATATTTTCATAATTGGAATCCTAGTATGGGTTAACTCGGGTGACCTCTGTGCTTATCTTTCTTTATTTTAAAGTGATTGTTTTACCGACTCTTGTTCCGATGTGGGACGTTCAAGGATGTTTCCAAGCGCAATTTTAAAATTGCGAGGACGCAATTCCCAAAAGGGGGGAAGGATGTAACACCCCAGGTAAATAAAGAATATGACATTTTCATATTTATCCCTATTTGTGAATAAAATATTAATATGACTTTAAAGGGGATGCTTTGCTCGATGGCGTACCCAACACGCAACAACGAGTTTCTTGGGAATCTTACGTTGCACTCTAATAATAAAATAATTTTATTTTAAATGGTAGTTAACATGTAGCCGTTGTATTGGAGGGAATGGATAGAAATAACTAAAATATGATTATATATGTTTTTAAATGTTTTTACATTTATCCAATAAAATATAATGGCTTAAAATACGGAAAGAATTCAATTTTAGGCGTATATGCCCTAGTTTTCACTAAAGGTTCACTTATCACCTTTTGATGGCGAACCGTCATTAAATATAGTTTTGATCACTCTTATACATTCTTTTGGACCAAATAAAACTCTTATTAATAATCGGGACATCAAAATTTACTTTGTGTAATTTTTTGGTATCTTTCCGATAAAGTTCATTTTTTTAATGAATAGTGTAAAATGTTGTATTTTAATTCAAAACCACTTTTTAATCTAATTTATTTATATGATTAGATTATATTTTGAATTGATTTTAAAGTTAAATTAGAAAATATTTTTACCATTTAATCCAATAGTGTTCGTTGGAATCAGTTTCACATTGAAATCAGACTTAAACTAGTGTCAATCTTTTGATACTTATTGTTTCATAAAACACGCTATTTGACATGACAGCGGGAATTAATTATTAAATTAATTAATGTGACTTATATGTTTTGAATATTGTAAAATGGACTTCATTTTTGAATTAAGAATATCAAATATAGCTTAGGGTGAATTTTTGGGATTTTTCTGAAAAACTTCAATTTTTGATGAATATTGAAACCACTAAGTGGTACTTATAAAAACTGATTTTCCGTTTAAATGAAATTTTTCCATCATTGTGTTTTGATTTTCAAAAATCCGACATACATGGTTGTCATTAAGAAGTAAAATGTGGTTCAATGAGATTATAATGATTTTTTGGTGAATAGTAACTTATTAAGTTCTTAATCGCGATTAGTGGTAATTAGTGTAGTTTAAGGTATAAATAATGCTTTAATAATATTAAATGACCTAGACACATGTCCCAACCTTATTGGTTGTGTCATGGCCGACCAAGACAAGCCATGGGTCAACTTGGGGACCCCATGGAGACATTTTGGTTGGGAAATGACATAAATAACATTTTATTTAATGTAAAAGTAAAATTGACACAAACATGATATGTTTTACTAAAACAATTTTTATGTGAGGTTATACAAGTCATATATTTGATTATAAATATTCATTGGAACGATAAAATGATTTCCTACATCATAGTATTTTTTTTATAATTTTTAGACATTAAATAAATTAAATTATTTATGACATCATAATGATGCAGTGATGACATCATTATTTAATGATTAAAATAAAATGGAAATATAATGTAATATCTATGAACTACACATGTCCAAAACTTATTGGATGGGTGTATTTCGAACCCTTATAACCTTATCCACGAATTATATCAATTTGGGACATTTTAAAACCGAAACACATTTTCAAATAAAGTAATATTTCCTTACTTTCCTAAAAGTGCCCCTCCTCTTCTCTTATAAAACGCCCCCACCTCTACCTATTTTCACACACTCATAAAGCCTTTGGCTCAGAAATCCCCTGCCCATTTACTCTCTCTCCATCCCTCTCCTCATCCTAGAGGATTCCCTTTGGGCATAATCCTTTCAAAGGAAGCCTTTAGGCTCAACTCAAAAGGAGTTACACTTTTAAAGGTAATTCATTCTATCATGTTCATTTGTTTTATTTTGCTTCTCCAACCCCCTAAACTCTTTTTATTTACTTCTTTTGTAACAAAACCAGTATCTTCAATATACTAGGATTTTGTTATAAGATTTATTCATGCTACAATATCACAGAACTACATCAAATGGTTAAAGAACATACGGTTTCCGTGGATAGTGAAATTCTGCCTCCCGAAACGATGATTGTTCAATACTCATTTAACACCTTAAAAGGTGGCCATTATGATGTCCCTATTTTTATATATGATATATAATATGTTTATGTTTTATTTATGCTTCTGTATTTTTCATTTTTTTCTTACCTTTGTGGCTTCCATTATGGGTATACGCGATATCTTCATTTAAGGAAGTGCGGACTACCGCCCCCTCAAAGTGATTTGATTCGTTAAATACCATATGTGGGATGTATAAAGGATGGAAATATGATATTATATATGATATTATACTGTAATTATAATATACCTTTATATAATTATTATTCCATTCTATAAAATACGAAATAGAAATGAAAGTAGCGTTCATGCGTACGTACGGCTTACCGTCTCCATGAACGGTGCATTTCATTTCTTACCTCTAAATGATTATGTAATGTTATAAATGCATGCATGTACTGGATATATATGACATATATGATATCTACATAATGAATAAAATTCAGGATATAATAAACATTTGGCCACATGAACAACATGTAATTGAAAGAAGACCACTTTCGACTTAAGAACCAAATATCGGCAAAACAAATATTATTAACTTAAATGATTACATAATGTTTGTGACATGGTAATAAGTGGTATAAAAGTAATAATGAACTTGAAAAAGGGTTCTTAAGGAATTAGAAATTAACTCATGTTTATTATTCAGGAGATTAAGGAACGATCGAGTCAAGTCGGACCCGAGGTAAGGAATCCTACAACTCTCTCTCTTTTTAAGTACACTCTTTTATGTCATTTCTTTTAAGCTCATATTTCTTATGATTGGGATGTTCTTTTATATTACTCCTACTGTAATTTTTATGTTCATGTGATGAGAGACCCTATTCTCTCTCATCAATCCATTTTGGACGTTTTGAGTGGCGCCGTTAGGCTGCCGAATTTTCGTAAGGGATTTTTCATCTCACTTTTATTCTCGTGAGATTTATGCTACATTTGCCACAAATTCCATTGAGTGGTGTATGTAATGCCCATTATTCTAATCTTTGTGTAATATAATTTCGTTTATGAGTATTTACATCAATGATCTATTGTCCTTCTTTCATGGGGTGTATGTTTTGAAAGATACCCAAGTCGGTAAGGGAACCTTTCACCCTCCTCTTTTTTAAAAGCCTCCGTTTGTTATGTCTTTTAATTCACATACTATCATGTTGGGATATGTTCTTCTATATCCTGATTGATGTAAATTTTATGTCCAAGTGATGAGATTCCCTTTTTATCTCTCATCATCTCATTTTCTGAATTTTTGAAGTGACGCCGTTAGGCTGTCGAATTTTATCAAGGGAACTTCTTAACCCAATTTTGATTTCTTTGGGTTCGACATGTAGTTATTGAATATGTCGTCCTTTGAATATGTGTGAATAGCCTTTTATTGTTTTACACTTAATATCCACTTATATTGGGTGTATATATATTTGTCACACATATTTTTGAGATTTATTTGTCCTTAATTTAAGGATACATTCTTTATAAGGGATTTCATCACATTTGACATTTCTATTGAGGGTTCATTGTTGTTATGCACCAATTCACTCTTATATGCTGTATATACTGTCCTTTGGAGTATTATAACATGAATCCTTTTATTCTCATGATATTATAAAGTTCTGACTAAATGTTATTCCTCGATTATTGTATTCAAGTGTCTCTAATTTTGGTAAAACCCCTTTAACCAAAATATCATTTTTTGTTCTTATTAATATCCATGTTTTCAAAATTGTTTTAAGGATTTATTTATATCGATATTAATGGATTAAAATGTTAAAAGCTTCAAGGTGGTATGGGACACTTTGATTCAAAAATCTCTTTATTAAATGTTTTAAATGGTTTTGGAAATGGTTTCTTTTTGAATGGATTCATTATTTCAATATCCTAAAATGTTATATTGTGATTGAAATGTGGAAATGTTATGTTTCCTTTATTCATGTTTATGTGATACGATTATGTTATGGTTCTTGGGCATTGTTATGAAGAACGGGTGGTTCCGTGATAAACTAAGGGCGGGTGAGCCCGATATAGCTCTCCAATGCATTGGGTAACGCGAAGGAGTGAAACGTTAAGGTTTCTCCGAAGAGATTTTAGGGAATATACTGTGATGGGTATTCCAAACGTAACCAAGATGGTTACTCCCTATGTAAGAATGTTATGAATGCCTCAAGTTACCTTTATGTCTTATGTTTTCTATGATTTATTCATGGTTTGATGAGGTATGTTAAAGTGCCTATGTTTTATGGGTAAAGTATGATTTCATTCTTATGTATATATGAACTCATGTTTCCTTTCCATATTTTTTATAACCCTTACTGAGCTTTTTATGCTCATCCCATGTTTTTGAAATGTTTTTCTCAGGTGAAGGGAAAGGTACATGATGTGATGATAGTGTCAAGGATGTTTCAAGAACGAATCCGTGTTATATTTTAAATATGTTTCCGTTGATGGGAAGAATGAATACCGACTTTTATGTAACCACTTTGTTTAAATGTGGAATGTAATGAAAGTTTCATGATCTAATTCTCTAAAACTCTAAACCTGAAAAGATCCTCAATGTGTAATCTTGTAATAACTCAAGATTAAGTAAGGCTTAAGGCTGGGGCCTTATATGAATAGTTAAAATGTTCCAACCTAATAAATCATTATTTACATAATTTTTTTTCAATATACGCCTATAAAATTGATTTATTTTTAATTAAAATAATAAATTTAAAATAAATACATGTCAATAAAATAAAATATTAGATAAGTTAAATAAGGTTAAATTCAGTAAACAAAACAAAACAAACTAATATAAATAAACAATTAAACTTCTTAGTTACACTACGTGATTTACTAAATAAAATGAAATTAAAATATCTATCATTTTTTAAAATTTAAAAATGCAAATGAAAAATAAAAATATGTTACAACGTAAAATTATAGGAATGTACTAAATAATTATTTTCCCAAATTCCATCATAATTATTATTCCATCTGGAACGAACCATGTCTACCATGTGATCATAAATATTATCTGTTAATCTTTCCATAGATGTTGGGATACCACATAAATCAATATCTTCATCAAGTTTATCATCACGAACATACTATTTTTTCCTTGTAAAACAATAGACCACAGACTATTAGATTGATCATGAATATAGAAAATTTGTTTTGCATCTGTTTCCATTATAAATGGAATGGATGTGTATTCCAATATAATTAGATTAAAAAGTGTCATTACAAATTCCTCATGTATGAAACTATTTTTACCGATAAACCATTTTTATTTAAACACTGGAACATGAAATTTAATGAAATAAACCAACCATATTTCATAAATGTATCCATAATATTTAATTGATGATAAAATTGGGTTTTTGAATTTAACACTTGAAAAATGCATTGCTTCTACGAACACTAATACACTACTATTCTGAACTACACTTCTATTGTGCTAATATTTCATATGAAATGTATAACCATTAATTCTATACACAAGTCATGTTATAAAATTTAATCTTGGACCACCAACTAACCATTTCAATGATTCTGATGCATCTAATCTACCATGCACAATCTATTTAAAAAATGGAAAAAATGTTTTTTTACTCTCATTCCAAGTCCACAAATCATTCTTCTTTGGATAACATTGTTCTGACACATTAATATTCAAATTTATATATATTTGAGCATCATTTATGTTATTCAAGATGTATAAATGTACCTTCTTTATCTATTCACCTGTATAGATTTTTACATTAAATCCACAAATCCCTTTTCCCCCATTATTTACTCATTCATAGAGAGATGGAGGCAAACCAGTTTTCTCCGCTATAGACAAGTATCTTGTACAAAACTCTAAAACCTCCTCAGAAATATACTTCTCAATAATTGAGGCTTTAGGTCAATATGGATTCTTAACCAAACCCTTATATGACATCATATAACTTTCAAAAGGATACATACAACATAGATATATCAATCAATAAGATTTATTTCTTACACCAAAAGAACCATTAAATGCACCATGATATCAAAAAAGATGGAGGAAAATACATTTCCAATCTACAAAGCATAGAAATTGATTTGTTTTCAAATAAATTCAAGGCATTTAGATCAATCTCTTTATTAAAAACTAAATTGAAAAAAACATTAGGCCTTCATTATATTATTTTTGACATGGATGGGAAATATTCCAGAAAATGTAACTAGTAGGAGTTGTTGGTTCATGATGTGAAAATCATGATATTTCATTCCTCTCAACTTCAATCCTTTTAAAGAGAAATTTTTTTATATTTGATGAATAATCCTATAAATCGATTATACCATGAAGTCACTGGATAAATATAATATTCTACATCTTGGATTATGTATAACAAGATGGGGGTAGGAATGTTCTTCTTCCATTATGAGTGGGAGAAAACTCCAAATTTATTCCTGTTGATAGTAAATCTAATATTCAATTCAACCCATTTTTAGTCATTCCATTAATAATTAATATTGTTACAGTCAATATATCACATTTATTCTTCACCACATAAATGATATCAATGTTATATGTGACCTTATGATATCTCACATATTTTGGATCAAAAAACATTGACTATTTATTCTAAATATTTCTATCATTACAGGATTTATGTGACTTTCCGAATTTCACATCAAGGATTTGTAACCCATCAAAATATTAATCAGTGGATAAAGGTTTTGGAGTAGTATCAAATTCATTTGATCCATTGAATTACTTTTTTAATATTCTTTAAGAGTCATACATATAAAAAAAATTTGATGACCCATGTATAAAATTTTACTCCCATGATGCAGTTGATAATACGAATTCTGTTGTTCCCAAATTGGACATGCTTATTCCCCTTAACACAATATCTAGATAAATTTCCATACACTGAAAAGTCATTTATACTGAACATAATCATTTCATGCAATTGAAAATATCCCATTTTATAAGAATCAAACATCCTAATACCATCCTACCATAATAGATTCAAATCATCAATTAATGGTGACCATAAAACATCAATATCATTTATGATATATTTTGGTCTAGAGATCATTAAACCCAACATGAAATATTTTAACTTCATACAAAATTCAGGAAATATGTTGTAAATAACTAATAAAAATCCCATGAAATATGTGTTCTTCTAAGGTTTCAATATGGATTCATTCCATCAGTGCATAGTCTGAGTATGATATTTCAAACTTCATTTTAGAATATAGGCAACTGTTGATCAATTTTCATTTATTGTGGAAAATCAGTTATATACCTTAATTTTCCATTACATATCTAGTCATCTACTTTCCATGTTACCCATTTTTCATCATGTATTTTTAAAATAAATGTTTCAAATGAGGAAATATAAGAAGATACTAAAATAATTTGTAAGGGGTCTCTGTAACTACTAAATCATCAAGTAATTTTTCATTCAACTAATACCGTGATATCTCACATTTAGGAGAATTATTATTTATATATAATAATTCATGGAAATTCATATATATGAGTAATTATAAAAAATTAATGTAGATAACCTAATGTTCCGCTCAATATATGACCTATTATTAGTCACTAACATTTTCTCCTAAGTGGTTCTATGTTGTATTTTTGTCCATAAGTAAGATGATTAATGGGACACATCTATAATTATATAATACATCATCAACCCTTACCTTTCTATGATACTATTTTAAGGAAAATCATTCAGTTTATATGTAACATATAAATAAAAATAAATAAAACATTACATATGCAACCTTATTAGGCATGGTTATATGAGGCAAAAAATAAAATGGATATGTAATATTTCTTAACAATACACATTCAAGGTGAACATTAATATAATTAGCTAAGGGATTGTAAAGAATTTACATTACACTAAACCAAAAACAATGTTTTATATATTCATGTGTGATTTAATACAATATCATAGTTCAATAAACATCTGTCAAATATTTATGTGAAACTCTTTTATATATAGTAGAAACATGAAAACATTAATATATAATGCCAAAATTTATGATCTAACATATAGAATTAAAATGTAGTGAAATATATACCTTTTCACATAAATCAATGGATAAATAAGTTATATTAATATGGAAATACAATATTTACAATGAGTATATATATATAAAAATTTACAACGATGTGGCTGATGAAACTTGAGAGTATATAATGATGGTAATACGAGATGTGAGTATGTTTAATTGAAAAAATATGATTTGGGTTGTCCATGACTTTGAATTACTGAAAGAGATAATCAATGTGTGGTCTTACTTAGGAGTTGAGAGATGAAAATATCAAATGAAAATAATGATCCAAAGAAATGTGAGGATGTATAATGATGTAAAACTGAGATTGTTGGCCACTATATTGAAGAAATAAGGTTGGGGATTCTACATAGAAGAGAAATGAGTTTTCTTTCATGATATTGAATAACACCAAAATGAATCAAAGTGGGAATTCATAAAATTTTAAATGGTTTATAACATAGGTTATATAATAACCAATGTTATAAAGTAATTTTTATTGATTATTTAGGTAGGTTATTATATACCCGATGTGGAAAATTAGCTTTTCAACATAGGTTATTTTATAACTGATGCGATTAAAGATATTTATCACTTCATTTTTACAATAACCACCGTGATAAAGCATGCTACATTTTAATCACATCCATTAAATAATAATGAACATGATAACGTGAACGATTTGTTTTTTCATGTTGGTTATCTAATAACCGATGTGAAAAAGAAACAGATATGTATTTCTCATAATGGTTACAAATAACTGACATGAAAAGGCGATGTGAAAAATACATTGTTACTAGTTCTTGTTGATGATGTCATTTCTTTGCAATATTTATGAATATTTCCAAAATAGGTATTAGAAAAAAATGATGAATAAATTAACTAAAAATGTTAAATAAAATGATGAGAAAATAAACTAAATAAGAAATAGGAAGTCACATCATAATCATATATGTGTACATTTTGACATCAGATATGCTACCCAGTCATTTCTATGTAATTAATTTTCATCTTGTGAACACAAGGAATTTTAAAATTCATGAAATTACATGAAATTTACAAATAAAAAAAGTATTAATAAATATTTTAAATTAAATAGATATTATCTTAGAAAATTACTCTTTACAGATGTTATTTTGTTGATAATATATGATATCATTCATAAATTTGAAAATATAATAACCAAAATATTTTCCATTAGTTTGTTTCAGACACTTTAAAAACATTAAAAAATAAGTAATTTGTTTTCATATGTTTTTTTATTGTAAAATAGTATTATATACAACATAATACATATCCACTTGTAGATGTCGACAAACTCCTTATACACATGAATTTTCCTCATGTCATGATTTTCATGATATTTAAACAACATCCTATAGTAATATAATCATCAATAAAAATATAATATAAAATTTGTAACCTGAATTTTGGTTCTAAAATGATGGATGTAGTGTATTAGAAATTGACAAACTTCGTGATGTGTGGTTGGTTTAGTTCTTATCCATGTAGCAAATCTAAGAAATTAATCTTTGGAGTATCTAAATCGAATAAAATTAGTACCCAATACTGCCTATAAACATAAATAAATAAGTAATAAAAGGAATGAAAATATATTTTATATGGTTAAATTATAGAGTTTTCCCCTAAATCATTGCTAATAAGAAGAGTATATCATTCATATTTATTCATTCAAATGTTGTAGATGGGTTTTAAACTATTTCATCAGTTTTAGTTGATTGAAATTTTTTTTTGGTCTGTATAAGTTATGTGATGACTAATGAGTCCATATTTATGTTCATAGGATTTTCCTATAAAATAATATTGATATAGATTCTGAAAAATAATTTTAATTGTATATTTTCATAATTAACATGGTAGACCTACTATTGAAAATAAATCAGAAAAACACACATCATGTATAAATTTAAAACTGAGACTCGTTTCCATTCATACTTTATGGCTTTATTTAAATTATTAATATAAATAATATCTTAAATTGAATCTCTATACATTTATTCTTCAAAATATACTATGTGACTTATACCCCATGGTATCCTTGTATCTGCACAAATCTTCAATGTTATTGTAGAACCATTATTATAAAGGGTTTTAACAAAGTTTTCATAATTTTTAGAAACATAATTTTTTTATAATAATGTTTCTGTTATTTAGTAATTTTACCTAGAACATCATAATAATATTTTTAATAAATTTGAATGTTTTTTAATGTTCAAACCTAAACATAAATTGGGAGAATTTTTTTCATTAAGAAAGTTTTTCTCTAGACACAAGTTTTCATATTCAAATTTTTGGACTGAACAACATCAGATGAATACGTAATTAGAAAGATGAAGTTGTTGATCATGTGTTTTATCATATTTAGATCCATCCCAAGGACGATTCATCAGACTCAATGTTGTTTGGAAAGTAATAGGTTTCTGAGTTAATAAGTCATAATGTTGCTAAAGAGGTTTGTTGAAGAAAGTGATGTCAGGAGTTGGGATGTTCACAAACCTTCTAATCTAAATCAGATAATGATTTTATATTCATGAATTTCTCAAAAATCATGAATACTATCCTGATAAATGTTTATGAAGAAATGAAGGAATCATAATGATTTTATCAAATCCAGAAGTACCACACTCATAAGTATTCAGAATCCAGAATATGTAAAGTAGATGAAGGATGAATAATTTCAAAGTTTCAGAGTAGGGAATTCTATCATAATGAGAATTCCATCATAAAGAGGAATCTATTAGAATCACTCAATGAAGGAAATTAAATTAAAATAACTATACAGAAGAATGTCAGATAATAATGAGTTCAGAAAAAAAGGCAGATCATAATGAGCTGAGAAAGAAAGACAGATCATAATGAGCTAAGAAATAATGGTAGATCGTAATGAGATGAAAAAGAAATACAGAATGTAATGAGGTGAGAAAGAAATGAATATCGTAATGAATTGAGTGCATAACATTCTATTGAATTCAAAAAAGATACATCATATTGAATTCAAGGAAAATACATTGTATTGAAGAATATGTTACAAAGAACATAAAAAATGTTATAAATTATGAGAAGTACGATTTTGAAAAAGATTCAAAAAGAATAATCTAGAAGTTTTTTTAAGAGTTTAAGAGGAAAAACTCGAAATTTATGTTTTCATAAATCACAACGAAATACAAGGAGGATTTATGAAGTAAAAATTTAATTTTAAATACGATGTTGTTTTATATTTTTTGAAATATGAGGAAGTGGGGAATGTTTTCAAGCTTCCCACTCTTTCATTTCTATGTCAACTATAAATAGATTCTCAATTAATTCATCCATTGTTAACTTTGCACATAAGCCAAAAAGGAAGATTACTATAGAGCTGAAAGTGAATGTTCCCACCAAACTAAGGAAGATCATATTGAGTATTTGTAAAATGTTTGATTTTTGAAGATTGATAATGATTTCATCATATTGAGTCCATAGTATTGAGCTAGTTAGACTTAGGAAGATCAGACAAGGAATTTTTGAAAATTTTGAGTTTTCTAGACTGAGAATGGGTTTATCATATTGATTCCATCATATTGAGTCAATAAGACTATGGAAGATCAGATTGACTGATTGGGGAGTGTTTGAAAATTTTATATTGAGTAAGGGAGAATCGTATTGACCTCATTATATTGAGAGAATCAGATCCAGAAAAATCAAGCTGAGAATATAGATTGAGAATTTGTGGAGCTGTTTGAATGAACTCTTTATTTTTTTGTTTTGGATCAATTATTTTGTAATAAACATTGTAAACTAATGGGAGTCAGTATAATCTTTCATATCAAGTGATAGAAGGTTTCAAATGGGAGTTGGCACATGTTGTATTCACATCTTCATAATAGAGGATTTCTATAGAACCATGAGAGTGGCTATGTAAAGGATAATGGTTATTACACTTAGGTAGAACCTTGTAAATCTTGTTCACTTTACTTACTTTTCTATTTTGAAATAATTAGTATTTAAAAAACATTGATAAGGTATTAAATCTTAATAGGTTGCAGGGTTCATGTTTAGAATTTTTTTGAAATATATAAAAATTGAACTACTAATTCAATCCCTCCTTATTCCATCCAACATTATGATTTTTATTCCATAAGGGGAAAATATAATGAATAGGTCAGCCACACCTAGGGGGAAGAAATATTGAAGGCCGAGGGAGTCATCCCAAATCATGTTCACCCCCTCCAGTTTAAAATGATACACATTAGAATAGAAAAAAGAGATACTAGGGACCACGAGAGGGTCCAGGTAGTCTGTCACTTTGTTCCCCTCACTCCAAGTATGAGTGACTCTAACATTATTGTTACGGAGAGCCATTCATTGTCTAATTTTATATGTAATTGACGTAGAATTGGTTCTTTTACCATGCAGAGCATCATGAAAAAACATTGAGTTTGTTTCTAGCTGCGCAATGATAATGTCCCTCTGTTTTCAAATGGACAACCCTGTAAGAGATACAAGGTCCTCTGCCCAAATATAATTTCCACTTTAAAAATGAGCCATGAAATCCAACACCACACTCCCCCATGGTCATGGAGAACCCCTCCTCCTCGCATATTTCCTATTACATAAGAGCCATTTTTATTAAGCTTGAGACCACCCTCTAGGGGAACCCAATAAATATGTCTCCCCTGTACCCTGGATCCATGTTTCCAAGCCTTTGTCTGTGATCCCTGCCATGCATAAAAGGATGAATCCTCATAGATACCATCAAGACTGATCAATTCAATTAGTACACATCTAGTTCTAGCCACAACTACTCTATCCATAGAAGAGATCCCCTCAAACATGGATCAATTTGTTTCTTTCTATAAAGCCAAGAAGCTTGAATTTTAGATTTTGTCTTGCGTCTCAACCTCATACACATTCTCATTGATCCAATGATATCGTTGCTCTATGAACCGCTCATTGTTATCAACTTGGGAGGAGTACCCTGTGAACGCACCAAAAAATGTCCACACCTGTTGAGCCCATTCTCCCTCGAAGAATATATGTTTCATGATCTCTTCCTTTTTATTCACAAAACAATGAAATCAAAAGCCATGATAATTCCTAAAAATTTTATATTAACATAATAGGGTATATCATTATTCTGGACACTCCATGTGTGGAAGTTTAGTTTAGTAGGGATTCAGTTTCCCCATGTCACACTGTTTCATCCCTCCAACTGCCACTGATTAATGATACTCATATGGAAATCCTTTGAGTTGAACATAACCAATGTGGAAGGGGTATAGGAAAAAATTTCTTTCATAGAGTTAATTAGAAAGGAGTCAAACACCATTTATTGAGGTGTGTCTTGAATCGACCTGAAGAATTGAGGATGCATGCTTGCCTCCCTAAAGGAGATAATGGGAGCCAGACATCCATGATATCCTAGCACACTACCTGACCATTTGTGATAAAAATATTGGATGTTCCCCTCCCTAATAATCCATTTTGAGTGTGGGAGGAGAGATGAGATGGTAATACATACTGAGGTCCTTAGAGATGACCCCCTGGCCGATGGGGTTGTAACACCAGCCTTGTATCTTCAAGACATATTCCTCCCCCAAAGTGTGAATTCCTCAATTATTTCAAATGGAATATTCACACACATGCCATGAATTGTATCCAAAAGACTCTTGACATTTATTCCTCCATCGCAAATGGGTTGGGCCATCTTCTTCCATGACACCCACTACATATTCCCCTCGGATAACACAACCCAAATAAAACAAGCATGGATTCTATTAATGAACCTGATAACCCCCTTAGGCACACTGGTAGAGGCCATAGCATGAACCTAAATAGCTTAGAGTACACTATTCACGAGAGTGATCCTCCCCCCAACTATAAGAAATTGTTATTCCTATTAACAATTCATTCTATAATCTTATTCACCACTGTATCAAAGTCCATGGTTTACAGTCTTCCTGGGGATACTAGGCTACCGAGATAATCCATCTGAAAATAGCCTTGCCCCATGCCCAACTCTCTGCTCATTATGTCCACCATACTCTAGTCACATGAGTTAGATATACATAAAATACTCTCCTCCCTATTAATGATCTGCCCTCTCTAGTGGTAGTACTCCCCCAGAATATTGTTAATCACCCTGAGATACCTCCACCAAACATTAATGATTAGTATCGTGTCATCATAATACATCAACTTTGATGTTGGGGGGAAGCTATACATTCTACGGTATGGCAGAATCTCCCCATTGTTAACACATTTATTAATCATCCTACTACGATTGTCTTGCATTTGGATAATGATTCTTAGTTATAATCGATTACCTTGACAAAGAACACAAACAGTCTTAAAGAAGCCATGTGATCTCCCCCTTCTTAGTTATTATTCAATCCTTTAGAACTTCTATTAGTAAAGGATGATATTCAACGGTTGGGTAATGAGTTTTTTGAAGATATTTTGATTGGTCAATTGATTATTTAGATCATTTTTATTCAACCATTCATTTCACCCCATTCCCTTTTTCCATATGTGACAACATTGATCAGTTTATACATTTTCTGATTAATTGTTAATGTTTTAGCATGAAAAAGAAATTGGAAATGAATACCTCCTTTTCAACATGTTTTTTACTTGATTTTAATGTTATGATATGAATGTTATAATATATTTCGCAACAATATTAATATATGTATCATCAAGTGGAATAGGTATCTTGATGCTTAGCTCATGATCTATGCTAATCCCCACTCTCAGATGTCCTGTTGAAAGTTGTATATTATGTAGAGTATCATCTTGGATATTGAAAATGGTAGCCCTCACAATAAGGTTATGGGTAGGTGTTGATAGATATAAATCATGGAAATTTTCACCATATAGAATATCAGTATAAGAAATTCATTCGTGTCTTCCTAATTTAAATTTTACTAAAAAATTATGAGAATATAGATTAACAGATATAAAAAAGTTCTTTGAGGGGAATAGCTCACCTCAAAGCTGATGGGGGTGGGGGTGGGGGTGTGGGGATCTTAATGTAGTTGTTGATCTTGAGTTGTTTCTTCTCTTTGATTCCCCCCATAAATATTTATTAAAATTTTGACTTCCAATGAATTTTTTATTAAAGGGATGCTAATCTTGAATGCATCTCTTCCATTATTTTATATTTATCCCCAATGTTGTTTTCTTTTCTCAAAATATGTTCGATGTGTCACCCAAAACCCGCACCTCTGACACAACGATATTATTCTAGCTACTTCAAGGCCACTAATAGTAGGTGTTACTTCAGTAAATCTTTTTATGATTCTTATATCTAAGTCGGATATGAAATATATAAATATAAGAAATAATTATTTTTGTAATAGTGATATAAATCTAAAAAAAATATTATTTCATACTTACACATTTTTCCCATACTTTTTATGTGTTTTCATTAATTTGTATCCCTTATTTATTTACGCATGCCTCCATTTATATCACAAGACATGAGATGTAAGTGGATTTGGATTTAGGTTCATCAATATTTATATAAATAAAGGAACAAAATTATGTTTTTTATATCATATAAAAGTATTATAGTAGATTTAAAATACATAGAAATTTTCTTTCGTGTGAAGCATACCCATCCGTACATTATAGTAAGGGTATATTGGTTTTTCTTCTCATTGTTTATTTTCAGCACTCAGTTTCTATTTCATAAATTAATTTTTTTAATAATAGTAATCAATACACATATTTTCAAACAATTTATTACCAGAACCAATTTACCTAAAATGAAATCACCTCCTAACGTCTAGTAAACATGTCCCATGATTCTTTTCTTATCATGTGTGAAAAAATATGTGGTGGGTTTGGGTTTATTTTTCCTTCAGTATCTTTGAGATGAATTTTCATTAAATATTTTGGAAATACACTCTAATAATTTCCAGTAAGCATTAATAAAAATTTATTTTAGGAGTTATCTATAATAAATTCACTTCTCAATGGATAATGAAGAGTAATTCAATGTTTCATTATTTTATTTTTTAGTGAATTAAAGAAATGATATCATAATTTTACCCTAATCTATACCCAAGTCAATGTATTAAGAATGATCCCAAGATAGTACTATTAATCTTCATCAATTAGAATGTTTTTCTGATTGTTGATCCCAATGAAACTACTGAACATGGCCTTGTTGGGGTTAATTGGCAGGCACATGTATTCCATCTGACATTGATTATGATGGCTTTTCTTTTTACCTTAATAATTTTTGATAGCACCATCACTCTACGATGCTACTATTTTTTCTATTACATATATTTTTTACTATCCACCATTTCCATAGGTTTAACATCATCAATTCGTTTTTCCTCTATATTAGTAGAATCAACATGTACAAAAGTTCATTCTTCCTCTAGACTAGAAGAAGTAGTATGTTGATAAACCTGTTGTTCCTTAGGATTCAATGAATCCACACATGCAAAATTAATTATCTGCATAAGTGGTTTAACATTTAATTTAGATTACATAAATCCATTAGTTATGATATAATAACTTGATGTAACAGAATTTATATTACCCAAAATATAACCTTATTATTGAACTCCCTTTTTTTAAAGGTTGATGGTATTTGAGCCCTCTATCATGTATCTAAATTCCTTCATTATGGTATCCTATGACTTACAATACCCCTTCTACATTGGGACTACTGCAAAATGATTGTGATGTTCCAATTAAAGGGTGTTACTCAGTTGAATTTTCATATGAACCTTCAATGGTTAGGGCCAATTACAAAATTATTTACCACTTTCTATTTGCATGATCTAGAACATAATGTACTTGTACTGCCAGTGATGCCATTATAAATTATTCATATTTATACCCTTCCTTACTAAAATCCACTTTCATGAATCCCTGTTCATCTATCTTAACAACACTCCTATTATCAACAACTTGAATTGAAAAACCTACACTTGGAATGTTGTACAATTTAACTCCAATATTTTGTTAATAATGCCGAAGTGTGAAATATTCATATAAATTGGAGTTTTTTCTATAGAACTAGATACAACATCACTTCAACCACAACTGTTTCTCTACTTTTTTTCATGGTACTACTTTCATCATGTTCATTTTTATAGAACATAAAACCATCTATTACATAACCATTATAATATAATACATTCACACTTGGTCCTCTAGATTGTCATTGAAGTCATTTTGAAATTAAATATTGATTTTCATCCTACTCCTTAAAAATATAGTCTCAAAACCATCCTATTAACTGTTGATTGTGTGTATTTGATATCTATATTTCATCCCTTGATGGGTTCAAATGTCTCAAAATTTCCCTTTGGATTTCAACCTATGGTGAAACCTCTAAACTATTATGAAAATATTTAATGATGGGCATGCTCCTGATTTGTAATATTTATTGTGATAACATATATTCCCAAAATTCCTTCACCCACAAGCTACCAAATGTGATGATAATTTGGTAGAATAATTATTTCCATACCGGATGGGTAGTAATTACATAATTCAATGGCTTCCTAAAAAATATGTCCTTCTATGTTAAAACCGTATGAATGACATTGATTAATGAAATGACCTTTCAAAATTTTCATGTACCATTAAATGGGGTACATCCATTAATAATGTATAGGACAAAATATTCAAATATATCTCACTAGTTAAACCATCAAATCAAATAACACTAATGTGATGATCATTTAAAATTCACATAATATGATGAAAATTTCCTTTTCCATGGTTGGAAATTTCATGGGGTTTTTGACTTTGCTACATATAGATTAGAAAAATTAATAGATATTGGTTAATGTTTGATAAAAATTATTGGAAAAATTAAAATTTAAAGCTAAAAACATTTTATCTTTCATCAAAATATGAAATTCATGTGATTTCTGGCCCTTTAACTTTAAATAGGTCATTAAATTGATATTCCTTAGATTCTAGGAATACCTCTATGGAACCTTTATTTCATTAAAGAAGTTGATAAACTGATATTTCTCCTTCCAGGGAATAGAATAAGCCACTTGAGGAAGAAAATTCATTTTTCAACCTTCACTAGTGCCAACTCTTATCATATTCACATGACAATCACATCCAACATTGCCTTAATTCCATCCTTTGTTGTGTTAGGTCAATTTAGAAACATGCTAATGAAACTATCACATACATTTTTTCCAACATGAATAACATCAAGAAAATTCATGACATACAAACAATTCATAGTATGGTAATTCAAAAAAATCTGATCTTTTTTTCCAACCATTTTTCATAAGGTTTTTCAAAAAAAAGGTTTAGAAAAAGCGGTGTCCATATATTTTACTTTCCCAAACTGTTGATGATCTATTAATGGAGATGATGTTGTACATTATTCTATACTCCGATAGAATGATTTTTTCTAAGATCAAAACTTATTTCATTGGGGTAGAAATCAATTATGTCCTAGAAACAATGTAATCAATGAATGTTTCAACCAAATTAAATGTGTACCTTGTTCACAAATGGTTCATCCTTGAGTTCGTTTAATGAAATACCCTGAAAAATTTACATAACCATAAAATTAATATATCATCCTATAAAACATGGATCTCAATAAGAAATATTCATTTTCGTAATAATCATAAAACATAACATCTAAATCCGACAATAATTTTAAATATTCAATCAATAGAGCCAAACAAACATCAATATCATTACCTGGTACTTTTGGTCCTGATATAAGAATAGATAAAACAATGTATTTTCTTTTCATTCTTTTCCATGGTGGCATGTTATAATTTACCAACATAATTAGTAATGTACTATGAGTGATTCATGGAAAACCAAAATGATTCACTCCATCTATAGAATGAAAAAGTCAAAAGTTTCTCAGCTCGTTTCCAAAATCAGGATACTCACGATCAATTTTATTCCACTGAGAGTCTTCCAGGTGAAGAAGTTTCCCATATTTAGTTTTTATATCTATGTGCCACATCCATTTCCTTGTGTCCTCCCCGCTTCTATATAGGCGCCTGAAGCTTTAAATGATTATAAAAAACCATACAACTTTCGTAAGAGCCAATTCATCATTCTTGTAAGAAGAAGAACCACACTTCAGGTATTCTTTAAGTGATTAGTGGTTATTGAAAAATAGTATAGAGTTGTTTGGAGAAACATGTATTCATTCAGAGGTCATACCCATTAAACATTTTATTTAATTTGCATTATATTTTCATCTAGGAAGCTCATTATATTTTGGGAGCATATCATTCTAGAAAGAAAGTAGATGAATAAAACTGGTATCTCTCCATCCATTGCTAGATTTTAAATTATAAATATTCAGTACTATTGTTCCAAATTTATGTGTACATCTTCAAAGATTTTCATTGAGTATAAAAACATATTTTCATTGAATACATGTTGTTCTATAGATTAAATACTTTATTTCAGTGTTAATTCTACATTTTAGGTATTTTCTAGCCAAAGTCACAAATTGGGAATGATCATAACAATTATTTTATTATAAACAACGTGTAATTTATAAACACATGATGTGTACTTTCACCCATACATAGCATGGATAACCTAAGTACATTCCCATATAGAAAACCAGATGTCACATTCTGTGTAATACTCATCAGCACGTCGTGTCCTCTATTCCAGAAATTGTTGGGGACAAAATTTGATACTACACTCTATTCGAGTTGGTGCTAAATACTGCGTAAAACCTGTATACAACCACCGACACATTAAATGCCTTTGGGAAGCATGGCGGGTCAACTACCAGCAGAGAAAATAAGGCCAAAACATGTGGACCAAAGTACACTTCGAGTATTTAAGGTACACATTGTTTAGTTTTAAATTATACAAATAGAAGTCGTATCCCTCTGAATTGATGTTGGAAATTTAGGGGGAGGTGTTGCCGCTCTACCATTTGAACTCCTCAAGAATCCAAATTTGAGTTTTTATCTCTGTTTTCAATTATGTTCTGGGTAATTATCCCCTTACCCATATTCCCCTCATATCTATGAAAGGGATTTAGGTTTGGATCAATCTGCACACCGTGGACATGATCATAAGAGGTCATTTTTCCCTAGGTTGGGGTTATAATAATTATTGTTAGTGATTTGTAATTGAAATTCCAATTTTTTGTTTTATTATGATTTTTTACAACTTCTTCAATGAAATTATAACCTTATTTACTATTGGTGTCATATCATACCAAGAATAAAACCAATGATGAAAAATAAAGGTGTTTTAATGAGCGAATCCATATCCATTAGATGAGCCTATTGCTTCTTGCTTTAGGGGAAAAAGAACTTAAATATGTTTTATGTAATTAATTAACAGACCAATGAATTAACCTATAAATGTGTAATTGTTTTTTTTGGACCAAGAAATAATGATTTTATTATATCTCTATGGTAAATAACATTCATTAATAATTCAATATTAAATAATGATGATTACAATAAAACATGATCAGAATTGCAACCCCAACACACTTGTATTATATTTCTTCATTACTATTGTGGTTTTAATTTGAATTTTTTCAAATTGTTTCACTTAGTAGATTATTCCATTCAACCCTTCTATCTGGATAATGGATTGTGACTCTAATAATTTGTGATTCTCCATTTCTTCTCAATTCTTCCTATTGGATAGACCCCGAGTTATGCTAGCTACTTAGTTAGTTAGTCCCAAAAGTGAACAAAAACTTCTAAATTTGTACTTCACCGTATGTTGAGATTAGTTCCAAATTCTGGCGCCATTTTTGATGATGAAATGTAAAGCAACAGTGTAAGTCAATTTCGGATTTGTTTACCCAGATTCTTATTTTTCTTTTTCTCTTATTCATTCATTCTATTGGGAATCTCAACCCTACATCCCATGAATTATTATCCGATTTGGGAGTGGTACAATCCACATGTAGAGGATTTTTATTTGTATTATCTATAACTATCATACCCCTACTTAGTATAATACTATACATACATGGGTGATGGGTCCCAATATGAGGAATGTACCTATACATTCTTCACACCACCCATCCGTTCTTCTCCTCAGGTACCATCTTCAGGTAATATCAAAAGGTTGTTATCAATGATGGTGTCCTTTACCACAAGCTAGTTAGACCGAACTGAGAGGTTGGGATGACTAGGAAATATTGTAGAGAATATATCTATGTTAATTTCCAATTTGGATACTTTGGTAGAGTTTAAGGATGGGTGTTTTACCCCTTTTCAATTGGGGAAACATGTTATGATGTTGGACCCACCTGTCACTCACCAGAGATTCCTAAACATACTTTTTTGAGTTCAAACATTGAATATGGGGCCACATCATAACACGTTAATACTAAATTTAGCTGATTATTTATTTATTACCCCTAAGTTCACTATTTACCTATTTCAGAGAAGTCCTGTGATTATTTTTAGGTATTCAGTAATTTAAAGTAGGAAACTTCGAAGGTAGATAATATAGCAGATCAGGGCAAGAACCAAGTCCACCTTCAGCATCTACTGGCCATGAAGAGGGACTTCTACAAGGCATAACCTAAACAACCTAAAGTTCAAGAATCATAGAAACAAGATGAGGGCTCCAGACACATGCAGTGGTTCACACAACAAAAGCCACATCTGCCTTTAGATTATAGGTATGTAACCCTAACTATTGTCGAGCCAAAGAACTAAAACAAATGCACTTTCTAGGAGGCACCCAAAACACTATTCTTTCCCTTATTTCATTTCTTCCATTTTTTTAATAAACACCCGGTGTGTATTATCCTTCCACATGTTGTGTACCGCCATTTTACCCATCCATTGTATAAGTAAGAACAATATAATACTAGACACCATGTATACCTTGTTACAGGACATGTACTTATCTTTTTAGTGTATCCAATCCATTGATGGTTTGAATCACTCCACACCTGCCTTTGGTACAAGGATCATTCTTTTTGAATATATATTCAAATTAAATGTTGTGCGGAATGTTTTTATAATATTTAAAATGTTTTTAGAAATAATAAATCACCCAGAGGTTATGTGGGTTGATTAGAAGAGTCATGGTCTAGGGTTTTCTTTACATTAGATAATCTCCCTACATCATCCCAATTTTTAATATTTAATACCACATGTCGTGCTTTCATCTTTTCCTCATGTAGTGCTACACATATACTTTAAAAATAAAATGTTAATAAAAATGTGAAACACTACAACCTTTGATATAGCAGTTGAGGTCTTGTATTTGGATCCTTTGTCACCAGTTTGAATCAATCCTCATGCATTGAGATGAAGGTTATAGTTCTCTTTTTCAAATTTAAGAATACAAAGTGCGTATGTCTCTGAAACATTACATGTATAGGTTTGTCTTTTTATTTATAATATATATATATATATATATTTGTTTTTTTTATTTTTTTAAATTATAAATAAGAATTACTATATAGTTTCTTATAATAATTATAATTTATATTAAAATAATAATAAAAAAATCTTACAGAATTTTTGAGACCCTCTCACACCATTGGGTTCGTCTATAAAGGTCGGGAACCCTACCCAACCTGACCCCATATAGGACCCCCACGCCCCCCCCCCCCATCCTTGGATTTTTCAATACGTTGTCGAGATCCCACCTCTCGAATCTACCTTTTCTATTTTTAGGATTATTTCTCACCTCTGTTGCAATCCTCGATTCAGGTATGCCCTTTTACACCCCTTATTCCAATGATTTACATGAATTTTGGGTGATTTTGGGATCAGTTGACCCCTTGCCGTCCTCCCGTATTATGCAGGGTGAAATGAAGAACACATGCCATGTACAGTTGGTACATGGACACACATGCTATGTTACTCAAAATTTGAAAACACATGGCATGTATGTTCTGTAAAGGCCGTGTAAAATTCCTCTTTCAGGCTTGTGGGAGAAAACCATGTATTGAGACCACCCAACCATGATCCCATGTATCCATACACAGTGTGTATTCTTGGTACATACCATGTCCCCTATTCTTTAGGAATAGTTTGTGTATCAAGATTACACACTTTGAAATCCATGTTTATACATAGTCCATCTAGTAAATTCACATGGAGTTTACTCTGTTGTATGACCCCTCAAGGCAGAGTCTCTGTATGGGAACATACATGACCAACACCCCGTGTTCTAACACACAAAATGTACACCATACTACATGTTGTATAATGGATTTTACCTGAACATATACCAACATAACATGTTTATCTAGAGTATTCCTGTTGTGAAACTAATCATACTACACACAATTTACCCTGGATCTACACACAATGTACTATTATTTTTATGATTTCTCACATCTATTCCTTCTTTTTTGTATCCTTTTCTATTTTTCCCTTTATTTATACTTCATATATGGAAGATAGAGATCATGTGAGTAGGATCCAGCCCGCAAGCGCTACTCATAGAGAAAGACCCCCTCATATCCGACTTCATAGGCCGACGATAGTAGCTCCATCACTTCTATTGTGTTAGCCGCCTGCCAGGGCGACAATGGCTCATCTCTTACCAACACCCATTCCATTAATATACTTTCATATAGCAGAAAACCCACCACCTTCTACATACACCACTAATCCTCCCACTATTGTGACCATCACATCCACAACTCCTGAGGGATCTAGTACAACAGATCCCACTTCCAATGCGACACATTTAGAGCCATCCACAACTTCAGCCGAACCTAATGTGCTTGTACCACCATCCACTACTGGAATGACCTCATAGCCAGCTCCAAAATCTGCTACTTCACCCACTGCCACCACAGCTGGCCCCTCCACCTCAGTATCTATGGCCCCACCTTGGCTTACACTAATAGCTTCCTGACCTAAGTTGCTCTCCTACCTGATCTCTGATGAGTGACATCCTATGATGTATAGACTACAATGTCATTTTTGGTGCATGATCCAACTGAGCAGCTGTTTCTTGGATATCACAGTGACCCAACATCTGGGTGTCTAGGAGGAGATAGAGGATCTTCTATGGAATACTCAACAACTCGAAACACTAAAGGTTACTAGTATGACATTTAGTGATTTATTTTGTAAGTTCTTAGTGAACATCAATTTCTATGGGACCACATACCACCAAAATCCAACCGATATAGCTACCATAGTTAAATTTATTCTTGGTGGATGACAGTTCTCACTGAATATGGATGAGTTTGTTCGAGGGTGCATCTTCTACCCCCATCCCGTGACCCTACCCCTTGTCTCTACCTTCACCCATTCCGATTACTCTCATATCATTTCCAGGTGGTGGGATCTTGCTAGACCTAACCATAGGTATACCCCCACTTCTTAGAAGAACATGCTCATCATTTCCCATCCTCTTGATTAAATCCATTGGGGCATTAACGCCATCCTTTTAGCACACCACTTGGACATGGGTGTCATGTCCGGATGAGACATGGAGATTCTCACCTATATTGTCTGGCATGACTATCCCGACCTCCCTTGTATCACTACTTCTTATTTTCAATCCATTATCGATGGACATTAGGTAAACCTGAATAATAGCTCATATTCCACCAGTTCAGCATTGTACCTAGGGGTGTTTGAACCATATCTCCCTCACGATCACTTAGTCTCTACAAAGTGTATTGAATTCATCAGGATTATTTACATGAGGATGGTTGAGCATTAAGGAGATGACTTTATGCTCATGAAAGATACCCTAGATACTATAGGGGTGATAGATAACCCGACTTCCCCCACTAATGATGCATATCTAGTCCCACCCAATTCACCCGTGGATATTCCTTCTCTTCCCCACTAGACTTCTTCCTCCCTTCCAACTACCTCCACCATCCCCTGTTATTCTAAACCATCCACATCCTCACCTCCACCCCATAACCATGGATGACCTCCCATTCTTCTTCCGTCGGGCCATGATGGACTTCTGTCGGGACCTCCTCGAGCACTACTAGGTTATCATCACTCAGACAAAAACATGGATAGAGGGCATACTGCTTCTCAACCTCCAGCACTTGGGCCTTTGATTTTTACCACACTTGCACCATTGAAATATTTGGCCACTAATTATGTTCTCCTACCCACTACAATACAAGATGATACCATTACTATCATTATTTATGTACCGACTATTACTACCACTTAGAGTGCGGACCCTGTCCCTCCTGCTTCCACTGTAGTTGATCCTACTCTTTTAGATCCCCCTGTTACATATTATTCCTCTTCTAGGGCCATATAGTGACAAGTTTCTTCACACACATAGACACACATATCTTTTGTGATATTATTGTTATATGAAGGTGTATTTTAATGAAAAAAAACTCCCATTTCATTGAAAATTGTAGGTACTCTAGAGATATATGGGAACCCCCTTTCAAAAACATTCCATATTTTTTAGATCTTTATGAGGGGAGTATTTTTTCTGAGTTTCTTGTCCTTATTATTTTTTAAATTACTTATTTCACTGATTCCCCTTGTCAAAGCCCACTAGTGTTTCATTGTATCCTATTATCTTCCTTAGTGTTTCACTTTGGAGACCATGTGTAATATTATGCGTGGGGAAGAGTCTCTAACTACACAAGTATATACCCTTAAAATGATCTTGGATACATCACTAATTGATGAAATATTTTAAAATTTATAGTTTATTGGATTAATTATAATTATAGTGGATAAATACAAAAAATGTAAATTTTAAATGTTATATTATTATTTTATATATTAATGTATTTTAGAATTATTTTTGTTATAGTTTGATTCTTGATTTAAATTCTTAGATATTTAAATTTATTAGATAATCATATTTATTCATGTCATGACCTGATTGACCCATTTTTATCCCCATTCCTAAGAGGAATTCTAATCCTTTTTGACATATTATTTCTCATACCCTCTTTCTTGAGGGATTCTGGGGGTATGCATGACTACTAGAAATTGCATGGTTTCTCTTAAAAATATGAAGACTTTTAATTACATTACAATGACAGAGAAATTTTATTTTTATTTTCAGATGCTTTAACCTTGAGATGTACCCTACATCAATCCATCATGAAACCATTAGAAACCATAAATTTCCATGTTAGGAAGCCACGTTACAAGCCTATTTTCCCTTCCTACACTAATTCTTTTATAATATTTCATGATTATTCACATGAGATTTAAAGATAGTATTTTGGTGACTAATGGTATATTCTAGTGAGAAACCACGATATTAAGTGTGGGGAAGAGTGACACATGTTCATTTGGGGAAAAGGGTTCCAAACCACTCTTAATTATATTCTTAGTGGTACCTTATCATTAATTGAAAAAAATGGTTCTGTGAAAAATTCAAAAGAGGGACCAGATTCATTCATTACACTTTATTGATGTTTTTTGGAACCATGATGGAAATTAAATATCAAGGTGATGATACCCTTTGATAGATCGTAATTGGGGATGCATTTTTCATTAAGCTTTATTATTGAATATCTTTCAGTAGTATTTAATAATGGGGCATACTTTTTCAAGCCTCTGAGATTATTTTTCACTACATTACCTACCTACCCAAATCCACATAAATATTTGAACCTTATTAAAATACCTAATGATTTTTTGATTTTATTTCTTAATTAGAGAAAGAGAATACATTAAAGCCTATAAATAGAGTGCATATATTTGATATCGAGCATAACTCTGATTAAATAATATTGAGTGATGAGTGCGGTAATTTATGGTGAGGTAAATCATCATGTGGCATTTTTATTTATTAAATGTTGAATAATGTGAATAAAAGAGTCTTTTAAATCTTTAAATTAATTATATAAGAGGCACGATTAGAGTATATTTGAAATTGAAATATGTTTTGTGTCTTTTAAAATCTTATGCTCTATATATAGTACTTATAAGTACAATTAGTTGAAAGATTATCATTGAAGAGTATGAATTCTTTTTATTTGATGTTAATATTTTTCATGTGTGAAATCAAATGAGTATGTGTGGGGGATTTTGATGGACTCGATTTTTGTATACATTTTCATACATTTTCATTGAGTATAAAAACATTTTTTCACTAGATACATGTTTTTTATATATAATGAATTATTTTGTTGTTCATGCTACATTTCAGGTATTTTATAGCCAAAGTAACAAATAAGGAAAGATCATAACAAATATTTCGTTATAAATGGAATGTAAATTATAATCACAAGCTGTGTACTTTCACCCACACATGGTTTGGCCAGACTGAGTGTATGACTATATAGCCAACCTGGTGTCACATTCCATGTACTCCTCATTAACACACCATTTCCTCCCTTCTAAAATTGTTTGGTGGATGAAGTCTATAATACATTCCATGTGGGGTGGTGATACATGTTGTGTACCACCACTAACAAACCACCTTTGCATTGAATGTCTGGGGGTGAATCAACGACTCACCTACCGATGGAGAAAATAGGGACAAAAATGTTAACCAAAGTACACACCATGTACTTTAGGGTACACGTCATCTATTTTGTAATTCTATAAATAAAATTGGAATACCTCTAGAACCATGTATGAAATTCTACGGGAGGTGTTTCTACTCTTCTGTTCGACCACCTATTGAATCCTATTTTTGTTTTTTATCTCTTTTTTTCAAATCTCTCTAGTGTAATTCTTCACTTACCCATCTTCCTCTAGTATCCATGGTAGGGTTTTAATTTCTTCTCAATCCACACACCATGACTATGGACAAAAGAGGCTCGTTTTCCTTGTTTTGGTTGTGTAATAATGATTCTGAGTGATTTTTAATTAAAATACAAAAGGGTTTCTTTATTATTATTTTTATTTTTAAATTCTTAAATGAACCTATAGCCTTATTTACCATTATCATCGTATCAGTACAAGATTGACACTAATGGTGAAAACTAAAGGATTTTCAATGTGCAAATCCATAACCATTGGGTGAGATGGTTGCCACTTTCTTTATGGGTAAAAGAACATAAACATGTTTTAAGTAATTAATTACCAAACCAAGGGATTATCCTCAAATTGTGTACTTGTTTGTTTTCAAAATAAGAAACATTGATTTTATTGAATCTCCACTATAAATAAATTTCTTTTAAAAAATTAAATACTATATAATGACGATTGCAATAAAACATTATCAGAATTAAAACCTTGACACACTTGTCTTCCATCTGTTCTATTCTTCTATTGTTATAAATTGAATTTTCAAAAATAGTTTCACTTAGTATATTGTTCCCTTCACAAATTCTATCTGGATAATTGACTAATAATCTTCTGATTTTCACTTCTCCATTGCTTCTCCATTATCCTCATGGGACTGATGCCAACTGCAGCTAGCTACATAGTTAGTTATCCTCAGAAGGGAACAATAATTTCTAAATTTGAACCACACTTTGCAATGGGAGTGCTGCCAAATGTTTTATATTTAGTGAAACTAGTTTTAGGGTCTCGAATGTTCATCATAGAGAAGAAAATATTCCTACAAGTCCAGAAAGGTAAATGGATTCAAATTTGGTTTTATATTTGAGAAAAACATGAAGAAATAATATTTAGAAAGGGTTTTAGGCTAACCGTGTACCATCAATGGGAAATGTTCATGGGGAACATGAACCAAGAACCATTGGTACGTGAATAGTGTATAATGAGTGGTCTCGCGAGGTGTTGGACAACGTACGGTGCTGTTCATGGTGGATTTCCACTCGTGAACCAATGCCGCCACAATCTGTTTTCACTGGCGATATTCCAATGGAAGTACGCCCCACAAGCTATCCACACGAACTGAGTAGTTCTTAATTGAGAATTATTTAGTAGTTCCTTGAAAATTTAATATCCTTAAATTGTGGTTGACCAAGTCATTTGTTATCCAAATTTATTCCATGGACTTTCTCAAAAGGTTTCACGTGAATCATAGATATATCCTCCTTGAAACTCTATAAAAGGAACCCTAGGGGAACTAAAAAAGGAAGAATGAAGAAATAATGGAAGAGACCCTTTAGATTGGAAGAAAGAATTTGTATAGTATTCTAGATTTGGTTTAGAATCATCGATGAAGTTAAAACCACAAACTAGGTTTCCGTAGGTATAATCATCCGTGAACCATAAAAATAAGGATCTTAAAAATAATGGGTAAACCGAAAACCTAATTTTTGTCATCTCAAACACCAAATTCCTCAAGGATAAACTCCCCAGGAATGAAAGGTTTTAGGACCCTTCTTCAATATGACACCATGCATAGTTCATCGCTATGTGGATCGATCCTCGTGCTGCGTATTACATAAACACTCAAATGGAACCCAAAGCAATGTTGCAGACCACATCCAAGGCTTCTTACCCCATTAGTATATAGTGCTCCATAACCAAGCATGCGTACTGATTCGGTACAAAGATGACCCTTCTACCCCCATACCACTACGGTATGCGGATCTCTCCCCATCCCGCATTAGAAAATTGTACGTGGAATGGGGAATATTTGGGTGTCCTTCCCTCTGGATCCAATATTACCCCTCCATTATCCTCAAATCCTCCATATATCCTCTGTAAACCAGTCCCCCAACATGAGACCAAAGTATCCTCCAAAGACAGTGGGGCTATATGATCAGACCATTGGGTGTATCAACAAACCCCTTTGAATCTACATACCCATGGTATGCAGAGTCATGAAGGATCCCCCCACAATGGTTCAGACTCCTAGAATGTCTGTAAGTATACATTCCCATGATAACTTGGTGTCCAACCATGGGACGCTGACATAAACATCACTATTCTAAGGATTAGTGGTGATCACTTTATTTTCCATTCAATGAATAATGAATACCAGTTGAGGGAATCATGTTCACTCTTTTTGATTAGAGGCAACATTCCTTGCATTTCCCAAAGTCAATTCTGGGAAAATCCTACTAAGGTATGTCCCGAACCATCTAACAGTCGAGCCACATGACCTCCAATGCAGTAACACATTTAAAGTTTCATTCTTCTGCACCCTCACCCACCATCGCCTCAGCTTCATCTACCGTAGGCCCACCCTCTCCCATCAATGGGAGAGAAGGCATGTGGTTTGTTGAATCACTCACATCCTCTTGTTTCTCACACTGAGTGTGACTCATGCAGGTTTAGTGACTTGTGATGATTAAAATAACGAACCCATATTCTTCTTTAGGAACACTGATTCCTGTTCAAACTAGGATATGTATGATGCCTACTTGAAGGCTGGAGCTCAAAAGGGGTGCCCTTCCAAACGTGCCATCCCCAATTTTGCGTCCAACAAATGGGCCTCCTCCCAGGTCCAAGACCCAAGCTAACCGAATAACATGGGATCTGATTCCACTTCTGAGGATACATAGGAATCCCATATTATTTTCCTGATCCCAACATCAAATCACCTTCAATATCTCCTAGATGATGATAAACTCCAGATTGCCTTATCGCATGTCTTATGTAAGCATTGCCTTTGTAGCATCAAATCCATATATATCAATGATAACCCTGCAATCCAGGGGTATCGCATGGATACACTCTTCTATAATTAACCAAGGATTCATGAATATATGAACACAACTTAAATATATAATATAGTCCCAAAATAGGCAATAATTACACCCAAAAGGGTGCGATGTGCCCAAACTCCCATCCTCTCGACTAATGGATTCCTTATGTGTCTTAGAAAAAATCATCATCCAATGTGCACATGCATTTGAAAATAAAGTCCATGAATCTGGGATACTAGGGCTATTTGGTGTTTCTTTCTCCGTGAATAGGACCACTAGAGATCATCTTAGGATGTCATATTATAAGAGGACTGAGGGAACATATACATAACCCCATTAAATCACTCGTTGGGACCATTTGACTATGGAACCTCCTTCATAATGTTTAAGAGATAAACTGGCCAGTCCCCATGGGGTCAATCTAGTCCCCCATAATGTATAATGATGTGGATTGGGTTGAAACAAATATAGAGATGAGAAAGTCTATATAATAATTGACGAATTCCCATCACCTATCAGGCCATTATTTGTGTTTTCCTCAAATCTGTAAACACTATATATTAAAGGAGAAACAAAAATAGTGAACCTGACATTAATCATTAACCAAGGCAGCAGTTCTATGCCACTCAAGCCCCATCACCTCAAAAAAAATAAAGGGGGAAGGGTGACTAGTCCAATTTTCAAATATGTATTTGTTCAAGAGGTGCTTCTTTGATGGGGTTTTGTTGTCTGTATATATCATATATATATATATATATATTTCAAGATTCTATAGAGAAACATTCAATCCACATGGAATTCTGAAAACTTGTGTAGAAACACACCTCCACAATCCTATTGGCGGTCGGGGCCCCGATGAAGATCAGGAAACCATCGCCCACCCATCTTCATAAAAGCTGGGTATCCAACACGTTGATTAAATATTACCACTGATATGACACTCTCCCTATAGTTGAGGCCACAAGATAAGACCTCCAGTCTAAAAATGCTCGTCAGCCGCCTCCTCAATCGTGGTTGTAACCCTAGCATAAGGCGACCCTGGTGGTATTCCCAAAATATTTTGGGAGCCTATCTCCAGAGCGTGATAACAAGTACCTACCATATACGATGGTGGTAGATGATGTCGATTATCATGACTTCATCTCAACTACACAAGGTTCCTACTCACGGGACCCTGCCAGAGATCACCACCATCAGCAGCAGGTAACCATGTATTCTCATTTTGAAGAGGATCTTATGCTGAGGGAACCTGCTGAAGTCCAAAAGACATGGGCCCCTCATGACACCCTCCAAGGGAGGAAAACATATAATCATAAATAAGATATCACCCTGATTCTAGAGGAGGGACCCCAACATAAAACTGTGGTAGTATTCAATGGGAATACATACAACTCTACCCCCTCTACATAAATAGGGATGGACAATAGGAGCATGTTCACATTCCTGCCAGTGCTCGCTGGTCTTGCCATGAAGACAGAGTATAAAATTATAGGTAGATGCAGATATCTACTGATGCACAATAAGCCTATATTCCAAATAGGATGGAAACCAGCTATAGGATGGAACATGTACTCGCTGATGTGTATAAATCCCACCATCCAAATAGGATGGTAAAAAAATATGAGTAGAGTCAAATTCCTGCGGTTTCATATCAATCTTGTGAGACAAATACAGTGGAAAGTAAGAAAATGAAAATTTTAACTCATGAATATGAAGCCATCCAGTCAAATACAGTGGAATCTAGATAAGACAACTAGTGGTAGGATCATTCCTCGGTCCCAGCATAGGAGAACTTCCAGTATCTACTGGCCACCTATAGAGGACTGGAGTTTGCACAAACTCTTACTCTGACATTGAAATGGGCCTTCATACCTGATCCAATAAAAAATGTATCACAACAAATCCTGGAAGTGATGGAAGATTAGATGTTGATTCTAGGCCATATCCTCTAAACATTCCAATATATCATTGCATCGGAAAAAAAGGCAAGGAACCAGACCCATGACCTAGTTTCCTCAAATGAAATAAATTTCTCACAAAATGGGTTGGTCACTCTAGAGCAGTTTTTCATCACTGGTCCCATCCAGGGGGGGGGCGATGGTAATATCCCATGATACACAAAAAATCACATCAGGAACAAATACCCATTACAACTGAGGGATACCAGTCCAATGTGGTGTTCACTCTAGGGAAGTCATATATGCTTTCCTAAAATCAAGATGCCCATCGGCGTATCCCAGCAACATCACAGGAACCAACGAGATAGATAACCATGTATAAAGGCCATTACCAATAGCAGATGACCCTATTTACCCACAAGAGAGAGCCCAAAAATAAAATGCACTAAAGGCAAAAAAAATGATAAACCCATACCTGATTGTGCTCTACTAAAATATGGAGTTCTTGAAACCCTCAGACATATATCAATAAAGGCTCAAGACCCTATTAGTCTATTACAAAATTATGGAAGTAAGTAGCATTTCTGAAGGCCCTCCCCACAATGTTACTACTAGCAGGTCTGAAAGCCCTCTCTAGAGCACCCATGAGGGCTTACTCTGTGGACAAGAAATGATCGATCACAAGATCCTATCTCCAGATGAATGTTAGGGTTTCCCAACCACTGACCTGAAGATCAGATAGCAAGAAGGTCATCCCCTTGTTTTCATCCACCCTAACGGTCCTCCCCAAGGTATATGATGTAGACTTGCTTCTCTTTGTAGTCGAACATCGAGTCATGATGGTATTACACACCATCATGATAGTCATTGGGAATTCCCTCCCTATAATAGAAGTTTCTATGAAAGTCTTCTCCATAGTAACATCAAGAAACGAGAAGGTCCTTCCCTCATTACAGTATATCCTGATGGCACTCCCTAGGATGTACACTATAGAAATTCTCCCAAGAGCCATATATCAAGATGTTATAGTAGTCCATTCCATCATTGCAGTCATCAAGAAGGCCCTCCCCTTAGTGTCATCAAGTAACTAGAAGGTCCTCCCATCATTGTAGCCCACCCCGAAGGTCCTCCCTAGGGTATACGCCTTAGCGACATTCTCCATATTTTGGCATCAAGTTGCAATGGTATCCCTTGACATTGTAGCACCAATTGCGAAGGTCCTCCATATAATAAAATTTAATAATGGCAAGAAGGCCCTCCCCTTTCTAAGACAAATGTGTGAAATCCCTTTTATGATGAGGCACTCAGAAAGATGCAATCATACATATCAGACACCAGGTCTATGATGAGTTATATCCTTTCTCAATGAGAAGATAGTTGGGACACACTCATATTCTGAGCCTCCCCCACACCATTCACATATCCATGAGGCTCTTACCATCCTAGCTAATTGGAACAAAATTGTTATGAATTAGTCAAGTTGGGAATATCATGTAGAGGAGTCCCTAGAAGATCAACATCATGATATGTTACTTGTCAGAATACAATAAGATAAGGATAATATATCAGTGATGTATTGGCCCACAACCACTTCTCACCTCTATATACCGAGGGAGTTGTATAAGGAATGTGAGTGTAACATTAACCTCAACATTTTGGAAAACTCTTATCCATCTAAAAGAATAGTTATTTCCCTATGAAGTGTATAAATACCATTTCAACATGTTCAGAGAGATTATCCATATAATCAACCTAGAATCACTCCCATATTCATGGAAACCATGATTAGAATGGTGAAAGAAAAACCATGAACTATCTTACTTCTATGAACATCACAATTTGTATTGCCTCCTCGGTGATGCCCATATAGAGTTGATATTCGGGGATGGGGAGAACATGGAGCTCTACAGTTCACCCCATGTCCTATCCAACAGACCTTATTGGAAATAACATCTTGAAAATGTAATTACACAAAGTCAACAATAAAATTAAATCACTACTCAGGAAAGATGGAATACTCAACTAAAACAGGCCTAGAGTAAGTCTCAAAAGCATCAGGCTCGATGGATAAACCCATAGAAAAACTTCTAATCCAGGAAACCAAGAACATACAGAATCCTTCCTACCTATGGAGAGTTAACCAATAATAAGTACTCATATCTTCAAAATATAATAAATCCCATGTGGATCCAGTTCCATACTTATCCCACACCCACATGAGAGAGCATGAAATCAAAAAGTTGGGAATAGCAGTAGATGCCGCCTTAATATAGAAACAGAACTAAACTCTAGGGCATGTGGCATTTTTAACTCAAAATGCCCATGTAAGACCAACAAATCCAAACAGTAGTCCATCATTGGACGAACTTGAGAAAACCCATCCCATAGGGCTGATGGATTTTTTACCTGAAGATACAGCCCAACAGATTTCTGTATTGTCTTTTCTAGGAATAATTATGAGCATAGATGTCACCCGTTCCACCCCATCTTGTGGTTCATACCCTTTGAGATGAAGTCACATTATGAGGTCATATCTAGCCTCCCATTGAGTCAATTTTCACCAAGATATATATATAATACTATAGAATTATTTGATAAAATCTAATAATGGATGCATAAATATTTCTTACAGTTCGGAACTAGGTACACCCCCCCCCCCCAATGTAGTATGCATCAGTGAAGATGGTAAACGTCAACCACACAGATCTCAAAAAAATGATACAAAGGGAGAGGATGAAATATAAGATGGTTCCCTCTTGGAGGCATCCCACAATGATGTTGATGTTGTGCATACCCAGAACTAGAGTGTCATCCTTAATTTGGGAGCCCCTCAGTTTATCCATCATTACCTACCGCATAAATCCACAACAAGGAGAAGAATAAATCCCAGGTATTCTATGACCTGCCTCGTCCCCCCTGAGAATGTTTCTTTCACTCTCGAGGAATGATTCACCGAGAAGGAGAATGAAATGAGAGATATCTTGTGAATCAATGTCGCGCTACATCGAGGGATCAATCTTACCGGATGCATTCACTAAGTAGAACGTCAATAGGTGTTCCTCGAGGAGATTCCCCTACCTCATCATGATTAATGAATTTATGCTCGTATACCTATCTAATACAGCACTCGGACCATCATACTACTTAAATATAGACCCATAAAAACATCAAGACTCCCATCCACTAGGAAAGAAGCCGGAATATATTCAGGAAAACCCATAAACGATACCCCTGTTTGGGCGTCCATCCCAAATTCTAGCAGTGTCGGCACATATAGTTTTTCCCTCTACTTCACCCTCCCAAGCACAAGTTTGAAAGGACATGAATCCTGGGATTTTAAATACTGTTGAGAATTTTCATATCAATTAGAAGCCCTGGAAGGGCAGAGCCCTTCAATGCAACTAGAGAACAAACCCTCCCCTAAATGGGTGAGAAATGTTCTGCCACCGCTACACTATGGGAGCCCCCTATTCCCAGTGTTCAATGGTTCATGACACTTAAAAAACACATAATGGACTAAAACTCTTACTGTGATCCCATGATGGGAACCCCCGAGGAGCAAGGCGTGGTGAAACTCAGGTGCTTCGTGTGAACCAAATACAGTTAAGCCTTCATATGGTATAGTATATTTCCATATAACTCATTCACATGCTGGGAGAACCTCTGATGATAGTTTCTCTTCTAGTTCAGTTCCACATTGTCTAAGATAATGCTCAGGGATCTCATGAACTACATGTAGTGAGAGAATGAAAGAGTTTTGAACATCATTACCAGATGGAAGGCCTGACTTATCCCTGAACCAGCTACTCCCTCAGTATGAAATGCTCGCTATGTGCATTGATATTATCCATGATGAATTATGACCACCACTCATCCTAGTGAAGTACACATGTATGCTCTTATAATTCTCTACCATATCCCAAATGATAGAAGAATATTTTTAGTTGACCAATATGAAGTCCTGAGGGGCCCCTTCATCCCCAGTGAAAAAAACAGGAAAAGTTGAAGCGAATTTTTTCCACACATAAACTACCCACAACACCAGATCCATTTGCGAGGCCTCCACAAAACCATTTGGGACCCCCTGGACACCAACATACACCCCACCTTTGAAATATGAGTGAATGGGTTCTTAAATAAATTAGTTCGAGGGATAAAGAAAAAAATTAAACTCATTTCAAGATGACCACGTACGTGGATAATTTTTAGATGCCATGAATTGTAAGTTGATATGTCTAATAGAGCCATAGGGATACGATTAAGTGGGTCCTAACGACAGCCCAAATTACTTTCACTATCACCGAACACTGGGGCACCCCATCTAGGATTTCTTCATCTTCAAGAATCTCCTCCAACAGATGGTGGATTTTGGACATGTTAAGTTGGGTTAATCACTATCACGATAGGCATATGTCTCCACCTTAGACCCAAGAGTGGAATAGGAATGACAAACATTCTCTAGAAAAGAAGATAAAATAATTTGATAATTGGATGACTCAGAAAATTGTCCACCGAGTTCAAGGAATCATCCAGGAATAGTTGGAGAAACAAAATGTGCCCCCAATAACTCTTCATGTGACACAACCATCATACATATCCTCATAGTCCTATGTGTGCTAGAAAGGTATAAATAAAGAGTTAGAAGATGAGTTGACACCAAATCCAAATCTAGTCTTGACATTTTTAGAATTCATGCCACTAGACATGGGACAACGAGAACCGCCCCATAAAATGGGATAATGGGAAACACCCCGCCAAAAAACACCATCATAAGAATATAGTTAGATAAAATAATTTTTTCATCAAGAATCACTCTTTGGATCTATTAATTTCATTCACTTGATAGACCCCATCTCTGATGGAGAATATTGACACAAACCTGAATTCCCAACATCTAATTGGAGAGATATATGTGGAGGCCATAGTGGCTGAGGGTATCCTAAAATCCATGATCATGGAAGGATTCACATTCCTGGCCATACCTTATCTCAAACCATTAAAATTCTAGAAACCCCTAGAAGAACCCTCTAGTAGACACAACAATTACTAGAGTGTTTCTCCACCCCCGCCAAAAGAAATATGAGCCTGATTATCGTGGAGTATTCAATATAGGAAGAAAAGATTTAAAATTTCCCATGGTATAAAATAATACCAATTAGAACAAACTTGGAAAGCATAGTAGATCCCTCAGCTCCAATAATAGAGGTCTGATTATCTATGTCCAAAGCTCAAGCCCCAAAAGCATCCATGAAAGAGCTATTGGAACCATTGTCTTCTATGCATGAGTTGGAGTATGGTTTGTGGTTTTTTTTCAATATTTAGTGGAAGGTTAGAATGTGTACCAACAATGTGATCATACTGTTCATGTAGACAAAAATATTGAAGGTGGTGTCGTTTCCTAGTGTTTGCCTAATTTTTGGGTCTGAAAATCAACAAATAGAGAAAAGTGTTTTTGGAAAAGAGGCTTGTGCACTGTGTACTTAAAAGAGTGGAAACCTAAACACCATATGTTTTTCAAGATCATAACAAGGAAAAATGGAAAATTGATAAAAGCCTCACAGGTTTTGGGCTGGCTGCACAAGTGACCTGCGCACCGAGAAAGGACATATGCACTGATGCCTAGGATGTTTCGAAACTTGCACGTCGGTTGATCTTCATGATTAGAACTTCAAAATATGTCAAAAGAAAGTAATTCATGCATGTATTGGTTGGGCTTCTCAAGTGAGTTGTGTGACAGAGGCTAGGGCTGTTGGAGCTGCGCGCCGGGACTTGCGAGCCATGAGGACACTTGCGCGCAACCGTGCAAGGGGTCCAATTTTCCTATAAATAGAGGACCACCCCTCCTAATTTGTAATGAAGTTCAAGACATAGATATTTTTTTATCTCTCTTCACGCAAGTGGTTGAGTCATGCAACTGGTAGTTGGGTCGCGCAAGTAGATGCTGCGTGCCGGTTTTTGGCTATGCGACCAAGGTTGTTTGGGAGTTAAAAGTGTTGAGTCGCGCATGTTTGGAGTTGAAGGAGGCATTGTCGCGCAACTGTGTTTGTTTAACCTGCACATCGATTTTTTACCATGCAAGTGACTACGGTGAGGTTCTTGAAACGTGCACACCGGTCTTGGAGAAGCACGCCAGGTGAGGTTGTTGTACGCCAGTCCTTTTGGCACTACATGAAAACTGGAAGATTGCCTGATACCTTCGGTGCAATGTGGGATTTTTATATTAGTGAAAGATGGACTTCAACAAAGAATCTACATTCAAAAGAGGATTCATTCTATTGCAATGATTAAGAGACCTTCACATTTATATACTGAGTGTGACTTCCCCAAGGGTAGTGAGACAGGTGGAGTTAACGGGAGTGACCCGAGGGATGCAGTGAGCTATCCCTGATCCTTTGTAAATGCAGAGAGCCTATGATAGAGTGACTATTACTGAAACATTGTAATCCACAACTAGTAAAGATTACTGGAATTTGGTACAGCTGAACACTTGTCGGCATATGCTCCTTGGACGTAGCCCTTATAGGTGAACCATGTAAAAATTGTTGTGGAATCTCTTTGCATGTGAATGATTCTTTTTTGATCATATTAATCATATAGGTTCAACTAGTTCCTACCAACATGGGAATAAGATCCTTGTTTTTTAAAAGAAAAATTTGACACCCTGATTCACCCCTCCCCTCTTAGGGTGTCCCGGGGTCCTACAAGTTGTATCAAAGGGTAAAGGTGGATGGTGTTGAATATATCCTTTGAAGTCAGGGAGAATGCAGTCAATGTCAGGGGAGTCCCTCTCATAGATGGAAGTAATTTCTAGATTTGGAATATCAGAATGAGATCTCATTTAAGCTATATAGGAATGGAATTCATCTTTTCTACTGTGCCAGGAATACATGTTACTAATCCAACAGGTCTGGTTATGACTGATACAGTTATGAAATTTCTTGATGCAGATGCTAAAGCTTAGAATGCTACCACTACAGCTCTTTCTGATCAAATTTATCTAAAGGTGATGAGTTTCACCCCAAAAAATTTTATACAGGATAAAATAGAATATATCTATGAAGGAGACAACAAAGTGAAAGACGCAAAACTTTAAGTTCTGCAAAACAGGTTTGATGATCAAAAGATGCATCCTAATGATAATGAAGATTCATTCTTTAACCAAATCACTGAAGTAGTGGGAGAAATTCAAGGGATTGGAGAGGAAATCCAAGGCATTGATATTATAAAGAAAATCTTGCGAAGACTTCCTCGTGTGTATAATGCAAAGGTATCATCCCTTAAAGAAAGAGATCCATCTAAACCATCTCTGGATGATCTACTAAGTAGTCTAGTGGCATATGAGATTAGAGTCAAACCCAAAGAAGCTAAGACTAATATTACCAAAGAAATGGTATTCAAACCCATGGACAAACTAAAAATTTCAGAAGATAGTGGTGATGATGATGATGAGGAAAAATAAGTTCTTTCACTTATTTCCAAGAGGCTGAAGAAGGGAAAAGGTAAATTTAATAGTAAGTTACTTCTGGCATGATTTTTTTGTGGAAGAGTTGGTCACATTGCATCTTAGTGGCAAAGAAAGTTCAATGATGAATAAAGTGAAGCAGAAGAAATTGAGAAGCCTTGGAAAAAGTTTTTGATAAAGGGTGACATCAAATCTGGAAGGAAGATATAGAAGAAGAGTTTTTTATGTGAAGAGAAAGAGGATGATATTGAATTCTTTGAAGAAGTAGAATCCATACATAAAACTAGAAACCATGTTTCCATGATGGCTACCATTGAAAATTTAAAACCCTCTATCAACAAAGACAGAGACAATCATATGAATCATAATTGTGATCCCAAGTTGAAAATTACAGATGCCTTTTCAAAACATGATAACAAATGCATGAAATGTTGTATGTGGAAAGAAATGGTGAAATAATCATTAGAATATGTGGATGATATTGAAGCTGAAAGTGAATGACTAGAAGAACTTGTGAGAGTTCAATCTTCAATCCATGAAAGCACAGACGACATTGCGAAATTGAAGCTCAGAATTGAAGAACAAGAAAAGGTCATAAATTACCTTACATCTAGACTGGAAGAGTATTCTAAGACTATTTAGGGACTTGAGGAAGAATTTTTTACTCTTAAATGAAAACTGGAGTGTCGATCAACCACATATGAGGGTATGAAGAAAATTCATTTTGGAATATTCTCAGATGTAGAGTTATAGCCATGAGTGGTTCATATGGGGTTTGAAAAATCTTGAGTGATCAAAGACCCGCTATCAGGGGAAAGAGTGGAATTGGATGTGATGTTGAGACTTAAACTATAGGAATTAAAGAAATACAAAAGAGAGACAAGATGAAAGTTGGACTTGTTGAAACGTTTCCTGAAGTTCTGAAAAAACCCTCAATAAAAACTAAAAAGAGAACTAAAAATTATCCCAAGACATTCAGAAATGATAGGTAGTCTAACTATTCTGCCATGGAAGAAAGTATGAGAAGAAAATCCCGTGAGAAGACATTTCCTCTCATGAAGTGTCAGTTCTGTGGCTATCTGTGCCATAACATGTCATATTGCGATGAGGCAAGGATCTATCTGAATGGAGAATATGTGGGACATCAATAAAAGAGAATAACTTCATATCCTCCATCATATAGTAGAAACAGTTTCTATGGATATTATTTTCATTATTCTTACTATTGTCATAAGGCTTTTAATTGAAGGTAGAGAAGGGACATGGTCACCTCATACCGGAATTCACGGCAAGTCAAATCTCATTGAGAAGATAGTGTTGCTCTTTCAAACAGGTTTTCTCCTCTCAAAGAAGACTTCAACTATGAAGAACCAATTTACAAAGATGAGTTCATTGAAAGTACATCAGTTTCTTATACTCAGTCCAATATCTCATGGAAATAAAAGAAGAAGATTTAGAAATCCAATCTTGCAGAAGTATCCATTAATGCTTCAAAGAGTAGCAGCACCCAGACTCTTGATAGTGGATGCTCCTCCCATATGATATGAAATTCTAATCTCTTGATGAACATTAAAAAGAAGGTTGATGGAGCATTGAGGTTTGGTAATGATGGTGCTTTGAAGATTAAAGGTAGTGGGAAAACATCTCTCTCCAATGGAGAGCTAATGAAGACCGATGTTCATTATGTGGATGGTCTATGTCACAATATCCTTAGTGTATGTCAACTCTATGACTCAGGGCTCATAGTAACATTCAATAAAAAGGATGCACTATAAATGGAAAAGTAGGGAATTATCTTATGAAAGGCTGTTGAACAGATGGAGACTTATATTAGGTCGACAGCAAAGTGAACACCTGCTATTTGTCTGTTGAAGAAGAAAAAAATATGTGGCATTGAAGGATGGGGGACATTAACCTACATAACATGGGAAAGATATCTAAGCTGAAGATAGTAATGGATATCCCTATTATGAAATGTAAATGGAAAAAATCATGTAATGTTTACATTCATGGGAAGCTGATCTGTAGTTTTTATCGGCCAAAGAAGAAAAGTACATTAGATCTTCTTGATTTCATTCAAAAAGATGTATGTGGCCCAGTAAATGTTTCTAGAACTCATGGAAAAAGGTACTTCATCCTTTTCATAGATGATTACAGTAGAATGGCATGTGTAATGGTTCTACATATGAAATGACATGTGCTTGACTGCATGAAAATGTATCGTTGAATTACCGAGATTGATACTGGATGAACAATCAAAGTGTTGCGATCAGACAATGGATGGGAAGAAACATCCATTGAATTAGAAATTTACCTGGAGAAGCATGGGATACAACATTAGGTAGCTTCTGTGAGAACTCCACTATAAAATAGAGTTGTTGAGCGCAAAAATCGACAGGTTAACAATATGACCAGGAATATGCAAATTGAGAGTGGTATCTCTCACCATTTCTGGAAGGAAGTTGTTGAAGCTGTAGTGAACATTCAAAATCGAACAGGGCTTTATATGGAAGAAATGAAGAAACCATATGAATTTTGGCATGGAAGGAAAACTTCATTAAAATACTTTTTTGTTGTCGGACGAAAATGTTTCATCTGGAACAAAGAAGGAAATCAACAGATTTTTGGTGACAATGCTTATGAAGGACTTTTTCTTGGTCATCCAATTAACAACAAATCCTACAAGTGTTTCAATATGCGATTAAGAAGGATTTTGGAAGGTAGTGATGTTAAGATAATTGAAGAGAAAACCACAAATACTTCAAGGACGTCATATTCTAATGTAATATAATGTGACGAAGAATGTGAACGTGGAGAAAATACAACTACAGAAATAGAGTAAGCTATTAAAAACACATAGCAGTCACACCCAGATGTTGTCTCAGAAGAAGAATCTGAAGAAGAAAATGTGGCTAAAGAAAATGTGACTGAATCACATAGGAGAAATCATATAGATGAGATTGATCCATCAAACATAACTGGGGATAGGAATGCACCCACCTAAATAAGGAGGATGAGAAATAACACCCAATCTGCATTTTTGTCAGTTGTGGAGCCATACTCATTTGAATAAGCTATAAAGGATGAATCATAGGTGAAATCCATGAATGAAGAGTTAGATTAGATTGAAAAAAATCAGACATGGGATATTGTCTGGAGACATGAAGGTCACAATGTTATTGGTACAAAATGGATCTTCAAGAACAAGTTTTATGAGCATGGAAGTGTTATTATAAACAAGTCATGACTGGTTTGTAAGGGATATTCCCATATTGAAGGTGTTGATGTTGAACTAACCTTTGCTTCATTTTCTAGACTAGAGTCAATCAGGTTTTTCCATGACATGGAACTCCAAATAGGATATAATGTATTTCTAATGGATGTCAATATAGCATTCCTAAATGGTGTACTCAAATAAAAAGTCTACATTGAACAAATTGTGGGTTTTTTTCTTGGTACTAATGAAACAAAGGTCTGCAATCTAAAAAAATCTCTATATGGTTTGAAGAAGGCACCATGGGTGTGGTACTCTAGGCTGGATTCTTATCTCAAGAAGCTGGAATTCAAAATAGGAGGAGTATATCACAATCTATATGTGAATAATTCTCCAAAAGATCAATTCATGGTTATTGTCTATGTTAATGATAACATATTTGGTGGTAATAGGTAGATATCAGAAGATGAATTTTCCAATCACATGAAATTATAATTTGAACTGTCTATGATTGGGAAGCTCACATATTTCTTGGGGCTTCAGGTGACTTAAATAAGGGATTACACATTCATTTCTTAGGAAAATTATGCAAGAGAGCTACTGAACAAGTTTAATATGCAAGACTCCAAACCAATGTCAACTCCTATTGCAGTTGGAATTAAACTTGGAAAGCATGAGTATGGGACCTCTGTAGATACAACCATGTACAAGAGGATCATTGGAAACTTACTGTACCTGATAGAGACACGAATAGATATTGTCTTTGCCACATGTCTTGCAGCCCTCTTTCAGAGTAATCCAAAAGAGGATCATATGGCAGTAGTAAAAAGAATCATGAGGTATATTCAAGGAACTCACAATTATAGATTATACTTTTCTACAGGAAGGAACGGTGAATTATTATCATTTCTTGATATTGAATGGGATGGTGATGTTGTGGATAGAAATTCCACTAGTGGTGGAGCTTTCTATATTGGAAATAAATGTGTTGGATGGTTGAGCAAGAAATAAGAAATTACTTCTCTTAATAATGCTAAAGCTGAGTATATCTCTGCCACAAAGGCATGCACTCAATAGTTATGGATGAATCAAAATTTAATAGATATTGGTGATGAGTTGCAGCAACCAATGGTGATTTACTGTGATAACAAGAGCGCAATTTATCTTACGAAAAATCCAGTTCAGCATTATCATACAAAACATATTAAAATCAGGTATCACTTTATCAATGAAAAATTTGAGAAATGGGTGATTATAATGGATCATGTGGGAACTAATGAGAATGTGGTTGATATCTCGACCAAGCCACTGTCAGCATCTATGTTTGAGAAGCATCGGTTGAACCATGGTGTTTATCCACCTGCCAGTGCATTAGGAGGTTTCAAAATACCTGTCTCCCTGATTATGACAACCTTTTTTATCTATTTATGGATGTGATGTAGGTTTTGGGGGAGATACTATCCAGGCGGAGTATGATTTGAGCTGCATATTGAAAAAATTTCTAGTCCTTTGGTTTATTGTCTATGGGGGAGAAAGGAATAAATTCAGGAATTTATAGTCATGTAATGCTTACGTGACACTATGCGAATTTAGTGTCAGTGATAGGATGAGAATGATGAGAAGGAATACATCAGACAGGTAATTCTTCTTGGGCGTCATTGGGAATTCCAAAACACTGGAACCTGATTCAAGATTCCTCTCTTGTTTTCTACACCGAGAATTTCTCACATAGACTGAGAGTGTTGGATGAGTTGATTCTTGCATTTTTACTTTGCACATGGATAGGGATCTATTGAAATTATTTTCTGATTGCCAACAAACCCAAAGAGGGATATTGTTGAAACCATGGTCTTCAATTCATGAATTAGAGTTTGGTTTGTGTTTGTTTTCAATCCTCAGTGGATGTTCAGAATGTTAACCAGCAATGTGATTGTACAGTTCAAGCAGACAACAATATTGGAGGTGGTGCGGTTTCATAGTGATTGCCAACTTTTTGGGCCTGAAAATCGACCAATGGAGAAATGTTTTTCTGGAAAAGAGACTTTCACGCCATGTACTTGAAGGAGTGGAAACATGCATGCCATTTTTTTTCAAGAATAGAACATGGTAAAATTGCAAACTGATAAGGGTCATGTAGGTTTTGGGATGGTCACGCAAGTGACCTGCACACTGAGAAAGGACTAGTGCGCTGATGCCTAGGAGGTTTGGAAACTTTCATGCCGGTTGTTATTCATGATCAGAACTTCAAAATATGGAAATGGAATGTAGGTCGCGCAAGTATTGGTTGGGTCGCACAAGTGAGTTGCGCGACAAAGTCTAGGATGGTTGGAGCTACACGCCGGGACTTGCGCGCTGTGAGGACACTTGCATGCAACCACGTAGGGGGTCCAGTTTTCCTATAAATAGAGGACCATCCCACCTCATTTGTAATGATTTTCAAGACATAGTTATTTTTTGAACTCTCATTGCGCATATGGTTGAGTCGTGCAAGTGGTAAATGGGTTGCGCAAGTAGAGGTTGTGCCCCGGTTGTTGGCTGCGTGGCCACGGTGGTTTGGGAGTTAAAGGTGTTCAGTCATGCAAGATTGGACTTGAAGGAGGCAGTGTCGTGCAAGTGTGTGGGTGTCACCTGCGTGCCGATTTTGTACCATTCAAGTGACTTGCACGCCGTTCTTGAATCTTCCATGTTGGTCTTGGAGAAGTGTGCCAGGTGCGGTTGTTGTACACTGGTACTTTTGGAGCTGCACGAAACTGGAAGATTTCCCAATACCTTTGGTGCAAAGTGGGATTAGTATACGAGTGAAATATGGAATTCAAAAGAGCATCTACATTCAATAGAGGATTCATTCTTTTTCAATGATAAAGAGACCTTCACGTCTATAAAATGAGTGTGACTTCAGCAAGTGTAGTGACCCAGGGGGAGTCAACGGGAGTGACCCAAGAGAAGCAGTGAGCTAACCCTAAACCTTTGTAAAGGCAGTGAGCCTAGGATAGAGTGACTGTTCCCGAACCATTTTAATCTACAATAAGTGAAGATTAGTGGAATTTGGTACGACTGACAACTTGTCGGCTTATGCTCCTTGGACATAGCCCTTAGTGGTGAACCAAGTAAAAATTGACTTGTCAACTCTTTGCATTTGACTGTTTATTGCTGATCATATTCATCATATATGTTTAACTATTTACTACCAACGTGGGAACAAGATCCTTGTTTTTTAAAATAAAATGTTGACACCCTGATTCACCCCTCCCCTCTCAGGGTGTCCCGAGGTCCTACAAGAGCATCCCTACATTGGGAAACACAAAAATTTAGAGCAGAAATATGATATTATGAAACATATAGCCTAATTAATAGAAAATCTACTGATCATGGAATCTTTGAGTATGTCAGCAGACCATAGAGAGGCACTTATTAAAGCACTACTATGTCCCGAGGAATTTGAGTCCAAAGTACCAGCGGCTGAAGTCTATCAGACATAGAGCAATCCTAAAAAATTCCAGACTGTCATCTCCTTCACGGAGAAGGATAAAGATGTCATCATGCAGGGGCACATAAAACCCTTATACGTGTCCAACAAGATAAACGACATTTATGTTTGTAGAATTTTCATCGACAATAGCTCTGGATTCAATATCCTCCCACTGCAAAAACTTTTTTGGTTAGTCTATGATAAGTACAATCTAACACCATGCATCACAAATCATCTAGGATATTAAAAAATAAAGCAGAAGCCATTGGGATGAATTAAGATCAAAACTTGGGTTAGAGACCTCATGTATGATTCTGAGTTTTTGGAAGTGCGGAAAAGTACAACCGTTAACGTCCTATTGGGAAGGCCCTGGTTTCATCAGCATGCCGATATTTCCTAAAAATATCATTAGTAGATTAAATATTTTACTAATGAAATAAATTGGATGTTTCACACCACTAAATCCCCATTTGAGTCATATGAGTCACATTACATAGATGCAGAGTTCTATAAACTGAATGAGAGGGAGTCTTTAGCTGACAATGTTGATTGGATCACCGGCCCAAATTGATTTGAAATGGCTCCCATCGATCCAATACAATAGATTTGGGATGAGTATATATTACCAATAAATTTGGTTGAATGCATATGTTCAAGCTTGGATATCAAATCCGTCATCTGCATGATTTATGTTATGGTCACCAAGTCCAAAGACACTAAAGTGCGTGCAGACTCCTTTGATGTTAGTGAAATCGCAAACCAATATGCTCTCAGCCCATCCTTAGGAACCCAAATAGTTCTCTCTATATTTACTAATGAAAAAGACAATTTCACTCCCTATACCAAATAGTTTGTCTCAAAAATCCTATCTTCATCAGAAGAGGAAGCAGATGATGAAGAGGGTGAAGAAGAAGAAGAAGAAGACCTCAAATATGCCCTTCCTGCATTCAAAGAACATGTCTCCACCATAATTGATGAACTTAGGGAGATAAACCTGGGCACCAAAGAAGTCCCATGGCCCACTCTAATTAATGTGTCTACGCCTTTCAAGGAGCAATAGACATATACCAATTTCCTAAACCGGAATTGTGATGTGTTTTCCTGGAACTACATAGAAACTACAGGCCTAATTCTTGAGGTCTCCACTCTTCATCTGGGTCTACCAGAAGACCATCATGGCTATAAGAAGGCATCTAGAAGGACCCACCCTATGCATGCTACCAAAATTGAGGATGAAGTTAACAAAATAATCAAAGATAACTCCATCTGTGAAGTCCAATATCCAATATGGTTGGAAAATGTAGTCCATGTCAAAATGAATAATATACACATTAGAGTCTACATTGACTTCAAAGACAGTAATCAGAACTGCCCGAATATGATTCCCCAGTCCCAGTCACAAAATTGTTTATCGACACGACCACAAGATATGATACCCTATCTTTTATGGGTGGTTATTCTGTAGACAACCATGTCTGAATGGCCTGAACTGATGAAACATACACTACATTCAAGGCCTCTAGGGAGTGTTTTATATCAGGGTGATGCCTTTTGGTATGGAAAATGTAGGCTCTACATATCAGTGTTCCATGCATTTCATTTTCAAGCCCTTCCTAGGAAAATTTATCACGTTCTACATTGAAGATCTAGTTGTTAAATCATGATAGATCTCAGACCACCTAACAGATCTTGAAACTGTCTTCAAAAAACTGTGATGACACAGTTTAAAGATGAACCCTCTAAAGTTTTCTTTTGGAATATCCTCTGAGAAATTCTTATTCTCTGTTGTATGCTGTCACGACATTTATGTCAAACCTGAGAAGAGAAAATCCATATTTTCAATGTCTCCACCTCACAACCTCACTGAGTTTAGGGGTCTCCAGGGGAAACTGGCCTACATCTGGTGCTTTATAGCCATCCTAGTGGGAAAATATTAACCTTTCACCAGGTTGATGAAGAAAGGGGTTAAATATGAGCGGGATAATTATTTTTAAGAATAATTTGACAGTCTTAAAATATATCTCCAAATCCCATCAGTTATTATGTCTCTAGTCGAGGGGATACCAATCATTTTGTATATAACCACCTTGGAACGGTCATTCGGAACTTTCATCATGGAGAATAATGATGCCGAAAGTGAGAACCATCTCTATTAACTGAGATGGACAATGATCGATGCTGAGACTAGATATTCAAGAATAAATAATAACTACATATCCCATATATTCACATGTCATAAATTTAGGCATTACCTTTAGCACCACGAGGTCCATCTGGTCTCCTATTGCAACCCGCTCAAGTATATACTCACCCATCCCATGATAAATGGACACCTATCATTGTGGTTATCATCCTAAAAAAGTATGAAATATAGTATGTTCTGTAGAAATCCATCAAAGTCTAGACGTAAGCAGACATCCTAGTAGAGAACTCCTCAAAATTAATGAACCCATTGGATATTTAATTTCTTAACGAAGAAGTATTCTCTGCCAAAGTGGGTTTTTAGGCATGGTAAATGTACATTTATGGTGCTTCTAGGATCCCAACAGGGAAAAAAGTATGGAGGATTCCAAGCTCAACAAATTGGGGATGGATTTTATACTCATATCCCCAGAAAAGGCCACCATTCCTTACTCTTTCAATCTTTTATAGGAGTGCACAAATAATGAATAAAAATACCATGCCCTCATTTCATGCTTGGATCTAGATCTTCATGGAAGAGTCAAACACCTGAGGAAAATACGTGCTTCAGAGCTAGTCATCATACAGGTCAATAATTATTATGTAATTATGAAAGAAGTATTGAACCTATTGAAGAACCATGTTTGAGAACTGATGGTAGAATTCCCTTTAGATATGACACTATCTTATGTCCCCCGATCAAAAAATGCTCTAGCCAATACAATGGAAAATGCATATATAACCCTTGATGATCCATATTAGGATGAAATAGTCATCATCATTTCCCATCGTCATATGGTATTTCCATTTATTCATAATAATACAGAGTAAATCGATGAAATTATCCTTATTTCTGATCCTTATGGTCACACCACCGGCTAGATGACCCCATTGAAAATTACCTCCATCGGGGGAAAATCCCGATAAATAGGGTTGGTAGGGAATAGGTCTGGAGGCGGGCAGTTAACTTTGTCTTGTACAATGACACAAACCAAAAAAAAGGTTCTCTAAAAATGATTCCTCGATGGAGTCCTTCACAGGTGTATCGTTGGATAAGACACTGCTTCCATTATAAATGAATTTTATGCTAGAGCATGAGGAGAACACGAATTGGCAGCCAAGATCTCCCCTCAAATTCGAATGCATGGATACTATTGGAACACTATGATACAAAATTCTTCCACATTCACTTAGAAGATCTATTCCAACGAAGTTCATTCCAATTTTATTCAAAAACCCCTAGATCTACTACACACAACAATGTAATCCTTTCCATTTTCTATATAGTGGACAGATATTGTGGGACCATATCCCCCCACCACAGCGAGACAATTCATGTTTCTTCCCACAACAACAGACTTATTCTCCAAATGGACTGAAGTTATGCCCCTTAAAGAGGTCGGGGAGAAAATAATTGTTTTCTTTGTTAATGCTAATATAATTACCAGATTTGGTGTCCCATATAAAATAATGGCTAACAATGGAACCAAATAATGCTCTGCTATGTTGGGTAAGTTACACTCGATGTTTGGAATCAAAGATAACAATTCATCCTCCTACCATGCAATGACCAATAGTCAAATATAGACTTTCTACCAGACTCTATCTAACATACTCCAAGAAGATAGTATACGGGGATTCAAAATAATGGAAAAAATTCTCCTTCATGCTTTATGGACTTACTAGACCATGACCCACACTGCCACCTAGGCAACCCCATACTCACTAGTATACAGGGAAGAGGTGGGTTTTCACCTTTAAATTTATGTTCCATAAGATTGTGTGGCCATTTCTGATCAACATTTCATGGATAAGAAATCCTAGAAATAGTTTGATAAGTTTTAGTAGAAAGATGGGAAAAGACTGCACACTTTTCCCCATTTAGAAGTCTACCAAAATCTGATCACCTAAGCCTTCAACAAAAACGTTCGCCTTAGGTCATTCCTCAAAGGAGAGATAGTGTTGATCCTCAAAACCATAATGATAAATAGGAAGATTACTCCAAATCATGATACAATGTATGAGGGACCATATGTCATACATAGGGTCTGTTATAATGGATCATACACCTTGATATCAATGGATGGGAAACTCATCAGGGCTCCCACCAATTCAAGGTTTAGGAAGAAGTTCATCACTTAACGACGATGTAAATTGTCAAAAATTTATAACCCTTGACTATGATTTATCATCCTAAACACATGATGTTAAATGATATGTTATTAATCCCAAAAACACAACATTAAACTGTGATTCCAATTTTCTCACTAGATAACCCTAAACAACACAATATATCATCCTAGCTATGAGATCTTAAACCACATAACATAAATCATCGAAATTGCATGACGATAAACTGAAAATTCCTCAAAGAAATAGATATGGATTGATTTCTATTCATCAGTGGGATATGTTGTGACACCTCGACCCTTGATCATGGCCCACTCCCCACAAAAAATTACCTCTATTTTATCCTCTATCTTTCCATATTATGATATAAATCCATGTCACTCCTTGGTTCTCACATCGAGTATAACTCACTTGAAATTAGGATCAATGTTAAGGATTCCATTACATAAAAAAACTATTGAAGAATATGATAGACCTAACACCCATATAAGATGAATCTAAAAATCCCTAAAACCTATGTCTGAGTCAGATCGGTATAGGGAACATTTATAACTATGTATAGCTTGATTCATGCCCTTGTAGGATACGTATTGATTCCCATATTTATTATCTCATCCCAACCACCAATTAAAAAAATCCCTCTCATTTACCAACATGTGGATCTGGCCATTGTAAGGAACATTCTAAATGATATATGGCTTGATTCCCATTCATCATTGAGATACATAGTGATGCCCATCTCCTTTATCCCCATATAGCAAAAAAAAACCAATTCTCCTTACTCCGCACATAGGTAATAATTGTACATTAGAATCCATGGATGGTCCAAAATTCAGGACATTAAACTGAAAGGTTCCTCAAGAGTCATGCGCGGCCTGATTCCTAACATTACAAGATCCCACACATGCCCCTAATTTCTAGCACAACAAATTTAAATATACGATAGAAGGTCCATGATTGAATTATGACACTCATAAGGATTAAAAAATTATTCTTCCTACAATAAATGAGTCAAATATACGTAGAATATTCAGTATTTCATGTCTGATCACGGTTGGGATATTTCTTACATTACAAAACACATGTTTCCTATTTTTCAAATTCCATACTACCAGAAAGCATGGGTCCCCAATAACATTCATGGACAATGACAATGAATGGAGAGTGTATAGTGGACACCTTTGTTTGAATATGAACATCATGCCTTGGTGGCTCTGCATATGATTCCTATAAGATGGTTGTCAACCAAAGGAAAATATGTCCTCATGAGAGTCCTGTATTACATATGTATGCCTAAAATGGCTCCCAATCCACATATACATCCAAAACACACAAATTTAGGGTTAAGATAAATCCATCATTAATGTTTGAGATTTATTAGGGCATTATTTTCTTATGGATCCCAAATTGGGACCCCTGCCCCATCAATTTTGTTCAAAGGTGTCCAACCTAAAAAATCAGGGATATGTTTTATTGGAAAGACCATAAACCGCTAATGAAAAACATGCAATACTTGCAAGAGTGAGAAACAAAAAATGGAACTCATGGATAAAAGTCGAGTACCAACACGTTAAACCTATAATTTTTGTGGATTAGGAAAATATATTTAGCTATAAAATACTAAAATGGGACATAAAGCATGTTAGGTTGAAAACCCTCAAATGATAGCCTAAGAAAAATTCAAGTTATACTAACTAATTCCATAATAAATTAGGCTTAGAAAAATATTTGGGTGATAACTGAAAAAGAATGAAAAATTGTGGTGTTATCCAAGTGACCCCATAAATAGTAATATTGTGCTCACTAAGTCCCTTTTATCAGTCAAAAATTATAGCATTATCTGACCATTCAAGTTAGGACTTCATCTATATTAGAATAAATTTCTCTTTATTCCAGTCAGACCCCATTCCGATCAGGAGTCCATACGCGAATGGTGTACGATGCACTATCTCCCGAGATGTATGTATACAGTCCCATGGTAACCTAGAGTCCAACCATGGGACATTGAAGTGAAACTCCTAATTCATGGGATTAAGGGTGATAACTTCATTTTTCAATTCAATGAGATACAATGATCAGTTCAAGGAATCATGATCATTTCTCCTTTTAACGAGAGGTGACATTCCTCCCCTTTCCCAAAGTGCATTCTAGGGCACTATCACTTAGGTAAGTCCCTAATATTCTAAGAGCCGAGCTGCATGACTGCCCATGTCATCCCAAATTTAAAGGTTCATTACTCTATTCCCCCACCAACCATCACCTCGGCTTCTTCTTCCATAGGCTACCCCTCTCCCATTAGTGGGAGAGAAGGTGTGTAGTTGGTTAAATCTCTCAAATCCTCTTATATCTCATACAGAGTGTGACTCACATGGGCTTAGAAAATTGTGATTATTACAAAAATCAACCCATAATGAACTACAAGAAGTCATATTCCTATTCAAACTAGGATTCATAGGATGACCGCTTGAAGGCCTGAGCTCAAAATGGGTTCCCTTCCAAATAGTTTAGTCACGATTATGCATCAAACAAATGGGCCTCCTCTGAGGACCAAGCCACACGATAACTAAAATATGTGGGCTCTAATTCCTCTTCTATGGATATGCAGAAAACCCATATTATAGAACAAATCCCAACATCAAATCACCTTTTGTCACTCCTGGATGACGGTAAACACTAGAGTTTCTTATCGCATTGATTAAGTCAACATTTCCTATGTAGCATCAAATCCATGTATATCCTAGATGATCCTGAAAACAATGGGTCTCCTACGGATACACTCTTTGAGAATGAACCAAGGATTCACGAATATATGAACACGAATTAATTCTATATGAGAGTCCTGAAATAAGAATTAATTCCAACCAAAAGGGTGTGATGTTCCCAACAACCCATCCTCTTGACCAATGGATACCTTAAGTGTTGTTGGAAAAATCGCCATCCAACAAGTGCCTACCTTTGGAAAGTGGGTCTAAGAATAATGGATACCAGAGTTGTTGGGTGGTTCTTGCTCCTTGAATAAACCCTTTGGAGACCATCTGAGGAAGTCATAACTTAAGAGGAATGATTGGAAAAGTACTTAACCCCATGTAATCACCCAATGAGACAGTTTGACTCTAGCACCTCCTTCATAATGTGGAAGGGATAAACTGCCTAATTCCCAGAGGGTCAACCCAATCCCCCAGAAATGATAATGATACCAATTGGGAAAAACAAAGATGGTGATGGGAAAGTATCTATAATAACGGAAAATTATCTCTACCCATCAGACCATTCTTTTCATTTTACTCAAACCCATAAACTCATTGCGTCTGAGGTGAAACACTAGCATACAGTGGAATCTTTGTATTACTCATTAACTTCTAAAACATTTTTTTTCAATCAAGAAGTTCATCTTCTACTTTAATTGTTATTTCCTAAATGTGATATTCATTATATTTGACACTGATAATAATATACTTGATATGATCATCTTCTTTTTCCTACCTTATAATCAAATTAAATGATCCATAAAATGTAGTTCTATTCCAGTCACTACCTACATTAACTTTTTCCCCATGTTTAGTCCTAATTTTTTATCATGGATCTATTAATTGAAAGATCAAGTGTTCTTACAACTCGTTTGGACTACTCATTATTGGATAAAAACGATGTAAACATGGGAAAATTATTTGAGAAGGGTCATATGCATGATCATTTTCATACATGATGAACTCTTTCACCCCATCTTCATTCTACTTTTTATAGAATTAGAATCTATCCATTTTTTGATTCATATCCATCATATCTTATTTGGTAATTTTAATATTTACAAAATAAATAAATACAAAAAAGAGGCCTTTCAAATAAGGGGAACTCAACATTTGAATGTTTCAAATAATTTTAAAATAGTTTGGGTAGTTCAAGCAATATAAGTGCATGTCTAGAAGAGATGGGGGATGAGGCCTAGGAAACAAAATGCAATAATAACTATTTGGGAGATGAAGAGAATGATAGTGAATGTTATATCATTAAATCTAAATGTTCTCAGGCTTGGAAGATAGCGAAGCACCACACAAAATTTCATTGATTGTTGTCTAAAGATCAAAACAGCAACAACAATAGACCGATCCCTACAAAGGGCTCCTTGATTAGAGTGGAGTGTTTTCTTGGATAATACTAACGTAATACATTGTTTCCCTTTTCAATTTTCACACTTCATATAAAAAAACCAATCCCTATTTTATGTATGTATTTTGATGAGAGGTGACCAAAGTGAAAATCTAATTCAAGTTATTGATGCAAGAAATTCGTTCCACTTACATCATAATGTAGGAATCCAATTATCCATTAGGCATATTGATCATCTAAGAAAAAAAATTAAAATTTTACCCATGTTTTATACTAATAAAACATTTTATTAAAATTATTATTACGAAATGGGTATTATATTATGGGTAGTGGATTCTTCAAAATTATTACTAATTCAATTAGGTTATACCATTTCCCAAACTGAATAAATAACATAGTTTTTCAACCCATTTGTCCTCGTATTTGTGTCTATATCAACCACAATATGCTAAAACCAAATGTTTCCTAGATTGAAATAAAAGGTGATTAAAGATTTAAACAATCCAGCGAGTTTAAATTTTAGGTGATTAAACAAAAATATATTTCAATCCATCATTGTGAAAAAAAATATAATCTAATATTGAAATCAACATTAAATACTATGAAGCTTATCATTATTAATGAAAAATTTTAATACCCAATTTATAAAATCAAATTAATATTAAACTAAAGCTACATGATAATTCACCTACCTTACAAATATCATTTCACATTATTAAAATATAATTAAAAAAATTTATAATTATTTCACATAAATGTTTTATTTTTATTGAAAATGTTATATGAAAACACCTTGTTTGATAACATATATTATGAATTTTACCAAACAATCGTCAAACTAGTATTAAAGATAAAAAGGTGAATCAAATATTAAATAATAATAAATAAATCATTATGAATGAACAAAAAAATTACATGGAATGAAATATATATAACACATATGTACTCCAAAAAAATTAGTCACGTCTATATAAAAATCACATATATGTATATGAAATATTTTTAAAATAACATTAAATATATTAAATTTATATAATTATTTAAATTTATTAAATTATTCAAACCAAACATAAATCTTTCATTAATCCATACAAACATAACTTCTAAAAAAATATTCCATTAAAAAATCCTTATCATATGGTGGTAAAAATAATTAAATTTAAAATACACTCACATATTTCGAAAAAACAATCCAGATATTAAAACTCACCATATTCATTAAATAAAAATAGTGACATTAAATCAAATTAATAAACCATTTATTAAATACACTACAACCATTTTCGAATAACTTAAGAAAATAAAAACTATATAAAATTAATCATTTCTAATAATTAAATCCCTTAAAATATAAAAATAATGTTTCTAACTAAAAATATATCGTACAAAATATAAATATTGAGAAAAAGAAAGTATGTAATCAATTTTATACTAGGAACTATTAAAAAAATAAATTCCCAGGACTATACAAAATAAATTTATTGATATATGTATATGAAAATAAAGAATAATCATAATCATAAAGTGTATCATAATCTTTTAACCATGTTTGTGACAATAATACCTAACCATTTAACCTATGATATATTCTTATTAAATGGAATTTAAATTAGCATTGGGTTCATTAAATATTATGATACCTGAATAATCAAAAAAATCAATCTAAAAAAACACCCATCAGAATTAATATATATTTATAATAAAGAAATACTAAACATAAATGTCCTAGTCATCCCATGACACAAATATAGTCATAAAAATACACCTATGGAATTAAATATCAATTCACAAATAGTGAGGCATGAAACAAATGAATATATTCATATTTAATTTATATAAACTAGAATTATGAAATATTTATAGTTTCTTGTGAAAAATACATAACACATTATCACAATTTTAAAACATTCCACAATGAATACAAGTACTCATTCAAATCAATAAAAAATAAACCTCACACCTTTCAAATCCCTATACACCCTGAAAATATTTAATCGTTTCTTTAAAAATCTAAAAAACTAATTAAATATATAATTCTTGGAGCTTTGTAAGAGTTAAATAAAAAATAGATTAAAATATAAAAAAAATAGGAAACCTAAATAAATTAATAATAAATTGAATCATTACATTGAAAAAAATCATATTTAAAAAACATGAAAAAATCATATCAGAATAAACAAAATTAAAAGAATATACTATATCATGGATGTATTTATTTCTAACTATTATTTTGAGAAAATATATTCATTCAAAACTAAAACTATAAATCCATAAAAGGGCCTCCATTAACATAAAATGCATGTCCACACTAATACTAAAATGAAAACATATAATTATCACCACTTGACACACAATACATATGTGCATGACTCCAACTCCATGTATTACTTGATGAAAATTTGTTCAATCCTCTATTAAAATGAAATTATTCTAATACAATAAATGAAAATTAATATTAAATAAACCTATAGACTATTAGTGTACAATTATGGTGTGGGTATTTAACCAAGGGGGTGAATCTGGTCCGAACAACATTCAAGATTGTCGAAGGGTTAAAGATATAGATGGAAGAAGCAATTAATGACGAGAAGAAAGAATATCACACCTTAGATATTAAGAGGATTGATTCGTTGATGATGATAAATTAGGGTTCGGTTCCTTGATGGTTAGGTTTTCTAAGGGAGCAAAAGTGGTAGGGAGCGACGGTGACGACGATGGAATGGAGCAACGACAAGGATATCGGTGGGGGCAGTACTACGGTTCCATGAGATCTTGAATTTGTGAGAGAGGGTGAATCTGTTAGAATTATTTTTATAAGAACTCATGAGGCTTTTATCCACACTTTAAAAATAAATATATTTTATTATTTAAATGTAATTATTATAATTTTATAATAATTTTATTATTTATTTATTTATAAATATAATTAAAAATAAATATATTTTATAATTATTTAAATATAATTATAAATACATTCAATATAATAAATATATTTATCATTTAAATATATTCATTATAATTTTATAATGATTTAAATATGTATTTAATTATTTATACTTTTAATTATAATGAAATAGATTTAAAAATTATTTATATATAATTATAATTATATTTTCATAAATATATAAATTTATCAATATATAATTATAAATATACTAAATTTATTCATTATGATTTTATAATTATTTAAATATATATTTACTAATTTACAATTTAATAATTATTTTTTACATTTATATTTAATTATAATTTTAAAATTAAATATTTAAAATAATTATTTTTTGAAAAATCAATTAAATGGATTAATTATATAAATTTAAAGCATATTTTAAATGTAATAACCTAATAAATAAAAATAAATAAATATTATTCATATAAATTACAGTCATATTGAAATAATTACATGTATAATAAATAAATATTTATATTAATAAATATTAAATATTGATTAAAAATATTTTTAATATTATTAATGACTATATAATAATAAATTGATAAATAAAATTAAAATATATAAAAAATATTAAAAATTGAATTTGTATTATTTATGTGAAATACTAACATACATATGTACACATACACATCTACAAACATATGCATACACACATGTATACACACACATACACATAAATTAAAGCAGTTATACATGTATATATATTTCTATTTTATATTTATTATCAGAATATATATATCAAAATAAATATATTCAGTTATATATTATACAATTATTTAAATAATATATTAAGATATTATTTTTATTTTTATCATATACACATTTTGTAATCAATGTATATAAATAAACTATTAAACATTTTGACAACTACATATTTGATAATTTATATAAATATAATTATGATTTTTTTGAAGTTATATAATTCATATTTATATATTACATTAATATATATATATACTTATTGTAATAAATTTTTTTTCCATATATATTTATATATATTTATAATTATTAATAAATATTTTTATAAATATTTTTATATAATTATAAATATATTTATATAATTATGTATATTTATATAATTATATATATTTATTAATATATAAGTATATATAATTATAAATGTAATAAATTTATATTATATAAATGTATTTATTATAATTTTATAATGATTTAAATTTATATATTTATTCTATACGGCTCAGTAATGGATTAGGGAACCAAACCCATGACCTGAAAAGATACTAATAAAATGAAAATGTATAAGGAAAGAAGAAAGAAAGTCAAACAAGGAATAAAATGGTAAAATCAGAATAAAAGAATCCTAATAAGAAAGTAAATCCATTCAAGTCATTCTACATCTCAAATTCCTAATATATATTCCTCTACCCTTTGGATGTCAGCCTCTCCGCCATGTCTTGACCCTTTGTGGGTCCTCACATTCTTCATCCAATGGTGATTCAGATGAGCCCCCCCCCCCCCTGAGTAGAGCAGATCAGGAATTTTGATGATAAATCATGAAGGTCCACTTTTGGATTGGATTAGATGCCATATTCAATTGTTATGGATAATAAAATTTTCAAGACTACATAGTCATTGAATCCAAAAACATTCGACACCGTCATAAAAAATATGACATCACATTATGTGAAATACCATTCTGTCGCTTCCTCATTGAGTCCTGTAATGGACCTTTCACCTTCTTAGTTCTCTAGAGGTAAGATATTAGAGTTATTTCCCCGTGAAATAACACATTCCTAATGAAAAGATTTTACAAAAGTGAAGCATGTATTTTTTTAATAGATCAGTAAAATGAGGTCGTAAGACCAGTCCACACTATGTAAACTATCATCACTCTTGGTCTTTCAACCAATATTTGAATTAGAGAAGATGGAAAGTATGATGTCTGTGATTGAGGCTCATATTTTTTGGATTTATGAAGGATAACCAATAGAAACCCCAGTTAATCCACCATTGTTCTCTTTCCCTTAAATTGGAACCATTGCATATCGACTTATGCATGATAGGTAGATTCATGTGATGTTTAAGAATTGACAAAAAAACCCCACATCTAATTTTTTATCTTCATAGCATTATAAAACCTGTAATGGATAACATCTTTTGGACTAGCTCTGGGATTCTAGACACCCTCTATCTAATTTTCCATTGACAACATGCTTGGGGAAACAAAGACCTATGAATAACTTTCATCATTAGTTTTAATTGTCTGTATGGGTCTAGACACCTAAGGAAGAGTAGAATTAGAAACATTACAGTATAGAGATTCCAAACCTTGATTTTTTTCCTCAAATCATCTACATGTATTATATTCATAGTTCTGCCTTGAAAATATTTTTCAGAAGATGGATATCCTCATAGAGATTATTTTTCCCTTTTCTGTCTCATGTAGTATGAAATTTCCTCTCATGTAATAACTGGGCATCAATTTTAGCCCTAACTTCATCGTCACAATCAAATTATGTATGATTATCATCTTTATAATTATCATCAAAAGAGCCAATATGAACTCCATTAAAAAGGACCTCCCATCACCCCTACCCGATACCATTGATTCCCCATTTGAAGTGGCCTTTTTCAACTCCCCAGAAACATTCATCACAAGATTAATAACACCAGTATCCACTCCATGTCCATGAAACCCAGTTGAATTGGGATTATACATAGGAGATAATCCAAAGCCCACATCAACTGGAAAAGGAACTCTGACTGACGATTCATTCCCATCATGTGCAGGCACAATCTTGTGCAAGGTCCTCCTCTTACAATTATCATATACGTGTACCTTTAAGAATAATATGAAAAAGATGTTGTCTTAGTGGCATTTACTATTGGAGTTCCATATAATCTGACAATTACAGAAAAAATTAGGTAAGATTTGTAAATAATTTTAATATTTAAATTATCTTTATTAGTTGATAGAACAACTTTTTCAATCAAAGTTGTGCCAAATTTAATCACCACAAGAAACCTAGAATAATACCAAAATCTGGCCTCTTCTGTTTTCTTATAAACTTTGATAAAAAATCCACATGATGAAATCTATTTCATACCAAATACCTGATCCCAGACCTGAGTTCTAGAATTCATGATTTCAAATGGGTTGAACTAAGAGTCCCACTATTGAATACAGATCATCCCAGACTTTAAGAAGATTGATCCTAGTACCCAAGGATTCCTCTTTAGATCAAAATCATTAAAAATTAAATGAAAAAATCTTTATTCAATCGTTATACATTTGAAACCCTTGAAACCCTAGACATCAGAATTCCGATTAACCAGATCCTCCATATTACAAGGGTCTGAACCCAAGGGCAGCACAAGACAAGCGATAATAAAAAATTTACAGTTTGGAAATATTTCATTGATCACATCATTGTTTGATGTAATATGATTTGTATTTCCTTTTTTGATAACATTTTCATGAGGTCACGACTTCAAGAGGGAGAACTTACTGGTTTGATTGGATACATTATCCTTACAACTGCCCATTGCCCTGACTACTTACAGATGCTTTCCTTAAGCATAAGTTGTCTTTCATAGTCCATCCTTTGAAGAATCACCCAAACAGTGAAATATATTGTTTCAACTGAGCTATAGAAACAAATGAATTTACCTCGACCAATAAATCGAAACCAAGAAAATACAGAAGAGCAACAAAGAAGCCCAAATTGCCATTTCATCCGTGAGAAGTGTCTCCCCCGATGCGCATCCTTCCTCATAAATAAATATATTTATTTATAATACTAATTATAAATAAATATCATTATTAATATTTGTACATAAATATAAATATATAAATATAAATATATATATATTCATATAATTATATATATTTATTAATACATAAATATATATAATTTTAAATATTGTATAAATATATTTTAATTAAATATGTTTATTTATTTAAAATTTTTATTATTTAAATATATTTATTATAATTTTATAAATATTTAAATATTTAAATATTTATTTATAATTTTATAATACTTTTTAAAAAAATTCTATATAATATATTTGAATTATTAAAAAATATATATTAATAGATCATATTTATATTAATTATAAAAAAGCATTTTAAATTAATATATATAAATATTTTTTTTAATATAAATATAATAATTTCATATATTTCAATAATATGTTTTATTGAAAGAATTTATCAATGCTAAGAATCGCTTTGATAACGATGAATCTTTATCACTGCTAAAAAAGCATTGATAAGGGGCACAATATTATCAACACTTTTTTAGTGCTGATAAAATTTACCTTTAGGAGATCTTTTATCTAGCTTGGATAAAGGTACCCCTTTTATCATTATTTTATGTTTATCACTTGTAAATGTAGGCACTGCATATGCACTAGTCTATGGTAGTGGGTAGTGTTATTACTCACTGATACATGAGAGGTATTCAATTGATTCATGTGAGTTGTACAATCTGACACATATTGACCATTCAATAGGCCTTCCTTCATCACAATGATGGATCCACATGCAATTCGTATACTAAAAAAACCTATCCGAATGGTCGAACCCGTTTGGTAATGATTTCTTAAGAAAATGAGGTTTTTTGTATTTTTAGGTACCCACATAACCTCTTATTGAGTCTTAACCATCCCATTTTGGAGTTATATAGATACAGACCCTACACCCATGATAGGAAAACTTTTATTATTCTGCAAATATGTATCACACAAATTAATCTCCCTTAATTCAGAAAAGTACTCTCACTATAGAAAAAATTGAATTTAGCCACGTTAATAAACATGGCTAAACCATTAACCAACATTTTTCAAAAATACTATGAAACAATGTATCACAAAATTTGGCCAGTTTATAATGGTCTATAATTTAATTGCATTTATAAATATCAGTGATTTACTACAGTTATAAATATATCTAAATTTACCACATTTAGAAACGTTGATAAATTTGTCATGTTATATACATCGCTAAATCAGAAGTGTTTATATATGTAAATATATAAGTATGTTTATAGTAATTTATATTTACAAATATAAATATATATATATATATCTATAAATTAGTATATAAATATACTTATAAATTCATAAATATTCTTATAAATTTATATTTATATATAATACTAATTTCTAAATTAACAATCATTTATTTTGTTATTAATAATATATATATAATATAATTTCTTATTTTTTATCCCCCTGCTTGGACCATTGGAAATAATATATATATATATTATAAATAAACTTATAAATAAATAAATATATATCTCTATAAATAAATTAATTTAAATAAACTTATATATATATATATATACATTTATATATTAATAATGACCATCTATGTCATTATTACTAATTAATTATAATTATGTTTCAACTTATTTGTCCATGTGTTTCTATGTATATATGTATATGTGTATGTGTGTCTCTGTATGTGTGTGTGCATGCAATATTTCTATTATATGTTTTCTATAATTGAGGGTATATATAAATACCATCAAGTTAATATATTAATATATATATTAAAATATAAAAATATATAAAAATTATTATAAATTAATACACACAAGTGAACACACGTAAATATTAATTCAGATAATTACTTTTACATTTACATATATTTACATATGTATATATATAATTTACTATATATATATATATTATAATTTAATATATATATATATATACATATATAAATACATACATGAATACATATACATACACATATATATTAATTATATATAAAATTAGAAATTTCAAATATTATTACATATATTAATTTAATAATTATTTATTTTTATTAATTAATTATAATACTATTAAAAATATATATACATAAAAATGATTTAAAATTTTTGTTGAATGTTTTTCACATTTAAAACACTCTAAAAATAAAAATTACTCATATTAGCCATGATTTAAAATGCTGTTAAATTAAGGTCATTTTAAAACATGGCTAATTAGTGACATTTTAAAATTAGGATAAATTAGAGATGTTTTAAAATGTGGCTAATTTTGAAACGTTTTAAAACACAACTAAATTTGAGATTTTTTAAAACCCAACTAATGAGCTACATTTTAAGAAACAGCTAAAAAACATGGATAAATTACAATTTAAAAACTTTTTCAGAAAATGTGGCTAAAGCAATCTGTCTAGATTTATGTTTTTTGTTGTTTCTTTTTAAGGACACATATGAAAGGAGAATCATGAATCCTAGATCCACTCCTCAGAAATGGCATCGTCACAAATATTCAATAGATCTACAGTGCCTAAATTCTATTCGACTAATAATGAATGATCATTGTTATTTTATTTTAAATCATTCCTATTATTAAGACAGTTCCTCTTTGTATACCAAGGTTTTTATTTTGTAACCACTTTATCACCTTATTACTAAAACTAGACCAACTCTTTATATAATTATATCACTCAATCTTCTTACCCCTATTCACATTTCATTCTTTAACATTTAATCCTTCACCCCCATTATTGACATAGCCTTTCTTTTGATGTTCTTTGGCTAATAAATCAAATTTAACCTCTTCGAGTGTAATAGTATCCCTACCATACAACATTAAGTCTATCCAAACTAAAATCCTCATCTAAATGTGATAAAAAATATTGTTTGATCCTATAAACTTATTTCGTCAACTAACTTTGAAATCTCCTATAATATTATCTTAAAATCATCAATGCAGGACATAACTGTTGTTCAAATATCTATATTGAAAGTATATAATATCATTTTCTTGTACAATATTCATACTGAAGTTTTAGTTATGTATATGGATTCTAATTTATAATCGATTATAGCAGTGTTAGACTCTTATGAAACCTATTTAAAATCTTTATTGCCTAATAATAACAACCTAAGTCTATGATATTTTTGAAGGATATTAGCAAAAATATCATCATAGGGAACAATATATTTCCTATCAAGGGAGATAGTCACATCATTCTTATTAGGACAAATAAGATCATCAAGAAGCACATTATGATCTAGAATGGTGCTTATCGTTTTCCTCCTCATATTGACCTCATTTTCACCATCAAATTTATACATTATGAATTTAGTAGGATCTATATTTTATAAAACAAATATCATTGATATCAATTGTTGTGGGAAGCGTTATTGTGGATGTGTACAAGAACAGCCAAGATCCACTGAGTTATATTTTATGACTTACATTCATTTAGATAAATTTGCTTTTTATTACAAAAAATGGTGCGGATCAATTGAAATTAAAATATAAATGATCTTTCTTACAAAAGAAAGAACATAAATAAGGGACACCATGATATAGTTTGTTTTGATTCATGTTGAACCTAAATAAATGATGATAACACCATACTAGAAAAGATTTATTATGAAAATAAAGACGGAATATACCATTATTGAAAACAAAAAAAATCCATTGAGAAGCTATTTGAGGAAACTGACTTTACTAAACCAGGTGGTAGTGTTCAAATCCATCGGCTAGAGTTAGCAAATGTCATCTTAGGTAGACTCATCCTAGAAGGGGGGGGGGGGGTTGAATTGATTAGATTAAAATTTTAAAGAGATTTGCTAACTATTTAATTTAGTTAATAGAGTTAACTTTCAAAAGAAAATAAAACAATAAACACATAAAATTTTTATTGTAGTTTGGAAAAAATTGAAAATAATCTACTATTTCAGCATTATATTCATGGGATATTTTTTAATTACCTTATTTTCAATGGGAATCATCACCAAATACAACATGCACCTTTTCAAGTCATGTTATAACCAGATTGATACACTAAATATTGTATGAAGATTCACAACCCTTACATACGTTTGGTGGAAGGTTTATCCTATATTGACTTTTAGAATCCATTATTCAAAACCCAAATAACCTAAATTTTAGAATCCGGAAGTCACAAATTTAATATAGAGAATTATTTTTTAATGGAAAATCATAGCACAAAGTTATAAAATAGATGATAATTTAGAAATAATATTTATAGATAGAATTACAGACTCAAAGAACCAAAAGAATTTGAATGAATAAATTTGATGCACAAATTTTGGTTCTTGAGAAGTGATTTAGATAAACTCTTCAAGGTAGTAGTAATAGTTAAAGAAGCTTGGGTTCAACACTTTATACTCTATCCAATACATGAAAACTTATTCATATAGCTTTTTACAAAACCATAAAGTTCACATCAAATTTTTTCAATTCACAAATGTTCATGTTCTCACAACCAGTATGCTTTGAATGTCTCTCAATGCCTTTAAATAGGATCTGTTAAACAAACAATCCAATATCATACTAGGTAAAATAATTCAATTTAAAATAATAAAAAATTATTTGGGAGATAATAATTTATCATTCCTCAATAAACATTGATATTCAATTACTAAATACCAATTCTAATGAATTTCAATTCATTTTTAAACAAACCAAAATATCTCTATAATAAGAAGTTACAGAAATTCCATAAATATAACATAGTTTATTTTGGTAAAAAAATAAAATTTAAATTTTAAAAAAAAACTTTCTATATTTTTTCATATACATAATTCATATAATAATAGTGAAAACAAATCACTGAATATTAATTTATGAATGAATAAAAAAATAAATCAACTCAAAATATATAAAATAAAATTCCAAATAAATGAATGTTTTAAGATTATAGAAAAATTAACACAACAGATTTATTAACATTTTAAAATATGGTTAAAACACATTAAAAAATTATTCACATGGTTTCTATACCAACATGAGTTTATTAAATAACACAAATAATTTAAAAAACAGAAAATAAATATGAACTAAATCAAATTATCGAAATAATTGTATGTGATATTTTTATTGAAATTTATAGATTTTTGAAAAATAAATATTGTTGAAGTTACCATGAGGTATATATAATGTGGTTGATTGACTTACTATTTTATAATAACATGTAGTCAGTCAGTATAACATTTTCTTGATCAACATAAAGTGTGACCCATAAAATGACTATGTGGTCCTGTGGTCGAGCATTATGCATTGTGAGTCAAACACTGTAAGCATCCCACCCATCACATCACGTATATTGTATGAAGATATTCTCATGAAAGACGAAGGATCGCGAGCTTCAAATACTATAGTGGATTCCCATAAAGCAAGTAATTTCCTTGTAGTTTCACTATATGGCATGTTTATTGATTTTTCTAAGAATGCTTTGCAACTCGTGTCTTCATTCACTTATATTTTCAGCTTGATATTCTTTTATGAACTGAACTGAAATACTGTATTACATAACTTATACATGAGGCATATTCGCATTCTTTATTTCACATAAAACATGTACTGTAATTAATAACATTTAAGTATTATAAATATTTATTAATATATTTATTATTTATTGATATTTAATTAATAAAATTTAATTATAATAACATAATTAATAATACATTATAATAGTGTAATTTATAATATAATATGTACATTAAAAGATTTATGCTAATAAAATTTTTATAGTGTAAAAGTTATGTTTTAAGATATAAATATTGTGTTATTAAATTTATTTTTCATTTATTTATTTTATGGAATCATTTTTATTTTATATTTTTTTAATGTTTAGTTAGTTTATAAAATTTCATTTAGATTGTGATTATAATTTATAATTTATATGCATTCAAAGTCACCAACATGAAATATAATAATGTTTCAAATAAGTGACCTTGTAAGCCTATAAATTATAATGAATAAATATAATCTAAATAAAATTTTACACGTTGAATAACAATATAAAAATAATTTAAAATAAAAATAATTTTATAAAAACAATTACTGAAAATTAATTTTAACTGTTTAAAATATTTTTGTTTCAAAATATAACATTTTTATTTATAATTTTTTTGATAGTACTTTTATTTTAAATAATTTTTTATATGTTTATTCAATATTTTAAATTTCATTGATTTTATTTATACTATATTTAATATATATATATATTTTAATGTGTGAATATTATGTTTTTAATCCATAATATCCATGTCATGTAAATTAATTTTAGTTTATTATATTGCTGAAATTATTATTACTTTCATCTTTTTTATATATTTAGGCTATGTTTTATGTTTTAATTAGATTTTTTTTATTTTTTATATTTAATAATATTTTAAATTCACCAACTCAAAATTTAATAAGTTTTCATATGTTTCACGTTTTCATCTTTTAATGATTATAAAATTTAAACGACCAGTACAATCAAGATGAATATTAAAACATAATCAAAACATATAAAAATAGTTAAAAATAAAAACAATTCAATCAATATAATAGATAGAAAATAAAATAGACTATATAAATCCATGTTGTTTCGAATCCTTCAAATCAATAGAAAATATAGATATAAATTAGTACAATAAATTTTTATGATGATGACCCATCCCACAATCCGAAGTATATATGAGATGATCGTATCAAGATCACTGACCTCTATGCTAGGATGGACCGTGATAAGAAATGGATTGTCCTCATTTGCAGGAACCTCAATTGTCTAATTCACTACACGTTAATCATCAGGAGGATGTCTCATCGACATATCGAGATGTGCACTCAATCATTCTCTCACTGTGTAAGTGGAAGGAACTTCCACCCGATGGGTGAACCATAAGGCCCGTGATGGGCCTGCCATAAAAGATAGAGGAATGAGAGATGACTCTTGATACATGTTCATATCAGTTATACTTGGTAAAAATTGTGTTTATGTTGACAACATAAATGGATCTCATTCTTGATGGTGCACAACCATAATTAGGAGATTCTTTGATGCTAGAGGTGTGGCCTCTTACGGTAGAATAAGTGAGGCCTCACATGCAGATCAACATGGTCTATATCTCCACATCCACGAATATTTAACATCAATAGTTCTTGGAAGAGGTTATTGAGTAGGAACTTCCTATCCCCAGGAAATAACATCATTTTCCCTGGGAGGACAACAAAAGATATTATCATGTAGAACAAAATATGATGACATCATCTCATGTGCTGTCATAGGGTATACTTCTTAACTAAATACCTCTCCCTCCATTGGATCATACATGTGAACAATATGTGTAGGTGATTATGTCGTAAAGTGATTCATATTGAATTAATAAAATCATAAAATAACTATTGTAAAGATACTGAATTACTATTGATCCAAAAACTTGTTTGTCATAAGAGATATCGAGTAAGGAATGGTCAGTATAAAGAAACATCAAGCTGGAATAACTAAAAAATTCACTAAAGGGATTGGATTTTTGAAGGTCAAAACCTATGTGAATGGATGTTGTTCATAGAAGATTCCAGGTTATGCTTATCATGAGGTTGTAACCTCCATACAACATAACTTCAGTTCATGTAATTCACTCGACCACACAGAGCCTGAGGTAGTAACCTCTATGCAGAGTATGTCCAATTTTTGGAACCCCATGAATTCAAAAATCTCATAATATTACATGAAAGCCTATATATTTAAAACAATTGATGCACATGCGTCTGTTGGGATTATAAATACCTCCCCATGTTTGCCTTTTAGCGGGATCTTTCAGCTTCTATGAATATCTAGGAATTCATGATACTCTAATCCGTTATGAGTGGGTGAATATATATATTTACAAAGGTAACCATATTGTCTAAAACCACATCCCATGGGGTTTTAAGAACCTCAAACCATGGTGGAGATTCCTTTCGTGAACGTCCATCATCATCATATAAGAATAAATCCCTTTATTATTTAGGAGTTTCATGGGATAATTATCATTTTCCAAACCAACCCCATGGGAACCAAGACCTCAATATGAGGTAGGGTAACCCTATTTTATGAAACATTTCCTTTCATGAGACCACTAGATTTCAAAAATCCATCAAATTTTAGGAATCCCATCGTCTAGGCATCCATATTTTCCATCATTTCATCTAATTCTATTTTTTGAAATTTGAGTACCCAATACCTCATATACCCATCCAAAAACAGTTCATTCACACTAAAAATCTCTATAAAACCAGTACCTAAAAACCTCACGTCTTCCCTTTGTGTTTCATGCACATCTCAGACCATTACTCTAACTTTTATTTCTAAGAATAGGCACCCTAATGAATTTTTATCCTAATAATAGTCTCCCTAACATTTATATCCCTAATTTACATTCCTCCATAGGGGTGTTTACAAATTCCCCACCCAGATGTGCATGATCTGTGGACATGTAATCCCTACAGGCTGAATCATCACAAAAAACTACCAACCATTCTTGGCAGAGAGTCCTTTTTTCGGATATTCCCCTACCACGCCTTGGGTATAGTACCCTCTATGCCAGAGAAGCATGATGAAAAACAATCAGCATCACTTCCTAGTCATATGATATTAAACATCATGTCAACAACCTCAGTACACAACATTAAACTATATCCTTAACATATGACAAGAGGACATAATTACACATGTATATTTAATATAGAATGATACTCCCATGTACATCTACTCTGGGCATAAGACCCACACCCCCATGGGCTCCTAATCTAGAAATACCATATGCATAAGTCCCACACCATTCCTCATTGATGATCCTTCTAGGACATGAGAATACTTAATGCATGATGCAAAACTACTTGGATCAGTCCTCTCACATCACCTTAAACTACATCATAAAACTACATTGGTGTTGATACCTATTTTTTAATGTGGTGTGTTGGAAACCACATTGAGGTTCAATACGAATATACCAACTCATCTAGGGGATCTCCCTATGGTTCAATCCTAATGCCTCGAAAATTCAATGAATCCTTAACTGTGATCATATTCTCCCATAGAAACAAACAAAACTATCCACCTACACCAAAAAGGTCTTAAACATGGGGATCACTTATCCCCACATGGAATAAAACACTAACCCACCTATCAACATATGACATTAAGCCTCTGTCCCACTTATATGAAAAATACATTAAACCTATGACCCACTTTTCCCCACATGACATTAAAACTACGATCCACCTATCCCTATAAGACATTAAACCTATCACCCACTAGTCTCCATCAGACATTAATCCTGAAACCCACCTATCCCCACAAGGCTTTAAACTTGTTACCCACTTGTACCCATAATACATTAAATATATTACCCATCAGTATCAATAAGACATTACACCTATGACCTATCCATTCCCATAATACCGTAAACCTTTGAAATGATCCAAAGTCACTACCTCATATAATAAAAATGTGATTCTAGAGGTAAACAACTCATAAGACTTATGAACCAGGAGTAAAATACAACATGGATGATACCAAATGCCTTAGGTTCTAATTCAAAGATTCCCTCTAAAATATTAAGATATTATAGGTTCCCAACAAACCCAAATTCATGAAATTCCAAAACTCGGTGAGATTGAAGTAATGTAAATAACTTTTTTCCACCTTGGGATGACACCAGGAAAAACATTCATGAATAAAAATTAAATCTATGAGGGAGAATTGGACTAGGTGATGAGATCTATGGATGAATCTATGGAATGAGTAACCAAAATTCTATCACCCCATTGAAATCAAGTATCTAACATTGCCGATTAAAGTGATGGAATATGCCAACCTTTGGAAAGAGCGAATACAGGGAAACAAGCAGGCTCTCCAATGCTAGAAGGAAAGATTGTGCCCAAACCATATGAGAAAGGTATAGAAAAAAAATTTAAACCAAATTTGAAACAATTATATTTAAACTGTGGGGATTGATAATGTTGGGGCACCATCATATTATTTTAGATCTAGATATACATCACTGGGATGCACAAGGTAAGCAGTGGACCCAACGTGAAACTCTCCTACAAATTGGGATAGATAACGATGGGAAAACTTTGTCTATGACATCATTAACATAAACCCTACTATATTAAATAAAAAATGGTTTATTTTGGGGTGTTTGGTATTTATTTCACTATATCTGTACTAATTACCTATTCCACAAACTTTATAGGACTCAAGCTATAGCAGAACAAAGACCTATTTACAATAGGCATAGGGGTAGAGGAAATGTCAGTGTGGAAATTCATAATTACTATATTCCTTCCATAAAATCCTCTAGGTATTCAAATACTGGGTCCCTATTCCACTTATCACCCTCCAAGATCATCCAGAGCAGAGTGATCGAAACCGATTTTCATTGGTACAAACAAGAAGGGATCATTCCAACTAGGAATATAACCATCCAAGATGTTGAAGCATCTACACCTTGCTGACACCACCATCCCTAAGGGTTGTGCATGGGGTAACCACCCCCATTCCAAAGACAAAATACTTTGTGAGACTCTTGTTGGAACGCTCTAATTGCTTACCCCCTACGTCAAAGAGGTAGGGGATGTTTGATTGGTATCCATCATGACCACCACTCAGGAGATTCTCAGGAGGGCTCCCACTAATCTACATCAATGGAAACAATGACTAGTCCCATAGGTCGATGAGTGGTATAAATCCTTCCTTACTCCACTGACCCTAGTCTAGAACACCTGATTCCAATACTGGGGGTAGACATAGAACATTTCACATTAAGAGGTATCTTTTGTTGCACAAGTGGCCCTCACGACCACTAGAATATTCCTTCAGATGCGAACAATTGATCAACGGGGATCCATCTTCACCCACTTTTGTTGAAGACACTATATGTATCGTAGGTAAGATGGATTGAATCTATTATTCACTTGCACCACTTACAACCATTATGGTCTATCCTGTGATGAGGAATACCAGAACAGAGGTCCTACCCACACCACCACCAACCAGTGTGGAGGTCCTCTCTGCTCCACAACAAACAAGTGTGGAGATCCTACCCACACCACGAAAAACTATTTAAATGGTCCTCCCAAAACCCCCTATAAAATAGTTACGAGGTCCTCCCAATTCCAAAAACACGCCCTAATAAGAAGAATCATCCAAGGGAAGGAGGGAGAACACCCACCATGGTGTCCATGCTCATGGAAAAGGTCGTAAAACACATAGAGGGAACCAAAATGAATTTAAATTTTTTTTGGGAAGTCCCTCATCATTAGAGGCTAGAATTTGGAAAGAAATGAGTTACCACCAGCCTATCAGACACTGAAATGATGACTAAATCAATAAGCTAACCTTCATCCCTAATACCGGAATTGGGGGTAGAAGCCCATTGATTAAGGCTTATAATTATGGAATCAAAATTCCAAATGATTCCTAAATAATTAAATAGTTACCTATAAGTGTAGGATGTTCTATTCCCCTTCCAAGTAATAATAGTGAAACCATCTTAATATCCATCAGTTTCCCTCCTCTGCACCTCCACATTATAAGTTAGAGAGATGTGAGGGCATGATTTTATGCCTTTAAGTGATGGTGAAAACTTTACTGAGCCTCAAATGAATGTTGCTACCCTCATGCATGGGGAGGTGGTAATTACCCTATATTATATTTATATGATCTTGAAGTTCGATCTATATCCATGAAAAATTCCAACATGTAGTGTATGTTTGACTTGCATCGTTTTCTCACTCCTGAAAAAACAATAGTAAAGTAGATATGTGTCAGTATGACCACTTGTATCTCAGCCTGCGCAATAGATGATTGGGCCAACCATGAGCAGGACTATCCCTTTGGTAATTATCAAGAGGACCTATGGAGAATCTTGATCACTGAATAGCTATCAGTCACATTTTTTTCACATGAAACTTGATATTTCATCGTCTTAGAGTCCCTCATTAAGGGCAAAATCTTTTTCCACCAAAATTTTTGGGTGATGTTCCACAACCTTTGGTACTATCATTTACATACTGAAAAATACATATACATCTTGATGAAATTCAATAATAGTGAAATAGGTTTGAGATCGTAGCACTCCTAGTAGCTGAGTGTCTTGAATTGTATAGCTACCATCACACACCTCAACAAAACTGTGATAGGACCCTCACCATTCACTACTAGGTTATGAAAGAGAGATATCAAGACATGCATATTAGAGGCTGGGGGGTTCATGTTTATCTCTATTTCATCCTTATACTATGTAAATATAGAGACCATTATTCTAACCCACCCACTAAAAATGACCTCTATGACTACCTCCATAGTTAATTTCACCACCATCAAACAATTAAAGGATCCAAGAAACATGGCTATTGACATAGGGAATGCAACAACACAACACCAAGCAGACCACATGAAATGTGCCTTTACTCTTTAGGAGAGAGAGACATTGGGCCATAGGATTACCCCTAATGAATTGTTTTTTCGTACTCATTGATATTTCAAAAAATTGAAGTGACATACTGAGCTCATTAGTCTATCTGACGCTACAAAAAAGGTGAGTATGACACCATGATAACCACCTTGCTTAAGGATCATGAAGACTAAGAAAGGCACACTATAGAGTTTATTTCCAAGTAGTTTCTGAAGGCTGATAATTTCATATGGGACTATATCTATCCTCCAGTGGGTCACCCATTCGACTTAACCTAGGTCCCCCAATTTCAACTTGGTGGCCCCATGTACCTGATCAGGGTAGAAGATGAGGGATACAATTATGAAGCGAGATATGAGCTGCCCACACTAAATAATAAATATTATTATTCACATCAGGATCAATTTCATGCTTCTTCCCAAGTCTATGAGCATGTTAATGAATTTGTGACCATAAATCCTCACCACGATGACCTGATACGTACTCTAGTTTTCTATCCCGAGACTCAGAAACACAACATGTGGCAATTACCCTTTAAGTAATGCCATACCTAGCAAGGGTAGACTATGTTTGAGAACTAATTTTTTTTTTGTAATTCTAGTTTTACCCTATTCAATGGGATGGGTGATCCACTACAAAATCTTGAAGACTTCACCTGAAGGTTTGGTCTAATGTTCGGGACTCTAGAATAGTTGGAAGCTTTGAAAATATGATACTTCGTCCAAACTCTTAACGGACCTTCATTTGTCAGTTATAGTTAGCTTCCCATAGGGCTTATTTTCAATTTGTAGGACCTCTATAGATAGTTATTTTACTAGATCAGATCCACCTCACACCAGACTAGCATTTTTTACCTCTTCAATTGAAAATAGCGACTCGATGAGTGAGTTGCTGACTTCATTACGTGATGGAAGGGACTCATGTATTCACATGGCATGCCGCTTTACTAGGAACAACCAATTATGATGTGGTGGAGTACATCAATGTTGAGATAGTCCCTACCCTCATATTCCTGAACAACACATAAATATTTTAAATGTTCTTAAAAAATCTCATCATCTAGAAGAATCCTTGACGCGAACCAAACAACGATTGTGCCCATTACCACATCCAAATCCTGCATAAGTCTAGTAAAATAAAATATAGTTTCCATTTTACATTCATTGGATCCTAAGATGGAACACCTAATAACCACCTTTTTGGATGATCCTCACCAAGTGTAGCCCTGAAAAATATAACCTCTCCATGCACAAAGTCTTCACTGAGAGCATGTGGCCCCAACCCCAATCAGGGCGAAGTTCCCAGGGTGATGTTTTTAGAAAAAAATAACACGATATAATAATTTATAGATTCATAGGTCCTAGAATAGTTCGTCTATACCCTAAAAAATGGAATAATATGTTTCATGAATATAAGAGACCGTAGGAGTCTTAACTTACTAGCTGCACTGATCATTTCCCATATCACTGAATCTTTAGAAGCACTATAGATGAATGATTTGTTTTAAAATATTTTCTCTAGGACCAAGTAGGTTATGTTTTATTAAGATTGTAAAAAAATCATGGTGTAGGTGACACATGTATCTTCTGACCTTGGTGGTGATAGCGAAGTATCTGGTAAGTGGAAACTGTCTCCCAGTCACTGAACATAGAAGTAAAATGACTAGTTGGCTCATAGGATAGCCTCTCACACTTATGGTGTCATATTTGTTCTCTTGAGTAAGAAAGAACTTCTAGTGGGTTTTTCACCTCCTCCAACTGCCACATCCATGTCTACCCAAAAACCTCTTAAGTATTCAAATAACAAATAATTGACATAATGGAAATCATATTCCTCCGTCGGTTCCAAAGCTAGTCCGCACCATTGGCAACTTCATGCCTCATGAGTTAGAAGATACACCCATGGTACGTCAAACCCTAGACTATTCAACTAACTATGAGTAATAATACACCTCTGTGAATACTATTAAACTAGTTAACCTCATCACAATGCCCAACAATAAGGAATTCCATGTGAACACCTGAGTCAAATTTATCTTATGTTAACAAATTAAATGTAAGGGATATGTAAGCCATCAAAATACTAAGTCTAGTGCATCAAAATTGGATATTCACAATACTAAAACTAGAAAAAATACCTCACATAGTGATAGTTAAGTACAACACACTCAATCCTCTCTATTGGGTGAACCTACACAACCGACCATATTAGTATATTGTGTTACTTGCCCGTGGAAGCACCACAATTGGACACATATATCAAGATCATGACCTTATTCATCTGAAACCCATCCATATAATGTTCAGAGTATACCAGATATCCAATGGTAGAACAGTACTATCTATGATGTAGTGCCTCATCCAATGACATATACTATACCCCATTATAAATAATGACCTTCTATAGGTAAAAAATATATCCTTCGCATAGAAACATGATGAGTTGAAGTGCCTCATAGACAAACCCCTAAGACGCTTGATTATCATGTTACTATTTTTGTTAAAGGAAATTTGTGAGGCCCTTGTTTATGCGTTAAAATTCCCTATTTAGAATGAGATGGAGGTAGCTTCCACTGAGGCCTACTATAAAAAAGGAGAAAAAATGAGAGGGGTATTGGGCCATCATCCCATTTTCTAGAGAATATGATTGTGTCCCTTTTTAGGGGCTCATACACCCACTGTATATATCAGAGAAAATTTCAACAGCATGGAATCCTATTGTTTATTTTGGATAGTAGCTCCAAGATCAACCTCATCCTAACACAAATTCTCTATATGTTCGGACTTATGGAAGAAGATTTGACTCCCTCCAACATGAAAATTTATGGGTATGATAATAGTGCAAGAAATCACAGGGGAAAATTTGACTGAAGATGCAATTCAGCATCCTGGTATCAAGAATTGAATTTATGGTAATCTCATTGGATATTTCTATAATGCATTGTTGGGAAGGTCCTTTCTATATATACATGCACCAGTCCCCTATTCATACCACTAGTGCCCCCAAATACTCCCTTGGTGGTCAATCATGGGTACTCTAGGGTGATCTTTCCCCCTTTGACTCCTGTGAGGCCCGCTATCTAGATGCTAGTTAATAAAAAGGGAAATAAAGTATTTACAGATCCATGGGGTTGGGCACATAAATTCCCCTAACGATCTAATGATCACTCACAACGATCCATGGGAAGAATTAAAAGACATATATCTTCTCTTAATTCATCATATAGATCTGATGAATACACACCTAGGGGGTTTTTTCATCATCTCTAAGAAAAAGGACCACTCAAAAATTTCCTCATACTCCTACACCGAATAAACCTTCTTAATACCAGAAGACCCTACTCCTATGAAGTACAATGAATTTACCCCCATGGCCACTAATCTATGACATTACCAAATTTTCTATAATGTAGGGTTCACTCAAAAACAATTTGACCCATCACCATTGTTTTGATATCAAGAGTGGACCTCACAGTCAAAAATTGAATAGAATTGGGTCAAAATATTTTTTCACCACAATATCAATAGAATAAGAACCCATCATCAATGATTATGTGTCCCACTATGTAAAAATTGGTGATCCCCCAAAATCTGTTATCCCACAAGAGTCGCCTCCCCTCGTTGGTCCCCCTATCTCAGATAATGAGGAGTATTTGGAGGATACCCCTAAATTTGAAGATGGTGTCTCCACCACTGTTGATGAGAACACTCAATAGAACCTTAGTACCATGGATTATCTGAGTCCTACACTAACTAGTGTAGACATGTTCCTAGAGGATAATAAAAAACATATGGCCTTCTTGAAACAACACTGTGATGTTTTCTCCAGGAGATATGATGAGATTCCAGGGCTAGACCCCTAGGTTTCCATTCATCACCTTGGTCTCCCAGTGGGTCACTATGGGTTCAAATAGCCTCCGAAAAAGATTCACCCGTCTCATGGTGCCATGGATGAGGCCAATGTGGACTAGATCATTAAATCTAAATTTATCAGATAGGTCTGGTACCCTAAATAGATTTCCAGTATTGTCCTAGTTAGGAATAATAATGATAAGATTAGAGTCTTCATCGATTTCGTGGAACTCAGCCACCATTTTATGAAAGTTTATTTCTCCCTTCCATTTATATAATTTTTTATTATTACTGCAAATGACTTCCAGGACCTCTCTTTCTCAGATGGATACTCCTTTTATAATTATATCTAGATAGACCCTAAGGATGAGGAGGCCACCACCTTCAAGGAACCATATGAAAATTTCTACTACCTGGTGATGCATTTCAGATTGAAGAATACTAAATCTCGTTACCCACAAGCCATGCACCACATATTTTAAAAAATTATTAGGATGTTTATGGAGTGTTATGTGGAGTATATGGTGGTCAAATAATAGGAGATTCATGACCATCTCAAAGATATTGATAATGTTTTCAGCTTCCTTCGCTCTTGATAATTGAAGATGGGCCCCTTGATGTGTGCATTCAAGGTTACCTATAGAAAATTTATGATATTTTTAATAATATATTGAGGAATCAATATTGACATATATAAAATCAACGCTATTAATAAAATGTCACCCTCAAGAAATATATGGGAGTTGTGAGGCCTCAAAGGAAACTTAACCTACATATGACGATTTATTTCAAATATAACTAGAAAGTCTAAGCACTTATTGAGGCTCTTGAAAAAAGGATATATTTACTAGTGATATGAGGACTGATAGACTGAACTTGAGGATATTATGGAATACCTACTACATCCTTCTATGATAATGCCACCCATATTAGGAAATCCTTTGGTACTTTATATGAATACTCTGGAATGGTCCCTCAATTCGCTTCTACTACCAAATAATAAAAAGGGTAGAGAAAAAAACCTGTATTATCTCATTCTCATACTCATAGATAAAAATACCAAATACTCACCTATCGAGAAGAGTTTCCTCACACTAGTATTTGTAGTGTAAAATTTTAAACATTATTTCCAACAACATGAGATACTACGGGTGTCTCAATTGGGCCTACTAAAGTTCATCATCAATCTCCCCATGTTGATGGTATTATTAGTATGTTGTTATGTAATCCTCATGCAGTTCGACATCAGTTATTTCATAAAAAAGTTGTTAAAGTACATGAACTAGAATAATTATTTATTTCACACCCATCCCATGATGAACTACACCAAGATATTTATTTTCTCGATGATGTTGATATCTTAATGTATAAGGATATACCGTGTTGGATGATGTATATTGAGGGTGCATCCTAGAGTCTAACTGGTAGAAGTCACAATGACTCCATGTTCAATAAGGTAATCCTAGGGATCATTTTAATCACTCTGGTATATTCTATCTTGCAATAATCATTCCTATAGTTATATGGTCACACTAACAATGAGGAAATATATAAGGATCTTTTTACTAGTCTATAGGTAGCCCTCAAAAATTGATATCCCTATTTACACTTAAAGACTGACTCTATGATAATCATTCGAAACAAAGATCTTGTACCCCTTATAGAACATACCCACTAGCTGATGACCCAATACCGTTCATATCTAAAGGTGAACCATGTTCTGTGATAAAAAAATGGTCAAGTTGATTATTTGGAAAGCCTAGAAGTGTATCTTAAAGAACCTGATTTGGATTAACTAGTCATTCATGGGGAACACAAGATGGTCCTCACCCCTGCCACATCAGATGATGGAAACCAACACATATATTATATGGATGATATTAATATGTCTTGAGACCCTCAAATCCACCCACATTCTAGGAAACACCTGATTGGATGACTCCCATTATCGATTATCTTCATCGTGACATTATCCTACTATATTGAGTCGAGTATGAGTGAATTCGTAGGTGCAAAGTGCGGTTTCCCCTTCAAAGTACACCAAACCTAGGGTAAACCATCTATAAGAATGGGGTTGATGTAATTCTACTCCATTTAATCTATGGATATGAGATTCCTTAGGGCATATGGGAGGTCCATGCTAGATCAGGTGGTTCCCATAAAGTAGGATTTAATCTCTCCTACTAAATTTGAAGGTTGGGATACTTTTGGCCCACCAGGGTTAATTATTGTATTTACTAAGAGTTATCATGCTTGTCAAATCAATGCTAACATTGTGCATAAACCACCAAAACTACTCCATGATACCAAATATTCTTTTCCATTTATATTATGGAGACTCAACATTATGGGACCCTTCCCACAAGTGAAAACATGACAGTTCATATTCATTTTGAACATGACAAGCTTATTTTAAAAGTGGGTTGTTGTAGTTCCTATAAAATAAGTGAAAACCTATTTTGTGATTGAGTTCATGATCTCCCACATCAACCATCAGATTGGTATTCCACACATGATTCTCATAAACAATGACTCTAACTTCCAGGATATCGAGATGAAGAAACGAGACACCAAGTACACCATCCAATCCAACCATACTTCTCACTACTATACACATAAAAATGGAAATATTTAAGCATTCAACCAAACCATATATAGAATCTTATAGAAAAAAGTGGTCTAGAACAAAATATTTTGGCCTAATAAGCACCCTAGTTCCCTTTGGGCATACCAGATGAAAAATCAAAATTCCACCCTGATTACCCTATACATCCTGGTGTATGGAATAGAGGTACTATTACCCATTTAGGTTTAGTTTCCATCACTCTAAATGGTTGTTTATGGCTTGAAGATGCTGGAAATAATGGTGTAATTACTTATAAATACGTAGGAATCCATAAATGATAATAGGCTTTAGGACTTGTTTAACTTAGAAAGACACCAGAACAGGGTAGCAAGAGCATCCCATAAGAAGTTCCACCTCTGATCCTTCCTCCAGGTTGACATGGTACAAGCTCTCAAAACGCCGATGATAGAGAAAAAAATGATTTTTATGTTCAATTATAAATAGGAAGGATCTTACATTATACATAAGTTATATTTAAATTGATCATAGTCTTTATTCACCACCGATGGAGAGCGTATCACACATCCTACCAATTTTATGTTTCTCAAGAAGTACTTCACGAAAACTATAGTGAAATCTACATAACCATAAATTGTAGTAACCAAGGTTTGAGATCTATGACCTTAAACAAATAGAAACTCCCATGGTCTATAAATTATAACCACAAACCATTTTGGGCAACTATAATATGTGTATTATAATTTTAAACTATTTTTAACCTCATAGTTTCAGCTCCACGACCTTAAAATAGTAGTATTTATAATCCAAGATATATTAATTAAAACTACATGACCTAACATCCTCAGCATATGACATCAAATTGTGGACTTACTCCGTATAAAATTGGGATACCTCATATCAAAAATATTGGATGAATGAAACCAATATCCTCAGAACACGATGTTAAACTATAAACTTAACCTGTAAAAATTTAGGATGACTCATATGAAAAATATAGGATGAACCAAACCAAAATCCTTATATTATGATGTTAAACTTTATCCTTACCCTGTATAAATTTAGGATACCTAATATAATAAATATGGGAAAAAATGAACCAATGTTATCAACATACAATGTTAAGCTATAGACTTACCCCATATAAATTCAAGAGGCCTCATATGAAAAATATGGGACAAACCAAACCAATGATCTCAACATACAATGTTAAACTATAGCATTACAGCATATAACTTTGGGATGCCTCAAATAAAAAATATGGGATGAACCAAACCAACATCCTCATCACATGACATTAAACTATATCCTTACCCTGAATAAATTCAGGATGCATTCTATGAATAATATGGGATTAAATAAACCAACATCCTTTACACATGACATTAAACTACATCCTTACCCTATTTAAAACTAGAATGTATCATATGAAAAATATGAGATGAACAAAGATTAACACACTTAACACACAATATTAAACTATAAACTTATACAATAAAAAAACAGAATGCCTAATAATAAAAATATGAAATGAACAAAAATTGACGCCCACATCCCATGATGTTAAACTATATACTTAACCCATATAAATTCAAGATGCCTCATATAAAAAATATTTAATGATTCAATGTCCACTCTAGAGAGTACAAAACCCTTCCAGCATCATTCCCCTACCACATTGTTTTCCAGATCTACATGCAACTTCATTACGCTTCTTGATGGCATACATAGGGATGCTCGAATACGACATCCTTGGCCCAACCTTAGCACCAACCTATAATAGGGGATACCTTGGCCCAATCCTCGTGAACATAAACTATATTCAATCAGATTTATGATTTCTTTGTATAGTATAGAGCCTCTGTGGATCCTTCTTAACATTATTTTTAACTCATTTACACCACCCACGATTCATGAAAATACCCACAATTCATCATGTCTATGTATTATGACCTTAAACTATGCACATGATCCCCCTTGTAGCCCCTTCATCGCATTGTTTACATCACCCCTGGTGTTTCAGGAAGACATTTTCCCCTTATATTTTCATCGAATCCTCGCTCAAGAGTATTTAACATAACTAGAATTAGTCTTATACCTTGTCTCATTCCAAAACTACATTTTACATGATTCCAATTATCAGGGGACACATAGTGGTGACTAGATCTCATATCATGGGTCCAGCCCCACCATAATTTCCTTAAATACTATAATCTCTTTCATCATAATAAAATTTAATTGTGTGTAGGGTTTCCTTCACTTTTTTATGGTAAAGGGTCTCCTTATACCAATTTTCTTATTGACTAATCACTCATTCCAACTACACAATCCCCTTAAAGACACACACACTCTATGGTCAAAGCTACTTGAGCTTAAATTGTAGCAACCAGGGTTCGAGCTCTAAGACAATAAACTAATAGCATACCCTTTGGTCCAGAAATTATAATCTTAAACTTCTTTCAATCCCTTTTTTATAATCATTATGAACTAAAACTACTTGAAATCCCTTTTTTCTAAGCATTATGAGCATAAAATTTTTGCAGTACCCTATAATCTGAGCTCTATTTATTTTAAATAGTAATATCTAAAGTCCGAGTCGTACATAATTAAACTAAAAGCCCAATGTTCATAGTGAATGAAATTAAACTATACTCACACCTTATCCAATAAACATAGGATACCTCAAATATCAAATTTTAGATGACCAAACAGTTCTATCATAAGTCGCTTACTAGGCCATGTTCCAAAACTACATGTGGCTTGATTCCCAAGTACATGATATTTGTCGTTATTACTAGAATCCATATATTTGGAAACAATTATAAATTAATCATAAAACCCCTCATTACCTAAAACACTATCACCCTTAAATTCCTCCATGGTTCTCCTCTTCAGATACAAACCCCATTCACATTCCTCGGGTTTCCAGTGAATTTAGATTACATCACGACCTAACACATGGAAGAGAAGAATGGGATAATCAATATGTTATCCCCAAACATGTCCTCATCACATTACATTAAACTATATAATTACCTATGTAATACACATAGTATGCATAATTTGTTAAAGGTGATATGATTCAATGTCCTCACTATAGGGGACATCATCATTCTGATGTCAGTCTTTTTCCATGATGTTTTCCAGTACTACATGTGGCTTGATTCCCATTCCCATGGGATATGTAGTGATGCCCGAATATTTTATCCTAGGTTAATACCAAACATTAACTCATTTAATTTTTTTTCTTCTTGTAAATACTTTATCGTTTCCAATTTGGATCTTCATCCAACATGTTTATAAACATAGATGCATAGATACCATGGAACTCAACAATCCATTTGGGACATTCCCCACTTCCATTTTCACATTTAATGCTTTATTATATTTTTTTCATCATCAAACTCTCGATATGAACATGATACCTAAGGAAAATTTTTCCTAGAAAAGCTGGGTCACCTACCATCCTAGGTTTATACATCGAATGATCCATGATAAAAGATTAAGGTTCCCATGTTTTGAACCCAATCAACAGTCGATACCATATTTTTTCAACCCAACCTTGACTTGTGTGGGTGTGTAACATGTGTTTCAAACATGGAAAATAGTTATTCCTCACCCATCGATCTTCCCCTTTTAACCATCCAAGTCATGTAAGTTATGATCTACCTCCCCATCCATCCCCTCTTGATCTGATGTGGATCCCAACAGCCTATTCATCTTCTACCTATGCACATGACCATGAGGAAAAAATAAGACAACACATTTTGGGACATTCCCATGTCAGTCAGTTGTTCCCCTTATTGTGTTCTCCCCTATAAACAAATGGACCCCCGTACCACTCCTCGTTTCTCACACTGAGCATGAACTACTAGAGATTTGGAGTTGGGGAGGAGTTTCCCTAAGCAAGGATGAGAGCACAAGAACATGTTAAATGAATAATTTACATCATGGTCCAAACTCTATGACCATTATCTCAAAATCCCAATCTACGCCTAATAACATTAATACAAGTGCAAGTCACCTTGATATTGTGTTATGAGGTGTCAATCCTCCATATCCCTTAATTCATGTTGGGTTTTCACTCTGAAATTCGACACATGTTATTTTGGATGTTCATTCCTTTTTTTGTATAAACTATATGACCTTAAATTGGGATTTGAAGTCTATGAATAATGATCCTAAACTATGTACAAGTTGTCTTAGGGATGTTCTATCTGGTAGGGACTCCGTGTATTTTTCTTCATATCAGATGACATCTCTTCCATTCCATTCACACTCTCTAGAGACACCCCACCCATGATCCAAGCATTATGAACTTACACTATATGCATCCCAAGGTCTAAGTGTTATAACCTTAAACTAGGAGCGACCCATGGTCCAAGCATCATGACCTTAAACTATGAAAATATCAGGGTAAAATAATTATGAACTTAAACTATGTACAACCCATGGTCCAAGAATTATGACCTTATACAATTTAAGACATCTTAGTCTAACTAGTATGACCATAAATGACCTAAGACAAGAGGAACATACACCTATTAGGTTGAAAACCCATATTTTAAACCTAATAAAAAGTTAGACTTATACCCACCAAATCACTTTTGCGACTTGGGAAAAATTGAGGGATTAAATAAAAAGTTAAAAAACATGAGGTAACCACCTTGGGACCCATAAAAACTAGGCTATGCACACTGAATTCTTCAGTTGATGAAAACGTTAGCATGAAGCCTCATATCACTTTTCCTCATGATCTCCTCAAAGAGATCCCCCATATATTTCCTATTTGTGCATCCCACTAACTAGACTAGACGAGATCTATTCACGATGGTTCACACATCCTAGTCATAAGATGAAATATTATGCTACAAATGTTGTAATAACCTGAAATTAAACTGTTTGATACATTTCCATTACCATATGATGTTAAAAATGTGTTGTCAATGTCCTTGTTGAATGATGTTAAAACTATGCACCAACTATCCAAATTTAATGAAAGAAAACTTCCATGAAATTTAGGAAATTTTCTAAGAAGATCATTACTCCCATTAGTTCTCGTCACCTACCGCACTACTCAAGTTCTTATGTTACTTAGAATCTAATATGACTATCATCTTGGAAGATAATTATAACATTTTTGTTGACCAAAACACCTACCAAATGTGCTCAAATACATTGTGGCATAGTATTAATAGTGTTGAAATCCATTAAAAAAATCCCCCAATTCATTCCCACGCTTTACATATCCCTAAATTTGGATCCCCACATCCTTTAATGTTTGAATGTCCCTCCTAACAGTAATGGTTCATAGCCACACTAGCTCACCAACCATCCTAGGAACATGCTCTGAAAGGCATATGAATTTTTTTATAGGCCCCATGTTTCTAACATGGTCAATGGTTGGCCCTCATTTTTTTCTAATCCTTAAACAAATGATAATTGATTCTATTTCACGAACATGGTAAATATCTATCCTTCTTCATCACACCACCCCTTTTGTTTTCCAGATCATGAGTATCCTGTTTTATACTATTCTCTTCCTCCAATTTTTTGGTTGAATTAAACACACTTATATTTTCAGTATCACACATTGGAAAAGAATGTAAGAATTATTGTGAGTCTTATCCAACAACCATAGATTTTACAACAAGGACACTCCTGGTGGTCAATGAACTATTCAAAACCATAGTGTTTGGACCTTGTTTTTAACTCTCATATAAATGAGCAATATTATATTGGTACCTTTTTTCCCACACCAATCATAACTCATGAAGGCATAGGAATTTATTTTAGGTTATATTTATAATATGATTAGAGATGTAGAAAAAAGAACACAATTCAACAGATGAGAGGTTTAAAAAAGGCATTAAAAAAGTTCATAAGGGCCCTCCGAATGTTGTATCCTCTCCTTTATTTTAGGATAAGGTAAAAATCCCTAGGTATCAACCCTAGTGATTGGATGTTCAAGATCTGTAGCCTCTTTTGAGATTCCTCTAGAGTCCACTATAGATTGTCTAGATTAGCTGCCAAATCCTCAAATGTAAGGTGATATTCAACAAACCTAATCCTCACCTGAATTTTTTCATCCTAGAATGCATCCACTAAAAAATATTACTCCATGAACATAGCCTTATCCCCCACTAACTAAGACATAAATTGGTTTTTGATCCCTTCTTGAGTAGTGTCGAAGGCCACATGCTCTCGTTCCTTCCCTTTTAAGTTAGTATTATCCTCTATAAGTACCAAGCCAGAGTGGGTGCCCACAACTGTATTCTTTTTCAAAGTGACATTAAAATACTACCACAAACCACATTACAATTCAATGACTATGTTCTAATATGGTGTATGGGGGATTCTAGAATCCACCACTTTGGTCCCCAGGATGACTAACCAATAGCATAGAGGCCCCATATGGTTTAGAATTCATGCTAGTGGAGTGTGAGTGATAATGTTTTTCACACTCCTCCATGTCATATACCAGATGAATTGGTCCTCCTTGGAGAATTCATATATCAAATCTTCAAAGTCCTTGGATTCCATAGTATCGTAATGATGGAATACTGCTAACACATCATTGGATTGGTTAACTGCAGGCAAGTCCTCAGGTGGGCTAAGATTCAAGTATAGGGAAAATATATCCTCAGCAAATCCTTCTCATAAAGAGGGACCCCAAATACCTCATTTGAAACCTTAATGGTAGGTGTATCCACCATATCCTCCTAGACCATCTATGTAAGGGGAATGATCTCAGCCACCTCTGTTGAGGCCTTAGCTCTAGCAGCCACCACCGATGACATTTTTGAGATAGGCATTGTGTTGAAACCACTTAAGAAAACAAAAATACTATGAAGAGAGCCCTGTATATTCCAAAATCCCAAAAAAAAAGAGGTTGTAAGAGTTGAAATGGAAATCAAAATACTTCAAAAGACCTGTGTGGCAATGCTACGCGATAGACCTGCGCGACAGAGCTACGCGTGAGAATACTTTTTTTACCCCAACGAGGAGTACCTGTGTGAAAGAGCTAAGTGGGAAATGTCTCTTCGACCAATCCCTATACATAATTATAAATACAACCCTTGGTCTACCCATTTTAATGATGGAAAAAGCTAAAACTCATTGAAATTACTATTGCGTAGCTCTTTCACCTAGATCCCTCAAATTGTTTCACGTAGATATGTAAACATGAGTGAATAGATAATTAAACAGGATAAGCATGTTTTGAATGTATTTTAAATTTTTTACATAGGTTTGGTTCTCATATATGGTTTACATTCTTTTGTCATGATTCATACCTGCACACCACATCCACACGACATACCTGCACGATAAACCTATGTGGTACATCAATACAGGTTACCTATGCGACAAACATGCGTGAGGTACCTACGTAGGAGAGCTTGATATAAATCCTACATACCAATTCAAAAACCCTCATTAAAATCCATTCATGGTAGGGTATCTTTTTCCATGGTTCACTTATCTAAAAGAAACTAAGTTGAATCCTCCACTAAACCCTCCTGACTTATCAAGCCTTTGGGTAAGGCACATTAGCGTGTCTACTACTTGGTGTTGTACTTCCACATTTAGAGGTTTCTCACATTTGTTTCACAATGATTTTAGGATTCATGGAATGACTTTGGGTTTGTATATCAATAGTAACATGGACCTTTCTCCCAGGAATAGTGCTGGGAGGTTCCCAGTATGGAGGAGGGTTTGGGTTCTGGCCTCTCCCTTCTCAATGAGATGAATCGGAACCTCAGGTCTTTGGTAGGAAAGGTACAATTCAAATATTATTTTCCACACAAGCATAGGAGAAGTCCCCATCCCCTACTAGGATAAATTTTAGGCCACTCATCCTTGTTTATTCCACTAACATTCATCCCTTCATCCTTATATTTTACCCTTTTCCAATGTGAAAAGTATAGAGGGAGGACTCATCACCTTTTACTCTTCCCAGGTATCCTCAACCTCATTCCCCTTAGCCACCATAGGTGTGCCATCTTCTACTGGTAGAGGAGGAAAATTTTGAAAGTGTGAATGCATTTTTTGAATCATTGACATCCTCTTGTTTTTGACACCGAGCATGACTCATGTTGGCATAGATATTTGTCAGGGTCACAACAATTTCAAAACTAAATGTACTACAAGAACTCTGATTCCCACCAGAATCAGGATACGTAGGAAGCCTTCTCAGGGCCCAAGATCACTGAAAATCCTCTTCATGAATCCAACGTTAATTTCTCTAATCTGGGCATCCTCCTTAGGAATAAGCCCCAAATTAATCCCCAAAGTAATCAAGGAATCCTTTCAAGAAGTAAGCCCAAACTCATTTCTCTAAAAGGACCATACTCGCCTATGAGACTTATCAAACTATGTTGGTATTGATTCGAATCTATATAGGATACGTATGAAGCCTCCTTGAGGATAAAACCCAATATATTAAATCAACCCCGTTCTCCTTGGGCCATATTCCCAAAAGGGTCTGTTCTTACACAGAAAATTGATATCCATTCCAAGATCCTTGGGCTGACTCAATATACGTCACACACTAGGTTTTGACTAAGCTCCTTCAGTTTAGATGTCCATACCACATGACATTAAACTATATTACCAGGTCCTTATCAACTAACCATAAAAGGTATGATGTGTCCCATTCAGCAGAACCGAACTACGAGGGTTCTGATTCCATTCAAAAGGATATGTTGGAAGCCCATTTTATGGGAATGGTCCCAAAATCAAACCAAAACATCATCTAACTAGATGAAAATAAATTCAATAGTGCCCCACTGAGTTCCTTAAAAATGATCATCATCCTAATGATGATTAATGGAATCTCTATGAAGTATATGGTAGGTTACCATTGACAGATAACCTCAAATACATACGAATATCTCAAATATTGAAGAACCTTGAATACATATGGATGATTTTAACATTTCATATATGAAATAAGTGATTGAAAATTCCATGGGATACTTATTATATACATAGTGAATTAATAATGATTCCTGAAAATATCTTAAATTATAAAGAGAGTCCCAGAGTATACAAAAATTCCCCCCAAAAGGGTGTGACGAGTCCTCCTCCCATCCTCTCGACCAATGCACATTATTAAGTATTTTAATGTTATAACATAAAGAACTCTTGACTATGGAAAGAAGGTCCCCATTAAATAAAATCTATTGTATTTTTTCAATTCCATAAATAAATCTAATGGAAACTGCCTGAAAGATGTGAATCATAAAAATAGAATATACATTTCAAGGAACAACGAATCAAAAATGGTGAACCCGATGAGAATCCTTAACCAAGTTAATAATGTTACCCACATTTTAGGACCTTATCAATTGATAATGGAAATCTATAAAAAGGGATCAATATTACTTGTATCCATCTAAAAAGATATTTCTCTAATGGAGTTGGTTGTTGATTCCAATTTTTATTAGAATTACATTCACTCCAAAATTGATTTCTTCAATACAACATCTATGAAATACCTTATTGCTACCCAAGTTGGATCCTTATCAATGGGGTGGATGTCATCACCAACCAAGAATCTTCACAGTTGGGTCTCTAATGTGCTAGTAATGAAATATCGCCAGCACGGTACAATCCTGACATTGAAAGCTTCTCAATAGGCCCTCCAGGTCAATAATAATCCTCGATCATTTGGCCATCGATGACAAATGATCAAGAAGCAGACGGTGCCAACCATCGTCATCAACCATTTCAGGTCATTATCCCCAGAATGAAACAATAAATCCCTCCCATACTACATGTAAGTATATAAAGAGGTCTCTCAGGTACTCAATTAAAATAAGTAGAAGTCCTTCATGGGGACTCTCATCACCAATTTCCACCAGCAGAATCGCGCGGTAATGAACCACCAACATGATGGGGGTGTTTCTTCTGAACATTTGGACCATATATCTCAAACCCAAGAATGGAAGAGTAACCATCGGGGAGAAATCCCATCAATAGGGAGTAGGTTCTTACCTCTACCCCTTCCGGAGAAGCCCATCAATTTAACATGATGGCAAAAAATGAGCGGGCACATTCACCAGTCTGTCCTAATTTTGCTGCTCAGTAGAATTATCTAGAAGAAACCTACCAACCCCACCAGATAAATCCAGTGGAGTACCATGAAGAGTCAAATACACCTTATTACAAGTTATCATCCAATCATCAGGCTCTCCTGACTACAATTAATGATTCTCGCCAATTTAATATGGTGGAAAATGGTAAATTAAATCATACAACTGTTTACAATCACAAATTCTACTAGCAGTCTCTTCTACCAGTATTTAAGGAAGTCCATCAACCACACATGATGTGAAACAACCAGCAAGAACATACACATGCCAATGTTCATCAAGTATTACAACATTGTCATTTGGTAGCACCCAAATATTTCACTCAGAAAGCTCCAATGACAAACTTGGGGCAGGCCCAACTCTCTGCCCCCATGCTTGAGTACTTTCAATATCTATTTACATGAAAAGGTGGACATGAGCCGGCAGATACACCTACTCCAGATACAATATTGTTGTAAATTCTCATTCTTGATGTAGAAGTCACCAAACACATCTTATCAATGGGGAAAGGGAAGACACAAATCCCTCCCCTTAATCTGGAAGAGTGCCAGGATATTATAACAACCACATCATCAGTACCGTGGAAAAAAACACATAAATCTGTCCCAACACATGAGATGACACATTGGCATGCCATCCTAGAACAGATAAAGACCTATGTTCCAGTATTGGAGGTTCATGGGGTATACTACCCCATATCATATGGACAACATGATCGGGAACATACACCCTTTCCAATTGAAGATAATCAGTCTATTGTGGTAACCAATCCAATGCAGGAACATACACATGCCCCTAATAACCACTTTTCCCAAAAATTGATGCCAACTAAGTATAAGAGAACATAAAAGAAAATGTCTTTCAAAGCACTATTGTAAAATCAAGAGTCAAGTTGTGATTTGGCTTCTATTAATGCTGGAGTTCTTGAAGCCTTCAAACATTTATCTATTACAGCTCAACATCCTATCCTCTCATTAACAAATTATGAGAGGGTTAGTATTAATTCTGAGGTTCCTCATTGTACACTTTATCATGATGACTTGATTCATGAAAATTAGGTCAACGCTGTGTTCCTATCTCTAGATAAGAGCCACAAAAACCAATTTTGGGGTCAGAAGAACAAGGAGAAAGAAGATTTATCCCTTGCTATAATCTACCACGGTTACCCTCTACATGATGGACTTTTTTGTGAGATTCCTATCCATAGTAGTATTAATAATTGTCAAGAAAATTCTATAATTGAAAATGTAGTGATGAGAAATCCCTCCTATATTGAGGAACATGCAAACACAAGTCTAGTCATGCCTGATGCCTTATCCTTAAAAGGGGAAACACTTTGTCAACTAGAATATATATTAAGGGAACAATCATTCTTATAACCTCCCTTAAGTAATTGTTCTTCTAATATAGAGAATCCACTTAGTCATACCAAGTGTAGAAACCTCTAGTGAAAGACGATGAAAATTTATTAAACATGAGGAATCAATTGGATAAGGGAGAAGTACCAATCATGTTATGGCCTTTGGAAAATTCTTATTATAACAATCCAAAATTCATGACAAAATACCGTATTTATGATATCCTCCTAAATTTATGAAAACCTGTTCATCATTTGAAAACCAAATAATTACCATATGATGAATATCAAAATCATGTAATGGTAATAGAAGTGTAGAAATACCAAAATTTACTTGGCCTCTCTCTCAGTTTCCCAAAAACTAAAAGTGAAAAAACAACAGATAATCATTCAACAAGAATGAATCAATTATCTAAAGAGGCTATGAGATATAATTTCTGATTCCCCATCTAGTGTTTATATTAGAGGATGTGGTACACAAGGAGAATTTCATTTCACTACACTCCAAAATCAAAAAAGTCCTCCAAAAGTGGTCTCATGCAATGTTATTTCCCACGGTTGGCCACAATCTATAGATTTTATATGTAACCGAATGTATTCTCAAGAACAAGCCTCAACTAGCTCTCATCAGAGTTAGGCCCGATGAAATGAAGTTTTTGAGTAACTTTTACATTAAGAATCTGAGATTCTTGAGCAGGCATCCTACATAGAGGATGTAAGTCATCAGAGAATGAAAATGTCTGAAATAGAAGAGAAATATTCCAAAACATGTGATTTGTGTGGCTGTAGGATAATTCATCCAACTAACGACCGAAACTAATTTCCCAAAATCAGAAGATCGGTTTCACGAATTTTAGCCACAACAATTCAGGAATCACCCTATCTTGCAAGGATGTGGGTTCATTTAATTCAACCTTTAAATTCATGAAAAAAATATCAATGATTTGAAGAATAAGAAGAACAAGAATAGCCCCATCCTATAGGGATTGGGGATTTTTCACAACTTCAATCCACTCCTCATCAGAATTACTTTTTTTCCTAATTAGGTAAGAAGCCACAAGGAAAACATATTACTAAACTATATGAGGATTCCCTTAAGGTTATTTTCTACCAAACAATTCCAAAGAATTCATCATATATGAGAACAAAGTCTTTTGGAAGATTCAGAAGGAGATGATCTTACAAAAATACTGACAAAATTCCATTGATGCATTATGAGTCAGTGAATGTCATTAACACTACTACAGATTATCTTCCAGAAAATGAGTCTAGATCAAAGGGAATCAGAAGATAAAGTTCTTGTCCATAATAAGATACACAATGAGGAAAATGAAGATGGTGTTCATACTTGAATTCAAAGGATTAACCATAATCTAGGTATGCCTTTAAATAACCTACTCCCACCCCTCAAAAAGATATTTAACAAGGGGAAAGGAAAAAGTAATATTGCATCTCACTTTATCATGGGAGAAGGAAAATTGTGTTCGCTGGAAGAGATATTTACACAACTAGAAAAGAAAATGAAAGAGATAAAAAGATCAAATATAGAGTTACGTTGAAGCAGCATTTCTTCTTGACGTACTCCCTAGGCATATCCTCAACATGCACATTCCGTAGGACCTCCTCAGTAAAGAGGATTTGTAGTAACTATATATACAGATAATGAATTCCCTTCACTGGATACATAATCAAAGCAGGATCAGATTCATCTTGATTGGCCTGTTCTCATTTGTTATCAAGGAAAATATCAGCACCACCAACAGTTGTTCTTCCAGTCATTGCACCAGCTCATGCTCCAGTTCCTATACATACATAGGATCTAGCTCTTCCAGATGTTCCCCAAATTCTTATGAATGCAATTGAGGCATTACCACCACGATTGGAAGCTATATAGGAATTATGTGAACTAGTTCATATAGAAAAGATATCTTACCCTGAATGGGTTGATGCAATTTCTCCCCCCGCCCAAATTTTTTGAATACCACATTCCCAATCATTAATTGTTCGGGAGATCTGTATCAAAACAATAGACATTTGGATTCTCTTTGTGATCCCATGATGGGAACTCCTCAATAGTAAGAAGCAGTAAAGATTAGGTGTTTTCTAAAGTCATTACATGGACCATATTTTTTTTGGTATACAATTTGACAATCTCGATCAATTACTAGATGGGAAGATCTCTATCATAAATTCCATCTACAATTTATCCCAACAATACAAAATACAACACTTTTTGATCATACCAATTGTAAACAAAGGGAGAATGAAAGAGTTTTTGATTTCATTGTGTGATAGAAAGGATTAACATATTCCTTAAGTTTAGCACTCCCTCAAGAAGAATTGCAACCAATTTGTGCTGCAAATCTACATGATGAGTTATGCACACTTTTGAACCCTATTAAATACACATGATGGTTTTGAGACCTTACATAAATTGCTCAAAAAATAGAAGACTCTATTATATAAACTAAGGCTAAAACTCATGTAATTGCATCATCTTTGGGAAGGTGGATAGGAAAGCTAGATGATTTAACAATTACACTAAAGAAGGAACTTATACCAGCATCTACATTAAGACCATCATCATTCCCAAGGGTTCAGCCTCTTGATCTTCATCAACAATGGACATCTCGTCAATATGATCCTAGAGATCTTAGGAAGAAAATGTTTGAGTAATTAAAGAATAAATTCTATTCTTTCTGGAATGAACAAGTTCATGTTTACTTCATCTCAACCTTAAAAACATTTGGTTCAGTTTTTGAGGTGGAAAAAACCAAATAAAGATGGAGATGAAGATATTCCAAATTATTGTCCCATTCACAAGATGTTAGGGCATCCCATCAAAGAATGTTTTTTTTCAAGGACCCCTTACAAAAGATGGTAGATTTTGGAAACGTGAAACTAAAATGTTAATCAGCTCAAGTATCATGTTTTACTACTACTTATCTATAGGAAGAAGTTGAATGGTAGGAAGTCAAAAGTAAAAATGTGTAGAAATATGATCATTGGATGATTAGGAAAATAATCAACTAGACTCATGCCATTTTACGAACATAGTTGAAATAAATGATTGTGTCTTCTGTCACTCCTACCAAAACAAAACCATCTTTTTCAAAATGTCATTCCTCAAAAAAGAGAGGTTATTATAAGGAAAAAGAATAGTCAGAAGAAGATGAGCTCGCATTATGGCCAAATTTATCCTTGACCCAGGCATATTTCGTGCCATTTATTTCTAAAGCACAACCACCGCCCTTCTAAATGACACAATCAGAATTAACCCATCAAGAAGAATATTCATCAGTTGAAGAGTAGTTCTTTGGTTCCGTTAATGTTATCCACTTAAAATATTCTTATAATGAAGGAAATTCTGATTATAATGAGCCAATATTCCTTGTACCTAAATGGGGAACCATAGGAAAAGGCCAATGCTAAGGATACATGGGATGACATGGGAATTATAGAAACCACCATTTTAACTCTACCCCTGATCAAACCATATTTGCAGTAGAAACTCATGGAAGAGCACTTCAGCAAGCTAAATAGGTAAAAGGAGTTTCATCCATGAAAGAGAGGTTTGGTTCCGACATGATTATTTTGGTGGACCGATTAGAAGTCACACCGTCTTCTTATCAACAAGTTAATAGATCTAGTCAGTTTGATCTACCAAGTCCAAAAGTATTTCTAGCTTATTCTTTGACACAGAATACGTCTACATCGAAAGCATCACCATCCAAAACATCTGCAAAATTGCATCTTCATGCTCAGAAATATCGACCTTCGAACCAAAATTATGATGTATTGAAAAAATTGGCCCATGTACCATCCAAGATATCAATTATGGATGCATCGAATCTTTCAAAAGACCATTGAGAGACACTTATTGAGGACTTTTCAAGTCCTCAAGAGTTTGAAACCGAAGTTTCTTCTCTTAAGGTTTACCATATAGAGAATGATCCTGCAGAATGTCATGTTGTCATATCTTTTACAGATGAAGATGAAAATGATGTGGTACATGTGAACATCAGAACCTTGTTTTTGTCTGGTAACATTAATGGCATATACATCTGATGAGCCTTCAATGATAATTCCTCTAGAGTCAATCTCATTCCCGTTCGTACACTTTGTCGATTGGGCATGACTAAATCTGACTTCTCTCCCTCTACTTTAATGTTGCAAGATTATGATTAGAATGAGTATGAACATCTGGGTGAAATGACACTCCGAACTCAATTTGGGGATCTTGTATCAAAGCATATGTCATGGTTGTTTATCAGGATAGAGCCTTCAATATTTTATTTGGATGGCTTTGGTTTCATCAACATGTAGCCAAACCTTCGACATTCAACCAGTGTCTTAAGTACTATTTCAATGGTCAAATAATGACATTGTATGGTGATAAGGATCTATTAAAAACATGTGAATCTAAATACATTGAGAAAGAGTTTTATCACACAAAATGAATGAGTTCTATGAAAAAATTGATAATTAGAGTTAATTATCTGAATAGACAGGAAATGATTCCAGCAAACCCATTCATACATTTGAATATAGATTATGTTCTAACCATCAATCAAATTGAAGGGGTAAAACCAAATCAAAGAACCCATCCGATAACATCCATAATATCAATTGAAGAAATTATGCCTGACAACATAACAGAAACTATTTATCCAACAAGCAGTGATGGAAGCATAAATGGAGATGTTTTTGTTTCATATGTTGAACTACAACAAGACTCTACTTGATCAATCAGAGTAGAAGAAATTGTATAAATTCTAGAAGAAGTTAAATATGTTTATTATCAATCCATCATCTTCTCTTTATTACCACATGAAGAACCTTCATCATCAGTAGGGTCAAATATGGTGGACTCTTCTTCAGGATGTTCAAATATTTCCTCCCCCATGATCTCTGAGAGATTTTCGTCATCATCTACTATGCATGTATAAATATAATTGGTAACACATAATTATGAAGAAAAAGAAGATCATGAGGATGCTCCTCCAACATTTGAGGAAGGTGGATCTACCACTATGGATGAATTCATAGATATAAATCCGGGTAGTGATGAAGATTCACCCCCCACTCTAATTAGTGTGGCTATGACCTCTGAAGAAAAATATATGTATACTTAATTTATAATTTTGTTTGATATATTTTCTTGTAATTATTCAGAAATTCCAAGCCTTAATCTTGATGTATCCACCCATCATTGGGTCTGCCAGAAGAACATCACAAATTCAAGAAAGAAGAATGTAGAACACACCCAACTTATGCCTCTAAAATTGAAGCTGATGTTGATATGATTATAAAGGCTATCTTTTTCAGAGAAGTTCAATATCCCAAATGGATGGCCAACCTTATTCCATTGAAAAATAACAAAGGGAAAATTAGATTTGCATTCATTCCAGAGATCTTAATCAGAATTTTCCAAAAGTTGATTTTATGGTTCCGATTACAGAGATATTAATTGATGAAACAGTTAGATATGAACCTCTTACATTCATTGATGGATAATCTAGGTGTAATAATATATTTATGGCCCCAAAATATAGAGAATCTATATCCTAAAAATCCCCTCAAGGTGTGTTTTTCTACCGGGTAATTCCCATTGGTTTTAAGAATTTATCCACCACATAGCAAGGTGACATGCACTATATATTCAAACCTATCTTGGGGAAATTTTTTGAATGTTATATGGATGATTTGGTGGTCAAATCCAAACAATGTTCCAATCACTTGGTTGATTTAAAGCCCATATTCCATAAACATCGGCCAAAATGTTTGAAGATGAACCCCTTAAAATGTTCTTTCGGTGTAACCTCATGAATGTTTCTTGGCATATTTGTACACCATCATGGTATTAAAGTAGATCCTGAGAAAAAAAAATCAATCCTTGGTATGAATCCTCCTCAAAATTTGAATGATATAAGAGGACTCCAAAGACACATGGCCTATATTTAGCGCTTTATCACCAATTGGGCAAGCAAGTGTTTACCCATCACTATATTAATGATTAAGGGAGTCAACTACAAATAGAATAAAGACTAACAAGAAGAATTTGATACCCTCAAGAAATATATCTTGAATCCAATGGTAATAACACCACCTGTTGAAAGAAGACCACTTATTCTTTATGTGACTTCTTTATAGAGATCACTAGGTGCATTCCTTGTTCAAAAGAACATTTCTGGGAATGAAAACAACCTTTAATACCTCAATCGAACTATGATTGATGCAGAATATCGGTATTAAAGAATTGAAATGTGCTACCTAGCATTAATCATTGCTGTTTAGAAATTAAGGCACTACCTGCAACATCATGAGGTCTAATTGGTATCTTGAAATAACTCGCCCAAATTTATCCTCAGTCGTCCTATGCTAACTCGGTGTTTTCCACGGTGGGTAGTTATTTTTCATCAATTTGATATCTAGTTTGTGCATCAAATGTCAATAAAAGTCCATGCTTTGGACGACCTCCTTACTGATCATCCATCTATAGAATATACATCATTAAATACTGAGATTCCTGACGAAAAGTTCTTTTCTATTCAGGATAATTCCCAAACATGGGAAGTGTAATTTGATAGTGCTTCTAGATGTCCAATAGGTAAGATAATTGAAAATCCTAAACTCAAAAAATGTTGGGTTAGGAATTGTCCTTATTTTCCTAGAAAAGGCAGTTTTTCCTTTTTCTTTTCTTTTGTTGGAAGGTGGTACCAACAATGAGGCAGAATATCGGGATCTCATACCAAGATTGGAATTGGCCCTTTAGGTGCATGTTAATCACTTAAAAGTGAAAGGTAATTCAAAACTGGTAATCAAGTAAATCAATGGAGAATATTCTATTAGAAAAGAAGATTTAATCCCTTAGTGTGATTATGTTAGATTGTTAAAGGCTGAATTTCTACCAGAGCCGACATTGTCTTATGTCCCACGATCACAAAATGCTTAGATAGATGCACTAGCTAATGCAGCTACAGCCTTTGGAGATCTAAATCGGGATGATATAATCATTATCATAGCTCATCATTGTATGTTCTTACCTTTTTTTCAAACCATAATGGAGGAAATTAATGATATTATCCATATTTTAGAGTCATATGTTGAGACCTTAGGATAGAGAACATCAATTATGGAATATCATGAAAATGTAGTACTTCTACTGAATAGGTCTGAAAAAGAATAGATCTGGTGATGAGCAACCAATTTTACTCATTATGATAGTCTAGACCACCAAAAGATCCTCTAGAAGAAATTCTTCGTTGGAATTATCTTGTAATGTATTGATGGATAAGAGACCACAACTTTCATGAAAGAAGTACATTCTGGAGCTTGTGGTTCCCACAGGTTTGGGCAAAGACTCTCAGATAATATCTCAAAGCGTAGATACTATTGGACTTCAATGAAATAGGATTTCATAGATTTCACTATTAAATTTCATCCCTAACAAGTGCATGCCAGCTTCATTCCTCAACCCCCAGATTTGATAAATACTTCTAAATACTCGTGGCCATTTTCTACATGGGGAATGGATGTAGTAAGGCCTTATCCTCCAACCACTGCTGAACAGTTTAAGTATATCCTTACTGCTACTGACTTCTTCTCTAAATGGGATAAGGAAATACCTCTCAATGATCTCAAATCAAAAATCATTATTAGTTTTGTTAAATCTAATATCATCACCAGATTTGGTGTCCGTCATACTATTTTGACAGACAATGGCACTAATTTTTGTTCTGCTGAGGTAAACAATTTATATCAAGAACATAATATCAAATCCAACCATTCATCTTGCTATCATGAGGTGGCCAATGGAAATATAGAGGCCTTCAACTAGACCCTATCAAATATACTTCAGAATATGGTGGATAAAAATAAGAAATCATGCCCTGATAAACTTTTGAATTCTTTATTGGTTTATTAGACAACTACACGTACTTCCACCCAAGAAACTCCTTACTCATTGGTATATGGAACAAAAGAATTTTTTCCAATTGAAATGAAATTTCCTTCACTCAAAATTTAAATCTGTGATCTGTTTTCCACATATAAGAGGTCAGAAATTTGATTTAATGAGGTGGAATAATTAGACGAAAAATATTTCATACTTTTCATCATTTAGAAGTCTATCGGAATAGAATAACAGAAGATTTTAACAAGAATGTTCACCTCTGCACATTTTATCTAGGAGAATTGGTATTGGTCCTTAGGACTCCAACGATACCACCACTAGTAAAGAAATTTTTTTTTACGTCATCATTTTTTACGTCGTTTATATATAACCGAATTGTTAATCTGTGAAATGTGGTTTTTTACGTCGGTTATAAAATAACCGACGTAAAAAATGCGGTGAGTATATTTTTAACATCGGTTATTTTTATAACTGGTGTTACAAATCGAGCGCGTTCATTTTTTACGTCAGTTATTTTATAATCGATGTAAAAAACCAAAGCGCGGGTTATTTTACGTCGGTTATTTGATAACCGAGGTAAAAAACGAGATATCGAGGAGCTTTTTACGTCAGTTATTTTATAACCGATGTAATAAACGTGGCATCTGAGGTCTTTTTGACATTGGTTATTTTATAACTGACATAACAAAACAATCCGCAGAAGTTTCTTACATCAGTTATACAATAACAGATGTAAAAAACTGTGATTTCTGATGTATTTTTTACGTCGGTTATTCTATAACCGATGTAAAAATCCAACACGCGGATTTTTTTAGGTTGGTTATTTTATAAACAACGTAAAAAAAGCCATATGTGATACATTTATAACGTCGGTTATTATAATAACAGACGTTATAAATGTAAAAAAACTGTTTATAATGTCAGTTATTAAATAATCGACATTATGAAACATTTAAAAACTTAACAAGCCCCGTGGATTGTCATTTTGGAATTTTCAGTCGACAGTCCGACGACTCATCTCTCTCGCACGGTAAACCCTAATTGGATTGTTGATCTAGCTATGTTGAACTCATTTTCCCTTCATCATTTATCATCTTTAATCTCCTCGGATCTATCATCTCAACTCGCACCACTCAAGTAAGCTGTCCACGAATTTATTTCGTTCGTTTTTTTCCCGCATAGTCTATATTTATGTTTTTCGATTTTTTTGTTTAAACTAGGTAGGATTATTCCATTTTGAACCCTCTTACCTCTTTTTTCCATAATAATTTTATTTATCATCCCAAGATCTATTAGATCGACTCACAATATTCACGTAAGCCTGAAGTACATCTATTTTGTTTGTTTTTTGTTTCGTGAATTCCCGATATTGGTGGTAATTTTTGTTGTCATTGACAACTAATGATCTCATTCACCTATATTACTACATAGAATGTTTATTGATTAAATGTACGAATTTGGAAATGATATTTCATGTGTTTTTGTTGCTTATGTTTTTTCTCATTTATATGAGAATCTATTAGACATATAATGTAATGGTTGTTGAACTCTATAGCCCTTCGATGCATCACTGTGTCTCATGATTCAAAATAAAAATGGCTTCTGCTGAGGGCTTACCCTAGAATTTTTTGAGGCCTTGTCCAAGTAATTGATAATATGTTTAATATTTCTAGAATTATCCATTACCTCATTATGATATTGGTTACTGAGAAAACTTGTGATCATTTGACTAGTTAAATATCATTGGATATTTTTAATTATCATATGATCATTTAAGTAGCAATATTTAATAATATTTAATTCTATCTATTTCATGATGAAGTATATATTAAATGCATGAGTTTACCATGACTAGTTTTTATATGTAAACCATTGTTTGGGGGGTTGTCCAGGGGGTGGGGGCTGTCCAGATGGTTGGGGGTGTCCGGGGGGGTGTCTAAGGGGGTGGGTGGGTGTGGGGGCTGTTCAAGGGGGTGGAGCCTGTCAAGAGGGTTTTTGGGGGCTGACCAGGGGGTTGTCAAAGGGGTTCAGGGGTGGGGGTGGAGTCCAAAAGGGGTGGGGTGTTGTCTGGAGGGGTGGGGTGTTGTCTGGAGGGGTGGGGTGCTGTCTAGGGGTTGGGGGCTATCCAAATGGTTGGGGGTGTCCAGTGGGGTGTTTAAGTGGTTAGGGGGTGGGGGTCGTGTCCAAGAGGGGTGGGGGTGTTGTCTAGAGGGGTGGGGGGCTATCTAGGTGGTGGGGAAACTGTCCAGAGTGTTGGAGGGTGTCCAGTGGGTGTCCAGAGGGTTTTGGGGGTTGTCCAGGGGGTGGGGTGGCTGTCCAGAGGGTTGGGGGTGTCCAGGGGGGTGTCCAAGGGGGTGGGTGGGTGTGGGGGGTTGTCCAAGGGGGTGGAGCCTATCCAAAGGGTTTGGGGGTTATCCGGGGGGTGTCCAATGGGGTCGGGGTGGTGTCCAAGAGAGGGGGGGGGGTGCTGTCTCGAGGGGTGGGGTGTTTGTCCAGGGGGTTGGGGATGCCCAAATGGTTAGGGGTGTCCAAGGGGGTAGGGAGTGGGGGTGGTTTCCAGGAGTGGTGGGGGGTTTTCCAGGTGGTGGGGGCAGTCCAGAGGGTTGGGGGTGTCCAAGGGGGTGTTCAAGGGGGTGGGGGCCTATCCAGACAGGTTTGGGGGTTGTCTGGGGGGTGGGGGCTGTCCAGAGGGTTGGGGTGTCCAAGGGGGTAGCGGGTGGGGGGGGGGTGTCCAGGAGGGGTGGAAGGTGCTTTCTAGAGGGGTGAGGGGATGTCCAGGGGGTGGGGGTTGTCTAGAGGGGGTCCAAGGGGGTGGGTGGGTGTGGGTGTGCGGGGCTCTCCATGGGGGGGGTCTAATGGGGTGGGTGGGTGTGGGGGTTGTCTAATGGGGCTGTCCAAGGGGGGGTCTAGAGGGTTGGGGGTGTCCAGGGGGTGTTCAAGGGAGTAGGGGTGGGGGTGGTGTCTAGGAGGGGCGGAGGTGTTGTCTAGAGGGGTGGGGGATATCTAGAGGGTTGAGGGTGTCCAGGGGGGTTCTATGGGGTGGGTGGGTGTGGGGGGCTGTCCAAGGGGGTGGGGGCCTATCCAGAGGGTTTTGGGCGTTGTCCGGGGGGTGGGGGTGATTCACAGGTTTACTCCATTTTCTCCAATTTTCTATCAACCATGTAGGCACTATGGTTTTCTTTGATTCAATGGAATTTAAAACTGTTGTATCTAACTATATTTTATTTTAAAAATAAAATTCAAGCATATTTTTTTATATACCCATAGATTTGTTTTATATTTCAAAATTGTTTTACACTCAAATTGTGATTTTTTTAATAAAAAACTATATTTGTCTTATCTTAAAAATATATTTATTATTGATATTTGTTATAGGTAATAATGAGTCAAAGTTGGATTACGGAACATTGAATGAGCAATGAATTTGAGTAAGGTGTTGATGCCTTTTTGGAATTTACTAAATGAAATTTTCCAAGTAGTGACATTTTTTTTCTGTCCATGCCAGAAATGTTTGAATATGGAGAATTTGAAAAGTAGAGAGATAAAAGATCATATGATTTGTCATGGTTTTAATCCGAGTTACAGCACTTGGATTTGGCATGGTGAAACTGGACGGAATGTCACTGATGATGATGATTCGCAAGATGGTAAATCTAATGGAATTGGAGAAATGATTCGTGATATTGTAGCAGAACAAATTGAGATAGAATCGACATTTGAGCATCTATATGTTGATGCAGATAAACAATTATATCCTGGTTGTACAGATTCTATGGTTTTGATGGTGGTGTTAAGATTGATTAACCTGAAGGTGAAACATGGATGGAGTGAAAAAAGTTTTACAGAGCTGCTACAATTGATGAAAGGCATTCTTCTTAAAGATAATGATCTTCCAGATTCACATTACAAGGACAAGAAAATCTTATGCCCGATGGGATTGGGATACAAGAAAATACATGCATGTCCGAATGACTGCATTACATATAGGAAGGAATATGAATTTCTATCAGAGTGTCCTAAATGTGGGACATCACGGTATAAGGTAAAACAAATCACAGGCTGATGTAGAGATTACAAAGCTCCCTTCAAAGGTATTTTGGTATCTTCCTATAATTCATCATTTCAAACATTTATTTTCTAATTCACATGATGAAAAAAGGTTAATATGGCATGCTTATGAGCAAGTATGTGATGGAAAAATAAGTCATCTAGGTGATTGTCCACAATGGAAGAAAATTGATACGCAGTATTCTACATTTGGAAATGAAATTAAAAACCTCAGACTAGGGTTGTGCACAGATGGAATGAATCCATACCAAACCCTTAGTAGCACACATAGTTCATGGCATGTTTTATTGGTAATTTAAAACCTCTCTCTTGAATTTTTTATGAAACAGAAATATGTATTGTTGAGTATAATGATCTCTGGTCCAAATCAACTCGGCATTGATATTGATGTTTACTTGTCACCGTTGATTGATGATTTGAAACTATTATGGGATAATGGTATTAGGGTGTATGATTCTTATAAAATGGAATATTTTCAACTGCATGGAGTGCTTCAGTTCACTATAAATGACTTCCCAGTGTTTGGAAATTTGTCTGGATACAGAGTTAAAAGACATTAATCATGTCCAATTTACGAACAACAGACGTCATATTTTCAATTGCATCATGGGAGGAAAACAGTGTAAATGGGTCATCGAATGTTTTTTCCTATGGATCACCCTTAATGAAAACTAAAAAAGTCATTCAATGGCTCGAAAGAATTTGATACTACTCCAAAACCGTTATCCCCTGATCAGTATTTTGAGAGGGTGAAAAACCTTGATGTGACATTGGGAAAGACATAGAAATCTTGTAATGATAGACATATTTGGAAGAAAAGGTCAAAATTTTTTGAGCTACCATATTATAGGTATCATGAAGTTAAACATAATATTTATGTCATTCATGTGGAGAAGAATATCTATGATTGTTTGATTGGAACATTGGTAGATATTAAATGAAAGACAAAAGATGGGTTGAATGACAGATTAGACTAAATATCAATGGGAATACTTTTGGAGTTAGCTCCCACTCCTGATGGAAGATGAGCATTTCTTCCCCGGCTTGTCATACATTATCGAAGAGGGAGAAAATTATCTTTTTTCAGTGTCTTCATGATATCAAAGTGCCTCAAGGTTATTCTTCAAATGTAAAAACTTTTGTCTCATTAAAGGACTTGAAGTTGATAGGTATGAAATCACATGATTGTCGCGTCATGATGCAACAAATTCTACCTCTTGAATTGTGTGGAATATTTTCCATTCGTGTAAGAAAAAATATAATGAAGTTGTGTTATTTTTTCAATTCAATTTGTAACAAGGTGATTGATGTGAATGCTTTGAACATTTTGGAAATGGATACAATTTTTATACATTGTCAATTGGAAATGTATTTTACTCCAAATTGTTTTGATATAATGGTGAATTTAATTATTCATCTTGTTCGAGAAATAATGCTTTGTGGACCTTTATATCTTTGTTAGATGTATCATTTTGAAAGGTGTATGAAAATATTAAAGAGGTATGTTAAAAATCCATATCGACCTGAAGCCTCCATTATTGAAAAGTATATTTTTGAGGAGGTAGAAGATTTTTGTACGAGCTACTTCTCTACAGTGCAACACATAGGTTTGCCTCCATCTCGCCATGAATGTGTTAATAATGAGGGAAAGGGGATTCGTGGCTTGAAAGTCAAATAATTGTCAACTGAATAGATGAAGAAGTTAGAATCATACATCTTGAATAACATAGCTGATGCTTAACCGTATATCACATTGCATATTAATGAGTTAAAACAATGTCATCCCAAGAAGAAAGAAATGTGGATTTTGAATGAGCACAACAAAACATTTTTTTTCATGGATTAAAAAGACTTTTCTTGGTAGATCAGATGTGTCAGAGAAATTAAAATTGATAGTTGGTGGTCCATGTTTAAATGAGATAACATGGTCCGATTATGACATTAATGGTTATACAATTCATACTAAACCTCAGGACAACAGAATTGCTGTTCAGAATAGTGGTGTATTGGTGTTTGTAGAAGCAATGCATTTTTTGAGTCCTAAGGAAAAAACCCAATTTCTGTATCAAGTGCATATTATTGAGTGATTGAAGACATATGGGAGGTTGATTACATTAAAATTAATGTTCCTATTTTTAACTGTAAATGGTTTATCCGTAACAACAGTGCTAGACACGATGAATTTGGAATGACACTTGTTAATCTGAATAGATTGGAAGACACAACTGATTCTTTTATAATGGCAACACATGAAAAACAGATTTTCTATTTAGTAGATCAATCAGATATGTAGTGGGCTATTGTTTTACAAGGGAAAACAAAATATGTTGGTGCAGATGAACTTGATGATGATGCTAATTTATGTGAGATCCCTACTTCCATGGAAATATTAACAGAACATAATGCTGAGCATGTTGAAGACATGGTTTGTTCCATAAGGAACAATCACGATGAAGGAATCTAGGAAAACAATCCATTTGTACATTCCTAAAATTACAGGTAACATATGTTTATTTCTTTTTTACATTTATTTTTTTCATAAATGTTAGATATTGTAAGATTTTTATTTATTAAAACATGTTTTAAAACAAAATAAGTTTATGTTTTTGTTTGTTTTAAGTTTGTTTATTTTACTTTATCATGTTTATAACCATTAAAAGAATTATATATCTATTTTTTTTGTTCAGTGACAATTACTTTACCATGTTTACCAGGTTTACCATGTTTACCATGTTTCCCATCTTTACCATCTTTACCATCTTTACCATCTTTACCATTGTTTAACATGCTTACCATATTACCGATGTTTACTATTACATAACTCGGTACACTTTTATATTTGATGAGTACAATAGTTTTAAAATATTTGAATTTGTATATTTGTGAAATAACTTTTGTTTTCTTGATTTGAAGGATAATGACAGATCATTCAGTTGATCAACCACATGATTCTGGAGATGAGCTTATTGCTGGTCATACCTCTAGGGATGAACATTGACATGCTCCTAGTACGACAAAGAGTTCAATGGTTTGTAAACATGGGTGCACACGTTTACGAAAATTATATCTTTCCGGTACGCAGGATCAGAGGATAGTCATTGATTTTTATGATGATGATATTCCTAGAGGTCCGAATGCAAATGATTTTAAGAGTTTTGAAGCAACTCAAGCTAAGAGCAAAGTAAGAATTTTGTATGATGACTGGAGAAGTGTGGATAAAGCGATAATCTCTTAGTTGTGGGAGACGATTTTGGTAAGATCTTTTGTCATTGTTTGACTATTCTTTTAATGTTTCTTATATATATAATATGTTTAAACTCTTCATTATCAGATGACATTTGTTATTCCTGACACTGGAGGAGTCATGAAGAAATGATTATTGTTGGCTTCCAAGAGATGGAGGGATTTCAAATCAACCCTCTCATCTAATTTCATTTATGGTCATAGGATTAATGACAATCCATGTAGTATATATCATTTTATATATGAAGACACATGGAGACTGTTTTTTGAAAGTAGAAGAAAAGAGTCATTTTTGGTAAGGGCAATGTCAACATTTATAAACTTTCTTATATAATTGATTTTTTTAATGTTTTGTTAATGATTTATTATTATTAATTTACAGAAAACAAGGAAATCTCATCAAAAGATTCAAACTAAAAATGCATATCCTCATAGTTTATCTCGGGGATGGTATGCATTATTGGAAGAAGAAATGATGGCAAAAGAATTTCAACAACTAAGAGATGAGTCTTCATGCTCTAGAGAGGTGGCCCCTCCATCCCATCCTTCTTGACATGAAAAATGGAAGGGAGCTTGGACGGGAAAAAAGGGCAATATCTTTCGTAAGAATCGAGAATATTAGCTGAGAGGATTGTAAGATATCTATTTTATTTATTTAAGTTAACTATTTGTTTCATATAATTTCAATCATTACAGGAATGTTCAATTAATTAATACAGGACTCTCTTGAGGAGCAGAGTTCACAGGGGGCATTTACAACTACTGGGAAGGAAGATATTTTATCCGTAGCATTGGGAAGGCCCAAACATCCTGGTCGTGTAAGAGGATATCCGGAAAGTTTATCGGTAAGAAATGTATTTCCACGTTCATCAACTTCTAACATCAAGGGGGTTTATAAAAAAATAGAATCCTTGGAGGCTAAAGTGCATAATATTAATGTGACTATGGAGAACAAGATTAGAGCGTCGGTGCAGTCTACGTTTGCAGAAATGCAAAGACAATTTCAGAATGCAGCTCCCACTCCTCCACCTCCCCCTACAAAACCCATTATTTATCCTCCACCTCCGCCAGTAGCTCCCACTCCCCCACCTCATCCTGCGGATCCTATTTTTTATCCTACTCCACCGCCGCAGCTTCCTACTTATTGCGAGTTGTATGTTGATGATTCTCAACATCATATAGTAGCATATGGGTTGGTATATTGTATAAGAGATACATTTCATCATCAACATTTAGAGTTAGAGAATAAGAGGGTCAGTGTACCAGATATTATAGATAGATCAGCTAGGGTACCATTACCTACAAATGAGGTGGCAATAGTTGGACAGAGTGTCATCCAATTTTTAATTTTGCCATCCAGACTTCTTCGACTCATTAGCATAGAGGTATGAATGTTATATCATTTATTTTATTTTTTTTATTAAAGTTGTTTTATCAATTGAAAACTAATATAATTTTCAATTTATTTTTACAGGAATACTTCAAAGGTAAAGAAATATTGTATAGACAACAACAAAGACAAATGGCAATGACATTCGATATAGATTTTATTAGTCTTGAAAAATTATCTAGATATTGAAATTTGTTGGCAGGTTATTATGAGTTTCCAATGGAAGCTCATGTTTGTGGACGTTAAATAAGTGTGGGGATTATGAAAACTAATATCATGGAGATTATTACTAGAGATAAGTTGGGCATCAACATGGTGAAAATTTTTTCCATGTAAGTCTTAACACCTTTTCCTTGCATTATATTTATTAAAAATGTATACATATGTATGTTTTGTATTAGGTATCTTTATAAAATTTGTGAGAGGAATGAGCTGACAGATGTATATAGATTAATGGACCCGCAATTGATTTCCCCTGAAGTATGTGCATTGAATGAGGAATAAAGAATGGTTTATATTTCTGAAAGACTTGAAAAGAATATAGTCACACAATGTTGGATAATGCCTTTTTATGAGAGCTATGAAACACATTTCTCTCAAAGAGTTAATTATCTGTTAGCATAAAAACCCACTAACATTAAAATTCCTTTTATCAGTGATCATTGGATGTTAGGGGTTTTTTCCCAAGGGAGAAAGCACTTTATTGGATATGATCTATCCATACTGATGTGCGGGAACGTTTTAAGAATATTTGGGAAAAGTATGTTTCAATTTCTCAATAGTTTTATATATTATAATAAATTTTAAATTTACCACATTCGTATTATTTTCTAATGGTGCATGGGCCTAATTTCAAAAAAACACAATGAAAAGGTGTGTGGAGATCAAATATGTAAATGTGAAGGTAATTATCCATTTATAATTTGTACTTTTTGATTTTTACATACAAAAAATATATTGAATTTACACTCATTCAAACAGAATTGTCATGAACAACAAGGCTTCATCGAATGCGGATATTATATGTTATGATTTATGTTTGAAATAATAACAACTGGGATAGTTGTGAATTTTGACCATGTACAATTTCCTCTTAAACATTGCCATAATATTTCAATTTTATTTACTAATTATACACGTTAACTACATTCATTTTAATTTATAGATTTTTGATGACCATCAACCATATACTGCTGAAGACATCAAAAACCCACAAGTGGAGTGGTCAAATTATTTTACAGGTATGATAAAATTTTAGTTGTTTGTAATGTAAAATATAATTTTGAATTTTGTCATTGTAATTGTGTATTTGGTAGTTGTTTAGGTTGGATTTAGTTTATTTTGAAGTTAACAGTGTATGTTTTCAATGTTATATTTGTGAATGTATTATTTTTCTCTACTTCATGTTTTGGTCTACTTATGATTGTTTTTCTGGTATGGATTTTGGTCTTGGGGGAGGGGTTCCAAGGGTGTGGGGGTGTTCAGTGGGGTTGGGGTGTGTCTAGGGGTCTAGGAGGGCTGTCCGGTGGGGCGGGGGCAATCCAGGGGGTGGGAGGGCTGTTCAGAGGTGTGGAAGGGTTGTTTAGGGGTCTGGGAGTTCTTTCCAGGGGGTGGGGGTATACATGAGGGTGGGGTGGGGGGTTATCCAAGGGAGTTTGGTGCTGCCCAGGGTTGTGGTGGGGGTGGTGTCCAGGAGGGGTGGGGGTGGTGTACAGGGGGTCGGGGGGCAGTCCAGGGGTGTGGTGGGGGCTCCAATTGGGTGTGGGAGGGCAGTCTAGGGGGTATACATGAGGGTGGGGGCTGTCTAGTGGGGTATGTTTTATATGTTATCAATGTAAATGCTTAAATTTTCTTTAGTTCTTGTTTTGATCTCCTTCTGTTTTTGTAGTATGATTTCTTGATTTGGTTTCTGGTTGATTATGGGGGAGAGCAGATGACTGCTTTCAATTTTTTTTAAATAAAATTGGCTTCCACATTGGTTATTTTATAACCGACGTGATAAAGAAATCCAGAAGGGTTTATCACATCAGTTTTTTAATAAACGATGTGATAAACACCTGTGGAATTTTTTATCACATCCGTTATTTTATAACTGATGTGATAAAAGGCTTGGGAAATGGTTTATCACGTCGGTTATTAAATAATTGATGTGATAAGAGGCCTGAGAAATGGTTTATCATGTCGGTTATTTATTAACCGATGTGAGACCCCCCCCCCCCCCGGACTGGTTTATCACATCGTTTATTATATAACCGACGTGATAAAGAATCATCCAAGAGTTTATCATGTCGGTTATTAATTAACCGACGTGATAAACCGGTGGGGCACAGTTTATAACTTCGGTTATTATATAACAGATGTGATAACCCCCCCAGGTTTAACAAGCCAGTTGTATAATAACTGACGATATAAACCCCCCACCCCCCTCAGTTTTTTCACGTCAGTTTTAATTATCCGACATGATAAACATCGCGATTTTATGTTTTTGATGTTGGTTTTTAAATAACTGGCGTAAAAATAGTTATTTATAACGTCTTCCGTATTAACGTCGGCTAGAAACCGACGTAATAATTGAAAAATAACCGACGTAAAAAACATTTTCTACACCAGTGCACAGATGAAACCTCCAAAGCTTGAACCAAATTTGGAAGGAACTTATTCCATACATAAGTTCTATTCAAATGGACCTTATGCCTTAATCTTAATGGAATGAGAGCTTATTACAACTCCAACCAATGTGAGATTCTTAAATAAATACTTTTTGTAGCAGTACCTTGTCGATCTTACAAGACTAAAAGCTACAATGCCCTCATGTCTATGTTGCAAGATAAAAAACTACACAACCCTCATGTCCATGCCTCAAGACTAAAAACTGCACAACCCTCATGTCCATGCTACAAGAATAATAACTGAACAACCCTCACATCCTATCTAAAAGACTGAAAACTTTATAGTACAACATCCTAGTTACAATATATTAAAATAAAGAACAACCATAAGCATCTACACTATATTAAGTCAAAATGATTCGCATATTTGTCCTAGTCTCATGATGTTAAACTAAATAACATAATTTTTCCACGTTGCATGACATAAAACTGTACAACTAATGTTTTCACTATTTGACATTAAAATATTCCATGAGAGAACATCGTAGAAATAATCACTACACCGTTGTATCACATGAGTCCCTCTCTATCCAATGTCTGAGTTGGATCTGAATAGAGACCTTATTTCAATAATTAAGTAAGTCTTTATTCTAATTTTTCCAGTTTGATACGCATAAATACCTGAATCTTTAATTTTGGGCCCAGCCACAATCAAAAAATATTATTATTTTCTTATCTCCACCTGTATATGAATCATATCTATACAAAGTGCTTTCTTATGTTATATGACTTGGATATTATACCATTTTATGTCTTATGATTTACCATTCTCTCAGAATGTGTTAAAAGCCCCCATTCTTCATGTCAAACTTGATTGGTGTGAAAAATTATTGTTTCAATAACTTAGTATCGATTTATTCTCACTTTCAATGATATATGTAGAGACACATACATCTCTATTATTTGGCCCAAACATTATAAAAAATCCCTTTTATTCCTTGTGTAATAATCATTCCTGCATAGGGAATGTTTTAAGTACCATGTGTGACTTGATTCTTGTCCTAGGAAGACACATAGTGACAGTTGGGTTTTTTCCTTAATGTAGTTACACTATGTCTTTCTTTTCACATTAGTTTATCTTAGTCCATACTACATGACATTAAACTCCATAGAAATATAACACCCCATTCTTCACATGTGTCACCTTTTTGTTATAGATGAAATCCTCACTACTCATTATTTCTCACACTGATCATGGCTCAAGTGGGCTTAGGAATTGGGGAAATGGCCTCTTTATATAAATTGTATGTCTCAATTTCTTATGAGGGTATTAATGTGATCCCTGCATGACATAAAAATACACATCATAATATTAATTCAATGGAAACAAAGAAAGTCTCCATTTTACATATGAGTCTGATCTATGTAAAAGGAAAACAAACTCATAGACAATATTAGTTCAAATATTTTTCATATGCACTGGGCATAAACCCCTTTCATATTTAACTGTAATAATCTTTTATGTTTTTAGATCTTCATAATATTTCTTATGGTTTCTGGTGACAGAGTTTCTATTACATGAGAGCTCTTTTTCCATACTATGCTATTCATACCCTTAGGTGGCCTTGCATAAGTTTCCTACATAATGGGCCTATCAGTCAAAAGATGCCACTATTTGGTCATGCAGCATATGACCCAGTTGTCCCTGCATAATATAGTCCCAATAATAGGTTTTTCAAATAATAGTAACTTCATTCATGGTTATCATATTTTTCCCCTTTAAACATTTATGACAATATACAATAATCTCTATTTGGAAATAGTCGTCAAAGAATAATTGTCCCACTCTCTTTCCCCCAATCTGAATGTTTTCAAGACCATAGATTATACATTTCCTTTACCATGTGTTAAATGAAAAATGAAATAACCTTGGAATCACATGACCAAATATCATACACTATTTCCATTTCTGGTCCTAGTTGTATGACCTAAAACTACAGACACCACAACTCTTACTTTTGGGTTAGACCTCCATAAAAGTCATATTCCTCAAATTCTTTGGAAATATTGGTAGGAAATAACCTCTCCATATTTAGGTATATTTCTTCATAAACCAATCTATGTGCTTCGGAAAATCTGAATCTCCATAAATTTTCTTCAGCTTTTAGCAATAAAATTTCATCATTATTAAGAGATCTTTTACTTTACTGTGCAGCACATTCCCTTAGGTTTCCAAGAATAAGATTCCTACATAATGGGCCTGTTAGTCAAAAGACGCCACTATTTGGTTCTGTAACATATTCACTAGTTGATCCTGAATAACACAACCCCCATAACATGTTTGTCAAATAATGGTAACATTGTTATTGTAAAAGACATCACCTAATGCCATTATCCCTTTATTCATATCATTCATCAGATTTAGAAACTCCCAAATCACAATTTACCATTTTCTCTTCCATACCAAAATATTATAGTATGATTCCAAACAAATTATCACGAAATTGAGAGAGTATCATACCATTTTTCACACCTAAAGACCTTAAATTAATTCCCCACAATGTCCTCACTTCATGAATTAGAACTGCATAGTACCTATGTCCAAACTGCATGACTTAAAACTGCGTAGTAACTATGTCCTCACAACATGACTTAAAACTGCACAGTAACATTGTCCACATTGTCTGACTTAAAACAACATAGTACCTATGTCCTCACTGCATGCCTTAAAACTTCATAATACTCATTCAACAAATTTGTATAGATATGGATTTCCTATTCATGTCATATGTCGGCATAAAGTATCCCATTCATTCTTAAAATTCATTTCCATAGAATAAACCACCCATTGTGGTCTTGAGTCACCCTAATCTTATTTTACAATTTCCATCAGAAATAAAATGTTTAATTCACAAGAGCTCTTTTTCTTGACTATGCAGTACGTGCCCTTAGGTTCCCTTGATTATGTTTCCTACACAACGAGCCTGTCAGCCAAAAGATTCCACTATTTCGATACGCAACATATCCCTAGTTGGACCTACCTATCACAACCCCCATAACATGTTTTTCAAATAATTGAAACTGCTTTATTTGAAGTGACTCCCCTTATGTTGATAGAGTTTTTATATTTGGTAGCCAAAAAATCATTTTTCAATATTCACATTGGAAATATTTAAAGAACATTAAAGAAATTCTTAGCTATAGAGTCTTTTTTAGGAACTAATTTGAAAATTTATGGTCCCTTCTATTAAACCCTAAATATTATCCCTTTATAGATCAACATGCATGACTCTAAAAAACCAACAATAAAATACTTGTTACTCATTAGATTGAGAACCCGAAAAGGGAACTCTAATCAAAAGTCGAGTTCCAATGCACTAAACAAACGTTTTGTATGATTTAGGTAATATTGAGAAATAAGAAGTCAAAAGACACAAAATTTGTGGGTTTTTTCCATGAAATTGTGGAAAAAATCAAATTTTGCTCATTAGGTCCATTGGCATAATAACATAAATTTACGAGCACTCCATTCTTGTCATTATAATCATAGTTTTCTAACATGAAGGTTCAATGATTAAAAAAAGGGGTTCATTATCATCATTCCCTTTAATATTGTAATCATGGGAAATAGGAATGAAGACATCTATTATTGAAGGAATAATTTCATTCATTCATATAAAATAAGAGGGAAATCCACAAAATAGAGCCTATGTATCATGTTTTAATGTAAACTCTCAACATGACTTTTCATTTGTGGAATAGATTCATAAGCCCTATAAGCTTCCTGTTAATGTTTAGATAGTTCAACAATTCCATCCTCCTTGGCCCAACAAAGTTCTTCCTTATCTATTGAAATGGTAATTATCCCCTCTAATTTGGAATCTCACAAATTCTAGTTCAACTGATCAAATTAGTTATGAACAATATCCAATTATTGTTGAAGTTATAACAACTTCTCTGTGGATTATTTGATTTGTAAGCTAATTTCGATCGATTTCTTGTTATGATCACCCTCCGCCTCATCTAATCCAGCTTGAAATCCCACAATATTGATAAGCCATTTAGCCTTTTCAAATAATTTTTGAGTCATATGATCCTGCTCCCTATAGTGAATGGTATCTTTTATAGCATCATAGACTGTTCGATAATTAAATCCACCAAATCAAAATACGCAAAATAATGCTGGGAGTTTGAAAAAATTAGACAATAGTTCATCTAAAAGCTTCTCAAAAATTATTTTGCAGATATGCTTCAATGGCTTGTTATGTTCCATGACAAGATCACATTGCAGTACTAAGTATAAATCTGAGTCACTACCCTGAGGTAAAATTTACTCTGGAAATTGATCACTTAAAGAGCTGCCTCATTATACTTCTCTCGAAACAATTGAAGCTTCACCTTCTGATCTAAAAGATGATAAAACTAAATGATAAATCAAGGTCATTGTCAGTTTCAAATGGAAGAAATAGATACGATTCATATTGTTGTTTATATTTTCCCAATAATAAGTCAGCTACATGAATGCAATCATCCCCACTTTTCTCATCTTCAGAAATTTGAGTGGATGTTTATTGAGAAGGGGAACATCCCTGTATTTTATCATTTATCATATTTGAAGGCTCTAGATCATATCTTGATAGAGGTTCCTCTACTAGTATTTCTCCATCATCAAAAAAAGGATATTGTGTAATACCTCGTTCTTGAAGAGCCTTTGTTGTATTTTCTACAGATAAAGCTGCATAAGGTGAACATTGATGTAAATATTCTTGTAAAGTATAACAATTGTGTTTGTAAAATGCATGATTAAAGACTTAAATCCTTGCAATTCATCATGGAAATACCCAAAATCCTTGATGGAACCTAGAATATCAATATTTAGATTAAGGGAAACCACCATTTCAGTATATGTGTCATGGAATTTATAGAATCCTCAACCATTAAGGTATCCAAAAGATGTTGTATGATGCCTAAGTTGGCTTTTCTGATATTCTATTCCATTTGATATTCAATTGGTACATCATCATATCTTACGAGGTTTAGACAAACAACATCATTTATTTCATATTGTCTTGGGACCCCATTTCATTCTTCTGAAGAAATCGGAATATTAGCAATGATTATTTCAGGATCCACTAACAAAAAATACTTAGAACATTATTTAATATTTTTGTGTATTTTATCTCTCTTAGTAGAGACATTAGTTGGTATAGCTAAATTGTTTGATGATTTATATACTAAAATTTCATATTCATCTCCCTGAATCTGGGTTTCTCCAGGGTATTCTTTTTTGGTATCTCATAATCATCTCTTAATCCCTTGAGAAAGGAGAGAAATATTGATCCTGCAAGAGGATAAAAGATGGTAAACAGAGTGTATTGAGAATATTATATGCCCTATAGATAGTACAAATACTTACTCCTTCGGTGAAAACTTCAGATCAATCTCATTTCTCCCATGCGTTTCTTTTCAAATGCTTGGTGGAGAATTTGAAACACTCCTATTGGTAGGTGAAACATGAGGGAATGGTTGAGGATTATCTGTCACCATTACCCCAGTATTGATTCTCTCTCTTGGATAATGTTCTGGATACCTGGGAGGATATATTGATGTATTGATAGGTGAGTCTACAGGCTCATATTTTAGTTATTTGAGAATTGGTCTGGAGTTTCCTTCTATACATTCAAGCCACACAAATGAATTTTCATCAAGATTGATGATGATGAATGGTAAATAAAAATTGATAAAAAATTGGACGAAAATTCATTATCAAAATTACCATAAATATCTCATTCCTCTTCAGGGTCAATAATTACTCCTTTAGGTATTCCTAACTCCATCTTGTGGGATAATCATTTGGAGACTAAATTTTTTTCATCAGTTTCTTATATGAAGGCCTTCAGCTCTATAATATACTCTTGTACTTCAGCAATGATATTATCTACATTGAAATAATAGGGTTCTTTAATTTCACCAACATATGGTATTCGAAGGCCCTATTATAGGAATACACATGCATCCCTCTGTTCTTGGGTCAAGAACTTCAAAAAGTGAATATTTGAAGGTCTCACATAATTCAATCCTGGTGCATTATTTCTTGGATAAAATTCAACACCTTCTGATTGATGAGCCTCTTCTAGACTCTCTTCTTCTTTATAAAATTCATCATATGGAATAGTGATGTCTCTATGATGGTGGTAGCTGGATCACCTTGGTGTTGGAGGTATTTCTTCTTCATCCCTAGTCTTCCTAGTATATCTCTTACGAAGTTGTTTTAAAAGCTCTAAAACCTTTGAAACATCTACATTATCTATTCCCTTAGACTTATTACCATGATTTCCATATGAAATAGACAATTTATCTATAACTCGATATATTCCTTTTGTCAAATCCCATTGAGGATATGATGAAGCCAATGATTTTGTATACCCAGCCTCCAATCTGATCAATGCATCCAATGGAGGTAACATAATCAAAAATTTGGATACCTCTTGGTTTGTTGGAATACATAATTGTCTCACTACCATTGGGTGTTTCTCATAACTGACATAGGTGTTCAGAAAATTGTTTGATTGTTGAAGCCATTTGAACTACTGAGAAAACCTATAAGGCAAGTAATCCTGGCAAATAATTTCACCATAAATCCTAGTTGACAATACACCATCCTTGAATGCCATCTTATAAAATCTCAACTCATAATTATTTTCTTTACCATCATCAATAAATGACCCAGTTGGTGGGTTAGAAAAAGGAATCAAGTCGAATTCTCTTGAGACATTAAATGGCTTTATCACAACATCAGGTCTCATATTTAGAGGCTGAATACCAGGAACCTTCAATAAAAATGGGATGAATCAACCATTTAGAACTCTAACTGAATTTAACACCACGTATAAAGATAAATGTGTTGAAATACTACCCCAAAACACTTCTAATGACCCTAAAATTCTAAATGGAGCCTTCTAATTTTATAAATCTAGCAGGAGATGGTACATTAATTCCATCATAGGGGTTGCTAATTCAATATACCTATGTTCTACCAATTTTTCTACAGTGAAAAAATTCCCTGATCTTACACCACATCTAGATTCACGAACTGGAAGTGAGAATACACTTATCCACATAAAAAAGAAAGGCACCTAATCATACATTTGCATCTATATGGGGTTTTACTTTATTACCCCAGTGCTTAAATTCACCTCTTTCTAGTGTAGTCCAATATGTTCCTTAACTCCCCTAGTTATCTATAGAATAAAAAATAATAGGTTGTCCATAGGTTGTACCTTTCTCTGTTGTTTGTTCTAAGAATGATTTAATCCACACTCTAGCATGAACATGTTTCTTATATTTTTTTAAATTCATCACTATTTTAAATAATTGATGGTCCAGTGGTGGTATTCTGATAGCATCACCCTATGTTGTAGCAGGAGGAATGAATTCATCATAAATTTCCCCAAGAATTGAATTTCAGCTATTTAGTAAATATCCCAGAGACTAATACCAACTTACCAATGATTCAAATGGAAGGAATTCGTTTGTAGACTCCATCGGCTAATTAATTTAGGAATTAAGTAATTTTTATAAACATATACTTGCTCCATCCAGAATGATTCAAAGATATGAACATCAGATAACTCTTTCTTGAATTAGGCACAATTTTGATGCACCCAGAATGCCCACATCCACTTGGGAATGACACCTCCTCTAGAATGAAGATCCCATTATTTTTCACAACCATTATATTGATCTGTTTGAGAATCTCAAAAAGTGGAATCATAGTAATGTGGTCTTGGATCTACAACGTGATCCTTCATATCAGGAATGAAAAAATTATGATAAAGGATGAAACCAATAATTACTATTCATTCTTGTACTCAAACCCCATTTACAGTAATATTCATGTAGTTACAGTTGGAGTATTGAAGAAACCAGTTCATTGGAAATTACTTATTAACATATGGAACATGGGCATCTTGATAAATCCCATGCCCATACAAGGGTAAGTAAGGACATTGGGTATTGTCATGTTGGTATGGAATTAATCCCTTCCATACCCCATGAAGAGTACTTTCAACAAAGTCTTAATAGATTAGTCTAATGATCATCATCACTTCATTTTGATGAGCCTTAGCTTCTTCAGTATGTGTCATCAAATGATCCATTTGTCTTGTTTTTTCCTGCAAAAGAATTACAAAATATCCCCCATTATGTTGTAATTTTAACATAAAATTTAAACCTAAACAAAAATGTGAAATTGAAAATTTGGCAAAGGACATTGTTCACTTAGGTCCTTCGATGAGGTCCATCACGTATGTCCTTCGATGAGTTCCCTTGGGTAGGACCCTCGACAATGGCCCTAGTGCAACTTCTTCAATGAAGTCCTTCTATGTAGCTCCATCGATTAACTAGTACCACATTGGGAAAATACCAAATAATCTATACGAGAACATAATGTGTTGAGACTATATGAATGAGCTATGCAATGAGAGCCTAAAAAATATAGAGGCACGAGTGAAGAAAATCTCATAGGGACGAACCTATTTATAGTAAGCTAAGACACTGCATGTCATACCTATGAGTTAAAACTGCATGGTTCACCTAAACGAAGCACCTGCACGACAAAAATACATTGTTTAGAAATTGACCCATAAATGTTTTCCCAAAATTATACCACATGAATCAACCTCTTTCTATTTTTCGGATCCAATCTTGAGGGGGGGGGGATTTTGTTGACAAATCTTAAGAAAACTAAAGACTATGAGGAGAGCCCTGATTATTCCAAAAATCCCAATGATGAGGTTTTAGTAGTTCAAATGGAAATCCAAATACTCTAAAAGACATGTGCTGCAGAGCTACGTGATAGACCAGCGTGTTTGAGCTACACTAGCTCCAGAATATTTTATGTACCCCTACGCGGAGTACCTGCGTGAACGAGCTGCTCGAAAGGCAAATGTGGGAAACTTCCCTCAACGAGGCCCCATCCATACCTATAAATAGGACCCTTGGGATCCCTATTTGAAAGACTGAAAAAGTTGAAAGTCTCTCTGAAGCTCTCATTGCATAGCTCTTTCGCCTGGATCTCTGAAAGAGTCTCAGGTGGCTCTCTAAAACACAAAAGAAGAGATAATTAAATAGTATAAGTGTTTTTTTAAATTATTTTACATTTTATAAATAGGTTTGGTTCAATTATGGGAAATACATTCTTCAGTCATCATTCTTACCTTTGCACCACATCTACACGGCATATTTGCACGGTATACTTGCATGGTACATCTATGTGGGGTACCTACGCAGCTGACATGCGTGAGGTACCTACACCTATGAAATTGATAAAAATTGTAACAGCCCAAGATTTTATAAAAAAATATTCTTTTTAATTTTATTAATGTCTTGTGTTGTACGCTACACCAAAAGGAGCTTGCACAACACACATCCTTGACTTGACTTGCATTACACGCAATCGCGACCTTCCTCGATAGCGTGTGTAGTATGCAATACCGAGTTTCACTAAACAACAATATGCTATAAAAATATTATTAAAACTAGCCGTTATGAATAGTAATAACCACTTTTTGAAATCCAGTAAATCTTATTTTTCAAAATCAACTTTATTTTTGGATTCGGAGTATCGAATTTAGCCTAATTTGAAATTTTGGTACTTTTCGGATAACTTTCATATTCTGATGAATAGTGAAAATTACTAAATTATAATTAAAAACAACTTTTTAATCGAAATAATTAATAGTGATAAATCATTAATTTGAGTGGTTTTAAAGTATATTTAGAATATATTTTTACAATTTAATACAATGTTGGTCATTGGATGTAATTTCACATTTAAACTAGACATAAACAAGTGTCGATCTTTTGATAGATATTGTTTCTTAAAAACACGCTATTTGTTTTAACAAGCGGGATTTAATTATAAAATTAATTAATGCAACTTTTATGTTATGAATTTGGTAAAATAGACTTCATTTTTGAATTCGGAATATGAAATATACCTTGGGATGAAATTTTAGCATTGTTCTGAAAAACATCAATTTTTGATGAATAGTGAAACTACTAAGTGGTAGGTTAAAAACTGAATTTTGCATAAAACTTAATTTTACCGCTTCTGTGAATGGAATTTCAAAAATCCGAGAGACACGGTTAATATCAAGGACTAAAATGTGGTTCAATGAGATGAAAATAATTTTTTGGTGAATAGTAACTTTTTACTTTTTTTTACCGCGGTTAATAGTAAATAGGGTAACTAAGGGTAAATATGATATTAATATTACCCTAACACATGTCTTAATTCTATTGGACAAGTGTAATTCGACCAAAAACAAACTTAGGAATAAAATATGACCATTTAGGCCCACTTGGATTAGATTAGGACATTTATTATTAATTTATTTAAAGAAAGGTTAAAATAGTTAAAATCAAAGTATAATAAGTATAGCATTTTTAATATGGGGTTATACATAAGATAAATTCGATTGTAAATATTCATTAGAACGCTAAAAAGATTTCCTACATGATGGTATTTTATTTGTAATTTTTAGACATCAAATAATTTAATTTATTTATGACACAACGATGATGCAGTAATTATCTTATTAATGAAATATTGACATAATTGATGTTATAAACACCAAAATAAATGTAATTTGAGATGTTTTATGAATTCCACTAATTTTCTAGGTTACTATGATATATTAATGTTGATTTAATCAACTTGGTTCGAACATTTAATTCTGTTATGACTTTCACAAAAATCATATATCAAATAGTGTCAAAAATTGACACAAAATATTTTTTAAATCAAATATTATATTTATTGTATTCCTAAAATTCTAAGGTTCGGCCAAATGACTTAGATAAGGATATATATATTAATAATAAACAATTTGGGGTTCGTTTGGCATGTTATAGTAAGTTTATTAACCATATAGTGAAAGAAAACAAAAAGACACGGTAAAAGTTAAATTATTTAACTTAGAGTTAAATCTAATTGATAAGGTTTAAAATAAGCTCCAAACATGTCTAAATTTGATTGGTTGATGAGATTACAACCCTATCTCATCTAAGCTTCGAATATGAGTCATTTTTGGAGGTTTCTAAGTGGGGTTAGATTTATTATAAATTAATATTTTTAAGAATTCCTAAGGTGCCCCTCTCCTCCCTTATAAAAGGACACCTCCTCCCCCTCCTCCTCACACCAATTTGAGCACTCAAGCTCGGCCAACCCCTGACAAAATATCTTCACCACTTCTCTAGCAACATCCTAGAGGTTCTGGTCTTACTCAAAGACCAATTTTAGTTCCCTAAGAGGAGGTCTCCAAAAGGCGCTTCAAAGAAGAGGTAATTACCGTTACCAATTCTTTCATCTTTATTTCTTCTTCCACTTCTTCTTCTTAGGTTGTTTCATTATGAAGTAATAACATCAGTATCACTCATATACTGATATGTTATTATAAGTATGAAACAACCCTATTTCACCATCTATCCATCCTACGGAAAAAGAAATCACCGCGCGTGCGTACGTACGGAATACCGTCTCCACGCCGTGGTGCAATCTATTTTCCACCACCACCTTACATGGATGGGTATAATGGTGTAAAGAATAACTATAAATAGTTATTACAACATCATATTGATTCTGATATATTGTATAATCCACTCCAATTCAATTCAATATTCATAGAAATGATATCATCGCTCGTGCGTACGTACGGACTACCGTCTCCACGACGCGATGAGATTCATTCTCCATGTTAACCATTTAAGAATGATTATAATGTATATATAAGAAATAATAATGAAATATATGACATTATAAAGCTACTAGATTTATGTATATATATACATATGTATGTCATCTACTCACTTCCATTTCAAGACAATAAGGAAAGGAAAACAGCGTTCATGCGTACGTACGGACTACCGTCTCCATGAACGGTGTTTTTCATTTTATTTATCTACCTATTATATATATATATACTGAATATATATGATATATAAATCATATTTTATATTCTGGAAGTAAGTAAATCATGATATAAGTAATAATTATGTCAAGAACAACAAGTCAAAACACCTACGATAAATGAAACGATTTTACCCAAAACGCTTCTTTAACATGGAATTTACAAAAGAACGGGTAATATAATGTCATAAGTGAACCATATATGATATCATAAAAATGAATATGATTCTGTAATAAGTCAATAACATGATTTAAATCATTATACAGGAGGTTCGGACACTTACAAAGCAAGTCGGACCTAAGGTAAGGGAAAATATCACAATCTCATTTTTATCCGAGATTGTTTATACTTTGGTATTTACTGGGGTGTATTTTATCATCCACATCCATGTTCCCTCAATATGTAATATTATTTCCATCCACCTACAATTGTTTAAATCCAATTTTACCCTTCTATGAGTTTTTAGTAAAGGATATGAAAGGAATCTTTTTTCGTTTTTCATACGAGGTACTTTTTGACTTTTCCGACAAAAGTACGAAGAATGTTTTTTTTAACTTATACGGCACGAACGGATTTTTACGATTTTATAAAGCCTTATTTTCATGAACCTTCCTCCAAAATATTTCATGACTATTTTTAATAAAATCTCTTTCTTTTAAAATTTTATGATGTTTTGTGAAAAGAAATTGATTTTGAAGAAGAAAGGATATTTTCCTCAAGAATTCATTTCAAGTGTTTTATCAAAATTATTTTCCATCTAAGATAATAAAGGGTTCTGTTTCTATCCATATTTTTACATTGATTTGACTATGTTGTGATGGAATTATGTTTATGAATTCCTTTATCTTATATGAATGGTTTTATGATGTCATGTTGTTTAAGAATCCCATTTTTATTACATGGGTTATGCGATGATGTATGATTTATGATTTTGTGGCACACATAAGAAAGGATTCATTAAGAGATGGGTGGGACCTATATCTCCCTCCAATGCATTGGGTAAAGATTTTATATCTCATGAGATAGACATGGCTGGAATGGTAGGTTATACCGGTTCAGTGAAACAGGACTGAAACGAGGATTACTCGATTCAGAAAGGGACTTTGTCCACTAAGATAGTCTTGGCAATGAGTCTTGACTAACAAGAAATGATTCTCTATGATTATGTGTGTATGCCACAATGAGTATTGTTTTAAGTTATGATTTCATTTCACTACTATGATTTATCCCATGTTATGAAATTATGCTCTCTTTTGCAGGTTAAGATTTCCAAAAGTTATGTTCTTATGTATATGATGTGATTGATATTTCTTTTGTTTACCCTTACTGAGCATTTGAGCTCACCCTTTTATGTTTTCTTTTCCCCAGGATATAAACAATGGTTTTAGGTATAAAAAGGAAGATCTTTATGGGAGATGTTGAAGATCTTCCACCACGATTAGAAGATTTTATTCCGAGTTTCCAAATACACTAAACTATTACGATCCTTGTGTGTGTATTTTTGTTATGTACTAAGTATTCCGCAAAAGTAATGTAATGTCCATGTACGTCAAGCTTCGGGTCTCTATAGTTGGTATCAGAGGAAAGGTTTAGTCAACCTTTGGAAACTAGGATGCGAGAACTTTAGTGAGATCCCTAGAGATATTTCTAAGGTATGTCTAGGGATGTCTCTAAGGTTAAGTATACATATAGGTTATAGTCCTAGAATTGCGCTAACGATATTAGAATTTAACCTAAGATGTTAGATAATGAGGGTACTCCCCCTTTATTATGTTGTTTTCCCTAGCATGATTTTTGCCTCTCACACTATTCTTTTTGGGTTTTAGAAAATGGCTGGAAACAAGGTGATTCACGATAATGGAGGAAATGATGGACAATGGAATGATATTCTTTATGAGCAACCAAATGAAATGGGATTTGGAAGTCCAAACATCATTATTATGCCGAATCAGCAATCTCATAATATGATCAATAAAGTAAAATTTGGTAAGTTTCCTGACTCGGCTAATAAGAGAAAGATGGAGTTTCATGATGATCATAGAGGAAAGAAAGTTCAATTTCCCCTATGTAAATCATGTGGGAAGAGGCATCAAGGAGAATGTTTTAAAGGAACTGGAAGATGCTTTGGGTGTGGAAAAGAAGGACACAAAGCCAGTAAGTGCAAAGGAAAAGGTTCAGTTAATACCAGGGATGAGGATAATGGTATTTCTACGACATCAAAAATGGTTAAGTGTTTTAAATGTGGAATGTATGGGCATTATGCAAACAAATGCCCTAAGGGAAAGACTCATGAAGAGAATCAGTATGGTCATATGGGAAGTATTTATGTGGATGATGATGAAGAGACTACCAATGGTATGTGAGATGAAAGAATTGTTGAAGCTCGGTCAATGGTTTAAGAATGTAGTGGAATGATTACATGTTTATCATGTGTAATGTTGTATAAGTAATCTCATGGTACTATGGAATAAAGAGACATGTAAGGATTGTAACATTGTTGTCTGATTAATGTTACCAGTATCCACGAAAGGTTATTCAGATATTTTTGGAATGAAGATGATATGCGCATAATGAAGGGATAAGGGGAAAATGAAATGTTTGACAGTATTCATGAGCTCATGATTGATATAAGGACTAAGTGATATCATGGTTTGAGTATATAGAATTTTGAGGATTTTGGTATATGGAATGTTTTAACTTTTAACTGCACTCATGTTTTCACTAAGGTATTCAAGAGAATACACGATTAAGGACTTTGAATGTTTGGAATGTGACCAACAAGACATATCTTATGATATGTGGGGATCAACGACAGTATTAAATCTCTGGTAATCGATGTCACTATATTATGAGAGTGGACTGCAGTATTATGTATAAGCCTAAAGATTAGACTGGATTATGTTGGACATAAGTTAGTATTGTTTAAGGATAGAAGTTTTTTTTCTCGATATTATTGATGGGATGTTATAGTAATATAGTTTTATAAAAAGGACAACCTGCGGGACGGGCGACAGCCCATCGCTTCGGACAAGGCTATGGGAATCGAACCCACAACCGAAGTGCGACTGGCCTTTATCGCCTACCACTGACCTACAGGAAGTCCCTGTTTAGTAGAAACTAGTTTTATTATATTAAGAATTATGATATATGAAGTATAAGTCCATTTTAGGAACCATATGTGATTAATCTCACTATAGATTGACTTATGTATATAATTTTTGCTAACCTTTTGTTTGAGACAGATGGAATGACCCGTCATTCTATCACATGATCTGCTAACACTTCACGAATAACAAATTCAACTTCATTTATTTAAGAGATGAAGTGGAAATTGTTAAAGGCACGAACAATAGTGAGATTGTACCAAAATAAAGTAAGTATTCTAATTCAAATTCTTTAACTTTAGGGAAATGATCTTGAAAACCAAAAATGTTGTCCTAGTGATCTTATACCTGATGAATCAGATGGTACCTTAGATCATCACAAATTTATGGATTTGTGATTATTGGCTTTTCCATAGCCATGTTCTCTACCACTCTCCATCAGAACATGATGGTTAGATTTCTCTTCCATATCCATATTTTCACCTATGTGGAAACCCAGTGATTAGTTTATTTGGGTAATCGTTACATTTCATACTTTAGTTTTTAAAGCCAAGTTTTGGGTATTCCCTTTTACGATGTGGGTTTCTATTAAAGAAACTTTCGAATAGTAAACCATTTATAACCCCGACGAATTTCGAGGGCGAAATTCATTTTAAGGGGGGTAGAATGTAACAGCCCAAGATTTTATAAAAAAATATTCTTTTTAATTTTATTAATGTCTTGTGTTGTACGCTACACCAAAAGGAGCTTGCACAACACACATCCTTGACTTGACTTGCATTACACGCAATCGCGACCTTCCTCGATAGCGTGTGTAGTATGCAATACCGAGTTTCACTAAACAACGATATGCTATAAAAATATTATTAAAACTAGCCGTTATGAATAGTAATAACCACTTTTTGAAATCCAGTAAATCTTATTTTTCAAAATCAACTTTATTTTTGGATTCGGAGTATCGAATTTAGCCTAAGTTGAAATTTTGGTACTTTTCGGATAACTTTCATATTCTGATGAATAGTGAAAATTACTAAATTATAATTAAAAACAACTTTTTTAATCGAAATAATTAATAGTGATAAATCATTAATTTGAGTGGTTTTAAAGTATATTTAGAATATATTTTTACAATTTAATACAATGTTGGTCATTGGATGTAATTTCACATTTAAACTAGACATAAACAAGTGTCGATCTTTTGATAGATATTGTTTCTTAAAAACACGCTATTTGTTTTAACAAGCGGGATTTAATTATAAAATTAATTAATGCAACTTTTATGTTATGAATTTGGTAAAATAGACTTCATTTTTGAATTCGGAATATGAAATATACCTTGGGATGAAATTTTAGCATTGTTCTGAAAAACATCAATTTTTGATGAATAGTGAAACTACTAAGTGGTAGGTTAAAAACTGAATTTTGCATAAAACTTAATTTTACCGCTTCTGTGAATGGAATTTCAAAAATCCAAGAGACACGGTTAATATCAAGGACTAAAATGTGGTTCAATGAGATGAAAATAATTTTTTGGTGAATAGTAAATTTTTACTTTTTTTTACCGCGGTTAATAGTAAATAGGGTAACTAAGGGTAAATATGATATTAATATTACCCTAACACATGTCTTAATTCTATTGGACAAGTGTAATTCGACCAAAAACAAACTTAGGAATAAAATATGACCATTTAGGCCCACTTGGATTAGATTAGGACATTTATTATTAATTTATTTAAAGAAAGGTTAAAATAGTTAAAATCAAAGTATAATAAGTATAGCATTTTTAATATGGGGTTATACATAAGATAAATTCGATTGTAAATATTCATTAGAACGCTAAAAAGATTTCCTACATGATGGTATTTTATTTGTAATTTTTAGACATCAAATAATTTAATTTATTTATGACACAACGATGATGCAGTAATTATCTTATTAATGAAATATTGACATAATTGATGTTATAAACACCAAAATAAATGTAATTTGAGATGTTTTATGAATTCCACTAATTTTCTAGGTTACTATGATATATTAATGTTGATTTAATCAACTTGGTTCGAACATTTAATTCTGTTATGACTTTCACAAAAATCATATATCAAATAGTGTCAAAAATTGACACAAAATATTTTTTAAATCAAATATTATATTTATTGTATTCCTAAAATTCTAAGGTTCGGCCAAATGACTTAGATAAGGATATATATATTAATAATAAACAATTTGGGGTTCGTTTGGCATGTTATAGTAAGATTATTAACCATATAGTGAAAGAAAACAAAAAGACACGGTAAAAGTTAAATTATTTAACTTAGAGTTAAATCTAATTGATAAGGTTTAAAATAAGATCCAAACATGTCTAAATTTGATTGGTTGATGAGATTACAACCCTATCTCATCTAAGCTTCGAATATGAGTCATTTTTGGAGGTTTTTAAGTGGGGTTAGATTTATTATAAATTAATATTTTTAAGAATTCCTAAGGTGCCCCTCTCCTCCCTTATAAAAGGACACCTCCTCCCCCTCCTCCTCACACCAATTTGAGCACTCGAGCTCGGCCAACCCCTGACAAAATATCTTCTCCACTTCTCTAGCAACATCCTAGAGGTTCTGGTCTTACTCAAAGACCAATTTTAGTTCCCTAAGAGGAGGTCTCCAAAAGGCGCTTCAAAGAAGAGGTAATTACCGTTACCAATTCTTTCATCTTTATTTCTTCTTCCACTTCTTCTTCTTAGGTTGTTTCATTATGAAGTAATAACATCAGTATCACTCATATACTGATATGTTATTATAAGTATGAAACAACCCTATTTCACCATCTATCCATCCTACGGAAAAAGAAATCACCGCGCGTGCGTACGTACGGAATACCGTCTCCACGCCGTGGTGTAATCTATTTTCCACCACCACCTTACATGGATGGGTATAATGGTGTAAAGAATAACTATAAATAGTTATTACAACATCATATTGATTCTGATATATTGTATAATCCACTCCAATTCAATTCAATATTCATAGAAATGATATCATCGCTCGTGCGTACGTACGGACTACCGTCTCCACGACGCGATGAGATTCATTCTCCATGTTAACCATTTAAGAATGATTATAATGTATATATAAGAAATAATAATGAAATATATGACATTATAAAGCTACTGGATTTATGTATATATATACATATGTATGTCATCTACTCACTTCCATTTCAAGACAATAAGGAAAGGAAAACAGCGTTCATGCGTACGTACGGACTACCGTCTCCATGAACGGTGTTTTTCATTTTATTTATCTACCTATTATATATATATATACTGAATATATATGATATATAAATCATATTTTATATTCTGGAAGTAAGTAAATCATGATATAAGTAATAATTATGTCAAGAACAACAAGTCAAAACACCTACGATAAATGAAACGATTTTACCCAAAACGCTTCTTTAACATGGAATTTACAAAAGAACGGGTAATATAATGTCCTAAGTGAACCATATATGATATCATAAAAATGAATATGATTCTGTAATAAGTCAATAACATGATTTAAATCATTATACAGGAGGTTCGGACACTTACAAAGCAAGTCGGACCTAAGGTAAGGGAAAATTTCACAATCTCATTTTTATCCGAGATTGTTTATACTTTGGTATTTACTGGGGTGTATTTTATCATCCACATCCATGTTCCCTCAATATGTAATATTATTTCCATCCACCTACAATTGTTTAAATCCAATTTTACCCTTCTATGAGTTTTTAGTAAAGGATATGAAAGGAATCTTTTTTCGTTTTTCATACGAGGTACTTTTTGACTTTTCCGACAAAAGTACGAAGAATGTTTTTTTTAACTTATACGGCACGAACGGATTTTTACGGTTTTATAAAGCCTTATTTTCATGAACCTTCCTCCAAAATATTTCATGACTATTTTTAATAAAATCTCTTTCTTTTAAAATTGTATGATGTTTTGTGAAAAGAAATTGATTTTGAAGAAGAAAGGATATTTTCCTCAAGAATTCATTTCAAGTGTTTTATCAAAATTATTTTCCATCTAAGATAATAAAGGGTTCTGTTTCTATCCATATTTTTACATTGATTTGACTATGTTGTGATGGAATTATGTTTATGAATTCCTTTATCTTATATGAATGGTTTTATGATGTCATGTTGTTTAAGAATCCCATTTTTATTACATGGGTTATGCGATGATGTATGATTTATGATTTTGTGGCACACATAAGAAAGGATTCATTAAGAGATGGGTGGGACCTATATCTCCCTCCAATGCATTGGGTAAAGATTTTATATCTCATGAGATAGACATGGCTGGAATGGTAGGTTATACCGGTTCAGTGAAACAGGACTGAAACGAGGATTACTCGATTCAGAAAGGGACTTTGTCCACTAAGATAGTCTTGGAAATGAGTCTTGACTAACAAGAAATGATTCTCTATGATTATGTGTGTATGCCACAATGAGTATTGTTTTAAGTTATGATTTCATTTCACTACTATGATTTATCCCATGTTATGAAATTATGCTCTCTTTTGCAGGTTAAGATTTCCAAAAGTTATGTTCTTATGTATATGATGTGATTGATATTTCTTTTGTTTACCCTTACTGAGCATTTGAGCTCACCCTTTTATGTTTTCTTTTCCCCAGGATATAAACAATGGTTTTAGGTATAAAAAGGAAGATCTTTATGGGAGATGTTGAAGATCTTCCACCACGATTAGAAGATTTTATTCCGAGTTTCCAAAGACACTAAACTATTACGATCCTTGTGTGTGTATTTTTGTTATGTACTAAGTATTCCGCAAAAGTAATGTAATGTCCATGTACGTCAAGCTTCGGGTCTCTACAAAAATCATATATACCAAGTCAAATACACTCTTTAAAATCCATTCATGGTAGGGTATCTTCTTCCTTGGTTTCCTTATCTAAAAGGTACTATGTTAAATCCTTCACCAAAACCTCCAAACATATCAAACCATTGGGAAAGGAACATCACCGTGTATTCTATTTGGGTTTGTATTTCCACAGTTAGAGGTTTCTCACATTAGTTTCACAATGGGGTTAAGATTCATGGAATTTATATGGGTTTTTATATCCATAGTCACATGTAACACTCTCCAAGGAACAGTATGAAGATCCCAGTTTAGAGGAGGGTTAGGGTTTTGGCCTCTCCCTTCTCAAAGATATGACCTGGAACCTCAGGTCTCTGGTAGGGAAGGTATGGTTCACAGTTTATTTTGAAAAAAAGCATAGGTGAAGTTTCCTGCCCCTACCAGGATCAATTTTAGGTTCTCCATCCTGATTTAAGAATGTAACCTTCATACCTTATCCCTCACATTGGACCCTTGTCCAATGTGAAGAGAATAGAGGGAGGGCTCATCGCCCTTCCCTCTTCTTTAGACTCCTCAACCTCATTCACCTTGGCCACCATAGGTGCGCCCTCATCCACCAGCGGAGGAGAAAATTTTGAAAGATGGAATGCCTTTGTTGAATTTTTTACATCCTCTTATTTCTCACACTGAGCATGATTCATGTGGCCTTAGATATTTTTCATGGTCACAACATTAGCAAAACTGAATGAACTACGAGAACTATGATTCCCACCATAATCAGGATAAGTAAGAATCCTTCTTTGGGACCGAGATCACCAGATATCTTCTACAGGAATCCAAACTTAATTTCTCTATTCTGGGCATCCTTTTTAGGAATAATCCCTAAATTAAACCCCCATGTCATCAAGGCATCATATTCCAAAAGTAAGCCCAAAATCATTTAACTCAAAGGACTATAATCTCATATGATAATTAACAAATTATGTGGGCTTTGATTCCTATCAATATAGATACGTAGGAAGCCTCCTTGAGGTTTAAACCCAATACCATAAATCAACCCCGTTCTCCTTGGGCCATATTCCCAACAAGGTTTGATCCTACTTGGAAGCCCATATCATTTCCATGTTCCTTGGGCTTCTCCATTATAAGTCTCAAAATAGGTTTTAACTAAGAAACTTTTGTTTAGATGTCTATACCACAATACATTAAACTATACATCTTGGTCCTTATCACATGACATTAAAAGGTTTTATGTGTCCCTTTTAGAAACAACGAACTATGAAGGTTCTTATTCCTTCCATAAGGATAAGTAGGTAAAAAATTTTATGGGAACAATCCCAAAATCAAACCAATCCTTCTTCTCTCTGGCTGACAATAAATTTCAAAGTGCCCCACTGAGTGGCTTGAAAACAAGTATCATCATAGAAATGATTAAAAGAATCTATAGGTAGTATATGAGAGGATACCATTGATGGATAACCTTGAATACATATAGACATCTTCATTAATGAAGAACCTCAAATACATACATATGATTTTTACATTTCATATACCAAACAAGTTATTGAAAATTCCCAGGGATACTTGTGATATACTATGGGAATTAATAAGTATTCATGAAAATATCTTAAATTATAAAAATAGTCCCATAGTATACAATAATTTTCACCAAAAGGAAGTAATGAGTCCGACCTCCCATCCTCTTGGCCAATGTACGTTATTAAGTATCGTAAAGTTCAAAATTAATGAACTCCTGACTTTAGAATCTTGGTCCTGTTTGGATAAATAACTGTTCAATGTTTCTGGTTCCATAAATAAATCCAATGGAAACCATCCGAAAGTAGTGATTCTCAATACTATAATACGTATTTCAAGGAACTACGAAACACACATTCATTCAAACCCCATAAAATTTCCCTACATCTAGAATGTTTTCAACCCCCTCCATTTAGGCTTAGGTACCATCATCTCTGTCTTCTGGAACCTCTATGGTTGAATTAACCACCACTATATCCCCAACCATCTCTATTGGGATAATAACGCCCACCGTTGGTGGCGCAACTTTAGGCCCCACTGACTTGAGCATCAGTGCCAACAACTGATCCCTAAATTCAGTTTTAACTACCATTAAAATTATGTTTTTAGATTAGTTTAACTTATGGGGATAAAAAAAGGGGGGGTTAGGATAAAATGGTATAAGACTTACGAGATTGGTACCGTCCAAACCATAACTCACAAATATATATATGCAATCCCACTACTGGTGATATTCCCCAGTAGTCATTGCCACAATTGTAGGTTCCACTTCATCTGATAGTTGGCTTTCAATGACAACAAAATTGAGGAGAGTCCCCACTCCCACCCCTCAGGGTTTAGAGCTCTTTCATCCTATGCAGTAGGGTTATCACAAAATTCCACCCTCCATGCTCGTCGATTCCTGTACTTGTGAAAGAGGAGTTAGGTACCAATCTTAGAGGTTGGGTAATATCCAAGGCACACAAGATCAATAGTTTTAAATGATTAGTGGTATAATTTTCATTCACATGTTTGTAATAATAATAATTTATTCCCCGTTACTCCTTCATTCATTCCCACTCAGCTACTCCTACAGCCGATCGATCCACATAATGGATCAGAGGAGATGGAATTCCCATCAACACCATTACACAATTGGTTAAGAGATGCACGATACTGTGGGAGTAGTTCAAGTCTTCCATCGCTACCATGTACTCCATTTCCTCGTCATAAGGAACATGGAAATCTCCCCTCAAATGGAATAAATCAATGAGGAATACTCCTTCAAAGTTGAGGTGCCACCATATCCCAGGAAGAGAGGTGATTTTTTTGTGTGGATCCCCCAAATCTCCTATGATTCAAGGAAAACATCATCACTAGGAAAATCTAGGAGACACAATTTCTTCTCCAAACCTTATACATGTGACCTTAGAACTACTCTATAAGGCCCACCTTCCTCTCAAATCCAATTACCTGAGAGAATCAGACCTATTCCTTCTCCCCTTCATATTGTTTCCACCTACGCATGACCACAAATTTTCATATATATTGATTTTATTCCACCCACTAGGCCAAATATTACTCCCCTACATGCCTTGATCAAAGATCACCCTTAATCCCATGGTTATGGGGCCCCTCCATACTCTTCGTCCTAAGTGGATCTTCACCTCAACATGTCCCTAGGATATTCCCTCTACCAACAGAACACATATTTTTGGATGATCCCTTGAGAAGTGGTTAGTGGTGGTAACTCATTTCACCCCTTACATATTCACATTCATACATGCACCATATTTTTTTAATAACTGAGTGGTGTCCTTCGTAGTGTAACTCTATATACACCATTGGGGTTAGCCACTAGAGGAACCAAAATTTCCATGTAATGCAGCATGGGGTGTATGGATTTCAAATAACCGTATAGTAAATCATCAACACTTATACCCCAAATAGATTTTTCTTGAGGTATGACAGATACTCAGTGATTTTCAGGCCATCATTGGTCACCAATCCTATGAGAAGGAGACACAGATGGAAAATGAAGTGGTCTACCAACCCAATCATTGTAAGACGTCCACTAAGCCCACGTCAAGAGGTTGAATCCTAACAATGTTGAGGATAAACAACGATAATATATATTTTATAATGTTATATTGGGTTTATATACTTTTATCCCCCCTTGTGTACAATAATCTATCCATAAAAAAAATTTGATGTCCTATACACATAGAGGGGGTTTTCCCCTGGATGATATGGAACAACACCTTGTACAATTTTTCCAAGACTGGGACGACTAGGTTGATTCATAACCCCATTACCATAATCCCCTCCATGATGAGGGTTCTCATACACACCCCCATGTGAACATCCAAAATGAAGAGCTTCCACCTACTGATCAGCGTGACAATAAATCCTGCTAGCCTCACTACAGTGGCCTGAAGCTTCACATTGTATCCCTACAACTGCAATTTGATCACCTTGATGATTATCCAATATAATTTATCCTCACATCATTGATATTACTTTGGGAACTAATGTTGACTCTATGGTATTCTATCCAATGGTTCATTAATAAAATAACCAAACTGTTTCTTGAAAGGGATTTCCTTTATCCTTGGTTTGTGGTCACTCTCCCCATCCACCAAGCACAAAAAAACCATTGTGATCACTGGAATATTCTCTTGGACTACCTAGAAATACTCATCTAGGAAGAAATCATCATACATATCCCCCTAGATAAGGTTCAACATGATGTAGTGAAGTTCCCATAAACTAATTCCGAACTCCCCATGTGGTTGAAAAATGTTGGTCCCTAGTGACCACTTTCATAAAAACTCTAGAATATTGTCTAGGTGGTGGTAAACATGAAACTATGAGGTCCATGCTGCCTTATAATTCCCATCCATCTTTATCTCTACCTCTAATTCTTGACAGGACTAGCATAACCAGTATGACCAATCCTATTCACCCGAGAAGTTACCACCGAAGTGTAGGTCCAGGTCTTTTATCCACCCTTTGAGATAGTTCGTCAATCCCACGTTAGGGATGATCTGATTTTTAGGGGGAGACACATATTCCTAAAACGGATACCTATTAATGTTTCCACATGGTTCTAAAGGTTATGAGAGGTAAGATATGGATGGATATTTATAATTTGGCCTCTAACTTTCCTATGCCACTGGTACTACCTCGGTGTACTCTTGAACCAATAGGCAGGCTCATATAGATTTGTATTAGGGATAAACACATAACCCCTCAACCTAAAACAATATAATGGAAGAATTTTTCGCAATGTTTAGTTATAAAAAACTAATCTCAAAAATACAGTGAGTGTATAATTATCCAAATCACTCTAGAAATTCTCTCCAATCACGAGGTTCTTGACTATATCCCCTTATAACGTTGTAATGACTTCCACACCCTCATCATCCATCATTCAAGAATTTACTAGTTTACAGTATTAAAGTATTTTTAGAGGTCTTCTTTTGATGTTTGTGTTCATTAATGTAAAAAAGTCATAAAAATTACTTCACAAAACTGAATTTCACAAAATAGGATAGTTTCATGAGAGGTGAGGATTTAAATCATAAAGAACATGCGAAAGTCTTGAGTTTCATGAAAATAAATGACTATGCTATCTTTTTAAAAAATATTGTTGTCCTCTAAGGGACCTTAACACTTATTTATAGGCATAGAGTTAGACTATGTTTCATGAATAGGGTTTTCAAATCCACAATTTTTGATAGTTTTCCATCAATATATGACCATCCTCACCCTCATCAAATCCAATTCTAAGTGGGGGGGGGGGTGGAGAAATTTTAAATGCTAAAATACATGGGTCATGGGAGATATCAAGGTAGGAATGGCGGGTTTGAAAAATATATGGGATAAAATGGATAAAAATACTGTTAAAGGTCATGGTTCAAGAAGGTCTAAACCTCCATGAATGGATGATGTTCACAGAAGTCACCTAACCACACAGAGCATGATGTAGTAACCTCTAGAAAATATAAATCACGTTTGTAGAAGTAACCCAACCTCATAGAGATTGAGGTGATAACCTCAATGAAGCGTATGTCTGGTTTATAGAACCCCATTACATTATAATGTACATAATCTTATGCCATCGTATTCCATGAAATCAATTCCCTTTCCTCTATTGGGATAATAAATACCTCCCCCATGTTCCACATTTAAATGGATTATGAGACCTTTCAGCTTATGAGAAAGGCTATGAATTCTCTATACTGAAAATCTTCAAAAGTGATAGAGGATATGGATTTCTCAAAGAAATCATTTTTCATGAACGTACCTCCCACAGGTCCTTGAGAACCATAACCCATGGTATAGATTCCTTTTACTAAGGTCCACGACCTTCATGTATTAATAAATCATTTTTTCTATCATCATATTTCATGAGATAATTATCCTTCATGAAACCAACCCCATGGAAACCAAGACTTCACTCAGAGGTAGGGTCACCCTATTTTGTAAAACATTATCCTTTTCAAGACCTCTAGCATTTCCAAAGCCCTATAATTTCATGAAACACAAAACATCATGAAACCCATCCTCTAGTATTCTCTATGGTTCCTCCTTTTAGGAAATTACCATCCACAAAAGTTGAGTGCCAAGGCCCCCCTATACCAATCCCAAATCAGTTCAAATATACCTGAAATCTCCATAAAATCAGTACCACCAACCATTAAGGACACCATTTTATGTCAATAATATCATGGACCATTAACCTAAACTTTTATCCTAACAATAGGTACCCTAATGACATTATATCCTAATTATAAGAACCCCAACATTAGGAACCATAATTATCACTCCTCCATGGTGGTGTTTACACCATCCCCCACCTAGTGGTGCATGAGTAGAGGTTATGTAATCCCAAAAGGTGGAAACATTGTAGGAAACAAACTACCATTCCTAGTAGAGTGTCCTTTTTCTATATCTTCCTCTCCCTATCTAAAATGTATTACATGGGTATAGTCCCCTCTAGGTACGATCTTCATGACATAATGATACTTATCTCTTTATTCTTGTCGTATACTATTAAACTGAATTAAAATGGCATCTGTATATGAAAATTAAACAATAGTCTTACCCTGTGTGATGAGAACAATATTACAAATGTATAGTCATCATTGGAGGAAACCCCCATGGAAATCTACCTTGGGACTGATCCCCTCAGCCCATATACTTCTACTTTTGGAAACCCATATGTGTAATCCCCATACCATCCCTCCTTGATGCTCATTCCGCGACATGAGAATCCTTACCCAATGGTGTCATACTGGATTGACCTATCCTCTCACATAAACCTAAAATGAAACATTGAACTATATGAGTTTTGATCCCAACATCTTAATGGGTTGTGTAGGTAACCTCCATGTGGTTTAATCCCATCATTCCAACACATCTGGGGTACCGCCCTACGGTTCAATCCCGAGGCCCATACACTCTATCAAATACTGAAGTGTGATCATCTCTCACTATGGGGACACACTTAAAAATCCACCTTTCCCCAAAATATTTTAATCATATTAACCACCAATCCCCATAATTCATTAACCCAATTACCCACTTGTCACCAAAATATGTTAAACCTATGACTCACATATCCTCATAAGACATTAAACCTATGAAATACCTATACCCACAAAACATTAAAACTATAACCCACCTATCCCCATAATATATCAAACTCATCAACCACATATCCCCACAAGTAATCAAACATGTAACCCACCTTTCCCCACAAGACATTAAATTGTGTCCCACCTATCCCTAGAATACATTAAATTAGTGACTCAACTATCCCTACAATGCGATAAAACCATGACCCATTTTCTTCCATGAGACATTAAACTTGTGAAAAGATCCATAGTCTCTACCCCATATAATAAACATGGGATTCCATAGGTAAAATCCTTATAAGACTTATTCCCCCAGCATCAAATACCTCATTACCGATGTTGGCCGCCTTAGCTTCCACACCTATGATACTTCACACATGAGATGACCTCTAAAAGAGGAAGAATTTATAGGTTCCAAAAAAATACAAACTCTAAAAACTATGAGACATTCCCAACATTACTATATACTTTTTCCAAATGTTTCTTCCTTATCAAGGCAAAAGGAACATAATTAACTGTCATCCAACTCAAGATGGAAATTCGAAACAGTTTTAAAAACATGATTTAAATATATGATGGGGACTTAGAATAAGGTAAAATATTTTAGTAGGAATCCATGGAGGGAGGAACCAAAATCCCATCATCCTATTTCAATAAATTAGTTGATGTGATGGAAGCCACCCACTTTTGCAAATTAGGAATATGGGGAAAAAACAAGCAGATGACCACCAGATTGATATACAATGCACAAACCCAATGGGAAAGCATTGGAAACACTTATCAGATCCAGAATCCCTCTATCATGTGGTGTAATATATAGTATAATATTGATTCAAAACCATGGATCATAATTGAGATATTATGATAGATATAATCACATAATACACATACCCTCGATACGAAATCACACATGTCTATCATAAAGGATAATGTATTATTCATTATATCAGGGCCATTTGGCATCCCACATCCCAATAAAATTTTGGGAATGAGGCACTGCAAACTATCTAGGATATAATGAAATACACTGAAGATATAGAAGCTACCACATGACTCTATTGGGGTGGTGCTACTCAATAATATGGAAGTTAATGAGAGGCACTAATACTGTAGCATCACGAAGCCTAACAGTTCAATATATGGCAAACTGATCTAATAGATCCCAGTATGGTAGACATTGAATCATAAATGATATGTGACATTTATTAAAATATTTTTTTTACTAATTTCAAAAAATGATAATATTATGAAATTTATTAGTCAATATAATAATGTATATACTTACAAAAATGGGTAGTATACTACCCAACATGAGATGGTATGCACCCAAATTGTGTCCAAGCATCCTAAAAAGGTATTTTTTCTAAATACACCTATAAAATAAAACATATAAATTGATAAATAATAAGAAATTTTAAAGAATAACCCATATTATCATTTGAAAACAATAAATATGAGTTATCATACTAGAATCCACACATAGTATCACACAACACATCCATTTGAAGTTTGGACCAAAGAAAATATGACATATGCGAGGGATTTTCTCCCACGATCACATATAAATGATGAATACACATCCCCATATATCATTATGATATGATCAATATGTCATGCATAATACTATGTATGTGTAAACTAGGCACAAAAATATCCAAATTTATAGAATATTCTGGCCAAGTCCTATAGTAGCCCCAAATACATCTTGTGAACATACATACTTAAGAGAACAATGCACAATGTTACTCTAATGATAATTAATATGTATTCATAGGTTTTTCACATGATATTCAACACATCAACATCAATGAGTAAATGGGTGAAGAACATGTCTAGCTAGGTCATTGTTAGACAACGACCATATGTAGTAGTATCATTCCCTATTATTTTAGTCCAAGAAATCACTAGAAATGTTTAAGATAGTCTCTATAGGTGGGTCTATTAAATACATCACACTGTATTGGAAGATTGATCATAACTACCACATTCTCAAGGGATACAATCATCTATACCCTGAGCAAGTGGAATGTGGAAGTCTCAGGTCTCCATCTCTTAGTGAGGGTATCAATGAGGTGATGAACAAAAAAGACAATAATATGATATAACAACACCATAGAAAGCAAAACGATATAGGTATGGTATAATAATAGTTTTAGGTTGAATTTTATGTTAACGGTGTTCCCTATGCACCCTAATCTATTAAACCACTTGACCCACTAGCACCTCACATGAAACATGCCTTTATTACACAGTGAGTAGAGTAGTATTCTCACCTCTACCCAATATAATGAATTAAAACCTATGTGAGTGTAAAATATAAAAATAAAATTACATTTAATAGAATTTTATGATTGGTAGAACACAGGTTATAAAAGTTTTGTTGAAACACTTTTATTTTTAAATATTTAATAACAAGGATTGGTATTTTTTCATCACATAGTGTATTGTACATAATTACATCAAAATAATTTTTGAGAACCCGGTTTGATCATTTTTCAATTATCCTCTTCATGATTCCTCATAAAAACATCACATGTCTACATAGATAATCACTTTTATCAGATGGTTGATTTTCAATCACTAAAACTTTTATCATCACTTTTAATGACCTATACATTATATTATTTATAGATAATACATCATCATGGCTGAGAATGAGAACTCATTCTAGCAATGATAGGGAATAATTTCTTATTATGAACTTCCCTATGACATATGATACATCTCAAACAACATTGTTACAAAGGCCAATCCATCTAATTACAATTCATGTTAGACTACGATCTCCCTCACAGTCATAACCTGTTGATGTCAGGTATCAATGTGGGATGCTATTTGGGCATTGGGAAATGTTAAAACTCCCTAATAGGAATCCATGGTGCACTATAGTAGTTAAAAATGGCATCGAGCTAGTACAAAATATCAATATAAGGTTCCAATGAGATGTTCATAGAGGAAAATTTCATAATGGTTTGCACGAATGGAAAATGTAATTCCTATAATTTTTCACATTCACAATGACTCATATCTAGAAATACCACCAACACTCAAATTATACTACATATATTGTGGTACCAAAACTCTATCATGATTAGTCGAGTAGATTATTGGTTAAATATACTCACTTGATAAGAATAAGCTTCATCAATGTTCTTGTAAATTTCTCACTAAAATTTTCATCTGTACCACACCCCCTGATGAATCCCATCAGTTATCTATCTTCCTATTTCTATGAATTAATTAACACAATGGTAAAATTTCTATTGAACTAATCTAGTTATAGGTAACATCAAAATCCCCTAAAATACACCATATATGCAATAAAAAATGTTTATGGTCATGGTTCCATACTTATTCCCCTTTTTATATGTCACTGTCAATTTCTCTTTTGGAATCAAAATCATGTGATCATACACTCCTTGATTACCTATAATAATTCTTTCCAATCACTACTATAATTTTTAACAATCTATCTCACATACTAAAATAGAGTGACCATATTAGACATAAATTAATTTTATCATAATGTTGAAATAGTAAAAAAATAAGAAATTGATTGCATTGCAACATTTGTGATAACCTTATTCATAGATTCATCATAGAAAGTCTTTCATGAATTATTTTAAATGTGTATGATGCATTATGGATGATTTGAGTGTTGGTAACTCAAAATAATATTCTATTCATTGATTTCCTCATTAATTTCATGATATGATATAATATTAAGCATAGACCATGAAGACAGATGAAATGGTTGATAATACATACTAAAAACCAACTACACGAGTCATAGGTTTCCATTAACACAATGGAAAATACTAGTGGTAGAGTTATACAATTACTATATTGGATTATTTCAATTATTAATATGGCCATGCACTTTTCATATAGAAATGTTCGATCAATCTGTATAAAATGATTCCAGAAAAATTGTGGAAAATACATGGAATAAATGCCCAGAAAAACTGATGAAATTTAACATGAGATGGATCAATTTGGTTGTCTTGAGACACATGTTCATTAATATTGAGGTGGAATATAATATTGTTTTTATCTCAATATAGATTTAAATTGTGATATGATTCGTCCCAATAAATATACACCTTGATAATAAACTTTTGTTTTTACCCATAGGATGCATTTTTTTCTAGTTTGAATCCTGAACTAAATATATACAGTGTCTCCCAATATGAATTCATTTTAGTATATTTTTCTAAGCATCTTTTCTTAGATAATATCGTACAACGTATAATGTTTTTTTTAATTTTACCAAATCTATCCTCTATAACATTATAAAATTGAGGTGTAGGTATGATAACATCCAATTAGTATTTAGGAAAACATTCAATAACTTTAGAATAAGATGTGAAGAGTAGTTGGTGATAAAATTATGCATCAAGGATGATGTATAACTATTAATTTTTAAGAATATTCCTCCCCAACTTCTACAGCTCCTCCTCAACACGTTTGTCTCTATATGTTTCATAATTAGATACATTCCCTTCACCAAAATGATCTTGCAACATATCTAGAAATAAATTTGTTCATCCTTATCCACATTCTAGATAAGTTTTACAAAATCATTAGATGATCTTTATTCGATGAATCTTGTATACCTATGTTATTTTATAATAGCAATCCACTGATGGATAATAAAAAGATACACATATAACACCATCAAATAAATATCAAACTGTTGGTTAAATAATGTTTTTTCCTTCGAACAAGTCCTCATCATCAACCAATGGATAATATATACTCCACATCCTATCTTGTAATTGCAAATATATATAATAAATAGAGTAGATCTGATGATTAGGTACCATATTTAATTGACTATGAATTATTTCTTGAATTTAAATTAGGGTAAAAAAATTAGTTGTCATTACCATTGTTGTTGGCTATGTACTATATAACAAACATTAATAAGTTTTAATAACCTTTCTATAGTATACATAGGAAAACATGGTATTCTATATAAAAAAGTTTTATGATCATGATTCCAATCATGTAAATAATATTTACAGTGAGGAAGAATTGTCTAGGCTTGACCGTGAATAATTGTTCAAAGTTATTTCATAGCACCATGAAATAATTAATAGTTCAATAGTTCATAATGTGAATTTGAATGATCTAAAGTATATCCCATGGGAGTATCAAAACAGGTGTGTTGTTTTTCCTCTTTTTCATATGCAAGGTGATGATAGAGTTGATACCCAATACACTCATTTTAAGGATATTACCCTTAGGTAAAACTATGATAGAACCATTATCGACATGTAGTATCCATAAATATATTTCATTGAGTAGATAACCACACAACATTTACTTCACAAAAATATAAAATGTTTTCTTTTATTATAAATGATTTTACTAATGTTTCATATCACAAATTTTAATATTCATAAAAGTAACTAAATATATTAATTAAAGAGAATGTGAAAATCTAATGTATATCACCTGAGAGTGTAAAATGAGGTGTGCAGCTAGGCCTCTATTTCATGCATCATGTGAAAATTGATTTAAAACCAAATCCACCCTTTTTTGGGTTATTACCTATAGGTACAACTATTCAAGAGACTTCACCCACTTTTAGTATCCAAAAATCGATTTCATTTCTATCATAACCACAAAATATTTACTTTACTAAAATTTTATAACGTTTTATTGTCTCATAAATTATTATATTGATATTGTGTATCATAAATTTCAATATTCCTTAAGATTTATAATGACATTAATTAAAGAAAATGAAAATTATCTAATGAAGATCTTAGAGGAGCATCAAAATAGGTGCGTAGTTAGGAATCATTTTCATGAACTAGGTAATAGTTGATTTAATACCCAATTTACCCTTTTTGGGGTTATTACCCCTAGGTAAAACTATGTTAGAGACTGCATGTGCTAATAATATCCATACACAGATTTCATTTCCCGAATAAAAACAAAATCATCAACTTACAAAAATTTTAGAATGTTTTATTGTATCCTCAATGATTATAATAATGTTTTCTAGCACAAATTTTAATATTTATAAAGGTAAATGAATATATTAATTAAACAGAATGTGAATCATTTAATGCATATCCCTAGGGTGTGTGAAATTTGGTGTGCAGTTAGGCCTAATTTTCATGCACCAGTAGTTAATCATTTGGTAATCATTCATTAATGAATAGTTAATAAATCCTTATGTAGTAATTAATTAACAGTTAATAAGTAGTTAATCAATAGTTAATAATTAGTTACTTAATAATTAATTATTATTAAATAATTTTTTTATCATTATTTGATCATAATTCAATCTTAAGATAACACTTAGTTAATCCTTAGTTAATCAATTGAAAATAATTATTTAAGCCTAAGTTAATCCTTATTTAATCTTTAGTTACTCTTTTTTAATCCTTAGGTAATCATTACATAAACATTAGTTAATTGTTCATTAATTATTCATTAATAATTCTTTAATGATTATTTAATTATTAGTTATTAAGTAGTTACTTAATAGTTAATTAATAATAGTCACTTAATAGTTATTTATTAGCTAATCATTAGAAAATCATTAGTTAATCCTTAGATCATCATTAATTAATCATTATTTAGCCATTATTTGATCTTAACTTAATTCAATGTTATTCCTTATTTATTCAATAACTAATTAGTATTTAGTCATAAGTTAATCATTAACTAATCCTCAGTTAATAATTACTTAATCATTATTTAAGTATTATTTAATCATTATCTAATCATTGATTAATTATTTTTAATAACTCATTAATCATTCATTAATTAATAGTTATTACGTAGTTATGTAATTTTTAATTAACATTTAATTACTATTACTAACCAGTTAATTAGTAGTAGATTATTAGTTAATCATTATTTAATCATTATTTGATCCTATGTTAATCCTAAGATAATCCTTTGTTAATTCTTAGTTAATCCTTAGTTAATCAACAAGTATACATTATGTAATCCTAATTTCATTCATTTGTTATCATTAGCTAATCATTTTCTAATTATTCATTCCTTAATTGCTATTAAGTAGTTAATTAATTGTTAATTAGTAAATAATTAACAATTAATCATCAGTTAATTATTGGATAATTATTACTTAATCATTATTTTATTATTTGTAAATCAGTTTTTAATCATTATTTGATCTTTAGATAATCTTTATTTAATCTTTATTTAATCCTAAATTAATCATTAGTTAATCATTTGATAACCATTCATTAATCATTATTTAATTACTAGTTATATAATAGTTAATTATTAATTATTCGATAGTTAATCATTATTTAACTAATATTTAATCATCATCTAATTAATATTAATTAATAATTATTAAGTAATAAATTATTAATTAATTATAAGTTCATAAGGATTACATCATTAAATATATATAAGTTGATAATTATTGTTCACTAATTAAATATAAACTACTAAGTCATACTAAATTATAATTATTTCATACAAATAATTCGATCATTAAGACTAATTATAAATTAGTTAATAATTATTCATAATCATATAACAATAATTTTCTTACTAATAATTACTATTATTTATAAATTATTTCTAATTAATTAAAAAATATGTAAATAAATTAAATAAAAAGAACTAAAAATTAAATTAACTAAATAAATAAATTAAATTAGAATAAATTAGAAAAAATACCATTAGATGATACTTCACAAATATTTCACTCTTTTAAGTCCACCAAAAGAGTCATAGGCAAGGGAGAAAAAACTGGAGAAATTTAAAGAGAGTGGGGAAATAATTGGCTGAGTTTTAGAGAGAGTGAATGAAAAATTGAGTGAATTGAGTGGGGGTGACATTTATAATGGGTGGGGTGAAAGGCATTATCACCCAAAATGTATTTTTCCTTTTAGTAGTGGGAATAATTTTTCCCAATAACACCTATCACCTAATAAAAAGAGAAATGAATTTTGGGCGGCAATAACTTTTTGATGCCATTTATGTTTGGAAAAGGCGTTGTGTAACATAATGCCTTTCAGATTTAATTGAAATTCATTAAGGTTCCAATTAGTTTTTAGCCTAATTTTCAAAAAAACCTAAATGTATTTCCAGCTTTTTTCAAAACATATAAAAAACAATGGATTATCATCCTCTATGCAAGGAGATCTTCCATATCACAAAACATACTATTCATGTTTATTTAATATTGTGATAGTTTTATGCGTGAAATATTAAATATTCAAGGAAGAAGCATGAGGGGAAAAAAATTAGTAGGTATAAGGATTCATGGAAGAAAAATGTTGTGTATGAAAGGATCAGAAGCAAGGATTCACCGAAGAATCACGTAGGGCATATAAGAATGATGCTCCACAGAAGGTGGTGATATGAATATTTTTATTAATGGTTGTTTTTTATTATTTAGTAGCATCTTGACATCCCTAAATTTGATCATTTATATAGGCACAATATATAATAATAAGGCTTAATGTTGAATTATATTTATATGATTCTATTATATTTCCGACTGATAAAATAACTCATTATTTGAATTTTGTAGCATGATATATCTTTTAAAAAGAATTACAAACATTCTTATGAAATCTGCAGTATGATTGAAAAATTATGAAAATTTGAAGATTATTTAGAGTACCATAAAAACCTTTTAATACATTCATTTAGTTGAATGAAATGTAGATAAATCACTAATCTTTTAATGAAATAAACATATGGAAATTTTTTGGTCTGTAGATAGAGTTATCATTGAATAACAAAAGATAACTACAAACTAAAAACTATCAGGTAACCTAAAAATGGAATAACATAAAAAAAACATTCAGAGACTTATTTAGACATCCTCATAGTTTAATTAATTGTATAAAATGTCTTTATATTTTATATGAAATATGATTTATTAAATTTTAAGTACTATAGCTCATGATACCTTGAAAAGAAAATGAGATAATAAAAGTGATTTTTAGAAATTATGATTAACATGTAATAAATAAAATATTGTGAGGAATTTTAATATTCAAAACATAAAATATAAATATAAAATAAAGAACACCCCCTCTTCAAAAATTAAAAATTAAAAAATATATTTTATATAATTATACTCCTTGAAATTAAAAAAATACTATATTATGAAATATAAAAAAAATAGATCGAAAATAGATGTGAAAAACTATAGTTTAATAATAGAAAAACTCCCCCTCAATAAAATCATATTATGTTAAGTAGAAAAAACTAATATAATAATTTCAAACCAAATTTCTTGTATACAAATCACAAATATTATTTCACAAACATTAAAAAAACATAATGGTTTGGTACAAAAATATACCAGTTGATTATTAAAGGTGTTTTTAAATTTTAATCGTAGTATATTATATATAATAAATAGGAATTTTTTTCAAAATCATAATCATATTCAGATTATTATTAAAAACATAATGATTTAGAAAAATAGGAATTAGTTGATATATATAAAATTTCAGATGTAAATAAATAAAATAAATTGTGACTCTACTATGAAAATGACACATACCCCTGGTACTTTTTATATTAGGTATGTACCCTAGAAAATGAGAATTTGAATAACTAAATAAATCAAAAAAAAATCATGCATAAATTATTCAACATTTAAAAACAAATTTAAAACATCTAATAACTCTATTAATATATTCTATGTGAGATTCCTTAGGATCAGATAGAAATTGTGCACATAAGCATACAGTTAACATTATATCATGTCAAGAAGAAATAAAATACAACAAACATCATATCATGCCTCTAAAAATTTTAGAATCTACTAATTTACTCAAATTATCTAAATATAATTTAAAATTTTTAATAATAGGGGATTTAAATGTTTTATAACAATCTAATCAAAAAGATTTAACTACATATTTATCATATTTAAATTGTTTTATAAATATACCATTATTTTTGTGATTGACATTAAGACCTAAAAATAATTTTATTTCACCTATCACACTAATATAAAATTCTCAATCATTAAAATTAAAAAATTAATTACTAATTAATTCAATTAAATATATATAATTATACCACCATAATTAATTTGAATAATTAAAATTTCATTATAAGTTATTTTATTTAAAAAAGTAGGGTATACTTTTCCTTGGTTAAAATAATTTTTTAACAAAAAAATGTCATATTATCATAAAAAGATTGAGTTTGTTACATAATACCATATAAATCATTAGATAACATAAAAACATGATTTATAATTTTTTCAATTTAAAAACCAAGTGGTTGAGAGACATAAACTTCTTCACAAATAGAACCATTTAAAGTAAAACTTTTAATATCAATTTTAAATAACTTAAAACGTCAAAAATTTAAAAACATTAATAAATTTATAATAGATTCAATCATAGAAACAAACTAAAAAGATTCATTAAAATCTATACATACTTCTTAAAAATTACCTTGAGATATAATCCTAACATTTTCTTAACAATTTGACTAAATTCTTCCATTTTATTAATATAACACTATTTAGTTCCAATAAAATAATTATCTAGATTGTGTTTAACTAATTTCCAAAAATTATTTCTATAATTTTTTTTTAAGTTCACCTTGCATATAAATAATCAAATTAGCCTCATTCAATGCATAAAAGTCATCATTAGGCACACAAAAAGAAACAAAATCATAATTTTTAGAAAAATTAAAAACATGACTTCTAGATTTAATACCAAAATGAAAATTACTAATGGAATAATCAACATGGTGGTCTTTATGAATAGATTTAGGTGTAATCCACCTTCAATAGTTACATAATATTGAATGTTTTCTTCACAAAAAAATAAAATCTTTAAAATATTCTTTAACATATTCTAAAATAGAAATTCTTTTAAAAAATATTCAATAAAATTAACACGAAAAAATTATTCTATAACGATTATTTTTATTACAAACCCTAAAAGCTTTAATTTTATTTGAATATTCATGTAAAATACCTGCATCACTTTTAGAATAATTTTTTTTTTGATTTTATCATTATTATTTTTTATAATAAATTATATGAAGAAACATTTAAATAATCCACATTAGCTATTTTACCTTTAAACAATTAATAATGGGTTTCTATTAAAATGATCTAATTAAAACTATATTTGAAATAAAAAAACTGTATTAATAAAATCAACCCAAAAATAATTTGGTAAATTATATTCATTTAACATATTTCTGGCCATTTCCATAATAACTATGTTTTCAATTATTCAACACCATTTGGTTGTGGTATTCTAAGAGTAGAGAAATTATGAAAATATCCATTTTTATAATAGGATTCTTCAAAATCATAATAAAAAAATTTAGCACTATTATCACTTATAATAGAAACATTGAAACATCCTTTTTTATTTTACATAAATTTATAAAAATAAACTCATGTATATACTATTTTACTTTAATGAGACATAAAAAAGTTTACATAAATCCCCTAAAATCATTAAAAATCACCAATTTTTTTACCTCCCAAAATATAAACATTAATATAAGAAAATTAATCTAAAATAATATGTTATAATGTTATAAAAGTTATAACTTCATTTAGAGATCTAAAATTAATTTTATTTTGTTTAAATTTTAAATAATAATAACAAGTAAAATTATTAGCAATCTTAAAATCTTATAGCTGTTATACATGAAATTTATTTAACAGTTTCTGTAATAGTCAAAAGTTTACATGTCCAAGCCTCTAATTATATAATATATAATCTATTTCTATAACATTATGAAACTTGAAATTATAGATAGTTAGTTTATAAAACTAAACAGATTACATATTCACTTTTTTATTTGTATAAAATAAAATATTTTCATTTTAATGACTAACCATTTATTATCTTCAAATTTAACACCCATTCAATCATATCTTAATTTTGAAATACTAATTATGTTAATTTTTAAACCATAAATGTATAAAAAATTAAAAATTAAAACAATATTAGAGATACAAACTTCACCAAATCCCTTAACCTTTCCATTTGAGTTATCACTAAATGCCACATGGATACCTTCACATTGATTAAAAGATAAAAACATTGATGTATCACTATTAATATGTCTGAAACACTTTTTTGTCTAGGTACTATGTATCATTGACACTCTTAAAGAATTTTATAGCGACCCCGTCTTGACATACATATACATTACATACCTTTTTTCTGAATACTTAAAACATTACAAAAATACACATCCAAATATTGTAATTTTTTTGTGCCTTTGGAAGCATGGAAACATAGAAACTAGTACTTGGTTGAGCTCTATTATCTCCCACTAGGTTCTGAATGATTATAACCCTTCATACACAGACCATACTTAATACATATCTTCATTACATAGGGAAGGAAAAATAAAAAAGGGGTAAGCTCAGATTCTTTGTAAAGGAAAACAAATGAGACATATAAGTATAAACATGAGCATAGGGGTATGAGAATGTGACATTAACATTATAATATCATACCCTTCATATCAAAGATCCAAAACATAAATCATGGCATAAATATTTTTAGTTCATAAGACATGAATCATAAGGAAATGAAGAACATGATATATGAAGGCATAATATAAGAACAAGGCTTGGAATTATGGCAGAAACATGATAATATAAAAACCCTATTTCACGGTGGCCTACCAAGGACTTTATAATATTTAGGGTAGGGTTAATCACCAGTGTACTTACTTTAGGATTGGTATTTCCTCCCGTGTACCCTCTTGTTTTGGTATTTGGATGTCCTTCAGCGTACCCTCTTTTTTTAGTATGGGGATGCCCTCACATGTACCCACTTATTTTGAGATTCGGATATCCTCCCATGTATCCTAATGTTTTGGTCACAGGATTCCATCTCATGTACCCTTTTTTCTCATAACACATTTATCATTACCCAAGGCATTGTAGGGAGATATAGGTCCCACACATCTCATAATGAAATCAAACATTCATGGGCCAAAAAATAATAATCCGTCATATCTTAACTAATGAAATGAAATGGGTATCATAAAAATGAAATCATATAAAAAAATGTGGAAAAAGATACAAGTTTCCTAATAATTTCATTAAAATCATAACCCATGAAAGAGAAACATATTTCACAAAAATATAATCCATGAAAGAGAAACAGATTTTGTGAACATCATGTCATATAATTTAAACCATTCTCAGAAAGAATATGAATCGAAACATTGAATCGTTTCCCTATAAAGGAATGAGTAACACCAATGTTTTTATCTTATATGGGAAATAATTTTTAAAAACACATAATGAGGAAATTATCCTTTTTTATTTTAAATGATTCTTATTTAATTTTCAAACCATTTGAAATCCATTTACATTAATATAAACATGAAAAATTATAATGGATGCATTTAAAACATTATGAAAGCCTTTTTCATTGTAAAAATTTTATTAGAGCATGAAAACCATTCAAAACTTTTTTTCCTTGAATATTTATAAAAGATTCTTGAAAACCATTTGAAAATATTATTCCCTGGAAAATTCTAAAATAAGTTGGAAGAACATTTAAAACCCATATCATTAAAAATAAAATTTAAAAACATTTTTTTAAATTAAAAATTTAATTTTAAAAAAAATCATTAAATAACTGACGGTGGGTAAATCCGTAATTGTCATACTAGTTAAAAAATATTACTTTTACAAGTTAAAATGGTTAGAAAAATGTCCCTTTCAAAAATCGACAAGAATATTAATTTGAAAAAACTTATTCAATAAATAATGGTATAAAGATCATTCCATGATCATAGGAGATTAGTAGAATATCATTGAAAACACATTTTATGAAACATGGTTTTTAATGAACACAAATTTATATCCAAAGAGAGTGTAAAGTATGGATTTGTAAAAAACACTTTATTAACTATATTATGTACCATAGAGTATAAAAATTGTACCAATACATTAATATATCATGAATAACCATATTAGATTAAAATTTTGATTTTTTAATGATATGGGTCATAATATTTTCTCATAGGAAGTATACACATAAATAATCTCGAAAAGCAATCAGACTGTTTCAATAAACTCTGACCACATGGTAACTTTGAACCATAATCCCCATTATAGAAAATGAAATTATATTAAACTTAAAATATAATTAAAATAATTATAATTCATGATATAAAACTTCAATGTTAGTATATATACCTCATGGTAAAATATAGGTACTTAACATGGCATGCGTTACAATGAATCAAAATTGAGACCAAATTACATTATAGTTTTTGTGACTTTTGAAACATAAAATGCATAAAATAAATATCAGAAAATTGATATTTAAATACCTATACATTTATGTATAAGAATAATATAATACATCCATAGGCATTATACACACCACACAAAAGGAACGGTGATGAATAAAGCATGTATCACATAGAAATAAAAATTGAGATTAAAACCCCTTAGCATGTGTCTTGACTCTCACCGTAATCAATAAAACCCCATGTATAATATATATAACTTGATTATACATATATAACAAAAAAATATTCTTATATCTAATAAAATATATTGTTTTCTTGTGAATTTATATTACCTACTTGTTAACAATTCCATGTTAATGCTATGCTTCGAGTAATATTGGATTTGTTTTTCACATGTGTCTTAATATGCCATATCTTCTATACTAATACTTATATAATGATTTATATAATGTAAAAAATGATATAAATATAATTTATATTAAGTATATATCTATTATAATAATCTATATAATATATAATTATTAAATGTAATACACTGTTCATGGAGGAGGTAGGCTATATGTATGCATGAATGTGGTTTCGGTAAAATAGTAATATTAAAATAAAGTAATTAAATAAAATATATGTGTATATATTTATATATATAATTATTATACTATCATTATTATATATGATATATCATATAATTTCAATAAACCCATCCTTAATACATTCCATGTAGTCTGCGAACGAATCACATCGCTTTGAGGGGGCGATAGTCCAAACTTTCTCAAACCTAATTATTGAATTTACAAAAATTATAAAGTATAAATATATGTGTTGTAAAATAATAAAATAAGATTAAAGAGATAATAAATATAATATATATCATATGTAAATATATTTTCCATCATAAAATCAACCATGAGAGGCGCTAAGGAAAAATGAATCATTGTACACATAAACAATAAGTTCGTTACAAATTATATAGATGTGTGAATAAGTGTAGGTAAAACCATTAAAATAAACAAAATCCTAGTATATTTAATATACTGGTTCTATTATAAAATCTTGGAATAAATAGATTAGAGGGGGTAGATAACGAAATTAAAAGAAAGGCTCTTGAGAGAAGTTGTTACTGCATAATCCGGTAACCCCTTTTGGTTTCTACCAAAAGGATTCCTTAGTTTGATTTATTATGATGTGAATGATTATAAGAGGAAGGGGGGATGTTCACCGACTATTTGGGAATATTTTGGACGAGATAAATTGTCCTATGAGGTGTGAGAAAGGGGTAGAGTTCATGCCTTTTTATAGTGGAGGGGGTGTGAAATTATTGTAAATAAAAAAATTTATCAATAATGGGAGGTATCCTTTACTAAATGTGACTCCACAATTAAAAAATAACTAGATAATGTGAAATGAAATTCTAAAACAATTAACACCACACCAAAATAGGTTTATTTTATTAATTTTGTTCCTTAACATCTCTGATTCCCCAATTTTATTATTTTGGTTTTTACTGAAGCATCTAGTTTTCTAACGTAATTAATTTAAAAATTAAGAATAAAATAAATTTAAATTTATTATATAATATAGTTAAAAGAAATTATAAATATGATACCTAATTTAAAAAGTAAAAATCATACATGTTTTGTAAACTAATTTTTAAAACAACCTCTTGTGACCAGAAAAACACTAAATAAACCCAGACCATACTGACAAGGTTTTTACAATCTATGGCTGAATATGACAATTATAAAAGATCAATTGTTCCATTAATGGAAAATATTTAATATTTTTAACACATATAAATCAATTGGAAGAATATTTTGTTTTTATTAATTTTAAATCATTTAAAAAAATATCACTTATTCTAAAATAACAATAATGTTAATTTTGACATTATATATTTAATTTCAATTTTAAAATATCAAACTAATAGTGGAATTCAAATATATTAAGTTTAAATATGTTAAAAATAATATATTAATCCTAAAAAATAATTATAGATAATAATTCAATCAATTTACTTCACTTTTAATATTTATAGTTTCATTTAGATTAGTTAATTATTAACTAAATAATTTCTACATTGGCATTTCTTAATCATTATAAGTAACTAAATCATATATAAAAATTATTTATAAATTATTATGATAACAATAACCCATATATATAGAAAAATGAAATGTATAACCGAAAATATGATATTTTTTACATATCTCAATGTTTCATAATTGTTAAAGGTAAGGAAAGTTACTTTTTTGTCTTTTTCATTACATAACCTTTTATAAAGGGGAATTCCATTTAATAATTTTATAAAAACCCATAAATTTGAACCAAGATGTGATATAGTATAATTATGGAAGAAAATGGATTTTGGACATGTTTTCAAGTTATTTTAGGCATTAATATTACCATTTAGTCCCTAATTAATATTAATCTTACCTTAATTGTTGTAATAAATTTTAATCAATTTTACATATATAATTGGTCAAAAATTAAGTTGATCTTATTAGACTAATTATATAATACTTATTACGGCCATGTATATCCATTTTTCAAATTTCAAAGCACATAAGTGGGAAAATTATGTTTAACATAAATCCCACAAATGTGGCGATAAAGAAGGTTTTTAATGAAAAAATGTTCAAATGTTCGATAAGATTTTATAACCAATTTCTGTATAAAAATGAGATAAACTGATTTAAAATATGTACAATTAATATATTTTTATTTTAGAAACTAAATTAAAATATAAATTAATATTAATAATTATTTAAATTAAAAGGAAGTTTTAACTAAAATACAATTTATTTCACAATTCAAAAAAAACAATAAAGTTTCTTAGAAAATTCCAAAAAATCCACCTTCATATAATTTTGAAATTATGAATCAAAAATTAAGTTTATTTTGTCAAATTAAATTCATAAATGTTTGTAAAATTAATATTATTTGTTTTTCAAAAAAAGGACATGAAAAGTAGATGATTTGTGGAAATACTATTTCTAAACATATAAAGACTTTATGAAAAATATAATTTTTCATAATCAATATTTTTTATTTATATAAGACCATTAGAAAAAATATTTGAAATGGTTTTATAACCATTAATATTGAAAATTTTATTTTCTTTCTTATAACTATATCATTTAAATAATTATAAAAATGAAATAATGTTTCATAGAAACTTGGTGTTGCATGTAACGTAAGCCAAGTCAGCATTGTGTGTAGCACAAGTTAAGTTAGTTCCATGTGAAAGGAATATTTGAATTAGTGAAATTTAATATAACAATTAAAAAAATTATTCATAAATACTATTTCACATAATCTCATTGCGGTACATTCTACCCCCCATAAAAAGAATTTTATTCTCAAAATTTATCCTGGATATCAACTGTTTAATATTTTAATGATTCATTCATAGGAACACACATCATAAAAATGAATACTAAAAATTCCCTTAAAATGGGATATATGGTACCATAATGGTTACCAAAATTATCTCATAATAAGATTCCCACATTGGATAGCATTGGTGGGAAGTGAAAACATTGAAATAGAATAGAAATCTTACCATTACATTTTGATGGGGAGTGATAGAGAACCAGGTGAGGAGAATGTTAAAAATCAGAAATCCATAAATTTGTGATGACCTACAGGACCTTCTAATTCATTGAAAATGAAGGTACTGGGGAAAAAGTTTTTTCTTAAATATCCCTTTACGTAATGTTATATAATATTTAAGAAAATATATACTTTCATGAGTTCAAGACAACATCAGCCTTTATTTTTTATTGATCCACTTCACCTCTATCTGAAAAAAGTATGGGTAATTTTTCATTCCTGAAGTACTAACAGATCACGAGACTAATGATATTTCATCCCATTAGTTATCATCAACAAAAAGTATTTTTAACATTCTATACAATATGGATAAATCCTCATATGGAGAGATAGCACTCTAATATTACTGACATCATCAAAAGATTAACATAAACATTATGAAAGATGAAAATTCAGATAACTATAAATAAATTCACAAAATGAGCTTAATATTGATCACCCATATAACACAAATCATATCTATGCTGTCACATTCCAAACATGGGAATACCATCATTGTATATTATCTTGAAACATGTTAACAATCTGAATTATCAAAATTCATTTTTGAAAACATGCTTGTTTTCTTATTCCAAAGTATATTAGATATATTCATTATGTGAAAAACTGTTGTAAACATCATCCTTGATTACATTGACAACTTTTGAAATAATAAGTTCCGAGTTAATATATACTATCTAATTTATTTATTCTTATCCAGCTTATCTTTATCAAAACATCATTATCTCAACATTAGGCATTGATTAAGGGTTACCTTTCCTTTATAAAAATATCACCTTTATATGAAATAATATTTCTATGTCAAAAAAACTATTCAACATGACCATTTCAATCCTTACTAAAATAATATAATAAAAATAATTATATATTTCATGATTCATATAACCTAATCATTGAATTACCAAACATAAATACTTTAATAATCCAACCTTATTCTTAAACCATTACATATAATTCAACAACATATTCCTTAATAGCACATTCCTAGAATATGAAATATGAATCATTATTAAGTTTCCTAAACCCCAATATGATCAGAATTATTCCGTTTAATGTAAATAATATGAGAAGAACATCACTTAATTTTCACATATCATTTTTTGTCTCACTATCTTCCGAAGTATAACTAATACTCATGCCACCTTACATATTCTCATTATGAGATTTCAACTTGGTAAATCGATTTTCATAATTTCCATACATTACACATCTCAACTATTTAATGTTAAGCATGTTCCTTCTAGTTCCATCCATTGACTAAAACTAGAAATCACTGTGTGAGAGTAATTTAAAATACTGAGATACCATGTAATACTAAAAAATTACTTATTGGGTGTATACATCATGGCTCCTGATTTTTTTAATCTATGACACCTTAGGTTTATCCTAGGTTACTCATAGAAAACTTGTATATAAATTCTTAAAAATACTTAGTGAATAGTTTGTTAATTTCCAAAGCATATCCCCAAGAGTGTCCATCTAGCTATGCAGAAAGTCTCATTATCATGGACTATATTACCCTATGTCTGGCACATAATATCTTATTATACTTATTGAACCTTTTACATCTATTCCTAATCCACATTAAATTGTAGTATCCAGATAAGTATGTATTTATAATAATGCACTCACTCTATTATTTACCAAAATTATAGGAAATTTTCAAAAACATTGACTCGTCCATATACTTATCCTTAGAGACATCAATAGATATATCCTTAGAAATATATCCAGTGATCTCAATGAAGTTATCTCATCTAATTTTCCATAGGTTAACTAAATATTTTCACTAATTCTAACTATAACGACCTAGTCTTTACATATATAGGAATTACACTACTTTTCTTGAATACATAAAATATTATAAAAAAATATGCCCAAAGACCATATTATTTTAGTGCCTTTGGATACAAGGAAATATAGACACTGGTACATGAGTGAGAAACACTATCTCTAAATAGGTTCTTCATGCTAGAACCCTTCTTACACACATTAAACAGAATACATATCTTCACAACTTTGGTATGAAAACATTAAAAAGGGGTGAGCTTATATGCGTAGTAAGGGTAAAAAATGGAGACATATAATCATAAACATGAGGTTAAGGGTATGAAAATATGAAAATAAAAAAATAATGTCATACCATAAATATCAAAGATCATAAAAAAAATCATGTAATAAATATTTACAGTTCATAAGACAATAATCATAGGTAAATAAGGAACATGATCCCGGAAAGCATAATATAAGAATAATACTTTCAATTATGGAAGAAACATAAGAATATAAAAACCTGATGTCAAGGTGTCCTACTAAGGACTTTATAACATGTTAGGATTTGGTTACTCACTCATGTACCTACTTTGGGATTGGGAATACCTCCCATGCATCCTCTTATTTCAGTCATGTGATGTCCCCCCATGTACCCTATTATTTCGGTCTTGGGTTGTCCTCCCGTGTACCCTCTTGTTTCTGAATTAGGATGTCCTCTTGTAAACCATATTATTTCAGGCTTGGGATTCCCTCCCTGTACCTTTTAATATCATAAAACAAGTATCATTTTCCTATTTATTTAAGATAGATACAAGTCACACCCATCTCATAATGAAATCATACATTCATGTTCAAAAAAATCATAAACTATCATATCATAACCCATGAAATGAAAGGGGTATCATAAATATATAATCATATAATTACTTATTGAAAAATATAAAAGCTTCATAATAATTTCATCGAAATCATAACCCGTGAAAAAGAAATGGATTTCATAAACATATAACCCATGAAAGAGAAAATGTTTTCATAAACATTAAAACATAAAACGTAAACCAGTTGTAGAAATAATATGAATTGATACATTGAATCATTCCCCTTGAAAGGCATGAATAACACTAATAGATGTTATCATATATGGGAAATAATTTTTAAAAACACCTCATGAGTAAATTATCCTATCTCCATTAAAAAACTCTTCTTAAAATTTAAAACCTTTTGAAAACCATTTTTATGAAAATAAACATGAAAATTTATAAATAAATCATTATATACATTTTTATAGTCTTTTCCTTTGGAAAATTTTATTGGTGTTTGAAAAACATTTGAAAACTTATTCCTTGAAAACTTATAATGTAATATTGAAAACATTTTTAAAAAAATTTAGATAAAGTCTCTTTTTAATTTTTAAAAAATTAACCTTTTAAACATGAAATGATTTCATTAAATTACTGATGGCGGGTAAATCCATACTTGTCATATTAGGTAAAAAGAAAATTTCTTTTGGATGTTTAAATGGTTAAAAAAATACCTCATTCAAAAGTTTACAAGAATATTAATTTTAAAACAATGGTAAAATAAAAAAGGGAAAATATTTCTTTTAATTATATTTGGTGATTATTAGAATATTTTTGGAAACCCTTTTTTGAATACATGGTTTTGAATGAACACATTTTCGAACTGAAGAGAAGGTAATGTCAGGATTTCTTAAAAAAATTAAACTATATTATATACCAAGAAGTTTAAAAATTTCACCAATACATGAATATATCATGAATATTAAGAGGATAATAAAATACATGAATTTTATTAAGATATAGATCATAATTATTCATCAAATAAAGAATAAACATAAACAATATCTTAGTAGTTGGGGTTTGGCATAGTGGTAAGAACCCTATAATCCTACATGAAAAATGGGGGTTCCAAACCCATTGGGCACATGTACTATAGTAGTACTATAGGGCACTATAACAGTTCCAACATTGTAGCAACTACGGTCACTGTAGTGGCGGTAGGGGACTATTGCGGCACTATAAAAGGCAGGTACTATAGCAATACTATTCACGAAATGGGGTTTGGGAATCAAATTTTGGCCTATAGGCCAAGTAATTGGATAATTACCACTGGGCCTTTGGACTATCTAATGGGTCTCCCTCTACCCAGATAAAAGAGGTATTTTATTTTATTTATTAATAAATGAGGCTTCCTTTCTATCCTTTAAGAAATAAAAAATAAAAAATCTCTAAAAGTGATGAGAATATTTCAACAAACTCTTACAACATGGTAACTTTGAACCATACTCAAAATGTATGAAAATGAAATTAAATGAAGAATAAAATATCATGAAAATAATGATATTCATTATATAACATTTTTAAGGAAGTATATACACCTCGTGAAAAAATATAGGTGCAAAACATAACATGTGTCTCAAAGAAGGAAAATTGAGACAAAATTACTTCACCAATTTGGTAACTAGTGAAACATAAAACCCATGAAATAAATATCATAAAATTGATATTTAAATAACCATAAATTTAATTTTAATATTCATATATTTCCTCAATGGGTAGTATATACACCACATAAATGTAATGGGTAGTGAATAAAGCATGTATCTCACGGATGTAAAAAGTGAGATGAAATCCCATTACCTTGTGTCTTCACTCTATTCATACTCATTAAAGCATACTATGTTAAAAATATATGTTTATTATACATATATTATATAACAATATTCTTATATCTAATACAATATATAGATTTCTTATGACTTTATATTACTCTCTTGTAAAGAGTTCAATGTAATGGTTATACTTCAGTTAATATTCACATGGTTTTTTTCATTCGTCCAAATTTATTATATATTTGGTCATTATACTATTATAAATATTTAAATAATGTAAAACATTATATAAATATAATTTAATTATATTATATTTCTATTATAATAATCTATAGAATATAGAAGTATGAAATGGAATACACTATTCATGGAGACGGCAAACCATTCCACATATGAACGTTGTTTCTATTTAATATTCATATTGAAAGAAAGTAAGTAAATGAAATATATTTATATATATAATTATTAAATTATAATTATTATATTATATATATCATATAATTTCAATAAAACCATCCTCAATACATTCCATGTACCGTGTGAATGAATCACATCAATTTGAGGCGACTGTAGTCCACACTTCCTCAAATGAAAATATTGTATTTACAAAAAATAGAAAGTATAAATATATGTGTTGTAAAATAATTGAATAATATTAAATAATTAATAAATAAAATATATATAATATATACACGTATTTTCCATCATAATTTCAACCATGAGAGGCGGTAAAAAAATGAACAATCATTGTTTTGTGAGGCGATAGTTCTCGTTACACATAAAACGTATGTTCATTACCAATTAAATAAGGTCTATGTAAGTGTAGGTATAAAATTTAGTATAAAAATATCTTATTATAATAAATATATAGGTTTTGTTATACAATCAGGGAATAAATATAGTTGTGGGGGTGGAGAATGAAAATAAAAGAAATGAGCTTGAGAGAAGTAGTTACCTCTTCACTGGGTAGCTCATTTTAGTATCTGCCAAAATGCTTCCTTCAATTAATTTTTTAACAAGATATGGATTATAGAAAGAATATATGGATGTTAAAAGACTGTTTGGGAATAGTTTTGAAGAAGCAAAGTTGCTTTAGACATCTGAGGAAGTGGTGGATTGGTTGCCTTTTTATAGTGGAGGGGGAGTGATACTCATATAAATACCAAAAGGTATTCAATAATGGGAGGTCTCATTCACTTAATGTGCCAAAAAAATTAAAAAATATTGTTTTAGTGTCAAATTATGGTCTAATAAAATATACAACACACAAATATATGTTCATTTTCATAATTTGGTTCTTAAACTTCTATGAGTCACCAATTTTATTATTTTGGTTTTTATTAAAGCATCTAGTTTTCTTAGATAAGTAATCTAACCTTTAAGAATAAAATATAGCGTGTTTTATTATATAATATAAGGAAATTGAATTATAATTATGATACATAATTTAAAAAAATAAAATATCACGTTTTTTGGGAAAATAAATTTTAAAACTAGCGCTCTTGACGCGTAAAACACTGCTTAAACTCGAACTGTGATAACATTATTTTTACAATATATGGGCCAATATGATAATTATAAATGATAAATTGGTTCATTAATAGACAATATTAAATATTTTTTAACACTTAAAATCTATTTTTAATAATATAGTATTTTTATCAATTTTAAATCATTTAACAAAATAAAATTTACTATAAAATAAGAATTATGTACTTTTTGAGGTTATTTATTTAATTTTAATTTCAATATATAATGAATAATAATAGAATTAAAATATATTAAATTTATTTTTTAATGATATATTAATCTTATGAAATAATTAATGATAATAATTCAATTGATTCACTTCACTTTTAAAATTTATAGCATCATTTATTTTAGATAATTATTAACTAAATAACCACTACGTTGGCAGTTTTTAAGCATTTTATGTTACCAAATCATCTCTAAAAATTATTGGTAAATTATTTGGATAAAAATGACCCATTTGAATTTCAAAATGTTATTTATAACCTAAAATATGATCTTTTTTACATATCATATTGTTTTATTAATGTAAAAGTTAAGAAAAGTTCCAATTTTTTGTTTTTCATTAACCTTTTATATTGGTTACTTCTATTTAATAATATCCCAATAACACATACAATTATAACTAATAGGGGATATGTTATCATTTTGGTAGGGATATATTTTTGAAAATTTTACAGGTCATTTAGGTTCTTCAGATTAAGCTTTAGTCCCTAATTAAGCTTATTCTTACCTTAATCGTTGTGTATAATTATAATCACTTTCAATAATCATTTTTGTCAAAAAAATTGATATTATTAGAATACAAATATCATACTTATTAAAACATTGTATGTCTATTTTTTAAAATTCAAATCACAAAAGTGGAAAAATTATGTTTAACAGTAATCCCACTGACGTGGTGAGAATGTGGGGTCTAAAACTAAACTCGTTCAAATGTTCAATTAGTTTTTATAACCAATTTCGGTATAAAAAATATTAAATGACGTGAATTGATTTAAAATATTTATAATATTTCAATTGTGACTTTAAAAACCAAATTAAAATAAAAATTAATATTAACAATTATTTAAATGAAATGGTAATTTTAAACTAAAATACAGTATTCATCACTATTCATAAAAAATGAAGTTGCTCAAAAAAATTCCCAAAAATTGAACCTTTAACGCCCCGACCCTAGTTACCCATAGTCGGTGCATTTTTAAATAAAAATGGCATTATCATAAAAGATCATGTATCGAAAGGCTGATTAGTTTAGTGGCCTTGGAAGTACTAGATACATTCGTAAGGTTTACATTACATCATAAAATGGAAAAATACAACAACATTGTACCCATAGACAACAATGAGATCCCCTAGAATATCCCTTCAGTTCTGTCAAAATATACTTCTTCACATCTTGGAAAAATAAAACATATAAAGGGGTGAACATAGATTCTCAGTAAGGATAACAATATAGTGGATACATTTATAAATAATCATTAACATTTTAAGTAATTTATAGAACTAAAACAAAAGCCTTTTCAACATTAACATCATCATAATATGGAAAATATAAATCAAGATAATTCCATTTACATACTCACATGGATATTCTAATAGTCTAATAATCATATTCAATGTCACTAGCTACTTTGATAATTATGAAATACATAATGCTAGACATTCCTAACCACGTGGTCAAGGCCTTGTACCAAGACTACAAATAATAATTTGTCAAGGCCTTGTGCCAAGACACTATTTTTTCTAATGAGGCCTACTAATTCATCAAGGAGCTATAGCAGGCACCACCTATCACTTACTATGTCCAATGCATTTCCCATATGAAAAGGTTCAAACATAACTTAAAAATTAATATTAAAAATAGCATACGAAATGTTAATACATTCTCAATAAACCATGAATGGTGTGAAAATAATACGTCCACAGTAAAAAACTATCAGAAAAAATTCAATACAACATGGAAGTTTTGTATCATAATAAATCAACTTCAATTAATCTTAAAAATAGATCAAAGGATGTTGACATAGATAAAATCAAAACATTTTTTAGAGAAATATCTCTTTCTATTTTGAAATAATTTAAAATTATTATAATTATAAATGAAAACAATTTTTTTTGAATATATTCTTATAAGCTTGTAAGGTATGTTTCGACGATGTTATAACGACAGAAAATAGCTACACCCGCCGTATAAGTTAAAAAAGATATTCTTTCCTTAATTTTGTTGAAAAGGTTATAAAGTATCCTATTTGGAAAAAAGATAGAATGATTCCTTTATAAACATATTTTAAAAGTCAAACAAGATTATAAATTACTTTAACCCATAGCCTATAAATATATTTATAATTTTTTGAAATACATTTTTATGAAACATGGATGTTGATGATAAAGAGGTCCCAGTAGATAATTACGTATAAAAAACTCAAATAATGAAGAGATTATAGAAATAACCCTTACCTTGTAATTTTTCTTGTTCGAGGGTAGTATAACCTCCTATATAATGGTGAAACAATTTTTCTTTAATTATACACAAATAATATATGTTAATATGATATCATATTTTCACTTTAAACTTTTCTTTTTTAATAATATATTAGTATTATCATCGTTTCGGGTGTTAACTGATTTGTTTTCCTTTATATGATTTATTTTATAAGAAACATTTGTGTTTTATAGAATTTATCTTATTAATATTAATAAATTTATTATGTCTCTAAACATTATTTTTAATTATCTCATGAAAATTGGTCTTGAATGGATATGATGGAGAATGAATCTCTTCGTGTTCGTGGAGACGGTAATCCGTACTTACGAATGAGCGACAATATCATTCTTTTGATATTAAAATAATATATAATTTTATGTTATATCATATATAAAGAATAATTATAATTTTATATTTATTATTTACATCAATTACACAACATTATTATACCAATCCAAATAATGATGTATTGAATAACAATTACACCATGACGTGGAGACTGTAAGCCGTACGTACACATGTATGGTGACATGTCATTCAAAGGATGGATAGAAAAATAAATATGGTTATACAATATTTATAATAACATCATATTATATTGAAAATACTGGAGTTATTATTTTTTAAGGGAAACAACAAAGAAATAGGAAGTGGATGAAGAAAGGAACTTGAAAGAGGTGATGTAATAATTACATTTTCTTCGGGTTCTTCCTTTTGATTTGAACAAAAGGGAACCATAAGATGGCTTTATGACTAATGTAGATCCTATTGGATAAAGGGAGGACATTTGAAAGGGTATTTGAGTAGGGGTTGTCCAAGCAAAAAGGCTTTGATGGTGTGAATTTTAGGGAAGGAGGAGTTCCCTTTTATAAGAGGGGTGAGGGGTACCTTAAGAAAAGCTAGAAATATTATTTTATAATAATATAATTTTCGTTTCCATAAGGCTCAAAAATAAATTATTTAAAGTATAAGGTGGGTATGGTTATAAATACATTCAAAAAATAGGTTTTAGATAGGTATGGGTTCCTATATTAACATTATCTTTTAGATTTAACACTTAGTTAAATAGTTTGACATTTACCCTGTCTCGTTATATTTTTATATTGTAAGACTAATAAACTTACTATAAAATTCCGAGAGAAACCCAAGTGGTTCATTAATGATACAAATACTATTAAATAAGTCTTTTGGAAAAACCTTATATTTTTAGGAATAGAGTATCAATTAATAATATAATATTTCTTTTAAAAACTCTTTTATGTCAATTTTGACACTTTGTGGTATTTTGTTTTTTCTAAATTCATACCAGAATTATTGCTTTGAAAAAAAATTATATAACAAACCCTAACATGTCATATTATCCTATAAAATTAATTTAATTCATAAAAATTCTCAAATTGTATTTATTTGGATATTTATAATATCAATTATTTTAATATTTCATTAATATGGTAATTACTACATCATCATTGTGTCATTAATAATGTTAATTATTTAATGTCTAAAAATTATAAATAAAATACCATTAAGTAGGAAATAGTTTTATCTTTTTAATGAATATTTATAGTCTAATATATCATATGTGTAACCTTGTATTAAAAATGGTTTAGTTATTAAACATTGATTTTAACACTTTTAACTCTTCTTTGAATTAAACAATAATAAATGTCCTAATCTAAAGGTTCATATTTTATTAAATACCCTTATGTGGACCTAAAGGATTATATTTTATTAATAATGTTGTTTTTTGTAGAATTATACATATCCCAAAGTATTAGGACATGTGTTAGTGTAATAATAATATCATGTTTACCCTTAATTACCCTATTTACATTTAACAGTGGTAAATAAAAGTAAAAAGTTGCTATTCACCAAAAAATATTTTCATCTTATTGTACAACATTTTTCCTACTGATATCAACCATGTCTCTTGGATTTTTTAAATTCAACTCATATAAGCGGTAAAATTATGTTTTATTTAAATTTGCAAATGTTCCTAGGACGTGGGTAAAAGAGCGTAAAAAGTTCAATAAAATTTTTATATATCTGAGATTATTATAGACTGACTCCAGTGAATTACATTAAACATATATAGGTATTATATATCTATTTTGACCTAAAATAAATTTAATTAAAATGAATAATTATTTAAATTAAAATTCTATTTAAAACTATAACTTAGTGTTTTTCACCATTCTTCAAAAATTTAATGTTTTCAGAAAAATAAAAAAAATTCTCCCTTGGCTAATTTCGATATTCTGAATCAAAAAATGACGTCCATTTTGAAAGTTAAAATTTCAAAAATTTCAAAAAGTGGGTATTAATATTCATAACGGCTAGTTTTATTGGTTGTGTTGTGTTAGAACTCGATGTTTTGTACAACACACGCTATTGTATTATTCAAAGAGAGGCGTACTGTAGAAGCATAGAGTTTAAATTCTCCCATACTTAAAATAATTTCATAATCAATATTTTGAGAATATTACTACCTAAAAAGACTCGTGTGGTTCTTCATCATATGTTCCTTGGGTTCCCATGTTGCCTCTACCATCTTATGGTTTCTCTATTGAACTTTTACCAGATGAGTAATCCAGTTTCACAACACTTCTTCTCTTTTATCATGAACCTTGATAGGCTTTTCCCAATAAGACAGATCGAGTTCCATTTCTAATTCCTCATAGTTGAGTACATGTGTTGGGTCAGACATGTAATTTCTCAATAGTGATACATGAAACACATTGGCAGCATTTCCAAATGGTAAGCTATATCCCAAATTCATTCTAGAATTTTGAAAGGTCTGATGTACCTGGGACATAGTTTACCCTTCTAACCAAATCGTATAACTCCCTTCCATAGAGACACCTTCAAGAAAACATTATCTCATACCTAAAATTCCAAATCCTTCATTCGGTTATCAGCATAGCTATTCTGATTACATTGTGCTATTTTGATGTGGGTTTAGATAACCTTCACCTTTTCCATCGTTTTCTCAACATGTTCTGGGCCAATGAGTTTTCTTTCACAAACATCATCCCAACTAGATGTTGTAAAACATCTCTTGCCATATAAAGCTTCATATGGTGCCATATGAATACTTTAATGGATGCTATTATTATAGAAAAATTCTACCATAGGAAAATATTGATCCCACATACCTTAAATGTCACGTGAGCAAGATCTCAACATGTCATCTGTGGTTTGAATAGTCCATTCTGATTGTCCATCATTTTGGGGTTGGTAGGCAGTGATCAAATGAATTTCTGTATCCATGGATTCTAGAAGACTATTCCAAAATCTTGATGTAAAATGGGGATCATGATTAGAAATAGTTGATTGTGGTACTCCATGAAGTCTTAGAACTTCATTAATATATATCCTTGCTAATCGTTCAAGTGGTAAATCTTATCTTATAGTATGAAAATGTGCTTACTTGGTAAGACGATCAACAATGACCCATATTGCAATATTCCTTCTAGGAGGCTTTGGTAGTCCCACGACAAAGTCCATCATAATAGTATCCCCATTTCAATTAGGTATGGGAAGAGGTTGCAAGACTCCTTCAGGCTGTTGCCTTCCAGCTTTCACTTTTTGAAAACCCATACACCATGACAAAAAATCAGCAATCTCCCTATTCATGTTGTCCCACCAAAAATGTTAGTTCAAATCTCTAAACATTTTGCTGTTCCAATGGTGTATAGAGAAATTTGAGCTATGAGAATCATCCCAAAATTCTTTTTTTTGATCAGGTATATCGGTAAAACAAATTCTCTTCCAAAATTTCAAAATTCCATCTTTATATACGTAGTCTCTCAATCTCCCATCATTCAATGCTTTAATCTTCTTTTGAAACTACTCATCATCAACCTGAGAACATTTTATCCTTTCTAGTAAATATGGTTTGGTAAATATTTGAAAAAAAAATTAATATTTTACTTTCTATGGTTATTCCCATATCCATCTTTACTAGATCCTTGAAAATAGGATCCCTTTCAACTCTCATCTTGTTCAAAACTCCATGATCTTTCTTGCTAAAATAATTTTCCACCTTATTTTCCTTCCTCGGGTGGTAGTGAATGGTGAAATAAAAATCCTTGAGTAGTTCAGGCCATATTCTTTGTCTCATGTTGAGTAATTTCTGTGAGAATATATACTTCAATCTCTTGTTATTGGTATATAACTCACATTTTTCACCACAGAGATAAGGCCTCCCTATCATCAAAGAAAATATTACAGCTTCTAACTCAGGATAATGGGTAGAATAGTTTATCTCATGAATTTTTAGTTATTGTGATGAGTAGGCAATAACCCAATCATTCTCCATAATGACACAACCAATTTCTTTCATTAAATCATCACTACAAATAACAAACTCATCATTCCCTGATGGTAGAGTAAATATAAGAGAATTGACCAATATTCTCTTCAATTATTCAAAACATTCATCACACTCTTTTGTCCAAACAAATTTAACCCCTTTTCATGCAAGCTTTGTTAATGGGTTAGCCAATTAGAAAATATTATGGAAAAAATGACGATAATAACCTTTTAAACCAAAAAAATATCATACCTCAGTTATACTTGTTGATGTTGGCCACTGTTGGATTGCCTTGGTCTTAGAAGGATCAATAAATATTCCATCCTTATAGACAATATGGACAACAAAAGATATCTCATGAATCTAGAATTCACACTTGCGAAAGTTTTCATATAATTCATGTCTTCTAAGTGTCTTCAGGATATTGCGTAAGTTATTTTCATGATTTTCCTAGATTTTGGATTATACCAAGATATCATCAATAAATACCACTTCAAATTCATCAAGATATTCCTTGAACACTTTATTCATTATATCCCTGAAGACATAGGGTGCATTAGTCAATCCCAAAGTCCTTACTGTAAACTCATAATGTCTGTACCTGGTTCGAAATACTATTTTCGGAATGTCTTCTTTCTTCACACACAACTGATGATATCTAGATCGAAGGTCAATCTTTGAAAAGTATTGATCTCCATGAAGTTGGTCGAATAAATCATCAATGCGAGATAGGGAATACATGTTCTTTATTTTATAGCATTGACCTCTCTGTTGTCAATAGGAAACCTCATTGATCCATCTATCTTATTAAAAAATGGATAGAGGCTCCCCATGGAGAACCCCTAGGGAGAATAAATCCCTTATTACTCAATTCTTCTAGTTGTTCCTTTATTTACCCTAATTCCACAATTCCCATTATATAAATTGTCTCTGATATGGGCCTTGATCAAGGAATTAAGTCAATGTAAAACTCTCTTTCTATTTTTGGAGGATGTCCAGGTAAATCTTCTGGAAGCACATCAACATAATCATGAAAAATAGTTATGTCCTCGATTTGACAATTATTTTCCTCACCCACATTTATTTAATTCCCTTCCTCCAAAATAATTGAATTTTGTTGAGCTATTGGGGGTGGATCTAGATAAGAATTAGGAGGTGACAATTCTTCTCTAATTATAATGAGTTCTTTATCATCTTCATTGAAAATAGAAACCTCCTTCTTCTTAAAATTAATTTTTGCATCATGTTCTGAAAGCCAATCCATACCGAGGATTATATCAAAATAAATCCTGGGTATGATGATGCGATCAATATATAAAGAACACTTATATGATCTAATGGGGACAGATTCACAAAACATAGTTGCAATGATACTTCCCATAGACGTTTTGACTGACAAATCCCTTGTTAAATCGAATTGGAAATATATAATATTATTTGAAAACTGGGAAGATATGAAAAAATGTAATGAACCAGAATCAAATAAGGATTTTTCTAAAGTCGATTAAAAAATTAAAATACCTTCCACTATGTATTTTAGAGCTTCAACCTCAGTAGTAGTGATAGCGTAAGAATGGACTTGATCCATTGTCCTTTTCTGGGGTATGTTTCCATGACTCTTAATACATTCATTGGCATAATTCCCCCTTTATCTACAATTGTGGAATTCAACATCGATAGTGTATTTCTTCCCCTTACAATCATGATCATAGTGGCATTTTTAACTACACCTATAACAGACTCTCATTCCATTCAGGAATCTCCAGGGTGTTTCTACCAACATTTACTACAGGATGGATATTCAAATTTTCTCTTCTTCCCCTTATTTTTTTTTCTAGAGTGTTCAGCAAATCTTTTCTTCTCTTGCGTTTCTTTAAAGTTGTATGAATTAGATAATTCTTTTTCTTTCTTGATAGCACATGAGGGAATATCTTTGTATGACAAGAAGAATTGTGACACTAATGCTCAATGGAGAAATGGTTTTAACCCATAAAAGAAATTATAAATATTACTTCTTGGGTTATGTATATAATCTGTAGAATTCCTTTCTACCCTTGTAAAGTTAGCTTCATACTTTGTGATATTTTCGTCCTCCTTTTGACTCTATCTTAGAAATTGTCTTTCCATTTCCGCTTGATGGTCGCGAGGAAAGTATTTTTCTAAGAAAATTTCTTTAAACTCCCTACATTCTATATTTGATAGTTCATCATCTTCCTTAGTGTTTTGAATCATTGAACACCATTGATATGTATCTCCAGTGAGGAGGTAATATGTAATGACAAAATTTTCCCTTTCACTACTCCCCAAGGCATGGAATATTTTTTCTATGGAATTTATCCATTGCATTGCATTGAATGGATTTGTACTCCCATTGATGTTTGGTTTTTTTTCCTCATGAAGTGATCTAACATTGATCCTCCACGCTGTGGATTAGGGTGCTCCATACGGGTAAGGTTATTATTCATAACCTGAGTGAGTTGTCATAGTATGGTGATTAGCAGATCAGCACCAGTTTCATCACCAGATCGACTATAATTATCTTGAGGAGGAGGGAAATACCTACATGGAGTGCGTGCATTGATACAATTAGCATTCCATCCACTAGGCACCATTTCTAAAAATGGAATAAAGTATATTAGTTTATGAATCACAAGAAATAAATCAAAATTTGTAAAAAAGATAACATAAAATTGAACAGTTTATAGATATAATACATAATCATAAAAATGTTTTCTTTGAGAAAGTATATACTCATAAACCCTTAATAATGGTTTATAAAGAAAATGAAAATTATCCTAAGCATATCCCCTGGGAGTGACGTAACCAAGAGTGCAACAAGGCCTATTGTTGTGCTCCAGTTCCCGTTCGAGTCTAGCTCAAAGTGTTGTTTTCAGGTTTTACCCCTAGGTGCATCTGTGCCTGAGCCGCTTCTACCTACTCGTATCCAGATAGGGATTTATTTCTTGGAAAACTCACAAAATGTCTATAGTACCAAAAATTTAGGAAGTTATTTTATACTAATCTTCAAAGCCTATCTTAGGTTAATGAGATCTAATTAGAGTTTATCAAAATTAACATTCAAATGTTTATACTAAACTTCCTCTGATATCAACTATAACGCACTGACCCTAGTTACCTAGAGTCGGTGCATTCTTACATAACATTGGAGTGATCACAAAAGATCAAGTCTCGAAAGACCGATTAGTTTAGTAGCATTATAAGTACTAGATACATTCATAAGGATTACATTACATTTAAAAATGGAAAAATTCAACAACATTGTTCCCATAGACAACACTGAGATCCAGTATAATATCCTATAGGTTAGTCATTATATACTTCTTCACATCCTGGAAAAATAAAACATAGAATGGGGTGAGTTCAGATGCTCATTAAGGAAAAACAAATATAGAAGAATATTTTAAAAATAATCCTAAACATTTAAGGAAACATATAGAACTAAAACAAAATCGTTTTCAACATAAAATTTATTATAATATGGAAACTTTAAATCAAAATACTGCCATTTACTTACTCACCTAGATATTCTACTAGTCAAATAATCACATGCAATATCAATATCCAATTTCTTAATGATAGAATACATATTGCCTAATTTTCATAACCACATAGTCAAGGACTTATCCCAATAATAAAAATAAGAATTTTTCATGGCCATTTTCCAATACACTAGTTTGTCTCATGAGACCTAATGATGCATTGAGGAGCTATATCAGGCTCTACCCGCCACTTACTAAGTCCCATGCATTCCTCATATGAAGAGGATAAAAAATAACATAAAAATTCGTCTTAAAACTAACATACAAAATGTCAATACAATTTCCATAAACTATTAATGGTGTGAAGATAACAAATCCATAGTCAAACATATCACATAACCTTTAATACAATATGGAAGTTTTGTATTATATTAAATCAACTTCAATTAAGCTTTCAAATCCATCAAAGGATGTTGACATAGATAAAATCAATTTTTTTTGAGAAATATCTCTTTCTATTTTGAAATCATTTAAAAGTAATATAATTAAAAAATAAAACATTTATTTTGAAAATATTCTTATAATCTTGTAAGGGATTCTTCGATGATGTTATAACAGCAGAAAATAGCCGCACCGCCGTATAAGTTAAAAAAAATACATTCTTAACTTAATTTTGTCGAAAAGGTTATAAAGGACCTTGTTTGGAAAATGATGGAAATATTTCTTTATAAACATCATATAGAAGTCAAAAAAGTGTAGAAATGACTTTATCCCAGTTTGTAAAATAGTAATATTTTTTTGAAATACATTTTTAAGAAACGTGGATCTGGATGATAAAGAGGTCCTAGTAGATAATTATGTATAAACAACCTCATATAATGAAGAGATTGTAGAATTAACCCTTACCTTGTACCTTTACTTGGTCAAGGGTAGGTTAACCTCCTTTATAATGGTTAAATAATTTTTATTTAATTATAAAGGAATCATATACATCAATATAATATCATATATGATCTTTTAACATTGCTTTGTTAATAATATCTTAGTATTATCATTGTTTTGTGTGTTAACTGATTCATTTTATTTTATATGATTTGTTACATAAGTAATGTTTATTATGGATAGGATGTATCATATTAGTATTCAGAATTATATTATGTCTTGAAAATTTATTTTTAATCATCTAATGAAAATTAGTCTTGAATGGATATGATGGGGAATGAATCTCATCGCGTTTGTGGAGACGGTAATCTATATGTACGCACGAGTGACAATATCATTATTTTGATATTAAAATAATATATAATTTGATGGTATATTATATATACAGAATCATTATCATGTTATATTTATTATTTACATTAATTACACATCATTATTATACCCATCCAAATAATAATGTATTGAATAACAATTACCCCACGATGTGGAGACGGTAAGCCGTACGTACGCACGTATGGTGACATGTCATTAAAAGGATGGATATAATATTTAATATGGTTGTTCCAAATTTATAATAACATTACATAATATAGAATATACTGCAGTTATTATTTTATAATTGAAACAACAAAGAAAGAGGATTGGAAGAAGAAATGAACATGAAAGAGATGATGAAATATTCACCTCTTCTTCGGGTTCTTTTTTTGATTTGATAAAAAGGGGTCCTTATGATGGATTTATGACTAATGGAAGGCCTCTTAGATAAAGGTAGGACAGTTGAGAGGATATTTGGGTTGGTTTTGGCTGATCCAGAAGGCTTTGAAGGTGTAAATGTGGGGGATGGGGGAGTGCCCTTTTATAAGAGGGGTGAGGGGAACCTTTGTAAAAGAATGAAATATTATTTTATAATAAAATAATTTTTAGTTTTTAATGACTCCAAATTTAATTATTTAAATTATATGGTGGGGATGGGTCTAAAACCACTCAACCAATAGGTTTTAGACTGGTTTGGCTCACTATATTAAGTTTATCTTTTAGATTTAACTCTTAGTTAAATAGTTTGACATTTACCATGTCTCTTTGTATTTTTATATTATATGGTTAATAAACATACTATAAACTTAAAATTGAACCCAAAATGGTTCAATAATGATACAAAAATCATTATATAAGTGTTTTTTCCAAACCATAGATTTTTAAGAATTGAATAACAATTAATAATATAATATGTTTTTTAGAAACTCTTTTATGTCAATTTTAACACTATTTGGAATTTGGTTTTTGCTAAATTTATAACATCAATATTACTTTGAAAAAAATTAATCTAACCAACCCAAACATGACATATTGACATATAAAATTAGTTTAATTCATAAAAATTCTAAAATTAAAGTTATTTGGATATTTATAATATAAATTATTTTAATATTTCATTAATTAGTTAATTACTGCATCATTATTATGTCCTTAATAAATTTAATTATTTAATTTCTAAAAATTATAAATAAAATAACACTATGTAGGAAATATTCTTATCATTCTAATAAATATATATAGTTGAATTTATCTTATGTTTATCCACATATTAAAAATTCTTGAGTAATTAAAATATGAATTTAACACTTTCAACTCTTCTTTGAATTAAATAATAATAAATGTCCTAATCTAATCCAAGTGGACCTAAAAGATCATATTTTATTCCTAAGGTTGTTTTCCGTCAAATTAAACTTATACAATTGAATTAAAACATGTCTTAGGGTTATAATAATATCATTTTTACCCTTAATTACTATATTTACTTTTAACTATGCTAAATAAAAGTAAAAAGTTACTATTCACTAAAAATTATTTTCATCTTATTGAATCACATTTTACTTACAGATATCCACCATGTCTCTCATATTTTTGAAATTACACTCACAGAAGTAGTAAAATTATGTTTTATTTAAATTTTCAAATGCTCCTAGGAGGTGGGTAAAAGACGGTAAAAAGTTCAATAAAAATTTTATATATCTAAAATTATTATAAACTGACTCCAGTGAATTACATTGAACTTATATATTTATTATTAGTCTATTTTGACCTAAAATAAATATAAATAAAATAAATATTTCTTTAAATAAAAATTTGGTGTTAAACTATAACTCAGTGTCTTTCACTATTCATCAAAAAATAAAAGTTATCAGATAAATATAAAAAATTATTCCTTGGCTAATTTTGATATTCTGATTCCAAATATTAAGTCCATTTTGAAAGATAAAATTTACATAATTTTAAAAAATCGGTATTAATATTCATAACGACAAGTTAGATTGGTTGTGGTGAGTTAGAACTTGAAGTTGTGTACAACACAAACTATTGTATTATTCGAAGAGAAGCGTATTGTGGAAGCTTGGGGTGTTACAAAACCTAACCTAATTTTGAAATTATAACATAAAAAATTAAATATATTTTATTAAATTAAAATTTTAAATTTGTTTAAAATTATTTTTATTGTTCATCATAGAAGGAAATTAAAATAGTTCTTTTGTAAAAAAATATTATTATTAAACATATAAATAATTTACCAAATATTATATTTTTCATAAAAATTTTGTTTAATTTTTATAAAACCTTAATAAAATATATTTGAAAAGTTTTTATCAATATTCATATTAAAATGTTTATCGAAAAGGTTATAACTATCTCGTTAAAATCATTCTAATAATAAAATGGTGTTTTATAGAAACTCAGTGATACATGTAATATACACTAAGTTATTGTTTCTTGTAGCATAATCCAAGTCAATTCCTTGTGAAATAAATGTTTTAATTAGTTTAATGAATGAAATTAATGAATGTTAATTCATTAAAAAAAATATTTCACAAAATCTCAATATGTTACACAGGTTTCCTAGAAATATTAATTATGTTGGATTTTATTGGTTCCTATGTTATTTTTAGCCCAATTAGTTTAGTATAAGAGTTATTTGGTACCCATAGTTATTTTTAATAATTATTCATGGGTAATATATATGATTAATTTTATGAAAAAAAGTCCTTAGTATAACTAAGAGATCGAGGCAACCTTAAAGAACAATCATTATTATAATGTCTTTTCTTATAATATTTAAATCATGCAACATTTTATACACTTAATTTATAACATTTAACAAATGAAGTCTCATATATCTTTGGTATTTTTTTATTATATCCTAATCCACTTTTATCATTATTTTGTTTCATCATTTACATATTTTTATGAAACACCTCTCTTCCTTCAACCAATGTGGAGATATTTTATCATAAACTAACAATTTATTTCTAAAAAATTTCATTCTCTTTTAATGATATATCTAAATCACCTGAAAAAAATCATTTGATGAAGAAGTAGTATATTTAAATACTTCATTTTTTGGGATCAATTTCTTATTTTTTAGGAGTCTCTTTATATTATACTTTTAATTTGTTTACAAAACCATAATTTATAAAATAAATCATTATAATTTCTCATTTTTTCCAATAAATTATTCCACATTAGGATATTAAGATTTAGAATAATAATAACTACAATTAGAATAATTACTAACCTCGTTATTACTTTGATCCATCAAGAAAAGAATGAATTTAAATTTCCATTTTAGGATTCATCACTTCAAACATATTCCTCCATACAACTCCATCCATCAGTTAGTGATCTTTTCTTATTTCTCTTATATTTCATATATTTTCTCGAATTATTTGACATTTCAAAATTTAGCCTTATATATCCCATATTTCTTTAATAATAACTTGTGAATTCATAAAAATAATTATAATTAGTTTTACCATTCTTATTTTTTGCATTCTTGAAATTATCCTTCTTTAATAATTTTTTTAAAACTATTGTTTTTCTGTTATTTTATAAACACTATTAGTGAAATGTTTTATCTATTTCTCACTTTCATGTGATTTGGAATCAGAAGAGTTAATGGAAATAATTATATTTCATTTAAATGAAACACCTTTCTTCTTTTAAGCATCCTCTTTAATGATATTCTTCATCTCTAGTTCATATTAAAATAATGAACCAATTAGTTCAACCAATGTGTATTCCCTATTGTTTTTTTCTTTTATTGACCACCACATTAATTATTATCTAGTTCTTGGGTAGATATACTAATAATCATTCAAAATGTAAAGGGTTATCTATTTTTTCATGGGAATTCATTCCATTCATATTCCTTGTGAATTAGTGTAAATTTGGTTGATTCTTCTGTCATCAACAATCATTAAATAATGGTACATTACCTGAAGCATTTTTATCAGAGAAACAATCAGTTTTCTAGATTCAAGGTGATTAAATTGATGAATATTCCAAATAACACAAGTTTTCATACACATAGACACAAGAATATACACACTTATAGTAATAACACTATATAAAATATTTATTACCTTTTTATTCAAAACATATTTAGTAGCATCATTTCCTATAATAGTATTTTAGCCATACACAAGTAATTTTTATAGTTTTACCATGATCAATCAATGTTATATACTTAACTGCTTGAGTTATTCAACTATTTTGATTTTATATTAACCATAATCATTACAATAAAACTGAGGTGGCATATAAGGAATCCATGAATCTTTTATATTGATTTTCTCTATCTTATAGTTATCTATTTCCTTAGACTGTTAGGCATTGGATAAAAATGTTATCATAATAAAATATAAACAACATACACTATACCCAATATCATCATGTTCCTGATACTAGGTGTTTAATATTAGAAAATTAAAAAATATATTTATTTTATCCTTAATATATTCCATCATTTGATACCAATTTTTCGGTCAAAGATGGTGATGACAGATGGTTTAGAGAGGGGTGAATCGAACAAATAATAATTTTAAATAGATATAATAATTATTAAATTGAATTAATAGAGTTAAATTTTATTTGAAAATAAAAGAATAAACATAAGGAATTTTTATAGTAGTTCAAACCAATGTGAAACTACTCTACTCATAAACCACTCTACTCAGTGGGAGATTGATTAGACACTAAATAAGGCTAATAATCATTATTAATATATATAATATTAATTTGATTTATTATTCATAAACACCATTTTACTGCATTTTAAACATTGAGAATCATTTCACATTATGATTGTAATACCTTCTTAAAATGCACTATTATGTGGTACATTTTTTAACATAATTTAAAGTACCCAATGATTCATCTAATTTTAAGGAATCTAATTATACATATTTTAAGTTTATATATTTTTAATTTGATCTAAACATAAATATATGAGGAATTTATATTCAGGGAACATTGGATAATTAATCGAAGAAGATGGGGATATTTTGTGATGAAATGAAACAATTCTAGAGAAGTCTGGTTGGACACCAGCCCACTAATAAGACTGTGGGGCCCAACATACAATCCAAATGAGTCCAAAATATCTTGGGATGCTATAATACATTTAGAGGAACAAATAATTATTCAAGATCCAATGCTTATTCGGCCTCCATAGTATCCATTTAGGCGGCCCAAGTTAGACATAAAATTCTATGCCAGATTTTGCGGCCCAGAAAAACATCCCACTAATTTGATCATATATCAGAATCCACAACTCAAAATGGGCCCAAATTTGACAGGAGGTTATATGAAATCTGATGCTCCATTTTTCTTCTTTTATGCACTACTCTTCTTCGGCCATCAAGAAGGTCTTCCAAGTTCTTCTCTTCGGTGAAGGAAATCTGGCTGCCACCTCGGGTCAAGGGTGGAAAAATCAACCCTCCCTTACTTTCCACACACCTATGGCCTACCAAAATTAATTTAAGAGACTTGGACTGTTGTAGGATCGTTCCAAGGGCTCAAAAATGAATATTTGAGGTAGTTTTGTTAATGTATTTAAGAATCTGTGGTGCTTGGTTTCATTTTAGTGTTATGCTTCCTCTTTGTGTTTGTAATCCCATTTCTTTTTCATTTAAGTTGTTTAATTCACCTTATTATCTTAATAAAAGTTCTTCTTTTACACCTATTCTATTATTCTACTTATCACATTGATACCGTTGGTTTAAAGTGTGAATTCATTCACACCATACTTTGTGATATTTATCACACAATAGAGGAGTGATTTATTTTTGTTGTTGTTTTTACTTGTTTAATTCCACCATCGTAAGTCTACTTCCCACTTACGTTGAAGATATGTCATTAATGGAGGGCTAACTCTTTTATGGGTTGATCCAAGGGATTATCAAGGGGCTGTATTGGATGTTATTTATCACTCCATTAATGGCTAATCACTTTTTTTAAATGATATTTTTATTTGATGATTTTAAAACCTCTTCATCCTTATTGAATTTAAGGTCACACATTTCAAGTGCTAATACGAACCTCTACCTTGGAGTGCTCAGAACATTGATCCATCAAGTGTATAGGTGATTAGTATTAGGGTGTGTAGGCATTAAACCAGTAAGTGATTATTTATTTTGATCTTATTAAATGAATCCATCTCAATTATATGAAATTAAAATCATTAAAAAATGAATTCATCCAATCCACCCCGAGCGATAACCGAGGATCAACTCCTTACCTTAATTTGAATTAACATAAAGCTATTAGTGACCATTTAAAACCACCTTAAATCAACCTTAGTTGATCAATTAATATCCAAAAACAATCAATAGAATGCACGTGTCTGTAGGTAGTTATTAGGTCTCTGAGGATTCGACAACCCAAACTAGACTACAAGGACCATCCTACCTTTTTATTTTGGGTAAATTTGAGTGTAAATCAAATTTTGGAACCATTGAAGGGGACTAAGTAAGTACCATAGACCAATAATCTTCTTTCCTCACCTCCATTCTTCTATTCTCACCCATGATCTCTTATCATGTCCCTTTCTCATTTTTTTGGCGCATTTCTGCCTACACACGCGATAATTCTAATAGACTAGTTAGGGTGGAAATTCCTAGGATAGGGGAGTCAAGTGAACATAGAGGATTGTATCCATTCGATCCTAATATTCATAATACCCTATAATCAATAATTGAACCAATTCTAATGGAGGGTGTTCCAGGAAATCAAATTGTAAATCATGGGGGAAATCAAATGGGGAACCAAAACCAAGAAGCTCGAAAACTAGGGAATGTAGTTGATCAAACCATGAATGACTGACTCACTCCATATTAGACCAATTCCCCCTAATTCTTTAGACACAATTCCCTAGGAGATTCCAACTACATCATTAAACTCGATGTCCTAAACCACCTTCCCACATTCCATGGAATGGAGTCCGAGATGCCTTACCTTCACATTAAGGAGTTCAATGACATTGTAGAAACCATGTGTCCCCCACATCAACTAGAATCAGCTAAGATGACCCTATTTACTTTTTATTTAAAAGATAAAGCTAAAAATTGGCTACATAATTTGATACCATCATCCATAAACTCTTGGTACCATCTATAAAGAGAATAAAAAAAATACTTTCCCCACCACAAAATAATTTCACTTAAAAAGTGTATCCAAAACTTTTTTGAAAAAGAGGGAGAGTAATTTTATGAAACATGGGAGAGGTTCAAAGATACTCTAAACATGGTTCCACACCATGGTTTTTCTATACCTGAACAAGTGAGAATTTTCTATGAAGGGTTGGGTCCAGGGAATAAACAATTCATTGACATGATGTGTAAGAGAACCCTTAAAAACAAAGCTTCAAATAATGATTACGAGTGTCTAGAAAGACGTTCTGCACAAAAACAAACATGGGGAACTTCACCATGTTCTGAATAGCCACAAATAACTACTGGAATTCATAAACTTAGAGAAGAAAAAAGACTTAGGGCTAAACTCACAACACTCTCTAGGATGGTTGAAGAGATAGACCTTAAGAAATTTCATGAAATCGAATCGGTTGACCCTGTTTGCACAATTTGTGACAAAAATGACCATAAGACAGACAACTTCCCAACCATTCCATCCACCAAGGATGTTCTTTTAGGTGGACCCCTAGAGGAATTAAATTCCTTGAACATTCAATAACCTCAATACCAAAATGACTTCAACCCAAGGTATAATGACCACCTAGGCTTCTACTGGAATGATAACCAACAACCTAGCCAACTACAGGGACAAAATCCTTACCCCCATCAGAATTACCAATCCTATAACTAGTTCCAATCCCAACCTATCCAATATCAATAGCCCCCAGTCCATTTTCAACAAACCATCCCACCTCTAAAATATCCCCCTAGGATAAACCAATCTACTCAAGAACCAACCCGAACTCATCCCCAAAGCCTACTATAAAAGCTATGCAAAAAAAATGGAGTGGTTGAACGCAGAAGTCTCTTCCCAAAAACAAGAACTTCAAACCATAAAAACTCGAAAGACACCCATGCCTACTCAGGCGGTTCCATCCACAACATCAAGGGGAGATTGAAGTTGTGCTCAAATAACTCATGAACAACTGATGGCTGTTACTATTTTAAGAAGTGGGAAATCAATTGAGAAACCTGAAAACCTAATTCAAAACCCAATTGAAGATTCAAACATGGATAAAAATTCAAATGAACCATAAGATCAAACTGAGGAAACTGATAACAATGTGAAAGAAACAACTCATCAACATGCAACCCCACAACCTTCACCATTTCTCAACGCATGAGGGGGAAACCCAAGCCTGAACTGAGTGAAACATTGAGGGAAATATTCTCACAAGTCAAGTTGAACATTCCCCTTCTCGATTCCATCAGAACCATACCGACCTACTATAAGTACCTTAAGGACTTGTGCACTTTTAAAAGAAAATTTTCACAGAAAAACCATGTCCTTTTGGCTGCTAATGTGAGTACTACCATTCAAGGCACCATTCCTCCTAATTTGAATGACCCATGATTCCCATACAACAATGTTGAACTAGGAGAAAGCAATGTTTTAAAGGCCTTGTGTGATCTAGGTTCTAGTGTCCATCTCATCCCCTATGCCGTGTACTGCCAGTTTGGCATAGAAGAACTCCAACCCACATCTGTCACACATCAACTTGCTGATAATAGTATTAGGGTTCGAAAGGGTATTTTAAAGGAAGTTCTGGTAAAGGTTGAAAACTTCATCTACCTTGTTGACTTCATTGTCCTTGACAACCATCCGAACATAAGAAATAAGGAACAAACCCCAATCATCCTTGGCTGTCCTTTTCTTGAAACAATTAACTATGTTATCCGAGTCCGAAATGGGAACATGACCATCACCATTGGGAACCTGAGTCTATACATGAACATCTATAATACAAGCTCACAAATAGGGGATGAATAGGACATTCATGAAGTAAACATGATAGGAAGCATTGATAATGAATCTGTTGAACATCAAGGAATATTTTTTGAATGTTTAAGTTAGGATAAGATTGATTTCTTTTGTTCACATGAATTAAGTTTATCTCATTGGCTTGAATCCTTTTCAATTTGCTCTTATGATGAAGTCTTAGGACCAACAATCACTGAATCATTTCAAGAAACCAATTTCATGGAGACCAATCAAACATATTTACCTAAATCTGATCAATCCAATCTTGTAGATGAATCTTCAACATGTGGGGAATCAATCCTATCTGAAACTCTAAAAAAATAAATCGAACTTGATCCAATGTCCCAATATTCTACTGAAATTCTGAACCAACCAGATCTTGAATTGAAGGATATTTCAGCTGCACTCAAGTACGCTTTACTAGGGGACAATCAAACACATCCTATTGTCATTTCTTATTCTCTTGAACCCAATCATGATAGAATTCTTCTAGATGTCCTTCAGAAACATAAGAAAACCATTGGCTAGACCCTGTCTGATATTCCTGGGATTAGCCCACTTATCGGGACTCATAGGATTGTTGTAGAATATGATTCAAAGCCATGTCATCAACCTCAATAGCGACTCAATCCTAATATCATGGAGGTAGTAAGGAAAGTACTTCTGAAATTGTTAAAAGATGGAATCATATATCCCATAGGTGAGATTGAATGGGTGAGCCCAATCCAAGTGGTTCCAAAAGGGCTAGAATCACAGTGACAACCAATGATGATGGAGAGATTATTCCAACAAGGTAGAGTAGTTTATGGGGGGTCTTCATTGACTATAGGAAGCTAAACTCATTCACCAAAAAAGAATATTTCCCCTTACCATTCATTGACCAAGTCCTTGAGAGAGTGACAGGTCATGCCTTCTACAATTTCTTAGATGGGTACTCAGCCTACAATCAAATTGTGGTTTGCCCAGAGGATCAAGGGAAGACTACATTCACATGTCCATTCAGTACCTTTTATTCAAACGCATGCTCTTTGGTTTATGCAATTCTTCTGGAACCTTCTAGCGGTGCATGATGGGAATCTTCTCAGACAAGGTAGGGGATTTTCTAGAGGTCTTCATGGATGACTTCTCTATGTTTGGGGATACTTTTGAGGGATGTATATGGAATGTAGATAGAGTCTTGTCAATATGTGAAGAAATAAATTTGGTCCTAAACTGGGGAAAATGCCATTTCATGGTTAATGTGGGACTATTTCTAGGAAATATGATCTCAGGTGGGGGATTGAAGTTGATAAAGCCAAGGGTGGCATCATTCATCACCTTCCATCACCCAAAACTGTTAAGGAAGTGAGGTCTTTATTAGTACATGCTGGTTTCTATAGAAGATTAATCATGGACTTTAGTTCAATCTCATGTCCCCTTTGTTCTCTACTTGTAAAAGATGCTCCATTTGTTTGGACAGAAAGATGTGAGGGTTCATTCTCAACCCTAAAATCCTCTCTCACCTCTTCCCCCATCATGAAATCTCCAAATTGGAACCTTCCTTTCGACCTTATGTGTGATTCTAGTGACTTTGCTGTATGAGCTGTTTTAGGACAATGTTGTGATAAAAATCCTTATGTCATTTCTTATGCAAGAAAATCTTTAAATGAAGCCCAAATAAACTACACCACCACTGAAAAGGAGTTACTTGATATTGTGTTTTCCTTAGATAAGTTTATATCCTCCTCTAACGATCCCACATCACTGTGTTCACTGACCATTCTTCACTAAAATACCTCTTCCAAAAAAAAATATTAAGGCTATACTTATTAGGTGGGTCCTTCTCTTATAATAATTTGACCTCATAATCAAGTATAAAAAGAGAGTTGAAAATGTTGTAGCTGATCACCTCCCTAGGATGGAATTAACAGTCAACTCAAATCACCTTTGTGTGTCTAATTCATTTCATGATGAACACCTATAATTTATGAGTGACTTCCCTTGGTATGCTGACATAGCCAATTTCTTAGTTACAGGAGTCATTCCAAAATTCCTAGGGACACAGTCTGAAAGGAAGTTTCTTTCTGATGTCAAACACTATGTGTTTTATGATCCTTACCTATTCAATTTTTGTCCTAGTCAAATCATTAGGAGATGTGTTACTAATCCTGAGCAAGAGTCCATTCTAAGATTCTATCATGTGGAGGCATGTGGAGGCCACTTTTCCTCAAAGAAAACCATTGCAATGTTCCTCCAAAGTGGTTTCTACTTGCCTAACCTCACTAAGGATTACTACTAACTCTTCAAAAGTTTTCCTCAATGTTAAAAATTAGGATCCATTACCAAAAAGAATCAAATGAACCTCACTCCCATTCTGGACATTGAAATATTTGATTGTTGGGGAATTGATTTCATGGGACCCTTCCCAAACTCTATTGGATACCTCTATATCCTTTTAGATTTTGATTATGTCTCTAAATGGGTTGATTTCATTCCTAAAAAATCCAATGTTCATCAAACTGTGATTAGATTTTTCAAGGAAAACATCTTCTCTAGATTTGGAATTCCTAGGGCTATCATTAGTGATCGTGGAAATAATTTTTGTAATCACCTATTCTCATCACTCATGGAAAAATATGAAATTTCTCACAAAGTTTCCACTGCATACCACCCAGAGACTAATGGTCATGTTGAGTTAGCAAATAGGGAGATTAAGAAAATTCTTGAAAAAACTATCAACCCCTCTTGGAAAGATTAGTCTGAGAAACTTATAGATGCTCTTTGGGCCTATTGAACCGCATATAAAACCATTTTAGGAATGTCCCCATATAGGTTGGTTTATGGAAAATAATGTCATTTACCTATTAAAAATGAGCATAAGGCATTTTTGGAAATCAAAAAATGAATTTCCACACTTTATTAGCCAATGAAAATAGGAAATTAGATTTTAATGAAGATGAGGAACTTAGGATGGAGGCTTATGAATATTGAAAGATCTATAAATCTAGAGTTCAAGCCTATCAATCTAAGAATATCAAGGTCAAACATTTTGAACCAGAAAAACGTGTGCTCTTGTATAGTTCAAAACACCATTTACACCCAGGAACGTTATGGTCTAGATATTTAGGTCCATTCATAGTGTATCATGTGTACCCCCTTGCGGCAGTAAAGATTCATGATCCCACAAGTGGTTACATTTTCAAGGTCAGTGGTCAAAGGTTAAAACCATTCATTGAATCATTCAATAAACAAGAAATAGAGGATGAGTTAAATAAGATAACCTATGAACCAGGAAAATTTGATAGATTTAGGATACATGACGGGCTAACGACATTAAACAAAGTGCTACATGGGAGGCAACCCATGGTTTTCATATTTCCAATCATTTTTTTAATCAAATTTATATTTTCAATTGGATTAATTAATCATTTTGATAATTAAAAATAAAAAAATAGACTGTTGACATGTTCTTATATTATGAGTATGGATGGGTATGAAAGGGGAGCACCATATTCATCCATGTCACGTGGTGTAATCCTTGAGTAATGCCTTATCCAGAAATTTAAGATGAAGATAATGTATCATTAGTTGTTTTATTTTAATGTGTTTGTAGGATTAAAATAAAAATACAAAAAAATATATAGAAATATAATAATAATAATAAAAAGGGACACGTCGTGGGTCATGGGTCAAACCCCATCACAACCGGTGAAGCCGTGGGGATTCGATCCCAAGACCGAAGGGAGACAGGGGCGCACACATACCATTGACGTATGACTTTTTGTGCTTACTTATTCTATAATTTTTATATATATACTTACATTTTACTTTCCATAATATATAAATATATATATATTGTTTTGTTTTTTTTTTGTTTTTTTTCCTTTTTCTTCTAGGGAACTCTGCAAGTTACATGGATATCAAAGGATTAAAATAAAGTAGCAAGAATTTCAACTTCAACCACCAGGTTACTTCATTCCATGATCCTAATTTTCAATTTCCTTTTGGAACATTCATTATCTTCCTCTACCCCCTTCTAAATTTCCTTCTTTTAAAACATTGGGGACAATTTTATTTTAAGTTGGGGGGAAATAAAATAAAAAATGATTTTGTGTGAAAAACAATTTAATGATTTGAAAAAAAAGGGTAAATGGAAGGAAAAATTCCTTTAACTTTGAACATGGTAATGCACATTTAACAATTTGATATTGAATATCAAATAATTTAGCATGCCCTGATTCTGATATTAATCCTTGTATAATTTCATTATCATAGATTTTGTAATGTGTGGCTACCCAATGTGATATTCATCATTTATATTTTCATCCAAAAAAAGATCACAATGCACGTCCTTTGGATAATGGGGTATTAGTTTGAGTTCATGGGTCCCAAAAATAAATAACATAGGTTTGGTGACCATTTTAGTTTTAGTATGAGTATTCAATAAAAATAATTAAAAAAATAATAAATTTGCATGTAGCTCAATGAAATGACCTAATGCGTGGCTTTCGGCACTTGGGGATCATTACTCCATAGTTGTCTGGCCCATAGTTAGTAATTTTATCTCTATTTTTGGTAATTTGAATTTGTTTTCGACTGAGTTAACATGAGATGATTCCCAAGTATATGGAATTCACTTGGTGCCCTAAGGCCTTTGAGCCTGGGAGTCATCGGCAAAGTCTCACTATAGGGGTTGACTCTTTTGAGTGCAATTTCAATTAACATGACAAAATTGAAAAAATAAAACAAAAAAATATATAAAACAAAAAAAAATTGAATACTCATATTAATATTGAAATGTGATTCCACCTAGAGCTTTCATAATTTCCCCCTTGAATAAAGATGAACCCCCATGAATATTGTGATGCACACCACATCCTCATACTTAATTGATATTGGAAGAAATATGGAAATGAATATGAACAAATGAATGGGATTGCGATTGCGATCTGATTATGAAGCTATGTTGTATTAAAATCTTTTGATGGGTTTTATGATTTTTTGGTATAAGTGTTTCTGATGATCATTGTGTATTAAAAATGTTTTTGGAAAAGGGAATTCGAATTTCATATTGTTGAAAAATATTTTGCTCGGGACTAACAAAACCCAAGTTGGGGGTGTGATTAGCCACTAAATGAGGCTAATATTAATTTTTAATATATATAATATTCATATAATTTGTTATTTATAAACACCATTTTAGTTCATTTTACACTTTGAACATCACTTCACATTATGATTGTAATACCTTCTTAAAATGCACTTTTATGTGGTACATTTTTGAACATCATTTAAAGTACCCAATGATTCATATGATTTTAAGGATCTAATTGTACATAATTTAATTTGATATTTTGGTAATTTGATCTACACTTAAATATATGAACATGTTTGATTTAGGGATCACTGTAGAATTTATAGAAGAAGATGGGGATATTTTGTGATGAAAAGAAACAATTCTGGAGAAGTCAGATTGGACACCAGCCCACTGATAAGACTGTGAGGGACCGACATACAGGGCCATTGAATCCCAACATTCGGGGGATGATAGAAGAAATGTAGAGGAAAAAATCACTCTCCAGAATACAATGCTTATTTGGCCTTTAGGGTGTCCATTTAGGCGGCCCATGTTAGAAATAAAATTCTGGGCCTGATTCTGCGGCCCGGAAAAATAGACCACTAATTTGATCATATATCGGGATCCACAAATCAGAATGGGTCCAACCTTTACAGGTGGTTAGAAAACATCCGGGATCCATTTTCTTGTTCTATGGACCACTCTGATTCGGCTATATAGAAGGTCGTCCAAGTGCTTATGTTCGATGAAGGAATGATGCCTGCCACCTCGGGTCAAGGGTGGAAAATCAACTCTCCCTTACTTTCCACCCACATATGGCCTACCACAATTAATTGAGGAGACTTTTACTATTGGAGGCCCGACCCAAGGGCTCAAATATTCCTATTTAAGGCAGTGGTGTTGGAGGATTAAACAATCTTTTGTGCTTGGTTTCATTGTAGTGTTATGCTACTACTTTGTGTTTGTAATCACATTTTTTCTCATGTAAGTTGTTTAATTCATCATAGTTTCTTAATAAAAGTTCATCCTTTACATGTATTCTGTTATTATACCTATCAAGTTGATACCGTTGGTTCAAATTGTGAATTCATTCACACCATACTCTGTGATATTTATCAAACAATGGAGGAGTGATTGATTTTTGTTGTTGTTTTTACTTCTTCAATTCCACCATCGTAAGTCTACTTCCCTCTTTCGTTGAAGACATGTCATCAATGGAGGGATAAATATTTTATGGGTTGATCCAAGGGAGTAGCAAGGGTCTAGAATAGATTTTATTTATAACTCCATTAATGGATAATCACTTTTTTTAAATGATATTTTTATTTGATGATTTTAAAACCACTTCATCCTTATTGAATTTAAGGTCACACATTTCAAGTACTAATACGAACCTCTACATTGGATTGATCAAAACATTGATCCATCAAGTGTATAGGTGACTAGTATTAGGGTGTGTAGGAATTAAACTATAATGTGATGAATTCGTTTTATCTTCTTAAATGAATCCATCTCAATTATTAGAAATTGAAATCATTAAAAACGGAATTCATCTAATCCACCCCGAGCGTTAACCTATGATCAACTCATTACATTAAGTTGATTAACTCAAAGCTTTTAGTGATCATTTAAAACCATCTTAAATAAACCTAATTTGGACACTTAATATCTAAAAACAATCCATAGAATGCACGTTTCTGTAGGTACTTCTTAGGTCTCAGAGGATTCAACAACCCAAACTAGACTACAAGGAGAGTCCTACCTTCTTCTTTTGACTAAATATGAGCATGAATCAGAGATGCATTTTCACTAACATATTTTTTATGGTAATCATAACCAGATACAACACATACCTTTTTGAGTGGAGGTATAACTAGTGATAGAAAATGAATTTTTTTATATGGAGTCAAAACCCATACAATTTTTTTTGAGAAATACATAACCTATCCTAAATTTTAGAAATTGGGATTCACAACCTAAATTACCTTACAATAGAATCGAGGACTGACCACTTGACGAGTGAAAATTATTTTTTATATGAAAAGCATAAGACAAAGTTACAAAACATATGAGAAGAGAGAAAGAACAATCATATGAATAATTAAAGACTCAAAGAACTCAAATAAATTCCATGAAGAATGTTTTTGAACAATGTTATGTACTTGAGAAGTTATTTAGATCTACTCTTTTAGGTAATAGTAGTAATCATAGATGTTTTTCTTCAATACTTGAATGATTTTCAAATAAATTAAATCTTTTTTTCACTGAACTTGTTTGAAAAAATTTTAAATATTCTCAATAATGATTTCTTGTTCTTAAAGGCTCATGTTCCAGTTAGAAATATTCATTGAATATGTCTGTATACCTTTAAAAGGGACTTATAAAACTAAAATGTCAATCCTTAACTAAGTAAAATAACTCAAATTAAAATAATAATGAATTATCAAGGAGATAAAAAATTATCGTTCCTCAATTTTAATCGACATTCAAATACTAAAGGTTAATTCAAATAGATTTGAATTAAATGTTAAACAAAGAAAAATATATCCATAAAAATAGATTAAGGTAATTATATAAATATCACATTGTTTATTTTGTTAAAAATTCAAATTTTAATTTTGAAAAACACATTATATATTTATGATGATATATAACTATTCAAAAAATATTTAAATTTAATTAAATATTATAACACATGTTTGGATATATTTTTTTCAGTAAATATTAATTTAGAAATGTATTAAACAAATAAATCAACTAAAAATATAAAAAATGAATTTACGAAGAAGAAATTTTTTCTAGGTTTATATGTAAATTAAGAATAGATTTAATCACCTTTTAGAATATGTTTAAAATATACTAAAAGATTATTTTCATTGTTTGTGTATCATTAATGTGAACTTATAAAACAACCCAAACATTTGAAACACATAAAATAAATATATAGTAAATTAAATTATCAAAAGAATCATAAAATTGAGTATTATTGAAATTTCTATATTTTGGAAAAATAATAAAAAATTATTGAATTGGCCAAGAGTGAAGAGAAACTGTGACGTATATACCATTCTATTTATTTTCTTACCATCCATCATAATGTGTGGTTGTTCGGTTTAATGTATAGTCGATTGGTATAACTTGTAGTCAATGCACTAACTATGTGTTTATGTAGTCACATTGTATGAGGTGTGGTAGAAGTTACTAGGTGTCATGGCCGATATATTTTTCATGTGAAGGAATATATGAAACAAGGATTATTTTAATGCATATGGTGCTTACAGAAACATTTCAATATTATAAGATGTTTATGTAACTTCATCATGCATTGTGAGTTGAGCACTATTTGAAGGTTAAGATTATCATATTTCACATAACATATTCCACATTATAAACTTATCATGCAAGAACAAGGATGTGAAACATCAAATAATATATTACATTTTCATAAATCATGCAGTGTTTCAAGATTAATGTATCTTCAGTATTTCATGTGGTAAATTAATGTTTCAAAGAAAATGTCGAATAAAAACTCATAAATTAGCTTCAACACATTGAATATTTTAATATTTGATTATACTGCTGTATAATAGGCATGGAATTACTAATCTTCCTATATAAAGGGTGATCTTGCATATCCCAACCAAATACTGTTCAAGTTTATTTCATCTTCAGGTAGTCTTATACAAAGGCGACTGAAGCTTCATAGAAGAATAATGTAGTGAAAAAAAAGTAGTTGGAATAAGGATTCCTTGAATAAGAAAGTAAGGCATAGAATAAGAAGCTCCATAGAAGGAGGATATATGAATAAATAATTGATAGGTTCTATGTTCATCATGTGGTAGCAGCATAACACCACTTCCTTTGGCATTTTTTGAAATATTTCTTATGAGGGCACTTTGGAGAAGATTGTAAAAGGAATTTTAATGTTATAGTTGGATCTTCTATGACCAAGGAGTCTAGGAAATAATCTAAAAGGGGTGATTCTCTTGGTATCTCTATTCTAGAGGAGTAAAATACCAGTATATATGGCATTAGACAACATGCTACTACCTTGAAGAAAGGTTTATGGTTGAATATTGAGGTAAGGTTTGGGCTTATAGCTTGGATCCATAGAAAAATCCAAACACCCCGAACCTAAAATCAATGAGAATATTGGTTGTCATGTTTGTGTTACGAAGGCATATGAAGCTCAGATACTAAAAGAAACTTCTCAAAGGATGGTTGTTAGTAGGGAGCATGAGAGTCTTCCACTATACTAGGATTATCCATGTTCGTGGGATGATTATGTTGTTGAGGATGAAATGGAATGTATTAGGGAGACCCATAGTCTATCAGACCTTGAATAATCTATACATGACACTATTGGTAGGTGGATGAATTGAGGGTAGCATTTTCTTACATCCCTCCTCCAGAAAGTTAAGGAAATAGTGATAACATTATTTAAATCATTGAGGATAAGGGGAACACTTAATAATGAAACAAAGGTGATTAATATATTGGAATATAGGGAGTATGTGGTCATGAATGGATAGGATAACTCTCCTCTCCATAACTATCCTAATTATCATGCTACTCCAACTCTTTCACTATCATCTCTAAAAGAGAAGTAAATATCTACAAAAACTGTTTCTTTATCTCCTATAGATCTGATAAAGATCATTTTTTAATGCTAATACCACATCAATTTACGGGTGTCAAGTTCTAATGATGCTTCTTAAAATCCAAGATTTTTCTCTAACTCTTTTGAATCATTAACTAAATTTAGAGGGGAATTGTTTCATAGTTCCTTGAATCATGTGTTGTAGTTTTAAGAATCACTGTTTCAAGGTGGTTTCCATTGGTTTAATTCATGGAACTAGAAACTTCCAAAAAATACATTATCCAAAAAGGATCTACTTTCCAAAGGCTGGTATTCATTATGTTTTAAACTTTACGATACTTATGAATGTGCATTGGTTGAGAGGATGGGAGGTCGGACTCATCACACCCTTTTAGAGGGAATAATTGTCTACTACGGGGCTCTGTTTGTAAAATTAAAATTTTTTATCATGAATTATTATTAATTCTCCAAGTATATCATAAGTATCCCTTCGAATTTATAATCACTTATTAACATGTGTAAATTATAGAATCATTAGTATTCATTCAATATTATTCATTAATGGAAATATTCGAATGTATTTGAGGGTCCTCATCAATGGTATCATCTAATATACTATTTATAGATTATTTTAATCATCGTTTTGATAAAACTGGTTTCTAATCCACTCAGTGTAGCACTCTGGAATTTATTTTTATCCCGAAAGATGAAGGTTGGTTTTGATCTTGGTATTGTACCCATAAGATGGGCTACCTATATATCCTTGTAAAAGGAATCAGAACCATTGTAGTTCAGTGCCACTGCATGGGAAAAATCATTCCTTTTAAGGTCATGTGATAAGGACCTCTATGCGGAAGGTGCTTAGTCAAAACTTAGTGTGGGACTTATGATAATGTAGCCAAAGGAACTTAGAAGGGATATGGATTTCCATGTTTGATCATCCCCTATAGGGAATATGGCCCAGAGAGAACATGTTTGATTTGAAGTGTTAGGTTTGAGCCTCAAGTAGGATTCCTAGGTATCCCATATAAATGGGAATCAAAGCCAACATAGTTCAATAAATCTCCTAGGAGTGTATGGCCCTCTGAGAGAGATGAGTTTGGGCTTATGTCCTGAGAAGGATTCCATGATGATTTTATGATTTTAATTGAGACTTATATCCAAAGGAGGATGCCCAATTTGGGGGAATTAGGGTTGGATTTTTGAGGAGGATATTCTAGTGATCTTGGGCCCTGAAAGAGCTTCCTAAATATCTAGGTTTGAATAGGAATCAGATTCGTTGTAGTTTTTTCAATTCTGAAAATGTTGTGATAATGAAAAATATTGAATCCCATGTAAGTCATGCTCGGTGTGAGAAATTAGATAAAGTCAACGATTCAACAAAAGAATTAACACTTTCAAATTTTTCCTCATCCGCTAGTGGAAGAAGGTGTGTCGACCATGGAAGAGGGTGAGAATAATATCATTCCCTTTGTTCTATTTAAATTTGACAAGGGTCCAATGTAAGGAATAAGGGATGAAGGTGTGGGGATTATACAAGGATGGATGCCCAAAAAATTGATCCTGGTCGGAGAGGGATACTTCTCCTATGCTTGTGAAAAACATTATGTGTGAAATGTACCTTTCTAAAATAGAGACCTGAGGTTCTGGGTCGCCTCTTTGAGAAGGGTGAGGTCTAGACCCAACCCTCCTCCAAACTAGTAACATCCCAACACTGTTTTTGGGAGAAAGGTCTATATGAAAATGGATATACAAACCCACAAAAATTTCCCCAATCCTTACCCCATTTTGAAAAAAATGTGGGAAACCTCTATCTGTGGAAATAAAAACCCAAATAAGAGACATGTTGTTGTGAATTTTCCAAAGTTTCAATAGGTCAGGAGGTTTTGTTGGAGGCGTCAACTTAATCCCTTTCTGAAAAGGGAACCAAGGAAGGAGATAACCTACCATCAATGGATTTTTTTAAAGGGTACTTGGGTTGGTCACGTAAGTCCCTTGTGCAAGTATTCCCCATAGGTACCCCACATTGATGTACCATGTCTGTATACCATGCAGGTATGGCGCGCAGGTATGTCATGCAGGTATGGCCTATAGGTATCAATGAAGACTGAAAAATATGTTTTACATAGGAGAAACAAAACAATGTAAAATTTATAAACTACTTTCAACACATGATTATCCCATTTAATTATATCCTATCTTGTGATTTAGAGAGCTACCTGAAACAATTTGTGAGATCTAGGAGTAAGAGATATGCAATGGGAGCTTTAGAGAGTCTTTCACATTTTTTTCATTCCTCAAATGGGTAGCCAAAGGGCCCTATTTATAGGCACAGATAGGGACTGGTTGAACAGATTTTTCTCATCTAGGTCTATCACATAGCTTATCTATGTAGGTACTTCATGTAGGAGAATATAAATTATCCTGGCATAGAGTTTTGATGCGTAGGTCTGTCATGTCGCAATACCACGTAGGCCAGTGAAGCTAGTCTATTGCATAGTTCTGCTAAAAATCTATTTTGGAGTTTTTTTAAATTTCCATTGAACTCTTCGAAATTTTTTTGGGATTTGAAATATCTGAGGTCCTATTTATTGTCTTTTTGATATTTTCTAAGGTGGGGTCAACAAAATCCCCCCCTAGGATTGGATCCGAAACATAGGTAGAGGGTCGAGTCCTGAGGTGAATGTTTTGGGGAAAATACTATGGATGGATTGCTAAACAACACAGGTTTTCCATGAAGGTACTTCACAATGGTATGACATGGAGATGTTTCATGCAGTACTGATGTGTGAGTTATCAGTTTCCTATAAATAGGTCTTAAACTTCCATATTTTCTTCACCTATACTTTTTAAAAAAAATATTTGCTTTCGTTGCGTAGCCCATTCGCCCAGCTTCATTGCATTGTGTTCTCTCATAATTCATTTGAAATTTCTTCATGGAAAAATTAGTTATGTTATGGAACTATGCAAAAGGAATTAATCCAAGGATTCGAAGTAGTATCATTGTCGAATGTCCTACGCGACACACCATGTCGAAGGACCTTGTCAAAGGACCTACACGAGCAGTGTCCTTTGAATTATTTTTGACATTATTATTTTAAAATTCCAACCAAATATTGGAAGTTTGGTAATTATTTTATAGGAGAGATTCATTCATTTGGTGACCCATACTGAATAAGTTATGGCTCATCAAAATGAAATGATAAAGATCCTCATACCATATTATTATGACATTGTTGAGAGTACTATTCCTGGGATAAGGAAGGGTTTAATTCCTTACCAGCACGACTATCCACAAAGAACATACATACCCCTGTATGGGCATGGGCTTTTTCAAGATTCCCATGTTTCATCTATTAAGAAGTACATTCAAAATAATTGTATTCTTCAATACTCCATCTATAATTACAGCATATTAGTCCAAGGGGGTTCCAGTACAAGAAGGAATAATCTCTATTAGTTGCATTCTTCATTATAGTGGTTGTACTACAAATATGAAGGATCTCATTGTAGAGAGAATACTACATTGTTATGATTCCAATTTTTGGGCTTCTCAAGTATATCAATCTAATGGTTGGAAGGAAGACTGGGTTCTTTGTTCTGGAGGAGGTGTCAGGGATGAATGGATGTGGGCATTCAGGGTACGTCGGACATGTGTAGAATTCAGAAAAGGGTAATCTGATGTTTATATATATGAAGCTATTTTGATGGGGCAATCATATGTTTATAAAAATGATTTCATTGTTGAATTACTGAGCATATGGAGTCCACAAACGAATTTCATTCATTTGATGCATGGTGAAGTTGAAATTATTATATGGGATATTTACCAAATAGCTGGAATTCCCATTCTTGGGGAAATTTATGAGGAATTCATTCCACTAGCTACAACATGGGATGATGCTACTAGAACACCACTGCTGGCCAATGAGTTATTTAACATAGTGAAGAAATAACTCAAGGAAAAGAAAGATATTCATGCCAGAGTGTGGATGTAAGACTTCTTAGAACCAACAATAGAGAAAGGTCATACTTAAGGACGTCCTACTGTTTTACCTTCTGCTGATAACCAGGGATGTTCAGGCACATATTGTCCTAAACATGAAAGAGTGACTATATGCACTAGGTATATAAAGTAAAACCTGATATAGATGCAAAAGTACACTTAGAATACTTCCTTTCAATGTTTCTAAGAATTTATTTACATCTAGTCCATGAATTCAGAGGTGGTGTCAGATCAATGTGTTTTTTCATTGAATCTAAATTGCTAGAAAAGAATTATATTAGGTTAGGAACCTCTGTATTGGGACGAATTTACAATATCATGCTACATTAAAACAATGGGAAGGATCCATTTAGAATTTCATGGCCATAACAACTATTGTGGGGCTAGATTGCAGCACACGTTTCTTCATACTCTGTGATAAATTTAGTTAAAGTTCCCAATTGTTGATTCACACCTATTTTATAGAACGTTTCCGGTATTCTATCTCTAAACATAAGACCTAATGTGGTACTGAAGGCATTCAATGTCTTTGGATAATTTTTCTTCTTTCCTTTTTGTGACCGACTAGTTGAAAAATTTATTGACGATGGTAATAAATGAATTATGAGTTGAGATATTATTTGATGACATTTAGGGATGGAGTATTATAAACCAGGATTGAGGGTGAAATTATTTTCGAGGATTACATCCCCTATAGGTTTGCTCATTAGTTCAGATGTCTTCAACAATCAAAAACATTTCCACCCACATTTGTCAGACATGAGAAAAACAAAATGTTAGTGTGACAATTATGGATTCTAACAACTTTAGAGGTATCTAAATGGTCGATTAAATTACCTCCATTGGAGGTATCAATCGTATTGGAAGCACGGTATACCAAATCTTGGGCTTCTTCATTTCATCAAGGGGCTTTGAAAAATGAAATATATTGAGTGGAAGCTACAATGACTGTTGCACATGTAAATCATGGTAAGAAGACAAAGTACAGGGATGATATAGAAGTTTCAGAGGTTTTAGATCCCACAAATCATCTTTGATGGAGCTATACCAGGAAGAATAGGGTTACATATGCAACACCTCTAATGGCAAGGTGATCTAGTCACTGCCATAAAACAGAGGTTCCTATCCCATCTTTTGAACATTCCGAATAAGAGAGGCCTAAAGAATATCTCCAATTAGATGGTGTTGAATCTCTCCCACAATCATCCACAACATGATTGAATTACGTGATACCTTCATCCATTCATCATTGGGAGGTTGTAAACCGTGATCTTAGGGATGCATGGGCATTCCTCCTGCATTGCATTCGAACAATAAATATTGGTGATATCAAGGCACCTTATGATTTTAATATGGATAATAACCTCAATGAAGTATAGAAGTATATTACGGATATAAAGGATTTTATATATGCAACTAATGAAAAAATATCTTCCCCTAAACAGGTATCTCATATGATGGACTTAGGAGTACATGAAGGGGTAATTACTGACTATGAGGAGTGAGATATTTATATTAATACTGTGAATGTATTTTCCTTTTTCTTTTGTCACCACTATTATTTACCATTTATCATCATTAATAATCATGAACTATTTATTTATGCTACTTGAATGTATAGAAGGAAGCTCCGGACCAATTCTCATATAACCTAAGTGTGGTCCATAAGGCTCTCATATTGATGCCACAAATGATCCTCCCAGGACGCCCGTACTTTTTCCAGGAGAAAGAATCATCAATGGGTTAATGGAAATAGATAATTATCCACCATTAACTCGTGTTTCCCCTACTAAGATTTGTGTTTCAATATCTCCCCATGCTTATGAATAAGAACGCAAATTAGAAAAGATATTGATTTGAAGTTTTCGCCGAAGGAGTAATTATTTATACTATCCGTAAGGAATATAACTTTCTTAATACACTCCGGTAACCACATTTTATCCTCTTCCATGATATATGTCTCTGTCGTCTCTCAAAAGATTAAGAGCTGATTTTTCAGGACCAGAAAATTTTTTTTACAAGAAACCTAGGATTACGCTGATGAATTTTTAATTTTAGTAGATAAATAGTCAAAATACTCATTTGTACCTACTCTTAGATTTACTGAGAGAGAGTAATTCCTTGGTATGATTAAATACCTCCTCGGTTTCTTTTCTCAGAGGATCCTGAAATAATCAATACTAATTTTCTTTTGCTCTAGAAGAAAGGAATGAAGACCCCAGGCAATCAGAGATAAATAATAATGTTGACTCAAACGTGGAAATACTTGATGCTGCTGCACCAATTGAAGAGCCAACAAAAGAAAATGTTAGCAGAGCCAATTTGGACATCATTCAATGTTTTTTGGATGCCATATCTGTTGAGTATTTTATAAACATTCTAGTCATATACACTAAAATTATGGATTCCCTTAATCCAAATATTTATATTCCATGTTCCTTCAGAGAGTTTAGGGATTTTCATGAGGAATGGAAAGAACTTAAGTCCTAATTCTTGAATTTTCCATAAAAAAAATTATTTTACATGATTCATTACATCAAAGTTCACTTTATCCAACTTTATATGCAGAAAATGCCTTAAAATATCTTCAGTAACGTGGTATTCCACTTTATGCTTATATTGGAGGTGGGGAAATAACTACAGAGGATCCTTTACCAAGATATTTTTTAGAGCCTTCATGTCACGACCCATCTTCGGGGCCCGTTCCATGACTACCCCATGCCCGCCTTCCATAGGCCAGGGGCTGGTGACTAGAATCAAGGCATAATTCTTGGTAAAAAGGGAAGGCATTGCCTTTGTAAAGTAAACATGCACCACATAGCAAGCAAGCAAAAGTAAATACTAAGTAAAAACTGGGTACAACAGTAAGTGCGGAAAAGTAAGTGGGCCAGGATACAAAACCAAACTAAAAGTGAAGTACAACTGGAAAGGGAATACAACAACTGAATGTAAAGCCACAACGTCGAGCCGTCCACTGGAAGTCCTAAATGAAAGGTGGGTACAGATAGCCTCCACAACTCCTCGGGTCCAGCCGTCCGCTCCGAGTACGTCCCATCCAGTGGTCAACCTATAGGTACCAATCTGCTCCTCAAACCCCAACCATGATCAACGTTGTCCATTGTCTGCAACCAACACAACGTAGTGAGGACATAACCTGTGCAGGGGTGAGTATAAGCTACTCAGTAGGGACCCCGAGAACCCCTAAGGTCTCCCAAAATTCACAAAGTATAATCCACAAAGGAAAGATACAATCATGAAGTAACATCTGACACTACATTGGTATATGGCCATAAATATACCTAAGTCATCAATTCCAACTCAGCTCCAACATCCGAGCCCATGTTCGATAACGTCCACACTAGAAAGAACAACTCAATCCACAAAGGATATCAAATCAATCATATCGAAGATAATGATTGAAAGTCAAGACTCAGCTCACATAGGTATACTTCTTGGTAAGGTTATTGAAATGATCAGATATTGGCACTGATTCACATAAGTTGGGACCCATGTAAGATACAAGACCAGTAGTCTTCATTGATTTGTCTGAGTTGGGAACTACAGAGGATACAAGACCAGCATGCTTCATTTATTTGTCTAAGATGGGACCCATGTAGGATACTAGACTAGTAGTGAATCGTCAAAGCTAGGACCCACATAGGATACAAGACCAGCAGTGAATCGTCTAAGGTGGGACCCATGTAAGATATAAGACCAGCAGTGAATCATCTATGATGGGACCCACATAGTATACAAGACCAGTAGTCTTCATAGATTTGTCTAAGCTGGGACCCACTTAGGATACTAGACCAGTAGTTGAATTGTAACGTCCCAGACCCAGCTAGCCACCCAAACAGTGCCAAACGGGTCGGGTGTTATTGCCTTAGGCGCACCTCCCCAAACGCCAATGGCGGCCGACTAGAAGTGAGGGTCAGTTAGGTATAGTGGGGAGGCTATACCCTCTCGGAGAATCATAGTAAGGGTACTGGTCTAAGTATAACAGCAAATAAAGACTCAGCAGACTCAAACCAGACCCGTAGAGTGGAAGCATAGTTAATGTCAATAATCAGCGGAAGCAGTAAATGAAACAACAGTAGAAGAAATAAACACAACAGCATGCAAAGAACATTTAACTACAACTGAATAGTAAAACATGAATCCAGAGCAGGTCATACAGAACTGAATATTAAAGGGCCCCAATGGATAACCAACAACAGTTGTAATAAGTAAGCATACCGATACAGAAAAGTAAACAAAATCAAGTAAACCCAGCTATGTAACGCCCCAACCCCAGCTACCCAGAGTCGGTGCATTATTACATAACATTGGCATGATCACAAGAAGATCAAATCTCGAAAGACCGATTGGTTTAGTAGCCTTGGAAACACTAGATATATTCATAAGTTTTACATTACATCATAAAATGAAAAACTAATACAGCAACATAATGTCTCCACAATCCACACTATTAACCCCTCATAAAATCCCTGCAGGTCATTCATAACTTACATCTTCACATCCTGGGAAAAATAAAACATAGAAAAGGGGTGAGCTCAAATGCCCAGTAAGGATAACAATATAGCAGAAACTTTCATCAATAAGCATAAACATTTAAGGAAATGAATTACTAAAACAAAAGCCTTTTAAACTTGAACTTCAACATAGTATGGAAAAAGTAAAATAAAATAATGCCATTTACTTGTTCACATGGATATTCTACTAATCGAATAATCACATGAAAAATCAATAATCACTTTCATAATGTTGGAATGCATAATGCCAGACTATCATAACCACATAGTCAAGGCCTCGTGCCAAGACTACAAATAAGATTTTGTCAAGGCCTTGTGCCAAGACACTAGTTTGTCTCATGAGACCTACCGATGCATCGAGGAGCTATATCGGGCTCCACCCGTCACTTATTAAGTCCAATGCATTCCCATATGAAAAGGTTTAAACATAACATAAACATTCGTATTAAAACTAGCATACGAAATGTCAATAATTTCACCATAAACAATGAATGGTATAAAAATAGCACATCCATAGTCAAACATATCACAAAACCTTCAATACAATATAGAAGTTTTGTATCATAATAAATCAACTTCAAATAATCTTAAAATCCATCAAAGGATGTTGACATAGATGAAATCAAAATTCTTTTTAAAGAAATATCTCCTTTTATTTTGAAATCATTTAAGAACCATATAAAATAAAACATTTTCTTTGAAAATATTCTTATAAGCTTGTAAGGAAAACTTTAAAGATTTTATAACGGCGTAAAATAACCGCACCCGCCGTATAAGTTAAAAAAACATTCTTACCTCAATTCTGTCGAAAAGGTTAAAAAGGACCTTGTTTTGAAAACGACGGAATGATTCCTTTATAAACCTCTTATAAAAAGTCAAACAAGGGTATAAATGACTTTAACCCATATTCTTGTAAATAGTAAAAATGTTTTGAAATACATTTTTAAGAAACATGGATGTGGATGATAAAGATATCCCAGTAGATTATTACGTATAAACAACCTCAGATAATGAAGAGATTGTGAAATAACCCTTACCTTGTACTTTTCCTTGGTTGGGGTAGGTTAACCTCCTGTATAATGGTGAAATAATTGTTATTAAATTATACAAGAATCATATACATTAATATGATATCATATATGATCTTTTAATATTGATTTAATAATAATATCTTAGTATTATCGCCGTTTCGGGTGTTAACTTACTCATTTTCTTTTATATGTTTTGTTACATAAGTCATGTTTGTTGTATCTTATTCATATCCAGAATGATATCAAGTCCTTAAACATCATTTTTAAATCATTAAATGATAATTATACTTGAATGGATATGATGGAGAATGAATCTCATTGCGTTCGTGGAGACGGTAGTCCGTACGTACGCACGAACGCTACTTCCATTTAAAAAGAATCGAATCCAAATGATACATAGGTATATTACTATTCCAGTATAATATAATATTTTATATATGTTACTTAAGTTCATTAACACCATCCTTTATACGTTCCATGTGTGGTATGAACGAGTTATATCATTTTAAGGGGGCGGTAGTCTGCACTTCCTCAAATGAAATTATCGTATGTATATACAACATGAAACGAATAATGGTATGAAATAAAATTGAATTACAGAAGCTTATATATAAAATATATATCATTAATATCATATTTAATTACAGTTCCATCATAATGGCCACCATGAGATGTGGTAAGATGTATTTGAACATTCATCGTTTCGTGAGGCGTTAGTTTGCCATCCACAGAAACATTATGTTCATCATCCATTAGATGGAGTTGTTTGTATTTGTAGTTTGAATCCTTCTTATAACAACATCCTAGTATATTTAGGATACTGGTGTTGTTACAAAAGAAAGGAAATAAAAAGAGTTTAGGAGTTGAAGAAGCAAAATAAATGAAAATAATTTAAGAGAAATCATTACCTTTAATTTAGGTAACTCACTTTGGTTGGAACCAAAGGACTTGTTGAAATGCTTTCTGCCTAAGGGGAAGCTTCACGGAGGAGGAGAGGGATGTGGGGAGCTTAGTTGGGTAGAGTTTGGACGAGCCAAGTGGCTTTAGATGTGTGAAGAATGAGTAGAAGTGGTCTCCTTTTATAAGGGAGAGGAGGGGCTCTTTAGGAAAGAGTGAAAGTATTACTTTATAATATAATAATATTCGTTTTATAATGGTTCAAAAATCATTGAGGTCTAAGATAAGATGAATCATATTCTAAATAACATCAACCAATAAGAATTGGACAGGTTTTAGATAATATTTTAATCATTATAATCTTATTTATTTAAATGATTTATTAATGAGGTAAACATTGCATCATTATTGTGTCATTAATAATTTAACTTCTTTGATGTATAAAAATTATAAATAAAATATCATCATGTAGGAAATATTTTTGTCTTTCTAATGAATATTTATAATCGAAAATCCAACATGTATAACCCTATGTAAAAATTGTTCTTCTAAAAGATGTAAGCTTATGCCATTTTTTTTTATTTTAACTTTATTAATATAATGTGTCCCTACCACATACAAGTGGCTCCAAGGGGTCCCCAAATTGACCCAACGATGCTCATGGTCGGGTATTTGTCCACCAATAAGGTTAGGACACGTTTTAGGGTAACTTTGTATTATTATAATATTATTTTTTTAACCCTTATTTACCGGATTTACCCTTTAACCATGGTAAATAAAATATTTACCGCAGTAATTATTCAAAATGTGTAAAAATAAAAGTTACCTATTTACATAATTTGGACATCCTGATTCCAAATATGGAATCCATTTTCCTAAATTCAAAACACAGAAGTGGCAGAAATTAATTTAAAATTAATTCCCGCTGTCAAAACAAAAAGCGTGTTTTTAAGAGGTAATAACTATCAAAAGATTGACATTTGTTTATGTTCGGTTTAATTGTAAAATTATGTCCAATGACAAACATTATATTAAATGGTAAAAATATATTCTAAATATACTTTAAAACCACTCAAAATCACAATTTATCACTATTAATTTTTTTGATTAAAAAAGTTGTTTTTAATTAAAATTTAGAAATTTTCACTATTCATCAAAATATGAAAGTTATCCGAAATGTACCAAAATTTCACCCTAGGCTAATTTTGATATTCCGAATCTAAAAATGAAGTCCATTTTGAAATATTGAATATATATGATTTCAAAAATTAGGTATTACTATTCACAACGGCTAGTTTAATTAGTTGTGGTGTGTGTTAGAACTCGAGGTTGCATACAACACACGCTATCGCATTATTCGAAGGGAAACGTACCATAGAAGCTTGGGGTGTTACATTCTCCCCTCCTTCAAATAATTGCGTCCTCGCAATTTCTAGGGTATTACTGCATAAAAAGACTCGGTTGGTTCTTCATCATAAGTTCCTCGGGTTCCCACGTTGCCTCTTCCATCTTATGGTTTCTCCACAAAACTTTTACCAGACGCGTCGTCCGGTTTCTCAGTACTTGTTCTCTTGTATCAAGAATCCTGACGGGCTCTTCGCAATAAGATAGATCGGGTTCCAGTTCTAATTCCTCATAGGTGAGTACATGCGTTGGGTCAGGCATGTATTTTCTCAACAGAGATACGTGGAACACATCGTGAACTTTGGATAGACTTGGCGGCATTGCCAACCGGTAAGCTACAGCCCCAATTCGTTCTAGAATTTCGAAAGGTCCGATGTACCTGGGACTCAATTTACCTTTCTTACCAAAACGTATGACTCCCTTCCACGGAGATACCTTCAGGAAAACATGATCACCGACTTGAAATTCCAAATCCTTCCTTCGATTATCGGCATAGCTCTTCTGCCTACTTTGAGCTGCTTTGATGTGATTTTGGATTACTTTCACCTTTTCCACCGTTTCCTCCACTAGTTCTGGGCCTACAAGTTTTCTTTCACCAACGTCATCCCAACAGGTTGGTGTACGACATCTCTTTCCATATAACGCTTCATATGGTGCCATCTGAATACTTGAATGGAAGCTATTGTTATAGGAAAATTCTACCAGTGGTAAATATTGATCCCACATACCCTGAAAATCAAGTGAGCAAGATCTCAACATGTCTTCTAAGGTTTGAATAGTCCGTTCTGATTGTTCGTCTGTCTGAGGGTGGTAAGCAGTGCTCAAATGAAGTTCAGTATCCAGGGATTTCTGAAGACTTTTCCAGAATCTTGAAGTAAAACGGGGATCACGATCAGAAACAATCGATAGGAGTACTCCATGAAGTCTCACAACTTCATTAATGTATAGTCTTGCTAGACGTTCCAGGGGTAGATCTTCTCTTATAGCAAGAAAATGTGATGACTTGGTAAGACGATCAACAATAACCCATATTGCATCGTTCCTTCTAGGAGTCTTTGGTAGCCCCATGACAAAGTCCATCGTATTATTGTCCCATTTCCACTCCGGTATGGGAAGAGGTTGCATGACTCCTCCAGGCTGTTGCCTTCCAGCTTTCACTTGTTGACAAACCATACATCTTGACACAAAATCAGCAATCTCCCTATTCATGTTGTCCCACCAAAAATGTTCCTTGAAATCTCTATAAATTTTGTTGCTCCCAGGGTGTATAGAGAAATTGGAACTATGAGCGTCATCCAGCAATTCCCTTTTTAGATCAGGTATATTGGGAACACAAAGTCTCTTCCCGAATTTCGAAATTCCATCTTCATACACAAAGTCTCTCAATCTCCCATCATTCAAAGCTTTAATCTTCTTCTGAAATTCTTCATCATTGGTCTGGGAACTCTTAATCCTTTCTAGTAAAGATGGTTTGGCAACCATTTGAAAAAGAATTGATGTTTCACCTTCCCTGGTTATTCCCATGTCCATCTTCTCTAGATCCATGAAAATTGGATCCCTTTCAATTCTCATCATGTTCAGAACTCCATGGTCTTTTCTGCTCAAAGCATCTGCTACTTTGTTTGCTTTCCCCGGGTGGTAGTGTATCGTGCAATCATAATCCTTGAGTAATTCAAGCCATCTCCTTTGCCTCATGTTGAGTTCTTTCTGTGAGAAAATATACTTCAAACTCTTGTGATCAGTATAAATCTCACATTTTTCACCATAGAGGTAGTGCCTCCATATCTTCAAAGCAAAGATCACAGCTGCTAACTCAAGATCATGAGTAGGATAGTTTTGTTCATGAATTTTCAACTGTCGTGATGCATAGGCAATAACTCTATCATTCTGCATAAGGACACAACCAAGTCCTTTCTTTGATGCATCACTATAAATAACGAACCCATCATTCCCCGATGGTAGAGTCAATATAGGAGCATTGACTAATATTTTCTTCAATTCTTCGAAACATTATTCACACTCTTTTGTCCAAACAAATTTAACCCCTTTACGTGTGAGCTTCGTTAATGGGTTAGCCAATCGGGCAAAATTCTGGACGAAACGTCGATAATAACCTGCCAAGCCAATAAAACTACGTACCTTAGTTATACTCGTAGGTGCTGGCCATTCTTGGATTGCCTTGGCCTTAGAAGGATCAACAGAGATTCCATCTTTAGAGACAATATGGCCAAGAAAAGAAATCTCCTGAAGCCAGAATTCACACTTGCTAAACTTCCCATATAATTCATGCCTCCTCAGAGTCTTCAAGATAATGCGTAAGTGATTTTCATGATCTTCGTAGGTTTTGGAGTATACCAAGATATCATCAATAAATACCACCACAAATTCATCGAGATACTCCTTGAAAACTCAATTCATCAGATCCATGAATACAGAGGGTGCATTAGTCAATCCAAACGACATTACAGTAAACTCGTAATGCCCGTACCTGGTTCGAAATGTTGTCTTCGGAATGTCTTCCTTCTTCACACACAACTTATGGTATCCAGATCGAAGGTCAATCTTTGAAAAGTATTTGAGCTCCATGCAGTTGGTCAAATAAATCATCAATACGAGGTAGGGGATACTTGTTCTTTATCGTTATAGCATTGATCTCCCTATAGTCGATACATAACCTCATAGGTCCATCTTTCTTTTTAACAAAAAGAACAGGGGCTCCCCATGGAGAAACACTAGGGAGAATAAATCCCTTATTACTCAACTCCTCTAGTTGTTTCATTAGTTCGACTAACTCTACAGTGGCCATTCTATAAGGGGTCTTCGATATAGGCCTTGATCCAGGAATCAAATCAATGGAAAACTCAACTTCTCGTTCTGGAGGATGTCCAGGTAAATCTTCCGGAAATACATCTACAAATTCTTTCACAACAGGTACATCCTCTATTTGAACATTCCTTTCCTCACCGATAGTTACTTCATTCTCTTCCTCCCTAATAATTGAATTTAGTTGAGCTACTGGGGGTGGATCTAAATAAGAAATAGGTGGTGACGATTCTGCTCTAAAAATAAGGTGTTCCTTATCATTATCATCAAGAATCGTAACCTCTTTCTTCTGACAATAAATCTTCGCATCATAGTCCGAAAGCCAGTCCATACCGAGGATTATATCAAACTCAATCATAGGTATGACAATGAGATCAGCAGATAAAGAAAATTTATGTGCTCTAATGGGGACTGATTCACAAAACTTTGTTGCAACGATACTTCCCTTAGGAGTTTTAACTGACAACTCCCTTATTAAATAAAATTGGAAATATCTAATTTTCTTAGCAAACTGGGAAGATATGAAACAATGCGATGATCCAGAATCAAATAATGCATTTGCTAAACTTGAGGAAACCATTAAATTACCTGCCACCACGTCTTTCAGAGCTTCTACCTCAGCAGTAGTGATAGCATAAGCCTGGCCTTGATCCCTTGGCCTTTTCTGAGGTAAGTTCTCGTGACGCTTAGGACATGAATTTGCATAATGCCCCATCTCCCTGCAATTATAGCACTGAACGTTGGTAGCTTCCTTCTTCCCCTTGCAATCATGAGCTTGGTGTCCTTTTTCACCACACTTGTAACAGACTCACATGCCCTTCAAGCAAGTACCGGGGTGTTTCTTCCCACATTTACCACATGATGGATATTCAACCTTTCCTTTCTTCCCCTTATTTCCATTCCCAGATTGATCAGCAGGTCTCTTCTTCTCTTGCTTTGCTTTAAAGTCATAAGACTTGGAGAATTCCTTTTCGGTCTTGATAGCACATGAGACAATGTCTTCGTACGATGAAAAGGATTGTGAGACTAATGCTCGACGGAGAAATGGTTTTAACCCATCAAAGAAACGATCAATCTTACTTCTTGGGTTACGAATATAATCACCAGTGTACCTCGCTAACCTTGTAAAGTTAGCCTCATACTTTGTGACATTCTCATCCTCCTTTTGTCTCAGACTCAGAAATTGCCTTTCCATATCTGCTCGATGGTCGCGAGGGAAGTATTTTTCTAAAAATAGATCTTTGAACTCCCTCCATTCCATATTTGATACTTCATCATCTTCCTTCGTATTTTGAATCAATGACCACCATTGATCAACATCTCCAGTGAGGCGGTAAACTTCCATGATAACTTTTTCCATTTCACTGCTCCCCAAAGCCTGAAATATTTTCTCTAGGGAATTTATCCATTGCTCAGATACTAAGGGATTTGTACTCCCATTGAACGTTGGTGGTTGTTGCCTCATGAATCGATCTAACATTGATCCTCCACGCTGCGGATCAGGGTGCTCCATACGGGTAAGGTTACTATTCATAACCTGAGTAAGTTGTCCCAGTATGGTGATTAGCTGATCGGCACCAGTTGCATCACCAGCCCCACTATAATTATCTTGAGCAGGAGGGCAATCCCTACATGGAGTGCGTGCATTGATACGGTTTCCATTTCTTCCACTAGGCGCCATTTCTAAACAATGGCATAAACTAGATCAGTTTATGAATCAAAATACATAATCCCATACTTATAAAACACTTAACATAAATTGAACTATTTATGGATATAATCCATAATCATAAAAATGTTTTTTCTTTGAGGAAGTATATACTCATAAACCCTTCATAATGATTTGTAAAGATTGTGAGAGTTATCCTAAGCATATCCCACGGGAGTGTCGTAACCAAGAGTGCAGCAAGGCCCGTTGTCGTTCACCAGTTCCCGTTCGAGTCTAGCTCAAAGCGGTGTTTTCGGGTTTTACCCCTAGGTACATCTGTGCCAGAGCCGCCTCTACCTGCTCGTATCCAGACAGGGATGTATTGCTCGGAAAGCTCACAAAATCTCTACAATACCAAAATTCTAGGAAGTTATTCTATACTAATCCTCAAAGTTCATCTTAGGTCTACATGTTCTAATCAGGGTTTATCTAAATCTAGCTTCCATGGTTTGTACTAAACTTTCTTTGATACCAACTGTAACACCCCGACCCCAGCTACCCAGAGTCGGTGCATTATTAAATAACATTGGCATGATCACAAGAAGATCAAATCTCGAAAGACCGATTGGTTTAGTAGCCTTGGAAACACTAGATATATTCATAAGTTTTACATTACATCATAAAATGAAAAACTAATACAACAACATAATGTCTCCACAATACACACTATTAACCCCTCATAAAATCCCTGCAGGTCATTCATAACTTACATCTTCACATCCTGGGAAAAATAAAACATAGAAAAGGGGTGAGCTCAAATGCCCAGTAAGGATAACAATATAGCGGAAACTTTCATCAATAAGAATAAACATTTAAGACAATGAATTACTAAAACAAAAGCCTTTTAAACTTGAACTTCAACATAGTATGGCAAAAGTAAAATTAAATAATGCCATTTACTTGTTCACATGGATATTCTACTAATCAAATAATCACATGAAAAATCAATAACCACTTTCCTAATGTTGGAATGCATAATGCCAGACAATCATAACCACATAGTCAAGGCCTCGTGCCAAGACTACAAATAAGATTTTGTCAAGGCCTTGTGCCAAGACACTAGTTTGTCTCATGAGACCTACCGATGCATCGAGGAGCTATAGCGGGCTCCACCCGTCACTTATTAAGTCCAATGCATTCCCATATGAAAAGGTTTAAACATAACATAAACATTTGTATTAAAACTAGCATACGAAATGTCAATAATTTCACCATAAACTATGAATGGTATAAAAATAGCACATCCATAGTCAAACATATCACAAAACCTTCAATACAATATAGAAGTTTTGTATCATAATAAATCAACTTCAAATAATCTTAAAATCCATCAAAGGATGTTGACATAGATGAAATCAAAATTCTTTTTAAAGAAATATCTCCTTTTATTTTGAAATCATTTAAGATCCATATAAAATAATGCATTTTCTTTGAAAATATTCTTATAATCTTGTAAGGAAAACTTTGAAGATTTTATAACGGCGTAAAATAACCGCACCCGCCGTATAAGTTAAAAAAACATTCTTACCTCAATTCTGTCGAAAAGGTTAAAAAGGACCTTATTTTGAAAACGACAGAAAGATTCCTTTATAAACCTCTTATAAAAAGTCAAACAAGGGTATAAATGACTTTAACCCATATTCTTTTAAATAGTAAAAATGTTTTGAAATACATTTTTAAGAAACATGGATGTGGATGATAAAGATATCCCAGTAGATTATTACGTATAAACAACCTCAGATAATGAAGAGATTGTGAAATAACCCTTATCTTGTACTTTTACTTGGTTGGGGTAGGTTAACCTCCTGTATAATGGTGAAATAATTGTTATTAAATTATACAAGAATCATATACATTAATATGATATCATATATGATCTTTTAATATTGATTTGATAATAATATCTTAGTATTATCGCCGTTTCGGGTGTTAACTTACTCATTTTCTTTTATATGTTTTGTTACATAAGTCATGTTTGTTGTATCTTATTCATATCCAGAATGATATCAAGTCCTTAAACATCATTTTTAAATCATTAAATGATAATTATACTTGAATGGATACGATGGAGAATGAATCTCATTGCGTTCGTGGAGACGGTAGTCCGTACGTATGCACGAACGCTACTTCCATTTAAAAAGAATCGAATCCAAATGATACATAGGTATATTACTATTCCAGTATAATATAATATTTTATATATGTTACTTAAGTTCATTAACACCATCCTTTATACGTTCCATGAGTGGTATGAACGAGTCATATCATTTTAAGGGGGCGGTAGTCTGCACTTCCTCAAATGAAATTATCGTATGTATATACAACATGAAATGAATAATGGTATGAAATAAAATGGAATTACAGAAGCTTATATATAAAATATATATCATTAATATCATATTTAATTACAGTTCCATCATAATTGCCACCATGAGAGGTGGTAAGATGTATTTGAACAATCATCGTTTCGTGAGGCGTTAGTTTGCCATCCACAGAAACATTATGTTCATCATCCATTAGATGGAGTTGTGTGTATGTGTAGTTTGAATCCTTCTTATAACAACATCCTAGTATATTTAGGATACTGGTGTTGTTACAAAAGAAAGGAAATAAAAAGAGTTTAGGAGTTGAAGAAGCAAAATAAATGAAAATAATTTAAGAGAAATCGTTACCTTTAATTTAGGTAACTCACATTGGTTGGAACCAAAGGACTTGTTGAAATGCTTTATGCCTAAGGGGAAGCTTCAAGGAGGAGGATAGGGATGTGGGGAGCTTAGTTGGTCAGAGTTTGGATGAGCCAAGTGGCTTGAGAGGTGTGAAGAATGAGTAGAAGTGGTCTTCTTTTATAAGGGAGAGGAGGGGCTCTTTAGGAAAGAGTGAAAGTATTACTTTATAATATAATTATATTCGGTTTATAATGGTCCAAAAATCATTGAGGTCGACGATAAGATGAATCATATTCTAAATAACATCAACCAATAAGAATTGGACAGGTTTTAGATAATATTTTAATCATTATAATCTTATTTATTTAAATGATTTATTAATGAGGTAAACATTGCATCATTATTGTGTCATTAATAATTTAACTTCTTTGATGTCTAAAAATTATAAATAAAATATCATCATGTAGGAAATCTTTTTATCTTTCTAATGAATATTTATAATCGAAAATCCAACATGTATAACCCTATGTAAAAATTGTTCTTCTAAAAGATTTAAGCTTATGCCATTTTTATTTTTATTTTATCTTTATTAATATAATGTGTCCCTACCACATACAAGTGGCTCCAAGGGGTCCCCAAATTGACCCAAGGATGCTCATGGTCGGGTATGTGTCCACCATTAAGGTTAGGACACGTTTTAGGGTAACTTTGTATTATTATAATATTATTTGTTTAACCCTTATTTACCGGATGTACCCTTTAACCATGGTAAATAAAATATTTACCGCAGTAATTATTCAAAATGTGTAAAAATAAAAGTTACCTATTTACATAATTTGGACATCCTGATTCCAAATATGGAATCCATTTTCGTAAATTCAAAACACAGAAGTGGCAGAAATTAATTTAAAATTAATTCCCGCTGTCAAAACAAAAAGCGTGTTTTTAAGAGGTAATAACTATCAAAAGATTGACACTTGTTTATGTTCGGTTTAATTGTAAAAATATGTCCAATGACCAACATTATATTAAATGGTAAAAATATATTCTAAATATACTTTTAAACCACTCAAAATCACAATTTATCACTATTAATTATTTTGATTAAAAAAGTTATTTTTAATTAAAATTTAGAAAGTTTCACTATTCATCAAAATATGAAAGTTATCCGAAATGTACCAAAATTTCACCCTAGGCTAATTTTGATATTCCGAATCTAAAAATGAAGTCCATTTTGAAATATTGAATATATATGATTTCAAAAAGTAGGTATTACTATTCACAACGGCTAGTTTAATTAGTTGTGGTGTGTGTTAGAACTCGAGGTTGCGTACAACACACGCTATCGCATTATTCGAAGTGAAACGTACCATAGAAGCTTGGGGTGTTACAAGCTAGGCATGACCTCAAGGTCAATTCCATCTCCATGCATTAACATATGCAACCCAGCTCCTGATGTTTCCCTCTTTCCTGCACGTAAATCCATAAAGTCTACACGCATCCCAAAGGACCCGTGTAGGGTGTGAGAAAAATCTCTGTTAGATACCACCCAACGGTGCGTACCAAATATATGTGTTTAAGCAGTCATGCATTTACAAGGGAAGCAGTAAATAGTACGATGCACAATTGAACACAAACTCCATTGGTTCTCAATAGCCCCCATGGAGCGTCACTTGCTTCGGCCAACGCCGGAATCTCTGTCGTGTAACCCAGCACCACGTGCCACCTGACACCTCGTGTCTCAAGTACCGACGTCCTGAAGGCACACCCCAAAATAGTAACGCAACTCCATGTGCCTCCAGACACCTCGTGTCTCATGTACCGACGTACCGAAGGCATGCCCATTCCCTAAAGGCTCCTCACCTCCCCCGTGGCTTTCTATGGCAAGCACCCCCAACCAAAATACCTAACCGCAACTACGGGGGCCTCTACCCACACGAGTGGTAAAAACCACCTCATCACGGATTATCTTTGCGTAAACACTACTCAAAACCCCGGTGAAGTGTAATCACCCAAAATTGTCCTAAGCCACCAAAACATCTGAGGCCTCGTGTCCCTACGACCATGTCGCTCAAGTCTGATGGCATCGCCACCCTAGTAACTCGAGCCATGCCCAACCAGATTGTCATACTACCTCAAGCCGACGTCCATGACGCCCAATCCCGTGGTAAAAACAACCCAAAGTATCTCGGGCAATGCCCCAACCTGTGATCAGCATCACTCAAGTGTGACCAGGCCAAGCCCAACACAACCCCAAAGGGTCCAGTAGATGCAATTCAACAATAGTATATATAACATAGTTAAACAGAATACATAACCTGGCAAAACCAACTAAACAGTCGAATTTCACTATACCAGGTGCTGTCCCATACCAGCGCAGAGGTCTTAAATTCCTCTAACAATTTATAACATGCTTTAACAAAGTAAACTATACAGTTTATAAAAATCATAGTTCAATTAAAACCATTTTGGCCTTCCCCGGCCAAAATGCCCCGATGAGCCACGATCACCCACCCGGCCCCACTCATGCAAACTGGTAACCAGGCATACCCAAAGGCATCTTAGATGTCCCATAACAATTCAGTATGAAAAAGCAGATAAAACGGGTCCCGCTAAAAAATACCAGAAAACGCGCTGAAACCGTGTCACCCAAACAACCACGAAAACACAAAATGAGGTATGCACCACCTACCTGAGACTCGCACGATACTACTCCTCTAATAACACCCTCCAATTCAGTCTAAAACACAGTAAATCTATAAAAGATTCAAAACCGCTCAAAGGGCTATAACTCGTTCTACAAGGAAAATCAGACAAAATGGCCAAAGAGGAATCGAGGCCTTACCGAGGGGGTTCCAACGCATACAACCGAGATCAGATCCGAGTTCGGACGAAGATACAGGAAGAAAATGAAGATATGGCCAACTTGGTTTGCTAAACCCTTCCAAAATATTGAAGTTCTGCCTCAATATGAGGCCATTGCCTGTTTTAAGCAAAAAAAAGAAAGTACACGGTGTGTACTTTGGGACTACACGCCGTGTATGGTTCATTTAACTATTCATAAGACAGAAAGATTCCACCGACTTAATTTTCGAGCCTGTCGACATGACTACACGGTGTGTACTTGGTTACTCTTCCTTTCCTCGCAGCCTTACCCACATGCCATGTATATCCCGCATACATGGCTAGACTACACGGCGTGTACAAAGGGAACACAGCATGTACCTGGTTCTACATAGCCAAAGGGCCTACACGCCATCTACAGCCTCATACGGTCGGGGGTATACACGGCGTTTTCAAAACTACACGCCGTGTAGTAAGAAACTACTACACGGTAATGAAACGACATGTACTCGGTGAGCACACGGCCGACGACTCGCCTGCACTTACATGGCATGTACTCAATGTACATGGCGTGTAGTCTGAAAATTTCGAAAAACTTCCCATTAAATCCAATTTCCTTAGAAACCTGTCAAAAATTTAAACAGGGTCATGATTTGACACGTTCCAAAAACCCGGGTTCTTACAAACTCCCACCTTAACATAGCTCATCCCCGAGCTACCAAACAAAACTCGGAGATGGAACCAAACACGCCCATACTAGTTTAACAACCTGGAATATACCGGTCCCATGGTTCTGGCTAAATTCCTTAAGGGGCTCCCTAACATAGGATTTGCCTACTCGGCCTCAACCAACAAAATATAAAGCAAACAGGTATTACAAACATGTTTCTCGAACGCATAGTCCTCCCTTGATGTATCGTCACCCGTGCACCTCGTTGGTGCTTCTGTGTCATTCCCGACACCCAACGTAACCCGCACTGCATCGGTGTCCGCCTACACGAGGTCCTGGTGCCTAGCACCTCAAGTAACCCACATCCACGATGTCCCGATGCCCACGACACCTCATGTAACCCGCATCCACGATGCCCCAATGCCCACAACACCTCATATATATATATATATGTATATCATGCACCCCAGATGGTTCCAATCACAATGACTAGCATCTAGTTAGTCCAAAAATATCCTATACACAATGTGCAATCAAAACAGACATAACTCTACAGGTTATGCCAAAAAGGAAACATGCAGATCACAACCACTCCGCAGTGTACCTCTTACTGTCATTGGTTCACCAGCCTGATCAGCCTCTAGCAGTTCCACGGCATGCACCTGGCCAGAAATACGACTGCCTGACGCCTGACCTCTTGATGCTGCTCTAGTCTCCGGCCACTGACCCCTCAGCTGGGTACCACCGTCTCTGTCACGACCTTCGTGCAAAGCTGAACCTCGACTACCCACTCCGGGCACCGAACCAATACCAGATCTAGACGCTGCAGTCTGTCCTGGTCCTTTCCTGCTGGCTATCTGAGAAGGCTGCCTGCAAAACCTCTCCAGATGCACGTCCTGTCCACAAGCCCGGCACACCTTCGGAGGCCTACTGCACTGATCCTGAACATGTCTCGACTGCCCACACTGGAAGAAAATCAACGAAGAACTACCATGAGGGGGTCTAGATGAATCCCTAGCCTGGCTGCCCGACTAGAACTCATCCAGCCCTCGCTTCTTGCTGTCCGAACCGTCACCTGAAGCTGTCTCCCTACCCATGCAAGAATTCCCTCTCTCGTTTCCCTTCATCTATGAGCGCCTGGTTCACTGCCTCGGAGAAAGAACATAGCCGGAAGATATTCACCTGGATCCGAATGGCGTGTCGTAAGCCATCCTCGACGTGCCTCACCAGATCTGTGTCGTCACTCACGATACCCGGTGCAAAACGGGACAACTCTGTGAAGGTAGATGCATAGTCCATAACGGACATATCTCCCTGCTAAAGACTCAAGAACTCCTGATCTCTCTCTATCCTCAACGTCTCTGGGTATAAGTGCTCAAGGAACCTTCCCTCGAAGTTCTTCCAATCTAGTCCATCATGCCAACGAGCATGTACCTGTATATCCCACCAACACTTCGCCGGTCCTCTTAGCATGTACGTCGCCAGCTTGACCCTCCTCCCTGGAGGCGTCTCAAGCTGCTCGAAGATCATCTTCATGCTCTCTATCCAGTTCTCAACCGCCTGCGGACCACCCTCACCCTGAAAAAGTAGCGGGTGCTGCGACTGGAACTCCCACGTCAGACATGCCATAGAAGGCTACGTACCCTGCGCGCCTCTGTCAAGCCACTGCAAGAAACGTACCAGGCTAGCTTGGATCTTCTCGTCAAGCCACGGTCCGAACGCTACCAAACCCGGCTACTGTCCTCCCTACATTGGATCATGAACCTATTCCTATCCCCGAGCCTGTACCTGTGACTCTTTCTCTTCTTGTACCGAATTTTGACCCTAATCCTGCGGCACTGTATCATCTCCTTCCTGACGCTCCATCAAGCTGTGAAGTAGTAACCCGCTGAATACCATAAATGGTCAGATAACCCATATATATATAAAAATATATTCTATGCAGATAAGGAAAGCAGTAAAAGGCATTGTATAACAACAACCCTTACTCCTCCTCACCGCAACCCATGCCTCATGGCATCCCATCCTCATGGCCTCCTTACCCGCCCTCAACAGATCCAAGTATCAAAGTACCCCGGGCCATGCCTATTTCGACAACTCACGTTTCCTCAAACCGATGACCGAGTCGTCCAATCCTAATAGTTACACTGCCTCACCCATAGTACCTGCCTTCTCTCATCAGAGTCAGAACCAATTATCCTGCAACATGCAATTATACAAATATAAAGCATGGCATACACATTTCCATAACTAGCAGTTCTATTAGTAATTTCACCAATTCACATTTTAATGAAAATAAATCATGGCATTTATTTTTTCATTCACATGGAATTATCACTTCACAAAGCATACATGCAATTATGAAATTTAAATACCCTAAAATGTGCCTATCATAAGCCAAGCATGCAGCCTTGCCATACCAGGCCAAGGTCCAATTCTCCCATACCATACCGGGTCAAGGGTCACATATCACAATCATGAAAATCACATATCAAGTGAGCCACTATGGGGGAAATCATACCAGCTATAATCTGAGCAAAAGAAAAAAAGTAATTCCCACCTGCGGCAACTAGGTCCATCCGTCGTACATGGGGCTGCAGGCACCCAAGCACAAGCTAGACACCCAGTCCCTGTAACAAAATATCTCCAGTCTAACATATCCCAAATTGTAAAACCAGCAAAAAGAAACTAGAAGCCTCAAACTCATTAGTATCCAGTAAAATGCTGCTACTAAATCCCTGTCAAGAACACCCTCTAATACCACTTTGTAACGTCCCAGACCCGGCCAGCCACCGGAACAGTGCCGAACGGGTCGGGTGTTACTGCCTTAGGCACACCTCCCCGAACGCCAAAGGCTGCCGAATAACAGCGAGGGTCTGTTAGGTATAGTGGGGAGGCTATACCCTCTCAGAGGATCATATTAAGGGTATTGGTCCATGTATAACCGTAATGAAAGACTCAACAGACTCGAACCAGACCCACAGAGCAAAAGCATAGTCAATATCAATAATCAGCGGAAGTTGTAAATGAAACAACAGTAGTGGAAATAAACACAACAGGATGCTAAGAACATGTAACTACTACTGAACAATAAAACATGCATCAAGAGCAGGTCATACACAACTAAATATAAATGGGCGCCAATGGAAAACCAACAACAGTTACAACAAGTAAGCATGCCGATACAGAAAAGTAAACAAAACCAAGTAAACCCAGCTAGGCATGACCTCAAGGTCCATACCATCTCCAAGCAATAACTAACGTAGCCCAGCTCCTGAAGTTGGACTCTTTCCAACACTTAAATCCAGAAAGTCTACACGTGTCCCGAAGGGCCCATGTAGGGTGTGAGACAAATCTTAGTAGGATATCACCCAACGGTGCGTACCAAATATAAGTGTCTAAGCAGTCATGCATTTACAAAGGAAGCAGTAAATAGTACGATTCATAATTAAACACAAACTTCACTGGTGCTCAACAGCCACCATGGAGCATCACCTGCTTCGGCCAACGTTAGAATCTCTGTCGTGTAACCCGGCACCAAGTGCCACCTGAAACCTCGTGTCTAAAGTACCGACATCCCAAAGGCACACCCAAAAATAGTAACCCGACATCATTGCCTCCTGACACCTCGTGTCTCAATTACCGACATCCAGAAGGCATGCCCATTCCCTGAAGGCTCATCACCTCCCCCATGGCTTTCTACGGCAAGCACCCCCAACCAAAATACCTAACCGCAACTACAAGGGCCTCTACCCACATGAGTGGTCAAAACCACCTCATCACGGAGTATCTCCTTGTACACACTACTCAAAGTCCCGATTAGTGGTAATCACCCAAAATAGTCCTAATCCACCAAAACATCTGACACCTCGTGTCCATGCGACCATGTCACTCAAGTCCGATGGCATCGCCACCCTAGTAACCTGGGCCATGCCCAACCAGACAGTCGTACTGCCTCAAGAAGGCGTCCATGATGCCCAATCCCGTGGTAAAAACCACCCAAATTATCTCGGGTAATTCCCCAACCTGTGATCATCATCACTCAAGCGTGACTAGGCCATGCCCAACACAACCCCAAAGGGTCCAGCAGAAGCAATTAAACAATTGTATATATAACATAGTTAAACAGAATACATAACCAGACAAAACCAACTAAACAGCAGAATTTCACTATACCAGGTGTTGTCCCATACCAGCACAGAGGTCGTAAATGCCTTTAACAATTTATAACAGGCTTTAACAAAGTAAACTAAAAAGTTTATAACAATCATATTTCAATTAAAACCATTTTGGCATTCCCCGGCCAAAATACCCTGATGAGCCACGGTAACTCACCCAGCCCTGCTCAAGAAAACTTGTAACCGAGCAACCCCAAAGGCATCCCAGAGATCCCAAAACAATTCAGTATGAAAAAGCAAATAAAATGGGTCCCGCTCAAAAAATACCCAAAAATGTGCTGAAGCCACGTCACCCAAACAACCACCAAAACACAAAATTAGGTATGTACCACCTACCTCAGACTCGCACGATGCTTCTCCTCCGGTAACACCCACCAATTCAGTCTAAAACGTGGTAAATCTACACAAGATTCAAAACCGTTCAAAGGGATATAACTCGTTCTATAATGAAAATTAGACAAAACGGACAAAGAGGAATCGAAGCCTTACAGAGGGGGTTCCAATGCATCCAACCGAGATCAGATCGGAGTTCGGATGATGAACCGGGAAGCAAATGAAGATCCGGCCGACTTGGTTTGCTAAACCCACCCAAAATATTGATGTTCTACCTCAATACGAGGCTACTGCCCATTTTAAGCAAAAAAAAGAATGTACATGGCGTGTTCTTTGGGACTACACCCCATGTATAGTTCATTTAACTGTTCATAAGATGGTAAGATTCCGCCGACTTAATTTTCGGGCCTACCGACATGACTACACGGCGTGTACCTAAGGGTACATGGATTGTACTTGGTTCCACTTTCTTTCCTCGCAGCCTTAACCACACGCCATGTATATCCCTCATACACGGCTAGACTACACGGTGTGTCCAAAGGGAACACGGCATGTACCTGGTTCTACCCAACCAAAAGGCCAAATGCCCTCTATAGCCTCACACGGTTGGGGGTATACACGTCGTTTTCAAAACTACACGCCGTGTAGTAAGAAACTACTACACAGTCATGACACGACATGTACTCGGCGAGCACACGGTCGACCACTCGCCTGCACATACACGGTGTGTACTCAAAGTACACGACGTGTATTATGGAAATTTCCAGAAATGTCCCATTAAATCCAGTTTTCTCAGAAACCTGTCAAAAATATAAACATGGTCAGGATTTGACTCGTTCCAAAAACCCAAGTTCTTACAGAATCGTCTAAGCTGGGGCCCACGTAGGATACAAGACCAGAAGTTGTCATCGTCGTCGTAGTCGCAGCCAACTCTAGGATTCCCGCACACAGCATGCTCGTCTCTGGGAGGGTCCCCTCCACGAGCCATGGGTTGATACATCAACTGACATGTAGTCCAAGGTTAATGTATCCCAATGTTTTTCCTCGTCGATAGGAACTCAACGTGACAGACGGCGTGTCAATCAGACGCCCGTTCTGAGAGTTATTGGCTTTTTCGTTCCATGGTCCCAGTTGGTTTTTAAGTCAAAACCGACCCAACAGTACTCCAACTGCATCCAAATTTTGAGCAGAGTATACCAAAATTTCTGTCTCACTAAGAGGAATCCTACAAAGTCGACGGTACATCAATCGGACATCTGGATCTAAAGTTATAAGTGTTTCCACTCTGAGGGCCCGATTGGTTTCGTGTACGAACCAACTCGGGTGAACCCATAGTTCTCCGAAACTTTGAGTGTAATATATCTAAATGACCAACTCGATTCATGGATCGCATCGCCATTTATGGTGCACCGATCGGAGGTTTGTAGCCCATGTTATTGGCAATAGACCGAAAGAGATCAAGAAGAGGGGGTTTCGGGCCCGGACCAACCCGGCCCGAGACCCCCTGGGGCGGCCCAAACCGGGTCATCCCGACCCGGGTCTGGGTCCAGCCCGCTTGGGCGTGGCCCAGTCACCAGGTGGCTGGGCCGTTTCGGCCGAGCGGATGGTGGGGGGGGGGCACCTGCCCCCCTCTTTCGTAACCGCACCCCCCATGATGGGGGGCCACTCATGCTGGCCAGCTGGGGGTTGTAACCCCCAGCTCTTCCCCTATCCGATCGGCCCTCCTCGGCTGGCCGGCTATTGCCACCATGGGCCCGGCGACGGCCTATCCCCCTGCTTCGATACCGGTAGCCTTGAACTGGCCACTAGTCCTTGCTCCACCGCGGCCTAAGCTGTGGCCTGGTCTGTCCGGAATGGCACGGCAGCGCCGTGCCCCTCCGCCGCGGCCCTGCTCCGGCCGCAGTTTCTTCGAGGTTCCTTCGAGGTTTTTTGGCATGGCGTGATAGTGCCATGGATTAGTTTGTTTCCAACGGCGCAGCGCGAAGGCGCCGTGCTTCTCCATCATTCCTTCAACATTTTCCGCGAGATGCTTCGACACCGCGTCGCCATACACGAGCCGCAACCAAAATAAACCATCACAGGGGAGGAGGGTCAGCCAGGTTTGTGCGGTCTGACCTCCTCCCATTATTGCGATAACATGCTGTTTCAAATGGATGGAAGAATGTAACAGAAGTAATCACGAAAAAACAAATAAAATAAACCCCTACCTCGCCAGATTCGATGAGCGAGGGTTCATCGTAGAGGTAACCATCACGGATGAAGACGTCTTAGAAGGAGAGAGTCGCGTCATGGAGAAATGATTTGTCGGCATCGTGTCATTGATCTCTGAGGATCTGGCGTTCAGGTCGACCTTCGTCGGAGGTCGGCGTTCTTCGCATTCATTGCGTTCTTCATCGAGGAAGAAGAATATCCTCAAGCTCTATAGCTTTTCACCAAAGCCTCCCAAAAACCCACACAACAAGATTTAACCCAAATAAAATAGGTCCTTCAATTATTTTTTTAACATGACTTATGTTTGAAATTAAAATGTGGAATTTATCTACTCAATTAATTAACTCAAGTTGTCTTAATAAATTGAGGTTTATGGAAGGTTAAGGAGGATGAATGGGTGGGGTTCATTTGGTCCCCACCGCCCTCATAACCTCACTTGGGATGTTGGGTGGTTTTCCCCCAAATTCCACTCAAAGGTTTTAAGAACTTAGAGAAAAATAAAAATTGACCCTCAATTATTATTTTACCTTCAACAAATTTTAACAACTTCTCTCATGTAAAGAAAAATCCAGAATTAGTGTTCCTAAGCAATTACCGGCGCAGAAAATCCATCGGTGCCCTTAGAATTCGATTACAATCAACGGTTCAAAAGTTAGAAAAACCCACTCGTTAGATCACTAAACGTACCCGAGCTAAACTTCAAATAGAAATTCTGGTCACACCGGACCTCAGAATCAAGTGGCGTCAGAAACTAGGTTCTTGTAAAATCCCAAAGAAAATTAAGAAAAACAATTTCACTTGAATTGTATGGGTCTTTATATTATTCCCACCTCAGGGATTTACGTCCCCGTAATGATACATCAAAAACTAGGGGATCAAATGTGGGTACTGTGCACACATCTGAGCCTCCCCAAGTAGCTGAATGCCTATTCTTCTACTGAGAGCATCAGCTACCACGTTCCCCTTTCTAGGAGTATAGAATATCTCAAAGTCATAGTCCTGGAGGAACTCGAGACATCGCCGCTGTCTTAGGTTCAGGTTTTTCTGTGAGAAGATGTACTTGAGACTCTAATAGTCAGAATGGACTGTAAAGCGCTCACCCATCAGATATTGTCGCCACATCATCAGAGAGAAAGAAACTGCTGCTAACTCTAGGTCATGGGTAGCGTAGTTCCGCTCATACTGCCTCAACTGACGTGATCCATAGGCGATCATGGTCCGCTCCTGCATCAGGACATATCTGAGTCTAGTCCCTGATGCATCGTAGTAAACAACTTACCCTACTCCCTCCTCCGGCATCCTCATGATAGGAACTCTAGTCAATCTCTCTCTCAACTCCTGAAAGCTCTGCTGACATCTGTCTGACCACACAAAGGTTTTCCCCTTCTTCTTCAAAGATGAGAGTGGTGATGCATCTCTGGAGAAGTATGGAAAAAATCTCATATAGTAACCATCTAGTCCCAAGAAACTTTGCACCTCCGTCACGCTCCTGGGTGGCTCCGAAGCTTGCACTGCCTCGATCATTGCAGAATCAACCAAAACTCTCGCCTCAGAGATGACGTGTCCCTATAAGTGGACTCACGTAACCAGAACTGAAACTTCGCGAACTTTCAATAAAGGTTGTGCTCAAGGAGTATGTCTAGTACAACCCGCAAGTGGTAGGCTTGCTCCTCCTCAGTCGTTGAGTATATCAAAATGTTGTCGATGAAGACCACGACAAATCGATCAAGATATGGCTGAAATATCAAATTCATGAGGGCCATGAACACTACTGTAGCCTTGGTTACACCGAATCGAATAACCCAGAACTCATAGTGGCCATACCGGCACCTGAAGGATGTCTTCTGCACGTCCTCGTCCCGAACTCTGAGCTGATGATAGCCTGACCTGAGGTCTATCTTCGAGAACCACCGTGCTCCCTTGAGCTGATCGAAAAGGTCGTCTATCCTTGGTAGTGGATACTTGTTCCTCACTGTCACCTGGTTCAGGTGACGATAGTCAACACAAAGTCCCAAGCTCCCGTCTCCCTTCTTGGAAAACAATATCGAGGAAGACTAGGGTGAAACACTGGGTTGGATGAATACCTTTCCCTGCAAGTCCTCCAACTATACCCGTAGATCTCGAAGCTCGCCAGGGGGCATCCGATAGGCTGTGGTGGATATCAGGGCATTCCTAGGGTACAGATCAATATAAAAGTATACCTCTCTGCGATGAGGTAGTCCTGGAACATCATCAGAAAAAACGTCTGCATACTGATCCACCACTGCAGGAAAACCAGGACTTCGCACGTTAACTGCTACAAGGATGAGGCTAGACAACTGATGAGTGATGGGTTGTACTCTCCTCTGCGTGAGTCCATCCTATGCTGCGAAGGCTCCCTTCTCGCCGGTGAAGGTGAACCTGCTCTCGTCGGTGCGTACACATCAGACCTTGTGCCTAATGCAGTCAATCTGAGCATAGACTGTAGATAACCAATCCTTTCCCAAGATGACATCTTAATGCCTCGATACCGTTACAAGAAGATCCCAGCCGACGCTCTCTCCTCCTAGAGTAAGATCACACTGCCGACACCAACACGTAATCCTTGAGTCTTCTCCCGTAAGAGTCTCTAGCCATTAGGATCGAGCCAACGGCTCTGTCGGAATCTCCGAGATCCGAAAAAGGGCAGTGGCTATGAAAGAATGACTCGCTCTTGTGTCTATAACAACTGCAGCAAGGGTGGAATAGACATAGATAGTACCTCAAATAATCACAGGTGCGCCGTGGTCGTAGGTCTCCGCTGCCTGAAGGTGAGCCTGTCTCTGGCCGCCAGCTCCCTATGGTCGGGGTGGACCTCCTTGTGGTGGTGGTGTTAAAGCTTCAAAGCGTCGCCCACCACCTGCTACTCGGCCAGCTCCTCTGTCTCATCTGCCTTCTCCCTGTGGACCACCATGGTCAACCCTATACCTCTGCCTAGGTGGTCCCTCAACCGTCTTCTGCTCCTCTGCACGGCGGGTCGGGCAGTCACGAGCCATGTGGCCCTGCCCGCCGCATACGTAGCACTGTCTGCCTCTCATATAACTGGCTCTACCACGTGTTCCCCGCACCTCCGAGCCAGTATCTAGTGATCGTCTACCTGATGGTCTAGTCCTCCTGGACCCCTATGACGTCCGTCGACTTCCAGCTGTAGAGGACTCTTCTACATGCCGACCTGCGGTAGGTCTCGCTGCTAATGTAGGCTCAGCAAAAAAAGCTCTCCACGAGTAGGGGTCGCTCTGGAACTCCTTCCAACATCGGAATGCTGAGGGAGATCATATATGCCTTGATCTCATGCCTCAATCTCTGCTCAAAGGTCCGGGCCTGGAAGAATGGGTCTCGTACCATGTCCGTTGAATAACGTGAGAAGTCGGTAAATCTTGTCGAGTACTGGGCGACCGTCAAGGTGACCTGCCGCAGTTTAAGAAGCTCCTGGATGTGCATCAATGAAGGATGGATGGGAAAAACTCCAAGAAGAATAGGCTCTCAAAGTCCATCCAAAGGATATATGCCTCATCGTTCACTTGGAGCATCAAGCTCCACCATCTGACTGCTGCTATGTGCAGGAGGCTCACTGCGAGGATCACCATGAGGTCTGCTGGTGTCCTCACTAATCTAAAAACATGAACAAATGCCTCTAGCCAATCCTCGGCTGCCTGAGGGTCCGTATCCCCGCAAGACCTGGGCAGTCGCTGACGCTGAAACTCGTGCAGTGCACTAAGGTGATGTGCATCGTCAGAAGCTAGGGCTGGAAGCATTTGTGGCTCGGTGAGTAGAGGTACCGCCGGTGCATCAACTGTCAAAGGGCCCTGTACCGAGGCCTCGTCGATCGATGGGATTTCGTCACACACAACGCTCAGAACCTTAGCTGGCTCCCATCGTGGGGCCATCCTGAAAAGAGACAGGTGCGCCATGGTTAAATAGTATATCTAGTGAGCTGACACAAAGTAATCACAAAGAAAACTTGAAACACACATGCAATCAATGTTTTCGTTCATTAAGTCAGAAATTATAAGTCGGGGTCCTAGTGTATAGATACGTCGGCCGCCGCACCAACACTGGACTCCCTGGACGGATAACCACACTCCATACTCTTAACACTATTGATTCACATAGAAGAATGATCAGATTCATGAGTTCTGTGGTAGAACCAAACTCCTTTGATACTAATTTGTCACGACCCATCCTCAGGGCCCGTTCTGTGACTACCCCAAGCCCACCTTCCATAGGACAGGGGCTGGCGACTACCACCAAGAAGTAATTCCTGGTAAAAAGGGAAGGAATTACCTTTGTAAAGTAAACACGAACCACAAAGAAAGAAAGAAGAAGTAAATACTAATTAAAAACTGGGTACAACACTAAGTGTGGAAAAGTAAGTGGGCCAGTATACAAACCCAAACTGAAAGTAAAGTACAACTGGAAAGGCAATACGACAACAGAAAGTAAATAAGCAACGTCGAGTCTTCCAATGGATGTCCCACCTGAAGGGTGAGTACAAATAGCCTCCACAACTCCCCGGGTCCAGCCGTCCACTCCGAGTACATCCCGTCTAGTGGTCCACCTCTAGGTACCGAGCTGCTCTGAAAACCCCAACCACGATCAACGCTGTCCGTCATCTGCAACCAATACAACGTTGTGCGGGCATAACCCATGCAGGGGTGAGTATAAGCTACTCAGTAGGGACCCCGAGACCCCCGAAGGTCTCCCAGAATCCAAAAAGGATAATCCACCAAGAAAGATACAATCATGAAGTAACATTCGACACTACTTAGGTATATGCCCATACATATACCAAAGTCATCAATTCCATCTCGGCTCCAACATCCGAGCCCAAGTTCGATAACGTCCACACTGGAAAGCACAACTCAAGCCACAAATGATAGCAAATCAATAATATCAAAGATAATTATTGAAATTCAAGACTCAGCTCACACAGATATACTTCTTCTAATGGTGATAGAAATGATCAGATATAGCCATTGATTTATCTAAGCTAGGACCCACGTAGGATACAAGACCAACACTCTTCATTGATTCGTCTAAGCTGGGACACACGTAGGATACTAGACCAGCAGTCTTCATTGATTCGTCTAAGCTGGGGACCACGTAGGGTACTAGACCAGTAGTGAATAGTCTAACCTATTACCCACGTAGGATACAAGACCAGCAATGAATCGTCTAAGCTGTGACCCACATAGGATACAAGACCAGTAGTGAATCTTATAAGATGGGACCCAAGTATGATAGAAGACTAGCTGTCTTCCTTGATTAGTCTAATCTGGGACCCACATAGGATACTAGACCAGTAGTGAATCGTCTATGGTGGGACCCATGTAGTATAAAAGACCAGCAATCATCATCATCGTCGTAGTGGCAGCCAGCTCTAGGGTTCCCGCACACAACATGCTCGTCTCTGGGAGGGTCTGCTCCATGAGCCAAGGGATGATACATCAACTGACACGTAGTCCAATGTTGATGTATCCCAATGTTCCGCTTCGTCGATAGGAACTCAATGTGATAGATGGCGCGTAAATCGGACGCCCGGTCTGAGAGTTATTGGCTTTTTCGTTTCAGGGGCCCGGTTGGTTTTTAAGTCAAAACCAACCCAATTGTACCCCAACTGCGTCCAAACCTCGAGCGGAGTAAGCCAAAAGGTACGTCTCACTAAGAGGAATCCAAAAAAGTTGACGACATGTCAATCGGATGTCCGGGGCTCATGTTATAAGTGTTTCTGCTCCGAGGGCCCGGTTGGTTTCGTGTACGAACCAACCTGGCCGAATCCAAAGTTCTTCGAAACCTTGAGTGTAATATATCAAAATGACCGTCTCGATCCAAGGATCCCATCTCCACTGATGGTGCATCGATCGGAGGTCCATAGGCCATGTTATGGGAAAAAGACAGAAAGAGGTTCGGAAGAGGGGGTTTCGGGCCCGGCCCGACCCGACCCGACACCCCCTGGGTAGGCACGAACCGAGTCGACCCACCCGGGTCCAGGCCCGGACCGGCCTGGGCGCGACACGGTCTCCAGTTGGCTCGGCCGTTTCGGCCGACCAGATTGGGGGGGGGCACATGCCCCCTGTTTCGTAACCGCGACCCCCATGATGGGGGGCCGCTCATGCTGGCTAGCCGGGGGTCGTAACCCTCGGCTCTTCCCCTGTCCGGCCGGCCTACTCTGGCCGGTCGGCTGTTGCCACCACGGGACCGGCGATGGCCGTTCCCCCTGCTCCAATGCTAGAAGCCCGGAACCGGCTGCCAATCCTTGCTCTGTCGTGGCCTTATCCGTGGCCTTGTTCGTCCGGTATGATGCGAAGGTGTCGCGCCACTCCGCTGCGGCCCCGCTTCGGCTGCGGTATCTTTGAGGTTCCTTTCACGTTCTTTGGCACAACGCGAAGGCACTGCTGATTAGTTTGTTTCCAGCGGCGCGGCATGACGGCACTGCGCTTCTCCATCCTTCCTTTAACATTTTCCGTGCAGTGCTTTGGCACCATGCCACCTTACATGAGCCACAACCAAAATCATCCAATAAGGGTGGAGGAGGGTAGGTTGTGTTTGTGCGGTCCGACCTTCTCTCAATATTGAAATAACAGGTGGTTTCAAATGGAAGAAATAAAGTGACAGATGTAATCACGAACAAACAAATAAAATAAACCCCTACCTCACTGGATTCGATGAGCGAGGGTTCATTGTGGAGATAACTGTCACAGAAGGAGAGAGTTGCGTCATGGAGAACTGATTTGTCAGCGTCGCATTGTCTATCTCCGAGGATCCAGCATTCTTGTCGACCTTCGTTGGAGGTTGGCCTTCTTCGTGTTCTTTGTCGAGGAAGAAGAAGATCCTCAAGCTCTATAGCTTTTCTCGAAAGCCTCCCAAAACCTCACACAACAAGATTCAACCCAAATAAAATAATTCCTTCACTTATTTTATTAACATGACTTAAGTTTGAAATTCAAAAATGAATTAATCCACTAAATTAATTAACTCAAGTTGTCTAAATAAATGGAGGGTTATGGAATGTTAGGGAAGATGAATGGGTGGGGTTCTTGTGGGCCCTACCACCCTCATAACCACACTTGGGAAGTTGGTTGGTTTCCCCAAACATCCACTCAAAGGTTTTATCTACTTAGAGAAAAATAAAAATTGATGCTCAATTTTTATTTTACCTTCCACAAATTTTGAAAACTTCTCTCGTGTAAACGAAACTCTAGAAGTAGTGTTCCTAAGAAATTACCGGCACATCGAATCCATCAGTGCCCTCAGAATTAGATTCCGAGCACCAATTCAATAGATAGAAAAATCCTCTCATTCATTTGCTGAATGTACCCGAGATAAACATCAGATAGAAATTCCTGGTACACCGGGCCACTGAATCAAGTTCTGTCAGAAACTGCGTTCTTGTAATATCGCAAAGAAAATTAAGAAAAAAAATCTCCATTGAATTTTACGGGTCTTTACACTTAAAATGTAATAATAGAGAAAACTCAATGAAATTACACTCCTCTAGAAAAATTTTCTCAAAACACTGAAGCTAAGAATATAGGTGATGAATCCAATCAGGTAGTCGACTTATTATTGGGTAAATATAATCATATATTTGAATAATATTTGTTTCCTCCATTTGAAACTGATAATTAATTTGATTTATCATTTATGGTTATCAGGTCTTAGATCAGAAGTTGAAGCTTATACTGTCCCAAGATAAGTAGAACAAGGCATTTCTTTAAGAGACCTGTTTCTAGAGTACATTTTACCTAATGGTAGTGAAACAGATTAAGACTTAAAGGTGAAATATGGTCTTGGCATGGCACGTAAGAAGAAACAAGGGCACTTTTGGATAATAATTTTTGAGAATCCTTTAGATGAATTTTTATCCCATTTCTCAAAACTCACAGCATTATTATGTGTATTGGTATTTAGGGGATTTAATTATCGGCCCTTCTATAATGTCATGAAAGAGAATATTTGCCGATGAGAGTAGGATAATAAGATATGAAAATATTTTTAAGAGGCTAAATGACTCATCAATATTGAGGGTTTTCAAGCTGCAGTGGTTGAGGCGGAGGACAATCATAATAAGAAATCGATCGAAATTATCCAAAAAATTAAAGAAACCATGGACGAGTTGTTATATATTTAACAACTACTGGATATTATTCCTAACATGATTGAGTAGTTGAATCAAAAATTTAGAGAAACCCAATTAGAAGGGATAATTTCCATTTCAACTGCTAGAGAAGCACTTCGTCAGGCAGAGGAGGTTGGAGTTGCTCAACTATCTCAATATCAACATGAAGATGATAGGGTTTATAAAGCAATCCAAAAAATGAAAAATCAGGTTGAGAGTTTATTCTAAAACATGATAGAGAGGCTCCATTCTTTTAATGACCCCCTATTTTTATATGAATGAAGGTAATTTTGTCTTCAATCATATAGGTATTCACTCCAATTTTTTCATAGTTACAAAATGAAAGGTAAATGATGAAAATGATTCATTTATGTTAAAAATTATATTTATAATAAAGAGAATTGAGTGCTCAAAATTTTTATGTTAAGACAAGGGACCAAACGGGAATTATTTTATTGTTTCTTAGGTTATATAGATAACCCCAAAAATTTTGTATCTTTAGACCCCTTTGTTCTTGCTCAATATTACCTAAATCCTACACAAAAGCATGTTTAGTGAAGGGGCACTCGAATTTTGTTTAGAGTTCCCTTCACGGGATCTAAATTTAATGATCAGAAAGTCTTTTGTTATTGGGAATTTTAGAGTCAAGCATGTCAGAATATAATGGGATAACATTTATGGTTGAATTTCTTTGACCATAAACATTGAATTAGAACCCAAACAAAACATTGTGGCTATGAATTTCAATAATATTCTTTAAATATTTCCAAGGGAATTCAAGAGCCATGAATTTCATGGTCACTAAATTTAAAACCTGTATCAACATAAGGGGTGTCTTTTCTAGGAATGATGTTACAATTTTTGGACAAATCTGTTATGGGGGTTGTTTTATGTTGGGCCAACTAGGGAATATGCTGCATATAAAAATAATGGAATATTTTGACTAACTGGCCTATTATGTAGGTAACTTACGCAAGGCTTCAATGTGAACGTACATCATAGTTAGGTAAAAGAGTTCTTATGAAATTTTACATTTTTCTATAGATAGATAGGATAAAATATGATTTCAGTGACTCAAGACGATGGTTGGTGGTTTTTTCACGAACATAAATTTAAAGAATTTAAAAAGGGGATATTTTAGACTAGCATAAGTCATGAATAGGAAACCCATTTCTATACAAATTTTTTATATGAGTAATGGTTAAAGTTTATCAAAAATATGAATTTATGATATCATATTGTGTAGTTTTAAGTCATGCAGGGAGGACATTGGTACTATGTAGTTTTAAGTCATGTATTGAGGATTTTTGTGATGTGCACTTTTATGTCTTGCCGTAAGGACATTGATAATGTGTAGTTTTAAGTCTTGAAATGAGGTCATTGGTTGGATTTAATTTAAGGTCTTTAGCTCTGAATAATGTTATGAGAAACATCTCCCAATATCATGATAATTTTTTTGAATACATACTATTATATTCAGGTATGGAGAGGAAAATTTTAATCTGTGGTTTGGGAATTTATGGAACAGATGAATGATATGGGACAATAGCTAAAAGCATTAGAGGATGTCTTTTCCAAGAACAAAGTTACCATTACTTGAAAAACCTATTTTGGGAGCTATATTATGTAGGGAAAATTGGGGTTTATTTTACATAGCCAAATAGTAGCATCTTTTTACTGACAAACCTGTTATATAGGAAACTTATGCGAGATCACATAATGGAACATGCTGCATAATCAAACAAAAGAGATCTCTTAAGTTTGACGTTTTATTGTTAAAAGATGAAGAATGTTTATGTAGATTCAGATTCTCCGAAGCACAGAGTATGATTTATAAAGGAAGGTACCTGAATATAGAAATGGTATTTCCAACCAATATTTCCAATGAATAAGAGGAATATGACTTTTACGAAGGTATGACCCAAACATAAAATATATGGGGTCTGTAGTTTTAGGTCATTAAATTAGGACCAAAAATTGAAATAATATATGACATGTGACCAAGTAATTACAATGTTTTTTCATAATTCATTGAACACATGGCAAGGGAAGTTTGTAAACCATGGTCTTGAAGATTTTTAGATTGTGAGAAATATAATGGGACAAGTATACTTGAATGACTGTTTTAAAATATAGATTATTTTATTTTGTCAAGAAAGATTATAGGAGACAAAGATACTATAACCAAAAATGTAATTACCATTAGTCGACAATCCTGTTGGGGTGGTTGTATTATAAAGAGACAACTAGGACATATAATTCATAAGAAAATAGCAACATATTTTGATTGACAGACATGTAATGTAGGCAACTTATGAAAGGTTGCCTAAGGGAATGTGCTGCATGGTTAACAAAAAGAGCTCTCGAGTATCAAAAACACTATCACCAGAAACCATATGAAAGATTTGGTGGATCTTGATTTTTTCAAGATTAAGAGTGTGGGATATGGATGCGGATTTCTATTAAATATATATGAGGAATATTTGAATCAATATTGACAATGAGTTTGATTTCCTTTACATAGATCTAACTCATATATAAAATGGATACTTTCATTGTTTCCTTTGAACAAATATGGTGATGTGCAGTTTTAAGTCATACTGTAAGGAAATTTTCACCCCCATATGAAATTGAAACACCTTACATATTTAAAGAAAAATCTTATCAAATTCGTAAGCTCACATGAGCTATTCTCAGTGTGAGAAACAAGGAGTAGTAAAGGAATTTTCTATAATACAAAGGTGAAAGACATTAATAATGGAGGTATTACATTTCAATGTAGTTTAACGTCATATGGTATGGATGAAAATGAACTAATGTGAAAGGAAAGATATATTGTAACTAGATTGAGGGATAAAACCCAAGTGTCAATATATGACTTGTAGGGGAATGAATCAAGTCATACATAGTTCTTAAAATATCTTATATGCATATTTGATTTTTTATAAAATAAATGATGGGTTTTTAATCAAGGTTGGGCCCAATATTAAAGATCTTGGCATCTATACATATCTCAAAAATAGATGAGAATAAAGAGGTACATAGTTCATTAAACAAACCATTCCTCATTTTAATCAAGTTAGACTTGAAGAATGGGGGCTTTTGACATGTTCAGATATAAAGGAGAAAAAAATTATTAAGACATAAAATGGTGTATGGACCAAATCATTTACCTTAAGGAAACACTCTGTATAGATCTATTTCATATACAAGAGGAGAAAAGAAAATAAGAAGATTATATGATTATGGCTGGGCCCAAAATTGAATATTTAGGCATCTCTACGTATCTAATTAAAAATTAGAATCAAGCCCTATGTAGTTCTTGGAACATGGCCTCTAAGCAGATCTAACTCTGAAATTGGAAAGAGAGGTACTCATGTACTATAAATGAGTAGTTCTGACATCTATGAAGTTTTCTTATGGAAGATTCTAACGTCAAAATAAAGAAAGTGTTAGTTTTACAAATGATGTCATGCAGTTTAACATCATGTGATAAGGATGATGATGTGACACATTTTAACGTCATGCAGCACAGACACTAATGGTTGTTATGCAGTTAAATGTATTTCCACTAGATCATGGGGGGATGTGCAGTTTATGTCTTGCAGAAAGGATAATGTACTGTACAGTTTAATGTCTTTCAGTGAGGACGAAGATGTATAATTGGAAAAATTATTTTTTTCAAGAATCTCTCATTGGATATAGTTGTAATGAGCTTACCGTCCATTGAGATTAATTCTTAGGCACCATTTTAATAGACCTTATGTATGGAATAAGGTCCTTCCCAATTTGGCTCATGTTTTGGAGGTTTTATTCCTGATAAAATTTATGTCCTAAGGTCTAATACCAATTCTCCATAAAGGAATTAATGAAGGTGAATTTTATAATTAAATGATCGTGCAATTCAATTCAAATAGTCATCTAGATGATGCAAAGTATTCAATTTTTTTCTTATAATAATTCCATCTCATTGAACCATTTCCAAGACCTATCATCTGTAGAAAATTGATCACATATTTCAACTCTAAGTGAATGAAATTTCATTTAAAATAGTAAAACCACATCACTTTGACATATTAATGAATAAGGAGTTACTTTGGTAGAAGTATAGGTAGTTTTTAGATAATCTCATAGAGCATAGCAATTTTTATCAGGCCATGATTTCTTATCTTTATCCGACATCTTTTGTAGTATATTTGAAAGGGTTTTGTTGAATGCCTCTATTTGTCCATTACCCGCCACATGATAATGAGATGAGTGGTTGGACTTGATATTGTAATCCTGATATAATTTTTTTACCTTAGCATAATAAAAATTGGTTCCATTGTTCATCAAAATAATACAAGGGACACCAAATCTGGTGAGGATATTAGTTTTGAAAAAACTATCAAAGATTTTGGCTCCATCTTCTATAAGAGGTATTTCCTCATCCCATTTCGAGAAGAAGTTAGTAGCTGTGAAAATATTGTTCAAATTTGTAGTTGTGTCTAGAGGATAAGGTACTATTATATGTACTACCCATTTTGAAAATTGAGAGGAGTATTTAGCTGTATGTAGCAACTCTGGAGGTTGATGAATGAAGTTGGCAAGTACATGGCAGGGATGCCATTTTCTAGTGACATCTATAAAATCATATATCATTTAAGGCCAAAAGAATCCAAGCCTTCGAATCTGATTAGTGAGTCTTTTCCTGGATTGGTGGGAACCACAATATCCTGACTGTACTTCTTTCATGACAGCAGCAGTCTCTTCTCCATCAATACATATGATGATAATTCCATCAATGCCTTAATTTTAAAGGATATTTTGGTGGTCTGGACTATCATAAATAGTAAAATTGGATGCTCGTCATTAGATCTGTTCATTCTCAGCCCTATCAGATGGAAGTATTCCATTTTGAAGATATTCCATAATGGATGTAATCCATCCCATGGTATGACCAAATTGTTTAAAAATAGGGAAAATTTCATTGATTTAATCAATTCTGGTATGAGTAAAAGGTGATACCACATGGTGATGGGTTATGTTGATAACAATCTCTTCTCAATTGGGATCCACCAAAGCTGTAGCTGCATTAGCCAGTTCATCTGCTTGGGCATTTTTTGATAATGGAAAATAAGACAATGTCGTCTCTGATGGAAATTCAGCCATTAACTCTCTAATGTAATCACAGAAAAAGATTAAATATTCTTTTCAGATAGAATATTATACATTAATTTGTTTGATTACCAATTCTGAATCACCTTTTACCTTTAAATGATCTATTTGAACCTGGAGGCACAATTCCAATATTGCGATGAGAGCTTGATACTCTGATTTATTGTTAGTACCACCGTCTAATAATATCAAAGAATAATGAAATACTACCTTTTGGGGGAAATAAAAACAATTCCTAATCTAATCATGTTGTGTTTAGGGTTTTCCAGTCTCTTCCCTATTGGACATCATGAACTAGCATCAAAATAAATTTGTCATGTTTGGGAATTATATTAAACAGAGAAGACCTCTTCATCAGGATGTTCGGTATTAAACGATGTATCTTACGTAGATAGATGCTCAACAATTAAATCAGCCAGAGCTTGGCCATTTATTTCCTTTTGAGGCACAAACTGGTTATAAAACTATTGCAAAATAACTGCCCACCATACCAGACATCCTATAAGAATAGGATGACGAATTATAAATTTGAGTGGGTTATTAGAAGATACTAATTGGACCTCATGATGTTGCAAGTTGTGTCTCAATTTCTGAACTGCAAAGATTAATGTCATGGATCTATTATCAATATTTTAATATCGTGCATCCGCATGAAGAACAGTGTGAGTAAGATAGTAAAAGTTGTATTCATTACCATCATCATAATTTTGGGCGGGGACAGAACCTAGTGATCATTCTAAAGCTGCCACGTAGAGAAAAATTGGTCTTCCTTAAACAGACAGCATCAATATTGGTGGACTGAAGAGATATTTCTTGAGGGTATCAAATTATTCTTGGAAATCATTATTCAATTTGTAGGTAACATCCTTCTTCATTAATCTGGTGAAGGGAAAAAACATGCCTGTAAAATTGGCAATGAAGCACCGAATAGAGGCCCATTGTCCTTATATTCCTCATTATTCCTTCAAATTTTGAGGAGGTGACAAAGAAAGGATTGATTTCTTTTTATTAGGATCAACGTCAATACCACAATGGCGTACAAAAAATCCAAGGAATTTTACTAAGGTTACCCTGAAATCACATTTCAAGGGATTCATATTCAAAATTTTTTGTTGATGTTTATTGAATATAGTCTCCAAATCAGCCAAGTGATTGGAACGTTGTCTGGATTTGACATCCAAATCATCCACATAACATTCAATAAATTTCCCTAACAAGGGATTGATGATATAATGCATGGCATGTTGATATGTTACACATGCATTCAATAATCCAAATGGAATTACCCAATAGAAAAAAACACCTTGAGCTGATATAAAGGCTGTATATTCTTCATCCTCTAGGGCTATTCAGATTATGTTATTCCCAGAGTATAAATCCACTTAGGAAGGAGATTCATTGTCAGCCATTGCATTAGTTAAAAGTTTCGTAATCGGAACTGGAAAATCATCTTTGGGACAATGCCAGTAAAGATCTCTGAAATCAATGCAGACTCAATTTTTCCCATTATTATTATTCACATGGACAATATTGGCTAGCCATTTGGTATATTTTACTTCTTTGACAAAATTAGACTTCAAAAGCTTATCAACTTCAGCTTTAATTTTAGAGGCATGAGTTGGGGCTGTCCTTCATGCGACATGCTTGAATCTATGGTGTTCTTCTAGAAAATCCAAATGATGGTTGGCTACATCAATATTAAGACATAGAATTCATTATATAATTCCAAGAAAAACTTTATCAATGTTTCTTTTGAAATAATATATACACCTTTGTGTTTTCATAGTTTATGGCCACACTAATTAGAGTTGGGCATGTATCTTCTTCTATACCAGGATTTACTTCTTAGAGTTCATCCACGGTGGTATAGAATGGTTCCCCAGATGCTGGAGGAGCATCCTTGAGACATTCATGTTCTTCTTCATTTTTTCTCCTCTTCTGTTTGCATTTACATAGTAGATGACGTGGAAAAACTCCCAGAGTTAGGGATGGAGTCAGTATTTGAACATCCTGAAGAAGAGGCCACCATATCTAACCATAGTGATGACGAAGGGTCGTCCTGTGGTAATAATGAGTGATTGGTGTATTGGGAATAAATATCTTTGTATTCCCCTAGAATTGCTAAATTTTCTTCTACTCTAATTGATGAAGTAGAAATTTTTTGTAGATCAACAAATGAATTGAAAACATCTCCATTCATGATTCTATCATTGCTTGGTGTATCAATAATTTCTTTCGTGTTCTTCGAATCAGTTTCCAGAATTGACATTATGGAAATTACTAGATATTTCTTTGAATATGGCTTTACCCTTTCAATATTATTGATAGGTAACACGTAATCTATGCTCAAATCCAAAAACGAATTTATAGGGATATTTTTCAGTCCATTTGGACCATTAACCTTGGTTATTTCTTTTGTCATGGTCTTTATTCCCTTTGTGTGAAAAAACTCTACCTCAATATATTAAGATTCACAAGTTTTGAATGTGGCCCTATCACCATACAATGTCCCGACTTTTCCATTAAAATAGTATTTCAGACATTGGTTGTATGAAAAAGGTATCACTGTCGTTTAATGAAACCAAGGTCTTCCTAGAATAATATTTAATACTCTTTTCAGATGAACAACCATTAAATCTAAATTAGATCCAAGATATCCAAACTGAGTTTTGAGAGTAATTTCTCCCAGATGTTCTTGTTCATTCTTATCATATCCTTGCAACATTAAAGTCTAAGGAGATAGGTCAGATTCAATCAGACCCAATGGATGAAGTGTACGAAAAGTAATGTGGTTTACTCCAAATCCAATATCAATTAAGGCTCATCGGATGTCTACGTCATTGACCTTTCCCAACAAATACAAAGGTCTGATATGTCCATGTAGCACATAGTCTTCATCTTCATCTGTTAAAGATATGACTGCATAACATTCTTCATAATAATTTTCTATATGGTAAAACTCAATAGTAGAAACTTCGGTTTCAAACTCTAGAGGACTTGACAAAGCCCCAATGAGTTCCTCTAAAAGATATTTTGATAGATTTAAAGCATCCAGAATTGAAAACCTGGCCAGTACTTCAGCCAATTGTTTCAAAACATCATAATTCTGGTCTAAAGGTCTGCATTTCCTGGCATGGATATATGGTTTTGAAAGTGTTTTGGAAGTTTATGCTTATGTTGTAGATATACTTTGTGTTGGAGAAGAAGTTAGAAATACTACTGGCTTTGGTAAATTAGACTGACTATGTCTATTCGTTTGTTGAGAGTAAGATGGTAGGGCTTCTAATTGGTCTTCTAATATATTTGTGTCAGAACCGAGCCTGTCTTTCAAAGAAGAAACGTTATATTCGTATTGAGCATGTTGAAGGACCCTTCAACATGTTTCTACCACATATATGGTTTGGGTAGGGGAAGAGTTAAAATGGTGGTTTTTAAAATCCCCACTTCTTCCCATGTATCCTCGACCTTAGCCTCTTCCTCTTGTTCACAAATTATGTACAAAGAACTCTGGATCATTATAATCAGAATCACCATTTGCATAAGAATCCATTAAATGGATAAGATTAATAGAACCAAAGATCAATTCTTTATCTGAAAAATAATCTTCTTTACAAGTCAATTATGATTATGCTATTTGGAAGTGCGGTGCCCGTGCATTTGAAATAGATGGCATAAAATATTCTAGGGTTAAGAACAACTTTGTCTTTGATATGATCTCATCCTCTTCTGACTGATCTTTGTCTTTATGATCACTATCCTTCTCTGAATAATGACCTTTTTATGAAGATGGTTTTTCTATGGTCATAGTGGCATAAGACATAATTTTTTGTTTCAACTGTTTTTTTAAAATGGCATGAGTATTATTGATCATTTTCATAATCATCCAATCATCATATTTCTGAATTTGTTTCTTTTGACCTCTTTCCATTCTCCCTCTTCCTCTGGATTTGTAGCAGTAACACATGCTACTTGATCTGATGAACATTTTAATTTCAGTTGTCTAGTGTCTACAATCTTTTGCACAATGCCTTTGAAAACAAAGCATTCTTGAATGGGGTGTCCTAACATCTGATGAAAGGGACAATTATTTAGAAGATCTTCATATCCTTCTTTATTTGGTTTATTTGGCATTGGAAACTGAACCAAATTCTTCTAAGGAAGAGATGAAATAACCAAACACATGTTCATTCTTGAAAGAATAAACTTTATTCTTTAATTCCTCCAACAGTTTCTGCCTTTGATTTCTTTGATCATCAGGATGAGGCATTTTCCACTGTTGATGCTCATGAGTTAGATCCCTTCAGTTTGATGAGGGTCTTGAGGTAGAAGTAGGTACAAGTGCATGTTTGAGTTTGACTATAATAGCATCTTCTTTTCCTATCATCCTCCCTAGAGATGATGGAATTATACAAGTTTTAGCTTTAGTTATATAATAAAGTCTTCTATCTATTGATTGATTGAAGTGAGGCCCCAAAACCCTCATGTGTATTTCATAGGGATCAATGGTGTCTGTAATTCATCATGTATATCTTCCACACGGATTGGCATCAACTATTTTTAAAGAAGTGATAGACTTAAGGAATATTTATTCCTTTTCATTTTGCAATGAAATATGAAACTCATTCAATATCCCATTTATTTACCATTTGTAATATCAAAAAAATATCATCTTTGGTTTTGTGGAGCTAAATTTAAGACGGAATTTCTGATGGAGATCTTTCCATCTGGTAATTGATTGATATTGCAAACTTGTATATCGGACAGAATCTGGTCCTTTTAATTACTACAAAAAACACCTAAGCTTAACTTCTTCTTGTTGTTGAAAAGTTCCAATCATTGGATCACAATGAGAAACAAAATGTTTTAATTGTTGTTCTGGATGTCCCGAAACATTAATGATTAGGAATATTATATTCACAAAATTTTATGGGGGATGAATTTCATCCACCCATTCAAGGCAATAACTTTCTTTCAGCTGAACTAGTGCACATTGTTTGTCCGTAGCTTCCAATCAAGTATTTAATGCCTCAATTATGTTCATAAGAATTTTGGGAATATAAAACTGAGTTGAATCTTGTGTAGGTATAGAAACTGGGGCTTGAGATGGTGTAACGACTAGTAAAACCACTAATGGTGGTGCTGTTATCTACCGTGGATAACACATAGAAACATTCTTATCAGGATGTATATGGTCTTGGAATGATTGTGTATGTAAAATAGGGAATTCGTTATCTACAACTATAGTTACTAAAAATCCTCTTTTCTAAGGAGCTCATCCAGGATTTTCAAGTATAGGAATTTCCAAGGGAGTATGTCGAACATAAATGATGTTTTTATGTAACTCTGTATTGAGTCTTTTCAACTCCGTCATATCTTATTCTTGCTATGAAAATCTATCTTCAAGCTAAATAGATTTAGTTTCTCTAGGAGAAAATTGAGTTACAATCTGACTTTTTTCATTCCCCTTATTAGAGGCCTTTTGGAGAGGGGGAGTTGGTTATTTGAGGGCATACCTTGATTCTAGGTAATCCTCTAATTTTCTGTACACAAACCTTCTTCATTAACCTTGGTTTATAACGTATTATGTACATGTACATAATCTTCTGACTCCCTTGAACTGGATTTATTTTCTGGAAGATCTTCTACAACAGTGTTAATGTAATTCATTGATGCATATTGCATCGATGGATGTATGTCAGTGTTTCTACTTGATCATCTTCCTTTGTGTCATTCATGAGTCTCTATTCTCCTATATGAATAATTCCCTAGAACTATATGGCATAAAGTAAACCAAATGGAATGATTTGATAATTTAGTTGTACTCTTTCTTTGTGGCCTCTTCCCTAATCAAGAAAAAACTAACTTCGGGTGAGGAGGGGATTATAGTTGTCAAAAATACCCCAGCCCTACATGCTAAGACTGTTCCTTTTCCTCTTCATCAAATCATTGAACATTTTTTAATGAATTTGATGATTAACTTAGAACAGCCCCCAAAAGTGAAAGCTAGGTTGATTATTGAACTACTATGGCTGAAATTCATTCAACTGCTCTACTGATTTTGTGGATTTTGGTTTAGAAATTTGTTGGGTGCATTATCTAACAATCACTAAAATCACCTGTTTCGGATGATTTCCATGCTATTTCAGACATTTTTATTTTATGACGCCTGACATCATTTAAACGAGATTCCTATTTAATATTCTCAGAGTCTTGATGTAAAAGTAAATCAACAACTTCTTTTATTTGGGCATGATTCTGATTAGAATTGGTTAAGGCATGTTCTTGAGAATATATTTTTCTACATACTAAACCTATTGATTATAGATGACCTTTGGAAAAAACATTACATGAGACCACTTTTGGAGGACATTGCTGATTTTGGAGTATAGTGAAATGCAATGCTCCATATACACCCCATCATATGATGTGAACACTAGGTGAGGAATCATAAAATAGTTGGCATAGTATTCTTATAGCATTGAGACATGAATACTGAAGGGTTCTCTGTTGTTTTTCAACATTTGGATGTTGAGAAACCGGGAAATATGCCAAGTCCATTTGGCACTACAACACTTCTATTACCTTTACATGATTTTGATATTAATCATATGGTAAAACTTTGGTTTTAAAATGACAATGTATTTTTCATAAGTTGAGATGAATTACATAGATTCAATATTATGTAATCAATTCTAGAATGTTATACTGAGAATTTTCCAAAGGCCAAAACATGACCAGTATTTCTCCTTTAGCTAAATGTTTCTTCATGTTTAACACATCTTCGTCATCATTCACAGGATGTTTCTCCAATTGGTTTGACCAATGTGGATGTTCTATATTAGAAGACAAATGACAAAAGGGAGATTCGAATAATGACCATTCCCTTAATTTTTCTTTTGGATGAGAAAGTGTTTCACCCCTAAATGAAAAGGCATCAGACATGGCAGGCCTTGTGTTTTCAAGTGCCTCAATATAAGATGGATTTCTTATCACTACATTGTCAATTATGGAATTGTCTTGAATGTGTGAAATAATAATATAGAGAGGACTTTTTCAATGAATGGAATCATTGGGAGGATCACCATGATGATTTAGAGAAAGGGATAAATCTTCTTGCTCCTTGGTCTTCTGGCCACACAGAGGGTTGTCGTGGCTCTCATCTAGAGATAGGCACTATGGATTGAATTAAAATTCATAAATAAAGCCTATATGATGATGTGTCTGACAGGGCACTTCATAAATACAACCACCACTCCCATAATATGGTAATGATGGGATATGATCTTGATAAGAAATAGGTAAATGTCTGAGGGCTTCAAGACATCCAGTATTAAGAGGAGCCAAATTGCAGCTTGACACTTGATTTTCCAACAATACTTAGTGAGACTTATTTTTGGATGTTCTCCTATACTTATTTGGGGCCACTAGCTGGGAAAAGTGGTTATCATGGGTAGTTATAAGTACCCACCTTGGATTAGTTTCCATAATTGACTGATTACCTTCAATTCAAAAGGTTGTATGTTCCTAATCTTGTTGTCCGTATGATATGGTGGAGTACACCCCATGACCCTCTCAGACTGGAACATAGGTGTGTATCTGCTCTGGGATGGAATTCTGATGTGTCATCCTATGTGTGGGGATAGATTTATTTGTTTTTTCTCCAGATACTGCTGAAGTAGTTATTAAAATATCCTGGCATGCTTCCAGAATATGTGCAGTGATTTGCATCTTCCCTTCTACCATTGATAAGATGTTTTTTGTGGATTTAATAAATGGAACAAGAATATATGTCCATTCTGTCTCGAGAGTTGGTGTATATAACTCCTCATGTACTACATTTTTTTCTCTATGTATATTGAAACTACTCTTTCATTGGGACTGAGAGTTGAGTAGGATCTAAAATTGTTATTGGAGCTTTTCGACTGACTTCTCCGTGTTCTAACAAATGAGATTGTTGGCAGACATGAAGAACATTAGAAGGTGTATGTTCCTGTTGGATGTTTCTAATCATGTATTGTTGACATAATTCCTTAAATACTGGAAGACGAGACTACTGATAGAATTGGTGATTGTAATCATGTGTATGATTCTATTTACCAGTTTCCACCAAATTAGATTGGTGAGCTTCTTTAAATGAAGTTAGAAAAGCCTACTGACAGGTTAATAACTTATTAGCTGGGGTCCGTGTCTGTTCACAATACTCTGTTAGGTTTAATAGCTAGGATTGGTGGGTTGCTATTAGATGAGCCTACTAAGCAGAAAAAATTAAGATGGATGGGTGTATGTACTCGCTTGTTGTTTTTCATCAAGTTAAATTGATGGGATTTTCCGGTAGACGCAGAGGTGAGAACCTAATCCCAGTTAACCGGTCATTGTCCCGGTTGGTTCATCTTGCCTACCCGAGTCTGAGAGACCTGGGATGAATGTCCAGGAGAAACACCTCCATCATGTTGGGGGTATACTACAACATGATTTTGTTGGTGGCAATTTCTGATGGGTGACCTCAGGGAGGACTCCTTCATTATTTAATTGAGGCCATGATGGACATCTTGATCCACCTCCCTATAGTATGGGGGGATTGGTTGTTTTTTTCTAGGGATAAATAACCAAAATGGTTTGACATGGTGGTTGGAACTATTTTCTTCTTAATCATTGTTCATCATTGGCAATATGATTGAGATTTGTTGATGACCTAAAGGGCCTATCGAGCAGCCTCCAAAGTTGGGATTGTACATTTCTAGCTATATTCTTTTACTATCACATTAGAGACCCAACATTGAAGATGCTGGGTTGGTGATAACACCCTTCCCGTGGATGGAGATCCAGGTTGAGTAGTGGTCGATATGTTCACAGATGTGGTCTTAGAGAAATCCATTCTTTGGAATGAAGTAAATTATGTGGAATACTAATAATAACAACAACATATAATAAATAAACTTCTTTTAGATGGATACATGCATGATTAATTCCTTTGGTTGGACTTTCCTTATCAATTGATATTGGCCTAACATGTGGTTAATATTATTATCTTTCTTAAATATTCACATCAGGTTCTCCATTTTTGTTTCATAGTTCCTTGAAACATGTGTTATAGTTTTAAGAATCACTATTTCCAGGATGTTTCAATTCGATTCATTCATGGAACTGCAAACATCCAACAATTCTTTATCCAAATAGGATATTATTTTCAATGGTAGGTGTTTGTTATGTTTTAAAATTTGCGATAATTAAGAATGTGCATTGGTTGAGAGGATGGGAGGTCGCATTCATCACACCCTTTTGGGGGGAATTATTTTCTACTATAGGACTCTCTTTGAATTTTTTTTTTCTATAATCCTTATTAATTCACCAACTATATCAGAAGTATCCCTTAGAATTTATAATCACTTATTAACAAGGTTAAAATTTAGAATCCTCAGTATTCATTCATGGTTCTTCATTAATTGAAATATCTGTATGTATTCAATGTTTTCCATCAATTGTATATTCTAATATATTGTTTATAGATTTTTTAATCATCGTTGGGATGATAATGGTTTCTAAAACACTCAGTGGGGCACTATGAAATTTATTGTCATCCAGGATGACGAAGGATTGATTTAATCTTGGGATCATGCCCATAATATGGGCTACCTACGTATCCATTTAAAAGGAATTAGAACCCTCGTTGTTCGGTGCGACTGAATGGAACACATCATACCTGTTATGGTCATGTGATACAGACCTCTAATAGAAAGGATCTTAGTCAAAACTCAGTGTGGGAATTATGCAAAAGCAGCCCAAAGAAATTTGAAAGGATATGGGTTTTCAATTAGGATCAGACCCTATTGAGAATATGTCCCATGGAGAACCTAGTTGATTTCAAAATATTTGGTACAAAACTCAAGGAGGCTTCCTACGTATCCCATATAAATGGGAATCAAAGCCGACGTAGTTCGATAAATCTCAGAGAAGAGTATGGCACAATGAGAGGGATGATATTTTGATTACATCCTAAAAAGGATTCCTTGAATATTTGAGGATTTAATTTGAGATTTATTTATTAAATAGGATGCCCAAATTTGGGGAATTAAGGTTGTATTATTGAGGAGGATATCCTACTGAGCTCGGGCCCTGAAGGATCATCCTATGTATCCTGGTTTGAACTGGATGAAGAGTTCTCATAGTTCCCTCATTTTTGAAAATGTTGTGATCATGAAAAATATCTAAGCCCATGTGAGTCATGATCAGTGTGAGAAAAAAGATAATGTCAGAGATTCTAAAAAGGCATTCACAATTTCAGAATTTTCCTCCTCCGCTAGTGGAAGAGGGCGCGTCGACCGTGGAAGAGGGTGATGCGATGATCTTTCCCTCTGTTCTATTTTCATTGGACAAGGGTCCAATGTACGGAGGAAGAGATAAAGGTTGGGGGCTTATTATAGGATGGATACCCAAAAAATTGATCATGTTAGGGTACTGAGACTTCTCCTATTCTTGCGTAGAAATGTAAGCATAAACTATATCTTCCCCTACCAGAGACCTAGGGTTCTTGGTCACCCCTTTCAGAAGGGCGAGGTCAGAACCCAACCCTCCTCCAAACCGGGATCTTTCCAACACTATTTCTTAGAGAAAGGTCCCTGTGACTATAGATATACAAACCCACAAACATTTCCTTAATCCTAACCCATTGTGAAAAAAATGTGGGAAACCCTTGATTGCAGAAATACAAACCCAAATAAGAGACCTGCTGATGTGCCTTTTCCTAAGGTTTAAAAAGTCAGGAGGTTTTGGTGGAGGCATAAACATAGTCCCTTTCAGATAAGGGAACCATGGAAGGAGATACCCTTCCATGATTTAATTTTTAAAAATTGTACTTGAGTTGGTAACATTAGTCCCTGGGGCAAGTATGTCACATAGGTACCCCATGTTGATGTACCGCGTAGGTATACCACATAGTTATGATGCGTAGGTATGGCATGCAGGAATGAATGAACAATAAAGAATATGTTTTACATATGAGAACCAAACTTATGTAATATTAGTAAAACACTTTCAATACATGCTTATCCCTTTTAATTATCTATTCTCTTATCCTTTAAAGAGCCACCTGAGACAATTTGGGGGAACTAGGTGAAAGAGATACACAATGGGAACTTTAGAGATTCTTTCAATTTTTATATTCTTCAAATGGGGAGCCCAAGGGCTCTATTTATAGGCACAAATAGGGCCAAGTGGAAGAGATTTTGCTCGCGTAGGATTGTCGTGCAGCTCTTCCGTGAAGGTAGTCCATGTAGGTGCACGAAAATTATCCCGTCGTAGAGTTGTGATGTGTAGGTATGTCACGTAGCTATACCGCGTAGGCCTATGAAGCTAGTATGTCATGTAGTTCTACTACGAATCTATTTTGGAGTATTTTGACTTTCCTTTTAACTCTGCGAATCTTGTTTTTGGGATTTGAAATCTCTGAGGTACTATTCATTATCTTTTTTTTATTTTCATAAGTGGTGTCAACATGAATTCGTTACTGATAAGTGAGAGGATCTAGAAACCATCACCTCTACATCTACACCAGTTAAAATGGATTTAGAGAAAGCGTAGGATATTTTGTACCCCCTCATTTTTATGATATCATGAAATTAGTTTGTGATAATTATGGAATGTAATTAGTTGAATAATTTGCTGAGGTAAGAGAGATTAAGTCAAAGAGAAAAATCTTTTTGACGGAATTGGATTGATAAAGGAAACTATGAAGTTTTAGTGATGTTATAGAGGAATGTTTTTACTCACATGTTGAGATTGTATTTTTTAAATTGATGAATGGTATACAAATCAAAAAGGAATATTTCTAAATCATAGAGTTGTTTCCCATTAACATCGAACATAAAATTCAATCTCACCCTGAGTTAGACATCTGAGATCATACATAAAAAAGGGAAACCATGGATGATGGGTAAGGATTCTAGAAATGGTTCAACCACATCATCTATAGAAGGTAAGAAATTACAATAGTAGAGGTAAAAATCATGGAGGAAAATATGAAATCCATCTAGTAGGGGAAACTATCATGCTCGAGTTGGTATACATTCACACTTCTAGGCCCAGTTCTTTACATTGGTTATCTTATATTTTTTTGGATGGGGGAAACCTCAATTATGTTTTAGCGCTAATAAGACCCTATCTTTATAATTTTTTTTAATTGCAGTTAAAACCCTTCACTATCTTACAAATTTTACCCTAACCGAACTGATTCTCTTGTATTGTTCAAGATCTCTTGGAACTGAAACCTCTTCACCACTTTCCCTCACTCTCTTTCACCATCAAGCACCCACGCCAGAACTATCTCTCACTATTTCTCCCCCCATTGTTGTGTGCTATCTCTCACCACTGATCTCCTTCAATTCCATGCACCATCCTCACCATGTTCTTCTTCTCTCCAACTCTCACCCTCTTTATTGCATTTCTCCTACACTCTCCCTCGGATGAATCGACACATTAAAATCCCAAGGTATGTTAATTATTTTCCACCATTCAAGATTTCATAATTTTTAGTTCTTCATTCGATGTTTTTAATTTTATAAAAGAATTTTGATGATGCATCACCTCTAATGCATACCAGGCATGATACGACCCCCACAGATTACATGGCAATCCCTTGGTTTACCATATCATTTTTAAGGATTGTGAAAGTTTGGGTGGATAATACTTGTCATACTCTTCATCTCACCACAAAAAAGTGTTTTTCACTATAACATTCCAACTCCTTTCATACCAAGGTAATTTTGGAGATAGAGATTTTATTGAACATAAAATGTAACGGATACATAGCCATGTTCCAGGTTTCCTTTCCGCTCTTATGAATTAAAACCAAACAATTATCCCTGTTTGATTCCACTAAAATATAAAAGAACCACAATCATTTTAGTATTTTCAATTTCATTATAATTTTCTAATACCAATGGGAACTGATCATTTCATATTTTATATCATTTGTATCACCATTATCCTTGTCACTAGCGAAATCACCATCAATCACTTTTTAAAAATGACAACCATGCCTTTGATTTACTTAAAGTTTCAACTTTTGTATCATAATCACTACATTCCACATCAAATAATTTAGATAATAAATATATGTTTTTGAGTTTCTATAAACTCATATCCATTCTTCATTATAGAAACTTTGGGTTGCTAAACTTTTTAGTTTTCTTATTATGTGAACTTATTGTTTAATCGTATTTATTTTCTCTTTATTTTTCTTTAAAAATTAGAAAACTGATAGTGAGATGTAAAATATATCCACATTAAACCACATCAATGGAATTTTATATTATTAATTTACTTTTCCATTTTATGTACTCCAAAATATACGTGTCAGAAATCAAAAGATCGATTCTATATATATTTAAAAAAATTCATTTTTTTATTTGGGGCTTCATCCCAGCAATGTGAATTGTATAAATTTGAAGCATTTGTTAAAAAAAATTAAATCATTATTAATTTTTTATAATATATTGAGAAACCCAACCTGAGACTTGTGGTTCATTAGATTTAAATTCAATAGTTTCTTCAAATGATGGGTTCTCAAGACTATGCGATTGGGCTCTATCAATGTCATCATCATATGAAAAATAATTAACATTGACTCCTAAGAATCCTATCACTGAAACACCACCTATCCCACCATGTACTAATTGAAAAAACATATAATCATAAACTAATCATTCATATTTTACTCCCTAATAAAAATTTACAGAAACCATCCATGAACATTGTGTTCTACAATATATAACAACTTTATTATATTTCTTGTGACTTCATAGATGTCACATATTCTTTTACATAAATGATTTAAAACACTAAAAAAATGTCAATACACATAATTCAACTATTATTATGTTGAAAAAAATGACATCATGTATCATAAATGATTCTTTAAGAGTAATATTTTATGGGTTCCGAGGTCATAATTTTTGTGTATTTTTTTAATATTAATATTATTAAATCCAATAGGATATATATAAATAAAAAGTTAATGGATGCCAATCTCATGAAAAACATGTACGAGGATAGGGTTGAAAGCGTTTATCTATTTTGAAAAAGATCATTGATATAAACCTTCACAAAATCCATTTTCTTTGTTTACAGTTTTGTTATTCCAAAATAATTAGTCTATAAGTGTAAGAAGAACAATTGATCTTTCACAGAATAGATTTAAGTTTTATATGTTGGAATAAACTCAAGGAAAAAATAAATGTATCAAGTAACCTGGATAAGACTGCATTTTATAGATCATTTAATTTTAGCACATGCGTGAACAATTATGAATACTATATCGAGTAAATGATTACAATAGTGAAAATGATGAAGATAAAATTGAGGAAATGACAATGAAATTTCTGGATGAACTTTAATATTATCCAAATTCATTTAAGAAGTTAAAGAGTTGTGAAAAGAAGATATTTTATTCTTCATATACTAAAGATGCAGTATTATCAGTCATACTAAAGCTATATAATTTAAAAGATGTAAATGGATGGAGTAAATCCATTTTTACTGATTCACGTTCTCTCTTGAATGATATTATCCCAAAAGATAGTTAAATTCCATTCCAAAAATATGATGCTAAATTAATTCCAAGTTCAATGAGTATAATCATTGAAAGAATACATGCCTATCCAAATGGCTGTATATTTTTTTTCCACAGAACAAAAATCACTTAACAAATGACCAATGTGTGGTGGTTCTCGATACAAGAAGGATGAATTAGATCCTATAAATGTTTTATTGTACATTACAATCATTACAATGTTTAAGAAACTATTTATTAGTGGGGATACATTAACGAAATATATGTGGCATACTCATACAAGAAGTAAAAATGGGAAACATCATCACCCAATAGAATCTTAGTGGAAGAAAATTTATCATGATTATCCACAATTTAGAAATGATTCAGTAAACCTTCATCTTGCACTATCTAAATATGATGTGAATCCTTTTGATTTTTAAACCATTAATCATAGTACATGGTCTATTATGATGTTAAATTATAACTCACCACTATTTTTATGCATGAAATGAAAATAAATTATTTTATCTATTCTTATATCGGGGCCAAAACAACCAGGTTGTGATACTGATATTTATTTGGATCCAATGATTGAAGATTTTAAATTATTGTGTGATTCAGGTGTTATATTATATGATTTTTATAAAAATTACGATATCACATTGACAACCATGTTATACCGGATGATAAATGAATTTCCTGATTATGGAAATTTTCTAGGTTATACATTAAAGGAACTCAAGGGTGTCTCATTTATGATCAAGGTACCTAGTTAATAATCTTAAAACATTAATCAAAGACTAGGTTTCTAAGACATCATAGATTTATACCCCAATAACATTAGTACCGTTCTTGGATGACATCATTTTAGGGGAGTTTTGAAGAATGTACAACACCATCTCTACTAATAGGTGATCAACTGTACAAGAATGTAAAATGTATGGGAACTGAGTTTGTTAAATTTTTTTGAAAAACAATACAGAAACCGGTTTGAAAAAGTGATAAGTTTTTTGAATTAAGATACTGTAATTGTGTGTATGCTAAAAATTTTCTTGATGTTATGCATGTGTAAAATAATTTGTGTTATTGTGTCATTATCATGTTACCAAATGAAACTGAAAAAATAAATGATTAATAAAGGCTATGTTGGACATGATTGACGTGGGGGAACATGAAGCGTTGGCACCCATGAAGAGTAAAAAACATAATTTTCTTCCTCCAACAACTTTCTCTCTTTCCAAGAAAGAGATATATTAGTTTTTCAACTTGTTGAGTGATATAGAATTTCCAAAGGGATACTAATAAAATATCAAGAATATCATTTCAATGATCAATTTAATGTTAAAGGTTCTTAAATAACATGAGTTTAATGTTATGATGAAAGATCTGATGCCTTCATCTTTATGTTTCATTTACCCTATGAATTTCCATTATACATTAACAAAGAAATATTTCTTTTTCAGAGCTATATGAAACAAATTTATAGTCCTAGTAAAAATTATAACTATAAAAATGTAAATTTCTCTCATATTATGTGAATTGGAGATGTTCTTTCCATCGATATTATTTGATATGATGGATCAGTAGATGGTTCAATTGGTAAAATAGATTAAACTATTTGATCATATACATTATATAAGGATATAACTCATTTAATAGTATATGAATATTTTAAAATGGTATTTAAAGAATATAATTTTTCCCTAAGGATATATTATTGAGTTATATGTTTTTAAAGAAGAAGTTGAATTATTTTTTGACTACCTATTTGATGTGGAAAGCATTGGTCTACAAAAATCCCAACACACTATGAAACATGTGGGAGATGAGGCTTCTTGAATAGATGATTTCACAATTACTATTAAAGAATGGGAGTCAGATCACCATTAAATTTTGCATAATATTTTAGAGGATGAGCCATATTTTGAAAACTGTAATGTAATTCATAGGCATTTGAATCCATAAAGTGAGGAAATCTGGATGTCAAATGCACATAATCAATAGTTTATAGAATGGTTTCAAGAATATATTTTTAAGGTTTCAACTAAAAAATTAGATTCAATTTCATAACAACATTGATGGATAGATATAGGACTAAATTCCGATGTATTATCTTATAATGGTTAAGTAATTAATGGGTACACAATATATAATAATGAACATGATAAACACAGCACCATGAAAGAGGAGTTGTACTTGTGGATGATTCAACATCATGTATTAGGTTCCAAGGATAAAAATAAAATTAATATGAATATGTCATACTTTTACATCATTGAAAAAATTTGGGAGTTGGATTATAAAACATTAGAAGTGCCTATTTTTCAACGAAAGTTGGTTGATAGTAGGAGTATAGTTAAAATATATTAATTGGGATTCATTAATATTTATTTTAGTAAGGAGGGTATAAATACATGCTGTTTATAATTGAATCATAGACAATACAAGTATTTTATTTTCCAAATACAATAATAAAAAAGTGATCAATTTTTTTATTATTGACAAAAGCTACCGAAGGGCCAGATATCCATTTAGACAATGATTCCCCTTCTATTGTGATGTTACAATCATTTCATACTAGTCGAAAATTAGATAGGGTATTTTATGTTAGAGGAGACCATAATGAGGGGATTTGGATACCCGATCGATGGGTCAAATCCATTTAATCTTGAAAAAATAGTGTTCAATAATGGAGTTATATATTTTTTTGTAATATAAATTGTGTTACGTCATATTATAATATTTTCAATATTATATTTACATAATCTAAATTAAATTTTGAAAAACTTATGTACATAATGGATTCTTCTCATGCCGATGCTACTAATCCAATGCAACAACATATTGACAATGTTGAATCTAAGGAAATGGTAGGTGTTGAACAACCCAGGTCTAAAAAAATATAAGAGTGTCATAGTATGATGATGTTATAAAACATTATTAAGGTGAGATACAAAGTAATCAAATTTGTGTTTTGATGGAATGAATATAACTGACCTATTAACCCAAATAAGGCCACGGTCAATAGTAAAATTGGGCTCACCACTTGAATACATGTTATGATTGATATATATTAATGGAATAATGTTGTAAATGTGTTTAATAAACTAATTTGGGAAGTTTTTAGGGTAGGATCATATGATATACAATATTTATTTTACTAAAATAATAAGAAAACATTTATGTACTCTTCATTAACCCTTACAGAGAGTATTTATTGTAGATGAATCATAATTGAAATTTTCATTAATGCTTGCGGGAAAGGATTATAGAAGATTTCAAACAATTATTTTGATGTATCATCCCAAATATGTTAAAGGGAAAATAAATCCATTTCCACAATAAATGTATGAACACAAGATAAACTAATAAGCTTGAGATTCATTTATTGGTCATCATGAGGAGATATAATTTCTAGCACTTTGTGACTATAAACACAATGATTAATAATACACGAGTTAGTTAAATTTAATATTAATTTTTAGTTTTTTAAAAAATAAATGTGTCCTAAATAAAGTTAGGTGAAAAAAACCCACACACCCCTACCCTAATGTATAGAAGGGGTTTGTTTCACTTGAAAAAAATGGTATGTATTTTTAATCTATAGTAATAGTTTTATGTGGCATGAAACAACAACTTAACTTTTTTCCTTTTTTATATACATATCGATAAATCAAAACACATATTCATTTCTATCCCACATCATATTCTATTGAAGGATGCTTGTGTAAATTTATATTGGATATTAATAGATTAAAACAAAAAAATGTGGGAAACATGTGTAAGTATGAAATAAGAATTTTTTTCTATAAATTGGTATAATATAAGAATGATTACTTATTTTCCTATATTTTTTATCCAACTTAGAAAAAATAATCATAATCAAATGTTCCCAATTAACAACAACTATTAGTGTCCTTTATATAGCTATAATAGTTTGGTTGTGTCATAAGTGGGGGGTTTTTTGGTGTCACCCAGAGCATATTTTAAGAAAAGTAATGAATAGGGGAAAAAAAGAAAATGAAAGATATATAGGAATGATTATAGTCTATATAAGAAAAACTTAATTTGAAGTTTGATCTGTTAGAAAATTTTATGTGAAATAATCAATGATTAGAAACAACACAACAACAACCACTACATGACAAGATCCCCCACTCCAATAGATTTGAGGTGATATATTCCCCTCAAAGGAATATCATAGAAGTGGTAATAAAAATTTTCATAATTGTTTCTATGAAATTGAAATTATTAAGACACTGATACCTTTTCGACTCTAAAATAATATAGGGTGAAATTTATTTATTTTTATATCTATCAACATCCCCCAATAAACTTATTGAAAGGGGTACCATGTACAAGATTAAAGGATATGTTATACAAAAAAACAAAATCTAATGGTTCATGTGATAGTGGGGATTCATATAGATCATTTTCCAATCACTGAGGATGCTGCTCCACTTGATGATGTTGATATTCATATAGGTGATAATTCTATTAAAACTCTTATAGAATCTACATTAGGTCTTGTAAAAATACATATTGACAAGGTGGTATTTGTTTCCAATTTAATTTTTTTTATGAAAACCCATTAAAAATTAATTAAAAAAATTCCTAAATTGATGGATGTTATTATAGATAGAGAAATGGTAAGAGGTCAAATGGAAGGTAGAATCAAAACTATATAAAGGATAAACAAATTAATAAAAAATGATATTTAAAATGTAGATTTTTCCCACAAAATCAATATCTGTATTTTATAACATTAAAGCTTCATGTGGATAAAATGTTATACATTGGTGATATGACCATAATTGAATTTGAAGAAGAGATTCATGGAGAGGCTATTATAGACTATATTCTTCCAGATAAATTAAATGAAATCCGCAAGAAAGAATTTCTATGAGTCTCAGTTGTAAATGTATACATGAGGTGTGTTTTCATGATTTGTTTTTCTAATATTTAATCTACTCTATTAATTATGAATAAATGTTATTCATAACTTTTATAGGCATGTATATCAATACAATTTGAATGGGAAATCCTATGAAAAAAATTTGGACTCATTAGTCCTCACATCACTTCTATATAAAAATTCATATTAGAACCAAAAAATATGAATCAATAGTGAAAAAACAGTCCACAATATTTGAAATAAAACCTTCATATGATAGAATCTTCCTATTACCCATGATGCATGGGTAAAGCCATAAAATTTAAGCATATAAAATATATTCTCAATCATTACATTACTTATTCCTTTTTTAAGAATCATTGGTTACTCATTGTAGTCATTTTGGATTCATCAAAGATTTTATTTTGGATTCAATGCATGGATACCCAACAAACCAACCAAATGTGATGATATTTATCATATTTTATTATACTAAATGAAACATTTTAAAATTCAACATCAATTTATACATTTTATATAATGGTTTAATGAAAATTATGATATGAAATGTGTTGTTTAAATATACTCAAAATCTTGACATGAGGGAAATCCATGAGAAAAAATATTATTAACTTATACAAATAGATAATTATTATGTTATATATAATAAATTTACACTATCAAAAAATATATCAAATTGAATTAATATTTTTTTCAAACTTTATGTAGTACCCAGAACAAAATAATAGAAAATATTGTTGTTATTATGATTGTAAATTTATAAAAGATATCTTATTCCATAAATAAACTTCCATATTATAAGAGGGATTTCTGATGATAAATACAATTTTATTTAAAATATTCAGTACTAATTTTTTATTTATATTTTTCTAGTACTATTAAGAAGTTTTAAAATCCTTGTATTCACAAGAGGAGATATATTTTTCAGAAATACATAGGAAATGTACATTGTGTCTGATTTTAATTAGACACCATGAAGAGATGAACCAAATATCAGTCACTCAGTAATGATGATTTACTCATGATGATGCGCTTTTGTTTATATTCTTCAAGGAATTAAACATTTTTGGTTTTCAAACAACAATATTTTTAGATAAACCAGAATTCTAAAATCATTTCATAATAAAAAGAAATGGTGTGATATATAAGAATAAAACATACCTAAATATGATACAGGGTATGTCCAGTATGACTTTAATTGTACGTTTTTGGTTTGTAATTTACATTTTAGTTAAAAAATCACATCACATACTCAAGACCAAAAAAATGAATTCAGATTGTGTTAATACATTAGGAAAATACCATTAATCCATTTAAGATGTATAGGAATCAATTTCCCTTCAATATAATTCATTCTATGACTAATAGGACTCAAAGTGTGTGTTTTTTGTTTAAAATTGACATTTTACTTCAATATATACTTCACATACTCAAAACCAAGCAAACACATTTGTATTATTTTTAAAATTTAGGAAAATGATCGATAAATAATTTTTTAGTGTAAGAATCATCCACACATCAATCTAATGCACAGTGTGTCTAATATGAATCAAAGTGTCCATTATAGATTTAAAATTTACATTTTAGTTTAAAATTTGTGTCACTCACTAAAAATGAAGAAAAAATGATCAATTTTACATTACACTTCAATAAAATGATTAATAAGCCATTTTTGATGTGTATGAATAACTCTAAAACCAAAAAAACACATGATGTGATATGTATGAATTAAATTGCGTGTTTTCATTTTAAATTGAAATTTTTGTAAAAAATATACATGTCATGCTCAAAATCGAGAAAACACATTCATAGTGTTTTGATTATTTAATAAAATTATCCATTTGTAATTTATAATATGTATGAATCAACCACATATAAATATAATATACCATGTGATTGGTATAACTCCAAGTGTTTATTTCTATTTAAAATTGATATATATGTTCAAAACAAGGTTAACATACTCAAAACCCAGCAAATACATTCAGATATTTTTAACACTTTAGTAAAATGATATGAATGGAATTTGTGATGTGTAGGAATTATCCACATATTAATCTAATAGATTATGTATTTGGTATGAATCAAACTATGTCTTTTGGTTTAAAAAAATGCATTTTAGTTCAAAATGTGTGGCACGCACTGAAAATCGAGAAAACAAAATCAGATTGTCTTGATATTTTTGGATAATAATTCATTAGATATTTTGATGTGTAGTTATAGATTAAATAATCTACTATATTTAACTTTCAATTTCATGTTTCTTAATCCTCCCATAGTGTTATTTTAGGGGTAAGTCTCATATTTTATGCTTTATTTAAGTATTTTCAGATTTATTGCAAAAAAGGTGTATTTTGGATTTTAATTATTTTAATTTATTTATGAGTTTAAGACATAATGTTTTCTATAATGATCCAAATTCTGAAATTATTTATTTTTTGATTCCATACATCATGGTCTTCATTTCATTACTATGTAACTAGGGCTCAATCCATCAATTGAAGGCCCAAAATAAGCTCACAATTCAGTTCCCAATATCTATGCACAAATCTAAAACGTTCTAATGTTTGGACCATATCTAATAATTGGATGTTTAAATTATGATTCTATGAGACATATAATAATTAAAAATCCTCAGTTTTAACTTTTAGGTATGTGGTCACACATGATTCCCTCTTTTTCAAGACAATAATGTCATGTGAACTCGGTGCATTAGAATACGAACAGTCATCCTAGACAGAATATATTTTTGGTATAAATAAATTATAACTCTCCCCACATATGTCCAATAAATATATAATTTTTTGGTTCTACATAGAATATGTAATTGAAAAACATTCAAGTTATAACCTTTCCCAAATTATTTCATTAAATTGTTCTACTATATGCATTATTTCACAGGATGATTTTGGAGACAAAATTTATCTCCCCTCTCCATATAAAAAAAGAATTTCTTCTTAATTTAAAAGGGTTCAAACTATAAGTTTCCATTTTATGTATATTTTTAGAGTTCTATTTTAATGAAATATTATTAGGAATTTTTAGTAAATTTTAGTCTTTTTATACCGCTCATTATCATATTTTTATCTTTTGTTTTCCCATATTGTTCTATTCTCTACCTTTAACTCTTATGCTCATGATTGCATGTAGATAACCCTAGGAAGTTCTCAGGAGAGTAATACAGTGTTGATCCCATGAAATTCAAAATTCATTCTTAATGTTTCTAATTTTTTAAGAGTTATACCATGGGTAATGTTAGTGGGTAATGTGCCTTTGTGTATCAACTTTCCGTCCAAGGTTTAACTTTTGCTTATGGAATACTTTCTCTCGATTGAGGAGGTGGATGGTCGATCACTTGGAGATCATTGAGAGAACCGTATATTCACAAAAATAGACCAAATGGTATTTTCACACATTATTTTTAGTGTGTTCATTATGTAAATTTGAATCAAATAAAATGATAATGATGGTTCAATCTAGGTGATTCTCTTGGAAATTTCACCTTTCATTCTAACATTATTTTGTTTGAATTCATTTCATATTCATTGAATATATGTTTTTAGTTTTAATATTTCATTATCAATTCTAAACACTCAATTTATTTTAGTTTTATTTAATAAATAAATTAAAAATAAAATAATAATAATAAGTGAATTAGATGTAGTAAGTTATTGACTGCAACAAGACCTCAGGGGAACGACCTAGGCCATCCAATGTGCTATACTTAGTTAAAATATATCAAGAGTGAGCACAATAATGCTTCATAAAGTTTCAACCATTTATAGGGATTCAAGTGTTCTTAAGTCATTATTTTTATTCCAATTTTGTTGATAATTTAATATTTCTTAAAAAAACTCAAAAAAATGATAAATTTTCAAAAGCAAAAAAAATTTCTTTGTTCATGATGAATTTTAATTAAATTTATTCGGCATTTGTTGAACAATATCAGGTGAAATAAGAAGTTAAAAAGTATATTTAAACTCTATTTCAAAGGAATAGTGATAAAAAGAAAATATTATAGAGCCAAATATAATGTATTGATGAATATGTACATGAATACCAGGATAAATCTGAAAATGATTTGGAACTAGAACCGAAATTAGTGGTTGAACGAGTTTCACCAATAAATTTTTATTTAATAGAACATGAGGCAGGAAATAAAGAACTAATAAATGAATTAATAACATCATCCCACACTCAACCACTAATCAAAGAGATCCTTTAAGAAAACATTCATTCTTATTCACTTGTGGATGATCAAAAATTTCTAGAATAATCCTAGAATCACTTTGTTGAAGATAAAATGAAATATAATATTCCAATCCTTGATAATGAAAAATTATCACCTCTCTACCTCAGTATTGACTTGGAAGATGATAATGAATATTCACTTATTAATTTTGAGATACCAGTGGTCATGTTAAAGGAGATCCATTTACAATCTGACATACTTAAAAGAGAGTATTTCTTTATTGTTTTTTCATGTTTCAATCTTATTCATGCACAATTTCTTGCAGACTTATCCATTTAAAAAATTTTGATATTGAAAAAATAGAGCAGGACTTGGATGTAATGTAAGAATTAAAAAAATCAGTGTGGATTTAATAAAAATAATTAAACAATATGGAGGTGATTCAAGTACCTCGTTTATATCAATTTTCATATTATGTGAAGGAGGACACCACTGAAGTCAACAGAGAGCACCCCCATCTTACTTCCCTCCCACTCTAGATCTCAAAATATATATTTCTTATTTATTATGGATTTGGAATTTTATTATATTCTTTTGGGATCCCCATTCTAATTGAGTATTATGTATTTTGGGAAAAGTCAAATGTGGTGGTTCATCTCAAAGATACCACATCAACCATATGACTAGGGATAATCCACTACAACTGTCTAAATAGGGCCAGTAAAAACCTAGCACCTACTTGGGGGTATAAACTAATAATTATCCCTTTCATTTTCACTTTATATTTATTTTTACTTATTTTTATTATGAATGTTAAAGTGTTGGTATCTATAATCTTAATTAAAGTCTTCCACAAAAAAATAAACTAGGTTGTGTATTTTATTTTATTTATTTTTTTAGTTTCCAATTAAAATTCTATATTGAAATATTTCATGATATGATTTGAACTAAAAAAGTTTGTTGTAAATTAAGTATGTATGGGGGAGGGATTTCATTCTTTTTTATTAATTTTTTCTATGATTCCATTTTATTTTTCATGAATTTTTAGAAACTATCCAGTGTTTATTTTTTATTATTGGTGTGTTTTAGGATTACTGAGTTGAATAAAATACTTATGAAAATTCAATCCTTATTGGTGCTTTTTTAACATTCAATTATTTTAATTTATATTGATTTTAATGATTAATAAATTACTTCATTTATTAATTTCATTTCATTTAATTTGATAAATTTTTGTTCATTGGGAAACTCATATGCACTAGTACTATCCAAATTGAAAATCATACCTAACCAAAGAGGTTTCAAATCCTTTTAACATATTATTTATATTAGAATTTTTCTTTAGAGTCTTCATACATGATTTATGATCTAGAACATGATATGTTTCTCTTTTTCAAAGCTTTTTGAGTTCATTAAATGTGTCTAGTATGATTAAGGAACCATTTTTAATGCCCTTTTTTACATTCAACTCTAATTAGGAAAAAAATCATATAACCAATAATAATTCCATGGTATTAATGAAATACATTATTATAAATCCAAATTATAATTCATTTATCCCTTTAAAACATGATCTATATGTTAAATACATGATTATTATTGAACTCTAGTGTGGGGGAGGGAGAAGATGAGTTGTGTCTTTCATTCCCGATAAATCTATTTTAGTTGAAATGAAAAAAATGTGATTACATATTTATTGGTTATTTAGTGGAATAAATTTCATGATAGAAAGATTTATGGGTGGACTATAATATCATTACACATATAGGTTGGGTGTTCACCAATATTTTAAGATCAAAATATTCCCCTATTTTGTTTAAAAAAATATGATTTTGAAGAGAAATCCATATCTAAATTCAAGCAGAAACAATAATCAAAATTTGGGAGATGAATGTAGAAATTTATACTTGATGATAAAATTATAAGTGTGAAATAACAAATAAAATAATTTTTTTGGAGGTGATTCATTATCAATCTGATTAAAGAGAACACCATACTTGATAAAATACTATTTTCATGCATTTACTTCACTTTAGAGGATATCCCCCCTCAATTTCATCAGTTTTTTTTACATTAAAATCCTTCCAACCCTCATCCTAAAAATAAACCATAAAAAATACTGAATGATTTAAACATTTTTGAATCTATTAGTTGGATATAATATGAGAATATCGAGACTATAGAGACAACACATGTTCTTGAGAATGAAAAAAACTCCACATAAAAAAATACTTTAGTGAAGAGACAAATATTTATCCAAGGGAGGTAAAAGTGACATGAATGTGAGTAATAACATTATATTTAATGGTTTTTTATTATTGTTCAGTATTTATAGAATTCTCTACCATGTTGGAGGCATACTATTTTCCTTGATATGATAATTGATTTCTGTTGTCCTTTATACTTTAAGAATATTGTTTTGACCTTGGTATAAGATGATTGTATAAGTGTGAAATGTTTAAGTGTGTGGGAGTTTAATGTGATTCAGTTTCAACTATATTACATTAAATCTCAATGTTTTTAATCCCACAATTTTTTTATGATTTTTGAAGTATTTTGATCTTAATTATAAAAAAGCCTATTTTGGATGTTAACTTTTTATTTTTTTTATGAGTTTTGAAGATAAAATTTTCTATATATATATAAATTTAGTAATTATTTCTTTAAAGGATACCATAAATCATGGTATTCATTTCATTATTTATGTGTTTAAGATAAATCAACCATTTTAAGGTCGAGAATCCACTCACAAGGTAGGCCTTTAAATCCGTGCACAGTCCTGGAAATTTTTGATGTTTGGACCATATATCATAAATGGAAGATCAAATTTAATAGTATTTGAAATAGATAAAGGGAAAATCCACATGAACAATGATTATTATTGTGGTCAAGCATGATTTACTCTTTATGAAGACAATAATTGAATGGGAACTCCGTGTATTATAATACGAAACATAAGCATAAGAAGAATAAATTTCAAAAGTAAATTGTCTATAACACTATCCACAAATAGAAAATAATGTGTTGATTTTTGGGGTCGATATATAATACATAATGGAACAACCATTCCAAATTTATCTCATTAAATGGGAATACCATGCAAAAAATTTCCCTCCCCACTCCCTATAAAAATGTTTCTTCTTCATTTGAAAGATTTAGAACTGTAGGTGTCCATTTTAAATATTTTTGAATTGTTTTATTTTTATATTATAATATTATGAATTTTTAGTATATTTTAGTATTTTTATTCCTCTCATTCTCATATTTTAATCTTTTTTATTTCCATCTCATTTACTTTTCCACTGTGAACTCTTATGATCATGATCATGTGTAACTAACCTGAAAATTTTCATAAGGGAGGAATCTGGTGTTGACCCAAATCCATTGACCATTCATGATTAATACTTCTTATTTTCTTAGAGTTAGGACAATGAGGATATTTGTGGGAAAGGTTCATTTGTGTCTTTAATTTTCACTTGAGTTTTATCTTTTTCTTCTATAATATTTTACCTTGATCGAGGAGGTGGATGTGGAGTCTCTCAATGATTTTTGAGATTACCATATATTCACAACCATAGAAAAAATTAGATGTTCACACATAATATGGAGTTAGTTAATTAAGTAAATTTGGAACAAAAAATAAGACAATGAAGGTTCAATCGAGGTTATTTTTGCTGTAATGTTTCCTTTGTTCCTAACTTCATTTTAGTTCATTCATTTTGGTTTAATTTCATAAGAATGATTTAATTTTATTATTTTATTCCCATTTATAAAAACTCCATTTATTTTATTTTTATTTAGTAAAAAATATAAAAATAATTATAAGTTAATTAGAAGTAGTGAGTGGTTGATTAAAACATCTCATCAAGAGAATGACCTATGTCAGTCACTATATTACTCATAGTTAATATATTTTGAGAGTGTACATGATGATAATTCATCATGTAGGAATCAGTCTCACATCAATCCGACAAACTTTGTGACCAGTTTGACTCCAGGCATGTATTTTATGATTAAATTGACATTTTTGTAAAAAATACACATGGCGTACTCAAAATTTATAATATAAATTAGGATTTCTTTTGATACATTTAGAAAAAATTATTATGTCCTTTTTAATGTATATATATCAAATTAATGTAAAGTCGACACACATTGTGACCGGTATGGCTCAAAGTGTGTTTTTATTTAAAATTCACATTTTAGTTCAAAATAGAAGAAACATACTCAAAACAGAGAAAACACATTCATATTATTATTATACTTTATAAAACATTTCCATAAATAATTTGTGACATGTTGAAATATGATAAAACTCATTTTGATATGTGGTGGACTTGATAAGAATCAAATCGTGTGTTATGAGTTTAAACATGATATTTTAGTTGAAAATGTGTGTCACTCATTGAAAAAAAATACATTGTACTCAGACTAACGTTATACTTTAGAGAAATGACTCAAAGTCATTTTTTTAAATGTAGGAATAAGTTTCACATAAATAAAACACACAATTTGACTGGTATAACTCTAATTACATGTTTTTATTTTAAATTAACAATTTAATAAGACAAGCATGAGACATACTCCAAACTGAGAAAATGAATTCTTATTTTTAAATATATTAGGAAAATTATCCTTAAGTCATTTTTTATATTTAATAATTAATCACACATCAATCTGATGAACCATGTGACCAGTATAATTTAATGTATGTTTTTATTTAAAATTGAAATTTTTGTTAAAACACAACCCACTGACTCAAAAATGAGAAAACCCATTTTTTGGACGGAGTGGATACTCAATAGGGGGTGAATTGAGTTCCAATAAAAATTTATGTTAAAAATATTTCTCTTAAAATCCCCCAATTTAAAAACAATGTTAACCTGTAGTGAATTTATATAGATTGTAAATGTTCAATTAGTTTCTCAAAGATTGATTAGGTCTCAGTTAATTTAATCTGAAGATTAAATTGTCCTTTGAAACTAACCTACTAGTTTTCAATAAGTATAAACACTTTCTAATTTAACTGTTAATGTATAATTAAAACAAATTATATTTCAAAGTAGTTAACAGTGGAATATGAAATATATATTATACTTATGACTTACACTAAAATGCACAGCAGATGTAACCAAGAGGTTCAGTCTCAAGCCGAGACTTAGTACTCACAAACAATTTATATAAATTGATCCACACACTAGATCAGGGTAAACAATAGTGAAAAGACTGCCTAGGTTTAGGGACCTCTAAAAAAGTTCAATGTGGAAGAACAAACAACAGCTCACAACTGTCCAGGTCTTACTCGACCTCTGCCACTATCCACAGTGGGATACAAGGGAGTTATAGAGTTTGAATGAGGATTTAAGAATCCTCCAGCTTAGCTCAAGATATAGTGTGTGTGTGTGTGTAAAATAAACAAGGTACACACACTGCTTGAAATTTAAATAAAATAATCACTAGAGTAAGTATAAAAGAGTTTATAAAATCTTTAGTGATTGTTAGTGCAGCTCTGGACTCATTTGATTGGTCAGAAAAGCTTCTAAGTCCTTTGGTTTTTGTTCTGAAAACAGAGTATCGTTTCCTTCATTTGTTTTCAGGTTCAGCTTATCAGTCTGATTTCCTGAAGTGTTTGTTGTACTTCTTCACTTAGGATGCAGCTTGTGTTCTCCTATAGAAATGAATTGCTTCGAGTATATCCAGTGCTCTCCAGGTATGGACGTATCCTTTTTGTTTTTGAACCACGTTTCAATGATCTTAAGTCCTTTTATTTTTCACCCTTAATGTTCCTTCTTAGATCCTTGATTCTCTCTTGTATTCATGAACGCCCAGATATATCTTTATCTTCCCTTTTATAGCTTTCAACTCCGGCAAAAAAATTGATTACTTTTTTTCATGGATACTAGGTACGGTTCCCTGACATGCCAACAGATATCATTAAATAACATTAACTGTATTAAAAACATCAAATGTAACTATTAGCATTATAAATAAATAATATTTGAGTATAGGGTTTGACTGGTTGGTCTATTATTAGTATCCTTCTGTTGGTAGATGTGTACAGTGGACTTTGTGTAGCAGTGACCTTCTATCAGTAGCTCTTTGAACATGTATCGCTATCTCCTGATATCAGTAGCTCTTTGAACATGTATTAGTAGCTCTTGATATCGGTAGCTCTTTGAACATGTATTGGTGACTCTGTATATCTGTAGGTATGGGTCTATCGGTAGCTCTGATTTGTATAAGTGACTGTCTGTATCGGTAGCTCACTGCTTATCAGTAGACTTTTACATATCGGTAGCTCTGTGTATCGGTGAATATCTGTATCGGTAGCTCGCTACTTACCGGAGGACTTGTACATATTGGATGCTCTACTTATCGGTGACTGTCTGTATCGGTAACTCACTGCTTACTGGTGGACATGTACATATCAGTAGGTCTGCATATCAGTGACCTTGGCTTATCAGTGACTCTGTCTATCGGAAGACTAATTACTGGTAGCTCTGTATCTGTAGCAATATGCTGATTAGTGACTTAACACTTATCTATTTTATGAAAAACTTATCAAATTGGGATAGAGTTACTTCAGAACTCATATAAATATGGATAAACCTTGATTAACAAATTTCAAGGATATAAATAAACATTAATTGGGATTTTCAAGGTATTTGAAAGCATTGTTGGGATTATCAAAACAGGTGAGGTAAACAATCTACCCCTTTTTGATAATCACAAATTATGATATTCTAGTTTTTTTAAAAAAATTATCGTAGGATATATCATTAAATTGTAATATCTTAGAGAAAATAGTATACTTTAGAACATAATATTTCAGAGGTAGAAATAAAGCATGAATATCCGAGGGGAAAAGCATGGTAGCTCTTCCATAGATAAATTTCTCTCTCAATCCTTTGAGAATATTTCTCCCTCTATGATACTTTGATAATATTTCTACCCCATTGTGATAATAAAAAAGTGGGAAAGAACAAAGAGAAGAAGAAAAAAATGAGAAAGAAAAGAAATCCAATTGTATTATATTTTGCATAATGGTACAGAGAAAGAAAACAAAATACAAGGGATTCCTATCAAACATCTTAGCCACTTATTCTATCCACATCCTCAAGGTGTGATTTTCTCTTTGGATCAGAAGAAGATTCAGACTGTGTAGATGCAGGTGAAGTCTTAGGAACACCAGAGATGATCACAGGAGGCTGAGTGACTGAAACTAATCCTGGTCTGTATAGAGTATCCCTCTTAGTACTCATTGGTGTAAGGCATTGAATGGCTTGAGCAGGAGTCATCTGAAAAATAGAAGCTATAGAGGTACAGGGAGGTTAATCTGGAGGTACAATAACTGGCCTAGCATCGACATGCAGGAAAGGAAGTAAAAGAATTATGAAATCCATAATTATTCCTCATCCTCTCTCCATATCAGATATGAAATCATCTTTGTTATCCATGAATTTGACCTAGCCTGGAGTCAATTCCCTTAGATTGCTGAATTGGTCTCTGAAGGCTTGATTTATAGGAGGTAACTTCAAGTTTTCCAATAGAAGTTTGAAGTGATTGTTGAGTTGATGCTTGGTGTAAATCTTTTGGAAATAGGAGTCTACCATGTCTTTCACTTCTTTCTTAGATGCAAAATCTTCTATCATATAGTATTTGACTATCTTCATTATTTATCTATATAGATCTCTGGTAGAAATCACTACTTTTCTCAGGTTGGATGAGTCCACAGAGCCAGTGGTTGAAGCTGAACCAAGCTCCTCCTTCATCACAGCTCGAATCTAATCCAAATCTACTGATGTTCTAGAAGCAACAAAACCAAAAGAGAATGTTACTGTTTTCCTGATGTTTTTGGTCAACCCACTAATAAGATTTTATATTTGGGAATCCTGGGTTTTAACATGATCTTTTATGGAGGTTTTAAAACTTTCGAACACTGAACCCATCTGGCTCACAACACTTTTGATGTAGGCTAATTCCTTGTATGCTTGAGATTTTTAACTCATGTAAGATTGTAAATAAATAATAGATTTCATTAGAGCTTCAAAATCTTCTTCCAGTCTAGATACTTGAGTCTGGAAGGCTATTACTTCTTCCACTATTTCTTTCATAATGGTTTACAAATTACAACCGAGAGAGAGTTTAAAAGATTTTTCGAAATTTCTCATCTCTTCAACAAAGCAATGCTTCAACTCAGCAACAGAATCCCTAAAGGACTCTTTCAGCTCATCCTTTAAGGATTAATGGTCAGCCTTGGTGATCATATCAGCTGGAGAAATTACAACATCTGCTCTTTCAGATGCTATGCTGGCCACTGAGTTAGTCATAATCGATTGGATTGATGACACCAGTGAATCTTGCATCTTCCTTGTCTCTTCCACAAAACTGACTTTAATATTTTTCATCAAATTATCGAGGTCATGCATTATGACCACATCTTCAGGTAACAACTCGATCCCTACATCATAAATGATCTTTGGTCTATTGAGGGAAGCCTCATTATCAAAACTAGGATACTCTAATCCACAAACCACAAAACCTGGGTCTTCTACCCAGTCCTCAATCTCATCAGCCACTAAAACACTTCCAAACATGGTTTGATACTCCCCTCAATGGGTGCTTTCCCATGTAAAACAAAAAAATTATCAGAAGGTCATTCTTCCTCAGAAGAATCTTCTACTATCAATTCTATCTCTGCAATAGCAAGAGGATCCTCTGGATTAGGTACAACTTCTTCCATTTCTCCCATTACTTCTTTAGCATGCACAACTGAGATTCCAATTAATGGACTCAAACTTAAGCAGACAGAATCAGAGGCTTCATATTCATTCTCCTTTTCTAATTTATGCTCAGGGGCTAGCTGGTCTTCCTCATCTGTAGGAGTCTCTTCTTCTACTAAGGCTTCCTTTTCTAAAGATACAAATTCAGCAGCAAGACGTCGAGATACGTCCGGATCTATTCCATAATCCATAGAAGTCTCTTCTTCTTTAGTTTCATCACTGTATTTAGGTTCTTCTTAATCAGGTCCTAGACCTGGATCCCTCACATCTGTAGGTCTTGAAGGATGAACCACGTGATTGAATTTATCATAGACCTTCTTGTCATCATTAAACCACTCTCCTCTCTATGGGTTTCAATTTATCTTCATGTATTTTCACAACGTGCTTGTGATACAAAAATTATTCTTTACTACCACTATCTCATCTTGAGACATATATACCCCATTCACTTTGATCATCACTGAGATCAACTTGGCAAAGAATAGGGCATTAGTCTTTGATTTTGGGAATGTCATGTCTCCCATTTGAATCATCAGCAATCTACACAGATTCACTTTTACACAATGTCTCAAGATTTTCAGGAGATAGATATCGTGATATCTTAAATTTCAAAAATCCCCTCTCCATGGTATTACGACATGCTGAACAAATTTGAACAACAATCTGTTCTCTCCATCCATTTTAGCAGCCACTACTTGTCTTTGATTTCCATCACTGTTGAGCTCCTCCAAGGAAGTATCATAATCAAATATCTCACTTGTAGGTGGTATAGATTTTGAGACATATCCAGATACACCTTCGTGTGGAACCTTCAGTCATTCATCCCACTCAACAGATAAAAAAGACATCTCTTTTCCATTCACAAAAGAAATCACTCAGTTCTCATCATCTGACTTCTCAAAACTCACAAACTCATAATGTTTTATCATTAGATTTAGATAGTATGGACCATTGCTTTTCGAAAATCAATCTACACACTTTTTATCTTCTATCACTTCGATCACTAATGATTTTCTAGGTAACAACCATTCCATGCATATCTATTTTTCAATCACAATAACTCTATTTTGTAAATGAGGGTTCACTGGTCACCTACTCAACCTAGTTCTACCAACACTACCACTTGCATCTGGTTCGGATTTTATCTTCTTTTCACTCAGCTCATCAGTGTTATCTCTTATGGAATGATGTTTGGTTTTTTCCATCTCTATTTCGAGGGATTTAGGGTTTTCTAGAGATTCAAGAGTAAGGCTTGATGGTAAAGGATTTGAGGCTCGGTGGATTAAGAAGTATCTAGGACTTTGTTTTTATCATTTAAGAATCGCAAATTAAATAAATAAAATGAAATAAAGTAAAAATGATTTAGATTCTAATGGTAGACAGATGTTTAAAACAACGCACTCATCAGTAGGGTTTATCGGTGAGAATTCCTATCAGTGAGGTCCATCGGTGAGGTATCATCGGTGAGGTATCATCGGTGAGGATACATCAGTGTGGTTACATCAGTGAGGTTACATCGGTGAGGTTACATTGGTTAGGTTACATCCGTGAGGTTACATCAGTGAGGTCACATCAGTGAGGTTACATCGGTGAGGTTACATCGGTGAGGTTACATCGGTGAGGTACCTTCCGATCATGGTTAAACATTCCCAACTCCTGCCTAATGTAACTTAACCTATCCGAACATGATAGTTTGGTGAAAATGTCAGCTAACTAATTTTCAGTACCTATAAATTCAAGAGTAATATCACTATTTTGATAATGATCTCTCAATAAATGGTGCCTTACATCAATGTGTTTGGTCCTAGAGTGAGATATAAAGTTTTTTGAAATGTTAATTGCACTAGTGATTTCACAGTTGATTGAAACATGCTTAAATTCATATCTATAGTCCAAAATAGGGTGTTTCATCCACAAAATATGTTCACAGCAACTACCAGCAGCTATATACTCTGCTTCGGTAGTAGATAAAGCTACAGTATTCTGATTTTTACAACACCAAGATACTAAGAATTTTCCCAATATATGACATGTTCCATATGTGCTTTTTCTATCTAACTTGAAACCATCAATATCAGCATCTGAATACTCATTAATTCAAAAGATTGTCCTTTTTAGTAAAACAAACATAAATTTGTAGTATGTTTAAGATACTTAAAAATTCATTTAACAGCAAGTAAATGAGATTCTATTGGATTAGATTGAAATCTTTTACACATACACACACTTAACCTAATATTTGGTCGACTAGCATTAAGGTAATGTAAGCTTCCAATAATACCTCTGTAATTGGTTTGATCCACTGGTTTCCCAGTTTCATCTCCCACAAATATACAGACTGTACTCAAAGGAGTTTCACTTTACTTAAAACTATCCAAACCAAAACGTTTTAAAATATCCTTTGTATATTTACTTTGGTTCAATATAATACCATTTTCAGTTTTAAAAACTTGAAATCCAAGAAAATATTTGATTTCTCCCATTGAACTCATTTCAAATTCATTTTGCATACTCATTGAAAAATTAGTGCATAAGGAATGTTTAGAAGATCCAAAGACAATATCACCAACATAGATTTTTACGATCAAAAAATATTTAGAAATTCATTTAATAAAAAGAGTTGGATCAGCAATCCCTTTAGTAAACCTTTATAAAATAAGAAAACTACGTAGTATATCATTCCAAGCTCTTGGAGCTTGTTTTAAACCATATCAAGCTTTAGAAAGTTTAAAAACTCTATTTGGAAAATGAGGATTAGTAAATCAAGGTTTTTGTTCAACAAAAACATCTTCAATAATAGAACCATTTAGAAAATCACTTTTAACATCCATTTAATATAACTTGAAATTCAGATGAATAACATAGGAATGTAATATCCTAATAGCTTCTAATCTAGATACAGGTGCAACGGTTTTCTCATAGTCTATACCTTCCTCTTGACTATATCCTTGTAAAACTAACCATGCTTTGTTTCTAACTATATTTCTAGATTCATCAACTTTTTTCCTAAAAACCCATTTAGTGCCTATTGTCAGAGTGTCCTTGGGTCTATCAACTAATTCCCAGACATTTCTTCTTTCAAATTGATTTAACTCTTCTTGCAGAGCCATTACCCAAAATTCATCATTGATTACATAATTGACATATTTAGGTTTTAGCTGTGAAATAAATGCTTGATGTTCAACCTGGTTTCTTAGAGAAGCTCTAGTCTGTGTCCCTCTATCAGTATTACCAACAACAACATCAAAAAGATGATTGTAGAGAATCCTTGTTGATCTAGTAAAGGTAGGACTAGAAATTTCAGGTTCATCTATAGGTTCGGGTTCAACAGAAGCAGGTTCTTGCATATGTCCAGAACTTGATGTTTTTACTGCAGGTTCATTAGTTTTATCATTAAGGTCCAGAACAGACAAACAGACTTCAAGATTTTCAAGAGAGGTTTTAGGTTCGTGTGGATCAGTTTCATCAATCTTGATGTGAACAAATTCTTTCACACATTTGGTTCTTTTTTTAAAGACTCTATAGGCTTTTCTAGTTAAATAATAACCAATAAAAATTCCCTCATCACTTTTAGAAGCAAACTTGTCTAGATTAACCTTTGTATTGAGGATAAAGACTTTTCATCCAAAGACTCTATTTTAACTAACATTGGGTTTTCTATTATTACATAGTTCATATGGGGTCTTCTTGAGAACATGTATAATCAAGACTCTATTAATAATATAACAAGATTTATGCACATCCTCAACCCAAGAATAAATTGGCAGATCATACTCATTAAGCATAGTTCTTGTAATTTCTTGAAGGGTTATATTTCTTATTTCTACTACACCATTCTTCTATGGTGTCCTAGGGGAAGAAAGTTGTGACTATAGCCATTATGTGAGAAATAAAATTCAAATTATTGATTTTCAAACTCACACTCATAATCACTTTCAGGGATTTAATCTTATGTTCACTAAGGTTTTCTACAGACATTGATTTTTTAATAAAGTAAGAACAAGATTCACTTTTGTGAGCTATGAAGTATACCCTAGTATATCTAGAAATTTCATATACTAAGACATAAACATAGTGCTTCCCATTTAAACTAGAAAATCTAGAGGGTCCAAACATGCCCATGAGAACCATCTCGAGAGGTTGGCAAGTTGAAACTTATTTCATTGATTTAAAAGATACTTTATTATGCTTTCCCTTTTGATAGGGGTCACAAAATTTGTCATTTGGGAATTCAGGATTGGGTATATCACTAACTAAGTTCTTCCTAGTCAGTTTTCTAAGTGAATGGATATTGCATGTCCTAATATTCGGTTCCAAAGCCAAGACTCTTTATGAAAAGAATTTAAATAAGTAACATTTGGTTTGGAAAAACAATTTAAATCAACAGAATAATCATTTTAATTTCTCAAAGAAGAAAATACTAAAACATTTTTAGAGTTAAAAAATTACAAGAATAATTTTCAAAGATAACATTAAATCCATTGCGACATAACTAAGAAAAACATAACAGGTTATACATATGTACATCAACAAATTAAACTTGAAAATTTAATACTGAATTAATGATACCAATCTGGCATAGGCTGATGATTTTTCCTTTAGAATTATCACAAAAGTTGACATGGCCGCCATCAACTTTGAATAGACTTATGAAGAATGAGTAATCTCCAGATATATGTCTTGAACATCCAATATCCATGTACCATAACCCCTAGTTTGAACTCTTAAAACATGTTTCCTACAAAACATATTTATATGGAAAATGATTTTGGTACCTAGATCTTCTTGGGTCCAGAAATGTTAGCAATCAAGGATTTATGTTCCCAAATTTCTCTTATGGGTTTTATATAATTTACAGAATCAATATATTTTGAAGGATAAACTTTATCTGATCTATAACCATATAGATAACTAGTTTAAGCATATGAATTTACAGAACTAGAACTAGCAGAATTTTTTCCAGATTTAGAGATAAATCTAGTTTTAGTAAACTGTCTATTTCGAGGTTGGTATCCCAAACCATTAGTATATTTTAGTGCAACATGCTTTCATACCATATGAGTTAGAGTATCCATTCCATTTGTGAATTTTTCTAAGTTCATTCGAAGTTTCTCAATAGACATTTTCAGTTTTTTATTTTCCATTAACAGTTTAGCATTATTTTCCTTTTCTACATCAAAGGTAGATTCAAATATAGCATTGAGAGCATGTTGTTTCTTCAATGAATTATATTTTTCCTTAAGTTCATTTCAATCATCTTCTAGCATATTACAATATTCAAATAATTCATCACTAGACATATTTTCAGATTCAGAATCAGAATCATCTCGAGAATAGTATGAATTTAAAACAGGATTCCCCAGTGTTACCTCAGATGTATTTGTCATAAAACACATGTTTGTTTTATGAGAATCTTAATCCTTAGCAGAATCTTAATCACTTCAATTGTCTTTTGAAGCACTCCACGTTTCTTCCATTGCTTTCTTATACTTATTGTCATTATCATCATATTTCTTTTTTAATTTTAACTTCGGATAGTCAGCCTTGAGGCGTCCTTTCCTCTTACATTCATACCAAACTATATCATCTTCTTTATTGAATTTCTTCCAATCCTTCTTCCAATGACCATTATTGTCCTACTTTCCCCTTTAATTTTATTTTTTGACGAATTTATTCGTCCTATAGAACTTCTGGAACCTTCTAGATATTTGAGCTATCTCAGCATCACTGTCTGAATCCAAATATTCACTAGTTGAACATTCAGTAGGTACATGCATTCTCTCCTTGTCTTTTCTCTTTGAAGCAGTATACTTAAAAGCCACTATATTTCTCTTGGGATCATCAACTTATTCTTTTTTCACCTTCATATATTCCTCTTACAGCATACGATTACCTATTAAATCCTTAATAGGGAGTGTGCTGATGTCACATGATTCTCTAATTGAAATAGAAGAGCCTCTCCATATTTCTAGTAGACATCATAATATCCTCATAATTTATTCCTTTGCTGGAATAGCCTTTCCCAGAGAGGTCATAGTATTGAAAATCTCATTGAACTTGAGATACATGTCAGAAATAGGTTCATCAGATTTCGTTTTAAATTTATCATATTTTATAGTATATGTATTCAATCTCATTTCATTAACATTGGTTGTTCCCTCATGGGAAATAGCCAATGTGTCCCATATTTCATAATCATTTATACAAGTAGAAATTATATTAAACTCTTCATCTCCTAAAGCCCAATATAAAGAATTCATAGCTTTATAAGTTTTATTGTAAGGAGTCTTTGTAGGTTCATCCCAAGTTGTTCATTCAGTTGCTGGAATCTTATAGTGTGAATCAATAGCAGTCTAAATATCAAAACTCATACTTTCTAAATGAATTTTCAATTTTAGTTTCCACTGGGCATAATTTGTATAATTAATGAATGGTGTCATGTTAGAAGTAGCACCTTTTACTCTATTTTCCATAGCTAGAGGTTAGAAAGAATATTTAAAGAGATAAAATTTAGAACTAACAAAAATTTATGATCTTTAAAATATAACTAAAATCACTGTTTCAAAGTAGAGTATTTGAAAACATTTATAAACAAAACAAACACTTTGATACCAAATTTTGGTAAGATTGGATACCCAACAGTGGGGTGAATTGAGTTCCAATCAAAATTTCTGTTAAAAATATTTCTCTTAAAATCCCCCAATTTAAAAACAAAGTTAGACTATAGTGAATTTTTACAAATTGTAAATGATCAATTAGTTTTTCAAAGATTTATTAGGTCTCAGTTAATTTAATCTAATGATTAAATTTAATTTTGAAACTAACTTATTGGTTTTCAATAATTATAAACACATTCTAATTTAACTATCAAAGTAACTTTAAAACAAATTATATTTCAATGTAGATAGCAGTGGAATATGACATATATATTATACTTATGAATTAAACTAAAATGCATAGCAGATGTAATCAAGAGTTTCAGTCTCAAGCTGAGACTTAGTCCTCCCAAACAATTTGTATGAATTGATCCACACCATTGATCGGGGTAAACCACAGTTCGAAGACTATCCTGGTTCAGAGAAATATACCACAATTCTATGTGGGAAAACAAACGACATCTCACAGCTATCAAGGTCATACTCAACCTCTACCACACTCCACAGTGGGATAAATGGGAGTTATAGAGTTTGAATGAGGATTTAAGAATCCCCAAGATTATCTCAAGAGATAGTGTGTGTAAAATAAACAAGGTAAACACACTACTCGGAATGTAAATAAAAGAATCACTGGAGTATGTATGAAAGAGTTTAGAAACTCTTTAGTGATTGGAAGTAAAGCTCTGGACTTGTTTAATTGGTCAGAAAAGCTTCTGAGTCCTCTCTTTTTTATTTTGAAAATAGATTATCGCTTCTTTCATTAGTTTCAGGTTCATCTTATTATCCTGAGTTCATGAAGTGTTAGTTGTAGTTCTTCACTAAGGATGCAGCTTCTGTTCTCCTCTAGAAATGAATTTCTTTGAGTATGTCCAGTTCTCTCTAGGTATGGATGTAGCCTTTTCATTTTTGCACCACGTTTCAATGCTGTTAAGCCCTTGTATTTTTCACCCTTCGTGTGCCTTCTTAGATCCTTGATTCTCTCTTGTATTCGCACACACCCAGATATATCATTATCATCCCTTTTGTAGCATTCATTTCCGGCAAAAAAGAATGATTACTTTTTTCATGGGTACTAGGTACGGTTCCAAGACATGCCAATAGATATCATTAAATAACATTAACTGCCTTAAATAAATCAAATGTAATGGTTTCATTAATAAATAAATAATATTGAGAGTATAGGTTTTGACTGGTTGGTCAATCATTAGTAGCGTTATGTTGGTAGATGTGTACGTTGGAATGTTTGTAGCAGTGACCTTCCATCGGTAGCTCTTTGATCTTGTATCGGTAGCTCCAGATATAGGTAGCTCTTTGAACTTGTATCCGTAGATCCTAATATCGGTATTGCTTTGAACTTGTATCAGTGACTCTGTATATCGGTAGCTCTGGGTCTATCGGTTCCCCTGTATTGTATCGATGACTGTCTGTATCGGTAGCTCGCTGCTTACCTGTGGACTTGTACATAACGGTAGCTCTGCGTATCGGTGATTGTCTGTATCGGTAGCTCACTGCATATCGCTAGACTTGTACATATCAGTAGCTATGCATATCGGTGATTGTCTGTATTAGTAGCTCGATGCTTACTGGTGGACTTGTACATATCAGTAGCTCTGCGTATCGGTGACCATGGCTTATCGGTGACTGTGTCAGTTGGTAGACTAAGTACCGGTATCTCTCTATTAGTATCTATACGCAGATCATATAGTTAACACTTATCTGTTTTATGAAAATCATATCTAATTGGGTTAGAGTTACTTCAGAACTCATATAAATATGGATAAACATTGACTAGAAAATTTCAAGGATATAGATAAACATTAATTGTGATTTCCAAGTTATGTGAAAGCATAATTGGGATTATTAAAACAGGTGAGGTCAACACCATTCAAATTTTTTTGATACATTAACATCATGATTGATAAATTATTTGTGATTCGTAGGTATTTGAAACATCTCAACCTGATACATGGTGTGCCCGATAATACTCAAAATACGTGTTTACAGTTTAAAATTGAAATATTAGTTCCAAATGTGTTTCACTCACTAAAAACTAAGAACATGTACTCAAATTTTCTTGATACAATTGGAAAATTATTCATGAGTAATTATGATGTGTAGGAATTAGTCGCACATTAAAATGACAGAATATGTGACCGATATTACTCAATGTTTGGGTTCTCAGTTTAAATTTTCATTTTAGTAAAAATGACACAAAGCCTAATGAAAATAGAGAAAAAAATTCATATTTTTTGATACTTTAGAAAAATTATTCTTAATTCATTTTTTATGTGTGTAAATAAACCACATGTCAATCCGACAAACAGTGTGACCGATATAACTACAAGTGTGTCATTTTGATTAATGTTGACATTTTAGTTCAAAACACACATCACAAACCAAAAAATAATAATAAAATCCATATTATTTCTATAATTTAGGATAATAATATATAATTAATTTGTGACATGAATTAATTATCCGCATATCAATATGATAGATGATGTGGTTGATATGACTAAAATAGTGTGTTTTGAAATTAAAAATAATAATTTAGCTCAAAATTTTTTCCAACCCCTGAAAACTATGAAAATTCACTCATATTGTCTTGATACTTTAGAACAATGATTCATAAGTAAATTTTTATGTGTATAAATAAATCACTTGTTAAAATGACACATGTTGTGACTGGTATTACTCAAAGTACATTTTTTTAGTTTAAATTGGAATTTTAGTAAAAAAGACATGTGGCATACACTAAACCATGAAAATACATTTGTATTATTTTTATACATTAGTACAATGATCTTCAAATAATTTTATATGTATTGGAATCAACTGCATGTCAATATGAAATGTGGTGTTATTGGTATAACTCAATGTGTTTTTTTCTTTAAAATTGATATTTTAGTTCAAAACCAAAACCAAAAACTCAAAACTAATCAAACACATTTTGATGATTTTAATACATTAGAATAATAATCCATATATAATTTTTGATTTGTAGTAATATTATTCACCTCAATATGATATGTGGTGTGCTTGGTATGACTCAAACTATGTGTTTTGAGTTTAAAAATGACATTACCGTTCAAAACACACATGATATACTAGAAAACTAAGAATCATATTCCTATTGATTTGGTAATTTCGGGAAAAATAATATCTATGTCATTTGTGATATGTAGGAATTATCCACACGTCAATTAGATACATGGTGTGACCGGTATGACTCTAATTGTGTGGTTTTAGATTAAAAATGTCATTTTATTACTATATTATTTCATATTTTTGTTTAATTTATTTCTTTGGAAGTAATACTAACATTAATTTTTTTTATATGTATATTCTTTTTCTCAAATTGGGGTGGGTTTTTTGGGAAAACTGATACCATGATCAGGTTTGTTTTGATGCGGACAGGTGCTAAAGATAACAAAACAATTTATGTTTTTGAATGTTTTTGTTAAATTGTACTTGATAATAGAATTCAACAAATCAATGTTTTATATATCTATAATATTGTGTTTTTTCAGGTATTTGAGATGTAACTTTTATTTAAATTAAATTATAAATTTTCCATTTATATATATTTGTTGCTACAGTGTGATGAAATTTTAACAACACATTACATTACTATGGAATTTATCAATTCTATTTCTAATGCCGATAAAGGGGGTTCACTAATAATGAATCTTATGACAACAATGATTTTTTTCAGTGCATTTAATGTTTTCTTGTAGTGTGGGGCTTATCCCAATATGTAGTAGTGAAAAACATAATAAAAATTCGATGAAGTTTCCTTAAATATTAATAATTCTATAAGTGTTCCAATGGATTAAATAATTCATCATTATAACTTTTATAGCTCAATAAATCGTTAAAAAATGGTAGAAAAAATTATTCTGAAATCTGTAGAGAGATAAATATAATTTCATTAGTTAAGAAAATTTTTTAGAGCACTAAAAAAACTATTTCAACATTTATTTTAGTTTAATGAAATGTAGATAAATATCTTATTTTTTCAAATCACCAAGCCACATAGAATTTTTAGGTCTTTAGTTAGATTTGTCAATTAATAACCGAAGCTATCTATATAATGAAAACAATTGAGAAACCAAAAACAAGCTTTAACATTTGAAAAAAATTGAACATCTAGAGACTGATTCATACATTTTCATAATGGAATGAATTGTAAAAAATGTTATTATCTCTCATATATAGTAGGATTTATAAAATTACAATTACTTTAACAAAAAATATATTAAAGATTAAATGACCTAGTAAAACTAATTTCTATAAATTATGATTTAAATTTCATTAAAAAAATATTATGAAACATTTTAATATTAAAATCATTAAAAATTAAACAAATAACAAAAAATACCAAAAAAACTTCTTACAAAACTAGGTTTCCTATACCCTGACGTAGTTATGACCAAGAATATATAAATGTTCTAAGTACAACAGATGCACCGATAGGGCATTCCCAACTCATATTTTTTAATCATAGTTGATGATTAATCTAAGATGTACATCAATGAAGAATTCAATGGCCCATGTAATTGAATCAATGATAAATTAACATGATAATTCCTGAACCAAACATAGGATAATTACATAATGATTTATAATAAATTTAAGTAATTGATGAATTACGTTGTGATGAATTCATTATTTATTGATAAATTTGTGAACATATCTATGTTGTACCGTCATTGTGTCACATGAATCAATTATAGATTCCCTTGTAGAAGTGATTGACACATGCACCACAAACATCCCTGAATAACTACTGGAATCTCCAAGTGTTATCATGGATGATCCTAGAACATGCATTATGCATCATTGATCACCACAATAATTGATTAGAAGAAGGATCCTCCTTGGTCTCCATAGAAACAAGATGGGTGGTGGAGGTGGTTCACTATCCATTTTTAGAGGGTTCTTAGAGAGGTTCTCTCTATATATTGAGATAATTGTCCTTTTCATTTTAAATACCTAACAAAATGGCTAGCTCTAGGGTAGGAAATAATATAATTGAGTTTAAATATTGATAAGGTTAAAAAAATAATTTCACATTCATCCTTATTACATCCATAATACCCAAAAAACCCCATGTCTATAATATTAATATTATTATTTCTTGACATGTAAAAAACAAGTGAATTAATTGAATATTATTATTTTTAATAAACTGCTTAATTTTTTCAAATAATATTTAACATATATATTATTTCCCAGTTGAACATCAAAATCATTACATAACTCCTCCACAATGTTTATTAATATTTGAATAAATTATATTTAATAAATAAATATAATTTCATTATTTTTCAATAAATAAAGAAATATTATATTCAATAAATAGAAAATAAATATTTATTAAATATTCTTATCATAAACTATTCTCTCATATAACTAGGGACAGAATATATACAATCAAGAAAACATGAAAAATTATTAAATAGTGTATGGGATTAATATTTATTCATCATGTTAAATAATAATTAATATTATATTATACGAGGTTTTGGATACACATAGTGTGTGACCCTCTAGGACTGTTTCTTAGTGGAATTAGGCAGAGCAACTCAAATTCTATGGTTAACGTCATACATCATTTCAAGGAACCCATAGAGAAAGAAATTAATTTCATATTTATATAAAATCTCATATGAATACTTGTTGTGAAATACAATCCCATTATTATGATATCTTTAATTATATTGCTTGCATGCAATAATCATCAACCCATGTGCTCGATGATTATTTCTCCCTATATTCTATAAATACACATGCCCAAAAATCTCCATTAACATGAATTTATTTAGTTTTTTTTCCTTCCCCTCAATGCTCCTATGATATCATCTTATATTAAAAAATGGGGGAAATCCTTTCTAACATTATTCATTGATGCAATATTACACATAACATGCCCAATGTATTCTACTTCACCATGAAAATTTTGTGTCATGGTTTTTATCAATACATAAAAGTACACTACTAATAATATACATTAACAATAATATTAAATTATATGGATAAGTACAAAAATTCTCATATTTGAACTTCTAATGAAAAATATAAATGTAGATTTTCTATAGGAGGTTTGTGTTCTCATAATCTTTGGAAATAGAAATTTCTATGGGCATAAACCACAAAAAGATTCTAAAAGTTCTATGAGTCTCCACTGTTGATATCTATATAATTGGTGTCTCATCAAATGATATCATCAGGATATGAAATATATATTTATGAATATTTTCATAACACTTCTGGCTTCTCATCATAGAGGGGAACTACTATAACCGTTCAGTGAAATAGTTACTATTAGGAAATTATCACAGACCATGTCATTCAAAAGATAAATGATGATGTGATAAGTAGTTCATTAATATTAAAAATAATTAATATAATTAATTATAATACAAAAATAAGTTGGTTCTAGGAAACCTACTCTAATATACTCCCAATTTCACTAGATCCAACTGCAAACAATCTTTATTCCGCTAGTTATCACAAGATAATCATGCTTCTACTAATATAAAGCTTTAGTAAAGGGGTATAATTTTTTTTTCTTTCATGAAAACACTACTCATCATAAATTCCCCATTTGAGAATCATCCCACAAGATGTGATATGTATAGAGTATGTTCTTTGTTCGTTTATGAAACCTTGACACTTTTACAAGAGCCAATATTGTACTATTATCATAATATAATGTAGTAGGATCACATATTCTTTGTACCACATCAAGATCTTAGGCAAATATATATATTCATATATATTATTTGGGTGTATCATAAGGCACTATATACTCAGAAGCTATTGTATAATCGGTGAAAACTATTTGATTTGAACTCTTATAGCATAGAGATATCTGATGAGACTAATGACACATGATGATGATGAATTAAGATCATTCTAATATTTTTAAAATCTAGAATCAATACAACCCCTGATAAACAACCATATCATAATCATACAATAAGAACATATCCTTAGTTCTTCTATGATACATAACGATAGCATTAATAACAATGAAATATTGTCTACCTAAATCAACCTGATATCTTCTTCTTATTCTCAAGGCATAGGAAACATCAAGAATAATACATAACATTGCATAAATGATGGATCCTATCATATAAAAATTTGATATATTACTCATTATATCATTCTATTCTTGTGGTTGTGGAAACATTTCCTTGGGAAGATGTATTCCTTGTGACACTGGAAAAATCCTCTCTTAGATTGTTCCATAAAAAATCTCTTTAGTATGTAGTTAATATAAGTACTTTGACATTGTTCAATCAAACTATTAGATCATGAATTATTTTTAACCCAAGAATTTATGCTACTTCACCTGAGTCATTAATAGATAAGCACTTGATTAACCATTCCTTAACAGACAGTAATACTGGTACATCATTTCAACTACATAATATGACATCGATATATTTTACTATGATAAAGATTGAAATCCCCAAAAAACTCTTATAAACACATAGATTAGATTCATTTAATATGAAACCAAAGTCCATTATAGCTTCATTGAACCAAATGATCAATGACTTGGATGCCTGCTTTAATCCATAAAAAGAACCCTATCACATGCATATATTTTTGAAAAAATTTAGGGATCAGAACCAATAAAGTTGTGTTATATATAAATCCTCTTGAAAGTTCCCATTTAGGGAATTTATTTTGACATCAATCTTCTAAATTTAATATTCATGGTAAGATAATATTGCAACTAGTATTCTAAGGGATCTAAACATGGTAACTGGCAAAAATGTTTTATCATAGTCAATTCCATGATGTTGTTTGAACCCTTTATCCAATAGCTAATCATTTTATGTATTTACATTACATTATATATATAGATTTCTCTTGAATACCCATTTATAACCAATACAATTTACATCAATTAGAATAATGACTAAAACCCAATCTTGGTTCTGATACATTCAATACATATCAAAATTCATGGATTCATTATTTCTTATTGATTATGGGCTTTCTATTACATCTATATTAGTTAGAGGTACATTAGTTTCAACCAATAATGATTTATTATCTCCAATGATTAGAAAACTATATATTTTTTGATCTCTTAACTATCTGATGCTTCAACACAGTACTTGTGTTTTTGGAAAATATTCTTACCTAGGAACATGGAGATTTTTTTCCAATACCAACTCATGGGTATCTTAATCATAAAATTCATTGTAGTAAATCTTTCTCCCACAACCTATATTATGGATGTGACCCCATTAAATAAATACAACCTATCATGTGACAATTTATTTATTTTCTTATGGGTTATATTCATAATATCACCTTAATTACTTAGAATACTCTATGAAGATACAATTCGTGCATCAAGGTGCTATTTTTTTACTCTATATAGTCTTGAAAAATTCATATCATCTACATAAACTAGTGTGTGATAAAAAATATTTGTTTTCGTCCATCAACTCATATAGAATTCAATTTTTTCTTAAGTTGATACCCAATTTAAAATATGTATTATAGTATGTTATTCATATGCCCCAAAATATAATGGATGATCTACATGACTCATCACATATCATACCATATCAAGAAAGGTATGGTTCCTCCTTTAACAAAAATCATTCCACTATGGTGTATAAGGTGGAGTGAGTTGGGATAGAATCTCAAACTCCAATAGAATTCGAGATAATCTTCGATAAGAAATTCAAATCCTGTACCATATCAAAGGCTCTTTATTTTCTTATCAAGTTGAGTCAATAATCCATTCTTGAATTATTAGAATTTATAAAAAGACTCAAAATTATACATCATCAAGTATACATATCCACATATAATCAAGTCATCAGTAAAATTTTTGAGGTATGAATATTCATCTATAGTTTATACTAGGAAGGTCCATACACATCAGTTTTTATCCCTCCTATAAGATATTTGTCCCTTTCACACTATCCACTAAATGGTGGTTTATTAATTTTTCATTGAAAAAATTATAACATCATTCAAGTGTTCATAGATCAAAAGATTATAGATAACCATATTAACAGATATTTTTTAGATGCTTATTATTTACATGACCAAGAAAGTGAAGCAACAACTACATGTTATATAAATTGTGAAAAGATGATTCATTATCTATTTCCAATACTTGGTTTTCATAATTTAATACATAAAATTGTTATTTAGTTGTTTCATACCATAAAAATGTTACTTATATAAAATATTAATTTTTTATTTCCAAATTAGAAGATAAATTGATCCATGTTAGGTTAATAAATTTATATGATGTTCTTAGTAACACTTATAACAAAATAACAGTTCTATAAAAGAAAAATTGTTCTAATTGTAAATAAAATATGGTAATATACTATAACAAAAGTAGAAAGTCGTAATCCAATAGATTATATATGATCCAGAACATCTATATAAATCATATGAATTGTAATTGGTTCCGACATTTTAGTACAGTTGTGAGCACCAAAATCTATATCCAATACTCAAAGTGTAGATATAGAAAGAATACACTCCATAATGAATACACCATTAGCTTTCCCTTAATTTGGGGTTATGTTATTCTACTACTAGCCTTTCTTGAATCATGAAAAACCTATTACATATTTTTCCTATGCCTGAATTTAGATATTCTTCTTATTAGAAGAAAAATCCATGGGACTATTATACTTAGTATGAGTCTCGGGACACTTTACCTTGTTCTTCCTTATCATCTTCACCATAAATAATGTGGGTTTTTGATTCCCCAAGTACTTTTCAACTAGGTAATGTGAGTAAGAAGTAATGAAATATTATTCTTACTATTTCCAATGTTTTAAATCACCATGAAACTAGATAATGATTTAGTCAGCGATGAAATGACTAGATCTATGTGAATATCATTGGAGATAATAATTCCCATGTTGTCTTTGTAATATAGGTAGCCAATCATCTTGACCACATGAGGCCTAATATTTGAAAAATCTCTAAGATTTCACGTGAACAATGCATTAGATATATAATTTCTCTCATCATAATAAAAGAAAATATATATTAGCAATGGTGAATTTTCCCTATTATTGGAGGTTTAAACCACCAAAAAAATGTTTAGATATGGTTATAAAAATCACTGTGTATTTCATGGTCAAAAATCATTTACTGGTAGTTATTATTTTGAGGAGAGGTTTTTTTATGTGTCATTTTTTGATAATTTAGCATCGATATTGATTTTATTTAGAAGTAGTTTTTTAAATGTGGTAAAAATTGTATAGATAAAATAAACATAAACACCAGTATTTAAAATTTTATGAAATTTATTTAGCAGGAGTTATTATAAAACACTTCTGAATATTTTATTTAAAATTTAATTTTTTTATAATATTTAATAAAAATTATAAATATGAAAACTCGACCATGGAATAAATTAAAACATAACTTCATAGTAAAAATATCATATATTCAGAATAATATATAAAAATAACCTCACTCACCATAACCTCAGTCACCATAACCATAGCCAACTCGTAACATTAGTCAAATTACACCTTAGTATTCGATATATACATTTAAAATGTGTCCAACAACAAATATCCATGGCCAATATATGTCAACCCCAGGACCTATGTTTCATCCAACTACCATAAAATTATATCATCAACCAGAACTGACAACATCATCCCATCAAATGTAACAAAAATAGGAGATAGAAATTAAGAATAAATATAATAAAATAGAATTATTGTAGAATCATTGATAAAATTTAAACATACCACATTAACTAAGAACCATCATGATTTCCATAAGAATAATGCATAGACCAGAACAGAAGAACTCTTACTTACATCTGACATCTGTCACTTATAATACAAACCATAATATTTAAGAAATGAAATGAAAATGATAAAATGCACAGAATATATTCATCAAGTTGCACATAAAAATTGTTATTTTGTTAATAAAAAAGAAAATATTCTAAAATAATAAAAATAATATATCAAGAAAAACCCTTTGAAAACATAATCCCAACTATTTTTGATATGATTCAAAACATAAAAATGAAAAGGAATAATTATATAAAAATTATATAAACTTTTAAATTGTTGTGTAGTGTTCATGAAATTAACTAATTTTTTTATTAATGATATTGATATGAGGCATGTCCTATATTTTAAAAATAACTCAATGGTGGTTATACCATGATTTAACATCAATATTAAGTTGTTCTCTTCAGTTTTTGATAGTTACATGCTTGTTTAATTTTTTTAAAACACTACAAACCATTTGTGGGAATCCTAGTAAAATCATAAGTTGGAATGATGTTTTTTAAATTTCCTAAATTTCAAAAACAAATCTATATTCTTTCTTTTCTGATTTCATGACCATCTGCTATCGTTTTCTTAGTTTTATCCCCCAGACACATGTTTTTAAAGGCTTCAAAACCATTAAAATATATTAACTGAGTTATTCTGACCACGCCACATATAATATTGATGTTTTTTCTACGAGTAAATATCAAAAACTAACTCAATAGTAGTTTTTCCACAATTTCACATACACATTATGTGGTTTTATATTGTTTTGACCATTACAAACATGTTTTATTGTTTTAGAAAACTAAAAATCCATATACAAATTACCTTAAAAAAATGTAAGTTGGCATGAAGTTTTTCCAGTTCCTAAATTTCAAAAATAAATATATGGTCATTTTCCTCTAATTTCATGACTATCTTATATTTTCTTTATTTAGTTTGGACCCCACAAACCCATTTTAATGGCTTTATTACATTAAATAACAATTTAAAAATTCATTGCGACCACACCACATAATTATTGATGTGTTTTCTATGCGTAAATTTTAAGAAAACAATTTTGTTTTTCTGATGATTTAATGTTAATATTAGTTCATTTTATATGGTTTTGACCATTACTCGCACATTTTAGTGTTTTAAAGAACTAAAAACATGTTTATAGTAATCTTGAGAAAACCATAACTTAGAATGACATGCGTTCAATTAATAAATTTTAAAACACATTTTGTGGTCATTTTTTGATGGTTTATTGTTAATCAGAAATTTTTCGTATGGTTTTAATCCTCTAAAACACGTTTTTAAAGGCTTTTATACCTTTAAATATTGTTTACTGAGTTATTCCAACCACATTGCATGTCATATTTACATGTGTTATATGAGTACACATTAAAATAATAAAAGGTTTCTCTTCCTAATTTAACATGAATATAACGTCATTTTCTATGTTTTTGATATTTACACACACGTTTTGTTATTTTATAACACTAAAAACGCATTTATGGGAATCTCGGGAAAAATGTTACACATAATGATCTTCCATAAATTATTACATTTTGAGACTAAATATAAAGTCATTTTCCTATGATTTTATTGAAATATGATGTCATTTTTCTTATTTTTATCCCCCGTTACATGATTTTAAATGCTTTGGTACCATAAAAAACTAGTTATCAAGTCATTATTACCACAAGGCATGTCAAATTGATGCGTTGTATACACATACACATAAAAAATAATTAAACAGTGGTTATAACATGATTCACATCAATCTAATGTTTTTTTCTATAGTTTTAACCATTACAAATTTTTTAGTGTTTTAAAACACTAGAAATGTGTTTATTGGAATCCTTGTAAAACCATAAATTATAATGACATACTGTCAGTTCCTAAATTTAAAAATTAATTCTATGGTCATTTTCCAATTATTTCATGGTAATATGGTATTGTTTTCCTATTTTTTACAACATAAAACATGTTTTAAAGGCTCTGATACCTTTAAAAACTATTTACTGAGTAATTTCAACCACACCACACATCATATTGACATATTGTTTATCAATACCAATCAAAACTGAATACATGGTCATTTTATCATGATTTCTCAGCAATATGTGGAATTTTATATGGTTGTTACTGTTATATTCACATTTTTGTTTTTTAAAACACTAAAAACACATTTATAGGAATCCCAAGAAAATATTAACTTAGAATGATGTGTTTTTAGTTCCTATATTTTGAAAATAAATATATAGACATTTCATCTGATTTCTCGAACGTCCAACATTGTTTACCAAGTTTTAAACTTCAAAATTTATTTACTAAAATAGAACCAAGAAAATGAGATCATGTTGTTTTCAAACCATAGGATAATAATCTATAATTCATTTTTGACATGTAGGAATCAACCAAACTACAATTTGAATCATAATACGGTTGGTTTGACTTAATGTTCATGTTTTCATTATAAAAGTATCATTTTAGTTTTATTTATGTATGTTGTATGTTTTTTAGAAATTTTTTTTAATGATCCATGGGATTTATAATTTAATTGGTAGGATGATCTATATGGTTGGAAATTTCCTCAAGGATTATGACGTTCATCTCCTGAAATAAAGAATCTAATTTTTTTTCCATTTTCAGCCTCCACAGATAATTTGTTTCCCAATATAAGTATTTTTCTTACACTATTTCTATCAATCCTTCAATTTCCCTTTGCGATTCCCAATTAATGAAACTACTCAAACACCCACTAGGTGTAATAGTAATTGTTAATGATTCCCTACTAATGACTCCTAATGGAGTAGGTTAAAAAAACATCCATCATACCCATCCTTGATTCTCCATCCCTAAAATGAGTGAAGCTACATCCTTCTAAGAAACCGATGAATATCATGAAGGGTTAACATCCCATACTTCTTGAATTTTAACCTATTAATTCAATAAAATATTAACAATTATTTTATAAATCATTTTAACTTCATAATATTTTCTAATTAATAATTTTTTCATTACAATTTATTGTTATTTCATTACTATAAAAACATAATAATGAGAATAAAACTGTAACAACAAATAAGCCTTAAACACAATTTAATATAGTCGACTAGATTGATCAAACAATGCAAAATTATAATCATTTAAACCACATAGTTGAACCATTTAATTAGGTTTAAAACTTGTTTATTATTATAATATATTTTTCATTTTTATGTTTTTATAGTAATTAAATAATATAAAATAATCATAAAAGGTGCTTACTCCGACGTCTTTGATAGGTTCATTTATAAAACTATCATTGGGTTTCCTATGATCATTAAACCACAACTTTGATCAGCCAACAGTGTGACATAATTCCATAACATTTATATAAAAATATAAACATGTTATTAAAAATCATAACTTATAAAAAAATGATATAAATAATAATTGATAAAATAAAAAGAAAAATTTCACTTGTCAATATGAATTAGGTCAAGATTATGATGTGTCAAATTAATCTCCAAATATGTATGTTTAAAAAATATACTCTTTTTATTTCATGACTATCTTCCAGATTCTTATGATAATGTACCTCATACCCTTCCCCCATCTTTAAAGTAATTATATTTTCCAAATTATACCATGACATTCATTAATTGTATGAATATTTCTGAACTAGATAACACCTTCTGTGATTGTATTACTAATTTATCTATTTAATTTGGTATTATTCACCCAAAATTTATAAGAAGCATTATGAAATTGAAGATTAATTAAAAAACACATTTTTCTACTATGAGGTAATCATTATGTTTCAAAATTAAAATTAATAATTGCACAATCTAAACCCATATGATCATCCCAACCAGATATGTTTCTTATTCCAAGAACATCACAAATTATCTATATTAATGTAGCATGCATTATGAATAGTTTTCTTGTTGATGCATCATATGTTTCCATGCTATCATCCTTGAATTAGGGAAATTCCTTTATTGAAGGTTGAAGGTATACAACAATTTCATTTCTAGGAATTTTTGTCTAGGAATAACTATCAAAATAATTAAATAATCCTTCTTCATCCAGATTCGAGGAGGTAGATTATATGGGACTAAAACAAATGTCCAAATTCTACAATTATTACTTAAAGTACCAAAAGGGTATAAACCATCATAAGGAAATCCCAATTGTACATTCCTAATATCTGATTAAAAATATAGATATAATGTATCAAACACCATCCATGATGTAAAGTATTATAAATGTCTCATCAATCCATTATTTTCACTACCCTGAGAATGATACTTTATGTCGTATTTAGTCTTAGATGACATGAATAATATTTTCAATCATAGTTTTATAGGAATGTAATGAAATACCATTACAAGTGTTTTCTTCTACTCATTTTTCCAGCGGTGGCATTGATTTATACTCTCATTTTTAATCATTGGAATCCATTTTATTCTATTAAATCCTCTACAGTCTTCTTTATCAATATCTTCTCCCATGTAAAACATGTAATCACTATGGAATTCATGTATCTTTTTATAATCAAGTCCATGTTTGTTGGTGATTTTATTTATCTAAAAGAATGATGTAGAGATCTTAGCTTCACTAAATTAATCATAAAGAAACACTAAAATAATGTACAATGCCTTTCAATTAATTCTAAAAACACACATGATATGATAAAACATCATTAGAAAATTCATCTTCAAATACATGACACACCCTTTATATATTTTTTGTTTTCCATCCTCAACTAATTCATAAAACTCATTTTTTGATCCCTGATGTTTTGGGCAAGATTATCTTGCACAGGATCAATAGAAGGTTCTATTGATATATTAAAATATTGGAAATTGTATCTTTAAAAGCCAAATGTTTCATTTATCAAATTTCAAATAGAAGTCTCCTCTAGTATATCACTTTGTGTTTCATTGACAGTATTTTAATTTTTTTTACTTTCCATAACATTTGACCCACCATGACAAATCCAATATACATATCAAAAAATAATCTGTTTCAATATCAAATGGTCTTACACATTTTTTCTATTCAACCATTGCTTGAATTTTCAATTAGGACATGAAAATTTATTCTACTATCCACTAATCAATTTTAAAATTCATCATCTAAAAAATCATCTAAACCCTTGGAATTCCGAGGTGTTTTTGAGGTAAATTAATCAAACTTTTATCCATATATATTGGGTTGTCACTCTTCTCCATGTGCATTCAAATATAAATATATAAATTTTTAATCAAATAAGTAAAATCAAAATAATACATCACCCAACTACTTTATTGACTAGAGTATGGTCTTGAAGCGACAAAACAAAAATTCAACATTAAAATGATTCCATCCAACATATAAAAATTAAACAACATAAATGAATAAATACCACCCCTCATAGTAATATGGTTGAATGTTTAGGAATAGGTTCATTGATCCGAGGAGAGAGGTCACTATGATGTGAGGCATACAATTATTAGTCCACAATAATGAATAAACACAATTATTCTGAAAAAATATCTCTAAATTTTCTACTTTTCATATATTACCCATTTTTATTTTATATCATAGAAATATCATTGTCTCTATAGCTATATCATTCTTCAATAATTATGAAAGATGGAGATTTTTTGTATCTTAAAATACGAACATCATGATATGATATCTAGTGTATGAATTTCAATATGCAACATATAATTTCATGAAAATATTAGTTTACACCATTTTGAAAATTAAATTAAAAAATAATACTCAAATTTAAAAGAGAATCACATACAAAAATATTCACATAATATGATGCTACATAGTATAAAGTAATAAATATTCATTGTAATCATGAATTAGAGCATTTTTAATTTAAAATATTAAATTCAAGATATAATTTTAATAATATATAAGAGAGCAGTAAAGTATATATGGATTATGTTCTTAAACCATAGGTTAAATGATATGGTTTTTTAATGAAATCACCTCTACAGAACATATAAAACCACTATTCTCTTCATGAAAACAAATAATGTCTCTTTATGTGGAACATAATAAGAAAATAATCATTTTAAATACATTTAAATTATTATTAAATGGGAAGAGATAAAAAATGAAAGATTGAACTACCTCCTCATGAAAATGTAAAATCTACAATTCTTACACCACAAACTGACAACACCCCGAGCACCTATTACAATCCATAATAATGATGTAAATAATTATAAAATGTATATAAAATTTAGGGAGAAGGGGGATCATGGCCGAGGGGAGGTAATCATCGGGGAGAGGGGGCATCAGGGCCAAGGTGCAATCGTCATTCGAGGTCAGGGGTTTGGGATATGGTGAAAGGGTCTGAGAGGGGAGGTAATTGTTGTAGGTTTAGGAGAGGGGGGACTGCAGATGATGAGTAGTTTCCATCAGGGGTTGGGTTATAGGGGAGATTGGGGATCAGGGATGAGAGGTGGTGATCACCATTTGGGTCGGGGGGGGGGGGGGGGGGGGGGGGGGTTCTGACAGGGTCTGATAGGGGGAAATCACTATCGGGTGTAGGGGAGATGGTGGATCAGGGTTGAGAGGGGATGATCCCCATTGAGGGGTCCGATAGAGGGGATGAGAGGGGATTTCACTATCTAGGGGTTGATGTTAGTGGGGATCGAGGCTGAGAGGGGTGATCTCCATTGGGGTTTGGGGATAGGGGGTTTAGGTTCATTGGTGGGGGGGGTAAGGATGTCTAATATAATTTAATGATTTATGAGCAGTTTAAACGAAAACATTTTTAAGATTGGAAAAAATAGCGGTAGTTATATTAAACCCTGGATATATTAAAAATTATATTTAATATGATTTGTTAAATGAGAGTTATAATAACTTATTTTAATTAACCACGGCTAAAACCTCTTTTATTTTTCATTTCTTGTCACACCTTCTCCTCATAGAGATCATGAAGGTTAAACATGGTACTATATGCATCCATATACTCATGTTACTTCAGAATATCAATGAACATGGATGATAACATGAAACATTGGTCATATGTGGAATCATCCAAATGTTTCTCAAACAGAGACAATATTTCCTCCATATCCTCCTGTACAAACACTATAGGAATATCAATTTTCAGTATATATAATTTCCCTTCATATAACATAATATATTAAAAGTGTCGTATAACATTATTTGAATTGAGTGCCAATTATAAGGTTATAATTACCATGTTTGGATCACCATGACATGGTTGAAGTCATCTGTATATTCATGTCAATATTTAAGAAGAGATTCTTTTTAGCACATTATCTAATTTATCAAATTTTCTAAAAAAAATTATATTTATTAATATCCCACTATGTTATTGAAACCTAATATCCCTTACCATTAGTTTCAAAATATCATGTTACTTGGATATTGTTTGTTGCAAGGATCCATAGTCCCCTTCTTATAATGCATATTGTGGTTCGTTAAGCTATTCAAAGGTATTTAGGTAGAGATAACTTTCCAAATGTTTTAACTTGAAAATCCTTGTTTAATTTAGTGGAATACCCAATATTGAAATCATGAATTTGAATTTCACCAAAACTTTACCTACATGCCAAACTATGTCTCATGGAGGAAAAATACTCTTAATGATAACTAGATGAAGTCAGCCTAAAAATCCAGATAGAAAATCTCCAATAATTGAAAAAAACCCCAATAAATGATGGTCAAGTAACTTGAACTATGGATTGATTCCAAAAAAATTAATGGAAGGTGATAATAACTTAATATAAATAGTTTATGAATTTTTAAATATGTATATGTAAAAAGAAAATTATAATTTAATTAAATTAGGTTTAATATTAAGTTGATTTAATTACGTGATTAATCATTTATTAGATAATTTTACACATAATCCATTTTTTTGATATTTTTTTCATGATTTATATTTCATTAATTCATCTGGTCATGATAAAACAACCATAAAAAAATTAACCCTGATATCTGGTATATATTAAATAATAATATTGGTATGATCATACAATTTTTCTTAATCATTATTTTATCTAGAGGGTGATGAACTACTCATCAACCTCGGGGGGAAAACTCTTCGTACCACGAATCGGTTCATGTTTTTAATTTTTCATCTATCATCCCATGTATAAATTGAATTGGTTTTATCATGGATCTAAACATGAACCACCTCCACACATATGGGATCTCCATCCATTAAATATTATTTTACTCTCACTAATATTAGGGGAACTAAATAATTTGTTAAGGGTTTTACATAAAAGTAAATTGTCGGAACAGAGGCTGTTACATAATGTGAGGAGGGATGAAGAACATGCTATCAATTTAATTTAATAATGAAATAAAAGAAAACCAATATAATACCAATTTATACTATGTTATCATTATCATCCATAAAGTAATGAATTGTTCATTTAATAAAGAAAAATTCATTCCCAATAGTTATTATTTAAGATAAAGCATACTCGAAAAAATGAATAACCTTATTTAATTAATAAATTGTTTTTACCTTAATTTCCATCCTAATTTTATTGATATTATTATCCATCATTATTTTAAATAAATATAATAATTTATTTAAAATTGACTATGTATAAAACATATACTTTGGAGGAATCATTGTGAGTACCCATATGAACTACACAATGTGTATGGTATTAATACACTTTTTACTCATCCAGTATAAAACATACATGTCTTATCATGTAATTTCAAGGTGTTTTCTATCAAATAAATGAAATATAAACACAATATTATTTTATAGCTTGTTCTGTTTTAATATACATGGAGTAATAGTTGTATTATGATTTATACACAAAAATAGTTTTAGAATATTATAGAAAAACTTATTATAAATTTAATATATATATATATATATATATATATTCATATATGTCACATCAAATGGAATGTATGAGTCAAATACATGACGTATAGGAAATATGTTGATATATTTTATGTAGTATCATTAATTATGTTTAATTTCTATATAATCAGGTAATATACACAATGTGTACTATACAACTACACGACATGTATAGTTCTTCTCCATCTATCTAGGGAACACACCTAGGGACTAGGTGTATCATATTACCATGGATATTAATGGAGTTCCAGATTATTTATTATGCTACACATCATGTGGTCTTTGATTTACATTGTTACCAGTTACATATTCAATGACAAAAACACACGGCTTACCTTAGATTAATGGATTAAACATCATGTACACATGTAACATTCTGTTTAGTCTGATTAACTATGCACTAAGATGACTTGGTCAACATGTGGTGTATTAAATACGCATTACACATAATAAATTAACATGATTTAAATTAATTTGTGATTCATACTGGTGCATTTAACACGGTTACATGGTGTATACCTATGATCTACACATCATGTACTCTAGTGTTAACCGTCTAGAATCCTTGAAACCTCCAGACAAATTCTCTGAATTTTATTTGCTCAATATCAATCCATTTATTGATTATATTTGTGAGAAAAAACTATATGAATAGTAGATCACACAATTTTGATTAAATAATTTTTAATCCAATATTAAAAAACTAATGGTAAATGTGTAAATCAAAAAATTATCTTTAAATAATTATAAATTATTATGTGGACCCATTGATACAAATTGAAGGTTATGGGAAAAACAAAACTGCTGATAGGGTAAGAACGACTTGTTTTTTTAATAATTAATGATTAATATAATATGTACATCGTCAAAGAACACCATAAAAAATAGAATTGAATGAAATATTAATTAACATGAAAATTTTGAAACTAAATTCAGGATCTTCACATAATGATTTATAATTAATATAAACAAATAAATAATTATATTATGATAAAATTATTTTTTAATTGATGAACCTGTAAATTCTTCTAGGCCATACAATCATTACATCATAGGAATCAAGTGTATAATACCTGTAGTGGTGATCCACATGTATACTGCAACCCTCTGGGAATCACCATAGAAATATACAATTGATGGTGTGGAATATCCCAATGATAGTGTAGTTCATCATTGATCACTATGGGAATATCATCCAAGAGTAATTCTTCTTGGCTACTCTAGAATTGAGAGGGTCGGGGGAGGAGGATCACATTATGTTCTTGATAGTGTTCTTAGAGAGGGGTTCTCTAGGGCTTGAGACAATTCTTCAAGTCATTATGCACACCCAAAAAATCGATAGCTCTAGGGTGGTAAAATATGTAACTGTGTTTTAGTAGTGTAAGGTTTTGAAAATAATAATTTCACATGCACCCTTATCATTTCCTTAATCTCTATGAAACCCCATATATTTAATAATAATACTAATATTTCTTGATATGTGAAATACTAGTGAATTAATTAAATATAATTTAATGAATATATTTTGAAAATGTATTTAAATAATATTATATATATATTATTTATTACTATACCTATAAACTGGGTTCTCCAATCCCACACACTATTTATAAATATTTTAATACTTACTATTTAATAAATAAATATCATTTCATTATTCTATAATAAATATATAAATATTATTTTCACTAAATAAAAAATAGATATTTATTAAATATTATGTGCACAAAATATTTTCTGAAATAAATAGGGGTGAATATATATGATCAAGAAAACATGAATAATTAGAAAACCATGTACGATAATAATATTTATTCAAAATGTTAAATAATAAATAATGTTATTATTTAACTGAGGTCCAAGATACAGATAGTGTGTGACCCTCTAGACCTCTTTCGTAGTGTAATTAGGTAGAGATGTCTGAATTCCAATGCTAGAATATCACAACATACCAAGGCACCCATAGTGAAAAAATTTAATGTTGAAATAATATACAACCTCATAAAAATTATATCTATGTAATATAATACCTTAATCAAAATATTCATAATCAAACATGTTGCATGATTATGTCATAAACCTATGTGATTGATGTATCTTCATTGAATTTCATGAAATTAACTTTAACACATAAAACTCTAGACATGGATTTATTTAGGAAATTTCATTCCCATAAAAATTTATTGAGATTTCAACTTCCATTAATGAATAAAAGAGATAAATTGTTATTTTCATTATTCACTAATACAATTTTAATCAAAATTCACCCAATGAATCCAACTTCTCTATGAGAATATGTTTTCACGATTTTCATTAATACATCAATGTATGTTCATAATAATATTCAATAATAATAATCATAAATTATAAGTGTAAATACAAAAATACATAGATCAGAACATTCAATTAAATATATAAATTTATATTTCCTACTAGTGGTTCATGTTCCAATAGTCTCATGCACTATAAATTTTGAAGTGTGTGCACCATGGAAAGGTGAACTAAAATCCTATGAGTATCCACCACAGATTGTCTATAAAAATTGAGTCCCTAAATAGATTTCATTTGGATATAAAATATATATTTAAAATTAATTTCATGGAACTTATGTGTTGTCAACATAGTGGGGAACTTCCATGTCCATTCAATGTGATAATAAAACTTAAGAAATTATTTCATACTATGTCATTCAGAAAAATAATCATGATATGATAAAAAGTTAATTAATAAAAAATTATTATAGTTAATCATAAATTACACAATAGTTGGTTCTAGAACAGAACTCCAACAAGATAAATCAACAACCTCCATGGAATCCTCATGTAGTTATCATGCCACTTTCAAAAATCTGGTCATATCAAATGATTCTCCATCAGAACCAAAATCCACATTCAAGGGATCAGTATTCTATACATTGAAGAAAATGACATATAGATCAATTTCAGGATCCTTCATATCTGTCAATTATCTCATAAGAAAACAGGGATTTCTTACTTTCACACAGAAAAAATGCAATAGTACTAATTGTACATCTGCTAGTGGGGCCTTCTATGAATGTACTATAATCAATAAAATTTTAATGGATCACCCATCCCATTTGATATTCCAATGGTACATCAGGTAGTGGGTCCTTACCTCACTGGAGGTAGTGTCGATCATAAACTGTAATGAGTTTAGTATCTATTTCTTATCTGGATATTTTTTTTATCCAAGGGTAGTTATAGAGTCTCTAGCGATTTATATATATTATTAGATGATTTTAACAATAATTACTCATCAAATACAAAACCATGGATTGTAAAGACTAGGGTCTTTGTAAGATTAGGTATATAATTAGAAGGCATGAAACCAAAATAAAGAAATGTTTTATTTAAAATTCATAGTGATATCCTATATTCCTTTGATAACATCAATCTAAAAAGAATAACCTCTGGAATACATGAACAAGTGGATGTGTTAAAAATCCCATTAAGGGAACAAATATAAGAATAAATCACAACACAATGGTTAGAAGGAATAACATAATGACATATCAAGGGTTGGAACATGAATACTAATATAGAATAATAACATATAAAACATGGGATCATATAATCATTGAAACCTTGGAATGTGGCAGAATCATATAACATGACATAAAAATGAATCAATGCTAACATCCAAGACTATATCACAAGGTGGGAAATGTACCATAACAAGAATTATGTTTACTCCCTATCCCAACACGATGCTTCATGAAACTAAAAATTCCCCTATAAATTGGAGCACTATATGGGTGCACCCATTATAAAATTCTATTTTATATTTTTTCCACATGAAGAATAAAAAACAAGGAATAATCATAAGGGTTAGCCATGGAATGAAATGGGTATTGTAATCATGCCATATGGCATAACTAATAGGAGTATCATAATTTTGTAAATAAAATAATTTATTTAATTCATACATGGAAATTAATAATAGAAAATAGGAATATATCATGAAAGATGAAGTCTAATTGAAGTGAAAACCTATAAAAAGAGTGTAAGAATCCTTAGAAATGAGCCACTTTTGTGCGGTTTAAGGGAAAATATAAGAGAGTCTTTAAAGAGAACAAAGGCATAACTGTTTTCATAAATAATGAAATTAAATTATATATTTTTTATGATAAAATGATGTTTTTTATAAAAATAGTGGTATTGTAAAATTGAATATATAGTCTACTTGAAAATTGGTAAGAAATAGAGAATTTCTGTTTAATCGAGATTGCTTATCGGGATGAATCGAGAGGGGAACTTTTTAAAACACATCTTTACATATCAAAATAGTATGAATGGATATGGATACATAATTTTGGAACATAAAAACAAAATATGGAAGAGGCATATGAGAATAATGAAGAATTAAATTGATGAAAAGAGAGAGAGAGCATATCCACAAGGTAACTGGGAGGTTTAGAAAGGCCCCTGACCAAATGTCGAAAGCATTATGCACCTGAACTTAATGTCCAAGATAATAAATAAATATTGATTAATAATAAATAAAATTTTAAATGTGTATTTTTTATATTATAATTTTATGATGATTATTTACTATCATTTTAATGAGTTATAATGTTTAATTTTGTTGTTTCGGGTGAGTTTATTTCAAGATTTTATGATCTATTCCATAATGTTTAATTATGGGAGTTCTTGTAAAACGAATGAAAAACTATATAAGTGGAATTATATTTTATATATTTACCACTATAATTTTAAATAATTCTATATATCATTTTTTTCAGATATGAGAATGAATCATCTGATAAAATGTTAATGACCAATGTTAGTTTATTTTGCTAATTTTTCAATTTTCACAAACTACTTTAGTTTCATTATTTAATATCATATATATATATATATATTAGTTACAGAACATAAAAACAGTTATAATATAAATTTTATAACATTTTTTAACCATTCTAATGGTTGTATGACCAACTAGGAAGGCATTAATAGAAATTGAAAAATTGTCATCCCTAGATAGTGGTGAATTGACACATCACAGTCAATGTTTTCGTTTTTAAGATAAAATGAGAAGAGAAGAGATTTGATGATGGATATTCCATTAAGATAATAATATTAGATTTTATTTATGATATTAGATATATCATGTCACCTAGTATAGTGGTGGAAAGGATGATGTAGAAGAATGAATTAATCTAAAGGGAAATGCGGACGATTTTACCTGTTGAACAACGTCTCCTTGAGAACCACTTTAAGGCACTTAGAAATGGTATTTTTTGTGGCTAGATATAAAAAAATGTAGGTAAAAGTCTTGGGAGAATAAATTTGAAAAATATTAGCAAGATATAAATTTTATAAGGTGTGAGGAGAATAGGAGGCGATGGATGGTATTTATAGGGGAGGAGAGGGGTGTTTTTGATTATTTTATTCATTACACAATTATTTTGGCTCAAGTATATAAATTTTATTGATTATTATAAATAAGTAAAAGAAATAGTGATTTTTATTTTTGAATAATTGGTGATTACATCATCCATGACTCAAATATTCAGGTATTTGGCTAAAAATTTTAAATATTGTAAATTACCATATTTAACTATTCACCAAAAATTCAACTATTTTTGAAAACAACTAAAAATTTACCCCAACCATTTTTTAATGTGTATATTTAAAAAAAAGAATCCATTTTATAAAAATAATTTTACAAATATGATAAACTATGTTTTTAATTAAAATCATCATTTATTCAAAATATTCCTATTTTAATATTATAACTAATTTTATGAAGCTTTGAAAAATTAATTAAGGTATTATAAAATCATATTATATAATAAAATAAAAAATATTAATTTATTAATCTATTTTTTGAAAATAAATATTATTTTAAATCATTCTATTAATTATTCTTTTTTATTTCACATAATTCATTGATATAAATATATCATGCGTTCATTTATAAGACACCTATATTTTATTTATATTTTTATTAGTGATTTCACTATTCTCTCGACCAGATTACTATTCCAAATGGTCATACTACTATTCTAATGGTCAATTTACTAATCCATTGTTATTAGTTCCTTAATTTATAAAAATACCACTTATTTCTTTATTCATTTATGAGAATAAAAATTTTATTAGGTTATCTATATGATTTTGAGATTTATACTATATGAAATAATTTTATGACTAGAATTTCTGTTGATAAAATTCTGGGTCATTAAATTCTTCCCCCCTTATCAAATTTCTCCCTAAAAATTTCATTTTACATAATATAGTGAAAACAGGTGAGGATACTTCCCCTTTATCACTTTCTATGGTTCCCATGATTCGTTTTTGTACTTGTGGTTTAACTATAGTAATTTTTATAGGTTAGTAGTATTGTTTGTGATTTTATCTCTACAGTTCAAGATCTTCACTGATTATTCCTCATAAGAGAGTTCATTTTATATCTTCACCACATCTGAATTTAGTACATGTGAGGGATCTAGTATGTACTTCTCAAGAAGGATATGTGGAATACATCATATATTTGAGACACAGTTGGTGTAAGTGCCAGTAGATAGGCCACACCTCTAACATGATCAAGAATCTCAAAGGGTTCTATTTACCTGGGACGTAGATTTCCTTTCATCCAAAATCTCATAACCATATTCAATAAAGATATATAGAGGAATATCATGTCTCTAACCTTATACTCTAGGTATCAACTAGGATTGTCTTCACAAATCTTCTACCATATTTAGGCTGCCTTGATGTGATGTTGAATGGTTTTCACCTTTTCTACCATTTCTTAAACCAATTTCGGAGAAAGCAGCTTACATTCACGAACTTCATCCCTATAACGTCCTGGTTCCAAGTGCCACTAAACGGGTTCCCCAAACCCGGTTGGTAACCTGACCTCAAGCATATTTTCCCAAACGCGAGAGGCTGCCGACTAGCAGTGAGGGCCAAAGACTGATATAGGGAAAACTATGCCCTCATTTTTCAAAGTGTAGCACAATAGAATTAAATATACACATACAACAACAAAAGTAGTAAACATGATAAAGTAGAAATGGACAACGGAAAGAAAGATAAATGGAAATCATATATAAATGGTGATGCAATTTGTCATATGTCTAAGAAAATAGTCAAAAAAGGATACACTGCAATCAAATACAATACAACAACAAGTTACAAGTACAACCAAAACCAAAACAAAAATAGAGTAAACAGAAAGTAGTATAATTGCATGCCTATGCTCGGTCCCATGCTCTCCTACTCCCCTGAAACAATAAATTACTTCTATAGGGACTCTTTCCGTTATCAACACCTGTAGAAATATAATCTATTTGGGCCAAAGACATGACCCAAACAGGGTGTCAGAAATAAATCCCAGTAGACAACCACCAAAGGCCCATGCCCAACTGTCAGCGAAAATGTGCAACAACTGTGTGAAGTATTAAAATACAGTAAACTAGTCATTACTCAAAATTAATTATCTCAACCAATTACAATGCAATTTTATAATTTATTTATCAACCCCAAGCTTGTTCTTTAGCTTTTCAGGTACAACATAATAAATCATCACATTGAACATACAAAGTATACATTGTCTAAAAACATGAAAATCCTTACCATCAGGTAATAAGAATCGAAACTGATAGGAGACCGCCCAAAGGCAAAATGAATATTTCTCGTAGGCGTACAAGGTGTCATCCACAGGCACAAAATCTACTACCCACAAGAATGAATTTTTTTCCCTTAGGCTAAAACAATCACTACCCTCAGGCTAACCAAGTAACCGGGCCAAGCTGAACACATAAAAAAGCAATCTATATACATTTTCTCTCACGAAAACTCAAAGAATGCTAAATCACAGAATACCAACGGGTATCCAGGCCAAACAGCTAAATAAGGGAAACACACCCATGGGGTGACCCTAGATCAAAGTAGCAATCCCAAACAACACATTATAAATAATCATTAATTTAACTATGAAATTATAGGCATTTTATCATTCAATGACTCAGCCATACGACACCCCAAACATGGTTGTGTAGCAAAACTATACACAAAAACCACACGACAACTGGAATTAATCATCAGACCACCTACCTTGATCTCCTCTAATCAGCAAACATGAACAGAGCCTTTTGAAACGTCCCATAACGACATAGATTTGGGATAAATGAAAATGTGTTCAAACCCAAATAATGTGCTCTAGGGAAAGAATTGTATGGAAGGATTCAAGATGATTGAAGAACTCTCCCACACTGTTCAATCGAGACCATCAACGAAGGAATTCGAGATCTTGTATGTGGTCAGTAGCTCCTCAAAGCTCTGAACATCTCTCCTGATGCTCCTCCAAGATTCTAAGATTCATCTTTAGAAATATGAATCCACTACCCATTTTAAGTGAAAATATCAAACTACACGGTATGTACTCTCTAGTACACGTCGTATAATTTTCATTTTGTTAACAGTTCCTATGGCGGATACTTTTCTCCGCCACACTATTTATCTGTCGACATGACTACACAACGTGTATTCCGGACTACACAGCGTTTACTGTTGCTCCACTAGAGGCTACTTCCACCGCCATACTATTCACCTTCTGACTGATTATAAGATGTGTATATACTACGTACACGACATGTAGTCATTTTTACACCCTTCATCACCGACAGGCCTACACGCCCTATGTACTCATCTGACACGGCCAAAGTACACGACGTGTGGAAAAGTACACGGCATGTACCCACAAAATTTTGGATTTTCCCCCATTTTTCATTATTTTCTAAAAAAAACCTTGGGAAAAAGGGATTGAATGAAAATGTACCTCAAGAATAAGAACAAGGTTCTTACAAACTTTCCCCCTTAAAGTAATTCATCCCTGAATTACCCTTCTAAGGGTGGTGAAGATAATGCTCAGATCAAATATGGCCACTGAGCATGTACGTCGGTCTCCTGCTCCCAAGTTTCGTCCTACACATAGCAAAGCTTATATAGAACCCATACGAGAGGGACTGACTGGCCTTAGAGAACCTTCATGCTCCAATCAACAATATGAATTAGGTGATCCTTAAAGGATGAATCGGCCTGAAGCTCAACCTCCCTGGGCTGAAAAACGTGCGATGGGTCTGAGTGATAATGTTGCAGCTAAGACAAATCGAAGACTTCATTCATGGCTCGTTACCCATATATTAACTACAACCAATATGAAACCATCCCGAATCTCTTTAGAACCTAATACAGCCCAGATACCTCGGTGAAAGATTACCCTGTCTCTTGATCCAACTATGTCCCAACCTTTGTGAGACACATAAGAAAACTTGATCCCCGACCACGAACTCCAAGTGTCATCTGCGGTGATCAAAGTAAGATTTTTGATGAGACTACAAGGTAGCCATCCACTTTTGTATAACCTAGACCTGCTTTGAAGTCTCCTGCATGAGACATGGTCCCAGAAAAGCTACCTCGCTTTCCTTCAACCAACACAATGGTGATCGACATGGTCTACAATATAAATCTTCATAAGGTGCCATCTCAATCATTTCCTAAAAACTGTTATTTTAGGCAGACTCAACCAGGGTTATGTGTTTCTACAAATATCCCCGAAGGTCAACGACACATGCACGTAGCATGTTCTCTAGCACCTGTATCGTATGTTCTGACTATAAATTAGTCTAATGGCGGTAAGATGTGCTCAAAATCACTTGTGTACCCAATGCCCTATGAGAACTCTTCCAGAAACAAGACATAAAATGGGAATCCTTGTCGGAAATGATTTAATGAGGGACCCCATGTACACATACTACCTCGTGGATATATAACCATCCAAGATCATCAACACCGAAGGTCTTCCTATTCATCAAAAAGTGAGCAACCTTTGTATGTCTGTTTCCAACAACCCACACGTAATCATTTCCTTGAGTTGACCTCAACAACATAGTCGTGAAGTCCATTTCGAAGTCATCCCATTTCCATTCTGGAATGAGTAACTGTTGCAATAGTTAGTCTAACCACTGATACTCTACCTTCACCCATTGAAAGGAGGAATATCTCGTAACAAAACCAGCTACCTCTGTTTTCATACATGACCATCAATACTGACGTCTCAAATCACAGTACATTTTTGTAACTCTAGGATGAACTGCACAAGATGAGGCATGAAACATCCATATCAACTCCTCGCGTATATCCCTAGGAACCAAAACTCATCCATGGATGTGCGACACATCATCATCGCATATCTTCCAACCTAGAGGAGGTTCCTCACATTCCACCAACTCCCATATAACTATGCATTCTAAATTAGATAACTATCTCATCCTCACTCTATTCAGGTGGGTAGAAGTCACAACAAAAGATGAGAGATAGGTTTTCCCCTAACTATCATGCCCCTCCAAATTCATCTTAGAGAACAAAGCCATAAGCTTCAACTCACCTATGGCCTCCTGCACTACCTGTATCTGAGTCCTCTAACGGAGTGCATCAGCTACAACAATACTTTTACCAGGTGTATAGAAAGGATCAAAGATGAAGGACTGAAGGTACTGAAACCACCTTCACTATGTCAAATTTAATTTACGCATGTTAAAGATATATTTAATAATTTTGTGGTCTGTAAAAACCAAAAAAATTTCTCCCAATAGATAATGTCTCCAACATCGTAATGCATGTGCAACTATAGACAACTCGAGATCATGCGTTAGGTAATTCCACTCATGTGGCCTAAACTGTCAAGACCCATACGGAACTACTCGATCGCCCTGCATCAACACTACTCCCAGTCCAAAACATAATGCATCATAGTAAACTGTATATGTATTCCCCTACTCTAGAATTATCTATACTGGTGTTGATTTCAACCTTTCTCATCAGCTTTTGAAAGGATTTCAAGCATGATTCTGACCAAATGAACTTCACATTTTTCTTAGTCAAGCACGTCAATAGTGCTACTAAGTTGGAGAAATCCTATATAAAGTTCATGTAGTAACGATCCAGCCCCATGAAACTCCATATTTCAAACACATTATTAGGACGATCCTAGGAAACTACAATTATCACTTTCTCTGGGTCTACTGCAACTCCTACCTCTGAGATTATATAACCCAGGAAGTGTATATGGTCGATCCAAAAGTGTCACTTTGAGATCTTAGTATACAGCCAGTGCTCTCTTACAGTACTCAAAATGATCAGAAGACGGGTATCTTGGTTGTGTCTTGATTGAGAGTACACCAAGATATAATCCACTAAGACTAACAAAAAAGAATCTAGATAAGTGGGGAACACATGATTCATCATATCCATGAAAACTGTTGGCGCATTCGTGAGTCCGAATGACATGACCATGTACTCGTATAGAACATATCTATTTTAAAAAGCTATACGTGATATGTTCGATTGTATAAAATAAAACTGATGATAACCAGATCTCAAGTCAATCTTTGAGAACCCTTGTTCTCCACGAAGTTGATTAAAAAGACCATAAATCCTTAGAAAGGGATATCAGTTCTTGACTGTCAACTGGTTCAACTTACGATAATCCAAGCAGATTCTGATGGTACCATCCACAATTGTTTCAAACAGAATAGGCGAACCCAAAGGAGAAGTACTGGGTAAGATGAAAGCCATTGCCTAAAACTCCACTAACTACCTCATGAGACCCTGTAATTCTATTGTAGCCATACTATAAAGAGAAATGGACACTGGTGCTGCTCCTGGCACAAGTTCATTAAGAAAATCCACCTCTCGGTCAGGAGGTAAACTTGAAAAGTCATTAGGGAAGACATCCCTGAAATGATCAACCACTTGTGGGAAATCCATTGGACAAGTTCCCTGGTCATATAGATATAAACTCGTGATGTGGGCTATCAATCCACCTCACCCATGATGCTTGGGTCCATCTCGGCTCCCCTGGACATCCCACTCACCCATGTAAAGAAACTCTCCGCACTCTGGTGACATGCAACTCACCCTATGATGTTATCACTCTACAAAGTCTCTAAAGGGTACCAACTAGTCCATCCTGAGAATGAAATTGTAGCTTTTGGTCTCTAAGATAGAGAGGTCCCATATAAAGTGACACCCACCAACCTCTAGGGGCACTCCTTACACTGATGCAGACCTACCATTCTAAATCCCAATGGAGTGTCTAGCATCATGATATTCGAAAAAGAAGAAACCCTAATCCCAAGGCCCTCCACAACAGGAACATATAAAAAGGTATGTGTGGCACCATTATCGAAAAGTACTGAATATAAAACAGAAGAAACTAGAATATTACCTCTGACTATGGAAGGTCTGGGATCCTGCTCCTGTTAGGTATGTGGCACTACACATGCCTTCCTAGTACTGCAGCCCTACAACAATGTCAGGCTACCCTGAGCTAACCCACCCTGATGTCTCTAAGATCCTGGTGTCTGGATACCATGGCCACGACCACCACCTCGGCCTGAACATCCCAAGGTATCCTAATTCACTGACTAGTAAGTGTCTTCTCTCCCTACTCCTATATGTAGAGTTTTCAAAGAAAACCTCTCACTAGCGCATGGTGGAAGCACCCTGAAAGGACGCAGTAGAGGACCCATCCTGCTGCAAGCTCCGCACTCCACTAGGTCACATGAACACTGAGGTCTATGGTGCCCCTCTCTACCACACTGGTAGCACATGTCCTTGCCACTTGATAAAATATTCTGTCTTGTACTACCACCATGGGAGGAATCCATCTATCTCTACCTCTTACCAGTAGAAATAGTACAAAAAACTAGTGCCAAACCACCCTGGCATGCACCGCTAGTTTCCCATAGGTTCCGCTCAGTAATTAGTGCTTGGTTCACAATATCATGCACTATAGAAAACTTGAAAATGTTCACTAGTGAAAAGATGTCATATCAAAGACCATTAACAAAGCGTATAGCCCTCAATATCTCTTCACCCACCATAATAGGTGCAAACCATTGTAGCTCGGTGAAACGGGAAGAATAATCCATCACTGACATGACGAACTACTATAGATTCATGAACTCTCAAGTTCAATCATCCCACAATGTCTCTACAAAGAAAAATTCATAGAAGAATACCTAAAAATAATCCCACACCATGTCTCTGTGATGCTCAATCTGGGTGGTAACTTTCCACCATCGCTTGGGGGCATCACACAGCAAGAATGTAGCGACCATGACCCTCCTCCTTGGAGGAGTCGTCAGATGCTCGAAGACAGTCTACATAGAACCCTGCCAAGACTCATGAGCCTATGGTCTTCCATGCCCTAAAATTATTTGAGGACACTACTGATTAAATATACACGTTAGCTCTACCATAGATGTGGCAACCAACAATGCTCTATTAATGGTCTGCGTGAACCACATGAAGCATTCACTGAACTGCGCATCTGCGCCTTTGTTCAGTATAATGGTTGGTGCCACATTTGGATCGGCTACGAGATACATTGGTAGCCCATGGACTACCATCTCAAGAGTATACTCATCGCCACTCTCTTGGTGAAAAACTCGTGATCTTCTCAGTGGAATGATTCTAAAAGGTCAAACAAATAACTTTAGATCAAATTTATCCATGACTGAAAACGAAGAGACCAGGATGGAAACATGAGAAGAAAAGCACTCAAGTTTTAAAAAACATAACTGCATGGTGTGTATAATTTCTACACGGTGTGTTCCAAAAATCCATTTTCATGGGCGTTTACTTCAGCTAAACCTGGTCATGTAACACCCCAACCACATGATGTATCGTTTTAACACACGAAGTGTACTTGAATCCTCATTCCCAAGACTACACGACATGTTCAAAGTAGACATGGAATGTACTAGACAAGCTTCACCGGCCCGTGTTGTTAGTCACACAGCCTATGTACCCGGGTTACACTAAATGACGTGTTCTATATGGACACAGAATGTACTATGAAGTCCCAACCGACCCATGTTGTTAGCTACATGGCAGGCTACATGGCTACAACTACACGACATGCTCTATACGGTCATAGAGTGTGTAAGAAAGGATAACACTAACCCATGTTATTAGTGACATGGTCGGGTACCCGGGTCTGACTACACGTCATGCTCAACATTGACACGATGTCTATATATCAAGGTTTATATGTCTATGATGTTATTTACACAAGTGGACCCAATGTCAACTTTACACAGCATGTTCAATTAGCACACGACGTGTTTTCCCCATGAACATACTAATCCTGTGTCTCTGCCACACTGCCTATGAAACAGTTAGAGACTACACATCCGGTAGATAAATTCTTTTCCTCTCATCCCAATGAGAAGAGTACATGGATTGTAGTCAATACAACACGACATGTATTCTGGGATTTTCTAGATAGTATGCCTTAAAAACTACTTCAGAACCCAGAAAAACTCTAAAACTAACACATAAGTGTGAAATTATGATACATGAGAGACCATACTCTCCGCGATCGAAGATGGGAATCTTATACGCATTATAATAAGGTAAAAAGTCCATGATCCCCAAATTATAGTCAATGAGGGCCCATACTCCTCATGAACTTAAGATTAGCGTTCATTCTACAAAACTTCACAGAACAATTACTTATCAAATAGAAGGTATTTATCAAGGCATCTATAACAACAACATGAATTTCTACACAACATCTATCACACCAACATGAAATTTCTAATGCACCTACATGGAATGGAAACTATGCATGGAATGTGATTCTAACATGTTCTTAAATGATGCATGAGATGGAATACCGTCATCTCATCAGGTTGCAACTAAAATAAAACCCAGTATAAAAATATTAACAGCACACCACCAGTGAGTCACTAAACGGTGAAATCAAATAAACTGTAAAAGTGAAAAATCAGTAAAATTGCAACATGAGGTAAAATGTCTTTTCCATGTACATGGGTTAGCTACTCTTGGCACAACTTATTACCAAGTACCAATTCCATCATGTCCCTAACTATAGGCTCCGAATAGTAAGTCCAATAAATGAAACACTCTGATACCACATTGTAACATCTCGGTTCCAGCTACCACTCAAAGGGTTCCCTGATCCCGGTTCATTACATGACCTTAAGAACATTTCCCCAAATGCAAGAGGCTACTGAATAGTAGCGAGGGCCAAGGAATGATAGTAAGGAAAATATTCCCTCATCTGTCAAAGTGTAGTGTAGAGTAAATAAATATACACATACAAAAATGGAAGTAGTAAACAAGATAAAGCAGAAATGGACAACATAAGGAAGGAAAAATGGCGGTCATTGATATATGATGATGCAATATATCCCATGTCTAAGAAAGAAATCAAAAAATGATACACTGCAATCAAATAAAATACAAAAACAAGTTACAAGTACAACCAAAATAAAAAAACCGAGTAAACAGAATGAAGAAGCATCGCAAGCCTAAGCTCTGTCCCATGCTCTCCTACTCCTCTACAAAAAATCAAGTACCTGTATAGGGACTCTTTACCTTATCAACAGTGGCAGAAATATAATCTGTTTGGGACGAAGACATGACCCAAATAAGGTGTGATAAATAAATCCCAGTAGGCAACCAGCAAATGCCCATGCACAACTGTCAGTGAAAATGTGCAACAATAGTGTGCAGTAACAAAATGAATTAAACTAGGTAGTACACAAAAGTAACTATCTCTACCAGTTACATTTCCATTTTATTAATTATTTATCAAGCCCAAGCTTTTGATTTAGCTTGTTAGGTACAACATAACAAATCAACACATTGAATATAAAAAGAAAATGTTGTCCACATACATGAAAATCCTTACCATCTGGTAATCAGAATCGAAACCCACAGGTGACCACCCAAACTCATAACGAATGTTTCCCACAGGCATACAAGGTTTCGCCCATAGGAACAGAAGAAACTACACATAGGCATGAAAAAAAGATTCCCTCTGGAAAAACGAAACCCTGCCCTTAGGAAAATCATGTAATTGGGTGGAGCCCAACACATAAGCAATCATTCTATATAAATTTCTCCCAAGAAAACTCAAAGAATTTTAAATCATGACCATTCCGTGGGTATCCTAGCCAAACGGCTAAACAATGGAAATGCACCCATGGCATGGCACCAGATCAAGGTAGCGATCCCAAACAACAGTTTATACATAATCATTAAATTACATATTCAATTGTAAGAATTTTATTATTCAAGGCATCAGCCATATGACACCCCAAATATTGCCATGTAGCCCAAAGGTTCAAAAAAACCACATGACAGTTGAAATTAAACAATAGACCACCTACCTTGATCTCCTCTGATCAATACACATGAAGGACACCTTCCAAAACTTCCAATAATGACATAGATATGGGATAAACAAAAACTGGTTCAAAACGAAATAACTTCCCCTCTGGAAAGAATTGGAAGGAAGGATTCCTGAAGAGTGAAGTTCTCACCCGTGCGGTTCAATCGAGACCATCAGCGAAGGAATCTATGTTCAGGTGTGCGATTGAGATCTTATCCAAGATCCGGCCTTCTATCATGGTGATCCTCTGATGTTCTATGCTTCCTCTGTCGAAAGATGAGGCTACTCCCCATTTTAAGGGAAAAAACAAACTACATGGCATGTACTCTCAAGTACACAACATGTACTTTTGAATTTTTTAACCATTCCTATGGCAGCTACTTTTCACCGCAACACTATTTATATATCGATATGTGTACACAAAATGTATTTCTGACTACACGGCATGTACTGTCGCTCCAATGGAGGCTATATCCAAAACCTTACAAATCACCTCCTGATTGATTACATGACGTGTATATATTATGTACATAGTTTGTAGTCAGTTTGTGTACCCTTCATCACTGACAAGCCTACACGCTCTGTGTACCCAACCCACATGGCCAAAGTAAATGGTGTATGGAAAGGTACATGGTGTAAAACCACAAAATTTTTTATTTGCCCCCATTTTCTTTATTTTCTCAAAAACACCTAAGGTAAAAGTAAAAGAAGAAACCTGTACCTCAAGAATAAGAACTGGGTTCTTACAATCCCATAATGCTGGTGTTATACATCTTTTATCATAAAGGGCTTCATATGGATCCATTTTGATTCTCCAGTATAAATTATGATAGTTAGAGAACTCAAATATAGGTAGATATTGGTAACATAATCTTTTGAAGCATATAGAACATTATCTCAACATGTATTCCAGTGTTTGAATAGTTTTCATAGATTAAACATCATTTTGAGGATAATAATCCATATAGATGTTTAGTTTAGTGTTTAGAGCATGTTAGAGACATTTTCAGATCATGGAGAGGAATCTATGATCTTGATCACATAAAACCGATAGAGGTACTCCATGTACACTTACTACATATTTGATGTATATTTTGTGCCATTTGATCCAATGAGAAGTCTTTACAAATTGTTATAAAGTGATCTGTGTTTGTAAGATGAAGAAAAACAGCCCATATATAATTGTTTCCTTGAGATTTCTTCAGAAGTCTAGTGATAAATCCCAGAGTGATGTTTAATCATTTCCATGTTTCTATGGGTAATGATTTCATCATCCCCTTAGAACTTTATCTTTTGACCATCACTTTCTAACATACCAGGCACATTTATGTATTTTCTGTGATCTCTTTATCTATATTTACACACCAATAGTTCTCTTAGAGATCCCAATACATCTTTGCGATCCCTACATGTATAAAGAAAGATTATCTATTTACATCATTCATAATGTCATTATTTATCATTGGGTTGTATGGTACACATATTAGTCTCTAAAATCTTACAACTCCTTCCTAAAAAATTTCAAACTATGAGGATTTCACTTTTTTGATTACTTCCACCTTCTTTTAAATTTCCACATCATTTATTTGCGTATTATTTATTTTCTTCATAGGGGATGGTTGGTTTTTTTTGTGAAAGTATTGATTATGTTCGACCATTAATGATCCACATGTATGTACTTTAAAAATCTAAGAAGATTCTATCCTTCTCAGTTATCATCATTGATAATGTTTTAGGATCCTTTATACTTAAAGAATCCACCATTTTATTTTCTCAACCAGGATGGTAGTGTATTGAGTAGTCACAATACTTGATATGATCTTACCATCTTCACTAGTGTATATTAAGTTACTTCTTTGTGAATATATATTTGAGGCTATTATAAACACTATATATCACTCACTTCTTCCAATAGATATAATGCCCTCATAGATTCAATGTGAAAAACACAACCGCTAACTCCAGATCATGTGTGGAATAGATTTGATAATAAAATTTCAACTACATTGTGGCATAGGCTATGAATTTATAATTTTTCATTAGTACACAACCTAACCACTTATTTTAATCATCACTATATAACACAAAATGACCCCCACTTATCAGAAGTGTGACTAATAGTGTAGTGATAAGAAAATTTTTAAACTCTTTGAATCAGTCTTCAAATTCACTGGTCTATACAAAATATTACTCCCTTATGAGTTATCTTGGATAGTGGGTTTGAAAATCATGGTATGTTCTTCACAAATCCTCGGTATTACCCAGATAGACCAGGGAAACTACAAATCTTTGTCACATATGTTCTCTTGGGACACACTTTGATTTCCTTTGTATAAGAAGGGTCCACATATATTCCCTTGAGGGTGACAACAATCCCTAATAATGAAAATTACTCCATCGAGAAGTCACATTTACTGTAATTTTTGTATAGTTTCTCCCTTTGAAATGTATTTAGCACATTATTCAAAATAACAATATGTTCCTCATTGCTCTTTGATTATATTAGAATATAATTTATAAGGACTACCAAAAATTTGTTGAGATGATCTATAAATAATCTATTCATTAAGTATATGAAAATCCCTACAGAATTAGTGAGTCCTAAGGGAATCACAATGAACTCAAAGAGTCCACACCTCATTTTAAAGGAATTTTTGGGAATATCAGCCTTCTTTACATTTAATTGGTTATATCTTGAGTAAAGGTCTACATTATAGAAATAATTTCCCTGATGTAGCTTTTTGAAAAATTCATCTATCTACATTTGGGTATACTTGTTCATTATCTTAATTTTTTGAGCTCATGATAAAGAATACTGAGGTGAATTGAACTATCCTTATCCTTGACAAAGAGGATTAGTACACCCCACGACGAAGCACTCAACAATATGAAACCCTCATCCAAGTTATATTGTAATTTTTTCTCCAGTTCTTCAAACTCAATGGTGGCTACTCTATAAAAATTATTTCATATATATTGAGATGCGTGAATAATTTCAATTGAGAACTCAGCCTCTTGATTTAGAGATAGACCATTCTATTCATTGAAAAACACATCAGTGTAGTCCCTAATATTGGGAATTTATTCAATAATGAATCTATCCATTATCTCAATCATTTGAGATTGATATGATTTATCATAATACAGAAATATCTAAACTATCAACGATGATTCTAAAGGAGATTCATTCTCATCCTTACACTTATACAGAATTGGAGGATTCCACGAGATGTGAAATTAGTGATATATCTTTCCTGATAGTTTTTGTTAGATTTGTATAAAGATATTCAATCCATGCCCTATATAGAATCAATCACCACCAAAGAAAATAAGATTATATTTTCTGAGAGGTTAAGTCCGCAAATATTAACTGGGAAGGAGTTATATACATCGGAAGATATATCTAACCAATTTTCTCTTCTCAGATATAACTCAAACTGTATATTTTGAGGTGGTGTTGTAATAGTTATACTATACTTTCATGATATGAAATAATTTTTAGAACCAAAATCAACGCTATTCTTGAAATAATAACCCATGTACCTATCACCACATCATTGTCTGTCTCTACCTCAACAGTAGTAATAACATATTCCATTCCATGTTGTCTAAGAAGTTGTTGTTGTTTATTTTCTAAGATAACCCTTGGCTTAGGACATTGGCATGCATAATTCCCTTATTCATTGTAGTTAAAACAATATACTATAGGTTTAGGGTTGATCTAGAACATTTTTTAATCTTTCACATTAGAAGGATTCTTCATATAACATTGGAAAGAATTATCTGGATACCCCTCTCTTCCACATTTGAAGCATAAACTAGTTCCCAATAGATAGTTACTAGTATGCTTATTCACCAACATTTAGCATGTGGGATATTGGGTTTTCTTACAATTATGGGATTTATCTATAAATAATATGATATTAATGTCAAATTTATGTTTTTATATTTAATCCCATCAGACCACTAAGAGTATCCAATCTCCATATACAACTGAAGGGAACAACAAAAAACCTCTTCATAGAAATGAAAGTCTCATATCACCAATTATATTCTTAGACACATCATTAGTCCAATAAAGAAGTGACCCACCTTGCTTTTCCCTATTCATAAAAAGTCAGAGGCATATCATGTAATCCTAGTAAATTATTCCTCATATTCCCAAATAGAATTTTCTTCCTCTTCCTTCAATATGAGTAACTCACTTTCCATATTAAGAGGGATATTTCAAGGAAAATATTTATTGAAAAACCTTTTATTGAATGCATCCCAATCCATAGAATCATTTTCCTCTATGGACTTTGTGTTTTTGATTAGTGTCCACCACTGATTATCTTTCCCATAAAAACAATAGGCCACAATCATGACTTTCTATTCATATAAGTATTGAAGGACAAGAAATACCTTCTCAACGAAGTTAATCCAGTGTTCTATGATCAGTGGATTGAATGATTCACTAAATATTGGAGGCCTTTATCACAAAATTTATTGTACCGTAACATTCCATTTCATTGGAGAATGTGGGAGTTCCACATGATTCAAGTTATTATTCATAACTTGAGGTAGTTGTTCTAGTATTGTCATGAAGTTTGGATCACTCATTTCTATTATATTTGGAATTTCATTGGGGAAATAATCACTTTATCTATGAAATTGATTTACAACATGGGTTCTCCTATTTCCATCCATTAATATAGAAAAATAATGTTAAATTAGAGGGTTTTTAATACTTATCTAATAAGAATATAAGAAGGAAACTTTGAATATATGTTTAATGAGGGGTAACAACTTCCCTTTCTAGTGTCGGTCTCACTAGAATAGAGTGTTTCATCTAATGTTTGAGGAAGATGCCATTTTCATCCAGAATTCCAATATGAGATCCATTAGAAACAATAATATATTCTTGGAATATAATTGTAAGTGGAATGGGAATGTCATTAATTTATCTAATAGTAGTTTTTATATTTCTGATAAATGCTCGGAGTAACTTGTCTCCTCTATTGTGGGAAATATGAATATAAAATGTGGATATTTTCATACAGAATACATGGGTTCCCCCTTTTCACAAAGGCGCATGAACATCTATCACTTTTACCATCTTCTCGAGAATTTTTCAGGTAATGTTCTCAAATGGAAAAACCAATTTTTATCGTTTGGTGGAAGAATCTCTCTTGTAAATAGTTCTTTTTCCTCCATTCCTATACTCAACCTTTCTACTATCCAGGTTCCCACAAAATTTTTTTCTTCTATTGAGAGAATTATATATTTTTCTATTTGGGATGATCCCGAAGATGTTAAACATAATTGGGCTTTGTGGGGACGTATAGACAAACCGATTGATGTAGGTGGAATTAATTTCTGAAATCTATCAGTTACATTAAGATGAATGAAACCATGAAATTCATGGGAATACATGAAGGGAAAAAATCCCTGGATATTTCACATTAGAGGAAAATATGGTTGGGCAATGAACAATGATGGAGGGAGCTCATCATCAATCTATCCCATGGTTCATCCAAATCTCCCTCTTATGAAAGATCATTCCATATAGATTTTTCGGGAGGGGTAAATTTACGTATGTTTTAACAATTGGATGGGAATTATTTTTTGGTTTCTAGGATGTCTTATTCCTAGGATCATTTTCAAATAGGCTATTATATTTATGTTCTTAATCGATGTGATTTTGTCCCTAGAATAGCCTGTTATCTTCAAAACAATTAACTCAATCAGGAGCTGGATAGCTGTGTTTTTATGGATTCAAATTCTAGTTCCATTTCTGTAAAGGATTATCATCGGGTGTCTCATATAGTATAGGGGAATGATATATAGGGGGATACCTTGTAGAGAAAGAATATTCCCTCCAAGATTAATTTCTTTTTATGGATAATCTGGAATCCAACACTGGCCACCGAAGACAATATTCAATGGTTGGGAATTAGCATGGAATCAAGGGGTTATTGGTGAATATTGCACAGGGTAAAGAGATAAAATATCCTATTCATTGAAATATTTTGGAATATTTTAGTGTGGAGTTATTTTAGTGAGTTTACATGCTGCCACCCCTATGGGGGCCAGCCTTCTAACTTCCTGAATGCTTGGTTTCATCGTGTACCATCTAATGGTTTGGAGAAAGAGGCCAGATCCTTGGTGTTGTTAGATGGATGCCAGTGTATTTAGAGGGCTCAAAAGTTGGATCATTTTTATGGGGTTGAGATCCATTTCCATTCTTTAATCATATGTACCATGTTTTTGTTGAGTGTATTTTTCTTCTTACAAAAGAATCGGGAGGATTCTCATTCCTTCAGGATTATACGTGCATGGGATCCTTCTCTGCTCATTTTAGCGAGGAAAGGGTTTTGGGTTCATTGGCTTCTTTTAGCATGGGTATTCATTGTGGATGAGGTGTTGTTTGACACTCTATTGGTTATATTATTTTGGATTTCAGTGCATTATTTGGTCAAGGACATTCACATCAGGCATGGGTGATGGAACTCCCTATAGTGATTCAACATTTTCACCAAAACATTATTCCTATAGTGGTTTTTGGGAGAGATTCTTTGGTTCTTTATGATTCTTCGATTGGTGGTGGTGAGGTTCCACGGTCTGTTACCTATACTATTAGAAGGTGTAAATCATATCTCAACAGCACTATGAATGTTCTTCACATCCGAAGGGATGGGAATAATGTTCAGATTTCTTGGAATCCATGGATACCCAAAGATCTGATATCTCATTTTTCTCAAATTAAAACTCATTACCTCCAGACAGGGTGAAACTTTTTAGAGGGGATTCCCTTGGTATGAATCACTTCAGTCCCCCCTGAGTGACTTTTGTAGTTCTCTTGGTCATTTTGGGAATAAAATCATGATACCTTGATGATGAATCTTGGTTATACATGGTGATAAAATGATCCTTTGGTTTCATAATAAATTTTCCTACTGTTAATATCCAAAAATAACTATACCATGATAAGATACCAACTATAGTGACCCTTGGCATTTTCACATATTATTACATGATTTTATCTATAACTAGTCATCAAAAACATACCAAGGATTGTGAAGCCTTCTGTGTTTAGAAGATTAGGAATATAATTAGAAGGAATAAAAGAAAAATAAAGACATTTTTTAGTAATACTTTATAATGAGATATTAAATTCCTTTGATCTCTTACATCCCCAAAGGATAACATGGGGAATACATGAATAAAGGGATGGACTAAAAATATCGGTAAGGGAATAAACATTGGAATAAAGCATAATATAAGGGTTATCAGACATAACATTATGATATATAAATGAATGGAACGTGACAAATAATATGGGGTCATAACATATATAACATGGGGTCACATAATAATAGAAACATTGGATTTTGGTAGTAACATATAATATGATTTAAACATGGGTCAAGGATAAATTCCAAACTAATCATATAGTGGAAAACGTCTCATAATGTAAATAAGTTTACTCCCTATCCCAACATGAAGTATCATGAGACTAAACATTACCCAATTCATTTAAGCCCTATCTGTGCACACCCATAATAAAATTTTCATTCATATGTGATCCACAAGAAGAATAAAATATAAGGCATAAATATAAGGGTTACCCATAGAAATAAATGGGCATAACATCCATGTCATAATGCATATCCAATGGGTGTATCAAAATGGTGTCCATGAAAGAACAAATTTAAATCATACATAAAAATTTATAAGGGGAAATAGTCATAGACCATGAAAACATATGTCCAACTGATTTGAAAACATGTTAAAATATTGTTTAATAATCTTTATAAATGAGACACTTTTGTGCGGTTTAAGGGAAAATATAAAAGATTATTTAAAGGGGACAAAGAATGATTGTTTGCATAAAAATAGAAATTAAATAAGATATTTTTCAAGATAAATTGATGGATTTTATAATAATAGAGGTTTTCTTAAATATAAAATGGAGTGTACATGGAAATGGGTGATAAATAGAGATACTCCCTTTAATTAGGCTTTCTCAGTGGGAATAATCGAGAAGGAAACCTTAATAGAAATGTATTTTCCTATAAAAGAAGGATTACTAGTTATGGATACATAGTTTTTGAACATAAACACAATATATGGATGATGTATATAAGAATAATTAATAATTAAATTGGGTTAATGTGTGAGAAATCATAACCCAAAGGTAATGTGGAGGGTCAAAATGATCCCTAAACTGATTTCTAAATGCATTATATACATGCACTTAATGTAGTCAATAATCAAGTTACATCCATTCGTTAATTAATTAATAACGTAATAATCATTTATTTTATTTATTATAATTATATTAAGTTCATTTATGGTCATTTCGATGAGTTTTAATGTTTAATTTCATTGTTACGGGTTTGTTTGTTTCATGATTTTAAGATAGGTTACCATGAGTTTAATTATAAGATTCCTTGTAAAATGGACTAAAAAATATAGATGTGGAATTATAAGATATTTATTCAACTCCAAATTATTAAATGGTTCAATATATCATTTTTTATATGATAATTATTCATTAATTAAAATGTTTATGATGAACATTATTTTATTTTGGTGAATTTTACATCTTCGTGAACTAAATTTGTTTCATTATTTAATATTATGTATATATATTAGTTCCATAATATAAAAAAAAGTTATATTATAAAGTTTGAAACCTTTTTTACCATTATATTTGTCTTATGAAACATCATGAAGGAGGTAATTGAAAATTAAAAAATTTCATCAATGAAGGGGTGAAGTGACACATCATATATAATGTTTTCATTTTTAAGATAAAAATAGAAGAGAAGGGGTTTGATTATGGTTATAACATTAACATAATAACATTATATTATAAATATGATACCACATTTATCATGTCAGTTTGGATAGTGGAGGAAAGGATGTGGTAGACGAAATAATGAATTTAAAATGGAAAGGTGGAGGATTTTACCTCTTGAATAACTTATCATTGAGAACCTCATTAAGACGCTTGGAAATGGACTTTTAGTATGACCAATAAGACCAGAACGTGGGGAAGAGTCTTGAGAGATGAATTTTCCATAACATAAGAAATATACAAAGATTATAAGTTGTGAGGAGAATAGGTGGTGATAGGAGGTATTTATAGTGTGAGGAAAGGGGTATTTTTTATTATTTTATTCTTTAGATTATAATTTTTGTTCATGAAAATTAATAATGTTGATTTATGTGGATATGTATAGTAGATATTCTATGTGTGTTTGAAAAAATGGGTTATTACATCATCAATTTCTCAAATATTCATGTTTTTGTCGTAAAATTTTAAATACCAATAATTTTCGTATTTCACCATTCAAAAAAAAATCATCCATGTTAGAAAAATCCCTAAAAAACGTCCCAAACATTATACAATGCGTATATTTATAAAATGGACACTATTTTTTCTAAATAATTCTATAAATATGAAAAATTTTAATTTTAATTGAAACAATCATTTATTTCAAAAATAACAGTTCTAATATTATAAATGATTTTATGAAACATTAATAAATTAATTAAGTTGTCATACAATTAAATTATAATTATAATAAAAAAATATTAATTTATGAATCTATTTTATAAAAAACTTATTTCAAATAATTATATTAGTTATAAAATTGTAAATAAACATTTCTATTTCACAAAAAATCAACCACTTAATTTATCATTTTTAAAAAATTTATTTACTTATTAATTGATATAAATATATCATTTTTCATTTATGAGATACATAAATATGATTTATAATTTCATAGGATCGGTTACTATTCTAATGGCTAGATTACCAATCCTAAGGGTCATATTACTATTCTAATGGCAATGTTACTATTCAATTATTTTAGGTTCTTTAATATTTATAAATACAACTTATTTCACTTTTGATTTATATGAATAATGTTTTTATTGTGTTACCTACGTGATGTATGAGATTTATACGAGATTAAATATTTAAAATAAGGGAATTTATATTGATAAAATTATCATTCATTACATTAGGTTAAAATCTCTAACACATTGGTAGATGCCACTTTATCCTCTATAAGTGCTATATGAATATTCCCTCTGACCAGTATACTAAGAGAATGGTTGTATGGGTTTGACTATTAGAGATTCCCCCCCCATTCCTCAACCTGTCTATCTTAATGGATATAGGGAACTCTATCATCTATTTAATTTTTGTCAAATTCAATATACTATGCATGAATAATATATATGTTCTTTACATTTGTGTGGAGTTAATCATATTTATGGCTTTCCTCTAACAAATACTTCTATATGTTGGAGATACTATTTTTATTTGGAAGACGATTTATTTATCATCTGCACTGGGCTATAGGTCTGAATAATCCTTTTTGTGTCATGTGGCAGCCACCATTGAAAGAAAACTTTCTTAATACAAGGTTATTAATCCCCTTGAGTATCCCAATTGGGTGAGATATTAACTATTGGTAGAAGCATTGGTGGGTTATATCCATACCCCAACAGCTACTTCTCCATTAGATTTTGTCCTGCCAGCCATTGCGATGAAACCCATTTCTTTGATTTTTTCAACTGTAATCTCTTCCTACATTAAGGGTGATTAGATTAATTACCCACCTATATCTTTATGACTTTATATTATGGTTCATCTCCCTCTCCCTTACATGGTTTTACCCTATCTTAACTCTTTTGAGGGTATCTTTTAAATACTAGTTTCACTGGTTGGTAGCTACTATGAGGCCCATATCCCTAAGACCGATTGACCAAGACCTTTTTATGAGGAATCCCATTATTTTAGTAATGTGTTTCCTTAATCATATATTTCTACTATATGTTAAGTGTTTTATAGTTATTCTAACATTTTAAGAGGGATTAATTCTCTAAAAAGTGAAGAATATTTTGATCCTTCTATATTTTCTCTTAAAACATGTGAGGATTTGATCAATGTTGGTGAAGGGAATAACATGGTATCCTTGGATATGGGTTTATAGAGTACATGGAAAACCCCCCATATAACTTATAGGTTTATGAAGACTAGATATATATCTAGGTATGAATATGATATTTTTCTTGATTCTACTAGAGGTTCTCTAATGTTATGAGACGCAGCCTTCTACTTCTCTCAATCACGGTCTCATTAATTATATTGAATATCATGTTTATATGATCCTGGGATAATTAAAAATTTCATTCCAATGGTTATTGTATCAATAACACTTCCTTGATAGTTTCCATGGAACTGAAGACACAATATTATCTATTTCTAGCATTTTCTTCCAAAATCCACATAAAAAATTGCATGCATGGAATCCCCACAAAAAAATTATATTTCTCATCATGAAGTATTTTATCAAAATGGTGATGATTCGATCCTCATCTCCTCATAGCATGAAACAATTTATACTTCCCTCAATTTCAATATATATAAGTTTAATTTATACAAGATGTAATATCAAAGAAAGGGAATATAATGGTGGAGGTGTGTATTCCTGGAGGTAAATCTAAGAATTAAAATATTTCCTATTGAATAATGGATTAATGGACCTTAGGTATATAAGATAAAAATTTACTTAGTGAAATAATAACATGGGAAATATCAACAAGAAAAATCATCACATTAGGTTCCAACTAGATCATTTCATATCTAACATTAAAGTGATCTACATTTTCCCTCACACAAGATTCACTCACATGACTCATGCATTATATGACAACACCCCTTTAAATATTCAACTCAAGCCTACATTGAGAAATAATGACAATTTTTTTTCTCTAATATTTAGACACTTCTAGTTGTTTTCATTCTCTATATAAATTAATAAATTATTCATTGTAAATTGTATACAATTTTTTATGATTTAATAATAGTTTTTATTGTTCCCTATTTTTACCCCTATATTTTTATACTTCTCTATTAGATAATTTTTTTTATTGAGAGAAATAATCATTCATTTAATATCATAGTGAGGTTGTTTACCAATATATCTAAGTCATGAGAACATGGTGAGTACCTCTCACAAAGTGATAAACAAGAGAATCCGTGTGTTGTTCAATTTATTAGCATTGAGGTCATCTGATTACACCACATGGGTGATCATGATAGAGTCAATCATTGAGGTCCACAATGTCTAATATACTATGATAACAATGGAGATGCTTCCCATGGAGAAATGGAAAATACGGTGTGGTTATGTCTACTCCAAATTTTTTTGGAGGACATTCTTATACAATTTATAGAAAAAATACAACTAATATTGTGTGGGATAGCCTCAAGGTGTGGTTTTTGAGACTCGATCTTACCATTAATTCATGACTACAAACTCTCAAAAGTGATTTTAACATGGTACAAATAAAATAAGAGGAATTATATCAATGAATTCATGTTTAATCTAAAAATCATTCATAGTATGTACAGTTATCTTGGTGGAACTCTTGATTATCTCACACTAGCCATGAAATGAATTAATTATATGCCAAACAATTTTTACTAATTCATGGAAGGAATCACTAAATTTTCTGATATTGAATAAATGTCATTTTGAGGATTAAATTAGTTGATTGAAGGCATATGGGGAGTGGGAGTGACTCTGTAAAAACATCAAAAATAGAGAAAAAAACATCTTCTCACTCAATTAGAGTTGAGTGTATTAAAAATGGAAGATTATGGAGAGTATTAAAATTGTATTGACAACATCATTGACTAATATGGTTGGGAAATATAGAAATACTTGTAGTGTAGTCTCAACAAGGTTGGTTAAAGAAATGATGAAAGCTTCAGTGATAGTATAATTGGTAACCAATACAAGTGATACATAAAATGTTTCCATTGTAAAAAATTGGACATTATGCATTAGAGTGTTAGAACAAAAAATTTGCAGAGGAGACTAATCTCATATACACTCTTGATGAAGAACAATATTTTATATTTTCATAGTCTCATAAAGAGATATGAGTTAATGTTGATCAAAAGCCATCATATTTCTTAATAAAAAAAGGTAGTGATTGAATTACAAGACAACAATGAGGTGAATGTTCATAATGATGTATGGTATCTAGAAAATAGTAATAATGACCACATGATGCTCACCAAATTCTGTTATTAGAGCTATACAAGAGCATCACCAGTGAGTTAAAAATTGAAAATTGATCCACTATAAAAAAATGGGAAACGGTCCATTTTTTCTAGTTAGAAATTATCACCCATAATATTCTTCAAGATGTATATTTCATCCCATGAATTTTATAGTAATATTATAAGTCTTGAGAAGATGATAGAGAATATGAATAAGGTGACAATTCACAGTGATTCCATGGTGATATAAAATAAAAGAGGTACACTTTTGATTATATTGAGGAATTAACCTAGTCAGTGGTACAAGATCTTCTTAAAAACATTCATGTGAACATTTATCACAGTGTGAAGAAATGTCCTCAAAATACTTTTATAGTGGTATGCATATTACGGTGGTGATTCTAATGATCCACTTGAGTTTATCGTGTCTAAAGACATGCATTATGAGATAGAAGAAATTGTACCATACACCATGATATGAGTGATAAGTGTCTCATAAGCCTCAAAAGTTAGTAAATTTGTATACTAGAGTTTTAATACAGGTACAATTGAAATTATTTCATTTTTTATAACTCATCATAAATGATTATATACAATATCTACCAATATAGTAAGTTTATCTAATAGATAAGGAACTATGAAAGTCACATTGTAATGTAATTTTAGTCGATTAAAAGATAGGTAACCATATATGAGTGGGATTAGATGATCTTTTCCAATTCATTTTGTAGTAGAAAATCATGATACCACATTTATGACTACTCTATATGCTACTCCACATGCATCACCAATACCTATATGCACTCCATGTTTAAATCTCTTTTTAGTGATCTTGATGATATGAAAACAATTAAAGAAAAAATATATGATGTTCTGAAAAATGTGTATATGGATAGAGAGTGATGATTACTAGAATTTATGAATCTAAACCTCACCTGGATTAGAGTATATAATGTTGGTTTGTAATCAATATGTTATTTTATGGTTAATCAAGGATATATAACATCAAATTATGAAATCTATTAATTAGTAAGAGTTGGTGTCTATGAATTGGTGGAGTTTATGATAGAAAATAATGGAATAATAGTAATGACATATAAAATAATGGATCAGAAACTTCGAACTATATATTTTTTCATATATCTATAAATTGGAAAATAATTCATTATTTATTGTAGACAATTGTTTTTTATTTAATAAGATTTTATTGGTGTGATCTATTTTTCCCTCTATTTTATTCACTCTCTATTGTGAGAATATTTTTTACTGAGGGGAAAAATAAATTAGATGAAGGAAAATGTTTCATTTTAGATAGTTCACAACTCATGGGATCTTCTCATTCATGGATTTATGTGGGGGGATCTTCATAATAGACTACATTGACTAAAACAAGATTTGATGGAAATGAATAATAGTAGAGATGGTGGTATGATACAATTGACCACCTAATGACCATGAAAAATAGTCTATTTTATAAATTAATTTTGGTGGAAAGATCAATAAGGGAAATATTGATAGATTTGTGGGTGATGTAGGGAAAAAATACTTACTTTCACACATGCATCAAGGAGGATAAATGTGTGGGGAACTTGAACCTACTTTTTGATACTGATCCATACTCTAATGATATTGAGTTATATGGACTACTTATAGTTTCGCACATCAATAAATTGTTATATGGAATAAAAACAGATATGGTTTGTGGTTAACTCTATTAATACAATGAGAATCTCTTCTTCTCTAATATCCTGAGAGAGGTGGATAGCCATAAAAATGATTATCTAAAAGGAATTTATGATGATATTAGAATTACAGAAGATGGTAAAAACTTAAATATTTACACCACTCTTGGTCTATATAGATTTCATTAATGCTTCCACATTGTTTCTAGGGATATTATCAAGAAGAAACTAATTTAGGTCATTCATGAATTTTTAAGAGGGGGTTTTCTACCCATAATTGGATGTTCTTTTTATACCACTCTCATCCCTAATATGAAGGATCAAACATGATTTAGCCAATAACATTATATTTATATATACAACTTCCTACACTATATTTTGGACTCTATTCTCAACATTAGACTATTACAAATGATTCTATACTTGATATCATGTGATCAACACATTTTTATCAAAGGAATAAGCATGTAAGGGAAAATGGTTTAGTATATGTAAGGATAAAAAAATTAACAAGAATATAACTAGAACCAATAACATGGTTAAATCAGAATTGAATAAATATTATAAAAATATGGAATGTAATTTTATTCTAAATGAAATAATTAAGAATCATGGAGTGGGTTTGTGACCCATTCTAATGATGCTAATCTTCTCCTTGGTTCCCCATTTCATCCATGAGGAGAAACATTGGCATCGTCAAGTTAGTATGAGGGATTAGATAAGGATACCCCCCATCTATGAGTATTTTAATTAGGGAACAAGACATTATTTGAAAAAATGTGAACAGAGGTATTTCCTTAGTATACAATAAAAAATTTGGTAGAATAAACTGATTTATAGATTTCGCTCACCAGTTATTTATGGACGATATAGCATTTGTCTTCAATTTTAGATGAAACGACATCCGTGGATTCTAGAAAAAAAATAGAGGTGAATGGTAAATGGAATATTCATCATATCAAACTTTCTAAAATTAGAGTATATATCTATTATGTGAACCTATATGTGAAACAAATAGGGTGAGAATTCTCTTGGTATTTCTATCCACAATTTTCTTCTAGAATACTTGGTTTCCCTGCTATCTTTGTTGAGAATACACATTTATCATTTCAAAGGTATTATTAATAGACTAAAATCAATCATCATTAACTATAAAAGTATATTTATTTCATATGGATTTAGAATCACCCTTGTAAATCATTTTCCTTATTTTATTACCATGCATATCCTATTAGTACTCAATGTTCCAAAAGATATTATCTAAATTATTGAAAATTTAGGAATAGTTTTATATAAGAGTCACTCTAAGAAGGGATGATTCATTTGAAAATTTGGGCATGGATGACTAGAAATATTTAAAATGGATGTACCAACTTGATTAATATTGAGGATAATATGAATTGCACTCCTACTAAGTTAGAATGTGAAGATACGGTAATGAAAACACTTTGGGGAAAGGTTGTCAATAGAAAATATAGATTATGTGGAACTCCAATACTACTGAGAAAAGGTGTCCCCTATGGAATTGTATTCAACTTATGACTTGAAGAAATGTATGAATATCTATTATAATTCAGAGTACAATTCTAAAAATTACTTTCTAGATAGATTTCCATTATCAGATATTTATCAATGTTGTCTTAGATAATAAATAGAATATTGTTTTATCAAGAATACAAGTCTTAAAGGAACCAGATCGATGTGTTTACACCTTTTATAGATTAAAATATGACAAGTTGGTTGATTTCCATGACATTATTCAAGTATGATAGGATACATAGGTATGTGTTAAATATCTATTAGTAAAAGAGAGTATAGAAAATTAATGATTTATAGTTTTGATAATTAACAATAGGAACTACCCATAGATGTTGGAGTGAAAATGAATGGAATTTAGATGTCCCCCTAATGTGCCAGTTATAGAAATACTAAAGAGTAAAATAGATTTAATATTTTCATTGAGATGGATTGTGAAATTGTTGTCCATTAAACTCTCTAAAAAATTATGTTCATTATGTACCAACTTAAATCTTTGGAATAAAATTTGTTGGAATAGTTTCACCACACTAGCATATCAATGGTGGAGTCATTGATGTGAATTTTTGTTACATTGCAGTAGCGTATTAGATCCTATGAGAGGCAAAAAATGATGAAAGAAACAATTTTACATATATCTATCTCCTTTAATTTAAATTTTAAATTAGATACCTTGTTATAGGTCATATCTCCCAATTCAAGTAGATGGACACCCCTCCTAATCTATAAATAATCATAATGCTTAATTCACTTAGCACAGATAACAATGATAGACTCCTCGTGGGATGATTCAAGTACTATAATATTCTCAATAAAATAATCAAACTTAATATTGATGCACATGTGACCAGGGAAATATGAGGGGTGGTGGAGTCATTTGGGACATGAGGGATTTAGTCATTATGGATTATAATGCTTTTTATAGCCAGGGGAACTAAATTGTAGAAAAACATAGAGCCATGATTGTTGTCTTATCTCTTTGTATACATAAAAACAATTTCTGTTCCATTAAGGAAATGGATTCCACCTTGCTAGATATATAACACCCTGAGATTTTAGAAATGAAAACTATGTTCATTAGTGTATTCGACACACAACACCATGATTAAACAATTCGTGATATATATAACTATTATAACCAAACCGTTAAATTTGATGGTATGTATAGATACCCAGGCTTAACATACATGGATATTACATTATTTTAGATGAATATTGAGAACATAACAAAAATAAATTCAAGAGGATAGTAATAGTTTAGTGACTCTTGGAACATGAAAAAATATATTCTATCCTTGTGAAAAATATTAAACATCTCTTACAAATATCTCCAACTATACAATTTCTACCTAAAACAATTCTCTATAACATGGGGAAGTAAAAATAAAATGGGTGAGTTCAGATGCTCAATATGGGTAAAAATTAGAGACATGTATTAATAAACATGAAAATAGTGGTATGAAATTGCGATCATAATAATAGATGATGATACCATTCATATAAAATATCATAAACATGAGTTATGGGATATATTTTGGTAGTTCATAAGTCATGAATCATATGGAAATAAACTTTCTGATCCATGAAATCATAACTGAGGAATTATACATAGAATTGTGGAATACATATAAGAATATAAAATATTATGTCAAGGCTACCTACCAAGACCTTTATTACATGTTAGACTTGGTTTTTGGCCCATGTACTTACTTTTGGATAGGACCAACAACCCGTGTACCCTCTTACTTTTAGTATTGGGATACAACCCATGTACCTTATTATTTTTGGGCTAATGATACAACCAGTGTACCATATTACATTTAGGAGTGGGATACAACCCATGAACATTATTGTTTTAGGATTGGGATACAACCCATGTACCATCCTGTTCTCAGGCATAGTATATAAACCTTATACCCTCTTACATTTAGGCTTGTGCTACAACCCATGTTACTTGTTGTTTTTAGGCTTGGGCCACAACTCATACACCATCTTCTTTTTAGGATTGGTATACAACTCATGTACCCTCTAAGCTCATATACAACGTATGATTTCCTAATGAATATTGGGGATATATGGGTCCCACCCATCTCATAATAAAATCATTCATACATGTTCCACAAGATAATAAAACATTCACTATATCATGACCCATAAAAAGAGATAGGCTTAACAAACATTAAATCATAACCCTTAATCTGAAATGTTTATTAATAACATTTCATTACATCATAACCTATGACAAGAATTAGTTTTCTTAATCACTTTATGAGATCATAACCCATGAAAATAATCCAGTTTCAAAAGAATAAAATCCACGGAAGTGAAATGGGGTTCATAAGCATCATTCTATAAAAAAATTAACCATTAAAGAAGGAATATGAATAGAACCGTTTAGATATTTTCCACAAAGGTCATGAGTAACATAAATGGATGTTTTCATATATGTAAAATATTTTGACATCATTTATTGAGGTAAATATACTTTATTCATTAAAAAAATTTAATGCATAAAAACATTTGAAAATCATTTTCGTAGAAAATACCTTGAAATTTTTTAAATAAGACTTGATATAATTTTGAAAAATAATTACATGAAATCATAGAGAATAATATTAAAATATAAAAACATTATTCTTTGAAAACCCTTTGAAAATGATTAAATAAATCATGAAATTTTTTTGAAAACCATTTCATTGAAAATATTTTTATAAAATATAAAGAACTTTTTGAAAACTTTTTGAAAATATTTAAACATAAAAACTTATGAAATAAGAATGAAAAAAATTTTAATAATATTTTCCTTGAAAATTAATTTTAAAAACATTTTCTTTAAAATTATCCATTAAAACATTGAATAAAAACATCATAGAAATGACGTAGGGTAAATCTATACATACTTTATGAGGTGAAAAGAATATTTTTTTGCAGAGTATAAAGGTATGAAAATGCCTTGTTTGGTAAGAGAAAATAATAACACTTTTAAAAAATTTGTAAAATAAAAAAAGTGTAAAAATGTATATTAATTATTATAGGATGATAATAAAATATTCTTGAAAACCCTTTTTTGAAAACATGGTTTTGAAGGTGCTCGGATTTCTGATCAAAGAGAGAGGTAAATCCAAACATCCTTAAAAACAGTTCATTAACTATATTATGTAACGAAGAGTGAAAAATGGAACCAATATAATAATATATCATTAATAACCATAGGATAATAAATTTCATGAGTGTTATTGGATATGTATCATATTATTTCAACAAGTGAAACATAATCATAAACAATCTTGAAAAGTGATGAGATTGTTTCAATAAACTCTTTCAACTTGGTATCCATGAACCAAAATCACCATTTAATAAAATTAAAATTCATTAAAATAAAAATATAATTAATATAAATTTATTCATTATATAACATTTTTAATTCAGTATATACACCTCATGGAAAAATATAGGTGCATAACATGGCATGTGTCGTGAAGAAGGAAAATTGAGACAAAATCATTTGACCAATTTGGTATCTTTTGAATCATAGTCCCAATGAACGAAATATAATAAAATTAATATTTAAATATATATAAATATAAATATAATAATCACATAATACATTAATAGTAAGTATATACATAACACAAAAGGAATGGGTGGTGAATAATGTATGTATCTAATGAAAATAAAATTTGTGATGAAATCCTGTTACCTTATGTCTTGACTCTCATCATAATCGTAAAATATTCGTGTATAATATATTTATGTTTATTATAAATATTTTTAGGAATAATATTATTATATATAGTTATATACATGGTTTTATTATAATCTAATATTACCTTCTTGTTACTAATTCTATGTTAAGGTTTCACTTCAGGTAATATCTGCTTTGTTTTTCAGATGTGTCTTAATTTGGAATATCATTGATCCATATACTTATATAATGATATTAATAAATTAAAATATGAGATAAATATCATGAATATTCATTATATTTTCATTATAATAATATAAAAAATATATAATTATGAATTGTAATACACCATTCATGGAGATGGTAAACTGTACATACACATGATGTTTGTTACCATTTTTATTGTCGTATTGAAATAAAGAATAAAAATGAAATATATGTATAAATGTATATATATATATAATTATTACAGAAGTATTATTATATAATATGTAATTTATAATTTTATAAAACCTATCCTTAATACATTCTATATAGTGTGTGAACGAATCACATCGGTTTGAGGGGGCGATAGTCCACAATTCCTGAAACGAAATTATGGTATTTATATTAAATGAAAAGTGAAATGTTATGAATTATAACATAAATAAATAATCATTAAGGCATAATAAATTTAACATATGAGATAAAGAAATATAGTTTCTTTCATAATGTCAACCATGAGAGGAGGTAAAGGAAAAATGAATAATCATTATTTTGTGAGGGTGTAGTTCGCCACACACATAAACAGTATGTTCATTACCCATTAGATGTAGGTGAGTGTAAGTACAGGTTGAGAATGTAAAATAAAAACATAAAATTTTATTGAATATACTATTTATATTATAAAATCATGGAATAAAGCTATTGGGGGTGGACAAAGAAAGTAAAATAAAGCAGCTTGAGAGAAGTTTTTACCTCTTAATTGGGTAACACATTTTGGTTTGTATCAAAAGAATTCATTGGGTTTTTCCCAAGGGGAGAGTTATAGGAGTAAGTTATGTATTTTTTGAAGTGTATTTATAAGATCTTTTCCAAAAAAAAGAGTTTTTAGTGGTGTGTATAAGAGTGAGAGATGGTGGCCTTTTATAGGGAAGGGAAAGGACACGCTTACCATTTTAGAAAACAAGTTTGTTGTACCAATGTTTTTACCAAAAAAAGTAATTAAAAACCAACCAAACTAAATAATGGAATTTTAATATCTAGATAATTTCCATAAAAGAGGATTTGTACAATTTTATAGGTCATTTAGGGTCTTAAATTTAAGGTTTAATATTTTATTAACATAATGGTTTTCTTAACTGTTGTAATTAATTTTGGTCACTTATACTAATATTTTTGGTTAAAAAAATTTGTTCTTATAAGAAATTATAAATTATGATGATTCCAAAAATGATATCATTTTTTTCAAATTATAAACCCATAATGGGTCGAAATTAATTTAAAAATAATCTCATTGATGAGACAACACTGTGGGTTTGTAAATTAAAAACATTCAATCTTTTTCTATGTTTTTATACCCAATTTAAAAGTGAAATTGATTAAAATGACCTAAATTGTATTAATTGATAAATATATAATATAATTTAAATGTTTTCAAAAATTAAAATATAATGTATCTAATAAATAAATAATATTAAAATGCATTGAATTGAATTCTGATAATTGTAACTATTCATCCCAAAAAGATGTTTCTCAAAAAAATACAAAATACTAACCAAAAGATAATTTAAACATTATAAATTTTAAAAATGAATTTTATTTTAGAAAATTAAATTTCTATAATGTTTTAAAATTAATTTAGTTTTTTATGGAAGGACATTGGAATTTGTTTATTTCAGAAAATAATATTTTTAAACATATAAGGACTTCATCAAAAATTAGGTATTTCAATATATATATGTTTAAATTATAAAAAAAATTTATAAAAAATACTTGAAAATTATTTATAACTATGCATATTACTATGTTTAAAGTCTATATTATAATTATATCAATTAAATTTTTATAATAATAAAAAGATATTTCGTAGAAGCTCAGTGTTGAGTGTAACGTATGCCAAGTTGCTGTTTCATGTTGAATAAGAAATGTTTGTGATGCCTGTAACATATGTCAATTCTCAATCTATAATTTGTTTTTATTGTAGACAATGCTATAAATTTTGTTGCGTGCAGTGCATGATTAACTTGGTGTTTCATATAAAACAAGCCAAACATAGTGCTAAAATGAACTGTTTTCTTTGTTATGTGAAATGAACAATACCAAAAAGGATAAATTAAATAAATAATAATAATTCACAAAATCATGTTGTGTTACACTCTACCCCATTAAAATGAATTTTTTCCTCCAAATTCATATTGGTTATCAAGGGTTTAATACATTACTGTCTCATTCATAGAAAACCACATAGTATAGATAGATTCTAACAATTCCCTTAAACTGGAAAAGTTAGGACCATAACTGTTACCCAGAGTAATATATAACTAGGTTCCCACATAGGATAACAGAGGTTGGGATTGAAGATTGTACATGGAGGAAATGAATAAAAATTTATAGGGAGTGATTGAGGTCATCAATCAAAATCAAGTTAAGGATCAAAGAAACGTTGAGGGTTTCAAATTTATAAATATGTAATGTTTTAAATGGCCATGAGTTTAATAATATTAAGGTATTATAACAACACATTTAATTATGATTATTATCCTAATGTTGAGAAATGATTTTATTGACCAATAATATAGGAGCATATACATACTTGATATATTTATATATAAAAGTATTTTTATTTTGTTGTTCTTTTATCAATTTCTAATTCTTACATTACTTCATGTAATTGAGGCCCAAAAATTATCTGTGATGCAAGAAGTGCTGAAACACATTTTTAACTGATTTTATAGCCCATACAAGAATGAAAAGTATAACTATTTCTCTCTAACTATTTTTCAAAATCAATAGGGTTAATACATTTATATGTAAACATAAAATGTAACTATACTGGTTAAACATTTAGGATTATATAACAAAAATAATAATGCATTAACCAAGACATTCTGAAGGCTTATGGTTGGCTTGATACCCATATCATCCTTCGATCATGGGTTTAAGACCTATGCCCCTACCGTACTTGATTTGTTGTCAACCGACATACATGGTTTCCTTTATTTAGAAAAAAACTAATATAACTCCAAAAATATGATATGCATCCTTGAAATAATTTTAGTCACTAAATATAATTTTAACTATGGTTTTAAATACAACCATAATACATAAATACTTTATCTAAAGATTTACTTAAACATTTCACAAATGATTAACCTTATAACCCTTATAAAAGTTGAACATACAAAATAGAAGAAATAAGATCATGAAATCAGTTAAACATTGATCCCCCATGTGTTATAACATACCAAACATGTTAATACCTTCATCATATATTCTCTTGAAAACATGATCATAATCTGAATTTTCATAAATCATTACTAAAAAAATACTTTCTTCTGAATGATAATTCACCCTTTATTCATTAAATTGGATCTTATATTAATAAAACAAATCTATTGGAATCTTGAGTTTATCCTTATAAATCTAGAAAATTAATGTGATTTTTTAATCCAAAAATCATGTAGAGAATGATAATCAAGGATTAGACTTATAACAAGTTACACTAATAGATCAAAAATATTTTTAAAGATCTTATTTTTATAAAATACCACAGGAAATTCCCCACTATGGATTTCCATAATTATCAAGGCTCTCTTCATCCATTATGATTGCATACGGTTTCCCTCTTTCCTTTTTCATCATATGTTTTTGGAACTGATCATCACTGTTAACCATTGGATTTTGGCACTTTTTGAAAAATTTCCAAACTCCCTAAACAAGAATCCCTAAAGTATGGGATGTGAAATTTAAGGATTTTTTACATTATTCACATCATTATATAATTTTCTCACATCAATTTGGAATTAAACTGCTCGATGTCCTTCATTTCCACACTTAAAACATTTACTACTCCCATTAATACAATTCCTTCCATGATTCTTTCCACACATAGAACACAAAGGAAGTCTCATGTGTTTATCTCTATGGTTTTTTGATATTCCTTTGAACCCCATATTCATGTTATTGACAAAACCATGAGATTGATACATAACTCCAACCTCTATTTCAACTTTTATTTCATAATGCACATTCTCTTCACAGCTGAAAAAGTCTCTTATAGACAATTCCCTTATAATATGTGGCATTAATCCACATAAGAACATATCATCCTTACTTTCTGGTTGGATGATAATTCCAAAACAGTACCACAAAAGTCATATAAAATTAACCTTGTAAGAACCAATATATTCATCATCATTCTGCTTCAACACATGGAACCCATTTTCAATCAGTGAATGAAGAACTTGTGGAATGTGTTTATTAAAGAATAAGTTCTTCAACTCATCCCAATCCATGGATTCAATTTCATATTTATTCCTTGTATTATTTATTAGAGTTCATCACTGGTCCACTTCACCTTCTAACTAATTAACAACCAGAATTACTTTCTCATCATCTGAATACTGGAGACCATAGAAAAAAAATTTAGTGGTTCTGATATAGTGTTTGGAAATATGCGTATTAGAAGACGCACTGAAAGAAGGTGGAAATTACATCATGAAGGACTCAATAGAACATTGTTACCATAATTGATTGTTTTGAAGTTCATCATGATTCATAGATTGAGAATGATGTGTGAGAATAAAAATTACGTTTTTTCATTCCAAATCCCAATTCCTTTGGATCCTTAGGAGATCAATGATTTCATTGTCCCTCATAATCACCATTAACGTGGTTCCTTTGGGTTCCAACCATTTACTAAATCTAAAAATCATATAATAAGAAACTTTTATAATATATAGGAACAAAAAAATCATGAAAAGTCACATATAGGATGTTAATATAATGATTTTTGAAGAATTAGTGAATTTTCAAAGTATATCCCTTGGGAGTGTCACACTAAGTGTGTAGCTAGACCCATTTTTGTGATAAAAATTGCCTCGAGTTTGACCCAAAACATCTTGTTAGAGTTGTTACTCCTTGGTACATCCTTTCCAGTGCCACAACAAAATATAGTATATTTAAAGGGATGTATTTCTATATTACACTCTCTCTATCATTTAATAAAATTCCAGGACATTTTCCAATACTTTTTCAATTCATTAGGCTTATCCTTAAATGCATCCCTAGAAATATTCATAGAAATAACCCTAGTTATATCACTAAGGCTTTTTTATCCTAGTTTCCAATGTTTGACTAGAAATTTCATTTCATACCAACTGTATTGACCCAGGATTAACATACATGTATATTACATCATTTTAGATGAATATTCAAACTACTATAAAATGATCATATACCCACGGTTCAAAATAATGGGTATATCTTTGAAAACAATGGGTATAGCCTATACCTACCATTTTGGGAACCATGGAAAACCAAGATTTCAATATAGATCTAGGATATATCCATGGATTGAAAAAACAATAACTATGGTTTCAAAACCATGGGAATAGGTGTTTTCCACCATGTCATAAACCTATACCCACAATTTTTAAATTGTGGTTATAGGTTTTAAAATTACAATAGTCAACGGATTCAATCCCTGGATTTGTTCTTTAGAGACTTTACACCTAACCACTACACCAACATCACTTATGCATATATAAATATATATTTACATATATATATTTATATAAACCATGGATATAGGAGAAAATAAATTGGCATCGGTGTTCCAACCAAAATTTTCTTGTTCTCATGGGAATTAATTTTGTTCCTACACTCACATGGGAAATTAATACCCACTGTTTATCAGAAATGTGGGTATTAGTGTCTATCTCAGACATATACTCATGGTTTTGGGGAAACTATGGGTATATTTTTGACATATAGACATATTTTTTTTTAGAACCATTGGTATAGTTCTTGAACCGAACCATATACCCACAATTTTTCAATAAATGTGGGTATAAGTGGCCTTATACACCCAGTTTAAAAATCCATGGGTATAGGTTCAGAAAAAATACCCATTCCCATGGTTTTGGGGAATCCTTGGGTACATGGTTATTTTCCAATAGTGATAGTACATTAAAAAAATACATGCTTGAGGACCGTAATAGTTTTGTGTCTTTGGAAAAATTAAAAAAATATTCTATCATGGTAAAAGATCTTCCACATCACCCATAAATATCTTCATCTTTAATACATTTAACTAAAACTTTTTTCCATAACCATGGGAAGTAAACATAAAATGGGGTGAGCTAATATGGTCAATAAGGGTAAACAAGGGAGTCATTTAAGCATAAACATGAACACATGGGGTATGAGAATGTGATCATAACATTATAATATCACACCCTACATATCAATGATCATAAACATAAGTTATGGGATAAATCACAACATTTCATAAGACCTGAATCATAATAAAATAAACCTCATGATCCATTAAATCATAACTACGGAATAAGACATTGAATTTGTGTCATATAAATAATAATATAAAATTTTATTTCAAGGATACCTACCAATACGTTTATAACATGTTAGTCATGGTATATGACCTATATACTTGCTTTGGGATTCTTCTAACAACCCATATACACTCACACTTTTAGGCTTCAGTGACAAACCATGCACCTTTTTGTTTTTAGACTTGGGCTACTACCCATGTACCCTCTTACTTTTAGGTTTGAGTTACAACCCATGTACCTTCTTGTTTTTATGCTTGGGATACAACCCATGCACCTTCTTGATTTTGGGATTTGGCTACAACATATATACCCTCATAATTTTTTTCTTTGGATATAAACCATACACATTATTGTTTTTAGGATTGGGCTACAACACATGTACCTTATTGGTTTTAGGCTTGGGCTACAACCCATGTAACCTATGTGTTAACATACAACTTATTATTACCCGTTACATTGGAGAGAGATATAGGTCCCACCAATCATATAATAAAATCATTCATACATGTTCTGAAATATAATATAAATTTCATCATATCATGACCTATAAAAAGATATAGATTTTAAAATAATAAAATATATCCCATGATATGAAATGGTTATTATTAACATTTCATCACATCATAACCTATAAAAATAGATAGGTTTCATAATCACTTCATTAATGAATAATGAATTAAAATAAGTGGGCTCCAAAATCATTAATCTCATGGAAGTGAAAAGGTTGTCATAATCATCATTCCCTAAAAACATAAACCATTCATGAAATAATATGAATGGATCCTTTGGATCATTTCCTAATAGGGCATGATTATAATCAATAGATGTTATCATAGATGTAAAATAACTTGAAAGGATATTTTGAAAACATATCTTGAGGTAAAAATCCTTTCGTTTTTTAAAATGCATTTTCAATTTAGAAAATCTATTGAAAATCATTTTCATAAGAAATACCTTAAAATTTTATAAAGAAGACCTGATAACATTTGGGAAACAAATTTCTTTGAAAACATAAAGAATAAGATTAAAAAGTTTTAAGAACATTTATCTTTGAAATCACCTTGATTACATTAAAATAAATATTATTTTTTTTTAAAAAATACTTCATTGAAAATACATTGAAAACTTATAAAAAAGCTTGAAAATGTTTTGAAAAACTTTTTATTAGACAACATATTAATGAAGTTTGAAACCATTTTTAGAAAAAGTTTCCTTGAAAAGTAATTTTAAAAACATTTTATTAAAAATGGACATTTTAATATTGGAAATGAATATACACAGAAATGTTGGTGGGTAAATACATACATGACGTACGAGATAAAAAGAATATTTTTTCAAGGTATAAAGGTAATAAAATTGACTTTTTAGGAAATTAATAAGAATATTACATTGAAAACATTGGTAAAATAAAAAAGGTTAAATATTATTTTTAATGATAATAGGTGAATATTTGAATTGTAATTTCACTATATTTTCATATTTTTTAATTATATGGAATTATTGTGAGACCGAAAAATCTAATGGCGCTTGATTCCAAGGCCCGAAGTGTCTAGAATGATCCGCTGATTTTTTATAAAAAATAGCATGTATGAGTGGTTTACATAAAAAAGTAGAATAACTATTAAATGGTTTCTCAAATTAGAAATCTAAAGGCACAATTGCATTATGGATAGTGGGTTTGCCCTATGCTTGAATTATGTTTAGTCTGCCCATGCCTCTAGTGAGAAAAACTGAAAATTGAATAACCATAAAGAAAAATCAAGGACAAATGCTGAACACATTAGTGTATTATATTCTTTAGAAGACCCTCATATTGGCTGGTGTGATGCAATAGTAGAAGATAGTTTTTGACTTTAAATAAATTAATTAAGTAATAATTATTTTATTGTCAAAATCAATAACATCAAAACGATAGCTCGAATTGAAAATCCAAAAGTACCGTTGAGTTCTGTAGGGAATGTTCCCCTTAGGAAGAGCATAACCTCAACCGGTGCAGTTCAGGGGTGAACGTCAATAATTTATTGAACTTGTTAATGATATGTTCAGTAAATATACATGTGGTGTTTTCTCTATTTTGAGCTGGTGCTCGAATTAATATTCAGAAGACACTGTTGAATTTGTAGTGTAGGTATTCTATTAATGGAGGCTTCACTTCGACAGTAGTAGGCCGTGTGAAAAAGATAATTTCTTGTACATTTGAAAGATAAATAAATAACATGTTATGTTATTTTATTTGTTTTCTCCAATGGATGATTGGTGGGGGAAGTACTGACGACATGTCATTTCATTAATGAATTAACTCTCCCATGTTTTTAACTATAGTGTTTGAAATTTGGGAGGTGTATTAATTAAATGATCCTTAATAATTATTCATGCAGGACATCCTATTTCTCATCTCCTATTTATATTGTGCTCAGGGAGGGGTGTTTCATGATGTGACCAAGAAATAAAGCTCTGGAAGTACCACGACACTAACCACCTAGAGGATGAGGCCAGATTCCGTGAGTGGTGACGAGAACCACCTAATCGCAACCCAACATCAACAACATAGGAGTTTCTGTCGATCGTCATTAGTGAACACCATATCCTTTTAGAGGTTTCTTTTTTATGTTCATCTATGATGATTTCATTACTCCCGCCTTCTATCATACTAATGTGGAGGGAACTAGACAAACAAAAAAGGCCTGAAGCCTCCACTTCATCACTAATGTTCCATTCTTTGGGGACAATTTCATCATGTTGACATCAAAACAAATTAGAGGGTCACATTTTGATGACGACACCCCAGGAGAGCCATAGGCGTAGATGGAATGAAGAATGAATAACCAGAGCAAGTCCGGTGGCATGCGGAAGAAACTGTCGGCAAGCCATGTCAGCGGCGGCTGAAGGAGACCCGTGACAATTGTCCATGGGAGGTGGATGGTAGGGTGTGATGGAACATCGTAGTTTAAAAAGGTAGCTAGACCGATCCAGGTGAACGGGACAAAAGGGCGGCGCCCTCAGGCACTGCCGATAGTATCAGATGCGGCAAAAGGAGGGAGGCGCAGAGCATCTATGGCCAGCGAGCCCTGTCAGGATGTGGTGGTGTGGAGCGGCCACATCCGGAGTGCTGCAATATGAAGGGAAGGCGTTTCCCCAAACCGTGGAACTTTGGAAAAAGCTGGTTGATCAAATGAGTGATCGTTGAATCAATATGGGGCAGTGCGCCAACTGTTGGACGAAATGGCCCCGCAACCGCGGTGCTAGTGGGACTCAACAGTTCACCTTCAAGAGGACCATGTCTGACATGGGTCGGATGAACGGGCTAGATCCATGATCCAACATCTTGCCACACCCAATGGGCTGGACCCACTAACGGAAATAGATGAACCAACGACCCTACATGCCAACGCAGGTGGGTTGAGCCCCACTCAACGGGTCGGGCCAACTGCGGCCTAGTACAACGATCAAGCCAAGACAACCCCAACGGGACAAACCTAGTGAACTATGCCAAACCCTAGTGGGTCGGACCCAAGCGGGAACAGGTAGACACCGGGACCCGTTGCGTCGGGCCGGTTAATCTGAGTCGGACTGGACCCCGACCCAACCGGTACCTGAATAAAGAAACACCCTTAACTGACGAATCAGGTGTCCATTTGACATGTTTTCAAAGGCATTGGGACCCCTTTTGGGAAGCATTTCCTTGGTCATATTATGGGGGGACCAACTGAGTCTGGCTGGACCAAGTGCCCTCACCACCATTTTACAGAAAGGGGTATAACTAACAGATGGGGCATCTTATCGATGCACTGACTGTGGTATAAGAACCCTTGCGACAAGGCAGTCCTTTAGAGATAATCTAAGTGAGTTTTTATGGATTTTGATTTTAGAATTGGATTGTATCAGACTTGAATCCAACCAGTCCCTTTTTACCAAAGTGCCCATAACATACAGATCAAGAATAGGATCAACACACCGTCTGTCATGTTGAGACCCCTATAATGGGGCAGTCCCCTGGGTATTTTTTTGTGAGAATTCAGACCAGTTGAAATAAGACCAATGGATTTAGGAACAGATCCACCTGAAATCAAGTGTGCTTAGTTCGGGAATCTAGTGGATTATTGTAACGTGAATAGAGAACTTTGATCCTTTGTGGGTCTGCAGCTATCTATCATGTGTGTAAGATGCTTAGTTATACTATGTGGGTCGGTATCTATCAATCCCATGTGGGTCATTACATAGTTATCCTATGTGGGTTAGAATCAATCAATCCAGTGTGGGTCATCTACAGATCATCTCGATAGTACAGAATAATCTAGATTTACAACTAATAATCTATACTTCTTTACTTAAGTTATATACATAGTGTTAGTTGAGTCTTTTAACTTCGTTGTGTTACCTTTATGGTACTTTTTCCTTCATGGTGATAACTTCTCGGTGTTACCTTTGTGGTACTTTTAACTTCGTGGTGTTACCTTCATGGTGTTCCCTTTGTGGTATTCTTACCTCATGGATCAGTTGTGAAAATGGCTTAAAATTTAGAGCCTTATGTTTCCACATGAATGATATGGGTATATTTTGATAGTATATGTATATGTATGGGCATATACCTATGTAGTGTTAATGAATGCTTTGTGATTTGTGATTGAGGTCTGGATTTGTGGTTTTTCCATTGTGGAAGTGTGGGAGGCCTTTGAATATTTGGGGTCCCTACTGAGTATTGTTTTATTCACCCATACCTAAGCAACGCCCACACCTTGTTGTGTCATGTGCAGACAACGGACATCACTGATCAAGGATGAGGGAGTCACGACTGGATGGTGCTCAGAGGTGGGCTGTTTGACAAGACGCGATGTAGTGAACATTGACACTGAGTTAAACCTACACATCTAGTAGGATCCTTTGTGGATGATCTAGGAGTTGCTTTTTATTTTTAGTTGTACTTGTATTTTTCATTTGAGCTTGTATTCGAGCCTCATTACTTTCAGTACACTTTTTTTAATACGATAGTTTACTTAATGGTTGCTTATTATTGTGTTCTTGGACTGTATTTGCACAGGTTTAAGGGAAATTTATTCCAGTTATAGGGATACCCCATTTCGGTGCAAGTATCCAACCCCTAGCCTATGAAAGGAGGGCTTGGAGTAGTCATGGCATGGGCCCCGATGGATGGGTCGTGATAAAATAATATTAGAGGATTCAGTTCAACCGAAGAACTAATACTCTGATATTTTTAATGTGTAAATATTGTTAAGTTGTATGAATGTGTTTTTAATCTTGGGGAATCATGTGACTGTGTGACGACCGACGTATCCATACACTAAGACCCTAAATTATGATTTCGGACTCGGTGCATGAAAATACAACTTGTGTGTGTTTTGGAAATGTTTTTCCTTGGTTTCATTGGAGTCATGTTACTAGGTATAACTTAGTGTCCATGATGTACCTGTTCCTCTTCATGTTGTCATCACATAGACATCTAGATAGGATTCCTGAGAGATTACACGATGATGGCCTACCGAGTGATCCTATATGGATAAGAATTCTAGCAATCCTTTTTGGATCAACAACATATGCTACCAATGGACCGCTCATGGCAATTGAGAACATTACACGAGTTCCTTTGATAGAGTCCTTTTAGGTTTCGAGGTGAGACAGATCCCCAGGCTGGTAAAAACTAGCTAGAGGATGTGTCTATAGTTTTCTACCTAGTTGGGACACCGGCAGATCAGATAGTAATCCTAGATGATAGTCATTATTAGTGTGTGACCATGAGGATGGTCTACATGGTGATGTAGCATCAGTACATGGGTCGTTACCCAAGATGGTAGCTTAATGAAGTGTACCATGTATATCATTAATTGTTCGTCAGCTGTTACAACCCGTGATACCAGTAGAGTACATATATAGGCTTAGTGCCTTACACCTATTTTAGCATCAGATATCCCTCAGGTTCAGAGGAGATACTGACTCACAAGCCACTAAGGATCAGCTTGAAAAGGTGAATGAGATTCCATCTATCTAGGGTACCATTCGATTGGATGGTGGTCCTTGTAGAGAGCCTTTTACAAGGCTTAGCAAGATGAAGATATGGTTTATATTATCCTAATCATGTGAAGAGGTGATGTTTCTGTGGAGATGTTTGAGAACCATCCTCAGAGAAGGGGTCTCTTTCCATAAAAATCTTACGGGTGAGTGTTCCCAAGAGCTTCAATAACTTTTACAAGATGAATCATCGATAGATGAGTATTCTATTGCGGAATAGTAACCATCCCAGGTAATCAATGAATACAATACGGTCAGTGCTTCAGGGCTTTGATCTCCAAGTGATGACTATTTAGGGACATCCTGGACTTAACTGTTCCTCTATGAATTCTTACTTTTGTTAGGGTGCTAGAGAGAACCTTGGTGGTTAAATTTTCTTTGGATGAGCAGATAAAACCCGTAAATGATAGCTATGGGAATGTAGGAAACTGATGCCAGTATGAGAGACTTGGGTATGTAAAATGTTTCAGAAAGAGGAAGTGATAGGGACAGATGAATCTGAAGTACAACCGACATGTAAGTGGAGCTAGGCGAGTAGCATTAGGTGGTATACATTTATACATGTTTCAACCACCACTCCAATGTGTTCCCCACCAGGCTCAGGGAGTTGGAGGATATGGTAAGGGAGTAGCTGCATGAGGTCAAGGAGTGTGATCCATGGGATCTAGGAGTGATTCGTGGTATGGTTTGTGTCAACTACTGGATTCTGTATTAATAGACATAGGTAACAATAATTCCATATTTTCATGAATCTTATTCTAGAACTAGTGTTTCCAGTTAAACCGTTGACTTGACACTTACGTCTAGAGATACCTTTGGGACGAGACTCAATAATCACACTTATGCCGATAGTGTGATCTGACACTTGAGGCAAGGGTTTTTCTTGGGACCACTTAGTGAGAGAGTTGAGGCCTTACAACATTAGTTTGGGAATGGACTATACATCCATATCTCATACATAGATTGAATGTTTTAGGTAATAAAGATGTATTATATCTACATTGTTAGAATGAGGGTTTCCTTGGTTAGTGAAAAATGAAACCCTTGTGGAATATGATAAACTCATGTATAAGAGGGTGAATCTGATAACTCTTGAGTCATCCTACCTTACCCTCTTTACAGCCTTAGTTTTTAGTTATTAATTCCCAACAGTAGTGGAAGAGTGTGGGGCCATCTTTAAAAAATATGTTTATCGAACTACCTCTTCAAATGTATAAGGCCTTCTTGCATTGGATGGGTACTACTGTCCATTTGAACCTGAATTCTCTAGGTTAGATGCACCATTGTCATCTTTGAAAAAGAAGGGGGATCATTTCTTGTGGATGGGGAAGTGTCATAAGAGCTTTCAATAGATAAGAATAAGACTGAAAAGTGACCTTATATGTGTAAACCAGAATAGGGTGTTGGGTTTGTAGTATACTTCAATGCATCAGAGAACAGACTAGGTTGTTTCCTAATATAGGAGTGGGAAGTGATCCCCTACATCTTAGGGAAGTTGATAGAGCATGAGAAGAACTATGCAACTGATGACCTGTGCTTAGAAGAAATGGTCTTCGCACTGAAGATGTGGTGGCACTACATGATGGTCATAGGGTTTAATGTTTACTCTGATCACAATAGACTCAGGTATATCTCCTCACAAAAAGACCTGATCCTTAGATAATGAGAATGTCTACAGTTCCTCTAGGACTATGACTTTGAGATAGTCTATACTCTTGGGAAAGGTGAATGTGGTAGCAGACACACTAAACAAGAGGTATAGTCTACAACTACTAAGTTAGGAATCAGAGTAGTTAGTCGCGCAACGAATATCCTTCATGGATAAAGATAGAGTAGCTTAACTCATGTCTATGACTATCACTCCCCCAATTCTTTAGCGAGTTCGAGAGGCATAGCTTAGGACAGTGACTGTGAGGCCTGATGTGCTTACATATCCTCAAGACGGTCTCCTGAAAGAATTTTTATAAGGTGGGGTGAATGTCGCTCTTTTTAGAGGACGCACCATGGTTCCAATGATGCTTCGGGAGGGGGTTTTGAGGGAGTTCTATACACCACTTTTAACGGTACATGCTGGAGTGGTGATGATGTACCAGGTCCTCCGGTGTCAGTATTGATAGCAAGGGATGAAGGAAGTAGTGGTAGTGTTTGTATCACGATGCCTCACTTTTCAACATGTGAAGACTGCACAGAACTGATAGAAGTCTCATACCGAGAGAAGATGGAGACCCTTGGAGTATGAGGAGGGAGACCATGTCTTCCTACAGGTCTCACGCCGACTAGGATTGCGGTGGTTTGGTTGGTGCCGAAAGCTATCTATGAGGTTTATCAGACCATTATCGATTCTCAGTAGAGTGGGAGAGGGGGCATAGCATCTATATCTTTACCCGCTGATGTTCCAGGTGCATAATTATTTCCTTGTTTTACATCTGAGGAGATGTGTGCATGATCCATCGCATGTTATTGATTAAGGAGAGTTGGAATTTTATGATGGGGTAAATTTTATGGATTTCCTGATGGATATAGAGGATCAACATGACTGAGTCCTTCATGGATGGTCGATCCCTCTAGTGGGAGTTTGGTGGCATCATAGGAACTTCCAGGAGAGCACAGGGGAACCAGAGGCTCACATTCATGGTGAGTACCCCCATATGATTCATTTGACCTCGATTTGGATTTCAGGGATGTAAATAACTTAAGTGGGGAGAAGGTAATATCCTGGAATTTTTGTATATATTTTTTTAATTATATGTAATTATTTCTAGACCATGAAATCTAACGGCGTGTGATTTTGAGGCTCAGAGTGCCCGAATGATTTGTCAAAAATTGTTAAATTTAAAAGATCGCACGTGAGAGGTTTTCCTAAAAAACTGGAATAATTCATAAAAGGGTGCCCGAATTAGAAATTTGAGGGCACTTTTGTGTTCAGTATAGTAGGTTTCCCTAGGCGTGACTTATGTTTAGTCAGCACTGGCATCTGGTGAGAAAACCCAAAAATATCGTAACCTTAAATAACATAATTAAAAAAATGTAATTTTATTTTTTAAATTATTATAAGTCTTTAATGGTGACTTGGATTAAATATACGAGACCACTACTGAACTCTTGAGGGTATGACTTCCTTAGGAAGACCCTAACATTGCCACTCTCGGGCCAATAGTGGAATTTCTTTTTTAGTTGGAAATAAAATAATTAAGTAATAATTATTTTATTTTTAAAATCCAAAACTTCTAAATGGTAACTCAGATTAAAAATCTAATAGTACCGTTGAGTTCTTTGGTGAGATTTCTCCTTAGGTAGAGCCTAACCTTAACTGAGGCGGGTCAAGGATGAATTTTAATAATTTATTGTACTTTTTTTAAGGTATGTTTAGTAAACATACATTCAATGCTTTTTATATTTTGAACTAGTGCTTGGATTAAAAATATGAGGCCACCGTTGAATTCGCAGCACTGAGATTCGTTTAAAGGAGACTTGACGGTGACTGCAGTAGGTTGGGTGAAAATGTTAATTTTTTGTACTTTTCAAAGTTTAATAAAATAACATGTTACGTTATATTCTTTTCTTTTCTTTTCTCCAGTGGACGAGTAGTGGCGGTGGCACCGATGACATGTCAATCCATTAATGTCTTGAATCTCCCTTTTTTGTAACCGCAATGTGGGGAATTTGGGAGGTCCCTTAATTAAATGAACCACATTAATTATTCATGTAGGACACCCTCTTTCTCGACTCTTATTTATATTGAGCTCTAGGAGGGTGTTAGCACGACTTCACCAAGTGATGAAGCTCTGGAAAAGTACCAAGGTGATAAAAACATGGGGGATGATGCCAGATTCAGTGAGCGGTGATGAGTTCCATTTAATCACGAACCAAAAACAAAGATGAAGGAGGTTTTGTCGATTTTCCTCAACAGACGCTTTATCCCAGAATGGGGTCTGTTTTGATGTTCATCTATGATTATTATTTTTTGCCTGCCAACTATCATTTTAACGTGGAGGGAACAAGCCAACCAAAAAAGGTCTTGAGCCTCTACCACTTGGCTCATGTTGCATTCTTCGGGGACAGTTTCTTCAAGTTGACGACAACGTGAATTAGCGGGTCACGTTTTGATGATGACACCACGAGAGAGCCTTAGGCGAAGATGACACCAAGAACGAACATTCGTATCACATCTAGTGGCCCACAGGAGAAAATGCTGGCACACCATGTCAGCGACGGCCAGAGGAGTCCCACAGAAACTGGCCATGGGCGGTGGATGGTGGCGCACGATGGCACTCCACAGTGGCCAAAATCGGCTAGCCCGAGCCAGCCGCGCGAGACAAAAGGGGGGAGCTGGCGGTGGAAACCAAAACAGAAGGAGGGTGGCACGAAGTAGCCACAACTAGAAGGGGCGACACCGAGCAGCCACATCCACAAGGCCATGATAGGAACGAGTGGCATGGCCCTGCACCGCATCACGTTGGCGGAAGCTGGTCAGCCGAATGGCCGATTGTTGAATCACGGTGGGGTAGCACCCCACCGGCTGGCCAAAACGACCTCATAACCACGGGGCTAGTGGGACACAAAGGTCCACCTTCGGGCGGACTAATCCAGACATGGGTTGGCTGAGCGGACCAGACCCACCATGCATTCTGGGGCAGAACCACAAACCAGTGGGCCGGTCCCGCCTAGTGGGCCAGACCCACAGCCCAATAGACCATCACGAGTGGGTCGAGCCTCACTCAACGGGATAGCCCAACTGTGACCTGATCTGGAAAACAAGTCGGCCAAACCCCGACATGACTAACCCAGAGAAACGGGCCGACCCCCAATTGGCCGGACATGAGCGGGGTTAGGTAGACCTTGTGACCTGTTGTGCTGGGCCAGTCAGACCAAGCTAGACTGGGCCTAGAACCAACTAGTACCCGAATAAAGAAACAAACGTAACTGACAAACCAAATGTATGTTTGACTCGCCATCAGTGGCTTTGGGGGCCAATTTGGGATGTTGTCCCTTTGGCATATTCTGGCATACCCGATCAAGTCGGGTCAGACCGAGGTGTGCTCACCCTGGTTTCACAAAAGGGGTGTAACTAACAGACCGTGCATCTGATCGACGCGTAGTCTATCGTATATGGACCCTTGCGAAAAGTAATTTCTTTGGAAATACTCTAAGTGAGTTTTGATGGATTTTGACTTGCAAATTGGTTTGGATCAAACATGAATCCTACTTGGACAATTTTTAAGAAGTTCCCATTAGTTACAAACTGAACAACTGATTGATGATCCATCTATCGCATTGGGACTCCTATGACTGGGTGGTCCCCTAGGTACAATTTTTGTAGGACTTTGTACTGTTTGAAATACAACCGACTGCTTGAGGAGTTCATCCTCTTAAAATCAAGTGTGTATAGTGTGAGAATATATTGGATCACAGTAATGGGAATAAAGAACATCTATTATATGTGGTTCAGTATCTATCGATCCTGCGTGGGTCACTACTTAGCTATCATGTGTTGGTCAGGAGTTATCGATCCTGTGTGGGTCAGCTCCTAGAGATCCCATGTGGGTCAGCATCAATCAATCTTGTGTGGGTTAGCATCATAGCCTCTCAAAAAAAATAAGATGATCTAGATTTATGACTAATCATATATACTTATCTACTTAAGTTATATGCCTAATGTGAGATGATTAGTTTACATTCATGGTTATACCTTTGTTGTAGTTTTACCATTGTGGTGTTACATTAATGGTGTTACCATTATGCCACTATTACCTTCATGATGTTACCTTCGTGGTGTTATGTTTTTGGTACTTTTATCATTGTCGTGTTACCTTCGTGGTGTTACCTTTGTGGTATTATTCCCTCGTGGATCAATTTTGAAAATGGATTAAAAGATTGATCCTTATGTTTCCACTTGAATCAGATGAGTATATATTTATAACTTTGGTATATGTATGGGAATATAACTAAGTAGAGTTGATGAACACTTCATGATTTGTGATTGAGGCCTTTCTTTGTGGTTTTACTTTATGGAACTTTGGGAGTCATTCAGGGGTCTCAGGGTCCCTAATGATTATTGTTATACTCACCTCTACTTGGGTTGTGCCTACACCTTATTGTTTCTTGTGCAGAAGGCAAACAACATTGATCGAGGCTAAGGGATCCATGATTGGATGATGCACAGAGGTGGGCCATTTTACGAGACTGAGATATTGACTAATGATCATGAGTTGTACCTACACTTCAAGTAGGATCCTAGGTGGATGATCCAGGAGTTTTTTATTCTATTTTTAGTTATACATATACTTTTCAGTTGGTATTGAATTCTGGCCACTTTTCTTTTTGCACATTTTTTTACTATAGATGTTTACTTCGTGATTGATTCTTGTAGTGTTCTTGGATTGTGTTTGAATAGGTTTAACGGAAAATTCCTTCCCATTATAGGGATATTCCATTTCCATGCTAGTCACCAACCCCTGGCCTATTGAAGGATGGATTGGGGTTGTCATGGAATGGACTCTTGGGATGGGTCATGACAAGAATATTCTAGAAACCCTTTTTAGAAAACATGTTTTTTTAGGAACTAATATTTCTGAATGTAGAGAGAGGTAAATTTGAACATATTTAAAAACAATTTTGTACCTACATTATGTAACAAATAGTGAAAAAATAGTACCAATATATAAAGATATCTAGAATAACCCTATAATAATAAATTTGAGCAGTGTTCTTGAGAGATGGATCATAATATTTCATTAAATGAAACATAATCATAGGCAATCTTGAAAAGTGATGAGATTGATGCAATAAAATCTAACCACTTGGTAACCTTGAAGCATACTGCCAATTTAAAAAAAATGGAATGTAGCTTAAAATATCCTGAATATAAATTTATTAATGATTTAAATTTCAAAGGAAGCATATACACTTCATGTAAAAATAGAGGTGCATAACATGGAATGTGTCTCAAAAAAGAAAAATTGGGACAAATTCATTTTACCAATTTGGTAACATTTAAAACATAGTCATAATGAAATAAATACAATAAAATGGATATGTAAATACTCATAAATTTAATTATATGAATCATATAATACATCTATGGTAAGTATACACACCACACAGTTGGAATGAGTGGTGAATAAAGCAGGTATTTCATGGAAATCAAAAGTATGATGAAGCCCCCTTACATTGCGTCTTGAATCTCGTAATTCTCATAGAAGATTCTTATATAAAAAATTTAATTTTTTATACATATTTATAGATTAATATTAATATATCTAGTTCTATACATGGTTTTATTATTACTTTATATTATCCTCTTGTTAACAATTCTATGTTAAGGTTTCACTTCAGGTAATATCCAATTTGTTTTTCGCATGTGTCTTAATTTGTTAAAACATTGATCCTTATAATAATATCATTATTTCATGAATGTAAAAAATTATATAAATATAATTTATTTTAATTATATTTTTATTATTATTATATATATAATATATATGTATGATATGGAATACACCATTAATGGAGACGGTAAGCTATATGTACACATGAACAAAATTCCTATTTTACTTTTTGTATTGAATGAATCAAAATTAAATATATGAATATATATATATATATAATTATTAAAATATAATTATTATATCATATATTTCTTAATATTTCACTAAATCTTTACTCAATACATTCCATTTAGTGTGTGAATTAATCACATCACATTGTGGGGGTGATACTCTATACTTCCTCAAACAAACTTATCATATTTACAATAAATGGAAATTAAAAGTATATCTATTTAGAATGGAATATATAATATTAAAGACATAATAAATTTAATATATGACATATATAAATATATTTCGATCATAATTTCCAGCATTAGAGGTAGTAAAATAAAAAATGAACAATCATCGTTTAGTGATGTGGTAGTTTTCCACACACATAAACAATAAGTTTGTTACCCATTAGATGGAGGAATGTGTAAGTGTAGTCCATGAAACTGGCTTAAAAATCCAAGTATATTTCATATATTATTTTTTATAAAGTCATGTAATAAATAAATTGGAATTGTTTGAGAAAGAAAATAAAATAATGGTGCATGGGAGAAGTCATTACCTCTTAATTAGGTAACCCATATTGTTTTATGCCAAAAGGATTCCTGGGACTAATTCATCCCAAGTGGAAGATTATAGGAGTAAGGGAGGGATTTTTTGAAGATTATTGTGTAGATATTGGCCGATCCAATGTGGTTTTATAGGTTTGAAGAAGAGGGATAAGTGGTGACCTTTTATAGGGAAGGTAAAGGATACACATGGAATTTTTGAAAACAAGTTAGGTGTACTGAAATTTTTATGTAAAAAAAGACATATAAAAAAATAAATTATGGAAGGCTAATGGATGAATAATTTCTAGAAAATGGTGTTGGAATTGCTAATAGGTTGTTCTAGGTCTTAAATTTATCTTTTAGTACTTTATTAACCAAATTTCTCTCTTAATTGTTGTAAGTAATGTTAACCACTGTCACAAATATTTTTGGGTAAAAAAAAGTTTACATTATTAGAAATTAGAAATTATTATTATTACAAATATGGAATCAATTTTTTAAAATTATGAACAAAAATTTTTCAGATATTAATTTAAATATAATGTCATCGATGAGAAAACACTGTGGGTTTTTAAATTTTAAACATCGAAACTTTTTCTAAGATTTTATATCAAATTTAAAAGTGAAATTTATTGTGATGAACTAGATTGGATTAATAAAAAAAATATGATTTAATAAAAAATTTAATAAATAAAAATAAAATGTATGCTTATAAATAAATTACACAAATATGATGTTTTGAATTAAAATCTAGTATTTTTCACTATTCACCCAAAAATGAAGATTCTCATAAAAATCACAAAAAATCATCCTAGGATAACTTTGACATTATAAATTCAAAAATAAATATTTTTTTATCAAATAAAATTTCTCAGTATGTGTAAAATTAGTTTTATTGTTATTTATCTAAGGATATGAAAAGTAGTTTATTTAAGAAATTTTTATTTTTAAACATATATAAACTTTACCAAAACTTATATCTTTCATTATCAATTTGTTATATTTATTTAAAAACATTATAAAAAACATTTAAAATTCATTTATCACTATTAAAATTACTATTTTTAATAGTTATATTATAAATATATTATTTAAATAAATATAAGAATAAAAAAATGTTTCATAGAAACTCACTGTTGTGTGTAACTTATGCCAAGTTGTTGTTGCATGTTGTGCATGCGAAGTTGGTGTTGTGTGTGACTTACACCAAGTCGCAAAATAATTTTGCGGTTTAGTGCAGATAAAGATAAAATTTATGTTGTGTTTAGTGCATGATTAACTTGGTGTTTTGTACAACACATGCCAAACATAGTGCATAAATAAACTATTTTTAGTGTTATGTGAAATGTGAAATATCAAAAAGCTTATATTAATTAAAAAAATAATTGAAAAAATCTCATGGTGTTAAAGTTTGAATAATATTTAATAATTTATTATATACATATATATATCATAATCAATATAAATCATTGTTAAATTTTTAAAAAACAATCAATCAATTTTTATTAAATTAATTTAGTTCTACAAAAATATTATTTCTTCAAAAATTAATTTCATTTGTTTAATAAAAATTTTTTTAATAATTATTTTAAAATTTCGAAATTTATTTACAATATTAAATTCATTATTTAAATTATAGAATAAATACTTATATTTTTGTAAATTTTTTTTATCTTTTAGAAAACATTGATGTTTCAGTGAATAGTGAAAAAATATCGATTTTTGTAATAATTATATTTCTTTTCATTAAATTAAGAAATTTAAAAGTAAAATGATTTTTTAAATAATATTTTATGGAACATAATTATTATTTAGTCATATTTAATCCAAATAATTTCTTATCAATCAAATTTATATTGGAGTTTATTATAAGTTTGTCTTGGTGTTTAAAAATAGATTTTTTTCTTCAAAAAACAGTTTAAATGTGTATAATTATTCTCATTTTTAGTTAATTAAAAATTAATAAATAGGAAAAATTTAAATAAAATGTATATATTATATATCCAAAAATATTAATTTATGTTATATAATAATAATAATTATTCATATAGTTAATATAAAATATTTTTTTCCAGTGAAAAATATACTTCATGAAAACCCATTTTTCCATTGTGTTTGGGGGTTTAATTTTAAATTAACATTTTACACTTATGTGAATTTAATTTGGTTAAAATGGATTTCATATATACAATCATAATAAATAATATTATATAATAATTTCATCTTAATATTTTAAAATAATTAATAAGGAAATTATTAAAATTAAATTACCATAGTTAAGTTGAAAACGAGTTTACTCAGGTGTGAAAAAAAATATAAGGATACAAATGACCTAAAAAGTTTTCTAAAACATTTTTTTGGACATATTTATATATTATAATATATAATTGTCAATTATTATCCATTTTTTGTTATTTTTTCATTTAAAAAAAGTGGGAATATTATTTTATTTTTGAAAATTACTAGTGAGCCACTAACCTTTCATATAAAAGGCCACCCACTATCCTCTCTTATTCAAACATTAAAACCCTTTTTATTCATCTAATTACTACACAAATAAATTCAAAAATTCCATCTCCTTATCTTAAAATATTTTTTTATTAAAAAATATATTCTAGGAATAATTTAGTATAATCTAATGGAGGTGTTCTAAGAAGAGGTAAAATTCCTAACTATGTGTGTTTGTTTACTTTCTTATTCCATATCCTTCAGACATTATTAAAATATTATAATATGATAAATCTATTATCTCCTATACAATAATTTATTATTAAATTGATGTAATAACCTAAATCCATCTTCTCTTCTATCAAATAGGATACAAAATCACTATTCATGTGTACAGAGGATTAGCACCTTTTGAACCAATATAATTCGTTTTCCATCATCACCTCTCATGGATCATTTTAATTATTTATTAAAAGTATATATATATATATATATAATATTTTTAACATATTCATACAAATTTAGTTATTTCCTTATTACTTTTCATTCCATGGGGTATATAATAACGTCGTTCATTTATATGGTTGACTACCATGACGTGAATTATTGTGATTCATTTTTCACTAACGCTTTACATAGAAGCTAATATATACATTTTTAATGAATTTATGTTATATAAATTAATTAATAATTATATTAACTCCATATTTATTATTCAAAATATATAATATATAATTTTATTCCTTACACTGAAAAATGAGAACAATGTTCGTGTAAGTGTGGACTACTGCCTCCCTGAAGCGATGTGAGTACATTTTAATTTAAAAATCATATGAATTATATATATATATATATTTATATTTAAACAAATAATATTATATATATGATATTATTATCATTATATAAATATAAAATAATACATTTCTTCATTCAACATAGAACATTGAAAAATGGAAATGTTACTTATTCCTACTTACTACCTACTATCTCTATGATCATTACATAGTCAATTTTTCTGAACAATTTTTCATGATTGGTTTTACATATATAATTGATGAATAAATTTCATAATTATTCTATTATTATTATTATGATGATGTAAACTAATGAACTCTTTGACCAAGGTCAACACACCAAATCCATTTTGAAATAATAAACCGAACATCCTCAAAACACCTGAAGTGGTCTTAACTGAATAAATATTTAAAATTTTCATTAAAAAGTGTATCATACCAAATTGGGAACCACTAAAATAGTGTTGTGATCTGGGGATCCCCATAACCTCAAAAACTCCTCCCCGTATGCTTGTGTTTTCTGACTTGCAACGAGGATTCATGGTGGTAAAAATGGGAAACTATACACCCATTTTAGAGTGGAATAATTGATATAAACAGGGATAATAAATAGAATGAAATGCTAGAATCATAATTGATCTAAAAACATTGAAGAATCCAGTACCCAAAAAATCACATTATAATGAGGAACATCCATTAAGAAATAATAATCAAAATCTATAGGCTAATTTATATACAAAATGATGTCATTGAATGTTAATGTACAAAAAGGGGATACATGGGATATAGAGAGCATGAATATAAAACATGATATATAAAAATAAAAAAACATTAAAATAAAGATCCACTGAAATAATGATTATATGATCATTCAGATTCTCCCAAGATCCATTAGATACACTAATATATCAAGCATTCATAATAGGGTTCTTACCCTAATCCAAACCTGCAGTCATAAATTCTACTTTGTTACCAAGGGTGACCCAAGTAGGGTGTTAGATAAACTTAGTAGGACACCTCCATTTTTGTCGAGAATAATTTATTTAGTGTGTATAACATATCAGTGTGCAGGTATAATGAATAAAAAATAATTCTAGGAAATAAATACTAGTCATATCAGGTTTCCATATGACAGATGGCATACTTTACATTCTTTGGTATTGGCTAGAATAAGTCTGATCAATGTTCCATATATGAATAATCATATATATATATATATTATTTACAAATATATACACACTAGATATTTAAGTACAAATAATGTCATATAGGTGTATACTAGTTGCTAAATCGACCCAAGGCATAACTCATGCATCCATGACTAGTCTAATAATCAATAGTCTTATGAAAGGGTAAAATCCCTAAATCTCTCATGAATGTGAGATATCATGATCAATACTTGTGACGGTTGGGTGATTCTTCATGCCTAGAACCAACTATAATGGAAAATGAAATGTCATGACCATCATATAATGAAGCTAACTGTGTGAGACATTATGCTCATCACCCAACACAATAGACAATGAAATGATATGCCCAAAAAATCCCTTAATCGTTGTCCAACTACCAATATCTGTTGTCTAATAATAATTGTGATTTATTACCTCTAAAGAAATTATAATAATTTAACCCAATCTAACCATGGGTGTCACAATTTATAAAATTCGTAATTATAAATATATAACACATGGTGTGGCCTTACCAAATACTCTCATTCAATTAAATTGAGCCCTTTTTATTTATATAGCAATGAAATAAAATTTCACAATCAATCTACACCACTTATATGGTAGTTGTATCAATTTAACATTTAAATAAAATAGGGAAAATAATTCAACACACCTACAGGGGTGGTGTCCATTAGGTAGGAATTCTATTATAAATTTATATGGTCTACAGAGTATCTAAACATAGTTCAATTAATTAAATAAGGAAATTCACATTTAAAGAATCAAATGGAAATGTCCATTGTGTGGAAAAATGTTGAAGTTATAAAAATACCAATTTTTTTAAAGAACTTATCTAAACCACCTAGCTTAGGTTCACTATTCTCCCATAGAAAATTTTGGCCATTAAATATATATAGAATGGGAGAAATCATAAAAATTGGAAAATTCATTGAATGCTAGGAATATGAGCTCACACTAAAATAGTAAAGGATATGGGAAGATAAAATAAAAAAATATATAAAGAGGATTAGAGAGATTACCATTGCACACTCAATAATTTTTACAGTGATTAAAATTGATAATGGATGAAATAGTTATCCAAATCCTTAACTATGGGTGAATTGGAGCTTTTGAAAGAAGAGATGAGGGATTCATATTTTATGGGTGAGAAAACTAAATTAGGTAGGGGTTAAAAACATTTCAGCAGAAAATATATAATTTTCTATTTAAATAAGGGGACACATGTTATGGTAATAGGGTTGGAAGAACTATGCTCTTAACACTGTCTAGGAATCCCCTCGTATAAGCTTGGTGCACAATTTGGCTAACCATAGAAAATCCATGAAAAAAAATCCTATGATAAAAACTCTACAGCACCCAAAGATGCTTTTGGCTTGGCTCGCATATTTAGGGAAAACCATGTGGCCTCCTACTATGAATTGAGTTCCATGTACAATTGAGTTGCACAATTACAAATAACCATATGCCAACTATTCAACCAAATCTATTTCTCTAATTTCTAGAGATCTAGGCTCGGAACAATCCCCAAACACCCTTAAAACATTATTTAGACTGTAGGTTATATTTAACAAGATAATATAATGAATTAAACCAGAAACAAACTCACAACTTCATGAAAGGATAGTTAATTAAAATATCCCCTCATTAAAGGAAATCATCCCTAAGTTTGCCTTTTGTGGGTAAAGAGGGTTCATCCAAGAAAATTTCTGAATACTGGGTATGTACGTTAGCTTTTCACTCCCAACTCTCATCCTCTACTCGATTGTGTTCCAATTTAATCCACCCGGAATGAACTTATTTTCCTTAGAGAGAATTCAAGCTATTATCCATGATGCACACTAGGTACTCCTCAAAGGAATTATCCATATACACCTCAAACTCTTTAGGTCATAAAATATGGGATGGTTTTGGATAGTACCGAAGGAGCAGAGGTATGAAAAATATTTCATTCATATATTAGTATCTCTATGGAAGTAATATCGCAATCATCCTTGGTCTAATCCTCTCTAAATATCAAAAGGTATGAAAAGACGATGCGAAAGATCAACATACCTAAAAATTAATTGATAGCCCATCTTGGGCATGAAATATAAGAAGAACTGATTACCAACATCAAAATAATTAGGCCATCAATGGTGTTCAATATTTAACTCCTACCTATATTTAGATATCAAAATGTGATTCTTGATAAAATAATCATATTCTAAAGTCATCTGATTGAGGAATGGTCCAATTAAAGATGTATCCCACAAATATAACATGAATATTGGTGATTTACATCACATACCATATAAGGTCTCATAATGAGTCATCTGAATGTTTTCTTGAAAAATGTTGTTGTAGGTGAACTCAACTAGGGGTATATATTTCTCCATGGAGCCCCCAAAGTCAAGGACATATGTATAGAGTATGTCCTTTAACACCAATATCATGCAATCTATCTATCCATTTGTATGAGGGTGATAAGAATTATCAGAATCACCTATATACACAATGCCTTATGCAACCTCTACCAGAACCGTGATGTGAAATGAGCATCCCTGGTAGATATGACATTATAAGGAGCACCATAGAGATATAAGACCTCCCTATTGTATAACATCCCTATCTTATCTACTGGGAAGGTCTCTAAAATATGTAATAAGTTATCAACCTTCTTTAATTGATCAATTACTATCCAAAATATATCATTTCATTTTAGGAAATATTGGAAAACCTATCAATATTCATCGACACATTTTCCCACTTCCAATAGAGAATTCAAAAAAGACTGTAAATGTTCCATTGGTCATTGATTCTTTACATTCATCTACTTATAGATGGAACCCTAAGTAATAAAACAATCTATCTCCCATTTAATACCAAACTACCAAAATCGACGACATAAGTCTCAAAATATCTAGGTGATACTAGGATGACTGCCCATGTGGAGGAATGAAATTCCAGCATCAATACCTCTGAGGTGTCAGTTGGAACCCAAACATGCCCACATAAGAATAACATCTCATACTCATCCATAGTTCAACCCAAAGATAAATCCACATCTTAAACATTATCCCATATGATGATTCCCTCAGGATTTGAAATCTGCTTCATTATTACCTATTCAAGATTGGTATAGGTCACTACTAATGATAAGAGTAATTCCCACCAATTACTCTCCTGAATATCAACATATATATCTATAAATAAGGCCATGAGCTTCAACTCACAACTGGCCTCCTGAACCAGCTGTGTATGTGTCTTCCTTCCATATCTTCGGTAGATGAATTTCCTTTTCTAGGCGTATAAAAAAGAATAAAGTCATAGAACTCTAATTATTCATCCCAGTAGTGTTTTATAATATTTACATCATGATGCATAATGATATACATGAGTATTTTATGATCATTGAATACAAAAATATTCTACCCAAGAAAATAAAGAGTTCAACAACATAATTTATGAACAATAGTTTCTAGATCGAGTTCATATGTCTGGTAATTCCCCTCATATGGTCTCAACTGACAAGAAATGTGTGTGATGAATATCTCATTTTATATCATAACTTCTATCACCCCGATACCTAATTTTTCACAATAAATTCTTGAGCTCCTTCCTGTCTCTAGAAGAATCTGGAATAACACTAAAATAAATATTCCTTTCAACAATTGAAAGGTTTTTTCATATGGTTTTGACCAAAACAAATTCACACCATTCATTGTAAATCCTGTAAGAGGTGCTACATGGAATGATAAATCCTGGATGAAGTGTTTGTAATAACCAGATACCCCCAAGAAGTTATGTATTTAAAATAAGTTCTTGGGATTCTGCAATTATTCTATATCTCTCACTTTCTTTGGTTATTCTGATAGGACTAACTTTGAGATGATATGAACTAGGAAGTGGATTTTTCTCAATCCAAAAGTTGAATTTGGTGAGCTTTGTGAAAGGAGGGTGCTCTTTCTGTGTATTCAACATGATATTTTGATGTTGGGATTGGTCATGTCATGTTAAATAATACACTAAGATGTCCTCAATAAACACTACCATGAATGAATCTAGATACAGGTAGAAATACAAACTCATCAAGGCCATAATAATATTTGGGGAATTCATGCAATCGAACGACATTACGATATAATCATAAATATCGTACCTTCTCCAAAAATCTATATAATCATTGTCTGAAGGCCTGTCATGCCCCTAATGGTAGCCTCACATTAGATCAATCTTAGAAAACACACTTTCTCAAGGAATATGATCAAAGAGGTCATCTATTCCAGGAAATGGATAACAATTATTAACCCTATGTTGTTTCAACCATTGATAATATACACAAAGACTGAGCGTAACATAATCCTTCTTGAAAAAACAGACTAGTAAACACCATATATAGGTAATAATCCAAATAAAACCATTAGTTTATAGGTCTTCTAATTACTTCTTGAGCTACATGAGTTTCATAGGTGCCATCCTATAAAACGAAATGGACACTAATGCCACTCCAGTAATGATATCAATGGTGAATTCAATCTCTCACTAAAGGTAGCCTAGAAAATTCATAATGGAAGATATACTTAAAATAATCATCCACAGGAGGGAAAACAGCAGGCCATAACCCCTTATTTTCTAATAAAAAACCATAAATTTGAGGTATCACCCTACCCAAACCCTAATGCCTAGGTCAATCTTGAGACTCTGGGACATACCATTATTCATTGTGGATATTCCTACCACCCTATGGGGATGCTAAAATCACCCTCCATCAATAACAATCAATATTGTCTCGATAGATAACTAACAATCCCATACCAAGGATTACATAAAACCATGTAATATCAAGGATAAAAAGATTCCACATGAAAATATATCCAACTACTTTAAGGGGAATCTTCTTACATCAGCGAACACTCTCTAATCGGATACCTAATAAGGTATCATGCATCATCACTATATATAACTACTCATTCATGAGGATCATAATTTCAAAAATTTCTGCTGGTAAAGAAAAGTTGAGGCACTAGTGTCAAATAAATGTTTTAGAAAAGTATAGGCTACGAGAATAGTAAATTTAATAGTAAATGGTATAGCCCTCTAGTCCTATGACAGAAGTTACACTGCATGTAACCAGACCATACCGCCACTTGAGTCACAACCCAATTTCCCTGAGTAGGCCCACTCTACTAGAACTATGAATCCTGAGTCTGATTCCCTCTACCTCAACTACCTCCTCAGCCAAAGAGGTTGGTGGTATTCTAGTTTCCTGCCCAGTGAGATGCTACTAGCTTGACTCCAGTATATGAAGTCCAGGTAGATACTAACTCATTAGGAATTGATGGTAAATTCTTATATAAGAGATGAATATTTCACATCCTTCTATAGCCTATGCACTCAAATGGGACCTAAATACATTGAGGTTTTGGGTGTCCTGACTTCTCACACTGGAGACATATAAGGAAATGGTCATCATAGGCCTTCTAACAAAAACATCATCCATAAGAATTCTTAAATTTAATCATTTGTTTGATAGAATATCTACTTCCCTATCTTTGTGCTGAGATTCCTGGGACAAACTCGTCATATTATGTCTAATATTTCTCGGTAATAAGGGCTTGGTTAGATATCCCCACAAAAGATATCCAAAATACATTAACATAAAATTGAATGGTGTATACCAACCAATCCTCAAAACACCATACAGTCATGAGCTCATCTCTAGCTACAGTTGGTGCGAATCATGGTAGATCCATTAAACGAGTAGAATAACCCATCATTGACATTTCTTATAGCAGCTTGTTCATGAATTATCTATCTTTATCATCCCTAAAAGTATATGGAATGAAGTAATCATAGAAGACTATCTAGAAGTCCCTCCATATCATGTCCTGATGTCAGTCTAGATGGGTAATGTAATCCAATAATCTCGTGGAACAACTATATATCATATAAGATTCAAGCTTCACCCTATTATTCATAAACATATTAGATGATCAAATATAAAAAACATTACCTCTATCCATGATTTTACTACCTAATATCATCTATCCCCTAAGAAGGTGGGGGATACTACTGGGAAAACTCCTAAGTAAACTCTTCCATAGCTATGATATCTTGATAAAATCCTTATATTCAATGAATCATATGAAGAAAACCCTCTTGAAATTGAGAATCGATGACCAAATTAGGAATATTAGGTGGTTCCATTGATGATACTATTAGAGGTTAAACAAATGGCTTATGGGTCACCACCTCTAGAGTGTGGTCGTCACTGCCTTATTGGCATATGTCTTTTGGCCACCATAGTGGCATGATTCTATAATTCAAAATGCATGTCTCAGAGAAGAATTTAATAGTTGAAAGTATCATAGATTGATAATAGGATAGGTATAAAACCTTACTATAAAAAAGATCACAACTATCTACCTTCTCTAAAATCTAGTTCTAGGTAGTGAAGAAAGACCATACAAATTCCATAAGAACCATAGGGTAAACAACTAAATACCCACAACTAAGTATGGGATTGGGTTTAGTATCATATTAGATTACATGGGTTCTGGTATTTGGAGTGTCAACTATAAGTTATAATGAAAAATATCCTTTTCATTACAATTGGACTCCCATTTAATGGTAACCATTTTATTTAAACTGTTTAAATTATTATGTTCATAATAATATATATATATATCATGGTCTAGTTAAATGTGTCAAAATTCCCAATTTATAAAATCTGTAATCATTATAAATTAGAATTGGAATGTCATTTACTACGTCCTCTACTGTACATCTGGTAGTAGGATGTAAGAGGTCTAATCAAATTATTTGATTAAATTAATTACCATTCCAAATTTATATACCGTACTTAATTAATAAATATAAATTGTCATTCATGTAATCTAATCAACTAATTTAATTTCAGTCAATGGAACCAGTAAGTCCAAAACCCACAACATGGTATAATTGGCCATTTATGCTACCATCAACAATCAATAAGAGAAAACACCATTTTGAATTATGTAGAAACTTTAATTAATATATGTATTTTATTCCTAAAAGATTATTTGTCACATTTCCAATACACAATAATTCACCAAAATACATGTATTAGGGAATGGATGCATAAACTAAAAATCTCATTAAAAGAGGCATGAAATATTATTCCTAATGTGCCTATAAAGATATATGAGATGTTAATTCCCAACCTAAATAGGCCAATAATGGAATCCAGAATCATTATAGAACTAGAACGAAATTCATATATCATGTGCACCACCCAATGATGAAATCAAATCATCTTCAATAGGTGAAAACCAATAACAACAACAAAATATCTTATGTAATTTGAGTTTCATTGTACATGGGTTAGTTACTCTAAGTCACATGCTCATTTCCAAATTTTGATACGTTATCAGTCTCATGTCTATTACCCAAACACTAACACATAAATTAAAATAAATCTTCTTATATAACATTGTAACATCCTAACCCAGGATCTACTAAAACAGTGTCATGATATGGTGGGTCACATGACCTCAAGCGTGCCTCTCTATATGCCAGAGGCATTCAACTAGTATTTAAGGTCCAATGTGGTATATTGAGGAGACCATAATCATATATTAAAGGGGAACAATATATTTAAATAGAGATAATAAATATATAGAAATGATAAAAAATAATATAATTGACAATACAATAGAAGTAGGTACCAAAAATAATCACAAGAGATTAGTGAACATCCGAAAATTAATAGTAATCAAAATCCATAGGCAAAGCCATATAGAAAATGATGTCCCAAAATGATGATGTAATATAATGTGATACATGGGAGTTGAAGAATAGGAATATAAAAAACACTATTTAAAAATAAAAAAGGGGAAAATAAAACTATAATAGGATCATGAGAATATGATCAATCCTTTCATCCCATGATCCATGCTATAATCTAATAGATCAAGCATTCATTCCTTGGAAATTTCCCTTATCCACACCTACAGTCACAAAGTCTACTCAGGTACTAAGGGAGTCCCATGTAGGGTGTGAGATAAACTCAGTAGAACAACACCAACGGTTTATACAATATTCCAATTAGTGTGTATAACATTGTAGTGTGTAGGTATAATGAATAATATTCAATGTTGGAAAATAAATACTATATGTCACAGGATCCGATTGGACAATCAAAAAACATTACCTGCTCTGGTATAGGATGGAATAAGCATGATCAATTAATCATATATAAATAATCATATATATATACACACAATATGTATACATGTATATATAATGGATATGTAATGAGATATAAAGGAATATACATGGATACAAGGTGCTAGCTGAACCCGAGGTATAAATCAGGCATCCATGACTATTCTAATTAGGCAATGCTTCAAAAAGGGTATAAGATCTAAATCTCACATGAATGTGACATGTTATGATTGACACCCAAGAAGGTGTGGATATTCTTCATGTCAAACACGTGATACAATAGAACATGGAATGCCATGCCCATTGTACAAGGAAGGTAACATTGTAAGATGTCATTCCCATCACCATATATAAGGGAGCATGAAATTCCATGTTCAATAAATCCCTTAACCATTGTCTAACAAAAAATATTTATTTTATGATAATAATCACGATAGATTAACTCTAAATCATTTATAATCATTTAACCTAATTGAACCATGGGTGTGAAAATTCATATAATTCATACTTATAAATATATAACACGAGGTGTGGCCATTCCACCCACTTATACTCAATTAAATTTATCCTTTAATATAAATACCACATGGAAATTCCATTTCAAAGTCAATAAAAACCACTTAGATGAACATTAAGGCGATTTAACATTAATATCAAAGAGGTAAAATAATTCAACAGACCCATAAGGGTGGTATCTAAGAGGATAGAAACGTATAATAATTTAATATCTTCTACTAGAGTATCTAATAATAGTTCATTTAATAGAAGATCAAATTTCAAATTTAAGGCATCACATAGAAATATATGGAATGAATCAAAAATGAAAAGCTATAAAAACGCAAAAACATTTAGGGAAAATTTCAAGGCCACCAACCTTTTGTTTGTAGTCATCTCTTAATCAAATGCTGACACTTGAATCGATCTATAATAGAGGAAATCATAAGAAAGGAAAAATTACCTAAAAATAAGGAATATGATATCCCAAAAAAATAGCATGGGATATGGGAAGATAAACTAAGAACTAAATCTATAGGATTAAATAGATTACCATTGTGGATTCAACGCTTCTGACCATGATCAAAATCAAGATCAAATGAGGGAGTTATAAAAATACATAACCATAGATGAGGGAGATATAATAGAAGAAGAAAGGAGGGATAGACACTCATTTGAGGAGAAAATAAAATTGGTAGGGGCTAAAAACATTTTATGGGAAAAATCATAATTTTCCCTTCAAATAATGGGTTTCACAGTTTTCCAATCTTTATACAAACCGAGATCCCAACACTATCCAACCCCACCCCTCACGGGCTAGGTGCATGATTTGACCAACAATACATGAAGCTATGTGAAAATACCATTTTAAAAACTCTACAACTACTACAACTATGTGTGGCCTAACATGCATGGTTAGAGGAAACTGTGAGGCCTCCTACTGTACACTTAGTGCACCACGTGGCCGAGTCACATGGTTAACCCTAACTATTCACTAATCATGTGGTCAAATATATTTATCAAATATCATGTGATCTAGGAACCAAAAACCCCCATACACTCCAAATAACTTCCTTAGACTATAAGGAGTTTTTACCAAGATAAAACAAGGATTTAAACTGAAAAAATAATTATCCATACTTTCATGAAAATCCACGTCGTTATGAAAATAAATTAATTAAATAACTCATGTATAATTTAGTAAACCTAGAGTAATTTCTTAAAAAATAAAATAATAGATGTAATATTACTATATATGAGTTAAATTAAATACAGGGAATGTTTTTACTTGGGGTAAGGTGGTTTTCTTGTCTGACCAATTATTTTTTGAGCCATATGAATTATTCAACATTATTTTTTATTATTTTGTGTATTTACTAATCATTTTACATGTAATATCATGAATAATTTAAACATTATGAAATTTGATGTTTAAATTTCAATTATGTTATCTAAGGGGATTTTATTTGAAATTTACCATGTGGTAAATAATTTTATAACATAATTTATTTTCATTAGGTTATATTACTTCTTCATTATTTTTTATATTATTTGATTATGCACGTAATGTATTCTGATTGTCTTATATTTTATTTAAAGTTAATTTATTAGGATTTAAATTTGATAAACATAATCTATTAATTTAATGATTCTGAGATGAAATGTATGATTTTATAAGGGATATTCATCTCAAATTAACTTCCATTGATACATAGGTTTATTATATACACTTATATTAATTTTTAAGGTGTATATACAATCCATTTACATATTATATCATTAAAATACATACGTTCAGTGTATTTAATGTATCATTTAATGTTAGTCATTCATAAGTCTTATGATTTAATATTTACCAATGTGGAAAAGGCTTTTTGTTACAATCTGATTTCTTTAAAGATTGATTATGTTCATGTTTCATTTAGTAGAGATAGGGTGATATTATTTTATTAATCCAAATATATTTTATTATCCTATAACAATGAATTTGTTTCACATGTTTAATTAACATTTCTTACCTTATTGATTGAAGAAACATCAAAAAAGTCATTTTTACGTGATAATAATCATATATTTTTTCTTTAAGATCATGTATCTTTATCTTCCAAATCCGTGTTTTCCAAAATGTTTTAAAATAATTTATTTTATAAAAAAATATGTATTAATAAAACCATTTTACATGATCTTTTTCATTATTTTAAAAGGCTTTAAAATAAAATTTCTTAACATTTTACAAATGGGTAACTTTGACTCCCTTTTTCAAAATTATTTTAAAACAATGTTTATTTTTAACCTTTATGACATGATCTGATTTACATCCATCATGTCCATTATTTTCTATAAAGCATCCTTTATATGTTTCCAAGTATTTTTTAAATAAAAGTATTTTCAAAATATTTTGTGATTTTTTAGTTTTTAAAAATGATTTTCAGAATGAAAATGTTAATTTATTCAAAAAACTCCTATTATATTTTAATGGTATTTCGATTCATAATTATCAAAAACCCTTGTTTTTAATTATTCTTTAGTTGGGATATGTTTAAATTATACCATCATCATTAATTTTCTTGATGAATTATGATTGTTTCAATGATATTTCTCATGGAACCTATTTATTTTACACAGTTAAATCTTGTTTTAAGATATTGTTATGGAACATATTTTTTTTCTATGGGTTAATCATGTTTCAAGAGGATGTTATGTAACTATTTTTATGGGATAATCATGTTTCAAGAGATTATTATGAATATTGTTTCTTTTTCATGAGTTAATAATGTTTTAATGATATTATAATTGAACCCATTTCTTTTCTATGTGTTAATCTAGTTCTCAAAATAATAGAGTTTGTTTATATGATTTTGTGATAAAATGAATGATCTGTGTAATTTTTTGATGATACAGTTCTTAAAAACTAATTATGATTATGGGTGTTTTTGTGATAAACCAAGGATGGGTGGTTCCTTGATAAACCAAGTATAGGCAGTTCTGTGATAACCCAAGGACGTGTGGTTCAATGATAAATTAAGGATGGGTGGTAATGTTATAAACCAAGGATGGGTGCTATTTTTATATCCCTCCAATACATTGGGTACTCTGAAGATAGAAATTGGACATATTAGATATTCTATTTATAATAGTGATATGATGATAATGATACTAAGAAATCAATATATTTTATCTTTTCTTTCTATGGGTCTATAATATTTCTTATGATCAGGAATTATATCACATGGCATATTCTTATTGATTCCAAGGACACTTAGCTTCGTTAAATCTATATTCCATTCTGTCATATTTAGTGATCTTGGTATTGTTGGTTATGAATATTATTATGTTATACTCATTAACTTTTATTATATTATCATACACTTATTCTCATCTTATGCTCCCTTGTGAAATTAAATTGGTAATTCTTATATTTACCCTTACCGAGCATTTGAGCTGGCCGTTCTTATGTTTCCTTTTCCCCAGGTTATAAATATTAAGGTTGAATGAATTATATCTAGAAGGCTTCCATATGGATGATGATGATGAACTTATATAGATTTTTAAAATTAGGGTATAATGGGAGATTATGTCCATATTTATGAACTACTTTATCATGAATCAATAATGATAATGTTTTTTTCCTAATTCTCTAAAACACTAAACCTAAATGGTCCTTGACAATATAAGTTATCTTATATTGTCCTTTTGATGTTGTATGTTTAGGATAGCTAAAATTATGTCACCTTCATCATTATCAAAGTTGGAAATGTAACATTTATGATTTTATAAATTAATCTAGGAATGCGTGTTTGGGGATATAGTAGTTGGTATCAAGGTATAGGTTTAGAAGAATTTAGATATTAAGACATTTTCATGATAGATTATCTTAAGTTTTATGAATGCCATCACAGATTTATAAGATTAAGTTTTATCATAAGTTCAATGTATTGGACACCCCTTTTGAGATTACTTGGGATATTTGCTTATTTATTTATGGAGTGATGTATTTCTAGCTCTGTGTAATACTATTTAATTAAGAATATTAGTGATAAGATAATTTATTCGTGTGAAGAATTTTATTACCATGTACTAAAAATATTGTTTTTTCATAATTTATAAAGAGAGGTGGAATATATTTTTTATCATTTCTATTGTTATATGTCCCTTTTAATGATCATTTTAGTGCTTCAGGTATGAGAAATTCATATTGAATAATTTTTGTTTGGAGAAAAATATGAGATTGTGGTGGAAATTGAGAAAAAGATGAACTTCTCATCATAAATTAGGTATATTTACTTATTATCCTTCTATATACGGAAAATTAATTACTCAACCATAGGAAATGACCTTAAAACGAAATATTATCCTATTACCATCATCTTAATGATATCAATGTCCCCTTTCTAAGAACTTCGGTTAATGGTTTTTTGGTTGTTAACTTTCTATTGAACATTCAATTTCCTATGATCACTGATCTCTGTCACTCTATATCATTGTTTGGTCATTGTAATTTTCTTCAATATCTAAAAATTCACGTCCCATCTATGTTATTATTTTTTTAAAACTATAATGTGTTATTCGAAATGACCTTCGAACTTCTATTTTCTCTCTTATCAAGAGGGTTTTTTATTAAACTGTTTTAAGAGGTGGGTTTCTGAAAAGGGTATGTTAAAATATCCAACATTTGAAAAACTAGATAATGTTTAAATTGTAAGTATGCAATTTATTAAGTGGTAGGATGTAACACCCAAATATTTCATAAAAAGAAACAATGTTCAATAGCATATTGGTCACACAACACTGATTTTAAAGGACCCACAATATATAAACACAGTGTAATATATATGTTAAATTAGAATGTATGAATACTATTAAATATTTTATAATAAATATATATATATAAAGGTACAAGAAAATATAAATTATTTTTAATTGTTTAGTAAATAATCAATCAAAATTTTTTAAATTAATTTTCTTCTTTAAAAATATGTTTTCTTCAAAAATTATTTTTCGTGTTTTTCATAAAAAAATATAATAATATTTATTGTTTAAATATTATAAACTTGTTAGATAAAAATAATTTAATTTATTAAATAATAATATTAAAATTTACTTAAGATGTATTTTTTTTTATTTTTTGAAAAATATTTATTTTTTAGTAAATAGTGTAATGCATTTTTTTTGTAAAAATGTCTTTTATTTTCAATAAATTATGATATTTTGAAGTACCATTATGTTTTGAATATTATTTAATTTTAAGTAATTATAATTTATTTCTATTTAATCGAATTAATTTCATTTTAATCAACTTCGAAATATATTTTAGTATAAGATTGTCTTTGGGTTTAAAAATGGATTTTTTTAAAACTCTTTTAATTTGTATAATGTTTATCCTTTTTAATTTATTAAAAAATCTATATTAAAAAATGAGTAAAATTAAATTTATATATTATATATCAATAAATAATAATTTATTCTAATATAATAATAATAATTTGATAGATATTTGATATAAAAATAGATTTTCCTTAAGAAATACACATCTTGAAAGCATGCTTTTTTGTCACGTCTGCGGGTTTAATTTTTAATTACAATTTTTCACTTTTATGAATTTAATTTCATAAAATTGACTCTTTATTTTGAATAATCATAATTTATATTATATGATATGATCAAATTAATTTTTTACTGTAATAAAAAGTGAAAACAATTTACCGCTATTAAGGTGAGAACGAGTTTTCTTGGGGTGAAAATAAGATGAAAACGGGTCAAAATTTCATGAAAACTTGTCTAAAATTTATTTTATGGAAATATATTTACCTTATAATGTATAATTATCGACAATGATCAATTGTTTATTCTTTTTTAATGTGAAAAATGTGGTTGCATGTTTTTCTTTTCAAAAATTACAAGTGTTCCACACACCTCACTTGTAAAAGGCCACCATCTTTCATCTCTTCTTCACAACATCAAACCATTTTTGTTTATAAAACACCTACCTGAATCAATGAAAAACGTCCAGAGACTCATAATAGAATTATTATTTTCGGCCAAAGATACATTCTAGGAATATTTTAGGTATAATATGAAATCAGTGGTTTGAGAAGAGGTAAAATTGCTAGGTATGCATATTTGTTTTATTTCCTATTCCAACCCCATAAAATATTATTAAAATATAATTTTATGATAAAAAAGAATATTATATATTATTATATATTATTATATTAATTTAATAAACTAAATCTATCTTATCTTCTATTAAATGTTATCCAATATCATTATTTATGTGTAAGACATATTATCCGCTCGTGAACCAATGTTATGTTTTCTTATCATAACCTTCCACATATTATTATAATGATAGATTTAAATTATATATATATGATATATTTAACATATTAATCCTTCATTGTTTTATGATATCACACAAACCATTTTTACTTTTCATCCTACCGGGGATATGATAATGTCACTCGTGTGTACAATGGACTACCACCACACGATGCGATGTGATTCGTTTTTTTACTAATGATTTAATTCGAAGGAAATAATTATAATTTTAATGAATATATGTGACTTAAATTACATGATAATTTTATTAATTACATATTAATCATTATGAAAATATATTATATGTTTTTATTTCATAAACTGAAAATGATAATGTCGTTTGTTTACGTGTGGACTATCACCTTCATGAAGTGATGTGATTATTTTTTAATCACAAAATCACATGGATGATATATATATATATATATGTGTGTGTGTGTGTGTATTTAATGAAATAATATGGTACTTATGATATTATGATCATTTTATAAAAAAACAATATATAACATCTTTCTAGAATAAACATTGAAAAATGGAAACATTACTCTTGTGTACATACCATCTCCATGATAATAATGAAGTTAATTTTTATATGATTTTTTCATTATTAGTCATAAAAGTATAATTTATTAATAAATATGATAATTATTTCACGATCATTATTAAAAATATTTTTAAATAATGACCCATTTGAGAATAATCAATACACTCAAGCCATTTTGAAATAATGAACCGAACCTCCTCAAAACACTTGACAAGGACCTAACTGATTAAATATTTAAATATGTCATTAAAAAAATAAAAATAAATTATTTAATTATATGTTATTAAAACAGAAAAATGTTATTAAGAAATCAAATAATTAATTTAAGATTATTATATATGATTTAAATATGAAATATTCATCACTTATTTTTGTTTCGTGGTGTATATACGTACCAGTTTAGATGTAATATCAGAAATCCTTCATAGATAATGATATTATAAATTTCAAGTTGAATTAATTTATCCAAGGGGGATTTATTTCAATGTTACCAAGTCGTAAATAATTTCAGAACTATGTCACTTTCCATTGGGTTGTATTAATTATTATTTTTCTTTGATATTATAATATTATGTGTGTAGTGACTTTTGATTATCTTATATTCTATTTAAAATAATTTTATTTGGATTCAAATTTTATACACACAATATATTCATTTATTAATTCTCAAATTCAATAGTACGATTTTTGTATGGGTGATTGGTCTTAGATTCTCATTATTTGAAACATACATTTATTATATGAACCTATATTAATTTGTGAGGTGTATATACTGAAATTTTAAATATCATATAATTATAAAACTTATTTTAATAATATTTAAATTATCATGTTATGTTCTTATTTCATGGGACTTATGATTGAAGAGTTACCAAAGTGGAAAAGGCTTTATGTTACAATCATTATTATTTAATGATTATTTATGTTCAAGTTTATTTTGATGGAAATAATGTGGTATTATATTTATAAACAACATATATTTTATTCTAATTTTGTAATGAATGTGTTTCAAATGTTTAATTTCGATTTCATCCCATATTTATTGATGAAACATCATAAAATTCATTTGTAAGTGATACTGATCATGTATATTCTCTTAGATCTAGATTCATTCTTTTGCATATAAATTTTTTCAAAAAAAGTTTTCATAAATGTTATTTTTTAAAAGTAAATTATCTCATAAATCCATTTTATATGACCATTTACCTTTATATAAAATTTATTAAATAGAAATGTTTTAATATTTTCCAAATGGGCCATTTTACTCCATTTATCAAAATATTTTGAAAATAATTTTTATTTTAGTATTTTATGAAATGAATATATTTTCCCACAATCATGTACATTATTTTTCTGAAGTTTATATTATTTAATTATATAGTTGTTTTCACGTAAAATTATTTTCATAAATTTTTTTTGTTTTTTTTTGTAAAACTGATTTTTAAAATGAGAAGTTTATTTTCCTCAATTTTTTATAACGAAATTTTAATGGTATTTACATTCATTAATATCAACAACCCTTGTTATTACATATGATATAATGAAGATATGTTTTAATTATACTATACTCATTATTTCACTAGATGAATTATGATTATTTCAAATATATTTTTCATTGAAGGCATTTTTTTTCCATGGGGTAATCACATTTAAAGAGATTATTATAGAATCTATTTCTTTTTCATTGGTTAATCATGTTTTAAGATACTATTTTGAAGATGATTTCTTTTTCATGGGTTGATAATGTTTCTATAGATTATTCTGTATCCCATTTCTCTTCCATGGGTTAATTATTTTTAAAATATATTTTCATGTATCCCATTTCTTTTCAAATAGTTAATCATGTTATAAAAATAATAATGGTTGTTTCTATGAGTTTATGATGAAATTAACTTTCTATGTACTTTTTTCAATATACTGTTCATTAAAATTACTTATGATTATGGGAAGCTCATTAACAAAACAAGGATGGGTGGTTCTGTGAAATAACAAGGATAGATGGTTTTGTGATAAACCACAGATGGGTGGTTATGTTATAAACGAAGGATGGGAGTGTTAATAATATACCTCCAATGAATGAGGTTCTCTGTAGATGTAATTTAGCCATATTAACTATTTAATTTGTAAGAGTGATATAATGGTAATGTTTCCAAGATAATAATAATTTTTATCTATGATTTTTATGGTTTTATAATGTTTCTTATTTCTAATATTTATATCACATGGATGATGATTATTAATTTTTATGAATCGTTCCTTTGTTAAGGACTTATTTTATGATTTTATATTTAGTGATCCAGGTATTAGTGGATATGAATATTATTATGTTATACTCATGCACATTGACTATGTCATCATTCTGTTATACTCTTATTATGCTCCCTAATAATATTCAATTGTTATGTCTCACATTTAAACATACTAAGCATTTGATCTCACCCTTCTTATGTATAGTTTTAAATAAGTTATAAATATTTAGGCACAAAAATTTATGTCTTGAATCATTTCATATGGATGGTGACGATGACCTAATATGGGATATGAAATGCTGAATATTGTGGGATATGATGTTAATATTTATAAATCGATTGTTTATGAATCCATTATATTAATATTTTTTCATCCTTATCTAAATTTATAATACTAAAAGGACCATGAAAATATAAGTGATCCAATATTTACCTTTTGATTTTGTATGTTATGGATAGAAAAAATCGCGTCACCTTTCTTGTTATAATTGAAATAAATGTAAGGTTTTTTATTTGTGTACCATATCTGGGAGTGTAGGTTTAAGGATGTTACATGATCAATACATACTTGGATTTATCCCTAGATTCTAGAACATATCCTATGATATTAGTTTATGTATATGTTTTTTACCCAAAAAGTAGAGATCATCTATACATGGCATGTAGGTAACATGGGAGAAAACATCATGGAATTAAAAGGTAGCCGTGAAGATAAATTTATCATCAAATTTACTAGTATAGGACTTCCTCAGGATTATATTCCAATTATTATCGATGATTCTTTAGGGCTTCACTTCTATAAAATCCCCTGATCTTTTTGATGAGTGATTTTACCCTATACTTATTTTTTCACTTGTTTCCTTTCATAATAAATATATTAATTTGTGATTGACACTACAACAAAAGCTGGTCCAAGCGGCGGTTTTTTTCCTGTTTAGCGGCGGTTTAAACCGCCGCTATATTGTGTGGCGGCAGTTTACAAAAACCGCCTCTTTGTTTAGCGTCGACAATCTATTAGCGGCGGTTTTTTCGATTCCGCGGCGGTTTTAGAAATGTGTCATAGATCCGTCATTTAGCGGCGGTTTCTCTTCATTTAGCGGCGGTTATATGGGTATCTGCCATTTTTTTATTCGCGGCGGTTTTAACCGCCGCTAAATTCAGGCATTTGATGCGCCTATTCTGCGGTGGTGAAAACCGTCGCTAAATATCAACATAATATATTTAGCGGCGGTTAAAACTGCCGCTAAATTCTGCCCAGTTCATCATTTAGTGCCATTTAAAACCGCCGCTAAATGTTGAACTGGAAAAAAAATATGTTGGATCTGCTCCACCACTGCCCTAAATTTTCCAAAACCACAGCCACATCTCACCCATCAGCCCCACATAATATCACATCCACACACCATCATCCCATAATCATGTACATTCATCACAACACATCAAGGATCATTTTATAGATTTATCAACGGGTATTTTATCACATGATACTTTATTTTAGGAGTGTTGTAACACAATCCATAATCATAGCGTATCCATTTCATTATAAAAATATAAGTGTTTGGTTAATTTCCCTTTTAGGGTGATATCACAACAATAACAATAGACACAACAGTCACAACACATATCATCCAGTGAAAGAAAATCCCCCAATGACCATAATTTTAACCAAGGTATCAATACCATACAATCCATCATATCATAATAATATCAAAGCTGCAAAAACATGTGAATCATTCCTATTTTTCCCCTTCAGTTTCAATTAGCCAATTATTTATCTTTGATTAAGCCAGCACAACAAGAACCCATAGATGAACAAGAGTAACCCCCCATGCATGATACACAATAAAGAGAAATAACCGATTCCCTACCTTAAAGAATATTTTTCAACTCGCAGCACACCACAGGGTGAAGAAGAAATGACCATAAACCACAAATGCATGAAAACCCAAAAATAAACCTACACTGTGCCAAAAGATCATCAAAATGTAAACCAACTAAAACCCTAGACCAAAAATGAATCATTGTATTGAATCCCCAAGAGAATAATAAGAGGAAACTAACCAAGAAGAAGGAAGGTATTACCACCAATTTCTAACCAACATCCACCGAATCCAATGACATCCATCGTGCCTAAACTAAAAACAAATTGGTATTCCTGGACCCATTGGAGTGGTGTAAAAATTTTAAGGCCATGACAGAGCCTTTTATCATTAACCTTTCATGCCTTAGCCATTTATGGTCATGGGATTGGACTTTTAGTGTGATACATATTGGATATGGATCCAATAGGGGTATGAATATGGGTTACATATATGGTATTCTCATTGGATGTGGTATCATCACATGCATATTGCATTAAGAATCTTTTTGTCAACACATGAGGAATCCAGAACACAATAAATAAAATGCATAGAAGGAAACATGAGAAATCAAGAAAATGTTAGGACATGGAAATGTTTGGTGGCATCTATGTACCATAAATGTTACATATAAAAACCAACTATTATCATACTTGTTCAACACATCAACAATACTACTACTCATCATCTGATGCTGCATCGTCACCCTCTCCACCTTCTTCTCCACCACCTGCTTCCACCTGTAAGAACATTATATTGAAAATTAAATATTGTTGCATATTTATAATAAAAATTAAAACCAATAAAAGTTTTCAAACTAAATGATTTTGATTTTTTTGTGATTTACCTGCTCACCACTACCCGATGCACTACCACCGGGGGCATATCTGCTCATATGCTGACGTATTTCAAGCAACTCTTTCTGCAAAGCAGATATCTGATCCCCCTGCTGGTGAACTGTGTTTTGTAGAGCAGACATCCCTCTCTGAGAATATTTAGGTATGAAATGACTATAACTAGGAGTAGATGAGGCCGAAATCCTTGATGTCATGCGAAAGACCTCAGATGGTACGGGTCCCAAACCCATCCCGCGCACTCTACCAGGATGCTCCTTCCCAAGGACTTGACCAACCGGGTCATCCTGGGAGACTGAGTAGGATTGCCCAGGATTGGCATCCCATATTTCTTTAATTTTTACCTATAAATCAAATATCAATATATATTAACACAGTAAAAACTGATATTAAGTTATTATAATAAATAAATGACTTCATACCCCAACTTCTCTGGCAGGTTCATTAACAAAACTCCCATCTGTTTTTTTATGAACATCCAGCCACAGTTCTGTTCGGGATGCTTCATGCCCTAAACTCTGTGACTGCATTAAACAATGATAAATCATCAATCAAATATGTTAAATAGATAATATTATCTTATAAATATTTAAACTAATTAAAATATTACCAATGACATTCGGCTTCTTGAAAAGCTTTTTGAACCCGCAGTGTGCGGGATTACCTGCTTCGCCCGGTTTGAAGCATTATTTCTTGAGAGATCCTGAAATAAATAAAATTCAATTTAATAGTATTGTATTCAATGTCTATCTCCTCTTCATGTACATGTATAAATGTAAAATGAGGATAATATAATAATATATAATTCAATACCATCCGATTCTCATCACGATGTCTATCGACAAAAACCTTCCACTGTTCTTTCGGTACCCCACTGGGTATCTTCTCATACATCTGCTGCACGGTCAACGAAGAATCGTTGACATCACACCACAACCTCCATTTGAAATCTTTCCATTTTTTTCCATGATTTTTCAATGTCCACTTCCGTGCTATCACATCAGCAACGGTAAAGTGGAAGAACATCTGTATACAAAAATTCATTATGATTATATTAGTAAAATGACATTCAATTAAACCATAAAGTAATAAAATTGCCTTTATCTGAGAATCATATACTTCATTTTTCTAGTTTGGAGGCATATGCCTCCAATCATCATACGAAATAGGCAGGGAAACGGGCTCCGCTGCCAGCTGACCTATAATCTGACCAAGTAAACCTGCGGCGTCATCCGCCGGGACCCCATAAGAATTAAATGGCACCACTATCTTCTTGCCATGCATGTTCCAAACATCAGAACTTTTTATGTCTTTTTCCACGGTTTCATTGCCTTCATCTTCAATGAGAAAACAATTACTATAAACAAAATGCAATAAATTTATTTAATTAAAATTTGTACCTATGACTGCGACCCTCCAGAATGTCCGTGATGAACTGGAGGGGGCTTGTCGCTGACCCACTACTGAAGCTCCTATAGGGGGAGGCGATGAATCATCCTCTAATGAGGCATCCACTGATGGTCTCAGAGATGGTGCAGGGGGAGATGATGCCGTGGGGACAGACGGATCGTCATCTGTCGCAAAAGAAGAAGGAATTGTGTACCGCTTCTTCCTTGGCATTCCTGTCATTTAATCAAATAAAATTATGTTCAGAATATATATTTCAAAAAATTTATGCAGAAAAAAAAATTAAAAATGATAATGGATGCCCAGTATTAACAAACAAAATATATATAACAATGATAATGAATGACTACAGAAATGAAACAAGTAGTTGCTGAATGAATAAATAATTATACATACAATCATTTTCCCCTTCAATCATGTCGGTTTCCTACTCCATTGCATCATCCACTTCATTCATCCTTGCTAGACCAATATTTTCAATATCATGATGGACAAATAATTCGGCTTCCTGTTGTTGATGAAATTCAATTGCAGAGGTCAAATCTTCCACTTCATCACCCATATCATACAAATCTCTTTGTATTACGTGAGTAACTACACTCCACCCTTCATCCACAACATTATTCACATAATATACCATTTTTTCCTGCGAAGCTAAGATATATGGATCATGCAGTTCACGATCACCATCATCCCTCAAGCGACAGAAGTTTACATATGTAAATTGCAAGGAATCTCTTTTAACACCTCTGATAAAATCGACCCATTTTCATTTGAATAAAACAACAGAAAAATGCCCGTGGTAGTTTAATTCAATAATATCATGTAGCTTTCCATAGTATTCCACTTCAGCATATGTAAAAATACCACTATTCTGTGTTTTCAAACCCACTTCTCGATTGACTGTACGAAATCTAAAACTATTCACATTATAAGCGTTGAACTTTCTAACTTGTTTTATAGGACCTCTAGCAAGAAACTTCAAATCTTCTGAAAAGTCAGCTCGAGTATCAGTATTCATGATCTGAAAAAAAAAATTAATAGATTTGCAAATTGTATGTGTCAAAGTAATATTCGTATTTATTGCAATATTTATAAACTTACATGTCGTGCAAACCATTCTACCGGCTCTTTATTCACAGCTTTCGTTATATATTTTTCATTTCGTGTTCGGCTTCTCATTCTTCTCTTTGTTTGTATCCTCAACTCTTCAATAAATGGATCTGTAATTTCACTATTCAGCAGCACATATCTATGTGCCTGTAATAATTCCAATTCTGTTAGTGTCGCGTATGAGGTCCTCCCAACTGATCGGCCAATAACAGGAAATATTTTTGATTTCTGATGCATTTGAGATTGAGTTGATGTGTCATCAACATGTCCAACTCGAGTAAATCTTGTCTCAATATCATCCAAATATCTGGAACAAAAGGTGAGACACTCCTCGGCCAAATAGCCTTCAACAATAGATCCTTCTGGTTGAGCTTTATTTCTCACGTATGCTTTCAAATGCCCATGATATCTGTGAAAAAATAATAATAATATTATGGATTTATTTAAATGCCAAATTTTTTTTACTTAACTAGAAACATATAATTAAAATACCTCTCAATTGGATGCATCCATCGATAATGAACGGGGCCTCCTAATTTAGCTTCGTCAACCAAATGCACAGTTAAATGCATCATGACAGTAAAAAACAATGGAGGGAAGATCATATCCATTGCACAAAGGGTCAATACAAACCTCTCTTGTAGGTTGTCAAGCTGAAATAGATGTAGAGCTTTCTCACATAACTGTCTGAAAAATGTGCAGAAATGGAGTACAACAGCAGTAACTTCTTCAGGTAATAATGTACGCAATGCCAATGGTAGTAAATGTTGTAACAAAACATGTGAATCGTGACTTTTCAATCCATATAACTTACGATTCTTCAAGTCAACACACCTCGAGATGTTACTCGAATACCCATCAGATACCATCACATTCTTTAAAATTTGAAGGAACGTATCTTTATCCCTATTTTTCAATGAAAAAATGGCCGGACCATACTTTTCATTCTCATCTGGCCAGAGATCACGTTTTATGTTCATTACTTGTAAGTCTTTGCGAGCATTGAGATGATCCTTCGACTTTCCATGCTCATTAAGTAATGTGAAAATCAAATTATCACATACATTCTTCTCAATATTCATCACATCAATATTGTGGCGCAAAGAATTAAATTCCCAATACGGATGTTTGAAGAATATACTTTTTTTCTTCCATTGTTGCGTTCTGATTTCACTTGACGATGCACTTTGCACTCGTTTTCCGCTATCATTCAAATGATGAACCTTCCCAAATTCTGTTTTAACATTTTCAAGCTGTGTCAATATTTCAGAACCGGTTAACAACTTTGGAGGTGGTCTACGATCAATGCAACCATTAGATTTTGATTTGTTCAGCCGAAATCTATGAGATGCATCAAGAAATCTTTGATGGCACAAGAAGCACCATTTTCTACTGTGAGGTAGTCGTTTGGGCTCGAAATCAATGTTACAAACGGGACAAGCCAAACCAGTATAAGTGTTCCAACCAGATAAATTACCAAGCCCATGGAAGTCACTAATGGTCCACATTAAAGCAGCATGCATTTTAAACATTGTTTTAGAAGAAACATCAAATGTCTCAACACCATTGCTCCATAACTCCTGCAATTCATCAATCAAAGGCTGCAGGTATACATCAATATCATTTCCAGGCATTTGTTTTCCAGGAATAATCATCGAAATGATAAAAGATGTTTGTTTCATACACATCCACGGAGGCAGATTATGAGGGATCAAAACAACTGGCCAAATGATATAACTCGTACTCAAAGTCCCAAATGGGTTGAATCCATCGGCAGCCAATCCCAATCGATCATTCCTAGGATCAGCTGAGAAATCTGTATGTAATGAATCAAATGTCTTCCACGATTGGGAATCTCGTGGATGTCTCATTAACCCATCATTTTTATTATCTACAGCATGCCACTTCATGTGTTCGACGGTTTTTGATGACATGAAAAATCTTTGCAATCGAGGCTTCAAAGGAAAGTAATGCAAAACTTTTGCAGGTGTGTTCCTTTTCTTCTTCTCCGTGAAATTATGTTCAGTCATACTTCCAACATCACCCTTTGACTGCCATCTAGAAGAAGAACATTTCTTACAATTCTGTCGACTTGAATCCTCTCCCCAGTAAATCATACAATCATTGGGACACGCATGTATTTTTGTATAATTCAGACCAAGCTTGTTAACAACTTTTTTCATATCATAAAACGATTCCGGGATTTTTGCTTCAGGAAATGCATCACGAATCAATTCCAATAACATGGACATTGCCTTATTTGTAATTCCACATATACATTTGATATGGTACAACTTCAGTAGAAATGAAAGCTTTGAATATTTCAAACACCCACTATACAACTCTTGATTTCCATCGTCAACTAAATCATGAAATGCATTTTCCTCACTGAAGTTTTCCCTTACATTTGGCTCCACAGAATCAAGAGGATCCAATGATATGTTACAATCTTGATCTGCTTGTGTTACAGTCTCAGAAACATCACTTGTCACGTTGCAATTTTTAGCACCCTATTCTGGTTGTTCTGATATGTTTTGATACTCATAGTGGTGTCTTTCAGTGACGAATGCATCATTTATGAGGTTTTGCATTTCACTTTCCAATGTCGATGAACTTGGGACCTCATTCTGTGGATTAACATCAGTCCACAATCTTTCTGTATTGTTTGATTCTCCATGCCAAATCCAACAAAAAAATTGCTCAGGGAATTGCTTCAGTATTAAATGTTCATATACTTCATCTCTCTTCAACCATGTTCTAAATTTACATTTAGGACATGGACATCTTATTCTCCCTTCAACGGATCGATTAGAAATTTAAAAATCTAAAAACCCATTCAAACCCTTAACATATTGAGGTGTGTTCCTTGGTAATGTGATCCAGCTTTTATCCATGTATATCACAATGTGCCTACACAAAATATATGATAGTGTAAGATTACAGAAACATAATATAATAAAGATGAACCATTGACCATAAAGTATGCATAATATAATAAAGATGATTCATTGACCACATTTACCATTTCAGACCAACTGAACAAGTCTGGTCCATAGGAGACAGCGTCAACACCTCATTGAGGTGCAATAAGAATATCGGGATACACACTTATCATAACACCATCGATCACACATTTATGTTGCCTCAAACAACACCCCATTGATGTGTGATCGAAACTGATCATAATACATTTTAAATCAAGTTAACTACATTCACTGAAACCATTTTCACAATGGTTAATTTTTGTTTTATTATTCTAGGGAAATCAAAATGGCCACATTTAAGTTTTGGGGTTCATCTTGTGATGGAAGCATGAGACATGGTGTTTGAATTTCTTGAATAAATTAGTGATAATGACCCTCCTAAGGTGGAGAGAATTATGTTAGTCATGGAAATGTGGAGAAAACTGTAGAGTGGATGTGGAGGAATCAAGGTTCCAAATAGAAACCTATAAGGGACATGTTTGGGGGTTCTTAGGGAAGGCCAGGTGGAACTTGGATATGGTGTGTGTAGGTGATGGAGGTATACCTTAAGTGAGAAGGCTTCATGTTTGGGTAGAGGGGCGACATGCCAATAGGGGAAGTTGGGAACCAATGGAGTGAGTTAGCAGGAATGGAAAGACATAGTTGGATAGAAAGGGAATGGATGTGGTGGGCTGCGAGGCACCTCAAGTTAATGTTGAAATGATAAGTTTATCCTAGTAATGTGAATGAGTTTTGAAGAAGAACCAAGTAGTCCTTAGTTGAGATATGGATGGTGAAAGTGTGACAAATATGGGTAGTTTTGGCAGAAATAATGAATGATAGAATTGGGTGGAGTTTTCATGGATGTTGTGAGTTGGAAAACATGTTAGTGAAGTTTTGAAGGTTGAGTTGAGGTTCTGTTGACCTCTTTTATGATGAGTGAAGTTCTCAAAACTAGAAAACTGTGGGGACGAAGTAAGTAATATGGTGTTGAGAACCATGGAAGGAAAGTAATCGATTAAATGGTGTGGCTAGAGTTTCAAGTTGGATGGTCTCAGGTAGGAACCATATTAGTGTATTAGTTTTGGTGATGGGTGTTGGATCAGGTTTTGGATTGTTGAATACCTTGAGATGAAGGTTATGCTCGGGTTGTGCTTTGGATGTTTGAAATGGAGTGAGGCTGTTGGGCCTTGAGTTCTGGATTGATGTAGGTCAGGGAATGTGGTTGGAATCTATGTATCCCTTCAGCGACAATGAGTTTGTGTCACCATTATAATTTTGGTAACTAGGTGAGGTGGTGCTAAGAATTTTGGTCCATGAGTTGTGGAGAGGATTGGAACAAAGGTGTTCCGATTGGCTCTCCACAGGGTAGTGTAGTGCCTTATCGATATCCTCTTGTGTTGAGGTATAGTAACATTACCTAAACCTTTAATTTTCATTTGATGTTGATAATAAATAGTTGATGTGGATGCGTCCCTAAAGATAATTGGGTTTTAATTGTGGTTCATGGTTGGGGAAAATGTTTTCAGGTAGGACCTTTTCCTTAGTCCGATTGTTGTTATAACATGGTTGATTTCAATGAGTATATTAGAAGATGGAAGTTTATAGGTGGGTCCGTGGAACTAAAATTGGCCTTAGGGGTGCTGTGATGCTTGGGAAGTTTGGATATGTGATGATATGTTATATGGTGGGGAGGTTTTAAGATCCCAACCCTTCTCCATGTGATATGATGAAAAAAATTACACCATGTAATCATAAATATCACACACCCTACTAACATGGATACGCATGACTTCTATGAGGAACCTTTCCGTTACATACATTATATAAAAAAGGACCTAAAAACACCCAATGGTCAGTGTATGGTGTGAGAAAATGAATATTAGAAATATTACACCATCTTTTTCATAAGGAGACATTAGAAAAATAAAACAATTATTCTTATTAAGGGAAAATAAAATAATAAAATATATATATATATATATATATATTAAAAAAATGGTAATTCACCCTTTTAGAATATATTAAAAAGAATAATCAAATTGATACATCATATTCCATTTAAAATAAATGTGATTAAACCATTTCATAATGTATTTATAAATAACCTCTTTGAAAAGAAAACAATAGAAAATACTCCTATGGTATATTAGGTATAAGTTATCTATGATCCTTTTAAATCTATGGTCAAATGACTATTTACATACATATCCCTAAAATATGTTCCCTTAAATGAGGTAATCACCCTGATAAGTGAATCCACTATGGAAACAATATTTAGTTATATTATTAGTGTAAATATTTGATAGGTAGCCACAATTCATCCAAGAATTATTTTCTTATTATATCCATTACTAAGTACCACATGATCCCATCTATCGTAGCCCATATTGGAAGGATTTCATTTATTAATTTTCCCACACATAAAGGATTTCAATTTCACAAATGACCCATACATGTAGGATTTAAATTAAAAATTCAAACTATTTGGAGGGAATATCACACATCAATAATCAAACTACTTAATTTCAAATAAAACATGATTCAAAATCCATTTTCAAAATCAATTCCAAATTAATAAATAATTTAATCAAATAATTCAAAAAACAAACAATTATAAGAATCATAAATCAATCTATTAATCAACTTATATAATCCAAAAAAATGATATAGCAAGTATGGATTATAAAATAAAAGATATCTTTAAATCCTACTACATAAACCACATAATTTTTTTAAAAATGAATGAAATAAATACCAATAGGATCAAAAACTAAAATAAATCCATTAACCAAGAGACCCATATAATGAATCTCAGATTCAATTAGAAACAAATCATCAAGATGGATGTGATAATAGAGAAAACTCACTTTGGGGCCGAGGTCGAAGTGAGAAAGGACGTCGGGAGAAGGGGGTCGCGGGTTGCCGGTCGCAGGCACCGCCGGAGGAGGTTGCGGGGTCGCCGAATGAGGTCGCGGGGTCGCCGGAGGAGGTCGCGGGATCGTCGGGGGGTCACGCGGGGCTGCGGGCGAGGGTTGCAGCACGAGGGGTCGGGGGAAACGGGGCTCGGGGTAGGGAAGGGTCGGGGTTTTTTAAAAAAACTAAGGTTTAGCGGCGGTTTATTAAAAACCGTCGCGAAACGTATTTCGGAAAACGTTTAGCGGCGGTTTTGTGAACCGCCGCCACAAAACCGCCGCTAAAAACTGTTTATTTTGTAGTGTGAGTGTATTTTTTCTTATAAAATATATATATTAGCCTTTTCAAGCATATGGTGTGTATTAATTGATAAAATAATGAGGGGAACATTAATGATTTATTTTCAATTATCTATTTTATTGAAGTGTGGAGTGAGTAACCTTGATGAGTGTGTATCTTAGTGGACATTAAAACTAATTAGAAATTTAATTTCTCAAATCATTGATATTAGGGGAGAATGATTTATAGAATTTTCAATTTTAAAGAGAAATAATATTTAAATTAACTTCATTAAGAATAAATAATAATGTTTGAAATTTAATTAATTTGAAAGCATTGTTTTTAGTTCTAATCATTATTATATTCCTCTTGAGAAAGCATATATATTCAAAATTAAGTGTTGGAATTTCCATTTTTCATTATCTTCATTATCTATTTTATTATACTTTATTTTTTTAATATATAAATTTACTTATGAACTTAATAAATAATTCATAAGTTAAAACATTAATTTTCTAACTTATATTAATTTAATTTAATATTTATTACATTTATAAATTTATTATTTTTATAGGTTCTATGATTTCATTTTGTTTCTTTTAATTTATTAATGGTTTATGCTTACATATTATTTTTAAATAAAAACTACTATTTTATTTATTTATTTTCTGTAAATAATTAATAATTGTTATATTTATTTAATTTAAATAAAAAATGGCAGGTTAAATTTTTTTCTTTTAGTTCAATAATTCTTCAAATAATTCCTTATATTTTATTTATATTTTCTTCTAATAATAAAACATGAAAATGAAATCATTTTTTTAACTTCTTTCCAAATAATTCAACAAGAAAAGTATATTTAAAATGACTTTGATAAATAAATAAATAAATAAAATTGAAATTATAATTTCTAAAAAAAACAAATAATAAAATAGTTATATAATTTTTTGGGTTTTTATAATAAATATTTTTCATAAAAAATAATTTGTTTCTTAAAGATGAAAATCGTTCACTAAATTACAATAGGTACATATTCTCTCATAATAAATATATTTTTGGATTGTTTATTTCATTGAATAAATTAGGGTTCATTTTTAGGAATTGATTTTAATATGCTAGGAAGAGAGACATCTTAAATCTATTGGGTATCAAACATGGGGAGTTACCCTTCAACAGTATTGGAGTACCACCCATTTTTGGAAGGATAAATAAAACCTATCGTGAAGGTATTTATAACAATATCACCATATAAGTCTTTGGAAAGGGAAGACATTTTCACAAGTGGAAAAAATGTGTCTTGTGAACTCAATAATTAGATACATGTTTTTTAATTCATATCTATAAATTGATAAGTGGGTTGTTTAGGAGGATAAAAACTTACATAAATTTTTTTTTGAGGATAATATGTGGTCATGAAATAAAACTTGTGAAAGATTCATAGAATAAATGTTACAAGTCCATTGACATTGGAAGATCTAGTTCAAAAAACACTAGGATTTAATAATTCCATTGTTTTCAGTCATGTTTAAAATCATTTAAAATACAACCCATAATCAAATAATGGCATCTAAAAAGGATTATTTAAAGAATACATATGGGGATAAATTATACTAAGTCTATTTGGTTAAGATAGTATTTATGGAGGAATATATTGTGATTATGATGCAACCTTATTGGATTCCTTCCAGAACCTTGAATCTGAACATTTGGAAATACAACTGGATATATAATCTTATATTTGATATTTTTTATCCACCTACTAACCTAAAGAACATCTATATTTATGATTAAAAGAATAAATTTCTATCTTAAATTTTTCATGGCCAAGAATATAATTTGGGTCCCAAGCTATAATAGACACTCATAACTTAAATATCCACTATCATTATCTTTGTGGGTCCTCTAATGAACAATAAATATCAGTGAATTTATTTATAAAACCATTATCTTAGAATCTAAATAGTTGTTAATTTGGAAAAATTGGCTCAATGGGATTCTTATTGAACACTATGATTAGCTGGAATGTATGTTTATTATCTATAAGTTCATTCTTCTTTAAAAATCTTGAAATCAACTTCCACCTATTTATTTAATGTTGTTTTTATAATAATATATAGTAAATAATTGATTCTATTTATCAATGTAATCTAAAAACTAATGATATCCTAGATTCTATCATGATAACTTCACTTATTTGGGATATAAATGTGCAAGTGGAGAACCTACCAAACTCCACCATCTCCACAACCTTTTACCACATATGGTTGGATAAGAACATCATATATTTAAGGGTCCTAAATCATCCTTTATAAAAATTATGGTAGGTATTAAGAGGTATATTGAGATGTAATTAATGATGAAAGTGGGATGTAAGAAAAACACTATCGAGGACCACGTTTTTTCAAAAAGGTTTGGGGTGAGTCCGGTGAATAAAAAACCAACTCAACCAAAATTTATCAAATATATCCAACTAATTTCATTGGGGAATAAATTAAATGTTTATAGAGTAGATTTTTGGAACACATATACCTGCAAGATATGAAAGTATCTTTAGAAATAGTAGGGTCAACATCATGGATTTCCACTAATAATGTCAGGAAAGCTATATTTCTTTTGATGCATGGATTTGGGCATTATACATTTAATTAACTATGAATATGATTTTGGTTGGAAAAAATTGTGTATTAAAGGTGAAAAAATTATGGTTATAAATCTACTTAGAAGATGATCCTCCCTGGTCCACTGGAAAATTTATATTGATTTGATTGGTTTTGTGGATCATTTAGAGAAGATATTGTTTTTTATCTCTTTTATCTATTGAGAGTAAAATATTTTGGAAAATTATTTGTCCAATCATGTAGTGGGGGATGGGATTTAATTTAAGTCTTTCCATCTCAATTATTATTTGTCAAACCATTATTACATTTATGTTAGGGGTTATGGGTTTAATCAGACATAATTTACAGTTATTGTCACTCTATTTATCATTTTCTATTAATAAATTTCTTGGATATAGGCCATGATTATATCATTACCAAAACCTTCCCTAATTTTAAAATGTTTTTATTAGTCTTTTTTGTGTCCATAGGCCCAAACACACCCCATGAGGTAGTGTATTAGGGTGTTAATTTTTTCATTAGCATCAAAAAATATTTTTCTCACATTAGAAGGAGCATGATGAATATATCAAACTCAACAACAAATCCAAATATTCCAAGGTATGAAATTTAAATGCATAAAAATATTTATATTACTTGGTTTACCATAAATGGGTATTTTCAAGGAGCATAAACATGAAAAAAATTCATGTATCAAAAACCAATACTAAATGTATGCAGTTACAAGATTTAAGTAAATCTTATTACATTACCACGGTCTGTTACCTCCTTCGTCAAATACATGAATTTATTGAAAGATGATTAATAAAGAATAAACTACACACAATTTTATTTTTATGAATATAAAATATATATTCAAACTGCATGAAAAAATGGTGTGTTCCATTAAGTTCATGAAACATTGATAAAAAACGATCCATCATTGATGTTGTTCAAAATAGAAAATTATCTCTAAGAATTAATTTTTTTTACCAATGATCTCTCAATTATACAAATTAAATCTCATATAAATATCTTACCTTTCTATTTAAATATATTTTATTTTGATTTAAAAATTCAACCTTTTTTGAATACCATATTTTAACTCTTTATTAGGCCTCAAAAACATATTTTATAAGAAAATTAAGGAAATAAGTAAAATTCATATCTTATCAATAATTCACTAAAATAAAATATTTTGAACTTCTAAATATTAATAACTCATGCAATGGGAATTACCCACATAACATGGTTTGGTCCAATATTCTCCTCAATCTAAAACACCACAACATTTATATTTAACTCTTATAATTATAAGCCATTTCATATTTTAAAATATCTATTTCTCAAAACACAATGATGTAGTTCCCTTTAAACATTTATTGGTCATATATTCCTTATATATAAATAAATTATATAGAAAAATAAATCTCCATATGACTATTTATATGTTTTCCCCCAAATTGTTACTGAAAATGATCATTTTCAAATCATGTTTCCCATTTCTAAAATAACTCCAGAACACATGTTCTACAAAAATAACGACCGATATAAAATGGTCTATAAATGCTCTCCATTTATGCTTTTCAATCATATTAACCACCACCAGCCACACCTTTAAACCATAGTTCATTCCAAATTTTCCATTAAACCATGTCTAAAACCACAACATGGTTCCCTAAACCATAGAATATAGAAATTTTCTATAATAAAATAGCTTCTATTAAGACCATAAACTCCATATGTCATCATGGATTATATCACCATGATATAATACACTCCATTATGGAGTGGTTTGATCATTATTCAAAAAAACATCATTAAATATTTACAATTCTACTACATTATTATTCTAGATCCATTATATTTCAATTATCATTCTTAATACCAAATTTTAATCCTTTAATTGATATGTATAATAAAACATTACCACCATGAATTATAAATAAATTCATTAAATCAATATCATCAATCATGAATAACCCTATTTCCAATAGTATTTATTTATTTGAATTAATTATCATTTCAATATTTTGTCTCAAGTATGTAAACTCACACAATATGATTATTCTGTACCATCCATGTATGTCTTAAAAATATGATATATGTAAGTGATGGTTGGATGATTTTATGGGGGATAACATTATCATAATAAATGTAATTTTTATCCAATGTAATTATGTAATATTGAACTAGATAAGCAACATAATACTTAAATAGATAAAAAATTTAATGGATTCTTGGAATTAATATGCATAATGGTTTCATTGAATAGATTATTTATGGTTTTACTTTTAATAATCCCATGTCTATGTTATTGAAACTAATTAAGAAGATATGAAAATGTAAAAGATCTAGGAGGGTAAATTAGATTTAATTTTATTAATATTTTACAATATCAGGACCTAGGTGAGTGTTACTAGAGATCATTTTAGTGGGTGAGTTGATTCACTAAGAATCTTTAAGACACCTTAAGAGACATAAAATATTTTGAATATTTGTATTACATTGGTGAACATAATTAAAATCACACCATTAAATAGAAAGGTTCAATGTAAATCTGTACATTTTTTATAATTAATACACAAGAAAATTGATATTTCAATTCCAAATTTTAGAGATAGATATATTAATATAATATAGGTCAAGAAGAAGGTTTCTTGAGTGTGGAGATTAATAATATTTATGTAATATATAATAACATAATAGACAAATGTTTTATAATTTATGTTTGTTGGATGAATTAATTTTTTTCAACCAACGAATATTTATGGAGGAGGTAAATTCAGTTTATATAGTTATCCATTAATATTACACCTTGGGTATTATATGATATTAATTTGTTTTTAAAATTAATTGATCTATGAACATTTTAATAGTTTTCAGTTACTAGATATGTTGGTATGGGTCAACGGTTAGTTCCCATGGAGATAGACTAAGTGTAGAATCTATATCATGATGATAGACATCACTAGGTACCCATGGAAGAGAACTAGTTTCCTTACAAAAAAGTGGAAAAACCAAGAAGGGATACCAACCTCTTAGTCGACCAATTATGCGTATGAGTGGGTATCAAGTACCCAGTGGTAGCAGATCAAGAATCTAGTGCCCCCAACATTTTTTTAAATTTTTAAATTATTTATTTTAAATTTCTTAAAATTTTAATAAATTTAGATTTCTCTCATTTAGCCTTTCCTAGTCACATTTACCCATCCACTCTCTCTCATTTCACTTCTATCATAATCTGTATTCTTCATAGTTTGAGCATAGAATCATTTTATTCCTATGACAATGGATTGCTAGAGGTAAGGCTAGAAATCCTCTTCAATCTAATATCAATTTCAATCATAGTTTATGAATTTTTAATTATATATCCCCAATTTATTGATTTTTTTCAGATTTAGGGAAATTAATTTATTGAAGACGAATCTTCTGATGATATTCAATGAGTGGGATCCTACTAATTCGAGGTAGGTGGGGCATATACATTCCCATTTGTTTATATGAGTTTCCTAATATATGTGTTATTTGGTCAGACTATACGTGTGTTATTTACTTTAAACTAATATCAATTTACTCCTGGGCCCTATACATGTAGGGTATGGATATTTAGGGTCGTGTGTATTCTAGTATGCATTGTTCTTTGATGCTATGGTCACTGATGGTCTTAAACAATAATAAAGTGTGACATAACTTGTAATTGAAACCGAATGTGGCGTTCCTTGAGTTATATTATACTATAGTGGACCTTTTTAGGTTCCAAATAAACTCCTTTTATAATATTATATTCATTTATAAGAGAGGTAACTTGATGATTACCTAATGATAGGGTTTTGGTGTCATTCTATAGCCAGTTGTCTTTCTTTGACAAGCATGTGATGTGTTGGCTAACATCTTTGAGATTTATGGTTCTGTGTGTTATTTCCCAAGATGTGGGAAGTTGAGATAGGATTGATGAGTGTGAGGCCAAACATTTTATTTTTTAATTGATTTTGGACTCTATACCCACATTATAATGATATTTGAGGATGTGATACAAAGATGTTTATTATACCATGATATGCATAATGTTATGGGATTTCATGTACTAGTGTATTAATATTGGAATGATGTAGGGGTTGATATGACACTAGGATGAGATAATTATAGAAATTGGGACACCATTACCATTGTATTTTAATTTTTATGAATTTTTATTGATATTCCTAAGGGTTGAGATCTTCATATACAAAGATCAAGTTTTCACATTGTTATTTAATTATTATAAGTTAGGATCAAGATACATTAGGGTTGAGATAAATGTAGACATGGGGTTTCCATTTCCCCATTATCTTGTTATCATTATGAGTCATTATTAATAGACATAGGTTATGATATCATTATAAACATAGGACTATACTTCTTAATTGTCTTTAAAATGTTACATGTTGGGGTCGAAATGCCTATGGTTTGAGATAATTATTTACATTAACCACTATTACTTTAGTATTTATATTTTTATAGGTAGAGATATAGAATCTTATGGGATTATATCCATATAGAAATGTGTTTCAATTTCTATTAGTTAATATATTATTCTGATTAGGGATCATGATACCAATGGGATAAGATCAGTATAGACATGGATTGCCTTCCAATTTGTGTTATAATTATACAATGTAGTGGTAAAGATTATTTTGAGGATAATATAATTATAGTTATGCAAAAAATATTATCCCATTGACCTTATAATACTATGGTTATATGTTCAATCTTATTATATCACTAACTAAATCATGAATATTCTCTTCCTATGAGGTTTGTTTAACACATTTGGTGTTCCATTTATTGTTTTTGTAATTTTTTTTTTCTGATTATGGGAATATCTATTCATAAGAGTATTTTTTAAATTCTGTATTTATTTATGTAAACCATTGATGTTGTCCAACAAAGTTTTAGTCTCATCATAGTGCACATATTGATTTCTTGTTCTATGATATTGGTAATGGAAAGAGCCATATAGAAGATAGATGAGTTGGAGTTATAATGGTAAAATTTGATAGAATGAATAAGGTTGTAATCATGTTTAATTTTTCATTTTTCTATATTAATTTTTTATTTAGGACCAACGGTCAGGATTTGGACTGATCCCTGGCTTTTTGATCAGGCAGGCACGAAGGCGTCATCCCCCATTTATCCAGGATCCGAACATGCCACAGTTAGTTGTCTTTTTGATGATCAAGGGGCGGGATGGTGTCTGGAAAAAATTTTCTCATGGTTTAATGAGAGGGATAGGAGAATTATTCTGAGTATCCCCTGTGTGCCAGACGCAGGGCCAGATCATCTCTACTGGACAAACGACAGCTCAGGAGAGTATTCGGTGAAAGCTGGTTACCGGCGAGCTCTTGCTGCTCCAATTACAGAAGGAGATGCGAGGCCCTGGACATCAATTTGGAAGCTTAATGTTCCCCCTAAAGTTCACTTTTTCTGGTGGCAGGTGTGTATCGGTATACTTCCTACTAAGAGCCTCCTTGCCTACAGACACCTTTCATACGATAACTCATGCCCTTTCTGCCCTTCTGTGATTGAATCCCCTCTCCATGCTCTGTTTCAATGTCCCGGGGCCCAGGAGGTTTGGAATGGCTGGGGATCAACTATCGAGCTGTCCCTGGACGTCGTCTCAGATCCTACCTCTCTTATGCTGCGATGGTGCTCCTCCTTTTCGCCGGCTAAAGCAGGCGCCCTGTGCATTTTGACTTGGATTATCTGGGATCGGCGGAATGAGGCCATTTTCAATCATTTCTGGAGGCCCCCCAGATTTTGGATTGACTGGGCTTTGTCCTGGATTGCGGTTTGGCAGAACCACCCTGAGCAACAAAGACTTTTCACTCCCTCTCCTCTTCCCCAACACTGGTGCCCTCCACCGTAATGGATTTTTAAGATCAATGTGGATGCCTCTCTCCCTAAGGATGGCCCAGTTGGACTAGGTTTACTGGCCCGTGACAACCTGGGAAATCTCATCGCAGCCAAATACGAAGCACATTAGACACTTTGGGAGCCATCAGTCGCGGAGGCCGCCGCCATCCTTGCTGGGTTAAACATCGCAAAAGATCGCTGTTGGGATTCTATTCACATCGAGTCCGACTGTCTCACGGTAATCAATGCCATCATTTTCACTGACGGCGGGCTTCAACCTTTCGGCCCCATTATCCGGTGTATTCAATCGCGGAGACAAGGCTTCAATTCCTGCATTTTATCTTTTGTTAAAAGGGAAGCGAATGAAGCCGCTCACAAGATGGCTGGCATTGGCCCTCCTTACGAGGATGTGCTTTGGTTCAATCATTTTCCATCATGGTTATGCTGCTGTATTACTGCTGATCTCCATCATTAATGGATCCGTCTTTTTTGTCAAAAAGAAAACCCATGGGTGGTCTTGTTTATTTATATACAAATCATGTGACATTATTGTATCTCATTTTGATATGGAAGGTATTGTGTTATTTTTTATGGTTAGATCTTATATATAATCTCTATTTATATTGATTTTTGTGAAGATGATTGTTATTATTGTTTCCATTGTTATTTATAGTCATATATACCACAAGATATAGTCTCCCCAAGATACTTATAGACCCTCACCACTGGTATGTAGCCTCTAGAATATGTGGATGTCTGCTTGAGATATTGTAGTGCCTCTTGTTTAGTCCTTTTTTGGTTCATCATGTATGTGGGCATTAAAAAGTGATATTATAGCAATGTTTTGACTTGAATTACTATTTGGGACATGGTAGTAGAAATAATATGTTTCTAAAGATTTGGATTAAACTTATGCCAAGGAGTAGCTGACCTATGTATTAGAAATGTATATGTTACTATGTATGGTATTACTATTCTTGTTTTTTTATATATTATAATTTTAGAATAATAATAATGACAATGTGTGATTTATGGTTTATTATTTACTCTTGGTTCAAGGTGACAAGAGGGTGTGTGTTTAGGTATCATTCATGGAACATATGAATCAAATTACATTCACGTGCTTATTTTTGATTGATCATTTGGTTATGATAATTTTTTTATTGATTTAAAGTATCAAACAAAATATTTAGTGTTTCCCTATATGAAATTATGGTGTCATTCGACATGAATTTGATATTAGTTGTGATTATTTTGTTATAATATGATAGTTACCTATGTAAATTATATATGTACTATTTGACCCTTGAGAATGTGTAGTTGGGTATAGTGAGAGAACCCATGTTATATGATTCCATTATTTTATATGGTGCTTATATAGAGTATAATGATGAAATTACTTTTACTTCTTATCATATTTGTGAGATCCAATACTAAGGTAGATGTTTCCTGAGCCATGAATTTAGCATTTTAGTGAAATTACACTATGTAAACTATATGTTGATCACCATGAGGGTGATTAAAATCATGGACCATAAACTATTGAGCTTGAAAAACCATGTTTTGTCAATACATCCCATTTATAAATAACTTCAAGAGTGTCTACTTGATGTTATATAATATATGGGATGTGGGTCTCAAATATTTGTGCCTTCTATATCAAATAAAACTATAGAGTTTTAAATGAATTATCCACCATTATTTAATAGATATGACACATAAACAGTTTCTATGTTATAGTAATATTCATTATATAACATCATTACCTAGATAGAGACACTCCTAGAGTGGAGCGTGAAGAATACTATGAATATTTCGCAAAGTCCTGAAAACACTTATGATATATCATAATCTAGGTAGATCTTTATGAGGGTTTATCCTTGGAGGAACTTTAATATCATTTCATCGAGAACTTATTTCCCAATATATTTAGGGTTGATACTGATTGATATTTTATGCATTATTCTAGGGGAACATGTTGGTGATATACTATGCGACTCATTATACTAAATTAGATTTGTTTTCTATAATGTTTGTAAGTAATGAGATTACATGAGTTTTCTATTTTAGGATTAATTGTGTCCCATGATACAAGTTTATGTGAACATATTTTTTTAGGAATATTTCATTTATTTAATGGAAAAATCCTCATCTCTTAGAAGAACCTGATATGGGAGTATTATGATTGGGAATTCAAGTTCATGTTTTGTGATTAGAGAGTGTATATTATAGAAGTAGAAAGTATAAATATGATTATTCTACTATTGAATGGATTGATAGTTGTGTTCATGGATCATCTTATTCTTCAAGAGGAAGGACTTATAAAAATCGTAGTAGAGTGGGACATACCTAACATTGGTCTTAGGGAAGTCTTTATAGTGTTGATAATGAGAGAAATGGGGACATTTTAATTTTTTTAATTTTTTTTATCCAATTAGTGGTTTTAGTGAGGTACAAGTTTATGGATCTTGGGTAAGATCAAAAACTATACCATAGGGTGGTAGATGAAGATATTCTATCTATTCAAGGCATGGAGATAGGTATGGTGCTCAGGGTTAGTAAAGGGAAAAAGTAGTGATTCTTTGGGTAGTCAGGGATCTAGAGGTGAAGGAATGGACTTGGGGTTATGCCACATATATTTTATCAATATGATCCCTACTTATCATGATGAGGGGATATCAAATGTTTATGGTAAAATAGAAGTATATTATACCCTATAATTGTTTTTATTCAATATAAGTCTATCAAATATTTTTATATATACACAATTTTTTGATGAACTATGGATTTTATTGATTATTTCTATGTAGATATATCTATAAATATGACCTTATGATAGAATTATAATGGTATTAAGATATGTATAGAGAGTGATATTGTGATCTTTAGATTTGAGATTCTTTCATACTTCTCTATACCTGAGTATTTTAGTTTCAATATAATACCTAGTATTGATTTCTTAACTCAAAATTGGGTACTCATTTACTGTTATCAATGAAGGGAAGCATTCATAACTACTGAGAGTGATTTTTATACCCATTTCATAGAGGGTAATTTTTAGGAAGGTCATTTTATACCCAACCATTGATAGCTAGATAAGATTTCAACCTAATTGTCTTGAATTTTTTTTGGGTGATTAATACCTGTGATTATGAATATTTCCTTTGGTTATTGAATAGTTTTGGGAATTAATTTTTGAAAAAATTTTAGTGTTGTACCCTATAATATTTTTTGAGTTTATGATTAATTTTATTCCAAGTATGAATACCTTATTTATTCCTTTACCTAGGATACTTTTTATTTGGAATATAGAGATTGATATCAGACTCAAATACTTGTAAGTGAAGGGATTCACTCACACATTCTTGTACCCTTTTGGTACTTCTATATTATTCACTAAGAATGGGGATAGTTAGTTACACTTTTGTGTGGATTACTAATGATTGAACTGAGTTACTATTAATAATCTGTATCTTCTTAATCATATAGATAACCTATTTGATTAGTTAAGGTAATCCAAGTTGTTGTCTAATATTATTTATAGATTAAGATACCACCATCTAGGGGAGAATCTAGCTAATATTGATAATATTACATTTAGTTCAATGTATAGATTGTATAAGCTTCTTGTGAAGTTATTTTGTTTAATTAATGTGAATATTGTTTTTATGGACCTAGTGAATGAGTTTTCCATCCATATATGTATTCAATAATGGATATATTTTTCAATGACATTACAGTATACTTCCTAATATAGGAGTATCATTCTCGAAATCTTAGGTTTTATTAAGAATACTAAGAGGGTATTTCTCATATAAAAAGATCATAATGTGTAATTTTTTCTTTAATGATATTCATTATTATGGAACTGGATATCATAGGTAGCTATATCAATGGAACCTAAGAAGGTAGATTCCATGTTTTCATGGGAGTGACCTAATAATGACATTGAGATTCATAGATTAATAGGATGGTTGTGATACTATATTATATTAATTTATGACATAAACTGTGTAAAATATGGAATGATCGACTATATGAATAAGGGTTAATGTTTGAGTGGTATTATTTTTATAAGAGAGACTTTTTGGAGATAAATTTTAGGTTGATGTATAAATTAAACATAACTTTACCTTATTTTTTTAATGAGTATACCCTATGTTGTGCTGAATTTTAGGTTGGAATAATAGAATTTATTTTTTAGGATCAGTCATTAGTCATATATGGGTATATAAAGGTGATACCACATTAGTAGAACTACAAAACACACAATCTAATGTTGGTGGTAATGGTTCAAGAATTGAAATATTGGCATCACAACATACTTAGTGAGAGATTCATGGTGTATAACAATCCCAATAGCCTTAGATATATCGTTTCTCAAAATAATATCTTCCTTTAGTAGAGAAAGAGTTTATTAGGTGAATCCTTTCCATAATTTGTTTTGAAAATCACAATACACTTAAATATGATTTTAATTTAACTTGATGTTTTTTAGTTAGTTGTATTGTGTGGGATGAAAATATTGTTTGTTAATTTGATGAAGTATTATAGTGGCATAAACTATTTTTATAGGAAGATGGAAAACATTTTTTAATCCATAAAAATGTATAGTTACCACCTCTGATGTTATTGCAATTAAAATAGAGGTTTAAATAATCCAATAGTTAGTGTGTCTCCTATATACATTTTATCTTACTTTAAAGATCTTATGAAAACATTCTACTCCTAGAAATAATATAATCATTTTAATGTCTATTATATCATTTTATCTTGATAGAATCTAAAAGAATCGATATTTTCGATTCCTTTTCTATGATATCTGACTTGTGAGTCATTTATTGTAAATAATGTAGCTTGTTCTGTTGTAATATTTGTGTTTATAATTATGTTGATCAAGAAGATTTTGATATTTGGAAGTCGATTACTGCCAATCTAGTGAGATTGATGGATTTTTAGGATGAAAAAAATGTTATTCTCTATCTAGGGGACCAAGATATTTCATTGTTTGGATGATACAATACCTTCTAATAGGTTTATATTCATGGGAATTCTAGGTCCGGAATGAGGACACCTAGAGTTAGATAAAAGAGTCATTTTTTTAGGATAAAGCAAGGACCTCTCAAATTAGAGGGTGTTAAATTTTTATTTTGTACATTATATGAGTTAATAAGTTGAAATCCCTTATTCCATTATTTTTTATTATTTAAACCATGATTAATATATTTACATGTTTTCATATTTCTATTATTTTATATTATTTATTCCAATTTTGTAAACACTATTTTATTTAATTTCACTGATTTTTGAAATTATCTTAATTTGTATATATTTTGATAAATTTAATACTTTAGTGGATTTAAAAAAATTAGTTAATTTTAGAATTAAATTCTCCCATATATTTAGTATTTTACATTCTATATTTTACTAGGACAACATTTGGCATTAGTGACTAATCATAATTTTAGTGTGTCTTTTCTTAGTTTCTGTACACTAATGTGTAGTAGAGTAAAGATAATTTATTTTCTAAATGGAAGGACATCCCATAAAAACATTGGAGAATTTATATCCTAGTTATCCTGTTTTTTGACATTGTTGACCATAAATGTTATAATGATCAAATGAAGTCTGTTATAATCAATATTCGTGTGGGTCATTTTATTATGATGATGGGAAATTAATTCATTCTATAGAAATATTTATTAACTTTTAAACATGATGAAAATATTAAATATCAAGTATCCTATATAGTTCAAAATTTGTTAGTTTATTCTCTGAATCAGAATATTTGAAGTCAAAAATCATTATGTGAAATTAAAACAAGGTTATGGATTAATATTTAAATTACTTATTTACCAACATTTATAGTTATTTATGTTTAGAGAGATATATTGAATAAAATTTTTTAGAAATTTTATTTTATAAATAATGAGTATTTATTATATATTCATTAGGGATTCATGAATTTTTTTAATGGGATTCAATATCATGGTGATAAGGAGGAGTCATTTGATTAGTTGGTGGAGAAAATTATTCATATACTTTTGAAGGAGTGGGACTATAACTAAAAATATATAGATCAAACTAATCCCCTTATAGAGTTAAAAATTTATGATCTTATTGGTACTTTAATTTAATATGAGAATTGATTGATGTGATATGAAATAATAAGGTAGATTTTGTTTTCACTTATGGTAATCTTAATTCTAGTATACAAAATTATACAACTAAAATCCCAAGGACAAATACTAAAATAAGACATATAATAATCATCTAGATAATACTAATTCTAATTGTAATGGGTATCAAATATCTCAACATTCAATATGTATGAACATGAATTATGGGAATAATAACTTCCATTATGATTATAGAAAGTATTATAAGGACAAGTATGAAATGAAAAACACTTATGAAAATATTTGTAATTAATTAAAGAAGCATTACCATATTATGGTAGACAATCTAATATTTAAATATATGTAAAATATATATAAGAGATTATTTAATTGAATAATAAATAAATTCTTATAATATTTAGTCACCTTAGGTGAAAATAGTTGAGACACTACATCAATATGTTCATCAAATGATGGTGAAATATATCAAAAGATTATCATGTTTTAGGAAATCATTACTATGAATGAGAAATGTCTTATAGTTAAGGTTACTTATAAATCCCACAAAAGTTAAAATTTTAATTATAAATTTATTTTTTCTCTATATGATGAAAGTAGTTTAAATTTCTTGAAAGAGGAAAGAGATGCTTATTTGGAAAATGAGTTGGGAATTTCTATATTGGAATAAATTACTATATATTTGACTCCATAGAAAGTTAAAATACTATGTTGATGAATTAATATTATTTTTCTAATCCAAATCCTATTAAAAAAATAATAATATATCAAAACATAGCTCTGATGTTTATATACATTCATCAGAATTATATTCTAAATTTAGTTATAGTTCAATATTTGATGACTGTAGTTTTTTTATTTAACTAAACTATAAAGTCAGTGGTTCGAGAAAACTCTTATCTAATTTAACTTTTTAGAGGTACAAATTTGATAATATTTATAAATAGGTGAAACCATCTATAATATCATCTAGAATAGTATTTACTTTGAAAAAAGTCACATTTTTAGTCTAATTAATTGGTTGCAAAAAGTTTAACATTCTTGTAGTAAATGTCAATAATGAGTTGACTAGAAAAATCTATGTTCATTAAACTGAGTTCAGTATTTTTTCTTCCATAAAAATTTTATTTATAAGACATTATAGTTATTCAATATAGAATAGTTAGACCTATGCGAGTTCCAAAGTTTTTTATTTTCTAATGTAATTGGGCCGAAATATGTTTAGGTACCAAGAATATAGTCTTTTTTAATTTCAAGAAGAAAGGATGTGTATCAATAGTTAGAAAAGATGATACATAAAAAATGGGTTTTATCAACATATTAAATGATAAATACTGAACTTATAAATCATGAAAATGTTAGATGGTGGAGGATTACATTCAGATATAATGCAGATGGTGAAATCATTAGAAATGATTATATATCTTATATTGGTAAAAAACAGTCTTCTACCATATTTTTTTTAATAATTAAGTACAAACATATTAAAATTAGTGACCTATATGATGATAAATACCTTATAAACTTTACTAATTATAAAAATACTACTCAAAGTGTAGAGGTATCATGTATTCTATCTTCAAATAGGCATGAGAATGAATTCACACTAGAGTTAGAAGACCTTAGACATGTAAACATATCTTGATTAACTAAAAATAAATTTTTATCATTCATTTGTCATATAATATTGAGATAATTCAATGTTTGGTATTTATCTCAACATTTCGCAAAGGTTATACAAGAGATAACCAAAGCATAAGTTTATCTTATTCAAAATTTTTGATCCTTATAAATTTCAGAAGAATTATAATCCTAACAAAAAACCCATCAATTAATTGTCAACTTATGAATATTTATAGTTTTTTTACATAGATATTTTGATTTCTAAAAACATTGTGAGTATTGGGGGAAAATAGATTTTATATGCAGTGGTTGATGATTACACCAGATTTATTTGGGTATATTTTCTTACACAAAAGATAGAATCCTTTTTATATTTTAAATTTCTTTATTAATATATTAAAAATGAGAAGACCCTACCTTTGATTACCATTCATATTAATCATTTTGGATAGATTTTCAACTAATATTTTGAAACTATTTATAGTTATTAGGTTTTTATTGATAACTTCTTAACACCTAAAACACCTAAAAATTGTGTGGTTGAACAAATAAATAGAATTAATCGAGAAATTAGTCTAAAATTTTGAGTGAATATTCCATCAATATAATTTTTTTGGTTGAATCAATGAATTATAATTGTCCTACTATAAATCATATTTTAATCTTTACTTTTATAAATTAAACTCATTATGAGTTATTAACCATAATAAAAATAACATACATAATTCAGAGTCTTTGGGTGTAATGTTTTAATTATGGAGAAAACATACCATCCTAAAATGGTTTATCCTAAGGTTTAGTTATTATAAAACTATTATGATATATTATGTTTATAAATAATGAAATAATGTATTTAAATAAATAGTACGTGTGAAATTTGATGAAACTGATTTTTTTTTTGCAAAACATGTAGAAATTAATCCAAAAAATAATGTTTTTCATATTATTTCTCTTAATTTATTAGAAAACTAATCACAAAAACTGGTAGGAAATCCTATAGAATTTATGATAATATAATCTCAATTTTCAAAAATTATTTTAACAAAAATAGTATAATAAATATCTATAGAAAAGTATTTATTTCTACCTATAAATCATCTGATCTGAAAGAATCATCCCACTAATAATATATTAGTGATTTATATCAACCAATTAAAAATCCTTGTTCTTTAATAAATAAATTTTAACATACTTAATTTTTATCTCTATTTGATTCTAAAATGTTATAATATTCATTGGTTGCTGAAATTTTGATAACGGCCATCAAAAAATCTTAATGAATATGAATATAATAAAGTTTTAAATTTATTGGAAGATCTTAAATATACTCTAGTGATGTTGGAAATTTTTTTTTCAAAATAAATGTGATGAGCATAGAACAATTGTAATGAATAAAGAATGCCATGTTTCCATGGTTCATTCCCATGAAGAAGGTATATTTTTTGGAAATACTTTTATTCTAGTAGCTAGTATTGTGTCAATTTATATATAATTAGACTTTATAGAAAATTTAAACTTTAATTTACTCCATATTGATGTTAAAAGTTGTTTTATTAATGCATATTTCTTTAGGAAGTTGATATTAAAAACCTTTGGTTTTGAAGATGTTAAATTTTAAAAACATGTATATAAACATACTAAATATCATTAAGACCTCAATCATGAACCAAGTTCCACGTATAAATTATTAACTGAATATTTATTTCAAAATTATTTTTTTTAATGGAATAAAAGAAAAAATATTATCATAAAATATTTTAAATACACCATTATTATTAAACATTATCCAGATTAAATTAGTTTTGGTTTAACATAGAAATAACTCTTTGATGGTTTTTAAAAACATATGAAGAATGAGTTTGAGATGAGCATGATATGTGAGATTAAATTTTTTTGTGTTTTTAAAATTAGTTAGAATCCAAAAGAATTATTTTTACTCAATATAAATATATTAGTGATTTGTTAAAATGAATTTGTTTTGATGATGCTTTTAGTAAAAGTACTCTAGTAGAAATCTCTATTTAACTTTTCAATGATGAATCTATGAAGCAAATTAGTCAAAAACATTAGAGAGATATGATTGTATGTTTACTATTCATAATAGCTAGTCAACCATAAATTATATTTTCTATGTGTTTTTTGTGATATTATAATCGAATACAAAGGAATCACATTTAAAGGTGGTTTATAGTATTTTCTGTTATCTAGAAGTTAATTTGGATCATGTCTTGTATTAGTATTCTAGAACTGATTTCATACTTAATAGGTAATCCTATGTTAATTTTATAGGTTGTATATCAGATAAAATGAGTACTTCTAGAGCATTTCATTTTCTAGGATATCCTCTAGTTTCTTACTATAGAAAGAAGCAACACCCAGTTGTACATACATTTTAAAAATCTAAATATGAGGTAACTATAATTTATTCCTCTCAAGTGTTGTGGTTTAAAGACACATCTATAGATTTTGGTTTTAGTTTTACTCAAATTATAGTTATTTGTTATAGCACTAGTGCTATTAATTTATCTAGAAGCTAGAACAACACTCTTCTGTAAGTAAAATAGATATAAAACATTATTTCTTATCGGATCACACACAAAAATGAGATATAATTTTAAAATTTATCTATAATGAAGATCATCTTACTGAAATTTTCACCTAATATATCATTATAGTAAAAAATCCACAAAATTTGGAGGATATTATTAATTTTATAAGTATTATAAGTCTTTATATATATAACCTTTTTATTTATTCAAATATTAAATAAATTATATTATATTTAATAGGTTTTTTTAAATTTAATAAATATTATATTCTATCAATTATTATAAGCATCATTGTAAAAATCATTCTAGAAAAATTATCAAATATACCACATTTTCTATTGTAATATTTTACACACACATTTTATATAATATTTAGTTTTTACATTACTATACTGAGATATTTTTATACATTTTTTTAATTTTGTGAATTTATAATATCTTATATATTATACCACTTCATATAACATTCTCTGATTCTTTTAGTTTAGATATTAAAAAACATTGATTCTTCTAATCTGATCATAATTCTTTTATGTTATTTGAGATATGGCTACAAATATTTAACCTCTATAGAAGAGAGTATTTTATTAAAATTTCAAATATAATTTTACATTCATACAAAATAATATATGAATATTTTTTTGAAATATCTCCAAAACTATCTTCGTAAGAATAAGATCACTCATAGTTATCAAGTGATAACTTCTCATTGGTTCAACATTCATATAATTATCTATCATGTTTTTTATTTTGACTCTATTCTATGATTTATTTTTTATATAATTTCATTTGTTATGTTTTTTTAATTTTTTGGTTTCTTTTTTAAAATCACAAATGGGGTAGATTTGGTAATTAAAATTATCATGGGGAGGGGTAGATCTTAGGGGGAGAGAAATGATTAAAATTTTCCAATGTAATGTTTTCTATTTTCCAAAAATTATCCTACTTTTTAAAGTAGGGATATTAGAGATAATATTGTGTTAATTTTATTTCATTCTATAATAATTGATTGTTTTTGAATTTTAATTATCTTATATATTTGTTTCATTGAATCTTCAAAAAGGGGGGTGACTATTGAGTTGATAACTCATTTTTATCATTTATTTTGGAAACCACAATACACTTCAATATGAATTTGATTTAAGTTGATGATTTTTTATTTAGGTGTGATGTGAAGGATTAATATCTAATGGTTTTAAATACAATAATTTCAAATATGATGAATCACCATAGTCACATAGATAGTTTACAACCTAAATTGTAGAATGTTTTTTAATACATTAGAAGAAAGAGTCTCTACATTAGATTCCGCTACAGCTGATCCTTATGTTTGAAAAAACTATCCATTAGAGAATATCCTATAAATAAATCCCATTATTTAATGGATAATAAGAGAACTCCATACTCTCTGAAATATTATGATTATTTTGAAGCCTACAATATGTTTTTTTCTATATAAATTCTATCTATTTTTTTAATTTGGAGTTATTTTCTATGAGATAAATCTTGTGAGGATTTTCTTATAAATCTCTTAGATTATTATTTTATAATAATTGTGTTTTCAATAATGTTTATAGAGAATATTATTACTTTGGTAAGAAACATTCTCCCAATCCGTTGAGATTAATTACTTCCTAGGAGGAATATATAACCATTTATAATTGTGGTGATCAATTAATATTTTGGTTCAGAAGACAAAATAACTTCTTATAGGTTTATATTCAATAGATTTGAAGATAAAAATGAGTATTCCTATTGTTATGTCAAATACTCACTTACAGATTTGGTTTAAAGAAAATACCTCTCCAATTAAAGGGTGTTTTCCTTTTTCTATTATTCTGTATATGAGTACAAGGATTATAATCTAATACATTGTGTTTTGTTTTTAATAATTATGATCTTAATAGATTAATTTTTTTATAATATTTTTACAATTTATAAATGGGAATATCTATTATCTAAATTATACTCTCTTTAATTAGTCTAATTTGTGGTTTTATCCTAATTTCATATCCTTTAATAATATTTGTACATGATTAGGTTGAATTTTATTATATTTTTTAGACAATAATTCTCCCCCACTCTATTATTTTATATGAAATATTTTAATTGGAAAATAAATCGTTCATCGAGTATCCTCAATACATTGACATCACGATGGAGTAAACTCTGGGTATGTTAAGATTCATGGCTCATGTACCAAGTAGGAAGACTCAGTTATAAGAGGTGCAAGAGGCTAGTGGTAAGTGACAGTTCATGAGAATCTTTTTTAGGATTCACCTCGATCTCTAGAAGTATCAAGGTAGAGCAACCCTTATATCTATGAATATTAAATTCTCAAAACTTGATAGTGTGAACGAGATTAATCAGTCTAACTCAGATTGTGGTTTTATGAGGGATAGAATATATGGTATATAACCACTAATATACTGTATACAATATGATGATGGGATCCTTTCTATACAATGTTGAGTTGTTATCCTGATGTGCATGTATGTGGACCATATTTGGAACACACATTCCTTGAAATGGGCCATTCACTCGAGACTTACTAAGATGAATCAAGATATTCATTTGCAGTATTATTGGCCCTGGATAAAGAAGGAAATTATAGTGTTTTGTTTACATTTCCTCACATATCACCATGTGAGGGTGACTCTCCAATTATCTGTGGAGATTCATTAGAATCTTTTGATTCATTAGTTGAAGTGGGATGATGTGATGATAGATTTTTTATTACGTTATCGAGGCACCCCCAATAAAATGACGTAATATAAGATTCTATTGACAAGTTAATGAATATAATGATGGAAATTCAAGACACCCAAAGAGTGGGGTGAATTATGGTTTTATTATATTTAAACCATTTCACCTCTTCTCTTTCCTTCATATAATTCATTATTTTTAAAAGGAATGTTTATTCAACCTTTGATTAATTTTCTCATTATCAATATTATCCACATCGTTTATCAGGTATGTGTGAAACATTTCATGCATGTAGTGGCCCACAAATTTTACATAGTTCACCTACACTATTTAGCATCGATGGATTATACACTCAACATTCTACTAGTGTACCAAAATAATCCATAACTCATTGTTTTTCAGGATAAAAGATTTAGGTTAATTCATTCTTCCCCATAGAAAAATAACAATAATATTTTAGGTAGGTTTACTACTTAATAAGGATCACTACACATTGACAGGTTTATGTAATGGATCATTACTCCCAAGGGTCACTCTTTTTTTTCCTTTACAAAATTCTCCAGTAAGATATAAATTTATTGGATTATATGTTTCTTCTCATTATATTGAAATAAAGGTAACTCTTGGTTTATCATGTTTGTACTCCAAAATACTATCATATGTTTATGATCTAATGATTACAAGTGTTTATTTTAATTTTTCTATCAAATATAGATAACACATTATGAGAAGAGTTGATTATTTAATCATTAATAAAACATTACAAGCTTGAAAATAAACTAGATATAATAATTATTTCATTTATATTATTCTTTAATATATTTTTTACTCTTTATTTCATTGAATCATATGTACTCATGGAAATCAAAATCTTCAGTCTTCCTTAAGAACCTATACAGTAACAACTCTTCCTCTTTAATTCAAGTATACAAGACTTTCCATGTTATTAAATTTATTATTCTCTACTAAAAACACATAGTTCTCTATTATATATTATCTAATACATATCCACACCTCTCATAATAAAATACATTTCCGTATTTTATTATCAAGTTAGAAATATTTAATTTCAAATTAAAAACTCATTTAATTAACCATCATTATCTTGTTCTCATTAAAAAATCACTTATATTTTTTTTAAAGCAATTCATCACTATATAACTTTATCTGTGTTGTTGATTTTAGATTAATAATTGTATATCAGATGAATAATTTTAAATAATTATTCCTAATAATAACTTTTATATTTTAAAACTCTATGGTGTGGTCTCTGATAAGCACCCATGTAGTGAACTGCATTCCACCGACCATGACATGTAACTCCATATACCATGAATTGACACTTATTTAGGTAAAAAATCCTTCAACATTGATAAATCCATGTTCATTTTCTCATTTTTATTTTCAAATCCATAAATATAATTCACAACGTGCCTTCCTCGATGGAGTGGGGTTTTTTAGTATTTTTTCCATCAAACATAAAAAATATCAATTATATCCACACAAAGTCCACCAAATTATTAACAATTTACATTTTGGGATTCCCATTTTTCAAAGGTATTCTATCAATTAAAAAAATCCAAGTATTATAGAGTGACACAAATATTATCCTTATTTCAATAGTTGATAATACCTTTCTAGGTTTTCCATGATATAAGACTCCCCATTATGATTCAATATTTTTTACACACCTCCAAAATTGAATATTGCACATATATTTCCCTAATTTTCGTGCCTATTACAATAATAAGATTCTTTCATATATTTAGAGATTAGTTCAAAAATTTTATACTAAAATTCTTTCTACCATAGAAACTATGACTTTGAAAACAATATATGTAAGCTTTGTCATTTCTTATTGGTGAACATTCTATTTAAAGCACTAACTACCATGACATGTCCTACAAGGCCATTTTGACTGAAAACATCAAAAGTTTTAAATAGAATACATAATGACTACATATCCTATATAATAACCACTTCCAGATACACTATAGATTATCTAGATTCACCATATCATAGTTAATGGGAGGCATGATAAGTTATCCCTTTTCATTTCTTCGAGTTAAGACTTCAAAAACTACCCAGAGAACTACACTCAACTTATGTATTCCATTGAACATATAAACCTCTATTACTCAAATTTAATAACTACTATTCTAGAAATGAAATTAAAAACCAACATCGGTAATATTCTAAAAATATATTTCTAAAACATCCAACTCTACTGATATTTTTAATTTTAGATGCTATAATTTTGAAGGAAAAAACCCTACCATAGTTTTCTATACTTCAACCTTCATTGAACATATAAATTTTCAAGTATCTTAACTATTGGTTATTTAAATCCAATATTATCATCTATAAATCTTCTCATCAATTTTTTTTCTACAAATCCACCATGAAACATTTTTGTTGAAAAAATATCACCTTGTGGGTTTTATTGACAATACTTCCATTAAATCTAAGAAGCAACAAGGGAGATATAAGATCTTACCATATATCTTTCAATCCATGAGCCAATAAAAACAGAAATTTTATAGGAATATTTATTAAAAAAAATTCAATAAACTGAAAATGGTTTTTATTTGATACTTTTTTTCTTCTCCTTTTATCTATGAAATATACCTGGTTATCTTAACAAGTATCACTCCTTTTTATTAAACATAATTATTACACCATATTTTCAATAGAAGTAAATATATTTCAATACATTCTAGATTTATAAATTTAGAGAGATGATTCTCCCCATTCACATTAACTTTAAAAAAATATTTGAATCCAAATCCGTGAATATCAAAATGACCAGAATATATATATTTATAATGTTTTAATTTTCCTCAAAATTAATTTTTAACTTTATAGATATAGTGAAAACGATTCTTAAACATATGTAAAACCTTATAGATTTAATAAAAAGATTCATATTTTGTATCCAACTTCCAAAAAAGTATTATTTTGAAGAAAGATTTATTTGAGAACAATTTCCATTAGTTTTGGAAGGTTTTATTTTTATTTTTTCTGGTTCAAGATTTGTGTTCTTCTTGATCCCTATTGATGTCTCCATGTGATAATATTTGGTGTTTTAATTCTTATTCACAATATTAATCTCTCCCTCAAGCCTCTTAATCCTCACATCCTTCATCTTATATTGTCTTTATAAATTCTAAAAGTGATAATTTTTTTCCATTATGCAAAATATTGAATTTCTCATTACACTACACTCTATGGAAGGGAATTAATGATTTATAGAATTTATATTTTTTCAATGCTTAATTAATCTTATGAATATGTTCCAAATTATATAAAATTGTTACTGCATTTTTTAGTTCATTATTTTAATGGCCTCTTATTATTTCATATCTTCCTTCACAATTTTTCTATTTTCATGCACTAAATTTTTTATATAAGTGTATTTATTTCCACCTTAATCTTTTATGAATTGTACTTAACTATTAAAGAACAGAATATTCTCATTTGTGTTACAAAAACAATCTCAAAATTTACCACCGAATGTGGTTGACACTTTTCTACAATTATTATCCTATCATTCATAAGTTGTATACTCTAAACCTTCATACATAAAACAAAATCCTATTATAAAGTCAAACTTAGATGTTGTAAAAAACTTTGGACAACATAAATGGGTTGTTGAATATAGGTGTAGAAAATATTACACTTTTATTTTTCTCTCTCTCTCTCTCTCTTATTCAGGATAATATTACCTTGTTAAAAGGAACTCTATTCAACCTATATTTTTCACAAGTTATTCCCGATTATTCATATAAAATATACTGAAAGTAATGAATGATAGAAAAAAATTATTTTACTTGGTTCACATATAAAGGGGTAATCGAAAGATCACATATCAATAATGTGTTGATATGATTGATTAAATACCACTTAACAAGTACGATGATACAAATTTTGGGAGACCATGCTGATCCACCAATATCTATGACCTCATCCTCTCTTTCTCTCACTGCTTCCAAAATGGACACAAATAATAGTTTATAGAATTTTATCTCTCTTATATTTTTATTAACATAAATGTAAAATCAATATTTTTATATGTAATTTATATTAATTTCATCTTCATCTGAAAAATATATGATCTGATTTATTCCAAGTTCTACCACCAAATATTTACAACTCCTGGTCAGAGGAGTTGTATCTTTAGTCTGTAAACAATATTTATATATAAGTAATCAACTTTCTTCAGATTTATTAATTATAGTATAAGAATAATATTAAAGTGTATTTATTTATTATTACTTTAGTAATCCAGATATATCAATGATTAATAATTAATATAATATTCATATATTTATAAATAATATTCCTCTTTTATGAATGATCATAAATTAAATTTTATCCACCAATAACTCTATCTTATTAAATAAAATATTTAATAAATTCACATGTTGTTTTTGTCATTACTTCTCTCTAATAACACAAAGTTTCTTCTCTATATATTATTTGTTCTCTATTATTATAATACATTTTTTTAATTCTAAAAATATTATTATCATAGATCTAAAATTATGTTTTAATTTCAAAATTTAAATTTAGAAAAAAACTAACATTATTAAATAATTCAATATTCTATTTGGATCATCATAAAATTGATCCCCACTAATGAGATTTTTAATGTTAGTTAATTATTCTATTAATTTCCACCAAGCCATTAAATTATTTCTACAACTTAAAATATTCTCAAATCATAAAGAAACCATAGAAAACAATGTAGAATATCCCTTAATAGTGTAATGAGATAGTTTTCCTTAACCAATTTCTAACTACTATACTGGTTGTGGTATATACAAGGACTCCACAACATAGAACCCTTATGGATCAACAACTTTTAATTTATTCAATATACTAAATTTAAAGTCTCCAAAGAATAGTTCATGCACCATGACTTGGTCCTCATATCATTTTGACCATACTTCGATGCTGAATTTCTCTACGGATTGGGGGACCAAAATTCACATTGAATCTAAAAGTAATTTCACACCTCAATTGAATAGCCTCATAGGATGTGGTGTGTGGCACTTGATATGGTGTTTTCATTGTCTCTACCTTTTTTATTTTAAATTGGATATGACATATACATCTTTCCATGATTTGGGTACCCTAAAATTTCTAGAGGCATTAAAATTTGGATGAACACCTCTACTATGTATCCCCTAGCTCTTTGACATATAACATGGACTTCCTTATGTGAAATAGAACCATGTTCTCTACATCATGGTCACCTAGAATGTAACATAGTATGATTTGGATGAATCCCACATCAAACTTATTCATGGTATGATATATTCATTATCAACCTCAACGCATTACCTGACAACAAGAAATCTCTCATGGTGTCACATCACACCACGATCACTTTCCCTGATGGTGATCTATATCATGGTCCTATCTATGAGTCTTCTATCACATTATATATTAAAATTATTCTATCATTGACCCATATTGATCTAATTGTTTCTTTAATGTCCTACTTGTCACTGCAGTTGAGCATGATGATACCTCATAGTGGGGCCTTACTCCTATGGTGCTTTAAGGGTTGACCAAATTTTTTCTCAATGTCTAAACAACATTATAATAGAGAAAATCATCTTATAGAATGAATATAAAAATTAAAAAAATAAAGATATTGAATAGTAAATAATGTTAAAAATGAATTATAATAACCTTATTAAACATCAGTTTTATCATAGTCCTTTGTTCTGTAGCATGGTTTGCGCCTTCTTGTTCTATAATTGTTCATATCCGTCTCATTTCATCTTTAAACAACTTTAAAATTCCAATAACATGATATATAAATATATAATTGTTTTTCCCTTCATTTAAACACATTTATTTCATTTTACCATATGTTATTTATGTGAACCATCTCTCTCTAAATAATTCATAAACATCCAGTAAGAAAATGTCTTCAATATCTTCAAAAATTAATCCTTTGTATATATTTTCAAACAATAAAAAACTTATTCAACCAATGTGAACTTCTAATTCTTTAACACACAACATATTCAGCTCTTTTCAGCCACCTCCACTAGTTTTTTTATGTAAAAAATCACACAAAACCTCTTGGGTTACAAAATTACCTCTCTTTGGTTTTTTGGAAATAATATAGTAGATCAATCTTCTACTTATTGTTCCATGATTCACAAAAAAATTATGGTATTTATTACTCCATGTTATTGATGACATAAATATATGTATGGTTCCTTTAGCTCTCTCTCCCTATTTTTAAATAAAATGTAAAGGATCCTTATTTCCTCTTCTATATCTCTATGTTCTATATCGATTTTTTATCTCAAAATTCTTCTTCATAATATATCTATATATCATCTTGAGTTCCTTGAAGATAAAATTTATTATCCCTTACTACCCATTGATCGATAAAATAATTTCACTATATTTTTCATGAAAATTCATTATCTTTTAATACCTATTATAGATATATTATAATAAATTTAACTACTCTCAACTATCCTTTATTCTACATCCAACCCACATCTATATATTACCAAATTCTTCACAATAAAATTTTACAGATTGTTATATTTATTGTAAATGAGTCCTCAATAAATTTGATAACATGAAAAAGTAATATATCAATGTAGGAAACATGATTCTTTATTAATTACATAATTTTTGTCTATATCACTCAATAATTTGAATACAAGTACTTAGAACATGAACAAGTAAGATCAAATACATGTGATGTGTGTAACACCTCGAGCTTCCACGATACGCATCTCATTCAATAATGCAATAGCTTGCATTGTACACAACTTTGAGTTCTAACACACCGCAACTAATCAAAGTAGCTGTTATGAATAGTAATAACCACCTTTTAAATTTATAGAAATCTTATATTTCAAAATGGACGTCATTTTTGTATTCCTAATATTGAAATTAGCCTATGTTGAATTTTTTGTAATTTTCTGAGAACTTCCAAATTTTTATGAATAGTGAAAAATACATAAAACAACTTTTTTAATCAAAATAATTTTTAGTGATAAGTTATACTATTGAGTGGTTTTAAAGTATAATTATAATATATTTTTACCATTTTATCCAATGGTGGTCATTAGAATTAATTTAACATTGAAAATGGACATAAACAATTCCCAATCTTTTGATATAAATTGTTTCTTAAAAACACGCTATTTGTTGTAACAGCGGGAATTAATTATAAAATTAATTAATGCAACTTATATGTTTGGAATTTTGTAAAATAGACATCATTTTTGATTTCGGAATATCAATTATAGCTTAGTGTGAAATTTTGGCCTTGTTCTGAAAAACTTCAATTTTTGATGAATAGTGAAACCACTAAGTGGTAGTTAAATAACTAATTTTTCGTTTAAATGAAATATTACCACCTATGTGATATGATTTTCAAAAAACCGACATACATGGTTTTCACTAAGAAGTAAAATGCGGTTCAATGAGATTAAAATAAATTTTTGGTGAATAGTAACTTTTAAGTTCTTAATCGCGATTAGAGGTAATTAGTGTAGTTTAAGGTAAAAATGATGTTTTAATAATATGAGATGAGCTTGAAACTTGTCCGAATCCTATTGGATGAGTCATGGCCGACCATGACAACCCATGGGTCAACTTGGGGACCCCATGGAGCCACTTTAGTTGGAAAATGACATTAATATATATTTATTTAATGTTAAAATTAAATTGACACAAACCTGAGTTGTTTTACTAAAACAGTTTTTAAGTGGGGTTAAACAAGTCCAAATTTTGTCTATAAATATTCATTAGAAATCTAAAAAGATTTCCTATATCATAGTATTTTGTTTTATAATTTTTAGACATTAAATAAATTAAATTATTTATGACATCATTATGATGCAGCGATGACCTCATTATTTAACGATTTAAATAAAATGAGAAGATAATGCAAAATCCAAGTCTTACACTTGTCCAAAGCCTATTGGATGAGGAGATTTCGAAACCTTATCACCTTATCCTAGAATTATATAAGTGTGGGACCTTTAGAATCCGAAAATCATTGTGAAATAATGTAACATTTCAATCTTTCCAAAAGTGCCCCTCCTCTCCACTTATAAAAGCCCCCCACCTCTCCCACCTCATTTACACTTTCAAGCCATTTGGCTCGGCCAACCTCTGCCCAAATACTCTCCCAACTTCCCCCTCTTACTCATAGAAGCCTCACTTTGGGCAGAACTTTTCCCCAGGAAGCCTTTGGCTCAAATCAAAAAGAGTTACCCGATTTTGAGGTAATGTCTTCTCTAATGTTGTTTTGTTTCATTTTTCTTCTCCAACCCCATAAACTCTTTTTATTCATTTCTTTTGTAACAACAACATTATCCTCAATATACTAGGATGTTGTTATAATAAGTATTCGAGCTACACTTACACACACCTACATCTAATGGTTAAAGAACATACGGTTTCTGTGGATGGCGAATTTCTGCCTCACGAAACGATGATTGTTCAACACTCATATAACACCTTCAAAAGTGGCCATTAAGATGTCACTATTTCTATATATGATATATAATATGTTTATGTTTTACTTATGCTTCTGTATTTCTCATTTATGGCATACTTTATGATTTCCATTATGGGTAAAACGCGATAATTTCATTTTAGGAAGTGCGGACTACCGCCCCCTCAAAGTGATTTGAATCGTTAATGCCATATGTGGGATGTATAAAGGATGAAGAAAATGGTATTATAAACTATATTATACTGGAATTATATTATAAATTTATATCATTATGATTTAGTTCCATTAAATACGAAATAGAAATGAAAGTAGCGTTCATGCGTACCCACGACTTACCGTCTCCATGAACGGTGCATTTCATTTCTTACCTCTAAATGTTACGTGACATTATGAATGAATGTATATACTGTATATATATGATATATATGATAACTACATCATGAATATAATTCTAGATATAATGGATATTTCACCACATGAACAACTCGTAATTATAAGAAGTTTATTTTTGACTCAAGTACCAAAGATCGACAAAATGACCGTTATTAACTTAAATAATTTCATAATGTTCATAACATTGTAATAAGTGATATAAAAAGGATAATGAAATTAAAAATGGTTCTTAATAAGGTATATATTAACTCTAGTTTATTATTCAGGAGGTTAAAGAATGGTTGAGTCAAGTCAGACACGAGGTATGGGAATTTCTTAACCCAATTTCCATTTTTTGGGTTAATCTCCTACTTTCAAATTATGTCATGATGTTATTATGTCCTATTTTTTATTTTTACTTTCTTTATGTGTACCTATAGTGAATACACATAATAGATCTATTTTATTTTAAAAACGACCTTTTTATGGACTTCGTCTCAATCTCCTTTCATTGAAGCATATTTGATTTTATACAAAACTTTCTTTTATACGGTGTATAAACCCCTTTGACTTTTACGTTTATTCAAAAGGAATCTTTTTTTATACGAAGCGTTTCACTAAACGACAAAAGAGAATGTTTTTCTTTCCGTACTTATGCGGCGACAATGACTTCTCCGCCGCCGTGACCATTATTTGAGATTCGGCTTCCTCTACAAGCCATCATTTTTTTAATGAAAAATAAATACAAAGTTTTAACTTTATTTTATTTTGGTATTGAAAATGGTTTTGAAAGAATTTTTATTATATCAATGTGTTGTATTTATATCTTGTGATTGAAATGTGGAAATGTTATGTTTCCTTTATGCATGTTTTATGTGATACGATTTTGTTATGGTTTATGATATGTTTAAACCTATTCATATGAGGAATGCATTGGACTTAATAAGTGACGGGTGGAGCCCGCTATAGCTCCTCGATGCATCGACATGTCTCATGAGACAAACTAGTGTCTTGGCACGAGGCCTTGACAAAATCTTATTTGTGGTCTTGGCATGAGTCCTTGGCTACGTGGTTATGATAGTCTGGCATTATGCATTCCATCATTATGAAAGTGGTTATTGATATTGCATGTGATTATTCGACCAGTAGAATATCCTTGTGAAGAAGTGAATGGCATTATCTCATTTTACTTTTTCCATATTATGTTGATTTTCAAGTTTAAGAGGCTTTTGTTTTAGTTATACATTGCCTTAAATTTTTATGTTTATTTATGAAAGCTTCCGCAATATTGTTATCCTTACTGAGCATCTGAGCTCACCCCTTTCAATGTTTTAATATTTTCCAGGATGTGAAGAAGTATTTTATGAATGACCTGCAGGGATAGTCCGAAGAGGATAGAAGTGTGGACTATGGAGACTTTGTTAGTGTAGTTTTTCACTTTATGATGTAATGTAACGTTTACGAATGTATCTAGTGTTTCCAAGGCTACTAAACTAATCGGTCTTTCGAGACTTGATCTTTTGTGATCATGCCAATGTTTACGAAGTAACGCACCGACTCTGGGTAGCTGGGGCCGGGGCGTTACAATGTGTATCATATTCATAGAAAATTTATTTGTGCATAACCAGTTATAAACTAGATTAAGATATAAACTAGATATAGAATCAATTTATAAAAATTATAAACAAGTTATACCATTTTATTTAATTTATCATCATTTACCCACTATATTTCATAATTTTTAGAAAATGAATAAACAGCCTCTATATGCCCATCAAAAACACCTCATTGACCATATTTTATATTGAATATCCAGGTAAATTTCTCTACATCAATAATAATTAAACATATATTTCATGCATGATCATAAAAACCTTTAATTTCATCATCATGCTATTGATACAACATATAAAAATAATTTTTTATTTTATTCTAGAAATAGTCTTCATCCACTACACACATAGTGAATATTCATATTTACAACACATTCATATTCTTTTGAATTCATATACAACCTTTATTTTATGTACCCCTTAACCATTTATCAATAAAATATATATAAACCTGATGATAGGGGAACCTATAATACATCAAGTATATGATTTTGGTTGACCATGAATAAGAAACCCATTTATTCCATATCTTTTCAAGGATTCATGGTAATGTTATTTTGTTTTTTCACCACCTATATAAACAACCTTTTTAATATAGGTTTTCAGATCATCTAACTTGTTCAACTGATTTCTTCTTTCCAAGAGTGACTAATCCTAGTAATGCATTTTTGTTCACAAATTTGTTCCTTTTACTCTCTTTCTCAGTTTGAATCTAATATATTCCCCATGTGGTTATATTTTCAAAGATTCCACTTATGCATAATTCCTTCCTTTTCATAATAAGACATCCTCCACCAATGCAATAATTATATTAATGTTCAATTCTATTTCTCATTTTAATTTAATATCTTTCTCTTTACATTTTCATTTATCTCCATGAAGATATATTTATATTTATTCTTGATTTTCTATGGTTTCTTATTTTTTTCCATGATGTTTATATTACCATATAATTTTTTTGAAATATAGAATATATTTATTTTATATTCATTTTCCAATTTCAGCAAACATGATTATATCTTCATCAATGTAACAAGTTCTCTTTTAAAAAAATCTTGACTTTTATAGGCCAAAGGATGAGTTATCTTCCTATTCATTAATTCTCTTCTTTTTATATTACAATATCATAAAATCTTTCAATTTTAGCCATATTCATAAAATATTTTCCTGTAATGATCAAACCATCATCTTCTCTTCCTTGGAATCTATCCAAAAAATCCATTATATATTTACTAGTTATTTTCCATTACTACCAAAAACAATAAAAAATGCTTAAATGGTATAATTTAAATATCTTTGTCTCGGCATAACCATTTGTCAAATTTTTTTCAACCCACCAAATCAACATATAGAGGTGCAATGATTAGAAGAATAGGAATTATGTTTTCTTTCTTATTGAATGAATGAATTTGATCTTCTCTTTATTTCACATTATAAAATAAATCTTGTCACATCTTTGTAAAAGCATATTGTATGACCTAGAGTCCCATAATTTAAACAAATATGGTCATATTTGTCTATTCATATATATTCATTGGATTCAATAACTTCATTCATCCTCCAACATGACTCCCCTGATACATATTTGTGAACACCAATTATTATCCATTTTAAATTCCCAAAAAATTTATTAATTTTATTAGATGATTTCGTATCAATATTCAAACCATTTCTTTCCCTTAGTTATTGATCTCTGAAAACCTAGTGATTCCTCTTTCCTTATTAATGAATCAAAAAATATAAATTGGGTTTTTTTTGTTTCTATCAAGTATTTATCTAACAAATATCATATATTTTCATCATATTCTATTGTTAGTAGTAGCAATTTATTTTCATTTTCTTCATACAAATATACTTATTAAATTTTAGGTTATTTAATCTATTTTCTTTTTAGATTTATATGTCCACTCATTATAGATAAAAAAATATTAATACCTCTACTGATTTCAAATTTTTTTAAGTGTATTGATTTAAATTACATCTTAAAATCCCTTATTCTATTCGTTTGACTAATAAAGGAAATTATTCCCTAAACTTCATTCTTAATGAGAACCCTATAAAGTATTTTTATAGTATCAATATATTCTTCAAACAGTTTCTCTTAGGATTGTATATTTTTCTAGATATTTTCTTCACTACTCCATGTTACTACCTCTCCCATATCTTTTTCATAAATAGTCCCATCATACATTTGTGAGACATATTTACAACTAAATCCTCCAAAAAATTTACTTCTTTTTATTTCATCATCTAGTGTATCTTCAAAAACATTATTTTCAATTCTAATAATTTATTCCTCAAGAGAAATTATTTTCTAATTTTTATATTCAATAATATTAGTCAAACATTTAGTAACCTTATATTTTTCAAGATCCATTTGATGCAAAACACTACTTTATATTGATTCTGTATGATTTTCTCCTTGATCTTAAATAAATTATTCAATATGGGTCTATTATTCCTCAAGTTAAATAAATTTACATGACTATTTCAGTAGTCTTACAATATTTTTTTATTATTCATTTGAATATCTAATTATTCCATAGCATCCTCAAATTATAATTCGAGATTAATAGAAATCTTGTTTTCACTCTCATATTGATAAATATGTCCCATGATGAATTCATAATATATATTTAAGATTAATCATCCAAAATAAAAAATATAATTGTTTGGGATTGATAAAAAACTTCTTCATTGATAAAATTCATGTGGAACACATAACAGATTATATTGGCTATGATATGAATTGATATAACTTATGAAACCTTGAGGGGGGGGGGGGGGTGAATCCGAGTGTAGTTAGAATTAAACTTTTCTATTTCTCCTATATTATTTAGGATCTTTCTACATTTTCAGAAGTAACACAATTCAACCAATATTTTCTTTAAGTGAATCCACGTTACACATAAAACATAGGTAGTTAAATTAAATAATTAAATAACACTAAGATATTACTTAGACCACAAATAAAAGGATAAACTAAAGAGAACATATCACGAATGTGTTAGAATTTATGATTAACCATTCCTTTAGTAGTATTGGATTATAACATTAGGAAGAGTTAATTAATCCATCATGGTCCATAAACCCTTCCTCTATTTCAATCACTACTTCTAAAAGGCATAAAAATAAAATTTTATTGTCATAAAGGTATCTTCTTAGTTTACTGAGTTGAATTTTAGTTCATGATTAGTATAAGGAACTATTTTCCCTTCATTTTCATCATCCAAATATATTCCCTAATGTATTCTATGTGCTGATTCAAAACATTATTCTAGATATTTATAACACATAATGATAAGATTTAATTATTTTATCTTCAAAAAATATTTACAGAAAAAAATAACAGTTCTTCAGATTAAATATTTCAATCATTGGAATTATCTTCAAGTGTAGGGAATAATTCTCACTTTAATAATCCAGATGCAGCTTTGAAAAATCATTCATTTGATATTCCAAAATTTCTACAACAACATTCTCTGAAAATATCGACCTTCAATTCAATTTCATACGAAAACAACTCTATCTTTTTAAATTATATATTTAATGTGATCCCATGTTGGTGTCTCTATTAATCCTCTACTGTAACTCACGGTTTTTCCTCTCTATCAACTACCATCTCTATTCTTCCTCTATCAAAACATTTTTTTGACTGCAAATTCGATTATGATATAACCATAAATATGTTTAAATTTAAAATAATAAATTAAAAAAATTAACCTACATCTTATCCCACTTCAATATCCTCATTTGGATAATAATAAAATTGACCACAACAATTGAGATTAAAAAATATAGTTATTGAATGTACAAATAACCACTAAACCATTAAATTATTTCCAAATCATAAAATATACTCAAATCCTATAGGAACCACATATCATAGAATACATTATCCTTTCCAATATGATATGATTTTATTACTTAACCATTTTTCAAAAGCCGTATTTGCTGCAATGTGTATCAAGACAACATGGAATAGAACCCCATTGATTTAGTAATCCAATATTTCTTTGATATTCCAAATTAACCATCTCCACAACATAATCAATGCACTATGGAATGATCATTATTTAAATGAAACCATATTACTTTGTTGTATTTATCAATGACATAGGGGCCTCTAAATTTCCAATGAAACTAAAATCAACTAACCACCACTATGGTGTGGCCTCATATGATAAAACACGTGACACATACATCAGCATGATTTCATCTCTTCATTTTAGATTATAACCTGATTGTAGGGTTTAATTCGCTCAATGACATGGGTACCATCAAATTTATAGTGACAACAATAATTATTTGAACACCTTTTCGGTGTTGTATCTCACTCTTAAATATGTAACATGTCTTTCCTTGTATGTAATCAATCCTTTGTACTCTACAACATAGTAACCAAGTTTGTAGCATTTCCCACTTCAGATAAATCCCAGATCCAAATTTTGTATGGTATGGAATATGCTCTATCAACCTAAATATACTACTCAACCACTATAAATCCCCCATTGATCCACCATACAATAAAACAACATATCCACAATGTCGCCCTATATTGTTTTCATCCCTAACAAAAATCTTATACTTACTATGATTCACTCTATATTGTGATAACCTACTCCAGGATCTCTTCTTCTTTGAAACTATGTTTTCCAATGAAATTTTGATTAGTGCAGCTTTATGGTAGCACCATGATATTGATGTTCTCAAAGTGTTATCACATTTTTTCCTCAAAATCCAAAAACCATTGTTGTATAGTTAATAATCTTTGGTTTTGAAACTCAACAGTTCAAAAAACAAGATATGGAAAAGTTAGGAACTATACAAACTAACAAGATGAACCTTAAAAAATGATAATTGGGGTATGTTCACTGGTTTTACAGTGTAGCCAATCCCTTCTTGTCTGAAAATATAACAGAACCACGTTAATTTAAACTTATAACACCTTAACAACTCTATAACAATGATATATATAGATATCATGAGGTTTCCTTATATATCAACACATTAATTTCATTTAAATGCATAATAATTTAGTCGAACCATCTATCTCCAAAAAATTTAGGAACAAACAACACGAATAAAACTGAAATTTATTCATTCATACAACCTTTTTAGCATTTTCGAACCACACAAAACAATTACAACAATTGTTAATTTCTTATTCCTCAAAAAACAACATATTTATCTATTATCTGTCTTCTTCACTAGTTATTATCAATAGATCCCAAACACACAACCTATTTGTTACAATATATATATATATATAATGAACCATTTTTTTAACCTCATTATGAATACTCAATTTCATGGTTTCCTTCTTGTTCTTATTTTTCTCACTTATTGACATATGAAATTCTTTTAAAATAAAATTTGTAACATAACATTCAACTAGTCAATATTTTATATTAGTATAATCAACATGGATTCCCATATTCAATAAAAATTATTTAATATACAAATCATTAAACACCATCACATTGCCTTTGAGGTCTTAAAGTGAGTTATCTTCTGGGATACGTCTTCTTCCAGATAATCATATAAGACATTCTTGGCACAAACATTAATATCAATATTTTATTTATGTTGCATCATATATATTTTCATTTCAATTATTCGAAATAAATCCATGTAACAATATATTATATTGGATTCCAATATGTTCATCCATGTGTTACATGAACTCATTCAAATTGGAAACATAATTTACCACAATAAAGGAGTTTTCACTTTAAACAACATATTTTAAACAATATTATGATCTTAAAATGGAATTTTTTTTATGTTTAATCCACTATAGAACTTATTGTCTATAATACCACTTATTGTAACCCTAAAAATCCTGATAGGGTGTGAATGAGAGTGTAAGCAGATTTAAACTTTTTCACTACACTCTTTTTTTATATTATGTTACATTCTTAGAATGAAAAACTATTAAACCATTAATTACTTTTATCACTAACAAATTCTTCCACATCATATATTATTTATATTTATATAATGTAAATAATATAGCGTTTCATAGTTTTTAATTGGTTCATCCACACTATGAAACATCTATGGAGCATACCCATATAATTTTAGTGTACCAAAATTTACTAAAAATTACTATTTTTGTGTATAAATGTTTTTATGTTAAATAACTATTTATCAAGGATCACTCAATGTACACATTTAATAATTGTCACTCCTCACCATGTATCACTTTTTATCAAAATATTTAGGGAGTGGATTACTAATTTTCGAGGTTCACTACCTTTTCTTCATTTGTTCACTACTCTATAAGATATCAGTTTAAAAACATGTAGTAATCTTATCTCTTTATTAATATTAAATTTACTCCATGTTCTGTATTTGTAAATTACATAATTCTTCCATATGTTAATTCTCCAATGAATTACATGTTATTATTCTAATTTAACTATCAGATATAAAAAACTATTAAGGAGAATATTTGAGTCTACAATATTTTATAAAACGTCACATTACAAAAAACACACCATATACAATAATTCCATCATTGGGATTATTCTTAAATATATTTGTTCCTCTAAAATAATTCGATGAAATCATGATATTTCAAATCTATAATATTTTATAATAATTTATTTTTCAATGAATATTCTACTCTAATTTAAAAATAAAATCATTCCCATGTAGTTGAATTCCTTATTCTCATCTTAGAACACATATTTTCCTATTGAATATTTTATGTTATTCAATTTATATCTATACCCCTATATAAATTATAATTATACACCATTAATATTCTAGATAACATTTTTTATTTTAAAATTTAAAACTCATGTAATTAAATATCATAAACATCCACTCATTTCAATATGTGCAATGAATTTCCTTCAAAAAAATGATCACCATAAATATTATTTTTTGATATTAAATATTGATCCATATCCGTTGGCCAATTAAAGAATTTAAAAATAAAAATGTTTGATCATAATATCAATATTTTCAAACTCCATGGTGTGGTCTCTAATTAAAACACCCATGGATGGTACTGTGTTACACTAACCATGGCATATAACTCCAAATACCATGGTATGGTGCAGTAATAGGTGAAAACTCTATTCAAAATGGATGATTCCAAAATCATTTCCCCAATTTACTCTCTGAAATGAAAAACCATATGTACAAAACACCTTCCACCTTTGTATGGTCATATTTATATTATAATTTCAATCATCCTTAAAAAATATAATTTAATTCCACACAGATTTCACCATGAAATTAGAAACACCCATTATAGGCCAATATTTTTTTTTCAAAAGTTCTATATAAACAAAAAATTACAAATTACATAGCATTGGAAATATATTATCTCTATTTCAATAGTAGCCACAACTTTTACAAATTCTCTATAATGTGAGACTCCCCAATTTTATTCATAGAAATCATACAAAATTCCAAAAAATAATAATATATATGTAATACATTTTTTACATTTTGGTGCCTCGTAAAAGAATAATAAACATACGTATATAGGGTTATTTCTTCGAGACATTTCCACTGAAATTACTTCACTATTTCCACTATGTATTTGAACGTAACATATAAAATATTATATATTTCACATAGTCAAATTCTTTCATCAAAACATCAACTACCAGAGTATGTCTTGTAATATTGCTTCAAAACAAATATTTTCTAGTTTTAAATGGTATAAAAAATACCCAGAGCTCCTATACTCTAGTCACTTCCAGTTACATAACTACATAACAAGATTCATTATGGTATGGTTAATAGAATACTGGATAACTTATCCATTTTATATAATTGAAATTCATAAATTGAATTTTTTTAAGAGAACTATAATCAAATTCAAGATTTACATGAAAGTATCAAATTCTAGTATGTTAGTTCAATAACTTCCCTTAAAGAATAAAAATTCACACCTGCATCACTAATATTATGTTATGATTTGTCTAGAACTTGCATCTCTACTCATATTCTATTGGTTCATTAAATCCTATAAAAAACGATTAGCCTTCTCATTGGTGATTTTCAAAAAATCCAACATATAATGTTTTGGTTGAAAAATTTGAACAAATATTACCTATCATGAAGACCAATATATCAATGAAATGGGGTAGTTTTATATCCAGAGGATAGTATGACTGCACGATGTTCCTAGGAGTATCATATCATATTGGGACACTAAATTTACATCTTATTTATGTAACGAGTTGCAAAATATTCTATGTAATTATGTTCTTTAATAAAGAGTAACCCATCCTTAGACTGATGGGGATCTTGAGTGTACTATATGGTTATTAATAGATATGTTTCAAGCACGCATCCTTGAATTTTAGTGGATCATGGGGGAATCATCTCAAAATAGAAGAGTTTGTATATACCAATTGTTATTAGTAATTAATTCTGATGGAACCATTTTAGGACTCATTTGAAAGATCATTTTGGTCACATATGTATTCGATAGAGGTATGGTGTCTTAATTTTTATGGTAAAATCGCATGAAAGATACTTAGAATAATATCCATCCAATTCAGATGCAGCTAATTACTGCTTGAAGTAAGTAGTGATCATATACTGATCAACATTCCTATGCTCTGATGTTTAGGGTGAGTGATGAATTTTTCATGATAGTGAAACCTCAACAAGGACACCAAATAATTAAAAGGTTGGAGAAGTGGGAATCAGGGCATCTGGGTGTTTAATGTTCACTATAAAATACCTGCATAATGTGCATGTACACATGAGTATGTTGTATAAAGCATGTATATATAATATGATATTATATATAGAGTTTAATTTTTGTACATGTATCTGATGCATAAATATAATATATATGTGTGTTTGTGATATATATATATATATAATCACATATACATGAGATTCATGTGCATTAGGTTGCATGTGATGAAACATATGGCTCTTTATCTCCTTAATGGATTTCATCAGTTCTAACTAAATGGTTGTTTTATTTTAAGGATTTTAATTTTTATCATATAAATGTGTTTAATGAATTGTACTATTTATTTGGTAAGGATAAGACCTGAAAACCATCTGATGTGAAAAATGGATTGAAAGGAACTAGAAAATCCATCTGTATTGTGAAGAAGATGATGTCATTAAATTAGTTAATGTCTGGTTGATCATTTTGTGTTTTAATGAAAAAAACAAGGCACCCTCATTTGGGGAAAATTTTGTTTTCTCTGATGGATGATTGAGGTGTGTTCAATTTTTTTCACAATCACTGATGTTTGCATATATTTTTCATTATTAATAAATATTCCCAATGGTTCACATAACCATAAAGAGGTACAAACCTCATTTCCAATGATAGGTGGTCTGTTGGGGTTTTAGACATACTGATTCTTAGCAACTCACATTGGCCGAGAGGATGGGAGTTTGGGCTAATTGTACCCTTTGGGGGGGGGACTATTTCCAACTCCATGACTCTCTTATAGATTTAAGTTATATTCATTAATCTCTTTCTAATTCGGATACGAGACTGGTTACCCTAACAAAATAATCATTAGTTAACACCTTTAATGTGCTGAAGAAGGGTATTTGATTATTGAACCCATTTGTATGTTTCCAAGGGTTCTCATCTATTTCCAAATATAAATATCTGCTTATATGCCAATTTTTTAATTCAATGAACTTTAGAGTTTTATCCACATAGGGTGGAAATTAATATCCTAAAGAAGGTATTGTACCATTATGATTCATCCTATCTATCCTTTTTATGGAAAGAATAAATGTAATGACCCAAAAATTTTAATAATAATTTTTTTATTGAAAATTTATGGCATACTATGTCATAATCGGTAAAATTATATTAGTATAATTGAATTTTAGCCATTGTGTTTTGACCATTATATGACCGTTGGTTAACATGACAGTTAGAAAATATAATAAATTTTAATGTCATAATTATTGTTTACAAATATAAACGATAATGGATTATTAAAACAGAAAAAAGATTTGATGGGCCTTAGTAGTATAATTGTTCCACACAATTCACATTTGTCAGATCATGGGAAAGTGGATACGTAAATAGTCTATTCTCTTGACCAAGTCCAAGTCAAGCTTCAACATGTTAAGCTTGAATGAAATCCTCAATGGGAGAAGTTAATGATGACAGAAATCACCAATTGACCAATGTTGTCTGAGCCTCCCGAAGATTCTATCACCATTTCTCACCTTACTATTAGGTCCTATTATGTTGTTATAAGGAGTTATGTAAAGAGGTCCTAGTTACATTGTGTAATCCATATGTTTAAATAAAATTGTTATTTTTTAATATAGTAAAATAAAAATCATTTTTGAATTTCTAATGTCAAAATTAATCTTCGATGAACATTTAGTATTTCCTAAGAAGTTTCATATTATTTATGAATATTGAAAAAACATAGTATTTTAAAATATTTTTTATACTTTAAATAAGTAATACTGTGAAATGATTTTTGAAAAATGGACATATACAATTGTGATTAGGAAGAAATTTAGTGACTAATAAAATGAACATGGTTATTTGGTGAATAGTAAATTATTAAAAGTAATTTTACCATAATGAATAGTAATATGACCAATGGAATAGTAACCTCACCTATGGAAGTATAAATGTAATTTAGGAATCATGAATAGTAATGTGATATAATAGTATATGTAAATAATTGTTTTAGTAATTATTAGCTAAGTATTAGTAATTTTTCAATTAAATAGTGGTTTTACATAAAAATTAAATTTCTCATATTCAGAGAAAAATTTTCATAAAATGGATTTTATTTTGGATTTTAGAAAATTAATATTAAGCTATGGTGAATTTACGAGATTAAAAAAATTGTTTTCTAGTGAATAGTGAAAATATAGTTTTTTAGTTTTTGGTGTGTTTAATGAAACCATAATGATGTAATATGAAATTTAAAATTCTTGTCAACTAATTTAGATTAAAATATTATTTTAGGTGTCCCATGTGGCAAAAGCCATGGCAAAATACCATGGGCAAGCCCATGGTTTTGTAAATACCACTGATGAGGTGTCCTCAGAAATTAATTAAAAACTCCATCTCTTTAACTATAAATACCAAAACATTCCTTCATTTCTCTTCATTACAAATTCATCATACAAAAATTTCTAATATTTATACCTCCCATGGTGTCCTCCCATGGTGCCCTCAATCCCTCAAGGTCCCGATCTTAGAGTTTTAGATGTTACTCTTCAATGTAAGAAAAAATTTATCTTCTCTTTTTTCCATTCAAGTTATCTTTTATGTGGTATATATTTTAATTTTACTTAACATGTTCTTATTTACATTTAATTCTTTACATATACTATATTATGAGTCTTTTATGAATGATTTACCCATTTCCCATATCTTTTTAATTTTTTTCTAAAACCATGTTGCATAATCGTTATGTTGTAGAAGTTTCATCTCAAAATATCTCTCTTTTTATAAACAAAATTTACTTATTTAATTTATGTGAATACCTAAACCTATATAATTTCTAGGGGTATTAATAAAGACATAAAAATGATAAATTTAATGTAGAAAATTACATATATAAATCATTCATTCACTTTCTATGTGTTATAAATGACATAATGATCATGTTTTTAAACACTTTTTAAAACATCATGATTTTGATATGAAACCCATTTATTTTGTTATCTTTGGGTTATTTATGAAATGTCTGACTATTATATACATGAATCACATGAAAATATATACATATTAATGGTGCGTCTTAATATATCTACAATGCATTATGTAATGAAATTAATATGTAAAGATGACAAATTTTATGATAACTTGGTGAATAACCTTGTTAATTTTTATGACCCCCTATGGATAGACCTTGATAATATGCTTATAAATGTATAAATTAAATACTTTAGATGGATTTTCAAGTTATTTATCTTGTTATTATTATTTTAAAATGCTAATTTATCATGCCTTTACACTATTCTTCAGGATCTTGTTGATATCTCTCAAGTTCACGGGAAAACTATTTCACTTGTTTTCTTTACTCAACCTTTTATTCACCCTTTCCATTGATGTATGTCCCCAAGTAATGAGTTGGTGTAATTATATATAGTATGAAAAAATTAATAATCCTTTTATACATATTAGTCTTCGTGTATTATGTACATTTTCCATGACACTAAAATTTAAAAATCCTCTGTCTGTAAAATTTAACAAAAAGTTATGCTATAAAAAGGCAGAATTGTTTAATAAAAACCAACATACATTGTTATAACCTTGATTTGTAACATTGTATAGGATGGAAATATGTGCTGACGCTTGGAAAATAGATATTCAAGATCAATTTTAGAGGATATTTCTTATGTATCCTAATTGTAGCAAGAATCATATTTTTTATAGTTCACTAGGTTTCTCAGTCCACTGACGAATGATGTAGAATGATCAGACCATGGTTATAATTGATTCTATATGGTTGAGGTTTTCAATACCTTAGCATACTTTCATTAATTTGGATTACTATTTATGTTCAACACTTAGGAATTCAACCTACATATCCTAGTTATCACAGAAATCCGAGTTCTCATAGTTCAATTCATGCACTTGGGAATGGCTCCAAGGTAAATGCCTTTATATAGAGGTAATCATATCATGTCACTAATCAATGATTTCACACTATGGTGTCCCTATATGGTGGATATTCATGATGAAAATGATATGACTATTCAACTCCCTAATCCCATTTGATCTATACTCAGTGTGAGAATCAAGGGATATCAAGTAATCAATATTAATACATATGGATGTAGGTCTTATACACTAGGATAGCCCTTCGGATGTTTGATATGGAGATTGGTAATTAAAAAAGGAATCCTACATATCCTGATATATTAAAATAACCAGAGTAATCATATTTTGGTTGGCTTCTCTGTATGTATATGGATGTGGTAGAATAATCAGACCACTAGAATGATTGGTTCCCTATGGTTGAGAAGTGAGAGACCTGAGTAGTTACACTGATGTGGATTCCTATTTGGCCTAAGGACATTGGAAAAAGTCTTATGTTTCATGGTTTTTAGAGAAATCAGATTTCTCATAGTTTAGTTGGTATCTCTGTCTGCTAAAATATTAGGTGGAATGATCATCCCATGGGAATTATTGGAGCTCAATGGTTTATATTTTAGATGCATGGGGAGAATTACACCAATGTAGATTCCCATTGAATCCTGGGCACAAGAGAGGCATCCTATGTATCCTGGTTATTTTAGGAATCATAGTTCTTGTAATTTAGTTCACACCATTGGGACTAGCCCCAAGGTAGATGCCTTTATATAGAGATAATCATATCATGCCACTTATCAAGTCTTATACATAGAGGCTGAATTATCTTATATAGATTCATGAATCGAATGATACAACTATTGCAAATCTCTATGCACACGTGATCCATGCTCGATAAGAGAAGAAAAGGATAACAGGTAATCAGTCTCCCTACAAATATATGTTAGACTTTTACATTGAGAAACCACTTGGGATAATTTAATATGGATATAGGACTCTAGGGAGGAATCTTGTGTGTCCTAGTTATCATAGGAATTGTAGTCGATGTAGTTATTTTTTTGGGGCCTACACTCTGAGTATTCTCTTCTGGTTGGGGATTATATGATGAGGATGGACAGGGTTATCATGTCCTATGATGCTAGATTGACCCGGGTAGCTTTCTTACATATCATGCACTGGACATCCACTTTAAATGAATTGGTTGTCTGCATGACATACTAGATAATATATTCCTTACACATTCAAAGACAATACAATTTTATAGATTACTTGTCTGAGGGACATCATATTATCTGGATGGTATGTACATATATTTTCACATGATCTTAGATGAGGTTTCTAGAGGACACTATAAGACCAGTGTAACTTGTCTTGATTCCCGTGCATGATATCAGATGGATTTTTAGAGGGTGTCTCATGATACTGCTAACATTATCTAGTTGAATTGTAAAAGAAGGATGAAAGTGTTTAGAGGGTGTCATGAGAGTCAATGTGACACATCTTAAAGGTTGTTGCATGTCTTGTCTGAATTTTTGGTTGTCATCACGAGAGTCGATGGACATATCTGAGGGACATTGGAAGAGCCATATGATACACCCTGGTGTTATCTTGAGAGTCATGTAACACGTATTGATGTCACCATTTTATCTGGGATACAAGTCTAGAGGATATTGTTAGGCATGTATGGCTATCCTAGAGGGTTTCCCAAGACATTGGTGGCATGTATGTGGGTTCCATGGGACTTTCTTTGACATGGCCATGAGAATTCACATGATCCAAATACTATTCCAAACAAGTGTTTCATGATCTAGGTGAAATATCCTAGTGCGGTATCATGAATCATATGGCTCAGGTGAAGAACACAAGGATTAGTGTATATATCCTTCTCATAATTCTTTCATCTTTATTCTTTGTTCATACATTTTATTACAAATGCCATATATTTTTTTAGTGCTATATTTCTTTAAGTCTGTCATTATTTTTAAGACATACAAGATGTTCGTCACATGTACCTATATAATACCTTTACATGATCTATTTTTAATCAAGTGAAGTGCCTAAGAAGTTTTCTTGATCACTCTGATTGTTCTTCAGACCTTACCAGATCTGAATCCTTTCCTCGTCGTGAGATCAATCACTATAAGAAACCTACACTGGTGCTTGGGTGTGTTAGTATGATGTTCGAAGATCTCACCCACATCTATGTATGGATATTTTTTTCATGATTTATAAGGGTATTTAATGTTTTATCCATTTTATTTATTCTCATATTTGTATGGTTCATATCACGAACATCTTGGATGGATTTGGAGGGGGGATTCGACGCCACACGTCTTTGCGAATTTATATTTTTTGTTACATCAGGGGTGTCACATTATTTTAAAAGTCCATGAGACCATCCCTTCAACACCCCATTTATTGGATTATTTCCAATTAATGGGGTCTTTTTGAATCATTTGGACATGCTTAGGGTGTTCCATATTTCCCGGTAGATATGTCAAAGGGTATTCCTGAGATAATGGTGCCTATCAAAATGTCTTCATGTGACCTTAGGATAATTTTCTTAGACCATTTTTTTGAGAAATGGATGGATTTCCAATGGGTCTCACGATACCATACTATTGACAAACCTGGTGTGTCATGAGATTTTTATGCCCATGAGAGGCTTCCATTATTAAACACTTTATTTCCTTTGTTTATATTACAAATTTTCTAGATCTCTAAATGTTGAATAATTACTATTGAAGACAACAAAACTACCTATTAGTGATTCATCGCTTTAACAACAATGATTTTTGTGGGAAAATGTTATCCTTTCATGGAAAAATATATTTTTCCCTTATGGATCCAAAGGGGGAGTGTGAGATCACTTGTACATGTCTGAGGCCTTTTGTGTGATGAGGAGAATTTGCCAGTGAGATTTTGTGAGATAAATAAAACATGTTTCTGGGTAATTGCGGTGTATTTTGGATTTCTAGGGGCATGTCTTATGTTTTTTATAACTGTAATATAATCTCTTTTTTCCCTATATACTTTCATTTTATAATTTAAAAAGGGCTAGGGTTTTTGGAGTTTTATTTGATGTTTTAAAGACAATCATGCTCCCCATTGGTGATGTGTCAGATGAGTTTTATGACTGCAAGTGGATCATTATTTTTTTATATTTTTACCCTTAATTTTACAAGGGGATTTGTGGGCTCACTCACTAATTATCCATGTGGGTGAAACATGGTAAATATGTGATCTTTTGATGGCACACACACCTTTTCCTTTTTAGTTATCCCTACATTCATATGGCACATCATATGACTAGTGATGGATCTTACTACGACATTAATATGTAGTCGGGGAACGTCTCTATGTTTTATATTGATGTGTCACATGTTCATTTATGGGTCTCTTCAAGTTGTGTGGACATTATCAGGGATAAATCACTTTTCATACCTTTGATGTATCGGATAATCAATGATGGATCATGAAATTACATGCGGAAATTGTTAGGGACAGTCGCTTTTCCCACCTTTGTGGTGATGAATATTCAATGGTGGGTCTCACAATGGAATGCAAGCATTTCTAGGGATAATTTTTTTCTCTCCTTGGATGTGTCACATAATCAATTATGGATCTCACGATGGTGTGTAATCATTGTCAGGGACATTCACTTTTTTCACTCCTTTGATGTGTCATGTGTTTATTGATATATATCAAGATGGAATAAAAACATTTTGAAGGACATTTTATATTATAGACATTGATGTGTCTCATGTTCATTGATGGATATCGCGATGACATGTGGACATGTTCATGGATAGATTCTTTTCTTTATTTTGATGTGTCATGTTTTTATTTATATATCTCAAAACTATGTGTATACATTATCGATGAAATTCAATTTTCTTATAGCGACCCATCCATTTCTTACATTTCTATTAAATCATTCAAAATATAAACAAAAAAATAGTATTACATATAGAGGATCCAAAGGTTTAGTGTATTGGGAAAACTAGGAGCATAGATAACAATTACAACATCAAGAATAAACATTTATTTAATTATATTTTCTCAATCCTCTTATTGTTACATGACCTCTCATTAGTATATGTTGTCACCTGAGGATATACATAAAAAGGGGTGATCTAAAATCCTAGTAACAGAGTAGATCAGAACATTATAATATGGGGTGAACATAATCATAACATATTAAAAAGACCATGAACATGAGAGGAAACATAAATAAAAGACTTGAAATGCGGCAATGCAAAAAAATGAAACATCATGTCATAGTGGTTAACTACCTCACATAATTGTGAGCAAAGATATAATCATTGTCACACATAATTTCACAATAAATCATGGGATTCAACACTTTACCCCCATGAATTGGAGCAATGTACAATTTCGGGTACACCCCGTCACATTGAAACATAATATTGAGCTATATAATTTCCAGCGCATCCATCACATCATAACATTATCATTTATCATTATTTCCATAATGAAAATATTTTAAAAATTAACATAAATAACCCATGAAAAGAAATTAATTTCATCTCATATAAACACATTCATAAAATTTTGGTTCCCAAATGAAATAGGTAATAACATAAATGTTACAAGAACTATCAACCATGAATGAGAAGTAAATGGTGTGTCCTTAAAATAAGAGTTTTTTTGGAAATCATTTTGTTTGACATAAATACTAGTGATTAAAATGTATATTGTAGAAAAGGAACTAAAAATATGAAAAAATTATTTTTAAGGAGTAACCATGTCAAAAAATGAGTGAAAGAGGGAGAACCCAAAGAATAAAAGTTGGGTTCGAGAATTTCCCCTTACCTTGTATTTGAACGCTTCCTTCTTTCTAATGTCCTGTATAACCACATTAAGTTCGATAATTAAAATTTCCAGAATCTTCTGTACATGAATATGGTTCATTATGATTTCATTATGTTATTTTATGTGCTTTTGGATGAGTTATATATTTTAAAAACATTGTTCGGGAATGTTTGTTTGTATGTTTTTTTGAACAGGTCACTTGTATTCATAAATTGATGTTAAGGTAGAACATGGGTAAATATATAGAAATGATATTAAATGTTATTAATGATATTCAATAATTTGATATGATCTTATAATTAATTATATTATATACCATGTGGATGAATCATTAGATAACAATTAAATGATTATTTTTTTGGACAATTTTGAATGTTTTTTTGACGACAAAGATCATGTTTTGTTTAATCTTTTATTAATTAATACATAAGTTATTTATAGAACATTAAATTGAAAATAATATATATAACATATTCTGGTTCAACGATAATTTTTTTTTCTTTGACACGTTTAAAGGTTGAAATGGAAAAAGAAAACATGTTGTTCTTGACGGTCATAGATTAACACCTCAAGAAAAACGTTTTCTTTTATAAAATAAAAGGAAGAGAAAAGGGGGGTTGGATTGTATAATATCCCATCAGTATCATGAAATTATATTACATGTAAGATACAAGAGATTCCATACCATTTTTACAATGAATGGTGGGGAGAGAATATGGAAAAAACATGAAAATGATAAGGAATTAAAGGAAAAGAGGGAGAGAAATTACCTCGTGAATCCTCCTCTTGAGATCCTTTTTAAAGAAGCTAGAATTAGTATTTTTACGAGAACAGGAGCTCTTGGACATGGGGGAGGGGCTAGGGATAATGGTTGGTCAGATTTTAGACAAGGCTTAAAGCTTGAGAGGAGAGAGGAAATGAGGTTGTGGAGGGTGATATTTATAGTTGTCTAGAGAGGGGTTTTCTCAATATAAAATTCATTAGTTTATTATTTCCCCACAAGAAAAATAATAGGGAGACATCCTTGACAAGGAATAGTAAAAAGGGCCTGTGAGTTCGATATTTCAGTTATTACATTAGTTTTGATATTACAAATAGTGGGTGTGAATTATAATGTATGTATATGGTCAATTAATGTATTTTACTATTCAACAAAAATTCAAGTATTTTAGAAAAATCCCAAAAAATCACCCTAACCATTTTTCAACTTGTAGAATCAAAAAATGAAGCCCATTTTTCAAAAATAATTTTCTCAATATTATTATTTTAATATTAAATTAAAACCATAATTTATTATCAGAAACCTTTTTCAAAACATTAATTTATTTATTTTAAAATATAGGTATATCATACTTTCAACTTGAATATCATAGGTAAGGTTACCATTCATTAGGATATATCACTATTCATAAGGGTAAGTTATTATTCATAAGGCTAAGTTAATATTCACCAAAAATTATGTTTTGCTTATTGGAATCCAAATAAATTACTGATTACAACGGTGTATGTAATATTTTTAAAATTCCTAACACAGAAGTGACAAACTTATGTCTAAAGGGTACTTATTACTTAGTAGTTCATCATGTGGTATTTTGATGTGATTTTATGACATATATATAAGACTGGATTTTTCATTTAAAAACATCGGATGGTTATATTCTTCCCCATTTATGAAATTTTTCCCCTGAAATTTCACTTTACACAATCAGGTGAGGGTACTTCTCCTTAATTGACTCTTCCGAATCCCAATTAGCTTCTTCAAACTTATGGTTACTCCACAAAGTTGGGTTTTCATGTTTCATAGAACCTTATCATTCTAGTCCAGAATCATTACTGGGTGCTCCTCAAAAGAGAGATCATCTTTCAGCAGTACCACCTCTGATTTCAGTACATCTGAGGGATCTGGTATGTACTTACTCCATAGTGATATGTGGAATACATCATTAAAATGAGACATATTTTATAGAAGTTCAAGCCAATAGGCCACATCTTCTATGCTGTCAAGGATTTAATAGGGGTCAATGTACCATGAGGTTAGCTTCCCTTTATTTCCAAATCACATGACTCTCTTATATGGTGATACTTGAATGAAAACATTATCTCCAAATTCAAACTACATGTCCCAACGAAAGTTGTCAGCATAGCTCTTTTTCCATCTCTGAGTAGCTTTGATGTGTTTTAGGATGACTTTAAACTTCTCTGCCATCTCTTGTACAATATTGGGTTCATGTATATTTTTTCTCCAACTCCATCCCAGGAGGTTGGAGTTCTACAAAACAATCCATATCGAGCCATCTAAATACTTGGGGGGAAGCTATTGTTGTATGAGAACTCAACCAATGGGAGATTCTAATCTCATCCACCATTTCATTCAAGAGAGCATGCTCCTATCATATTGTCATGATTCTGAATAGTCATTTCATATTGGCCATCGTTTTGGGGGTGATATGTCGGTCTGAAATTAGATTAGTACTCAAAGCACATTGAAGGATCTACCAGAATTTATATGTGATAGTTGGACCACAGTTAGAGACAATTGAGAGGGGAACACTTTGCAGTCTCATGACTTCATTCACGTATAACTTTTCATGTTTTTCAAGTGAGCCATCATTTTGAAAAAAGATAAAATGGGAAATCATGATGTGTCGGTCAACCACAAACCATATCGTATTATTTCCATTCGACATCTTTGGGAGACCCATGACCAAGTCTATAGTAACATTCTCCCATTTCCATAATGGTATAGGCAATGGTTGTATCATCCCTTTGGACTTTTTTCACTCTACATTAACATTCTGACATTCCATGTAACATGAGATATATTCCATGATCTCCTTTTTTAGGATATCCCACCATAAGTGTTTTTACAGATCACGGTACATCTTGGTACTCCCAGAATGGATAGAGAATGTCAAGCTATGTGCATTGTCCAATAGCTCCTTCTTTATCTCGAGTGATAAAGGTACACAAAGCCATGCTCTAGACATAATCACAACATCATCTTCGATATGGAACTCTTGCATCTTTCCTCCCTTTAATACATTCACTCTATTTTGTATCTCCACATGAACCCTTTTTTTATTCCATAATTTCCTCTTGGATGGATGGTTATGCAATCATTTAGGAAACGGAGGATGTATCCCCTACCCTTATGATTAATAAATCCATCCTTTGCATATCCAAGAAGATAGGGTATTTTTAAATCCATAACATGGATAGAGTAGAAGGTTCTTTTCTATTTAGATCATCAGCTACCATGTTTTCCTTTCCAGGATAGTAGTGAATAGAGTAATCGTACTCCTTGATTACCTCTAACCATCTCCTATAAAACATGTTTATCTCCTTTTTTGTGAATATATACTTAAGGGTCTTACGGTCGGTGTATATGTCACACTTCTCACCATAAATGTAGTTCTGCTAGATATTAGAGGAAAAAATCACAGCCGTCAAATCAAAATCATGCGTCAGGTAGTTCTTCTCATGGGTCTTCAACTGTCTTGAGGCATAGTCTATCCCATTATAATTTTGTATTAGTACACAACCGAAGCCTTTATTTGATGCATCACTGTATATCACCAAGCTTTCTCCAGTTTTTGGTTGTCTAAGTAAAGGAGTAGTGATCAGACTTATATTTAGCTCCTTGAAGCTTCCCTCACATTCTTCCATCTAGACATACTTTACCCCATTCATTGTTAACATAGTTAGCAGGCTTGACAATCATGAGAAGTTTCTCAAAAAACATCGGTAGTAACCAGCTAATCAAAGAAAACTACATATTTCTATGACACTAGAGGGCCTATTCCATTCCTCAATCTCCTTGGTTTTTGAAGGATCCATAGAAATTCCCTCACATGAAATCACATGTCCCATGAAAGTGACTTGATTCATCCAAAAGTCACAGTTACAGAACATAGTCTACAAATCCTCATTTATCATTGTTTCCATCACAATTCATAGATGTACTTCATGTTCCTTCATGCTCTCGAAGCAGATGAGAATATCATCAATAAACACTACCACAAATTTGTTGAGGTAACGTCTAAAGACTCTATTCATCAAATCCATGATGATTTCAGGGGAATTAGTAAGTCTAAAGGGAATCACCAAGAACTCATGGTGCCTAGTCCTTGTACAAAAGTTAGTATTCTAAGTATCTTCCTTCTTCACCATTAGCTGTTGATATCCAGAGTGAATATCCACCTAAGATATGTATTGACCTCCCCTTAATTGATCGAAAAAGTCATCAATCCTTGGAAGAGGATACTTGTTCTTTATGGTGATCTTGTTGATTTCCATGTAATCGATACCCAGCCACATTGGTCCATCATTTTTCTTCACAAAGAGCACTGGTGCACCCCAAGGTGATGCACTAGGGTGTATGAACACTTTTTCTAGATGCTCTTGCGGAAGATTCTTTAACACCTCCAAATTGATAGGATCCATACTATAGGGATGCATTGAGCTATGATTAGATCTAAGTATGAGTTATATTGAGAACTATACCTCCTGATATGGAGGAATTATAGGTAACTCTTCAGTAAATACATCACTGTATTCCCTCACGATGGGTATTTCCACAAGGTTGGATCTTTACTTCGACTCAACCATTTTGGTGAGGTATCCTTCTTCCAAGATAATCAACACCCACACCATTTAAGGATATTTAAATGTATATTCATGAACATTCTTGTATTTGTAGAGGAGCATGGGATGGGTTGGAATATGAAATTATATTTCCTTTTCCCGACAGTTGTTATGTGCTCTATATAACCAGAGGGAATACATTCGCATTATAGAGTAAAATTCCACCAACAGAAGTATTACATGATTCACTAGAAGAATATTCTTACATACGTCAACATAAGAAGAGTCAAACACTTGGGTTGCAATGATTTCACCAATTGGTGTTTTGTAGATATCCTTAAATCAAGGTTTCAAGTCTTTGATTCTATAGTTCTAACAAACTTGAATGATATAAAGGAGAGTGTAGAATCAAAATCAAATAAGTCTTCGTCCATTTTTTAGGGAATACGAAGTTTACCTTATAAGACTATTTTATCTTGCTTCACTTCCCCTATAGTGATGGAATTGGTCTTCCCTTGTTCCTTTGGATTTGGTGCCTGCTGACGCTGATTACCTTCGAGAACTCGAGGTTTATTGCACTGTCTTGTATAGTTTTCTAGAACCCTATAGTTGAAGCATTGAAAAATGGATGGTTCTCTCCTTTTTTCAGATAAATTTCCCTTCCTTATCAAGTCTTTTCAACACTCTTGATCATGATGTCGTTCATTCCCACACTTGAATCATTTCCCCATCCCTTTAAGATAGTTCCCATGGTGAAACATCCCGCATTCTTTGCTTGTGGGTCGTTGAGTTTTCTACCCACCCTTTTCATTACATCCTTCGGGTTAAAACACTATCCTTAGTTTCTTATCACCATAGGCAAGGGTCCATTCTTGAAACTTCATCTCCACTTGGAGTACACATCAAAAAAAATCTTCATAACTCCCAAAGACTCAAATTAAAATATCATATCGAAGGTGTGGTTTTAATCCAATAAATAATATATCAATTTTTTCTATCATTTTTTATAACAAAACCCAAAGAATACATTGAAATACTTGTGAAATTATATTCGTAGGTTGTGACATATTCTCTTTATATTTTAGTGAGCTCAATTAATTATCTCTCCCTTTTCTTGCAAAGAGTTATTGGGAAATTATTGATAAGAAACATTATCTTGTTGTCTTCCCATTCCATCTATTTAATTTTCTCCCTTGGCTTGGTGTTCTTAATCAAATCCCACAATTTATATGCCTCTACATCTAGATGATAAATGAATAGTTTAACCATCTCCATCTTATAAAAGTGAAGAATAGAAAATATCTTGTCCATGGAGTTGATCCACTATTTTCGGCTTGTGGATCTGAAGATCCACTAAACATCAGTGGTCGTTGCCACATAAAACATTCAATAGCTAGTTTCCCAATATTTGGTGAAGGAAGTAGTTTCCCAATATTATGGTCATTGTTTATAACCTGAGATAATTGGGTAAGCATCACGATGATGTTTTTAACTCCTCCTCTCAAATCATTTGGGATGTTTTTCGGGCAATCATTGCATTGGGTGGGTTTCTCCTGGTTCCCAACATATTCTAAAACATAAAAGTATAGAACAAAACATCAGTCGAGAAGTCTTGAATAAAATATTCATTTATACAATTTACACTAAAATAATGACATATGGGATCCCTCTTTAAATATTCTTGTGTGTATATTTGTACATAGTCTCATATTAGAGGGTTTTTCTAGGGTTCACTAATACTAATTCCCAAATTGACTAAACCTTTCCTCTAATACTAACTATAGTGAGCTAGACTTTTATTACATTATAATTACATCATTTAAAATATAAAGAACAAAATAGATTTACACAAAGAAGATCCAAATATTTAGTTTATTGGAGGAACTAGGACCAAACATAAAAATTACTACATCAAGCATAAAAATTTATTTAATTATTTTTTCTCTAGCTTCTTATTGGCACTTGACATCTCATTAGTACATGTAGTCACCTCAGGATATACATAAAAAGGGGTGAGTTAAGATCAAATTGAGATGATATATAAGAACAATATAGATTGGTGTGAGAATAATTATAACATAGAAAAAATATCATGAACATGAGAGGAAGCATAAATAAAAGACTTGAAATGTGGCAATGCATAAAAATGAAACATCATGTCTTAGTGGATAACATCCACAAAAAATTGTGAATAATGATAGAATATTGTTCAAACATAAATCCACATTAACTCATGAGATTCATCAGTTAACCCAATGCATTGTAGTGATGTATAATTCCTGGCACACCCGTCACATTGAAACATTCATATTGCGCTATATAATTCTGGGCGCACCCATCACATCATAACATTAAAATTTATCATGCATGCGATAATGAAAATATATAAAAAATAAAAATAACTAACCAATATTAATGCATGGTTTTTATTATATAATAATATATTCATAAACATTGGTTTCACAAAATAAAGAGTGAATAACATACATGTTACAAGAACCATCATCATTGAATGGGAAGTAAAATGTGTGTTCTTAATAGAATAGTTTTATTATTATTATTTTTTTAAAATAAATAACATTTAAAAACATTTATATCATAGAAAAGGAAAAGAAATATGAATAAATTATTTTTATGGAGTAACCATATAAAAAAATGAGTAAAAGAGGGAGAACCGGAAGGATGAATGTTGGGTTTGAGAATTTATACTTACCTTATATCTGAATGATTCCTTCTCTATAATTTCCTATATAACCACATTAGATTCATTAATTAACAATTAAAGATCCTTTTTTAAATTAATATGGTTCATTATGGATTCATTAATTTATTTTATGTGCCTTAGGATAATATATAGTGTTTAATATCGTTGTTCGGGAATGTTTGTTTTTATATTGTTTTCCTGAGCGGTTCACTTGTATTCATAAATTGATGTTCGGGTAGAACATGGGTAAACATCCAGAACACATATTAAATTTCATTAATGATATTTCATAATTTCATGTGATCTTATAATGAATAATACAATACACCTTGTGGATGAATAATTAGATAAAAATTAAATAATGATTGTTTTGGAAAATTTGGGCCGTTTTTCGACCACAACGATCTTGATTTGTTTAATCATTTAGTAATATGTAAATAAGATAGTTACAGATCATTAAATTGGTCATAATACATATTACATATTCTGTTTGAACCATAAAAATGGTTTCATGGACATATCTGAAGGTATAAATGGAAAAAACAAAACATTTCGTTCTTGAAGGTGATAGATTAACACCACACGAACAACGTTTTCTTTTATAAAATAAACGGTAGAGGAGAAGAGGGTTGCATAGTATAATAAACCATTAGTATCAAAAAATTACAGTATATATATGATACTAGAGTTACAATAACATTTTCACAAATATTGTTGGGGAGAGAATAAGAAAACAACTAGAAATTGAAAGGGAATTAAAAGAGAAGATGGAGAAAAATTACCACTTGAATCCTCCTCTTGAGATCCTCTTTAAAAAAGCTAGGCATGGTCTTTTGATAAGACCTGGAGCTCTTGGAAAAGGGGGAGGGGCCAGGGAATATTCTTGGGTAGATTTCATAAAATTCATGAAGCTTGAGAGAAGTGAGGATACGGAGGTATAAAGGGAGGAATTTATAGTGGAGGGGAGAGGGGTTTTCTCAATATAAAATTCATTAGTTTATTATTCCCCCACAATACAAGGAATAGTGAATCTCCCATGACCATGAATAGTAAAGAAGTAATATCAGTTCTATATTTGATTGATTACATAAAATTTAATGTAATGAATAGTGAGTTTGAATTACAATGTCTATACGGTTAATTACTGTATTTTACTACTCACCAAAAATTCATGTATTTCCGAAAAATCCCAAAATTTCACCCTAACCATATTTCGATGTGTAGAATCCAAAATTGAAGTTCATTTTTCAAAAATAATTTTATATATTTTATTATTTTTATATTTAATTAAAATCATAATTTATAATCATAAACTAGTTTTAAAACATTCATTTACTTATTTTAAAATATAGGTATATCATACATTAAATTTGAATATCAATGATAAAGTTACTATTCAATAGGATATATCACTATTCATATGGATATGTTACTATTCATAAGGGTAGGTAACTATTCACCAAAATTATGTTTTTCCTATTAGACTTCAAATAACTTATTTATTGCAACCGTGTATGTTAGATTTTTGAAATTCCAAACACAGAAGTGGTAAACATATATTTAAAGAACACTTATCGCATAGTAGTTCATTACCTTGCGTTTTCATGTGATTTTATAACATATATATAAGAATGGATTTTCCATTGAAAACATTGGGATGTTACATTTCTCACAATTGATGTGTTGCGTGTTCACAGTTATGTGAAGCCTTAGCACGACTAAGGGTGTCCTCTTGTCAATGTCGCATGCCAGAGGGTACATCGATAGTGACAGAAGTTGTTACACAAATACTGCATATCCTAATCCCATAGCACACATTCATGGTGTGTTTATCCTCTTTACAGGATGATTTCAAGCACTACATGGATATTCTCATGCATATAGGAATATTGAATGTGTGTGGTACGGAATTGCATCGAATTGGCATCATATATCGAGTCTTCAATGTAATTCAAGAAAAAATTTAATGGTACATCAAATAAATTCGTTAGGACATGATCATAGATATATTTTGAGTCGTTGTCCACAATTATTCACATATCTGGATGTGCACTAATTTAATCTCCCTCTTGGAAGAGGAAGGTCCATGATATTAGATTGGTTTTGCACTAGGTTGATGGTGACCCAAAATCTCACTTATCCATGATGTGATATTCCAGACATGCATCCTCTCTTGGAAAATCGTGACATGTTAAATTAAAAGCGTTGACATACACTCGAATATAGTAATCCACATGATACATTATAAAGGAGGAGTGATGGGATTCACCAACATAAATTAATGAGTATCATTATATCGATGGTGGATTTTTCAAATTCATTAGATGTTTTTAAAACCATCAATTTCATGAATTGTTTTTGAAGCTATCTTCCACCTATAGTGTTTATTATTGTTTCAAAATTATGTTTATAACACCCCTTAAGAGTTCAGGTATCTTCATGATATGATCTTGGATCATTTGTTTAGTGTATGAACACATAGGTATAGTGGTTTTGTTCACTTATCCTTGATATAATCATCAAACATACACCATTTAGACCAAGGAATATGGAATTTGATGCAATGGTTTAATTATAGGTTCTCTTTTCTAATCTATTTTCCATTTATATCTGCACATATGATTTCATGAAGTTACATCTACCCATTTTTAGGGTTATTTTACACTACCAATAATCATTATATGTTTAAAAACCCATATCTGGTATCAAATACAGTTTCTTTATGATTATTGTGTTTTAAATAATATCATTAAAATAATATCATATAATAAAACATTTTTAGAATTTCTATCAATTAAATGTTAATTTAGAATTACCTTTACATAAATGGCTTTATGTAATAGAGATTATTATTTAGATTTATGTGAGGAAGATACACAAAGGTAGTTATATATTTCCATTACATGGTTTGGTCTATATAAATGTAATAACAATCTACTTTTACACATATGGGTTTGCTAAGGGTTGTTTCCTCTTACCCTTGTACAATTTTCACTCTATAAGGGTCTTTTCGATTTTTCATTATGCTAAGCATCTATGTAATGGTAAAGAGATGTTACCCTTATCAAGAGTGTATGTTCTAGGTAAAATGGTGATTTCCCTCATGCAGAATATGGATCTATGTTAGGATAAACATAAAAAAGTTTAAAATTTGTTTTTTAGGTATTAAATTATATTTGTAGTTTATAAAATTATTATAAATCATAATAAAATTTATTTTCAGAATATTAAATTTATAATGATTTTATAAATTATTTTATTATACTTTTTTTGTAACTAATTACATAATAGTGAAATTTTTTATTCCAGAATATTAATTTTTAATATTTAAAATTACATTTTCAAACTTTATCTACCATGCCTTATCATATAGAAATAAAATATTTTATTTATATATCGGTATAAGAAATTTATAATTTGTTTATAAATTAATAAATATTTGATATTTAGATTATATATAAATAATACGTAATAGAAATTGAATTGTAAAACGATTACAATTTATGAAATATCATATCTAACAACCCTAACCCAAATAACCCAAATATGTTTTCAACTTTATTAAATTGAAGTAAGATACAATGAATCACATCTCAATGGACCGAATATGTTAGTAGTCCTGGTAAACTCAATACATAAATGAATTCACAATACATTTTAAAACATATAATACAAAAATAATATTCTTTGAGAACACCATTATGTCCTTTATCATATTCCTACATATCAATCAAAAAAACTTCCTAGTTTCCTAGGAAAATAAAATAAGAAAGGGGTTAGCTTTGATTCCTAGAAAGGGTATGGATATAGTAGAAGTAATGACTAGAAAATGAAGAGTCAATTTTTAAAGTTAAATTACTTATACACAGTCTATTTAATAAATAACATGAGCGTTATATGATATGAATAAATGATGACGTAATAATTCCATATAAATAATACCATGATCATGAAACATAAGGATGTTTATTTTTATTAATCAAATAATCACATGGAATATCAATAATTGAATTCATAATGATTCAAGACATAATGATGGACATATAAAACATACCATTGAAGAATTTTTCCATTATATAGAAGACTATTGAGTCCGCATTCCAATACATCTATAAAAATTTGTAATTCCTCAACCAAAACCAAATCTATTTTGTCTCATGAGACCTACTTCTATATTGATAGGCTATAGAGGGACACAACCATCACTTATAAAGTCCAATTCGTTCTTAATATAAATAGGGTGAAATATAATGCACATAAAGAATTTTTTTAAACTAGTATAAAAAATTTAAATACTTTCCCCAATAAATAAACATAATAACAAACCATCTAGAATATTCAGAACAATATTGTAAAAATACTTTTCTTTGAAAATAAAATTTTAAAAATATGAATTTATAGATTAGTATGAAAAATATTTTCTTTAAAAATATCCTTTTAAACATGTAAATAAATCATCAAATAAATGATATTCATTATTATGAGTAATTTCATTTATGTCATATATGCTAAAAGTAATATTCTTTTGTCATTGCAAAATGGTTAGAAAGGTGCCTGGTTTAGGAATTGTCTTGAATATTAATTTTAAAACGTTTTTTTAAAGAATTCCAACTGAGGGAAAAATTTTCTTTAATAAATCATTGGGTGAATTCTAAAACATTTGTTAAAACATTGTTAGAAGACATGATTTTGGAAGAAAAAGAATTTTCAACCAAATAGAAAAATAAAGTTATATTTTCAAAAAAAAAACACTTTATTAATAATTTTATGTAACAAAAAAAGAAAAATTGTATTATTTCATGAAAAAGTTACTGAATAACCATATTAGTATAAAATAAATTTATTTTAAGATGTAAATATCAAATAATTTTCCCAAGGGATATGTGAACAAAAATAATCCATAATAATGATGAGATTGTGAAATAAACCATGGACACTTTTGTTACATTTAAATCATATAACTCATGAATGAAATAAATTTAGAAGAATATTTAAATAGAAAATGATAAATTAATTAAAGATATATCATAAAAAGGGAAACTTATACACCACAAAAAATTAATAAGTGGTGAATATGGTGTATGTCTCCTGAAAGTAAAAGTGAGATGAGAAACTCTTACGTTGAGTCTGTCTCATCAAGTACGTTATTAATCTTCCAAAATAATAAACATATAATACCTATTTACATGATTAGGATCCATTTTAAAGTTTATTAATCCTTTTATTTCACTTATTATCATGTTATATATGAATACTTAATCAATTATGTTTACGTAAGTTGTTTCGATGATATTTTACTTATGTATAAAAAATGAATTTGAAGGTTGACTATGATCAAAGTTGTAATTATTTAAAAATATCTAGAATAATAATCATTAAATAATTTTCATATTTATCTATCAATAATACTTTAAAAACCAATCATGAAATAGGGTTATGAAAATGAACTACAATACAATCATTGATATGATAGGTCGTATGTACACATGGGTAATGTAATGATTTTCCAATGATCATGATGGAGAAGAAGTTAGTAATATTTTATCCATAAATAAATATATTAAAATAATAAATAAAATATTATTTTTTAAAAATATAGTTATATATATCATCCATGTGGTTTGGTGATGAAAATAGAATCACATCGCTTCTTGAAGGTGGTAGTCCACACGTACACGAGAGATGATATCATTAATTAGTGATTGAAAAGGTTATATTTTGAAAATGATAAATATGTTATTAATATAATAATTATGTAATTTATATAACATATATTCATTAGTTTATCTTAATTAACTTTCTTGTATATCATTAGTGAAATAAAAAGCACATCACTTCGTGAGGCGGTAGTCCGTCGTATACACAATTGACGTTATTGTATCCCCTAAAAAATGGAATGTAAAAAACTTATATGAGATATAATAAATATATAGTTATAATTATGTTATAAATATATTATATATACTTTATATCCATAATAATACCCAGAAATGATAGGTGGTAATGGGAAAATTAATAATATTGTTTCAGAAGGTGGTAGTCCACCGTACACATGAACGATGATTTTGTAACCCATTTGAAAGATGTGGGGATAGTTCTATGTCATTAAATTAATAGAAAAAACCTAAGAATATGGTATATACTAAGGATGTTATATCATCATGTTTTAATAATAATTCAAGGAGGTGGAGAAAGAAAAAAAATAAAAATCAAACTTAGGAAATTTTCTTCTTATCGAGCCACATATTTATGATTATACCTATCATATTCATAGAATATAGTTATGACTAAAGAAGGATTCTAGGATGATTTTATGAAATTTTGTATGTTTTTTAAGGTAATTTCCCAATAAATTTTTTTTATGGGTTGATGAAGATAGGATAGGGGTGAATTTTATATGTGTGGTGAGTGGTACACTTATAATTTTTGTTAAGAAAAGGGTGTGACCATGATTTTAACATTTTAAAATGGTAAAAATGGAGTATTCTATAGAATTAAACATTATAAGGTCAATATAAGGATATACAATATATTTTATAAACGTTTATAAGTCATTTTAACAGTTATCTCTTTAGTTTAACCCTCAGTAAATCCATTCTTTCCTTAACTGCGGTAAATAACTTTTATTCTTTTAACTATTTTTTTGGTAAAAATTTAAATTTTACATTACTAGATAATATAAATTACGTAGATTCCAAATATGTAATAAATTGTTCTAAATTTATTTCACATAAGTGGAAAATTTTAATTTTCAATTAATCCCAGAGATGTGAAGAAATTATAGTTTTTTAAAGAGAAAATGATCATAAGATTACAAGGTTTTTATATAAAAATTTAATATAAAAATTATTTAAATTACATAAATTGGATTAATAAATATATAATTGAACTAATTTTACTTTAAAACCAATTCAAAATATAATCTATTATTATTAAAATTTTAAATGCAAAGACAGTTTTCAATTAAAATTAAGTATTGTTTACTATTCATTGAGAAATGAACATTTTCGAAACAAAATCCATAAGATTAACTCTAATATAATTTTTATATTATGATTTCAAAAATAAAAATTATTTACTCAAATATGTTTTATAATTTTTTTAAATTTAAATTTTAAATTATGTTTACAAAGTGTGACTAAATCGTCTTTTAGAAAAATATAGCTTTTCATAAAACATTTCCATTTCTTTAAAATGGTTTTAATTTTATATCTTATTGATTAATATCAATTCTATTTATTTTATACAATTGTAAATCATATAATTTTCAGAATTTAAATAGTATTATTCATACCTACCAACATAACAATTATGTTATAATGGTCATGTTTAAACAATAACAATATCTTAATAGAGTATCATGTTTCATTCAAACCCAATGTTTTTTACATTGTAATATATTAAAGATATTGATTTTATAAAAAAATAAATATAAAATAAAGTCTCGTGTTGTTATATATCCTTCTACTCTTATTATTTTTTGTCACAACACTATCTTATATGATGTTCATATTTTAAAATCTTAAAGTGTTACATAATATAAATTCTTTATAATGTTAAATATGAAAGAGTCCATATTTAAATTAATATAAAATGTTTATATTGATGTATATTTAATTTCCTGAAATTTTTAGAAAATTTATAATATGATTACAGTTATCATTTATTTTTCAATTGTGTAGGAATGTTCATCTCATGTCTTGTAAATTAATAAAATGTTTATTTATTTGTTTAATTCCATTTATATTCATATTTAGTAAAATTTTCAACAAATGTAAATATTTTGTATATTATATGTTTACTTATTCGATTACTTATAAGAGTTACATCCTCACATTACATACTTGGTATGACTCTATAAAATTTTGTTTTATTCTACATTGTCCTTGGTTTGTAATTCGAGTTATGAGATTAAAAATAGTTGTTGAATATTGTTTGTAAATATTAGATGTTAGAGATATCATAAATTGAATTATATATTGAGTAAAGTATCCCTGGGTAGTGGAATTTGATGTTGTAATATCAATTGACCAAGAGGCTATGCCTTTTTATGAATGGTTAATGGGGTTATTCATTTTTTACATTAGGCATACTGTTGGGTTCATTGGAAATATAATATATCTCTATGACTTTACATGAAGTGTTCATATACTATATGCCCATAACAAATTTTTATGTGTATTAAATTTTTTGGATTCTATTTTTTGGTGAGTGACACAAACTTGTGGGTTTTGTAAGATGCTATATATTAATTTGGGTGAACATAATAATTTCATGTTTGGAATAGGGATTACAAAAATAATTTCATAGAAGTATGCATATACCAAATGGAAATGAAACATGATAAGATAAAGATTAAATAATATTAAGTATATATTAATTTAATATGAATATGATTTATATTAAATTGGTGAGACATATGAAATCCCTTTAAATTATAATTGTGTGATTCCTTTTGAAGAGGATATTTTCGAGACCCCAATCATTTATCCGTGTAGTTTTTTCCTAGATGAGAGAATTTGAATTATTTGGTATAAGGAATAAAATTGATAAATAAAATTGGATCATCCCTTGGAATGTTCTATCCTATAATGGTGCCTTTATATTATATTATGTTAGTCAATTATTCCTATTTTTTATAGGAAATGCTATGATATGAAATAATTTATAATGATATCAAAGGAATGAAGTTGAGTGAATCCATATAAAGGATTCAGAAAATTGTTATCCACTCAACTATCCAAGAACCAACACTATTTGTATTGGGATGATTTCCTACTGAAACAATTATGTGATGAGAGGAACTTCATTATAGAATCATTCCTGAGTAAAATATGGATCTTGGGTATCTTAATGAATATGATGTATGGTGTCATCATTTTTTGTTGTAAAAATTTCATTTATTTTCCTTAAACACATTATATACTACATTATACTCACCCAATGAAATGTATTTTTTATAGATTATAGAATACTTATTTTCAAGCTTGTTCTTATCACTAATATTTATGACCTATGGAATAGTTAAAGATTTGTATCTAGGATTGATATGTTTTCTCAAGGAGAAACATTCACAGTACCAAAATTTGAATGATGTAAATATTAATTCAACTAACTCTAACTCATGGGTATTAGATACTATGTGTGAATCATAAATTTATATAAACAAACATAGACTCGTATATAAGAGGTAATTGATAAGGGATTAATTAGTTATTTATGTAGGTATATAGAACAATTTATTGAATTAGAAATCAAAACACATGGTATATGTCTACCTAGTGGATTGGTCTTTTAATTGAAATTTTTTATTTTATTTCTACTATAAATAGTATATTTTCTAGATAATATTGTATTTTTATTTATTATTATAAACTAGAGTTATTCTATATTTAATGATGGAATGTTTTATTTAATTGGGAATATAATGAATGGATTATATATTCTCAATATGGATAATAAAATTTATAAAATTTAGAATATGAATTCTGGTGTTGATTATAAGGCAACCATAATTTGGAATTGTCTCCTCAGACATATAAATGAGAAATACATTAAAAGGAACCATAGAGATATATTTTTGGAATCATTTGATTTTTAATCATTTGATACATGGGAATATTCTTTACTTTGAAAATTTACCATGACACATTTTGGGAGAAAATGTGAAAGGACTAGTAGACTATTGGATCTCATACATAGTGATATATTTGGAAAATGTGTACTCTAGAAAGTGGTAGTTTCACATAGTTTTTTAATTTTACCGATTACTTTAGTTAGTATGGAAATGTGTTTCTAATTAATTTTTTTTTGAAATATTATAAAAGCTCAAAGAGTTTCATAATTAAGCACCAAATAACTTGGAGAAAACTATTAATATTCTCTAATTAAATTTGGTTTATGAATAATTGAGCTATTAATTCAAATATTATATGAGGAATTATGGAATTATTCCACAAATTACTACTTTAATAACACCACAATGTAATGGTGTTTCTCAAAATAATATTCCTACACCATTTTACATTGTTTGAACGATTATGACAATGACCATTTATAACATTTTTTGTTTATGATCAAGAGACTAATTTATTATTACTAATCTAGGTTCCTACTAAATAATTCTAAAAGATACCATATGAGACCTAGTATGTAAAAAATAATAATTTTTATTTTATAAGGATTTAGGGTTGTGATGTATTTATGTAATGATTGGATTTTGATTAACTTAACAAAAAATATGATAATTTCTTATTTGATGGTTATCCCAAGGAATAAAGTGAAATTATTTTAATAATACTACTACCCACAAAGTACTATTGGCATAATTTTGTATACAATTTTATAAGAAACAAATAAATCTTAGTGTTAGTGGTAAGAAATTTCAACTTATATAACTTCAAGACCAATAAAAAGAATGCCTTCATAAGATTCATGTTGACATGGTTCCTCAAAGAGTTAAGGAAGAATAACTGAATCAAGTTAAAAAATAACCAAGAATGTCTGGAATGATTCATTAGGAACACATGGGACATTTATTTCTCAAGTATAATTTTAATAAAGTAATTTTTAAATGTAATGAACTTAATACCCAACGATAGTACTTTGGGAGTTCTAATTTTTTCAAATGGTTAAAGGCCATGGAATTTTAGATGGAATCTATATATACTAAGACAGTGTGGAAGTTATTGGATGCACATGAATAGTTAATAAATACAGGGTGAAATTAGATTTTCTAAAATAAACCTAACATGAATGGTAATGTTTCTTCCTATAAAGAATATGTGGTAGAAAAGGGTTACAATAAAAATTTAGTTTTTTGACTATGAAGAATACTATTTACATGTTGTAATGATAATGTTCATTTGGATTTTGTTTTTGATAGTATATTTTTATGATTATGAGATATATCAAATTGATGTCAAAACCATCATCATTAATCATAATTTAGTTAAGGGAATGCATATGGTATATACTGAAGGTTTTTATTTTCCGAATGGGACCACTAAGGTATGAAAGTTGTAATAGTCCATTTTTGGATTAAAATAATATTATAGAAGATAGAATATATGGTTAGATAATAAAATCAAGAGTTTGGTGTTATAAAAAATGATGATTATTATCATGTACATGATCGTACCATGATTCACTGATTTATTCCACCCTTACACCGCAGTTTTAAACTAGTTTTTTAATGAATAATCCAAATATAATAATAAATTGCACATTATGTTTGAATCAATAAATTAATATTAATCAATATTGTAATGGGAAATGTTACTTGTTTTTATTTATTGAATGTAGGTGGAGGTGATTTGGTGGGCCCTTGATGAAGTGGAAGAAAATTGGGCCAAAATTGCATGGATCCATGGACATCTGTCCACAGCTTTGCATAGTACACAAAATCCGTGCATCCAAATGGACTGAAATTTTGTGGGCCTGTCCAAAACTTAATAGGATATATTTCATATTAAGGAACCCAATCCTAATTCGGCCTCTATAGGGCGTATGTGAACTGATCTGTACAAGCCTCCAAATTTGGACCAAGTCAAATGTGGTGTTCTGTATTTTATCAATATCTTGAGCAGTAGTTTCCCAAATGGTTACAATAATTAGGTGGTGATAGTAAAGAATTAGGGATACAACGTTTTTATTTTCTCCAAAGTGATATAGTACTTTCTTAAGGATTAAACACGTCGTGCAAGAGGATTGATGAAATCTATGTGCCTAAAACCACCTTCCGATTTTCCTATAAAAGTGAACCCAGGGAGCTCATTTGGAAGTTCGTCCAAGGAGTGAAATGATGCCAATTTGGAGTCCTATAGGAGTTTCCTAATCACTTGGGAGGTTCTAGAGGCCCCTATCCACATAGGGGAATGAAGGATGAAGAAGGAGTTCCACTTGAGCTTCCTCCTCCTCCCGATGTCGAGCTAAAAGTTGGGTGTTCGTTGTGAGGGAGCTACACACACGTCAATGGAGTTCCAATGCATAAAATAGCTACTGGTTTGGAGTAATTTGGGTTTTTAAACATTTCATTCCATGTATCTTATTTTATTTCAGATTTGAATGCTTGATTTGATTCATGTGGGTTTTATGCTCTTAATTTCAAACCGATCGGTGTGAGGTTTTGAGTGCGTGGCTTGTGTTGTTCTGATTGGACATCACAAGAATAGTTTTCATACCCACCTTATTGAGATTTCAATATGATTTTGAACCTCTTATTCCATGAATAAGTACTTGACCTTGACAATATGATTGTTACATCAAGGTTTGGTCCTTAAAGCATTGAAATAAAAGCTTGGGAATTAATCGGGATTCCAATTAGCTCCAACCAAAGAATTACTCTAAACCTAATATGAATATATAAGAACAATGAACTTGATATTTGTGTAATTAAATCACATAGACTGTTTTATCTCATATTTTTTTTAAAATCCACTAGGTCACTCAACTTTTAAGCTATTTCAACTAATCCATTTTTTTCAACTCTTTTCAAAACCACCCCTCTGTTAGTAATTTTTATTAAAAATACACACTCTAAACCTACCAACGCTCCTTGAGAGATGACCTAGGGTCTACCCTAGAATATAAATCATCCTTAAAAACATAATCAATTTAACATGTCATGACAACGTGGTCAAATGTTTGTACCATTTCTGGGGAGCGCTTTGGGTTTTTTTGTTCGTGTTTTTGATAAAACTTTTGTAATTTTTGTGAATATTTGTTTGTTTTATATTCTACCTTTGCATTTATTTTTATGTTCTAATTTATTTATTATGTAGGTTCTGTGTATGACGCGTTCAAATCTGGGAGGCTTACTACATTTTGAACCTAAACTGGAGAGGATACTACATCAACGAAACCGAGACATTCAAGACCACACTTTGAAGGAGGAGACATCACATCTTAAAATTCTTCTTGATCCTTCTTCTTCTACTGAAACAAAATTTAAAACCTAACATAACATTTATTACATGGATGAAAAAATAGAACACTAAAAGAACTAACCTCACATGATGTTGATATCCAACCCACTTACATTCAGTTATAAGGCGATGCACCCAATTTTGAACTAAAATCTGGTTTAATTCATTTATTTCCAAGATTTCATGGACTGCCAAGAGTAGACCCACATAAGAATTTAAAATAATTTCATACTGTGTGTTCAAAATTAAAGCCTGCTAATGTGGATGAAGAATAATTAAAACATATTACATTTCAATTTTCATTATAATACACGGATAATGATTGGTTTTATTATGTTAATTAACCTATTAGTGGTTGGGCAGACATGAAATGACTTTTTCATGAATAATACTTCCAAACCTCTCGAACTGCAAAAATAAGGAAAGAAATATGTGGGATGAGACAATGTCAAGGGTAAACCCTTCATGAATATTGGGAATGATTTAAAAGATTCTGTTCATATTGTCCACACCACCAAATAAGAAATCAACTTTTAATTCAGTATTTTTATGATGGTTTAATTCCAATATATTGTAACATGATTGATGTTGCTGCAGGTGGTGCACTAGTGGATAAAACCCCAATTGTTTCAAGGAACCTAATTGATACCATGGCACAGAACACTCAATAATTTAGTTCAAGGTCCAGTGCACCCATTCGAGGTATCCATGAGGTCAAAAATACTGAATTTCAGAAAAAGGTGGACACAAAGTTTGAAGAGGTGAGTACCCTTCTACGACAACTTGCTCTTTCCTAAGGGAAATTCCAGTCTCCTCCTCCCACACATTGTGGTATATGCACTTCTGATACCCACTATTCTGACCAATTCCCCCAATTGAGAGAAAATTTTGAGAGTTGGGAGGCAATATTCCTAGGATGCCCCTATAACAAACCCATGAGGCAAGAACCATACTATCCACCCAACCTTGGGTGGAAATACAACCAATCCTATAGGAAAAGGGGGTATTCAAACAAGTCTCATCAACCATGGAACCAACTAGGGCAGAGTAGACATCCACTACCACCCAGAAATCCTTAACCACCCCAAAGGCCTTTCCAACAACCCCCTCCAAAACTCGAGCCTAGAATAGATGATATGATGAAACAAATGGCTGTCAATAATCTCTGGTTACAACAAACCACCCAAGCAGCCATACAAGAACTCAAAACCCAATTTGGACAACTAGCTAACTCAGTGGGTGAAATCCAAATCTATGGGTCTAGTAAACTACCATATCAACCACTTTTCAACCCTAGGGATAAAGTAAATGTTAGTGCCATAACCCTTAGGAGTGGAACTCAACTTAAAAGACAAATGAACCCACCATAGAGTCATCCTATTCTAAGGTAACCACCATCCCAACCACTAAAAAAGTTCAAATGAGATAGAACCTTGTCATGAGAGAAGTCATTCCAAAGGGTATAGTGTGTCTATTGATGAGTTACCGAGCCCAATAATTCCTATTCCCTTTCCCCAAAGATCCACCCAACCAAGGAAAAAAAGGAAACTAAAATTGATAAAGAAATCTTAGAGGCTTTAAAAAAAGTGCAGGTTAACATTCCATTGATTGACGCCGTTAAGAATATTCCAAGATATGCCATGTTTCTGAAGGAGATGTGTACCCACCGAAGGCAACTTAGAGGTGATGAGAAGGTGAGCCTGGGGAGGAACGTCTCAGCATTGATACAACCATCACTTCCCACCAAGTACAACGATTCAGGAACATTCTCGATTCCGTGCACCATAGGGGAGTATTATTTTCTAATGCTATGCTTGATTTGGGTGCTTCTATTTATGTTATGCCTCACTCCATATACTCTTCTTTGCAGGTCGGTGAACTAAAGCCCACATGAATAGTTATTCAGATAGCAAATTGGAGTATGGCACACCCTTCTAGTGTGTTAGAGGATGTTCTTATGAGGGTTAAAAATTTAATATTTCCTGATGATTTTATGTTCTAAAAATAGAATATGATAGGATGAATGGACACACCCCAATTATATTGGGGAGACCTTTCTTGAAAACTACCAAATCCATAATTAATGTCCATAATGGTAAATTATCTATGGAATTTGGTGGTGACATAGTCCATTTCAACATCCTTGATGCCATGAAGCACCCCTCAGAAGAACATTCTTCTCTCTTGGTAAATTCAATTGATGTACTCCCTTCCCTTAAAATCACTTCATTTGTTTCCCCTGATCCCCTTTCTGAATTTTTCTCTTTGATTGAAATTCATGTTAATGAGTCATGTGTTGATTGTTGTAGTGGTCTAGAAAAGTGTCATGCATGTTTATTAATTGATAATTTCGTGATCACGGAGGATCAAATGACCATCAATGATACTGATACACTTATAAAACCTAATTCCTCATCTGAGGATGATACCATTGAGCAGTTAGATGAGATTAGTGACCTCTCACTTTCACACACACTCCCATCAATCCAAAATCCACCTGAATTGGAACTTATGCAATTGCCTCAAGATTTAATATATTCATATATTGAGAATGGAAACAAGTTTCCCATCATCATTTCTAGTTAACTCCCTCCTGAGCATGAATTGAGACTGCTCGAACTTTTGATGGAGCATAAACAAGCATTGGGAAGGACACTTGCAGACATTCCTGGTATTAGCCCATGAATTTGTACACATCATATTTTATTAACTGATGAGGCTAAACCGGTGAGGCAGGAACAACGTCGACTGAACCCAAACCACTTATAAGTAGTTAAGAATGAAGTAACAAAGTTATTGGCTACAGGAATCATTTACCCCATCTCTGACAGCCAATGGGTCAGTCCTGTTCAAGTAGTTACTAAAAAAACTGTCCTAACAGTAATTAAAAATGAAAATAATGAATTGCTTTCAACTCGTGTGCAGAATAGTTGGTGTGTCTGTATAGATTATTGAGAACTAAACCAACACACTAGGAAGGACCATTAGCCATTTCCAATCATTAACCAAATACTAGAGAGTCTAGCGGGGAAGTCCCATTACTATTTTCTTGATGGGTATTCTGGATACTTTCAGATCCATATTTCCCCCACGGATCAGGAAAATACAACCTTAACTTTCCCCTTTGGCAAATTTTCCTATAGAAGGATTCCAATTGACCTATGCAATGCTTCGGGTAATTTCCAACGATGTATGGTTAGTATTTTTTCATATTACCTGGATAATTTCATGGAAGTTTTCACGAATGATTTTACTGTTTATGGATCCTCTTTTGATGAATGTTTAAGTAGTCTTGGTTTCATCCTATGTCACTTTATTGAAAATAATCTTGTAATTAATTATGAGAAATGCCATTCCATGGTGAGACAAGGTATAGTTTTGGGGAATGTCATTTCTGGGGATGGTATCCAAGTAGATAAATCAAAAGTGGATGCCATTTCTTCTCTACAATTCCCTAAAAATGTACGTGATGTGCGGTCATTCCTAGGTCATTCTGGATTTTACAGTCGTTTCATTCATGATTTTAGTAAAATTGCACTTCCCCTCTCGCACTTACTCCAAAAAGAAAAAGATTTTGGTTTTGATAAAGAATGTGAACAAGCATTCAATAAATTAAAATGAAGTCTCATATCACCCCTAGAAATCCAACCACTTCGGTGGGATTTACCATTTGATCTCATGTGTGATGCCTCTAACTATGCAGTTGGGGTAGTCTTATCACAATGGGTCGATCGAGCTCCACATGTCATTGCCTATGCCTCACGTACTTTGGACCCTGCCCAAGCAGACTACACCACCACTGAAAAAGAATTTCTTTCCATTGTGTTTTCCATGGATAAATTCAGGTCTTACCTTTTAGGGTCCAAATTCATTGTTCTCTCAGACCATGCATCCCTCTGGTATCTCGTAAAGAAACTAGAAGCCAAACCACGTCTCATTCGATGGATGCTCCTCCTTCATGAATTCAATATTGGAATTAGAGATAAAAAAGGTGTAGAGAATGTGGTGGTAGACCATATCTGTAGGATCCTTGCATCCTCGGACATTGTCTCATTCCCTAGTATTCCCATTAATGACTTGTTTCCTGATGAAAAATTGTACAAAGTGCACGATGTAATTCCCTAGTATGCTAAAATTGTAAATTATCTGGTAGGATTTTGCATTCCTACTGATTTCAACAAGAACCAAGCCAGTTTTCTAAAACATGAGTCTAATTGGTACAATTTGGATGACCCCTACCTTTGGCGCAGATGTAGTGATCAGGTCCTTAGGCGTCGTGTTCCCGAGAGTGAGTTTTAGTTTGTCCTTATATTCTGCCACACTCTTGCTTGTGGGGACCACTTTGGTCCCCAACGGACTGCTCGCAATGTTCTTGATTCTGGTCTCTTTTGGCCAACACTTTTTCGGGATGCCCATGAATTTTGAAAATATTGTCCTCATTGTCAATGAACAGGGAATGTTTCTAAAAGGAATGAAATTCCACAACAACCCTTTCTCTTTCATGACATTTTTGATGTTTGGGGAATTGAATTTATGTGTCCATTTCCCAATTCTTTTGGAAACTTGTACATTATTTTGTCCATTGATTATGTATCAAAATGGGTAGAGGAACGGGCCACAAATACAGATGATTCCAAAATAGTTGTAGAATTTTTTTGAACTCAGATATTCAGTAGGATTGGATTACCTAGGGTCATCATCAGTGACCAAAGTTCTCATTTCTGCAACCGAACAATGCAATCACTTTTGCGTCGGTATGGGGTTGGTTATCGAGTATCTACTGCGTATCACCCATAGACTAATGGTCAAGCCGAGGTGTCAAATAGAGAGGTAAAACAAATTCTTGAAAAAATGGTCCAACCCTACAAGAAAGATTAGAGTCTTCGACATGATGATTCATTATGGGCCTACCGTACTGCTTTCAAAACTCCCATTGGAATGTCACCCTATCGTCTTGTATTTGGAAAGATTTGTCACCTCCCTATTGAGATTGAGCACCGGGCCTACTGGGCCATAAAACAACCCAATTCTAATCATTCTGGTGCAGGTGCTCAAAGGAAGTTGCAGATTCATAAGCTAGAGGAAATGAGAAAAGATGCATATAAAAACTCCAAGATTTATAAGGAGAGAACCAAGGCTTCCCATGAAGGTCTTATCCATCATCGTCCGTTCCATATTGGGCAGAAGGTCCTCCACTACAATGCAAGGTTGAAGTTGCATCCAGGTAAGCTCTGTTTCCGCTGGTTTGGAACATACACTATTACTAACGTCTCTCCATTTGGTGTTGTCCAGGATCTAAATGAAGAAACCAAGAAAAACTTTACTGTCAATGGGCAACGGCTGAAGCACTTTCATGAACCTGTTCTGGAGTCCCCGATGGAGGAACTCAAAGTTCAATAAGAAAACTATGAATGACATCAACAAAGTTTTATCCTTCCTTCCCACATTCTCTTTTTCAACATTGAGGACACTGCATACTCTAGGTGTGGGGGGTGGATACATTTCTGGGTTAGTTAGGAATTTTCATCGTTTTTTGCTTTTGTTTTTCCTTTTTGGCCTTCTTTATGGTATTTTCATTTTTCCCCATCAATAATTTCAAAAATTCCATGATGTGGTGACCAAAAAGTGGGGAATGTAATGATACCATAACGAAGGATAAAATGAATTTGTGTATGAGTTTACTATCAAGGAGTGATTTTTAGTGAATTGGTTTTCTATCAATGATATAAATGGTAATATCTATGTGAAACCTTTGATATGATTGATGCCCTTTGTGTGAGTAGTTTTTTGGAAAAATTTGTCACTAATATCTGCACAAATTTTTGCACCTGGTCTCGCCCAAATTTACCCAAGTTTTAAGGGTCAAGCGGTCGCTTGTAGAGTAGCTTGGGTTGTCGAATCCTCAGAGACCTAAGAAGAACCTTTAGACACTCAATAAAAAGAGATGGATTTTTGGCTATGAAGTGGCCAACTTGGGTTGATTTTAGATTGTTTTGAAATAGCACTAAAAGATTTATGTGAATTCAAATTATAAGAAAATGAGTTGATCCTAGGTTATAGCTCGGGGTGGATTGAATGAATTCCTTTTTTTACGATTTTAATTTCATTAACTCGAGAAGGATTCATGCAATGAATTAAAACTAACCTCATCACTTACTAATTAAACACCTTAAAAACATATGATAATCACCTATAAACTTTTAGGATCATTTAATGAGCACTCCAAGGTAAAGGATGTAATTAGCACATGAAAGTGGGGTGAATAAATTCAATAAGGAAGAAGAAGAATAAAAATCATTGAATGAAATAAACTAAATTAAAAGTAATTAATAACATTTAGGGAATGAGAAATAACATTAAATCCAGCCCCTTGCTACTCCCTTGGATCAACCCATAAAAGAGCTAGCCCTCCATTGATGACAAGTTCTCAACGGAAGCGGAATGTAGACTTATGAGGGTGGGATTGAAGAAGTAAAAACAACAAAAATAATGATCACTCCACCGTTGTGTGAAAAAAATCACAAGGTTTGGTGTGAATAAATTTACACCTTGAGGAATAGGTATCAAGGTGATAAGGATAAGAACAGAACAAGAGAGAATGAAGAACTTTTATTGAAGATTAAGGTGATTCGAACAACTTACATGAGAAGGAAGAACATTACAAAGGCAAATTGGCATAATAACATTACAATGAAAAGAAAGAACCCAACATCCCTAAATCCACCACCAATCCTGCCTTAAATAGGAAAAAAAATGAAGCCTTGGCCGAGCCCTTAACATCCCATGTGCCTTTAATTAATTATGTTGGGGAAAGGTGGGTGGAACAATAATGATGAGAGACTTTTCCACTTCTTGCCCCGAAGTTGCAGCCATCTTGCATCCACCGGAAAGACGCGCCTAAAGGACCTTCTAGAAGGCCGCATTTGAGTGGTCCCTAGAAGACTTAAATTCATCCCCTGATGTCCCCTAACCTCATGTAAACATTAATCCTGAAAAACATTGTGGTTCAGGAGATATGATTGAAATAGTGGGCTGTTTTTCTGTGCCACAGACTCTGGCCCAAAATTTAATCTTCCACTTGGGCCGCCTTAATCACCACCATTGAGGACGAATTAGCACTATCTCCAGAAGAATGATGTGTTCCACTATATGTCTTCTATCCTTCCGTAACTTTTGGGCTTCATTGGGCTTGTATTGTGGGCCCCATAGTCCGATCAGTGGGATGATATACAATCTTCCTTCTCCAGAATTGTTTCCATTAATCGCCAAATATATCCATAATACTTTATTAATAATCCATTGATCCCTGAATAAAAAATGTTCATAATTAAGTGAGTATCCATTTCCAAAAATATCAAATTAAAACATCGATAGTTACATTATTTAAAATCAGATAAAGCATTGGGCCTAAATTGGTGCACATTAGGCATGAAGTGCACAAATGATGGGAATGAGTGTTCAAAATGTAAAATGCACTAAATTGGTATTTATGAATAGCAAGGCACATGAAAACTACATTTATTAGCAATGAATTTTAGCCTCTTATAGTGGCTAATCACACCCCCCAGCTTGAGTTTTGCTAGTCCCGAGCAAAATATATCTCACAAAAATGAAATTCAAATGACCTTTTCCAAAAACATTTTAATACACATTTCTCACCCAAAGATCACATACCAAACAATTATCAAACCCAACAAAATCATTTAAAAAAAGCTATGCCCACAGGCATATCTCAACCCCAAGCCCATTTCATTGTTCAAATTCATTGCCATATTTCATCCAAATTAAATTAAGCATGATCAAGTGTTGTGTGTCACAATAGACATGGGGGTTCATTTTCATTCGAGGGAGAAAAGATGGAAGCGCTAGGAGCAATCAAATTTTAATAATAAGATGAGTACTCATTTTTTATTTTCTTTTTTTTTTGGTTTTTTTTGCAATTTTTCCATGGTAATTGAAATTGAACTCAATTGAGTCAACCCATGTAGCAAGACATTGCCGATGACTCCCAGGCTCAATGACCTTAGGGCACCAAGTGAAGCTTACTTACTCGGGCAGCATCTCGAGTTAAATAAATCAAGAACAAATTCAAATTACAACAAATAGAGATAAAATTCCCAACTCTGGGCTAGACAACTACGGAGTCGCGATCCCCAAGTGTCGAAATCCACACATTAGGTCAATTCATTCCTCTACACGCAATTTTTTTTGAATACTCATGTTAAAATTAAAATGATCGCCAATCCTATACTATTTATTATGGGTCCCCAAGAACTCAAACTAAGTCCCCACCATCTAGAGGACGTCCATTGTGTTTTTTTATTAAATGGATGAAAATATAACAGTGAAAAATCTCATCGGACAACTGCACTTTCCAATAAATATACACATGAACATAAACTTGCATTAAAATCAGAATCAAGGAATGAAAAATTATTTGATATCCAATTACAGAGTTTGGAATGTGTGTTATCATGTTCAAGGTTAATGGCATTTTTCCTTCCACACATTTTCATCTCCCCCCCCCCCAACTTGGAATACACTGTCCCCAGTGTTTAAAGAATTGAAACATAGAATTGGCAGGATAGAAGTTCAACGAAGACATTGAAAATGAAAATTATGGAATGATGTCACCTGGTGGTTGATGTTGAAAATGCATTCCCATGTGTCCCTTCAGTTCTGGTTTATCTCCCAATGGCTTGGACGGTTGTGACCAGCTTTTCCCAATGACCTATGACATGACTTAATTTTTTTTAATATATATATTTTTTGAATTTTTTTTAACCTAAAAAAAAGTATAAATAACATAAACTGATGATACATTGTCTTTTTTATATTTTCTGGGTAAGGTATTATTCAGGGATCACACCGCGTGACATGGATGAATACGGTGCTCCCCTTTCATACCCATCCTTACTCATAAAAGAAGAACAGGTCAACAATATATTTATTTTAAATACCAACAAAAATATAAAATAAAATAAAATAATATAATATAAACTAATGATACATTGTCTTCTTTATATTTTTTGGGTAAGGTATTACTCAGGGATCACACCGCGTGACACGGATGAATACGGTGCACCCCTTTCGTACCCATCCTTACTCATAAAAGAAGAACAAGTCAATAGTCTATATATATATATATATATATATTTTTAAATAACAAAATGAAGAAGAAGGAAAGAAAGAAGAAAAAAATGATTCACAATGATTAGAAACATGAAGACCACGGGTTGCCTCCTGTGCAGCACTTTTGTTTAATGTCGTTAGCCTAACATGGATCCTAAATCTATCAATTTTTTTCCATTTTAATAGGTTGGCTCTGTTAACTCTACCTCTATTTCCTGTTTATTGAATGATTTAATGAATGGTTTTAACCTATGACTATTGACCTTAAAAATGTTACCACATGTGGGATCCTGAATCTCTACAGCCCCATGAGGGTGCACATGATGCACTATGAATGGACCTGACCATCTAGACCTTATCTTTCCCGGGTGTAAATGATGTTTTAAACTATACAAGAGCACAGGTTTTCCCAGTTCAAATTGTTTGACTTTGATATTCCAAGATTGGTAGGCTTGAACTCTAGCTTTAATTATCCTTGAATTTTCATATGCCTCCATCCTAAGCTCCTCAAGTTCATTAAGATCTAACTTCCTCTTTTCCTCGGCTAAAGAAATGTCGAAATACATTTTCATGATTTCCAAAATGCATTATGCTCAATTTCAACAGGTAAATGGCATGATTTTCCATAAACCAACCTATATGGTGACATTCCTAGGATGGTTTTGAATGATTTACGATATGCCCAAAGAGCATCCAAGAGATTCTCAGACCAATCTTTCCTAGAGGGGTTGACAGTTTTTTCAAGAATTTGCTTAATCTCCCTATTTTCTAACTCAGCTTGACCATTGGTTTGAGGATGGTATGTAGTGGAAACTTTATGATATGTTCAATACTTATACATGAGTGAATAGAATGGGCGATTACAGAAATGGGTTCCACGATCACTGATTATAGCCCTCGGAATTCCAAATCTAGAAAAGATATGCTCTTTTAGGAATCATATCACAACTTGATGATCATTAGTCTTGGTGGGAATGGCCTCAACTTATTTAGAGACGTAATCAACAGCTAAGAGGATGTATAGGTATCCCTTGGAGTTTGGAAAGGGTCCCCTGAAATCAATTCCCCAAAAATCAAAGATTTCAATGACTAGAATGGGAGGGAGGGGCATTTGAATTCTTTTAGAAATGGATCCTAATTGCTGACACTGAGGACAACTTTTGCAGTATTGGAAGGAATCCTTAGTGAGGTTCGGCCAGTATAAACCACTTTGGAGGACCTTTGTAGTGGTTTTCTTTGTAGAAAAGTGGCCTCGACATGCCTCTCCATGATAAAATTTTAGAATGGACTCTTGCCCAGACTCGGGAACACATCTCCTGATGATTTGATCAGGACAGAACATGAAGAGTTAAAGATCATCAAACACATAGTGTTTGACATCAGAAAGGAATTTCCTCTTAGCTTGGGTCCCCATGAATTTTGGAATGACACCCGTCACCAAATGGTTTGCTATGTCAGCATACCAAGGGAAATCACCAACTGAATAGAGGTGCTCATCAGGAAATGAATCAGACACAGAGAGGTGGTGTGAGTTGTCTTTGAATTCCATCCTAGAGGGGTTATCAGCTAAAAAATTTTCAACACGCTTTTTATCCATAATGGTTAAATCGAACTCTTGAAGAAGAAGGACCCACCTAATCAATCTAGCCTTGGAATCTTGTTTTTGGAAAAGCTATTTTAGGGCTGAATGGTCAGTGAAGACAATGATGGGTGATCCTAAGAGATAAGACCTGAATTTCTCTAAAGAAAAGACAACAGCAAGCAGCTCTTTCTCAGTGGTGGTGTAATTTATTTATGCATCATTTAATGATCTTCTTTCATAAGCAATGACACATGGAGTTTTCTCACACCGTTGTCCTAAGACTGCTCCTACAACAAAGTCACTTGCATCACACATGAGCTCGAAAGGAAGATTCCAATTTTGAGATTGCATGATAGGTGGAGATATAAGAGTTGACTTGAGTGTAGAGAATGATTCCTCACAGCTTTATGTCCATAAAAATGGAGCATCTTTTACAAATAGAGCACAAAGTGGTCGAGAAATAGAGCTGAAATTCCTAATGAACCTTCTATAAAAACCAGCATGTCCTAAGAAGGACCTCACCTCCTTCACAGTTTTAGGAGAGTGAAGGTGACAAATGATTTAAACCTTAGCTTTATCAACTTCAATCCCTCTTCAAGATACTAGATGACCTAGAACATGTCCTTCCCTTACCATGAAATGGAATTTTTCCCAATTTAGTATGAGATTATTATCCTCACACCTTGAGAAAACCTTTTCAACATTTATAAGTCATCCCTCAAAAGTATCCCCAAAGATGGAGAAATCATCCATGAAGACCTGTAAACAATCCCCCACCATGCCCGAGAAGATTCCCATCATGCACCGCTAGAAGGTGCCAGGGGCATTACATAACCCAAAGGGCATGTGCTTGAAGGAAAAAGTGCTGAATGGACAAGTGAAGGTCGTTTTTCCTTGATACTCTAAAGATACTTCGATTTGATTATACCCTGAGAATCCATCTAGGAAGCAGTAGAATTGATGACCCGCCACTCGCTCGAGGACTTGATCAATAAAGGGCAAGAGGAAATGGTCTTTCATGGTACAAGAGTTGAGCTTCCTATAGTCAATACATACTCTCCATCCACTACTAACCCTTGTTGGAAGCATCTCTCCATCATTATTGGTTATTACTGTGATTCCATCCTTCTTTGGAACCACATTGATTGGGCTAACCCACTCACTCTCAGCTATAGGATAGATGATACCACCTTTTAACAATTTCAATAGTTATTTTCTCACTACTTCCGTGAGATTAGGATTGAGTCCTCGATGAGGTTGACGACCTGGCTTTGAATCGGATTCTAGAACAATTCTATGAGTCCCGATAAGTGGGCTAATCCCAGGAATATCTGATAGGGTCCATCCAATTGCTTTCTTGTGTCTTTTAAGGGCATCTAGAAGCATCCTCTCATGATTGTCTTCAAGAGAGGAAGAAATGAAAACAGGAAAGTATTGATTGTCCCCTAAGAATTCATACTTGAGTGATGAAGGTAAAACCTTAAATTCAAAATCAGAGTGGATATCACTTTCCAAGAAAGGATGAGACTTTGTATTGAACTTAGTTTCTTTTTTTACATTTCTTGACAAAATTGGTTCCTTGTGAAGAGAATTTTCATCCACTAAATTAGCTAGAGTAGTTTCATGAAGGGATATGGACTCGATGATATTGATTTCACCCATGGTATCATTGATTGGTGATTCTAGAAAATCATCAATAGAGCAATCTGAAAGAGATTCAAGCCAAGGAGAAAAATTTCCCTCATGTGAACAATGAAAATCAATCTCTTCTTGACTTAAACATCCTTCGGTAATTCTTTGATGTTCCTTGAGTTCACTATCAACACTAACTATCCAATTAACCACATGTATCTCTTCATCATACCCAATTTGAGAGTTTGCATTGTAGATGTTCATGTCTAGACTCATGTTTCCAAAGGTGATGGTCATGTTCCCATTTCGGACTCGGATAACAGAGTTGATTGTTGCAGGGAAGGGACGACCAAGGATGATTGGGGTATACTCCCTAGGAACTAAGCTTGGTTGATTGTCAAGAACAGTGAAGTCAGCTGGGTAAATTAAATTTTCAACATTCACCAAAACATCCTTTAAGATCCCCTTTGGAACTCGAATACTACGATCAGCAAGTTGAAGAGTGATAGATGTGGGATGGAGTTCTTTGAGCCCTAACTGACAATACATAGCATAAGGAATGAGGTTCACACTGGCTCCTAGATCACACATGGCTTTGACAACTTTGTTCTCTCCTAGTTCAACATTTATGTAAGGGAATCCCGGGTCTTTCATCTTTGGAGGAAGGGTTCCTCGGATTGTTGTGCTAACATTTGCTGCCAGAAGGACTTGGTTATTAAGTGAGAATTTCCGTTTAAATGTACAGAGGTCCTTAAGGTATTTTGGGTATGCCGGAATGGTTTGAATGGCATCGAGGATTGGAATGTTCAACTTGACTTGTGAGAATATTTCCCTCAATGTTTCACTCAATTCAAGCTTTGTTTTCCCCCTCATGCGTTGAGGAAATGGAACAGGTTGTGGGGTTGTTTTTTGAAGAGTTGTTTCTTTCACATTTTTATTAGTATCTTCAGTTTGTTCATGTGTTTCAATTTAATTTTCATTAGAGTTTGAATCTTCAGGTGGGTTTTGAACTATTTGTTCCGGTTTCTCAATTGATTTCCCACTTCTCAAAACTGTCACAACCTTTAGTTGTTCATGATTGTTTTGAGTGCAACTTGCCTCCCCATTGATGTTTGTTGTGGAATGGCCTGTGTGGGCATGGGTGACTTTCCAGTTTTGATGGTTTGAAGTTCTTGTTTAAGGGACAAGACTTCTGAGTTCATCCTTTCCATTTGTTTGCGCAGTTGTTCAAGGATTGGGAGAGGGACAGATTGGGAAGGGGTTTGTATTGGTTGGGTTATCCCAGGGGGTTACTTTGGTTGTTGGATAGGTTGTTTGTATTGGACTGGAGGATATTGGTATTGGACTGGTTGTGGTTGGAATTGGTTATGGTTTTGAAAATTTTGTGTAGGGTAGGGGTTTGGTCCTTGTGGTTGGCTAGGTTGTTGGTTATCTTTCCATCGGAAGCCTGGATGGTCATTATACCTTGGGTTGAATGTGTTTGGGTATTAAGGCTTTTGAAAGTTTAGGGCATTGACTTCAGCAGGTGTTCCTCCTAAAAGAACATCCTTTATGTATGGAATGGTTGGGAAGTTGTCCGTTTTGTTGTCATGTTTGTCATAGATTGTGCAAACAAGGTCTACAGTTTGGATTTCATTGATTTTCCTATGGTCTATCTATTCAACCTTCCTAGAGAGTGCTGCAAGTTTCGCCCTAAGGATTTCCTCTTCCCTAAGTGTATTCATTCTAGTAGTTCTTTGAGGCTTTTCAGAATAAGGTGATGTTCCCCATGTTTGGTTTTGTTCAGCAAGGGTTTCTAGATACTCGTAAGCATCATTTGGGGATTTGTTTTTAAAGGTCCCATTACACATCATGTCAATAAATTGTTTGTTCCCCGGACCCAAACCATCATAGAAAATTCTTACTTATTCAGGAATAGAAAAACCATGGTGTGGAACCATGTTTAGGGTGTCTTTGAACCTCTCCCATCTTTCATTAAATGACTCTCCCTATTTTTAAAAAAAGTTTTGGATGCTCTTTTTAAGTGCAATTTTTTTGTGATGAGGGAATTATTTTTTGTAGAATTCTCTTTGCAGTTGGTCCCAAGAGTGGATTGATGCAGGTCTCAAGTTGTTTAGCCAATTTTTAGCTCGATCCATTAATGAAAAAGGAAAGAGCCTCATCTTAGCAGATTCTAGTTGATGTGGGGGATACATAGTTTCAACAATGTCGTTGAACTCTTTTACATGAAGGTATGGCATTTCTGACTCCATCCCATGAAATTTTGGAAGGTGGTTTAGGACATGGGGTTTGAATATGTAGTTGGTGTCTCCTATGGAATTGTGTCTAATGCATGAGGGGGCATTGGTCCAAGCAGGAGTGAGGTAGTCGTTCATGGTTTGATCAACTACATTCCCTATGTTTGGAGCTCCTTGGTTTTAGTTTCCCATTTGATTCCCCCCCAGTGTTTACAATTTGATTTTTTGGATGACCCTCCATTGGACTTGTTTCAAGTTCTGACTTTGGGGTTTCAAGAATATTTGGATCTGATTTAAACAATCCCCTAGGTGCACTTGAAACCCCTATCCTAGTACTATCCACTCTAACTAGTCTGTTTGAGAAATCGCGGGTGTAGGCGGACATGCGCCAAAAAAAAGCAAGAAAGGGACAAGATAAGAGATCTTGGGTGAGAGTAGAAGAATAGAGGTGAGTAAAAAAGGTTTTTTGGATCTAAGGTACTTACTTGGTCCCCGGAAACGGTGCCAAAATTTGGTCTTGCCCAAATTTACCCAAGTTTTAAGGGTCAAGCGGTCGCTTGTAGTGTAGCTTGGGTTGTCGAATCCTCAGAGACCTAAGAAGAACCTTTAGACACTCAATAAAAAGAGATGTATTTTGGGCTATGAAGTGGCCAACTTGGGTTGATTTTAGAATGTTTTGAAATAGAACTAAAAAGATCCATGTTAATTCAAATTATGAGAAAATGAGTTGATCCTAGGTTATTGCTCGGGGTGGATTGAATGAATTCCTTTTTTTTACAATTTTAATTTCATTATCTCGAGAAGTATTAATGCAATGAATTCAAACTAACCTCATCAATTACTGATTAAACACCTTCAAAACATATGATAATCACCTATACACTTGTAGGATCATTTTCATGAGCACTCCAAGGTAAAGGATGTAATTAGCACATGAAAGTGGGGTAAATAAATTCAATAAGGAAGAGGAAGAATAAAAATCATTGAATGAAAGAAACTCAATTAAAAAAAATTAATAACATTTAGGGAATGAGAAATAACATTCAATACAGCCCCTTTCTACTCCCTTGGATCAACCCATAAAGGAGATAGCCGTCCAATGATTACAAGTTCTCAACGGAAGCAGAAAGTAGACTTATGAGGGTGGAATTGAAGAAATAAAAACAACAAAAATAATGATCACTCCACCGTTGTGTGAAAAAAATCACAAGTTTTGGTGTGAATAAATTCACACCTTGAGGCAAAGGTGTCAAGGTGATAAGGATAAGAACATAACAAGAGAAGAAGAAGAACTTTTATTTAAGACTATGGTGATTCGAACAACTTACATGAGAAGGAAGAACATTACAAAGGAAAATTGGCATAATAACATTAAAATGAAAAGAAAGCACCCAACATCCCTAAATACACCACCAATCCTGCCTTAAATAGGAAAAACATGAATCCTTGGCTGATCCCCCAATATCCCATGTGCCTTTAATTAATTATGTTGGGGAAAGGTGGGTGGATCATTAATGATGAGAGACTTTACCACTTCTTGCCCCGAAGTTGCAGCCAGCTTGCATCCACCGGAACGAAGTGCCAAAAGGACCTTCTATAAGGCCGAATTTGAGTGGGCCCTATAAGACTTACATGAAGCCCCGTATGTCTCCTAACATCATGTAAAATTTCAGCCCAAAAACATTTTTGGTTCGGGAAATATTATTGAAATGGTGGGATATTTTTCTGGGCCGCAGACTCTGGCCCAAAATTAAATCTTCAACTGGGCCCGCATTAATCACCACCATTGAGGACGAATTAGCACTGGCTCCAGAAGAATGATTTGTTCCCTTATATGTATTCTATCCTTACACAAATATTGGGCTTCATTGGGCTTGTATTGTGGGCCCCATTGTCCGATCAGTGGGATGATATACAATCTTCCTTCTCCAGAATTGTTTCCTTTAATCGCCAAATATCTCCATCATAATTTATTAATAATCCATTGATACCTGAATAAAAAATGTTCCTAATTAAGTGAATATCCATTTACAAAAATATCAAATTAAAACATGGATAGTAACATTCTTTAAAATCATATAGAACATTGGTCCTAAATTGGTGCACATTAGGCATGAAGTGCACAAATGATGAGAATGAGTGTTCAAAATATAAAATGCACTAAAATGGTATTTATGAACAGAAAGGCACATGAAAAATACATATATTATCAATTAATATTAGCCTCTTATAGTGTCTAATCAGCACCAAACCACAATGTGTGATTATTTCTTACTTAATATAATGTAAATATATGTTGGGTTAATATTTTTCATCTCCAAATGATATTTCCATGCATTCGTTCCTTATCAAATATGTTTCATTACTGTACTAGATTGACATATGCGTGTGTACCTAATGTACGAATGTTGTACGCCATTAAAAAATTTGTGTGTCTTGGGCAGGTCAAAAAATCACTCCTCCACAACCTTCGATCTAGTTATAACTATTTCAATTAGTGTCGTGAGGAGATCAAACAATGGGTTGAGAGATGAGTGTGAGATTTGTTCCAATTGAAACTTCAAGAAAATATATAATAAATTAGGGGAGTGATGAAATGTAAAACATATGGGGATATCTATGTTGGGAGCTTATGGTTTGGCTTCTGGGAATGCTTAAATGAGTGGGTCTTGAAATATCATTGCAAAGGATGTAGGACAGGTTCGGTGACAAAATCATTTGAGCTGAAAAATGTTAAAATAAATTATATCTATTGGATAGCATGTGGAAAGAATAGCATGGAATGGTTTTCAAACACACACATGGAGAGTTAGTGTCATGGTTTACTTATGAATTCCTTTCTCAATTGGGTATCATGGATCTTTTTGAATTTCTCTATGATATGATTTATGAGACATCTTTTTCTATTTTCACTAGGAAATACTCCTTGGTGTGGTTCGTGCATTGATCACTTTACATTAAATAAAATTTCCCCAAATGATTAATCTTTAGGTTTTTGGATATATATATATATATATTCATCATTTTATTTGGATATGTGACTTTTCCTAGGAGTGAAAATGCTTAGGAGTGGGGGTGTGATCGTACCACGATTCACTGTTTTATTCCACCCTTACACTACAGTTTTAAACATGTTTTGTAATGAATATTCCAAATATATTAATAAATTTCACTTTATGTTTGAATCAATCAATTAATTTTAATCAATATTAGAATGGTCAATGTTACTTGTTTTTATTGTTTCAATGTAGGTGGAGGTGATTTGGAGGGCCCTTGATGAAGTGGAAGAAAAATGGGCCAAAATTACATGGATCCATAGACATATGTCCATTCTTTTGCATTGTACACGCAATCCATGGATCTAAATGGACTGAAATATTTTTTCCTATCCAAAACATAATAGGCTAACTTTCATATTAAGGAACCCAATCCTTATTTGTCTTCTTATGGGGCCCAAAAGAACTGATCTGTCCAAGCCACTGAATTTGGACCAAGTCAAATGTGGTGTTCTGAATTTTATCAATATCGTTAGCTGTAGTTGTCCAAATGGTTCCAAACATTCTGTGGAGACATTCAAGAGGAAGGGATACAACTTTTATATTTTCTCTAAAGCGAGATAGGACTGTCTGAAGGCCGAAACACGTCGTGCTAGTGGACTGATGAAATTTTTGTGCCTAAAAACACCTTCCAATTTTCTTATAAAAGGGAACCAAGGGATCCTCATTTGCATGTTCGGCCATGGAGTGTCTTGCTTCCAATTTGGAGTCCTATAGGAGTCTCCTAATCACCTTGGAGGTTCTGGAGGCCCCTAACCTCATAGGGGAATCAAGGATGAAGAAGGAGTTCCACCCGAGCTTCCTTCTCCTCCCAATGTTGAGCTGAAAGTTTGGTGTTCATTGTGAGGGAGCTACACACATGTCAAGGGACATTCGATGAATACACTAGCTACTGAATTGGATTAATTGGGGTGTTTAAAAATTTAATTCCATGTATCTTATTTTATTTCAGATTTGTATGCTTTATTTGATGCATGTGAGTGTCATGCTCTTAATTTCAAACCGATCAGTGTGAGGTTTTGAGTGCGTGACTTGTGTTGTTCCGATTGGTCATCCCAAGAATCCTTTTCATACCCACCTAATTGAGATTAAAATATGATTTGGATGATCTTATTCCATGAATATGTACTGGAACATTACAATACAATTATTACATCATGGTTTGGTCCTTAAAGCATTGAAATAAAAGCTTATGAATTAATCGGGATTCCAATTAACTACAACCAAAGAATTACTCTAAACCTAAGATGAATCTATATGAACAATGAACTTCATATGTTTGTAGTGAAATCAATTCAAACCTTTAATCTCATATTTTTTAAAATCCACTAGGTCACTCAATTTTTAAGTTATGTCAACTAATCCATTGTTTTAAACTCTTTTCAAAACCACCCCCTCTCATAGTCATTTTTATTAAAAATACACACTCTAAACCTACCAACGCTCCTTGAGAGATGACCTAGGGTCTACCCTAGAGAATAAATCAACCTTAAAAACATAATAAATTTGACGTGTCATGAAAACGCGGTCAGTACACAATTAGTTTATTGGGGTAATAATATCATTTATAATACTATATATGACCACATACTCTTTTTAAGTTAACTTCTTGACACATCACTCTAAGAAGATGGGACTCAATAAATGATTCTCAATGAAAGGCATTGGAAAATCATCCTAAATTTTGGGTATAAATATCTATAGAGATAGATCTAAGAGGTTTTTTAGGCAGAGTCAAAACAAATATATTCGTAATGTGATAAAGTATTTTTGTTTGGAGAAATATAAATGGGGGTCTTTATCGATGTTTCATGGAATGAATCTTAGGATGATTCAGGATCCTTTTAATGAGTTAAAAAGTAAAAAAATTCCTTATACATCCACCCAATGATATATCATGTATTCCATGTAAATTATTCAACATAATGTCTCTTATTCTTTAAGAGTCATTGGATTATCATGAATAACATCCTTAAGTACTTAATACGGTCTAAGGATATATTCATGGTCTTTGGAAGAGAGGATGAACTTTCTATAAATGGTTGCACATTTGAATGTCTATAAATAAAAATTGTCAGAGATCTCAACATGGATTTGTGTTTTTCCATAATTGTGTAGATATATGTTATTATAGTTCTAATAAATAAACCATATAATAAATAATAATAGAGGCGTAATACTTCATTGTATGAGATTCTATTAAGGAATAAGTTTAGACAATGAAGTTCATTTCTAAAATTGGTTTGGTTCTTAGAATCGAGGGATAAATCGTGCTATATTGTATAAATAATGGTATTTTTTATTAGGATATGGAACCCCAAATTAACCAAAGTAACAACCACATACTTATCAAAAATAATCTCATAGAGGAGATCATTTAGAGGGGTGATGTAAAGATCTGTTCAATAGCTACGTAGAAGAATTTATTGGATACATTGACAAAATCATTACTTCAAAAAAACATGAGTGTAATGTAAAATATATGGGTGTAAGACACATGATATATATTTATCGATGGTTGGAAAATTTATCATGTTATTATTATAAATTAATCTTCAACTATAGTTCTTTTATGTGTGCTTTATTAATTTTCAATTGAAAATATCCCCTTTAATGTGTGACTTTGAGTTGTCTCTAACTGATGATCATCAGTCAGTATTATTGGTTGTGATGATAAATAATGGTTATATAAAATTGTTTCTTATACATATCATGACCTGTTTTATTTGAGATATTAATAATGGATTCATGATTTAATATGTAGAGACTTATTACTTGAACTGACTCACGAGACATTATCTCCTTAGAAATCATATAGTCATTGATATACATATGGGTGTAGACTTATTATTAATCCTTATTACTTGAGGTTGGTTAGAAAAATATCATTAAGACCTTCATAATTTTATACTCAAATTATGAAAACTATAAAATAAATTTGCTAGTATTGGAGTGGTTGGGTATGTGGTTGATCATATCAACAGTTAGAGGACAACTAAGATGGGATTTTTTTCAGTTGTATGATAAGAAAATACATATATAACATGATTTAATTGGAATGTGAAAATTTGTGTTCATTATAAGTTAAGTAATATATGATATATTCCAATTATTAAATTGGGGTCATGTGATATACTCATCCGTTAGATTAATGAAATGTAATGTATTTATTGACCTGGTGATTATTTTTTAGAGAATAAAAATATGTGACATTTCTATAATAGATTGAGGTGTTCCATGTTTAGTGATCACTAAATGTCATTGAAAAAGGGTTATATAGTTTTATATATAATGTATAATATATATCTTATATATGGAAATATTCTATAGATATATGATTATGTTTGATGGAAATAACAACAGATCACTTAATAAATTGAGTAGCACTGATGTTTTTCTAGAAGCCACTCTTTGATTAGATTTATGGAAAATAAAATTACTATTTTTTAACGAAAATAAAGACCACAGGGACACATGTTAGTCACTTTGATGAGAATTTTTTTTGGAAATATTGTTTGTTCAAATTGAAGATATTTTAATTTAAAACCGAATCTAAAGGAGTTTTCTTGGATTTAAAAAGAGTTGTGATGTTTTCTGTCGAGTATTCATGATATATTTATAAAAGTGGGAGATTATTTAGTGTGATATAAATTATTCATGGATAAGATACATGTACACAAAAATATGATGCATAAAATATATATACACACAATATGATATTATATTAATAGAGTATATTTAATACTTTCATATGATGCATGCATATTATCATATATACAATGAATTAAAATAATTTACACACACACACACACAGATATATATATATATATGATATGCATATACAATAGGTTTTATGTGATTTCATAGGTGAATAATTATCTCCTAAAAAGTAATCATTAGTTCAAAATAAATGGCTAGTTCATTTATGGAATTTTAATTTATTCATTAAAATGATTTTAATGAATTGTTGTCAAAAAGAAGTAATACATGATATGTGTTATGAAAGAGATACAATGAGGGTTTCCTATATAAAGTGAATATTTCTCTTATAATAGTAGTGGATTGTCCTCATTCATTTTATGTGTTGAAGATCATTAATTTCAGGAAAAGTTCCCGAATCTATACTCTTTCTAAAGTGGTGTTTATTGTTTCTCAATGATGGTTCTGTTACCCATTAAATGTTTTGGTGTCCTGATGATACAATTATATATCCTTCAGCCAATCTATCACCTCATAGGTAGGGTGATTTTTTCATTGATCATTGTGAAATTATTCTAACATATTCCATTGAGATTAATAGAAGATGGAAACTACTGTAATAGCTAAATATTCGGTTCTATATTCCACTATATTTTTAGATAAATTTTCACATTTTTTTCTTGAAGATATATCCTCATATCATTGGTTTCTTTTTTACTAAAAAAATTATTATGTGATTCAAAAACACATCAGTGGGGTCACTTAATGTTTTTAAGGATATTGGTATAGCAACGTACCAATTATCACTTCCTTATAGATTTAATGTAATGCATTATGTATTCCATATTATTATAACCATGATAATAAGGATAATCATATTAGGGTGTTGTATTTTTTATATAATTAATTTTTAAGAATAAAAAAAAGTTTTAGTGGAAAATAAACACCTCACATTATTTTTTGTGAAAATCAGACACACAATGGTTTAGAAAGGCCATCGTATTAAGATGTTGTTTTCTGAATGAAAAGGATCATTAGACTCACCTTGAATCTAGACTATAATAAGATATCATAATGGGAGTAGAATCAAATTACAAATGACTATTATCTAAATGTGACGGTGCTTTACTAGTACTAGTGTTCTCATAAATCATAAGTATTCTAAAACACCTATGGTGAATGCTCGATGAATGAAATTGGGAGAAAATATTATGACCAATTGTGTTCATCTTGATTGTAATCATATGAATGAAATATTTTTCTAGAATATTAAGAATTTATAATACTTATTAATGAAAGTACGTGGTTTCTAGAATCTAAGTGAAGATAAAATACTTTTTGTTGGTAAGTCAAACAAGGCTAATGATGATATTTAACATATTCAAATTCATGGAGGATATAATGATACAAGAAAATGTTTGTGAATTATAGAAGTTTCTAAAGGCAAAGTTATTTAATATTGATCGATCAAATTTGGTATACAATCATATTCATTAGAGGGAGAATTTTTTAAGTAGAAAATTCATTATTATTATATTCCTGAGAGAAAGAAGCTACTAAAACTGCTGATACAAAGCCATAAAATTATGTATGCCATCAGAATTATCAGAGGGATATTTTTTCGGGACCGATGAATATAATTAAGAAAAAAAATAGACGCAGATTAATTTTTATGTGTTGTTAAAGGTAGAGCTTTAATTTAAGAGAATGTATTTTTTTCATCATATTTTTATATAGAATCATGATGAAAAAATCATATTTATAATTCAGAATAGTGTTTATTCCATCAAAAATGAATATAATAAAGAGAATCGTAATGAATAAATCATTCAAAGAGATCATGAATGGGAAATCAAAATATGTCTTGTGTTTGTAAAACAAGTCATAAGCGAGATGATGTTTTTAGAATATTCAAGAATAATCAAGAAGAAACTAGAAGTGTTGGGAAAAATTTACAAAGAAAATATTGACCCAAAATTCACGAAAACAGGAAAATTAGTGTAATTTGGTTGTGCGAGAATGTTTCCTCCGAAACCACAATTAGAGTGACTACAAAAAAAGAAAATTACATTATTATTTTCTAATAAAAGCAATGTTCATGATATGTAGAGGGAAGACAACACTATAAAGAGAAAAAGGGTTTCCATATTGTTTTTATTAAAGGAATTTTGTGGGATAGATGTGAAACGATAAGAGTCAAGATTGCAACATATTTATCTGATCATCATTGACAGATGATTGTCATATTCGTCTAGTTATCATATTTGGAAGGATTAGAATATTCATCAAGTTATTTTATTTGGAAGGATTATTATATTCAGCTGTCATATTGGGATTTATAGATTATTGTTGAAAGTGTTCATAATTTTCTCAATTTTATTCTATAGGGATATTTTTTTATTGAGCAATCCAACTGAGAGAAATTAGACTCAGAAATCAGACTGAGTTTTATTACAAAGTACAGAATTTTATTTCCAACATCTATGAATAAAAGTAAATAATTTCATTGAATATTTATATTTTTAAAAGATGATAATGAATAACTAGAACATTTTTTTTTACAGAAACATTGTTTTAGATCATTTATTCCTATAGGAGAACATTCATTATTGAATTGTTTACATAGTTATACATGAGTGAAATAGAATATCATAATCATTTTTTTCTACAAAGACGGACTGTTTTCTATTGTTTTTTGTTGAATTAAATCATTTCCAAATTATACCAAGGATGTAGCTATTCATATTTAATAATTAACCTTTAATATTTTTATGTTCTTATGGATGTGTGTTTGAAATTTTTTAGTACAAAAATCTACATTTTACAGGAGGACAAGGTTGTTTCATATTTTAAGAAAGATAAAAGAAAATAATATCACTAATTCACCCTCTCCCTCTAAGTGATACAATTATCTTGATGGCCACTTTCAATTGGTATCAGAGGGAAGGTTCCCTTAATTTTTTCATAGCGGCGATTTTGAAAAGAAGTTGATAGAGAATTTAAATTGTGTGAATGGTTAATGTATCCCAATTTGTGATAGAAATTACTATCATATATGGAATGGTATAATGTTGTCATATCTTATTCCTATTGGTTATAATAATATGGAATCTATAACATATATATTTCATCATATTGATGAAAAAGATCCTCTTTCTTTTTTTGATAAGAAGAATCTTGAAAATTATCGAAGGGCAAAAAATTTCATTAATATAATCACTTTCTGAAAGTGAATTAATAAGATTAAAATGTTATTCCACAACCAAAGGTATACGAGACATATTGAAAAATATATAACATGGAAATAAAAAAGTGAAAAATGAAAAATTACAAATCTGTAGACAGAAGTATAAAGATTTGTAAATGGTTTAGTATGAATTTGTTGGGACTTCATTACCTGGGAAAATGATATTGTCATCACTATCAGATGTCTAGGAAAAAATTTAAAAAATTCCACAATTGTTGAAAAGTTTGTTTATAATCATTTCTAACAAGTTTGATGCTAAATTTTCTTCACTAGAAGATAGATATCATTAGATATTATCTCTAGATTATTTTAATTTAACTACAATCACTTATGAATGAGAAGAGAGAAATCTATGAAAAGAAAAAACATTGACAAATAAATGTCTTCCAAGAATTCTAAGGAATAGAAGTCAATGAAGATGTGATTTGAAGAAGAAGAAGGTAATTCTAATTCTGAAATTTTTATATTTAAAACCCTTGATGATATTTTATCCATGTTATCTAAAAATTTTAGAAGACATATAGGTAAATAAAAAGGGAAACTACATTTGAATTTTTGTTAATGTGGATCCATTGGGAACACTATGGAAAATTGTCTATAAATAAATAAATAATAAGATAAATGATAATGAATAAATAAATACAAGAAGATTATAGAATAAAAATTATCATAAAGATAAATGTTTAACTAGAGGGAAAGATAATAAGTTCCTAAAAACCCAAAGAAGGAGTTTCCAATCTAAAGATAAATAATAGGAAGTTAGTAATGCTGATTCAAAAAAGTATATAGATCATGTTGGTGATAATAATTTTATCTCTATAATTAATGACGAAAATTATAGAAGTATAAGCTATAATTAATAATAAACCCAACTTCAATTTCATTTGACTGAATACTCTAAATAATTTATGACAAAGATAAGAAGGCTTGAAAAGAAAATAGTAATTGGGAATAAGAATCTTCCTCAAAAAAATTCATATTTTATAAAATAAGAAGAACAATATTCTAGTGGTGAAAAAATAATTTAAGACATATCTTGAATAAGAAAAGAATAATAATGAACATCTATAAGTAAAGCTGAAGTAAAAATGAAGAAGAGTTAGAACATTTCTAACAAAAACATTCTAATAATGAATAGAAAGGCACAATTTTCAAAAAAAATATCATTGATTTTAATGAAAGATATCATAAGGTGTAACCTGAGAAATATCAACAAAATTTATCTTCAATGGTTTAGAAGAAAAATAAAAGAGTTTTTTAATAGAAGAATGCTGGGAATGTTCTATATGTGGAAAAGACCAAAAAATTCAAAAAAAATATAAGTTTCTAAAAATACTGATTATAAAATTTGTTCCATTAATTTTGGCTACAATAAGGATAAAAAGGGAAATATGATTCTGATTGATAATAGAATGGATGGTGGTTCATATAAGTAACACAAGAAGGTTTCTGAGAAATATGTTCCCAACTCAAATCGGAATGGAATTTTAAGATGAAAATAATATTTCTAGGGTTACTAATAGTATTTTGGTGGATTCATACATACATAAAAATGTTTTGGTTTAACCAAAAACATTAAATTTATTCCACATGTTATGGAAGTAAAAGTCTTAGGGAGGATTCAATCATCTCAAAAGAAGAAGTATGAGAAGAACGTTTGAAAAGAGCCTAAGAGGTTGGTATGAAATTTGAAAATGGGTTCCAAAAATTAGAATGTATTTTTTATAGATGTTAACAACATGAACACTGTGATAAAGTATGTATTGTTTAGTTTCTATCATAACAATAGTTTCTTAAAAATTTTGACAAGCCGGAAGTAGAGAAAGAAAAGGAAGAAGAAAAGGATCATGTTATTGAAACTGATCTAAAAGATTTAAAAGGATAAAAAACATGGTTTATTTATAGTTGGTGTTATACACATATTATAGGAGGATTAAAATTTCTAAATAATGTGAGATAATTCAAAGAAGGAACATTGACATTTGGAAATAACGAATTATTGATAATCAAAGCTTCTGGATCGATAAGTATTGGCAAAGAGAATATGAAATCAAAAAAGATTTATATGTTGATGTGTTTCAACAAAACTTGCTATATTTGTCATAACATTCTGATGAGGTTAACAATGTTAGATTTTCGAATGCTGGGTTTGTTGTGAAAAGTGAGAATATGGGAAGACAGTTACAAAAGTCCAACATACAAAAAGAAACATGTTTCAAGTTGGTGAAATACAAAAATCATATTAGTTATATATGGTGAGAAAAAATAAATTCAGGTATAAAAGGATGGGACACATGTGTCAAATAAACATTATCAAGTCATCAAAGAGATATAGTGTCTGAGACATTCCAGATTTACAAAGAAAAATAGATTGATGTTTTTCTATTTTTTATAAACTAAAGATTACAAATTATGTGTGTTTGAATGTTTACATTTGATAAAAATGACCCCTATAACTTATTCAATCCGACATTTTTGGTCTGATGATGCAATAATTAAAAATATAGATAGGTATTTCATCACTTTTATTATTAATTTTACACATATTACTTGTGTTATGTATAAGAAACATAAATCAGATGCTCTGAAATTATTTAAATGTTTTTGGGTGAAAGATAAAAAGGAATGTGATTATTTAGTAATAAAATTCAGAACTGGTAATGGTAGAGACAAAAATAATTATGAATTTAAAATTTATCTTGATAATCATGCTATTTGGCATGATTATATCTCCCCATAAAATCCTCAACAAAATGGGGTTTTTGAAAGAAAGAATAGATGTTTGCTGAAAATGGGGGGGGGGGGGCTATGTTACTTAAACATGGTCTTTCTCAATACTATTGGAGGAAATACATGAGCACTGGTATGTATTTTAAATATCAATGTTCTATAGATGATGTTCAGATATGACTCTATATGAATTGTTTTATGGAAAAACCTGATGTTTTTAACATTCAAGTGATTTCATGAGTACATGTATTATAAGGAAGAATGGTGGAATCAAGGGATTGTTTGAGTAGAGAAGTGAAGATAGAATGTTTCACGGCTATGACCTAGAAGGATGAGGTTAAATATTTTCCAACAAAAAAGTTGGTTGAATTGTTGATTATATTGATGTGAAATTTATTGAAAATTCTGAGAAGGACAAATAGACTCATGCAGATAAAAATGAAGAGTATGATATTGAATGTTTTTTAGGAATTCTTATAAGGATACAAACAATTGTAATCTAACTCAAGAAGAATAATCAGACTCAAATATTTCAGGTGATAAGAAATAATTTAAAAAATCTCATCCTCAGCTAAGGAAGCAAGTGGAAGCTCAGATTTGTAGTGACCATCATAAATTTATTCAAACATGAAGAACAAAAAATGTCATGAAACATACATCCTTGTATTCAAAATTTGGGTCGAATTATGTGAAAGAAGCATTTGAGTATCCAGAATAGGTTTAGTCCATGAATAAAGTGCTAGATTAAATAAAAAATAGTGATACATGGGTACTCATAACTAATTCAAAAAAACAATAATATTATATGTACAATGTGGGTTTTCCGACATAAGATTAATGAAGAAGGTGAAGTGATAAGAAACAAGGAAATATTAGTATGAAAAGGTTAATAAAAAATTCAAGGTTCATGATTTTGATGAATCATTTTCTCCAATGAAAATATTAGAAACAATCAGAATTTTTCTTTCCATTTCTGGTCAATGAAGATACAAAATCAATCAAATTGATTTAAATTCTGCATTTTTAAATGAGGGTCTTGATGAGGAGGTTTACATTTAACAACATCATGGATGTGTTGTTGGGAAAGATGAAATTTATGAATGCAGATCGAAGAAATCCTTATATGGATTGAAATAAACTTTGAGGGTATGGTATTCCAAATTGGATACTTGCTTAAGGAATAAGAGTATTAACAAAGAAAGAGTATATAACAAATCTTTACATCAAAGAAAGGCAGGAGTATTACCACATCATAATTGTTTATGTTGATGACATTATCTTTTATAGAAATGATGAAAGATCCAGTGAAAGATTTTACGAAGAAAGGAAAAGGATTTTTGATAAGTCCGTACTGTGTAAAATGAGACACTTTCATGGGTAACAAAATTTAGAAAAAGGAAAAACACATCTTTATTTTTCAAGAAAAGTATAATAAAAAACTTTTTAAGAAGTTTGGCATGGAAAAATAAAAACCTATATCCACACAAATTTTAGTGAGAATAAATTTGTATAAAGATGGATAAGGAAATTAAGATGATCTTAAAAAATATAAAAAGATAAATAGAAGTTTTTTATATTGGACTTTCTCAAGATCCTAATTTATTTATATTGTTTCCTTATGTGAATGATTTCACAGTGATGCTGAAGAATCACATTTATATTCTGAAAAAAGAATTCTAAGATACATTAAAAGAAATTTTTTTTGAATAATATATGATATCTTGGAATGTATTGATTTTTTATGTTTTCATATGCTGATAGGGTAGGAAATGTTGATGATAGATAATCCAAATCAGGTTGAGTTTTATTTCTAGGGAAAAGTTGTTATATTGTCCATACAATGAAATATAATTTAGTAAGACTCTATATGAAAAAACATGAGTATGTTTCTTCTACTCAAGATACTACCCTACTTATGTGGATGAACAATTAGTTATAAGATTTACATGTTGAAGTGAAGTTACCATTCTATTGGGTTTTGATAATTAAAGTTTAATCAATCTCACCAAGAATCCAATTCAACATTCTTGTTCCAAACATATTGATAAAAATTATCATTTCATTAAAGATCATGTGGGGAAGAATGAATTGAATGTTGAGTAGGTGCCTATATCAGAATAAGTTGCTGACATTTTGACAAAATGTTTACCGAAGGAATACTTTTCTAAATTGGTGTTGAACTTGGGCATCCGTAATATTTCTAATCAAGGTTGGGGTATGTGTTTTTGTCCCCTATCTCATCGAACATTTGGATAGTGATTTCAAGGGAGTTAATTTTTTCATAAATATATCCTTACGGAATCATGTAAATAGGTGGAGTTGTGGGTAATCTGTGAATCCAACATTGTATGTGTGTGAACTCTTATAAGTATTTATTGGAGTGGTTTTAAGATTTTTATTTTGTATTCCAGGGAAGTTGAAGAAGTGGAGAACGCTGAGGAAGAAAGTTGTTAAGAAAAGTTAAATAGGATTCATGATCACTACTTTTGGAAATAATATTTTTTCTATCAACGATTCTTGTTTCCTACAATGAGTTACCTCACATAGTCTTATAATTATTGATAAGTAATCCTTATCTTAAAGATACAATGTTTTTTGATTTGTGAATCATGGTTATAAAAATATAAAAGTTTATATTATTAGGACCATTATAATAATTATAACCATATTCAGGTGTTGTATTTTATTATTAATGATGTTTGAGAAGAAAATGATGTTTAATAAGAAAAGAAACTGCCTCACATTTTTTTGATGAAAATAGGACTAACGATTTTATTCAATAAAATTAGACTCCCAATGGTTTTGAAAGTCCATTTATTGAGATGTTGTTTTTGGGATGAAAAGGATCATCAGACTCACCTCTGTTCAGGACTGGAAGAAGAGATTGTAATTCGGTAGAACTTGAGTCTACATAAATGTGATGTAAATGTGATAATGATTTACTAATCATTGAGTTATAATATATCATATGTATCATGTGAACCATGTGATTTAGTCTTGATGAAATAAATGGGGAGAAAAGATTCTGACCAATCATATTTAGCCTGATCATAATCGTTTCAATCGTATTCATAATGAGTAGGATAAAAATTTATTGATGGAAGAGTAGGAAGTTATAATAATTACAAATGAATGTAAGTAGTTTTTGGAAATTTTGGGAAGTTACAATACATTACATGGTATGTAAGGAGGTTCTAGAGAAAATATTCAATGTATTTAATGTCATAATGGAAGTCATGATACAAGAAGAAGTTTGTGAATGAAGGAAGATGTTGAAGCCAATAGTTCTAAATTACAATCAATCATATTTGGTTTACCATCATATTAATTAGAGTATAATGTTTTTGTGTAGAAAATTCATTGGTATCATATTCATTAGAGAAGGAAGTTGTTGAAGCTACTGATTCAAGTCCATTGAATTTGGTATGCCATTGTAATTATCAGAGGACAATTTATTTGGGAATGATTGATGCAATAAAGAAGAACAATCTGACAGAGATATTGTTGGATATGATTTCAAATGGGGGGATTGAAGTTGGAATAATATGTTTATTTTCATCACATTATTATTTATCATTTCAATGAATAAATCAAATCAGGAAATAAGAATAGTGTCTATTCGTTCATATATGAAAATGATATAGATCTTTGTAAAGATGAAATCATTCTAAGAGAATCATAATGGGAAATTATAATTGATATGGTGTTTCTAAAATAATTTATAAGAGATATGATGTGTTTAAAAGATTTGATAAGAATTGATAAGATATGAGAAGAGTTTAGATAAGTTGATGAAGTCCAGATGCACCTGAAACTCAAAAAAAACATGAAAATTTGAGTAATTTGGTTGAATGAGAATGTTTTTTTAGAATCCATACCAAAAAAACAATTGGTATGATTATTAAAGGCTAAATATATATTGTACTTTTCTAATAGAAGTATTGTTCATGAGAAGTAGAGATAAGGCATATCATTAGATATAAGAAGGGATTTCTAATTGTTTTTCTTAAAGAAGTCATGCTTGAACAAAGAGAAAGGATAAGAAACAATATTGCAATGTATTTAGATAATCATTATATTCAGATAATTTTCATATTCAACTGGTTATTGTATTTGGGAAGAAAATTTAATTCATATGGCAATATTATCATTTTTTGAACTGAAGAAGAATGTGGAGATATTGTATCAATTGTATTCTACAGAGATATATTTTTGTATTGAGAAATCAGACTTGAAAAAATTAGACCGGATATTAATACAAAGTCCACAAAGTTATTACCAGCTTCTAGTTAAGGAAGTGAATAATTTCATTGAATGTTTATCTTTTTGAATGTTTATAAAGACTCACCCTAACATGTTTTGTTACAAAAACGTTATATTACATCATTTTTCCAAAAGGAGCACATATACTATTGAACATATGATATATACTATATGGGTTAAAGGGAATATCCTACTCATTATATTCCCCAAAAATGGATATTTTTCAAGTGGATTTTTTAGTCTTGGATCATTTCCAAACCAGGCTAAGGATGTTGTTATTCTTATTGAATAATAAACCTTATAAACTTATGTGTGTATGTGGATCTGTTTTGACTTTTTTCTGGTGGGTAATGTTACATTTAATTGGAGGTGAAGGTTTTTTTATATGTAAAAAACATAAAAGAAGAAGATATCACTGATTCACCCCCTCCACCTCTTAGTGATACAATTATACCGACAAGGCAATTACACATATATTTCTTATATTCAATGATAAAACCAAAAAAATATTTTTTTCTATAACATCAATGATTCAGTGCTTCAGGTTGATAAATCATTCAACAATGAATGGTTTTTATAGTGGTATATAATAAAATAATTATAAATATGAATGTATAGGATATAGTGCACATGTGGTGGAAGTATAGGGGGTATATAAGAGGAATATCAGAAGTGGGAGGCTATTATACAATCATAGTTATCATATATTTTCACTGGTGAGGCTCAATGATGCATTTTAGTGATGATATAATATATAGTAGGGATTTGTAACACTATGTGTATATTTAGGTATGAAATTGATTTGAACATTTTTTTTCTAATCCTTGTGTAAGTTAGTTGTTTTGAATGATTGGAAGAGTTGGAATGTGCTGAGGTCAATTCATGAGAGGTTGGACTCATTGTAGACATTGTACCTTGAGGATAGATAGAACATGGAAAAACATGTAGTGGACTAGGTACACAATGTCCTTATTAGATGTTGGAAGGACCCTAGAGAGCCATTGATCACCCAATGTCCCAAAGAAGGGAACCCAATGGGTATTGGGTACACATTAACAGTGAACTGAGTACCCAGTGACCACTTTTCATATTTTTTCTAATTTTTTTATTAATTATAACAAATTTGTTAAAAATGTAATAAAATAATGTATTGCTCATTTATCCATGACAAAACAAATGGCCACCCCATCTCATTATATCTTATTTTATATTGGAATCACATGTCATTGGTCTCTTCTGATCTCTATAGGTAAGGGTAGAATTCCTTTTCCATATAATCTCTATTTATTTATCTCTTTCAATAATCACAACTGGATATCCAAACATTATGGTACTTTTAATATTTTGGGAAATCTTTCAATTGATTTGAATTAATCTAATGATATTAAATGAGTGGGATCCTATTAATTCTTGGTAGGTCATGCATAAAATTTCCCAACAGTTTATACATGTTTCTTATGATGTGTGGTGTGTTTCCACAAAAAATGTATCTGCCTGACCTGAAATTAATCTAATTGTTCCTTATATCCCCATATGAGTACAATAAGTTTGTTTAGGTAAGTGAGTGGCCCTCCATGAATTTTTCTTTGATGCTACAGTCAACGATGTTCATGATCTTGAAATAAATCATGATGAACAATGTAATTGAAACCCAATAAGATGTTCCATGAGTTATATTATGATCTTGTTAACCTTTTTATGTTCTAAATAATCTATATTGATAAGGGGGTATAAATTTAAATGAGAGGTAGCTTTGGTATTACTTAGTTATGGGTTTTCTGGGTTTCACTATAGTCAGTTGCCTTGTTTTGATGTTCTTGAAAGGTGTTGGTTTCCCACCTTAAGATTTATGGTTTTGGTTGGTAGTTCCCTATATAGGGAAATTTTTGCCTAGGGTTAGGATTTTGAGTCCTAAACGTATATTGGATTGAATTGGTGTTAGATTCTAGTCTCACATTATAATGAAATTTAATGATGTGATATTAAGTTGATTACCATACCATGATATGGTTAATGTTAAGGGATTCAATTCCTTAGTGTAATTATGTTGGAATGAAATAGAGATCATGTTTCCTTAGGTAACTGATCATTAAAGTCTTGGGTCTCCATTACCATTGAATTTTCATTTTTATGAGTTTGGATTGAGTTTTCTTATGTATAAGATCATTATAGACATGGTATTTTTGTTCCCCATTTTCTTTCCAATGTTATGTATCATGATCAAGATCGCATAAGGGGACGATTATTATATACATGAGATAAAATTTACCATTTTACATAGCATTTTTATGTAGTGGGATCAGGATACCTATGATATGGGATCAACATAGACATGTTTCACCATTTCTATTGGTCTTTATAATATTTTCTATGGGGATAAATACGCCTATTGTCAAAGATAGTTATAGACATGGGTTAGATTTCACAATAGTCTCTGTACTATTCTAATTAAGGATGGAGATGTCTATCAGCTAATATCAGAATAGTTATGAGCCACCTTCAAATTTTTCTTATCATTATTATGTATAGTGGTTGAGATACCCTTAGGGATGAGATTATTGGAGGCATGGGAATGCACTACCCCACCATCCCTTTGATGTTATAGTGATATTCTTGGACCTAAGATGATGATGGAAGAGATAGGTATTGTCACTCCTTGGGTGTATTATTCGACAAATTATGGTGTTGTATTTATTATTATTATTATTATTATTTGTTTAAATTTTTTGAATATCACTTCAGTTATGAACTTTTATATTATGGATTTGTTTAGGGTAACCATTGGAAGTTTCCTACTATGTTATAATCACATCTTACCCAAGAATCATATTTGATGAATTTAATTCTTGGTTCATATTATATGTAATGTAAACGGCCTATTTAGGGATTAATGAGCTGGATTTAACATGGTCAATGTCGGATAATGGGACTAGGCATTGACTTGGTTTTGATTTTGTATTTGACTCCATTTTTTAGTTATTTTGAACCATGTTGTATATGAGAGTCCCATGGGTGATCTTATTTATTTATATATAACTCATGTTACATTAAAATAGATCATTGTTTGTATAGAGTGTGTTTTGGTATTCCTTCATTCATGGAACATAGATATGATTTCGATTAATGTTTTTATTATGATGATTTTTATTATTATAACTTTTGATATGATTTATAATAGTGGTTATAGTGTAAAAAAGATACTTATAGACCCTTGTCACTAGTTATAATCCACTGGTGTATGGGTAGACATTCTTAATGTGTTGTAGAACCTCTATTTTGATCAATTTCAATTAGCTAGACTAGGTATGTAATAAGTGGTGGGTTTTTGGAAAAATAATATTGATACCTATGGAAGGTTTGAGAGCACAATAGAGAGAATATGAACTCCAATAATTTTGTTACTTTATAAAAGTATGCTTTAATGTTAAGTGGTAACAAGTATAATCTACAAACCAATTCAAAAAATAAAAATAAACATAAAACATCCTATAACTATTAGAATGAGATCATTAGGAAAAAGCATCACTTAATATAAAACAATGGGTTTGGTAATACAAAAAACCAGCCAATTCTCCGAAAAAAATACACATCATATAACCCTAAATGAGAAAAATTAATTCCTTAGGCTTTAATAATCAAGCATTATAATGTGAGATCGTAATTAAGCCTCGTATGTTAAATTTGATTATTAAAATTAATCCTAGAATCTTATTGATTTAAATATTTAGAAAATAATTATAACTTAACTATAGCTATTTAAAAAAATGGATAACATGGAATTGAATTCTGAATTCCTCCCACATTATTCATGGGGGGTGTAGATGGTGCATTTTCACTTATTATACAAAGTGCATAAAGATTAATGTTTATAGTGGGTTCCTAAATCAAGAAGCCACCCAAAATCTCTCTATCTAAAAAATTTAGTTAATGTAATAGTGATTGATTGCTATCAATGCCCGTTAAATAATTAATTACATAGACCATATTTAATTTCATTAATTTCAATAGCCAAATACATATTATTGTCCACAATTAATTATATTACAATTAATTTTATAGAACATTTTTAAGATTCTCCCACATTGGATATACCAATTGATGAGTATATATCAAATCAACCACCCTCTTTTGTAGGAAAGAAAATATATAAATAATATTAGTAGGTCATATAAATAATAATAATTACCTTCCATATATCAGAATGTACTTTATATCATAAATAACAATATGAAAATAAATTAAAAAAATTGTTTATTATCCTTATAAAAAACTATTACCATATTGTTTATTTTATATCCAAAAAATATTTAACATTAAATTAATGTGTACACATATAATGAAGGAAAAAATATTTAAATATACATATATTCTAATAATTTTTTCAATACAACAAAAATTTTACAAGGTATAATTTAATCACTTAAATATTTCATGATCCTTGAATTTATATGAACGGAATCCTTTAGTAAAAGGGTTATTAGTCATTAATGCAGTACTGACAGGTTTAATGATAACTTTATGGTCATTAACACACTTCTATATAGACAAGGATTTAATTTCTAATGTGTTTAATCTGACTCACACTTTTTTTATTAGTTATAAATACAATTGTTAAATTATTCCAGAATATGATCAATGAAAAAAATTATTTAAACATTAGGTTCGGAAATGAAACTCTTTATCTGAACACCAAATTAATTTTCCTCAACATAGGAAACAAACTCAGGTTCTATAGTATGAGTCACTATCAATGTTTTTTTGAAATATATCCATGACACAACTCTATTATCCATCATAAAAATGTAACATAAGATTGATTTGTGCAAGTCAATACATTTATAAAAATTTATATCTAATTATATAAAATCATATAAATTATGAGTCATTTTATATATAATAACGCATCATTTATCCCCTTAATATATATTAATACCTTATTCATGACCTTCTGATGGTCTACAACTAAATTACTCTGATATCACCCCAATATTACTATAGAAAATACAATGTTATAACTTATTCAAAGATGATCATACATTAATCTACCTAAAAAAATCATACTAGATGGATTTCATTTTTTCTTATTCCAAATAATTTTATGGAATTTTTTCATATTGAATTTGTCACCATTAAAAATAGGTGTTATACCAAGTGCACAATATTTCATATAAAATATCTCCAATAATTTATTAATTTAGGTTTCTTGATACAATCCCAAAATTCTTCTCAACCTTTCTCTATAAATATTTAACTCTATGACATTGGATACATCAACCCTATCTTTCATGTAAAATATTTTTTTTGTAGAAACTATTTGACTTCATATATAAGAAACATATCAATAATAGAAATTTAAATGTAATATACACATAAATCAACAAGATATATTTTAATCTCACTATATTTTTGATAAATAAATTTATCTATAATGTTTTATTTGAGGCTAAATGATGTAATTACATCATGAAATCATAATTACCATTGTCTGGATGCTTGTGTTAATCCACATACTGATCTTTTATACTTGCACCAAAATGATCACCATTATCAAAAAGGAATCATTCAAGTTGTTTCATATAAACATTATAATAATGATTGTCATTTAGAAATGTAGTTTTAATATTCATATTATGTAATTAAAAATAAAAATAGTATACAATTTCTAATACAATGAATAAATAATCCATCATGGATATTGGTGAAAATGTGTCCATATAATCAATCTCTCCCTTCCAAGTGATCCCTTATGTAATTAGTTATACCATGTATCTCTCAATGTCACCCAATGATTTTTTATTTCCTTTAAAAAACTCATATACATAATATTAGGTTTTCAAACATTGGAAATCAACTAGGTCCCAAACATCATTTGTTTTCATGGAATTTATCACCTCAATCATGGAATCATACAAAATTTTTGACACATTACAAATCATTACTTATGGAAATTATTCATGATCATTTTTTGATATAATATTATAGTCATATTATTGTCGATAAATTATATAATATATACAAATTTATGAATTTATTATCCTTACGGATCATCTTAATGTTTCCATATTATTTTCCTGGAAAACATTTCATTAAAATGGTAGTTTAAGAGTTTCTCAATCATGAACCACATGATCCATATGATGATTATCAACAGTTTATAGAATTATATTTTCTATAAAAATACTTGGATAATGAGTTATGTTATGAGAAATTATCAATCTATCACATAAGCCAGATGGATTATCTTTTAATGATTTTCATCATCCGAATTTCAAGATACATAACCCCCACTAATTAGTTAGTTTTCATGAAATTTTTCATTTCATGATACCATAATACCAATGTACAATGATGTAAAATAAAATTGTAATCATTCATACCTTAAAAATATCCCATGTAGTGATCACTAATGGTATTGATATCTAACATAATTTATTATGGATTATCATAACACACATTTAAAGGACATCCCAAAATGTGTGCACATTAAAGACTCAGTTTCCAAACATTGTGCAATTCAAAACCTATTTTTTTAATACCATATATTGGAACCTGATTCAAAATGAATGATTTTATTTTATGTTATTATATCCATAATAATTTACGTAACTTCAAATTACTTGAAATAATTCATACCATATCAATTAAATTTTGTTTTCTTCTTTTAGTTTCACATTTCTTGCCCAGTAAGGCAAATATAGGGTATTGAGGAACTATTATATTAATTTGAAGAAGATATAATAATGGACTATGTAAATTTACATACATAGTGGATATCCCATAATATTCTACAAATTATTATGACCACATTACCTTAATTTATTCATCACATTGTTTCTAAACATTAGCTATAAAGACTTTAAAGGTGTCAATATCTTCAATTTATATTGATGAAAATTGTGATACATATATTTTGAATAGTTACAAATGAATGAAACAAAGTATTTGTGGTCATGTAAATATATTTTTAAACTACATATATTAGTATGTATGATTTCAAATATAGTTGAACCTATATTATTAACCTTTTTTGATTTATTGGTATTATTTCATTAATATAATACACACAGGTATCAAAATCAAAAAAAAAATAATGATTACTAAGTAACCATACTAAATTAATAATTGAATCTATTACTTTGAGATATAACATAATCTATTGTTCCATAACATAAATGAATTTTTATTTATAACACATATTTTAATATTATTTTAATATTCATGTTATCATTAACAATATTACTTTGAAAATAAATAGGGAAGTAGAATTTTTTTAATATACCACATCCAATATAATCATTTCCATATATCAAATAATAATTAGTTTTAAAAAAATAAATATAAAATTCAATTGTAAAAGTTTGGAAACTGAAATAAAGTTCGTGGAGAAACATTGAATATAAATGGTATTTTTAAAAAACAAATTAAACCTATTTCTTAACATTATAATACATGTCCTGAAAACATACAAATGTGAAAACAACTTGATTTCAAAATAATAATTAAGATCCCATGTCGCAGATTTCATTATGATATGTATAACCTACAAGGTATTCATAATATGGATTGTAGAACTAAAGTCAATACACAACGTTTTGTAAATTCTAGGACCCCTTTTCAATTCATAACAAACCAAATAGAGTGAAATACCTTTATTATTAAGCCATTTTTAAAATTTTGGAAAACATTTCTATGCATGTACAATTATTTTTTAGATAAAAGAACTTATTTATTTATTAATATTAGGTGGAATATAAATTTATCTTTTCCCTTCCTATCATCTTGTACTTTATGATCTTTATGTTTATCATGCATTCTCATTATATAAGTTTCTCTCAATTCTACAACAAGAATTTCTTCTTCTTGAACTCACATGGTTATTAATTCATTAATTGAAAATTTATCATTTTTGTGTTATAAGAGATTTTAAATTAACAATATTGACCAAGATGAGATTGAGAATGAAATTCACTTGAAATTATTTTGATATATCAATCCCAATATTCTTTAAATGATCTATTATATCCCTTATTTGGATAATGTACTCGTGAACACAAGTAAGAGTGGTGAGTCATAAAGGGGTGGAATTCATAAATAACGTGCTTACTAAAAAAATTTAGGAAGAGATAAACCAGTCATATATAGTCTTTAGCCAATCATGGATATTATTATGCTAATTTACTAAACCATGAATGATAGCACATAATTTAGTATTTATGAACATTATGTTTAGAATGTTTCACCACTCTCAATGTTCATATAAAGTAATATAAAAATGTTTTCTATTTTTATTAACTATAGGTCGTTCATCTTTATGAATAGTATAATCATTATAAATCCATCATAATGGTATAAATAACAAATAAATAAATTCATATAAGTCCAAATATTATTATTTACAAATAAAATCATGTTAAAGTGAATCTGATACATATAAAATTCCATAAGGGATAAATAATAAATTAAATAGATTCATAGAACTAATTAAGAATTACTTATTACTATTTTAATTAATAAATTCATGAATTATAATGTTATAATTCATCAATGTATAAAAAAAATATTTTAAAATTTTATTTCACAATCCCAATGGTTAAATTATGAAAATTAAATTTAATATCTCAACTTATTAAAATATAATTAAAGTTTTCATGAGATAAAATTTTTTATATTTTTTATAGATATTATTTATTATAATTTAATTAATACGTATATTTTATTTAATTATATGTTTTATGAAAAACACCAATTTCAATAAAATTGTCAAAAAAATAAAATTAAATAATTATTTTTTTCGAAATATAATAAACGAAATATAATAGATTTATTTAACTTATAAAAATTGAAAATGTTCATGAATTATATAACATGATTTAATTCAAATGTAATATTTATTTAATTTTAAATGTTTTGGAAAACCCTATATTTTAATAATTTTTTTAAAATTTATAATTAAATAATTGGTGAAATGAATGAATGTTTTAAATATATATAATCAATATCATTACCATCTATTGAAAGGTAATAAATTCATATATTAGTTAATGAGATTTTACTAAATATGTATATTTTATTTGATTTGAAATGTTGTGGAAGAAAATAATTTTAATAAAATTTACAAAAATCACAATTAAATAATTATTGAAATATATAATTAAATATATATATCGTGTTGGAGAAAATGTTGAGGCGTACACCCAAAAGACATAGCAAAGATCCACGGATATGGAATTGGGTTCAATTAATTATGTGAAATGAAGGGTTTTTTGTGATTAAAATGATTCTAGTTATAAATAAAGAGGGAATGTGATGAATCAAAATGAGTTCGAATGGAAGAATATAAATAGAAACTAGATTCAAAACAGTGAACAAGAAACAAGTAAATATTTGACTTAGTATTTAACATGATTTGGTATTTTTTAGACCCATGATCATTTAAAAGACCCCCCCCCCCCACACACACATGATTTATTAATCACAAAATGAATGAAATATGAGGCACAATTAAGAAATTGTAAGAGAATAATACAACAGAATCAAAAATATAATCTTAAAAATATGAAGATAAATATGAGAATACTTACAAGACATTACAGTTTCTATCAATCTAGCTATCTGAATCTCTTTGATCTCTTTTGGACCTGAACAAGAATACCATAGTGTGAGTCATATGGACTTCAACCAGTGCTTATTGATAAAGTAAAAGGGCTACACTTCTTCACCTGCATGGTAAATTTTCAATATCCACCACAAATTCCACACTATCGGTGCATAGGGAGGATAAAAGGATTGATAATTTGATCACACATGAAGAAGAAACTCATAAAGAGAATATCAAGTTTCTATAGAAAAAAGATAGAAAAGTTGAATGGGGAAGTGAAACTAAATCCACAAAATAGTTTGGGCATATGTGTGATCAAATATCCTAAAACACAATAGGTGGGTAAAATTACCTTACTAAATGATAGGATTTTACGTATCCCTATTGAACAAATTGAATACCCCAGAAAAAAACTGAATAACTTGACTATCTATATCAAATGGTTAGTGGAGATGATAAATGTCCAGGAAGAATATAATAGTTGATTGGTGATAATGAATGTCGAGAAAAGAATGGGCTGAAGAAAATATGGGGTAAACTAAACAAGCAGCCTTAGGTATAGGCCAATAGGAAAACTCATAATCCTAATGAACAAAGGGGAGTACAACAAGATAAATTTTAGCATTATAAATGAAAATAAATAAATTATTAGTGCATGGTAATCAAATGGAAGTAAAAATAAATAATGAGATTTATATTGGGGGAATCACAATTCACAAATATCTATCATTTTTGTATGAAATTAGAAATTTTCATCCCCCAATTAATAACAAATTTGAACCAAATTCACCATAACTAATCATTATGTGAATTTTGAAAATACCATATCCTTAGTAAAACCATCAGTTAGTTTATTACAAGTATGTATCTTATTAACTTATAATGTTCTAGATTCAATAATGGCTTCCATTAAGTGAAGCCTATTTTCACTGATCTTTCATTTAACATGGAATAATACTTGTTTGAATAAATTATATATTGATTTAATATTATAATATATGGTAAGAAAATAATAATATTGATCATGATTAGAAAGAAAAACCCTTAACCACAATTAATTTTTGATTGCCTTAGTCATGGTTATATATTTGGCCTTAGTGGATGATAAGTCCACAATAAAATGAATGTAACATGTCTTGGATATCAGACCTCCACAAGTAGTGATGAAATATCTTGTACGTAACTTTCTACTATCAATATTTCCTAAATTTTCAGAGTCAACTTAACCTATACTTAACTAATTAGTATCAACCTTTTTCCCACAAAATAAAATCCAATCTATTGTATGTGATATATTCCAACATATCCTTTTTCATGCTTGCCAAGGTGTCCAGCCCAGATTGTCTATGAATCTACTAAGGGTGAAACCTAATAAAGCTAAATCAGACCTAGTATATATCATTGAATAAATAATGTTTCCATAAACATTGGTATAATGAATTATTGAAAAATATTCAATATCTGTAGTAATAATAGGGTAATGAGCTAAAAAAAATTAAAATTTTGAGAAAATGAAACATTAATAGGATTTAAAGTCTCCAGAAAACAACCTTTATAAATTAAATAATGTATGTATTTTAGGATATGTATAATTGTTTATTAGTTCTATCACTAGTAATTTCTATACACATTTTTTTTACACATAACAATTTCAATTAAAAGTAACTCTTAAATTTGGATTTAACAAAATTAATGAGTTTAATATTATTTTACATAATAAAAATATAATCTACATAATGTATTATATAAATCATTATAGTTATAAATGATTTCAAATAAACTCATTTCTCATGTTTACACATAATAAATTGGTTATTATGCATAAAATAATCAAACCTCATGTACCATTTCTAGAAGCTTGTTTAAAACCATACAATGATTTATTTAAGAGGTGGACCTGGTTAGTTTTAAATCCTTTGGGATAACCATAAAGAGGATTCATGAACAATTCCTCAGTAAGGTCATAAAGAAAGAAGGATTTTTTCACATCCAATTAGCCAATGTCGAAGTCATAGAAAGAAGAAAAAAACAATAATTTACTCAATTGAAGAATGTTTAACAATGGGTGAAAAGATTTCAGCATAATAAATTTGTTCCCATTAAAGGAACCAATTGCTCCTTAATCTATCATTTAATTTGATCTTCTTTTCATATTTTTTATCTTACATTCTTTTATAAATCCACTTTCACTGAATCACATTATCATTACTAGGCCTAAAAATAATAAACCAAGTGTGATATATTATTTAATGACATCATTTCTCCATCCATGGAAGAGTTACACTACTTGTAATCGATATAATTTATATATTTATTGTAATATTAAAGATCATTAACAATACGATAACTGGATATTTATAAATCAAAAATACCATGCCATAATAAATAAACAAAGAAGATGGTCTTGGTACCCCTTCGCTCTATCTTTATTTAGATCATAATCACTATTATTTCTAGGAGAATAATAAATTTGTTTCAAATTGGTACTAGATTTAGTTCTGGTCACAACTAGAGGATTAGGAAGAGAAGGATGAAGAAGAGCCTCAAATTGCGATGGTGAACTAGGATAAACAACCACATTGTGATGTGTATAAATGTTGTCATCAGTGATAAGTCTTTCCTTGGGAAAAATAGACTCAGGGAATAAAATAACTCCACTAATTATACATTTAAGGTATCTAGGTTTATAAACCCATAACATGTATCCTTTAACACCCTTAAGTTTTCCAATAAAGTCACATTTTTTATCCCTTAGTTTTAACAAATATGATTTGACATGGGAATATGTTGCACACCCATAGATTCTTAAATGGTTATATGAAGGCGGGATTTCATCCGAAAATTATTTTATCATTTTGAATTAAATGTTAGTTGATGGGAATATATTATTATTGTAGATTTTTGTAGTGGTATCCTCTAAACACAATTATTTGGATAGACCCAAGCATTTAATCATGATTTGGACCCACTTAATAATGGTATGATTCAAAAATTCAGCCAGTCCATTTTGTTTGGGGGATTTCCTTAATATCCCAGGGCCTATAAATACTATCCATTTGATATAATGGTTTGAAATTATTATATAGGTATTCAAGTCTATTAGCAGTTCCCATAACCTTAATCTTCTTTCCAATTTTGGTTTTCAACATGTAATATCAATGTTTTGAATGTCTCAAAGACATCAGACTTTTTTTAAGGATATAAATACACACTTTTCCTAAGTTATCATTAGTAATGGTAAAAAATAGGAACATTCTCCATCGATGGTAGTCCTGGAATAGATCTATAAATAATAATGTATTTACTTTAAATTTTGAGTTTCTTTGTATATGTCACTACTAAAACTGGCCCTCTAAGCATTATCCATAAAACATTGGTCATAAAAACGGATATTGTAAGGTGTGATACTACTTAATATCCCTCATTTATTAAGTTTCTTAGACTCTTAGAGCTCACATTCCCCAAGATTCTATTCTATAACATGGTGTTATATTAATTTTTAGAATACACACTGTTCAATTTACTATAATGGTTTTTACTTTCACGATATCACTTCAATTAACAAGATATCATTTAATAATTTTCATAGATCCTTTAGGTATTTTTAGGTATCCTCATTATGAATTTAAAATGACGCCCTTATAGCCTAAAATCCCTATGTATATTAAGATTCAATGAAGGTAAGGTACCCACCTAATGTTGAATTACATGAGGATAAAATGGTCATCAAGTTAAATGAAAACAAAACCTCTTCCTAAGACATTACATCACCTATTTTCCCTATTATCACTTCTCATTATTCCCTTTCTTTTATTCAAGTAATTCCACTCTAGTGGGACACGTTTAAAATAAACACCTAGAATCGATGACACACTCATCAATGAGAACAAGCCTAAATATAGTTCAAAAACATGCTAAATCATATCCAAAATCCAAATGGAGGGATTGGTCAGTTGTTTCTTTAGTCTTAGGATTTTGTTTGGGTTTCCCAAACTTGGGTTTAATGATCCCAACTTTCCCAAAATTGTATCAAACATCATTTATATCTTTATACATAAACATATATTTGGGATATTTATTTCTCCAACTCTTTTCATTATTATATTATTTCTTTTGACTCCTAGTATTAAGCCTACCAATAGTAACGAGACACTCAACTTCTGTAACACCCCGAGATTTTTTGAAAAATATTCTTTTTTAATTTCATTAATGTCTTGTGTTGTACGATACACCAAAAGGAGCTTGAACAACATGCATCCTTGACTTGCCTTGCATTACACGCAATCACAACCTTCCTCGATAGCGTGTGTAGTATGCAATACCGAGTTTCACTAAACAACAATATGCTATTAAAATATTATTAAAACTAGCCATTATGAATAGTAATAACCACTTTTTGAAATTTTATAAATTTTACCTTTCAAAACGGACTTCATTGTTGGATTCGGAATATCAAAATTAGCTTAGGGGGAAATTTTGGTACTTTTCGGATAACTTTCATTTTCTGATGAATAGTGAAAATTACTAAATTTTAATTAAAAACAACCTTTTTAATCGAAATAATTAATAGTGATAAATTATTAATTTGAGTGGTTTTAAAGTATTTTTAGAATATATTTTTACAATATAATAAAATTTTGGTCATTAAATGTAATTTCACATTTAAACCAGACATAAACAAGTATCAATCTTTTGATAGTTATTATCTCTTAAGAACACGCTATTTGTTTTGACGACGGGAATTAATTTTTAAATTAATTAATGAAACTGATATGTTTTGAATTTGGTAAAATAGATATCATTTTTTATTTCATAATATCAAATATAGCTTATGCCTAATTTTTGGTATTTGTTTGGAAACGTTCATTTTTTGATGAATAGTGAAACCACTAAGTGGTAGTTAAAAAAATGACTTTTTCATAAAACATAATTTTACCGCTTCTGTGAGTGGAATTTCAAAAATCCGAGAGACACGGTTGATTTTAGTAAGTAAAATGTGGTTCAATGAGATGAAAATAAATTTTGATGAATTTTAACTTTTTATGTTTTTTTACCACGGTTAAAAGTAAATAGAGTAATTAAGGGTAAAAATGATATTATTATTACCCTAACACTTGTACTAATTCTATTGGATAAGTTTAAGTATACCAAAAACAACCTTATGAATAAAAATGACCATTTAGGCCCACTTGGATTAGATTAGGAAATTTATTATTAATTTATTTAAAGAAGGGTTAAAATAGTTAAAATCAATGATTAATAAATAAATCATTTTTAATATAGGGTTTTACATAAGATAAAATCGACTATAAATATTCATTAGAAAGTTAAAAAGACTTCCTACATAATGGTATTTTATTTTTAATTTTTAGACATTAAATAATTTAATTTATTTTTGACACAACGATGATGCAGTAATTATCTTATTAATGAAATATTGACACAATTGATGTTATAAATACCCAAATAAATGTAATTTGAGACTTTTTATGAATTCCACTAATTTTCTAGGTTAATATGACATGTTTTTATTGATTTAATTAACTTTGGTTGAACTAATCATTCTGTTATGATTTTCAAAAAAATCAATTACTACATAGTGACAAAATTGAAATAAAATAGTTTTTAAAACAAATATTATATTATTAATTGTAATTTTATTCCTAAAAATATAAGGTTCGGGAAAATGACTTAGATGAGGTTATATATATTAATAATAAACAACTTGGGGTTCGTTTGGCTTGTTATAGTATGTTTTTTAACCTTTTAGTGTAATAAAACAAAAAGACAAGGTAAAAGTAAAATTATTTAACTTAAAGTTAAATCTAAATGATAATGTTAAAATTGAAACCTAAAATTGTCTAAAATATATTGGATGAGAGGATTTAGACCCATACCCACATTATTTTCTTAAATATATCAATATGGATCTATTTAAAACCGAATATGACTTTATAATAAAATAATATTTTTTGTTTTTCCAAAGATGTCCCTCTCCTCCCTTATAAAAGGGCACCTCCTTCATCTCTTCCTCACACAACATTGATCCTTCAAACTCGGCAAACCCCAGCCAAATTATCCTCTACACATCCCTAGAAACATCCTAGAGGTCCTGGTCTACTTAAAATACCAATCATAGTGCCCTAAGAATAGGTTTCAAAGAGGTGTATCGAAGAAGAGGTAATTTCTTCTATCGATTCTTTCAAACTTATTTCTTCTTAAACTTCTTCTTATTTAGTTGTTTCATTATAAAGTCATAAAATAAGTATAAATAATATACTGATATGTTATTATAAATATTAAACAACACCATTTCACCTTCTATCCATCCTACGGAAAACAATATCACCGCGCGTGCGTACGTACGGAATACCGTCTCCACGCCATGGTGTAATCTGTTTTTACACCAACACCTCACATGGATGGGTATTATGGTGTAAATAATAACTATACATAGTTATTATAACATCATAATGATTCTGATATATTGTATCATCCACTCCAATTGAATTCAATAATTATGGAGACGATATCATCGCTTGTGCGTATGTACGGACTACCGTCTCCACGACGCGATGATATTAATTCTCCATGTTAACCATTTAAGAATGACTATGAAGTATATATAAGAAATAATAATGATATATATTACATTATAGAGCTATTGGATTTATTTAAATATTTATATTTATGTAATCTACTTAATTCCATTCAACTCAACAAGGAAACGAAAACAGCGTTCATGCTTATGTACGGCCTACCGTCTCCATGAACGGTGTATTTCATTCCTTTTATCAATCTATAATATATAGGTATATGATGAATATATATTACTTATAAATCATGTTTTACATTCTGTAATTAAGTAAATCAGGTTATAAATAAAAATATCAAGAACAACAAGTCCAAACATGTACGATAAATAAAACGATTTTACCCAAAATGCTCTTTATCATGGAATTTACAAAAGAACGGGTAATATAAAGTCATAATTGAACCATATATGATATCATAACAATGAATATGATTCTGTAATAAGTCAATGACATTATTTAAATCATTATAGAGGAGGTCCGGATATGTACGAAGCATTCCATACCTATGGTAAGGGATAATTTTGCAAATCTCATTTTTATCCGAGATTGCTTATTTTTTAGTATTTACTGGGGTTATTTATATCATCCATGTCCATGTTTTATAAAAGTGTTTTCATGTATGTTTAAACTCCTTTTTACCCATTTTTGACTTTTATTACATGGTATGTAAGGAATCTTTCTTTTGTTTACGTTACGAGGTACGTTTTTGAATTTTCCTACAAAAGTACGAGGAGAATGTTATTTTTAACTTATACGGCGTGAACGGATTTTTACGGTTTCATAATGCCTCATTTTCATGAAGCTTAATCTATATGATTTTATGAAATTTTCAACAAAATACTTTAATTTTAACAGTTCATGGCATTTTTTGAAAAGAAAATGATTTTGACGAAGAAAGGATATTTTCCTCAAGAATTCATTTCAAATGTTTTATCAAAACCATTTTCCATCTAAGATGACATCATTTGATATGTGTATGTTTCAAGTATAATGTCTCTATGATTTACATGGTTCACTTTTCTTAGGATGAAATGTCCATTTGTTTTGTATGGATTATGAAATGATGGGACAATGTTTATGAAACCCATTTTATTCTTTGGTTTATGATGAATGTTTTATGTTTATTTTGTGGCACAAGTAAGAATGATTTCACTATGAGATTGGCGGGACCTATATCTCCCTCCAATGCATAGGGTAACGATTTATATCTCATGAAATAGACATGGCTGGAATGGCAAGTTAAACTGGTTTAGTAATACAGGACTGGAACAAGGAGTGAACTCAATTCAGAAAGGGACATTGTCCACTAAGATGGTCTTGGAAGTAATGCCTTGGATACTATGGAAATCATATCATGTGCTTAATGGTTGCTACAATTACATGTTTTATTCCTAAGCTATTTTATCATTATTAATGTTTCATTATGATCTATTCATTACGTACATCCATGTTTTATGTCATTGCTCAAGCTTTTGATGTTTAAACATTATGTTCATCTTTTAAAGTTCAAATGTATATGGTATGTTTTATTTAATCCATGCTTAACCTTAATAAGCATTTGAGCTCACCCTTTTTATGTTTTCTTTTCCCCAGGATATAAATAAAGGTTTTAGGTAAGAAATAAAAGGGGAATATCATTATGGGAGATGTTGAAGTTCTTTCACCGCGGTTAAAAGATTACGTTCCATGTTTCCAAAGACACTACACTATTACAGTCCTTGTGTGTCTGTTTTTGTTATTTACTAAGTATTCGGAAAAAGTAATGTAATTTTCATGTACGTTAAGCTTCGGGCCTCTACAGCTGGTGTTATTGGAAAGGTTTAGTCAGCCTTTGGAATCTAGGATGCGAAAACGTTAGTGAGATCCCTAGAGATATTTCTAAGGTATGTCTAGGGATTTCCCTAAGGTGAAGTATAAGTATAGGTTATAGTCCTAGAATTATGGTAACGATATTACAATTAAACCTAAGATGTTAGATATTAAAGGTACTCCCCCTTTATTATGTTGTCTTCCCTAGAATGATTTTTGCCTCTCACACTATTCTTTGTGGGTTTTAGATGATGGCTGGAACCCGAAGGATCCGTGTTAATCAATGCAATGGACAATGCAATGATTGTCCTCCAGAACAAACAAATGTTATGGGAGATGGAGTGCAAAATCTTAATGCTATACTTACACAAGCTATGAATCAATCTGGACTTCTAAATGAGCATAGATGGGAACAATATTTTATTGAGTCCTTCATGAGGCAACGTCCACCTTCTTTCAGTGGGTCTTCTGATCCACTTGTTGCTGAACAATGGATCATTACCACTGAAAAAATATTTTCAGTTCATCAATGTTCTAAACATGATAAAGTCATCTTAGCAGTATATCGTTTGGAAGGTGAAGATGATCAATGGTGGAATCTTATGAAGAATATGAGGCCAATAGATTAAATTGAGTCCATGGAATGGGACGAGTTCAAGAACCTATTTTTTAATAAGTACTTCCCTCGTATTCTTCGAACAAATATGGAGAAAAAGTTTCTTGAACTAATGAAAAAGGATGACGAATCTATTGGTATATACGAAGCGAATTTTACAAGGCTTGTAAGGTATGAATCTGGATTTATTATCCAACCCGAATGTAAAGTTGATCGATTCTTCAGTGGCTTAAAACCAAATTTTCGAAGGGCATTAGCTATAGGAGACATCAGTACCTATGAAGAAATTGTGCGTTGTGATATCAAGGTAGAAATGGAAGTTGGTGTTACTTATCCATCTCATAGTTTTGACAAGAAATGAAAGATGGAGTTCAATGAGAAATCTTAGAATAATGATGAAAAGAAGATGAATGTTTCCTTATGCTCAAAGTGTGGACAGAAGCATGGTGGATATTGTCTTAAAGGGACTAAAAAATGTTTTAAGTGTGGAAAATAATGTCATCAAGCAGATGAGTGTCGAAGTAATGGAAAATGGGTTTCTAATGATGTGAATAAAGAAAATACTGCAAAGAACCCACCACCAACACTTCAATGCTTCATGTGAAAGGAAATGGGGCATTGTGCTAATAAATTCCATAATCCAAGGGTTAGTGATGATAAACATGAGCAACCACTTAAGGAAAAGTACAAAGGGATGTCACATGCGATAACTATTGGCGATGTTGAATATGACAATGATGTGGTGGAATGATTAAGTGTTTATGTAATGGGATTGCAAAATAATATTTTATATAGTATCATGAAATATTGAAATATTTATGTATTGTTCTATTGTAGTTTTCAATAATTTTATGTTACCGGTAACCATGGAAAGTGATTGAGATATTTTTGGAATGTAGATGATATGCGCATAATGAAAGGATAAGAATATAATGAGATGTTTGATTGTATTCATGAGCTCATGACTAATATAAGGACTAAGTGATATCATGGTTTGAGTATATAGATTTTTAAGGATTTTTGTATGTGGAAAGTGTTAACTTTTAACTGCATTAATTTTTTCACTAAGGTTCAATGGGTATTTATTCTTTAAGAGAATACATGATCAAGGTATTCCCATGTTTATAATTTTACCAACAAGATATATCTTATGATATATTGGGGATAAATGATGGCATTCACGTGAATGTTATGTGGCATTTCAAGTAATTATTTTCTTTATAGTATGAGCTTGGACTGAAGTATTTTAGATAATCCTAAAGATTGGAATGGATTATGTTGGACATAAGTTAGTATTATTTAAGGATAGAACTTTTTTCGATATTATTGATGGGATGTTATAGTAATGTTGTTTTAGAAAAAGGACAACCTGCAGGACGGGCGATAGCCCATCACGTGGGACAAGGCTGTGGGAATCGAACCCACAACTATAGTGCGACTGGACTTTATCACCTACCACCAGCCTACAGGATGTCCCTAGTTAGTAGAAACTAGTTTTATTATATTACACAGTATGATATAAGAATTATATGTTCATTTTTTGAATCGTATACGATTATCCTCACCAAATATGGACTTATGTATATTTGATAACTTTTGCTAACCTTTTGTTTGAAACAAATGGAATGACCCATCATTTTATCGCATGATCTATTAACACTTCAGGAATAACAAATTCAGCTTCATTTCTTTAATAGATGATGTGTAAATTGTTCAAAGCATGAACAACAGTGAGATTGTACCAAAATAAAGTCAGTCTTTATTATGATTAAAATTCTTCAATCTTTAGGGAAATGATATTGAAAAACAAAAATGTTGTCCTAGTGATCTTATATCCAATGAATTAGATGGTACCATAGATCATAAAAAATATATGGCTTTGTGATTGTTGACGTTTTCATAGCCATGTTCTCTGCCACTCTCCATCAGAAGATTACAGTTAGATTTCTCTTCCATGTCCATATTTTTACCTATGTTCTCCTATGTGGAAACCCAGTGATGAGTTAATTTGGGTAAACGTTACATTTCATACTTTAGTTTTTAAAGCCATGTTTCGTTATTCCTTTTTACGATGTGAGTTTCTATTAAAGAATCTTTCGAGTAGTGAACCATTTATAACCCCGATGAATTTCAAGGACGAAATTCATTTTAAGGGGGGTAGAATGTAACACCCCAAGATTTTATGAAAAATATTCTTTTTAATTTCATTAATATCTTGTGTTGTACGCTACACCAAAAGGAGCTTGAACAACACGCATCCTTGATTTTTCTTTCTTTAAACGCAATCACGAGCTTCCTCGATAGCGTGTGTAGTACGCAATATCAAGTTTCACTAAACAATGATATGCTATTAAAATATTATTAAAACTAGCCGTTATGAATAGTAATAACCACTTTTTGAAATTTATAAATTTTATCTTTCAAAACGGACTTCATTTTTGGATTTGGAATATCGAAATTAGCTTAGGGGGAAATTTTGGTACTTTTCGGATAACTTTTATTTTCTGATGAATAGTGAAAATTACTAAATTTTAATTACAAACAACCTTTTTTTATCAAAATAATTAATAGTGATAAATTATTAATTTGAGTGTTTTTATAGTATATTTAGATTATATTTTTACAATATAATACAATTTTGGTCATTGAATGTAATTTCACATTTAAACCAGACATAAATAGGTATCAATCTTTTGATAGTTATTATCTCTTAAGAACACGCTATTTGTTTTGACGACGGGAATTAGTTTTTAAATTAATTAATGCAACTGATATGTTTTGAATTTGGTAAAATAGACATCATTTTTTAGTTCATAATATCAAATATAGCTTAGGCCTAATTTTTGGTATTTTTCTCGAAACATTCATTTTTTGATAAATAGTGAAACCACTAAGTGGTAGTTAAAAAAAATGAATTTTTCATAAAACTTAATTTTACTGCTTCTGTGAGTGGAATTTCAAAAATCCAAGAGACACGGTTGATTTTCGTAAGTAAAATGTGGTTCATTGAGATGAAAATAATTTTTGGTGAATAGTAACTTTATACTTTTTTTACCACGGTTTAAAGTAAATAGAGTAATTAAGGGTAAAAATGATATTATTATTACCCTAAAAAATGTCCTAATACTATTGGATAAGTGTAATCTGACCAAAAACAACCTTAGGAATAAAATATGACCATTTAGGCCCACATGGATTAGATTAGGACATTTATTATTAATTTATTTAAAGAAGGGTTAAAATAGATAAAATCAAAGTTTAATAACTAAATCATTTTTAATATAGGGTTATACATAAGATAAATCCGACTATAAATATTCATTAGAAAGATAAAATTATTTCCTACATAAGGGTAGTTTATTTATAATTTTTAGACATTAAATAATTTAATTTATTTATGACACAACGATGATGCAGTAATTATCTTATTAATGAAATATTGACATAATTGATGTTATAAATACCCAAATAAATGTAATTTGAGAAGTTTTATGAATTACACTAATTTTATTGGTTAATATGACATGTTATTATTGATTTAATGAGCTTTGGTCGAACTAATCATTCTGTTATGATTTTCACAAAAATCCATTATTAAATAGTGTCAATATTGACATAAAATAGTTTTTAAAATAAATTTTATATTATTAATTGTTATTTTATTCCTAAAAATATAAGGTTCAGCCAAATGACTTATATAAGGTTATATATATTAATAATAAACATCTTGGGGTTCGTTTGGCTTGTTATAGTATGTTTTCTAACCTTATAGTGTAAGAAAACACAAAGACAAGGTAAAAGTAAAATTATTTAACTTATAGTTAAATCTAAATGATAAGGTTAAAATAGAAACCTAATCTTGTCTAAATTATATTGGATGAGAGGATTTAGACCCATCCCCACCTTAGCTTAGAAATATATCAATTTGTAGATATTTAAAACTGAATATGACTTTATAATAAAATAATAGTTTTAGTTTGTCCAAAGGTACCCCTCTCCTCCCTTATAAATGAGCACATCCTGCCTCTCTTCCTCACACCACATTGAGCCATCATGCTCGGCCAACCCCTTCCAAATTCTCTTCTCCACTTCCCTAGAAACATCCTAGAGGTCCTGGTCTACTTCAAAGACCAATCTTAGTGCCCGAAGAATAGGTTTCAAAGAGGTGTATCGAAGAAGAGGTAATTTCTTCTATCGATTCTTTCAAACTTCTTTCTTCTTAAACTTCTTATTATTTAGTTGTTTCATTATAAAGTAATAACATAAGTATCACTAATATACTTATATGTTATTATAAATATGAAAAAACCCCATTTAACCTTCTATCCATCCTACGGAAAACAAAATCACCGCACGTGCATACGTACGGAATACCGTCTCCACGCCGTGGTGTAATCTATTTTTCCACCAACACCTTACATGGATGGGTATTATGGTCTAAAATATAACTATACATAGTAATTATAAAATAATTAATATTATGATATATTGTATCATCCACTACAATTCAATTCAATAATTATGGAAACGATATCATCACTTGTGCGTATGTACGGACTACCGTCTCCACGACGCGAAAAATTCATTCTCCATGTTAACCATTTAAGAATGATTATAAAGTATATATAAGCAATAATAATGAAATATATGACATTATAAAGCTACTGGATTTATGTATATATATATGTATGTCATCTACTTAATTCCATTCAACTCAATAAGGAAACGAAAACAGCGTTCATGCGTACGTACGGCCTACCGTCTCCATGAACGGTGTATTTCATTCCTTTTATCGATCTGTAATATATATGTATATGATGAATATATATTACATATAAATCATGTTTTACATTATGTAATTAAGTAAATGAGGTTATAAATAATAATATCAAAAACAACAAGTCCAAACATGTACAATAAATAAAACGATTTTACCCAAAACGCTCTTTAACATGGAATTTAAAAAAGAACGGGTAATATAAAGTCATAAGTGAACCATATATGATATCATAACAATGAATACGATTCTGTAATAAGTCAATGACATTATTTAAATCATTATAAAGGAGGTTCGGATACGTACGAAGCATATCAGACCTAAGGTAAGGGATAATTTTACAAATCTCATTTTTATCTGAGATTGCTTATTCTAAAGTATTTACTAGGGTTATTTATATCATTCATGTCCATGGTTTATAAAAGTGTTTTCATGTATGTTTAAATTACTTTTTACCCATTTTGACTTTTATTAGATGGTATGTAAGGAATCTTTCTTTTGTTTCTGTTATGAGGTACTTTTTGACATTTCCGACAAAAGTACGATGAGAATGTTATTTTTAACTTATACAGTGTGAACAGATTTTTACGGTTTCATAATGCATCATTTTCATGAAGATTACTCTACATGATTTTATGACTATTTTAAAAAAAAATACTTTTATTTTAAAAGTTCATGGCATTTTTTGAAAATATAATGATTTTGACGAAGAAAGGATATTTTCCTCAAGAATTCATTTCAAATATTTTATCAAAATCATTTTCCATCTAAGATGACATTATTTGATATGTGTATGTTTCATGTTTAATGTCTCTATGATTTACATGGTTCACTTTTCTTATGATGAAACTTCCATTTTTTTTATATGGATTGTGAAATGATGGGATGATGTTTATGAAACCCATTTTATTCGTTGGGTTATGATGAATGTTTTAAGTTTATTTTGTAGCACATGTAAGAATGATTTCACTATGAGATGTGTGGGACCTATATCTCACTCCAATGCATTGGGTAAAGATTTATATCTCCTGAGATAGACATGGTAGGAACGACAAGTTAAACTGGTTCAGTAATACAAGACTGGAACGAGGAGTGAACTCGATTCCAAAAGGGACTTTGTCCACTAAGATGGTCATGGAAGCAATGCCTTGGCTACTATGGAAATCATATCATGTGCTTAATGGTTGCCACAATTACATGTTTTATTTCCATGCTACTTTATCATTATTAATGTTTCATTATGATCTCTGCCTTGCATACTTCCATGTTTTATGTCATTGCTCAAGCTTTTGATGTTTAAACATTATGTTCATGTTTTTAAGTTCAAATGTATATGGTATGTTTTATTTTATCCATGCTTACCCTTACTGAGCATTTGAGCTCACCCTTTTTATGTTTTCTTTTCCCCAGGATATAAAGAAAGGTTTTAGGTAAGAAAAAAAGGGGAAGATCTTTATGGGAAATGTTGAAGTTCTTTTACCACGATTAGAAGATTACGTTCCACGTTTCCAAAGACGCTAAACAATTACGGTCCTTGTGTGTCTGTTTTTGTTATGTACTAAGTATTCCGCAAAATTAATGTAATGTCCATGTACGTTATGCTTCAGGTCTCCACAACTTCACCTTTAATTTTTGTATTAGAATGTAAATAGTCAGATAGAAGGGCTAACTTGGCTCCTAGAGTCAGTGTATCTCAACCATTCATAATATTTTCAAATAATGTGTTATATGAATTAACAGTAGAAATCAAGAGGATCATTTCTTTAAAATCATCATCAACTTTGACATTTATATTTGTAATGTAAATCTTGATTTTATTAATTTCATTCAAATTTGATTTAATATAAAAATCAAAACCTATTTTAAAGGTAAATATGTGTGGTCTATTATATAATATACCAATAATTTATACCATAATATAATGTTTCTAAAGGTTAAGAAAAAATCCAACAGGAGTTGTTCTATATAAAATATCTATGAGGCATTTATCCCTAAAGAAATAAAGAATTATGGGCCTTAACCATAACATCATAAAAGACATAGTTCTATGTGGTAATGGTATGTTCATCATCAGAATGGGTCCCAATTTGGTTTTAGGTATATATAAAGCATCTCTATGCTTCTGTTGTACAATAAGGACCCTTAATCTAACTCATCAAAAATTAAAATCATTTTCACCATCAAAATATTTGCATTTATACTTTATCAAATCCATTTTTTATCTAATTCATCTGATACCAATTTTTTTGGGAAAAAATGGAGGAGTACACCCCCATGAAATAACCCTAATCTATAAATATACAATTTGATCCATTAAGCCTGTGAAATTTAAGGATTCATCATGGTTACGATTATTGTAATTACAAATAGAGAAGGAATGTGATTAATCAATATGTGTTCAAAGAAAATATTGTAAATAGACACCAAATTCAAAATAAGCAACAAAAAATTAGTATTGATTGGACATATGAATTAATGGTATTTGTTCCTTTTTGTACCTACATTCATTGTAATAATAACACACACACACACATTTAATTAAGCTCAAAATGAATGTAATACAAGGTTCAGTTTAGAAATTTTAAAAGAATAATAATAGAGTATAATAAAATTAATATTCAAAAAATAAAAATGGATACGAAAATACATAAAATTATAGATATTTTATGTCTATCAAGAAGTCTTGTTCTCTTTGATCTCTTTTCCATTGAAAAATAACAGTACAATTTTTGTTGTATGATTCTCCGCAATCACTAATAGATCAAATAGAAGGGCCTCACTCTTCAGTAGGAAGGAAAAAATCAATATCCACAAGAAATGGAACACCAGTAGTGCATATAAGTGATGAAAGGATTAAGATTTTGATCCTTCATGAAATAGAAACTCACTCAATGGACCTAGGGTTTCTCAAGTACAATGATAGAAAATTAGGAGGAATGGAAATTGAATCCACTATAGTGGTAGGGAACATGGGTGATTAAATATCATATAACACCATATGAATCCAAAATGACTTAGTGTAATGAGAATATTCCACATAGCACCCCCTAAAAAATTGAACAGCCAGAGTTCCAAATACCAAACAAGGGGACAACATAGATCAATGGTGCGATGAATATGATCAATATCCTAGAATAATTCAATATTGTATTAATGATAAGGCATGACAAAAGAAGATCATGCAAACGAAAATTGAAGGAATTTCAAACAAGTATCCCAATATATATGCCCACATGGAAACCTATAAGAACAACAAACAAATAAGAGTCCAACAAGATAAATTTGTGTGTTATAAAATAAAATATAACAATTATACATGCATGGTCATTAATTTGAAGAAAAAATAAATATATAAATTTCAATTATAGAAATAAAACTTTTATATCACATATATTACATTACTAAATATAGGAAAATGTGTATCCCTTATTTTTTAAAATTAATGTTGAATAAGACTTTATTTCAAAATGAATTTATAAATAAGCAGAAATGGATAAAATGAACATATATAGATAATAATTTATCTCTAAAACCCAAAACTTTGAAGGGATGTTATTCAAAACAATATATATATTTTTTATTTTAAGGTAGTGGTATATATCACTATGATATAAAATGTTTGTAATTTCTATTGAAATTAATACCTGAATAATTTTGATTTCAATATTGAAAAGGAAATTGTCACATAAGACCATCCATTATAGAATAATGAATAAAATTAGAATAAAAAACAGAATGACTTTTATACTTTATATAAGGATATAAATGGTTTTTATACCTTATAAAACAAATTATAGAAGGATTAATATTTATATTGGGTTATTATATCATCAACCCACCCCAAATATCTCTATTTACTAAAGAGATTTTTACACAGGTGATTGATTTTCATCAATTACCATCAAATAAATAATTAGATTGACCAAAAAAATTTATGCTTACATAATTGGAAAAAGTAATTTTATGGTCCACAAGTAAATATATTACAACTAATATTATAGACCATTTTTATGTGGAATAATATGACATCTCATCGTTATTTTTATAATGGTATTTCTCAGTGATAGAAATGCCTACCCATCAGAAAATAAATTTCATCATCTAACATCACAACTGAACTACACTAGCCTATTGTATATGTTATTAGGTCTTCTAAGCCTAATAATATATATTATGGGATATATGATTCCACCACATTTATATTGGATACATTTTCCCCTTTTACAATCAATGTGGTATAACCTCACAATCTCACCCTCACATATTTTTCCCTATGTTTGATCCCTGTTAACTTGATCAACATGTGTATTTTTGAATGTATTTATTGAAGCCTAATTTATGATAACACTTGTAGGTGTTTTCGGCATTATAATCCCAAAAATCATTAATATAGATACATATACTAGGGAGACCAAATGAACCAGGAGTAACTATAGTCCACCGTTAAATCCACCATGAAGAAAATGAGAAAACATACATGAAAATATTCTTTCCATTGAGAACAACATAAATTAACCACATCCTCAACTGAGAAAATCATATGGAAACAATGAAACACCCCCCCCCCCAAAATAAACTCCTACTCATATATAGATAAGGATTAGGTATCATCAAATAATTATACTAACACTAGGAAACATAAGTTCAATATCACCTCTCTTTGATGGATATACAACAATTATGACCTAGAGATATAGCCGATAGTATATTTGGGACAATAAAGTTAGAATAACACCTCTTATGATTTTCTATCTCAACTAAATTGAGATCATAGGGAGAAAAATGGAATATGAGAGAATGTAAAACCACATAAGGAGAAGAATATGGGGGTGAAAAAATTAGGGAGTGGAACGAAGTGGCATGCCAATGAAATCAAATAAAAAAATTATATGCTAGTACTTAGTATGGAAACTTAATAAAAAATAACTACAATTAAAAGAAAGTAGTGGGTGAGAAGTATCCCTAATAGGAGAAATCAGAGAATGATGCAAGAGTCTAAAAGAGATAAAAATTAACTCTTGAAAGATAGATCATCCTCAACGATTGTGTGGAGAATAATGAAAGGAGTATTAGTATAAAGGATAGTGATAAGAGTTGTATTATTTATAATATGTGTAAGTGTAGTGTAATATACCTTGGAGAGATGAAGATAACAAAAGATGGGGATAGTGTATAAATGAGTCGGTGGGTAGAGGATGGATCTTAGGGGATCAGGAGTCAGGAGAATGGAATTTAAAGGAAAAATGGGGTGATAAATATAGTGAACCAAACATTTTATAAATAAATATTACATAATTTTATTTTAATATTCAACACATTTAACAATAATAATAAATAATGGACTTTATAGGTTCATTTTATTTGGAAATATGGATACAAAAGTAACTAGTACATAAAATATCTACATTATTTCCATTATATTTTCATAACTAAAACCCTTATTAAAAATAATGTACATAATAACCTATCTTTGTTACCTATTGAAGGGAAACATAACGGAGATATTAGATGCATAGTAAGGTTAAAAATAATATATTTCAATAAATTATCAAAAGAGGTCCTAATATAAGCATAATTGAATGATAAGATGATAAGAACATTAGGAAACCATACCCATCAATTTATATATGATTATCCTGAAACATGGAATAATGTTTTTTCTATCTAATTTCATGATATGTAAGAGTGTGGAATCATTAATAATCAAACATGTGTCATGAAAATAATAATTATTATAATTCATATGTTTTTGTTATACAGATAACCAAAAAAAATAATTTTCTTAGTCGAGGATCACTTATAAGTCTACTATAGTGGATTATGTTCACTCCCCATTTCATAATTTATTTAATCTAGGCTCACTCCCAAGACTATCTTATTGAAAAAATTCACTTACTGAACTATATTCAATCTATATTTTTGTCCTCACTATTTCATGAGATATTTATCTTTACCCAATTCATTTGGTGGTCTATATAATTATGGTCCAACATATCATATAATTAAAACTATATGTGTGCCATGAGATAAAATAACACTTATAATCTCATCAAATCATAATCCATGGAAATGATACAAGATTCATAAATATAAAATGACCATAATCACAAAACAGTCTATATAAAGAATAAATATGGTAACATATGATCATATCACCAGTAAATCATAAGAAACGTCAAAGTATTTTGTTAAAGATAAAAATACTTTTAAAATATCATTAGAATAATTATTTATGAAACCGACTATTTTCATTTTGAAAAAACAAATTTAATATAAAAAAATAATAAATATTAAGACAAAAAAAATTTTAGAAAGAAAAATGGAAAATAATTTTGGAAGATTCAAATAAAATACTATATATGATGGAATAGAAATCTTTTCATTCAATATATCTTAAAACAGAAATTCACTTTACATCATTGGAAAAAAGTCAGAAGAACCTTGTTCATAAAATAAAAATATTATCAAATTAAAATATATTTATAGAAAGTCATATATAAGGACCTGACCTTAAAACATTAAATAATCTTGAATTAAATTAATAATTCACAATGAGGATCTTTTTAGGTTTAGAGTTTCTGAGAATTAGGAAATAACTATTACATCTCACACGATTACAAAGTAGACACTTCTACTTAGTTTCCATAAAATAAAAAATCTTAAAAATAAACATTTCTAGTTCCATGTTTTAGATATCATATCTTTCCATGATCACATCTTTGACCCTATTCACCTTTACGTCCTATGAAAAACATTTCAAAAACCTGGGATGAGCATAAAAGGCTTCGTAAGGGATATAAAAATATTGAATGAAAACAGTAGTCCATGTATACATAAGAATCGATTAAATCATACTTCACTTTTAAAACATAATCACTTTAACATACCTAATGAAATCATAAGATTTATGAATAACTCATAGAATTCATAAGACATAAAGGTAACTTGAGGAATTAATAACATTCTTACATAGGTAGTAACCCTCAAGGTTACGTTTGGAATACCCACCATAGTATATTCCCTAAATCTCTTCGGAGAAACCATAGCGTTTAACTCATTCGCGTTACCTAATGCATTGGAGAGCTATATATGGCTCACCGGATCATTGTTAATCACGAAACCACCCAATTTCATAAACATTTCCCAAGAACCATAACATAATTATAACATATAAAACCTTCATAAAAGAAACATAAAATTTACACATTTCAATCACAAGAGATCACACCATGATTTTATCAGAAATAAAAATATCTAATAAAATCATTAAAACTCTATGAGAGAAAAATCCCTTTATACTTTGAAAATATTAAAAGAAGACATTTAAAAGAGATTTTATAACCAAAGTGTCCCATACAACTTTCAATATTTTTAAAGGGTTTTATAACATTCATGTCTCTATAAATAAATACTTAAAACCATTTTTAAAACATGGACATGGTTTATAATTGTTTAAAAGAATAAATCGTTAAAACCATTTAAAATAATTTTTAAATAAAATAGTGCTTTTCCATTTTGAACATTTAAATTATAAGCCACAAGAAATTAGACCATTTTAAAAACATTTAAAGGAATTTAGTATAGACAGAATATGGATATGGAATATCAAAGGGGATTTATATACACTTTATAAATTAATGTCTTGTATTAGAACATAATATGTCTCAATGAAAGGAGATTGAGATGAAGTCCCATACAAAGTCATTATCCTTAGATTAAGGATAAATCAATTACATAATTATGTGTGACAAATATAAATACACCCAATATAAGAGGATATTAAGTGTAAAACAATCAGAGGTCATCCACACATATTCATAGTATGACATAATCAAGAAGTAGAGGTTTAACCCAAAGAATTGAAATTGGGTTTAGAAGTTCCCTTACAAAAATTTGACAGCCTAACGACGTCACTTTAAAATTCAAAAAATGAGTTGAGGAGAGAGAAAATGGAATCTCATATCTTGGACATAAATTTTACTTCAATAAGGATATATAAGAAAATATTCCAACATAATAATATGTAAATTAAAATACATAACAAAAAAAGTCTTTCAAAAGGAGGAGGGTGAAAGATACCCTTATCGATTTGGGTAACATTCAAAACGTACACCCCATGAAAGAAGGACTATACAACGTTGATGTAAATACCTATAAAAGAAATAATATTACACAAAGAGTATAATAATGGGCAGTACATACACCACTCAAAGGAAATAGTGGAAAATGTAGCATAAACCTCATGGGAATAAAAGTGAGATGAAAAATCCCTTACGAAAACTCAGCAGCTTAACGACCCCACTTACAACATCAAAAAAATGGATTGATGAAATAAAATAGGGTCTCTAATCATATGAAAATAAAATGAAAAGTATTATGAATAGAAATTAACATCCCAGAACATAATAATGGCGAGATTTGAAGAAGTGGCATAAAAGAGAGTAATTAAAAAGAAAAAGAGAGGTTGGATCCCTTACAAAAATCTTGCAGCCAAACGACACCACTTAAAAATTCAGAAAATGAATTGATGTGAGAAATAGGGGGTCTCTCATCATTTGAACAAAAAATGATAGATGGATGAATATATAATAACATCCCCAACATAATAACTTGGAGCTTAAAATAAATGACATAAAGGAGAATACATGAAAAGAAAGAGCGAGGTATGATCCCTTACCTCAAGTCAGACTTGTCTTGTTCATTTAATTATATTCCTGAATAGTATAATTTTTTAAATTAATAATTTCTTAAGGACCTCATTTAAAGTTTATTATTCAATTAATATCACATATGATAATTTTATAATAATTAGTTAATTATGTGAGTTCATATTAGATGTTTTTTGTCGATGTTCGGTACATGAGTCGAAAATTAACTTGTTCAAAACGAATTGTCCATGTAGTTATAATTAAAACATCTCTAAAATAGTATTAATGATTTAAATATCATATATATCCAGTATATATTCATTTTATACTATTCCAGTGTATTTGGAGATAAAAAATGAAATGGACAGTTCATGGAGATGGTAGGTCGTACGTACGCATGAACTGTACTTTCATTTCATTGTCTCATTAATGGAATTAAAAATAAATGAGATATATATTTGTATTATAATTCCAATATAATATATATGTTATATATGTCACATTAGTTAATTAATTCATTATTTATACATTCCGTGTGTTGCATGAACGAGTCACATCACTTGAGGGGGCGGTAGTCCACACTTCCTCAAATGAAATTATCGCATTTGCACAACATGCAGCATAGAGGTATGTTTTAAATGTTAAATACAGAAGAATATAGAAGAAATATATATAATATATATCATAAATAAATATAGGTCCATAATAAGGAAACCATAATAGGTGGTAGAAGAAATTAGAACAATCATCGTTTCGTGAGGCAGTAATTCGTCATCCACAAATACCTTATGTTCATTAACCATTAGACGGAGGTGTGTGTAAGTGAAACTAGAATCATTCTCAAAAAAAACATCTTCTTATATTGTAGATACTTTTTTTGTTCCAAAATAAATGAATAAAAATAGTCTAGGGGTTTGTAAAAGCATAATAAAACAAGAGAACATTATAGAGGACTTTACCTTTAAATCGGGTAACTCCCCTTGGTTTGAACCAAAAGGGTTTCTTGAAGAGAATTTTTACAAAGAGATGGAATCTATGATAAATTTAGGGATGTATAGAGATAAATTTATCAGATTTTGGCTAAGCCAATGTCTTGAGAGGTGTGGTTAAGGAGGGTAGAGGTGGGGGCCTTTTATAAGAGGGAGGAGGGGCACACTTGGAAAGTGTTGAAAAGATATTTTATTATAAAATGATTTTCGGATATCAATGGTCCCAAAATTATATATTCAGAGTATAAGGTTATAAGGGTTCTAAATACACCCATACAATAGGTTTTTGATATGTGTAAGTCTTATATTTTAAATTATCTTTTCATTTTATTTAAATCGTTAATTAATGAGGTAATCTCTGCATCATCAAGGTGTCATAAATAAATTAATTTATATAATTTATAAAAATAAAAAAAAATATCATGATGTAGGAAATATTTTCATATTTATAATGAATACTTATAGTCAAAAATATTTCTTATATAAACTGATGTAAAAATTGTTTTAGTAAAACAATACATGTTTTTTACATTTTTATTTTAACTTCAAATAAAATGTTATTAATGTCATTTTCTTACCAAAGTGGCTTCATGGGGTCTCCAAGATTACCCATGGATTGTATTAGTCGTCCATGACTCATTAAATAAGAGTAGGAAATGTTTCAAGGTCATTTAATGTTATTATAACATTAACTTTACCATAAATTACACTAATTACCTTTCATCGCGATTAATAAAACAAAAACATTACTATTCACTGGAAAAATTATTTTAATACAATTGAACAAAATTTTACACACTAATGACAAGAATTTATGTTGGATTATTGAAATTCAAATCACAGAAGTGGTAATGTTTCATTTAAATGAAAAATCATTTTTTTAACTGCCACTTAGTGGTTTCACTATTCATCAAAAATTGATGTTTTTCAGAAAAATACGAATAATTCACCCTAAGTTATATTTGATATTCTGAATTCAAAAATGATGTCTATTTTACAAAATTCAAAAAATATAATTTGAATTAATTAATTTAATAATTAATTCCCACTGTCAAAACAAATAGTGTTTTTTAAGAAACAAGATCTTTTAAAAGATTGACACTAGTTTACGTCAAATTTCAAAGTGAAATTAATTCCAATGACCACCATTAGATTAAATGGTTAAAATATATTCTAATTGAACATTAAAACCAATTCAAAATACGATCTAATCATATAAATAAATTAGATTAAAAAGTGGATTTGAGTTAAAATACAACATTTTTCACTTATTCATTAAAAATGGACTTTATTAAAAAAATAACAAAAACCTACACAAAGTAAATTTTGATATCCCAATTCTAAATAATGATTAAATTTGGTCCAATATAACATATAAAAGTTTCAACAAGTGGATTTAAAAATGTTTCTCTATTAAAAGGGGGTTAATAGACCTTTTAAAGAATATTAGAATATTTATGCTTAATATTGGATTCATTTGAATTTTAAGCCTCTAACATTTATTGGATAAATGTAAAAATATTTGAAAAACATATATAATTATTTTTTAGTTAGTTAAGTTCATTCATGCCAATACAACATCTAGGAATTAACTACCATTTATGATAATATTATTTTACAATTAGAGTGCTACATAAGATTTCCAAAAACTCATTTTTCCGTATTGGGTATGCCATCGAGCATAGAGTTCCTTTAAAATTAATATTAGTATATTTTCCATAAATATGGAAGAATATAAAAAATTTATATTCTTTATTTACCTTGGGTGTTACATCCTTCCCCGCTATTGTGAATTTCATCCTCACAATTTTAAAATTGGTCTCATAAAATTCATTTAATGTCTCACATTAGCACAAGAGTCAGTAAAACAGTCACTTTAAAATAATGAAAGTGAAGTAAAAAGTTCACATGAGTTAACCCATACTAGGATTCCATGGAAACATGGATATGGAAGAAAGAAAAGGGTCATGTTCTGATGGAGAGTGATAGAAAACATGTTTAGGAGAATGTTAACCACCAGAAAATTACAAAAATGTAATGGGATAAACGATATTTGATTCCCCAGTAGGAAATATTAACAGAAAACATTTTTGTTTTATGTTACTTTTCATTGAGGAATTTATTTATGACATTAACTAAAACTTATGGAAACAAAATTACTTGTCATGTAGGCTTCATATTTTACTATATTTCCAACACAAACTCATATTTTCTCCAAACAATGAGTATTCGGGATGACTTGTTCACATTAAGAGCACTATAATAAACTTAGAGAGAATCACATAACTGACAAAATATGAACTATATGTTTCCCATGTCATTAGACCTTAACGAAAACCAAATTTGTTTGTATAAGCTCAGATAATCCCAAAAAAAAGATAATCTTTCACAAGAAGAAAAACTACTCTTAATCTGCAAAAATTTTCAAACAACCCAATGTTCATCAAAGAACGTTCAATACAAAATATCCCTTAAAATTAATCAAAAATAAACCAACATAAAATTGAAACCCAAATCTCTGAAGGATTTAATTGCATAGTTATCCAAGGTTAATCTTAACATTTATCTCTAAAGAATATTAGTTACTCTTAAAGTCTCATACTAAAATTTAATTAGCCTAATAACATATCCTCCATGATAGGTCAATCGTTTCCATAGTTAAACCAAAATCAAATTATTCTTGATTCATAAAATCATCTAACTAAAATTAATTTTTCATACATACCAAGGAATTCACATAGTCCAGTTGTAGGCTATAAATACCAGTCACACTTTGGTTGTGGGTTCAATTCCTGCAGCTTGATCTGATTCGACGGGTTGTAACATGGTCACCATGTTGTCCCATTTTCCAAAACTATACAATTCTTAAAATATTCCCCAAAAACAGATAAAATTTCAAAAATAACCATTACATAATTTAACCTCAATTCTACCTCATTATTTTCATCTTTCATCATTTAGTAACCCATAATTACCTCAAAAGTAATGATAATATAAACCCTAATGGTTACCATTATAATTATTACCTAAACTTCTACATCGAGATGGTTCTCTCGTACATGATGCATCAGAGAACACACCAAGGTTCAAGTGGTTAATCATGACTCCTTTATTTTTGGATTAGAATAACCATGAGATTCTTCATTGAATCCCCCATTTCATCCAATCTCTTAATCAGAGAACTGCCACAGTTTCCTTCAAACCTATTGTCACTTTGGTGCCTATTAGATCCATCCATTAACTAAAACCATAAATGTCAGTGTGAGTATATTAACAAAATCACCATGTACTAATGAGGAAGATAAACACTAAGATATACTTATCCAAGTTATCTCAAAATCACTCCAACATTCAAAAATAATAATGACTCCATATAATATACTAACCATTGTGATTATACACAACTTGTCACTTATGGTTAAACAAAGCTCTAACATATAAATTTATCTAAACCGGCCTATGATACCAACTATAAGGACCCATCCTTAAAACATTACATAATCATAAATTAAATGAATAATCCACATTGGGGATCTTTTTAGGTTTAGAGTTTTAGAGAATTATAACATAACTATTATATCTCACAAGATTACAATTTAGACACTTCTACCCAATTTCCATAAAATAAAATATCGTAAAAATAAACATTTCTATTTCCATTTTTTAGATATCATGTCTTTCCTTGATCCCATCCTTGACCATATTCACCTTTAAGACCTGTGGAAAACATTTCAAAAAATGGGATCAGCATAAAATGCTCATTAAGGGATATACAAATATGGAAAGAAAACACTAGTGCATGTATACATAAGAATCAATGAAATAATACTTTACCATTAAAACATAAGCAATTTAACATACCACATGAAATCATATGATATATGAATAATTCATAGAAATCATAAGATGTGAAGGTGACATGAAGAATTTATAACATTTTTACGTAGAGAGTAACCCTCATGGTTACATTTGGAATACCGACCATAGTATATTCCCTAAATCTCTTCGGAGGAACCTCATAGTTTAACTCCTTCCCATTACCCGATGCATTGGAGAGCTATATCGGGCTCACCCGCCCTTAGTTTATCACTGAACCACCCGATTTCATAAACATTTCCCAAGAACCATAACATAATCATAACACTTAAAACATGCATAAAAGAAATATAAAATTTCCACATTTCAATCACAAGAGAACACACCATGATATTATCATAAATAAAAATATCTAAAAAAATCATTAAAACTCTATGAGATAAAAATCCCTTTATACTATGAAAATATTAAAAGAAGACATTTAAAAGATATTTTGGAATTAAAGTGTCCCGTACCACTTTGATACATTTGAAAGGGTTTTATAATAATAATGTACCTATAAATAAATCCTTAAAAACATTTTTAAAACATGGACATGGATGATAAATTTTTAAAATAATAAATCTTTAAAACCATTTAAAAAAACGTTTTAATAAAATAGTCATTTTCCATTTTGAACATTTAAATTATAAGCCACAAGAAAGTAGACCATTTTAAAAACATTTAAATGAATTTAGTATAAAAATAATATGGATATGGAATGTCAAAAGGTTTGTATATACAATTTATAAAATAAGGTGTTGTATTAGAACAAATTATGCCTCAATGATAGGATATTGAGAAGATGTCCCATACGAAGTCGGTATCGTTAGATTAAGGATAAATCAATTACATAATTATGTGTGAAAAAAATAAATACACCCAATATTAGAGGATATTAAGTGTAAAACAATAATAGGACATACACACATATTCATATTATGACATAATCAAGAAGTATAGGTTTAACCAAAAGAATTGACATTCGGTTAAGAAGTTCCCTTACAAAAATTTGATAGCCTAATGACATCACATTAAAATTCAGAAAATGAGTTGATGAGAGATAAAATGGTATCTCATCACTTGGACATAAAATTTACATCAATAAGGATATATAAGAACATATCTCAAAATAATAATATGAAAATTAAAAGACATAAAAAAAGAAGTCTTTTAAAAATAAGAGGGTGAAAGGTCCCCTTACCGATTTGGGTAGTTTTTGAAATGTACGCTGCATGAAAGAAGGACTATACAATGTTAATGTAAATACCCATAAATGATATCATATTACACAAAGAGAATAATAATGGGAAGTACATACACCACTCAAAGGAAATAGTGGCAAATGTTGCATAAACATCATTGGAATAAAAGTGAGATGAAAAATCCCTTATGAAAACTCATTAGCCTAACAGCTCCACTTACAACTTCAAAAAAATGGATTGATGAAATAAAATATGTTATCTCATCATATGAACATAAAATATAAAGTAAGAGGAATATAAAATAACCTCCTCTAAAATATGAAAGGTGAGCTTATAAGATGTGACATAAAATAGAGTACTTAAATAAAAGAGAGAGGTTGGATCCCTTACAAAAATCCAGCAGCCTAACGATGCCACTTAAAAATTATTAAAATGAATTGATTAGAGAAAGGGGGGTATCTATCATATGAAATTAAAAATAATGTTATGATGAATATATAAGAACATCCCCAAAATAAGAACTTTGAGAATAAATAAATGTCATAAAAGAGAATCCATGAAAAGAAATAGAGATGTAGGATCCCTTACCTCAAGTCCGACTTATCTTGTTCGTTTCTTTATATTCCTGAATAATATAAATTCGTCAATTTCTAATTTCTTATGAAACTAATTTAATGTTTATTATTCAATTCATATCACATATTATAATGTTATAATAATTATTTAATTATGTGAGTTCATATGACGTTGTTTGTCGATGTTTGGTACGTGAGTAAAAAATGAACTTGTTTGAAAAGAATTGTTGATGTAGATATAATTACACCATATAAAGAATAGTATTAATGATATAAATATCATATATAACCAGTATATATTCATTTTTTACTATTACATAACATTTTGAGACAAAAAATAAAATGCACCGTTCATGGAGACGGTAGGCCGTACGTACGCATGAACGCTACTTTCATTTCATTATCCCATTAATGTAATTAAAAATAAATGAGATATGTATATATTATAATTCTAGTATAATATAAATGTTATACAGGTAACATTATTACATTAATTTTATTCTATATATATTCCATGTATTTCATGAACGAGTCGCGTCACTTGAGGGGGCGATAGTCCACACTTCCTCAAATGAAATTATCACTTTTTCACAACATGCAAAGCATAAAGGTATGTTTTAAATGTAAAATACAGAAGCATAGACGCGAAATAAATATAATATATATAAAAAATAAATATAGTTCCATAATAATGGACACCATGAGAGGAGGTAGAATAATATAGAACAATGATCGTTTCGTGAGGCAGTAATTCAGCATCCACAGAAACAGTATGTTCTTTAACAATTAGACGGAGGTGTGTAAGTGTAGATCAAATCCTTTTAATAACAAAATCCTAGTATATTAGATATATAATTATTGTTACAAAATAATGGAATAAAAATAGTTTAAGGGGTTGGATAAGAAAAATAAAACAAAAAGAACATTTTAGAGGACTTTACCTTTAAATCGGGTAACTCCCCTTGGTTTGAACCAAAAGGGTTTCTTGAAGAGATTTATTCCTAAGGGAAGGATTATATGATGAAGTTAGGGATGTTTAGAGATAAAATTATCAGATTTTGGCTTATCCAATGGCTTGAGAGGTGTGGTTAAGGAGGGTAGTGGTGGGGGCGTTTTATAAGAGGGAGGAGGGGCACTCTTGGAATGCCTTGAAAAGATACTTTATTATAAAATTATTTTCCGATATCAAAAGTCCAAAAATTATATATTTAGAGGATAAGGTGATAAGGGTTCTAAATCCACCCATATAATAGGGTTTTGACATGTTTATGACTTATAATTTACATTGTCTTTTCATTTTATTTAAATCGTTCATTAATTAAGTAATCGCTGCAGCATTATGGTGTCATGAATTGATTAATTTATTTAATGTAAAAAAATTATAAATAATATATCATAATTTAGGAAATCCTTTTATATTTCCAATGAATATTTATAGTAAAAAAATTGATTTTTATAACCCAATGTAAAAATTGATTTAGTAAAACAATACTTGTTTGTGACATTTTTATTTTGACATTAAATAAAAAGTTATTAATGCCATTTTTCTGCAAAAGTGGAACCATGGGGTCCCCAAGTTGACCCATGGATTGTCATGGTCAGACATGACAAATCCAATAAGGGTAGTACATGTTTCATTTTCATTTCATATTATTATAATATTATCTTTACCTTAAGTTACAATAATTACTTTTAATCGCAAATAATAAAACTTAAAAGTTACTTTTCACCAAAAAATTATTTTAATCCCATTGAACCACATTTTACAACCTAATGACAATCATGTATGTAGGATTATTGAAATTCAAATCACATAAGTGGTAATGTTTTATTTAAATGAAAAATCTGTTTTTTAACTACCACTTAGTGGTTTCACTATTCAACACAAATTTATGTTTTTCAGAAAAATACCAAATAATCACCCTAAGGTATATTTTATATTCTGAATTCAAAAATGATGTCTATTTTAAAAAATTTAAAACAAATAAGCTTCATTAATTAATTTAATAATTAATTTCCACTGTCAAAACAAATAGTGTGTTTTTATGAAACAATATATATTAAAAGCTTGACACTAGTTTAAGTCCAATTTACATGTGAAATTAATTCCAATAACCACTATTATGTTAAATGGTATAAATATATTCTAATTGGACTTTAAAACCAATTTAAAAGATGATCTAATCATATAAATAATTTAGATTAAAAACAGGTTTTGAGTTAAAATACAACATTTTTCACTTATTCATTAAAAATGGAATTTATCAAAAAAATAACAAAAACCGACACAAAGTAAATTTTTATATCCCAGTTATAAAGAAGGATTTTATTTGGTCCAATATAACATATAAAATTGTCAACTAGTGGATTTAAAAATGGTTCTCTATCAATAGGCGGTTAATCAACCTTTTAAAGAATAATATAATATTTACGCTTAAAATTGAATTCATTTGCATTTTAAGCCTCTGACATTTATTGGATAAAAGTAAAAATATTTGACAAACATATATAATCATTTTGTTGTTAGTTCTGTTCATTCCCTCTATTACAACGGCTAGGCATTAACTACCATTTAAAATAATATTATTTTATTATTAGAGTGCAACGTAAGATTTCCATGAAACTCATTATTGCATAATGGTTACGCCATCGAGCATAGAGTTCCCTTAAAATTAATATTAAAATTTTTTCCCACAAATATGGATAAATATAAAAATATCATATTCATTATTTAACTGGGGTGTTACATCATATATTGGTAAAACTAAATTTATGAAAGGGAAACAAAAAATATTAATAAATTAATATAGTGTAATAAAATATATAGTAAATGGGATTTATATATCATATAATTTAAAAATAATAAAATTTAATCACAATCAATCCCAATAAAAATGATATTGTAAAAAAAACTTTCAAATTTAGTAATATCTGAATAAAAAATCATTCGATGATTGAAAATAATATAGATCATTAAATATTAGAAATGAAAGCAGGTATTATTCCAAAATATAGTCTAGGGAATTATATACTCTATATATTTAATAAATTGGGTTATAACATTAAAATATGTCTCAATGATGAGAAATTGATATGAAAATCCCCTACCTCAAGTCCATATTTCCTTATAAGAACTCAAAAATCCTACATAATAAATTTGAATTTATTATTATTATATAAAAAATAATAATACCTCTAATACCATATATGGTTTAATTATATCATATTATAACCCAGTTATTAATAATTGTTCCTTATCATAATCAATTCATGTGTTAACTAATTCATCTTTCATGTATACTTTGGTTCTCTGGTTATTTTCCTTTCATATAGATCATGTGTCCTTAATATATATAATTTTAATCTTGTTATGATATCATATATATTAATTATATAAACATTTATTACCACTAATATTAATTTTTTATTGAAAATTAATTATAACACTATGTGGAGACAATAGTTTGTACGTACACACTAGTGATGTTTCTATTTTTTGATGGATAAAAAAATAATGATAAAGGTTAATTGATATTTAAATAATAATTATAATAACCTAAATATAATATATAAACAGTAAATTTATCATAATTACTATCCATGAATAATGGGGGTGGGAAATGAGTCGTATAGTTACACGGAGTTGGTAGACCACACATATGCACGAGTGATACTTTCATATATCATTGGATTTAGAAGAGGTGATAAAAGGATGTGAAATGATTATGATAACATATTAATATATTTATTATAATATAATCATATTTTTTTTACAGATATAAAAATCTTAAACAAAGTATAATAATAGATAAAATTGAAATGGCTTGGTTAATATATATAAATCTTCTTTGGGAGACCTCCATTGGCTTACTACATAAGCCTTGAGGGATTAGTCATAGAATAATAATGGAAGATATGTGATGAATGGAAGGTTTTTTAATTTTTATGAGCTATAATTATCAAATGGTTTGATTAATGGAGTAGAATAGGTTCCCTTTTTATATGAGGGGAGGGACACACATGAAATTTCATAAAAGATTTCAATGATTTAATACCACATTAATGATAAAGTGGATAAATATTTTAGGGGATTAAAATTTAGTGTAATATAAGGATTCAATATCTTTAAACTATAATAATTTTATAGTTTTGTTTAGAAATACTATCTTTATCGTATGGTTTAACCCTCGGTAAACTTGTTTTGACATTAATAATTGTAACAAAACATTTAAAATTTACTCTTCACTATGTAAAAAAATAAGTTGATACTAATAAAATATATTATTGATTATGATCCTAAATATTTAATCCATATTACTATATTCAATTTATATAAGTTAAAGAATTTAATTTTAATTATGTGTGAAAACTGAAATAAAAACACCATTTCAAGAAAATGATTTTTTTACTGTAAAACATAATTTACTTCCATTTGTTGCCTTGTAAAACCCATTAAATGAGTGTGAAAATTTTATATTGACTATGTAAAAAATATTTTTTAGGAAAAAATTAATAGATATTAAATTTATTTATTATGATACAAACACATTGAACACATACAAAATAGTTTTTTAGAAAATAGTTTTTTTAGACAAAAAATAAACTTATACCAAAATAATGTATAATAATTATTCATAATTAGTTAAATAATTAATAATTAAAGGATACTAATCTAAATATAAGAGAAATTTAAAAAAAATAATGATTCATTTTCTTAAAAGGAGACATCAAATCGTATTAAAAATGATATTTTTCAATATTCAGTAAAAATTAAATCTTTTTAGAAAAATCCTAAAAATTCACCCTTAGATAATTTTGACATGCTCATTTTAAAAATAATTTCAATATAAAAAAAAATTTAAAAATAACGATAGAAAAAATTATATTTTTTTGTAAACAATGCAATAAAAACTATTTTTGAAGCGTAAAATGAATTTACTAAAAGTTGAGTAGCTGTCTATTATGCATTAATCAATAAATTTTCATTATAAACCATTTATAATTATTTTTTATAATTATTTTATTACTATTCATACAAAAAATTTTAATCTCTAAGTAATAATGGTTTACTATATCGTGGTTTATATAGACATGGGGTTGTGTGTAAGGAAAGGTATCAAATAAATCAAGCATTATTCTAAATAATATCCATATAAAGTCTTGGGGTGTTACATTCTAACCACCTTAAAATTAATTTCTACCTAAAAATTCCATCACTATGGTAAAGAATGAGTATATATTTACTTCATCATATCATAGGTTCCCATGTAGCTTCTTCAATTTTTTGATCCTCCCATGAACTTTCACTAGTTTTGTAGCCTTGTTTCACAGAACATTATCTCAAGGATACAATATATCTACCAATTTTACTTCATAGTAAAGATCATGATCATGTGGTATGAACTCTGATTTTAGTATATCTGAAGGATGAAGAATGTACTTCTTCATGAGAGATACATGGAAAACATTATGTACTTGAGAGGGGTTTGGTGGTAGTTCCAAGACATATGCTACAATCCCTACTCAATCAAGAATTTTGAAGTAAATAATATACACATGGATTAGATTTACTTAATTTATTAATCTCATAACCTTCTCCAACAGCCTGAAGGAACTATTTTTTTGATGTTTGACAATCCACCTTTCAAGGGGTGAGGTGGAACTCGCACAAGGCTATTAGGAATATGTATTACATGACCCGTATGCATTAGAGGAATTCAATGTCCCTATACTTAAAACAATATACACAACCTAGACTAACTACTTGAAACTGCTCCTCCACAACATCTTCATTGTGAAATCACCTCTCCATCTTCACACGACTGTCGGGCTCAGCTTTACTGTCCATGCACAGGCTTGACCCTATAGCAGGTGCCATACCCTCTCATTCATGAAATCCATTTAGCTTCTGCTATGGTGAAAGCTCCTTGCTCATCCCCCTTCTGATGCTTCATCCTTGTAGGTTCTCTGGTTTGAATCTGCACTTAAGGTGTCCCAACGGCCTTAATGTGGCCTTCGCTAGAGGTGGTCTAAAGTCCATACTGACCTGAAGGCCCAGGTGGCCCGAAGGCCTTAAAGGAATCAAGGACCAAATCGGTGGCCTGAAGGCCCAAACATGGGAATATTCTCGGCTGCTATAGTGCCATGCAGTGACTGCTACAGTTCCCACTACAATACCTATTAAAGTACCACACAATTTCATGCTACAGAACTGCACAGTTTCTACTAAATTACCGCACAGTTCTTGCTGCTGTACCACACAGTTCCAGCTAAAGGGTCCACACAGTGCCATCTATATTGCCTGCACAGTTCCTACTACAGTACCCCTGGAATTTATCCTCCATCTGGATTTGACCCCGGGTCTCAGGGATGCACTTACGGATTCCTCACCAACTGGGTTGAGGCTCATGTGATCTCATAACCTTATTCCATGGATAAATTCCCAAAAAAAAATTCAACCATTTAAAATTCCATATCTCCCCAAAAAGATTCAGTATAAATATTTCATCGACTCTGAGCTGCCTTGATTTTCAACAAAATAGTTGTAACATTATCTTCCATTTACCCAGCTATCTTAGGTTCTAATAACATTCTCTACCTAAATTTATCCAATTATGTTGGACTTATAACATTATTTCCATGTAGGGATTGATAAGGATCCATCTAAATGGTTTACTGAAATTATAACACCCTAATATTTTAAATTAATAACATTATGTTTGATAGCTTTGTATACACCCAACCTAAAGTATAAAAGAATAATAAAATAGAATATTATTATAACGTATCCATCAAATTGGAAGGTATGAATATGAATAAATAAATTATTCAATTTATATATTCTACACCTGAATAAATATGTTTAACTTTTATTATCATATTATAAATAAAAAAAGTATCATTTGAAAAAATAATGTTTTTTTAGAAAAATGGTATTGGTTATAAAAACAGATTCTTCATATTTTTTGATCTTTTGTTAAAATTAATTTTTTAAAATTTTAGAAAATTTATTTGGTAAAATTTAATTTATTTTTACAATCAGTATATCAAAATTATCTTAGTGTGATTTTTTAGAATTGTATGAAAATATTATTTTTTCGATGAATAGTGATAAATTAAATTTTTTCAAAAAATAAATTGTCATTTAAAGAATTTACAAAGATGAAATTTATTTAAAATTTTTTAAAAAGTAAAATTGTGTCAATTGTATTATAATTAATCAAATTTATATCGTTTTAATCAATTATATATTTATTTTTGATATAAAAAGTGTTTATACATATGAGATGTTTTCTTTGGAAAACCATTTTTTTCGTCACCTCTGGAAGTTAAATTTTAAATGTAATTTTGTGAATTCATTGAAGTTAATTTCAGAAAATGGATTCTATATTTTTAATATTAGTAATTAATATTATCTAATAAGGTCAACTTAATTTTTGGTCATAATTAACAGTTCAATTAGTAAAAATTAATCACCAATGTTAATGTTAAAACGGGTTTACCAAGGGATTAAAACAAAATTTAACAGTAAAATTTAAAATTAAATATTTAAAAATATTATTTTTTGGATATATTTATACCTTATCCAATCCCACCTTCATCGATAAGGTCATTTGGAGTCATTTGTCTTGGGAATTAATTTATCATTTTGTATTCTTTAAGGAAATTTCCTTGTATTTTCCCAGAAGGTCATGTACCCCACTTATAAAAGGTCATCCCCTATCTTATAGTATTAAAAAATAAATATTAATTTGTTTCATCCAATCATTTCCCAATCTAGTATGGCTTTAGGTGTAAGAAAAATATGTTTTCAAATAAATCTGTACAGCTCTTAAACACAGATTTTCCATTAATTTCTAAATTAAATTCCATAAAATATCCATAAAATATTATACAATAATAAAACTAAAAATGCTAATATATTAAGATTGAATTATTTTAATTTAATTATATATATCCATCACCTCTTCCATCAAACAAGAAATGAAATAGTCGACCGTCTCTATAGTGAACTACCACCTAGTAAACCGATGTAAATCGTTTTCCACCACCACCTATCATAGATGGATATAATGATATATTTAATCCATATATACTATATTTATGAAATTATTACAATTATGTAATTATAAAATCACATATAAATACATATTTTAAAATCCATTAGAAAATGATAATGTCACTCATGCATATGTGTGGACCACCGACTCCATGAAGAGTTGTGAAATGTTTTCCATTTTATTTTTGCAAGGATGGTAATAGGGGAAGATTTAATAAATATTTAAATTATATATATAATATAATAGATAATATTCAAATGTAAAATATTATTTTCATTTTTTTTTGCTTTAATCCTTAAAAAAACCAAAACAATGTTTTTTCAAACGTAAGACCGACTATCTCCACAAATGATGTACCACAATTTTCTACCTCTCACGATTATAAACTATCCTAAATTATTTTATAGTGAATATATATCAAATAATATCATGGGTTAAATTATAGAGATTATGGAACTATTATCAAATTACACGTACCAAAACTATCCAACCAAAACATATATGAAAACCAAAGCAATTATTATCCGTAATAGTATTTTCAATCAATAATTGTTAATAAAAGGGTGATAAAAAGTTATAAGAAAATATTATATGGTAAAATATATATAATTATGATTATTTAATATATTTATTATAAAAATATATTCAATATTCATTAGGTTTAGGAATTTTTTCAGGAAATCAGACCTAAGGTCTGCGTTTCACATATCACATTTACTTTCGTGAGACAAATGGTATTGTTGAAACTCCATAAAAAGATTCAAAGAGTACAAGGGAAACATCAATAAATACTCTCAAGTTCGACTCAATAAACATACAACAACTTTTCAAGAGAGCTACGCAGCCATGCTTTGTGATGAAGAGCTCTACGACCAATCTTCACGAGAGAGATACGCGGTCACGCTACGCGACATAGAAACTTGTCCAACCTACACGTGAGAAGATTTGGAATGCCTTTACGTGGAGAACCTACATAGTGCATCTACGAGGGATACCTACTTGACCTAAGTTTCTTCAGACATTCTTATCCATTCCTGGAAATACGGCCCTTTGGGCTCCACATTTTTAGACGAAAAAAAGTGGAAGATTCAATAAAGCTCCCATTGCATGGCTCTTTCACCTATATCTCTAAAATTGTCTCAAGAAGCTATCTAAACTAAAAAATAATGGATAATTAAAGGTATATGCATGTTTTGAAGTTATTCACATTCTTTTCAATCCTCATCCATACCTATGTGATGTACCTGTGTGGCACACCTGCACACCATACCTGTGTAATAGAGAAATGTGGGGTACCTACGCGGCACACCAATGTGAGGTACCTACGTGGCCAGTTCAAATAAAATTTGATGCCTTTCATGGCGGGGTATCTCTTCCCATGGTTCCTATATTTGAAAGGGGCTAAGATGAAGCATCTCCCAAATCCTCCTGACTTCTCAGACCTTTGGGTAAGGCACATCAGTGTGTCTCTAATTTCGGTTTGTATTTCTGAAGTCAGAGGTTTCCCACATTTGTTTCACAATGGGGTTAAGATACGTGGGATGTTTGTGGGTTTGTATATCTGCAGTCGCATGTACATTTCCCCCAGGAAAGTGTTCGGAAGTTCTCAGTTTGGAATATGGTGGGCTTTCGGCCTCGCCCTTTTCAAAGAGGTGACCCGAGACCTCAGTTCTCCGGTAGTGAAGGTACACTTCACACTTGCCATTCCACACAAGTATAGGAGATGTCTCCCTCCCCAACCAGAACCAATTTCAGGGTATCCATCTTGGTATAATCCTCTTACCTTCACCCCTTCATCCATACATTGGACCCCTGTCCAATGTAAATATAACAAAGGAAATTTTGTCACCTCACCCTCTTCCACGGTCGACACACCCTCTTCCATTAGTGGAGGAGGAGAAGTCTGAATTTTATTTTTTGAATCTTTCACACATCCTTGTTTCTCACACAGAGAATGACTCAAGTGGTCTTAGAGATATGTGATGGTTGCAACATGTGCACAGACACTCAATCAATGAACTATGAGAACATTAATTCCTGTTCAATCCAGGATATGTAGGAATCTATTTCAGGGCCCGAGCTCAATGGATATCCTCCATAGGAATCCAACCCAAATTCCCCCAATTTGGGAATCCTCCTTAGAAACTAATCCCCAAATACAATCCTCAAATCATTAAGGCATCCTTTTTTAGAAGGAAATCCCAAACTCATATTTCTCAAAGGACTATACTCTCATATGAGATTTATTGAACTATGTGGGCTTTGATTCCCTTCCATATGGAAGTCGTAAGAAGCCTCTATAAGGTTCAAACCCAACACATCAGGTCAACCCTGTTCTCCTTGGGCCATATTCCAAATAATATTTGATCCTATTTGGAAACCCATATACTTTCTAATTCTCCTTGGTCTGCTTCAGCATAATTCCATAGAAATTCCCAACTAATCACCTTTCACATAGAGGTCCTTATCACACGACCTTAAAAGGTTTTATGTGTCCTATTATGTGGCACCTAACAATGAAGGTTCTGATTCCTTTCACAAGGATACATAGGTAGCCCATGTTATGATCACAATCCCAATATTAAAACAATCCTTCGTCTCCTAGAATTATAATAAATTCCAGAGTTCCCCACTGAGTGGATTAAAACCCAATATCAACATAAAAATGAATAAAATAAATTCTAATCGGCGTATTAGAGGATACCATTAATAGAAAACCTCGATAGAAACATATGTTTCAATTAATAATGAACCTTGAATGCATATTGATGATTCTAAATTTTACAATTAATAATAAGTGATTAAAAATTACAAGAGATACTTTTGACATATTTGGTAAAGTAATAAGGATTCATGAAAATATTTGAATCTTACAAAGAGAGTCCTGGAGTAGACAATAATTCCCCCAAAAATGGTGTGATGAGTACAACCTCCCATACTCTCGACCAATGAACATTGTTGTGTATCATAAAATTCAAAACATAAAAATCAACTGCCTTTGGAATACAGGTTCTCTTTCGATAAATAACTATTGCTGGTTTCTGATTCTATGAATAAATCCAATGGAAACCACCTAGAGACAGTGATTCTTAAATCTAGAATACATGTTTCAAGGAACTACGAAACAAAAAAGATTAACCCGACATGAATCCTTAACCAAGATAATAATGTTACTCACATGTTCGGCACCTGTAAATTTATAAATGAAGGCCAGAGAATGGAATTAATCATGCATGTATCTATCAGAAAAGATGTCACTTTGATATAACATGTTGTTGTTCTTAGTTTTCCACAGAATTACCTTAAATCCAAGGAATGTATTTCTCAATGTCAATATTGGTAAACATCCAATCTACAGCTCAAGTTGGATCTCCATCCACGAGAAGGGCATTATCACCAACTTTTGACACTCCTTTCCATCACAGAGTCCAAAGAATGGTAAAGGGGGATACCCTTAATAAGAATTAGATATCACCCCTCTATTATGTTTCCATTCCCTTGGATTCCTAGAAATGTATAATGATTGATATGCTGGGATATGGTAAAATGAATAATGGTGTTCTCAAAATAAATTTTATATTGTGTTTTATTTTTCAATTATAATATGAGATTCAAGTATGTATCTATTTTTACAAGACTACTATACAATTTATTCCTTTGGAATGTTATTTCTTGTTTCTAACACCAATGTAATAAATTAAACACCACCTAAGGGATGCAAGGTTAAGGTACTTTATAGTTTGTATTAGATGAAGTTTGGTATATATCGTGGGAAATAGATTTAGGAAAAAATAGATTAGGTAACGTAGAACGTTGAATAACATTGAGAATAAGTATAATTAGTGAATAATATCCTTATATTTTGGTAAGGTCAAGATTATATGTATTTCCTAGAAATACATCACTATCTTGGTACTAAAAGTGGATGTGGCTCGAAAATAGTTGTTCATTAGGGAAATAAATTCAAAAACGGTGCATTAGGATTTGACTTGATCATCACCTGGTGCATAAAATTAAGACTTATTATACACCTAGTTTAAAACATATTGGGTATATTCTTTTCCTAATTCAGACTTTCTTTATAAACCATTATGAAGGATTTCAAAATATTTCTATGACGTGAGAATATTCACAAAAAAACCCAGTTAATGATTATGATATTAGATATGCATAAATTTTTTAATTAATGTATGTGTGTCACTAGTTTTAAAATTATACATTTTAGTACATAATTATATGATATAATCAAGAATATTGCATTATTTATAAATGGATCATAGTGTAAGGAATGTAAACCATATCAATACATGAAATCCTTATTGGAATTTTCCTATTAATAATGAGTATGAAGATATAGCTAGAGATTTAGTTGGAAATGGTTAAATTATAACTTTATTAGAGAATGTGACTTAGTTTAAGACCAATAACATGGATCATATGGATCAGCCTATAGATCCAAAACATGGTTTAACAATGTCAGGCTTCTTGATGCTTCATAAACCTCCATTTTTTAATGAGACTAATAATAAATTTATAGATTAGTGATGTACAAATTCTTTAGAGAATATATTTCTCATTTTTAGTTGTAATGAGGGGGAGAAGGTTGTCATGATCATTTATAATCTATTAGGGGATATAAATCAGTAGTCTCCAATGATTCAAAACACTAAGGATGAGAAATAAATAATAATTATGGAATAGAATGAATTTATGTTACTCATATTAGAAAAATATTTCTACCATGAACATTGGGTAGATATGGAGAAACAATTATTGATTTTGTGAAAAAACAAAGAGAAAAATGTTTCTAATAATAAATAAATCATTACATGGTTAGAAATCCATGTTTTGGACTATGTGCGTAAACAAATTATTAATATTGAAAATTTAATTAATATGATTAATCTAATCCTTTGAATGTAGATAATCTCCCTAATATTCTCATCATATGAGGATATAGTATCATGTTCTATTGAGATTGAGAAATAATTTATTAATTCTAATGGATTAAAATGAATGTGAGAGAAGAAGTAGAAAATAAAGAAAAAAATTGATAATGGGATGAAGTGAAAAAAGGATTTCCCCAAATGTGATAATTGGGGAAGGAATCTACCTAGTACATTATTGAAGGGAATGAGACACTACTAAAATTTCATCTATTTGTGATGGGATCCCATTACAACAACTCTTTTGCAATGCGAACCCATTTCAAATAGAACATTGTAGAAAACAACAACTAAACTAATACTTTTTGAGATGTGGCCATCGCAAAAAAATTATTTGCGACAGGAAGCTGTCCTGTTGAAAATATCTCTCCAATTAAATACAGCATATATAAAAGAACCTATTGTGATGGGCCTATCACATAAATTATTTCCGACGGATTGTCGTGTCGTCGCAAATTGATTTATCTTTTAGACCTATTTCCATGGGCCTGTCAAAAATCATTTTTGCGATGGTAAAGTCACCAGTCGCAAAAACATTTCAAATATATATATATAATCTATATTCGGCAGAACCCCGTCACCATATATCTGGTCTAAATTACTTAATAATAATAATACAATTACGATTAATGAAATATTAATATTAATATTATTAAAATAATTAAAAAATATTAAAATTCTCAATATTCGTTAAAAAATATTTAAAAATCGTAATATATTATTAATAATGTTATTAGTAAAATAAATAAACGTTTAAAAATATAATACTAATAAAAAATAAAAAATATCTAAAAACAATTATGCAATATTCCAAAAAATATAAAGGAAAAAAACTCTCATTATTTCATATTACAACAACTGTTCAATTCAATTTTTTTAACAGAACAAAAAAAATCACAAGGGCATATTGTCTTCTAGTGGAGCTGGAGGAGATGGAGCAGATGGTGGAGGAGACTTAAACCCTAAACTACGAGTCAGAAGGTGCATGTAATCCATCTTCCATGATGTTGTTGCTTCCATCGATGCATGTCATCCTCGTGCTACTAACGCATCTCTTCCTGCTACTTCATAAAACTCTCTATAAGTTCAGTTTGAGCTCGAAACAACTCCTCATACTGGGATCCAGAAGATGATTCCTCTTTATGAGCTCTTCACATGTTGGACTCTGACATTATAAAAATACCATAATAAGTCCTAGGAGTCAAATAAGTGATGATACCAACTACTCTTCCCTTCTTGAAGGCATACTAGGTCGCCTGCATCCATGACACCTCGTCGAAATGGTGGGAACTATTCAGATCAATTGTCTCGGCCTGAATCTCAGCCCGTTTCTGAGAGGTCGGAGCCTCATATGAATCATTTAGTTTCAATTTAAATTTACAATAGTGAAAATATAATATGCGGTTAATTTTCAAACTAGAAATAATAATACTGACCACAATCTGACTCTAACGATCACCTCTAATAATTGTAGTGGCTGGATCACTATACATCCTCCAATAAACATCATACTCTGTAATATTGGGATGCTCGCATGACTATATAAATATAAAATAAATGGTATAAATTTAATATTTTATAATATATTTAAAAAATATATTAACCAGATACTCTATATGCTTACTGAATGTACTTCTACTCGCTCAATGTGTCACCTCTTGTCTCCCCCGGTTCTACTGGCCCAATGAAGATCTCCTCTGAAATCAGCCACTAAACCAGTGGGAACATAATTCATCCCAAAAGTGAGATAAAATATACTCTGGTTGGTATTTCCATCCCAAATTGTGAAAAAATGACAAAAATGCTGACGCATGGACACCTCCCATGCGTCGTGGATAACGCCACACAGGATATCATTGATGGGATACTATAAACCCTAAAAATAATTTATAATATCACGTAATTAATTAAATAAGTTTCTAAATAAATATTATTTATTTATGTACCATCCAATGATTGAACATTCCAAGACGCATATTAATGGGAATCTGTTCTCATGTGAACCATGGCTATAAAAAATATTTTCACAAGATAGAGCTCTCTAGTCAAATAACTACATGCGCAAAACCGATAAAAAAGAACAAATAATCAAGAAATTAGTATACAAATAAATTAATGAAACATAACTAAAATAAATAGGTTACCATATCACAGTGTTCGTGGATCAAAATCAAGATGTGGATGCCGCTCGGGGATAGGGTTAGGAACCATCAGTCACAGAAGACTGCACCCCCTCCACATACCCCTTAAACTGCTAGTAGGCTAAGGGTTAGATGATCTATAATCATCCTCATCCAAATGTTTCTCAGCCTCCTCCAACTCACAAAATAGATTATGGGCCATCTGAAATACAAATTGATTGTTGTTAGCATATAGTTAAAAATTACTATTACATATATATATTTATTAGTTATGATTGTAACCAGCATTTAACTATGTTATTCTTCACCATCATCAAAATCATAATATCTAACGATGTTAATGTCTTCATATTCCTCATCAGCATCATAAATATCTATATGAGTATCAGTTTCATCAAATCTATCCATTTCAAATTAATTTTTAACATCAACAACACCATCAACCCTTAATTACGGGGTTTCATCATCGAGATTCATATATCATTGTAAAAAATATGGATTTGGAGTAGTATCTTTAAAATTATCATTTCCTTGGACTTCATCGGAACCACATTCAGTTTGAGTAAACTGATTTTATTGAAATTTAATTTTTATTATGCTTCAGCAATCACCCAGGACTCTTAAAGAAGCACAGTACTTTTCATAATATATTAAATGTTCTTATAGAGCTTGAAAAAATGGTTTATTTAATGCAATAAGGATTTTATATTTAATATCGACAAATCCATGATTTGGATGAAAACACATGCCTCACTCTATATCCAACCACTGAAATTTAAACAATTTTATGTAATTTTTCCCTAGATAACTCAGTTCAATAATTTCATCCAGCATGCCATCAATGTCAATATCAGTTTCTCTATAATGCGGTCCTCTCAAGGAAACCCAATTTTTCATTGTTTTTTTATTCCCCATATGCATGTGTATGACATTAAAAAACATTCACCACATAAGGATTATAAGATTTAACCATTTTGGGTGGTGGGTTACTCAACATACATAGTCACTTACCAATTTTATCAGTATTTTAAGACACCTAAATAGTTGTAAAACAATTATCAATATAATAAATAATAAAAAAACTGATATATAAAATCATCTATAATTTATGTTACTATTTTTGAAACCATTGAGAAAACATTTTCTATTGGAATTCTTCAAGAGAAGATACTGTAATTTTTTGAAGCTATTTCTTGATTTGATTACTATATAAAATAAAAATAAAATAAGTATACTTGATATTTAATAAATTAGAGATAAGTGATAGAATCACTCACAGTAAAAATAATGTCATTTCTTCACAGTTGAGGAGAACATATGTATTATCTATATGATTTTCATCATCTGAAAGCCATCATTCATGAACTCCACCAAATCCAAACTTTGGTTGATTAAAATCTGATAATTTATTTTCTATTTCATCATCAAAATTTATCTCATTCCATACCATGTGTTTGTGTTTTGAGGGATATTCTTATTCAATATAATGAGAGCAGAAAAAAATTCCTCTTTCAAATAAGCTTCAACAATTGAGCCTTTAACAGATGCTTTGATACATATTTTTTTCTTCATTTTTTGCATGTATCTCTCAAGTAGGTACATCTATAGAAATTGTACCAGATCTCCATATTTAGCTTCATGTGGAAAATGTAATATCAGATGTTCCATTGAGTCAAAGAACGCAGGTGAGAAGATTTTTTCCAGTTAACTTATTATGAGAACAACGTCATCTTCCAGTTTACATAGTGCATCATAGTCTGTTTTCACCGAACAAATGTCTCAAAAATATATTATATATCTATTAGCGAATCCCAAATAATATAATTCAACAATCCTCTAAATCCAATCGGAATAAGTGTTTCCATTATAGAATAAAAATCATGAGTTTTTAATATTATAATATAATCATGCTTAACACATCTACCTAAATTAAAAGCATATTCTTCTGGAAGACTCAAATATTAAGTCCACTAGGAGAATAATAAGTGACTCTATTTAGATAGTTTATAAGCTACTTTTGGCTTCATTAACCTCTGTGATATGAAATTTGTAAATAGTTCATATTCTGGTCATCGACAAATTTGGACAAGATCTAATTGTTCCTGTACATTATCTTTGGTCTTACCCAGTGTATCCAAATTTTTTTGAAATAAATTATCAAAATAGTTTTTCTCAATATGCATGACATCTAAAATGTGGCGGACCAACAAATCAGACCAATATGGAAGATCCCAAAAAATGTTCCATTTTATCCAATTATGCTCTTGCCCTAAGCCATGAATTTTCTATTTGTTTATTGTTGGCCCCATTGTGATAGGAGGTTATGAAAATAGAACTGATTTTAACTCTATACCTGATATCATTTTTGGCAGTCCATCCCTTAAAATTGTTCCATTTCTGAAATGATATGTTTTCATCTAAAAATGATGATCGGTTGGAAGAAATCAATGCTGACAGTCAAAATATCATGTTTTTTCCATTGATGAGCATAAAGACTTTATTGTCTTTCATATAGTTAGGACATGATTTTAGACCATGTGTTCTCTAAAAAGATAACATTCCATATGATAAAAATTCACTAATCAACCACATCAATGCAGGTTTTAATATAATTGTTTTCCAGAAAAATCAAATGTACTAACACCATTACTCCATAATGAATTTAACTCATCATTCAATGGCTTCAAATAAACTTCAATATTCTTTTTCGAATGACCTAGGATTAATAAGACAAAGAGATATAGGGATCTTTGATCACCATCCATGGAGAAAAATTTTACGGAGTTATAATGATAGTCCAATATAAATACTGACAACCATAAGAACCAAACGGACATAAACTGTCGGTAGAAAGACCAAATCACACATTCCATGATTCTAAAGAAAAAGGCAAATGCAGTTTGTCAAAATGATTCCATGAATCTCCATCGGATAGATGATTCAATCTTTTGACGATTCAAATCTTCGTTTTGTGAAATGACAAGATTGAGGCTGTCTTCTAAGATAAACAAATGCTGCAACATGGGTGAAATGTGGAAATATCTCAACTTTTTTATAGGAATTGATCTTGACTTCCACGTTTGAGATTCTTTATACCATGATTTTCCACATGTGGGACAACTATCCAATGACTCATTTTCACCATAATATAATATGAAATTATTTTTACATGCATGAATCTTCTGATAACTAAGGCCAGGTTACGACAAGCCTCTTACTCTCTTAGTAATTTTTTGGAAACACATTTTCTACAGGTAATAGTGTTTTATCTGAAGAAAATATCTAATCAAAATAGTTGTTTGACATTGCATTATCGGATTTAATAACTATAAATTTTGCAACTGCTTCTAATTTTCTTATCATGGAACCATGATATAATACATCCTAAGTATATCTCAACAACTAATAAAATTTTGATGGTTCCAACTTAAGTGTTAAATGAATTACATATTGAGTTTCAGTTAGTTGAAAAGCTGGACCTACCACATCATGTACTAAATTTTAAAATAGCGATGGATCCGAAATCAAGTTATTAGTATCTTCTCTAGATCTTCATTCACCATGTTGATACAAAAAAACATAATCTGGTTGAAAAACAAACCGCAAGAGGTGTCTCCTACCCTTTTCAAATGTGTCAAATGTTTTCAATGGACATTTTTTACGAGGAAACATAAATATGACTTTTGAAACAAATTTTGGTTATGATGATGTAAATGATAAGAATTCTTCAACACCCATAATATATATAGGATTAAATAAAGAACCATTTGGAGTTCTGCCCTGATTAATCCAAGCACGATCATCTAATAATGACTATTTTCAACTTCCTTATTCCCTATTTTTCTACAAAATATAAAATCATAACTATTTTTGAATAATTTTAAATTAGAAAAAAACTATCCAATAAAAGAAGATAAATAATTACAAATACTTCTTTATAATTACAATTAATTATAGGTGACACAATTTCCAGTGGATTGACGACTACTAATTTGTCGGATGACTCATTTACATGAAACATTCTCACTCTAAAATCACAATGAAGATTCTGCTATGAGGTATGCTTATTCATTCTCCTGCATACGAGAATGTACAAGTGTACCTCTGAGCATATTCTTCTTTTTTATTTTAGTGTGACAAAGATGCAAGATAATGATACGTCAGACCAATGAGGCCCCTTTTCGTCGATGAATCATCCTTTTGCAACTATCACCGCCTGAAAACATTATAAAAAATTTGGTCTTACAAATTCATATTAAAACACATGCATACGAAATTGGATATGCATACGTAGAATCATACTTTTCATAATGTTTTGAGTTGGTGAGAGTTGAAAGGAGATGTGTCATTGAGAAAAAGGAGTTCCATAAATCCACTAAAAATTGTGCCAAGTTATTACAATTTGTTATAATATATTTTATTGCTATTTATTAGTATTTATTACTAATTATTTCTAATTATTTCTAATTATTTCTAATTATTGTTAATTATTGAAAATTATTTTTATTTATTGCTAATTATTTCTATTTATTGCAATTTAATACTTATTATTGCAATTTATGCTAATTATTGTAAAACATTTCATATTATTTCCTTTTGTTTCTATTTATTGCTATTTATTTCTATTTATTACTAATTTTTTCTAATTATTTCTAATTATTTCTAATTATTGCCTAATATTTCTAATTATTGCTAATTATTTCTAATTATTGGTAATTATTGCTAATTACATCTAATTATTGCTAATTATTGCTAATTATTGCTAATTACACTTAATTATTACTTATTACTACAAATTAAAACAAATTATTACTAATTACTACTAATTAATACTAATTACTTCTATTTACAACTAATTATTACTATTTACTCCTATTAATTAGTATTTAATTCTATTTATGACTATTTATTACTATTTAATTCTATTTAATACTATTTAATACTAATGATTACTTTTTATTAAAAATTATTACTATTTTTTACTAATTATTACTAATTATTATTTTTTATTTGTATTCATTAGTATTTATTAGTTTTTATTAGTATTTACTACTATTTATTGACATTTATTGCGAATTATTACAATTTATTACTATTTATTACTATTTGTTTCTATTTATTATAATTTATTACGATTTATTTCAATTTGTTAGTATATGTTACTGTTTATTACAATTTTTAATATTTAGTACTATTTATTAATATTCATTACTATTTATCAGTATTTATTAATATTTATTTATATTTATTAGTATTTATTAGTATTTTTATATTTATAAGTATTTATTAATAGTTATAACTATTTATAACTAATTATTACTAATTTTTAATATTTACTACTATTTATTACTAATTATTACTAATTATTAGTATTTATTACTATTTATTAGTATTTGTTACTATATATTATTATTTATTACTATTTATTTTTATTTATTTTTATTTATTACTCTTTATTAGTATTTATTAATCTATATTAGTATTTATTACTAGTTATTAGTATTTATTACTATTTGTTACTATTTATTACTATTTATTACTATTTATTAGTATTTATTACTATTTATTACTATTTATTATTATTTATTACTATTTATTATTATTTATATAAATTTATTAGTATTTATTAGTATTTATAAGTAATTATTTGTATTTGTTAGTATTTTTTTCTATTTATTAGTATATATTTCTAATTATTATTATTTATTAATAAATAATAGTATTTGTTACTAATTATTACTATTTTTTGTATTCATTACTATTTATTATTATTTATTACTATTTATAAGAATGTATTACTATTAATTAGTATTTATTACAATTTATTAGTATTTGTTAATATTTATTAGTATTTATTACTAATTATTAATAATTATTCATATTTATTACTAATTGTAAATATTTATTAATTTTTTTTCAAATTATTACTATTTATTTGTAATTATTACTTATTAGTGTTAATTACAATTAATTACTGAAAAATACAGTTGATAATTATTAATTACCGCTAATTATTTATTTAAATTACTAATTGTCGTTAGTAATTAATAGTTATTACTAATTACTAATAATTAGTACTAATAAATTTATTTTATTATTACAAATAAATACTGATGACGAAACAATTTAAATCTAGCGTAATTACATCTAATAAACGATAATTAAAATTAATATAAAGAAATAAAATAAATACCAAATTAAATAAAAAAATACCCTTAAACATGATATCTTATAATTGTCGACACCATCACAACTTCTTCATAAAAAAACTAACCCTCAAAATTTTTCACTCTATAATAAGTGCTTACAAATGTAGTGGAAAAATGAACTCAGGAGGAGAGATGAAAAAATGGGGGGGTATATATAGGTTAGATTAGTTGTGATGAGACTATTTGTGATGGGATTCGCGTTGAAAATAGTACTTTATTGATGAGGCCCATCGCAAATAACCTTGGCGGCATTAAATACAATCGTCAGTTAAAAGATTATTTGTAATGGGGCCCTTCGCAAAAGGAAACCTACCGACACACTATTTCCCACAGGACAACATCCTGTCATAAATAGGTTTTTACCACTACTGGTTATTTGTGATAGGGCCTAGCGCAAATTCCCTTTGGGTGTTAAACTAGTTGTGATAGGGGATCTCCCATCACAACTGGTTCTTATTGTGTCCCTTTATTTTCGACAGGTGAGGCCTTCCTGTCCCAAATACCCTTTCACGTGGTTTGGCTCATAAACGACGCCAAACCATGTGTAACATTTTGCGATGGGGTGCCTATTCCCATGGCAAATAACCACTTATTTGTGATAGGCTAATTATCCAATCTCAAATAAGCTCTTAGATATACTATTTTTTATGAGAAAAAATATCTTCACAAATAACACGTTGCAAAAAATGGTTTTTCCCATAGCGAGAGTTTGATTTAGCAATGGAGAGAATGTCCATCAGGTGTGTGAATGAAAGGGTAAAAAAAGAAATATATAATGTTCAGTGTTTCAACTATAAAGAGATGGGGCACTACAAAAACCAATGAACCAAGTGTCCAGGAAATATACCACATAATATGTTAATGGATCATAGTTCAGTTTATGTTATTAATATAGAAAAAGTAGAATGAATATAGTTTTTGTGTATATGGAATCAAGAATTATGTGGTAGAAATATTTTATCTATGATATTCTTATTATGAGAATCATCAAACATATAAGGATTTTAGTACAGAATTTTTTCTATAAGGATTAGAAAACATGTGTTAAATGGTATCGATGGCAAAAAAGTGATTAAGTTCAATGATGAGCTTTTTTGAAAAAAATGATTAAAGGAAAATAACAATTAAAAATTTCCTGATGTTGAGACAATGATGATAAATAGATATTAATGGGATATTATTGGGGAACATCAAATTTCTTGGTGATTTCATATTTTATGATGGAATTTATTACATTTCTATAATTTTTACATATATTCGATAATCAGATATTTTATTTTAGGAATAAGATGATAAATAATTTCTAGAAGAATCGATGTTTTCTTTAAGGTTATATGGTGATGAATGTTTTAAACCTATTGGCTCTTTTGATATTTTTCATCAATAAAAAAACAATATTTTATCACTTTCCTATAGAAATGTATGATTATAATTTAAAACATGCATAAGAATCATTAACTTTACATTATTCAACCTCACTGGTCAACATTCATGGATAATATAAGGACAATGTTCCTATGTACCAAATCTACTAAAGCACACTATTGTTACAAATTTGAAAGTGGAATCACTATCCACTACTAGATATTTAAGCTATAGAAATGTACCTATAGTCAAAGCTTTATAAGTCCATGGATATATCTTGTTTATAGCCATGACTGAATGATATGGTCATGGCTAAATAATGCCCCATTTTTTTCAAAAACTCGTCTGGATTATCATTGCTCCTCCTCGACACCCTCTTTGTGAAACCCTCTGAACCCTTGACCCTCACAGTGGTGCCCTCCTCCCTGATACCATCCAACGTTCATGGAGGCACCCTCGTCCTTAATATGCTCTATGCACGACCCTATGAACCCTTGACCTTCACAGTGGCACCCTCCTCCCCGATAACCACTATGTGAGACTCTCCTTCACTGATGGTGCCCATCACGACCTCTCCTCTCCCCAATCATCTTCCATTGATGGTGCCACTCGTGACAATGCCCCTCGCAAAGGTGACTCTTGCGACGATGACCCTAGCTACCACCAAATGATGCAACCCCACCGTGAGGTCTCATCTCATATCCTCCTCCCTTTATGCTACCACCAAATGTAGGAAATCTCAACTCCCCCTACTGATACTACACATAGGTGGCCTCCCCACCTCCTCCGACGTAGACAACCCCCTCCTAGTGATCCTCTTACTCCTTGTTTTGAAAAATTATGTGTTCATTACTGTTTATCAGTTATTCATAGCTATGTTGTATCAAATCTATATTAATTTTTTGATATTTCAAGAAATTAACCCTTTAATATCTCTTACACAACCAGTTATTCTAGGATTGAGGTAGGTGTTTTTGTATATTTACTATAATTATAATATCATTATGTGTATGGTGTTCTCTAATTTTTTTATCTAAGTTAATGAATATTTAATAGATATAGTGGGTTTAAAATGTGTTATAAATGTTTTTATCTCGTAGAATAAAGGATTCCTAATGGTTTTCTAAATTTTAATTCATTTTTTTAAATGACTAGTGTTTGTGGTAATTACTTTATGGATTGTTTTAAAAAAATTATATAAAAAAAATTATTTGAACCATTTTCAGTATTGGTATGATTTTCAATGATTCTTTGAAATAGAAATGGATTAATGTATTTTATAATGACATGAATGAAAATTTAGTTGGTTTTAACAATGACATTATGTGTAGTTTAACATAGATTAGTTTGAAAGAACGAGATAAAGTCAGTTTTCAAATGGTTAAAATGACTTTTCATTATTATTTGGTTACCGAAAATGCATATTTTCTTTTTATATAAGATATTTGTATAATGATTATCTCACCATTGATTATTTATTATGTTTTTTTTATGGCTGATTTGAATTATGGCCCCATTGGAGGGATGTTGTATTCTATTTTTTATTTGGATGAAGTGAAAGGGGTTATTGTTTCTGAGGAGTTGGAGTTGGTGGTGATATGATATTTATTTAAAATATTTATTATTTATTATTGTTATTATTTTAATTTTCCACCTCCACACGATTGATTTATCATGGGAATTTATTTAAATAGTGGAAGGGCTAGCGGGATGTGCTGCTAGCATAGTGTATGTTAGCTGGATAGTTCCCATGGATATTAGAACCATACCAAGGGTCTATTTTATATGTGGAGATACTTGAAAGGTAAAGTTGAATGGGATGATCTAATTTCACATAAGGTACCAATGATTAATATGATGAACTAGGTCTGGTATCACCAATTTTAGAGCCTAATGAGTTTCCGATGATGTTTATAATTCATTAAATATTTTTTAGAGGATCAAATCCCATGTCTTATCTTTATCACCACTATTATTTCAGTTATTTCTTATTATGAATTTCCCATTGATATCTTCGTGTATGTTATGTTTCTTTATTCCATTATTTTTATGGTTTTTGTTTATATTCAAACTGAATTAAAAAATAGTTTTTAAAGTGTATTATTAAATAAAATAATGATGTTTTATTTCAAGGTGTGGTTTTGTGATATGGATTTTCAAAAAATGGAAAAATTATTAGTTATATTTTTGTGATTTGAAACAACTTTTTTTCATTAGTTTGAAACCAGCTACTTTTAAATTGAAATTTAATGTTGTTTTAAAAAAGAAGTTATGGCACATTACACATTTTCTATTAAACCTCTAGTGAAAAACCTATTCACAGCAAATATTTTAAACTTTCAATAATAAAATATCTTTTCAAAGGAATTATAAAAACTCCTTAGTGAAATCTGACTAGGAAGAGTTTGGTTCACACCACGCATACACCAATGGGTGTATGAAAATTTCATGATTACTTTCAAGAGCCCAGGATATGCTCTTTTACCTTGGTTAATGTTCGTGTTGGTCTGATCACAGATGATATAGGATAGTTTCAGGAATTTTGGCTCATAACAAGGTCGTTAGTACAGATCCAGGTTTGATCATATTTTTGGATGTTTATATATAATCCTTGTTGGACATGTTATTTCTTTTAGTTTATTGTATACTTAAGATTATACTTATTACATTATTATGTGATGATGTGATGATATTATTAATGACCATTTATTAATTCTAAACTATAATACTATTTTTTATTATTTCATTTATATTGAACTAATTAATTTGTGCATGAGTGACCGATTCATAGATGAGTCTTGTTGGATTTATGGTTGGAGTCCATGATGTGGTTATTCATATTCAGAGCGGAAACCATTACCAATGGTTATACTTTTATTGTCTAAAACTTTCCACCATCCAACAATAATAAGAGACATTGTTTTGGCGTTTTCGAGATCTGGGTTGGGTGACATGTCAGGTTGATCTAGGGATGTTCATTTCAAAATGGTATTAGAGGATCCTCTTATTATTTGAAGTGCGTATTAGTATAAATAATCTATTATCATCATCTTGAATCAATAGGAAGGCCCCATGTTTTTATTGATCACCACTTTTCATTTCCAAACATGAGTTTCCATGGGTTGTTGTTATTTTAATCATTGATTTGGATTCCAGTTTTAATTGTTTTAATAATGATGATTAGATCCACTTTGAGTTTTATTAGGTACTTTGGGTGGTTTCTTTATGATTTTGGATGAAATTAGGAATGAACTAAAGTATCATCATTATCTCACAGGGTCTGAAAAAATATATGGAGCCTTGGCATGTGGTCTTAAAAAATATTTGTAGCAATTGTATGATTGGTGTATGGTCAGCTAAACCATGTGGCCACGTCATGGAAAACTTTACATCAATTAAGGATTTATTTTGTAAACCTATTTGGATTTATAAGGGATCCAAGGGAAATTTACACCATCATAGATGGATCAAAGGATTTTTTTTGTGATATTTTGGTGTTATTGAAATGAAATTTTTATGTTGTTCCACATTAGGGGTTGATTATATTTGGTGCTTCAATTTTTTTTGTATAAAAGTACATTTATTGAAAAATTTTGATACCAAAACTGGTATTGGGGGATTATTTGTAATGTATTTAGAATATCATGTATAATTATTTCAAGAGTAGTAAGGTTCGAAAATGAAATTTTGAAATTATTAAAATTAAACTACATTTCATGAAGTGTTTTAATTTTAAACTTTTTTCATGATTATTTTAAAATTGGGACCAATGGATCTATTAGATTAATGAAAGGGTTTTAATATTTCTTTTTTACTTTTACACTATTCATTGAATTTTTTTATTACATTATAGAATTTTAGAAATTATTTAAAATGAAATTGAATTTTAGGAATTATTTTGGTCTTATGATTAAATTTAAAAGGTGTTTTAAAAATATAGGAGACCTTTATGATGTTTTAGTGAGATTTTATTTTAAATAAGTTCATGATTATAAAATATTGTTATAATTTTTTTAAAATAATATAAATGGTATGTTGTAATTTTACCCTATGAAAAGAATTTTTTATTTTATATAGAAGTGAGATTATTTTTAATGTACTTTTCTTTTTTAAATGATCTGTCATACGTCTTTATAAAATTTTGGGATTTTTTAGAATCATATTTTTATAGGGGGTGTGTATGGGAGGGGGTGTAGTAGGGAGGGTGTAGTGGGGGGGGGGGGTGCAATGGGCAGGGAAAGGGGTGCAAGGTGGGGAGGAGTTGTGTTAGGGGAAGGTGGGGTGAAAGGGGGAAGGTTTGGGCTAGGGGGTGATGGTGTATTGGGTGGTGCTGGGGAATGGTGTAGAGGTGTCTATAGGGGAGGGGGCTGGGGTTTGGGTTAGAGGGGAGGGTATAGTTGGGGTGAAAGTTGTGGGAGGTATGGGGGAAAGAGGGAGGGGTGAAAGGGATATTGGGAGGGTGTCGGTGGGGTATATGGTGTGGGAGGGGGTGTCCAGGCGAGGGTGGTGGTGTTTAGGTGGGGTGGAAAGTTATATAGGGTTGAAACCTTTTGAAGAACTCAAACTAGCTTAATAAAACACTTTATAATAGTGAGAACAAATAGAATACATGGATCCATTTGATCAAACTTACATTGTTTTATATATCTCATTATTATAGAGGAACAATAACCATGTGTCTGTGATCCCAGTTCAATTATTAAGATGTTGTTACTATTAATTTTAAGCCATGATATGTAAATTATTCATTGAGTTGTTTTTGGGATCTAACAACTAAAATATTTCAACCATGGCCTCACCTTTTATGAAAGACAATTGCATGGAACCCATAGGAACCATGTGCACACACTATGAATTCCCATAATGGATGGTATAATTTACCTCACCTACAACTTGTCTTGCTGGCTATGATGGTTTCCTAACAAAATGGATCATTACTTTTGATTGTTTAAGGAAAAGGTTAGTGTCATTAATTTTATTACATAAAAATGATGCTGAATTGCTTCAATGATTTGTCTCACACCAGATTTCTGCTATTGGTTAAGAATCACTAATATGCATGCCCCATTAGCATCACATTTTACCATATCTCACCAAATGAAATGAGTGCCTCTAATATTTTATGCATGGTAAACTACACAGAATAAGCTAATAAAAGACCTAAATCTGAATCTCAACTAAATAAATTCATAGGATGTATGTATCATAGAACTTAAAATGATTTTTACATAGTTTCGCATGATGTGTGACCAGGAATGGAAACCTAGTAATGTCCTCGTCTAGAACTATCATTGTAATCCATGTGAAATTACATGGCGTTTACATGTGGAACACAAAGTATCATATCGTCCTAGTGGTATGCTTGTGTACTCCAATTAATGCATGTATATTATCACATATTCTTGTGCACTCTATGTAAATATATTGTCTTACCATGTTCAAATACATGACATATCCCATATGGTACATTTAATTTATATCCACATGGTGTAGTTAGTAAACATGCACACAGTCCTAAATTGATTCTTACATTTGGTGATATTATTTTCTTGAATTCAAATTTAAATTTTTTATCTTATAATTCATAATCATTTTTAATCCAATTTTATTTCAATAGTATGTAACAAAAATTTATGTTTTCAATATAATAAGTATAATCAATGTTCATGCAGGGTTTCAATCCTACAAACACGGTGACGGGGTGGACTAACACTCGATTTTGAAGAAATACACCGTCATGAAAGATTGGACCAATTATATATTTTAATGCAGTGAGTCGTTTTATTTTTTTCAATTAATATTTTCTTTTACTTGTATAAAATATGATTTTTGATTCATTTTGAAGACTTCATGACTCTTATTGAGCTTGGATGAGTTATTCAATTTGAGTAGTGGATAGTTTTTAGACCATTAGAACATTTATTTAGAAGAGTCTTTATTTTTATTGATTAGTGGATCCTTGATTAGAGCATTGGATAATTGTCATGTGAATGCATGTGCAAGAACCACTATTAGGGGATGTCTATGGGTGTTGGGGGGGTCTGTCTGGTGGAGGGATCTGTATGGGGGGTTATATACAAGGGGTGTGAGAGTCTAGGGGTACTGGACGATGGATTTTCTTTGGGGAAGGGGTGCTACAAGGGGTGTCCTATCCAAGTGGTCTTTCTAGGGGTATGTCAAGGGTATGTCTAGAGAGAGGCTACCTAGGGGGAGTGGGGGGGGGCTTTCATGGGAGAAGGGGTGTTGTAGGGGGGAGGGTCATGTCTAGTGGGAGGCTATCCACAATTTTTGGTGTACTCAACATTAGGATTGAATATTCCTTCCCCATCCTTAACAATAGCACCACACGCATTAAGGGCACATTTATAGGCTGATTGAATGAGGATAGAATTTCTAACCCTAGTATTATCAGGTTTCCAATAGATATTCACCCAGCCTTCTATGTATTAGTGATCTCGGTAAGAGTATTTTTAGTAGGATATAATATCTCATCTAAATATTTTGGATCAACTATTCCTTCAATTAGCCACTCCTTAGAATTAAAAGTTGTTTTTTTGAGCCTCATAAGAATAAATTAAAAATGTATTCTTCACAATGGGGCATTCTACTACAACCATTTTCCAGTAATAATGATACTTAGCCTTCCATGATTGAACATATAAATACGATTCTCCATCCTTCTGCTCAAGTTCACCTAAATTAACTACTATTGAAACATCCTTCCTAGCCTTCCTGGATTAAACATAGTTGTTAGTATCACTGCTAGAAGTACCACCATCCAATTCCATACTTTGATGATCCTAATACATTTTTCCATCCTTATTAAATCCATAAACATCACATTTATAAAATAAATTTTCTCTAGATATAACCTTGGATATTAACTTAATAGAGTGGAAATTTTTAACATCCTCCGGTATCGAAATAATAGAAGATTATACATATTTATCCCTCATGTCATCTCTAATAAATGGAATTTGAATAGGTGAATAAAAACTCATAATTACAAGGGAATTCTTCCCTATACTGGTATCATAACTCATAAGAAGTTCCACCTGTATGTCAACAAGGTCATATCTTACACCTAATTAGAAATAAGACCAGGTTGAGAAGGTGACTCTTAGTGATGTTTATGACTAATGAACAGAAGTAATTTCTAGTATGGGAGATTTGGTTTATATATATATATAACTCCATGTGTTTGTAAGTCTAACCATAAAGGAAGCGGAATGTGCCAAACACATAGAAGGCAGTCTTTTGCTGGCTGATAGAGTTAATGAATTGTATAGCTTCACATGCATTGTGACTACTGGGATTTATCCATACTCACCAATAGTATCTCTTACATGATAAGGTCACCAGGATACAACCTCATTTGTGCATCGAAAATCGATATCGTCCACCTAAAAATAATAATAGTAATATGTACATCTAACCTGACCATGGGATCCTTGAGCATCATGTTTTATCCCAAAAATGCCATATATTCTCCTCTATTTTTTTTAAATGATTTCTACTTGACTTGTTAAATATACTTTCAATAATGAAACATCTTGCTTATATGTATTTCCATTGATTCATTATGAAAATACCAAAATCATTGTGTGAAATGAATGTCCATCATCCATATTTTTTGGTCACTCTCTCATAGAACATGCATTGTGACATCAAAGTGATCGTTGGCACTTCATCCTTGACATCATAGATGTCCTTATCCAGTATGAGCTCATAATACATCTCTCCCTATATATATATTCTCATGAAGTGGTAGAGGTCCCATATACCACTGCTAGCCACCTAATGATGTAGGAGAATTTTTTTGGTCCCTAGTGTCTAATTTCTCTGTAGTTTTGGAAAGAAGTCTTGATTATTGTTGAAGTAGAATTTTGGTCACCATTTTGGATTATAGATCCCAATGCACTATATATCCAACTAAAACTCTTGATTGGACAACCATTACCAGTATACCTTGTCCCTTCTCTTCACGAATTTTCTATAATGAAGCAGGTCCTAATAATATGTTAAAAATACTTGAATTCAAAAGTGGAAATATATTTGTTTAGAAATGTGGGGGGTGTAGTGTGGGGGGTCTGTCCAAAACAAAGAGTAGGGGGTGCATGGGGTCTTTCCAGGAAGGGAGGGGCCATCTAGGGGCTGTCTAGGAGGGAGGGGGTGTCCATGGGGGGTCAATATAAGAGGGGGATCCAAGGGGTGTCCTGGAGGGATGAGAGTCTATCTATGGGATCTATGAGGGAGGGGGTATATCTAGGAATGAGGGTGTGTCTAGGAGGGGGGTCTAGAATTGGTGGGGGGGAGGAATGTACATGGGGATGGGGGGATATCCAGGGGAGTGTCTTGGAGGGATGGGGGCTGTCCAGAGGGGGAGGGGGAGGGGAGCTGTCAGAGAGGGGGGTGGTTTTTCCAGGGGGTGGGGCTTGTATAGGGGTGTGAGTAGGGTGGTATATCTAGGGTGGGTGTGGGTGGGGGTCTATCTAGGAAGGAGGGAGGTGGGGGTGCCTTCTTGAATATTTCATTTTAAACATAGTAATTTACCATGTCATTTATTAGTATTTAATGTTATCTAATGAGGAATAGATTTATGGGAATCTAGTGTTGATTTGGTGTCTTTTATAGTTACTTGGACGAGAATTTCTATCTTGAATAAAAAATATAAGAGGATGTTTCACTCATTTAAAATAATAAAATTGTATAATATCATTACAGGGGAGTACATAATTTAGGGCTTACGTGTTTAGAACAATTCATTCATGGAGCCACTTATTGGAAATCATTTGAAATTCTTGATTTATGGATGTTATTCTTGGTGAGTGATTGTGCCTAAATAGTTGAATACTATTCATACTAAGGTTATTGAACTCAATCTATTCATGTTGGTTATTGAAAATTTCTTTCATAGGTAAAAACATGTTGAGTGTTGTGGGGGGGGGGGGGGTGCTGTCAACGTTGTGCAAGGGGGCTTATAGGGTGGGGGGATGTCCATGGGGTCTTTCTAAGGGGGTGCTATCCAGGGGGGATTGCATGGGGAGGGGGTTCTTTCTAGGAGGGGGTTCTTTCTAAGAGGGGGTGTCAAGGAGGGAGGGGGGTGTCCAGGATGGATAGGGGCTGTCTGGGGGGGGTCTTCAGGGGGAGATAGGCGGTAGTCCATGGGGGTCTGAAGGGGGGAGGGGGGTTGTCCATAGGGGTATACAATGGGGAGGGGTTGGGTCTATCCAAGGGTTGATTTCTAGAATGGGGTGGGGGTGGTGATGTCCATGGGGGACTATAGGAGGTTGTTTAGGAGGGGGTGTGGGTGTCCATGGTGGGAGGGGGAATCCAGGGGGTTTTTAGGAGGGGGGTATCCAGGGGTGTAAGGGTGTTCTACAAGGGGGGTTGTCTAGGAGGGGGGTGTTGTCTGGGGGTGCTTTGCATGGAGGACTGCAGGGGGAGGGGGCTATCCTGGAGGGGGTGCTATTCAGAAGGGGTGGGGGTGTTTTCTTGGAGGGTGGTATTCAGAAGGGAGGGGTACTATCTAGGGGGTGTCTATGAGAAATGGGGGGCTTTCAAGAAGGGGGGGATATCCAGAAGGTTGGTGGTGTCTAGGAGGTAGGTTGTTATCAAGGGTGGAAGGGGCTATCTCGGAGGGAGGGGGCTATCAATGAGGGTGTCCAGGAGGGATGGGCTATCCAAGAAGGATGAGGTGCTTTCCAAGGGGGTGTCCAAGAAGTGGGGATGTTCATGAGGGATGGGGGCAGTCCATGGGGGCGTAAGGGGGTCTGTAGGGGGGGACTGTTTTGGATGGAGGGGGTTGTCTAGGAAAGAGGGGGTGTCTAGGAGGGAGGGGAGGTTGTCCAAGGGGGTGTCTTGGAGGGAAGGGGCTATCCACTAGGGTGTCCATGAGTGAGTGGGGATGTATAGAGGGTGTCTTGGATAGATGGGGGTTTTCCAGGGGGTTTCTATGGGGGGTGTCTAGAATGGATGAGAGCTATCTACGGGGGTGAAAGGGGGTCTATAGGGGGGAGTTGGTGTTGTCCAGGGGGTGTTTAGGGGGTGTCAAAGGGGGTCTACAGGGGGAGGGTGCTATCCAAGAGGGAGGGGCTGTTTAGGGGGTAGGGGCTATCCATGTGGGGTTCATGTGGCATTGTAAGAGGGAGGGGGCTATCCAAGGGGTGTCTTGGTGAGAGGGAGGATGTCTATGGGGTGTCCAGGGGGGTCTAAGAGGGGGGATTTACAAGGGTGTTGTCCAAGAGGGAGGGGTATGTCCAGCGGCGATCCAGGAGGGAGGGTGTCCATGGGTGCTTTCCAAGAGGGAGGGGTGCAGAAGGTAGGGCAAGTCCAGAGGGTGTCTAGGAGGGATAGTGGAGGTGTTATATCTGGGGGGATCTAGGAGGGATGGGTGACTATCTAGGGGGTACAATGGGGTATTTATAGGGGAAGGGGGTTGTGAAAGGGGGTGGGGCATAGATGCCTGTTCGGGGGGGGTCCATGGAGGGGTGGAGGGGTATTATCGGGTGGGTTTTTTAAGAAATGGGGAGGGATATAGCCACAGTTTTAAACCTTGGCTATAACTCTACATCAACGATTTCAAACCGTCGATATAACCAATGTGTGGATATAGATATAGTAGTAGTTTCAAATTTTGGATATAGATCTTTAGCCACAGTTTAAACTGTGGCTATAGATATTTCCCAATTTCCATGCCAATACTGGGCACGATTCATGAAATTGTGGATATAACATATAGAAATGTTTTTTGGGATTATATCTACGGTTCCTAACCATTTCTATAACCTATATATCTAGTATTGATCCCTACTATATTACAAACAATCCCACATTAAATGCATATTGATCTCACAAATAAATTGTGATCACTACTCTTTCATATGATTCTTATCTTTATCACAAGAATCCAATTTTTTTACAGTTCATTTATTTCATAATTAACTTCAAATTTCACACAACTAATGAATAAAAATTTAACACTTATTTAATGGGAAATCCATTTTCAACACTTTTTTGATTCTCTCTACTGTCATGAAACCCACACAACCTTCACAAAACTTCCCAATTCAATATAGTATTAATCATTATTCATGACCCCATAAACTGTTTTAATCTCACCACATTTTTTAAGCTCAGATGGAATTCATGAAGTATACTCCTTCAGTGAAGCTCACATAGACATCGTGAAGATCGATAATTTTATGACATGTACATCTTTTGGTTAGAATTCATAGACTTTGAGAACTTCCCTTCATCATGAATTTTTTCACAATAAGAACATTCAGAAGACATTTTCATGAATTCAATGCCTTTGGATTGTTGTTAAGGATTTCTATACTTCAAATAAGGTTGTAAAGTCCTATTTATAGGTTATTCCTCCCATTCACAAATCATTCATCCTTGTCATCAAATTTTCATCTATCTCAATGATCTTGCTAAAAAACATCCATATCTCAAAACACAATAATGAAAATTTCAATTCAGCAATCCTATCATAGTCATGTATAACTACCGTCTTTTAATCACACATTCAAAAACCTTTAATCCTTTGTGACATCATCTACATTTTTTATATTAAACTTATTTTCAAAACTCTAATATTCATGAAATTTATGAAACTACTATATTTTTACATATTATCCAAGGTTACATCACACAAAAAATATATTTGGGTAATGTTTTTAAAATTTTAATGTAATTATTCTTAGACCATTGGTTATGGTGTGGTTGTTTAACCAACCAGTATTGAAAAAATTATTGTGAATAAATGGCTAGGGTCAAAATTCTAGTGAATATAATATTACATGATAGAGGAATTTGTGGCTAAGCCTGAGATAAGGGGTCTATGTATCATTACATAGAGTGTAATGTGTAATGAGACTGAAAACAAAAGTGGTGAGGGATATTCTCCCATGTAAGGATGAGAAGATGATTCTATAGTTTAAACATCATATAGGAAGGTGGTAGCTACACCATTTTAGGGAATATAGCTAGGTCCATGGATTTCATATAGTCTAATGTGTTGTGACATGTATGATTTTTTGTAGCTTAATGACATGTTTCACAAATATTGGTTTCTATAGTTTAAGGTCATATAAATTTCAAAAACGGATTTTATATATTTTATGTTCATGGTTCTTATACCAAAATGGGATACTACCATTTTAAGGGAATAGTTCTAGGTACCCTGTTATGTGTATCCTATGGATGTTCATGCATCACATAATCATATAATCTTGATGTGAAGAGAGGGTGAAGGAGGCTCAATACCACAAAAAACATCTTCTGGATATGTTAAAAACATTTTATGATCATGAATCTTGGATGAGAGATGGTTGCTTTCAATTTAAATTCATAAATCATAGATTTAGGTTGGGGTGGGGGTCATTGAAATTACATTTTATAATGTCTTTAAATCTCAACCATGCTTGGTAATATTCCACCACAACTCATAATCCCATATAACCCATGCCCGGTGTGAGAACCATAGAGCGGTGGAGAGTTCCTCATATCTTAAGGGATAGATTTATAGTTGAAAAGATTCCAAACATGGAAGGTCCCAATGATGCAGACATTCTTGGTCTTCATGAATGAATTGATAAGGGATAACACCAATGGTGTTAAAAATACTCCAAAAAAGGGGATGTAGAAAAAAGGTAAATGATGACTTATGCGATTTAGACTGAAAATTTGGATGAATTATGGGTAGGGAATGACTTTTGACCATGTTAAAAACACATGTTTCACAACCACACTAGTTAATATCGGTGTGACATTTTTTTGGATCATATTTGAACTATGTTTGAAAAATAGGATTCATAATATATTTCCAGGGATCCTTTCAAGTATGCGCCGGAGATGGGAGATGAGCTATTTTGTTCATACATCATTTCCAATATGGGGCCTATTAATATTTGGTGGTTGGTGAGGGTCCAAAATAAGGATATAATGAGGTCCAAAATTGAACATTTTGATATGTTCAGTGGGGAGTTAAACACTAATGGAGCTATTCTACTATGTGATCAAACATGCTGGACGAGTGTGTCACTATGCTGTAATTAAACATATTCCTTAGGGTTTGGCTCCTAAATATGTTGGTGGTTGAGATGGGCCTAGGATATGAGATCTAGGAATTTCTACATATTAAATTATAAATGGTAATCATTATATATATAGTTCTAGAGTGTTTTCTAGTAGATGAGTTATACTAGTAGGGAAAACCCCCTAAAATTAGGGCTCAAGGCGTCACACAATTTTTCATTAAGTGATGGGAATGTTATTTTAAATTTCATATTATACAACTTTAATGAATTTTTTTAATATTTAATGGTCATATAGATTTTATCATGGTTCCATAAAACTTATGTTCATGTGACCGGGTGATTTTCCCATAGTTTAACATCTTACGACTAAGATGATGTTGCACAGTTTTTCGTTATGTGACTAGGATTACTGGTGAGATTCACACAATTTACCTCTTGAGTAACTTATAATTTGTGGAGGGTGTGATGTGTTCAACATCCATGGTGCCCAATGAGTTCACAGAATTTGAGTAGACCTTATGAATGATGTTATGTCCTTCCTATAAGGGTTCCATCTTTGGTGGATTCTTCCTTGCTATCATAAGCATCCGTAAAGAGAATACCATATTTCACTAAAATAAGGAGCATTGGTGAAAAATTTTGTTGATATCCTGTTACATGATATTTTAGTTCATTTATAGGTTAATGCGGGCATCGATCTAGTTATCTTCTAAGGATTCACACTCATCCAAATGGACTTCATCCCTCTTGTCTAAATTTGGGGATCACAAACAGCCATCTGAAGAAACAAAAAGTGGACCTCTATTGTAAAAATACTTTCTTTCTATAAATAATGTTTTTAGGTTATCTTATATTGAATTTTGAGTCTTCATAATATAGGACAATATAAAAAATTGATAGATTATCAAGTAAAATATTCTTGGTTTGGCCCACCAAATTATGTATCATGCTAGATAGGGTTTTCTTGAATTCCATGATCTTCCTATTTTATTGCATGTGATAGATGGAGGTGTGGTTTGAACTTGTTTTGTACTTGATGTGAAACTTGTATAGATAAAAAACTCAAAAATAGTAGTCATTGTTTATGAGGATAGCCTGAGTCATCCTAATTTGCTGGATTGTGTGGGATTTCAAAAACTCAATCACATACCCAATCATGATGTCTTTTAGAGGAATAGATTTTGATTACATTGAAACTAATTTTGTGGAATCCATTATAAACCTAAACTATTTAGATTTCTCTTATGGGTAGGGCCCCACAATGATAATTCCATATACCACATCATTCTAGGAGAACATGGTAGAATAAAGAAGCACTAGTGGTTATTGAAAAAGATGTCATGGATCTAGTATGCATGACACCTCTGGGTGAACTTGTTGCTGTTGTGATCCATGATGGGCCAGATATAACCCAATACATAGATCTAGTATAATAAAATCAACACTACTTGATGGTCCCCACATGACCATACATGGACCTCATCAAGGACTTGAGGAACATCTTCCCCTTATATAAAATAATGGGGGATCCCAAAAAATCACACTTGTAGCGGGTAAGCTCATGGTTATGGTCATCCCAAAGAGAAAATATCACCACACATTAGTGAATTATCTTACATTACGCATGGTCTCATAAGAGAGTGTCATGCTTTACATAGTCAGGGAAGGGAGTCATCTAATTGTGAGATTCAACAACCACTAGGACATTTTAGGTCCCCACTATAGAAGTTTCTTCTTTCAGCCGATTTACCCATTGACACTAATTATGAAAAATTATGAGGGAGATTACCCATTGAAGTGACACATGAATGAACGAATCGTATTAGTTGGATCAGAAAGGTATTTAGTAATGTTTTACAAGGCATTAACTCGATCATTCTATGATCAAGGGACATAAGTAACTTTCTTCTAGGAAGGTAACTGGGCTATCAACTCATTAGTCCACCCCAATGTGGGGAAAATCTATGGCTCCCCAATAATATAATCATTGTTGATCTTCATGAGGACTATCTCAATAACTCCCTTCACATAAAATTTTGGGAATTCAATATTGAGTGCCTATTAAATATTGGCGATAATATCCTGATACAAAGCCTCATTATAAGTGAAAACATCTGATATAAGGAATGATAATAGAAAGGCGTCATGTGATAGAGTGATGAAGATAATCCCTAGGCCTACCCCATTGATTTCATATATTTTTTATATTTCTCTTAATTGGGATCTCATATTCACCATAGAAGTTAATATTCCAGGATGGCACAACTTTTTCAATGTAGTGGATGTAATCATCTGGGAAGTTGACATCCAGGGGTAGATCTTTGGTTGTTGGATGTGTCACGGTGAGATATTTGATATTAATATGTAATGAGTTATTGATAGTCATGTTGTGTTGATGGGAGTTTGACCATTCTACATTGATTTGGTTCTCAAAAGATGACATTTTCCTAGTGGACATACCATCATGTGAATATAAAAACCATTTGATCGAGGATGGTTATATGTGCTGGGAGACCACACCTTAAAGGTGGACCATATCTTTCCCTTAATGGATAGAAAGAAAATATACATTTATGGTTGAATAGATATGACATTCTAAAAACCATGTGAGTTGAGCTATATATTAAATCATGTAATGACACAAGTCATGTGTCTAACATTATGATTTTTATGATATGGAACCAATATGGGTGTGAACTAGTTTCGTGGTGTCTTGGATATAAAAAGATAACATGGCACATGACTATTTTTTTTAGAACATTTACTTCTATGGAATAAACCTCTTATAAATGTAAAAAATTTATAAGGATGCATTGTTGGTGTCTTGCTAGGTTTATACTCACAACCTATATAGAAATATGGATGCACATGAAATATTCATGATCATGGATCTAAGAGAGGGAAAGAGGTAAACAATAAGTAGTTTAGGATATGATTTTTTTTGTTTAGAGATAGTATTAGGATGGACTTCAGAATGATGTTATCATGTTTTTATTTGTTTTAGTTTTTATTTATTATACTCTTATTTAACATATAACATTGTGATTCCTTAGTTTATTTCATTGTATGACATGAGACACCCGCCACAACATCTATTTTAGCATTGTTATTATTCACATCCACTATACCATTTTTTTTGTTATTCATTTATTGATATGATTCTGATTTATGTATTTTGATACTATAGGTATTATCTCCCCACTCCACCATTCAGAACCTCACTACTAATGGAAACCTCCTATGTATAGTGAGGCATGCATGAGGCCTTGTATAACTATATCCTAGAATGGATGATTCAGGTTGGGTAATTACAAATCATTTGAATTTTGGAGTTTTATACATTACACATTGATCTTTTAAGAGATAAATTATTAATCATTATAGTTTGACTTAACATAATTATCATGATTTAAACATTATAATATATTTTCATTTTATCTTAATGAAGAGAAAACATGACACCTTATCTTTGGTCAATAAAGAAAGGAGTATAATATAGTTTCTATAAAAGTGAGTCAAACAAAAGTATTATATTTATGATTCATTTGAGTATCATATAATCAAAGGTCTCTCTCTATTTTTCCTCTAACATCAATACTAATGTTCTATAGGTTCATGGGAGTTTTATAAATCCTACCAAATGTGTCTAGTGATTGACCTTCCTTTGGGAACCTTTGGAGGTGGGATTTTGTTGAATATCACTCAGATATCTTCATATTCCAATGTAAATAAAAAGGTGAAAATTCATCAGATAGTGGTATTTTCTTTATATTTTTACATTTAATTAATAAATTCAATTTTTGGATCTTGTGGAAATGATTTTTATATGTTATTATTTCTACCTATATAAAATTATTATTCCCTCCATAATTAAATAGTTGTATCAAATACACTTCCAAGACAATTGAATTAACTTATAATTTTTAAACCTATACAAAATATGAATAATAGACATTATAAAAATATCAAATTTGTAACTCCATTGGCTAGCACAAGTGAATGGTTGATGTGGAATGATCTTGACCATCCGTAATGGTGATTTTTGAACCATTTTAAGATAATTCGTGTTTCATCACATTTGGTTTATATTTCTAGAAAAATTTCTCGTAACACATGAAATGAAATAGATAATATGTTTCTCATATCATAATATAAAACTCATATTCGATAACAACATGAATAATGTCATGGATATTGTGTTTTTAATGCTGATAATTTAATTAGAATAATAAATATTTCCCAACATGTGTAAGGATACAAATAACTTAATGAAGATAGTGTCACCCATGCCAAGTTCTATAATAGTTTATTAAAGTGTTCATGTCATGAATAATGATCATAGTGTTTAAATGTGTTTATATTGTAGACAGTGGTCAGAATAATTATAGTCATAATATTTCCCTTTATTTTAAATGATTTATTTTCCTTTTTAAAATTATATAATTTATAAATCAATTATATGTTATATTTAAATACACGTTAAATTAAATTTATAATATTTACTGTTAATATTAAATATCTTTAAATCAATAGTCAGCATTGGCCTATTCTAAACCAAAATGGGGATTTAGACTATATAATATTTTTGGTGGATGAGATCTAGGTTAATTACATTTTTTCATTGTATTAAAATATATAAATATGTAATGAGTTTATATTTTATGTATAAAATTTTTATATATTAAGAAACATAAAAAGTATATGTTTATTTAAGAATTAAATGTTTTAATTAGTGTGAAAAAGATTATAAAATAAAATTTAAAATTTAATATTGATTATTAATAATGGGATATAAATTTAAAGAGTTAAAATTTATATGTTGTAGAGTATCAAATAAAATGTTTTCTTTATAATGGATTTATTTATGATGTTTTTCATAAATTTTTATCTCATTTATAAATATATGAAATTTTAATTCTTTGATTTATTATATATTTATTTAATCTAAATAAATATAACTATTTTATATTAATCATTCATTATTTATTGAGCTTAATGAACATATATATCCTCTTTTAAATTTCATTCCACTTATACAAGGAGTTACATACTAGGCATGACTTAAATTTTTATTTTTTTCAATGAAGAATTTGATTTTTTGAAGATTATAAATTAAACAGTAAAGGTTAATTATGATTTATATATATTATGTTATATTATTGAATTTGAATTTAGATCTCTCTTGAGTATTAATCTATGGATAGTTGGACTTGAGGTCAGGCTACATTGATTTGGGGACTTCTATTCTCTCTGAAATGTGATTAGTTAGCTACCAGTTTCTTTATACTTTCAATGATTGATATTTTTGATTCATGGGATTTTAATCCTTTATAAGAAAGGTTTTTATGTAATTTATACATAATATGCATTTGGATGCATGAATATTGTTTATTTTATTTTTTAGTGAGTAACAAATAATTATCAAAATAAAGAGGTATATATTAATAAGTTTGGAAAATATTAATTTGATTTAAGGTATAAAATAAACAACTAAATAACTGAAATCATGCATACATTTTGAATATGCATTAGATAAGGATGTGATACCAAACTAATATACATAAAAAATCTATGTTTTATATTCCTTCCAATTTAAACTCTCAACAATAAATCGATTATTTCTCGCAGGTGTCCCATATAGAATTAAGTGCCCATTAATAGTCTTGTAAAAAAATAAAAATGATAGGTGACCCTAATAGGATTATATACCAATATTTTCTGTGATATTTGGGTTAAAATAAGTGATTCTAAAAGTTGTGTAACTATATGAATGGAATTTGGATAATGAATATTATGGATTATTGTAAGGAGTAGTCAATCAACAATCTAAGAGTCATATATGAAATAAATAACATTGTTTTTTTTTCCAAAATTGATAATAAATTAGATAAATTCACAAGTGGACTCAAATATTAAGTAAAATATGTATCCTGGACAACTAATAATAGTTATAAAAAAATGGAATAATCATTTTAATAGGAGTATATTCAATAATAAAGCCTTATTGAATACATGTAAAACATTATTAGAATTTTAATTAATTATTTTATTGCATATAAAATGTAATCATCATCAAAACTAGAATTAAGATGATTTTTTTGAAAATGGAGAGAGAAATTAAATAAATTTCATTTAATGGGTCATAAATTCAGAATTATTCTTATGGAAATACTTTAGTGAAACCACTTCATTATGCCCCTACTAAAGAAGCTAGTAATGAAAATAAGTATGTGTAAAGTAACAAAATGGAGGACTCTTATGACATATCTACATTTATATTACTTTCAATGGGTACCAAACTATAAAATAAATATTAAATTATATATATTTTTGTGATAAATGATAAATTAAATATATATTTTAGGTGAAAGCTATATATAAAAGATATGATGTTTTAAATTCACTAGTTCAATGAATTATAATTGAGTGTATCCAATTTTTCACTTTTATAGTAAATATGATTAGGTATGTAATTTATCTAGAGAGGCCAATCTCTTTAGTTATGTCATATCTAGAAAAAAAATCCATTGGATTTTGTTAGATATATATTGTCAATTCATCATGAATTATAACATGAATGGATTTAAAAAAATTATACACTATATCATAAATCTGTTTCGTGTAATTGAGTAGGTAATGAGAACATTATGCTCTAGTGTCATTTTTATAGTAAAAAAAAGAACTGGTAAATGCTTAATCTAGAATAAGAATAAGAATGGTCATGAATATTGTACACATGCTCTCTATAGAAGTAGTGTTCATTCAAGGAACATAAATGCTTCCATTATAGAAAATTTGGATATAATTGATATAATTCCCTAGAATATCTATATGTATGAAACATCTTGGAGAGACCATGTTAGGTATTAGTGTTATAGAAAACAATTCTCATATTTTAAGGATATTTTATACCATGTTTATAATATTAAATCATTATGAATATGTATAGTAATTCAAATCACGAAAGGTTTGATGGAGAAATCTAAGAGTTTATGTATATAAGGAAAGAAAGTGTTTTTTTTCTTTATGAGAAAATATATTTGTTTAGATTTTAGATAATGTTTTATGAACTAGTGTCAAATTTATTATATTATGTTTTTAATAAAAAGTGTAATAGACTTTATACAATGAAAAAAAAATTATGATAAAATAATGTTTTAAAAGAAATTCATGAATTATTTTATCATCCAACATATAACATATAATATGTAGATGAATTTAATATTAATGGGAGTGAAAAAAAATACTTAACACAAGTTATAAAAGGTGAAAAGTTTTCAAATTTTAATCTTAATATCATATTATTACTATATGTATAAATATTCTATGTTGTAATTAAATCATATAAGATATATTATTTTTTATTATCCAATAAAGGAAATATATGGGAAATGATTCCAGTTAAAAAAGTTTTTATGTGTCTTAGAAATAATATTGTTAAACAAATTTATATTTCCATGATATTATGGGGTAAAAAACAAGATTTGAGGAGTTAATATTTTAAAAATAGATGAAATATTTAAAAAATATTTACTTATAAGATATAGATTATATTAAATTTGAAATCTACTAGAGAAAATTTTATATATATTTGAATAAGTGTTTATAATATGATTAGAAATATAAATATATCTACATAAAGATTTAAATTGTAACTTATTAATAATTTTCTCAAAGAAAGTTTGTATTCATATATAATGTTATAAGGGTTTTTTATTTTTGAATAATAAATATTAAAATACATCATAATATATGATATTTTGAAATAAAGTTATTTGGATATAATGTTAAAAGTGTTGAAAAAAGTAATATGAATCATAATCCAACAATTATCAAAATATACCTTCCTTAATGACATAATCTCACTAAAAGAGTTTAGTGGGAGAGTTTATTTATCATTTGGATATATGGTGACATAAGCGATGTTAATATGTGATGTAATATGTGTTATATAAGAGTAATATATTATTTATAAAATAAAAAATACTTGTAAAATATATGTTCATTGATGTTTGTATGCATTATCAAGTGTTAAGGATGAAATTTATGTATGTGGTCTTACCATATTATTCTTAAAATATTTTATAAGAATAAAAAATATAACATGTTATATAAAAGATTATATGATTTTCATCCTTTTTATGTCATGAATTATTAATTTGAGTGGAATGATAATTTAAACCTTAAATTATATTCTTTAAAAACATTTTGGTGGATGACTGACATGGAAATGAATACATTGTGATAAAATGTTCAGATCAAGGTGTGTAAAGTACCATATAGAGATAAAAAGTACACTCATTACACAAAATTTGTTTTATGTTCTAGATTGACATGATATGTACACTACAGGAAAATTCATAAATTATGTTATTAGTATTGTAGGGGTATATATTTTATTGTAATAATTATTACATATGGTTAACAAGCTACCTCACAGGTAAACCATCATGAATTGATACATTTCTTTTTTCATCCATGATGTTAAATTAAATAGGTGGTGGTTCGGTATGTTGTTAATAATATTGTAGGAATTTATTAATCAATATAGAAATGTGTTCTATTATATAAAAGTTATTTCAAATAGTTTTTGAATTGGGTAATATCACGGATTTATATGATTATATCTAAATAAGTGACATGAGAAGTGATTACCTGTTGAAATAGTGTGTTCCCTTGAGAAATAATGTAGTAATTTTGAGTTCCATATCATTTATAAAGATAGTTATACATGATGTTATTTTACCTTTATAGTGTATAATTTTCTGTGTCCACTATTATAATGGTATTTTCCAATGATTTATTGTCGTTTTGATATGTTATAGTAGATCCCCGGATATAATGAACACCTTGAGATACTATGAAATTAATCATAAATATATGTTCTATAGTCTAGATATAACTTACTGAATGGACACAGTAGATGTTTGACTATAAGGTGCTAAGGGAACATAAGCATTGAGACTTCTTCTCATGATGTTCGCACTTGGTGATCTCTTGTAACGAGTTCATGAGGACATACCTTCCAATAAAAACACCATATGTTTTGGGTGTCATTGGTTGTTCCTATCTTTGGACCAGTGTATTGGTATCCTGAATTTATACCATTACCAATGAATACCATTTGATTATGTACATTTATTCAATGTTAAAACCATGGTATTGAAATTGTGGTGTTGTATCTTGTGTTGGGTTCGTCGTTGGTGGTATGACATTCACTGAATGGTCAAGAAAGGATTTGTCGCTTCAATGTTTAGGATGTTTTATATCTCAGGCCTAGTTGATTAGGATGGTTCTACCTTAAAAAATCTTTTACAAATGTAGTTGAAAGGAAAATCCATCCAAATAGATCAAAAAATAATAAAGAAAGAAAATAACGATGACATAAGTGTGCATCCTGTATTATGAGATATTTAATGACAAAGAGATTATAGTACAAAGTCAGTGTTCATAGGTTGGTAGTCATTACTATTACTATCCTTATCTCTTTACGGGACATGATGAGTTTCTTGAATCCTCTCTTGGTCTGTGGATTTTACTCACTGTTATCAAGGTAAGGGTCTAGAGTGTCACACAAAATATCTTATTAAAAAATCTTCCCCATTCAGTTGAACAGTTTTATGGACAAAGTGGTCTCCTCCATTGGGTCTGTGTGATTTTCATTTATTGATCATAAAGATAATTAAATAAAATCATTAATATGGATGTGATTAATATTTGGGGTTGAATTTATTTAAAGCATTTACAACTTTATTAAATACGAGAAAAATATTAATAGAAGATATATTATTTTAATATTCAAGGTTAGTTTATTATTAAGATGGACAACGATTTGAGTTAAACGGATCGAGTTTTTTTAGGAAATATATTTTATATATATTACAAGTATTTGATAATATAATTAATAATATTGACGCCAATTAGTTCATCAGAATTATTTATTTACTGGACATTAAAATAAACAGGGGTCGGGGAACCCAATCGGGTATTTTATCAAATCCACTATAAATATGAGGGGAGGATATCTCTCTTGGTGTGCTAATAACTATTCATTAATTCATGAAATGAATGTGGAGAGAATGTCTATCCTCCTTCTCTCTAGAGAGATAATCACTCGATTAAAGATGTTCAGATCAAGATCTCTCTTCACTATCTCAATGTGGTGATCATCGAGACATTGAAAGCACCATCAGATCTGTACGATAGAACCCATAATTTAATGATTGATCCTCACATGTGTTTTAGAACTGCTTTTGGATGATATAGGGGGTTCTTTTTTTTGGATCATTCATATGATTATCACCATTGACTAGTTGTAGTCGACCTCATCTTCATATTTGAAATGTGTACGTTTTCATTTTAATTTTATTCTCTTTACAAATTATGCGAGATCCTCAAATCTCATCAGGGATCAAATTGTCACTGACGACAAGTAGCATCAATGCATAGATGAAAATTTTAAAATCCCTTTCCCATGAGCTTCCACTACAGGCCCCGAAACCTATCAGTGGTATTAGAGGGAGCACGTAAAATTTCTGAGTCAAATAAATCTAATTTGCATAAAATTAAGTAGAGGGTTCATGGTCAGTCCTAATAGTTCAAACTGCATGGCGATCCAATTATATATGTCCAAGTTATGTTCAATTTAACTTTTTAGATTGGTTCGAATTTGTGGTTTGATCTTGGGTTAATTTTTATTTCATCATGATGAACCAATTAATTTTCAATCAGATCATCAAAAATAATATTAATAGTTAAAATTATAATTTTATATTTAATAATTTTCGTAATAATTAAATTATAATAATAATAATTATTATTATTATTATAATAAAAATACAATAATAAATTATTATTTTATTATAATAATTTTATTATTATTAAATTGAAAAGTATAATTAGCCATTGGAATTTAATTTGTGGAAGTTTTTTTGAGATGACTTGACTTTATGTAAAAATAATTAAAGTTGTGGAGGAAGACTTAAAATGGAGTCTTATTGTTTTTAATTAAAAAACATGACAAAGGAGAGGTGGGTTGGATACCCAGTCTTCCTCACCGCTGATCTGCCTCCTGATTAGCAGTGGGGAAGACAGTAAGTTCTACACTAGTCTTCCTCGCCACTGCTACACCTCCCGATCAGGACCATGTTTCTCAGCCCTACGCTAAACAGAGGACCTCTAGAAGCAAGGGCGCCACTATAATTCTCTGACACCTCAGCTGGCACCCTTATCTATAGAATTTCACCCAGAAGGCACTACCGGATTGCGAACCAGCTCGCTTCATACTCCCTATAGCAGCACACATCAGGCTACCACCCCAAGCTACCGACCGCCTAGTCACCTGCCTCTAGGCCCTAGCCATTGTCCCCTTTTGGACTACCTAGTTGGCCAAGCCAGACCCATTGTCCGTCTCTGCTACCAACCTACCCATATCCTACAGACCGCACCACCCCAGGCCAGCAACTCCTGGTTCTCTCATCCTACACCTTGAAGTACTCCACCGTCCTCTACTTCGAGCTTTCCAAGGTCCCAGGGTCTTCATATTCGTCAATGGGAGATTTCGCAACCCATGAGGCCAGCTCATACCTAAGCTCTGCCTTGTCCCGGAATCTCCCAGTCGGCACGCACCCGCAACAGGTGCGGGCCTCCCCGCCCTTGCCTCTCGGCGCCCGCGACACCACCAGTGTGCCACACTGTAGCTCCCCTCAACGGTGTGCCACCCCGACCGCCCTTTGCACTGGCATCCGGCCTCCCGCAGCAGCGTGATGCAGCTGCCACCCTTCTTCGCTTCCACGCACCCACTCGCGAGGTATTGTTATGTATGCATGATTTATTTGTAGAGAAAAAAGGGTGCAATGTAGTCCGGGTAGGCTTGGCCAACCCTCCATGGGTTTGGGCGGATCGGTCCAACCATGTTTTTCCCTTGCAAGAACTCGCAGGGTTGTGCGCAAGATTAGACCGACCCGCAAAGACCCAAAAGTCATGTTTCAAGGACCAACCAATTAAATTAATCAAAATAAATTAATTTTATTTATTTATTTTTTTATCTAAATTAAATTAATTTAAATTAATTTTGGTTAATTATTTTAGTAACCGGAGTTATAAATTAATTTTAATTTTCCATAAAATTAAACTAATCAGTGGACCATTAATTAATTAATTTTATTTAATTTATTAATTCATTAAATTTAATTAAATAACACTCTTACTTATTTAAATAATTTTAATTTTATTTCACATTTTGTACCCGTATTCTAGTCTTGAGCATGTACCCATGTATGTCACGGTTATTTAAATAATTATTTAACAATTTGTGGTGCTTGTAATTAATTAAATAGACGGTCTTAAAATTGTCTTTATTTTCACTTGAAATGTATAAGGTACTGCACACCCAATTCACCTAATGTACATTTATACCTGAGTTCCCCTCAGCTGCACATCATTAATTTTGTACTTCAAATGAAGACGATGAACGAAGAAGGTGATGAAAGAATTGACTTAGACCCCACCAAGATGAGGTGGTACTCCAAGATGTGATGTGGAACCTGCCCAGATGAGGTAGTACTCCAAGATGTGATGTGGACCCTATCCAGGCATGGTGATACTCCAAAAGCGAATCGAACATGCAAGATAGTGGGTAGCTTCATTAAGATTCAAGAATTCAACACAGGTATGACACCCCATGGATCATTTAGATTCTCAAGACCAGTCAGGTAGTAGCTTAGGCTTTATGTATTTATTTATTATTTAATGCATTCTAGAACAGTGGGAAAAGACCTAAAATTGTAAAAAATAAAATCCATAATGAAGAGGTGAATGTATTTTCAATTATATTTCAGTTGTGAGTGCAACATCATTGGTGAAGAAGTTTAATTTAAAGGGATTACATTCGTCGAGAGATACCAATAAAACCATAAAATAAAATATTAATTCACAATACCCTTCCATCATTCGTTTTTGAACAGAACCTGGTGTTCAAGGTGTCGGTCATTCCATAATTGAGGGTGCCTCTTACAACCAGGGAGTTGTTATTAGAGTGGTGTGTTAAATTAAAAAAACATGTAACAATGAAATAGAGATAGATTTCTTGTTGTAATTTTAGAGGCAAGCATTGGGAACATCTGATTATGATTTTTGAAGCTTGTACTTCACTCAACAGATCAAGGAACTTTGATTTAATGTAGTTGGCCTGTCAAAAGCCTACATTGGACCCTCCGAGTTGTGGTGTATCCATAGCACGTAGACTAGGAGGGTGGTTCAAGGATCCTTGGCACTAAAATTCTCAATAGTATTCTGATTCTAGTACAAAGGGTTCCTAGAATTCAAAAAATTAGTGGGAGACATTTAATTAATGAATTAATCTGTAATGTCACATTTGGTAATCAATAATAAAAGTACAATCTTCTATAGAATATTGGTAGAGAATGGAAAGTAATACCATAATAAAACATCGATAAAATATTAGACAATGTTAATGTCTAAACTAATCTTGAAATTCCAGGTGAATTATAGGAACTTTCTAACATTAATACTATAACGTAAATTCAAGGTGCTTGTGTCCCAACAAGTTAAGACACCTTAGGAAGTAATGGTTAAAAAATTTCTTACAAGAGACTCATGAATATAACATATAATGGTTTTGTCATAATGATATCATAAACGTATGATGTTACTTTCATTATCTACATCATGACATGGATGATATTACATGTAGTCTCCACTCCAAGAAGTTTCTCAAGATAAATTTAAGAAAGATATGAATGTGATGATTTCACTCTCTTTGTGAAAAGTGAATGACAACTTTCAATCTTTCACATCATTCCATTATTAGACTTTTGACACCCAATTACTATAGTTTCATTTCAGGATGAAAAAGAATAGTAAAGAGTAAGCGCTTCATTTTCATTATGGAAAAATTCTCCAAGTAAAAAAGAATATTGGAGATAACACCATCTTTTATTATTATGGAGAATATAAAGAAATTCATGGTGAAAATGCCTTTGTAATGTTACTCCAAAGGAACTTTCGTCATGTCGTTTGAAGAAAAGTGGTTGTTTATTTAACATGAGTTTATTTTCATCACATATTGAAATAAATTTATTGAATAAGTATGTAACCGCTTCTCGTTCAGGTATATTCATCAAATAAATTATTATTTTATCACATACATCATGGGTGTTAAATACAATATGCTTTTGACATTTCTGTATTGAAAGAAAGTAAAAAATTAAATAGAGGAACATTACTAGGAGTAAGGTGACTTCTACAAGTAGCATAGAAATGTTTATTCATATGTCTACGGTGAGAAACACGTAACTTTTAATATATAAGTGATTGATTCAAATTGAAAAAGTTGATGATTATAATGAAAACATTTATCTCGTGTGTCCATTTAGTCATAATGAGAAATTACTCAATGTTTTGGAATTAATGTTGTTTGGGATGTAACGTACTCAACAAGTAACTTCGGACATACATGAATCAAACACAATACATGATGAATATAAAATGTAAGACCTACCATGTTGAAGAAATATGATTCATTATCATGTAAAACTAAATGTGGATTTCAATGATATACCCAGTTTGGTATTTAGTCATAGAACAACTAAACATCTTAGGAATAATTGACATCATTAGTTTAGACAAATAATTCTTTAGAAATAAAGGTATGCCACAAATCTTCTGAGTTTAGTTAATCAAGAGAGGGTAATCTATACAAAAGGAATGCTAGAGGTAAAGATACTTCATAAGATTCCCTTATGTCATTAAAGAATGAACTAGTGAAGTATAAATTTGTTTAAAATATATGTGTTTACTCAGATCAGTATGTTGAATAATATCTTGACCAAACATTCATTGATCATGATAATATGGCATGGAGTAATTCCTAAATGCATGTTACCTTATCTATATCCTGATATTAGTGGTTATAAATAGGATCAATGATCAGTCTTATGTGTAATCATTGATCAATAAAATGTAGCATTTAGAAATTCCTAAATACACATTTTATAGATCATATTTATGGTGTATAGAATATCAATGTTGCAACCTGCAGTAAATTCCATTATATTTCATGATATACTTTGAAAATAATGACATAAACCCATAACCATGCCAATTAAATTGATAAATGGATATCATACAAGCCATAGTATGATAGAAAACACATTATGTCATAGGACGTGTTTAGATGCAAAGTGTTTGATTGGATTTAAACAAACATGCATCATGTTAAACATTTTGTGCATCTAAGTTAATTATCCTAATAGTTGCATACAATATTACATGAATACCTACGATATAAAATATTTGGTCAAGTGTTAGAATAAATTTTTATATAATGCTGAACATATCTATTATATATTTTGGTAGATGAATTTACTTGGACTTTTTCAATGCTCAAGATGCATAAATGGATGGCATAGTAAAAAGTTCTACAAGTATATGTGGAGTAGAAATGTTCCAGAGACACATACTGTGTAGGAAGAGTGAGACCCCGGTGATGGTTTTATATTCATCATAGCTGGTGATAAATTATTCATTAATAAAAGTGAATCCTAAATGTAATAAATATATGGTAATTAGATAATAATGAAATGATTAACTAAAATTAAATAATGGATTCCATGTATCAAATTTAAAATGGGGTTATAAATTGAATATTTTGGTGGGTATTCAAATGTGATGATACATGGATGATACAAGACTGGTACCAATAAGGTATGATTTTTTATACCATGTGGGTATTTATAAATCCATTACAATTTTACTTGTTATAGCTTACTTATAAGATCATTATATTGGTCATTGGAAGTTGAGATCATATTTCTTGGATGGTGTCTATACAACGCATCATGAAAGGGATGACGAAATCACATGATTCCAAAAAGGGATAAAATTTACTAAAATACATTTTAGGATTAAATTAAGAAATAATATATTAGAGCATTCATTGGCAACGAATCTATTCCTTGTGTCTACCAAAGTTTAGTGGTAGTGCCAATGTTTTTCAAGAGAAATATGTTAGGCAACATATTGAAAACATATATTGATCTTATAGTTAGATAAGATGAGGTTAAAAGAAATACTCTAATGATTAACTTAAAGTAGCAACCTATGTTCTAGGGAACAATATCTACAATGGTAGATCTAATGATAGATTGGACCTAGTCAATCGTATATATTGTGACATTGTATTGAAAAATAAAATCTGGAACAATTCAAGTTCAGAATTGTTGTTAATGTACCATGGAAGAATCTCTTTAGGTTGACATACATGGAAAATAAAAATAAATTAATGTTGAGAGTTGAGTTTTATACGCATCGGTAATGGATCAATCACATTTTCCATAAGATGTACAAGAATTTATACTTCCATCAAATACTTTATTGTAGGAATATATCAATTATGTCTAGGAGCACTGCAATTGATGTAGTTAGAACTATCATCTTGGACTTCGGAATGTACAAATGATATGTGCGTGGTATATGGATAAAAAGGTTTGCTAGTTATGGTGGGAAACAAAAAAGTATTCAATATATGAATTTGATCAAGTATCATACTTAGAAAAAGGTGACGAGTGAGTCCATCTCATAAAATACAGTGGTAGCTATATATACAACAACAGAGTACATTGCAGCTTCTATGGATGCTAAGAAGTTGTTATCAATTGCATTGATTTTTTCTAGTTATTCAATTCCCACCTGGTTAGAAAAGTATTATAATAATGTAAATTATGATATTTGTACTATCCATGTTGTCAGGTTTTGACAACAGACAAAATTGATATACTCAGGGATACCTTATCATGAGATGTTTTAATCAAAGAGACGGGGTCGCATACAACAGATATGTGGTGCAGTGAAAACCTGGCAGGTCCAGTAGTTAAATCCATTACTTAGTAAAAGCATTATTTTTATCAAGTGATTCTCTAACAAGTTTGTTTAGAAATTTGGCTCTAGTGCAAGTGGGAGTGTTGAAATAGTGGGTGCCCTAGACTTAACTATGTGGTAATTTTGATTACAATATCATGTATACTGATAGTTATACATGATGTTATCTTGCCATTATAGTGTAAGATTCTCTTTATACATTATTATAATGGTAATTTCCAAAAAATTATTGTCTTGTAGGGAGGTTATAACAGATCCTAGGATATAATGGGAACCTCAAGATATTATGACATTAATCTTAAATATATGTTCTATAGTCTTTATACATCATACTATCTAGAAAAAGTAGATGTTTTAATAACATGTTCTTGGGGGATTCTAAGCATTGAGACTTATTCTCAGGAATTTCACACTTGGTGATCTCAAGTAATGATTTCATGGGAACATACCTCCCAATAGGAACACTAGATGTTTTGGGTGTCATTGGTTGTTCTTATCTGTAGAAATTTGTATTGGTCTCTTGACTTGAATCCATTACAAATGTGTACCATTTTATTATGTACATTGATGCAAGGCAAAAACCATGGTATTTAATTTGTTGTGAGGTAGGTTTTGTTGGGTGTGTCGTTGGTGGTATTACATTGGTTGAATGGTCAAGAAATGATTTTTCACTTCAAAGTTTAAGAAGCTCTATATATCTGGACAGGTAGATCATGATGGTGCTGCCTATATAAATCTTTAGAAAAATTAGTTTAAAGGAAAATCCATCTGGATAGATAAAAAATTAATAAATCAAGAAAATGACGATGCCACATGTCTGTGTCTTGCTTTTTGAGATATTGATTGACAAAGAGATTGTAGTACATATTCCGTGTTCATAGGTTTGTCGTCATTGCTATGAATTTCCTTATCTCTTTAGGGTCCATGATTGGTTGATATACTGTAATCTGGTTCGGTGGATTTTATTCACTACTATTGAGGTATGGGCTTAGAGGGTCACACACAATAGTGTATTCAATAATACTCTATATTCAGTTCAATACGTATATGGACATAGTTGTCCCTGCCAGGGGACTGACGGTTGTCCATGTATCGATCAACAAAATAATTAAATAAATTCATTAATATTCAAGTTATGAATATTTTTGTTTGAATTTATTTAATGTATTTACTATTTTATTAAATACAAGAAAAATATTAATAGAACAAAAAATATATTATTATTCATGGTTTGATTAATATTAAGAGGGACAATGAGTCAAGTTTAACTGACCAGTTTTAATAAAGTAATAAATTTTATATATATTCCAAGTATGTTATAAAATAATAAATAATTTTTATAAAATTTAGTTCGTCAAAATTATTTATTTAGTGGATGTTGGAATAAACGGGGATATGGGATCCCAACTAGGTATTTTATCTTTTCCACTTTAAATATGAGAGGAGTCTCACTCTCTTGGTGTGTTAATCAATATTAATTCATTCAATAAATAAAATTTGGGAGCCTCTCTCTCATCTTACTCTCTTGAGAGAGAAGTTATATATATAAGATGCTTGGATCAAGATCTCTCTTCATCATCTCAGTTCGGTGAACACCAGGATGTTGAAAGCGCTGTCAGATCTCCACACTAGAACTTGGAATTCGATGATCAGTGCTTCCATGGGGTTTTGATGTTTGTGTGTATGATCTAGAGGGTTCTTTCTTTGGATACTTCAAGTGACAATCTCCATCAAATAGTTTTAGTCGACTACAGATTCAGATTGGAAATGGGTATGTTTTCATTTTAATTTTGAGCTCTTTACAATTTACGCAAGATCCTTGAACCTCACCGGGGCTCGAATCGTCAGCTTCGACAAGTACCATTGATCCATCGATGAAATGTCAAAAATTATCGGCCCACCGGTTTATGCTTTGGGCCTCAGAACCTTTAATTATCTTCTTGGTTGACTAACTTATGATATACCCATCTGTATGGGTGAATTATATGAGTTGTGTCCATTCATTTTAGTTAGTCATTACTTATACACTTGATAATGAAGGATTTATCATATATGATATTGACGTTCTCTAGGTGTCATGATTAAACACAACTAATTAGAGAGAGAGATTCTATAATTATGCATAATTAATGAAATACAGTTGGTATACACATCAATAGAGGCAAATGATTCTTATGAAGATAACACCATATCCCTGTGGTGATTGATTAACATCAATGATTTCGTATAATCTTTTATTTACTTTTTTCTACTTAGAGAATTAATATTTGTGGTCATAAAACAAAAAAATCTCCCGAGGTCACTCAAAAATGTTGTGTGATGAAGGATTACTTTAATTAATTTTTGTTTTTTGAAAAATTTGAGGGATTAAATATAGTTTCATAAAATGTTTTTAGAGTATTTCTAAAAAAACAATTTGTTATTATTTCAAAATTAAGTGTATGTGATGAGACATATGTAGAAATTTGAATAATGTTTGGATGTATTTATTGCATGGTGGATATACAAATATATAATGGAACTGAAGGTATTATGTAGTTAGTTTTTTGTCAAAAATTATTTCTCTATTATATTTTGATATGAGATATCACATTTCATTCATTAAATGGTTATTAGTTTCTTTATTTCACTTGGATACAAATATTAAATTGTACATTTCCATGTATCTTCTTCACTCTAACTTTCATTAATTTTAATATTATATTTTATGCTGTTTAAAATTGGTTTTTTATGAGATAAATGATCAAATTATATTTTGACAAGGCATAATTTTAGAATGGTAATCATTATAAAAGATTATATTATTCCTTATATAGAGAGATAATATCATACTCAATGTTTATCCAATAAATCAAGGATTTTGTAACACTCATTATTTTAGATATTCTTAATTAATGTTTGGATAATATTTAGTTCATTAATTAATGTTGTTTCCTTGAAACAATGAATTATTTATTTATAATTATTTATCAAGCATTTATTATTGAAATATGATTTTGGGGGAAAGAAATAAATTTGTAAAATTTGATTAATTTATTAATTAATTGAATTCATTTCATTCATGTGGTATGTAAAATTAAATGGGTGGTTGTTATTTGAATTGATTTTCATGGGTTTTGGAGTTGTCTAATTAGAGAATGATGTTATTATAGAATTATTAAATTTGGGGATTATAGTAAACATGATGACATGACCATTAATCATAGTCAATTAAATTATTTTAATTAAGGGAACATATGTCATAGATTTAATGGCTGCCAGTTTTATTAAATCATGAGATTTAATTAATAAGTTAATATTGTGGGATTATTATTTAGGGGAATTAAAAGAATATTTGAATTTTGAATTTTGAGTTATGGTTGAGTGAGAGCCATTTTAATATTGGGAAATTGATGTATATTATATTATTTAATTAGATAGAGTTATGTATTGAAGATTTATGTTATAAATATATATTTTTAGATTATAAGGAATATATTTTGGTAATATTCTCATCTTTGACATCTCTCATGTCTTCTTCATTAGTAGATGTGGGATCCTGGTATATTGAGATCAAGGGATGGTTGGATTGATGAATTATCAATGGATCTTAACAGAATATTCTTATATGATTTCATATTACTATGAATATGGTGAAATTATTAGATAACCATCCATAGTCTCTAAAATCCTTATTTTCACTATTTTATCTAAAAAAGGTGAGGGAAAGGAATTAATGATGTTTGGAATAGGGCATTGGAAAACAACACAAGGGTCATACCATAATTTTTATATTACAGACATATTATAAATTTCAATAAATTAAGTGAGTTACTTGTGACTATTTTTAATGTAAATGGTTTCATGCCACTCAAAAAAATCCATGTACTCTGAAACAGAGAGTTTCACAAGGTTCATCTCAATATAGCAACAGTTCCATGTTTAATGTTCCTAGGAAGGTGTATATTAATAAGGGGTTGAATTAGTGGTGGCCTTTTGTAATATTTGTTATCCTGAAATTAACCACTGTAATTTATTAGACTATCGACCCACTTAACTTTATTACTCAACCTCACTCATATGGAAAGATAAAACATAGGAAAAAATAATGGCTCAAATGATATTACAGTCCCCCCACACCCCCAATGTTGGTGACTATGTTGGATCCTATTGGTACACTTGTATCTATTATATAATAAAGTAAATACAATTGGGCTGAATCCCATCAATATACTTCTGTCTCCCGATATAAAAGTATATTGGCTCATAAAATTATGAATTTTTATTATACTTTGACGATAGTGAAATATGAAACATGAAAGCTTCTAAAATAAATTTATTTTGAAATTCTTGTTTCCGTACACTCAGTCTATTGAAACTATATCTGGTGCACCATAGTCTCCATCTTGTTTGCCTCCTTCTAGTGTTCCTTAAATTAGTATGCCTTAGTCTAATGCACTCAATTTTATGTACTTCAATCTGGTATCTCTTTTTGGTACCTCTACCTTATCCAAGTGATTACACAGAAAAATACTCACACATCCAAATCAATATCACTTATACATTATGATACCTGAAAAAAATAAAACATAAAGATATTTCACCCCTTCTTCTAAGTATAACTCCTCAGAAAATTATGATATAAGTTCTCTCACAATTTTTAATTTTCTCAAACAACTCATCCTTCATTTGATTTCCTCCAAACAATATAAAACATAAACGTAAATAATCTTTATGTCAAATCCCATAAATATTTTAATTAATGATCATCATAAAATCCCTCTTAAATCTCCGAAGATTTATGAATGTTAAAAGATAATAAAAGAAATATAATAATTAATATCATTATAATGTTTTGTAAAGATAATCAAAACTCAATCTAGTGTATTTCTATTTGGTTCCTTCATAAGAACCTCTATATCAAAGAATATTATTTTCAACTCCCCTCTATCTGATATTCTTCTTCTAATATGATCGGTCTAGTAAACATAGGATTCCTTCATTCAATTGGACATTTATATATTCCCTCAGTTCGGTGTACATAAAAAGGTTTATCCAGATTGATATATTTTATTTGTTGGACCCTCATCTTGTGATCATCATGCATCCACTTATACTTCATGTAGATCATGGTTCGTTAAACGTAGTCTATTAAAACTTAATATATTATTAATCTAATTAATTCCATATGATGATCTTAAAATTTCTCTATCTAGAATGATTTAGATTTATATTTCTTGTATATTTTTTATTTCACCATGTCTCATGGTACTCCATCTGGTTGATCTTTCGTAATGTTAATCTAACATGAATGATTATATTTTTCTAATTTTCATATGTTTTATTTTTTATAGGGATATTTTTAATTGGAACTTCATTGATCTCCATATTTCATTATCTGATTGGTTTTATACAACTTTTTTTATCATCTCATTCTAGTAGCCTTCAAAAATATTCATCTGATCATTAGCTGTAACTCCACCAAATGGTATTTTATGTTTTTAAAACTAAAAATCCATCTTTTTTAGCTTCACACATTGTAAATAATTCCTATATCAAACTTGGTACAATTTTATTTATTCTAAAATTGATCTTTAACCCTTAAAAAAAATTAGTAATCTTAATGTCAAAAACATTTTGGATTAGTATAAAATCTTATAACTTCATAACAGAGTAGCTAAAACTTCTATAGCAGTTTATTTTTACATGAAACCCATAAACAAACATGGGAAATAAGATTACTATAAACAATTTTTTTTAATTAATCAACCCAATATAACGTTAGTCTCACCATTTAGATTTGTGGGAATCAATCTTAACCTTCTCAACAAATTTGTCATCAAAATCATTCAAACTATATCATTTCATTTTTAGAGTGACCATACACCAAATTTTCAGTTTAATAAATGTTTTTGAAACATTTATTTACCTCGATGACATGTATTTGATTTGATGTGATTTGGATATACCATACCTAAATCATCTCAAAAAATAGAATTATAAATTTTAGAAATAAATGTACTCACCCTTTTTATTATAACACCAACTTCATATTTATAAAATATATAGTATACAATTATATTTATTCATCCCCTTTATCAATAGAATCCAAAGGATCATTGGGGATCACCCATGATTTTTGATAAAGTGGAGGTTGATTATAGTGTTTCATCCTAAAATAATCTAATATTTTATTTGGCATATATTTGGTCAAAACATTAGTAATTATATCTTTCTTTAAAATATGCTATAAAATTATATCTCCATCGATAACTTTATCATTGATGAAATGATATTTAATATTAATGATCATTGATTAACAATGTTTCATAGAATTTTTGGATAGATTAGTGGCACTTAGATAATCAAAAATAGTATTCAATGGTTTTCAAAATTCACTCTTAAATTTTCTAGATGAACTATCATCGTAATAATTTATGAACATGCATCAGTGGAATAAATATATTCTACTTTTGATGATCTCAATGTAAGGAAACTTTTTTATTGGCTTTCAAAATCATAGAACATTCTCTCAATAAGAAATTTCATCTTAATGATTATTTTTAATCATTATAATATCCATTGTAATAAATATTAGTTAAACCTAGAATGTTCAACTGATTACACTATCTATAGATCAGGATATAATATGATGTTTCTTAAACATACCTTAGGATTATTTATTCTTTTAGTATGTGTGATTCATTCAGAAAACATTGATATCATGAAAAATAAGTTACAAAATATGAAATGTTTAGTCTCAGAGAAGTAATATAGAGTATACTTTTGATCATATTCTAGAATAATTTATCATTTACACTTTGTCCAGCTTCTTCTTTACACATATACATTCTAACTGTAATAAGTATAGAAACTTCCTTTGAATATTCCATGCCAAAATATTATATTATCTTCCTGGAATATTTTTTTTGAGATTGAGATATATAACCATTTATATTGAATATATAGCCCCGTAAAAAAATTCAACTCTCGAAGAATTGACATCCCAAACATGTTCTTCATTAATTCTGAAAAATATTTAGAATATTTATACCTATCACTTGTCAAAATTATATCTCCACCATAATCAATATAAATGTATATTTTCTTTAAGAACCTATCTTGTATTGAATACAATTCAAAAGGGTCCTGTTTAAACCCATTAAAATATTTCTTCTCTTTACAAACCATGTTTCCATCATTATCAATTATGTACCCATTGGGTTTATCAATACAAAAAACATTTTAAAACATTCCATTCTAGAATAATGGTTTAACATAAATCTAATAATTTTTTTTTAAATATTGATGAGCAACAATATCCAAAATCAATATGATAGTTATGAATATATTAATATGGGAAAAGTTTCTTCAAAATCAACACCTTCAACAATTGAGTTGCCTTTTCAGACTAGTCATGCTTTATTTCTCACAATTTTCACATGCTCATTGATATTATTTTTCCACACCCGTTTTAAAATAATATTGTTTCCTTTTGTTTTTTTGGAAAATATCCCAAGTGTCATTATTCACAATTTAATTTATCTCTTATTTATCAAAAATTCATTATTTATGTTCATATATATAAAATCTTGACCTTTCTGGTGATTTATTGTACTAATTTTAGTTACATTTTTACCCTTTTTTGTTATACATCAGTTGTATTTTAATTGGGGGTATTTTATGCAGCTACAAAAATTTGGAAGCCCATGAGGCTATGAACAGTTGGTGCATAGTTAGGGGAAACAGTACGACTTTACCTAGAAATGTATTCACCTTATTTTGGAGAGACAGGAGGTGCCTCACAGTTGGCACATGGTTTGGAAAAATCTTGCATCCTCCCTCCCCAAACCCTGAAACCTCCAACATAGTGTATTTTCACAGTTGGCACATAGTTCATAAAACTGTGTCCCACTTAAGAGAAACTATGAAACCCCTAAGGAGATTCGCACATTTATGGCACATGGTATTCCAGATCGTGCGCCTCTAACCAACAAACAATGTTCTTGATTTTTAATCTCCTGAAAAATTTATTTAAAATTATTTATTCTCCTGGTTTTAACCAAAAATCATTCCATTTATTCTATAATAAAATTCCTTTGATTTTCGATGCTCCTGAGATGATTATATGGCTCCTGAATCCCCATTAATGATAAATCGATGTTCTGATTGAAGGATCATATCCTTTTCATTATGTGATTTCTTCCCCGTTTTGTTTCCTCCCTATGTTATCTCTCTTCTCTAATAAAAAGGAATGCTTATCCACAATTGGAGATGGTTTAGATCTATGTTTTAATGTATCTTGTTTCATAGGATATTGATCTTAGGTATGATTCTATGATCTTCCACACATTCAGATTTTCATTATTCTACAACAAATTAGGGATTTCTTGTTAGAAAATGAACATCAAATACATTGCCTTTGGTGGTATAATTTTCAATTCCCATAGTCTTGATTATAAATACATGTTTATAATTTTCAAATTTTAATTTACACATTGGGGAATTCCATTCAAATTTTAATTAATAAATTGGTTCTACATGGGAATATGAAATTGATATAATAACAAGTTTATGAAATTGATTAATTAACGGTTTATAAAATTTATGTCAACTCGTGGTGTTTTCCAATATGATGGAATTGATTTTTAAAAAATTAATCATGGTTGATAAATAAATTTATGAAATGGGTTGAATGATGAATTATGGAAATGGTTGATAAATGGTGGAGAATATAGAACCATGAGATATGATAATTGTGAATGAGTTGTGGGATAGAAATTACTACTTCAAATACCAAAGAGGATCCAATATACCATGATAGACCTCCAATATTTATATTTATTGCATTTGATCACTGGGTTTTGGGATAGGGAATACTGCTTCAAATTCCCATGTCGTACCAAACAACTACTCTAAGCCCCCATTTTATGAATGTTGATTTGAATTAGTTAATTAATGGAAAACAATGGTATAATAAAATGTTATATCCCTTTGGTGGATGGTTCTGTCCTTGGCATGGGATGAAAAATGTATTTTTTTTGTGTGTCATCAAGAACCTGAGAATTTATGTAGTTAATTAATGAATAATTTAATTAAAAAACAGTTTTGTTATTCATTTGTATTTTACTTTTTTTACAACTTCATACACTGTTATAGACTAGATATAGTTTTAGACACTGTTGGTGGGGACTACTGATTTGTAATCACACCCTATTCGGGTAGACCTATTGGTAACAAAATATAAATCATTTTGTAGGATAGTATAAGTGAAATAATCCTATACTATATGGATGTATTTTTATTGAGAAAGGATGAGGGGAAAATACATGATGTCGAGACCCACTTGGGAGTTGTCATTGTTGATTTATTTAGGTTTTTAAATTGAAACGTATCACATATTTGGAATGAAATATCTACTACATGGTTTTGGATATTGTTTTCCTATTTTGGGATTATCATGTGATGTTGGTCTTTATTTTTATGTTATTATCCTATTTATTTTTTATTACCATTTGATTATTGGTTATTTATTCTCGATGTAGTGATTATTTTATAAAGATACTATAGTCTCCCCATAATAAATTTTAGACCCTCACTGCAAGTCATAAACCTCTAGAATACGGGGAGGTGTGCTTGAGGTCATGTAACAACTGGCTCCGGGAACCAACATCTAGCATCCGATTCAGGATGTTATGAAATACTTATGAAATGAATTTTGGTTCCTCCTATGAGATAAGTATTTTTTTATTTTAAAACTAAAATCGTCATCATTTCATAATAATATCTTCTTGGACTTTGATAATATTATTATATTCAACGTGTTTTTATGATTTTTGAAATTTTTGTGATATTCATTCTATCTTACTTTCCTCATTAAGGGACTGGTTAGAATTATCCTATACAGGATTATGCTCTATTCATATTTATTCTTTTTAAATTATTTATAATTCCTCATTCAATATTTCATATACCATCCTCATCATATTCAATTAATATTGTTTAGGTATACTAGTTTTTAAAGACTTTTACAAAAAGTGAATGAACCATCATATGTAGTCGTTTACTCAAGTACATGTATATTTTTCTATAAGATGAATATCATATTAAAATATATTTTTTATCATTAATAATAAATGGATCCCAAAAACCTTAAATTATTTAAATATAGGTATTATTTTATACCATATCTTATAAGGAGTCATTTTCAATTTTGGTTAAGGTAAAAATTATTTTTTGAACATGTGAAACTGTACTTAGAGATTCTCTCCAAAATAATTTTCAAAGCTTGTATTCAGTGAGTATGATTCCTAATATTTCAAAAAATGTTTGGTTTTTATTTCATTATAATACATTTTATTGAGGAGTGTAGGGAGAAATACATTGGTGTTTAATTCCAGGTTTCTTTAGATATGACTAAAAATAGTTACTTATGTACTACTTTCTTTTATATATGCTCAAATTTAACATATATTCACCATATTATTCCTTAATATTCCATATAAAACTCATAAAAAGCCATGAATAATATGATTTATATTTGATGAACATTATGATGGTCATCTGAGTGAAATCATCAAGGAATGTAATAAAATAAAAATCATCATTTTTTGATTAATTTTCAATTAGTCCACATATATTAGAGTATATGAGCTCAAGAGGATTAGTGGATTAAATATAAAATTTCATACATCTTCCACTAACAATCCATTCATTTAGGTAAGTTCTACAAAAATGGTACATTTTTTATGTAGTATTTTTATGTCTCGGATTTAATGTTCTATAAAAACCTGATATGTTAAAATAATAACTTTATTTTTTATAGTGTATACAACACGTAACATCGCGTCTAGACAAACCAAGATATATTATTTATACTTGACAATTATAACATGGATGTTAAAATAATTATTATGAATAAGAATAATTTTTTTAATATTATGTATGAAAATTATAGATAAATAAAATATTTGTAAATAAGACTCATTTTTTAGTAAAGTCTTAAGGTGATTCAAAAATATATATTTTCATCAAAAATGTTTTTATTGATTTTTGTGAGAAAATAATATTTTAAATTTATACCAATTTTATAATTTTTTGCAAAAAAAAATTCATATTTTTTGAAATCAAAATTTCAAAATTAATATAATTTTAAATTTTGTGATTTTTTTTAATTGAGTGATTATTCAGCGTATAGTGAAAAATTCCGCTTTTTGTAAAACATTCATTTAATTTCCATAAATTAAGTAATTTAATAGTCCCATTAAGATTTTAATATTATTTAAAATTAACTCAATTAATAATTATTTATATTTTATCTAATTAATAAAATTTTAATCATATTATATTTTTTTGTATCAGTTTATTTTTAGGCTTAAAAATGAACTTTTTTTGAAAAATCATTTTTATGTTCATTGGGATACTCAATTTTATTTAATTAGAATAAACCCTAATGAGGAATAATTTAAATGATATATATATATATATATATTATTTCTTTATATATGAGTTTAAATTAATATACTTATTAATTCTAGTCATATAATTATTGAAATATAATATTATGCATGAAAAATACATTTCTTAAGAAACTATTTTTTAACATTATTTGTGGTTTAATTTTTAAATTAAAGTCTTCCACTTTTGTGAATTAAATTTTATAAATTGAGTTACATATTTGGAAACATTATAATTAAAATTATGTTTGAAGTTTAACTTATTTTTTTTCATAATGATTAGTAAAATAGTAAAAAAAAATCATAAGGTAAAAGGGTAACTTATGATAACCTTGGTTAAAATAAAGTGATAAGAACACTATTTTTAGTATTAAATAATATTAGATGAATTTATTTTAAACCATATCACTTAAGGATAAATATTCAATTATTTATGGGAAAAGATTCCATGAAAGTGACCTATATAATAATTTCAGTAAACAAAAAGATAAAATGTCACCAACATTCTTTTATATACATCTTATAAGTTCCCATGGGGATAATAATATGTAGTGAATGTATAATAAAATATATAATGATTATAATGATATTAATTTTGTGAATTTAATATATTTTTAAATTTTATAAATTAGATTGTTACCTTAAATTCTTATACAACACTGAGATTGTGTTTGTGTAGATAGATGAAAAATCTATGTAAATAATATAAAAAAAATTACTGTATTATATCAGGGGAAAGTTATGGTTCCAAATAACTTTTATATCTAATGATGATGTATTAGTTATAGTTAAATTTATAATATTTTCTATTCATTTTTATCATCACCTCTTTAAAGCCTAATTAAATGAATAGAGTCAATGAAGACATTAATGATATTTAATGTTAAATAATATTTTATTACATTATTTAAAAATCCTAAAATTAATGAAATAGGAAAATTATCAAGAAAATGGTCTAAAATTATATCGATTTCACATTTATTATCCACATTTTATCTTAAAATTAAAATTATAACCCTTTTTTTATGGAAAAAGTTATTATGATGATTATGGTCAAAAAAATATTTTCGCATTACAATAAATTTTTGTTATAATTTATTTTCCAACCACAATGGATTTTTATTTAAAACCCTTGATTTTTTATTCATAATTAGAGGTTAAAGATTATCCATTATGGATTACATTTTTTTAGACACAAATGATAAATTAAATAGGTATGAAAAATTAGTTACATTGGTGAAAACTAAAATGGTAAAAGTGAGTAACCTAAGAGGTTAAGAGGACACCACAAGAAAAACAGGCTACGACCATGGACTTATATCTATGGTTTTAAAAACGTGTATATAAGTGGTTAACTCATTGGTTACATGGCCTATATCCCCTATTTTAAAGTAATGTTTGTAGGTCTTTGTTTCATGGGATATAACCACAGTTTTCCAAACTATGGCTATATGTCTTTTATTAAAGGGCTATAGCCACTGTTTTGAAAACTACAGCTATAGTTCTCCCTCCCTTAAATAGAAGAAAAACATTTCCACCAAAATAAATGATAGAAAGAGCTATTGCCACAGTTTTCAGGATATTTCTATAGTTTTAAATAATATATATAATATCATAAATATATATAAATATACAAAATCCTTGGTGGTGTAGTGGTTAGAGAATTGAAATGTGGAGGGAAGGTTCTGGGATCAAATATGGCAAGGAGCACAATATTTCTAGTCTATTCCAATGGTTTTCTAGGGCTATATCCATAGTTAAAACAACTGTAATAGGCCACCTATTTCCATGGTTAAAACAGTGGGCATAGGTCAACTTCCACGGTTGACAATAGAGACACCTAAGGCCACAGTTTTTAAAACCATGTCAATTGGACACCTATTTACTTGGTTAAAATTGTCTCCATTGGTCATACCCAACTTCCATGGAGATAGAACTGATGGTTGGGAAAAACTGTGGTCGTTGTCTATAGCCACAGTTTTTCTCCCTATTACCACGGTTTTAAAACATTGGAACAACCCATTTTTTAGTTTTGATAAATTATTTATAAAAAGAATACTTTTTAGTGGTGGTTGTGTAGATAGAAATTATACTATCTTTTTTCCATTATTTATTAATATTTTAGGCCCTTGGATTGATAGTGTCTTCCTATTAATGAATAGTTTTGGGGTATTTTTCTAAATATCTCTCCTTCTAACTTATAATAAGATACAAAATATCCTCCACTATCCATATTTATATTACATTTTAGTTTAGAAAAAACATACCAAAATCAATTCCAAAAATCAATTTCCCTATACACGATGTCATTTACATTATTAATAACCCTCCTTAGATAGCTTTTGGTGTAAACCTAAAGTGGTTATCTGAAGAAGATGTAATGTTCATAACCAAATGTTTTTGTTTTATTTATTATTGAAAATAATTTAAATATTATTAAATTATTATGAAATATTGAAAGAGGTATATTTAATATATTTATATTATATTCAAATAATTTTTTAACTATATCCATCCCATCTTCCATCAAATGGGAATCAAAACTGTTGATCACGTGTATGGTAAAATACCACCTCACGAGCCGGTGTAATTTATTTTTCATAACTTCCAATCATGTTTTTATATAATGATGAATTTAATGTATACATATGATATTTATGAAATCATTATAATTTTTTAATTATAATATCATAAATAATATCTTAGCTTCTAATCCACTGTAAAACAATAACATCGATTGTGTGTATATGTGGACGACTGCCTCCCCAATGTAATGTGATTCATTTTTCATTTTATATTTACATTGATTGTAAATAGGACATCCTAAATGAATATATATGATTTATATGATATTATAATGATTCTCTAAAGGTTAATTATTACATACCTTTCTATGTTTTTATCTTTTAAATTTTTTTATCATTGTTCATTTATATATACGACCTACCGTTTCCATGAATGGTGTAATTAATTTTCCTATATCTAAATTTTATAAATTCGACAAATATATGTAATGAATATATATTATATTTATATCATTACTAACTTTATAGTGATTATTGAATCGTGATAAAGGGAAAAGGAACAAAAATTACAAAACCAAAGCATACATGTAAAATGAAGCAGTTATCACCCAGTAAAATGTTTCTAAGAAATAAATGGAAATAAACGTGTGTTTAAAGCATTATATGAACTCAAATATGGTATGATATATATTATTATGGTTATTTGATGTTTTTATAATAAATAAATATTTATTATACATGAGTTTTGGATATGTATGATGGAATTCAGACTTGAGTAAGGGATTTTGTCTCTATTTTATTCCATTGAGGAATATTTTAATGTAATGCACCTAATTTAAATTATATGGTATATATGTTCCCCATTTTCAAGTTATATAATTAATCCATAATTATTCTTTTTAATTTACGTTTCAATTCAAAATATTTTATCCAAGGTAATTTAATTTGAAAATTACCAATTGGAAAATGATTCATAACTCAATTTTCTTTCATTAGATTATATCACTTATTCAAAGATTATATTATATAAAGATTATGTGTGAAATAATTTTTTTATAAATGTTTTTTTAATTTACATATTTTTCATATTATCACTTCATTTATTATATCCCACTCCAATGTTATAATTATTTTAATGGCTCTTCATCTCAAATTGTCTTCTTTAAGAAATATGTTATTTTATTCACCAACTTTATTTTATTAGCCATATATAAATCACTTTTTATTTTATGTATAATTAATATTGTTATATTCATGGAATTTAATGCTTCTTTTTAATTTATAAATTTCATGGGGGTTACAATTTTAATGTTTCCAATATTGTAATGGTTTATTTCACAATCTCTTTGTTATTCATGAATGTATATATTCATATCTCTGTTAGATGATCTTATATCTTAAAACTAACATATTTTGTTATCCTCTAGTTATTTTCATAAATAATAATTTTTCTATTCATTTTCAATTTTTTGTACTCAAAATATATCAAAAGGGTTTTAAGATAAACCCATTTTATTTCTTCTTTAGTTAAAAATTTGTTTCTTCCATGTCCATGTTCTCTAAAAGTGTTTTAATTTTTTTTAATGTAAATATATTATTTTGTTAATTTATTTTTACCCAAGATATAATTTTTAATTATTTTTTAAAATTAATCGTTTTCTCAATTTCCTAATGAAATACATATTAATTTTTATAAAAAAATTACATGAAATCTTATCTTTAATGTATTAATCAAGATTAGAATTTCCCGCCATCATGAATTATCAATGATTTGAAGACTCCTTTATAAATTCTCATGGTACATTTTGAATAATAAATTTTCCCAAATATTTTATAATTATTTTTTTTGAAAGTAATTAGAAAATTATAAAGGGAATTTTCCTTAATCATGTTTTAATGATAATTTTTTCGTATTTCCATTCATCCATGGAAAAAAAAATTTAACTGTTCCTCAGTAAAAATATAATGTAATGATACAATCCTTATTATTTATCTAGATAGTTTATGATTAGTTTGATTGGGGGACATATTAGCATTTCATATTCCATTTATTCGATATGAATGTTTATGCTGATTATGTATTGGATTATTATTCACCCCTTCTATATGATGAATGAATTGAACTTTGTATGTGATGGTAAGGAACTAATATAGTCCCTTAGTGCCTCATTAGTCCTATAAGACAAAATATTTTTGGCATTTGTTTGAGGCCATACATGTTTATGAGTTATGGATTAGGAAAAGGCCTTGATGGTATGTTTATGAGGTCTGACATTATGCACTCCATCCTTATAAGAATAGCTATTGCTGCCCATTTGATTAATTTATTAGTTATGAGATCCTTGGATAAGTTTAAACCTTATGTTATTAGTTATATGCAATATTTTATTATCATGTATTCATGTCATATTATTCTTCATTCATATGTTATTTATTGAATGAAATGTCTTTTCAGATATTTACACTTATATATTTATTATTCCATATTTATTCATGGTATCTTCTTATTATATACATAACCTTGCTGAGAATCTGAGCTCAATTATTTATTTTGTTTAATTTCCCTAGGATTTTAGGAAGTTTTTTATGATTTATATAAAGATTTAAGAAAAAAGGGAATAATGATGTTCGCAAATAAGATAATATTTTTACTATATTTTTTTAAATTTAAACTGAAATTGATGTTTGTATCTAGTTTTACAAGAAATAGAAATAATTTGGTCCTTTGGGATATAATCTATTGTATATTGTATGGATGCAATAAAGAAACCACTAACACTGGGTTATAGGAGTTGGGGTTTTCTATGTTGGTAATAGATAAATTTTATTAGAAATCATGGGAGATAAATTAAAAAGAATCATAGATTCGGGAATATAAATCTGTGATATGTTATGGGGATATTCACCAAATACACTAAGTGTCTGATTCTGATAAGGAAGGATTAATTTTTTATATACCATAATATGTAAATAAATCTAATTATGATTATAATTTTAATGGGAAATAAACCTATTATGAGGTTTTGTGTGATGAAAGTACCTTAGTGAACATTATTGAGTTTTAATATATGTTCTAGCAATATGTACCCCATATTTCCGACATCTATTTTAGTGAGAAGTTTATTTGAGTTATAATGAATCTGTATTTTGTGGACAAAAGTTATAAGTTATTGATAAACATCAGTGTTAATATGGACATTTTTGTTGAGGTAATAAAATTCAATTATGATTATTTGATTTTCATAAAAAAAGAAGTCGTATAGAATGTCGTTGTGGGTTAAAAATGATTTGATGAATAATGTTATTTTTGGATATGTTCATCATATTTTTGTCAATATTATAGAAACTATTTTAATATTGTTTTAGAAAAAGGACATACCGCTTGTCATATGACAACTTGTCACATTTGACTAGGCCACAATTCTTGGACCCAAAACCAAAGAATGATAAGTGTGAAACTCTTACCCTACCTTACATGACAAACTGTTTAGTATGGAATTGTTTTTACATAAGTGGTCTGATGCCTAGATATAATGTTTATCATGGGAAACATATAATAGGATCGAATAGTTTTTATTTTTGTGTGATTAATGATATTTTATGAGATATTTTATTCGGTTGAGGTATATATAACCATTATGTTTAACATAATGGATTATTTAGGAAGAATGATATTACAATTTTGGATATTTAAGATGAAGGGTATGGGATAAAATTTTATGTTAAAAACATCTTTCATGTTGAGATTATTGAGTTTATTTATGATATATTTTTATTTATTTAAGGAACTATATGTGTTAAAATTTTGGTTTTATTTTTGAAATTCTGGAGATTAAATTATTATTTCATCACATTATGATTTATTTAATTTGGGTGTTATCCTACATGTGCAAACCATTTTTGTTTTATTAAATGTAATAGGAATATATTGTTATTCATTTTCATATTATATGATATGATATAAGTTTACTGTAGTGCTTTATATATAGGAATATTCATCTTGAATACTCATCTATTGGAAATAAAAAATGAGACTATAGTAGAAGTTGATTAAATGATGAAAATATACTTTTCATGTAAGTTTATTTTGTTAATTTCATACTCTAGATAGTAAATTAAATCCAAAAAATATAGCAAAAGTATATTAGAACAAAAAATTTATCTGATTATAATAATATATGATGAATTTATTATCATTTCACCCATTAAAGTTATATGGGTTTATGGTTTTCAACATTATCCTGACCATATTCTAAATCAATATATATTAGTTTATAGGAGTTATATTTCTCCTACATGTCCATATATTAACATTCCCTTGATTTTATAAAATTTGGAAACATAGATTTTTGTTCTTCTAGATGACCTTAATATTTCCCTTTACCACTTTTTAAGAGAATGCTTTATTAACCCTTTTACAATGGGTTTTTGAAAAAGTAATTTCTAGATGTCAAACTATTATATTCTAATGAAATTTTAAAGCATATAGGATTAAATTTACGGAATTTTGGGAGAATGTAACACCCTGGTATTATAAAATAATAACAATTTGTTTGATAACATATATGAATCACAACATCAATATTAAATGTATCGTCATATAGTATTTAAATTTATAGAAAATAACCAAGACATTAAAAGTGGCGGTATGAATAAAAATCCCACATTTTGAAAATATTTTAAAAATATTTTATATGAAGCTAATATATTGTTAATTAAGGACCTATTTTCTAGTGAAGTCTTTATATTCTTTAAAAATATATTTTTGTCAAAATTGTTTTTATTCCTTTTATTAGAAAACAATGTAAATAATTTCTGACAATTTTTTTCAAAAATATTTTAACAAATGAACATAGTTTTTAGGTCATATTTTATAAATTAATTTATGGTGAAATTTTGTGATTTTTCTAAAAAAATATATTTTTTAGTTAATAGTTAAAAATACCAATTTTATAAGATTTTCTTTTTTTTAAATAACAAAATTATTTTGAATACCCAATTATTATATAAATTTTATTTATAATTAAATGAATAACTAATTAGTTATATTTAATCTAATTAATTATATTCTAAACATTTTTATAAATTATTTTATATTTATTTATTTTTATGCATAAAACACATTTTTTCTGAGAACTGTTTTTACGTGCATAATGTTAGTCTATTTTCGTTAATTAAAATTAAACTTGTGGAATATTTATCAAAATGAAATGCATATATTTATTATCTATATATATTATTTTAAATTCATTTAATTATTATTACTATCCATATTGTTAATGTAAGATCATCTTATGCTTGAAAAATACATTTGTTGAAAAAGTATTTTTCGACACATTTTATGGGTTAATTTTTAATCTAAATTCTACCACTTAGGTTTATTAAATTTAATAAAATTTATTCAATATTTGGACAAATAAAAACTAATATTATTTAATTTGGTCAACTTAATTTTGGGTAATAATGAATAGTAAAAAACAAAAAATCACCGTCCTTGTGAAAGGGTAAATCAGTTTAACCAAGGTTCAAACTAAGTGATAAGGCCACTTTTTTTAATCTTAATTCATATTAGATTAATTTATTTTGAACCTTATCACATTAGTATCAAGATAAAATTACTTGGGGGAATAGTTTCTATAACTATGACATATATAATAACTTACGAAACGAAAAAGACAAAATGTAACTCTCTTTCCATTGAATGTATCTTATATGTTCACAAATGGATAAAAATAAGTGGTAAATTAATATTAAAAATTATTTTGATTATAATGAAATTATTTTAATTTGGATACTATTTTTTTATTTTTAGTGATCATCAATTACCTTAAAATCTCATACAATGCCGACACAATGCTTGTGGAGAGAGTGGAAAACTCTAGGAAAATAATGAAATTAATGCATTTTGGATGATTTTTGGTTACAAAAGAATTTTATATTCATTAATTATGTATTATTTATATCTATATAGAATATATTTTAAATTATTTTATATCTTTATATCTTTAAACTCAAACAGAATGAAGTGTCAAAAATGACTTTAATTATATTTTATGTTAAGTAATATTTTATTAAATTATTTAAAAAACCTAAAAATAATGAAATTATAAAATTAGGAGGATAAATGATCTATAATATCATCACTATTAAATTTATGACAAAATTTTTATGCAATAAGTAAAATTATAACTTCTTAGATTTAAATAAATTTATTACTATAATTAGGTTAAATCACGGTTTTCTGCATCACATGCAATTATGTTAAAATTAATATTCAAATCACAAGAAATTTTAATTTGATAAATTTTAAATAATATATAAATCAATTTATTTCTATATTGTCAAATAATTAATATTTTATTTTTAGGCTTAATGAATAAATTATTTATGTAAAATAACTAGGTATTATTGTGAAAACAAAAATGGAAATAGTCAGTAACCTTATATGTTATGGGAATAACAAGTTTACAACCATTTTCTATTTTAGTTTTGGTGACTTCAATATAATTTCTATTTCATAAATTAAGTTAATTAATAATTTTAATGGAACTTGTATTGAGAGTGACATCCCATTATTGAATAGTTTTGTGTATTTACAAAAAGGCACTCATTCGTTATTATAAAAACACACGCTCTCTAATCTTCTATAAAGGCTTAAAAATACATTTGGTTCATCAAAAAATATATAAAATACTTTAATTAACTCCCTTAAAACATTATATAGGATTTTTTATTGATAAGGATACCCTAATATGAATCCTTTCAGTGCAAACCAAAAAAGGTTGTCCAAAGATGCGGTATCACACTTAACCGTGCATTTTTGTTTTATTCTATCTTCGAAATAATTACAAAATTATTGAATTATTTTAAATTAATAAATCCATTATCTAAAATATATTGATATTATATAATGTTAATGTAATATCCTATATCTATCTCCTCTTATATCAAATTTGAAATGAAATTGTCGATCATCCGTACGACATACTACCACCTCACAAACTAGTTGATATCATTTTCCATCACTGCCTATTACACATGGATATAATGATGGATTTAATATATATGTTATCTTTGTTAAATAATTATACTTATATAATTAAAATATCACATATAATTCCTTACTTTCAAATCTATTAGAGAACGATAACATCGCTCATGGTGTATGGGTGGAATATCGCCGCCACAAAGAAAAGTGATTACTTTTTTATTTTATTGTTGTTGTGAATTGTATTAAGGTTGGATTTTATTAACAAATAGGATATATATGAAACAATAATGGTTATATAATTTTTATTTATTAATTATCATTCTTTTAATTTAACTTTAAAAAAATGAAAACACCATTCTTAGGTAGGTACGACCTACCTTCTAAATAAATTGTGTAATTCATTTTACTATATTTAAATTTTATGGATTAATATATATATATATATATATATATATATGATACTTATATCACGATTATTATCTTATTTTATTATTAAATGATGATCAATTTACAAGGACTAAAAAACTACTAAACCAAAACATGCGTGTAAAACGAATCGGTTTTCACCCAGGACAATGTTTTTAATAAATAATTGTTGATAAATGGGTGATTAAAGAATTATATGTAATAGTATATGGTATAATATAAATTATTATGGTTTTTAATTATATTTATAATAAATATATATTAATTTTACAAAACTTTTTAACATATATGAAAGAAGTTGGACCTGAGGTATGTGATTTCATCTCAATTTCGATTTATTGAAGAAATTTTTAATATTATGAACCTATTATCTTTTATATGATGTATAAATTTCCCATTTTACATTTTATATCAAAAATACTTCAAAAATAATGTTACTTTAATTTTTAATTCAAAAATTTTCATCCAATGGGATTAGACATAACATATCCAAGTACAAGTGCTTCATAACTCAATTTTCTCACATTGGGTTATATCACATATTAATTAATTATATTATTTGCAGATTATGTGTGTAATAAATTTTATTTTATTTTTTGTATTTTACCTTGTTTTTTTTTGTATTTATATTTTTTACACATAATTAGTTCATTTTTTAATTCTTACATCAATGTTATGATCATTATAATGGTATGTCATCTCAAATTTTATACATAGGATATATTATATATTATACATATACATTATTTTATGAGGTGTATATACTACCAACTTAATATTTTATATCCTAAATATCTTTACACTCATGGTATTTAATATTTCATTTGAAGTTATTTATTTTATTGAGGCTATGAATCAAATATTACCAAAGTGGTAATGGTTTATTTCATAATCTCATCATTATCTAGAACTGTTTATCTTTACATATCTAGTGGGGGTATTATATAATAATCTAATATTAAAAGAAATTTATTCTATTCTCCTCTAGTTTTTTTAAAAATATTAATTTTTTCTTTCATTTTCCTTTTTTTATTACTAAAAATATCAAAAAACGTTTTTAATAAAAATAGAATTTATTTCCACTTTAGTCAATATTTTTTTCCAATGTACTTGTACTTTTAATATGTTTTTGGGAATTACATTAATATTATTTTATGGTTATTTAATTTTTTATTTACAAAAAATATAGTTTTTATAAAATATTTTAAAAATTAATCTTTTAATCATTTTCTTAATAAGGAACTTGTGTAATTTGACAGAAAATTAGAGGAGAATCATTATTTTAACATACTGATCAAGGGTTGAATTTACTGCCATCATAAACACTCAATTATTGGAAATTTCCTTTATAATTTTATATGGTTTTCAAAGAGAAGTTTTTTTCCAATATTTTAGAAATTTTTAGTTCTTAAATTTTATTTTCAAATTATAATGTTCATTTTTCTCAAGAATATTAAATGATATTTTCATGGTATTAAAATTCATTAAAAACCCCTATAATTTACATATGAACCCCTAGGTTTATATTGTAATGATACCATCTTTATTCTTTCTCTAGATGTTTTCTGATTATTTTAATTCTGGAAAATATTGAATTTTCATATATTATTTTTTAATATGAATTTATATGTTGAGTCTATATGGAATTTTTATTCTCGTCTTTCATGTGATGAATTATTTAGAAGTAGTAAGTTAAGTAAGAGGCTTTCAATAGCCCCTTGGTGCATTGGTATGTCTCAGGAGAAAAACTAGTTTGGGTGTTTGGCTGAGGTCTTATCTATTTATGTATGATTTCTTGACCCAATGCCATGATGATAAGATTATGATAATCAACATAATGAATTCAATAAATCTAAGCTTACTTATTTAATACCATGTGATTATTTTAATGGTTATTATAGTCGTGGAATTTTTTATTCTCATGTGATTAGTTATATAGAATTATTTGTTTATCATTTAAATCTACGATTATATTCTACATGCGCAAGTTGTCGATTTAGTGGGACAGGTTTTTAGATATTTACCTTACTATATTGATCATTATTTATTTATTAATGATAACATGTATTTTACACATGCCCTTACTGAGTATATGATCTCACCCCTTTCTTGTATTTCCCTTCCCTGGGATTCTAGGATGTAATTTAGCATTGATATATTGTTATATTCTAAATATAATAATGGTGTTATGAATGAAAATACAATGTTGTATTTTATGTTTTCAAATGTAATGTTAAATTCAAGTATATAACTACTTTTAAAATATTAATAAACATTTTTTTCCTTTTTTATTCGATCACATGTATCAAGTACTAATGTAATAAATTAACCACTAGTTCTAGGCTACTAGGTTTAGGGGTATATACATATTCATTTGAAATTGTTATCTTATTTTTCTATCTAACATTCCCATATATTTGGTGCTACAACTTATTTTTATCCTCAGTATATAAATATAAATAATTTCTAGGATATCCTTTCTGGAATATATTGTCACTAGTTCATTATCACTTATTGATAAATTTTCCATCATTCAAAGCTCAGATGATACATGATTATTTTATTAAGATAATTTCCTTAACATCATCACAATGTTTTCAAACATTTAGAATGTTGGGATCAATACCATCAACAAGCAGAACTCATTTTAACATTTACTAATGAGGTTTTATCATAGTTGTTCAAATTATTCTTATTATTTAAAAAATATAATTTAACAAATTGACCAAATATCACTTATATTATTTAATATTTTTAAATATTTGAATATCGTATATTATATTGAAGGAAAAACTGTAACAACCCGAGATTTTATAAAAAAATATTCTTTTTAATTTCATTAATGTCTTGTGTTGTATGCTACACAAAAAGGAGCTTGCTCAACACGCATCCTTTATTGCCTTGCATTAGACGCAATCGCGACCTTCCTCGACAGCGTTTGTAGTACACAATACCAAGTTTCACTATACAACGATATGCTATTAAAATATTATTAAAAATAGCCGTTATGAATAGTAATAACCACATTTTAAAATTTTAGATAATTTAACTCTCAAAATGGACTTCATTTTTGGATTCGAAGTGTCGAATTTAGCCTAAGGTGAAATTTTGGTACTTTTCAGATAACTTTCATATTCCGATGAATAGTGAAAATTACTAAATTATAATTAAAAACAAATTTTTTAATCGAAATAATTGATAGTGCTAAATTATTAATTTCAGTAGTTTTAAAGTATATTTAGAATATATTTTTACAATTTAGTACAATGTTGGTCATTGGATGTAATTTCACATTTAAACCAGTCATAAACAAGTGTCAATCTTTTGAGAGTTATTATCTCTTAAAAACACGCTATTTGTTTTGACGACGGGAATTAATTTTTAAATTAATTAATGCAACTGATATGTTTTGAACATTATAAAATAGACATCATTTTTGAATTCATAATATCAAATATAGCTTAGATCTAATTTTTGGTATTTTTCTGGAAACTTTCATTTTCGATGAATAGTGAAACCACTAAGTGGTAGTAAAAAAACTGAATTTTTCATTAAACTTAATTTTACCGCTTTTTTGAGTGGAATTTCGAAAATCAGAGAGACACGGTTAATATCAAGGACTAAAAAGTGGTTCAATGAGATGAAAATAATTTTTGGTAACTTTTTACTTTTTTTTACCACGGTTAAAAGTAAATAGAGTAATTAAGGGTAAAAATGATATTATTATTACCCTAACACATGTCCTTATTCTATTGGACAAGTGTAATTCGACCTTAGGAATAAAATATGACCATTTAGTCCCACTTCGATTAGATTAGGACATTTATTATTAATTTATTTAAAGAAGGGTTAAAATAGTTAAAATCAAAGTTTAATAAGTAAATCATTTTTAATATGGGGTTATACATAAGATAAATTAGACTATAAATATTCATTAGAAATATAAAAAGATTTACTACATAATGGTATTTTATTTGTAATTTTTAGACCTTAAATAATTTAATTTATTTATGACACAACGATGATGCAGTAATTATCTTATTATTGAAATATTGACATAATTGATGTTATAAATACCCAAATAAATATAATTTGAGACTTTATATGAACTAAACTAATTTTCTAGTTTAATATGACATGTTAGGATTGATTAAATAAACTTTGGTAGAGGTAATCATTCTGTTATGAGTTTAAAAAAAATAAACTATTGAATAGTGTCAAAATTGACATAAAATAATCTTTAAAACAAATATTATATTATTAATTGTTATTTTATTCCTAAAAATCTAAGGTTTGGCCAAAAGACATAGATAAGGTTTTATATATTAATAAAACACAACTTGGTGGTCTCTTGGATGTATATGGTATGTTTATTAACTATATAATATAAAAATACAAAGTGACATGGTAAATGTCAATGTAATTAACAAAGAGTTAAAAATAAAAGATAAGGTTAATATATGAACCTAAACTTGTCTAAATTGTATTGGATGAGAGGATTTCGACCCATCCCCACCTTAGCTTCAAAATAAATCAATTTGGATCTATTTATAACCGAATTTGACTTTATAATAAAATAATAGTTTTAGTTATTCCAAAGGTACCCCTCTCCTCCCTTATAAAAGGGCACCTCCTCCCTCTCTTCCTCACCCAACTTTGAGCTTTCATGCTAGTCCAACCCCTACAAAATTCACTTCTCCACTTCCCTAGAAATATCCTAGAGGTTCTGGTCTTCCTCAAATACCAATTTTAGTGCCCTAATGGGAGATCTCAAAGAGGCGCTCCAAAGAAGATGAGGTTCGGACACATACAAAGCATATCGGACAAAAGGTAAAAGAAAATATCACAATCTCATTTTATCCAAGATTGCTTATACTTTTGTATTTACTGGGGTGTATTTTATCATCCAAATCCATTTTTCCTCAATATGTAATATTATTTCCATCCACCTATAATTTTTTAAACCCAATTTTACCCTTCGGTTAGTTTTTAGTAAAAGATATGAATGGAATCTTTTGTCATTTTTCGTACGAGGTAGTTTTTGAATTTTCAGACAAAAGTACAAGAAGAATGTTTTTTTACATATACGGCATGAATGGTTTTTTAAAAAATTATTTCCAAGAAGCTTCCTTTTCATGTTTTCATGTTTATTTTTAATCAACTTGTTTTAGTTTAGAATTTTATGACATGTTAAGAAAGGAAAAGTATTTTTGGAGTAGAAAGGATATTTTCCTCCAGAATGGAGTTCAAGTGTTTTATCAAAATTATTTTCCATCTAAGATAATAAAGGGTTCTGTTTTTATCCCTATTATTACATGGATTTGATTATGTTGTGATGGGAATATTTTTATTAATTCCTTTATCTTATATGAATTGTTTTATGATGTCACGATGTTTAAGACTTCCATTTTTATTACATGGGTAATGAAATGATGTATGATTTATGATTTTGTGGAACATATAAGAATGGTATCATTATGAGATTGTTAGGACCTATATCTCCCTCAAATGCATTGGGTAATGATTTTATATCTCATGAGATAGACATGGCTTGAACGGTAGGTTATACCGGTTTAGTGAAGCAGGACTGAAACGAGGGTGACTCGGTTCAGAAATGGACTTTGTCCACTAAGATAGTCTTGTCAACGAGTCTTGACTAATAAGATATTATTCTCTATTATTATGTGTGTATTCCACAACGTTTCATGTTTTATGTTATGATTATTGAGATTTCATTTCACTACTATGATTTATCGCATGTTATGAAATTATGCTCTCTTTTGCAGGTTAAGATTTACAAAATGTTATGTTCTTATTAAACTAATGTGATTGATATTTTTTTTGTTTACCCTTACTGAGCATTTGAGCTCACCCTTGTATGTTTTATTTTCCCCAGGATATAAAGAAAGTTTTTAGGTAAAAAAAAGGAAGATCATTATAGGAGATGTTGAAGATCTTTCACCACGATTAGAAGATTATATTATGAGTCTACAAAGACACTAAACTATTACGATCCTTGTGTGTGTGTTTTTGTTATGTACTATGTATTCCACAAAATTAATGTAATATCCATGTACGTCAAGCTTCGGGTCTCTACAGTTGGTATCAGAGGAAAGGTTTAGTCAACCTTTGGAAACTAGGATGCCAAAACATTAGTGAGATCCCTAGATATATTTCTATGGTATGTCTAGGGATCTCCCTAAGGATAAGTATACATATAGGATATAGTCATTGAACTATGGTAACGATATTATATTAAACCAAAGATGTTAGATATTGAAGTTACTCCCCTTTATTATGATTTTTGCCTCTCACACTATTCTTTTTGGGTTTTAGAAAATGGCTGGAAACAAGATGATTCACGATAATGGAGGATATGATGGACAATGGAATGATATTCTTCATGAGAAACCAAATGAAATGGGATTTGGAAGTCCAAAAATCATTATTATGCCGAATCAGCAATCTCATAATATGATCAATAAAGTAAAATTTGGTAAGTTTCCTGACTTGGCTAATATGAGAAAGACGGAGTTTCATGATGATCATAGGGGAAAGAAAGTTCAATTTCCCCTATGTAAATCATGTGGCAAGAGGAATCAAGGAGAATGTTTCAAAGGAACTGGAAGATGCTTTGGGTGTGGAAAAGAAGGACACAAAGCCAGTAAGTGCAAAGGAAAAGGTTCAGTTAACACCAGGGAGGAGGATAATGGTATTTCTATGACATCAACAATGGTTAAATGTTTTAAATGTGGAATGTACGGGCATTATGGAAACCAATGCCCTAAGGGAAAGTCTCATGAAGAGAATCAGTATGGTCGTATGGGTAGTATTTATGTGGATGATGATGAAGAGACTACAAATGATATATGAGATGAAAGAATTGTTGAAGCTCGGTCAATGGTTTAAGAATGTAGTGGAATGATTACATGTTTATCATGTGTAATGTTGTATAAGTAATCTCATGGTACTATGGAATAAAGAGACATCTAAGGATTGTTACATTGTTGTCTTTCCTTGAGTTTTAAAAGTGTATGATTAATGTTCCCAGTATCCATGAAAGGTTATTTAGATATTTTTGGAATGTAGATGATATACGCATAATGAAGGGATAAGGAGAAAATTAAATGTTTGATAGTATTCATGAGCTCATGACTGATATAAGGAGAAGGTGATATCATGGTTTGAGTATATAGAATTTTTGGATTTTGGTATGTGGAAAGAGTTAACTTTTGACAGCATTCATGTTTTCACTAAGGTTTAATGGGTATTCATTTTTCAAGAGAATACATCATTAAGGTATTCACATGATTGGAATGTGACCAACAAGATATATGGGGGATAAATGATGGTATTCACATGCTTGGTAGATGACATTTCAAGTTATCGTTTTCTTTATACTATGAGCTTGGACCGAAGTATTTTAAATAATCCTAAAGATTGGAATGGATTATGTTAACCATAAGTTAATATTGTTTAAGGATAGAACGTTGTTTGATATTATTAATGTGATGTTATAATAATGTAGTTTAAAAAAAGGACAACCTTCAGGACGAGCGACAGCCCATCGCGTCGGACAAGGCTGTGGGAATCGAACCCACAACCGAAGTGCGACTGGCCTTTATCACCTACCACTGGCCTACAAGAAGTCACTGTTTAGTAGAAACTAGTTTTATTATATTAACCAGTATGATATATGATGTATAAATACATTTTCGGAACTATATATGATTAATCTCACTATATATGGACTTATGTATTTTTTGATAACTTTTCTAACCTTTTGTTTGAGACAGATGGAATGACACATCATTCTACCACATGATCTGCTAACACATCACGAATGACAAATTCAACTTATTTATTTAAGAGATTAAGTGGAAATTGTCCAAAGAACAACAAACAGTGAGACTATACCAAAATCACTAAAGTATTTCTTCTAATTCCAATTTCATCAACTTTAGGGAAATGATCTTGAAAACCAAAAATGTTGTCCTAGTACTCTTATATCTGAGGAATCAGATGGTACATTAGATCGTCACAAATTTATGGCTTTGTGATTGCTGGCTTTTCCATAGCCATGTTCTCCACCACTCTCAATCAGAACATGATGGTTAGATTTGTCTTCCATATCCATATTTTCACCTATGTGGAAACCCAGTGATTAGTTTATTTAGGTAATCGTTACATTTCATACTTTAGTTTTTAAAGCCAAGTTTTGGTATTCCTTTCTATGATGTGGGTTTCTATTAAAGAAACTTTAGAGTAGTAAACCATTTATAACCCCGACGAATTTCGAGGGAAAAATTCATTTTAATGGGGGTAGAATGTAACAGCCCGAGATTTTATAAAAAAATATTCTTTTTAATTTCATTAATGTCTTGTGTTGTATGCGACACCAAAGGGATCTTTCTCAACATGCATCCTTGACTTTCCTTGCATTACACGCAATCACGACCTTCCTCGATAGCGTGTGTAGTACACAATACCACGTTTCACTAAAAACAATATGGTATTAAAATATTATTAAAACTAGCTGTTATGAATAGTAATAACCACCTTTTAAAATTTTAGAAAACTTAGCACTCAAGATGGAATTAATTTTTGGATTCGGAGTGTCGAATTTAGCCTAAGGTGAAATTTTGGTACTTTCCGGATAAATTTGATATTATGATGAATAGTGAAAATTACTAAAATATAATTACAAACAACTTTTTTAATCGAAGTAATTAATAATGATAAATTATTAATTTGATTAGTTTTAAAGTATATTTAGAATATATTTTTACAATTTAGTACAATGTTGGTCATTGGATGTAATTTCACATTTAAACCTGTCATAAACAAGTGTCAATCTTTTGATATTTATTATCTCTTAAGAACACGCTATTTGTTTTGACGACGGAAATTAATTTTTAAATTAATTAATGCAACTGATATGTTTTGAATTTGATAAAATAGACATCATTTTTGAATTCATAATATCAAATATAGCTTAGATCTAATTTTTGGTATTTTTCTGGAAACTTTCATTTTTTGATGAATAGTGAAACCACTAAGTGGTAGTTAAAAAACTGAATTTTTCATAAAACATAATTTTACCGCTTCTGTGAGTGGAATTTCGAAAATCCGAGAGACACAGTTAATATCAAGGACTAAAATGTGGTTCAATGAGATGAAAATAAATTTTGGTAACTTTTTACTTTTTTTACCACGGTTAAAAGTAAATAGAGTAATTAAGGGTAAACATTATATTATTATTACCCTAACACATGTCCTAATTCTATTGGACAAGTGTAATTCGACCTTAGGAATAATATATGACCATATAGGCCCACTTGGATTAGATTTTGACATTTATTATTAATTTATTTAAAGAAGGGTTAAAATAGTTAAAATCAAAGTTTAATAAGTAAATCATTTTTAATATGGGGTTATACATAAGATGAATTCGACTATAAATATTAATTAGAAAGATAAAAAGATTTCCAACATAATGGTAGTTTATTTGTAATTTTTATACATTAAATAATTTAATTTATTTATGACACAACGATGATGAAGTAATTATCTTATTAATGAAATATTGAGATAATTGATGTTATAAATACCAAAAATAAATATAATTTTAGACTTTTTATGAACTAAACTAATTTTATAGGTTAATATAACATGTTAGGATTGATTTAATTAACTTTTGTCTAAGTAATCATTCTGTTATGAGTTTCAAAAAAAAATAAACTATTGAATAGTGTCAAAATTGACATAAAATAAGTTTTAAAACAAATATTATATTATTAATTGTTCTTTTATTCCAAAAAAACTAAGGTTCGGCAAAATGACTTAGATAAGGTTATATATATTAATGAAACACAACTTGGGGGTCTCTCAGATGTATATGGTAATTTTATTAACTATATAATATAAAAATAAAAAGTGACATGGTAAATGTCAATCTAATTAACTAAGAGTTAAAACTAAAAGATAAGGTTAATATAGGAACCTAAACTTGTCTAAATTCTATTGTATGAGAGGATTTAGACCCATCCCCACCTTATCATCGAAATAACTCAATTTGGAGTTATTTAAAACCGAATTTGACTTTATAATAAAAAAATAGTTTTAGTTATTCCAAAGGTACCCCTCTCCTCCTTTATAAAATGGCACCTCCTCCCTCTCTTCCTCACACAGCTTCGAGCCTTCATGCTCGGCCATCCCCTGCCAAATTCTCTTATCCACTTCCCTAGCAATATCCTATAGGTTATGGTCTTCCTCAAATACAAATTTTAGTTCCCTAAAGGGAGATATCAAAGAGGCGCTTCAAAGAAGAGGAGGTTCGGACACGTACAAAGCATATCGGACCAAAGGTAAGGGAAAATATCACAATCTCATTTTATCCGAGATTGTTTATACTTTGGTATTTACTGGGGTGTATTTTATCATCCAAATCCATGTTTCCTCAATATTTAATATTATTTCCATCCACCTTCAATTGTTTAAATCCATTTTTACCCTTCGGATAGTTTTTAGTAAAAGATATGAAAGGAATCTTTTGTCATTTTTCGTATGAGGTAATTTTTGACTTTTCCGACAAAAGTACCTGAAGAAAGTTTTTTTTAACTTATATGACATTAATGGATTTTAAAAAAATTATTTCCAAGAAGCTTGTTTTTCAGGTTTTCATGTTTATTTTTAATCAACTTCTTTTAGTTTATAGTTTTACGACATATTAAGAAAGAAAAAGTGTTTTGGAGTAGAAAGGATATTTTCCTCAAGAATGGAGTTCATGTGTTTTATCAAAATTATTTTCCATCTAAGATAATAAAGGGTTCTATTTTTATCCCTATTATTACATGGATTTGATTATGTTGTGATGGAAATATTTTTATTAATTCCTATATCTTATATGAATTGTTTTATGATGTCACGATGTTTAAGAATTCCATTTTTATTACACGTGTGATGCAATGATGTATGATTTATGATTTTGTTGCACACATAGGAATGGTATCATTACGAGATGGGTGGTACCTATATCTCCCTCCAATGCATTGGGTAATGATTTTATATCTCATGATATAGACATAGCTGGAACGGTAGGTTATAACGGTTCAGTGAAACAGGACTGAAACGAGGGTGACTCGGTTCAAAAATAGACTTTGTCCACTAAGATAGTCTTGGTAATGAGTCCTGACTAATAAGATATGATTCTCTATGATTATGTGTGTATTACACAAAGTTTCATGTTTTATGTTATGATTATTGGGATTTCATTTCACTATTATGATTTATCCCATGTTATGAAATTATGCTCTCTTTTGCAGGTTAAGATTTCCAAAATGTTATGTTCTTATGAAAATGATGTGATTGATATTTCTTTTGTTTACCCTTACTGAGCATTTGAGATCACCCTTGAATGTTATCTTTACCCCAGGATATAAATAAAGGTTTTAGGTAAAAAAAATAAGGAAGATCTTTATGGGATATGTTGAAGATCTTTCACCACGATTAGAAGATTATATTCCGAGTTTCCAAAGACACTAAACTATTACGATCCCTATGTGTGTGTTTTTTTATATACTAAGTATTACGCAAAATTAATGTAATGTCCATGTACGTCAAGCTTCGAGTCTCTACAAAAACCACTTTCAAGAATCCATGTATTATTATTTCTACTATCATTTAAAGCTGTATCAACAAAAAATATTATCTTCAACTTTCCTTTTCCAAGATTCCATTACTTTATAGATATAATGAATTTTCAAGGAAGTGTTTTCATACATTCCTTGAAATAGTGACCTTATTTGTTAGACCATCCACAAAATTCTTCTAATAAGTCAAATTTATTTTTCTATTAGATAATTTTAACTTATGATGAATTTTTTTTTGTTTCCTCTTGCAAGATTAGAGTGTTTCATATATTTATTCCATAATTTATATCCCCCAATTCTTGGCTAATCTTAGGGAGAAAAGTGTTTTTACAATAGTTATATACCATATTCCCATATTTCCTATTACACTAATAATATTTGATAATATTTTATCTTCTATAAGATCATAGTTTTACCTCTAATGAATTTATTGTGATTCAGCATAAATTTCTACATCTGATTTCCCTTGTTGCGGGGAATCAATATTTTAAGAATTATTTTGAACTTTAGTAGGTGTGACTTGATTCTCACATCCTTTCTCAACCCAATAATTATTATTTTCAATTCTAAAAAATGAATGGTTAGTATAATCAGATGGAATATTATGTTTATTGGGTGTTGATTTTAGCTGATTCTTATGATGGGTTCTTCCAACAAAATGAGGTGTTTTAGCCTTTATGAGTGAATATTTTTTGAAATCCTCACATATTTTATTCAAGGTATTTTTAACCTCAATAACTATTTATTGTTTCTTACACATCTCATCTTTTTTAGCACTAATTTTTACAATATTATTAATCACTATTATTCCTTGTTCGATAATATTCAACTTGATATTACTGATTTATGCCATGTACACATATTCCTTTTTTAAAAATTATTTTTTCCCATAATAATATTTTTATCATATTTCTTCTTTAATATTATAGAAATATTTTCTTGAGTTTTTTGTTTTACTCCATACTTGTCATATGTTTTGATCTTAGATGATATTCTCTATAGGTTTATTCACCTTCTCGTTCTTCAGTGTTTACACTATAATATTTATTTCAACATGTTCCTTGATGATTTATAACTTCTTAGGATTTTCAAATTCTGATGAATTTTTTTAAAAATGTAATCATACTCCACCCTTTTTCTAAGAGTACTTTATTTATTTATTTTGGTGAACTTTTTTTTATCTTCCTTGGAATTTATTATTTACTTCTCCAACAAAAGATTTTATTTAGAATTGTAATAATTATATTATCCATCTTTCTTCTTAGTATAGTTCATTATAATATGTTTTATTCATTTATACTCAAAATAGTTAATTTCTATTTTTCCTTTTTTACATTCAACTACCTTTTCTGTAATTTTTTAATATAATGGAGATAATTCTATAATTCAATTTTACATAAACATCTTTATCTTCTTATTCACTGAGTCCCATTACCTCATGGTATGGTTCCAAAATATTTAGCTTTCTAATATCATGAAAATCTATATCATAGTTAATCAGATTTTCGAAAGAATGAGAATTCCTCATGTCATATTCTATAATTTATGTAGCTCATCAAGTGATAAATCATATTTATCCTCAAAAAAATTAATTTATTATCAAATATATATATATAATGTTCCCTATAATGTTTTTAATAATAGTTGAATATTCCAATATTTACTTAAATACTCTAATGTTACTAAAAATTAAATTAACTCTAGTATATTATTCATCAATATTTTTATCATTCACCATCCATATATATTCATACATTCTTCTCTAGATTTAAAACATTTATTCATTTAAGTCAATATTGCACGAAAAAATTATTTTATGTTTATGACATGTTTATTTTTCTATATTGAGACACATCATATTAATATAAAAATTTTATAATGTGGATATAAGAATAAAATAATGTGATTTTCCATCATCCTTGAGATTCATTTTTTCATAAAATTTCATAATAGAGCCTTTCTCTATGGTTATAATCCAAATATTAACTACATTAATAACCATTAGTTCGAGTGATAGAAGACAAAGTATCTTTCTATTGTTAAATCCATGATATCATTTTCCATCAAAATATGGAAAACCTATGTTATTAACTGAGTTGAAATTATCTATGGTAGGGAATATTTGGATCTTATAGAGATAACCAACATACTATGATATCCCTTGATGTTCCTGGTAATGTATAGACCACTGAAACTGATGGTTGAATCAGTACTGATATTTTTTAGTTTAGTTTATCCTAAATTTAAAATATATAACTTATTATAGAATCAATCCACTAAAATTTATAACTCAATCTCACTCGTATGAAAACAGAAAAAAATAAACCAAGGCAGACAAGATTTTATGCGGTTTTCTCCCAATGTGTGGAATCCCTACAGTCCATGGATATCCAATATATAATAAAGTGAAAAATAATTACAAAACTCTCATCAATCTCCTTCTATATCCTAATTGAAAATTATAATATATCCCCTTTGTTTTAATTTTTAATAATACTTTAGTGATAATGTTTTATAAACATGAAGGCTTCTCATAGAATGTTGCCTAGAAATTCTTTGTCCAATACACCCTTTATGTTGCACCTCTGTATAGTGCACCTCATTCGCCATCTAGTTTGTGTCCATTTAGTGAACCTCATTTTAGTATGACTTAGTCTAATATATTATGTTGATGAACCTATATCAGGCAGAAATATTTGGTATATGTAATTAGAAAAAAGTGATTCATTGGTCATATTCTCACACTAAAAACACATCACCACTTATATTATCTAATACTTACAACAAATCAATCTCCATAATATATCACCAATTAATACAGGAATAAAACCGTCATAAATCAATCAGGAAGAATATGATCAAATTTGATTTTTCTCTCTCAAATCATCAGTTTTTGACCACCTTCAAAATCTATGAAACATTGTAGTCACCACAATTCATGTGATTATCATTAAATATCATCATCAATGATCCCCTTAAAATCCTCCATAAATATCAATAGATTTATTAACATTGAAATAATAGAATATAATCATCCTAATTTTTATCTTTAAAATGTTTTTAATCATACTCAAAACATTTTCTAATGTATATCTTTCTATTGACATCATAATTACAGCACAATAGTGTTTTTATTTTTGATTCCCTTTCTATCTATGATATTTCTTGATCATCTAGGTTTTCTAAATTTTGGATTTCTTTTTCTGATGGGCTCTTCTAATATTTCCACAGTATGGTGGACATATATATTTTTCCTAGATTGATTTTTGTTATGTGTTAGCACCTCTAAAAACGACTATCCTATGTATACGAAGACTTCATTTAGAGCTCGGTCCACTAAACTCCTATCAGTATAACATCACATCCTTTTTGATGTAGACCATGTCATGAAATTATAATTTAATTACATAGTATTAGTGATAGATGTCAATGTAGTTTATGTTTTATTAAACTCTATCTAGTAATGACAAATCTGGTGGATCATTTCAAATGTTTTTCCAATAGGAATGATATTTATTCTCTGGTTATCACTTTTTTGATGACCTCTCAAAAGGATATTTATTATTACTTTTTTTATTATATGATTTCCACATCTAGAATACATTATAAAATACTATTCAAAAATATCATTCTGATAGCCTTTATATTTTTTCTGATAAATATATATAATTTCACAACAATGTTAATTGAAATTTTCATAATGGAAATTATAACATTGTAACTCTGAAATTTGTATATAAATAATAGCTTAAAAATGGTACAACTATCATCACTTAGAAAAAATTTCTTGAACCACAAAAACATTTTATTAATCATCATAATAGAATCATTTAGGATTCATATATCATATTCTAACATCATAAGAAGAGTAACTCAAACTTATTCCATAAATCATTTTTACCTGAAACAAAAAAATATACATAAGAAATATGTTAAAAAAATAAAATAATTATTATAAAATTAATCCAAAATATCATTAGTGTTATTATGGAATGGGGTCATGAAAATGATACCTGATCTATGCTAACCTATCAAAAATTATAAATTTAATTAAATAGATTTAAGAACAATAGTTGATGAGAAATTTAGATGACATAGATACTTAGTTTTCCTTGTTAGGATCATCAAAATGGGTTCGCCTAGGAATTTTAAAGAAAATCATATATGGTAGGATGATCATATTCAATCCTAAATTTGTTATAATTCAATTTATATTAATTTATGTGATTTTATTTATTTCTATTTATTATGATATATTATCACATAATTTATATTAAACTTATATCGTTAAATGTAGGTTTATCTAGATTTTCATCAATAGAAATGGGGATTTTTATTAAAAATAATTAATACTGTGTTTCAATATCATGATATTGATTAGATATGAGAAAAATGCGTTTTAATATTAAAGAGGAATTAAATTTAAGATATAATTATATTGTAAAAGTTTACATCAGAAATCATTTAATAAATAAAATTATTTTATTTGAAAACTGATTTAAATTTTTTGGAATTAAAAACTCTACAGTTATAAATATCCAAATAGAATATTTGTTAATATCACATTAAGGGATGGTGAATCCCATATGGATTCATCTAGGTAGGTGAAGATGGAATACATGTTTTCTATGATCATAATTTTATTATATTATATGTGGATGTATGTCTGATTAAAATTATATTTCTTATGATTCTTTAAATTTTATAACTATAGGTTATTCAATAAAATAGATAAGGATTATGTACATTTAGAAATGTGGTTTTCTTAATAACCATGCTTTGAATTTTTTATTCTTTATTAAAAATACAATAAATGGATAAACTATATATTTCAATTTTTTTCCAAATGGAATTTGTTATATGTTTTGGAATAGATCACACTTGGTAATTCATAGTAGTGATTTGGGTAAATCCTACTAATTAAAGTGTAACTAGCCCCTACCTATACATCTTTGTGTGAATGAATAAATTTTTTGATGATATGTTGGAAAATTAAAGGATATTATTTTCATCGATGATGAGGACTATGTGGTATGTTCGTGGTGAGAAATGATTGTGTTTAGTTAGGAATAATTAGAGGTGTTTCCTACCATAGATTCATTATTGTCAATTATTTACCTTTTTTTATTGTTCGATAATTTGTTAACACATTTCTCATTGTGGTATTGGTACTCAATTATTTAATGTTGATTTTATAAATATATTTTTTTGTTTCAAAATAATGTGTCATGTATTATTTATATATTTATTTGTTTAGAGGAAATACTTACCTAATGATTACATGATATCCTATGGTACTTGTTTCTAGACTCTAGAAATTGGGGGATCTCATTATTTCCTTTGGGATATCCCATTCCCATCATAGGATTCAAGTCCTTAGGCAGGGTCATTACGAAATGGAATCATATAAGAATTTAATGTTGTGTGTTTGGAACATCAATATGAATAGATTATAGGATGGTTAGAAATCATGAGTTATAGATAATAATGAATACCTAACCTATATATAGTAAAACTTAACCTGTTAGGGGTTCTTGGTATGAAAAGTGTTAGGAGGATCACATTTAGGAAATAGTGCCCTATATGTTTATGCAAACAAGATGGTTTGGGATAGATATATTTTTCAGGAATCCTGATAGACTTGGATTAAAATTAAATTCATACAAATTATATTTTTTTCAATTATTTTATTATTTGGATGTGGTTTTTAAAAAAGTATCAAATGGTTTTGAAAATGTCTTGAGTTCCCAAAAAGAATTTAGTTTGAATGATTATAATTTATATGTTTGAATTTAAATGGAAATAATCACAAGAAATGAAATATATCTACATAAATATGGTTAGTAAAATAAATTTGGTTTAGTAAATATATCATAATGAATATATATGGTATTATTTCATAGTTAATTAGATAGTATTTGGTTTTATTGTGTTATAGAAATGACACTATCTAAATAGATTATTAGCAAGAATGATTAAAAACTATTTCCACACTAATTCAATTGTAAGATACGTGGAATGTGTAAATCGTTATTTAAATTTTGAATTCATTGGTCCACTATATTCTAGAGTTTAGAAAAGGAATGAATTTATAAGTTTGTAGGGAAGTTATTATTGATTTAATTTTTTCAAAGATGAATTAATTTATATTTATGGAAGACAGGGAGTGTTAGAGATTGAAGATTAGTTAGAGAGGATCAAAAAAATATTCTATTTATTCTATAGTCAAGATATATAAAAGATAATATTAATTATTTTCATTCCAGAGAGAGTAGTTCATAAGTGGTGGGAGACTGATTTAGTAGTGAAATTACATGAGTATCTTAAATGGTTTAGATTATAGACTTTTTTTGTTACTAATTATTCTTATATACCTCAAAACTAAGTAAATATTTAGTGTATTTGAAGCTACTATAATGAAATTCTACAATTCTAGAATATAAAACACATTTTATGTAACTTTCTCTCTTTGATCATGATTTAAATATGAATTATAATATAATCAAATAAGATTCAACATATGCATTTACAATGAAATTATGTTTCAAATTATCTTATTGGATATACCCACCTATATAGTGGTAAAAAAATTGTTGATACAATCTATAGATAAAATAGATGATAAAAGTGAAAATGGTTTTATTTCATATCCTCAAAGAATATATAATTTATATTGATGAAATAAGAGAGAAAACAATTATTTTTATTATTGATAAGTTTGAAAAAAAATGGAATGATTTGAATAATATAATGTGTGGAAACAACTGTCATGTGATCAAAATGGTTGTAGGAAATAATGAAATCTAGATTATCTTAATGAACCTCATAAGTTTTTCAGGATGGGAATATTGAAAAATATAAGAGGTTTTGTGGGGAGTCTAGTTGTGGAGCTTTGAATTAAACATAGGAATATAAGGTCCCTATGGAGAGACCAAATAATGTTAAATCTAGGACTCAAAATACTAAAGGTGGTAACCCTTTATAGGGATAAATGTATAATAGGTATGGAAAGTTTTTCATGGAAAAACATATAGAAAACGAACTATAAGTGAGGCCAATGGTATTATAAATAAACCTTCTTATTCCATATACTCTATTCTTTGTAATTTTTATAATGTGTGCATCTCATTTATTTAATTTTTCCCAAGTATCAAGTTGGAAAAATTTTCATATAGAATTAATTTATTGTTATATGAAAATTGAGACATTAATTAATGTGAGCATAAAGAATGGATTTAAATTTACTTCCTTTTACATTATGATTAATTATGGGAAAATATCATAGGAATTATTATTCATAGAGATGTGCATATACGATCTCATAATTTGAATTAATTAGATGGTGAGGTTTATGGTTTATTGACTACTATAGTCATCGAGTTTTTCTTACCGTACTCAACATGAGTATTTATTCCATTCATGGGGAGTATAAAATTTATCTATATCAAATGATGAAAATAGTTAATTACCATGTATCATTAACATTCCAAGTAGTAGGGTTGATTCTTGGATCAATGTATTTAATAGAGAACCCCAACTACCAGTGGTGGGGGAAGGTTTATTTAACATGTTTCCTAAATATTGTTTTAGAATATCAATGGGGAAAATTTTAGAGTTCATTATTGAGTTGTTACTTGGAGAAATTATAAATTCCTTTCTTTCATATAAAATATTTCATGAAAATATATTCAAATTGAAGAATCAGTTGGGGAATTTTAAGATGAAAGGATTCAATTGACCAAGTGTATCACCTGTATTAGTGCCTATTATATTTTCTATGAAATATTATATGAACCACTTCTTATAAATTGATTTCCAAAAGATAAACCAATGAAGGTTGAAAAAATATACCCTTTTACAATAATTGAAAATATTTTTATCAACTTAAATGATCTATGTGGTATTCAATGATTAATTAAAGGTTTTGGTATCACCAGTTAAGGGTGAAGAGTGATGGAATTTGAAAATAACTTTTATGATTTTGTAGAAACATTATGAACTTTTGGTAATGTTGTATGTATTTTTTAATTCTCATTTTATTGGTATACATTATTTTAATTTTATTTGTAATGCCCCAACCCATGTTACCTAGAGTCGGTGCATTATTACTTAACACTGGCATGATCATTGGAGATCATGTCTTGAATGATCGATTAGTTTTTAATCCTTGATAGAATTGTATTCATACATAAGTATTACATTAAATCATGAAATGGAAATACAAAAACATTGTTTCCCATTTTAAGACATTCATATCCCATTGCATATTCCTACAAGTTAATTATAATATACATATTCACATCATGGGAAAAAGAAAACATAATAATGGGGTGAGATCAGATACTTATTAAAGATTAGAATATATTAGAAACTATAATAAATAAGAATAAATATTTAAGGTAATGTATAATAATAATAAAAAGACATTTAAACATAAACTAGAACATAATATGGAAAAGATATGTCAAATAATGACATTTAATTTTTCACATAGATATTATACTAGTCGAATAATCACATGTAATATCAATAGCTAATTTCATAATTATGGAATGCATAATGTCGGAAATCATAAACACATATCCAAGGACTCGTGCCCAGACTGAAAATATTATTTTGTCAAGGCCTTGTTCCAAGACACTAGTTTGTCTCATGAGACCTACCGATGCATCAATGAGCTATAACGCACTCCACCCATCACTTATTAAGTCTAATGCATTCCTTATATTAAAAGATCAAAAAGAAAACATAAACATTCGTCTTAAAAATAGAATATGAAATGTTAATACTTTAACTATAAACCATGAATGGAATAAAAATAACACATCCATAGTCAAAAATATCACAAAAGGTTCAATATAGTATGGATTATTGTATCATAATAAATCATCTTCAAACAAGTGTAAAATATATCAAAGGATGCTGACGTAGACGAAATCAAAACTATTTGAGAGAAATTTTGAAATAATTTAAAAGTAATCTAATTGTAAAATAAAAAAATTATTTAAAAATATTCTAATAATCTTATATGTGATGATTTTCAGGTGTTTTAATAGAAGATAATAGTCGCACCTACCGTATATGTTAAAAAACATTCTTAAATTAATTTATCGAAAGGCCATCAAGTACCTTTCTTGGAAAACAATGGAATGATTCCTTTAATATCATTTTATAGAAATTAAAACAGGGGTATATATGACTTTAACCAATATTATTGGAAATAGTAAAAATGATTATAATTACATTTTTATAAAACACAAATGATGATGATAAAGAAGTCCCAGTAGATACTTACATAAAAACAATCTTGGATAAATAAAGAGATTGTAAAATTAACCCTTACCTTGTAATATTTCATTGTTCGGGGGTACATTAACATTTTATATAATAGTTAAATCATTTTTATTAAATTATTCAACAACCACATACATTAATATAATATTATATATGATCTTCTAATATTTATTTGTAAATAATATTTTAGTATTATCATTATTTCATGTGTTGACTGATTCGTTTTCCATTAAATGTTTTGTTATGTGAGACATTTTCGTTATGGATAGGATGTATTTTCTCCATCTCCAAAATGATATTATGTTATTAAACATTATTTTTATTAGAAAATGGAAATTATTCCTGAATGGTCAAAATGGGGAATGAATCTTATCGTGTTCGTGGAGACGGTAATCCATACATACGCATGAGCGACAATGCCATTCTATTGATGGTGAAATAATATGTAATTGGATGGTATATCATATATAAATAATCATTAAGATTTTATATTTATTTTTACATAAATTACACTCATTATTATACCCATCCAAACAATGAACTGTTGAATAACAAACTACACTATGACATGGAGATGGTACGCCATACGTACCCATGTATGAGGACTTTTCATTCATAGGGTAAATAGAATAATAAATATGGTTTTAATATCACATCACAGTATGTAGAAGGTACTATAGTCATTATTTTGGTATAGAAACAAAAAATATAGTGGAAGTGGAAGAAAAAATTAACTTTGAAAGAGGTGATGAAATTATTACATCTTCTTAAGGTGCTTCTTTTAATTTGATAAAAAAGGATACATAGGATGGCTATCTGATCAATGTAAGTACTATAAGCAGAAGTTATGGTAGTTGGGAGGATATTTGAGTAGGGTTTGGCCGATCCAAATGGATTCAGAGGTTTTATTTTGAGAGAAGGGAAAGTACCCTTTTATAAGAGCGGTGAGGGTCACTTTAGGAAAAGATTGAAATATTATTTTGTTATAAAATAAATTTCATTTTATAATAGATATAAATGAATTTATTTCATGGATAAGGTAATTATGAATATAAATCCTCTCAAACAATAGGTTTTAGACAAGTTTAGTCTAACATAGTAACCTTAACGTTTATATTTGACTCTTAGTTAAATAGTTTAACTTTTACAATGTCTTCTTGTTTTTTTATATTACATGGTTAATAAACGTACTATAAAATGCCAAGAGAACCCCAAGTGGTCCATTAATGACAAATATATCATTATATAAGTCCATTTCTAGACCCTTAAATTTTTAGAAATATTATACCATTTAATAATATATTATTTTTTTTAAACACTTATTTTTTTCAATTTTGACAGTACTTAGTATTTAGTTTTTGTGAAATCCAAAAAAATATTATTAATTATAACCAAATAAATTAAATTAATATTATGATGTCATTTTAGATAATAATGTTAGTTTAATCCATAAAAAGTCACAATTTAAATTTATTTGGATATTTATAATATATATTATTTTAATGTTTCATTAATAGGGTAAGTACTACATCGTAATTATAACTTAAATATATATAATTATTTAATTTCTCAAAATCATAAATAAAATATGATTATGTATGAAATATTTTTAGATCTATTATGAATATTTATAGTCTAATTTATCTTCTATACAACCCTATATTAAAAAATATTTAGTTATTAAAATTTGAATTTAACACTGTTAACTCTTCTTTAAAAAAACAAAAATAAATGTCCTAATCTAATTCAAGTGTATCATATAGGATCATATTTTATTCCTAAGGTTGATTTTGGTCAGAATAAACTTATCCAATAGAATTAAGTCATCTTTTAGGGTAATTATAATATCATTTTACCTTCCATTACCCTATTTACTTTTAACAATTGTAAATAAAATCCCAACATTACTATTCACCAAAAAATTATTTTCATCCTATCAAACCAAATTTTTCTTACTGATGTCAACCATGTCTCTCATATTTTTGAAATTTAATTTATAAAAGTGCTAAAATAATGTTTTATGAAAATTCATCAAATGTACATAGAAGGCGGGTAAAAGACTTTAAAAAGTTCAATAAAATTTTATACATCTAATAATATTATAAAATGACTCCAATGAATTACACTGAAATAATATAAGTTTTAAGTAGCTTTTTTTACTTAAAATATATTTATATAAAATAAATATTTATTTAAATAAAATGTTTGTTTTAAATAGTAACATAGTGTTTTTAACTATTCATCAATAATGGAATGTTTTCAGAAAAATTCCAAAAAATCACCCAATGATAAGTTTGATATTCAGAAGCCAAAAATGAAGTCAATTTGGGAAAATTATATTTAGGAAATTTACAAAAGTTGGTGTTACTATTCATAACTGGAAGATCGATTGGTCATGTAGTGTTAGAACGCGATGTTGCATACATTGCATGATATTGTATTATTAAAAGGAAAACATATCATATAAGCATAGGGTGTTACATTATCCCCTCATTCAAATAATATCATCCTAGAAATTTCTAGAATATTACTTCATAAAAATAATTGGTTGGTTCTTCATAATATGTTTCTTAGGTTCCCCATGTTGCCTCTTCCATCTTATGGTTTTTCCAAAGAACATTTATTAGAATAGTCATCCAGTTTCTCAATAGTTGTTCTCTGGAATCAGGAATTTTGATAGGTTCTTTGTAATATGACAGATCAGGTTCCAGTTATAATTATTTATAGGTGAGTATATGTGTTGGGTCGGGCATGTATTTTCTCAATACTGATATGTGGAACACATCGTGAACTTTAGAGGGACATGATGAAATTTCCAAATAGTAAGATAAAACTCCAATTAATTATAGAATTTTGAAAGACCTGATATACATGGAACATAATTTACCCTTCTTACCAAATCATATAACACCCTTCCATAGTGATACCAACAAGAAAAAATGATCTCCTATATGAAATTCCAAATCTTTCCATCGGTTATCAGCATGGATCTTTTTCCTACTTTGATCTTCATTGATGTGGGTTTGGATAATATTCACCCTTTCTATTGTTTCCCCATCAAGTTCTAGGCCTACGAGTTTTCTTTCACAAACATCATCCCAAAAAGTTGGTGTGCGATATCTCTTTCTATATAATACTTCATATAGTTCCATCTGAATACTTTGATGGAAGCTATTATTATAAGAAAATTCTACCAGAGGTAAATACTGATCCCAAATACCATGAAAGTCAAGTGTGCAATATCTCAACATGTCTTCTACATTATGAACAGTCCATTCTAATTTTCTGTTAGTTTGAGGTTGGTAGGCAGTTCTCAAATGATGTTCAGTATCTATGGATTTATAAAGTCTTTCCTATAATTTTGTTGTAAAATGGGGATCATGATTAGAAAAAATTGATAACGGTAAACTAGGAAGTCTTACAAATTCACTAATATATATTCTTTCTAAACATTCAAGTGGTAAATTTTATCATAATGTAAGAAAATGTGCTGATTTTATAAAACGATCAACAATGACCCATATTGCATCATTATTTCTTGGAGTCTTTGGTAGACCCCTGACTAATTCCATCGTAATATCATACCATTTCCACTCAGGTATGGGAGGAGGTTGAATGACTCCACCATGATGTTTTCTTCATGCCTTAAACTGTTGAAAAATTATACATCTTAACAAATAATCATCCACCTCTCTCTTCATGTTGTCCCACCAAAAATGTTCCTTCAAATCTCTATACACATTAGTTATACCAATGTGTATAAAGAAATTGGATCTATGAGATTCATCCTATAAATCCCTTTTTAGATCAGGTATATTAGGAACAAAAAGACTTTTTTAGAATTTCAAAATTCCATCTTTATATACAAAGTCCATCAATCTCCCATCATTAAAAGATTTAATTATATTTTCAAACTCTTCATCACCAGTAAAACAAATTTTTATTATTTCTAGTAAAGATGGTTTGTCAACCATTTTGAAAAATATTGATATTTCCCCATCCATAACTATTCCCATATTCATATTTACAAGATCCATAAACATAGTATCCCTTTCCACTCTCATCTTGTTCAGAACTCCATTATCCTTTCTTCTCAAATCATATACCACCAAATTTTCCTTCCCCGGGTGTTAGTGTATATTGAAATCATAACCCTTGAGTAGTTCAAGCCATCTTATTTTCCTCATGTTGAGTTCATTCTGTGAGAAAATATACTTTAAATTATTTTGATCATTATATATATCACATTTTCACCATAAAGATAGTGTATTCATATCTTCAGGGAAAATATTATAGATGCTAATTCAAGATCACGTGTAGTTTAGTTTTTTTCATGAATTTTTAGCTTTTCTGATTTATAGGCAATAAATCTATCATTCTGCATAAGGACACATAATGTCCTTTCTTTGATATGTCACTATAAATAACAAACCTGTCATTCCATGATAGTAGAGTCATGATAGAAAAATTGACTAATATTGTGTTCAGTTCTTCAAAATGTTTCTCACATTCTTTTGTCCAAAAAAATTATACCCCTTTACATTTGATCTTGGATAATGGGTTAGCCAACTGGGAAAAATTCTGGATGAAGCGACGATAATAACCTCCTAAACGAATAAAACTGCACACCTCAGTTATACTAGATAGTGTTGGCCATTCATGGAATGCCTTGGTCTTTAAATGATCGACATATATTATATCCTTAGATACTATAGAGATAGGAAAAGAAATTTTCTAAATCCAAAATTCACACTTGCTAAACATCCCATACAATTCATTTTTTCTAAGGGTTTTTAGAATAGTGTACAAGTTAAATTGATGATCTTCATAGAATTTGAAGTATTCCAATATATCATCAATAAATACCATTACAATGTAATCAAGATATTCTTTGAAAAATCTATTCATTATATACATGAAAATAGATGTTCCATTATTCATTCCAAAAGGCATTACTAGAAACACGTAATTCCTATATCTGGTTCGAAATGCGGAATTTGGAATGTCTTCCATCTTCACACATAACTGATGATATCCAAATCAATGTTCAATCATTGAAAAATATTGTGATATATGAAGTTGTTCAAATAAATCATCAATTTGAGGTAGATGATACTTTTTTTATTGTCACAGCATTGATATCCCTATAGTTAATGCACAACCTCATATATCTATCTTTCTTTTTTTAAAGAACAGGGGATCCCCATGGTGAAATAATATGGTGAATAAATGTTTTATTAATAAATTACTCTAGTTGTTTTATTAGATACACTAATTTCACAATCTCTATTCTATAATAGGTTTTTGATATGGGCCACGAACTAGGAATTTAATCAATAGAAAAATAAATTTCCCATTCTGGAGGATGTCTAGTTAAATTCTCTTGATTCAAATCAACATATTATTCCTCAATAGGTACATCCTATATTTGAAAATTCTGTTACTCACCCATAGTTATTTCAATCTCTTCTTATCTAATAATTTAATTTAGTAGAGCTACTAGGGTGGATCTAGATAAAAATCGGATGGTGACATTTCTTCTATAATGATTAGGTACTCCTTATTGTCATTGAAATTTGTTACCTCCTTCTTCTTACAATAGATTTTCACATCACGGTTCATGATCCAATCCATTCAAAGAAATATATCAAACCAAATCATTGATAAGACAATTAAATTAGCAAATAAATAACATTTATATGACATAATGAGAACTGATTTCCAAAACATTGTTGCAATGATAATTCCATTAAAAGTATTGATTGAGAAATCCCTCATTAAATCAAATTGGAAATATATAATTTTCTTAGAAAACTAGGAATATATGAAACAATGAGATGATCTAGAATCAAATAAAGAGTTGGAAAAAATTTATAAAGCCATTATTTTACCTGCCACCACATCATTCTGAGTTTTAACATCATTAATAATGATCTCATAAGCTTGGCCTTACTCCCTTGGCCTTTTCTGAGGTAGATTTTTTTGGATCTTAGGACATTCATTTGCATAATTCCCCTTCAATCTACAATTTTAGCATTAAAAATTGACATCCTATTTATTACCTTTACAATCATGAGCATGGTGGCCTTTTTCCACACACATGTTACAGACTGTCATTCCCTTCAGAAAATTACCAAGATGTTTCATCCAACATTTACTGCAGGATGGAAGTTCAACCTTTTCATTATTTCCCTTATTTCCATTTCCAGAGTGACCAACACACCTCTTCTTCTCTTTCTTTTCTTAAAGTCATAAGATAGAGATAATTTCTTTTCTTTCTTAATAGCACATGTGGTTGTGTCTTAGTATGTCGAGAAGGATTGTGAGACTAATTCTCAATTGAGAAATGGTTTTAACCCATAAAATAATCGATCTTTCTTACTCCTTCGGTTACATATATAATCAGCACCATGCCTTTCAATCCTTGTAATGTTAGCCTCATAATTGTAGACAGTTTCATCCTCCTTTTTCCATGGACTCAGAAATTTCATTTCAATATCCACTTAACGGTCACGAGGATAGTAATTTTTTTTCTTATAAAATCTCTTTAAACTCTCTTCATTCCATATTTGTTATTTCTTCATCCTCCTTATTGTTTATAATTAATGAAACAATTAATCTTCATCTCCTGTGAGGCATTAGAGTGCCCAGAAAACTTTTTCCCTTTCACTGCTCTCCAAAGCATGGATCATTTTATCTAAGGAACTTATCAACTGCTCATCTAAAAACAGATCTATTGTCCCATTGGATGTTCGTGTTTGTTTCCTCATGAAGCGGTCTAACATCTATCCTCCAAACTGTGGATCCTAGTGCTCTATATGGGTAAGGTTATTATTCATAACCTAAGTGATTTTTCTTGGTATGGTTATAAGTTGTTTAGAACCGGTTGTATCACCAGAACCAGATTAATTATCTTGAGTATGAGGGAATTCCCTACGTGGATTACATGCATTGATATGGTTTCCATTCCTTCAACTGGGTTCCATTTCTAAACAATGGCACACACTAGATTAGTTTATGAATCATAAGACATAATTTCAAACATGTAAAACAATTAACATAAATAGAAATGTATTTTGATATAATTCATAATAGTAAAAATATTTTCATTGAGGAAGTATTTACTCATAAATCATTCATAATGGTTTGTAAAAAAATTCGAATCATCATAAGCATATCCCCTAAGAGTTTCATAACCAAGAGTGACGCAAGGCCCATTATCGTGTACCAGGATACCCCAGGTTAGGCCTGAAACACCTTGTTGGAGTTTTCACTCCTAGGTAAATATGTACCAGAGATGCCTCTAACGACTTGTATATAGACAAGAATGTATTTCATAGAAAATTAACTTAATCTCTACATTACCAAAATTATTGGAATTTTATCTATATAAATCCTCAAATTCTATCTTTGGGTAATGTTCTATAATCAAAGTTTTTATAAATCTAGTTTCGAAGGTTCATACTAAACTTCCTCTGATACAAACTGTAATGCTCCGACCATAGTTACCCTGAGTCGGTGCATTATTACATAACATTGGAATGATCACAAGAGATCAATTCTAGAATGACCAATTAGTTTAACAGCCTTGGAAGTACTAGATACATAGATAAGTTTTACATTACATCATGAAACAAAAAATAAACAACATTGTGTACCCTTTGAACACACACATATCCCTTAATGTATTCTTGCATGTCAATCGTAATATTCTTCTTCACATCCTCAAAAAAATAAAATAAAATAAAGGGGTGATCTGAAATGCTGAACAGAGATAAAAATATAGGAAAAAATTTAATAAATAAGAAAAAAATTTATAGAAAAGTATAAGACTAAAACATATGCCTTTTAATCTTAAACTTCAACATAATATGGGAAAGATAAATAAAATAAATCTATTTACTTATTCTAATGGATATTATACTAGTAGAATAATCCAATGTAATATCAATACGAAAATTTTATAATTATGGAATGAAAAATTCCATACATTAGAACCACATAGTCAAGGCCTTGTCCATATAATAAAAATAAGGTTTTGTCATGGCCTTGTTCCAAGACACTAGTTTGTCTAATGAGACCTACCAATTCATCGAATACCTATAGCGGGATCCACCCGTCACTTACTTTGTCCAATGCATTCCTCATATGAGAAGATTTGAAACATAACATAAAAATTCATATTAATTCTAGCATTCGAAATGTCAATACATTAACCCTAAACCATGAATGGTATAAAAAACACCACCATTGTCAAAACCATCACAAAAACATCAATAAAATATGGAATATTTTATCATAATAAATCAACTTCAAACAAGTGTAAAATCCATGAAAGGATGTTGACAAAGATGAAATCAAACCTATTTGATAGAAATTTTGAAATCATTTAAAATCCATGTAATTATAAAAGAAAACATTTATTTTGAAAATATTACAATTGGTTGTAATGGAAGCTTCAAAGGTGTTATAATGGTGGAGAATATCCACACCCACTATATAAGTTAATAAATTCATACATTAATTTGTCGACAATTTCATAAGGTACCTAGTTTGGAAAATGATGGATTGATTCCTTTCAAAAAAAATTAATGAATGTAAAATAGGCATACAAATGAATTTAACCCATACTATAGGAAATGTAAAAAAAATTGAAATAAATTTTTATGAAACACAGAAGTGGATGATAAAAAATCCCAGTAGATACTTACATATAAACAACAACAAATAAATAAAGAGATTGTAAAATTAACCATTACCTTGTAGTTTTCCATGGTCAATGGTATGTTATCCTCTGGTATAATTGTTAAATAACTGTTATTAAATTATACAAGAACCCCATACATAAATATTATATCATAAAAGATCATCTAATATTTCATTGTTAGTAATATTTAAGTAGTATCATTGTTTCGGGTGTTGATTGATTTGTTTTCATTTATATGTTTTGTCATGTAAGTCTTGTTTAGTATGGATATGATGTATTTGAATCATATCCAGAATTATATGATGATATTAAACATTATTTTTAATAATAAATTGACAATTATTCTTGAATGGTTATAATGGAGAATGAATCTTACCACATTCGTGGAGATGGTAATCCGTACATACGCACGAGCGGCAATACCACTCTATTGAGTGTGAAATCATATATAACTGGATACTATATCATATATATATAGAATCATTAACATGTTATATTTATTATTTACCTCAATTTTATTCATTATTATTCCCATCCAAATAATGAGGTGTTGAAAAAAAACTACACCATGACATGGAGATGGTAAGTCATATGTGCGTGCGTATGTTGACATTGTCATTCATAGGATGGATATAATAATGAATATTATTGTACCATAACATCATAGTATGTAAAAGGTATTAAAGTTATTATTTTTGTGTAGAAAAAACAAAGAAAGGGGATGTGGAAGAAGAAAAGAACATAGAAAGAAGTGTTAAAATAATTACCTCTTCTTTGCGTGCGTCCTTTTGATTTGATCAAAAGGGTAGCTTAGGTTGGCATTCTGATCAAATTAAGTCATCTAGGTTGAATTTTGGGTATTTGGGAGAATATTTGAGTAGGGTATTTCCAAACCAAATAGATTTTGTGGTGTTATTTTGAGATAATGTGAAGTACCCTTGGATAAGAGAGACGAGGTCTCCTTAGGAAAAAACATTAAATATTATTTTTTTATAAAATAATTTTCTATTTATAATGGCTCCAAATTTATTTATCTCTTAGATAAGGTGTTTATAAATATAAATCATGTAAGAACCTATTTTTTTGGATGTAATGGACTTTGGAATATTCTTGATTTTATTCCAGAGCAGCGAACTCAGACGGTGTGCGATTCCGAGCGCCAAAGTGGCCGGAATTAAATTTTCAGTGCGTTCACACTCGACACGGAAAATAAAATGTATAAATCCTAAACGGTGAACTGGATCAGGGATCCGAGTGTATGGATGGATCTTGAATGGGATGTTTACCCTAGTAAAGACATAAATCTTGTTGGTGAGGGACGTTTGGACCCCTCGCTCGCTTCCGGAACGTGAGACAGATAAATTGAATAGTTAAATTATTCAATTAATGATTAATCGTACGTATCTCTTAAATTGTGGCTCCGATTGGAAAACCGAGGGAACCGTTGAGTTTGGAACATTCTGTTTAACCTAGGAGGGGTATAAATTTTGCGGGCGTGGGCTGTCAGTGAAAAATTGCCCATGGGGTTTTTTCCTAATTTGGCAGCCTCAAGCGTTCAATTTAATAACTATTGAACGGGGCCTCTGATTGAAATTCCAAGGCCACCATTGTGTTCAAGATGTAAATTTTCTCCTAGGGGAGGCTTAACCTCGACTCCATCAATGGTTTCGGTTTCGGGTTAAATCGGGGGTTTGACTTAATTAATATTTTAATTATGTTTTTCTTATTTAAACCCTAACCCCACACCTCTCCTTCCCCTTCCCCCGGGAAGAATAGCTTATCCAAGAAGGAGAAGCTCCTCCTCTCCTCCTCCCCTAAGGTAAGGCAACGGCGCGGAGACGGATCCTCTGTGAAGCGACGGGATATGCCCTCGCAGGTAGGATCATAGCCGTTTCGGTTTTTATTCATACACCAATTTTGAGTTCGATTATATGTTTCAAATTGTTGCTTCATCTTCGAAAAAATCCCATAATATTGTAGTACAATTTATGATCTTTCCATCACCCATTTTGGATTTTAAATAAGAGTTCTGAGGAGGCCGCGGTCATCCGATGAAAGCTGCATGTTTTTGAGTTTTCTGGCCAACTTCCCCTTTTCTCTGGTGGAGCCGGTGTGGTATGGGGACCTTTGGTGGTGACGCGGTGTGTCCTAGCGGCGGCAGCGAGCTCTTGGATGGTGGTAGCAGGAAGTGGGGTACGGCTCGCAGGTGGTGGTGTGGTACGTAGATGACGGGAATTGGCTCCAGGCAGCGGCACGGCTCGCAGGGCGGTCGGCAGTCGTCGATGTGAGGGAGAGCGGGTGTGACCTGCGGAGGCGCTGGGTCTATGGGTTGTCACCGGGGAACGATGACGAGAAGGACCGGGGTCTTGTGACGCCAGTTGGCAGACAGGACCCGCATCATGCGGGTCCATGTGAGATGAGCCGGACCGGCCAGGCCTGTCTAGGCGGTTCGGGGTTGTCCACGCAGAGGACCGCTGACCGCGCGGTCCAGGGTGGGGGGTTGGCCGGTCGAACAGGCCCGACCCCCCCCCCCCCCCCCCCCCCCGTTTCTGTCCGATAAAAATTAAAATGCCTCTATAATGTAGACCAGGCGTCTGTTTTGCGTGTCGTCTACGGCGATGCATTCCTAGGATCGAGGGGAACGTTTTGAGATGGTTTCGGGAATTTTTAATTCCCGAAACGAGGGGCCTGAGAGGTGCGACGTGTCTTTAAGTGGATTGTCATTTTCATTGGGGGATCTTGTTTTGGACAACGCAGAAGCGTCCGATTTCCGTATTGAGCGCCATCAATGGCGTTGGAACCCAAGCACTTAGTTGGAGATTTCCAAGGAGGTTTAAGGTGTTGAGGCTGAAGTTGAGGTGCGGGTCAAATGGCCCATCTTTCGAGTTGCGTGCAGCATTTAGTAAATTTTTCATTGGATGTCCATTTGGGGCGTGCGAGCAGTCGTTTTTGGTTGTTTTTACGAGAGCATCATGTTGGTGCAATCCACCCTCTCTAATTCTACATGCTGGTGCGGGCCCCATGAGGGTCTATTGGGCGTTTATGGTGATTTTCTATCTCTATCACCGGGTGACAATTTTGGACAAGTGAATAGTCCATTTCGTGTACTTTTTTGAGAGGATCGCAACAGTGTGATCCGTTCATTGGGTTTTGGGACAGGGATGCGGGTCTTATGAAGCACCGCTTTTGTGCAGTGCACCAGAATGCATCTTTTTCCCATATATCTGTTGTGCCCAAGTGAGCAGTCTTTTTGACGTGTCTTTCCGAGGAGATTTCTATGGTGCGATGCACCTAACTGTTTTTGGGGACAAGGCTCGGGATCACAGGATGCCATTCGGGCATAAGGCAGTGTTTTTGAATTTTCTGTCGGATATCCGTTTGAGGCGAGTAGGTAGTCTCTCTCATATTTTTTTATTGAGGATTACAACGGTGTAATCTATTCAGGCGAGCGGAGAATCTTGCGTGATATTATTAACTTTGGAAGCATGAATGGTGCTTCGGTGGTGGTTCATCCTACCATGAATGTAGATGACCCTTGGCGTGTGATCACGCACTCTTGGGAGAGTGATGTAAATGTTTCCTAAGATATGGTCATCCATGCCTAGGACTTTGAGGTTGATTTGTTGTTCACACCTTCACGTTGACATTGGGTTCCTTGTGCATGATAGCCTTTGGGCGGGGAACGTGGTATACTATACGAGTATACGAGAATGCATAGAGGTACATGTGGTTGTTTGTACCTAAGAACATTTGTGCATTAGGTTGGGGTTGACTTGGGGCCAGACGTCGTGTGGGCCCCATGTGCATTCCATGCTCTGGTTTGCATACTTTTGACCTCTCGCGACGTAGAGGGTTCCATTGTTCTCATGGGTTGACCAGCAGGGTTGAGTTTTCCCCTAGTTTTATTCTTGATGGTTTGGCCGGGTAGCTGTGCTAGTGGCACCTAAAGATGGAACGGGCACGGAACCTCTATTAGGTGAGTTGTTCTGGAGTTTGGTGGTTGAGCAATACCCACTATGTGGTCGGTTGGCCAGTGTTATACCCTCCAGTAATGAGGGCCAGAGCAGTTCTAAGTTTTACCCTCTAGCGGGGCTGGGCAGTGTTTTACTCATCGACATCTTCGGGTTTACCTTCTAGCAGGGCTGGGCAGTGTTTTGCTTATTGACTATTAAGGGTTTACCCTCTAGAAGAGACTAGGAAATGGGTCACCCGACGACTCTTGGGGGTCTACCCTCCAACAGGGCAAGGCAGTGCATCGCCTATCGTCTTGTTTCAGGTCTACCCTCCAGCAGGGCTGGGCAGTGGGTCGCTTTTCGTCTTAATTCGGATTTACCCTCCAATAGGGATGGTTAGTCAGTCACCCGCCAAGTTATTCTTGGTCTACCCTCCAGCAGTGCTGGGCAGTGGGTCGCCTGATGAGGTATTAGGGGTTTACCCTCCAGCAAGGCTGGCCAATGGGTCAGCCGACATCTTATTAGGGTTTACCCTCCAGTAGGGTAGGTCAGTGGGAACCTAACATTTTATTAGGGTTTACTCTACAGCAGGGCTCGGAAGTGGGTCACCCAATATCTTATTATGAATTACCCTCCATGAGGGCTGGGCACCGGGTCACCTGTTGGTATTCCAGACTCAGTCCATTCTACTAGGCTAGTCTAAGGCTTTCCTCTGTGATCATCAGAGCATGACCCTTGGTTGTACATGTTAGTTTTTTTATGTCTTAAATTTTAGAATACCTCTCGGCTGCAGGGTAGTGACATGGTGTGGTTTGACGTTCCCTAGAACTCTCAAGTATGAGGGGTGCTTTCCCCACCGAGACACGTTCTTTTGACGTGACCTAAAGCATTGTGGGCGAGTTAGTGTCTCCCAAAGCGGATAGTGTCGAGGTAAGATGATTTTAGCCCCTTGACTTGTAGTTCGGGGAAGACATACATGATGATGGGAATCGATGGTGTTACTTCTGAGACTGTTGGCAACTCATTTTTTTTTCTTGGGCTGAGCTACGAGACTGAGATCCCCTTACAACGTTGTTCGGGCTTCATGCTGAGCATAAGGATATGTATATACCTTATTCCAGTACCCAATTCTTGGGTTTGGTTACTCTCCTTCTAGGAGAGGTGAAAACGCGCGGGGTATTCCATGTGCTTTCCGTGTCTTTCTTATCAGGGTTATACGAGTCTAGTCTCCTACTATAGGTAGTGAAGACTCGATGGGAAGTTCATCTTCTCACCATTTCTAGCTCCTTGTGTCTGGACGAGTCTACCATCTTTCCTCTTTTTGGGTTGATCTGGTCTCTTTACTATACTCTTTACTTCACTTTCAATTGTACCTTTCTACTTTCCCTTTTCGATCTACTAGTCACCCATCGGTACCTCCTTTGTTGCTCCCTAGAGCCTTCGGGGTATCCTACTGAGTATTTTTATAATCAACCCTGATTGGGATTTTCCTGCACATGGTGTGCCCTTGCAGACGATAGACAGGTTGGACGTGACGTTAGAGGAGCTTAGGAGTCGGGAACATGGACCATGTTCAGTGATCGTAGTCGGGATCCATGTGGGGGACCCTACCATCTGTTTTCTTTGTTTACCTGTTGTCAGGTTGTGCCACTTTTTGGTTGTGCGATTATTTTTCCCCTTTTCTTTTCAGTTTACCTTCAGCTTGCTTGTACTGTTTAGAGGTCGATGCACTATTGTGGTTTATATATAGCAGTTTCCCTTTTCCTTACTTGTCTTTTCTATTATTCTTCACTTTTTGTTTGAGTGTGTTGCGTCTGTGTGTGTACAGGTACTTAGGCAAAGGCCACCTCGAGTTTGTTTGCCTTCGGAGCTGGTCGCCAGCCCCTGGCCTATGGAGGAGGGCTTGGGGAAGTAACGGCTCGAGCCCCAGGTAGGGTCAGTTGTGACAAAGTGGTATCATAGGTGGTTCGTTCCTTGGGACGTTGTTCGGAAATATCTAAAATAAAAGGAATTGGTTGGGATTTCAGGCAACAGTATTAACCTATCTCAAGAGCGGCTCTCAGGCCAGAGATTCCAGTGATGGTGTGGTGGCCGACATATCCATTCACCAGGACCCTGATAACCTGCTTGTCGACTCGGCATGCTAAGAATCTTGTTGCAAGGAAATTGGTTTTTGAATCAAATAACATTGAGTCTTTTACTATCCTTATTGAGTCAGCTCCCCATCATTGTTGTTATAATTGGTATATTCAATTATGCTCATCTGATCACGGAACTCCTTGATAATATTCAAGATGTCCCCACGAAGATAGTTGGCCATGATACCAGCTTTGGTGCATGACGATGACCCTGTGAGCTACGAGACCTCAATCAAAGACCCGTCATGCGAGCTCCTTTCTCTGGGTGGGCTGTTGGCAGCACCCCTCTTGTCGAACAGCAGATAGCTTCAGCGAGTAGGCTGAGTTTGAGCGCATGTTGAGCGCTCTCTGTGAGTTCCAGCGGCAGAGACCGCTGAGGTTTAGTGGCAAGCCAGACCCTCAGCCAGTAGAGGTTTGGCTCTAGGTAGTGGTTCACCTTTTTAGGCTCATGCAGATACCGACAGATCAAAGAGTGACTTTGGTATCCAACCTTTTCCACAGAGCAGCTAGATATTGGTGGAGTCTAGTGACTCAGTTCATGACGAATCATCGCTTTCATGGGGAAAATTTCAGTTTTTATTCTGTGAGGAGTTTTACCCCTCTTGCTTATGCTCCGTTTGGATTCAGGAGCTCCTGCAGTTTCAGCAGGTAGGGATGACGGTGGCCGAATACACGGCTAGTTTTGAAGACCGTGCACGCTTTTACAAAGACTTGGTGCATGACGGCAACTTCCGAGCACAGAAGATGGGGAAGGGTCTCCGTTGAGAGATTCGTGCTGTCATAGTACCCTTGGGCATTTCCACATGTACATGGGTGCTAGAGCAGGCACTGGTGACATAGAGCTTCCTGTCACGTTGCAGAGTTGTTGGTGGCAGCAGGCATGTTGGAGCCAGGACGTCTGCCGCAGCTCGTCAGTGTCGGCAAGTAGAACCTCGACGTGGGTGGTTTTCTGACAACTGACTCAGGGGTGTGATCATACACCACAATGGTGCCAGAGAGCACCAGTGTAGCCTGGAGAGAGTCAGTGTTTTGCTTGCGATGGGCGAGGTCACCTAGCGCAGGACTTCCCGACCAGGCTTGCGGAGAGCTTCGGATAGGCAGCAGGTGCACCACCAGGATGGAGTCAACGTCATGATCAAAGCAGTGCCCCAAGAAGAGGTGCTAGCAGAAGAGCAGGAGGAGCTGGAAGTGGAGGAAGACCTCACGAGGTCTTCCCATCACCATTAGGTGGACCACGTCAGGATCCAGGAGATGACAGTTGGGACCACAGACAACCGTGATCTTTGGATTTCTATGATCCTAGAGAGCATGAGGTGATAAGAGGTACTCTCTACAACTCTTCGACCTTTTTCCAGTAGAATTGTTAGACTCTAAGTGTGAAATTATTTCCTCCCTTCTCATTACTTGAGGTGTTACTTAGGTGGCGCGGGGCGTCGGTTTAACCTTGTGTTAGTATGATAAAAGGTTTTTGACCTTTTCCTTTAGTCGATGGTGTTGAATCGATCACTTTCCTAGCGTGTAAAAGAGTCTTGGTAGTAAGACATTGACTGTGAAATATTGCGTGACCAGATATCCTTGGGTGTTTCATCATATAGATATTTTAAATGAGGGAATCATTGGGCCTTGTTCCAGGTATGGGCGGTGATTAAAGTCACGGTGTGCGACGTGGAGGTTCGGTCAGGGAGGTGAGCCACCGCCTAGATCATTTGGAGCATTTGAGACCATGTAAAGGGATGGTGAGGTTCCCTACCACCTTTCCCAAACCCCAATGTCTGGAGTGGGTGCACGATGCCTCTCACGTGGTTTACCTGAAGAGAAGTGTGTGTGCTCATGTGAATTACATCAGAAAGGGAGAACCTCATGTGAACAGATCAAATACTTTGGCATGTGTGCATTGGCGCAGAGCTGTGATAGAGTTCTTCTCGGTACGGGAGAGCTAGGTGTGGGCTTAGTACCCTGAGTTGTTCTCGGGTTTTTCCTTTCGAGGATGAAAAGCATGAAGGAGGGAATTATGTATGAACACATTTTTTGGCTGTAAAAAACATTTGAATACTATTGATATTATTCCAGAGCAGCAACCTCAGACGGTGTGCGATTCCGAGCCCCAGAGTGGCCGAAATTAAATTTTCAGTGCGTTCACACTGAACACGCCATGTAAAAGGGATAACTACTAAAAAGTGATCCGGATTAGGGATCCGAGTGTACGGATGTGTTCGGAATGGGAAGTTTACCCAAGGAACGACATAGATCTTGTCGGCGCGGGACGTTTGGACCCCTCGCTCGCTTCCGAAACGTGAGATAGATAAATTGTATAATTAAATTATTCAATTAATGGTTAAACTGAAGAATCCCTTAAATAGTGGATCGTATTTGAAAACTGAGGGCACCGTTGAGTTCGGAACATGTCGTTTACACTAGGATGGGTATATGTTTTGCAACCGTGGGCCGTCAGTGAAAAATGGCCCCAGGGGCATTTTAGTAATTTGGAAGCCTCAGACGTTTAGTTTAATAACTATTGAACGAGGCTTTGGATTGAAATTATGAGGCCACCGTTGTGTTCAGGATTTGGGTTTTACCCGAGGTGAGGCTTATCCTCGACTCCGTCAAAGGTTTTGGTTGCGGGTAAAATCGGGGGTTTAACTTAATTAAAATTTTAATTATGTTTTTCTTATTTAAACCCTAACCCACCCTTCTCCTTCCCCTTCCCCCTAGTAGAATAGCTCAACCAAGAATGAGAATATCCTCCTCTCATCCTCCCCTCCGGCAAGGAAACAACATGGTGGCAGATACTCTGTGAAGCTTCGGGCAACGCCATCGTAGGTAGGATCGTTTCGGTTTCAGTTTTTATTCCTGCACCTATTTTGAGTTCGATTAAATGTATAAAATTGATGTTTTATCTTTGAAAAAAATACCATAATAATATAGTACAATTTATGAGCTTTCCATCACCATTTTCGGATTGTAAATTGGAGTTCGGAGGAGGCTGCTGTCGTTCGGCGAAAGTTGCGTGTTTTTGAGTTTTCTGGCCGAATTTCCCTTTTTTCCAGTTGAACCAGGGTGGCTCGGCGACCTGTAGCAGTGGCACGACATGTCCTAGCGGTGGCAGAGAGCTCATGGATGGCAGTAGCAGGTGGTGGGGTCCGGCTCACAGGCGATGGCGCGACACGCAGGTGGTGGGCTTCGGCTTCAGGCAGCAGCGCGACTTGCATGGTGGTCGGCGGGCGTGAGCGTGAGGGAGAGCGGGCGTGACTGGCGGAGGCGTTGGGTCTGCGGGTTGTCGCCAGGCCGCGACGATGAGAAGGACCGAGGACTTGTTACCCTAGTTGGCAGACTGGACCCGCATCATGAGGGTCCGTGTTAGATGAGCTGGACCAACTGAGCTGGTCTAAGCGATTCGGGGTGGTCCGCGTGGAGGACCGCAGACCACCTGTCCAGGGTGGGGATGGGCCGGCCGAACCGGCCCGACCCCCCCGTTTTGGTCTGATAAAAATTAAAACGCCTTTATAACCTAGACATGGCATCCGTTTTGCGTGCCGTCTACGATGACGCGTTCACAGGATTTAGGGTAACGTTTTGAGATGGTTTGGGAATTTTTAATTCCAGAAATGAGGGGCCTTTGAGGCACGATGCATGTTTAAGTGGATTGTCGTTTTCATCAGGGGATCTTGTTTTGGACAGCACGGACGCGTCTGACGTCTGTTTTGAGTGCCGTCAGTGGCGTTGGAACTCAGGCACCGAGGTGGAGCATTCCAGTGTGGTTTCAAGCGTTGAAGCTGAAGTTGAGGCATGGGCCCCATGGCCCGTCTTTCGAGCTGCGTACACGATTTGTAACATTTTCATCGGACGTCTGTTTGGGGCGTGCGAGCAGTCATTTTAGGGTGTTTTTCCGAGATAATATTGTTGGTGCAATCTTCCTGCTCTAATTCGGTATACTGGTGCGGGCGCCATGAGGGATGTTTGGGTGTTGATGGTGATTTTCCATCTCTATCATCGGGCGGCCGTTTTGGACATGTGAATAGTCCATTTCATGTACTTTTTCGAGAGTATCACAATAGTGCAATCCGTTCATTGCATTTTGGGACCAGGATGCCGGTCCCATGAAGCACCACTCGTGTGCGGTGTGTCGGAATGAATCTTTTTCTCTGGATATCTTTTGTGCTCAAGTGAGCAGTCTTTTCGACTTGTCTTTCCAAGAAGATCTCTATGGTGTGATGTGCCTGACTGTTTTCGGGGCCAAGGCTCGGGATCACGGGACGCCATTCGGGCGTAAGGCGGTGTTGGTGACTTTTTCGTCAGATTTCCAATTGAGGCAAGTAGGTAGTATATCTCTCATGTTTTTTTGATAGGATTACAACAGTGTAATCTGTTCAGGCAAGCAAAGCCTCTTACACGATCTTATTAAATATGGACTCATGAACGGTGCTCCGGTGTTGGTTCGTCCTACCATGTTTGTATCAGACCCTTGGAGTGGGATCATGCCCTCTTGGGAGAGTGATTTAAATGTTTCATAATATGTGGTCGGTCATGCCTAGGCCTTTTAGGTGGAGTTGTTACGTTCGTGCCTTCACATTGATGTTGGGTGTCGTGTGCACGATAGAATTTGGGCTAGAACGTGGTATACTCTAGGAGTATACGGGGACGCTTGAGGTACATGTGGTTGTTTGTACCTAAGAATGTTTATGTTTTCAGTTGTAGTTGACTTGGGGCTACACATCGTGTGGGACCCATGTGCGTTCCATGCTCTGATTTGTGTAATTTTGACCTCTCGCAACTTAGAGGGTTCGTCTGTTCTCGTGGGTTGACCAGCAGGGTTGTGTTTTCCCCTGGTTTTGTTCTCAATGGTTTGGCTGGTAGCGGTGCTAGTGGCACCTAATGATAGAACGGGTGTTGAACCTCTATTAGGTGAGTTGTTCTGGAGTTGGACGGTTGTGCAATACCCACTCTATGTTCGGTCGGCCAGTGTTGTACCCTCTAATAGAGAGGACCAGAGCAGTTATGAGTTATAACCTCGAGCGGGGCTGGGCAGTGGGTTACTCATCGACTTCATAGAGTTTACCCTCCAATAAGGCTGGGCAGTGGGTTTCTTATTGACTTTTCAGGGTTTATCGTCTAGCAGTGTTTAGGTAGTGGGTCACCCGATGACTCTTGAGGGTGTACCCTCTAGTAGGGCTGGGGAGTGGGTCGCCTATCATCTTGTTTCAGGTCTACCCTCCAGAAGGCCTGGGCAGTGGGTCGCCTGATGAGGTATTAGGGTTTACCATTCAGTAGGGCTAGGAAGTGGGTCAACCGACATCTTATTATGGTTTACCCTCCAGCAGGGCTGGGCAGTGGGTCACTCGACATCTTATTAGGGTTTACCCTCAAGTAGGGGTGGGCAGTGGGTCACCCGATATCTTATTACGAATTACCATCCAGCTGGGCTGGGCAGTGGGTCACTTGTTGGTATTCCAGACTCAGTCCTTTCTGCTAGGCTAGTCTGAGGCTTTCCTCCGTCATCACCGAAGAGGGACCCTTGGTTGTACGAGTTAGTTTTGTGATGGCATAAATTTGATAAGACCTCTCAACTGCAGGGCAATGATGAGGTGTGGTTTGACTTTCCCTAGGACTCTCAAATACGAGGGGTTCTTTCCCCACCGAGACGCATTCTTGTGACACGACCTAAAACCGTGTAGGCGAGTCAGTGCTGCCCAAAGCGGACAGTGTCGAGGTGCGATGACTTTAGCCCCTTGACATGTAGTTCGGGGTAGATGTGCGGGAGACTGGACATCGATGGTGTTACTTTTGGGAGTGTTGGAAACTCTTTTTTTCTTGGGCTGAGCTACAGGACGGAGATCCCCTTACGATGTTGTTCGGGATTCTTACTGAGCATGGGGATATGTATATACCTTGTTCCAGTACCCACTTATTGGGCTTGGTTACTCTCCTTCCAGTAGAGGCAAAGACGCATGGGGTTTTCCATGTGCTTTCCGTGTCAAGCTTCTCATGGTTGGACGATTCTAATCTCCTACTATAGGTAGCTAAGACTCGACGAGAAGTTTATCTCCTCACCGTTTCCATCTCCTTGTGTCTGGATGAGTCTACCTTCTTTCCTCTTGTTGGGTTGAGCTGGACTCTTCACTGTACTATTTACTTCACTTTTAGTTGTACCTTTCTACATTCCCTATTCAATCTACTACTCACCCGTCGGTACCTCCTTTGTTGGTCCCTAGAGCCTTCGGGGTATTCTACTGAGTATTTTTATACTCACCCCTGCTTGCGCTTTGCCCGTACTTAGTGTGCCCTTGCAGACGGTGGACAGGTTAGACGTGATGTCAGAGGAGCTTAGGAGCCAAGAGCTTAGACCACGTGCGGTGGTCATAGTCGTGTTCCAGGTGGGGGACCCTACCAGCTGTTTTCTTTGTTTACATGTTGCTGGGTTGTTGAACATTTTGGTTGGGCATGTGTTTTTCCCCTTTTCTTTTCAGTTTATCTTCAGCTTGCTTGTACTGTTTAGAGGTCGTTGCACTATTATGGTTTATATATAGCAGTTTCCCTTTTATTTACTTGTCTTTTCTTTTACTCTGCACTTTTTCATTGAGTGTGTTGCGTGTGTGTGTACAGGTACTTAGGCAAAGGCCTACCCTCATTTTTGTGCCTTCGGCGCAGGTCGCCTGCCCCTGCCCTATGGAGGCGGGCTAGGGGTAAATGAGGCTCGAGCCCGAGTAGGTTCTGGTCATGAAAAATCTTTTCTACCAATAGGTTTTATACATGTTTAGGTCACCATATTAACCTTATCATTTAAATTTAACTCTTTGTTAAATTGATTAACTATTACAATGTATTTTTGTATTTTTATATTAAATAGTTAATAAAATTTCTATAAAATGCCATGAGAACCCCAAGTGATTCATTATTAAAATTTATACCATTATATATGTCCTCTGGATGAACCTTATATTTTTATGAATATAATATCATTTAATAATATAGTATTTCTATTAAAAACTCATTTATGTCAATTTTGACACTATTTAGTATTTGGTTTTTGTGAAAATTATCAAATCCTGATTTCTTCTAACCATATAAATTAAATAAATCATAACAAGTCATATTAACCTATTAAATTATTGTAATTCATCCAAAGCATCAATTTAAATTTATTTGAATATTTATAATTTCAATTATTTCAATCTTACATTAATAAGGTAATTATTACATCCTCATTGTGTCATAAATAAATTTTCATATTTACTATTTAACAATTTTTTAAAAATTACAATTTTTTATGAAATTATTTCTCTTTATAATGAATATTTATAGTCAAATTTATCTTATGTATAATTATATATTATAAATGTTTTAGTTATTGAATTTTTAATTTAACACTTTTAACTCTTCTTTAAATAAAATAATAATAAATGTCCTAATCTAATTCAAGTGGATAAAATAGGATCATATTTTATTCCTAAGATTGATTTTGGTCAAAATAAACTTATTCAATATAATTAGGACATGTGTTAGGGTAATAATAAAATCATTTTTCCCTTTAATTACCCTATTTAGTTTTAACGGTGGTAAATAAAATCCAAAAGATACTATTCAAAAAAAATATTTTCATACTATTGAACTAAATTTTACTTACTAATGTCTACGTGTTTCTAGTAATTCTTAATTTAAATTCATAGAAGCTTTAAAATTACATTTCATGCAAATTTTCAAATGTTCCTAAAATGTGTGTAAAATACGTCAAAAAACTCAAAAAAAAATTATACACCTAATATTATTATAAAATGAATCTAATTAATTACATTAAACAAATATATATATTATATATCTATTTTCACTTAAAATAAATTTAAATAAAATAAATAATTATTTAAATAGAAAGTCTGTTTTAAACAATAACACATTATTTTTTACTATTCATCAAAAAATGATTGTTTTTAAAAAAATACCAAAATTTATCCTAAGATAATTTGGTTACTTATAATCCTAAAATGATGTCCATTTTGAAAAATAAGATTTATAAAATTTAAAAAAAGTGCATGTTACTATTCATAATGGCTTGTTTGATTTGTCGTGGTGTGATAAAACAATAAGTTGCTTACATCGCAAGTGATTATATTATTCAAAGGAAAACGTATCATGTAAGCTTCGCGTGTTACAGTACCTTACAAAAATTCCTTGACATAATTATAGTATTATTTGTAGATAATATCTTTATATGGTTAGGATTAAAGGAAAATCATCCAATAAATTTGAGGATTTTTATAAATATATTAAGGAAACATAGATTATTTACAAAAATGTCTAAATGATAATTTTTGGTTCAAGAAGTAATTTTTTTATATTTTGTTTTTCTATAAGGTAATTTTTATTGATTTGAAGAAGGTGGAAGTAGTGATAACTTGGGATTATGTAAGAATATTTTTAAGATATAATGTTTTCTATGGTTGGAGGGATAGTATAGGTGCTCCATTCAATATTTCCTAAAACTCACAAAATCGAGGATAATATTGACGTGAAATGATATAATGTTAAAAAAGATAAAATATACTATGTTTTTTTGATTAACTGAAGATATTGTTGACTTTTCCTTGAGTTTTAATATCACCTAGAGTCCTAAAGGGTATAGTGTGATGCATCAAGCGTTAGTTTTAGATTCAATATCCCTAAAGGGGAAATATGATTCCATTTAGATCATGGAAATTATGACCATATGAGAATAATTTTAAAATATAGGGACTGCATTTGGTTGTGGTGGTTCATCCATTGAAGACATGGAAGCATTAATTGTTGTGAAAGAGTTTCATCATGTATCTGGTCAAAATAATATAAAACATATTTTCTATTAGAGGTTTTTTAACATGAGGAAAATGAGATGAGTATAGTATATTCATATTTTTGACATTGAGTTAGCACATACACCAAGATAGGTATATGGGATGACTTCAGTTGAAATACCCAAGTAGTAGTGAAATTGAATGATTAGTGTCAGCTGATCAAATTTATAATATATATATATTTCTAGACTTACGAAGAGGAATGATATATAGTGTTATATCTGATTGAAATCACTTTTGTGGTTGTGGGTCTATAAAATGATTAATAACCAATTAATAAAAAATTTAATAGGATATGTAAATCCATTAATTATGGAGAATCCATTTGTGGTTGCTATTTAGAAATGGATTCCATGAATTAATTCGAAGGTAGAATGGTTGTTCCCTCAATTTTAATTGAATAAGTTTTGTAATCAATTTATAACTCTATTTGGGTGCTTAGTCTTATGATAAATTATATATATCATGAAATTATAGGATAATTTATTTTAGTTGGAAGGAATAAAAATACAGAAATGTTTCTATCTTGAGATTTTATTTATCAACACGTGAAGGATGATTATCCATAACATATAATACTTTTATATCCTTTACCTATGGTGACATGGAAATGGATGGAAATTGGGATGAATTTTGTGGTTATTTTACTGAGGTCGCTATATGAGAATGATGTTATATGGATAATTTTGTACCAACTTACCAAATTAACTCACTTCTTATAAATTCAAGAGAAGTTTATAGTTTATCACTTGGGTATGTTGTATGTGAGGGAAATAATCAGGTTTCCTGGAATTAGATTATCTATTTTAAAACATAGGGTCTCTCAATTCACTTCAATGTTTTGGTGGGGATTCAGAAAATTTATTTCTACTCATTTGATGATGAGTACATCATATTATCTCCAAATAGATATCCAATCTTAAAAACCCATGAAGACATTGAAAGGAATGTATTGATATTATGTGTTGGATTTTAGAAGATCATATTCATTTAGTGGAATTTTCATAAAGATACTTTTATCAAGAATAAATATGAATGGATCATTTCAAATAATGGAATGGAAGGTTATATAGATTACCTCTATAACGGGAAAAGGTAGGAGAGGGGTCTCTTGGGATTGAGTGTAGTATAAGAGGTGATAGATCATATTTATTTAATCTAAAATGGATTGATGATTGCTTAATCGTGTGGAAATTCTTATAAATATCATCAAATGTGGATGTTTTATATTGTGGTAGATGAAAAAGTATTTTTTTGAGTATCATCGTGATTAAGAAATGTAAGACTTAGTAATAAATGAAATTTAACACATTGGTATGTGGGACCACCAAAAATCATGGAGAGAATTAGGGATATAGATTATCAATTAATTTTTCCATTGAAGTATATTATTTTTCATGATATGTTTTAAATCTCACAGTTGAATAAGTATAATATAGAATCATAATTCGTTATTTGGTAGGAATTTATTTATTTTCATCCTGATGTAATCATTATTGAAAGACCAATATTATTTTTAAAAATTTGATAATTTCTCAAAATAAAAGGTATTTCATCCATTTCGAGTGTTCTGTTAATATTGAAATTATAATGAAGAAATAGGACGTAGAAATTAACATTTGATAATAGTGGCTTGATCTTTCTTGTTAAACTATAACGTGATGACGTTTCCATGATGAAAATTCATACAGGTTAAAAGTACATCATTTAATATTTTAAATTCTAATTAATTAATGTAAAGAATCCTTAAATTCATTAACTAATGTCATTATCATGGAAAAAATGATTATTTTTCTTATAATTTATTGATTATTTAATAAAGAAATATTGGTTAATACATGATTAATGGAGAAAAATGATATGTGAAAATATAGAGGAGTTATTTAATTAATGTAATTTTTTCTTTCATGTGATGCTTGGAATTTATTGGGAGGTTATTATTTGACATGATTATTATGGATTTCATATTGCTCAAATTAGGGAATTCTAAATGGGGCTATTAGAGATGTATTTAATTTTGGCATTTTACCTAACAATATAACATTGAAATTAATCATATATAATTACTATATTAAAAGTAATGGAACATTTGAAAAATATTTAATGGTTGATAATTTTATTAAATCATGGGCCTTAATTAAGAAATAGACATTGTATGATTATTATGTTGGAAAATATAAATAATATTAGAGGATTGACAATAGTGTTTTGAGTGAGAGAGGCAATAATAAAGGGAAATTGAATGGGATTTGACAATTTCATTAAAGGGAGTTGTGTATAGAAGATTTAAATAGAAAATAGAGGAATATGGTGTGTAAAATTAGAGATATGTGTCATATTATCATCTTTTTAATTTCAATATATTTTAGAGTCATGTAAAAAGGGGAATGATTCATTTCATCCCCTATTAAATTAAAATTTTAATACTTTTCATTTATAAACAATGAAAAATGTAAAATTTGGATGACCAGGTAGGTGGTTTTCCTTATTATGGTTCTTGTATTATGATTATATAGATAATTCAAAGGAAAACAACTATGGTTGGTAGATCATATTCCTTTTTTGGTTTTGATTGTAATAATTTCTATTAATAAGATCTTAAAATGATTGATTTAAAATGGATCATTTATTATATAATTTAAGAAATGGAAAAAAATTCACATCATAATGTCATTAAATAAATATTACGTCAAAAGATTTTTATAACTGTAAAATTGAACTAAAATTAATATATAATATGTAATAAAATTAACCATTATGAAATAAATAATCTGAAATTATGTAACTATATTATGAAATCTTTGAAGAAAAGGAAATAAATGGCATTGGGTAGCGAAAATATCCCTTATGAAGATCAATTTTATAGGATTGGAAAGGTGGATTCTTTATTAGGGTTTCCCCTAGACCAAAACCAAGATGAACTCCAAAAAAGTTTATACGAGAAAAATAAAATGTGAGAGTAGTTAATGCTAATTAAAATTACCCTTTGATAGATGTTGGGGGAGTCAAAACCCTTGAATTTCATTAGAGCTTATCTTATCCTTTGATCTCATTTGGATATATTGTTGGGTTATGTAACTAGAAATTAATATTTTATAAACATGTAATTATAATGGTAATAAGTAATTTATAACATATATTTTTTAAATTTACATTTTTAGTTTTAAAGAAAAAGAATGCTTATTTACTAACACATTGATAAATTCAAGAAGATCATTTTAATTGTAAAAAATTATTTGATTCTAAAATTGGGGTTTTATGAGCTTTATTTGAAGAAAATAAATATAATTTAAAATATATATTATTGATTTTATAATTTATTAACACCAATATAAATAGTAATTTATAGGTTTTAATAATAAAAACAATTAAATAGTTAAAAATTCTTTTCCTATGAAAACAATTTTCATTATATTTATATTTAAATGTTAAATTCTAAACTTTTTGAAATTTAATTTGAAAATTTTTAATTTTTTTATATTACTAATATTAATACATCCATATGATATTTTTTAAAAAATTCTTCTAAACATACTTATTTTTATATGAATAGAGAAAATAATGTTTTTATAATAATTCTAATTTATTACATTATTAGTTTGTGAGTATGACATATAAATTTATGAAAACATTTTATATAAAAATATATGTTTTATAATAAATATTTTAAATTTAAAAAATATAGATTTTAGTTGACATACCTATATTTGATATTTTATATCATTAGTTGCACTATTATTTAAAACTATTTTTAATACATAATATATATTTTAAAAAAATTAATTTTTAAAACATTTATTATTAAAATATAATATAATTTATAACATAATTTTAATAATATGTTCATAATTATTTAATGGGGAATACATTATTTTCGAGCATAAAAATGAATTACATGTGTAAAAACTAATTACCACAGTAAAAGAAAAAATGCTAAATATGGTTTACCAAATTGGTAAAAGATGAAATATATTGAAATCATTTTAATAATTGGTTTTGTAGTTTGGGTTCAAAAAATTTTATCTCCAATCAATTAGTTTTTATTTTATATTCATATAGACAAGTGAGATATGTGTTCTCTATATATTAAGATGAAATATTTACAATAATTTCATTCTCATCACATATACTAGGGGCCTCTCACCACCACCACTATATCTCTCTAAAAAAAATTTTACACTTGAGAATATTCAAATTTTACTTCCCATTTAATTCATTTAAACATACATTATATTATGGTCATAATAATTTAGCATAATCACCCTTTTCCAAGGAGACTTTTAAAGAAAAACCTATGTTCTCAACATGAGTACTAATCTTTCACTAATTTTTGCTTTTCTATATTACTTTTCAAAATATAATTTTTTTCATTAATTTAAAATTAAACAAATATTTTTTTATAATGAAGGACATTTTTTAAGGTAAATATCATTAAATACATTTTCCATTTTTTATTAATAAAAATAAAAACGTCATTTGTGTGTTTGTGTAGTCTACCACCTCCATGATGCGAGTTCTTTTATTTTAAACAATTCCTCTATCATATGGTTATAAGGATTAAATTTCTGAATAAATGTGACATGTATAATATAATTTTTATTTTTAATATAAAAATTTATACCCGCCTTCATTCCCTCTTATTCCATGAGTAATGAAAATGTTGACTCTGAGTATGTATGGAGTACCATCGTTAGAAGTAACATAACTCATTTTTCATCTAGTTTTTTTATTATTTAGTTAAATCAGTTAAAATATGATTAAAAACCACAAAAATATATAAATAATATTATTATACTTCTGTAATAATGATATTATCCAAAAAGAAACTACTTTTATAACCATACCCATCCATTGATTATGGTATGCTCATGTTTGGGTCGGTCGAATGAAATACTTGAATAATCTAATTACATGACAACATGGATGAATATGAGAACTTATGTACTGATAATATATTATATAAATAATTACATAATGAATTTATTTTTAGCTCTATATTGGTAGCATTTATATTAAAATCATTAATTAAGATTCCAATGTTTGTTCTTTAAAAATAACTGAAATAAGCTCATTACTGATTATTATCTAACTATAAGAACCAATAATACCATTAAATAAAATTTAAAAAATATCAAAAAATATAAACAATTTATTTCAGTACATTTAATGATTTAGTAATGATTTACATTAAGAAAATATTGAAGATACAACACCCTATTATTAAACTTCAAAATAATAATCAATATTACTCACACTTGAGATCAACTATAGAAAAACTCTAACAATTATACATGTAGAGAATAATTAAAAATAAAATTTATAAAAAATTGTAGATATTAATTTTTGTATGTAATAGTTAAGTAATATTGTTAATTTTTTTATATACGAGATACAATCACTTTAGTTGAAGTCAATAATTACGGTTAGGTGTTCTTTGTATCAAATTTAATTTATTGAGTTAAATTTCTTATTATTCACAATGGTATCATCAACATGGTGTGATTAATACTTAATGAATTTATTTTTCCCTATTTATTTAATTTATAGGGTGTGAATAGAAATATCAGTTTCTATCTTTAAATATATTTTAATTCAAAATCTTCTGATGTTTTAAGGGTTTTTGTTAACTCAATTCCGTTAATTGAGTTATAATTATTATTATTAAACTTTTTCCCCTAATATTGTTTTCCTCCACGTTCATATTTTATTTCAAGGTAATCTTTCTTAGTATATAGAGTGAATAAATTTTTAATTCAAATATTTTTCCTTTGTGGATTTCTTCCTCAAAGAGTATATCATTATTAAGAATAATTTTTATCCTATTCAACAATGGTTTCCAATCATTGTCCATATTTTTCATTCCCAAAAATTTTATCCTTTATATATAGAAGCTCAATAATGTATTACCTCATGTGACCATCACATTTACGTTTTCATATTTTCCAAAAGGAAACATTTTTTCTCTTATTTTGATATGGGTTTCAAAAGAGGTATTTAAAAATATTAAAATTCTTTCCCTTCCATAATTATTTGATTAGTCTTCCACTACATGATCACTCAAGATAAACTTTATATACATTTTCAACACTCCATTAATGAAACATTTTAATTATAAATGTTATCACAAGTTTTCACATCACCTATTAAGAAAAATTACTTTGAATGTGACTTGTAACTTCTTCTTTTATGATAATGTTAAAAAAAATTATGAAAAATATTTTATGGTTTAATTTTTATTTCAGTCATTATCACAAAAGGGGTTTTATTTCATCATATTTTTTTACTAATTTATCTTTTATGTTCTCTTATACTCTTTTGGGGGATTAAACTCATGGAAATCCATTATTGATTTTGAATTTCCTAATCACCCAATGTGTATAAATAAGGTCCTTTGTTCCCTGGATTTCCTTTATAAACACTCTATTTTATATTGTATAATGGTATGTAACGGTGTAAACCATGTCATAGTTAGGGTCACTATGACATTATGCATGGATGTATAAATGATATAAAATATTGCATAATTTAGATACAATTTCATTATTTATTCAATATTAATTTTTTTTTTCATCATGTGATGATATTTTAGAGGAGTTTTAATATGCAAATTTTTTTTTTAAATAATAAAAATTACATTAGTAATGAAATATTTATAAAATTTCAAATAGTTATAAATCATAAAAAATTTGTAAAATTTTTCTTCATAAATAGTAAAACGTTTGGGTTCCATTGTGTTTTTTGGATTCCCTATATAAATATTCTCATAGTTCTTGATTTATATGGATTGGAATGGTGATAAACTCCTAAAATCAATGTTATTTTTCCATTTCTCTCACTTTCTCTTTAACAAACGGTTCTATAAAATTATGAATAAAAGAATATTCGTTACAAGAATAAAGAGATTCATATAGCCTGTGGACACACTTGGAAGAAGGATTTTATTATACATCTTAGTAATCTCTTTAAAGAATGTGTGGTTGATTTGGATGAATTAGATGAATTTATAACCAATATTTCATTATTTATTCATTCATTTAGTCCAATACAAATTAAAACATTCAATGGATTTTAGGTTTTTCTAGATATGTTCCATTGTATTTGGAATTGTATTACCCCGAATAAAATTAATTTAATGTATTAGAGTAACAGTTAATGATTTAAATGATTCCAAGGATTACTAATAAAATAATGGTGATGAATTTGCGCTACCTTTCTAGGGTCTCCATTATCAATGAAAAGGGGTTTATAATCCAAATAATTATTGAAATGAATTGATCTAATAGGGTAATATGTATTTACATTTTGTAATGTTTATATGAGGGATTTCATCCCACCCATCAATGTAATTATATCAAATTTTATCACATTTAGATTTATTGCCAATTTCATTAACGAATATGGAAAAATATAATTCCTGGTTCGAGGGTGTGTTATGTTAAAAATTGTCGTATTATTTGTTGAAATTTTCTAAACCATATCATATATACTATTTAAAATTAATCTTTACATAGAAAAGTGACAATACTATACTGTGTTTTAAGCAAAACAACTATAGATAATCATTGTGAAAAAAGAGTTCCATTTTTCAACCATATTATGATGTCGTAAATTAGTCACTATGTCATGGTGACATCTACTATGAGGATAGGCCATGTTATAGTGGATATTTCAAATCCATGGTCTAAAGTGATTTGACTCTGGTAGAATATATTAATGGATTGTATATAATATGATTTGATAACACCACCATCATAATGAAATTCCCATCGTATCATAATCTACCTAGAAATGGTTTAGTTGAAGGTAAAATATTCATGGTGGTCCCATGGAAGTATTTTCATTTTGGAAATCACAATGTTTTGGATGGCATCGGAATTGGACATGGTATTTCCATAAAAAGATTTATCATTACAAGGAAGACACTTCCCTAGTAAACATCATAACTATTCATGGTCCTAAAAATTATAAATAAAAATTTTATATGTTCAAATTCAGATAAACATTCACCACTGTGTGCCTAGAGTTCATGGGGGATATAACTCTATCAAATACGTGTTCATATATGTGATCTAGGTTTAATGTGGATTGACATGGTTTACAAATTGATAAATTATTAGGACCATTTATAAAATAATCCAAAACATTTATCATTAGACAAGAATCAATTATTATGCATTTTTGAACATATTTTATATTTAGATTTATTGAGAATTTGTCTATAACTCTTACATTAATATGTATAAATCAAAAATTGTATAGTTACTCATAGTATTAATTTATTCTACACTACAAAACATTTATGGTATAAAAAGTTTAATTTTCATGACATATCATCATAATTCTCACCTTGACTTCATACATGTACATAATAATCCTTAAAAAACAGTGAAAAACATTTTTAAATGTAGTATGAGGACAAAAAATATCAGTAATGGATATATAAAAATAATGAAAGAAAATCATTAGTCAGTGAATATATATAAAACTTTTCTATTTTTAAAAATAAACATTGAAATAAAAAAATCAATTCCAAAACAAAAAAACAACTTCACTACCCAATGATTTTCATAAAACATTCCCAATGAAATATTATAGGAAACTAATACTTATGAAGGGTTATTTGAAATCATGAAAAATATCACGAAGACTAGATTACAATTTTATACATTTCACCTTCAATGAAGTAGTATAAACTTTCCATTAAACATATGATCACCATAATACCTTGTGAAATCAAAATATTTATTTTAAAAACCATAGAAAGCATAGATAAATCATATAGGTAACATGGGAAACAATTTTTATATCACTATTACAACCACTATTACAATTGGGATAACCTACCTAATATACTGTAATAATATCATAGAAAATACATAACTGGTTATGTAAGAACCTGGATATTCTTTTCAGGTATGTTTTTCATTTTCTTGCCATTTTTGAGAAAAAGCGGAAAATATAGAAATTTTCGAAGTACACATCATGTACTTTATGAGTACACTCTGTGTACTGCGATGCTACTGGAGGCTATGTGTTGGATTTTTCATGGCTACACACATGACCATGTAGGGGTGACATTGAGGCATCCTAAAGCAGAGTATGAAAAAATAGAGTATATTTAGTGTATTTTTTTCATTAAACACATTTGGGTCACGTCTAATCTCCAGAACGCACTCCATTTAGGTCCCATTCAAATGAGAGCCCCATATGGCCACAGATCCTTGACGATCCCCTGAGCGTGCGTCCATCCTCTAAATCAAACACTATTTCTACTATTTGAATCGCATCATTACGTTTTTCCTTCTCCAAGAGAATCATTTTCCAATTCCTCCACTTTTCCATTTTATCATGGGTGGAATGTTTTATACTTTTTCATATATCTACAAATTTCTAAGGCCATTCATGCATTGAGTTTTAATTATATTGATCAATCAACACCATGGAAGGTGGTTTGTGCCTTTCCGTTCAATGAATTTGAGTATTATGTGCAATTTCCACCAATACCCCTGAACGGGGTATTGCGTGTTTACTTCTTTACATATGTTATCTTCCTTCCATGATTGTATGCATATGTAGAGGTTGAATGGATAAGAATATGGTTGTTTTTCTATGTCTTGTATTTTTTCCCATGCATGTTCTATTTATGACCATTTATTCATGTTAGCTAGTTTGGAAACATTGCCTGTATTCCATACCTTTTGATGTAGGTTGGAGATTTTGAATCCTTACCAGCTTGATATTCTATATTATGTTTAGCCAAGTAGTTTCGTAGGTTTACTTTTTCCATATTTCAATGCTATTCCATTATCCTACACAGGTCCATTAGAACTAGGTGTAGTAGACTATAAGGGGAATTGAATGAGTTAGCTTCCTCAGAGATTCTTGAGGCATTAGGATATAGAAGGATACAATGTGTGAACATCTTCAAAGAGCCTTGGATTACATTGGTCTATAAAAGTGATTCACTATGTGAGCATCCATAGAGAGTCATTGACTTCTTTAGACTACAAGGGGATAGATCATGTGAGCTTCCTTAGAGAGTCTTTTATTTTATTTGAATCACTATCCTTAACTTAGACTATGAGAGGAATTGATTGTGTGAGCTTCTACAAAGAGTCTTTGAATTACCTAGGATGTAATGTTAATTGATAGAGTGAGTTTCCTCAAGGATTCATTGAGCTTGAGGATATAATGGTAATTGACTGAATGAACTTCTTCAAAGAGTCCCTGACTACCTTAGACTATAAGGGGAATTGACTGAGTGAGATTCCTCTGCGAGTCTTATAATTTTTTCCTGACCAGAACCCAGAGGGTAGGTTGAGTGTACATCCCAGAGGGTTGCTGGTAATTGTTAGGTAGGACTAGAGGGGATGGTTTTGAGTAATTTTGAGAGGGTTACCTACTGTGCTTAGGTTCTCTCAAGATGTTTCTTGATATTGGAACAATGGATTGTTTACTATTCAGCATGTTCTTGTTTACCACATTCTGTACTTTTACCTACCATATATTCACTGACTATTAGGCATTGACCTTTGGTTGGTTTCCTACTATGATTTAGTCTCACACTCAGTTTGGGACGTGCTTCGGGGCCTAGACATATTATATTGTTGCAGGTATAGATAAGGGCAAGCACCCTTCCACTTCAGGAACATGACTTTATATAGATCTGGATAGCATGGGACCAAGCCTATACTTGCGATGTTGAGTAACTGTTATCGTTTTCTTTTGTACTTGGTTCAGTACTATTTGTATTCAGCATTGTTACTTGTTTGTCTGTTTTTCCTAGACATATATATCATTCTTAATTTATTATGCATTGCTCCAGTTGTTTATTATCTAAGTCTTCTACTATTTACAATTTTTTGATATTTACTGCTTCCTCTGTTCCATGTTTGTTTACTTCTGCTATGTACTCTACCAATGAAGGAATAGTTTCCCCACACTCTCACCCAAGGCCCTTGCTTCTAGTGGGCAGCCTCTGGCATTTGGGAAAATTCACTTGAGGCCATGTGGTCAATCAGGTATGGAGAGCCTTTGGGTGGTTTTCTGAACTTGGACTTTACAAAGCTGTATCAGAGGAATTATTTTCTCTTGATTTATTATTTGGAGCCTATATCCAGGTATTGGATGGAATAGTTACTTGGTAATAAGTTGTGTCTGGTAGTAGCTAACCCTTGTATAGGGGAAAAACAATCTACCTCATTTATTACAATTTTTATGATTTTTCAATTTTACAATTGATATGATTTTATTCATGGGGTGACTTACATATATTATGCTATTAATATTGATGATATTGAGGTTCTATATTTATCACAACCCAATGAGATGGGGGAATTCCATATCATGCATCATATAGGCACATTCTATAAATCACATGTCTAGCATTCTTGTCATGCCATCTAGGATGCATTAGTGATTGCATATTGTTGTAATAGATGCTGTGTAGAATATGCATGCAGTTTTGATAGATGACTTCATAAAATACCTATTGTTTGATAAGGTATTTTTTGTTTAAGAATTTATTAGGGTGAATGACAAACATTGGTACTTGAGGTTTTATGAGACCTCATAGACCATAATATGGTGGATCATCTCCTTGTTGTCTTGTTATAACATGCTTAAGATTCCATGATTTGATTTTTGGGAATTATGGGCCCTCATGGATCATAATTTAGCACTTCTAATCATCAATTCAGTGTTTTTCTAGGCTCTAGAGTAGTTTCTGAGGATTACTATCTAGAAAATATTAAATACACACCATTTTGTTTTTACTACTGCCCATGAGTTCTTCTGTTCGGGAAGAAATAGGTTTTATTAAGTACACACTATGTACCATATGTACATTCCAAGTAATATATAACCATGTGATAGGTCGTGTGGAAGAGACACAGGATGGGGAATTCCTTATCAGAACACGCTTTGTACCTGTATAGCATGCTGTGTTGTCTGACCCCGGTACCCAGCTATGTCATGAACAACATAGGTCGGTGTTATCTTTTCTCATACACATCGTGTACCAGTTTATCATGCCGTGTAGTCTGATTAAGGTACTTATCCATGTCATGAACAACACAGGTCGGTGTTATCCATTCACATACACGTTGTATCCATCTGGAACACACCGTGTAGTGTCAGCCGTGTGTTAGGTCGTGTCACTAACAATATGGTCCAGGTGAAGCTTGTCTAGTACATGTCGTGCCCGCCTTGAACATGTCATGTAGTCTTGTCATAGGAGAGTCGTGTGGCTTAAACATGTGGAAGGAACCAGGAAAGGAAATTTGATTCATGTACACGAAGTGTTCTAGGAAAACACGCCATGTATTTTGGGGTGTTACACAATAACATGTGGTGGGAGTACATGCCCATGTGCATGACTTAAGGGAACATGCTGTGTTGCGGAAATACACGCAGTGTAGTCATGTTTTTCTTAAGATGAATGCTTTCTTTCTCTGGTCTTCTTCTTGTGCATTTAGTGTTCAGTCCTTGATAATATTGAATCTAAGTGTGTGTTTGACCTTGTAGAGTCATGCCACCTAGACGTTCTCTGGTTGACCACCAGTTACAGGGCATTGATAAGATACCTAATATAGTTGATCAGGTACTTATTTTAGATCCTCCTATTGTTCAAACCTTGGAACTAGAAGATATACAATTTGCAAGTGCTAATGCAAAATTTAGGAACGGTATTATGAGGATTATGTAGACCTTCTAGAGAGCACCACCTCCGGCCCCATCAAAGGAAGATTTGACATGTGTTTTCCATAAATAACATCCTCCCACCTTCTCAAGGGGAGGAGGACCACAGGCTATAGAGTCGTGGCTCGAAGCCACGCTAATGATCTTCGAGCATCTCACGGTGCCACCATAGAAGAGGGTGAAGTTCGCAAATTACATGCATTGAGACTCTGCCAAAGGTTGGTGGGATGTCATCTCATAGGCAGGACGCCACTTGAATAGTTCTAGGGAGGATTTCAAGTATATATATTACGATTACTTCTACCTGGAGACCTTGATGGCCGATCAAGCCCAGGAGTTCATGAACCTGGAACATTGTACTCTTTTTGTGACAGAGTAATCCTCTAACTTCACAGATCAGCAGCGTTTCACACCAATTCTAGTAGGTGATGATTTGTTCCTGGCTTGTTTGTTTGAGGATGATCTCAAGAAATAGTTCCATTCCCAGGTGAAAATATTTTGGTTGACATTGATATCCTCTATCGTTCACCAGGCACTGATTACTGAGCGTAATATGAGGTATTCTAGATCTGTGAGCCAGGGAAGTTCGGCATCCAGAGTTTTTATTTCTCTAACTAATAGCAGGAAGCGTTGTAGGGAGACTGCACTAGGAGATTATAGTAGTAGGGATTCACCTTTTGGTAGTCGCATGGTGTGCAACCAGTGCGGGAAGAGCAGGTATACGAGACCATATTGCCCGAGAGACTTGATGGAGTGCCGATATTATGGAAAGATGGGCCATCACCAGTGTTTCTGTCAATTTTTCTTTCCAGAAGCTGGATATAGGGGTTCTTCTATGACCCCTCATTTTGGAGCATCACCACCAGTTTCTCACCAGTTTAGGAACGTGAGTTCTTCTGGACATTGAAGTCGAGGTGGAGGTCATGGTCAGGGTAGTCAGTCGCCATTCCTTCAGCGACAATAGGGTGGATCAGCTCAGATCATTCCGGTAGGGTCACACGACCATGGAGTATTACAGACATTTGTAGTGGAGTAAACCTAGCAGGAGCAAAATCCCCGAACCTCTACTGTTCTAGGTACGATCTTAGTATCCTTTGTTTTATCATCTTCTCTTTTATAAACAAGGGATTCCCATATCTTTAACACTGTTTCTGTTGTGGAGAGTCTTAGGCTCTACATCTTCTCTTCTACCGATATGTTGACGCTTGACACACTATTGGGGATGATAAGATCTAGTGTATGTTAGTGCAAGGAGTTCCCTCTAGTGGTTGGTGGATGTCATTTCTTCTGGGACCTCTATGACCTATAGATGAAAGGCTATGATGTCATTCATGGAATAGACTGGCTAGTTCCCTTCCAGGAACTCTTCGGTTGTTACCACTGTAGGATGAGTTTCGTATCACCAGAGGGTGGATCATTTCTTCACAAGCGTGAGTGGAATGTCCAGGCAAGAAGGCTGGGACCAGAGCATCATGGGTTAGGAAGAGTCACATCCCTGATGGCTAGTCTATATCTGCATGACCAGGGGACTTTAGATTTAGACTTTCCTCTATTGGTGGATCGTTTCTAGGTTGTCTTTCAAGAGTACATCTTAGGTTTTCCTCTAGAGCATGAGGTAGACATTTATATTGATCATGTTCCAAGAGCGGCAGCAATGTCCTTTCCTCCTTATAGGATGGCTACAAAAGAGTTACATGAGCTCAAGAACAATTTGGAGGAGTTACAGGCAAATGATTTCATCTGACACAGTACTTCTCCTTGGGGTTCTCTTGTCCTGTTTGCGAATAAGGGAGAAAATACCCTTAGGATTTGTGTGTATTATTAGAAGATGAACCAGTTGATGGTCAAGAACCCATATACCTTGCCTTTGATTGATGATCTCTTTGATCAGCTTCGAGGATTCGAAGAGTTCTCGAAGATTGACTTGATATCCAGTTATCATCATTTGCATGTTAGACCATCTGATATACCTATTACAGCCTTCCGGAGTAGGTATGGTCTATACGAGTATATGGTTGTGCCGTTCGGTCTCATGAATGCGCCTCCATTTTTCATGTAACTGATTAACTGAGGGTTCCTTCCTTACTTGTATTCCTACATAGTTGTCTTTGTTAACGATATCTTGGTGTACTCTCACACTCGACATGACCATGCCACACATCATGAGATCTTTTTGAGTACACTAAGGGAGCATTAGTTATATTCTAAACTCTCAATGTGCCACTTTTGGATAGACCATATTCCCTTAATGGGTCATGTCATCTAATAGATAGGTGTTTCAGAAGACCCGATGAAAGTGAGATAAGTTGTTTGCTGGGAGAATCCAAATAATGTCGTTGAGGTGATGTGGTTTCTAGGGATGGCTGGAGAATATAGATACATCAAAAAAAGACTATTAACACTTAGAACCACCACCGATGGGTCTGACTAAGAAGGGTACAAGGTTCTTATGGTCAGATTCTTATGAGTTAGCCTTTCAAGAGCTGAAGGGGAGGCTTACGTCAGCCCTGATACAAGTCTTTCCGGAGCCAGGAATGAACTATACTTTTTACAGTGATGCATCAGGTATCAGGATGGGAGTTGTGCTTATGGATGGACATGGAGTCGTTGTGTATGGGTTTCTGTAGTTGATGGAACAAGAGAGGAACAACTAGACACATGATCTGGAGTTGGCAGCTGTTGTTCATGCCTTACGCTATTGGAGACATTATCTTCTGGGAGAACATTTTGTGGTTTTCATTGACAAAAAAAGTCTCAAAAACATTTTCACTCAGCGTGATATGAATTTAAGATCGGGAAGGTGGGTTCAGTATCTAAAATCATTTGATTTAAATAATGCCGATATTACAGGGAAAGGCAACACCGTGGATGATGTGTTGAGTAGAAGGACTCATAAAAAGGCAGTTCAGGAGGCCATCATTGAGTGGAAGTTATGGATCTGTTCTTTGAGATGCACTTGGGGTGGTATGGAATACATGGGAAGAATTTTATTTCTTCTGTAGCTGTTAACTCTACATTTCTTGATTGGGTGTGAATGAGGTATCTATCAGACACAGAGGTCCTTGTCCTACCGGAAAGTGTGTCAAGAGAGGACTCTATTCCTGGATGAACCATAAGCATGGATGAGATCCGACATTTCCAGGGGCGTGTATGGGTTCCAAAAAACATACTTGATGAGAAGATGCATGATTTTCATTCCTTATTTTTGGTAGTTCATCCTGGTATCACCAAGATGTATTGTGATCTACACCGTCAGTATTGGTTTCCAGGTATGAAGAGGGACTCTGCTGGTTTTTTTATAAGGTGTTCCACTTGTCAGCAGGTGAAGGCAGAGCATCAGTGACAAGAAAGGCTTTTATAGGAGTTACCCATTCTTGAGTGGAATTTGAACAATGCCGAAATGTATTTCGTGAACGGGTTGCCAAGGTCTCCTTGAGAGAATGACGCAGTGTGGGTTGTCATTGACAGGATTTTAATGTTCACTCACTTCATGCCGATAAAGGATACCTTCAGTGTTGATGAGCTGGGATGGTTGTACATCAGATACATTATATGTCTATATGTAGTTCCACACTCCATTGTTTTAGACAGGGATGTGTGTTTTACATCTCGGGTCTAGCAGGATCTTCATAAGGCTTTGCATATACAGGTACTTTTGAGAAAATCGTACCACCCCCAGACAGATGGTCAGTCCAAGCATATGATTAAGCTGCTTGAGGACACGCTCCGAGCATGCATTATGGATTTTATAGGTTCTTGGGAGAAGCATATACCTCTTGTGGAGTTGGCCTACAACAATAGTTTTCAAAAAACTATTCAGATGGCACCATATGAGGATTTTTACGATATGCCATGCCGACCACCTTTATGTTGGATGGAGGTAGGAGAGGCAGCTTTGTTGGGACCTTTTCTTGTTCAGGAGACCACAAAGCAGAATGAGTTGAATCGGAAGAGGATGGCTACTATGCAGTCTCGACAGAATTCTTATGCTGATAAGAGGAAACTTCCTCTAGAGTTCGAGGTCGGGGATCATGTTTTTTTAAGTGTCACACCGTGGTTGGGACATAAGAGGATTAGGATATAGGGTATTCTTTCATCGAGGTACATCAGACCGTTGGAGATGTTGGAGAGTGTTGGGCTGGTTTCCTATCGGTTACAGTTACCTCAAAGGTACCAGGATATGCCTGAAATTTTTCATGTTTCACAACTCTGATGTTACATTGCAGACCCATCTCATGTCTTTCAACCTGAGGAGGATGAGCTCGAGATGGATGCGTCCTTTGAGGAGCATCCTATACGGATTTTTTTATTGTAGTACACTTTTTATCCATGGCCGTTTCGTTCCTCTGGTACGAGTTCTAGGGATGCACAGTTGAGTAAAAGATGAAACTTTGGAGAGGGTGGCTGATGTACGAGCTCAGTGGCCGGAGATGTTTGGGGTTTATTCTTCTATGACATTCTAGGGAAATTCGAGGATGAATTTTTTAAGGAGGGAAGTTTGTAATATCTCGAAGCTACTTTTCTGGTAAGTTTTATCTTTTCTAGTTGTTTTGGAGATAAGGAAGAAAATATGGATATTTTCGATGTATACACCATGTACATTATGAGTAAAGGTCGTGTATTGTGATGCCGCTGGATGTCGTGTGCTGGCTGTGTCATGGCGACACACTTGGCCATGTAGGGGTAACATGAAGGCCTCTTAAAATGGAGTATGGAGAAAGTCGAGTACACACCATGTACTCAATTTATTTTTTCATTAAATGCAATGTGGTCTCATCTAATCACCAGAACACAATCCTTTTAGGTCATGTTTGACAGAGTGCACCGTACAGCTACAGATCTTCGATGAGCCGCCGAGCGTGCTTACATCCTCCGAATTAGACACCATCAGTTGTGTTGGAATCACATAGGTGAGTTCATCCTTCTCCTATAGCATGATTTTCCAATTCCTCTTCTTTTCCATGTTATCGTGGGTTGAATGTTTTGTTGATTTTTATAGATCCACAATTTTCTTAGTCGATTCAAGATTTGTGGTTCAAGTATATCGATCACCCAACACCATGGAAGGTGGTTTGTACCTTTCCATTCAATGTATTTTAGATTTATGGGAAATTTCCACCAATACCATTGAATAGGGTATTGTGTGTTTACCGTTTTACCCATGTTTTCTTCCTTCCATTCTTGTATTCTTTTGTGGAGGAATAATGAATAAGAATAGGTTTGTTTAGATATTCCTTGGATGTTTTTCCCATTAATGTTTTTTACAACCATTTGGTAAGCTTATCTAGTTTGGATACTTTGCCTTTTTTTCCATACCTGTTGTTGTAGGATGGAGAGATTGAATCCTGACATGCTTGGTATGCTTTAGACTATTTATCCAAGTAGTTCTGTAGGTTTACTTTTTCAATATTTCATTACTATATCATTATCCTACACTGGGATGTGAGAACCGGTTCTAGTGGACTATAAGGGGAATTGACCGAGTGAGCTTCCTCAGAGAGTTTTTTATCATTAGGCTACAGGGGGGATAGTCTGTATGAGCTTCCTCAGAGAGCCTAGGATTACATTGGGATATAAGGGGATTGACTGTGTGATCTTCCTCAGAGATTACTTGACTTCATTAGATTATAAGGGGAATTTCCATGTGACCTTCCTCAAATAGTCTTTGTTTTACATTGAATTATTGTGCTTACCTTAGACTATGAGGGGAATTTACTTTGTGAGATTCCTCAATGATTCATTGAATGGCATGGGATATAAGGGGAATTGACTGAGTGAGATTCCTGAGAGATTCCTTGTCCTTGGTGCTATAAGGGGAATTGTCTGAGTGTGCTTCCACAGAGAGTCTTATAATTTCCCTATGACCAAACCAGAGAGGTTGTGCTAAGTTTACTTCCCAGAGGGTTGATGGTACTTGTTAGGTAGGAAAAAAGGTGATGGTTTTGAGGACTTCCCAAAGGGTTACATGTTGTGCTTAGAAGCTTGTTAGCTATTGCTTGATATTGGAACTGGGGATTGTTTACTGTTCAAAATGTTTTTGTTTATTGATTTTTGTACTTCTACCTACCATATTCACTGACTATTTGGCAAAGATCTTTGGGTGGTTTCCTACTAGGATTTAGTATCACACCCTGTTTGAGCCAAGCTATTGGGCCCAAATAGATTATATTATTGCAGGTATGGATAATGGAAAGCACCCTTCAACTTTAGGTACATGTCTTGCTATGGATTTGGAGAGAATGGGACCAATCCTAGTCTTGCGATGCTGAGGAGCTGTTATCTTTTTCTTTTGTACATAGTTCAGTATTATTTGTATTCAACATTGTGGATTTTTTGTCTCTTTTTCATAGATATATATATCATGTATCATTTATTATTCCTTACTTCAGTTGTTTATTATCTCAGTCTACCACTATTGACTGTTTTTGGATATTTTCTACTTCCGTTATTGCATGATTGTTTACTTTCATTGTGTACTCTGCCAATGAGGGCATGGTTTCCCAAATATCACACTAAAGGCCCTCAATGCTAGTCCTTAGCTTCTGGAATTTGGGGAAATACACTTGAGGCCATGTGACTAACTGGGTACGGGGAGCCTCTGGGTGTCTTCATGAACCAGGACGTTAAATGTTAACAGTACACTTTACCCAATGAATTATAGATATATACTAGTTCCCCCCATTTTTATGAGCTATATTATGCTCACTCATCATTATAAGAAATTCCAAAAAACCATAACTAAATCATAACACCTGAAATATTACTCTTTCATCATCTTTCTCAAAAAAATATTCCTTTAACCCATAAGAATAACATTTCTTTATATTGAATTATCCATTCCATTTAAAATCCATTTTTAAAATACCCAAAATAAATGGAGGGAGATTTTTTCTTCGAAAAAACTTGAAATATCATATAGGAATCCAAACATAATGTAATTGTAATGGAAGAAGGGATTTTTTTGATTCTATATATGTTAAAAAATAACATTCTATTTTCCTTTTTCTTCTAGTGTTCTATATAAAACATATAAAAGTCTCCTTTAATTTTCTTAAAATAATGTCAAAAGAGACATACAATTTTATCAATTATCCATTTATGACCATTTAATGTAATCCATACAATAATTTTAAGAATATGTACATAAGTTAAAATAATTTAGAAAATACATTTTTCAAAACATTTTAAATGATGGTTTTAAGGTAATGTATATCTTACATCAAGTTTGACTCGATATGTACGTTCTTTATCTAACTCTTCTTTAGACATCCTCTTTATGTTTTCTACCAAAGGCTTCATATGTTGTTCTTTAGTATAAAAAGGAATTTATGAAAATGGGAGAGATTTTCTAAAAGGATTTATGTATGCATTGAATGAACTTGATTGAAAAAAAAGTTGATTGGAAGAGGGGTAGAGGTTTCCCTTTTATAAGTGAAGGAAATATACAATTGGATTTACATAAAGGATAAATAATATATATATATATCATAATCATGTAAAGTGGAACCAAGGAACCCAAAATTTAAATATAAGATATGATAGTGTCAAAATAAACTCAACCACTCAACTTTATACAAGTGTTGGACACATTTTAAGCCTTATCTCATTGTCAAAGAACTTTTACATTTTAACCATAACCTTTATAACTTAAATTTTTACCATGATAACATATTTATACAATAAAAATATTTGGGTCCTTAAACCCATGTCTATACATGATAATTAAAATTTATTAATTCATTTTATAAGGTTTAAATTTTAATGGTGGACTAAATTTCTTTTAATATAATATTGTGAAATACATAAATTTTTTTTTTAAGAAAATACCTGATTTAAGTGTACAAAATAATTTTACCTTGAAATCATGAAATAAATAGATTTCCATTTTAAGATAAATAATAAGAAAAAAAGGTTTTTATACTTTTGGAGAAACCCAAAACTAAATGGAATATTCAAACCATGTCATTAAATGAAATGTTCTAATAATTTCTTTTAATTTGAATAAAATATAACTTATCTTATCAAAAGCCAATATGAGTTGAAAATTTTCAAAATAAAATTTCAAGTTAAATTATTTTATTTTTGAAATTAATATTTGGTTGAAAACCACTCATTTAATATCATAAAATAAAGTATTTGGGTTATTTTGAGCCTTAACTCTTTAATTTAACCGCTTATAAACCCCCTTTAATAAACACTATGGTATTAAATTCATCCTATTATTACTGTTAATAATGACTAAAAGTTAAGTTTATATAGTCAAATTATAGTAATTATGAAGATTAAAAATATGTAATCTATATTATAGTATTCAATTCATATAAGTGTCATAATTTAATTTAAAATTAAACCTAAAAATGAAATAAAAATTTGTTTTCTATAAAAATGACTTTTTAGTATAGAAATGTTTTTTTAAATTAAATATATAATAATTAAAATTAAATATATTAGTTTATTTTTATTTAAAAGTATCTAATTAAATATTAAAATTAATCGAAAAAATAATGTGACATTATAAATACTTGAAATAAAAGGATAATTTTAAATAAAAAATAGTATTTTTAAATATTCATTTAAAAAATCAATATTTTTTAAAAAAATTAAAAAATTAATATTATGTCAATTTTTATATTATTATATTAAAATGATATATTTTTTATCTTTGAAAATTTCTTAAAGTGGTAGAAAATAATTATTATATTCTCTCAAAAAAGCAACAAAATCATTATTGAAGAAAACATATTTTTGAAGCATAAAACATATTTAAAAAATTTCAATACTTTTTTATTTAGAAATAATCAATAAATTTTAATTGATTCTGATAATTATATATATATATATGTGTGTGTATATATATTTCATAACTTGGTTACTTATATTCATATCATCCAATTCCTCAGAGGTTATAATGATTATATTTAAATAATAATATTTTTTATGTTCGTTTATGTTCAGTGTTTCATGTTGTATACACTTTCCTATACATTGTTATTTTAAAATTATGAGATTTTACATAAATAGATTATAAATAATTGAAATATATGCATAAATATAAAATAGATTATATTGATTTTTGAATTGTTCATAAATAACAATATTAAATGTTTATATTAAAAGGCATTATTTAAAAAATTATTTTTACCATACCAATAAAAAATAGATAATGTTAATAGTAAATCAATATCATGCCTTATTATTATTAATTATTTAGATTTTATATAGTTATTATATGAACATTATGTAATGTTCAACCAAAAAAGACATAGTTTTGTTTTTAATAATTTCAATTTCAAATATTAAAATGTTTAATTTAAAAGTTTAATTTATAAATTTATAAATTTTATTTTTATACAATTGAATTACTTTTTAAATTCAAAATATCATAATTATGGTGAAATTTTGTTATTTTTTCTAAAATGATTTATTTTTTATCGAATAATGATAAATATCGATATTTTTAAAACTGTAATATATTTTAATTAAATAAATTCATATAAATGTACCAGGTGATATTTAATTAAATTATGTTTCATTTAATTAGAAAAAATATAATTAATTATATTATAATCATCCTCATACCTTATTTTTTTAAAATATTTAATAAATTTCTCCCACTTATAAAATTTATTTATTGATAAATGGAATATATATTACAATTCATGAGGTATAGATTTTTTAAATCCTCCATTATTTGTTTCTTTCATTATGAATAGTTACCACATTAAATATTTGTCATATTATTAAGGGAAAATGGAGAAATTAATGTTAAAAATAATAATATAATGACTAAATGTTACCCTAAAAAAATTTTTAATCTATTTTATAATTGTGTTTCTACCAAAATCAGAAAATATTATAATTTTTGGCGATTTTATGTCATTTTTCATTGAATATGACTTCTAAATTATTTTATGTAAATATAATGTAAAAATTGTACTCTTTATTTTAATATCTAAAATATTTTTTTATAAGGATTGAAATATATTATGGTTAGTTTTAAGTGGTTATTTTATATACAAATGATTTATTTTTATAAATATAATTTATTTGGATATTTTCATGTTGAAATACATATTTAAATGCTTTCATGACATAGACATGATGCTTGTGAGAACAATAAAAAACTCAATAGAATATTTTTAAAAACGATAAAGATAATATTTTTTGGGTTCTATTTCATATACCATGAAATATATTTATCAGTATAACATAATAGATTTGTTTAAAATGTTTATATTTTAATTACATTTTCATCTGGATGTCATTAATATCAAATTATATGAACAGTTCCTAAAATGACAATAAAGATATTTTTGAATAAAAATAATTTATTAAATGGTTTAAAATTCATAAAAATATTATCTTTATCCAATTGAAATAGATATGGTTTATAATATAATCCATTTTCTATTCATGGGTAAACTATCCTTTTATAGTAACATTCTCAATTTCTAAATAGTAAAAAACAATGATATCGTGGTAATTGTCAAAAAGGTTAACGGGGGATTAAAATATAGTGTTAAGGGTAAAAACATCACATAAAATTGTTCCAATTTTAATATATGAGATTATTTATAGTAATAAACATTTATATGATAATTATATTAATTTGGACATGTTTTTAAATTAAATTAATTTATATTACTATAATTTTTTATGTAATTTCAATAGTGCTCTTCCCCTCTGTTATAAAATTAGAACTGCTCTCTAATCTTACTCAGAAATTTTATGCACTCTTGTTTGGAAACTCCCTAACAAATTATCTACAAAACCTTACCACCCAAATCCTAGTGGTCCTGGTCTTACCAAAATACAAAAAATTGCATGCTTAATGTGTTAGTCAAAGAGGTTTTCTAAGGAGAAGGAATAAGTCCTAACATACCATTTTCATGATTATTTATTATTATAATTACATAAAATATTATTAAACCATGATGATATAATAGTATTAGTATCTTATGTATCATTGTATTTTTTACATTAACCATGTAGCCTATATTCATCTCCTTCTTGCATCAAATTAGAAATTATACAAATGTTTGTTTGTACGGTGGACTACCTCATTAACCGATGTAATTCATTTTCCATCATCACCTCTCACAAAATGGATATAATTATGGATTTAAGATATATTTATGATATTAAGGAAATATAAATCCTTTTTTATAGATAATATATCATCTAATTTCTTAAATTTATATCCATTGTATTATGAAAATGTCATTTGGTCATATTTTTGGACTACCATCTCCTTGAAGAAATGCCATTCAATTTTCAGCACCATATTATATAAATGATATATATAAGTTTATTTGAAGATATAATATGATATTTACTATATAATAATAATTTATTGAATATAAGATAATACTTACCATCTTTTCATCATGATAGTTGAAAAATTGATATGTGACCCATGCGTACATACGACCTACGATCTCTATAATTATAAGGTAATTCATTTTTCATAAGCATCATTCATGGTTAGTTTGAAAATTATAATTAATAAATAAATAAGAAAATTATGTCATTATTATTATTCTATAGATGATTTAATAATGACCACTTTGACCATATTCAAACTACCGAAGATATTTTAGACATATGAGCCATATATCATCAAAACATCTGACATGAATTTAAATAATAATGTAATTGAAAATTACATGAAAATAAATAATATAAAAGGAAAAAAAATTAAAATGGATATTTATTTGGTAAATAATTAAAAAAATTAATATTTATTAATATAAATAAAAATATAATGATTTAGAGTTAAGTTAAGGGACACTTTAACTTAAAACCTCATTTTAAATGATTACTGATTTATTTTATTAATGTTTTTCTTCTATGTAAATTTTGTAAAAAAATACTTTCTAGATGAATTTATATATAATTTAATTAATTATAAATTATGTTTTATGTTTTATTAGGAAATAATTCAATTTTTTTCCAATGGAATCTTTTTACATATTTTATGCAGAATGTTTTTACTTTTTTAACCAAAAGCTAAAATAAATGATCTATTTTAATGTATATGTAGTAAATGGTTTTTATCTCTATCATAAAATTATTATTTTCATATTGTATTGAAATATTCTATATTTTATTCATGTAAAAACCCACTTTACATTTGTTTAGGGTATTTTAGTTATGAAATTTTGTTTTCAAAATGAAGTGATATTTCAATATTTAGGAATATATTTGATATGGGTTCAGTAGAGTTTTTTAAGAAATTTATGATGAAATTATGAAAGTTTAATTTTTTTTATTCTTTACATTGTAATTGAGGATTATAAATGATAGCGTTGGATATTGTAAAAATTTATTTGATGGATTGTCCTTATATAGCTCTCCAATACATTGGGTAATTTTTTTGTCTTCAAGTTATAGATGAAGAGAGTTAATTGAAGAGGGTTATCCTATAAATTTAATTTGGATATAGTTATTTCAAAACAAATCTTAACATGGGTTATGGGTAGCATCATATAAGTTTCAAATTTTTTTCTATGTTATTCATATAGGTTTTAAAGGATTTATTTGAGAAAAAAGTGTGTATTTTTCATGTGGTTATGATTTAGTTAATATAATAAAATAATATTGTGATAGAGATAAAAATTTAAGGTATTTGAATTTTTTTCACTAGACTAATGGATTTCTTACTTTTATTTATCTAACTAATATTTTTTTTCTCATCCCACATTTTTAAATGTTTTCAAAAGGTTTAGGAAAGTTCAATAATAAATAATAATTCAATTTTAATGTCATAAATACTTATTATAAAAATAAAATGTATTTCATTTTAAAATATTTATATTGTTGGGAAAATGGATACTAAAAAGTAGCATCCAATTTCTAATATATGGTCTTTATATAGTAGTTTTTACTTAATTATCCAAAACATTAAACAAAAAACATATTTAAGAATTCAAGAATGTAAATTCTAGTCTAAATACATAAGATTGTGTGATATTTATGTTTGGGTACTTATAGTTGATATCACACAAAAGGGTTAGATTTATTTAAATGTTAAAATAATTTTAATAGAATACCCCTGAGATATTATACTATATGTTTGTGTTAAATTGATATAGCATTAAAAGAAGGCCACGTTTCATCATCTTAAATATATCCATTCAAAATGGTTTTCCATAGTAAAAATTGGGAAGCAAAAGTCAGAAGGTATCAAGAGGATAATTCCCTTCAAAATCAACATCCTAGAATTCGTGGAATTAGAATAGGTTAATTTGTTATAGTGATTGACCTATTGATGAAAAATATAATTGGTGGGGGAATCAATGTTAGGGAGAAACTGAAATAACCATCAGAGGAACATATCTATAGTTAATATTTTTATGAAATATAACCCTATAGACTTCAGTGTACCATTAAATCCAATGGTTTTTTTGAAGGATGGATCAATTCTCTAGAAAATATATTCGAAGTCACTGGATGTTTAAGATGTCAATAGGTAAAAAAAATTGTTATCATTTTAAAGGTAAACTAATTGATGGTGTTCATTAGTTAAGAATAATAGAGAGAAGGTAGTTTGATATAATGGAAAGGAATTATGTTTTGAATATTTTCCTAGATAAATATTTCTCTATGGCTATTCGACATAGGGTAGGAAAAAATTATTCAAATTTGGGAAAAGGGAGGATTCAATAGACACATATGAATAATATTTTACAAGATTTTTTTGGTCTTAAATGAGTTTTATTTGGGAAAAGGATATTAAAATTAATATATTTTTCTCCGGATTAAAATAATTTGTTTCAAGATCATTGGACACAAGAGAGAGTAAAATTTGTTATAAATGTTTTTAATTTTCGGAGAATGTTGAGATGGATTATTATAACACATTATATCCTCAAGATGAAATTAGTATAAAAGGGTTATGGTTGTAATAAATGGATAAGAAACAAAATGCCAAGTCTAAAGTAAAGAGTCCAAAATGTTCTATGTTTGGTAAAAACATTTTAGGATTTTTTTTACAGGAACTGAAATGTATTACCCAAGTTGTATGTTTGGACATAGGGCTCTTGATTGTAAAGAAAATAATCTCAAACAATCCAAAAATGGGGTATCAGATATCCAACCAATGGAGAGATATTTTATATGTAAGGATTTGCTGAGTTATTATAACATTTTTCTAAAGTTAGATACAGAAGGTTAAAATAATCATGGATAAAATAAAAAAGGCTGGGAAAATCATTTTCTACTTATATGGTTTTTGTTGGTTTTTCTAACAAAGTGGTGATAGGTACATTACATATTTATTCAAATTATGAAAACTCCTTGTTTCACTCTGGATCATAAAATTCATTTATCTATGATAAATTTGAATGTATAATGAGAATATCACGATATAAAAAGTAATATAGACATTTGGGTCTAAACATCGGTTAAAAATATTAAAGTAACCTAGATTTATTGGGATATTCCTATTATTATCAAATGGATGGTCTTTCATATAAATCATTATGAACATCCCATAATGGTCTTTTATATTATTTTTGGTATTTAAGGGATTATATTTTTTCATGATAAGATTTAATTCAGTGAAAATAATGTTAAATTCCATGATTTCATACATTTGATTTCACGCCCAGATGTTGAGAAATCGAATAGTGATAGAAGTTAAAGTTAACTAGCTCATGTTTTTGAAAAGAAAATAATTGTTCATATTAATGGTGTCCCATAATTAATGATTATATGATATATTTCATGATGATTTTTAGGTGATATTCTATATTGGGAGGTTGAGTTTACTATTGACTTAGTGACTAATTCTATGAAAATTCCAAAACCCCATTTTCAAATGAATGAAGTATAACTTTTGGAATTGAAATATCAGTTAAAAGGGTTTAAAGATAATGATTTCATTCATCTAATAAATTCACCATGGGTTCTACTATTTTATTTATTAAAAATAAAGATTGTTCAATGAGGGTTTTCATTGATTATTGAGACATGAATTACATTCTCATTAATAAAAATTTTCCTTGGACTCATGTCAGTGAATATTATGATCATATATAAGTAGTAAAATATTTTTTAATGACTAAAATTAGTTCAGGATACCATCCCTTGAAGGTGAAGGATGAAGATATTTTAAAGATTGAGTTTTAGTATAGATATAGGAATTATGAGTATGTGGTTATACCCTTTTTAAATGAACTAGCTATATTTATAGATATTTTGAATATATTTGTCCATGACTATTATAACAACCCATACATTACATACAATGTTAATACTTCAAAATATAAGTACACTTATTACAACATATAACAAAACCATGAAAGGACCGTATAGGTATAGTGTCTTTAAAAATTGGGAAACATAAAAAACTGGTTCATAAATCATCAACGTTGTCTCCCATTTATTTCATCATATCTAGAGTCCCTTTTTGGAATATCCTACTTAATATACTTCTTTCTAACTCGGGGAAAGAAAACATACAAAAGTTTGAGCTCAAATGCTCAATAAGGGCAAACAAAAGTAATATCAATCACATCATCTTCGTATGAACGTAACACTTTGGAAACCTTAACCTGCAAAAGAGATCATAATTTCATAACATGGGATAAATCATAGTAGTGAAATGTAATCCCAATAATCATAACATAAAACATGAAGCTTTGTGTCATACACACATAATCATAGAGAATCATTTCTTATTAGTCAAGACTCATTTCCAAGACTATCTTAGTGGACAAAGTCTATTTCTGAACCGAGTTCACTCCTCATTTCAGTCCTGTTTCACTGAACGGGTTTAACATGTCGTTACAGCCATGTCTATCTCATGAGATATAAAATCGTTACCCAATGATTTGGAGGGAGATATAGGTCCCAACCATCTCATAATTATACCATTCTTATGTGTTCCACAAAATCATAAACCATACATCATAGCATAACCCATGTAATAAAAATGGGAATCTTAAACATCGTGACTTCATAATACAATTCATATAAGATAAAGGAATTCATAAAAATATTTCCATCACAACATAATCAAATCAATGTAATAATAGGTATAGAAACAGAACCCAATATTATCTTAGATGGAAAATAATTTTGATAAAACACTTGAACTCCATTATTGAGGAAAATATCCTTTCTATTTCAGATTCATTTTTCCATTCATAACATGTCTTACAATTTTAAACTAAAAGAAGTTGATTAAAAATAAACTTGAAAACTTGTAAAGGAAGATTCTTGGTAATAATTTTTTAAATATTCATTCATGCCGTATAAGTTAAAAAAACATTCTTCTCGTACTTCTGTCAGAAAAGTCAAAAAGTATCTCGTACAAAAAACGAAAAAAAGATTACTTTCATATCTTTTACTAAAAACTCACCAAAGGGTAAAATTGTATTTAAACAATTTTAGGTTGATATAAATAATATTACATATTTAGGAAACATGTATGTGGATGATAAATATTCCACGGTAAATTCTGAAGTATAAACAATCTGGGATAAAAATTGAGATTGCGAGATTGTCCCTTACCTTAGGTCCAATTTGCATTGTAAGTGTCTGAAACTCCTGTATAATGATTTAAACAATGTCATTGACTTATTACATAATCATACTCATTGTTATGATATCATATATGGTCATATTCTTAGCTTCTTATTAGTAATATTTCATTGCTACTTGTTATTCGGGTGTTTATTACTTTTTGTTCTTATGCGTGTTTTGTCGAATAAATTCTTATTCGTCTTTTTAGGTTATAGATACCTCATTTCCATAGTAGTATTAGTTTAATATATATCATATTAATTCATTCAATTCATTTATATAATCACTATTCAATGAAGATCATGTAGAATGAGTCGCATCACATCGTGGAGACGGTATTTCGTACGTACGCACGAGCGATGATATCGCTCCCATGATCGTGTAATTGTATTGGAGTGTATGTATACTATTTCAGAATCAATATCACTTTATAATAATCATATATATTAATTTTTGACACCATTATACCCATCCAAGCAAGGTGGTGGTGGAGAATAGATTACACCATGACGTGGAGACGGTATTCTGTACGTACACACGTGCGGTGATTTCATTTTTCATAGGATGGATAGATGGTGAAATAGAGTCGTTTCATACATATAATAACATATCATTATATGAGTGATACTGATGTTATTAATTCATAATTAAACAAATAAAGAAGAAGAAGTAGAAGAAGAAATAAAGTTTAAAGAATCAGTAACGGATATTAACTCTTCTTTCGACACGCCATTTGAAACCTCCTCTTAGGGAACTAAGATTGGACTTTGAAGAAGACTGGAACTTCTATGATGTTTTTAGGGAAGTGGAGAGGAGAAATTGGCAGGGTTGGCTGAGCTTGAAGGCTCAACGTGGTGTGAGGAAGAGAGGGAGGAGGTGCCCTTTTATAAGGGAGGAGATGGGAACCTTTGGAAAAACTAAAAATATTATTTTATTATAAAGTAACATTCGGTTTTAAATAGCTAAAAATTTATTTATTTCGAAGCTAAGATGTGGATGGGTTGATAGCCCTTCATAAAATAGAATTTGGACAAGTTTAGGTAACTATTTTAACCTTATCATTTAGATATGACTTTAAGTTAAATAATTTTACTCTTACCGTGTCTTCTTGTTTTCTTTCACAATATGGTTAATAAACATACTATAACAAGCCAAACGAACCCCATGTTGTTTATTATTAATATATATAACCATATCTATGTCATTTGGCTGATCATGAGATTTTTAGGATTAAAATATCAATTAATAATATAATATATTTTTTAAAAACTATTTTATCTCAATTTTGACACTATTTGGTAATTGATTTCTTTGAAAATCATAACTGAATGATTAGTTCGCAACAAGTTAATTAAATCAATAATACCATGTCATATTAACCTAGAAAATTAGTTTAATTCATAAAAAGTGTAAAATTACATTTATTTGGGTATATATAACATCAATTATGTCAATATTTATTAATAAGATAATTACTGCATCATTATTGTGTCATAAATAAATTAAATTATTTATTGTCTAAAAATTTCAAATAAAATACCATTATGTAGAAAATATTTTTAGCTTTCTAATTAATATTTATAGTTGAATTTATCTTATGTATAACCCTATATTAAATATTATTTACTAATTAAACATTGATTTTATCTATTTTAACCCTTCTTTAAATAAATTAATATTAAATGTCCTAATCTAATCCAACTCGACCTAAATGGTCATATTTAATTACTAATGTTTTGTTGGTCGATTTACATTTATCCAATAGAATTAGGAAATGTTTTAGGGTAATAATAATATCATTTTTACCCTTAATTACCCTATTTACTTTTAACCGTGGTAAATAAAAGTAAAAAGTTACTATTCATCAAAAATTATTTTCATCTCATCGAACCACATTTTACTTACTAACATGAACCATGTCACTAAAAGTTTTTAAATTCCACTCACAGAAGCAGTAAAATTATGTTTTATGTAAATTTTCAAATTCTCTTGGGAGGTGGGTAAAAGACAGTGAAAAGTTCAATAAAATTTTTATATAAATAAACTTACTCCAATGAATTGTATTGAACTTATATAGGTATTATGTATCAATTTTGACCTAAAATAATTTTAAATAAAATAAATAATTATTTAAATAAAAAGTCAGTTTTTAAATAGTAACCCAGTGTTTTCACTATTCATCAAAAATTGATAGTTTCCAGAAAAATACCAAATTTCACCCTAGGCTAATTTTGATATTCCGAATCCAAAATTGAAGTCCGTTATGAAAAATAAAAATTAACAAATTTCAAAAAGTGGGTATTACTATTCATAATGGCTAGTTTTAATAATATTTTAATAGCATATCGTAGTTTAGTGAAACTCGGTATTGCGTATGACACAAGCTATCGAGGAAGGTTGCGATTGCGTGTAAATCAAGCCAAGAAAGTGTTGTGTGTAGTGAAATATTCCATTGATGATTTATATAAAAATAAAATATTTCTTATAAAAGTCTTGGGAGTTACATTCTACCCCCCATAAAATGAATTTCACCTTCGAAATACGTCACTTGTAACAAACAGATGAGGATACCTCTCCCTCATCATATCCTTAATCTCCCATGTAGCTTATTATAATTGGTGGTACCTCTATAAAACATTCACCAAGAGAGTGGTCGTGTTCCGTATGACTTTTTCACTACGATCGAGAATCTCTATCGGCTATTCTTCATAAGAAAGATCTTGTTCCAGCGGTACAACTTCTGAGATGAGTACATGTGAAGGATCAGGTATGTACTTTCTCAGGAAAGATACATGTAACACATCGTGAACTTGAGAGAGACTCGATGGAAGCGCTAATCGGTAAGCCACCTTCCCAACACAATCCAGTATTTCGAAAGGACCGATATACCTAGGGCTCAGCTTTCCCTTCTTTCCAAATCTCATTACACACATCCAATGAGATATTCATAAGAACACTTTATCACCCACTTCAAACTCTAAGACTTTTCTTCAGTTGTCGGCATAACTTCTTTGTCGACTCTGAGCTGCTCTTATGTGTTGTTGAATAGATCGGACCTTTTTTTCCATCTCATCAACAAGATCAGGTCCTAATAGCTTTCTTTCCCCAACATCATCCCAGCAAGTTGGAGTCATGCATTTCTTTCCATAGAGAGCTTCATAAGGAGCCATATGAATACTAGAGTGAAAACTATTATTATAATAAAATTTCACCAAAGGTAGGTGTTGATCCCAACCACCTTTGAAATCCATAGAGAAATCTCTCAACATATCTTCTAGAGTTTGAATTGTCCTCTCAGACTCACCGTCTGTCTGTGGATAATAAGTAGTGCTGAAACTCAACTCTGTATCCGGATTATGCTGAAGACTTCGCAAGAACTTTGAGGTAAACCTCGGATACTGGTCAGATATAATAGAAAATGGTGCTCCATTCAATCTTACAACTTCCTTTACATATATCATGGCAAGGTGATCCAGAGAGAAATCCTCTCTAATAGCAATGAAGTGTGCAGACTTTGTAAGATGATCAACTATGACCCAGTTTGAATTATTGCCTTTGGATGTTTTAGGAAGTCCTGTGACAAAGTCCATAGTGATGTTTTCCCATTTCCATTCGGGTATGGGTAATGGTTGTAACATCCCCTTAGACTTCTGTCTCTCAGCTTTAACTTGCTGACAATGTAGAGACCCGAAGCTTAACGTACATGGACATTACATTACTTTTGCGGAATACTTAGTACATAAAAAAAACAGACACATAAGGACCGTAATAGTTTAGTGTCATTGGAAACTTGGAACGTAATCTTCTAATTGTGGTGAAAGATCTTCAACATCTCCCATAAATATCTTCCCATTTTTTCTTACCTAAATCCATTCTTTATATCCTGGGGAAAAGAAAACATAAAAAGGGTGAGCTCAAATTCTTAGTAAGGGTAAGCATGGATAAAATAAAACATACCATATACATTTGAACTTAAAAACATGAACATAATGTTTAAACATCAAAAGCGTGAGCAATGACATAAAACATGGAAGTACGCAAGTCATAGATCAAAATAAAACATTGATAATGATAAAATAGCATGGGAATAAAACATGTAATTGTAGAAACCATTAAGCACATGATATGATTTCCATAGTAGCCAAGGCATTGCTGCCAAGACAATCTTAGTGGATAAAGTCCCTTTCTGAATCGAGTTCACTCCTCATTCCAGTCCTATATTACTGAACCGATTTAACTTGCTGTTCTAGCCATGTCTATCTCATGAGATATATATCTTTACCCAATGCATTAGATGAAGATATAGGTCCCACCCATCTCATAGTGAAATCATTATTACTTTTTCCACAAAATAAACATAAAATATTCATCATAACCAAAAAAATAAAATGGGATTCATAAACATCATCCCATTATTTCATAATCCATATAAAACAAATGGAAATTTCATCTTAAGAAAAGTGAACCATGTAATTCAAAGAGACATTAATCTTGAAACATAAGCATATCAAACAATGTCATCTTAGATGGGAAAAGGTTTTGATAAAACATTTGAAATGAATTCTTGAGGAAAATATCCTTTCCTCGTCAAAATCATTTTCTTTTCAAAAAATTCCATGAACTTTTAAAATAAAAGTATTTTGTTGAAAATAGTCATAAAATCATGTAGATTAAGCTTCATGAAAATGAGGCATTATAAAACCATAAAAATCCTTTCACGCCGTATAAGTTAAAAATAACATTCTCCTCGTACTTTTGTCAGAAAAGTCAAAAATGTACCTCGTAACGTAAACAAATGAAAGATTCCTTACATACCATGTAATAAAAGTAAAAATGGGTAAAAAGGACTTTAAACATACAATAAAACACTTTTATAAAACAAGGACATGGATGATATAAATAACCCCAATAAATACTTACGAATAAGCAATCTCGGATAAAAATGAGATTTTCAAAATTATCCCTTGCCTTAGGTCCAATATGCTTTGTACGTATCTGAACCTTCTGTATAATGATATAAATAATGTCATTGACTTATTATAGAATCATATTAATTGTTATGATATCATATATGGTTCACTTATGACTTTATATTACCCGTTCTTTTGTAAATTCCATGTTAAAGAGCATTTTGGGTAAAATCGTTTTATTTATCGTACATGTTTGGACTTGTTCTTCTTGATATTATTATTTATAACCTGATTTACATAATTCCAGAATGTAAAACATGATTTATATGTAATATATATTCATCATATACATATATATTATTGATCGATAAAAGGAATGGAATACACCGTTCATGGAGACGGTAGGCTGTACGTACGCATGAACGTTGTTTTCGTTTCCTTATTGAGTTGAATGGAATTAAGTAGATGAAATACATATATATATATATATATACATAAATCCATTAGCTTTATAATGTCATATATTTCATTATTATTGCTTATATATACTTTATAATCATTCTTTAATGGTTAACATGGAGAATGAATCTCATCGCGTCGTGGAGACAGTAGTCCGTACGTACGCACAAGCGATGATATCGTTTCCATAATTATTGAATTGAATTGGAGTGGATGATACAATATATCAGAATCATTATGATGTTATAATAACTATGTATAGTTATTCCTTACACCATAATACCCATCCATGTAAGGTGTTGGTGGAAAAACAGATTACCCCACAGCGTGGAGACGGTATTCCGTACGTACGCACGCGCGGTGATTTTTTTTACGTAGGATGGATAGAAGGTGAAATGGGGTTGTTTCATATTTATAATAAAATATCAGTATATTTTTGATACTGATGTTATTACTTTATAATGAAACAACTAAATAAGAAGAAGTTTAAGAAGAAAGTTGTTTGAAAGAATCGATAGAACAAATTACCTCTTCTTTGATACCCCTCTTTGAAACCTATTATTAGGGCACTAAGATTGGTTTTCGAAGTAGACCAGGACCAATAGGATTTTTCTAGGGAATTGGAGAAAAGAATTTGGCAGGGGTTTACTGAGAGTGAAGGTTCAAAGTGGTGTGAGGAAGAGAGGAAGGAGGTGCCCTTTAATAAGGGAGGAGAGGGGCACCTTTGGAAAAACTAAAAATGTTATTTTATTATAAAGTCATATTCGGTTTTAAATAGCTCCAAATTGATATATTTCCAAGATAAGGTGGGGATGGGTCGAAATAATCTCATCCAAGAGAATTTAGACATGTTTAGGTTTCTATTTTAACCTTATCATTTAGATTTAACTTTAAGTTAAATAATTTTACTTTTACCATGTCTTTTTGTTTTCTTACACTATAAGGTTAACAAACATACTATAACAAGCCAAATGAACCCCAAGTTGTTTATTATTAATATATATAACCTTATATAAGTCATTTGGCCGAACCTTATATTTTTAGGAATAAAATATCAATTTATAATATAATATTTGTTTTAAAAACTATTTTATGTCAATTTTGACACTATTTAGTAATTGATTTTTTTGAAAATCATAACAGAATGATTAGTTCGACAAAAGTTAATTAAAGAAATTCTAACATGTCATATTAACCTAGAATATTAGTTGAATTGATAAAAAGTCCCAAATTACATTAATTTGGGTATTTATAACATCAATTATATCAATATTTTATTAATAAGATAATTACTCCATCATCATTGTGTCATAAATAAATTAAATTATTTAATGTCTAAAAATTACAAATAAAATACCATTATGTAGGAAATCTTTTTTATCTTTCTAATGAATATTTATAGTCTAATTTATCTAATGTATAACCCTATATTAAAAATGGTTTAGTTATTAAACATTGATTTTATCTATTTTAACCCTTCTTTAAATAAATTAATAATAAATGTCCTAATCTAATACACGTGGGCCTGAATGGTCATATTTCATTCCTATGGTTGTTTTTGGTCGAATTACACTTATCTAATAGAATTAGGAAATGTGTTATGGTAATAATAATAATATCATTTTTACCCTTAATTTCTCTATTTACTTTTAACCGTGGTAAAAAAAAGTAAAAAGTTACTATTCACCAAAAATTATTTTCATCTCATTAAACCACATTTTACTTACTGAAATCAACCGTGTCTCTCGGATTTTTGAAATTCCATTCACAGAAACGGTAAAATTATGTTTTATGAAAAATTCAGTTTTTTAACTACCACTTAGTGGTTTCACAATTCATCAAGAAATGAAAGTTTCCAGAAAAATACCAAAAAATAGGCCTAAGCTATAATTGATATTATGAATTAAAAAATGATGTCTATTTTACCAAATTCTAAACTTATCCGTTGCATTAATTAGTTTAAAAAATCATTCCCACCGTCACAACAAATAGCATGTTTTTAAGAGATAATAACTATCAAAAGATTGACACTTGTTTATGTCTGGTTTAAATGTGAAATTACATCCAATGACCAACATTGTATTAAATTGTAAAAATATATTCTAAATATAATTTAAAACCCTTCAAATTAATAATTTATCACTATTAATTATTTCAATTAAAAAGGTTGTTTTTAATTAAAATTTAGTAATTTTCACTATTCATAAGAAAATGAAAGTTATCCAAAAAGTACCAAAAATTCACCATAAGCTAATTTCGATATTCCGAATCCAAAAATGAAGTCCATTTTGAAAAATAAAATTTACAAAATTTCAAAAAGTGGTTATTACTATTCATAATGGCTAGTTATAATAATATTTTAATAGCATATCGTTGCTTAGTGAAACTCGGTATTGCGTACTACACACGCTATTGAGGAAGGTCGTGATTGCATGTAATGCAAGACATGTCAAGGATGTGTGTTTTTCAATATATTTTTGGTGTAGCGTACAACACAAGACATTAATGAAATTAAAAAAGAATATTTTTTATAAAATCTCGGGGTGTTACATTTTACCCCCCTTAAAATGAATTTTGTCCTCGAAATTTATCAGGGTTATAAATGGTTCACTACTCGAAAGATTCTTTAATATAAATGCACATCGTAAAAAGGAATACAAAAACATGGCTTTAAAAACTAAATTATGAAACGTAAAGTTTACCCATATTATCTCATCACTGGGTTTCCACATAGGAGAACATAGGAGAAAATATAGATATGGAAGTGAAATCTAACTGTCATGTTCTGATGGAGAGTGGTAGAAAACATGGCTATGAAAAATTCAACAATCACAAGGCCATAAATTTGTGATGATATAGGGTACCATATGATTCATCATATATAAGATCATTAGGACAACATTTTTGTTTTTCAATATCATTTCCCTAATGTTTGAAGAATTTTAATTAGAATAAATACTTACTTTATTTTGTTACAATCTCAATGTTGTTCGTGCTTTGAACAATTTCCACTTCATCTCTTAAAGAAATGAAGTTGAATTTGATATTCTTGAAGTGTAAATAGATCATGTGATAAAATGATGGGTCATTCCATCTGTTTCAAACAAAAGGTTAGAAAAAGTTATCAAATATAAATAAGTCTATATATAATGAGGATAATCGTATACGATTCAAAAAATGAACATATACTTCATATATCATACCAAATAATAAAATTAAACTAGTTTCTACTAACCAGTGACTTCTTGTAGGCCAGTGGTAGATGATAAAGGCCAGTCGCACTTCGGTTGTGGGTTCGATTCCCACAGCCTTTTCCGATGTGATGAGCTATCGCTCGTCCTGTAGGATGTCCTTTTCCTAATACTACATTTCTATAACATCCCATCAATTATATCGAAAAATGTTCTATCCTTAAATAATACTAATTATGTCCAACATAATCCATTCTAATATTTAAGATTATCTAAAATACATCGGTCCAAGCTTATAGAATAAAGAAAATGATTACTTGAAATTCCACGTAACAATCACGTGAATGCCATCATTTATCCCCAATATATCATAAGATATATCTTGTTGGTCAAATTACAAACATGTGAATACCTTAATCATGTATTCTCTTAAAGAATAAATACCCATTGAAACTTAGTGAAAACATGAATGCAGTTAAAAGTTAACACATTCCACATACCAAAATCCTCAAAACTCTATATACTCAAACCATGATATCACTTAGTCCTTATATCAGTCATGAGCTCATGAATACAATCAAACATCTCATTATCTTCTTATCCTTTCATTACGCGCATATCATCTACTTTCCAAAAATATCTCAATCACTTTCCATGGAAACTGGTACCATAAAATTATTGAAAACTACAATAGAACAATACATAAATATTCCAATATTCCACGATACTATATACAACATTATTTTGGAATCCCATTACATAAACACTTAATCATTCCACCACATCATTGTCATATTCAACATCGCCAATAGTTATCGCATGTGACTTCCCTTTGTCATTTGCCTTAAGTGGGTTTTCATGCGGATCATCACTAACTCTTGGATTAGGGAATTTATTAGCATAATTCCCCATTTCCTTACACTTGAAGCATTGATGTGTTGGTGGTGCGTTCTCTGCAGTTTTTTCTTTATTTGCATCATTAGAAACACTTTTTCCATTACTTCGACACTCAGCTGCTCGATGACCTTCTTTTCCACACACAAAACATTTTCTAGTCCCCTTAAGACTATCTCCACCATGCTTCTTTCCACATTTTGAGCATAAGGAAACATTGATCTTCTTTTCACCATTATTCTGAGATTTATCCTTGAACTCCATCTTTCATTTCTTGTAAAAACTATGAGATGGATAAGTAACACCAACTTTCATTTCTACCTTGATAGCACAACGCAGAATTTCTTCATAGATACCGAAGTCTCTTATAGCTAATTCCATTCTAAGATTTTGTTTTAAGCCACTGAAGAATTGATCAACTTTACATTCAGGTTGGATAATAAATCCAGATGCATACCTTGGAAACCTTGTAAAATTCGCTTCGTATATACCAACAGATTCATCGTCCATTTTCATTAGTTCAATAAACTCCTTCTCTATCTTTCTTCCAAGAATACAAGGGAAGTACTTATTGAAAAATAATTTCTTGAACTCATCCCATTACATGGGCTCACTTTCATCTCTTGGCCTCGTATTATTGATAAGATTCTACCATTGATCAGCTTCACCTTCCAAACGATTTACTGATAAGATGACTTTATCATGTTCAGAACATTGAAGAACTGAAAATATCTTTTCAGTGGTAATGATCCATTATTCAGAAACAAGTGGATTAGAATACCCACTGAATGAAGGTGGGTGTTGCCTCATGAAGGACTCAATAGAATACTGTTCCCTTCTCTGCTCATTTGGAGTCCAAAATGATTCATAGCTTGTGTAACTATAGCAATATTATTTTGCACTCCATCTCCCATAACATTTTTTTGTTCAGGAGGACAATCATTGCATTGTCCATTGCATTGACCAACATAGTTCCTTCGGGTTCTAGCCATCGTCTAAAACCCAAAACGAAGAGTGTGAGAGGCAAAAATCATTCTCGGGAAGACAACATAATAAAGGGGGAGTACCTTCAATATATAACTTCATAGGTTTAATTCTAATATCGTTAGCATAATTATAGGACTATAAACTATACTTATACTTAACCGTAGGGACATCCCTAGACATACCTTAGAAATATCTCAAGGGATCTCACTAACATTTTTGCATCCTAGTTTCCAAAGGCTGACTAAACCTTTCCTCTGATACCAACTGTAGAGACCCGAAGCTTAACGTACATTGACATTACATTACTTTTCCGGAATACTTAGTACATAACAATAACAGACACACAAGGACCGTAATAGTTTAGTGTCTTTGGAAACATGGAACGTAATCTTCTAATCATGGTGAAAGATATTCAACATCTCCCATGAAGATCTTCCCCTTTTTTTCTTTCCTAAAACCATTCTTTATATCCTGGGGAAAAGAAAACATAAAAAGGGTGATCTCAAATGCTCAGTAAGGGTAAGAATGGATAAAATAAAACATACCATATACATTTGAACTTAAAAACATGAACATAATGTTTAAACATCAAAAGCTTGAGCAATGACATAAAACATGGAAGTACACAAGGCATATATCATAATGAAACATTATGAATTATTAAATAGCATGGGAATAAATCGTTTTATTGTGTAAACCATTAAGCACATGATATGATTTCCATAGTAGCCAAGGCATTGCTGCCAAGGCCATCTTAGTGGAAAAAGTCCCTTTCTGAATCGAGTTCACTCCTCGTTCCAGTCCTGTATTACTGAACCAGTTTAACTTGTCGTTGCAGCCATGCCTATTTCATGGGATATAAATCTTTAACCAATGCATTAGAGGGAGATATAGGTCCCACCCATCTCATAGTGAAATCATTCTTACTTGTACAACAAAATAAACTTAAAACACTCATCATAACCCAAAGAATAAAAAGGGTTTCGTAAACATCATCCCATCATTTCATAATCCATATAAAACAAATGGACATTTCATCATAAGAAAAGTGTATAATGTAAATCATAGAAACATTAAACTTGAAACATACGCAAATCAAATAATGTCATCTTAGATGGAAAATGGTTTTGATAAAGCATTTGAAATGAATTCTTGAGGAAAATATCCTTTCTTCGTCAAAATCATTTTCTTTTCAAAAAATTCCATGAACTTTTAAAATAAAATTATTTTGATGAAAATAGTCATAAAATCATGTAGAGTAAGCTTCATGAAAATGAGGCATTATGAAACTGTAAAAATCCGTTCACGCCGTATAAGTTAAAAATAACATTCTCCTCGTACATTTGTTGAAAAAGTCAAAAAAGTACCTCGTAACGTAAACAAAAGAAAGATTCATTACATACCATGTAATACAAGTCAAAATGGGTAAAAGGACCTTAAAAATACATGAAAACACTTTTATAAAACATGGACATGGATGATATAAACAACCCCAGTAATTACTTACGAATAAGCAATCTCGGATAAAAATGATATTTGCAAAATTATCCCTTACCTTAGGTGTAATATGCTTCGTACGTATCCGAACCTCCTGTATAATGATTTAAATAATGTCATTGAATTATTTTAGAATCATATTCATTGTTATTATATCATATATGGTTCACTTATGACTTTATATTACCTGTTCTTTTGTAAATTCCATGTTAAAGAGCGTTTTGGGTAAAATTGTTTTATTTATCGTACATGTTTGGACTTGTTGTTCATGATATTATTATTTATAACCTGATTTACTTAATTCCAGAATGTAAAACATGATTTGTATGTAATATATATTCATCATATATATATATATTATTGATCGATAAAAGGAATGAAATACAACCATTCATGGAGATGGTTGGTTGTATGTACGCATGAATGCTGTTTTCGTTTCCTTATTGAGTTGAATGGAATTAAGTAGATGACATATATATATATATACATAAATCCAGTAGATTTATAATTTCATATATTTCATTATTATTTCTTATCTATTCTTTATAATCATTCTTAAATGGTTAACATGGAGAATGAATCTCATCGCGTCGTGGAGACGGTAGTCTATACGTACGCACAAGCAATGATATTGTTTCCATAATTATTGAATTGAATTGGAGTGGATGATACAATATATCAGAATCATTATGATTTTATAATAACTTTTTATAGTTATTCTTTACACTATAATACCCATCCATGTAAGGTGTTGGTGGAAAAACAGATTACACCACGGCGTGGAGACGGTATTCCGTACGTACGCACACGCGGTGATTTTGTTTTCCGTATGATGGATAGAAGCTGAAATGGGGTTGCTTCGTATTTATAATAACATATCAGTATATTAGTGATACTGATGTTATTAATTTATAATGAAACAACTAAATAAGAATATGTTTAAGAAGAAAGAAGTTTGAAAGAATCGATAGAAGAAATTACCTCTTCTTCGATACGCCTCTTTGAAACCTATTCTTAGGGCACTAAGATAGGTCATTGAAGTAGACCAGGACCTGTAGGATGTTTCTAGAGAAGTGGAGAAGATAATTTGACAGGTTTTGGGAGAGAATGAAGGATCAAAGTGGTGTGAGGAAGAGAGGAATGAGGTGCCCTTTTATAAGGGAGGAGAGGGGACCTTTGGAAAAACAAAAAATATTATTTTATTATAAAGTCATATTCTGTTTTAAATAGCTTCAAATTGATATATTTTGAAGCTAAAGTAGGGAGGGGTCTAAATCCTCTCATCCAATATTATTTAGACGGGTTTAGGTTTCTATTTTAACCTTATCATTTAGATTTAATTTTAAGTTAAATAATTTTGCTTTTACCTTGTCTTTTTTGTTTTCTTACACTATATTGTTAACAAACATACAATAACAAGCCAAACGAACCCCAAGTTGTTTATTATTATTTTATATAACATTATCTAAGTCATTTGTCTGATCCTTGCATTTTTAGGAATAATATAACAATTAATAATATAATATTCATTTTAAAAACTATTTTATGTCAATTTTGACAGTATTTAGTAATTGATTTTTGTGAAAATCATAACAGAATGATTAGTTCGAAAAAAGTTAATTACATTAATACTAACATGTCATGGTAACCTAAAAAATAGTGTAATTCATAAAAACACTCAAATTACATTTATTTGGGTATTTATAACATCAATTATGTCAATATTTTATTAATAAGATAATTACTTCATCATTGTTCTGTCATAAATAAATTAAATTATTTAATGTCTAAAAATTACAACTAAAATTCCATTATGTAGGAAATAGTTTTATCTTTCTAATTAATATTTATAGTCGAATTTATGTTATGTATAACCCTATATTAAAAATTATTTAGTTATTAAACTTTGATTTTACCTATTTTAACCCTTCTTTAAATAATTTAATAATAAATGTCCTAATCTAATCCAAGTGGGCCTAAATGGTCATATTTTATTCCTGAGGTTGTTTTAGGACGAATTACACTTATCCAATAGAATTAGGACATGTTTTAGGGTAATAATAATATCATTTTTACCCTTAATTACTCAATTTACTTTAAACCGTGGAAAAAGAAGTAAAAAGTTACTATTCACCAAAAATTATTTTCATCTCATTAAACCACATTTTACTTACTAAAATCAACCGTGTCTCTCGGATTTTTGAAATTCCATTCACAGAAGAGGTAAAATTATGTTTTATGAAAAATTCTGTTTTTTTACTACAACTTAGTGGTTTCACTATTCATCAAAAAATTAATGTTTCCAGAAAAATACCAAAAAATAGGCCTAAGATATATTTGATATTATGAATTCAAAAATAATATATATTTTACCAAATTTGAAAAATATCGGGTGCATTAATTAATTTAAAAATTAATTCCTATCGTCAAAACATATAGCATATTTTTAAGAGATAATAACTATCAAAAGATTGACACTTGTTTATGTCTGGTTTAAATGTGAAATTACATCCAATGAACATCATTGTATTAAATTGTAAAAATATATTCTAAATATACTTTAAAACCCCTCAAATTAATAATTTTTCACTATTAATTATTTCAATTAAAAATGTTGTTTTTAATTATAATTTATTAATTTTCACTATTCATAAGAAAATGAAAGTTATCCAAAAAGTACCAAAATTTCACCCTAATCTAATTTCGATATTCCGAATCCAAAAATGAAGTCCATTTTGAAAAATAAAATTTATAAAATTTCCAAAAGTCGTTATTACTTTTCATAATGGCTAGTTTTAAAAATATTTTAATAGCATATCGTTGTTTAGTGAAACTCGGTATTACGTACTACACACGCTATCGAGGAAGGTCGTGATTGCGTGTAATGAAAGACAAGTCAAGGATGTGTGTTGTTCAAGATCATTTTGGTGTAGCGTACAATAGAAGACAATAATGAAATTTGAAGTGCATTGTGTTGCATTTGTTGTCAATGAGGCATGAAGTTGTCTTGAAATGAATGGATGTCAAGGTGTCAAGATGTGAATTCCAAAGGTTGTGATGGTGTTGGTGATGAAGAGAGAATGGCCATAGTACTAAGATGCATGTCACTTAGGAGATTCACTAAGTGACATAGGAGATGTGGTTGAAACATTCTCTAGAAAATTTGACGATTGTTGAGCTGCTCTATAAGTTCATAGAACTTGTATCCTGATGATACAAAGTCACAACATGATTAGAAGACCATGCATTGTAGTGACAATGCATGAGGAGTTGAAAGGAGTTCCATCCACAACTACTAAGTGGATGATGTGAATTAATGAAGTCCATGCACTATCACTTAGTGCATGTGAATTTGAAGTTGATCCAATTGATCTCTGATTAGATCAATGAAGCACATTGAAGAATTTAAGTGATTCAGGAGCTCAGTTGAAGATGAAGACCCTTCGTGAATTCCATTACAAAGTTATGAATAAATGTTGAAGAAGAATGAAGGAATTCTAATGAAGAAGAAATAATTGATCAAGTGATTCGGCTGATGAAGAACCTTCTACAAATGTCTCATAAGTCTAGAATACATGATTGAAAGGAGTTGAGGATGTTTGTGGAAGAAGGATGAAGAAGAAATGGAAAGAATGGCTTAGAAGAAGAGGAGGAGGCATTTGGCATTTTGAATTGGTATTTTTCATGGAGGACTTTGTTTTTGACAAAGTCCTATTTGTTACTTTGCCAAAAAATTTGGCCAGCCCGTGAGCACCTTGTGGGTTCAACCCCAAGGCTCATGTGGGCCTAAGGCGCCACGCCCAAGGGGGAACCCGTGGGGCGAGCTCAGGGCGGCAGGGCGCACCCCAAGACAACCGCATGGGCGCTAGGGGCACGCCCGGAGGAGCGCAGGGCACGCGGTGGTGAAACCCGTGCACCAGGAGAGCATAGTGGGCGCCAGAAGCGTGCCCGCAGGGAGCAAGAGTGGGCGCAGAGCGCGCCCGCAGAAGAGAACACGGTGCGGGGCGGCACCGTGAGGGAGGAAGTTCAACTGAGCATATGGCGGCAGCGGCAGGGTAATAAACCGCGGAAAATCCGCGGAAGGTTTCGATGTGGGACGCGCATTTTTCACCCGGAGCGAATCCTGGCCGTCCGTCTCATCGCGCGCTTGATCTGCGCCGCACGATCCATCCGCGGTGCCGCGATCTAATCCAGGCCGTCAGATGTATTTTGATCGCCCGATCCAACGGCTCCCGGATCATCTCCTTCGTCGAGCTCGAGCCGAAGCCACCCGCGAGCAGCCGCTGAACCAGAGCACTCCCGACGACCTATTTTCGAGTTCCCGGCCACCATTTTCGAAACCGAGACCTCCATTCGGCTCGTCTGGCTACACTGAATACATCCATGCCTTAAAATTGGCTTGCATGCAACAAATGAGGAATTTCGGTCGAGGCCGAGGCAAGCAAAGCTGCCGAAGGCGGTGGGGTGTTTTTGCGTGCATATTATGGATCAGAAGAAGTCCGTGCATGCGTTCTAAGTCGCATGCACGTAGAGGAAATTAAAGAGGAAGATCCCGCGTGAAACAGAGGGAAGTAACGAGATTTGAAAAAAATCTTTAAAGATCTGAAGATCTCGGGAGTTTGAGATTTATAGCACGCGGATTATTCGGGCATCTCTCTGCCTATAAAAGAAGAGCCAGAGGCTCTCATTTTGCTTGCTGATCTTTTGAAGAAAAATGAGAAGTCCCGTGAGAGCACCTTTGCCTCGCGAAGAAGAGCCTGCGCGCACACTTGCGCGGCAGTACAGCCCGGAGCTCCTCTAGCTCTGTTTTGGTTCCTTTTGCGCACTCCTTGCGCGAAAGAGGTTGGAGAAGAACCCTGCGCGCTATCCCTTTGTGCGGCAGGAAGAACCCGGGGCCGCTGCACCTTACGCGCCCACGGTTGAAGCCCCGCGGTGTTGCACCTTGCACACCCGAGTGCTTGCGCGGCATTAGTACTAGCGCGCCCACGGCCAGTGCATCTTGCGCGGCAGTGTTGAGGAAGATTGGCCGCACCCCTTGCGCGCCTTCATTTGAGACAGGGAGTTCGGGTTGTGTTCTACACACAGTGTGTGTGTGCAAAATTTGAAGAACCACCGTGGGCAGTGTGTGTGTAAAAAGGAGAAGGAGGTCGTAGCCATTTATGTGCAAGAAGAAGGCCCTACGGCCGTGTGTGCTTAACAAAACAAGAAAAGTCAGTAGCCTTGTGTGTGTGCAAGAAGGGAAGGAAAGGCCTTTGAGCCTTTGTGTGCAAAAAGAACAACAAGTGGCCGTAGCCCTTGAGTGTGTGCCAAATTGAGGAACACATCTTGTGTGTGCTAAGTACCCTAAGGGCAGTGGGTGTGAGCAATACAAGGCCATACTTTGTGTGTGCATTTGAAGAAGAAGGCCGTAGCCCTTGTGTGTGAAAAATGAAGAACCAAGTGTGTGCATAAGTGAAGTGCACACTTTGAAGAAGATTAAAAGAACAAGGAAGTGAGTGTGCTAAACAAGTGAAGGCCAAGTCTAAAGTGTGTGCAAAGTGAAACAAGTGTGTGCAAAAAGACAACAAGGCCGAACCTTAGTGTGTGTGCAAAAGAAAGTGTGTACACACTAAGAAGAAGAGAAGACATCCAAACTAAAGTAGAACACACTCTAAGTGTGTAAGAAAATTGAATTAAGTGTGTGAAGATTGTGAAGAAGGTGTGTGCTATAGTTGACTACACCCTTTGTGGGTTTATTGCACCAAGAGGAGAAGAAGGGAAGTGCATGCTTGCATGCATGCACATGCACACATGAACAAGTCTGAATCAGCTTGTGTGCAATTTGAGTTGTCCAAGACTAGGAGGTTCTTGAAGAATTGAGAAGGCCATGCAATCATTGCATGAAGAGACAGAGATGCCATGCACTCAGTGCATGAAGTTGTTTTGAACTGAGACTGGACCAGACCGAAGATAAAGATATTATTTGTCTGAGCATTCAGTAGTTGGAGAGAAGCCAGGTCATCCTTAGAAGAAGGAGATAAATCCTGAGCAAGGCGAGAAGACCTGATCATCACAAGTGATCAGAGGTACAGAGCAAGGTCAGCAGTCTTTATCCCAGACTGCTGAGGATACTTGAAGAACTTAATGTGAAGAAGTGCTACTCGTGTGACTCGAGGAGCCAGGAGAAGACGCTGTGGGACTCAGGGAGAAGAAGTCTTCAGTGGGATTCTGGAGCAGGCCAGTGGGACTCTGGTAACACTGTGGGACGCAGTATAAAGACCCTCCTGTGGGACTCAGGAGAGATACGGTGGGAAGCTGTATCGACCATTGTAATACTAACAGATTATAATGGGAGAATCCATGCTTGGAGAGCATGGCAAGGATGTAGGCCTTTGGTGCCGAACCTTGTAAATCCTTGTGTCTTGTTCCTTTTCATTACTGCATTATCCGGGAAAGGTTGAGAGATACAAGAAGAGTGGATCGAGGCTTTAACCAGCCATAGAGGTTTAATTGATTAAGAATCAATTAGTAAAAAGTTTTAAAGGATCACTGATTCACCCCCTCCCCCTCTCAGTGATTCACACTGATCTGGGCACTTCAATTGGTATCAGAGGGAGGTTACCTCTAAAAGATCCAAGAGAGTCTATATGGAGTGCAGATTTGAGGAAACGAGCGACCAGCCTCAAATGGAGATATATGCCAAGACTCAGAAAAATAGAAAGAAGAAACAGGCCAAGAAGATGAAGAAAGCCTGTCCTAGCTGTGATGAAGTTGAAATAATGAATGATCTTCAGAGTGCACTCAAATATCTTCAGAAGACAGTTCCCATGGAAGTGGCAAAGTGTATAGCTACAGGCATCCATGATCTTCATGAAGAAAAATCACAGTTAGAAGAAGAAGCCAATGCTATGGAAGATCAATTGGCAAAAAGGGTTGGCATAACCAACACTCTCAGAAAGCTGGTAAATGCCAAAGATGAAACAGTATCTCTTTGCAATGAAAGATATGAAGACACTTGTGAAGAATTGCAAAGAAGCCTTTCTGAGAAAGAAATCTTTAAAGTAATTATCAAAGATGTTTACCATGCACTGGAAAAGAGGCACAAAGTGTCAATGAATGTCAGAGATGCTCAACTCGAAGAAAAAGTCAAATTGGTGAAGGAGCTGGACAATTCATTGCACGAATTGAAGAAGGTGCATGAAAACCAGATGAAACAACTGGTGGAGAATTGGGAAAGAAGGCTAAGAACTGCTGAGGATGAGAAGAACTCCCTTAACATGAAATGCTTAGAACTAGAGGTGATATTGACAAATCAGCAATCACCCAAAGCCAAAGCCTCCCAGTCAACTGGAAGAAGACATGTTGCTACTCAAGTATGCCTTGAGCAGGATGATTCTAAGAGAAAGACATCCTCTAATAAAAGTGCAACATCTTCTAGAAAGAAGGTACCATCCATACCATCTTGTACTGATGTTTCTAATTGTGTTTCCACAAAAAGTGCAGGATGGAAGAATAATTCCAAACAAATATGGATGAAGACATTAAAGAAGCAGAGCTCTCCTGAAACAGCACAACAGGTCAAGAAAAGTACCCTACAATCAGAAGGACTGAAAAGGTCAAGATTCGTGGGACAATGCTGGTGTTGTAACAAGTATGGGCATTGTGCAAAGGATTGTTGGTACAATCCACTGAATGCCAAAGCACAGAGGAAGCTCATGCCAAGGGGGAGCAAGCCAGAAGGAAATAAGCAACATCCACAGGTCCAGAGACATCTGTTTACTGCTAACAGATTTGGATTACTTGACAACATCTGGGATGATTGCAAAAGTGGTCAAAATGATACATGTCAATCTCCAACTGTATCCAAAGATGAAAAGAAGAGAAGATCACTGAACCTGGCTAAGAGAGATTCCTTGGGAAGCAAGCAGAAGAAAGTGAAAGATGCTCCCAAGAAGAGTTTGAAGAATGAAGAGAAGTCCTTGGAATTGAAATCCAAGAAGGGTGATGCATCCAGAAGGACCACCAAGAAAACATGCTTCTACTGTGGAAAGAAAGGACACATCATGGACCTTTGTAAAGAAGCCATGAAACTAAATAGAAGCAGACTGAACTCCAAAAGACAATCAATCCAGAACAAGAAGGGATTGATTGAAAATAAGTTGCCTAAGAGAGGTAGCTTAGCAGCATCCAAAGAACCATGTGGAACTTCCAAAACTGAGGCCACTCTTCCAAATGATTTACTTGTTATATGGCCACATCAGTTGCAACTTGCCAGAGAACTACAAAGAGTTGAAGATGAAGCTCTGGCAATTGCTAAAGCAAAAGGGAAGAAGAAGGTTTCACATGAAGATGTTTTGAGAACCACACCAGCACAATCATCAATGAAGATCAAATGTGCAAGTGTGAAGACTGGTGAAAATGGGACATCTCGGTTGAGAGAATCTTCTCAACCTTGTTGTTCACATTGATGAACCAAGGAGGTTCCATCTTATTCCCTTATACTATTGCTATTTACATGTGCTGACATTGCAGGGAATTGAAGATGATGATCATTCTCAGCTGGAGGATGGTTTGGACAGAATGGAGTGCATCCCTTGAGGGGGAGCCAATCTGGAGAAGATGATGTTCTAAAATTAATATCATCTTGAGAAAGTGAAGGTATTCCAATCATGCTTTCATCCCTTGTTTCTTAATTGAGTTTATCTTGTCAATTAAGGGGGAGTATGGATTGAAGACAAATGGATGAAAGGGGGAGCTTTATCATTGCACTGAACTTTCTAATGAGTTTTGTGAAGTATGTGCAGGATTTAGCAATTCATTGGTATATCTGAAAAATTTCAAACCCCTGAAGCATGATCTCACATGTACAGTGAATTTTGGACAGCTTTGAATTCCTTGGTCATATCACTCTTGTTTTCTACACCGGGTTAGCCCAAGTAGACTTAGAGCTGATTTACTAAAGGTTCTTTGCTAAAGAGAACATGTGACATCATCCCTCTCCTAGTGTTTTTCAAGAAGATACTTTTCAATGGGAGGAAGATATTTCTGGAAGAGAACCACACCACACCTTTGCATTTGATTGCCAATAAGGGGGAGAAATATTGGCACACATATTGACCCATTCATATGTGCTGAAGTGGTGTATTGACAACAAATACAAAGGGGGAGATTGAAGTGCATTGTGTTGCATTTGTTGTCAATGAGGCATGAAGTTGTCTTGAAATGAATGGATGTCAAGGTGTCAAGATGTGAATGCCAAAGGTTGTGATGGTGTTGGTGATGAAGAGAGAATGGCCATAGTACTAAGATGCATGTCACTTAGGAGATTCACTAAGTGACATAGGAGATGTGGTTGAAACATTCTCTAGAAAATCTGACGATTGTTGAGCTGCTCTATAAGTTCATAGAACTTGTATCCTGATGATACAAAGTCACAACATGATTAGAAGACCATGCATTGTAGTGACAATTCATGAGGAGTTGAAAGGAGTTCCATCCACAACTACTAAGTGGATGATGTGAATTAATGAAGTCCATGCACTATCACTTAGTGCATGTGAATTTGAAGTTGATCCAATTGATCTCTGATTAGATCAATGAAGCACATTGAAGAATTTAAGTGATTCAGGAGCTCAGTTTAAGATGAAGACCCTTCGTGAATTCCATTACAAAGTTATGAATAAATGTTGAAGAAGAATGAAGGAATTATAATGAAGAAGAAATAATTGATCAAGTGATTCGGCTGATGAAGAACCTTCTACAAATGTCTCATAAGTCTAGAATACATGATTGAAAGGAGTTGAGGATGTTTGTGGAAGAAGGATGAAGAAGAAATGGAAATAATGGCTTAGAAGAAGAGGAGGAGGCATTTGGCATTTTGAATTGGTATTTTTCATGGAGGACTTTGTTTTTGACAAAGTCCTATTTGTTACTTTGCCAAAAAATTTGGCCAGCCCGTGAGCACCTTGTGGGTTCAACCCCAAGGCTCATGTGGGCCTAAGGCGCCACGCCCAAGGGGGAACCCGTGGGGCGAGCTCAGGGCGGCAGGGCGCACCCCAAGACAACCGCATGGGCGCCAGGGGCACGCCCGGAGGAGCGCAGGGCACGCGGTGGTGAAACCCGCGCACCAGGAGAGCATAGTGGGCGCCAGAAGCGTGCCCGCAGGGAGCAAGAGTGGGCGCAGAGCGCGCCCGCAGAAGAGAACACGGTGCGGGGCGGCACCGTGAGGGAGGAAGTTCAACTGAGCATATGGCGGCAGCGGCAGGGTAATAAACCGCGGAAAATCCGCGGAAGGTTTCGATGTGGGACGCGCATTTTTCACCCGGAGCGAATCCTGGCCGTCCGTCTCATCGCGCGCTTGATCTGCGCCGCACGATCCATCCGCGGCGCCGCGATCTAATCCAGGCCGTCAGATGTATTTTGATCGCCCGATCCAACGGCTCCCGGATCATCTCCTTCGTCGAGCTCGAGCCGAAGCCACCCGCGAGCAGCCGCTGAACCAGAGCACTCCCGACGACCTATTTTCGAGTTCCCGGCCACCATTTTCGAAACCGAGACCTCCATTCGGCTCTTCTGGCTACACTGAATACATCCATGCCTTAAAATTGGCTTGCATGCAACAAATGAGGAATTTCGGTCGAGGCCGAGGCAAGCAAAGCTTCCGAAGGCCATGGGGTGTTTTTGCGTGCATATTATGGATCAGAAGAAGGCCGTGCATGCGTTCTAAGTCGCATGCACGTAGAGGAAATTAAAGAGGAAGATCCCGCGTGAAACAGAGGGAAGAAACGAGATTTGAAAAAAATCTTTAAAGATCCGAAGATCTCGGGAGTTTGAGATTTATAGCACGCGGATGATTCGGGCATCTCTCTGCCTATAAAAGAAGAGCCAGAGGCTCTCATTTTGCTTGCTGATCTTTTGAAGAAAAACGAGAAGTCCCGTGATAGCACCTTTGCCTCGCGAAGAAGAGCCTGCACGCACACTTGCGCGGCAGTACAGCCCGGAGCTCCTCTAGCTCTGTTTTGGTTCCTTTTGCGCACTCCTTGCGCGAAAGAGGTTGGAGAAGAACCCTGCGCGCTATCCCTTTGTGCGGCAGGAAGAACCCGGGGCCGCTGCACCTTGCGCGCCCACGGTTGAAGCCCCGCGGTGTTGCACCTTGAACACCCGAGTGCTTGCGCGGCAGTAGTACTTGCGCGCCCACGGCCAGTGCATCTTGCGCGGCAGTGTTGAGGATGATTGGCCGCACCCCTTGCGCGCCTTCATTTGAGACAGGGAGTTCGGGTTGTGTTCTACACACAGTGTGTGTGTGAAAAATTTGAAGAACCACCGTGGGCAGTGTGTGTGTAAAAAGGAGAAGGAGCCTGTAGCCATTTATGTGCAAGAAGAAGGCCCTACGGCCGTGTGTGCTTAACAAAACAAGAAAAGGCAGTAGCCTTGTGTGTGTGCAAGAAGGGAAGGAAAGGCCTTTGAGCCTTTGTGTGCAAACAGAACAACAAGTGGCCGTAGCCCTTGAGTGTGTGCCAAATTGAGGAACACATCTTGTGTGTGCTAAGTACCCTAAGGGCAGTGGGTGTGAGCAAGACAAGGCCATACTTTGTGTGTGCATTTGAAGAAGAAGGCCGTAGCCCTTGTGTGTGAAAAATGAAGAACCAAGTGTGTGCATAAGTGAAGTGCACACTTTGAAGAAGATTAAAAGAACAAGGAAGTGAGTGTGCTAAACAAGTGAAGGCCAAGTCTAAAGTGTGTGCAAAGTGAAACAAGTGTGTGCAAAAAGACAACAAGGCCGAACCTTAGTGTGTGTGCAAAAGAAAGTGTGTACACACTAAGAAGAAGAGAATACATCCACACTAAAGTAGAACACACTCTAAGTGTGTAAGAAAATTGAATTAAGTGTGTGAAGATTGTGAAGAAGGTGTGTGATATAGTTGACTACACCCTTTGTGGGTTTATTGCACCAAGAGGAGAAGAAGGGAAGTGCATGCTTGCATGCATGCACATGCACACGTGAACATGTCTGAATCAGCTTGTGTGCAATTTGAGTTGTCCAAGACTAGGAGGTTCTTGAAGAATTGAGAAGGCCATGCAATCATTGCATGAAGAGACAGAGATGCCATGCACTCAGTGCATGAAGTTGTTTTGAACTGAGACTGGACCAGACCGAAGATAAAGATATTATTTGTCTGAGCATTCAGTAGTTGGAGAGAAGCCAGGTCATCCTTAGAAGGAGATAAATCCTGAGCAAGGCGAGAAGACCTGATCATCACAAGTGATCAGAGGTACAGAGCAAGGCCAGCAGTCTTTATCCCAGACTGCTGAGGATACTTGAAGAACATAAAGTAAAGAAGTGCTACTCGTGTGACTCGAGGAGCCAGGAGAAGACCCTGTGGGACTCAGGGAGAAGAAATCTTCAGTGGGATTCTGGAGCAGGCCAGTGGGACTCTGGTAACACTGTGGGACGCAGTATAAAGACCCTCTTGTGGGACTCAGGAGAGATACGGTGGGAAGCTGTATCGACCATTGTAATACTAACAGATTATAATGGGAGAATCCATGCTTGGAGAGCATGGCAAGGATGTAGGCCTTTGGTGCCGAACCTTGTAAATCCTTGTGTCCTGTGCCTTTTCATTACTGCATTATCCGGGAAAGGTTGAGAGATACAAGAAGAGTGGATCGAGGCTTTAACCAGCCATAGAGGTTTAATTGATTAAGAATCAATTAGTAAAAAGTTTTAAAGGATCACTGATTCACCCCCTCCCCCTCTCAGTGATTCACACTGATCTGGGCACTTCAAAATTAAAAAGAATATTTTTCATAAAATCTCGGGGTGTTACAGACAAACCAAGCATCGAGAGACATATTCAGCAACATCTCTTTTCATGCCATCCCACCAGAAATACTCGTTCAGGTCCCTATACATCTTCATGCTTCTAGGATGAATAGATAATGAAGAACTATGAGCCTCATCCAGTAGCACCTTCTTTAATTCGAGGATCGGAGGAACACAAACCCAATTCCTGAACATTATTATCCCATCACAATCAAGGTTGAATTCAGGAACATTTTTCACCTTCTTTTGTAACTCTACATCTTCATTATATGCCTATTCAATCTTCACATGTATAGATGGTTGAACATTCATTTGAGAAATATATGATTTTCCCCTTTCATTATAATTCCAAGATCCATCCTTTGTAAATCCATAAATATTGGATCTTTTGTGATCCTCATCATGGATAAGCTAGCATGGTCTTGTCGACATAATGCATCTTCCACCTTGTTTACTTTCCTAGGGTGGTAATGAATTGAGCAGTCGTAATCCTTAATCAGCTCCAACCATCTTTCTTAGTCCATATTCAGCTCCTTTTTTGTGAAAATATACTTTAATCTTTTTTATCAGTATAAATGTCACACCTTTATCCATAAAGATAATGAATCCAAATCCTTAATGAAAAGATTACCGCAAGTAACTCCAAATCATGAGTTCTGTAATTTTTCTCATGAATTTTCAACTGTTATGAGGCATAAGCTATCACCATATCATTTTTCATAAGAACACTCAACAATCCCTTCTTAGATGCATCATTGTAGAACAAAAACCTTTTTACACTACAAGGTAGTGTGAGCACAGGTGTACTAGATAAACTTCTTTTCAACTCCTTGAAATTCTCTTCACATTCCTCCGTCCAAACAAACATAACTCCTTTCTGAGTCAACTTGGTGAGTTGATCTGAAAACCTTGAAAAATCTTTCTCAAAACATCGGTAATATCTAGCCCAACCATGAAAACTTCGGATCTTAGTTACTGTTGTTGGTCTCGTCCATCATTATATAACCTTTGTTTTTGCGGGATCCACAGATATCCTCTATTTTGAGATTATGTGACCCAAAAATGAAACTTTTTGATGCCAAAATTCACACTTGGTAAAATTCGCATAACGTTTCTCCTTTCTCAGAGTCTTCAATATAATTCTCTAGTGATCTTCATTTTCTTCCATTCTCTTTGAATAGACAAGAATATCATCTATAAATACTACCAAAAACTGATCAAGATAGTCTCTAAAGACTCTATTCATCAGATCCATGATGATAGCAGGGGCATTAGTAAGACCAAATGGCTTCACTATAAATTCATAGTGTCCATACCTTGTACGGAAAGTCGTCTTTGGTATATCTTCCCTTTTGAAACTTAATTGATGATACCCTGAACAGAGATCAATCTTGGAAAATATTGAACTCCACATAGTTGGTCAAATAAGTCATCAATGCGCGGGAGAGGATATTTGTTCTTGATAGTGATCTTGTTACGTTCTTGATAATCAATGCAGAGTCTCATTGATCAATCTTTCTTCATAACAAATAGAACAACTGCTTCTCAAGGTGACGCTCTAGGGAATATGAATCCTTTATCAATATTCTATTAGAATTTCTTCTTCAATTCCTACAACTCAATTGGGGCCATTCTATAAGGTGTCTTTGAAATAAGCAAAGCACCCGATATGAGTTCTATTGAAAACACAACATCACGATTTGGTGGAAGACCCAGCAATTCCTCCGGAAAGACATCATGGAACTCCCATACAATAGGAATATTCTTAATCGTGAGTTTCTCTCCAACCATTGGAGATAAATAACTTTCATTTAGTGGAATCAAGACCCATAAGATGGAAGTAATTTCCACTGGAAGGTTATTTTCATCCTTGCATCGATAAACGATCATAGATTGATTAGGAATATAAAATGTGACTTCCCTTCTTTGTAAATTGATATGAGCTCTATATAGAAAAAGCCAATCCATGCCAATAATCACATCAAATTCCACTATATGATGGATCATAAGATTTTCAGGAAGAACATTCCCACAAACTTCAATCGGAGAAGAATTATAAACTTTTTATTTGACTGTTGTGCCATTAGGGGTTTTCATTGCTAACTCAAAATCTAATTGTTGAGATAATATGGTGATATCCTTAGAAAATTCTTCAAAAATAAAATAGTGGGTGGATCCAGAATCAAATAAATCATTTGCTACTTTAGAGTGGATGGTAAGTGTACCTTTCACGACATCATTATCGTACTCCACATCACTAATAGAAATTGCATGTGACATTCCTTTTTCTATAGCCTTAAGAGTTGGTTGATGTCGATCATCATCATCAACCCTTGGATTAGGGTATTTATTAGCATAATGACCCATTTCCTTGCACTTGTAACATTGAAGTGTAGGAGGTGCACTCTGTGTAGCCTTTTCTTTGTTCGCATCACTAGACATCTTCTTCCCATCATTGCGGCATTCAAATGCATGATGACCTTCCTTTCCACATTTAAAACATTTAGTTGTCCTTCTAAGACAACTCCATCCATGTTTTTTTCCACACTTTGAGTATAAGGGAAAACTCATCTTCTTTTCAGTGTGCTCTTCAGATTTTCCTTTGAATTCCATTTTACTCTTCTTATCAAACCCATATGACTGATGGGTTACTCCAATCTCCATCTCAACTTTGAGAGCACGTCGAATGATTTCCTCATAGCTATTGAAGTCTCTTATGGATAACACCCACCAAAGACTTGGTTTTAAGCCACTAAAGAATCGATCGATCTTACTCTCAGGTTGGATAATAAGACTAGAAGCGTACCTTGCATGTCTTGTAAAATTTTCTTCATATGTACCAAAAGATTCATCATCCATTTTCTTTAGTTCAAGAAACTCTTTCTCGATCTTTTCTCGGAAAATACGAGGGATGTACTTATTGAAAAATTAGTTCTTGAACTCCTCCCATTCCATGGATTCAATTTCATCCCTTTGCCTCATATTTTTTATAAGATTCCACCATTGATCAGCATCACCTTCCAAGCGATAAACTACTATGTTGACTTTATCATGTTCAGAACATTGAAGAACTGAAAATAATTTTTCATTGGTATTGATCCACTATTCAGCCACTAATGGATCAGAAGACCCACTGAATGAAGGTGGGCGCTGCCTCATGAAGGATTCAATAGAATTTTGCTCCTTCCTTTTCTCATTTGGAAGTCTTGCACGATTCATAGCTTGAGAAAGTAATGTGAGAATGGCTATAAGATTTTTCATTCCAGCTCTCATAACATTTGGTTGCTCAGGGGGTCAGTCATTTCATTTCCCATCGCATTCCGCCTTAACACGGTTCCTTCGGGTTCCAGCCATTGACTAAAATCAAGAAGAATAGCATGATAAACACTAATTATAATAGGAAAACCACATAATCAAGAATAAAATTTCACACTTAAGGTCTTATCATAGGATTTTCATGGCGATTTCTAAAACACTAATATTGTGTTCTATTCTTAGACATATCCTTAGGTTTCTTACTAAGGCTTTCACATCCTAGTTTCTAAAGGTTGACTATACCTTTCCTCGGATACCAACTATAACAACCCATACTTTACATACATTGTTAATACTTTAAAATGGAAGTACACTTATTAAAACATATAACAAAACCATGAAAGGACCGTATATGTATAGTGTATTTAGAAACTGGGAAACATAAACAACTGGTTCATAAATCATCTATGTTGTCTCCCATTTACATCATCATATCTAGAGTCCCTTTTTGGAATATCCTACTTAATATCCTTCTTCCTGACCTGGGGAAAGAAACCATACAAAATGGTGAGCTCAAATGCTCAGTAATGGTAAACAAAAGAAATATCAATCACATCATATTTTTAAGAACATAACACATTGGAAATTTTAACCTGCAAATGAGATCATAATTTCATAACATGGGATAAATCATAGTAATGAAATGTAATCCCAATAATCAAAAATTAAATCATGATTCTTTGTGGCATACACACATAATCATAGAGAATCATATCTTATTAGTCAAGACTCATTACCAAGACTATCTTAGTTGAAAAATTCCATTTCTGAACTGAGTTCACTTCTCGTTTTAGTCCGGTTTCACGGAACCGGTTTAACCTGCCGTTCCAACCATGTCTATCTCATGAGATATAAAATCATTACCCGATGAATTTGATGGAGAAATAGGTCTCAACCATCTCATAATTATACCATTCGTATGTGTTCCACTAAATCATAAACCATACATCATAGCATAACCCATGTAATAAAAATGGGAATCATAAACATCATGATGTTATAAAACAATTCATATAAGATAAAGGAATTCATAAAAATATTTCCATCACAACATAATCAAATCAATTTAATAATAGGGATATAAAAATAAACCAATATTACCTTAGATGGAAAATAATTTTGATAAAACACTTGAACTCCATTTTTAAAGAAAATATCCCTTCTACTTCAATTTTTTTCCCTCTCTTAACATGTCATACAATTTTAAACAAAAAGAAGTTCATTAAAAATAAACATGAAAACTTGTAAAGGAATATTCTTGGAAATAATGTTTTAAAAATTCATTCATTCCGTATAAGTTAAAAAACATTCTTCTCGTACTTTTGTCATAAAATTCAAAAAGTACCTCGTATGAAAAATGACAAAAGATTCTTTTCATATCTTTTACTAAAAACACACCGAAGGGTAAAATTGGATTTAAAAAATTGTATAAGGATATAAATAATATTACATATTGAGGAAACATGTATGTGTATGATAAATATTCCCTAGCAAATTCTGAAGTATAAACAATCTCGGATAATAATTGAGATTGCGAGATTGTCCCTTACCTTAGGTCTGATTTGCTTCGTAAGTGTCCAAAACTCCTTTATAATGATTTAAATAATGTCAATGACTTATTCCATAATCATAGTCATTGTTATGATATCGTATATGGTAATATTCTTAGCTTCTTATTAGTAATATTTCATTGGTACTTGTTATTCGGGTGTTTATTACTTTTTGTTCTTATGCGTGTTTTTTCGAATAAATTATTATTATTCATTTTAGGTTATAGATACCTCATTTCCAGAATTTTATTAGTGTAATATATATCATATTAATACATTCAATTAATTTATATAATAATTATGCAATTAAGATCATGTATAACGAGTTGCATCACATCATGGAGACGGTATTCCGTATGTATGCACGAGCGATTATATCGTTCCCATGATCGTGGAATTGTATTGGAGTGTATGTATACTATTTCTGAATCAATATAACTTTTTTATAATAATATATATTTATTCTTTACAACATTATACCCATCCAAGTAAGGTGGTGGTGTAAAATAGATTAAACCATGGCGTGGAGACGGTATTCCGTACATATGCATGTGCGGTGATTTAGTTTTCCGTAGGATAGATAGATGGTGAAATAGAGTTTTTTCATACATATAATAACATATAAGTATATTAGTGATACTGATGTTATTAATTCATAATTAAACAACTAAAAACGAAGAAGTAGAAGAAGAAATAAAGTTGAAAGAATTGGTAACAGATATTACCTCTTCTTTCGACATGCCTTTTGAAACCTCCTCTTAAGGCACTAAGATTTGTCTTTTAAGAAGACAAGAACCTCTAGGATTTTTCTAGGGATATTTAGAGGAGAAATTGGCAGGGTTTTTCCGAGATTGAAGGCTCAAAGTGGTGTAAGGAAGAGAGGGAGGAGGTGACCTTTTATAAGGGAGGAGCGGGGCACTTTGGAAAAAATAAAAAAATATTATTTTATTATAAAGTCACATTCATTTTTAAATAGCTCCAAATTGAATTATTTCAAAGATAAGGTGGTGATGGGTAGAAATACATGTATCCAATAGAATTTTGACAAGTTTAGGCTTCTATTTTAACCTTATCACTTAGATTTAACTTTAAGTTAAATAATTTTACTCTTACAGTGTCTTTTTGTTTTCTTACACTATAAGGTTAATAGAATTACTATATCAAGACAAAATAACCCCAAATTGTTTATTATTAATACATATAAACATATATAATTCAATTGGCCGAACCATAGATTTTTAGGAATAAAATATCAATTAATAATATAATATTTGTTTTAAAAACTATTTTATGTCAATTTTGACACTATTTGGTAATTGATTTTTGTGAAAATTATAACAGAATTATTAGTTCGAAACAAGTTAATTAAATCAATAATAATATGTGATATTAACCTAAAAAATTAGTTTAATTCATAAAAATTCTCAAATTACATTTATTTGGGTATTTATAACATCAATTATGGCAATAGGTTATTAATATGATAATTACTGCATCATATATGTGTCATATATAAATTAAATTATATATTGTCTAAAAATTATAAATAAAATACCATTATGTAATAAATATTTTTAGATTTCTAATGAATATTTATACTAGAATTTATCTTATGTATAACCCTATATTAAAAATTATTTACTTATTATACTTTTATTTTATCAAATTCAACCCTTCTTTGAATAAATTAATATTAAATGTCCTAATCTAATCCATGTGGGCCTAAATGGTCATAGTTTATTACTAAGGTTGTTTTGGGTCTAATTAAACTTATCCAATAGAATTAGGACATGTGTTAGTGTAATAATAATATCATTTTTACCTTTAATTACCCTATTTACTTTTAACCGTGGTAAAAAAATTAAAAAGCTACTATTCATCAAAAATTATTTTCATCTCATTGAACCACATATAACTTACTGAAATGAACCATGTCTCTGGGATTTTTGATATTCCACTCCCAGAAGTAGTAAAATTATGTTTTATGTTAATTTGCAATTTCTCCTAGGAGGTGGGTAAAAGACAGTGAAAAGTTCAACAAAATTTTTATATAAAAAAATTACTCAAATGAATTGTATTGAACTTATATAGGTATAATGAATAAATTTTGACCTAAAATAAATTTAAATAAAATATATAATTATTTAAAAAAAAGTCTGATTTTAAATAGTAACCCAGTTTTTTCACTATTCAAAAAAATAGAAAGTTTCCAGAAAAATACCAAAATTTTACCCTATGCTAATTTTTATATTCCGAATACAAAAATGAAGAACGTTTTGAAAAATAAAAATTACAAAATTACAAAAAGTGTGTCTTTCTATTCATAACAGCTAATTTTAATAATATTTTAATTGCATATCGTAGTTTAGTGAAACTCGGTATTGCGTACGACGCAAGCTATCGATGAAGGTCGCGATTGCATGTAAAGAAAGCCAAGTATGTGTTGTGTGTAGTGAAAATTTTCTTTGATGATTTATATAAAAACAAAATATTTCTTATAAAAGTCTCGGGTGTTAAAACTATTGAAATAAATTTGTGGTTGTGTTAATTTATTATATATTGGTAAATTTTAAAAGTCATTAGAAACAGAAAATAAACCTAAGGATTGTTTTTCAAATTCAAAAATAAAATAAACTATTTGGAAAAATTTTTATGTGTGAAATTTGGTTATAAAAAACTTCATTCATCCAAAATAGTTTTTCTAAATATGGTATAAATATTTCCCCTTTTGAAAATAATATTTTTTTAATAATGGACAAGACTGAAAAATATTATATATATTCACAATTTTCGTGGATTATTAGGTTACTACAATCAGTTTTTTAAAAACATTTTTCGATTATCTAACCTACAAAGTATGTTAACTCAATATGGAGTTAAATTCAGTTGGATGAAAGAATGTGATTATTATTTCTTGGATATAAAATTAAGATTAGATAATTGTCTAGTCTTGGACCTACCCTATAGAAATTCTGAATTTTATATTTACAACGATGCCTCATTGAAGGTACTTGTTGGTGTTTTGATGAAGAATGATATGTTAATTTTTTATGCTTCATGTAGGCTAAAACCTCTTGAGTTAAATTATCCTACACATTAACAGTAATTAGTTTCTATGGTTTTATATTTAAAAAATTCAAGGAATTATTTATATGGATTATAGAGTGAAATATATACTAATCATAAAAGTTTAAAGCATATATTCACTCAAAAAATGTTGAACATGAGGCAAAGAAGATGTGTATATCTGTTTAAGCATTTTAACATCATGATTCATTATCATTCGGAAAAATAAAAAAAAGTATATGGTGATATGATATTGAAATATAAAGATACAGAAACCATGATTAATTTGGAATATAACACATTTCTGAATTATTTAATGAATTCTGGAATAAAAATTATACATATAGAAACATCATCTATTTTCTTCAACATTTAGTACAATCACCTTAGTTAGAAATAATTATGAAAACACGGAAGAAGGATCATTTATTATTATAAAATGATGTATTTTTTAAGAAGAGTTGGTATCTTGAATTTAATGTTGATGAAGAATGTGTTATCATATTTGGAAAGAGATTACGTGTACTTTATTATTCTATGTTGGTGAGAGAATTGTTGAGTGATGCTTCTAAGCCCCCATTATCAATTAATCTTGTAATTAAAATGATTTATAGATACCTTCTAGAGTGCTACTAGTGGGGTGGAATGATCAAAGACATTATAAATATTACCTTAAAATGTTACTCTTTTCAATAGGTTAATGACAAAAGGCAATTACTGAAAGGTATACTTCATCCTTTTTCGGCATTTGAGTCGAAAGTGGAAAAAATATATTCATAGAATTTGTAGAGAGATTACAAATACACCTTCAACTAATAATAAAATTTGGGTTATTATTTATCCACAAACTAAATATTATCATTTACTTCCCATTTTATATTCTATTTATTTAGAAAAAATTATCCTTAATATATCATGGATATAATTTGGTTATATAGATTTCTTCTCTTGATCATGATCCCATTAGAACATTTAATTTATGTAACGGACAACAAAAGTAATTGGGTACTGAATTAAAATCCAGTACAACTTTTCATCATAAATCTGATGGAAAGTTCAAGTGAATGATTCAAATCATGAAATGAATTATTGGTTCTATTTCAATGTATTTATATTATAATTGGGATCAATAAATTTTATTTGTATAATTTTTTATAATAATATTTTTTATTCCAATAAATGTATGTCACCTTTTAAATATTTATATAGAAAGAGGTTTTAGGCTCCATATTAAAGGGTTGAAGTGGGAAAAAGTAAGTTGATTGGGATATAAATGGTATAATAAATGGATGAGCATGTAAATATGATTCTACAATATTTGAGGATATCTCGGAGAAACTATAAAATATATGTGGATAATGAGAAGAAATATCTTTCTTTTGAGGTAGGTGATAAATTTTTCCATTGTGTATCTCCATAAACAATTGAAATATATTTTAGTAAAAAAGAGAATCCAAATCCTTGGTTTATTAGTCTATATGAAATATTAGATAAATTTAGATTATTTTCCTGTTAATAGTCTTTTACTTTGATTTTATCTCAGATACAAGATATTTTTCCTTTTTTTTGTTAATAAAATATGTTTTGGATGAAACTCATGTTTTTAACCATGAAGTATTTCACTCAGAAGAAAACCATTATTATGAGGAAAAACTGTTACACATTCTTAATAAGTGATAAAATTAGTTGTGAAATAAGTTAATTTATCAAGTTATGGTTTTATAGAAAAACCTTATGGTTAAAGAAGCAACATGGGAATCAAAAAATGCTATGTAATAAAAATATCACCACATATTTATATAATGAACAGTATTTTGAGGATGTAATTCTGAAAATAGGGAAGAATGTATCACCCCAGTTAAACTAACTAGTTAAAAAATTTAATTATTTATTGGTATTCATGTATTATATTTTATATAGTTATAGAAAAAATATTAAGTAAATTTTCAATGAAAAAGGAAACAGTTATTTTTTATTATATTTAAATTCATGTATTACATTTTATTTCAATTTATAAATTTAAGAATTTTATTTTTACACAATGAACATATTTTTTGAAATTATAATATCAAAATTCCATAAGGGTGAAATTTTAGTACTTTTCTGAAAAAGATTGAGTTTCTATTGAATATTTCAAAATACATATTTTTGTAAAACTATAACTTATTTTTATTAAATAAATACATTTCATAGTCCTATTTGAACAATAATTAATATAACAATCCATTGATTATAAATAAAATAATTAATTATACATTGATCAACCTTATTCTTGATTTTGGTATATTCCCTTCTTGGGATTAACAATAATTTCTAAAAACATTTTTTGTCATGTTTTCTATTTTAATATTATATTAATTTCTTCTAATTATATAAAGTATGCCTTGATTATAGGATTAAATATTTTGGAATCAGGTGGTAAAAATTTTAAAAGTATTCACCTATTTATTTTTAGTCATCATGAATATTAATCATTATAAATATTTGTCACCTCAATGTGGGTAAATTAGGTGATTAAGGATAAAAATAATATGATAAGGTAAAAAAATAAACCCAAAACATTACATTAATCTATTATAACAAATGTTTTAAACCATAATCATCCAATATTTAAATTTATGGAAATCTTGTTCAATTTTTATTTTAAAATGACTTAAATAGTTATTTAATATAAAGTCACAAATGTTACTCTCCTTATTTTAATAACTATAATATTTTTTTATGGAAATAAAAATAATTTATGTTCAGTTATACATTTTTATTTTGAATATAAATTAATTTTTATCATTTTGCTATATTTTTAATATTTAGTGATGAAATAATTAACTTATATGCTTACAGAACATCGAAAAGGTTTATGTATAAGTTGTATTTAAATCAAATAAATAATTTTAAAAACATTAAAAGTAGTATTTTTTGGGTAATTTTTAGATTCCCATTAATTCTATAAAAAATATAACATATTTTGTATGCTTGAAAAGATTATATTTTAATTCCATTACTATATTGTTGTCTAAAGTCTAATTAATTTAATAGTTCTACAAATGAAATTATTGCTATTTTACAATATCAATATTTAAATAAATATTTTAAAATTAATAAAACTTATATATTTGACCGTGTGAGTTGTATATGATTTATAATAAAAAATTGGTATATTTATGAGAAACGTTTCTATATATAGAAACTTTCTTGACCCCTAAAGAGTAGAAAACTTCGATAATATGCTTATTGTCAAAAGGGTTAACGGGGGTTAAAACATAGATATCACGGTCTAAAATTCACCTATACTAGTAAAAATTTTATTGGATTTTTTTATTTCAACTAATCCACAAACTATATTAATATTAAATCATTTTTTGATACTTTTTCATAATTTTTTTATATTAATATAGTACTTTAGGTTATTCTAAAAGTTCCCCTCCCCTCACTTATAAAAGTGTAAATCCTCTCCTATTTTCCTCAAACATTTTGAGAACTCAGGTTCAGATAATAAATTTCCCAGACTCTCTAAAATAACACTAACCACATCCTAGAGGTATTATAATTACAAAAAGACCAAACCTATGGGTCTTTAGGTGCAATCCAAAGAGGTTGTCTGAGGAGAATGTATACTTCATAACCAACCTATTTCAAGTTTATTTCTTCATATAACACCTAGAAACCATTTTCACCCATGAAGATATAATAACATAAATATTTTAAATATAGTTAGATATTATTAAGTCAATAAAACGACATATATCAATCAGATTCTTTCATAAAATTGGAAATAAAAACATCATTTGTTTGTGCAATGGACTACTGCCATACGAACCGATGTAATTTCTTTTCGATCAATCTCTCTCACAGAGAGTTATAATGATGTATTTAATATATATATATATATGATATTAATATATGATTTATCATTATTTAAATATAATTTAAAATTTATTTTCTTGAATTTCCGTCCAATGAAAAATGATAACGTCATTCATGCATAGGTATGGACTACCATCTCCACAAAGAGATGTGGTATGTTACTCATCACCACCGAAAATCTTTGATATATACAAGTTAATTTAAAGAAATATTATGAAATTTATTATATAATATTCATATGGTAAATATAATATAATAATTACATTCTTTACATCATGATTGTTGAAAAATTGAAATATTACTAATGTGCACGTACGTCGTACCATCCCCATGGCTGTAATGTGGTTCATTTCTCATAAAAATATTTCATGGATGGTTTTAAAAGTATAATTAATATATAAAATTATAAATATTTAATGTTTATTATTTTCTATATTACTTAATAATGTCCTCTTTGACCATAGTCATCCTACCAAATGCATTTGGTATATATAAGTTCAAGACCATCAAAACATCTAATATGAATTTAAATGATTATTTAATTGAATTTAATATTAAAATAAATAAAATAAAAGTAAATATTATCTTGAAAAATGTTATTAAGTAATTAAATAACTAATATATGTTTAATATTCAGGATGTTAAATAATGTATGTGATGAGTTGGACTTAATGTAATGAACATTTTAACTAAAAACCTCATTTTAAATCTTTCTATATTTATATACTAAATATTTTTTTTCATTTAAATTTATATAAAATTATTTTATGGATATATTTATATGGAAATAATTGAATTATGGAGTAAATTTTATATATTTCTTTGCTTTATTTTGATTTTTTTTCATAAATAATCTTTTTATTTATTTTATAAAGAATTTTTTGACATTATTTATAGAAACTAAAAAAGGAATGTTTTATTTTTACAAAAAAAGCATTAATGTATTTTCTCAACATCATAAATATTATTTTATGTTTGGGTTCTATTATAATATAATAATCTGGATTCCAATAAAAACCCACCATTAGGTTTTTCTAGATATTTTAATATTGAAAATGGGATTTTGAAAGGAAATGGTATTTTTAAATATGTGAAAATGGTTTAGGTATTGGATATAATGATTATTTTAAAGGGTTTAATAATACAAAGTTTCAATCATATAATTTTTAATTAATGATATGGTACATGAGATTTATATATGATGATAGGTGAGCTCTATTTGTATTAAATAATGGCTGATTCGGATAAATCTTATACGATGTGTGATTTTGATATAACTTATATGATAAATTAGACTGATATATCTCTCTAGTGCATCAGGTAATGTTCGTTATCATTAGAATAATGAATGAAGAAGTTAACCAGGTTAGATTATCTTGGGGATTTAACAACTCTGCATTTATTTTTGACACGATTTTAACATGAGTTTGAAATAGAATCATCTATGATTCATAAAAGGCTTCATATCCACATACTATAGGTTTTAATGGATTTATTTGAGGTAAAATGGGTTTTTTCATTGGTTGTTATTTATTTTATATTATCTAAGAATATGGTGGTAAATATATTTATTTGGGTTTTAATGTAATTATTTGGGCTTACATATTAATAAATTTTATCGTCTATAATTATTTTTTCCATCCCACGTTTTTATCCTTTTTCACAAGGTTTATGGATGAGTAAGAATAAAGAGGAAACCAAGTTGAAAGTCATAAATATTTTTATTCCAGGAAGACATGTTTTATTTTAAATGATTTATATCGTGGGAAAAATAGATACTATGTATAAGTGTCCAGCTCATAATATATATGTTTGTTATGTAATATTTATGATCTAATTATCAAAAAATATAATCCTAAAATATCGTTGGGAATAAAAGAAATTTAATTCGCGTATAAAGAAAATAGATTATGTAATGTTTACTGTGAGTACGTATAGATCCAAAATAATTTTTTGTTGATTTGATTAAATATTTAGATAAAATAAAATATGAGATATTTAAAATATGTAATTTTTTGACAAAATTTAACCAATATTAATAATGTTATAAAATATTACATAAATTGTCTCAAATTTTAGAATATAAAGAATGTCAAATTACATGCCTTGTAAATTTATAAGATAAAATAGTTTATTTTGAGATAAATATAATGTTATTATATTCATATTTTTGAGAGTTTCCATAAAGAAGTCCAAAATAATAAGGTTCATAAAATTTATTTCATTATGAATTATTTATAAATTTTTATCATGTGTCTAAATTTATGATTTATTCATTTATTTAGTTTATTCATTTCTATATTCATAGAAATAAATTTTTTATATTATAAATCAATATTTTATTTATTTAACGTTGATAAACTATTGTTTTTATCACACAAGGATTTAAGGATTTAAATGATAGGTCTGCTAATTGATTTAGTTTTATTATGACATTATTTTCTCAGTAATGGGTTGTTATCTTGAATTATAAGTTAATTACAGTATAAATATATTTGGTTTTAGAACTGTAACAGAATTGATTTCATTCTTGAGAAAATAATCATGGGTAGTTGGGTTTTGGGTCGAATTTCACAATATTCTGCAAGCAAGGCTCTATCGTGAAAAATGTGGGTTGAAACCTATCGCTTCATGCTTAATCTTGTGTGTTTTTTATTTTACGTGGTTATAAGCCATTACAATAATGGTGTTATTTCACATTATACATGTGATATATTTGGATATATATACATATAAATATATTTTTATTTATATATATTATTAGTATGCATTTGATTTATAAATGAATCGTATATTATATTAAATATAAGAAATAATAACTTGTTAGTTTTATAGGGAAATTTTTTATCTTAATTTGAAAATAGAATAAAATTTTATTTTTAGTGATAAAATATTGAGTCTATGTGTTATGGAATAAAGGAAGAACATTAAAAATAATCAATTATTTTTTCATTGAAACTTTGAAAAAATTTCATATATCATCCCTTGAATGTAACCTAAACCCCAAAAATATGTTTCCAATATAGTGTATCGTTATTATGCATCACAAAATACATCCTAATGTATCCTCAACTTTCCAAATATGTTACAAAAACATTTCAACATAAGCTGTGTTGTGATTCTCTATTCTAGGGATACTCTTTCAGCACATCGATGCAACATATTTCCCCTAACACATCATCACTCCAAACATATCATTTATTTGTTTCATCATATTCTAGGGAAAGTGAAATATAACATCTTCCATCCACCTAATGTTCTATTGAGTGCCAATATAGATTCTATCATATTAAGACACATCTCATCCCTTTGGACAATGACCAACACTTTTTGTGGAATCCTCATGCTCCTTTAATTCTATGTGCATTTACTCATAATGTGGTCTCAACCAATGACACAGGATCCATCAACTTATAAAATAATGTCATGATACTAAAAATATTTGAGCCTCACGAGACCCACTCAAAACACCCAGTGAAGGATCAAGATCACTTGGATGGGCTAGGTACCTTCATGAAGATTATTTTGGTCCATGGTATTCATCACCAATACACATAAAATCCATGGTGATGAGGTCATACATGAAATAATATTTCAGATTAATTTTTTCAGATAAATAAATTATTGTCCCCTCAATTCAATATGGTTGAATACTTAGCCTTTAGTAATTCCATACAGTAAGATAATAATTTTTAATCTATAATTTCAATAAAATAAACATTATTTTTATTTATAGTACATAATTTCATCTTTTACCCTTTATTTATACCTATTTTCCCCCATCATGTCTCTTAATCCTCACATTGTTGGGTAAGATTCCAATAGTTATGATATTTATGGTAGGTTTATGCTATTCCTGAACCCCATTTGTGATGCACAAGTGGTTGTGTTGTAGTTGGGTGTCATGATCATACACCTTAAATGAAATTACAATTGTTCAATTATATTCTCTACCAAATAATTAATTCCACCTATTTCTCAGTCCAACCCATATATGATGGACTGAGGATGATTGATGTATGAACAATGTATAGTGGGATTGGGTGGAATTTTTTGCCATTCCTTATCCGTGGTTAGTTTATCATTCATACTATAGAGGATGTGACATTTGGTGTCCCTATGAGTTCTCTAAAAATACACCAGATTTCAAAATAAAAGTAGGTTATGGTAGTTCATGAATGACATTGATAGCAATATTAATCAAAATCTGAAACAACATTAATAGATAATATAGGAAACCATAGGATAAACAAAATATTCATTATATTTCCTTATAACCATTGTATGTTTAATTTATTTAATTCATTTTATATTGTTTCAGACAAAACCATAAACCCCCTACATATTTCTAATGGATTTATTTTAAACACAAAAAATAAAAAAAAACATTAATAAGTTTTATATACCTTGGATCGTGAGTGATTGACTAATCTCCATGGAGATGGTCATAGTTTTCCCGATGGGATTCATTTGGAGGTCTATAAATTGTATTGATTATCCCCTATAATAGGCCATTAATCAATTTAAAACTATTACTAGGAAGTCAAGATGATCACTTTCAGTTCTTCTATATGATAATATTTCCTTGACTTTCATTAAATAAAAAATAAAAAAAAGAATCTATTTTTAACTCACACTGTCCTTTGAGTGATTTTTTTATGATATGATAGATGGGTGAGGTGACTATAAAGATGAAATAAAAAATGGGATGTTTTTAGGGTTCTCATCAGGGATCTCAAGATAAGACATTAGTATCCATTTTAAAGAGAATTATATATGTAACACACTTAGTTCTTCGAGTGATTTCTAAAATTTTATAAAAAAGTATCCTATGATCCAAAACAGACTCTATTTCCACTTTTGAAGAAAATATTTAGGTTTTAAGAACCACAATGAAGAATCCTTCTCTCCCTAAAATTTTAGAGTATACATTGTGGCCTTACATGAAGTATAAATACATCCATCCAGTAAACTCAATAGAGTCGAATTAAATTTAGACTTGATGTTTTTTATTTTATATTTTTAAACAATTAAACTCACTATGTAAATTAGTATTTTTTATAATCAATTCCAATATTATCCTTGTAGAGTGATGAAGAAGAAGAAGATCCAACCATTAAAAAGAATATAGTGTGAAATTTTGATAAGGAAACTGCCAAGATGTGGTGATTAAATAAGAATATATCCCGAGGTATGAAATAAAGCCCTTGCCTATTTGAGAATTAGTATAATATCATCTCATGGTGAATTATACACTCAAGGATCCTCTTTATTTCCTTTTACCTATGTATTTCCATTATTTTTATTCTTATATCATGGTAGGTATGGAATATTTTCCATTTATCATGGGGTTCCACACTCATGATATCCACTTATATATATTATGATAAATCATATGAGTTGGTTTATACCGCACACACCTCATTAACCAAGAGGTCAGGGATTTCCAATAAATTGTCAGGTTATAGGAAGTATAAATATATCACCACTTTTTAAATTAGAAATGAATCTATTTCTCTCCCTCACTTTCTCAGTTTATTCTATTTTGAATAATTTCTAATATTTTCATTATTTTATTTCATAGGTAGTAAAAGGTGTAAGTTAGAGTACTAGTTAATACTTTCACTAAAAAATGTTTTATTTCCCTATCCCACTTTCCTTTCAGTTACCAATATTTTTCGTTTATGTGAGCTTTATGTTGTGTCGTGAAAGTTATGTGAAGTGGGTTTTCAAAAGTTTTTAGTTGTTTTATGAATATTCCACTTCTTCTATTGTTTTACATTAAATAAAAGGATTTTTGTGTTTTCCTTTTTTGAGTGAATAATATCATTTAGTTATCTAAGAGAAAAGTTTATTTTTGAAACATTAATTTTTTTTTTGAAAATTAGAGTAAAATATTTTTATTGAATTGGATTTAAGTGGACCAAAATATATTATGAATCATTTTGATTAATAAAATGGAGTTTATGTGAATCAATTTCTTAATAAAAGTTATAATTCAATGAATTATTATTTAACAACTAATTATATAAGCATATTTAAATTAGATTTGTTTGATTAATTGAGATATAAACAAATTTGATAAAAAATTTCCAAATCATAGTGCGTGTCTGTTTGAAAAATGAATATTTATAAACAAGAGTAAATAATAATCAGATAGATGGGTTTTTAAACAATACTCCCATGCCTCGGTTATAAAAATAACTATAGGGGATGCCTACTTTTTAAAATAAATTAATTCCAAATTATTCATGATCATTTATTTAATGACTTTCATGCAGATGAATGGATTTAAAAAAGTAAAATTAATTTCATAGTTGTTGAAAAAATGAATGGGTTGGTAAATATTGAACTAGAATAAAAAATAAGAAAATTAATTTTCTAATAAATTACATACTGATGAATCAATATTTTTGATATTGGGTGTTGAATTGAGAACATAAAAGGAGGGAATTAAAATGATGTACAGTGATAATATTTAAATTCTATTAAATCATAATTAATTAACATTTGTTTGCCAAGGATTGAACATGGGAAGAAGTGGATTTTTAGTGAAGAATCATATTGAAAGTAATTACTTTAGTGAATGAAATTATTTAACTGTATGGGAGTGATTAATCAATTTTATTATTGTAGATTTTTATTTTAATTAAAACATATATTATATTAAATAGATGAAATATTTTGGTTTTTTATGGTAATTTTTTAAATTGGTTTTAAAAATTCATAAAATAGTTTTTTAATGATTCGTTAGTTATTTTTTGTTCCATGGATTAGTAAAAATATTTAAAACAAATATACATTTATATTTTTAATAGAACTTGCAAAATTAATCATTCACCTTCAGCCTTTTTAGGGTTTTTGATTCTTAATTTGATGGGAATGGGGCTCCTTGGAAACACTTAACATTTCCCCTTCTTCCACATATTGGTTTATGTTTTCTACTTCCCTATTTCCAATTTCCATGAAATATAATTTTTTTTAATATTCGAAGAGATTGTAACATCATTTCCCCTCTTTGATTTAGTTTTATATTTTCTATATGTTGGGAGTTATATTTCAAATACTTTTTTCTTTTCTTCCTAACCTATGGAGACTAAACCCTTTATTAGGTCCTACTCTATGTAGTTCACCTTGTTTTGGGATGTGTTGGTGGTTTTGAATGGTCATTTATTTTCCTTTTTCTCATTTTTAGGTTTTTTATTATTTTAGTCCTTTTGGGTTTTTATTTTCACTGGTTCAAGAAGTCATATTATTTTCATCATTTTATATTTTAATTAATTCAATCAAATATAACCCCATTCATTTCAGGCCTGATAGTGAGTTTTTCCACATCAGATGAAATTTTTTAAGTTATCATCAATGGGTCCATCAAGTTTGTTCATTGTTGGATTATTCCCTATCATCATGATTAGTTTATTCTCTCTAGAGTGGTATAATTTCATTCACATTACCCTATATTTTTTGGTATGTTCCAATTAAAAATACTCTATTTAAATTGGGTACATTAGATTTTTAGGGTAGTTTGTGACTATGGTGGTTGGTGTGATGGTGGTGAAAACATCTTCATCACCTGTATGATCTCAAATGGTTTTGGTTTCAACTTTGAGGAGCGCTTGTGGGGGTTATTTTTGAAGTGTTTCTCTAAGATGGTGGGGATATGTTTTACACTATATTTTGTTCAATCAAGTTTTTTGGTTTTTATTTTTGATGAATTTTTGTGGCAATTTATCCTGATAATGATGAAATGGATTCAAGATTTTTTTATGGAAATGATTTTGATAATTTGGTGAATGATGGATAATTCAAATTTTATTTTGATTAATAGTTCAATGGATTATCTTATTTATTCATTGTCACTAATTATAATAATGAAAAAAATATTTGAGTGATAGGTTTTTTCCTTGTTAGTAATGTTCTTCTAGTGGGGATAGAGGTTTCATCACATAGCATTGGTGGACATTGATAAACTCAAAAGGATAGCACATTGTTTAATGTAGAAGTTACATGACTGATGGAAAAATATAACTTATTGGATACATGGAATTTTCCACTCCATAAAATTTGTAAAATATCATATAATTTAAATATTTCGTTTTATAATTTAAAAAAATAAACCTTTATTTTTATTTATAATAGATAATTTATTTTTAGTCCCCTCTAAATATACCCATTTTTTTTCACCAAGACAATCAATGTGAAGATTGTTGTTTAACTAACCCATGGGTGTGATACCTATGGGGTAACATGGTATTCCCAAATCCCCATATTCATATAATAAGTGTTTTCTTCTATTTGAGATATGGTGGTTTTCCATTTGTGGTTAGTTGTGGTTATCATACACCTTCAATGTAATTCTTTTTATTACATTAAATTCCCTACTAAATCATTAATCCCACTATTTTCATAACAAACATTTATATTATAGAATAGGGAGTACGAATGCATGATCAATATATGATGGGATTGGGTGGAGTTTTGTTTCATTCCTAATCTATGGTGTGTTCATCATTATCTTTTATAGAGAGGGTGAGGAATAGTGTGCCCATGAGATCTTGGAATGTATACTTGATTTGATAATATATATAGGGTATGGTAGTCTAATAATTAAAATAACTAGAATAAAAAATGGAATTTGAAACCACATAATTGATAAAAAACCATAGGCTGAACCTAGGATTAAATCCCATTAATAGTAAACTAGTTTTTTTTAATTTCATTATTTAATTTATTTTCATTTTACTCCATAATACAAGACCCTACCCATTTCCATTTGATTTACTTTAAATATAATACACCAAAAACATTAATATGTGACATATGCCATTGATAATGAGTTATTGACTAAACTATTTAGTGATTAGCATTGTTTTTAAACTAAAATACACTAGGAGATCTATAAATTCTATTTAATAGGACCTATAATAGGTCATGACTAACTTTTGATTTAGGATACTAGGTTATGAGTTGTATAAAGGGTTACACATCAAAATGGTTTGACCATATTGATTTGATGGAAGGGATAGGAATTAAAAACTACATAATTAAAGGAATATATAAATATTAACAGATAACATGAGATAAGAATATTATATTTTAAACCCCTCAAAATAATAAGTGTCATATTCTTTCCAATGAAACACATTTTGAGAACTATATCATTCAACCCTATAGATTCTTCCAATGCTTGGTTCACTATATTATCTTGTTTAATGCAAGAATGTCATTTGTGACCCTAATAGGATTAGGTTCTCATAATTTTCATATTATTTGGGTTATAAATTTCTTGGAAACTGTAAATGTTATGATAATGGAGGAATATAATTGAGATATTCCATATGCAGATTGGGAGAAGACACATTCCCACAACTATCCATGACTCGTATGAAATATTATTTGAATTTATGCACTCTTATATAAATAATTAATAGTAAAAACAATAAATTGTCCCAAAGTATAGTGAAATATGTATGTTTTTAACTAATTAATATGATGGAATTTAAGAGTTGTAATCATATTAGGGTTAGAATATTTAATAATCATCATTAATAATTTATTGTAAAACATTCTAATCATTTAATAAAATCATGTATTGTTGATAAAATGGAATCATCTTCTTCAAACGTGAATTTGAGGTCAATAATATAAAATACAAAACTTGTTAAGAAAATTCCATGAAAATTATAGAAACTTAAGAATAATTCTACAGAAAGAGAAAATTTTTATGTTTTAGAGAGACCACTTCCTATGTAACAAATTATTGATGATTATGAATAAGATAATTCAAATACTTATGAGAAAAATATTATGATTAATTAGAGGTCTTAAAATAATTGGATATGAAATAATCTAAGGAAAGTTATTATTTTCTCACACATTTAATTTTATTTAGAAATTTGATTTAATTAAATTAACTGGATATCTTTTTTAAGGCGTGACCTTTAAAGACTCGTTTCTATTAATGTTACTTCCCCATTTTAGTATTTTCCTAAAGTATAAAGTCCACGATTTTCCTTAGGTATATACTTTTATCTAGGAATTAATGGGGTTTAGGGGGAGTTTTAAGGGGGTTTGGTGGTTATGGGACATGTTTTTTATATCTAGGGACTAAATTTCATATAGCATTGGTCATGGTATAACTATTTTAGAGATGTGGTCATGGTAGTTGGTATTACTGGTTTCTGTAAGACCTAGGGAGAAAAATTCCCATTTTAAAGCATACAGTGCATAGTAGAATTAATTATGGGAAATAAGGGAGAGACATTACTCCCATTTTGAGGGGTTCAGTGTCCAGAAAGGTTGGGTTGTACAAGATTTTGGAAATAGAGAGGAAGGGTCCTCCACACTATGGTATATATCATTGAGTGATAGAAAAAAGTATGGATAATTCCTCTATATCATTGTGTGATTTTAAAGGGTGTCATGGGTGAAGAATTCATGGCTTCATTAGGTACCAACATTACATTCTAGTGATCAAGATTATTTTAAATAGACAAAACAACAACTAAGATCAGTGGGTATATTGTTTCCTTGTATTTCATTATTTAAAAATAATATAGAGTTGACAATAAATGCATTGTAAACATAAAAAACATATTGATCCATGCCTTTCACAAGGAATTTATTATGATTTCAAGATAGTTATATGCACCTGTATTCATTTATTGTGTTATAGATTTCCTTGGTCATATTGACATGATCTCATGTAACCATATTCCATTATAAAATATATTATTCAAATTCTCACAGTTTACCTCATTAATTTTTCAATTTTTCTAGGGAGATGGTTTAGTGATTTTAATAGTGTCTCAAGGGTAACTTTTGGAATACTAGAATACAATAGGTTATAGATAGATTAATCTATTTTTACTAGGATAAACTATATCATCCACAACATGTAGTTTCATTAGGTTCACTAAAGTCATGGATTTATGGGATCCCACATATCATATAAAATTACAAGAATATTGATTTGATATGATACCTTATAAGTTACCCTTTTTAATCATACAACCCTTTTGTTATCAAATCCTTGAATTGAAGGACTTTAATTACAATCACCTCCTTCAATTTCTAGACCCTTCGATATAAATGCAAGGAATTTCATCTTTTCCCTTCATTGAAGGTCTCTAGTTTAATCTTATAAAATTTTACTGTTTATACCACATAATACATTGATTATCCACACATATTAGAAGTTACATTAAGAAAAAATATGTTCTTACTATCCTCTCTTGGTCATTGAAGATGATTTGATTTGGGGGGAGGAGATTTTTATGTTCCCATTTATTTATTACCAACATAGTATTAAATTATTATGATTAATTATTTATGATATATATTTACAATTTTTTTTAAATTTATGGAATAATATGTGATTGTGAAGATATGTTAAATTAGTTATAGAATACAAAATTAAAAGGTATTACGATCGTACACAGTGGAAAATAATAATGAATTAACCATATTGGAAAAATAATTATTATTCAATGTTAATATGATGACGATATGATATATATATATATATATACATATATAAATGTCATTTAATTTGTGAGGATAACATTATGTAAGAATATGTTTTTAATGGTATGAAAGATGGAAATTATAATGAAAAAACAAATCTCGAATCAAAATTTATATGATAGAAAAAACTACAGAAATTAAACATGATTAGGAATGTAATTTTGAATAAATTGTAACTTAATTCATAATGATTAAGGTAGTGTTCCTTGGATGTCTAAACTATTTGGTTGTTTATATTTTTTAGGTCCACTGTGGGTTGGTATCTTGAGATAGATTTGGGGAATTGATTTATGATTATAATGAAAAGTCCACCATTATTTTTTAATGGGCTTGATAGGGATAGTTATAACCTATATAGGAGATAGGGAATTTCTATTGATAATATTTTGGATGGGAGGTTGTTTCCATGTAAAAATTTATTTTCTTTCGGGTGACTCCTTGAACATTTGGTAGTCCAATGAAAATGTAGATTTTATTTATAAATAATTGCAAGTGTTCCTTTCAAGGGTGGTGTTATTAATTATTTATGAAAGTTTTGTTGAGTGAGACACTATAATATTAAGGGGAAGTATGTTTCACTTATTAGTTTTTATTAGGTGTTACGATTTGGATGGATTATATTTATTCCTCTACTGGGGAATATTCTTATAATTTCAAAGGTAATATGGGCTTAGATAGTCCAATAGTTCTATGTTAGGATTTTGGTTTCCTTTAAATAGTGAGTTTGGGTTGAAGTGTAAGTCATAAACATCTAAGGGTGTGGGTTGATGATTAATTAACCTGAAAAAATTTATGTGTCATGAAAAAATTAAATTATTTCTTCACTAAATATTTTATATGAAGTGATAACAAAGTTGAGGATTTAAAATGTTGTTAATATGTTAAAAAGGAATTTTAGTATCTAATTTACATTTCTGAATAAATAAAATTAATCTCTAATCCCATAATGGGGTTTATATTATGAATATAATGAATGATATAATAATTAGGCCGATATGATATTGTAAATTTTATCATTTCAAATATTATTGAAGTTAAAATTATTAATTATGATTAATTGATGGAACCGGTAAAGTGATGAGTAAATAGATAGGAAAGAACGTTCTATATTGGTGATGCTATTGAATTGATTATGCAATTTATTTTTATAGTGATGTTTGTTATTTACATTGAAAAATATATTCCATGAATTTTAAATAATTCTTACTCCTGGTTATGAATTTTATATTAGGAATGCATATATAATTGATATGATGATCTTCATAGATCATATAACTTGATGTTATACATAAATGGGATGTAATGGTTCATGGTATGTTTCATGTGGATATATAAGGTATTGATGGTGACAATGTTGTGTGTATGGTGATGTGGTTTTGTTATATTGAAATGATGGTTGGATTGAAAATTGGGATGTTTTCTATACAAATTTTACTTTGTTCTTGGAATCCTTGTCAATAAGTGAGGAGTACTCCTATTATCTCACTATTGATTTTAGTTGGAAGGGACTCTGATTATTTTGGTAGTAGTAGTGATAATTTTATTATATCTTTTAGTTCTTATTATATTATTGCTGATTTCACCTTGATTATATGATGGATAAGATTTACCAAATTGAGAATACTCTTTCCGGTGATGAGATAATATTTTTTCATAATTGATTATTCATTTAACATTGTGGATTCAGTTGATGTATTTAAAAGTGGTATGTGTTTAACTTTTTTTATAAATGATTCCTTATAGTTCTTCTTATGTATAATATTTTATTACTTAGATGTTCCCATAAAAATCTATCCCAACACATTTATTTCACATGGATGTTGGATTTATTTGAAATATGATTTTATTGAGTACTCCCAAGTGATCAACCCTCTATAGTTCATGAGTTTTTTTGTTAGAAAACTTAAAGGAGACTGAGTACCTTTTTTCTCATGTAGATTGAGTGTTTCCATAAGATCTCGACCTTAGATTATCTATGGATGTATTATATATATTTCATGTTGTTGTTGTGGGGATTAGATGACGTTAAAATTTTCATTTATTTATATAGAGTTTATTGGTGGATTTTTTATAGATTCTTAGTAAATTAAAATGATAATTCTACTCATACATGTGATAGACACCCACAATTCTAGTTTCCTACCTGTGTACTGTTAGAGTCTATCTTTTGGGATTAAGAATCATCTTCACTACCCACTATGATGGGGTCTTAATAGAGTTTTGTTGTGATAAAGCTATATTAGATATTTTGGTTTATGTGGTAGGATGGATTTTAAATTTATGTGCAGTTGAGGATCTCATGGTTTTGCTAGACAAATAGTTTCATCTAACCCTATAATATGGTGTATGAAGAGGATAACAATAGGGAAATGGGAATTTAGTTTCCATTTTTATCCAATGAAATGACTTTGTTAGTATACTAAACATGTTATGTTGGAAATACATTGTTTTTAAAGACTATGATCCTAGTATCCCAGGGATAGTGGTTAATTTACTTCATTAGTACTACATACAAGAGATCACATCCTAAAATAATAAAATAGTTTAGTATTCATTGTAATCTAGATACATACTTGAAATCTCAAATATATTTAAAAACATAAAATACAAAAAAAATTATTTTATTTGAGGACTCCATTTTTCCTTTTACCATATCCCAATTTATCAATCATAATACACATAATAACTTCCTAGGGGAAGGAAACATAAAAAAGGGTGTGATGAGATGCTTAGTAATGGTATGCATATATTGGAAGCTAATAATGCATGAATAATATGCAAAGAATAAATGATGATAAAATAATTCTATAAAAATGATCACATGTGATAGAAACATATCCTTGGATTTCATAAATATTACAAAACTCAAATTGTCATAAATAACAGATTTCATAATGATGGAATTCATAATGTTAGACATCTGAAACATACTCTTGAGTCAATGAACCAAGGAATCTAAAAATACCCTCAAGGACTTATGCCAAGTAATCTATATAAAGGGGTAAGGCCTCAACCACATTCCCAAAATATTTTGTCTAATGAAACCTACTAATTCATTGAGGGGCTATGTATTTCTAGGACCCACATATCAGATAATAAATCTAATTCATTAATCATATGAATAATAAAACAACTTATTCAACATGCCTTAAAAATCAATAAATTTATAAATTGAAAGAATATGAATATTTAAAATAAATAATTTCCCAAATAAAATTTATTGTAAATAATCTAATGAAATTTTTTGGATAATATCTTTATAGTATATCCTTAGTAAATTGAAATATTCAACAAATTATTTTTACATATATGAAAATAATTTTAAAATAACACTGAAAAACTACATGAGAAAAATTCTTTTTTCGCATTGAAATAACATATCAAAAATTACATCAATGTTAAGGAAAAATTTTCTTCAGAAGTAAACAATTATACATATAATGTAATCTTCAAATAATTTATAATTCATGATAGTGGGAAATTATTATCATGCCATATAAGTTAAAAAACCATTCCTTTCACACTTTTGTAAAAAGTTAAAAAATACATCCTTCAGAAAATGAAAATATAGTTCCTTTTAAACCATTTTAAAAAAATTAATGATGTTTGAAAATAAATTTAAAATAATTGGAGATTAGTAAAAAAAATTAAAATATTTTATGAAAAATGTGTACATGGATGAAAAGATCCACGATCAAGTAGAAAAATAGAATTGATTTTCCTTAAAAATAATAGTTTGGTATCTTGAGTCCTTAGAGAGAGATAAGTGTAATATATTTTTTTCAATTTCAATAAATAAAAATAAGGTAATTAAATATATTGGTTTTAATATATATTGATCCTAATAATTCCCCACTATATACTTAATCATAATCAATCCTATATAACAATGTGATTGTAAAATAAACCCCTACCTTAGGACTGACATCCTTCATACGTGTTCTAACAGACCATATAATAAATTTAGATTTACTATAAATATATTATAGAACAATTATAATATATATTACCATATATGATTTAATTATAACCTTTTATCACTCTTTTATTAGAAATTCTAAATTGAAATCGTGGATATGGGTGATAACTACTTTATTTTCCATATATGTTTTGGTTCAGTAGTTTCAGTTATTGTATTTTGATTATAGTTAGATAATATAAAAAATTTTAACTAATGAGTAAATATAATACATATTAATTATATATATATTTAAATTCAACCACATATATTTATATATATATAAATTTCAGTGTGTGTAAAAATGAATTACATATTTAATGGATATGATAAGTTGTATGTACGCAATAATGCAATTTTCACTTTTTGATGGATGGAATGAAAGAAAAGTAAATAATAATTCACCTATATAGAAATATTATTATATCATATATATAATATATGTATTCATAAAATATAACCTTATTATCAATCATAAGAAACACAAATAGAAATGGATCATATCGTTTCTTGGAAGTGGTAATCCACATGAACACATGAGCGACATTATCATTTTACAACAAAATAGAATGAAGGAAGATAGGTAATATATTATAATTAGTTATTAAAATTATTTAATAAATATAATATATAAATATTTAAACTATCATAATAACCATCTACAAAATATGGTCATAAAAATTGAATTGGATCGCTATGTGGAGACGGAATGTTGTACTTACGCACGAGTGATACCTTCACATTCCATTTGATGGAAAATTGGGTGTATAATTGTTATTTAAAAATAGTAATAAGGTTTTATTATATTTAGTTTAATGGATTTATTATTTTATAAAAAAATATATTTATATAATCTAAAACAAGAAATTAATTGAAAGAGGTTGGGTAAAATGATTATCACTTCCACGGGAGACCTCCATTAGATCATTTCATATGGAACCTAAGGTTGACATTTTATGAGTAAAAAATCCTCTAGGAATTTTATAAATATGTTTTTAATATTAATTTATAGTTTTTGGTTGATATAGATGGCTCAATTTGGTTTGAATAATTTACATAAAGGGTTTCCCTTTTGTATGGGAGGGGAATGACACAGTGAGAATTTTTAAAAAAATCAAAAACATACAAAGTCATTATCAAGAAAAATGCTCTAAATGGACATATATTTGATGAAAAATAGGATAAGGTATAAATATCAAAATAAAATCAATGTTAAATGGGTATTGGTGTCATTTTAAAATTTATATATTTGTTTAACCCTTTCATTAACTATTTTCAATCTTAATGATGGTAATGAGATTTTAATCTCAAAGGGTTATAATTCATCTTATGAGGTTAAAATTGGAACATAAATGAAAAATGAATGAAATATTCAACAATATATTATCCTTTTTACCCTATTTTAATATTTTTATTTTATTTTAGATAATTTAATAAAATAATATATTGATAAAAAATCATTAAAATCATTTTAAAAACTATTTATTAAATTAGACTTAAAATACATATATAAAAGATAGAATTAGAAAAAAATCATTTAATGAATAATGAATAATTTATATTTTAGTGATTAATGTTAAAAACATTATATCCATATAATGTTCTTACAAAAAGATACTGTTAAAACGGTACAATATTCCTTTACCGAGGTGATAAATTTTACCAAGGATACTGTTAATTAAGACCCAAAAATTATACAGGAATATATTCCAAACATGAACCTCATAATTTCAAATGAGGAATCCCTTTTTCAATATTAAATATAAATAAGTGGCCAAAATATATTTTAAAATAAATGTGAAAATTTGATGAAATCCTCTTTTTAGAAAAATATAGTTTTAAGTATAAAACATGATTTATTCTTATCCTATGAATAGTAAAAAAATCTAGATGAATGTTTAAAAAATATTTTAATATATAATATATAAATTTCATTAAAATAATTTACAAATAGTGATCAATTTAATTTATTAATGAAAAAATACATGACACCTATAAAAATATTACCTCATAAAAAATTTATTTTACCTTAAAATGGTTAAAATTTTGATTTCAATTCAATTGATATCAAATTAATTCATTATATACATGTATACAAAATTAGTTTTTCATAATTTAATTAGTTTTTTCATACCTAAAAATTTTAACAGCTATGTTATAATGGTCAAATTTAAATATTACTTTTATAGTCCATCATTGTTCATTTCCACTCGATGTTGTATGTAACAAAAACTATGAACGAAATCAAATTTATTATAAAATAAATATATAATAAAATATAAAGGTAGTATATTATACTACCTTAAAATAATTTCACCCAAGAAATAATATAACTTGGATCCAAAAAACTATGGATTATTTGGCCTCATCAAATCCTTCGGACTCTATATAGCTTCCTTAATTTTATGATTTCACCACAAAACATTAACTAGGTGAGTGGTCTTATTTCCTAGAACTTTTTATCTATTATGTAGAATCTCCACCGGTTTTTCCTTATCATATAAATGTTTCACTAGTTTTATGACTTTTGAGTTCAATACATGTATAATATTAGCTAGGTATTTTTTCAAAAGAGATACAATGAACACATAGTGAACTTGAAAGTGATTTGGTTGAATCACCAAGGGAAATCTACCTTCTGAATACAGTCTAGAATATAAAACGGTACAATATTCCTTTGTATAATCATTACATTAATTTTGAATATCATTACCTTTTTCTATGGAGATATTCATAGCAATACGTTTTCACTAAAATCTAACTCTATATATCATCAATGTTTGTAATCATCACTTGTTGTCGAATATAATACCCCTTATATGTTGAAGAATTTATATAACAATCTCTATCATTTATTTAGCTAGATCATGTACAAATAAATTTCATTCAATAACATCACTCTATCTCATTAGAGTGATACACTTATTTCCATAGATGAATTCATAAGAATCCCCCTGAATACTCAACTGAAAGTTATTGTTGCATAAAAATTCCACAAAAGGAAGTCATTTATCACAACCACTTTTCAAATCCATCGAGAAACCAATAATAATTTATTTTATAGGTTGAATTTTCATCTCAGACTGGCCATCATTATGATGATGATAAGAATTGTTGAAACTGAACTCTTTATCTATAGATGGTTGAATAATTTTCCATAACTTTGAGGAAAACATCATATATCGATCAGATATAATTGAATGTAGTACTCCATTAAACATTAAAACATCATTAATGTATATTCTGGAAAAATAATCAAAAGAGAAATTTTTACTGACGGCAATAAGGTGTACTGATTTTATAAGGTGATCGACTACAACACATATATAATTGTTACCTGTATATTTTTTGGGGATCCAAATGATGAAATCCAAGATGATGTTTTTCCACTTCCATTCAGTTATGGGAATTATTGTAAAATTCTATTAGAATTTAGTCAATCAACCTTAATCTTATTGACATACTAGGCCTCGATATACATACTGTACAATATTCCTTTTCATATTATCCCACCAAAAACCCTCTTTCAGACCTGTATGCCTCTTTTTACTTCTATGATGAATAGAGAATGATAAACTATGATCATAATCTAATAAATCCCTTTTCATGCCTTGTATATATTGTAACCATACTCAGTTTTTGAATCTTATCTTTTTAGAATAATAATGAATCAATTTAGGAATATTCCCCACCTTTTTCTGTCATTCCACATCTTCCTTCTACACCTTCTTAATCCTCTTGTGTATGGATGGTTGAAAATTCATTTGATAAAGATAAGATATTTCCCATTTCCTCAAGATTTCAGGACCTATATTATATAAATCCAATAATATTGGATCTTTTTCAATCCCGATCATGAAAAAACATGTGTTGTCCTTCAGAATCATTGAATCAACCCCCTTGTTCACCTTCATATGGTGCTAATGTAAGGAGAAATAAAAATCTATGATGAACCCCATCCATCTTCTCTGGTGAATATTCAATATTTTATATGTGAATATACACTTCAACACTTTATTATCATTATATATTTCACTAATTTCACCATATAGATAATTCATCGATATCTTCAATGCAACAATTACGACTCCCATATCTAAATCATGAATCATGTAATTTTTCTAATTGATTTATAATTGGTCAGAAGACCAAGTTATCACTATTAATTTTTTCATGAAGACAAATATTGATACATTCTTTGATTCATCACTTTAGATTGAAAACAGTTATCCACTATAGGGTAGTATAATAATAGGTTCACTGGCCAACCTTCTCTTCTATTCTTTGAAACAATCTTCACATTTATTTATCTAGAATACTTTAACCCCCTTCTATGTAGACATCATGAGTGGATTACAAAGTCATGATAAATCACTAAAAATGAGTTCTTTGCATCCATTAAAAAACAATATATTTCATTTTCCATGGTTGGTCTTGTTCGTTTTTCAATAGGTTATATTATTAAAGGATCCACTGACATACCCTGACTTGATATTTTATGACCCATGAATGAAACATTCTAAATTTAAAATTCATACTTGAAAATTTTATCATACAACTTCTATTTCCTATGGGACTTCAGCACAATTATCAAATGTTCTTCACTAACTTCCATTGTCATTTAATATATAAGAATATTTTCTATAAATACTACCTCAAACTAAAAAAGGTAATATCTAAAGAACATATTCATAAATTCCTTAAAGATAGTAAGAGAATTAGTAAGTCCAAAAGGAATTACTCTAAATTCGTAATGACATACTTCATATGGAAGGTTACCTTATGTATATCCTTCTAATTGATCTTTATCTGATGATATCTAGATATAATATTAATCTATAAAAAAATAGGTCTCTTCATAATTGACCAATAATATCATCAATACATGTTAGAGGATACCTATTCTTAATTTAAATCTTATCAAGTTCTTGATAATCAATGAAAACACAAATTGACCAATATTTTATTATAAAAATCATTCCACCCTATGATGAAGTACTAGAAATGATGGATCCCCAATACAAGTTACCATAAAGTTTCTTCTTAAATTCTTGCAATACTATTGGGGCCATTCTATAGGGATTAATTGAAATATTTGTGGTACTAGGTGTGAATTATATTGAGAACTCCACTTCACAATTAGAGGAAATATAACGAAATACATAGGAAATACATACAAATATTAATAATAAACAGGCACGTTTTCAATTTTGAGTTTCTCACTAACAATTTAAGATAAATTCCACTCATGAATATGTATATAATGCTAGTTTATTGAAGTAATTTCTATTCAGATTGTGGGTTCATCCTATCCATAATAATGAATTTTTGGATGATACAAAATATTGAATGCAACTTCCCTTACTCAACTACTTATATGGGCCCAATAAAAACCCCAACCCTAGTATCCAAGAGTTAGTTGTTAATTTATTACACTATTAATATATAAAATTGATAGCATACCAATGGACAAATAGTTTATTAGTACTAGAAAACTATATGAAAACTGGAATTTCACATTACATTTAAAAATTCAAAACAAAACATAATATTTTATTTTCTAACACCATTAATCCCCTTATTATGTATTTCATATCAATCATAAAATAATTCCTAGCTTCCCAGAGAAAGGAATCATAAGAATGGTTTGAGATAAAATTCTCAGTTAGGGTTTGTGTAAATTAAAGTATATCATGAATAAATAAGGCATAATCAATATGGAAAGGTAAATATCAAAAAATACTCACCTTTCAATCAATAACACGAGTATGAGGAATTATATGGTAGTAAAAAATTATGGTAAAATAATTTTATATAACTAATCACATAAGATTGAAACTTATCCATTGAAATTATAACAATTATAATAATCACATGGTCATCAATAAATAATATCACAATGATGGAATTCATAATTCTAGGAATCATAAAATTACATTCATGGCATTGTGCCAAGACATTATACATAATAAAATAATTCCACGACCAAACACCCAAACTAGTTTGTCTCATTAGACCTAAAAATAATTGAGTGGATATATTGGTCCCCACAATTCAATTACTAAGTCCAATGTATTCATAATATGAAAGTAGAGAACAATAATTTGATACATAATCAATATTTAAATTCTTATTGAAAAACTAGAATACAAAATGTTAACATATACCCTATTAAAAAAATCCTAAAATATCAAGATAAACAATAAGTATTGTATCATTATAGAATATCCATACTGGGGCATTAGTTAAATAACAGATTGTTTAAATTAATGAATAAAAATACCATAAAAATATCCTTAAAACCTTCTTGAGGGAAATAACCTTTGAAAATTGAAAATCACTTTGGAAAACAAAAATATATAAAATATAAGTGAAAATTTAATTTAAAAGAACCATAAAAAATTATAAAAGATACTTAAAATCATTGATCTATAATGATGTAGGGAAATTTTTTCATGCTTTGTATGTAATAAACAGATATTCATTTCACATTTTTATTAAAAATTCAATATGTACTTCATTCAAAAGATAAAAAAATTTCATTTTAAAACATTTTTTAAAATTCAATCATGGGTAAAAATGACTTTAAGCTATCAAGAAAAATATTAAAAACATTATTGAAAAAAAAGAAAATATAAACATGGAAAAAATGATTCCTGACTAAAAATGAAATAATGCCTTTTTTCTTATAATAATTTTTTGATATCATGAGTACTTAAAATATGAAAACGAAAGAAAAGCATATAAATTTTAAAAATAACCATATGAAAATGAGATATAGTGGTTTTAAGATAATAATATTATATAATTCCCCTTGTGGATACATAATCATAAACAACCTCAAATAATGATGCGATTGTGAAAAAAATCCTTCACAGTTGCATATATTCTGAATCATAACACCGACGAAATAAATACCTCAAAATTTAACACAAAATTACATGACTATATAGATATTAGTGTTATGAAACATATAAAGGGTGATAGATTCAAATCATAAAATAATATAGGTGTATAATATATCAAATATCAGATAGAAGACAATTTGAGGCAAATAACCCATACAATAATCATAACATTTAAGTGATAATTAATCAATGAAGTAATTATCTGTAATAAATTTAAATTCAAAAAAGTGTAAATATAATATAAATAAAACAGATTCCATTTCACCCATAATAATTATTTAGTATAATCTAAAAATAAGTTATATATCCAAATGAAATAAAATTTAGTTTTTAAACACTTATCACTTAGTAATTATAAATTTAAATAATATTGGATGTAATAATTTGATTTGAAACATAAAATACAATTAATTATGAATTATTCATGATATAACAAGTAAAAATGGATTTATATACAATATATAAAATACATTAAGGGAATTACATTAAAATATGACTCAATGTAAAGAAATTGAGATAAAATCCCTTACAAAGAACTTATTGTTCAAGTGAAATGAATAAATTAATTGATTATGTGTATAAAATGTAAATCCACATAAAATGAGTTTAAATAAAAAATAAAATAATCAAAATTCATTAAAAACACAATATTATAATATCAAAGACTTGATTAAGTAATGTACCACCAATAAAATGAAATTGAGTAATGAGACCCCTTACCACATGTTAAATATCATGTCAAGTCCCCATGGATGAAATAATTTTAATTGAAACATAAAATACCATAAATTATGATGGATTCATAATATAACATATAAATGTTATGTTTATACACCATATAAAATAAATTATGTGCACAACAATGATATATGACTCAATGAAAGGAAATTGAGACAAAATCTTTTACCGTAGGTTCAAATTCCTTTGCATGCTTTCAAACATCATGAATAACAAATATATATTTGTTATAAATATTATAAGTAACCATAATAATATGTTTAATACCATAAATAGTTACTTTTAACCATTTTATCACCTATTTATTTAAAATTATTTTTTAAAAACACTATCACAAGTGATATCATCTTCATTTTACATGTATGTTTTGGTTCAGTAGTTTTTGTTCTTATACATTGATCATGGATCCATAATATTATGATGTTTAATAATGATATAAATATAATATATATATATATATATATTGTGTAATCCATAAAATCTAGAGATAAGAAAAAAATTACATCATTCCTGGAGATGGTAGGTCGTAAGTATGCAGGAACGTTGTTTTCCTTTTTTGGCTGATAGAAAGAAAGGATAAAAAATAGTAATTAAAATTTATAGATTAATTATTAAATAATATAAATCAAATATATTCATCAAATCCATTATTATTATCTTCCTTGTATAAAAAATTAAAAATGAATCACATCACTCCATGGAAGAGGTAGTCCACGTGCATGCACGTGCAACACTATCATTTTTCAATAGATTACAAGGTTTGAAGTGGGAAGTGATATTATATTTCCAAAAGTATAATTATGTCCTAAATATCATATATATATACAGATATTAAATCTATCAATGTATCATGTTGTGAGATCCGGTGATAGAAAACGAATTACACCGGTTCATGAGCCGATAGTCCAAAGTAAAATCGACAATATTGTTTCCTATTTGATGAAAGTAGAGATTGATAAATTTTATTAAATTAACATAATAAAATATAAATATATTTAATATACATGTTTTATTATTTCATTATAATTTAATAAGATTTGAAAGAGGTGGAAGAATAAATAAAACCAAAATTCATGGTTACAAATGATAAATTTTCATCAAAAAACCTCTTTAGGATTAAACCAAAAGCCTTATTATAAAGGTTTCATAATAAAAATAAGGAATATAAAAAATTAAAATATAATTAAGGATGATATTTCATCCATTATTTTATGAATAAAAAGTCATTTGATGTGTAGAAAGAAGACAATATGGGGTATCCATTAATAAGAGAGGGGTGGAATGTTTCTAAATATCCAAAACTATTCAATATGGGTTGTCACTCTCATATAAAGTGCATCCAAAATCATTAAATAATGGATTGGAGTAAATATAATTTTTATAAAAACCTCCACCACTGAAAAATAAATATGTTTTAATCATGTTATTCCATTAACTTCTATGATTACATATTGTTACCTTTTTTGTTTCCACCATAGCTGCTTTTTTTTACAAATTTAATTTATCCTTTATGAGTAAAAATAAAATGATCCATATAAGATAATATAAACACAATTGATATAAATATGAAATATAATTTATCAAATAAAAATCTTATTTGTGTGGAATGTTTTTTATTACAAACACATATATATAGCAGAACATAATTTTTTCTGTAGCTATGGTAATAACTTTTTCAAAATAAATGGGTTTTAATTGTACTTATAAGATTAAAATTCGATTATAAATTTAATTTGTATGAAATTTTATACCAGTTAACATCCTAATTTTTCTAATTAATGATATTTAGTTTTTTAAAATAATTTCATAAAATATTATTTGATATAAAATATCATTAATGTTATTTTTATCATAATTCATTTATTTTGACTTTAAAGTCATGAATATAATATTGAATTTAATATATATTTCATTTATCCAAAATAACATATATTTATTATCTATAAAGTTATTTTTGATCCATAACTCTTCTGAAATACAATATTATCATTTATTTTTAAAATTAATTACCATTAGTTTTCAACAAACTACACGAGCATTAAGTATGCATTGTATAAGAATTTAAGATAAATATATAATCACAAATTTTTTTAAAAAAAATCATATAAATAATATCATTATACTAAATATTATCATTAATGTTCATTCAATAGGTTTTTTTATCTTTATGTGAACATAAAAGTGATATTTGATGGAAAGTGAATCTCATTTATTATAGTTCATTGCATAAATTATTATATATGATAAATTCATAGATAATTGTAACATAAACAATTTTACTTATATATTAAGCTCATAAGGGTTAAAAAGTAATAAAATTATAATTAATATGAAAAATATAAGCCTTATTACTTTGTTCTAACCTAGGTTAACATTATTTATCATTTTACTATGGTGAATCTTTTCTATTATTTCTCAGTCATTATAAAAAAATGAAATTTACCTTATTCAATAGTATTAATTATTATTATTATAAATATTTATTCTATTTTATAAAATTTAATTCCCAAAATTCGAAAAATTTAATTTAAAAATGAACCCACAAAACATGTTGAAAAATGGATTTTCAAGAAATGTTTTTTTTCAAGCATATGATGATCATACATTATGTCTATGATTAGTAATCATCATTATATGAATTTAGTTTCATATATTTAGATATATATTCTCTAAATTTATTTCAAATAATTCATTATTAGTTTCTAATTTTATTAATTAAAAATTTGTAAATGTATGCACTTAAAATTAATTTTTAGAAAAATGTATTTTATGTCTAAAAATAAGCATATATCAAAATACGGTATAAATATGATTAAAATGTTGATAATTATAATAAATATAATTAAATAAAATATACTTTACATTTAAATAAAAATAAAATCATAATAGTATTTTTAATTTGAATAATTTATTCAAAAAAGAAGGTTTTACAAAAATTGGTATTTCTCAATATTCACTAAAAATCACTATTATCATACAAATAAAAAATTTCATATTGAGTTTCTTTTTAAATCATAATTTCAAAGAGGAAGTTAATTTTTTAAATAATATTTTTTAAAATTAGTAAAAACTCATTATATTATTTTCTAACAAAGAGCTATAAAAACAATTTTGAAGAAAATATATTTTTGAAGAATGAAAATACTTTCCTTAAAATTTAGTCCTTATTTACCAATATATTTTATTCATCTAAAATATTATTATGTAATTTTAAAAAAGTGATTATTCATATTTATACCACCAAATTTAATATCTATGTTATAATTGTCACATTTAAATAGTATATCATGCATTTTTTAGGCTCAATGTTGCATGTCATATACACCATCAAACATAATGTTGTTCTTTTAAAATCAGAAGGTGTAATATTCTACGCACCTTTAAAAAATATTCCCCACAATTTGGACTTGTGATCTAAAAATAAGGGTTTAAAATATAAACTTTTCATTATCTAAAACAAACATCATAAAAGGTTTAATAAACCTTCTTCTTGAAAAGAACGAAAGGGAAATATAAATTTCATCTAGAATAACACAAAACTATTTATCAAAATATAAGGAAATTAAGGAAAACTGAAAATATAGACATTAGGAGAAAACTAACTATTAATAACTAATAGTGATTGATAAACAAAATATTCAGTAGAATGTTAATAAACACCCAACCATAAATCTATAATGGGTTATAAGATATTTAATTAATAAAAATGATTGTAATAGGATAATAATTTTTTTAAATATAATTATCTTATAGTTTAAGAAATACATTACCATATATTCTAAAAATTTAAGAAATTATACTTACTTTATTTGTATAATTTCATCCTTTAATCAATTTCTACCATAATCTCATCTATTTCCTCAAAAGATTAGTATTCAAGTTGAATTCTTTGTGTTCATGAATCAACAAAATAATCTTTTAAAGGATCAAATTATCCCCAAATAATAACAATATATTCTTCAGATAGTTAATAAAACCAAAATGGTTATCTTAATATAAGAAAATACCTAAAATGAATAAACATTCATATGATGAAATAATATATTAATCTCAAAATTTGAACAAAAATACCAAATTTATAACATATATCATTGCTTATATAAATAATCATATATCCCAAATATCCTCAATAAACTCAACATTAAATAAGTTTTCATCCTCAACATTTATCTCATACCATTCATCTTACATATCCAAAAACATAGTGTAATTATTCCCAAATAATCTTTTACATTAAACCTGAAGGTAATATATACCTCAAACAAACAAAATATTTCATGAAATACCCTTAATCACCTATAAATCAAAACTAATTGATTCAATAACATGTTTCCAAATAGCATATGAATCTTTTTCTATAAAACCTCTTAATTAAAAACAATTTTATACTAATCATGACATCACATTGGCATGTAGTAGGCTATGTACCATTATCACCCTTCGGTTGTGGGTTCAAGCCCTATAGACTTATCAAATGTGGTAGGTTATCAACTGACAAGAAGGTCTTATTTTTTATAAAAATAAATTAATATAATTCCAATACAATTCACTTTAATAGGATTAACATCCACAAAAATAATATAAGAAATTAAGTAAATTTTTAACCATTAAAGTTTTCTATATGAATTATTATTTGTAAAAAATAAAAAAATATTAATTTAATATTATTACCATTACATCATTGACTATATGATCTCTAATGGTTATAAATAACATTAATCTAACATCCATAAATATAAATACATTATTTATCAAATAAAAAACACACAAAAACACAAGTGATGCATAATAGTTTCATATACATCAAACATCTACTAAAAATAAATTGATTTATCAAAGGTATTTACATCACTTAAAAACCAAAGAGGGGTATCTATGACTTTAAAATTATAATAATATTTAGACATACTAACCAGTGATGGTACCTAAAAATATAAAACTATCCACATTTTAAACATAAACATTGTGCCATTGGAGAATTTCATTGAAATGTGTCATAGGGTTATATTCCCTAATCTTTGGTTTTCTAAATTTAGTTCCCAATGTTTGAACTAAAAATTTTATGATACCGACTCTAAATACCCCAACCCTAATTGCCTAGAGTTAGCGGTCACTTTATTGCATTGGTACAAGATATAAGAGATCATATCGTAAAGGACAAAATATTTTAGTTGTGTTATAATACTAGATACGTACTTTAATTTCACAGTATTTTTAAAAACATAAAATACATCATATTATTCTCTTTGATAACACCATTCTTCCGTTACGAATATACCTACATATCAATCATAAAATATGTCCCATAACTCTAAGGATACGAATCATAAAAATTTGGAGATATTAGATGCTTAGTAAGGGTATTTATAAAATTTAATATTTCATTAATAAATCAGGTATAATCAATTTGAAAAGGTAAATATCCAAAATCACATTCCATTTAATCAATAACATAAGCATGAATAATAATATTAATGGAATAAATGATGATAAAATAATTATATATAACTAATCACACAAACATCAAAATTTTCCTCAGATATCATAAATATTTAAATAATAAAATGGGAATCAATAAATAATTTCATAGTGATTCAATAAATAATATCGGACATTAGAAACATACTGTCAAGGATGTACGCCAAGACATCAAACATAAACAGGTAAGTCCTTAGATAAATACCTATACTATTTTGTCTCATGAAACCTAATGATACATATAATAGATATAGGGTCCCCTCCCATAACTTACTAAGACTAATTCATTCATTATATAAAAATAGATAACAAAAATTCAATAGATAATCTATATAAACATTCTTATTGATAAACTAGGACACAATTTTTTAATATTTCCTCAACCAGACTTATCATAAATCATCTAGAAAAAGGAATAAGTATGGTATCATTACATCATATTCCCAGTGGGGAAAATTAAAATTATTGGTTTTTATCATTGATTAATGGAGTTTTAATAAAAATATCTTAAATTTTTTTTAAAATACAATTTTCAAATTAGGAATCTCATTTGACACCAAAAAATTTATAAAATTGTTGGAAAATTTTTTTATTTGAAAATAACCATGGAAACATGTAAATTAATCATCAATGAATTGATTGGTCATGATGATTGTAAATTCCTTTCATGATGAGTTGGTTAAAACAAAGATTCTTTTCACATTTTTGTAAAAATTCAATACATACCACATTCAGAAAATGAAAAAAACATTTCCTTAAAAAAATGAAAAAAATTCTATCATTGTTTAAAATTTATTTATGAAACCAAGAATAATAAAAAAAATTCTGGAATTTTTTTTATAAAACATAGAAATGGATGAAATATATTCAAAACAATAGCGGAAATAATGTCTATTGTTCAAAATATTTGATCTTTTTAGTACTTAAAATATTAAAATGAAAGAAGGCATATAATTTAAAATAATTACTAGTGGAGGGGAAAATATATTCGGTCAAAAATATAAATATATTATTATTCCCCCAGTGTGGACAAAAACAAAACAAGTGTTGAATAATGGTGAGATCGTTAAATAAACCCTTACCACATTAGAAACATTTGAAAATTAACCCCCGTGAAATAAATAACGTCAAATGAAACATTATATTCAATAAATGTAAATATATTAATGATATAACATATAAAATGGGTAGTAGATACACCTCATTAACAAATCTAGGTGTATAACATAACATATATCCCAAAGAAGATGTTTTGAGAAGAAGTGCTCTTGTAATTATCAAAATGTTGTATTGAGAATTAATCAATAAAGTGATTATGTGTAACAAATTTAACCCACTATTTTTTTTAATACAATATAAATAAAATACTTCCATTTCAAACATAATCATTACATAATATAATCAATGAATATGTGATATAACCAAATAAAAAAATTAACTTATGAAACACTTCTAACTGGGTAAGCATCAATTAAAATCTCTTTCGATGTAATAATTTGAATTTCAACTTAAAATGACATAATGTATAAATAATCCATGATATAACACATAACATTTTAAACATATAAACTATATAAAATAAATTAGGTTTGTAACCTTAAAATATGACACAATGAAAAGAAATTTAAATGAAATACCATACAGAGATCATACTGTTGAAGAGAGAATAATTAATGAATTAAATATATATTCAAAAAATAAATCTAAAGAAATTAATTTCAAATAAAAAAAAATAAAATTCATTACAATCATAATCTTATAGTATAAAATATAATGAAGAAGTAATAAAACCCAATGAAATGAAATTTAGTAATAAAACCCCTTACCACATGGTAACTGTCGAGTCAAATACCCTTGGATGAAATAATCTTAATTGAATCTTAAAATAACATTAATTATGAAGTATTCTTGTATAACCTATTAAAGGATAGGTATACACTATATAATAGAAATTATGTACATAAAAATAAAATATTATTCAATAAATAAAAATTGAGATGGAATTTATTATCTTAAGACTAACTTCCTTCGCACATGTTCAAACATCTGATATAATAATTATATATTTGTTATACCCACATTATATTACCACAATCATATATATAATACCATATAATATTACTTGTAATCCTTTTATCACCAATTTATTAACAATTCTTTATTAAAAATAATTGTCTTGTGTGATAACTACTTCGTTTTATATGTATGTTTTGGTTCTATTGATTCTAGTCCTTCTACATTTATCATAGGTCTAATATATCCAATATTTTAATAATTATATAAATATCATATATTTTCATTATATATTTATTTATATTAATCCATAAATGTTAGAGAAAGGAAAATGAATTACACCATTCATGGAGGTGGTAGCTCATACATACGCATGAATGGTGATTTCACTTATTGATGTATGTTATAAATAAAGGTAAATAATAATTTAACTTTATAAAATAATTATTATATCATATACATCATATATATTCATTTAATTATTTATTATTACCAACAATTTATAAATAAAAGGAAAAATTAATCGGATCTCTTTGTGGAGGTGGTAGTCTACACATAAGCATGAGAAACATTATATTTTTCCAACAAATTCGGAGGTAATAAGGTAGATGTGAAATTATAATTCCAAAATAATAATTATTTCATAAGTATCCCATATATATACATTAAATCCATCATTATATCCAATCATGTGAGATGACTATGGAAATTGAATTACACCAGTTTGTCAGGTGGTAGTCAACTGTAAACACAAATGATGGTTTTGTTTCCCATTAAATAGAAGAGAAGATGGATATAAGCTATATTATTAATATAATAACACTACTGGAAATCTAAGCTTTCCGAACGCTTCTATACTAACGGTTCATAAAAATTGTTGGTATAGGTTCCCTTTCCCAACAGTTTGGCCAAACCGTTGGGAAATACCACTTTGAGGCCACCTTTCCCAACGGTTTGGGAAAACCGTTGGGAAAGCCAACATTGTGGGGACCTTTCCCAATGGTTTTGGCCAAACCGTTGGGAAAGGTTCACTTTGTGGACATCTTTCCCAACGGTTTGGCCAAAACCGTTGGGAAAGGTCCCCCAAGGACCAACCTTCAACCAGAATCAAATTTAGGCTCAAAATCTATTCCAACGGTTGTCAAAACCGTTGGTATAGGTCTATACCAACGGTTTTGACAACCGTTGGAATAGATCCTTTGATTTTTTATCATTTCTTCTTACCCAGAACATTATATAAATCAAAATTTAATATAATTATGAGAATACATATATATATTTATGTAATTATATACACAAAAGTCATGTTAGGTTAGTGGTTAAGTCGTTCAATAATAAACTAGGGGTGCTGGGATCAAATCCCAGCAAATGTTTTTTTTAAATACATATACCAACGGTTCCACAACCGTTGGTAAATATTTTCATATTAATTATACCAACGGTTTCCAAAACCGTTGGGATAGGTCTATACCAACGGTTTTGGGAAAACCGTTGGTATAGACCTATCCCAACGGCTTACATGGCCACAGTTCTCCAAACCGTTGGTATAGGCTATACCAACGGTTTGGAGGCATATACCAACAGGTCCAAACCGTTGGTATATGTTAGTTTTCCAGTAGTGTAACATCATAGTATATGGAATATACTGGTGTTATTATTTAACCATAATCGGATAATTTCTTTAACATCTTTATTTATTCCATTTCAAGATTTAAAATATATGTATTAATATTTTTATGAGTCAGGCACTAAGATAATATTATATTATGAGGCCTAGAGGGGATTAATATTCATATAATATAAATATTAAATATATTTGTATCACACATTTGTAGGATTTTTGGATTAATTTGATGTATCCATAGATGAATTTCAAATAATAAATATGAGACCATCATTTACTCCGGAATATGGGTTTTACCCTAGTCACAACACAAACATTACCAGCATTGGGAATTTGGATAAACTGTGGTTTCAGGAAAAAATAATAAAATATATTATTTAATTAATTAATTTTCTATTTTGGGTGCAGTTTCCTAACTTCCTCCTATATATTCATGTTTTTTCTAATTCATAGGGTTTTCGGCATAACCCTAGTAATTGAGAAGACAACATCGAGGAGAATAGCGAATGACAACAAATTGAGGATTGTTTTTTCCAATAGAATTTTTAGATCTCTAAATGGATATGAGATATATTCATTATTTTTTGGTGATCGATCCAAACCTGATGTAGGTCATTATTTTTCATTATTTTTTCCTCATTGATTATCCCAAATTGAACACGAATCAAATAATATAATAGATTGGTTTGTGGGTGAACCATGTTTCAGCTTCATGGTTTTTTACCTCGGATTTTAAGAAATTATTATTTTTGATTATTTTTGGGTTCTTAATTATGCGCTCTAATGGAAACAAATTGGTTTCAACCAAAAAAATGTCTGAGGTTCATTCCTCTTTTTTGTTTTATGTATTTCTTCCCGAATTCATCACAAGATTCATCAGCAATATTTCTTTATCTTGGAGTTTTATGAATTCCTAGTATTCAATCACATTGTGATCATTATTCGTTGTAATGGATTGTTAATGTGGGTGTGGTTTCATAAATGATGGTGCGATTGAGGTGATACAAAGAAAAATAACAATTGGAGGTGGATTGAGATTGTAGTAATGATTCTTGATTTGTGGTATAACACATAATGAAAATGTGGAGTGACAGTATTGGTGATTCGAGTAGATTGAAGGCTGGATATTGAACATCAGTGATTGAAGGGTTCAGTGGGACAAGATCCACAATCTCCGAGAAAGATTAAAAGAAGATCCATAAGAGACAGCAGTGTCGTACAATTCCTGAATTCGTTTTGACATCTTTGGTAAAATTATGGACTACATGGTGTACAGTATAATGAACACACATCATAAAGTACCCTAAATACGGGATAGTGTTTTAGAGAAGATAAAATATCACATATAATGTGGAATAGTGCTAGAAAATTTGTGTATACCCCACTAAGGGTACATGGTCGTGGACACGGCCAAGAACACATGGATAGTCATATGCTCATACCTATCCAGAGTACCCAAACATAGCTAGAGTACAAAGGAATTACCAGAGGTACTCATGCAAGGGTCATAGCACATGGGTAGACTTGGGGAAGAAAATCCATACTATGTAATTTTTATAGGGTAGAGTGAGGCCCTTCATCTATTCAGTATTGACTAGGTTCAGTTAACTATGAATCTATAATCCATCTATATAAGGGTACAATGTGGTATTGAATCCTCAACATATGATTGTATCCCCCTCTATGGGTTTTCTCTTAGATTGACTTCGTAATATCCCTCTATGAGACATAGGGTGAGATCCCTATCATATTTACTTCTATGGTTAGGGTTCATGGTAACCACATGATCATCAAGCATGGGGGATTTATCTCATATATGCAAATTTTATTCAGTATGATTTGTTTGATACCCCAACAGTCCTAGGTTAGATACCTTATCTATGTATTGATTACTACAGAGTTCTAGTGATTACTTCATTGGTGAGGCTCGATGAGCACAACCACTCAGATGAGATCTATCTATGATAGTATGGCTCATGGACTGGATTCTCTATGATGAGATTTACCTTGAATCCTCGAGAATTTTTTTTTGAAGGTATTAAGGTGGAGACCTCTTGAGACTTATAATCTATTATGAGTATATTTGGGTTATTATTATCGATATGTCTCATATCTTATTTGAAATACCTATGTATTGATAATTTGACTACTCTTGATACATTATCTGTAGTGATTTTGGAGTGTCATACTATGGATTTTAATAATCACCCCTTCAGGGTATATACCTAAAAATTCCATGTCTTATACATACGACATGCATATTAATAGTGTCTTAGGAGGATCAGAAGAAAATAGAGCATAGTTTTTGGGCTAGATAGACTAAGGCTCATACTGATGTTTCATTTAACCATAATCCCCTAATTCGGAACATGATAGAATTTATTTCTAATAATGGTGGAATTTTATATGAGCCTTATTCCTTACAACACTTTTTTTATACTCTGATTGTGGTATATAGAAGTATGCATACATTTAGTTTCAATTGGTGTTTACATGAAGGATTGTATAGGCTTTAATATGTGTTTAATCATACAGGTACCTTAGGATAATGCCTCTCATCTGTGTAATATACTTACTTGGTGATGGTCTCAATCCTATAGCCTATTATAGGTGTTCATGGGGTAGTTATGTCTAATTATCTCTCTCTAGGTGTGCCCTGTTGAGTTAGGCCATGACATAATGGTATCATAGCAGTTAGTTTTACCTTTGGAACATAGTTGGTGTTTTTTTGTAGCTTTGAGGTTTGGATTGAAATTTATGAAAATAGTGTAAAAGTTTTCAAAACCAACTCTCATTCTAGGGACCCCAGTGTTTATGTGGTGTTTGATGTATTCATTCACCAAGACTCTGATAACCCTCTTGTTCACATGGTATATGTAGGGATTAGTTTTCGGGAAAAAAATTGGTATGCACTTCATATATAATTGGGTTTTCTTTTCTCTATCCTTGTTGATTCATCTCCTTAAATATAATCATTTACCTCAGTGTGACTTTTTTATTTCAGGATACCTAAACAAAGACAACAAGTTATAATTTTATTGAATGATCCTGAGGATGTTCTCTTTAGTGATAAGGATTCAATACAGGGTCTTGTATTTTAGGTGTTACCCTGGGTGGTTTTCAAGTTTTTCCACCACCGATTGAGATGTATACTACATAAAAAGATATAGATAAGTCTGTGTGAAATTTGATAACACTCAATGAGTTTTACAGGTAGTGACCTCCATGGTTTTGGGGTGAGCCATATCCTCAGGAAATTTTGGATTGGCTAGAGGTAGTCACTTAAGTTTTCCTCATTGTGAAGAAACCTACATATTAGATGGAAATCCCAGTGGTGATTCTTCTTTGGGGATCCATTGGGAAATGGTGAAGTCTAGTGAATCAGCCACATGATGATACAACTCTCACATATTCATATTTTTTGTGTCTTATAGGGGAGGATTTCAATCCAACCAAATATTTATTAGTGTGCATTCATGAGATTCTTTTTTACAACATGGTAAGATTGTCATGGAAGAGTATTCAAAAAGGTTCACCGACCATTCAATGTTATCTATTGATATGGTTTTATATTTTTTTATTCTTGGAAATATTAATCAGGTAATACACCTTGATATCTAGGATTAAGTGCTATCACTTTTAATTCCCATCTATGATGGAGTTTTTGAGAGATACTAAGTAGTGGAGAGATTTCTAGGTGGGAAAACACTAATTGATGATATTGATAGAGTTAATGTAATATATAAGACCTTGGAAAATGGTACTCTATGTTTGACATAGTTATTTGAGTGTGAGAGACACTTTGGGAGGATATTTTGTGACTAAGGGACTATAATTCCGGAATCTCGGGATGGTTCTAGTTATCATAGTTAGAGGAGATGTTTTTTATAATGGTTAGGGACATCTAGCTCAATATTTTATAAACCACCATACAAACGATAGGGGGATAATTTATGGACCACCCAAATAGAGACAATTATGGGAGCGGGGATGTATTCAAGGTGACATAAATGGAAGTTGAGTGGGTAATGTAGCTAGAGGTGAAAGGTTGTTTTATTTATTGACACCACCACCCCCAAGTGGGAAATTCCAATCTCATGGATCTTGTGGTCAGGTAAGAGGTCAACTATAGGCAATGAAGCCCTATTTCATTTAATATTTAAGGATTATTAGATGTATGCTTTGTGTGTTCTAAACATTAGTTGTATTATTGATAAACAAGGCTATGACCCACTCTTTTCTAACACTTCATTGTTTTTAGACTCAGATATTTCAGTTGAGACCTTCGGTCAACCATTATATTTGGAAGAACCTATATAGGATGACTAAATTATTGTGAACTTTTACAGATAGTGTGACTTGACTATTAGAGGAAAGAATTTCTTGTGAGATCTATTTGAAACAATGATAAGGCCATATGATGCCATCTTAGGTATGGACTAGATATCCATAGTGCATGCCAAGATTTACTACTTATAGAAAAGGATGTAGAGTTTCCATGGTGATGGGATGATGTTTTCCTTTATAGGTGAAAAGGAAACTCAAAAAATATGAATGAGATCTTACATTGGAGGATACACCTGAGTACTTAACACTTTTCTAGTATAACCCTTAGATCATCAGATTCCAGGGGCTTTCAGCTTCCTGTTTTGGTGGTGGAGTATATAGACATATTTCTTGAGGATATGTTCGGCTTAACTCCACTTTGAAAGATAGACTTATGTATGGACTTTTACCTACAGATGTCCCAGATATATTAACAATCATATCAGATGTCTCCAATAAATCTTGGAGAGATTAAGGTGTAGTTGGTGGACTTGCATAGGAAGGGATTTTTCATAGCTAGTGTTTTATCCAAGGCAACCCCAGTGTTGTTCTCCAAGAAGGTGCACAGAATATTGAGGTTTTTTGTGGATTAGAATTTCCTAAACCAAATTAACATGAAGAATAAGTAACTACTACTAAGGATTGGCGACCTATTTGACCAGTTGAGAGGGGTGAGATGGTTCTCAAAAATTGACCATAGATCAAGATATCACTGGATACAATTTTGAGATGCGGATATCTCGAACATGAAATCATCATGTTTCTATGTCCATTATGAGAACATAGTTATTTCATTTAGAATGATTAATTCCCCAATAGTGTTCATGGTAATTACAAACCTGATCTTTTAGCCATTATTAGACTGTTTTTTTGGTCTTTATCAATGGAATTCTTGTGTACTCATAATCTGAGCAGGAGCATGTGAGACAGTTTAGGATGGTCATAAATATTCTCCAAGTGCACCCATTATATGTAATGTTCTTGAAGAGTATTCTATGTATATAAGAGTATCACTTTCTGAAACATTTCACCTTAATAGATGGTGTATCAGTAGACCCAATGATTATTGATGTAGTATTACCTTGGGATCCACCCTAGAGCATGTTGAAGGTACAAATATTCCTTGGGATGGAGGGATATTAAAAGATATTTTTTCTTAATTTCTTGAGGATATAATCAACATTGATTGCATTGAACAATAATTAGTGGAATTTAATTTGTATGCAGAGGTGCCAATAGGGTTTTCGGGAGTTGTTGCATAGGATGATGAGTTATCTCATCTTCATATTTCTAGAGGAGGGTGTAATTTACATACTATTTTTTGATTCCTTAGGGTCCAAAAATAGTATTATATTTATATAGAGGTAGGTAATGATTTAATATTGATCTCATAAGTTGGGATCAAATGAGAATAACTACATGATTCGTGAAATACAGTTGAATTTCGTGGTCTTTTCTCAAAATATGTGGCAACACCACCTTATGCATGAGCAGTGTGTCATATATTCTAACCATAAGAGTCTTGCGTATATATTATATTATAATGATATGAAATTGAAATAGAGGTGATTTATATATTTCATATATTATTATTACTTTAAGAAATTATATACATCTGAGAAGGGGAAATAGTGGAAGATTCTCTCAGTAGGAGATCTTATTTATTGTTTTTTGACTGAGGTATGAGAGATGTTTTCTTCAGTGTATTTTTACCTAGTGAATGAGGATATTTTATCTTATATTACATCAATTGTGTTAACCCCACCACTTATAAATAATGTTAGGGAGGCCCATCATGGAGATACCAAATTTAAGACCTTGCATACACATACATTTAATGTACATTCTATTAATTAAGTTTTCTATAGTTTTGGATCACATCCTACATTTTAGAGGAAAGATGATGGTACCAGTGATATTTTTTAACAAGGTAATGAGGTATTTTCATAAATAGTACTTGGTGGAATATCTATGTGTGGTGAATATGTATTACGACCTTCGATGTCAGTTTTGTTACCCAAGGATGAAGAAGTCTATAGCAATGTTTATCTCTAGATACATCACTTGTAAGCTGGTGAATGATAATCACAAAATTCCAATGGGTTAATATTAACCCCTAGAGGACCCAAAAAAGAATTGGGATGGTATATATATGAACTTCATGATTAGATTACCATATACATCTAAAGGAAACAATTCCATCTGTGAAATCATGGTCTTTAGAGTGGATTCTCAAGGACAGGATTTAAGTTGATGACTCGAGAAAAATCTTATGGATGGAAGTATGTTTGATACCTCTTGAAATTAAAATTATTTTATCATTATATCTTGGTTTTTACCATTTTTTTACTTATATCGTGATTTATATACTTTTGAATTGGTGGTAACTACTCTTGATTTGATATGTTTATTAAATTTGAGGTTTCTTACATGAAATTGCCTTACTCACCTATACTTGGGTGTTTCATGAAAATTTTAAGTCTTATAAAGATGATAGGAATTTTGGTGATTTTATAGGATTCTTAGGAGTATGAAAATATTGGGTTTGGTCGTGACATATTGTGGTTCATAGCAGTGTCTCATTTGATAGTAATATCCTCCTTCTAATAGGTTAGACATTATTTCTAGTTTTAGATGGATTGTATTTTTCCATTATTATTTCTAACATTTTTTTAATATTATGATATTGGGATATAGATGTATTAATGCATTTGGTTCCAGTTTTACTTTTCTTTCTTTATTTTATGGGCTTAGAGATACGTGTGTGAATACATGTACCATAGGCTAATGTCTCCCATATGTGTGATATGCCTACTCCTCACTAGTTTTTAGACCATGAAATATTAGAGGAAGGATTGGGGTTATCATTATAAATTATCACTATCTAGGTGGTACCTTATCAGTCTGTTTATGAATTATTTGAATGATGTAGATAAAATAAATAAAACAAAAACCTTCTGTAAAGAATGATACATCTTCTTCGGAGAATCTCATTAGATTTATACCAAAAGCCTTCTTTGGATGGTTACATAATTAAATAAATTCCTATAAGACATAGGAAATAAATAAATTAATGGTTTTGGGTTTTTATTGGACAAATGAAGAGGATTTTTAAGTATGGAGAGGAAATGATATAGATTGTCCTTTTATAAGTGAGAAAAGGTGGCATTTTTATAAATACCCAAAAAAACAACAATATGAAGTCACTCTAAATACATGTGCCTCCAAAATTGATAAACAATGGAGTGAATAGAATATAAGGCCAATACATACCTCTAACAGTAAAAATAGTCATGTTTTAAACTTTTTATTCCCTTAACCTCTAAGGTTACTCACATTTACCATTTCATATTTTAATATAGTATGTTAGTATTTTACTAAGGTAATTTATCTATTTAGAATAAAAATAAATTGATCCTTATTATATAATTTAGTCCCATGTATTATAAATATAAAATTAAATTTATCAAATAAAAAACCTATGTGTGTGGAAAACCAGTTTTAACACATGTGCATATAACACACAAAACCTTATTTTAACCTTAATAGCTGTAATAAATTTGTCAAAATGAAAGGGTAATAATTTTACAGAAAAGATAAAAAATGGAATATAAATGGAAAATGGATGAAAAATTACACCATTTAATAACCTAATTTTATTCATTCATGATTTTTAATATTTTAAAACAATTTAATTAATAATTACTTAACATAAAATATCATTAATTTTATTGTTGAAACATTTAATTTAATTTGACTTTAAATTAATAAATATAACAATGTATTTAAAATATTATACACATCCAAATAAATGTAACATAATTATTTACTATAAAATTATTTTCGAACTACATATTATCTTAAATAAATTACTTTTAATTTTTTTAAAAAATTACTTACCTTGAGTTTTCCATAGTCACCTGAAGCTTTATTCCAGTGTTGTAAAAGCATTTAAGGTAACTATATAATAACTAAAAAATATAAAAAAAATATCATCCTTAAAATAATTTCATTATACTAAAAATAAAATTTAATATTCTTTCACTTTTTTTTTATTTTTCACCATGTGACCATATAAGATATATTTAAATGAAAGGGAGTGACATTTTATATTTTTTCATTACATAAATAAATATATTGAACAATATCGTGGAATATTATCTCATAAATATTGGATTATAAATAATAATGTGATAATTTTATAAATAAATTAATAAAATAATAATTATGATGAAAAATGGTGGACATTCACTTATTTTTAACCTTGGTTAACCCGATTTACCCATTTAACATTGTGAGAAATTTTTACTGTTTTTACAATTAATTATGAAAAAAATTACGTTGAACTTGTTATATAATATTAATATTGATTATTCTAAATATTTAATCTAATTTATTTAATTCTATTAAAATAATTTGAATAATTTAGTTTAAAAAATAACCCACAAAATGTGTCGAAAAACAGTTTTTAGGAAATGTATTTTCAAGCCTAAGATGATATTGCATTAACTCTATGTCTAGTAATCATTATTTTTTGAATTTAAGTTAATATTAATATAATAAAATTTTCATTTAAACCATTCCTCATTAGGTATTAGTTTTATTAATTAAATTGGAGTAACATTATTCATTTTAAACAGTTATCAGAAAAAATTCTATTTTAATCCTAAAAATTAACTTATACAAAAATATGATATAAATATATTTCAAATATAATTAATTATAATAAATATAACTAAATAATACTTATTATACTATAAAAAAATTCAAATCATAGTGAGCCTTTTAAATTTTATAATTTATTCCAAAGTATTATAAGTTATAAAAAATACGATATTTTTCACCATTCAATGAAAAATCAAAATTTTTATAAAAATTAAAAAAATTCAACCCTATGTTAATCATTACATTCTAAGTTTAGAAATTATGTTAAATTTTTAAAATAAATCTTCTAAAATTTTCAAAATTCAATTATGTTATTTTCTCATTATAAAATAATAAATTCATTTTTAATGATTTATTTTGAATCTGGTAAACAATTTACTAATACATTAATCCTTAATTAAAAATATATTATATTTATATAAAATATTTATACACAATTTTAAAACCTTTGATATTACTATTCATACCATCAATTTAAAGAGTAAGGTTATAATGTTCATGTTTAAATATTATATTGCATTATTTTTTGGCTTAGTGTTACGTCTCTTAATTTCCATCAAACAAAATTTCCTTGTTTTAAAATATTGGGGTGTTATAGGATTTATAATTAGGGAACCAATCCCTTGGAAAAATTATCAAAAATTCACAAAAATGAATAAAAAAACATGTATGAATAACATTCCCAGAAACATCAATCATAGATGAGCTATAAACATGAGATTTCATCATCCTATCATTATGTGTTTTGACCAATAAATAGATATATTATATTTGAGGTGTTGATGCAAACCCCATTTAATATTATTTATATATAAAATAATGTCCAAACTAAAATCATATAAATCATTTTCAATCTAGTATTGAATGATTATTTAACCTTTTACAATATCACTAGGAACATCTACTTTGTATTTGGTAATTTCCTAAGCTCGGCCTTCTGCCCTTGTATTATTTTAGGGTAAGTTCCCTTGATATTTTAGTGATTTTTTTAGAATAAATACCTATCACCTTATTTTTAAAATCACTATACTTTTATAGATTCTCTTATACCCTTTCATTAAAGATAATGATTTCCTTTACCTCCATACGTTAAGAAAACCCCATTTCATTTCTAGCATGTCCCAAGGTGTTTCCATCCTCATGTATCACATTTTGTAAAATTATGATTTCTCCTCTTCTACCTAACCATTTTTCTATTCGATCATATTCTTCCATTTCTTTCCATGAAATCTATAATACATGGAGAATGTCCGTATATGATGACATCATTTGAGATACATGTTCCCTACAAAGGATTGTCATAATACCTATAAAGATATGGTCAATCATACTCTTTTGATTATGTACACAGCCTTCAACATTCCCTTCTAGCCTTGTAAATTTATATTCATACATAGAAACACTTTCATCTTTCTTTTTTCATAAAATCGAGATTTGTCTATCCATATCTACCTATAGTTCACAAGAAAAATATTTTTCCAAGAAAAGTACCTAACAAAATTCCATCCCATTTTCACTATTTCTTCAAAATATTTAATGATTTAATTTATTATAATAATTGATCTTTAGCCCTTTAGATATGATAAATTTCTGTGACAACCTTCTCACTTTCATTACTTCAGAGTGAAAGAAATATCTTATCAAAGGAACTTATTCATTTCTCAGATACCGATCGATCTATTTTATTATTAAATGATAAAGGATTCTGGTGCATTAAGTGGTCAAAAAATGTTACACCATGTTTTGGATTACGAGGTCACTTCATATGGTAATCTTATTCATCATAACTTGATTCTGATTCCCCAATATAGTAATAATTTCTCAGCTGTAAATTCAACTCTATCTCCATATTCATTATTATTCCTAGGATGGAAATAATTATATAGATTATGTACATTAATTTGGTTCTCATTCTTTATATTAGTTTTCATTTACAAAAAATGGCATAAATTATATTATATAGTAACATTATGAAACACAATGTATAATTTTAATACTACGAAAACACATAAAAAACTGAAAATTTATTCAAAAAAATCTCAGAATCATAAACTTTGGTTTTTTAGTATATTTTAAAAATAATAAAAATTTTCTCAAATATTTCATAATAGTTTTTAATTAATTTGAATTAATCCAATAATATTCCCAAAGAGTGTCGAACTAGTTACTGTAACACCACGAGATTTTATGAAAAATATTCTTTTCATTAACGTCTTGTGTTGTACGCTACACCAAAAGAGCTTGCACAACAGGCATCCTTGACTTGACTTGCATTACACGCAATCACGACCTTCCTCGATAGCGTGTGTAGTACGCAATACCGAGTTTTACTAAACAACGATATGCTATTAAAATATTATTAAAACTAGCCGTTATGAATAGTAATAACCTCCTTTTAAAATTTTATAAATTTTAGCTCTCAAAATGGACTTCATTTTTGGATTTGGAGTATCGAATTTAGCCTAAGGTGAAATTTTGGTACTTTTCGGGTAACTTTCATATTCTGATGAATAGGGAAAATTACTAAATTATAATTAAAAACAACTTTTTTAATAGAAATAATTAATAATGATAAATTATTAATTTGAGTGGTTTTAAAGTATATTTAGAATATATTTTTACTATTTAATACAATGTTGGTCATTGGATGTAATTTCACATTTAAACCAGTCATAAACAAGTGTCAATCTTTTGATAGTTATTATCTCTTAAGAACACGCTATTTGATTTGACGACGGTAATTAATTTTTAAATTAATTAATGCAAGTGATATGTTTTGAATTTGATAAAATAGACACCATTTTTGAATTCATAATATCAAATATAGCTTAGATCTAATTTGTGGTATTTTTCTTGAAACTTTTATTTTTTTTGATGAATAGTTAAACAACTAAGTGGTAGTTAAAAAACTAAATTTTTCATAAAACTTAATTTTACTGCTTCTGTGAGTGGAATTTCGAAAATCCGAGAGACACGGTTAATATCGAGGACTAAAATGTGGTTCAATGAGATGAAAATAATTTTTGGTGAATAGTAACTTTTTACTTTTTTAACCATGGTTAAAAGTAAATATTGTAATTAAGCGTAAAAATGATATTATTATTACCCTAACACATGTCCTAATTCTATTGGACAAGTTTAATTCGACCAAAAACAACCTTAGGAATAAAATATGACCATTTAGGCCCACATGGATTAGATTAGGACATTAATTATTAATTTATTTAAAGAAGGATTAAAATAGTTACAATCAAAGTTTAATAAGTAAATCATTTTTCATATAGGGTTTTAAATAAGATAAAATCGACTATAAATATTCATTAGAAAGCTAAAAATATTTCCTACATAATGGTATTTTATTTGTAATTTTTAGACATTAAACAATTTAATATATTTATAAGACAACGAAAATACTGTAATTATCTTATTAATGAAATATTGACATAATTGATGTTATAAATACCCAAATAAATATACTTTGAGACTTTTTATGAACTAAACTAATTATATAGGTTAATATGACATGTTAGGATTTATTTAATGAACTTTGGTCAAAGTAATCATTCTGTTATGAGTTTCAAAAAAACCAACTATTGAATAGTGTCAAAATTGACATAAAATAGTTTTTAAAACAAATATTATATTATTAATTGTAATTTTATTCCTAAAAATATAAAGTTCAGACAAATGAATTATATAAGGTTATATATATTAATAAAACACAACTTGGGGGTCGTTTGGATGTATATGGTAAGCTTATTAACTATATAATATAAAAATACAAAGTTCATGGTAAATGTCAATCTAATTAACTAAGAGTTAAAACTAAATGATAAGGCTAATATAATGACCTAAACTTGTCTAAATTCTATTGGATGAGATTATTTCGACCCATACCCACTTTAGCTTCTAAATAACTCAATTTGGAGCTGTTTAAAACCGAACATGACTTTATAATAAAATAATATTTTTAGTTATTCCAAAGGTGCCCCTCTCCTCCCTTATAAAAGGGCACCTCCTCCCTCTCTTCCTCACACAACCTTGAGCCTTCAAGATCGGAAAAACCCTGCAAAAATCTCTTCTCCACTTCTCTAGCAATATCCTAGAGGTTCTGGTCTTCCTCAAAGGCCAATTTTAGTGCCCTAAAGGGAGATCTCAAAGAGGCGCTTCAAAGAAGAGGTAATGTCCATTACCGATTATTTTATCTTTATTTCTTCTTCCACATCTTCTTCTTAGGATGTTTCATTATGAAGTAATAACATCAGTATCAATCATATACTGATTTGTTATTATAAGTATGAAACAACCCTATTTCACCATCTATCCATCCTACGGAAAACAAAATCACCGCGTGTGCGTACGTACGGAATATCGTCTCCACACCGTGGTGAAATCTATTTTCCACCACCACCTTACTTGGATGGGTATAATGGTGTAAATAATGACTATATATGACTATTATAAAGTGATATGGATTCTGAAATTGTATACATACACTCCAAAACAATTCCACGATCATAGGAATGATATCATCACTCGTGCGTACGTACGGAATACCGTCTCCACGATGTGATGCGACTCGTTTTGCATGATCTTCATTTAATATTGATAATATAAATGAATTGAATGAATTAATATGATATATATTACATTAATACCATTCTGGAAATGATGAATCTATAACCTGAAGAGAAGAATAAGAATTTATTCGACAAAACACGCATAAGAATGAAAAGTAATAAACACCTGAATAACAAGTAGTAATGAAATATTACTAATAATAAGCAAAGAATATGACCATATATGATATCATAAAAATAATTATGATTCTGTAAGAAGTCAATAACATTATTTAAATAATTATACAGGAGGTTAGGACACATACAAAGCATATCAGACCAAATGTAAGGGAAAATATCATAATCTCATTTTTATCCTAGATTGTTTATACATTGAAATTTACTGGGGTGTATTTTATCATCCACGTCCATGTTTCCTCAATATGTAATATTATTTCCATCCACCTCCAATTGTTTAAATCCAATTGTACCCTTCGGTGAGTTTTTAGTAAAGGATATGAAAGGACTCTTTTGTCGTTTTTCGTACGAGGTACTTTTTGAGTTTTCCGAAAAAAGTACGAAGAATGTTTTTTTTAACATGTATGGAATGAATGTATTTTTAAAACATTATTTCCAAGAAGCTTCCTTTACATGTTTTCAATTTTATTTTTAATAAAATTCTTTTAGTTTATAATTGTACGACATGTTATGAAAGGAAAAGTGTTTTTGAAGCATAAATGATATTTTCCTCAAGAATGGAGTTCAAGTGTTTTATCAAAATTATTTTCCATCTAGGATAATAAAGGGTTCTGTTTTTATACCTATTATTAAATTGATTTGATTATGTTGTGATGGAATTATATTTTTATTAATTCCTTTATCTTATATGAATTTTTTTATAATGTCATGATGTTTAAGATTCCCATTTTTATTACATGGGTTATGCTTTGATTTATGGTTTTCTGATTTTGTGGCACACATAAGAATGGTATCATTATGAGATGGGTGGGACCTATATCTCCCTCCAATGCATTGGGTAAAGATTTTATATCTCATGAGATACACATGGCTAGAATGGTAGGTTATACTGGTTCAGTGAAATAGGACTGAAACGAGGGTGACTCAGTTCGGAAATGGACTTTGTCCACTAAGATAGTCTTGGCAATGAGTCTGGACTAATAAGATATGATTCTCTATGATTATGTGTGTATACCACAAATTTTCATGTTTAAGTTATGATTATTGGGATTTCATTTCACTACTATGATTTATCCCATGTTATGAAATTATGCTCTCTTTTTTTGGTTAAGATTTCCAAAATGTTATTTTCTTATGAAAATGATGTGATTGATATTTCTTTTGTTTACCCTTAGTGAGCATTTGAGCTCACCCTTTTATGTTTTCTTTTCCCAGGATATAAAGAAAGGTTTTAGGTAAAAAAAGGAAGATCTTTATGGGAGATGTTGAAGATCTTTCACCATGATTAGAAGATTATATTCTGAGTTTCCAAAGACACTAAACTATTACAATCCTTGTGTGTGTGTTTTTGTTATGTACAAAGTATTAAGAAAAGGTAATGTAATGTCCATGTACGTCAAGCTTTGGATCTCTACAGTTGGTATCTGATAAAAGGTTTAGTCAACCTTTGGAAACTAGGCTGCGAGAACTTTAGTGAGATCCTTAGAGATATTTCTAAGGTATGTCTAGGGATGTCCCTAAGGTTAAGTATACGTATAAGTTATAGTCCTATAATTACACTAACGATCATATAAATAAACCTATGATTTTAGATATCGATGGTACTCCCCCTTTATTATGTTGTTTTCCCTAGCATGATTTTTGCCTCTCACACTATTCATTTTGGGTTTTAGATGATGGTTGAAACCCGAAGGAACCGTGTTGATCAATGCAATGGCCAATGCAATGATTTTCCTCCTGAACAAACAAATGTTATGGGAGAAGGAGTGAAAAATCTTATTGCTATACTTACACAAGCTATGAATCATTCTGGACTTCCAAATGAGTAGAGAAGGGAACAATATTCTATTGAGTCCTTCATGAGGCAACGTCCACCTTCTTTCAATGGGTCTTCTTATCCACTTGTTGCTGAACAATGGATCAGTACCACTGAAAAGATATTTTCAGTTCTTCAATGTTCTGATCATTATAAAGTCATCTTAGCAGTATATCGTTTGGAAGGTGAAGCTGATCAATGATGGAATATTATCAAGAATACGAGGCAAAGAGATGAAATTGAGTCCATGGAATGGGACGAGTTCAAGAAATTATTTTTCAATAAGTACTTCTCTCGTATTCTTCGAACAAAGATGGAGAAGGAGTTTCATGAACTAAATCAAAAGGATGATGAATCTGTTGGTATATACGAAGTGAATTTTACAAGGCTTGCAAGGTATGCATCTGGATTTATCATCCAACCTGAATATAAAGTTGATCGATTCTTTAGTGGCTTAAAACCAAATATTCGAAGGGCATTAGCTATAAGAGACTTCAGTAGCTATGAAGGTATTGTGCGTTGTGCTATCAAGGTAGAAATGGAAGTTGGTATTACTTATCCATCACATAGTTTTTACAAGAAACGAAAGATGGAGTTCAAGGAGAAATCTCAGAATAATTGTGAAAAGAAGATGAATGTGTCCTTATGAACAAATTTTGGAAAGAAGCATGGTGGATATTGTCGTAAAGGGACTAGAAAATGTTTTAAGTGTGGAAAATAAGGTCATCGAGCATCTGAGTGTCTAAGTAATGGAAAAAGGGTTTCTAATGATGTGAATAATGAAAAGACTGCAGAGAATGCACCAACAATACTTCAATGCTTCAAGTGAAAGGAAATGGGGAATTATGCTAATAAATGTCTTAATCCAAGGGTTAGTGATGATCAACTTGAGAAACAACTTAAGGCAAAGGACAAAGGGAAGTCACATGCGATCACCATTGGCGATGTTGAATATGACTATGATGTGGTGGAATGATTAAGTGTTTATGTAATGGGATTCCAGAATAATGTTGTATATAATATCATGGAATATTGGAATATTTATGTTTTGGTCTATTGTGGTTTTCAATAATTTTATGGCATCAGTAACCATGAAAAGTGATTGAAATATTTTTGGAAAGCTGATGATATGCACATAATGAAGGGATAAAGAGAATCTAATATGTTTGATAGTATTCATGAGCTCATGATTGATATAAGGACTATGTGATATCATGGTTTGAGTATATAGAATTTTGAGGATTTTGGTATGTGTAAAGTGTTAACTTTTAACTACATTCATGTTCTCACTAAGGTTCAATGGGTATTCAAGAGAATACATGATTAAGGCCATTGAATGTTTGGAATGTGACCAAAAAGACATATCTTATGATATATGGGGATCAACGATGGTATTAAATCTCTGGTAATCATTTTCATTATATTATGAGAATGGACTATAGTATTATGGATAAGCCTAAAGACGAGAATGGATTATGTTGGACATAAGTTAGTATTTTTTAAGGATAGAAGTTTTTTTCGATTTTGTTGATGGGATGTTATAGTAATATAGCTTTAAAAAAAGGACAACTTGTAGGACGGGCGATAGCCCATCGTGTCGGACAAGGTTGTGGGAATCGAACCCACAACCAAAGTGCGACTGGCCTTTATTGCCTACCACTGGCCTACAGGAAGTCCCTATTTAGTAGAAACTTGTTTTATTATATTAAGCAGTATGATATATGAAGTATTAGTCCATTTTAGGAACCATATATGATTAATCTCACTATAGATGGACTTATCTATTTTTTGATAACTTTTCTATCCTTTTGTTTGAGACAGATGGAATGACCCATCATTCTATCACATGATCTTCTAACACATCACGAATGACAAAGCCAACTTCACTTCTTTAAGTGATGAAGTGGAAATTGTCCAAAGAATGACAAACAGTGAGACTATACCAAAAACACTAAAGTATTTCTTCTAATTCCAATTTCATCAACTTTAGGGAAATGATCCTGAAAACCAAAAATGTTGTCCTAGTGCTCTTATATCTGATGTATCATATGGTACCTTAAATCGTCACAAATTTACGGCTTTTTGATTTCTGGCTTTTCCATAGCCATGTTCTCTACCACTCTCCATCAGAACATGATGGTTAGATTTCTCGTCCATATCCATATTTTCACCTATGTGGGAACACAACGATAAGTTTATTTGGGTAATAGTTACATTTCATAATTTAGTTTTTAAAGCCATGTTTTGGTATTCCTTTTTATGATGTGGATTTCTATTAAAAAAACTTTTGAGTAGTAAACTATTTATAACCCCGATGAATTTCGATGGCGAAATTTATTTTAAGGGGGGTAGAATGTAACACCCCGAGATTTTATGAAAAATATTCTTTTCATTAGTGTCTTGTTTTGTACGCTACACCAAAATGAGCTTGCACAACATGCATCCTTGACTTGACTTGCATTACATGAGATCGCGACCTTCCTTGATAGTGTGTGTAGTACGCAATTATGAGTTTCACTAAACAACTATATGCTATTAAAATATTATTAAAACGAGCCGTTATGAATAGTAATAACCACCTTTTAAAATTTTAGAAATTTTAGATCTCAAAATGGACTTCATTTTTGGATTCATAGTATCGAATTTAGCCTAAGGTGAGATTTTGGTACTTTTCGGATAACTCTCATATTCTGATGAATAGTGAAAATTACTAAATTATAATTAAAAACAACTTTTTTAATCGAAATAATTAATAGTGATAAATTATTAATTTGAGTGGTTTTAAAGTATATTTAGAATATATTTTTACAATTTAATACAATGTTGGTCATTGGATGTAATTTCACATTTAAACCAGTCATAAACAAGTGTTAATCTTTTGATAGTTATTATCTCTTAAGAACACGCTATTTGATTTGACGACGAGAATTAATTTTTAAATTAATTAATGCAAATGATATGTTTTGAATTTGATGAAATAGACATCATATTTTAATTCATAATATCAAATATATCTTAGATCTATTTTTTGGTATTTTTCTGGAAACTTTCATTTTTTTGATGAATAGTGAAACCACTAAGTGGTAGTTAAAAAAACTGAATTTTACATAAAACTTAATTTTACTGATTCTGTGAGTGGAATTTCAAAAATCCGAGAGACACGGTTAATATCAAGGACTAAAATGTTGTTCAATGAGATTAAAATAAGTTTTTATGAATAGTAACTTTTTACTTTTTTTACCACGGTTAAAAGTAAATAGGGTAATTAAGGGTAAAAATGATATTATTATTACCCTAACACATGTCCTAATTCTATTGGAAAATTGTTATTCGACCAAAAACAACCTTATGAATAACATATGACCATTTAGGCCCACATGGATTAGATTAGGACATTTATTATTAATTTCTTTAAAGAAGGGTTAAAATAGTTAAAATCAATGTTTAATAAGTAAATTATTTTTAATATGTGGTTATACATAAGATAAATTCGACTATAAAAATTCATTAGAAAGATAAAACGATTTCCTACATAATTTTATTTTATTTGTAATTTTTAGACATTAAATAATTTAATTTATGTATAACACAACGATGATACAGTAATTATCTTATTAATGAAATATTGACATAATTGATGTTATAAATACCCAAATAAATATAATTTGAGCATTTTTATGAACTGAACTAATTTTCTAGGTTAATATGACATGATAGGATTGATTTAATTAACTTTGGGAGAAGTAATCATTCTGTTATGTGTTTCAAAAAAAATCAACTATTGAATAGTGTCAAAATTGACATAAAATAGTTTTTAAAACAAAATTATATTATTAATTGTTTTTTTTATTCCTAAAAATCTAAGTTTCGGCAAAAGGACATAGATAAGGTTATATATATTAATACAACACAACTTGGGGGTCTTTTGGATGTATATGGTAAGTTTATTAACTATATAATATAAAAATACAAAGTGACATGGTAAATGTCAATCTAATTAACTAAGAGTTAAAACTAAAAGATAAGGTTACTATAATGACCTAATCTTGCCTAAATTCTATTGGATGAGAGTATTTTGACCCATACCCACCTTATCTTCTAAATAACTCAATTTGGAGCTATTTGAAACCGAAATTGACTTTATAATAAAATAATATTTTTAGTTATTCCGAAGGTGCCCCTCTCCTCCCTTATAAAAAGGAACCTCCTCAATCTCTTCCTCACACAACATTGAGCCTTCAATCTTGGCCAACCCCTGCCAAAATCCCTTCTCCACTTCCCTAGAAATATCCTAGTTGTTCTGGTCTTCCTCAAAGACCAATTTTAGTGCCCTTAAGGGAGATCTCAAAGAGGTGCTTCAAAGAAGAGGTAATGTCCATTACCGATTCTTTTATCTTTATTTCTTCTTCCACTTCTTCTTATTAGGTTGTTTCATTATGAAGTAATAACATTAGTATCACTCATATAATGATATGTTATTATAAGTATGAATCAACCCTATTTCACCATCTATCCATCCTACGGAAATTGAAATCACTGCGCGTGCGAACGTACGGAATACCGTCTCCACGCCGTGGTGAAATATATTTTCCACCACCACCAAACTTGGATGGGTATAATGGTGTAAATAATGACTATATTTGACTACTATAAAGTGATATTTATTCTAAAATTGTATACATACACTCCAATAGAATTCCACGATCATAGGAACGATATCATCACTCGTGCGTACGTATGGAATACAGTCTCCACGATGTGATGTGACTCATTCTGCATGATCTTCAATTCATAATGATTATATAAATGAATAGAATGAATGAATATGATATATATTACACTAATACCATTCTGGAAATTAGGTATCTATAACCTAAAGAGAGGAATAAGAATTTATTCGACAAAACACGCATAAGAACAAAAAGTAATAAACACCCGAATAACATGTAGTAATGAAATATTACTAATAATAAGCTATCAATATGACCATATATGATATCATAAAAATAAGTATGATTCTTTAATAAGTAAATATCATTATTTAAATAATTATACAGGAGCTTCGGACACGTACAAAGCATATCAGACCAAAGGTAAGGGAAAATATCACAATCTCATTTTTATCCGAGATTGTTTATACATTAAAATTTATTGGGGTGTATTTTATCATCCACATCAATGTTTCCTCAATATGTAATATTATTTCCATCCACCTAAAATTGTTTAAATCCAATTTTACCCTTCGGTGAGTTTTTAGTAAAGGATATGAATGGAATCTATTGTCGTTTTTCGTACGAGGTACTTTTTGACTTTTCCGAAAAAAAGTATGAAGAATGTTTTTTTAACTTGTACGACATGAATGGATTTTCAAAACATTATTTCCAAGAATATTCCTTTACAAGTTTTCACGTTTATTTTTAATCAACTTCTTTTAGTGTATAATTGTACGACATTTTAAGAAAGGAAAAGTGTTTTTGAAGCAGAAATGAAATTTTCCTCAAGAATGGAGTTCAAGTGTTTTATAAAAATTATTTTCCATATAAGATAATAAAGGGTTCTGTTTTTATCCCTATTATTACATTGATTTGATTATGTTGTGATGGAATTATATTTTTATGAATTCATTTATCTTGTATGATTTGTTTTATGATGCCACGATGTTTAAGATTCCCATTTTTATTACATGGGTTATGCTATGATTTATGGTTTTCTGATTTTGTGGCATACATAAGAATGGTATCATTATGAGATGGGTGGGACCTATATCTCCCTCCAATGCATTGGGTAAAGATTTTATATCTCATGAGATAGACATGGCTGGAACGGTAGGTTATACCGGTTCAGTGAAACAGGACTGAAATGAGGGTGACTCAGTTTAGAAATGGACTTTTCCCACTAAGATAGTCTTGGCAATGAGTCTTGACTAATAAGATATGATTCTCTATGATTATGTGTGTATGCCACAAAGTTTCATGTTTTAAGTTATGATTATTGGGATTTCATTTCACTACTATTATTTATCCCATGTTATGAAATTATGATCTCTTTTCCAGGTTAAGATTTGCAAAATGTTATGTTCTTATGAAAATTATGTGATTGATATTTGTTTTGTTTACCCTTACTGAGCATTTGAGCTCACCCTTTTATGTTTTCTTTTCCCAGGATATAAAGAAAGGTTTTAGATAAAAAAAAGGAAGATCTTTATAGGAGATTTTGAAAATCTTTCACCACGATTAGAAGTTTATATTCCGAGTTTCCAAAGACACTAAACTATTACGATCCTTGTGTGTGTGTTTTTGTTAGGTACAAAGTATTCCGCAAAAGTAATATAATGTCCATGTACGTCAAGCTTCAGGTCTCTACAGTTACGTAGTAAGGGAACACCCATCATGCAACATAATTATGGTTGAGATGTATGCAACCAAGTCTTTTTTGGGTAATTACCACTAGATGCATCTATATCCAAATTACATCCACATATAGAATACAAAAAGAGATGTGTTTCTATAAAACCCAAATAATATCTACCTCAAAAAAAAATTTAATGGTAACTTATACTTATAATTATAATTAAAGTCAATCATACGGTTATGTTCCATAATCTATGTATTCTTTAATCTAGTTCCCAGGTTTCTACTAAAATTTATCTCATTCCAACTAAAAAAACATGAACCAAGCACACCAGATCCAGTGGTTACTTTATTACATTTTTAACAAGTAAAATTTATTACATTCCAAAGGATAAAATAGTTTAGTAGTCTTTGTAAACTAGATACATACTATAAATATCACATATATTTAAAAACATAAAATAGAGGAATTTTTTTTCTTTTAAAAATCAATTATTCACTTTACCATATCTCAAAATATCAATCATAATACACTTCCTTTCATCCTTGTTTAATGAAACCAAAGAATAGGGTGATCTTAGATGTTTAGTATATGTATTCATACAATAGAAGCTAATAAGGCATGAATAATATGGTAAGAATAAATGAGGATCAAATAATATTATCAAAATAATCTATTGATCTAGAAACTTATATATGGATTTCATAACTATTAAAATAATAAAATGGTCATCAATAAATAATTTCATAACGATTGATTGAATAATTTTGGATATGTAAAACTTATTGTTGAGGCCTTATGCCGAGACTATAACACTCAAACCCTAGATTTCAAGAGCCGGTGCATTATTTTAATACACTGGCATGATTTCATGGAATCAAGTCCAGAAAGACCGATCAGTTTAGTAGCCTTGGAAACACTAGATACATTCATATGGGTTTCATTATATTATAAAACGGAAAACTACAACAACATTCCTTCCAAAGACAACACTGAGATCCCATAGACTATCCCTGCAGGTTAGTCATAATAAGCTTCTTTGTATCTTGGGAATAATAATACATGGAAATGGGTGAGCTTAGATTATCAGTAAGGATAAAAATATAGCCGAAACATTAATAAATAAGAATAAACATTTAAGGAAAACTAAAACTAAAATAAAATCTTTTTAATATTTAACATCAGCATAATATGGAAAAAATAAAATGAAATAATTTCATTTACTTATTCAAATGGATATTATACTAGTCCAATAATCACATGCAATATCAATAACAACTTTCACAATGATTGAATGCGTAATTCCGAAATTTAATTTCTGTATCAATGCCTTGTTCTAGGACCTAGGGGATAACCGTAACCGAACCCAAACCCGAAGATCCTCTATAACCAGACTCCATCTGACAGAGCCTCTATAACTGGACTCCAACCCGGAGAGCCTATGTAACCAGACTCTAACCTGGAGAGCCTCTATAACTGGGCTTCATCCCAGAGGGTCTTCTATAACAAGATCCAACCCGATGGGATTACATTTACTGGTCCCCAACCTGGAACATACTAGTCCAATACATTCATCATAAGAAAAGGTTGAAATATAACACAAACATTCATATTAAAACTAGCATTAGAAATGTCAATACTTTATACATAAACCATGAATGGTACAAAAATAACACATCCACTATCAAATATATCACAATAAAATATATAATATTTTTTTCATAATAAATCAATTTCAAACAAGTTTAAAATGCATAAAAGGATGTTGACAAAGATGGAAAAGATCAGTAAAATTATCTTAGAGAAATATCCCTTCTTCATGAAATCATTTGTATGTCTTACTATTTATTAAGGAAATCATTTAAAATATATTTTTTTATCAAATTGACCTATACCACTTTGAATCTTTCTAAAATAATTATCATTTCAAAATATTCATGTCCTAATAAATAAATCCTTAAATTCATTTTGAAAATATGGACATTAATTAAAAGGGTTTAAAAAGACAAATCTTTTAAGACTTTTAAAATGAATTTCTAGTAAAATAAACCCTCCAATAAAAACTTAAAAGATTAATTTTGAAAACATTTTAATGAAATATGGGTATCTATGATAAGTATATCCTAGAAAATACTTACACATGAACAATCTCGGATAATAATGAGATTGAGGAAATAACCCTCACCAATTTGGTAACTTATGAAACATACACCCCATAAAACAACTACAATACCATAAAGATGTAAATAAACATAAATTAAAGTGTATTAAAATAATAATACAATTATGGGCAGTACGTACACCACACCAAAGTAAACTGTGGTGATATAGCATGAATCTCACGGGAATAAGAAGTGGGATGAAAACCCCTTACCTTGCACTTTCCTTTGGTCGGGGGTACATTTAACCACCTGTATAATTTCCAATGTAGGTTATTATATTATACCATAACCATATTCATATTTATTATATCATACATGATTCATTTATTACTTTTTACTACCCATTTAATAACGATTTTTGTGTTAAATTGACATTTCTGGTAATAATATCTTTCTTTATCGTACGTATTTTAACTTGTTATTCTTGACCGTATCATTTAGATCATGATTTAAATACATCCCAAATACAGACCTTGGTTCATATATCATATATATTTAGAATATAAATATTTATAATAGATAGATATATGAAATGGAAAACACCGTTTATGGATACGGTAGGCCGTACGTATGCATAAACGTTGTTTTATGTTTTTATATGGTATTGAACGGAAGTAAGTGAATAAGATATATGTAAGTACATAAATACATATTTATAAATATATATCTAGTAGAATTATCATTCCATATATTACAAACTTATTAAAGATATATATTTTATAATCATCGTTGAATGGTTCACTAGGAATGGAATCTCATCACGTCGTGGAGACGGTAATCCGTACATACGCACGAGCAACAATATCATTATATTAATGGATAATTCATTGTTAATTGGATGTTATATAATATATAAAGAATTATTAACTTGTTATTTTTAATATTTACATAAATTATACATCATTATTATACCCATCCATAATAATAATGTATTGAATGACAATTATACCATGATGTGGAGATGGTAAGTCGTACATACGCATGTCTAGTGACATGTCATTCATAGGATGGATAGAATAATTAATATGGTTATACCATATATATAATAAAATAACATTATATTGATGGTAGTAGAGTTATTTTTTTAAAATGGAAACAACAAGGAATTAATAAGTGGAAGAAGAAAAGAACTTGAAAGAGGAGATTAAATATTTACCAATTCTTTGGGTTCTTCCTTTTGATTTGATCAAAAGGGCTCCATAGGTAAGCTTTCTGACCAAATTAAGGCCTCTAAGATGAAGGGAGGAATATTGGGAGAATATTTGGCCAGTGTTTGGACGAGCCAAATGGCTTTTGAGGTGTGAATATGAGAGATTGGGAAGTGCCCTTTTATAAGAGGGGTGAGGGGAACTTTAGGAAATGATTAAAGTATTATTTTATTATATAATCATATTCGGTTTATAATGGAGCCAAATGAATTTAATTTGAGACGTAGGTGGTTATAGGTCAAAATTCTATAAACCAATAGGTTTTAGATAAGTTTAGGATAAAAATTAACCTTATCTTTTATATTTAACTCTTAGACAAATAGTTTCACATTTACTGTGTCTTCTTGTATTCATACACTATATACATAATACACTTACTATAAACATACAAGAGAACCCCAAGTGTTTCATTAATGACATATAAAATATTAGTTAATCCCTTTGTCCAAACCTTATATTTTTATGAAATCAATACCAATTCATTAAATATTATTTGTTTTAAAAACTCTTTCATGTTAATTTTGACACTATTTGGTATTGTGTTTTTGCTAAATTTATAACATTATCAATTCAAAAATAATAATCTAACCAAACCTAATATGTAATATTAACCTACAAAATTATTGTAATTGATAAAAATTATAAAATTACTATTATTTGGATATTTATAATATTAATTATTTTAATATTTCATTAATTAGGTAATTACTGCATCATCATTGTGTCATAAATAAATTAACATATTTAATGTCTAAAAAATATAAATAAAATACCATTACATATTAAATCTTATTATATTTCTAATTAATATTTATAGTCTAATTTAGATTTTGTGTAACCCAATATTAAAAATGTTTTATTTATTTAACTTTGATTTTAACTCTTTTAACACTTCTTTAAATAAAATAATAATAAATGTCCTAATCAAATCCATGTTGACCAAAGAGGTTCATATTTTATTACTAAGTTTTTTGTCAAACTATACTTGTCCTAGAGAATTAGGACATTGCTAGGGTAATAATAATATCATTTGTACCCTTAATTACCCTATTTACTTTTAACCATGGTAAATAAAAGAAAAAAAATTATTATTCACCTAAAATTATTTTTATCGTATTGAATGAAATATTAATCCTTGATATTAACCATGTCTCTCGTTTTTTTAAAATTAAACTCACAAAAGTGGTAAAATTATGTTTTATATAAATTTGAAAATGCTCCTTGGAGGTGGGTAAATGATGGAAAGAAGTTCAATAAATTTTTTATATATCTAAAATTATTATAAACTGAATCCAATGAATTAAATTGAACTTATATTGGTATTATGTATCTATTTTGACCTAAAATAATTTTATATATATTAAATAATAATTTAAATGAAAATTTGGTTTTAAACTATAAGTCAGTGTTTTTTATTATTCATCAATAATTGAATGTTTTTAAAAAAATACCAAAAATTTACCTTCAAATAATTTTGTTATTCCGAAATCAAAAATGAAGTATATTTTAAAAAATTTAAAACATATAAGTTTCATTTATTAATTTAATATTAATTCCCATTATCAAAACCAAAAGATGTATTTTTATGAAATAATAACTATCAAAAGATTGACACTTGTTTATGTCTAATTTCAAACTGAAATTACTTACAATTACCAAAATTGGATTAAATGATAAAAATATAATCTATTTATACTTAAAAACCATTAAAATTTATATTTTAACACTATAATTTTTTTTTAAAAGATGTTTTTAGTTAAAATATAGTATTTTTCACTATTCACCAAAATTTGAATGTTTTCAAAAAAACACAAAAAAAAATTTGAAACTAAAATCTTATGTTCTAATTCTAAATAAGAATTTTATTTTCAAAAATTTATCATATAAAAGTTTAAAATATTGGATTTAAAAAGGGTACACCATTAAAAGGCGGAAAAATTGCATTTTTTGAAAAATACTTCTTTTATCTGGAAAAAATGAATTTGTTCCCAAATTATTTCTAAGAAACTCATAATATGGATTCTAAAATTATATGTGTAATATAATGTTCAAAATTATGTTAATTCTATTCATAACTAATTTTTTAATGGATTGTTTGGTAAGTCGTTGTGTTCTTGATGTCAGTGTTGCGTGTAGTGCATGTTATTGAATTAATTTGAAAAAATAATGTACTATGAAATCATGGGGTGTTACATTCTTCCCAACTTCAATAAATTGCATCCTCACAATTTGAAATTGTTCTTCGAAAATAAAAGGTTTAAAATAGAAAATTTCTTTGTGGGAAAACCCACATCAGAAATTGGGTTAATAAAATTTATTCTTAATATGAGGAATATATATATATACCTGACAAGTTGAGTTTCATACATCATATAATTCCTACCAAAAACTCATCTTTCACTCTAAAAGATTTCAAAAAATATAATCTATTTATCCTAAATGTATAGGATTCTAAAAATAATGAATTTATAATTCATTTTTATAATAAAAAAACTAAATTATACAAACTAGTACATCACGTAGTCCAGTCGTAGGTGATGCACCCTGGTCGCTCTTCAGTTGTGGGTTCATGTCTCACGGCCTTGCTGGAAGCGACTAGTTATCATATGACCTCTAGGTTGTCCTTTTTATAAAAGTCCAAAAATAACTTTAACAATTGTATCCAATTTCAAACTTAATTCATTCCAACATTTATAATTATCCAAAATACCTCTATAAAAACTCACAGTCCAAAATTTATAAGTAAGTTAAACACAATGAAGATCCTTTTCCATGTAATAAAATTTGAACACCTTAATCATGTTTTATTTTAAAACATTGTAACACCATGAACTACCATAAAACCATATTGATTACATTCACCCTCCCTTATTCTTTATAGAATATTGGATATATTCTTTACATACAAAATTTTTGAATAATACAACAATGATTAAATAAACAATCAATTAATTAGTTCCAAGGAAGGAAAAATATCAAATATAATTCGCCAAATAAACCATCTATTATTCCAAAATCAATACCTTAGTATCAGAACCATATTATGGTTTATATTTCTCCCAACCATATATTTCCCAAAAATATAACCTGCTATTGAGTCACTTTTCTTGGTTCCACGCAATCTCATGTCTTTAATGAAATAGTACTGTATTACAATCCTTATATACTCTATAATTCTGACAACATAGACACCATTAATACAATACTAAAGTGACAAAATATGTTAATACCATTGTATGAAATCTAATCATTCAACTTCATCTTAGGTAGTTTCATGACATTATTATTGTCCAATAGAAGCATTTGGGGTATACATTGATGATTTGTACATTGATTCACATAGATTCCCATCTCATTGTAAATGAATCATTGTACAATTGAATCTTTTTTCTTACCCTTACAATCAGGTACTTGGTGTTCTTTTTCTCCACAGTTATAAGAAACTAACTTTCCCTTCAGGCATTTAACAAGGTGATTCTTTCCCCAGTTATTATATATAGGGAAATCCTTCTTTTCCCTCTTCCCTTTATCAAACATTCTCTCTTCCATCCTTTTCTTCCCTTGTTTCCCTTCAAAGACATTGGACTCAGCGAATTATTTACTTATCTTATTAACACATGATATTATTTATTTATATGTTGATAATACATGGGAGACTATTTCTATATTAAATGTTGGCATAATACTATGAAAGATATGATCCTTCTTACTCGTTGGATCATACGTGTTGCTGGAGTTAACATTCCTTCTACTGGGTTCCATTTCTATACAATGGCATACACATGGTAATTTAATGAATTGAAATGAATAATTACAAACTTTTAAAATTCCTAACATAAGTTGAACTATTTATTGATATAATCCACAATAATAAAAATATTTTCATTGAGGAGCTATATATTCATAAATCCTTCATGATTATTTGTAAATAAAATGGGAATTATCCTATCAATATACCCCCGGAGATTCACAACCAATATCACAGTAAGGCCCCTTTTTGTGCACCAGTTCCTGTTTGAGTCTAGATTAAAGTGGTGTTTTTGGCTTTTATCCCTAGGTACATCTGTCCCAGAGCATCCTCTACGTTCTCATACCAATACAGATATGTATTTCTCAGAAAACTCACAAAATATCTAAATTACCAAAATTATATGAAGTTATTCTATACTAATATCTCAAATTATATCCTAGGGTATTTTACTATAATCATAGTTTATCTAAATCTAGGTTCTGTGGTTTGTACTAAACATCCTCTAAAAACAACAGTTATGCCCTGACCCGAGATTTTTAGAGTTGGTGCATGATTTTAATACATTGGAATGATTAAAATGAATCATGTCCTGAAAGGCTGATCAGTTAAGTAGCCTTGGAAACACTAGATACATTCATAATTTTTTCATTACATCATAAATTTGAAAACTAAAATAACATTGTTACCAAAGAAAACTCTAAGATCCCATATATTATCCCTCCAGGTCAGTCATAATATAATTCTTCGCATCCTTGGAAAAATAAAACATGGAAAGGGGTGAGCTCAGATGCTTAGTAAGGATAACAGTATAGCAGGACAATTCATAAATAAGAATAAACATTTAAGGCAATGTATAACTAAAAAAATCCTTTTAAACTTGATCTTTAGCATAATGCTGAACTTTAATTTTTATGTGAAGGCCTCGTGCCAGGACCTAGGGGCTAACTATAACCAGACCGAAACCCAGAGAGCATCTGTAACCGGACTCCATCCCAGAGAGCCTATGTAACCAAAATCCATCCCAAAGAGCCTCATTATCTGGACTCGAACTTGGAGAGCCTCTGTAACCGGACTCAATCCCGAAGGGTCTTCTGTAACCAGACCCCAACCAGGAGGGCTTACTTTTACTGGTTCCCATCGCGGATGATACTAATCCAATACATTCATCATAAGAAAAGTTTGAAATATAACATAATCAATCGTATTAAAACAAGCATATGAAATGTCAATACATTATCCATAAACCATGAATGGTATAAAAATAACACATCCAATGTCAAACATATCACAAAATCTTTAATACAATATGGATGATTTTTATCATAATAAATCAATTTCAAACAAGATTAAAATCCATCAGAGGATGTTGACATAGATGAAAATGATCAGTAAAATGCATTGAGATAAATACCCCTTTTTCATGAAATCATTTGTAAGTCTCAAAATTTATAAATGAGTCATTTAAAATATATTTTTGAATCAAAGTGTCCCATACCACTTTGAAACTTTTGAAAAGAATTTTTATCTCAAAACATTCATGTCTATATAAATAAATCCTTAAATTCATTTTGAAAATATGGAAATTAATTAAAAGGGTTTATAAAGACAAATCTTTAAAACTTGTAAAATTATGATATAGTTAAATAGACCATCCCATATACCTTAAAATATTCCTTTTGAATACATTTTTTAGGAAATATGTGTATCTATGATATGTATGTCCCATAAAATACTTACACATGAACAGTCTCAGATAATAATGAGATTGAGGAAATAAACATTACCAATTTGGTAACTTATAAAACATACACACCATGAATGATGTACAATAAAATGAATATATAAATACAAATAAATTAAAGTTTATTAAATGGAGAATATATTTATGGGCAGTATATACACCACACAAAAGGAAATAGTGGTGATATACCATGAATCTCACGGGAATAAAGAGTGAGATGAAAACCCCTTACCTTGCACTTTCCTTTGGACAATTGTTCGTTTAACCTCTTGTATAATGTCCATTTTATGTTATTATATTATAACATTACCATATTAATATATATTATATCATACATGATTCATTTACGAATTTTTACTACCCATTTAATAATTATTTTCATGTTAAATTAACATTTCGGGTAATAATCACTTTCTTTATCGTATGTATTTTAACCTGTTATTCTTGACCTTATCATTTAGATCATGATTTAAATAATTACAAAAAATAAACCATGATTTATATATCATATATATTTAGAATATAAATATTTATAATAGATAGACATATGAAATGGAAGACACCGCTTATTAAGATAGTATGTAGTACGTATGCATAAACGTTGTATCTGTTTCAATATCGTAGTGAATGGAAGTAAGTGAAAAAGATATATGTAAGTACATAAATAAATATATATATCCAGTAGAATTATAATTTCATATATTATATAATTATTAATGATATATATTTTATAATCATCATTGAATGGTGTACGTGGAAATGAATCTCATCACGTCGTGGATATAGTAATCTTTACGTACGCACGAGCGACAATATCATTATATTGAAGGAGAAAAAATATGTAATTTAATGGTATATGATATATAAATAAATATATAACATGTTATATTATTTATTTACATCAATTATACATCACCATTTTACCCATACAATATAATAATGTATTGAATACCAATTCCACCACGATGTAGAGCTGGTAAGTCATACGTACGCATATATGGTGACATGTCATTCCTAGGATGGATATAATAATGAATATGATTGTATCATATTTATAAAAACATCATAGAATATATAATATACTTATGTTATTGTTTTAAAATAGAAACAACAATGATAGAATAAGTGGAAGAAGAAAATAACTTGAAAGAGGTGATGAAATATTTACCTCTTCTTCAGGTTCTTCCTTTGAATTTGATCAACTGGGCTCCTTAGGTAAATTTTATGTCCAATGTAAGTCCTCATAGATGAGGCGAGGAATGTTGGGAGGAAATTTGGGCAGGATTTGGCAAATCCAAATAGCTCTCGAGGTGTGAATTTGAGAGGAGTGGATGTGCCCTTTTATAAGACTGGTGAGGGGCACTTTAGGAAAAGATTAAAGTATTAATTTATTATACAATCATATTCAGTTTATAATGGATAAAAATTAATTTAATTTGACCCTTAGGTGTTTATGGGTCTAAATCCTCTCATCCAATAGGTTTTATAAAAGTTTAGGTTACAATGTTAACCTTATCTTTTAGATTTAACCCTTAGATAAATTGTTTTACTTTTACCGTGTCTTCTTGTATTCTTACACTATATGGTTAATAAACATACTCTAAACATCCAAGTGAACCCCAAGTGGTTTATTAATGACACATATAATATTATTTAAGACCTTTTTCTAAACCTTATATTTTTAGGAATATAATTTCAATTAATAATATAATATTTGTTTTAAAAACACTTTTATGTAAATTTTGACAGTATTTGGTATTTTGTTTTTGAAAAAATCATTACAGAATATTTACATAAAAAACAATTCATCTAAACTACCATAATATGTCATATTAACCTATATAATTATTTTAATTCATAAAATGTCTAAAATTGTAATTATTTGGATATTTTTATAATCTATTATTTTAATATTTCATTAATTAGGTAATTACAGCATCATCATTATGTCATAAATAAATTAAACTATTTAATGTCTAAAAACTATAAATAAACTACCATTATGTAGGAAATTATTTCATATTTCTAATTAATATTTATAGTTGAATTTATCTATTGAGTAACCCAATATTAAAAATGTTTTAGTTATTTAACTTTGATTTTAAATCTTTTAACTCTTCATTAAATTAAATAATAATAAATATTCTAATATAATCCAAGTAAAACAAATAGATTAATATTTTATTCCTAAGGTTATTTTGGTCGATCTATACTTATCAAATAGAATTAGTAAATTTGTTAGGGTAATAATAATATAATTTTTACCCTTAATTACCCAATTTACTTTTAACAGTTGTAAATAAAAGTAAAAAGTTACTATTCACAAAAAAAATTATTTTTATCTTACTACCCCAAATATTACTCTTTGATATTAACTGTGTCTCTCTGGTTTTTGAAAATAAACTCACAGAAGTGGTAAAATTATGTTTTATATAAATTTTCAAATACTCCTAGGAGGTGGGTTAAAGACGGTAAAAAGTTTAATATATTTTTTATATATCTAAAATTTTTATAAACTAACACCAGTGAATTATATTGAAATTATATAGGTATACTGTATATATTTTGACCTAAAACAAATTTCAATAAATTATATTTAAATAATATAAATAATTATTTAAATAAAAATTTGTTTTTAAACTATAACTCAGTGTTTTTCACTATTCATCAAATAATGAATATTTTTAGAAAAAATACCAAAAAATCACCATAATATAATGTTGACATTCTGGATTCAAATCTGATGTCTATTTTACCAAATTCATAACATAGAAGTTTTATTTTTTAATTTAAAATTATTTCTTATTGTCAAAACCAAATAGAGAATTTTTATGAAATAATAACTATAAAAAGTTTGACACTTGTTTATCTCTAATTTAAAAGTGAAATTACTTACAATGGTCATAATTGTATTAAATTGTAAAAATATAATTTATTTATACTTCCAAACCATTAAAATGTATAATTTAACACTATAAATTATTTTGATTAAAAATGTTGTTTGTAGTTAAAATATAGTATTTTCACGATTCTCCTAAATATGAAAGTTATCAGCAAAACACCAAAAAATTATTAAAACTAAATTATTATTTATTGATTCTAAAGAAGAAGTTTATTTTGTCAAATTTAGTATATAAAAGTTTCAAATATTGGATTTAAAAAGTGGTCACCATTGAAAGCCGGTAAAAGTGCATTTTTTAAAAAATACTTATTTTATCTGAAAAAATGAATTTATTCTTAAATTATATTTAAGAAACTCATAATATGGATTCTAAAATGATGAGTATTAGATAAAGTTAAAATTTAGTTAACACTACTCATAACTGCTTTTGAATGTCTAGTTTGGTAATTCGTGGTGCGCTTGAACTCGGTGTTGCGTGTAGTGCAAGTTATTGAATTTCATTAAAGAAATAATGTAGTATTAAATATTGGGGTGTTTCAAAGGCATCTAAAAATACCATCAAGGCCTCAGTCCAAGATATATACATAAATGGGTATATTCATGACCAAAAACCCAATTTATTTTGTCTTTTGAGACCTACTAATGAATTGAGAAGATATGTAATTATGGTTCATATACATAAATTAATAATTATAATGCCTTTATTATATAAATATTTAATAATACTTAATAAACATGCTTTATAAATCACTAGTCACTCATATGGGATGAAATGGAATATTTAATATCAATAATTTCCCTAGTTAAAATCATCATATACCATAAAAATAAATATATTTTATGGTATCATTATGTTATATCATTATTAAAGAAAAATATTACCCAATGTATATTCATATGTATAAAAATACATTTAAAAGATCACTGAAAAAACTTCTTCAAGAAAACCCCCTTTTATCATTTAAATTTCTTGTTTGAATATTTTATAGAATATTAAGGAAAAAATGTTATTTGAAAATAAAATTTTAAAATTTTAAATGAACACTGAAATCATTAATTGGTCATGATGTTGGATAATTCCATTCATGTTTTATAAGTTAAAAATGCATTTCTTTCACAGTTTTTTAATAAATTCAAAAGTACCTGGTTTAGAATGAATGTGGAAAAAATTTTAATAAATAATTTAATAATATTAAAAACAATATTTAAATGTTTTTTTTTCAAATATGGTCATGAAATATAATATTCCTAGCCAAGTTGAAAACCCACACTGGATTTCTTTAAAAATATTAGTTTCGCATCCTGATTTCTTAAATAAAGAAAAATAATATGAAAACAATGAATTTATAGAAATATAAATAGGATAATTAAATATATTTTATTAAAATTAAGAGTTCAAAAAGTTCTCCTAGTGGACAATTAAATGTAAATAATCTTGAATAATGATAATATTGTGAAATAAACCCTTTCCCCAGATCCAACTTCCATCATATGTGTTCGAACACACTGTATAATAAATATAAATTTATTATTATTATATTATAGATCAATAATAATATATATCATACTATATATGATTTACTTATCACATTTTATTTTCTGTTTATTATCAATTCTTTATTAAAATCACTATTCTTGGTTATAATTGTTTCATTTTTCACAATTTTTTTTCTTTGGTAGCATTGAAACTTGTATATTGATCATGGATACATAATCTAAAAAATTTTAATCATTATATAAATATATCAAATATTAATTATATATTTATTTTTAATTATCCATATAATATAGAGATGGAAAACTGAATTAAACCGTTCAAGGAGATGGTAAGTTGTACGTACACATGAATGCTTTTTTCAATTTTAGAGAGATATAATGAAATAAAGGAAAATAATAATTCAACATTAAATAATAAATATTATATCATATAAGTTATATATATTAATTAAATATATCTTAATTACTATCCATATAAAATTTAAATGTAAAATAGGTCATATCGCATTGTCGAGGTGGTAATCAATTCGTATGCATAAGAAATCCTATAATTTTCCAGCAGATTGAATGAAAATAAGGTATATATGATATTATAAATTAATAATCATAATTATTTAAGGAATAATATATATATTCATTATACCAATAATAATAATCATCCATAAAATATGGTGATAAAAAATGAATTCCATTACTATGTGGAGACAATAAGCCGTATATACACAGAAGCAATAATTTTACATTCTATTTAATGGAAGAGAGGGTGGAAAATTATTTTTTCATAATAATAATAAACTTTCAGTGTATTATGTGTACTTATGTTTTTATTTTATGATAAATACCATATATTTAGATAATTTAAAAGAATAAATAAATTGATAAAGGCCAGGTACGATGATTAACTCTTCTTCATGATACCTCTTTCAGATCCATTATTATAAAACCTTGTCATTGACTTTTTAGTAGAAAACCCCCTTAATAATTTTTATAAGGGTTTTAAAAAAAGAAATGTGTTGGTTTTGGATGATATATTTGGCTCAATTTGAAGTGAATAATTGATAGAATGTTCCATCCTATTATAAGGTGGGGAAAGGAAACATTAAGAATTTTTATGAAGATTAAAATATAAATTGGTCATTCTAATGAATAATGATTCCAAATTTCCTTATATTGAAATAAAAATAGGCTATGGTATAAATATAATCATCCAATGAAATTTGCACAAGTTTTAGTGTCATTTTGAAAAATATTAGTTTATCTTCCTGGTTAACTAATTCTAATCATAACAGTGGTAATGATTTTTCTTAAAATTAAAGGATTGTTATTTTACATATAAGGTAATAATTGTATCATAATTTTTCAAGGGATGAAATTTTTAACCGTATATTATCTCCTTTTACAAATATAAAAATTTATAATATTTTTAGATAATTTTATAAAATTTATTCTTCTAAAATACCATTAATGTCAATTGGGACACTATTTATTCAATTTGAATTCAAATACATAATGAAAAATATGGAATTAAAATATTATCCCTTAAAAATAAATAATATGTTATATTATTCTAGAAATTTTTTTCTTTTATTTTACTCAATCAAAATATATTACTTTCAATATTTATAAAATAATTATTTTATTTTTCTATTAACTGAAAAAATACACTATCGGCGTTGTGGTAGAAATTAAGGTAATTATATAATCACTAGAAATTATAAATAAATTTCCATAATAAAATTAGTTTTATTATTCTCAAAATAACCATTAATAATTATTCAAAACAAACTTTCATCTCTATGTGAACTCATATGATATATTTAGAAGCAAGAGAGCGACATTTTCTATTTTTATTTACTTTAAATATTATATAGGTCATTTTAATGGATAAGTGTCACTTAAATAATTGAGTTTCAATAATAATGTGATAATGTTGGAATTTAGTTCTTCCAAAAAAATTAATATGAAAATTGGTGACCTCAATACTTATTGTTTTACCAAATTTTACCTAATTCATCTTTTATTGAGGTGATAAATTTTACAAATGAAACAATTCATAAGGACAAAAATAAGACGGGATAATTTGAAAAACATAAAACATATTATTATAAATATGTTATCCAATATTCAAGAATCAATCTCTTGAAATATCCTAAATTAATATTAAAATAAATGAGAAAAACACAATGAAAACAACATTTTAGAAAAAATATATTTTTAAGAATAATACTGGATTTTTTCTTATCACATTACTAATAAAATATGAAGAACAATTTTAAAATTTTTCTTGAATATATAAATTATTTATTTCATTAAAATAATTCACCAACAGTGATTAAATTTATTTACTAATATAAAACACCAATTATGTTTATAAAAACAATTTTTCCTAAAAACATTTATTATTATTTGAAATGATTTTTATATTCATTTATATTCAATTTGGACCTAATGGATTCATTGTTTACATTTATTTTAAAATTATGACATTTTATGATATATTTATTCTTAAATAACACTCATTAAATTGCTTGTGATAAACGAATCTCTGAGTCTAAATGATGCATAATTTAGTATAAAATTATAACCTATTAATTAAATTGGAGGAATGAACAGGATTAACCCTATTTTAAAAAAATTTACATGGGTTATATATTACGAAATTATTTTATATTTAAGTCGTTATATGCATCAAAAAATAACTTTTCTTTAAAATTTATTATATATATTATTAGTATAAAATAAAATAATTAATTTCATTCCAGTTTTAGAAAATATATTTGAAAAAATGAACATAATTTTTGAAATCAGAATGAAAAATATATTTTCGAGTGAATTTTTTATAATTTTCTAAAATTAGTAATTATTTAGTGAATATTGAGAATTATGATTTTTATTAAAATTTGTATCTTAGTTTAATGACTTTATAAATTTAAATTTTATTTAAATATGATTATAAATATAAAATTTGTTAAATTATATTATTCTTAATCGAATTTATCTCATTGGAATAAATATTAGGTTGAATTTTCAAATAAAAACACTTTATACTTAAGAAAACTTTTTCTTTGGAAAAGATATTTTTTCATTGATATTATAGGTTTAATTTTAAATAATATTCTTCCACTTAAGTTATGTTAATTTTATAAAATATATTCCATATTTTGGAATCCCCTTAATTAATATTATTTAACGAGTTCAACTTATTTTTTTGTCATAATGAAGAGAAAAACCAATAAAAATAGGTTAACCTAGTAAATATTAAAATAGGTTTTCTATGCATAAACTTAAACATTAAGTGTTATTATGATCTATAAACTTATCTAATTTCTATTTTACTTCTATATTTGGACCTTATCTCATCTAATTTTCAAGTATAGTTTTGGAGCCATTTTCTCAAGAAATTGACTTGAAATTATTTTAAAACATGAAAATATTACATGTGTGGAACTCACCCAAATTATAAAAAGTAAAATCATTCCCTAAATTATTCACACATATTATTCCATTTATATAAACCTTATAATTTTAAATTCTCTACCAAAAATCCACATACTTTTTATAGAGCATCTGTTCATCCGAAAATAATAACCATGTGAACCTTCATAAGAGATTCTTATGTGGATTTTTTAAGAGGAGGTAATTTTCTACACCAAGATCTATTTTATTAATTATTTTTTAACCAAATTCAGTATTTTTTGTTTCATAACCAATATTTTTATCTTCTTCAATAAAATTGGAAATAAAAGTTTTGATCATGTGTATAGAGGACTACCACCTAACGAATCGACGTAATTCGTTATCCATCACCCCCTCTCACAGATATATATAATTATTTTTTAATTAATATATATGATATTTATGAAATAATTATTCTTATGTAATTATAATATCGTATTTTTCTTATAAAATTTTAATATTTTGGAAAATGATAATTTCCCTCATGTATATAGGTGGACTACCACCTCCTCAAGGCGATTTGGTTCATTTTTCATTTTCGGTTTACATATATTGTAATAAGAATATATTAAAGTAATATATATGATATATATGATATAATAATGAATATGGAATGGAGAATTAATATTTAAAACTCTTTTGTTTCATCCTTCAAATGGTGAAAAAAAAACGTTCATGTGTATGTATTTACCAACACTATAAACAATGTAATTCATTTTTCTATCATTTTCCTTTGTGGATGACTCTATATATATATATTGAATATATATGATATTTTTAGTATTATTATTAACATTTTGGTGATAATGGAATCATGTTAAAATTATTAGGATAAGAACTGCTAAAACAAAAATCATATGAAAAATGATATAGTTAACCGAGGAAAAAAAAATTTTAATAATTAATTATTAATAAATGGATGTTAAAATATATAAGTGGATAATTTATGATATTTTAAATATATTATTAATTATTATATATAATTATAAAAAAATTAATGTTTTTATACCTTAGTATAGAGTTCTTTCTATGAAAATGGAACTTGAGTTATGGATTTTCATCTCACTTTTACATTTGTTTGACACATGCCATATTCACAAATTCTCTATTTTATGTGGTGTATATAATTTCCATGAATGTATTTTATAATTATACTTGTAAAAATTATGTGTGTATACTTATCCACTTTATTTTCTCTCTTTATTAATGTTTTTATTTTAAATCTATCCACGTGGTAAGGGTTTTACGTTATATTCTCATTATTTAATGGTATTGTTTATTATTATGTTTTTTATGATGAAATTTGATGATCCAGTTCACCAAAATAAATTAATATTATTCTAATATTATTAATTATAAATAATAAATGTTTTCCTTTAATTTTAATCAATTTATTTACTCTATAGATCAAAATAATGTTTTTTAGGAAAAGATACTTTATTTATCATTTTGGTTGAAAACTATTTTTTTCCATAACCATGTTTTCTAAAAATATTTTCTAATTTTTTTAACAATGTTTTTATATATTATACTATGTTTTGTAATGAAATGTTTACTAATGATGTAAATCATAAAAAATGGTTTAAAATAAATCTTCTTGTCATTTTCCAAATGAAGTACATCTTGAATTTTCATAAAAGTGTATAAGGATTTATTTATTTTAAATTATTTGGAATTAAAATATATTTCCACCATCATGTTCAATAAATTCTTGAAGATTAATTTACATGTTTTTAGGCTCATTTTAAAGAAAAAAATTTACTTAATATTTTTTCAAAATTTATATTTCAAATTTGTGATTTCAAATTGAAAAGGATACTTTCCTCTAGAAATATCCCAGTGATTCTTTTAATGTAATTTTCAGCTATGATAACAAGTATTTGTGTTATTTATTTTTTCCAAGGGATTTAATCCAGTAATAACATCCTTATTATTTCTCTATATTGTGCTGGATTATGAGATGTCTATGTAATCCATTTATTTTTCATGTGTTGTGTAATGATAAATTGATGATTTTCTTATGAAATATGTTTTCATTGCACGAGTAATGATATAAATATATGATGAATAGTTTATGATATTGTGGCATGGTTTTCATTATGAGATATGTGTTCCATTATTTATATATCCCTCCAATTCATTAGGTTGAATATTATATATCATGAGATAATTATGAGAAACAAGTTCATGTGCTTTATCAACTGTTGGAAACAAGTTCACGTCCTAGATTCACTATCAGAAATATGTGTTCATGCCAAATCCATTATAATTTGATGGTATCATTTATTAATGATGAAATATAAAAAAGTTTCAATACTTTTGTTGGCATCACACACTTTTGATAGGAAATTATGGTTAGTCATTTCATTATGATGATTTATCACACTTATGATACATGTATTTTAAAATGATAATGTTTTATGACATGAATCCCTCATATGGTAAATCATTAAATGGGAATGATCTTTGTAAATTATATTCATGAACTCATATAATTATTCTTATATTTTTCTTTCATATGATCATAAATTTATATCTTCTTGATTTACCCTCACAGAGCCTCTAATCTTACCCTTTATTATCTTTCATTTCTACAGGTTATGAAGAAATTTTCAATTACGGTATGTCAATAACGAGTACTAAATGGGAAGATATTTATGGGAGATGTGAAATATTATTCATGAAATGATAATATTTTATATCTAGACTCAAAATACACTAAACCTTTATGTTACTCATGCGTGAATTTTTTAAATATATAATATATTGATCTAAAAATATATAGTATTTATTTATGAAAGTATTGGGCCACTATAGGTGGTATTAGATTATTAGGTTTAGTATATCATTGTAGATGATGATTATAAAACATTAGTGAAAATCATGGGGATAAATCTAATTATAGGATAAATTCATAATGCTTTTGTAATGACCGTTGAAAATAATGGGTAAACTGAAGTTCTCATAGATTAATAAGAAGGTGTCATGAATTAACATCCTATTAATGATATTTCATGATTAAATTATTATTTTACCTGATTATTATATCTGGATTCTTACATATTGATTTTTTATTTTAGTTAATGGTTTCTACTATAATACTTCATTCTAAAGACAAATGTGATGTAAAATAAAATTATTTTATAATAAAGAAACAAAATGTTGTGTAAGAGGGAATGCTTCATCTTGTAGCTATCATCAGACAACATTATCATGCCATGAATAATTTTCTATATTTTAAAAGATCTAAAGAGGGAAAAAATTATTCATTCTTTTTTGAGGCAAAAACATCATTATTTTAGTGGTTCTTCAAATACAATAGTTATTGTGTTATGCATAAACACCATTGAGAATATATTCTTAATTATCGAGTTCTTAGAACATTAAACGGTTTTCTTATCCATTTATGGTTTGGAAGGTGAAGTAGATCATTGATGGACCCTTACTAAGTATAAAAAATAAGATAGGGAGATTGAATCTATAGTGTGATGAGTTTAAGTGGATAATTTTCAGTAAGAACTTCCCTTGTATTCTAAATACAATTATTGAAAAGGAAATAATTACGCTTAAAAAAGGGGTAAGAATCCATTAGTACTAATGAGGCATATTTTACAAGACTAACATGGTATGATTCTAGTCTAATCATTATACCAGAAAGAATAATGGATCGATACATTGGTGGATTGAAACCAAGTCTCTAAAAGGAATTATCTATAAAAGACATTATTATCTATTAAGAAATCAATTGATGAGATCTCAAGGTAGAAATGGAAATTGGAGACTCCCACAATTCCCATGGTTTTGATAAGAAAGAGAAGTTCAATTATCACGAAAACTATAATGAATCACATGATGGAAAGAAATTAAGAAAATATATTTGCTGGAAATGTGTGAAGATACGTCAAGGGAATTTATTGGATGGAAATAAGAGGATCTTTAAATTTGGAATGGTGTTTTATAAATCCCATGAATGTTGAAATATTATAAATTGGTAGGTTAATACAATAGAGGAGGAGGATATTATAACTAATTCACCATCCAAACTCTAATGATTAAAATTCAAGGAGATTGGGTATCATTCCCACCAGTGAAAATATTTGAAATCTTATAATGAAAATAGGTATCAAAAACCTATTAAGATAAAAAAGAAATAGAAATATCATGTTATCACGTTTTCTAAAATGGGTTTTGAGAACGATTTAGTGAAAGTTACACTTATCTTCCACTCTATAATAATTAATGTATTAATTATTTTGTGTTTACAAACTCTTTTATATGTAAGGATTTTTTATATTGTATCTAATTACCATCTTAATGATTATATATTGTGCTAATTGTGAAAATTCCTAATGGTAAGATGACCATATCTCAAGTATATAGTTCAACTACGACTGATGTTTTTGGGAAAGTTCTTCATTTAAATATTTTATTTATCCCTATAGTTGAATTTTAGGTTATTATAAGCATGGTATATCTCTGTTTATATGAATCTCATATGAGTTTACAAGGAAAGAAAGTAACATTTAATATTCAAAATAAACATATGATCATTTACAGGTATGAGTATGAATACAAACATTTAATAGAAATTTCTTCAATCATGTGGGACTTAATTCATATACATGAAGGCTATTTGTCATATATGGTTGGGGAGAATCTCAATATTGAAGATATTCCTATTATTCAAGAGTTTTGTGAGGCCTTTCCTAAATAATTTTCTAATCTTCTTCTGAGTCGTGAAGTTGATTTTTCAATCAAATTCATACCTAATGCTAAACCTATTTCAAATTTTAATTATAGAATTTCCCAATTTGAGTTAAAATAATTGAAAAATAACATCCATAAGAATCTTGATAATGTATTTATTCATCCATGTGTGTCACCTTGGAGTTCACTGGTTTTTTTTGGAATATATATAGATAGATGCGACTCTGTATTGATTATTAAGAACATAACAAGATCACTATCATGAACAAGTATCATCAACACCTATATTGATGATTTTTTTGTTCAATTGTGAGGAGATTAATACTTTTTCAAGATCCATATTTGATATGGTAACTATCTTTTTATGGTAAAAGGTGAATTCATAAAAAATATATCCTTCTCTGTGAGGTATGTAAACCATGAATTTATAGTAATTCCATTTGTTATTACAAATTCCCATAATATATTCATGGATTTAATTACTAGAGTATTTATATATTACCATGGTTATTTTTTGGTAGTATTTATAGATGAAATTATTATTATTAAAAGATTAAGGAATTTCCAGAAAATCCATTCATAATTTCATTGAAGACCCTATGAAATGGTAAGTTGCATGAAAATTTTACCAAGCCTAAAATTTTTTATTGGAAGATTTTATTCATAGGTCATATATTCACATGTGAGAGAATTTATGTTTATCCTTCAAAATAAAATTTATGGAAGATGTCCTAGACCAACCATGGTTACATAGATCTATGGTTTTCATTGTTTGTATGGATATTATTAAAACATTCTAGATAGTTTATCATGCCTTTATAATCCACTCACCTCTAAAGTTAGCCAAGTTACCTTGGATAGATGAATTTCAATAAAATTTGAAGAAACTGAAGAGAATTTGAATTTTTCAGAGGATATTGGCTCTTAGATGGATGAGAATGACACAACATCCTTTTATTAGTATAAAAATGGTCACATGTCAACTAATACCTACCTCCAACTCAAAAAGAGAATGTTTCTTAATCGTGTTAAAGAGTTTAAGAAGAACACAAACTTCGAATTCAAAGAACATCCTTGCGAGTGACCATCATTTATCTGAAAATGATTCCTACTTGTTTAGGAATTTCATGTTTCTAGGATTCCTCTTGGATTGTTGACTTTGGTTTTGCTTTTTCATTCTGCTGATTTTTTGGGATCTCTTATTGCATGGGGACATGTAATATCTTAGCTGAAAAATATTTTTCCTAGCTCAATGTAACACTCATCCCATACATCATTTCTATTGCTGCTATAGTAGTGAAGAAACTATTATAATTATAGTTTTTCTATAGTTGTCTTTAATTCAATTTGGATTTCAGCAAAATCAAGGGTTTTCCTGTGTATGGAATCCTATTTTATGATTTTTTGGAATTGTGATACACTAACTTCTGCCTTTTGGTTCATGTTACTATTGAAATGTCTGGTCATACTATTTTATTGTTCTGGTTTACATTGGTGGGTTGATTTCAAGGTTTTGATAGCAATAAGTGACATGCTGCATTGACTACATGGCCTTATTTTCTTCTCCGCATGAACATTCATTGAAGTTCTGATGTTGATCATCATGTTTGATATAAATCTTGTCAAATTTATGAACATTTTTGTTTTCTTAAATTGATATGGATCATAAATCTATGCTTTCTAGGGGTTCATTTGAAAATAGATAAGCATCCTTGAGGCATCTTCTTCTAGGATGAGGAAAGATGATGTCGACAAGAATGGTGTAGTGGGTACTTATAGATTTATCTATTTTGTTTCTCAAGTTGGTATTTCCCCTAATTCCATGATGGTGTGAGGTTATCACACCTCGAATTTTTACCGGATCTTTTTTATTTGAATAGATTTCATATGGGCATGTATTGGGTGTGCAATTAAGGTCATATTTTGTCTTAAAAAACCCCAGGGAAGGGGAACGTTGTGGTAAATTATTTAAGGTGAAAGAATCATGAAATATTATTTATAATAAGGATCAAAAAAGATCCACTATTTAGGATTTGAAAAAATGGATCTGGAAAAATTGAAGGGAGCGGAGAAAACTTATTTTTCTCAAATAAATATTCAACCATCTCTCTATGTAATGAATAAAGATGCACGAAAGGATGATTTTGTTCTACAAAGACTGTGATAAATATCCATGTGTTCTACCTTGATTAAGACAGAATGATATGGTTCTCAAACTATGTGTGTATTCTTTCTATACAATATTTGAAGACGGAGTTATCAGATGAGGCTCATAGATCATCATTCTCTATTCATACTTGAAGTACAAAGGTGTATAGAGCTCATAAATATTATTTAATGTTAGAATATATAAATAGAAATATTGTAGAATATATATCTCAGTTCTTATTATATTAGTTAGTTAATGTTGATTGAAAAAATAATAAGTAGATGTTATAACCATTTCCTAGACTTGAATGTAAATAGGAAATCATCACCATATATTTTTCATCGAGTTCCCCAAAATGTATAATGTCCATAATGTTATTTTGGTTTTATTTGATCACCCGGAAAAGTAAACACACTTCATTATTATCATAAAATATTTCTCTCTTGGTTATCCTTCAAAAATATACATTAAGGAAGTTGTAAGGTGTCATGGAGTACCAATTTTAATGTATCTAATCTGGATATTAGGTTTACCTTGATGTTCTAGTGAAGCCTTCAAAAGGATCTAGATACGGTGTTATGTTTCACCATTGCTTAGTGTTAAACCCTCTGTGAAATAGTTATTTTAATAATCACAAATCATTTTTGTTTTATTTTTATAAGTCAATTTAGTCAGTTTTTCAATCTGTTCTATATATGTTTATATATGTTAAATCATTTCTACATATGTTTATCTATGATTATTTATGGTTTACTATTGACCTAGAAGTGTCCTAGATTAAACAGACAATTTGTGAGAATTTCATGTTTTTTGACACACTGTTAGTTATATTCTTGAGTCACCGATAGTTAAAGGAATGAGACATCGATGTGACAAACTGCTGGACGAGTCATCGATAGAAGATATTGTCACACCGATGACTACGATCACACCGCTGACAAAAGTCACACCGATGACAATAGTCGCACCGATGACAACGGTCGCACCAATGACAACAGTCACACAGATGGTACAACAATCTAACCGATGCTGATCACGTGACCCACTGAAGCCGATGCTAATCACATGACCTACTGATACTGATGCTGATCACAAAACATACTGATACCAATTTTGATCAAATGACCCACTAATACTGATGCAGATCAAATGACCCACCAAAGTTGATACAGATCACATGACCTACCGATACCGATACTGATCACATGACCTACCAGTACCAATGCTGATCAAATGTCCTACCGAAGCTAATGGTGATCACATGACCTACTGATAACAACGCTGATCAAATGATCTATATAAGCTGAGGCTGATCAAATTGCCTATCGAAGCCAATGCTGATCAAATGACCTACCGATACTAATGAAAATTCAAATGACCTGCCGATCTCATGACTCACCGATAGTCTTGAAAACTGTTTGAATTTTTATTAATTCTTATTTAATTCTAATGGTTATATTTGATTAATATAATGGGCCAACTATTAATTAATATTGGTTGTTGGATGTCAGGGAATCGTACCTCGTACATCCCAAAAATTAATCATTCTTTTTACCATATCTCAATGAATAAAAAGGAATATCTATCTGTAGAGAAAAGAGATGACACAAAAAATACACAGATAGAGACACACAAGAAGACGAGGGCGTACATGTGTGTGAAGGCCCATGAATCAAAAGAAGAACATGAAGATCACCTGTGAAAACAGAGAGCTTCAAGAAGATCATTCACCTGCAACAAACTCTAAAGCCGAGTTTTTGTGTCTTACTGAACATCATATGCACCAGGCTGGTTAACTATAGTTGGGAAGAACAACAACATTTTTTTGAATCATCCTCACTAAAAAGGACTTGAATAACATCTGCAACATTCAAATGAGTCTAGAGCTCATCTGCAATCACTCAGAGCATTCTAAACTCATTTTCCATTTATTTCCTCTGTAGTGTACCTCTAATTAACATTTTAAAAAGTTTGTGTGAATTTGTATATTTAGACACACACTGACTCCTAGGATGAACTGGAGGATACTAAATCCTCCCATAAAACTTTTTACAACATATTGTATCCCACTGTGAATTGAGGAAGAGGCCAAGTGTGACCTGGATAGCCTAAGTGCTATTTCTTACCGACATAGAATTTTGGTAGAGTTCCGAAGACATAAAAATTCTGACTTACTATTGTAAAACTTGATCTAGGGTGTAGATTATAGTTTATATAAGCTGTTTAAGAGGACTATGTCTCGGCTTGAGACTGAACCTGTTGTTTTATAACGGCTTTGTTTTTCACCTTTGATAAAAATGTTTTAAATATTCCGCTACTAAGTACATTAAATATAAATCTGTTTTTGAGTAACTCTGATAGTTAAACATTCAGGTGTTTGTAATTATTGTTACTAGTAAGTTGGCTTCAAAAGCTAACTTCATATTTCGATTAATAAACCGAAAAGTAATCAATATATGAGAAACTAATTGAATATTTACAATATTTATAAATTCACTACAGTTTAACTTGTTTTATGAATTGAAGGATTTTACTAAAATATTAAAAAAAAATTAATTGTAACTCAATTCAACCCCCTCTTGAGTATCAACTCCGACCAACAATTGGTATCAAAGGGAATAAATGTTTTCAAAACTACTCTATTTTTGAAAAGTTTTCAACTGTGGTTTTAGTTGTATCTTAAGGATCTTAAAATTTCTGTTATTTTTTAATTATTATCTCTTTAAATTTATTTGTTAAAAATATAATTATGGATAATAGATTAGAAGTTATAGCTACCAACAGGACACCCTTCTTCAATGGTGTTACTTTTTCCCAATGGATAATCAAAATGAAAATTCATCTTGAAAGTATGGGATTTGACATTTGGACTGCCATAGAGACTCAGTAGAAGATTCCATAAAATATTAGAACTACTTGGGATGAACCTAGAAAAGTTGCATACAATAATAATTGTAATGCAATGAAAGCCATGCATTTTTATTTAGAAGATGAATAATTTAATCAAATATCTGCCTGTAAGACTTCTTATGAAAAATTGGATACTTTAGTTGTTTCCCATGAGGGAATAACCAATGTTAATGAAATGAGACTAAACACAGACATTATTAAGTATGATAATTTTAAATTGAGGTATGATGAACCTATTTCTGACATGTATCTCAGGTTCGATGAAATTGTAAATACAATGATCTCACTTGGAAAGGTTGTTCCAACTAAGGAGAAGATTATGAAAATACTCAGATGCTTTCTAGATGGATGGAGAGGAATATCAGTTTCAATTAGTGAATCTTTTGACATTGGTGCTTTACCTATCAAGGAACTCATTGGTACATTAATGATGTATGAGGAAGAATTGAAAGTAAACAAGAATGAATATGATGAACCAAGGAATAATTTTGTAGCTTTCAAGACTTGTATTTCAATAATCAAGGACAAAGGGAAACATCAATGTGAATGTGATAGCACAAGCTTTGAAGAAAGTGCATCAAACAATGATACGATGATGGCTTAGATAGGCAGATGATTTCTAACATTTTATTGGAAGAAGAAGGTTTTTAGAAAATCAAACTATAAGGGAAAGTATGACAACAAGGTTCATTGGAATAAAAATGGAAAAGGACTGATAAGGGTGGTGACATAGTCTTCTATGAATGAAAGAGGAAAGGACATGTGAATGCTCATTATCCTGAATTAATTTTCACGAAAAAATATGAATATAAGGAAAACAAATACAAAAAGATATGAAATAAATTTGGAGTGCTTCAGAAGACAGTTCACGAGATTCTGATTCTACTCAGGATGAAAAATCATAGATACATAATATGTTTTTCATGAAAAACACATCTGAGGTAACATTAGATACTCCTGCTTTAAACACTTATTATTCTGGAAATAATTCTGATTCAGAAAACATGTCTAGTAAAGATTTGTTGGAATACTATAATATGCTAGAGGATACCTACAATGAGTTTAATGATATGTATAAAGCCTTAATAAAGTATTATGCATTAACTAGCACTTTCAAATCTGCACTAGAAGTAGAAAAGAAAAATAATTCTCAACTACTCAATGAGAATACTGAACTGAATGTTTCTAATGAGAAAATCATGAAAGATGTGGAAAAATTTACTAATTTAAAGGACATACTTACAAGAATTCTAGGAAAACAAGTGGCACCAAAGTATACTACTGGTTTAGGTTATCAGCCAAGACCAAGATAGGTTACATGAAATAAATTTTTTCCTAAATATAGAAAATATATTTCTAGTCTGGGTTATGAAAATTCATATCCCTCAACTAGCTATTCATATAGTTATAGATTAAATAATATTTATCTATCAAAATCTATAGATTATGTTTTGTATATGAGTCTCATTAGGCAAATATGTGTATTAAAAGTTTTTCTTTCTAACCTCTCTGGACCCAAGAAAATATGGGTACCAAAATCATTTTCTATCTAAAATTTTTTTGTAGGATAATTGCTTGAGAATTTCCACTAGGAAGACCTGGTTTTTTGACATTGAATGTTCAAGACACATGACAGGATACTTTTCATGCTTCAAAATAATAATAAAGGTTGATGGAGGATATGTCACCTTTGTTGATAACTCTAAAGGGAAAATCAACAGCCTATGTCAAATTGGTAACACTGATTGAATTTTACTTTCTAAAGTTTTATTTGTAGATGGATTAAAATATAACTTGTTTAGTATTTCTCTATTGAGTGATGTTGATTTCAATGATAAAATTGAAAATAATTCTTGTAATGGTTTTAAATATAAAAATGTTTTATTACTTTTTTCCTTATGAAAAGAAAATGTATATGCATTAGATTTGAATTCGTTTCATATAATGAAAATTAATGTTTAAATTCTTTTCATAATGAATCGTGGATTTGGAATAGAAGATTAGGACAATGCAATATACATTCTCTTAGAAAACTGACCAGGAAGAACATAGTTAGAGACCTACCAAAACATGAATTCCCAGCTATCAATGTTTTTAATCCCTATCAAAAGGGAAAGCAACCGAAAGATTCTCTTAAATCAAAGAAAGAAGTTTCAACTTCTCAACCTCTCGTATTGGTTCATATGGACTTGTTTGGACCTTCTAGAGTTTCTATATTAAATAGGAAGCACTATGTTTATGTTCTAGTAGATGAATTTTCGAAATATACTTTGGTGTACTTTTTAGCTCACAAAAGTGAAGCTTGATCTTAATTTATTAAATACTCCAAGTCTTTAGATAACCTTAGTGGACTTCAGATTAGAACCTTGAGATGTGATCATGGTTGTGAGTTTGAAAATCATGAGATTGAATCTTATTGCTTATATAATGGCTATAAACACAACTTTTCTATCCCTAGGACACCACAACAGAAAGGTGCAGTTTAAAGAAGAAATAGAACCCTTCCAAAAATTGCATGAACTAGGATAAATTAATATGTTTTACCTATTTATTTTTGGGTTGAAGTTGTCAATACAACTTTTTATATTATAAATAGAGTCTGGATAAGATCTTTTCATAAAAAAACACTTATGAGCTTTGAAATAATAGGAATCCTAATCTTATTTACTTCAATGTTTTTGGTTGCAATGTATATATTCTTAACACTAAAGATTATCTAGAAAAGTTTTCATCCATGAATGATAAAGGAATATTTTTTGGATATTCAATTACTAGAAAATCATATAGATTTTATTAATAAGAGAACCAAATGTTTCGAATAATATGTGCACATAAAATTGGTGAAACTTATCAACATGAATCTAAAGATGTTGTTGAAAATACTAGAGATTACTTTTCTATTATAAATCCAAATCATAAAGATAGTAGACCTGTTATAAAGACAAACAGCTCTGGAAATGCACCAGAACCTGCTTCTGTTGAACCCGAACCTACAGATGAACCTGAAATATCTAGTCATACCTTTTCTAAATCATCTCAGATTCTAAAAAAACAGCCTCTAGATAATTGTTTAGGTAACCTAGACAGAGGAACAAAAACTAGAACTTCTTTGAGAAAAAAATTTGAACATCAAGCCTTTCTTTAACAGCTATAACCTAAAAATATCAATGATGCAATCAATGCTGAATTTTGGGTGATGGTTATGCAAGAAGAGTTAAATCAATTTGAAAGAAACAATGTCTGGGAATTAGTAAAAAGTCCTAAGGACACCTGGACCATAGGTACTAAATGGGTTTTCAGGAATAAAATTGATTAATCTTGAAACATCATTAGAAAAAAAATCTAGATTTGTTACACAAGGTTATAATCACTAATAATGAAAAGACTATGAAGAAACCTCTACACCTATAGAAAAATTAGAAGCTATTAGAATCTTACTTGAATATGCATCTCATTAGAATTTAAAGTTATTTTAAATGGATTTCAAAAGTGAATTTCAAAATGTTTTTATAATTGAATTTGTTTTTGTTAAATAGCCACATGGATTTACAATCCCTCATTTTCAAAATCATGTCTTTAGTCTTTCAAAAGATTTATATGGTTGTAATAGGCTCCAAGAGCTTGGTATGATAGAATTTCTAATTTTCTTATTTCTAATGTTTTTACTAAAGGAATTGTAGATTCCACACTTTTTAGTAAAATATTTTATAATGATATTTTGATTGTACAAATCTATGTTGATGATATTATCATTGGATATTCTGAAAATTCTTTATGTACTCATTTTTCAAAGATTATGCAAAATGAATTTGAAATGTGTTTAATGGGAGAAATCATTTATTTACTTATATTTTAAATTTTTCAAAATAAATATGGTATTATTTTAAATCAAAGTAAATATACAAAGTATATTTTAAAATGTTTTGGATTGGATAGTAATAAGGGAAGTAGTACACCTACGAGTACCATATATAAGTTGGATGATAATGAAACTGGGAAATCAGTTGATCAAACCAATTATAGAGGTATGATTGGAAGCATAATTTACCTTACTACTAATCAACCAGATATCATGTTTAGTGTCTGCATGTGTGAAATATTTGATGCTAATACTAAAGACTCTCATTTTCTTGCTGTTAAAAGGATTTCCAAATAACTGAAACATACTAACAATTTAGGATTTTTTTATCCAAAATGACAATCTTTTGACATTTTAAGTTATACAGATGAAGACATTGCTGGTTGCAAGTTAGATAGGAAGATAAATTTTGGAACATGTCATCTATTGGGATTTTCCCTAGTATCATGTTGTCGGAAGAAACATAACTCAGCTACATTGTCTACTGCCGAAGCAGAATACATTGCTGCTGGTAGTTATTGTGCACAAATTTTGTGGATGAAACAAACTCTATTGGACTATGGATATAAATTAATACATGTGTCTATAAATTTTGATAACCCTAGTGTTATTAACATCACTAATAATCATGTGTCTCAATCTAGGACTAAGTACATTGATGTCAGACATCACTTTTTGAGAGATCATTATCAAAAGGGTGATATTTCTGTAGAATTTAGTGACTCTTTACATCGATTGGCTGATATTTTCACCAAGCCCGTAAGCTATGAAAGGTTATATTTTACTAAACAAGAGTTAGGTATGATCGATCAGTGAAACCAGTTAGTGAAACTGATCAATCAAACAGATCAGTAAAACTGATTAGTGAAACCGATCTGTGAAACAGATCAGTGAAACCGACCAGTGAAATAGATTAGTGAGACTGATCTATGCTATCGATTGGGTTATAAGTATATGAAACCATTATTATTTATCAAAACTATGTTGTTTAACTTAATTGATATTATATTAAATATTGTAATCCTAAATGATAAAATTAATGACCTGTGCATACTTCAATTCCTAATAACTAGTGACCTTCCATCACCCATCGAACTACACTTTTTTGAATCCCGGACATTTGAAACTTTCGAACCTCTCAAATCTATCGAACCTCTCAAACCTCTCAAAACCATAATGGAAAATAAAAAGTGACATGACAAGGAATATGAAAGCTTCTTACCTTTGAAATGCGCTCAGGGAGAATCGAGAAGCACTACTCAAATGTCTGTGAACCCAAAATTGGAAACTTGAGTGGTCACCACAGAAAAAGAAGTATGTTCCGAATAGGTGTTTTCCAGTATGTATACACTTTTAAAAGTATTGTAGATTCAATAATTGAATGACTAGTTCTGTGATAATAACCGAGTCTATTATCCAAAGCTAGGGTTTGAGTTTTATTTGAACTTAAGTATTGTATTTGATGGAGCAGAAGCTGCAAGATTATTTTCAGTTATCAGATAGAAAAAGATAAATTTTTCATCTAAGAAATGGGTTGAGTGTTTGGGGGTACCACATAGAGGTAGATATGAGGATTACACAGGTAATATTCCTCCTACTACTGAATATTTTTCATATGTGTGTGCTCTGGATATGTTGACTGGAAAATCTGAATCCAGAAGAATAACAACTACTGAGTTAGATGGAGAAAGTAGAATCTTGAATAAGTTTATTCAACAAAAAATATTTCCTAGGAATGATGATTTTTCTTCTATGATGAAACAATATGCTTTCTTTTTTTTATTGATAAATGATGAGAAGATCAACTTGTGTAGATTCATTACTGTTCATATTAATGAGATGGTAATGCCATCCAAGAATGCTACAACCTTTTTCTATTCTATGAAATTATCTGCTATGATAATGTTTTTGGGATTTATTGATGACGGAGATGAGTGTATCTCATCTATTAGTGGTATTGGTATTAGCAAGGATATCTGCAAAAGAATTCAAATTAACAGGAATCAATTTAAGAAGACATGGGTTGCTGATGAAGATAGGTTGTATGAATCCTTTAATCCTATTGACCACTCTAAGTGACAAAGGGTATGAGAGATTGCTGTTTAAAACCTAATGAGGATGTTGTCTATTCTGATGAGGAAGAAGGGAAAAAAGTCCCTAAGGACACTCTAGAGTCCAGTAAGAAGTAAATAGGGGAAGAACAAGCTGATGATGATGTCGATACTGAAAAGGTACCTGAGTCACCTCCTGATGATAGGAGTGACCCTGATATAGTACGTACTAAGAAAAGAAGAATAGAATTTGGACCATCAAGTCCACCTCTTAAGTTTCCTGAGTCAGAACCCCTTCTAGTTAATGAATAGGATGTTGACACTGATATATCCAAATATTTCCAAAATGAATCCAGTAACAAATACAGTACTGATGAGATTTCGGTAAACAATAATGAATAAAGTAATGGTTATGATGATGATTATGATGCAAGTACTCGACCAGTGGATGGGCGTGATATGATTCAAGCTGATCCAAAACCACAATCAGGTGAGAAAGAAACTGTTCCTTGGGCTGAAAGGACAGTGGAGTCTATGATTGATGTGGATGGGGAAGACTCTCTTTTAAATAATGGTAAAGTAGATTTTGTAAAGCCTAATTATACCTCTTGTAATGGTGAATAGGATGACCACCATGGTTTTTTGGTTCTAGGTTTCGATAATACATATAAAAAGGAAGAACAAATGAATATCGCAAGAGTAAGCCATCCAATTGAGGCTGGACCAGTTACTGAGGAAGTGAAATTGACTGCATAAAGACCTGGTTCTTCTGTTTCTAGATCTGATTTTGAAATGTTTAAAGATGAGATGCTCCACGCAATTAGAGAAACAAAGAAAGAGGAATTATCTAATTCTCCTACTCATGCTCTTGTGAATCTATCTGAGGGTACTATGGATGCTTTAACTCAAAGAGTGGTAAATATTATTAAGCCGGACCTATGTACTACTAGTGAGATGATTGGAAGGAAAATTTCTTCTCTGAATCAAGCCCTCAAGGATTTGAGCTGTGACTTAGTATCTCTATTAGGAGAATTTAGATCAACCATCACTGGTTTGATAGATGTGTAGAGAAACTTGTTATAAAACCAAGTGAAATATGATTTAAAATGATTAATGGCTGATATAACTCAGATTGTTGCTCAGGATAGCTTCTCTAAAGTGACCATGATCACTTGACATGAGATTAATACCTTAATAGATGTTATAAAAGAAGAGTTAGCAGCACTTGGAAAGATTATTGGACTTGGACTCTTTGAAAAAGATGAAATAAAATTTTGATCATATTCACAAAATGGTGAAGTTGTATCAGTTGACGCTACTAAAGATTAGAAATAGATCAAAGAAAAAGAGGATCACTATTTTTCTAAATATAATAAGAATGAGTTGAACCATTAGTTTAATGTCCTGTCTAATAATTTGAGGCTACATCCAGTCACTCAAGCCTTTAAGGATCAGGTCCAATAGTTGAAGTATTTTACTCCCACTCTAGAGAGTTTCATGCAGAAAAAATATGATTTTTAGAAGGACGTGAAATATTGTGGTGATGTAATTCTCGATTTTATCAATTTGATCAAACCATATCTTCATGTGCAAGAAAAGGCAATAATACCTCATACTGGTGAACCTCTTAGTCCATCTAGTGTTTCTCCTCATCAAATATCAGTTTATCAAGCTCTGTCCAATATTTAGCCAGTCATTCCACAGCCACCTTCAAGAGGGTCTTCTACCCACAAGGAAGTAACCTTAGTGCCCACTCTACTTTCTGCCAGAGTTGTCTTACCTCCTCTCTCCATCCAGCCAGATCAAGCTTCCACCAAAGCACCTTCTGGCCTATCCATTCCTCCATCTTCTAAAGGAAAAAATCCATTGCACCCCAAGAAATAGTTGTTCCTGTCATTTTTTATAGGGTGTATTTTTTTCCTTCTTCTACCATATCAGATGGTATTTCAATGAGACCTTTTTTTTCCTTTTTCTCTATCTTCTTTCTCTTTGATGTCATGTTTTCTAGCTCTAATGCTATGTTGATATTCTCTTTGTTTCATCTGATGCCACGCTCTGATGAAATATTTACCTTTAGAGATATATTCTTTTTATATAGGGGGAACATTCCTAGTGTTACCTCATCTTCCCTCTTCTTTTATGCCATAGATATCTGATTATCAAAAAGGGGGAGATTGTTCAACCCTCTGTGCGATAGTTATTTTAATAATCACAAATCATTATTGTTTTATTTTTATAAGTCAATTTAGTCATTTATTCAATCTATTCTAAATATGTTTATATATGTTAAATCATGTCTACAATTGTTTATCTATGATTATTTATTTTTTACTATCGACCTAGAAGTGTTCTGGATTAAACCGATACTATTTGATAATTTCATGTTTCTGACTCACCGTTAATTATATTCTTGAGTCACTGATAATTAAAGGAATGAGACACCAGTGTGACAAACTAATGGACGAGTCACTGATAGAAGAGATGGTCACACCGATAACAATGGTCTCACCCATGACAAAGGTCACACTGATGTCAACAGTCGCACAGATGACAATGGTCACACCAATGACAATAGTAACACCGATGGTACAACTGTCTAACTGATACTGATCACATGACCTACCGAAGTCGATACTGATCACATGACCAACCGATACCGATGCTGATCACATGACCTACCGATACTGATGCTGATCAAATGACCTACTGATACCGATCCTGATCAAATGACCTACTAAATATGATGCTTATCAAACCGATAACGATGTTGATCACATGACCTACCGATACAGATGCTGATCAAATGACCTACCGAATCCGATGGTGATCACATGACCTATCGATACTGATGCTGATCAAATGACCTATCAAATCTGATGTTGATCAAATGACCTACTGAAGATGATGCTGATGAAGTGACCTACAGATACTAATGATAATTCAAATGACCTACAGATATCATCACTCACCGACAGTCATAAAAACTGTTTGAATTTTTATTAACACTTATTTAATTCCAACAGTCATATTTACATAATTAAATGAAATGACTATTAACTATTAATGGTTATTGGATGTCAGGTAACCGTACCTCGTACCTATCAAAAAGTAGTCATTCTTTTTACCATATCTCAAGGAATAAAAAAGGAAGATTTATCTCAAGAGAATAAGAAATGACTCAGAACATACACAGACAGAAACACACAAGTAGACGAGGGCGTACGTGAGTGTGAAGGCCCATAAAACAAAAGAAGAACCTGAAGAACACCCGTGAAAACCAGTGATCTTCAAGAAGATCATTCACCTAGAACAAACACTAATGCCGAGTTGTTGTGTATTACTGAACATTATATGGGAAAGGCTGGATAAATATAGCTGGGAAGAACAACAACTCTATGTTTTGTGTCATCCTCAACATAAAGGACTCGAATAACATCTACAACATTCAAACGAGTCCAGAGCTCATCTGAAAATTCTCAGATCATTCTATACTCATTATCCATTTATTTACACTATAGTATACCTTCGATTAACATCTGGAGGAGTCTGTGTGAATATATCTATTTAAACACACACTGACTTTTGGGCTGACCTGGACAATACTAAATCCTCACACAAAACATTTTACACCTTATTGTATCCCACTATGAATTGTGGAAGAGGTCAAGTGTGACCTGGATAGCCTAAGATCTATTGTTTACCAACATAGAATTGTGGTAGATGTATGAGAACCTAAACAGTCTGAGTACTATTATAAAACCTTGATCTAGGGTGTGGATAATAGTTTATATAAACTGTTTAAGAGGACTAAGTCTTGACTTGAGACTGAACCTCTTTTTTTAAAAAAATGAAGTTCTTTTCACCTTTGATAAAAATATTTTTAATATTCCACTCTTATGAACATTAAATGTAAATATATTTTAGAGTAACTCAGATAGTTGAACTAGCAAGTGTTTGTAATTATTTTGAACTAATAAGTTAGTCTCATATGCTAACTGAATCTTCAGATTATGTTAACTGATATGAAAACAATCTTTTAGAAACTGATTGAACATTTATAATATTTATAAATTCACTATAGTTTAACTTGTTTTATGATTGGGGGATTTTAATACAAATTTTTTAAACATAAATTTTTAATTAGAACCCAATTCACCCCCATATTAAGTATCCACTCTGACCAACACTTAGAATCCTCATATGGATGTTTAGTCTGAGAGAACCATTTATACCCTAATGGATATTTTTAAATCTTATTCTCGATAATTAAAAGGTGTTTTGGATTGACACATTACTGTAGTATGTTTTTCTATCAACAATAACTTTCAATTAATAATTTGGATGGTGCTTTATGAGGTCCTATATGGTAGGAAGTTCCAAACTCCGGTTTTTTGGGATAATGTTGGAGAAAGAAATATATTGGGAACTAATCTAGATAATGAAGTTGTAGATAATGTCAGATTCATTCAGCATCACATAAGATCATCTTAGAGTCAACAGAAAGCTTATTCTAACAATAATTGGTGATATTTGGAGTTTTAAGTAAGTGAAAATATATTTTAGACAATTTATACTTGTAATATGGTTATGATATTCAAAAATAAATGAAAATTAATCTCTAGGAATATTGTCCCCGTCAATATCCATTATTGGGTAGGGATGGTAGCTTATCACGTGGTACTTCCACCAAACATCTATCATGTTCATAATGTGTTCCATGTTTCTCTCATAGGAAATCATATACCTAATCCTTCACATGTATGAAACTAAAAGCTTATACTGTTAGAGCATGATATTTCCAATGAAAAATAACTAGTAAAAATATGGATTATAGAGATAAAATTCTATGGATTAATACTACTCAACAAGTTAAACTTTTATGGATAAATCTGAAATTTAAATAAGTTACTTAAAAACGTAAGGATTTAATGAAATAAAGATTTTATCATTTTCTGTAAGGTAGAGAAAAAATTCTGATAGGGAAAATCATTTAATTGGGGGTAAATGTTAAAACCTTATATTTTAGTATATATTTCTTTTTAAATAAATCTATTTGATAGATTGAGATATATTCTACCATAAGTAAAAATGAACAATAATAAAGTATATCTTTATAACCTAGCCATTAAATTAGTTGTATGAATCAAATTGACCACATTATAAAGATATTTATATTCTTTTTTGATAATGCAAATATATTTTTCAGTAAAGTCATCATATGTTTCAAGAAGATAATTTTACCTTAAAATCATTTTCTATTTTTGTGAGAAAATAATATAATTTATTTTATACCAATTTTAGAAATGTAGTTTCAAAAAATAACATATCTTTTTGAAATAAACATGCCAAAAATATCTTAAAGTTAATTTCTTAGAATTTTCTGAAAAGATTAATTCTTTGTTGAATAATGTGACGTACTAATTTTTATTAAACATTGTATTTTCATTTAATCCTTTTAAAAAGTTAATTTATTATTGAAAATTATTTTAAAAGTAAAATTAATAAAAATATAATTTTATTAATCAAATTAGTTCATTCAAATCAATTTTTTGTTGGATTTTGATATAAAAACTTTTTATACGTAAGAAAACTTTTTCTTTGGAAAACCATGTTTTCATTGAAATTGTGGGTTTAATTATAAATTAAACTATAAATATTATATAAAAATTTGATAAAATAGATCCAATATTTTTAAAAATAATAATTAAATTTTTTAATAATTCTAACTTAATTTCTATTCTTAATGAATGGTAAAAAATGAAAAAATTGGTTATACTGATTAAGGATAAAATATTTTTACCAGGGGTTAAACTAGAAAAATAAGGGGTCAAATGAACTAAAAACTTATTTAATTATTTTTATCTATCTATATTTTTATTTTAACATATGAAATGTTCTTTAATGGTCCAATTTGAAACCTTTTTCCCAAAAATGAGGTTTTATATTTTTTTAAACATTGAAAATAACAATTGTTACACACGACTAAAATATAAAAGAAAACAACATCCCCTCACTTATTCAAACCAATTTAGCCATTTTTTGTTAACAGAAACTATTAATATATCATACCAACATCCTTAAACACATTCTATATCATTTTTTATTTCCAAAAAACCAACCCTAAAGTCTTTAATAAGATATCCAAAAGAAGTTTTTCTAAGAGATGGTAATTATCAATACCAATATATTTCATTATAATTATTATTTTACAGTCTTCAATAATATACTAAAAATTATAATATAATAAATAAATGTGTCTACCATATATTTAGATTATATTACGTATATGTAATAACATATATGAATATCATCTTACATCATGTGGGAAACAAACTCTTTAATCATCTGTATGGAAAACTACTACCTCACAAACCCTATGTGATTCATTTTACATCATCGCCTCTCATCGATGGATGTAATGATGGAATTAAAGTATATATATAATATTTATGAATTAATTATACTTATTGAATTATTATATCACATATACCTTCTTAACATCTAATCTTTTGTAAGACAATAATGTCACTCATGTATACGTATGGACTACTACCTCCATGAAGCGATGTTATTTGATTTCTATTTCCAATTAATATGTATAGTAATAAGGTTTTATTTATTTAATATATATTATGTATATTATATAATAATAATTCTTTAAATCAAAATTAATATTTACCTTTCTTTCTTTCCATCTGTCGAAATGTGAAAATACTGTTCTTGCATGAGTACAACTTATCATCTTCATGAACAGTGTAATTAATTTCTCTATATATATCTTTTATGGACGAATTTAAATATATATATATATAAAGAATATATATGATATTTATATTATTATTATTTATATTCTTTATTTAATTAACCCATTATCAAATGATTAGTTTTATACCTACCGAACCAAAATACTCATGAGAAACACAACAGTTAACCACAAAATAATGATTTTAATAAGATGTTCTTAATTAATAGATTATGAAAATTATGTGATTAATTAATGGTATTATAATTATATTTTATTATATTATATAGTTATAATATATTTAAATATATTATATATTTTTTATATAGTTCTTTTGAAGTAGGTGGAACTCGAGGTAAGGAATTCCTCTAATATGTACTTCTATGAGAAACACAATTTATTCACCTCTTGTCTCTTTTATTTAGTGTATATAAAGATCATGAATTAATTTCATGATTATACTCATGAACGTTATGGTGATACACATATCCATATAATTTTGAATCTTTATTGAGTCTTTATTTGTAATTTTCCCGTGTGTTGAGGGTTTTATTTTACAATATCATTGTCTATCGAAATTATTTATGATTATGATTGTGATGATGAAATTTCATGATCTACTTCTCAATAATTACATGAATTTTCTCTCCACTAATTATTTTTGATGAATATATTTCTTCCCATAATTTTTTATCATTTAATGTACTCAATACATTGAAATTATTTTATTAATGAAAACAAACTTTATTTCTCTCTTCGATCAAAAATACTTTTTATTCCATATCCATGTTTTCTAAAAATATTTTCATGAATGAATGTATAAACTGTAATATAATTTAATAAAGTAATTTTTAACCATGATGGATTTTTCAATAATTATTTTAAAAGGAAAATTTTTATTGGTTTCTAAATGAGGCACTTTTGACTATATGAAAAATATAAAAAAATGTTTTTATTTAGCTTATACAGCATAAAAGGAAATTGTTTTCATCATGATTTTTCTATTCTTGAAGATGAATTTACTATTTTTCATGTTTATTTTCAAATAATATTTTTTTATTAATATTTGGGATATTATTAGATTTCTAATAAGTTAGTTTAAAGTGAGAAGAGAATTTGACTCCAGAAATATTTCATTAATAAAATCCTCTCTCTTTAATTGGATGTTTTATGATAATGAAATTTTTATGAAAAACTTTTATATTTTATGTGTTATGCTATGATGAATTTATGTAATGTTTATGAAGCCTATTTTGTTCTCATGGGTTAGTATGTAATGATATGATGATAGTTTTATGATCTTGTGTCACACAAGTGTGTGGTTTTATAATGTTATGGGTGGGAGATATATTTTTTATCCCTCTAATGCACTGAGTAAATTATTACATCTCGTGAGATAATTATTAGAAATAAGTCAAAAAATTTGATCCGCTATTGTAAACAACTCGATGTTATTGATATACGATAGGAAAAATGGGTTGATGCCTAATATAATATTATTTAATTCTATGAATAGTTAACCTTGACATATGAAACCATTTTTCTACGTATTATAGTGAAACAAACTTATCACATTAACTGATGGTTCTTTATTTATTTATGATAATTTATCACTCTTATGAAACATTTATTTTGAAATGATAATGTTTTATACCATGAAACAAGCTTAAGATTCATGATTTATTGGGTATTGAATTTGTATGTTACACTCATGATCTCATACCTTTATGCATATCTTATTCTTTCACATGATCAGAAATTAATATCTCTTATGTTTACCCTTACTAGCCATCTAAACACACCCTTGATTATGTTTCCTTTCCCCATGTTATGAATAAATTTTTATGTAAGGTTTGTCTGTAATGAGTAATAATAGGGAAGATATTTATGGGAGATTTCAAATATCATTTGTGATATAATAAAATTGTGTGTGTAGTCTCCAAATACCCTAAACATTTATGGACTATAGGAAATTATTTATAAAATGTATTAAATATTCATCTAAAAATATGTAATATTTTTCTATGAAAATCTTGAGTAAATATCTATAAAAACCATATTCCATGACCCGTCCCAGAGGGGCATATGTCGTGACTACCCCAAACTCTCCTCCAATAGGCTAGGGGATAGTGACTTACACCAAGTAGGTATATCCAAAAAATGGAAGACATTGGCCTAATGAACCCATACGCATTCACACATCTCTAATACACAAATGTTGAAATGTAAAAAAACTAAGTAATAAATGTATGCAAGACAATATATCTCACTAAAATAGTACAACAATATATGTACTAGAAATTAAATAGGGAAAAAAATAGGGCCATTAAAAGAATATAGTTTCTAACCACAAGTCTATCTAGTAATAATAGTGGTACTAGGACTCTCTTCTAAACTTCATTAGAACAAACCTTAGTCTATCTGATATCACAAAGAAACACATGGTCCTGGCCTACCTAGAACTTCGTTGAATGTTATGTCATCTACACAATACATGACACATGTGGTCAAATCCTATGAAGGGGTGAGTAGAAAAATACTCAATATAACACTATGAAACCACATAGGAATACCACAAAAGAAATACCACAAAGGAAATACCAAAAATGAAATACTATAAAGGAAGGTATAATAAACTCCACAATGGTATATGTATACAAAAAATATAACAATAATATATAGATACATTAATTCCAAGAAACAAAATCTAGGTGTAAGACACAAAAAATAATTAGCCACAGGATTCTGCCCGTAGCACACTCATTCCAGGCGAACTAACTCCTTATGTCATGATATAGTTGGAGTCACTCACTAAGTGGTCAAGCTAATTTGGACCCACCCAAAGAGAACACATTACTCAAGGAATCCTATGATAAACAGAAAGGGTATCCTGTATAGATAATACCACATTCCCAATATGGATCAACCTGCAATGTTGGTGATTTTACCTATATAATACCAATAACCCTAATGATGTGGCCTATAACATAAGGGATCCTTCCCAGATAATACTACATACCCTACTGATGTGGCTCGATAGATGGAGGATCAATTACTTACTCTAGAAGGTTACCTTGATTTCAAAAAAACTCCACTAGGAGTGATAGAGGATAACTCCAGTCCCGAGGGATACCAAAACTCTATTTGGGACTCATCCTCTAGAGGGGACTATAATCTAGTAATGTGGATATAATGATATATTGATCCATTGATGAAAAGACTAATGGAACATTATCTACCTACGTTGGTCTAGGCTAAAAAACTCCCCACATTATATGAAAAGGACATTTTCATCAATAGGGTTCGAACTCAGCAGGAGACTCATCAAATGGACATACCATTTCAATGTTATTGTTATCTACAAATTTAGGAGGGGTTACTAGGCCTCGGTACCAACTGCATGGTAAATCCACCGAACTCAGTTGATGACCATGGTTGATTGTGGCCTAGTCCCACTCTGATCTCCCTGACATTGACCTGGCCCACTGGGTCAAACCCGACCCATTGGGTCTGACCTGACACATTTGGATGGGACTAGCCCACTTGGCCCGGCTCGACCCCCTGGTCTCATCTCGACCTGTATACTCATCATGACCCACTAGAACATGGCCCACACCACCCTGCCTGTCCAGTTCTCATTTTCATGCATGGTTACTTCCGCCATTCCACACAGCCACCCCACTGCGTCATGTGGCTGCCCCGCTATGTCCCACGGACTCGCCGCAGTGTTTTAGTCATGAGCCACCCTTCATCCTCTAATGCCCAAATTTTGAAGCAATTTAAAATATGGGTTCCCTAGGTCCTTCTTTAAATAGATTATGTCTATATTGTTTCTTCACCTTCAATTCAGGGGTCAGATCGCATTTTCATCCCTCTGTAATGTTGTTCTGCCACCATGGAGACCAAGGGAGAAGAACGTGAAGAAAGGGGGGGAGAAAATGAACAATAAAGACGTTTTATCATCATTTTCCATGCATTATTTTCCAATGATTAGTGGTGTGGATTTTGGTATAGATAAATATCGGTAACTCGCAAAAATAGTGCCATCCCACCAGACGATCGAACCGCAGACCAATCTATTTATTGATTTATTCACATTCACCATAGAAAATAAAAAATAGGGAAAATCACAATGTAAAAATCGCCCTACCTCAATTCAAATAATTCAGTAACAAAGGTTGGTTAATGTGTCATCATCGTTAGTAAGGGACCTTCGAACCAGTTGTGTGTTGGTCATTGATCCATGATCTATCATCGTTTATTAGAGAGAGATATTTCTCTATATCATACGGGGATTATATTGTTATGGTGACAACCCAGACATCTTGACAACATTTTAATAAAAATTAATTTTTGCTGCATTGAATAAAATAATTTTTCTTAAAATATTTTATACCCATTATGTCTTGTGACTACATTTTCATAGTTGACCCATGGTGACCAAAGTTATGTAACGCCTATTCTAAATCCAATACTCTAAGCTCAATGGTTCACTCATATTTCAGATCGGGGATCCCATTTAAATGTTATTCTACTTTTTTAGAAAAACTACACATTAGTGTTGTTGAAAGATTAATTTTTTTTGAACCGTTGTTAATAGAAAATCAGGCCTTAGAATCACATGTTTCCTTAGAATATGGACTCGAATTAAATCCATTTAAATTATAAAAATAACACATGGGAAAATATGAGATGTTAAATTCTCCACACATTGGGGCTTTAAGTCCCTGAGATCAAAAACAAGTTCCACTCAAACAAATGAGTGTACTGAGCATGAATCTGGGACTCCTGTTACAATGTTCTCTCCTGGAGGTTCTCATGCTTCCACAAAATTTGCACTAGAGGAATCAACCACCCATGAAGGATCCTATAATTTTGATTCTGAATCTCTACTAGGTAATCATTAAAATTAAACCCATCCTCAATTTCTATCTCACCCCTATCGATGGCGTGCGATGGAATGCACGTACCTACCCAACTATGACACATGGAAGATGTCCTGTACTCGATCTAACTGTTGTGGTAGAGCCAAGTGGTATGCCACCATTACAACTCTATATAGTATCTAAAAAGGGCCGATGAACCTTGGAGATAGCTTTCAACCCTGGACAAATCTCTATAATCCTCATTGAGTAGAAACCCAAAGGAACACATGGTCTCCTTCCTCTAACTCTGAAGGCCAATGATGACTGTCAGAATAAGACTTACAATAGCTTTTTGCAGGTTTCATCCACTCATGTTTGATATGCACCTTATCAATAGAATCTCACACCAAGTTCAGGACCATGAGTGTTGACTCTCTTGGGGCCATCTAGAAAAGTGGGGACCTGAAGGGTTGCCTATGAATGTCCTCGAATGGTTCCATGCTGATTGTGGAATGGTAGCTGCAGTTTTACACAAACTCTACTAGAGGAAGGTGTCCCCTAAACTACAGCCAAATTCTAACATACAAGACCGCAGAATGTCCATGAGAACATGAATAGTTAAATCAGAATGGCCATCCATCTGTGAGTGAAATACTATTTTCAAGTATAACTGAGTTCCAAACACCTCCATTAATCACATACACAACTAGGATGTAAATAGGGAATCGTGATCAGAAACTATCATCGATGGAACTCCCTAGAGTCAAACTATCTCATGAATATAGCGACATCCTAGTCTCTCTTCTAAAATCATCTCTTGGATAGCCCAGATATGGGTCGACCTGTTGATCCAGCCAACAATCATCGATATATAATCATGTACCTTGGATTTATGTGGTAAACCCATCACTAATTCCATCTACATCTCATCCCACTTCCATTCTAGCACCTTAAGGGGATGAGATAATCCCACTAAAACATGTTTCTCTTCCATCACTTGCTAACAGGTTAGGAATCGAGTGAAAAAATCTACAACTTTCTTCTTCTTCCATGGACACCAAAACGGACATTAGAGGTCTTGATATATCTTTCAAAACCTTGATGTACCACTAAATGTGGTGTATATAACTCCCTCAAAACCTCTTCCTGTAACACCACTGGTACTACTGTTTTCCCTTAAAAAACAATGTGTTCCCCACCATTCAAATATCCATTAGGGGAATAACCTGTAGACATATGAGAACATAATGTCTCGCAATTGGTATCTGTATGTTGTGCCTCCATAATTTTTTGTATGAGTTAAAGGGTGACAACCATTGTCTAGAAGTATGATACTCCATATCCATCTAACAAGGATATCCCCAACAAGGCCAACATCTCTAATTAATCATTTAGAAACTCAATCTATATCTCTTAATAAGAACATCTTACACCATATTGAAATTCATAAGATTATATACAATCATAAAGTCATAGTCCTTGAGGAACTCAATCCATCACCTCTAATCCATGTTCAGATCCTTGTGAGAGAATATATACATGACCCCATAGTGATCCAAGTATATGATAAATCACTTTCTAATCAGGTAGTGTCACCACATATTCAATGCAGATACTACCACTACAAACTCAAGATCATGGGTCATGTAGTTATGCTCATGCGGTCTCAACTAGAGTGAACAATTGGAAATCACTACTTGCCCCTACCTCAGGAAACCACTAAGATCAGTCCCTGATGCATCAGAGAACACCACGTACTCAACACCTTATTCAAGTAACTTTAGGATGATAGTCCTCATTTACCTCTGATTATGCTCATGAAATAACTACTATCACTTCTCTATCCACACAAAATGATTATATTTTTATGTCAAATCAATCAATGGTTCTGCCACTCTACTTCTGTTTGGTACAAACCTCCAATAGTACTGTATCAATCCCAAGAAACCCTGCACCTTAGTAACACTCTTTGGTGGCTCCCACAAAGGAACTATCTCAACCTTCATGGGATCCACAACTACTCCATCGTCTAAAATTAAATGTCCTAGAAAATGGTCTTCACGAATATAGAACTAAAACTTTTAGTGCATCTCGTAAATTTGGTTCTCTCAGAGTGTGTCTATGACCATTCTCAAGTGTCACACACACTCCTCCTCAGATGTTGATTACACTAGGATTTATTTGATGAATACCGGAATGAATAAGTACAAGTAATACTAAAAGATCTAGTTAATGATTCCCATAATCACATCTTGGGTGTTCATCATTAAAAAAATCACCACGAAGTACCCATAGTGATAGTAACAACATTTGAAGGTCGTCTTCGGTATATCGTCATCCCATAGCTGTAGCTGGTAAAAGACATATGTGAGGTAAATCTTTGATATCCATCACAACCCTTTCAACTAATCAAATAGGTCATTTATACTCAGTATTAGATATTTATTATTCATGTTCCCCAAGTTCAGGCGCCGAATGTGCACACATAACCTCAAGCACCTGTTTAACTTCATGGGAAGAAAAACTGGGGAAGCTGGGGGATCTTCCTCAATATGTCCTCCAACTACATCCTCAAATCATGTAGCTCTATTGGAGACATATGATATATAGGTGTAGATATAAATTTAATCCTAGGGTTTAGATCAACGCATAAGTCTATCTCCCTATGGAGAGGTAAACCTGGAACATATTCGGTAAGATGTATTCATACTCCACCACCACTAAAGAAAACTAAGGACTCGTGTCACCCACTACACTGAGGGTGAGGCTATCCAACTAATGACTAATATACTACACAATTCTTTTTATGAGTTCATCATGTAGTGCATGTAAATCATTTTCTACAAAAAGGAAAAATATGGTCCCATCACTACCCACAAACCATAATCTGTGCGTAAAATAGTCAATTTGATCCTGAACTATGGATAACTAGTCTATACCAAGAATGATGTCGTAAGGCCTCAAAATTGCTACAAAGAGATCCCAATAAAAACTCTCACCTCCAAGTGTTAGGGAACACTATTATCGTCATTGTGTGATCATAAAATATCCTCCCATAGGTGTCTCCAAGAACAGGGGTCGAGTAAATAGTTCAACAAGATTCTCTGAGTCTTGAATAAATTATGCGGTATGAAAGGAATGACTAGAACCTATGTCTATCAAAACTGAATCAAAGGATGAAAATACATAAGACATACCTCGAATCATCTATATATCCTTGAATTAATAATACTCCATTGACTTCAACTAACCTCATCCATATCCACCAGCTTCCTAAGAATGGCATGGACCACCTACGGGTAGTTGTGGTTGTAGGTCAAACATCTGACCACATCCTACTTCCCTCCCTTCTCCTCCACCACATCCTTATCCCTATGGACCACCCTATTCTTGTCTATGCCTCTACCTCAGTGGTCCATTGATCATCCCTCGATCTGCTATATCAGGGCTCAAGAAATATCATGTCGGATGTCCTTGACCACCTATTGTGTAGCACCGCCAATCCCTGTGCTATATTGAGCCATTATGGGTGCCCTACACTACTAACCCTAAGTCCCAAGATCATCCCTTCAATTTAATATCCCACTTGGATCCCTTTTCCATCATCGGCCTTCTACTACTAATGTCTAAGGAACCGAGTGCCCACTACTAGCTCCCACTACCATTGTCTTCTCTTATAGAGAAATCTCCATTAGCATGGCCCAATCAATTACCCAAACATAAATAGAAATGCTATGGGATACCACTGATGCCTTGATTTATCATTGTCAGCCCTACTCAAAGGATCTATATGTGTAGAACTGGTCTCATAAAATGTCCATGGTGTGGTGAAAATAAAAATTAAACCTTTTTGAATACCCTTTCACAGTTATACTGCACTGCTATAGATACAGAAGCTCTTGTTTGTGTACCAATTCAAACATGGCCAGATAGAACTTTTATCTGAAGATAAACTCAAGTTTTTTTAATTTGAGAGTAACAATATCATGTGTTTGTGTAAATAATCTCTTCCATCACCTCACATATCCATGAAAAAGACTCGTGGAAAGGATTTACATCTGGTCAGAAGGCATTCTCACAAAGAATAAAACACAAGTTACTACATTTATCCCACCCTCTGCCATATGGGGGTATGGTTCACCCAAAAACATGGGAGTTCACTACCTCTAAAACTAATGAAATTCACTAAGTCGGCATGCATCCTTACTTGGTAGTGTCAGTAGTAGCTTCTGGTCGATGGGTGGTGGTATAGCTAGTAAACCACTCATAGGTGCTATCTTCAGTACACTCTCTTATAATGATGCCTCATCATGAGGTGGATCAAACAAATGATCATTAAATGGAATCCTATCAACCTAGATTCACGGAGGAATCATGTAATAAGAATATATATACCATGGTCAATAGAGAGTATCTTAAGAGTTGACTCAAGAAGGTTATGGAAAACACAACAATTATTATATGATGAATGTACCGTTATTTTCCCCAAAACTAGTTTTTTCATGTATCAAGTTAAAAGGTAGGTAATCAGAGTCTTGGTGTATAGATACATCGGCCCCCACACAAACACTAGAGTCCCTGGCTTGAAATCCGAACTTGAAACACGTAATAATGTTTCCCCAAACTAACCTCATAGACTCGAAGTATTAAATTAGAACTGACCTTCTCTAATACCACTATGTCATGACCTAGGGTCCCATTCCATGACTACCATAAGCCCTCTTCCAGCATGCAAGGGGTTGGTTACTAGAATCATGTAACACCCCAAGCTTTCATGGTACGCTTATATTTGAATAATACAATAGCGTGTGTTGTACAAAATTTCGAGTTCTAACACACCACAACCAATACAACTAGCCATTATGAATAGTAATAACCTCTTTTTGAAATTTTATAAATTTTATCATTCAAAATGGACTTCATTTTTGGATTCTTAATATTTAAATTAGCCTTGGGTTAATTTTTGGTATTTTTCTAAAATCATTCAATTTTTGATGAATAGTGAAAAACACTGAGTTAATGTTTACAACAGGATTTTTTATTTAAATAATTATTTATTTTATTTTAATGTTTTATAGGAAAAAATTGATTCATAATACCTATATAAGTTCAATTTAATTCATTGGAGTCAGTTTATAAAAATTTTAGATATATAAAAATTTTATTCTACTTTTTACAGTCTTTTACCCACCATTTAAAAGCATTATAAAATTTCCATAAAACCAAATTTTACGACTTATGTGAGTTGAATTTAAAAACTCCAAGAGACAAAATTGATATTATTAAATAAAATCTGGTTCAATAAGATGAAATTTTTTTTTGGTGAATATTATCTTTTTACTTTTATTTACCACGTTTAAAAGTAAATTGGGTAATTAAGGGAAAAAATTATATTATTATCACCCTAAAAAATGTTATAATTCTATTGGATAAGTTTAATTCTAACAAAAAAACCTTAGAATAAAAATATTATCCTTTAGGTCCACTGGGATTTGATTAGAATATTTATTATTATTTAATTTAAAGAATAGATAAAAATGATAAATTCAAAGTTTCATAACTAAATCATTTTTAATATAGGATTACACATAAGATAAATTCTACTATAAATATTCATTAGAAATCTAAAAATATTTCCTACAATTTATTTATAATTTTTAGACATTAAATAATAAAATTTAATTATGACACAATGATGATGCAGTAATTACATAATTAATGAAATATTAAAATAGTTGATATTATAAATATCCAAAAAAATGCAATTTTAAACTTTTTATTAATTCCAATAAGTTTATAGGATAATATGACATGTTATGGAATTTTAGATGAATTTTATTGTGAATTAATAATGCTTTTATAAATTTAGAAAAAACTAAATACCAAATAGTGTCAAAAAGGACATAAAAGAGTTTTTAAAACAAATATTATACTATTATTTGATATTCAATTGAAAAAAACATAAAGATCTTCCAATTGAATTATATAATGATAGTTGTTCCATTAATGAACCACTTGGGGTTCCTTTTGAAGTTTATAGTATGTTTATTAACCATATAACAAAAAATTACAAAGAGACATGGTAAATGTCATACTATTTAACTAAGAGTTAAATCTAAAAGATAATATTAATATAGTGACCCAAACCTATCTAAAAGTTGTTGGTTGGGTATTTTTCGACCCATACCCACCTTATCATTTACATTTTTTTTAGCCATTAGGAACCGAAAATTATTTTATTATAAAATAATATTTATAGCTTTTCTTTAAGTGCCCCTCACCCCTCTTATAAAAGGGAACTCACCCTTTCCTCAAATTCACACCTTAAAAGACTTTTGGCACAGCCAAACCTAGACCAAATACCATCTAAACTGTCCTAAATTCATCTTAGTGGCCTTTCATTAGTCATAAATACAACCTGTGGGGCCCTTTTGATCAAATCAAATGGAAGAACCTGAAGAATAGGTAAATATTTCATCCCCTCTTTCAATTTCTTTTGTTTTTCCACTTCCTCATTCATTGTTGTTTCCATTATAAAATAATAACTCCATAATATTCTATAAAATATGATTTTCTCATAAATATGGTACAACCAAATAAATTATTCTATCTAACCTTTGAATAACATGTCACCATACATGCGTACGTATGGCTTACCATCTCCACGTTGTGGTGTAATTGTTATTCAATAAATTATTATTTGGATGGGTATAATAATGATGTATAATTGATGTATATAATTAATTTAAATTATAATGATTCTTTATATATGATATACCATCCAATTATATATTATTTTAATATCAAAAGAATGTTATTGTCCTGCGTGCGTACGTACAGATTACCGTCTCCACGAACACGATGAGATTCCTTCCTCATCATATCCATTCAAGATTAATTTCCACTAGATGATTAAAAATAATGTTTAAATACTTCATATAATTATTAATATGAATTAGATACATCCTATCTATAAGAAACATTTCCTACCTAACAAATCATAAAAACGAAAAACGATTCAGTGAACACCCGAAACGAAGATAATACTGAGATATTATTAAAAAAGAAATGTTAAAAGATCATATATGATATCATATTAATGTGTATGATTCTCATATAATTAAATAAAAATTATATCACCATTATATAAGTGTTTAACCTACCCTTGACCAAGGAAAAGTACAATGAAAGGGATAATTCTAAAATCTCTTCCTTATTCGAGGTTGTTTATACATAATTATCGACTTAGAAATCTTTATCATCCACATCCATGTTTCTTAAAAATGGATTTAAAAAAATTCTTAATATATTATATACTATGTGTGAAATTCATATATACCCTTTATTGGATTTTATATGATGTTTTTTAAGGAATATTTCCTTCATTTTCCAAACATGGTCCTTTATAACCTTTTCGAACAAAAATATGGCAAGAATATCTTTTTTTAACTTATACGGCATGTGTGTCTATTTTCCACCATTATAACATTGCCTAAGCATTCCTTACAAGAATATTAGAATATTTCCAAAGTAAATGTTTACTTAAATTATTTCAAAATAGAACGATATATTTCACTAAAAAGGTTTTTATTTCATCTATGTCAACGTCTTTCATTAGATTTTATGCTTATTTGATGTTGATTTATTATGATACAAAACATTCATATTGTATTGATGGTTTTCGGATATGTTTTACTATGGATGTGTTATTTTTAAACCATTCATGGTTTCTGGATAAATTATTTACATTTCTTATGCTAGTTTTAAAAGGAATTTTTATGTTATGTTTAAAAAATATTATATGAGGAATGCATTGGACATAGTAATTGATAGGTGGATCCCACTATATATTCTCAATGAATTATTAGGCCTCATGAGAGGTGCTAGTGTCATGGCACAAGGCCTTGAAAAAAATCATATTTTTAGTCATGGAACAAAGCCTTGACTATGTGGTTATGAAAGTCTGGCATTTTACATTTCATCAATTTGAAAGTAGCTATTGATATTGCATGTGATTATTCGACTATTAGAATATCCATGTGAGTAATTAAATGGAATTATTTTGATTTATAAATTCCATATTATGATTAAATTTTTGATGAAAATGCTTTTGTTTTAGTTCTATACATTGCCTTCAATGTTTATGCTTATTTATTAAATTTTCTGCTATATTGTTATCCTTAATGAGGATCTGAGCTCACCCCTTTATATATTTTAATTTTCCCAGGATGTGATGAAGTATATTATCACAGACCTTCATGGATAGTATATCGGATCTTAGTGTTGTCTATGAAAAAAATGTTTTTTACTTATCTATTTTATGATATAATGTAAACATTATGAATGTATCTAGTACTTCAAAGGCTACTAAACTAATCGGTCTTTCGAGACTTGAACTTTTGTGATCATGCGAATGTTATGTAATAATGCACCGACTCTAGTTAACTAGGGTCAGATCATTTCATATAAAGTAGGCATATCTCATAAGTGTGAGGCATGAGCCTGAACTACATACACACACACACACACATATCCAACACACAAATTCTAAAAATGGACAAACAGTAATTAAAAAATGCACAACAACCACTGTATCCCAAAAATAGAGTATGAATGTGAAAGTATTGTAAAGTAAACTGGGCAAAAAACAAGCCCACCAAAAAAATGAATCTATAACCACAATTCCAACATGTAAAAAAATAGGTAGTGGGGATGACATTTCAAAATCACCGGAACACACATCAGCATGTCCTGTCTGACAAAGAATTTCCTGGTATTAGCCTTCTTGGAACTTAGTCATAAGTTCAATTGTCTGCACAAGACAAAACATGTGTGAACAAAGACTGTGTAGGTGTGAGTAAAACAATATCCTATTGGACACCCCCAAAAATAAAAATGAATACCATGAAGTAAGGTATTGTCATCTCCACATAGGTTTTTGTCTTCAAAACATATAACATGAATTTCCAAATATACTCATTCCAATAGACACAATGTAAAGGTATGTCAAAAACATTTACCATCCATAGGATTCTTCTCAAGGAACTCTTGTTCAAGGAGAACTCACTCCATGAGCAATGATATAATTAGAGAAACTCACTAAGAGGTCTAAATCATTGGTGGCCCACCCTAAGAGAATGCGTCGAACATGTAAGAATATGATACATAGAGAGAGGAGAGTACCCATAGAATACCCCTGACCCAACCTAGATCAACCCGAAATATAGGGGTTTTACCCATAGAATAACACTAACCATCCAGATGTGTCTCATAACATAAGGGATCCTTCCTAAATAATACTATCATCCCTACTGATGTGGACCACCAAATGGAGGACCAACACCCTCCCCTCATAGGTTATGTCAATTCCACAAAACTACATGAGGGGTGATAGAGGATATCTTCAGTCCCAAGGAGGGATACCATAAATCTATTTGGTACTCAACCTCTAAAGGTGACTACAATCCAATAATGTGGATGTAATGTCATATTTAACCCTTAATGAAAAGACCAAGGGAACACTCTCAACTTATAATTGTCCAATCTAAAAACTCACTACAATGTCTCTAAATGAAATTATCATCATCAGAGTCCCAACATTGTAAATGGATCCTTAAATAGACATACCATTTGAATGATATGGCCATTTGAAAATTGCAGAGTTGATTCTCCTGTTATGGATCGATCACCAACACCGACCGCTTGGTCTGACCATCGCGGTTGACCTTCACGATCGACTTCATGACATCTAGAGGGATAATAGATCATGTTCAAACACCATAGTTAATTATGGCCTGATCTGGCTCCCATCTCCCTAGGTCTGACCGTACCCATAGGGTCAGACCCAAACTAGTCCTCTGGACCCACCCCGACCCACTGGCGCAGATGCTTCGCATCCCAGCACATCCACTCCATGCGGTTACCCTTATAAACAACTAATAATCAATGTGGTCACACCTATGCATCATTCAGTCACCCCTCCACATCACGCGGCCACACATCCATGTCCCACCGCATCTTACTACATCATGCGGCATAGCTATATCCCATGCGGCCTCTCTGCCACAGTTACACAACACTACCTCCACCAGCGCCAATCTCTCCCACCCACACATCCATGATTTTTTATTCTTCATCTGATGCTTGAATTTTGAAATAGTTTCAGATCTAGGTTCCTTATGTCTAAATCTATACAAATTTGGTCTATATTATCTCTTTTCCTCCAATATAATGGTCTTATCACATTTGGATCCTTCCAAAATGTTGATCCATGGCCATAGGGGTCCAATGGTGAGGAACATGAATAATAGAGGCAGATAATTCACAATAATAAAGTTCTATCATTATTGGCCAAGTGCTCTAGGCCAATGATCGAGGGTAAGGAATATTAGTTAGATAAATCTGGATAACCCAAAAAATAGTCTCATCCAATAAGACAAACGAACCACAGATCAATCTATTTGATTATTGATTCACGTTCATCATAGAAAATCTTGAAATGGAAAAATCATAATTAAACAACCTCCCTACCTTGATTTGGATCAGTCACAGATGGAGGATGATTAATTATTGTTGTTGGTGGTGGGGTTCCTTCAAACCAACTATGTGTTGGTCATCAATCCATGATATATCACTATTTTTTGGAGACAACTCTTTCTCCACGTTATAGAGGAATTCCAGGGTTATTGTAATAAATCTGAATTTCTAAAAATAAATCAATAAAAATAATGTCTTCCTTTGATGAATAAAATATTGTTTATTAAATTATTTTATCCGAGTCACATCATGCAACAAATTTTTCATAGTCAACCATCGTTGAACAAAGTTAAGTCGTGCCAATGGTAATGGAATTTTTTTAAGATCAATGGTTCCCTTAGATTTTTGACTTGGTCATCTTATTATGGGTTAGTCTACTTTTTAAAAAAACTACGTGTGTGTTATATTAAACGATTAATTTTTTTTTAAAAAATTGTTTTTGTGAAAATGGGCCTCAGAATCACATCTCGTCTCAGCACCTAGTATTAAGTATAATACATATAATTCATCAAATAATACATTGGAAAATCCAATACATTGGAACTTGAATTTTATATAATTTACTTAGTTCTATTCATACTCGATAATTTAAATGTCTAGGCTATAAAAATCACATTTAAATAGTATTTTAATAGTAAATTATTGTTTTTTAACTAACTTTTTCATATAATTCAACCTATAAAAGAAAATAAATTTACTTATGAAGAGGTATATCATAAAATATCAATGTTTTACACTGATTATAGTGAATAAAAAAATTAAAAAGGATCCATGTGTCATTCTCATAGGATAATTTTTATTTATTTTGAATTATTTTTTGGATTTTTTTTATTTATATTATCCTATTTTGATATAATTAAATCTCCATGGTTATGTTTCATATATTTTGATAAGTTAGTTTATATTAGTTTTAAGCGTGATTCCTTGTATTCTTATGATATGATATGAAACATGATTTCCTTAGTATTCCATGTTTAATTATAACATATGGTTTAATGCATATCAATTAATGAACTTGTATAAGCATGTTAGGAATTAAAAGTATTTTTTGTCCTTAATAATGATGCATATCAAAAAGTTTTATTTTAGATGAGTAAACATTTCTAGATACCTTCCCAATTAAGCATTCCCCTGTTAATTAAATACTAATTATGTAAAACGGTGTTGAATGAAATTTTTTAGCTATATGTTCTAAATTATAACATTCATAAAATAAAATGTTTTGATGCATGACTATTATATAATGCGATTATAATAAATTAAGGATGAAAGATTAAATTGAGATGTAATGTGTTATATATAAAAACATTATAGACTTCATGCCTAATATAACAAATTCTATAAGTGATTTATTATGAGAACATATAATTATATATGAAATGCTTATTTTCCATTATTTCATGCTGTGAATTTTATTTTCATGTTTATATTTTTATTTTATTATGTAATTTAAAAATCATTCCATGTTTGAATCAAGTAAACAATATGGAATTAAAGCTTGTAATATTTCTATGGATGATTAATTAATCATGTTAAAATGATATTAGCAAATAAATATGATGAGTGTGTTGTAAATATATAATGATAATAATTAAAGAATATAATTATAGAAAAATATTCCTATATAATTTTGATGGTAATGTTAATTAAATATTATAAGCGTGATTGATAACCATTATCTTGATTATGTGTTGAAAATGTTATTTTCATAAAGATATATGAGTAGTGGCCTAGAATTGTATAAATGTAGCTATTGATGGTATGATTTGGGTTTAAATATTCTAGAAGAGATGGAATGATTTTTTTGATGATACAGAGATGTTAGAGTATTTTTTATAGTATTTTAGATATGATTGAAGTTGGATGGAATGATTTTAAAAAAAATATGAAAGTGTTTAAAGTAATATTTAATTTTTTGTGTCAATAATATGACTTTGGATCCATGAAAAATTCTTATTCATAATACTTAATTCATTTTATGACTTTGTTCTGTGGTAGATAATTTTCAAAGGAATTAGTATATAAATCTATAATTGTTTAATGTGTTTTTATATCATAATAACTCAATGAATTATGATGAGATTATCATAATAATATATTTGAATAAAATAATGAGCATTGTTTTTCTTTTATGTTGAATATATGACTTTGTGGATTTTCTGATAATGAAATCTCGAAGTGTAAGACTTTTAAATATGAATTTAAACATTCATGACCTTAATCCTATGATTTTAATGGTAATTTAATTGGGGAATTATTTAAATTTTATAAGAATAAGACTTTTTCTTAAGTCATTAACATAATACTTTATCATTGGGAATTCTTATATAATATGTCTTCCCAAGTAATTTGATATATCTAAAAAAATAAATTTGTTTCCAAAATCATGGTTTTCTAAAAAAATTAAACCATATGATGCAAATGTTTTTCCTTAGTGATTAATACGTCACAAATCAATTATAATTCACATTGTATGAAAAATAGATGATCCTCATTTAGTGAATAAAAATATCAAATGCACTACCAACCGAATGAGATTAAAAATAAAATGCATTAAATATTTTCTCAAGAATAATGTAGATTTATGTTTGATGATAATTTTATATTATTCATCCATTAATATAACATGTTAAGTAATATTTCATTCATGTTTGGGGTTTTTAATTTATCAAATAATTTTGAACGTGAATTTTTTGAAGTGTTTCATTTTTTACCTTTTCTCATCTAGCCAATATCATGTTGAATAAGAAACGGTTAATAGAGATAAGTCAGTAAAATGACATGTGAACTACTATAGAGTTTTTTTAAATTCATAAATCTATTTTGATAACACGTTTCATGATAATTATTTATATTGATGTCTACCTAAGGAAAATGGTTAGTGTATTTTTGGGAATTAAATGAGAACATGGGGAGTATACCCACATGATAGTTTTTAATGGGTCATTGGGGGAAAGATAAAGGATTATAAAAATGGATTTTCTATCATGAAACCTTTCTTATTATAGTCTTCATACATATTATGATATTCCATTTTGGGTTTTTAAAAAAAGATATATAATTTAATTTGTTATCTACAAAAGAAAATTTTGTCATCAAAAAAGTAATATACTTCTGTCAAGAAACATTTAAGAAAGATATGAAGATGGGTTAGATATATGAAAAGAATACAACAAAATAGAGGACTGTTTATTGGAAAAAATATGATAATCTAATTCCAATTTCTTGTGATTTTTTATAATCTATAATTACCATAGATTAAAACATTGAGAATAATAATAAGATGAGGAAAACCCATTAAGGGTTTGTATGTAGTGATATGGAAATGACTAAAGTGTTAACTCTTTTTTTAGTTGCCTTTTATTGAATAAGGTGAGTGTTTATTGAAGTTGTATTGACTGATTTTGGAAATTTTTGAAAGTGTTTAAAGTAATCTTGAATTTTTTGTGTCAAGAATATGACTTTGGATCCATGAAAAATTATTATTCATAATACTTAATTCATTTTATGACTTTGTGCAATGGTAGATTATTTTCAAAGGCATGAGTATATAAATCTATACTTATTTAATGTATTTTTATTTCATAAGAACTCAATGAATTATGATGAGGTTATCCTAATAATCTATTTGAATAAAATAATGAGCATAGTTTGTCTTTTATGTTGAGTATATGACTTTGTGGATTTTCTGATCATGAAACCTTGATGTGTAAGTCTTTTAAATATGAATGTAAACATTCATGAGCTTAATCCTTTGAGTTTAATGGTAATTTATTTGGGGAATTGTATGAATTTTATAAGAATAAGTCTTTTTCTTAAGTCATTAACATACTACTTTATCATTGGGAATTCTTATATCATATGTCTTCCAAATTAATTTGATATAGTTGAAAAAAAATTGTTTCCAAAATCTTGGTTTTCTAAAAAAATAAAACCATATGATGCAAATGGTTTTACTTAGTGATTAAAACATCAAAAATCAATTATAATTCACATTGTATAAAAAATAAATGATCCTCATTTAGTGAATAAAAATATCAAATGCACTACCAACCGAATGAGATGAAAAATAAAATGAATTAAATATTTTTTCAAGAATAATGTATATTTAAGTTTGATGATAATTTTATATTCTTCATCCCTTAATTTAACATGTTAAGGAATATTTCATACATGTTTGGTGTTTTAAATTTATCAAATAATTTTAAACGTTATTTTTTTGAAGTGTTTCATTTTTTACCTTTTCTTATCTAGCCAATATCAAGTTGAATAAGAAACGGTTAGCAGAGATAAGTCCATAAAATTACATGTGAAATACTATAGAGTTTTTTTCAAATTCATAAATCTATTGCGATAGCACTTTTCATGATAATTATTTATAGTGATGTCTACCAAAGTAAAATTGTTAGTGTATTTTTTGGAATTAAATGAGAACATGAGGAGTGGACCCGTATGATAGTTTTTAATGGGTCATTGGGGGAAAGATAAAGGATTATAAAAATTGATTTTCTATCATGAAACCTTTATTATTATAGTCTTCATACATATTATGATATTTTATTTTGAGTTTTTGAAAAAAGATATATAATATAAGTTGTTATCTACACAAGAAAATTGTTTCATCAAAAAATAAAATACATCTGTCAAGAAACATTTCAGAAAGATATGAATATGGTTTGAATATAGAAAAAGAATACAACACAATAGAGGAGTGTTTATGGGAAAAAATATGAGAATCTAATTCCAATTTATTGTGATTTTTTATAATCTATCATTACCTTAGATTAAAACATTGAGAATAATAATAGGATGAGGAAAACCCATTAAGGGTTTGTATGTAATGATAAAGAAATGACTAAAGTGTTCACTCTTATTTTTAGTTGTCTTTTATGGAATAAAGTGAGTGTTAATTTTTAGTATATCAAGTTGACTTAATATGAATATATTGTAAAAATCCTGAAAATACCCTATGTTTCAATTTAACATTCTCATCTTTTACAACTCGTTATAACTAGTATAATGATGACTGTTTCCATTGGGATATTGTGTAATGGTAAGATTGAGAACTTGTAATACTGTTAGTGAAGGGTGATTCCTCCCTACCTATTGTAATTTGGTGATTGACTTATATTATGAAATCAATAACGAGGATGATTTCTAGATACAATATGGAGTTTGATAACACATTATGGGTGAACCTTTTAAAAATTATTATATATCTGGTTCTATTTATTTCTATATAATATCATTAATGGTAGAGACTAAAATATACATATTATAGGGTCATGTTTTAATTAGCTATATATGATATTTTTTTATAGAATAATTTCTAAAAATATTTTGCTACACCAAATAACCCCCTCTTAGTGTATCTATAAGATATGTTGGCACTACCAATTTGTGTCACAAAATCAAGTTATATCTATCAAATTCTACCAAATTATGGATAACCTCAACTTTATGAATTTTATATTAGTACCAACATTTAATGGAAAAATCTTCCATGGTTGTTAAAATTTGATGCTGCCATATTTTTGGACACTTGGACATAATGTTCTCAATGAAACTATAAATGGGTTTTAACCTATTAAAAAAGGTGATCACATGAAATTCATTGAAAATAAGAATAACTAATTTGATGGTAAATCTAGGAAAGTTATTATTATATCTCTTTCATATAAAGTGTTTACTTTTATGGCTTTGAAGACTCCTAAGGAAGTACCCTATAATATGGAGATAATATATAAATGAAATTTAAAGGTCCAAGATACAAATATATTAATATTTAGAATAAAAATTTAAGTTATAAAGACTGAAATGTGGGAATACATTGATGATTACATCACTATAGTCAATAAAATAGTAAACAATATCAGAGGATTTAGGTAAAAACTATATTATGATGTAATTATGACAGAACTGATGAGAATCTTCCAGATATATTTGATAAAAAAATTATACTCTTAATGAAATGGAAGATAATACATATGATGATATTTAAAAAATTATTATTTCCTATAAAATTCTAAAAAGTCTTGGACTCAAAAAAAGTGATAGATTAGATGGATTTTAAAGCCAAAAAAAATTCAATTTTAGAATAATAAGAACCTAAACCTTATAGTGAGTCAAATTATAAAGATGTGATAGATGAATATAAAAATAGAATTATTTCACTATTCTCTAAATATGTAAATAAATTAAAGGTCATGTATAGGGGGTAAACTACCCTTAAAATACTTCAAGTGTGGTGGTGTTGCAAATTTTTCAATAAATTATTCAATAAAAAGGAATATTGAATATGAGGCTGATTCTAATGAGGAAATTCGTATAAATAAAAAGTGGTGTCATTTCTTCAAGACTGTAAATAAATCTACGGAGAACATGAAGTTTTTTACTGAAAGAAAAAATAAATGTTTAATGAGAAATAATGAATATAAATATAATCCACCTTGTAAAAATCAAAACATTAAGTGTAAAAAAATTTAATAAAATTTAAGGCCCATGTGGAGATGTATTAAACATACTTGATTAGTAAAGATGAAGGATTATAAGAGACATACATGGAAAAATTTATATGAATATGAATTAAAAACATGTCTGCAAATAAACAAAAATCACAAATATGATGTTAAATTTTTTTTAAATGTTAAAGAAAAGAATATTAATTCAACTAAATTATTTCTCAAGAAATAAACAGAAATCATTGAATATATATTTAAAAGTAAGTTGAAAGTGCATGAAAATGAAAGAATCTTGAGAGATCATGAATTAAAATGGGTCTCTATAGAATAATAATCAATTAATATGGAATCAAAATATCTTAAAGATGAGAAGGAATTTAAAATAGTATTAAAAGAATTTAAAAAATGTGTATAAGTCAGGGATGAGATGTCTAAAATAGTTTATAATACAATAATATCATTTCAAGTTAAATCATTACATAAAACATATTTAATGGTTTAATCTACTTAACCAAATAGTGTAGGTTTTAATTTCGAATTTAGACAATATTAGGATATAATCGATATTGAAAAATCAAATTATACATTTATAGAAGAGAATATAATGCAAAGAAAAATAAACCCCATTAAAGAACATGTATGTTCGAGGAACATCAAGATGGAAAATATATAATTAAAAAAATACAATTTTTCAAAAAAAATTATGCTTTTAACAAGATATTCAAAAAAAATTAGCTATTCATGGTGTTGTCAGTCTTATGTCCATAAGCCCTACACAGACATGAACCACAAGTATTTACCTAGAAGGAGGGAAGTAGAAAGGGGGAGAAATTTTAAGATTAAATTAATTGTTATTACAAAGATGAAGGTAGTGAATAGAGTCACATCAAATATACATACACAGAACATGTTTTAACATTGGAGTGACGTCATTCATAGTTTCAAAAGAAAATTATGGTGAAAAATACTTGAAAATTTACCAGCATCGTTATCATTTCATCAAAAATGAAAAAAAATAAAAATATTAATCAAGGTGATAATTGATTCTTTGTATTTTTGGATTTGAATGTTTGTGATAAAGGAAAACGTTGGTTACATGATAATGTGTATACTTTAAAAATTAATGAGAATACTTAAATTTTAGAGGACATTGATAAATATGAAGGAGGTGAAGTTAATTTTGTAAATTATTTCTCAGTAAATATCCAAGGAGTTGGAACATATGAGATTGAGTATACAGTACTAAATTTAAAACAATTGTCGAAGTACTGAAGCATAACTTGTTAATTGTAATAAAAATATTGATAAAGAATATTACATTGTTTCTAAAAAATTATCTGAATTTTCAAGACTACAAAGAATGAAATATTAATTAATAGAGTTAATGAAAAGTGGGAACTTATTTCAGATTATTGATCCATATAACTCATGCTAAATGAGTAAAAAGGTGAACATGAATTTTGGATTAATATAATTTTATACCATATCTAATATAATATGAGTAAGGTCTCTAGGAATGAATCTGTGAGAGAACATAACAAGATCAATAGATAGAGTGGGATGGTTTCGGAAACATGTATAATGGGGTGGAAGACTCAATGGACACGTAATATTATGAAAATATTGTCCACTATACCATTACAATAGGTATATTCATGTTTATGTGAAATCAAAAAAAGAAACAACAAAATACATCAAAGTCTTTGGAAGACATTGTTACATGAAGATCAAGAACAAAAAACATTTGTAAAATTTGAATAAAAAGATAAAGTGAGAATATTTTGGGGTGTCTCTTTGGTGGTTGTGGTTATAAGTGTTGGGGAAATACTCAACATAGTCTGTTGAAATATTCAGATATCAATATAATTAAAAATCATTCAAAAAAGGTGATTATTGAGCCTAATGATTAAATAGTTAAATATTGAAACAAAAAATTCAGAAAAGCGAGTTGTATATATTAAGAGATATGAGAATAGTTTGGTAGAAATTGATTTAGATATAACCAATGATGAATAAAATATTCATAGTGGGGATAAGATGGGCCAATGGATAAATAAACAAGTTGATTTTGGTAATATTAATAGCCAGTATGATGCACTTTTTCAAACAACAAGAATACTAGGATTCTAAAACTAAAATGTACTAATTTCATATATAAAACCTCATAATATAGCTAATGTAGTGATTCATGGGGAGTGGAATACTTCAACAAGTTAATAGATTGATAAAATAAATAAGAAATATACTTGGGAACTTATACCTAAACTATAGAATAGGAATGTTATTGGATCTAAGTGGGTCATTAGAAATAAATTCAATGATAAGGGAGATGTCATAAGAAATACATATAGATTGTTTTCTATAGGATATTCTTAAATATAAGTAGTTTCATTTGAGATAACCTTTTAGAATATGTAAATTATTGAGATTGTGTAGATGTTATTAATAATTTATGATCTTGAAATCTATAAAATCGATCAGATGGATGCATATTTTTCCTTCCATAAAGGTGAGTTAAATGATAAAGTTTCCATTTAATGAAATGGAAATTTCTTCATCGATAAATATGGTATTATGGTATATATAATTAAAAATGATCTATATATGATAAATATAACCCCTAAAGCAGGGTATGTCAATATATATAGATACTTGAGAAGTTTGAATTTTTCAAAGGGAAATGTTGATAGTAATCTATATCTGAATAAATTGTCCTTAAAAAATATCATTGTCATTGTATATATGGATTGAATCATTTTTCAATGTGATAGAGAGAAACCTTATGAGGATTTTTCTGAGGATATAAACAGACATTTTGAGATGTTAATACTTGGAATATATAAAATTAATGATGTAGAAAATCGATCATTAAAGTTATCAATTATTTTAATCCAAATACAAATACTTCATAGAATTTATCAATAGGTTTAGTGAATCAAATGAAAAGGGATTTATACCCCTATGGTAGTTGGAACATTAATGGCTAAATATAAGGCTCAAATATGTGTAAATCAAATTGAGTGTCAAAAACTTATTGCCACCCATTTAAATTTAATAGGTTTTTGTTTTGATCATATGTTTTTTCAAAATTTTGTTTCAGGTTTGGAGTGATACCAAAGAGTATCCTATGTTGGAATACAAGTAGATTCGAAGATATATAAAAAATACACTAAAATTCAACCTTCTGTTTAGATCTAGTTCTGATTTTAACTTTTAGGACTTTACATATACTGATTGGGCGGGAGACTGTGTTGATAAAAATTCAACATTTGGTGGAACATTCTTTCATATTCAGAAATATGTTTCATGGAAAAAATAAATATAGAGTTCATTGGAATTAAGCATAGTTGAGGATGAAAATTTTGTTTCAAAACATACATGTAATAAGATGATATAGATACATGTACATTTTGCTAACCTGGGATGGTTGTGGAGACCCTATGCATTTCTTTTGATAATCAAAATGCTATAGATATTTACAAGAATCCGGTTTAACATTATAGATCAAATCACATTAATATTAACTGCCATTTTATCAATGAAAAGAGGATATATGTTGTTTTAAAGCATTATCTTATTTGAACTAAGGAACAAGATGTAGATATTTTTTTCCAAATCATTTCCAAGTGAGAGGTTCCCTATGTTAATGAATAAAAATCATGTTAATCATCACATATTTCATAAAAACAACTATAAATAACCTTAATGTTTCTTTGGATTGTGTTGAAAAAAAGAAAAAATAGAGTCTCAATGCTTTATCCAAAAGGGGATGTACACTCCCAATTCATTTGAAGCTATGGATAAATTGTTAATCTGTAGATTCATAGATATCATAATTGGATGTATGCATTGATTCAAAAATTCATTTATTTTAATTTGCCATAATTTCTTGTCACTAAGGGACTGAATTCTATAAAACAACAGTACCTTATCTCATGTTGTGGTGAAAGACACTAATAATTAGAGAAATGATATTATTTGAGGATTCTCATGAGATTTGTGTAATTTTGAATAAATCGATTTTTAGATAGAAGAGTTTCATAATGTTTACAACAAATCCAAAAGATGAATATTTTCTAGATTTGAATTTTTTTCAACAATAATTAAGAAATTGAAATAGTTTTATGAATCTTCTAAGATGTTATTTAATTTCATTTTTATTTTTGAGATGATTTTTGTTTGTTCAAATTTTTTTGATGAATTTTTATAATTGTTTAATATAGTATAAAATTATCTATATTGTACATTTGATTTATAATATAAGAATAAGTTTTCATCATAAGCCGTTATTCATCTAATGTCTTTGAGATGAGGTTGGAAATTAACAAATTCATGAGCATATGTTTCTATTTTTATCTTGATTATTTTCCTATCATAACACTTTCGAGGGATTATGATGATTGTTAATAGTACATTGATCATATGACATCATGGGAAAATTATGCATTTGATATTGGGAATATGAACATTTGGATATACTTATTTTAAACATTATAAGCATAAGTCTCTTGATGTTGAATGTAAACCATCACGAGCAGAAGATTTTGAGATCAATGAAATGCCTTTTGAGGAATCAGATTGAATTTATTTGTATATTTATTTTTCATAAGTCATTATCAAAATAATTTCTCTTCGTATATCACATATTGTATGAATTTCAAAGTGATTCAATATATATGTAAAAATGATTAAAGTATTTTGATACTCTATTTTCCCATGAAAATAAAACCATATAGTGGAAATATTATTCCACAATTATTAAAAAACACATATTGAGTGATATTCAAGTAGTATAAAATCATTGATCCTCATTTAGCTAATAACATGTTACAATGTAAGGCCAAATGAATGAGATAAGAAATAAAATTAATTTATTTTGTTTTTAAGATTAATAAATAAATAATTATTATGATTCTTAGTTTTTATTCATTTCCTAAAATAATATTACAAAAACGTTTTAATTTATGTTGAGAATTTCAAAAGAGTAAAATAATTTTAATGGTGATTTTTTTAATTGATATGTTTCAAAAGTTATCTCATCATTCCTCAAACAGGATGATGATGAAGTTGTGAATACAACTATATTTTTTAAATGGTTTCTAAAAATCTTCTGATAGTTTTCGATATTAAAAATATATATTGATGATACTTTTCAAGATAGTTCTTGATAATATTTTCTGCCGAAGGAAGAATATTTGGGATGTTTTTAGAATTACATAAGAACATGGGTAGTAGACCCGTAGGAAAAAACATAGCATGTCATTGTGGGAATGATCAAAGAGGCTAAAAATAATTTTACAATCATAAAACCATTGTTTTAGAATTCATGACACATCTTATTATATGTTTTTCCAATACCTTAAAAGGTTTTAAAATTTAATGTTCTATCTATATTGGATAACTAAATCCTAAATGAAAGTGAATAATTATTCTGATAACGATTTATTTATTATCTAAATATGGTTTTGATATAGAAAAATAAGAATGTTCCAAAATGGTGTATGTATTAGACAAAACCAAAGAATATGAATTCCAGGCTATGTGAGTTTCAAAATATATCATTACCTAAGATTAAAAAATTTAGTCGATGAATGATTAAAACCCATGAAGTGTTTTTATATAGTGATAAGGAAAAAACTGAATTATCCACTATTATTTTCAGTATTTTTTTATGAAAAAATCATCCACATATAGTTATGTATATCATGTTGGATCTTGAAGAACATCTTCTACAGTTTTGGAGGTGATTCAATGTTTTAAGTGATATTTCTCGTCTATTAAGACTCATTTTAATCAATGGATGCTAAATATTTCAATTGGGTGATGGGTAATGGTAGTTGAAGGATGCTATAAAACTGTGGGTAAAGGGTGATTTTTTCCAACCCATTGTAATTTGGAGACTGGCCTATAGTGTAAAATCATTAGCTTAAGTGATTACTGTATAAAACAAAGATTTGGTTCACACATTGTGTTGGAACCTTTAAAAAAAATTTGGTGCCTTATTATATTTATTTATTTCATTATCATGCAAGGATGAAGGAAAAATATTTATATTAAAAATTTAATATTTAATCAGTTGTAGGGGTTCTTTTTTTAGATAATAAAATTTAAATATCCTAGGTTATAATGATTCACCCACCCCCCCCCCCCCATTGTAGTCATATGATTAATTGGAGAAAAATAATTTCGGGTAACTATGTAATTAATTGATTATACTTTGGTTACATTTTATGGAATGGGATATTTTGATATTTCTTTTGATATCCTGATTATTATTTTGATATGATGACATGCTATGAAATTGTGTGATAGGGATGAATGGATATTATGTGAATCTGTGATTGGTGAAGGGTTTGTGGATTGGTGATGTGGGGGTGATGATGTGATTATATTGTGGGAAGAAAGTATTAGCATGATGTTTAGGCTTGGACAATTGATTTGTTTAGATGCATGAAATAATGTTATATATGGTGTTATTGTGAGTGAATTCATATATATAAACCTTTTTATTTGAGGTTGAACCAATGATATTCCATTGAATTTTCATCAAGACAATCCCTAAGGGAGGGTGAAATTGGAATCATGGGATAAAACTTTGTAGAAGTTTCAATGATACAAATTATCAATGCTTCTCGGTGAATAATATTTCCATGATGATAAGGAATGGTTAAAATAGATTGAAGTTTCCATTAAGTTTGTGAGGTCTATTGATTAATTCTTTTACATTTTAGTTGATGGATAGTTTCAAAATTTTTCTTGAAGATAGTGGAATATGAAAAATGGAAGCCTGGATAGGTTTCATTAGGCCTAGATTCGTGAAATTTTCATGATGGTTTTTATTTATTATTTAGTGAAGTATATCTTTATGAAAATACAAATGAGATATAGTAGGGGAATATCATGTTCATAGTTTTGGATATAATTTTATAGACCTACTTAGCCAGTTTATATATTTTCATTCTAGTATTGTAGATTATGAACAATGTTTCATGTCTGATCTAAATTCATATATTCAATTATATTTCATGTCCCTTTAGTTGAATTATTGGGAATAGGTGAGGGTTTGTGTAAAAATTATAAAGATGGTCTTTTAAATGATAAAAAGGTTTCATTAAAGACCATTACCATATTTCAAAATTGTTTGAGATAAATGATTTAGTTTAGGGGTCATGATCTTCACATAATAGAAGAGTGAGGAAAACTTCTAGATTTGGAGCATCGCTTTGACCCTTAGGTTATGTAGCTCGAGGTTCTCTACATTATGTCAGTTAATCTGTTTATATTATAATATTTTGGAGAATAATTATCATTATTTCCTCAGGTTCTTCTATCTACTCAGTTTATGGTGGGTATTTATTTATGGTTAGGGAGGTGAAGAATGTTATATAAAAAATTGGAAGTATATCCCTCTTGTTTGAGAGGTATCCACACATGGCTGTTATGATTTTTTCTTTTTTCTTTTTAATTATTTTTTTTCTCTATGTTTGAATCATTTTATTGTTAATTTAATATAATTACATGAGATTCCCTATTTTTTTACTAGGATCTAATTATATTTCCTCTATGTTATTTTTTTGAATCCTTATGAGGAGAATTATTTAAGTGCTTTCTAATATAAAACCCTAGATTTTCTTTTGGTCTCTTCATTTAATTTTTTAGGATTTATGGGTGTTAACAGGGAGTTTAAATGTGGTCTAGTTGTGAAGGGGATTCTTGATATATATAGAGACTATAATTATCACAATGTTTCCAATGTTGTTAGACATAGTCTTGTAGTTTTAGAGTTGTCTCCCTGGAATTTGGAGATAATGGTTTCAAGTGAACCTTGAGAGTTAAATTTTAATTTTAAATGGTGTGGTTCTTAGATGATTTACCTATGGAAAATAAAAAGAAACATTATACCCATTTTAAGGGCATTATATCAAGATTGGATAGGTTACAATGGTATCTTAAAATAGTGACGATGGATCCTTCACATATTTCTATAAGAAATGGTACATTAGAAATTATGAAGAGAGTTCCTGCATTCCATGTTGGGATTTTGAATGGAACCACAGTTCAAGGATCAATGATTGTATTGGGTAATAACCACAATATTTTTGGTTGAACCTATATTAATTGGGAACAATGACCACTAAGATTAGGAAGGATAGATTTGGATCATGTCTTATAGATTTTAAATAACGAGAAATTTATATTAAATGTGTTGTTACCTTCATTCTTATTTTAATATATTCTTTACATTTATAATTGATTATGAATTTGATATTATTTTATGAACCCATATTCATTTATTCTATTATGAACTTCCTTCTTCATATCAAAACAATCCCATGCAACCTACATAGAGACCCAAGTATGACGTACATAGAAATTACATTTCATTTGTGTAATACATAATACATGACATAAATAGATGCCCAAGGATCGTATTAGAGTAGTGTCTCTAGAAACTCAAAACATCATCTTATAACGTGTTGAAATATCCTAAATATATCCCATAAATTTATTCCCCTTTTTTCTTCCTAAAAACCTTTCATTATTTCCTAGGGAAAGGAAATCAAAAAAATGGGGAGCTTAAATTCTCAGTAATGGTAAATATGGAGAACATAAAACAAACCATAATCATTCGATCATAAAAATATGAACATAAAGCTTAAACATCAAAATATTGAGTCATGAAATAAATCATGGTAGTACATAAGGCATAGATCATAAATTAACTGTAAAAATGATAGAATAACATTGGAATAAACATTTAATTTTGGAAAACTAAAAAGAAAATAATATTATATCTATAGTAGCCAAAGCATTTCTTCTAAGACCCTGATAGTGGACAAATTATACTACTGAACCAGGTTTACATGTCGTTCCAGCCATATATTACTAAAGTAGATTTACTTTTTGTTCCAATCATGTCAATCTCATGAGATATAAATATTTACCAAATGAATTGGATGGATATATAGGTCCCACAAATCTCTTAATGAAATCATTCTTACATGCACCACAAAAACATAAATAATTCATCATATAATAACCCAATAAATAAAATGGGTTTCCTTAAACATCATTCCAACGTAACATAATCCATATAAAATACCAACACATAATTAAAACAATGAAATCATTGTAATATTTGTAATAGAAACATAAACCTATTCAATAATAGTCATCATATATGGAAAATAATTTTGAAATACAACTTGAACTTAGTTCTTGAGGAAAATAAGCATTCTTCATCAAAAACATTTTCTTTTTTCAAAATTCCATGAAAATATAAATGTAATGAATTTTGTTGAAAATAAAATTTAGATATTGTAGATGAAGATTCCTGGAAATAACACTTCATGAAACCATAGAAATCAATTCATTCCATATATGTTTAATAAAATTATTCTCATACTCTTTCCGGAAAAGTCATAAAGTACCTCGTTTGGTAAACGTAAAACAGATACCTTCCAAACCATGTAGTAAAATCAGAAATGGGTATAAATTACATTAAACATAGTTAAAATAATATGTGAAATTTTATCAGAAAAATATTATAAATCATTGACATGGATGGTAAATATATCCCTAGTTAATACTTATATATAAACAATAGTAGATATAAATGAGATTGACAATGTTATCCCATACCATAGGTTTGATTTCATCCGTATGTGTCTGAAAATACTGTATAATGCGTTTAAACATATTATTTATAGTAATAGAGCCATATTAATATTTAAGTGATCATTAATGTTTTACTTATGACATTATATTACCCATTCATTTGTCAATTCCATGTTAAAGTAACATTTTGGGTAATAATCATTTTATTTATCATACAAGTTTGGATATTTTATTCTTTATATTATTACGTAAATAATAATGTAATTACATAAAGAATGTAAAACTATATATATATATCATATATATTATGTATATATATATATTTATATATGTTTATTAATTGGATAAATGAAATGGAAAACACCGTTCATGGAGACGGTATACCGTACGTACGCAAGAACGTTGTTTTTATTTCCATATTGATTTGAATGGAAGTAAGTAAATGATATATATATATATACATAAATCAATTAGCATTATTATTTCATATATTTCATAATAATTTATTATATATACTTTATAATCATTCTTGAATGGTTAATGTGGAGAATGAGTCTCATCGCATCATGGAGACGGTAAACCGTACGTACACACAAGGGGCAATATCATTCCAAAAATTGTTGAATGGTATTGAATAGGACGTTTTATAATATATCAGAATTAGTTTTATGTTATAATACGAATATATAGTTATTATTTCCACCATTAAACCCATCCATGCAAGGTGGTGGTGAAAACCTGATTACACTTCAACGTGGAGTCGGTAAGTCGTACTTATATATGCGCTATGATTTAATTTTTTGTATGATGAATAGAAGGTGAAATATTATTGTTTCATATTTATAATAATATATATGTATATGAGTTATTCTGATGTTATTACTTTATAATGAAACAAATAATGAAGAGGAATAGGAAGAAAAATAAATTATAAAGAATCAGTAGAAGAGATTAACTCTTCCTCAACGTTCCTCCTTTAAATTTCCTCTTCAGGAACTAGAGTTGGTCAACTGAGAAGACCACTACCTCTAGACTATAACTAGTGAATTTGATATTGAAAATGGTCAGGTATTGGAAGTTCTTAAAGGCTCAAAATGGAGTTAATAAGAGAGGGAGGAAGATCCCTTTTATAATATAGAGAGGGCACTTTAGGAAATTCTTGAAATATTAATTTATTATAAAATGATTTTCAATTTTAAAAGGTCCAAAACTAATTTAATTATAATATAAGATTATTTTTTAAAAAAATACTCTAAAAAAATTGGTTTTAGGCATGTTTAGGTCTCAAATCTAATATTATTGTTTATCTTTATCACTTTGATATCTAATTTAACTCTTACCATGTCTTCTTGTATATTTATACTATATGGCTCATATAGTTACTATAAAATGCCAATAGAACCAAAATTTGTTTCATTAATAAACATTTAAACATTATCAAAGTAATTTTGTCGAATTGTAGAATTTGTTTACTATTATATCATCTAATGAAATAATATTTGTTTTAAAAACTCAATTATGTCAATTTTTATAGTATTCATATCATAACTTTTTTTAAATCCATAACAGCATGATTATTTAATAACAAAATTCTTTAATTCAATGATAAAAAGTCATATGCATCCGTTAAATTCATGGATGGCATACAAAGGTTCAAAATAAATTTATTTTATTATTTATAATTTCATTTATTTAAACCATTCATTAATAATGTAATCACTACATCATCATTGTGTCATAAATAAATTTATTTATACGATGTCCAAAAATTATAAATAAAATACCATGAGGTTACAAATATTTTTATATTTCAAATGACTATTTATATACAAATATATCAGTGATATAACCCTATATTAAAATCGATTTAGTAAAACATATAGGTTTAGGTTATAATTATCCTTATATAAAATTAATTCTTATAAAGTGTCATTTTCACATCCAAGTGTATCCATGGGGTCCAAAAATCGATCATAGGATTCCCCTGTTCTGAAATGCCTCATGAAAAAGTATTAGAACATGTCTTAGGGAAGTTTAATATTATTATAATATTATTTTTACCCTTATTTACAGGATTCAGCCTTTAACCAAGGTAAATAAAATAATTACTGAAATTAATTTTATTAGTGTTAAAAATTTAAAAGGTACCTATTTATAAAATATTAACCTTATAATTCTAAATATGGAATCCATTTTACCAATTTCAAAACACATAACTTTCAGTAATTTTTTTACAATTAATATATGTTGTCAAGACCAAAATGCTCATTTTTATTATGCAATAAAAATCAAAAGATTGACATGTGTTTGTCACAAATTTAATTTTAAAATTACTTAAAATGGCCAAAATTGGATTAATTTATCAAAAATTGATAAAATTACACATTAAAACCAATTAAAAAGATAATATTACTATATAAATAAATTAGATTAAAATACAGTTTTGAATTAAAATGCATTAATTTCACTATTCATCAAAATATGAATTCCCTCAGAAAAATACCAAAATATAAATCAATTTAAGTTTTAATGTCACTCTTCCAAATAAGATGTTTATTTAGTAAAATATAATATATATGATTTTAAAAAACTAAATTTTAAATTGGTGCCCCAATAAAAGGGGAAAAACATCAATTTTTTAAAAATAATTCCTTTGTACAAAAAATGATTTTGTTCTCATATCATGTTCTAGAAAATGTAAAAGATGAATTATGATGATATATAAATTTAAAAACATGGTTCAAGATATTCATAGAGGCTAGTTTATATTTTTTTCAAATAAAAATATTTTAAGAATATAACGTTGTTTAGTGAAGCTCAATATTGCGTACAATGCAAGTTGTCAAGGAAGGTCGTTCTTGCATGTAACGCAGGACAAGTCAATGTTTTGGGTAGTGATATCACCCTTTGGTGTTTTCTATAACATATTCCAAACATATATCATTTATATATTGAATAAAATCTATACTCAATGTTGCGTGAAATGAAGTCTATCAAAATAACATGAAATTGTTTGCAAAAAATTCCACGAATAGTGTTGCGTATACAACAAGATAATTCGGTGTTGCGTATAGAGAAATATAATAATGGTGTTGTGTAACAACACATGAAATCAATGAAATTAAAAATAATCTATCTAATAAAATATAAGGTTGTTACAATTGCATTTTTCAAAAAAATACAATATTCAAGTGATCATTCTTTCCAATCTTTGGTTTTTCATGGGAGGTGTAATAGTGATAACAAAAGGGGCTTAATGATCATTTGAGTTAATGATTCTTACATCATGCTAGATAGATAATGTTTTATAATTTTTAGTTTTTTATTTAGATTTAATAAAATATAATTTCATTAGATTTACTAAGGTTAGGGATTGTCAATATTCTTTATATCTTCGGAAATTACATTTTTCTTGATAGGTTGTCGAACCTTTTGAGTTTCACTTATCAAACCTAGATCCCTCTCATTTTCACACCCTTGAAATTATTTACTCGAATTAATATCATTACCCTTTGATTAATATTCCTGGAATTGATATCATTTCCTTTGATTAAAATAATCCCATTAAATCCTTTGAGTCATAAATTCTTATACCACATAAACCTTAAATAATCAACCCACAACAAAAATTCTGTTAGACTTTCTATATTACTACTCTTTTATTAAGATTAGAGGAGATGATTTGGCGCATGGATATGGTCCATTTTATGTCTCCATTCCTATATTATTTTATTCATATTATATTAATTTGTTTCATTCGTTTTGGTCTCTTGTTATAACTGAATATTCATTTTGTATTTGATTTTTTTGATAAACCACTTTATCATTGAGTGGTAACCTCAAAAAACATAATTCAAGATATACAACCATATTTAAAATTAAAAAACAATATAAATCACAAAAAATATCTCAAAGTTTTAATTCAAAATTACCACGTGCCATCCCATCTAAACTGTGACACCTTGGGGCTTGAATCCTCGAGACGAGAGACCTCGAGCTGCTTCCCTTGATAGTTGAGTTAATCATATATCATCCACTCTCTGAAACCAAACTATCAAAACTGAACCATCAGAGCCTTAAACTACCATCATTAATGGTAACATATTCCCATGAGATCTTACTAATACAAATCATTAATGCTTCTATAGAGAACACCATTGTCGCTATCGTAGACACAAGACAGTAGGACCTTCAATGAAAGTAGTAATTTGATCACCCTCCCAGATAACCTAAATCGCTCAAACAATAGAGATGATTATATGGTGGCCTCACAAGAAGATCACACTATAGATCATCTTTTTTTCACTGAGATAGATAAATAAAACCTCCTCTATCATACCATGAAACCTTCTACAGAAAAAAGATAAACTATCATCAAAAGTCACTACATCTCTAAATAAGTTGGAACCCATAAAAACATCACCATTACAAGAAAAAAACAATAGAATGAAACAACCAATACCAAAGATGTAATCAAAAACAAAACAAAAATAGTAAATCATTTCCCAGAACAATCATCGTTACCTAACATGAAAGGATCCAAACATAAGGGAAGAAGAATTCATCTTCGATGAAGAACATGAATTGAGGAAGCTGCCAGCCCCCCTCCAACACCATCCCATGTTGGCCCTGATACTACATCGATTGAAACCATGATGGATCTCAGTAATAAGGTATGTCCAGAAAGGGAATTAGATAATAAAGTAATAAACACCTCCACTAACACCAACCCAAACCATCTAATTCACCCTCACATAGACCCAAAATGGAGGTATGCAGCACATGGTTAGGCAGAAGGAGGGGTGTTGAGTATTATATGATAACCACACCAGTGAGAATCATTGGAAAATATGGTGGGGTCCATAACATGATTCTTGAGTCCATCGTGACTCGCCTAGATATCCCATTCACTCATATGAACATAGATGATTCCTTCGTGGGATGTAAAAGAGACCCTTTGACAACATATGTCAACATAGTAATTATATGAAACCAACCATCCCATGAATTTCATTTAAGTAGGTAATCACAAGGATAATGAAATTATTAGTACTCGCCTATCTTAAGGTGGAACTCCTTCCACTAATGTATACACTCTATGAGAAAAACTAATGGTGTTTCAAGAGTTATAATTCCATAGAAGTACTCCATATCTAGGCCCAAACATTCCATTATTGTTGTAGATATAAAATAGTCTGAATTGCCAATATTAAAGAAGAAATTTACTAAAGTAGAGGATATTATAATAGTAACTCGTATTTTCAAAGTGCTAGACTTTGTTCCTAAGGTGAAGGTTTTACTACATAGATATGTCCTGATATACAACCATGTGATACAACCTGAATAACTTGGGTAGGTTAGATATATCAGTGCTCAACCTCTGAATTCTGAATAAATCTATCATGAATAGATCCTTGACCTGATCAATAAGTAGTAAAACAATTCTTCGCTTGATTTGGATCTACTAATCCTATACCCAAATGTAGTGTCCATAAAGATCCCTTCTCACTAGGAACTGGAGGGAATGTTTAGTAGAAATGTTGAACCGGTCATACAACAAGGTCAATAATTAAGTGGGTTCCTCAGATAGTGAAACGTATTATGAATTTTCCAATAATTCTAGTGATGTGACACATAGTTGTTGGTACATGCCATCTGACTAACATTGCCCCAACATGCACCCTAAAAATGATATTTCTAGCCACTTGACAAACTATCTTCCTACATTAAATCTTAACCAACCTGGATCAAATTACCAGCTTCCCTATGGTTTCACTCAGTGATGAGGGATAGTTTAACTATCTTAGAAAAGGTCATTAGATAAAAAAATTCCTACAATCATATAGCATACACATTCCCATCTCTAAATATTTTCACAGTCATCAACTCGTTGCCATTAAGATTCATTGTGAAGTGATGAATAATAGTAAAATGAGAATAACAATCCATCATAAACATAGTTTCTTATTGAAGGTGCATAAAATATCTATCATGGTATGTACTCACGGTATGTGGAAAGAAGTATTCATATATCAAATTGTGGAAGTCCACCTAGACCATAGCCTAATGACGATCAGCCTAAGAGATGACATCCCACCAATGTTTTCCAGAGTCAATAATATAATAGGTAGTGATCCTAAACCTCCCCTATGAGGTGTCTTGATAAGCTCAAATATTGATATTATATCCCTAAGATATGAATTAGTATCCAGAGGACCTCTATCCCTTGATAAAGTAGGATGATGTTTATGCTGGAGTTCAAACATCAGCATTTCCAATGTATGGATAATACATGAATCTCCTTATATGGACTTTATAAATTAAAAGAACATATCCCAAAATTGAGCATCATAACCTACTGGAATATCAATGGGAGGTACCTTCGGTAGCACTACAGGAGGTAATATTGGTGGCTTAGGGACCACCACCTCCAGATCATAGTCATCACCACCCTCTTAGAATACAACTCGAGGAATTCATGGTGGCATAGTTCTATAATTTCAAAGTGCATGGATAATAAAAGATTTAACAACATATTAAACTATGAATGCATGAAAGGATATATACATGCCTTCCTAAAAATGATTCACACCTCTCTTCCTTGTATAAAATCTAGGTCTATGTGATAAGAAATATCACAACTTATCACAAGATACACAAACTGCTATTCACTACTAGGGCTAGGGTGAATGTCTCATATCATAGAAGAGGTTATGATATATAGATTGAAAATTTCAACATATAGAGAAAAAAGCCCATTAATTTGAAATTGGAATCAATATATAGTGGTAACAATTTTTTTTTAAAATATAAATTTTTTATGTTCACTCTTTTTGAAATGCATTTAGTTACCTCAGTCAAGTTAGTTGTGTCACCATTCCCATTTTATAATGGGTCATACTCTTTATAAATAAAAATTGGTATGTTAAGTAACTATGAACTGAAATTTATGTATAGTAATAGGGATATAATAGGTCATATATAATGATTTTAATAAATGGAATACCATTCCCAATTTATAATTGTTTATCCACTATAATTTTTTATTGTTATTAAATTAATCAAATAAAAAAATATTTTCATCCATAGATCAAAATGTTCATGGCTCAAACATGGAATAAATGTGTTAATTAATATTTGATCATCAATATATACACAAAAACATCATTTATATAGATCTATGAGCATTAATTAATCCAATTATGTTACCCCTTTAAATAATGTTATCACATTGACGTATAAAAATTCTGGAACTAACTATATATAGCAGGAAATACATGTTAAAAGTAAACATGACATGGAAAAATGCATGGAATATAAGACTTAAGGTTCCTATAATGATTATTAAGATGATTCACCATCATCTATTCAAGACTAGATAAATAAATATGTAATAATAATATCAACAGTAATAACATCACAAAACATGTGTGTCACCCAAGAGTAAAATCAGTACACCGTTAATAGGTGCTATCAATATCGACAATATCCCATACCAGGTAATTTTTGTTTCCAAAATACAGGGCTTAGTTAATCTTTAGAATAGGATCATTACCATATTATAATACTTTTAAGTCTCCTGCCTAAAACACAAACCGTGATAAAAAGGGGGAAAATGATCTAATACCACTTTGTAGTGTGTCATATTAGAATCCACTAAGTTTTTCTCTGAGATAGTTGTCTACATGACAAAAAAAGTTTCATGCCTATATTCTAGGGGATTTTTACTACCAACGAGTGTAAAGCCCTGACCCTAGTTACCCAGAGTCAGTGCGTTATTCTGTAACATTGGCATGATCACAAAAGATCATGTCTCGAAAGACCGATTAGTTTAGTAGCCTTGGAAACACTAGATACATTCATAAGACTTACATTACATCATAAAGTAAAACAAAACTACAACAACATCTTGTCTTCATATCCCCTCATACTATCCCTGCAGATCATTCATAATACACTTCTTCACATTTTGGAAAAATTAAAACATTGGAAGGGGTGAGCTCAGATGCTCAGTAAGGATAACAATATAGTGGAAGCTTTCATATATAAACATAAACATTTAAGGCAATGTATAACTAAAACAAAAGCCTTTTAAACATGAACTTCAACATAATATGGAAAAAGTAAAATGAGATAATTCCATTTACTTATTCACATGGATATTATATTGGTCGAATAATCAGATGCAATATCAATAATCACTTTCATAATGATGGAATGCATTATGCCAGACTATCATAACCACGTAGCCAAGGCCTCGTGCCAAGACTACAAATAAGATTTTGTCAAGGCCTCGTGCCAAGACAGTAGTTTGTCTCATTAGACCTACTGATGCATCGAGGAGCTATAGTGGGCTCCACCCGTCAATTATTAATTCCAATTCATTCCAAATATGAATAGTTTTAAACATATCATAAACCATAACATAATTTTATCACATAAAACATACATAAAGGAAACATACGATTTCCACACTTCAATCACAAGATATCAATTCAACACATTGATATAATAAAAACATTATCAAAATCATTTTAAATACCAGAATAAAAGAAAAGTAAAACATGGTATTTATTTTTCTTTTAAAAATGGCTATGGCTTATATAGGAAGCCGAAACTCAAATAATAGTCACGACGGCGGAGAAGTCGTTGTCGCCGCATACGTAATAAAAAACATTCCTTTTTGTCGTTTTGTAAAAACGCTTCGTATAAAAAGATTACTTTTGAATAAAAGTAAAAGTAAAAGGGTCTTATACACTGTATAAATGAAAGTTGTGTATAAAACCAAATATTCTCAATGAAAGGATATTGAGACGAAGTGCTTACAAAGATCATTTTTTAAATAAAATATATCTATTATGTGTATTCACTATAAGTACAAATAATGAAAGTACAAATACATGATATGATATAATAATATCATGAAATAATTTGAAAGTAGGAGATTAAACCAAAGAATGGAAATTGTTTTAAGAAGTTCCCTTACCTTAATTTTGTCAAAAATGTCAAAAAGTACATTGTTTGGAAAATGACGGAAAGATTCCTTTCAAAAACGTATAAAGTCAAATAAGGGTATAAATGACTTTAACCCATTGTATAATAAATAGTAAACATGTTTTGAAAGATATATTTAAGAAACATGGATGTTGATGATAAAGAGGTCCCAAAAGATAATTACATATGAACAACCTTGAATAATGAAGAGGTTGTAGAATTAACCCTTACCTCATGTCCGACTTGACTCGATCGTTCTTTATACTCCTGAATAATAAACTAGAGTTAATTTATATTTTCTTAAGAACCTTTCTCAAGTTAATTATTCCTTTTATATCACTTATTACCATGTTATGAACATTACTTAATTATTTAAGTTAATAACGGTCGTTTTGTTGATCTTAGGTACTTGAGTCAAAAATAAACTTCTTATAATTACACTTTGTTCATGTGGTAAAATATCCATTATATCCATAATTATATTCATGATTTAGATATCATATACATCATATATATCCATTATATACATTCATTTATAATATTACATTACATTTAGAGGTATGAAAAGAAATGCACCGTTCATGGAGATGGTAAGCCGTACGTACGCATGAACGCTACTTTGATTTCAATTTCTTATTTAATGGAATGAAGTAATAATTATATAAATATATAATCTAATTAGAGTATAATATAATGTATAATACCATTTACTTCATCCTTTATACATCCCACATATGGCATTAACGATTCAAATCACTTTGAGGGGGCGGTAGTCCACACTTCCTAAAATGAAATTATCATGTTTACCCATAACGGAAATCATAAAGGTATGCCATAAATGAAAAATACAGAATCATAAGGAAAAAAACATAATATATATCATATATAAAAATAGTGTCATCATAATGGCCACCATGATTGGTGTTAAAAGATTATTAAACAATCATCGTTTCATGAGGCAGTAATTCGCTACCCACAGAAACAATATGTTCTTTAACCATTAGACGAAGGTGTGAGTAAGTGTAAATAAATTCCTTCACATAAAAAATCCTAGTATATTTAAGATACTAGTTTTGGTACAAAAGAAAGGAATAAAAAGAGTTTAAGGGGCTGGATGAGCAAAATAAATCAAAATAACATAAGAGAAGGCATTACCATAAAATCGGGTAACACTTTTTTGATTTGAGCCAAAGGATTCAATGGGAAGAATTATGACCAAAGTGTGGCTTCTAGGAGTAACAGAGGGAAGTGGAGACAGTATTTTGGTAGAGTTTTTCTGAGCCAAATGGCTTGGAAGCAGTGAATAAGGTGGTAGTGGTGGGGGCCTTTTATAAGAGGAGAGGATGGGCACTTTTGGAAAGTCATGGAATGTTACTTTATTATATAATGTGTTTCGGATTTTAAAGGTTCCATACTTAAATTTTCGAGGATAATGTGATAAGGGTTCGAAATATACTCATAAAATAGGCTTTTTACAAGTGTAATTCTTATATTTTACATTATCCTTCCATTTTATTAAAATCGTTAGTTAATGAGGTAATCGCTGGATCATCATGGTGTCATAAATAATTTAATTTAATTATTGTCTAAAAATTATAAAAAAATATCATGATTTAGGAAATATTTTTATATTTATAATGAATATTTATAGTAAAAAATATGACTTGTATAACCCAAATTAAAAATTGTTTTAGTAAAACAACTCATGTTTGTGACATTTTTATTTTTACTTTAAAGAAAAAGTTATTATTGTCATTTTCCTAACAAAGTGGCTCCATGGGGTCCCCAAGTTGACCCATGGATTTTCTTGGTAGGAAATGACTCATCCAATATCGGTAGGACTAGTGTAATGGTCATTTCATATTATTATAATATCATTTTTACCTTAAATTTCACTAATTACTTTAATCTCGATTAATAAAACTTAAAAGTTACTATTCACAAAAAAAAATAATCCCATTGAACCACATTGTACTTCCTAATGACAACCATGTATGTCGGATTTTTGATAATCAAATCACAGAAGTGATAATATTTCATTTAAACAAAAAATCAGTTTTTTAACTACCACTTAGTGGTTTCACTATTCATCCAAAATTGTAGTTTTTCAGAACAATGCCAAAATTTCACCCTAAGCTATAATTGATATTCCAAATTCAAAAATTATTTCTATTTTACAAAATTACAAACATATATGTTGAAATAATTAATTTTATAATCAAATCCTGCTGTCACAGCAAATAGATTCTTTTTCAGAAACAATATATATCAAAAGATTGGCAATTGTTTATGTCCAATTTCAAAGTGAAATTAATTCTAATGACCCCCATTGGATAAAATGGTAAAAATATATTATAATTATACTTTAAAAACCACTCAATAGTATAATTTATCACTATAAATTATTTTTATTTAAAAAGTTGTTTTTAAGAATTTTTCACTATTCATAAAAAATTGGATGTTTTCATAAAAATACCAAAAATTCAACATAGTCTAATTTCGATATTCTGAATCCAAAAATGAAGTCCATTTTGAAAGATAAAATTTATAAAATTTCAAAAAGTAGGTATTACTATTCATAACAGCTACTTTGATTGGTCGTAGAGTGTTAAAACTCGAAGTTGCGTACAATGCAAGCAATTGCATTATTGAAAGAGAAGCGTATCGTGGAAGCTCTGGGTGTTACAACGAGGTTATAATGTGCCTTTGTGGTGATAAAATGTATCCATGGTCAGAGTATGCCAAGATGGTAATAGTAATGGAAAATAGTGAAACACTAAAAATTAATCAGTTGTAGAATAATAATAATAATCTACATAAATAAATGGATGGAAGATGAATCATAAATAGATACAAAAATTCTAATGATCATGTCATAAATCTTTTAAAAATGAGTACAAGGGATATAGGGGATCCAAGAATATTCCACATGCTATACAAAAAGTAAAAAACTGCCAAAAAATACCATAATTAGCATTATAAGCATAAGCTTTGTCCACTACACCCATACTCCATTCTTGTATTGAAAATAAATCATCAGATGTCTGATGATTCCCTTTATCTACAACAATAATAATAAATTCTTATTGGGTTCCATGGTAGTCCCTGGTATTTTATGATATATACTCAATAGGACACCACTAACAGGGTCTAGAATAATCCTGACTATGCACATAAAATGAGCAGTGTACGGTAACAAAATAATCAAAAATAAATAAAATATTTTAATCTATGTTCTTAATGGGTACCTAACTAATACTAACTACTTATTAATAATATATATATATCCATGAACTAAGGAGAACTTATAAATGTATGATATGGTTGTAAAAATATTTCCCCAGCTTACATTCAAGGATGAACAACTGACTATGTCAACAAGGAAAGTATCAAGTACAGACTGAACCCAAGAATATGATTTGTCTTGGAAGACACATCCTTTAATTTATAAAATTGTCGAAATTGAACAAGTTAATATGTCATATATAGAATTTAATTATGTTGTATCATGGTTCCTTCTAATGAAAATCATATAAAGGAACCTGAATATCGCACTAGGGTCACTATAATTAACCAACATAATAAGAGTCTATCCAAGGTGATCCAATGAGGTATCCCTAGAATCACTCTTAGTGTGGTGTAAATGATTACCATTTGACCCCTTCCTAGGTTCCTCACAAAGGGGGTCTAGTATCACATGTGGATGGTGTAACCATATCACCCACCAATCTCATCCAAGGTATCTCCCCTACAGAAATAATATTTCCCACACATAAGTAAGTAGTTTTCCTAGTTATCCTATCCAAGGAATTCGTTAAGAATCCATGTATAGATCCTGAAATATTTATAATCATTTAAATTTCTAATTATAGAACATGATGATGATATCCAAGACATCTTTAAATGGAAACCCTTGTGTCACTCTCTGTTTAAGAAAAATTAATGTTGTGGTTTGAACTAACTCATTACATACCCTCATACAATATTACAAGTTTTCCAAAGAATTTAATTTTATAAATTCAACTATGGCATATATTATAGGGCCCAACACATGGACAATTATTACCTAAGGTCATTTCACAATCTGAAAAATTTATTGCGAGTTAAAACACACATCTCAAAATGTGGCTTAATAACTTAAGGAAATGTCATATATGACTTTATGGAAGTTACCACCCTTAGGGGTGGATCACATCGAGGTAAATTTCATTAGGATAATTATTCATGGGTCTTTAAGGTCCTATCACTTATGAGAGTGTACTTTAAATTGATTATTTAAACATTAGGGAGGCCTCTCTAGAGAATTTTGGTGTATGACACATCTATGCATAATAAAAAATCAACTATAATTTGGAATAATAAATATTCCTCCTAACTTATTTCCATATCACTCTCCTCGCCCAGTTTCGACCCATTAACTGAGTTCTAATGAAAGAAATCAGAAGAATATATGGATACTTTTCTAATAGGGTATATGAGATGGGAATAAAATAGTGTAAAAGAATGAAATATGAGAGGTAAAAAGAAGAATGATGATTAAGGAGCTTACCAGTTTGGGAAGAATACACCAAAATAAATGAAAATAGAGATTGGATAGAGGAGAACTAGTGGATCCTAGGTCAGGTGTAAAGGGGGTTTACTCGCTCTACTCCTGCTTTATTACAGAATGAAAATAAGGGATCTATCAAAATGTTCCAATTCCATATTCTATAAATATTATCATTGGTATTTCCATGCCTTGTAAATTTTAATCATTTTTTAAATCTCATGTTTGATCCTCCTAGGAAAAACACAATTCAAGACGTCCAAGGGCTCAACCAACCCATTACACTTCGTCTATCTAATGCACATTTTCTATTATAAATACATGTTGTGTATTTGATACACATTGTGTACATGTCCTGCAGTTAGCCTTAATCCCACCACTAACCGTTCTTCCCAAAAGGAAACATCCCGAACCAAGGTATGGTTACCTTGTATTTTGAAAAAAAATATAACATAATAAGAGGTTAAATGAAAACTAAAATAAAACATACCTCATAGAAAAGCTAGGACATTACAATATTTATATAAATTTATATAAATTTATATATTTTTATATACATTTTTATATATTGATATATATTATATCATTATATATATATATGTGTGTATATGTATATTTATGGATATATATTTATTTTCATGTATTTATCTATGAATGTATAGGTAAATTAATGTGTTCCTGGTCACTATATAAAGGTAATAGTAGAGTGGAAAAGACAATGTAGAATAAAATAGTGGTAAAATTTTCAAATTTTACCCTAAAATTATTTATACTAAATCCCGTAGTAAATAGTAATGAGTTAGTTGTTTCTTTCCTTAATATATTATTAAATATTTCCCCCTCAATAATCAATGGTTATGACTTATCGACTTGAGATGATGATATATAAGGATATGTCTCTTTATATATAATAATGAAATTTCCATGTAACATGGTGGTTCTAGGATAATCATTCAGAAGTGGAAAATGTAGTTTCCTCTATATATGGTTTTTTTAGAATTATTCTTGTTTCCAAAATTATCTTACATTATTTTTTCTCACACAACTTTATCTCACCACAATAATTTTACATGGTTTTTGAGTGGATCTTTTGGAGTTTGGTCTTGCATTATCTATTATTCTATTTTATATGCTTAATTTAATTATAGTGTTTATCGGTTATGTTAACTTTTACATTTATATATATGGCATATTTTTTTATCATTTAATGGGAAATTTAAATGGAATGCATACCATACTTATGATAGATCTTCCCAGTACTAGTGTTCAACCCAAATATTTTTAGAGGTATGATTAGAAGGTCACACTCCTTTCCACTAATAGACCTAGTGTGGACATCTAATATATTATTTTGGTATATTTTTTACTTGTGGGAGTAATTTCAGGGGATTTGAAAGAAGGAAGAAAGAGAAATGATGTACCCAAGGTGTTGTAAAAGAACTGGTACTTGGTGATGTGGCACCTATTATCCAGTGGGAGTAGGTGGGATTTGGGGTTTTATTTTAGTCCATCAGGTTCCCATTGGACATGAACTAGGTACCTAGTAGATGATATGTTTTTATAAAAAAATTAAGGTAAATGGTTTTTTCAAACCAATATCGTGTCCCCTTCAACCATAACATGGGATTAAACTCATCATTCAATAATTTTTATACATTTTAGATCATTTATATGGGTTACCAACAATCTATGTCAACTATAGCTACAATAGTCATCTAGATTCATTTTTGGGTGATTGTATCAGTCCTTTATTTTTGAATATGAGGTAGGGGATTCCACCATTTTATAGTTTTGGTTATAATTTTAGTAGTTTTGGGTCATTCATAATCTCTCCTCCTCCTAGGTTTGTAAATCTAAGATTAAAATTTTGTTTTTATTCCTTCATTTAGTAATAAGTGGTTAAAATCACCATTCTTAATTTGAGGTATCTTCCACTCACATCATATCGATAATTATCATTTAGTGAAGTGTTTTAAAATAATCATTTGATTAATTTAGGTTTCTTAAATATGGTGGTGGCGGGAAATCCATCCTTTTTGGCTTAGATATTCTCTTCTACTTGATCAAAGTTGGGTGATATATTATTTTCTTTCTCTCATAGAATTAAATTATATATAATGTAGGGGAATGGGGTAGAGTGCAGGATAATTGAAAAAATTTAATTCATCATGAACACTCTAATAAAAATTGGTTTTTACCTAAACTGTGATGGTAATTTTTTATACCCTATTTTTTATCAAACTCATTACATGGTCATACTCCTTGTTTTCACCTATGTATATTAGATATTAATAGTTAATGTTTTTTTCTTTTTTTTATATTTTCTATTAGATTATACCATGTTATGGTCTATTGCATAACTCCATGCATATAGTATAATTGTGTCTCATGTTAGATTAATTACTCATAAACAAGTCCCTATGACTTTTGAGTTTCCTTATTCTTCATATTAAAGTATGTAGTAACTAAAATACTTGTCGAGTATGAATAATCTATGATTAGGGGAATCCCAATAGGCCATGCATAATATAGACATTCTTATGGAATTTAATGTGAAGATACATTCCTAATATGTCATTTTTAGGATTTCCTTAATTTAAATTTCAATTATAGTGTCCCTTTATGGAAACAAAATGTTATAAATGTCATAGTTATTCTTTTATTGGTATTTTAGAGTGTTTTTGTTAGAATTTTGTTTTGGTAAAACATTTATCATGCTTCATGTTATGATTATAAAAATATTTTAATGTCTAAGAACTCCTTGTCAATATTTCATATGTATATTATTTGTAGTTTTTTATTTCATATGTTGGTGTTGAGCCCTGTTTTTATAGTATTAGTTCAAGAAATGTGTGCTGGATAGACATGGGAATTGATAAATTCTAACCTAAGAGGAGAGAAGACTCTTATAGAGGAAGGAATACATGTTTGTATATGATTATAGATATATGTAAATATACATATTCCTTCTTAAGATATTACAGGTAACTTTTATGTAAAGATGATTTATTTATGATATCTCCTTGAGAGAGGTTAGGAGACATCCCTAGTTAAATAGTTTTATATATAGTTCCTCATAAGGAAGATGATTATAGAGAAAAAAATATAGATATATATATATATGTATATATAATGATTATATATATAAGTGTATTATTATCATTTATAGAGGATATGTTTGGCCTTGCATCGCTGATGAATATTTATTTTATAGTAAACAAGAATCCTACTGGGATTTCGATCATGGTTTAAAGAATGTTTGGAAAATGGCACTGTAAATTATTAATATATTGCTAAAAAAATTATACCTACTTGATTAGATATTAACCATACCAAATTTATTTAGATTCATCATATTTATTAGATATCTTATGATTTAATCTTGCTTTCTTACTTTATACTCTTTTGTGAACTTGGATTTATGATATATTGTATGAGGGTAGGTAGTGACTTCCACTTAGTATGATGTATTCATATCCTACATGTGTTCCGATGAGATTAATGTAATCCCTGATTACCTAACCTAGTTAAAGGTAAATCATTTTCACAAAATTGATGTTATTCCTAGAGTATGTGGGGATATTTCACTTGGTGCATAGAGTCTATATAGACACTTTTTTAGTTTTTTTGTGGATGTCTAAGTTGAGAACATAGGTAATTTCTATAGATTTTCACTTGGAGGGATCCACATATGGGACTTGCCTTTTTGTCTATTTAGGTATTTTTTAGTTCATTGAATTTGTATATATCAATTTTTTTCAACTATCTATAGCTTAGAAAATTTAATGGATGTTTTGTGATGTTTAGGTTTTTTATTTCATATCATATAGATTGTTTGTTTTGTATTTTCCAATTTCTCTAATGTAATGGTACTCCAATGATAATATGTTTTTGGTTTTTAGTATTCACATACACACGCCGGTCATACCAAATTTTTTACATGATTTTTTGAGTAGACTATGTGTCTATGAATTGGGTAAAACATTACTCGCTTAAATATTAGTTACCATCATTTATTACTGTATACTCTAGTTATTAAAATGTGTTCCTAATTTCTTGTGACAATATTTCTCTGATACATTCAAGAATATAATTTAGATCTCAATAAAATGGTAACAGATAACTTAGTAGCTCATTTGAATATGATAAAGTGTATTCAGGAGCCAAAATTAAACAAGAATATGGAGTAACCCATAAATATGATTGTAAAACATAATTATGGTGGAAAAGAAATCTACCATGGGAGGTAAGGGTTCTATTATTAAAAAATAATTGAGTTATTCTTACATTATGAGTCTCATGATTCATGATAGATCTTTTTTGTTTATAAGATGTTAGAAAAATGGAATATCATGTTGCTTCTTATTTTTTACCATTATTATTATAATTATTTGAGTTTTTATATGAAAAATCCTCACTAATAATTAAATTGCGTTTTCTTCAATATTTATTAATGATTATTATTTTGATAAACCTCGTTTAATTGATATTTTTATATTTTTAATACTTCCATTATTATAGATTACAGGCCTTCCCTTTAATCATATTTTAATTTTATATTTCTTGTTTAAAATATTCTCTAAAATTTTAAAGTTTAATGAATGGAATATGTATGAGAGAGGTGATGCAGTTATGACCTAATTTGTGTAGTTTAGAAGAAAACAATATATCCTATTTGTTAGAAGGTAATATGATGTTAATAAACTCATTTATATAGATAATGATACCACATTAACTCTATGTTGGATCATAGGAAGGATTGGGTGAATGTGATCCACCATTAAGGCCTCTCATTTATCCTCAAGTATTTAAGGGATTAACATATCGTCTTCAATTAACGAGTCTGATAGTACTATGACAAAACCTTCTGTTGTGGATGTTATTTGGGATTTTTAATTAAATCACCCTCCTAGAATTTATGGTGAGTGTTACCCTCAAGACTCATAGGAGTAAATTAATCACATTCACCACAGATTTGAGTGTATTGAGAATTAAATGTAGCACTTGGTTCATTTATATTCTTTTATGTTAGAATATGTCGGTCATCGATGGTGGGTATGATGGTTGAGGTGAAAAGGTAATAGAGACATGACTGGAAGTTTTTATATGAGTAATTATTAAATAAAAACTATCTAGATACTCTCAGTCAGGTGAATGAACTAGAGTTTATAAATTGTAAATAGAGATTATGATCATGATAGAATTTGACACTGTCTTTTATAATCTCCTCTATTTCTCTTCTCCTATGAATGAGGTTGAGGAGTGAAAAGTAAAATGGTTCAAAATGGGATATTGGGAACCATTACCGACCCATGGTGTTATGGTTAACCTCTATTATTTCACCTTGGTAGTGTATAAGGCATTTACAGTACAGATTGGTTCCCATGGTAGTATGAGATTTTGTGTCTAGTATCGTGTTTGGAAGAGGTACAACAAAGAGTTGAATCAAGGTGGATCCTTAAAATGTAGTTAATATGGAAGAGAATACTCTCCTAGTCCTAGAGGATTCTAGATTTTATTTTTCTATTATAGTCACATGGGGATTACTAGACTTAGTTTCCCATATAAGAAAAATTATTTCCATCAGTATGGTAAGTATGTTCATATCTAGAATATTTTGGATTTACTCTTTTAAAGAGTGTAATATAGTGATCATAGTGGGGTCAGATATTGAATGTTCTAGCTATTGGGTAGGTTATAATTGGAAACCTAATATATTAAGTAGATTTATTTGTCATTAAAGCATTCAATTGATAATGTTGTGAAAGGACCTTAAATTATGATAATTAATATTCCTATATATTTTACCCTTATCTATGATATATTTTATATAAGGGATACTCATTCCTTTATTTTTAATTATATAATGTCTCACATTGGATTAAAGGTGAAATAATATAAGTGTGTTTTGAGTATCAATATCCCATTGGGTAAATTCATTGAGATACGAAATAATTATTTCACCTACTCTTTTATGGTGGGGTTATTTAATCAATTTTAGGAATTATATACACTATATATGAACATTATTGATCTTATCATATGTATGGTATAGATGTATTTGGTTAAATAAATTATTGATTTCTATTTGATATGAGACTCATTCTCTACACCGAATAGAACCTAATGCACTCTTGTAGGAGAATGGGATTATCAGGTGAGTTAAGATGGATTAAACCAAGTGTAATTTGGGACGAATGTGTATCAAATGGATTAACTGGTTCTTAGTGCTATGAAAAAAATTAAATATCATGTGTTACATCCATTGGAAGGATCTTTTTCTAATGTTTTTTAATGGTTGGTGCTGAATCCTTATTTATAACTAATGAAAAGAAAAAACATCTTTAACAAGGTAGAGGGAGAACCATTACATAGGTTGAAGGCCTAGTGGGAATTTATCCCAATACATGGACCGTAGGCCCATTTATTTGGCCTAAGGCCCATTTTGTTAATAGTACTGCTAAAGTACATGTTCTTCTACAGTACCTTCTACTACTATAGTGACCACTGGTGCTACAATGCACCTCTACTACAGTATTATACAGTACTTTGATAGTATCATGCGCCCAATGGGTTTTAAACCCCCATTTTTCTAATGTGATTATTGAATAATTCTCTATTTTTTCTCCTAATAAATAGGTGGTGTTAGAATCAAGGTGATTTGGGGTGCTGTTTCATGTTTCTATTAATTTTAGAAATCCATTTTTGGGGTGATCAGTGGATTTTGAAGACTAGGTATTATGGTTTACATGATGATGAAGACCAAAAGGGGTTATGGAAATTCTTATTGGAAATGGTGATGTTTCCAACAAAAGAGGGGCTATATAGGGAGTTTTTGATCGAGAATAGTTTAGTTGGTCAAAATGTGGTGATTATGAGTGGACCATAATGGATAATCATTCCTTAAAGATATTCATGATGGAATCTATGTGGAATTATTATAACTAAGGGTATTCTTATAATCTAGCACTTAGTGAGTTTTTTCATGGGAGTTGGCCTATAAATAAAACATTGTTTATTTCATTAAGAAGATCTCCATAATAATAATCATTTCTAAATCATGGTTTGAAGAAGATATTTTTGAATAATGTTTTTTTGAAGTTACTTTACAATGGTGGTAATTAATAGGAAGTACATAGTAAATAGGCCACACAATAGGTCCATAAAGAAGTCAACCCATGTAGGATGATTACAAAAGGGGAGTCTATAAAGGGATTAAACTAATGTTTTTTCATGAGGGATACAGATCGGAGACTATACATAGAGGATTTGTGTGAAGGTGTTACCTGGAGGATATATTCATGTGAGAGATTCATGATGTTGGTACACAATTAAAATTGTTCTGTATAGGACCTTCATGAAAGATGGGTTTATAAGATATTCTTATACGATATTTTTTGGTTGTTTTTATAGAGACCAATAAGACAGTTGTAGAATCATATTAAAAATTCCATGATACTGAACAAGGAATATTTACATGAAAATCTGAAATCATCAATCATTTTTTTCAAATGAAATCAGACTTCATCAATAACAGGGACCTAGGAGGATTCGATGGAAGTGATCTATGGGAGGTAGTGCAATATTATCTAAACTCTTGTAAAGGTAGTGATCTTGGACCGATTAACCATGGATATACAATTTTAATCTATAAAAACATATGAGACTAATATTATTCTAGTATTACTAACATATCATTGATATGTGTTCCTTATATTAACCCTTACTAGGTAACCATGAATAAAATATTATGTATGATATTTTAATTTCTACATTAGTGATTATTATTGTTTTTTATTAATGATAACAATTTTAATTAGTTAAAACTAATTTGGAGATGAGATCCTACCAATAAAATATAAAAATTGGACACCTTGAATCACCCTTCCCCTTTAAGGGTGTGTTAGGTTATAATAATTGGTATCAAAGTGACTGTACAAGTGTTGAATTTGCCTTTTGAATCATTGTATAAAGAACATAGTAAATGATGAAGGAATTTTATTTTTTTATGGAAACAACTATTAGGTCTATAATTACATGATGAAATGTCACATTTGATCAATTTTCTTATAATTTTATTATTCCACTATACATGGGATAGGATAGTGATGTTTTAGAACATTCCATGACGGAAGTACACATAATGCTCCTTGATAATGATGAAAAAGCTCAAATTGAATTATCTTGAGCTCATTAAAACCAAATATATATAAAGGTAATGATCCACACCAATAAAAATTACATGTGTTAGAAATTGGATGACATTTATGAAGGCAATAGTAAGGTGAATAAAATAAATCATTATGTCCGGCATAATAATTTTGATAATTTAAAAATGAACCCTTATGGAATTAATGGTAGTTTTATATACTTAGTCATTAAATATTTGTGATTTATTTGAAGACTCGGTGAATAAATAAAATATGTTGACATTTTAAATAACATCATTTGGTGGATACCACCTAGGTATAATTTGAATGGGTCATCGCTCGGAGAGAAGTATTTGGCCAAGTTGTCTTTTAATGACATGTTAATCAGTCTCATGGCATGTGAAATGTGAGATAAGATATAAAAGGGAATTCATTCATTTAACAAAGCACATTTCAGTTAAATCTATGTAAAAACATGATATTTCACCATTAATATATTTATAGATTTCATGTTTCTACATAGATGTAACTGAAATGTACATTGTTAAATGAATTAATTCTCTTTTATATATTAACTCTAATTTTATAGGCCATCATACTGCTTAACATATCATTAAGAGACATCACGGCCAAATACTTCTCCCTAATATCTGACACATTCAGGTTATACGTAGGTGGTATCCACCGAATGATCTTAGTTAAAATATCAACATATTAAATTTATTCACCAAGTCGTCAAATAATCCCCACAAATTTAATAACTAAATAGAAGAAACTACAATTATTTTTATCAGGGATCATTTTTATATTATCAAAATTATTATGCTGGACATATAGATTTATTTTATTCACCTTACTATTGACTTCATAAATTTTGGAAAATTTCTAACACATGTAATTTTTTATTTATGTGGTTAATTACCATTATATATATTTGGATTGGCAGAGCTCTATATAATTATATTTAAGCTTTTGAATTACTATGAAGAATCGTTCTACCTTCTTCAGTCATGGAATGTTCTAAAACATCACTAGCTTATCCCATGTATAGTGCAATAAAAAAATTACAAGAAAATAGATCAAATGTTATATTTCATCATTTTATTCTTGAACTAATAATTTTTTGCATAAGAAATGAAATGTCCTTTATCTTTTAATATTTTCTTTATACCATGATTCAAAAAGAAAATACAACACCTGTATTCTCGCTCTGATACCAATTATTATAACGTAATAACTCCTCGATGGAGAGGGGTGAATCAAGGAGTCCAATTTATCTTTTTTATTGGTAGGATCCGATCTTCAAATTAGTATCAACTTATTAAATTTGTTATTATTAACCATAAAACAATAATAATCACAAATATAGAAATTAATAAACCTGATAGAAGAATTTTTACATGGTTAACTGCTAAGGGTTAATATAAGGAACATGTATCAATGATGTGTTAGTAATACTATATTAAACTATGACTCATAATTTTTTAGGAATTAAAATTGGTTATCCCTGGTTAATTTCTTCCAAGATCACTAAAATTAAAAGAGTTTAGAAAATATTGCACAACCTCTTTTAGATCAATTCCATCAACTCCACCTAGATCATGTCTATTGATGATGTATTTTTTTATTTGAAAAAATTGAAGGAATATTTTCACATTTTCATGTAAATATTCCCAGTTCAACATCATGAAATCCTGAATATGATTCTACAATTCTCTTAGCAGTCTCAATAAAAACAACCAAAATATATCGTATATGAATTTCTTATAAACCGGTCTTTTATGTAGGTCTTATATAGAACAATTTTAATTGTATACCATCCTCATGAAACTCAAACGTGAATATATCTTATAGGTAACACCTTCACAAAAATCCCTTATGTTTAGTCTCCCATGTGAATCAGTCATGAACAATCTTTAGATGAATCCTTTTATAGACTCCACTTTTTCAAACCTCATACACAGGTTCAATATTTTATGTACCTCTTTGGTGTCCTATTTACTATGTACAACCTATGCAGTACCTCTTTTGTAAACTAACATCATAGGAACATTATTCACAAACATATTATTGGAACCATGATTTAGAAATTATTATTCATTTAGATACATTCTTAATGACATAAAAAATGTGGTATTTAAATACAAACTCCCATGAAAAACACAATAAGTGCAATATTATAAGAATAACCTTAGTTCTAATAATTCCAAATTGTTTCCATAATGAAAATCCCTCATGAATGATTATCCATTGTTGTCCACTTAGAATCACCACTTTTTAACCACCTGAGTTATTCTTGATCACAAACTCCCTATGCATCCCCTCCGTTGTGTGAAACATCACCATTTCATCTAAGATTTTATATACCCCTTTTAATCTTCCAATTCATATAAAACATAATCCATAGTTTTCAAGCTCCTTTGATCACCCAAAAAAATAGATTTTTAAATAAAAAACATCAACATCAAACAACACTCTAGATCACCTTGGTTCTAACACCACCTATTTATTTGGAGGAAACCTAGAGAACTCTTTAATAATCAAATTAGAAAAGGAGCCTAATAAAGGATTTAACACATCTTATTTACTTTTTTCATAGCACTAAGAACCATGTATTCATTATGATATCCAGTCATCCCAAATTACACTTGTATTAATCAATCTTGAATCACCTGATAATCCCATTCTCCTACAAGAGTGTACTAGGTTCTATTAGGAGTAGAGAATGAGTCTCATGTTTGATAGAAATCAATAAAGTATTTATCCCAATCCAACTAGTCCAACCCTGGGAATGATCAAATATATTCATATCTAGGGTATATAATTCCAAAAATTATTTGAATAGCCTCACCATAAAAGAGTAGTAGAAATAATTTTTTCTTTCCTCAAAGCATTTACCCAATGCGGTATTGATAGACAAAATGCAATGATATGATTTCACTTTTAATCCAATTCAAGACATTTGATACATTAAAATAAATGAATGAGTATCCATAATATCAAATATATTATAGGCAAGGGTAATTGACAGTGGAATTGTAATTATCATCATTGAAGGTCCTTTCTCAACATTATCCATTGAATTATTAAAAGCAAAAAAATATGCTTAATCTATTATGAATACCCTGTAACTATGAAATTTGTACTATATGTGATGCTGACAACAACTTAATAAACCTTTATCATATATTTCTTAGCCAATATCTAGAATAATGTATTTTTTTCCCATTATAACCTACCCAATAATCTTAACATTCAATGTATGGCTCCACTATGATCACTAGATGACACTCTTTACAAGAGTAAACCCAAATACTCTAGATATGAGAATACATAACAAACCGATTGAAATAATTTTACTTAGATGGAAAACAATGTCTATTATTCTCAATGTTTCTATAATAGAATAATAATATCTATAATACACTAGTTCTAGGAGAGTATTCTCCTCCACCTTGACTACTTTATAAAGGTCCAGCATTATTCAATTCTTCATTGTATCTCTTTCTAATAAGAGAAGAGAAACTAACTCTCACACTCCCATGGAACCAATATCTATTAAAAATACCTTTTACAATAGATATGATAAATTATAGAGGTTAGACATCAACACATGGTTCTGTAATGGTTCTCTATATCCAATTTTGAACCATCTTGATTTTTACTCCTCATCCTCACTCACAAGAGAAGAAAAAAAGAGTATATTAGCAGACATAGTGTCTTATTCCATCAAAACCACAATCCCTATTTAAGATATGTTAAATATAGTTCTTTCACATATATGAGAGTATCAATATAGAATGTCATTAATAATTACTCATAGAAAACCTTCTAGTCCCGTCTCCATTGCCTTTTCACCTCAACCATCATACCCACCATTGACGACCAACGTATTCCATCATAAAACTATCTAAAAGAACCTAGTGCAAATCTTTATTCTCAACACTTTCAAATATGTGGTGAATATTATTAATTGGCTCCTATAAATCCTAAGGTTAAAACTCACCACTAATTATAAGAGGACGATGGAATTGAAAAACCCATTTAACATCCACAACCAAAGGATCTTGTCATATTATTGTCTGACTCGTTAATTGAAGAAGATATGTTAAACCATTAAGTACTAGGGGATCAATAAGAGGCCCTGAAGGTGGATCATGGTCACTAGATCATTTCTACGATCCAATATAGAGATGATGTTGTAGAATTATCTACTTAAATGAGTTGATTCACATCATATTACCTTCTAATAAATAAATAAAATTAGTTTTTTTCTACACAACACTAATTTGGTCATATCCCTGTCACCTCTCTCGTACATATTTTTTTCATTAAAAATTTAAAATTTTAGAAAATATTTTAAAAAACAAATATAAAATTAATCTATTTTTAAAGGGAAGGACAGTAAAGTATAATAATGGAAGTTTTTAAAACATAAAAAATCAATTAAATGAGTTTTATCCAAATAATCATCAATAATAAATACCAAAGAAAACACCATTTAATTATTAGTGTTGTTTTTTAATACAATAACTCAAATTATTCTAATAATAATGAAAAAAATACAAAGGAACATGATATTCCATTTTTCCAACATTTTCTAACCTAGACAGATCTATCCTGAAGCATGAGACTCATAAAGTAAGAACAACTCAATTATTCGTTTAAAATGGAATCCTTATCTCCAATGGTATCTATATTTTCTACCATAATGATGTTTTATAATAATATTTATGGGTTACTCTTTATTCCTGTATAATTTTGACTCTTTAAAACTTTTTATCCCATACCATTGAGCTACTATGTTATCTGGTACCATTTTATTTAGACCTAAATTAGATTCTTGAATGTATCAAAAAAATATTGTCTCAATACTTTAAGAACACCTTTTAATAACTATATGATAGTTTATATAATTATGGTTGACTAATATTTAAGTGATTAATGATTTACCAATTCATAAACAGATAGAAATATAGAAAAAATCATGTAAAAAATTTGGTATGCCTGGTGGGTGTATGATAAAACTAAAATCCCAAATTGTATTGTCATTGAAGTACCTTTCTATTGGAAAATTGAAAAATAAAAAACACACAATCAATATAAAATGAATGAAAAATCTTATCCATCCGAAAAACATCCATACAATTTTCTAAACATGTGATTGTAGATATATATATATATATATACAAATTGAGTGAACTAAAAATACCTAAAGAAACAAAAAGGTAAGTCCCATATGTGGTTCCCTCCAAGTGAAAATCTACAGACAAACCATATTTTCCCAAATTAGAAATCCCCCAAAAACTACAGTAGTGTCTATCTAGACTCCATGCACCATTTAAAATATCTTCCCATACTATGGGGCTATCATCCATTATGTGAAAATGATTTACCTTTATCAAGGTTAGGTAAAATAAGGTTTACATTCATCCCATAATAACACATGAAGGCTATGAATATATCATAATAAGTGGAAGACAATACCGAACCTCATCCAATGTATCATTAATTCAAGAACACAAAGTAGGATTATAAATTAGGCATGTAAGATGAATAAAAGGATGTCTAATAAATATGATAAAAATAACTAAATCTTGCATGATTAATATCTAATCAAGTAGGTATATATTTTTTAGCAATATATTAATAATTTCTAGTGTCATTTTTCAAACCTAATTTGAACCCTGATCGAAATCCCAGTAGGATACTTTTTCACCATAAAGGACATATTCATCATGGATGTGTGGCCAAACCTATCCTCTATAAAAGGTAATGTACACTTATATATATATAATCATTATATATATTAATATATCTCTCTGAATGTGTGTATCTATAGTCATCTTCTTGAGAAGGAACTATATATAAATCTCTCTAACTAGGGATTCGACCTATCCTCTCTTAGAGAGATATCATAAGAAAATAATCTTCACATAAGAGGTACCCATAATCTATTATGATGTAATATTTATATTTATATATATCTATAATCATATATGTATATGTAGTCATTATTCTATATGAGTCTTCTCTAAACATTGGTTGGAATTTATCAATTTTGAAGGGTATACAACACACATTTCTAGAACTAATACTAGAAACACAAGGCTCAACACCGACATATGAAAAAAAATAACTGTCAATAATATAAAAATGAAATATTAATAAAGAGTGCTTAAACATTAAAAAAATTTATAATAATACCATGAGGCATGCGAATATTATTATCAAACCAAACTTCTAACCAATATACTCTGAGAGACTAGTTAAATCACAACTATGATAATTAAAACATTTTTTACTATAAGGGGACAATACAATTGAAATTAAATTACGGATATCCTAAAAAATGACATATTAGGAATGAATATTCACATCAAATTCCATAAGAATGTATACATTATGCATGTTCTATAGGGATTCCCCTAATCATGGATTATTCATTCTTGACATGTATTTTAGATACTACATGATTTAATACCAAAAACATAGAAACCCAAATGTCATAGGGAAAGGATTATGAGTAATCATACCAAATTGAAAAAAATTATACTATAAACAAAGTGTTATGCAACAGACTATAACATGGTATAATCTGATATAAAATAAGAAAAAATACTATAACTTTAACTATTAATATCTTATATAAATATGTGCAACCAAGGAGTAATACCATGGAATGATTGTGATAAAAAAATAGGGTATAACCAATTACAATCATGGTTTCGGTAAAAACCCATTTTTATTTGAGTTTTCATGATGAATAAAATTTTTTCTATTATATTGCACTATACCCCATTCCCAGACATTATCCATAATTTAATAGTATGAGAGAATGAAAAGAGTATATCACCCACCTTAGATAAAGTATAAGTGAATACCTATACCAAAATGGATAAATATCACACCACCAACTTATTTAAGAATTCTTGATTGAACCAAATAGTATTTTAAGACACTTCACTATATGATAATTATCGATATGATGTGAGTGGAAGAAACCTTACTTTGCGAATGGTGATTTTTACCTCCTTCTACCACATGAAGGAATAAAAACAAAATAGTAATGTTAGATTCACAACCCAAGAAGGAGGAGAAATTAGGAATGATCTAGAACTACGAAAAAATATTAACAAAAAGTTTAAAATTATTGAAAACACAAACATATATTAAAAAATAAAGGACTGCTATAGTCACCAAAAAATAAATCTAGATGAAGATTGAAGCTATAGATGAAAGATATTTTAGGTGACTCATGTAGAATATCTAAATGGTATAAAAATTATTGAATTATGAGTTTGATCTCAGGTTATGGTTGAAGGCGATACAATTATTGTTTGAAAAAACCATTTACCTTACATTTTTAAAAAGCACTTTTCATCTACTAGGTATGTAGTTCAATTCTACTAGGAACCCGATGGACAAAAAAACCCCAAATCCCACCTACTCCTACTGGATACCTGGTACCAAAATACCAAGTACATGTTCCTTTATAACACATTAGGTACTTCTCTTCTATTTCTTCCATCTATAAAATCCTCTCAAAATACACACCCAGGTAAAAAATATACCAAAATAATATATTAGATATCCAAACATGGTCTATTAGTGAACATGAGTTTAACCTTTGAATTAGACCTCTACAAGGCTTCAGTTGACAACTAGTACTGAGGGGATATACCATAAGTATTATAGAAATTTCCATATTTATTTCCCATTAAATGATAAAAAAATCTGCCAATTAGGTCCAAATATATAAATTGAAAAGATAACATAACCCATAAACACTACAATTACATGAATCATATACAATAGATTAATAGATAATGCAAGACGAAACTCCTAATGATACACTCAACACCCATATAAAATCAATGTGGTGAGATAAATTTGTGTAAGAAAAAATAACGTTAGACAAAGAGGGAAAGAAGAATATGGCGAAAAACCATATCCAAAGGGAAAAATATTTTCCACTTCTGAATCAGAAACATAGAACCACCATGTTACTTGGATTTTTCATTATTGTATATAAAAAATCTTCATATATCATCTTATTAGGTTGATAAAACATAACAATCCAACAATATAATAAAGAAACCCACAACTAACTCATTACTTATTACTGTGGGATTAAGTACAAATATGTTTAAGATGAAATTTCAAAATTTTACCACTTTTTCTTCCACATATTATTTTCCACTCTACTAAGCCCTTTATATGCTGACAAGGAACACATTAATTTACCTATACATACATAGATAAATACATGAAAATAAATATATATTCATACAAGTACATATATGAATATATTATGATAATAATATATATCAATTTATATAAATATACATAAAACTACATAAATTAAAATAAATATATATAAATATTGTAATGTCCCATATTTTCGATGAGTTGTGTTTTTTTTTAGTTTTTAGTTAAACTCTTATTAAATAAATTTTTTTTCTTAATTCTTGGTAACTATACCTTGGGTTGGGTAGTTTCCTTTTAGGATGTAAATTTTAGAGGTGGGATGGAGGATGACTCTAGGACATGAACACAGTGTGTATCAAATACAAAACATGCTTTTAGAATACATGATGATTATTAGATAGTGAACTGTAATGCATTGGTCAACCCCGTGGATGTCTTGAATTGTGTTTTTCCTTGGAGGAATAAACATGAGATTTACAAAATGTGTAAAATTTACAGTCCATGTAAACACCAATGATAATTATTTTAAAGGATGGAAATTTCTCATTTTTATAGATCCCTTGTTTTCTTTCCGCACAAATACAGGAGTCGATTGAGAGATCCCCCTCTACACCTGAACATGGATCCACATGATCTCCTATATTAAATCTCTGTTTTCATTGTTTTTTGGTGCATTTTTGCCACAATGGTAAGCTCATTAAAAATCTAGCATCCTTTTATCACTCATATTTTCTTTTTTTTCACTAGTTTGATACCATCTCATATAACCTATTTTGAAGGTTTCTTTATATTCTTCTGAATTCTCCTATTCCACCTCTATTTAATGGTCAATACTTTGAGAGGAGAGTGCTATGGGAATAAGTTATGTTGTCTATTTTTTCCCAAATTCCAGTGGATTTATTATTATGCACAGATATTTAAAACCCCAAACTTCTCTCGAGAGTCCTCTCTAATGTTTAAATAATTAATGTAAAGTCATTCATATATGTGATAGGACCCTAGAGACCCATGAATTATTATTGTGGGTATGTTTACCTCGATGTGAGCCACCCATAAGGGTGTTAACTTCCTTAAAGTTATATGTGACCTTTCCTTAAATTATTAAACCACATTTTGAGGTTTGTGTTTTAACTTTCAATATGTTTTTTGGATTTTGAAATGACCCTAGTGACTAATTATCCATGGGATGGGCCCTATAATTTATGCAATAGTTGAATTTATAAAATTAAATTAATTGGAAAACATGTAATATTTCATTGGGGTATGGGATGAGTTAGTTCAAACCATAACCTTTTATTTACTTTACCAGAGAGTGATACAGGGGTTTAAATTTAATAATGTCTGAGATAGAATCATCATTATCTAAAATTTGAAATTTAAATGATTATAAATATGTTGGGATATATATATGGATTCTTATCGAATGACTTGGATCGGATAACTAGGAAAACTACTTACTTATGCATGGGTGATATTGTTTCCATATGGGTGATACCTTGGATGAGATCAATGGGTGATATGGTTATGCCATCCATATTTGATACTCGAACCCCTATGTGAGATACCTATTAAGGGATCACAGGTGCATGATTTAAACCATAGTGAGAGTCATACTTGGGATACCTCATTGGATCATCTTGGATGGACTCTTATGATGTTTGTTAATTATATTGAACTTGGTGTGATACATAGGTTCCTTTATATGATTCTCATTAGATGGGACCATGGTACAACAAAATTAAATTCTAAAGACGACTTATATACTTGTCCAATTCAGAAAAAATTATAAATTAATGAATGTGTCTTTCAAGATAAATCATATGCTTGGTTTCAATCTGTACATGATACTTTCCCTGTTAGCACAGTCAGTTGGTCAATCTTGAATGTATTCTAGAGAAATATTATTAAACACATATCATACCTTTATAGGTTCACATTGGTTCATGGATATATAGATTATGATTTGTTTTTAGTATCAGTCATGTATCCATCAGGAACCTATATCAACATGTTTTATTTATTTTCATTTTTTTTACCACATAGTACTCATTTTATGTGTAGTCTGGATTGTTTTAAACACTTTTAGTGGTGTCTTATTGAGTATATCTCCCCACCAACTAGGGATAACCATGGAACCAAAGAAGACTTCATTGTTATAGTTGTAGATAATGGGAATAATCTGAATTATTATGATTTATTTTCCATACTAGAATGGAGTATGGGAGCAGAGGACATATCTTATGCATATGATACTAGTAATGGTGTCTTTTTGGGAATTTTATACTTTTTGTATAGCAAGTGGCATATTCTTGGATCCCCTGTATCCCTTGTAATAATTTTTTATAGCATTAAGACATGATCATGAATTTTTTTTTAACTATTTATGATTTATCTTACACCCATTTATTTATGTGTATGTTTATTATTATTCCACTGCTGATTATTTATTATTGTTTCACTATATTACATTACTATTAACACTATGTCTTACTATGATCAGGGAGTCATACAATCACAACAAAAACACCTTAGAACATCATTCAAAGTTAGAATACCTTGGAATATGGGGATGAATCCGTTGGTCATGTGGACAACCATCTTTGGTAATCACATAATGGATTGTAATATGACACACTACAAAATTGTATTAGATCATTTTTCCCTTTTTATCACTGTTTGGTTATTATACAGGGGAATTAAATGTATTATAATTTGGTAATGTTTCTATTGTTAGTAGTACCTCATCCCTGTGTAGGGGAAAACAAAATTACCCGGTATGGGATATTGTTCTTATTGGTTGCGCCTATTAATGTTGAATTGATTTTACTATTGGGTGACACACATGTTTTTTGATGTTGTTATTGTTGATATTATTATTACATATTTCCTTATCTTTTCAGGATGATACTAGGGTGTATCACCATATGCATCATTATAGGAACCTTAGGACTTATATTCCATGCATTTTTTCATGTCATGTTTACTTTTTTACATTCATTTCCTATAATATATAGTTATTTTTGAAATTCTTATATGTAAATGTGATATCATTTCCTAAAATGATAACATAATTGGATTATTTAATGTCTATAAGACAATATAAATGATGATTTTCTGTATATATTGATGATTAAAACATAACAATACCATTTATTCCTTGTTTGATCCATGAAGCATTGGTTCTATGGAGAAAAACATTTGTTTGTTTGATTAATTTAACTATAATTAAAATTTATAAAAAAATAACTTTTATAAATTTTGAATGTTAATTTATTTATTAATATTATTATACATGTCCTATTATATCCTTAAACTATATGTAAAGTGCAGTTCATAGTTACTTGACATACTAATTTTAATTTATAATGAGTATGATCCATTGTATGTTGGGAATGGTGATGCATCTAACTAGACTAAGATATCTAAATGAATTTCATCTAGAGTGAACTCAATAAATTTATATTTTAAAACGAAATTTTTACCACTAGATATAGATTTCAAATAGAAAATAAATGGTGTTTTCCTCTATACGTTGCAATTTTCACTCTATACATTTGAACCTCTGTTATGATATGAGACTGTGACCCTAACCTTAGTAGTGGATAGTAGGTTGTGCCTCTTGTGATATGTTGTGATATTTCTTATCACATAGTCCTTGATTTAGGATTAGGAAGAGAGGTGTGAATCATTTGTAGGAAGGCATGTTCATATGCTTTAATGATTTCATTGTTCCATCTATTGTTGAATCTTATATTATCCATGAACTTGGTAATTATAGAACTATGCCACCATGAATTCCTTGATTCCTATGCTTGGAGGGTGGTGGTGACCATGATCTTGAGGTGGTGGGCCCTAGGCCACCAATATTACATCCTGTAGTTCTACCTAAGGAACCTCCTGCTGATCTTCCACTAAGAAATGGTGCTAAATTTTGGGGTAGATTATTTTAATTTATGAAGTCTGTATATGGTGATTCGTGTATTACCCATACTATGGAAAAGTTGATGTGATAACTCCAACAGAATCATCCTCCTTCCTTATCGAGGGATTGAGGTCCTCAGGATACCTATTAATATCTAGAGTAAATTATATCAGTATTTGAGCATATCGAGACACCTCGGAGTGGAGATTTAGGATCACTACCTATATTATTCTTGACACTTCCATACATTGGTGGAATGTCATCTCTCATATTGATCGTCATCAAGCCATGATCTAGGAGGGCTTCCACAAAGAGTTATATGACTACTTATTTCTACATACCATGAGTGGAAACCATGATAGATGCTTTATGAACCTTCAATAGGAAACTATGTTATTGATGGTTGTTATTCTCATTTTACTAATCTTCCACACATCACACCGAATCTTACCGATAAAGAGTTGAGGAATGTGAAATGGTTTGGATATGGGATGTGTATGCTATATGATCATTGGTGAATGTCTTCTATATAATGATTATTTCTAAGAGAGTTAAACAGGACCTCATCACTAAGTGGAAACATAGGGAAGCTGGTAATTTGATCCAGGTTGTCTTTGCATTGAGGTAAGGAGACAATTTGTCAAGCAGCTAGAAACATTGTTTTGATGGAGCATGTTGGGGCAGTGTCAGTCAGACGACATGTACCAATAACTATGTGGAACATCACTAGAATTAAAGGAAAATTCATAATAAGTTTCAATGTCTGAGGAACCCAATTGTGTGTTGATATTGTTTTAATATGGGCCACATTCAGCATTTCTGCCAATCTTTCTCGTTAGTTCCAAGTTAGAAGGGATCTTTATTGAAAATAATTTTGGTATAGGATTAGTATCTCCAAATCAATATAATATTTTTACTACTACATGTTGGTCAGGTCAAGTATGTGGTTGTGACTAATGTATTCATACTTCATAGGTTCAATGATGATATATCCGACCTACACAAGTTATTCAGCTTGCATCACAGGGATACAGATAAGGACATATCTATGTAGTTAAACCTACACCTTATGAGTAGTGTCTTGGAATTCGACAATATGAGTTAATATTATATTATCTTCTACCTTAGTATATGTATTCTTTAATACCAGTGATTCACACTCTTTTATATCTACAATAATTATGGAATGTATGGGCCTATATATGGAGTAATTCTATGGCATGATAACTCTTGAGACACCATTAGGTGTTCTCTTAGAAGGTATACATCAGTGGAAGGTGATACCCCTTAAGATAGGTGGGTACTGATAATTTAATTATCCTTGAGATGACGAACTTCAATGTCATTCGTGGGATGGTTGTTTTCATATAATTACCATGTTGACTTATAGTGTATAAGGGTGTAATTTACATAACCCATAGGCATCATCTATATTTATATGGGTGAATGGGATATCTAGGTGAGTCAAGATGGACTCAAGAATCATAGGATGGACTCCACCTTTGTGAACAAAGATTATTGCTAGTGTGGATAACATATACTACTCAACACCCCTCTTTTCGCCTAAACCTGTGCTTCATACCTCATTTCTGGGTCTATGTGGGGGTGAATTAGACGGTTTGGGTTGGTGTCAGTGGAGGTATATAGTTTCCTTATTCACTAATTCCCTTGATAAACAAACCTTATTACTCAAACCAATATTGGTTGCATTTAATGTTTGATCTGGGCTAACATGGGATGGTGTTGGAGGGGGGCTGGCAACTACCTCGATTTCTGTTCTTCATCAAAGATGGATTATTCGACCATTTTTCTTGGCTCCTTTCCTATTAGGTTACTATGATTCTTCTAGGTAATACTGTAATTTTTTTGACCACCTTTTTGGTATTGGTTGTTTTTTCCATATTTTTTTTCTTGTAATAGTGATGTTTTGGTCGGTTCCAACTTATTTAGAGGGGTCGTGACTTTTTACAATTGTTTATCTTTTTTCTGTATAAGGATTGATGGTTTTATGGAAGAGGTGTTATTTCTCTCCCCAAGTGAAAAAAGGATGATATATGGTGTGATCCACTGGTTAGGCCTCTATACTCTCAACTCTGTTGTTTGAGTGACTTAGGGTATCTTGGAGGGTGATCAACTTCCTCCTTTTGTTGAAGGTCCTATGGTCTTGTTTCAATGATGTAAATGATGGTGTTATCTATGGTGACATTAGTGATTTCTATTAGGAAGATCACATGGGAATATGGTACCTTCAATGATGGTAGTTTAAGGTTTTGGTGGTTCAGTTCCGATAGTTTGGTTTCGAGGAGTGGAGGATATATGTTTAACTCATCTATCAGGGGTTATAGCTCAAGGTCTCTCTGATTGAGGTTTCATGCCCCAAGGTGTCACAATTGAGATGGGATGGCACGTGGTTATTTTTAATTTCAAATTTATGATTTTTTATTGGGTTTTATATTGTTTTTTATATTTTAATATGGTGGTATTTTTTGAATTAGGTTTTTGTGAGGTTACCCCTCAACGACAAAATGGTTTATCCAAAAAACCAAATAAAAATATAATATTTAGTTATTAGAAGGGACCCAAACGAATGAATAATAATAATATAAAATGAAGAAGAGAATATGTTAATAGAGATATACAGTGGACCCTATCCATGGTCCAAATCAAATCCTCTATGCTTAATAGGAGAGTAGTAATGTTGAATGTCTAATGAAATTTTTGGTGTGGGATGATTATATAATGTTTAAGTGGTATAAAAAGTCAATACTCACAGGATTTAATGGGATTGTTTTAATCAAAAAAATTTATAACAATTACACGAATATGAATCAAAGTGGAATGATTTTAATTCTAGTAATTCATTTCAAGGGGATGAAAATAAGAGGGATCTATGTTTGATTAGTAAAACTAAAATGGTTCCACAACAAATAATGAAAAATTAAATTTTATAAGATAGAATAAATCTAGAGAAACCCTAACCTCATTGAATCCAATGAGGATATATGTTATTAAATCAATAGAAAAACCCAAAACTCTAAATGAATATCTATTTAACAGGATGTATGATACTATACCCCAATCGATCATTGATACCCTTTTGTTATCACTATTACACCACCCATTAAAAATAAAATAAAAAATGATGGAAGGAATAATCACTTGCATAATGTATTTTATAAAGGAATGAAATTGTAACACCATGAGATTTTATGAGATATATTATTTTTAATTTAATATATTTCATGTTTTTTATGATATACAATGATTAGCTTGTGCTATATGGCATATTGAATTAGCTTGTAGTATACACAACACTATTTTCGACATGTGTTGCATACAATTTCAGTTTCTTTTGATAGAATTAAATTCATGCAAAATTGAGAATATATTTTGTTAAATATATAAATGAACAATGATTGGAATCTTTTATATGAAACACCAAATGATTCTATCACTACGCACAACAAATACTTTTCTTGCGTTACACACAAGAGCGACCTTCTTTGATAGCATGGATTGTACGCGATACTGATTTTCACTAAACAACGATATATTATTAAAATATTATTATTTTATAGGATATAAGCATGACTCTATGAATAGAATGAACCATGTTTAAATTTTTTTATAACATTATAATTTATCATAAACATTTTCTAGAACATTATATGAGAATAAAGTCATTTTTTAAGATAAAAGAAGTATTATTAAAAAAATGTTATTATTCAGCCTATTGTTGTGGAACTAATTTAAAATATAGTTTTTAAAAATATTATATAATATATTTGATAACATAAACATATTATTTGGAAGTGGAGATAAAAATTTAACTTGTTTAATAATTTACTATTTTTCTGATGAAATTCTTATTTTGATGAATAGTAAAATTACTGCATTTTAATTCAAAACTGCATTTTCAACTAATTTATATATATAGTTATTTTTCTAATATTTTTTAAAATTTTAATTTTATTAATAGTTTATCATTTAATCCAATTTTTATCATTATGAATTAATTTTACATTTAAATTCGACATAAACACCGGTTAATCTTTTGATTGTTAATACTTCTTAAAACCCATCTTTTTGGTATTAACTGCATGAATTAATTTTAAATTAATTAATGAGACTTATATGTTTTGAATTTAGTAATATTTATTCCATATTTTCAACCATAAAGTTGTAATTTTTTAAATAGGTACATTTTGTTTTTGGACAGTATATAAATTAAATTAAGTAATTATTTTATTTACCATGGTTAAAGGGTGCATCCGATAAATAAGGGTAAAAATAGTATTAAAATAATATTAAACTACACTAAAACATGCTGTGATCCTATTTCATGATATATTTATGAACATGGGAGTCCTCGGGTCAATTTATGACCCCCATGGATTCACATCGATGTGAAAATGACATTTTATAAGAATTAAGTTATCATAAAGATAATTATAACCTAAACATATAACTTTTACTTCATCAATTTTAATATAAGGTTATATAACTGATATATTTGTATATAAATAGTCATTTGAAATGTAAAAATATTTCCAAGATCATGGTATTTTATTTATAAATTTTAGACACCGTGTAAATAAATTAATTTATGACATAATGATGAGGTAGTGATTACTTTATTAATGAATGATTTAAATAAATGAGATTATAAATATAAAAATAAATTTATTTTGAACCTTTTTATGCCAACCATGAATTTCAGGGATGATTATAACTTGATATCGTTGAATTAATTAGGTTTTTATAAATAATAATTTACTTATTTATTTTAAAAAAAATTATTATATGAATAGTATAAAAATTGAAATAAATTAGTTTTTATAACAAATACAATTTTATTAAATGATATAAAAGTTCTAAAAATGTAATATTTGACCAAATAACATAGGTAATGTTGAAAATTTAATTAATGGACCAATTTAGGTTCTATTTTCATTTTATAGAAACTATATAAACCATATGTTATGAATATACAAGAAGGCATGGTAAGAGCTAAATTAGTTAAAAATGGATTAAAGCTAAAAGATAAGATTACATTTGGGTCCTAAACTTGTCCAATACCTGTTGGTTTAGTTTATTTTTGAAATTCCTCATCTTATATTATATTTAAATTAGTTTTGGACTTTTTAAAATTGAAAATCATTTTAAAATAAATTAATATTTTTAAAGATACCTAAAGAGCCCCACTCCAATCTTATAAAATGGAACCTCATCCCAATCTTATTCACTCAAAATATGCCATAACCTGACCATTTCCCATCTCAACTTCACTGGTTATAGTATTGAGTTTATGGTATTCTCAAAAGACCATCTCTAGTTCCCTAAGCGGAAATTTAATAGAGGCACGTCGAGGAGGAGTTAATCTGTTATGCTGATTCTTTCAAATTTTACTTTTCTTCTTATTCCTCTTAATTATTTGATTCATTGTTATGTAATAACATCATTATCATTAATTTACTAATATGATTTTGTAAATATGAAACAAAAATATTTCACCTTTTATCCATTCTAAAAAAATGCAACCCCAGCACGTACGTAAGTACGGCTTATCGTATCTACGCCGTAGTGTAATCGGTTTTTCACCACCACCTTACATGAATGGGTTTAATGGTAGAAATAATAAGTACATATTATTATAATAACATAATAATAATTCATATATATTATAAACAATCCACTTCAATACCATTCAACAATTTTTGGAATGATATTGTCACTTGTGCATATGTACGGCTTACAGTATCACCGATGCGATGAGATTAATTATCCACATTAACCATTCAAGAATGATTGTAAATTATATATAATAAATAATCATAAAATATATGAAATAATTATGCTAATGGATTCATTTATATATATATATATATATTACTTACTTACATTCTATTCAATAAAGAAATGAAAACAACGTTCTTACGTACGTAGTGTCTACCGTCTCCATGAATGGTTTATTCCATTTCATTTATCCATATTATATATATATATACTGAATATATATGATAAATAAATCAGTTTTTAAATTCAATATGTAATTAAATCATGATCTATGTAATAATATCAAGAATAAAATGTCCAAACATGTGCAATAAATAAAATGATTATTACCCAAAACGTTTCTCTAACATGGAATTGACAAATGAACAGTAATATAAATTCATAAATAAATCATAAATGACCACATATATATTATTATGGATATATTACAGGTTAATAATATGTTTAAACCCACTATACATGATTTTCGGACACATATAGAAGAAATCAGACATATGGTATGTGATAACTTCTTCAATCTCATTTTTATCTGTGATTGTTTATTTGTAAGTAATCACTGGGGATATATTTACTATACATGCCCATGTTTTATAATTTTTTAATAAAATGTCTAATATAATTTTAAGTATGTCTAATGTTATTTTTACTCATTTTTTACTTTTACTACATGGTTTGGAAGGTATCTATTTTATGTTCACAATACAAGGTACTTTTTGACTTTTCTAGAAAAAGTAAGAGAATATGTTTTTTTAAAAATATATGGAATGATTTTATTTTTTTGTTTCATGACATGTTATTTCCATGAATCATAATATACAATATCTCAATTTTATTTTCAATAAAATTCTTATCTTTAAAATATTACGGGAATTTTGAGAAAAGATAATTTTTTTAATGAAGAAAGCATATTTTCCTCAAGAACTAAGTTCAAGTGGTTTTTCAAAATTATTTTCCATCTAAGATGACTCTCTTTAAATAGGGTTATGTTTATATCCCAATTATTAATATGATTTAATTGTGTTTATTATATAAGGGTATTTTATATAGATTATGTTACGTTGGAATGATGTTTATGAAAACCCATTTTATATCTTTGGTTATGCTCTGATTAATGATTTTTGTTTCTGTGGTGCATATAAGGATGATTTAATTATGATATGGGTGGGACCTATATATCCCTCATATTTATTGGTTAAATATTTATATCTCATGATATAGACAAGATTGGACCAAAAATTAATTCTACTTCAGTAATATATGGATGGAATGACAAGTAAACATAGTTCAGTCGGGGACTTTGTCCACTATGATGGTCTTAGCAGAAATTCTATGGCAACTATAGAGAAAATATTATGCTCTTATTAGTTTTCAAAAATTAAATGTTTATTCCAATGTTATTCTATCATTGTTATTCTTAATTTATGATCTATTCCTTACATACTACCAGGATTTATTTCAGGACTCCATATTTTGATGTTTAATATTTATGTTCATGTTTTTATGTTCAAATGTTTATGGTTTGTTTTATGTTCTCCATGATTACCATTACTAAGAATTTGAGCTCCCCATTTTTATGTTTTCTTTTCCCCTGGATAAAATGAAAGGTTTTTAGGAAGAAATAAGGGGAATATATTTATTGGAGATACTGACGATATTTCAATATGTTATAAGATGATTTTTCGAGTTTCCAGAGAGACTGCATTAATACGTTCCTTGGTCATCTGTTTGTGTCATGTATTATGTATTCAAAAAAAGAAATTTAATGTATATGTACTTCAAACTTGGGTCTCTACATAAGTTACATTTGATTGAGTTGATATGACTAAGTAAGTTCATAATAGCAAAAATGAATATATGTTCATGAAATAATCTTGAATTCATAATAAATTATATATATATATATTATATATTAAAATAATAATGAAGGTAAAAATAAATTTAATATACATTCCTCATTATTTAAAATCAATAAGACATGGGAGAAATCTATCCTTCCTAATATTACAAGTCATTATTTCAAATTAAAATAGGTTTGACCACTACTATTACTATTATTACCCAATACAATCTTTGCTCCTTGAACTGTGGTTCCATTCAAAATCCCACCATGGAATGGAGGAACTATCTTTATAATTTATAATGTACCATTGCTTAAAGAAATATGTTGAGGATCCTTCCGCACCATTTCAAAATAACATTATAACCCAACCTATCTTGAAACCAATCCCTTAAAAATGGGTATAATTTATCTTATTATTTTCCATAGGTAAATCATCTAACAACCAAGCTATTTAAAATTAGAATTTAACTCTCCATGTTCTCCAAGAACCATTATCTATATATTACATGGACACAACTAAAAAACTACAGGACTATGGCCAACACCACGTGATACACCATGAGAATTTTAGTCCCTAGAGATATCAAACACCCCCTTCACAACAAGACCACATTAAAAATCATTTTTAAAACCCATAAATCCTTGAAAAATAAAATTAACGACCCATCTAAAATCTAGGTATTTATATTTGACCACAGTTAAATGATTCTCATCCTAAAGAATCAAAAAAACCTAGTGGAAATAGAAATATATCCTAGTAAATGAATTGGGAATCACTTGACATTATATTAAATTAACTATAAAATGATTCAAACATAGAGAATAAAAAAATTAATCAAAATTAAATAATACAAAATCATAACATCTATGTGTGGATTCCTCTCAAACAAGATGGATATACTACCAATTGTTTTCTATAAAACTCAACAACTCCCAAACCATAAATAACTACCATCCATAAACTGAGAAGCAGGAAAAACCTTTTGGAAATCATGCCAATTACCCCCTCAAAGTATTTTAAGAGAAACAAATCAACTCACATAATGTGGGGAACCTTGAGCTACATAACCTATGGCTCAAAGCGACGCTCTAACTCTAGATGTTTTCCTCCCTCTTATCTTATGTGAAGCTTATGAATCTTAAACTGAAGCATTCATCTCAACCACGTTTGAATCATGGTAATGGTCTTTAATGAAACCTTTTTATAATTGAAAGGAATATCTTCATATTTTTTTCACCAAACCTCACCCATTACCAATAATTCAACTAAATGGACTTGACATATCATTGAATCTATGAATTTAGATCAGACATGAAACATTGTTCCTAGTCTACAATACTATAAATAAAATATATAAACTAACTAACCAAGTCCACAAAATTATTTCCAAAACAATTAACACTATATTCCCTTACTATATCTCATTAGCATTTTCTTAAATATATCCTTCACTATATAATAAATAAAATCCATCTTGAATATTTCACAAATCTGGGCCTAATGAATCCTATCCAGGTTTCCATAATTCAACTTCCACCATCTTCAAGTAACCCTTTGAAACAATCCCACATCTAGAATGACTTGGAATTAATATAGAGACCTGACTAACTTAATGGAATATTCAATCTATTATAACCATTCCATAGCATCATGCAAGTATTATTCACTAAGAAACATTGATACTTTGTATCATTGGAACTTATATAAAAATTCATCTTAAGATTCCACTTTTAACTTCTCTCATGGAATGTCATGATGATAATTAAATTGAATATCATTAGTTCAATGTCAAATAAATATGTTAATATATGTCAATTTAATCACAATAAAACCATAGTGAACATTATTTCATGCATGTAAACACATAAATTGTCCCAACATAAACATAATGTTATTACTTTCTCCCCATGTCATAATCACATCCTCAACCCACTTCACTAATCTACATATCTTTCACAAATCATAGATTCCCATAATATCCATTCCTCCCAATCACCAAATTTCATCGCATGTCATCATATCAAAATAATAATCAGGATATCAACAGAAATATTAAAATAATCCATTCCATAAATTGTAAGCAATGTATAATCAATCAATTACTGAGTTACTCATACAATTTTTTCTCCAGTAAATCATATTACTACAATGGGGGGTTGGTGGATGAATCATTATAGCCTATGATATTTAAAATTTATTATCTCAAAAATAAACCCCTACAACTGATTAAATATTAAATTTCTAGTTTAAATATTTTTTTCATCCTTAAATAGTAATTAAATAAATAAATAGAATATGGCACCCCAAATTTTTGATAAGGGTTACAACACAACGTGTGAGACCACTCTTTATTGTATATAGTAATCACTAGAGATAATGATTTTACACTATATGTCAGTCCCCAAATTAAAATGGGTTGGAAAAAATCATCCTTTACACACAGTTTTATAGCATCCTAAAACTACCATTACCCATCACCCCAATGGAAATATTTATCATCCCATTGGTAAAAATAAGTCTTAGTAGATTATAAAGATCTCTTAAAACATTCAATCACCTCTAAAACTGTATAATTTGTTCTTCAAGTTCCAACATGATATACATAACTATATGTGGATGATTTCTTCATGACAAACAAATACTAAAAATAAGAGTCGATAATTCATTAGTTTCATTATCTCTATAAAAAACACTTCATGGGTTTTGATATTCTAACTACTCAATGTTTTAATCTTAGTTGATGATAAATTTTGAAACTCAGATTGCCCAGAATTATGATTCTCAAGTTTTTTCTCATACACACTCCTTCTTTTCACTTTCTTATTTTTTTTATATCAAAACCATCTATAGATAATCAATAAATCTTTCTCAAAATATTTATTCTCTTTCTTTTAGGAATTACTTTTCATATATAGATAGAACATTAAATTTTCATACCATTTAAAGTACCCAAAAAAATATAATAAGATGTGTCATGAATTCTAAAATAATGTTTTCATGACTATAAAAACATTTTTAGCCTCATTGATCTTTCCCACAATGACACACTTAATTATTTCACATGGGTCTACTCCCCATGTTCTAATGTAATTCTAAAAACTTCACTATTATTCTACCTTGGTTAGACACTATTATCAAGAAATATCTTGATATGTTTCACCAAAATTTATTTTTAATATGTAAAATAATTAGAAGTTGTTTAAAACCAATTTTACAAACATAGCATCATTCACAGCTTCTTCTACAACTTATTTGTGGCATGATGACAGAACATATGAAACATAACAATTCAAAAAATCACCTTTAAAATTATCTTAGTCTTTTGAAATTTTCTACATGAATTAAAACATTATTATAATATTATTTTAGGAACTCAATAACAATAAAAATTATAAAATTTATATATTAATTAATATTAAAAATAAAATAAATTAATTTTATTTTTTATCTCATTCAATTAGTATTACTTTAGAAAATGTCATTCACTGAATGAGGATCATTGATTTTTTTCTACTGTAATCTCACTCGATTTGTGTTTTTTAATCATTGTGGAATAATTTTTCCACTATATGATTTGATTATTTTGGGAAAATACAGTCTCAAAATACCTGAAACATTATTACATATATATTTAATGACTTCGAAAGTCATAAAATATGTGATGTACAATGATACATTATTATGATAATGACTTATGAAAAAGTAATATACTAAGAAATTTAATCTGATTCCTCAAAAGGCATTTGATTGATATCAAAGACTTATTCTCCTGAAGGATTACATTCAACTTCAAGAGACTTAAGCTCAAAATTATTTAAATTAGTATATCCTAAAATTCATATTCCCAACATCAAATTCACATGTTTTACATGATGTCATATGATCAATGTACAATGATATGGTCATCATAATCCTTTGAAATTATTATGATAGGAAAATAATCGAGATAATATAGAGACATGTGCTCATGAATTTGTTAATTTCTAACCTCATCTCAAAGTCATATGATGAATGAAGTCTTATGATGAAAACTTATTCTAATATTAAAAATCTTACATTCAATATTGAAATTTATAGACTACATTAAAAACTTATCAAAATTAATCAATATAATTAGAATAAAAAAATCATCTCGAAAATATGAAAAAAATCAATAACATCGTAGAAGTAAAAAAACTATTTCAATCGCCCCAATATTGTTGAAAACAAATTCAAATCCACAAAAAAAATATACACCTTTTAGATTTATTGAAAACATTATGAAACTCTTATAAATAACCTTAGATCTATTTAAAATTCCATAAATCTCATAATAATCATCAAATAATATCATTTCTCTAATTATTAGTGTCTTTCACCACAATACTCGATAAGGTAATTTTTTTTATAGAATTCAATCCCTTAGTGACAAGAAATTATACCCACACAAAATAGAAGAATTTCTCCCTCAATGCATATATGCAATTATCATATCTTTGAATCTACCCCTTAATAATTTATCAATAGCTTTATATGAATTGAGAGTTTACAATCCCTTTTGGATAAAGCATTGAGACTCTATTTATAACCCTTTTTCAACACAATCCATGGAAAAATGAGTATTATTTATACATGTTTTTATAAAATATGGGAAGATAAACATGATGTTTGATTCGTAACTTAGGGAACCTCTCAATTGGAAAATATTTGGGGAGAATATCAACAACTTGTTCATTAGTTCCAATAAAATAATGCTTTACAAAAGCATATATCCCCTTTTAATTGATAAAATGGCATTGAATATTAATGTGGTTTGATCTAGAATGTGGAACCAAATTCTTGTAAATATCTATAGAATTTTTTTTATCAAAGGAAATGCATTGGGTCTTCGCAACATTCCCATGTCAGCTAAATGTACATGTATCTAGACCATCTTTTAATATGTATCTTTTGAAAAAATATTGTAATCCTCAACTATGCTTAATTCAATTGAACTCTATTTTTTTATTGCATGAAACATATTTCTTAATAAGAAAGAATGTTCTACCTAATGTTTAATTCCTATCGACATAGTCTCTCTCCCGATCAGTATATATAAAGGCCAATAAATTCAAATCAGAACTAGATCTATACATAATGTTGATGTCTAGTGTATTCTTGATATATCATAGAATATATTTGGCGTCCATCATACGAGACTCTTTAGAATCACTCTAAAACCTGAAACACTATGTTGCAAAACAGAAGTTCAAAACCGAAACCTATTAGATATAAAATTCTAGCAATCATTTTTCTACACTCCAATTTATTTACACATATTGTGGCCTCATATTTGGCCAGTTTTCTTCTAATACCCATAGGGGTATAGATCCATTTTAATTATTATTCACTCTACCTATTTAAAAAATATATGATTTATTTGTATTAGGATTGAAATATTTGATAACTTTAATGATCGATTTTCTACCAAAATAATTGTAAATCTTCTTAGTATTGTCATCTCAAAATGTCTGTTTATATCCTCAAAAAAATCATAATAATGTTTCACTCTATCACATGGAAAAATGATTCCATCCATATATACTATGAAAATGATAGTTTTTATGGATAAGTCATTCATATAGAGAGTACTATCAACTTTTTACTTTGAGAAATACAAACATCTCAAGTATCTATCTTTCTTGATACACCTTGCTCTTGGGGATATCAATCTTGAAATAAATTTTTCTTCATTTGATTTTTCATTGTAATGTAATTACATCAGTATCACTCATATAATTATATGTTATTATAAATATGAAGCAACAATATTTCACCTTATATCCATTCTATAAAAAATGAAATCACTGCGCATAAATAGGTACAGCTTTCCTTCTCCACGATGTAGTGTAATCGATTTTTCACCAAAACATTACATGGATGGGTATAATGAAAAAAATAATAAGTATATATTATTATAATTATTACATGAAACTAAATTTGATATATTATACAACATCCAATTCAATACCATTCCACAATTATGGGAATGATATCGTCGCTTGTTCCTACATACAACATACTGCCTCCACGACGCAATGAGATTCATTCCCCATGTTAACCATTCAAGAATCATTATAACTTATATATAATAAATAATAATGAACTGTATGAATTACTATTTATAATTTATTTATGTATATATATATATCATTTACTTAATTTTATTCAATTTAATAAGGAAATGAAATCAGCATTCTTACAAATGTACTATCTACCATCTCCATGAATGGTGTACTAAATTTCATTTATCCATATTATATATATATATATATAGTGAATATAAATGATATATAAATAAGGTTTTACATTTTGGAAATAATTAAATCATGATTGAAGTAATAATATCAAGAATAAAGTGTCCAAACATGTATGATAAATAAAATGATTATTACCCAAAACGTTTCTTTAACAGGGAATTGAAAAATGAACCAGTAACATAAAGTCATATATAATAAAAAATGATCCCATAAATATTATTATGGTTTATTACAAGTTAATAATATGTTTGAACCCATTATAAAGGATTTTCAGACACATATGGAAGAAATCAGACCTATGGTAAGGGATAACTTTGTCAATATCGTTTTTATCAGAGATTTTTTTATTTGTAAGTATTTACTGGGGTTATATATTCCATCCATATCCATGTTTTAAAAATAAATTTTATAAAATGTATAATATTATTTTATGTTTTTTTAATTTCATTTTTACACATTTTTTACTTTTATTACATGGTTTAGAACGTATATTTTTTATGTTTACCATACGAGGTTCTTTTTGAACTTCTCTGGAAAAAGTACGAGAAATTTTTTTTAAACTTATATGACATTATTGGATTTTCATGTTTTCATGAAAAATTATTTAAATGAAGCTTCATCTACGCTACCTCATTTTTATTTTCAAATAAATTGTTTTTTTATAAATTTTCGTAGAATTTTTGTAAAAAAAATGGTTTTTACAGAAAAAAGTATATTTTCCTCAATAACTAAGATCCTGTGGTTTTTCAAAACTATTTTCTATATAAGATGACTCTCTTTAAATAAGGTTATGTTTATATCCCGATTATTACAATGATTTAATTTTATAAATTATGTAATTGTATTTTATATCGATTATGTCATTTTGGAATGGTGATTAAGAAAACCCATTTTATTTCCCGGGATATGCTATAAGGAATGATTTATGTTTTTGTGGCGCATGAAAAAATAATTTCATTATGAGATGGGTGGGACCGATATATCCCTCCAATGGATTGCGTAAATATTTCTATCCCATGAGATAGACATGATTGGAATAAAAAGTAAATCTCCTTCAGTAATATATGGCAAGAACGACAACTAATCCTTATTCAGTAGTGGAATTTGTCCACAATGATGGTCTTAGCAGGAATTCCATGGATACTATAGAAATAATATTATGTGATTATTAGTTTTCCAAAATTACATGTTTACTCTAATGTTATTCTATCATGGTTACTCTTACTTTATGATATATGAATTACGTACTACCAATATTTATTTCATGACCCCATATTTTGATGTATAAACATTATGTTTGTGTTTTTAATTTCAAATATTTTTGTTTGTTTTATGTTCTATATGTTTACCCTTACTGAGAATTTGAGCTCACCATTTTTATGTTTTCTTTTTCTAAGGATATAATGAAAGGTTTTTAAGAATAAAAAAGGGGAATATAATTATGGGAGATATTGTAGATATTTCAACATGTTAGAAGATGATGTTTTTAGTTTCTAGAGACACTAAACTAATTCGAACCTTGGGTATCTGTTTGGGTCATGTATTAAGTATTCCAAAAAAGATATGAAATGACCATGTACGTCAAGCTTTGGTGTCTACATACATTGATTGGGATTATGTTAATATGACCAAGGAAGTCCATAATTGGATAAATGAATACAGGTTCATGAAATCAACTTGAATTCATAATAAATTATATATGTAGAGAATATATTAAAATAATTATGAAGGTAACAAGACATTTAATATACATTCCTCATTGTTAAAATTCTAAAATACATGGGCCAAATCTGTCCCCCCTAATCTTAGTTTTCATTATTCATTTTTACATTAGGTTTTTCCACTACTTTTAATGTTATTACACAATACAAACATTTTCCCTTGAACCATGGTTCTATTAAAAATCCCACCATGGAATGGAGGAAATATCTTCATAATTTCTAGTGTGTCATGGCTTAGAGTAATATATGGAGGATCCTTCCTCACCATTTCAAAATACCTTCGTAACACAAAATATCTCAATACCAATACCTTCAAAATGGGTATAATGTTTCATCCTATAATGCATAGGGAAATATTCTAAGAACCATGCCCTATAAAATTAGAATTTAACTCTCAATGTTCTCCATGAACAATTATATCTAAATTCCATGGACACAACTCTAAAACTACTAGACTATGGCTAACCCCACAGGATACACCATGAGAATTTTAGTCTCTAGGGATATCAATCACCCCCTTCACAACTAGTCCACATTTAAAATCCCTGTCAACACCCATAAATCCTAGAAAATTAAATGTAAAGTCCCAAGTATAATCTAGTCATTTGTATTAGACACCTCATAACTGATTCTCTTCCTAAAGAATCAAATTACATCCTCAAGGAATTAGAAATAGATACTAGTAAAGGAGTAGAGAAACAAGTGCCATTATATTAAATAAAAAATAAAATGATTCAAACACTGAGAATAAAAAAATTAATCAGAATGAAAAATGTATAAATCATAATAGCATTGATAGGATACCTCTCAAACAAGATAGATATACTAAAAATTTTCTCGTATAACATTCTTCAACACCCAAACCAAAAATAACTACCCACCAAGGACTGAATAGTAGAACAAACCATTGATAAAATCATACGAATTATTCCCCAAAATATTAAAAGAGAAATCGATCAACTCACATAATGTGGGGAACCTTGAGCTACATAACCTAGGGCTCAAAGCCACGCTCTAACTCTAGAAGTTTTACTCACTCTTCTATTACGTTAAGCTCAAGACCCCTAAACTGAATCATTCATCTCAACCAATTTTGAAACATGGAAATGGTCTTTAATGATACCTTTTTTATAATTTAAAGGAATATATTCATAATTTTTATACATACCCTCACCTATTCCACAAAATTCAACTAAAGGGACATGACATATCATTGAATCTATGAATATAGATCATACATGAAACATTGTTCCTAATCTAAAATAATAGAAAGAAAATATAGAATCTGACTAACCATGTCAATAAATTATTTACAAAACAATGAACATTATATTCCCCTAATATATCTCTTTAATATTTTCATAAAGATATCAATCACTATTTATTAAATAAAATCCATCTTGAAAATTTCCAGAATGTTGGACTAATGAACCCTAACATGGTTTCCATTATTCAACTTCCACTATCTTCAAGCAACCTTTTGTATCATTCCAACATCTAGAACAACATGAAATTAATCCACACACATCACTAAATTAATGGACACATCAATCAATTCTTACCATTTCTTTGCATCATGGAAATATTATTCACTAAGGAACATTGATACTTTGTACCATTGAAACTTCTATAAAGATTTATCCCATGATTCCACTTTTACCGCCCCTCATGAAATATGTTAATGACATTTTAATGGAATATCATTGGTTAAACATCAAATAAATAGGTCAATATATATCAATTGAATCACAATAACACCATAGAGAACATTATGTCATGTATGTAAACTCATCAATTTTCCCAGCCTACACAACATGTTAATACATTCTACCCTCATCATAATCACATCATCACCCCCACATCACCAATCCACACACCTTTCACCAATCATGGAATCACATAATATCCATTCCTCCCCATCACCCAATTTCATCAAATATCATCATATCAATAACATAATCAGGATATCAATAGAAATACAAAATAACCCATTCCATAAAATGTTACCAAAGTATAATCAATCAATTATTGAGTTACCGAAACATTTTTTTCTTCCAATTATTCATATTACTACACTGTGGGTGGGTGGGAGAATAATTATATCCAAAGATATTTAAATTTTTTTTATCTCAAAACAAATCCCCTACAACTGAATAAATATTAAATTTATAATATAAATTTTTTCATTCATCCTTGCATGATAATGAAATAAATAAATAGAATAAGGCACACCAAATTTTTTTAAAGGTTCCATCACAATGTGTGAACCTACTATTTGTTGTAAATAATAATCAATTGAGCTAATGATTTTACACTATAGGCCAATCACCAAATTACAATGGGTTGGAAAAAATCACCCTTTACACACAGTTCTATAGCATCCTACAACTTCCATTACACATACCCCACTAGAAATATTTAGCATCCCACTGATAAAAATGAGTCTTAATAGATGAAAATGATCGCTTAAAACATTGAATCACCTTAGAAACTATAAGAAGATGTTCATTTCGACCTAAATTGATATACATAACTATATGTAGATGATTTTTTCATGAAACAAAATACTTAAAATACGAGTGGATAATTCACCTATTATCTTATCACTATATATAGACACTTCATGGGTTTTAATCTTTCTTCTACTCAATGTTTTAATCTTAGGTGATGATATATTATGAAACACACATATCCCCAAATACAGATTCTCATGTTTTTCTCATACACACTCCTTTTATGTCCTTTCTTATTTTTCTATATCAAAACCATCATTTGATAATAAATAAATGTTTATTAGAAAATTATTTTCTTTCTTTTTAGGAATTACATTTCGTATATAGATAAAAAATTAAATTTAAAAACAATTTTAGGTACCCAAAAAACATATAATAAGATGTGTCATGACTAATAAAATAAAAATCTCATGATTATAAAAACATTTTTATCCTCCTTTATCTTTCCCACATGGACACAGTAAACTGTTTCACATGGTTCAACACACCATGTTCTCATGTAATTCTAAAAACTGCTAAAATATTCTTCCTTAGGTAGACACTATTAACAAGAACCATATTTAAGAGTATCATAAAATATATATTTGTGAATATCTAAAATACATTGAAGTTGTTCACAAAACATTTCACTAAAATAGCTCTATTCACAACTTTATCTACAACTTGTTTGTGGCATGATGAGAGGACTTATGAAACATAACACTTCGAAAAATCAACTTTAAAATAAATTAAGTCATTTGAAATTCTATACACGAATTAAAATGATAATGTAATATAATTTTAGAAACTGAATAAAAATAAATCATCTTAAAATTTATATATTTATTAATCATAAATACAAAATAAATGCATTTTATTTTTTATCTCTTTCAGTTTTCCTTACATTTAACCATGTTATTCACCGAATGAGGATCACTGATTTTTATGATACTTGAATCTCACTCGATTTGTTTTTTTCAATCATTTAAGAATAGATTTTCCACTATATATTTTTATTTGTTTTGGAAAATATAGTCTCAAAATACCTAATACATCTTTAGTTATATAGAATGACATTGAAAGGAATAGACTATGTGAAGTACTATAAAAATTTATTATGATAATGACTTATGAAAAAAAAATATACTATGAAATTTCATCTGATTCCTCAAAAGGCATTTGATTGATCTCATTGTCTAATTCCCATGAATGATTTCATTCAAATTCCAGAGACTTTTGCTCAAAATTATTACAATAAGTATATCCAAAAATTCATATTCCCATCATTTATTTCATATGATTCCCATGAAGTCATATGATCAATGTACTATAATAAGATCATCATAATATTCTGAATGCATTACGACAGAAAAATAATCAAAATAAAAATAGAGACATATGCTCCTGAATTTGTTTATTTCCTACATCATCTCAATGTTTTATGATGATGAAGTCTTATGATCAAAACTTATCCTTTTATAAAAAAATCATACGTACAATATATAAAATTATAGACTACGTTAAACACTTATAAAAATTCATCAAAAGAATTTGATAAAACTAAAATTATCTCAAAAATACAAAAAATATCCAATAACACCTTAGAAGTATCAAAAAACTATTTCAATTGCTTCAATCTTGTTGATAAAAAAATCAAATCCACAATATATACACCTTTTGGATTTTTTGAAAAAATTATTCAACTCTTCTAACTAACATCAGTTCTATTCAAAATTCCACAAATCTCATGAGAATCCTCAAATAATATCATTACTCAAATTGTTATTGCCTTTTACCACAATACTAGATAAGCTGATGTTTTTTATAGAATTCAATCCCTTAGTGACAAGAAATTATAGACAATTAAAATAGAAGAATTTTTCACTCAATGCATACTTGAAATTATCATATCTATGAATCTACCCATTAACAATTTATCCATAGATTCAAATGAATTGGGGGTGTAGAGTTTCTTTTGGATAAATTGTTGAAGCTCTATTTATACCCCTCTTTCAACACAATCCAATGCCAAATGAAGGTTATTTATACAAGTTTTTATGAAATATTTGAATATAAACATGATGATTGATCCTTAACTCAGGAAACCTCTCACATGAAAATTATTTGGTGAAAATATTTACAATTGGTTCCTTTAGTTCCAATAAAATAATTCTTTACAACAACATATATCCCATTTTAATTGATAAAATTGAATTGAATATTAAAGTGATTTGATCTATAATGTTGAGCCTGATTCTTGTTAATATCTTTAGTATTATTATTATCATAGGAAATGATTAGGGACTTTTCACCCTTCCGATTTTAGATAAATGTACATGTATCTAGATCATTTTATTATATGTATATTTTGAAACAATATTTTCTTCCTCAACTATTATTAAATTTATTGAACTCTATTTTTATTTATTCCATTAAACATATTTATGAATAATAAAGAACTCTCCACCTGCTGTAGAATTTCAATCAACATAGTCTACAGTCCAATCAGTATATGTAAAGGCCTACAAGTTCAAATCCGAACTAGATGTATACAGAAGGTATATGTTTAGTGTATTCTTGATATATCTTAGAATCTACTTCACATATACATGAATATACTTGTTCTAATGGTATAGTGGACTTTATGTCCAAAATATTATGTGTCCTTTGAGTTATCCACCCCTTCATACATGTTTCAAAAACCATCCCACATTTTCTATTGTTCTTATTATCGTGTCTAACAGATTAATTCTTAGAGATCATACTCATATAATCATGGATATTGTGGAAAATTATAATATTGAACAATTCGTTTCCACCTTTCAACCCATTTATCATGATTTATATGGAATATTATTTGGAAATAATATCCCACATTCTTTACCTTGAGTAATTAATTTTCTATCCTGTGTAATCCTGAAACTTCATGAAAAATATTTAGAAAATAATTTATATTCTTTATCATATAGTTTTATAACACTAAAAACGTTATTCTTTAATACTACTACGGTTTTATTTTTCACTTTACTACTTTATTCTCAATCTCATAAGTTCCAAAAACATTGATATTTAATAAGAAATAATTTACAAAAGTAACTTCACCTCCTTCATATTTCACAATGTCCTTTAGAATTTATGTATCCCAAATAATTTTTAAATTATACACATTGTCAAGTAACCATTTTTCCTTTCTCGCAAACATTCAAATCTGAAATTATATAAATCAATTTTCTCCTAGATTACTAATTTTATGTTTTCCCTTTTTCATGAATGGATAATTATCCTGGTAAATTTTCAGGTATTTTTCACCATAATGTTCTGGTTTTTTTCTTCCACCAATGAATTCACTCAAATGTTAAATTTTTTATTGAGTAATTATATTTTATGTGACTCCATTCACTACCTTCATCGTTGTAAGACCAACTACTTTAAGGTCAACATTTTTCCCCTTGCTTCATTTCTCATTCTATGTAAATACATGTTGTTCTTGTTTGTGTAGGCCTTGTGGCCATAAGTCCCACAGAACTAATAATAGCTAATAAATATGAATATCCTATTACAACCATATGAATTTTCTAAAATGTGTATTTTATAATTATATATTTTTCATAGTGATGTTGCCAAAAAATATGTGTTTTTTAATGGGGTTGATTTTTATTTTCATTATTTTCCCTTCCATAAATGTATAATTTTATTTTTCAATATCTATTATATCCTAATATTGTCCAAAGTTTGAATTAAAACCTAAACAATAAGGTAAAATATATTAAATCATTAAATATTTTTTATGTAATAGTTTAACCTAAAATGATATGTTTGTATTATAAACAATTTTAGAATCTAATCACTGACATATACAAATTTTTTGAATTCTTATTTTACACTTTTAAATTCCTTCTCATCTTTAAGATATTTTGATTCCATATTAATCGGTTATTATTCTATATACACCCATTCTACTTCATGGTCTCTCAATATTATTTCATTTTAATTAATATTCAACTTTGTTATAAATTGTTATTTAACGATTTTAGTTTCTTTCTTGGGAAATAATTCAATTGAATAAATTTTCATTCATTAAACATTATATAATGTTTTAATATCCTTTTTGAGATTTTGGTTTTTCTTAAGACATAATTCTAACTCATAATCAATGAAAATTTTCCAATTATGTATCTTATCTACCTTCATATTTTCTAATCACGGAGGTTCAATACTTCTCCACATGGGGCTTAATTTTTATATATTATTATTACCCTAAATTTTTCGATTGTTTTCACGATGAAGTATCTTTATATTAATTGTTTCTTGTTAAAATTTTCATTTTTCTTTTAGGAAACATCTTCTTGTACACACTATACATATTTATAGACTTGAAGATATAACACCACTTTTTATTATAAGGAATTTCATCATTTTTATCAGCCTTATATTAAATATTTCTTTTTATTGAATAATTTATAGAAAAATTTCCAACACTGCCAAACATGATGTATTTTAAGGGTAGTTTACCCCTATACTTGACCTTGAAATTTTTTCATATATTTAGAGAATAGTGACATAATTCTATTTGTATATTAATCTATAAAATCATTATAATTTGACTCATTATAATGTTTAGGTTGATATTATTCTGACATTGAATTTCTTATGGATTTAAATTCCATCTTATTTTTAACTTTATTTATGAGTGTAATATTTTTTTATCATTTCATACGAAATAATAATTTTATAAAGATAATCTGATGAATTATTTACCATTTCTTCTAGATTATGATTTTTTACCATAATTTTCAGGAAGTTTCTCTTGAGTTCATTCAGAATTACATTATAATCTATTTTTTCCTTAAATCCTATTTTATTGTTGACTATTTTATTGAATCTAGAGATGTAATCATCAATGGATTCCTAATTTTCCATATTTATATATTAAAAATTTATTCTATATGTATAATTTTATCATTGGCCTTTAAATTACCTTTATAATGTATCTGAAATATTCGAGAACTTCATTGGAAGTCTTTAGAATAATAACAATAAACACTTTGTATGAAATAGATATAAGAATAAAATTCCTAGATCTTACATAAAATTCAATATTCTTATTTTCAATGAATTTCATGTGATCACCTCTTTGAATAGGTAAAAACCATATTATAGTATCATTGAGAACTTCCAGTCCATGTGACCCAAAATATGTTTGCATCCAATTTTAACAACCATGGAATATTTTTCCATTAAATATAGGTACTAATCTAAAATTCATTGAGTTGATGTTATCCATAATTTAGCAGAATTTGATAGACATAACTTGATACTATGATAAAAATTGATAGTTCCATCATATCTTATGGATAAACTAATAGAGGTTTATTTGGTGTAGCTAAATAATTTTCAAATTTCCTCTCTAAAAAATAATCATACACAGCTAATTAAAACATGACCCTATAATATGAATATTTTAATCTCAAACATTCATGATAATGTATAGAAAAAAATATAACAAGACATATAATAATATTTAAAATGATCACCCATAATGTGTTATCCAACACCTTATTGCTTCTAGAAATCAACATATCTAGAGATTTCTCATTATAATTCAATAATCAAATTACTATAGGTAGGGATGAATCACCCTTCACTTACAATTTTACATGTTCTCATTACTACCATTACATAATATCTTAATGAACCCACTCAACATTCTACTAACTATAACTAGTTTGTAAAAGATGAGAGAGTTCACTTGATACACAGGGTCCTTTCACAAATTTTTAAATATACTCCTCTTAATCCAACTTGATATACTGAACAATACACACTCACTTTGATCAATAAAAAAATACTAAAAAAATGAATACTTTAGTCATTTCCTTATCAATATATAAAAAACCTTAATGGGTTTTCTTAACCTTATTAATATTCTAAATGTTGTAATATAGGGTGATGATAGATTTTAAAAAATCATATTAAATTGGATTTAGGTTCTCATATTTTTTCCCATCAACACTCATTAATTGTGTTGTCTTTTTTTCCTATATTCAAACTATATTCATATCTTCAATAAATGTTTCTTGACTAAAGTATTTACTTTTTTTGAGGACTAAATTTTCTTGTGTAGATGACAACTAAAATTATAAAACGTTATTCAAAAACCCAAAAGGGAATATCATAATATGTATCAAGACTCTAATAAGAAATGTTTCATGATATTAAAACCATTTTTATAATCATTTATCATTCACCCAATGATCCATTAAAAACTGTCAGGTGGCTCTACTCCTCATGTTCTCGTTTAATTAACAAATCTTGCCTAACTATTTTTCTTAGGTAGACATCACTATAAATAATTTTCTATAAGAGTTTTATAAAAATAGATTTATGAATATAAAAAACCATATAGTTGTTCAAATGCCATTTATCTGACTTATCTATATTAACGATTTCTACTTGAATATGATTTTGGCTTAATGAGAAATGGTGAAAATTGAAAAGCTTCAAAAAATCACCTTTAAAAATATTTTATAAATTAATAGAACTTAAAATGTATGAAAGCATCATTAAAATTATATTTTAATGGATGAAGAATAGAAAATCATCATCAAACTTATATCTATGTTATTCTTGAAAAAAATAATTATTGCATTTTTTTCCCTTCATTTGGTTGGTTGCACATTTGAACATTTTATTCACTAAATGAGGATCATTTATTTTTCATACTATATGAATTATAATCGATTTGTTTTTTTTAATCACAACGTAATAAATTTGGCATTGTATGGTTTGACTTTTTTAGAAAACCATTATTTGGGTAACTTATAGAATTTTTTAGATATATGATATTACATTGGAATACATATCATATATGAAGCCCCAATGATAATTTATAATGTTAATTACTTTGTAAAAAGTATTATTTTTTGAATATTTATAAAATTACTCAAAATAATTACCATTGAACTCAAAATATTAAGCTCATGAATGTTTACATTCATCTTAAAAAGACATATGCTACGATGTTTCATAATCAGAAAAACCTCAAAGTCAAATACTAAATTTAAAAGACATACAATGCTCATTATTTTATTCAAATAGAGTCTTATGATAAGCTCATAATAATTCATTTAGTTCTTATGATTGAAAAATACATTAAAAAAGTATATATTTATATACCCATTCCTATGACAATTTTCTACCTTAACACAAAGTCATAAAATGAATTAAGTATTGTGAAGAATAATTTTTCTTGGATTAAAATTCATATGCTTGAAACAAAAAATTCAGGATTACTTTAAAAAAATACAAAATATTTCTGAAATCACTCCATCCAACTAAAATCACCTCCATAATTGTATCACCCCAACCCCAATTACCCAGAGTCCTTGCATTATTTTAATAAATTGGCATGATTACAAGGAATTATGTCCCGAAGGACCAATCTATTTAGCATTCTTGGAAAAAAGATTACATACATGAATGTTACATTACAATTTATAACATATAAAACAACAAAAATAATCTTTTATGAATACTAATATTCTCTTGCATTAACCCTGCATATCAATCACAATACACTTCATGGAATCCTAGGAAAAATAAAACATAGAAAGGGGTGAGCTCAGATGCTCAGTATGGATAACAGTACAGTAGAATCTATCATAAATATGAATAATCATTTAAGTAAATGAATAACTAAAACACAATCCTTCTAAACTTGAACTTCATCATAATTTGGAAAAAAATGATGTAATTACAATTACTTATTCACATTGATATTCTACTAGTCGAATAATCACATGCAGTATCACTGACCACATTCATATTGATTGAATAAATAATGTCAGACTATCATAACCACATAGTCAAGGCCTTGTGCCAAGACTAAAAATGAGATTTTTATAAAGGCATTGTTCCAAGAAACTAGTTTGTCTCGTGAGACCTACTGATTAATTGAGGATCTATAGCGGGCTCCACTCGTCACTTACTAAGTCTAATGCATTCCTGATATGAAAAGGTTTAAACATAACAAAAACATTCGTATTAAAACTATCATAAGAAATGTCGATACTTAATCCATAAACCATGAATGGTGTAAAAATACCACATCCAAAGTCAACATATCTGAAAACCTTCAATAAAATATGGATGGTTTGTATCATAATAAATCAAAATCAAAAAAGTTAAAATCATTCAAATGATATTGATATAAATGAAAATATTTTGTAAACATCTTTAAGAGAAATATCCCTTTTCATGAAAATATTTAAAAGTTGACCAATTTAGAAAGGAAGAGATATAAATTAATTTTTTAATAAAAGGGTCTCATATGACTTTGAATCTTTTGGAAGGAATTATGATTTTTAAAACATTCTTGTCCATATAAATAAATCATTAAAAATCATTTTCATAAAATGGACACTAATGAGAATGATTTAGAAGAAATAATATTTAAATAATTTAAAATTATTTTTTAAGAAAAATTCCATTAAAAATAATCCGTTTGAAAACTCTTTTATTAAACATGTACATGGATAATAAATATGTACTAGTAGATACATATATAAAAACAACCTCAGATAATAATGAGATTGTGATATTAACCATTAAAATTTGGTATCTTATCAAACATACACCCCATGAAAAGATGTATCATACAATGAATATTTAATGAAATATAAATTAAAGTTTATTACACAAATAATACAGTTAGAGGTAGTACATACACCACACAAAATGTAATAGTGGCAATATGTAATGAATCTCACGGGAAAAAGGAGTGAGATGAAAACACCTTACATTGCACTTTCCTTTAGTCGATGGTACATTTATCCTCTTGTATGAAGTCCTTAGTATGTTATTAAGTTATAACAGAATCATATTAATATTTTTTATATCATAAATTATTCATTTATCACTTTATACTAGAAATTTAATAATAATTTCAATGTTAAATGAACATTTTGGGTAATAATCGCTTTCTATATCGTACGTGTTTTAACATGTTACTCTTGATTGTATCACATAGATTATGATTATAATACTTCCAGAATAAAAAACATGATTTATATATCATATATATTTAGAATATAAATATTTATAATAGACATATATATGAAATGGAAATAACCATTTATGGAGATGGTAGTCCGTACGTATGCATAAATGTTGTTTCTGTTTTCATAACGTATTGAACGGATCTATGTGACTAAAATATATATAAGTAAATATATATATATATATATTAATATATATATCTCTAGTATAATTATTATTTTATATATTAAAAACATATTAGTAATATATATTTTTATAATCGTCGATGAATGATGAATGTGGAAATGAATATCATCGCGTCGTGGAGACGGTAATCTGTACGTACACACGAGCAACAATATCATTTCCTTAAAGATGTATAATTGGATGGTATATTAATTTTACTGAGACATTTTCATGTTATTTTCATTATTTATATACATATTACTCATCATTATATCCATCCAAATTACATAGTGTTGAATACCAAATTACACTAGGACGTGAAGACGGTAAGTCGTACGTACGCATGCATGGTGACATTATCGTTCATAAGATGGAAAGAATAATGAATATTGTTGTAAAATATTAATAATAAAATAAAATTATATATAATGTACTATAATTATTATTTTATAATGGAAATAACTAAGAAAGAAGAAGTGGAAGAAGAAAGGAACTTAAAAGAGGGTGGTGAAATCATTACCTCTTCTTCAGGTTTTTCCTTTTGATTTTATCAAAAGGGATCTTTAGGTAGTCTTTATGATCAAACTAAGGCCTCTAGGGTGAAGATAGAATATTTGGGAGGATATTTGGGTTGGGGTTGGGCGTGCCAAATGGCTTTGGAGATGTGATGTTGAGAGAAGGGGAATGCCCTTTTATAAGAGGGGTGAGGGTCACTTTATGAAATGATTAATGTATTAATTTATTATACAATAATATTTGGTTTATAATGGTTCCAAATGAATTTATTTCTATTATTAGGTGGTTATGGGTCGAAATAATCTCATCCTGTAGGTTTTAGACAAGATTAGGTTACAATTTTAACCTTATCATTCAGATTTAACTCTTAGTTAAATAGTTTAACGTTTTCAGTGTCTTCTTGTATTCTAACTATATTTGGTTAGTAAACATACTATAAACATCCAAGAGAAACTCAAGTGGCTCATTAATGACAAATATAATATTAGTTAAGCCCTTTTTTTGAATTTTACATTTTTAGAAATATTATATCAATTAATAATATAGTATTTGTTTTAAATATTAATTTATGTCAATTTTGACAATATTTGGTATTTTGTTGTTGTGAAAGTTATAACAACTTGATTACTTCAAAAAATATACATTTAATCATCCCTAACATTTCATAGTTAGTTATAAAATTCGTGTATGTCCTAAAAAATTTGAAATTATATTTATTTTAAAATTTATAATACCATTTATTTGATTACTTCATTAATATGGTTATTACTGTATCATCTTTGTGTCATAAATAAATTTAATTATATTATGTATAAAAATAATAAATAAAAAACTATGATGTAGTAAATTTTTCTATATTTCTAAAGAATATTTATAGTCGAATTTATCTTATTTATAAACTTATATTTAAAATGATTTAGTTAATAAACATTGAATTTAACACTTTCAACTCTTCCTTAAATTAAATAATAATAAATGTTATAATCTAATCCAAGTGGACCTAAAGGGTCATATGTTTTTCCTAATGTTGTTTTTGGACGAATTAGACTTATCCATTAGAATTAGGACATGGTTTAGGGTTATAATATTATCATTCTACCCTTAATTACCCTATTTACTGTCTACTATGGTAAATAAAAGTAAAAGTTACTATTCACCAGAAAATATTTTTATCTAGTTGAACAAAATTTTACTCCATGATGTTAACCATGTCTCTCAGATTTTCAAAATTCAACTCACAGAAGAGGTAAAATTATTTTTTATGCGAATTTACAAATTCTCTTATGGGGTGGGTAAAAGATTGTGAAAAGTTCAATAAAATTTTTATATATTTAAAATTATTTTAAACTAACTCTAATGAATTAAATTGAAATTATATAGGTATTATATATCAATTTTGAAAAAAAATAAATTTAAATAAAAGAAATAATTTTTTAAATAAATATTTGGTTTTAAACTATAACTCGGTGTTTTTCACAATTCATCAAAAATTAAAAGTCTTCAAAAAAATACAAAAAATTTACCCTAAGATAATTTTGATATTTCAAATTCAATAATGAAGTGTATTTTATGAAATTAAAATCATAAAATTTTCATTTATTAATTTAAAATTAATTCCCGCTATCAAAACCAATATGCGTAAAAATAATAACTATCAAAAGTTTGACACTTGTTTTTGTACAATTTCAAAGTGAAATTAATTACAATGACAATCATTGGATCAAATGGTAAAAATATAATTTATTTATACTTTTAACCCACTAAAATTTTTAATTTAACAATATAAATGATTTTGATTAAAAAGTTGTTTTCATTTAAAATATAGTATTTTTCACTATTCACCCAAATATGAAAGTTATCAGAAAAACACCAAAACATTATTGAAAATAAATTCTTATGTCATGATTCAATAGAAGAAGTTTATTTTGTGATGTTGAATATATAATAGTTTCATATATTAGATTTAAAAAAGGCTTCTCTAATAAAAAGAAGGTAAAATTGCATTTTCTGAAAAAAACTTCTTTTATCTGAAAAATTGTATTTTTTCATACATTATGTCTAAGAAACTCATAATATGGATTCTAAAATTATATGTAATATATAAAGTTCAAAATTCAGTTAATAATATTTATAACCGCTTTTGAATGGCTTGTTTGGTAAGTCATGGTGCGCTAGAACTCGGAGTTGCGTGTAGTGTATGTTATTGAATTACATTGCTGAAATAACGTACTACGAAATCTTGGGGTGTTCCATTCTTCTCTCCTCCAATAAATTGTGTCCTCACAATTTGAAATTATTTTTTTAAAACAAAATGATGAAAATAGAAAATACCTTTGGGAAAACCCACATCGGAAATTAGGTTAATAAAATTTAGTCTTAATAAGAGGAAAAGGGGAATGAAATAGTCACCTCCAAATTATGATCTCTATTAAGAGAACATTGGTGGTAATTAGAGACACATAATTAGAGGGAAATGTAAAAATTTATAGGGAGTTATTGAGGTCATCAATCACAAAAATTGTATAATTGAGGACCTCAAAGCCATCAATCTATGTTGATTTAAAATATTATCGGTTCAACGAAACATAAGGTATTAGGATAACACATTTTTAGTTTTAATATTCTTTACCTAAAGTTTAAGAATTTATTTCTTCATAGAATAAGAGTAGAAGAAAAACTTATACTTAACAAGTAGAGTTCCCATCGTTTAACTAATTTCTACCACAAACTCATCTTTCACTCTAAAAGATAATAGAACTGAAAAAAAAATTCTATTTATCCAATTCATATAAAGATAAAAAAATGAGTTTATAATTCATCTACCAAACCTATAAAAAACTACTTTATTCAATCCAGCATATTACATGGGCTAGTGGTAGGTGATACACCCTTGTCTTCCTTTGGATGTGGGTTCAAGTCTCACGGTCGTGCCGGATGCGGCGGGTTGCTGCCCGACCTCTAGGTTGTCCTTTTATGGAAATCCAAAAATAGTCTCAAACTAGACTTATGCAAAATATTTATATCAAAACTCATAGTCCAAAATTTATAAGGATGGTAAACACAATGAAGATCATTTTTTCCACATAATAACATGTGAACACCTTCATCATGTATTCTTTAAAAACACTACAACGTCTTGAATTACCATAAAACAGTATTGATTACATTCGTGATCCCTTATTCATCATAGAATACTGGATATACTTTTTCCATCCAAAAATTGTTGTAAACTCCAACAATGACGGAATATACAAATCATTAATCAGTTTCAAGGTAGTCAAGAATATCCAATATAATTTATCCAAATCAAACATGTATTATTCGAAAATTACTACCTCAGTATCAGAACCATATTATGGTTTATCATTTTCTCAACCATATATTTTCCAAAAATTTAACCCACAATTGATTCAATTTTCATGGTTCCACACAGTCTCATGTCCTTAAGGAAATAGTATTGTAGTACAATCCTTATATACTCCATAATTATTATAACAAGTATATTATTGATAAAAAACTCAAATGAAATAATTCTCTAATAATAACATAAGAACTCTAATCTTTCCTCCTCATTTGTGGTAGTATCATTGTTTCGGTGTGGATGTGCGTCGGGTTACGCTGTTCCGCCAGGACTCGTTCGCGCATGCACCCGTCGACCCGAGGGGATAGGCGCGCGGCTTGTGGCCCCGTAGTCCCGCTTTCCAAGGGCGGGCGGCATTCGTCCCTTATTCAGGGGCGTCTGCTCCTTGATCGAAACCGGGATGATGGGATGTCGGCTCCTCCTTCCGTGGACGTCTCCTCGGAACTCGTCACCTAATCCGGGTCTCCCTCATAGATTTAAGAATGTTTGTGAATCTCGTTCCCGGTGCCATGTCTCCATGGACACCGGTTAATTACGCTGCTTCCGCCCGGACACTCCAAGGAGTCTGGTCGGGGCAGCAACCTGCGGTGAGGAGACCGGGTGGCTCCGGGTGTTGGGGACTGCGACTCTGCATGTCTGCCTTCCGTCCCTAATAGGGCTTCTCGAAGGCGCTATGGCCTGAGGCATCCTGCGCTTGGCGCGGGGAACTGTGTTACCTGAGGTTTTCCTCAGCTTCCCATGTTTAACACGGGGTATGCCGCGAGTTTAACGTCCAGCCGGGACGGCGTCGGACTGATCAACACGACGAGTGGATCAGATGACAGAACCCCTTGCGGGGAACCTCCGACGCTGGGGCCAGCACATGGGCAGCTTCTCGAGTGACGTGGAGTGGAATGAAATGGCATGACCCCACCGGGATGTGGCGGCCCGGGTAAGGATCAGGATGGATGACGGCGTGAAGAGCATGGACCCCGTAGGGGCTTCCTACGTACCATGCGTTAGCGCGGATCAAAGTCAGCGTAGTTCGGGTATACAGTTTAACGTCATGCTGGACGTCGGCAAGCCGACTCACGAAGAGATCGAGGCCGCCGGGCGGAGGATTGAACCGAACCACCTCGCACAGAGGGGGATGGAACGGCCGGGTGGATCACAGTTTCACATCATGCTGGACGTTGGCAAGCCGACTCACGAAGAGATCGAGGCCGCCGGGCGGAGGATTGAACCAAACCACCTCGCACAGAGGGGGATGGAACGGCCGGGTGGATCACAAGTTCACGTCATGCTGGATGTTGGCAAGCCGACTCACGAAGAGATCGAGGCTGCCTGGAGAAGGATTGAACCGAACCACCTCGCACAGAGGGGGATGGAACGGCCGGGTGGATCACAGTTTCACGTCATGCTGGACGTTGGAAAGCCTACTCACGAAGAGATCGAGGCGGTGGGGAAGCACAATGGAGATACACACGTGCAGTCCCCCACAGAGGCGGATTCATAGGTGAATCAACGCAAGTGTGAACCCGGGAGGGGTCCACTGATGGACGAACCGACGTAAATACGACCGGGACGACCAGGTGGCGGGCTTGAACCTCTGAGAGGCTTCCTACGTACCCTGTTTAGAAGACAGGGATCAACGTCCACGTAGTTCGTTCTGTTTGTAACGCTCTACCCCCGTGGGCGAAGGCCACTCCAATCCCGACATCCCTGCAGAGACGAGCGGGTGGGGGCCACATCCAAACCGGGGGGAACCTACGTGCGGGGCACGGGATCGGGTGATGCGGACGGTTTAACATCTTGCCGGACGAAGTACAGTTTAACGTCGTGTGTTGAGGACGAAGATGCTTGGCAGTTTAACGTCTTGCAGCACGGACGATGGGGGCTAGGCAGTTTAACGTCATGCAGCTTGGACGTATGCAGTTTAACGTCGTGTAGGACGTGGTGCAGTTTAGCGTCATGTAGGACGAATTACAGTTTAACGTCGTGCATGACGAATAGCGTGCAGTTTAACGTCTTGTAGCTGGGACGAATGCAGTTTAACGTCGTGCGGGACGTATGCAGTTTAACGTCGTGCAGGACGTATGCAGTTTAACATCGTGCAGGACGTATGCAGTTTAACGTCGTGCAGGACGTTAAAGCCGCCGATAGGTCCGTGTCACTTTGCGCAAGCCTATGGGGGGCCGCACGGGAAGACGACGCACGGTGCGGGCACCCAGGATGAGGGTCATCGGGCGCCATGCAGGCGGGTACCCTCAGGGGGTCAAAGGGGGCGACCCTGGCGGTTTGCGCGCAAAAGAGGAGCTTTGCGCGCAATACCGCGGGTCGGCGCGCAAATGGACGGGCTGGCGCGCATTTGGGCCAGCACTTTGCATGCAGAAGATAGAGATTGCGCGCACCGGGCTTCGGATAGCGCACGGGGGCAACGACTCATTCTTTAATGAATGGCCACTTTGAAAATGGGGGGTGCGCGCAATCGGGCTGGATTGCGCGCACCCGGGGGGGCAATTGCGCGCAAGAGGCTTCTTTTGCGCGCAAATACCTTTGAGTGAAGTGTTATTCAAAGGAAAGGAGCCAAGGGGATTGCGCGCGAAGGCGAACCCCGAGGCTTTCTTGCGCGAAAGAAAAGAGGTTACCTGAAGATCGGCACTGCGCGCGGAGGGGGTTGGATTGTGCGCACGAGAGACCTTCGGATTCCGGCAACCTCAAAACGTCGGGGGTCGCCTTATATTTATAGGCAACCCCTGGCGCGGAATCCTGTTCGCGGGGTGCAGAATTCTCTTCGCGGGCGCGGAATCGGGCCCGGCGCGCAAAGGGAGTCGCGCGGACCACCGGCGCGAAAAATTGCGCGCCGGCCCGGCGCATTGCGCGCATCCCGGGAGGTTTGCGCGCGGCTCATCAACTTTGCTCGCGAGTCTCCAAAATTCCGCGCAAGACCTCTGGACCCTCCGAAACATGCTTCCGACTCCAAATATGACCTCGCTTTCCGCATCCGGAGCTTTGTTTGGGAACAACGGACTTTTCCGGCGTCTACAAAAGCCCCCCCTCGGAATCTGATCGGCGAGAGGTCGCAACGATCGGGTTCCGAGGGAGACGCCGGAATGCCGAAGTCCTGGGTACTGCAGGACTGTGGCGTGCAAAAAAGGGCGTCGGGCGCGAAATTCGCCGGTTCGGTCGCGCAAAGCGCTTTCCGCGCAGCGCGGACTCCGGCCTCGCCTATAAAGAGGGGCCCTGGGTCCCCCCCCACCGTACATTGGCCTTCCGCGCGATAAGCATCTAAGCTCTCGTGCGCGAAATTGCCTTTTCCGGCGCGGAATTCGCCCGCTCGTCGCGCAAACTTGTCCGGGATTCGGCCTGCTTTTGCACGAACACCCGGGGTTTTACGCGACGGACTTCCCGATTGCGCGTCGTCCACTAGGATTGTGCGCCAACTGTCAAACTTCTCTACCAGCCTCGTCCGATCCCGCACACTTCATCCCTTTACCCGCACGACTCCCGGAGTTTCTGAGATGGCCGTGAATCAAGGAAATGAGGGGGGTGCCGCCACTCGCAGAGCTGAGATGGCGACGAACGAGGAGGTCTACAGAGCCACGGAGATTGTTTCCAACAATCAATCCTTGTTCGACTTGCTGACGCCGGCCTAGAAGACATATCCACTGTCGGACAACCTACCGCTCTGGAACTTCGGCATCCTAGATGAGGTTCCGGTGCTAGGGTTTGAGGTTGATGCGCCACGGACCTGGGTGACTCGGGAGGACGAGCTTCCACGCTATAACATCACCAACAATGGGCATCCTGCCAGGGAGACCAGACACTTAGATGTCTATGTCCTGAACCCGATGACGTGAACCATCGTCGGAAGTGAGCCTACTGCGGAGAACTCTCCAGCCCTCTACTCGAGCATATATCGCCAGAGTGTCACCGACGACACCAAGGGCTGGCTGAAGGACTGGGACTTGCGGTCTGGGGGCAACTTCACCAGTGAGTGGGCCTGGGCGTTCTGGGTACGTCACACTTGCGATCACTTCGCGGAGGAGCTGCGGTACATCGGCCTGTTTGAGGCGGTGTGGACGTCGCAGTTCCACTTCTACCAGCAGTCCGAGCTCGGGCCGGAGCTGTTCACCCGCTGGTCCCCGGATACCAACACCTTCCATCTTCACCATGGGGAGGTCGGCATCGGTCTCTGGGACATCCACTGCATCGGAGGTATCCCGCTGGAGGGTTACCAATACGATGAGTTCCTGCCTCCGAAGAACATCTGGGAAGACAGGTCGCGGACTCCCATTCTGACCTGGCATCTGCTTGACCTGGCTACGCAGCGGCTCGGGATCAAGGACTTCCAGAAGGACATAGCCTACAAGGAGTGGTTCGGCCAGTTCTGGAGCATGACCCGGCGGTCAAGATGCCAGGCAGGGGGAAGCGGTGCCCAACCGCGGCTCAGAGGAGCCGGAACGGGTCGTACTGGCAGGTCCTGGAGACGGGTGACTACCGCTCATGGGGGTACCACGTCATCGAGGACCGGGACCCAAATGTCCGGTACGCGGCGTTCCTGGCCGCCTTTCTGAGTGGGTGGCTCCTGCCAGTGCGGGACGCGAGAATGGGCGTCCGCCCGGCGACACTGGCGATGGCGGGCGCTATGGCCGCCAATAAAAGATACAACCTCGGGGTCCCAGTACTGGCGAAGCTGTATGCCATCCTGGGATGCATCTCACGAGGGGGGTCGCCATGAAGGATCTGTGGGCCCTTTCAATTCTTCCACGGATGGGTGGTTGCTCACCTCGGTGGGTACAGGTCTCCGAACGCCATCATTCCTCCGGGCAACGGCCTGCGACCCTCCCTGCTGAACATCACGGGGGTCGCTCCGATGACCCTAAATGAGGAGGACGTGAGGATTCGGATTGGAAATCATGCCAATTTCAACTTCAGCCCGTTCCCCACTCCCGTTGGCCAGATGATCGACAATGGGCAGGGTCCGCTGGAGCAGCACGAATACTTCCTGAACATGCGAGGCGGGGTTCTCGTGGATCGGATCGACGGGAAGGTGATCTGCAAGCCCTACGTGCCAACCCGGTTCGCCAGTCAGTTCGGGTGCCTTCAACGGATGCCGAAGAGGGTATTCACTGCTGTCCGGGAGGAGACGAACCCTGGCGTCCTTCGCCAGATGTTGCTGATGTTCGCCGCTTTCGGCTCTGGCGACGTCATCACTCTCCCTCCTACCGGGGTCGACGCAGGCTTGGAAACCGAGTGCTCCGAACACTGGGCCATCGCGTACCCCGAGGGGCTTCTACGGAAGCCAGTTCGGCGGCTCGAGGTCACCCGTGCGGAGACCGGGCGTCAAGGAAGGAGGAGAAGTGCCGCCACACGGGGGAGAACGGAGGCGCGCCAAGCAGCGGAGCCGGAGCGGGCAGGGACTTCGGCGGCGGGCACATCGCAAGCTGCCGCCACGACTTCAGCGCCCGGAGAGGGGGCACCTGCGGCGGTCGGGGAGCGGCCCGGGAAGCAGGTAAGGAGCCTGCTCGAACTCTCCCATGATGCAGTCTTCCCGGCGCTGTGGTCGGCCTGGATGACCCTGCGGCAGTCACTGAGGACCGAAGCCATCTGGCGAAAGATACTCAGAGAAGGAATCTATCTGCCAGAGGTCGGGCACCTCCAGATCGCCGACAGGGTGAACTTCAACCGGCAGTATGCGTATCTGACGGCCATGGATGAGTACGCGCGCCAACGTGGTCAGCGTGCGGAGCCATCCCTTCTGGTGAAGGTGATGCTCGGTCTAGAACCCGCTCCAGAACAGATGCCGCCGGAGGAAGATGACAGTAGCAACGACTCCGAGGAAGAGGAGGAAATGGGGGAGGATGAAGGCTCCGAGGGAAGATCCCACCAGGGGAGCCCACGGGAGAGCGGCGAGGTGGCCGGCTCTGACAATGTTGATGTCACTGAGCTCCTCGAGGTCCGCTTCTATCCCTACTCAACCTGCTTCATCCATTCTCTTATGCAGCTTCTAACCCATTTCTCCACCTTTCTCAAGAGGGCACGGATGTTGGTCGGGCGCCCTCAGTAGGAGTAGGAGAGGCGCCAGAAGGACAAGGCGGGGGCCAGACACCCATCATTGAATTGACAAGCGCGGAAGGGTCCCCTGCTGCAATTGTTCCTGCGGCGGCCGGGACAGCGGAAGATGACGCTTTGGATTCCCGTAAGTCTCCTTACCTTACTGTCGGTGCTTGCCGTTGACGATCTGTGACTAACCATGGCATGCCTTGCGCAGTGATCTCAACACTGGAGGCTTGTCGGGTTGCCGAACCCGGGCCATCCATGAGTGGACCAGTGGCAGACATGCTGCCTGCTCCGGAACAGACTTCCCACACCGATCCGGCCCCACCAACTGCTGATCAGGGGGCAGCGGACACCGGCGGTGCTGCCATCGGAGAGAGATCAGGGGCTGACGAGGGTGTCAGCGCCGCTGGGGCGAGAGAAGAAGGTCGCCCAGATGTTGGGGAACCTATCCCCCATGAGGACATCCCAGGGGCGGACCCCGCAGTAGTTCTGCTGGCTGCCTTCCCTGCCTACCGGCCTGCCGACCCTGAGGAGATGGATGACTCGGACGCGGAGGCGGTCGAGGAGAGCCGGGTAACGCGACGCAGGGGGTGGAAGTGCATCCAGCGCTTCCTCAAGCGAGACCCATCGGAGTGGCTGGGGCGCATGGGATCACTTCAAACCTGGCTGCGCTTCCTGTGTGCCGGGGGAGCTGATGCTCAACGCCTCCATCTGACGGTCCGTGATTTCATGTCCAAAAAGATGCGCGAGAGCCGCCGGCGTGCCGACGTCGCACAATGTCGGGACATGTCGGAGAACACGCGGGCGCTCCTCGCGGCGGAACAGGAAGTCTGGCGTCTCGAAGGGCAGGCGGCAGAGAAGGAGGCCTGCGTCGCAGCGTGCACTGAGCTTGTGGAGCAACTAATGGCCCAGCTGATCGACGCCCAGGTACAGCTGACAGAGGCGGGCCAACAGATGGTCACCATTCAAGTCGAGCGGGAGCGTGCACAGGCCAGGATCGACGAACTGCGTGCTGCGACTGCCGACGAAGAGAGGGCACGCAGAGAGCAAGAAGCAGCCCTGGAGGCCGCCAGCCAAAGGGTAGCGGCGTTAGAAAGGCTTATCCAGCACGCTAATCCTTAGGGGCTTTGTTTTTGCCACTCCCAGAACATTTGCTTCCGCTACTCAATATTTCGATCCATTTGTATGAACCAATATATTTATCTGCATCTTTTGGCTTAACATGCTCAACCACAAATTGTCTCGCGGGAGTGTTAACCAAGCTTCATGCATCTGTAACTGGGCCTGGATTTCTAGAGAAAAGAGGGAGGTCATTCCTAGGAAAGGAGACATCAAGCCTAATCAATGTATCATCCCCCCAACTTGTTCCGACACACGAGCGAGACAACGCTAGGGGTGTTGAGATTTTATCCGAACATAGGAAAATGAGAAAGGGTGAATCGCGTGTCCCGAATTCAGAAATCCACAACGGTTGGCCTTCCAGGAAATGCCCAAGACGGCAAGCGGACAATGGATCAATCGACCATACTACTGCGATAGACGGACCGAAGGTCATCATCCATATTGCAGAAGGCGGATCACATGTCAAAAAACATCAATGCTGCTTTGGGGGTTCCTTCAGGCACAAGAGGGAAATCCAGATCAACAGGGCATGCGAAGCGTGGGGCGAAGTGACGATTTGTTCGGATAGAATCCAACGCTCTCAAAATTGCGCCACCGTGGGCAAAGCGTATTAGGCGGATGCACTAATCTGGCCGTGAATCACCCCAATTCTCAGACAGAACCTCTTTGATGAGGAAACGGTCGCTTCCCATCATTGCGATGGGGCATCCCGAGCTGAATCGGGGAGAATATCACAACTGCACCACTCTACCCGAAGTCAGGCCAGACGGCCGGCGACGAGGAGGGGCGGGACTTAGCGATCCCTGAGGCTGGACCCGAGTCGGAATGCCTGGGCATTCCTACGTACTCCATCAGGCTGGAGATCAAGCCACACGTAGTTCTGAAAGTGCAGTTTAACGTCATGCAGGACGCAGAACCCCGTTTGGGGAGATCTTAGTTTAAGGTCGTAGGGCTCGGACCATCAGGGTAGATCTTAGTTTAAGGTCTTAGAGCTCAGACCATAAGGGGAGATCTTAGTTTAAGCTCTTAGAGCTCGGACCATAAGGAGAGATCTTAGTTTAAGGTCTTAGAGCTCGGACCATAAGGGGAGATCTTAGTTTAAGGTCTTAGAGCTCGGACCATAAGGGTAGATCTTAGTTTAAGGTCTTAGAGCTCGGACCGTAAGGGGAGATCTTAGTTTATGGTCTTAGAGCTCGGACCATAAGGGCAGATCTTAGTTTAAGGTCTTAGAGCACGGACCATAAGGGGAGATCTTAGTTTAAGGTCTTAGAGCTCGGACCATCAGGGGAGATCTTAGTTTAAGGTCTTAGAGCTCGGACCACAATGGTAGATCTTATTTTAAGGTCTTAGAGCTTGGACCATAAGGGGAGATCTTAGTTTAAGGTCTTAGAGCTCGGACCATAAGGGGAGATCTTAGTTTAAGGTCTGAGAGCTCGGACCATAAGGGTAGATCTTAGTTTAAGGTCTTATAGCTCGGACCATAAGGGGAGATCTTAGTTTAAGGTCTTAGAGCTTGGACCATAAGAACCTCAAAGTATGCCACATCGTGGTCCTATCCCCTGGATATGCGAAGATGCACTGAGGGATAGTGTCAAGAGTGTCAAGATTTTTCCTGGTCATAATGGGGGGTGGAAAACGTAATGTGAATCATGCGGCCATTCACTCAAGGACTGGGGGCACCGGCATAACGATATGGGAGTACTGCCGACCGTGGCGGAAAAGAAACATCAATATCGCACTAACCGTTGATGGAATGAGGCAGCAAACGAGCATCGACCGCTCAATCGCAGTATTCATATCGATTTGCTACCCGAGGCCATTGGGGGCACCAGCCCGAGTCGGTGGGAGAGCACTGAGGCATTGTGTCCAAACCGTTCACGGGGGCTCCACCCATGGCGTAGGTGATGGGTCCGAATGAAAGGGAGCACGAAGCCTGAAAATGGAAGGAACCTGACCAAGCCAAACTTGACTCTCCTGGAAATAAACCATTGTACTCTTGACACCAGTGGACCACTACAAGGGGTCGAGGGACACGCCTTGAGGGTGGCCTGAAGGCGGAGGATTCCCCAGAGAAGGGGGAATCTCTAAGAGGTGGGGGCTGGACCCGGAGTTTCAAACATCCGGGCGTTCCTACGTATCCCATAAAGATTGGAATCAAGCCACACGTAGTTCTTGAAGCGCGGCGCAACACAATCGGGCACCAGCGCGGGGAAGGGTGCGGGTCTGACCCTCGCACACAGAAGAAGCAGTATTTGATATTTCATGTTTGTCCTTAAAGATGGATGGTTTTTCTTTGTGTAGCAACATGCCGGTGATTAAGGAATCCCTGACGTCGCCACAATAATCAAGCCATGAAAGGCATTGATGAATGGCATGGTTATTAACCAGCGCCCAACGTGAGTGTCCCCTGAGGAGAACATCACGATGCAGTGCCGTTTCTCGTCGGGCGGCCAAGAAGATCACACTTTACGGTCGTGTGGTAGGACCAGACAACACAGTTTAAGGTCGTGTGGCTCGGACCATGGAGGAATCTTCTTATCGCGATACGGAGGACTCAGCGGAGGTGGGAACACACCCAGCCCTGCGGTCACACACGATTCCAGGAGAAGGATCCTGTGATAGGGGCCTGCGTATGTCCATCACCCGGGGGGCAGAGATGCTAGCCTCCAGATATACTGGGCCCAAAACGCGATTGTTCGGGCGACTCCTTCCTCCTTATGGGGACGAGGGTCCAGCTATACATGGCCCTTAGGGAGGACATCAGCATATATCCTTGGTGCTCAGATCGTGGGAGCCTCGACAGACACCATTACCCTGGTTGGCCTGCCTAACGTGTAAAGGTGTACTGAAGGTCAGTATGATGAGAGTGTCGAGATTCCACTACAACGCACAAAGGCGGAGTGTTATGGGGACCACACAACCAATGTTCGGAGCCTGAGAGAGCCGACATGGCGATCAAGGATGTTGCTGACGCACATTCGCAACACAACATCCGATCGCGTCAGCCTAGAACGAGGCAAGAAAACGAGCATCAACCGCTCAATCGCAGGATTCATATCGATTTGCGGCCCAGGACTCGCCGGTAAATCGACCCGGAGCGGTAGGAGAGCACTGAGGCATCGTACCCAAACCGCTAACGAGGATCCCTTTGAGTGAAGGCCCGAACAAGAGGAAGCGCGAGGCCCGACAAGCAACACACGACTTGTCAGGATTGCATCCGACACTACGGGTCATAGACCAAAGTACCCAAAACATGTCAACAGATCACCGGAAAGGGTCAGAGGACTCACCCTGAGAGCAACCAAAAGACAGCAGATCCCCTTGATCAACCAAGAGATGGGGCTGGACCTGGAACACAAGCGTCCAGGCGGTCCTACGTATCCCATAAGGATGGGAATCAAGCCGTACGTAGTTCTTGAGAGGTAGTTTAATGTCATTCAGGACGATGAGAGAAAGGGGGGAGCAGAAGGCATCCCCAAACGTGGGGGGCGTACAACGTGGAGAGCAAACCGACATGAATGAGGCATAGCCCCATGTTCACACCATACGCCGCATACCCAGAGGCAACTGGGCCAAGGGCCCGAGATGGGATGGAAATTCCCGAAGGATGGGGCTGGGCCTGAAACATGAATGTTCAGGCGGTCCTACGTATCCCATAAGGATGGGAATCAAGCCGCACGTAGTTCTTGAGGCGCAGTTTAACGTCATGCAGGACGAATGCTGAACAGTTTAACGTCTTGTAGCTCGGACGTAGTACAGTTTAACGTCGTGTTGGATGAATGCTAAACAGTTTAACGTCTTGTAGCTTGGACGAAAATGCTCGGCAGTTTAAAGTCTTGCCGCGTGGACGATATGCTGGGCAGTTTAACGTCGTGCAGCTTGGACGTAGTGCAGTTTAGCGTCATGCGGGACGAATGTACACTCAGGCAAAGTACTGCTTGAGAAACCTAGCGTTGGTGGGAGGAGTGACACGCTCACCATCCATAGTTCCTAGGGTGTACGCGCCATTGGGATAGACTTTGTGGACGACAAGAGGTCCCTCCCACTTGGGCTCCAACTTGGGCGGCTTCCTGTCGGGGATCATCGGTGCTCTTAGGGCTAGTACTAGGTCACCCTGCAGGAAGGAGCGGAGGCGAACCTTCTTATTGAAAGCTCGAGCCATCCTGCTCTGATTCCTCTCCAAGTTGTGCAAAGCGGGAAGCCTATTCTCATCCAGTGATTCCAACTCGACTAGACGGGCTTCAGCAGCTCTGTCCGGCGCTTGCTGGTCGTAGACCGCAGTGCGCAAGGACGGTAACTGGATCTCGATGGGCAGGACGGCCTCAGCTCCATACACCAGGGAATAAGGGGTCATCTGGGTGGAATTGCGAGTCGTCGTCCGATAAGCCCAGAGGGCGTTGGGGAGCATGTCCGGCCAACTCTTCTTGTTCTGACCAACCATCTTTTGCAGAATGTTAGAGAGGGTTTTGTTAAACGCCTCGATCTGTCCCTTCTCCTGCGCATGATAGCGAGATGTATGGTTCGAGCGAATGTTGTACTTGGCGTACAACTTCTTCAACTCGGCTGCTCGGAAATTGGCTCTGTTATCCGTGAGGATAGCGTGAGGCACTCCAAATCGATGAATGATTTTGGAGGTCACGAAGTCAGCGATCGAACAGGATTTGACCTCTCTGAGCGGAATCGCCTCTGCCCATTTGGAGAAGAAGTCTGTGGCGGTCAGAATGAACCGACACTGGCGAGCCGTCGCCGGCGGGTAAGGCCCCACAACATCAATCCCCCAGACTGCAAAGGGCCAAGAATACCTGGTGGTATGGAGAGGCTCTGGTGGCCGATGCACAAAGTTCGCATGAACCTGGCACGCATGGCACCTCCTGGCATACTCGATGCAGTCATGGATCATGGAGGGCCAGAAGTACCCCAACCTCCGAATCTGGTGGTACAGCTTCGGCCCAGTCTGATGGGCACCGCATGAACCAGCATGAACCTCTTGCATGACTCGTGGGATCTCAACTCCCTGAAGGCAACGGAGGAGAACACCATCAAATCCGCATCTGTAGAGGATCTGCTCCAGGCCGGGACTGCTCTGGAGGACAAACTGCGATGCGCGGCGTCGAACTCGCTCGCGCTCGGCCCGATCTGACGGGAGAATGCCATGTTGGAGGTACTCAACCAAAGGCGTCCTCCAATCAGGGGCTGGTTCGACTGCCGTATCTGGGGTACTCGGGGCTCCGGGCACAGGGGAAACCGTGGTGAGATTACTTACCGACGGGCCGCGATCTCCCTCCGGGATAATGGGAGCGATGAGCCTGCGGTGCGTCACACGGACGGTCAGGTTGTCCTGTTCAGGCTCCGCAAGTGACGCAGCAAGGCTGTCCAAAGCATCTGCTCGACCGTTCTGCGACTAGGGAATATGGAAAATTTCTGGCCGAGAAGGGAACCGGGCCATCAGAAGGAGGGTGCACTCCAGTAATGGCACGAGTTCCGGCTTCCTGACAACATAGTCGCCATTGATCTTATTAACAACTAGCTCAGAGTCCCCTTTCACGCACAGATGGGGCACGTCGATCTCGAGAGATAACTCGAGGCCGGTGATGGGGGCATGGTATTCCGCCTCATTGTTGGTACAGCCCTCTGACAACAGGAAAGCGTATGGCAGTACGGCTTGCTCCGGGGTAATGAAGACGATACCCAAGCCCACTCTGTTGAGCTTAGGATTATCAAGTCTTCTACCAGTGAGGCTCTGGGAGGCACCGTCAAAGTGCATCTGCCAGCATGGATCGGCTCGATCGACCGAGAGAATGGTCTCATCAGGAAAGCCTAGATCCAGCGGCTGATCCGCGGAGGTTGGGTGAGCAGCCAGAAAATCTGCCAATGCTTTCCCTTTGATGGCCTTCTGAGACACATACCTGATGTCGAACTGCTGGAGAATCACAGCCCACCGCGCTAGACGTCGAGTCAACATAGGCCGGCTCAGGATATATTTCAACGGGTCTACCCGAGAAACCAACTGTACCTCATGGTGCTGCAAGTAGTGCCGTAATTTCTGCACGGCAAATACGAGCGCCAGGCAGCTCTTCTCGATGGGGGAATACCTAACTTCCGCATCGAGGAGCATGCGACTGAGGTAATAGAGGCTATTCTCTGTTCCCTCGGTGTTCTTCTGGGCGAGAAGGGCACCCAGGGACCGTTCCAGGGCGGTCACATAGAGGACCAGCGGCTTCCCGGATACAGGCGGCATCAGAACCGGAGGTTGTAGCAGGTACTGCTTGATTTCCTCGAAAGCGGTCTGACACTCTTTATCTCATACATAGGTGGCACCTTTCTTCATGAGCCGAGAAAAGGGCTTACACTTGCCGGCCAGATTCGCGATGAATCGGCGTATATAGGCTAAGTGGCCTTGGAACCCTTGCAGTTCCCGGATGTTACCTGGGGGAGGCATCTGGCTAATCGCCCTGATCTTCTCTGGGTCGATCTCAATACCCCGTTATCTTTCCACAAATCCAAGGAACTTTCCGGAGGTGACCCCGAAGGCACACTTCAACGGGTTCATCTTCAGGCAGCGAGACCGGAGGAAGCTGAACACTTTCTCAAGATCTTTGAGATGGTCCTGACGTCGGCGCGATTTGACCACCAAGTCGTCGACGTAGCATTCCACCAGTGTGCCGAGGATGGGCTTGAATATGCGATGCATCGCCCGTTGATAGGTGGCACCTGCATTCTTCAGGCCGAAGGGCATGACCCGGTAACAAAAGGTACCTTGGGGGGCCCCGAAGGTAGTGAACTCCTCATCCTCAGGGGCCATCCGGATTTGGTTGTATCCGGAGTATCCATCCATAAAGGAGAGGGCTTGGAACCCTGCCGTGGCGTCAATCAACAGCTCTGTCACTGGAAGTGGAAAATCATCCTTCGGACAGTGGCGGTTGAGATCGCGGAAGTCGATGCAGACTCTGATCTGCCCGTTCTTCTTCCGGACCGGCACAATGTTGGCCAGCCATTTGGGGTACTGGACTTCCCTCACAATGTTGGCTTTGATAAGCTTGTCAACTTCGGCCTCAACCATGGCACCGTGGAATGGGTGCATCTTCCTGGGAGGCTGCTTGAACCCGCGATGGTTCGCCGGGAGACCAAGGCGGTGGACGGCTACCTGAGGATCTAGCCCCGGCATCTCGTCATAGCCCCAAGCGAACACATCACGGTGCTGCCTGAGAAAGTACACGTACTGCTGCCGCTCCTCAGAGGGCATGGCAGCACTGACCAATGTGGGTCTTGGATCTGCTTCGGTTCCAAGGTTCACTTGTACTAACTCATCGACCGTGGCGGAGACACCCTCCTCAAAGGCTGGGGGTGCATCATCCACGTCCTCTCCACTCGGGGAGGGATCGTCCACGGGAGAGACTGCGTTGGAAACTGCATTGGGGCTACCAGATCCTGCTGGGCCGCTGGTGCTGGCATGGGCAGTCGCGGTCATCTCATCAGGAGACTCACAAGCCGTCGAGACCATGGCTACGTCCAACTGTTGAATCGGGAGGACGTAAGCGTCATCCAAGCTTGCCCAGGGATCACTTCCAATAGCGACAGGCTCGACCTCACCTGCCAGGATCTTCTTATCCTTGCTCTTGTAATAGTCCGCGTCCAGATAACGGGCTTCAAATGAGGCAAAAGGAGAGGCATCTCCCTGAAGCACGCCTACTCGACCGTTGAGGGAGTATTTGAGGCATTGGTGGTATGATGAGGGAACCGCCGCATGAAGGTGGAGCCATGGCCTGCCCATCAATGCATTGTACGCAGTGTCTTGGGAGACCACCATGAATTCGGTGTTAGCAACCAAGTCACCAAACTGGGTCTTCAAGCGTATCTTGCCGACCGGAGTTTGCTCGGTGCGGTCGTACCCCTGGATCCTGAGGTCGGAGGGAATCAAGTCATCCTCAAACAACCCCAATCTCCGGAGCGTCTGAGTGGGAATCAGGTTAATCCCGGACCCCGTGTCGACAAGACAACGCCGGACTTCAAGGCCATTGAACTAGCCGGTAACATACAGCGGACGAATGTGCCCCTGTATAGGAGGGTATTCATCCTTACCAGAAAACGAGATAACTGCCTGGCATTCGGCGTCCTCAATTGTTTCGGCGTGAAAGGCCTCTGCAGCCGCAACCTCTGTCTCAAACTGGAGGGGGCTCTTCAGGGCTTCAGCGAGTGCCTCGCGCATCTCAGATGACATGCGCAGAGCCTCAAGGATGGAGAGTCTCGCTGGGATGTCGGCCAAGTGCTTCAGGACATCATACTTTTTGGCCAAGCGCGAGCTCCTGGTTGCAGGAGGTTGCTCTGCGGTTGGAGGCATGACGGGCCTTTCCGGTTGGGCCGGCGGCCGACTGGTGCTTGGCGCATCTCACTGTTCATTGGTTGAAGCCCGGGAAACGGTCACCGTACTGGGGTCAGGAGGCCGGGATGGACTCGTGGCAGGGCGGAGCTGATCGCGACGCGGCTGAGGCGGTTCTGCCTGGTCCCACACCACAAACAGTGGTGGAGGCGAATCCGTCATCCCCGGATGGGGGGGCTGCGCACGCTGAGCTCGGTTTTGAGCCTGCTGCCTGGTCTTAGTGGCGTGCACGGCCTGGCTGGAGGTACCAACTGCTGTGCCCCGGAGACTCCTGTTGTTGCGGCTCCTCCGACGGTGGCGACGACCGGGGACACTAGGGAAGTCCACCTGGTGTTCTTCAACGTCGGGAACCGAAAAGGGATTTACCAGCTCGACGGTATTAACCGAAGCGTACCCAACACTTTCATCGGACGAATCATTCACCACGGGGCGGATCCGAGGAGGGATCCCCATCTCCGAGGGCATGAAATCGCCGAGAGTGCGGGATAGTGGCGGAACTGGCGGGGCACGCTCTTCCTTCTTGCGCCGCCGCCGTTTGCTCTTCTTGGAAGAGGCAGGCTGGGACGACGATGCCGAAGCAGCACCCGAAGATTCTGGGGGCTCAGGCTGATTCAAGCGCGCACGGATGATTCCATGGGCGCGAATGATCGTCTTGCGGGCCATCCAGTTTTTATACTTCTGGGACCCGCGGTCGGAGACCAGCTGCCATTCGTCCTCATCGCCGCTATCGTCATCTGATCCCACGAACACGCCTGCCACTTGTGCCGGAGCTGGGCCCAACCTGATTACATTGTTGTTAATCTGGTCTTGGAGCCAATCCTTAAACACATATCACCGCTGGATGGTGTGCCCCAGGGCCCGATGGTAAGGGCAGTAGCGGGGGTTATCCGTGAGATGTGCCTCCTCTGGCCTCCAACACTCAGGCAGTCGCACAATCCTCTGCTCCAGGGCGCTCCGGAAATAACCGGGAACCTGATCCTCGTGAAATGAGTAGGTCAGGTATCGCGGGCCCCTGGGAGCGTGGTCTTGACGAGGGGCTGGAGGGGCCTGCCGAGGAGGTGGACCCTGATTATCTCTCCTGGGCTGCGGCGGTACATTACGCGGAGGGGCCGGCCGGTTCTGAGGCTGCCGCTGCTGGGCCGGGAACTGAGCCCGTGGAGGCGGATTCCTGTGAGGCTGTGGAGCTGGCCTCACCGGCAGTAGCTCCAACGGCCTGGGAGCCTCTATCTGTGCAACAGCAGCGGGCTCAGCCCTGCTGGCTCTCCTTGCAGGAATCATAGGAGGCAGCGGGTGTGCCTGACTGGCCTGTTACAGGGCTTCCTCAAGACGTTGAGCTTTGTCTAAGAAGTCCCTGAACCCTCCGGGGTAATTCTGAGTGATCAGGGAAGGGACCAGCTCGGTCTTGACGTTCCCGACGCACATTGTCAGCAACTGCTCCTAAGTCAATGGCATGTCAAGGGAATACGTGAGACCCTTCCATCGGGCGACGAAGTCCACGACTCACTCGTCAGGCCTCTGCTTGCACTTGAAGAGGTCTGCGATACTCGTCTTCCGGGTCGTGGAACTGAACTGGTAGAGGAACTGTCTACGAAGGTCCTCCCAGCTAGTTATCGACCCGACGGGGAGCTGGCTGTACCAGACAAATGCTGGCCCTTCCAGTGTCTGGACAAAGCAGCGAAGCTTAGCGGCCTCTTGCTGCGCCGGAGTCCCCAACATAGGCCCGCACCTCGAGTTGAAATGGGCCAAATGCTGTGGCGGATCTCCAGTCCCGTTGAAGGGGGCGAAAGTGGGATTCCCGAATCCCGGAGGCGCCGGCATGTCATCCACCCATGCTGGGTATGGCTTACCGTCCGGTGGGATCGCCACTTGCCGAGTCTCCAAGGCTTCCAAGCTGGCGATGAGTGCCGCCATCGGATCGTCCGGACATGGGTTCCAGTCCTGGCGAGGATCTCTAACCACGAGCGCATTGCACGACCCTTCAATCGGGTCGTCGACCGGGTCGTCGAACTCGGCAGCGCGTGGGATGGCGGGCGGAGCGGCCCTTGGGGCAGCGGGAGGAATCCGAGTGGGGTCTCTCAGGTAGTCACGCCGCTCGGGAGGGTGCGGTGAAACATACCGCGCCCTCTTGCCATAGGCGATGCCCTCTCTCCTATCGGCGAACACGGCATAATCACGATTGCCCGGGAGAGTCTCATCGAGGGGCGGTTGTTCCTGTCCCTGCTGTCCTGGCCTAGGATCACCGTAGTCAGGCCGCTGCCCTGCAGCGTGCTCGGCGAGGAGCTGGTCAACCAGCTTCTTCTGCTCGGCGAGCTGTTGACGTAGCGTAGCCTTCTCGGGATCCTCGTCCGCCCTCTGCATGGAGGCAGATGGGTCAGCGGGCTTTATGGCCCCGCCGTGCTCTTTACCTTTGCTGACGTTTCGGCTCAACGTCAGTGCTTCAGTGGGTGCGGGGAGTCCCAGGAGGTTCCTCTGATGACGAGTAACTCTCACCGATGGATCCAATGACGGCTTGTCTTCGAGGGGAGAGCCCCCGTCGAGAAGTTCCAAGTCGTTCCCCTCTCCCGACAGGTCAGCCATATTGACCGTTTCCGTCCCTGGGGATATACCCTCAGGGCCACCCAGCGAATCGGGCTGTCAGCGAATCGCACTGAAGTGTAGGGCAGCGTACTTCCCCCATCCATGGATATACACGTGGTGAGTGGCTTCCTCGGTAACCTTGCGGAGTACTTGAAAACACTCAACGCATCGTTGTTGGAGGGCCTCGTGGTGCCCAAATGACCCGGGGTGCCGAACCGCGGGGAGCGTGGCCAGGTCAATTTGACGGCACTGCTCACCAATATCCTCCAGGTGCACTTGACTCCCGGGTTATGGAATTTTTAGGTGGTGAACACTGGAGTGAGTCTCCCGGAGAGTTCGGCGAAAGCATTCGAACTCATCCGGGGTGAGTGATTCGGGTGCATCAAAGTCCGGTCCTGCGACTGGCCAAAACTTCTCAGGGAAGTGGCCCTCTGCAAGGACGGTCCAAAAGCTCCACGACTCAAACTCGGGACCCAAGTCTCCTTGGTCCTCTTCAACGACTGGGAATAGACGGGGAACCGGCAGTGGTGCCGAGGCGGGCCACCGGGCCGACGGGCTGGCCGGCGGTGAATACGGCGAGCAGGCCGATTGGCCTCCATATCCTGGGCCGCCCTCTGAGGGTGGCGGTGCCCTGGCTACCACATCACGATAGGACGGGCCGGCGAGCGAACATCCTGCCGTAGCGTCGATGCTCGCCGAGGGTGCACTAGATCGTGGTTCGACCGTCGGTCCCCAGAAAAAGTCTCTGGATTCTCCGATCGAGGCAGAAGGTGCTTCCGGAGGGGCCGGCACCAACCGCAAGCTTGATCCTTGGGGGTCTACCAGGCCCTCGCTACTCCGGATATACCTTCGGAGAGAAGCGGGGATCATATCGATCTCGCTCTCGGGAAGTACGAGGCTGACGTGCCGCATTCCTACCCCTGCCCCTGACTGGCGGGATTGGGGGGAGGGCTCTGTTGCCGAATCATACTCCGCCTCTGTATCAGAAAAACGAACCGGTCGGATCTCTGTCCGGAATTCCGTAACATTCTTCCCTCGGCGTCGACGCCTCGTCTTCCTGCCCCTGGGTGGTTCTTCGGGGCAGGGCTGATCTCTATCCTGGCGTCCTCCGGCCGCACTAGTGCTGGGGCCAAGAGGACTAGAAACCAAGGTGCGAGGGGCACCGGGACAGATATCAAAGGGGACGCGGGGAGAGATGATTCCGGGCAGGCCTCCGGGCCGGGATCGGAAGGCGGGGTGACCCATGCCTCTTGGATCGGCCACACGGAGTAGACCCTGTTGGTGAATAGCGCTACCGCGAGGTGGTCCGCGGTGGCTATTGTTTGTACCAGCAACCGGGAGAGTCAACCCAACCTGCCTTTGGGGCGGTCGGGGCCTTGATCCGGGTCGGGCATAGAAGTGCCCCCGCTCAGGATGCGCATGGGCCTGGTGACTGGAGCCAGCAGTGTCTTGAGCCAATGCGGCCACTGTTGCTAGGGCCCCAAGGTGGGCATCCTCTTCCGCTCGTGCCCGACGTTGGCGTCGAGACAGAAGAGTCGGGATGAGCAGCGCGGGCAGGTGGAGAGCCTGTTCCTCGACTTGAGAGGCCTGGCGGCGATGTCGCCGTGGCCTGACAGGAGCCCTTACCGCGGATCCCTGGAGCGAATCTCGGATAGGGTGGTCCCGGGCATCTTCCACCTCATCCGCATAGGGGAAGGAGTTGTCGGAGCACTCCGGGGATAAACTCCCAAAGCGGTTGGACGTTGAGGTAGGCAGCGGTGCCTCCCTGCGCGGCCCTCGGGGGCGGCGTTGGTGGCAAGGTGCAGCCCCCTCGAGGTCTAGGCGAGCCATGTCCCTGGTGGGGATGACTCCCTCTTCCTCATATCTCCGCACCAAGTTGTTGATCACCCTTCTTTGGATGACCTCCGAGGGGGAGAGAGGGCGTGGTTGCCCCGCAACTGCGGCTGCTGGGACGGCTGTGGAACGGGCGGGACCGCGCGGAGTAGCCGCGTCGGTGTTTCCCCTACCCCTGCGCCAGTGGGCGGGTGGCGATCGGGCACTAGATTGGGCGACTTGATTACTGAAAGCAGGGAGAAGAACCCATTAACACTGACAGGAAAAGGAATCGACAACCAACAATTAGTGCCATGACGCCTTCCGTGTGGGGGACCCAGGCCCTCGACGTCGCGAGACGGAGTGCCCGATCTCCCTTCCCCAGCCCCTGGCGGGTAAACTGAATGCTCGGTCGAGCAGCATGCTGGTCTTCCAACACCTCTGAAAGTCATCGGTCTTCGTATTGAGGAGAAGAGATTCACGTCGGGTTCACCATTTTTCTGTTTCGGTGCGGATGTGCGTCGGGTTACGCTGTTCCGCCAGGACGCGTTCGCGCGTGCACCCGTCGACCCGAGGGGATAGGCGCGCGGCTTGTGGCCCCGCAGTCCCGCTTTCCAAGGGCGGGCGGCATTCGTCCCTTATTCAGGGGCGTCTGCTCCTTGATCGAAACCGGGATGATGGGATGTCGGCTCCTCCTTCCGTGGACGTCTCCTCGGAACTCGTCACCTAATCTGGGTCTCCCTCATAGATTTAAGAATGTTCGTGAATCTCGTTCCCGGCGCCATGTCTCCATGGACACCGGTTAATTACGCTGCTTCCGCCCGGACGCTCCAAGGAGTCTGGTCGGGGCAGCAACCTGCGGTGAGGAGACCGGGTGGCTCCGGGTGTCGGGGACTGCGACTCTGCATGTCTGCCTTCCGTCCCTAATAGGGCTTCTCGAAGGCGCGATGGCCTGAGGCATCCAGCGCTTGGCGCGGGGAACTGTGCTACCTGAGGTTTTCCTCAGCTTCCCATGTTTAACACGGGGTATGCCGCAAGTTTAACGTCCAGCGGTGATGGCGTCGGACTGATCAACACGAGGAGTGGATCAGATGACAGAACCCCTTGCGGGGAACCTCCAACGCTGGGGCCAGCACATGGGCGGATTCCCGAGTGACGTGGAGTGGAATGAAATGGCATGACCCCACCGGGATGTGGCGGCCCGGGTAAGGATCAGGATGGATAACGGCGTGAAGAGCATGGACCCCGTAGGGGCTTCCTACGTACCGTGCGTTAGCGCGGATCAAAGTCAGCGTAGTTCAGGTATACAGTTTAACGTCATGCTGGACGTCGGCAAGCCGACTCACGAAGAGATCGAGGCCGCCGGGCGGAGGATTGAACCGAACCACCTCGCATAGAGGGGGATGGAACGGCCGGGTGGATCACAGTTTCACGTCATGTTGGATGTTTGCAAGCCGACTCACGAAGAGATCGAGGCCGCCGGGCGGAGGATTGAACCGAACCACCTCGCACAGAGGGGGATGGAACGGCCGGGTGGATCACAGTTTCACGTCATGCTGGACGTTGGCAAGACGACTCACGAAGAGATCGAGGCTGCCTGGAGAAGGATTGAACCGAACCACCTCGCACAGAGGGGGATGGAACGGCCGAGGGGATCACAGTTTCACGTCATGCTGGACGTTGGAAAGCCGACTCACGAAGAGATCGAGGCGGTGGGGAAGCACAATGGAGATACACACGTGTAGTCCCCCACAGAGGCGGATTCATAGGTGAATCAACGCAAGTGTAAACCCGGGAGGGGTCCACTGATGGACGAACCGACGTAAATACGACCGGGACGACCAGGTGGCGGGCTTGAACCTCGGAAAGGCTTCCTACGTACCCTGTTTAGAAGACAGGGATCAAAGACCACGTAGTTCGTTCTGTTTGTAACGCTCTACCCCCGTGGGCAAAGGCCACTCCAATCCCGACATCCCTGCAGAGACGAGCGGGTGGGGGCCACATCCAAACCGGGGGGACCCTGCGTGCGGGGCACGGGATCGGGTGATGCGGACGGTTTAACGTCTTGTCGGACGAAGTACAGTTTAACGTCGTGTGTTGAGGACGAAGATGCTTGGCAGTTTAACGTCTTGCAGCGCGGACGATGGGAGCTAGGCAGTTTAACGTCATGCAGCTTGGACGTATGCAGTTTAACGTCGTGCAGGACGTGGTGCAGTTTAGCGTCATGCAGGATGAATTACAGTTTAACGTCGTGCAGGACGAATAGCGTGCAGTTTAACGTCTTGTAGCTGGGACGAATGCAGTTTAACGTCGTGCGGGACGTATGTAGTTTAACGTCGTGGAGGACTTATACAGTTTAACGTCGTGCAGGACGTATGCAGTTTAACGTCGTGCAGGACGTTAAAGCCGCCGATAGGTCCGTGTCACTTCGCGCAAGCCTAAGGGGGGCCGCACGGGAAGACGACGCACGGTGCGGGCACCCGGTGTAAAGACCTGAAGCTTATCGTACATGGACATTACATTACATTTGCGGAATACTTAGTACATAACAAAAACACACACACAAGGATCGTAATAGTTTAGTGTCTTTGGAAACTCGGAACGTAATCTTCTAATCGGGGTGAAATATCTTCAATATCTCCCATAAAGATCTTCCTTTTTTTTTAACTAAAACCATTCTTTATATCCTGGGGAAAAGAAAACATAAAAGGGTGAGCTCAAATGCTCAGTAAGGGTAAACAAAATAAATATCAATCACATCATATACATAAGCATATAACTTTTGGAAATCTTAACCTGCAAAAGAGATCATAATTTCATAACATGGGGTAAATCATGGCAGTGAAATGTAATCACAATAATAATAACTGAAAACATGGAACTTTGTGGCATACACACATAATCATAGAGAATCATTTCTTGTTAGTCATGACTCATTGCCAAGACTATCTTAGTGGACAAAGTCCCTTTCTGAATCGAGCAACCCTCGTTTCAGTCCTGTTTCACTGAACCGGTATAACCTACCATTCCAGCCATGTCTATCTCATGAGATATAAAATCTTTACCCAATGCATTGGAGGGAGATATAGGTCCCACCCATCTCTTAATGAATCCTTTCTTATGTGTGCCACAAAATCATAAATCATACATCATTTCATAACCCATGTATTAAAAATGGGATTCTTAAAACAACATGACATCATAAAACCATTCATATAAGATAAAGGAATTCATAAACATAATTCCATCACAACATAGTCAAATCAATGTAAAAAATATGGATAGAAACAGAACCCTTTATTATCTTAGATGGAAAATAATTTTGATAAAACACTTGAATTGAATTCTTGAGGAAAATATCCTTTCTTCTTCAAAAACATTTTTCCTTTCATAACATGTCATACAACTTTAAAATAAAAGAAGTTGATTAAAAATAAACTTGAAAACTTGTAAAGTAAGATTCTTTGAAGTAATGTTTTAAAAATCCATTCATGCCGTATAAGTTAAAAAAAACATTCTTCGTACTTTTGTCGGAAAAGTCAAAAAGTACCTCGTACGGAAAAACGACAAAAGATTCCTTTCATATTCTTTACTAAAAACTCACCTAAGGGAAAAATTGGATTTAAACTATTGTAAGTGGATGGAAACAATATTACATATTGAGGGAACATGGATGTGGATGATAAAATACACCCCAGTAAATACTTACGAATAAACAATCTCGGATAAAAATGAGATTGTGATATTTCCCTTACCTTAGGTCCGATTTGCTTCGTATGTGTCCGAACCTCCTGTATAATGATTTAAATAGTGTCATTGACTTATTACAGAATCATATTCATTGTTATGATATCATATATGGTTCACTTATGACATTATATTACCCGTTCTTTTGTAAATTCCATGTTAAAGAAGCGTTTTGGGTAAAATCGTTTCATTTATCGTAGGTGTTTTGACTTGTTGTTCTTGACATCATTATTACTTATATCATGATTTACTTACTTCCAGAATATAAAATATGATTTATATATCATATATATTCAGTATATATATATATAATAGGTATATAAATAAAATGAAAAACACCGTTCATGGAGACGGTAGTCCGTACGTACGCATGAACGCTGTTTTCCTTTTCTTATTGTCTTGAAATGGAAGTAAGTTGATGACATACATATGTATATATATACATAAATCCAGTAGCTTTATAATGTCATATATTTCATTATTATTTCTTATATATACTTTATAATCATTCTTAAATGGTTAACATGGAGAATGAATCTCATCGCGTCGTGGAGACGGTAGTCCGTACGTACGCACGAGCGATGATATCATTTCTATAAATATTGAATTGAATTGGAGTGGATTATACAATATATCAGAATCAATATGATGTTGTAATAACTATGTATAGTTATTCTTTACACCATTATACCCATCCATGTAAGGTGGTGGTGGAAAATAGATTACACCACGGCGTGGAGACGGTATTCCGTACGTACGCACGCGCGGTGATTTATTTTTCCGTAGGATGGATAGATGGTGAAATAGGGTTGTTTCATAATTATAATAACATATCAGTATATGAGTGATACTGATGTTATTACTTCATAATGAAACAACCTAATAAGAAGAAGTGGAAGAAGAAATAAAGATGAAAGAATTGGTAACGGTAATTACCTCTTCTTTGAAGTGCCTCTTTGAGACCTCCTCTTAGGGCACTAGAATTGGTCTTTGAGGAAGACCAGAACCTCTAGGATGTTTCTAGGGAAGTGGAGAAGAGATTTTGGCAGGGGTTGGCCGAGCATGAGTGCTCAAATTGGTGTGAGGAGGAGGGGGAGGAGGTGTCCTTTTATAAGGGAGGAGAGGGGCACCTTAGGAATTCTTAAAATTATTAATTTATAATAAATCTAACCCCACTTAAAAACCTCCAAAAATGACTCATATTCGAAGCTTAGATGAGATAGGGTTGTAATCTCATCAACCAATCAAATTTAGACATGTTTGGATCTTATTTTAAACCTTATCAATTAGATTTAACTCTAAGTTAAATAATTTAACTTTTACCGTGTCTTTTTGTTTTCTTTCACTATATGGTTAATACACTTACTATAACATGTCAAACGAACCCCAAATTGTTTATTATTAATATATATATCCTTATCTAAGTCATTTGGCCGAACCTTAGATTTTTAGGAATACAATAACAATTAATAATATAATATTTGATTTAAAAACTATTTTGTGTCAATTTTGACACTATTTGATATATGATTTTTGTGAAAGTCATAACAGAATTAAATGTTCGAACCAAGTTGATTAAATCAACATTAATATATCATAGTAACCTAGAAAATTAGTGGAATTCATAAAAAATTTCAAATTACATTTATTTTGGTGTTTATAACATCAATTATGTCAATATTTCATTAATAAGATAATTACTGCATCATCGTTGTGTCATAAATAAATTAAATTATTTGATGTCTAAAAATTACAAATAAAATACCATCATGTAGGAAATCGTTTTAGCTTTCTAATGAATATTTACAATCGAATTTATCTTATGTATAACCCCATATTAAAAATGATTTACTTATTAAACTTTGATTTTAACTATTTTAACCTTTCTTTAAATAAATTAATAATAAATGTCCTAATCTAATCCAAGTGGGCCTAAATGGTCATATTTTATTCCTAAGATTGTTTTTGGTCGAAATACACTTGTCCAATAGGATTAGGACATGTGTTAGGGTAATATTAATATCATATTTACCCTTAGTTACCCTATTTACTATTAACCGCGGTAAAAAAGTAAAAAGTTACTATTCACCAAAAAATTATTTTCATCTCATTGAACCACATTTTAGTCCTTGATATTAACCGTGTCTCTCGGATTTTCGAAATTCCATTCACAGAAGCGGTAAAATTATGTTTTATGCAAAATTCAGTTTTTAACATACCACTTAGTAGTTTCACTATTCATCAAAAATTGATGTTTTTTAGAACAATGCCAAAATTTCATCCTAAGCTATATTTCATATTCCGAATTCAAAAATGAAGTCTATTTTACCAAATTCATAACACAAAAGTTGCATTAATTAATTTTATAATTAAATCCCGCTGTTAAAACAAATAGCGTGTTTTTAAGAAACAATATCTATCAAAAGATTGACACTTGATTATGTCTGGTTTAAATGTGAAATTACAACCAATGACCAACATTGAATTAAATTGTAAAAATATATTCTAAATATACTTTAAAACCACTCAAATTAATAATTTATCACTATTAATAATTTCGATTAAAAAATTTGTTTTTAATTAAAATTTAGTAATTTTCACTATTCATCAGAATATGAAAGTTATCCGAAATGTACCAAAATTTCACCTTAGGCTAAATTCGATACTCCGAATCCAAAAATGAAATCCATTTTGAAAAATAAAATTTACAAAATTTCAAAAAGTGGTTATTACTATTCATAACGGCTAGTTTTAATAATATTTTTATAGCATATCGTTGTTTAGTGAAACTCGGTATTGCGTACTACACACGCTATCGAGGAAGGTCGCGATTGCGTGTAATGCAAGTCAAGTCAAGGATTTGTGTTGTGCAAGCTCCTTTTGTTGTAGCGTACAACATAAGACATTAATAAAATTTAAAAAGAAATTTTTTTATAAAATCTTGGGCTGTTACATTCTACCCCCCTTAAAATGAATTTCGCCCTCGAAATTCGTCGGGGTTATAAATGGTTTACTATTCGAAAGTTTCTTTAATAAAAACCCACATCGTAAAAGGGAATACCAAAACGTGGCTTTAAAAACTAAAGTATGAAATGTAACGATTACCCAAATAAACTAATCACTGGGATTCCACATAGGTGAAAATATGGATATGGAAGAGAAATCTAACCATCATGTTCTGATGGAGAGTGGTAGAGAACATGGCTATGGAAAAGCCAGTAATCACAAATCCATAAATTTGTGACGATCTAAGGTACCATCTGATTCATCAGGTATAAGAGAACTAGGACAACATTTTTGGTTTTCAAGATCATTTCCCTAAAGTTGAAAATTTGCTTAGAATAAATACTTACTTTATTTTGGTACAATCTCACTTTTGTTCGTGCCTTGAACAATTTCTACTTTATCTCTTAAATAAATGAAGTTGAATTTGTTATTCGTGAAGTGTTAGCAGATCATGTGATAGAATGACGGGTCATTCCATCTGTCTCAAACAAAAGGTTAGCAAAAATTATATACATAAGTCGATCTATAGTGGGATTAATCATATATGGTTCCTAAAATGGACTTATACTTCATATATCATACTGCTTAATATAATAAAACTAGTTTCTAATAAACAGGGACTTCCTGTAGGCCAGTGGTAGGCGATAAAGGCCAGTCGCACTTCGGTTGTGGGTTCGATTCCTACAGCCTTGTCCGAAGCGATGGGCTGTCGCCCGTCCTGCAGGTTGTCCCTTTTTCTAAAACTACGTTACTATAACATCCCATCAATAATATCGAAAATCTTCTATCCTTAAACAATACTAACGTTTGTCCAACATAATCCAGTCTAATCTTTAGGCTTATACATAATACTGCAGTCCACTCTCATAATATAGTGACATCGATTACCAGAGATTTAATACTGTCGTTGATCCCCACATATCATAAGATATGTCTTGTTGGTCACATTCCTAACATTCAAAGTCCTTAATCGTGTATTCTCTTGAATACCTTAGTGAAAACATGAGTGAAGTTAAAAGTTAACACTTTCCACATACCAAAATCCTCAAAATTCTATATACTCAAACCATGATATCACTTAGTCCTTATATCAATCATGAGCTCATGAATACTATCAAACATTTAATTTTCTCCTTATCCCTTTATTATGCGCATATCATCTAAATTCCAAAAATATCTGAATAACCTTTCATGGATACTGGTAACATTAATCATATACTTTCAAAACACAAGGAAAGACAACAGTGTAACAATCCATAGATGTCTCTTTATTCCAAAATTACACATGATAAACATGTAATCATGCCACTACATTCTCAAACCATTGACCGAGCTTCAAAAATTCTTTCATCTCACATATCATTTGTAGTCTCTTCATCATCATCCACATAAATACTACCCATATGACCATACTGATTCTCTTCATGAGTCTTTCCCTTAGGGAATTTGTTTGCATAATGCCCATACATTCCACATTTAAAACACTTAACCATTTTTGATGTCGTAGCAATACCATTATCCTCATCCATGGTGTTAACTGACCCTTTTCCTTTGCACTTACTTGCTTTGTGTCCTTCTTTTCCACACCCAAAGCATCTTCCAGTTCCCTTGAAACATTCTCCTTGATGCCTCTTCCCACATGATTTACATAGGGGAAATTGAACTTTCTTTCCTCTATGATCATCATGAAACTCCATCTTTCTCTTATTAGCCGAGTCAGGAAACTTACCAAATTTTACTTTATTGATCATATTATGAGATTGCTGATTCGGCATAATAATGATGTTTGGACTTCCAAATCCTATTTCATTTGGTTGCTCATAAAGAATATCATTCCATTGTCCATCATTTCCTCCATTATCGGGAATCACCTTGTTTCCAGCCATTTTCTAAAACCCAAACAGAATAGTGTTAGATGAAAAAAATCGTAATAAAGGGGGAGTAACTTAAATATCTATCATCTTTGGTTTAATCTAATATCGTTACCATAATTCTAGAACTATATCCTATACGTATACTTATCCTTAGGGGAATCCCTAGACATACCTTAGAAATATCTCTAGGGATCTCACTAACGTTTTCGCATCCTAGTTTCCAAAGGTTGACTAAACCTTTCCTCTGATACCAACTGTAAAGACCTGAAGCTTATCGTACATGGACATTACATTACATTTGCGGAATACTTAGTACATAACAAAAACACACACACAAGGATCGTAATAGTTTAGTGTCTTTGGAAACTCGAAACGTAATCTTCTAATCGGGGTGAAATATCTTCAATATCTCCCATAAAGATCTTCCTTTTTTTTTAACTAAAACCATTCTTTATATCCTGGGGAAAAGAAAACATAAAAGGGTGAGCTCAAATGCTCAGTAAGGGTAAACAAAATAAATATCAATCACATCATATACATAAGCATATAACTTTTGGAAATCTTAACCTGCAAAAGAGATCATAATTTCATAACATGGGGTAAATCATGGCAGTGAAATGTAATCACAATAATAATAACTTAAAACATGGAACTTTGTGGCATACACACATAATCATAGAGAATCATTTCTTGTTAGTCATGACTCATTGCCAAGACTATCTTAGTGGACAAAGTCCCTTTCTGAATCGAGCAACCCTCGTTTCAGTCCTGTTTCACTGAACCGGTATAACCTACCATTCCAGCCATGTCTATCTCATGAGATATAAAATTTTTACCCAATGCATTGGAGGGAGATATAGGTCCCACCCATCTCTTAATGAATCCTTTCTTATGTGTGCCACAAAATCATAAATCATACATCATTTCATAACCCATGTATTAAAAATGGGATTCTTAAAACAACATGACATCATAAAACCATTCATATAAGATAAAGGAATTCATAAACATAATTCCATCACAACATAGTCAAATCAATGTAAAAAATATGGATAGAAACAGAACCCTTTATTATCTTAGATGGAAAATAATTTTGATAAAACACTTGAATTGAATTCTTGAGGAAAATATCCTTTCTTCTTCAAAAACATTTTTCCTTTCATAACATGTCATACAACTTTAAAATAAAAGAAGTTGATTAAAAATAAACTTGAAAACTTGTAAAGGAAGATTCTTTGAAGTAATGTTTTAAAAATCCATTCATGCCGTATAAGTTAAAAAAAACATTCTTCGTACTTTTGTCGGAAAAGTCAAAAAGTACCTCGTACGGAAAAACGACAAAAGATTCCTTTCATATTCTTTACTAAAAACTCACCTAAGGGAAAAATTGGATTTAAACTATTGTAAGTGGATGGAATCAATATTACATATTGAGGGAACATGGATGTGGATGATAAAATACACCCCAGTAAATACTTACGAATAAACAATCTCGGATAAAAATGAGATTGTGATATTTCCCTTACCTTAGGTCCGATTTGCTTCGTATGTGTCCGAACCTCCTGTATAATGATTTAAATAATGTCATTGACTTATTACAGAATCATATTCATTGTTATGATATCATATATGGTTCACTTATGACATTATATTACCCGTTCTTTTGTAAATTCCATGTTAAAGAAGCGTTTTGGGTAAAATCGTTTCATTTATCGTAGGTGTTTTGACTTGTTGTTCTTGACATCATTATTACTTATATCATGATTTACTTACTTCCAGAATATAAAATATGATTTATATATCATATATATTCAGTATATATATATATATATAATAGGTATATAAATAAAATGAAAAACACCGTTCATGGAGACGGTAGTCCGTACGTACGCATGAACGTTGTTTTCCTTTTCTTATTGTCTTGAAATGGAAGTAAGTTGATGACATACATATGTATATATATACATAAATCCAGTAGCTTTATAATGTCATATATTTCATTATTATTTCTTATATATACTTTATAATCATTCTTAAATGGTTAACATGGAGAATGAATCTCATCGCGTCGTGGAGACGGTAGTCCGTACGTACGCACGAGCGATGATATCATTTCTATAAATATTGAATTGAATTGGAGTGGATTATACAATATATCAGAATCAATATGATGTTGTAATAACTATGTATAGTTATTCTTTACACCATTATACCCATCCATGTAAGGTGGTGGTGGAAAATAGATTACACCACGGCGTGGAGACGGTATTCCGTACGTACGCACGCGCGGTGATTTCTTTTTCCGTAGGATGGATAGATGGTGAAATAGGGTTGTTTCATAATTATAATAACATATCAGTATATGAGTGATACTGATGTTATTACTTCATAATGAAACAACCTAATAAGAAGAAGTGGAAGAAGAAATAAAGATGAAAGAATTGGTAACGGTAATTACCTCTTCTTTGAAGTGCCTCTTTGAGACCTCATCTTAGGGCACTAGAATTGGTCTTTGAGGAAGACCCGAACCTCTAGGATGTTGCTAGGGAAGTGGAGAAGAGATTTTGGCAGGGGTTGGCCGAGCTTGAGTGCTCAAATTGGTGTGAGGAGGAGGGGGAGGAGGTGTCCTTTTATAAGGGAGGAGAGGGGCACCTTAGGAATTCTTAAAATTATTAATTTATAATAAATTTAACCCCACTTAAAAACGTCCAAAAATGACTCATATTCGAAGCTTAGATGAGATAGGGTTGTAATCTCATCAACCAATCAAATTTAGACATGTTTGGATCTTATTTTAAACCTTATCAATTAGATTTAACTCTAAGTTAAATAATTTAACTTTTACCGTGTCTTTTTGTTTTCTTTCACTATATGGTTAATACACTTACTATAACATGCCAAACGAACCCCAAATTGTTTATTATTAATATATATATCCTTATCTAAGTCATTTGGCCGAACCTAAGATTTTTAGGAATAAAATAACAATTATTAATATAATATTTGATTTAAAAACTATTTTGTGTCAATTTTGACACTATTTGATATATGATTTTTGTGAAAGTCATAACAGAATTAAATGTTCGAACCAAGTTGATTAAATCAACATTAATATATCATAGTAACCTAGAAAATCAGTGGAATTCATAAAAAATTTCAAATTACATTTATTTTGGTGTTTATAACATCAATTATGTCAATATTTCATTAATAAGATAATTAATGCATCATCGTTGTGTCATAAATAAATTAAATTATTTGATGTCTAAAAATTACAAATAAAATACCATCATGTAGGAAATATTTTTAGCTTTCTAATGAATATTTACAATCGAATTTATCTTATGTATAACCCCATATTAAAAATGATTTACTTATTAAACTTTGATTTTAACTATTTTAACCTTTCTTTAAATAAATTAATAATAAATGTCCTAATCTAATCCAAGTGGGCCTAAATGGTCATATTTTATTCCTAAGTTTGTTTTTGGTCGAAATACACTTGTCCAATAGGATTAGGACATGTGTTAGGGTAATATTAATATCATATTTACCCTTAGTTACCCTATTTACTATTAACCGCGGTAAAAAAGTAAAAAGTTACTATTCACCAAAAAATTATTTTCATCTCATTGAACCACATTTTAGTCCTTGATATTAACCGTGTCTCTCGGATTTTCGAAATTCCATTCACAGAAGCGGTAAAATTATGTTTTATGCAAAATTCAGTTTTTAACCTACCACTTAGTAGTTTCACTATTCATCAAAAATTGATGTTTTTTAGAACAATGCCAAAATTTCATCCTACGCTATATTTCATATTCCGAATTCAAAAATGAAGTCTATTTTACCAAATTCATAAAACAAAAGTTGCATTAATTAATTTTATAATTAAATCCCGCTGTTAAAACAAATAGCGTGTTTTTAAGAAACAATATCTATCAAAAGATTGACACTTGATTATGTCTGGTTTAAATGTGAAATTACAACCAATGACCAACATTGAATTAAATTGTAAAAATATATTCTAAATATACTTTAAAACCACTCAAATTAATAATTTATCACTATTAATAATTTCGATTAAAAAAGTTGTTTTTAATTAAAATTTAGTAATTTTCACTATTCATCAGAATATGAAAGTTATCCGAAATGTACCAAAATTTCACCTTAGGCTAAATTCGATACTCCGAATCCAAAAATGAAATCCATTTTGAAAAATAAAATTTACAAAATTTCAAAAAGTGGTTATTACTATTCATAACGGCTAGTTTTAATAATATTTTTATAGCATATCGTTGTTTAGTGAAACTCGGTATTGCGTACTACACACGCTATCGAGGAAGGTCGCGATTGCGTGTAATGCAAGTCAAGTCAAGGATTTGTGTTGTGCAAGCTCCTTTTGGTGTAGCGTACAACATAAGACATTAATAAAATTTAAAAAGAAATTTTTTTATAAAATCTTGGGCTGTTACACCCGGGATGAGGGTCATCGGGCGCCACGCAGGCGGGTACCCTCAGGGGGTCAAAGGGGGCGACCCTGGCGGTTTGCACGCAAAAGAGGAGCTTTGCGCGCAATACCGCGGGTCGGCGCGCAAATGGACGGGCTGGCGCGCAATTGGGCCAGCACTTTGCGCGCAGAAGATAGAGATTGCGCGCACCGGGCTTCGGATAGCGCACGGGGGCAACGGCTCATTCTTTAATGAATGGCCACTTTGAAAATGGGGGGTGCGCGCAATCGGGCTGGATTGCGCGCACCCGGGGGGGAAATTGCGCGCAAGAGGCTTCTTTTGCGCGCAAATACCTTTGAGTGAAGTGTTATTCAAAGGAAAGGAGCCAAGGGGATTGTGCGCGAAGGCGAACCCCGAGGCTTTCTTGCGCGAAAGAAAAGAGGTTACCTGAAGATCGGCATTGCACGCGGGGGGGGTTGGATTGCGCGCACGAGAGACCTTCGGATTCCGGCAACCTCAAAACGTCGGGGGTCGCCTTATATTTATAGGCAACCCCTGGCGCGGAATCCTGTTCGCGGGCGTGGAATTCTCTTCGCGGGCGCGGAATCGGGCCCGGCGCGCAAAGGGAGTCGCGTGGACCACCGGTGCGCAAAATTGCGCGCCGGCCCGGCGCATTGCGCGCATCCCGGGAGGTTTGCGCGCGGCTCATCAACTTTGTGCGCGAGTCTCCAAAATTCCGCGCAAGACCTTCAGGCCCTCCGAAACATGCTTCTGACTCCAAATATGACCTCGCTTTCCGCATCCGGAGCTTTGTTTGGGAACAATGGACTTTTCCGGCATCTACAATCATAAAATGATTGTTATCTAATAGCATCATTTGGGGCATACTCTGAAGATTTGTACATTGGTTCGCATAGTCTCCCAACTCCTTTCTGATGAAGCATTGTACATTTCAAACATTTTTCTTACCCTTTTAGTCACGTAAATGGTGTCCTTTTTCTCCACCCTTATAAAAAACTCCCATTTCCTTCAGGAATGTTGCAGGGTGTTTCTTCCCATAGTTATCACATATAGTAAAATTCTTCTTTTCCATCTTCCCTTTATCCATCTTTCTCTCTTCCATCCTTTTCTTCTCTTTCTTCCCTTCAAGGCTATATGACTCGTAGAATTCTTTACTTATCTTAATAACACATGATACTATTTATTAATATGTTGAGAATACATGGGAGAATATTTCCCTTCTAAATGTTGGATTAATAACATGAATGATATGATCCTTCTTACTCTTTGAATCATACGATTTACTGGAGTTCACATTACTTTTACTGGGTGTCATTTCTATATAATAACATAAACTAGGTCAGTTTATGGATTGCAATGAATAATTCCAATCTTGTAAAATACCTAATGTAAATTGAACGGTTTATAGATATAATCCATAATCATAATAATGTTTTCACTGAGGAAGTACATACTCATAAACCCATCATAATGATTTGTAAAGAAAATGAGAATTATCCTAAGCATATCCCCCGGGAGTGTCGTAACCAAGGGTGTAGCAAGGCCCATTGTCGTGCTCCAATTCCCATTTGAGTCTAGATCAAAGGGGTGTTTTCGGGTTTTACCCCTAGGTATATCTGTGCCAGAGCCTCCTCTACCTACTCGTATCAATACAGAGATGTATTTTATTTTAAAAATCACAAAATCTCTACATTAACAAAATTATAGGAATTTCTTCTATACTAATCCCCAAAGTCTATCTTAGGTATATGTGATCTAATCATAATTTATCTAAATCTATCATCCATGGTTACTGCTAAAATTCCTCTGATACCAATTGTAACGCATCGACCCCAGTTACCCAGAGTCGGTGCATTATTTTAATACATTGGAATGATTACAAGGAATAAAATCCTGAATTACCAATCAGTTTATCAATCTTGGAAAATATATTACGTACATGAATGTTACATAACAATTTATAACATACAAAACAACATAAATAATACTTTATGAATGATATTATTCCCTTGTATTAACAATTCTTATCAATAAAAATACTCTTCTTGGAATCCTGGGAATAATAAAACATCGAAAGGGGTGAGCTCAGATCCTAAGTAAGGATAACAAACTAGAGGAAACATTCATAAATAAGCATAAACATTTAAGGCAATGTATTAGGAAAAAAAATTTAAACATAAAATTCAGCATAATATGGAAAAAATAAAATGTAGTAATTCGATTTACTTATTCACAAGGATATTCTACTAATCTAATAATAACATGAAATATCACTACCCACTTTCATATTGATGGAATGCCTAATTCCAGAATATCATAACCACATAGCCAAGGCATTTTTCCAAGAATACAAATAATATTTTTGTCAATGCCTTGTTCCAAGACACTAGTTTGTCTCATGAGACCTACCGATGCATTGAGGAGTTATAGCGGTCTCCACCCGTCACTTACTAAGTCCAATGAATTCCTCAGATGAAAAGGTTTAAACATAACATATACATTCTTATTAAAACTATCATATGAAATGTCGATACATTATCCATAAATAATGAAGGGTGTAAAAATAACACATCCAAGTTCAAACATATCACAAAACCTTCAATAAAATATGGAAGTTCTGTATCATAATAAATCAACTTCAAATATTCTTAAAATCCATCAAAGGATGTTAACATAGATGAAAATGTTTTTCAAACATCATTGAGAGAAATATCCTTTTTTCATGAAAGCCTATAAAAGTTACACAATTTAGAAATGAAGATATTTAAATACATTTTTGAATGAATGTGTCCCATACCACTTTGAAACTATTTAAAGGGACTGTCATTTTTAAAACACCCATGTCCATACAAATAAATCCTTAAAACCAATTTTTAAAACATGGACATTAATGTGTTTGATTTGGAAGAATAAATATATAAAACATTTAAAATTATGTTTTAGTAAAAATTCCCTTAAAAACAATCCATTTGAAATTTTTTTTTATGAAACATGGAAAAGGGTAATAAATATGACTCAGTAGATACTTATGTAAAAACAACCTCAGATAATAATGAGATTGTGAGATTAACCATTATCAATTTGGAAACATACGAAACATACACCACATGAATGAATTATCATATAATGAATATGTAAATACACATAATTTAATGTCTATTACACAAAGAATAAAATCATGGGAAGTACATATACCACGCAAAAGGTATTAGTGGCAATATAAAATTAATCTCACGGGAATAAGGAGTGAGATGAAGACCCCTTACCTTGCACTTTCCCCTACTCGATGGTACTTTTAACATCCTGTATAAATATCATATTATGTTATTAAATTATACCATAACCATATTAATATTTATGATATAATACATTATTCATTTATGACTTTATACTACAAATTTATTAATAATTTCCATGTTAAATTAACATTTTGGGTAATAATCACTCTCTTTATCGTACGTGTTTTAACTTGTAACTCTTGATTGTATCACATAGATCATGATTTAAATACTTCCAGAATATAAAACATGACTTATATATCATATATTAATAGAATGTAAATATGTAAAATAGACATATATATGAAATGGAAAACACTGTTTATGGAGACAGTAGTCCGTACGTATGCATAAACGCTGTTTTCATTTTCAAAACATATTGAATAAAACTAAGTGAATAAAATATATATAAGTAAATAGATATATATATATATATCTCCATTATAATTATTATGTCATATATTACAAACATATTAGTAATATATTTTTTAAAATCGTCGATGAATGGTGAATATGGAAATGAATCTCATCGCGTCGTGGAGACAGTAATCCATACATATGCACGAGGGACAATATTATTTTTTTAAAGGTGTAGAATTGGATGGTATATTAATTTTGCAGAGAAATTATCATAATATTTTCATATTTTATATAAATATTACTCATAATTATATCCATCCATATAACATAGTGTTGAATAAAAAATTACACCACGGCGTGGAAATAGTAAGTCGTACGTACTCATGCATGGTGACATTATCATTCATAAGTTGGATAGAGTAATGAATATAGTTGTACAATATTTATAATAACATCCCAGTTTATAAAAGGTACTGGAGATATTATTTTAGAATGGAAATAACAAAGATATAAGAAGTGGAAGAAGAAAGGAACTTGAAAGAGTGTGGTGAAATCATTTCCACTTCTTTGGGTTCTTCATATTTCCTTGATGAAAAGGGATCTGTAGGTTTTTTTTTCTGGACACAATAAGACCTATAGGTTGATTTGAGGGATTTTCAGAGGATAATTGGTCAGGGTTTGGCTGAGACAAATGGCTTTGGAGGTGTGATTTTGAGAGAAGGGGAATTTCCCTTTTATAAAAGGGGTGAGGGTCACATTAAGAAAAGATGAATATATTAATATATTATACATTAATATTCTGTTTGTATTGGTCCCAAATGAATTTATTTCAATCATTAGGAGTTTATGGTCCAATAACTCTGAACCAATAGGTTTTAGACATGTTTAGGTTACCATTTTAACCTTATCATTTAGATTTAACTCATAGTTAAATGGTTTAACTTTTACCGTTTCTTCAAGTACTCTTACTATATATGGTCAATAAACATACTCTAAACATCCAAGAGAACCTAAAGTGGCTCATTAATGACATATATAATATTATATAACCCATTTGGCTGATTCTTTAATTTTTAGGAATATAATATCAACCAATAATATAGTATCTATTTTAAATATTAATTTATGTAAATTTGGACATTATTTGGTATTTTATTTTTGTGAAAGTCATCACAACATGATTACTTTGAAAAGGATACATTGAATCATCCCTAACATGTCATAGTCAGCTATAAAATTTTGTGATGTCATAAAAACGTTGAAATTATATTTATTTTAATATTTATAATAACATTAATTTGATTCCTTCATTAATATAGTAATTATTGCATCATCATTGTGTCATAAATAAATTTAATTATGTAATGTCTAAAAATTATAAATAAAATACTATTATGTGGGAAATTGTTTTATATTTCAAATTAATATTTATAGTTGAATTTATTATATGTATAACCCTATATTAAACATGGTTTAGTTAATAAACATTGAATTTAACGCTTTTAACTCTTCTTTAAATTAAATAATAATCAATGTCCTAATCTAATACAAGATTTCCTAAAGGGTCATATTTTATTCCTAAGGTTTTTTTGGTCGAATTAAACTTATAAAATAGAATTAGGACATGTGTTATGGTAATAATAATTTCATTTTTACCCTTAATTACCCTATTTACTTTTAAACGTGGTAAATAAATTTAAAATGTTACTATTCACAAAATATTATTTTTATCTTATTGAACCACATTTTACTCCTTGATATTAACCATGTCTCTCAGAATTTTGAAATTCAACTCACAGAAGCAGTAAAATTATATTTTATGTGAATTTACAAATTCTCTTAAGAGGTGGGTAAAAGATGGTGAAAAGTTCAATAAAATTTTTATACATCTAAAATTACTATAAAATGTCTCCAATAAATTAAACTGAACATATATAGGTATTATTTATAAATTTTGACCCAAAAGAAATTTAAATAATATAAAAATTTATTTAAATAAAAAATTGATTTTGTACTACAACTTAGTGTTTTTCACTATTAATCAAATATTAAAAGTTTTCAGAAAAATACCAGAAATTTACCCTAAGATAATTTTGATATTCTGAATTCAATAATGATGTATATTTCACAAATTAAAAACAATAAAGTTTCATTTATTAATTTAAATTTAATTCCCTCTGTCAAAACCAAAAGCCGTAAGAAATAATAACTATCCAAATATTGACACTTGCTTATGTCCAATTCCAAAGTGAAATTACTTACAATGACCATCATTGGATTAAATGGTAAAAATATAATCTATTTATTCTTCCATTAAATTAAAATATATAATTTAAAAATATAATTTATTTTGATTTAAAAAAAATTCAGTTAAAATATAGTATTTCTCACTATTCACCCAAATATGAAAGTTTTTAGCAAAACACCAAAAATTTATTGAAACTAAGTTCTTATGTCATGATTCTAAATAAAAATTTTATTTTGTCAAATTTAATATATAAAAGTTTCAAATATAGGATTTAAAAAAGGCTTCGCCAATAAAAGGCAGTAAAATTGCATTTTTTGAAATATAATTCTTTTATCTAAAAAATTGTATTTTTTCATAAATTATGTCTAAGAAACTCATAATATGGATTCTAAAATTATGAGGATTATATAAAGGTAAAAATTCAGTTATTACTATTCATTACCGCTTTTGAATGGCATGTTTGGTATGTCATGGTGCGCTAGAACTCGAAGTTGCATGTTGTGCAAGTTATTGAGTTTCTTTGAAGAAATAACGTACTATGAAATCTTGGGGTGTTACAAAAACACCATAAAAAATACAATAACATATCTGTATCCTCAAAAAAATCATTTAATCTCTTCTACAATGTTGAAACAAAAAACAAACCATCAATAGCTACAATTAAAAAAATCGAGGCCACTACTAATGTATCATTATAAAATTAATATTATCAACACATAATCTAGAAAATGGATATCAATCAAGAATATAATATTTAATTAACATTTACATCAAGATTATATGGTAATCCTTTACTATAATCATATTCTTCAATTATTATCATGATATATTTATGACACATTCTTCGTATTAATTTTCTTATATCATCTTAACATGCTTAATTAATTTTACACAGAAATATAACATGAATTAGTTCCATGTTTTTCACTTGATTCATAAAATAGAATTATTGTTAAATTACATAATATAATCAATATAAAAAATAAAATTAAAATTCTCATCATGAAATAATTTAAAATAAACATGTCATATATCATAGCATGTTTCCATAACAAATCACTTATAGAATTTTTTATAGTAGGGATGATGTATGTAATTTTTTATATATAAAAAAAATTACTTCTCAATTTAATAATGCATCCTTAATTTCTTAATATCCCGTTATATAATAAGCATGCATCAAAACATTTTATTTTAAAAAATTTATAATTTTGAACAAATACCCAAAAAATCATTCAAAAAACTTTTCAACTAATTAGTATTTAATTAACAGTGGAATGATTAATTGGGAGGGTATCTAGAAAAGGATAATCTTGTAAAATAAAATTTTTGGATATGCGTAATCATTAAAGATAAAAAATACTTTTAATTCCTAGCATGCTTATATAGGTTAATTAATTTATATGAATTAAAACATAAGTTGTAATTAAATATGAAATCATAAGGAAATGAAGTATCATATCATATAATAAGTATACAAGGAATCATTCTTCAAACTGTAATAAATGAACCTATTAAAATATTTGAAACATAACCATGGAGATTTAATTATATCTAAAAAGGATAAAATAAATCAAAAAACTAATCACAAATATACGTCATAATAAAATGAAAATTTTATATTAGGTGAATGACACATGTGTAATTCCAATTTTTTTTTCATTCCCTATAATCAGTGTAACAACTTGATATTTTATGACATCATTCATTATAAGTAAAATTAATTTCATTTAGAGGTTCAATTATATGAAACAATGATTTTAAACAAACCACAATGTACAATTAAAATAATATATAAATGTGATTGTTATAACCTATCCATTAAAATTTTCAGGTATGAATAGAGCTAAGTAAATTTTGAAAAATTCATGGTGCAATGTAATAGATTTTCTAATGTATTATTTTTAGAAATTATATTTATTATATTTTATACCTGGTGCTTAGAAGATATGTGATTTCAAGACTCTGTTATACCAAAACAATTCATTGAAAAATATTAGTCTTTTAATATTACACACGTGTAGCTTTCTAAAAAATTGGAATAACACTTAAAACGGTTCCAAAATCAGAAATTTGAGGGCACCATTGAGCATAAAGAAATTCCCTTACCATATGCACGACTTAACTTGGGTCAACTTAGGTTAACAGTGAAAATGTTGTTGTAGGATGTGACTGGGATAAAGTAATTTAATAAACATTATTTTATTCAACATATCCACACTTAATTTTTATTGATCTCTTTTTTGAAATTCATTTTTATTTCCATAACCCTAGAATTCTTCTAATATGTGTATATAGGGGTGTCTCTAAAAAAGTTATAGATCAAGGATTGATGACCAACACATAGCTGGTTCGAAGGAACCTCACCAACAACAACAAAAAATTTATCATCATTCATTTGCGGCTGATTCAAATCAAGGTATGGAGGTTGTTTATTTGTGATTTTCCCAATTCATTATTTTCAATGATGATCATGAATTAAGAAATTGATAGATTGATCTGTGGTTCGATCATCATATGGGATGAGACAATTTTTATGGGTTATCCAGATTTATCTAACCAAAATTCTCCACCCTTGATCATAGTCCTAGAGAACTTTGCCAGTGATCATAGAACGTAATTATTGTGAATTTCCTGCCTTCATTATTCATGTGACTCACCATTGGACCCCTATGGTCATGGATCGTCTTTCTGGAAGCCTCCAAATGCGATCAGACCATCATATTGAAGGAAAAGCTATAATATAGACCCAATATGTATAGATCTAGACCTAAGGAACCCAAATCTGAAACTATTTCAAAATTATAGTGTTAGAAGAAGAATAATGACTCATGGAAGTGGATGCGGTAGAGAATGATGCTAGCGCTGGTAGTGCGGCGTAACTGTGGCAGCGAGGCCACATGGTATGCGGTTGCACCGCAGGATGCTTTAGGGGGCAGTGGGATGAGGAAGGGTGGTCGTGTGATGAGGAGGGGTGACCGTATGATGCAGAGGGGCGACCAAATGGGTCAGTAGTGGCTGTCAGTGGTGACCGCGTGAAGTGGATCTGCTGGGATAGGGAGTATGCGCGCTAGTGGGTCGGGCCGGATCAAGAGGGACAGGTCGGGTCTAACCCTGTGGGCAGGGTCAAACCTAGGGCGATGGGAGTGGGATCATGCCATAATTGACTATTGTGGTCAAACAAGATCTACTATCTCTCCAAATGCTATGCGTTCAATTGTGATGTTCGGCCGTGACGGTAAGACTGGGCGATCAACAATGGTGATCGATCCTGAAACCCATTATCCACACATCAATTTTTAAATTTCCATAACATTAAAATGGTATGTCTTCTTAATGATCCATCTGCGATGTTGACACCCTGATGATGAGAATATGCTTTTGAGATAATGTACTGTGTTTTTAGACAGCACCATTATAGGTTAAGACAGTTCCCTTTGTCCGTTCATCAAGGGTTCAGTATGACATTACATCCACATTACTCGATTGTAGTCACCTTTAGATGTTGATTCCCAGATAGAGTTATGGTATCCCTCTTTAGGACTTTAGAGATCCTTTATCACCCCTGGTGTAGTTTTTTGAAATTGACATAACCTAAGATTGTAGGGTGGTGGTCCTCCATATAGCGGGCCACACCAGAAGGGATAGTGGTATTCTCTGGGAAGGATCCCCAATTTTACGTGACACATCATGATGGTTGGTGTTATTCAAGGGGTAGAACCCATACATTGCATGTTGATCCAGTTTTGGTTAGAGGTATTTTATGGGTTGTATCCCCTATCTATGTATCATATTATTACTTGTTCGATGCATTCTCATTGTGTGGGGCCAAATGATTTAGAACTCTTAGTGAGTTTCTTTGATTATATCATCACTCTAGGAGTGAGTTCTTCTAGAAAAATCATGATCTGAGATGAATCATATGGATTTTAATTGTTTATGACATAACTCTATATTGTTTATATTATATTGAGTATATGTTGATATTTTTTTTATGTGTTGTAGATATAAACCTGTGTGGAGCTAACTATACCATCCTTTATAGTATTCCTTTATGGTTTTGGGGCGTCTAATAGGGTAATGTTTTACTCACCCCTACGTAGGCACTGATCACACATGTTATTATTGTGCATACAATTGAACATAGTATTATGTTCTAAAAAGGACAGGACCAGGTGATGCTTAGTGAGATCAGACAGACTGAGGGGTGTTCCGATGACTTTGAAACATCAATACCACTACCTATTTTATTGCACGTTAGACATGTGGTTATAGGATCATTTCTTTTGGGGGAATTGTTTTTGGCCCTGATTACTTTTCAGTACATTCACATTCGTACTCTGGTTGTGGGATATAGTGGTGGAATGCATTTGTTACTTAGTGTTTTGGCATTTTGAGAATTTGTGACTTGGAGATGTTTGCATGTGTGTATGTAATTTAGAATAATGCCACATATTTATATGATATTCCTACTTAATTCTAGTCAACATACCCTGTTTTATTGGAGGTGGTCTTAGGGTAGTCATGGAATGGGTCCCCTTAGGATGGGTCGTGACATATTTCTATTAGAGCAGGTCAGTTCTACATTAGTATTGGGAGTCTATGAGGTTCATTTGGGGCAGCATTATTAAGTGTTTCAAGTTCGGATTTCAATCTAGGGACTCCAGTGTTGTTGTGGAGGTCGATGTATCCATACACTAAGACACTTATTACCTATATTTTGACATGATACATGAATAACTATTTTGGGGAAAACAATGTTACATTCATCATTTAATAATGGTTGTGTTTTCCATTCCCTTCTTGAACCAACTCTCGAGATATAATCTATTGACCATGGTATATCTTGTCATATTATAGGATTCCTCCATGTAGCTAGCAATCTAGGATTCCATTTCATTATCATGAGGTCGATCCACCTAGTGGTAAGGCATAATTATAAGATATTTTTCCAAATATTGAACCTTTGAGTGGTTTACTAACTATACAACCATCCATCGAGTAGAAGCTACTACCGACACTACCAACTATATATGCACATAGAACTAGTGCATTTCATTTGATTAGAGGTGGTGACCTCCCAGTTAATGGGGTGAACCAGACCCCCAAGAAGCTGAGGTTTGGATAAAGGTAGTAACTTATGTTTTACACTTTGTGTGTACGCCTTCCGACCAAATGGAAGTCCTTACAACGAGTCTTTTTAATTGATATATGGGGTGATATTAGAGTTTATTGACTCAAAAATTTGATTATATTACTCTCTCCTAATAAAACATTGATTGTATCTTCAGATAGGAGCTCTATCTGGCCACGTTGTGATCAGTTCACATACAAGAGCTTCTGTATCTAAAGCAGGACATCTGACAGTGGAGGAGTATTCCGCAAGGTTTAATGATCTTTTGTGCTACTCCATGAATATGGTTCAAGACCAATTCATCAATGCTAAACATTCGAGCAGGGATTACACCGAGAAATCAGGGCATCGATGGTATCCCTTAGTATTTCTACTTAGGTTGGGGTACTTGAGTGGGCCATGCTAGTAGAGAGTTTTCTAGAAGAGAAGACATTGGTAGTGGGAGATAGCAGTGGGCACCAGGTAGCTGTGACCTTATCAGTAGAAAACCAATGATAGTAATTGTGATCCAATAGGGTCATGAAATTTAGGGGATGATCCCAGTACTCAGGGTTTGATGTGTAGGGCTACCAGGGATGCTCATGTCATCCTAGGGACGGACGATACTACTCATTATGTGGAAAAGGACATCTGACATGAGATTTCTTGACCAGTCGTACAACTGATCTAAGGATGATCAGTGACCAATCAAGGTAGTGGCATAGAAATCAATAGGGTGGTCTGTATGGTGGAGGACGTGGAAGAGGAGAAAGAAGGGTAGTAGGATATGGTCATAGGTTTGACTTAATACCACCACCACCCATAGGTTGTCCATGCCTGGATTAGGGAGCTGGTGGATATGGATGAGGCCTATTGAATTTAATGAAGGCTTATCAACCTAAGGCTATATGGATAATTTGAGGTACGATCTATGTATTTTATTTCTTTGTTGTATTTTTGATAGACATAGGTTCTAGTCATTCCTTTATTACCACATACTTTATTCAAGACTCGGTGATTTTGGTTGAACCAATTACTTGAAAATTATTCTTGGATACCCCTATGGGAGAAGATATTATGATCACACACTAGTGAAAATTCTATTCCCATATTCATGTAGGTGAGAGTTTTCATTGTGATCTCTTAGTAGAAGTGTTGAGGCCTTATGACATCATTCTTTGTGTAGACTAGTTATCCACTGTTCATGCTCAGATTGATTATTTTAGGCACAAAGTGTGGTGTATGGGATTGATGGGACCATATTTTCCATTTATGGTGAAAAGGAAGCACATGCACTGCATAATGAACTCGTAAATAGTAGGGTGCATTTGATTAGTCATTAGTTGGCTAGCCTCACACTTAGTGTAGTCGGTGAAATCAGTCCTCTGTTTTCTTTAGTGTTTGTGGTGTATGAGGATGTCTTCCTGAAGATGTTCCAGGTTTACCTCCTCATAGGGAGATGGAATTATGCATTTTTCTACACCTCGGGATGACAACGATATCTACACCTATATATCTGATGTCTCTCGTAAAGATACATGATTTTACAGTGTAGTTGGAGGACTTACTGAGGAAGGTCCCCTAGCTTCCACATTTTTGTTTTCCAAGAAGGAAAATGAGAGCCTAAGGTTATGTGTGGACTTCCGGATCCTGAACAAGGTGAAAAAAAAGAAGAAATATCAACTACTAAGGATCAATGACCTATTTGAATAGTTTAAAGTGGTGTAGTGGTTATAAAATATTTACCTCAGATATATATAACACTAGCTATGGGTATGTGATGAGGATATACTAAAGACATCTTTTAGATGTTGTTACTCACACTATGTGTACTTGGTCGAGTAGTTTTTCATGATGAGCTCCCAAGACGTGTTCATGGGAATCATGAACTGGTTCTTTTCGTCTTATGTATACTTATTCAATCTGGTTTTCATCGAAATAATCCTAGTGTAATCGCTATCTAAGGAGGAGCATGTCTGACACTTAAGGATGGTCATAGACACACTATGAAAAAACGAAATTTAGGAAAAGCTCTCAGAATGTTAGTTATATATTAAAGTGGTCCATTTTATAGGACATTTAATTTTATAGGATTTAGTTGTTGTGAATCCCATGATGGTTTAGGTACTTCTTTGTTGAGAACCACTAATGATTGTTTCTAAAGTGCATAGTTTCCTGGGATTGATAGGGTACTATCAGAGGATTGTTATGAACTTTTCCAAAGTGGAATAGCCATTGATAAATTTGAGATATAAGGGGGATCCTTTTTGCGGATAAAGAAGTGCTAGTAGTGATTTTAGGTGTATAGGTAGAGGATAATGTGCTCTACCATCCTAATGTTACATGAATAAGGAGTCAAGTACGTGGTGTTCTGTGATGCATCAGGGACTAATCATGGTTGTTTCCAGATGTAGGGGCAAGCATTGATTTCTAGTTGTTCACTCTAGTTGAGACCAATTGGGCATAACTACGTGACCCATGATCTTGATTTAGTATTGGTAGTCTCCACATTGAAGATGTGGAAACACAACCTAATGGGAGACTAATTTATCATCTATTTTGATCACTAGAGTGTCAGGTATATATTCTCTCATAAGGATTTGATCTAGAGATAGAGGTGATGGATAGAGTTCCTCTAGGACTGTGACATTAATAATGTCTATACTCCTAAAAATGGTAATGTGGTGTAAGATTCTCTCAAAAGGAGATATAGACTTTAGTTTCTAAATAATGCATCAGATAAGTTTACCTCGATAGTGATATCCTTTGTAGATGGATATGTAGTAGCTTACCTCTAGTCAATGGTTGTCACCCATTGTCTCTTACAAAATGTTTGGGAGGAACAATTTGAGGATACCGACTATGAGACATTACATTCTCATATCTCTACAAGTTATTCCCCTAATGGATATTTGAATGGTGGTGAAAAAATAATTTTTTTTCAAAGGGTACGCAGTAGTACATGTGGAATTTCCAGAAGAGGATTTTTGGGAGTTCCATACACACAATTTTGTGGTGCATCCATGTTTGGAGAAGATGAATCAGGACCTCCTATATCAATTTTGGTGACCAGGGATGATGAAGAGATTTGTAGATTTTATCCCTCGATTCATCACTTGTTAACAAGTAAAGGATTAGCACCATGATACATTGGGATTATCTCATCCCCTTGAGGTGCTATAATGGAAGTGGGATGATATATAGATGAAATTAGTGATGGGTTTATGACATATGTCCAAGGGATGTGATTCCATCTAGGTGATTGTTGACCGGCTCACCATGTCGTCCCATATAAGGGCTATCCATGAGTAGAGTTCAGTAGAGAGATTGGGATGCCTATACGTTCATGAGATAGTTTGACTCCATGGAGTTCCATCTACAATAGTTTCTGATCATGATTCATGCTTTACTTCCCAGTTGTGGAGGGGATTATTGGAGGTGTTTGGGACTCAGTTTTACTTGAAAATAGTATTTCACTCATAGATGGATGGCCATTCTAACTGAACTATTTATGATCTAGTGTACATGCTTCAGATGTGAATGTTTGAATTAGGCTGTAGTTGAGGGGATCACCTACCTCTGGTGGAGTTTGCGTAAGACAATAGATACCATTCCCCCATTAGTATGGAACCATTCGAGGACATGTATAGGCAAACCTACAGGTCACCACTTTTTTAGATATCTCCATGAGAGTCAACACTCATGGTCCTAAGTTGGTGTGCGCTACTATGGATATGGTGCAGATCATACATGAGTGGATGAAGACTATACAAAGGTGTTAGAAGTCTCATTCTGACAGGAATCAGTGGCATTTGGAGTTAGAGTAATAAGAGCTTGTGTTCCTTTGGTTTTCAACTCAACGAGGATTACAGAGATTCTTCCAAGGTGGAAATCTATCTTCGAGGTTCATCGACCCTTTCTAGATACAATATAGGGTTGGAAAGGTGGCATACCTCTTGGATCTTCCACAACAGTTAGATCTAGTACATGATGTCTTCCAGGTGTCACATCTGGGGAGGTACGTGCATCCAATCACGCGTCATCGTCTTGGGTGAGATGGACATTGAGGATTGGGTTCGAGTTAATGCTCACCAAGTAGAGATCAAGGATCAAAAGGAGTGGATCCTTCATGGGTGGTTGATTCCTCTTGTGCGCATTTGGTGGATGCATAGGAATCTCTATGAGACAACATGGGAGCACGAGTCTTAGAATCATGCTTAGTACACTCATTTGTTTGAGTTGAACTTGTTTTGGATATCGGGGACATAAATTATTATGGTCTATAGAATGTAACATATCATATTTTTTCAGATATTATTTTTATAAATTATATGGATTTAATTCTATGCCAGATGATCATACAACATGTTATTCTATGTCCTTGTTTTCATGGAACAATTTTTTGAAATATATTATTTATTCAACAGCAACAACCTGTAGTTTTCATAAAAATGTAGAATAACTATTAAATGGGTTCCCATATCAGAAATATGAGGGAACCATTGATCTTAGAGTAGTGGATTTACAATAGGAGTGACTTAACATTGGTTAGCATGGGTCAACTGTGAAAAATCTATCGTGGAATGTAAGGCGTATTAAATAATTTAATAAAAATTATTTTATTCAATGCAACAAAACATTATTTTTATTAAGATGATGGAAAAACTTCAAATTTATCAACATAAACCTAGAATTCCTCTAAGACGTAGAGAAATATCTCTCTCGAACAAATGAAGAAAGATCATGTATTCTTTACCAACACACAACTAGTTCGAAGGAACCTTGTTGAGGATGATGACACATCAATTATCCTTCATCGGTGAATGATCTGAATTGAGGTAGGGTGGTGATTTCTTTGTGATTTTCCCCATTTTTTTCAATTATGAATGAGATTAAATCATCAAATAGAATGGTCTATGGTTCGATCTTCTTCTGGGAGAGGAATAGTTTTGCATGTTATCAAGAATTATCTATCTCAAAATCCCTGCCCCTAATATTTGGACATGAATGCATGGAAAATGTTGATAAACCTTCATTATTGTGCACTTTCTCCCCCCGTTCTTGTGGTTTCAGATCAATATTATGGATGGATTAAAATTTGATATGACCCCTTAATTTGAAGGAAAAGAAAAAATAGAGATTGAATCTATGTATATAAGGACCCTAAGAACCCATATTTTTCGTCGTTTCAAAATTTGGGCATTAGAGGAAGAAGGGAGGCTCACTGAAGTACCACTGTGGCGAGGATGTGGGGTGCATCGGGGCAGCCATACGATTTGGGGGGGCTATGTGGAATGGTGACAGTCACTATGAATGACTGTTTGAATGTGACAGGAATGGATGGAAGACCCATGGGAAGTGGGTCTGGATGAGTAGGCAGGTTGAGCTAGGACCATTGGGATGAGACAGGCCTAGTGGGCATGTCCCAGCCCAACCTGTTGGGTCAGGCCCAATAGGTCTGGTTTGACATAGTGGGCCAGGATTGAGTCAGCGCGATCAGAGTGGGACCAAGCCACAGTCAACCATGGTCGTCATCTGAGTTCGGGGGACTGACCATGTGGTTGGTCCTAAGTCCCAATAACCCCTCCGAAATTTGCAAATGTCCACAACTTCCAAATTGTGTGTCCATTTGATGAGACACCTTTTGCGTTGGGACCCTGACGATGAGAAGTTATTTTTGAGACAATGTGGTGATTTTTAGCCTAAACTATCATATGTAGACAATTTTCCATTTTTACTTTCCTCAAGGTTTCAGTATAGCATTGCATACACATTACTGGATTATAGTCCCATCTAGAGGATGAGACCCAGATAGAGTTATGGTATCCCTCCTTGGGACTGGAGTGAACCTCTATCACCCCTAGTTGATTTTTTTTGGAATCAATGTAATCTTATATAGCATTGAATTAGTCCTCCATCTAGTGGGACACATCATTAGGGTAATTATTATTATCTGGGAAGGATCCCCAACGTTATAGGCCACATCATTAGGGTTAGAAGTATTCTCTATGTAGGATTACCTATGTTGTGGCTTGATCCAGATTGGGTAAGTGGTATTCTCTAGGAAGGATACCCTTTCTGTGTATGATATTCTTCCTTTAATAATGTGTTCTCTTTGGGTGGGCCCAAATGAGCTAGACCTCTTAGTGAGTGACTCTGATTATATCTTGTCCTGAGGAGAGAGTTCTCCCAGAATGAGTGTGCTGTGAGTAAAATCATGTGGTTGATAATATTTTGTGTCTTACATCAAGATATTGTGCCTTGAACTGATTATATATATATGTTCTTGTAATATGTGTTGTAGACATATAACAATGTGGAGTTGTTTTTACCTTCTTTTGTGGTATTTTATTTTTTTTATTTCTTGTGTGGTACTTCCTGCGTGGTATTCCTTTGTGGTTACACAGTGTTATACTGAGTATTTTTTTACTCACCCCATAATAGGATTTTACCACATGTGTAATGTATTGAGAAGATGAGCGACATTTTGGCAATGTTCTAGGCAAGCCAGGACCAGGTGGTGCTTTGTGAGATCAGATAGACTGAGTTGTGTTCTGAATAATTTTAAATGAGATTCCTAGCACCTCTTTTCATACAGGCTAGACTTGTGGTTAGCGAATCTTTTATTTTGATAGCCTTGTTTTTTTCCCTGTTTACATTCCAATACATTTAATGTTGTACTATAGTAGTGATATATAGTTTCTTGCATGAATTTATTACTTAGTGTTTTTACATTTTAGAATTTGTGGATTAGATATGTGTGAATGCATATAGGTACTTTAGGCTAATGCCTTCCATTTTTGGTTTAAACCTAATCAGTGGAAGTCACCATCCTTTAGCTTATTTTAGGTGGGTTATGGGTAGTCACAATATAGGCCCCTTTGGTATACGTCATGACATATGGTTTTTATATATAGTTACAGAATATTTTCATACAAAAATATTACATATTTTTAGATGAATATTTAATACATTTCACTAATAAATGCCTATAAAAAATAAATGTTTTGGATATTTGGAGATTACATACACAATTTTTTTATTTCAGGAAAGATATTTAACATCTCCCATAAATATCAACCCATTTGGTAATCTATATATACATTCAATACTTAAAACATTATTCATAACATTGGTAAAGGAAACATAAGAAAGGGTGAGTTTAGATTCCTAGTAAGGGTAAACATATGAGATATTAATTTCTGATCATATGAATTCACAAGATAACAATAATGGTAGAGATCAAGGGTGTAACTTACAAATTCAATACCCAATCTATCATGAATCTTAATAATGATTCATGGTATAAAAATTTATCATTTCAAAAGAAATGTTTCATAAGAGTGATAAATTTTAATTAATAAATCATGAACCATAAGTTTATGTCAAAAGAGCGAGGAACCATAATATGTGTAAAAATTAATTAATATGTCAAGGTTAACTATAGATAGCATCAAATCATAATAGATTTCACATCAACACCTTTTTCTTGTAGTATATCTAGAACATAAAATTGTTATCCAATGAGGATCAATTAGGTCAAATTATTTATAATAATAATCTCATGAGATATAATAATTTACCTAATGCATTGGAGGGATATATAATTTATGTCCCACCTATCACATTATAAAACCACACACTTATTTTCCACAAGATCATAAAATTTTCATCATATCATTACATTATAACCCATGAAAATAATATTGGTTGCATAAACATTTCATCAATTCATCATAGCATAACACATGAAATATAAATAGTTTTCATTAACATTTCAAAATTATAAAACATCCAAATAAAGAATAAGGATTGTATATATGAAATATTTCCTCTGTAAAATACCCTTTTGACATTGAAATAAATTATTGGAATAATAAAAATATCCCAAATATTAATGAAAAATTCAACTTTGAAAAGAACCTTGAAAAATAATAAATTAATTTTCAATCATCGAGAAATAATGATGAATTTTTTTTTCATTTTATGTTGTATAAGCTAAATGAAAAAATTCCATTTATATTTTTTATATAGTAAAAAATTACCTCATTTAGAAACAATAAAAATATTCCTTTTAACTTAATTTTTGAAAATTCAATAATGGAAATGATTACATTAAAAAATTATATTAGTGTATATACATACATTCTTGAAAATATTTTAATAAATCATTTATGTGGAATAAAAAGGATTTTGATCGAAGGGATAAATAAAGTATGTTTTCATTAATAACATTCATTCAATCTATTGAGTACTTTAAATGAGGAAAATTGAAGGAAAGTTTATATTCTTAAAAATTAATTATTGGAGATAAAAGTTATGTGATTATTGAGATTTAGATGATGAAATATCATCCTTAGAAACATAATCATAAATAATCTCGACAGACAGTGAGATTTTAAAATAAAACCGTCACCACTTCCGAAAATTACAAATAAAAATATCAATAAAGATGTAAAATTATATGGATATGTGTATCAAAATATCTTCCATGATTAGAATCAGGAAATTAATTCATGGTCATTATATAAACCACATAAAAGAGACAAGTGGTTAATATATTGTGTGTCTCACAAAAGTAAATATGAGACGAATCCCTTACGTTGAGTTCCAACTACATAAAATGAACTATATATAAATATATAAAATATTTAAATATATTATAACTATATAATATAATAAAATATAATTATAATTTCATTAATTACCCATATAATTTTAATAGTCTATTTATTAATAATTTCATATAAAAATCATCGTTTTTGTGGTTAATTGTTCCATTTGTTAGGATTGTTTTGGTTCGGTAGTTATAAAAATTATAGTTTGATCATGGTTCAATTAAATAAATAATATAAATTATAATAATATGAATATAATATATATTCATTATATATATATATATATAAACTCATCCATATAATATGTATATAGAAAAATTAATTACACCATTCATGGAGATGATAAGTTGTACGCATGCAGGAACACCAGTTTCACTTTTCAATGGATAGAAAGATAGAAAGGTAAATATTAATTAATATTTAAATAATCATTATTATATCATATATATCATATATATTCATTAAATACATCCATATTCCTATCCCTATAAATTGAAAATGAAAAAGAAATAACATCGCTTCATGGAGGTAAAAGTCCATACGTACAAACGTGTGACATTATTGTTTTCCAATGGGTGAGATGTTAAGAAGGTATATGTGATATAATAATTAAATAAATTTATAGATTTTTCATAAATCTAATATATATACTATAAATCCATGATTATATACATTGATTATAGGGGTTTATGTAAAATTAATTACATTGAGTTTGTGAGGTATTAGTTTTCCATACACATGATTGAAGAGTTTGTTTCCCATTTGTTGTATAATGAGATGGATATACGGTATTCCATATACCTAATATCATCTCAATATATGGTAGACACATTTTTTATTATATTGTAAATATTAATACATAATTCAAGGTGGTAAGGTAATTATTAAAAAATATATCTTGGTGAATACAATTACCTTCACTTAGAAAAACTTATTTTGTTTATCTTATTAAAGAACTTAAGGTTGGTTTATTGGGAATACCAATTGACATAGAAAGTGTTTAAGGATTTTGGAATGATAGTTTAATAGTTTTTGGTAAAAATAATTGTCTTAGTAGGTGTGAATAAGTTAGGGGAAGTGGTTTTCTTTTATAATTCTAGTGAGTGTCACAATTGTAATTTCAAAAATTTTAAAATAATGTAAAACCTTATTTATGGGTAAAAGTATCCCAAATAGGCCATGAAAGAACGTTTTATAAGTTATTGTATAAATATAGAAAGATAAAAATAATAATATATGTTTTTAGGACATTTTAATCCTTATTGTTTTAGTTTAACCCCTGGTAAACCTATTAAATCATTAACCTGTATAACATATTTTTTCTATTTTTACTATTCATTATGAACAGAAATTAATCTGGAATTATTAAATAATTTTAATTATTATAATTAAAAATATGGAATCTATTTTATCAAATTCAATTCATATAATGTTTATAATTTAATTTTAAATTATACTCACTGTTGCAATGAAAACACGGTTTTCTAAAGAAATAGTTATCTTAAGTATAAAACGTTTTTATATCAAAATTCAAAAAAAAAATGATTTGAATGAACTAATTTGGATTAATAATAATATATTATTACTAATTATACTTTTAAAATCAATTTATATAAAAAATTAACTTTTTTAAAAGCATTAAATGAAAAGATAATGCTTAACAAAAATTAGTATGTTACCCTATTCATTATAGAATTTATCTTTTCAAAAAATTCTATGAAATTAACTCTTAGATATTTTTGGCATGTTGACTTCAGAAATATAGATTATTTTTTGAAATTAAATTTCTATAAGTTTCATAAAATTAATTATATTATTTTCTCACAAAAATAAATAAAAAACATTTGAAGGGAAAATTTTCTTTTTGAATCATATAATGGATTTACTGAAAAATATATTTGATTTATAAACAAACCTTATAAATATCATTAAAATGTGGTTACTTTGATTCATACCACTAATTTAATGGCTATATTATAAAGATATAATTTATTATAGTTCATTTTAATTAATATTCTCTTATATCTCATGCTATCAAAGAGGCTTATTTAAAAATAAACATATCCAAAAATATAAGGTTGATACATTTTACCCTGCCTTAAAATTTTTTTCTCTCTCAAAATTTTATCTCTAACATAAAATAATGAGTATATCCCTATTATATTAAATCCTTTGGTTCGTAAGTAACTTCTATTAATATTAGGTTAATCTAGAGAATTTTAACCTGTTTAGTTGTCTTATTCCATATCATTTTATCTCTAAAATTGATTTTTCACTAGTTTTTATTCATTGGAAATATCATGCTCCTAAAGTAAGACCCTTTTGTTTCATACATGTAAAGGATTAGGTATACCTATTTATAAGAGATAAAGGGGACACATCATGAACATGAGATATGTTTAGTGTAAGTGCCAATCGATAAGTTATCATCCCTACTCAATAAAGAATATTGATGGGGCCAATATACCTAGGGATCATGTTTCATTTATTTTTGAATATGAAAACCTTCTTATAGGAATAAATGGTCCAAAATATATTTTCACTGATTTAAAACTTCAAATAATACAAATTATTATTAGAATAAGCTTTCTATTGACTCTAAGATGATCTTATGTGATTCTGAATGACGTTGAATTTATCTACCACTTCCTTAGCTAGAATAGTTCCAAATATATTTTTTCCTCCAAATTCATCCCAAAAAATTGGAGTTCTACATTTTCTACCATATAGTTACCCATAAAGAACCATCTAAATTCTCATGTTAAAGTTTTTTTTGTTTGAAAAATTGAATAGAGTAATGTGTTTATCCCAAGAACCTTTTAATTACCAAGAATAAGATCTCCAAATATACTTCAATGTTTAATTTGTTCCCTCGGACTGAACATCCATATGAGGATGCTAAGTAGTGAAGAAACATAACAATGTATCTAGATCCTTCTTTAGGCTTTACTATAACAACAAGGTAAACCCGATATCCTGATCAGATACAATAAAAATGGTACTCCATGACACCTTACAACATTTTTAATGTATATTTTGGAAAGATGACAAAGAGATAAATATTTTATGATAATAATGAATTGTGTTCACTTTTCATGGGGATCAACTATAACCAAAATAACATTATGGCCTTTATAAATTTTGGGGAGCTCGATGAAAAATATATGGAGATGTTTTCCTATTAACATTCTAGTATGGGTAATGGTCATAACATCTGCTTATAATTTTTACCACAAACCTCACTAACTAATATACTACGCACTGAGATATATATTCTGCAATATATCTCATCGTATTTTCCCACTATAAATAATATTTATAAGATCTATACATCTTTTTAATTATAGTATGAATAGATAATGATGAAATATCAGCCTCATCAGACAACATCTTCTTCGAATATGGTATGGAATGAATACACACATGGTTTGAAAACCTTATCATTCCATCATAATAATGGTTGAAAACATGATTATTTATCACATTTTTTGAACCACTACATATTCCTTTTGTGAATCTTTAATACATACAAGGATAGATGATTGAATATTTATTTGTGTAATATATGTTTTCTCCCCTCCCATCAATTTTTCCAGATCCATTGTTTTCGAAAACTAAATAAAGTATATTTTATCATCCTTATCATAGATAAGATAGCATGATCCTTTCACCTTAAATAATTTACCACCATGTTCACCTTCCATGGGTTTTTTAAGATAAAAGAATAAATGAATTGGTCACCCAATTCATGCCCCTAATAAATATTTTAAAATGAAAAGTATCTGCTACAAATTCGAGGTGTGAAGACCTCACAACATCATGGAACTAGGGAAAATATAAACTTGAGACACATAACAGAAAAATATATAAGTACACACTACAAAAAACTTTTGTACATCATATTTCATCATCCAAGAAGAAGCCGCATCAAGGATGCTTATCCATTTTCACATGAACCCCTTGAATGCTTATATCTATGTACCATATCAATGTAAGACAACAAACTCGTGCATAAATTTTACATGAGTGATGTCAAACATGATGATAAAGAGAAGAACATCAATGAAGGTGCATTAAGTGATGCAAATAAGTCCAAGTAGTCATCACAAAAAGTCATTTAATGCTATCTAAACCTTGAAATCAGCCCGCCACTGTAAACCAGAACAATAAAACAAGATGACCAGACATTTCCATAGCAACATAAACAAAATGGCAGAATGTAGTGTATCACAATTCCTAAATGTCATAAAATATGATTCCATACAGAGGAAAACCTAGGCTTTAGCTAAAATACATTGATAATTAAAAACCAATATAGAAAAAATAGTCATTATAATATCTTCTTTACTACTATAGAAGCCATAGAGAGCATGTGTGGGACTATTGCTACATAGACCATGGCAAGACTTTTTTCAGCACATAAATTAAAACTCCCCATGAAGTATGAGATCCAAAAAATTAGCAGAATGAAATGAAACACCAAAATCAATAGTCAAAGATAAATCCTAGAAACAAGAAATCCCATGACAAGTAGAAATAATTTTGATAGAGAATATAGTCACTGCCAAGGAAGTTATTTAATGTTGAAGTTTGCGTTCTTCTTGAACTCTTAAACCACATTAAGAAACATTATCTTTCTGAGTTGTAGGTAGGTATCAGTAGACATGTGACCATTTTTATACTGATGAAAGGAAGTGGTGTCATTATCATCCATATATGAGCGAATATCCTATAAAAAATTCAAATTATCTTCAGTTTCCAGATATTTTATTAACATTCATCTATCCAAACTTACCTGGCTCCCGATAGAGGTGAGTGGATTAGAAACGCATGAAAATTGTCCAAAAATCATTGATAATATCCAAACAAACCACGAAAACCATGGATCTTGGTAACCATGGTTGGTCTTGTATATTTTCCATAAATTATATCTTTGAAGGATCCACCTAAATTCCTTCACTTGAGAATATATGACCTAATAATGAAACATTACATTGAAAAATATCTGGCTTGGTAAATTTTGCATGAAACATATTTTTCCTTAGGGTTATCAGTAAAATTATCAATTTATTTTCATGAACTTCGATAATATTTTAATAAATAATAATTTCATCTATAAATACTAACAAAATCTAACCAACGTAATCTATAAATACTCTATTCATTAAATCCATGAACAGTGTTAGAGAATTTGTAATAACAAATGACATCACTATAAATTCATAGTGTCAATAAATCACACGGAAGGATATATTTGGTATGTATTCACCTTTTACTGTGATAGCGATAGTTCCCATATCAAAGATAGATCTTGAAAAAGTATTAATATCCTCATAATTGAACAAAAAATCATCGATATGGGGTAGAAGATATTTTTTCTTAATAGTGATCTTGTTATGTTCTTAATAATCAATAGAAATTCGCATTGATCTATATTTATTCCTAACAAAAAGAACCAGTGAACTTCATGGTTACATAGATGGATGAATAAATAACTTGTCAATATTCTTATTGATATTATTTTTCAATTAGTGTGACTCAAATTGGGTTATTCTATAATGATTATTTGAAATAGGATTAGCGCTAGGTATGAATTCGATTAAATAATAAACATCATGACTCAGAGGAAGACTAAAAAATTCATCACAAAAGGTATCAACTAACTCTTGAATAATAGTCATCTCTTCAATATTGAGATTCTCCCTAACAATATAAGACAAATACCCTTCATGGATAATAATTAAGACTCACAACATAGAAGAAATTTCCCTTGGATGTTTTTATTCATCCTCATACTATAAATTGATCATAGGATTATTTGGAATTTGAAATCTGAATTTCATTCCTATTAAATTTATATGTGATCTATATAAAGAGAGAAAATCGATGCTTACAATTACATGAAATTAAAATAAATGGATAATTAAAATATTTTAAGGAATAACTATCCCAAATACATCAATTATAGATGAAATATATACTTGATATGTGATCATGTTACCATAAATAATTTTCACCATTAACACAATATCTTATTAGTAGCTATTAATTATATACACAATACAATTTCATTATATATAAAAGAGTGGGTAGAAAAAAATCAATTAATACATTAACTATTATAGAGTGTATGATAAGTGTAGCATTCAATAAATCGTTCTCAAAACCCACATTGGAAACTGTGCTCACATGGGGCTTTTATTTCTTTTTTAACATAAGAGGTTTTTTATACTTATTTTCGATATAAACTTTATAATATTTTTACTAGTTGGAATAATACCCATACTACTTGCATATTAAGCATTAGAGTTTTTTTTGGTTTATTAGTAAGAATCTCCTCCACCATCATTTCATTAACCAACCCATTTATCAAACTTAATCATTCATGGGATTTATAACACACCTTTAAATAATTAAAGAACCTCAAACTTCCATTCAAGAAATTCCCTTGTTATATCTTCACACATTTCAAGCATATATGTTGTCATCATTTCTTTCCATCGTGGGATTCATTCAAGTTTTCATGATAATTGAACTTCTCTTTCTTATCAAAACCATGATAATGGTAGGATTCTCCAATTTTTATTTCTACCTTGAGTTCACATAAAATAATTTCATTATATATACAAGTGTATCTTATAGATAATTCCTTTCAGAGAATTTGTTTTAAGCCACAAATGTATCGATCAATCATTATTTCAAGGATAAGGATTAGACTAGAATCATACCTTGTATGTCTTGAAAAATCATCCTAATAAGTAATAATGGATATGCCATCATTTTTTTATGCATAAGGAATTCCTTCTACATAATTGTATATATAATACAAGGGAAGTTCATTTGGAAAAATATTCACATAAACTCATCACTCCATAGAGTAAATGTATTCATCTTAATTTTTATACTTAATAAGGTTCCAACATTTATCTACTTAACCTTCTGAACCATAAATGTCTAGGAAAACCATTTCATGTTCTAAGAACTTGATAATAATGAATATATTCTCAATGGTGTTTTCCAAAACCGAAAACGTTATGGGATTATAATAACAACTAAAAGAATGTGGATGTTTCCTAATTAAAGAATTTTTAATATTTTATCTATTCCTTTGATCAATTGAAAGATAAAAAATGATTCATGGCAAGATAATTTTGTCGGATGATAGCAGCAAGATTATGCATTCCATCTCCCACAATATTTACATTCTTTATTAGAAATTTATTTTATTTTACTTCAAATTTGTTTTTAGAATGAAGTATTTTAGTGTAAACCTTTAACTAAAACCAACAATAAATATGTATGAATCATGATATAATAATCCAGGTAAATAATAATATAATTATGAAATATCATTAACAAGATGTTAAAATCATGACATCTTCTTCTTAATTTATGGGACTACTAGTTTAACCTATATTGATCATGATCATTACCAAAACATTAGGAATTTATCATATAATTTGACTCATCCCCATGATTTTCACTAATATATAATAATATTAATCTAGAAAGATTGACTAAACCTATCACTATAATAACAACTATAGTTGTCCAATATTTTCATATTTAAATATTAAAACATTTTAGATGAATAATTTATACATTTCACAAATACGCGGATGAGCAACATGAATGTTTAGTTTATTTGGAGTCTTGATATAAAATATTCTCATTTCATGTATGATGTTTAATATCTACCATAAATATCTTCCCATTTAGTACCCTTTATTAATATACCCTACTTGAACATTTCTTCATAACCTAGAGAAATGAAACATAAGAAAGCATGGGATTAGAGGCTCAAAAAGAGTGAACCTGGAAGATATAAATCAATGATCATATGAAAGAAAAATATAATAATATTTTTATGAAATCATTAATATAAATTAAAAAGATAATTCCTAATTAATCGTTTACCATAAGAATGTTTCTTGTCATACAACATTATCATTTCAAAATACATGTATCATAAGTGTGAGAAATCATAATAAAGAAGTCACTAAAAATAATTTCATAACAATAGTGTGTGATGCCAACATAAGAGTAGAATCTATTTCAAATTTCATTGTTAATAAATTATTTCATCAGATTATAATTGATCAAGCATCAACACCAATTTCCTATTGTGAAACTAACACATCAACATGTTTCCTAAAGGTGATCAAGAACATCAACTTGTTTCCCATGTTTATCTCATGATATAAAATATTTTTCATAATTAATTGGATGAATATATAATAATGGCACACCTATCACATAATGAAAATAATAATATCTGTTCCACAATATAATAAAACATTCATCATATATTTACATAAAAAATTGTGAAATAAAAACATATTTTATAAAAATTTCTTCAATTTAAAATAGCACAACACATGAAAAATAAATGGGATTCATAAACATATCATAATCCAGAACAATATAGAGAAAGAATAAATATGTTATTATTGGATTATATCCCTAGTAAAACATAATTAACAAAAAAAAGTTTTTTATCATTGGGGAAAATTCCATTAAAAGGATTAATGGGATATTTCTATTGGAAAATATCCTTGTCAATTTGAAATCACATATTTAAAAATATAATTTCTTTCAAAAAATTATGGAAATATTTTTCAGTAAAATGAACATAAAAACATGTAAATTAATCTTCATGAATTTATTGGTCATGATGGTGGAAAAATAAATTAATTCCATATAGTTTAAAGATAACATTCTTTGTACACTTTTATGAAAATTCAGAAATTATTGCATTTGGAAAATGACAAGGATATTCAATTTTAACCATTTTTTAAAAATTATATCATAGGTGAAATTGGCATTAAAAAATCATGGTAGAATATATAAAAACATTCTTGAAAAAAAATTATAAAATATTTTTTGAAAACATGGATTTGGAAAAATAAAATTTGAACAAAGAGATAAATAAAGTATGATTTCGTAAATAACATTATTTTCTTGTCTAGAGTAAATACAATGAGTTAGATAAAACTAAAACATGTATTATTTATCATTAATTGGATTAGAATAAAATTCATTGATTTTGGAGAAGTGGATAATGAAATTACATCATCAAAAACAAAATAACAAACAATCCCAATAAATAATGATAATATAACATAAAACCCTCACCACTTGGTTTGATTTAAAATAAAAACTTCATGAAAGAGAGTAAATTAAGTGTATATGTATATCCACATAATTTTTAAAAGTATAATTATAGAATACATTGATGGTAATTATATATACCACATAAAATAGAGATTTAGTGAATATGTCATCTGTCTCACATACGTAAAAGTGAAAAGAAAATCCATAACTAAAGTTTCGATTGCATAGAAATAACTCTATATTAATGTATAATAAATTTAATTTTTTTATAATTCTATAAAAGAATATGGAAATATTAAAAATATAATAAATTATACACTTATAATATTTCCACTTCCATTTATTAATAATTCATTATTAAAATCGTAGTTTCAAAGGTTAACTGTTTTGTTTTTCAAAACAGTTTTGGTTTAACTCTTCTTATCCTCACACTTTGACCATGGTTTCGTTATCTCCAAAATTTTATTAATAATATAAATATAATATATATTCAATATATATATATATAGAATCATCCACAAAAGATATATATAGAAAAATGAATTACCCTATTCATGGAGATGGTATGTTTTACGTATACATAAACGTTGTTTTCACTATTTGAAGGATATAAGAAAAGAACTTTAAATATTAATTAACCATTATCGATTCATTATTATATCATATACATCATATATATTAATTAAATATATTCTTTTTACCATACATGTAAACCATAAATGAAAAACGAACCACATCGCCTTGTAGATGTGGTAGTACACATATATACCCAAGCGACATTATCATTTTCCAACAGATTGTAATGTTATTAGACAAATATGATATTATAATTATAGAAGTATAATAATTTCTTAAATATCACATATCTTCATTAAATAAATAATTGTATCTATCAGTGAGAGGGGTGATGGAAAATGAATTGGATCGATTCGTTAAGTTGTAGTCCTCCATACACACGATCAACACATTCATTTTAATATTTTTGATGAGGATAAAAATATAGGTTATGAAACAAAAATAACTGAAAGTGGTTAAAAAGAATTAAAAAAGAGTGCTTGGGGATGAAATTTACCTCATCACAGAAAATCCTCATTGGGATCTCTTATTATGGTCTACAGGGTTAGTTTTTTTGGAAGAATAGAGGATCTATAAAAAGTATGTATTTTGGGTAGTTATATTCTAATTATTTGGATTAGACTAGTGGAATATTATGTGTGAGTAGTTTAGGGGATGATTCCCCCTTCTATAATTGGGGTGAGTGCCACACTTGTAATATTTAATAAAATTAAATAATTTCAAGTCAATTTCTGAGAGAAAATGGCACCAAAATGGACCATTCTTTAACCTTATATGAGATAAGGTCCAAATATTGAAGTAAGATATAAATTAGGCATGTTTTTAGATCATTTTAGACCTTAAATATTTAGTTTAAACCTAGAAAACCTATTTTAATATTAACTATGTTAACATATTTTTACTAGTTTTTCTCTTCATTATGACCAAAAAACAAGTTGACCTCGTTAATTAATATTAATTATGATGATTCAAAAATATGGAATATATTTTAGAAAATTAAATTAACATAAGTGGAATAATTTTATAAAACATTAACCCTATAATAGATTTGAAAAAATATTTTTTTCAAATGAAAAAGTTTTCTTAAGTATAAAGTGTTTTTATATGAAAATTCAACCTAAATTTTATTCCTATGAGATAAATTTGATTAATAATAATATAACTTAACGAATTTTACTTTTATAATAATCTTTATATCGAATTTAAATTTATAAATTATTTAAACATAGATAAAATTTTAATAAAAAACATTATTTTCACTACTAACCAAACAATAAATAATTTTAGAAAATTACAATAATTCACTCAAAAATAAATTTTTTCATTCTAATTTCATAAATTATATTCATTTATTCAATTATGTTTTCTAAAATAGGAATGAAATTAATATTTTTATTTTATAAAAAATATATATATAACCCATTTTAAAGAAACTGTATTTTATGAATCATATAACGACTTTACTAAATGATATTTTCTTTATCTATAACTTGTATACAACTTTTTAAAATATGTTTAATCTTGTTCAACCCTCCAATTTAATTTCTAGGTTATAATTTTATACTATATTATGGTTCGTTTAGACTCAAGTTTGCATGTATCACAAGCTATTTAATGAGTTTTATTTATGAATAAATATATCAAAAAATATAATAGTGTTAAAATTAATGTATACAATGAATCCATTAAGTCAAAATTGAATATAAATTAAAATAAAGATCATTTGAAGGAAAAATAAATGTTTTTTTGAAAAAATATTTTTATACAAATAATTCGTTTTTTTTATTAAAAAATTAATTTCATCATTATTGGTGAATGAATTTAATTAAATGAATATATTATAGATTCAATAATTTTTTTAAATTGATCTTGAGTTTTTAATAGGAATGTGATAAATATAAATCCATTTTTATGCTTAAAATTATATTTTTCTAAAATGTGGTTTTCATCATGTTTTTCTCAATTAATTTAATATTTATTTATAGTTTTTCAAGAGATTGATTACTGAAAATGGATACCGTATTTATAATAACTTGGTTTATGTTTTTTTAAATAATCTCATTTTATTTTTTTCATTATGAATAGTTTCTGTAGTAGAATTTATCACCTCAATAAATGATAAATCATTTTAATATAGGAAAAAATAAGTAATAAGGTCACCATTTTTCATAATAATTTTTTTGGACGAATTATATTAAATAATTAACACATTTATTTTGAACATAATTATTTATGTGACAAATATCCATGAAAACGACCTAAATAATATTTAATGAAAATAAAAATAGAAAATGTCACTCTCTTGCTTCTAAATATATCATGTGTGTTCACAAAGATATACAAGTTAGTTTGGAATAACTATTAATGTTTATTTTGTGAGTAATGAAATTATTTTTATTATGAAAATTTATTTATAATTTCTAGTCATTATATAATTACCTTAAAAGCATACACAACACCGATAAATAATTTCTTCAATTAATAGAAAAATAAAATAAATGATATTAAAAATATTGAATGTTATGTAATTTGTTTGAGTAATAGAAATGAAAAACATTTCTGGATTAATGTAACATATTATTAATTTTTTAATGGATAATATTTTAATTCCATATTTTTTGGTATGTATTTGAATTCTAATTAAATAAATAGTGTCAAAATTGATAGTAATGATATTTTTTGAAAATAATATTTATAAAATTATCTAAAAATACTAAAAATGTTTAAAAAGTAAAATTTATATAATATATTGTTTGAATGTTCATACCTATGACAATTATGAGACAATTTGTACCTTATATGTAAAAAATAATCCTTTAATATTAAGAAAAATTGTTACCACTACTATTATTAAAATTAGTTAACCATGAAGTTAAACTATTTTTTTTAAAATGACACCAAAACTTATTTAAATCTTATATGATGATGATATTTTGACCTTATACTATTTTTATTAGAATCCATGGAAATTTGTAATTATTTTTCTTTAAAATGACCTAGTTATATTTTAATCTACTAAAAAATTATAAATGTGTCATTTCCCTCCCTTATAAAAGGATAGAAGTTTATATTAATTATTCATGCCACATTGAGCCATCCATATCCACAAAAAAACTAACCATTTATACTATTATAATTTTTATAAATATTATTAAGGTTTTTCTCTTCTAAAAAGACAAACACTATGTTCTATAAGAATGGACATCAAGGAGGTCTCCAGGAGAAGAGGTAATCATCGTACCTTTCCGCTTTCAATTTATTAATAATTTTAGGTTATATAATATATGGTATTTTTAAAAAAATAAAGACATAAGTACACTGAATATTATGAATGTTTTTCTTACTATGAAACAATAATTATCCACCCTCTCTTCCATGAAATATAAGGTAAAATTATTGCTTTTATGTACATACATCTTACCGTCTCCATGTAGTAATAGAATTCATATTTATCACCATAGTTTATGGATGATTATTTTTATTGGTATAATTATTATTTATAGTATTCATTAAATAATTATTATTCCTCAATTATAATATCATATCTACCTTCTTTCCTTTCATGCTGTTGGAAAATGACAGCACTGCTCGTGCGTATGTACTGATTACCACCTCAACAATGTTATATGACCATTATTACCTTTTCAATATATATAGATGGTAATTATAAAATATTTAATTAATATATATTATATATATTATATAATATTTATTATTTAAGTTTGAATTATTATTTAACTTTATTTCATTCTATCTCTCTAAAAGTGAAAATAGCGTTCATGTGTATGTATGGCTTAACATCTCTTTGAATGGTGTAATTTAGTTTTCCATCTCTATATTTTATTGATGAATATAAATAAATATATAATTAATATATGATATACTTATATTATGAATAAAATTCTATAGATTTTGTATCCATGATCAATGTACAAGTATCGAAACTACCAAAGAAAAACATACTTGAAAAACGAAACAATTAACACCCAGAACAATGATATTAATTAAGAATTGATAATAAATAAGAAATAAAAGGTTATAAGTAAATCATATATTGTATGATATATATTATTATAGTTCTATAATATATGAATAATATATTTATATTTATTATATAGTATGTTCGAACACATGTGATATAATTTGGACATGAGGCAAGGGTTTATTTCACAATCACATTGTTATTCAATATTTTTTATGTTTAATTATACATTGGGAGAATTTTTTGACATTTTAATAATAATATAATATATTTTATTATCCTATGTATACGTCTATAAATTTCATTTGTACATTTTATTTTCTCATATTTATAGTCTCATGAAACAAAACATTGGTTTTTAAGAAAAAATGACAATTTTTTTCAAATCAGTTAGGAAACTTAAATTTCATGTCCATATTTTACATAAAATGATTTCTATTTTTTTTAATATTATAAAATTATTTATTATATTTTTTCCTATTCTTTCTGAACCAGGAACTTTTGATTTTTTAACAAATGTGCGAATGGAATGTATTTTTAACTTATACAACATTAATGGAATTTTCTGACATCATGACCTATAAATTATTTCAGTATTCATTTAGTAATTTAAAATTTTATTATCAAAGAACAATTTTTCCTTATTATTCTGGATATTATTAGTAAAGTGATTTCCAAGTGAAAATGTAATTTTATTGTAGAAGTTTTTTCAGAGATCATTTAAATGTATTTATATATATATGAAAATACATTGATGAATGTTTTTATTTAATAGGGATATAATATATTGATACCATCAAATATATTTATTTGTATGGTATATGATCAGTTTAAATGGGGAATTTATTGATATTCCTTATGCCATTTCATCTAATACAAACTATTAGTTAATTTTATAGAATGTTGATTAAGTATTATTAATTATTTATATAAGGAATGAATTATAAATATTAAGTGATATATGGGGATCAAAATTACATATCCTCTCAATTCGTTAGTAGGTCTCATAAGACAAACTATATTGGGTATTTGGTCATAACCATACCCATTTATGAATATGTCTTAGAATGAGGCCGTGATGGTATTTTTATATGTCTTGGCATAAGGCCTCATTGATAAGTTTTATATTTCCAAAATTATGCATTACATCATTATGAAATTAGTTATTGAGGAAAATTTTATTATTTTAATAGTTATTATATCCATGGATAAGTTTATATATCATCTGATTATTTGGATGAAATTATTTGATCCACATTTATTCTTAACATATTATTTAGTCCTTATTAGATTCTATTGTATGCATACCCATACTAAGTATATGAGATCATCCCATTCGTAGGTTTCATTTACCTAGGATGAAAGGTAGTGTATTATTATTGATATTTTGTGATATGATGAAGTGAATAATTTATTTTTAAATGAAAATACATTGTCAAATTTTATGTTTTAAAATATTTGTGATATTTTTAGTATTTATCTAGTTTACTAAGACTACTAAACTATTTGATCATTTGAGATGTAATAACTTGTACTTATTACCATTGAAATAACAGAACACCCAGATCAGGTCTACTAAGTTGAAGGTATTTTTAGTTGGTATCAGAAAACTTTTAGTAGAAACCTAGGAACTAGATTAATGAAAACATAAATTAGGGAACATAACCCTATAATTGACTTTTAGGATATGTCTAATTATAATATACTATCCTAATGTTTTGGTGAGGTAGGTATTATGTAGGTTTCCTAAAAATAAATGTCTTTTTGGATACTATAAGTGGATTTAGTTTTGATATATATGCATCTAGTGGTAATAACCGAAAAAAGGCTTGGTTTCATACATATTGACCATAATTATGTTGCAAGATGGGAGTTCTCTTACTGTGTACCTAGTTAGACACTCTTGGGGGATATTATTGGATTAAGTTACCATAATTAAAAACTATTATGCTATATTTGAGAGTATTTTTTTATTTTCAAATATTCTCAATGAATTTATGTTTATGATTTTGAGATTAGTTATGCATAAATTTTCAATTTATAATAAGTGTTTCTCTAGTTTTAAAATTAGACATTGTGTTTCATAATGTTATTATATATTATAATGTATGATATTTTTTATAAATGAAACATAATTTAAGGAATGAGAACCATATTAATGAACGTAATCAATATAGGTATTTCCCTCCTAGTAATGATATTGAAGTTGGAGATAAGGTTGCATTTAGAGTTGTGAAATTATAAATATATGGTGTATTAGACTCAAGTTAGGATGAATAACCAAACCATATGATGGGACCCCATAGTCCACAACATGGTGTAATATTTTTAGACAACTTATTGCACTAGAAAACTCCATCATTCAATAAAAAAATAGATCCATCTGTATTTGATAAATGGATAAGTTACTTTGATAAGATATTTCTTTCATTGTGAAGTAATTAAGGGGTGTAGGTTGTCGTGGTAATTTTTAATCACTAAAGGGATAGAAATAATTTATTATAATTAAATAAAAATATTAAAGATGATGATAAAATATTGAAAATGAGATGGAATTATTTTAAAGAAATTTTCGGGGAGTAATATTTTTCCTATAAACTAGATGCAGATATGGAGAGAAAAGTCTTCTGTTTATGAAAAAAGAAAGATGAAAATGTTTCTACATATGAATATGAATTTACAAGGATATAAGGGAATTTTGAAGACTAGGTACATAATCCAAAGAGTATGATTGACCTTCTCTTTGAAGGTATAATTCTAGTCATTTTATAGGAACTAGTCTCCCAAACATTATCATCCTATAAATATATTATATCATGTTCTTTCAAGGTAATGAAATAATTCTCCATGCCTTATAGATTTTATATAAAGAAAAATAACAATAGGATGGAATAGAAAAAATGGTTAAGCGGAAGAGGAGAAATCATAATTTACCAACATGTGATACATGTGGAAGGAAACACCTTGGTACATGCTAGAAAAAAAGAGTTTTCTTAAAGCATTGAGAAAAAGGAAACCATTCTCATGAATGAAAGGGTGTGATATAATCTATCCAAGTATAATGATTTTAAAAATAAGGTAATGGGTATATATTCCAAAAAAATATATAAAATATCAATGGAATATACCCAAAAATAATACAAGGGGAGAAGGCTGTGCTCAATCAATTATCAGAAACACAGTGGATGTTTCAGTGATACAGGTAAAGGTATAATAATCATTCACTACTGTATTGAAAATGTTTTATTTTATTATAGTTTAGAAATTATTTTCTATTTGAATAATTTTTAATTGGTTTAATATCACCACCACAAAGATAAGAAGATAATTTAGTGGTGAAAACTCATAATGGTAGGATGATGACATCTTATGTCTATAGCTCCTCTATGATAGATGTTTCTGGGAATGTTCTTCCTACATGTTTTTTATTCAGCTAGTTGAATATTTTATAATTTTTATAATGGATCGGGTCCCATTGTATAGATCCTATAACACCACCAATATTTTAAAATAATAACAATTTTTTTGATGGTGTTTACGAAACGTAACACTAAGCCTAAATGAAATGCAATATACTATTTAAACATGAAAATTATAACATTACTATTTAAATTATTGGTATGAATAGTAATATCCAATGTTTTAATATTATGAATAAACATTTTATATGAATAAAATATATTTCCAATTAAGGACTTACGTTTTAGTAAATTCTCTACCTGATTAAAAAAAATCATCAATAATATTTTTATTATTTTTATGAGAAAATAACATAATACATTTTTGAAAAAATTTTATTATATATTTTAAAAATTTAACATAAATTTTTAAATTATCAACTTATAATTTTAATAGTGTTTAAAATTAGGTATTTTTATGAAAAGTGTGATTTTTCATTGAATAGTGAAAAAATTTAACATTTTTTATAACTTTTATTTATTTGGAATAAATTAAGTAATTTAAAAGACTCACTATGATTTGAATTTTTTTAAAAGTAGAATAATATTTATTTAGTTATATTTTATATAATTAATTATATTTATTTCATATTTATTTCATATTTTTGTATATGTTTATTTTTAGAATTAAAAGTTCATTTTTTCTGATAACTATTAAAAGTGAATAATGATACTCTATTTTAATTTATTAAAGTAAAACCTATTAAGGAATGATACAAGTGAAATTTATATTATATATATATTAATTTAATTTTATATAATTATGATTAGAATACATAGATTTAATATAATATCATCATAGGCTTGAAAAATATGATTCCTAAAACAGTTTTTTGACACATTTGGCGGGATAATTTTTAAATTAAATTATTACACTTATATAAATAGAATTAAATAAATTATATTATATATTTATAATATTCATAATTAATATAATATAATAAGGTCAAATTATTTTTTTCATAATTAATAGTACAAACTATAAAAATTTCTCACCATGATAAATGGGTAAATCGGGTTAACATAGGTTAAAAATAAGTGAAAGGCCATTATTTTTCATCTTAATTATTATTTAATGAATTTATTTATAAAAATATCACTTTATTATTTATATACCATTACTTATGAGTTAATTATCTTTGATATTGACCAATATAATAATTTAAGTAATGAAAAAATATAAAATGTCACTCTCTTTCATTTAAATATATCTTATTTGTTCATAGAGTGAAAAAATAAACAATGAAAGATTATTAAATTTTATATTGAGTATAATGAAATTATTTTAATGATGATGTATTTTTTCAAATGATTATATATTTTACTTAAATGATTTTACATTACTAACATAATGCTTTTAGTGACTATGAAAAACTCAAGGTCAATAATTTTTAAAAAAAATTAAAAGTAATTTATTTAGGATGACTTGTTGTTAAAAAATAATTTTACTCTAAATAATGATGTATCATTTATATTTAAGAGGATAATGTTTTAAATTCACTATTATCTTAATTTCTTTAAAGTCAAATTTAATGAATAGTGTAAAAACTGAAATTAATGATATTTTATGTCAAATAAAATATTATTAAATTATTTAAAAATATTAAAAATTACGAAATAATAAAATTTAGTTATTAAATAGTGTAAATTTTGATAACTTTTATATTTATATTCCATTTTTTATCTTTTGTGAAAAATTATTACACTTTTAGTTTGAAAAAGTTATTACCATGATTAAGGTTAAAATAAGGTTTTGTGTATTAGTTGCACTTGGGTTAAAATTAATTTTTCACAGGCATAGGAATTTTATTTTATAAATTTTATTTTATAATTATAATAAATGGGTATAAATTATATAATAAGGATGATTTTAGTCTTATTGTTAATGGATAAGTTACCTAGGTAAAGAAACTGAGTTACCATGTTGAAATATGAAATGGTAAAAGTGTGTAACCTTAGAGGTTAAGGGAATAAAATGCTTAAACCAGATTATTTCTTAGTGTTTAAGGTATAAATTGGCCTTATCTTCAATTAAATCAATTATTTATTAATCTTGGAGTCAATTGGTTTAAGATTGGATTCCTATTATTGTTTTTTTGGTATTTATAAAAATGCCACTCCTTCTCGCTTATAAAAGGACACCCCAAATCATTTAATCTACACACTTTAAAATCATATTCATTCATCCAATAACTACCCAAATCCCTTAATTAATATATTTTCCATGTTATAGAGTCCTTTATTAAATTATGTATCTTTCATAATTAGGCTTTTGGTATAAACCTAATTAGATTCTACAAGGAAGATCTATCATTCTTAACTGAATGTTTTTGTTTTATTTATTTTTCGACATCCTTCAAATATTTGGTGACCCGACTAATCAGGTACCTCCTAGATAGTGATAATTTATATTGATAATCCCAATACTACCTCCAATAGTAAATTTTCTATCAACTAGTGATAATTAGGCATATCACACATATGGGGGACATTAACCCATGGTACCTGTATGCACACTCATATCTCTAAGCCCATAAAACAATGAAAGTAAAGTAAAAATAAAACCAAATGAAAGAATACATCTGTATTAAACAATAATTGTATAAAAAACATGTTATAAATCATAAAGATAAAATAAAATCCCACTTAAACTAGAAATGATGTCCAACCTACTAGAATGAGGAGATTAGTATCAAATGAAACACCGGTATGAACCTCAATATGTCATGAACAATACTATTCCTTGCATACTCCTATGAATCAAATGACATCATCAAAATTCCAATCATCATCATAAGGCATAAAATTTGAAAAAAACACCCATGTATAGGTGATTATAACAATTACATGTAGAAAACTTCAAAATAACTAAACATAATGAATCAAGAGCTGTTAACACCAATGCACAAGTATATTAATAAAGATATAAGAAAAAAAATAATAATAAACAATATATACTAACAATAGAATATTAATCTCAATATGTATCAACCATACTTCCATCCATAGGATTTTTCTTGAGTATTGAACTTAAATCTTGTCCTAGAGAATCCACTCTAAGGACAATGATTTCACAGATGGAATCATGTCCTTTAGAGGTATATGGTAATACCATCAGGAAATTCATAGATATACCATCTCACTTCAATTGTGGAACCTCGAGGGGTTAAGCTTAACCCATTAGAACCGGGGGATCATCCTTCACCTGCTTACAAGTGAGGTATCTAGAGATAAACATTGTTATGGACTACTTCATCCTTGGCCAACAAAACTGACATGAACGGTCCTAGTACATATTCATCACACTTGAATGTTCCTCCATGTATTATTTATTAAACTACTGCATAACCCTATCACACAATATCATTGGTACCATCATCTAACCTCTATAAAAGATGATGTGAACCATACCTTTAGAAAATTTCTTAATAGAATTTACAGTGGATGTATGAGTATGCAAGGTCTCACATTCGGTATTTCATTGATGTAACTCCCTAACATTATTTATAATTCGCGGGGTAAAATAATTAATGTAACGTAAGATAAAGCATCCTCGTCCATTTGGTAAAACTATATTGATGCTAACTTCTTTGTTACCTCAGTCAAAAACAATAAATAAGATCTTCTACTAAGAGAATATTATACTATTTTCCCCTTCCCAATAGTATATAATTTCTTAATGTAATAATAATAGAGGAAATCTTTGAGAACCCGGATCTTCATTCAGGTATGTTTTTCCTTTTTCTGGAGTTTTTAAGGAAAATGAATTTTTTATGGAAATTTTCAAAGTACAGGCCGTATACATTCTGTGTACACACCGTGTACTCTGATCTGGCTCGAAGCCGTGTGATCGCCATCCCCCGGCCACACACACTGTGTATATGGGTGACGTTGAAGCCGATTTTGGAAGAGTACATAAAAACCCACTACACGCTGTGTAATTTTCTTTTTTTACTAAATGGAATGGGGTCGCACCTCATCGCCATATTTGTCTTCTTCTAGGTCAGGTTCATCTGAGAGCGACCCGTACGGCCGAATCTTTGTCGAGCCCCTGCCTCTCCATCCGTTCTTCGATTCAAGAATGGTTGATTTCGTTGGAAGCGCAGCGGTGAGTTCGTCCTTCTCTTTGAACCTTATTTTCCAATTCTCCCTCTTTCTCAAGATATGAATGGTTGACTGTTCGGTGTGTTTTCTCAGATCTACGACGTTATAGGGATAATTAGCACTCGTGGTTCAAGTATATCGATCTCCTAGGATCGAGGTAGCTGGTTTGTGCCTTTCTGTAGAAATTTGATGAATATTTTGTGCAAATTCTACAGTACCCTTGAACAGGGTATTGCGTGTTCATGTTTTGCCCTTGTTGTATTGTCTACTTTGCTTGATTACTAGAGTATATGTTTTTCCTGTGATTATGGTAGCTTTACTATACCTTGAAAGTTTGTTATGCTTTTTCTTCCTGTTTGGTGTTTTGGTACTTTCCATGCCTAGTTGTAGGATTGTGGACTGCTGCCTTGTTTTGATATTGAGACTTAGTTGATATCCAAGTTGTTCTTGAGGTTTACTTGGACGCTTCACGCGCGCTGAGCATGTTTAGTTTCACTCAGGACTGTGAGAACCTAGAGTAGTATACCAAAGGGAGAATTGATGGAAGGGCTTGTCCAGAGTGTCTTTTAATTACGATACGAGACCATAGGGGGAATTGACGTTGAGTGCTTCCTCAGAGAGTCTATAGTTCCTCGACGGGGGCCACGGGGGGAATAGACATTGAGTGCTTCCCCAGAGAGCCTTTATCACAATACGTGACTATAGGGGGAATTGACAGTGAGTGCTTCCCTAGAGAGTCTGCTTAATTTCATAAATGAACCAGTGGGGTGAGACTGTGTGTGCCACCTATAGGGTTGCTAGAACTTGTAGGTTGAACCATAGGGGTTAGGCTGTGAGAGCTAGCTAGAGGGTTACATTTTTCTATGTAACTATTTATTTACTTGTGTAATTTTTTTGTTATAACTATGGATGGTAGCTGGTTGTTCTTTCCTGTTTACTGCTTTTCGTTTTATTACTTTCCATGTATTCATTAACTGATAGGCACAAATAATTGGGTGATTTCCTATTGGGATTTTATCTCACACCCTGTTTGGGCCATGCTTTTGGCCAAAGCATACTCTGTTGTTGCAGGTATAGATAAGGTAAAGCGGCCTTCTACTTCAGGGTCTTGATTATGGTGGATCTGGAGATCATGGGACCGAGCCGGGGCTCGCGATGCTGAGGAGTTTATTTTGATTTTCTTTTGCAATTTTTTCAGTTGTATTCCAGCATGTTGTTGTGTTTTCTACTTTCCATAGATACTTGTACCTGCTGCATCATTTTCATCATTGCTATATGTATTCATTACTTCCATTGTTTGGTTCTGTTGTTATACATGTTGTTACTACTTTCACTGTTGACTGTTGTTTTTTCACTGTATACCTTACCGATTGAGGGCATAGTTTTCCCACCGACTCACTAAGACCCTCGCTGCTAGCCGGCAGCCTCTAGCATTTGGGGAAATGTTCTTGAGGTCATGTGGGGAACCAGGTACGGGGCACCAGTGGAGGGGCTCCGGATTCGGGTCGTTGCAAAGTGGTATCATAGGAGTTATTTTCTATTACATTACTCTTTGGAGACATTAGACAGGTATAGGATGGATTCAGTACTTAGTATTAATCTATGCTCTGGAGTAGCTAACCCATGTACAGGGAAAGGCCATACTACCTCGTTAATTGTAGTTTGCTGGTTATGAGTGTTTATGGTTGATATGATATCACCTAGAGTGATTCGCATGACTTGTGCGGTTATGGTTTTTATATTTGGGTTCTATTTCTGTCGCAACCTGATGACATGAGGGTATTCCATCTCATGCATCATATATACACTTTTAGAAACGGCATACTATGCATACTTGTCATGCCATCATGGGTGCATTAGTGATTTCATGCTGTTGTGATAGGATTTGTGTAGATTATTCATGTAGTTTTGATAGATGCTTGATAGAATCTCTGTTGTTATGTTAGAGAGCTATTGTTTTCCCATGTTTGTGACTACCAGATATGTCGAGCTTTGATTCTCGGGGAGTATGGGCCCTCACGAATCAGAATTTGGCATATATTTCATTTCTTTTAGTGGTTATGGGAGTCTCAGTAGTTTCTGAGCTACTACGCAGAATACACGACGTGTACTTTTTGGATACACATTGTGTAGTTTTCAGGCCATGTCACTGACCCTGTGAGAAGAACATGGTGTTGTGGGAGTAACTTTGGGAACACGCCATTTATGATTGGTACACACTGTGTAAGTTCGGAGCCATGTACCCGGTTGTGTCACTAAAAACACGGTTCGGGGATGCTCGGGTAGAAGATGTCGTGTCCTTATGGAACACTCCATGTAGTCTTGTCTAGGTACCCGGCCGTGTCACGAACAACATGGGCCAGCGTTACTGTCTTTTCCACACATTGTGTTTTTTTGGAACATGCCGTGTAGTCTTGTCCAGGTACTCGGCCATGTCACGAACAACACAGGATGGTGTCACCTTTCCTATAGACAACGTGTTTGTTCGAACATGCCGTTTAAGGTTCAGCCATGTAGACGGTTGTGTGTTTAACAACATGGGCCGCTAAAGCCTTGTCCACTACAAGTCGTGTCCATAGTAAACACACCGTGTAGTCTCAGTTTAAGAAAAACCATGAGGGTAAGCCAAGTAAGGAGACTCGGGCAAGGGAATAGTTTTCAAGTACACGTTGTGTGTGGGTTCAACATGCCGTGTAGTTTGAAGTGTACACGACTTGCAGGGCAGGAGTACACGCCCATGTCAGTGTGTTAAGAAGACACGTCGTGTAGTTTTATACAATCCATGTAGTCATGTTTTGTAAACTTGTGTGTTTTTATTCCCCTGTTTTTGTTTTATAATCTTGTGTTCTCTGTCCTTGTTTTTCTGATCTAAGGTGTGCTTTTGATCGTTCAGAGCTATGCCTCTGAGACGTCCTCCGGTCATACGTCTGTCATCGGGTAGTGATCAAATGTCCGATAGAGCTGATTAGGGACTTCCTGCTGATCCTCCAGTCGAGCCAGCCTTGGCACCAGCTGTTATACCAGTTCTAGGTGCTGATGCACAGTTCAGGGAAGGCTTCATGAGGTTAATGCAGGCCTTCCCGGGCGCACCGACTCCTGCCACGACTATGGAAGACTTGACATGTGTTTTTTAGCAGCCTCATCCTCCCATGTTCTTGGGGGAAGGAGGACCTCAGGCTGCAGATTCATGGCTAGAAGCCATGCTGACTATCTTCGAGCATCTAGAGACGCCTCTAGAGAGGCGGGTCAAGATCACTTCTTACATTCTCCGAGACTCCTCCAAGAGGTGGTGGGATGTGATCTCACAGGCGGCTCAATATCAGGCTATGGCCTGTGATGATTTCCAATGCGTATTCTATGAATACATCTACCCAGAGACCCTGAGGGCCGATTGAGCCTGGGAGTTCATGAGCTTAGAGCAGGGTACTCTTTCTGTCAGGGAGTATTCCTCTCGCTTAACCGAGCTGCAGCGTTTCACACACCTCTGGGGTGGAAGTGGGTGTTCATAGCATTGAAGTTTGAGGATGGTCTCAGGCAGGAGATCTTCTCACAGGTGAACATCTTCCAGCTAACTTCCATTACTTCCGTCGTCAACTAAGAACTGATTGTGGAATGAAATCTAAGAGACTCTGGAGCTGTGAGCCAGGGAGGTTCTGCTCCAGAGCTAGTATTCCTCTATATGATAGAAAGAAGTGTCGTAGAGAGCCTATATTCGGTGATCTGAAGAAGAATGATGCATCTTCAGGAAGCTAGGTGACATGATACAAGTGTGGCCGGTCCAGGCACACGAGGCCGCAGTGCCAGAGAGACCATGTAGAGTGCTGATCTTGCGGCATGATGGGTCACCTTCAGCGTTTCTACCAGGTTTTCTCACTAGCAGCAGGTCACTTGTGTTCTTCCATGACTACTCGTTTAGGTGCAGTCCCACCAGTTTCTCACCTGTCAAGGAACTGGAGTTCGTCTGGCTGTTTGGGTTGAGGTGGAGGTCAAGTCCATGGCGTTCAGCCACTAGTCCCTCAGCACCAGCAGGGAGGTTCAGCTCAGAGTGGTCAGCCAGGGGCGCAGGGCCGCGGTGCAGGCCAGTCTTTTGCCATGGAGCAGATCTATCAAGAGCAGGATCCTGAACCTTCTACAATTCGAGGTACTTTTTTAGTAGCCTCATTTTTATCTTTAGCCCTTTTTGATACTAGTGTTATGTATAGCTTTATCTCTGTTGTTGTTGTGGAGAGCCTTGGACTCTGCATCTTTTCTTCTACTGACTCGTTGACACTAGACACACCTTTGGGGATGAGGACATCTAGTGTACACTAGTGTAGAGAGTTCCCTCTCGAGGTTGTAGGGTATCACTTCTTAGGGGATATATATGTTCTAGAGATAACAGGATATGATTTAATCCTTGGCATGGATTGGTTGATTCTCTTTTAGGCCGTCGTCGACTGTTATCGCTGTAGAGTGAGATTCGTTTCACCAGAGGGTGTGTCTTCTCTCCATAAGGGAGAGTGGGAATTTCGTGCGAGTCGGGCAGAACTCGAGCATCTTGGGCTATGAAGGGTGACGGCCCAGTTTTCTAGTCTTTATCTGGATGACCAGGGGAATCCACAGATGGACTTTTTTCTAGTGGTGGATCGCTTCAGGGACATCTTTCCAGAAGACTTTTCAAGTTTCTCTCCATATCCTGAGATAGAGTTCTCTATTGAGATCATGCCAGGAGTGTCACCGGTGTCCATTCCTCCCTACAGGATGGCTACTCCTGAGTGGCAGGATCTCAAGAAGCAGTTGGAGGAGCTACAGGCTTTGGGTTTTATCCGACCCAGTACTTCTCCTTATTGTTCTCCTGTCCTGTTTGAAAACAAGGAATATGGTACCCTTTTGCTTTGTGTGGATTATCGGAAGATGAACCAGTTGACGGTCAAGAAATGATATCCTTTGCCGAGAATTGACGACCTTTTCGATCAGATTTGAGGAGCCTGAGTGTTCTCAAAGTTTGACTTGAGAGCCGGTTATCATCAGTTGCATGTTATACAATTAGATATACATTTGATAGCCTTCAAGAGAAGGTATGGTCTATACAAGTATACATTCATGATGTTTGGTCTCAAAAACACACCTGCAGTTTTTATGGAACTGATGAACCAAGTGCTCCATCCTTACTTGGACTCCTTTGTCGTGGTCTTCGTGGATGATATCTTGGTGTACTCTCACACTCGACACAACCATGCCACACATCGTGAGATCGTTCTGAGTACACGGATAGAGCATCGGCTTTATGCTAAACTCTTGAAGTCCCACTTCTGGATGGATCATATTAACTTATTGGGTCACATCATCTCAGAGGCATGAGTATCAGTGGGCCCAGAGAAACTGAGAGCTGTAGTTTCCTGAGAGCAGCCGAAGAACATCTTTGAGGTACGGAGTTTCCTAGGGATGTCTGGATACTCCATATTCTTCATTCAGGACTTTTCTCATATAAGAGCACCTTTTACAGGTCTAACGAAGAAGGGGGAAATGTTCTTGTGGTTATATTCTTGTGAGTTATCCTTTCAGGATCTAAAAGGGAGGTTTACGTCAGCACTGATACTAGTCTTGACGGATCTAGGCAAGAACTAAACTGTTTGCTGTGATGCTTCAGGTATCAGTCTAGGAGATGTGCTTATGCAGGGGGATAGATTCATTGCGTACGGGTGACGGGAGTTGAGGCCACATGAGAGGAACTACCCTACACACGATCTGGAGTTCGCAGCTGTTGTTCATGTCTTACGCTGTTGGAGAGACTATCTGCTGGGAGAGCAAATTGTGGTCTTCACTAGCCACAAGATTCTCAAGTATATTTTCACTCAGCAGGATCTTAACCTGAGACAGCATAGGCATGTCGAGTACCTTAAGTATTTTGATTTCGAGATTGCATATACACTAGGGAAAGGAAACGTAGTGGCAGATGCGTTGAGTAGGAAATCTCAGTTTCAGGAAGTTCAGGAGGCCAGCAGTGAGTGGCAGCTGATGGATATATTCTTTGAGATGCATCTAGAGGTGCACAACAGACAGGGACAGACTTTCCTATATTCTATAGCTATTACCTCTACACTTCTTGATCGAGTACGGATGAGACAGCTATCAGACTCTGAAGGATTAGTCCTGCGAGAGAGTGTATAAGGAGAGGACCATATTCCTGGATGGGCAGTGGGTGAGGATGTGATCTTGCATTTCCAGGGACATGTATGAGTGCCAACAGACATATGCGAGGACCTGATGTGGGATTTTCATTCCTCAGTTTGGGCAGTTTATCCTGGCATCACCAAGATGTATCAAGATCTACATCTCCAGTACTGGTGGCCAGGTATGAAGAAGGATGTTGCTGGTTTCATCATGAGATGTTTTACTTGTCATTAGGTGAAGCCAGAGCATCAATGACAAGAAGTCCTTTTACAGAAGTTACCCCTTCCTGAGTAAAAGTGGAATGATGTCGCAATGGACATTGTGACTTGGTTGTCGAGGACACCTAACGATGCTTTTTGGGTTTTCGTCGACAGGATTATGAAGGTTGCGCACTTCTTTCCGATTAAAGAGACCTTCAGTGTTGATGATCTGGGGAGACTTTACATCAGAGAGATCATTCGTCTATATGGAGTTCCACACTCCATTGTTTCAGATAGGGATTGGCGCTTTACCTCTCGGTTCTGGAAGGGACTTCAGAAGGCCTTGGGTACATAGGTCCTTTTGAGTATAGCATACCATCCTCAAACTTATGGCCAGTCCGAGTTCACTATCCATGTGCTAGAGGATATGCTCCGAGCTTTTATCCTAGACTTTTACGGTTCTTGGGAGAAGTATATCCCTCTGGCGGAGTTCACCTACAACAACAGTTTCTAAGTGACCATTCAGATGGCACCATACGAGGCATTGTTTGGTAGGCTTTGTCGGTCACCATTATGCTGGTTGGAGGTAGGAGAGGCAGCTTTGCTGGGACCTTGTCTCATTTAGGAGACCTCAGAATAGATAGAGGTGATTCGGAAGAGGATGGCTACAGCACAGTCTCGACAGAAGTCTTATGCTAATCAGTGGAGACGACCTCTGGAGTTTGAGGTCAGAGATCAGGTTTTCCTATGTGTCGCACCGAGGTTGGGACACAATAGGATTCGAAGACAAGGTAATATTTTACCACTGTACGTCGGGCCGTTTCAGGTCTTGGAGAGAGTGGGTCTGGTCGCCTATCGGTTACAGATACCTGATAGGTATAGGGCCATGCACGACGTCTTCCACTTCTCTTAGCTCCGACGTTACTTTTCAGACCCCTCTCATGCCTTTCAGCCCAAGGAAGACGATCTTGAAGTGGATGCATCATTCAAGTTGCATCCTATCTGGATTGTTGATCTCAGTACGAAGGTTCTCTGTGGGTGGTATATTCCTCTGGATCGAGTGTTGTGGCAGCACGGGCGAGTACAGGACGTAACCTGGGAGAGGGAGGCTGATGTTTGATTGCAATGGCCGGAACTATTTGGGGATTCTTCTTCTACGTCCCATTAGGGAAATTCGAGGAAGAATTTATTTAAGGGGGGATGTTCGTAAAAACCCGGATCTTCGTTCAGGTATGTTTTTCTTTTTTCTGTAGTTTTTAAGGAAAATGATTTTTTTCTGGAAATTTTCAAAGTACACACATTTTACATTCTGAGTACACGCCGTGTACTCTAATCCGGCTCGAAGTCGGGTGCTGGCTATTCCCGGGCCACACAAACGGTGTGTAGGGGTGACGTGGAGGCCGATTTTGGTGGAGTACAGAAAACACACTACACGTCGTGTACTTTAAAAATACATGTTGTGTAGTTTTCTTTTTTTTACTAAATGGACCTGGGTCGCGCCTCATCCACATATTTGTCTTCTTCTAGGTCAGGTATGTCCAGGAGTCACCCGTATGACCGAATCTTTGTCGATCCCCCGCCTCTCTATCCATATTTGATTTGAGCACGGTCGATTGCATTGGAAGCGTAGCGATGAGTTCTGACTTCTTCTTGAACCTTGTTTTCCAATTCTCCCTCTTTCTCATGATATCTAATGTTGAACGTTTGATGCATTTTCCCAGATCTATGATGTTCTGGGGAGAATTAGCCATCATGGTTCAAGTATATCGATATCCTAGGATCGAGGTAGGTGGTTTGTTCCTTTCCATAGAAAGTTGATGAAAATTTTGTGCAAATTCCACCAGTACCCTTGAACGGGGTATTGTGTATTCCTATTTTTCCCTTGTTGTATTGCCTTCTCTGCTTGATTGCTAGAGTAGATGTTTTTCCTGTGATTATGGTATCTTTAATGTACCTTGAAAGTTTTTTATGCTTGTTCTGCCTATTTGGAATTTTCCAGTTGTCATGCCTAGTTATAGGATTGTAGACTGTGACCTTTTTTGTTGTTGAGTCTTAGTTGATAGCCATGTAGTTCTTGAGGTATACTTGGATGCTGCATGTGCACTGAGCATGCTTAGTTTCACTCAGGACTCTGAGAACCTAGAGTAGTAGAGCAAAGTGAGAATTGACGGAAGGGCTTCTCCATAGTGTATTTTAATTATGATACGAGACCACAGGGGGAATTGATGTTGAGTGCTTCCTTAAAGAGTCTGTAGTTCCTTGACCTGGGCCACAGGGAGAATAGATGTTGAGTGCTTCCCCAGAGAGCCTTTAGAACGATATAGACTATAGGGGGATTTGACGGTGATTTCTTCCCCATAGAGTCTACTTAATTTCATAACTGAACCAGAGGGGTGAGACTGTGTGTGCCACCTAGAGGGTTGATAGTACTTATAGGTTGAACCATAGGGGTTAGGCTGTGAGAGCTACCAAGAGGGTTACCTTTTTCCCAAGTTACTAGTTGTTTACTTGTGTACTATTATTGTTAGAGCTATGGATTGTAGCTGCTTGTGCTTTCCAGTTTATTTCTTTTCGTTTTGTTACTTGCCTTGTAATCATTAACTGTTAGGCACAAACTTTGGGTGATTGCCTACTATGATGGTATCTCACACCCTATTTGGGCCATGCTTTTGGGCACAAGTAGACTATGTTGCTGGAGCTATAGATAAGGGAAAGCGCCCTTCTACATCAGGGTCTTGATTATGCTAGATCTGGAGAGCATGGGACCGAGTCGGGGCTCGCGATGCTGAGGAGTTTATTTTGTTTTTGTTTTTCACTTTTTTCAATTGTATTCCAACATGTTTTTGTGTTTTCCACATTCCATTGATACTTTTACCTGATGCATCATTGTCATCATTGCTATATGTATTCATTGCTTCCACTGTTTGAATCTGTTGTTATTCATGTTGTTACTGCTTTCGTTGTTGACAGTTGTTTTTCTACTATATACCTTACCGAATGAGGGCATAGTTTCCCCACCGACTCACTATGTCCCTCACTGTTAGTCGGTAGCCTCTGGAATTTGGGGAAACACGCTTGAGGTCATGTGGTGAACTGGGTACGGGGCACCAGTGGAGGGGCTCCAGATTCGGGTCGTTATAAAATCTAGACATCATTTATATTTTCAGTTCAGATCCTTCGGTGATAATATATATGTGAGACTCTTATGGTTAGAATATCTGATATACTACTCACACATAAGGTGGTGTTGCCACATATTTAGAGAAAAGATTACCACTTCCAACTCTATATCATGATTCATTTAGTTCTTCTCATTTGATCACAACTTATGGGATCCATATGAAATTATTTACTACCTCTATATCGAGAGACAACCATTTTTGGTCCCTAAGACATCACAAAATATTATGTATTTTACACCCTCCTCTGAAATTATCAAGATGAGAGAACTTAACAACCTCAACTAAAACTCCTGAAAATATTACTTGCACCTATCTATACAAAATAAACTCTACCTATTAATGGTCAGTAAAATCAAATTTCAAGATATCATTGAGAAAGTAAGAAAAAATATCTTGTAACAGCCTTCTAACCCAAGGAATATTTGTACCTTGTATGTGCTCTTGGGTGGATCCCAAGGTAATACTACATAAATCCTCATTGGGTTTTCTGATACACCATCTATTAAGATGAAATGTATCAGAAAGTGATACTCTTATATATATGGATGACTCATCAAGAATAGTGAATAAATTTAGTGCTCTTGGAGTACGTTTAGGGTCATCCTAAACTGTCTCGCAGGCTCCTCCTCACATACCTAGTACAGTATAATTCCAATGATGAAGACAAAAATATGTCTAATAATGGCTAAAAGATCAGGTTTATAATTCCCATGAAAAATATTGAGGAATTCATCATACTGAATGAAATTACTAGTTATCACAATGGACATAGAAACATCGTGATTTCATCTTTTGTATATCCACATCTCATAATTTAATCTATCGATAGCCTGATCTATGGACAATGATTGAGAACCATCTCACCCCTCTCAACTAATTTAAGAGGTCACTGATCCTTGGTAGTAGATACTTATTCTTCATGGTCATTTTGATTAGGAAATTCAAATACAAAAAAACCTCAATATTCTTTACACCTTCTATGTGAACAACACTTGGGTTGCCTATGGTAAATCACTAGGTATGAAAAATCCATTCCTATGCAAGTCCTCCAAATATACCTTAATCTCTCCATGATTTATGGGAGACATCTGATATGATTGTGAATATATATATATTGGCCATCCCTAAGGGAAATTAAAAACATAATTCTATCTCTTTATGTGGAGGTAATCCTGAAACATCCTCTTGAAATAGGTCTATATACTAAACCAACACAACAGGAAGCTGAAAGCCCATGGAATCTGATTATCTAAGGGTAATACTAGAAAAATGGTAAGTAATCAGGTGTATCTTCTAATGTATGATCCCATTCAATTTTTTTTGTGTTTTCTTCTCACCTATAATGGAAAACCTCATTCCATCACCATGGACACTCCACATCATTTTCTAGAAGTAGTCAATCTAGGCATCCAATATGGATAGCTAGTCCATACCTAAGATGGCGTCATATGACCACATAATTGTTTCAAATAGACCCCACATCAAACTATCTCCTCTAATAGTCAATTCACATTAACGGTAGAAGATTTCATTTATTTAGTCATCCTTTATAGGATTCTCTAAATATTAGGGTAGACTCAAGGTCTGAACTAAAATCTCTACGTATCAAGAAAAGAATTGTTAGAAAAGAGTTGTTCACATCCATGTTTATCAATACAACTACTTATGATGATAAGAAAGAAAGCATACCTCTAATAATCCATTATGTCTCAATGGAATAGGGATACATGCATTGCCTACTGTTATCCTCATCCCTAACCACAAGCTACATGAGCCTAGAGAAGACCACTTAGGGGTGGTGGTGTCAATAAATCAAACATGCTTTCACCTCTAGCTATTATAACCACTCATCATCCATTTATGCCACCCTGAAGACATCCCTTCTCCCATCATTTTTTCTATCTGGGTGGTCATCAAATATCCCCCAATCATTTTAATGGTGGTTTAGAAAATCCTGGGTGAGATGTCCCTTACCATCATAATAGAACCGTCTCCTATATCTAGGATGACTAGAACCATCCTGAGATTTCTTAATTATAGGCCCCCAGTCATGGAATTCCCTCCTAATGTGTCTCTTAAACATAGATCACTATGTTAGGAATTTAATACTGGTTTCAAAGGTCTTATATCTTACATTACCTCTATCAATACAATTTATCAGTGTTTTCCCATCTAGAAATCTCTCCACTACCAAGGCTCGCTCAAAAACTCCATCATAGATGGGAATGAAAAGTGATACCACTTAAGCCTAGATATCAAGGGGTGTTACTTGATTAATATTTCCATGCATAAATAAATCTCAAAAAATATCTATAGAGTATTTTGGGAGGTCAATGAACCTTTCTGAATACTCTTCCCTAGCCATCGTACACTGTTGTAAATGAATAATATCATGAATGCATAGTAATCAAAATTTGGGAGGATAGAAATCCCCCCTCAAGAGACACTAAAAATATGACTATGATAGAGTTGTATCATCATGTGACTGAGTCACCAGACTTCACCATCACCCAAAGGATCCCAAAAGAAGACTCACCACTAGGATTGCCATATAATCACTAGGTTTCCTCGCAATGAGGAAAACATGAGTGACTAACTCTCGCCAATCCACAATTGCCTGAGGGTATGTCTCGCCCCAAAACCTAGGTGTTCTCTACCCATGAAACTCATGGAGTGTTCTTAACATGCACACAACCTGAAATATTACTTATAATGTAATATAATTCTCAATGGGTGGTGGAAATACTTGGAAACCACCCAAGGTAACACCTACATTACGTGACCCAATATTGAATCCTTGTCACTCAGTAGAACATCCTCATGATCTGGAAATAGAATTCTGACTTGTTGTCATTGTTTATATATCCTGAAATATAAAAGACACACCAAGGTCAACGATTATATTTATGGAGATGAAAAAGACAGATAGGGAAATTAAAACCCTTTCCTATATGATGCAAATACCAATGTTTTTTCTTAAAACCAATGCCTACATATACCAAGTGAACATGAAGGTTATCAGAGTCTTGGTGAATGAATGCATCAGCCACCACATAAACATTGTGGTCCATGGACTTAAATTTGATATAAAAACACTTTAAAATAATTTTTATAAATTTAAAACCTAAACTCATTGCTAGAAAAAATTCCAACTCTATTCTTAAGGTAAAACCAACTGTTATGATACCAAAATATCATGTCCAGACCCAACAAGGCACACCTGACTAGTGATAATCTGGACATGACTACCCCATGAACACCTCTATTAGTCTAGGGGTGGATACCATAACTAATTAGGTATATTAAACATATGGGAGGCGTTATCATAGGGTACATGTATGAACAAAAACATATATAAGATTATATAATGCTTCACGTATAAAATAAATGAAATTGAATGCATGCATACTTCTATATCCCACAATCAGTGTATGAGAAAAGTATTGTAATGAATAAGGTATATATAAAATTCTACCATTACAAGAAATAATGTATAACTTTTTTTGAATTAGAGGATTTTTTTCAAATGAAACATCAGTATGAGCCTCCGTCTGTCTTGCCTAAAACTATGCTCTACATTCTCCTAATCATCCTAGGACAATGTCAAAAGGGAATCCCTCTGTATATGACATGGAAATTTTATGAAGATCCCATGAAGGGGATAGTATTAAATACCCAGTATGACACCGAAAATAATGAATCATAACGAATCAATAGTAGTCCACTCATCAATACATAGGTATTTCAATTACAATTTGAGACATATCAATAATAACAGCCCAAATATACTCATAATAGACTATATGTCTCAAGAGGTCTCAACCATAATATCTTCCACATAATTGTTTTGAGGATTCAAGTTAAATTCCATCTTAGAGAATCAACTCCATGAGCCATACTTTCAGAGATGGATCTCATCTGAGCGGTTGTGCTCATCTGTCGCCACCAAGGAAGTACTCACTAGAACATTGATGTTATCAATACATAGATAAGGGATCAAACCTAAGACCATTGGGGTATTACACAAATCCTACTGAATAAACAAAGTATAAAAGGTATCAATTCCCTATGCATGGTGATCATGCGGTTACCATGAAACCTACCCATAGAAGAAAATATGACAGGGGATCGCACCCCAGGCCTCATAGAGGGATATTACAAACACAATCTAAGAGAAAACCCATAGAGGGGGATACAAACATTTGTTGAGGATGTAAAACCACATTGTACCCTTCTAGGGATGAATTATAGATTCACAATTAACTGAACCTAGTCTATACTAAGGAGATGAAGGGCCTCCCTCTACCCTATAAAAATTACACAGTACATCTTATCTTTCCCAATTCTACCAATGTTCCATAACCTATGCTTGAGTACCTATGGCAATGCTTGTGTACTCTAGCTATGTTTGGGTACTCTGGCCATGTCTGAGTACATGACTATACATGTGTTCCTGGCCATGACTATGAATTGTACCTTTAAGGGGGTGCACAAAAACATTCTAGAACTATGTCACTTTAAATATGATATTTTTCTTCTCTAAACCCCTATACCAAATTTAGGGTAATACTTGATATGTGTTCCTCATACTATACACCATGTGGTCTAGAATTAAACAAAAAAGTCAGAAACAATTCACACATTGTACTACATTGTTTTCACCTTTGAATATTCCGTTAATCTCACTCAGATATTGTAGATCTTGTGCAGCTAAACCTTTCAATTACTGATGTCCAATATCCAGCCTTTGATCAGCTCGAATCACCAATATTGTCACTCAACATTTCCACTATGTGTTCTACAACAAATCAAGAATCATTAGTTCAATCTCAATCCACCTCCAATTGATTGTTGTCTTTGTATCACCCCAATGACACTGTCATTTATGAAACCAGATGCACATTATCAATCCATTGCACTGATGAATGATCAAAATATTATTGAATACTAGGTATTTACAAAACCACTAGATAAAGTAATTTTTTTGTTGAATCATGTGATGAATTGGGAAGGAAATCCATAAAAATGTGGAACAAATCATAGCTCTATTTTGGTTTGAACTGATTTTAATTCATTAGAGCACAAAATTATGAAACAAAAAATAAACAACAATAATAATTTCACAAAATCATAGGTAAAAAAATCCAATCTCGCAACATGGTCCACCCACGAACCAATCTATTATTTGATTTTATTCGTGTTCATTGTGGGACAATCAATGTGGAAATAACTAAAGAAAAAAAATGTCCTACCTCATGTTTGGATCAATCATAAATAAATAATGAATCTATCTCATCTTCTTTGGAGAGATATATAAATTCAATTTGAAAAAACAATCCTCAATTTGTTGTCATTCACTAATCTCCTCGATGCTCTCCTCTCAATTCATAGGATTATGTGGATAACCAGATTAATTGGAAATAAAGATGAATATATATGAGATGCTTTGGAAAATACATCCAAAATAAAATATTCATTAATTAAATAATTATTTTTATCATTTTTTCTTGAAACCACACATTATCAAAATGCAATATACAGGAAATGTTTATGTGATTCCTTGGGTGAAACCCATATTCTAAAGTCAATGATTGTCTCATATTTATTATTTGAATTTCATCTCAATATAAATTCTATTATTCAAAAAATACTATGAATGAATGATAAAAATATATTTAATATTTTTATTATATTAATATTGATCCCATGTAAGCCTCAAAATATCATGTTGTCTCAGCGCCTGTCTCATAAAAATATTTTTAGATATATTTTCAATCATTACATGGAATAAATAGAGGTGATGAATAAAATATTCTAATTATGATTTAATAATAACACTAGTATATACCATATTTTAAGATGATATTACATTAATGATATAACTTATATACATCTTCTCTTCAATTAAATGAGAAAACAATACCATCGATTGTGTTTACAGTGGAATACAACCTCACAAACTTATTTAATTCAATTTTCATAACAACCTCTCATGACTATATATAATGATGGATTTAAGGTATATATATATACGATACTTATGAAATAATTATAATTTTGGAATTATAATATCACATCAACCTTATTACCTTCTAATTTGATGGAAAACTATAATGTTTCTTGTGCTTATGTGTAGACTACCACCTCTACAAAGAGATCTGATTCATTTTTATTTTTATTTACAAATTGATGGTAATAAGGAATATTTTAATGAATATATATGATTTATATTATTGAATAATTTTTTATAAATTTTAATTATTATTTACCTTTTTTATCCCATACATCGAAAAATAAAATCAACATTCAAGCGTATGTACGAGCTACCTTTTCCATGAATAGTGTAATTTGTTTTAATTTCATTAACATTTATGGATTAATATAAATAAATATATAGTGAATATCAATGATATTTATATCATGATTAAAATTTTGGATTCAATGGAAATATGATCAAATTATAAGGACTATAATCTACTAAACCAAAACATACATATAAATCGAAGTATTTTTCACCGAAGCCAATTTTTTTAAATAAATATTTGTTAATAAATGTGTGATAAATGGGTTATAAGTAATCATATATGGTATGATATATATTATTATGTTTACATAATATTGGTATAATAAATAAATATTTATTATATCAGTGGATTTTACATGTACAATGGATGTTGGGCCTAAGGTAATAAAATCCATCTCAATTTTCATTCATTTAGGAATATTTTATTTTAATGCACTTAATTTATTTATATGCTATAAAAACTTTGATTTTACATGTTATATCAAAAATCCATAATAATAGATGTTATTTTATGTTTCAATTAAGAATATTTCGTCTAAGGGTATTTGACTAGATAGTTACCATGTGGTAAGGGGTTTCATAACTAAATTTATTTTCATTGGGATATATTAATCATTCATTATATTTGATATTATATGATTATGGTTATAATGAATTTTTATTTTTCTTATTTGAAATTATTTTATTTTGATTTAAATTTTATATAAATAATTAATTTATTGATTCATTCTAACTTCAACAATATGATCTCTGTATGGGATTTCATTTCAATTTCCTTTCATTATGTCATAATTTAATGTTATGCAACTAATTTAATTTATATAGTGTATACAATTAAAATAAGATATGTTATATCATGGATCATTTTTACATTATGGAAGTTTCTGTTTAAATTCAAATTATTTCATCAAAAGAGATTTGATTTGAAGGTTACCATGTGGGAAGTGATTAATAACTCCATTTTCTTAGTTTAGGTTATATCACTTATTCATTGATTATATTATGTTAGGATTTTGTTTGAAATGGAATTTTTTTATTTATGTTTTATTTAATTTTTTTTGAGTTGAATTAATTATTTTACACATAATCACTTCATTGATTATCTCTCAATTCAACATTTGGAAAATTACAAGTGCTCTTCATCTCAAATCATCTTTTTTTGGGACATATGTTATGTTATACACCGATATTTTTAAATGAGGTGTATCTAATACCCATTGTATATGATATATCATGAATATATTTACATTCATTTCATTTAATGTTGCATTTGAAGTTATATATTTCACGGGGGTTATACCTAAAATGTTTCAAAAGTGGTAAGGGTTTATTTAACAATATCACCATTTTTCAACACTTGTTTTGTTTAAGTCCCCGCTGGGGGAATTATAAAATATTTCTATTTTAGACCCAATATATATTTCCTCTCCTCTATTTATTATTTAAAATTATATGTTTTCCTTTCATTTTACTAATTTTAGTACTAGAAGGATAAAATACATTGAACAATAATAATTATTACCTCTTTATTTTGGAACATTTTTCTTCCATGACAATGTTTTATAAAATTGTTTTCATGAATTTTTTTATTTTATTTCATGGTTTTTTAAATTTAATTTTAACCATGATAGAATTTTATGAAATTTTTTTAAGGAAATATAATTATTTTTATTTTTCTATTGTGGTACATATTGGATTTTTACAAAAATATTAAAATAATATTTGTTTTAACATACTCATCAAGAATGGAATTTTCTGTTGTCATGACCAATCAATGCTATGAAGCTTAATTTACAAGTTTCAATGATTATTTTCAAATATAAATATTATCTTACAATTTTATACTTTTTTTGGTACCAAAAGATATTTTTAAATTGAAACATTTATTTTCATCAATGATTTTTAATGATATTATAATTATATTTCCAATCATCAATGTTAAAAACTATTTATTTAACATTTCCCCATTAGGGATATGTTGTAATGATATCATACTTATTCTTTTTCTATATGGTTTATGATTAGTTTGGTTGGGTAAATATTAAAATTTATGTGCCTTTTTATCAATAAGAATGTTAATATTGACTATCTATTGAATTTTTGGAATCCTCTTTTAAATAATGAATGAATTAATCTTAGAAAGGGATGGGTGGGGCCCCATATCTTTTATATTTATCAGTAGGTCTCATGAGACAAAATAGTTTCTATATTTATCCAAGGACTTACGTTTTTTATTAGATTTCATGGTGCACATCTTTGACAGTATGTTTCTAATGTCTAATATTATTTATTGCATCATTATGAGATTATTTATTGATTCACATGTGATTATTTAAATAGTTATGATATCCATGGACAAATTTGAATGTCGTGTGATTAGTTATATGTAGTAATTTTATCATTATTTATTCATATCATATTATTATTCATGCTCGAGTAATTGATTAAATGGAATGTGATTTTGGATATTTAACATCTCAAATAGATTATGCCTTATTTACTAATGAAAGATTCAATTGTATGAATACCATTAAAAAGCATCTAATATCTCTAATTTTTTATGTTTCCTTTCCCTAGAGTTATGGGAATTATTTAATGATTTATTTGTAGGAATATTCTAAATGGAATAATGGAGTTATAAAACAAAATACAATGGTGTATTTTAGGTTTTCAAATATAATGTGGAATTTAAGTATGTATCTAGTTTTATAAGATGACTAAATTATTTGGTACTTAAGGATATAAACTATTATATTTAGTACCAATATAATAATGTGACTGAAAACTCGAGGCTATTACAGTTTGGGGTATTTACATTTGGTATCATAGAAATTTTAGTCGAAACATTGGGAAATAAATTTTGAGAAACATAGTTTTGGGAACATAACCCTATGACACACTTCAATGACATTCACCAAAGAGACAATGTTTATGATTAAAATGTTGATACATTTATATTTTTTTGTAACATCATGGTTTATTATGTCTAAATATGGTTTTAAGATTAAATTCATAGATACCCCTTATGATATTTTCTATAATGGAAAAACCTTGGAAAAATCTATTGATTATTAATAGATGTTTGAGGTATATGAAACTCTTATGCATCACTTGTGTTTTAGTGCTATGTTTATATGAGAAATAATGATTTATTATTTTATGTAAATAAGATTAATGTTATTGATAAATTTTTGGGATCATATAACCATTGATGTAAAGGTAATAATATTAAATTAATATTATTTTATTTTGTGCAAAAATTAAGTCATCTAGAAATATTTTATGGTTAAAAATTAATTAAATCACATATATTATTTTTTAGGATGCTAATGTTATTTTTGTGAATGTTATAGTAATTTTATTAATGTAGTTTTATAAAAAAAAACTAGCATTTCGGGTGATAACCTACAATATTTGATATGTTGACAGGGCCTGAACCCACAACTAATGGGTGATAAAGTTACGAAGCCTACCATTAGCCTTTTGGGATGTAATGTTTAGTATAAAATTGTTTTTAATTAATTGGTTTTATAGAAAAAAGTTTATGTTGGTTCTGGGAAAAATATTACAGGATCAATTAGTTTTGATTTACAGGTGATTAATGATATTTCATGAAATATTTTATTTTTTTGAGGTATATATTACCTTTAGGTTTAGTGTAAAGGATTATTGGGGAAGAATTATATTTTTTTGAGATGTAAGATGAATGGTATGAGATAACATTTGAGTGTGAAAACATATTTAATGTTGAGTATATTGGGTTTATTTTGGATATATGATTATTTATTTAAGGAACAATATATGTAAAATTTTGGTATTTTTATTTAGTTTTGGAGATTAATGTATTATTTCATCATATGCAGGTTTATTCATTTTAGGAATTTTCATATATTCTAAACAAAATTTTAGTTTTATTAAAGATATGATCAATATATTGTTATTATTTGGGGATAATTTGATCCATTAAAATATTATTTTTGTGATTCATGAATATAAAAAATCAACATGAATACTCATATTTTGGAGGAAAATATGAGATTATTGTAGAAATTGGAAAAAAATTAAATTATACTTATAAATTAAGAATAATTCCTTACATTTTTAGTATATATGGAAACATAATTCCTAAAATTTTGGAGATTGATATTTAAAAAAATTATTATCCTTTTACTATCATTTTTTATTAATTAATGATCTTATATCCCTTTATAGATTTATGGTTCTGTGGTTATTAATATTATGCTGTCTATTTTCTCTATCAATATCTATTAGTTGTTAAGAGTTATTTTTCAACTAAATGACTATATTTTAACATTTCGTTAATGTTATCATATTTTTGAAATATAGTTTTGTGTTATTTTAGATGAAATTTATATTTCATTTTCTCTCTTTTCAAGAGAATGGTTTATTATCCCTTTTACGGTGTGTGTTTTAGATAAAGAAATGTTTATATTTAAAACCCTTATCTTTAGAGCACTAGTCCAAATTGTGAGGAAAATTTTATTAATGGTTTTTATAATATGACTACTTGATATTTTTAAATAATAAAATTATTTTTGGTTGTCTATATGACTTGCAACAGTGATCCTAAACGATGCATGGTATACTATTTAAATGTGAAATTCTAACAAAGCTATTAAAATTTGTTTTATGAATAGGAATAATCACTTTTTGAAAATTAAATATCTATATTTTAGATGAATAAAATATATTGGTAAATAAGGACCCAATTTTTAAGAAATTGTTTGGAGGATTCAAAAATATGTTTTCATCAAAAATGTTTTTATAGATTTTTGATAGGAAATAATATAATGAAAATCTACTAATTTTAAAAATTCATTTTTAAAAAATTAACTTAAACCTTGAAATTTTTATTTCAAAAGATACTCAATATGGAATTTTTTATATTTATGAAAATAGTTATTTTTAAGTTAATAGTGAAAAATTTTGCTTTTTGTAAAACAATTTCATTTTAATAAATTAACTAAATTAAAAGTACCATTATGATTTTACTTTTTATTAAATTTAAAATATAGTTTATTTTTCTATATTTAATAAAATTATCTACATTTAAATCAAATTTCTACCGAATTTTGATATATGGTTATTTTAGGCCTAAAATGAATTTTTCTAAAAATTATTTTTAAGTGCATAATTTAACTCCATTTTATTTAATAAAATGAAAAACTAATGATGAATTATTTAAAATAAATTTAGAGATTATATATATAATTATATGAATTTAAAATTATATAATTATGATTACTAGTCATAGACTTAATGTAAGATCATTCCATGATTGAAAAATACATTTCTTGAAAAACAATTTTTCGACATGTTTTGTGCCTTCATTTTTATATTAAATTTTATGAATTTTGGGAATTAAATTTGATAAAATAGAATCAATATTTATAAAAATAATTAATATTATTTAATAAGGTAAATTTTATTTTTTGTTATAATGAGTTGGATGTAAAAGAAAAACATCAACATGGTAAAATTATAATTCTTGTTATACTAGGTTAGAACTAAATGATAAGGCTTCCATTTTTTGTATTAATTATAATTTTATGATTTCGTTGACCCTTATGAGCTTAATATCATGATTAAATTATTTATTGGACACTTATCAATGAAATTGACCAATATAATAATTTATGTAAAGAAAAAGAAAAAATATAATTCACTTTACTTTAAATATCACTTTTATGTTCACATAAAGATAAAGAAAATTGTTTAAAAATATTAAAGGTTATTTTTAGTATAATGAAAATTTTTTTATGAATTTTTTTCTAAATTTTAGTGATTATATATTTAACTTAAATTCTTATACAATGCTGATAAAACACTTGTGTAGTTAGTTGAAAACTCATGGTAATTGATTTTAGGAAGAAATGATTATAATGTATTTGGGACATGTCATGATTCTAAAATAATTTTATATATGATTAATATTTGTTTTTTTTGGTCAAATGGAATATATATTTAATTAAATATTATATTCATGACTTTAAAGTCAAATTAAATGAATAGTGATAAAAATAATATTAATGATATTTAATGTCAAAAAGAATTTTATGGAATTATTAAAATAAAATAAAAATCATTAAAGAGAAAAATTAGGATGTCAAATGTTATAAAATTTCATACCTATAACATTTATGATGAAATTGTATTTTAATAAGTACAATTTAAACCATTTTATTTTGAAAAAGTTATTACTATATCAAAGGTTAACACGATGTTCCTCTTTTTGTATTTTCTTGTAATAAAAAAATTTTCCACAAACATAATATTTTTTTGGATAAATTAGATTTCATATATTAAATAATTGTGTCTAAATTATATTTAAGGATAATTTTATTTTTAGTCATAAAATATAAGTTATCTTTTTAAAAAATACTTTCTAAAATAGTTGAAACAAAAAAGGCAGCAATAAGAAATCCTAGAGGTTAAGGGAATAACATGGTTAAAACATATTTATTTCTCAGTGGTGGAGGTTTGATTCAAATTTATATTCACATTAATATATTATTTAATGATTTTGGAGGCACCTTATATGAGAGTGACTGTAACGCCCCGACCCTAGTTACCCGTAGTTACTGCATTATTACATAACAATGGCATGATCACAAAAGATCATGTCTCGAAACACCGATTAGTTTAGTAGCCTTCTATGTACTAGATACATTCATAATGTTTACATTACATCAGAAAATGGAAAAATAAAAAAACAATGTTTCCATAGACAACACTGAGATCCCATAGACTATCCCTACATGTCAGTTATAATATACTTCTTCGCATCCTGGGAAAAATAAAACATAGAAAGAGGTGAGCTCAAATTCTCAGTAAGGATAACAATATAGAGAAAACGTTCATAAATAAGAATAATAATTTAAGGCAATGTATTGAACTAAAAAATCCTTCTAATCCTAAACATCATCTTAATATTGAAAATATAAATCCAAATTATGACATTTACTTACTCACATGGATATTCTACTAGTTGAATAATCACCTGCAATATCAATACCCACTTTTATAATGATGGAATGCATAATGATAGACTTTCATAACCACATAGTCAAGTACTTGTTCCAATACAAAAAATAATATTTTGTAAAGGACTTGTGCCAAGAAAATTGCTGCACCCACCATATATGTTAAAAAAAGACATTATTACCTTAATTTTGTCGAAAAGGTTATAAAGGACCTTGTTCGGAAAACGACTGAAATATTGCTTTATAAACATCTTATAAAATACAAACTAGGGTATAAATGACTTTAACCAATAGTCTATAAAATAGTAATAATGTTTTGAAGTACATTTGTATGAAACATGGATGTGGATGATAAAGAGGTCCCAGTAGATAATTACATATAATCAACCTCGAATAATTATAAGATTTTAGAATTAACCCTTACCTTGTAATTTTCCTTCGTCAAGTGTAGGTTGACCTCCTTTATAATAGTGAAATAATTGTTATTTAATTTTACAAGAATCATATACATTAATATGATATCATATATGATCTTTTTACATTTCATTGTTAATAATATCATAGTATTATCGTCGTTTCGAGTGTTAACTGATTCGTTTTCCTTTATATGATTTATTACGTAGGTAATGTTTGTTAGTTATAAGATGTATATTATTCATATTCATAATGATATTAAGATTTTGAAAATTATATTTAATAATCTAATGAAAATTAGTCCTGAATGGATACGATGTTGAATGAATCCTATCGCGTTTGTGGAGATGGTAGTCCGTATGTACGGACGATTGACAATATCATTATTTTCATATTAAAATAATATATACTTGGATGGTATATTATATATAAATAATCATTATAATATTATTTTCTTATTTACATCAATTACACATCATTATTATACTCATCCAAATAATAATGTATTGAATAACAATTTCACCACGGCATTGAGACGGTAAGCCATACGCACGCACGTATGGTGACAGGTCATTCAATGGATGGATAGAATAATGAATATGGATGTACCATATTTATAATAACATCATATTTTATATAAGATACTAGAGTTATTATTTTAGAGTGGAAACAACAAAGAAAGAGGAAGCTGAAGAAGAAAGGAACTTGAAAGAGGTGATGAAATATTTACCTCTTTTTTGGGTACATCCTTTTGATTTGAAAAAAAAGGTTCCTTAGGATAGATTTATGGATAAAGGAAGGCCTCTAAGATGAAGGTCGGATATTTTAGAAGGTGTTTGGGAAGTTTTTGACCAAGACAAAAGGCTTTGAAGTTGTGAATTTGATGTAAGTGCGAGTTCTCTTTTATAAGAGAGTAGAAGGGAACCTTAGGAAAAGCTAGAAATATTATATTATAATAAATTATTTTTCGATTTATAATTGATCAGAAATGAATTATTTAAAGGATATGGTGGGTATGGGTAAAAAACCACTCAACCAATAGGGTTTAGACAGGTTGGGGTAACTATATTAATTTTTTATTTTAGATTTAACTCTTAGTTAAATAGTTCGACATTTACCATGTCTATTTGTAATTTTATATCATATTGTTTATAAACATTAAATAAACTTCTAATATAACCTCTTGTGGTAAATTAATGATATAATAATCATTATATTAGTCTTTTGGCCAAACGTTAGATTTTTAGGAAAAGAATGTCAATTAATAATATAATATTTGTTTTAAAAACTCTTTTATGTCAATTTTGACACTATTTCGTATTTGGTTTTTGCTAATTTTATAATAGCATTATAACTTGGAATAAAATTAATCTAACCAATCATTACTTGTCATATTGACCTATAAAATTATTTTAATTCATATAATTATTAAAATTACTTTTATTTGGATATTTATAATTTCAATTATTTTAATATTTCATTAATTAGGTAATTACTGCATCAGCATTGTGTCATAGATAAAGTTAATTATTTAATGTATAAAAATTATAAATAAAATATAATTATGTAGGAAATATGTTTATATTTATAATGGATATTTGTAGTCTAATTTATCTTATGTGTATCCATATATTAATAATGTTTTAGTTAATAAACATTGAATTTAACACTTTTAACTCTTCTTTGAATTAAATAATAATAAATTTCCTAATCTAATCCATGTGGGCCTAAATGATCATATGTTATTACTAAAGTTGTTTTTGGATGAATTACACTTATCCAATAGTAGTAGGACATGTGTTAGTGTAATAATAATATCATTTTCAGCCTTAATTATCGTATTTACTTTTTACCGGTGTAAATAAAAGTAAAATGTTAATATTCACCAAAAATTATTTTCCACTTATAGAAGCAAATTTTATATACTGATATCAACAGTGTCTCTCAAAGTTATTAAATTCAACTCACAGAAGTGGTAAAATTATGTTTTACGTAAATTTGCAAATGCTCCTAGGAGGTGGGTAAAAGGCGGTAAAAATTTCAATAAAATTTTTATATATCTAAAATATTATAAACTTACTCCATTGAATTAAATTGAACTTATATAGGTATTATGTATCTATTTTGACCTAAAATAAATTTAAATAAAATAAATAATTATTTAAATAAAAATTTGGTTTTAAACTATCACTTAGTATTTTTTAATATTCATAAAAAATTGTATGTTTTTAGAAAAATACCAAAAATTCACCCTAGGCAAATATCAATATTCTGAATCCAAAAATGAAGTCCATTTTTAAAGATAAATTTTTTAAAATTTTTAAAATTGTATATGACTATTCATAACGTCTAGTTTGATTGGTTGTGGTGTGTTATAAATCGAAGTTGTGTACAAAACACGCTATTGTTTATTCAAAGACAAGTGTAACATGGAATATTGTAGTGTTACATTCTCCCCTAATTCAAATAAACTCATCCATGAAATTTCTAGTATATTATTTCATAAATAGACTTGGGTGGTTCTTCATCATTAGTTCCTCATGTTCCCATGTTTCTTCTTCCATCTTATGGTTTCTCCATAGAACGTTTACCAGACGAGTCATTCTATTTTTCAACACATGTTCTCCTATATCAAGAACCTTGACAGGCTCTTCGCAATAATATAGATTATGTTCTAGTTCTAATTCCTCATTGGTTAGTACAAGCGTTGGGTGAGGCATGTATTTTCTCAATAGTAATGCATGGAACACATCGTGAAATTTGGAGATACTCGGCGGCATTTCCAAATAGTAATCTACATCCCCAATTCGTTATAGAATTTTGAAAGATCTAATGTACCTGGGACTCAATTTACCCCTCTTATCGAAATGTATAACACCATTCCATGGAGATACCTTTAAGAAAAAATGATCACCTACCTAAAATTTCAAATCCTTTATTTGGTTATAAGCATAGCTCTTCTACCTACTTTGAGCTGCTTTGATGTGGGTTTGGATTACCTTCACCTTTTCCATTGTTTCTTCAACATGTTCTAGGCCTATGAGTTTTCTTTCACCAGTATCATCCCAACATGTTGGTGTGTGACATCTCTTTCCATATAACACTTTATATGGTTTCATATGAAGATTGAATAGAAGCTATTGTATTAGATAAATTCTACCAGAGGTAAATATTTATCCCACATTCCTTGAAAGTCAAGTGATTAAGATCTCAACATGACTTCTAAGGTTTGAACAAAATGTTATGATTGTCCATTATTTTGAGGGTGGTAGGAAATGCTCAAATGAATTTTGGTATCTAGGGATTTCTGAAGACTTTTCTAGAATCTTGATGTAGAACCAGGATCACAATCAGAACAAATCGATAGTGGTACTCCATGAATTCTTACAACATCATTAATATATATTCTTGCTAATCGTTCAAGTGGTGAATTTTCTCTTATAACAAGAAAATGTGCTGACTTGGTAAGAAGATCCACAATGACCCATATTGCATCATTCATTCATAGAGTATTTGGTGGCCCCATGAAAAATTACATCATGATATCATCCCATTTCCACTGTGGTATGGGAAGAGGCTTCATGACTCCTCCAGAAAATTCCCTTCATCTTTTACTTGTTGACAAACCATACAGCTTGAAACAAAATCAACAATCTCTTTCTTCATGTTGTCCCACCAAAAATGTTCCTTCCAATCTCTATACATTTTGGTGTTCCTAGGGTTTATAGGGAAATTGGAGCTATGAGCATCATCTAACAATTCCCTTTTTAGATCAGGTATATTAAGAACAGAATGTCTCTTCCCAAACTACAAAATTCCATCTTCATATACAAAGTCGATAAATCTCCCATCATTCATAGATTTAATATTCTTTTGAAATTCTTCATCATTAGCCTCATAACTTTTTGTCCTTTCTAGTAAAGATGGTTTGGCAACCATTTGAAAAAGAATTGATGTTTCCACTTCCATGGTTATTCCCATATACATCATTTCTAGATCCCTGAAAATATGATCCCTTTCAACTCTCATATTGTTCAATACTCCATGATCTTTTCTTCTCAAAGCATTTTCAACCTTATTATCCATCCCCAGGTGGTAGTGAATGGTGCAATCATAATCCTTGAGTAGTTCAAGCCATCTCTGTTGCCTCAGGTTGAGTTATTTCTATGAGAAAACATATTTCTTAATCTTGTGATTGGTATATATCTAAAATTTTTCTCCATAAGGATAGTGTCTCCAAAGTTTCAAATAAAATATTATAGATAATAACTCAATATCATGAGTAGGATAGTTTTTCTCATGAATTTTAGATGTCGTGACACATAGGAGATAACCCAATCATTCTGCATAAGGACACAACCATGTCCTTCTTTGATGAATCTCTATAAATAAAAAACCCATCATTATCCGATTGTAGAGTCAATATAAGAGAATTGACTAATCTTATCTTCAGTTATTCAAAACATTCTTCACACTCTTTTGTCAAAAAAATTTAACCCCATTACGTCTGATCCTGGTTAATGGGTTAGCCAATCTGAAAATATTCTGGAAAAAATGCTGATAATAACCTAATAAAACAATAAAACTGTATACCTCAGTTATATTCATCGATGGTGGCCATTCTGGGATATCTCTTGTCTTAGAAGGATCAATAAATATTCCAACCTTACAGATAATTTGGCCAATAAAATAAATCTCTTGAAGCCACAATTCAAAATCTCTAAACCTCCAATATAATTCATGTCTTCTATGATTCTTTAGAATAATGCGTATGTGATTTTCATGATCTTTGTATATTTTTTATTATACCATGATATCATAAATAAGTACCACTATAAAGTAATAAAGATATTCCATGAAAACTATATTCATTTGATCCGTGAAGATAGAGGGTGAATTAGTCAATCCAAAATGCAATATAATAAACTCGTAATGCCCATACCTGGTTCGAAAATCTATTTTCATAATGTCTTCCTTCTTCACACACAACTAATGGTATCCAGATCGAAGGTAAATCTTTGAATTGTATTGAGTTCAATGAATTTGGTCGAATAAATCATCAATGCGAGGAAAGGGATACGTTTTCTTTGTTGTTGTAGAATTGATCTCCTTGAAGTCAATTCACAACCTCTTAAATCCATCTTTTTCTTAACAAAAAGAACAGGGGCTCCCTATGGAGAAACACTAGGGAGAATAAATAACTTATTACTCAATTACACTAGTTGTTTCTTTAGTTTCAGTAATTCCATAGTGGCCATTATATAAGGGGGCTTCAATATAGGCCTCAATCCAAGAATTAAAGAAATGGAAAACTCTATTTCTCATTCTGGAGGATGTCCAGGTAAATCTTTTAGAAACACATCAACAAATTATTTCACAATAGGCACATAATCTATTTGAACATTCTTTTACTCACCTATAATTATTTCATTCTCTTCCTCCCCAATAATTGAATTTAGTAGAGCTAATATGGGTGGATCTATATTAGAATGAGGTGGTGATATTTCTATTCTAAAGGTAAGGTAATATTTATCATCATAAGAAATTGTATCCTCCTTTATACAATAAATTTTTGAATTATGGTCTGATAGTTGATCCATTATATGGATTATATCAAATTCAATCATGGGTTTGATGATGAGATTAGCAGGTAAAGAACATTTATATTCCCTAATGAGAACTTATTCAAAAAACATTGTTACGATGATACTTCCCTTAGGTGTTTTTACTAACAACTCCCTATTAAATCAAAATTGAAATATCTAATTTTCTAAGAAAACTAGTAAGATATGAAACAAGGTGATGATCCAGAATCAAATAATGCATTTTCTAAACTTGAGGAAACCATTAATTTACCTGAAACTATGACTTTTGGAACTTCAACCTCATCAGTGGTGATAGCATAAGCTTGGGCTTGATCCCTTGGCCTTTTTTGGGGTATGTTACCCTGACACTTAGGACATTCATTTGAATAGTTCCCCTTTCTCTAAAATTTTAGCATTTAACATCGACAACTACTTTTTCCCCTTTCAATCACGAGGTTGGTGTCTTTTTTCACCACACTTGTAACAGACTCTCATTCCATTCATGCAAGTACAGTGGTGTTTCTTTCCATATTTAATATAGGATGGATATTCAACTTTTCCCTTCTTCCCCTTATTTTCATTTCCAGATTTTTCTGTCGATGTCTTCTTATCATACTTTTCTATAATGTTTTAGGACATAAAGAATTGTTTTTCTATCTTGATAGCTCATGAGACAATATCTTTGTATGATGAGAAGTATTGTGAGACTAATTCTCAAGGGATAAATTGTTCTAACCCATAAAATAATAGATCAAACTTACTTATTGGGTTACGTATATAATATACGTCATGCCTCGCTAACCTTGTAAAGTTAGCTTCATACTTTTAGACATTCTCATCTTCCTTTTTCCTCAGAATCATAAATTGTCTTTCCATATCCACTCAATGGTCATGAAGAATTTATTTTTCTATGAAAATTTCATTAAACTCTCTCCAATCCTTATTTGATACATCATCATCATCTATTGTGTTTTTAATCAATGAACACCATTGATCAGAATCTCAAGTGAGGTTATAAACATCCATGAAAAGTTTTTTCCTTTCGCTTCTCCCCAAGGAGTGGAATATTTTCTCTATGAAATTTATGCATTTCTCAGATACTAATGAATTTGTACTCCCATTTAATGTTGGTGGTTTTTCCTCATGAAGCGGTCTATCATTGATCTTCCACGTTGTGGATCAGGGTGCTACATATGGGTAAGGTTATTATTCACAACCTTAGTGACTTGTGGAGTATGGTGATAAGCTAATCAGAACCAATTTCTTCTCCTGCTTCATTATAATTATCTTGAGTAAGAGGTGAATCCCTACATAAATAATGTGTAATGATACGGTTTCCATTCCTTCCACTAGGTGCCATTTCTAAACAATGGAATAAACTAGATTAGTTTATGAATCATAATACATAATTACAAACATTAATAATATTTAATATAAATTGAACCGTTTATGGAAATAATCCATAATAATAAATATGTTTTCTTTGAGGAAGTATACATTCATAATACCATAATAATGATTTGTATAAAAAATGAGAATTCTCTTAAGCATATCCCCTGGGAGTGTCATAGCTATGAGTGTAGTAAGGCCCATTGTTGTGCACCAGTTCTCGTCTGTGTCTATCTCAAAACGGTTTTTTGGGTTTTACCCCTACGTACATCTGTTCCAGATCCTCCTCTACCCACTCATTATGATACAGGGATTTATTGCTTGGAAAACTCACAAAATCTCTACAATACCAAAATTCTAGGAAGTTCTTCTATACTAATCCTCAATGTCTATCTTAGGATAATGTGCTAAAATAAGATTTTACCTAAATCTATATTACAAGGTTTGTACTAAACTTCCTATGATACCAACTGTAATTCTCTGACCCTAGTTACCCAGAGTCGGTGCATTATTACCTAACATTGGCCTGATAAAAAAAGATAAATTCTTGAAAGACTGATTAGTTTAGTAGACTTGGAATTACTAGAAACATTCATCATGTTTACATTACATCATAAAATGGAAAAATAAAACAACATTGTTTCCATAGACAACACTGAGATGCCATACACTATCCTTGTTGGTCAGTCATAATATACATCATCACATCTAGGTAAAATTAAAACATAGAAAGGGATGAGCTCAGATACATAGTAAGGATAACAATATAGGGGAAACATTCATAAATAGGAATAAACATTTAAGGAAATGTATATTACTAAAACAAAATCCTTTTTAGCATAAACTCCAACACAATATTACAAATATAAATCAAAATAATTCCATTTACTTACTCACATGGATATTCTATTAGTTAAATAATCACATGCAATATCAATATACACTTTTCATTACGATGGAATGTATAATTCTGGACATTCATAACCACAAAGTCAAGGCCTTGAGCCAAGAATAAAAATAATATTTTGTCATGGACTTATAAAAAGACACTAGTTTGTCTCATGAGACATACCGATTTATCAAGGAGCTATAGCGGTCTCCACCCATCACTTACTAAGTCGAATTCATTGTTCAAATGAAAAGGTTCAAACATAACATAATAATTTTTATTAAATCAATCATTCAAAATGTCAATACATTCTCCATAAACCATGAATGGTGTGAAAATAACACATCTACATTCAAACATATCAAAAAACATTTATTACAATATTGTAGTTTTGCATCATAATAAATCAACTTCAATTATGCTTAAAAATCCATCAAAGGATGTTGACATAGATGAAATCAAAACCTTTTTTAGAGAAATATTTCATTCTATTTTAAAATCATTTAAAAGATATATAATTATAAATGAAAATATTTATTTTGAAAAAATTCTTATAAATTTGTAATGGAAGTTCTGACGATGTTATAATGGCAGAAAATATCCACACCCACTGTATAATTTTAAAGAAGACATTCATACCTTAATTTTGTCTAAATTATTATAGAGGACCGTGTTTGTAAAATGAAGGAAGGATTCCATTATAAACATATTATAAATTTCAAACATTTGTATAAATAACTTTAACCCATAGTCTATAGAATAATAATAATGTTTTGAAATACATTTTTTTGAAACATGGATGTGGATGATAAAGAGGTCCGAGTAGATAATTACATATAAACAATCTCGTATAATGAAGAGATTGTAGAAATAACCCTTACCTTGTAATTTTAATTTGTCTAGGGTAGGTTAAAATCTTGTATATTGGTGAAATAATTTTTATTTAATTATACAATAATCATATACATTAATGTGATTCCATATATGATATTTTTTGTATTTCATTGTTAATAATATATTAGTATTATCGTCATTTCGGGTGATAATTGATTCTGTTTCCTTTATATGAATTCATACATACGTAATGTATATTATGTATAGGATGTATCTTATTCATATTAAAAATTATTTTAAGTCATTAAAAATTATTTTTAGTCATATAATGAAAATCGGTCTTGAATGGATATGATTGGGAATGAATCTCATTACGTTCGTGGAGATGGTAATCCATACATACGCACAATCGATAATATCATTCTTTTAATATTATAATAATATATAATTGGATGGTATATCATATATACAGAATCATTATCATGTTATATTTATTATTTAAATCAATTATACATCATTATTATATCCATCCAAATAATAATGTATTGAATAACAATTACACCACGATGTGGAGACGGTATGATGTATGTACACACGTATGGTGACATGTGATTTAAAGGATGGATAGAATATTTAATATGGTTGTACAATATTTATAATAACATCACATTATATTTAATATAAAGGATTAATTATTTTATATTGGAAAAAACAATGAAAGATGAAGTGGAAGAAGAAAGGAACTTGAAAGAGGTGATGAAATATTTACCTCTTCTTCGGGTTCATCCTTTTGATTTGAAAAAAAGGGATCCATAGGTTAGCTTTATGACTAAAGTAAGTCCACTAAGATGATGGGAGGACAGTTTAGGGGGTATTTTGGTAGGGGTCGGCTGAGCCAAAATGCTTATAATGTGTCAATTTGAGGTAAGGGGGAGTGCCCTTTTATAAGAGGGGTGACGGGCACCATAGGAAAAACTAGAAATATTGTTTTAGAATAAAATCATGTTCTGTTTATAATGGCTCCAAAGTAAATTATTTAAAGGATAAGGTGGCGATGGGTCAAAAAGAACTCAACAAATTAGTTTTAGATAGATTTGGGTCACAATATTTACATTATCTTTTAGATTTAACTCTTAGTTAAATAGTTTAACATTTACCTTGTCTATTTGTATTATTATATTATATGGATTATAAACTTACTATAAACTTTCAAGAAAACCTCAAGTGGTTAATTAATGATACAACTATCATTATATATGTTTTTTGTCTAATAATTTTAATTTTAGGAATATAATATCAATTGATAATATAATATTTTTTTTAAAAACTTTTTTATGTCAATTTTGAAACTATATGGTATTTTTTTTTGCTAAATTCCTAACAGCATTATTACTTCGAAATAAATTCATCTAACCAACCCTATCATGTCATTGTAACATATAAAATTATTAGAATACATAAAAAGTCTCAAATTACATTTATTTGGATATTTATAATATCAATTATTTTAATTTTTCATTAATTAGGTAATTACTACATCATCATTGTGTCCTAAATAAATTTAATTATTTAATGTCTAAAAATTATAAATAAAATACCATTAAGTTGAAAATATTTTTATATTTCAAATGAATATTTTTAGTCGAATACATTTTATGTGTAACTCTATATTAAAAATGGTTTAGGTATTATACATTGAATTTAACACTTTTAACTCTTCATTGATTTAAATAATAACAAATGTCATAATCTAATCCAAGTGGACCTAAAGGATAATATTTTATTCCTATGGTGTTTTTATCAATTTAAACTGATAAAATTGAATTAGGACATGTTTTAGGGTAACAGTAATATCATTTTTATCCTTAATTACATTTTTTACTTTTAACCGTGGTAAATCAAAGTAAAAGGTTACTATTCACCAAAACTTATTTTCATCTTGTTGAACCATATATTGCAATGTGATATCAACTGTATCTCTCGGATTTTTTAAATTCAACTCACAAAATCGGTATAATTATGTTTTATGTAAATTTTTCAATTACTTCTAGGAGGTGGGTAAAAGATGGTAAAAATTTGAATAAAATTTTTATATATCTAAAATTATTATAAATAGACTCCAGTGAATTACATTGAACTTATATAGGTATTATGTATCTATTTTGAACTAAAATAAATTTAAATAAAATAAATAATTACTTAAAAAATTCAGTTTTAAACTATAACTCAGTGTTTTCACTAATCATCAAAAATAGAAAGTGGTCAGAAAAATAACAAAAAATCACCCTTGGCAAATTTTGATTTTCCAAATCCACAAATGAAGTTTGTTTTAAAAGATAAAATTTAGAAAATTTCAAAATGTGTCTATTACTATACCTAACGGCTTTTTTGATTGGTTTTGGTGTGTTAGAATGTGAAATTGTGTACAACACACACTATTGTATTATTCAAAGAGAACCATATAGTGGAAGATTGGGGTGTTATAGTGACTTCCCATATTGAATAGTTTTGGATATTTACAAAAATTCCACCCCTCACTTATTAATGGACACCCCATATATTCTCCCCTCTACACATTAAAAGACAATTGATTCAGAAAATAACTGATTTAATACCATCCCCAATTCTATTTAAATGTCGTATATTCCTTATTTTTATTATTAAACCCTTCTAAAAAGGATTTTGGTGCAATTTTAAAGAGGTAGTTTGATGAAATGGCCTCATTTGTAACCACGAATTTTTTTCTTATTTCTTCTTCCACCTTCTAAAAATCATAAAAATTTATAATGAAATAATAAAACATGTATATTAAATATACTTATATTTTATTATGTTAATTTAATAACCTATATCCATCTCTACATTCATCAAATGGGAAACAAGATTATCGATTTTATGGCAGACTATCGGCTCACGAACCAGTGTAATATGTTTTCCATCACTACATCTCACAAAGAGATATATTGATAGATTTAATATATATATATATATATATGATATTGAAAACATAATTATACTTCTCGAATTATAATATCATGTCCACCTTCTTATGTTCCAATCCTTTGGAAAATGAAAATGTTTTACGTGCATACACATAGACTACCTCCTCCATGAAGTGGTGTGATTTATTTTTCATTTTTTATAAATGGATGATAATAAAGATGGATTTGAAGAATATATCTGATTTATATTATTTAATAATCAATAAGTATATTTTAATTACTATTTTTTTTTCTATCCATCGGTCGAAAAAGGAAAAAAATGTTCATGCATACTTACGACCTACCGTCTCCATGAACGATGTAATTTATTTTCTTACCAATATATTTTATGGATTACTAAAAATATATATATATGATACTAATATCATGATTGAACTTATTAATATTATGAAACCATGAATAAAGTATAAGGACCAACTACTACTGAATCAAAACATACATGTAAAATGAAGCAGATATCACTTGTGAAAGTGTTCTTAATAAATAATTTTCAAAAAATAGGTAATAAAAGGGTTATAAGTAACTATATATGGTATTATACAAATTATTATGGTTACATGACATATTTATAACAAATATATATTTATTATTCATGATGTTTGAATGCATGCAAAGGAATTTATACCTAAGGTATGGGATTTTGTATCAATTTTCTTTCATTGAGTCATATATTATTGTTGTGCACCTAATGTATTTTATATGGTGTATAAATGTAACTTTTATATGTTATAGTATAAACCATTAATACTTCAAGGTATTTTATATTTTAATTAAAATTATATCATTCCAGGGGATTTGACATGAAATATACCAAGTGGTAAGGGGTCTCATAACTCAATTTCATTTCACTGGGGGGTATATTACTTATTCAATGTATTTGATATTATAATATTGTGTTTTTACGGAATTTTTATTATTTTATGTTTTATTTAAAAATATTTTATGTTGATTGAAATTTTATACACATATCAACTAATTTTTTAATTTCACATGAACAATATGTTCATTGGAAGGGATTTCTTCTCAATTTCTTTTAATTGAGTAATATTTTAATGTTATGAGATTAATTTATATTATATAGAGTATATATGTCCCTTTTTATATGTTATATCAATAATCATTCATAATTAATTGTATTTTAGGTTTAAAATTAAATTATTTCATCCAAGTTGATTTGAATTTATAATTACCAATTGATATGTGTTTCAAAACTCAATTTTCTCTCATTGGGATATATCACTTATTTTTTTATTATATTATGTAAATATTATATGTGAAATGGATTATGTTTGATTTATATTTTATTTCTACTTTTTTTGGATTTAAATTTACTACACACAGTTACTAATAATATTTATATTTATATTTGATTTTCTGAAAACCACATTAAGGGAAAGTGGTTACCACGTACATAAAGCGGGGTCTAGAACCAAAATCCGGAAAGATAGTTTGAAATTAAAAAAATTAATGCCAACCCCAAGGTGGACATGAACCATGAGGCACCCATGTCATCTGGTCACCCATTGTCCAACCCCCATCATCATTAGGAAAATCACTCAACATCACCATCGCCATCCATCCCTGTCGGAGACACACCATCTGAGGTCATCCCAAAACGGTCCTTCATAACAAGAAAAAAATTCACAGTCGACATCCCCATCCAAGAACCATTATCGTCATCACCTTATGAACCCCACACAGACTATCATAGATCTTCGTATCAATTGATAATACAAAATCACCACCATATAAGAATAAATGAACATTCAGTGACAATATGAAGAATATATCTGAGAAGCTGAAGCAGTAAAGAACCAAACTGATACAGGGCGAGCAAGGATCACCATTAGCCACCAATCCCAAGTCCCAAAACCTCTTTGGAACCTCCGCTCCTAATCCAACTCAGAGAGGAGCAGAGGAACATGAGGTCAGGGAAAGAATAAAAAGGCCAATGGCTCCAGATAATAGCAACATAGAGAGGAAGAAGCTAAAGTAAAAAAACCAGGGTTGACTGACCTAGGGAAGACTAAAAAACCCATGAACAACTAACCATAACCAAAAACCATAACACTAACATTGATCAAGAACCGACTGGAGTGGAATAGTGGAATGTGAGGTCAGAGGAGGTCAATAGCGGTCTGGGCTTCCAAAGAGACACCTTCTCCAGACCAAAAAAATAGCCAGAGGAACTTGCACCTGAAGAGATGCACCTCCACGATGATCATAAAGAGGGAGAAGGCTGTAAGAGGTGAAAAGTGGGAGGAATGTGAAGAAAACGATGCTCATATTCACCGTCGACCCCATAGTAGGGGGTTTCATAGGGAAACCCTAAGTGGATCTGAGACCGAGAAAGGGAGAGCTGAGAAAGAAAGGGGCTATACTACACAAAATTATTTCATAGATTAATTTTCACTTAAACGTTATGATCATTGAAAGGGATATTTTTTCCAATTGCCTTATTTCTGATTTTTTCTATGTTATACACTTATATTATTTTATTATTTAAATCAACTAACCATTTTATGTTTCATAACATTATTCTCATTATAGTCATGTAATTTATGGTTTTATTTAAAAGTATTTATTTCTTGGTTTTATTATCAGAATATACCTATGTGTGATGGATTTATTTCACAATCTCATCGTTATTTGTGATTGTTTATTTTTATGTCTCCACAAGGGGAATTATATGATATTTTTATCTTAAACAACAATATCTCTTTTTAATATGGTTATTTTTAAAAAATTTATTTTTTCTTTAATTTTCGTCTTTTAAGTACTCAAGATATCAAAAATTATTATAAGAAAAAAAATATTCATTTAATCTTTATTTGGGAATCATTTTATTCCATGTCTACATTTTCTATTTTTTTCAATAATGTTTATAATATTTATCTAACTGATTAAAGTAGTTTTTCACCCTGATAGTATTTTAAAAGTTGTTTTAAAATGATTTTTATAATTTTTGAATGATGTAATTATAGAATTTTTACTAAAAAGGTGAAATGAATATTATTTTCTTATATACTGAGAACGAAACAATTTATCTATATCATAATAGATGAATGATTTGAAGTATCTTTTACATTTTCTCATGGTTCTCTTCGAATAAAATCCTAATATTTTATAAATTTTTTGTTTTCAAAATTTATTTTCATTTTTCAAAAGTTATTTCCCTAAAGATTGTTTTAAAGATATTTTTATGGTATTTTTATTCATCAATGGAAATAAGACTTTTTTTACTAACGCCCCACTAGGGATATTCTATAATGATACATTCCTTCTTATTTCTCTAAATAGTTTATGATTAGTTTTGTATGGGGATATATTAACATTTCACAATCTATTTTTTAAACATGAAATTCAATATAAATTGTGTATGGAATTTTTATTATCTCCTTTCATATTATGAATACATTGTACTTAGTAGGTGAGGGGATGGGACCACCATATCCCCTAGATGATTGATAGGTCTAATGAGACGAACTAGTTTTGATATTTGGGATTGGACATATCTTATTATGTATGATATCTTGGCACAATACCTTGAAAGTGATTTTATGATGCCTGGAATTATGAATTCCATCATTTTGAGATTATTTAATAATGATCAGGTGATTATTTGAATAGTTATAATGTCCATGGATTAATTTAAATCTCATGTGATTAGTTATATCAAATTATATTATCATCATTTCTTTCATACCATATTATTCCTCATACTCATGTTATTGATTTAGTGGTGTGTATTTTTAGATATTTACCTCTCTATGTTGATTATGCGTTATTTATTCATGGTATATTCTACTTTACATATACCTGTTCTGATATTTTGCGATCAACCCTTTCTTATGTTTTCTCTCTCTAGGAAGCTGGGGACTGTTTTTTGATAGATATGAAATATATGATAAAGGTAATAATGGTGTTCTCCAAGAAAATACTATGTTTTGTTTTGTGTTTTTAAATGTAATGTGAAATTAATGTATGTATCTTGGTTTCAAATACTAATAAACTATTTATTCCATTGGTTTATTGTCGATTGTATCTATTACTATTGTAATAATGTAACAACTAACTCTAGTCTACTTGGGTTAGGGTTTTAATAGGGATCATATAAATATTTGAGTAAGGGAAATTGCATTCAATATTTTGAATCAGCCTTCAATTGTTTATTATTGAGAGGATGAACCCACATTCTAAATTGAAATTAATTCAATAATATGGCGTTTTTTATATGTTCATGAGGGAAATTTACCTCCAATTGTTAGTGAGAAAATAAACATTTAAAGTGTTTCTGTTGTTTAGGAATATTTTGATGTATTTTCTAAGTATTTCTTTATATTTCCCCAAATTGTAAAGTTGGGTTTTCAATATAACTCACACCCAATAGAACACCTATTTCAATGAATCCCTATAGAATTTCCCCAAATTGGTTGCATGAATTTAATATAAAACTCTATGATAACATGGATAAGGGATCCATTGTTTCTGGTGCTTCATTATAGGGGGAACTGATTTTTATAAAAATATATTGGTCAAATTTTTTTAATGAATATCAGAAACTTGATAAGATTGAAATTAAGAATAAGTATCATCTACCATGGATTGAGGAAATTTTTGATCAATTATGAAGAAAACTATTTTTTATATATTAATATTATATATAGATATCTTTAGTTAAGGATCAATTAGAATGGTATACCAAAGAGAAGCTTCTATATGATGTATGCCCTTAAGAATTTATAGTAATGCCTTTTGGACTTACAAATTATCTTAAAATATTTATGGAATTAATGAATATATTCTTTAGAGATTACCTTGACAAGTTTGAGGTAGTATATATAGAAAATATTCTTATATATTCAATGATAATGGAAGTGATTGAAGAACATTTGAAAATTGTGATGATGTTCCATAGGAAGGAGAAGTAGTATGATAAATTTACCAAGTATGAATTTAGGATTTATAATGTTACATTCATGGGTCATATAATATCAAGTGAGGGTATGTTAGTGGATACTTAAAAAATATAAGCTATTGAGCACTGGCCTAGAAAAACCATACAAACTGAAATACGTAGTTTTCTTTGGTTTTATGGATACTACCAACACTTTTTAAGTGATTTATCATGAATTTATATTCCACTCTTGATGTATACTCGTAAGGGGTTAAAGTCTTATAGATAAATAAATGTGAAGATATTTTCATAGAACTGAAGAGAAGGTTGGTCAGTGCACCTATTCTTATACTACCCTATATTAGATAACTGTTTGTAATCTATAGTGATGAATCAAATAAGTGATCAATATATGTCTTTATGAAAAAATGAATGGTTATAACATATGTCTCTCACCAATTAAAAATCAATTATAACAATTACCTAACTCATGATTTAGATATGGGAGTGGTAATTGTTGCATTGATGATATCGATGCATTATCTATATGGTAAAATTTGTGAAATATATAACAATAATAAAATTTTGAATTGTATATTTACAAAGAAAATGTTGAATATTCCCTAGAGAAGATAGTTGGATTTGATTAGATATTTTGATTACTCAATACATTAACAACCTATAAAGGTGAAATGGGGGGCTGATTCTATAAGTTTGAAAGACCACACCCATTTTTTCAAGATAAGGATTGAAATAGATCCAATAATTATGGATTTATAGAATATATATCCTAAAATCTAGAGGAAAGAGTAAATATCATATCTTTATCAAATGAATTTTCATTCATCCATCACAAGAGGGTTAAGAATGTGTAGAAGGAAGATATTGAATTAAAAAAAAGGTGTGGAATATTCTGAAGTTCAACTATTATTATTCTAGAATGATAAGCTTCAAAAACTATGTATGGTTACAATATAAACTAGACATGAAAAATGCTTTATTAGATGAAGATCGCAGTTCATCATTCTCTATTCATCATGGAAGTAAAAAGAGGAATATTGGTCTGAAAGAGTATTTCAAGTGGGATAATATGAAAAGTAATGTTGTAGAGTATGTATCTGGTGGCCTAGTTTGTCAATAATTTTAAGGGTGGTTGACTAAATTCTATGGTGATTTAACAACCATTCCCCTACCTGAATGGAAATAGAAAAACATCATCATGGATTTCATCATTTGGCTCCCCTAAACATCTAAAGGGAAAAATTATATATGAGTTGTTTTCAATCACCTTATAAAATCAAGGCATTTTATTTCCATCAGAAAAAAAAATTATCCCCTCACTAGTTTTCTAAAAAAATATATTAATGAATTGGTAAAGTTTAATGGAGTACCACATTTTAATGTATCTGATAAATATATGAGGTTTTCCTCACAATTATGTAAAATTCTTCAACCATATATGGATAAAGATTTGTGTTTCAACAATTCTTATCAACCTCATATTGATGGTGAATCTGAGAGGAAAATTCAACCTATAAAAATATTTCATAGGTTTCATTATGGATTTAGAAAGTTGTTTTGATCAATTCCTTCCTTTGGTAGAATTTTTATGCAACAATAACTTTCACTGGAGTATTCAGGTGGCTCCTTATGAAGCCATCTATGGAAAGAAGAGTAGAACTCTATTTGAGATGGAATGATATTATTCAATGAAATTTATTTGGAAATGATCTAGCTAATGAAATGGTAGATAATGTTATATAAATTCATCATCATATAAAGGGGTCTCAAAATCGACAAAAAATTCTTTTTACAATCATCGATGATATCCATAGTTTGAAGTAAGTAAAAATGTATTGCTAAGAATATCTCCCTTGAAATAGGTAATGATATTCAAAATTAAGGTAAATATTGTCTCCAGGTATAGTGTACCCTTTTATATTCATAACCATATTGGGATGGTTGCTTTTTCTTAGTGATTTCACCAAATCACTCTCACGATCACTATGTGTACTATGTATCTCCTCTGAGAAAAAACATACCTAATGCAATACATGTACTGAAATCAAAAGTATTACAACTAGATTAATATCTATATGATAAGGAAAAACTGGTGTAGAATCTAAATAATAGATAAAAATTTCTGCGAAACAAGACCACTCACCTAGTGAAGGTTTTATAGTGAAATCATAAACTTGAGGATTATTCATAAAACATTTATATTTGATGAGGCTGAAGAATCCACAGTTTTTTGGATCGAAGTGATATAATTTCATGGGTGAAATTAGTTTATGGTTTTATAATATACTATTTTTATATTTAATTATATATTTCTTTTTTGATAAATTTAGTTTCTTTGATTGTTTGTGTTACATGAAACATCGAGTTTAAATGAACCACGGTCAACTATTAAAACATTATTTAAATTTTACCATTATAACATAGCAGTTAGAATTTTTAGGTATGAAAAAAGAAATTAAATTATGATAAATTAATTTTTTATACATGTATATAATGAATTAATTAGATCTCAATTCAATATAAATGAAAATAAATACCATTTTATGGAAAAATATTTTTTCTTATGAAGAACTATTTTTATAACTGTAATGTATTTTTTCATTAATAAATTAAATTGATCAGTATTGGTGAATTCATTTTAATGAAATTTATATACTTTATATTAATTTTTGTAAACATTCATCTAGATTTTTGACTATTTATAGGATAAAAATAAATCCAGATTTAAACTTAAAACATTATTTTTCTAAAAAAATGATTTCATCATGTTTATCACTTTTATTTTAATTTTTTGGACATATATAAGGATTTAATATTGGTAAAGGGATTCCGCATTTGAAATCATGGGTTTCATATTTTTAATATATCCCCGTTTTATTTTTGGGTCATAATTAATAGTATCTATACTAATATATATTAACTCAGTAAAGAAAAAATTGGGTTAGCCTAGGACAAAACTATGTGTTAATGTAACTATTTTTATTTTTAATTAATAATGGATGAAATAAATTCATCCCTTATCATCTTACCCTTGACATTTAATTTCTAAAGTGATATTCTTCCATTAAAATTAACAATATAATATTTTAAATAATAAAAAATAATAAATTTCACTCTCTTGTTTTAAATTTCTCCTATGTGTTCACATAGGGATAAAATCAACTTGTGAAATAATATTAATTGTTATTTTTTTAATGAAATTATTTTCAATATTTTAAATTATTTATAATAATTATTTATTATATAAATACCTTAAATTATTAATGAAATATGACATAATATTTCTTCAATTAATATAAAAATAAAATAAATGATTTCAAAAATGTTAAAAGTAATATAATTTGAGTTATATAATGTTAAGAATGTTTTGATGGAAATAAAATATTGCTGAAGCGTTAAATTATATTATTCTTATTCTATCTTTTTAGACATATATTTCATGTTCAATTGAATAAATATTTCTAAAAAATATATGAATGAATTTTTATAAAAATAATACCTTAATAAATTTTCTAAAATAATAATAATATAATAATATGGTAAAAGGGAAAATTTATTGTTGAAAATTTCATTCATTTTCCATTTATGATCCAATTTTAACCTTATAAGATGAATTATAACCCATTGAGATTAAAATATAATTACCATCGTTACAATTGAAATTTGTTAATGAAGGGGTTAAACCAAAATATAAGTTTTAAAATGACACCAAAACCCATTTAACATCCATTTAAAGATTATATTTATACATTATCCTCTTTTACATCAAATATATGTCCATTTGGAATCATTTTCTATGACATTGACTTTGTAATTTTTTTGTTTTTTTTTAAATTTCATGTGTGTCATTTCCCTTACTTTCAAAAGGGAAACCCTTGATGTCAATTATTCAAACCAAATTGAGCCAACTATATCAACCAAAAACTATAAAGTTATCTTAAAAAAATATTTATAAAAGTCTCCAAGGTTTCTGTACTCTCAAAAGCCAACCTGAGGTTCCATATGAAATGATCTAATAGAGGTATCCTATAGAAGTGATAATAGTCTTACATAACCTCTTTCAATTTATTTCGTCTTTTACATTCTATAAAGATATTTTATTTTTCATGAAATAATAAATTTTGTAACCTGAATATAATAAAAACTTATTATTGTTATGAAATACCAATTATACATCCACTTTTCCATTAAATTGAACGTGAATGTTTCTCTTGAGTGTATGTATATCTTACCATCTCCTCGTAGCAATACAATTCATTTTTCATCACTATGTTTTATAGATGGTTATAATGATGGTTTTAATATTTATACTTTATATTTATTATATAATTATTAATAAATAATTATAATATAAAATCTTTCATTCTTCCTTTCAATTTGTTGTAAAACGATAATGTCACTCGTGTGTATGCGTGGATTACCACCTCCATGAAACGATGTGATCCATTTCTATATGTGTTTTTATGAATGATAATAACGATATATTTGATGAATACATATATGATGTACATGATATTACAATATTTCTATATAGTTGATGTAATAAACAAATATTTTTAAATAGAAATTCCTTTCTTATAAATATGTCGTTATCACATGAAATCCCAAAAAAAATTAATTACTAAGTGCTCTGTGACCCTTAAAACATATGTTTTCAATTATGTGATGTGAATTTTAAATATCTGACAAACACGGTTGTGATCAGTAAGTTATTTGGAGACCAATATGGAAAACATAATTTTTGGTGAATAGTAAACTACCCTTATGAATAGTTACATACCCTTATGAATAGAGATATAACCAAATGAATAGTAACCATACCTATGATAGTATATAAATAACATTCTAGTGAAAGTACGATATACCTATGCATTGGATTAAGTAGAAGAATGTTTTAAAATTGTTGATGTAAGAATAAATTATGATTTTAGTTAAATATTAAATGAATCATATTTATAGAATTATTTTGAAAAAATAGACTCCATTTTTGGATTTTACACGTTGAAAAATGGATTGGGTGAATTTTTGGGATTTTTCAGAAATACGTGATTTTTTAATGAATAGTTAAAAATGGTAAAATATCGTATATCAGTTAAATACACAATTCATGACATCACAAGTGATGAAATACCACTTGGTTAGAGCTCACATAATTAAATTACTATTCTTTTTCAAGTAAAACTCGATATTCCTTCTCTTGTGGGGAAATAATAAATTAATGAATTTTATATTAAGAAATCCCCTCTCCCCTCCACTATAAAAACCTCATCTCACTCCCTCTACTCTTGACTCCTCTAAAGACTTGTGCCTTCTCCAAATTATGTCAAAATACCCTCCAAACCTCCACTCCCACGTCCAGAAAGCCTTGGTCCCATAAAATGAAAAAACAACTCCCTTATGGAGGCTCTCATGGATGTTTGGATCAAGAGGTATTTTCCTCTTTTCTATTCTATGTGTTTTTTTCAAGTTCATTTGTTTTATTTTTCTATTACCTATCCTTATCTAATGTTTTTGATGAATCAAGTAAATTATAAGTTATCAAAGTTTTTCATGATAGTGTAATATTTTATCATCAAAAATCCCTTTTATCTTCGTTTATACTATTAGTAAGAACACCATCCAAGATGTGTCTATTTTCCACATTCAAGGATGATGGGCATTCGATTTATATTATTATTATCAATCCTTTTCATGAATCCATTCTGGTTATGGTTGAACCATATAATTATATATGTTAAATAACATATGTATTATTTTTTGATCCATTTTTACAAATGGTATTATTTTATAAAGAAAAAATGTGTTCTTTATAATCGAAACCCACAAATTAATCGAAACAATTGTCATTAATGTTCTATATAAAAATTTATCAACACTCCTAGTAACTAAGTCATATGAACGACCAAAAAACCTATTTATGTTCATAAATAGTATAAAATTTTAATTTTGGAGATTTACATCCATTCCACGTTCTTAAAAACAAGTGAACCGAATATAAAAATAAATAAAACAAACACTCTGAAACGATGAAATCCAATACATTAACTTACCAATAATGACATACATTAACTAACCAGAATTATGATACCTATATAATAGGTTCTTAATTAAGATATTAGTAAGTATAATTTCATATTCCATGAGCTTAGGTTTGAGATAGGAACATGTTTGGAGTTAAGGTTAGGGTTTTCCAACCTAACATCCATTTTCATTCGGGTTACAATCATTGTCTAATTACTTCAATGAAATTATAATATATTGTTATGTAATCCTCATAAATTCTCTGTTACTATTATATAAATGTACACCAACCAGAATACTTCCCTATTTTATGGTTTGTTACATGTTTTAAATGAAACATTCAAAAATGTTTCCAAAATACAATCCAGATTAAATGGGATTTCCCAAATTCATGTAAATTTTCAAGTGAAATCTGTAATATGTTTTTTTGTAAACCATTATCTTTCTAAAAACACTAATTTTATTATAAAAATACTATCTTACATCACTTATGGTTTTATATGATGATTTTCCAATAGAACACTTCTTTTCAAAATAGATGACTATTTCTCTCAAAAATGCTTAATGATTTTATATTAGTATTTTCGTTTGATTCAACACTCTTGTTGTTTATTATTTATCATTGGGTTTAATAATTTATTCAATAATATAACATATTTTATTTAATGGTTTTTGTATAACTCTATTTTGTATTATCTATCCTAAAATCATATACCATACTACTCAGAATAGTTAGTGTTTTATGTTTAATGGTCAGGGAAAGATAGTTACATTTTATATGATAGTTTCAATATGAATGTATATGTTTTTTATGTTTATCCTCGGTCAAATAAGTAGTGCATTGGACTAATTATATGATAGGTGGGTCCCGCTATAGCCCCACAATGCATCGGTGGGTCTCACCAGACAAATAGACGTGTAATTGGATGAGGCCTTTCCCATTGTGATATATGGATTTTGATCGTGGCCTTAATCATTATACTTCTTGGCCGAGGTCATGAAAAAATGTTTCATAATTTCTGGAATATGCGCTTACCTCATTATGAATCTAGTATTTTAATTTTTATGTGGTTATTTGACTAATAGAAAACCCAGGATTATCTTATATCATAGAAATATTTACACATCTCATATTCCTTCCATTTTATGTTCAAATTTATTTTTAAAGGCATGTGATTTCAATTATTCACCATTTATAATGTTTATATTATCTTCTACTATATTTCTTACTCTTGCTGAGAATTTTATCTCACAACATTCTTATGTTTCATTTCTGTAGGGCATGAAGATGTAAATTATGAATGACTTGAAAACCAATCTAGGAGTCATGGATGTTTTCTTATGCAATAAGTTAGTGTTTTTTTCCTTCATGACATAATGATAAACTTATTTATGTATCTTGTTTCGAATAATACTAAATTACTCAATCCTTCAAGATTCTTATGCCTTGTTTGTTTTCAAATAAGGCATCGGCTCTGGGAAACTGGGGTCGGGTCTTTATAGTTCGTATCAGAGGAAGTTTATTATATAACTTGGAAATAAAATTTAGAAAACGTGGATTACGGATGATTCACTAAGCTAGTTTGAAAATAAACATACATGAACGTCCTCATATTTTGGTAAGTAATATATTATGTGCATCTTTCAAGCAATACATCCCTGTCTGGATATGATCAGGTTAAGGTGGCTCTGGCATAGATGTATATAGGGGTAAAACCAAAGAACACTGATTTGAGCTAGAGTTGAACATGAACTAGTGCACGATAATGGGCCTTGCTGGACTCCTCGTTACGAAACTCCCAAGGGATATGCTTATGATAATTCACATTTTCATTACAACCCATTGTGGAGGGTTAAAATGTAAAATTATCCTCAAAGAAACCATTTTTTGATTATGGAATTAGTTATGCCTAGGATTTCAATGTGTGCTATGTATTTTGATAAGTAATAATTATGAATTATGTTTCATACCCAAATCATTATTTTGACATTATTAATAAATGGAGCCAAGTTGAAGGAATGGAAACCGCCTGAACACACGTGTCCTCTATATGTATTTTTCTACAATTATAGAAAATGATGTTGGCTCTGGTGCTATGACTTGTGCTGAGAAACTCAAAACCATATAAGGACAACTTACTCAGGTTATGAATAATAACCTTACTAGTATAGAGCATCTGGATCCGCCACATGGAAGATCTATTTTAGATCGCTTTATTTGACAATAGCCTCTATCATTCAATGGGCCTGCAAACCCATTTGTAGTTGAGCGGTGGATTAGTTCCCTCGAGAATGAATTTCTTGATTTGGGATGTAATGAAAGAGAGAGACTTGTCATGGTAGTTTATCAGCTATTAGGATATGTGTAACAGTTTTGGTCATTAATCTAAAACACATAGGAGGTGAAAGAAATAGAAGAGATAGAACATATGTATTTTAAGGAAATATTACTAGAGTAATAATTTCCTCACGAACATAGTTCAAATATGGAGATAAAATTCTTGAATCTAAGTCATAAGAAAGATGAGAATATTTAAAAGTATGAAAATAACTTCAAAAGGTTAGCAAGACATGTTTTGGACTACACACGAAATCCAAGGAACAAAATTGATCGATAAATTGATGGCCTAAAGCCATTCCACCAGTGGGCACTAGTCTCCCAATGTTTCTCATTATATGAGGATATAATTTCATCTTCTATCAAGAGTGAAAAAGACTTATCTAAGTCTTATTACATTAAAGGAAATCTATAAAAAATAGGGCTACTGAAATCTCTTCGAAAGGAAATAAAGAAATAGGGGGAAGGGAAAAGCTTATGCAATCACAACTGTTTATATTGATGTTCATAATGATGTGGTGATAGGTACATTATTCACATCCTCCAACATAGACAGTACTTTATTTGATTCTGGATCATCACATTCATTTATATCTTCTAAATTTCCTAAGAAAATTAGATATGTTGTATTTGATATAATAAATGGGTTATCATTCAAAACTCCTAGAGGATGTATCATTGCAACAATGGTATATAGATTAGTCCCCCTCATGACACATAGATGACTTTTAGTTGCTAACCATGTCATTATACCATTTCTTGACTATGATATAATTCTGGGTACGGCTTGGCTATCTAATAATGATGTGATGATCTATTGCAAGAAGAAGAAAGTTATAATGCTCGAGAATGATGTAGAATCCCTTATTTTTATAGCAAAAACCTCACCAAGTGATTCCCATCTAGATCCTCCCCTAGTAGCTCTACTGAGTTCAATTATTGGGGATTAATGGAATAAAATAAATATGGATGAGGAGAAGAATATATAGATAGAAGAAATGACTATAGTAAAATAATATGTTGACGTCTTTCCAGAATATTTTCTTGGACATACACCAGAGCAGGAAATTAAGTTTTCCATTGACTTAATATATGTTTCGTGGCACATATCAAAGACCCCTTATAGAATTTCCACTATGGAGTTAGTGGAACTAAAGAAAAACTAATGGAATTGAGTGATAAGGGATTTATTCACCCTAGAGTTTCTCTATGGGGACCCTTGTTCTTTTCATTAAGAAAAAATATGGGTCTAAGAGGATCTGCATTGACTATAGGGAGATCAATTCTATTACAATAATGAATAAGAATCCTCTAACAAAAATTGATTATTTATTTGATAAACTTCATTGAGCCCAATATTTTTCTAAGATTGATATTCGATATGGATATCACGAGTTTCTTGTGAGGAATGTAGAAATTTCAAAATTAGCATTTCGAACTAGGTACGAGCATTATGAGTTTACAATAAAGCCTTTTGGAAAAACTAATGCACCATCTGTCTTCATGGATATAATGAACAGAGTTTTAAAGGATTATCCTTATAATATTTTAGTGGTGTGAATTGATGATATCCTGATATACTCTAAAATCTACAAATATCATGAAAAACACTCGCGCACTATTATGAAGACACTTAGAAGAAATAAATTATATTGGTAGTTTAGGAAGTGTGATTTTTGGCTTTAATTAGTTTTAATTTTAGGAAATATTTTCTATATAGATGGAATACCTATAGGTCCTATAAAGGAAAAGGTTGTGCAAGTATTTCCTACTCTAATGAATGTAACTAAGGTACATAGTTTTATTGGTTTAGCAGGTTATTATTGGTGTTTCATTCATAACATCACCGGTTTATCCAACCTAATGAACATGATCGCATGAAAAGGTGTTAAGTGCATATGGAATAAAGAATGTGAAGATATGATTTGATGAATTGTAGAAGAGTTTAGTAAATGCTTTGATCCTAACCCTACCATCGGGGAATGATGGTTTTATTATCTATAGTGATGCATCAAAGAAAGTACTTGGTTGTGTCTTAATATAGAATGAACGAGTGATTTCCTATGCATCTAGGCATCTAAAAATTCAAGAACAAAACTATCCAACTCATGATCTTGAGTTAGCAGTGCTAATCTTTTCTCTGAATATTTGGAGACATTACCTCTATGGAAAAAAATGTTAGATATAAATAGATCATGAGTGTTTAAAATATATATTATCACAAAAAGAACTCAATATGATAAAATGGTGACGGATTGATCTACTCAAAGATTATGATTTCACAATACACTACCACCAGGGGATGGAAAATAAGGTTACAGATACTTTGATTAGAAAGGATCATGGAGTTCTGAACAAGATGAGAGTTGAAATGGATCCTTTGTTCATAGATCTAGTAATGATATATATGGGAATTATCAAGGAAGGTAACACATCACAACTTTTTCAAATGTTTCCAAACCTTCTTTACTGGAAAGGATTAAATGTTCTTAGGATGATGATGAGGAGTTTTAAAAAAAATTAATCAATAAATGATTGGATATTGATTGACATCGCATATGAAGGTGTCATTTTGAAATTCAGTAAGAGGATTTGTGTTCTTGCTATTCCTGAGCTAATGAAGTTAATATTGGATGCTGATCATAAATCTAATTTATTTATACACCCCAGTATCACAAATATGTATCAATATCTCTGAGAAAACATTTGGTGGAACAATATGAAATTGGAGATTGTTGAATATACATCAAAGTGCCTGGTATATCAACATGTGAAGGAAATGAGGAAACCGTGTAAGGGAAAGATGAAACCACTACCCATACCAACATAGAAGTGGTAGAACATTACCATGGACATTGTCATTGTACATCCAAGGAAATATAGAGGAAACAATTATATATGGGTCATTGTGGATCATCTTAAAAAGACATTCCACTTTTTCGTGATTCGAGTGGAATTCTCTTTAGATCAACTTGCACATATTTAAATCAAATAAGTGGTAATGTTGCGTAGAGTTCCATTATCTATTGTATCTAACTATGATCCAAGATTCACTTAGAAGTTTTGGAAAACTCTTCAACATGCTCTGAGCATTGAACTGAACATCATTACCACCTATCATCCTTTGAATTATGGACAATCTGAGAAAACTATTTATACAATGGACTACATGTTGAGAGCATGTTCTACGAAATTCAATGGAGGATGGGGCCAACATCTTCTATTGGTTAAATTCTCCGATAACAACAGTTGCTACTCGAGCATCCGAATGGCACCATATGAATCCCTTTATGTGAAAAGGTGAAGAACACCAGCGTGTTGAGATGTAGGTGGTGAGCGTAAACTGCTAGGACCAAAAATGGTTGAAGAAATGGTGGAGATGGTGAAAACCATTCAGTAGCATATCACGGCAGCCGAAAGTTGACAGAATAGTTGTGCATAAAACCATTGGAGAGACCTTGAATTCAAAGTTAGAGACACGGTATTTCTATGAATATATCCATGGAAGGAGGTCATGAGGTTTGAGAAGAAAGGAAATCTAAGTCCCATGTATATCGGCCCCTTCGAGATCCTTGATCGATACAGATATGTGGCCTATCGACTAGCACTTCCACCTACCATGTCGATGGTACTTGCTGTCTTTCATGTATCCCTATTAAGAAAGTATATCTTGACACCCTAATAAGAGTTATAAATTGATTCTTGTCATATTATAGGGCATAATTAGTAATATTTTTAGATCTCCAAATGAATCCTATTTGGAAAACTAGGACCATCTCCATGGAGATAGGTCAATTAGTCACTATCCAAGGTATATCAAACATATTAATGTTTTTGGTTTTTTTTTGTGTTTAAAATAAATCCAATAGAAATAGTTAGGGGGTTTTAGGTGTGGTTTTAAACAACATAAATATAATTAAATAAATTACACATTAAAGGGTTATAAAGAAATGGCGTGAATATTTTTTTTATCCTTTTGTTTCCTTTATTATCTATTAATATTGTGTCAAATTTTCTTTAATATTTCTATCAATATTATTCATGACCTACATTAACCTACTTATAAATTTAATTCTCGAATATTTTTAGAGATATTATTGAGACAGAAAATTTCATATCTTTTAATGTAAGAATCATGATCACACCATGGACAAAGAATGCCACAAAAGTCCACCCAATCACATGACAAATTTTTCATACATCAATCAACCTTAGTCCATCTTATATGAGTTGGATAGAGATACAGGTGGGAGTAATCATTTGGTAGGGAATGTAATGGAAAAATTAGTTTTCAATTTAAGGTGGATGATCAAGACACCCATCTACAACACACCCACTCATTCATCACGAATGGGATTCAGGAATAGCATGAACCTTCCCTAATGATCATAACCTTAGAAAGGTTGCCCAAAAATGTGAGGATTGGGAGACATGATGGGGGAAAATTGGTATAAATAAAAAAGGAAAAGTATAAATAAGGTAATAAAAATAAAAATTAAGGTTACTTTATTGAAATTATAGATTAAAAAATATTATGTTATTGTATGGAATAACCAAAGGCTTCGTATTCAACCATTTACAATTTAGGGGGCATGGAATTTAAATATGTAATAAGTAAACATTATTATGCATGGGATGATAACATATTGAATTCTATCTAGGAGGATAATTGTATAAATTTTCCAATAATATTTTTCAATTGGATATATCCCCCCACAATCCTTTTTCTTTAAATTTTTATAGATGAAATCCTCATGGAATAACTAATGTGACAATTATTTATTTTGGTGAAAAATTAATCCAAAATATTATTTCATGTATGACCTCATAACCATGGATTATGGGTGTATTGGTGATGAATACCATGAAAAAAATTATCTTCATTAAGGTACCTTGGTTGTCCTAGTGATATTGATACTTTACTGGGTGTTTTGAGTGGGTAATGTGAGGATCAAATATTTTTAGTATCATGACATTATGTTATAATTTTATATATCTTGTCGTATTGGCTGAAACCACATTGTGAGTCAATTAACATAGAAGTAAAGGACCTTAAGGTTACCACACACACTGTTAGACATTGTCCCAAGGGTTGAGGATGTGTTTCAATATGATAGAATCTATGTTGGAACTCAATAGTACATTGGGTGGATGACAGATGTTTTATTTCCCATTCCCTATAATACGATGAAAAAAATGATATGTTTGCAGTGAGGATTTGTTAGTGGAAATATGTTTCATCGATGTGATGAAAGAGTTTCCCTAGAATATGAAATCACAAAACAAGTTATGTTGCATTGTGTTTGCAACATATGTGGTAAGATGAGGTTACATTGAGAAGTATTGTGTGATGCATCAGAACAAGACACTATATTGGAAACCTATGTCTGGGGTTTAGGTTACATTAAAGGGATTATATATGAAAAATTTCCAAAGATCCTGTGAAACATAAAAATCATATTTTTAATGTTTTTCCATTAATCCTTAACAAACAGACTCAATACTTTATTGATAATAATCTAATTTTATTATATTTTCTAATTAAGTTAAAAAATTACCCTATAAAACTAACATTTTATTATTTACTATATTTTATATAATAAATGATTCATTTATAATTCAAATTCATTATAAAAATATATATAAATAAAAAATATAACTATATTTATACATTTCCAAATATTTCATATGTATAAGTCTAAATAAAACCTTTCATGTAATTGAATATAATCGAATAAAATAAAAAACCCACGAGATTAAGAATCAAGAGATAGGTGGAACGCCCATTTTTCATAAAAGCTCATTGGTCCCAGGATAGTGTACAATTCTACCCAAAGTTCCTCCACCCATGCTTTTTCACTCAAGAATGAAATCAATTCCATTACAGTTCTAACACCAAATATATCTATACTATAGTTAACTTACAATTAATGATGGAAACACTTTACCAAGACCAATAATGTTATAATAAAACTAAATCAATTATCATACCTAGCATATAACTCCTTAAATGAATGTATAATGAGAAAACTAGTTTAACAACATAAAATAAATAAACTAACAATTAATAATATAAAAAAAATATGAATAAATAAATGAATAATATAAATAAATTAATAAATCATAAATTTAGACATGTGATAAAAATTTATAAGTAATTCATAAATAAATAAATTTTAAAAACCTTATTATTTATGCATGATTTATGGAAACTCCTTACAATATTAATATAATAAATGTATATTTATCTCAAAATGAACTCTTTTTTATTATCAATTTATAAGGAATGTAATATGAACTTCTTTATATTCTAAAATACAAGACAGTTTATGTAATATTTTATAATATTGTTAATATTTGTTATATTTTGTATACAATTTATATATTTTTAATATCTCGTATTTTACTTTATCTAAATATTTTATCAAATAATAAAAAACATATATTGGATCTATAAGTACCCACCTAAAACATTACATAATCGTGTGTCTTTATACTAAAATTAATATTCTTTGATTCCCAAATATATTTTAGGTTTATATTTTTATATAATTAGATCATAACTATTACATAACAAAAATATATATTATGGGTTGGACCCATATACATAGTATATATTTTTCCCACAATATAAATCGTTAAAAATAAAAAATTTCTTCATTGAAGAAAAATATTTATGACATTCAACTTGGTTTAATCTTTACCATTACTCATCCTTAAACCCCGTGAAAAAGGTTTAAAACGTTGGATGAAAAAAATAATTATGGGTGATAAAATTTATTAATATGTAAGTCTAATTAAAATCATTAAAACCCAATAAAATTATATTTATCAAAATATTATTTTACAATATTAAATAGATCACAACCACATGAAAACACGGATTTTTTCTCAAATAAGTCCTTTAAAACCATAAGTAAGTGAATATAAACTCTTTTAGGAAAAATAGAGCATTATATTTCAAACCCATGTTAAACACGTGTCAGAAATAAATGGAGAGTAGTTAAATCACTAAGATAAACCATCTTGGTTAGCTTCTTATTTATTTATTCTAATGATAAGTAACATTACCCAATACACTAGTGAGTTATATTGGGCTCACCCATCATATAATTTATATCAAAATCACACATCATATAAGCTTTATCAAGATCATCCATCATTTAATATGAATTGTGCTCCCATATTACCATATATAACTCTCAAGTACCATATCATTAATTAAAAATTATCTTCATGAAACTTTTTATCATAAAACCCTTGATTTTTTTTGGATACCATATGTAAAACAGTTTTATATTTTTAAATAACAATTATTTTTTAAATCTCATTTTCAATAATAAAATATCAAGAGAAATGTAATGGTGGATTATTATTGGAATCCAAAATAGAATATTGTAAATTAATCCAAACATAAAATAATATTTATGGGGTTAGGAAAATAAACTAATGACATATATGTTAAAATTAAACATTCATTTTTTCCTTCCTATAAATAAAGTCAAAAAAATCATTATAAAATAGATAAAAAGATTATTTTTGAAAAACAAAAAAATAAAGACAAAAAGATATATAATTTAATCTATAATTCATTTCATTATATATAAATACATCCATAAAATAATTATATATAAATCTAAATATAAGAAAAAAATTCAGTATATAAATCATTAAAAAGTCAAATTGAAGATTTATGTTAAAGTGTTCATTACCTTGTGTCTAACTCATCACATGAATTATTTAAATTCATGAATCATAAACTTATACTAATTTATTAATTACTTAATTAAAATATTCATGTTTATATTTACTTTTATTTTATTTATTTCTATATTAAATCCTATTATTTATTCATTTAAATTCATATTAGTTGTTTTGATTATGTTCATCTTATATATCCTGAATGGATCTTGTAGGATGACTATTGTCAAAGAGGCATTATTAATTATATATAGAATACCAAATATTAAAAATTTATCATTTTTTTATATTAATTATAATTTTCAAAGCAACCATGAAATTGTTTTATGAAAAATGAACCACATTGCAATCATGGAGATGGTAGCTCGTACATACACATTAGTAATATTTCTATTTTTCAACGATCGTGATGGAAGGAAGGTAATTATTAGTCTATATTTAACAAATTATTATTATATCATAAATTGGATTTTATTTCTGTAAATAAATTTGTATATATCATCCATTTTCAGTGGTGATGAAAAACAAATCACCTCTCTTATAGTGGTGGAAGTCCAAACCTACGGATGAACGATGTTATCTTTTTTCATTTGATTGAAAGTCTGAAAAAGAGATTATATATTATATTAAAATAATTATTAACATTTAATTAATATAATATATATAAATTAAATCCATCCTTATAACTCTCTGTGAGAGGGGGTTATCAAAAATAAATTACATCGGTTCATAAGGAAACAGTCCATAATACACAGAAATGTTGTTTTTATTTCCAATTTTATGAAATAATGTGATTAATATATATTGTTTAATCAACTTAATAACATATATGTATATTGAATATATTTATGTTATTATATCATCATGTTTTAAAAAGGTTTTGAGGAGTTATAAGAAGAAATAAACTTAAAATAGGCCAGTTGTGACATATACATTCTCCTCAGATAACCTCTTTGGATTTCACCATAATCCTCCTAGGTTTTGTCATTTGGTGATTCTAGTACATCTAAAATAGGTTTAGTGACATTTTAGAGAGTCTTGGTAATGTATTGTCTGAACCAGAGTTCTAAAAATGATTTATGAAAAGAGGAGAGGATGTACCCTTTTTTAAGTCAGGGGAGGGGAAGTTTTAAATTTACTTAAAGTACTAAATTAATAAAATTTAAATATAATGAAAAGGTATAAAAATATATATTTAATATTAATATTGTATGAGTATTAGTTGAAATAAACTCATCCAATAAAACTTGGACTAGTCTAGGTGATGTTTTCACACTTATCTCTTTGTTTTAACCACCTCTAGCCCTTTTGATAATTACCATGGTATCAATGTTTGTTACTCTTTAGGGGTCAAGAAAGTTACGACAAAAGGAAACCTTTCTCATAAATATTCCATTCTGGATATTATATACCATATACCACTCACATGGTCCAATATAGAAGTCTTATTATTTTTAAATCATTTATTAAAATATTGATATTGTAAAATATCATTAATGTGATTTTTAGAACTATTAAATTAATTTGACATTAGTTATCAATATTGTAATGAAATTAAAATATAAACATTTCAAGAAAACATAATATGTTATATGTTTCTATAAAATTTAAGAAAAACTAAAAATTACACAAAAAATACTACATTAAGAGTTTTTAAAATTAATTACTTGATTCTTATAGTACATGTACATACACTGTGTCAGTGTTGTGTAAGCATATAAGTTAATTAATTCATCACTAAATATTAAAAATAAAGTAAAATGATTAAAAAATTATTTATATTTCAAATAAAAATGTATAATTGAACATAAATAATTTTTATTTCCATAAAAAATATTATAGTTATTAAAATAATGAGAGTAACATTTTTGACATTATATTTCAAAAAACCTATTTAAGACATTTTCAAAGAAAAATAGAAAAAAATTTCCATAAATTCAAATATTGGATGCATATGGTATAAAACCAATTATAATATAGATTAAAGTCACGTTTTATGTTTATTTTCTTCCCTTATCATATTATTTTTATCCTTAATTACCTGATTTACACACATCGAGGAGAAAAATATTTACAGTGATTACAATTCATGATGACTAAAAATAAAAAGGTGAATATTTTTAAAATTTGTACCACCTGATTAAAAAATATTAAATACAGTATTCCGGATACAGTTTATTAAATTGGAATAATTAAATGTAATATTAAAATAAAAAATGTAACATAAGTTTTCTTTATAATTTTATTTTAATCCTAAAAGGAGCATATAAAAAAATTAAGTATAATGTTGATTACTATTTAATTAATTATTATATTTATAATTAATGGATAATTATATTAATTAATGTTAAAATGGTAATATTCAATGCATTTATTTAATAAAAATAAATCATAGTTTTACAAAAATATGTATTTTTAACTATTTAATGAATACTCAATGTTTTTCAAAAAAGTACCAAAATTTCACCCTAATGTAATTCTAATATTACCATTTCTAAAAATATGTTCATTGTGTAAAATTAAAATTCTTAAATTTATAAATTGAAATTAATTTTTTTTAATACATGTAAATAAATATAATACGAAAATTACTATTTCATTTTTGATTGATAATTTACTTAATATTCTTATAATATCTATATAAAATATAATTCATTAATACAAATAATGAATGAAATTGATTTACTATTGAGTTTAACTGGGGTGATACATTATTCCCCATTTTTTAAATTACATCCTCAAAATTTTAATCCATATATAAACAAGTTGTGATATTTTTATTTCCTAGCAATTTTTTATTCCCATGTTGCTTCTTTAACCATATGGGTTTTCTATAAAACCTTAACATGATGAATTAACTTATTCAGAAACAAATTTTCTCTATAGTTAAGATTACGTAATAGTTTTTCCTCATAAGAATGGTTTTCTTCACAGTGAACTCCTTCAGGGTGAAAAATATAACTTGCATCCAAAACCTATTTTATTAAAAACAAAAAAGGAAATACATCTTATATCTAAGATAAAATCAATGTAAATGTCTATTAGTAGGAAACTGATACAACTTTATCTAATATTTCATATGTTCATGGAACCATGGATTTAGATTCCTTTTTTATCAAAATATATAACTATTTTCAATAGAGATACTTAAAGTAAAACATTATCACATACCTCAAAAGAAATATTATACTTATGGTCATCCACATAACTTTTTTAGTTTTCTGAGCTATCCTCATATATTGTAGAATCATATATACATTTTCATCCATTTATTATACCATTTTTTTCCCAATAAACTTCCTTTTTCCCACTTCATCCCATTAATATGGAGCCTGAAACCTCTTTCCATATACTTCCTTAAATTGAGAAATCTATATATTGGAATAAAAAATAGTATTATAAGAAAATTAAAATAAGAAAATCTATTGATCCAAAATTCCATATAAATCCATTTAAAAAGAAAAAAGCATTCATTTCATGGTTTTAATCATTCACTTGAACATTCCATCAGATATAGGATGAAAAGTTGAACTGAATTTTAATTTCGTACCCAATGACTTTTTGATGGCCTTTCAAAAAATTAGATGTAATCATGGGATCATTATCAAGAAACGAAATATATATTACCTAATTTTATCCTTGATATATAATGGATAAATGTTTTCTAAATAAATAGAATCTAAAATGATAAGGAAATGATAATATTTAGTTAGTGGGTCAATAATATCCCAAATTGTATTATTTCAACAAGGTGTATTTGAAATCCCTCTACAAAATCTATTGATGTATTTTTCCAATTTCAACTCCAAAACTGACAAAGGATAAAGTATCCCTTTCAATAATCGTCTTTTTTCAATAACCTAGTTAAAGAGTAACATTTTAAGGTAATATTAATAATGTCATTGATCATTCCATGCCACCAGTATAACTCTCGAAGGTCTCCATACATCTTAGTACATCCAAGATTAACGGAAAATGGGGGCCTATAAGCTTTACTAAACAATTCTCTAATCAACTAGGAATCATAAATAACACAAAATCTAATTCCAAATATGATAACACATTCTTCATTAACATTATACTCTATAAACCTACCCTTCTTTAATAGATAATTCATTTTCCTATAAAAAATGATCCTCCTTTCATGTTTTCTTAATTATTTCTAACTGAGATAATTGTACTGAATGTTTAAAAAAATAGTGGAAGTTTTTATTATAAAATACATTAAATAATTAAAAAAAGGTGTTATAATCCAAATTAATCATGGTTATCTATCATTATATTTCAACATCTAACCATAATTTAATTTACATTGATATTTATGAATGATAATTAATCCTGATGTTATAATCCTTTATTAGTTCTAGCCATCTTCTTTGGCTCATGTTCAACACTTTATGAGTGAATATATGCCTCAAACATTTACGATTATTATATATTTCCCAATTTAATACATATAAATAATTCCTCCCAATTTTTAGATAAAAAATCCATAGCAACTAAACACTAATAATGTGTAGGATAATTTAACTCCTGAGGTTTTAGTTGACATGAATCATAAAAAACTAACAGATCATTCTTCATAAAAAAACTACAATGTACCTTCAATGAGGCATCATTTTAAACATAAAATTTACCATTTCTACAAGGTAGTCCCAAAAAAAGATCATTATATAATATTCATTTCAGATCCTAGGATCAATAATCACATTCTTTAATTTATGTTATTTTAACTCAATTTTGAGTTAACATAGTTAGTGGGTTAGATAATTTAGAAATTCATTTAACAAACTGATTATAGTAACCCAATTATCCAAGAAAACTATGAATCTAAATAATATTTTTAAGCCTTTTACTATATTATAAACATTATTTTTAGAAGGGTAAATAGTTATACAATCTTTAGAAAAATATTCTTGATGAATAAATTATTTTATAACCAAATTTCACACTTAATAAATTTTCCATGTAGTTTATTTTATTTTAGAATTAGAAAAACTATCCTTAGTTTTCGTTTATGATTTTAATTTCATTTAAAATACAATAATATAACTTCAATAAACACAACCATGAAATTATTTATATATTCTTGGATAAATATATTCTGAATATCCATAAATATAGTTATTTCCTTAAAAAACAAAGGGTGTAATCACATACTCATAATTCCCATATCTATAATAAAACACAATCTTCAAAATATCTTCTTTATTCACCTTCATGTAATGGTGTCCAAAACTAGTTTTTGCCATAAGTAATATATTACTCCCTATAGATGATCACAAAAATCTTTGACATGGGTCCAAGGATAATTTTTATTAATTATAATGTTATTCATGTCTCTGTAATCAATGAAAAGCCTCATTGAACCATCATTATTTTTAACAAATAAAATGGGAGAACTCCATGGGGGATTTATTGGATGATTCAAACCTTTATCGTGAAACTCTTTTAACAGATATTGTTATTCCAAAATTTCTACTTGATACATTTGAAAATGTTGTTTTGAAATTATCTTAGAATTATGCACTACGTCAATAGTAAACCCAACCTCCCAATATAGAAAAACACCTGAAAATCATCATAAAATATATCCATATAATCATTCATTATAGAAACTTCTTTAATATTAACCATTAATTTCTTTTCAATAACATGTGATAGGTATCTTTCACTTCCATATCTAATCATTTTCTTAACTTCTTAGCATGATATCAAATGCATGAAATCATTGAATGTAACTTAATTTTCTCTAAAATATATATTATCATGATAAATTATAATCCATTCCATACCAAAAATAACATAAAACTCTACAATGGTATGTTCAACATGATTTATATAAAATACCATACCCTTGATAATAATAAGAAGATCCCAATAAATCTGGGTTACTTTATTATTTCCACCTGATGATTTGACCAAAAGGCCTATATTCTTTTTTATGTGGTGATATTCTCATTATACATTCAAATTTTTAGAGATGAAGAAATTTAATTATCCAGTGTTAAACAAAGAATTGTAATAATTTTAATAAATAAATAATGTACCTATCACCACTTCGTCAGATAAACCAACATAAACCCTAGTGATGGAAAATTATTTTCCCCCACCTTATTTCTTCTGAACTTGATTATTTTCACCTTTTGTAACTAACTTTAGAAAAACATTATCATAATTTACCAACTCCTTGCATATAAAATATCTCACAATTGGTTGGATATCTGATACCCCATTTTTGGATTGTTCAGGACTGTTTTATTTATAGTCAAAAGCCCTATGGCCAAACTTACCACATCAGTAATTCCTTTAAGATCATGTAAACAATTTCCTAAAATGTTTTTTACCACACATGGAACATGTTTGACTCTTACCTCTATAATTAGTAGGTTTTTTCTTATCCATTTTTTAACACCTTAACCATTTCATACTCATTCCATCTTGAGGGTCATAAGTGTTAGAAAAATCTATCTCATAATTCAATGAAAAATGAACAAATTTCTCATAAATTTTACTCCCTCTTGAGTCCAATTATATTTATACAAATTATTTTAATCCAATGTAAAATCTATTAATTTTAATATCATGTTCCCAAATAAAATTCAATACAGATCCGGAAAATATTGTTAAATGTTATTTATAAGTGTCTATTGAATCTTCCCTTTTACCCAATTTGAATAATGTTTTCTGTCCAATGTCAAATATCCTTAGAGAAATATTTATTTAGGAAAATATTTGATAATTTATTCCACTCCATTATATCAATCTCTTAACACTATAGTATTCTTAACCAATGAACAATAACAATTAGATTTTCCTAAAAAATGATAAACTAAACATTTTATGTTTTGACATCTTAAACTTCCTTTGACTTCAAATATCTTTTCTAGAGCATTGATCCATCCTTCAAAAACCGTTGTATCTAATGATAAAATGAAATTTAGAGTGTTATATTTCAAAAAACTCTCAACTTTAGATATTTTCCATTGTAGTAATTCTGTTTTCTCCCTAACATGGATTCCCCCACCAGTTAAATTATTCATCAATAGGTCAATCACTATAAAATATTACTCTGTTCTAATTTCATGATTTATAGGGTGTTGATTTGGAAGGGGATTATCCTCTTGATAGCTTCTTACTTTATCTTCCCAATTTTCTCTATGGAAAACCATTTTGAATGGATATATATTAAATAAAGAAACATGGTAATCATTAAATGCTAAATCATTTTAACTTAACCATAGAGTATAATCCCTCAGGTGTGTTCTATTAAAATTATTTTAACATTTAAATAAATCTAAACCATTTATAGGATATCAGCTATAAGTTCCCAACCATTAATATTAGAAAATATTGTGTCTTTAGAGTATAATTCACTTTCTAGAATTCCCAAATATGTTTTAAGTTTATAGTTGTGTATAATTAAGTAAAAACTCTTAAATATAAAAATATTTAAAATTGGAAAATAATTTTTAGTATCCATTTTTCCAAGAAAATAATACTTTTAAAATGAAATATGTTTTATTTTTATAATAATTATCTATGAAATTAAACTTGAATTCTTATTTATTTTGACTATTTCTGAAACCATGTGAAAACATTTAAAAATGTGGGATGAGAAAAAAAATATTCGTATGAAAAACAAAAGCAAGAAATCCATTAGTATAGTGAATAAATGATATTCCATTAAAATTTTACCTCTATCACAATATATATTTTCCATATTAATTAAATCATAACTACATTAAACACGCACACACTATTTTCTCAAATAAATCCATTAAAACCTATATAAATAAAATAGTAAAAATTTGAAACTTAGATTATTATACACATAAACTATATTAATATCTATTTATAAATAAATATATCTTAATAAAATTTATAGGATAAGCTTCCACAATTAACTCCCTCCTTTAGGTTGATGACAAAAATCAACACCCAATGCATTGGAGAGATATTTAAGGATCACCCATCATATAAGGTTTTATAGTATCAATCGCTATCAATTATAATTCTCCATTAACATAAAAAGAATAAAAAATTTAAGATTTCACATTTTCATCATAAAATCCTAAAGAATCTCTTTTGAATCCATATGAAAAATATTTCCAAATATTGAAATACCCCTTTATTTTAAAAACCAATTTTCAAAAACTAAAATAAACAATACAAATGGAATGAGAGTATTTATTTCAATAAATAAAAGAATATTACAAAGGAATAAAAAAATAAAATTATTCATAAAATGGAGAAAAAATCCATTGAAACCATATACATTAAAATAGAACATTTCTTTTACCTATTAGTTAATAAAGTCCAAATATTCTGCATTAAAAATGTAAAAATATTCCTTTGGAAAAACATTTAATGATCATCTAATAAGACATATAACATACATTATAATTCAAAAATTTCTATATAACTAAATCTATAAAATAATTTTAACAAAATTGACATAGAGGAAAAAAGATTAATAAAGTAAATAATTAAACATTTAAAATGAGTTTTTATGTTAAATTTTCCCTTACCATAAGTCTAAATCATTATATATTTATTTATATTTTTATATATTAAAACTAGGTTAATTATTTACTAAATAAATACCCTTTTTAAATATTATTATTCCATTTATTTTATTTATTTCCATGTAAATTTCAATTACTTAATCATTTAAATTCATGTCATATGTTTCTATGATATTTAGCTTATATGTCTAAAATTACTTCGGTAGTTTGAATATAGTCAGTGTGGTCATTCCTAAATCATCTATAGAATAATATTAATGACATAATTTTCTTATTTATTTATTAATTATAATTTTAAAACCATATGTGAAATATGCTTTTGAAAAATCAACTACCTTACAATTATATTGACTGTAGGTCATACATACGCATGATTCACATTTCCATTTTTTTTACCATCATAATGAAAAGAATTTAAGTATTATATTATATTTAGTAAATGAATATTATAGAATTAATATCATATTATTTCTTTAAATAAACTTACATTTATCATTTATATAATATGGTGATGACCAATGAATGTCATTGCTTTAAAGAGATGGTAGCCCAAACGTAACCAGAAATGGCATTGTCATTTTTCAATGTATAGAAAGGTAAGAAAGTAGATGATATATTATCAATAAAAAATTATGAATATTTCTTTAAAATCATTAATATATCTTAAATCTAAAATTATATCCATTTGTGAGAGGTGATGATTGAAAATGAATTACATCGGGTCTTGAGGTAGCCCATCGTACACAAAAACATTTGTATAATTTCTAATTTGATGCAAGAAGGAGATTAATATAGGTTATAAGACAAATATAATAAAATATAATTATACTAAAGTTACTAATATTATTATATCATCATGGTTTGATAATATTTGAAGGAATTATAAGAAGAAATAAACATGAAAAGGGTCTGAAAGGACTTATACCTTCTCCTCAGAAAACATATTTGGCGTACACATTAAGCATGCTATGTTTTATATTTTTGGGAGTGCCAGACCACTAGGATTTGGGGAGTGACGTTTTGGAGATACTTGGATAGGTAATTTCCAAACTAGAGTGCTTAAAATGTTTGACTAAGATTAGAGAGGTGTTCTAGTTTTATAAGAGACGGGAAGAGCACAGTTGGAATTACATAATGAATTAAATTACTATAAATTAATTTTCATTTAAAAATATATACAAATTAATATAATTATAATATAAAATTATTATTACCTTAAATACTCTCATATAATGAAACTGCGACAATTTTAGGTGATGTTTTCCCCCTTAACTCTTTATTTTAATCGCAGGTTAACCTTTTTGACAATTACCAAGATATCATTGTTTTTTACTATTTAGAATTTAATAAAGTTTCTATAAAAGGATTGGTGATCCATGAATAGAAAATAAATTATATTAGAAACATATATATTTAAATTGGCTAAATATAATATTTTTATGAATTTTAAATCATTTAATAAAATATTTTTATTCAAAAATATCTTTAATGTCATTTTTGGAAGTATTCATATAATTTGACTTTAATGACATCAATATGAAAATGTAATTAGAATATAAACATTTTAATCATAAATATTATGTTGTATTGATTTATATATTTTATGGAATATGAAATATAACCCAAAAAATATTGTCTTTATCATTACTAAAATTATTCACCTGTGTTTTTTATTGTTTTCACAAGCACCGTGTCGGCGTTGTGTTACCATTTAAGATAAGTATTTCAACATGAAATTGTCAAATAAATTATCATTATAGAAATAAATCAGTTATATTTTAAATAACCACTTAAAACTAACCATAAAATATTTATATCCTTATCAAAAAAATATTATAGTTATTAAAAGAATGGGTACCATTTTTACATTATATATGCATAAAATAATAGAAGATAATATTCATAGAAAAATAACATAAAATCACTATAAATTATAATATTTCCTATTTTGGTAGAAAATCAATTACAAAATAGAATAAATAAATGTTTTGTGTGATTTTATGTCATTATCTTATTAATTTAACCTTAATTACTCGATTTACCCTTAACGAGGTGACAAATATTTACTGTGGTAACTATTCATAATGAAATAAATAAAAAAGTGATGATTTACCGAATATATTCCTCCTAATTAGAAATATGGAATCCATTTTTCAAGAAACATTTTTTATAGGTGGGAGTAATTTATAAAATATTTAAACACAAAATGAAATGAAAAACTATTTTGAGAAAAAAAAATTGTTTTAAACCAAAAAATGAACATACAAAAAAAATCTGGTATCATGGTGATTATAATATAATTAATTATATAATTTATAATTAATGTACACTAAATTTAATTAAAGATCAAATGATAATTTTATATGACTTTATTTAATGAAAATAAATTATTGTTTTTCAAAAATTGATATTTATCATTATTCCATAAAAAAGAAATCATTTCTGAAAAATACCAAAATTTCAGCATATTTTTGATATGTTTATTTAAAAAATTAATTCAATAGTATAAAAATAAAATTATAAAATTTCTAAATTAAACTTTTAGATAAAAAATTATAATATATGAAAATGAATTCAATAATAACATAAATATGTCCTTTTTGGTTGAAAATTACTTAATGTTCATATAATAACTATATAAAATCTAATTAATGAATACTAATAAGGCCTTAGATTTATTTACTATTATATTGACCTATTTTTTATTGGTATGGATAAAATAATTTTACAAATAAATCATTTCAATATAAACATTTAATATTGTCATTTATGAACTATTCATAAATTAATATAAACATATTTATATCGTTACTTATATTTTAATTATTTATAATCATTTTATATAACATATAGATATTTTAAAATAACACTGTATTTGATAGTTTATAAAACATGCAACACTAAACATAAACGAACATAAAAAATATTGTTATTTAAATGTGACCACTATAACCTATGATGACTTGTTAGATATGAATAAGAGTAACCAATTTATGAAATATATATATATATATATATATATTGATCATAATCAATTACAATTTATTTATTATTTCCAAATAAAAAAATATTCAATTTTAGTAAAGGAATTTTATGCTTCAAAAATATGTTTTCATCAAAAATGATTTTGATGCCTTTTGTGAGTGAATATTATAATTATTGTCACGACCCGTCCTCGGGGCCCGTGCCGTGACTACCCCAAGCCCGCCTTCCATAGGCCAGGGGCTGGCGACTAGCACCAAGGCGTAAAATCCCAGTAAACAGGGAAGGCATTGCCTTTATAAGTAACAACCACACAGAGTCAGCAAGCGGAAAGTAAAGTGCAGAAAAGTAAAGGGGCCGGAAATACAAGCCCAACTGTAAAGTACAACTGAAGAGTAAAGTACAGCAACTGAAGAAAAGACGGCGGCCTCGTGTCGTCCACTGGCAATCCCACCTGAAGGGTGGGTACAGATAGCCTCCAGGCTCCTCGGGTCCCACGTCCGCTCCGAGCACGTCCCGCCCAGTGGTCCACCTCCAGGTACCGTCCTGCTCCACGCCCCAACCGTGATCAGCGCTGTCCGTCGTCTGCAACCAACACCACGAAGTGCGGGCATAGCCCGTGCAGGGGTGAGTACAACTACTCAGTAACGACCCCGAGACCCCCGAAGGTCTCCCGAAATCCACAAAGGATATAGCACAAAAGAAAGATGCAATCACGAAGTAACATCCGACTCGACTTAGGTATATGCCCATACATATACCTAAGTCCCCAATTCTAGCTCTGCTCACGAGCTCAAGAACAACTCAATCCACAAAGGAAAGCAAGACTCAAATCCACAAGGAGAGTAAACAGTAAATCCACATAGGATGGTTCAACATAATCCACAAAGGAGAGTAACATAAGATTCAGCTCAACCAGGTATACTTTTTCAGATGACGTCAAAGATGATCACTGATCCATCTAAGTCGTCGGACCCACGAAGGATCGATAGGTACTAACCCCCGCAGTAGACCCACACAGGATCGGGCTCACACAGAACCTGTAGGCAGTGGCTCACACAGAACCGGTAGGCAGTGGCTCACACAGAACCGGTAGTAGGACCCACATAGGATCGGGCACTGATCCGCGTAGGATCGCTGAGTGCAGTAGTCGACGCAGTCCACTGAGGATCTCTGCACAGTCGTCGCCGCAGTCCACGAAGGATCTCTGCTCTGCCGTCGTCACAGTCCACGGAGGATCTCTGCTCTGCCGTCGTCGCAGTCCACGGAGGATCTCTGCTCTGTCGTCGAGGTCACAGCCAGCGCTAGGGTTCCCGCACGTAGCGAGCTCGTTTAGGAGGGTCCGCTCCACGAGCCGAGGGGCTGATACATCAACTGACACGTAGTCCGATGTTGATGTATCCAAAAGTTCCGTATCGACAACAGGATCTCAACGCGACAGACGGCGCGTCAATCGGACGCCCGGTCTGAGAGTTATTGGCATTTTCGTCCCAGGGGCCCGGTTGGTTTTTAGGGAAAAACCGACCCGACCGTACTCCGCCTGTATCCGATCCTCGGGCGGAGTATGCCAAAAGTTCCGTCTCACTTAGAGGAAACTACCACAGCTGACGGTACGTCGTTCGGACGTCCGTAGCTCAAGTTATGAGCGTTTCCGCTCCGAGGGCCCGGTTGGTTTCGTGTACGAACCAACCCGGCCGAACCCAAAGTCTTCCGAAACCTTGAGTATAATATACCGAAACGACCGTCTCGATCCAAGGATCGCGTAGCCGCTGACGGTTCGTCAATCGGAGGTCCCAGGCCCAAGATATGGGCGAAAGACCGTAGAGGGCCCGAAACGGGGGTACTGGGCCCGGGGCGACCCGGCCCGAACCCCCCCTGGGGTCGGCCGAACCGGGTCGGCCCGAACCGGGTCGGCCCGACCCGGCCCGAACCGGCTCGGCCGGGTCCGGTCCGGCCTGGGCGCGGCCCGGCCGACCGGACCGGCCGGCTCGGCCTCGGCCGAGCGGCCGAACTGCCGCCGCCGCGGGGTTGAACCCGCGGCTTGAGAGAAACCGCGGCCCCGCGGGGGGCCGCCTGTCACGCGGACGCGGCCGGGCCGCCGCGTCCGTCCCGGTTCCGCGCGGCCGCGAAACCTGCTGCCGCCGCCGCCGCGGCTTCAGCCGCGGCGGAAGATTTCCACGGCGGCGCGCCTGGCGCCGCCGCCTCCGGTCGCCGGCGCCGCCGCGCCGGCGACCCGCGCCGCCGCCCCCTTCCGCGGGCCGCCGGAGATGCTCCGGTGGCCCGATTTCTTTCCCGTCTGCGCCGATGCTCCTCCCGGGGGACGATCTTCACTGCGGAGCCAACAAATTTCCCTTGCCGCACGGTTCGTCGTCGTCCGCCAAATCCGCGCAAAAAGAGGAGATCGGCGGAGGGTTGCCGGGTCTTGTTCGTTAGACCCGCACCCTCCGCGTTAGTCATAATCTACGGGAGGAACAATAAAACAATCAACAACAATTTTAAATGTTAAAATTGTTCGAAGATCATGCTTCTTTACTTTAAAAGAAATAAATCACGGGAAGGAAAAAAATATTCCAATCAACCCTTACCTTATCGTCGTCGTCGGATGAGGGGTCGTCGCGGAATTGCTCGTCGCGGAAGATGGAGATCGCCGCGTCGTCGCGGAATCGCTCGTCGCGTCGCCAATATCCAGATCAAGATCAACAGATTTAATTAGTTTAAATCCGTTGATATTGAAATTAAAAAGGGAGAAGAAAAGATCTGATTCTCACCTTTGTTGCCGAACGAGGGTCGGCCGCGGAAGAAGATGCGTCGCCGAAGAACGTCGCGGGTAGATCTCGTCGACGTCGCAGATCTTGGTGTGCGTCGTCGAATTCCGGTCGCCGGCGTTCTTCGCGTTCTTCGCGTTCTTCGCGTTCTTCGCGTTATTCGCGTTCTTCGCGGAGAGGGTGGAGGAACGAAGATTCTTTCAAATCCTTTCCAAGGATTTTTAGGTTGGTCTTATTTTATAAACATGCCAACACGAAACCGGTTAAGAAACGATCCATCAATTCGTTGAATTAATTCAACGAAAGAAATGACCCATTTAATTCACGAAGAAACAGTCCATTTAATTCACGAAATAAACCGCCCAATTAAATGGTCTGTTAAGAATTAAAGAAAACGCGTCGGTTGACTTTTCAGTTATTTTGACGGGTTTTCGCGGGTGCGTTACTTAGCGAAAGAAACGGCGGGGCTCGTGCGGGTCCCACCGCACAAATATCCTACCAAGGGGTAGGATATTTCTGGATAGCATCCTATCCAGTTCAACTCAGTTCAAGCCGCCATTAAGTGACTTCAAGTGGCTTCCAAGCAGCTTAAGTGAAATAAAATAAAGTTGTCGCACAAACTTTATTTTATTTCTGACTTAAAGCCGTAAAATTTAAAAACCACGTCTGAGCAAACGCAACTCCGGAAGAGGCGTTTCTAAGCAAATACCGGCGCTGCGATTTCATCGGTGCCCTCAGAATTCGATTCCGGGCACCGGTTCAAAAGATAGAAAAACCCGCTCGTCCGTTCACTGAACGTACCCGAGCCAAACTTCGGAAATTGATTCCGGGCACACCGGGCCTCGGAATCAGGTGCCGTCTGAAGCTGCGCTCTTGTAAAATTCCAAAGAAAATTAAGAAAAAAATTTCCTTGAAATTTGCGGGTCTTTACATTACTCCCACCTCAGGGCTTTACGTCCCCATAAAGATACATCAAAACTAGGGGAACAAATGGGGGTACTGAGCACGCATCTGAGCCTCCCGCTCCCAAGTGCTCTCCTGGAGGTTCCCGTGCTGCCATCTGACGCGCACAAGAGGAATCGACCGCCCACGTAGGACCCGCTCCTGTCGATCCTCGATCTCCACTGGAACCTCCGCAAAAGTCGCCCCATCGTCCACGTCCAGCTCCCCAAAGTCGATGATGTGCGTCGGGTCGTGCACGTATCTCCTCAGCTGAGACACGTGGAAGACGTCGTGCACCCGGTGCAACTGAGGTGGTAGAGCCAGGCGATAAGCCACCTCTCCTATCCTGCTGAGGACCTGGAAGGGCCCGATGAAGCGTGGAGACAACTTGCCGCCTCGGCCAAATCTCCGTAAACCACGTCGAGGTGAGACACGCAAAAAGACGTGGTCGCCATCCTCGAACTCCAGTGGCCTCCGCCTCCTGTCAGCATATGACTTCTGCCGGCTCTGAGCTGTCCTCATCCTCTCCTGGATGATCTGGACCTTCTCTGTCGTGGCTCGGACCATCTCTGGTCCCACGAGTGCTGACTCCCCAGGGTCTGTCCAGCACAACGGTGATCTGCAGGGTCTGCCGTACAACGCCTCGTATGGTGCCATCCCGATGGTGGAGTGGTAGCTGTTGTTGTACGCGAACTCCACCAAGGGTAGGTGGTCCTCCCAGCTGCGACCAAAGTCGAGAACACATGCACGGAGCATGTCCTCGAGTGTCTGTATGGTCCTCTCCGTCTGTCCATCCGTCTGAGGGTGGAAGGCTGTGCTCAGATGGAGCCGCGTCCCGAACGCCTCCTGCAACCCCTTCCAAAGCCGGGAAGTGAAACGAGCATCTCGATCGGAGACGATAGACGATGGCACACCGTGAAGCCGTACGATCTCCTGGACGTAAAGACGTCCCAAGCTCTCCACTGAGCCCTGCTCTCTGATGGGTAAGAAGTGTGCCGACTTGGTGAGTCGGTCGACAATCACCCAAATGGAGTCGTGACCTCTGGAAGTACGTGGAAGTCCAGTCACGAAGTCCATAGATATGCCGTCCCACTTCCACTCCGGGACCTCCAAGGGCTGTACCAAGCCTGCTGGTACCTGGTGCTCTGCCTTCACCTGCTGGCAGGTGAGGCATCGTGAAACGAACTCTGCCACAGCTTTCTTCATGCCCGGCCACCAGTGCTGTCGTCTGAGATCCTGGTACATCTTCGCCACTCCGGGATGTACCGCCAAGGGAGAAGTGTGAAACTCTCTCAGCACCTCCTCTCGTAAAGCAACTGGTACGAAGGTACGCCCTCTGAAAAGGATGTCGTGCTCTGCTCCAAGGGAGAAACCATCAGGCGCCTGACCTGAGGATATCAGTGCACGCCGGGTCTCACAGTCAGCGTCCCCACGCTGAGCCTCTCTGACCCGCTGTAGAAGTGGAGGAGAGACTGTGAGAGACTGAAGAAAGGCTGCTCCATCTCTATCCACGAAGGATATCTGTAAGGAGGCTAGCTGCTCCGTCGCCTCCTCAAGTAGCTGAATGCCCGTCCTCCTGCTGAGGGCATCGGCTACCACGTTCCCCTTCCCAGGAGTATAGACTATCTCAAAGTCATAGTCCTGGAGGAACTCAAGCCATCTCCAGAGTCTCAGGTTCACGCTCCTGGGTGGCTCCCATGCTAGCACTGCCTCGATCTTCGCGGGATCCACTGCAACTCCCGCCTCAGAAATGACGTGCCCCAAGAAATGGACCTCACGCAACCAGAACTGGCATTTTGAGAGCTTGCCATAAAGCTGGTGCTCTCGGAGTGTGTCTAGCACAACTCGCAGGTGGTAGGCATGCTCCTCCTCAGTCGTCGAGTATACCAAAATGTCGTCAATGAAGACAACGACAAATCGGTCGAGGTATGGCTGGAAGATCCTGTTCATGAGGCTCATGAACACCGCTGGAGCATTGGTTACGCCGAACGGCATAACCAAGAACTCATAATGGCCATACCGACACCTGAAGGCCGTCTTCTGCACGTCCTCGTCTCGAACTCTGAGCTGATGATAGCCTGACCGGAGGTCTATCTTCGAGAACCACCGCGCTCCCTTGAGCTGATCGAAGAGGTCATCAATCCGTGGCAGCGGATACTTGTTCCTCACTGTCACCTGGTTCAGGCGACGATAGTCGACACATAGTCGCAAGCTCTCGTCCGCCTTCTTGGCGAACAAAATCGGGGAAGCCCAGGGTGAAACACTGGGTCGGATAAACCCCTTGCTCTGCAAGTCCTCCAACTGTACCCGCAGCTCTCGAAGCTCGGCGGGGGCCATCCGATATGCTGGAGTAGATATCGGGGCTGTCCCGGGGTACAAGTCGATGTAAAAGTCCACCTCTCTACGAGGAGGTAGCCCTGGAACGTCGTCGGGAAAGACGTCCACGTACTGGTCCACCACTGTAGGAAAAGCCGGACTCCGCACATCCACTGCTCCTAGGATGAGGCTAGCCAACTGATGAGAGATGGGCTGCACTCTCCTCCGCGGAAGTCCATCCTGTGCTGCAAAGGTTCCCTTCTCGCCGGTGAAGGTAAACCTGCTCCCGTCGGTGCGAACACATCGCACCTTGCGCCTAAAACAGTCGATCTGGGCATGAACCGTGGATAGCCAATCCATGCCCAAGATGACGTCGTAAGGCCTCGACGCCGCTACAAGGAGATCCCAGCCGAAGCTCTCGCCTCCTAGAGTAAGCTCACACTGCCGGCACCAGTGCGTAATCGTCGAGTCCGCTCCCGTAGGAGTCTCTAGCCGTAAGGATCGAGCCAACGGCTCAGTCGGAATCTCCGAGCTCCGAACAAGGGCAGAGGCTATGAAAGAGTGACTCGCTCCTGTGTCTATAAGTACTGCAGCAAGGGTGGAATAGACACAGATCGTACCTCGAATCATCTCTGGCATGTCGGGGTCGTAGGCCTCCACTGCCTGGAGCTGGGCCTGTCTCTGCCCGCCAGCTCCCTGTGGTCGAGGTGGCCCTCCTGGTGGTGGTGGGGGTAGAGCCTGGAAGCGTCGCCCACCACCCGCTGCTCGGCCAGCTCCTCTGCCTCGTCCGCCTCCTCCCTGCGGACCGCCACGGTCGACCCTCTGCCTCTGCCTGGGTGGCCCCTCCACCGTCTGCTGCTCCTCTGGTCGGCGAGTCGGGCAGTCACGAGCCATGTGACCCTGCCCGCCGCAAGAGTAGCACAACCTGCCTCTCGAAAGGCTGGCACTCCGCTGTGTGCCCTGCACCGCTGAGCCGGTGTCCTGAGGCCGTCTGCGAGGGGGTCTGGTCTGCCTGGACCCGTGAGTCATCTGTCGGCTGCCTGCTGCCGATGACTCAGCTACCTGCCGCCCTGCGCTAGGTCTCGCTGCTGAAGAAGGCTCTGCCAGGAAGCTCTCGATCAGGAGGGCTCGCTCCAGCACTCCCGCCTGGGTCGGAATGCTGAGGGAGATCAGCGACGCCCGAATCTCCTGTCGCAAGCCCTGCTCGAAGGTCCGGGCCCGGAAGAAGGGATCCCGTACCATGTCGGTCGAGTAGCGAGATAGGTCCGTGAACCTCGCCGCGTACTGAGCGACCGTCATGCTGCCCTGGCGCAGCTGGAGAAGCTCCTGGATGCGCACCGCTCGGAGGGTGGCCGGGACGAACTCAGAGCGGAAGAGGCTCTCGAAGTCCGCCCAGAGCAAGGATGCCTCATCGTGAACCTGGAGCATCAGGCTCCACCATCGTCCTGCCGCCGCCTGCAGGAGGCTCGCTGCGAGGATCACCATGAGATCCGCTGGTGTCCTCACTAGCCTGAAGATCCGTACCACCGCCTCTAGCCAGTCCTCGGCGGCCTGGGGGTCCGCCTCACCGCGAAACCTGGGCGGTCGCTGGCTCTGAAACTCGTGCAGTGCCCTGAGGCGACGTGCATCGTCAGCGTCTGGCACTGGTTGCATCGGTGGCTCGGCGGGTAAAGCTACCGCCGGTGCCACAGCTGGCAAAGGGCCCTGCACCAAGGCCTCGTCGCTCGGTGGGCTGCCGTCGCGCCCTACACTCGGAACCCTAGCTGGCAGTCGTCGCGGGGCCATCCTGAAAAGGAGAACAAGAGCACCGCAGTCAGAACAGTATACCTGGTGAGCTGGCACAAGTAATCACAAGGAAAACTTGAGACTTTCATAAAGCAGATCAGTATACCCGGTGAGCTGACACAAGCAATCACAAAGAAAACTTGAAACGTACACGCAATCAATGTTTTCATGCATTAAGTCGGAAATCAGGAGTCAGGGTCCTGGTGTATGGATACGTCGGCCGCCGCACCAACACTGGGCTCCCTGAACTGATAACCACACTCAATACACTAAACACTATTGCTTCACATGGAAAGAAAGGACGATCAGAGTCTGCGGTAGAACCGACCACCTCTGATACCAATTTGTCACGACCCGTCCTCGGGGCCCGTGCCGTGACTACCCCAAGCCCGCCTTCCATAGGCCAGGGGCTGGCGACTAGCACCAAGGCGTAAAATCCCAGTAAACAGGGAAGGCATTGCCTTTATAAGTAACAACCACACAGAGTCAGCAAGCGGAAAGTAAAGTGCAGAAAAGTAAAGGGGCCGGAAATACAAGCCCAACTGTAAAGTACAACTGAAGAGTAAAGTACAGCAACTGAAGAAAAGACGGCGGCCTCGTGTCGTCCACTGGCAATCCCACCTGAAGGGTGGGTACAGATAGCCTCCAGGCTCCTCGGGTCCCACGTCCGCTCCGAGCACGTCCCGCCCAGTGGTCCACCTCCAGGTACCGTCCTGCTCCACGCCCCAACCGTGATCAGCGTTGTCCGTCGTCTGCAACCAACACCACGAAGTGCGGGCATAGCCCGTGCAGGGGTGAGTACAACTACTCAGTAAGGACCCCGAGACCCCCGAAGGTCTCCCGAAATCCACAAAGGATATAGCACAAAAGAAAGATGCAATCACGAAGTAACATCCGACTCGACTTAGGTATATGCCCATACATATACCTAAGTCCCCAATTCTAGCTCTGCTCACGAGCTCAAGAACAACTCAATCCACAAAGGAAATCAAGAATCAAATCCACAAGGAGAGTAAACAGTAAATCCACATAGGATGGTTCAACATAATCCACAAAGGAGAGTAACATAAGATTCAGCTCAACCAGGTATACTTTTTCAGATGACGTCAAAGATGATCACTGATCCATCTAAGTCGTCGGACCCACGAAGGATCGATAGGTACTAACCCCCGCAGTAGACCCACACAGGATCGGGCTCACACAGAACCTGTAGGCAGTGGCTCACACAGAACCGGTAGGCAGTGGCTCACACAGAACCGGTAGTAGGACCCACATAGGATCGGGCACTGATCCGCGTAGGATCGCTGAGTGCAGTAGTCGACGCAGTCCACTGAGGATCTCTGCACAGTCGTCGCCGCAGTCCACGAAGGATCTCTGCTCTGCCGTCGTCACAGTCCACGGAGGATCTCTGCTCTGCCGTCGTCGCAGTCCACGGAGGATCTCTGCTCTGTCGTCGAGGTCACAGCCAGCGCTAGGGTTCCCGCACGTAGCGAGCTCGTTTAGGAGGGTCCGCTCCACGAGCCGAGGGGCTGATACATCAACTGACACGTAGTCCGAAGTTGATGTATCCAAAAGTTCCGTATCGACAACAGGATCTCAACGCGACAGACGGCGCGTCAATCGGACGCCCGGTCTGAGAGTTATTGGCATTTTCATCCCAGGGGCCCGGTTGGTTTTTAGGGAAAAACCGACCCGACCGTACTCCGCCTGTATCCGATCCTCGGGCGGAGTATGCCAAAAGTTCCGTCTCACTTAGAGGAAACTACCACAGCTGACGGTACGTCGTTCGGACGTCCGTAGCTCAAGTTATGAGCGTTTCCGCTCCGAGGGCCCGGTTGGTTTCGTGTACGAACCAACCCGGCCGAACCCAAAGTCTTCCGAAACCTTGAGTATAATATACCGAAACGACCGTCTCGATCCAAGGATCGCGTAGCCGCTGACGGTTCGTCAATCGGAGGTCCCAGGCCCAAGATATGGGCGAAAGACCGTAGAGGGCCCGAAACGGGGGTACTGGGCCCGGGGCGACCCGGCCCGAACCCCCCCTGGGGTCGGCCGAACCGGGTCGGCCCGAACCGGGTCGGCCCGACCCGGCCCGAACCGGCTCGGCCGGGTCCGGTCCGGCCTGGGCGCGGCCCGGCCGACCGGACCGGCCGGCTCGGCCTCGGCCGAGCGGCCGAACTGCCGCCGCCGCGGGGTTGAACCCGCGGCTTGAGAGAAACCGCGGCCCCGCGGGGGGCCGCCTGTCACGCGGCACGGCCGGGCCGCCGCGTCCGTCCCGGTTCCGCGCGGCCGCGAAACCTGCTGCCGCCGCCGCCGCGGCTTCAGCCGCGGCGGAAGATTTCCACGGCGGCGCGCCTGGCGCCGCCGCCTCCGGTCGCCGGCGCCGCCGCGCCGGCGACCCGCGCCGCCGCCTCCTTCCGCGGGCCGCCGGAGATGCTCCGGTGGCCCGATTTCTTTCCCGTCTGCGCCGATGCTCCTCCCGGGGGACGATCTTCACTGCGGAGCCAACAAATTGCCCTTGCCGCACGGTTCGTCGTCGTCCGCCAAATCCGCGCAAAAAGAGGAGATCGGCGGAGGGTTGCCGGGTCTTGTTCGTTAGACCCGCACCCTCCGCGTTAGTCATAATCCACGGGAGGAACAATAAAACAATCAACAACAATTTTAAATGTTAAAATTGTTCGAAGATCATGCTTCTTTACTTTAAAAGAAATAAATCACGGGAAGGAAAAAAATATTCCAATCAACCCTTACCTTATCGTCGTCGTCGGATGAGGGGTCGTCGCGGAATTGCTCGTCGCGGAAGATGGAGATCGCCGCGTCGTCGCGGAATCGCTCGTCGCGTCGCCAATCTCCGGATCAAGATCAACGGATTTAATTAGTTTAAATCCGTTGATATTGAAATTAAAAAGGGAGAAGAAAAGATCTGATTCTCACCTTTGTTGCCGAACGAGGGTCGGCCGCGGAAGAAGAGGCGTCGCCGAAGAACGTCGCGGGTAGATCTCGTCGACGTCGCAGATCTTGGTGTGCGTCGTCGAATTCCGGTCGCCGGCGTTCTTCGCGTTCTTCGCGTTCTTCGCGTTCTTCGCGTTCTTCGCGTTCTTCGCGGAGAGGGTGGAGGAACGAAGATTCTTTCAAATCCTTTCCAAGGATTTTTAGGTTGGTCTTATTTTATAAACATGCCAACACGAAACCGGTTAAGAAACGATCCATCAATTCGTTGAATTAATTCAACGAAAGAAACGACCCATTTAATTCACGAAGAAACAGTCCATTTAATTCACGAAATAAACCGCCCAATTAAATGGTCTGTTAAGAATTAAAGAAAACGCGTCGGTTGACTTTTCAGTTATTTTGACGGGTTTTCGCGGGTGCGTTACTTAGCGAAAGAAACGGCGGGGCTCGTGCGGGTCCCACCGCACAAATATCCTACCACGGGGTAGGATATTTCTGGATAGCATCCTATCCAGTTCAACTCAGTTCAAGCCGCCATTAAGTGACTTCAAGTGGCTTCCAAGCAGCTTAAGTGAAATAAAATAAAGTTGTCGCACAAACTTTATTTTATTTCTGACTTAAAGCCGTAAAATTTAAAAACCACGTATGAGCAAACGCAACTCCGGAAGAGGCGTTTCTAAGCAAATACCGGCGCTGCGATTTCATCGGTGCCCTCAGAATTCGATTCCGGGCACCGGTTCAAAAGATAGAAAAACCCGCTCGTCCGTTCACTGAACGTACCCGAGCCAAACTTCGGAAATTGATTCCGGGCACACCGGGCCTCGGAATCAGGTGCCGTCTGAAGCTGCGCTCTTGTAAAATTACAAAGAAAATTAAGAAAAAAATTTCCTTGAAATTTGCGGGTCTTTACAATTATTTTCTACCATATTGAGAAATTTGTCATGATAAAAATGGTATCATTTTAATAATATATTATCAAAATTACCTTAAGGTAAATGTTTTAATTTTTTTTAAAAAAATTGATTTTTTAAATTAATAGTTAAAATTACTGTTTTTTATTGAAAATTCTATTTTTTTATCATGTATTTATAATGTAACATTAATTATTATATTAGTTATAAAATTTAATTAGTTCATTTTAAATAAAAATTAACTAATAAATTTAATTTTAATCAATATATATTTAATTTTTTTATAAAATATTTTTTTACTAAAAATTAATTTTTATAGAAAACCACATTTCATCATATTTTTTAGGTTTAATTTTAAATTAAATTTTGAAACTTCTATAAATTCAATATGGTAATATAGATTAAATATTTTGAATCATAATAATTAATATAATTTTATTTGATAAACATAACTTTTGTTCATAATTAATAGTAAAAATAGTAAGAATTTATTACCATAGTTTATATTAAAAGGGATTTATAAGTAGTTAAATTAAAGAGTTAAGGCTCAAAATAACATAAAATATTTTTTTATCCTATTAAATGAGTGGTTTTCAAAAAAATATTAATTTAAGGAAATAAGTAATTTATTTTAAATTGTTATTTTGAAATTTTCAAACTAATATTGACTTTTGATAAGGTCAGTTATATTTTATTCAAATTAAAACCTATATTTTGGAATTTTCATTTAATGAAATGGTTGGAAGAATCCATTTAGTTTTGGGTTTCTTTAAAAGTATAAGAACCTTCCTTCTTTATTTATTATAAAAATGGAAAACCTTTTATTTCTTGATTTCAAGGTAAAATGATTTTTTACCCATAAATCATATATTTTCCTAAAAACTGTTTTTATGCATTTCGCATTCTTATATTAAATGTGATTTATTTCACCTTTAAAATTTAAACATGATTAAATGAATCAAAATAATAATAATTATCTTGTAGAGACATGGTTATAAGGCCCCTAATAATTTTTTTGTTTAATTATGTAGTCATGGTAAAAATTTATGTTATCAAAGTTACTGTTAAAATGTTTAAGTGCTTTAACTATGAGATAAGACTTAAAATGTATCCAACAATTTTATAAAGGTGACTAGTTGAGTATATTTTGACCCTATCATATCATATATTTATATTTTGTGTTCCTTGGTTCCACATTACATGATTAGGATATATATATATATTATTTAATTTTTATGTAATTCCAATTGTATATATCCTTCACTCCTAAAAGGGAACCCTTTACCCCTCTTACAATCACCTTATGATCACCCTAGTTCATCCAATACACACCAATATCCATTTACAACATCCATCCCCAGGTCTTGAATACCTTTTTTATATTAAAAAACAACATAGGATGCCTTTGGATATATACATAAAGAGGTTGTATGAAGAATGATAAGATAAAGAACGTATGTGATGAGTCAGAAATGATGTAAGAGACAGCTTTCCTTAAAACCATCAGTTAAAATGTTTTCAATATTTATTATTAATATTGTTTTTATCTATGTCTATATTATTCAAATTATTTAATGGATGACTTTAAATGGTTATAAATGGATTATTGAGAAAATTTTATATTCCTTTTTTACTTTCATTAAAAGGTTTTCAAAAGGATAATTTTATATATTTTATATAGAAAATTATAACAAAAAGGAAAATGGAATGTTATATTTTAAAATTTATAGAATACAAAAATTCCCTTCCTTTATAACCATTATTTTAGGTTTGGATTCCTATATGAGATTTCAAGTTTAATTTTAGAAAAAATATCCCTCCATTTATTTTGAGTATTTTAAAAATTGATTTTAAATGGAATACATATTTCAATATCTAGAAATGTTTTTCTTCCGGGTGAAAAGAAATTTTTTTGAGTAAGATGACGGGAGTGTAATATTTCATGTGTCGTGATTTTGTTATGGTTTTTGGGAATTTTTTATAATGATGAGTGAGCTTAATACAGCTCATGAGGATTGGGAAAACTAATATATATCTATAATGCATTGGGTAATGGTATAGTGTTAACCAGTTAGGTTTTTTCTATGAGAGCATTAGAGTTTATTAGGTAGGTTATTCCAACTGTAAGAGTTGTTGTAAGGGTGATATAATAATTATGTCCAAATTAACCTATATTATTTATCTATGATTTTTATGGTCATTATAGAAATATTTATATTTTAGAAGTTAAGATGATGATCTCATGTTTAAAGGAAAGTTTATACTACTTCATTGAAGGTTAAATGTATGACTTTGTAAAAAATTCTTCATGAGTTTTTCATGATTTCAAATAAACCTTTATAAGTATTAGTTTCCTTTAATATTTCTTTGGGAATGTTTTATGAAAATCTTTGGGTAGTGAAGTTGTTTTTTAGATTTAGAAGTGATTATTTTGAGTTCATTGTTAATTTTAAAAAAAAGAAAAAATTTATATGTATTCACAGACTAAAAAGTTTATTCTTTCTTTTAATATGTCCCTTACTAATATTTTTTTCTCATACTACATTTTAAAATGATTTTCATTGTTATTTAAGGTTTAGTAGGGACATTTATGAAGTAAATAAGAGAATTGTGAAGATATGTCATGAAAATGAAACTTGTTATGCCTTAAATGTTTTGTATTGTAGAAAAAAAGGATAATATGTGTATGTGTCCTTTTTTATGTATATTTATTTATATAAGTCTTATGACCAAATTCTCTAAAACTCTAAAAATAAAATATCTTTAGAAATGTATGTAAATTAATTATTGTCTAAAGATAAATTTTTTGGATTGTTTAATAATGGGTCCTAATAATTTATACATTATTAAACCATGTAAATCCACATTAAACCCAGAACACATATACGAACACATTTTTGGTAGGGTTTAAATACATTGTGAACTCTGGGCCCACACAGGTGAATGTTTATGAGAATTTTAACATATAATATTTTTCTTTAAAATTTTTAGGACCATGACATGTTTTGATGTTCATTAGGGAAGAGTATTCCTTGTAATGATCATTTTTTTATAGAAATACCATGTCTACATTAGATGTTTTCCACAACATGGTGATTCCCAAAATGAAAACACTTCCCTGGACCACCATGAATATTTTTCCTTGAACTAAACCATTTCTTGGAAGATTAAGATATTGTGGGACTTTCTATATCATGGTGGTTTTATTGAATCATATTATATACAATCCATACATATATTTTAGCATAGTCAAAACACATTAGACCATGGATTTCAAATATCCACTATAACATTGACTATCCTCATAGGGGAGATCACTTTGACATAGTGACTAATTTACTACATCATAGTATTGTTGAAAAAAGTGAACTATTTTTTCAAAAATTTTATCTATAGTTGTACGGATTAAAAAACAGTATAGTATTGTTCCTTTCTTATGAAAATTTAAATTTTAAATAACATATATGTTATGGTTTAGAAGCTTTCAATAAATGATACAACCATTTTGAACATAATTCTCCCTAGAACCTAGAATTATAAATTTTCGTGTTTGTTAATTAAATAGACAATATATCCAAATGAGATAAAATTGGATATAATTAAATTGATGGGTTGGATCACTTCCCTCGTATAAAAACATCAAACATGAAATACAAATAAACCTATATGATGACTTCATTTCCCATATTATTTGGATTATGAACCTCTATTCATTGAGATAAGAGACCGTAGAAAGAGATCAAAAATTTATCACCATTCGTGTATAAGTAATCCTTGGAATCATTTTACACTTTAACCATTACTCTAATACAATACAATATTTTATACAGGGTAATACATTTCCAAATACAATGCAACATATCCACCAAAACCTAAAATCAAATAAATATTTTAATTCTTATTGGACTAAATGAATATAAAAACAATGAAATATTTATTCTTTATTCATCTAATTTATCCAAATCAACCACACATTATTAAAATAGTTTACTAAGATCTATAAAAAAATATTTCTTCTAAGGGTGTCCACAGGCTATATGAATCTCCTTATTCATGTAAAGAATAATCTTTTACTCATAATTCTATAATACCTTGTTTTAATGTTAAAGCAGGATCAATCTAAAAATAACATTGATTTTAGGAGGTTATCAGAATTCAAATCCACAAAAATAAAAAACTATGAGAATATTTATATAGGGAATCCAAAAAAAACTCAATGGAAACCAAACGTTTAACTATATAAGATTAAACATTTAAAAGTGATTCCTGGGTTAAAATTATTTTAAATTTTATAAATGTTTCATTAGTAATTTATTTCATAACATTGAACAAAATGTTTTTGATATTAAAACTCCTCTAAAACATCATCATATAACGATCAAAAAGGATAATATTTCGTAAAGAATGAAATCATATCTGAACCATGAAATATTTTATATCATTTATACTTCCAAGTATAATGATAAAACATAGTGACTCTAAATATGAAATGGTTTACACTGTTACAAACCATTGTATGACATAAAATAGAGTGTTTTTAATGGAAATTCATGGAAAGAAGAACCAAGTTTATATACATTGGGTGATTAGGAAATTCTAATGCAATAATGTATTTCCATGAGTTTAATACCCCAAATGAGTTTTAAAAAACATAGAAGGTAATTTATTAAAAAAAATGTGAATAAATAAACCCTATTTGTGATAAAGAGTAAAATATAAGTTAAACCATAAAATATTTTTCAAAAAAAGTTTTTAAAATTATCTTACAAGAAAAAGTTACAAGTCTCTTTAAAAGTCATTTTTCATAATAGGTGATGTGAAGACTTCTAAGAATATTTACAATTAAAACTTCTTATTAATGGAGTGTTGAAAACGTATATAATGTTTATATTGAGGAACATGAAGTGGATGATAAATCAAATAATTATAGAACAAAAATAATTTTAATACTTTGAAATACTTCTATTGAAACCCGTATCATAAGAATAGATAAGAGACTTCCTTTTGGAAAATATGAAATGGTAAATTGGAAGGTCACATGAAGTGATACATTATTGGGTTACTATATATAAATGATGAAATTTGTTTGAATGAAAAATATGGAAAAGGATGTGAAAAAATTGTTGAATAGGATATGAATTATTTATAATAAAGATATACTCATTGAGGAATAAATCCATCAAGGTAAAATACATGAATTAAAAATTCATTCGCCCTATATAGTAAAAAATATTAACCTAAAAACAAATACTAAAGTGGAAGAAACCAATCATGTTTTAAAAAAATGTTTAATAAAAAAATTTATAACTCAATGAATGGAGTTGAGTTTGTTGGTCGGAGGGGACACTAAAGAGGGATGGGGTGAATTTATTTCCAATTAAAATTTCTGTTTAAAATATTTATATAAAAATCCCCTAATTTAAATAACAACATAAACTGTAGTGAATTTATAAAGATTTTAAATGTTCTATTATCTTCTTAAATATTGATTACATCTCAGTTAACTTAATCTGAAGATTAAGTTAGCTTTTGAAACTAGCTTACTGGTTCACACCAATTACAAACACTTCCCAATTCAACTATTAGTGTTAAAAAATGATTTATACTAAAAGTACTTAACATCGGAATATGCTATATAGTTTTAAACAAGATAAAAATAATAGTAGTTTTAACCAAGAGGTTCAGTATCAAGATGAGGTATAGTCCTCTCAAACAATTTAATATAAACATTAATCCCCACCCTGGATCAGGGATTAAAACAGTACACAAACTATCCCGGTCCTCAGACCTCTACCATAGTTCATCCTGGGAAAACTGAACAACATCTCACAGGCTGTCCAGGTCCTAAAACCTCTACCACTATTCGCAGTGGGATATAAGAGTGCAAGGGAAATATTGAGTGAGGATTTAGAAATCCTCCAGTTCAGCACAAGAGACAGTGTGTGCCTATAAATATAGAGCGCACACACTACTCAAAATGTATATAAAATGAAACACAATAGATCTAAATGAATAGAGATGAGTTTATAATGCTCTATGTGTTTTGAGTGAATTTGTGGAATCCTTTGATTTTCATATGACGTTTGAGTCCTTCTATGGTTTTTGGTCAAGAAAAATAGAGTGTTATTTTTGTATTTGACTTCCAGGTTCAGGTTGATCACCTTGATCAGCATGAGTGTAGGTGAAGCCATTGGAGCTCTTTACTCCATGAATGACCCGGTTCTACAGATTCAGTATGTATTATTCCTTCTTCTTCTATAAATGTATGTCCTTGTGTATCTCCAGAAGTTTGTATTTTATATGCATTGAAATACTGACTGCCATATCTTTAGTAGTTCGAGGTTCACTTATATACCATCAGCTCCAGCAATGGAAATGATTATCTTTTTACAGGTATGAGGTATGATTCCTGATATGCTGATAACCTACATTAATTAATAGTAGGTTCATTAAAATAAACAAATATGACCATTGGAACTAAATTTGAGTTTATAAAAATTCAAACAGTTTTCATGACTATCGGTGAGTCATGAGATCAGTGGGTTATGTAATCAGAATCGGCTTCGGTAGATCATGTGATAAGCATCGACTTCGGTAGATCATGTGATCTGCATTGGTGCGACCGTTCTCATCTGTGCGACTGTTACCATTGGTGCGACCATTCTCATCAGTGCGACTGTTATCCTTGGAGCGACCATTCTCATCAGTTTGATCGTTCTTATCGGTGTGAACGTTCTCATCGGTGCAACCGTTCACATCGGTGCGACCGTTACAATCAGTGTGATCGTTCTCATTGGTGTGATCGTTCTCATAAGTGCGACCGTTCTTATCGGTGGGACCATTCTCATTAGTGTGACCATTTCCATTGGTGCAATTGTTATCATCGATGTGACCATTCTCATCAGTGAAACCATTACCATTGGTGTGACCATTTTTATTTGTGCGACAGTTCTCATCGGTCTGACTGTTCTCATTAGTGCGACCATTACCAAAGGTGCCTCAATAATATAACAAATTGTGAGTCAAAAACATGAAATTCTCACAAAGTGTCTGCTCAACCTAGAACACTTCCAGGTCGATGGTAAACCATAAATAACATAGTTAAACATAGTTAGACATGTTTAAACGTATATAGACTTTTATAGTAGATGGAATAATTTGCTAAACTTACTAAAAAAAGAAAAAAAACAATGATTTATGATTATTAAAATTACCATCTCACAGAGGGTTCAACAAACTCCCCCATTTTGATAATTACAATTGGCATAAATAATGAGAGAATCATATATAACATGCAGTATGCTCCCCCTATATAAAAAGAATATATTACTAGTGATAAAAATTCATCTATGACATTAGATCATAAAGAAAGATTATATTTATTTATATTGGACTCCCCCTTAGATATATATTTAGATATGTATACTTTTATACCCCTTTATATATATATTCCTTTATCTATGTATTCATTTCTCCCCCTTTTTACTTTCATATGAGTATTCATTTCTCCCCCTTTGAGATTATCAAAAAGAAAAGTAGGGGAGATAGAGAAGAAATAAGAAGGTTCCATTGAAACAATGCCTGAAAAAGATGCAATAAAAACAAACAAGAAAAAGACAAACACCCTATCAAAAATGACAGGAATAGATACATATTGGGGTGCAGAGGAGCTTTCCCTTTAGCAGAGGGGGGAATGAATGGGCCATAGGGTGCTTTGGTTGAAGCCTAATCTGGTTAGATAGAGAGAGGAGGTAAGATAGCTCTGAGTATAATTAGAGTGGGTGGTAAGGTTACTTGCTAGTGGCTGGGAGATCTGCTTGAAGGTGACTGCCGAATGACTGGACGAATACTGGATAGAGCTTGAGAGACTGACAGCTGACTAGTAGAAACACTGGATGGACTAAAAGGCTTAGCAGTAGGAAAAAAAATTGCCTTTGACTGCACATGAAGATAACGTTTGAGTAGATAAATAAAATCTTGAATGACTTCACCACCATATTTCATGGCCTTCTCAATATCGTCTTTGTTCTGCATGAAACTCTATAGATTGGGAGTAAAATCCTTTAACTATTGGACCTAAGCCTTAAAGGCTTGAGTGACTAAAGGGAGCCTCAAATTCTCATCCAGGACGTTAAACTGATGGTTTAACTCAGGCTTGGTATAAATTTTAGAAAAGTAGTGGTACACCTTTTCTTTGATCTCCTTCAGAGATTGAGTAGCATCGGCCGAATATAGTTTCCCCATTTTGTGAATATGATCACTATTTTATGAACTTTTTTCAATGAGTCATAATCTAGAATATGTAAAAGGGATAATAGATCTTCTTTTATGACAACTTTCAAGGCATTAATCTCATTGCCAGTGATCTTGGTCACTTTGGAGGAGCTAGCCTGAGCAACAATCTGCGTTATCTCAGCCATTAATTTTCTCAAGTTAGATTTCTTCATGTGTTCTATCATGTTTCTCAAGACTTCCATCATACCAGTGAGGGTTGATCAAAATTCACTTGGTAGAAATACTAAGTCACTAATCAAATCCTTGAGAGCTTGATTTAGAGAGGTAATGTGTCTGCCAATAATCTCACCAGTATTGCACAGATCTAGTTTAATAATACATACCACTCTATGAGTTATATAATCCATAGAAGCCTCGGATTGATTCACAGGAGCTGGAGCAGGAGAATTAGATAATTCATATTTCATTATATCTCTAACTGCTTGGAGCAACTCATCTTTAAGTTTTTCATAATCAAATCGAGAAACTAAAGGACCAGGTCTTTGTGTTTTCACTTGCACATTCTCAGCAACTGGTCCAGCCTCAACATGATGACTTACCATTGAAATATTCATTCCTTCTTCCTCTTCCTCTGAATAATCCAAACATAGAACCGCAAAACCTGGGTGTTCTTCCCATGCAGCTTTACAAGATGTATACTTAGGATTTAAACAATCAGCTTTACCATAATTTTCATAAGAGTTTTCCCCATCATTATCAATTACTATCTACACTATGATATCAATATCAAGAACAGTTTCTTGCTCAACTTATTTATGTTGTGGATCAGCTATGATCACATTGTGACCATCCACTGGTCGAGAATTTGCATCATCATCTTCATCACTACCATCACCATTTCCATTGTTTTTTACTGAAGTATCATTGTTATTGTCATTGCTACTGGATTCATACTGCTCTGAATTTGACACTTCAGTTTCAGCTTCTTCTTCATCACCTAAAAGAGTTTCTAACTTAGTAAACTTAAGAGGTGAGCTTGCTAGTCCAAATTCCATTCTTTTACTAAGACTTACTGTATCAGGATCACCCCTGTCATTAAGAGGTGACTCAGGTTCCTTTTCAGTATCCACATCATCATCACCTTCAGCTTCCCCTATTTCCTTCTTACTGGATTCTCTAGTGTCCTTAGGAACTGGTGTTTCTTCTTTCTCATAATATTAGACAAATTCCTCATCAGTTTTTAAACCAGGATCTCTCTTCCCCTTTGGTCTCTAAGATTGGTCAATAGGATTGAAGGATTCATATATCCTATCTTCATACACAACCCATGTCTTGTTCCATGGATTAAAATTAATTTTAATTATTTTGATGATATCATTTCTAATACAAAAGATTCTACCTGATGAGATACACTCATCTCCATCTTCAACACAACCTTAAGATTTTAACATAGTAGAGACTTTCATAAAATAGAATAAGGTAGTAGCTTTTTTAGATGGTTTTACCATCTCAGCAATATGAACACTAACATATCTAAAAAAGTTGATCTTCTCATCATTGAGAAATAAAAACTATAAGAAACAAAATTTATATTTAATAGAATCCAAGTCACATTTTCTGGGACAGATTTGGTGCTGAATAAACTTATACAAGATTCTGCTCTCTCCATCTAAATCCGTAGCTTTTATTCTTCTGGAATCATATTTTTCAGTCAACATCTCCAGAGCATACTCATACATGGTAGGAGGAATATTACCAATGTAATCATTATATCTACCTATGTGAGGTATCCCCAAACACTCAGCCAATTGCTTTGATCAAAAAGTCTTGTTCTTCCCTTTGACTACTGAAGATAATCTTGCAGATTCCCATCTATCTAATGCAGTACATAAATTCAAATAAAACTCATGTACTAGCTTTGGGTAGTATAATTGGTCTTTATTACAGAACCAATCATTCAATCCATGCATCTCCAACACTTTCAAAAGTGCATAATTACTGGATAACACCCATTCAGAACTTAAATCTTTTTTTTTGTGACCACGCGAGTCTCCAACTTTGGGTTCACAGACATTTGGTTCATACTGCTTGATTCGCCTCGAGGACATTTCACAGGATAATATCCTCTATGTTCCTTGTCATGTCGCTTTTTCTTTTCCATTTGATGATTCAAGATGTTTGAGAGGTTCGAAGGGTTCAAGAGGTTCAAAAGGTTCATGTTTGAGAAAAAGTGCAGTTCAGTGGGAGATGGAATGTCAACAGTTCTTAGGAAATTAAATAGGTGTGGGTCATTAATTTTATCATTTAGCATTACAAGAATAAATATAATATCGATTTTGTAAAAAAATATTGTTTCAATAAACTCTAACAGTTTCAAAAATTGTAAAACCCAATCGGTAGTAGAGATTGTTCTCTTTGATCGGTTTCACTGATTGGTTTCAGAGATTGGTTTCACAGATCGGTTTCACTGATCGGTTTCGCAGAACGGTTTCACTGATCGGTTTCACCGATCGGTTTCACTGATCTGTTTCACTAATCGGTTTAACTGATCGGTTTCACAGATCGGTTTCACTGATCAGTTTCACTGATCACTTTCACAAATCGGTTTCACTGATCAGTTTCACTAATCTGTTTCACTGATCAGTTTCGCTGATCGGTTTTACTTATCAGTTTCACTGATCTGTTTCACTGATCGGTTTCACTGATCTGTTTAACTAATTAGTTTCACTGATCAGTTTTACTAATCAGTTTCACATATCTATCATACCTAACACTTGTTTAATGAAATCCAACCATTCATAGCATAAGGGATTGATGAAAATATCACCCAATTGATGTCCAGAGTCAATAAATTCTGGAGAAATATCACACTTTTGATAATGATCTCTCATAAATTGATCTCTGACATCAATATTCTTAGACTTAGAGTGAGACAAGATATTCTTAGAGATGCTAATTGCACTAGTATTATCACAATTTATAGACACATGTCTAAAATGATATCGATAGTCCAATAAAGTGTGATTCATCCTCAAAATTTGTGCAAAAAAACTCCCAATAGTAATGTATTCTCCTTCAGCAGTAGACAATGCAACAGAGTTCTGTTTCTTACTACACCACGAAACTAGGGACTTTCCCAAAAGTTGACACGTTCCAGATGTTCTCTCTCTATCTAACATGCAACCAGCAATGTCAGCATCTAAATAACTCATTATGTGAATGGATTTTCCTTCTAGATAAGACACACCTAAATTGGTAGTATGTTTATGTTATTTGAAAATCCTTTTAACAGAAACTAAATGAGATTCTTTAGGATTAGCTTGAAATCCTGAACACATATATACACTAAACATAATATCTAGTCAACTAGTAGTAAGATAGAGCAGACTCCCTATCATACCTCTGTAGTTGGATTGATCCACTGGTTTTCCAATTTCATCATCAGCAAACTTACATGTGATACTCATGGGTGTTTCATTACCCTTACTGCTACCCAATCCAAAACATTTTAAAAGATCCTTTGTATATTTTATTTTATTTAAGATAATACCATTTTCATTTTGAAAAACTTAAAATCCAAGAAAATATTTGAGTTCTCACATTAAACTCATTTCAAATTCATTTTTCATATTCTTTGAAAAATTAATACACAAGGAATTTTTAGAAGATCCAAAAATAATATCATCAACATATATTAAAAATATTAAAACATATTTAGAAATTATTTTGATAAAAAGAGTTGGATCAGAAATCCCTTTAGAAAAAACTTTTGAAATAATAAACTTACTAAGTGTTTCATACCAAGCTTGTGGGGATTTTTTAAACCATATAATTCTTTAAAAAGATTAAAAACATGATTTGGAAAATGAGGATTAGTAAATCCTGGTGGTTGTTCAACAAAAAAAATCTTCAATTATAAACCCATTTAGAAAATCACTTTTAACATCCATTTTATATAACATGAAATTAAGATCAGCAGCATAGGCATGTAGAATCATAATAGTTCTTATTCTAGCTACAGGCACCAAGATTTCTTCATTGTATATTCCTTCTTCTTGCTGGTAACCTTGTGCAACTAATCTATCTTTGTTTCAAATGATGTTTCTAGATTCATCAAATTTATTTCTGAAAACCCATTTAGTACCTATAGTCTAGGTGTTCCTAGGTCTGTCAACTAATTCCCAGATATTGTTTATTTCACATTGATTTAATTCTTCTTGAATAGATTTTACCCAAGATTGATTATTGATTGAATCATTGACATTTTTAGGTTCTAACTGTGAAATAAAGGCTTGATGTTCAACCTGATTTCATAGAGAAGATCTATTCTGTGTCCCTCAATCAAGATCACCTACAACAACATCTAAAGGATGATTCTTTAGAATTCTAGTTGATCTAGTAAAGGTAGGACTAGAGTTTTTAGGTTCTTCTATAGGTTTGATTCCAATCAAATCAGGTTCTGTAAAATTTTCCGAATTTCTTCTTTTTACAGCAGGTTTACTGCTTTTATCATTAAGGTTCAGAACAGATAAATCTTCTTCATGATTTTCAAGAGATGGTTTAGGTTCATGCAGATTAGTTTCATCAGATTTGATGTGAACAGATTCTTCCACACATTTGGTTATCTTATTAAAATCTCTATAGGCTTTTCTAGAAATTGAACATCCTAAAAAGATTCATTCATCATTTTTGGATGCAAACTTTTCTAGATTATCTTTAGTATTTAGAATAAATACTTTTCATCCAAAAACTATAAAGTAACTATCTTTATGTTTCCTATTACCCCGAAGATCATAATGAGTTTTCATAAGAACAAGTCTAATTAAGACACTATTTATGATATAACAAGCTGTATTGACAGCATCAGCCCAAAATTAAATAGGTAAATCATTCCCATTAAGCATAGTTCATTAAATTTCTTGAAGGGCTCTATTTCCTCTTTCTATTAAACCATTATGTTGAGGTTTCCTATGGGTATAAAATTTTTCATTATAGCCATTATGTGAGAAGTAAGATTCAAACTCCTGATTTTCAAACTCATGGCCATGATCACTTCTCATGGTCTTAATCTTAAGTTCACTAAGGTTCTCTATAGACTTGTAGTAGTCAATAAAGTAAGAGCAAGCTTCACTTTTGTTAGCTAGAATATATACCCAAGTATATCTGGAAAAGTCATATATTATAACATAAACATAGTGCTTCCCATTTAAACTAGAAACTCTGGATGGTCCAAATAAATCCATGTGAACCAACTTGAGAGGTAGAGAAGTTGACAATTCTTTCTTTAATTTGAATGAAACATTATATTTCTTTCCCTTTTGAAAGGGATTGCAAACTTTGTATGTTGGAAATTTTAGTTGAGGTATGTCTCTAACTAATTTTTTCTTAGTAAGTTTATTTAGTGAATGAACATTGCAGTGTACTAATCTTCTATTCCATAGCCAAGACTATTTATAAAAATCATTTAAATAATTAAAAAAAATTGGCTAATGAATTTAAATCTACAGCATAAATAATAACATTTCTCAAGGCAGTAAATACCAAAGCATTTTTAGAATCCAATACCTTGCAAGAATCATTTTCAAATTTCACATCGAAACGATCATCTCACAACTGAGAAATGCTTAACAGATTGTAGTTTAATCCATCAAAAAATATTACATTAGAAATTAAAATTGAATTAGAGTTACTAATCATTCCTAAGATGAGGATTTTTTCTTTTGAATTTTCACCAAAGGTGACATGCCCTCCATCAACCTTGATTAAACTTTTTAAACATGAGTAGTCTCCAGTCGTATTCCTTAAACATCCATTGTACAAGTTCCATATCTTTTTATGGGAACTCATCAAACAGGTATCCTACAAAATAGGTTTAAACAGAAAATGATTTTGGTACGCAGATTTTCATGGGTCCAGATAGGTTAGCAAACAAAACATTTGGTACAAAGATTTCTCTAATGGGTTTTCTATAATCAATGTATTCAAATTATTTTGAAAGATAAACTTTTTTTATCTATAACTATGTGAATAGCTGGTTGTGATACAGGAATTTCCAAAGCTGGATCAAGCAGCATACTGTCTAGATTTTGGAATAAATCTACTTTTTGTAATCTGTCTCTGTCCAGGCTGATAGCCTAAACCAGTAATATATTTTGGTTCTACTTTTTTTCCTAGAATTTGTGTAAGAGTGTTGTTTGCATTAGAGAATTTCTCTAATTCTATTCTAAGTTTCTCATTGGAAAATTTGTATTGAGTATTTTCCTTTAGCAGTTGAGATTTCTTTTCCTTTTCTATACTTAGATCAGATTTAAGAATATCGGTAAAGGCATTCTATTTCTTTAATGAATTGTGCATATCATTTAGCTCATTGCAGGAATCCTCTATCATGTTATAGTATTAAAATAATTATTCACTATCCATGTTTTATAAATCATAATCATCTCCATTATAATAAGAATTTAACATAAGAGTATCCAATGTTACCTTAGATGTGTTTGTGATGAAACACATATAAGCTTTCTGAGATTTTTCATCCTGAGTGGAATCAGAATAAATTGAACTATCTTATGATGGACTATAGGTTTATTTCAAAGCTTAATTATATTTGCTGTCATTGTATTCATATTTCTTCTTTAACTTTAACTTCAGGCAGTCTGCTTTCACTTGTCCATTCCTCTTGCATTCTTAGCAGACTATGTCATCATTTTTATTAGCTATTTTCCAATATTTCTTCCAATGACATTTGTTGTCAAACTTTCCCATATAGTTTGATTTTCTGAAAAACTTCTTCTTCCTATAAAATTTCATAAAATGTATGGATATCTGACCCATTTCAACATCACTTTCAGATCCACATTCTTCACAACTTGAACCATCACTTGCAGCTTGAGTTTTCTCTTTGTCATTGATTTTTGAAGGGGAGGTCTTGAAGACTAATGATTTCTTTCATGGTTCATTATCTTCTTCTCTAATTACATTTAGTTCTTCTTCATACATCATCAACCTACCAATAATCTCTTTAACAGGTAGTAAACTTATGCCACACGATTCTCTTATTGAGACCGATGTGCCTCTCCACTTTTTAGGTATACATCTGAGTAATCTCATTATTTTCTCTTTTCCTGGAAAAACCTTTCCAAGTGAGATAATTGTATTTACTATTTCATTAAAACTGAGATACATGTCAAAAATAGGTTCATTAGGTTTCTTTTTAAAATTATCATACATAATAGTTTATGTATTTAGAATTATTTCCTTAATGATGGTTGTTCCCTCATGAAAAAACACCCAAATTATCCCAAATTTCATAATCAGTTTTACAAGAAGATATTCGATTAAATTACTCTTCTCCAAAAGGACAATACTGGGCATTCATTGCTTTGTACTTATTATTGTAAGTAGTTTTTGAACATTCATCCCAAGTAGTTATTTCAGTTTTTGGAATCTTATACTGAGTCTCTATAGCAGTCGAAATGTCAAATCCCATACTTTCTAAATTAATTTTCATTTTTAGTTCCTATTGGGAATAATTAACACCATTAAAGAAGGGAGGCCTATTTGTAGCTACACCTTCTAATATTTTGTCCATTATTCATATTTTTTAGAATGATATAAAAATATATAAATAATCGAAATTTTGAGATCTTTAAGAGAAAACAAAAATCATAGTTGAAAACATTTCACAAACAGATTGTTTTCAAAAACATTTAACTAAACAACCCTTTGATACCAAATGTTGGTCGGAGTGGACACTCAAGAGGGGGGTGAATTGAGTTCCTATTAAAATTTCTGTTTAAATGTTTTATATAAAAATCCCCCAATTTAAATAACAAGGTAAACTTTAGTGAATTTATAAAGATTGTAAATGTTCTATTAGCTTCTCAATGAATGATTACTTCTCAGTTAACTTAATCTGATGATTATGTTAGCTTTTGAAACTAATGTACTGGTTCATAAAATTTATAAAAACTTTCTAGTTAAACTATCAGAGTTGAAAAAAGGATTTATACTAAAAGTACTTAGCAGCGGAATATTCTATATATTTTTAAACAAGATAAACAAGCACAACAGATTTAACCAAGTTGTTCAGTCTCAAGATGAGACTTAGTACTCTCAAATTGTTTTATATAAACTTTGATCCACGCCATGGATTGTGGTTTACAATAGTACACAGACTGTCTAGGTCTTTAGACCTCTACCACAGTTCTTCGTGGGAAAACTGAACAACAGCTCACAAGTTTTCCTAGTCCTCAGACCTCTACAACTATCCTCCGTTGGATACAAGAGTGTAAGGGAAATATTGAGTGAGGATTTACAAATCCTCTAGTTCAGCATATGATACAGTGTGTGCCTATAAATACATAGCACACACAATTCTTAAAATGTAAATAAAATGAAACACAATAGAGCTAAATGAATAAATATGAGTTCAGAATGCTCTATGTGTTTTGAGTGAAGATCTGGAATCCTTGGATTTGTAGATGAAGCTTTGAGTCCTTCTCTGATTTTTGGTCAAGAAAAACATAGTCTCATATTTTTTATTTGACGTCCAGGTCCACGTTGTTCATCTTGATCAGCTTGAGTGTATGTGAAGTCTTTGGAGCTATTTTCCCCTTGAATGTTAAGGTTATACATATTCAGTATGTATTCTTCCTTCTTCTTCAATGCATGTATGACCTTGTGTATCTCCAGTAGTTTTTCTCATATGTGCATGGAAAGATTGACCACCATCTCTTTAGTAGTTCAAGGTTCACTTATATACATTCAGCTATGGAAATGGGAATGATTACATTTTTACAAGTACGAGGTACAGTTCCAGATATGCCAACAGCCAACATTAATTAATAGCATGTGCATTAAACTAAAAAAATAGGACCCTTCGAACTAAATTTGATTTTATAAAAATTCAAATATTTTTCATTAATATTGTTGAGTCATGAGATAGGTAGGTCATGTGATCAACATCGGCTTCGGTAGATCATGTGATCAACATCAGCTTTGATAGATTATGTGATCAGCATCGGTGCGACCGTTCTCATCGGTGCGACTGTTACCATCAGTGCGACCATTCTCATCATGGAGACCATTCCCATCAGTGTGACAGTTTCATCGGTGTGACCCTTCTCATCGGTGTGACTGTTCTCATCGGTGTGACCATTCTCATTGGTGTGACGGTTACCATCAGTGCGACCATTCTCATCAGTGCGACTCTTCTCATCGGTGTGACCATTCTCATCGGTGTGACCTTTTCCAATGGTGTGACCGTTCTCATATGTGGGACCGTTCAAAACGGGGAGACCGTTACCATTGGTGTGACCATTTCCATTGCTGTTACCATTCTCATCAATGTTACCGTTACCATCGATGCATCAAGAATATAACAAACAGTTAGTCAAAAACATGAAATTCTCAAAAAGTGTATGTTCAACCTTGAACACTTCTAGGTCGATGGTAAACCATAAGTAAACATAGATAAACATATGTAGACTTTTTAACCGTATATAAAAATTTAGAGGAGATAATATAATTTACTAAAATGACTTATAAACAAAAACACCAATGATTTGTGATTATTAAAATAACCATCTCATAGAGTGTCTAAAGAGATTAAAAACTATTAAAACTTGAGAATATTTTGAATTCAAATCCAATTAAAGAAAGAAAATTTTATTTCTATTTACACACTATAAATTAATTCAATACGGTAAAATAAAATCATTAGGTATTAATCCCACCATATTGAATATATCATTGTGCATAATAAAAAAAATTTCTCAATAAATTAATTTGAGTCAAAGAACACCTTACCTTAATTATTGACTTCTACTTAAGTGATTGGATCTCATATATAACAAAATTAAATATATTAATCAACTATTACATAAAAAAATTAATATATAATTTTTTAAATACAATTTATTCATAATTATTCTTTACACATATATTAATTAGAGTTTATCTATATTTGATTTCAGGTGTGAGTAATCTTGATTGTTCTGAACTAGTTTCATAATAGGGCGTTGTTCTTAATTCTTCTCCTAATGTAGATCATTTATAAATTTTAAAAGCTAATGAAAATAATTCTTTTTATTTTTTATAATTGTTTAATTTTGTTTTATGGTAGTATTGGTTATAATATTTAAATATTAAATCAGCAATGAGCATCTTTCACTTATTTTTAATGAACAAACATTTGTATCTTAATTAATGATTTAAATATAAATTGTACCAATATAGAACCAAAAATAAATTCATTAATTACTTATTTATATATTATATTATCATTACATATGTTCCCATATTTATCCATGATATCATGTAATAGTATTATTCAAGTAGGTAGTTAGACAAACCCAAACATGAACATACCATAATTAATGGCCAAGTACGGTTATAAAAGTGGTTTCTTTTTAAATAATATAATTATAATATAAGTATAATGATATTATTTATATATTGTTATGATTTTGAATAATATTATAAGTGATTTTAATTAATAATAAATAAACTAGATGAAAAATAAGATATGTTACTTCTAATGGTTGTACTTCATACATAGTCACAATTTACATTTTCATTACTCATGGAATGATAGGAAATGAAGGTGGATATTAATTTTTCTATTAGTAATAATAATTATATTATAAATGCCACATTTTTTCATTAATTTAATCCTTATAACCATCTAATAGAGTCATTGGTTAAAATAGAATATGTTGCTTCATGGTCGGGGTAAACCACATAGACACACAAATGACGTTTTCGTTTTTATTAGTGAAAAAAGGGAATGGTGGTTATTGATATTTACCTTACCAAAATAACATTCAGTATAAAAACACATTTATTTCATTATACCATAATGATAAATTTATATTTGGAAATGTAATATAGAAAAGAAAAAAATAGTGAAAGTGTAGTACTAAAATATAGAACTTACGTTTTCCTTTGGAAGAATCCTTGGAAAAGGAGGAATTATGCTAAATTATTCTAACCCGAAGAAAAAGTTATTTGAAAAGAATTATTAGGAGGGGAAAAAATGAATATTCTCAAGTTTAAAACATTGATTAGAGAGTTATAAATTTGGTGGTGAGAGGCCCCTAGTATAAGTCATGAGAATGAAATTAATGTAAATATTTCATCATAACATATAGAGAACACATGTGACACAAGTCTAAAAGAACATAAAATTGAAAATAATGGATTGGAGATAATTTTATTGTTAACAAAAACCATAAAAAAATTATTAATATGATTTCCATATATTTCATCGTTTACCCCTATGGTAAACCATTTTTAGCCTTTTGGATTTTACTATGGAAATTAGTTTTTACACATGTAATTGATTTTTATGCTTGAAAATAATGTATTCCACATTATATAATTTTGAACATATTATTACAATTATGAGAAAAATTTTATTATATTTTCATAATAAAACTAATAAAAATTAATTTTATCAGAAATATAAATTATGTATTTAAAATAGTTTTAAAGAATAGTGTAACTATGGTTCTAAAATATGAAATAGAAATTTCTAAATGAAAATAAATATTTTTAAAATTTAAAATACCTATTATAAAATAATTATTTTCCTCTAAAATGGTTTCATAAATTTATATTTCATACCCATATACTAATAATTTCATAAATTTTTACTTTTATAAAAAAATGATTTTTCTCTATTCATCTAATAATAAATATATTTTTAAAAATTCTTAAATATTATCCTAAGGTTGTATTTTTGTCAAATATAAAAATAAAAATTTAATTTTTTCGAATTAAAAATCATAAATTATAGAATTTATCATTTATATAGACATATAATGAATATGTTTTCATAGGAAAATACTTTTTAAATATTTAATTGTTTTTATTATTATATCGTATAAATTACTATTTATATTGTTGTTAATAAATTATCCACATCAATAATATTTATTATAATTTATATTTCATTTCTTGAAATAAAGTTTATAGAACAACAATTTCATAAACAAATACATTTTTATTAGTAAAATGATCTTCTTGATTTTATTTATGTGTTAGAAAAAAAGAATTGTTTTTCTTTAAAACAAAAAATGTAAAATGTAAAAAATATATGTTATAAATTAATTATTACAATAATAATTACATGTTTATAAAATCTTAATTTCTAGTTACATAACCCATCAATATCTCCACATAATATCGAAGGATAAGGTAAGCTCTAATAAAATTAGAGGGTGGTGACTCCTCCAAAATGGATCCTAGGGTAATTTTCATGATCTTGAACTTCTCTCACATTTTTTTTATCATATAGTAATTGTTTGGGTTCATCTTGGGTTTGGTTTAGGGGAAACCCTAATAATGATACCTCCTTTCCAAGCCTAGAAAAATGATCTTCATAAGATGTATATTCGCTACTCAATTCCATTTCATTCCTTTTCTTCTTAGATTTCATAACATGTTTTCATAATTTTACACTAGTTATACCATAATGGTAAAAAAATTATATCATAAATTAATATTATTTCAATATTACATTTGGAATAATTTATTGGTATAATATTTACTTGATGAAATTATAATGTGATTTTTTTCATTTTGTAAATTATTTGATAAATGATCAATTTTAAATCAATCATTTTAAGTTCTCATTGATAAAAATTTTAATAATAATAACCAACAGAATAATAGAATCTACCAACCATATATATGTCTTACTTTTAATAATCAATATAATCATAATAAAATAACCTTATTAAAAAAACAACCTACCTGGTCATCCAAATTTATTATTATTCATTGTTTATAAATTAAATTTACTAAAATATTAATTTATGTGGGGATGAAATGAATCATGCCCCATTGATATGACTCTGCACTATATTGAAATTACAATGAGGGTAATATGACATGTATCTCTTATTTTATATTCAATAATCCTATATTTTAAATATAAATCCTCTATACCCCACCCCCATTAATTAAATTGTCCAATCCAATTTAATTTCCCTTAATTATTGCCCCTATATCTCATAACACTAAATTCAATCCTCCAATGTTTCTTATATTATTCTACATAATAATCATATAATGTCAATTTATTAATTAAGCCCTATGATTTAATAAAATTATCCTTCATTAAATAATTTTCAAATGTTCCATTACTTATAATACTCTAATTAAATATGATTAATTCCCCTGTTATATTTTTATGTAAAATAACCTACTTAAATACTTCTCTAATATCCAAATTTTTAGTTCCCAAAATTTTGTACCACGAAATACATAATAATCATGTCAAATAATAACATCCCATTTAATTCCTAGCATCACAAGAATGAAAAAAATTGCATTTATTCAATAACACCTCTAAATTTTCATATATCTTTTTTTCTCCCTTAATCATGTATTAACCAATATTTTTTTATTAAATAATCAATAAATTATAAGAAAAAGATTCAATGTTTCCATTATAATGGCATTAGTTAATGAATTTAAATTATCCTTACATTAATTAAATAGATATTAAAATAATAGATGTTATACATTTCCCCTTAATAAATTTTTATCTTGGAAAAGTCATCAGGATATAGGTCAACAAAAAGGATCTAGCCTCTATTATCAAATATTAATTAAAATTTCCTAATTTTTATTAACATTTCAATATTACAAATAAACTTGAAATAGATGAAATACTATTTATTTCAATACATTATCAAATTTTTCAAAAATAAATTATTGTTCTTTTAATAATGGTTTCATCAGGATGGAAATAAATGAATTCCAACCAAATAACCTATTATGATTCAATTTTATACTCATTAAGCTGTGAGATATAAAAAACATCATGATAAATAATATACTTCAATGAAAAAATTAATAGTTATTCTATATTCCTAATTCATTCCCGGATTTCATAAGGTCCCATTTACCAATGTGTTAACTTTCATTAATTCCTAAGTCATATATTTACTAATCATGATAACACTCAAAAAATACATGTACATATAACACAAACTATAACATCCATGTTTTATTGTATGTATTTGAATTTCCCCAAGTTTAAGCTATCATAAAACCATTTCAGATTAAATAAATACGATCTATCACCTCTTACACAAAACTCAATCCCAATACACCCCTCTTCTACCATTTCCTATTATAGAGGTAGTCTATTTAACCTTATATTACATTATTTGAAATGAATCATTCATTTTGATTCATTGTAAATGAATATTTATGAGAATTACGCTAAATGAATATGATATTCTAAAATCCAACACACAATATCAATACCTTCCCACCAAAGTCTTTATGGTTTTTTATTATTGGATAACTATTTAGGGATAATATTATGTACGCATAATCAAATGAGTAGAAATCAATTTTTTTAATCCTCTCTAAAACTTTGATGTGAATTGAGGGTCCCTATTTCATAAATTAGATGAATTAATTACATGACACCACATTATTTCCCTCACATAAAACATACCCAAGTGATACACAATAACGTTCTCTTGAATTTGTAAGATGTGAGTTAATTTGGTAAGTTAGTACACAATTATCCAAATAACATCATGCTCCTATGGTGACCTCAAAAAAATAATCACAAAATCCATCCCAATATTCTTCCATTTCCATGTCAACATAAGAAAATGTTATAAATGTATTATAGGTTATGGATACTGATCCTTCACTTGTTGATAAATCATATATAATGACAGAAAATTTTCTATATTTTAATTCCTTCATACCCAAAAAAATTACCCTATAATTTCCTTATATATACTATTTATCATAAGAAGCAGCTCTCAAATAGTGTTATAAATTGATTTCACAAAATATTCCATTAAAATTGAGGGAACCACAATCCTAACTTTGAAATAAATCAATGAATCCATTTATAAATACCACCCACCAATGGATTCCCCATAATTTAGGGATTTACATACCCTGTTAAATTTTATATTAATTGGTTATTCCCCCTTTTATAGATCCACAACAAGAAAAGTGATTTCAATTAGATATAACACCATATAGCCTCCCATTTCCCAAGTCTAAAAATTTATATATTATATAAATTTTATGAGATGATACTATGCTTTCAATTTTAATACCACTTGTGTGTTCCATCTCAAGTCATCCCATTTACCAATCGTGGTGTATGTTCTAACTCAATGTCAAAATTATGAATATACTATACTCATATAATTTTCCACATGTTTAAATACCACTAATAGAAAATATACTTTAGATTGTTATGACCAGATACATGATGAAACTCTTCCTCAATAAGAAATGCTTCTATCTCTTCAATGCATGAACGACCACAACCAAATACAATCCATATATTTTATAATTCTTCTTATCTGATCATAATTTCCCTAATCTAAATGGATCCATATTTCCCCTTTCATGAGAATTAACCTCAAACCATCTCTTGATGCATCACACTGTACCATTTATTGATTCTATGAGAGATTAACACCCGACGAAAAGTCTTTAATATCTTTATTTAAACAAAAGAACTTTAGTAAGTTTGAATCTATTATAACATTATATCATTTAATGTCAACATTATCATCGATTGTTCTAGTTTAATAAATATTGAATGAAGCACCTATAATATCCCTCCAACCATAGAATGTGTTGTAACTTAAATATATTCTTTCAATAATTCCAAGTGATCACAAATTGAACCTTCTCGACATCAATAAAAAATCCCTTCTAGAAAATATAAAATATACAAAAATTACTTCTTGAAGAAAAAAATAACATTTGGACATCTTTGTAAATAATCAATTTTTCCTCAATATATTTATGCAAATCTTCAATTTTATTTTATGATTTTACTTTAAACCTAATTATATCAAGATATTATATACAAATAATACTATAAATAAATCAAGGTATTTGTGTAAGGTACTATAACACACCAAGCTTCCATGATATGTTTCCCATTGAATAATACGATATCTTGCGTTGTACGTAACTCCGGGTTCTATCACACCACGACCAATCAAACTAGGAATTATGAATAGTAACATAAACTTTTTGGAATTTTATAAAATTTATTTTTCAAAATGGACATCATTTTTTTTTCTAAATATCAAAATTAGATTAGGATTAAATTTTCGTACTTTTTAGAAAACATTCTATTTTTTGATGAATAATAAAAAATAATGCGCTATTGTTCAAAACAAATTTTTTATTTAAATATTTATTTATTTTATTTAAATTTATTTTAAGTTAAAATAGATACATAATTCTAATATTAGTTAAATTTAATTCATTGGAGTCATTTTATAATAAGATTAGATGTATAAAATTTTATTGAACTTTTTAACGTCTTTTAGCCACTCTCTAGAAACATTTGAAAAATTTCATAAAATGTGATATTATAGATTTTGTTCATTGAAATTCAAAAATACAAGAGTCAAAGTTGACATTTTTATGTCAAATGTAGTTTAGTAGGATGAAAATAATTTTTTTGTGAATAGTATCTTTTGGGTTTTATTTACCTCGATTAAAAGTAAATATGGAAATTAAAAGTAAAAATGCTATAATAATTACCCTAACACATGTGCTAATTTTATTTAAAAAGTGTATTTTGACCAAAATCAATATTAAGAATATAATATTATTCTTTTTTATCTGCTTGGATTAGATTATGACATTTATTATTATTTTATTTAAAGAAGAGTTAAGAGTTTTAAATTCAAATTTTAATTACTAAAACATTTTTAATATAATGTTATATATAAGATAAATTTGACAATAAATATTCATTATAAAGATAAAAAATTTATTATAGAATATTATTTTAATAAAAAAAGTAGATATTAAATATTAAAATTTATTTATGACACAATGATGATGAAGTAATTACCTTATTAATGAAATATTAAAATAATTGATGTTATAAATATCAAAATAAAATTAAAATTAGACATTGGATGAAATACACTAATTTTATAGGTTAATATGACTTGTAATGATTTTTTTAAAATTATTTTGTTCGATGTAATCAGGTTTTGTTGACTTTCACAAAAACCAAATACTAAATAGTGTCAAAATTGACATAATTGAGTTTTTTAAAAAAATATTATATTATTAAATTATATAGTATTATTAAAAATGTAAGGTTCATACAGAGGACATATATAATGATATATAGTTCAATTATTAATCCCTTGGGGTTCTCTTTTCATTTTATTATAATTTTATTAACCATGTAATATAAAAATACAAGAAGACATTATAAAAGAGAAACTATTTAACTATGTGTTAAATCTAAATGACAAGGTTTTATGGTGACATAAACATGTATAAAACCTATTAGTTGAGAGGATATAGATCTATAACCACCTTATCTTCAAAAAAAATCAATTTTAAGCCATTATAAACTGAAAATTATGTCATAATAAAAAAATATTTCAAGCTTTTCTTAATGTGACCCTCACCTATCTTCTAAAATGGTACTTCCCTTTACCTCAAAATAACACCTCCAACGTCATTTGGATCAACCAACCATAGCTCAAATATCCTCCCATCTACCCACAAATCTAACCTAGAGGCCTTACATTGATTAGGAATCCATCCTAAAAAAATCCATTTGTAAAAAAATAAAAGGAAGCAACCAAAGAAGAGGTAATTATTTCATCACCTCTTTCAAAGTTCCGTGTTTATTCCACTTCCACTTACATTTCTGTTTCCATAACTAAATAATAACTCTAGTAAATTTTACATACTGTTATGTTATGGTATAACCATATTCATTATTCTATCCATCCTATGAATGACAAAGTCACCATACATTTGTACGTATGATGTACCATCTCCTTGTCACGGTGTAGTATGTAATTCAACACTTCATTATTTATATGGGTATAATAATGAGTATAATTGATGTAAAAAATAAATTTAACATATTAATGATTCTATATATATGATATTAAATCTATTTACATATGATTTCACCATCAATAGACTGGTATTGTCGCTTGTGCGTACGTACGGACTACCATCTCCATGAACGTGGTGTCATTCATTCCCCATTGTAATCATTCAAGAATAATTTTTATTTCATATTTAAAAATAATGTTTAAGAACAACATATAATTCGATATATTAATCATATACATCATATCCATAATAAATTGACTTCTTTAACAAAACATATAAAAGATAATGAATCATTCAACACCCAAAACACTGATCCAATAAAAAGATTATTAACAAAGAAATATTATAATATCATATATGATATCATATTTATATATGTGGTAATTGAATAATTTAATAAAAAATATTAAAATATTATTAAAGTGGTTAACTTACCTGTAACACCCCAAGCTTCTACGGTACGTTTCCCTTCGAATAATGCGATAGCGTGTGTTGTACGCAACCTCGAGTTCTAACACACACCACAACTAATTAAACTAGCCGTTGTGAATAGTAATACCTACTTTTTGAAATCATATATATTTTATATTTTAAAATGGACTTCATTTTTGGATTCGGAATATCGAAATTAGCCTAGGGTGAAATTTTGGTACATTTCGGATAACTTTCATATTTTGATGAATAGTGAAAATTTCTAAATTTTAATTAAAAACAACTTTTTTAATCAAAATAATTAATAGTGATAAATTGTGAATTTGAGTGGTTTTAAAGTATATTTAGAATATATTTTTACCATTTAATATAATGTTGGTCATTGGGCATAATTTTACAATTAAACCGAACATAAACAAGTGTCAATCTTTTTATAGTTATTATCTCTTAAAAACACGCTTTTTGTTTTGACAGAGGGAATTAATTTTAAATTAATTTCTGCCACTTCTGTGTTTTGAATTTAGGAAAATGGATTCCATATTTGGAATCAGGTTGTTCAAATTGTGTAAATAGGTAACTTTTATTTTTAGACATTTTGAATAGTTACTGTGGTAAATATTTTATTTACCATGGTTAAAGGGTAAATCCGGTAAATAAGGGTTAAAGAAAAATAATATTATAATAATACAAAATTACCCTAAAACGTGTCCTAACCTTATTGGTGGACACATACCCGACCATGGGTATCCTTGGGTCAATTTGGGGACCCCTTGGAGCCACTTGTATGTGGTAGGGACACATTATATTAATAAAGTTAAAATACAAATAAAAATGGCATAAGCTTACATCTTTTAGAAGAACAATTTTTACATATGGTTATACATGTTGGATTTTCGATTATAAATATTCATTAGAAATCTAAAAAGATTTCCTACATAATGATATTTTATTTATAATTTTTAGACATTTAATAAGTTATTTAATTTATGACACAATGATGATGCAGTAATTACTATAATAGTGACAAATTAAAATAATTGATATTATAAATACCCAAATAAATATAATATGAAACTTTTAATGAATTAAACTAATTTTCTAGGATAATATGATATATTAGGATTGATATAATTGACTTTGTTCGAAGTAATCAATCTGTTATGAGTTTCACAAAAATCAACTATTGAATAGTGTCAAAATTGACATAAAAGAGTTCTTAAAACAAATATTATATTATTAATTGATATTAAATTCCTAAAAATATAAGGTTCGGCCAAGAGACTTATATTATGATATGTTAATTATTAATGAACCACTTGGGGGTCGCTTGGATGTATATAGTAAGTTTATTAACCATATTATATAAAAATACAAAGAGACATTGTAAAAGTGAAACTAATTAACTTAGAGTTAATACTTAAAGATAAGGTTAATATAAGTACCCAAACCTGTCTAAATTCTATTGGATGAGTTGTTTTCGACCTATCCACACCTCATCCTTTGAATAGTCAACTATGGAGCCTTTGGAAACCGAATATGAATTTATTATAAATTAATATTTCTAGCTTTTCCAAAGGTGCCCCTCACCCCTCTTATAAAAGGGCACTCCTCCTTCTCTTTTCCTCACACCTCTCAAGCCACTTGGCTCGTCCAAACTCTGCCCAACTAAGCTCCCCACATCCCTATCCTCCTCCTTGAATCTTCCCCTTAGGCAGAAAGCATTTCAAGAAGTCCTTTGGTTCCAACCAAAGTGAGTTACCTAAATTAAAGGTAACAATTTTCTCTTAAAGTATCTTCATTTATTTTGCTTCTCCAACCCCCAAAATCTTTTTATTTCCTTTCTTTTGTAACAACACCAGTATCCTAAATATACTAGGATGTTGTTATAAGAAGTATTCAAACTACACATACACACAACTCCATCTAATGGATGATGAACATAATGTTTCTGTGGATGGCAAACTAACACCTCACGAAACGATGATTGTTCAAATACATCTTACCACCTCTCATGGTGGCCATTATGATGGCACTGTAATTAAATATGATATTAATGATATATATTTTATATATAAGCTTCTGTAATTCCATATTATTTCATACCATTATTCGTTTCATGTTGTATATACATACGATAATTTCATTTGAGGAAGTGCGGACTACCGCCCCCTTAAAATGATATGACTCGTTCATACCACACATGGAACGTATAAAGGATGGTGTTAATGAACATAAGTAACATATATAAAATACTATACTGGAATAGTAATATACCTATGTATCATTTGGATTAGATTCTTTTAAAATAAAAATTAATTAAATGGAAGTAGCGTTCGTGCGCACGTACGGACTACCGTCTCCACGAACGCGATAAGATTCATTCTCCATCATATCCATTCAAGTCTTATTCTCATTTTGGGGTTAAAAATAATGTTAATATCACTCTGATTATGAATAAGATATAATCTATCCATTACAAACATGTCTTACGTAACAAAACATACAAAAGAAAACAAGAAAGTTCACACCTGAAACAACGATAATACTAAGATATTATTATCAAAAGGTCATATATGATATCATATTGATGTATATGATTATTGTATAATTTAATAACAATGTTTTAATTATTATACAGGAGGTTAACATACCATCGACTAAGAGAAAGTTCAAGGTAAGGGTTATTTCACAATCTCTTCTTTATCCGAGGTTGTTTATACGTAATAATCTACTGGGATCTCGTTATCATCCACATCCATGTTTCTTCAAAATGTATTTCAAAACATTTTTACTATTTACAAGAATATGGGTTAAAGTCATTTATACCCTTGTTTGACTTTTTATAAGAGGTTTATAAAGGAATCTTTCCGTCGTTTTCAAAACAAGGTCCTTTTTAACCTTTTCGACAGAATTGAGGTAAGAATGTTTTTTTTAACTTATACGGCGGGTGCGGTTATTTTCCGCCGTTATAAAATCGTCGAAGCTTTCCATACAAGCTTATAAGAATATTTTCAAAGAAAATGTTTTATTTTATATGGATCTTAAATTATTTCATAATAAAAGGAGATACTTCTTTAAAAAGAATTTTGATTTCATCTATGTCAACATCCTTTGATGGATTTTAAGATTATTTGAAGTTGATTTATTATGATACAAAACTTCTATATTGTATTGAAGGTTTTGTGATATGTTTGACTATGGATGTGCTATTTTTATACCATTCATAGTTTATGGTGAAATTATTGACATTTCGTATGCTAGTTTTAATACGAATGTTTATGTTATGTTTAAACCTTTTCATATGGGAATGCATTGGACTTAATAAGTGACGGGTGGAGCCCGCTATAGCTCCTCGATGCATCGGTAGGTCTCATGAGACAAACTAGTGTCTTGGCACAAGGCCTTGACAAAATCTTATTTGTAGTCTTGGCACGAGGCCTTGGCTATGTGGTTATGATAGTCTGGCATTATGCATTCCAACATTATGAAAGTGGTTATTGATATTGCATGTGATTATTCGATTAGTAGAATATCCATGTGAACAAGTAAATGGAATTATTTCATTTTACTTTTGCCATACCATGTTGAAGTTCAATTTTAAAATGCTTTTGTTTTAGTAATTCATTGCCTTAAATGTTTATGCTTATTTTGAATGTTCCGCTATATTGTTATCCTTACTGGGCATTTGAGCTCACCCCTTTTCTATGTTTTATTTTTCCCAGGTAGTGAAGAAGTAAATTATGATTGACTTGCAGGGATATTATGAGGGGATTATAGTGTGGACGTTGGAAACATTATGTTGTTGTAGCAGTTTTTCATTTTATGATGTAATGTAAAACTTATGAATATATCTAGTGTTTCCAAGGCTACTAAACTAATCGGTCTTTCGGGATTTGATCTTTCTTGTGATCATGCCAATGTTATGTAATAATGCACCGACTCTGGGTAGCTAGGGTCGGGGCGTTACATTACCCTTGACCAAGGAAAAGTACAAGGTCATTGTTAATTTTATAATCTCTTTATTTATCTCTGGTTGTTTATATGTAAGTATCTACTCGAACATTTTTATCATCCACATCGGTGTTTCTTAAAAATGTATTTAATTTTTTTAAAACATTTTCTATAATATTATTTGAATTCATTTAAACCCCTATTTTAAATTCTATAAAATGTTTTTTGAGGAATCTTTCCTTTGTTTTCCTAACCAGGTACTTTATGACCTTGTCGAAAAATCAAGGTGAGAATTTTTATGGGCCTGTAAAGGGTGTCTCTTGTCACTATCGTCGCTCTACCCTATCTAGAGTTTCCACTTCCTCCTCCACAGTGATATATACATTACACATCTCATTTTCTCTATTGTTTTCTTATTATTCATCATGGATGATGAGAAGCTTTGGTTCCCTCAGATGGATGGTGGTTTGACGTGGATAATGAAGAGGGTGGACCGCTTCCACATTAACCATGATTTTAAGATCTTCTATGGAGGTTCTGCAAACCTCATGCGGTCAGCGTGTTATCCAAATTTAAGGAGGAGGTGACAAGGTTGTGGAAAAAGTTCTCCAGCATTCCAACGGTGAGGGATGATGGTGAAAGTGATGATGTTGAGTTTGGATGTAGAAGGTGGGAGGAAGATCGGTGTGCCAGTGATCGCAACGGACCGATGGTCTCACTGACAACCTGCAATGACTAGTGATGCTTAATTATTGGATCATGGATCAAGTATGTCATTTGGTGTGGCACGTGGACCATGTTGTGGTCATGGTACTTGGAAATTTGAATTTGGAAAACTCGTTTTTCTTTGGTGGTTCTACGATTTGGGTACCGAATACCCATAATCCGGATTTCATGAAAATGAAACAAAATGGTTTGCAGCAGCAGGTAAGATTTTTTTTAACTTATACGGTGGGTGTGGATACTCCTCACCATTATAACACCTTCTAATCATCCCTTAAAAAATTATAATTTTTTTAATATAAATGTTTTCTTTTATTATTATGTGGCTTTTAAATGATTTCAAAATTTATCTCAAATATTTTTAATTTTAATTATGTCAACATAATTTGATGGATTTTACACTTGTTTGAATTTGATTTATTATGATACAATCATCCATATTGTATTAAAGGATTTCTTTTGGGTTTTAACATGGTTGTGTTATTTTTATACCATTTATGGTTTATGGTTAATGTATTAACATTTCGTGTGCTAGTATAAATACAAATGTTTGTGTTATTTTTCCAATCATTTCATATGAGGAATAAATTGGACATAGTAATGGATGGGTGGATCCCACTATAGCTCCACGATACACTGGTATATCTCAAGATACAAACCAGTGTCTTGGTAGAAGGCCTTGAAAAAATCTTATTTTTAGTCTTGGCATAAAGCCTAGACTATGTGGTTATGATGTATGGTATTATTCATTCCATCATTATGAAATTAGATATTGATATTAAAAGTGATCATTAGACTAGTAATATATCCATGTTAATAAATAAATGGACATATTTGAATTTTATTTTACATATTACGCTGAATTTTAAGATTAAAAGGATTTTGTATTAGTCTTATACATTTCCATAAATGTTGATTCTTATTTATGATAGTCTCTGCCATTTTGTTTTCAATACTGTGCATCTGAGATCGCCCAATTATTATGTTTTCTTTTTCCTAGTATGTGAAGATGTATATTACGATTAACCTATAGGTATAATCTATGGGATATGAGTGTTTTCAAAGGGGACACAATGTTGTTGTTTTTTTGTTTCATGGTGTTGTGTTAAAATTTTATACGTATCTAGTACTTCCAAGGAAACTAAACAAGTCAGTCATTCAAGACATGATCTCTTGTGATTATTCCAATGTTATGTAATAATACACTGAATCTGGGTAACTAGGGTATTGGAGTTGCATTTTGTATTAGAAGAAGTTTAGTACAAACCATGGAAACTAGATTCAGAAAAACGTTGATTTGAGAACATTACCCCAAGACAGGCTTTGAGGATTAGAATAGAATAACTTCCTATAATTTGGTTAACAAATAGATTTTGTGAATTTTTAAAAAGAAATACATCCCTATCTATATATGGGTAGGTAGAGGCGGCTCTGGTACATATGTACCTTGGAGTGAATATTCCGAAAAAGAGGTTCGGGCTTAACCTGGGGTACCTTGGTATACAACAACGACCCTTTCTACACTCTTGGTTACGACACTCTCTAGGGATATGCTTAGTATAATTCACATTTTCTTTTCAATCCATTATAAAGAATTTATTTGTAAATACTTCCTTAATGAAAATTTATTATTATTATGAATTATATCAAAAAACTGTTCAATTTATGTTTAGTGTTTCACAAGTTTGGAATTATGTCTAGAGATTCATAAACTAATCTACTGTATTCCATTGTTTAGAAATGGAACATAGTGGAAGGAATGGAAACTGTACCAATGCATGTTTTCCATGTTTGGATTTCTCTCATACTCAGGATAATTTGGTAGAGATGGTGATTCAACCAGTTCTGAACAAATTATAACAATACTGGGACAAATTTCTTAGTTTAAGAATAATAACCTTACCCGTACGAAGCACCCAGATCCACAAGATGGAGGAACAATGTTAGACCACTTCATGGGGAAAAAACAACAACATTCAAGGGAACTAAAAATCCATTTGTAGTGGATTAATTGATATGTTCTTTAAGGAAAATATTTCATGATTTTGGGAGAAATGAAAGGGAAAACGTTTTCATGGCATTTTAAGGCTTCAAGGGAGATGAAGATCAATTTTGGTCAATAATTCAAAAAAAGAGGATGTAGAAGAATCAATTATGAAATGGATGGAGTTTAAAGATACTTTTCTAGAAAAATACTATCCTTTTTTCCATCAATTATATATGGAAAGGATATTTCTTAGTCTATGGAAAAAGGAAGAAGAGAATGTCACAGAGTTTGAGGATAACATTTCAAAGTTAGTAAGGCATGCTGATGATTATATATGTAACCTAATGAGCCAGAATGATCAATTCATTGATTGTTAAAACCCATTTTTTCATCAATCATTAGTCTCACAATCCTCAAGAATTATCTGTGTCTTATGATTTTAAAGAAAATAAATTGAAGAAAAGATCTAGTGAACACTATGGAAATGGAAATAAGGGGAAGAATAGAAAAGATTAAATTCTATCCGGCAGAAAATATTAAAAGAATCACCCTTGTAATTTCCTGATGGGAATGAGAGTTTATTACAAGTGTGTATAAAAAGGCCACTAAGCTCTTGATTTTAATGGGAAGAAAGAGGATATCAATGTTGAATGACTCAATTGTAGAGAAATGAGGAATTAGGAAAATGACCATCCTAAGCATCATGTAATCATACCATAGGAAGGGCCAGGGGAGGAAGGACAAGATTATGTTGTCATTACTACTGATGTTGAAGCTCTGAATGATGCGGTGGATGGTAATAAAATGGTTTCTTCAAATTTTTCCAATGATTTATTTGATTCAAGATCATATCATTATTTCATATCTTCCCAGTTTTCTATGAAATTTAGATTTTTCCAGTTTGATTTAACAAGGGAGTTCTCAATCAAAACTTCTAAGGGGAGAATTATTACAATAATTTTTTGGGGAATTTGTACCAATCAGGGCATATAAACGTGATTTATCTGATGATCTAATTATCATATCCATGATTAAATTTTATATAATCATTTGTATGGACTGGATTTTGGACCATGATGTGAAAATCAATTGTAAGAAGAAAGAATTTACAGTTTTTGATTATGATAAGAGGTACCTTATCTTTAGAGAAGAAATTTCACCAATTGATTATTATCTAGATCCACCCCAGTAGCACTAGTAAATTCAATTATTAGGTAGGAAGAGAGTAAAATAACTATGGTTGAGTAAAGGAATGTTCAAATAATATATGTACCTATTGTGCAAGAATATGATGATGTGTTTACAGAGTATTTACCTATACTTCCTCCAAATTGATAAATTGAGTTTGTTATTGATTCAATTCCTTGTTTGAGGCATATATCAAAGTCCCCTTATAGAATGGAGACTGTGGAATTAGTGGAAATAAAGAAATGAATAAATTATTGGAGTAATAAAGGATTTATTCACCATTGTATTTCTCCATGGGGAGTCCATGTTCTTTTTATTAAGAAGAAAGATGGATCTATGAGGTTGAGCACTGACTATAAGGAGATCAATGCTATAACAATAAATAAAATGTATCCCCTACCTCACATTGATGATTTATTTGATCAAATTCATGGGGCTCCATATTTTTCAAATATTTAACTTTGATCTAGATATCATTTTTTGTGTGTGAAGAAAGAAGACATTCCAAAGATAGCATTTCGAACCAAGTATCGGTATTTTGATTTTACATTAATTCCTTTTCAACTGAATAATGGACCCTATGTTTTCATGGATATAATGAATATATTTTTGAAGGAATAACTTGATGAATATGTCGTTTTATTTGTTGATGATATCTTGGCATACTCCGAAATCTATAAAGATCATGAAAATAAATAGCGCAATATTTTGAAAAGCAACAAAATAAATGAATTATATGGGATGTTTTGCAAGTGTGAAATATGTATTTGGATACTTTTTTGGCCATATTGTCTCTATGGATAGAATCTCTATGGATCCATCAAGGAAAAAGGCAATCCAAGAATGTCCAGCACCGACAAATATAACTAAGGTATGTAGTTTTATTGGTTTGGCAGGTTATTAACAACGCTTCATCCATAATTTTTCCCAATTGGATATCCCATTTACCAAGATCATATGTAAAGGGGTAAATTTTGTTTGGGAAAATAATGTTGGGAATATTTTGAATAACTGACGAGAAGATTAGTCAATGATCCAATCTTGACTCTACCATCAGGGAATGATGAGATTGTAATTTATAGTGATGCATCAAAGAAGGGACTGGGTTGTTTCTTTATGAAGAATCATAGAGTTATTGTCGATGAATCATGAATGAAAAAAATTGATGAACATAACTAGCCTACTCAAGATCTTGAATTAGCAGCTGTAATCATTTCTTTGAAGATATATATATATATATATATTATCTCTATGTTGAAAATGTAATATATATATCGATCAAAAGAGTTTGAAGTATATTTTCACACAAAAATAACTCTACATGAGGCAAAATAGATGGATTGAACTACTTCAGGATTGTGATTACACTATATACAACCACCAGGGGAAGGAAAATAAGGTGGTAGATGATTTGATCAGAAAGGATAATAGAGTTCTGAACAAGATGATAGTTAAAAGGGATCCTATGTTTCTATATATAGTAAAGATTAATATGGAAATAAAAATGGATGGTGAAACATCAATACTTTTAAAAATGGTTTCCAAACAATCTTTACTATAAAGGATAAAAAGTTCTCAGATTGATGATGAATGGTTTCAAAAGAAAATTAAACCAATTAATGATGGGATATTGATAAAATTTTTATATGAAGATGGAATTTTGATATTTGGGAAAAGGGTTTATGTTATTGATATACCAGATCTAAGAAGGTATGTTTTGGATGATATTCGTAGCTCCAATTTCTCTATACACCCTGGAAAATCTAAGATGTATAGAGATTTGAAGGAACATTTTAGTTGGGACAACATAAAGAGAGAGATTGTTGATTATGTTTCAAGACATATGGTTTTTCAACAGGTTAAGGCTAGAAGGAAACAACATGGAGAAGTCATTCAACCTTCTCCCATACCTAAGTGGAAATGGGATGATATTACAATGGAATTTGTCATGGGTCTTCCAATGACTCTGATAAGTAATGATTCAATATGGGTCATTGTTGATCGTCATTGAATGTCAGCAAATTTTATTGCTATAAGAAAAAAATTACCACTTGAATATTTAGAAAGAATATATATTAAAAAGTTGTAAGACTTCATGGTTTACATCTATCAATTGTTTCTGATCGTGATCCCTATTTTACATCAAAATTGTGGAAAGGTCTTTAGAAATCCCTAGATACTGAACATTGTTTGGGCACTGTCTACCACCCTCAAACTGACGAACAATTTGAACAGACTATTCAAACCATTGAAGACATGTTGAGATATTTCTAATTTGATATTGAAGGTATATGGGATCAGTATTTAACTCTAGTATAATTTTCCTATAATAATATCTTACATTCAAGTATGTAGATGGAACCATATGAAGAATTATATGGAATGAGATGTTTCCCACCAACATGTTGGGATGATGTTGGTGAATGAAAACTCGTAGGCCTAGAACTTGTTGAAGAAGCAATATAAAAGGTGAATATTATCCTAACCCACATCAAAGCAGATCAAAGTAGGCAAAAAAGCTATGCTGATAACCGAAAGAATGATTTGGAATTTCAAGTAGGAGATAATGTTTTCTTGAAGTTATTTCCATTGAAGGGTGTTATAAGATTCAATAAGAAGGGTAAATTATGTTCTGGGTATATCAGGCCTTTCGAAATTCTATAATGAATTGGAGTTGTATCTTATTGTCCTGCAGTGCTTCCAAGTCTCTCCAAAGTTCATGATGTCTTCCACATATCACAGTTGAGAAAATACATGCCTGACCTAATGCATGTACTAATCTATAAAGTATTAAAACATGAACCTGATCCATCTTATTATGATGATTCTATCACAATTATTGATTCCAGAGAACTAGTGTTGAGAAACCAGACAACTAGTCTTATAAAAGTACTTCGGAGAAACCATAAGATGGATGAGTCAAACATGGGAACCTGAGGAACATGTGATGAAGATCTACCCAAATATTTTTATACTGCAATATTTTAGAAATTTTGAGGATGAAATTATTTGATGTAGGGGAGAATGTAATAGCCTAAGATTCTATGGTATATTTCCCTTTGAATAATACGATAGTTTTCATTGTATGCAACTTCGAGTTCTAGCACACCACCACCAATAAAACCATCTGTTATGAATAGTAACAACCACTTTTTAAAATTTTATAAATTTTATTTTTTAAAATTGACTTCCTTTTTGGATTCAGAATATCTAAATTATCTTAGAGTGAATTTTATGTTTTTTCTCAAAACATTCAATTTTCGATGAATAGTTAAAGAACACTACGTTGTTGTTTAAAACTGACTTTTTTTGAAATAATTATTTATTTTATTTAAATATATTATAAGTCATAATAGATTCATAGTACCTATATTAGTTCAATGTAATTCATTGTAGTCATTTTATAATAATTTTATATGAATAAAATCATATTGAACATTTTAACGTCTTTTACCCACCGTCTAGGAACATTTGCAAATTTATATAAAACATAATTTTACTGCTTCTGTGAATTAAATTTCAAAAATACGAGAGACACAATTGACATTAGTAAGTAAAATATTGTTCAATAAGATGAAAATTATTTTTTGGTGAATAGTAACTTTTGGATTTTATTTTCCATGGTTAAAAGTAAATATTGTAATTAAAGGTAAAAAACTTATTATAATTACACTAACACATTTCTTATTTCTATTGTATAAGTGTATTTCAACCAAAATAAACCTTAGGAATAAAATATGATCATCTTTGATCCTCTTGTATTAGATTAGAACATATATTCTTATTATTTTAAAGAAGAGTTAAAAGTGTTAAATTCAAATTTTAATAACTAAAACATTTTTAATAAAGGGTTATACATATTATAAATTTGACTATAATTATTCATTATACATATAAAAATATTTCCAACATAATTTTTTTTTAATTTAAATTATGAGAATTTAAATAACTAAATTTATTTACGACACAAGGAGGATATAGTAATTACCTTATTAAAGAAATATTAAAATAATTGATATTATAAATATCTAAATAAATTTAAATTTAGACTTTTGATGAATTTAACCAATTTTTTAATTTAATATGACATTATAGGATTTATTTAATTTATTTTTTTAGAATTAATCATAATTTTTTAACTTTCATAAAAACCAAATAATAAATAGTGTCAAAATTGACACAGATGAGTTTTTAAAGGAAATACAATCTTATTAAAAAATATAATATTTATAAAAATATTATGTTCATTCAAAGGACTTATATAATGATATATATTTCATTAATGAACCACTTGGGGTTCTCTTAGAATTTTATAGTATGTTTATTAACCATGTATCATAAATAACAAGAAGACATTATAAAAGTTAAAATATTTAACTAAGAGTTAAATCTAAATGATAAGATTACTATGGTAGCCTAACCTTTTCTAAAACCTATTTGTTGATAGGATTTCAACCCATACCTACCTTATCCTAGAACTAAATTCATTTATATCTATTATAAACTAACAAATTATTTTATAATAAAATTATATTTCAATCTCTTCCTAAAGTGACCCTCACACATCTTATAAAAGGGTACTTCCCTATCTCTTAAAATAACACCTCCAAATCCATTTTTATTGGCCATCCCCAACTCAAATATCCTCCCAAATATCCTCAATTACACTCAAAATCTTTACATTGATCAGAAATCCAACCTAGTAATCCCTTTTGATACAATCAATAGAAGCTCCGGAAGAAGATGTAATTATTACATCACATCTTTCAAGATTATTTTCTTCTTCCCCTTCCTCATTATTTTTTGTTTCCATACCAAAATAATAACTCTAGTACCTTCTACATACTATTATGTTATCTTGCAACCATATTCATTATTCTATCCATCCAATGAATGGAAAAGTCACCATACGTGGGTACGTACGGCTTACCGTCTCCATGTTGTGGTGTACATTGTTATTCCCCACTTCATTATTTTGATGGGTATAATAATTATTATAATTGATGTGAACAATAAATAATAATTATTAATTATTCTATATATATGAAATAAAATCAATTTACATGTTATTTCACCATCAATAGAATGAAATTATCGCTCGTGCATACATACGGATTACCGTCTCCACGAACGTGATATGATTCATTCCCCATTGTAACCATTCAAGAATAATTTTTTTTTATGATTAAGAATAATGTTTTATAACATGATATAATTATGGATATGAATAAAACAAAACCTATCACTAACTAAAATGACCTACATATATAAACATATATTGGAAAACGAATCAGTCAACACTTGAAACAATGATACTACTAAAATATTATTTACAAATCAATATTAAAAGATCATATATGATATCACGTTTATATATGTGGTTCTTGTATAATTTATTAAAAATTATTTAACTATTATACAAGAGGTTAACATAACCTCAAAAAAGGAAAATTATAAGGTGATGGTTAATTTTACAATCTATTTATTATTCTGATGTTGTTTATATGTTAATATCTACTTGGACTTCATTATCATCAACATTTGTGTTTCTTAAAAACAAATTTCAAAAAAAATTACTATTTCCTCTTATATGGGTTAAAGTAATTTATACTACTATTTTAATTTCTATAAAATGTTTTTAAAAGAATGTTTCTGTCATTTTCTAAACAAGGTACAATATGACCTTTTTAGGAAATTAAGGTAAGAATGTTTTTTAAAATATATGGAGGGTGCGACTATTCTATGCCATTATGACAACTTCAATGATTACCTTACAATCATATAAGATATTTACAAATTAAATATTTATATTTACAATTACGTGACTTTTAAATAATTTAAAATTTTCTCTCAAACAGTTTTTATTTCATCTATGTCATTATCTTTTGATGGATTTTACACTTGTTTGAAGATGATTTATTATGATACAATGTTCTATATTGTATTGATGGTTTTGTGATATTTTTTATTGTGGATGTGTTATTTCTATACCATTCATGGTTTATGGAAAAAGTATTGACATTTCATATTCTATTTTTAATATGAATGTTTATGTTATGTTTCAAATCTTTTCATATGAGGAATGCATTGGACTTAATAAGTGATGTGTGGAGACCTCTATAGCTCCTCAATGCATCGGTTGGTCTCATTAGACAAACTAGTGTCTGGGAATAAGGCCTTAACAAAATCTTATTTGTAGTCTTGGCATATGGCTATGACTATGTGTTTATGATGTCATACATTATGCATTTCATAATTATTAAATTAGCTATTGATATTACATGGGATTATTCAATGAGTAAAATATCAATGTGAATATGTAGATGGCATTATTTGACTTATCATTTCCATATTACGCTAAAGTTTAATTTTAAATGTATTTTTTTTGTTCTTATACATTACCTTAAATTTTTATTCTTATTTATGATAGTTTATCCAATATTGTTATCCTTACTGAGCAATTGAGCTCACCCCTTTATTATGTTTTCTTTTTCCTATGATGTGAAGAAGTATATTACGATTAACCTATAAGAAAAGGATATGGGATTTGAATGTGTTAAAAGGGGACACAATGTTTTGGTATTTCCATTTCATGATGTAATGTAAAACATATGTATGTATCTAGTACTTCCAAGGGTATTAATCAAATAAATCATTTGAGGCATGATCTCTTATTATTATACCAATGTTATGTAATAATGAACCAACTATGGGTATCTAGGGTTGGGGAATTACAAATACAATTAAAATAGGGTATAATAATATAATGAGATTTAAAAAATATATACAACATTACTAAATGATCATAATTTTTATACATAATAATAAATGGTTTTTTTAAAATTCCCTCACTCTTCAACCTTAACTAGTGGGACAACAACCTTTAATTAATCATTGAATACCATTTTTTTAAAGGATGGGGCCGAAGCCTCAATTTATTATTTGAAATCAAATACCTCTTTAAACTAGGTAGAGGGAGACCCATTACATAGCCTGAAGGCCCAAGGCCAGGTGGCCTGAATACAAGGCTTGAAAACCCATTTTAATGTCCTAAAGGACCCCTCAATGAACAGTACTGCTACAGTACCCGCACTGCTACAGTGCCTACTACAGTGCCCCCACCGCTATAGTGTCTGCTACATTCCATCCATCACTACAGTGCTGACGCTGCTATAGTGTAATCGCTACTAAAATACCTACTACAGTAATGCTACAGTACCTAGGAAATTCTCCCCTGCCCGGATTTGATCCTGGGTCTTTTGATTCCAAGCAGGAGCCTGTACCACTAGGGTACAGGCTCGTTGGCTACCATATATATCATTTTAGTTGATAAAAAATATTACTCATTAATGGTAATGGGTAAATTTTTTCAACCTTCACTTTGTTTAGCTTTTGGATGTCAATGTATAAGTAGTTTTTAATATAATATTTCATAGAAAAACGAATTGGTTCTAATACAGGTGATACACTTGGCCAAATAAATTCTTTACTCTCCAAATTTCCCAACTGAGTCTTTAGTTTCAATATATTTTCATGGAATATGTGATATGAATGAAAGGAATTTAGAATTTCTCCAGGATACAACTCAATAAATAATTCTATGATTTTCTATAGTGATAACATAAAAAATTATTTAAGAAACATGTTTAATAAACCTTTCTCCATCACTAGTAGTTGGGGTTTCTCCATTAAATCCATTGATCCAAGAATCGAAAATACTACTTTGAATGTTAAAGATCCATGGTTACTAATTATTTCTATAAATTTACTTAAGTAAATTTTATTGTCCCCTTGAATGGAATGAATACCCTTATTGAGTAAAGTAAGAAAAACTCGATGAAAGTAGTAGTCAATAAACCCTAAACGTCACCATATTATCAATTACAATTACGAGATCGCATATGAACATAGTTATGAATAAAAATTCATATGATGTGTTCACAAAAATAATCATAATGAACAGGAAGTAAATATAAATCTATTATTTACCCTCACTTTAAGCGTTGTCTCAATTTTCATAGGAATATAAATTAATTCAATATGAAAAATTAACAGACTTGATACATGTGTAAATTTAAATAAATGAGATACACACATTATGTAAATTATATAGATTATAGTAGATAGAAGAATTAAGGTACCTCATAATATCATTAGCCTCACATATAGTTCTTTTGTTATATGTTTTTCTTTGAAAAACATTCCCTACCTATTATACATTTATCCCAATAAAGGGTTACCACCTATAGTATTTGAAGGCCTAGATTTAACATGATTTGTTCTCTCCATTGGTACCCAATATTCTTATGTTTAATTAAAAGATCCACCACTAGCCTCCCCATGCAACATCTTATATTTTTTAATATTCCCACCCTGAAAAATTATTAGGATCATTAGGATAATCTAGAATCCCTTGTTTCAAACAACCATGTTGATCACATAACAGTTGTTTCCTCACATGATATGATACAAATAATTTAAAATTTGTCAGACTGATTCTTAATAAAAAAAATTTCTTCTATTTTATTTCCTCTATAAAAATTATTTCCTTTTCAAGGTTAAGGAGGAAATACATTTTCACCTTTAACATCCATCATATCTATGGTTCGTATCAATTCTTTTTCTCCACAACTATATTGTTTGGGTAATCCAATTAAATAATTTGTAACTTAATGTCATGTTAAATGCATATATGGAATATTATATCCTTATATAATCATTCATATATAAATCATGAGAAAAGGTATCCAGTTCCATAAAATTAGTATCTTGTTCTAGTATTTTCAAATTTCCTTATTTAGGCTTTATAAACTCCAAATATTTATATAGTTTAAAGGAATATAGGAAAATTTATTTACAAATAATCTTTAATCTGAACCATTTTAGATACCCATGTAATTTCACTTCTAAATTTGTCTCCCACCACTTATTTCTTACTCTATCTAGAATAAATCTAATTAATATTCCCTTTTTTGTATCTAAAATATGGATGAAATAGAATTTTTTTTATCATCTCCAACTAATATTTACCTTTCAACAATCCCTATAACCCTTTAAGGATAAATATTTTCAACTTTTAAAATTATAAATATTGAATAAATTCGAGAAAAATTTATCAATTCATTCCACCTCTGAACACCTGAATTTAGTGGACCAATGAATTCAAAATTTAAATAATGATTTATACATTCTATGTATCTTACTCTTTAATGTGTGTGGCAATATTTATTAATCTTTCTTTCAAATAATATATTTAGATATAGGCATTTCTACAATACAATAAAACCAAATATTATTTAATGAACTGAGAAAAAATCCCATATATATTTATAATCATATATTTACTGAACCAAATATATTATATTATCAATATTTAAGTGGATCTAGTTCATTTCCCATGATTATTTCAAATACACGGCTGTGCATAAGGCATTTACACCTGGTTTAACATCTATAAATTGGTTTTTTGGATGGTTTCTATGTGATTTTCACATTGATAATGTATCTTTATAGGCTCTGTGGTAATTAATGGATAAATCAAGGATTCTTTGATGTTTGGAGATTCAGAAGGGAATTGGAGGCATAAGGACCCTTTTCCACCTTATGATGCTAGATGGGAGCTATTCGGATCAACCACATGACGTGAAGGATATAGAAAAAAGGGAATTAAAAGGCCAGAGGATTCTGCATGTTTATCACACAGTTTACAAAACTGTGCTGGCCTTATAGAGAAAAACCATGCAGTTCAACAAAATTGAGATAAAATCTCTCACATGGTTGGCGTGCAGTTTAACAAACCATGTGACTAAACTGTGCATGCCATTACAACTTATTTAATTTTTCTTTTCTACATTCCTATAACTCCTGGAACTAGGATTTACTTTTAGACTTGCTTTTGGAAAACTGGGAAATTCCCTTTTTGACCGGGCACACCCTGGGGAGTGAAGGGAGAGGAAAGGGGGAGATGAAGAAGGGGGAGAAAAAGGAAGGATATTTTTGGCTAGGCAACTAGTTCTAGTTCTTGTAAGATTGATATTGTTAATTTTTCTTTCTGTTCTATTGTAATTAATTATATGATGCATTTTAGTAAGGTTCTGAATACTTTATTCATGAGTAGCTAAACCCTTCCCTTGTGTTGGGAATGTGAGAAATTTGGGTTTGTTAGAACCATTTTCTTTATTTTTGTATTTTTTCATACTCTCTCATCTAATTCTCGTATTAATTCTATATTCTATTTCACTGGAAAAATATATTTCGGACCAACAATGGATTTTCCATGGATCTTTTGGGGAATTACAAAGAGAATATCCATGACTATTGGATATCCTTGTCATTTCTAGAGGGTAGTTCTTAACATAAAAGTTAGTAGAACTCAATTTTCGACCAATGAATTGATTTCTACCGATGTGATTAGAACTTGTCGGACCAAGGGAGTTCCAACACATATAAAACCCAAAAATGTGGGTTATTATGAACAATAAAACACAATAAAGAATATAGTTTTAGTGTCCCACATGAATTCCCATCCCCAACACATTCTCATTATTAGTCATCCAAAATTTAGTTTTAAGCAATCTTCAATTTTAAGTAATTGGTAGTGAATTGGGAAATATCTAGTAACAAGACATCTTTTAAAATCTGAATCATGAACCAAACAAAACATATTTATATTCCGCATCTTCACCAAGTGACATCAATTCATGAATCCTAAAATTCCATCATCATTTCTCTGTGGACTGACCTCATACTTCCCTATTATACTAGTCTAAGTTAGGGAATTGAATTTGGCTGAAAAACAATACAAACACAAATGACTGGAAAATTTTTTGGCGTCGTTGCTGGGGAAATGGATGGTTGTTATATTTAATTTAATTGGATTTATTTCGTGAAAAAAATAAAGATTTCATAAAAATTCTTTTCTTAATCTCATTTCTTTTTTTCATCTATTGTTTTTTTCTTTTACGCTTGGTGTGTTGTCTGTGTGTGAAAACGTGTAGTATATGAGTGGCTGAGTCACTCGTTCCTAGATTACCAAGTAATCAAAGTTACAACCGATTGACCCATAAATCGAAAGAATGTTGTCTAGGCAACGTTATGCACTTATGGGTGATCACAATGCAAATAATCCCTTGGTGCATCAGGAGGAAGAACAGGGGGTTGTCCAAGATGTTGGGAAGACATTTTTTATCAAAGGGAATCCACCAAGGGGTGGCTGTAAGAACCCGGTTTTTTCTGAGAAAGACTTTGGAATATTCTTGATAATATTCTAGAGCAGTGTCTTCATACGGCGTGCGATTCCGAGCCCCGGATTGGCCGGAATTAAATTTTCAGTGCGTTCACACTTGAAACGCTAAATAAATGCGATAACTCCTAAACGGAGTTCTGGATCAGGTACATGAGTGTACGGATGAGACTATAATGGGGTTTTTACCCTAGTAATGACATAAAATTTGTCAGCGTGGGATGTTTGGACCCCTCGCCCGCTCCCGGAACGTTAAACGGATAAATTAATAAATTAATTAATTCGTTTAATGTTGAAAAGCTAGTATCTCTTAAACGGTGGCTCGGATTGGAAAACCGAGGGCACTGTTGAGTTCAGAGTGTGTCGTTTACCCTAGGAGGGGTATAAGTTTCGCGGGCGCGGGCCGTTTGTGAAAAAATGCCGCCAGGGGCGTTTTCGTAATTTAGCGGCTTCGGACGTTAAATTTTATAACTTTTTAACGGGGTCTCAGAATAAAATTCCGAGACCTATGTTGCGCTCAGAGTGTGGTTCTTAGCCTAAGGGAGGTTAAATCCCGACCCCGTCGGGAGTTTGGGTACGGGGCCCCCGGGCGGGGGTTTAAGTGTTTTATTTTTAAACACTTCTCTCCCCCCCTCTTGGATGTTCTCCCCGGCGCGGCATCCCCTCCCCTATCCTCCTCCATCTCTGGCGAGGTGACTCCGGTGAGACGGTCCGGCGAAGCGCGACTCTGATGGATCGTGGCGAAGCTCCGGGCAACGCCCACGAGGAAGGTTTATGCGTTTTGAGTTTTAATTCCCGAACCCCCCTTTGAACCCAGATTTTAGCATTTTTTTGTTGTCTATTTGAGAAATTTCCTTGGTAGCGTAGTACACATTTTACTCTTCCTGTCGCTTCTTTCAGTATTGAAAACAGAGTTCGGAGGAGACCGCAACACCTCGCCAAAGTTTGCGGGTTTTTGGAGGTTTTCCGGCGGTTTTGAGGAGCTCCGGTGGTTTCAGGCGGCTTTCGGAAGCTCCAGGCCACGGCGACATCTCCGGACGGCGGCGGCTTCGGCTTCGGCAGGCGGCTGGCAGCCCGTGGCATCGCGGTGGAGCGGGGAGCCGGCGAGAGAGTGCCGGCGTAGGGCTTCAGGCGGAGGGGGCCGCGCGGCTCGCGGCCCCGTGCGGCAGACCGCGACCCGCTTATCGCGGGTCGCTGTTGGAATCACGACCGGCCGGTTGGCCGGTCGGTGGAGAACCCGCGCGGCACGCAGGTGTCAAAGGGAGGTGGGCAGCGGAGCAGCGGCCCGCGGCTCGGCTGGACCGGGCCGGCCGGACCGGGCTGGTCCGGCCCAAGGGGCTCTGCCCTTTAGTTTTCGGACGCCCGTATTTCGGGATACGGGCGTCCGTTGTTCTCCCCGTCTGCGGCAGCACGGAGTGTGCATCGAGGGGGATTGTTTGATATGGTTTCGGGAATTTTTAATTCCCGAAACGAGGGGTCTCTGAGGCGCGACGCATCCTTAAGTGGACGAGCGGTTCTCCCGGGCTTCTTGTTTTGAGCAGCGCGGACGCGTCTGACGTCCGTTTTGAGCGCCGTCAGCGGCGTTGTGACCCTGGCACTGAGGCGGGGGTTTCCAGTGCGGTTCCAGGCATTGAGGCTGGAGTTTAGGCGCGGGCCCCACGGGCCGTCTCTTGAGCTGCGTGCAGCATTTCACAACTTTTTTCTCGGACGTCCGTTCGGGGCGTGCGAGCAGTCGATGTTGGGTGTTTTTCCGATGGCAACGTGTTGGTGCAATCTGCCCGCTGTAATTCCGCACGATGGTGTGGGCCCCACGAGGGCCGTTTCGGGAGTTGTCGGTGATTTCCAGTTTTATCACCGGGCAACCGTTTTGGACGAATTAGTAGTCCATCTTGTGTGCTTTTTGAGAGGATCGCAACGGTGCGATCCGTTCGTGGGGTTTCAGGACCGGGTTACGGATCCCACATGGAGTCGCTCTTGTGCGGTGTTCCGGAACGCATCTTTTTCTCCAGATACCCGTTCTACTCAAGCGAGTAGTGCTTTCGACGTCTTTTCTGAGATCATTGCGATGGCGCAGTCCGCCCGACCTCTTTCGGAGATGTGGTGTGGGTCCCACCCGACCGAGCTACGGTGAATAGTACCTTTTTCACCGGGTGGCCGTTTTGGGTGATTGAGTAGTCAATCCCATTTGCTTTTCGGAGGGGAACGCTGTGGTGTACTCCGTTTTTTCAGTTCTGGGATTCTGGGGTGGGCCCCACGCGGGTTGGTCACAGTGAATAGTACTTTTTCCACCTGTTGACCGTTTCGGGCGAGTGAGTAGTCTAACTCGTGTGTTTATCCGCAAGGATCACAACGGTGTGATCCGTTTGGCTGTACGGAGCCTCTTGCACGATCCTGTTAAATGTGGAAGCACGGAAGGTGCTCCAGTGGTGGTTCGCCCTACCTTGTTTATGGCGGACCCTTGGCGTGTGATCGCGCACTCTTGGAAGAGTGATGTAATTGGTCCATGAGACGTGGTTGGTCGTGGCTGGGCCTTTGAGGTGGCAGGTTAGAGTTGTTACGTCACGCCTTCGCGCTGACGTTGGGTGCCGGGTGCACGATAGCCTTGGGCTGGAGACGAGGTATACTCGGGGAGTATACGGAAGCGCTTGGAGGTACGTGTGGTTTGTACCTGAGACGTTTGTGCGCCCAGTTAGGGTTGACATGGGGCCACACGTCGTGTGGGCCCCACATGCGTGCCGTGTTCTGCTTGGAGTACTTGGACCTCTCGCGGCGTAGAGGGTCCCTTTGTGCTCTTTTTTTTTGCTAGCAGGGTGGAGTTTATTTCCCCTGGCTTTGTGTGTTGGTTTGACCAGCAGGGTTGAGTGGTCTCCCCCTGGTTTCGTCCTTGATGGATCGGCCAGTGTTGTACCCTTCAGTGGATGTGGCCAGAGCAATTCTGAGTTTTACCCTCCAGCGGGGCTCGGCAGTGGGTTACTCATTGGCTTCTAGGGTCTACCCTCCAGCAGAGACTGCGCAGTGGGTCACCCGACACTTTCAGGGTCTACCCTCCAGCAAAGACTAGGAAGTGGGTCACACGACACTTAGGGTCTACCCTCCAGCAGAGACTGCGCAGTGGGTCACCCGACAACCTCTTAGGGCCTACCCTACTGCAGGACTGGGCAGTGTGTCGCCCGTCGTCTAGTTCCAGGTCTACCCTCCAGCAAGGCTGGGCAGTTGGTCGCCTGTCGACTTATCCCAGGTCTACCCTCCAGGGGGGCTGGGCAGTGGGTCTCCTAATGATGTAATTTGGTTTACCCTCCAGTAGGGATGGGCAGTGGGTCGCCTGATGATGTGTTAGGGTTTACCCTCCAGCGGGGCTGGGTAGTGGGTTGTCTGACGATGTATTATGGTTCACCCTCCAGCAGGGCTGGTCAGTGGGTCACCCGATATCTGGTTATGAATTACCCTCCAGCGGGGCTGGGCAGTGGGATACCTGTTAGCATTCCAGGCTCAGTCCTTTCTACTAGGCTAGCCTGTGGCTTTCCTCCGTGATTACCGGAGCGGGACCCTTGGTTGTACGGGTCGGAGATGGAACAGCTTGACTTTTAGGGGACCTCTCGACTACGGGGCAGTGACGAGGCGTGGTTTGACTTTCCCTAGAACTCTCAAGTACGAGGGGCGCTTTCCCCACCGAGACGCGTTCTTGCGACGCGATCTAAAACCGTGTGGGCGAGTCAGTTCCTTCCAAAGAGGATAGTATCGAGGTGCGGTGATTGAGCCCCTTGGCTTGCAGTTCAGGGTAGACGTGCGGGATACTGGGCATCGATGGTGTTATATCTGGGACTATTGCCTACTCTTTTCTTGGGATGAGCTACGGGATAGAGATCCCCTTATAAGTTTTTTCGGGTTTCTTGTTGAGCATACAGATATGTATATACCTTGTTTCTGGTACCCACTTCTTGGGTTTGGTTACTCCCCTTCCAGGTGAGGCGAAAACGCGCGGGGTATGCCACGTGCTTTCTGTGTCTAGATTCTCGTGATTGGATGAGTCTACTCTCCTGCTATATGCAGCGAAGACTCGACGGGAAGATCATGTTCTCACCATTTCCAGCTCCTTGTGCCTGTACGAGTCTACTTCTTTCCTCTTGTTGGGTTGAGCTGGACTCTTTACTGTACTTTTAGTTGTACTCTTTTACTTCTCCATGTTCGCTCTACCGCACACCCTTCGGTACCTCCTTTGTAGATCCCTCGAGCCTTCGGGGTATCCTACTGAGTATTTTTATACTCACCCCTGCTTGGGCTTTTCCCGCACTTGGTGTGCCCTTGCAGACGACAGACAGGTTGGTCGTGAATTCGGTGGAGCGTAGGAGCTTGGGAGCTTGGACCGCGTGCGGTGGTCGTGGCCGGGTTCCAGGTGGGAGACCCATCAACAGTTTCTTTTTGTTTACCTTTTTCCGGGTTGTGGCACTTTTTGGTCGGGCGCGTGTTTTGCCCCTTTTCTTTTCAGCTTGTACTTTGTACTTGTAGAGGTCGATGCACTTTGTGGTATATATATAGCAGTTGCCCTTTTCCTTTCATTGCTTGTCTTTACTTTTACTCTACACTGTGGCATTGAGTGTGCTGCGTGTGTGTGTGTGTACAGGTGCTTAGGAAAAGGCATCCCCGAGTTATTGTGCCTTCGGCGCTGGTCGCCAGCCCCTGGCCTATGGAGGCGGGCCTGGGGTAGTTGCGGCTCGAGCCCGGGTAGGGTCGGGTCGGGACAAAGTGGTATCAAATGGAGGTTTGTTCCTTGGGACGTTGTGCGGACGTCCCTAAAAGAGGAATTGGTTGGGATATAGGGCAACAGTGTTAACGTGTCTCGAGAGCGGCTCTCAGGCCAGGGAGTCCAGTGATGGTGCGGCGGCCGACGTATCCATTCACCAGGACCTTGATAACCCGCCTGTCGACTCGACATGCTGAGACACTTATTGCAGGGAAATTTGTTTGTGCATCACATAGGACCGAGTCTTTGACAGTCCTTCTTGAGTCAGCTCCCCATCGTTGTTGTTGTTGGTATATACACATATGCTCATCTGACCGCGGCTCTCCTTGGTAATATTCAGGATGTCTCCGCGAGGACAGCTAGCCAGGATACCAGCTTTGGTTCGTGACGACAAACCTGTGATCTACGAGGCCACAGTCCAGGACCCGTCATATGAGCCCCTTCCTCCGGGTGGGCCGGTAGCAGCACCCCCACATGTGGAGCAGCAGACAGTTTCAGTAGAGCAGGCTGAGTTTGAGAGCTCTTTGAGCGCACTCCGTGAGTTCCAGAAGCAGGGACCGCTGAGGTTCAGTGGTGAGCCACACCCTCAGGCAGTAGAGGCTTGGCTCGAGATAGTGGTTCGCCTTTTCAGGCTTGTGAAAACACCGACAGATCAGAGAGTGGCTTTGGCAGCCAGCCTTTTCCGTGGATCGGCTTGGCGTTAGTGGAGTCTGGTGACTCAGCTTCTTGATGAGTCGTCGCTTTCATGGGGAGACTTTCAGTTGTTGCTCTGTGAGGAGTTTTGCCCCTCCTGCTTGCACTCCGTTCGGATTCAGGAGCTCCTGCAGTCTCATCAGGGAGGGATGACGGTGGCCGAGTACGCGGCTAGTTTTGCAGACTGTGCACGCTTTTACCCAGACTTGGTCCATGACGACAACTTCTGAGCGTTGAAGTTTGAGCAGGGTCTTCGCTGAGAGATTCTTGCTTTCTTAGTACCCTTGGGAATTTCCACATATGTCTGGGTGCTAGAGCAGGTGCTGGTGACAGGGGGCTTCCTGTCATGTTTTGCGGTTGGTAGTGGCAGTGGCCACGACGGAGCCGGGATGTCTTCCGTAGTTAGCAGGCGCCGGAGGGCAGGACCTCGATGCAGGTAGCCTTCCCACTGTCGGTTTCGGAGACGTGGTTGTATGCCACTGTGGCGAAAAGGTGCAGGGCCTCAGCCAAGGATGCCCTTCCGTGATTGGATCTCGGGCCGTGGTCGTACACCACAGTGGTGCCGGAGGGCACCAGGGCAGCCCAGAGAGCGCCGACGCTATGCTTGTGACGGGCGAGGTCACTTGGCAAGAGATTGCTCGACCCGAGTTACTGAGAGTTTCAGGCAGGCATCAGGTGCACCACCACGATGGAGGCAGCGCCGCGATCGGAGTAGTGGCCAGAGAGGTGGTGCTAACCGAGGAGCAGGAGGAGCTGGTAGTGGGGGACGACGTTACAAGGTCTTCCTGTCACCACTAGGCAGTCCACGTCAGGCTCCGGGAGCTAACGGTTGGGACCGCGGGTAGCCGCAAGCTTTGGATGTCTACGATCCTGCAGAGCGCGGAATAGTGAGAGGTACCCCTTGCGACCCTTCTACTGCTTGCAGTAGAATTGTTAGGCTCTGTGTGTGAAATGCTTCTCTCCCGGCTCCTTGTGTGAGGTGTTACCAGGGTAACGCAGGGCGTCGGGTGTAACCCTGTGGAGGTAAGGAGAAAGGCGCGAGACCTTTTCCTTTAGTCGATGGTGCTGACTCCTTCGCCTTTTGAGCGTGTAGGAGAGCATCGACTGTGGAGCCTAGTGTGACCAGATATCCTTGGGTGTTTCACAATATGGATATTCTGAAGGAGAGAATCAATGGGCCTTGTTTCAGGCGTGGGTGGTAATTCCAATCGCGGCGTGTGACGTAGAGGTTTGACCGGGGAGCTGAGCTACCCCCGAGGGCCTTCGGGTTGTGTGAGACCGTGCAAAGGGGTGGCGAGGTACCCTACCGCCTTGACCTAACCCCAAAGTCTGGAGTGGGTGCACGACGTCGTCAAGGGCCGACCTAGCGGGAACAGATCAATTCTTTGGTCTGTGCGCAGTGACGCAGAGCTGTGCGTGGGTTCTTCTGGGTGTGAGAAGGCCAGATGTGGGCTTAGTACCCTGTGTTCTTCCCTGGTTTTGCTTTTCGAGGACGAAACGATTGAAGGAGGGAATGATCTAAGAACGCGGTTTTTGCTGAGAAAGACTTTGGAATATTCTTGATAATATTCCAGAGTAGTGCCTTCAGACGGCGTGCGATTCCGAGCCCTGGAGTGGCCGGAATTAAATTTTCAGTGCGTTCACACTGGAAACGCTAAATAAATGTGATAACTCCTAAACGGATTTCCGGATCAGGGATCTGAGTGTACGGATGAGTCCGTAATTGGGTGTTTACCCTAGGAACGACAAAAAACTTGTCGGCGCAGGATGTTTGGACCCCTCGCCCGCTCCCGGAACGTTAAACGGATAATTTAATAAATAAATTAATTTTTTTAATGTTGAAACGCTAGTATCTCTTAAACGGTTGCTCGGATTGGAAAACCGAGGGCACCGCTGAGTTTGGAGTGTGCCGTTTACCCTAGGAGGGGTATAAGTTTCGCGGGCGCAGGCCGTTTGTGAAAAAATGCCACCAGGGGCGTTTTCATAATTTAGCAGCTTCGGACGTTAAATTTTATAACTTTTTAACAGGGTCTCGGAATAAAATTCCGAGACCACCGTTGCACTCAGAGCGTGGTTCTTAGCCTAGGGGAGGTTAAACCCCGACCCCGTCGGGAGTTTGGGTATGGGGCCCCCGGGCGGGGGTTTAAGTGTTTTGTTTTTAAACACTTCTCCCCCCCTCTTGGATGTTCTCCCCTGCGCGGCAGCCCATCCCCTCTCCTCCTCCATATCTGGCGAGGTGACTCCGGTGAGACGGTCCGGAGAAGCGCAACTCCGACGGATCGCGGCGAAGCTCCAGGCAACGCCCACGAGGTAGGTTTATGCGTTTTGAGTTTTAATACCTGAACCCCCCTTTGAACCCAGATTTTAGCATTGTTTTTTTGTTGTCTGTTCGAGAAATTTCCCTGGTAGCGTAGTACACATTTTACTCTTCCCGTCTCTTCTTTCGTAATTGAAAACGGAGTTCGGAGGAGACCGCAACACCTCGCCGAAGTTTGCGGGTTATTGGAGGTTTTCCGGCCGTTTTGAGAAGCTCTGGCGGTTTCAGGCGGCTTCCGGCAGCTCCAGGTGGCGGCGGCATCTCCGGACGGTGGCGGCTTCGGCTTCTGCAGGCGGATGGCGGCCCACGGTGGAGCGGGGAGCCGATGAGAGGGCGCCGACGTAGGGCTTCAGGCGGAGGGGGCCGCGTGGCTCGCGGCCCCGTGCGGCAGACCGCGACCCGCTTATCGTGGGTCGATGTTGGAATCACGACCGGCCGGTTGGCTGGTCGGTGGAGAACCCGCGCGGCGCGTGGGTGTCAAAGGGAGGCAGGCTGCGGAGCAGAGGCCCGTGGCTCGGCTGGACCGGGCCGGCCCAGGCAGGGCAGACCGGCCGGACCGGGCCGGTCCGGCCCAAGGGGCTCTGCCCTTTACTTTTTGGACGCCCGTATTTCGGGCTACGGGCGTCCGTTTTTCTCGCCGTCTACGGCAGCGCGGAGCGTGCGTCGAAGGGAATTGTTTGAGATGGTTTCGGGAATACTTAATTCCCAAAACGAGGGGTCGCTGAGGCACGACGCATCCTTAAGTGGAGGAGCGGTTCTCCCGAGTTTCTGGTTTTGAGAGGTGCGGACGCGTCCGACGTCCGATTTGAGCGACGTTAGCGGCGTTGTGACCCTGGCACTGAGGTGGGGGTTTCCAGTGCGGTTCCAGGCGTTGAGGCTGGAGTTGAGGCGCGGGCCCCATGGGCCGTCTCTTGATCTGCGTGCAGCATTTCACGACTTTTTCCTCGGACGTCCGTTCGGGGCGTGCGAGCAGTCGATGTTGGGTGTTTTTCCGAGGGCAACGTGTTGGCGCAATCTGCCCGCTGTAATTCTGCACGATGGTGCGGGCCCCGCGAGGGCCGTTTTGTGAGTTGACGGTGATTTCCAGTTTTATCACCGGGGGACCGTTTTGGACGAATGAGTAGTCCATCTTCTGTGATTTTTGAGAGGATCGCAACGGTGCGATCCGTTCGTGGGGTTTCCGGACCGGGTTGCGGATCCCACGTGGAGCCACTCGTGTGTGGTGTGCCGGAACACATCTTTTTCTCCGAATACCCGTTCTACTCAAGCGTGTAGTGCTTTCGACGTGTTTTCCGAGAGCATTGCGATGGCGCAGTCCGCCCGACCTCTTTCGGAGATGTGGTGTGGGTCCCACCCGACCGGGCTACGGTGAATAGTACATTTTTCACCGGGTGGCCGTTTTGGGTGATTGAGTAGTCAATCCCGTGTTCTTTATGGAGGGTAACGCCGTGGTTTACTCCGTTTGTTCAGTTTCGGGATTCTGGGGTGGGCCCCACGCTGGTTGGTCACAGTGAATAGTACTTTTTCCACCTGTTGACCGTTTCGGGCGAGTGTGTAGTCTAACTCGCGTGTTTTTTTGCAAGGATCACAAAGGTGTGATCTGTTTGGCTGTACAGAGCCCCTTGCACGATCTTGTTAAAGGTGGAAGCATAGAAGGTGCTCTAGTGGTGGTTCGCCCTACCTTGTTTATGGCGGACCCTTGGCGTGTGATCGCGCACTCTTGGGAGAGTGATGTAATTGGTCCATTAGACGTGGTTGGTCATGCCTGGGCCTTTGAGGTGGCAGGTTGGAGTTGTTACGTCACGCCTTCGCACTGGCGTTGGGTGCCGGGTGCACGATAGCCTTGGGCTGGAGACGAGGTATACTCAGGGAGTATACGGAAGCGCTCGGAGGTATGTGTGGTTTGTACCTGAGACGTTTGTGTTCTCAGTTGGGGTTGACTTGGGGCCACACGTCGTGTGGTACCCACGTGCGTGTCGTGTTCTGCTTGGCGTACTTGGACCTCTCGCGGCGTAGAGGGTCCCTTTGTGCTCTTTTGTTTGGCTAGCAGGGTGGAGTTTATTTCCCCTGGCTTTGTGCGTTGGTTTGACCAGCAGGGTTGAGTGGTCTCCCCCTGGTTTTGTCCTTGATGGATTGGCCAGTGTTGTACCCTTCAGTGGATGTGGCCAGAGCAGTTCTGAGTTTTACCCTCCAGCGGGGCTGGGTAGTGGGTTACTCATTGGCTTCTAGGGTCTACCCTCCAGTAGAGACTGGGAAGTGGGTCACCCGAAACTTTCAGGGTCTACCCTCTAGCAGAGACTGGGCAGTGGGTCACCCGACACTTAGGGTCTACCCTTCAGTAGAGAATGGGCAGTGGGTCACCCGACGAACTCTTAGGGCCTACCCTCTAGCAGGGCTAGGCAGTGGGTCGCTCGTCGTCTAGTTCCAGGTCTACCCTCCAGCAAGGCTGGGTAGTGGGTCTCCTGTCGACTTATCCCAAGTCTACCCTCCAGCGGGGCTGGGCAGTGGGTCGCCTGATGATGTAATTTGGTTTACCCTCCAGCAGGGCTGGGTAGTGGGTCGCCTGATGATGTGTCAGGGTTTACCCTCTAGCAGCGCTGGGCAGTGGGTCGCCCGATATCTGAATATGGTTTACCCTCCAGCGGGGCTGGGTAGTGGGTTTCCTGACGATGTATTATGGTTCACCCTCCAGCAGGGCTGGGCAGTGGGTCACCTGATATCTGGTTATGAATTACAATCCCGCGGGGCTGGGTAGTGGGATACCTGTTAGCATTCCAGGCTTAGTCCTTTCTACTAGGCTAGCCTGTGGCTTTCCTCCGTGATTACCGGAGCGGGACCCTTGGTTGTACGGGTCGGAGATGGAACATCTTGACTTTGAGGGGACCTCTCGACTACGGGGCAGTGACGAGGCGTGGTTTGACTTTCCCTAGAACTCTCAAGTACGGGGGGCGCTTTCCCCACCGAGACGCGTTCTTGCGACGCGATCTAAAACCGTCCGGGAAAGTCAGTGCCGCCCAAAGTGGATAGTATTGAGGTGCGGTGATTGAGCCCCTTGGCTTGCAATTCAGGGTAGACGTGCGGGATGCTGGGCATCGATGGTGTTATATCTGGGACTATTGGCTACTCTTTTCTTGGGCTGAGCTACGGGATAGAGATCCCCTTACGAGTTTGTTCGGGTTTCTTATTGAGCATACAGATATGTATATACCTTGTTTCTGGTACCCACTTCTTGGGTTTGGTTACTCTCCTTCCAGGTGAAGAGAAGACGCGCGGGGTGTGCCACGTGCTTTCCGTGTCTAGCTTCTCGTGATTGGACGAGTCTACTCTCCTGCTATAGGCAGCGAAGACTCGACGAGAAGTTCATCTTCTCACCGTTTCCATCTCCTTGTTCCTGGACGAGTCTACTTCTTTCCTCTTGTTGGGTTGAGCTGGACTCTTTACTGTACTTTCAGTTGTACTCTTTTACTTCTCCCTGTTCGCTCTACCGCTCACCCTTCGGTACCTCCTTTGTTGCTCCCTCGAGCCTTCGGGGTATCCTACGGAGTATTTTTATACTCACCCCTGCTTGGGCTTTGCCCGCACTTGGTGTGCCCTTGCAGACGACGGACAAGTTGGTCATGACTTCGGTGGAGCGTAGGAGCTTGAGAGCTTGGACCGCGTGCGGTGGTCATTGCCGGGTTCCAGGTGGGAGACCCGTCAGCAGTTTCTTTTTGTTTACCTTTTGCCGGGTTGTGGCACTTTTTGGTCGGGCGCGTGTTTTGCCCCTTTTTTTCAGCTTGTACTTTGTACTTGTAGAGGTCGATGCACTTTGTGGTATATATATAGCAGTTGCCCTTTTGTTTTCATTTCTTGTCTTTACTTTTACTCTGCACTGTTTCATTGAGTGTGCTGTGTGTGTGTGTGTGTACAGGTGCTTAGGCAAAGGCCTCCTCGAGTTATTGTGCCTTCGGCGCTGGTCGCCAGCCCCTGGCCTATGGAGGCGGGCCTGGGGTAGTTGTGACTCGAGCCTGGGTAGGGTCGGGTCGTGACAGTGGCGATGAATAGTAGCATTTGAATCCATTGGGGGTTTATATGGAGTATCTTCCGAGGAACCAACACTGGCCACCAGCTCAATTTGTGTCAGGATTCGGGCAGCCACCGCAGAGACAATGCATTCAACGGGACCACCCTCCATCTTTTACTCAGAACCAGCAGTCCTATTATCAAGAAGGACAGCAAAAATATGTTCCTCAGGCACCTTAGGAACCAGTACCACATCACGAGACTCTTATGGAATATGGGCTACCATCCATTTAGGGAGTGGATATAGGAATTTCCAGGCCACCAGTGCAGGCCCAACATTTTGAAATTTAGCAGGACAACATGTAATTGATTCATAATACTGTTCAATTCGGTTGCTTGCCGAGTGAATACTCCAATTCTCACCTCTACAACATTTGGAGATCTGTGATACTTTCTGGTACAATGGTGTTTCAGAGGATGCCATCTGCCTAAGGTGGTTTCCCTTCTCCTTAAGAGAAAAGGTGAAGGATTGGATGAATGGATTGCCTCAGCAATCCATTCTAACTTAGGAGGCATTGGCTCATGCCTTTTATACAAATATTTCCCTCCATCGAAGACAGTCATGTTAAGAAATGAAATTCATAACATCCAGCAAGATGACTCAGAATATTTGTATGAGTCATGGGAATGATTTAGTTAGATGCTTCAGAAGTGCCCACACCACGGAGTACCATTATGGTTGCAACTTTTTATGTTGTTCTCACTACTAACACAATGTATGTGGTTGATGCAGCTACTAGAGGGACAATCATGATAATGTCTATTGAAGAGTTGTTTGAATTGTTAGAATACATTTCTTCCAATAGATTTCAGTGGCATTTGGAAAAAGGTACTCAAAAAAGGGGCATGTACAATATAGATGTCACCACCATGCATGCATCTCAACATGATGTTGTCTCGAAGAGGATTGAATATTTTGAATCTAAATCATCCATACCAAGGTCAAGATATCAGTTCACCTGTATGTGGTGATTATGGTGACAACCATGCCACAGGAGAGTGCCCATGGGCTAATGTGGGGACCTCAACCAGTGATGTCAATTATGTTTCTCAGAACAGAGGACCAAATAGGTGCCCTGAATATCAGAACTAGGGGTGGCAGGAACATCAAATTCATGGATTGGGGAAGAAACTGCAAAACCCTCAGCCCCAACCACAAATACCACCTACTTATGTGAAACAACAGTTTCAAAATCAGTACTCGAGGAAGCAGAAGAGTAACCAATTCTAGCAGGGCACATATCGGAAACAGGGGTATCAAAACCCTCATCCTACCCAACCATTGATACAACCACCTCCCCCACAAGTCGCTGAACAAGCTCAAGAGGAACCTCCCTCAAGGTTGGAGGAAATGATTTCCAAATTCATAACAACCGCTAAGACACAATTTCAAAACCACGAGGTATCGATCCAAAGCCTCATGAACCATATTGGGAAGCATTCCAATCACCTGTCCCACAGACCGCCTGGGACACTAACGGGAAACATAGAGAAAAATCCATGGGAGGAGGCAAATGTAGTTACTCTACACAGCGGGAAGGAGCTGATGCCAAATGTCATTATGAGTTAGGGTAAAGGAACATCAAAGCAGTCCACATCCTCAGGTGGGGAAGTTATAGCCGAGGAATCGTTATCAAGATATGATAAGGATGAAGAACTAGAAGTCCCATAGTATAAGGGAAAAGAAGTGATCAAATCATATGACCCTCCATTTCAATTTCCCGCCCGGATGATACAAAGGAAGCTGGAGCATCAATTTTCTAAATTCCTAGAGATCTTTCGGAAACTTCATATCAATATCCCCTTTTCCGAGGCGTTAAGTCAAATGCCCACCTACGCAATGTTCATGAAAGAATATCTATCCAACAAAAGAAAAATGGATGATTTTGGAACCATTCCCCTAACCAAGGAATGTTCGGTAGTTTCCCAACATACTCTCCCTCCAAATCTCCATGACCTATGAAGCATTAATATCCCTTGTACTATCAGGCCTTATGTGATTGGTAAAGTTATCTATGATTTGGGAGTATGTGTTAATCTAATTCCCTTTGTGGTCTTCAAAACTTTAGGGTTGAACGATCATAAGCCGACCCGAGGGGCACTCCAACTCACTGATTGTTCTACTAAATACCCCAGGGGGTTGTTGGAAGATGTGTTACTCAAAGTGGGGAGTTGATTTTACCAGCAGATTTTACCATCCTTGATATGGAAGAAGGCCAAGAGACATCACTAATTATTGGAAGACCCTTTATGGCTATCGGAAAGGTTTTAATTGATGTTCACCAAGGTGACCATGTTTTCCGTGTTGGTGATGAAAAGGTTTCTTACAATGTTCTAAAGATGATAAAACAATTTTCATTAATGGAGCATGAAGATTGTTGTGCTTTGAAAACAATGGTTGAGGACTTCATCCTAGAAGACGGTGATATGAAATCTTATCCTTTCAGTAAAGAATGTTTTCTGGAGGATGACAACATTGCAGAATATCAGGAGGAACTAAGATTTTTTGAAGGCCAAGGTGGCCACTATTGGCAAAGGGAAATTGTCCCAGATTTGTTAAAGTGAGTAGAGGTTGATCCGATTTTACCATCCATTCTCAAGGCTCACAACTCAAATTTAAAACCTCTCCCTTCCTCAATTAAGTATGGTTACATCGGAGAGGAACATACATTGCTGGTGATCCTCAACGCATCACTCACACAATATCAAGAGGAGGATCTTCTACAAGTCCTTAGAAGGTGAAAACAGGCCATCAGCTGGACGGTTGCTGACCTCAAGTGTATAAGCCCCACTATCTGCACTCACAATGTTCTTATTGAAGAAGGGGAAAAGCATCTCGCCAACCACAATGGAGACTAAACCCCCTTATGAATGAAGTGGTCAAAAAGGAAGTGATCAAATTCCTTGATGCTGGTTTTATTTACCCCATCTTCGATAGCCTGTGGGTGAGTCCCCTCCTGGTGGTGCCTAATAAAGGCGGTATCGTGGTAGTCAAAAATGAAAAAAATGAGCTAATCCCTACCCGAACAGTCACGAGATGGCGGGTATGTGTCGACTATTGGAAGTTAAATGATGCCATTAAAAATTATCATTTCCCCCTCCCATTGATGGATCATATGCTTGAAAGTTTGTCGAGGCATGAATTCTATTGTTTCGTGGATTGTTATTCAGGCTATAACCATATTTCAATCACCAAAAAATATCAGGAAAAGAGAACGTTCACATGACCATATGGAACTTTCCCCTACCACCTCATGTCATTTGGAATTTGCAACGCTCCAGCAACCTTTCAGAGGTTCATGCTATCAATATTCCATGATATGGAAGAACAGATTATAGAGGTCTTCATGGATGACATCTCGGTATACGAGAAGTCATTTACTAGTTTTCTGACAAATCTGGAGCTGGTGCTTGAGCAGTGTGGGCACACAAATTTTGTTTTGAATTGGGAGAAGTGTCACTTTATGGTACAATAAAGAATTGTTCTAGGCCAACAGATCACATTTTATGGAATTCAAGTGGATCCGTCAAATATTGAAGTGATCTCGCAATTTCCCATTCCAACATCAGTCTAAGAAATTCATATCTCTTTGGGGCACGCAGGTTTCTACAAAATATTTCTTTGAAATTTTTCCAAGATGGATCATCCTTTGACCACTCTAATGTCCAATGATGCAATATTTTAATTTGATGATAAATTCATTGAGGCTTCCAAATTTTGATGTAGAAATTCTTCACTGCACCCATCATGATAGATTCTAATTGGGAGGATAAGTTTGAACTGATGTGTGACACAAGTGATTAAGATATGGGGGAAGTTCTGGGCCAGCGGTTGGATCATATTTTCAGACCGATCTACTATGCCAGCCACACATTAAATAAAGAACAATTGAATTATAACCACATGGAGAAGGAAATGCTAGCTGTGGTTTCTGTATTTGACAGATTCCACTCCTATTTGGTGCTTTTGAAAGTAGTGGTTTACACAGACCATGGCGCGTTGAAGTATTTGTTGAATAAGAAGGACGATAAACCACGACCCATCTGTTGTGTGCTTCTCCTGTATGAGTTTGACTTGGAAATTAATGAAATGAAGTGTTGTGAAAATGTAGTGGATGATCACATCTCCCAGATGGAGCTACCACACTTAGAAAGAGAAAAAGACAAGGAAATCAAGGAAGATTTTCCCAATGAGAAGTTATTATCTCTCAGAGCATCACCTCATCCATTTTTCCCTAATATTGCCAAATACCTAGAAAAAGGAGTCATCCTCCCAGATTTTTCATTTCAACAGAGGATGATGTTTTTATCTGAGGCGAAGCGATATTTCATGGAAGACCCACTGCTTTCCCACTCATGTGGTGATGGTATCATCCGACATTGCATCCCAGAGGAAGAAATTCAAAGTGTTTTAGAATATTTTCACTCTTCTACAACTAGAGGGCATCATGGACCGGATCGCACAGTTTTCAAGATCTTACAATATGATTTATTCTGTCCGACCATGCATAGGGACACACGTCATTTTATTTCATGTTGTAATTGATGTCAGTGGACAGTTAATGTCAGCTGTCATGCAGAGATGCTGCAACACCTGATACTCGAAGTGGAAATTTTTTATGTACGTGGAATCGACTTCAATGGTCTATTTATCCCATCCTTTAGGAACACATACATCTTGGTATGTGTTGATTATGTCAATAATTGGGTGTAAGCGGATGAAACGACTCAAAATACAGCTCAGGTGGTTTTCTCATTTCATAAAAAGAATATATTCATTCAGTTTGGGACATCGCGGGTGTTGATTAGCGACTGCGGCACTCATTTCGACAAAACACTCATGATAAAAGTTCGTCAAATGTATAGAGTCAAGTACAATAAAGGGATTCCCTACCACTTCCAATCTAGTGGACTGGTAAAAGTGTCCAATCATGAGCTAGAACAAATACTTGAAAAACGATAAGCGCATCCAGAAACAATTGGTCCCAAAAATTGGATGATGTATTTTGGGCATACCAGGCAGCTTTCAAGACACCCCTGGGCATGTCACCATTCCGATTGATCTAGGGAAAACTTTTCCACTTACCAGTGGAGATGGAACATAAATCTTACTGGGCAGTCATGTCCCTCAACTATGATCTCAAGGCAGCAGTGGAAAAGAGGAAATTTTAATTAACAGATCTTGACTAGATTAGGCGGGAAGCCTGTGAGAGTGAAGCCTCATATAAGGAGAAGAAAAAGGCATTCCATGACTTCATGATCTCCCAGAAGTCTTTCCAGCTAGGTGACAATGTTTTACTCTTTAACTCTCACCTTAAGCTTTTCCCGGGAAGGTTAAAGTCCTGGTGGTCAGGACCTTTCACGGTGATTACAGTCTTCCTCCATGGAGCTGTGGAAGTGGCCGATGCTGATGGGAAAACATTCAAAGTCAACAGACAATGCTTGAAATGATTCTATAGCATGGATGACATGGTGGGAACATTTTTCCACCATGCAATTTGGATAGCTCAAGGCCCAGGTAAGTAGAGCTCATGACATAAAACATAGCACTGACTGGGAGGTAACCCGATATTTTGAAAAAAATTCTATTTAAATGCATTATTTATTTGAGAGTGCTTAGGACTACATGAAAGTGTTTTTTCCTTTTCTTGCGTGTTATTGTTTGGATTCTCACTCCAATTCGGGGTGTCGTATGGAATTTCATGAATGCAAGTCTCACACATTCAATGGAAATTCTCAAAATTTCTTTTATCAACAAAAAGGGGGAAAAGATTTTACTGAAAAGGGTGTGTTTTCATTTATTAAAGGGGACATTTTTCAGAACATCTTCACAAGGATCCAACTGCATGGTTAGCGTATGGTTGGCACATTGTTTTCCAAACCATGTGCCCAAACCGTGCGGCCACTTAAACCCAAAATGTTTTTTAAAATATGGATCTCTCCCCCCTCTCTCCCATCCATGCGGCGCCCTCCCATACCTGATCTAGACCATGCGGAATAGCCCTCCCCTTCTTCCACTCTTTCAGCTAAGATCCTTGAAAGGAACACCCTCCACAGTTCTTCTTCACTCTTCTTTGTTCTTTCTTACTCCATTTATCTTGTTTTTATTCCCTTTCTCTCTCTCTTTCCCTAGGGTTTGGCCATGAAACTCCACATCTTCCATTTTTCTTTTCTTTTCTTCTTCTTTGATCCGGATCATTCCCTCATTCTCTTATCTCTTGTTTTTCCAATGATTTATCATCACACACACATGCTGAACTGATTTTCATTGAATTTTTGTTTTCAAAACCTAAATTTACTCAAAGCGATTTGCCATAGAATTTGGATGCATTGCATTTTAGAATTTCCTATTGCTCTCTCTACTTGTAGTGATTGTGTTCATATTGTATTTTTTTCTTTACTCTAGGTTCCCCATAACCAAAACCTCAACCATACCCTACAATTTCCACTTCCAAAGGAGCCCGGGCCTCCGCCTCATGATCTTCCAATGTCCCTTAGTTTATGCTTCCAAACAATGAGGAAGCTATGAGATTTCGTACCCTGTCAAACCATGAGGTCAGTCCTCACCATGATTTTAGTCTAGACCATCTTGAAGAACTAGTAATTAACGAGGAACATCAAATGTATATTTCCATAGCCCATCTCAAAAGCACTATGGGCATGCACCAACCCATTTACAAGGAAATGGTTTTGGAATTTGGGTCCACCTTTAATTTCTATGAGTATTTCACTGAAACTGTTGAGGGTTTTACCATTGAGACTGTCGAATACATCACCTTCTGGCTAATGATCCTGTGGCATGGTTTCAAGTTGGGTGAGTTTTCAATCCTCATAGGCATATATGACCCAGACTACGTCATGACTGACGAGTACTTCCTAGCCCCATTGGAATGGGATCCCACACTAGCTTGGGTCTTCTAGTCCACATTTGCTGCAGGAGACCCTTATGTTCCACAGACTACCAAGGACTCCAAATTTAGAAACCCTATCCAACTAGTCCTCCATAGGAACATTACTAATTGTTTAATGGACCAATCAGAAAGTCAAGGCATGGTAAGCACATGGGATCTGTTTCTAGTGGAATCAATGATGACGGGAAACTCCGTCAACCTTGCCGATGCCTTTGCTCAATACTTGCGACATATGTTCACCAAGCCGAAGGGAGACAATTTTGGTGGCCCCTACACTACACTTTTGGAAGATAAGTTGCGTCTTCGGTATGATGTGGCAGAGTCCGTGGAACTACCACCTATGCCTTATTTTGATATTAGCCTACTCCACTGGATGAGGATTATGGACCCCGGTAGTGTGAAAATCCGCATGTGCGCAGGTACCGAGACCACCCCAGATGCACCACTACATGAGGGTCATGTTGTGTAGGAGGACCCTGCTGGGCCTATGGATTCCCACCACTCCCCTTCCCAGGAGCCTCATCATTCTGTTATAGTCACCTCTCACCCATCCGGGCCACCACCAATTTACCCACCATATCCCTTCTACCCAGTCCTGTAGGAAACCCTATATGCTGACCCAGACCACTTCTGGATGTGGCAACAAGATCAATATTCCATGGTCCACTGGCAGCTACATAGGACAAGGATGGAAGTAGCAGGCCTTAATCATGCAGATCTTTTGCCTCCAGCCTTATTTGAAGTCATTCCCCACCAAACCCCATTGAAATAAATGTCGGGAGTCAGTGCTCTGATGGGTGGGCCGCCTATTACCTCATCTCCCACCTACCATTTGGATCGTCCCCTGATTACCACTAATCCGACATGGGATGTCGCTACACATGATTTCTTTTTTGCTCCCCTGCCCCCTAACTAGCTGTTAATGCTGGTTATTTTTTTGTTCTTTGATGTTCCTTTTGACTTATCTGGAACTGTTATATACTAACTTTTCATTGGTGTACTTTTTTTACCTATTTTGGTGTGATTATGTGCTATGCTTTCTTTTCATAATTTTGGTACTGCTTTTTTGCTTCACTTGTATGGTACTTTTTTCTTACAACAGTTTGATTTCTTCCATGCCAGACATTTTTTCATTCATCGGGCTCTCACACTCCATCTAAATTTTCCACGTAACAGATTCAGGGGAGTTTTTCACTTTTCAACTTTTTCCATTTTTTTACCCTCCCTTTTCATGCTCCATTGCCCACCATTATCTCAATTATTACCATTACGGGGGACCATTATCGGATTTAAGTTTTGGGGAGGGATCTTAATTGGAAACCCATTTTGATTGATTTATTGCCCAATTACATAGGGTAGAATATTTTCTTAGTTGTGTCTAAAGGGATGTTATAGATGTCGTGGGTTTATACAACTTAGGTAAAACTACATTATGATAATTATCTCTGAAAATGGATCATTTTTCTAGATTGTTGAACATAGTTTGTGATGTGAATAAACTCTGTAATACTACAAAATGATCATTTCTCCAATCATTTAGAAAAACAATCTCTTTATAAATGATTTTTGTGATGTAGTAAATCTAATTGAGAAACTCCTTAAAATGGAAGTCGAATTGTGCATATAGAGTGGTGAGGTTTTTTGAATTTTTGTTGCCGCAGTTGTGGCTATTGAGTGGTCTTAATTTCTTGAACTCTTGGCTTTCTCAAACAATTTCATCATGTATTGAAATGAGAATATTGGGAAAATTTTGATGATACAATCTCACACCACTACAATGAAAAATATACATTTTTATATAGGAAATGGAAGGCCAAATACTTTTTATGACCTTTCATCATTTTCCAAGCAATGCAACTTAATGAGAGTGAGTGACCTATGAAAGTGATAGCTCGCCATTTGGAGACAAAAAAACCTAGGCTTAGCAAATCTGAGTGTATAACAAGATGAAAATGGAGGTACGAACTCTCTTTGAATGAAGAAGGGATAATTCATTTTTAAGAAAAAGATGATTTATGAATGAACGGTTACCTATTTTGGATTAAGTCTATTTTGTTGGATAACTTCATAGACATGGGATGCATGAAGTATGAATTCTGTAATTTTCAATGATAATTAGTCAAAATTAATATTCACCTAAATGTTATAATCTGTGATATTTCTACCTGTATTTTTAGTGACACCTCGGTCATTACAGTCTGTGCTTTTATTTGAGGATAAAAAACTGATCAGGTGTGGGTGAGTTTGATGCACAACTGTGCATAAGGCATTTCCACTTGCTTTAAAATCTATAAATTCGGATTGTGGATGGTTTCTACGTGATTTTCTCATTGATAATGTATCATGATAGGTTCATTGGTCATTAAAGGATAAAGTATGGATTTTTGATGTTTGGAGATTCGAAAGGGAATTGGAGGCATAAGGACCCATTTCCCCCTTATGGTGCTAGACAGGAGCTATTCAGATCAACCACTTGATGTGAAAGATAGAGAACAAAGGGATTTCAAAGGCCATAAGGGACTGCATGGTTATCACATTGTTTACCAAACCGTGTGGGCCCTGGAAAGAAAAATTTTGTGGTGCAACAAATTCTGGACAGTAGCTATGGAATGGTTGGCGCATAGTTTAAAAAACTGTGCACCCAAACCGTGCGGCTGAAGGATTTGATACAGAAGCTCTCGCATGTTTGGCGCACGATTTAACAAACAGTGCACGTAAACCGTGTGTGCCACTGCAACTTCATTTCTTTTTCTCTTTCACTTTCCAACAACACCTTGACCTAGTATTTCCTTTTAGACATGATTTTGGACAACTGGGAAAATCCCTTTTTCACCAGGGAGACCATGGGGAGTAAAGGGAGAGGAAAGGGGGATATGAAGAAGGTGGAGAAAAAAGAAGGATATTTCTGGCTGGGCAACTGGTTCTGGTTATTGTATGATTTGTATTGTTAATTTTTCTTTCTGTTCTATTGTAATGAATTCTCTGATGCATTATAGTAAGGTTATAAATCTTTCATTCATGAGAAGCTAAACCCTTCACTTGTGTTGGGGCTGGGAGAAATGTGGTTTTGTTAGATCCATTTTATTTATTTTTTATTTGTTCATACTCTCTCTTATAATTCTCCCATTAATTATATATTCTATTTCAATGGAAACATCCTTGTCGGACAGAGAATGGATTTTCCAGGGATCTTTGGAAGAATTACGATGAGAATATCCATGACTATTGTATATACTTGTCATTTAGAGAGGGTATTTCATAACTTAAAGGTTAGTAGAACTCAATTGCTGGATAAATGAATTGATTTCTACCGACTTCATCGGATCTTTCCATACTAAGGGAATTCTGACACATATAAAACCCAGAAATGTGGGTTATTATGAACAATACAAAAAAATAAGGAAAATATTTTTAGTATCCCACATGAATGCCCATCCCCAGAACATTCTCATTATTATTCATAAAAAATTTAGTTTTAAGAAATCTTCAGTTTTACGTAATCCGTAGTGAATTTGAAATGACCTAGTAACAAGTCATCTTTTAATATCTGAATCATGAACCATCCAAAACTTATTTAAATTCATCATCTTCACCAAGTTACATCAATTCAAATAACATAAAAATCCAACATCATTTCCCTACGCACCGACCCCATACTTTCCTATTATACTAGTCTAAGTTAGGGAATTTAATTTGGCTAAAAAACAAGATAAACACAAACCACCAGAAAATTTCCATTTAAATTCATACAAATAAATTATAATAACTTAAATAAAACTATTTTTGATAACTGAAGACATTTTCAAAACCATTTGAAATAATTTTAAAAACCACTCCAATTAATAAAATAATTGAAAAAAATAGAATGTTTATGAATGTAATTTTGATACATGTCTATCATGATGCCTGAAAAATATGTCTATCACAACCCATCATGTTTTCATAAATGTACAGGGACCAACATCCTCAAGTGATCCTCCTATCAATTTTCATAACATGAATCCCTAATAGGTTAATGTTTACTATAGATAGTTTAACTGTGCCTTATTATCTCTACCTCATGATTTATAACCAAAATAAACTCTATGCCTATTGAATTTCCAATGTCACAAAATTAAATTTAGATATGATTCCATTTTTTAATGACCTAGCCTAAGGACATGAATCTTATTATAGGAATGGGATCACCCAAATGAATTTAGGAAATTCCCCAATTTCCATATGCTAGAAACTAGTACCATTAGAAACCATTTTATTATTGTGGAAGGATTTTCTATAAATAAATAAATATATGAATAATACATGACACTTTGTTTTAAAACCAAAAATAATATTAAAAAATTCACCTTTAAATAATTTAGTACGAATAGCATGATGGGAAAAATAATAAAAAATAAAGGAACAATAAAAAAGGTAAATAATTAACACCAATGAATCTAAGGTAAATAACTCCTCTAATGTTTCCTAACTAAGAACAATAATTCCTCACCCTGAACATACCTCCTAGTCTCCTTCATCAATGAAAAAACATCCTTTCTTTTTACAACATCACATCAAAAAATGTATTCATTCGGAAAAGAAGCTTAGGTAGAGGTTAGTTACACTTTACATAATAGGATTTCACCGAATCAGTACCATGAATTCCAATGTATGATCTATTTCAAACCATATAACAGATCCCATTTTGAAAAAAAAAAAAAATTGTATAGTTTAACCAGTTATTTCTTCTTTTAATAAAGAATAATAAATTCAAGGCATGGTTACTAGAGAAACCACATTTCGAAATATACATAATCCTTGTATGTTTTATTAAATAAACCATAGTTCTATAATTTAACGAGTCATAAGCAATATAATTATAATCAAACATACATCCCCATATAATCTAATCCAATTATGATCATAGAAAACCTGTATTCAATCTTTACCTACCTGGAGGAATCCATGTAAGATTTTCCATCCCTTCCAGTGACATAAACAGATATTCCATATGGTTATTTATAACTATGGAGTTTTTTATTCCCATGAATTTAAATCAATTTTCAAATAAAATAATTTTATTTATTAAATGATTTCTGATGTAAAACATTACAACATCCTTATATGTTAAATTTAATTCCTCTTTAAGATAAAAACCCATTTTTCCAAAATCTTATCAATCCCAGGATTTTGAAACTCATTATTTTTTCTTTTTATTAAAAATATTTGTTTCCATTTATAAAAATCTATATAAACCTTCATTTTATCAAATAAATTTAATATAAATTATGTGATAAAATATCAAATTAAATAAAGAATTTCAAAAGCACAAAAATCAATAGAAATAGAAATATAACAAATTGAGGATGGAATATGATGTTTCAAACATATATTTTTGTCATTGAATTTCCCATAAGAACACATTTTTATCAACTTCATAAGGAAAAATTCTTATCTATGTCGTCAAAATTTCTCATGAACTATAGTTCTTAAATTTAATTAATTAAATTTATAATTTAAGATAGGTTATAATGGATCATTTTACTATTTCATGACCCCATTCCATAGTAATACTAAAGATAATTTGGGATAATTTCCTAATAATTATTTTATTTTTAACATATTTTTTATGTATGTTTTTTTGGTTTCAGGTAAAAATAAGTTATGGAAGAAGTTTGAGTTACTTCTCTTATGATGTTAGAAGATGTTATATAGATCCTAAATGTCTCTAATATAACGATTACTAAAATTTCTCTGTGGTTCAAGATAAATTTTCCAAAATAAGATAGTTGTACCATATTTAAGCTATTATTTGTAGATAAATTTCTATTTTATAATGTAATATTTTCCACTGTGAAAATTTCGAAGCACAAAGTGGTGAATTTATATATAATGATCAAAAAAATATGAAGGCTTCTAGAATGATATGACTGAATATAATTGTATAATGTCTACTAGATGTAAAAATATAATAAAAAAAATGTATAATAAATAGCCTCTTGAGTGGTCATCAAAAATATGAGAACCAAATAATGAATATAATTCCAATTGGAAAAACATTTGAAATGGTTCAGCAGATAGGGAATCAATAGATAGAGTTAAATAAAACATAAACTACACAGACAAGTATAACTAATACCATATAATTTAATTATAATATCATGACATGGTGTATATCAAAAGAGATGTGATGTTATACTGATATGAGTTTATTGGACTGAGCTCTAAATTAAGTATTAGTATACATAGGATGGTAGGATGGAGAGGTGCTAACACATTACAAAAATAAGTCTTGGAAAAATATATAAGTCCACCAGAATGAGGAAACATGTGAAGAGCTAATTAGAAAAAGAAAGACAAAATTTACCTAACCAATATGATCAAAAAAATATGATCATACCAAGGAGAGTAAAAAATAACCACCCTATTGAGCAGTTATAATGAATTCATTAGAAATATATACTCGAAAAAAGTTTTTGACTGTCTTTAGAAAACATTAAAAATATAATAATTATGATGATTATATTCTCTTAATTCAATGTTAATAAATCTATTAATTTTTAAGGAGGATTTGAAGGAGATCATTGAGGCTGATATTTTATGAAAGTCATATGAATTTTGTTGACTACGAAGTTTTAGAGATGTTGAATGGGGTCAAACCAAAGATTATTTGAGAGAGGAAATTAAAATTGGATCTTATTATTCCTCCTAGATATTTTAAGGTTGTATGCCTTTATTAAAGGGTGAAAATTTTTGGAGATTTATTTGTTGTACGTATCAGATAATATTATTGGGGATGTTTTCTCAGTGAAAGTATCTGACCAATGAATCACTATTTTTATGTACATGTACGAAATATATCTACTATATATAGGTTAACAAATAGAGTGTATTAGACTAGTTCAAATAGAAATGAGGTTCACTAAATGGATACATACTAGATGGTGACTGAGGTGCGCTTGACATAGGTGAAACTTAAAGGGTGTACTAGACAAAGAATTTCTAGACAATGTTCTATGAGAATCCTTCATATTTTATACAACTTTACCTCTAAAGTATTATTAAAATTTATATATAATGGGATATATTATAATTTATAATTAAGAGACAAATGGTCATTGATTGGTGTTTACTAATATTTATCAACATTATTATATATTGGATATACATGGACTGTAGGGATTCAACACATTGGGTGAAACCTCGTAATATCTTGCATTCCATGATTAATTTTTCTATGTTTTCATACGAGTGGGATTGAGTAAAAAAAATGAGAGGATTGATTCTCTAAAAAATTATTGAGTTTAATTTTAGGATAACCAAAAATATAAAATATCACTATTGATTCAACACCCACTTTTAGTTGTCTAAACATTCCTAGGAACATCTTGTGGTATTATAGTATACAGGTTCCCTCTGTAAGATCCTAATATTCCCTATCATAGATAATTTCAACTAAGTTAATATCTTGGGTATTCCATATTTTGATGAAACAAATATCATGGATCTAACAAAATAATGATACACGGTCTACAATCACTCGAACTAAAGGTTATTAATGTCGTTAATATTGGGTTTCTAACCATAGATAAAGATTCTCTTATGAAATTTTATAAAAAAATGAATCAAAAGGGTGATAAAAAATCTCATAATTTTATTCTTATATCATCATTAAAAAAATTTATTTGAAAGTGATGGGTCTCAAGATAGAAAAGTGAACATGGGATAAATATTAAATAATTTTTGAGGGAAATATTTACATAAACGAAGAAAAATTTCAAATATTGAATTGAATGTTTGAATGTATATGGATTGTGAAAGATGAAACTATTGATGGTTAATTCACCAGATTTAATTATATTTTTAGTAACATCAAATACTTTATGTGTATATTTGAATATTAAACTATTGTTAGATAAATTATAGAGAATATTATAGATATTTTTGATACTAAATTATTTTATTTAGAAGATAAATAATATTTATCAATTGATGAACTACATAACTTTCTTTATTGTATATGAAGTGAGGAATTCACCTTCATTCAAAAATTTATCTAACTAAGATATATATTTTCAAGATATAAGGAAGCTAAATATTTGGAAACCTTACCATGATGTAATGGGATTCAGTGATTAAGAAGATAATTAAGCAGATGTTAATGTGAAATATAGAATTATGTCCCTCATCTTTAAAAATTTCTGAAAAGGTAGTTCAATGTAAAAAAGGAATAATAGAAATTGAATATATTGAGAATAAATGAATCTGACATTTTTTTATGAACTATACTAAGAAGAAAGATGGATAATATAATGATTATAATTCTCAATAAAATCATTGGTCGAAGAAGTAAATGAAAAACTCTAAAGAAGATAACAAAAAGTTTACCAAAATAAATAAATGAAGTCTTCATAGTAAAAGGGAGGAGTATGTATAATTTTTAAAAAATTAATCAGAAGATTAAAATCAAAATAAGTTAAAAATGATCATGGAACATGTTGAATGAAATAAGATAGTTTAAACACTAAAGAACTAGATGGTGAATAAACCTAAAGATAACATCATCGAAGATCAATACTTATGGCATGCATTGATTAAAACACAAAACTCAAAAACAATATGCCTATAATATTAAATAAGAAAAGTGATAAGAAGAATATTGAAGGGAATGAATAATTTTTTTAAACGGAATATGTGTACATGGCATAAATCATGAATCTAAATATGAATGTTATGGAACAAGGAATAATAGTTAATGATATTAATGTAAAAATTAGTGCTAAATGAGATGAGTTGGGTAAGAAAAAATATATAGTTCTTGAGGTAAAAAATAACTTGAATAAGATATGTGAGGATTTCAAAGAAATATTCACTGGTATGATGAAACACCACTAACAGTTGGAAGAACTCATTCTAATAATCAGTTGAAATCTACACCAAATAAATATAAAGTTTCATCTGATTATACTAACCATTCATTTTTAAGAATCAAAAATAATAATTATTGGTTTGAGGAAGGATTTGAGAAAAAAGTCACATCAACGGAAGTTAAAATAATTATTAAAAGAATTATTCCCCATATCAAGGGATATCAGACACTGAAATGTATTCTAAATATCAATAAACTCGTTATAGGGAAAAACTATGCTTTTATAGAAGATCTATGTTTTACCAATACTATTAGTGTTGTAAGAAATATATGAATAAGGCATATAACTATTGTAAAAACACATTTCTTCCTTTGATTTGACAAGAATTTTGGATGATAAAAACTGGAATAAAAAAAAGAAAACTCCATAATATTTCATGAAGAAACAAAATAAAATTCATCATAATTTTAAATTGTCTCATTGAAAAATCAATTTGAATTATTAGATGAAATTTTTGGAATGCCTAACAAATCTGGTTACTATTCTAAAGAATGTCTGAAAACATATCCATGAAAAATTCCTTACATCCAAAAATTAATGGAATTTAAGAAAAATAATGTTTAAGACAATGTTTTAGTTTTCTATACTTCTTTAAAAGATATTAGATAGAATAATACATGGATTCCTGAAAGTGGTTTTTCCCTCCATATAATAGGCAATATGAAAATATTGAAAAATATTGAAGAATAAAAGGGAATTTTGGTAAATTTTTCCAATTATAGGTTTTTAAAAATAAGAGGAATCGTAAAAATTAAGATGGATTCTGATAAGCTAAATTTAAAATGAGTTTGGTGTGTTGATTTTCTGAAGAACAACTTACTAACTGTTAGAAACATTTATGATGATGTAAAATATGTTATCTTAAAAAAATATCCATGTATCATAGGAGCTTTAAAATATATAAATGTTGTTACTAAGTGATAAAGAACCAATGAAAATCTATTCCAGAAAGAAGATCCTAGAATTTATTTATATTTATATACTAAGGATAAAAATAAGTAGTAGCACCGAATACATGGGAATTTTAGATAGAAAAATATGGTCACAATTTCCAATGAAGATGTAAATACCCCCAAACCTAGTAACCTAGATCTATTGGTTAATTTATTACAATTGGTACTATATACAAGAGATCGAATCCCAAAGGACCTAATTGTTTAGTAGTCCGGTAAAACTAGTTACATACATGAATTTCACATTTCATTTGAAAACATAAAATAAAATATAGTATTTTCTTTCATAACACCATTATTCCCTTTAGAATATCCATATATATCAATCATAAAAGAGATCCTAGTATCCCAAGGAAGGGAAATAAAATAAAGGGGTTAGATCATATAGCCAGTACGGGTATGTGTACAATACATGTTATCATTAATAAATAGGGAATGATCAATATAATATGGTAAATATCTAAAAACCCATACCACTAAATCAATAAATTGAGGATGAAGATTATCATGGTAGAAATAAATGATAATAAAATAATTCCATATAACTAATCACAAGAGATTTTAACATATCCATGAATCTAATAACTATTTAAATAACCACATGGGATTAAATAAATAATCTTATAATATTGAATCCATTATGTTGAACATCATAATCTTAGCATCAGGGAATTGTGTCAATAAATCATTCATAAATACATATGACCCCAGCCAAACACCCAAACTAGTTTTTATAATGAGACCTACAAATGCACCAAGGAATATTCCAAGCCTCTTTCTTCACTTACTAATACTAAATAATTCATCATATTAAAGGGGAGGATAAAAAATCAATACATACTCAACATTGAAATTCTTATTCAAAATATAGTATATGAAATTTTAATATTTCCACTAATTAATCTAATAATAAAACATCTAGAGAATGGATAAGGATGGTATCATTACAACATATCCCTAGCGGGTCAGATGTAAAGTATAAGGTTTGTTTAATGAATGTAAATACAATAAAAATATCATTTAAACATTTTTGAGGAAAACGACCATTATAATTTGAAAATAAATTTTGAAAACTAAACATTCATAAAATATTACAAAAAAAAATCTTTGAAAAAATATATATAATTATAATGGAATTGTCAAATAGTTGAGTGTTTATCATTGAAGAAAATTCCGCTCTTATTGGGTATGTTAATACAACGAATTCCTTCTCATTTTCTGTCAAATTAAGCAAGTACCTCATTTAGAAAATGAAAACATTTATCTAATTTTTACATATTTTATAAAAAGTATATTTTCGGTAAATAAAATTTTAAATATTAATGAAATAATAATAAAATAATTCCCAAAAACGTATTTACAAAACATGTACATGGAATAGAATTGTTTACTAAATTGAAAATAAATTCTATTTTTCTTAAAAAAGTTTTATGGTATTTTAGGTCATCAAAAGAGGAAAATGAAAGGAAAAATTATAATTTTCAAAAATAACTAGAGAAGAATAAAATATATTTCATTTTATATTGAATTATTATATAATTCCCCAACTAAATACTTATAAATAAATAGATATGGATAATGATAAGATTGTGAAATAAAACATTACAACTTTTGTAATATTTGAATTATAACATCAATAAAATAAATAACTTCAAATGAAATATTAATTATCATGAATGTAAATATATTTATGGTATAACATACTAAATTTTTAGTATATACACCTCATAAAATAATGTATGTGTATAATAGATAATATATCCTAAAGTATATAATTTGAGATGATGTACCCTTATAATGATCACAACATTGATGTAAAAATTAAAAATTGGAAATATTATGTTTAAAAAATTTAAATACAAAAACAAACAAGATAAATTAAAACATAAATAAAACCTAATCCATTTCACACATAATCTCAATATAATATAATAAATTAAAATGTGATATAACCCAATGAGAATAAATTTAGTTACGAAGCACTTGCACTTAGAAACATTAATATCCAATCCCCTTGGAAGAAATTATTTGAATTAAAAATTAAAATGCCATTAATTTTGAATTATTTGAGATTTAAAATTTAAAATTTGAAATCTATAAACCATATAAAATATTGTAGGTTCATAATATTAACTAATTCCTTAATGAGGAGGAAATTGAGATGAAATCTCATACCTCCGGTCCAACATCCATCATACGTGTTCAAAATTCCTGTAAAATTAACATAACTTTATTATAAATATATTTAATAACCCTTATAATATAAATCACACAATATATTATTACGTATAACCCTTTAATCACCCATTTATCGATATTTGATTATTAAAGACTTTGTCGTGGGTGAAAACTACTTCGTTTTACATTCATATTTTGGTTTACTAGTTATTTGGTCCTTGTAATTTGATCATGGATTAATAATATAAAAAAAATTAATCATGTTATGATTATCATATTATATATATATATATGAATCTATAAAATTTAAGTATAGTAAAATTAATTACACTGTTTATTCAGAAGGTTGGTCGTACGTACGTATGAATGTTGTTTTTATTTTTCAAAAGATAAAAAGAAAGAAAGATAAATAGTACATCACCTTTAAATTATAATTATTTTATCATATATATCCTATTTATTAATAAAATCCTTCCTTATTACAATCCACAAAAAAAATAAAATGAAAAATTAATCGCATTGCTTTGAGGCGGATACATTCCACACAAACACAACGAGCGATGTTATCATTTTTTAATAGATTGAAAAGTAAGAAGTTATATGTGGTAATATAATTATATAAGTATAATTACTTTATAAATATAACTTATATATTTAATCCATCATTATATCTCTTGTTAATAGGAAATGATGGAAAACGGAATCCACTGGTTCGTGAGGTGGTAGTATGTCGTACAAATGATCAACAGTTTTATTTCCCATTTGATGGAAGAGGATATTGATATTGGATATTAAATTAAAATTATAAAATATCAGTATTTTTTATATAATTGTTTTATTAAATTATAATAATTTATGTATATTTAAATTATTTGGAAGAATGAATAAAACAATAATTCACGGTTAAGAGTGATACCTCTTCTTTGGACAACATCTTTATGTTGGAACCAAAAGGATTCTAAGGAGGGTTTCCTTATCAAAATAATTACTATATAATATGTTAATAGATGTAATTATTGTATTTTATATGCTTTTTGTAGAACCAAAAGTATTTTTAATACACAAAACTATTCAATAATGGGATGTCACCCTCAATACAAGTTCCATGAAAATTAATAAATATATGAATTTATGGAATAGAAATTCTATTCAAAACTCCAACACTAAAATAGAAACTTTTTTTAAACATGTTATTGCCTTAACTTCTAAGGTTAATCACTATTATCATTTATGTTTTCACAATAATACATAGTTTTTTTACATAATTAATTTATTCGTTAATCCAAAAAATAAAATATGAATTATTTCATAATATAGAAAAAAAATTATTGTAAATATTAAATAAAAATTTTCAAATAAAAATATCATGTGAGTTGAATATTAATTTTAACATAATTTTATTTGATGTAGAAAACCATGTTTTAACCTTATCGTAGTAAGAATATCTTTTTAAATAAAAAAACTCATAATTTAACTTATTACATAAAATATGTCTCATAAATTTAATACTGATGAGATTATAGACCTTTTACCATCCTAATTTTATAATTTCATTATTTTTAGGTTTTTTAAATAATTTAATAAAATATTATTTAACATAAAATATACTTAAAGTCATTTTTGACACTACATTCAGTTTGAGTTTAAAGACATGAAGATAAAAATTAATTTAAAATATAATCTATTTGAGCATAAATAATACATAATTAATGAATATAAAATTCTTTTGTAACCCAAAATCATCCTAAATGCATAAATGTTATTGTTTTTAATATTGTTTACCTAGAGTTTTCCACTCTCCCCACAAGCATTACGTCAGCATTGTATGTAATTTTACGGTAATATATAATCACTAAAGAAAATATTAAATAAATTAAAATAATTTAATTATAATAAAAATAAACTTTAATATTAATTTACCACTTATTTTTATCCCTATCTAAACATATAAGATACATTTAATGGCAAGAGAGTGACATTTTGTATTTTTCATTGCTCAAATTATTATATATGTCACATTTATAGAAAATATTCCCATAAATAATTGAATCATGATACTAATGTGGTAAGGTAAAAAATAAATTCATCTAATATGAATTAAGATGAAAAACATTGGCCTTATAACTTAGTTTTAACCTAGGTTAACCTGGTTTACCCTTTTACAATGATGTCGATGTTTTGTTATTTTTTACTATTCATTATAAACAAAAAATAAATTGACCAAATTATATAATATTAATTTATATTATTCTAAATATTGAAGTCATTTTATCAAATTTAATTGACATAAGTGGAAGAAGTTCTTAAAAAATTTAACCCATAAAATGGGTCTAAAAATAGTTTTTCAACAACTTTATTTTTCAACCATAAGATGATCTTATATTAATTATACTACTAGTAACAATAATTATATTTATTTAAAATTATATATATAAATATTTAAAATATTCATTTAATTTTAACAAATATAATCATGTTTTATTTTAATTAATTTAAATTAAGTAACATTATGCAATTAAAAACAGTTTTCAGAAAAAAAAAATATGTTTAATGCATAAAAATATACGTATAAAAAGATCAGTTATAAAAATGTTTAAACTATAATTAATTATATTAAATATAACTCAATAGTTATTATGTTAATTTTAAATAAAATTTATATAATAATTGGGCTTTCAAAATAATTATTTTATTGAAAAAAGTGATAATATTATAAAAAGTGGTATTTTACCGTATTCACTAAAAAATAACTCTTTTTAAAAAAATCACAAAATTCCACCGTAAATTAATTTTTAAAAGATGAATTAAAAAACAAATCACATTTATTAAAATATTTTTAAACAAAATTGGCATAAAATAATTAAATTATATTCTATCAAAAAGCAATAAAAACATTTTTGCAAAAAAATATATTCTTAAAGCATATAAAGACTCTACCAAAAACAAAGTCATGATTTACCAATATATTAGCTTCAAATAAAATGTTAATAAAATATTATCAAAATGTGGGATTCGTAGTCATACCAAAACTATTAATTTCTTGGTTATATGTATTAATTTTAAATACTATAAGATGGTTTATTTAGTCTTGATGTTGTGAGTAATATATGTTATCAAGAATAATGTTATTATTTAATAATATCGGGGTGTTAAATTCTCCCAAGATTCAGTGAATTTAATCCTCTAAATTTTAACATGTTATTAGAATATAAGTTTTTGACATTCAGAAAATACTTTTTCAAAAACCCATTGTAAAAGGGTTAATAATGTTTACTCTTATAAAGTGGTAAAGGGAAATATGAATGACGTCTAGAATAAAAAAATATATATGATTACAAATTGTATAGAATTAAGGTAATCATAAGATATTGAAATTTAAGAGAAATATAACCCCCATAGGCTAATATATATTGATAGAAAACATGGTTCGAATAATGTTAACAACAATAAACCCATAAAATTATACTTGGTGAAAAGATAATCAATTCCTTAAAAATTATTATAATCTAATCAATTTTTTGTTCCAATATCTTATTCTTATATTTGAGGATTTAATTTACCATCTAGATTAAGAACATGAGGAATTAAACATAATTGATAAGTATAATATCATCCTTTAATCAACTTCTTCAATAATCTCATTTTTCTCTCCAACCGCTGAGCATTCAAGATTATTATTTTTATACCTAAAGAACTAAAGTAAACTTATAACATATCATATAATCTGAAAACTAATAATAAGACATTATTATTACATTTTATAAAACCAAAATGGTTATAACATGTAGGATAACACCCAAATTTAATAAATATTCATTCTATGAAATAATACATTAATCTCTTGAATTCCAAAAATAAAATCAAATTTCTAACATTGATAATTCCTTAAATAAATAATAATATATCCCAAATAAACTCAATAACCTCAATATGAAAGATGTTTTTAACATCAGATTTTATCTCATACACTTCATCTTAAATCTATAAAAATGTAATTGCATTCTTCACAAATAATTCATTACGTTAAACCTAATGGTTATAAGTACCTCAACCAAATATAAAATCATGCAAAATATAATTAATAACCAAAAATTAAAAACTATTTTATCCTCTTATATTTTTTCCAAGACAAACTTGATATTTTTTCTATCAAACCACTTATGTGAAAACAATTCCATACTAATCAGTATGTCATGTAGTGTAGTGGTAGGCATTGAACACTTATTATCCTTTGGTTGTGGGTTCAAGTCTTGTGGCCTTGTCAGATGTGACAGGTTGTCATATGACATATGGGATTTCCTTTTTCTAAATTATTTTAATTTTGTGTCTAAAATATTCACAAAAATATGATGAACATCCCAAAAAATAAAATTATTCCTCAAATCAATTTTTAACCTCGAAGACTTTCTATACGACTTCTATTTTTTAAAAAAATCAAAAAATAATAATTGAATATTATTACCTTAACATCAATGACATTATTAACAGTAATATTTAAAAATAACATTAAACTTATGTCCTCAAAATATAAATTCATTATTACTCAAATAACCTTATCACTAAAACCGATGTTGGAAATAAGGGTAATATATACATAGAACAACTATTAAAACTCAATAATGTTCCCCAAGGTACTAATATCACTTTAAACCGCATAATAGGTCTCTTTAACATTAAAATTATAATCATAAATAGATATATTAACTTATTATGGTACCTAAAAATATTAAACTATCCTTATCAGAATAATACAATTAGTGTATTTAGTGAATATCCTCAAAAAAATTCATTGATTTATCTTCCAAAATCAATGATTTTTTTTTAATTTATCTCCCATGTTATCTAATAAAATTTATCTATTACTGTCTTTGAAAACTCCAACACCTATAGCCCAGAGTTAGTGGCTTCTTTAGTTCATTCATACAATATACAATAGATCACATCCCAAAGGACTGAATTGTTTATATTTCTTGGAAAACTAGATACTAACATCAATATCTCATTAAATTAAAAAAACTTAATATTTTATTCGATAACTTCATTATTAAATTTTGCATATACCTTTATACCAATCATAAAAAACTCCCTAGAATCCTAAGGTAAAGAAACAAAAGAAATATTTGAACTCAGATTCTTTACATGGGTATATATATAATAGACGATATCATGAATAAATATGTAATAATAAACATGGAAAGGTAAATATCTTAAAACACTTTTCATTCAATAAATTACTTAATAATGAAGAAAAAAATGGCAATAATACATGATAATCAAATATTACATATAAATAAAAACATTAGTTTAAATCTTATCCATGGATATGATAACTATTCAAATAATCAAATGGGCATCAATAACTATTCTTATAACAATGGAGTGTATAATGTTAGACCTTATAAACTTACCATCAAGGCCTTTTTCTCATCCTTAACACATAAGAAGGTAGGGCCATGAAAAAAATATAAAAAATATTATTTCTTATAAGACTTAATGATGCACTAACTGACTATATTAGTCCCTTACCATCAGTTACTATGTTCAATTAATTCATCATATACAAGGGGAGATTAATAATTCAATACATAATCATCATAAACATTCATATTGAAAAAAACAGAATATGGAATTCTATGATTTCCTCCAATCAAACTAATCATAAACCATCTAGATAAATAATAAGAATGGTATCATTATAGCATATCTTTAGTGTGGAATAATTAAAATAAATTGTTGTTGTCATGGATGAATGAAAATATAATAAAAATATCATTAAAACATTTTTAATGAAAATTCCCTTTATAATTTTAAAATTACATTCAAAAAAATAATACTTATAAAATATTAGGGAAGATTATTTATTCAAAAATAACAATGAAAAAATATAATGGAGTATTATAATAATTGAGAGTTCATGATGTCGGGAAATTCTATTCTTGATTAATACATTAAAGCAAGGATTTATTATTATTTTTTTTAATAATTTAAAAACTATTTTGTTGGGAAAGTGAAAAAAAGATTCATTTTAATACATTTTTGAAAACGTATATCATGGGTATAAATGAATTGAAACAATAATATAATAACATTAAAAACAATTTTTAAAACATTTTTAGAAAACATGGACATGAAAGAAAATTATTTTAAACTAAATAAGAAATAATGTTTGTTTCTCTGAAAACCAATTTGTTATTTATTTGAGTACATAGAAGATGAAAATTATTGGAAAAATTATAATTTTTGAAAATTACTAGTGGATAAGAAAATATGTTGGGATTAAGATAAAAAATCATCTAATGGAGACATTAATATAAAAATTCATGAATAATGATGACACTGTGAAATAAACCATTTCCATATTGGTAACATTCAAATCATACACCTTAGAAAATCTATAAATTAAGTTGAAGCATTAAATTCCAATAATATAAATATATTAATGATATAACATATAAAAGGGGAATTATATGGGCCTAATAAAATAATTTAGGTGTATAAAATAACAAATTTCCTAAAGAAAACTATTTGAGATGAAAAAGCATTACAATAATAATAACATAGAAGTGGGAAATAATAAATGATGTGATTGTGTGAAAAATAGGTAAATTCTAAAAAAAAGATTAAATAAAACATAAATTAAAAAATTATTTCACACATAATATTTATATAATATAATCTTTGAAGAAGTGATATAACCTAATGAAATAAAATTGAGTTATGAAACACTTTCAACTTGGTAATTTTCAAATCAAATTCCTTTGGAAAAAATAATTTGAATTGAAACATAAAATAACATGAATTTTTATGGATTAATTATATAACTTGTAAAATGGGGAACATATAAACCATATAATTTAAATTAGGTGAATAAAATTAAAATATGCCTCAATGAAATGAAATTGAGACAAAATCCCTTACCTCTAGTCTGAATTTCATCATACATATCCAAAGCTCATATATAATAAAGATTGATTTCTTATAAATACATAAAATAACCATAATAATATATATCATACCATATTTTAGTTCTCATAACCCTTTTAACACTCGTTTGTTTCCAATTATTTATTAAAAACACTACCTATGGTGATAACTGCTTTGTTTTTCATGTATGTTTAGGTTTGTTATTTTAGTTCCTTGTCCATTGATCATGGTTCCATAATCTCCATAATGTTAGTAATGATATAAATATAATATATATTCATTACATATGTATTTATAGTATCTATAAAATTTATATATAAAAAGATGAATTACACAATTCATGGAAACGGTAGGTTGTAAGTACACATGAACAATATATAATTTTCTTGAATGATGGAATAAAAGAAAGTTATGTAATAATTAAAATATATAGAATCATTATTATATCATATGAATAATATATATTAATGGAATCCATCCTTATTTCAATAAATGTAAAAATAAAATGAAAAATGGTTCACATTACTTTGGGGAGGTGGTAGTCCACATGTACGCACAAGCGATGTTATCATTTTATATTGGATTAGAAGCTAAGATGTTATTTGTGATAATATAATTCCAAAAGTATAATGATTTTATAAATATCATATATATATACATTAAATTCATCATTATATCCAGACTTGATAGGAAGTGATGGAAAATAAATCACACAAGTTCGTGAGGAGGTAGTCCACCATACATAGGATCAACAGTATTGTTTCCCATTTGATGGAAGATGGGATGGATATAGGTTAAAAAATTAATTTAAAATAATATATACATATGTAATATAATTATTTCAGTATTCCATAATAATTTAATAACATTTAAATTATGTGTAATAAGAATTAAAACAAAAAATTTTGGTTGAGAACTTTACATCTTCTTCAGATAACCTCTTTAGTTTTGCACTAAAAGCCTTCTAAGGAGGGTTTAATAATAATAAAAATTAATTCATGTATAGGGTAATGGAATTATGGAATGGATTTTAGTGGGATGTTTCTGAAATAATATGTATTTTTATTGTGGAGAGAAGAGGAGAGTGGGTATCCTTTTAGAAGTGGGAAGTAGTGATATTTAGAAAAATTCTCCAAAACAATTAATTAAAGGGAAGTGAAAATCCAACCATGGGCCTCAAAAATTAATTAATAATGGATATCAGAGAGTATAATTTCTATCTATAAAACCAACCCAAAAAAATAAACATTTTTTAATCATGTTATCACGACTAAAAAATGGGTTATTGCCACGGTTCAAAACCGTGGTAATTGGACCCAAAACCATGACCATAGACTATGGCCACTATTTTTCCCAATTGTGGGCGCTATCATCATGGAAGTAGGGTATGGCCAATGTCCAGAGTTTTAACTATTTAAATAGGTCTCCTATTAACATGGTTATAAAAACTGTGTCCATATGTGTCTCCATTGTCAACCATGGTAGTTGACCTATGGATATAGTTTTAACCATGGAAATAGGTGGACTATTACCATGGTTTTAACAATTTATATAGCCCTATAAAACCATATAAATATTAAAAAAATGTTTTCTTATCCAGATTTCATCCCAGCACCTTCCCTCCGAATTTCAGCATCCTAACCAATACACCACCAAAGATTTTGTTTATATATATATAATGTGTTATATATATTATTAAAAACAATGGCAATATGATAAAAATTGTGGATATAATATTCTCTACAATTTTTTTTGGGAAATATTTTCTCCTATGTAAGGGTGGCAGAACTACTGCCACAGTTTTCAAAACTATGGTTATAGACCTTCAAAAAAAAGACATATAGCCACTATTTTAAAAATTGTGGATATAGCCCATAAAAAAACTCCAAAATATATGGTTTTAAAACTATGGCTATATTATACAAAATTGTGGATATATCCACCTATATCCAAAGTTTTAAAACTGTAGATATAGTTCCATGGTTGTAGCATGTTTTTTCTAGTAGTGTCCTTTTAACCTCTAAGTTTACATGCATTTACAATTTTAGTTTCCCCCATTGTAACTATTTTTCTAACCTAGGTAATTTATCTTTCATGTATAAAAATAATGTAATATATATTATATAATATTGACCCACTAATTTGAAATATGAAAACAAAATTCTTAAATTAAAATCTTATGTGGTTGGAAAATTAATTGTAACACAAATTTGGGGTAATGCGCAAAACTTTGTTTTAACCGTAATCTTCATAATAATTTTTTTAAAAAAATGAAAAGGTTATAATTTTAATTATAAGATGAAAATTGGATAATAATTGTAAAATGGATTAAATTATAGACCATTTTCACCTTAATTTTCCTATTTCATTATTTTTAGGATTTTGAAAATATTTAATAAAATATTATTTCACATTAAATATCATTATTGTCTTTTTTAACACTATTCCTTTAATTAGACATTAAAGACAATGATAATTTTGAATTTATAATTTAATAAATTTCACCATAACTAATAAATCATTATTAGCTTTAAACTTATTTTGTAACCATAACTTTTCCCTGATATAATATTTTTAATATCTTTTAATATTATTTACAATAAGTTTTCCTCTATCTACACAAACAAAATGTTAGTGTTGTATAATAATTTAAGATAACTATATAATCGATAAAATTAAAAAATAGATTAAAATCATGAATATCATTTCATTATACACAAATTATATTTTAGTATAAATTCACCACATAGTATTATCCTTCCGTGAACATATAAGAGGTATTTTAAAGAAAAGGAGTGATATTTTATCTTTTTCGTTACTTAAATTATTAGATAGGACAATTTCATGGAAACAATTTCAATAAATAATTGAATATTTAACCTTATGAGATATGTTTTGAAATAAATTCATCCAATATTTTTTAATATGAAAAATGGTGTCCTTATCACTTTTTTTTAACCAAGTTCTTCTTAATTTACCATTTTACCAGAGTGAATTTTTTTACTATTTTACTATTGATTGTGATAAAAAAATAAGTTAAACCTCAAACATAATTTTGGTTATAATTATTCCAAATATCTAATTCAATATATCGAATTGAATTCATGGAAGTGGAAGAATTTAATTTAAAAATTAAACCACAAATTATGTAAAAATATAGTTTCTCATGAAATGTATTTTTCACGCATAAGATTATATTACATTAATTATATTACTAGAAATAAAGAGTATATTAATTTAAACTTATATTAACAGAAATAATATATATATATATATATCATTTAAATTATTCATCGTTAGGTTTTATTATAATTAATTAAAATAGAGTATCCTTATGAACTTAAAAAATATTTTTCAGAAAAATTTCATTTTTAAGCCTAAAAATAAACATATACCAAAATAAAATATAAGAAGATTAAAATGTAATTAATTAGATTAAAAATAACTAATTATTAATTATGTTAATTTTAAATAATATTCCAATCATAATGAGACTTTTAAATTACATAATTTATGTAAAATAAATGAATGTTTTATGAAAAGCTGCATTTTTCACTATTCGCTGAAAAACACTCCATTCAAAAAAATCGTAAATTTTCAAATTAAGTTAATTTTGAAATGATAATTTTGAAAATTAAGTTCATTTTTTACAAAAAATATCTAAAATTTTTATAAATTAAATATATTATTTTCTCAAAAAATCAACAAAAACATTTTCGATGAAAATATATATTTTTGAATCGCCTATAGAACTTACTAAAAATTGAGTCCTTATTTACCAATATATTTTATTTATCTATAATTTTTATACATAATATTTAAAAAAATTATTCCAATTAATAGGAATAATTTTAACATCCAGGTTATAATGGTAATTTTTAATTAATATATCATGGTTTGTTTAGGCTCGATGTTACATGTTGTATACACTATCTAAAAGAAAGTAATTATTTTAACATATCAGGTTTTTAAAGAACATGACTATAACATCCCAGGTAAATAAATAAAATAACAATCTAATGTTTATCAATATTTGTAAATAAAATATTATAATTACTTTAATGGGAACTCTATGCTCGACGGCGTACCCAATACGCAACAACGAGTTTCTTTGAAATCTTACGTTGCACTCTAATAATAAAATAATATTATTTTAAATGGAAGTTAAATCCTAGTAGTTGTATTGGTGGGAATGAATAGAAATAACTATAATATGATTATATATGTTTGTTAAATTTTTTACACTTATCCATTAAAAGATAAATGCTTAAAATAAGAAAAGAATTCAATTTTAGGCATATATACTCTAATATTCACTAAAGATCTACTTATCGCCTTTTGAAGGAGAACCTTCATTAAATATAGCTTTGGTCACTCTTATAAATTCTATTGGACCAAATAAAATTCTTCTTTAGAATCACGACATCAAAATTTACTTTGTGTAAATTTTTGGTATTTTTCTGATAAAGTTCATTTTTTAATGAATAGTGAAAAATGTTGTATTTTAATTCAAAACCTCTTTTTAATATAATTTATTTATGAGATTAGATTATATTTTGAATTGGTTTTAATGTGAGATTAGAATATATTTCTGCCATTTAATCCAATATTGGTCATTGGAACTAATTTCACTTTGAAATTGGACTTAATCTAGTGTTAATCTTTTGATATATATTGTTTCATAAAAATACGCTATTTGTTCTGACAGTGGGAATTAATTATTGAATTAATTAATTTAAATTATATGTTTTTTTTTTAATTTTGTAAAATATACATAATTTTTGAATTTTTAATATAAAATATAGCTTAGGGTGAAGTTTTGGTATTTTTCTGAAAAACATTAATTTTTGATGAATAGTGAAACCACTAAGTGGTATTTAAAAAAACTGATTTTTTCATTTATATGAAACCTTACCACTTCTGTGATTTGATTTTTAAAAATCTGACATACATGGTTGTCAATATGAAGTAAAATGTGTTTCAATGGGATAAAAATATTTTTTCTGTGAATAGTAACTTTTATGTTTTTTAATCGCGATTAGAGGTAATTAGTGTGATTTAAGGTAAAAATGATATTATAATAAAATGAAAATAACTCGACACTTGTCCTAACCCTATTATATGAGTCTTGGCCGACCAGGATAACCCATGGGTCGATTTTTGGGATCCCATGGAGCCACTTCGGTATGATAATGACATTAATTCCTTTTATTTAAAGTTAAAGTAAAATTGACACAAACATGTATTTTTTTACTAAAAAAAATTTTACATTGGGTTATACAAGTCAGAGTTTTGACTATAAATAGTCATTGGAAATCTAAAAAATTTTCCTACATCATAGTATTTTTTTATAATTTTTAGACATTAAATAAATTAAATTATTTATCACATCATGATGATGCAGCGATTTCCTCATTATTTAGCAATTTAAATAAAATGAAAAGATATTGTATCATCTAATACCTACACTTGTCAAAAACCTATTGGATGGGTATATTTCTAACCCTTAACACCTTATCATTGAATTATATCAATGTGGGATCTTTTTAATCTGAAACTCATTTCAAAATAAAGTAACATTTCTTTTCTATCCAAGAGTTCCCCTCCTCTCATCTTATAAAAGGCCCCCACCTCTACCACCTTACCCACACATATCAAGCCTTTGAATCGTCTAACCCCTTCCCATTTTGTCTCTCCACATCCCTATCTTACTCCTAGAAGCCTCACTTTGGGCAGAAGTCTTCCCAAGGAAGCCTTTGAGCTCAAATCAAAAATAGTTACCAGATTTTATGGTAATGTATTAACTTATGGTCTTTTGTTTTATTTTGCTTCTCCAACCCCCTAAAGTCTTTTTATTAATTTCTTTTGTAACAAATACAGTATATTCATTGAACTAGGATGTTGTAATAAGAGGGATTCGAGCTACACATACACACACCTACATTTAATGGTTAAAGAACATAATGTTTCTCTGGATGGAGAATTTCTGCCTCATGAAACGACGATTGTTCAATATTCTTTTAACACCTTCAAAGGTGGCCATTAAGATGTCACTATATTTATGTATGATATATAATATTTTATGTTTTCCTTAAGCTTCTGTATTATTCACTTATGGCATAACTTTATGGTTTCCATTATGGGTAAATGTGATATCTTCATTTGAGGAAATGGGGACTACCGCCGCCTCAAAGTGATTTGATTCGTTAATACCATATGTGGTACATATAAAGGATATATTTAATAATATTATATATTATACCATACTAAAATTATAATTCTATTATGTATCATTATGTATTAATTCCATTAAATATGAAATAGAAATGGAAGTAGCGTTCATGTGTACGTACGGCTTACCGTCTCCATGAACGGTGCATTTCATTTCATACCTCTAAATGTTATGTACTATTATAATTACATGTATATTCTGGATATATATGATATCCACGATATCCAAATCATGAATATAATTCTGGATATAATAAACCTTTGACCACATTAACAACATGTAATTGTAAGAAGTCCATTTTTTACTTAAGCACTAAATATCGACAAAATGAACTTTATCTACATAAATGATTACATATTGTTTATAACATGGAAAAAGTTGTATAAAAAGAATAATAAAATTGAAAAAAAAGCTCTTAAGCAAGAATAAATTAACTTTAGTTTATTATTTAGGAGATTAATGTGTGATCGAGTCAAGTCAGACTTGAGGTAAGGGATCCTACCTCTCTCTTCCTTTTTAAGAACACTCTTTTATGTCATTCCTTTTAAGCTCATATTTCTTATGATTGGGATGTTCATTTATATTAATATTTCTTTACATTATATGTTAATATTATTATAGACCCTATTTGATCTCATCAATCAATTTTTGAATGTTTTATGTGGTGCCGTTAGGCTGCCGAATTTTCATAAGGGGATTTTCATCTCTCTTTTTATTCCCGTGAGATTCATGCTACATTGCTTACTATTTCCTTTTTGTGTGGTGTATGTACTACCCGTTATTTTACTATTTTTATAATATACTCTCATTTATGGGTAGTTACATCTTCATTGTATGACCCTTCTTCAATGGGGTGTATGTTTCGAAAGTTTCCCAAATCGGTAAGGGAACCTTTCACACTCCTCCTTTAAAAAAACATTTTTTGTTATTTACATTTTTTATTGGGATATATTCGTCTATATCATTATTGATTTAAATTTTATATCCAATTGATGAGATATAATTTTATCTCTCATCAACTAATTTTATGAATTTTAAAAGTGACATCATTAGACTGTCAAATTTTACCAAGGGAACTTCTTAACCCAATTTCGATTTCTTTGGGTTCAACTTGTAGTTATTCAATATGTCATTCTGTGAATATGTGTGAATGAAATCTGGTGGTTTTACACTTAATATCCACTTATATTGGGTGTATTTATATTTTTCACACATAATCATGTCATTGATTATTCCTTGCACTAATGACATGAACTTTGAATGGGATTACGTCTCAATTTCTCTTCCTTGAGACACCTCTTGATGATATGAACTTTTATTCTTTTAAAGTGTATATACATCCCCTTTGAGATTCCATATCCATATTATGTCTATACATAGGTCATTTGAATGTTTTAAAAATGTTCTACTTTTATGTTGCTTATAATTCAAAGGTTTGAAATGGAAAATGACTCTTTTATAAAACATTGTTTTAAATGGTTTTAAAGATTTATTCTTTTAAAACATTTATCATCTATGTCCATGTATTAAAAATGGTTTTAAGGATTTATTAATATGGACATGAATGTTTTAAATCCCTTTCAAAAGTTTCAAAGTGGTATGGGATACTTTGATTATAAAATCACGTTTAAATGTCTTCTTTTAATATTTTCAAAGTATAAAGGGATTTTTCTCTCATAGAGTTTTAATAATTTTATTAGATGTTTTTATTTATGATAATATCATGATGTGATCTCTTGTGATTAAAATATAGAAATGTTATGTTTCCTTTATGCATGTTTTATGTGATACGATTATGTTATGGTTCTTGGGCATTTTTTATGAAGATGGGTGGTTCCATGATAAAATAAGGGCGGCTGAGCCCGTGACAGCTCTCCAATGCATTGGGTAACGTGAAGGAGTTAAACATTAAGGTTTCTCCGAAGAGATTTAGGGAATATTCTATGATGGGTATTCCAAACGTAACCAAGAGGGTTAATCCCTATGTAAGAATGTTATGAATGCCTCAAGTTACCTTTTATGTCTTGATTTCTGTGATTTATTCATGATTTGACGAGGTGTGTTAAAGTGCTTATGTTTTATGGGTAATGTACGATTTCATTGATTCTTATGTATACATGTACTCATGTTTCCTTTCCATATTTTTATAGCACTTACTAAGCTTTTTATGCTCATCCCAGGGTTTTTTGAACTGCTTTTTCACAGATCAAGGGAAAAGTACATGATTTGATGATAGTGTCAAGGAAGTGTCAAGAAAGAATCCATGTTTTATTTTAAATATGTGTCCGTTGATGGGAAAAATGAATACTATCTTTTATGTAACCACATTGTTTATATGTGGAATGTAATTTATGTTTTATGATCTAATTCTCTAAAACTCTAAAACTGAAAAGATCCTCAATGTGTATTCTTGAAATATCTCAATATTAAGTAATGTTTAAGGCTAGGGCCTTATAGTTGGTATTAGAGGTCGGTTTAGATAACTTTAGAGGTTAGAGTTTTGTTTTTGAAAAAGTGACAAGTTGTGTATAACCACAATGGTTAGTATATTAGATGGATGTATTATTTTGAAAGTTAGAATGAGTTTGAGATAACTTGGATAAGTATATCTTGGTGTCTATCTTCCTCTTTATTATATGATGATTTTAATGATATACTCACACTGACCTTTTTGGTTTTAGTAAATGGCTGGATCTAGCAGGCACCAAATTAACAGTGGATTTGAAGAAAACTGTGACGGTTTTATGAAAGAACAACTGAATGATATGGGAGCTGCAATGAGAACTCTTGTGGTTATCCTCAACCAGCTATCTAGAGTCATGATTGACCACCTGAACCTTAGTGATTTTTATAAGGCATCGTATATACGAGAAACAAATCCCTACATAAGTTCAGGTAATAATCATAAATGTATGTATGTTCAAAAACATATGTGTAAAAGATGTGGAAAGAAACAAAAAGGAAAATGTTTCAAAGGGACAGAAAGATGCTATAGATGTGGAAATGAATGATATAAACAAGAACCTGCCATGGAAAAAGAAAGCATCTAGTTGACTCGAGGAAGGGGAAAGAAGTTCTTTCTGAAGGATCAATTGAATGTTTCAAATGTGGTGTGCATGGTCATTATGCAAACAATTTTCCTATGAAGATGTTTTGGGAATGGGGTCACCAAGATCATAAAAATATTCGTTTACCAATAACTAATGCCATTCCGATTGAGGATAAAGAAACTGACAATGACCAATGAAATGTATGGATTATTTCATAACATATGTTTTCCTATTATTGGAATATTAGGATATAATTACTAATTTTTTTTTGTAGGAAAGAAGTATTTCGGAATAAGTTGAAATGTAATGGTTAATGGATCCTGAAAAATGTTGAATGAGTAAGAAGTCAACATATAAGGGATTCAAGAGTTATGGTAGATTTTAAGATGGTGAAACTCTTAAATTTATTGAGTCTCTTTAAATGATGGAGTTACATTTGAAGACTTTTTTATACTATATGTAACTCTGATGTTTGTTGTATGAAAACTATATTCAAAGAATAATTATCCTTTCTTTTGTGGATATAGTTATAAAGAACCATTTGGGTTTATATGATCCTTGAATTTGAGGCAAGTACAGGTTAATACATTTTGGGTTGCAAAATGAAAGTTATTAGATAACCTTTATGGTTAAATTATGTTATGGTTATTTTTGAAGATTTTATATCTTTTTGGGGAATGTTTTATATAGTTTTGGAAAAAGGACAACACACAAACCATGTGAAATCCTGTCGCGTCAGACGAAGTTGCGGGAATCGAACCCACAACCAAAGTGCAACTGGTATTTATCTCCTACCACTAGACTACGTGAAGTCCCTGGTTAGTTTGACTAATTCTTTTATGTTAGATGATCTTATGAATCTACAATAAGTTGATTTTGTGTTATCTTTGTAAATTATTAACCTATCATAGAGGATATGTGATTAGGTAAATTACATTTCATTATGATACTTTACGAGTAACTGATGTTATTTAGAGATAAATGTTAAGTTTTATCTTAGAAGACTATGTGATTAAATCCTTCAAAGATTTGGGTTTCAATTTTAGATTTTATTACTTTGAAGAATTTTTATGGACAATTTTTTTATTTAATGGTCTTTGTTGATCTTTGGGTTTTGTTTGAAAAATTTTGGAGATTAAGAATAGATTTGTTTTAAAAAAAAAGGATTATCCTTTTAGGTATTATCTGATCTTGTACTAAACTTTTTGGTTTCGGTTTTGTTTAAGGTCTAAAGACATGGGAAGTATATAGTTCTCTTTTTTGGATTAGGTGATTTTCAAGAAGTTGGTTACTGTACTCTTAATGCGAACAAGTCTTCCTAAATACTCGTCTTTTGGAGAATATATGATTTTGATTAAGGAATCTAGTAAAAGTTGAAAGTCTACGTCACAAGTAAGTATGTTTTATTATGATTTAGTTACACTCAAAAATAAATTCCTCAATTAAGAGTAACTTAAAACAAAAAATTTTTCTATTAACTTTTCCTACTAGGAAATCAAATACCGTTTAACCCATCACAATTTTGTGTTTTTCTTGTGTTTAACTTTCTCCTAGACATGTTTACTATCACTCTCCATCAGAACATGACCCTTTGTTTTTTCCTCTATATCCATATTTTCATACTTCGAATCCTATAATGGGTTAACTCAGGTGATTTTTGTACTTCTCTCCCATTCTTTTTAATTTATAGTTTTACTAAATCTTGTTCCAATGTGGGAATTTCAATGGAGTTTACAAGCCCAATTTTGAAATTGCGAGGACGCAATTCCCAAAAGGGGGGAATGATGTAACATCCCAGGTAAATAAATAATATAACATTCTAATGTTTATCAATATTTGTAAATAAAATATTGAAATTACTTTAAAGGGAACTCTATGCTCGATGGCGTACGCAATACGCAACAATGAGTTTCTTTGAAATCTTACGTTGCACTCTAATAATAAAATAATATTATTTTAAATTGTAGTTAATTCCTAGTCGTTGTATTGGAAGGAATGAATATAAATAACTATATTATGATTATATATGTTTGTTAAATGTCTTTAATCTTATCTAATAAATGATAAATTCCTAAAATAAGAAAAGAATTCAATTTTAGGCATATATACTCTAATATTCACTAAAGGTCCACTTATCCCCTTTTGAAGGAAAAACTTCATTAAATATAGTTTTGGTCACTCTTATACATTCTATTGGACCAAATAAAATTTTTCTTTAGAATCGGAACATCAAAATTTACTTTGTGTAAATTTTTTGTATTTTTTCGATAAAGTTCATTTTTTTAATGAATAGTGAAAAATGTTGTATTTTAATTCAAAACCGCTTTTTAATCTAATTTATTTTTTTTTATTATATAATATTTTGAATTGGTTTTAAAGTTAAATTAGAATATATTTTTACCATTTAATCCAATAGTGGTCATTGGAAATAATATCGCCTTGAAATCGGACTTAAACTAGTGTCAATCTTTTGATATATGATGTTTCATAAAAACACGCTATTTGTTCTGACAGTGGGAATTAATTGTTGAATTAATTAATTTAACTAATATGTTTTGAATTTTTCAAAATAGATATAATTTTTGAATTTGTAATATCAAATATGACTTTGGGAGAAGTTTTGGTATTTTTCTAAAAAACTTCAATTTTGGTGAATAGTGAAACCACTAAGTGGTACATAAAAAAACTGATTTTTTCGTTTAAATGAAACTTTACCACTTATGTGATTTGATTTTCAAAAATCTGACATACATGGTTGTCATTTGGAAGTAAAATGTGGTTCAATGGGATTAAAATATTTTTTTCTGAATAGTAACTTTTATGTTTTTTAATCGTGATTAGAGGTAATTAGAGTGATTTAAGGTAAAAATTATATTATAATAAAATGAAAATAACTCAACACTTGTACTAAACCTATTGGATGAGTCTTTTCCGACCAAGTCAACCCATAGGTTGATTTTTAGGACCCCATGGAGCCACATGGGTAAGATAATGACATTAATTACTTTTATTTAAAGTAAAAGTAAAAATGACACAAACAAGTATTGTTTTACTAAAAAAATTACATGGGGTTATACAAATAATATTTTTGAATATAAATAGTCATTGGATATCTAAAAATATTTCCTAAATCATATTATTTTTTATAATTTTTAGACATTAAATAAATTAAATTATTTATGACATCATGATGATTTAGTGATTACCTCATTATTTAACAATTTTAATAAAATGAAAAGATATTGTAAAATCTAAGACCTAAACATGTCAGAAACCTATTGTATGGGTTTATTTCGAATAATTATCACCTTATAATATAATTATATCAATGTGTTACCTTTTAAATCAGAAACGCATTTCAAAATAAAGTAATATTTCTTTACTTTCCAAGAGTGCCCCTCTTCTCCTCTTATAAAAGGCCCCCACCTCTACAACATTACCCACATAACTAAAGCCTTTGGCTCGGCCAAACCCTGCCCATTTTGTCTCTCCACATCCGTTTATTACCCCTAGAAGCCTCACTTTGGGAATAAGTCTTCCCAAAGAAGACTTTGAGCTCAAATCAAAAAGAGTTACCCGATTTTAAGGTAATGTCTTCACTTGTGTTCTTTTGTTTTATTTTTCTTCTCCAACCCCATAAACTATTTTTATTCATTTCATTCATAACATATAAAGTATCCTCAATATACAAGGATGTTTTTATAATAGGTATTCTAGCTACACTTACACACACCTACATTTAATGGTTAAAGAACATACTGGTTCGGTGGATGGTGAATTTCTACCTCACGAAACGACGATTTTTCAATATTATTTTAACAACTTCAAAGGTGGCCATTAATATGTCACTATATTTATATATGATATATAATATTTTATGTTTTCCTTAAGCTTCTCTATTTTTCATTTATGGAATACCTTTATGGTTTCCATAATGGGTAAACATGATATCTTCATTTTAGGAAGTGCGGACTACCGACCCCTCAAAGTGATTTGATTCGTTATTACCATATGTGGTATGTATAAAAGATAGATTTAATAATATTATATATGATACCATACTGGAATTATAATACTATTATGTATAATTATGTTTTAATTCCATTAAATATGAAATAGAAATTGAAGTAGCGTTCATGTGTACGTACGGCTTACCGTCTCCATGAACGGTGCATTTCATTTCTTAACTCTATATGTTATGTACTATTATAAATACATGTATATTCTGTATATATATGATATATATGATATCCAAATCATTAATATCATTCTGGATATAACAAACCATTGACCACATAAACAACCTGTAATTGTAAGAAGTCCATTTTTAACTTAAGTACTAAATATCGACAAAACGAAATGTATCAACTCAAATGATTAAATATTGTTTATAACATGGAAATAAGTTGTATAAAATGAATAATAAAATTGAAAAAAAAATCTTATGGAAGTAGAAATTAACTTTAGTTTATTATTCAGGAGATTAAAGTGTGATCGAGTCAAGTCGAACTTGAGGTAAGGGATCCTACCTCTCTCTTTCTTTTTAAGAACACTCTTTTATGTCATTCATTTTAACAACATATTTCTTATGATTGGGATGTTCTTTTATATTAATATTTCTGTAAATTCTATGTTAATATGATTAGAGACCCTATTTTATCTCATCAATCCATTTTTGGACGTTTTATGTGGCGCCGTTAGGCTGCCAAATTTTCATAAGGGGATTTTCATCTCTGTTTTTATTCCCGTGAGATTCATGCTACAATGGACACTATTTCCTTTTTGTGTGGTGTATGTACTACCCATTATTTTACTATTTGTATAATATAATCTCATTTATGGGTAGTTACATCTTCATTTTATGACCCTTCTGCAATGGGGTGTATGTTTCGAATATTGCCCAAATCGGTAAGGGAACCTTTCACACTCCTCTTTTAAAAAAACTTATTTTGTTATTCACATATTTTTATTGGGATATGTTGGTCTATATCCTTATTTATGTAAATTTTATTTCCAAGTTATGAGATACCATTTTCTCTCTAATCAACTAATTTTATGAATTTTAAAAGTGACGTCGTTAGGCTTTCAAATTTTACCAAGGGAACTTCTTAACCCAATTTCGATTTCTTTGGGTTCAACTTGTAGTTATTAAATATGTCATCCTATGAATATGTGTGAATGAACTCTGGTTGTTTTACACATAATATCCACTTATATTTGGTGTATTTATATTTTAACACATAATTATGTCATTGATTTATCCTTGCACTAATGACATGATCTTTAAATGGGATTACGTCTCAATTTCTATTACTTGAGACACTTCTTGATGATATGCACTTTTATTCTTTTAAAGTGTATATACAACCCCTTTGTCATTCCATATCCATATTATTTCTATACTCAGGTCATTTAAATGTTTTGAAAATGTTCAACTTTCATGTTTCTTATAATTCAAAGGTTCGAAATGGAAAAGGAATCTTTTATTAAAACATTGTTTTAAATGGTTTTAAAGATTTATTCTTTTAAAACATTTATCATCCATGTCCATGTTTTGAAAATGGTTTTAAGGATTTATTTATATGTACATGAATTTTTTAATTCCCTTTCAAATGTTTCAAAGTGGTATGGGACACTTTGATTCTAAAATCTCGTTTAAATGTCTTCTTTTAATATTTTTAAAGTATAAAAGAATTTTTCTATCATAGAGTTTAAATGATTTTATTAGATGTTTTTATTTATGATAATATCATTATGTGATCTCTAATGAATAAAATATTGAAATTTTATTTTTCCTTTATGCATGTTTTATGTGATACGACTATGTTATGGTTCTTGGGAATTTTTATGAAGATGGGTGGTTCTGTGATAAACTAAGGGCGGGTGATCTCGTGACAGCTCTCCAATGCATTGGGTAATGCGATGGAGTGAAACGTTAAGGTTTATACAAAGATATTTAGGGAATATTCTGTGATGGGTATTCCAAACGTAACAAGGAGGGTTACTCCTTGCGTAAGAATGTTATGAATGTCTCAAGTTACGTTTTATGTCTTGATTTCTATGATTTATTAATGATTTGACGAGGTATGTTAAAGTGCATATGTTTTATGGGTAATGTATGATTTCATTGATTCTTATATATACATGTACTCATGTTTACTTTCCATATTTTTATATCCCTTACTGAGATTTTTATGCTCATCCCAAGTTTTTTTGAAATGTTTTTCACAGGCCAACGGAAAGGTACATGATATGATGATAGTGTTAAGGAAGAGTCAAAAAAGAATCTATGTTCTATTTTAAATATGTGTCTGTTGATGGGAAAATGAATACTATCTTTTATGTAACCACTTTGTTTTATGTGGAATGTAATGCATGTTTTAAGATATAATTCTCTAAAACTATAATCCTAAAAAGATACTCAATTTGTATTCTTGAAATATCTCATGATTAAGTAATGTTTAAGGTTGGGGCCATATAATGACATTAGAGACATAACAATACTAAATAGGAAATATAATGTTTTTTACAACATACCTAAAATATATCATTGTTAGTGGAAGATGTATAAAATATTAAATTCAATACACCAAACCTCTTGAGCTCATATAGTCTAATATATATAGACTGATGACACATTAAATAACAAAGGGTGATTTGTAATTAATTACATTCATTGATGACTTCACTCCAATGGCCATCGTAATGTTCATGAAATATAAATCAGATGATTCATAGTTTTTTATAAGTTTCAGAAGGTATATTAAAGATGATTGGGGTGAATATATATTGAATTGGAGGATATATAATAGAAAGGAGTAAATAAGTAACTATTTTATGTTTTTTCTAATGAAACATGGAATTAAACATCAATGTATTTCTCCCTACACTCATCAATAAAATAGATTATAATTAATGAAAAACCAAACATTTTTTGAAATATAAGGATGCATACTCACTGAATACCAGCTTTCTAAATTATTTTGGAGATAAGTTGTAAGTACAGTTGGACATGTTGAAAAAGTATTTTTTTTACTTTAACCAAAATAAAAAATGACTCCCTATAATATATGGCATATAATAATACCTATAGTGGAATAAATTATGTACTTAGGGATCCATTTCTTACAAACGATCAAATATATATTTTAATAGGATAATCATCTTATAGATAAATCAACAAGTCCTTGAATAAATGACTACATATGTTGGCTTATTCCCTTATATGTAAAAGTCATTAAAAACTAGTCCACCTAAACAAAATTTATTGAAGATGATGAGGATGGTATAAAGAATAACAAATTCTAAATTCTAAATAAGTTAATAAGAAGGAATATGAATTAGATATCAATCCAGTATAGGATAATTCAAATTAGTCCATTAACGAGGAATGTATGACTGAATGAAAATCACAAAAATTATGAAAATCACAAAAACAAGTTTAATATAATAATATTATTAGAGACCCATAATATATGCTTACTAACTAATGAAGATTTTAGTTTCAAAATAAAACACTAATTTTCTCATAATAGGAACCAAAATCCATTTCAAAAGTATTTTGTAACATCCTGAATCAGATTCCACATGTTGGTTCCCTGATCCAGTCGATTAAATGACCTCACACACACCTCCCCGTATTCTAGAGGCTTCCGACTAGAAGTGAGTGTCTAACATTTAATGTGGAGAGAATATACTATTTGTATCAAATTATCACAAAATCAGGAATAAATAACTAATAACCTAATGGTAATAAAAAATAACTAGAAAAATAACATAAAAATAATGACCAACATCACATAATAATCCAAAAATAGGAAAACAATATCCAAAACCAAGAAGTTGAAATTTCATTCCAAATATGTGTTACGTTTCAAATGAATAACATTAATAAGCTCACACTGATAACTCCCAAGTGGGTCCTAACATCATGTACAGTCCCCTCATCCTTTCTCTATAAAACACATCCATATAAAGTAGTCTTATATCCCATATACTATCCTACAAACATGAAGTATATTTGGGTACCAATAGGTCTACCTGAGTAGGGTGTGAGTACAAATCTATAGTCCAACACCAACAATGTCAAAAAAAAATATTTAGTTGATAATAGTGTATAAGGTTATAATAAAAGTAAAATACAAATTAAAAACTAAACATTTTTTCCATTAAATTATTCATTAATTAACCACATAAATCATCAGGTTCATGATGACACCCAAACAAAAAATAAATTATTCATCCCATGGAAATGTTTGAACCATCCACCAAAGAGATATCACATTTAATTCTACCATGGTTTTCAATTAATCATTTAATTCCAATTCACATTTATCTAATATGTTCCTATAGTATTAGATTGGTACTATATTGGAATTTAGAGGAGTATTCCCTATCCCACAACCTAGGGATCTAATGTAATAAATATAAATATTAGGGTCCTAGAGTGGTAGTTTGTAACCACATCGGTATTTGTAGTAGTAATACCTATCCCACAACTCATTCACCATTATCATATCTCATGGTTCCAAATACTCCACTATTTATCAATCATTCCCATAATTCATTATTCAATCCATTTTTTGAATTCGTTTATCAACCATGATTAATTTATAAATATTCAATTCCATCATATTAGCACTCCCCATTGGTTACCATCAATATTATAAATACATTAATTAATCAATTTCATAAACCCGTTATTCTATCAATTTCATAATCCCATTTTAACCAATGTATTAATTAAAATTATAATGAAATTTCCCAATGTGTAAATTATGATTTCAAAATTATGAACATGTAATTATAATCAGGACAATGGGAATTAAAAATTAGACCACCTAACTCAAGATTGTTGAACTTCATTTGTAAAACTAAAATCCATAATTTGATGTAGAATAATCAAAATCACAACATGTGGAAGATCATGGAATCATACCTAAGAGCAAGATCCTATGGAACAAGATCCAGTAAAAAATAGATCTAAACCATCTCTAATAGTGTAAAAATCATTCCACTTTATTAGAGAAGAGAGATAAGAGAGGGAGGAAACTAACATGGGGAAGAAATCACATACCGTAGATGATGTGATCCTTCAATAAGAACATTGATTCATAAAAAATGGGGTTTCAAGAGCCTTAGAATCATCTCAAGAGCTTCCATTATCAAAGGAATTTTATTAGGGACAATATGGGGTGAGTGTTGGTTAAAACTAGGGGGATAAGTAATTTTAGATTATTTTTTTAGGAGATTAAAAATCACGTACATGGTTTGTTGGTTAGAGGTTCATGGTTTAGAAAACCATTTTCCTCAAATGTGAGACTCTCTGTAGGGGTTCCATAGTCTCTATTAAGTGACACACAGTTTGAGAAACTGTGTGCCATCCTAGAAAATACACTATGATGGAGGGTTCGCGGTTTGGGGATGGGGGTTGTAAGATTTTTCCAAACCATGCACCAACTGTGAGGCACCTCATGTCTATCCAAAATAAAGTGAATAGTTTCTTAAGGATAGGCGCATAGTTTCTCCAAATCTTTCTCCAACTGTTCATAGCCCCATGGGATTCAAAATTTAACCAACATCACAAAAAAACCCATATAAAAATCAAAATGATTTATAGTCAGAAAAAGGGTATGAAAGTACCCAAAATAAGTACGATAAATCTCCATAATGGTCGGGATCTTACATATTTGATCAAAAATAATGCTAAAATTTAATTAAATAAAAGATAGATTAAATTTTGAATAATGACATGTCGGATCTTGTTTATCAACCAAAAGGAAATAATATTATTATAAAAAAGGTGTTCATAAATAAAATCAAATAACATGTGAAAATTTTGACAAATAAATCATGGCTAGTTTGGAAAGGTTACTCAATAGTGGAAGGTGTTGATTTTCAAGAATCGTTCCCCTATTTTTAGATTCAAAACTATCATAATGATTTTGAATGTTGTTTCTCGTCAATATAATAAAATATTATTATATTTATGTTAAACCCTAATTCTCGAATTGTAAAATTAAAGAAGATTTTTATATTGATAAACCTAATGGGTCATTACTTGATTATGATAGGACAATGGTGTGTAAAGAGAAGAAATATTTTTATTGGATTAATGTGGACCCTTTTGAATCATATTCAAAACATTATTATTTCTTGAAAAATTATACTTTTATATTTTTTGTGGTTAAGATATAATTTTTTTAGGTGATAGTTATAAATATTGTAAAAAAATTTCAGAATAAATGATGAATTTATTTGGGATGTCAATTCTTGGAGAGTTTAATTTATTCAAAGGAATATAAATTCAATAGAAATGGTTATACTTTTTACTATAACTACATATGTATGCCAAGAAGACACTATAAAATTTTAGCATGGAATATTCAATGGAAGTTTCTATACATATTGTTGTTAGAATGTATATGTGTTAAGATGAAGGTGGCCAAGGTGTTAATCATAAATTGATTCAGAATCTGATCTTAATTATACATTATATTACTTCTTTGAGAGAAAACACTGCATATTTTGTAACTTATTTTTCAATATATCAAAGTGTTCTAAAGGAATCACAAATGCTAAAATAAAAAATTGTCCTCATTTATGATTAAGAAACATATAATTATATCCTGATGTATATATAGTGTAATGAGTTGAAAAATAATGGTTCAAATAATATTTTTTATGATTAATATTATAATTATTAAAAGTAAATGTCAAGTGGAACATTCTTTTTAGGATCATGTTCTGTGATTTGGAATGGTGGGAAAAAGGTTTTGTTACTTTGAGAACATCTGAAGTAGAATATGTTTATTCCACCCATGCATGTTCATAAATTATATGGATTAAAGTTCACCGATAAAATTCAAGAGTAAAATTTGAAAACCATTTAATACTATTTTCGATAATCTGAGTGCCACTCATCTCTCTAAAAATCCATTGCACCATTATTAATCCAAGAACATTGATATTCAATATCATTTCAATAGTGAGAAATTTACTAATAGAGATATAATGGTAAAGTATATTTGAATGCAAGACCAAATTACTAATGTTTTCACCAAATCTATGTAAAATAAAATATTTGATTAATTTAGGATGAAACCCTATGTTCATCTTCAACTTTCAGAAAATTAATGGGTGATCCCTAATGATCCTTTGGATTCTATTGACAAAGGGGGAGAAGAAATATAATTTTATACTATATCATTTATTAATTTCATGATAGTGTTATAATAAAAATGGGGAGTACATATAGGTCTAAAAGTTATAATTCTATAAGTTGGTATGACTTTGGTGGGGTTTATCAAAATCATAAAAAAAATGTCATGGAGGTAAATAAATGTTTCAAAAACATTTATTAAACTTAAAATGTGGTGCATGGTCAATCTAAAAATGAAATGATATAGTTTGAATGATTTTGATGAAAGTGTTTTTGAGAAGGTTAAGAATTATTTCATCAAATCTAAATGGGGATACTAAAGATCAGTTGGGTTGATTTATTAACAATATATGTATTTATAGTCAACATATTTCCCATGTTTTTTCTGTTTCATATAAAAATGAACTGCTAAACAAATTTTATCTACTCAGTTATGAAGTTATAATATTTTATACTAATCCTAAATGTGTTTGACATCATGATTACTAAATGTTTATCAAGGTTCAATATGAATTTTTCAATAAATACAATTGTACAATGTCAAAGATATAAATTACCTATAGAGTATGAACCTAAAAATTTTAGAGTTGTAGTTGTAAAAAGTTAAAATACCATTTGGTGAAGTTACATCTAATGATCAGATGAAAAACGTCTGAAGGCTACTAGAATGAGATAATTATAAAAAAGTTTTATAAAATCTATCAGATTGATAAAGATGATGATTAAAGAAGTTATAATGAAACATATCCTAATAGATCATCAAACATATGATAATTTTACAAATATTATCATTAATGTTAGATGAACATGAAGAAAGATCATATAGATGGAGAAGCATCAGACATAGTGAAATAACATTTTTACCAAAAAGATAAATTTAAATCATTCTAGATATAGGAATTTTAAGATGATAATATGGATTGAATTATATTAATAATATTTTATGTTTTACTAGACTATGTTTAATGGACGAAGATCTACATTAAGTCTAAGTTGATGCATGATGATCTGAGAAGCGGTTCCAATACATCATATGGATCAAGATGGATAAACCTTATTAAGTACACCTAAATGAGAGAATATATGAAGGACCAATTGGATGAAAAAATTCTATGTTTACTAGACCTATCATATTATAAGAAGAATATCTAATATAGTGGAGTTGAAAAGAATATTATTGCATACAGAAGTTCTTATGAAGGAACCAAATAGACATACACTAGTTAGAGTTTTGAGTAGCTTAACCAAACATTATAAACATATTAATTATGATCATGCTATTATTTTCTTTTGTCATTCATAAATATATTGATATTTAAGGGGAATTTTAGGAGGATTATTAATTCAAATATTTATCAGAATTCACATAATGATAATTGACTTTAAATTTTTATAGATTTTGAAGGCAATCAAATGAAGGATGAGTTGTTTGAGAAAATTAAACCGGTGCCAGCACTTACTCCATAATTTTTAGAGGAATTATAATTATATTAACGGGTAAGATATCATTGAGATTCATTATTTGTAAGTATCAAAAAGTATAAGTGCTAATGTTTTTTTAGTGTGAGTATTTGGCCAAGTAATCACTTGGTTAATGTAGATATACTAGAAGGAGATACCAGATAGAGGTACATCAAATAGAGTGCATTAGATTGAGGCTAACAAAATTAATGCACACCCGAAGGAAGCACACTAAATGGAGACTAAGGGGAACCAGATAGAGTTTCAATAGACTTTGTGTATAGCACAAATAATTTTCAAAAAAATTATTTCAGAAGCTTTCATGTTTTTTTATTTCTCTATCTTTAAATGATAACATAAATTCTTCATTTTAGGAGCTAGTATACTTTCCTATAAGGAGAAAAAAGTATATTGATGGGATTTGGCCTGATTTTATTAACTTTATAATATAATGGATATATGTAGACCAACAAAAGTCAACATAGTCACCAACATTGGAGGGACCCTGTAAAATTTTGTGTGATTTTCTTTTTTTCCCTTTGTTTTATCTTTCCATATATATGAGGTTGAGTTATAAAGTTGAGTACGTCAATAATATAATAAACTGTTTTGGTTAATTTCATGATAAAGGATATTATAAAGGGCCACCAATGATTCAACCCCCTATTGGTCTACACATTCCTAGGAACTTTAAACATTCCCCTTGTGCTATATTAGGATGAACCTTATGTAACTCTCATGTTCAGAGTACGTGGCCTTTGTTGAGTGGAATGAAACAATTTCCATTAAACAAAGTCATAAGTAACTCCCAAACATTAAGGTGAATAATAATATGTGTAAAAGGGTAATATAAAAATTATGGTATGACCCTTGTGTTGTTTTTTAAAGCCATATTTCAAACACCATAAATTCCCGGCCCTCAACATTTTGAGATAGAATAGTGAAAATAAGGCTTTTAGAGACTGAGGATAGTTATATAATAATTTCAACATATTCATAACAATATGAAATCATATAAGAATATTCCATTAAAATCTATTGATAATTAATCAATCCAACCAGCCCTAGATCATCTCATAACAAGATCCCACTTCCACAAATGAAGAAGTCGTGAGAGATGTAAAAATGAGAATATGACCAAAATATCTTCCATATATTCCACAATTATATAATTATAACATCAATCCTCATTACACAACTCTATCTAATTAAATATTCAAATATACATCAATTTCCCAATATTAAAATGGCTCTCTCTCAACCATAACTCCAAATTCAAACCTCAAATATTCTTTTAATTCTCCTAAATAATAATCCCACAATATTAACTTATTAATTAAATCTCATGTTTTAAAAAAAATAACCACCAATAAATATATTTCGTATGTTCTGTTAATTAAAATCCTTTAATTGACAGTGATTAATGGTCATGTCATCATGTTTACTATAATACCCAAATTTAATACTTCTTGAATAACCCCATTTAATATCCTCTATTTAGACCACCCTAAAACCCATGAAAATCATTTCAAATCATAAATACCCATTTAATTTTCCATACCACATGAATGAAACCAGTTCACTTAATTAATTAATTCATCAAATTTGACACAATTTATTATTTCTCATTAAATCACATTACAATAAATATTTCTAGATTAAATAATTATAAATAATTAATTAATTTTCCATGGAAACAAACTTAATTAATAAACTAAATATAATCCAAAAAGTAATTAATAATCTCTAAAATAATTACTATTATAAACACCTTGATTTATTGGATAAATATTGAGTATGATATTCACCTCTATATAGAAAATTTTATAATATTTTATAAGTTTAATATTTAAAAAATTAATCCTTGTCAAATCATATCATGTGTTCATTTAACTCTTAAAAAATAAATTTGAAACATCATAAAATATAAAATTAAAATGAATGATAGTTAGAGAAAAGAAGATAAATAGAAGTGTAATATTTAATATTTCTATCCATGTGAAATAACAAAACTAAAAACCATTTAAAAGTTAAAATGTGATATCTCATATCAAAATATAACATAGAAATATTATTTAACAAAAAACTAAACCCAGTATACCTTCAATTCCTATATATATTTCAATATCCACCATGCACTAAATGCATCCAAATTTTATTCAATTTTCACCCTATGTCACATCACATGGACCAAATTTTGAAATAATAAACATTTTTTTGGAAAATCCTCTAAAAACATTTTAAGAAACAGTTAATAATCCCTCAAATGTTTCTACAAAAACATTTTAACTAAATTTATCCTTCCTAAATCAATACTTTTGTGTGACCCCATGAGTTTTTTTACGCGTTGAAAACTACTATGAATTCGCTAATTCAAAATCCATAATTAAGTAATAGCCTATACCAAATAATTGATGCTACTCAAGATACAATGGGATATGGTGGTATCTCCATAAGACACATGTGTCTATATTATTGTGTACACCAAATGTGTCTCTTACATTATTCATAATTATAGAATCTCTTTTTCTATGTTGATGTTTTTAATCATGACACACAGAGCATTTTAATCTCATAGAAGAAAAATCATAAATTATCAAGTGTATGAGTAATGAATAAATAAAATTAATGGATACAACTCATATAATTCACCCAAATCGATGGGTATAGCATAAGTTATTCATCTAAAAAGAAAATGGAAGGTTATGGGGCACACAATAGAATTCGGTGGGTTAAGGATTTTAAATTCTTCATTGGTGGATCTATGGTAATTGTTGACCTGACGATTCAGGCCTTGATAATGTTCTAGGATCTCACATAAATTGTAAAGAGCAACAAATTAATATGAAAATATACCCAATTCAAATCTGAAGTTGTGGTTGACTGCAACTATTTGAGGGTGATTTACTCCTGAATGATCCAAAGAAAGAACCTTCTAGATCATCCAAACATGCTTCAAAAACCTTTGGGATTGTCAATCGTCGAATTCATCTGTCTTAGTACGGAGATCGAATGGTTCTTTGGTTGTCCCAGAAATCACCAGATCGAGATGTAGTAGAGATATCTTGATCCAAGAATCTTGGATCGATATTTTCTCTCTCATGAGACAATAATGAGAGATAAGCTCTCAAATTTCATTCAATTATTGAATTTATAGTGATTATAACACTAAGAGACAGGGAGACTCCTCTCATATTTATTGTGGAATTGATAAAATACCTGGTAGGGTTCCCCGACCCCCATTAAATTCAACATCCACTAAATAAATAAATTCGACAAACAAAACTATGTCAATATTATTTATTATTCTATAACATACTTGTAAAATATATAAAATATATTAAGTTTTAAAACCAAGACATTTAACCTGACTCATTGTCCCAATTAATATTAAAAGAACCTCTAATATTAAAATAATATTTTCTCAATTAATATTTTTCTTATATTTAATAAAATATTAAATACCTTAAATATATTCAAACCCAAATATTCTGAACTTCAATATTAATGAAGATATTCAATTCTTTTTTTGATCGATACTTGGACAATAGTCAGACCTTGTGGTAGGTCCCACTATGTCTATATACCCATTAAACTGAATAAGAAGGATTCGTGAATACAAAATTATGTGTGAACCTTTAGGCCCTCAATTCGGTAGCTATTAATAAAATCCACATTCCAAGAGCGGATTCTAGCAACACATCATGGCCCCTAAAGATATAAGGATAGTCGTAGCAATGACTACCAATCTATGAACACTGACTGTGTACTATAATCTATTTGTCATTAAATATCTCATAAAGAAGGACACATAATTATGTCATCGTACTTTTATTGTGTTGTTATTTTTTGATATATCAAGATGGATTTTCCTTTAAACTACTTTGGCCAAAGATTTATAGAGGTAGTACCATCCTTATCAACTAGTCTAGAGATATACAACCTCTTAAACTTAGAAGCGAAAAATCATTTCTTGACCATTCAGCCAATGTCATACCACCAACGACGCACCCAACGCAAGCTACCTCACCATGATTTCAATACCATGTTTATTTTTCATGCATCATTGTACGTAAACAAATGTTACACATTTGTAATGGTCTAATTTCAGGAGACCAATCCACATATCCATAGATAGGAACAACTAATGACACCCAAAACGTGTGTTGTTCCTATTGGAGAGTATGTCCTCATGATCTCATTACTTGAGATAACCAAGTGAAAACTTCATGAAGAGTAGTATCAATTCTTATAATCTCCCCCAGCACCTGATAGTCAAGAATCTACTTTTTCTAGTTAGTTAGTTGTATCTAGACTATAGAACATATATTTCAGATTAATTTCATAGTATATCGAGGTTTTCAATATATCCTGGGATCTGTTATAACCTCTTGACATGACAATTATTCTTTGGACATTACCATTATAATAGGGGATGAAAAACATTCTACACAGTAATTGTCAGAAAACATGTTTTATAACTATATGTATACTTGATATAGTAATCAAAAAACTGCATAGTTGGGTCTTGGGCACTAACTATTTTAACACTCCCACTTTCACTAGATCCAACATGATAACCAAACATCTTAAAAACTCACATGATAAAAATAATTTTTTTTAATAAGTAATTTCTTTAGCTACTAGGCCTGCCATGTTTTTGTTATGTGCCATATCTACTATATGCACCCTCATCTCCTTGAGTAACACTTCTAAAGATAAGGTATCCCAGATTATATCACATTTGTTCATTTTCATTACATGATAACATGGATAGTAAGAATATCATAATTTACATTATGATAATACTTTTTGCACTAGGTGTGAATCCAAGAATAGGAACAAATCATTTCAATTGATAACTACTTCTTAGCATCCTTAGAAGCTTCAATGTACTCAGTATTTGTAAATATAGATACCACTGGCTTTTATGTGCTTGAATTGCTCATTGGATTTTCCTAACTAGGACACTAGATCAAATTCATCTAATGATTACTAGTTTATATCCCACCATACCTTGTATACCTTCATCTCCATATACTAGGTACATATCATTTGTACTTTCAAAAGTACAAGATGATTGTTCAGACTGCATCACTTGAAGCACTTTTGAACATAATTGATATCTTCCTAAAATAAAGTATATTCTGGCATTATCAATTCATGTACATATTATGGTATATGTGACTGATCCATTCCTGGAGCATATTGAAATATACTCACAACATTAATCTCTTCCTATATTATGAACCTGTCAACCCGAATAGATTCTTCAATGTGACATTGACAACATTTCTAAACATGAGTTGTTACAATATGTATTTTTTAATATAATGTCACAATATGTACGATTGACTAGTTCGAAGAATCCATTAGATCTAACATAGTACATCATGTTCCCTAGAACATAGGCTGCTACTTTAAGTCAATCATTAGACTATTACTTTTAACATGATCGTACCTAACTATAAGATTAATATATGTTTTCAATAAGTTGTCAAAAATATTTCTCATGAAATACATTGGTGCTCCCACTAACATTTGGAAGACACAAGGAAAAGATTATTTTTCAATGAATTCTCTAAGAACATGTTTCCTAATTTAATCCAAAACTTTATTTTAGTAACTTGCAACCCTTATTGGCATCATGTGATGTCATCGCCCCTTTCTGGTTGGGTCATATAAAAACCATCCCAGAAATATGATCTTGACTTCCAATGACCAATATAATGATTATAGAAGTTAGCTATAACATGTAAAATTCTGGTGCATTTAGGCATACTAACTTGTAATAACCGATCACGCCTTATTGGTACAAGTCCTGTTTCATCCATGTATCAACACTTTTGAATACCCACTGTAATATTCAATTTATAATTCCCTTTTAAATTTGATACATGGATTCCGTTATTGAATTTTAATCAATCTTTTCAATATTATATAATTACAATCTACTACAAACTTTTAGGATTAATTATTCATAATGAATAATTTATCACCGGTCGTGCTGAATTTTAAACCATCACCATGGTTTCTTTCTTCCTACGTAGTATGTGTCTCTATAACATCTCTTCTCCATATATACTTGTGGAACTTGTTCCTATGCCATCCAATTGTGCATCTCAAGAATTGACTAAGTCCAAGTAAATTCATATCCCACTATATCTAATAGATATGTCCACATTTATATAAAAATTTAGTCTAACAGTTGACCTCATCATTTCTATCTTAACTATTTACGCGATATCTTAAGCAAATTTTAAGATAATTATGTTTGATGCACAACATGATTAACTTGATGCATGTTGGTTTAAACCCCAACAACCACTTTTCATCTAAACACATCCTATGACATAATGTATTTTCCATGGTACTATGACTCGTATGATATCCATTTATAATTTTAGTTGGCAAGGTTATGGGTTTATGTTGTTATTTTCAAATCACATCTTGAAATATAATAGAAGTCACTACAGGTTGAAACATTTATACTCCATATATCATAAATCTAATGTATAAAATTTTGGTTTAGGAATTTCTCCATGTTACATTTTGTTGATCAATGTTAACTTGTAATTCTGATCATCGATCCTCTTTATAAACATTAATATCGTGATGTAGATAAGGTAATATGCGTTTAATAATTACACCACGCTACATTATATTGATCGATGAATGTTTGGTCATGATATTATTCAGCATACCAATCCGAAGAAACTCATATATTTTAACTAAACATATACTTCACTTGTACATTGCTTATTTACATAAAGGAATATTATGAATTACTTTTACCTATAGCTTTCCTTTCGTATAGTTCACACTTTCTTGTTGAACTAACATCAAAATCATTGTGCCATACCGTTCTTTCTAAAGTATTATTTTCTGAACTAAAGATTTCAATTATACAAAATGTGTTTCACTCCAAACTGGGTATATCATTGATTTCCACTTTTAGTTTTACTTGAAAAAGAATCCTATTTCAAAAACTAGGTAGGTCTTACATTTTATATTCAATAGGTATTGCATTTGATTCAAGTATGTATGAACTTATTTGTTGAGTAAATTACATCCCAAGCAAAAATAATTCCAGAACATTGAGAAATGTCTCATTATGACCAAATGGAAACATGAGATAAATGTTTTTGTTATAATCAACATCTTGTTAAATATTAATAAATCGCTTAGAAATTATAAGATATGTGTTTCTCACCGCTGACTAAAGAATCAACATTTCTCACCTACTTGGAGATGTCACCAAAATTCTAGTAATGTTTCTCTACTTATATGGTTAGTATATTTTAATACGTATATATGTGAAAATCATATTTTATTTAATGCAAAATAATTATGTGATAAAATGATAATTTATATGGTGAATATACCTCAATTAGGATCTGCTACTTTCTTCTTCAATAAATTTATTTCAATATGTGATGAAAATAACTTCAAGTTAAATAACCAACCACTTTTCATTGAAAGACGTGATGAAAGTTACATTGGCATAACATTCAATAGGCCTTTTCACAATGACTTTCAATATATTATCCATAAGAATAAAAGATGGTGTTATGTCACGAACCAGGCCGGATCGTCATCCGACCCGACGGCCGACCCGGCCCGTGGCAAGACCCGAAGGGAGTTCCCGATCCCCATAGGCTGGCACAAGTGCCCGGGTATAAAATTTAACCTTGGGAACGATTTTACCTGAGTGAACCATAATAAAACATTCAACCAAAATGACCAAGTAAAAGTAGAAGTGACAGTCAACAACCATTTAACCAATACAAGTTTTTAGACAAAGTAGTCAAAACTCACACAAGACTAAAAAAATTAAGGTGACTACAACCAACCTAGGGGCTGCAGCTCAATGTGAGAACACTGCCTCCAAGTCACCACCAAAATGTCATGTAGTCAGTCCAGCTAACAACCTGAACCACTGCCTCCAAAATCCGGGCCCTTACCTGTATCAGAAGTAAACAGATCTACTTACACCAAAGGTGTAAGTAGGGTGTGAGCAATCACCCAGCAGGATATCACCAAGCAAGATTCCACGCACAAGTATAAAGAGAAAACCCATTTGCAATGCTGTATAAAGTAAAAGGTGCAAAAATAAATAAAAGATTTTCACAAAATGCTTTTAAAGAAAGACGGTTCAAGTCACATACCAGAATGAGATTCAAATGGTATAAATATCACAGATCAGTGTGCGCACAAGTATCAGTAGCACCAGAGGATGGGAATGCCCTAAGGATACTAGTAACAGTGGGACCCTAGGACATCGTGTCTCATTGAAACGTGGCTTAGATGGCCACGACCCTCAGAAAACGTGGCTTAGAAGGCCACGACCCTCATAACACATGGCTTAGAAGGCCACGACCCTCAGATATCATATGTTTAGTTAGTGTTGCAATCGTCAAACCTGCCAGTGAAACTGGGTCGAGTCATCTCCGGACTACCAGCTCACTAGTCCTAGTCCACCCACCTAATACCCAGGCTTCCCTCCTTGTGCTCACCCAATTCAGAAAACACCTTCCATATCACCCGCACACTGATATTCTTTCTTTTGAAAATACCACACGCACACCATAGCATTTCAAAACATAGTATGTATTTCAAGTACGCTAAATAAAACCAGTAGCACAGTTTGAAAATAAACAACATCCTTTTTCTTTTCTTCAATCAGGTAAACCAAAACAGTACTTTTAAAACTTGCTGATAACTATTTTAAAAGAGGGAGAAAGAAAGACATTCAAAGTTTTATCGAGGTCCAAGTAATAAACACAAGACATTTTTTTAATAAGGGGAAAAAGTTCATAGTATGTAAAAAAGGGATAAAACATTTGATTAACTAGGAGTGCAAGCAAAGGATTATAAACCCATACTTGAGTGCGGAACCACCTACCTCAAACGGGTGCGTGAAACGACGCGGCACCGAATTCCCGACGAACAACGGTCACTGTAGGAAGCCGTCAAGGGGCCCTAAAATAGAATATCATTAATAAACTTAGTAATAATATGATAGTCACAATAATAGTAGTGAGAATACTAATAAAATAATATGATCAAAATATAGTAAAATAATAATAATAATAATATTGAGAATAATAATAAGGATAACATATTACAAATAATAGCATAGTGATAATAATATAGTTATAATAATAATAATAATAATAATAACAATTACAAAAATAATTGTGATAACTAATATCATGATAATAATGATGATAACAACTTTATTAATAATAATAATAATATGATGATAATAATAATATTATAATGACAATAAAAATGAAAAGTGTAATAATAATAATAATAATGTGATAATAATAATAAATATAATAATAACATTAACAAAATAATAAAAATCAGAATAATGTTAATAATAATAAATAACCATAAGTATGATGATAATAATAATATTAATGATAATATGATAATAAATATAATAATAGTAATAATAATAATATGATAATATAGTATTTCTAATAATATTTATAACATGATAATACATTAATAAAATAAAACAATAACACAAATTAAAACTAACAGGAAGAAGGCTCAACCGGGGAGAACGTCGTTCGGGGAAGAGCACAGGGACGGGGTTTACCGGGGGTGCGGCGGGGTGCAACAGGGAAACGGTGACGACGCAAGGGAGAACGGCCGAGCAGGGGGGTACGGGAGCAGTCCGACAAGATGAAGGAGTGCGACGGCTGGGAGGAGCAGGGAGGTGCGGTGAGAGGGGAAGGAGAGGTCTTGTGCGGTTGGAGCAGGAGAGTAGGGGGGTGCGGCTGGAGTAGGGAGGTGCGGCTGGGCGGCTTGGCGAGGCGCCGGCGACGAGCTGGTGCAGAACAGAGTAAGGCATGGGGGTCGGGCTGGCCGGGAGCGGAGTCGGCACAGTGAACCGCGGCGCTGGAGGTCGCGTAGGGCCTGGAGTCGCGCAGGGCGCGGCGACGGGAGAAAGGAGGAAGGGAGATAGGGTTTTGCGGAGGAAGGAGAATAAATAGGGGAGGAAGGGGAGGAGGGAAAAGGGGAGAAAAAAGATCCTAAAACGGTGTAACAAATTCAGTTATGGGAGAGAGAGAAGAAAAAAAGAAATAAAATAATAAATAAAATAAACAAAAGTAATAATAACAAATTACAAAATTTATAATAAAATTAAAAGTAATAACAATAATTATAATAATCAATAAAAATTTTAACAACAATAATAAAAATTAAATTATAAAAATTATATATTAAATAAATAAATAATAATAATAATAATGATAATATTGTATTAGTAATAATGATAATAAAATATATATATATTATAAATAATAATAACATTATCAAAACAATTATAAAGTTAATAATATTATTATTATATTAATCATAATAAAATAATGATACTAATATTATAATAGTAATGATAATGACTTAATAATATATCATCAATAATACTGTCATAATAATAAAAATGATAATAATATAGCATTGACAATAATAAAATAACCATTTTATAATAATAACCAAAACCATGAAAGTTCCATCCAGTATTCATCGTCCGAGCATCGGCACTACGTGTCGAGCGACGTGAAGTAAACGCGCGTTTATCAGCGCCTCTGCAATTATTCCGTAACGACTCAGCCCACGCTTAACAAAGCAATAAAATCAAACTGACAAAATAAACTCATGAAATAAAAATTTAAAATCATACCTCTAGCGACATCCGGGCGTGACAATTCTCCCCACCATAAAGCTTTCCGTCCCCGGAAAGCCACAACCAGAGTCGAACCCCAAAACAAAAAAAAACCATGCTCCCTTAAGATTCAAAGGGGATTCTCACAAACACCAAGAAAAGAGGGGAAAATGTATCGTGCTCAGAGAAAGTGACTCAATGACAACTTCGAGAAACTCATATAAAGATTTTCTGATATGTGTTGCCTACCCCAAAGAGCTAGAACGCCTCCAGTTGACTGACCGAGGAAGGGAACCCTCTCACCCACGGAAACCAACTTCACAAGCCAAAATACCTCAAGCACTATGAATTAGAAACCACACCATTTAGCTAAAAAGAACAACAAGGTCATACCACGTCCACGAAACACTCTTTTCACTTATTACCAACCTATCTTTAGAAACATAACCAACAAGGTTAACGTGGGGAAGCCCGAGGGGCTCCCCACCATTATGAGCGTACTAACACCCCAGACTAGAATGGAAAACTGATACGGAGGAGTTAGAGAGGGATCTCTGCCCTTAAAGAAAAGTCCAACACTGATTCATTCTAGAGACATTCGTGTGAGACCCAATGTGGGTCTCCCCACCATTAGGATTGACAGAGGGTACAAAACTTTGAAAATTCTCCAACGGTGACCAGACACCCCACCACAAGGGGCGGGGAGGGGGGGTCTGACTACCGGGTGTCAAAAGCATAACCCAATACAAACCAGCATTTCCACATTCCTGGATGAGAATTATTCCAACTTTGAGACCAACCTACCCAACATGCTCTCATAAGGGCCATTAAAGCGATTGCATCCAGTGGAACTCAACCCCCAAAACATTAAGGCATGAGACGAACACGCCTCCACCTGGACTCAAAAACCTAATGCAACCAGACGACTCATTCAGAGCGGAACAACCACAGAAAACAAATTATGTTGCTTTCACTATCGACACCGATGACAAAAATCAGGTTGGGGTCCCGTACACTCCCAGGGTTCCTGACCACGCGCCAGCTTCACTCCGAGGCCTATGGCTGGAGCCCTGATGTTTGAAGCATCCCCTGCCTCGCAGTCAGGTAATGAGAACTCCCGTGCGAAGATTCTCTTTTTGGTGTCACACGCAACCTCACTGCAATTGGGACGACACCAGCAACACAACACATTACATCATCTTACTGATCATACGCGGAACCTTCGCCAACACCAGAGTTGAAATGGTGCATGCGCATCACCCTTTGTCACACTAAATGAGAACACGACACCACCAATCGTCACCTGAACATGACTATTGCTATTGAGAGGAACTTTATGCTGAGAAAGACCTCAAACAGTGTCTTAAACAACACGTGATTCCTGCGAAAGACTATAGCAGTCTCATACGACTTGGTCTGCCAAACTAGTAGCCTAACACGAACCTTTCCTTAAACGAAACAAACCAAAGACCAGAGGTCATTTAGAACGATTTACCGCACCAATAACATAGGGTTTCTTCCACCTTTTTCACACTGGGGTCTCCTTTAACACTTCCAAAGGGACCTCACGTTGCAAGACGTCATGGAACATGACCCTTGCAACCGATGTGAATATTACAAATCCCTTCAAGACACTGGTCAACACTGAATATTTTGAATTGCATTCGCCCTTCCCTGCTGGACTTCCTTTCACCGTTTCCTGGGGGAACCTCCAAACACGACAGTGTAAAACTTCATTCCTGACGAGTCAGACAGTCAAAAGACCAAAACTCCATTCAACTCCCCTCACATCTGTCATTCCACTGCGAAAGGATCTGCTTATCTAAAGAAAAAAAAGAATAGACTTAGCATTGTCACTAAAAAGGAAGAGTCTTTACTTTAGTAAACTGGAGGGTCGGCCAACGGTGAACCATCTATGGTCACACGTCGTTCACACATTAACTCATTATTGGGGGCGTACACTAGCTAAGAAAGAAAACCATGGACCCAACCAAACCGGTCCAATGGTCTGGACATACCACAAGAGAACACCAAACGTGTAGAGGAAACCACAACAAGGGCTTCCCAAATCACATTTCAAAAGAGACCATTAACCACACGCTTTCGCACCAACTGACCAACTTACAAAAAAAAGAATTCAAAATCAAAACACAAGTTAGTCAAAAATAATCCTAAACTCGAAACGCTTAACGCAAAATAAATTCAAAACACAAGGATACACCACGCAACCACATGATACTAAAAGACCAAATTTTTCATTTAACAGAACCTTTCGAAAATATGCAAACCCAGCGAGTTGCACAAACACCAATGGTGTCCCATGAGCCTTGCACATGCATGTTCTCGTGCTGTACCAGCACCCACCTCATATCCATCCAGGCACTCATCCGCTCGTGCCATGAACTCTTTCCCTTTTCGTATACACTCATGCATGTGGTTGCCCATGAGAGCGCCAAGGATCAAAATCAAATCTTTCCTTTTTTTCAAAACCAAAACATCCAACCCACACTTTTAAAACCTCACACACCATTTTTTTTAGCGTTTCATTTGAAAACATTTTCCATGACCAAAACATTTTTACTTAAAAACCAATTTCCCATGAATCCAAAACAAGGGGACGAGAAATGACGCAATAGAAACTTATGTCAGTGGGTGACTGGAACGTATGGTTGGCGGCCATACGCCAGTCACGCCACTGCCACGGAGGGTATTTTAGGACAGCGTCCCCAGCTCCACAGGGCTTACCAGACCCTGCGAGCTCACTAGGACCACTGACCTTACCCCTTTTTCATTTCCCTTAGACACGATTAACCACAAGGACTAAAAACTCAGACAAACCTCAACATACGTTGGTAACTTGAGTCCCGCCACGAGGTGTGCTGGCCAGGCACATTGCTCGTAGTCAGGACGTCGAGTCCCAACAACCTTAAATCAAGTCTATCGTGACTCTATCCCAAAAGAAAATGACCCAAGAGAGAAAACCTTGCCCTCTGATACCATTTTGTCACGAACCAGGCCGGATCGTCATCCGACCCGACGGCCGACCCGGCCCGTGGAAAGACCCGAAGGGCGGTCCCGATCCCCACGGGCTGGCACAAGTGCCCGGGTATAAAATTTAACCTTGGGAACGATTTTACCCGAGTGAACCATAGAAAAACATTCAACCAAAATGACCAAGTAAAAGTAGAAGTGACAGTCAACAACCATTTAACCAATACAGGTTTTTAGACAAAGTAGTCAAAACTCACACAAGACTAAAAAAAATAAGGTGACTACAACCAACCTAGGGGCTGCAGCTCAATGTGAGAACACTGCCTCCAAGTCACCACCAAAATGTCACGTAGTCAGTCCAGCTAACAACCTGAACCACTGCCTCCAAAAGCCGGGCCCTTACCTGTATCAGAAGTAAACAGATCTACTTACACCAAAGATGTAAGTAGGGTGTGAGCAATCGCCCAACAGGATATCACCAAGCAAGATTCCACGCACAAGTATAAAGAGAAAATCCATTTGCAATGCTGTATAAAGTAAAAGGTGCAAAAATAAATAAAAGATTTTCACAAAATGCTTTTAAAGAAAGACGGTTCAAGTCACATACCAGAATGAGATTCAAATGGTATAAATATCACGGATCAGTGTGCGTACAAGTATCAGTAACACCAGAGGATGCGAATTCCCTAAGGATACTAGTAACAGTGGGACCCTAGGACATCGTGTCTCAGTGAAACGTGGCTTAGATGGCCATGACCCTTAGAAAACGTGGCTTAGAAGGCCACGACCCTCAGAACACATGGCTTAGAAGGCCACGACCCTCAGATATCATATGTTTAGTTAGTGTTGCAATCGTCAAACCTGCCAGTGAAACCGGGTCGAGTCATCTCCGGACTACCAGCTCACTAGTCCTAGTCCACCCACCTAATACCCAGGCTTCCCTCCTTGTGCTCACCCAATTCAGAAAACATGTGCCATATCACCCGCACACTGATATTCTTTCTTTTGAAAATACCACACGCACACCATAGCATTTCAAAACATAGTATGTATTGCAAGTACGCTAAATAAAACCAGTAGCACAGTTTGAAAATAAAAAACATCCTTTTTCTTTTCTTCAATCAGGTAAACCAAAACAGTACTTTTAAAACTTGCTGATAACTATTTTAAAAGAGAGAGAAAGAAAGACATTCAAAGTTTTAACTAGGTCCAAGTAATAAACACATGACATTTTTTTAATAAGGGGAAAAAGTTCATAGTATGTAAACAGGGGATAAAACATTTGATTAACTAGGAGTGCAAGCAAAGGATTATAAACCCATACTTGAGTGCGGAACCACCTACCTCAAACGGGTGCGTGAAACGATGCGGCACCGAATTCCCGACGAACAACGGTCACTGTAGGAAGCCGTCAAGGGGCCCTAAAACAGAATATCGTTAATAAACTTAGTAATAATACGATAGTCACAATAATAGTAGTGAGAATACTAATAAAATAATATGATCAAAATATAGTAAAATAATAATAATAATAATAATATTGAGAATAATAATAAGGATAACATATTACAAATAATAGCATAGTGATAATAATATAGTTATAATAATAATAATAATAATAATAACAATTACAAAAATAATTGTGATAACTAATATCATGATAATAATGATGATAACAACTTTAATAATAATAATAATAATATGATGATAATAATAATATTATAATGACAATAAAAATGAAAAGTGTAATAATAATAATAATAATGTGATAATAATAATAAATATAATAATAACATTAACAAAATAATAAAAATCAGAATAATGTTAATAATAATAAATAACCATAATAATGATGATAATAATAATATTAATGATAATATGATAATAACTATAATAATAGTAATAATAATAATATGATAATATAGTATTTCTAATAATATTTATAACATGATAATACATTAATAAAATAAAACAATAACACAAATTAAAACTAACAGGAAGAAGGCTCAACCGGGGAGAACGTGGTTCGGGGCAGAGCACAGGGACGGGGTTTACCGGGGGTGCGGCGGGGTGCAACAGGGCAACAGTGACGCCGCAAGGGAGAACGGCCGAGTAGGGGGGTACGGGAGCAGTCCGGCAAGATGAAGGAGTGCGACGGCTGGGAGGAGAAGGGAGGTCCAGCGAGAGGGGCAGGAGAGGTCTTGTGCGGTTGGAGCAGGAGAGCAGGGGGGTGCGGCTGGAGCAGGGAGGTGCGGCTGGGCGGCTTGGCGAGGTGTCGGCGACGAGCTGGTGCAGAACAGAGTAAGGCATGGGGGTCGGGCTGGCCGGGAGCGGAGTCGGCACAGTGAACCGCGGCGCTGGAGGTCGCGTAGGGCCGGGAGTCGCGCAGGGCGCGGCGACGGGAGAAAGGAGGAAGGGAGATAGGGTTTTGCGGAGGAAGGAGAATAAATAGGGGAAGAAGGGGAGGAGGAAAAAAGTGAGAAAAAAAATTCTAAAACGGTGTAAAAAATTCGGTTACGGGAGAGAGAGAAGAAAAAAAGAAATAAAATAATAAATAAAATAAACAAAAGTAATAATAAAAAATTACAAAATTTATAATAAAATTAAAAGTAATAACAATAATTATAATAATCAATAAAAATGTTAAAAACAATAATAACAATTACATTATAAAAATTATATATTAAATAAATAAATAATAATAATGATAATGATAATATTGTATTAGTATTAATGATAATACAATATATATATACTATCAATAATAATAACATTATCAAAACAATTATAAAGTTAATAATAATATTATTATATTAATCATAATAAAATAATGATACTAATATTATAATAGTAATGATAATGACTTAATAATATTTCATCAATAATACTATCATAATAATAACAATGATAATAATATAGCATTGACAATAATAAAATAACCATGTTATAATAATAACCAAAACCATGAAAGTTCCATCCAGTATTCATTGTCCGAGCATCGGCACTACGTGTCGAGCGACGTGAAGTAAACGCGCGTTTATCAGCGCCTCTGCAATTATTCCCTAACGACTCAGCCCACGCTTAACAAAGCAATAAAATCAAACTGACAAAATAAACTCATGAAATAAAAATTTAAAATCATACCTCTAGCGACATCCGGGCGTGACATGTTATCTCCAATATTATTATTACTTGGAGAATGTTACCTTAAAGACAATGAAGCTCTTACTCTATATTGTTCATTTGTATCCTTAAAAGAAACTACAGTAATTGGGTGTAAAATTAATAAGAATGGGATGATGTGAAAGTTTGCAAACTGTCTTTCACTTTACCCAAAGTGAGTGAAATCATCACATTCATATCTTCTTTAGCTTTCTCTGTGGAAAATTCATGGTGTTTTGACTACATGTAACATCATACATGTTATGATGTAGCGATCACAACTAACATCTAATGTTGATTATATAATTATGACAGAACCATCATATTCTTGATTCATAGGTGTCTTTTAAGAATTTTTTTTCACCCTCGCTTTCTAAGGTGGCTTAACAGGTTGGGACACAAGTACCTAGAATTTATGTTATAGTAGTAATGTGAGCAAGTGCCTATACTACACTTGTAATTTCATCATTATATTAGACATTAACTTTGTATAATATTTTATCAAATATTTATTGTGGTATTAATTTCCATTCTCAACCAATAAACATTAGTAGATTGTACAATTAATTTTGATTAACAAATGAGGCATTAATGATTAATTCATTCATTAAATATCTCCAACTAGTATTTTGAATTCCTGGAGCACTCTATACTAGAATTTGAATACTATTGAGTATTCTTGTTCCATGGATCCATGAACCTCCCTCATAGTCTACAAGATTTGGATACACCACTGCTCGGAGGGTCCAATATAGGATTTTGACTTCCAACTACATTAACTTGCAGTTCCTTAATCTGTTGAGTGAAGTCCCGACTTCAAAAATCATAATCTCATGTACCCAACACTTGCCTCTAAATTTATAGCAAGCTAGATATGTATATTTCTTTTCAATAGTTTTAGTTAATTCAACCCACCACTCCAATAAGAACTCTCTATAAGTAAGTTTCACCCTTATATATGGAATGACTGGAACCACGAACACTCAATTTTGTTCGTACTTGAATGATGGAAGGCTATTGTGACTTAATACTTTCATTAATGGTTTTGATGATTTCTCTCGATTAATGTAATCCATTTAAAATAAACATGTTCGTCTATGATGTCAAGCTCACAACTGAACTATAATAGAAAATAATTGTGCCTCTTCATTATGCACGTTATTATCTACTATTTTATGTGTTTTCTCACTATTCTAAAATGCATAAAATAATAAATAAATGCATAAAGGTTATGCTACTACCTGACTAGTCTTGAGCATCTAAATGACCTAAGGGGCATTATACTAGAGTCGAATGCTTTACTCTTGATGCAGCTTTCCCACATCATGTATGTTTGATTCGGTTTTGGAATACCGCATTGCCCTGTTAGGGTCAACGTCACATCTTGGAGTACCACCTAATCTTTGTGGGGACCACATTACCTCTTGGTGTACTACTTTATCTTGGAGGGGTCTACGTCACGTCTTTCATCATCTACTTCATTCATCATCTTTGTCCGAAGTACAAAATTAATCATGCACAGGTGAGGGGAACTTAGTTATAAATGTATATTCAGAGAATTGGGTGTGCATGCCCTTATATATTCCAACTGAAAATAAAGATGAATCATAGACCATCTATTTATTTAATTACAATAATCACACATACTTAAATAATTAATTAAATAAATGCGACATACATGGGTCCGTGCTCAAGACCAGAATGCGGGTAAAGAATGTGCAATAAAATTAAAATGAATTAAATAATTATAGGGGGTTATTTAATTAAATTATATAAATTAATAAATTCAAATAATATAATTAAATATTGGTCTACTACAAAATTTAATTTTAAATAATAAATTAAATTAATCTACATCTCCAGGTATTAAAATAATTAACCAAAATTAATCTAAATTAATTTAATTTAGATTCCAAAACTAAATTATTTAAATTAATTTATTTGGATTAATTTAATTTTTTGGTCCTCAAAACATGACTGTAGGCTCTATGTGGGCTGGGCCAAACCTACGCATGGCCCTGTGAGGTCCTGCAAGGGGCAAACTGGGTTGGACCGATCTGCCTAATCCCATGGCGGGTTGGCCAGGTCTCCCTGAACAACTTTGGGGCCATTGTTTCTCTACAAAGGGATCTTTCAAAAAAATAATACATTTCTGGTGGGTGCGTGGAATTGAAGAAGGGTGTAGGCCACATCACGCTGCTACGGGAGGCTGAATACCATTATAGAGTGCACCCGGGGTGGAATGTCTCTCTCTTCCACTATAAATATCACCCTTCACACCCTCATTTCCTCACACCTCTCAAGCTTAAATCCTTGTCTAAACTCTGTGCAAGCATCTTCCCTATCCCCTCCCCCACATCATAGAGCTCCTGGTCTCATAAAAAGACAAAACCTAGCTTCTTTATGGAGGATCTCAGGAGGAGGATTCCAGAGGCAATTTCTCTCCCTCTTTTCCTTTAATTCCTTTTCAATTTCTTGTTTTTTTCTTATTATCTCCCCACCTATCATTGTCCAAATAGTATTGTAACTCAAGTATCAAACATATAATAGAATTTTATGATAATAATAGGATATTATACAATCCAACCCCCTTATTTTATTACTTTTATTTTATAAAACAAAACGTTGTTCATGAGGTGTTAATCTATCAGCTTCATGAACAACATGTTTTTTTTCCATTTCTACCTTCAGATTTGGCCATGAAACCATTTTTATGGTTGAACCTGAATATGTTATATGTATTTTTTCAAATTTAATGTTGTGTAACTAACTTATGTACATATTACTAAATGAATAAACAAAACAAGATTATTGTGGTTGAAAACCTGCCAACATTAACCCAAACAATCAACATTTAATTTTTACCTAATGATTCATCCACATAGTATATAATATAATTCATTATAAGATCATTTAAAGTTATGGAATATCATTAATAAAATTTAATATCAGTTATGTATGTTTACCCATGTTCTACCCGAACATTAATTTATGAATACAAGAGAACCGCTCAAGAAAAAAACATGAAAAAAATATTCCTAAACAATGTTTTTAAACTCTATAACTCATCCAAAGGAACATAAAATAACATAATGAAACCATAATTAACCACATTCATGTAAAAAAGGTATTGGTATTGTTAATTAATGAATATAAAGTGGTTATATAGGACATTAAAGAGAATGAAGTGTTCAAATACTGGGTAAGGGGAAATTCTCGAACCCAACTTTCATCCATTGGGTTCTCCCACTTTCACTCATTTTTTGATATGGTTACTCCTTAAAAATAATTTTTTCAACTTTTTATTGCCTTTTTTGGGATATAAATTTTTTTCACTTGTATTTATGTTAAAAAATATTTTCGAAAAGAAATATTCTTTTAAGAACACACCTTTTACTTCTCATTCAACGTTGACGGTTCGAGTAACATGTAGGTTATTCCCTCTTTCGTTTAGGAACCTAATTTTTCTGAATCTATTATTATTAGATGAATCCCATTAATTTTTATGGGTTAGTTATGTTCATTTTTTATATATGTTCATTGTTGCATGAATGATAAATGATAATGTTATGATATGACAGGTGCTTCTGGAATTATATAGCGCAATTTGAATGTTTCAATTTGACTGGTGTGCCTGGAATTAAACAGCACACCAATGCATTGGGTAAAGTGACGAATCTCAGGAGTTGATGTAAAATTAGGTGTGAAAAAGATTATATGTTTTTTCACAATTATTTTTGGTAGTTAACAACTAAGCCATGATGTTTTATTTTTATGCATTTCCACATTTCCAGTCTTTTATTTATGTTTCCTCTCATGTTCATGATCTTTTTCCTATTTTATGATTATGGTCACCCCATGTTATATTGTTCTTATCTATCCCCTTAATGGGATTTTAGATCACCCTTTTGATATATATCCTCATGTGACTACATATAATAAATATAGTTCAAGTGTGAATAAGAATCTTGAGAAGAAATAATTAAATAAATGTTTATTCGTGATGTTGTAATTGTGATGTATGGTCCTAGTTTTCCAAATACTCTAAAAACTTGGATCCACTATGTCTAATATTATTATGTTGTGTATCATTAAAATGATGTAACAATAATGTAATAAAAGGTTGGGTCTCTATAAGAAAATTGAATGTCCTTGATAATTTATACCCACCTTTTATATATATATAAATAGACACAATAATCATCAAAGGAAAGCAACAAAATTGTCCCTAAAGATGAACACATGTCATTGCGAGATCCATCAATGAATACAAGACACATCAAAGGCAAAAATCTAAACTATATTTGAAATTTTTTTATGACATCTTGATATATATCAATAAACACATGAAACATCAATAGAGAGAAAAAAGTGAATGTCCCTGACAATGTTTACATTCCATCATGAGATCCATTACTAAATATGTGACACATCCAAGGAGAGAAAAGAGACTATCCCTGGAAATGTATGAATGCCATTGTGAGACCCACCATTTAATATGCAACACATCAAAGGTGTGAAAATTGACTGTCCCTAACAATTTATGAATGTCATTTCATGATCCATCATTTAATACACGACACATCAAAGATAAGAAAAATGATTATCCCCAATAATATCAACACATCTTCAAGAGATCCATCAAGGAACATGTGACACATCAATGTAAAGAAGAGAAACTATCCCAGACTACATATGAAGGTTATAGAAAGATCCATCACTAATCATATGACGTCTATAGGAAAGTAGGGGGAACTAAAAAGAAAAAGGTGTGTGTGCCATCACGAGATCCAATATTGATCATTTTCACCCTCATGGATACTCAATGGGTGAAGGCCACAAATACCCTTGTAAAATAAAGGTTCAAATGTCAAAAAAATCAGGATCCACTTGATTTCATAAAACTCATGAGAGACCTCACAAATGGGGAGAATGGTTTTCTTTGAAAACATCAAATATAACTCATGAAACCCTAGACCTTTATAAATTAAACAAATAAAATAAATGGGGGGAAAATGAGAATTTATTTTAGATGTAGAAAATAAATTAAATTACCCTGGAAATCCTTAAGATATTGTAATCACCTAGAAACATGATCACCTTATCTCACAAAAGCTCACTGGCTTGACATCCTCATCATGAAAAAGGACTCAGACATGTCCAAGTGATCACACACTCCCACTTTGTCTCCAAAAGAGAAAATATATGGGTTTTACCATGAAATTAAAACATTTTTTCACAAAACTCTTTGTTGGTCATGATATGCATCCTATAGAGGTATTTTGGTTTTCTTCGACAACACTCATTCATCCTTGGGAGATCCAAAAAAAATTGTTAAATAAACAATGGAAATAAATATTTTAATCATGAAAGCCTCTCATGGTCATAAAACTCACATGAAAAACCTATTTTATCCATAGTATAATATCATAGACCTATTTCCAAGCCATCCATGTCTCAAAAAAGATCTTAGAAATGTCTCATAAGGTCACATGATGGCCTTTTGGTAGGAACCATTATCTTATGAAGGTCCCTGGGCATGTCGGCTAGAAAATGTGAAATGACCTCATCATGTATAAATGATTCCAAAATACCCCATTAATTGGAAATAATTCGATAAATGGGGTGTTGATGGGATGGTATTATGGTCTATGAAAACCATGAGACACACCTGATGTAACCTGCAGCAGGAATTCACAAATATGTGTGGCGTTGAAGCCCTCCTCCAACTCCAACAAATATTTTTTTGATATGCACCATACAAATCAGAGAATAACTAGAGTGGATAGAACTATAAATACCCTTATACATCATGAAAAAATGACACATAAATATATGTGGGTGAGATATTCGAACATCACTCTAACACACCCAATAATCAGATTAGGTTTCTCAGAGTTTTTGCTCTCACCAATAGAAATGCTTCCCATATGGTAAGGTCTGAGGAAAAATCGGAGTGATCATGAAAAACACTTAGGCACTTCTCTTGATCACTCATATATCATGTAAAGGAATTCTATAGGTGAATGTGAAGAACATCTGCTATTTATTATAAATCATGAGAGGCTTAAAAAATATAACACTGAAAAAATATATATAATTTGTAATAAAATTTGAGAACAAAGAATAAATATGGGAGACTTATCTGATGGATATATACCCTAGTCCTAGGGTTCTTCACATGAACCATCCAAGTCATGATACAACACCAAGAAAATTCTCCTAGATCATACAACACTACTTTGGAACACTTTTTGGTTCATGTAAAGTATCATGAAAATGTTAGAGAAAGTCACATGGCACCACCAGACATTCCACCCAAGTCTTGAGAAACCCTCAAGGATAGCCATAAAGTCCTCACAATATCCTCTAGACATGTAATCCAGATAAAATGGTGACATCAGTACATGTTAGCTGAGCCTCATGAAAACACCAGGGTGTGTCATATGGCTCATTCAATGTTCCTCAGACACGTCCATTGGCTCTCATAACGACACCCAAACAAGTCAGAAAAGACTTGCAACACCCTCTGAGACATGTCGCATTGACTCTCATGACACCCTCTAAACACTGCCATCATGCTTTCACGATTACACCATGGAATGTTAGAAGGATCATGGGACACCCACTAGAAAATCCATCCGAGATAATGCAATGGCTTCAGGACAAGTTGCTCAGGTCTTATGGTGTCCTATGGAAAAGTCATCCTAAATCATGTGAAAATATATGTACATTCCATCTAGATAATATGATGTCCCTCAGACAAGTAAACTAGATAATGCAATTGTCTTTGAATATGTCATGAATACATTATATATTATGTCATGCATTCAAAAAAGACATTTGAAGTGCACAACCAGTGCAGAATATGTAGGAAAGCATCCTGGGTCAATCAAGAATCCTAGGACTAGATAACCTTGTCCATCATCAGCATATAATCCCCAACCAGATATGAAACCTCATAGTGTAGGCCCCAACAAAAATAACTACATCAACTTTAATTCCTAAAATAACTAGGATACACCGGATTCCTCTCTGAGGCCTGAGATCCATATTAAATCATCCCAAGGGGTTTCCCAATGTAAAAGTCATACATACATTTGTACTGAGACTGATTACCTATTAACCTTTGTTTCTCATATCGATCATGGCTCACGTGGGAATAGGGAGTTGCAATAGTTGTATCATTCACATCAGGAATCTCTTCAAGAAAAGTCATCCTCTGTGTATAAGCCTTGATAAGTGGCATGATATGATTATATCTATATAAAGAAATCTACCTTAGGGCTAGTCCCAATGGTGTGAATTGAATTACGAGAACTATGAATCCTAAAATAACCAGAATTCATAGGATTCCTCCCTTGGGACTGGGATCCAATGGGAATCCACATTGGTGTAATTATCCTCATGAATCTAACATATCAACCATTGAGATCCAATCATTCCCTTGGGTTGATCATTCTACCTAATCTTCCAGCAGACAAAGATAGAAACAGAACTATGAGAAATCAGATCCCTATAATAACCATGATACATAGGACTCCTTTCTAAATACTAAGAACAAATAGGCATCCACATTAGTGTAAGTGGTCAGGACTCTCACTTCTCATCCATAGGGAACCAATCATTCCCATGGTATGATTTTTCTTCCACATCTATATGAATTTAGAGAATCCAACCATAATATGATGACTCTGGTTATGGTAATAAATCAGGATGTGTAAGATTTAATCTTAATTCCTGATCTCTATATCAAATATCCAAAGCGATATCCCTATTCATAAGACCCGCATCCATATGTAGTGATACCGATTACTTGATATCCCATGATTCTCACACTGAGATTGAGTAAAATGGGATTATGGAGTTGAATAATCATATCATTCACATCATGAATATCCCCAAAATAGAGAGACCTTAGTTTTAAATCCTTGATGAGTGACATGATATGATTGCCTCCATATAAAGGCATTATCCATGGAGCCATTCCCGAGGGCCTGAATTGAACAATGAGAACTCTGATTGCTGTGATAACCTAAATATGTAGGTTAAATTCCTAATGCTTGATCTCAGATAAGCATCCAAATTAATGTATGTACCCTATGGTATATAAAACATCAACCATAGGTAATCAATAATAACCATGGTCTGATCATTTTACATCTTCCATCAGTGTACTGAGAAACCTAGTGAACTATGAAAAATCAGATTCGTGCTATAATCAAGACACATAGGAAATATCCTCAAGTCATGATCTTGAATATCTAGTGTCCAAGTGCCTTCACATATTTCATTCCTATACAATGTTAAACATCAATGGTTTAACAAAGTACATTGGTTTTTATTATGGAATCCCTCCTTTTTATAGAACAAATTTACATTAAATTTTACAAACATAGGATCTTTGAATTTTAGCATCTTGGAAAAAAGGTACATAATATATGAAGACTAATCCACTTAAAATGAATATTATTTTATTCATCCTAATTAAAATTTCACCAACTCATAACTTGGGGACATAAATCAAAGTAAATGGTGAAAAGAAGGTCATGTAAGGAAACCAAGTGAAACAGTTCACCTGTGAACATGAGATATATCCATAAAAACATGAGAAATAATGTAATGGAATGATAAATAGGCATATAATAATAATAATAACTTGATCTATAACATGAAAATGTGTCTAAAACATTAAATTTATACATTCTTAATCATATTACTAGGTTCTATCCACATTGGTCATAAAAATTACCAAGGTTATTCACCGAGGAATCATAAAATTTTCATCTTTAGAAATTAATTTCTTTACACAATGCATTGTAACACTATCAGGGTGCACCCTTAATATGTATTTATTTTCATTTTATCCACTTATATAATAATCAAAAATTTCCTAAATAACCCAAAGATAATAAAATAAATGGGTTTTATATCAAAATCAAGACATTTTAAAAAGTGCTTAAAACATGATCATTATATCATTTATAACCCACAGAAAGGAAATAAGGGATTTATGTATGTAAATTTCAGAAAACAAATATATAATTATTATGTATTTATTAATACCACTAGAAATTATATAGTTTTGGGTATTCAAATAAATAAAATTAGATTATTTCTTGAGAAAAAGAGAGGGATTTTGAGATGAAAATTCTACTGAATAATATCTATGGAACGTGGTTTTAGAAAATATTAAAAAGAGAGGGGACAGGGGTTTCCAATTCATAAAAAACTCCTAAAATATTATAGGGATAGACTAAAATATAAATAATAACATGGTATGTAATCTTTAAATACATACGACATAAAAGATAACATGAACGAAAAAAGAGAAGTTAAAGATTTCCTTACCTTGAAGAGTAACTTCTGTAACTCTATGATCGGGACCTAGATGGATTGAGGACACCATGGGAGGACTTTTTATGAGGTATAAATAATATAAATTTGTGTAGTATTAATTTGGAATGAAGATAAATGAAGTAATATCTTGGTATTTATAGTAAAAGAGATAGAGTTTTTAATTAATTTATGAAGACACCTCATTGGTGGTATTTACAAAACCATGGGCTTTCCCATGGTTTTTGCCCATGGTTTTTGCCACTTGGGACACCTCATATAATATTCTAATTCTCATGAGTCTACTAGAGTTTTAAAATACCTATTACATTATTATGATTTCAAAAAACACACTAAAAAATAAAAAATTGTATTTTCATTATTCACTGGAAAACAAATTTTTTTAAAAAATCTCATAAATTCACTTTGCTTAATATTGATGTTCTAAATTCAAAAATAAACTCCATTTTATAAAAATATTTTTCTAAATATGAGAAATTTAATTTTTATGTGAAATCAGTATTTACTTGAAAAAATACTAATACTTAACTAATAATTTCTAAAACAGTAATTTAATTATACTATTATATCACATTACCATTCAGGATGCCTAAATTACATTTAAACATCCATAGGTGATCCTATTATTCCATTGGTCATATTACTATTCATAAGGGTAATATTACAATTCACTAAAAATCATGTTGATTTCATCAGAATCTAAATTTCATACTAATCAAAATTGTATGTGTCAATTTTTCAAATATCATTTTATAGTATAAATTATTTAAAGTATAAAAAAATATTTTAAAATAATATATTTTTTCAATATTCATAAATAACGTGAAACATATTAGAAAATAAAAAAAGATCATCCTATATTAATTTTTACATTTGAAATTAAAAAATGATGATTTTATAATCATAATAAAAAATAACAATTTTATTTAAACAAATGGATTACACAATGTCACAAGGGAATCATTACATAACCACTTATAACACCTGTATAATATCTAATAGTAAAGTTTGCAATGTTGATAGAATATTTGGGAGTCTTAGACAACATTCCTTCAGTGGTAATCTCTATCAACTTTAACTTCTCCCAAAGGGGATTTCATTCAAGCTTAATATGTAGAAGCTTGGCTTAGACTTGGTTGAGAGCAAAGCCCATTGATGCAACCTCTTTCCCTTGATCTAACAAATGGGATTTGTATGGAATAATTCTAATGGTATATCCCATCGAATATTGTTTCTATATTAATTATCCAATATCATTTTTATTTATAAACTATAATTATCAAATTAAAATTTATTATTGTTTCTGACAGTAATATTAATCAACTGTCATATACCCGTAAAAAATCGATGGTTACATTTCAATTATACTTATATATTTTTATTGATTATGACATAGTAACCCATACATTTTCAAGAAACAAAAATATTATTAAAAATTTTGGGCCATTGCATTTATTATTTCCATAAAAAGGATATATAGGATGCATCATAATTGCACAATCCCCACATTTGGATATTAATCACCTCCATACATGGAAACAAACTTCAATGTTCCTGGTCCTAAAATAATGACATATAAGAATCTATTTATATTGGGAAATTAATAAAGAACCTTGGATACATACAGATGGGTTCAATAATCAAATCCCCTTCTTCTGTACATAAAAGGGTTAACCTATGATTATTTTTATTGGGTAAGTAGTCTCGTATAATAATTATAAAGAGATTAATGAATTTATCTTAAATCAATATGAGATACCTGGAGTTGGCAATAGTCCCCCACCCAAGGGTACAATGAGCCCAAACTCCCATTCTCTCTACCAATGTGAGTTACTAAAAATCATTGTGTCTAAAACCCTAACTGACCACCTTCCTTTGGAAATGAGGATCGAATTTATTTATGGATGTCTGAACCATTGGGAGTTTTTTCAAGAATGAAAACGATATCCCAACATCAATTATTGTGAAAAAAATTGAACACCACACAATTAACCATCGGGAAAAAGAATTCTCCCCAAATGAGGTTTCCTGGTTGTTTTTATCATTGAAACACAAAATGGTAAACCAGAAAAGAACTCATTTAATGACTGCATCTCCTTCACAATAAGTATATACTATCATGTTCTTTTTAATCCATATTTCACTTTGGATGAGGGTTTTCGGGTCTTAATTTTTACAAATAAATAGTGAAATTCATTATAATCATTTATATGAATAAATAAAAATCTTATAAATAAAACAACCATTTATTTAGAACTGATGAAATCCATTTAGGAGAGAAAGATCAATCTGTTTCATCACATGGAACCTTCTGCACATGCATCTCATGTATATATGATTATATATATATCTCATAAACCCACGTATATATTATATTTATGCATCATATAAATGTATTAAATGTAAACTCTACATATAATATCAAATTATATATATACACAGACTTTATAAAACATATGTATGTGTACATGCACCTTATGTATGTATATTATAGTGAACATTAAACACCGAGATACCCAGATTCCCACTTCTCCAACCACTGAATTATTTGGTGTCCCTGTTGAGGTGTCACTATCAAGAAAAATTCATCACTCTCCCAAAACTCTAGAGGATAGTGATGTTGATCAGTATATGATCGCTAATTACATAGAGTGGTAATTAGCCGCTTTTGAATTATATAGATATGATTCAAAGTCTCTTTCATGTGACTTAACTAAAAAATTTAAGGTACCCTAACATTATACAATACATAGGTGGCCAGAATGATCTTTTATAAAAGTCATCAAAAGGTTCCATTATATTTAATTACTAATAACTATTGGTATACACGAACTCTTATATAGTGATATGATTTCCCCATGATCCACTAATAATTAAGGATTCATGCTTGAAATATATCTTTTAATATCCATATATTACACTCACGTTAAACATCAGTTCTAGGATGGTATACTATTCATAAACGAACTTAAGTATTTATAAGACTTTGTAACTCATTCTATAACAATGATTTAAATTTAGGGTCCCAATATGATATGATACTCCTAGGAACATCATACAGTCATACTATCTTTAGGATATAAAACTAGCCCATTTAATTGATATATTTTTCTCCATTATAAGTAATATTTGTTCAAATTTTTCAACAATAATATTGTATGTTATATTTTTTTAAATCACCAATGAGTAAGAATAAATGTTGTTTTTATTGGATTTATAGAACCAATAGTTATGATTTATAAAATTTTATGTTCACAGAAAGTTTAAGAATATGTTTTTATATGAATTATTTGTTCCTTTAGATGTAATGCACCTGAAATATTGAATATGAGTTGAGTTGGAAGTTCTAGAAGAATCTTTTCAAAATATTAGTGAATTAAGTTCGAATTTCTATTCAAAAACTGTAGTTATTGAATTAAAAAACTATAAGTTGATATTTTCATATAAATCTAGAACTTGATTGTAGATCTCTTAAAAAAATTCAATTTCTAAGTTGTAATTATAGAAAATAAATAAATTATCCATTATTTCATTCACCATACCATTTGATTTTAGTTAAGTTGTTTTGGAACTAGAAGTAACCATAGAGTAAGAGATCTGGGTATTTTTATACCATTTTAAACTAGAAAATAATTGGTTTGAATCAATATTTCTATCCATACTCTGGTAGTTGATGTTTTAATGAAAAACATTATCTATGGGAAATATAGAATATTTTATATGTCAGGATCAAATCAATAGTGGCTATAGTAAAGGTATTTTAGTGAAAATTTCTTGAACAAATCACTCAATATAAGTATGTTTTTTATTCTCTTATGAGGTTCCAAAATGAGGAAAAATGATTAGATATATAATACTATTTTTTGGAACTATGTATGTTTTCTATGAATCAAATTGGGGAGCCCCACATTATAGTGAATTTTTAAAAGTCGTGGTGACTATTGAAATAGGGATAATATTTTTCCAATTCTATAGAACTTGTAATTGTTGGTTTATAAAGAACTTTTAAAAAAATAGGCCTATAATGTGTGTTTCCAATGTCATGGTGAAATTTGTGTCGAATTAACTGATATTTTTTAAGGGTGATTGATATTATAATATAAAAAGGACCATACAAAGGAGGAAGTTGTGTTGTACATATTGTTCATCATGTCAAAGTGTATATTGGGGAAATAAGTTTTGGGTCATCCATTTTTAATGGATTTTTCACCTAAAGAAGCAACACACCAAGATATTAGGAGTTATATGCCATGGTCGGTGTGATGCAGTACCATCCATGGGTGTTTTGATTAGAGACCACACAATGGAGTTTGAAAATATTGATGTTAATATCAAACATGATTATTTTAAATTTTGTAATTTGTCAACAGTTATGGATCAAAATTTTATATCACAAAATAAATTTTATGGTGATGATTTTTTTGAAGGAAATTCATTGGACATAGTCAAGTGAGTGGATTTTTAAGGTATTTAATTACTTGAGTTTTATATTTTAAAATAAAATATGTTAACTAGAATATTAATGTTGTATAAGTATAATGTGTATTGGGGCATAAATGTATTTTGAATAATATAGAATAGAGAAGTGGAAAGTATGTGTTCTATTATGAGAATAAAGAATTCAACAACATGGGGATTATTTTATATCGAAATTAGAGTGGAAGAGTCATTGGAAGATAAATTATTATTAAATTTTAAAGATTTAGATTATCATGGATATATATAATTATTTTAGAGGATAGAATAAATTTCACAATAATCCCAATAATGGAATTATTGTATATGGTGTGTTTGTAGTAATGTGAAGGATTATTGAATATTAAAGACCCAAATATTTTCCTAAGGAGTTTTTTATGTCTGATAGTGAAATTGAAAGAAGAACATGTAATTAATTAGAGAATTAACATTTGGAAGAATTATGCAGTTCACACATATAGAACATGGAGTAACCGTAATGTTAATAAATACATAATATGACTACATGTTTATAAACTGATATCTGATAGTGTAGCGCACAAAGGTAGAAAAGGTAGTGACCCTTGGGAAGAAGTAATCCATTCCCTAAATCTTTTGACAATAAGTGACCCTTGGTGAGGAGTAAAAATTCCCAAATTTGTATATTGAGTGTGCCTTTATAAATAGTGATTTATCCTAAAACTTTTATACACCAAAATAGAAAGTTTTAGTGGATTTAGGTACACTATAAATGATATGTTTAGTCTCTTTGGATGTTTTATTGTTTGGGTGAACTAATTAAAACCTATGTAACACTAAATTATTTACATCCTATAAATATAAATAATCTATGATGTGATATAATTTGTTAGGGATAAAAGTAATTAATGGTTTAATAGTTTTTCATTCTAATAAGGTAAAATGATCTGACAGAATGAGTGCAGTGAAATGGTTTAAATCTTCTAACACTCTGATTCACCACCACCCTATCAGTTGTTTTAGGGTAATAATTAGTGGTATTATAGAAAATAGGTTTTGTAGTGGAATCACCAAAAAATTATTTTCCATGTTGATATCTTAATATTTTTTTTAAATATGTTTTCTAAAGTGAAAACTCATTTATTTTTGTGAATTATTTTTTCAATTGGAATGAGTTCTTATCATACTTGGATGAACATATTGGAATCCCACATAATATCTGGTTACATTGATTTATTTTGAATACATGAAATGAAATTATATATGTTGCAGCTTAAATAAAATATTGATATTAATTTTTATGCCAAGAAAGATGTATAGGATTCTTTGGAAGAATATGTATCCCGGAAGATAACTCACTTTAAGACTTCAAATGTAATGAAATGGAGTTGAATGATTTGTATATTAAAGAATTTGTATCGAAGATGGAAATCACAGTTGATTATACTAATATAAAATATCGATTAGTTGAATGTTATGTAAAAAATTCTATATTAAAAGAATTTCATATGTCAAGAAGTAAAAAATAATATGAACAAGTATAAAACCATGAAATTTGGTATTCATAATGAGGTTAATATAATTGATTTTTAATTTATATCTATTGTATCTAATGGGTTGTGTGTATTGGATCTGGTGACAATAACTGGTGAGGATGTTTAATAATAGATAAATATGTTGTGTTTTGAAGTGTAAGAAGTTATCAACTGTTGGAAATTTTTTTGTGGTTTTAAAAAGTAATATTTCTTGTAAAGATGAATACATTGCAGTCTTATTCTTTTTGTTTTTTCCTAAATTATATGTAGAGAGATGGTTCAACTAAATTGACTTTCATTTATATGAAATTAATGTTTTGAGATGTAAGAAAAAATCATGATATCTCTATATATCATGTTTATACATTTTTAAAGGTGTTTGAAGATGAAATTAACATGGTTGTGTTATATTTTCAGACAAGAATGGATTGGATAAACTGTAAAACTATTGAGCATGAACCAATTAAAATTTTTTATGGTTCATCTTGTTAGTTTGTATAGTTCATTACTATTATATATCTTGTTTTTTGAAGTTTTGAGTTTCAAAACAAATGATAATGGACCATGCTGCAATGGTGTTTGGAGTTTGAGAAAATCATTGGACAACCCTTTGAGAACAATAATATCATGGTGCTAACATGAGGCTACACTAATCATAATTGAAATACAAAAAATATTTCTAGAGAATAACAAATCCTGGAGTAGGTTAGTACAGTATAGAGTGAATCATAATAAGTATTTGATGGTTATTATAGATCACCACAATATAGGGTGATAATTTAAATAATTGGTTTTATTGTATGGTGGAATGATGGGATATTTATAGTGGTTGAGTAGCATATTAAAGTTGATCAAGAATATTCAATACCATGCAAAATTCGGACTTGATATTTAGCTAAAGTGGGAAATGCTGCAAACTAGGTGACCATACTGTAGAGTATAAATGATTGATTACATACAAAGAAGGGCATGTTACATGTTTAAGAGTAAGATACAACACGAAAGAGGAGTTCAACCAATTATTTGTATCACTATAAATTTGACATTACCCATGTCATTGAGAGAATTATACCTTAAAATCAGGTTATAATCGAAAAGGAATAGATGAAGAACATGCCAATGTAAGTGTCAGATGTTTTATTTAATGAGGCCACACCATAGAGGTGGTTGGTTTATTTTACATGCATTGGAAATTTAGAGTCCCCCATGTCATATATAAATACAAAAAAGTTATATGGTTGAATTTAAATAATGGTCATGCCCCAGTGCATTGATTATGTTGTGTACGTGTTTAATTTGAAAGATCAATGAAATCCTAGAATTGTAAATCAACGGGTTTCTATTCCATGGTGTCTTTCTACACGTTGCAACCAACATGGCTATTAAAAAATTGTTAAGTAAAAAAATAAAATCATATTACAAAGGGTAATGTATTCTATGATACGTGGTTTCTATAGGATTTGAGTTGATTTTATGAATTTGAAATAATATAATTATTTAGTGGTTGTCTATACATTCAATGACTATATTTATGAATCACATTGGTTGGGATAAATATTATTATAATCCAAAGGAATAGATTGAAGTGGGATTGGTTGTAAGTTAATTTTTTTTAATTTAATATTTAAATTTAAACACATTTACGGATATATGATAATATATTTTGCAGTCCAAAAATTTTTTTGATAAAGGAAGTATACAGAATGAAGATGATAGAGAGGATGAACTGTGTGTTACTATAGAGGTGTAATAGTTACACTAACATGGGATTATATTTAATATATAATTTATGAAGATAGAGTTATTGTGGTATGAAATTGAATTGAAGATCAATCTTGGAAGAGAATGTTGTTGTAGAAATTTTGTAATATCAGATTAGTAATTTATCACAGCTACATCAAGATTGATAAAGTGAGAATTATTCATTACACATGAAAATAATTCTAGAAATGAAAATTTTTAATCTGAATAAATTATAATTTTTTTCTATAAATATTTTTTGAAGATAAAATAATCAACTCTTATCATAATGAATTATAAATATCTAGAAGAATGTTTGGAATCAACACTTTGAATACATCAGGGCATATATTTGGAGGATAGAGATGAAAGGAATCCTAGTTACTTATACTAATCAGGAACTAAAATTCATCTCAATAAACTAAGAAGATACCTTTAAGACAATAAATTGATATTTTTACACCTTTTAAAGGTAGTGATTGAAATAAAGGAAGGGGCTATATACCACGATAGAGTAATGATCTCTTCCTAATGTTATAATCTAATTATAGTGATATAATGGTTAATCAGAAATTCCAAGACATTAGGGATTTGTTTTCTTTAGTGTATCCTTTTATAAGTGATCCATGTAAAGTCATAGTGTTTTATAATTATTTAATTTAAATACCTATGTTTTATGTTTAATGTGGATTCACCTAAAGTAATGAACGATGTTCCTTCTAAAAATATAGAAAGATCCTAAATAATATATGAGAAATAGAAATTTTTAATTCTAACTAAACCCTGATTCAACCCCCCCCCCCCAATGGTTTTATAGGTTATTTAATTTGGTATCAGATCCAATATGTCCTGTTGTGGATTACACATGAATTTTATGGATGAAAAAGTTTTTTTATCTAACCCAAACTATTCTATTTTTTATTTTGGAAGATTAAACTGAAAAATATATTAGGATTTCATCATGGGACCAATTTATCAATATGAGAGTGAAAAGAGATAATTATTATTCTTGAATTACATTTTGAGAATTCTATTGAATAATTAGATATTTAAATGAAGAATGTCAAAAATATTGCAGGGCTACTGAAATAGTCTTGTAAATTTATATAACAACATGAGGAATAATTGACCCATCTTGAATAAGTTATTTAAGATCAAGGTGAAAATTATTCAAGATCAATATCAAGTAGTGTTTCAAATCAAATGTATAATGGAAAAGATAATGTTACTAAATGTTTGAGTGATTTTATTGAAAATAGAAATGAGAGAATACTTTCCCTTGAGGAAGAAATTATTAAATTTAAAAAGAATGTTTTTTATGATACATTAGATGGTTACTTCAAAAAAGTAAACGTTTTGGAGGATTTAGTTGTAAATGTTAATCACAAGTGTATTATGAGAGTATTAATGAAGAATATATGGTAGAGGTAGTAACAAGGAGTAGTAAAGAAAATATCTATAAAAATATTGAATCCTTTGAGAAATTAATGGAAGAATCTAATAATTCTATAAAATTACTTTATAGGGATCTCATTAAGAATGATGTTCAGGGAATATGTTTCCTTTATTAGTCAAAGGAAAAGAATAAGGGAGTTAAAGATGTAATTTCAATAAAAACGTGTAATAAATTTAAAATTAGTAGAATTATTAAAAATTTTAAAAATCTATCAAGAGTGGACATATAAATGTAAAAGGAAAATAAATTAATGAACATAATATTTAATTAGTATATCTATAGGAAGGAAATGAAAATAAGTTGATACTATTCAAAATAGAATATGAAGAAAATTTATTATCTTTGTTATATAAATACTCGATAAAAATAATAATAAACCCAATGTATATATTTTGAGTTATTCATAAAGAAAGATTAATCACCAGGTTTTTAGAGATCGGTAATTTTGGGAAATAAATGTTTTTATATTAATACATAGTCACCGCATGAAATTAATTTTTTTTTTGCGAATTTAAAATGGAAATATGTGGTGTTCACAAATATGGATCAAGGGAGTCATGTTTGAAGATGAATAAAGTGTGTGAATCCAAAGAGTATATATAAAGAGACAAATATGTCCATATTTGTTTCAATTATGGGACTCTAGATCATACAATAAACATTTACAAAATTGTGATTAGATTTATTACATAATGTTAAATAAAGATAAGATAAAATTCATTCATTCCATGAGAAATAACATACAATTCCTATTCTTCTAATTATTATACATCAATTTTTGGTTTTGTTAGGTTGAAAACAATATAAAGAATGGTTCTGTCGAGACAAATAAATTCAAATTATACAATTGATATAATTTGTTATTGTTTCGGGGAGTAAAGTCAAACAACTAGTAAATACATAATGTAATTTTTTGGATATATTCCAAGGAAGAGAAGAAAAATAAATGATCATTACAGAAGAATATTTTATGAATGTGGATAAAAATGACCGATTGTATGCTATTGTTATATAAAAGTAAGGGAATGAATGAATATAAAGATAACTCATCCTATAGCCTATAATAGTAAAGTTGGATTGAAAAGAGAATATGTTACATTGATAAGTAAATTATCATATTTAGAGAAAGAGGAAAAATAATATAAAATAAATATATTCTATATTTCAAAAGATTATATGGTAAAACAATCATCATGGATGTAAAAGATGAAACAATAGAAATCCAGGAAGAATGAAAAATTTGTCATCCTGGAGAGAAATGAAAATATAAGGAGAAAGTTATCAATTTATAATGAGAAGAATAATAGAACATGAAAAAAATAATTTAATTGGTAGAGGATGTCTTATTGTGAAAAGGAAGGAAGTATTCACAAGTGTAATATTTGAAAATTTTAGAACAAGGGGAATATATTTGAATCCAAATGAGAATGAGTGTAAAATGAAAAAATTTGTGTACTACAATGCATTACTGCGATTAGTCACTCATTGAAAGAAGAGCATAGTTGAATAAGTTAGATGATCTGAATCCCTATATTCAAAAGGTTGTTTACATATTTGGTAAAAAACAAAATAACATCACCACGAAGCCTTGAATAGAAATGGAAGAAATGGCATACATTTTCATGGTCAACCACACTTCTATACATGAAGATATTATAGGTACCCTTATCCTCAAGTTTATATATTTTTTATTGACAAATGGTCAAGGGTCCGATACAACAAATGGGGGATATGAATTAAAAATAATATGAATGTGTTGTAAATAGGGATATGCACTATGTGTGTAGTGGATGAAGATTATTACTATAATGAAATAGAGAAAATATTTTTATATGTGGTATCACTAGCATGATGAACAAATGAATGTTTTTTAAGATAATAATAATATATAAGTTTAATTATTGTGGATGGAAAGAAATTTAAATGAATATTCAATACTAAATATGGATTTACATACTGATTTTATGATGAATATTTGGGATGGATCCTAATTTGAAATGAAATAGGATTCAAATATGTATCTGAAAGGATCCATTAGTATAAATTTAGGAATAAATATTTTTAGACGATATCAGTCCAAGAATTTAGTAGTATTTAGCTATTATATAATTTTAAAGACATAATGAATCAATAAAAATAATGGTGGAATAATAGTTTTATTTATTTATGAACTAAAAATGATAATTAAAATGATTTTATATTCATTTCATCAAATTTCTGAAGGAGAATGTATTATCATCAACAATAGGTATCTATGTGAAAAATAATCATGAAAATATTTGATTTCAGAACTATATAATCAATGAGAAGTTTTTTATGAGGATATTGTAGTTGTTTATTCCATTTCTAAATATTACTAAATTTTATGAGGATAGTATGATAAAGTAAATAAAGTGGTTTAAATTGTTTATAAGTGTTATCAATTGATTATATATCTAGTACATATCTTAATCTGGTTTGTAACTATTTATACACTAATAATTTTTTGGTGAATACGATATAGATCACAGTTAATTGATCTTACTAGTTTTAGTTGAAAGTAATTGTATGATAATTAGTGAGTTATATGGAAAAAAATGATGTACTTAGTAAAGAATGATTTTTTCTACATTTATATATGACTTATTAGGGTAACAAAATATTATTAGGACTCATTTAAAATAAATAAAATAATCAATAAAAGTTTACTGTGAAAAATATAGTTTCTATACAAGTAGGATGGAAGTAGAATAAATTTTGGTTGAGGGTAGTTAAATTTATTATGAATATTCATATAATAGTTATGAAAAGATAATGATTTTTCTTGAAAAATATAGTGACATAATTTTATTGATCAAGTAGTGGTAAGGGAAATTTGGGATTATCATCCAGGAATTCAAGATCACATATGGATATATTATGAATAAGAATTTGGAGAGAAAAATGGGATAGAAAACATAAATACATAGATGAGGAAATCTGGATCCTTCACATTTTATTTAAAAATATGGGGAATGATCTAAAGGAACCATGCACATATTTAAGCCTTCTACAATATAGAGTAATAAATACCATAATGTTTTGTTCATCATGGAAGAATAATTAGAAGATTTATTTATTATATTATTTCTAAAAAACAAAAGTGAGAGAATGTTGTAACCAAGAGGTTTTGTGATATTTATTTGATGAAAATAACTAGAGAGTGTTTTTTAAAAAATATAAAGATGTTGTGTGTTAAAGAATATAATGTTCAAAAAAATTTAAGAAGTTTCGTATTATTTGATAATATATGAAAAGATTGGATGGTTAAAAATATTGAAGGCTTTCTCTTACTGGATGTTTATGAATGATTTAGAGAGACATGGTTCACATAAAGAACATATGGTAAAATGAAATTAATGTGTTAAAATGAATGAAAACACAATCATCTCTTTATATATCATGTTATTGGAATTTTTAAGTTGTCTAATGTTGAAAGGATATGGATATGACAAATTATAGAACAAGAATGCACAAACCATGCTACAGAACAAATGACTACGATAAAACTAGAGTTTAGTAAGGTTATTATGGTTCATTTTTAACATTATTTACTTTTCCATTTCTTGAGTTTTTTGAAATTCTGATATTCACACTTTAAGATGACTATCCCTTTTATATTATTGTTTAGACATTGGGATAAATATGGTCAACCCTTGAAGCACCATAGGAGTAAGGACCCACTATGAGGTATCATCAAGCTCAATTGTAGTGCCAAGTAGGACATTAAACGATAAACAAGCTCAATGTGGCTCAATGATACAATAATTACAGTACCAAAATTTTTAGAAAATTCATAGAGAGGACCATGATATAGATCACAATCAGGGAAAGTGATCGTAGTGTGATGCGACACCATATGATATTTTTGGTCATCAAGTAATGTGTTGAGGTTGATGAAGAATATATAATACAATGAATAAGTTTGATGTGGGGTTCATCCAAATCATTATATTTCACAAGATTGGTGACCATGATGTAGAATACAGGGTTCTATTTCACCTAAGGATGTCCATGTTATATGTCAGAGAGCTAGGGGCTTCATAGTATAGTTGTTCATCCAATTTTCAGTGACTCTAGAAACTTTAGGGTACCCACATCATGGGTAAAAGTATATGTCACATCCAAGTTAAAATAAAAAAGGTAGATACAACGAAAAACCCATATCAACTTCCACACCTCACATCATATGAGGCTACTCCATAGAGGTGAGAAATTAATTTTAGTTTCAATATAAATTTTGGGGCCCCATTCCGTAGAGAAAGGCTACATAAAAGTATAGTCAAAATGATATAAGGACCGTGTCATAGTGCATCAACTATTTTTTAAAGATAGTAAATTTGGTATATTAAATAAATTAAAAGTTGTTGAGTTAGAAGGGTTCTATGATGTGGAGTCCTTGTACATACCAAATCCTACATGGTTGTTAAAAATTGGTTAAGGAAAACTATCTCATTACAATATGAAGGGATATTATAAAATTTTTATGGTTTCTATAATATTTTTGAATATTTGAAGATGTGGAAATAATTTAATGGCTTCGTGGTTATTTATATAATAATTATCTACCATTACAAATATTATTTGTGGGGTTACATTTTATGATGATCTAAATTCAAATATTGAATGAGTAATTTGAAATTAGATGTTTTCAAAATTTAAAATTTAAAATTCAAACATAATTTCAGATATATGATAATCAACATTTTAGGATTATAAACATTATGACAATAATAGATATAAAATAATATATAGAGAAGGAATTGTGTGTTCTTATATAGGAAAAATGAAAAAAACAACATGTGATCTTATTAAATATTTTATTTAATAAGATATAGTTATTGTTGGATTAAATTAAATTTAAGATCATTCAAATAATTGGAATTTTTTATAAAAATATATTATGATTATATTAATTATTAATCATATATATATCTGGATTACTAAAGTAATAATAACTGAAGTCACTTTCATATAATTCTTATACTAGAATTAATCATTCTGAAAAAAGTTAATTACATCTATATAAATATTGTTTAAATACTAGAGACTCAACTCTTCTGAAATGGAGTTGTAAATATCTAGCAGCAGGACTTGGAATAAATAAAATCATATATTTTGATGATGAAGGTGAAATTAATATAAATTAAATATACAAATCCTGATTTGGCATTTATATTAATAAACAAAGAAGAGATACAAAATTCTATAAACTAATATGTAAATCCATTTTGGAGGTAGTGAGGGAAATAGGGGATGAGTTCATAGATGTTGGTGGATTAGTGAGATATCCTTAAATTTGTAACATCATACATGTTATGTGGTGGTTAATCAATCATATCAACACATTATTGATATGTGATCATTATAGTACCCCTTTACATGTGAACCATGTAAAATATTTATTTTCTTTCATTCTTTACTTTCAGTAATTATTTCTTATGTATAATGTGGATTAACTTATGAAAAATACTGGTTTAATAGTGTTCCTTTTAACAAGGAAATATTATCCTGAATAAGAGAGAGAAAAAAACATTATAATTTTATCTACACCTTTATTCAACCGCACATTTATGGTGTCCCATGTTTTTTACAACATCATAGTTTGAATCTATAATAGGATTTTGTATTAAGTATGAAGGATTAGAGTTAACATCATATGAATGGTTGGGTAATAATGTTAGAAAAGGGTCAACCACATCAGGTGGTAAATTTAGAAATTGTTTTTGTATCTAAAATGAGAATATTCAATTCTTTTAGATTTATGTACAATTATTAAAGGAAAAAGGTGAAAATAAATACACTTATATAAAAACATTTGAGGATAAAAATAGAAAAATATTGAAGGAATAAATGAAATCATAAGAGACAATTAAAATAATAAACTAGGAAAATTAAGTAATTATATTATATAATTGGAGAACATATTCATTAGATTTAATTAAGCATTGAAAAAAATGAAAAACCATAAATCATTAATTCCCTTCCTTAGATTTTAGTGTATATAGAATGTCAAGATTGTGAATAATGAAAACAATTATCACTTTCAGAATTTATAATGTAAATTTTTGTTGAAGGATGTGAGGATTAAGATTCTTGTGGGATAGATTAATATTGTGAGGAATAATTCAAACACCAAATATTAGCACATGGATACTTCAATAGGGATCCAGAAAAACACAAAAAAAGAACAAGAAAAAAAGATAAAGGGAATATTCTAAAACTGATTGAAATTATTCTCAAATAATGTTTTCGTTACAATAATACTTTAATGGAAGTTTTATACACACTATGAGTCTTTGTATTGGTTATATAAGGGTTTATAGAGGTGTAATTACAATTTTCACAACATCTATAAAGTTATGAATTATCTATGTGTAAAATTCAAACTTTATAAATCTATATATTATGGTCAATTTTATATTCTTTGATGTAGATTCAAATGTTTCATTAAAGTGAATGAGAAGGGGTATAATAGTCACTCTAAATCTATTAATCTTTATGGTATTGAAATATATTGACTTCCCATGAAAATATGGTGTCATAATTATGTGGAAGATGTGGGAGTGATATTTGTTAAGATACCCTTGTATATTTTATGGATAAAAGGAGAAGAAATATTGTATTTAATAAAAAACAATTTCATGTTATTAAAAAGGTGTGAGAAATATTCCTATAAAATTTATATGTTTGCAGGCTCATGGATTAAATGATATAGGGTATGATATTATCACTATCTTGTTTGTTCTTGGATTTTATAGAAGTTTTGTTAATAAAACCCAAGAGGGGTGATTTTTCAACCAAAAGGTTTCATGAAAGATTTTTTTAAAATAACTAATGAGATGTTTTATGGATGATTTTATTGGATTTAAATAACCAATATTTTTTATCCAGAAGATGTATATGTTCACTGAAGGATGAAGAACAAAAAATTAGTGAAGGGGTTTTTTCCTTCAAAATTAATGCACCTAAAATTCAAATTATGATTAGAGTTAGAAGTTTCAGGACTATCTATCTTGAAGATTACAAAAGTTGGTTTTTAATTTTATTTCAGGAATAGTAGTTATTAATTTTTTTGACTAAAATATTATATGTTCAATGGAATACATAAGTTGAGTGTAGTTCTCTAAGAAATTTATGAAGTCTTAACTCGAAGAAAATAATAGGGAGAACTTATCATGGTTTCCATTAACCATGATTTGGTGAATCTGGTTAATCTATAGTATATCTGGAAATGGTTATTATATAGTATATGTAGTTATTTTGTATTACATTTAAAACTTTATATATTTTGGTCAAAATGGTCTTGTTGGATGTGTCACGGTAATCAGTGCATCAGATAATAAGTTCACCTATGAGAAATGATAAATCTTACATATGTAGTTTTCAAAGTCATGCTCACTAGGGTGGAAGGAATTTTAGTTGAAAAGTCTTGAAATATTCTCCCTATATATGTAAGAATCTTATTATGGTAATAGGAACTAAAATTAGGTAAATACATATTCAATATTCGATTTAGTAGGTGTTTAAAAAAATTAAATCACAATGTGGAGTCCCATATTGTGGAAAACCTAGAAAGGTCATTTAAAATATTAAAACAATAGTAATATCTATGTCACTCTATAGAACATGGATTTTTTCATTGGAAAAATAATTATGAAAAATAGGAATCCCATAATGTGAATTGTAAAATATTTAGTGGAATTTAAGTGGAAATAAAATATATTTTTTAATTTTTATTAAAAAAATCTATAAAGAACCACTACATGGAGGAAGGCATGATGTGCATTAGATTTAAGGATTTAAAGAGTAAAATAAGAAATGAAAAATGGAGTTATCTATGTTAGTGTGTTTTTTTACCTAAATAAGTGTCAACCCATGGTATTTGGAGTTATATTTCTTGGTCTATGTGGTGAAATTCACTACATGGGTGTTAATGACAGACCACACCATGGAGTTTTAAATTCTAGAAGTTATGATTAGACATAATTAATTAAAATTTTTCAACTGATCTACAATTATAATTCATAAATCAACAAAATATATGAAGTTATATAGGGATAAATTTCTTGAAAGAAATATAAGGTATTTTTTTAAGGTGGAAAAGTTAAATATAGTTAATTACTTGAGTTTTTAATCTGAAGTTAAATTTTTTTTACTTGAAAATAAAGGAAGGAGAAGTATTTTATGTAGAGGGGTGTGGATATGTAGTGGATAACATAGAACATATAAGAGGGAACTATGTGTTTAGTGTAGATAATATTTAATTTTACAGCATGTAAATTAATTTATACTTGAATTAGAGAGAAAGGGTTGTTACTATATAGGTTTTTAATGAAGACGAAAGACTTCGATTAACATGAATACATATGATTCAATGAAATGAATAGTAGAAAATATATTAAAGAATAATTTCAATGAAATAATTATTGTATCTACTGTATTATAAACCTTGGTATGTTTTATTAATGATTAAATAATCAACTCTTCTAATCATGTGTTATCTACATTTTGTAGTAAAAATAAAATAAACACTTGTAATTCATTAGAGTGTCAACATATGAAAGCAAGATGGAGTAAAAACATGTTAAACCTAGAGTTTCCTTTATTTCAATATAATGAGAAGAAAATAATAATCCTATAAATTTATATCTTCCTATAGCATTTTGTAAAGTAAAAAAAGAGAGTGACTAATGGGAGGCCTGATCCGTTACATAAACCTTTCAATGAGTAGTGAGCCTTATTAAAGAGTAAACCTACCTAAAACATTATAGTTAGCTATTTTTGGGGAACAATGAGTTAACCTAAATATTGTATAACAAAAACAACCAGTTATAGATTATTTTGGTACACTAGTATAATGTTGAGAGTATAATACTTGGATGTTGAATAGTGTAGGTTCACTATGTAAAATTTCTGTGACACCACAAGCATGAACTTTTTCACACATACTTGATCAATGATGTGGATAACTTTGATAATTATAAAAGTAATCAATTGTTGAATAATAATTCCTTATAAAAATTGATAATGATATGATGGAAATAGAAGAGGTGAAAAGTTTTAAATCTGATAAAAACCTTATTCACCCCCCCCCCCTCTTCTGGTGTCCGGGATTTCGACCATGATATTCATCAACTAGTAAATAGAATCTTATATTACGCCATTTCCTTATGGATACCATGATAACCTCATATAAAATATATCATCACATCATCCCACATCAACTAAGGAATTAGTATATTCAAAATAATCTCCACAAATCATTGGAGATTAGCCTTTATATTGTGATATATGGGAAAATGTGAACAAAACACCATAATTTCCTTCATTACATAGGTCCACTAATACTACCAATGAATATCATGATACATATTAGTAAGCCTGATTTGACTGGCCCATCTCAAGGATGTGGGTTCCATATATGGTTCTGATGCATGCACATCAGGATAACAACTCAACCTTGTATAGAAAGTATCCCATCATCATATTGAATGCAATTTAGTAGCGGTTATCCACCATATATACTATCCCTTAAAACCCAAAACTCTGAGTTGTAATGATTAATATACTTCACTCTATCAAGTAATGAGGATTTAATACTCATATATGTAAGGGTTTCTCTACCATGATACTCCTAGACATCAATGAGAATCATAAAAAAGGCGCTCATCAACTATCACTTACCACTAGCCTCTTGCAGCTCTTATGACTGGGTCTTCCTACTTGGTACATGAGCCATGAATTAACCCTTACTAGGAGTGTAATCTATCTTGATGTAAATGTATTTAAGATACTCAATAAACCATTTATTATCCAAGTAAAATATTTCAAGTAAAATAAAATATTGAGGGTGATTTGTTGTCTAAAAAACATAAAACCTTTCATCCCAATCATGTATTCAGTTTATCTAAAGATATGAAATCAAGATAAAACCAAAAATTATAGTAATTAAAGACAGTATAATTTAGATAATAGATAATCCCATGTAAAAATTGTAAAAATATTATAAAATAAATCTATTAATATCATAAAAATAAAAAATAAAAGACAATGTATTGGATTATAATCCTTGTACTCATATAAAAGATAATATAAAAAGGAAAACACCCTCTAATCATGGAGGTATTTTCTTTAACCCAAATTAGTAAGTGATCATTTTTCCTAACTCTATGAATAATAATTCTATACCTTAAACTCCATTGAATATAAACCTATCAGAAGTTATTTTGTCTTTTTAACCAAAATATCCCTTGATCTCTTTAATTAGAAATTGATATATCTTCTTCCATGGAAGTCATTAATCTCATTATATCGAGAGAATTTTTCTTACACACATAATAAGATCCTTGATCAAAATTATTTAAAGCAAAATTATTATTAAATAACAATCTAAGATATTTATAAGAAAACCCTCACAAGATTTATCTAATAGAAAAAAACTCAAAAGTTAAAATATTGATAGAATCATTATAGACAATAAGATATTGTAGGCTTCAAAATAAGAATAATATTTTAGTGAGTATAAGGTTATCCTATGATTCATTAATAAGTGGGTTTTATTTATAGGTGATTCTCTAAGGGATATATTTTTCTAATATAGGGTTCAGTTGTAGCGGCATCCAATGTAGAAACTCTATCTTCTAATGTATTAAAAAAAATTCTACATATTATGATGTAATCTATCTATGTGACTATAGTGATTCATTATATTTAAACTCATTATATTTAAAACCATTATATATTTATCCTTCACAACACACCTAAATAAAAAAAATCATGTTAAATCAAATTCATATTTAATTGTATTGTGATTTTCAAAATAAAGGATAAAAATTAGTTATCGACTCAATAGTCTCTAGATTTTTGAAAATCAATAGACAAAAAATAGATTAGATAATTAAATTTAAAAATTAACGATTATTATATAATGATCTAAAACTAACACAATATTATATCTAATATACCTCATTTAAAAAGTTGAAAATTTTTGGAAAATAAAAAACATTACATTGGAATTTTTTTAACATTTATCCCCCCCTAATAACTACACCTCCACCCTGGTAATTATACTTAACCAATCTATCTCGCTTTTTTATTTTAAAAAAGAAACAAAAAAAATAAAAAACAGAAAAAATTAAAACATATAACAAAAAATCATAAAATAGAATCAAAATAACAATACATGATTGATATTTTTATGAATTTTGAACCATTCGGAAGTTATCACTTGATACTTATGAGTGATCTTATTCATATAAAGATAGTTTTAGAGATATTTCAACATAAGTTTCATATATTTTTTAGTATCAATGCAATCATCTATAGAAAATTTGAAGAAAATAATCTCTCATATATGGGATAAATATGTGTATCCATATCTTAAATAATAAAAAATAATTACGATCAGAGTAGAAGAATCAATGTTTTTTTAATATCAAAACTAAATGAATTAGAGAATAAAATTTTAAGAGGTATATTATATGAGATATTATCAATTCACTGAATTAAAAATAATTTATAAAAATATCTTAGTATGGTAATGTAAAAACTAAAGATTATATAAAAGTGTGAATAAGATTTTATAATAGAGAACATGGTAAATTGGAGGATTTTTTCAGACATTTTTTTACAATCATTATTATAATACCTCATTGAATTTAATATCCCACAAATTTTAAATACATAATAAAAAATATTAAATATAATTTCCTTCATTTAACTTCTAAATAAATACACGGTTATCTATATAAAGACTTATCACACATATAAAATAAATAATTTTCTCCCAATTTTGGGGATTTTTTAAATGTCAATATATATTTTGTGAAAATACTGGAAAGATGATCTTCATTAAAAATAAATTTTAAAAATATATCTCTTTCTTGTGTGGAATCCCATAGTAAATAATGTTCTATATCTTTTTTATTTACACATGAGATTTGTGCTAAATTCTAGATAAAGAAACAACACTTGTTCTATCACATAGAATTGTATTTTGACAGAATCTCTAACCGAAATCTATAAGTGTGTCTTAAAATGAAAACACTTGAGAGGAATAACTTCATGTTACCACATATTTAGCTTCAGTAAATGTATGTACAACTGGGTTTTGCTTCTTTCTAGAGTTAGAGACTAGAGGTTCTCCTAGAAATAAAATGTTCTAGAAGTACTCATTTTATCAAACATACAACCTCTAATATTGGCATATGTGTACCTATTAAGTATGAAATTGGATCTAGAAAAATAAAACAAGACAATCTCCAAAATAACTTATAAATAACATAGAATACTATAAACCAAATATAAATGTGATTCCATTTTATTTTATTATAATATCACACAAAACACATAGAAAATATAATTTATGGTCGACTAGATATTATGCATAGTAGACTTACAATCATACCTCTATAAATGTTATGACCAATCATCTTATCAAATTCATCAATGATAAGTTAATTAGACATTTCTACAAGATTAATTTTACTAGAAGCATCATATAAAAAAGTCATTTTAACAAATCTCAAATATATTTATATTGAGTTGAAATATTTTATTTCGGATTCTAAGTAATTTTAAAACCACAATAAAAATTAATCTCACCTATCATCCACATCTCAAACTCATTATTCACATGTTTTTAAAAACCCTCGAAGAGAGATTTCTGAGTTAAACCAGCACTAATTTAATCTAGATAAATTTGAATATTGATGGTGTATTTAATATATTTCGTGATAATGTATTTTGATCTTCTATTCCATTACAAAAATAATTTTGAAATAAAAATTCAATTAATAATTTATACCTTGCACTTGGATCATGATTGAGCTCTTAGAGGTATTGACTAAGTTTATATAAATGTTTTATAAGTTTACCATATTAAAAACCAAGAGTTTTTTATATGAACATCTTCAAAGAAATATGCATTAATAAAATAACTTTTAATATCAATATGGGAAAAATTAAAAAAAATCAATAAAGGCTAATTTTATATAAAATGACCCAATCCTAGAAACCAGTACAGAGGTATTTCGATCAAATATACCTTATTCCTGGGATTTAACCTTGGAAACATGACTTTCCTTTTCATTACAATTGTTCCCTAATCATCACATTTATTTTGAAGAACCATTTGACAAATATCACTAGTGTTTATTTATGATATTTAGTTAAATTTAAAACTCTATTATATTCAAATTAATTATTCTTTTTTAATGTCCCTTATCAAAATTTCATCAACCAGAGAATATTATAACATTTAAAAGTCACATTGATATAAAAATTATATATGTTAACATTCATTTATTAAAGAACTATGAGTTTTAATAGGTTGATCTAAATAACTAATATATTATTAATGGGATGATTTATTAAGATTAAATGTTTTTTAGGTACAAAGTAATATTTTTCCTCAGCTATTTGTTATACTAGTTTTGTTGAATTATCATTTGAAAATTGATATTCTATTATCATAAATTCTATATGCTTTTCTACTAGTTTTTGTGGTTCAGTTTCAAATTAATAAAGAGAAATGATATAAAAACACTATTATTAGGATTGACTACTAGATGTTTTACAAAAAAATAATCAATTTTATCAAATTTTGCATATAATAATTCTTTAAAAACATTATTTCATTTTTTTAATCCTGATATATCTTAATAGTTATACAATAACACAACCTTAAGATCAAAATTTTTAGGATGGTATGTTTTCTTCAATATGAAAACTCAACACCCAATGACTCATAATTACGAGAGTTGGTTTTATTATGGTATATAACTCATAATGATTTTAATTTATAAATGTTAATAGTAAAATATGATTTATAGTAGGATCATTAGAATTCATGGATTCAACCTAAAAAATATAGTGATGGAATATTCACTCAAAAAGATTGACTAATTTCATGAATATTTATATTTTTTGATTCATCCACACCATTTTTAGGTGTTTTAGGGGTTGAGAAGATATCAGTAATAACGTTATTACTATAAATAATTTTAAAATCATAATTATAAAACTCACCACCATGATCAATATGAATAGTAATCAAAGGTATGGTCTTCTCATTTTTAAGAAATGAATAAAATAATTTAAAATATAAAAACGATTCTAACTTTTATGTGAGAAAATATACCCAAATAAATCTAGTGTAAGCATCAACCACTACATACCAAAACTATATTCCACCAATACTCGAAATTTTTTTAAGAATAAATAAATCTATGTGAACAAAATATAATGCTTCATAAGTTGAGATTGATTGGTTTTATGTTAGGAATATAATTCTTATGAAATTCATAATGATCAAAAATTTTGAATAAGAAAAACTTAATCTATGGAAGATATCTGTTATAACATTTCCAAGAAGTTTATCTAATGACCAAATAGTGAATTATCCCAAAATTCTATTCCAATGGACGGAAAAATATTTATTTTTACTAAAACAAAATAAGTTTACATGTATAAGGTCTTCTATGTCTTTTGTGTATACGTTCTTATGCTTATTAGAAGATAGAATACATGCTCATTCCACACTTTGAGTAGTATATTTATCGATACTAATGTTTTCAAGGTATCCATCATCATATAATTGACTAATTCTGATTAGTTTGGGATTAATTATTAAAAAAATATTTTATAAACCTATTTTTACCAATATAATATACATCATTGATTATAATGATTTCACCATGTGTTTTGTCTCTAAATTTAATCATCCACCATCCAACCTTTTCATGTTTTAGAAGTTCAACATGAATCCAGTCATTTTTTGATAAAAACAATTTTCTATGTTTCATCTTTTCTAACTGATGATACAGATAATTTCTTCTTGAAATCAACATGACTATATTCTTGGTACATAGACTTTTTTCTATCCAGTTACATTAGAAAATACAAACTTTGGAACCCACATCTATATAACTCTTCTATATTGAATAATTGTAATGTCTTTAGAAATAAAATATTTATGGAATACAAAAGACTAAATTCAATTTAATGAACCTTTATTTTCTTGTCACCTATTTTTTGACATTTACAATAAAAAGGGGAAAAATTTGGAAAAAATTAATTAGACTGAAAATGTTGCTTTTTGAATGTAAATACTATTCTAGATGATATTATGGATGGTTTCAACTGTTTATAAATATTATCAAATATCACCCCATAAAAAGTGAAATTAGTTAAGAGTTTTCTCAAACCACTATCTTTAGAGTTTATTTTAATAACATAATTACAATCATCAAATATTAGACTATAACTAAATTTAGAATCTAATTATGACAAATGTTTATAAACATCAAAACTATGTTTTTAAATCATATTAATTTTTAGTGGGATTTGGGTTAGCACTATAATATTCATTCATCAACAAACTATTTTTACATTCTATAGGAGTCAAATATCAAGTAATTTATTAAAATATAAGAATATCCAAATCATTTTCCAAATAAGTAACTGTTTTATCTTTCTATTAATTTAAACTAGATTCATCATATAATGAAAAAAATAATGTAATAATTAAAATTTTAACTTGTGTGGGATTTGGAAGTAACCTTATATATAATACATTTGTCTTTCTTGGTAATGTTTTTATAAAACTTTACATTCTTTTGAAAAATACCATTATCATCTAATTGCCATTTAGAAGTATTGTCTCTACTATTTTTACTTCAAGTGTATAAATCTTTCAAGCACTTATATCTTGTTCAACTAAATAATCTCTTATATATTTTTTAATTACTTTTTAATATTGGATTTTCTGGCTTAATATGGTCATTCCTTATTAATTCATAACAAATCATTTCATAAGTGTTTATCTTTTCATACTTATACTTCTAATACTTTATATAAACATAATGGAAGATATTATTCTGAAAAATCATGTTCATACTTATTGAAAGTTGAGATAGTTCATACCCATTATCATTAAAATTACTATGATCTATATGATGATTATAGGTCTTATTTTATGTATTAGTCCTTGGGATTTTAGTTCTATAATTGTGTATAATAGAAGTCATATTACCATAATTGAAAACAAAATAGACCCTTTTTTTTAATAACACTTCAATTTATTCTCATATTAAATTAATGTACCTATAAAATCATAAAGTTTTAACATTATATGGTGATTTGGTTAAACTATATATTTTCACCTATATTCCCAATCCTTCAAAAGTATAAAAATAATTTTCTCCACCGACTAATCATATGACTCCTCTTTATCACCATGATATTGATTCCCATTAACCACATTTATGAATCCCTGATGAATATATACTACATAGTCCATATTTATAAAATAAAATGTCTGATAATTATTATTTAATATATCTCTTTGATCATCAATAACATTCGTTGTTGGAAAATAAGTAATTTAAATATTAATCCATGTCTTATTTTTTATTTCTCATAATGATATTTTACTACAGATATTCTGATTCAGAGAATAAACTAACATATTTTGAACATTATTGGATACTGATATTTCATATTTTCATCAAGATTAAATGTAAATAGATATTTTTATAGAATCCATTAATTTCCCATCCTCGTAATAAAATTATCAACAACAATATTGATTATAGTAGACTTCATTTAATCATTACAACATTTTTGGTCTACATTGTCAAAATAAATTGGATAACTAGGACTTAAATTCTTCTATGATTGGAATATATGTCCTTCCATTTTGAAAAAATGATATTTACTCTACCACACATTAGTGTAAGGAAACTTTGAAAATATACACTAAAACTAATATTAGTCATTGATGCCAAATGTTGTCGCAGTAAAAGATGAAAGGAAAAATACTAAAGAGATGGATGAATTGTATTCTAAAAGTGACACAAAAATTATCAATCCACTAAAGTATTAAATTTATCAGAAGATATAAAATTATGATAAATTCAAAAATTAAAGAATGAAAATATAATTTAATTTAAAAAATTTGTATAAAAAATATAAAAAAATGGAAATATGACACAAAATAAATATAATAAGCATGTTGTAATTAATAAAAAATAATGGAGTATTGGATTTCAATTTAATAACTCATATAAAGTACACAATAAAAATTTTACACCCTCTAAATAGGGAGGTGTTTGATTTAACCTAAATAAAAAAGGGTTCTTTCATCAGACTCTAGGTATCCTCATTCTAGACCTATAATTCCCATGAATATAAACCTTTTTAAAGGTATTCTATCTTCCCGAACAATGAAATATCTTGATCCCCCAGATTGAAAATAACATTTTCATCTTCCCATAAACCCCTTAATCTCACTATATTGGCAGCAATCCACTTTCATAAATTGAAATCTCTTCAATAAACATTATCATCAACACAATTATAACAAATAAACATGTTGTGATCTTTATAATAAATGACACACAATTCAGATATCATAAAAAACACTCAAAAAGAACAATTGTTTTAGATTCTATCAAGATAACAAGATATAATGGAGATTAAAATGATTGTATTAGTTCATGGAGTATAATTGTATCTTAAGATCTTTGAAGAAACATGAAATTTCTATAGGACACACTCTAACTGTTGGATTATGTAAAACTCAGGTTTAATTGCAATAACATAATAATTAATTACTATACATTCTAATGGATTCAAAAATGTTTTCATCTTCCTATGAAAATATACTATGCCACTATAATGATTCATCAAATTTGACTCACCATATTTTCATCCCACACAATACAACTAACTAAGAAACATCAACTTAAAAAAATCATATTTAAGTGTATTGTAATTTTCAAAAAAAATAATGCATTGGATTAACCTACTCAACACCTTCTCTACTAATTTTATATATTATTTTGAGAAAATATATATCTAAGGATATTGGGATTGTTATACACCATTAATATCTCACCAATTATGTTGTGATGCCAATATATCAATGCATAAACACTTAACACCATATTTAGATCATGTGTTTTATAGTTCTACTCATGTGGTCTCACCTTTATATTCCAAAATATAACTAATGACTGATCCTAAATTAGAAATTTTATAATTCCTACCTCAAATTAATCACAACATTGGGTATACTCATTAAAAAAATCAGGAAAAGGTATGATTAATTATGATATCATCCTACTCTTTATATCTTAAAAGATTCTCTTATAAAGATCATAACACTCAAACATTACCCCTTCTACATATGGTCCATCATTCCTGATTCAACACAATATAAGTCTTAAATGAATCTAATGAAGTACCCCAACCATCATATTAATCTATGAATATCAAAGTCATTATTGGGTCCCTCCCATGAAAACAAGGCCTCTACCTTCCCTGGTTTCATTGATATACCTACCTATGATATCATGTCCATAATAATGAAAATAATTAATATAAAAATTACACTTTAAGATCTTTTTATATGAGAAATACTCTCTTAGTTTTCTTATCAAGTCCCTAGGTTTCAAGAATGATCCTCTTGTGTTTGGAAATATACTATAATGCCATTGAATAATAGGTCCATTAATGAATCGAAATATGGATAGAAGACTTATTCACTAGGTGCATAAAAACTATTAGTACATTAATTAAACTAAATCACTTAAAAAGAATCTTATACAATCTGTACATGGAACTAAAAGTAATAAGATCAATATTAGCTAGATTCTCCCTTAGCTATTGGTATCTTAATCTCTATATAATATAAGAGAACCACTTGGCTTTCATTAACTAATCAAATAGGTTATCTATTTGAGGAAGAAGATACTAATTCTGAATCATCACTTGGTTAAATCATTAAAAATGTACACTTAAGTGTAATAAACCATCACCCTTCTTAGTGAATAACATAGAAGCACCCAAAGGGGACAATAATGGGTGAGTTAATCCCTTCACCATCAAGTCTTTGAGTAAGATATCCATCCCTATGTTCCCAATATAAAGTATCCAAAATGATAGAACAAATATGGGATTCATACTTGGAATCAAATTAATCATAAACTCAACCTATCTTCTTGGTGTCAACACTAATATTTTTTCAACAAACAATTCCAAAAACTATTCAATAACCAAATTAAATATTGATAATCACAGGTATTAATCACCCAAAAAAATCCAATACAATTAGGTTGAAATATTATCTAGCTATCAATGGTTGGGTCTTGAATGACCTTCCTAAAAATTACACTCTATGTCATGGGTATAAAAATCACTCTCAGTAGACATTAAGGCTTCCCTTCATTAATAACAGTAAAGGTGAGCCCAGTTTTGAGTTCGGAAATCAATACTATGGAATATATATAAACAAAAAATCTCAACTAAAGATAAATACGAAATAATCCCACATCTACAGCCCACAATATCACTCCCTATACATAATTCAATACCCTTACAATTCACCCATAAGCTCAAATTTTTAGATATCTCAACATATAAATAATCTATAAAATCCATATATCCTAAAAAAATTGAGAATATATAAGAAAATGTGATAAACATGTACTGAATACAAATTATTATAGTGTATAATATACTTATATTTTACCTTAAAAAGTATATGTCCCCTCATCATGATAAGTAGGGATCAAGTTGATATCATATGTGTGGCATAACCCCAAGCCCATTCCTTGGCCTCTAGATCCCTAACTACCCTAAGAAGCACTACCTTTTCATTATAATAACCCTGATCACCATAAATTTCTCTATGAATGGAATAGACAGGATAACTTCAATTACAACCCTATGGTAGAGTTTCGGATCTTACCCTAGATCTTGAAACTTGTACCTCACTAAAACCACTAATAAGATAGAAAAACATTGAAAAAACATTAAATATTTCCCATTTTTTCACATTATCAACACTATAATGTTTTCCATAACAACAATTTTCGGTATTTCCCACTCTACTACAATATACTAAAGTCCACCCTCATAATGAAGAATATGATTCGTGACCCTAAATATCATGCCTTTCAATATTAGATTCTTCATATTTCCACTTTCTAATTATATAATATTCACTCTAAAATCCAAAAACATGAACTAAAATTACCTATCATAATACTCTTCTATCGGGTTCTTCTTAGAGATGAGGGATTTTTCCATTAGAAAAATAAAATATTTCTACAAAAATATGTTCACCTAAACTTGTATTAGGGGACTCAATCAATCCTTAAATGGAAAACTATTATAATCTCATTACCTACCGTTTTTAGAGAAAACCAATGTAATTTAGTATAATGAGTACCAAAGTCTATCACCAACATGTTCCCCTTGAAAATTGATTAAAATATCAATCACTATCATCCATAAATATATTAGGAAATAAGTTCTCGATTAAATGATCATAAAACTCCTCCCAGGATAAACCCTCATAATGATCTACCTTGATTAAGATATCTCCTAATTGTTTTTCTAATCTTCGTGGAATATACATAGTAATCTCACACTTCTCTCTATGACTGTCTCTATCTAGTTGAAGTTATTATATAATGTCTAGCCCTAGAACTCAGAGACTTGTGGTATAAATTCTCTATTAAATAGAGGTGGATAATGCATCTGAAACTCTTTAGTCATATCTGATATAGAAGGCACTACTTTTTGAGACCCACATCACATAGATTTTATAACATCTAGTAGACACTATTGGAGTTTTTTTATCAATGGTATGTACTAAAGACATGGTTTTTCAAGCTCAATTGTTTATGGTCTATGATTTTCATCACCCACTTGGTGCTCAACATACGGTTTTCATAGTGAAATTTTACTATAATGCCAAATTCATGTCTTAGATCACATAAACCATAGTTCTTGATCTCACAGATATGTTAAGAAGTAATATTAATTTCATCCTTTTACTCTATATAAGCTCCATACAACATAATGGTGTCTTATAACATTGGTTATTTCACTATACCCTACTACCCATTCTCTGGGTAAAAATAGAACATATAGAATTCACATAGTTAACTATCATATTATAACAAAAAAATCATAACCAAAATATCATTCATGTAGAATAGCACCATCATTTCATATAGGGAGACACTAAATATGTTTTTTTACACTTTAAATCAATAAAAACTTTATCATAACCAACTAATCAATCAAAAATAAGCATGTGAATGTCATTTGAATCCTATGTTCCACATATGATACCTAAACAGACAACCTCTTATCACCTTTAACCAAGATTAAAAAAATAAACTATAAATCAGACATTGTAATTATTATTATTCTAAAATTGTAATATATAAAATCCAACAATAGTGATACCATACCTTGTAACTTATACTTTTCTTATACATATCCCAGCTACTCCTGGGCATAAGGTTTATCCAAATCATTGAAAACATATTATTTCTACTACCATATCCCAAAAATCAATTCAAATACAAACAATTCTATAATTCCAATTTTTAATACCCACAGACATTATATTTTAAATAATGACTAAACAAGAGGCACTAAAATACATCAAGCACACATCCCCATATTCAGGAGGCTACAAACTGGTGGTGAGGGTCTATAAGTATCATGGGGAGACTATATCATGTGGTATATATATCTCTAAATTAAAATGGAAACAATAATAAAAATCATCATCACAATAATCAAAAAAAAATAGAGATTATATCTAAGTTCTAACCATGAAAAATAACATAATACATTCCATATCAAACTGAGCTGCCATAATGTCACATGATTTGTATATAAATAAACTCGATCACCCATGGGTTGATCATATACAACGTGGTCCAAAACAAAAAAATTATATAGAACAATAAAAAATTAGGCATGTGTACCACCTTATTAAATCTATCAAATTTGACCATTCTAACTCCAACTCATCCATCCAAAATATGGCTTCTTCCATTACAAATATCATAAAACAAGAAATCAACATGTGTACTATGATGTGACTAAAACATAGTAGGACAACACCAATGGTTTACTTATATAAATGTAGAATATAAAAATTACACTTATGAAGTTATATTACCATATTCATAAACAAACAATAACAACAACAATAAATGTAACACCCAAAGTGTTAAAAAGACTTCCCATGAAGTGAAAATTGCTATTTCAATTTTCGATAGAATAAGTTTGGACATCTCAAAATAATATTATAAGGTCAATGGGATAATATTTTCCCATAACTATAATGATCTTACCATAATGTTAATCTTTACCACTACATTTAATAATAATAATACAAATTTGAAGGCAATCCATGTCTATACAGATCTCATCTCATTGGTATCATGATCTATAATCAGAATAATATATTAACTAATGGAAAAGGAATCCCATTTCTATGTTGATATCATCCCATAAAGATCTACATCCCTACCAATAATATTATATATACTAATGAAATGGTTGTTAATATAAATAATTATCCCAAACCATAGGTATATCCACCCTGATATGTAACACTGTTAAAAAAATTGGAAGGATAGTCCTATATTTATAACGATCTCATCCCCAATATGTATTAATACTGACTCATAATGACAAAAATATAATGAAGAATGGAAACCCCATGCCTATGTTGATCTCAACCCAAATGTATCTTGATCCTAACTTATAATAATTAAATAACAATGTGAAAACCTGACCCATGTATATGAAGAAATCAACCCTAAGGAATCTCAATGAAAATTACTACCAATTAAAATACAATGGTAATGGTGTCCCAATTTCTATAATTATCTCATCCCAAAGTCAAATCATCCCCTACATCATTATAATATTAATACACTAGTACATGAAATCCCCTAACATTAAACATATCATGGTATAATAAATAAACATAGCCTAACATCATCAAATATGATTATAATGTGGATATAGAGTTTAACATCAATTAAAACAAATATAATATTTTTTTCTCACACTCATAAACCCTATCTCAACATCCCACATCTAGGGAAATAACACCTAGAACCATAAATCTCAAAGTGGTTAACCCAAAAATCTCAAGCCCATCAAAGCAAGACAACTAGCTATAGCGTAACCCCAAAACCTTATAATCAGGTACTCCTCAAGTTACCTCTCATGTAAATGAACATCATAATATCAAATGATTTTGTTTAGAATCTAACAAGGTCCACTATAGTATAATATAACTCATGTAATGCCGCATTGGGTTTCAATTACATGTTTTGACACATTGTACTAATGTTTGAGACCATCAGCGACCATAGCATCAATGAAAAATGCATACAGGAACACTCACAACCCTAAACATCTTTACCCTACTTTTATGGGGCCAAGGGGTAAATTGATATTTGTTTAAAGTAAATAACACACGTATAGTGTGGCCAAATAACACATATCACATGAAACATACCTAAATGAATGAGAATTTATATGCACCACCTACCTCAAATAAGTAGGATCCCACTCATTGAATATCATTAAAAGAATCATCTTCAATAAATATAAATCCCAAAATCTGACAAAAATCAATAAATTAGGGACATCTATATAAAAATTCATAAAATATTAGAGAAATTGATATTAAATAGAAGAGGATTTCTTACCTTACCTCTAGCAATCCACTAGGATAGAAATAACCTAATTCTAAGCTCAAACTAGATTGAATCAATCATAGGATATAAGTGAAATGAGATAGAGTGTATGGGGAAATGTGACTAGGAAGGGCTAAATGAGGGATACCTCATTTTATAAAATATTTAACCAATTTAAAATAAATAATTAAAAAATTAAAAAACTATAGGTGGCACTATATTCTTGATCTGCTACCACTAGGTACTTGATACCTACTGGTACTCATACCTAGTCCAGAAGGTGGTTGGTGTCCCTCTAGGGGTTTTCCCCTTTTTTTTAAGGAATTTGATTCACATCCCATGGTACATGGTGATGTTTATCATCAAGAAATAAACTCTACACTGAGTCCAACTCCCTTGGAACTAACTATTGACCCATACCAAAATATCTTGTAACTGAAAACTATTAAAATATGAATATTTCAATAAGGTTTAAATAAAATTAATACCATATAATACAAAAGGTGTAACATTAATGGATAACTATATAAATCAGATATACCTCCTCCTTAAATATTCATTATTTTCAACAATATTGAAAACATCCAACAAACATAAATGATACAAAATTTTTAAGGGTATGAATGTTGGAATCCATCGAAAGGGATCGTCGGTGTACATTAAAGTAAATATGGATGAGGTATTGGAGAGGATTGAAATTGGATCTCATTCTATCATCACTTGACTCATCCTACATAAAAGTGTTATTCCATGGATGATTGATCAAATAACCCAGTGGCTGTTTTCAATATGGGGCTTCTAAAATAAGAAGTGTGTCTCCATAGAGATAGTATAATTGCACTTACTATTCCCCACTTAAGATCTCAAATTGTGTGCTTGGGGCCATGGCTTTATCTCTTTCAAGCCAGGGGAGCTGCACATCTGTTAATGGAATTTCAAATTCAACCCAATCGAAATCAGTAACTTAATAGTTTAAGCTTGGGTGAAGGTATGTTTTCTTAACTGGATTTTTGGCACCCCCGAATACTTTATGATATTTCATTGGCAATTGCAGTCCCAATCAAGATGGATTGGGAGATATAAATTTCTAGATATGTCTATTTTAATAGATTCTTAGTCTAAGTGGACCTTTCCTCCACACTGATCAATAATGTGTTCCTTTCTACTGATGAAGAAGAACATAAATTAAGTATTGAATTTGAGAACATACCTCAGTTATTCCTAGATTATAGGATCATTGGAAATGAAAAAAAAATTGTAAGAAGTCTTTGACCTGAAATTTCTGTTCCTTACATGGACATGGTCATTGCACATGTTTTAAGATACAAAAATTGCATTCTTATTTAAAGGATACTAGGAACCAAGGCCTTCCTATTTTAATTGGATAACCCTTTGTTGTTTCTCCCCCTTATAGTCCTATAATGGACATCAGGTCCACCCAGAAGGGATTTTCTATCCATAGACACTCTTTGGATGGGTCACATTCCCCCTCTTTCCATGGAGTTTCATGGGCTGATATTGTGGAAATGGGTCTGGTTGAACTGCCACCGCTTCATGTTATCCTTAATTACTCAATTTATTGTGACATTGATTGGTCTCCACATGTAACAAATAATTTCTCTTCTCAGAAGACTTTTTCGTTAGACTGTTCGTTGTTATCCTCTGAAAAATTTGAAACTCGAAACAACATTCCCCATGATTTTGTAGAAGAACACTCAAATTGTGGGAGGTCTTCCCATTGACACATTAAATTTCTCCTCAAAAGTTGGTTTCCTCAGATTGTGATTTGCAAGATACTGAAAAATAGAAAGTTGAAAAAACCAGTCCCCTTGCCTTGTTGGATGCTTAGCCCCTTCCTTACGTCGAGGCTATAATGCAAGCCTCGGTGGACACTGTTGACAGTAGGACTAAGGAGGTTCCTTTGGCCTCTTGGGCCCCCACTACTTGCACATCACATGACACTGGCAATATCTTTCTTTAACAAAATTCTTCTACATCTTATGCATGTAAAAAGACAAACAATGAGCTGCAGATAAAGTAGGAAAACCCTAATGTGAAGCAGACTAGTGGTTTGTGGGCAGAACATGCCACTGCAATGGAGGTGGACCAGTATCCTGTAGCATATAATGGGAACTCTTCGCATCAAACCAAGCATGGAAAGAAAAATAAAGATCCCAAGAAGGAGAGAGAGAGACCTAAACCATTTGAAAGGAATGAAACACAATCTGAATTCTCAGACTCAGATATAGATATTGAGACCCTCCTACAATAATCAATAGATTCGGAACCACTTCACAGAAGAGGACGTGTACGTGGATGTGTGTGCAGTCGAGGAATGGACTGGGGTTCTTTGTAGGGAAAAGAACGTGAGATTGCTGACATGATCAGGAAAAATCATGCCGGATGATATAAACCATGATGAAGCATGGAGTTTATGGTCTTAACAGAAGCTGTTTTATTGTAGAAAATTTTAGGACTCTATGGTTTAGTGAACCATGTTTTGGTTTTAGTCATGGTTTAATGGTAAATTAGGAATGTACTATGGTATGAATACGTGACTGGTGGTTGTTAATATGATTGAAAATCATAAATGGAGAAATATTATAGACCATATCATATCAGTCATTATTATTGTAGAACATGTGTTCTAGAGTGATTATAAAAATGGGAAACATGATTGGAAATAAACAATTTCAGTAACAATTTTGGGGAAAACAAATAAGTTGTCATGGGGAGATTTATTTTTCTATATAATTGATTTATATTTAAGGATTATATGACCAATATATATTTAAAGGGAGCCACATCATTGTGTTTTGAGAAATAGATATTTTAAAATATGAAATGGATGATAATTTTAAGAGTCAAATCTGAATGCTGTAGTTTTTTAGATTAAGGTGAAAGTTGGACCAAACCATGTTATGTGGGGAATTCCCATCGCATGGGTGACGAGGATTTATAAATATAAAATATTTTATTTTTTTGAATTATTTATAAGATACGAATTTTATTCGATACTTTAATTTTCTTATAAAAGATAAATTTGAGGTCTAAAAAAGACATGAAATGTGGCATTAAAGAAAGTATGAATTTTTTATTCAAAATAAAATATATCTAAAGAGAAAGATAAGAGATTTATAGTAGATATAATTTGTATAATTAAGATAGGATTGGTAAAAATTTGTGTTTCTTAGAGATAATTTGTTGTCATGAACAACAATAATGATGGATCTTTTTTATCATTGATGCATGAACTTAATGGAAGACACCATTTTTTCCGGTTGAATTTGTTTTCATAAAAATAAAAAATTGTATTTTTTATTCTTTATTAATTATCTTTGAAGAAATGCATGGATTGGAAGAAGGAGGTAATGGTCCTTGTTTATGTAATTAGATTTACTTAAATCATATAACTACATACATTTAGTATTTGTTTTTGATACATGAAAAAATCTTTATGTGCATGCTTCTTGAAAATAGCCATTTGTGGTGAACCAAGTAAAATAAATATTTTTATGCTTTTACATTTCATACATTGGAATTTTTGGATGTGTTCTTGAGTTTGTTATATTCATCATGTTCTTTCTATGGGAGAAAATAGTTTTTTGAAGGTAAAATAAAATAACACCCTAATACACCCCCTCTTGGTGTGTTTTTGGGCCTATGGACACATAAATGACTAATAAAAAACATTTTAAATTCTAGGTAGGTTTGGGTAGTGATCTAATAATGGCCCATATACATTAAATTTATTAATAAACAATGATATATATAGTAACAATAAGTGAAAATTATTTATGATTATACCCATAACCCCTAAAATTAAGGTAATAATGGTTCAAAAAATCATAATTGAGGAACAAAGACTAAAATTAATCCCCATCCTCAATTATATGTTTGGATAAATCATTTTTCATCATATTGTACTCTCTATAGATATAAGAGAAAAATAACTCTATCTTCTCTAAATGATTCACAAAAATAGTCCAATTAATATAAATATTTGATTAGATAAGGGAGGATTGACTTCTATGTAGGTTGATAACTAACATAGTGTCACTTTCAATAGAAAGTTTTTTTCAACCAAAATGATATTCATAGTTAATATCAGGTATCATGGAAAAATCCATGCTTCAACATAAATATATATTTCCATACATTATTGGAGGAAATATTTGTTGTTGACCCTACTATTTCAAAAGATACCATCCTATCTTGTAGGTACATGTGTTCCAAAAATCTACACCATCAATATTTACATTAATCCACAATGAAATCAGTGAGATATATTTGATAAATTTTGGTTTAGTTGGTTTCTTAGTCACTTCACTCACCCCCAAATATTTTTTAATAATGTGTTCCTTGATAGTGTTATTCATACATCCCACTTTCATATTTAATTCCATCTCAATATCCTTCTTAATTCCTACCATAATTGTTATAAAGGATAATTTAAGACCCGTAAATAAATGATGTTCTTATCCAACCAAATGTGATAAAGAGTTGTGGTAATGGTGGAGTAGAGTAGGTTTTCCACTTGCACACTCATATCCCAAGAAAGTGACCTTATCCTAAATAAATCTAGGTTATCATTAGTTTGTAGATTAGATTGATAAATAGACTAAAGTTTGACCTATATATTCTTATAAAAACAATATTCAAGGAATAGGTGAAAGTTGATTTAATGATTTTTTATGAAGAAAAAACGTTTAGAAAAAACCTACATTCCAGCTAATAAAAGTGTTTAATAGAAATCCCATTGAGCCATTGTTTCCAAATTAACAACTATTTAGATTCTAAGATAATGGTTTTAAAAATAAATTCATTTATTGTGTCTAGTATTTAGAAGACCCACAAAAATAATGATAGTGGAGCTTTAAGTTAAGAGTTTCTAGTATAGCATAACACCCAAATTATTTTCTTGTCAACATAAATTTATGATAGAAATTTATTCATTTAATAAAAAAACGAGATGTTATTTAGGTTAGAAGGCTAATGAAAATTATCAAATATAAGATAATTGATCCAGTTGTATTTCCAAATGTTCAAATTCAAGGTTCTAGAAGGAATCCAATAAGGTTGCATCACAATCACAATATATTCCTCCATAAATACTATCTTACCCAAATATACTAAGTATAATTTATCCCCCTATGTATTTTTCCTATAATACTTTTTTATATGACATTAGTTGATGCTTGGTTTCATTTTAAAAAATTTATAATGGAACTAGAAACAAGGGAATTATTAAATCCTCGGGTTTTTTAAACAAGACCTACCAATGTCAATGGAAATGAAACATTTATTCTATGAAACATTGACTTGTTTTCTTTCATGAATACACCTTATCCTCACAAATGTTTTTATATATGTTTTTATCCCCATGAACAAACACCTTTTCCGTTTTTAGAAATGAACTAAAAACATGGATCTAATTATTTTCTTCAAAAGACACATTTTCCCCACTTGAGAAAACTTATTACCTTTCCAAAGAGTTGTATGGTGATCTTCTTAGAAATACCTTCAAGATATCATGCTTCTATGCTTCCACCAAATATTGGTACTCCAATACTATTAAATGGAAACTACCCATGTTTGATACCCAACAGATTCAAGATGTGTCTCTTCCTAGAATCTAAAAATAATTATTTAAAAATGGAACCTGATTTATTCTATGTAATAAACTATCCAACAATTTATTCATAATCAGATAATATCTCTCTATTTGAATTTAGTGAACTATTTTCATATTTAAAACCCAATTATTTTTTATTAATAATAATTTTTATAAAAACCCAAATTAAAATATAACTATTATATTATTTATTTTTATTAAAAATTATTATTCCAATTTATTTATTTATTTATTTATTAAAATCATTTAAAATATAATTTTTTTGAATAATTTTGAAATATGTTAAATAGAATCGATTTAATTTTCAAGTTTAATTCTTAGAAAACAATTATAAATAAAATATAAAGAATTATTTTAAAAAAGTTTCAACTAAAAGGAAAAACATATAACATTCAATTTATTAATTTAAATGAAATAAATATAATATTTATTAATTATTTTCAGAAAATAAATAAATAAAATATTATTATTTATTTAAAAATAATATGTAAGTATGAACCATTAATAAATTAAAAGGAAAAAAATGAAATCATAAAACATATACAAATAATAAATTTATAAAAGTATTAAATATTAAATTAAATTAATATAATTGAAAAAATTAACTTTTTAACATATGAATTATTTATTAATTTCATAAGTAAATTTATATATTTTAAATTATAAAATATAATAAAATAGATAATGAAGATGATGAAAAATGGAAATTCCCCCAGACTTATTTCATAGTATATCTACATGCTTGTGAGGAATAAAATAAATAATAGAAATACAATTAGTTCTTTCAAATTAATAAAATTTCCAAAATAATTATTTATTTTTAAAAAAATTGATTCTATGATTCTCTCTTTAAAATTGAATATTATATAAATCATTCTCCCCACATATTAATGATTTTAGTAATAAATTTTCTAATTAATTTTAATGTTCACTAACATACACACTAACCAAGGTTTCTCACTTTACACTTTAATTAAATAGAAAATTGACAATTTATCATTAAAGATTCTCTCATTCATTTATCAATTAATTCACACCATGTAACGTCCCAGTACCAGAATCCACCCAGTGGCACACTATACCTGGTTTTTCTTATGGCCTCAAAAGCATTTCCCCAAATGCCAGAGGGTGCAAACTAGCAGTGAGGGCCTTGGGTGTGACAGTGGGGAAACTATGCCCTCATTAGCAGAGTACACAGTGGATCTAAACAATTACTGTAATGACCCGAAATTTTTGAGTAAATTTTTTTCCCTATTTTTGGTGGGATATTTTATTTTTTTTCATTTAATAAAATGAGTATAATTAATATTAGACCATTGGGTTTCAACTATTATATGGTCATTGGTCAATATGACCATTGGAAACTAAATGTTAAAATTATTTTCTATAAATACAAGTGATCCTGGTTAATTAATATAGAAAAACGATCTGATGGCCCCATCCAGTAGTCTCTGGCCGATCGAAGCCCATCAGAAGGAACTTTTGAAGGAGGTAGCAGCTTTGGGCTTTGCTATAGACCAAACCTAAGCTGAACTTCATCGTATGAAGCTAGAATAGAATCACCTTTATGAGAAGTTCAAGCTGATAGAAATCACTACTCAGGCAATGTTGGCCGAGCCACCCCATGATTCTATCACCCTAGCACACCATACACTTAGGTCGTATGTTTTTGTTATAAGGGGCTATGTAACGAGACCATAAATTCCTTGTGTAATCCTTTGATTTAAATAAAAATTGTGATTTCTTCTTATGGTGAAGTTTGTGAATCTCAAGTGTCCAGATAAATATAGAATGCATATTATTGATGATTTTTAGAAAAAGGGTATTTTAAAAATATTTATTTAAAACATAAATAATTAAAAATGTATAATGATTTTCAAAAAATGGTCTTCTACAATTATGTCAGTATGAAATTTAGAGTCTAATAAGATCAACTTAATTTTTATGAATAGTTATTTTACTCTTACGATAAGTAATATGACCAAATAGATTAGTAATCTCACATAATGAAATTATTAATATAATTTAGGCACATTGATTAAGTAATGTGACTCAATAAAATAGTTAAATAACAATTTCGGAAATTATTGGTTAAGTATTAGTTTTTTCGAGTTGATAGTGTTTTTAATTTAAAAATAAAATTAAAAATATTTTCAAAAAATATTTTCATAAAATTGAGTTCATTTTTTGAAATTAGAGCATTGATATTTGGTAATGGTGATTTTTTGGGATTTTTCAAAAACAGTTGAATTTTTAGTGAATGGTGATTTTATTTAAAAATTAAATTAAAAATATTTAGAAAATTGTTTACATAAAATGGAGTTCATTTTTGAAATCAGATAATCTATATTTTTTTAAGGTGAAATTATGGATTTTTTCTGAGAAAGTTGAATTTTTGGTGAATAGTGAAAATACAATGTTGAGAATCTGGTGTTTAGTGACATCATTAAGGATGTAATAATTATGCAATAATTCTGGTTGACTTATGAATAGTAAGATAAGGTATTAGTTATCGGAACTGGTCGATGTGGGTCTCTCGGGCGGTATTAGACATGGGTAATCTGGTAAAATACATGACAGGTGGTGGAAAATCTATCTCGGTTGCTGAATTTTTAGGTCACTGTGTTGAGGAGGATAACCAAGGAGGTGTGAGTGTGAATTTTCCCTTGGTTAATGCAGAAGGATCATCAGTAAAGAGGCTTGCAGACACTGTCTCAGTTCTAGTGAAGGTTGTTCATTGGGTGGCATCAGAGTGGAATCTCCTTGTATCAGATGTTGTCAATCGTTTGAAGAGGGACTTGGGTTTAGCCACTCCTATTGTGCAAATGGGACCAGTGGAATCTGATTTGGATCATCTTGCTAATGTTGTTTTCCGGGAAATTGTAGTTTGCTATAACTCTATGGGGGAAGCTCGAATGGGCTATGAGGAAGGTCCAGAGGGCCCCAAGGAATCTTCTTATATGGAAGATGTGCATGCAAGACTTGAGAACAAAGGATTGGCGGGCCCTCTGATTGAGCCATGTCCAGTGAACATTTAATACTCATGGAAAGGTGTTCCGGATATAAATTTATGCAACCATTTTGAGTGTTTGGAGGAAGTTGGGCACATCCAGTAGGCTGATCAAGAAAATCTTTGTAATGAGGAGAAGGGCATCTCGAAGGAAGAGTCTGGGGACGACTCTTCTAGCCAGCTATCAGGAGTAAGTGATCACGTGTTCTTTGGTAGTGACACTTATAGTCCGAGGAGGAGGATAGGCCAGCGTGGTGGGAAGAATGGACGTAATGATTATTCTTACCTACCATCACCAATGGAGACCCGATCTGCTCGGGATGAGAAGGCCAAGGTGGAGGAAGGGGTTCTCAACTTCAATGGCAATGCAGCGCGAGCAGGGGATGCGGAAACTCCAGTTTAGAGGGTAGCTCCCTTTTATAATGTAATACAGATTTCATGCACAGATGATGAGAAACCTGTGGAGCTACTACTTCATTCTAGGGAATAAATGGAGGAGGAATTTCTTGTAACCAGTGCTTCAACAGATGAGGGTGCTAAAAAGAGGGAAACGACTATTCGGGTGGACACCAATAGAAAACAGAGGGACTGGATCGACAAGAAAAATTACATCCTGCTAAGAGGTCTGAAGGTGGGGGAAATAAACAAATAGGAATACTTGAAAGCATGGGACAGACTGATGCATCTATTTGGAGACCTCATAAAGGATGATCTAGAAAAATCAGTAAGCTCTTTGTTCTGGGAACTTCTTAAGGATAAAAATGTCAATAGGCTTAAATTGTACTTTAACAACTATGTTTTTTCTTGGAATTTCTCACTTTTTCCTTAAAATTGTATCTGTTTTATAATAAAAAATTATTTTATAGGAATGATAAGGTATTAGTTGTCCTAAGTGGCCAATACCATGGGAAAATACAATAGTTAAGCCCATGGTTTTTTCAATACCACTGATGAGGTGTCCCTTGACAATTAATGCTTTGTCCCCTCCATTCTTCTATAAATACCAAGCCTTTCCCTCATTCATTTCATCTCAAAATCCTCCCCAATGAAGTTCGGGTCTATTTACCTCCCAAGGAGTTCTCCCAAGGTTCCCTCAAGCCTCCAAAGGTCTAGACCTTCATACTTTTGATGGTACTCTTCAAGGTAAGGGATCCTACCTCTCTCTTTCTTTTCATGTATTCTCCATTATGTCATTTATTTTAAGATACATGTTCTTATGTTGGGGATGTTCTTTTATATTAATCCTACTGTCCTTTTCATTTTAATATTATGAGATACCCCCTCTTGCTCTCATCAATTCATTTTAATAATGTTTATGTGGCACTGTTAGGCTGCTGATTTTTTGTAAGCGATTCATTCACTCTTCCCATTGTCAAAGTTCTACTTTCATATCAAGTCTTTCAATTTCCTTTTTTTCTTGTTGGGGTATTATCTCTATATTAATCATAATTTCCCATTATTTTCACATTATGATAAAATCTATTTAATCTTATCGATTCATTTTTATTTTTATTTTTTGAAATTTTATGTGACGTTGTTAGGTTTCCGAATTTTTCATAAGAGAAATATTATTTTTGTCTACCATTCATGTTTTTCATTTCATATGGAATGTACATAAAATTTCATTTCCATGTTCTTACATCCTTTAAATTATATCACTACACTATTTTATGCATAATTTATTAGTGGGTGCCCAATGACCCCTCTCTTTTCAATGTTTTCTAAAACTCTACAACATAGCCTTTATACAGCCGAATTTTTATCCCAAAATGTCTCTTTCTTTATCTCAAATTATTTTATTTTATTATGTGAATACTCAAAACTCTTTATTCAATAGGGGTATTCATGTATATAACAAAATTATCTATTTTAAATTCTATGATTTACATACATGAGACCCACTTTCCTTTTCTGTGGGTTTAAAAATACATAAAGACATCGTCTTTAAAGCAGTTTTTAAAATGTTATGACTATGAAATGAAACCCTTTACTTTTATTCTATATGGGTTATTTATGAAATTATTGATTATTATATATATGTATCATGTGATAATAAATAAAAATTAAGGGTTCACCCTAATAGTGCTCCAATGCATTGGGTAAAGACTTAATCAATAGAGATGACCATTTTAACGATTCCTTGGTGAAAAACCATGGTAATTTTTTTTAATGACACCTTGGGGATAAACCATGGTGATACAGAAATGATTGTCTAAGTTAAATGTTTTATCCATATCTTCATGTTATCAAACATGTTATTTTTATTATGATATGACTCATGATATCTTTCACATGCCTTAAAGTTATTTATCACGACTTTATTGATGTATCTCAAGTTCACATGTAAAATGTTTCTCTTGTTTCCCTTACTAGGCCTTCTACTCGCCCTTTCCTTTGATGTATGCTCCTAGGTTATGAGATGTTGTAATTAACTTATATGAACAATGAAGAATCATTACAAGTGGTTTATAAGAATTTTTTAAGTTTTTCTCATGTTTTATGTTCCTGATTTCCAAGACACTAGACTTTAAAGATCCTCTATTTGTAAAATGTAATGAAATGTTATGTAATAAAAAGGAAGGATTTTATAGATGGTATCAAAGGATATTTTAGTTATTTATGGAAATTAGTATATGAAAACTTCAGTAAAAACCCTATTGAAAAGTTTGAATATAGGAAGTCTTCTTGGTATTTTGGTGAGTATTGAGTAAGTGGTTTATCAAGAAAATACATCCATGTCTGGATAAGAGTGGGTAGAGGTAGCTCTGGCACAGATGTACATAGGGGTAAAACCCAAAAACAACGCTTTGAGCTATACTCAAATAGGAACTGGTACATGAAAATGGGCCTTGCTGCACTCTTGGTTACGACACTCCCGGGAGATATGTTTGGTTAATCGGATGCTTTTTATGAATCATTATGAAGGAATTATAGAAAAATGTAATTTTCTTAGCATGATGTTTTAAGACATAAAATCATTTTTTGTGAAAAGATTCAAAAATGAAATAAGTGTCTCATGAAGGATTTATTCTTTTAGAAAATCCCTCATCATCTAGGAATACGTTGATGTATTTCCTAAGGAGTTAACCAAACCTTCCCCAGAAAGAGGGGTAGAGTTCTCCTTTGAAATCATACCTGGATCTCATCCGATGTCAAAGAACCCCTATAAGATGTAAATTTTAGAGGTATAGTAATTAAAGAAACAACTCTGAGATCTTTTGAGGAATGGGTTTATCCGACCAAGTGTGTCTCCTTAGGGAGAACCAGTTCTCTTTGTGATGAAGATGGATGGATTGATGAAGCTATGAATTGATTATAGAGAACTGAAAGGGATAATAGTGAAGAAAAAATACTATCTTCCAAGAGTTGATGACTTATTTGACCAAATTCGTGGGACTCAATTGTTTTCTATGTTTGATCTTCATTCTGGTTATCATCAATTGAGGGTGAAGAATGATGATATTCCAAAAACTGCCTTTTGATCAAGATATAGTCATTATGAGTTTGTTGTTATGCCCTTCAGACTAATGTAGTTGCTATTTATATGGATCAAGAATATGTTGATTTTGGAAACATATATCAAATGGATATCCTTTATATATAAAAATTATTTGGTGATTAAATGATAAAGGTTATTTTGGATGATGTATTCCCTTTTCGAGTACTATATGCCTATGATACTACAAAATTTAAATTGAGGAGGAATGGTTGATATTTTTTTGTAATAATTTATTTATTTATTGTGGACATATAGTGATTTTTGTTATTTCTAAAAAATGATTAACCTAGCATAGATTATATATGAATAGGTTAATTACACTTTAGTATGATACATTAATAGTAGTGGATGTTATTTGATGATAAATGTCAAGATATTTTTGGGGAAGACTATGTGATTAAATCCTTATGAGTTTTGGGTTCCAATCTTAATTGGGATTATTCTGAAGAATTTTTAGGATGGTTTTGTATTGAATAGTCTTTCTAGAACATTGGGTACTTTTGTTGAATTTTGGAGATTAATAGTAAAATTTATTTTAATAAAGGATTATCCGTTATGGGGATTATATGGTCTTATGCTAACCATTTTAGTTTTGTTGATGAATAAAGGAAAGGGAAAAATATAGTTATTCTTTTGTGGATTATTTGATTCTCTATAATGTTATTCTTGTGCTTTTCATCAGACCAAGTCCTTTTGAATTCTCATTGTTTGGAGAAAATATTACTCTTGGTAGAAAATTATTAAAGGATGAAATTATACATAAAGGTACGTATATTTCCTTATATTCAATGTAGTAAATGAATTCCTCAAAATAATAAAAATAAATGTAAAACCAAAATGATGTTGGGTTACATTTCCTACTGGGTAATCAAAGACTATTTAACACATCAAAACATTGTGATCTTTTTGTGGTTAATTTTCTCCTATTCATTTTTTCTATCTCTCTCCATCAGAACATGACCCTTTGTTTTCTCTTCTATAACCATGTTTTCTTACATGGAATCCAAGTATGGGTTAACTTGGGTGACCTTTGTACTTCCCTTTCATTCTTTTAAAGTAATAGTTTTATTAACACTTTTTCTGATGTGGTACATTCAATTAAATTTCCAAGCACAATTTTAAAACTGTGAGGACACAACTTCTTAAGGGGGGAAGATTGTATCGACCCAAAAAATTTTGAGTAAATTTTGTTCCCTATTTTTCATGGGTTATTTTATTTTTTTCATTTAATAAAATGACAATAATTAAAATGAGACGGTTGGGTTACAACTGTTATATGACCGTTAGTCAATATGACCATTGGAAACTAAATGTAACAATAATTTTCTATAAATACAAGTGATCATGATTAATTAATATAGAAAGATGATTTGATGGCCCCATCCAGTAGTCTCGGTCTGATCGAAGCCCATCTGACTGAACTCTAGAATGTGGTAGCACCTTTGTGCTTTGCTTAAGACCAAACCCAATCTGAACATCATCGTTTGAAGCTGGAATGGAATCGCCTTTGCGTGAAGTTCAAGCTGATAGAAATCACTACTCGGGAAATCTTGGTTGAACCGCCCCAAGATTCTATCACCCTAGAACACCTTACACTTAGGTCTTATGCTGGTGTTATAAGGGGCTATGTAACAAGACCGTAAATGCCTTATTTAATCCATTGATTTAAATAAAATTTGTGATTTCTTATTATGGTGACGTTTTTGAATCACAAGTGTCTTGATAAATACAGTATGCATATTATTGACGAATTTTAGAAAAATGGTATTTTTAAAATATTTATGTAAACCTTAAATAATTAAAAATCTGTAATGTTTTTTAGAAAATGGTCTTCTATAGTTGGTTTCAGTATGAAATTTAGATTCTAATAAGATCAACATAATTTTTGATGAATAGTGATTTATGAATAGTGATTTTGTGCTTATGATTATTAATGTGACCAAATGGATTAGTAATCTCCCATAAATAAAGTATTATTATAATTCAGGCACCTTGATTAAGTAATGTGATTCAATAAAATAGGAAAATAACTATTTCAGAAATTATTGGTTATGTATTAGTTTATTCAGGTGAATAGTGGTTTTTATTTAAAAATTAAATTAAAAATATCTAGAAAATTATTTTCATAAAATGGAGTTCATTTTTTAAATCAGAGCATCGATATTTGGTTAAGGTGAATTTTTGGGATTTTTCGGAAACAGTTGAATTTTCATTAAATAGTGTTTTTATTTAAAAAATAAATTAACAATATTTAGAAATCTATTTTCATAAAATTCAGTTCATTTTTTAAATCAGATCATTGATATTTGTTTAAGGTGAAATTTTGGATTTTTTCTGAGAAAGATGAATTTTCGGTGAATAGTGAAAATACTGTTTTTGAGTTTCTGGTGTTTAATGACATCATTGAGGATGTAATAATTATGAAATAATTCTGGTAGACTTATGAAATGTAAGGTAAGGTATGAGGTTTCCCAAGTGGCCAATACCATGGGAAAATACCATGGGCAATCCCATGGTTTTTCTAATACCACCGATGAGGTGTCCCTTTTCCATTAATGCTTTGTCCCATCATTTATTATCAAAATACCAAGCCTTTCCCTCATTAATTTCATTTCCAAATACTCCCAAACGATTTTTTGGCCTCCTTACCTCCCAAGGAGTCCTCCCAAGTTTCCAAAAAGCCCCTCAAAGTCCCTAACTTCAAACTTTTGAAGTTACTCTTCAAGGTAAGGGATCCTACCTCTCTCTATCTTTTCATGTATTCTACTTTATGTCATTTATTTTAAGCTCCATGTTCTTATGTTGGGTATGTTATTTTATATTAATCCTACTGTCCTTATCATGTTCATATTATGAGAGACCCCATCTTCCTCTCATCAATTATTTTAAGAATTTTTAAGTGGTGCCGCTAGGCTGTCGATTTTTTGTAAGGGATTCATTCACTCCTCTCATTTTCAAAGTTCTAGTTTCATGTCAAGTATTTCAAGTTCCTTTTTTCATGTTGGGGTTTTATCTATATATTCATCATATTGTCCCTTTATGTTCATAAGATGAGATACCCTATTTAATCTCACAAATTCATTTTTTTTATGTTTTAAGTGATGCCGTTAGGCTGCCGAATTTTTCATAAGAGAAATCTTATTTTTGTCTACATTTCATGTTTTTCATTTCATATGGTATGTCCTTAAAATTTCATTACCATGTTCTTACATCCTTTATATTCTAACCCTATATTATTTTATTTATCACTTATTAGTGGGTTACCCATTTCCTCTCTCTTTTCAATATTTTCTAATACCCTGCTACATAGCCGTTATACTATCAAATTTTCCTCTAAAAATGTCTCTCTCTTTTTCTAAAATTCATTTATTTTATTAAGTGAATAATCAAAACTCATTCTTCTATAGGGGTATTCACATATATATCAAAATTTTCTATTTTAAATTCTGGGATTTACATACATGAGTCCCTCTTTCCTTTTTTGTGGGTTTAAAGTGACATAAATATCTCGTCTATAAAGTAGTTTTTAAAATGTTATGACTATCAAATTAAACCCATATCTTTTATGTAATATGGGTATTTTATGAAATGATTGATGATGATATATGTAGATCACATGATAATAATGAAAAATTAAGGGTTCACACTGATAGCGCTCCAATGCATTGGGGAAAGATTAATCTCAAGAGATGACCATTTTAACGATACCTTGGTGAATAACCTTGGTAATTTTTTTTAATGACACATTGGGGATAGACCTTGGTGATACGGAAATGATTGTATAAGTTAAATGTTGTAGCCACATATTCAAGTTATAAAACATGTTATGTTTATTATGATATGCCTCATTATCTCTTTCTCATGCCTTAAAGTTATTTATCATGAATTTATTGATGTATCTCACGTTCACATGTAAAATGTTTCCCTTGATTCCCTTATTGGGCCTTCTAATCACCCTTTTCATTGATGTGTGCTCCCCAGTTATGAGATGCTGTAATGAACTTAGGATGAACGATGAATAATCCTTTCAGGTGTTTTAGAAGAATGTTTTATGTTGTTCTCATGTATTATGTTCCTGATTTCCAAGACACTGGACATTAAAGATACTCTCTTTGTAAAATGTATTGAAATGTTATGTAATAAAAAGGAGGGATTTTATAATTGCATACAATAGAAGAAGTAGTGAATATCCAAAAATAGTAAACATTGGAAGACTGGAATAATAATCAACTTGAGCCCATATAATTATATATAATGTTGCATGATACATATGTCTAGGAAAGCAGCCAAACAAGTCACAATGTCGGAAATACAAATAGTGATGAACCAAAATGTAAAAGAATTAGATAAACCCATCAGAACTATAATCCATTGATTGATCAAATGCTATACAGCTTTGTATCAGGTCAACTAACTGATGTTCAAGGGCGCTTTCCCTTATCTATACCTGCAGCAATATAATCTTTTTGGGCCCATAAGCATGACCCAAACTGGGTGTGAGACTAAATCCCACTAGTAAACCACTCAAATATCTATGCCTAATAGTCATTGAATATGTGAAAAGTAAAAAATATAGAAAACAGTAAACAGGATAGTATTCAGTAGTAAACATTCCCTAGTTTCAATATCAAGCAATAGAAACAAACAACTAAACACAAATAGGTAACCCTCTGGGCAGTGCACTCGGCCTAACCCCTATTGTTCAGTCATAAGAATTCATAATGTCTCTCCGAGGAAGCAGTCATAGTCAATTCCTATATTAGTCTAAGGTAGTCAGGAACTCTCTGAGAAATCACTCACAGTAAATTCCCCTTATAGTCCCAAGGTCAAGGAATCCATGAGAAATCTCAATCAGTCAAATCCCCTTACATCCCAGGTCATTTATAGACTCTCTGACGAAACACTAACGGTCAATTCCCTTTATAGTATAAACAGTTCAGGAATAAAATCAAAGACTCTCCGAGGAAGCACACTTGGTCCATTCTCCTAATAGACTAAATTAGACAAGGACTCTCTAAGGAAGCTTTCCCAATAAATTTTTCTTATATCCTGAAGTGGCCCTAGCCTCTCTAAGGAATCTCCCTCAGTCTATCCCCCATATAGCCTAGAGTTCTCAATTACTCTCTGAGGAAGCTCACTCATTCAATTCCCCTTCTAGTCTACTACACCAGTTTCTCACGGACCTGTGTAGGTCAACGATCATAGTAGTGTAATATGGCCAAGTAAACCTATATAAAAAATTAAAAAATAGTTTATAACATAACAAGCATGTCAGAATACAGACAATCCATCCTCTGACAACAGGCAAGGAAAATAGGCAAAACAGACAATCTAGATAAAAAGGGCCAAACGGTCATAAACAGAACATTCAAGGGAAATACATCCAAAACATAGAAATCAACACAACACATATTTATACTACCTCTACACAAGAATACAAGAATGGTATGAAATCAACAGGGGTAAAATATTAAACACGAAATTCCCAGTTCAAGGGTATTAGTGGAATTTTCACATAATACTTAATGACATTTATTGGAATGTCACAAATCACCTACCTCTAGGATAGTAGATCTCTATATGTGATCCTCAAAGCATTAATATGCTTAGAACGTCGAAGATCAATGTGACTCCAATGCAACCAATAGTGTTTGATTCAGAGGAAGAACACACGCTCAGAGGTTCATCAATGATCTGCAGACATACGACGCTCCTGGATGAGAAGAATGAAGAAGGGGGTGTTTCGGTCGATTAGATGTGAGTCTGGTGCATTTAATGAATAAAAGTACACGGTGTGTACTCGCCTTTTCCGTACTCTACATTATGAGGCCTCCAAGTCACTCCCACATGGTCGTGTGTCTGGCTACTACACGGCTAGTACATGGACTCATGTGGCCTAGAAGTACACAGCGTTTACTCTTAATGTACACATCTTGTACTTAAAAAATTTCAAAAATTTCTTTTTTCCTCATAAACGACCAAAAAAGGAAACACATACCTGGAAAGAAGATCTGGGTTCTTAAAAACATCCCCCCTTGAATTAATTTGTCCCTAAATTTACATAGCACGACATAGAAGAAGAAACCCTGAACAGCTCCAGCAATTGTGCTCATACCTCAGCCTCCCTTTCCCAAGTCTCGTTCTGTACTCGCCAGTACTTTCATAGCACTCATACCAGAGGAACAGACTAGCCACAAAGAACCTTTTTACTATGATCGATGATCCGAATAAGATGCTTCTCAAAGGATGCATCCACTTCCAACTCAACCTCCCAGGGTTGGAATATGTGAGAGGGGTACGAGAAGTAACATCGAAGCTGAGAAACATGGAAGAAATTATGCATAGCTCAGTACCTCTGAGGTAACTAAAACCGATAGGTAACTGGCACAACTCTCTCAAACACCTGAAACGGACCAACGTACCTCAGTGAAAGCTTATCCTACCTCCTCATCCTCTTGTGTCACGACCTTGGTATGAAACATAAGAAAACCTGATCCCTGGTCTCAAACACCAGAGGTCGTCTCCTCTGATCCGCATTTTGTCGAGACTGCGATGTAGAAATCCTCTTTCAAATAAAATCTCTCTACTTTGTGGTCTCCTGAACAAGGCGAGGTCCCATCAAAGCTACCTCTCTTGCCTACATCCAATATAAGGGTGATCATCATGGCCTATCCTAAAAATCATCATAAGGTTCCATATGAATTGTTGGTTGAAAACTATTGTTGTAGGAAAACGCCACAAAAGGTATATGCTTCTCCCAAGAACCTTCAAAATTCAGAATGCATGCTCAGAGCATGTCCTCATGCACCTGAATTGTATGCTCGGATAGGCCATCTATCTAAGGGTGGTAAGCTCTAATCAAAAGTACTTGTGTACCCAAAACCTTATTAAGCCCCTACCAGAACTGAGAAGTAAAACGTGCATCCCTATCTGAAAAAAATGGACTATGGAACTCTATAAAGACGTATGATATCTCAGATATACAACTATCCCTGATCATCCACACTGAAAGTATCCTTGATCTACATGAAGGGATAAACCTTCATGAGTCTATCAATGACAACCCAAACAACATCATTTCCCTTAGGCAACCTCGGAAAACCAGTAACGAGGTCCATCGCGATGTTATTCCAGTTCCACTCAGGAATGTGTAACTGATGTAAAAGACCTACTGGTCGCTAATTCTCCTCCTTCATCTGCTGACAAGTGGAACATCTCATAATAAAACCAACAACATCCCTATTCATACCTGGCCACCAATACTGATGGTGTAGTTCATGATAAATCTTGGTGACGCCAGGACAAACTGCCCAAACTGAGGAATGAAAATCCTGCATCATCTCCTTGAGTATGTTCTTTAACCCCCATACAGACCCCTAGAAATGCATGATCTCATCCTTATATATGTTCCATCTAGGAATAGTGTCCTCTCCTATCATATTCTCTCTTAGGACTAGGCCTTTAGAATCCTATAGATGCCTCATCTGAACATGATCAAGAAGAGTAGAGGTTATAGCAACAGAAGATAGAAAAGTCTTCCCCTGTCTTTCATGCCCCTCCAAATGCATCTTAGAGAATAGAGTCATGAGCTACGACTCACTATTGGCCTCCTAAAATGCCTATATCTATCTCCTCCTACTCAGCGCATCAGCCACTACGTTGTCCTTCCCCGGCGTGTAGGAAAGCTCAATGTCAAAGGACTCTAGGTACTCTACCCACCTCGGTTGTCTCAAATTAAGATCATGCTAAGTGAATTGTAATTACGACTCTTGTGGTCGATGAAAACAACAAAGTGCTCTCCAAGAATATAATGTTTCTATTAGCATAGGTCATGAACAATAGCTTCCAAATTCAAATCGTGCATCGTGTAATTCATCCCATGTGGCATCAACTACTGAGACCTGTACGCAATGACTCACTCTCCCTTCATAAGCACAGCTCCTAGCCCGATACCTGATGCATCAAGGTAAACATTTTAGATGTTTATTTTCTCTAGAAAGACTTTTATCAGTGATGAATTCAACCTACCTTTTAGCTCATGAAATGATGAATCACAAGAATCTGACCACAAAAACATTTCACCCATCTTAGTGAGGCCCGTCAGTGGTGCTGCTCTGCGTGAAAAGTCATGTATGATGCCTCTGTAGTATCTAGCCAGCCCCAGAAAACATCTTACCTTAAATAAGTTTTTCAGATTCTCCCAGGAAACTACTGCTCTTACTTTCTCTGGTCGATAAATACTCTTGTCTCTGATAAAATATTACCAAGGAAGTGAGTCTAATCCATCTAGATGTGGCACTTTGAGAGCTTAGCATATAACTGATTCTCCCCCAGTGTACTCAAAACGATCACTAGATGGGTAGCATGGTCGTGTCGTGTGTTAGATTACACCAATATATCATCCACCAAAACCACCATAATGGAATCCAAGGGTGGATGGAACACTCGGTTCATCAGTTCCATGAAAACTGCAGGCGCGTTCATGAGACCGAATGGAATAACCGTATACTTGTATAGACTATACCTACTCTGGAAGGCTGTAAGAGGTATATCAGATGGTCTAACATGCTACTTATGATAACTAGACCACATTTCAATCTTTGAGAAGACCCGAGATACTCGAAGATGATCAATGATATCATAAATACATGGTAAAGGATATCTGTTCATGATTGTCAACTGGTTCAACTTCCGATATTCCACACAAAGCCTGATGGTACCATATGCCTTCTTCACAAAGAGGATAGGCGAACCCCAAAGAGAAGTATTGGGTCGGTTGAAACCATTTTCTTGCAACTCCTCCAACTATTTCTTAAGCTCATGTAACTCTAGTGTAGCCCTCCTATAAGGAGGAATGGACACTGGTTCCACTCCTCACAAAGGCTCAAAAGAAAAGTCTACCTCACGCTCTCAAGTAAAAACAGAAAATTCCTCTAGAAAGACATCTCTAAAATAATCCACCGCTTGAGGAAAGTCAAACTATGAAGTCCCTTGGTCATCCAAATATAGACTATAAATATAGGATGTAACTCCTCCCGTACCATGATCCTATAGACCCGATCTACTCGCCTAGAAATCCCATTCACCCTTGTGAAGAAAGGAACCACCCTATGGTGATGGGAAACACACCCTACAATGATAAAAATCAACAACTTCCTGGAATAGAACTAGACAATCCATTCTGAGAATGGCCTCATAACCTATCATCTCTAGGACATAGAGTTCTCATAGAAAGTGACATTCATCTACCTCTAGTGGGAACTCCTTGCACTGATGTACACTAGGTGTTCTATTCCCAAACCATGTGTCTAGCATCAAGATACCGATAGAGTCAAAGATACAGAGCTGATGTCTCCCCACAAAATCAGAAGATATAATGTTATGGGAAGCCCCTGTGTCGAAAAGTGCTGAAGATAAAACTGAGGCTACTAAGATCGTACCTCGAACAGTGGAGGGTCTTGGATCCTGCTCCAGCTGGGTCTGATCCACTACAAAAGTCTAGCCAATATCACGGCCCTATGACCATGCCTGAGTTCTCAGAGATGATCCACCTTGTTGTCGCTGATGAACCAGCAACTGACAACCACAACCACGACCTCCGCCTCAGCCCAAATGGCTAGAATAATTCCAATTCCCAGACTAGTGAGAAACCGGTGGCGTTGCTGCTAAATGAGGAGTCATAGAAGAACCCCTGTCACCAGCTGTTGGTGAGAAGAACAGAAAAAAGTGCTAAAGGTGACCCATATTTTTGCAAGATCGGCACTCCACTGGGTCTCTTGTGCAACATGGCCTCGTTTTCCCACTCTTCCCACACTGGTAGCACACCACCTAGCTACCAGAAGATGCATCCTGCCTGCTCTGATCTCCTCATGCATCCTCCCTGCGGTGCTTCCTACTATCAGCTGGTGTACCACTAACTATGGATTCTGAACTTCCCTCACTCATAGCTCTCGAATCCCTCAGATTTAGCTATGTGATCAACGCCTAGTGGACAAAGGAAAATATCAAAGTCATATTGAATATTTTCACTAGAGATCGGATGTCAGTCCTTAGACCATCCTTAAACTTTTGCGCATGTAAAAACTCATCACCTCCTGGAATAAGCATGAAATGGTGCAGCTCTGTGAAGCGAGTGGAATGCACCATAACCATAAGATTACCTAGCTCCAAACTCATGAACTCTCGGGATCAATCGGCCCTCAATGTCTCTTGATAGAATTAATTGTAGAATATGCACTGAAACTCTTCCCATGCCATATTATACTGGTTTCCCACCTATAAGATCACATCCCACCACCTCTTGGAGGAGTCTCATAGCATGTAGGTAGCGAGATTCACCATCTTCTATGGAGGTATCTCCAGATAATTGAAAATTGTCAGTGCGGATTTCAGCCATGAATCTGCAGCCTATGGTCATTCATCCCCTAAGAAAGTAGGAGGATGTTGTTGTTGGATGACATGCGTCAAATCAGCCATTGATGGGATAGGAAGCAGCTCTGCCTGAAAGGTCTACATCATTCTTAGAAAGCCCTTCCTAAACACTGCATCCACACCTATGTCAGGTACAATGGCTGGTGAAAAAACTAGCACAACTGGAGGATCTGTAGGTAGTCCCTAATCAGCCATGTCCAGTGTCTGATCACCATCTAGAAACTGGCACACAACCGGAGTACGTCTCGGTGGAATGACTGAGCAAGGTCAAGCCCAAAATATAGATCAAGGTTATCAAGGAATGAAAAAAATGTTTTTAAGAAGGTAAAATGATAAACAAAAAATTCATGTTTTACAAAACATGACTACTTGGCGTGTACATTTCATACGCGATGTGTTCCCTTAAGACATTTACTTGGGCATGTACTCATGCCCAAACTGGTCGTGTAACACCCAAAACACATTGCATGTTGTCTTAACACACAACATTCACTTGAATCCTTTTCCCCTTACAGATTCCTTATATATGGTTAAGCTACACTACTCTCCTAAGACAAGTCTACATGGCGTGTTCATGGTAGACACGGTGTGTACTAGACAAGCTTCACTAGGCTCGTGTTGTTAGTGACATGGCCTGACACATGGCTCACACTACAAGGAGTGTTCCGGACAGACACGACATGTACGTGGTGGGATATCACCAACCCTTTTGTTCATGACACGGTTGGGTACCTGGGTCTGACAACACAGTGTGTTCAATACTGACACTACGTGTATAGCTTAAGTTTTTATCTATATGTGTTGTTAGTTACAATTGTGGACACAGGGTCAACACTACACGGTGTGTTAGACTGGTACATGATGTATTCCCACCAGGCTTTCCTTCATCCCGTGTCTCAGCCCACATGGCCTTTGACACGATTAGAGACTACACGACTTGTACATTAAGTACATGACTTGTACATAAGAAAAACTATTTCTTCTCAAACAGAAGAACAAATTGCATTTATTAACACTACATGGCATGTATTATGGGTTTTTTAGATAGTAAGCCTCAAAAACTACTCCAAAACCTAGAAAACACTAAAACGAACAAGAAAGTGCAATATTCTGATCCCTGAAGGCTCATACTCCCCACGAATCAAAGTTTGGAATCTTCTAAATGAAATAACAAGGAAAACAAATCAATGATCCCCGAAATTCCCATCCATGAGGGCCCATAACACCTCAATAACCAAATTTTGGCATTCACCCAAAGAAAATCCATCACAAAAATACCCTATCAAAACAAAAACTATTCTTATCAATTCATCTACCACAACTTCATGTATATTCTACACAATTTCTATAAAAGAAACATGCAATCTCTAATGCATCCTAAATGGCATGGAAAGAATGCTTGACATGTGATTTCTAAAAAGTTCCAATATGATGCATGAGATGGAAAACCCTTGTCTCATCAGGTTGTGATAGAAATAGAACCTCAATAAGTTCAACAATAACAGCACAAATCATGTGAATCACTCAATGTAAAATCAAATCTACTGTAAACTTTCAAAACCATAAGAAATTTCATTGAACAAGGTAGATTGGATTTTCCCTGTACACAGGTTAGCTACTCTCTGGCACAGCTTATTACTGAGTACTTATTCCTTCATATCCTTGGATAAAGGCTCCAAACAGTAAATCAAGAGAAAATAATTCTTCTGATACCACTTTGTAACGTCCCGGTTCCGAAAGCCACCCAGAGGTGCCCCATACCCGGTTGGTCACAAGGCCTCAAGTCAATTTCCCCAAATGCCAGAGGCTGCTATCTAGCAGTGAGTGCCTTTGGAGTTATAGTGGGGAAACTATTCCCTCATTGGAAGAGTACAAGGGGGATGTAAAAAATTACATACAATAGAAAAATAAGTTAATATCCAACAATAGTAAACAACAGAAGACTGGAATAATAAACAACTATAGCACACATATATATATATATATAATGATGCATTATACATATGTCTAGGAAAGCGGCCAAACAATTACCAATTCTAGAAATACAAACAACACTAAACCAAAGAGAAAACAAAGAAGATAAAATCATCAGCATCACAATCCATAGCTTAGTCCCATGCTCTCTAGCTCCGCAGTGAGTCAAGTACCTAAAGTAGAATAGTGCTTCACCTTATCTATACCTGCAGTAGTATAATCTGTTAGGGTCCCAAACCATGACCCAAAAAGGGTGTGAGACTAAATCCTAGTAGGAAACCACCTGAAGATCTATGCCTAATAGTCAGTGAATATATGGTAGTTAAAAGTATAGAAAATAGTAAACGAGAAAGTACTCAATAGAAAACAGTACCTAGTTTCAATATCAAGCAGCAGCCACAATATGATAAACACAAATAGTTAACCCTCTGGGAAATGCACTCAGCCTAACCCCTCTGGTTCAGTCATAAGAATTCATAACGACTCTCTGAGGAAGCACTCATAGTCAATTCCTCTTATAAGCTAAGGTAGTTAGGATCTCTTTGAGGAAGCACTCACAATCAATTCCCCTTATAGTATAAGGTAGTCAGGAACTCTCTGAGGAAGCTCACTCTATCAATTCCTCTTATAGCCCAGGTCATTCATATACTCCTTGAGGAATCACTCACTGTCAATTCCCCTTATAGTCTAGATAGTTTAGGAATAAAATTAAAGACTCTATGAGGAAGCTCACTCGGTCAATTCCCCTTATAGTCTAAAGCAGATAGGGACTCTCTAAGGAAGCTCGCTCGGTCAATTCGCCTTATAGCCCAATTTTTTCCTAGGCTCTATGAGGAAGCTCACTAGTTCTATCCCCCTTATAGCATATAGTGCTCAAAGACTCTCTAAGGAAGCTCACTCGGTCAATTCCCCTTATAGTCTACTACAACAGGTTCTCACGGCCCTATAGAGGTCAATGAACACAGTAGTGTAATATGGACAAGTAAACCTATAGAACTACTATGCTAAACTGTCTAGAGCATAACATGAATGTCTAAATACAAAAAATTCCATCCTACGGAAATAGACATGGAAACCGGAAAAGTAGCCAAACTGGATAAACAGTATCAAACGGTCGTAAACAGAAGCTGCAAGGGAAATACATCCAAAACATAGCAATCAACCCTATTCATATCCAAATTACCTCTACACAAGCATACAATCATGGAAGGAAATCAGCATGGGTAAAATAGTATACAAGTAATACCCCGTTAAATGGGATTGGGAGAATTTTCACATAATACTCAACGAATTTGAATAAAAAGGCACAAACCACCTACCTCCAAGTTAGGAGATCGCTATATGTGAACCTCAAAGCATGAATCTCTTTATAACGTCGAATATTGATGTGATTCTAACTCAACCAATGGTGTTCGGTTTGGAGGATGTGGACATGCTTGGAAGTTCGTCAAAGATCTGTGGTCATACAATGCTCCTGGACGAGACAAACGAAGAAGGGGGTGTTTTTGTCCATTAGATATGACACCGATGCATTTAAGGAAATAAAAAAGAAAGTACATGGCATTTAATTATGAGTTATATGGTGTGTTATCTCTTTTACCATACTCCACTTTAAGCGGCCTCCAAGTCACTCCCATACGGTTGTGTTTTTGGCTACTACACAGCTAGCACATGGCCTCCTGTGACAAGGAATTACATTGCGTGTACTCATAATGTACTTGACGTGTACTTAGAAAATTTCAATATTTTTTCCTCAAAAATTAATAGAAAAGAATGAAACATACTTGGGAAGAAGATCCGAGTACTTACAAACCATATGCTTGAAAAGTATAAAATATACATTTATTAGAAAAAAAATACACACAGTCACAAATCAATAGATTTATTAAGAAAGGAAACAAGTCAAACAATAAGCGTAGGGTAAAATCACTCAACAAAAAGATCAGGGGATTTTATAGTAGTGAAGCCCCAAATAATCATCGCTAATAATGGAAATATAATCTTCAGGAAGACCTCTAATAGTAAAGTTGATGGTATATTTATCTTCTTTTCTTCCTTTTAATTCTATGATGTTTTCTCCCGTGTTACCCTCATGCCAAGTATGTAGGATCTCCATATTTTGGGTAAAAACACCTCTGAAAGCTCTAATTACATAATATATGGACTAGCATCTTGGGAGCAACCTGAGTATATATTTATCATATAACATCCATAAACCTACACTCCAAGATATGGTGCTATAATCACAAACCTTACATTTCTAACATTGATTCCAATGAAGGTGGCCGAATTTGTTTTATCCATAACCTACTAAATCAAATGGTAAATATTGGATCACTTATATTTTCATGGTCCTTTTAGTTTTATAATTTAAGATAATGATGAAATAATAATAATATAATGGATTTATAAACAACCGGTTTATAAATATTAACATCATATCCCACTGTACTCAGCATTTTATATCCAATATTAGGACATCATCAACATTCATATGAAACACTTTTCAACATAATTTGTTCATACTCAATGTTTATAACCTATGGGAAATGAATCATATGAAGGGTGAGCATAAATTCCTAGTAAGGTTAAATGTAAGAGTTAACAATTGAATGACATCAAGGATCATATTAAGAGTATAACGACATGATGACATAATAAATGTGCATGATTACAACATAATAATATCCATATCAATCAATACCTAGATCACTAAATATTAAATCATAGAATAAGGATTTAACAAAGGAAAGATTCATCCTAAAAAATAATCGTCATCCATGTTATATACATATTGTAAATAAGAAACATTATAAACCCATAGAAAGCATAGATAAAAATTATTGTTATCTTAGAAACCTTATCATTATATCACTCTTACAAATGTAATAGATAATATGGATAAATTACATCTACAGAGTACCCAATGCATTGGAGGGCTATAAATAACCCACCTATCCTTGGTTTATAATATAACCACTCATCTGTAGTTTGTCACGAAACCATATATCCCTATTATTTGACATAACCACCCATTCTTGGTTTCTCATTGAACTACTCATAATCATAAGCAAATTCAATGAAAAATATCATAAAAAAGTACATATATCATTAATTTCATCACAAAATCATAGAAACAACCTTTATTCTTTTTATAACTTGATTAACTCTTAGAAAAGAAATGGGATCCCTAAAAATAAATTTTAAATATAATTAACCCATGGAAAAAAAATGTGATACATAATAATAAATGGAAACATTATTAACCAATGAAAAAGAAATAAAATTCAAAATAGTCTCTTAAAACATGATTAACCCATATAAAAGAAATTGATTCTATAGCAATCTCATGAAATTTTATTAACCCAAGGAAAATAAATGTGTTTAATGAGAAATATATTTCAAATAATCAAAATACATATTGAGAAATAATGAGTATGGTATCATTACAACATATCTAAACAGGATCATATTTAATAACAAGGGTTGTTGAAATTAATGAATGTCAATACCATTAAAATTTCATTAAAACTATTTGAAGAAAATAACCTTTTCATTTTAAAAAACAGTATAAAAACTTAAAATTCACAAAATAGTATGAAAAAAAATTATCTAAAAACCACCTTAGAATAAAATAAAGTAAACATCAAGGAAAATAATGTACATGGTCGTGGGAAAATATCTTCATTTCATAAATGTTTCAAATAAAAATCCATTTCAAAAAAATTTAAAAAATAGAGTCAAATGTCCCATTTGGAAAATATTAACACATTTACATTTAATAACTTTTAAAAAAAATGTAAAAGTTCATATAAAATGGGTTTATGAAATAATTTTGTTTTAAAAAAGAACATTTATGAAAACTTTTTTGAAAAAATTTATATGCAAAAGAAAGGTTCAAGATCTAAGAGAAAATATAAGATCTGTATCACTTAAAGATGACATTGTTGAAGTTTCTTCAATAAATAAGGAATTAAATCAAAATTGAACATGTGAAACACATTCTTAAGCAATGGAGAGTAAAATATATTTGGTTTAATAAAATAATAACACATTATTTCTATCAAAATAAACTTGAACAGAAATAATCATTGAAGAAAGAAGATTGTAACATAAATCCTTTTCCACTTTGGTACCTCTTCAATCATAAGACCCATGAAATAATAGCATATGGTGATACATTAAATATTATTAAAATAAACTGTTTCATGATATGATATGTAAAATATAATTATAAACACCTCAAAAATGAATATAGGTTCATATCATAAATGTATGTTTCATATAAAAAGAATTTGGGACCAATAACCGTTAAAAAAATCATAACATTGAATTTGGGAATTAAGAAATGAATAGATTTTGTGTGTCAAATATGAATCCATATAAAATAAGTGTAAATACAATATAAGATAATAAAAAGTCACTACAAACATAATATTATAATATCAAAGAAAATTAATAATTAAAACAACATAATGAAAATCTATTGAGTTATGAAATTATTTACCACTTGGTAACTTTCAAATAAAATCCTTTTGTATAAATTAATTCTATTTTAAACACATAATATCATTATTTTTGAAGGATTTCTTACATGAATAATAATAATTATATACACCAAACGATAAAAATAAGTGGTGAATATTTCATGTATAAATCCTATATAATAATCTTTCATAAATTACTTGATTTCTTAATAATATTTTACAGTTTTAATAATATATAATTAAATCATTTATTTTTCTCTTTTTAATAACATATTTTAAAACTTAATCAGTTAAGTCCTTGTCTGGTGTTTTGAGGAGGTTCGGTGGATTGTTTCAAAATGGCTTCAGTGTGTTGATTGTTGTCAAATAGGTCATTATTTCAACATCTCCATAATAATGACCATCGAATAATTATCATATTTATTCATCGAGTATACTTTTAAGACCAATCATGAAAAAATAATATAAAAATGAACTGCATTACGATCATGGAGACGGTAGATCGTACATACACATGATTAATGCTTCCATTTATCAATGTTTATTCTAGAAAAAAGGTGTGTATTGTTTTTCTTTATAAAATGGAAATAATATCATAAGTACCATATTATTTCATTAAATATACAGACCCATATATATATATATAACTTTAATCTAATTTTTTGTTGAAAAAATAAAGAAATCAAATCGTGAAGGCAGTAGTCCACACGTACACGAAAGACATTATCATTTTTAGTGTAAGAAATAAAATTATATATTACCATTTCAGATTGATAATTATGTAATTAATATAATTATTATGTAATTAATATCACATTGATTAATTAAAATTATCATTATTTCCTTCTATATAAATAATTATTAAAAAAATCACATCACCTCGTGAGGTGGTAGTCGGCTGTACACACAAGCAACATTATTATATCCCTGATAAGATGAAAATAAAAAATGTATGCGTGATATCAATAAAAAAAAGTATAAATATGTTAAAAATATCATATATATATATATATATACAATTTAAATCCATAATTACAAAAATATAAGTATGGTCCTGATGAAAAAAATATCATTAGTTCATGAGACAATAATTCGTCACAAACATGAATATTGATTTTGTAACCCATTTAATAGAATAGAAGAAGGATTTAGGTTATTAAATTAATATAATAATATATCATTATATATAATATTCATTTTTATCATAAATTTTATTTTATGAATACTTTATTGGGTTGAAATATGAATTAAAACAAATATGCATAGCTAATAATTTTACCTCTTCTCAGACCATTGGTTTTGGATTATACCTAAAATATTCCTAGAATGTATTTACGAATAAAAAAACTCTATGATGAGGTTTTGTAAGTTTTTAATTGATTTAGGTAGGTATATTATAATAAAATTTTTTTTTGAAGGTGTAAAGAAGAGAGGATAGATAGTGGCCCTTTACAAATGACGTGTGTGGAATACTTGTAATTTTTCAAAAGAAAAACGTGTACCCATGTTTTTGACATGAGAAAAAACTCAAAAATAGATCATTGTCTATAATTATACATTATAGGGTCTATTTATTTCAATAAAATAGTTTTTATTCAAGTATTCAAAAAAATTTGGACACTTTATCACTTTACATTGACCCCTAGTAAACTCGTTTTCACCTTAATAGCGATAACTAATTAATATTTTTTTCACTATTCAATATGGTAAAAAATTAATTTGAGCTTTTTAGATAATAAAAAGTATTATTATTTCAAATAAAAAGTCAATTTTACAAAATTAAATTCTAAAAATTGGAAAATTGTAATTTAAAATTAAACCTGCAAACATGACAAAAAAACCGGCTTTCAAGATGTTTATTTTTTAAGAAAAAAAAGATTTTAAATCAAATATATGACTAATAATAATTATTATATGACTATAAAGTAGTATTTATTGATATATAATATTTAAATTAAATTTAAATCGTTTTTATTATATATTTTTTAATTACTTAAAAATGAGAAACATTATGCACATTAAAATATTTTTTAGAAAAAATCCATTTTTAAAACTAAAGACAGTCTTATACTGAAATCTGTTATGATGTTCATTAAAAAGAAATTAAGTGGATTAAAAATAAATATATGATACATATATTACATTAAATAATATATAAAAAATAAAGGCATTTTTATATATCACAATTTATTGAAAATAAATGACATTTTAACAAAAAATAGTACTTTACACTTTTTACTATAAAATAAATATTTTCCAAAAAATAAAAAATTTCACCCAAAGAAAATTTTAATATTACCAATTTATAAATTAAATTTATTTTGTCAAATAATTTTATAAATTTTTTTAAAAAATAATTCTAATATTTTTTCATGAAAAACACTAAAAATCATTTTGAGGAAAATATATTTTTATAGAATAAAATTAATTTACTAAAATTTGATTGATTATTTAATAAAATATTATCCATAATTAATATTAACTATGACCTTTATATTTTATATAACTATTTCATAAATTATTTAATAGTATTCATACCTTCTAATTTAACATCTATATAATAACGGTTTTATAAATTCGGGGTCCTTTATACCCGGTGTTGTCTGTCGGATATGCTATTGAACAAATATTCCTTTTATAAAATGCCAGTGTGTTACATCCTACCTCCTTAATAAATTACATAATCGCAATTTTAACTATATCAAGGTAATCAAATGTTGGATATTTTAAAATACCTTTATTGGAAACCCACATCGTAAAACATTTTAATAAAAGACCCTCTTGATAAGAGAGAAAATTAAAGTTTGAACATCATCTAAAATAACACATAATAGGTTTCCAAATATTAGAACATAGGTGGGATGTTATTATTTGGATATGGAAGAAAATCACAATGCCCAAAAAATGATATAGAGTGTCAGAGATCATTGATCATAGGAAATTGAATGATCAATAGAAAGATAAAAACCACAAAACCATAATCCAAGATGCTAAAAAAGGGTGATTGATTTCATTGAAATGATGGTAATAGGATAAGATTTTTTTTAATATCATTTTACTATGGTTTAGTAATTCCTTTGCCATCTATATAAAGATAATAAAGAAATATACCTACTTGAGGATGAGTAGTCCATATTTTTCTCAATTTTCACCACAATCTCATTTTTTTCTCCAAACGATAAGTATTCCAGATGAATTTTTCATACCTAAAGTACTAAAATTATCTTTTATTGGGAAACATAACCATATAAATGATAAAAATATATTCCACCTCTATTTATAAATTATGAAAAAACAAAAAAATTAGTACATAGTAAGACAATTAATAACATGAATAAACCTTCATATCACCAATCTCTTTAATTCAATAGTAATGGACAATGTTCAAAAAACATCATTTCATAAATAAATAACAATATTTCCAAATTAAATTCCAAAGGGGTGTCTAATAATTTGAACTTATGATAAACCTTAATTTTATAAACCTTTGATGGTATTCATAAAACATAAAATAATCTCACATGAAAATATATTAATCTCTATTTTTATCTAAACCTATACATTGACACCAACTATAATATCCCCAAACATGCCCTCCTTGATTCGATGATAAAATCATAAACGTTACACTTCAACCTTTGATACCAATAAAGGTGACCCAATTTTTTCTATCCAAAACATACAACATCAAAAAGAAAATATTAGATAACTTATATTTTTAAATAGCTTTTAGGTTTAGAGTTTTAGAGAATTCGGAAAAAATCTTAACATCATAAATTCATAATCAACTAGTCCATAAATATGAACATCATCTCATACTATACCATAATTTTAATATTCTATATTAATTCATCATCATCATTCATATGAAAACCTTCTGGATATAATTCATTCAACCTCAATATTTATAACCTAGGGAAAAGGAAACAAAATAAGCGTCAGCTTGAATACTCTTTAAGCATAAATATAAGAATTACCAATTCAATTTCAGAAGGGAGCATAAGAAGATAATAAGGGTATAATGAAATAATCAAATTGAATGAGTATAACATAAGAATATTTATGGATAATAATACCTAGATAACTAAATATAAAAGCATGGAATATGGATTTAAGAAAGGTAAGAGTCCTTAGAATCAATATTCATAGGCCATGTGATATCAATCTTGATCATAAGTACCATTATAAACCCATAGAAAGAATAGATAAAATGTATTGATTTTTTGGAAGAATTATCATCATATCCTTATTATAAATGGAATAGCCAATATGTCTAACTTCAATTGTCATAGTACCCAATGCATTAGAGGGATATACCAAGACAACCCATCCATGGTTTATTACATTTCCACCCATACTTAATTTATCACAGAACCACTCATCCTTGGTTTATCACAGAACCACCTATACATGGGTTATCAAAGAACCACCCATCCTTGGTTTATCACAAAAACACCCTTAATAATAAATATTTTCTAAGAACCTATTCATGAATAAAGTATATAGAGCATTAATTTCATCACAAACTCATATAAACAACCTCTATTAATTTTAGAACATGATTAACCAATATAAAAGACTTGGGTCCCATGATAATATCTTTAAAACATTTCTTAACTCATGAAAAAGAAACAGGATGCATAATAAACTCTTGAAAAATGATTAGACCATAAAAAAATTGGTTCTATAACAGTCTCTTGAAACAATATTGTCCAATAGAAAAGAATATTGTTCCATAACAATATCTTAAAACATGATTTAACTGTGTAAAATAAATAGGATCCATGAAAAATATTATTGAAACAATCATAATCCTCTATGAAAATAAATTATGATGGTATAATTACAATATATCCCAATGGTAGCATAATTTAAAATAATGGTTGTTGATATTGATGAATGGAAATACAATTAAAATGTAATTGGATTATTTTGTGGAAATTAAAATTTTCAATTTGAAAATTATTTTTAAAAACTAATAATTCACAGAATATTATGAAAATACTTTTATTCAAAAAAATACTTAGAAACATATAAAGTAAACTTCAAGAAAAATAAGGGACATGATTGAAGTAAATATATTCATGTCATAACTATTAAAAATAAACATTGTTTTAAAAATATTTTAAAAAAAGGTAGTCAAAGTTACACATTTGGAAAATGTTAAGAAATATAATTTTAAAAACTTTTAAAATAATGTAAAAGACCATGTAAAATTGCTTTAGTAAATAATATAGTTTAATAAAATAACATATTTTTAAAAAAATTTATAAAACACAGATTTGGAATAGAAAGATACACAATCGAAAAGAAAAATACAAGATTGTTATCACTTACAATTGACATTCTTGAGTTTATTCAATTAATAATTTAGGAAATGTAAATTAAACATGTGAAAAAATATCATATCTAGAGGAAAACAAAATATATTTGGTTCAAAAAAATAATATCACACTATTTCCTCTATAAGAAACTTGAACATAAACAGTCTTAAAAGAAAGCAGATTGTATCACAAAGCCTTTACCACTTTGGTAACTCTTAAAGCATAATCCACATGAATTAATAACATAAAATGATACTTTAAATATAATGAAAATAAAGAGTTTCATTATATAATATATAAAAGGAGAGTATATACATCTCACAAATGAATATATGTGAATATTATAAACCTATGTCTCAATGAAAAATAATTTGAGATGAATAAACCTTACAAAAACCATACATTTCATTTGAGAATCAATCAATGAATAGATTATGTGTATAAAATTTAAATCCATGTAAAATAAGTGTAAATACAATATAAGATAATAAAAATTCATTACATGCCTAATCATATAATATAAAAAATAATGAAGATGTAATTTAACCTAATGAGTATAAATTATGTTATAAAATTCTTTACCACTCGGTAAATTTCAAAAAATATCCCCTTGGATAAATTAATTGAAACTTAAACATAAAATATCATTATGTTTGAATTAATCATAATATTATATGTAAAATGGTTAGTAAATACACCACACAATAAAAAAATGTTGAATATTGCATAGGGATCACAAAAATAATAAGTGAGACAAGAAAATCCCCTTACCTCAAGTACAAACATTCCTTGTATTTCATTTAACACCAATATAGTAATATTACATCAATTTTTTTATTTCTTAAAAAAAGATGTAGGTTTAATAAATTATACTTAAATCATTTAATTTAATTATTTTCATAAAAACCTGGATTTTTATGAAAGTATGGATCATTATTTTTTCAGTTTAAATCCTTATTTTATCTTGGTAAAAATTTCCTATAGTCTAAGGAAGTTATTGGGAGTGTTAGGGGTTTTTTGAGCCTATATATCTTGAAATTGGAGAAATATATTGGGCCACAAAATTAGTTTATAGTTATGATTAACCATGTGACTCGACCATGTGGTGCACTAAGTATACAGTAGGAGGCCTCACAGTTTTCCCTAACCATGCATGTCTGGACACACGTAGTTGTAGTTGATGTAGAGTTTTTAAAAGGGGATATTTATATAGCTTATATATAGTTAGTCAAATCATGCACCTAGCCTATGAGGGGGGGGGGGTGGACTGTGTTGTGAGAATGGTTGGCACAAAGGTTAGAAAACCGTGTGACACCTTATTTGAATGGAAAATTATGATTTTTCCCTCAAAATATTTTTAACTCCTTCCTATTCTATTTTCTCCTCAAATGAATGTTTATCCCTCCTTTCATCATCCAAGATCTCTCCCTCCTCTATAGTTAGGTATTTTGATAACTCCCTCATTCGATCTCTGTTTTCTTTGTCATCAAAAGCTTTGAATCCATAATGGTAATAACTCTAATCCCCAAGATTTATTTCTTAGTTTATCTTCCCATATCTTATACTATTTTCATGGGATATCATATGTCTTATCTTTAGGTAATTTTTCCTTTCAATTGATATCATACATTCTAGCTCGATTAAAGGGTCAGCACTAGATTAAGAGTACACAACAAACCAATGTTTTGTGGTCTTGAAATCTTCCCTAAATGTTTTGGTGTTTTTATAAATTCATCCTTGTGATGTATTCCATCTATTTCTATGTGATGCCATAAATTTTAATTTTATCCTTCAATTAAATGAACTATGTTTAGATACTCTCGTAGACTATATTAAATTATTATAGGTTTCTTACCTATTAGATACCACCCCTATGGTTATGTTGAAGGACTTTACCTCTCTGATTTAAATGTTAAATTGACTTAATATCTATCTAAGTATTTTTTTTATTGACCTTTAAATTCAATTTCCTTATTATATATGTATAAATTGTTGAATTTAACTGAATAGAAGTCGATGGAAGGGCGACACCACATGGTATATATTTATAAATATGAATTATATGAATTTTGACACCAGTGGTTAGATAGGTTAAATGATTATAATTTATTAATAGGTTATCCCTTTTGATTATTATTAGACGATAGATATTTTTCATTTGACAATGGTTAAGGAATTTAATGAATATGGAACTTCATGCTCCTTTATATAGGGTGACGAGCATGACGTCTCACATTGTTAATTTTCATGGAAAAAGTGAATGAAATTCCATGTTCATTTGTATTAGTTATTTTCTATGAGGAATCACACCTCCTTCTAGAGTGTCAGTCATAACATCTCACATTCACATGAGATTTAGGACTTGTACCCTTGCTGGGGCCTTAGATAATTAGAATAGTCTTGGATGAATGATTTATGCCCAGGGTTCAACTAGCACCTAGTATCCATGTATATTCCTCTATAGGTCCTTACATATACATTATATATACATGTAAACATATTATATATATATATATATAATTATTTATATATGGTACATGGATCAGGCCTATTCCAGCATATACAAAAGAAGGTAATGTTTTTTGATTTTCCTATCGAATCCTAAGCTGACTACTATTTATTTTCCAACATTGTATATTATTTATTATACCTACAGACTACAATGTTATACAGACTGATTTAATTATAATAGAAACCATTGGTGTTGTCCTACCATGTTTATCTCACCCCCTACTGGGGCCTCCCTTGGTACTCGAGTTGACTTTATGACTAAAGGTGTGGATAAGGTAAATCACCCTGTTTTGAATGCTTGATCTAATAGCATATAGAAAAAAGCATGGAAGAAAAGGATTGATTATATTCTCATGATTCTATTATAGTGTTATTTTATCCATTTTTTTTTTGAGTTGCGTTTTTTATATTATTATTCCTTATATCCCATATATCCCATATTTTTACATCATGATTCCATAACATCATTTTCTATATGACTTCACCTATGGATTTTAATTATTATTACTTCTTGGATGTTCTCTAATCTGTTGAGCTAATTTTTGGTACCTACTTCTATTGTATTTTCAGTTATATTATGCTTTTACTGTTTCTATATATTTATTATCTCAATTTAAATATATAGTTCCACTCTGATATGGAATTATGGTCTCTACAATATATCACCTGGGACCATAGATACTAGTAAAAATCCACTAGCATACCGGGAGGAACACTTGAGGTTATGTGACCCACCATCTTGGGACATTGTATTACTGGATCTTGGGTTAGGATGTTACAATGTGATATAAGAGGTTTTATTTTTCTTTTTGTCTTAATGTTTGGGTATTATACATGAGACTTGGAACATATAAAAATTTGGAAATGAGCATGTGACTAGGAGTAACTAACCCACGTAAAAGGAAACCCAAATTACTTAGGATAGTTTGCTGTTGTTATTTGTTTGTGCCTGTTACAGTTGATTTGATTTCATAATTAGGTGACACACATGATATATGAAGTTAATCTTAGTGCTATAACAATTTAAGATTCTATTATTGGCCTATTTATGTAGGGAATTAGCTTCTCATGTATCATTATAGGAACATTAGAAATTATATTTCATGCATTTTTCATGAAATTTTTACTTTATGCATGAATTTCATACTACATGAATTTTGGTGAATTATTGTGTATTGGAAATGTGATAAATAATCTTTTAGGAATAAAATATGTGGATTAATTAATGTTTCTACGCCATTCTAAATGGTATTTTCCTATATATATTGATGATGGAACCTCAAATGGCCCATTATTCCATGTTGTGAGTTTTGGACCTACAGGTTCCATTGACCAAAATGAAATTATTTTATTAGATTAAATGAAAGAAAATTTAAATTTTATATTTAATTTCTTTCATAAATTTGCAATAGTAATTCACTTAATCAAATCATTTGATTGGAACACTTAAATTTGACTACGGGATGTATGGTCCAGGTTGTAGTTAAATGACATTCCAATTCCAATTTATAAGGAGTATAGATTTCATACTTTGGGAATAGTGAAACATTTAACTAGAACATTATATATATATATAATATGAAATTAATGAAATTTAACATTTTAAATTAAATTATTATTGCTATATGGGAGTGTAATTTCAATGTAAAGGGTGTTTTTCACTATACCATATAGTTGACACTCCATATACTAGAAAACAGGTCATCTAATATGATACCAAATCCCAAGATGATCCTTAGTAATCGGTATTTAGGGGTTTCCCCTATAGTTCTTTTGGAATGTTGTTGACTTTCTTCATTACTCAGACCTAGATTTTGGAGAGGGTATAGAGATGTGATATTTTATATAAGATGATTGTATACCTATCCCATTATCTATTGATGATATTTTCAACTACTAAAATATTTTCTGAGGCATGAATTTGGAATTTTAGAATCATGCAACCATATGTCCTCAAGTCGTATGCCAATAAGGCAATGATGAACATACTCTAGAGGTGGTGGTCCATAAGCCATTTGTATTACCTCCAGTAGTTCCATAAATGGAACCTCCTACTATTCCTTATTTAGACATTGATTCCCAATTTTTGGAGGGTTTTGTTCATATGATGCATTCAATACAAGGATTTTCTCAACCTTTCTAGACTATGGAAGAGTTGACTTAGGAGCATACCCAGCAGCATCCTCCCACCTTTTTAGGTGATAGAAGATATTAGGTAGTAGAATCATGGCTAGAGGTCATGTTATCGATATTCAATCATTTATAGATGTTTATGAAGAGGTGGGTAAATCGTGAAGCTTATATGATACACGGTTATTCCATGTGATTGTGGGAATATGTTACCCATCTAGACCAACATCAGTACACAATATGAAGGGACTTCTAGATAGTATTCTATGATTACATCATTACATATACATTTAGGGATGACAAAGATAAATAATTCATGAACTTGCAGTAATGGGTAATGTCTATGTTGGGGTACTCTGCTCGTTTTACTGATATACCACGATTCGCACCAACTCTAGTAGGATATGAGCTCATGACTGTAAGGTGATTTAAGGATAGGTTTTTATACGCCCTTTGATTTTAGGTAAATTTAATTTGGATAAATTTTTTCTGAGATATCTGACCAAGCCTTTGGTAGTAAGAAGTATTTTAGGGAAGATAACGGGGTTTTCCAAGGCATTTCAGCACCCAGAAAGGGAAGTAGTTCTTCTATCATACAAAAGAATCACATTAAGGATGCTTATGGAGGTAGTTGTTATCGGAAGTGAAATGATGAAAGCTTCCATATATGTCACCAGTGTGAGAAGTCAGGACACCCAAAACCTCAGTGAATTCAGGTCCCATTTGAGTGCATAGGCTATAGAAGGATGGGGAATATTTAGATCTTATATATGAATTTTCTATCAATTCCTGATGAGATAGTATCTACATTGACACCATATACTAGAGTAGATCTAGTAGTATCTCACCAGGGAAGAAACTAGAATACCACCAACCTCTTAGGCTGAAGAGGTAATTAAGGTAGAGGAAATTAGACTCAGGATTCATAGTACCAGTAGAGTGGGCCTACTCAGGGAAATTAGGATGTGACTCGGGTGGAGGTATGGTCTGATTACATGCAGTGTAACCTATGTCATAAGAGTAGAGTGCTAGACCTTTTAATATTAAAGGTACTATTATAATAGCTTATACTTTTCTATATTATTTATTTGAAACTAGTGCATCACACTATTTCATATCTGTAGCAATGTTGGAGATTCTAATCCTCGATATAGAGTACTTATATATAGTGATGATGCATGGTACCTTGTTAGGAATCCAATCAGAGAGTGTTCACTAATGTAAGAAGTTTTCCCTTAATGTTGGTGGATATATTTTCATGTGAAACATTTTTATCCTTGATATTACAGGGTTTGACCTAATCCTTGGTATGGGATGGTTACTTCCCTATCGAGACCATATTGATTGTTATTGCTGGAGGGAGATTTTAACATCACCAGAGAGTGGTAGACATATCCACATGGATAATGGTATGTCCATGAGTCTCAAGCAGTACCTAGGCTTCAGGGGTTGGGTAGGGTGATAGATCAAATTGGTAGTCATTCATTAGGAAATCAGGTGTTACAGCCTGCTGTTTTCCCTTCTATGGATGATTATTTTAAGTACTTATTTCATGATGATTTTTCTTGGATACCAATGGTGAGAGATAGAATTCACCATTGATATTAATCCTGGAGTGGCACTAGTGTCCATTTCTTTTTACAGGATGGTACCTATGGAACCCATGTAGATCAAGAAGTAATTGGGAGTCCTATAAACTAATGGTTTTATCTTACCTAGTACCTATCTATGGGTTTCAATAGTCCATTTTTTCAAGAAGGAAGATGTTACACTCAGTCTTTGGGTGGATTACCAATGATCGAAACAACTAAGGGTTAATAATTGGTATCCATTTCCAAGAATAAATTAACTCTTTGATCAGCTTCGAGGAGAAAGTGTGTTTTCAAAGATTGATTTAAGGCCAGGCTACCATTAGGAGCATGTGAGGACATCAGACAATGATTGTATAGTTATTTGGAAAAGGTATGGACTCTATGGGTATCTGGTAATATTATTCGATTTCATGAATGCAATAACTATTTTTATGGCCTTGATGACTTAGTATTTTTACCTATATCTAGATTCATTGATGGTAGTCTTTTTTGATGAAGTCTTAGTGTATTATTTCACATGAAATGATTATTCCAAACATCTTATGATCATGTTGAATACACCAATAGAGCTCCATCCAATCACAAAGCTCACCAAATGAAACATTTGGATCAAAAAATTCCAATTCCTAGGTCATATCATCTCAAAGTTTGGAGTATTAGAAGACAGATGGAAATTGAGAGATATAAATTAATGGGAGAATCCCATGAACTTATGTTATATATAGATCTTCTTAGGGATAGCTAGTTATTATAGACACTTCATCATGGATTTATACTTCCTCGTAGCACCTCTTATAAGATTGAAAAATAATGGTGTGAAAGTTTTGTGGTCAGAAGCATGGGAAAAAACCATTCAAGGGTTGAAAGGCATATTTATGTTAGTGAAAATCCATATTATTCTAGAGACATGAAAGAGCTCTAAAATTTATTGGAACAAATCACATATTGGGCTGAGAGAATTTATGATATAGGATGAGATATTAATATCATTCAAGACTTTTTAGTTTAGACCTCATGAGTGAAACTACCTGACCCGTGATCTTGATCTGGAAACTGTTGTTCATGATTAATGTTGTTTCACTCATAATTTACATGGGGAGAATTTTTTGATATTCACTAATCACAAAATCCTCATGAATATATTTATGCATCATGATGTAAATAATATAAAACACTAATGGGTTAAATAATTTTACTTCTTTGACTTTGACCTTTTCTATACGCCTAGAGAAGGCAATGCATTAGTAGATGATCTGGCAGGAAGACACATACAAAGGTGATTTAGGTGGCCAGTGGTGATTTTAATCTCATGGCCTTGTTTTTAGATATACTTGTTGAGATTCATGTGAATCATTGGTGGGAAGTCCTTTTAGAATTAGTAGTGACCTATACCATTCTGGATCTGGTAAGAATGACGCAGATTTCAAATTCCAATGGAATTTTATTAAGGGAGAGTGTTTTAGATGTGGATTCATTTGATGGTTGAACAATGAATGAGGATGAGATGTTTTTAATATGTGTGTATGTTAGGGTTCCAACAGACACCTAAGAGGTTTTGATGCCAGAATTTCATACCTCTGCATAGGCAGTACATCCTAGTGTCACCTAGATGTATCGAGACTTACATTGTTGATATAGGTAGTTTGGAATTAAATGGGAGACAGATTGTTTTATTACATAGTGTTCCATCTATCATTAGGTGAAGTTGAATCATTGGTGACCAATTGTACATTTACGGTCATTTTTCATTCTCTAGTGGAAGTGGTAGAATGTGTCTATGTATTTCATGATAGGTTTTCCTTTATTTCCTCAATGAAATGATATAGTTAGGGTAGTAATTGATCAATTGAATAAGTTTGGTAACTTATTATATATTTTAGGGACTTTCTACATCGATGAGATAGGGAGGTTATACATTAGGGAGGTCTTATGTATCCATAGAGCGCCTTATTATATCATATCTACTGGGGATGCTCATTTCATATCACGGTTCTGGTAGGGGTTGGATAAGTCATTTGTATGTAGGTGCTTCTGATAACAGCTGATCACCCTTATACCATTGGATAGACAGAGTGCATGATTATGGTGTTAGAGGAGATACTATATACATATGTCCTTGACTTTAGGGGTTCATGGGGGAAATATATACCCCTAGTTGAGTTCACCTACAATAATAATTTTCAAGAAACCATTCAGATGAATTTTAATGAGATATTACATGGTAAGTGATGTAAATCACCTATATTCGATTAAGAGATAGGGGATACATCATTAATTGGACCATTCCTCATTTACGTGACTTTTTAAAAGGTTTATTTGATCAGGAAGCATGTTTTGATATCATAATCTAGGTAGGAGTCATATTCCAACCACCATCGATGACCTCTTGATTTTGATGTTGGGAATTAGTTTTTCTTATGTGTCTCACCCATGTTGGTCAATGAATAAATTTTTAGGTAGGGTGATCTTTTGCATCTATTTTTCATACCTTTTGATATTTAGAGAGGATTTGACTAGTGATGTATAGGATTTTACATTTTAGAGATTCTAATATATGCATTATAAATTTTCCATGTTCCTACTCTCTCAGTACTATCCTGACCCATCACATATTTTATGACCTAAAGAGTTTGAATTGTATGTGAATGATTCTTTAAGGAGTACCTAGTGTGCATCATTAATCATCGAATGAAGACTCTCCAAGGAAAATAAGTTCCTTTAGTATGGTGGAAATTGAAGCACAGCTGAGTAAAAAATGAGACCTGGGAGTGTAAAGATAATGTACATACCCTGTGGTTGGATCTTTTCTTGGATGAACCCTCTTTACCCACAAAAGGCCAACCCATGGACGATTTTCATTACAAAGGGGATATTGTAATGAACTAGATTTTTAGAAAGTTCTGATTAGTTTTTTCTGGTTTAATTAATTTTTTATCTTAATAAATGTAACCTACAGTCAAAAGAAGGTTTCAAGGGTGTTTGGGGATTGTTCAGAGCCTAGTTCTCTAGAAATTAGAGAAATATATTAGGTTGCGTAGATAGTATATGGTTTGTTCTAATTGTGAAACTCAATTGTACGGGGCACTCCATTCATAATAGGAGGCCACATGGTTTTCCCTAACCATGTGTGCTAAGCCACACACCCATATGGGTGTTGTAGAGTTTTTAACAGAGGATATTTTTAAGGATTGTGTATAGTTAGCCATAACATGCACCTAGCCTATGCGAGGGGGTTCTTAGACAGTGTTAGGAGCATGGTTTTACTAACCCTATGGCCAAAACATGTGTCCCCTAATTTAAAGGAAAAATTATATAGTTTCCATTGAAATTTTTTTAACCCATACTTCTTTAAATTTTCTCACCCATCAAATGTGAATCCCTCATTTCTTATTTCAAGAGATCTTATTCATCCATATCTATATATTTTGATAACTCCATTATCAATTCTCTATTTTCATCAATGTTAGACTCAATGAATGTGCAAATTTAATCTCTCTAATCCTCTTTATTTTTTTTCTAATTTTATCTTCCAATGTCTTGTGCTATTTTGGTGTGAGCTCATATTCCTCCCTTTAAATGAATTTTCAAATTCTTATGATATCTCCCATTCTATATCGACTTAAGGGACAACATTTTGTGAGGAGAGAACTATGAACAAAAACTAACTGGCCTAGATATTTTCTCAAAAAAATTAGGTATTTTTATAACTTCATCATTGAATAACACAATGGAAATTTCAATGTGATTCTTTAAATGAGAATTTCCTTCTTTAATTTATTGAAATATGTTTATATACTCTTGTATACAGTATAAAATTATTATTGGTTTTCTACCTATTGGATACCACCCCTGTAGATGTGTTCATTGATTTTCTTTATTTTATTTAAATGTTAAATTGACCCAACTACCATCTAAGTGGTATAGATTGACCTTGAGATTTTTTTTGTTTGCTGTATAAATAAAAAGGGATTTTTTTTATTGAATGGGATTATGTGGTAAGGCCACACCATGTGTTATATATTTATAAATATTAATTATTTGATTTGTGATGCCCATGGTTAGATTGAGTTAAATGATTATAAATGTTTAGAGGTAATAAGTCATGATTATTATTAAACCATAGATATTTGTTGTTGCACAACGATTAAGGGTTTTTTTTAGAGAATATCATTTCATGTTCCCATATGTTGGGTGATGGGCATGACGTCACACATAGTTAGCTTTATTGGATAATGGGCATGACATTTCATTTTCCATTATAACATGTTCTAGGCATGATGAATCACCCAAAATTCTTAAGTGTGGATCAGGATATCTTAGATTCTTGAGAGATTTAAGGATTTTAACCTTTTTGGAGTCTATAGCTTTTCAGAATAGTCATGGATACCTGAGTTACACCTTGGGTCCATATAGCACCTAGTATACCCCTATATGACTATATATGTCCTTAAATATCTATTTTATATACATTTTTACATATTATATATATATATAATTATTCATATATGGAACATTGAATAGTCATATTCTAGCCTATCCCAGAGTATGTAAAATATGTCATATGTCCTATTAGACCTTGAGATGACTATTATTTATTTCCTATAATTTTTTTATTCATTATACCTAGACACTAATATGTTATACATAATAAATAAATTTTTCTTGACAACATTGGTACTGTCTAAATGAGTTTATCTAACACCCTACATGGGTCACCCATGGTACACAAGTATACTTTATGACTATAGGTGTGGATAAGGGTAAGAACCCTATTATGAATGCTTGATCTATTAGTGTATAAAATGGATCATGGGAGAATATGAATGAGAATATACTCATTATTTCAGTGGATCTTCTTTTTAATATTTTTTTATTTTTATATAGAATGTCGTAAATTCATGATCTCCGTATCTGATGTATCTCTTATTGGTACATCAACAGTCCATGTCATCTTTTTGTATATGAATCCGCCTATAAATTTTGATTATTATATCTTCCTGAATGTTTCTCATTCTAATGTGATTATATTTTGTACCAGGTTCTTCTATGTTTTTAGTTAAATTATGATTCCACTATTTCTTTCATTTTATTTTCTCTGTTTATATCCATTGTTCCACTCTAAAATGGGGTATAGTTTCCCCCTTATACCACCTTGGAACCTCATTGCTAGTCAGAAACCTCTAGAATACGAGGAGGCGTTATTGAGGATATGTGGCCTACTAGATCACAACCCTATTTTAGGGGCTCTCAAGTTGTGAAGATACACTTTTTAATGAAAATATTTAATATTTATTCAGTTATGTCCACATCCAGTGTTTTGAGGGTGTTCGGTTCATTATTACAAAATGAATTCAGTGTGCTGACCTGGGTCAAGGAGTTAATTATTTTAACATCCTCATAGTAATAATAATATAATAATTATGAAATTTTTTTATCAATAATACATTTGAAACCAATCATGAAAAATTGTTAAGAAAAATGAACTATGTCATGACCATGGGGATAGTAGGTCGTAAGTACGCATAAGTAACATTTCCATTTTTCAGTGTTCACTATTGAAAGAAGGAATGTATTATTTTATCATTATATAATGATAATAATATCATAAATACAATTTTTTTAAATATACTTATATATATCATTATTATTATTTTTAAATGAAAATTTAATCACATTGCTTCGTGGAGGAAGTAGCCCACACTTGCACGAACAATGTTATCATTTTTTAGTGTAAGAAAGAAAATTATATATAATATTTTTAGAATTATAAATATGGAATAAATATAATTATTATTTAATTTACATCACATTATTTCATTAAAAATATTCATATTACATTCTATGTCAAGCGTTAGTAAACAATTAATCACATTAATTCATGAGACGGTAGTCCACCATACACACGGAAGACATTATTATATCCCCCATGGAATGAAAAGTAAAAATTTAATAACATCATAAGTATGAATATTTTAGAAATATTATATATATATATATATATATTATGAATAAATAATTAACACAATCCATGAGAGGTGACGATGGAAAACAAATCTCATTTTTTTCACAAAGTGATAATCCTGTGTACACATGAATAATGATTTTGTATCCTATTTGATTGAAAAGAAGATGGATTTAGGTTATTACACAAATAAAATAATAGCTTATTTTATATGATATATTTTATTTTTCATATTATATTAGTTTAATAAGTTCAGAAGGATGTGTAATAAGAAATAAAACAAACCCACATAGTTAAGAAATTTACCTCTTCTGAGACCACCTCCTTTGAATTATGCATAAAGTATTCCTAGAATTAATTTTTTACCAAAAGAAATATTCTAAGATAAAGGAATGGAATTTGAAAATTTATTTTAGTACTAATTAGATGAAACAGAATGGTTTTAATGTGTAAAGAATAGATGATAGTGGGTGGCCTTTTATAAGCATGATCAGTGGCTCACTAGTAGTGTTCAAAAAAAATTATATACCAACATTTTATAATGAAAAAAGACCAAAAATTGGATAATGATTGAGAAATAGATATTATTATACATAAATATGTCCAAACAATAGTTTTTATATTTGTTTTTTGGTCTTTTATTCCTTATATTTTTATTTTCACACCTGAGTAAACTCGTTTTCACCTTAACCGTGGTAATTAATTTTTACTAATTTCCCTATTAATTATTGTAAAATATTATGTTGAAAATATTATATAATATAAATTATTATGATTCCATATGTAAAATCCATTTTTACCAAATTAACTACACGTAAGTGTAAAATTTTAATTTTAATTTAAACCCCCACACGCAAAGAAAAAATTTGTTTTCAAGAGGTGTATTTTTCAAAGGAAAAATGGTTTTATATTAACTATATGAATAATTATAATTATTATATGAAAATAATTTAATAATTATTTATATATAATAGAAAAATTTTATTTAAATAATTCCTCATTATGGGTTTTAAATAAACTAAAAATAAGAATAATTATATACATGAAAACTGTTTTCAGAAAAACAAAATCTATTTTTAAACCCAATGGAAAACTTATAATAAAATCCAATATGAATTTGATTCAAACGAAATTAATTTTAATAAATTTAACTAAATAATTATTATATTTCATGAAATATTACTTAAAAAATTATTGTTTTTTTAAATTTCTTAATTTATTGAAAAGAAATAGCATTTTTACAAAAAATGATATTTTTTCACTATTTAATTAAAAATAAATGTTTTCTATAAGATACCAAAATTTTACACAAATTAAAATTGTTTCTATAATATAAATAATGAATTTAATTTTACAAAAAAAAATTCTAAAAGTGGAAAATTTTATTATAATATTTTTCATGAAAACTATTAAATTAATTTTTGAAGAAAAAATATTTTTAAAGAATAAAATTACATTAATAAAAATTGATTGATTATTTAATAAAAATTTGACAACAATTTATATTGATTCAGATATATATATATATTTTAAATTATTAAATATTATTCACACTGTGACACATTAAGATTTTGTGAATTATTTTTTTAATTAATTTAACCTTTGTGATATTTCACATTTCACGTACCACCAAAAATAGTTTATTTTAGCACTATGTTTGTCATGCGTTATACACAACACCATGTTAATAATGTACTACACACAACATAAATTTTAAATTTATCTACACCAAACACCAAATTTTTCTAGCGACTTGGTGTATGTTTCACGCAACACAAACTTCACATACGCAACACGCATCACCGGCTTGGCATACTTTACACGCAACATTGCGTTTCTATGAAACATATTTTTGATGATATATTTATTTAAATAATGTAATTATAATCAAACTATTAAATATAGTAATATGAATAATGATATGGAATTTGAAATATTTTGTATAATTGTTTTATATAAATAAATAATATTTATAATTAAAGATATATAATTTGTTAAAGTCTACATATGTTTAATAATACTACATTCTTAAATAAACTACTTTTCATATCCTTCTGTAAATAACAATAAAATTAATTTTATACACATTTAAGAAATTTATTTGATAAAATATAATTTAATTTTGAATTTATAATTTCAAAGTTATCTTAGGTTAAATTTTAGGTATTTCTTTGAGAAATTTGATTTTTTTATAAATATTGAAAAATACTAGATTTTAATTCAAAACTACCTTTTCATCTAATTTATTTCTATTCTAGCATTATATTTTTATTCTCTAAATGTTTTATTACATCATATTTTTATTAATTAATCCAATTAATTTCATTATAATAAATTTCACATGAAATAGGATATAAAAACTTAGCAAAAATTTTGATGTTTTTACTTTAAAAACCACATGGTTGTCCCATCAGTGAGATTATTTCTAAATTAATTTCTTCCAAATATATTTTTATATTTTAAAAAATTGTTTTTCCTTTTTTGGAATCATCATAATATATAATTTCTATAAGGTAAGCATTATTTTGTATCAAAAATATTTGTGAATGTGATGGAAATTACATACAACGGTTAAGAGAAAAATAAGGTCAATAAATTACTAAACCATAAATTTATTACCTAAAACATCCCATAAAAATTCCCAATACCCATTTTCTAAAAAATATTCATACATTAACCGTACAATATTTATTTCTTTGTTTCATTTGTCTTTTTAAGGTAAAATTTCTATTCACCTAACTGGTTTTCAAAAATGCCTAGTGTGTCTTTTCCCTTCCCCTTAATTGGTCACCACTTATCCCTCTTCTTCAAACATATAAAACCACTTAGGATCTACCAATATCTTCCCAATACACTTCCCAAAATTCCTCCCTTCCTATTACAATCGTCCATATAAGTCTAATAAATCCCAGGAATCCATTTGGCATAAACCAATATCTGTTACCAAACTAAGAGGCAACAACTTCTCTCAAGAACGTTTATTTTATTTTCTTTCTCTAACACCTACACATTATTTATTAGATGAATTTATAAAAAACAGTATATTAAATATACTAGGATTGTTATGCAAATTTCTGGGACTTCATTTACACACACCTCTATCTATTTGGTAACGAACATTCTGTTTATGTGTGCGGAAAACTACCACCTCACAAAAGGATGACAGTTCATTTTTCCTTTACTGCCTCTCATCATGGAAATTATGATAGAAAACATTTTTATATATGTCATATATTAAATTTATTATTTATTTAATCTTACATATTCCATTTAAAATACAAATATTTTTACTTGCCATTTTATGTAAATATGATAAGTCTTTTTGACGTAGTATGGATTATCACCCCCACAAAGTGATGCGATTCATACACACACTACATGGAATATATTAAGGATGGATTTTGTGAAATAATAAAATATATAAGATATAATAATTATATGGGAATAATGATATATGTACATATATTCATATATTTTATTTTCATTCTTTTTTTCAATATAATAATTAAAACGGAAAGTGTGTTTATGTGAACATACAACTTACCATCTCCATGAACAGTGTATTCCATTTCATAATTCTATGTTATATAGATTATAATAATACACCTATAATGAAGATAAATTATATTAATATAATGTTTTACTTTCATGAAATCATTATATTAGTATAAGGATCAATGATATAATAAATTAAGACACATGCGAATAAAAAATCAGATATTACCTAAGTTAGAACTTATCCGAGAATAGTTAAAAAAGTGTATAATAAAAATTCATAATAAAACCATGAATAGAAATAGATATAATAATGTTTTTCAGTAAAATATTTTACAATAAACTTATATTTATTATATAGGAATCTTTTATGATTATGACGAGAGTCAAGATGCAAGGTAAGGGGATTTTGTCTTACTTTTTATTTCTGTGAAATACATGCTTTATTCAACACCCATTCCTTTTGTGTGGTTTGTATACTGACCATGGATCTATTATATGATTCATATACTTAAATTTATTAGTATTTACATATCCATTTTTTTGTATTTATTTTATTAGGACTATATTTCAAATGTTACCAAATCGGTAAAATGATTAGGTCTCAATTTTTCTTTTTTTAGACAGATTCCATGTAATGAACATATATTATTCCATGAGGTGTACATGCTACCTTTGAAATTTTATATTATTAATAAATTATTATTCATGATATATTAATCTACATTTCATTTTATTTTATTAAATGTGGAGTATGGTTCTAGGTAACCAATTGGAAAGAGTTTATTGAAACAATCTCATCACATTTCGAGATTGCTTATGATTATGTCACATATAATGAAATATTATGATCTATCTATCAAGAACACTCATGAAATTTATTAACATCTGGTCATTCATGATATATTCATATATTGGTACAATTTTTTCACTCTTTGTTAGATAATATATTTAAGAAATTGTTTTTAAGGATGTTTAAATTTACCTATCCCTTTGGTTAGAAATATGAGTTCCTTCAAATCCATGTTTTCTAAAAAGGGTTTCCACGAATATTATTATCACAACTCGTCCCCTAGGTCTATGCCTTGAATACCCCAAGCCCTCCTTCCATGGGCTAGGGGTTGGTGACTAGCCCCGAAAAGGTGTATCCATATAATGGGAAGGCATTCCCTTTAAACCAGTGCAAACACAATCCAAGAACACAACAAGATGCAATTGGGAAGTAAAATTTTGTAGTAAAAAAAGTGTTCTTGAAGTAAAGGGGCTAGAATACAAGACCATCAAAAAAGTACAAGTACAACTCAATATAGAAAATAACTCCTAGATCATCAACTGAGGTTCCTACCTGAAGAGTAGGAACAAATCACGATCAGCTGTCACTACGTCGTTTCTCATCAAACAGCCCACCATTGAGCACCATCCAGTCCTGTATCCCTCAGCCTCGATCAATTATTTATTTCACCTACACAAGACACAAAAAGGTGCAGGGGTATCCATTTTAGGGGTGAGTATAACAATAATCAGTAGTGACCTCGAGACCCCCGAATGTCTCTCTGAGTTCCACAAAGGAAAAACAACAATGCAATACCTCAATCGCAAATCATGATTCAGTCATCAACTCTACATAGGTATATTCCCAAACATATACCTAATTTAACAAAATATAATCATCTCATTCATGGGGAAACATAAGGCTCCAACTTTTAATCCATTCTAACAATTGATCCATGAAGGAATAATACCACAAAGGTAACACCGTGAAGGTAACAATACCACAAAGGTAAAACCATTAAGGTAACATCACAAAGGTAAAAGTATCACAATGGAATCCCCACAAAGATAACACCATGAACGTAACACCATGATGGTAAAAGACTCATCTCACACTAGGCATATAAATTATGTATAGAAGTACAGATGATTAGTAGTAAATATAGATCATTTTATTCTATCAAGAGACTCTAATTTTGACCCACACATGATCTCCAGGTGCTCACCCACACAGGATCGATAAATCCTGATCCACACAGGATCGCTAAGGGCCGACACACACATGATCGATAGATACTGACCCACATTGAATCGATGTTCATTTTTCACCTTATAGTCATACACTAGATTCCAGATCTAAGAACACTTGATTCGAGGAGGATCCTCTCCTCATGTTGTTGGTCATATTTCTACTATTATTAAGTCCTGCAAAAACATACCCAGGGGACCGCTTTGTCATAGGGTTCCCAATGTGATAGATGGTGCATCGATCAGATGTATGGTCTGTAAGTTATGGGAACATTTGTAAAAAGGTACCAGTTGGATTCATGTCTGATCCAACCCAAGTCACCCATTAAACACCATAAAAACTCACTTAGAGTATCTCCAAAGTACTACCCTGTCGCAATGGTCCTTATTCCATATATGGAATATCAATCGGATGTTTGGTCTGTTAGTTACACCCTTTTCCGTGAAATAGGGGTGAGTGCACCTCGGTCTTACCTGAATCGATCGGACCTGTCGGAATACTCCATAGGGACCTGATCCCAAAAGGGATCCCAACACCACTAACAGCATGTTAAATAGACACCACGTTCATTAGTTATGGGTGTTTCTTTATTTGGGTACAAGTTGGGTCTAGACCCTATCTGGCTCGGTCTGACCGGCCCGACGCAACGGGTCCCATGGTATACCTAGCCCAGCTTGGGTCTGGCCCATTGAGGATAGGCCTACTTCACTGGGTCCAGCACGTTGGGGTTGTCTCGTCTAGTTTTATAGCTCAGGCCGCAGTTGGCATGGCCCATCAGGTGGGGCTTGACCCACCTGCACTGGCCCATTGGGCTATAGGTCCGGCCCACTGAGTCATAGTTTAGGCCCTGACTGTTGGGTGGGTCTGGCCCACTCGTCCAACCCATGTCTGGCTTGGACCACCTGATGGCGAACTGTTGAGTCCTACTAGCCTCACGGTTTTGGGGCCATTTTGGCCAGCCTGTGGGGCCTTACCCCACAGCGATTCAACAGTCCATCATTCGGTCGACCGACTTCCACCAACGCGACGTTATGCAGGGCTATGCCTCCCCTTCCTATCACAGCATTCTAGATGCAGCTGCTTTGTGCTACCTCTTCCTATTGCGGCAGCTCCGCATCTACCTCCTTCTGTTGTGGTAACTACCACCAGCGCATCCCTTTTGTCCTACATGGCCGGCTCTGGCCGGCCACCATCACCCACCATGGCACACCATCGCACGCCACCATCCACTGCCCATGGACGGTTTCCACAGGTCTACTCTGGCTGCCACCGACATGGTGTGATGGCGGTTTCATCCTCGGTCCACCGGAAGTGATCCAGTGGTTCGTTCTGGGTGTCGTATGTGCCTAGGGCTCTCCAGGGGTGTCGTTATCAAAACGGGACCCACTAATTCGCGTTGTTGTCAACATGAGAAAATGGTCCCTGAAGAACACAACATAAGTGAAGCGGCAGAGTTTCTGGATCTTTTTTGTTTGGCATGTTCCCTCTATGTTAATATAATAGGAGGCGTGATAAAAAAATAATCATAGATGATCTTAGAAACAAACCCCCTACCTAGATAAGGCATTCACTGATGATGATCAACAGAACCTTCTTCTTCATTGTTGTTTCTTTGCGATTAGGTGGTGCTCATCACCACTCACTGAATTTGGTCTCATACTCCATGTAGTTAGCATCGCAATACTTTTCTTCAGCTTCATCGCTTGGTGACACCATGTTAACTCCCTCACCGAGATCAATATAAATAGAAGAGGAGAAATAGGGTGTCCTGCATGATGAATTAATGAGGATCTTATAATTAATGAAACTCCCAAATTCCTAACACTATGGTTACAAACAAGGGAGAGTGAAGTCATTAATGTCTTCACATGTCTTCGGTCCCACCGGCACTACTTTTCCTTCGGAGAAAAGAAAACAAAATAAAATAACATAACATGTTATTTTTTTAATCTTTCAAAGGACCAAAAAATTAACTTCTTCACCCAAACTGTTGAAGTCGAAGTGAAGCCTCATTTATGGGAATCCTGGTGCTGGGAATTAAATGGTGCCCTATTATTTTTAATCTGAGCACTGGTTTAATAGTTAGAAAATGTTGCACCTATGTTTACTAAACATACATTAAAAAAGTTCAAAAAATTCTTAACATTCACCCTCAACCTGCGCCGGTCAAGGTTAGGATCCGCCAAAGGGGAAAACACCACAAAGAACTCAACTGTACTCTCATATTTTCAATCTGAGTTAATGTTTAGATGTTATGGATTTTAAAAATAAAATAATTTTAAATAATAATTTTATTTACGGCCAAAAACTATCTTCAACTATTTGACTGTGTTGGACAATGTTAGGGCTTTCATAATAAAAACATACCCTCACGAGTTCAGTGGTGGTCTCATATATTTAATCTGAGTCACCATTAGTGAGTTTTATGAATTTGAAATATAAAATAACATTTTTTATTTATTTTATTTGAGGTTATGCCATTTTTGGGTTTTCTCACAAGAGGCATGTTCCGGATAAACATAAGTCACACCTTGGGAAACCTACTATATGAAACATAATGGTGCCCTCATATTTTTGATTTGGGCACTTGTTTAAGTGTTATTCCACTTTTTCATGAAAACCACTCACACTTTCTATTTTAAACAAAACAATTTCTGACGGATCATTCTGGGCACTCCAAGGCTCAAAATCACACACAGTCATGTTTCGCAGTCTTGAAATAATTCCATATAATTAAAAAATTATACGGAGATTCTAAGATATTTCATTCTCCCCACCTTAGGGATTTACATCCTCCAAATCCAAAACAAAGTCAAATAAAACAAATGGTGTTAATCAGGATGAATATGAGCGTCCCATTCCCCTGTGCTCTCCTGAAGTTCCCTTTCTACCACCGAACTCGCACTAGAGGGATAGACCATCCACAAAGGACTCAGCCTTGTCCATCCACTATCTGCATCGAGAATTCGATAAGAGTCACCCCATTTTAAATGGCAAACTCTCCCTAGTCGATAACGTGTGATGGATCATGCAAGAATCTCCTCAGCTACAAAACATGAAAACATTACGCACCCAGTGCATCTGTGGGGGGAAGCGATAGATGGTACCCCACCACTCCCACACTGGAGAGAATCAAGAAAGGTCTGATGAACCTCGGAGATAGATTTCCTCCCCGACCAAACCTCTTCAATCCTCATTGGGGTGGGTCCTATAGGAAGACATGTCCACCCTCCTCAGACTCCAAGGGTCTCTGTCTCCTGTCGGTATAAGACATTGGTCAGCTTTGTGCAGTCTTCACATGATGAAAAATAAGGCATCGTGATTCAAACTCTACCACTGCTTCCTTAATCCCTAGCCATCAGTACTGATACCAGAGGCCCAGGTACATCTTCTCCACTCTATGATGTACTGATAAAGGGGATGTATGTAACACCCTCAAAATCTCCTCTCAAATAGTCCCTGGTACTATGTTGTGTCCTCTGAAAAAAAACGATGCGCTCCCCACCTTCAAAAAATCTTTCAAGAGACCGTCCTGAGGATATTTGTGCACATCAGGCCTTACATTTAGCATCCCAAGTTGTTCCTTTTGAACTCGCTAAAGAATTTGGGGAGTGAAAGTCATAGACTAGAGTTAAGTTGCTCCATCATAATCCACAAAGGATATTTGTCGCGCGACTAGCTACTCTGACGCCTCACTCCACATCTGTTGACCATACCTCATGTTGAGTGTGTCTGCTACCACATTCCCCATTCCTAAGAATATATACTATCTAAACTCATAGTCATGGATAAACTCTAGCCATCTTCATTTTCTTTGGTTCAGGTCCTTATGTGAGAAGATATACATGAGACTATTTTGATCAGAGTAAACAGTAAACCATGCACCCATCAAATAGTGTTTCCACATCTTCAGTGCAAAGACCACTACTGATAACTCTAGGTCAGGGGTAGCATAGTTCTTCTCATGCTCTCTCTACTTCTATGAGCCGTTGGGGATCACTGCATGCTCTTACATTAGGAAATAATCTAGTCGGTTCCCTAATTCATCGAAGTATACTACATACCCAACACCCTCATCTGGTAGCCCCAATTTGGGGCACATTTCAGTCACTATCTCAGCTTCTGAAAGCTCTTCTAACACTTCCCCATCCACAGGAAGGCTCCCACTTCTTTGTAAAAGTTGAAAAAGGAGACTCTACCGTGAAGAAGTTAGGTAAAAATATCTAGTAGTACCCAGCTAAAGCAGAAGTCCCTCTCCCTTTGGTGAGGTAGTCCAGTAAACATATTTTGTAATGATGTCCCCACACTCTTCTTCTACTGTTGGGTATTGAAAACTGATAACTCAAGATACCATGAGGGAATGGTTGTCTGACTCATGATTGATCGGTTGCACCCACTTATGCATGAGTTTATCTTGTGCTGCATGGGTTTCTTTTTTCATTAACCAAGGAAAACCACATTCTATCATCGTAGGTATACTATATCCTTTTTACCCAAATTAGTCAATTTAAATATGAACTATGAATGTCCAGTCCATACCAAAACTAATGTTGTATGGCCTCGACTCTCCAACTGAGAGCTTCCAACCAAAACGCTTGCCTCAAGGGTCATATCACAGTGTTTGATTAAGCATGATTATTGAGTATCCTCCCAAAGGTACCTCCAGATGTAAGGGTCAAGTCATCAGTTTAAATGGAAACTCAATGTCTTGAACAAAATTTGTGTAAGGAAGGAATGATGGTTACCTATGTCTTTGAATACATAATCTAGTAGTAGACACAGACCATAACTCGAATCATTCCTGGAGCACATGGATCACACTCCTTTACCACATGAAACTACTTTCTTCCCTTTTCCTCTACCCCCTAATCCTGGTGGGGACCACATTGGGGTGTTGATTGTAACATGTGGAAATGTATACCACCTAATACTTCTCTCTTAGTTCCACTTACACATCTTTTTTCCTTGAGATTCATATGTCCCTATCAATTCCTCTTTATGAAAAATTTTACATGCCCAATCCTCAGAGATTGGCATTTTTTTCCTCTTTTCCACAGCTAACATTCACTGGTTGTAAACATTCAGCTGATGAAAATTAAACTATAAAGGTACTCTCTAGCACCCTAACATAAATAGGAATTCATAGAGGAATAGTGCTTGATCGGATGTCTCTAAACGCACCATGCTTGGTGGTCCAAGACCTGAAGCACTAACTGTACTGTATTCATTGAGTACAAGGGATGGTCACTATGGCTCATTGAATAATCAGCTACTGATGTGTCATCTTACCAATACTGTAGAAACTCTTGGGTACACTCACCTGTTAGCTTTTTATGTCAAGAGAACCCCTTAACTAAAGAAGGTTCTCAAGATTGTCCACATAAAAGTCACCTCTTTGCATGATCAAGGTAATCTAAACACTATCATCATTCTTCTAAGCTATGTAAAAGGCTCTCTACCAGGACAACCATCTGATCGAATGGTTCCCTAGATACATGGAAACTCGTCCACCTCTTCAATACAGTCATTAGCCACCTATGAGATGGGCTCACCTTGGATCCTGAGGGGTATCTGATGCAAAAAAACTTCTATTGCACTAAGTTTACATGTTTCCTTTACTGTAACTGCAAGTTGTAACATCTAACCAATGGGTAGTGATATAGATGGTACACTACCTGAAGGGACCGTCTCGGGAGAAGGTCTATGTTTTGATGCCTCATCACTATGTGGACCATCCTCATTGGAATGCTCTGATATAGACTATCATCTAGGATCTCCATCATATTTGCTGGTGTCCCAACTAGGTGGAAAATTGTAGCCATAGCCTCCATCCAATTCTTACCTACCTAGGGATTTGTCTCTCCTCGAAACCTCGGAGGCCTCTACCGCTTGAACTCGTGGAATGAACTCATTTGACATGTGCGGTCCATTGGTAGCATCTGTTGCTGATCCACAGAAGATCACTCAGTAGGTCGTCATCATGTAATCTCTTGGGAATCCTAGATCATTTTTTAATAAATGTCAATATGATAAAGAATAGGTACGTCGCATTCATTAAGTGATACACAGTTATATGACTCTAATGAAATCATGGAAAAACATTTCCAAAACCCACAGAATCAGTGTTTTCATGCACCAAGTCAGAAATTAGAATTTAGGGTCTTGTTGTATGGATACATCGGCCACCACACAAACACTGGATTCCCTAAACTGAACAGCACACTCATAACACTTTACACTGTTTCCACATTGAAAATATACGAGTCCTAGTTCATCGGTAGAACCGACTCACCTAATACCATTTTTTCACGACCCGTCCCCGGGGGTCCACGCCATGACTACCCCAAGCCTTTCATCCATAGGCTAGGGGTTGGATACTACCACTGAAAATGTGTACCCCAATAACATGAATAAATTGCCTTTAAACCTGTGCAAACATAATACAAGAGCACAAAAAGAAGAACCCACTAAGTAAACTATTGTAATATCAAAAGTGTGATAAAAGTAAAGGGGTCAGAATACAAGATCATCTGAAAAGTAAAAGTACAAATGAAACGAGAAAACAACTTCTAGATATTCCACGGAGGATCCTACCTGAATGGTAGGTACAACTCACTGTCAATATTCACTATATCATGTCTCATCAAACAGTCTCCCTCTAAGAACCATCGAGTCTTGGCTCCCTCATCCTTGATTAATGTTTTCTACTGTCTGCACATGATACAACATGGTGTGGTCATAGCCGATGTAGGTGTTAGCATAACAATTCTCAGTAGGGACCCAGAGACCACTAAAGGTCTCCCACACTTTCAATAAGGAAAAACCACAAAGCAAGACCCAATCAAAAATCATGAAGCAATCATCAATCATACTTAGGTATATTCCCTTACAAATAAATATGTTATCAAAATATACTCGTATAATTTATGTGAAAACATAAGGCTCCAAATATTAATCCATTTTCATAATAGATCAATGAGGGAAGATTACCACAAAGGTAACACCACGAAGGTAAATGTACCACAAAGGGTACACCACGAAGCTAACGCCAACAAGGTAAAAGTAATAAAAAAGTAACACCATGATGTTAAAATACTCGTCTCACACCAGTTATATAACTTAAGTACATAAGTACAGATGATTAGTCATAAATCTGGATCATCTTATTCTGTCGAGAAGCTCAGCAGCTGACCCACACAAGATCAACAGATGATGACACACACCGAATCGCTAGGTGTTGACCTACAAAGGATCGATAGATACTAACCCACATAGTATTTCTAAGAATTGTCCCATGTAGGATCGATAGATACTGACCCAAATAGGATCGATGTCGTTTCTTCATGTTACAACAATCCAATAGATTCCCGCACTAAGCTCTGTTGATTCTAAAATGATCCAATACACATGCCATTGTTCTTATTTCAACTGGTACGAAGTACCTTAAAAAACATACCCAGGGGACCACCCCGTCATAGGGGTCGCAACATGATAGACGACGCATCGATCAGATGTCTGATAAGTAAGTTATGGGAACTTTTGTAAAAAGGGTATGGTTGGATTAAAGTCCGATCCAATCCAAGTCACATGCCTACTCCATCAAAACTCACTTAGAGTATCTCCAAAGAACCGCCATGTCTTAAGGGTCCTTATACCACAGACAGTGCATCGATCAGATGTCTGGTCTATTAGCATCGCCCCTTTTTGTGAAATGGGGGTGAGGGCACCTTGGTCAAGCCCATCTTGGTTGGGCCCGCCAGAATATGCTAAAGGGACCGCTTCCCAAAAAGGGTCCCAGCACCACTGAATACATGTCAAGTGAACACATAATTCTTTAGTTACATGTATTTCTTTATTCGGGTAACAGTTGGTTCTGGGCCCTGTCCGACTCGGTTTGACCGGCCTGATGCAACAGGTCCTGGCATTTACCTAACCCCACTCGGCTCCAACCCACTAGGGGTCAGCCCAATACACCCGGTTCAGCTCATTGAGGTCAGTCTGTCTTGTTCATTGTCCCAATCCGTGGTTGGCCCACCTCATCAGGTAGGGATCGTCCCACCCGAGCTGGCCCGTTGGGCCGCGGGTCTGGCCAGTTCGGCTAGCAGGTCTGGTTCTTTGGGCGGGGCCGACCCACTATGTCATGGTTCTAGCTCGCTTGCCCGACCCACGTCTGGCTTGGTCCTCTCGAAGGTACACTATTGAGTCCCGCTGGCTCTATGATTGTGGGGCCATTTCAGCCAATGGGTGGGGCACTACCCCACCTCGACTCAACGGTCTTCTGTTCAACTGACAGGCTTCCACCAATGCAGCACTGCATGGGGCAGTGTCGCACCATCCTACTGTGGCTCTCTGGTCACTACTTCTCTACACCGTCATCCTTCTATCACAGCTGCTACTGCCTACTGTTCCTGTGGGCGCTGCCCTTTTGTCTCACGTGGCCAGCTCAATCCGACTGCCTTCTGCCACTACAACGCACTGTCACGCACCACCTTCCACCACCTCTAGCCAGTTGCTTCAGATCCCCATCACCCGTTTCTGGCCGCCGCCGACATGGCTCATCAGCAGTTTCTTCTACGGTCCACTGGACATGCTCAAACAATTCGTTCATAGTTCCTTCTTTCCCTATGGCTCTCTCGGGATCTCATCATCAAGATATGACATGCTAATTCTCGTTGACATCATCTTCAGAAAATTGTCCCCAAAAATGCAATATGAGCGATGTAGAGGAGGGTCTGAGCCTTTTTTGATTTACCTAAAGAAATTTTTTCAAAATATCCTTACGATTAATTTTCCATCTAAGATAAAATCTTTTGTTGATAGTCATTCCCTTCTAGGAAATGATCCAAAAGTTCCATTCATATTATTCATTGAATAGTTTATGTTTTTATGGAATTAATCTTATGACACTTATTTCACTTCCATGGGTTTAAGGTTTTTGGAATTCACTTATTATCATGCGTTATTATTTCATGAAGTGATTATGAAACCTATCCCTTTTCATAAGTTTTGATGTGATGAAATATTAATAATACCCATTTCATATCATGGGTTATATTTGATGCTTATAATTCCTATCTATTTTTATTGCTCATGATATGATGAAATTTTTTATTATATTGTGGAACATGAATGAATGGTTTTATTATGAGATGGGGGGGAACTATGGCTCCCTCAAATGTATTAGGTAATGATAAGTTGTATATGATCTCATAGGGTACACGGGTTGTATCCCAAGCCTAAAAACATGATGGTACATGTGTTGTAACCCAATACTAAAAACAAGAATGTGTATGGGTTATATACCAAGACTAAAAGTAAGAGGGTACTGAGGTTGTAGCCTAATCCCAAAAACAGGAAGGTGCATGGGTTGTAGCCCAAGTCTAAAAATAAGAAGGAACATGGGTTGTAATTGAATCCAAGAAGTAAGGGGGTACATGGTTTGTTTCCCAAATCAAAAAACAATAAGGTGCATGGTTTGTCACCCAAAACTAAAAGTTTGAGGTTATATGGGTTGTTATCCCAATCCCAAAGAAATTACATAGGACATATCCCAAGCATAACATGTTATAAAATTCTTGGTAGATATCCTTGACATAAAATTTTCTATTATTATTTGTATGACACAAATTCTATGTCTTATACCTTTGTTTCGATTTCATGGTTCATGATGTTTATTTTCTTATGATTCATGTCTTATGAACTGCAATAATTTATCCCATAACTCATTTTTTTATCTTTGATTTATAGGGTATGATCTTCAAATGTTATTATCACGTTCTCATACCACCTATGTTCATGTTTATGATTAAATGTCTCCCTTTTTTACCATTATTAAGCATATGAGCTCACCCATTTTTATTTTTATTTCCCCATGTTATAAATAAAGGTTTTAGTTAAAGGTACTAAAGTTGGATATATTTATGGGAGATGTTTAAGATCTTTAACCTTGATAGAATATTTTGTTTCCATGATTCCAAATACACTAATCTATTACAATCCTCGAGCATGTATTTTTGTAATGTACTAACAATACAGGAAAATAACCTTGTACTCATGGTTTTCCCAAAACCATTGGAATAAGTTTTTGTTCTGAATCTATACCTAGGTATTTTTTAAACTGTGTCTATAGGACCCCCAATACCCATGGATTTTGAGAAATTGAGGGTATATGGTTCAGTTCAGGATCTATACCCATGGTTCTCAATAAAACTATGGCTATAGCTTAAAAATTTACCCACAGTTTCCCCAAAACTTTGGGTATATGTGTGGGTTAAATAGTAATACACATGGTTCTGTTAAATAGTGGGTATAAATTTCCCATGTGATTGTAAGAACAAAAATAATTCCAATAGGAAAAAGAAAATTTTAGCGGGAACAGCTATGTCAACAGATTTTCTCTTATATCTACGGTTTATATAAATATATATAATTAAATATATATTTATATATGCATAGGTGATGTTGGTGTATTGGTTAGGTGCAGAGTCTCTGAAGAACTAATCCAGAGATTGAATCTTGTGACCAGTGATTTATTAAAACCTATACCCAAAATTTTAAACATGTTGTAATAGGGTTGTGACTTTGTGGAAAACACTTATTCCCATGGTTTTGAAACCATTGGTATATACTAGATCTATATCAAAATCTTGGTTTCCCATCATTCCCAAAATAGTTGATATAGCATACACCCATGGTTTTGGGGGTTATACCCTTGGTTTTGAACTGTGTGTATATGTTCATTTTAAAGTACTGTAAATATTCATCTAAAATATTGTAATATCGATTTATTTTAGTACTAAGTCAATAAAATTGGTATCAAAATAAATTTCTAGTCAGCATTTGGAAACTAGGAATATAAAACCATAGTGAGATCCCTAGGGGTAAATCTAAGAATATGTCTAGGGTTGTCTCTATGGAAAATCCTAAGGATTAGGAAATGTATTGGAAGATGTTATGGAATTTTATTAAATCATAGAGAGATTGGTTTCCTAGAAATACATCCCTTTCTATATAAAACAAGTGTATGTGGCTCTGGAATAGATGAACCAAGGAGTAACAAATCTGACAAGATGTTTTAGGGCCTAACTTGAGGTATTCTGTTACATGAAAATGGGTCTTTCTGCACACTTAGTTTTAAACTCATGGGGGATATTCTTTGAAAATTCAAAAACCCTTCACAATTCATAATTTTGATATCCTATATGTGACTTTTCATGATTATGTGGTTACTCTATAATGTAATTGTTTATTACTCGATGCTTTTTGGATTTAGTCAATGGTTAGAACCCAAAGGAACCACGTTAATGGTGATTGTGAGGGATAATGAAATGATTGATCTATTATGGATCGGAATTCTTTGGGATTTAGAATGAAAAACACCACTGGAATTCCCACACATCATTCCCAATATATGAATCATGAAGAACATACAAACAATCAAAGGAGGAAACAATGTTCTGTTAAGTCCTTCATGATGCAATGTCAACATTCATTCAGGGGGTCTTCAAATAAACTTAATTTGAACACAATATCGGTACCACTAAAAATATATTCTATTGTCTCCAGTATTCAAATTATGAGAAACTCATTCTAGTTGTTTATCGGTTAGAAGGTGAACTGGACTAGTGGTGGCCTCTAATAAAAAACCAAGGAAGCAATATGAAATTGAATCCATGGATTGGTATAGTTCATGAACATATTCTTCAATAAGTACATTCTTTAGGTTCTTCATACAAAGGAAGAAAATGGGTTCCTTGAGTTGAAGCAAAAGGATGATGAAATTATCAGTTCTTACAATGCTAATTTTATATGACTTGTGAGGTAGTCTTTTGGAATTATCATCCAACCAGAAAGTAAGGTTGATAGGTTCTTATGTGGATTGATGCCATGTCATATAAGGGATTTTCCTATAAGAGGATTTTTTAGCTATGAAGAGACATTGAATTTTGAAATAAAAGGTGAAATAGAGGTTGGATTTATGTATAAATCTCATTGTTTTAATAAGAAGATGAATATAGAGTTAAAAGGAAAATCAAAATACCATAGAGATAAAAAGATGATACTTTATTTGTTTTCTAAGTGTGGAATGATTCTAGGTGGGAATTGTATTGATGGGAGTAGTAAATGTTTTAAGTGTGTAAATGAAGGACATCGAGCAGCTGAATTCCATAGTGATTTGGAAAATTTATAGAATGATGTGAATAATGAGAAAACTCTTTATAATTCACATCCCATGCTGAAGTGTTTCAATTTCAGAGAGTTTAGGAATTTTCCAAAAAAAATCCAAAATCCTGGGGTTAATAATGGTGATCAGCACCAAAAACCTCTGATTAAAATAGAAAAAGGGAAAGCATATGCATTCACAATGGCTAAAGTGAGCTGTGATAATTGGGGAACTCCATATTGGGGAATTTACTCTGGTATTTTGTAAAAAAATATCTAAGAAAATCTTGTTTATCCTCTAGTGGAACTTGTTATAATTCTAATCCTTTATTATCATTCTCTACATGAATTTTGGATTAATAAAATCACATTGATTTTATAGATTTATAAGGATTATCTCAAGATTCCAATTGAAATGTTTCATTATGATATGATCCAATTTAATGAATAATGGGTGAATTATGTTTTAGAAGCATGTACAATTTTAATATTGATTTATGGAAATTCGGATTATAAACATGTTTTGAAGAGAATATATTATGAATTTATTCACATGTTTGGTATGTGATGACACATGGGGGATCAATTTTAATTGGATTTCATGAACTCCTTTCTACTATTTTGGATTTTCTACTTTTTAAGGGTTATAAGGTTAATCATTCGTGAAAAGATTAATTTAATCTTCAGATAAATTATTTATGTATTAATGTTTTAAAGAAAACCTTAGTCAAAAGTCTATTTTGTGATTAAACTTTATTCAAGTATGTACATTATATTTTAGGAATTATATTAGTGTGGTTTTAGAAATATAAATCATATATGTCGGGTGACAACCAATCAAGTTCAGTAGGGACACAGGTCTTGAACACATGTTTGAAGGATTATAAGGGTATCAAGCCAACCATAAGCATATGCAATGTCCAGTTTAATACGTTATTATTTTTGATAAATAATTATTAATAATGAACCAGTATAGTTACTTTTTATGTTTACATATTTATTTATTAATCGTAATGATTTTGAAGAATTTATATGGAGAAATAGTTATACTTTTCATTATTTTATGGGCTATAAAATATGTTAAAAATTTATTTTAGAACATCATGCATCAAAGTTAATATTTGGGTATCAATTAAATGTAGTGATGTAAGAAATAGAAATTCATAAATGAAAAACTAAATAACAAATTTTCTTATATATAAATATATCATGTAAATATATTTCCCTATATTCTTGGTTAATAAAATCAGTTCTCAACATTAGGATAATGATCAAAACAAAATTTGTTGTTATATTACCATAATATTTTTAAATTGATGGCCTTTTAAATCATCATATATTTCTGAATTTGAGGTCCTCAACATTTCTTTGATCATTCACTTGATTTTGATTGATGACCTCAATCACTCCCTATAAATTATTACTCATTTTTCCATTTACAATATTCACTCCCAAAATATGTTATCCTATGTGGGAACCAAATTATATATTACTCTGTGTAACCATTATGGTCCTTACTTTCCCATTTTAAGAGAAGTTTTTGTATCAATTTGTACTATGTGGGTTTCTAGGAATGAAAATTTCATGTATTAAACCTTTGAAAACCCATATGAATTTGGAGGGCTAAATTCATTTTAAGGGTGGTAGAATGTTACACCCTGAGATTTTTTGAATTATTATTTTTCTAATTAATTTATCCTTTTAGATATTTCTCATTTCACATAACACTGAAAATATTTTAATTTAGCACTATGTTTGTCTTTTTTTATATGAAACACCATGTTAATCATACACTACAAAAAACATAAATTTTAGTTTTCACTACATGGAACACAAATTTTATATTGAAAATTTACATATGTTACAAGAAACACAAACATTGTGTACGCTACATGAAACACCAACTTGGCATACATTACATACAACACTATGTTACTATAAAATATCTTTTTATTGTTAAAATAATTTACGTGATATAATTATAATATATCATTTAAACATAATAATATGAATAGTTATAAATACTTTTAAAATATTTTTTTAGAATGTTTTTATATAATTAAAACATATTTATAAGGAAATACATAATTTTGGTAAAGTCGTTATATGTTTAAAATTATTATTTTATCAAATAAACTACTTCCAATGTCCTTCTATAAAAAAAATAAAATTAATTTTAGACAAATTTAGAAATTAAATTTGTTAAAATAAACTTAATTTTTAAAATTTATAATATTTAAATTATCATAGGGATAATTTTGGGAATTTTGTTTGATAAACATCACTTTTGGATTAATAGTGAAATGTATCAGAATTTAATTCAATACTGGATTTTAATATTATTTATTTATAAGGTTAAATTATATTTTTATTTGTTTTAAAAGTTTCATTAGATAATATTTTTATCAATTAATACAATTTAGGTCATTGTAATCAATTTCACTTTGAAATTTGATATAAAAACATAGCAACAGTTTGGACGTATTTACTTTAAACCCTATCAGTGTTATATCATCAATAAGATTATTTTTAAATTAATTTCTACCAATTATTGGTTTTGAATTTGAGAAAAAAAATATTTCATATTCGGAATCATCATAATTTATAATTTCTTATATGTTCATCTTGTTTTAACAATAATATTAGTAAAAGTGACTAAAATTAATTACAACTGTTTAGAGAACCATTAGGTTCATAAAGTCCTAAACCTTAAATTTAATACCCAAAATGAACTATAAAGTTGAAAGAAACCCATTTTATGGAAATTATCTAGAAATTAACATTCCATTATTTAGTTTGTTAGGTTTTTATGACTTTAATTATGTAAAAACATTGGTACACCTATCTTGTTTTCCATAATGCTAAGTGGGTCCTTTCCCTTCCCTTTAAAAGGACACCATCTCTCAAACTTATTCACACCACTAAAAACACTTAGTTTTGGGAAAGTTATTCCAAATACACATCTAAAAATAAATAAATTACTCATATAAGTCTCCCCTTGGGAACAAAAGAAACCCAAAGAAGCCTTTTGGCACAAACCAAAATGAGTTACCCAATTAAGAGGTAACAATTTCTCTCAATCTCCTTTCTTTTACTTTCTATCTCCACCCCAATATTCTTATTCCATGATTTTATAATAAAAACAGTATCTTAAATATACTTGTATGATTTTTTTCTAAGGTCTCAACCTAAAATTACACTCACCTCCATCAAATGGATAATGAACATACTATTTATGTGTTTGGAGAACTACCACCTCACAAAATAATTATTGTTCATTTTTCATTTACCACTTCTCATGTTGCACATAATGATAGAAACTATATTTATATATCTCATATGTTAAATTAATTAATTATTTAATATTATATATTTATTTTATAATTCATATCATTTTACTTTTCATTTACTGTAAATACAATGATTTCATTTGAGTAAGTTTGGACTACCACCCCCTCAAACCAATGTGATTCGTTCCCACACTACATGGAATGTATTAAGGATGGGTTTAGTAATATTATAAAATATATATTATATAATAGTAATTATTTAATAATGATATATATATATATATATTCATATATATATATCATTTTTATACTTTATTTCAATATGACAATAAAAATGGAAACAACGTTCATGTGTACGTACGGTTTACCGTTTCCATGAATGGTGCATTCTATTTCATAATTCAATATTTTATAGATTATTATAATACACAAATAATGAATATTAATGATATTTATATCATATTTTACATTATTATAATCATGATATATGTATAAGGATCAGAGATATACCAAATTAGGACACATGTGAAAAATGAAGCGGTTATTACATGAAGTGAAACCATTAAATAGAATTGTTAACAAGATAGTAATATTAAGCCATAATAAAACTATTTATAGAACGAGATATAATAATATTATTATATAAAATATGTATAATAAACTTAAATTTATTATATAGTAATATTTTATGATTATGATGAGAGTCACGACTCAAGGTAACAAGATTTCATCAATCATTTTAATTCTGTGAGATACATGATTTATTCACCACCCATTCCTTTTTTGTGGTGTATATACATACCATATATGTATTATATAATTATTATATTTGAATTTATTAATATTTAAATTGTAATTTAATTATATTTCATTCAAAGGGACTATGTTTCAAAAGTTTCAAATTTGTCAAATGGTTTTTTCTCAATTTTTCTTCTCTGAGACACATTCCATGTTGTGAACCTATATTTTTCTATGACGTGTATATTTTTAATTATAAATGTTATATATTGAATCAATATATTTTAATTATGCTTTAATATTCATTTAATTTAATTTTTTTATAGTGATTACGGTTCAAGGTTACCAGGTGGCAAGATTTTATTGAAACAATCCCTTTACATTTCAAGATTATTTATGATTATGCTTCCATTGATGGAATATTATGATACAAATATCAAGAATACTAATTTAATTTATTATCCTATGGTTATTAATGATATATTCATATATTGGTACCATTTATTCACTCTTTTTTTCATAATATGGTTAATAAAGTGTTTTTATGGATATCTGAATTTACCTCTCATTTCGATCATAAATCTGAGTTCATTCAAAACCATGTTTTCAAAAAAGGGTTTCCAAGAATATTATACTATTATCCTACAATAATTAAAATACATTTTTAACCTTTTTGTATTTTACCAATGTTTTCAACGTAATGTAATTTTTTCATTCCAAACAAGTTATTTTTCTTAACTTTATAATGTGCAAAATGAATATTCTTTTCACCTCATACGACACATATAGATTTACCCGACATCATTTCTATGAAGCTTCCTTTCCATGTTTAAAAGGTTAGTTTTTCTGAAAATGTTTTTAAAAGTACTTTTCAAGGAAAATTGTTTTAAAAATATTTTCAATTTTATTTTAAATGTTTTCAAGTAAAAATGTTTTCAAAATGTTTTAAAAAATTTCATTATACGTTTTCAAATTATTCTAAAAGAAATAGGTTTAAAAAGATTATAATGATTTTTTAACGTTTTATAAGGATTTTCAAAGAAAAATGTTTTTATATTTTAATCTTCTTCACTAATATTTCAAGTAATATATTTTTCAAAATTAAATCAAGTCTTATATAAATGTTTTCAAGGTATTTTCTAAGAAAATGATTTTCAAACTTTTTTATGCATTAAAAATACTTTTTTAAAGAAGAAAGGATATTTACCTCAAGAAATGTTATAAAAATATCCTTCCAATTTATTTTTCATCTAAGATAACATCCATTGATTGTACTCATAACCTTATATTAAAATATTTAAAGGTTCCATTAACATTTTTTCTTCAATGGATTGTGTTTTTATGTAATTATTATTATGAAACACGTTTCACTTCCATGGATTTTATGATTTTAAACATGATTATTTTAATGGGTTGTGATTTCATGAAGTTATTTTGAAAACTATATCTTTTCTTTGGTTATGATGTGATGAAATGTTATTGATAACCATTTCATTTCATGGGTTGTGATTTGATGTTTATAAAGCCTATCTCTTTTTATGGGTCATGATATGGTGAAAGTTTTATTATCTTGTAGCACTTGTGTGATTGATTTTATTATGAGATGGGTGGAACCCATTTCTCCACAGAATTCATTGAGTAGTGAAATGTTTTACATGAGCTTAGAGGGAACACAAGTTGTATACTAATCCCAAAGACAAGTTGGTATATGTGTTATATCCCAAGACAAAAAACAAAAAGTAAAATGGGTTGTAGCCCAAGCCTAAAAGTAAAAGGGTATATGGTTTGTATCCCAAGCTCTAAAACAAGAATGTACATGGGTTTTTCCCAATCCTAAAACAATAATGTTCATTGGTTGTAGCCCAATCCTAAAAGTAATAGCATACACTAGTTGTATCCTAAGCCCAAAAATAATAAGGTTCATGGGTTGTATCCCTTGACTAAAAGTTAGAGGTTAAACGATTTGTGGGTCTAATCCCAAAGTAGGCACATGGGCCATAACCCAAGCCTTCCATGTTATCAATGTCATTGTAGGTTTCCTTGAAATAAATTTTTTTATTCATATATGTTTTCCACAATTCTATGTATAATTCATCAGTTATGCTTTCAAGGATCATGATGTTTATTTCTTGATGATTCAAGCATTAGAAACTACCAAAATTTATCCCATAACACATGTTTATATTCTTTAATATTCAAGTATCATCTTATATTAGTATGATCACATTCTCATACCCCTATGTTCTTATTTATGCTTACACACCTCCTTTGTATACCCTTATTAATAATCATATCGTGCCCCTTTTATGATTACTTCCCCATGTTATAAACAATTGTTTTAGGTAGAAGTAGTATTGGTGGAGATATTTATTGGTGATGTATAAGATATTTCACTAGGATATAAGATTTTGTTTCCATGTTCCCAAACACCCTAAACTATTACTATCCTCTGGCATTTATTTTTTTAATGTAATCAATATTCATCTAAAATAATGTAATATCCATGTATGTTACTTCTAAGTATCTATACATATTGACAAATTTAATGATTTGGTTATAACAGTTATATATATCATGGATTATTTATGCTTGGTCTTGTGTGTCAAATAATCTAATGAACATAGTTTTTTCTAAATTCTTGGGGTGATATATATCTTGCATGGTGGAATCCATTTCATCCATGGAATAATTTTTTTATGTATAGATAGACATAAGATAACAATAAAGTCTGTAGGTTTTTGTATGATTTAGTTCCCTTATCTTTTAAAGGCATTATAATCCATAATGACTGAATCCCTCATTTCCCAAATGATTTCGCCTTTCCTCATATTTCTCTGGTCACTTGTGCATCAATATTAAGATTGAGTATTTTATTGGCAGTGTTATAGTACCTGAATCATCCCATGGGTAGTCTATCATTATTATCAGTGCTAAGATAATTAAGCATTATTATTATTTTTAGATTAGGGGGGAAGTCCTTCTACTTGAATAGGGATATAAGATCTATAACGAGATATATAATTTTAAATTTAAATTAAATTATATATATATACATGTAAAATTGTTTCTTGCGTCATTTTGTGCCTCTCATATGATCTATAACGCTAATACAATGTAAAACAATTACACATCAGAGACTCCACCATTGAGATGATAGTGTGGTGAAACCATTCCAACAAATTTTTTTCTAAATATTCAAGTTGGGACATAATGAAAATAATGTATCCAATAGTTTTATAGAGAAAAATTTCCCAATACATCTCAATGAAAAAAATTATGTATGTTTTACTCTTTGGTATTTCTATAACAGAACCATTATGAGGCCATATAAATTCCATTCATTTTCACTTCATAATATGTTGGTAGTTCCTATAGATAATTATCAAAGATATAAATCATTACTTTTATAGACTCTCTTTTACCGAAAGAGATTTCACACATACATATATATCATATCATACATGAATAATGTAATGGAAATCAACCACATTTAAATATTTAAAGCTAGAAAAGTTATAGGAACATCGATCTGGTTCCTTCAAGACATGGATTATTGATAAAACAATATTTTATTAATCATCTAAGACAACATTGATAAATATCTGATGATGGAAAGCTATCTAGAATGTAATTTACCGAATTATACTAGGAATTATAATGTATATTCATACCTCATTTCTAGTCATAAGTTGAAAAAAAGTCCATAGGGGACACCAATTCTCAGTGGTATTGGAGTACATCATAATCTATATTTTCCATTTATAACCTTTCCCCAATGATTTTTTGTTACCCTAACTTCACAATATAACTTATTTGGAATTGAATTCATATTAACCTCAACATTACTGATGTTGATACAACCTTGTTTGATAGTTCTAGTCAGTCATGACTAAAATTCCAAATGAATTATCCCTTCATAGTGTGACTCATAGAAAAAAAGTATTCATAATGTTTTCAGTGATTCAGATAATATCTTTGAGAACCTTGAGTACTGATAAGATATGCATGGTAATAAAGTATGGAAAATGATTTACAAGGGTGATTCTAATTCCAAACAAAAAAATATAATTTTATAGTTAATGATGATATATTTTAGTCTATTAAAAATACCATTGAAATGTTAAATGTTTATTCTCATCAAAGATATTGTGGAAACCAAGTATTCTATAAGAAAATTATGGATCGAAATACCAAGAAAATTCTCAACCTATTTGTCTCACCTATAGGTTCACATTATAGATAAATACACTACATTTAGAAAGGTTAATATGATGAATGGTCAATTTATGTAATACCCCAACCCAAGTTACCCAGAGTCGGTGCATTATTACAAAACATTGTCATTATCACAAGAAAGATAAAGTCTCGAAAGACCGATTAGTTTAGTAGCATTGGAAACACTAGATACATTCATAAAGTTTACATTACATCATAAAATGAAAACTACAATAATATAGTCTCCATAGTCCACACTCTTATCACCTCATAATATCCCTATAGGTCATTCATAAAATAATTCTTCACATCCTGGGATAAATAAAACATATAAAGGGGTGAGCTCAAATGCCTAGTAAGGACAACAATATAGCGGAAAATTTTAAAAATAAGAATCAACATTTAAGGCAATGTATTACTAAAACAAAAGAATTTTAAACATGAACTTCAGCATAATATGGTAGAAATAAAATGAAATAATTCCATATACTAACTCACATGGATATTCTACTAGTCAAATAATCACATGCAATATCTATAACCACTTTCATAATGATGGAATGCATAATGCCAGACTATCATAACCACATAGCCAAGGCCTCGTGCCAAGACTACAAATAAGGTTTTGCTAAGGCCTTGTGCCAAAACACTAGTTTGTCTCATGAGACCTATCGATGCATCAAGGAGCTATAGCGGGCTCCACCCATCACTTACTAAGTCCAATGCATTCCTCATATGAAAAGTTTGAAACATAACATAAATATTCATATTAAAACTAGCATACAATATTTCAATACTTTATCCACAAACCATGAATGGTATAAAAATAGCCCATACACAATCAAACATAAATCATTCGTTACAATATTGAAGATTGTACTGTATTAGATTAACCTCAATCAAGAATAATGAAGGATATTGACATAGATTAAAATAATCATCAAATTATTGAGAGAAATATACCCTTTTTCTTGAAAACATTTAAAAGTCACACTGTTGGTCAAGAAACCATTTAAAATAGATTTTCAAAACAAAGTGTCCCATAACATTTTGAAGCTTTTAAAAGAAATTTTGATTTGAAAACATTAATGACCATATAAATAAATCCTTAAAACCATTTTTAAAACATGGACATTAACGAGAAATATTTATAATAATAAATATTTAAAAAATTTATAAATGATATTTTAGATAGAGTTTCTAACCAAAGTAGAGACACTTGAATAAAAATAATTTAGATAATCAAAACATTGTAATATCATGAGAATAAAGGGATTTATGATATACTATGTCAAAGTACATTATATACACCATATAAAAGTTATTTGGTGTATAACAACAAAGTAGTCTCAATGGAATGTAATTTGAGATGAAACATCTTACAAATACAGTATCCTTTGGTTAAGGATAAATAAAAGTCATAATTATGTGTGAAAAATATAAATACACTCAATATGATTGGATATTCAGTGTAAAACAATCAAAGGACATTCACACATATTCTTGTAAAAACAACACCAATGAATTGGATTTTTAAGTCAACAAATCGAGATTGAGTAAAAATTACTCTTATCAAGTTCATACTGATGACTTGAGAATTTATCAATTGAGTGATTATGGGTATCAAAAGTATAACCACAGAAATGGGAGTGGAAATTATGACATAATCAAATGAATATTTATTCCACACATAATCTTGGAGTGAAATAATCAATGAAGTATACATAAATCCGAATGAGTGGAAATTGAAATTTCAAATTCCCTTATTGATTTGGTAACTTACAAGACATACACCCATGAAAGAAGGATCATGCAATGATGATGTAAATATACATGAATTAAATTATATTACACAATCAATTCAAACATGGGCAGTACACACACCACATGCAATAAATAAGTGGTGAACAATGGAAATATCACGGAATTAAAAGTGAGATAAGAAACCCCTTAAATTGTTCTTTTTCTTGGTCGACGGTATGTTAACCTCTTGTATAATGGTGAAATAATTTTTATTTAATTATACAATAATAATTTACATTAATATTATATCATATATGATCTTTTAACATTTCTTTGTTAATAATATCTTAGTATTATCGTTGTTTCGGGTGTTAACTTACTCATTTTCTTTTATATATTTTGTTACGTAAGTCGTGTTTCTCATGGATAGGTTGTATATTATTAATATAAAGAATTATATCAAGTCCTTAAACATTATTTTTAATCATTAAATGAGAATTAGTCTTGAATGGATATGATGGAGAATGAATCTCACCGCGTTCGTGGAGACGGTAGTCCGTACGTACGCACGAGAAAAAATATAATTCTTTTGATATTAAAATAATATTTAATTGAATTTTATATCATATATACAGAATCCTTATCATGTTATATTTATTATTTACATGAATTACACATCATTATTATACCCATCCAAATAAAAATGCATTGAATAACAATTATACCACGACGTGGAGACGGTAAGCCGTACGTACGCACGTATGGTGACATGTCATTCAAAGGATGTATAGAATACTGAATATGGTTGTACCATGTTTATAATAACATCAAATTATATATAATATACTGGATTTATTATTTTATAATTGTAATAACAAAGAAAGAATAAGTTGAAGAAGAAAGGAACTTGAAAAAGGGTGGTGAAATCATTACCTCTTCTTCGGGTTCTTCCCATTGATTTCATCACAAGGACTCATTAGGTTGGCTTTCTGACTAAAGTATGTCCTCTAGGATGAATTGATGGAAGTTTAGAGAGTATTTGGGAAGGTTTTGGCTGATCCAAAAGGCTTCTAAGGTGTGAATTAATGATAAGGGGGAGTGCCCTTTTATAAGAGGGGTGACGGGCACCTTTGGATAAGCTAGAAATATTAATTTATAATAAATTCATATTCGGTTTCTAATGGATCCAAATTAGATTATTCAAATTATAATGTTGGGATAGGTCTAAAAAACCCAACAAATTGGATTTATACAGGTTTGGGTTACTATATTATCCTTATCTTTAAGTATTAACTCTTAGTTAATTAGTTTAACTTTTACAATGTATCTTTGTATTTTTATCTTATATGGTTAATAAACTTACTATATGCATCCATCAGAACCTCAAGTGGTCTATTAATGATACTAATATCATGATATAAGTCTCTTGGCCGAACTTTAGATTTTTAGGAATTGAATATCAATTAATAATATAATATTTATTTTAAAAACTCTTTTATGTCAATTTTGACACTATTCAATAATTGATTTTTGTTACAGACTTCACAACTTTATTAATTCGAAAACAATTCATATAATAAATCCTATAATGTCATATTAATCAATAAAATTCATTTATGTCATCAAAACTTTCAAATTATATTAATTATAAAATTTATAATACCAATTATTTTATTTTTTCATTAATAAGGAAAATGATGCATCATTATTGTGTCATAAATAATATTAATCATTAAATGTCTAAAAATTATAAATAAAATACAATTATTTAGGAAATATTTTTTAATTTCTAATTAATATTTATAGTCTAAAATCCAATATATATAACCTTACGTAAAAAAGTTTTTGCTAAAAGATATATGCTTTTGTAATTTTTGTATTTATCTTAACTTAATTAAAATAAAGTGTCTCTATCACCTACAAGTGGCTCTATGGGGTCCTAAAATCAACCGAAATATGCCCATGGTCGGACATGTATCCACCAATATAGTTAGGACACGTTTCATGGTAATTTAGTATTATTATAATATTATTTTTTAACTATTATTTACCAGATGTACCCTTTAACCATGGTAAATAAAATATTTACCAAAGTAATTATTCAAAATGCCTAAAAAAATTACATATTTACACAATTTGGACATCCTTATTCCAAATACGGAATCCTTTTTACCAAATTCAAAACACATAAGTGACATAAATTAATTTAAAATTAATTCTCGTTGTTAAAACAAAAAAGCGTGTTTTAAAGATATAATAACTATCAAAATATTGGCAATTGTTTATGTTTGGTTTAATTGTGAAATTATGTCCAATGACAAACATTGTATTAAATGGTATAAATATATTCTAAATATAATTTTAAAACACTAAAATTCATAATTTGTCAATACTAATTATATCAATTAAAAAAGTTGTTTTTAATTAAAATTTAGTAATTTTCACTATTCATAAAAATATGAATGTTATCCGAAACGTACCAAAAATTCACCCTAGGCTAATTTCGATATTCAGAATCCAAAAATGAAGTCCATTTTGAGAGATAAAATTTATAAAATTTCAAAAAGTGGGTATTACTATTCATAATGGCTACATTGATTGGTCGAGGTGTGTTAGAACTCGATGTTGCGTTCAACACATGCTACTGTATTAATCAAAGAGATGTGTACCGTGGAAGCTTAGGGTGTTACATTCTACACTCCTTCAATAAATTGCATCCTCTCAATTTTTAAAATTGGGCATAGGAATATAATGGAAAGTCCCACATAAGAAAAAGATTCAATAAAACTATCACTCTAAAAGAAAGAAAGAGAAGTACAAAGGTCACCCGAGATAACCTATACTATGATTCCATGTAGAAAAACATGGATATGGATGATAAAATAAGTGTCAAGTTCTGATGTAGAGGGATAGAAAACATGATCAGGAGAAATTTAATAATAAGAAAACCACAAACTTGTGTTGGGTCAAACGGTCATTAGTCTCCCAGTATGAAAAGTAAACGGACAACATTTTTTTTGTTTTAAGTTACATTACATAAGGATGAGGAATTCATTTCGGAGATTGACTAAGAAAATAAATAGATATACTTAATTTTTATGTAGAGTTTCATTATTTAATAAATTTCCACCACTAGCTCATTTTTTTAAACGATGAGTATTCAAGAAGTCTTGGTCACACTAGAAGAGCTAGAATAAACTTCTATAGAATCACATGATCCACATAGGATAAACTATATATTTACATTGTCTTTAGAGATTAATCAAAACCAAAATGGTTAGTACAAGATCTAATTATCCCCCAAAAGGATATTCCTTGATAGAAATAAACACTAATCTTAATTTCTAAAATTAATACCCCAATGTGAAATAAATACCATTTAATAAAAAATCGTCCTTAAAATCCTTCAATATAATCCAAACTCATATTGAAACCCAAAACATCGAAGAATTTGGTTATGTAGTCTTCCATGTTATATTGTATCTCCAAATGAAATCAACTACTCTTAAAGTCACATACTTAAAAGTAATTAACCTAATCACATATTCTCTATTATAGGTTAATCATTTCCATAAATAATCCAAATAAATATAAATAAACAATAAAAATGTAGATAAAAATCCACCATTACTCCACAAATGAAACCCCATAGTATTCTATTTTTCTTGGGCATATAGTGTTCCCAACAAAGCGAACATCTTCAAAAATAATATTTATCACTTAATCACCAAATCATTTTCCTATACTAAGGGTATTCATTTGATAAGACATAAGAACCCAAATCAAATTATTATTGATCAATAAAATCATTTAACAAAAAATAATTAGTCACACTATCCGGGGACTTCACGTTGTCCAGTGGTAGGTGATAAATCCCAATCGCACTTTGGTTGTGGGTTCGATTCCCACAGCATTGTCTGACGCGATGGGTTGTCACACAGTCTGCGTGTTTTCCTTTTTGAAAAACTATATTTTATAACATTACCAAAATGAGATAAATTCCACAAAATAACAATAACATAATTTTAACCAAAAATGTTATCTCATACCTTGAATTTTAATCCCAAAATATAATAACTTATAATTGCCTCAAACCCAATGATCATATATAACCAAATGGTTATTTATAACAATATCCACAAGGGAGAAGATAAGACTTCCTCAAATATCATTCTCACATGGAAAACTATGGGGTTACAAATACAAGAGAAAATTATTCCATAGTAATCCCATCAACAAATAGAATTAATATATTTAATCATTTCTCCAACCATTTATTTCCACATAGCTTCTACTTTGATAAAGAAAATATCCTATAGAATAGGGAATTCACTCGGGTAATGCCCAGGTCCCCTACATTTACGGAAAATTATTGTAAATGGATTCTTAGGACCATTTTTATTTTCATCCATAGTACTGTCCTTTTTCCTCAGCAATTCTTCACTTTATTTCCTTCTTTCCCGCATGTAAAGCATTTCATTGTTCCATTGAAACACTTTCCTAGGTGTCTCCTTCCACATTTCCGGCATGATAGAAATTTAGGATTCATTTCTCCATGTTCTCCACTATTGGATCTCTTATCATTCATCACCATTCTCTTCTTTATTGAGTCCAGGAGTTGGTAAATATAAATTTTTTTGATCATATTTTTGGAAAACTGATTTTTCATGAAGACGATATCTTTTATGCCTATCAACAATCCATTTTGTTGCTCATTTCCACTACAATACCCACCTTTTACATCATTCTCATATTTACTATGACTTCCTTGGACTCCATCAATTGACTAAAACCAAAAAAGCATTGTGTTAGTAATAGTATACATAAAATCATTTAGATAATATCATTACACCATATTCTCAATTTGAAACACCTTAGTATTAACCAATGTCATTTATTCTCATATTATATTAAAATACATTAAATTGGTTTGTAATGAAAATATAAATTATCCTAAGCATATCCCCCGGGAGTGTCGTAACCAAGAGTGCAGCAGGGCTCGTTGTCGTGCACCAGTTCCCGTTCGAGTCTAGCTCAAAGCGGTGTTTTCGGGTTTTACCCCTAGGTACATATGTGCCAGAGCCACCTCTACATGCTCGTATCCAGACAATGATATATTTCTTGGAAAACTCACAAAATCTATACAATACCAAAAATCTAGGATGTTCTTCTATACTAATCCTCAAAGTCTATCTTAGGGCTATGTGCTCTAATCAGAGTTTATCTAAATCTAGTTTTCAAGGATTGTACTAAAATTCCTCTGATAACAACTGTAACGCCCCAACACCAATTACCCAGAGCCAGTGCATTATTACAAAACATTGGCATGATCACAAGAAATATCATGTCTCGAATGACTGAGTAGTTTAGTAGCCTTGGAAACACTAGATACATTCATAAATCTTACATTACATCATAAAATGAAAACTAAAACAATATAGTCTCCATATTCCACACATTTATCCCCTCATACTATCCCTGCAGGTCATTCATAAAATACTTCTTTACATCCTGGGAAAAATAAAACATAGAAAGGGGTGAGCTCAAATGCCCAGTAAGGATAACAATATAGCGGAAACATTCATAAATAAGCATAAACATTTATGGAGATGTATAACTAAAACAAAAGCCTTTTAAATGTGAACTTCAGCATAATATGGCAGAAATAAAATGAAATAATTCCATATACATATTCACATGGATATTCTACTAGTCAAATAATCACATGAAATATCTATAACCACTTTCAAAATGATGGAATGCATAATGTCAGACTATCATAACCACATATCCAAGGCCTCGTGCCAAGACTACAAATAAGAATTTTTCAAGGCCTGGGGCCAAGACACTAGTTTGTCTCATGAGACCTACCGATGCATCGAGGAGCTATAGAGGTCTCTACTCATCACTTACTAAGTCCAATTCATTCCACGTATGAATAGTATAAAACATAAACTAAACATTCTTATTAAAACTAGTATACGAAATGTCAATACTTTACCCACAAACCATGAATGGTATAAAAATAGCCCACCCACCGTCAAACATAACTCATTCGATACAATATGGAAGATTGTATTGTATCAGATTAACCTCAATCAAGAATAATGAAGGATATTGACATATATTAAAATAATCATCAAACTATTGAGATAAATATCCCACTTTTTCTTGAAAACATTTAAAAGTCACACTATTTGTCAAAAAGCTATTTAAAATATATTTTTTAATCAAAGTGTCCCATACCACATTGAAACCATTAAAAGAAATTTTGATTTGAAAACATTAATTTCCATATAAATAAATCCTTAAAACCATTTTTAAAACATGGACATTAATGAGAACGATTTAGAATAATAAATCTCTAAAACATTTAAAATTGATATTTTAGTTTTTGTTTCTAACCAAAGGACAGGCACTTGAATACAAATAATTGAGGTAATCAAAACATTTTAATATCATGAGAATAAAGTTATTCATGATATACTATGTCAAAGTACATTATATACACAATATAAAAGTGATTTGGTGTATAATAACAAAGGAATCTCAATGGAATGTAATTTGAGATGAAACTTTTTATAAAGACTGTATCCTTAGGTTAACGATAAATCAAAGGCATAATTATGTGTGAAAAATATAAATACACTCAATATGATTGGATATTCTGTGTAAAAAATCAAAGGACATTCAAACATATTCTTGTAAAAAAAACCAATGAATTGTATGTTTAACTAAACAAATCGAGATTGAGTAACAATTACTCTTATCAAGTTCATACAGATGACTTGAGCATTTATCAATTGAGTGATTATGGGTATCAAAATAATATCCACAGAAAGGGGAGTGGAAATTAGGACATAATCAAATGAATAGTGATTCCACATATAATCATGGAGTAAAATAATCACTGAAGTATGCATAAAGCCAAATGAGTGGAAATTGAAATTTCAAATTCCCTTATTGATTCGGTAACATAACAAACATACACCCATGAAAGAAGGATCATTAAATGATTATGTAAATATACATGAATTAAATTATATTACATAATTAATGCAATCATGGGCAGTACACACACCACATGCAATAAATAAGTGGTGAACAATGAAAATCTCACGGAATTAAAAGTGAGATAAGAAACCCCATACATTGTAATTTTTCCTTGGTCGAATGTAGTTTAACCTAAAGTATAATGGTGAAATAATTGTTATTTAATTATACAATTATCATTTACATTAATATGATATCATATATGAACTTTTAACATTTCTTTGTTAATAATATCATAGTATTATCGTTGTTTTGGGTGTTAACTTACTCGTTTTCTTTTATATATTTTGTTACGTAAGTCGTGTTTGTTATGGAAAAGTTGTATCTTATTCATATCCAGAATTATATCAAGTACAAAAAAATTATCTTTTATCATTAAATGTGAATTATACTTTAATGGATATGATGGAGAATGAATCTCACCGCGTTCATGGAGATGGTACTACGTACGTACGCACAAGTGACATTATCATTCTTTTGATATTAAAATAATATTTAATTGGATGGTATATCATATATAAATAATCCTTATCATGTTATATTTATTATTTACATTAATTACACATCATTATTATACCCATACAAAAAATAATATATTGAATAACAATTACACCGCGACGTGGAGACAGTAAGTCGTACGTACCACGTATGGTGACATGTCATTCAAAGGATGGATAGAATACTGAATATGGTTGTACCATGTTTATAATAACATCACAGTATATATAATATACTGGAGTTATTATATTAGAAATGTAATAAAAAAGAAAGAAGAAGTTGAAGAAGAAAGGAACTTGAAAAATGGTGGTAAAATCATTGCCTCTTCTCCGGGTTCTTCCTTTTGATTTCATCAAAAGGACTCCTTAGGTTGGATTTATGAGTAAACAAAGGCCTCTATGATGAATTGAGGAAAGTTGAGAGAGTATTTGGGTATGGGTTGGCCGAACAAAAATGCTTTGATGGTGTGAATTAATGAGAAGGCGGGTGCCCTTTTATAAGAGGGGTGAGGGGAACCTTTGGAAAAGCTAGAAATATTATTTTATAATAAATCATATTTAGTTTCTAATGGATCCAAAGTAAATTAGTCAATGTCTAAGATGGGGATGGGTAGAAAAAAACTCAAACAATAGGATTTATAGAAGTTTTTCTTTCTATATTATCCTTATCTTTAAGTATTAATTATTAGTTAATTAGTTCACATTTACAATGTCTCTTTGTATTTTTATATTATATGGTTAATAAACTTACTATATACATCCAAAAAACCCCCAATTGGTCTATTACTGATACACCTATCATGATATAAGTCTCTTGGCAGAACCTTATATTTTTAGGAATTGAATATAAATTAATAATATAATATTTGTTTTAAAAACTCTTTTATGTCAATTTTGACACTATTCAATAATTGAATTTTATTAAATTATTAAAAACATTATTAATTAGAACCAAATTCATATAAGAAATCCAATAATGTAATATTAATCAATAAAATTAATTTATGTCATAAAAAGTTCCAAATTTTATTAATTATAACATTTATAATTCCAATTATTTTATTTTTTCATTAATAAGGAAAATAATGCATCATTATTGAGTCATAAATAATATTAATTATTAAATGTCAAAAAATTATAAATAAAATACCATTATGTGGAAATATTTTTATCTTTCTAATGAATATTTATAGTCTAAAATCCAAAATATATAACTTTATGAAAAAAAATTTCTAAAATATATATGCTTTTGTCATTTTGGTATTTATTTTAACTTAATTAAAATAAAGTGTCCCTATCACATAAAAGTGGATTCATGGGATCCCAAAATCGACCCGAATATGCCCATGGTCGGACATGTATCCACAAATAAGGTTAGGACACTTTTTAGTGTAATTTAGTATTATTATAATATTATTTTATAACCCTTATTTACCTGATTTATCCTTTAACCATGGTAAATAAAATATTTACCGAAGTAATTATTCAATATGTCTAAAACTAAAAGTTACCTATTTACACAATTTGAACCTCCTGATTCAAAATATAGAATCCTTTTTTCCTAATTAAAAACACAGAAGTGGTATAAATTAATTTAAAATTAATTCATGTTTTTAAAACAAAAAGCGTGTTTTTAAGAGATAATAACTATCAAAATATTGGCACTTGTTTATGTATGGATTAATTGTGAAATTATGTCCAATGAAAAACATTGTATTAAATAGTAAAAATATATTCTAAATATAATTTAAAACCACTCAAATTAGTAATTTATCAATATTAATTATTTTTATTAAAAAAGTTGTTTTTAATTAAAATTTAGTAATTTTCATTATTCATCAAAATATGAAAGTTATCCGAAATGTACCAAAATTTCACACTATGATAATTTCGATATTCCAAATACAAAAATGAAGTCCATTTTGAGAGATATAATTTATAAAATTTCAAAAAGTGGGTATTACTATTCATAATGGCTACTTTGATTGGTGCAGGTGTGCTAGAACTCGAAGTTGCGTTCAAAACACGATGCTATATTAATCAAAGAGAAGCGTACCGTGGAAGCTTGGGGTGTTACATTCTCCACTCCTTCAATAAATTGTGTCCTCGCAATTTTTAAAATTGGGCATTGGAATATAATGGAATTTCTAAAATCAGAAAAAGATTCAATAAAACTATCACATTAAAAGAAAGAAAGAAAAGTACAAAGGTCAGCCGAGATAACCTATACTAGGATTCCATGTAGAAAAACATGGATACGGATGATAAAATAATTGTCATGTTCTAATGGATATGGATAGAAAACATGATCAGGAGAAAGTTAACAATAAGAAAACCACAAACATGTGTTGGGACAAACGGCCATTAGTCTCCCAGTAGGAAAAGTAAACGGACAACCTTTTTTTTGTTTTAAGTTACATTACATAAGGATGAGGAATTCATTTTGGAGATTGACTATGAAAATAAAAAGATATACTTAATTTTTTTGTATATTTTCATTCTTTAATAAATTTCCACCACTAACTCATTTTATTTAAATGATGAGTATTCAAGAAGACTTGGTCACACTGGAAGAGCTAGAATAAACATCTATAGAATCACATGATCCACACAGGATAAACTATATATTAACATTGTATTTAGAGATTAATAAAAACCCAAATGGTTAGTACAATATCTAATGATCCCCCAAAATGATATTCCTTGAGAGAAATAAACAGTAATCTTAATTTCTAAAATCAATACCCCAACGTGAAATAAATACCATTCAATAAACAATCATCCTTAAAATCCTTAAATATAATCCAAATTAATATTGAAACACAAAAATGGAAGAATTTGGTTATGTAGCCTTCCATGTCAAATTGTATCTCCTAATGACATAGACTACTCTTAAAGTTACATACTTAAAAGTAATTAACCTAATCACATATTCTCTATTATAGGTTAATCATTTCTATAAACAATACAAATCACTATAAATCCACAATAAAAATGTAGATAAAAATCCTCTATTACTCCACAAATGAAACCCCATAGTATTCTATTTTCCTTGTTCATATAGTGTTCCCAACAAAGCGATCATCTTCCAAAATAACATTTAACACTTAATCACCAAATCATTTTCCTATACTAAGGGTATTAATTTGATAAGACATAAGAACCCAAATAAACTTATTATTGATCAATAAAATCATTTAACTAAAAATAATTAGTCACACTATCCAGGGACTTCACGTATTCTAATGGTAGGCGATAAATCACAATCGCACTTTGGTTGTGGTTTCGATTCCCATAGCTTTGTCTGATGTGAAGGGTTGTCAAATGGAATGCGTGTTGTCCTTTTTCAAAAACTGTATTTTATAACATTACCAAAATGAGATAAATTCCTCAAAATAACCATAACATAATTTTAACCATAAATGTTATCTCATACCTTGAATTTTAATCCCAAAATATAATTACTTGTAATTGCATCAATCTAAATGATCATATAAAACCAAATGGTTATTTATAACTATATCCATAAGGGAGAAGATAAGACATCCTAAAATATCATTCTCACATGGAAAACTATTGGGTTACAAATACAAGAAAAATTTATTCCAAAATAATATCATCAACAAGGACAACTAAGACATTTAAACATTTCTCCAACCATTTATTTCCACATTGCTTTTTCTTTGACAAAGAATATATCCTATAGAATAGGGAATTCACTCGGGTAATGGCCAGGTCCCCTACATTTACAGAAAATGACTATAAATAGATTCTTGGGACCATTTTTATTTTCATCCATAGTACTCTTCATTTTTCCTCAGCAATTATTCACTTTATGTCCTTATTTCCCACACGTAAAGCATTTCTTTGTTCCATTGAGACACTTTCATGGGTGTCTCCTTCCACATTTCCTGCATGATATAAATTTAGGATTCATTTCTCCATGTTCTCTACTGTTGGAGCTCTTATCATTCATCACCTTTCTCTTCTTTTATGAGTCTGGGAGTTGGTTAATATATATGTTGTTGATCATATTTTTGTAAAACTGATTTGGCATGAACATGATATCTTTTACACCTATCAACATTGTATTTTGTTTCTCATTTCCACTATCGTTCCCACCTTGTACATCATTCTCAAAGTTACTATGACTTCCTTGGACTCTAGCCATTGACGAAAACCAAAAAGAATTGTGTCCTTAACAGTAGAAATAAAATCATTTAGAGAATATCATGACACCATATTCTCAATTTGAAACACTATGGATTAACCAATGTCATTTATTCTCATCTTATATTAAAATAATTCAAATTGGTTTGTAAAGAAAATGTAAATTATCCAAAGAATATCCCTCGGGAGTGTCGTAACCAAGAGTGCAGCAAGGACCATTATTGTGCACCAGTTCCCATTCGATTCTATCACAAAGCGGTATTTTCGAGTTTTACCCCTAGGTACATCTGTTCCAAAGCAGCCTCTACCTTCTCGTATCCAGATAGGGATATATTGCTCAGAAAACTCCAAAAATCTATACAATACCAAAATTCTAGGAATTTCTTCTATACTAATCATCAAAGTCTATCTTAGGGCTATGTTCTCTAATCAGAGTTTATCTAAATATAGTTTTTTAGGTTTGTACTAAACATCCATTGATACCAACTGGTATGCCCTGGCCCTAGTTACCTAGTACCGGTGCATTATTACAAAATATTGGCATGATCACAAGAAAGATCAATTCCTGAAAAACCGATTAGTTTAGTAGCCTTGGGAACACTATATACATTCATAAAGTTTACATTACATCATAAAATGAAAACTACAAAAATATAGTCTCCATATTCTACACTCTTATCCCATCATAATATCCCTGCAGGTTATTCATAAAATACTTCTTCACATCCTAAGAAAAATAAATCATAGAAAGGGTTGAGCTCAAATGCCCAGTAAGGATAACAATATATCAGAAACTTTCATAAATAAGTATAAACATTTAAAAAAATGTATAACTAAAACAAAATACTTTTAAACATGAACTTCAGCATAATATGGGAGAAATAAAATGAAATAATTCCACATACTTATTCACATGGATATTCTACTAGTAAAATAATCACATGCAATATCTATAACCACTTTCATAATGATTGAATGCATAATGCCAGACCATCATAACCACATAGCCAAGGCCACGTGCCAAGACTACAAATAAGATTTTTTCAAGGCCTTGTGCCAAGACACTAGTTTGTCTCATGAGACCTACTGATGCATCGAGGAGCTATAGCGGGCTCCCCCCCGTCACTTAATAAGTCCAATGCATTCCTCATATGAAATGTTTGAATCATAACATAAACATTCGTATTAAAACTATCATATGAAATGTCAATACTTTATCCACAAACCATGAATGGTATAAAAAACCCATCCATAATCAAAAATAACTCATTCGATACAATATGGATGATTTTATTGTATCAGATTAACCTCAATCAAGAATACTGAAATATATTGACATAGATTAAAATAATCATCAAACTTTTGAGAGAAATATCCCCCTTTTGTTGAAAACATTTAAAAGTCGAACTATTTTTCAAGAAGACATTTAAAATATATTTTTGAATTAAAGTGTGACATACCAATTTGAAACTTTTAAAAGAAATTTTGATTTGAAAACAGTAATGTCCATATAAATAAATCCTTAAAAACATTTTTAAAACATGGACATTAATGAGAAATATTTAGAATAATAAATCTTTAAAACATTTAAAAATGTTATTTTTTTAGAGTTCCTAACCAATGGAGAGACACTTGAATACAAATAATTGAGGAAATCAAAACATTTTAATGTCATGAGAATAAAGGGATTCAGGATATACTATGTCAACGTACATTATTTACACCATATAAAAGTGATTTGGTGTATAACAATAAAGGAGTCTCAATGGAATGTAATTTGAGATGAAACTTCTTATAAAGATTATGTCATTAGGTTAAAGATAAATCAAAGACATAATTATCTGTGAAAAATATAAATACACTCAATATGATTTGATATTAATTGTAAAACAATCAAAGGACATTCACACATATTCTTGTAAAAACAACACCAAGGAATTTGATGTTCAACACAACAAATCGAGATTGAGTAAAAATTACTCTTATCAAGTTCATACCGATGACTTGAGCATTTATCAATTGAGTGATTATGGGTATCAAAAGTATATCCACATATATCAGAGTAGAAATTATTACATAATCAAATTAATAGTGATTCCACACATAATATTTGAGTAAAATAATCAATGAAGTATGCATAAAGTCGAAAGAGTGGAAATTGAAATTTTAAATTCCCTTATTAATTCGGTAACTTACGAAACATACACCCATGAAAGAATGATCATACAATGATGATTTAAATATAAATGAATTAAAGTATCTTACACAATGAATGAAAACATGGGTAGTGCACACACCACATGCAATAAATAAGTGGTGAACAATGGAAATCTCACAGAATTAAATGTGAGATAAGAAACCCCTTACAATGAACTTTATCCATGGTCAACGGTATGTTAAAATCCTTTATAATGGTTAAATAATTATTATTTAATTAAAAAATAATCATTTACATTAATATGATATCATATATGATCTTTTAACATTGCTTTGTTATTAATATCTTATTATTATTGTTGATTCGGGTGTTAACTTACTCATTTTCTTTTATATGTTTTGTTACGTAAGCTGTGTTTTTTATGGATAGGTTGTATCTTATTCATATCCATAATTATATCAAGTCCTAAAACATTATTTTTAATCATTAAATGATAATTATTCTTGAATGGATACGATGGATAATGAGTCTCATCGCGTTCGTGGAGAAGGTAGTTCGTACGTACGCAAGAGCGACAATATCATTCTTTTGATATTAAAATATTATTTAATTGGATGGTATATCATATATAAAGAATCATTATCATGTTATATTTATTATTTACATGAATTACATTTCATTATTATACCCATCCAAATAATAATGTATTGAATAACAATTACACCCCGACGTGGAGACGGTAAGCCGTACGTATGCACATTTGGTGACATGTCATTCAAAAGATGGATAAAATACTGAATATGGTTGTACCATGTTTATAATAAAATCACAGTATATATAATATACTGGATTTATTATTTTAGAATTATAATAACAAAGAAAGAAGAAGTTTAAGAAAAAAGGAACTTGAAAAGGGTGGTGAAATCATTACCTCTTCTTTGGGTTCTTCCTTTTGAGTTCATCAAATGGACTCCTTATGTTGGATTTATGACTAAAGGAAGGATTCTAGGATGAAGTGAGGGACTTTTAGAGAGTATTTTGGAAGGTTTTTGCTGAACCAAAAGGCTTTGAAGGTGTGATTTAATGAGAAGGGGGAGTGCCCTTTTATAAGAGGGGTCAGGGGCACCTTTGGAAAAGCTAGAAATATTATTTTATAATAAATTCGTATTCGATTTCTAATGACTCCAAAGTGGATTTTTCATGTATAAGGTGGTGATGGGTCGAAAACAACTCAACCAATATGATTTATACAAGTTTGGGTTACTATATTATCCTTGTCTTTAAGTATTAACTCTTAGTTAATTAGTTTCACTTTTACAATGTCTCTTTGTATTTTTATATTATATGGTTAATAAACATACTTTAAACATCCAAGAGAACCCAAAGTGGTCCATTAATTATAAAAATATCATGATATAAGTCTCTTGTCCGATCCGTAGATTTTAGGAATTGAATACCAATTAATAATATAATATTTGTTTTAAAAAGTATTTTATGTCAATTTTGACACTATTCAATAATTGATTTTTGTTGAAGTCATAAAAACTTTATTAATTCGAAACAAAATCATTTAAGAAAACCTATAATGTCATATTAATTAATAAAATTAATGTATGTCATAAAAACATTCAAATTATATTAATTATAACATTTATAATACCAATTATTTGATTTTTACATTAATAACGAAAATAATTCATCATTATTGTGTCATAAATAATATTCACTATTAAATATCTAAAAATTATAAATAAAATACAATTATGTAGGAAATATTTATATATTTTTAATGAATATTTATAGTCAAAAATCCAATATATATAACCTTATGTAAAAAATGTTTTTCTAAAAGAGATATGCTTATGTCAATTTTGTATTTATTTTAACTTAATTAAAATAAAGTGTCCCTATCACCTACAAGTGGCTTCATGGGGTTTCCAAATCGACCCAAATATGCCCCTGGTCAGACATGTATCCACCAATAAGGTTAGGACACGTTTTAGGGTAATTTAGTATTATTATAATATTATTTTTTAACCCTTATTTACTAGATCTACCCTTTAACCATGGTAAATAAAATATTTACGGAAGTAATTATTCAAAATGTCTAAAAATAAAAGATAACTATTTACACAATTAGGACATCCTGATTCCAAATATGGAATCCATTTTTACAAATTCAAAACACAGAAGTGGCAGAAATTAATTTAAAATTAATTCCCATTATTAAAACAAAAACTGTGTTTTTAAGAGATAATAACTATCAAAAGATTGGCACTTGTTTATGTCTGGTTTAATTGTGAAATTATGTACAATGAAAAACATTGTATTAAATGGTAAAAATATATTGTAAATATACTTTAAAACCACTAAAATTCATAATTTATCAATATAAATTATTTCGATTAAAAAAGTTGTTTTTAATTAAAATTTAGTAATTTTAACTATTCATCAAAATATGAAAGTTATCCGAAAAGTACCAAAATTTCACCCTAGGATAATTTCAATATTCTTAATACGATAATTAAGTCCATTTTGAGAGATTAAATTTATATAATTTCAAAAAGTGGGTATTACTATTCATAATTGCTACTTTGATTGGTCGAGGTGTGTTAGAACTCGAAGTTGCGTTCAACACACACTACTGTTTTAATCAAAGAGAAGCGTACTGTGGAAGCCTGGGGTGTTACAATTTACCATGATCATATATGATTTTTTTGGAAACCAAGGATGTTTTTGCATCTAAAATTGAAGAAGAATGGTCTATCTTCCATAAATATTAGGTGAGAGAAATCTACAAATCAATGTCTTCTCCTAAATTTTTTAATGTATACAATGGAAATAACATTGTTAAATTTTTCTCTAATCATGTCTTATTCCCTAATTAAAAGACACAGATATGGGGTGTCTACTTATCTAATCCCTCACACTAACTTGACGAACCAACGTTTCTCCTGTGGGTGACATGGGGAACCAAGTGGAAGAGTAGCATCAGAAGAATGGGTCAAAAATCCACTCCATGATTCCAAATTGATTCATTTAGTATAAAAGTGCATTCCATATTTTAATAATATTTATCCAATTCCAATTTAACCAATATTTTGTTTCTAGTTATATTCTTTTTAATTTTGGCTTTCATTCCATATTCTTAACCAATTACTCCTACATGAACCTTCTTGGGATAAAAATGTGTTACTCACATGATATCATGCCAAGAATCATTTTCAATAGTCTACTACTGAGAGTAGAATCTAAAATATTGTGTGGGAAGATATACATATATATATATATGATGTTATTAACATAATCAAGTAGGGTAGTTCATATTAGGGATGAAAATGGAAGAATAAGAACATACAATTATTGGTAGAATACCCCTTCTTAAAAATTCAAGTCTGACAAAAATTAGTTTCTTCTTGATAATATCACATGACATAATTTTTTAAGATCCATGAAATCCATATAGACCAAGAGTGGTATCAATATTTAGGTTTTTAACATCTTCCTTAATTCTAATTTCATCCAAAATTCATTTTACATAATCTTTTTATGGTTATCCACTGCTCTCAGGATATTAGAGAAGAATAGATTCTCATTGTATTCATACAGGTAACCCCCATCCATATCAGTTTTCAATCCATATAACATTTTTTTGAAGTGTGAAACTATAATAATTCCACATACCACAATATAATTAGTGTATGAATCATCATCAAGAAGTAGCTTCATTTTCCCCACACATTTATCCTCTTTAATTCATGTGTGAAAGTAAGTATTTTTTTTGTTCCCTCCCTCAATGAAAAATATCCCAACATTTCTCTTGTTGATATTTCCAAAAAAATTAATTTATCATCCAGACAAGTTTTAATGTTCATTAGGAGTTCAAATGTATCGTCCCACCATCTCTACTATTATTCCTTTCCATCAAGTCCGGTTTTAGTTTATGTATTCTATTACGAAGATCTAGCAACACGAATCCATGAATGGGAACATCCAATGAGTTGGAAACTATCTATATGAAGCATTTATCCTTTATCTTTTTGATTGTTCCTCTCAATAAAAAATATTCTCAAAATAGAGAATGATGAAAATAGAAGGAAAAAATAGATCACTCCAAGAAACTCTTATTAAAAAATAAAATTTTCTACAATAAATAATGTATAATTCCCTAATTTATAAAGATATGAAAAAAAATATAAATATGGTTCAAAGTTTTCAATCCATTATTTTATATGTCAATACTATTATTCCATTATTTTTTATCATAAACTTCCCTAATTCATAGAAACCAATTCCTAGTAGTTATTAGATGTTATAATTTGATGTTATTTAACCTTGATCAACTAGAAAACCATATATTGATTACCATCCAACATTATCTCCTTTAATCTATGTGTGGTTTTGAATCATGAATTCTAGTAATCATCAATATTTGTCCATAAACACCTTTTCTAGAACATCACATCTTTGTTCTTTCATTGTTTTTATATCATCATGATCAGTAATAAGAAATTTAATATTGTTTTCATAAATATCTTATTAAAAAATATATTTTAAGATAACTAATGACATGCATGTGATCCATTAACATATCTTTTCCCCCATTAGCCTCACTAACCACTTTATAAATTTAAATTTTCTCATAAACTTCCCCAAAAAATAGATCACCAGGGATATTTACTTCTTGAGTCTCAGTGGGGATATATATAATCTACCTACATTTGGATGGGGCTTCATTGGAACATTTGAGTTCTTCTAGGTATCAATGATGCAAATGGAGTAGCTTATAGAGAAGTCATAAATGTGGTATCAAAATTGTCTACTAAAAACTGCATTGGAAAAGATCACCCACTCCCACTCGTAGATGGTTACATATTATCTAATCGACTCACATTACATTATTGTGTGACTTTTATAGTTCTGTATCTATTAGATATACTTGCACTATTTGTACATATTGTATATCATCTTGTATAATGAGTTATAAAAAGTTAAATAATTACATTTGTACCAACATTCAGCCTCTATTATACATATTTACTACCATTTGAGGCTTATGAAACACTTTTCACTCATATCATGGTCTATGGTACTCCTTCTGCTATCTCATAATGAAGGTCTTCAGACACGGTAAACTCAGGTAGATCATGACTATCACCATCGTAATAGGCATCCCACTACAAAAGTATTTTGATGATATTTATTCAAACTATAAAAAATGTTGGCTTGAATGTTTTTAATGAGATATTGTACAACTGATAAGGTTAATGCCTCACTATAGTAAAAAGTGTACCTCTTATATTGTATATCATCATGTAATCACTAACTGTTGTCAACTTATTCATATTCTTTATCATATTCCCTATACTTATAGTATTACTATAAAATTCATGGGATAAAATATACCTCTTGAAGAATATGATGGGTTCTAATTTCCCACTGGAAATAATGGACCATTTTTCCATTATCATTAAAGTGGATCAATATCTAATATTTACTTCTATAATGATTCTCTTTTCTCATTCCTATAACTTCCTTTGGTGACCAAAATGTTGTCATTATCCCTATTTTATAGATACTATTCATCATTATGAACATTCACCTCATTATATTGTAATTCAATCGCTATCATTTCTTCATTAAGAAATATGATGCCTTATTGATCCTCCTAAACTCATGTCTCTTTTTGTGACTATAAAAATATAAAATATTTTTCTTCATCAAGAGTGTATATGAGATTAGTCTCCTCTTCACGTTGTTTTTTCTAACACTCTAATGCATATTGTCTAATTTATTACAATTTAAACATTTTATGTATCACTTATCTTGGTTACTAATACTATTGTCACTGATACTATCATTATTTCCTCAACCTACCTTTTCGTGATTACACTACTTGTCTTTCCCTCTTTCCCAACCATGTTAGTCAGATTTGATGTCATTACAATTTGAATACTCTCTATCATCTTCCTTTTTTAATTCACTCAACAATGATTGATTGAGAAAAAGTTTGGTATCTCTATTTTTGATGTTTTTACAAAGTCACTCCCACCCCTCAAATGCCTTCAATCAACTGATTTCATCCTCAAAATGACATTTATTCAATATCAAAAAAATTATTGGTTTCTTCGAGGAATTAGTAGAAATTTTTTTTCATGCAATTAAATAATTTCTTGAATAGTGTGACATAATCAAGAGTTCCACCAAGACAAATATAATTAATATTCATGATTATTAGATTCACCATTAATTAATTGAGAGAGTCATTCTATTTTATGTGTACCATGTTAAAATCACTTTTTAGAGTTTGTAATCATGCATTCAGGGCATCATCTAGTATAAAAAAACACCTTGAGGCTATCCAACACATCTTTTGTTTTATTTTTCTGTAAACTATATAAAAATGTCCTCCATTAAAGCTTGTAGAAGAAATACGCACACCGTATTTTCCTTATCTCCATGGAAAGATTGTCTACAGCTATAATAGTATGTTAGACTTCATGTACCTCCATTAGTTCCTCAATCATGATCACCGATGTGGTGTATTTGGATGACATAAATGTTATGAAATGGAACAACACACTGATTCTCTTGTCAATCACTTTATGAGAGGTACTAACCATATTCTCATGCCTTAGATACTAGGGAAAACATCCTCACATTCATAAAAATGATGTATTTTTTCTCTTAATAAAAAAAATACGTAATAGAGTATGATAAAAATATAGGTAGGAAAAAATATAGCACAAATAAACTATTATTAAATCAATAAAATTTGGATACAATTTACAACTGATAATTTATTAATTTAATTAGAGAATGAAAAAAATAATAAATATGGCTCAAGGTTTTAGATCTGTTATTTTATGTCTCGTTATTATGACACCAACATTATGTTTCATAAATTCAGATAATTAATTGAAAAAAAATCCCACTTATTATTTGGTGTCATAATATGAAATAATTTACTCTCATTCAACTATAGATCCATGTATTATTTACCACCTAAGATTATTAAAAGTTTTGAGAAAAAGAAATTGTCGGTGTTTCCTGATATAGGCATATGTTGAATATTTAGATGGGTGTTGTCAAATAATGCATGAGCCATCTGAATAAATCATGTTTGAGGGAAAAAATAGATCCATTTATGTTTGGATAAAAAAATTTCTAGTTGGTTCCAAATTTGATGATTTATCATGTTTTTATTTCCCATTTTATTATTTCTCTGAGTAAATTTGTCTCATATATGCCTAAGGTCCTTTAATCCATTATTCACTAGGAAATATTTGAAGTCTTACATTTAATTCTAGAAATATGCACCACTACCATTATTTTCAGATATATTGAAAATGACATTAAATTCCACTCAATGTACCAGGATAAATCACCATAATTAAAGGGTGTAAGTGAATTCTAGAGAGATTCCCTTTCTTTGATAGTACTTATTATATAAATTAAAATTATATACATATAGATGTATGGAAGGATAAATTGTTTCATGAGATGATGATATGAGAATCCAATCATCCCCATTTTCAGAAAAGACATCTAGAGGAGTAATATATATTTTGGTGGGGCTTCCATGCATGCTATTATTATGTTGATTTTGGAAGAAAATTCCAGTAACAGAAAATATATTTTCATCAGTTCCATGAAAACTAGAAAGGGAGTGTTATTGATACAAAAATCATTGGAAATAAGTTTTTAATTATTCATTGATCATATACACTTGGAATTAAATATAATGAATGAGATCATGGTTGATAGAAGTAGAATATTGCATCTTGTAACATTAGAGAACCTTGAGGAGAATCATGAAATATCTCATATTCAGGCCTAGATATATCTCTAGTCTTCATGAATCCATAAGTTACATGAGGGGTTTTCCATATACCCTAGAAACCCATATCCAAGTATATCATGTTATACTATTCACAAAAATTAATCAAATCCTCACAAGTATTAGGAGAAAAGATAGAAGGATCTAGAGAGTATTCAATTTCTGAGGAAAAAATCCTTCTTAAAAGTATAGAATAACTTTCAACCACTTCTCATATAATAGAGAGATATGAGGAAATACAAACATTAATAGAAATATTGGATTCCTCTTAAGTAAGACATGGTGAATCAGTCTTAGGTTTATGGGACTCATATTAGATAGAAACCAGTGAATCTAGCATATTTAAGATACCCTCAAAAAAGTAAACATGGGGTAAAACCCTGTTAGGGAGGGGGAGAGGCACCAAAATATAAAGGCATAAAGATATAGGTGTAGAATTAATATCATTATCCTTATGGGAGGAGAATATTTATGTATCAAAAAACATAGAAATGGGGTTTGTCACCATGGAATGAAGGACAAAATCTATTGGAGGAGTGGATTTTGGGGTATGGATATAACCCAACAAATCATATTTCACTAGTGGATATTGCACAAAATGGGGATCCTCAAGGGGATTTGTCACCATGTATTACGAAATTTTTCTTTTAGAGGTGGAAGCCACTTGTCCCTAAAAGGTTCATTCAGAACTCTAGCCCAGTAAAGATGATAAACAAATCTGCTTCTAAATAAAGAAATTCACACCCACATATAGAAGTATTTGTTATAAGAAATCCATAAATATGTATATCTCCACAGAAATGTGAGGCACAAATATATTATTCATGCATATAATATTTAATTTAACACTAATTAAATAGAGGATAGAGTCCCCAATACCCTTTAAGATATAAATGTTGAAGAATGGGAGGGGAATCCCTGATAGCCAAACCCATAAAACCAACCTCTTAGTATCCCAGTCAGAGGGAATATTCATATACCACCTATAGAGGAGAAAGGGACATCTCCCCAAGAGTGATAGATTCTCACCTAATGTAGTGAATCATAGTTTTATCAATATTGTATCCCTTTTTGTAAATATTTAATATTTTATAAATCTCATACATCACGTAGGTATCCCTATAAAATAATTATTCTAAAAAATGAATAATGAAATAAGTGGTATTTATAAAAATTAAAAAACCTAAACTAATGGAATAGTAACTTGACCATTGGAATAGTAATATGACCATTGGGAATGGTAATCTAGCCATTAGAATAGTAAACTACCCTATGAAATTATAAATACAATTTGGGTATCTTATAAATGAAATTTGATATATTTATATCAAGCAATAAGTAAATAAATGTTTAAAAATGACCAATTAAGTGGAAGAATTTTTGTGAAAAAAATATGTTTATTTACAATTTTATAATTGATATAATTATTGGAAAGAAAAATTAATTTTATAAAAGATATTCCTAAATTAATATTTTGTCGTATTATAATTATAACTTAATTTTAAAAGACCTTAATTAATTTTTTAAAGTGTCATAAAATCATATATAATATTAAAACTTGTATTTTTTAATAAATGATGGTTTTAATTAAAATGACAAATTTTCATATTTATAAAATTATTTACATAAAATGGAGTAATTTTTTAAATATACACATTTTCAAATGTTTGGGGTGAAATTTTGGGATTTTTTTTAAAATGGTGGATTTTTTTCTGAATGGTGAAATAATGAAATTTATGGTATTTAACATTTTATACCAAAAACATGAATATTTGAGAAATGGATGATGTAATAACCCATTTTTTCAAACTCACATAGAATATTTACTATACATATCCAAAATAATCAACAGTATTGATAGTCTTGAACCAAAATAATAAATTAATGAATAAAATAATAAAATACACTACTCTCCTCACACTATAAATACCACCCCTCACAACCTCTTCTCCTTACACCATATAAGAATTGTAGATTTATTTTATTATGAACAATTTATCCTTGAAGACTCATCCCAGAGTTCTGGTCATATTGGTCTCACTAAAATACCATTTCCAAGCGTCTTAAGGAGGTTCTCAAGGAGACATTATTTAAGGGGTAAAATCCTCCCCCTTTCCATTTTAAATTCTTTCTTTCTTCTACCTCATCCTTTCCTCCACTATCTAAAGTGACACTATAACTGTGGTATCATATTTATACTGGAGTGTTATTATTTTAATGTTAAATCCATCATTAAATCTCTTCTCTTCAATTTGTATCTTAAAAGGGCAAGCATTGTATGTGATATGTCGCTTCACCACCTTCAATGATGACATTTTAAAATTTTCTATAAAATCTTTCAGGGCAGGACATTAAACTAATATAATGGTAAAATATGATTTAAACATTATAATATAACTTTTTTATATTTTGGAACGAATATATATATATAATATTAAATAATTAAACAAAATTAGTTCGTGATGATCAAAAATTCAGAAAAATAAACTAACGTTCATCATTATCATTTTATTTAATGAATCAATCTCATATCTAAATAAATTTATATATGGAACCATTTAAAATTATGGAGTTGAATAAATATCATATAATTCTACATATGAATTTTTTATTCCATTTTAAAGGAATCATATTATTAAACTCATGTTAACCGGTCATAAAATCAGGAAACAAGCACACCCGTATCAATAAAATTAAACATTAAAACTCATCAAAATAACCATAAATGTACTTAATAAAATTATAATAAATCAATTAAATGTTGATGAGGTTATTTATTAATTAATTAATGTGTCTAACTTGATTATTGAGTACATTAAGTGCATGTATATATTGCTTTTAGACATAAGTTAAGGGATCCTTCTAAACATCCCATTACCTTTGGATTATCATTTCTCTATCTTTAAACCAATTTAATTCATAATTATTCTTATATACCTCATCCATATTTTTTATTTATGTTCAAAAACTATGTATCTATATCCATTAATCCTTCTTTTGTTGGTAAATTAATTTTTTTAATGTTTTATTCCTGATTCTTCCCGATGAGAAAGCCTAATTAAAGGGAGCATCTCTATTTATTACACATTCTCAAGTACACTCCATATTTCATTTAATGACACCACTATTTTTCTAAAATCCCTCAATTTATCTTGAAAAATATCTTATTTATTTTCTATTTTGATGAAAACAATCATTCCTTTGTATTATATAAATACTCTTTTTTATTTTCCCTTAGACATCACCAAAGTTTCTCATTTTTAAATCTTATTAAAAAATATTTTAACTTTTTTTCAATTCAGCTGGTCATATTTTTTCATGGACTATAACTATTTTCCCTTATAAATTTTTATGTATGATTTAAATTTATCCTTTCATGGACACCATTATTATACGCCCATTGGTTATGCATTATGACATTGTTGTGATGCCCATTCTTTTTTATGGGTAACCCTTATATTTATTCCTTCTATTTTATTTTTCATATGGAACACATATGCATGAAAATTTTATGATGGTTTTTCCCTGATAGTGCTTAAAAGCATTGGGTAATGTTTAGTCTCATGATACTTTATGTTGGGATAAGGAGTAAACTTATTTATTATATGATACATTGTCCACCATGTTATATAGTCTTGGAAGTTATCCTTGACTCATGTTTATATCATATTATATGTTAATACCACATTCCAATGATTCCATGAATATATGATCCCATTTTATATATGTTATGATTACATATGATTATTCATGTTCCATTCCTTTATATGTCATCATGTTATGTCTTATAACCCTTATGTTATGATTTATTACTAGGTTTATTACCTTACTGATATTTTTAGTTTATCCCTTTATTCAGTTATTCCCTAGGTTATTCTATCCATATGTAAGAGATCAAATGAATTTAAGAGATCATTGTAAAGTATTGCTAAAACATTTCTTTTTGGTTTTAATCATTCTAATTATGTACATAATCTTCCAAAGAAACTAGACTTCACTATCCTAAGTTTGTATTTGATGATTAATTATGTTTAAAATCATATAATAATATGTGAAAAATTAAAGGGTAACTATAGTTGGTATTATATCATGGTATAGTTATTTTTGGATATTTACACTAGGGAACTTTTTTAAAAAAATCTATGGATAATTTTATCACCATGTATAACCTATATTAATCATCAAGGCAACATGGTTTTATTCCAGAAAAGGCATAGAGAACAACAAAAGTCACTCAGAGTGGACTGAAGTAATGCAAGAAAAGGGAATCCCCTCTAACAAGTTTCTTCCCCTCTAGAGGTAACAAGTTTAAATGTGAGAACAAAGAGATATCAGAGCTTTGGGTAGCCATGGATCCCAAGAAATATGACACTTTATTCCCCTCCCTCCAGATGTGTAGAACATTCATAGTGCTATTGAGATACAGGTTACGCAATCTAATTGTATAGATAACTTACCATGGAACCTTACCACCACCAATCGGAGAATCATAAATAACCAAATAATCCATATCAACAACCACGAAAGTAATAATCCTCTGGGGAAAAATTTGAATCACGATAAAGAGTTTCATCCCCTCTGCCTAAAGGGTATGTCCTTGACCAAAGCATGCAATGAAGGCCAAAATAACAGAACCACCGGAGTCTCAAACAACACCTCCAACACAAATTGTAACCAAGATAAAAGAACCCAATGAACCCACGACCTTTCCTCACTGAAATGGGGGGAGAAGAATCCCATGCACGAATAAGTCTGAAGGTAGGATAGTGCTCCCCATTCTTTGTAATATGAAAAAGACACTCAATAAAAACATGGTATAGGTGACTAAATAATGGAATTGGATCTCCAACCCATCTAAATGATCCATGTTCTGATCCCTCCAAATACAACATCATCTAGATAATAGTACCATGGATCTAGCCTCTTTCTACAAACCATTAGTAGGTACACCATGAAACCAAGCATTCAGGAAGTAGAAGGATGGCCCCAATAGAGTTGGAATCCTGTAAACTCACTGAAAGCACTCCACTATAAAATATTTCAATATTTTTCAAATAACAGGTGATTTTATGTCTCTACCTTGAAAAATATTCACCAATAACACCTTGAATCCCTGATAATTCCCAACCATTGAATTTCGTCATCGGTGGCCAGTGCTTAATACCTGATTCTCCATAAATGGAAATTAATATTTAAGGGAATCTCTTTTATTCACAACATATCCCCCTATATATATTCCCTCTATCCTGTATGAAACACTCTGTGATAATCCTTTAGATAAAAGGCACTATAATTTGAATCCATAAAACACATATATCCGGCTCCCGATTGAGTTCAATGATGTTGAATATAACACGTTTTTCTAGGGGGGAAAACTACATAGATTAAGCTCAGAAATATGATATCCTCATTAAAAATGATCCTAGGAATATGAAATCTTAGAAACCCAATAATTACACCAATTTAATTTGGAAACCATAACTAAATTTTCCCTTCCCCAAAAATACATATGGAATGATCTTGAATAAGAGGGAGATAAGGCCGAACCATGGGCTAGATTGAGGATGAGCTCCCTCCATCATTGTTCATAGCCCTAGAATATATTTCTCTCATGCGAATTCTCTTGGGAGTATTTTCCTCCATGTCATCCCATGAAAGTAATGCATGCATGAATCTTAACGTAACTGATATATTTTGGACATTAATTCCCCCTTTTTCAGTCGTCTTGTCCATACATCCCCACAAAACCCAATTATGTTTACCATCTTCCTGATCACACCAAATGAACAAATATATAATTATTTAAATAGAAGAAACCCATTTCTTAGGAACATGGATAGCATAAAGGGCGTGTATAGGAATAGAGGACAAAATACTATTCACAAGAGAGATTCTTCCACCAAACGATAAAAACTAGTTTTTATATTTGAGAACATTACCTGAAATATTCTCGATAAGATGGTCAGTGTGATGGATGTTCATGAACCTTGGTGAAATGGGGGAAGCCATGTATTCCGTAAGAAGAGATCCCCATTGCATATTCAGATTTCTCACAATATAGGAGACCTGTTTTTCTGAGCATCTATCAGAAATATAAAAACTACTCTTCGAAAAATTATTGAAATGCCCATTAAACTTACAATAGTTCTCCAAGAATATATTAATTCCTGTAATGGATCTCCTTTTGTAAATTAGGAAGAAAACCATGTCATCCTCAAACATAAGATGAGACACCCTATTCTGGAGAGACCGGCACTGGAAAGGGAAGTTGTTACCCCTTATTAAACTCCAATTCAATGTTTACTTTTTATATTCATATTAGTTAAGTATTAAAAACCCTATAATTGAAAATTATATTTCCTAGTTAATGGATGGAAATAAGATAACACATTATTAAAATAAATGTAACAGACAAAGTGATGATTTCATTAATGAAACTCCAAATATAATGGAAATGAGTGCTCAAAACATCATGAATATACTAGATCAACTAGATCAATTTATGGATAATAACTTGAATCATGTGAAACTCCCTCATTCTCCAACGAAAGAGAATGTTGCGGTCAAATACTTTATGTGATAAAGGCCTCAAGTATTTAGTTAATATTTCAAACCACTTATCACAGAACAATGGATTAACTCCATTGAGAAGATATCTCTTGTCCTTCAATACTAATAATAATTGAATGTCTGATTTTGGCCTATAGTTTTTGTGGGGAAGATGATCAGTGGTGCAAACTAATAAAAAACACAATGTCGAAGGTGGAAACTGATTCTATGGATTGGGATGAAATCAATAAAATGTTTTTCAATAAATATTTTTCATGAACTCTCCATATTAAGATGGAAAGCGAGTTCATTATGTTGAAGAAAATGTAACACCCCGACCCCAGTTACCCAGAGTCGGTGCATTATTACATAACATTGGAATGATCACAAGAAAGATCAAATATCAAAAGACCAATTAGTTTAGTATCCTTGGAAACACTAGATACATTAATAACGTTTTACATTACATCATAAAATGAAAACTACAACAATATAGTCTCCATAGTCCACACTCTTATCCCCTCATACTATCCCTGCAGGTCATTCATAAATTACTTCTTCACATCCTTCAAAAAATAAAACATAGAAAAGGGGTGAGCTCAAATGCCCAGTAAGGATAAAAATATAGCGAAAACTTTCATAAATAAGAATAAACATTTAAGGCAATGTATAACTAAAACAAAAGCCTTTTAAACGTGAACTTCAACATAGTATGGCAAAAATAAAATGAAATAATTCCATTTACTTATTCACATGGATATTCTACTAATGGAATAATCACATGCAATATCAATAACAACTTTCATAATGATGGAATGCATAATGCCAGACTATCATAACCACATATCCAAGGCCTCGTGCCAAGACTACAAATAAGATTTTTGCCAAGGCCTTATGCCAAGACACTAGTTTGTCTCATGAGACCTACCGATGCATCGAGAATCTATAGTGGGCTCCACCCGTCACATATTAAGTCTGATGCATTCCCATATGAATATTTGTAAACATAATATAAACATTCATATTAAAACTAGCATATGAAATGTAAATACTTCATCCATAAACCACGAATGGTATAAAAATAACACATCCACAGTCAAACATATCACAAAACCTTCAATACAATATAAAAGTTTTGTATCATAATAAATCAACTTCAAATAAGCGTAAAATCCATCAAAGGATGTTGACATAGATGAAATCAAAACTCTTTTTAGAGAAATATCTCTTTCTATTTTGAAATCCTTTAAGAGTAATATAGTTATAAAATAAATCATTTTCTTTGAAAATATTATTATAATCTTGTAAGGGAAGCTTCTACGATTTTATAATGGAAGAAAATAGCCGCACCTACCGTATAATTTAAAAAATCATTCTTACCTTAATTCTGTCGAAAAGGTTAAAAAGGAACTTGTTTGGAATATGACGGAAAGATTCCTTTATAAACCACTTATAAAAGTCAACAAGGGTATAAATGAATTTAACCCATATTCTAGTAAATAGTAAAAATGTTTTGAAATACATTTTTAAGAAACATGGATGTGGATGATAAGGAAGTCAAAATAGATTATTACGTATAAACAACCTCAAATAATGAAGAGATTGCGAAATAAACCCTTACCAATTTGGTAACTTACGAAACATACAACCCATGAAAGAGGTATCATACAATGAAAATGTAAATACACATAAATTAATTTGTATTACACAAATAATACAATTATGGGAAGTATATACACCACCCAAAAGGTAATAGTGGCAATATGGAATAAATCTCACTGGAATAAGGAGTGAGATGAAAACCCCTTACCTTGTACTTTTCCTTGGTTGGGGGTAGCCTAACCTCCTGTATAATGGTGAAATAATTGTTATTAAATTATACAAGAATCATATACATTAATATGATATCATATATGATCTTTTAACATTGATTTGTTAATAATATCATAGTATTATCGTCGTTTCGTGTGTTAACTTACTCATTTTCTTTTATATGTTTTGTTATGTAAGCCATGTTTTTTATGGATCAGTTGTATCTTATTCATATCTATAATGATATTAAGTCCTTAAACATTATCATTAATCTTCAAATAAGAATTATACTTGAATGGATATGATGGAGAATGAATCTCATCGCGTTTGTGGAGAAGGTAGTCCGTACGTAGGCACGAGTGAAAATATAATTCTTATGATATTAAAATAATATATAATTGGATGGTATATCATATATAAAGAATCATTATCATGTTATATTTTTTATTTACATGGATTAAAAATCATTATTATACACATCCAAATAATAATATATTGAATAACAATTACACCACGATGTGGAGTCGGTAAGTCGTACGTACACACGTATGGTGAAATGTCATTCAAAGGATGGATAGAATACTGAATATGGTTGTACCATATTTATAATAATATTAACGTATATAGAAGAAACTGGATTCATTATTTTAGAAATGGAATAATAAAGAAAGAAGAAGTTAAAGAAAAAAGGAATTTGAAAAATGGTGGTGAAAACATTACCTTTTATTCGGGTTCTTCCTTTTGATTTGATCAAAAGGGCTCCTTAGGTTGGTTTTCTGATCAAACTAAGGCCTCTAGGTTGTAGTTAGGGAAGTTGAGAGAGTATTTGGGCAGGGTTGGCCGAACCAAAATCTAGATACCCGAAGCTTGGCGTTCATGGACATTACATTACTTTTGCGGAATACTTAATACATAATGAAAACAGACACACAAGGACCGTAATAGTTTAGTGTCCTTGGAAACTTGGAAAAATAATCTTCTAATCGTGATGAAAGATCTTCAACATCTCCCATAAATATCTTCCCCTTTTTGTTTAATTACCTAAAATATTTCTTTAATCTTGGGGGAAAATAAAACATAAAAAGGGTGATCTCAAATGCTCAGTAAGGGAAAACATAGAGAACATAAAACAATCCATAATCATTTGAAAAAAAAACTTGAACATGAAATTTAAACATCAAATTCTTGAGCAAAGACATAAATCGTGGAAGTACGTAAGGTATATATCCTAATGGAACATCAACCATGACAAAATATAATGGGAATAAAACATGTAATTGTGGCAACCATTCAGCACTTGTTATGATTTCCGTAGTAGCCAAGGCATTGCTGCCAAGACCATCTTAGTGGACAAAGTACATTTCTGAATCGAGTTCACTCCTCGTTTCACTCCTGTAACACTGAACCAGATTAACTTACTATTCCAGACATGTCTATCTCATGATATATAAATCTTTACCCAATGCATTGGAGGGAGATATAGGTCCCACCCATCTCATAATGAAATCATTCTTACTTGTGCCACAAAATAAACATACATCATTCATAATAACCCAATAAATAAAATGGGTACCACAAAAATTATCCCATCATCACATAATCCATATAAAAGAAATGGATATCTTTTTCATAATAATGAAAGTGAAACCCTGTAAATCATATAAACATTATACTTGAAACATACACATATGAAATAATTTCATCTTAGATGAAAATTGGTTTTGATAAAACACTTGAAATAAATTCTTGAGGAAAATATCCTTTCTTCTTCAAAATCATTTTCTTTTCACAAAATGTCATGAAATTTTAAAAGAAAGATATTTGGTTGAAAATATTCATGAAATATTTTGGAGGAAGCTTCATTCAAATAAGGCTTTATAAAACCGTAAAAATCCATTCGTTCCGTATAAGTTAAAAAAACATTCTTCTCGTACTTTTGCCGGAAATGTTAAAAAGTACCTCGTAACGTAAAAAAAAGAAATATTCCTTACATACCATGTAGTAAAAGTCAAGAATGGGTAAAAGGGACTTTAAACATACATGAAAACACTTTTATAAAACATGTACATGGATTATAGAAATAACCCCAATAAATACTTACGAATATGCAATCTCGGATAAAAATGAGATTTGCAAAATTATCCCTTAACTTAGGACTAATATGCTTCATACATATCCGAAAAACTTGTATAATGATTTAAATAACGTCATTGACTTATTAAATAATCATATTCATTGTTAATATATCATATATGGTTCACTTATGACATTATATTACCCATTCTTTTGTAAATTCCATGTTAAAGCGCGTTTTGGGTAAAATCGTTTTATTTATCGTACATGTTTGGACTTGGTGTTCTTGATATTATTATTTATAACCTGATTTACTTAATTATATAATGTAAAAAAATTATTTATATGTAATATATATTCATCATATACATATATATTATAGATCGATAAAAGGAATGAAATACACCGTTCATGGAGGCGGTAGGCCGTACGTACGCATGAACGCTATTTTCATTTCCTTATTGAGTTGAATGGAATTGAGTAGATGACATAAATATATATATATACATAAATATAGTAGCTTTATTATATCATATATTTCATTATTATTACTTAGATATACTTTATAAACATTCTTAAATGGTTAACATGGAGAATGAATCTCATCGCGTCGTGGAGACGGTAGTCCGTACGTACGCACGAGCGATGATATCATTTCCATAATTATAGAATTGAATTAGAGTGGATGATACAGTATATTAGAATCATTATGATGTTATAATAACTATGTATAGTTATTCTTTACACCATCTTACCCATCCATGTAAGGTGTTGGTGGAAAAACAGATTACACCACGGCGTGGAGAGGGTATTCCGTACGTACGCACGCGCGGTGATTTTTTTTCCATAGGATGGATAAAAGGTGAAATGGGGTTGTTTAATATTTATAATAACATATCAGTATATTATTGATACTGATGTTATTACTTTATAATGAAACAACTAAATAATAATAAGTTTAAGAAGAAAAAAGTTTGAAAGAATCGATAGGAGAAGTTTCCTCTTCTTTGATACGCCTCTTTGAAACCTCCTCATAGGGAACTACGATTGGTCTTTGAAGTAGACCAGGACCTCTAGGATGTTTCAAGGGAAGTTTAGAAGCTAATTTTTCATGGTTTGTCCGAGCTTTAAGGCTCAAAGTGGTGTGAGGAAGAGAGGGAGGAGGTTCCCTTTTATAAGAGAGGAGAGGGGCACCTTTGGAAAAACTAAAATATTATTTTATTATAAAGTCATATTCGGTTTTAAATAGATTAAAATTGATTTATTTAGAAGATAATGTGGGGATGGGTCGAAATCCTCTCATCCAATAGAATTTCTACAAGTTTAGGTTTCTATTTTAACCATATCATTTAGATTTAACTTTCAGTTAAATAATTTTACTCTTACCTTGTCTTCATGTTTTCTTATACTATATGGTTAATAAACTTACTATAACAATCCAAACGAACCCCAAGTTGTATATTATTAATATATATATAACCTTATCTAAGTAATTTCTCCAAACTTTATATTTTTAGGAATAAAATAACAATTAATAATATAATATTGTTTTTAAAAACTATTTTATGTCAATTTTAACACTATTTGGTAATTGATTTTTGTGAAAATCATAACAGAATGATTAGTTCGAACAAAGTTACTTAAATCAATAATAACATGTCATATTAACCTATAAAATTATTGGAATACATAAAAAGTCTCAAATTACATTTATTTGGGTATTTAAAACATCAATTATGTCAATATTTTATTAATAAGATAATTACTACATCATCTTTGTGTCATAAATAAATTAACTTATTTAATGTCTAAAAATTACAAATAAAATACCATTATATAATAAATCTGTTTATATTTCTAATGAATATTTATAGTTGAATTTATCTTATGTATAAACCTATATTAAAATTGATTTAGTTATTAAACTTTGATTTTAACTATTTTAACCCTTCTTTAAATAAATTAATAATAAATGTCCTAATCTAATCCAAGTGGGCCTAAATGGTCATATGTTTTTCCTAAGGTTGTTTTAGGTCGAATTACACTTGTCCAATAGAATTTTAACATGTGTTAGGGTAATAATAATATCATTTTTACCCTTAATTACCCTATTTACTTTTAACCGTTGTAAAAAAAAGTAAAAAGTTACTATTCACCAAAAATTATTTTCATCACATTGAACCACATTTTACTAACTGACATAAACCATGACTCTCGGAGTTTTGAAATTCCACTCACAGAAGTGGTAAAATTATATTTTATGAAAAATTCATTTTTTTAACTACCGCTTAGTGGTTTCAATATTCCTCAAAAAATGAAAGTTTCCAGAAAAATACCAAAAATTGGGCCTAAGATATATTTGATATTATGAACTCAAAAATGAGGTCTATTTTAACAAATTCAAATCATATCAGTTGCATTGATTAATTTAAAAAATAATTCTCGTCGTCAAAACAAATAGTGTGTTCTTAAGAGATAATAACTATCAAAAGATTGACACTTGTTTATGTCTGGTTTAAATGTGAAATTACATCCAATGAACAACATTGTATTAAATTGTAAAAAAATATTCTAAATATACTTTAAAACCACCCAAATTAATAATTTATCCCTATTAATTATTTCGATTAAAAAGGTTGTTTTTAATTAAAATTTAGTTATTTTCATTATTCATCAGAAAATGAAAGTTATATGAAAAGTATCAAAATTTTACCCTAAGCTAATTTCGATATTCCAAATCCAAAAATGAAGTCCAATTTGAAAAATAAAATTTACAAAATTTCAAAAAGTGGTTATTACTATTCATAACGGCTAGTTTTAATAATATTTTAATAGCATATCATTGTTTAGTGAAACTCGGTATTGCGTACTACACATGCTATCAAAGAAGGTCGTGATTGCGTGTAATGCAAGGCAGTTAAAGGATTTGTGTCATGCAAGCTCCTTTTGGTGTAGCGTACAACACAAGACATTAATGAAATTAAAATGAATATTTTTCATAAAATCTCGTGGTGTTACATTCTACCCCCCTTAAAATGAATTTCGCCCTCGAAATTCATCGGGGTTATAAATGGTTTACTACTTGAAAGTTTCTTTAATAGAAACCCACATCGTAAAAAGGAATACCAATACCAATCTTTAAAAAAAAGTATGAAATGTAACTATTACCCAAATAAACTAATCACTGGGTTTCCACATAGGTGAAAATATGGATATGGAAGAGAAATCTAACCTTCATGTTCTGATGGAGAGTGGTAGAGAACATGGCTATGGAAAAGCCAGCAATCACAAAGCCATAAATTTGTGATGATCTAAGGTACCATCTGATTCATTAGATATAAGAGCACTAGGACAACATTTTTTTGTTTTCAATATCATTTCCCTAAAGTTGATGAAATTGGAATTAGAAGAAATACTTTCTTGATTTTGGTATAGTCTCATCGTTGGCCATTTTTTGGACAATTTCCACTTCTTCTCTTAAATATATTAAGTTGAATTTGTCATTTGTGAAGTGTTAGTAGATCATGTGATAGAATGATGGGTCATTCCATCTGTCTCAAACAAAAGTCTAGAAAAGTTATCAAAAAAATACATAAGTCCATCTATAGTGATATTAATCAAAAATGGACTTATACTTCATATATCATACTGCTTAATATAATAAAACTAGTTTTTACTAAACAGGGACTTCCTGTAGGCCAGCGGTAGGCAATAAAGGCCAGTCGCACTTCGGTTGTGGGTTCGATTCCCACAGCCTTGTCCGACGCGATGGGTTATCGCCCGTCCTATAGGTTGTCCTTTTTCTAAAACTACATTACTATAACATCCCATCAATAATATCGAAAAAAGTTATATCCTTAAATAATACTAACGTATGTCCAACATAATCCATTCCAATCTTTAGGCTTATCTAAAAAACTTTGGTCCAAGCTCATAGTATAAAGAAAATGATTACTTAAAATGTCACATAACAATCACGTGAATGCCATCATTTATCCCCCCATATATCATAAGATATATCTTGTTGGTCAAATTACAAACATGTGAATACCTTAATCATGTATTCTCTTGAATAATGAATACCCATTTAACCTTAGTGAAAACATGAATTTAGTTAAAAGTTAACACTTTCCACATACCAAAATCCTCAAAATTCTATATACTCAAACCACGATATCACTTAGTCCTTATATCAATCATGAGCTCATGAATACAGTCAAACATCTCATTATCTTCTTTTCCCTTCATTATGTGCATATCATCTACTTTCCAAAAATATCTGAATAACCTTCCAAGGATACTAATACCATTAATCATACACTTTCAGAACAAAGGAAATACAACAGTGTAACAATCCTTAGATGTCTCTTTATTTCATAGTACCATGAGATTAATTATACAACATTACACTTGATAAACATGTAATCATTCCACTACCTTCTTAAACCATTGACCGAGCATCAACAATTCATTCATCTCAAATATCATTTATAGTATCTTCATCATCATCAATATAAATACTACCCATACGACCGTACTGATTCTCTTCATGAGACTTTACCTTAGGGAATTGGTTTGCATAATGCTCGTACATTCCACATTTAAAACATTTAACCATTATTGATGTCGTAGAAATACCATTATCCTTGTCCATGGTGTTAACTGAACCTTTTTCATTGCAATTACTGGCTTTGTGTCCTTCTTTTCCACACCCAAAACATCTTTCAGTTCCATTGAAACAATCTCCCTGATGCCTCTTCCCACATGATTTACATGAGGGAAATTGAACTTTCTTTCCTCTATGATCATCATGAAACTCCATCTTTCTCTTATTATCTGAGTCGGGAAACTTAACAAAGTTGAGATTATTGATCATATTAAGATATTTCTGATTAGCCATAATAATGATTTTTGGACTTCAAAATCCCGTTTCATTTGGTTTCTAATGAAGAATATCATTCCATTGTCCGTCATATCCTCCATTATCATGAATCTTCATGTTTCCATCCATTTTCTAAAACCCAAAAAGAATAGTGTGAGAGGAAAAAATCATGATAGGGAAAACAACATAGTAAAGGGGTAGTACCATCAATATCTAACATCTTAGGTTAAATTATAAGATCATTACCGTAGTTCTAGGACTATATCATATACCTATTCTTATCCTTAGGGACATCCCTAGACATACCTTAAAAATATCTCTAGGGATCTCACTAACATTTTCGCAGCCTAGTTTCCAAAGTTTGACTAAACCTTTCCTCTGATACCAATTGTAGAGACCCGAATCTTGACATACATGGACATTACATTACTTTTGTGGAATACATAATACATAATGAAAACAGACACACAAGGACCGTAATAGTTTAGTGTCTTTGGAAACTCGGAAAAATAATCTTCTAATCGTGATGAATGATCTTCAACAACTCCCATAAATATCTTCCCCTTTTTGTTTCCTTACCTAATATATTTCTTTTAATCCTGGGGGAAAAGAAAACATAAAAATGGTAAGCTCAAATGATCATTAAGGGAAAACATAGAGAACATAAAACATTCCATAATCATTTGAAAAAAAAACTTGAACATGAAATTTAAACATAAAAATCTTGAGAAAAGACATAAATCGTGGAAGTAAGTAAGGAATATATCATAATGGAACATCAACCATGATAAAATATAATGAGAATAAAACATGTAATTGTGGAAACCATTCATCACTTGTTATGATTTCCTTAGTAGCCAAGGCATTGCTGCCAAGACCATCTTAGTGGACAAAGTCCCTTTCTGAATCGAGTTCACTCCTCGTTTCAGTCCTGTAACATTGAACTGGATTAACATACCATTCCATCCATGTCTATCTCATGAGATATAAATATTTACCCAATGCATTGGAGGGAGATATAGGTCCCACCCATCTCATAATGAAATCATTCTTAATTGTGCCACAAAATAAACATACATCATTCATAATAACCCAATAAATAAAATGGGTTTCATAAACATTATCCCATCATCACATAATCCATATAAAAGAAATGGATATCATTTTCATAATAAGTAAAGTTAAACCATGTAAATCATAGAGACGTTATACTTGAAACATACACATATGAAATAATTTCATCTTAGATGACAATTGGTTTTGATAAAACACTTGAAATAAATTCTTGAGGAAAATAACCATTCTTCCTCAAAATCATTTTCTTTTAACAAAATGTCATGCAATTTTAAAAGAAAGAGATTTGGTTGAAAATATTCATGAAATATTTTGGAAGATGCTTCCTGAAAATAAGGCTTTGTAAAACCGTAAAAATCTGTTTTTGCCGTATAAGTTAAAAAACATTCTTCTCGTACTTTTGCCGGAAAAGTCAAAAAGTACCTCATAACGTAAACAAAAGAAAGATTCCTTACATACCATGTAGTAAAAGTCAAGAATGGGTAAAAGGGACTTTAAACATACATGAAAACACTTTTATAAAACATGGACATGGATTATAGAAATAACCCCAATAAATACTTATGAATAAACAATCTCGGATAAAAATGAGATTTGCAAAATTATCCCTTACCTGAGGTCTGATATGCTTCGTACATATCCAAAACTCCTGTATAATGATTTAAATAATGTCATTGAATTATTACAGAATCATATTCATTGTTACGATATCATATATGGTTCACTTATGACTTTATATTACCCATTCCTTTGTAAATTCCATGTTAAAGAGCATTTTGGGTAAAATCGTTTTATTTATCGTACATCTTTGGACTTGTTGTTATTGATATTATTATTTATAACCTGATTTACATAATTACAGAATGTAAAACATTATTTATATGTAATATATATTCATCATATACATATATATTATAGATCGATAAAAGGAATGAAATACACCGTTCATGGAGACGGTAGGCCGTACGTACGCATGAACGCTGTTTTCGTTTACTTATTGAGTTGAATGGAATTAAGTAGATGAAATACATATATATATATATATACATAAATCCAGTAGCTTTATAATGTCATATATTTCATTATTATTGCTTATATATACTTTATAATCATACTTAAATTATTAACATGGAGAATGAATCTCATCGCGTCGTGGAGACGGTAGTCCGTACGTACAGACGAGCGATGATATTGTTTCCATAATTATTGAATTAAATTGGAGTGGATTATACAATATATCAGAATCATTATGATGTTATAATAACTATTTATAGTTATTCATTACACCATAATACCCATCAATGTAAGGTGTTGGTGGAAAAACAGAGTACACCACGGCGTGGAGACGGTATTCCGTACGTACGCACACGCGGTGATTTTGTTTTCCATAGGATGGATAGAAGGTGAAATGGGGTTGTTTCAAATTTATAATAACATATAAGTATATTAGTGATACTTATTTTATTACTTTATAATGAAATACCTAATGAAGAATAAGTTGATGAAGAAAGAATTTCGAAGGAATCGATAGGAGAAATTACCTCTTCTTCGATACGCCTCTTTGAAACCACCTCATAAGGCACTAAGATTGGTCTTTTAAGTAGACCAGGACCTCTAGGATGTTTCTAGGGAAGTTGAGAAGAGAATTTTTCATGGTTTGGCTGATATTTAAGGCTCAAAGTGCTGGGAGGAAGAGAGGGAGGAGGTTCCCTTTTATAAGGGAGGAGAGGGGCACCTTTGGAAAAACTAAAATATTATTTTATTATAAAGTCATATTTGGTTTTAAATAGCTTAAAATTGATTTATTTCGAAGCTAATGTGGGTATGGGTATAAAGCCTCTCATACAATAGAATTTAGACAAGTTTAGGTTTCTATTTTAACCTTATCATTTAGATTTAACTTTAAGTTAAATAATTTTACTCTTACCTTGTCTTCCTGTTTTCTTATACAATAAGGTTAATAAACTTACTATAACAATCCAAACGAACCCCAAGTTGTTTATAATTAATATATATAACCTTATCTAAGTCATTTGGCAGAACGTTAGATTTTTAGGAATAAAATAACAATTAATAATATAATATTTGTTTTAAAAACTATTTTATGTCAATTTTGAAACTATTTGGTAATTGATTTTTGTGAAAATCATAACAGAATGATTATTTCGAAATAAGTTACTTAAATCAATAATAACATGTCATATTAACCTATAAAATTATTGTAATTCATAAAAAGTCTCAAATTACATTTATTTGGGTATTTATAACATCAATTATGTCAATATTTTATTAATAAGATAATTACTACATCATCTTTGTGTCATAAATAAATTAACTTATTTAATGTCTAAAAATTACAAATAAAATACCATTATGTAAGAAATATTTTTATCTTTCTAATGAATATTTATAGTCTAATTTATCTTATGTATAAACCTATATTAAAAGTTATTTAGTTATTAAACATTGATTTTAACTATTTTAACCCTTCTTTAAATAAATTAATAATAAATGTCCTAATCTAATCCAAGTGGGCCTAAATGGTCATATTTTATTCCTATGGTTGTTTTTGGTCGAACGACACTTATCTAATATAATTATAACATGTGTTTGGGTAATAATAATAACATTTTTACCCTTAATTACCCTATTTACTTTTAACCGTGGTAAAAAAAAGTAAAAAGTTACTATTCACCAAAAATTATTTTAATCTCATTGAACCACATTTTTCTAACTGACATCAAATGTGTCTCTCGGATTTCAGAAATTCCACTCACAGAAGCTGTAAAATTAAGTTTTATGAAAAATTCATTTTTTTAACTACCACTTAGTGGTTTCACTATTCATCAAAAAATGAAAGTTTCCAGAAAAATACCAAAAATTAGGCCTAAGATATATTTGATATTATGAACTCAAAAATGAGTTCCATTTTACCAAATTCAAATCATATCAGTTTCATTAATTAATTTAAAAAATAATTCCCATCATCAAAAAAAATAGTGTGTTCTTAAGAGATAAAAACTATCAAAATATTGACACTTGTTTATGTCTGGTTTAAATGTGAAATTACATCCAATGAACAACATTTTATTAAATTGTAAAAATATATTCTAAATATACTTTAAAACCACCCAAATTATAAATTTATCACTATTAATTATTTTGATTAAAAAGGTTGTTTTTAATTAAAATTTAGTAATTTTCACTATTCATCAGAAAATGAAAGTTATCTGAAAAGTATCAAAATTTCACTCTAAGATAATTTCGATATTCCGAAAAGAAAAATGAAGTCCATTTTGAAAAATAAAATTTACAAAATTTCAAAAAGTGGTTATTACTATTCATAACGTCTAGTTTTAATAATATTTTAATAGCATATCATTGTTTAGTGAAACTCGGTATTGCGTACTACACACACTATCGAGGAAGGTCGTGATTGCGTGTAATGCAAGGCAAGTCATGGATGCGTGTTGTGAAAGCTCCTTTTGGTGTAGCGTACAACACAAGACATTAATTAAATTAAAAGGAATATTTTTCATAAAATCTCGGGGTGTTACACAAAAGGCTTTGATGGTGTGAATCAATGAGAAGGGGGAGTTCCCTTTTATAAGAGGGGTGAGGGGAGCCTTTGGAAAAGCTAGAAATATTATTTTATAATAAATTCATATTCAGTTTCTAATGGCTCCAAAGTGTATTATTTAAAATTTATGGTGGGTATGGGTCACAAACCACACAACCAATGGAATTTAGACAGGTTTGGGTCATTATTTTAACCTTATCTTTTAGTTTTAACTCTTAGTTAATTAGTTTGACACTTACCATGTTACTTTGTATTTTTATATTATATAGTTAATAAACATAATATATACTCCAAGATACCCTCAAGGGGTCCTTTAATGATACACCTATCATGATATAAGTCTCTTGGCCGAGCCATAGTTTTTTAGGAATTTAATACAAATTAATAATATAATATTAGTTTTAAAAACTCTTTTATGCCAATTTTGAAACTATTGGGTATTTTGTTTTTGATAAATTCATAACAGCATTATTACTTCAATCCAAATTTATATAATCAATCATACTATGTCATATTAAACTATAAAATTAGTTTAATTCATAAAAAGTCTCAAAATTATATTTATTTGTGTATTTATAATATCAATTATTTTAATTTTTCACTATTATGGTAATTACTGCATCATCATTGTGTCATAAATAAATTAAATTATTTATTGTCTAAAAATTATAAATAAAATATCATTATGTAGAAAATATTTTTAGCTTCTAAATAATTTTTATAATCAAAAATCCAACATATATAATCCTATGTAAAAAATGTTTTTCTAAAAGATATATGCTTATGTCATTTTTTTATTTATTTTAACTTAATTAATATAAAGTGTCATTATAACTTACAAGTAGCTCCATGGGGTCCACAAATAGACCCAAAGATGCCCATGGTCGGACATGTATCAGCCAATAAGTTTTGGACACATTTTAGGGTAATTTTATATTATTATTATATTATTTTTTAACCCTTATTTACCAGATTTACCCTTTAACCATGGTAAATAAAATATTTACCGAAATAATTATTCAAAATGTCTAAAAATAAAAGTTACCTATTTAAAAAATTTGAACATCCTTATTAAAAATATGGAATCCATTTTTCTAAATTCAAAATACAGAAGTGGAAAGAAATTAATTTAAAATTAATTCCTCTTGTTAAAACAAAAAGCGTGTTTTTAAGAGTTAATAACTATCAAAAGATTGACACTTGTTTATTTCCGGTTTAATTGTAAAATTAGTTACAATGACCATCATTGTATTAAATGGTAGAAATATATTCTAAATATACTTTAAACCCCTTCAAATTCATAATGTATTAATATAAATTATTTCGATTAAAAAAGATGGTTTTAATTAAAATTTAGTAATTTTCACTATTCATCAAAATATAAATGTTATTTGAAAATTTCCAAAATTTGACCCTAAGATAAATTCGATATTCTAAAACCAAAAATGAAGTCCATTTTGAGAGATAATATTTATAAAATTTTATAAAGTAGAAATTACTATTCATAACAGAAAGTTTGATTGGTTGTGGTGTGTTAGAACTCGATGTTGCGTACAACACACGCTATTGTTTTATTCAAAGAGAAGCGTATCGTGGAAGCTTGGGATGTTTCATTGTAAATTTTTGATGTCCCCATTCTAAAATGTAAATTTATTTAGTCAAATTCAATATATAAAAGATTAAAATATTGGATTTAAAAAAAGGGTTTCACTATTAAAAGTTAGTACATGTGCATTTTTTGAAAAATACTTCTTTTATCTGAAAAAATAATTCGTTCTTAAATTATGTCTAAGAAACTCATAATATGGATTCTAAAATTATAATTATTATATAAAGTTTAAAATTTAGTTAATAATATTCATAACCTCTTTTGAACAGCTTGTTTGGTAATTCATGGTGTGCTTGAACTCGGTGTTGCGTGTAGTGGAAGTTATTGAATTATTTTAAAGAAATAACACAATATGAAATCTTGGGGTGTTACATTATCCCCTCATTCAATAAATTGCGTCCTGGAAATTTGAAATTGTTCTTCAAAAATAAAAGGTTTAAAATAGAAAATATCTTTGTGGGAAAATCCACATCGGAAATTGGGTTACTAAAATATAGTCTTAATATGAGGAAAAGGGAAATGAAAGGGTCACCACCAAATTATTATCTCGATTAAGAGAACATTGGTGGTAATTAGAGACATATAATTGGAGGAAAAATGTAAATATTTATAGGTAGGGATTGAGGTCATCAATCAAAAACAAGTGTAAAATTGAGGGCCTTAAATTCATCAATCTATGATGATTTAAAATTCCATCGGTTCAGCAAAACATATGGTATTAGGATAACACATTTTTTTGTTTTAAGATCCCTTCACTGAATTATAAGAATTAATTTCTTCCTTGAATAAGAGAAGAAGAAAAATATATACTTGAAAAGTAGAGTCTTATCCTTTAACTAAGTTCTACCACAAACTCATCTTTCACTCTAAAAGATAATTGAACTTAAAAATAATATTCTATTTATCCTATTCATATTAGGTTAAAAAAATGAATTTATAATTCATCTAGAAGAACCATTAAAAAATGACATTATTCAATCCAGGACATCACGTGGGTCAGTGGTAGGTGATACACCCTTGTCGCCCTTCGGTTGTGGCTTCATGTCTCGTGGCCTTGCCGGACGCGACGGGTTGTCGGGTGACCTCCGTGTTGTCCTTTTATGGAAATCCAAAATAATCCAAACTAGAACTATCCAAAATACTTCATTCCAAAATTTCTAAGGAAGGTAAACAAAATGTAGATTCTTTTTTCCGCGTAATAACATCTGAACACCTTCATCATGTATTCTATTAAAACACTGCAAGATCCTGAATTACCATAAAACCTTATTGATTACATTCATGATCCCTTATTCATTAAAGAATAATGGATATACTCCTTCAATACAAAAATGTTTTAAACCCCAACAATGATGGAATATACAAATCATTAACTAGTTTCAAGGAAGTCAAGAATATCCAATATAATTTATCCTAATCAATCATGTATTATTCTAAATTCACTACCTCGGTATCAGAACCATATTATGGTTTATCTTTCTCTCAACCATATATTTTCCAAAAATTTAACCTGCTATTGACTCACTTTTCTTTGTTCCACACAATCTCAAGTCCTTAATGGAATAGTACTGTTGTACAATCCTTATATACTCCATAATTATTATAACAAGTACATTGTTGATAAAAAACTCAAATGAAATAAGAACTCTAATCATTCCTCTTCATCTGTGGTAGTATCATAACTTGATTATTATCCAATAGCATCATTTGGGGCATAGTCTAATGACTAGGAAATAGGTTCTTGTAGTGTCCAAACTCATTTCAAATGAAGCATTGTACATTTGAAAACATATTATTACCCTTCCAGTCACGTACTTTGTGCCCTTTTCCTCCGCACTTATAACAAACTCCAATTCCTTTCAGGCAAGTTCCAGGTTGTTTCTTCCCACAGTTATCACAGATGGGAAAATTCTTCTTTTCCCTCTTCCCTTATCCAACTTTCTCTTTTTCATCCCTTTCTTCTCTTGCTTCCCTTCAAATCCATAGGACTCAGTAAACTCTTTACTTATCTAATCAACACATGATATTATTTCTTCATATGATGATAATACATGGGAGACTATTTCTCTTATAAATTATGTCTTAAGACCATGAAATATATGATCCTTCTTTCTCTTTGGATCATGTGCATTGATAGAGTTCTCATTCCTTCTACTGGTTGCCATTTCTAATCAATGGAATACACTAGATCATTTTATGAATCAAAATACATAATTTCATACTTATAAAACACTTAACATAAATTTAAATATTTATGGATATAATCCATAATCATAAAAATGTTTTCTTTGAGGAAGTATATACTCATAAACCCTTCATAATGATTTGTAAAAAAAATTAGAGTTATCCTAAGCATATCCCCCGAGAGTGTCGTAACCAAGAGTGCAGCAAGGCCCGTTGTCGTGCACCAGTTCCTATTCAAGTCTAGCTCAAAGTGGTGTTTTCAGGTTTTACCCCTAGGTACATATGTGCCAGACCCACCTCTATCGGCTCGTATCCAGACAGGGATGTATTGCTCAGAAAACTCACAAAATCTCTACAATACCAAAATTCTAGGAAGTTATTCTTTATTAATCCTCAAAGCCCATCTTAAATCTATGTGCTCTAATCTGAGTTTATCTAAATTTAGCTTCCAAGGTTTGTACTAAACTTCCTCTGATATCAACTATAACACCCCGACCCCAGTTACCCAGAGTCGGTGCATTATTACATAACATTGGCATGATCACAAGAAAGATCAAGTCTCGAAAGACCGATTAGTTTAGTAGCCTTGGAAACACTAGATAAATTCATAAATTTTTACATTATATCATAAAATGAAAACAACAACAATATAGTCTCCATAGTCCACACTCTTTTCCCCTCATACTATCCCTGCAGGTCATTCATAAATTACTTCTTCACATCCTGGGAAAAATAAAACATAGAAAAGGGGTGAGCTCAAATGCCGAGTAAGGATAACAGTATAGCGTAAACTTTCATAAATAATAATAAACATTTAAGACAATGTATAACTAAAACAAAATCCTTTTAAACTTGAACTTCAACATAGTATGTCAAAAATAAAATGAAATAATTCCATTTAATTATTCACGTGGATATTCTACTTATCGAATAATCACATGCAATATCAATAACCACTTTCATAATGATGGAATGCATAATGCCAGAAAATCATAACCACATATCCAAGGCCTCGTGCCAAGACTACAAATAAGATTTTTTCCAAGGCCTTGTGCAAAGATACAAGTTTGTCTCATGAGACCAACCGATGCATCGAGGAGCTATAGAAAGCTCCACCCGTCACATATTAAGTCCAATAAATTCCCATATGAAAAGGTTTAAACATTACATATACATTCGTATTAAAACTAACATACAAAATGTAAATACTTCATCCATAAACCAAAAATGGTATAAAAATAACACATCCATAGTCAAACATATCACAAAACCTTAAATAAAATACAGAAGTTTTGTATCATAATAAATCAACTTCAAATAAGCATAAAATCCATCAAAGGATGTTGACATAGATGAAATCAAAACTCTTTTTAGAGAAATATCTCTTTCTATTTTGAAAATATTTAAGAGTCATATATTTATAAAATAAAAAATTTTCTTTAAAAATATTCTTATAATATTGTAAGGGAAGCTTCAATGATTTTATACTGGTAGAAAATAGCCGCACCTTCCATATAAGTTAAAAACCATTCTTACCTTAATTCTGTTGAAAAGGATAAAAAGGATCTTGTTTGGAAAATGACAGAAAGATTCCTTTATAAACCACTTATAAAAGTAAAAAAGGGTATAAATGACTTTAACCCATATTATAGTAAATAGTAAAAATGTTTTGAAATACATTTTTAAGAAACATAGATGTGGATGATAAAGAAGTCCCAGTATATTATTACGTATAAACAACCTCGGATAATGAAGAGATTGTGAAATTAACCCTTACCAATTTGGTAACATACAAAATATACAACCCATGAAAATGTATCATACAATGAATATGTAAATAAAAATAAATTAATGTGTATTACACAAAGAAAAAAAATATGGGAAGTACATACACCACACAAAAGGTAATAGTGGCAATATGGCATTAATCTCACGGGAATAAGGAGTGAGATGAAAACCCCTTACCTTGTACTTTTCCTTGGTTGGGGGTAGTTTAACCTCCTGTATAATGGTGAAATAATTGTTATTAAATTATAAAAGAATCATATACATTAATATGATATCATATATGATCTTTTAACATTGATTGGTTATTAATATCTTAGTATTATCGTCGTTTCGTGTGTTAACTTACTCATTTTCTTTTATATGTTTTGTTATATAATCCATGTTTGTTATGGATAGGTTGTATCTTATTTATATCCATAATGATGTTAAGTCATTAAACATTATTATTAATCTTCAAATGAGAATTATACTTGAATGGATATGATGGAGAATGAATCTCATCGCGTTCGTGGAGATGGTAGTCCGTACGTACGCACGAGCGACAACATCATTCTTCTGATATTAAAATAATATATAATTTGATGGTATATCATATATACAGAATCATTATCATGTTATATTTATTATTTTCATGAATTAAAAATCATTATTATACCCATACAAATAATAATATATAGAATAACAATTACACCACGACGTGGAGACGGTAAGCCGTACGTACGCATGTATGGTAACATGTCATTCAAAGGATGGATAGAATACTGAATATGGGTCTACCATATTTATAATAATATCACAGTATATAGGATATATTGTATTAATTATTTTAGAATGGAAATAACAAAGAAATAAAAGTTGAAGAAGAAATAAATTTGAAAAAGTTTGGTGAAAATATTACCTCTTCTTCGGGTTCTTTCTTTTGATTTGATCAAAAGGGATCCTTAGGTTGGCTTTCTGATCAAACTAAGTCCCCTATGTTGCAGTGAGAGAAGTTGAGAGAGTATTTGTTTAGGGTTTTCCTTAACCAAAATGCTTTTAAGGTGTTAATTAATGAGAAGGGGTAGTGCCCTTTTATAAGAGGGGTGAAGGGCACCTTTGGAAAAGCTAGAAATATTATTTTATAATAAATTTATATTCTATTTCTAATGGATCAAAATTTATTATTTAAAGTCTACGGTGGTTATGGGTCAAAAAACACTCAACCAATAGAATTTATACAGGTTTGGGTCATTATATTAACTTTATATTTTAGTTTTAACTCTTAGTTAATTAGTTTGATAATTACAATGTCACTTTGTATTTTTATATTATATAGTTAATAAACTTACTATATACCTTTAAGAGACACCCAAGTGGTCCATTAATGATACTTATCTCATGATATAAGTCTCTTGTGTGAACCTTATATTTTTAGGAATTTAATTCAAATTAATTATATAATATTTGTTTTAAAAACTCTTTTATGTCAATTTTGACACTATTGGGTATTTTGTTTTTGATAAATTCATAACAGCAATATTACTTCGAACCAAATTTATATAATCAATCCTAATATGTGATATTAATATAGAAAATTAGTTTAATGCATAAAAAATCTCAAATTTTGTTTATTTGGGTATTTATAATATCAATTATTTTAGTTTTTTACTATTATGATAATTACTGCATCATCATTGTGTCATAAATAAATTAAATTATTTATAGTCTAAAAATTATAAATAAAATATCTTTATGTAGAAAATTATATTAAATTTATATTGAATATTTATAATAGAGAATCCAACATATTTAACACTATATAAAAATGTTTTTCTAAAAGATATTTTCTTATGTCATTTTTGTATTTATTTTAACTTAATTAATATAAAGTGTCATTATCACTTACAAGGGGTTCCATGGGGTCCAAAAATCGACCCAAAGATGCCCATGGTCGGATATGTAACAACCAATAAGGTTAGGACACGTTTTATGGTAATTTGTTATTATTATAATATTAGTTTTTAACCCTTATTTACCGGGTTTACCTTTTAACCATGGTAAATAAAATATTTACCGAAGTAATTATTCAAAATGTCTAAAAATAAAAGTTACCTATTTGAACAATTTTAACATCCTGATTCCAAATATGAAATCCATTTTCCCAAATTCAAAACACAGAAGTGGAAAAAATTAATTTAAAATTAATTCCCGTTGTTAAAACAAAAAGTGTGTTTTTAAGAGATAATAACTATCAAAAGATTGACACTTGTTTTTTATTCCGGTTTAATTGTAAAATTATGTATCATGACCAACATTGTATTAAATGGTAAAAATATATTCTAAATATACTTTTAAACCACTGAAATTCATAATTTATCAATATAAATTATTTCGATTTAAAAAGTTGTTTTTAATTAAAATTTAGTAATTTTCACTATTCATCAAAATATAAATGTTATCCGAAAAGTTCCAAAATTTCACCCTATGCTAAATTCTATATTGAGAATCCAAAAATGAAGTCCATTTTTAGAGACAAAATTATAAAAATTTAAAAATTAGGAATTACTATTCATAACGGCTAGTTTGATTGGTTGTGGTGTGTTAGAACTCGATGTTGTGTACAACACACGCTACTGTTTTATTCAAAGAGAAGCGTACCATAGAAGCTTGGTATGTTTAATTGTAAATTTTTGATGTCCCCATTCTAAAAATTAAATTTATTTAGTCAAATTGAATATATAAAAGTTTAAAATATTGTATTTAAAAAAAGGATTCACTATTAAAAGTTGGTAAAAGTGCATTTTTTGAAAAATACTTCTTTTATCTGAAAAAAGAATTTTTTCTTACATTATGTCTAAGAAACTCATAATATGGATTATAAAATTATAAGGATTATATAAAGTTTAAAATTTAGTTAATACTATTCATAACCTCTTTTGAACAGTTGTTTGGTAAGTCATGGTGCGCTTGAACTCGGTGTTGTGTGTAGTGCATGTTATTGAATTATTTGAAGAAATAACACACTATGAAATCATGGGGTGTTACATTCTCCCCTCCTTTAATAAATTGCATCCTCTTAATTTGAAATTGTTCTTCAAAAATAAAAGGTTGAAAATAGAAAATATCTTTGTGGTAAAACCTACATCGGATATTGGGTTACTAAAATATTGTCTTAATATGAGGAAAAGGGAAATGAAAGGGTCACCAACAAATTATGATCTCGATTAGGAGAACATTGGTGGAAATTAGAGACATATAATTGGAGGAAAAATGTAAATATTTATAGGTAGTGATTGAGGTTATCAATCAAAAACAAGTGTAAAATTGAGGGCCTTAAATTCATCAATCTATGATGATTTAAAATACCATCGGTTCAGCAAAACATATGGTATTAGGATAACACATTTTTTTTGTTTTAAGATCCCTTCACTAATGTATAAGAATTAATTTCATCATTGAATAAGAGAAGAAGAAAAGTATATACTTGACAACTAGAGTCTCCTCCTTTAACTAAGTTCTACCAAAAACTCATCTTTCACTCTAAAAGATAATAGAACTTAAAAATATTACTCTATTTATCCTATTTGTATAGGGTTAAAAAATCAATTTATAATTCATCTAGAACAACCATTAAAATGTCATTATTCAGTCCAGGACATCACGTGGGTTAGTGGTAGGTGATACACCTTTGTCTGTAGAGACCCGAAGCTTGACGTACATGGACATTACATTACTTTTGCGAAAAACATAATACATAACAAAAACATACACAAAAAGACCATAATAGTTTAGTGTCTTTGGAAACATGGAACGTAATATTCAAATCGTGGTGAAAGATCTTCAACATCTCCCATAAAGATCTTCCCCCCTTTTTTTCTTACCTAAAACGTTTCATTATATCCCGGGGAAAAGAAAACATAAAAAGGGTGAGCTCAAATGCTTAGTAAGGGTATGCATGGATAAAATAAAACAAATCATATACATTTGAACTTAAAAACATGAACATAATGTTTAAACATCAAAATCTTGAGCAATGACATAAAACATGGAAGTACGTAAGGCATAGATCACAATGATACATTAAGAATGATAAAATATCATGGGAAGAAAACATGTAATTGTGGAAACCATTTAGAACATTTTATGATTTCCATAGTAGCCAAGGCATTGCTTCCAAGACCATTTTAGTGGACAAGGTACCTTTCTGAATCGAGTTCACTCCTCGTTCCAGTTCTGTATTACTGAACCAGTTTAACTTGACGTTCCATCCATGTCTATCTCATGAGATATAAATCTTTACCCAATTCATTGGAGGGAGATATAGGTCCCACCCATCTCATAATGAAATCATTCTTACTTTTTCAACCACATAAACATAAATCATTCATCATAACCCAAAGAATAAAATGGGTTTCATAAACATCATTCCATCATCACATAATCCATATAAAATAAATGGACATCATTTTATAATAATAAAAGTGAAACCATGTAAATCATAAAGACTTTATACTTTAACCATACACATATGAAATAATGTCATCTCAGATGGAAAATGGTTTTGATAAAACACTTGAAATGAATTCTTGAGGAAAATATCCTTTCTTCTTCAAAATCAATTTCTTTTCACAAAACGTCATGAAATTTTAAAAGAAAAATATATTTTTTAAAATTGTCATGAAATCTTTTTGAGGAATCTTTATGAAAATATGGATTTAAAAAATTGTAAAAATCTGTTCATGCCGTATAAGTTAAAAAAAATTTCTTCTCATACTTTTTCCAGAAAAGTCAAAAAGTACCTCATAACGTAAACAAAATAAAGATTCCTTACATACCATGTAGTAAAAGCCGAAAATTGGTAAAAAGTACTTTAAACATACATGAAAAAACTTTTATAAAACATGGACATGGACGATAGAAATAACCCCATTAAATACTTACGAATAAGCAATCTCGGATAAAAATGAGATTTGCAAAATTATCCCTTACCTTAGGTCTGATATGCTTCGTACGTATCTGAACCTCCTTTTCTTTGAAGTTCCTCTTTGAGACCTACACTTAGGGCACTAAAATTGGTCTTTGAAGAAGACCAGGACCTCTAGGATGTTTCTATAGATGTTTGGAAGAGAATTTGGCAGGGTTTGGCTAAGCTTGAAGGCTCAAAGTAGTGTGAGGAAGAGAGGGAGGAGGTTCCCTTTTATAAGGGAGGAGAGGGGAACCTTTGGAATCCTCAGAAATATTAGTTTATTATAAATTCAAACCCCACATAAAAACATCCAAAAATGACTCAATTCCAATATTAGATGATATAGGGTTGTAATCTCATCAACTAGTAAAATTTAGACATGTTTTTATCTTATTTTAAACCTTATCATTTTGATTGACTCTTATTTAATCTATTTATGTTTATTTGTGGTAATAAATTTCTAAATTTTAAATGGTTATAAATAATCACTTATGTGTTGTTAATTTTACATAATTAGATCTTTTATGAAATTTTTGACTATATAAATTTCAATTTATAATTTTTAAATATTTTTGTGATTTTTAAACAATTTAATAATATTTTATTTTTATAAAACAACAATAGTGTAAATTTTGACAATATTAATTTATTTGAATTTAAATAAAGTATACACAGAGGATATATTTGAACTAAAATATTTAATAGAATCCTAACATGTCAAATTTGTCTAGAAAATTCGTGGAGCACATTAAATAGTTCATATAATATTTATTTTAATATTTTTAATACCATTTATTTGGTATATATCTTAATAAAATAATTAGTACACCATTGTTGTATAATCATTTAATATACATATTTTTTGCATAAAAATTAAAAATAAAATAGTTTGATGAAGATAAATATCATATATTTTATAATAATAATTTTACTCGAATTTATCATCTTAAAATAACAACATGTAAATTTTTATATTTATTGAATTATGAAGGTGAAAACTTTGGAATCATTTAAAATAAAATATTATAAGTGTCATAATCGCCTTAATAAGGATCAAAATGGTCAACAATTTGGCCAGTGGATGATTAGGGTTTATATATACTCTACTAATAAGTTTTTTGTAGATTTTTGGGCCTTTTGATATGTATTACTATTTTAATAAAAACTATATTATTGATTTTTCACTAAATAAATAATTTCTGCATCATTAATGTATAAGATAATAAGTTAATTAAATAACTCTTAAAAATAACAAATAAATTACCATGATAACGAAAAAAAATTTATCTTTCAATTGAGTACTTATAACCAAATTTATATTCTGTATAAACTTGTATTAAAAATACTTTAATTATTAAAGTTGAGTGAGAGATATTTCACTTTCCTTTAAATAAAATAAACTAAAGGTCTTAATCACCTCCATGTGGGTTCTAATGGATTACATTTCGACCCAAATATGACTTAGGACGAAATATAAGCATCCAATTGTATTAAGACAAGTGTTATAGTAATTTTATTATATTATATTTACCCTTAATTACCCGATTTACCTTTTACTATGGTAAATAAAATTTACCGTAGTTACTATTCATAATGCCCAGAAATAAAAATTAGTCTATTAATATAATTTGGATCCAATGGTTCCAATTATGGAATGAATTTTTCCAAATTCAATACACAGATGTTTCAGAAATTAAATTAAAATTAATCCATGTGTCGAACGAAAACGGGTTTTTGTTTAAAACATTGCAAAAGATTGAATTTATTTAACCTACGAATTCAATGTAAAATCAATGCTAATGACATAAATTATATTAAATTGTAAAAATATATTCTATTTATACTTCAAAACCATTCAATATTATAATTTAACCACATAAATTATTACGATGAAAAAAGTTGTTTTTAATTAAAATATACCGTGTTTTTACTATTCATTAATATATGAAAGTTTTCAGAATAATATGAAAATTTTATCCAAGGTAAAATTTTATATCCTGATCCCAACGAATAATTTTATTTTTTAAAATTGAACTTATAAACATGTCGAAAACAAGATTTAAAGTGGGTGTGCCATCAAAAGGTGGAAAAACTACATTTTTTTAAAAATACTTATTTTACCCGAACATTTTATTTTATTCTTATACCATGTTCTCGAAAATGTGTAGGATAAATAGTAATGTTATAAAATTCCAAATTTAGTTAATACTATTCATAAAGACTAGTTCATAAAATATTATAATATTGTATCATTGTTTAGTAAAACCTGATATTGCGTACAACACACACTATCGAGGAAGGTCATGATTGCGTGTAATGCAAGCCAAGTTAGGGTTGTATGTACTACATGACTCCTTTGTTGTTGTGTATAACAAAATACATTGAAGATATATATATATACTCAATGTTTCATAGAATGACTACTATCAAACAAACATGAAATTGTGTGTAACACGATCCAAGATTAGTGTTGCGTATACTGCTTGCTAATACGGTGTTGCGTATAGCGCAAGATAATCTTGGTGTAGCGTACAATAGAAGATATGAAAGAAATTAAAACAAACATATCTTCTAAAATCTCGGGTTGTTACATAATACCCCCCTTAAAATGAATTTCTCCCTCGAAATTCATCGGGGATATAAATCGTTTACTATTCATAGAAACCCACATCCTAAAAAGGAATACTAAAACTTCATTTTAAAAAGTGAAGTATGAAACATATTGGTTACCCAAATTAACTCATCATTGGGTTTCCACGTAAGAGAACATAGGTTAAAATATGGATACGGAAGAAAAATATAACCATCAAGTTATGATGGAGAGTGGTAGAGGACATGGCTATGAAAAAGCCAACAATCACAAAGCCATAAATTTGTGATGATCTAAGGTACCATCTGGTTCATCGGATATAAGAGCACTATGGAAACATTTTTGGTTTTCAAGATCATTACCCTAAAGTTGATGAATTATAATAAATACTTACATGATTTTGGTACAATCTCACTATTGTTCGTGAATTGAACAATTTCCACTTCATCTCTTAAAGAAATGAAGTTGAATTTGTTATTCGTGAAGCATTAGAAGATCATGTGATAGAATGATGGGTCATTCCATCTGTTTCAAATAAACGGTTAGAAAAAGTTATAAGTCCATCTTATGGTGAGATTAATCGTATATGGTTCCAAAAATGGACTTATACTTTATTTATCATACTGCTTAATAAAATAAAACTACTTTCCACTAACCAGGGACTTCCTGTAGGCCATTGGTATGCGATAAAGGTCAGTCACACTTCAGTTGTGGGTTCGATTCACACAGCCTTGTCTGATGCGATGGGCGGTCACCTGTCCTGCAGGTTGTCCTTTTTCTAAAACTACATTACTATAACATCCCATCAATAATATCGAAAAAAGTACTATCCTTAAACAATACTAACTTATGTCCAACATAATTAATTCCAATCTTTAGTCTTATCTAAAATACTTCGGTCCAAGCTCATAGTATAAAGAAAATGATTACTTGAAATGTCACATAACAATCACGTGAATGCCATCATTTATCCCCCATATATCATAAGATATATCTTTTTGGTCAAATTACAAACATGTGAACACCTTAATCATGTATTCTCTTGAAGAATGAATACCCATTGATCCTTAGTGAAAACATGAATGCAGTTAAAAGATAACACATTCCACATACCAAAATCCTCAAAATTCTATATACTCAAACCATGATATCACTTAGTTCTTATATCAATAATGAGCTCATGAATACAATCAACCATCTCATTATCTTCTTATCCCTTCATTATGCGTATATAATCTACTTTCTAAAATATTTTAATCACTTTTCATGGTTACCGGTACCATAAACTTATTGAAAACTACAATAAACTAATACTAAAATATTCTAATACATCATAAAAGTACCTAAACAATATTATTGTTGAATACCAATACATAAACACTTTAATCCATCCTCTTCAATGATTGTCCTGGAATAAGTCCTTCCTTGATTTAGAAGTAACTTTTTATGTCTGGGCATTGAGTTGGGTAATGCCCATGTTCTCCACAAATAAGACATTAAACTCCATAACAGTATGTCACTCTATGACCCTTTTCTCCACAGAGATAACATTTTTCCCTCCATTTGAGGTATTCCTCAATGTTCTTCTTCCCTTATTTAGAAATCTCAATATTCCTTTCTTTATGCTCCTCAGCATGCGAACATGCATAAAAGTCTATCTTCCTCTTATTTGATGAATTAGGCATACCACTAAATTTCACCTTGTTAATCATATATCGTGATGACTGATTCGGCATAATCACAATATCATTCTCTCTAGGAATTATGCAATTTTGTTGCTCATAGTCACCAATTTGTCCATTGGATTCAATGTTTACCGAATTCTTTCTGGTTCCCTCCATTGACTAAAACACAAAAAGAATTCTATGAGAGGGAAAAATCATGCTAGGGAAAACAACATAGTAAAGGGGGAGTACCCTCAATATCTAAAATCTTATGTTAAATTCTAAGATCGTTACCATAGTTATAGGACTATATCCTATATGTATACTTATCCTTAGGAACATACCTAGAAATACCATAGAAATATCTCTAGGGATCTCACTAAAGTTTTTGCATCCTAGTTTCCAAAGGTTGACTAAACCTTTCCTCTGATACCAACTGTAGATACCCAAAGCTTGATGTACATGGAAATTACATTACTTTTGTAGAACACTTAATACATAACAAAAACATACACACATGGACTGTAATAGTTTAGTGTCTTTGGAAAATTGGAACGTAATCTTCTAATCATGGTGAAAGATCTTCAACATCTCCCATAAAGATCTTCCCCACTTTTTTTCTGACCTAAAAAATTTCTTTATAACCTGGGGAAAAGAAAACATAAAAAGGGTGAGCTCAAATGCTCAGTAAGGGTAAACATGGATAAAATAAAACAAATCATATACATTTGAACTTAAAACATGAACATAATGTTTAAACATCAAAAGCTTGAGCAATGACATAAAACATGGAAGTAAGTAAGGCATAGATCATAAAGAAACATTAATAATGATAAAATAGCATGGGAAGAAAACATGTAATTTTGGAAACCATTAATCACATTTTATGATTTCCATAGTAGCCAAGGTATTGCTGCCAAGACCATCTTAGTGGAAAAAGTCCCTTCCTGAATCGAGTTCACTCCTCATCCCAGTCCTGTATTACTGAACCGGTTTAACTTGTCGTTCCATCCATGTTTATCTCATGAGATATAAATCTTTACCCAATGAATTTGAGGGAGATATAGGTCCCACTCATCTCATAATGAAATCACTCTTACTTGCGCAACAACATAAACATAAATCATTCATCATAACCCAATGAATAAAATGGGTTTCATAAACATCATTCCATCATCACATAATCCATATAAAATAAATGGACATCATTTCATAATAAGAAAATTGAAACCATGTAAATCATAGAGACTTTATACTCGAACCAAACACATATAAAATAATGTCATCTTAGATGGAAAATGGTTTTGATAAAACACTTGAAATGAATTCTTGAGGAAAATATTCTTTTTTCTTCAAAATCAATTTCTTTTCACAAAAAGTCATGAAATTTTAAAAGAAAAATATTTTGTTTAAAATAGTCATGAAATATTTTTGAGGAAGCTTCATGAAAATAAGGCCTTATAAAACTGTAAAAATACATTCATGCCGTATAAGTCAAAAAAACATTCTTCTCGTAATTTTTCCGGAAAAGTCAAAAAGTACCTCGTAATGTAAACAAAAGAAAGATTCCTTACATACCATGTAGTAAAAGCCAAAAATTGGTAAAAAAGACTTTAAACATACATGAAAACACTTTTATAAAACATGGACATGGAAGATAGAAATAACCCTAGTAAATACATACGAATAAGCAATCTCGGATAAAAATGAGATTTTCAAAATGATTCCTTACCTTAGGTCTGATATGCTTCGTACGTATCCGAACCTCCTCTAATTTGAAGCGCCTCTTTGAGACCTCCTCTTAGGGCACTAAAATTGGTCTTTGAAGAAAACCATGACCTCTGGGATGTTTCAAGAGAAGTGGGGAAGATAATTTTTCTGGGTTTAGTCGAGCTTGAAGGTTCAATGTGGTGTGAGGAAGAGAGGGAGGAGGTTCCCTTTTATAAGGGAGGAGAGGGGCACCTTTGGAGTCCTCAAAAATATTAGTTTATTATAAATTCAAACCCCACATAAAAACCTCCAAAAATGACTCAATTCTAATATTATATGAGATAGGTTTGTAATCTCATCAACCAATAAAATTTAGAAATTTTTTCATCTTATTTTAAACCATATCATTATGATTAACTCTTATTTAATCTATTTATGTTTATTTGTGGTAATAAAATTATAAATATTAAATGGTTATAAATAATAACTTATGTGTTGTTAATTTTCCATAATTGGATATTTTATGACATTTTTGACTATATAAATTTTAATTTATAATTTTTAAATATTTTTGTGATTTTTAAACAATTTAATAATATGTTATTTTTATAAAATAACAATAGTGTCAATTTTGACCCTATTCATTTATTTGAATTTAAATAATATATACACTGAGGATATATTCGAACTAAAATATTTAATAGATTCCTAACATGTCATATTTGTCTAGAAAATTCGTGGATCACATTAAATAGTTCATATAATATTTATTTTAATATTTTTAATACCATTTATTTGGAATATCTCTTAATAAAATAAATATTACAACATTTTTGTATAATCATTTAATATACATATTTTCTGCACAAAAATTAAAAATAAAATCCTTTGATGAAGATAAATATAAAATATTTTATAATAATAATTTTACTCGATTTTATCATCTTATAATAACAACATGTAAATTGTTATATTTATTAAATTATGAAGGTGGCAACTTTGGAATCATTTAAAATAAAATATTATAAGTGTCATAATCTCTTTAATAAGGATCCAAATGGTAAAAAATTAGGACAATGGATTATTAGGGTTTATATATACACTACTAATATGTTTTGTGCAGATTTTTGGGCCTTTGGATATGTATTACTATTTCAATAAAAACTATATTATTGATTTTTCACTAAATAAACAATTTCTGCATCATTAATGTATAAGATAATAAAGTAATTAAATAACTCTTAAAAATTACAAATAAATTACCATGATAAATAAATACATTTTATCTTTCAAATTATTATTTATAATCGAATTTATATTCTGTATAAACTTGTATTAAAAATACTTTAATTATTAAAGTTGACTGAGACATATTTCACTTTCCTTTAAATAAAATAAACTAAAGGTATTAATCACCTCCAAGTGGGTTTTAATGGATTCCATTTCGACCCAAATATGACTTAGGACGAAATATAATCATCCAATCATCTTAAGACAAGTGTTAGGGTAATTTTATAATATTATATTTACCCTTAATTTCCTTATTTACCTTTTACTATGGTAAATAAAATTTACCGTAGTTACTATTCCTAATGGCCAAAAATAAAAATTAGTCTATTAATATAATTTGGACCCAATTATTCCAAATATGGAATCCTTTTTTCCAAATTCAATACACAGAAGTTGCAAAAATTAAATTAAAACTAATCTCGTTGTCGAAAGAAAACGGGTTTTGTTTAAAACATTGCAAAAGATTGAATTTATTTAACCGACGAATTCAATACAAAATCAATGATAATGACATAAATTATATTAAATGGTAAAAATATATTCTATTTATACTTTTAAACCATTCAATATTATAATTTAACCACATAAATTATTACAATGATAAAAGTTGTTTTTAATTAAAATATACCGTGTTTTTACTATTCATTAAAATATGAAAGTTTTCAGAATAATATGAAAAATTTATCCAAGGTTATATTTTATATCCTGATCCCAAAGAATAATTTTATTTTGTAAAATTGAACTTATAAACATGTCAAAAACTAGATTTAAAGTGGGTACACCATCAAAAGGCGGCAAAACTACATTTTTTTAAAAATACTTATTTTACCCGAAAAATTTATTTTGTTCTTATACCATGTTCTAGAAAATGTGTAAGATGAATAATAATGTTATAAAATTCAAAATTTATTTAATACTATTGATAATGGATATTTCATAATAATATTATAATAATATATCGTTGTTTAGTAAAACCCGGTATTGCGTACAAAACATGCTATCGAGGAAGGTCGTGATTACGTGTAATGCAAGCCATGTCAGGGTTGTGTGTAGTGCACGACTCATTTGTTGTTGTGTATAACAAAATACATTGAATATATATATATATACTCAATTTTTTGTAAAATAACTACTATCAAACAAACATGAAATTGTGTGTAACACGATCCAAGATTAGTGTTGTGTATACTGCAAGCTAATACGGTGTTGCGTATAGCGCAAGATAATCTTGGTGTAGCATACAACAGAAGATATAAAAGAAATTAAAACAAACATATCTTCTAAAATCTCAGGATGTTACATTGTCGCCCTTCGGTTGTGGGTTCAAGTCTCACGGCCTTTCCAGACGTGACGGGTAGCCTCCCGACCTCCGGGTTGTCCTTTAATGGCAATCCAAAATAATACAAACTAGAACAATCCAAAATAATTCAGTCCAAAATTTATTAGGAAGGTAAACACATTGAAGAACCTTTTTTCCACGTAATGACATGTGAACACCTTCATCATGTATTCTTTTAAAACACTGCAACATCTTGAATTACCATAAAACCTTATTGATTGCATTCATGATCCTTTATTCCTTAATGAATAATGGATATACTCCTTCAATCCAAAAATGTTGTAATCCCCAAAAATTATGGTATATACATATCATTAATCAATTTCAAGGTAGTCAAGAATATCCAATATAATTTATCAAAATAATTCATTTATTATTTTAAAATCACTACCTCGGTATCAGAACCATATTATGGTTTATCTTTCTCTCAACCATATATTTTCCAAAAATTTAACCTACTAACGAGTGACTTTTCTTTGTTCCAAACAATCTCAAGTCCTTAATGAAATAGTACTGCAGTACAATCCTTATATACTCCATAATTATTATAACAAGTACATTGTTGATACAAAACTCAAATAACATAAGAACTCTAATCATTCCTCTTCATCTGTGGTAGTTTCATAACTTTATTATTATCCAATAGCATCATTTGCGGCATAGTCTGCTGACTGGGACATAGGTTCGCGTAGCGTCCAAACTCCCTGAAAATGAAGCATGGTACATTTGAAACAATTTTATTACCCTTGCAGTCACGTATTTTGTATCCTTTTCCTCCACACTTAAAACAAACTCCCATTCCTTTCAGGCAAGACCCAGGGTGTTTATTCCCATAGTTATCACATATGGGAAAATTCTTCTTTTCCCTCTTCCCTTTATCAATCTTTCTCTTTTCCATCCCTTTCTTCTCTTTCTTCCCTTCAAAGTCATAGGACTCAGTAAACTCTTTACTTATCTTATCAACACATGATATTATTTCTTCATATGATGAAAATACATGGGAGACTATTTCTCTTATAAATTCAGGCTTAAGACCATGAAAGATATGATCCTTCTTTCTCTTTGGATCATGTGCATTGCTGGGGTTCTCATTCCTTCTACTGGGTTCCATTTCTAAACAATGGCATACACTAGATCAGTTTATGAATCAAAATACATAATTTCATACTTATAAAACACTTAACCTAAATTGAACTATTTATGGATATAATCAATAATCATAAAAAAAATTCTTTGAGGAAGTATATACTCATAAACCCTTCATAACGATTTGTAAAAAATGTGAGTTATCCTAAGCATATCCCACGAGAGTGTCGTAACCAAGAGTACAGCAAGGCCCGTTGTCGTGCACCAGTTCCCATTCGATTCTAGCTCAAAGCGGTGTTTTTGGGTTTTACCCCTAGGTAAATCTGTGCCAGAGCTGCCTCTACCTACTCATATTCAGACAGGGATGTATTGCTCGGAAAACTCACAAAATCTCAACAATACCAAAATTCTAGAAAGTTCTTCTATACTAATCCTCAAAGTCCATCTTAAATCTATGTGCTCTAATAAGATTTTATCTAAATCTGGTTTCCAAGGTTTTTACTAAACATCCTCAGATACCAACTGTAATTCCCCAACCCTAGTTACCCAGAGTCGGTCCATTATTACATAACATTGGCATGATCACAAGAAAGATCAGGTGTCAAAAGACATATTAGTTTAGTAGCCTTGGAAACACAAGATACATTAATAAAGTATTACATTACATCATAAAATGAAAACTACAACAATATAGTCTCCATAGTCCACACTCTTATCCCCTCATACTATCCCTGCAGGTCATTCATAAATTACTTCTTCACATCCTGGAAAAATGAAACATAGAAAAGGGGTGAGCTCAAATGCCCTGTAAGGATAACAATATAGTGGAAACTTTCATAAATAAGCATAAGAATTTGAGGAAATGTACAACTAAAAAAAGCCTTTTAAACTTGAACTTCATCATAATATGGAAGAAATAAAATTAAATAATTCCATTTACTTATTCACATGGATATTATACTAGTAGAATAATCACATGCAATATCAATAACCACTTTCATAATGATGGAATGCATAATGCCAGACTATCATAACCACATAGTCAAGGCCTCGTGCGAAGACTATAGATAAGATTTTGTCAAGGCCTTTTTCCAAGACAATATTTTGTCTCATGAGACCTACCGATGCATCGAGGAGCTATAACAGTCTCCACCCTTCACTTATTAAGTCTAATGCATTCCTCATATGAACAGGTTTAAACATAACAAAAACATTCATATTAAAACAAGCATACGAAATGTCAATACTTTCTCCATAAACTGTGAATGTAATAAAAATAACACATCCACGGTCAATCATATCACAAAACCTTCAATAAAATATGGATGATATGTATTATAATAAATAAACTTCAAATAATCTTAAAATCCATCAAAGTATGTTGACATAGATGAAATCAAAACTATTTGAGGGAAATATCTCTTTTTTGAAATCATTTAAAAGTCATATAATTATAAAATAAAACTTTTAATTTGAAAATATTCATATAATCTTGTAAGGGAAGCTTAGAAGATTTTATAATGGCGGAAAATAGCCGCATCCTCCGTATAAGTTAAAAAAGAGACATTCTTACCTTAATTCTGTCGAAAAAGGTTAAAAAGGACCTTGTTTGGAAAACGACGGAAAGATTCCTTTATAAACCAATTATAAAAGTCAACAAGGTTATAAATGACTTTAAACCATATTCTAGTAAATAGTAAAAAAAAATTGAAATACATTTTTAAGAAACGTGGATGTGGATGATAAAGAAGTCCCAGTAGATTATTACGTATAAACAACCTCGGATAATGAAGAGATTGCGAAATAAACCTTTACCAATTTGGTAACTTATGAAAAATACAACAAATTAAAGAGTTATCATACAATGAATATGTAAATACACATAAATTAATGTTTATTACACAAATAATACAATTATGGGAAGTACATACACCACACAAAAGGTAATAGTGGCAATATGGCATGAATCTCACGGGAATAAGGAGTGAGACGAAAACCCCTTACCTTGTAATTTTCCTTGGATGGGGGTAGATTAACCTCCTGTAAAATGGTGAAATAATTGTTATTAAATTATGAAAGAATCATATACATTAATATGATATCATATATGATCTTTTAACATTGATTTGTTAATAATATCGTAGTATTATCGTCATTTTGTGTGTTAACTTACTAATTTTCTTTTATATGTTTTGTTATGTAAGCCATGTTTGTTATGGATAGGTTGTATCTTATTCATATCCATAATGATATTAAGTCCTTAAAAATTATTATTAATCTTCAAATGATAATTATACTTGAATGCATATGATGGAGAACGAATCTTATCGTGTTCGTGGAGACAGTAGTCCGTACGTACGCATGAGCGACAATATCATTCTTCTGATATTAAAATAATATATAATTGGATGGTTTATCATGTATACAGAATCATTATCATTTTGTATTTATTATTTACATGAATTAAAAATCATTATTATACCCATCCAAAAAATAATATATTGAATAACAATTACACCACGACGTGGAGACGGTAAGTCGTACGTACGCACTTATGGTGACATGTCATTCAAAGGATGGATAGAATAATGAATATGGTTGTACGATATTTATAATAATATTACAGTATATATGAGATACTGGATTCATTATTTTAGAATGATAATAACAAATAAAAAATAATTTGAAGAAGAAATGAATTTGAAAAAGGGTGGTGAAAACATTACCTCTTCTTCGGGTTCTTCCTTTTGATTTGATCAAAGGGGCTCCTTAGGTTGGCTTTATGATCAAACTAAGGCCTCTAGGTTGTCTTGAGGTAAGTTTATATAGTATTTGTTCAGGTTTTGGTCGAACCAAAAGGCTTTGAAGGTGTGAATTAATGAGAAGGGGAGTTCCCTTTTATAAGAGGGGTGAGGGGAACCTTTGGAAAAGCTAGAAATATTATTTTATAATAAATTCATATTCGGTTTATAATGGCTCAAAAGTGAATTATTTAAAGGCTAAGGTGTTTATGGGTTTAAAACCACTCAACCAATAGAATTTATATAGGTATGGGTCATTATATTAACCTTATATTTTAGTTTTAACTCTTAGTTAATTAGTTTGACACTTACCATGTCACTTTGTATTTTTATATTATATAGTTAATAAACTTACTATATGCCTTAAAGAGACCCCCAAGTGGTCCATTAATGATACACCTATCATGATATAAGTCTCTTCGCTGAACCTTATATTTTTATAAATTTAATAAAAATTAATAATATAATATTTGTTTTAAAAACTCTTTTATGTCAATTTTGACACTATTGGGTTTTTTGTTTTTGATAAATTCATAACAGCATTATTACTTCTAACAAAATTTATATAATCAATACTAATATGTCATATTAACCTATAAAATTAGTTTAATTCATAAAAAGTCTCAAATTATATTTATTTGGGTATTTATAATATCAAATATTTTAATTTTTCACTATTATGGTAATTAGTGCATCATCATTGTGTCATAAGTAAATTAAATTATATATTGTATAAAAATTATAAATAAAATATATTTATATAGAAACTGTTTTTATATTTCTAATGAATATTTATAATTTAAAATCCAATAGATATAACCTTATGTAGAAAAGAAATTTCTTAAAAATATATGCTTATGTCATTTTTGTATTTATTTTAACTTATTTAATATAAAGTGTCATTATCACTTACAAGTGGCTCCATGGGGTCCAATAATAGACCCAAAGATGCCCATGGTCGGAAATTTATCAACCAATAAGGTTAGGACACGTTTTAGGTTAATTTGTTATTATTATAATATTATTTTTTAACCCTTATTTACTGGATTTACCATTTAACGATGGTAAATAAAATATTTACCGAAGTAATTATTCAAAATGTCTAAAAATAAAATTTACCAATTTAAATAATTTGAACATCTTCATTAAAAATATGGAATCCATTTTTCCAAATTCAAAACACTGAAGTGGAAAAAATTAATTTAAAATTAATTCCCGTTGTTAAAACAAAAAACGTGTTTTTAAGAGATAATAATTATCAAAAGATTGACACTTGTATGTCCGGTTTAATTGTAAAATTATGTACAATGACCAACATTGTATTAAATGGTAAAAATATATTCTAAATATACATTAAAACCAATCAGATTCATAATTTATCAATACAAATTATTTCTATTAAAAAAGTTGTTTTTAATTAAAATTTAGTAATTTTCACTATTCATTAAAATATAAATGTAATCCGAAAAGTTCCAAAATTTCACCCCAGGATAAATTCGATATTACGAATCCAAAAATTAAGTCCATTTTGAGAGGTAAAATTTATAAAATTTTAAAAATTAGTAATTACTATTCATAATGGCTAGTTTGATTGGTTGTGGTGTGTTAGAACTCGATGTTGTGTATAACACACGCTACTATTTTATTCAAAGAGAAGCTTACCGAGGAAGCTTGGGGTGTTTCATTGTAAATTTTTGATGTCCCCATTCTAAAAAGTAAATTTATTTAGTCAAATTGAATATATAAAAGTTTAAAATATTGGATTTAAAAAAAAGGGTTTCACTATTAAAATTTGGTAAAAGTGCATTTTTTGAAAAATACTTCTTTTATCTGAAAAAAGAATTTGTTCTTACACTATGTCTAAGAAACTCATAATATGGATTCTAAAATTATAAGGATTATTAAAAGTTTAAAATTTAGTTAATACTATTCATAACCTCTTTTTAAAATCTTGTTTGGTAAGTCATGGTGCGCTTGAACTCGGTGTTGTGTGTAGTGAAAGTTATTGAATTATTTCGAAGAAATAACACACTATGAAATCATGGGGTGTTACAAAAAAAGGAAGACAATTTTATTGGGGCTAATGAGGAAAAATTTATAAGTCTTACATGATATGCCTCTTTCTTTTTCATGAACATGAAAAATCAAGGTCGGTTGCTTCTTTAGTAGACTAATTCAGAGTCTAAAAAAATAATTGGAGATACGAGACTTTAATTTCATTGAAGAGATTGTTTGTTGTGCCCATATGTTTGATATGGAGATTATATACTCTTAGTGGTCTCATGGGATTAAAGATAAAAAGAAGAAATTTGAACTTAATATTGTATTATCAATAGGTAAATTCCAAATGGTTAGAAAAACCAATATTCCACATGCTAAAAGTGGGGGAAGAAGAATCCTAGGAACTATCGAAAGGGAACGAGGTGATGGTTCAAATTTTGAAGAGAGGAGTAGCCAAATAATTATTTCCAAAGTTATATGAATAATCCCTCAAATATGGAATATGAAAGGAAGGTTTAGATCAACCCTCATCCTATATTATAGTGTTTCAACTACAAAGAACATGGGAATTATTCATGCCTATGTCCTAAGCCACTGGTTATTAGAGAAAATAAACAACAACAACCACTACAACCACATGGAAGGGAATATGATGCTACTACTATTGAGGTAGATCCAGATAATGATGTGGTGATTGGTACATAGGTTATTATTTCATGAATAGCTATGATTTTGGTTCCACAAATTATTTCATATCTAGAACGTTTAGTATAACTATTCAAACACCACCTAAAAATATAGAGTTTGAGTTATATGTGAGAATAGAAAAAGGGGTATTTGTTTTATATGAAGTATATAACTCTTTCCCAGTTAATATTAGTGGAATAAACATCTCCTAAAATCTTATCTTACTTACTTTGGTGGAGTTTGAATCTATATTGTTCATGGATTGGATATCTTTATACAAATATAACATCAACTATCAGTAAAGGGATATCACTGATTACACATGTCGAGGAATCCTACAACTCTATATAAGTGTAAGGATGAGGTTGAATCTCTTTTAAAATCATCTTCACAAGTTTGGATATTACTACATTATGAGAAATCCTATTAATTTCAAATGATTGGTATGAAGGATGGGGTCTTCATCGAACACATGCCCATATTTAGGGACAACACTGATGTGTTTTCCAAAGAATTGCATGTTCTTCCTCCAAATAAAGAGGTTGATTTCTGAATTGAAATTTTTCCTTCTTCTCAGTCTATATCAATGATTCCTTATAGAATGGCTACCATTGAGTTGGAAGAACTATAGAAACCAAAACAAGAGAATCTGAAAAAGGGTTTCATATGGCTTAGTGCATCACTATGGGGTGTACAAGTCCTCTTTGTTAAGAATAAAGATAGATCAATGAACCTTTGCATTGAATATCATGAGCTCAAAAAATCAAGATAAAGAACAAGTGTCCTCAACTGTAAATAGATGGATTATTCAAAAAGCTACATCTTGACAATTATTTATATAATGTGGACCTTCACTCAAGATATCATCAATTAAAGGTGAAGACATAAGATATTCCCCAAACATCCTTTCAAATGAGGTATGGACACTATGTGTTTATAGTGATTCCCTTCGAGCTCACTAATTCTATATAAATTATCATATTCTTAACGAATAAAGTCTTTTTAGATCACCTCGAAAAAAATTGTAGTCCTTATAGATTATATTGTAATATATTCCAAGATCAAGGAGGAACACAATGAGCTTTTAAATACAATAATTAATACTTTTCAATGGGAGAAACTACATAAAAAGTGTAGTCAAAGTTAGTTCTAGATGGAGTAAGTGTCATTATTAGAGAATGTTTTCACCCTCAAGGGAATGTATGTGGACCCTTCTAATACAAAGGAAATCAAAGAGTGGCCCATGAAAACATCTTGTAACAACAATCCGTATTTCCCTTGTTCTAGATGGGTATTACCGGTGATTTGTGAAGAATGTATCATGATTTTCAAACCCACTAACCAAGATAAATCATAAGGGATTAATTATTTTTCTAGACCAGTGAATGTGAATAATGATTCAAAGAGTTTAAAAATAGACTTATCCCTACACTATTACTTGCACTTCTGATAAGTGGGGATCTATTTGTGTTATATTGAGATTTTTTAAATAAGGGATTAATATGTGTACTAATGAAAAATTATAAAGTGATAGCCTATGACTGAAGGTAGTTGAAATTTCAGGATCAAATCTATCCTTTACTTGATCTGGAGTTTTCGATTATGTTCTTCACATTGAAACTATGGAGACATTATATCTATTGGAAAAAGTGTGGGATATATAGTGGTCATATGATCCTAAAATATATATTCACAAAGAATGACCCTAATATACATTAGTGAATATGGTTAGATCTTATCAAGGATTGTGACTAATCAATCCACTACCATCTTGGTTATGAAAATAAAGTGGTAGATTCTTTAAGTTTAAAAGATCCTGAAACATTATCAATGATAACAACTCAGAAGGATAAAATCTTCATAGATTTTAAGATTATAGAAATGGGGATCAATAATGGTGGATTATAATCAATCCTTTCTCAAATTATTTTTCAACCATCCATTATGAAGAAAATAAATAAATCGAAAATTAATTATGTGGAAATTTTTAAGAAGGTGGAAGCTATCAAAAAAGTGAAATCCTCAGAGTTTGAAATTTTTATGGAAGGAGTTGTATGATTTTAGTCATGAATATGTATACCATCAAATCCAAAGATGAATAAAGATATTAAGAATGGTGTACATAGCTAAACCTTCTCTATTCATGCAGGGATCGCAAAGATGTATTGGGATCTCTGAGAGAATTATTGGTGGGTAAATATAAATAAAGGGATCACAGAATAGACCTCAATATTCCTGGTAGGTTAGAAAGTGGAGGTCAAAAGATAAAATTATAAGGGTATGATGAAACCATTACTCATCGAATCATGGAAATGGTATAACATCACCATGGACAATGTCACCGTACATGTGAAGAAATATAGAGGAAACAATTATATATGGTTTGTTTTTGGTTCATCTTACAAAGAAAGGTAACTTTATCACAATTTCCTAGGACTTCTCATTGGATAAAATGGTATGAATATACCTCAAAGATGTATTAGGGGTACATGGAGTACCACTATCAATTCTCTCTGATCAAGATCTTAGATTCCCCTCTAAGTTCTGAAAAAATTCTCTAACATGCTATAAACCCTGAACTAAAATAATGTATGAATTATTGTCCACAAACTGATTGCTAAGAGGAGAAGACTTTTCATACACCAGAATACAGATGGAGAGAATGTTCAATAGACATCAAAGGGGGATTTTACCAACATCTTACTCTATTTGGGTTCTCTTACAACAATAATGTCCACTGGTGAATCCAAATGGCCCATATGAAGAAAATTATAGTAAAAGATGTAGAACACCATCATGTTGGGATGAAGTCAGTGAATATAAGATGCTAGGACCTAAATTGGTTGAATAAATTCTAGAAAAGGTGAAAGCTATTCAACAGAACATCAAGGAAGCCTAATCTTGATAAAAGATCTATGAAGACAATCATTGATGAGACCTAAAGTCTATGGTTGGAGACATGATATTCCTCTACATATCTCCATGGCAGAGGATTATGATATTTGGGAAGAAAGGAAAGCTAAGTCCTAGTTGCATCGAACCCTTTGAGAATATTGATCATGTCGGAGGTGTGGTATATCAACTATAACTTACACCAATTGTGTCTCAAGTATATGACGTATTACACATATACTTCTTGAGAATTACATACAAGATCTCTCACATGTACTAAATTCAGAGGTGGTGTAGTTATAAAATAAACTCTCTTATGAGGAACAATCAGTGAAGATAATAGATCATAGAGATAAAATTCCAAACAATACTACTCATCTGTAAAAATTACTAGGGTGAAACCGTAAGTACAAATAGGAATAATGGGAACCATAGAAAGTGATAAAAGTGAAGTATCCTCACCTTTTTTCACCATATTATGTAAAATGAAATTTTGAGGAATAAATGTCATTAGGGGGAAGAATTTAATGACACTAGATTTTATCAATGGAAAATCCCTTATTAAAATTATATCATATAGAATAAATCTCATACATCATAGAGATATCCTAATAAAAACATTATTTTCATAAATGAAAAATGAAATAAGAGGTAATTTTCAAAATTAAGGATATCATACCAATGGAGTAATAACAATACCATTAGAATAGTAATATGACCATTAGGAATAGTAATCTGGTCATTAGAATAGTAAACTCAATTATGAAATTATAAATAAAATTTATGTGTCTTATAAATGAAAACATGATATATTTATATCAATGAATAAGTAAATAAAGTTTTGAAAATGATATATTAATTGTCAAAATTTCTGTGAAATAGAAATGTATAATTAATATTATGATTTAAAAGAATATTTATTTTTAAAAAATACATTAATAAATTATTATTTTGTTATCTTATGACATAATATAATTCTATGTTACCATAATTTATTTTCTTATGTGTCATAAAATTAGTTATAATATTATAATAGAAATATTTTGAATAAATGATTATTTTACTAAAAAATTAAATTTATCATATTTAGAAAATTATTTTTATAAAATGGATTCAATTTTTTAAATATAAACATTAAAAGTTGTTTGGGTTGAATTTTTGGGATTTTTCTAAAATAGTTGAATTTTTTGGTGAATAGTTAAATATAGTAATTAACAGTATTTTACATTTTAATCCAAATTTATGATTATATGAGTCAAGGATGATGTAAGAACCAATTATTTCAAAATAAAATTCACTATTTATTGAATTCAGTCATAATAATCAATATTATATTTATACTTGAGCCAAGATAATAGAGTAATGAATAAAATAACCAAAAACCCCCCCTCCCCTCCCTCTACAAATACCAACCACCACCACCTATTCTCCTCACACCATATATGATTTAAATATTGGTAATATTTTTCAAAATTTCACCCCCAAGACTCTTATCCACATTTTTTTTATTTATGGTCTCACAAAAATACAATTTCCATGTGCCTTAAGGAGGTTCTCAATGAGGCGTTATTCAAGAGGTAAAATCCACTGCATTTCCCTTTAAATTATTTCATTCTTGTACATCATACTTTCCTCCATTATAAAAAGTGAAACGATCACTCAAATATCATAAATATACTATAATTTTATTATCTTAATGGTATATCCATCATCAAATCTCTTCTCTTCTCTATTTTATCTTAAAAACAAAAACATTTTTATGATGTGTCGATTCACCACCATCGTGGATCATCTTTTTTAATTTTCTATTACCACCTTCATGGTTAGTCATACTACAATTATAAAGGTTAAAAAATGTTATAAAATTTATATTAAAACTTTTTGATATTTATTTAACTGATATATATACATGATATTAAATACTAAAATCGAACTAGTTTGTGATGATTGAAAAATCACCCAAATAAATTAACATTCATCATTAACATTTTATCTGATGATACATTCACATTTATGAAAAAAATGATATATGTAATTATTTAAAATTATGGGGGTATATAAATATTATATAATTCCACTTATAGAGATTTTCTTTTATTTTACGGGAACTCCAATAATTAAATATAAGGAAACTAATCATAAAATCATAAAATAAACACACCTAAAAGAACAAAATTAAAAATTATAACTCATCAAAATGATAGTAAATGAACATAATAAAATTATAATAAATAAAATAAACTTTTAATATTTTATTTATAAATTAATTAGTGGATATAATTTTATTATCAATGACATTAAGTGTAAGTGCATAATGCTTTCAACATTAGGTCAGGGATCTTTCTAAACCTCCCAATTACCATTGGGTTATGCTTTCTCTCTCTTTGAATCAATTTAATTCTTCATTATTATTATATACCTCTTCCATATTCTGTTTCTATTTTCCCAAATTATGTATCCTTATCCATTAATAATTTTTTGATGTGAAAATACATGTTTTATGATGTTCCCTTCTCGATTCTTCCTGATAAGAAAGCCCGATTAAAGGGAACTTCTCTATTTCTTACCAATTCTCAAGTACACTCTGTATTCTATTTTTAGACTCCACTATTTTTATAAAAAACCTCATTTTATTATAAAAATATCTTATTATATTTCTTTATTTATGAAATGAAATTACGCTTTGTTTTCTTTAATTATTCTCTTATATTTTCCCTTAAACCGCAAAAAGTGGCTAATTTATAAAGATGTATACCCACTCTTTTTACATGTTTTCACTTAAATTGGACATAAATTTTTAGGATATATTCCTATTTTCCCTTATTAATTTCTATATATGATTTATATTAAGTATTTCATTGACACCATTATGGTACTTTTATTATTTATGCCTAAGGGCGTGATTACAATACCGACTTCCTTCCTTGGGTAACACTTATTTTTATTCCTTGTGCTTGATAAATCATGTGGAACACATATACATGATAATGTTATGATGGGTGCCCATATATTGCTCCAATTTATTGGAAAATTTTTAGTTTCATGAGATGTATTTTTGGGATAGGGAGTAAACATAATTTTTTTATGGTACTTTTCCAACCAGGTGATATAGTCTTGCAAGTTAGCTTTGATTAATTTTTAAGTTGTGTTATATGTTTCTGCCACATTCCTATTCTTCAATGATTATATGATCCCATGTTCTAAATTTTATTCTTCTATATCATTTTTCATGTTTCATCCCTTGATATGTCGTTATGTTATTACTTCCAACCCATGTGTATTCCTTTATTCTTATGATTATTCCCTTACTGGAATTTTTATCTCATCCACTTGTTCATGTATTCCATAGGTTATCCTTTTTAGGTGTAAGATATCAAAGGATGTAAGGATATCATTATGAATTTAAAATAAAATATTTCTTTATTTTGGTTTCATGCCTTCTTATTATAAAACTAATCTTCTAAAGACAGTAGACTTTACTATCCTTGGTTTGTATTTGTTGATTAATTATGGTTAAAATCATGTAATAATATATGTAAAAGGATAGGGTCTCTATACCTAATCATGAATAAAACAATCTCTTGAGAATAAATAGATACTAAAATCTTTAATGTTTAGGATCGACACTACCTCTGGTGAGGTAAGGCCCCGCTAGCCGATGTACCATTGGAATATCGAATCGGATTGGTGATACATTCCAAATTTAGTTACTAGAGTGCATTCATGGTGGGCCACAACCACATAAAAAATACAACATTGAAAAGTACGGTGCAGAATAACCTTATACCTATGCTATTTAAGGGAAATTGATCTATGAAAATGCTACTGCATGTTTACTTAGTCTCAATCAAATTACATTCATTTTTTGGGCCTACTGCCCTATTTTATTCACATATTCATAGCTATTAGTGTTTTTTATTTGCCTACTACCTATTTATTCATAGAAAATGTAATTTATTTTACATGTTGTATTATTTTTTTCTGAATTTTATTATCCTCATTGACCATCTTTGATCCAATGGTTGTTAGCATACTCTTTTGTGTTTCCTTCCAATGTTTATTTTTCCTCACTGATGCGGATCAATATATATTTATGTTTTGGTAATAATGTTTCCTTACCATTAGATGCATGTTCAATTATCTGAATGTCCATGTTGATTGTGGTTATCTATAAGTCGTACATCCCACATCCTCACTTATTATTCTTGTCATTCATTTTATGATCATCACTATTCCCTACTTTTGGTTTTCTTCTATTCAATGAGAAGCTCATTAGTTTAATTTCCTTTTATTTATGTGAAAGGAAGAAATCCCTGGTTTCTTATGAGATAATTGAGAGATGTGACGGATTTTTAATGTGATCCCTGTGTCATTTCCTTCAATGTTTGGAATACTAATCCCTTGCATGTGGAGTTTTGTTCTAATGAAGAATTAGTAGATATGACGAGATTTGTGAAAATGGGATGATAACTACAAGAGGCTTCCTCAGAGGGTGTATATTTATCTTATTTGGGATCTATTATAGAACCAACTTCTATGTACTTTATGATTAATTATAAGCATTTTTTTAATATTAATGAACTCCTTATCATATCATGATTCTTCTTCTGCATGGCATAGTACGTAATAATTTCTTAAGTTTTATATCCACATTGAATGGACAAGGACGTTCCCCACTATGTTGAAAACTAATAAGTTCTATGAAATTAATCATAAATATATATTTTATATCCAAATTATTTCATTTTATGGGACTCAATTTTTATAGACTATTTGGGGTGGAGACTCATAAAACTTTGGTACACCTTTCCATAGTGTACAACCTTGAAAATTTCTAATGCATGAAACTATGAGAATAGGACTAGTAGGAAATACAAATTTATATATTTAAATGAATGTTTCTATCTATATTTGTGTGAATGGACACTTAGAATTTAATAGTATTATTAATGAATATTATTATTCACTTACATTGATGTATTAAGGAAAATTATGAAAACATATTCTCATAGTGAAGTAGGAATCATTGGGTGCATTATGAGTAATATTGTATTAGTGAATAATGAAAAGAAAAATTTATCTATTTTATTCTTTAATGCAAGTTGATATCTCAATCCCATGTTATGGGAATAAAATTGCCTATATAAATCCATGTCATGAGTGTTATGTGGTAAATTTAATTTCATTAATTTTAAAGAAAAGATACATCAATCACATAGGTTGATGACATCAAAATGCAACCTATTTTATTAGGAATATTTGATTAATGGAATATATTATATAGTTAGAATTTTTATGAGGTTTTATGTTATTTAAAAATTAACTTCTTCCTTTATGGGTGTCTGGGCATGTTGTGATATGCTATCATTGGACTTTGGAAATCTCTACCTAATGACACTATGAAAGAGGTCTATAGGGTCACACGCTATCTGTATCTTGGACCTCAATTAAATAAGAATATTAATTATTATTTAAAATGTCGAATAAATATTATTAACATACATGTTTTTCTAATTATTCATGTTTTCTTGATCGTATATATTCAACACTATGTATTTGAGATAATATTTTTTCCCATAATATTTAATAAATATTTATTTTTTATTAAATGAATATAATATTTATATATTTATTATAGAATAATTAAGTGATATTTATTTATTGAATAGTCAGAATTAAAATATTGATAAATAATGTGTGGGAATGGATAACCTAGTTTAAAGGTCCAGTAATAAATAAGATTTATATTAAATATTATTTGAATACATTTTAAAAAATATATACAATAAATAATATTTAATTAATTCACTAGTTTTTCACTTTCCAATAAATATTATTATTATTATTAATGACATGTGGTTTCATAGGGATTAAGGAAATAATATGAATGCATGTGAATTTTTTTTTAAACCCTAGCACTATTAAAACAAAATTATATATTTTACAACCCAAGAGCTAGCCATTATTTTGGGTGTGCTTAATGACATGAAGAATTCTCTCAAGCCATAGAGATACCCTCTCTGAGAACACTATAAAGAACATAAAGTGATCCTCCTCCCCTACCCCTACCTGTTCTAGAGTGTCCAAGGAGAATTTCTCTTGGAAGATATTCTCATAGTGATCAATGATGAACTACCTTATCATTAGGATCTTCCACGCTAGCACTCTTAGATTTCTATGGTGATGCTCCATGGTTTGTGGTATACATATGGATCAAAGCTAGAGGTAATATTCAATTGATTCATATGAAATAACGATGGTATGGCATAGAGTAATTGACAGGTTCATCAATTAACAATGAAGTTAGTCACAATGTAATTATTTAATTGTATATATTAATTATAAATCATTATGTTATGATCCTACATTTAGTTTCAACATTTTCATGTTTATTAATATTTGATTCATTTATATTTTTTATGGTTTTCTTTAACGATGTACATATTATATCAATCATTAATTATGACAAAAAACCGAATTCAGCATTCCTTACTAGAACGTTTATTATTCTCATAACCTTCAAGTGGTATCAAAGGGTCCACATTGTAATTTATAATTATTTAAATATAATTGATTGATTTACACATTTATCATTAGTTTTTAATATTATATTAATAATTTTTTAATCAAAATTGTGAGATCTACTCTTTATACACTTTTTTCACACAAATATAATCGATAAATGGATTGATATTGAGAAAATAAAATTCATAATACTTTTCTGGAGGTGTCAAGGATTCTAGACAGTTAACACTAGAGTACAGAGTGTGTAGCTCATAGTTATACACCATGTACCAGTGTTTAATTCAGCAGTATGGATCACAAATTAATTTAAATCATGTTAATTTATTATGTGTAATGTGTATTTGATACACCACATGTTGATCAATTCAACCTTGTGAATAGTTAATCAGATTGAATGACATGTTACTTCTGTACATGATGTTTAATACATTAGTCTAAGATGATCAGTGTGTTTTTTACAATGAAAATGTGACTTGTAACAATGTAAATAAAAGACCACATTATGTGCAGCATAGATAAAAATCATGAACTCCATCAATTTTGCTGGTAATATGACATGCCCAGTCCCATGGAAAATTCCTTGGATAGATGACGAATAACTATACACAACCTGTAGTTGGGTAGTACACATTGTTTATATTACCATATTATTCTGAAATTAAAATTGATTAATGATACTATATAAAACATAACAACATGTGTGCAATCGGTCATGTATTTTATTCTTAAAATCCATGTGATGTGTTATATATAAATAAATATATATATATTAAATTTATAACAAATTCTTGCATAATATTCAGAAAACTTTTGTGTGTATAAATAATAATAAAATTATTACTCCATGCACATTAAAACATAAAATGATATTGAAAAAAAATGTGTTTATGTTTGAATTATTTGATAGTACACACCTTGAAATTGCATGATAAGACATGTATGTTTTATATCGCATGAGTAAAAAGTATATCTATATCATACACACTGGGTAGTTCAGATTGGTACTCACCATGTTTCCTCCAAAGTATATGTTTTATACTTAGTCAATTTTAAATATTATTTTTAATTTATTTAAAAATAATGATGGATAATAATATCAATAAATTTTGTATGGAAATATAGATTAAAGATGTATTAATTAATAAAGATAATTCATTAATTCAAGTATGATTATCTTAAATAAGAATTATTGGGAATGAATTCTTCTTTATTAAATGAATAGTCTATAACTATGTGGATGATCATGCTAATATACTAGAAATTAGTATTTTATTGGTTTCCATTGGATTTATTATTAAATTAAATTGATAGAATGTGTTTCATCCCTCCTTTCATTATGTAATGGCCTATCTATGAACAATTTACTTTTATGTAAACCCCATAACGAATCATTTAGTTCCACTCATTTTAGTGTGAGTAAACTATTATTTAATGGATGGAGATCCCATGTCTGTGGATGTGGTAGATGTTTAGATCCAAGAAAAAACCAATCCAAGATATATATGGGAGGAAATATGGAAAATATATAACATTAACCAAGTCATTGATTGAGGTGTTTTTCCCCTAGGTGGATGAGTAGTTTATCATCCTCTAGATAAACTAACAATTAAAAAATCACATGATCATACCAATATTATTATTTCATTTATATCAGCTTTCAGAGTTAATTTTAATATGGATGCTTTATCATGACGACATGAATTAATGAAATATAAATCACTAAAAATATAACTAAAATAAAAAGGATTATGTGTAAACATTATCTAAGAAATGATTAATCACATAATTAAATCCACTTTATATTAAAAATAATTTAATTAAAATAAAATTTTCTATTACATATACATATTTAAAAGTCCCTTAACTATACATATTATGTTAGTATAGCCTTCCCCTACTATGGTAAGAATCAATCCATAGTTCAAGGTACTTAACCATCATTTATTGGGGTTCTTTTAATTATTGGGGATTTTTAATCTTAATTTTTAGGCAGACATAACCTCGTTCATATTAAGAGTCAATTGCCTCCATGAGACTTAGTGTGGATATTAGAAATTTTTTTGATTAAATTTGAATTCATGATTTAAATATTGGGTATTCTACTCTGTAGATAAAGGAGTTTCAAGTAAAAGTAGTTGGAAAGTTATGCATACCTAAATACATTTGAATAACATGATGAACCTCTATCAGCATTATGAGAAATGGAATACGGATCCTTGCCAGAATAATATCCAAGTAACAGGATATTTTGAAACTAATAGTGAGGGATACTTGGTTTCAATATCATAGGGAGAGATTAATAAATTTAATATTTGTTACGAAATTTTATATATTAGATAAAGTGCTAAAAATTTTAACTTCTTAATTATAGACACATAAATACAAATGAATTCAACCATATCATGTTGATCCATACATAGTAAATATAACCATATAATTGGCACTAAATTAAAAGAATGGAATAAGGCACTATCAATTTATTATGTCTATGAAGGGAAATTATATATACTATAAAATCATATTCCTAATGTTTTTTCCATGAGTATTAAGAGGAAGGATTGTCTATATATGAAAAACATTTGGTTGATTCCACATATTTCCAATGTTTCATGTTATCATCCATGTTTATTGATATTTTGATGTAACCTGAGGATATGGACACTTATAGTACAATGTTTAACCTTTATGATCTTTATCAAGAGAAGGTGTGATAAGAACTAAAAAAGGAAATTTTTGAAATGGTTAATTAGAAGCAGTTATTATAACCTCCGTTAAACAAGTCATATTAAATATAATTTATAATATAGTAAGGGTTTAACATAACTATCTCTATATTTTTTTATTTTCAAATTTACTAGCGTTTTTTTTTACACTGCTCTTAAATCATTCAATTATATTGGATATCCCTACCCCATTCCCACCCCACCCCCATGAACCCAATACATCCCCCTATCTCCAACCTCCAATGGGGAAAACCCCTCTCGTCTGTGATCCCCACTCTCCCCAACCCCTCGACAGTGAACACCCCCTCTCAGCCCCTCTATCTGACCCCTCAATGGGTTTAATCCCCTCTCAACCCTGATCCACCCTCTCCCAAACCCCCGACGGTGATTTCCCCCTCTCAGAACCTCGGTCAGGTCCCCACCCCCAGCCCCCTCAACCCCCCAACGGTGATTTCCACCTCTCATCCCTGATCCCCCCTCTCCCCTACACTTGAATCCATGATGAAAACTACTCATCAGCCGCAGTCCCCCCTCTCCCAAAACCTCAACAATGACCTCCCCTCTCAGACCATATCCCCATTTCACCAACCCAAACCTTTAATGACAATTTCACCTTGGTCCTAATGACACTTCTCCTTAATAATGACCTCCCATTGACTCTAATACCCCCTCTCCATAACAGTGACCACATGTCACCCATCTTTCAGATCTCATCCCCGTGACCTTGACCGCCTCATCCCAATGATGACTTTATAGTGGCACCCATACACTTTGATATAAATTTAGGTGAGTATTCATATTTTTTAATTTTGAAAAAAATTATATATATTTTTATAATTAATTACGTATTTTTTATGGAATGATACAGGTGCCCAGGTTGTTGTCAGTTCTTTCTGTAATACTTGAAGATTATACATTTTTATAAAGAGGTAGTTCAATATTTCATTTTTTATCACTTACCCATTTAAGAAATAATTTAAATTTTTATAAATGATAATTTTCTAATTAATTTCCAAATTAAGGGACATTATGGGTTTTATTTGGGAGAATGGTGGTTTACATGTTTTGTATAGGTGTTTTCATCCGAAAAGCCATATCATTTAACCAACGGTTTAAGAAAAAAATCCATATGTAAATTACTACTCTCTTATATGTTCCTAAAATGAAATCATGAATTTAATATATTAAATGAAAAATAATCTTATTCAGGATTACAATGAATAATTATTACTTTATGCTACTTAGCATCAGATTGTGTGAATATTTTTGTATTTTCTACTCTCTTAAATTTGATTATTATTTTTCAATTTTCTTCAAAAAATGTTATAAACTCATAATTGCAAAAAAAATCTATTATGCATATAGAAATGCATACACCATATATCATAGTCCAAAGTTCTTATTTTAAGATATATTTTTTTTCATTTCCACAATTATTGATGAAATATATAGTTATAGAGACAATCATGTTTCTAGGATACAAAATAAAATTTTATTACCTATGAAAAGTACAAAATTTAGAGATATTTTATTAGAATAATTATGTTCATTAATTATATTGGACTGGTAATATTATAATCGATATCACAGTATCATATCTCCTTTTCTCAATGAACTTATTCCAAAATATCCACCCGTATTACTGTGAGGGGTTGTAATTATTCGTTTATGTTGTTTAATTATTAAATGTTGGATTGAATTATTTTTATGCTGAATTTTATTTATGTTGAATCAAGACCATGTTCTTGTCAATGAAGAAGTTGGGTGATGTTTTATTTTGAATATAGTGATTTGATTAAACCTTTATATCTTTATATTTGAATGTACAGATAGAAGAGTGACAGCCAAATTTCTGTGGATAAAATTCGGAAAATTTACCTCAAAAAACACCTTGGTATGAAAATGGTTTGGATTGTTCTCAAGATTAAGAAATTAAAAAATTATTAGTGGATAGTAGAATAAAATTTTCATTCCATAATTGTAAATTCATGAAATGGTTGAATATAAATAAATTATAAGAGCATTTGATATTGAAATAGTTTCCTTTTTGATATTTATGTTGGATTTGGAATAGTGAATAAAATGATAAGGAAAGTAAAAAAAATGAAAATACTATCAATGAAACAAAAAGTGATCTACCAGATGAGAATTCAATATGAAAATTGATAAATGAAACATTTTACATTTCAGGATACAATGTCCAATATTTTAGTAGATGAATAAAACCTTCAGTTGATTCTGCTCTAGTTAATCTTGCCTAGAACATCAGGGATCCGAAAATGAGTTTTATGAATTAGTAGAAGAAGGAAAAAAAATTGTTTTAAGGGTCTGCCATGTATTTGGAGTTGACTTTTCTAATAAGGTTTTGTCATATCAAGTGTCTAGAATTACAGGAGAATCATTGTACATTTTTTTAGAGTTTAATTATGATGAATTTAGTAAAGCTACAATCTCTACATAATTCTTTGAGATAAAAAAAATCATTAATTAACTTGGACTTGATTGAACAAATATACATGAATTCCCTAATGATTACATGTTTTATAAAGGAGAAGATATTAATAATGAATAATTTATAAGATTTAATATAAGAAAATTCTAGTCAATAAACAAAAATGAGAGTATAAATCAATGTCACCCAAGAAGAAATAAAAGAATAAAACTCTTGTAAAAGTATTGCATTACTTTATAATGAATTTATGATCGAAAATATTACTCATGTCAACGAAGACTACATACCACATAATGTTTCATGCTCGTGGTAGTAACAAAAATGGATTGATGCGACATTTATAAAAGCATACAACATAGAAGGTGTTTGATCCATTATATTAATATTTTTCTTTGGATACTAGGAATGTTCATTTGGGATTTCCTTGGGATTGTTTAAACCCTTTTGGTACATTAAGTTGTAATTTTATAATTATGACATTTGTTTTAGCCTCCTATAATCTACCTCCATGGATGTGCATTAAGAAGGATTCATTCATTATTTTGATGATTATTCCTAGATAGAAAATGCCTTGAAATGAAATTGATGTATATATTCAACCTCCAATCACTAAATTTCCTCAATTCAAGGATGATGGCACCGAAATTGATGATGCTTCAACATGAAAACTATTCAAAATGCATGCTACTTTAACTATTCAAATTAGTGACTTTCTTAGACTAGGAAACTTATCCGGTTAGAATGATCATACCGGTTTGGATTGTCCGATTTTTAATTTTGATTTTGAAACTCAATGATAATATCATAGTATTAAATTGTGTTTTATATTTAATCTTCAATTTCTTGATGCTTCTAATAAATTTTGGGTTAGTAATACAAAATTCAATGTAGATATTAAATTGATAAAATCATAGAAGGTGTTATATAGTTCAGAAATATAGGGACGATTAATGAATATCACTATAGAATTTGGAAAATGTAATTAGTTTAAACAAGGGGGAAGGCTATGAGGTATAATATCCAATGAATCCAGAAGACAATAGTGGAAGATAAAGAGTATATTTTTTTAACTTTATTATTTGAATTTTAATTTGACATGTCATAATCTTGACCTAATGCATATTAATAAGTGTAATTTTTCTTTGTATTTTATCCATTATTATTTATATAAATTTATTATACGTCATGATTTTTAAAAACTTTTTTATATTTTTTTATAAAGTCTAATGAAATTAGTCACTCTATTGGTTGAGAAAATATATGTTTTAATGCTCCTAAAAAACACGATGGTAGTTTTATAAATAAACATATCAAGGATGTTGGAGTAAGTACCTTTCATTACTATATTATGTTATTTAATTACTATAAAAACATAATAATGAAAAATATATTATAATATTAAACAAGTATTAAACACAATTAAACAGTTCAGCTACATAGATTAAATTATACTAATTTGGCATCAATTGATGCGTCAAGTTGACCCTATTTAATTGGGTTTAAGGCTTATTTGTTTTTATAGTTTTATTTTCATTATTATTTTGTATATTAATGAAATAACAATAAATATTAATGAAAAATTTATTAATTAGAAAATATTATGACGTTCAGATAATGTAAAAAATAATTTTTAATATTATTTTGTATTAACAGGTTAAAATTCAAGAACTGTGGGATTTTAACCCTTCACGATTATCATCGGTTTCCTAGAACAATGTAATTTTAATCGTTTTAGGGAGGGAGAATCATGGATGTGTATGAGGGATAGGTTTTCAACCTACTCCATTTGGTGACTATGGTATGGAATCATCATCCATTACTACTCCAACTGAGTGGGTGGTTGAGTAGTGTCATTGATTGGGAATCACAAAGATAAATTGATGGTTTGAAAGAAAAAGTGTAAGAACAAGACATGTATTGGAAAACAAAGGATCAGTGGTGGCCAAAAAGGGAAAATTATTTAGTTTAATTATTTCAGGAGATGACCCACACAATCCTTGATGAGACTTCCAACCATATAGGTCATCATGCCTTAGTAAATTCTAAATACCATGAATCTTTAACACATTTTAAAAAAAACATACAACATCTATAACTAAATTTAAAATGATACTTTTATAATGAAAACATGAACATTATGTCAAACCAGCTGCATAATGTTTCAAATTGATGTTTGGTTGATTCTTACATGCCAAAAATGAATTATGGATTATTATCATAATGTTTGAAAACAACATAATCTCATTTTCTAAAATTTGTTTCAGTAAATTGATTGTAAAGTTACCAAACCCATTAGAAACATGTGTCTTGGGGTCAAAACTCGGTAAACAATGTTGGATGTTCATTAAATCAGAAGAAAACATTTGTATATATATTTTCTAAATATAATATAAAACAACACATCATTCTGAGTTACAGTTTTCTTGGGATTCCCAAAAATGTGTTTTTAGTCATTTAAAAAAATTTGAATGTAATGGTGAAAACCATATAAAAATGCCTCATTTTGATGAGAAATCAAGATAAAACCACCAGTGATTCATTTTGGACATGTATTCATAGACAATAAGTCAATCTTAGGTGTGGTGTGGTTGAAATGAATTAGTAAATAGATTTTAATGGTACCAAACCCTTTAAAATGTATTTTATGGTTCCAAAACTAGGAAAACAATATCTTATGACCTTGAAATCATAAGTAAATGACCATAGATTTATTTTTGAAATGTAGAAACTGACAGTACGTCATTATGAGTTATGGTTCTCCTAGAATTCCCATAAATGTGTTTTTAGTGTTTTAAAACACTAAAAAATGTGTAATGGTAAAAACCATAGAAAACTACCTTCGATTGATGTGAATCATGTTAGAACCACTGGTGAGTTATTTTTTATGTGTATGTGCATACAACACATCAATATGACATGCAGTGTGGTTAGAATGACATGATAAATAGTTATTGAAGGTACCAAATCCTTTAATAAAATTTGAAGGGAGATGAAAACAAGAAAAATGACATCATCTTTCCATGAAATCATAGGAAAATGACTGTATATTGAGTATCAAAATGCAATAAATTATGGCACATCATTACATGTTACATTTTTCTCGAGATGCTTGTAAATAAGTTTTTTGTGTTTTAAAATTCCAAAATGTGGGTGTAAAGATCCAAACCATAGAAAATGACCTCATATTCATGTCAAATTAGGAAGATAAACCTTTTACTATTTTTATGTGTACTCATAGAAAACATGTAAATACGACATGCAGTGTGGTTCGAATGACTCAATAAACAATTTTTAAAGGTACCAAAGCCTATAAAAACATGTTTCCGATGGCTAAAACTATACAAATAATGTCTGATTAACATGAAATCATAAAAAAAAGACCACAGATTGTGTTTTGAAATTTATTAATTGAAGGCATGCCATTCCGAGTTATGGTTTTCTCAATATTCCTATAAACATGTTTTAGTGATTTAAAACACTAAAATGTGTGTTTAATGGTCAACCCATATAAAATGAACTAATATTAACATTAAATCATGGGAAAAACATCATGCCAACTAAAATTGTTTTATGGATATCCATAAATGCATTTCTAGTTTTTCAATACAATAAAACATGTGTGTAATGGTCAAAACCATAGAGAACGACATAATGTTGATGGGAAATCATGTTAAAAGAACAACTAAGTTATTTTATGATGTTTACTCATAGAAAAGGACATTAATATTATATGTGGTGTGGTCAGAATAACTCGGTCAATAGTTTTTAATAGTATTAAATTCCTTTAAAACATGTGTCTTGGGTTAAAACTAGGAAAATAACATCATATAGTCATAAAATCAGTGGATAATGACCATAGATTGATTTTTTAAATGTAGGAATTTAAAAAAACATCATTTTAACTTATGATTATCCTAGGATTCACATAAATATTTTCTAGTGTTTTGAAACAATAAAACAAGAATGTAACAGTCAAAAACTATTGAGAATGACCTCATATTGATGTGAAATCATGGTATAACCACCAGTGAGTTTTTTTTAATATAGGACATTCCTCCTTATCAATATCTTCAAAAACAATTATTATGTAAATTTCAAGCACACTACACATTGATTTAAAAATTAATTAGATTGTCATATACTTATTCCATTTTAGTTTTAACTGTTGAATCATATCACTAATAGTTGGGTTTATGTTCTTAATGTTTTTTTCATGATATCTTATGTGCTTTATTTTAAAATATTTTCTGTTTGATTAAAAAATAACAAATTTTATGTACAACGTTATGAATATATTATGTGTATTTTATCTTTTTGTTTTATTTTCTTAAAAATTATGGTTTTTATTATAGGTGGAAAATGTTGGAAATAGGTAGTAGTATGTCTATTATGGTCTATAACATTATTCATATGGAAATCAAGATAGTTCTTAGATTATGTGGTATGTTTATATTTTATCAATGAATCTACTATAATTCCAATTTATTATATTTATTTTTTATTTCTATCTCTTTTTTTGTTACATTTGATGAGATTATGTGGTCTGTTCTGGTCAATGATATAATGTGATGGCAGTTGGATGAAACATAAGTCATGGGATAGGCATATTTTGGCCATGGATTGTTTTTGTTGGACATATTTTATCTGTATATATCGATGACTAAGGTATGGTTTGAATGAGGTTACGAGTTGACTATGGTTATGGTGATTGAGGTTATAGTGAGTGAGGCTATTTTTTATATTATTTTTGATATATGATGTGTTTACTATAAATTTATGTTTTATTTTATTTCATGGTAGTGTTTTTTTATTTATATTTTTCATTAAAAATTATAAAAAAATTAAATTTTAAATAAAATATTCAGCACTATTTAATAATAACTACTGCTAAATAACATTCTATAAAATTTAATTAGTGTTGTTTATGGTCATTTTATCTATATAATTTTCACACCCAAATTTATAAATAAACCACCACTAAATAAAATTAAAATCGACTCTAAATTCTCAAAAAATTACACATACAAAAACCTCTTCTAAAAATAATAACTACCTCTAAATTATTTTTGACCATGAAATACATAGTTGTTTTTATAACCATATCTAAACAATTTTTTGGTGGTTTAAACCTACACTTATTGGGAAAAAACACCATTGTTAATACATACTTTTTATAGTGAGGGGGGAAATGTTATCTCTAATGCACTGTTCATGTGAAATCTTAGTGATTTGTCACATATTAGGCCTCATGTAGTCAAGATGATTGGTTACAGAGATTACAAAGAAAATATGGGCATTAAATTCTCTAATTATATGAACATATATCTTCTCATTTCCTCACTGTCTAAATCATTATCCAGTTTCATTTTGAATTAAAACATGATAAATAGTAAGAAGATATTTCATAACTTCTAACTCTCATTTCCAAGTTAACAAGAACTTGGGGCATTAAAAACCCATAGTCTTTATGCGGAAGAAGATAAGGAAGAACAAAGTGAAGTGTCCCAAGACTCATATTAAGTCTAAATGTCCCAATAATTTTCCTTCTAAGAAGAATAAGATCTAAATTTATGTATAGAAAATATATTCCATATGTTTTTCAAGTAGCAAGCTAGTGTAGTGGAAGAATAACTGAACCCAAATGTAAGGGGAAGCTAAAGGTGTGTTCATTATCGATTGTAATCTTTCTATAACAACATGATGGGTATTGGATATAGTTTTTGGTTCTCACATATAAATTAAAATGTAGGAACCATGTATTGTTAATTATATTTCCATAGAAGTTTTGGATCATAGATAAGCTAATGGATCATTACTTTCTACTTTTGTTATATGATATTAGTATATTCTATTTACAACTAGAATGATTTTTCTTTCATAGAACTATTATTTTGTGATAAGTGTTACTAAGAACATCATCTCTATTTGTTAACCTAACATGGATCAATTTATCTTCAAATTTGGAAATAAATAATGCCTATTTTATATAAGTAACATCTTCTATGACACAACTAAATAACAATTTTGTGTATTAAATTATGAAAACCATATACTAGAAATAGATAATGAATCATGTTTTCAATATTTTTATAACACTCGGAAGTGTCATTACTGTCTTGGTCATGTAAATGATAAGCATCTAAAAAATCCTTGTTAGTATGGTTATTTAAACTCTTTTGATCTAACAACACTTGAAAGATATTATACTTGTTATCAATGGAAAATGAATAAACCACCATTTAGAGGATAGGGTACAGGGGAAAAAGATCTTTTAGGAGGTGTAAAACTAATGTTTTTGGACCTTTTCCAGTATAAACTATTGATGGATATTCTTACATCAATAATTTTACTGTTGGATTGAGTATATGTGGATATGTATACTCGATGAGGTATAAGTCTGAGTCCTTTTTTTAAATTCAAATAATTAAAGAATAGATTATAGGTTCAACATGGTATGAAAATAAGAATCATTGATCAGTTCGAGGTGTTGAATATCTCAACCATGATTGTATCGAATTCTATTGGAGTTTGGTATTCTATCCCAACTCATTCTACCTTATACACCATAGTGGAATGATATTAGTGAATGGATGAAGCATACCATTATTGATATGGTAAGATCTATGATGAGCCATATTGATCATCCACTATATTTTAGGGGACATGAATTATATACTGTAATACATTTTTTAAATTGAGTATCAATTAAGGAAGATAATGAAATTCCATATGAGTTCATGTATGAAAATAAATCTTTGTTATCACGCACTAGTGTATGTGGATGTGGGGAATTTTTTAGGTCTATATCAGGTAAAAAATTAGCACCTTGATGCATGAATTGTATCTTGATAGGTTATTCTAAAAAATTAAGGGGACATTATATATATAACCCATCAGAAAAAAATGTAATTATCCCATGATAGGTTTTATTTATTGAAAGGGGTCACATCCTTAAGATGGGTGGTGGGAGAAATATTTACTGCAATGAATGTGAAGCTTAAGATACCCATGATTTGGTATGGGAAAAATTCTATAAGTCCGAATGGAAGAAGATATTCTTAAAAAAGAAGTACTATATTGAAGCATCAGGAATGTAAGATATCAAAAAAGATATATTTTTCTAGTCATTGAATAGCATACATCATTATTTGTTGAAAATAAGGAACCTATCTCTTATAGAGAGGTTGTAGAGAGCCCAAAAGCTACAAGATGGAAAGAATCCCTGAATTTTGAGATGTATTCCACGTATCAGAACCATGTTTGTGTTTTAGTCGACATTCCTATTGATGCAAATAATATTTGTTATAAATGGTTATTCAAGAGAAATATATACATGGAAGGTAAATTAAATACCTACAAGGAATAACTCGTAGATAAAGGGTTTAAAAAACATTATGGATTTAACTATTAAAAAACCTTTTCTCCAGTTACCATGTTTAAATCCATTAGAATTCATGATGCAATATTGTCTTACCATGAATTTGAAATTTGTAATATGTATGTCAACATAGATTCCATAAATGGGAACTTTCAGGAGGATGTATATATAACACAACTATAAGGGTTTGGGGCCCTAAAAATTTTCAAAAATATATACATGTTATATAGTTCTATTTATGGATTAAATAAATCATCAATATAATTGAACATTGTTTTTCAATTAATCTATAATAGACTTTAGTTTCATAATGAATGAAGACAATACATGTGTTTATAAGAAGTTTTTTGGGATTTTAATCTTTATCTTAGTAATATATATTGATGTCATATTACTTGGTAGAAATGATGTACCAGTCTTAAAGTCTATTAAGGAATGGTTAATCAAGTGAATGTCTATGAATGACATAGGTGAAGTAGCCTAAATTATAGGGATAAAAATATTTCATGATAGATCTAAAAGGTTGATTGGACTAAGATAAAGTACTTACATAAACCAAATACTAAAGGGATTTTTTATGGAATAATCTAAGAGAAAATATTTCTAGTGTCACAAGGTATACATCTTATCCAGAAAATGTTTCATCAACCACAAGAAGAGAAAGATATAAACGGTAACATATCAAACGTTTCTATGATAGGATCAATCATTTATTCAATGTTATTTGTTATTCTTGATGTTTCCTATGCCTTAAGCATAATAAAAAGCTATCAGGTTAATTTAGGTAGACAGCATTTCATTGTTTTTAAATCTATCATTATGTATCTGAGAAGAACTATTGATATGTTTCTATTGTATAGAGGAGATAAGAATTTTTAAATCAGGGTTTTTATTGAAGATATATTTTAAAAATATTAGAATGACCTGAATTCATTGTCTGGATATGTCTTTAGTCTCTTCAGAGATCTATGAGCTAGAAGAGTTCAAAGTAACTATTTTTCACCGATTATATAATAGATTATAAGTAAATAGTGGGTTATGATATAACTAAATAATATATTTGGATATATATCTTTGTCTAAGATCTTTATGTGGTACTTAGAAGTAGTGATCCTAACACATTATATTTTGATAATAATACAATAGTGGATCTTGTAAAAGTGCCATGGTCTCATAAACGGACAAAAAACATACTCTGTAAGTATCACTCTATTGGGATTTTTCACATATGGATGAATTTATGATGAGTAGAGTTTCATGAATGAAAAAATTATAGACAACTTTACTAAATCTTTATATTAGTAGAATCATGACTATTATGTGATAACTAGTGGAATGAAGATTTTTTGCAGTTGGCTCTAGTGAAATTGGGTGTATGTTAGAGTAGGTTTCCTAGAACCAACTTATTTTAAAATTATAATTTATTATATTCATTATTTTGAATATTAATGAACTACTTATCACATCATCATTTCTCTTTTGCATCACATGGTCTATGATAATGTCCTAAGAGTAACAATTATACTGAAAGGTTATAGTAGTTCCCCACTATGATGAGAAGCCAGAAGTGTCATGAAAATATTTGTAAATATATATTCCATATCCTAATGATATCATTTTATGAGACACAAATGATATATATATCATTGGTGGAGACTCATAGGACTTTTAGGAACATTTAATGGTTTATTCCCTTGGCAATTTCTAATGCCAGAGATTATGAGAACACAACCCTCCAGTAGTAAATATACATTTGTAGTTTTCATTAGATGTTCCTATATGAGAATTTGTGTAATCATCCTTAAGTTTTAATACTATTATTAATATATATTATTAGTATTGTAATTAGATGTATTGATAAAAACCATGGCACAAAATGTTCACGGTGAAGTAGCATACATTGGGTGTGTCATGAGTAATATTACATTAATGAATAATGTGAGAAAGGATATCCCCTTTTTTATTTTTAGTAGAAGATGATATCTTAGGACCATTGAGGGGAATGAAAAATATATAAATAAATCCATGATCATGGTGTTTTTTGGGTAGGTTTATTTCTAGATTGTAAGAGAAAGAAACATCAAGCACGTGGGTTGATGACAGCAGTATGCAACCTACTTGATTAGAGATATCATGATAAAGGGATTGTATTTCCCAATAAGTATTCATAAGAGTTTTTGTATCATTATGAAATTAATTTCTTTCTCTATGGGTTTCATCATATGTTTTATGATGTTAATCATTGAATTTGAGTCGCTTTTCCTAATTCCACTAAGAAAAAGTCCTAGAAGGTCGCACACTAATATATCCAAAACCTAGGTTAAATATAAGATTAATTATTATCTAACATATTTAATAAATATAAATCCCATACATTATTTGATAATTTTTCATGTTTTATTGATTGTATATATTTTGTCACTAGTTATCAGAGATAATAGTTTATGAGAAGAATATTTAAAAAATATTTACTTTCGATTTATTGTATTTAATATTTATTTATTTATTGAAAAATAATGAAATTGTATTTATTTATTAAATATTCATTATTCAATTATGGATAAATATTTTGGAGGAGTTAAGTATTGATATTTAAATTTCAGTGAGAAATAATATATATATTAAATATTATTTGAAAAAAATTAAACAATTTATTCAAAAAATAATATTTAATTAATTCACTAGTTTTTTACATGTCAGGAAATATTATCATTATTATTATTGACATGGGGTTTTTATGGTATTAAGGAAGTAATATGGGTTCATGTGAAATAATTATTTTTTAAACCTATCACTATATAAACTCAATTATATTATTTTGTACCCTAAAGATATCCATTTTTGGGTATTTAAAATGAAAAGAACAATTATCTCAAGATCTAGAGAGCCCCTCTCAATGAACTCTCTAAAACTGGGATATTGAACCTCCTCCTCCAACCATCTTTTTTTCTATAGAGACCAAGGAGAATCCTTATTGTAATCAATTCTCATGGGGATCAATGATGAATAATTCAAGGTCTAGGATCTTCCATGCTAACACTTGGAGATTCCTGTGGTGATTCCTGGAGGTTTATGGTGCATGTGTAAATCACTTCTAGAGGGAATATATACTCAATTCATGTGACACAATGATGTCACAACATAGATATGTTGTCAAATTTATCAATAAAGAAAGAATTCATCACATGTTAATTCATTAATTACTTAAATTAATTGTAGATTACTATTAAATGATCCTATATTTGGTTCTGGAATTATCCTTTTAATTAGTCTTTGATTGAAATTCTTTGGTCATGGAATTTTTCATTGATGTACATCTTAGATTCATAATCGATTATAATAAATAAAATATGAGTTGGGCATTCCCTATTCGTGCTTCTATTTCACTTATATCATTTTTATCATCTTGGTCATAATAAGGTCACGGTATAGGAAACTTAGTTATGTAAGAATTTTTTATGGAGTTTTGGTTTTTTTCTTTTTTTTTTCTTTTGTTTTTAATATTCTAATTCTTTGTACTATATTATTTATTACATCAAAATCATAATTTCTAGAAATTGGTTTTACTAGGTCATTTAATCATTACAATATATTTTGATACAGTAATTATAATTTTATACATCCTATTTTAGATGAGAGATAATAACATTTTTTCAATTCAATCAACTATGAAAATGTATGAATCGGTTTCTAGATGTTAAATTTTATTGTAAAAAAATAATACATTTGTTTGGTTACATGATAGTTTTTTATAGTTAGCTTTAGTTATTAATTGATAACACAAACTAAAGACCCCAAAATTCCATGTGTCTTGATTATTTGAAAATATAAGAGAGTTATATGTATTTCATTCAACTAAAAGAAATGTTGAAATAGTTTTTTAGTTCCCTAAATAATATTCTAATTTATGAAATTATTTCTATGTTTCTACAAATTTCTGAATAATTTTTCTACTATTTTTTAAATATTTCTTGATCTACAAAAGTTATAATGATAAATAATATAATAAATTGGAACACATAAGGAATTATTAAAATATAATTAAACTGCATCAAAATTTTATTCTGTTTTTCACTACTATATATTGTTATAAAAACAACACTAGAAAGAAACCTATAACTCTGTTAAAAAGGCATTGTTGTCCTAAGCTTCATTAAAATGGGATCCCCTTAATCAGTATTAGAAATAGCATTGATAAATTCCACAGTAATTCAATGTTCTATTAAAATTTAATCCCACTGTAGAAACAAATATATATAAATAAAAAATTTATAATTTAATAAAAATAAAAAATACATCACTAATACAAGAAAAAACACTATATTATAGATATATAAAACATTATTTTGTACAATTATACTATCAACTACAATTTAACACAAACATTCAAAAATATAAATTGTTTTATTATCTATATCACCCGACATCCTCCAAAAAAACACGATCATGGCATGAATAATCTAAAAAAACCACCCCAATTTGAGAAAAATAATATACATTTATAATAAAAAAAATCTTCTTTTAAAAATACTACAAAGAAATAAATTAAACAAAAATATGAATAAATATAGTAATAAAATGAAATTTTTAAACTAAACCAACAAAATTTGAGTCATACTGGACACACCATGTATCGAATTGAGCTGTGGCTAATTCCTACACATTATAAATTACTTATGGATTTTTTCCTCAAAATACAAAAAAAATATTAGTAGGTTTTTTAGTTTTTAGTATATCATATGTGTTTTGAACTAAAATGTCATTTTTAAACTCAGAACACATAGTTTGAGTCATACTAGGCACACTGCATATCATATTGAAGTGTAGCTGATTATTAGACATCAAAAATGATTTATGGACAATTATCCTAATGTATTAAGATAATCCAAATGTATTTGATTAGTTTTGAGTATGTGAATTTGGTTTTGAACTAAAATATCAATTTTAATGGAAAACACACTTTGAGTTATATGAGTCACAATATGTGTAGTATTAACATGCAGTTGTCTCTTAGACATGAAAAAATAATTAAAGATAATTTTACTAAAGTATCGAAACAATCCAAATGTATTTTCATAGTTTTGAGTATGTCACATGTCCTTTTTACTAAAATTCCAATTTAGACTGAAAACATGCACTTTGAGTAATAATACTCATATTCTGTGTCAGTTTAACATGTGATTTATTCTTACACATCAAAAATTACTTATGAATCATTTTTCTAAAGTATCAAGATAATATGAGTGAATTTGCTTAGTTTTCAGTGACTAGAAATTATTTTGAACTAAAATGTCATTTTTAATCTCAAAACACACCATTTTTAGTCTTATCTGGCACACCATGTATCATATTGATATGCGGAGAATTATTACATGTCAAAAATTAATTATAGATCATTATCTTAAATTAGATAAATAATATGGATGTTTTTTTCTTAGTTTAAAGTGTGTGATGTTTTTTTTAAACTAAAATGTCAATTTTAAACAAAAAGACACACTTGGAGTTATACCAATCACATAGTGTGTAAGATTGACATGAAGTTTATTTCTACACATCACAAATGACATAAGAATAATTTTCCTAAATTATCAAAAAAAAAATATGAATGTTTTTTATCGATTATCAATAGTTCATGTGTCTTTTTTACTAAAATGTCAATTTAAACTGATAACACAACATTTGAGTCATATCGGTCACATATTGTGTCTTTTTAATGTGTGACTAATTCCTACACATCATAATTACTTATAAATAATTTTCCTATAGTATCAATACAATTCGATTACATTTTCTTAGTTTTTAGTCATCGAAATACATTTGGAACTAGAATGTCAATTTTTGAACTCACAACACATATTTTCAGTATTATTAGGAACACTGTGTATCAGGTTGAGATGTTTCTAATTCATACACATCACAAATTATTTATGTATCATTGTGTTAAATTATCAAAAATATATGAATTATTTTTCTCAGTTTTGAGTAGGTGAGTTATTTTTTAACAAAAATTTCAATTTTAAATAAAAACCTTCTTAAACATATAATGGTTACATGGTTCATCAGACTGATGTGTGACTAATTCATATACATCGTAAATGACATAAATATAATTTTCATAATGTATAAAAATAATACAAATTAATTTTCTCAGATATGAGAATGTCTCATGCTTTTTTTATTAAAATGTTAATTCCAAATGAAAACATGTAATTTGAAATACACCTGTCACATTATGTGTTTCTTTGATTTGAAACTTATTCCTACATTTCAAAATGACTTATGAGTCATTTTCATAAATTATAAAGATATTTTGATCACATTATCATAGTTTTCAATGAGCGACACACATTTTCAACTAAAATGTCATGTTTAAACTCATTTCACATAGTTTGATTCATATAGGGTACACCATGTATCAGAATGAGGTTTATCTTTTTTAAACATGTTACAAATTATTTATGGATACTTTTCTAAATGAATAAAAATAATATGAATGTGTTTGCTCTATTTTGAGAATGTGACTTCTGTTTTGAACTAAAATGTCAATTTTTAATAAAAACACACTAGGTGTCATACCAATCACATTGTGTGTTGGATTCACATTAAATTGATTTATATACATTAAAAAGGACTTAAGGATTGTTGTCTAAATATATCAAAATCAATCCAAATGTATTTCATCAATTTTGACTATGTCACGGGTATGTTTTACTAAAATGTCAATTTAAACTAAAAATACATGCTTTGAGTCAAACTTGTCCCAAATTGTATTGAATTGATGTGAGACAGATTTCTATATGATGAAGCATAATTATGTACAGTCTCAAAATATTTTAACAACGTTTAGTATAGTGACTATCGTAGGTCATTATCCTAAGGAGATGTTATACTCAATCACTCAATTGTTATAATTAACTTATTATTATTTTTATATATTTTTTATTAAATTAAAATAAATCAAATGAAGGTTTTATAATTGTTAATAAAAAACCAAAACTAAACATGCATATGCAATGCAACCACAATGAATGTAAAAAAATGAAGTTATAAAGAAAGGACACATTCCTGAGAAAACAAACGTACATTGAACCTTCATTTTCTTATTATTAATTTCAAAGTTACATAATGAACACACTCCATATTATCTGTGAACGTCCAATTGTTCCTATGGAGGAGAATATATATTACTCTCAATGATTGTTGAGAGACCTCACATCCACCTGCTCGATCAAGGTAAAATATTACAAAAGAAAAAGCTAAACCTCGAGTGAAAATCAAAGACTCAAAAGAACCTTCCCCACTAAGATCCTCCTTGTACTAACTATAAGAAAATAAGAAATATTAATCATGAATGTTCAATGGCTCAAGATTAACACTGGATTCCTCCCATATGAACTTCGTCAGGTTAGTTACACATGATCATGAGCATAAGAGTCCATAATGGAGAAGTGAACGAGATGGACAAAAAGTTTAAAATAAGAGAATGAGTGGAATAAAAATAATAAAATATAATAAAAATTTATAATATTATTATATAAAAATAAAACAATACAAATATATTTAAAATGGACTCCTAGAGTTCCAACTCTTTGAAATGAAGAAGAAACACTTTTTATAGGGAGAAGGGAGGAAAATATTGAGCATGGTAGACCCATTTAATGAAATAAATTCGGAATGGTTGTTCCATTATGTATTCAATATCGACCCACAAAATTGAAGCTTTATTGGCCATGTGTGGAGAGAGTTATGTATAATTTAATTTTGAAATTTAATCTTTTTAGGCTGACTATTCATATTCCAATACACTGATTTCCCATTCTATTATGTTTTTTATAAAGAGTGAATCATGCTTGACCAAAATAATGAACATTGTTTCTATGGATTTTCTCTTTCTCAATTTCAAATAAAATCCAATTTGATCATCCATTTATGAGATATGATCCAAACATAAAAAAAATTCAAAACTATGCAAGGATTTAAAGGCCTGACTTGTGAGCTGATTTTCGGCCTTTAAATGGTCGATTAAGATTTGGAACCTAAAAAGTGAAATGAATACCATGATTTCTGGAATCCTTAAAAGAAATAATATCTAAATTTCTATCAATATATAAAATTTTATGTCATAAACACATTAATAAATTTAAACTGTGGAAATCTAAAATAGGTCATTTTTAAAATTAGATCAAAATACTACAAAAATCATAAAAACTTTTGTGGGATTAAAAACATTGAAATTAAAAGTAAATTTTTTTTAAAATAAATAACATTAAATTCTCACACACTTAAATATTTCACTCTTAGTAAACTATCTTATACCAAGGTCAAAAAAAACTTCCCAAAGCTTAAATGAAAACACATATCATTTATCATATCATGGAAAATATTATTCCTCCAACATGATTGAGAATTCTATAAATCCTAAAAAATAATAAAAAACCATTCAATATAATTTTATGCCTCACATTCATGCCACTTTTACCTCCCTGGAAAAATATTTCTCTCTTCACATAATTTTTTTTATGTAGAGTTTTTTTCACTCTCAAGAACTTGTGTGATCTCTATCGGCTCTATATCCTCCAATCATCTCCAACTAATAGAGAAAAAATGATTAAATAATGAGTTATTTGGTATGTTTTATTTTGAGGATGAGTTTTGGAAGGATTTAAATGTAAAAACATCTGAGGAAAAATGAGGTGGGTTACGCTTTAATGTAAAGTAAATCCATGAAAATATTTTTTTCTCAAGTATGGTGTTCTCCTTAGTCAGGTTGAAAATGAATCTCCTCCAAACAACTATTTATTTTATTTTTATGTCCACACTTGTAATTTTAGCATCTTTGATAAATTTAAACCCTCATTTCCCAAATTTTCATTATTGTTTTAGTTTGAATTCTGATTTGGATTTCTCTTCCAAATCATGTTTTTTAGGAAAATTGGGGATTATTTTGATGTAAAAATAATGGTGAAAACCAATCCTATTAGTGTAATGATATTATATTTCACCTATAAATCCTTCCATCATGAAATTTATTCCACCAAATAACCAATAAATAAGGAATATAATTTCCCCATTTCAACTCAAATAGATTTTTCAGGAAAGCAAGATACAACTCATCTTCTCCCTCCCCCACACTCGAGTTCTATAATAATCATGTATTTTACTTATAAGTAATGATGGAAAGAAATAAATGGATTATAATTTGGATTATTAATAATGTATTTCATGACTAATGGGGGCCTAATATTGGTTATATGAAATTTTATCCTAAATTAGAGTTGAATATAAAACAGGGATTTGAAAATGGTTTCTCAAACATACTAGACACATTTCATGAACTCAAACAACTTTGAAAGTGATAAAAATATCATGCTCTGGATCATAAATCATGTCTCAAGACTCTAATGAATAATATAAATTGAAAAAATATGTAAAACAAATTTTGAAACCTCTCCAGTTAGGCATGATTTTCAATTTGAATGGTACTAGTGCATATGAGTTTCACAATCAACAAAAATTAATCAAATGAAAATAAATGAAATCAAGAAATGAAATAATTTATAGATAATTTAAATCATTAAATATTAAAATCAACAAATTTTCCAAAAACATCAATGTGGAGTTAATTTTCATAAGAATTTTATTTGGCTTGATAATCCTAAAAACACACCAAAAATAAAAAAGAAACACTAGAAAAATTCTAGAAAACTCATCAAAAATAAAATGGAATCACACAAAAAAATAGTAAAAAAGAATGAAATCACACTGCCAAACTTACTTCATTTACTACCCACTTTTTTAGTTCAAATTAAATCAAGAAATATTCTGATATAGAATTATATTGGGAAATAAAAAAAATAAAGAAAAGGAAAGACACAACCTGGTTTATTTTTCAGTGGAAGACTTGAGTTAAGATTATAGATACCAACACATTAAAATATAAAATACAAAAAAATGAAATATAAAGTGGAATGAAAAGGTATAACTATTAGGTTATACCACCAAGTGGGTGGTCAGTTTTCACTGGCCCTATTTAGAAAATTATAGTGGATTATCCCTAATCATATAGTTCAAGTGGTTTCATTGAGATGAACCACAACATGTGACTTTTCTAAAAATCTATAATACAAATTGATAATGGAGAACCCCAAAGAAAATAATAAAATTACCAATATTTATAAAATAATAAATATTGATTTTGAGATCTATAGTGAGAGGGAAGTAATATAGGGGTGCACCATGATGAGTTCGATGGTTTCCTCCTTAAAATAGTATGAAAATTGATATAGAGGAGGTACTTCAAACACCACAATATTTTCTAACTATTATTATTGAATACAAACCTATTTTATGACTTCTAAAATTACATATATGTCCAGATCCATTTTTTCTATATCAAAAAGTTTTGTAAAAGGATAATTCTGAAAGTAATTAAGATTGAATAAGATTGAAACATAAAGAAACAATAAAGAAATCATCTATTCTATGTAAGTCAGATTGGAAATGGATCTCTTTTGATTGGAAAATTGGAATATCAATATAATAAGTGAATATTTATTATCATCTTCTAGGTAAATGTTGAGGAAGATTGGTGCCAATTTTTCATTATCAAGGATGGGAATATTTTATTTCATGTTATTTTCAACAATGTGATTCTTGGATTATTCTAGAAAATTTTTATCACCCATAATTGCATAAGCCGGAATGTGTTCTTCAAGGATCTATTTGATTGGTGGTTGAGTGTGGGATGATGTTATTAATTTATTCATTAGTTATTTCTCATCCACCTATAATTCTTTAAAATAATAAATTATTGGTAAAACCCCTTTCACCACAAGTTGTGGTCCTAGTTCCGGGTCAGTTTCAGATTTCTTCTAGGATGCATATACATATTCATCAATCCATTATATTTGGCTCTATAGGATTCTCATTTCATCACTAATCCTTTGAAATAGAGTTTATATATCCTTCTTAACTTTTTATTTCACCAGATATATTTCAATATATGTAGAATAATTTTAATTAAAATTCATTATGAACAAAGACAATTTTTTTGTTTTTGAAATTTATCAGTTTTTTTGAGTTTTTTATGATAACTTAAATTATAAAAAAATTTGAATAAAAATTACGAGTTGATAACACTTGAATTCTTATAAATGGTTCCAATATGATGAAGCATTACTATGTGCACTCTTGAAACACTTTAATTAAGTGTAGCACAGTGGATGGCCAAGGGAATACTCTTGAGGAGTTGTTGTGGTCAATAACTAACTACTTATAATTCACTTATTATTTTTATTTTTATTTTATTTAATTATTTAAATAAAACTAAAATAATTGGATTATTTAGAATCAATAATTAAATATCAAAACTAAACACACATATGCAATGAAAATTAAATTAATTCAAACAAAATGAATTTAGAATTAAAGGTGACATTCCCAAGAGAATAGAATAGATTGAACCGTCATTATCTTGTTATTTTTTTCAAATTTAATTACTGAACATACTACAAATTATGAGTGAAAATACCATTCAACCTATTATTATAAATATATGGTGTTCTCGATGATCTTTGAGTGATTGAACATCCCCCTCCTCAATCAAGGGAAAATATTGAAGAAGAAAAAGCTAAACCTTTGGTGGAAAGTGTACACACAAAGCCACCTTACCCACTATAATGACCCATGGTATAACTCTAAGAAAATAAGAAACATTAATAATGAATGTTAAATGTCTTGGTATCAACACTAGATTACTCCCTTAAGAACTTACTTGGGGTAGCTACTCAGGATCATTAGCATAAGAGTTCACAGTAGATAAGAGAACAAGGTGGGGTAAAAAGATTGAAAAATTATAATGATAGGTAGAAGAAGACGAAAATATAATAAAAATTCATAATATTATTACAAAAAAATGAAATTCTACAAATATACTTAAAATGGACACCTATAGTTTAAAACCTTTCAAATATAGAAGAAACGTTTTTTTATAAGGAGAGGGGAGAGAAATTTTGTCTCTAAAATCATCCTATGAAATAATGCATATAGTAAAACCATTTAATAAAATAATTTGGGAATGGTTACTTATTGAAAGTTTTTCAATTATGTATTATATTTAGAACCACGAAATTATATCTTTATTAGACATATGTGGGGAGATTTATAGTTGATTTATACCAAAAAATATTTTCCTTCCAAGATGACTGTTCGTATTCCAATACACCAAGTTCTCATGCCATTATGGTATTGATAAAGCGAGAATCACGTGTGACCATAGAAATTAAAGTAAAACCTGAGTGTTTTTTCTTATTAAATATCTAATATAATCTTATTTTTATCATCCATTTATGAGATATGGTCCAAACATCATAAATTTCTATCTTTGTGCATAGATTGTGAGCAGTGAATTGTGACCTTATTTTGGGCCTTCAAATGATGGATTGATCTTTGGTTCCTCAGTAATGAAATGAAAACAATGATGTATAGAATCATAAAAATAACTAATTTTACAATTTGGATCATTATATACAAATTTATGGCTTAAAGTCACAAATAAATTAATATAATTAAATTACAAAATATTTGACTTTTGAAATAAAGCACAAAATACTTCAAAAAGCATAAAATATGACAATTACCCTTAAAATAACACTTTGGTTGGATTAAAAAACTTGAAATTAAAAGTAAAATATTTTAAAATATTTAATCTATCACTACACATCATAAATATATTATGAATTATTATTCTAAATTATTAAGTCAATATGAGTGTGTTTTCTCGGTTTTTAGTGAGTGCTATAGATTTTGAACTAAAATGTATTTTTTAAAATCAAAAGACATTGTTTGATTCATACCATTGTGTATCGGATTAGGGTGTTGATATTTACTACACATTTCCAATGAAATTTAGATCGTTTTACTAAAGTGTTAAAAATATCTGAATGTGTATGCTTGGTTTTGAGTATGTGACATATGTTTTGAACAAAGGTATCAATTTTAAATAGAAAGAAGCACATGGAGTTTTACCAGTCACACGGTATATTAGATTGATATGTGGTTGGTTCCTACATATTAAAAATTACAAAAAGATCATTTTATTAAAGTATCAAAACAATATGAATGTGTTTTCTTGATTTTGAGTATGAAATGTGTATTTTATACTAAAATTTCAATTTAAAATTGAAACAAACAATTTAATTCATATATAACACATCAAGAGTTAGTTTGATATGAAACAGATTCATACACATCGAAAATAAGTTATTAATCATTTTATTAAAGTTTCAATACAAATTGATCATGTTTTCTTGGTTTTTAGTGAGTGACACAAAATTTAAACTAAAATGTAAATTTTAAATCTATAATAGACACTTTGAGTCATATTAGGCACACTATGTATTAGATTGATGTGTGGACGATTTTTACACTTCACAAATGAATTATGGATCGTTTTCCTAAATTTTCAAAATAATCTAAATGTTTTTTCTTGGTTTAGAGTATGTGGAGTGTATTTCGAACCAAATTGTCAATTTTAAACTAAATACAAACCCTTTGAGTCATATTAGTCCCAGAAATAATTTCATTGATGAGAAGTTGATTCCTACACATCATAAATGACTTAAGGTATTTTTCTTAATATATCAACACAATCTGAATTCATTTTATAAGTTTTGATTATGTGATATGTTTTTTCACTAAAATGTAAATTACAAACTAAAAACATACACTTAAAGTCATACTAGATATTCCTTATATCATATTTAGGTATGTTTCATTCTTATATATCACACCATGTTTTTTTATTATACAATGCATTTGGCATTCTAGTTTATCTAACAGTATTGTTGTTTGATAAACCAAAATTTTGAATGCATTGAATATTAAAATCAAAAGTGCATCATCATGAGTACATCATCTTTATTGAGTGAAAGATATTTGTTTCACCTCTTCACGGTGTCTGTGTAAAATAAAATACCATGTACTTTTCATGTTCATTTCTAAAAAAAATCTATTTCCTCTTGTTAATACAAGTACTATCAATATTCTTAATAGTAGTAGAAAAATATAAATAAAAAATGATTAATGAATATTTTAAATAAAATTATAATTATCATCATAAATCCCTCTTATAATATTGTTGTTTATTTATGGAATTAGATATCTTTTATAAATTTAGAAGCATAATAACAATAATATTTTCTATTATTTTGTTCTATGTACAACATAAATATTAAGAAAAATAAGTAATTCATTTTGATATATGTTTTGATAGTGGAATTTTTTTATATATACCCTAATAATTATTAATTTTATGAAGTCAATAGGATTTGTTTCTCATGGATTTTCCTCATGTTAACATTTTGATTATTTTTAAACAATACCCTTTCTAACATAATCATTATTAAACCATAATATAAAATTTATAACTTGATTTTGATTTGTAAAATATTGCATTTAGTGTAATAAAAATTGATAAATATCATCACATGTGGTTGGTTTTTTGGGTATCCAAGCATTGATTCCAAAAAAAGTAAAACATTGAAGAATCCAAAATGACAACAATGAGTAACCAAAGCTTCCTAAAAAACAAAAAGGAATAAGTAATGTAATGAATTAAAATATATTTGGTATGATTAAATTTTATGTTTTAACCCATGAATCATGGGTATTAATAAGAATATATCATTTGTAAGTTTTCTTTTAAAAATTTGGACTGTTTTTCCACTTTTTCTTCATATTTTTTTGGTTCAAATAATAATAGTTTTGTAGAAGTGATGTCCTGACTAATGAGTCTAATATATTTTTCATAGGGTGTTCTCTTCAAATAATATTTATATCTATCCCTATAAAAATTATGAATAATATTTATTCATAATAAACATTATTGATTGACTATTAGACAAAAAACTCATGAAAACACACCTCATGTATACATTTACAAATGAGACTCCTAGAAATTCATGCTTGAGGATTTCATTTACATTCTCAAGACCAATATAGTGTTCAATATACTCTCCATGAATCTCTTCTTCAAAATCAATTTTTGTTGTATCACTGATGCCTAACATTTTCTCCACACGAATCTTTAATGTTAGTAAATACAGATATTGAATGGGTTGGATAAGTTTACATTGTAAAGATATTTTTTATTGATTGTTTGATCCTTTAGATATTTTTTGTCTAACCTTCCATTTCACCTCCTACCAATTATCTATCTATAATAAAATTAATCTATTTGGGAATTTTTTAATTAATTTTTAATTGTTTTTTATAAAAAATTAAATTGGAAATGAATACCTCCTTGTAAAAATGTATTTTTACAAGATCTAATGTTCATGCTATAATATATTCAATAGCATTCTCATTTGTATGAATATCCACATCATCAAGTAGAGTATGTACCTCAGTAATTGGATAATGATCTAGGTGAATCACCACTCTCACTTGAACCATTAGATTTTATTTTTGTGTATAATATATCCTTGAATATTGTACATGGTACCCCTTTCAATAAGTTTACCAATGGATGTTTCTAGATATAAATAAAAATCAATTTCACCCTATAGAATATTAGGGCATGAAATTTATCATTTTCTTCCTAATTATAATTCCATAGAAAGAATTATGAATATATTTATTACCACTTCTAAGATATCCCTTTGAGGGGAATAGATCGCCTCAAATCTATTGAGGTGGGGGATCTTCTCAGGTAGTGGTTGTTTTTGTGTTGTTTCTAATATTTGATTCTTTCCCATAACATTTTCTAATAGATCTAACTTCCAATTAATTTTTTCTTCTAGAGAATATAATCATGCCTATATATCATTTATTTTATTATATTTATCCCCTATTCATTTATTTTCTAAAAATATGTTCGAGGTGACACCCAAAAACCCACACCTGTGACTCAACCATATTATTCTAGCCACTTAAAGGACAATAATATTAGTTGCTCATTGGGTATAGTTGATGATGATTATTTTGTCTAAGTTGGATAGAAAATATAGGAAAATGAGTAATCATTGTTATATAATAACAATTTATAGAGAAAAAATATATTATGTCATACTTACACATGTTTCCCACATTTTTTGTCTTTTAATCTATTAGTATCCTATCTACAATTACACAGACCTCCTTCCATAGCATATGATGTGGGATGGAAATGAATTTGGGTTGTGATTTATAGATATGTACATAAACAAAGTAACAAAATTATATTGTTGTTTCATTTCACATAAAAGTATTACTATAGATTAAAAATACATAAAAAAATTCATTTGAAACATACCACATTCATAATTTAGGGTAGGGGTGTGTTGGTTTTGTTTCACATTTCTTATTTTTGGCACACATTTATTTTTTAACAAATTAAAAATTATTAATCAATTTAATTAACACGTGTATTGTTAATCAATGTATTTACAGTCACAACGTGTTAGAAAATATGTATCTTCATGATGATCAGTAAATTAATCTCATTCTTATTGGCATATCTTGTTTACATACATTTATGGTGGTTGTAGGTATATTTTCCCTTCAAAATATTTGAGATGTTACTTCATAAGAATTTTCTGAAAGCCTCTATGTGCCTCTCCAGCAAACACTAATGAAAATTTCAATTATGATTCTTCTATAATAAATGAACTTTGTAAGGGATAATGATGAGTACAACAATGATTTATTATTATTATTTTGTAAAACAATGAATGTATATCATATGATTCTACCCAAATAACTTTAGAAATTAGTTCCGTAGTAACATTTACAATATTATTTCCTAAATATATATCAATCATAACATGCCTTCAAGTGGTGAGCCCAATGTAACTATTGAACATGGCCTTATTGGTGTTAATAGGTTGGTAGTATTCATTCCATCCAACCACTAATTTTATTCCTTTTCCTCTGGTTTTAATAATCTTTTCAAACATAATTATACTGTGAAACTCATATATTATCTGGGACATGGGTTATTCAACACATTCCATTTCCTCATATTCAACATTATCAATATATTGTTCCATTGGATTAATAGCATCAGCATGAGAAGAATCAACTATCTGCATAAGTTGTTCAAAATTTAATTTAGATTATATAAATGTAATAGTGAACATATAATAATATGAGGTAACACAACATATATTACAAAAAAATTTAACTTGATTATCGAACTCTTTTTTCAATATTAAATGGACTTAACCCATCAATCGAGTATACAAATCTTATCATTATGGTATCCTCTAACATAAAATAACATATCTACTTTGGAACCACTATGAAATGATTGTGACATCCCAATAAAATGGGCATCCACGGCTGAATTGATATCTGACCCTTCTATAGCTTTTCTTGATAATATAATAATTGATCACTTATAGATTGTAGTATTTGGAACAAAAAATACTTGTATTGTCTATGATTAGATTATAAATAGCATGTATTTATACCTTTCCTTACTAAAATCAACTTTCATGAATCTCAATTCATCTATTTTAACTACACTCCTACTATAAACCTACATTCATTCAAAAATAGGAACCTGCAATGTTTTATAATCCAACTCCCAAATTTTTTTGATGATGTAAAAGTAGGACATATTCATATAAATTGGATTTATATCCTTGGTACCAAATACATGAATTAATTCATCCATAAGTGTAACTACTCTTTAATGGTACTGTCTGTATCATGTTCATTTTTATAGAATGTGTATCCATTAATTAAATAACAATTATAAGATAATACATGTACAATTGGTCCTCTTTTTTTCCATAAAAATTGTACTAAAATTAAATCTAAATTTATAGTTGGAACCATGAAAATATATTATTGAAACCATCCTATAAACTATTTATTATGTGTATTGGATATCCAAATTTCAGCCCTTGGTGGATTAAAATGCCTAAGAATTGCATTGCAGGTTTCAAAATATGGCTCAACCTCTAAAATATTATGTAAAATTTAAAGGTAGTCTGAATCTCATTGTATAATAGTAATTTTGAAATCATCTATTCCAAAAACTTATTCTATTACAATTTTCTCAGTGTGATGAGATTCAGGTAGACCAATGATTTTCACAGTTGATAAGTAGTCGAAATTGAATTCAACGTCTTCCTTAAAAACATATCACTCATTAATAAATCCTTACGGACAACTTATATTATTGAAATACCCTTTTAAAATATTCATATACTGTTCAATGAGGTATATCCATATATAATGTATAGGATCACATATTTTTATCTCTCTTAACAAATGAACCATCTAGTGAACCATCACATCAAATAATATAGTTGGGAAGAACATATCCAATACACATAATTTGAGAGAAATTTCATTTTTTATAGTTGTAAATTTCACAGGGCCTGTAAATTTATTTCATATTGATCTGAATAAGAAAAGGTTCTTCGTTAATGTATAATATAAATTCATAGATAAAATAAAACAAAAATATAAAGGCATTAGATATTTCATCAAAACATGAAAATCATTTTATATAAGATCCTTTAACTTTAAATCAATCATTGAAAATATATTCTTGATATTTTATTAGTTCCCCACTAGAACTTTTATATCATTCAAGAAGTTGAAAAACTAATATCTCTCGTTCCTTGAAAGAGTGTAAATATTTGGTAGAATAAAACTATGTTCTTAACTCTTCATCAGTGCCAAATCTTCCCGTGTCCCCAGGTCAATCATGTCCACCCTAGCCTTTATTAATCCTTTTTTTCAATTTAATTTAGTAACATTCTATTGAGACTATCACACACATTTTTTTACAAATCCATAACATCAAAAAAAATTAACATGAAAACAATTACAGTATGGTAATTCAACAAAATTATCAATTTAATAAAACAGTTATTGTAATGTCTTTCAAAAAATTATTACCAAACTCAGTGTCCATATATTATAATTTCTTATACAGTTTATCACCTAATAGCAGAGATGGTGTTGTACAATATACTAAAATCTCATTTAATGATGTCATCTAAGATTGGTACTTATGTTCTTGGGGTAGAAATCCATAATGTCTTACAAACATAGTCTTTGATGAATGTGTTAATCCAATTAACTATATACCTTGATCATAAAAGTGACACCCTTGAGTTCCTTTAATGCTATAACCAGAAAAATTTTCATAATCATAAAATTCATTTATCATCCCATATAACATTTTTCTCAATGTGAAATATTAATTTTTTTAAACATCATATAATGTAACACCTAAATCCCACAACAATTTCAAATCTTAAACCAATATTTCCAAATAAATGTCAATATCATTACTTTGTTGTTTCTTCTTGGATATAAGAGGAGATAACAAAGTGTATTTTCATTTCATGCATAATAATAGTGTTAAGTAATAATTTAGCATCATAATATACCATGTACTATGATTTATTCTTTAAAACCCAAAAATATTCACACCATCTATATATAGTGCAAGGTGAATTTTTATCGAATCATTTCTAAATTTAGGATACACAAGATTGATCTTCTTCCACTAAGATTCTATTAGGTGATGATGTTTCCCATTTTGACTTCTTGTATTTGTATGAAAAATAAATTTCTTTATAGTATCCCCACTTATATATAAGTTCCTAAACCTTGGAATGATTTTTAAGTACCATAAAAATTTTATAGGATCTGATTCATCTTTTGTTGTATAGAGAAGGACCACATATTGGTCATTTTTTATGTTATATGTGGTCTTTAGAAAACAATATACAATCATTTGGATAGGGATGTATTCTTTCAATTATTATACTCATTGAAGTTAGAATTAATTTAGAATCATATTTTAGGAATGGAATTTGATTATCTTTTGGGAGAAAACCATTCAAGTGATAATGTGATTTAGAAAAAACGGATCTACTCCATCCATTTCCATCTTTTAAATTATATAGCTTTAGTATAACTGATAAGAATGCATCACTAGTACAAGAAGTATACAATATATTCATTTCACTAATCTTTAACTACTTAAATGAATTTTTATAATCATAACATTCTTCCTAAACATTCACTATCATTTCATCAATTTGATCTTCATCTTTTTTCACTCTTGTAATCATATAGTGGATATAGTATTCATAATTGTTCACACAAGTGATAAAATCAGATGATCTATAAAATTCAGTCTTCTCATGGTCACTAGATACATTCAATATTTCCTTTAGTTTATTCCAAAATTTACAAATTAAATCTATTCATTGAATGATCAAGTGTTCTTCAAACTCTAATATACTAATTACTATTGAATAATAATAGCCTAAACCAAGAAAATAGATTTTTGAGAAGGGTTATATCCATGATATTTTTCAAAATAGATAAACACTTTCACCACTATCCTCATACACTTTTGTCATAAGATTGACATCCATCAATTTTTTTATCCATATATATCCTCTTTGATTCCAATATATTAATATTTAAAAAAATAAATACAAAAACATTATGACCTTGGAACCCATTAAATATTATTTTCAATTAATCATTTAAGATACATGATGTCATTTTTCTGATATAATAATAGTTTAATCATGTGTATTGGAGTTTTTTTGTAGTGTTTTATATCATTTAAGGAAAATAATGTGTGATATCTATGAAGTTACAAAAAATATAATTAAATTGTTATATATTGATAAACACAGTGATTAAGGATGGTTTCTATAAATTTCTAGAGGGGAGTAAAACATAAAGTATTATTTTATGTTTATACATTTGTTCAATTATTACATGGTGGGATAGGTGGTGTTTCAGTGACAGGATTCTTAGGAGTCGACATTAATTTTTTTCATATGATGAAGACATTGATAAGGCCCAATCACATGGTCTTGAGAATCTAACATTTGAAGAAACTATTGAATTTAAATCTAATGAACCAGAAGTCTCAGGATGGGGTTCTAAAAATATTGGTAAAAATGAATACTGATCTAATTAGTGTTTCAAAAATGCATCAAATTTAAACAATTCACATGGCTGGGATGAATCCTCAAAGAACAATAATAAAACTTTTATAAATATATATAGAATCCATCCTCAAATTTATGACAAAATTTTTAATGATTGAATGAAAAGGAAATGTAAATTAATAATATAACATTCAATTGTGTGATTTAAATGTGGATATATTTTACTTTTCACTACCAATTGTCCAATTTTTAATGAAAAAAAAGTAAATATGAATACGATTAAACAATAAGTTCACATAATAAGGAAACTAAAAACTTTATCAACCCAAATTTTCTATCATGGAGAATGGATATGAATTTATAGAAACTCAAAAACCAATATTTATTATCTTAATTAGATATTGAGGAAAGTGGTGATTATGATACAAAAGTTGAAACTTTATGTAAATCAAAGGCAATGTTATCATTTTAAAAAAAATTTGATTGTGATTTACTTAGTGATAAGGATAATGGTGATAAAATTGATATATAATATGAAATGATCAGTTTCTATTGGTATTAGAAAATTTTCATAAAAATGAAAATACTAAACTTATTGTGGTTCTTTTATCTGTTAGTGGAATCAAATGGGGATAATTGTTTTGTTTTAATTCATAGGATCAGAAAGGATACCTGGAACGTGGATTCTTCTCAATAAAATTTGAATTTAAATCCAAAATCTATCTCAAAAATTACCTTATTATGCATGGAGTGGTAATATTAGAGTGAACAACACTTTTTGATGGTGGGATGATGAGTATGATAGGTATCAGCCCCCCAAACTTTCACACTCCTTAAAAATGTTAAGGTGAACAAAGTGATAGCCAAGTAATCTATGATGTTCATGTCATGTCAGGTATGCAAGGGAGGTGACGCATCATTAAAATCCTTTTGTAAAATTAAAAACTTCTAAAGAAGAACTAAAAATCATGAAATCTTGAATGGTGGATAATAATTATCATACCATTGAATTTTAATATGTTGATTCTTCTGAGGGAGAGTGTGGGAGATCACGCAATGAAGAGGGATAGAGGTGGAGAGAAAGTGAACATGGTGGTGAGGGTTCATGGCATCAAAGGAGAGCATTGTTGAAAGAGAGAATTCATCAATGGGGGAGGGGGATAAGTAGTGAGGGAGAGTGGTGGTGAGGGTGTACGATGGAGAATGAGAGTGAGGGAGATCATGTGGTGGAGAGGGAGAGCAGTGAAGAGGTTTCAGTTCCATTATATCTAGAACAATACAATATAATCGGTGTAGTTAGGATTTTATTTATAAGATAGTGAAGGGTTTTATCAGTGCTTCTAAAAAATGTTGATAAAGAGGGGTTTTATTAGTGCTAAAACATAATGGAGGTTTCCCTCATCCAAAAAAAGATACAATATCCAATGTAAATAACTGGGCATAAAAATGTGAATGTATCCCAAATCAAGCATAATAGTTTCCCCTACCCCATGGATTTCATTCATACCTCAATTATTTTTCCCTCTACAAGAGTAATTTATTACCCTCTAATGATGATGTGGTTGAACCATTACTAGAATCTCTACCCATCATCCATGGTCCCATTTTTATGTATGATCTCAGATGTCTAACCCAGGGTTAGATTGAATTTTATCTTCAATATTAATGGGAAACAAATCTATGAATTAGAAATAATCCTCTAGGATTATTATACCTTTATCTAATTTAAAAAATACAATCTCCACTTGTGAGTCAAAACATTCCTCCATAACATCACTTAAACCTCCTGGTGTTCTTTCTCACTCCAATTACTTCAGAAGGATTTTTGTCTTTGAATTAATCTCTCTTACCTCATCATATTATCAACTAATTACTTTCCAAAATTAACAAAAACTGATTTGATGATATCATAAAAATGATGGGATACTGAATCTCCTACTCCTACTCTAAATCAATTTTAACTAGTGGAGATGTAGAGGTTATGGTATCTAGTTCCTTTCTCTTATAAGTAATGAATTCCTGTTGACACCACTTAATAAAATAACAAAAAGACTATGAAGAGGACCATAGATATTTCAAATCCAAAAAACGAGATTTGAAGAGTTCAAAGGAAAATCAAAATACTCCAAAAGAGCTTCGCAACAGAACTACGCGATAGACTAGGTACACATGCCTACACAGTATAGCTATAGCACATACCTATTCATCAGAACTCCACGCCAGGATAATTTCTATGCCCCTACATAGAGTACCTAAGGGGCAGAGCTGCATGACAGACCTGTGCGAGCAAAATCTCTTCAACCAGGCCCTATCTATTCCAACAAATAGAGCCCATGGGTTCCCCATTTGAGGACTGAAAAAAATTGAAAGACTCTGTGAATCTCCCATTACATAGCTCTTTCGCCTAGATCCCTCAAATTGTCTCAGGTATTTCGTTAAATCATTATAGAAGAGATAATTAAACTCGATAATAATGTTTTCAAAGTCTTTTAAAAATATCACATAGGTTTGGTTCTCATATGTAAAACATATTCTTCAGTCATCATTCATACTTGTGTGCCATACCTGTGCACCATACCTGGGCGGTATACCTACGTGGTACATCAATGTGGCATACCTACGTGGTGTACTTGCACAAGGGACCTACGTGGCCAACTCAAGTACCATTTTAAAAATCAATTCCTTATAGGGTATCTCTTTAATTAGTTCTTTTATCTTAAAGGGACTAAGTTGATGCCTCCACCAAAACCTCTTGACTTTTCAAACCTTTATAAAAGGCACATCAGTGTCTCTCTTATTTGGATTTTTATTTCTGTGGTCACAGGTTTCCCACATTTGTTTCAAAATGGGGTTAGGATCATGAAAAGTCCTTGGGATTTTATACCCACAGTAACATGGAAATTTCTCAGAGAAACAGTGCTGGGAAGTTTCTGGTTTGGAGGAAGGATGGGTCCTGACCTCTCCCTTCTCAAAGAGGCGAACCAAAACCATATATATCTGGTGGGGGAAGGTATAGTTCATGCTTAATTATCCACAAAATCATAGGAGAAGTCTCTCTCCCCTTCCAGGATCAATTATTTGGGCATCCATCGTCGTATAATCCCCTCACCTTCACCCCTTCCTCCTTACATAGGACCCTTGTCCAATGTAAATAGAACCAAGGGAAATCTCATTGCATCGCCGTCTTCCATGGTTAACGGACCCACTTCCACTAACGGAGGTGGAATATTTTGAAAGTGTGAATGCCTTTGTTGAATTTTTGATGTTCTCTTGTTTCTCACACCGAGCATGACACACGTGGGTTTTGAGATTTGTCATGATCACAACATTTTTACATTTGAAGGAACTAAATGAACTTTGATTCATGTTCAAACCCGGATAAATAGGATGATCTTTCCGGCCTGAGCTCACTAGTATATCCTCCTCAAGAATCCAACCCTAATTCCCCCAATTTTGTAATCCTCCGTAAGAAATAAGTCTCAAATTCAATCCTCAAATTATCGAGGCATCCTTTTCAGGAAGTAATCCCAAACTCATCTCTCTCATCAGATCATACTCTCCTAGGAGATTTATCTAACTATGTAGGTTTGAGTCCCATATATATGGGATACGTAATAATCCTCCTAGAGGTTCAAAATCAACACTTAAAATCAACCATGTTCTCCACAGTCCATATTCCCAATAAGGTCTTATCCTACTTGGAAAACCATATCATTTCCAGGTTCCTTGGGCTGCTTCAGCTTAAGTCCCACACTGAGTTTTGACTAAGCACATTTCACATTGTGGTCCTTATCACATGAACTTAAAAGGTATGATGTGTCCCATTCAGAGGCACTGAACTACAAGGGTTCTGATTCCTTTGACAAGGATATGTTAGTATCACAACTTATGGGCATGATCCCAAGATCAAAACAAACATTTTTCTTCCTGGATAACAATAAATTATAGAGTTCCCCACTGAGTTTCTTAGAAACTCTTATCATCACAACATTGATTAAAAGAATATTAAAATAGTACATTAGAAGATACCATTGACGGGAAACCACAAATACATAGAGATATTTCTATTAATAAAGAACATTAAATGAAAACTGATGATTCTAAATTTTACACATGTTAATAAGGGATTATAAATTCCAAGGGATACTTATGATATACTTGGTGAATTACTAATGATTCATGATAAAATATTTTAAGTTTACAAAGATAGTCCTGGAGTAGACAATAATTCCCCACAAAATGGTGTGATGAGTCCGACCTCCCATCCACTCAACCCTTTCACCTTTTTAATTATAATAAAGTTTAAAACTTAACGAATGTCTGCCTATGGAAAGTAGGTCCTCTTTGGATAAAGAACTATTGGATGATTCTGGTTCCATGAATGAATCAAATGGAAACCTCCTCAAAATAGTGATTTTTATAACTATAAAACACGTTTCAAGGAACTACGAAACAAAAATGGTGAACCCGACGTGAATCCTTAACCAAGTTAATAATGTTACCAACCTGTTAGGACCTTTAAAATTGATAATGTTAGGTATGAAAAAATAATTAATCACAAATATATCCATCTAAAAAGTTATTTCTTTAATAGATCTTGTTATTGTTCTCAGTTTTCCACAGAATTCCCTTCAATCCAAAGAATGGATTTCTCCAAGACAACATCTGTGAACTTCACGACCGCTGCTCAAGATGGATCTCTTTCCATGAGAAGGATGTTATCACCAACCCAACATCTTCAGCGTTGGGTCTCTATTGTGCTGGTAATAGAATATCGCCATCATGGTACAATCCCATCATTGGAGGCTGCTCGACAGGTCCTCAAGGTCAACAACAAACCTTGATCATATGTCCAACGATGTCCAACAATCAAGAAGCAAATGGTTTCACCCACCATATCCAATCATTTAGAGTCCTTATGAATGGAAAGCAACAATAAATCCCTCCCATAATACGGGGTGGTGGATCCAAAGGTCACTCAAGGCCTCAATTGAAGAATGCAATAGTCCTTCCTAAGGATTACCATCAGCAATCACCGCCAGAAGAATCGTGCGGTAGTATACCCCAAACATGATGGGGGTGTTTTCTTTGGACATTTGGAACTAGTCTCTCAAATCCGGGCACACAAGACAAACCTCCAAGGACAATTACCAGTTAACAGGGAGCAGGTTCTCACCTCTACCTCTTCCAAAAAATTACATCAATTTATCTTGATAGAAAACAACTAGAGGGCACATACACCATTCATTCTAATTTTTCTGCTCAGCAGTCTCATCTGGCAGCAACCCACCAATCATTCCAGATAATCCCTGTGGAGTACTGTGAACAGGCACATACACCTGCTTACCAGTTATCAACCTATCATTAGGCTCGTCTGACTACATTTAAAGAAGCTCCCCAATCTAATGTGGTGGAAACTAGTAGACAAGAACATACACATATTTACAATCACCAATTCCCTCAACAGTCTCATCTTATAGTATTGAAGTATTTCCATCAATCATACTTGACAGGAAAGAGCCAGTAGGCACAAACACCTCTCGATTTTCATCAAGTTTGCCAACAGTCTTGTTCAGTAGCACCCAAAGAAGTCAGTTGGAAGGATCCAATGAAAAATTTAGAGCAGACTCAACTCTCTACCCCTATTCATGGGTATTTGCAATATCCATTGACTGAAAAAGGTGGATAGAAGTAGTCACATACACCTAATCTTGATACAAAATGGACTTATATTCATGTTCCAGCTACTGATGTCACAAAACACATCTTATCAATGGTAAAAGAGAAGATGAAAATCCCTGCCCATATTCTAGAATCATGCCAAGATATTTTAATAACTACTTCAGTAGTATTAGGGGAACATACTCATAAATCCATCCCCACACATTGGATGACACATCGGCATGCCATCTCAGAGCAAATATGCATCTTTGTTCCAATCTTGGAGGGTCATGGGGCCTACTCCCCCATATCATAAGGAAAACAAGATCAGGAACCTACACCCTTTTCAATTGAAGGTAATAGGTCTATTCTAGTAACTAATCCATGGAAGGCACATATACATAACCCTGATAACTATTTTTTCTAGCAAGTGGCCTCAAAAAGGTATACTAGAACATCAAAAAAGAATTCTCTCCAAGAATTGTTGAAAATCAAGAGTCAAGCTGTGATTTAGCTCCTCTTATTGCTTTGTTTTTGAAGCCCTCGGACATTTATCAATTTCTAGTCAAGATCATATCCTCTTATTAACAAATTATGGGAGTGGTTGTTGTAATTATGAAGTGAATCTTCAAACACTTCATCACGATGTCTTTCTTCGTGAATGTTCAGTCAATCTAGAGTACCGATCTCCAACTGAGAACCATGGAAACCCTCCATGTGTCTAAAAGACCAAGGAGCAAGAAGATTTATCTGTTGCTGTAATTCATCATGTTTATCCTCCCCATGTTTCCATTTTCTATTAAAGTACTCTCTGTAGTAGTATTTCACATTTTCATGATAATTTTATAATTGACAATATTGGGATGAGAAATCCTTTTTATCTTGAGGAACTTGTAAACACAAGGCCAATAATGTATGATTCCTTTTCATTTACAGGTGAAACAATTTCCCAACCAGAAGAAATCTTAAGGGAATGGTCATTCTCTAAACCTCCCTTTAGTCATTTGACTTCTAATATAGAGAATCTACATTGATCAGACCAAATGGAGAAACCTCTATTAAAGATGAAGAAGATGTGTTAAACATGAAAAACAATTAGCTAAATGTGAAATACTAATCATGTTCTGGCCTTTGGAAAATTCTCAGTATAACATTCTAGAATTGATAATAGAATATTTCATCCATGACATTCGTCTCAACTTATGGAAAACCCATCATCATTTAAAAAACAAAGTATTAGCATATGATGAATATCAAAATCATGTAAAGGTAATAGAAGGGTTAAAGTGCCAAATTGACTTGGCCTCTCTCTCAGTTTATCAACATCCAAAGGTTGAAAAACAACAGAGAACACTTCAGCATCCATGTATCAAACCTCTAAGGAGAATATTCCAATTAATTTCTGATTCCTTATCTAGTGTCTGTATCAGAGGATGGGGAGCATATAGAGTATTGCATTTCACTTCACTCCAAAATCATGAAATGTCATCAAAAAGTGGTCCCATGCAATTTTATTTCCCATGTTCGGCTCCAATCAATAGTTTTTGTATGTAATAAAATATGCTATCAATAATAGGCCTCAACCATTTCTCATCAGAATTAGCCCGAAAGAAAAGAAGTTGTTGAGTTACTTTTACATCAGGCCTCTTAGAATCTTGAACAGGCATCCTGTTTAGAGGATTTCAGGCATCAGAGGACGAAAATGTCTGAAATAGAACACAAATATTATGAAATATGTGATTTTATTGATTGTCGGATAATGCACACAACTAATTTCCAAACCAAAATCCACAAAATAAGAAGATATGTTGAGCGAATTTCAGCCATAGCAGTTCAAGAATCACCCCAGCTTGAAAGGTTTGGGGATCATATTTTTCAATATTGAAATTCATTAAACAATGATCAATGATTTGATGAAGAAGAACAGGAATAGCCCTAGCATGTGGGTCTGGATGATTTTTCACATCTTCAATCCCCTCCTTAATGGAAGTAGGGTTTCTCCTGATTAGAGAAGAAGCCATAAGGAAAGCATACAACTGAACAATCCAATGATTCCATTCAGGTTACTCTCTGCCAAAAAGTTCTAAGGAATTCTTCATTTATGATAGTGGAGTCTCATGAAAGAAACAAAGGAAGATGATCTAGCTCCAACACTAACAGAATTTCATCAATTATTTTTGCATTAGTAAATTTCATTAACACCATTGCAGATGATCTTCCAAAAACAATATATTTTAGGGAATTCAGAAGATGAAGTTCTTGTCTATAATATGGTACACACTGAGGTAAATGAAGAATGTGTGCACAACAGAAAACAGACACTTACCTAGAATCTTTGCATGACTTAAAATAACCAACTCCCCCTATTTGAAATCATCTAACATGGGGAAAGAAAAAAAGTCAGATTGCATCTCATTTTTCCATTAAAGAAGGTCAATATATTTCGCTTGAAGAGATACTTGCACAACAAGAAGAGGAAATGAAAGAGTTGAAAAGACTCAATACATTGTTACTTCGTAGTAGAATTTCTACTAGACGCACTACCCAGGAAAGTCCTCAACTTGAAAATCCTGTAGGAGCTCCTTAGAAAAGTGTATTTTTAGCAACTAAAGATGTAGATAATGAATTACCTCCATTGTGTACACAATCAAGTAATGACCATATACATCCAGATAGGCATGTTTTTGTGGGTTATCCAAGGCAGATATCAACACCACCATCAGTGGTTTTACCGGTCATTGCACCAGCTCAAGCTCCAATTATTATACTTGGATAGAATTCAACTCAGTTGGATATTACCCAAATTATTATGAACACAATTGAGGCATTAATGAATTGATTAAAAGCTATAAAGGAATGACATGCACCTATTCAACCAGAAAAGAGTGCTTACCCTGAATAGTTTGATGCAATTCCTCCACCACCAAATTTTGGGAATGTCATATTCCCAATCGTTAATGGTTTGGGAGATCCAAAAGAACAATTAACACATTTTGTTTCTCATTGTGATCCTACGAAGGGAAATTCTCAACAGCAAGAAGTAGTTAAGCTTAGGTTTTTTGTGCAGTCATTACAAGAACTAGATTTTCTTTTAAATACAATTTTGCAATATCGATCAATTACTAGATGGAAAGATCTCCATCAGAAATTCCTTCTTCAATTTTGATGAACACTACCAAAGAAGACAGTTTATTATCTTACCAATTTTAAACAAAGTTAGAATGAAGGAGAATCTGATTTCATTGCACGGTGGAAAGGATAAACATATTCCTTAAGTCTAACACTACCTCATGAAAAGTTACAGCCAATCTCTATGGAAAATCTTCCTGATGAATTATGCACGCCATTGATCACTATGAAATACACAGAAGGGTTTTTAGACTTTACATCAATTGCTCAGTGGATAGAATACTCTATTATAGAAACTAAGGATAAAACTCATATAATTCCATCATCTCTAGGGAGGAGGATAGGAAAAGCATAAGATAATATAGTCACACTCAAATTGGCACTTGTGCCTGCTTTTACTTCAAGACCCTCATCAAACTGAAGGGCTCCTCCTCCTAAGCATCAATAGTAGCAACCGCCTCGTCAAGATGATCAATGAAATCAAAGGTAGAACAGTTTGTTGAATTAATGAATAAAGTTTATTATTTATGAAATTAACAAGTTCTTGGTAACATCATTCCATCCTTAGAAAACAATTTGGTTCCATTCCCAAGTCCAAAGAAATCAAATAAATAAGGGTATGATGATCTTTCTAATTATTGTCCCTTTTATAAAATGTTGGGACACCGCATTCAGGAATAATTTGTTTTCAAATACCATCTGCAAAAAGATGGTAGACTATGGAAAATTGAAATTTAAATGTTCATCAACTCAAGTAGCATGTGTTTCTACAACCAATCCAGTGCAAGAGGGAGAATGGCAAGAGGTCAAAAGTAAAAATGTGAAGAAATATGATGAATTGATAATTTAGAAAACAATCAATCATACTCATACCATTTTAAAAATATAGTTGAAACAACCAATTGTGTCTTTTATCACTCCTTCCTTAGAAAAACCATCATCATCAAAAGTTCATTCTTCAAATAAGAGAAGTGATCACAAAGAAATAGAGCAGTCAGAAGAAGATGAGCACATGTCAAGTCCAAAGTTGTCCTTAACCCTGGCAGATTTTATGACATCTGTTTCAAAAGCACAGGCACTGACCTATCAAATGGCACAATCAGAATTGACTTGTTAATAAGAATCTTTGTCAGATGAGGAATTGATATTTGGTTTTTTTAATTTTATCCATATAATGGATCATTAGGCCAATGGTGATTCTAATTGTAATGAGCCGTAGTTCCTTGTACATAATTGGGGAACAAGAGGAAGTGGCCAAGTTTGAGGATATATGGGAAAATGTGGAAAATCAAAAAACCACAATTTTATCTTTACCCCTGATCGAATCATATATGTGGAATAAACTCATGGAATGGGCCTTCAATGGGCTCAATAAGAATAATGAGTTTCTTCTTTGAAACACACGCCCAATTCAATAATAATTTTTTAAGAAGTCTAATTGGAAGCCACAACATCATCTTCTAAACATGTGAATAGATTTTTTATTCTAATTTACCAATGATAGTAGTATTTCTAGATTCTTCTCCAACACAAATAACATCTACAACATAATCATCAAAATCTGTAACACATGAAAAACCGCATCTCCACGCTTGGAAACACATACCTTTGGACCAAAATAATTATGTTTTGAAATAGTTGGCCCATGTACCGGCCATGTTGTCAATTCTTGATGCTTTAAATCTATCAAAATATCTTTGAGAGGCCCTCATTGATTCTTTGTCAAGTCCTCAAGAGTTTGAAACCAAAGTTACTACTGATGAGGTTTACCGTATAGAGAATGATTCTATAGAATGTCATGTAGTCATATATTTTAATGATGAATATTAAGACCATGTGGTACAAGGACATATCAGACCTTTGTATTTGTCTGGAAAGGTCAATGACATAGACATTTGACAAGCCTTCATGGATAATGGCTCCTGAGTCATCCTCATTTCTGTTCGTACACTTCGTTGATTGGGTATGAATTAATTTTACTTATCTCTTTAGACTTTAATGTTTCAAGGATATGACAAGAATGAACAATAACCTCTGTGAAAAATTACTCTCAGAACTCAGTTTGATATCTTGTCACTAATCCAAATTTCTTGGTTGTTCATCAGAAAACATCCTTCAATAGTTGTCTTGGAAGACCTTGTTGGCATCAACATGCAGCCATACCTTCTTTATACAACCAATGTCTGAAATACTGTTTCAATGGTCAAATCAGGACATTGTATAGTGGTAGGGCTTCATTCAAAACTTGTGAATCACAATATATTGAGGCATATTTTTATCACACAAAGGGAATAAAGATAGTTACAAAAGAGATAACTAGAGTTAATGGTCCCAATGGACTAGAAAAGATCCAATCAAATCTGTTTATGCATTTGAGAACAAATTATGTGTTACCTATCAATCAGATTGAAAGGGTAAAACCAAATCCAAAGACTTATCCAGTAATTTCAATAATGTCAATTGAGGAAATTAAGTCTAACAACATGGGAGAAATTATTGATACACCAAGAAATGATGGAAAGATGAATGGAGATGTTTTCATTTCATCTATTAAACTACAAAATTCATCTACTTCATCAATTAGAGTAGAAAAAATAGAAGAAATTATAGGGGAAGACTGAGATGTTGATTTTCAATCCATCAATCAATCTTTATTACAATGGGAGGACCCTTTGTCATCAGTAGGTTCAGATATGGTGGTCTCTTCTTTAGGATGTTCAAATACTAACTCCTCCCCTAAATCTGGGTGTTCTGCCTCACCATCTACTATGAAAATGCAAACAGAAGAGGTAACACATAATGAATAATAAGAGGAAGATCTTAGGGATTCTCCTCTATCATTTGAAGAAGGTGTCTCCACCACCGTGGATGAACTCATAGAAATAAATCTTGGTACCAAAGAATATCCACACCCACTCTAATTAGTGCGGCCATGACCTCTGAATAGAAAATTGTGTATACATCCAATATAAAGAATCATTGAGATATATTTTCTAGGAATTATACAGAAATTCCCATTCTTACTTCTGATGTAGCCACCCATCATCTGGGTTTTTTAGAAGAACGTCATGGATTAACCCATGCAGGAAGAAGGACACACCCAACTCATACCTCTAAAATTGAAGCTGAAGTTGATAAGATTGTAAATTCTAACATTGTCAGGAAAGATCAGTATCCCTAATGGATATCCAATATTGTCCCAGTGAAAAATAATAATGGGAAAATTTGAGTCTATATTGATTTCAGAGTTATTAACCGGCATTGTCCCAAGGTTTATTTTCTAGTTCCATTTATAGAACCACTAATTAATGTAACAGCTGGCTATGAAGCTAGTTTTTTATGGATGGATACTCTGGGTATAATCAAATCTGAATGGACATAGAGGATGAAGAATATACAGCCTTTAGAGCCCCTCACGGTTTTTTTTCTATCAGGTAATTCCCTTTGGATAAAAGAATATAGGTGGAACATATCAATGTGTGATGAATCATATATTAAAACCCTTATTAGGGAAATATTTTGAATGTTATGTGGATTATTTGGTGGTCAAATCTAGACAATGTTCCAATCACTGGGCTGATTTGGAGACTTTATTCAACAATCATCAGCAACACAGTTTGAAGATGAATCCCTAGAAATGTGATTTCTGGGTAACCTCATGAAAATTTATTGGCTTCGTTGTATGCCATCATGATATTGAAGTTTATCCTGATAAAACAAAATCAATCCTTAGTATGTCACCTCCTAGAAATTTGAATGAATTAAGAGGAATCCAAGGACAATTGACCTATATTCGCTGCTTTATCACCAATTTGGTAGGAAAGTGTTTTCCATTCACCCTATTAATATAGAAGGAATTTACCTACCAATGGACTGAATATTTCCAAGAATAAATTGATACCCTTAATAAATATCTCTTGAGTCCACCAGTAATGATGCCTCCTGTTGAAGGAAGACTAGTTGTTCACTATGTGAAATCTTTAGAGTGAACACCAAGTGCCTTCCTCACCCAGAATTATGATGTTGGTAATGATTACAACCATTACTATCTCAGTCACACTATTCTTGAAGTGGAAACATGATATTCCAATATTGGAAAGTGCTTCTTGGAATTAATCATTTCAGTTCAGAAATTTAGACACTACTTGCAACATCATGAGGTCCAATTAGTATCTCGTAATAACCCGCTCAAATTTATCCTTAGTCATCCTATGCTTACTTGGTTTCTGGCATGGTGGTGGTTATTTCTAAATAGTTTGATATAAATTTTATCCCTCAAAAGGAAATAAAAACCTAGGTTCTGGCTGATTTCTTTGCTAAGCATCCATCTGTGGAAGATACAATGTTAAATACCAAACTTCTTGATGAAGAGGTATCCTATATGTAAGATAATTCCCAAACATGTGAAATGTTTTTATATAGTGCTTCTAGAATTCAAATAGGGAAGATATTGTAAAACCCTATACTCAACAAGGTTGGATTCATAATTGTCTTTATTTCCCCATAAAAGGCTGTATTTCCTTATTATTACCTATTATCGGAAGGTGGTACTAACAATGAAGCAGAATATCAAGCTTTCATCGTAGGTTTGGAATTGTCCCTTCAGGTGCCATTGGATCATTTAAAGGTAAAAAGTGATTCAAAATTGATAATCAAACAAATTAATGGAGAATATTCTATCAAAAAATAATTGTTAATCTCTTTGTATGATTACGTCAGAGAGTTAATGGTTGAATTCTCCTCAGAGATGTCATTGTATTAATTCTAGCGATCAAAAAATTCCCAAGAAAATGCACCCTCTAATACAACTACAACCTTGGCGGATCCGAATCGAGATGATACAGTTATCTGCATAACCCATCGCCGTGTGGTCTTACCTTTTGTTCAAACCAGAATGAAGGAAATAAATGAAATTTACCCTATTTTTGAACCATATGGTCATACCACGGGATGGAGAACATCCATCATGGAATATGTTCAAAATGGGATACTCCAACCAGATAGGGTTGAGAAATAATAGATCTGGTGCGAGCAGCCAATTTTACTCTTTATGATAGTCCGGACCACTAAAATATCCTTTATAAGAAAAGATTTGATGGAATTCTCCTCAGATGTATTGATGGAGAAGAGACTGCAGCTGTCATGAAAGAATTACACTCAGGAGCCTATAGTGCCCACCAATCCAAGCAGAGACACTCTCATCAGACTTGAAGTTTTTGATACTTTTGGCCTTCAATGATGTAGGATTGTATAAATTTCACTAAAAAATGTCATCCCTACCAAGTACATGCCAACTTATTTCATCAACACCTGGAGTTTTTATATTCATCTAAATACTCCTGGCCATTTTCCACATGGGTAATGGATATAGTGGGACCTTATCCTTCAGCCACAACTATGCAATTCAAGTATATTCTCAATGCTACTGACTTCTTTTCTAAATGGGTTAGGGAATACCTCTCAATGAAGCTGGAGCCAAATGCATTGTTAGTTTTGTCAAAACTAATATCTTCCCCTGATTTAGTGTCCCTCATATTATTTTGATGGAAAATGGCACCAATTTTTGTTCTACTAAAGTAACAAAGTTTTATCATGAACATAATATCAAGTCCAACCACTTATCTTGTTATCATGTGGCGGCCGATGGATAGATAGAGGCTTTAAACAAAATCTATCAAATATACTAAAAACGATGGTGGATAAGGATTAGAAATCGTGGCCTGATAAAAATTTAAATTATCTATGGGAATATCATACAACTACCCATACTACTACCCAAAAAACTCCTTACTCATTTGTATATAGAACCAAAGAGGCTTTAAAAATTGAAATGAAATTGCATTCACTAAGAGTTACAATCTGTGATCAATTTTATATAAAATAGAGGTCTAAGAAACGGTTCAATGAGTTGGAATAATTAGAAGAAAAAACATTGCATACTTTGCACCATCTAGAAGTCTATCAGAATGCAATAGTGTGTGATTTTATTAAGAAGGTTCGCCATCATTCATTCCTTCAAGGGGAATTGGTATTAATCCTTAGGACACCAATGATACCAAGAAATAAACCTCTAAAACTTGATCCCCAATGTGAAGGACCTTATTCCATACAAAATGTATACTCAAATGGAGCTGATGCCTTAATATCAATGGATGGAGAGCTCATTAAAACTCCCACCAATGCGAGATTCATGAAATAAATACTTTGTGTAATTATAAATCTTCATCCTCACTGTAAGAAATTAAACTGTATAGTACAAATTCCTTGCTGCAAGAAATAAACTGCACATCCCCCATGTTCTAGTGGAAATAAATTAAACTGCATAATAACCATCAGTGTTCATGTTGCATGATGTTAAAAAATTTAGCATCTTCTTCCTTGTCTCATGATGTTAAACAACATGACATCATTCATACAACTAATGTTTTATCTATTTTTACGTTAGAATATTCCATAAGAAAACTTCATAGACGTCATCACTACTCCTTATTAGAACATGAGTCCCTCTCTTTCCTATGTCGAAGTCAGATCTTAATAGTGGTTGTGTTTCAATAACTACGTAGGGATTGATTCTCATTTTTAATGAGATACGTAGAGACACCTAAATCTCCAATTTTGGTCCCAGCCACAATATTAAAATATTCTTATTTTAATTTCCCCACCTCTATATGAATTATATATTTGCACAGTTTTTCCTTAAGATATATTATTTGGTCCATACACCATTTTATGTCCTAAGATTTTTTATTCTCCATTCTCTCAGAATGTGTCAAATGCCCCCATTCTTCCTGTGAAACTCGACTAACATGAGGAATGATTGTTTAAAGAACTATGTACGGATTGATTATCATATATTTTTTAGATATGTAGAGACACCTAAATCACTAATCTTGGGCCCATTAATGATAAAAAACCTTCATTTCTTTTATAAAAAAATCAAATCTAGATAGGATATATTTTAAGAACTATGTATGACTTGATTTTTTCCCTGCAAGAAATATAGTAACACTTGGGTCTTATCCCTTAAACTAGTTACAATATGTCTTTCCTTTCACATCAGTTTGTCATCCTTACCTCATGACGTCAAACTGCAGGGAAATCTAATACCCCCATTCTTCATTTATGTCACCATTTTATTATAGAAATCACCTTACTACTCCTTGTTTCTCACACCAATCATAGATCAAGTGAGCTTAAGAATGGGATAAGGTGCTTCTTTCTATAAGTAAAGTGTTTAAATTCCATATGGGGTTGAAAATGTCCTCACTACATGACTTAAAACTTCACATCACCATATTCATTCAAAGGAAACAATGAAAGTATACATTTTACATATGAGTTAGATCTATGTAAAGGACATAAAACTAATGGTCAGTATTAATTCAAATATTCCTCATATACATTGAACATAGATCCTCATCCATATCCCAAACTCTTAATATTGAATATTTCTAGTTCCTTATAATCATTCTTATGGTTTCTGGTGACAGTTTTTCTGTTACCTGAGAACTCTTTTTCTTGACTATGCAACACATTCCCTTAGGCGACATTGCATAAGTTGCATACATAACAGGTCTCCCAGTCAAAAGATGTCGCTATTTGACTATATAGCATATGTCCTAGTTAGCTCTGCATAATACAATCCCAATAACAGTTTTGTCAAACAATGGTAATTTTGTTCTTGGTTATAGTATCTTTTTCCCCTTTAATCGTTGATGACAATGCACAAGAATCTGTATTTTAAAAAAGTCATTCAAGTATACTTATCCCATTATCTTTCTCACAATCTGAAAATCTTCAGGACCATGGTTTACACATTTCCCTCACCATGTGTTCAATGCAATATGAAATAACCTTGGAATTACTTGGTCACATATCATATATTTCTTCCATTTCTGTTCCTAATTGTATGACCTAAAAATACAGACACCATATCTTTTACGTTTGGTTTAGACCATCGTAAAATTCTTATTCCACGGATTCTTTGGAAATCTTGGTTCGAAATACCCTTTCCATATTCACATACCATTATCTATAAATTAAACTCTATGCTTCATAAAATCTGAATCTACATAAACTTTCTTCGACATTTAACAATAAAATGTCAAACTATTGAGACCTCTTTAGTCGGATTATATTGCACGTGCCATTAGGTGACTTTGCATAAGTTTCCAACATAACAGGTCTGTCAGTATAAAGATGCCACTATTTTTCTATTCAGTATAATCCCGAATTAGCCCTGCATAATACAACCCCCATAATGGGTTTGTCATGTAATGGTAAATTCGTTCTTTGAAAATACTTCCTCTAATCCTTTTATCCATTTTCCCATATCATTCCTCAGTTCCAAAAAATTCCAAATCGCAGATTTCAATTTTCCCTTCCATACCTAAATATGATAGTATGTTTATAAACAAATTATCATGAAATTGTGAGATTTTTATCATATCTTTATTCAGAGATAAAGAACTTAAATTAATTCCCCCTAATATCCTCACTGCATGACTTAAAACTACACAGTACCAATGTCCTCACCACAAGACTTAAAACTACAGAGTACTAATGTCCTCAATGCATGAATTAAAACTACATTGTACCAATTTCCTCACTACATGACTTACAACTGCACAATATGATATCAAAAATTTCCATTTTTGATAAATTTTAAATATTACTCATACAATAAATTTTTATAGAAATCGTGTTCTTATTCATGACTTATTTTGGTAAAAAAGCCCCTTTTTCATTCTTAAAATTTCTTTTTGTGGAAAAACCACCCACTGTGGTCTTGAGTCACCCAAATATTATTTTATCATATCTATCAGTAGGAAAATGTTAAATTCCTAAAGAACTCTTTTATCTGACTATGTAGTACATTCCCTTCGGTGTCCTTGCATAAGTTGCCTACATAACAAGCATGTTAGTAAAAAAATTCCATTATTTGGATATGCAGCATATTCCCTAGTTGTCCCAACATAAAATATCCCCCATAAGGGCTTTTTCAAAAAATGGTAACTTCGTTCATCGAAAATACACCCCTTATGTTGATACATGGTCTAAATTTTATGACCATAAAAATCATGGCTCAAGATTTCCGTAGGAAATATTTAAAGAATATAAAAGAAATTCAAAGCCACAATGTTTTTTTTGGGATCTAATTAAATGTTTATCGTCAAATCTATTCAACCCTAAATATTATCCCATTATAGTCCGACATGCCTGACTCTAAACTTCCAAAAAACAAAAGACTTGGTGATCATTAGATTGAGAACCCGTGAAGGGAACTCTGAACAAAATTCAAGTCCCATATCACTAATCGTAATTTTTTGTATGATTTACGCAATATTGAGAAATAAAAAAAATGTTTCAAAAGATATGAAATTTGTGGGGTTATTCATGTTACCCAAGAAATTATCAAATCATGCCCATTAGGTCCCTCGACTTAATAAGAAAATTTTGAGCACTCCATTCTTGTTATTATAATAATGGTTGTTTAACATAAAGGAATCATTATCATTATTTACCTTTCATATTTAAACCACAAAAAAATAGGAATAAATACAAATATGATTGAAAACAAAATTTCTTTCATTCATATGAAAATAGATGGAAATCTAGAAAATGTACTCTCTCTGTCTTGTTTTAGAATAAACTCTCAACATGACTTTTCATTTGTTGGACTGCTTCATAAGCCCTATCATCTACTTGTTGAAGTTGAGACAGTTGAGAAACTCCAACCTTCTCTTCCTAACGAAGTTCTTCCTTAGCATTTGAAATGGAAATTATCCCCTATAATTGGTTTTCTCCCAACGTTTGATTCAACTACTCAGGCTTGATATGAATAACATCCATTTTCTATTGAAGATATAACAACTCCATCATGGATTCTTTGATTTGGTGGGTAATTAACATCAATTTCTTATTATGATTTGCCTCCGCCTAAAATACTATAGCTTGAAAGACCTCAATATTGATTAGTCATTTGTCCTCTTCAAAATAATTTCACAGCTTATTCTCCTACTCTTGTTAGAGAATAGCCTCTTTCATGGCATTATATATTTGGTGATAATTAATTCCACCAAATCCCAATGCGCAGATTAATGCTAGGAGTTTTAAAAAATGGAACAACAATTCATCTAAAGGATTATCCACAATTATGCTCCAGATATGCCGCCATGTCTTCTAACATGATACGCCAAGAGCATATTTCATCTCTATGTCGGAATATGGAACACTACCATTAGGTAAAATATACTTTGGAAATAGGTTTCTTAAAGAACTACCATGATTTAATTTTCTTGGGGTAGTAGATGCTTCACCTTTTGAATTAAGTGTTGATAACCCTAAATGATCAATCAAGGTCACTATCAGTTTAAATGGAGGAAACAAATATGATTTAGATAGTTGATTATATTTACCAAATAATAAGTCAAATACTTGATTGGATTCATCCAATGTATTCTTAGCTTTAGTTTTTTGACTATATGTTTCTTGAGGAGGGGCATTTCCTAGAGTTTGATCCATTATTACATTTGAAGTATCTAGAATATCTCCTGGTGAAAGATCCTATATAGGTATTTCTATATCTCCAATAGAAGGATAATGTGGAATACCTCGTTTTTAAAGATCCATTATAGCATTTTCTACAGATAAAGTTGCATAAGGTGAACTTTGATGTAAAGAAACATGTTGAAGAACAATTATATAGGGAAAATGCAACAATAAGGACTTACGACCTTTCAATTCCTCTTGAAAATCCCCAAACTCTATGATGAAACCTGGAATATCAATATTTGGATTAAGGGTATCCATCATTTCATTGTATATGACCTAAAATGTTATAGAATCCTCACCATTTAAGGTATCCAACAAATGTTGGATGAGGCCCAAATTGGCTCCGCTGGCATTTTGTTCTATTGTCTTTCAATTGGTGTTGCAGCATCATGTATTTACATGTTTGAGTCAACATCAGTAATTATCTCAGATTGCCCTGGGTCCTCATTCCTTTCTTCTAGAGCCATAGGAATATTTGTATTGATTATTTTATGATCCACTATGAAAAGAAACTGTGGAATTTATTTAATCATACCATGGATTTCCTCTCTCTCAGTAAATCCATGAGCAGGTTCATCTGAATCTTTTGACAATTTATATACTAAAATTAAATATAAGTGTGCATGAACCTCGGTTTCTCCAGGAGTTTCTTTTTCTGGTCCTGAAGAATCAGCTCTTAATCCTTTGAGAGAGGAGAGGGACATATATCCTACAAGGGGATAAAACATTGTTACCAGAGTGTATTGAGCATGTTATATGACCTATAGATAGTATAAATCAGTGAACACTTCGAATCAATCTCATTTCTCTTTTTCATTTCTGTTCAGGAGCATGGGGAGATATTGAAACACTCATCATAGTATGGGAAACATGTGGTAATGATTGAGGATTATCTATCTTTATTACACTAGTCATGAATCCTTCTGGAGAAAGGTATGGAAACCTAGGAGGATCATTATTTGCATCAATAGAAGATCCTATAAGACCATACTTAGGTGATTCAATAATTGGTATGGAGCTTCTTTCTCTACATTCATTTTGTATAAATACATTTTTCATCATGATTAATGATGATAAATGGTAAATCAGAGTTGAGATAAAATAAAGAGGCAAATACATTCTCATTATTAATATAAATATCACAATCCTCGTCAAAGTTGATAATTACCACTTTGTGTAATCCTAAGTTCATCATATGATATACCCATTTAAAGGCTGGGATTTGTTCATCAGTTGCATATATAAAACCCTCCATCTCCGTAATATACTTCTCTACTTCATCTAGGTTGTTATCCAAATTTAAATGATAAGGTTCCTGGATATCATTAATATCTGCTATTCAAATAGCATGATAAAGAAATGCACATGTATCCCTAAGATCTTGGGTTACACCCTCCCAATGATAAATGGCTAAAGGTCTCACATAATTCAATCTTGGTGTGGTTGATTTTGGAGGAGATTTAACACCTCTTGATTGGAGAGATTATTTAGGCCTCTCTTATTCAGAAAGTTAAATAGATGTTATAGGAACTTCTATTTGATGGCGGCGACTAGATCGCCTTAGCGTTGGAGGTGTTGTTTCTATAACCCAAGTCTTCCTAGTATACCTTATGCAGAGACATTTTGAGGGCTCTGAAACATATGAAACCTCTGTATCATATCTATCCATGGACTTCTTACCACAATTTACATGTGCAATAGTCATTGTAGCAGCCAATCGATATATTCCTTTTGTCAAAGCCCCTTGAGGATATGAAGAAGCCCATGATTTGGCATACCCATCTTCCAATATGATGGATGTATTTGATGGAGGAAACATAATCGACAATTTGGATACCTCTAAAGCTGTTAGAATACATAATTGTTGCACTACAATTGGGTATTTCTCATGTCTGACATGTGTTGGTGGAAAAGTTTTTGATTTTTGAAGACATCTGAACTGATGAGAAAACTTATAGGGGATGTATGCCTTGTAGATAATTTCACCATCAATCCTAGTTTGTAATACCCCATCCCCAAATTCCATAATATAATATCTCATCTCATAATTATTTTCTTTACCATCATCAATAAATGTTCTAACTGGTGGGTCACCCAAAGTAAAGAAGATGAATTCTTCTAAGAAATTAAATTCCTTCAACACCACATCAGGACTCAAGATTAGAGACTGAATACTAGAAAATTTCTGTAAAAATGGGGTGACTCAACAATTGGGAACTCTAACTGAATTTAACATAGAGTATGAAGAAAATGTGCTGCAATCCATCCCCACAACACTTAGAGTGGGCCTGAAATTCTAAATGGAGCCTTCCCAATGTAGAAATGTAGAAGGAGATGGAAAATTTATGCCAATATAGGGGTTTCTAACCCATTATACAACTTTTATACTAATTGAACTGCAATGAAAAAAGTCCTTGATCTGACATAACCTCTGGATTCATAGACTAGAAGCAAATAAATGCTTAGACACATAGAAAAGAAGTAAGATATGCATACTTTTGCATCTATATTGAGATTTACATTATAGCCCCAGTTTATATAGTCACCTCTTTCTAGTGTAGGGAAATATGTGCCTGAACTTCCCTAGTTATCAGCAGAATGAAAAATTGTAGGATTTCCACAAGTTGGACCATTCTAAGTTATTGGTTCTAAAAAAGATTCTATCCAGACTCTGTAATGAATATCTTTCTTTCACTTGGGAAAATTGTTTCCTATATTAAATAAATCATGGTCCAGTGATGGTGTCCTAGCAGAATCACCACTTGTTGTAGTAGGTGGAATGAATTCATCATAAATTTATCCACGTTAGGGAATTCCATCTATTTTGTAAATATCTCAGAGACTAATACAAACTTCAACATGTATAAAATGAATAAAATTCGTTTGTGGACTCCATCGGCTCAGTAATTCAGGAATGAAATCATTTTTATAAACATAATTTTTCCCCATTTAGACGGCTTCATAGATATGAATGTCAGATAACACTTTTTTGAATTATGCACAAGTCTAATGTTTCCATATTTCCCACATCCATTCAGGCATGACACCTCCTCTAGAACGAAGATCCTAGTCTTCCTTCCAACCATTATATTGATCTGTTTAAAATTCCCAAAAACTGGAATCATAACTATGTGTTCTTATCTCTACAACGTGATCCTTCATATCGGGAGTGCAACCACAATGATGGAAGATGCAACTAATAGGGATTGTTCATTCTTATACTGGAACACCCTTGTAATAATATTCGTGCAATTACAATTTGAGTATTGAAGAAACCAATTAAAATGAGAGTACTTCTTAATAGATGGAACATGGGAGTCTTGCAAAAGCTCATGCCTGTACAGGGGTAAGTAAGTACTTTGTGGATAGTCACGCTGGTATGGAATTAAACCCTTCCACAACCCTGGAAGAGTACTCTCAACAATGTCATAATAGTCTGGTCTGACAATCTTCATCATTTCATTTTGACGATCCTTAACTTCTTCAGTATGGGTCATCAAATTACTCATTATCTCCTCCAAAATAATTTCCAAACTTTTACTGTTAGGTTATAATTTTAAAATAAGAAAGTCAAAAATTTGTCAAAGGACACTGCTCGCATAGGTCCTTCAACAGGGTCCTTCGATGAGGTCTATTGCATTGGTCATACGTTAAGGATCCTAGAGAAACTACTTTGATGAAGTCGTTTTTCATAGCTACATCGCATAAATAATTTTAACATGAATAAATTTCAAGGGAATTATGTCAGAGCACAATGCAATAAAGCTAGGCGAACGAGCTATGCAACGAGAGACGCAATATTTCTGAAAAGAACAGGTGAAGAAAATTATGAAGTTTGAGACCTATTTATAGGAAACAGAATAGCTACGCATCAGGACTGCATCCAACATCTCTATTCCATATAATCGTGAAATACCTACACAGAAAACCTGCACTGTTTAGCAATCCATCCATACTTATTTCCCCAAAATGTTCACCTTAGGACTCGGCCCTCTTTATTTGTTTTGGATCCAATCCTAAGGGGGGATTCTGTTGACACCACTTTTGAGCAACATCTCTTCAACCAGTCCCTATCTATGCCTATAAATAGATCTATTGGGCTCCCCATTTGAGGACTAGAAAAAAATTGAAACACACTCTAATGATCTCATTGTTTAGATCTTTTGCCTAGACCCCTCAAATTGTCTTAGGTATCTCTTTAAATCATGAGAGAATAGATAATTAAATTGGATATGTATGTTTTGAATGTCTTTTAAAAAATTTACATAGGTTTTGTTATCATATTTAAAACATATTCTTCAGTCATCATTCATACATGTGTGCCATACCTATGCGGCATACTTGTGCAGTATACCTACGCAGTACATCAACACGGGGTACCTATGTGGCATACTTGAATAATGGACCAATAGGACCAACTGAAGTACCCTTTTTAAAAATCCATTCATGGTAGGGTATCCCTTTATATGGTTCCCTTATCTGAATGGGACTATGTTGACACCTCCACCAAAACCTCCTGACTTGTTAGACCTTTGGAAAATGCACATCAACGTGTCTCTTATTTTTGTTTTTATTTCTGCAGTCATAGGTTTCCCACATTTGGTACACAATGGGGTTAGGATTCTTGAAATGTATTTGGGTTTTCATATCTACAGTCACATAGAATTTTCTCCCAAAAACAGTGTTGGGAAGATCCCGGTTTGGAGGAGGGTTGGGTCCTGACCTCACCCTTCTTAAATAAGTGATCCAGAACTTTAGGTCTCTGTTAGGGAATGGTACAGTTCATGGTTAGCTTTACATGCAAGCATAACTGAAGTCTCCCTCCCCAACTAGGATCAATTTTTTGGGCATCCATCCTCGTATAATCTTCACACCTTTATCCCTTCCACCTTAAATTAGTCCCTTGTACTATGTAAATAGAACAGAGGGAAAGCTCATCGCCTCTCCCTCTTCCATGGTCGATACTCCCTCATCCACTAGTAGATGAGAAAAATTTTGAATGTGTGAATTCCTTTTTTGAATCCTTGAAGTTATCTTGTTTCTCAGACCGAGCATGCCTCATGTGGGATTAGAGATTTTTTATGACAACAACATTTTTACAATTAAAGGAACTAGGAGAACTCTGGTTCCTGTTCAAACCAGGTTACGTAGGAAGCTCTTTCAGGGCCCGAGATCACTAGGATATCCTCCTTAGGAATCCAAACCTAATTCCACTAAATTGGGCTTCCTCCTTAGGAAATAACTCTCAAATTCAATCCTCAAATAATCAAGGAATGATTTTTAGGATGTAATTCCAAACTCATCTCTCTTAGAGGAACATACTCTCCTATGAGATTTATCAAACTATGTGGGCTTTTATTCCCATTTATATGGGATACATAAGAAGCCTACTTGAGGTCCAAACCCAACACTTCAAATCAACAATTTTTCCCTTTTTCCATATTCACAATAGGGTCTGATCCTACTTCAAAACCCATATCCTTTCCAAGATCCTTGGGCCGCTTCAACATAAGTCCCACACTAAGTTTTTACTAATAAATTTTTTCTTATAGGTCCTTATAACATGACCTTAAAAGGTATGATGTGTCCCATTCAGTGGAACTGAACTAAAAGGGTTCTTATTCCTTGTACAAGGATAAGTAGGTAGCCCATATTATGGGAAGGATCCCAAGATCAAAAAAAACTTTCATCTTCCTAGATGACAATAAGTTCTAGAGTGCCCCACTGAGTGGATTAGAAACCAGTATCATCACAACAATGATTAAAAGAATATCTAAATAGTATATTTGAGGATACCATTGATGGAAAACCTTTAAAACATATGGATATTTCGATTAATGAAGAACCATGAATGAATACTGATGATTCTAAATTTTACACATGTTTATAAGTGACTATAAATTCCAAGGGATACATATGATATACTTGTTGAATTAATAAGGATTCATAAAAAAATATTTTAATTTTACAAAGAGAGTCATGGAGTAGACAGTAATTCCCTTAAAAAGCATGAAATGAGTTCAACCTCCCATCCTCTCAACCAATGCATGTTTTTATGTATCATAAAGTTTAAAACATAATGAACACCTACCTTTTGAAAGAAGGTCCACATTAGGTAATGAATTATGGGAAGCTTCTATCTCTATGAATGAATCCAATGGAAACCGCATGGAAATGGTGATTTTTAAAACTAGAACACGTGTTTCAATGAACTACAAAACAATTCCCCTATAAATTTATCTAATTATTCAAAAGAGATAGAGAAAAATCTTGGATTTTAAGAAGCATAATTAGAACAAGACACCCCGAAAATGAGGTGGAAGTAGCATTAAAAAGGGTTTTGATCAAATATTTAGGTGATGAAGAAACAGCTGTTGTAGATATTTCCAACTCCTTTAGAGATGATAGTACAAGAGTTGGAGTAGCAAGATCATTAAGTTGTGTCTGGTGGGGAGAGTTATCCTATCCATTTTTGGAAACCTACTAGCCATGTTCCTATATATTAATCACCTTTGTTTCATTTTTATGTGGTCCTCCTTGCCTCAATGATTTATGTTAAGTAACCAACATCTCTTTACCTTTCTAGACGCAGGAGGTAAGAAAATGTTTCTCTTGATTCAGACACCAATCCACAGTTTCATGTATAGATTTTTCAAGGTCCGATTGACTATGGTTCCCCCCCAAATAATCCATTTCCATCTCATCAACATAATAATCCCATGAACGTGGCTGCTCCTATTATAGTTGAAGTCTCTTGTGCTCCCTACTAACAACCATCCTTTGAGAAGTTTATTTTAGACACTGAACATTAGGATCCATCATAGCATAAAAATGACCACCAATACTCTCACTGATTTGAGGTTCAGGGTGGTAGGATTTATTTAAGGATCCAAGTTACAAGACCAATCCTCACCTCATTCTCCAACCCTAAACCTTTCCTCAGGGAAGTAGCATGGGGTCTAATGTCATCTGTACTAGTCTTTTACTCCTCTGGAATAGAAATACCAAGAGAATCATACCTTTTAGATTATTTCCTAGACTCCCTAGTCATAGAAGATTCATCTTTCACTTTCAAATTCCTTTTAGAGTCTTTTTTCATGTTCCCTTATAAGCCACATTTCAAAAAAATGTCGAAGGAAGTGATGTCAAGATGATACCACATAATGAACAGGGAACCTTTCATATATCATTTCATATATCCTCTTTATGTGGAGCTTCATTATTCTATTCCTTAATTTCTTATTCAATGAATCCTTATTCCGACAACTTTTGTTTCCATACGTTATTTTTTCATGAAGCGTCAATATTTTGTGCATAAAACTACCATAATATGAAATAAACTCAAAAAGTAGTCGGTTGGGATGTGAAAGATCACCCTTTATAGAGAATTATTAGTCATTCCATGAATATTATACAACAATATACTCCATTATTAAAAGATTCCATTTGTTGAATCTACTTTATGAGTTGTTATCTGTCTTTTCCTTTCAAATTTTAATTTACCACATGATATACTAAAGCTACAATGAGCTTGCAACACTGCATGATTTATGAAAAGGTATTATATTATTTGAAGTTTTCCATCATTATTCTTGCATGAGAATTTTACCATGTAGAATATGTGATGTGAAATATCTAAAGCTTCAACATAATACAGTGCTCAACTCACAATGCATGGTGAAGCTGCATAAAATTCTTATAATATTTAAATAGGTCTCTCAAGACCATATACATTAAAATCTTCCATTTTTCATATATTCCTTACCATGACAAGTGTATCAACAATGACACCTGGTAACTTCTACCACACCTCAATCAATGTTACTACACTAACACATAGTTAGTGCATCGACTACAAGTTATACCAATCGACTATACATTATACCGAACAGCCACACATTATGAAGTAATGGTAAGTCAATCAACAGAATGGTACATACCTCACAGTTTCCCTCCACTCCTGGCCAATTCAATAATTGTTTTTATTTTTCTAAAATATATAAATTTCATTAATACTCAATTTTATGTTTCTTTTGATAATTTGATTTACTATATATTTATTTTATGTGTTTAAAATGTTTGGGTCATTTTATAAGTTCATGTTAATGATATAAAAACAATGAAAATAATATTTTAGTTTGTTTTAAACATATTTTAAAAGGAGATTAAATATATTCTTAATTTACAAATAAACATAAAACATACATTTTTCTTCATCCTAAAATCAATTTTTATATTTTTAGTTGATTTATTTGTATAATTAATTTCTAAATTAATATTTAGTGAAACAAATATTCAAACATATTTTATAATATTTAATTAAATGTAAATATTTTTTGAATAGTTATATATCTACTTAAATATATAAAGTGTTTTCAAAATTATGATTTGAATTTTTATCAAGATAAACAATGTGATATTTATATAATTACCTTAATCTATTATTATGGACATATTTTTCTTTGTTTAACATTTAATTCAATATATATTGGAATTAATATTTAGTATTTGAATGTCGGTGAATATTGAGGAATGATAATTTTCACTCTCCTTGATAATTCTGTATTATTTGAATTGGATTTATTTTACATAGTTAGAGATTGACTTGTTAGTTTTATATACCCTTTTTAATGGTTTTAGGACATATTCAATGAATATTACTAAATAGAACATGAAACTTTGAGAACTAAAAATCATTATATAGAACTTTCAAGTGTTTTTAAAACCATGTCTGGTGCGAAAAAGTTTTAATTTATTGGAAAAACATTCAACTATTGAACCAAAAAATATTCTATTACTACTATTACATAGAATTGTTGATCTAAATTAATTCTTAAGTACTTAAAGTTGTGCATCAACTTTCTTCATCGAATTTATTTGACTTCTTTGAGTCCTTAACTATTTATATGATAGTTATTTCTATCTTCTCATATGTGTTGTAAATTTTTCTTATGATTTTCACACCCAAAATAATTTTCACTCATCTAGTTGTATGTACTAGATTATAATGTTATTTCATTTAGGTTGTGACTCCCAAATTCAAAAATTAAAGATGGGTTATGGATTTCTAAAAAATTATGCATGGTTTTTGTCTCCACATAAAAAATTCATTGTGTATCAATGGTTATACCTCCAATTGAAAAGTGATGGGTTATATTAGGTTATAAATCCCCTTAAAATCAGTTAGTGAAAATGCATCTTTCACTGGGTAGAGAGGTGTATGAGTAGAGTAGTTTCACATTGGATTGAACTGCTATAAAAATTCCTTAAGTTTATTATTTTATTTTCCATTAAAAATCAACTCTATAAATTAAATTTAATAATTAATCTACATCTTTAAAATTTTGATTTTTTCTATTCACACCTATTTAAAACATCTATCATCACCATTTAAGACCTAAAAATTGGTATCAATGGTTGGAACATATTAAGTATATAATAAATATATTTTTTATTTTCCTAATATTAAACACCTAGTATTGAGAACATGTTCCTATAGGTTATATATTATAATGTTTATATTTTATTGTGATAACATTTTTATCCAATACCTCACAATCTAAGGAAATAGATCACTATAAGATTGAGAAAATGAATGTAAAAGATTTATGGATTCCTTATATTCCACTTCACTTTTATGTTAATGGTTTTGGTTACTATAAATCAAAAATAGTGGCATACCTCAATCAGTTATGTATATAACATTGATTGATCATGGTAAAACTATAAAAATTACCAGTGGATGGCTCAGATTCTTTTATTAGAAATGATGCTACTAAGTATGTTTTGAATTACAAAGTAATAGATATTTTATATTGTGATATTAATAAGAAGTTTGTTTATTATTATGTCTATGTGTAAGAAAACTCATGTTATTTGGAATATTCTTCAATTTACTCACCTTGAATCTAGAAAACTAATTATTAGTATGCTCAAAATACTTCAGCCTAGGTACCAAGATTTAATGATAGTTGATAATGAAAGATTCAACCAAATGTTACATTAATTCACAAGAAATATGAATGGAATGAATTTAAATGAATGAATTGGATAAACCTATACTTATTTAATGATTAGTAATATATCTACCAAATAATTGGTAGATGAATAATGTGGTGATCAATAAAAGAAAAAAACTTTTTGGAATACACAGCGGATGAACTAATTGGTTTATTACTTTAATATGAACTGGTGTTGAAGAATATCACTAAAGAGGAGGCTCCAAAAAAGAAAGGTGTTTCATTTAAATCAAATATAATTCTTTCCACTAACTCTTATGATTAAAAATCACATGAAATTGGAAAATAGATAAAACATTTCACTAATAGTGTTTATAAAATTTTAAAAATAACTCGTGGATAAAATAAATGATTTAAGAAGGATAATTTCAAGGATGATAAATATAATAATGGTAAAACTAATTATAAATATTTTTATGAAATCACATGTTATTATTAAAGAAATAGGGGACATATAAATCTAAATTTTTTAATGTCCAATAATTTGAGAAAATATAAGAAATATAATAGAAATAAGAAAAGATCAATGACTGATTGATGGAGTTATATGGAGGAATATGATTGAAGTGATGAATCATAAAATGGAAACTAAATTTCATGCCTTTTTTTGATGGATCAAAGTAATAATGAGGATATTAATTATTCTAATTTTAGTTCGTGAAATGAATTTTTTATAGTGATTTAGATTTATCACTAAAAAAGAATGAAATTTTGTAGAAATAAATTGTTAGTTTAAAATAAAATACAACCTCATTAGCTCAAGGAAAATTAGAGTGTCATAAAATGATGTTAATGATGAATAAAATAAAGATAAAAGTGGATTTGGATATAGTAAAAAGAATACCTAAGATATATGAGACTTAATTTGTTAAATGTTATATAGTAAGTGTATCAAATGTTACATGATTTAATTGTTATATGCAAGGAAATTTTAATAATGATTGTTCGTTAAGGACTCCTCGATCTCTTGGTTATATTGAAGCTGTTATTTCAAATAATTAATGATATATATACCCGTGAATAACTTTTTAAAATCACTATAGGTACCAAATAATTATTATATTAACCCAATTGGGCTAAAGAAAACATGGGTACCAAAAATAATTCTACATAATTAATATTTCAAGGAAACATGTGTAACACCCTGAGAATTTGTGAAATATTGATTTGTTGAATGAATTGACTTTCATTAATTTCATTCATTGAACTAATTAAAACATTCCATTCACAATACATTGACTTGGCTTATGCTACATGCAACACTGACTGGGTGTACATTAAATGTAACACTGAGTTTCTATGAAACATAATTTTATTATTAGAATGATTTTTACGAGATAGTTATAACCTAGTAGATAAAATTTCTAATATTAATAGTAATAAAAAACTTTTTAAATATTTTTTAATAAATCTTTTACATAAATTAATCAAATTTATTATAAAAAATATATTTTTTTGTAAATTCATTATATGTTTAAAAATTCAATTTTCTCAAATGATCTTTTTATCATGACCTGCTATGAAATACAATGAAATTGATAATAACCACTTTTATAAATTTAATTACATAAAATAAACTTCATTTTTAATGTTATAATTTCAAAATTAGCCTTGGTTTAATTTTTGGGATTTTTCTGAGAAACATCATTTTTATGAATAGTGAAGAATACTGTATTTTAGTTTAAAACTACCTTTTTATTTAAATTGTTTGTTAATATTAATTTATATTTATATTTGGTTTTAAAAGCCACAATATAGAAATTATAAATATATTAAATAAATTTATTTCATTTAATCATTTTTTTACAGAAATTGGTTATAAAAACTTATTAAACTATTGAACGATTTTACTTTAATACCCCACTTTCTCTCCACCTTTGTTGGATTAGTGTTAAACTTAATTTTCCCACTTATGTGATTTGAATTTATAAAAATATATATACATGGTTTTAATCAGTATGATATTTGTGTTATAATAATATTAACTTAATTTTTGACCAAAAATATTACTAAATGTGATTAAAATTAATCACAACGATAAAGTTAAGAATAAGTTTTATTGGGGACTAAAACTTAATCTGAAGGACCAAAATGACCTGTAAAATTTTCAAAAATATATTTCATACCAAAATGAGACCATATCCCTTCTTAATAATAATTTTATGGGTTTTGGGGATATTATTAAATAGAAGTGGCTTATATAAAAGGTTAATGAAAAAGAAAAAATATAAACTTTTCTTACCATTAACATTAATAAAACATTATGATATGTAAAAAACATAATATTTTAGGTTATAAATAAAATTTTTAACTATAAATGGTTTAATTTTATTTTAATAATTTTTCACCCTTTTTTAGATATGATTTAGTTACTTAAAATGCTTAAAAAATGTCAACGTATTGGTTATTTAGTTAATAATTATCTAAAATAAATGATACTATAAATATTAAAAGTGACGTAAATTGATTGAATTATTTTCTTTAATTATTTCTGAAAATTAATACTTCATTTTAAAATAATTAAATTTAATTTTTTTTTAATTCAATTATTATATTTATATTTTGATATTAAAATTAAATAAATAATATCAAAATTTACATTATTATTTTTTATAGTGAATATTATTTTTTTAAATGATTCTAAATTAATAAAATACTATATTCTACCAAGATAATTTTAATATTGTCTATTAATTAAAAAATTTATCTTTTATAATTATCATATTAACCCATATATTGTAAAAATAATGTTATCACAGTCCGAGTTTAAGCAGTGTTTTATGCGTCAAAAGTGCTAGTTTTAAAAATTAATTTCCCAAAATGAGATATTTTAGTTTTTTAAATTAGGTATCATACATATAATAAAGTTACTCTATATTATATAATATATCTCACTATATTTTATTCTTAATGGTTAAATTACATAGGATAGAAAACTAGATGCTTTAGTAAAAATAAAAATTATAAAATTGGGGACTCTTAGAAGTTTATGAATTAAATTATTAAAATGAAAATATTTTTGTGTTTTAAAGTTTATTAGACCATAATTTCATTCTAATCCATTATTTTTTCATTTTTAGGCACATTAAGTGAGTGATAACTCCCATTATTGAATACCTCTTGGTATTTACAAGAGTGTCACTCCCCCTTCAATATAAAAAGTGAAGTGTTCTGCCACTTCCTCACACCACTAAAGCCATTATATCACATAAAAACTCTTCCCAAATAGTCTTAAAACATCCATAGATTCTTCCTAGTATCCAAATATTGTTAATAAATCAATCCAAGGAATCATTTTGGCAGAAACCAAAAGAAGTTACCCAATTAAGAGGTATCGACTTCTTTCAAGCTCATTTCTTTTATTTTCTTTCTCCACCCCCACCACTCTCTTTATTTCATGATTTTATAACAACAAAAGTATATTCAGTATAGTAGAATATTTTTATACTAAATTTTATACATACACTTACACGCACCTCTATATAATGGGTATTGAACATACTTTTTATGTGTACCGAGAACTGTCGTCTAACAAAACAATGAATGTTAGTTTTTCCTTACCACCTCACATAGTGGAAATTATGATGGACAATATGTTTATATATAATATATATTATAATTATTTTTTATTTAATATTATTCTATTATTTTATAATAGATATATTTATACATTCCATTTTTTGTAAATACAATAATTTCATTTGAGGAAGTGTGGACTACCGCCGCCTCAAATTGATGTGATTCGTTCACACACTACATGGGAAGTATTGAGGATGGTTTTATTTTAATTATATGATATATTTAATATAATAATCAATTTTAATAATTATATATATAAATATATTTCAATTACATACTTTCATTCATTACGACTATTAAACGGAAATGACGTTCATATGCATGCAGGGTCTACCGTCTCCATGAATGGTGTATTTTATTTCATACTTCTATATTGTATAGATTATTATAGTAGAAATATACGGAATATAAATTATATTTATATAAGTTTTTACATTATTTAAATCATTATATAAGTATAATGACCAAATATAAAACAAATTAAGTCGAATGGGAAAAACAATGCGAATATTACCCTAAGCATAACATTACATGGAACTGTTAACAAGAGGGTAATATAAAGTCATAATAAAACCATATATGGTATTAGATATAATAATATTTTTCTATAATATATGTATAATAAACTTATTTTTTTATATAGGATGTTTTAATCGGTATAACGAGAGTCAACACACAAGATAAGGGGGTTTCATCTCACTTTTTACTTCTGTGAGATACATGCTTTATTCACCACCCATTCCTTTTTTGTGGTGTATATAATACCCATTGATGAATTATATTATCATTATAATTACCTTATGGGTATTTAAATATCAATTTTATGATATTTATTTCATGGGGATTTTGGTTTCACAAGTTACTAAATCGGTAAAGTAATTTTGTAACAATTTTCCTTCTTTGAGACACATGTTATGTTATGCACCTATATTTTTTTATGAGGTGTATATACTTACATAAAATTTTTATATCATGAATCTCCTTTTTTTCATGATATTTCTTTTTTTACTTATTTCATTTTCATATATTTGGAGTATGGTTCAAAGTTACCAAGTTGTAAGAGTTTATTGATACAATATCATCACTTTTAGATATTTGTTATGTTTATTCATCCTTTAATGAAATATTATGATCCATATATTAATAACATTCATTAATTTTGTTATCCTCTAGTTATTCATGATATATTCATGTATTGAGAAAGTGTAAACTATTTCCCCCACAAAGCGATATCATTCATTCCCACATTACATGGAATGTATTCAGGATGTTTTTTTGATATTATACGATATATAATATATAATAATGATATTGTAATAATGATATATATACATATAAATAAATATATTTTATTTAATTACTTTATTTCAAGACAAATATTTTACGAAAACAACATTCATGCGTACGTACAACCTACCGACTCCACGAACGGTGTATTTCATTTCATAATTATATATTATATATATTATTAAAATATATATATACTGAATATAAATTATATTTATATCATTTTTTACATTTTATAAATCATAAGATAACTATAAGTGAAAAATATATAACAGATTAGGATACACGTGAAAAAACAAATCAATTATTACCTAAAGCAAAACCATAACAAGGAATTGTTAACAAGAAAGTAATATAAATTCACAATAAAACCATATATGGTATTAGATATAAGAATATATTTTTATTATATATGTATAATAGAAATATATTTATTATAAAAGAAGTTTCAATGATTACAGTGAGAGTTAAGACACAAGGTAAGGGGTTTTCATATCAAATTTTATTTCCGTAAGATACATGATTTATTCCCCTCCATTATTTTTATGTGGTGTGTATAATACCCATGAATGTATTATATTATTATTATACTTAAATGTATGAGTATTAACATATCCATTTTATGACATTTATTTTATGCGGTTTATATTTCAAAAATTACAAAATCGATAAAGTAATTTGGTCTCAATTTTCCTTCATTGAGACGCATGCCATGTTATGCACCTATATTTTTCCATGAGGTGTATATACTAACTTTGAAATGTTATATCATGAATCTAAATATTTTAATTAAATTTTTAGGTTAATTTAATTTCATTTTTTTACATGGTAATTATGGTTCAAACTTACCAAGTGGTAAGAGTTCATTGAAATAATCTGATCACTTTTTGAGATTGTTTATGTTTAGGCTTCATATGATGAAATATTATGACCCATATCTTAATAAAATTAAAAAACATTCTTCTACTATGGTTATTAATGATATATTAATGTATTGGTACCATTTTTCTACTCTATGATACATAATATATTTTAAAAAATTTTATTATAAAATTCTGACATTACCCTCTCTTTGGTTTGAAATATGTCTTAATTAAAACCCATGTTTTCTAAAAAGTGTTTCCAATGATATTCTTCTAATATCATGTGATCCTTAAAATACATTTTTACCATTTTTTATTTCACCAATTATATAAAACGAATATTCTTGTCTACTTCTGAAAGAATCATTTTTCTATCCTTTTTAACGTATAAAAGGAATTTTCTTTTTACGTAGTATGAAATGTACGGATTTACCAACCGTCAAATATTTAAAGTTTTATTCATGTTTATATGTTTAATTTAAAAAAATATTTATAAAAAAAAATATTTTTAATTAAATATTTCTTAAATGTTTTTCATGATTCTTTTATAGGTTTTCATGGAAAAATGGTTTTCAAATGATTTTCAGATTTCTTTTATAATTTTTCAAGGAAAAACATTTTTCCAATGTTTTTCATGCTCTAATAAAATTTTTCCAAAAAAACTATAAAAATGTTGTCAAGGCTTCCTTTATAAGTTTTCATGTTTATTTTAATGTAAATGGTTTAAAAAAGGTTTTATAATTTAAGAAGAATTTTTTAAAATGATAATGTATTATTTCTTCATTATGTGTTTTTAAAAATTATTTCCCATCTAAGATAACCAACATTGGTGTTTCTCATGCCTTTATATGGAAATGATTGAATGTTTTATTCATATTTTATCTATTAATGGTTTAAATTTTATGATATGATGTTTATGAAATATTATTCTCTTTAATGGGTTATATTTTTATGAAATATATTTCTCTTTCATGGGATATGATTTTAATGAAATTATTATGAAACCTGTAATTTTCTCCACATGTTATGATTCAATAACATTTTTATGATACCCATTTCATTTCGTGGGTCAGGATATGATTGATTGATATTTTTTCCCGTGAATTTATTATTTTATTATGAGATGTGTGGGACTTATATCTCCTTACAATGCATTGGGTAATGATAAATGTTTTATGAGTAAAAAGGGTACATAGGAGGGAATCCCAATAAAAAAACAATAGGATACATGGGAGGAAATCCCAATCCAAAAATAAGACGGTACATGTAAGGTCATCCAAATCAAAAAACAAAAGGGTACATGAGAGTAAATCACATGTCCAAAACAAGAGGGTACACGGGGGGAATATCAATACCAAAGCAATTACACAGGTGATTAAGCCAACCCTAAATGTTTCAAAGTCCTTAGTAGGCCACCTTGAAATAGGGTTTTTACATTATCATGTGTCTGTCATAATTACAAGACTTATTCTTGTATTATTCTTTTATGTATCATGTTCTTTATTTCCTTATGATTCATGTCTTATGAACTACAATATTTCTTCCATGATTTATGTTTATGATCTTTGATATTTCAGGAATGATATTCTAAAGTTATTGTCGCGTTCTTGTACCCCTATGCCCATGTTTATACTTATATGTATCATTTTTCTACCCTTACTAAGAATCTGAGCTCAGTCATTTTTTATTTTTCCTACCCTTTGTAATAAATATATGTATTAAGTATGGTATGTGTATGAAGGGTTATAATCATGAAGAATCTAGTGAGAGATAATGGAGCTCATTCGTGTACCAGTGTCTATGTTTCCATGCTTCCAAAGGCACCAAACTAATACAATCATTGGATGTCTGTTTTTCATAATGTTTTAAGTATTACAAAAACATTATGTAATGTATATGTATGTTAATAATGGGTCGCTATAAAATTATTTAAGATTTTAAAAGATACATGGTACACATAAAAAAGGTATTTTAGACATATGAATAGTGATACATCAATGTTTTTATCTTTTAATCAATGTGAATGTATCCATGTGGAATTTGGTGATAACTCAAAAGGAAATGTTAAGGGATTCAGTGAAGTTGGTATTTCTAATATTTTATAAATTTCTAATTTTTTATACATTGAAGTTTTAAAATATAAATTAATTAGTATTTTACAATTATGATATGATAGAAGGGGTGTTAAATTTCAATATAACAAATGATTAGTTTTTAAAATGAAAATGTTTTATTTTATACTAATAAAAAGTTAAATATTTATTCTGTTTATTTTTAGAAATTAACTATATATAATTTAAAGTGTCTTAATGTTATAGAAATAGATGATATTTTATTGAATTTGAGGCTTGGACATGAATACTTTTGATTATTACACAAACTATTAAATAAATATCATGTATAATAGCTACAAGATTTTAAGATTAGTAATAATTTTACTTGTGATTATTATTTAAAAAGTAAACAAAATAAAATTACTTTTAGTTCTCTTAATGAAGTTATAACTCCTGTAATATTATAACTTATTCATTATGAATTATTTATTCATATTCTTGTTTCTATTTTGGGAGGTAAAATTTTTTTGGTGATTTTTTATGATTTTAGTTGATTAACATAGACTTTTTTAAGCCTCATAAAAGTAAAATAGTATATACATTAATTGAGTTTTAAAAATTTGTGTAAAATAAAAAAAATGATATTTGTAAGTTTCTATTATAAGTGATAATTGTGGTAATTTTTTTTTTTTGAAGAATACTATAAAGAAAATTGTTATTTTCATAATTTATGTGCTCTTAGAACACCACAACAAAAATTTTGTTGAATAATAGAATATATAATTATTATTGAAATTGATATAAATATGTTAAATGAATAAAATTTTCTAAAATATTTTTGGGATGAGTCTATTAATATAGATTTCTATATTTCGAATAGAGTTTTTATTAGACCGTTTTTAATAAAAACACTTTATGAACTGTTTAAATGTAAAATAGATAATATTGATTATTTAATTTTTTATCATATAATTTTTTACATGAATTAATAAGGATAAATTCAATAAATTTTATTCTAAAAGTGATGTAGGTATTTTTCATGGATATTATAAAAAAATTAAATCTTTTAGGGTATGTAATAAAAGCAATGGTTGTTGAAGAATTTTTTCATTTTAATTTAATGAATGTTTTTTGAAAATAAATTCTATTTTAGAATATTTTATAGAATATTTTAATAATTTTCTATTTTGTGAAGAAAACCATCAATATTAAGTAACTGTTGCTGGAGGATTACTCCTCATTCTATTTCTAAGTCTTTAAAGGTTCATAAAGACCACTATGTTGATGATGCCATGAGTAATTTTTATTTTGGTATCAAATATATCAGTTTTATTTTTGAATTCTTATAAAAATTACGCTTTTGCTTCTTTTTGTGTGCCAAATGATGTTTTTATGCTTTGAATGAGGCTAATTAGATTATTTCTATGCAAGGTCAAATTAAAAAAAAATATAGAAATAATGTTTGGACATTAGGTAAACCCCATATATATAAGTATGTCGTTGGAACTAAATAGTGTTTTATAAATAAAATAGATCAATTTAGTCAAATTCTTATGAATAATGTTAGCAGTATATCTCAAGGTTATTTTCAAGAAGAATTTGTATATTTTAATGAATCTTTTTAGCATTTTTCTAGGATTGACTATATTATAAATTTATTAAATTTTTCAAATTTTTGAGGTATCTTATTATTTCAAATGGATGGTAAAAGTTATTCTTTAAATGGGTCTATTTTTAAAGAATTTTATGTCTCTCAACCACCTAGTTTTGAAATTGAAAAATTTATAAATCATGTTTTTATGTTGTCTAAAGATTTATATTGTATTAACTAAGAAACTCAAATTTTTTATGATTAGATGACTTTGTTTTTGTTAAAAAATGATTTTAACAAAGGAAATGTATACTGTAATATATTTATTAAAAGGTCTTAAAATAAAATTTTAATTATTCAAATTAATTTTGATGATATTATATTATCTCTTCAAGTGAATTACATATTAAATAGTTTTCAAATTTTATGGAAATAGAATTTTAGATTAGTGTGATAGGTGAACTCAAATTATTTACAGGTCTTAAAATCAATCATAGAAATAATGGTATATTTATAAATCAGTTTAAATATTATAAATATGTAGTTAATTTTTTTTTTAGATTGTTATAAAACATTTAAAACCCCTGTGAGTAAAAATTTAAAATTAGATTTAGATAATTTGAGTAAATCTGTAGATTCTAAATTGTTTTGAGGCATGATTTGAAGTTTGTTGTATTTAATTTTTTCTTGACTTGATATCTATAGATATAGTAAAGTAGGATTTTTTCTACATACGTTTCATCTTCCTATGAATCCACATCACCCCATATTATGTATCACTCCACCAAACGTGAAATAAACTCCCACCACCAATCGGGATTTTCCACGGCTTCTCCCACCCCGCCTCAAATCCCCGATAATCACTCTAGGCGTCCTGCACCCCTCATCACATCCCCCCTCCAAGAATCCTCTCTTTCGCTACCCTAATTGAATCGCCTCTCCAGTTGCGACTCTACCTCCATGCATTCTGACTTCAGCTCCACTACCCTGAGCTCCTCTGTCTTCGGCTCCTCCATCTTCAGATCCTCCTTCTTTAACTCTTTCATCTACAGCTCCTCTGGTTCTTGATTTCTGTCAGCTGTTTCTACGGTACAAACTGCATTTTACTGTTATATTCTCCATTCCCTACTTTTTCATCTCCAACTCGTGATTTCAGTTGGGTGTTTCTACGACACCCACTACATTTTTATTGCTGCTCCATGCCTTCCTGCGCCATGTTCCATAGCCGTCTCTTTATGGTAATTCGACTTATGTCCAACCTGTTACTCCACTCCCCCAATATATCGGTCGACTTATCCACCTTCACGAATGATAGGGTTTTACCACATCTAATTTTACTTCGTGAAAAGTTTTCATTTTTCTCCAATTTAACCTCAAACATGCAATTTATCCCCATCACACTACCAAATGGTAATCCTGATAATAAATTTATGATTATGAGTTCAAATAAACTATTTTTTATAGGAAATTTCGTTTTTGTGCTTTCTCATTGTCCCTTTCACAAGTTAATGTAGTGACATCCAGCCTGGTTGACTGGGTTTGATGAAAAATGATTGTAACCTAGAAATGGTGTGTTGTGACTAGAGGGAAGCGATTCATTGTGATATGTCTGGTGGATAGCCTTAAATGATGAGGCATGGGTCCTAGCACTAAAAAAACATCAGAGTTTCCAAGTATTATCCCCTTCTCTTTGTCATCCAACTTGGACGGCTTTATTTTGAATGAATTTAGAAAAGCTATAAATCAATCTGAGACATCCAGATACTACAAACACAAATATAAATGTCATCATTTTATTCTACCGATCAGTCCTCCAGGACTTGCCTCTTCAGATTGGCATGTGATAGGGTTTTCTTAAAGGAAAACGATACTGTTTCATTATATCTCCCTTAGATTTCTTATGATAGGGTTTATATTTCAATAAATATCTACTTCCATATGACCACTATTTCAATTTTCTCTGATTTCCTTTGATGCAGAGACACATATGAAGCTCAAATCCCATAACATCTAAATTAGTTCGGTTCCACTTCCTTACAAGCTACCGTATTTCTACCATTGTGTGGGTTTTTTTATTACATATTGTAAGCCTAAACTCATTTGAATTTGGTGTGATTTATTGGTTTCAATTTATTGTCTTCTTTATTATCATATTTTCCTTGGTTATGGTTTATTTGTTCTGACTTATTGAATATGATACAGTTTATTTGATTTGTTATTTATTCTAATTATATACATTATATTTATAATTTTTCAATCTTTATGTATAGATATTTTTCAATGTTTTGTTTGAATAATAGTAAAAAGGTACAATGTGACTATCCTTCATTTTTTTACTATATTAATTATCCCCATATTTAATCCACTTTTATTGCAATATTTTGTACCACTAATTTATGCATTCAATATTTTCAACAAAATCAATATTAATGCAATGTTTAGATCTATCATGTAAGGGTACATGGTGGAGTAACACAGGATTTTGGATAAATACACCATCGTGGAAGGTACAATGTGATTATAATTTAATAAACTGCAATTTTGTAACCTCACACACCCAAATTTTCAAAATTAAATTCTTTTCTGTATAGATTTTGTTATATTTGATTGGTTTCAAAACTATCTCCCTTATGTTGACATTCACAATTATAGTTTTCTAGTTTCAATGTTCATTAATATTAGTTATTATTTGAATAGCATGTAACATCATATATTTGATTTCTCAATGGTATAAATAAATTTTTATACCTTTTCGTAGAAAATTAATTTTTACTAATATTGTGATGATGTCTTAGAGACTTCTACAACTATTAGTTCTTATTTTAATAGTCTCTTCATTTATATGTTATTTGTTTTGATGAAAATTTAAAATTTTCACATATTATTATAGTATTACGACTGCTTTAGAATGAGAATGGGCGATGAATCATTTGTAAACATTAACTTTTTTGTGATGGTCTTGATCCTACATATAGGGCCACATGGTGGAGTCATGCAACAATTTAGAGAAATAAACTATTATAAAAAGGGGAGTAGTGACTCATTTTGGAGCTGTGTATCTTTAAAAATTAGTAGCAGCACTAATGTTTGGTATGTTTTTATTATTTCATCATGTTTCAAACAGAATTTTATTTTAGCATATCAATTGCATCTCCACTATGTACATATTAGGTTAACCAGTTATTTTGAGCAATTTTTTTGTACATTCAACATATAAAAATTCTTTCATTTTTAAGCCCATATATATTAATCACTTTTTAGGGGATTGATTTATCTATTCACTGCTTTCAAACTACCCATCCATATGATTTGATTTTAAAAAATACAGTAAAAATACACAAAATGTTGTTTCAAACTGAATTTTATTTTTGTCTCCCAACTCTCCAGCTTCTGTTGCACCTCTATTATTTCTTCCTTTTAGTCCACCTCTTTTAGCTTCTTAAGTTTCCCAATCTAGGGTTTCCACAACTTCTCCATTTTTTTCTTCCTTCCTCGTTGTCCCTAGGCATTCCTCTATGACCATTTCCCCTATCACCCACCCCTTCATCCATCGATTCTCTTCTATTTATGGTTGTTACTTTGTATAGGTATCAAATATTTTCTGTTTCATTTTATTTTTTTGATATACCAAACATGCATTTTGTTTTGATATTGTTGTTTCTAACTGAAAAGTTAGTTAAATTTTTGATTAGTTATTTTTTTTAATGATGTTTTTTGAATATGTGTGTCTTGGTTTTCAACTGAATATTTCTTATTAATTTTTGATTAGTAGTTAAATAATTATGTTTTTTTAAATATGTTTCTTACTTATTTGTTACATTGAATTTTTATTTTCTATAATAGATTTATAGTTTTATCTAAGATAAAATATGTTTTTTTGTTTCAGGTTTCCAAACAATGAATATTTGGGTTTTCATTATTAAATGAATATATTGTTGCATTTATTTTCCTCATGTGATATTTTTTCTCATTCAGGTATTCTACAATGAAACAAAATCTATAAATAGATCCCTAAATGGTGTATCTCTTTCATTTAGATGAGTAGTATGTATTCCCCTTGATGTTTTTTAGGATTCACGAATATTTTTTCCAAAAATGGAGCACTAATTTCAAGAGTGTTACTTAGACTACCAGATCCTAAATCATGAAATGATTCAACTCGGAACATCATCTCTTCGTCTCCCTAGAAGGTCCTTCTTCTATGTTTTCCTACATGTCGACATTTTCAAACTGTCAAATTCATGGTTTTAACTATTCCACACCCAGAATGTTCTAAATAATCTTGAAAACATGCAGTACATATCATTAGTGATATATTTTCAGATGTTTTTGGTATTTCAGTCCAAATCTATTCTAATTGGTATGAATTGGGGCCCAATGCACTACTATTTTAACTGATTTGGAATTTTTTCAACGATGATATTTTGGAAATAGACCAATTCATGCATGTGATTTTTTATTAATGCTTTTTTATGTTACTGAATACTGTATATTTTTATTCATTTATTGGTTGATGATGACTTTCTAGTGTTTTCCCCACTCTATGGTAATTTATGTGTGAATTCTATTTATTTTAGGATACGTCTTCACATTGAATAACATATTTTTGCATGGAAAAAAGTGATGGTTCAGTTGAAGTTGGAACAAGGAAATAAGATGAGTATATAAAAATAATTTTATAAACAATGAAGATTCATTTTTTCATTATTAATTGAAGATAGAATTTTATTTTTTAAAATGTCTATAATGTTCTGTTTTTATGGTGTTAATGAATTTTTATTAATAATATCTCTGTTATATATGTTATTATTTTGGAAGGGATATATGTTGTTGTAATAAAAAAACATGCATTTGAGTAATTGAAACAAAATAATTTATCTTTTGTTGTTGAGGAACAATGTATTCATTAAGGTAGCTTTGGACCAACCGGTTTGAAATATTATAGGCAGTGATTCTAGCAGCTCCAGTTATGAGGAAGTTCATGGGTGTGTATGCATCCATGTCACTTTTGATATATGTTTCTAAAAAATGGGTCATGTACTCTGTTTTAGCATTTGATTTAGTTTTTAATTTGACCAGTGATTTTTTTAAGATAATCATGAAATCCTTTATATGTGGTCATTGGATATCTGTAGCGCACAACACACTTTATTCCTATACTATTATTTTTCTCTACTTCCATTTCTTCCCCACTCAATAGAGTAGGATTTATGATACTGGATTTGGTTATACTTCCATTGTAATCTCAGCCAACGTTAATTAGATTTTCCCATATATATTTTCAAACATATAACTAATGCAGCTGCCTCTAATATATCACATCAGATGGACCATTTTATTCAAATGACCTGAACTAAAAAATTGTCCATTATTCATGAAATGCTGAAGTATTCATGTTTATTCAAAATTCATGGGTTATTTTTAATCATTTTTCTGAAATGGAAAATTTTCCCAGCCACATAACACCAGAAAGGCCATGAAATGTCAAGTACATAAGGCTTCAACACTCAACACTAGATGGGATGCATGTACTGACCTCAAAGAATCTGTATCCTATGGTGTGCTACTCAACCGTGGACTCTCCTAAGTTAGTATGGCTTCCAATTTACATCCAGCTTTGAGCAGTGATGTATGGTTTTCCTTCATAACTGAAATTACATTTCATTTAATCTAGGGTATATTTTCTAAGTTTTCCTACTATGTTTTGAAGTTATATTAGACTCACTATATGAATTATGTGATATTTATTGATTTCATGTTCATATTCCCTTACTATTTCTATTCTAATCATGCATATAATTCCCTTGTATCGATCCACTACATTATTAAAGCCTTGGAAATTTTTCACATCCAGATCTATATGATGTTACAGTTCTTGGATGATTATATATTTACTAGGATTTATAATTGTCTGATATGCATCTTCATATATTATTAACCAAAAAGTAGTGATGACATAAATAAGGAATCTGTTTTAACACCAAATGGAAAGCTTCAATGGTAGTTACAGTGTACTATTTTGATACATTTTCATGCAAGATGGATGATGTACCAAGTTTATGTAATGAATACTTGATCCTTTTTTTCCATTACAAGAAAAGGGGTGACTTTTTACTACAGTCTGTAGTAGTTAATTGGTATATTTATTTTTTGTTAGTCTATTTTTTAGCATCACTCTATTGTTTTTTTTCTTTGAAAGCAATACTATTTAGAAGGGATATATTATTTGGTCATATTCGTCAAGTTGGATAAGCAATCCGGTCTAGACATTCATCTCAGAATGGAGCCTTATGTCTATTCCCAATGATATTTTGGGTAATTTTGACAGTTTTTATTTTGTACAATATATTAATGAGTTTGAATTCAAAAACATTGATTGTTTTTTATTTCTTCACAATGTAAAGGGGTTTCCCTAATTGGCTGAAATATGTTCCAGGATCAGTTTTAGAACCAAAAATGGTCCTTTTGTGGTACGTTCTTATGTAATGTAATGCATTATGTTTTTATTGTCTCATTGGATGGTTTATATGAATGAAATTACACAACACATGATGATTGGCTATCTTAGATTTTATTTCTAGACTACAAAAACTAATCATGTGAGTTTATTGGTGATATTATCTTTTTCATATTTCATATTTGAAATAAGGTATTGCAGTGTTTTATTATTATTAAAAGTTAACAACATATAATTGTTTTGTACTATGTGCAGCATTTAATTAATGGATATGTATTTATGATCCTGCAGGTCTGATTCCACCTAGATAGAACTTCAGGATTTGATTTGGGTCTGTTTTCTACACTGTTTCAGTTCAGTTCATGTGTTGAGTCTATGTTGTCTTCTGTTTCAGTTCAGTTCCAAAGATGGGTTCATTTTTTTTCTGTTTCTATTCAATTCATGATACTATCCTTACATCCAACATTTTATTCTTCTCAAAATGTTCTATTTTACAGGTGAAAAATTAGCACAGAGTACTGGGATGGGGAGGGACAAGGATGGGGGATGAGGAGGGGGGAGGTAAGGTTCTGAAAAAAAATTGGTTACTGGGAAGGGGAGGGGAGGGGAGGTGCAGGGCATGTTGGAAAGGAGGGGAGGGGTTGGGCATGTTGGAGGGGAGGGGAGGAGAGGGTACATGAGGATGAAGGCAGGGGGGCTGCTTGGCGAATAGGTTGTGTAGGGGGAGGGGAGGGGAGGGGAGGATGCGGGGAGGGCAGGGGAGGATGAGGATAGGGGGAGGGGGTTGGGCAGGTTAGAGGGGAGGGGAGGGGAGGGGAGGATGAGGGCAGTGGGGAGGGGCTGGGCAGGTTTGAGGGGAGGGGAGGGGAGGGGAGAGGGGTGCTTGCGGAAGATGTTGGGAAGGGTTGATGGGGAGTGGTGGGGGAAGGGAGGACAAGGGGAGGGGAGGGGAGGATGAGGGCAGGGGGGAGGGGCTGGCCAGGTTCGGGGGGAGGGGAGGGTAGGGGAGGGGAGGGAAGGGGGAAGGGGCTACTTGGGGTAGAGGTTGGGCAGGGGTGGAGTGGTGGGGGAGGGACTAGATAGGGGGGCTGAGGTGGGAGAGGGAGCTGCTGGAATTGTGTGGGAGACAAGTAGAGATGGGGGATGGTGAGGGGTAGAGCTGGGTAGGGGGTGTAGGAGGAGGTACTAAAAATTGGGGGGGTTAACAAGATAGCAAAAATAACCACTTTTTCTATGTCAACTCGCACTGATTTTATTATTATTTCAATTACTAGTGACTTTTCATTTTCTTTTTAATAATTTTTTTCATTGATTTTTTATCAAGATTCTTTTCATATATGACTACTAGAAACAAATAAGCCATTTTTTATGACTTGTTTTTTTAACATCACTACATTACCCAAGATTTTTTATTGTAATATGTCTCATTTACTCACATTAATGTTTAATTATATTTTGTAGGGATCAATATAACTATCAACAAACATGAAAAACTGGTACTCTACATCAATGATACATGGTAGTACTGGGGGTTGTAGACTGTAGCTGGGACATGAGTGTGTTAAAGTAAGTATATCTGAAATAAATATCTGACATACTATACTATTTAATTTAGCTACAATATGTGTTATTTACTTGGTATATTTATTTTTAGTTAGTCTATTTTTTTAGCATCACTCTCTGATGTTGTCCACTTTAGCTGGTAAAAATTAGATATTTGGTCTACTGAAATGGAAGAAATGAAATGGTACAATTATATGACAAAAACAAATAATAGAATTTACACATTAGCTGTTTTTTTGAATTCCTTTATTTTTCTTTATATATAATACTTTTATGTTATCGTTTTTTTTTCTACAAATTCACATGTTCTTATTGTAAGGATTTTTTTCTACGTAAAAATGTTTTTCAGGCATTTGAAGTAAGATATTTATACAATGTCATATAGTTTCTCAGTGACATAAAGAATTTTAATGTATGTCTAGAAATGTAAATGTACAATTGAATGTTATTTTCAGTCATGTTAATTGGAATATTATGTTGTTTATAGAATTTCTGTATAATAATTCTTTAATGTACTTGTCATAATATCTTAGTGAAATTAATACTTATGTAATTTCATTCATGTCTGTTATTTAATGTAATCTTTTATTTATTGTTGATTAGTTTTTTTATTCATGTATTTGAAAATTGATACTTATGATTTTTTTCTACAACGTGACATATTTACTCTTCCTTATTCTTTTATATTTTCATACATGTTCATTTCTATGTTTTTTCAAAAAAGTTTTTTTTCTTTTCAATTGACTGTTATCCAATATATTCTCCTATATGTTATATATTTTTTAAAAAAATTCTACTTTCCTTCTATATTCTTTTATATGTTTCCCTTATATTCTCCCTCAAACATTTATATGGTTTATTTTGTACAGTGATGGTATACTTATGTTTTCCTTATGTATTATCATATATTCTCCAATATGTTTTCAATATTATACTACATATTCTTCTATGGTATTTTCTTATTCTTATTTTCATATGTTTTCAATTCTATATATTTTATCTGATTACAGTTCAATATTTTGTATCACTAATTTTTTCAGTATATAAAATATTGATATTCTTTATTAATATTACAATATAGTTTTGTCTTTTTGAAAGTAAGCATTGAATCTATTGTCATGCAAATTCATGGGTAATTACACGTTATGTTAACTATATTATTATTTTCAAAATTTCCATCACATCCTAAGTAATCTCACATAAAAAATATCAATCGAGTTATTAGATGTTTTAAATTAATTCTTAATATTGAATAATTTATGCAGGAATTTTTTTTGATTTAATTAGTTATTCTAATTCCGATTTTGGAGGGTGCATAACTGATAGAAAAAGTACCTAGGGTATGTGTCATTTTCATAGTAAAATCATAGTATCTTAGAGTATAAGAAAAAAAATTATTTTATTTATTTAATTCTGAATGTTAATATATATTTACTAATTCATGTTGTTCAAAATCATTATTAATTTAACAATCATCTAAATATGATTTTAATTCTAAAAAGATTTTTATTTATTGTATTAAATATTATGTGATTTAAATTCAAAAAAAAATACATTTATTGTATTCTAAAACTATGAATATTTATAAAAAAATCATTTTATTTGAGACTATGTTAATAAAGGATCTATTATTCTTTTATTTTTTAAAAATGAAAATAAAATGGTATATTTTTTTACCCAACCAATGGATTTTTTAATGTCTGTGTAAATAATGTTTGTGATTTTTATAAAAGAAGTTTAGTTTGAAAGTATTATTTTAGTTTGTTTTTTACTTAACTTAATATGATTTTACTAAGGGGGATTTTTTCAAATATTAAACTAGAGTTTTTCAAATCTCTTTTCGATCTATTTGTTTTTATATTTCATAATATCATATTTTTCAAATTTCAAAAAGTGGGATAATTATATAAAATATTTTTTTTGATTTCTTACTTTTTGAAGATGGGTGTTTTTTATTTTATATTTATATTTTATGTTTTGAATATTAAAATTATTCACAATATTTTATTTATTTCATGATAATACTAATTTCTAAAAATTAGATTTAGTATCTCATTGTCTTTTAAATTTATCTTGACCTACAATACTTAAAATTTAATAAATCATATTTCATCAAAAAATATAATAACATTTTCTACAATTAATTAAACTATGATGATGTCTAAATCTATCTATGAATGTTTTTATCAATTTTAATGCATTTTTTTGTTACACAATAGTTTTTAGTTTGTAGTTATCTTTTGTTATTCAATGATAACTCTATCTACAGACCTAATAATTTTAAGATGATTATTTCATTAGAAAGATAAGTTCTTTATCTACATTTCATTTGACTAAAAGAATGTATTAAATGAATTTTTGGGTACTCAAAATAATATTCAAATTTTCATAATTTTTTCTATCATTCTATAGATTTCATAATAATTCTTGTAATTTTTTTTCAAAGATATGTCAAGCTACAGAAATTTGAATAATGAGTTATTTGATCCATTGGAAATATTATAGAATCATATAAATATAAGTCAAAATTAAGTCTTATTATAAATTTATTGCCTATAAAAAAGATCAAATTTAGTATTTTCAAGATGCTACTAAATAATAAAAATCAACCATTCATAAAAAAATTCATATCACCTCATTCGGTGGAGATTCATTCTTATATACCATACTTAATTCTCCCATTAATCCTTGCACCTTTTGCTTTCATATCCTACTTATTTATTCCATGAATCCTTATACCTACTAATTTTTTTCCCCTCATGCTTCTTTAATTAATATTTAAATTTTTCATGCATAAAACTAATATAGGATTAAATAAACATGAATAGTATTATTGTGATATGAAAGCTCTCCATGCATAGAGAATGATAATCCATGGTTTTTTATAAGTTTTTAAAAAAAAACTGGAAATAAATTTATGTTTTTTTTTTTATAATTATGCCAAAAAGGAATCTATCACCTTAATTCAATTCAATTAAATCTAAAAGGAATTTAGTCACAGAACACCTTTTTTCAAAATAAATGGCATCAAAAAGTCATTCCGCACACAATTCATTTCTCCATTTTTTAGGTGAAAGGTGTTATAGTTGAAAACTCATTCCCCCAAATAAATGGAAAAATACATTTTGGTGATAATTCCTTTCACCCCACCCCTTAAAAAAGTCACCCCACTCCCTTCACTCGATTTTTCCTTCACTCTCTTTAAAACTCACCCAATTGTGGCCCCTCCCTCTTTAAATTTTTTCCAGTTTTTTCTCCCTTTCCTATGACTCTTTAGGTGGAATGAAAGGAGTAGAATATTTTTGAAGTATCATTTAAAGGTATTTTTTATAATTTATTCTAATTTAAATTATTTATTTACTATATTTAAATTTTAGTTGGTTTAATTTTTTTAATTTACTAATTTTATAATTAATTAGAAATAATTAGTAAATAATAGACAATATTAGGAACTAAATTATTATTATTTTATTATGAATAATTATTAAATAATTTATAATTATTCTTAGTGATTTAATTATTAGTATAGAATTATTATTATTTAGTATAACTTAGTAGTTGATTATTAATTAGTGAGCAATAATTATTATCTAATATATAAATAATAAAGTAATAATTATGATTTTATAATTAATTAATAATTTATTACATAATAATTATTAATTAATATTAATTAGATGATGATTAAATATTAGTTAAATAATGATTATCTATTGAATAATTAATAATTAACTATTAGATAAATTGTAATTAAAGAATGATTAATTAATGGTTATCAAATGATTAACTAATTATTATTTTAGGATTAAATAATGATTATCTCATGAACAAATAATTATTAAAAACTAATTTAATAATAATAAACTAATGATTAAGTTATAATAAACCAATAATTAACTAATAATTAATTGTTAATTAACTAATAATAAAAAATAAATTTACTACTTAATTGGAATTAAGGAATGTATAATTAAAAATTGATTATTTAATGAAATACTATAAATTAAATTAGGATTACATAATTATTATCTATGGATTTTCAATGTATTAATTAAGAATTAATAGAGTGTTAACTTAGGATTTACTTAGGATCAAATAATGATTATCTAATGATTAACTAATAATTCGCTACTAATTAACTGGTTGTAATAGTAATTAACTATAAATTAACAATTACGTAACTAATTAATAACTATTAATTAATGGATGATTAATGAGTGCTTAAAAAATTATTCATGAATCATTATACAATGATTAACTAATACGTAAATTATTATTAAGTAATGATTAACTAAGTAATAATTAATGATTGGCTTATGATTAAATAATGAGTATCTATTGATTAATTAAAGATTAAGTTAGAATTAAGTTAAGATCAAATAATGATTTACTGATGATTAATTAATGATGATCTAAATATTAACTAGTGATTGATTAATGATTAGATAATAATAAACTGTTATGTGATTATTATTAATTAACTATTATGTAACTACTTAATAACTAGTAATTAAATAATGTTTAAAGAATGATTAATGAATGATAAATAAAGAATTAACTAATGCTTATCTGATGATTACTTAAGGATTAAAAAAGGAGTAACTAATGATTAAAAAAGGAATAACGTAGGCTTAAATAATTATTATCAATTGATAAACTAATGATTAACCAAGTATTAACTTATGATTGATTTATAATCGAATAACTAATAACTAATGATTAACTAATGATTTAATAATAATTAATTTTTAATCAACTAATAACTAAATATTGATTAACTACTTTTTAACTATTAATTATGGACTTAAAAACTATTTATAAAATATTAATTAATGAATGATTAACAAATGACTAACTACTGGTGCATGAAAAATAAGCCTAACTGCACAACTGGTTTCACACTCCCTAGGGATATGCATTAGATGATTCACATCATATTTAATTAATATATTTATATACCATTAAAAAGATTAAAATTTGGGCTAGAATACATTGTTAAAATATTGGAGGATACAATAAAACGTTCTAAAATTTTAGTAAATTAATGATTTTGTGGTTATCCGAGCAATGAAATCTTTGTATGGATATTATTGGACCATGAGGTCTTTAACATAGGTTTACCTAGGGGTAATAACCCCAAAAGGATAAGATGGGTATTAACTCAATCATTTCCTAGTGCATGACAAAGATTCTTAACTAAACACCTATTTTGACACTCCTTGGGGATCTGCATTAGATGATTTGCATTCTCTTTAATTAATGACTTTAGAAATCTTTTGGAATATTGAAATTTAGGATACAAAACATTAATGGAATAATTGATGAGATAATAAAACATTATAAAATATTAGTTAAGTGATGATTATGTGGTTATGATAGAAATAAAATATATTTTTTGGATATTAAAAGTGGGTGATGGCTCTAGAAAAGTTGTACCTATAGGTAATAACCCAGAAAAGTGTAGATTTGGTATTAACTCAATTGTCACAAAATGCATGACAAAGAGGCCTAACTGTAAATCCCATTTTACACTCTTATGTGATATACATTAGATTTTTCACATTCTCTTTAATTAAAATATTTAGATACCTTTTTTAATATTAAAATTTGGGATATGAAACATTAGTAATATAATTTATAATATAATAAATCATTCTAAAATTTTAGAGAAGTAAATAATGTGTGGTTATCTGATCAATGAAATATTTGAATGGATACTACAAGTTGATAAAGTCTCTATCATAGTTTTCCCTACGGGTAATATCCCTGAAAGGATTGGATTGGTTATTAAATCTATTATCAACTAGTACATGAAAAAGAAGAAAAACTACACACCTGGTTTGATACTCACATGGTATCTATATTAGATTATTCAAATTCACATTATAAATTTTTGAACATCTAATTAAATCCTTGTACTATGAAATAACATTAAAAAATCATTCATGATAAACCCTACATGATTATTCCTCGTTGTAAATATTATTTACACAATTGAAATCATGATCAAAAACCTTATTTTATATAGAATACCATGTTTTCATATGAATACTACTCTATGAAGGTTATTAAAACTTGCCAAGGAGCATTATATAGTACACAACCAACAACAATTTTTAGGATAACTAATTTTTTTACCCTAATATAAATTTTGAAAATAATTCATAGTCAATTAAATATGATACCAGATCATGAGATCCAGTCTATTAGTTATAGATATTTGCATTTCCAAGATAGGTTTTAGAATATATCTTATCCATTTTCTAGAGATGAGGACAAGTTATAAGAAAAAAAAGCTATTTTACCAATAGTTTGGTAAAGATTTGATGGAGTCATATGTGTATCATTCTATTATCCATTAGTGTAGTGATATTTTAAAATAACATAGGTATTCAAGATTCATTGATGATGGACCATCTGAAAATTTTATGAAACTACTCTATAATGCAGAAAAAGATGAACAAATTGATGTCTAGATATGCTGCAAGATCATTTTAGTGACGAGAAAGTATCTAATGATGGAACATACAGAGACAAAAGTGATAAGGAGGAGGAAGTGGTAGAACCTGTGTATGATGTTTCTTAAAAATTAATAGTTATACATCGTCCTCGATGAATAATTTTATCATCTACCACTCGTCACATCTTATTCTTAAGCTATGGAATGTTTTCCTAAATTTTACATGGATATTTTCACACCTACAACTCAATTCTCTAAAGTTAGAGAGGATAGATTTGGTAAAATGGAAAAACAAATTTATACGTTGCTTAGGAGAGGACCTACTAAGAAGTGCCTATAACCCTTGGATATTATCACACCTACAACTCAATGATTGAGGCGTCTCATACATGCATTCAGCCAAACATGACACTAGATAATGAATCATTGGATTTTGAAGTTATTCCATTTATTATTATTGATATAATTAGGACCTACTAAAAAGTTTCTATAACCCTTGTGTGGGAGAGGATACAATAAAATTTTAGTTACAATATTTATTGTGGAAAGGCATTGATGGAAAAACATAAGAAAATTATCTAGGTTTATAATGATTGGGTTGAGTCATATCACTATTTCTATCCATACTGGGATAAAACCCAACTTATATTCCACCTCAATATCAATGAACATGTGTCTCAAGATAACCAAATTGATCCATCTCATGTTCAATTTCATCAGTTTTCCTGGGAATTTATTTGATGTATTTCATCATTTTTTTCTGGAAAAATTTTATATAGATTGATAGAACATTTCTATAAGAAAAGTAAAAGGCCATATTAATAATTAAAAAAATCCAATATAGTAACAGTATAACTCTACCACTTGTATTTTCCATTGTGTTAGAGGAAAACTATGAATCATTTAATTGGTTTTTATCAAGTATTAGAAACCATTTCACCTGAATTCATGGTGTATGTTCATTATCATATCACCATCAAAAAATTAATTAGGAAATCAATAAATATCCTATTATATGGAGATCCCTAGATTCACATCATCCATAATGCATCAGAAAAATTTTCAAAAATTTGTGAATTACATTCCATGATGAATCTATGAATAAGATCATCACAATTCTTGTAATACAATCTATTTCTTATTGTATACTATTTAAACATAATGACAAAATTAATTTATGTGTAATATTTTTACTTTATTATAGAATGTGATATTGATCAATGATGTTTTTAGTAGTGATTAAAAGGAGTAATTATAGGTAATCAAGAAGTGTATGATTACATGATGTTGAAACTAAAAGAGAATGGATAGTGACATATAAAAAGGGGAATAAGTATGGACCCATAAACAGAAACATTTTTATTGCATAAATGGTGACTTTGAGTGGATTTATAAGTTACCTATAACTATCTATGTTCATGAAGAATTTTACCATTGTGTAAATTACTTCATAGAAAGAGGAATATAGACTACTGATGGGATTTATCAGGGGTTGTGGTATGGATGAAACTTTTAGTAAAATATTGACAAGAACATTGATGAAGATTATTCTTATCGAGTGAGGCTATTTAACCAATAATCTAGTTGATTAAAATTGATAGAGTTTTAGAACCCCATCATAAGTAGTAGCAGTTGAGTACTGGTGGTATTAATGGACATGTGTCAATGTGAATGTGGAAAATTATAGGAATTACATTTTCCACCCATGCAAACCATTACGGAATGTGCCTCTATAAACATCTGATGGAAACCTTATATTTATTAGTTATACTAGATTGATGTAATTTTTAACTATTATAGTACACCATGGATGCCTATTAGGGAGTTTAAACATTTCCCAATTCTCTAATACCATCCCACATTGATACCTGGCCTCAAAAGGTTATGATCGTGAGAGAGATTTATGTCTAATAAAAATCATAATTAGATGGATTGGCCTTAGAAATAATGTTTTTGGATATGTATCATATGTCATAGGGAAGGTCATAATAGGAAATGATTCCCTAACATTGCTATAATTATTTCTAATTCTTAGCCATGATGATGTATTATCTACAAATAATTTAATGTATATGTATTTAAAAGTGATGATATAAGTTTTAGTTATTGAAAATCAGCCTTATGATAAAATTGATTATCTAAGGAGACATGTAAAGTGTTGAAGATGAATCATGAATAGGATCATTGAAAATTGATCAAACTGGGTGTTCAAAAAAATAGTTTTAATTATGTACAATTAACTATGTGATGAAAAAATACCAATCCATGTTATTAATTATAAAAAAATAAAAGTTTGTTGACATAACATTTATATCGTATATTCTACCAATAACAAAAATTCTATTAACAGTAATGTTATATTTACATTTTACACTCACATAAGATTTAATTCATTTTTATGGGTAGAGGTGAGGAAACTACTCTACTCACAGAGCATTAAAGGCATATTTTAAGTGAGGTGCTAGTGGGTCATGAGGTTTAATGGATTAGGGTGCATAGAGAACACCATTAACATCACATTCCACCTCCAACTATTATTATACCATACCTATATCGGTTTTTCAACAATGGTGTTGCTATATCATATTATAGATTTTTTATTCATCACCTCCTTGATACCCTTACCAAAGATGGAGACCTGAGACTTTCACATTCCACATGCTTGGGGGATAGATGGCCATCACCCCTGAGGATGTGGTAGTTATGATCAGTCTTCAAATCTAGTGTGATGAATTTACAGGATCAAGTTATAGAGACTATCCTAAAATTTTACAGTGATTTCTTGGCCTAAAATTATAAGCGATAATATATAACACCTGAGACTTTTATAAGAAATATTTTTTTTATATAAATCATCAAAGGAATCTTTCACTACACACAACACTTTCTTGGCTTTCTTTAAACGCAATCGCGACCTTCCTCGATAGCTTGCATCGTACGCAATACCGAGTTTCACTAAACAACGATATGCTATTAAAATATTATTAAAACTAGCCATTATGAATAGTAATAACCACTTTTTGAATTTTTGTAAATTATATTTTTCAAAATTGACTTCATTTTTGGATTCAGAATATCGAAATTAGCCTAGGGTGAAATTTCGGTATTTTTCTGGAAACTTTCAATTTTTGATGAATAGTGAAAACACTGGGTTACTATTTAAAAACCGAATTTTTATTTAAATAATTATTTATTTTATTTAAATTTATATTAGGTAAAAATTGATACATAATACCTATATAAGTTCAATGTAATTCATTAGAGTAATTTTATAATAATTTTAGATATATAAAAATTTTATTGAACTTTTCACTGTCTTTTACCCACCTTCTAGGAGAATTTGCAAATTTACATAAAACTTAATTTTACCACTTTTGTGAGTGGAATTTCAAAACACAAAGAGAAATGGTTCATTTCAGTAAGTAAAATTTGGTTCAATGAGATGAAAATAAGTTTTGGTAAATAGTAACTTTTTACTTTTATTTACCACGGTTAAAAGTAAATAGGGTAATTAAGGGTAAAAATGTTATTATTATTACCCTAACACATGTCTTAATTCTATTGTATAAGCTTAATTCGACCAAAAACAACCTTAGGAATAAAATATGGCCATTTAGTCCCACATAGATTAGATTAGGACATTTATTATTAATTTATTTAAAGAAGGGTTAAAATAGTTAAAATCAAAGATTAATAAGTAAATAATTTTTAATATAGGGTTATACATAATATAAATTCAACTATAAATATTAATTAGAAATATAAAAAGATTTCCTACATAATGGTATTTTATTTGTAATTTTTAGACATTAAATAATATAATTTATTTATGACACAAAGATGATTCAGTAATTATCTTATTAATGAAATATTGACATAATTGATGTTATAAATACCCAAATATATGTAATTTGAGACTTTTTATGAATTACAGTAATTTTCTAAGTTAATATGAAATGTTATTATTTATTTAATTAACTTTTTTCTAACTAATCATTCTGTTATAATTTTCACAAAAATCAATTATATAATAGTGTCAAAATTTTCATAAAATATTTTTTAAAACAAATATTATATTATTAATTGTTATTTTATTCCTAAAAATCTAAGGTTCGGCCAAATGACTTATATAAAGTTATATATATTAATAATAAACAACTTGGCATTCGTTTGTCTTGTTATAGTAAGTTAATTAACCTTATAGTGTAAGAACACAAAAAGACACGATAAAAGTAAAATTATCTAACTTAAAGTTAAATCTAAATGATAAGGTTAAAATAGTAAACTAAACTTGTTTAAATCGTATTGGATGAGACTATTTCGACCCATACCCACCTTATCTTAGAAATAAATCAATTTGGATCTATTTAAAACCGAATATGACTTTATAATAAAATAATATTTTTAGTCTTTTTAAAGGTGCCCCTCTCCTCCCTTATAAAAGGGAACCTCCTCCCTCTATTCCTCACACCACTTTGAGCATTCATGCTCAGACAACCCCTACCAATTTCTCATCTCCACTTCCCAAGAAACATCCTAGAGGTTCTGGTCTTATTTGAAGACCAATATTAGTGCCCTAAGAGGAGGTTTCAAAAGGCGTGTCGAAAGAAGATGTAATATCCATTACCGATTCATTAAACTTTATTTCATATTCTAATTCTTCACATTTAGTTGTTTAATTATGAATGAATAACATCAGTATCACTCATATACTAATATGTTATTATAAGTATGAAAAAACTCTATTTCACCATCTATCCATCCTACAGAAAAAGAAATCACCGCGCGTGCATACGTACGAAATACCGTCTCCACGCTGTGGTGTAATCTATTTTCCACCACCACATTATTTGGATGGGTATAATGGTTTAAAGAATGAATATATATGATTATTATAAAGTGATATTGATTCTGAAATAGTATACATAAACTCCAATACAGTTACAAGATCATGGGAATGATATCATCGCTCGTGCGTACGTACGGAATACCGTGTCCACGATGTGATGTGACTCGTTCTACATGATCTTCATTGGATAATGATTATATAAATTAATTTAATGAATGAATATGATATATATTACACTAATACCATTCTATAAATGAGGTATCCATAACCTAGAAAGAAGAATAAGAATTTATTCGACAAAACACGTAAATAACAAGTAGCAATGAAATATTACTAATAAAAAGCTAAGAATATGACCATATACGATATCATAACAATGAGTATGATTCTAGAATAAGTAAATGACATTATTTAAATCATTATAAAGGAGGTTCAGACACTTACGAAGCAAATCGGACCTAAGGTAAGGGAAAACATCACAATCTCATTTTTATCCAAGATTGTTTATACTTTGGTATTTATTGGGGTGTATTTTATCATCCACATCCATGTTTCCTCAATATGTAATATTATTTCAATCCACCTACAATTTTCTAAATCCAATTTTACCCTTTGGTGAGTTTTTAGTAAGATATATGAAAGGAATATTTTGTCGTTTTTCGTACGAGGTACTTTTTCACTTTTCCAAAAAAAGTACAAGAAGAATGTTTTTTTTAACTTATACGGCATGAATGGATTTTTAAAACATTATTTCCAAGAAGATTACTTTACAAGTTTTCAAGTTTATTTTTAATCAACTTCTTTTAGTTTAGAATAGTATGACATGTTAAGAAAGGAAAAGTGTTTTTGAAGTAGAAAAGATATTTTTCTCAATAATGGAGTTCAAGTGTTTTATCAAAATTATTTTCCATCTAAGATAATAAAGGGTTCTGTTTTTATCCCTATTATTATGTTGATTTCATTATGTTGTGATGGAATTATTTTTATGAATTCCTTTATCTTATATGAATTGTTTTATGATGTCACGATGTTTAAGAATCCCATTTTTATTTCATGGGTTATGCTATGATGTATGGTTTATGGTTTTGTGGCACACATAAGAATGGTATCATTATGTGATGGTTGGGACCTATATCTCCCTCCAATGCATTGGGTAAAGATTTTATATCTAATGAGATAGACATGGCTGGAACGGCAGGTTAAACTGGTTCAGTGAAACAGGAATGAAACGAGGAATGAACTCAGTTCAGAAATGAACTTTGTCCACTAAGATAGTCTTGGAAATGAGTTTTGACTAACAAGAAATGATTCTCTATGATTATTTTTCTATGACACAAAGCTTCATGTTTTATGTTATGATTATTGTGATTACATTTCACTACCATGATTTATCCCAAGTTATGAAATTTTGATCACTTTTGCAGGGTAAGATTTACAAAATGTTATGTTCTTATGAATATGATGTGACTGATATTTATTTTGTTTACCCTTACTAAGCATTTGAGCTCACCCTTTTGTATGTTTTCTTTCCCCAGGTCAGGAAGAAGGTTATTAACTAAGATATTCCAAAAGGGACTGTAGATATGATGAAATAAATGGGAGACAGTGTAGATGCTTTATGAACCAGTTTTTTATACATCACAGTTTCTAAAGACACTATACCTATATGGTCCTTTCATGGTTTCTTTATATGTTGTAATAAGTGTACTTCAATTTTGAATTACTTACAATGTATGTAAAGTATGGGTCGTTATAGTTGGTATCAGAGTAATGGTATAGTCAGCCTTTGGAAACTAGGACATGAAAGCCTTAGTAAGAAACCTAATGATATGTCTAAGCATAGAACACAATCTTAGCGTTTTACAAATGGCCATGAACAACCTATGATAAGACCTTAAGTGTAAAATTTTATTCTTGATTATGTGGTTTTCCTATTATAATTAGTGTTTCTCACACTATTCTTCTTGGTTTTAGTCAATGGTTGGAACCCGAAGGAACCGTGTTAATGCAGAATGTGACGGGCAATGCAATGATTGTCCCCCTGAGCAACCAAACGTTATGGGAGCTGGAATGAAAAATCTTGTAGTCATGCTCACACAACTTTCTCAAGATATGAATCATGCAGTACTTCCAAACGAGCAACGGAAGGAGAAACATTCTGTTGAATCCTTCATGAGACAGCGTCCACCTTCATTCAGAGGGTCTACTGATCCATTATTTGCTGAACAATGGATCAGTACTACTGAAAAGATATTTTCAGTTCTTCAATGTTCTGAACATGATAAAGTCATCTTAGAAGTGTATCGTTTGGAAGGTGATGATGATCAATGGTGGAATCTTATCAAGAATACGAGGTCAAGAGATGAAATTGAGTCTGTGGAATGGGACGAGTTCAAGAACTTATTTTTCAATAACTATTTCCCTCATATTATCCGAACAAAGATGGAGAAGGAGTTTCTTGAACTAAAGCAAAAGGATGATGTATCTGTTGGTACCTATGAAGCAAATTTTATGAGACATGCAAGGTATGCTTCTGGTATTATTATCCAACCTGAGAGTAAGATTGATTGATTCTTTAGTGGCGTAAAACCTAGTCTTCGAAGGGCATTATCCATAAGGGACTTCAATAGCTACGAGGAAATCGTTCGATGTGCTCACAAAGTTGAGATAGAGATTGGAGTAACCCATCAGTCATATGTGTTTGATAAGAAGTGGAAAATGGAATTCAAAGGAAAATCTAAAGAGCAAACTGAAAAGAAGATGAGTTTTCCCTTATGCTCAAAGTGTGGAAAGAAACATGGAGGGAGTTGTCTTAAAGGGAAAAGTAAATGTTTCAAATGTGGAAAGGAAGTTCATCGGGCATTTGAATTCCGCAATGATGGGAAGAAGATGTCCAGTGATGCGAACAATGAAAAGGATACACAGAGTGCACCTCCTACACTTCAATGTTACAAGTGCAATTAAATGGGGCATTATTCCAATCAATTCCCTAATCCAAGGGTAGTGTATGATGATCGATGTCAACAACATCTTAAGGCTAAAGACAAAGGAAAGTCACATGCAATTTATATCTGTGATGTGGAGTATGATAACAATGTGGTGAAAGGTACACTTATCATCCACTCCAAAGTAGAAAATGTTTTATTTGATTCTGGATCAACCAACTCTTTTATTTCTGAAGAATTTTCTAAGTGTATCATCATATTACCTCAACAATTAGATTTTGAGTTAGCTGTGACAACTCCTAATGGCACAACAGTCGCTTCAAAAGTTTATAATTCTTCTCCGATTGAAGTTTTCAGGAAAGTTCTTCCTACAAATCTTGTGATCCTCTTTATAGTGTAATTTGATGTGATTCTTTTCATGTATTGGCTTTCTCTATATGGATCTCATATCAATTTCCAAATAAGTGAAGTCACATTTCATATTCCAGATCAATCTATGATCGTTTATCGATGGGAGGATGAACATAACCTTCCAGTGGAAATTTCTTCCATCTTATGGGTCTTGATTCCACTAAATGAAGGTTATTTATCTCAAATGGTTAGAGAGAAACTCACGATTAAGAATATTCCCATTGTATGGGAGTTCGATGATGTCTTTCCCAAGGAATTTTTGGGTCTTCTTCCAAATCGTGAAGTTGAGTTTTCAATAGAACTCGTACTGGGTGCTTTGCCTATTTCAAAGACACCTTATAGAATGGCCCTAATTGAGTTTCAGGAATTGAAGAAGCAACTCCAAGAGAATCTTGATAAAGGATTCATACGCCCTAGTGCATCAACTTGGAGAGCACCTATTCTGTTTGTTAAGAAGAAAGATGGATCAATGAGACTCTGCATTGATTATCGAGAACTTAACAAGATCACTATCAAGAATAAATATCCTCTCCCACACATTGATGACTTATATTACCAACTACGCGAAGCTCAATACTTTTCCAAGATTGATCTTCATTCAGGGTATCATCAATTAAGGTTAAAAAGGGAGGATATACCAAAGACGGATTTCCATACAAGGTATGGACACTATGAATTTATAGTGATGCCATTTGGTCTTACTAATTCCCCTGCTATCTTCATGGATCTGATGAATAGAGTCTTTAGAGACTATCTTGATCAGTTTGTGCTATTATTTATAGATGATATTATTGTCTATTCAAAGAGAAAGGAAAGACATAAAGATCACTTGAGAATTATATTGAAGACCCTGAGAAAGGAGAATCTCTATGCCAAATTTACCAAGTGTAAATTTTATCTTCAAAAAGTTGAATTTTTGGGTCACATAATCTCAAAAGAGGGGATATCTGTGGATCCAGCAAAAACAGATGTTATTGAAAGATGGTCGAGACCAACAACAGTAACTGAGATCCGAAGTTATCTTGGTTTGGCTGGATATTATCGACGATTTGTGAAATATTTTTCACGATTATCTAATCCACTCACCAAGTTGACTCGGAAAAGAGTTAAGTTTTTTTGGATGGAGGAATGTGAAGAGAATTTCAAGGAGTTGAAAAGAAGGTTATCCAGTGCACCTGTACTCACACTGCCTTATAGTGGGGAAAGGTTTGTGATCTATAGTGATGCATCCAATAAGGGATTGGTGTGTGTTCTTATGCAAAATGATATGGTGATAGCTTATGCCTCACGACAGTTGAAAATCCATGAGCAAAATTACCCAACTCATGATTTTGAGTTAGCTGTGGTAATCATTGCATTAAAGATTTGGAGGCATTGTCTTTATGGAGAAAGGTGTGACATTTATACTGACCATAAAAGTTTAAAGTATATTTTCACACAAAAGTAGCTGAATATACGCCAAAGAAGATGGTTGGAGCTGATTAAGGATTATGACTACCCAATTCATTACCACCCTGGGAAAGCAAACAAGGTGGCAGATTCCTTAAGTCGACAAGACCATGCCAGTTTATCCATGATGAGGATCACAAAAAATCCAATATTTATGGATTTACAAAGGATGGATCTTGGAATTATAATAAAATGGGGAAAATAATATCTTTCTCAAATGAATGTTCAACCATATATACATGTGAAAATTAAAGAGGCACAGAAAGAATATTTAGAGTTACAAAAGAATGTGAGAAATGTTCCTTAATTCAACCTTGATTGTGATGGGATAATAAAGTTCAGGAATCGGTTTTGTGTTCCTTCCATCCCTGAATTAAAGGAGCTGCTGGATGAGGCTCATAGTTCTTCATTCTCTATTCATCCTGGAAGCACGAAGATGTATAGGGACCTGAAAGAGTACTTCTGGTGGGATTGCATGAAAAGAGATGTTGCTGAATATGTCTCTCGATGCTTGGTTTGTCAGCAAGTTAAAGCTGAGAGACAGAAGTCTAAGGGGATGTTACAACCATTACCCATACCCAAATGGAAATGGGAAAACATCACTATGGACTTTGTCATAGGACTTACTAAAACATCCAAAGCCAATAATGATATCTAGGTCATAGTTGATCATCTTACAAAGTCTGTACACTTCATTGCTATTAGAGAGGATTTCTCTCTGGATCAGCTTTCCAGGATATATGTTAAAGAAGTGGTAAGATTGCATGGAGTACCACTTTCTATTATATCTGATCGGGATCCGAGGTTTACCTCAATGTTCTGGCGAAGTCTTCAGCATACTTTGGATACATAGTTGAGTTTCAGCACTGCCTGTCATCCTCAGATAGACGGTCAGTCTGAGAGGACAATTAAAACTCTAGAAGATATGTTGAGAGCTTGCTCTATGGATTTCAAAGGTGGTTGGGATCAACACCTACCTTTGGTGTAATTTTCTAATAATAATAGCTTTTACTCTAGTATTCAGATGGATCTTTATGAAGCTCTCTATGGAAAGAAATGCAAGACACCAACTTGCTGGGATGAAGTTGTAGAAAGAAAGCTATTAGGACCTGATCTTGTTGATGAGATGGAAGAAAAGGTCTGATCTATTCAACAACACATAAGAGCAGATCAGATTCGATAAAAAAGTTATGCTGACAATAGAAGAAAAGACTTAGAGTTTGAATTGGGTGAAAAAGTGTTCTTACGAATATCTCCTTGGAAGAGAGTAATGAGATTTGGAAAGAAGGGAAAGTTGAGCCATAAGTATATCGGTCCTTTTAAAATACTGGATCGTGTTGGGAAGGTAGCTTAGCGATTAGTGCTTCCACAGAATCTCTTTCAAGTTCACGATGTGTTCCATGTATCTCTCCTGAGAAAGTATATACCTGATCCTTCACATGTACTCAGCTCAGAAGTTGTACCACTGGAACAAGATCTTTCTTATGAAGAACAGCCGATATAGATTCTCGATCGTAGTGTAAAAGTTCTACGGAACAAGATCACTAACTTGGTGAAAGTTTTATGGAGGAACCACCAATTAGAATAATCTACATGGGAGCTTGAGGATATGAAGAGGGAGAGGTATACTCATCTGTTTGTTACAAGTGACGAATTTTGAGGGCGAAATTCATTTTATGGGGGGTAGAATGTAACACCCGAGACTTTTATAAGAAATATTTTATTTTTATATAAATCATCAAAGGAATCTTTCTCTACACACAACACTTTCTTGGCTTGCTTTACACGCAATCGCGACCTTCCTCGATATCTTGTGTCGTACGCAATACCGAGTTTCACTAAACAACGATATGCTATTAAAATATTATTAAAACTAGACGTTATGAATAGTAATAAACACTTTTTGAAATTTTGTAAATTTTATTTTTCAAAATGGACTTCATTTTTCGATTCGGAATATCGAAATTACCCTAGGGTTAAATTTTGGTATTTTTCTGGAAACTTTCAATTTTTGATGAATAGTGAAAACACTAGGTTACTATTTAAAAACTGACTTTTTATTTAAATAATTAATTATTTTATTTAAATTTATTTTTGGTCAAAATTGATACATAATACCTATATAAGTTCAATTTAATTAATTGGAGTAATTTTATTATAATTTTAGATATATAAAAATTTTATTGAACTTTTCACTGTCTTTTACCCACCTCCTAGGAGAATTTGCAAATTTACATAAAACTTAATTTTACCACTTCTGTGAGTGGAATTTCAAGAATTCGAGAGACACTGTTTATCTCAGTAATTAAAATGTGGTTCAATGAGAAGAAAATAATTTTTGGTGAATAGTAACTTTTTACTTTTATTTACCACTGTTAAAAGTAAATAGGGTAATTAAGGGTAAAAATGATATTATTATTACCCTAAAACATTTTCTAATTCTATTGGATAAGTTTAATTCGACCAAAAACAACCTTAGTAATTAAATATGACCATTTAGGCCCAGATGGATTTGATTAGGACATTTATTATTAATTTATTTAAAGAAGGGTTAAGATAGTTAAAATCAAAGTTTAATAAGTAACTAATTTTTAATATATGGTTATACATAAGATAAATTCCACTATAAATATTAATTAGAAATCTAAAAAAATTTCCTACAAAATGGTATTTTATTTTTAATTTTTAGACATTAAATAATTTAATTTATTTATGACACAAAGATGATGCAGTAATTATCTTATTAATGAAATATTGACATAATTGAAGTTATAAATACCCAAATAACTGTAATTTGATAATTTTTATGAATTAAACTAATTTTATTGGTTAATATGACATGTTAGTATTGATTTAATTAACTTTTTTCCAACTAATCATTCTGTTATGATTTTCACAAAAATCAATTACTAAATAGTGTCAAAATTGACATAAAATAGTTTTTAAAACAAATATTATATTATTAATTGTTATTTTATTCCTAAAAATCTAATGTTTGGAAATATTACTTATATAAGGTTATATATATTAATGATAAACATTTTGTGGTTCGTTTGTCTTGTTATAGTAAGTTTATCAACCTTATAGTGTAAGAACACAAAAAGACACGGTAAAAGTAAAATTACCTAACTTAAAGTTAAATCTAAATTATAAGGTTAAAATAGTAAACTAAACTTTTCCAAATTATATTGTATGAGAGGATTTAGACTCATCCCCACCTTATCTTCTAAATAAATCAATTTGGAGCTATTTAAAACCGAATATGACTTTATAATAAAATAATATTTTTTGTTTTTCCAAAGGTGCCCCTCTCCTCCCTTATAAAAGGGCACCTCCTCCCTCTCTTCCTCACACCACTTTGAGCCTTCAATCTCAGCCAACCCCTGGAAATTCCTCCTCTCCACTTCCATAGAAACATCCTAGAGGCTTTTTTCTTCTTCAAAGACCAATCTTAGTACCCTAAGAGGATGTTTCAAAAGGCGTGTCGAAAGAAGAGGTAATATCTGTTACCGATTCTTTCAACTTTATTTCTTCTTCTAATTCTTCTTCTTTAGTTGTTTCATTATAAATTAATAACATAAGTATCAATCATATGATTATATGTTATTATAAGTATGAAACAACTCTATTTCACCATCTATCCATCCTACGGAAAACAAAATCACCGCGTGTGCGTACGTACGGAATACCGTCTCCACGTCATGGTGTAATCTATTTTCCACCACCACCTTACTTGGATGGGTATAATGGTGTAAAGAATGAATATATATGATTATTATAAAGTTATATTTATTCTTAAATAGTATACATACACTCCAATACAATTCCACGATCATGGGAATGATATCATCGCTCGTGCGTACGTACGGAATACCGTCTCCACGATGTGATGCGACTCGTTCTACATGATCTTCATTGCATTATGATTATATAAATGAATTGAATGATTTAATATGATATATATTACACTAATACCATTCTGGAAATGTGGTATATATAACCTAAAAAGAATAATAAGAATTTATTTGACAAAATACGCATAAGAACAAAAAGTAATAAACACCCGAATAACAAGTAGCAATGAAATATTACTAATAAGAAGCTAAGAATATGACCATATACGATATCATAACAATGATTATGACTCTGGAATAAGTCAATTACATTATTTAAATCATTATACAAGAGTTTCGGACACTTACAAAGCAAATCGGACCTAAGGTAAGGGAAAATATCACAATCTCATTTTTACCCGAGATTGTTTATACTTTGGTATTTACTGGGGTGTATTTTATCATCCACATCCATGTTTCCTAAATATGTAATATTATTTCCATCCACCTACAATTGTTTAAATCCAATTTTACCCTTCGGTGAGTTTTTAGTAAAAGATATGAAAGGAATCTTTTGTCGTTTTTCGTACGAGGTACTTTTTGACTTTTTCAACAAAAGTACGAGAAGAATGTTTTTTTTAACTTATAAGGCATGAATAGATTTTTAAAACATTATTTCCAAGAAGCATACTTTACAAGTTTTCAAGTTTATTTTTAATCAACTTTTTTTAGTTTAGAATTGTATGACATGTTAAGAAAGGAAAAGTGTTTTTGAAGTAGAAAGGATATTTTCCTCAAGAATGGAGTTCAAGTGTTTTATCAAAATTATTTTCCATCTAAGATAAAAAGAGTTATGTTTTTATCCCTATTATTACATTGATTTGATTATGTTGTGATAGAATTATTTTTATGAATTCATTTATCTTATATGAATTGTTTTATGATGTCACGATGTTTAAGAATCTCGTTTTTATTACATGGGTTATGTTATGATGTATGGTTTATGATTTTGTGGCACACATAAGAATGGTATCATTATGAGATGGGTGGGACCTATATCTCCCTCCAATGCATTGGTTAAAGATTTTATATCTCATTAGATAGACATGTCTGGAACGGCTGGTTAAACCGGTTTAGTGAAACAGGAATGAAACGAGGAATGAACTCGGTTCAGAAATGGACTTTGTCCACTAAGATAGTCTTGTAAATGAGTCTTGACTAATAAGAAATGATTATCTATGATTATGTGTGTATTAAACAAAGCTTCATGTTTAATTTTATGATTATTTTCATTACATTTCACTGCCATGATTTATCCCATGTTATGAAATTTTTATCTCTTTTGCAGGGTAAGATTTCCAAAATGTTATGTTCTTATGAATATGATGTGATTGATATTTCTTTTGTTTACCCTTACTGAGCATTTGAGCTCACCCTTTTGTATGTTTTCTTTCCCCAGGTCAGGAAGAATGTTATTAAGTAAGATATGCCAAAAGGGACTATAGATATGATGAAATAAATGGGAGACAGTGTAGACACTTTATGAACCAGTTGTTTATGTTTCCCAGTTTCTAAAGACACTATACCTATATGGTCCTTTCATGGTTTTGTTATATTTTGTAATAAGTGTACTTAAATTTTGAAGTACTAACAATGTATGTAAAGTATATGTTGTTATATGATACTCCTACATATGGTCGTTATCTACCTACGATCGAGCTAGACATGCATTTTGTACATTTACTCATTTATGTTAATGTGATGACTATCAGGACCCACACCTATGCATATATATTATGGATCATTATAGGTACATTGTGAAATGATCACTTTTGTATGTATGTCCACATGATGTATTTGGGACTACTATAGGACGTTGATCTAGACATTCTTTACAGTTGGATATCTGTGTTCCTAGTTTACTTGTACAGAGAATTATGCATGACTTATTTATCATATCATAGTGATCTAAGGGGATGTGTAATCTTCATTTATATGTCATCATGGGAGAACATCCCTCGCAGATGCACTATTGTCTTTGTTTCTAACATCAAATGGATGTGTTGTGTGATACTATGTGTGGATGCTAGTATGATCACTCATATTTATTGTTTTCAAATGATAATATGTGTTATTCTAATAAATTTATTATTATTTATCATTTTATATGTTTTATTTTATAGGTGAATTTAGAAACACTTTCTTATTAGGATACTGGGACACAATTTGGGTGCATACCATCTCATGTTGGGTAGTATAATACACTTCGATGTGAGTATATACATTGTTCTATTGACTAATAAATTTCATAATATTTTTGAAATTAGTAACCAAATATTTTAATAAATGTCACATATCATTTAAGATTCATTGGCTACCATACTTGGATCTATTAGATCAGTTTCCCATATATTGAACTGTTAGGCTTCATGATGTTATAGTTTTAGTTCCCCTCATTACCTTCCATATTATTGAGTGGAACCACCCCAATAGAGTCATGCGGGTGTTTGGATTTCCTTAGTGTATTTCATTATCACCGAGATAGTTTACATTGGCTCATTCCTTAAATTTTATGGGGAGGTGGGATGTCAAATTGCACTGACATCATGCATAATACCTCAACCTCGAGAATAGACATGTGTGATTTCGTATTGAGGGTATGTGTATAATGTGATTATATGTATAATAATATCTCAATTACGATCCATGGTATAGACTAAAGTTTATACTATATATTACACCACGTGATAGAGAGATTCTAGATCTGATATGTTTTTCTATTGCTTTGTCACTGGGGTTTTGCATCATATTTCCATCAAGTGGTCATGTGCTTGTTTGTTTCCCCACATTCACACTTTCTGAAAGTTGGTGGCTTCCATCACTTTATCTAATTGATTGAAATGGGATGATGGGATGTTGGTTTCTCCCTCCATATATTCCTCCTTAGATATTGTCTCCTATTCTAAGTCCCCATCATAGATTTAAGTCATGTTTCTGAAACTCTTTCCCAATTATATCTTGATTTGGATGACAGTTAATTATGTTTCTTTTTTCTTGATAAGGAATAAACCTTTTTTTATAGTAGATAGTAATGTTGGGAATGTCTCAGAGTTTTTCGAGGTTGGGTTTTTTGGGAGCCTGTAAATAATTTCTCTTTTATAGGGCATCTCATGTGTGAAGTATCTTAGGTGTTGAACCTAAGGCATCCAACATCATTTTGGAGGTATTTGATGCTAAGGTTATAAGTATTCTAAGGATTTTAACTATGGAATACCATGTTTATTGTATGGGGTAGAGACTCTGGATCCTTTCCCATGTATAATTTCTTGTGGGAAAAAATTGGTCATGGGTTTAATGTCTTGTGGGGATAAGTGAGTCACAAATTTAATATATTCTCGGGACAGGTGGGTCACAAGTTTAATGTCTTGTAGGGATAGGTGGGTTACATGTTTTATGACTTGTGGGGATAGGTTTTTCATGAGTTTGATGTATTATGGGGATAGGTGGGTTATAGTTTTAAGGTTTTGTCGGTATAGGTAGCTCATAGGTTTAATGTATTATGAGGACAGATGAGTCACATGTTTATCATATTTTGGTGATAGATGGGTAATTTGATTAATGTATTATGGGGATTGGTGGGTCATCTGTTTAACATCTTTTGAAGAAATTTTGATGTTTATGTATGTCCCCATAGGGGAATATGATCACACTTGAGTATTCAATGGAGTGTCAGGGCATCGGGATTGAACCTCAGGGAGGTACCCTAGATGTGTTGGAATGTTGGGATTGAACCACATGGTGGTTCCCTACATACCACATTTAGAAGTAGGGATCAAAACTCATATTGTTCCATGTTGCATTTTGAGTTCATGTGATAGGATTGGTCCATGAAGTACAACACCATGGGGTAAGGATGCTCATGTCGTGGAATGAGCATTAATGGGGGATGATGTGGGGATTACACAAATGGGTTTCCCAGAGTAGAAGTATATGGAGTTAGGGGCTCAGGCCCAAGGTAGATTTCCATGGGGGAGTCATCCCATGATGATTATACATTATTAATATTATTCTCATCTCACAAGGTAAGACTATAGTTTAATTTCATGTACTTATGACATTGTCTTTCAGTTTAATAGTATAAGACAACGACAAGGAGATAAGTATCTTTATGTCATACATAACGTATGTAGAGGAGACTATACACATGGAAGACATTTCAATGAGGGAGAAGAAGATCTAGGAAAAGGACACTCTACAAGGAATGGTTGTTTGTTTGTTTCATTGTTTCCACCATTAGGGATTACATAACCACTACTCATGCAACTCTAGGTGGGGCATGGGGTAAACCCCACCATGGAAGAGTGTTAATTAGGGTTCTTAATGTTAGGTTGCTTACAATTACGATAAAATGTCATTACGGTACCTATTGTTAGGATAACAGGGTAGGTAAATGGTCAATGATATTATTTACATAAAAATGGTGTCCTTAATGGTTAGTGGTATGGATCGTATGGAGATTTGGGGTATATTTGAACTGATTTTGGGTGGGTATGGGGGGACTGGGAACTCAACTTTAGTGAAAGGGAATTTCATAAAAAGAGGAACCATAGAGAATCCTAGAGGTTGGATTTCATGAAGTTTTGTGTTTCATGAAATTTGAGTGCTTCACAAAGGCAATGGGTATTTAAAAAGATCATGTTTTACAAAACAAGGTGACCATGCCTCTGCGTGAAGTATAGGTTTCCATGGGGTTAGTTTCAGGAAGGATAATTATCTCGTGAAATACCAGGAGCTAAAAAGGGATTTATTATTAAAAAAAGGCCATGGACCTTAGTAAAAGGCATATATTCCATGGGTTAAGGTTCTCAAGGACCCATGGGTGGTAGTTTTATGAAATATTGTGGCACTTGAAAATCTGCCTCCTCTCTCACTTGTGAAGGTTTTGAGTATGGAGAATTCAGTTCCTTTCTCATATATTGAACGGTCTCCCGCTCCCCTTAAAATTTGGACATGGGGAGGTATTTATTGGCCCAATGGAGCAAAGGGAAGTGATTTCCTGAAATATGAAGGCAGAATATTATGAACTTTATAAAGTGATGGGGTTCTGTAAACAAGACATATGTTGCTTGGATGTTATCACCACAATCTCTGTGAGGTTGGGTTACTTATACCAACCATATTTATATTGTATGGAGGTTAATGCATCAAAATTTGTGTGTTCAGGTGATGTCTATGAACTATATCCATTCGTGGAGGTTTATCCCTTCTTGAACCCAGACCCTGATGTGTATTTTTTATCCATTTTATCCCATATTTTATTCTAATCATCCATTCCTTCCTTGATCTCTCCCATGACTCATGTATTTCGTCATTAAAAAATCATCTCCCTCACCCTTAGAATTGGATTTGATGAGGGTGAGGATGGTTATATTCATATGGAAAACTATCGAAAATTGGTGATTAGAAAACCCTATTCTTGAAACTCAGTCTAACCCTATACCTATAAATAAGGGTTAAGGTCCCTTATAGGATAATGATATTTTAAAAAAAGATATGATAGTTATTTATTTTCATAAAACTCAAGACTTTCTCATGTTCTTTATGATTTTAATTCTCAATTCTCATGAAAATAACCTATTTTGGGAACTTCAGTTTTACGAAAGGAATTTTTATGCCTTTTTTACATTAATGAACTCAAACATTAAAAGAAAACCATAAAAAATTACTTCAATACAATAAACTATTAAATTCTTGAATGATGTATGCTGAAGGTGTATATTTCAATAAAACTTAATAAGGGGAGATGGTCAAGAACCTCATGATTGGATAGAATTTCTAGAGTGATTTGGACAATTAAACAGTCACTGTATTGTTGACATAGGTTTATTAGAACTAAACATTATGAAAAATTATTTTATTATACGGATTTATGTTGAGGGGTGATGTGTTTATCCACAATAATAATCTATAGGACCCTGCCAATTGGTTTATAAGTACACCTAGGTAGTACTAGTGGCACATGGAATTTAGAGGCCACATTATAAAGGGCCATGCATATCTTACCGCTCATAACCTATGGAACCATGTGAAAAACATCAATAGGGAGTCGTTTAAGGAAGAGGTGTCTCCCCCTCAAAATGAGAACATCCCTAAGGTGGGATTTACAAACTATCTCAAGGGTGGATAAAAGACAGGGACCTACACTTGGGTAGTAACATCATGGGTGAATGAGATTGGGCATACTGGGTATGCTAGTCCTATCATGAATTTGAGGTAGAGATAAAGTAGTTCTGACTTTATAAGGTGAAATAGACCTCATAGTTTCATTTTTACCACCTCTAAGACATCATGCCAGAGTTTCTATGAAGGTGGTCACTAGGGACCAACATGTTTCACCTACATCATGGGGAGGTCGTAATTAGTTTGTAGGAACTTTACTACATCATGGTTACCCCTATCTAGGGGGATATGTATGATGAGTTATTCCAGGATGAGGATTTCTAGGATGTTTGGGAGAATATTCCATTGATCACAAAGGTGTTTATGTGCTTGATTCATTGGGAGAGTGACCAAAAACCAAAGATGGAGGAGATATATTTCAATAAATGGTTTGGTTACATTATTAATGAACCATTAGATATACTACCATGGAGTCTACATTAGTGCCCAAAGTAAAATCAACGATGTAAGGATAAATCATATTGGATAATCCTCGAGGTGATCGAATAGCAGTTTTAGGGATACAATGTGAATCTTGAGGCTTATGTGGTCAATGTAGTAGGATTTATTGTCACACTGATTAGTAGGTGGATTCCCTTGGTTTTATATGTTCACATGGGGGTGTGTATGATAACCCTCATCATGGAGGGGATTGTGGTAATGGGGTTATGAATCAACCTAGTAGTCACAGTCTTGGAAAAGTTGTACAAGGTGTTGTTCCACATCATCTAGGGTAAAACCCCCTCTATGTGTATAGACCATTACATTTTTTTGTTGATATATTATCGTACACTAGGGGGGAAATAGGTATATAAACTCTATATCCCATTCTAAAATATATTTTTGGTTGTTGATCCTCAACATCGTCAGGAGTCATCCTCTTGACTTGGGCTCAGTGGATGCCTTAGCAAGGATTGAGCTGGTAGACCACATCATTTTAAATTTGTTTCACCTTATAATATGATTGGTGACCAATTATGGAATGGGAATCATTGAGTATTTTTTATACCTCATGGAATTTATAAGTGGGTATAGGTGGTGATGGTTTACTATAAGGTTATTTGAAATCCAAACACCACATGCCGCATTAAATGGAAATTTTGGTGCCTCCAATGGTTAACCCCAAAGGTCTATATAGGGGTACACTACGATGACCAACACTCAGTTCTTAATAAAATATGGAGCATGTTCGCATGTGAAGATTTAAGGGGTGAAATGAGTTTCCACCACCCACCACTGCTCATGGGATCATCCAAAAAAATGTGCAATGTTGGTAATGGGAATATCTTAGGTCCATGTTTAAGTGAAGATCAACTCTGTATGATGAGTAAGGATGGGCCCCATTACCATGGTATTAAGGTTGAGTCATGATCAAGGCATGTCGTGGAGTAATATTTGGTCTAGTGGGTGTAATAACATCTATATAGAAGAAAATTTGTGGTCATGAGTAGGTGGAAACCATAGGGAGGGGAGAAGTAATCGGCCTGATTCTCACTGGCTAGTGGATTTAAAAGGATGGTGGGCCCTCTAAAGTACTTATGAGGTCACATATATAAGGTTTAGGGAAGAAACTATGTTTTATGAATGTTCCTAGTGATGATTTTTCCCTTGATTCCTAGGAGAGTTGGTGGATCTACACTAAAAAATCACCTCTCTTCATGGGATATGGTGGCATCCCCACTCTGAGGGAATATTCTTCATTTGGTTAGGTCATTTGATGGAAGGATTACATTTTACCTATGATGAGGAAATGGAATAAATGTAAGTGATGGAAGACTTGATCTACTCTCACTGTATCGTGCATCATTTGATCAATTGAGTAAATGTGTTTTTGGGCATGCCATCTCCTCAGATTCATTATGTAGATCAATCGGCTATTGGTGTAGCTGAGTGGGAAGCATTGAAGGAGTAATGGGGAATAAATTCCTATTATTACTCCCATGGGAATGAAAATACTACCACTAATCAAGTAAAACTATTGATCTTGTGTGCACTGGATATTACTCAACCTCAAAGATTGCTACCTAACTCCTCTTTCACTTGTACAGGAATCAATAAGCATGGAGAGGGATATTTGTGATAAACCTATGGCATAGGATGAGGGATCCCTAACCCTTGAGGAGAGGTATTGAGGCCTCTCCTCAATGTTGTGGTCATAGTAAGACAACTGTCAGTTGAAGTGGCACATACAATCGTGGTAATGAAAACTGGGGAATATCATCGCTAGTGATTTTTCATGTAGATATTTATGAGTTACAGGTTGTACGGTACCAATACTGTAATTATTCTTTCCTTTTATCCTCCCCCATTTTTTGTATAAATATAAGTTACACTTATCTAAAAACATAATTTAAATGGTAGTTCAAACAGTATTTTGGGATCTGTCATCATCACTGATGCTCAGGTTAGTGGGGCCTAAAGTTGAGGCAGTGGCGGTGGGCTCTATCGTCCCGATTGAGATGGTTGGGGATATAGTGGTGGTTATGTCAACCATAGAGGTTCCAAAAGAGATTGATGATGGTACCTAGGCCTCAATTTAGGGCGTTGAAAATATTCAAAAAATATGGCTAGTTGAGGGGGTTGTAATGACTGTGTGATTCATAGTTTCTTGAAACGCTTATTCTAGTTTTAAGAATCCCTGCTTCCATGAGGTTTCCATTAGATTTATTTATGGAACCAGAAACATTCAACAGCTCTTTATCCAAAGGGGACATGGTTTCCAAAGGTAGTTGTTCATTATGTTTGAACATTATGATACTTAAAAAAATGCATTGGTCGAGAGGATGGGAGGTCGGACTCATCACACCCTTTCAAGGGGAATTATTGTCTACTATGGGACACTATTTATAATTTAAGATATTTTCATGAATATTTATTAATTCCCCAAGTATATCATAAGTATCCTTCAAAATTTTAAATCATTTATTTAGCATATGAAAATATAAAATCATCTGTATGTATTTGAGGTTCTTCATTATTGGGTACATCCATATGTATTCGATTTTCTCCATCAATGGTATCCTATCATATACTAATTATAGATTCTTTCAATCATCGTTATGATGATACTATGTTTTAAGCCACTTAGTGGGGCACTCTGGAATTTATTTTCATCCACGGTGATGAATTTTTTGTTTGATTTTTAGATTGTGCCCATAGAATGTGCTACATATGTATTCTTGAGAAATGAATCAGAACCCTAATAGTTCGGTTCCACTGAATGGGACACATCATACCTTTTAAGGTCATGTGATAAGGACCTAGCCATATAGTTTAATGTAATGTGGTATGGACATCTAAATATAAGTTTCATAGTCAAAACCAATTGTGGGACTTATACTGAACAAGCATAAGGAACATGGAAAGGAAATAGGCTTTCAAGTAGGATCAGACCCTATTGGGAATATGGCCCAAGGAGAACGGGGTTGATTTATGGTCTTGGGTTTGAACCTCAAGGAGGCTTCCTACGTATTATATATATGTATGAATCTAGGCCGATGTAGTTCAATAAGTATCACAGGAGAGTATAGTCCTTTGAGATAAATGTGTTTGAGATTACATCCTAAATATTATGTCTTGATGACTTGGGGGATTAATTTGGGGCTTATTCCTAAGGAGGATGCCCAGATTAGAGAAAATAAGGTTGGATTTTTATAGAGGATATCTGGTGAGCTCAGACCCTAAGAAGGCTTCCTACATATCTTGATTATGGTGGGAATTAGAGTTCTCGTAGTTCATTAAATTGTACAAATATTATGACCATGATAAATATCTAAGCCCACGTGAGTCATGCTCGGTGTGAGAAACAAGAGGATGTCAATGATTCAACAAAGGCATTCACAATTTCAAAATTTTCCTTATTCACTTGTGGATGAGGGCACACCAATGGTGGCCAAGGTGAACGAGGTTGAGGTATCTTGGGAATAGGGTGAGGTGATGAGCCCTCCCCTTATTCTCTTCACATTGGACATGGGTCCAATGGGAGGAAGATGGTATGAAGGTTACAGGCTTAATCCAGGTTGGATAACCTAAAATTGAACCTTATAGGGGAGGGACACTTCTTTTATTCTTGAGATGAAAAGAAACTATAAATTGTACCTTCCCTACTCGAGGCCTGAGGTTCCAAGTCATATCTTTGAGAAGGGAGAGGCCATAACCCAAACCGTCATCCAAACTGGGAACATCACAACACTATTCCTAGGAGAATGTTTCATGTGACTGTGGATATAAACACCAACAATAATTCCACAAATCTTAACCCCATTGTGAAACAAATGTTACAAACATCTAACTATGTAAATACGAACCCAAGTAGGAGACACACTAATATTCCTTTCCCAAAAGTTTGATAAGTCAAGAGGTTTTGGTGGAGACTTCAACATAGCCCCTTTCAGATATGGGAACCAAGGAAGGAGATACCATGCCATGAATGGATTTTAAAGAGGGTATTTTAGTTGGTATGTAGGCTAAATATCATGCTATTCTGTGTTGGTACCTCATGCAAGCCGGTCGCGTATGTACCCTCAATTGATGAACCATACAGGTATATCACAGAGCTATGCTGCATAGATGTGGTGTACATGTATGAATGATGACTGAAGAATTTATTTCACATAGGAGATCCAAACCTATGTAAAAAATTTAAATGATTTTCAAAAACTCTTATCCCGTTTAATTATCTCTTCTCTCGTGTATTAGATATCAACCTTAGAAAATTTGAGAGATCTAGGTGAAAGATCTACGCAATTGTAGCTTCAGAGAGACTTTCATCTTTTTCAGTCTTCCAAATGGGGAGCCCAAGGGTCTTATTTATATTAAATGATGGGGCATGGTCGAAAGGGTTTTTCCCACACAAGTACTTCACGTAGCTCGTTTGCACAGGTACTCCACACAGGGTTACAAAAATTATTATATTGCGTAGCTCTACCGCATAGGTCTATTGCGTAGCTCTGTCACACAGGTCTTTTGGAGTATTTGGATTTCAATTTGAAATATTAAAACCTCATATTTAGTATTTTGGAATATCTAGGGCTCTCTTAATATTGTTTTTTTTCTTAAGTGGTATCAACACCCCCCCCCCCCTCAGGATTGGATCTGAAAATTAGAAATAGGTGGAGTCCAGATGTGTAATTGTGGGAAAAAGACTATGGATTGATTGTTGAAAAGTTCATGTTTTCCACATAGGTACTTCACATAGGTGACACTCACAGTGTTAATGCATAGGTATTTCAGGCATGGTCTTACATGTCTATGAATAGGTTCGTATCTTTTTGATTTTCTTCACTCTTGCCTTCATATTTTTTAGGCTCTCATTGCGTAGCTCATTCATCTAGTCTCAATGCATTGTGTTCTTGCGTTGATTCTTTGATATTTTCTCAAGGTGGTACTAGTTAATCGATGGAGTTACATAGAAGTAATTCTTCAAAGGATTTGCACTAGGGCCCTTGTCAATGGACCTACCCAAAGAACCACATCGAAGTACCTACGCGATGGACCTCATCGAAGGACCTACGTGAATAGTGTCATTTTCCATATTTTTTATTTCCAGTTTTTCTTTAAGATGAAATTTTAAGTGAAAGTTACAACGTAATAGGAGAATTTTGGTAATTCTTTTGTGGGAAAAAAGAAAAAAATGGCTCATTTTATGACCCATACTGATGAAGCTAAGGCTCGTCAGAAGGATATGATGAAGATCGTCAGACCAGACTATTATGATGTTGTTGAAAGTACTCTTATTGGGCTATGTAAGAGTTTAATTACATACCAGCGTGACTATACAAAATGTCCTTACATACCCCTGTATGGGCATGGGAATTTTCAAGACACCCATGTTCCATCTATTAAGAAGTACTTTCCAAAGAATTGGTTTCATCAATACTCCAACTGTTAATGCATGAATATTAGTGCAAGGGGGTTCCAGTACAAGAATGAACGGTACCTATTTGTTTCATACTTTATCATAGCGGTTTAAATATTGATATGATGGATCATATTGTATATCCAAGACCACATTTCTATGATTCCACTTTGTAATCTTCTCAAACAGATCAATCTACTGGTTGTAAGGAAGACTATGAACTTCGTTCTGGAGAAGGTGTCAAACTCGAGTGGATGTGGGAATTCCGGGTGCATTGGACTTGTGAAGAATTCAAAAAAAAGTTATCATACGTTCATATCTACGTTCCTGTCTGGATAGGGAAAACTTATGTTTATAAAAATGATATCATTCATGAATTACAAGATGATATATTCTTCAAACAAATTCATTCCTTTTGAATCATGATGAAGTTGGTATTAGTCTCTTGGATATTCACCAAATAGCTAGAATTCAATTCTTTAGGAAATGTATGATGAATTCATTCCACCTACTACAAAATGGGGTGATGCTACTAGAACACCACCACTGGTCTGTGAATTATTTAAAATAAAGAAGAATTTAACCAAAGATAAGAAAGATATTCATGCCAGAGTGTGGATGAAAGCCTTCTTAGAACCAACAACAGAGAAAGGTCTAACCTGTGGACGTCCTATAATATTTTCTTCTATAGATAACTGGGGTAGTTCAGGAATATATTGGACTACACTAGAAATAGTTTATTATAAGTAATGGGGATATAAAGTAAAACCCAATATAAATTCAAGGGTATGATTAGTTGCCTTCTTTGCTATGGGGCTAAGAGTTTACTTGCTTTTTATCCGTGAATCTGGAGGTGGTGTAAGATCAGTGAATTTTTTCATTGTATCTAAATTGTTAGAAAATAATTATATTGAATCAGAAACCCCTATATTGGAAATAATGTACGATCTCCTACTGCATTTATATAATGGGAAGGATCCATTTATAATTTTAGTGAATTCTAAGTGTTGTGGGGAAATATTACATCATATTTTTCTTCATACTTGGTGCTAAATTAATTTAGAGTTCCCAATGGTAGATTCACCCCATTATTAAAGAATGTTTTTGGTATTGAGACACTAAATTTGAGACATGATGTGGTGCTAAATGTATTGGATGTCTCAAGAGAATTAAGTTTCTTTCCTTTCGTTAACCCACAAACTGGGACATTTGCTGAGGATGGTAATGAAAAGAATTATAAGTTGAGATATTATATGATGGAATTCATGGATGTTATATTATCAACTAGGATTGATGTTGAAATTATTTGCGAGGCTTACATCCCTTTTTGGTTTTCTCGTTTGTTCAGATGTCATCAAAAATCTAACTTTTCTATCCACTTATGTCAGACATGAGAAACACCCAATGGTAGTGAGAAAATTATGGATTCTAAAAGGCATAGAGGTATCCAAATTTTAGATTAGGTTACCTCCACCAAATGCATCAATTGGATTGGAAGCTTGGTATGCCAAATCTTGGGCTTCTTCATATCCTCAAGGGGATTTGATGAAAGAGATATATTGAGTGGCAACTACAATGGCTATTGCACATGGAAATTGTGGTAAGAAGTCCATGGACAGTGATGATGAAGAAGTTTCAGATGTTTTAGAACCTTCAAACTAACTTCGCGGGAGATATACCACAATGACTAGGGCTAAAGAAGAAATACCTCCAACACCATGGTGATCCAGCCGAAGCCATTAGAGAGACATCCCTTTTCCATATTCTCAATTTTCTAAATAATAAGAGAGGTTGGAAGAGTCCCATCAATCAAAAGGTGTTGAATTCTCTCCAAGACAACTCGAACCAATATTGAATTATGCGAGACCTTTAGTTTTTCACTTTTGGGAGATCTTTACTCGCGAAATTAGGTATGCATGTGTATTCCCCCAATAGGGCCTTCAAATACCGGATGTTGGTGACATTAAAGAACCTTCTGATTGAAATCCAGATAATAACCTAGATAAAGTACAAGAGTATATTACATAGATGGAGCCCATCATATATGCAACTGATGAACAAATTCTAGTCTCTAAATGAGTATCCCACATGATGGAGTTAGGAAAACATAAAGGGGTAATTATTGACCCTGTGGAGGAATGGGATATTTATGTTAATACTGAGAATGTAATTTCCTCCTCTTTTATCTCAATTTTTCTTAAACATTCATCATCATTAATCTTGACTAAAATACATTTGTGAAGCTTGAATGTAGAGAAAGAAACTCCAGAACAATTCTCGAATCACCAAAAGATGGGAATACAGGCTCACCAATCAACACATTAACTGATCCTCCCATGTCTCTAGTACTTTCTCTAGATGTGAAAATCATAACTGGGGTAATGGCGATAGATAATCATCAACCATTACCTCAATTTTCACCATCCAAGATGAGTGTTTCAATTTTTTCCCAAGAGTTTGAAAGTAAATGTAAGAGACAAATGATATTGATCTGAAGTGTTCTCCAAATGAGTAAGTGTTTATACTATCCTTAGGGAATATAATTTGTTCAATACACTTCAGTAACCATGTTTTATCCTATTATAGGATCTGTTTCTCTCTCCTCTCTCAAGGGATTAATATATGTTTGTCAAAGACCATTAAAAGAACCCCCAGGGTAAACCCGGGTTCATATAGATGAATATGAAATTTTAGTAGAAAAATCTTCAAAATATTCAGCTATACCCACTAATGTATCTATTGAGAGAGAGAAAATACACAATAAGATTAAATACATTCCTCAATTGCTTTTATCTGTGGATCCTAAAATAATCAATGACGATATTCCTATTTCTCTTGAAGAACTAAATGAGGGCCTAGGGAAATATGAAATAAATGATGATGATGGTCCAAACCTGGTAAGATCTAATTATGATGTACCAATTGAAAAGATGACGGAACAGAATATCAGCGAATCCAATTTAGGCATCAACCAATGTTTGTTGGATACCTTATATTTAGAGGATTCTATAACATTTCAAGATGCATATACTGAAATGGTGGAAACCCTTAATCCAAATATTGATATTCTAGGTTCTATCAAAGATTTTCGGTATTTTCATGAGTAATTTCAAGGAAAAATGTCCTTATTCATGCATTTTCCATACTCAATTTTTCTTCTTTACATGATTCTTTACATAAATGTTTACCTTATACAGCTTTATCTATAGAAAATGTTGCAAAGGATTTTCAGGAACAGGGTATTCCACTATATCCTTTTGTTGAATATGGGGAAATACCTAAAGAGGATCCTCCATCAAGATATTCAGAAGATCCTTCAAATATGATAAATGAGAAAACTCTAGGGAGTGCCCCTTCTCAAGAAACATTGGGTCAAATTGTTGAAGCTGAGAATACAAGGGATGAATCTAATCAAGTAGCTAACTTATTATTTGTTAAATATAATGAGCTATAAAAATCATATCTATTTCATCAATTTGAAATTGACAATGACCTTGAATTGTCATTTATGGTTATCAGCTTCCTGATCAGAATATGAAGATTCTACTATTTCCATAGAAGTAGTATGAGGTATCTCTTTAAGTGATCTATTTTCAGAGTACATTTTACCTCATGGTAGTGACTCAGTTTCAGACATAGATATGCAGTGTGCTCTCGGCATGGAATGTAAGAATACATGGCAACATATATGGAGAATAATTGTTGAGAAGCCTTTATATGAATTATTGTCCCATTTTTTCAAACACCCAGCATTATTTTGCATATTTTGATTTGGTGGATTTAATTATTGAACAATCTATGGTGATTTTAAAGACACCATTCACCGAAGGGAGCAAGAGGATATACTACGAAAAGATTTTGAAAAGGCTAAATGGCTTATCAATATTGAGGTCTTTCAAGATAAATTAGCAAATTTGGAGGTATATCATAAAATAAAATCGATTGAAATTCTCCAACAAATCTAAGAAGCCACAAACAATTGTTATATCTTCAATAAAAATGGATGTTGTTCATAAATAACTCGATCCGTTCAACTAGACATTGGGAGAAACCCAATTAGTGGGGATAATTGAAATTTCATCTACTAATGAAGCACTTCATCTGGCCGAGGAGGCTTGAATTGATCAACTATATCAACTTCAATAGGCATCTGATAGGGCTTATGAATCTAGACAACAATTTAAAGTCATGTTGAGAGTTTATTTTGAAACATGATAGAGAGGATCCATTTTGTGGATTTTCCTCTTATTTCATATAAATGAAATAAATTTCTCCTTCAATTATATATGTCATCATTCCTATTGTCCATCATTGAAATATTAAATGAAATGATGATATTGAACCCCTTTTTTCTAGTAATTGAACCTTTATTTTAGAAAACCATGATTATAATGACAAAAATAGAGTGCTCGTACATTTTTATTATTATTTCAATAGACCTATTGAGCATAATTTGATTTTTTCTAGGGTTCCATAGAAAACCCCACAAATTTATTATATTTTTTCTTTTTATTTCTCAATGTTACATAAATCATACAAAATGTACGTTTAGTGAGCTGGGACTCGACTTTTGTTTAGAGTGCGCTTTGCGGGTTTTCAATATAATGAGGAACAAGTCTTTTATTATTTTCAGTTAGAGTCAAGCATGTTGAACTATAAAGGGCTAATATTTAGGGTCTAATAGCTTGGACAATAAATTTTGAAATTAGTTCATAAACAAGACTCTGCGGCTAAAAATTTCATTAATATTCTTTAAATATTTCCAAGGGGAATATTGAGCCATGATTTTTATGGTTACCAAATTTAAAACTTGTATCAACATAATGGGAGTCACTTCAAAGAATTATTTTTCCATTATTTGACAAACCCATTATGGGGGTTGTGTTATGCAGGGCCAACTAGGTTATATGTTGCATAGCCATATAGTGGCATCTTTTGGCTGACATGCTCATTGTGTAGGAGACTTAATCAAGGCCAGCTAAGGGAACGCACTATATATTCAAGAAAAATAGATCATATAAATTTAACATTTTATTATCGATAGACAGTGTAAAATAATATTTGGGGGACTCAAGACCACAATGGTTGGTTTTTTCCCAGGAAATGAATATTAAGAATGAAAGGGATACTTTATGCCGATATATGTCATGAATAGAAAAACCATCTCTATATAAATTTGTTGTATAAGTATTGTGTTGTTTTAATTCATATAGTGAGGAAATAGGTACTATACATTTTTAAGTCATACAGAGAGGACATTGGTACTATGCAGTTTTAAGTCATGTAGTGAGGACATAGGTAAAATGCAGTTTTATTTCTATTTGTGAGGACCTAGGTACTATAAAGTTCTAATTCATGTAGTGAGGACATTCAATGGATTTAATTTAAGGTCTTTAGCTCTAACCAAAGGTATGAGACTCTCTAAATTTCTTGATAATTTATTTGTAATCATACTATCATATTTAGGTATGGATAAGAAAATGGTAAACTATGATTTGGGAATTTCTAGATCTAAATAATGATGTGAAAAAAGGGCTGAAGGCACTTGAAGATGTCTTTTCCAAGAACAAAGTAACCATTATTTGAAAAACCCATTATAGGGGTTGTATTGTGTAGGGGAAACTAGTGCATATGATGTATAGCCAAATAGTGGCATCTTTTTTACTGACAGGCCAGTTATGTAGGAATCTTATAGGTGGCTACCTAAGGGAATGTGCATCACAGTCAAACAAAAGAGCTCCTAAGAATATGGACATTCTATTTCCAAAGGCCAAAGAATGTTTATAGAGATTCATATTTTCTGAAGCACAGAGTTTGGTTTAGGAATAAAGATACCTAAATATGGAGAGGTTATTTCAAACCAACATTTTCAATGAATCGGAGGAATAGGACTTTTACGGAGTTTTGACCCAAATGTAAGAGTTGACGTGTCTGTAATTTTTGGTCATATAACTAGGAGTAGAAATTGAAACAGTATATGATATGTGGTCAAGTGATTCCAAGGTTATTTCATATTTCCTTGAACACATGGTAAAGGAATATGTGTAAACTATGGACTTGAAAACATTCAGATTGGGAGAAAGTTAATAGGATAAGTACACTTCAATGACTGTTTCAAAATAAAAATTCCTATATATTTTCATCAAAGTTTGATGGGGACAAAAGTACTATAACCAAGAATGAAGTTACTATTATTTGAAAAACTTGTTATGGGTCTATAATATGAAAGTCAAACTAGTGCATATGCTGCATAGACAAATAGTGGCATCTTTTGACTGACAAGCCCATTATATAAGAAACTTATGCAAGGCCGCCTAAGGGAATGTACTGCATAGTCAAGAAAAAGATCCCTCAATTATTAGAAACATTTTCACTAGAAACCGTAAGAATTATTATGAAGATTTGAAAACATTAAAGATTAATATTGTGAAATATTTAAGGGGTTTATGCCCAATGCATATGAAAAATATTTTAACTAATATTGGCCATGAGTTGGAAATCCTTTAACATAGATCTGACTCATAGGTAAAATGGAGAATTTCTTTATTTCTTCCAAATTAATATTATGATGTGCTCTTTTATGTCATGAAATGAGGATATTAATAGCCCCATAAGAAATTGAGAAACCCTATTTATATAAATAATCCTTTTTCACAATTCCTAAGCCCACTTGAGCTATGATTAGTGTGAGAAATATGGAGTAGTGAGGGTTTCATCTATAATTCAAATGTGACATGGGTGAAGAATGGGGTGTTAGATATCCATGCAGTTTAACATCTTGCGGTAAGGTCGAAGATGAATCGATGTGAAAAGAAAGACATATTGTAACTAGATTAAGGGTTAAATCCCAAGTTTCACTATGTGTCTTGCTAGACCATGAATCAAGTCATACATGGTTCTTAAAACATTACCTATGCAGGTCTGAATCTTATACTAGGAATAAAGGGTTTTTTAGTGCAGATGAGACCAATAATAGATATCTAGGCATATCCACATATCTCATTGAAAATGAGAATCAAGCCATTAGTAGTTATTGAAATAATCATTTCTCATGCCAATCGAGTTTGATATAAAGAATGGGGGATTGTGACACGTTTTGAGAGAATGGTGAATCATAAGACAGAAAATGGTATAAGGACCAAATCATATATCTTACGGAAACACTTTTTAAAGAGATGATTCATATACCTGAGGAGAAAAGAAAATAAGAAGATTTTGTGATTGTGGCTGGGCCCAAAATTGAAGATTTAGGCATCTCTATATATCTCATTGGAAAAATGATAATCAATCCATACGTAGTTCTTGAAATAAGGTCTCTAGGAAGATCTGACTCAGACATAGGAAAGAGAGGGACCCATGTGCTACTAAGAAGTAGCGATGATTTCAATGATGATTGCTTATGGAAGCTTCAAATGTCAAATAGAGAAAACTTTAGTCGTAAATTTTAATGTCGTGAAATGAGTACAAATGATGTTATGCAGTTTAACGTCATGCGATAAGGAAAAAAGATGCTATGAATTTTAATGTCATGTATTATGGGTTCTTATGGTTGTTACGCGGTTTAATTTCTTATTACAAGGGCTTTGTACTATGCAGTTTTCAGTTTTCCAGCTAGGACATGAGGGATGTGCAGTTTTTAGTTTTACAGTATGGACAGCCGGGTTGTGTAGTTTTTAGTCTTGCAGCATGGACCTTAGGGTTGTGAAGTTTTTAGTCTTGTAGCATGGACATGAGGGCTGTGTAGTTTTTCGTCTTGCAGAATGGACATGAGGGCTATGTAGTTTTTAGTCTTGCCGGATGGACATGGCACTACTATATAAATTATTTCTTTAAGAATCTCGCATTAGTTAGAGTTGTAATAAGATCTCCATCCATTGAGATTATGGAATAAGATCCATTGAAATAGACCTTATGTCTGGAACAAGGTCATTCCCATTTTGACTCAAGATTTGGAGTTTTCTTCCATGGTATTATTGGAGTCCTAAGGACCAATATGAATTATCCTTGAAGAAATGAATTGAGGCGAACATTCTTGTTAAAATCTCATGTTATTCTGTTCTGATAGACTTCTAAATGATCAAAAGTATGAAATATTTTTCCCTCTAATTATTCCATCTCATTGAACTATTTTTGAGACCTCTCATCTATAGAAAACTGATCATAAATTGAATCTCTGAGTGAAGGAAATTTCATTTCTATGGAAACACTTCTTTTATTCTATATACCAATGAATAAAGAGTTTCTTGGGTGGCAGTACTGGTAGTGGTCCAATAAACCAATAGATCATTCAAAAGATTATCAGGACATGATTTATTATCATTATCCACCATCTTCTAGAGTATATTTGATAGGGTCTTGTTAAAGGACTCTGTCTATCTATTGACCACCTCATTATAGAGAGATGAATGGTTGGATTCGATAGTATGTTCCGGATATAAATTGTTTACCTCAGGAGAACAAAAATTTGTGCCATTATCCATCAAAATAGTATGAGGGACACCAAATCTAGTGAGGATATTATATTTGACAAAACTAGCAGTGCTTTTGGATCCGACATCATTGAGAGGTATTTTATTATGACATTTAGAGAAGAATTCTGTAGCAGTAAAGATATACATGAACTTATTTGTTGTGCCAAGATGATAAGGCCCTACTACAACCATTCCCCATGTGGATAACGTCTAAGAATATTTAGTTATATATAGCAACTTCAGGTATTAATGAATGAAGTTGGCATGCACTTGGAAGTGATCAAATTTCCTAGTAAAATCTGTGCAATCCTACGTCATTGAAGGCCAAAAGTATCCAAGCCTTGAGATTTGATCAGAGAGTCTGTGCCCAAACTGGTGGGCACCACAAGCTCCTGAATGTACTTCTTTCATGATAGATGCATTCTCTTCTCCATCAATACATTAGAAGATAATTCAATCAAATCCACACTTATAGAGGATCTTTTAGTGTTCTGAACGATCATAAAGAGTAAAATTGGTTGCTCATCACCAGATATGTTCTTTTTCATCCCTATTCAGTGAAAGTACTATATTTTCAAGATATTACATGATGAATGTTTTCCATACCATGGAAGGAACATATGGATCAGAAATAGGGCTAATTTTATTAATTTCCGCCATTCTGTTTTGAACAAAAGGTAAGACCATATGATGAGGAGTTATGCAAATGATGGTCTCATCCCGATTTAGATCTGCCAAGCCTGTGGCTACATTAGCCAGTGCATCTGTTTGTGAATTTTGTGATCATGGGACATTAGACAATGTCAGCTCTGATGGAAATTCAGCCATTAAAACTCTGATGTAATCACACAAAGTGATTAACTCATCTTTTTCGATATAATATTATCCATTGCTTTTCTTGATTATTAGTTTTGAATCACTATCCACATTTAAGTGATTAACTTGCACCTGAAGGGCCAATTCTAAACCTACGATGAGTGCATGATATTCTACCTTATTGTTGGTACAACCTACCGACAATAAAAAGGATAAAGGAAACACTTCTTTTTCTGGGTAAATAAGGAAAATACTTAACCCATATTTATTGAATTTAGAATTTTCCATTCTCTGACCTGCTGGACTTTTGGAAGCACCATCAAAGTATATTTCCCATGTTTTGGAATTATCATGAATAGAGAAGACCTCTTTGTCAGGAAGCTTAGTATTTAATGATATATCTTTTATAGATGGATGCTCAGCAAGGAATTCGGCTAGAGCATGGAATTTTATTGGATTTTGAGGCACAAAATGGATATCAAACTATTCCAAAATAACTACCCACCATATCGAATGCCCAGTAAGAATAAGACGACTGAGGATAAATTTGGGTGAGTTATGGTGAGATACCAATTAGATTTCATGATGTTTCAGGTAGTGCATCAATTTTTGAACTACAATGATTATTTCTAGGCAGCACTTTTCAATACTTGAATACTAAGTTTCTTCATCAATCATAGTTCAACTGAGATAGTAAAGTCTACTTTCATTCCCAGTATCATTATTTTCAGCAAGGAATGCACCCAGTGATCACTATAATGATGTCACATATAGAATAAGTGTTCTTATTTTAACAGGTGGCATTAATACTGGTTGACTCAAGAGATATTTTGAGGGTATCAAATGCTTCTTATCATTCTTTAGTCCATTGGTAGGTGACTCCCTTCTTCATCAATCTGGTGAAGGGTAAACACTTTCCTAAAACATTGGTGATAAAGTGCTGAATATAGTCCATGTGTCCTTAGAGTCCCCTAAATTCTTTCAAATTTAGAGGAGGTTACATAACAAGGATTGGTTTTTTTTCTCATGAACAACTTTAATACGATGATCATGTACAACGAAGACAAGAATCATTCTTGAGGTTACCCAGAAAGAACATTTCAAGGGGTTCATCTTCAAAATGTGTTGCCACCTAAGTTTATGGAATATAGACTCAAAATAAACCAAGTCATTGGAACATTTTCTGGATTTTACCACCAAATCATCCACCTAAAATTCAAAAATAAACCCTAAGAAGGGTTTGATGATATGGGGCATGGCATGTTGGTATGTTGTGCCTGTATTCTTTAAACCAAAGGGAATTACCCAATAGAAAAACACACTGTGAGGGTATTTGAAGGCTATAGATTCTTTATCTTTAGGGGAAATATGGATTTGATTATACCTATAGTAACCATACATGAAGGAAAGAGATTCATATCCAACCATTGAATTAATTAAAATCACTGTAATCAGAACCAGAAAATCATCTTTAGGACAATGCTGATTAAGATCACTAAAATTAATGAAAAATCTAATTTTCCCATTCTTATTTTTCACTAAGACAATGTTGGGCAGCCATTTGGGATATTGAACTTCTCTGACAAAGTTACGTTTTATAAGCATATCAACAACAGCTTCAATTTTAGTGGCATATGTTTGTTGTGTTCTTCTTGCTGCCTGCTTGAATCCATGATGTTCTTCTGGAATACCAAAATTATGGGTGTCTACATCAATATTAAGACATATAATTTTTGTATAATTCCAAAAAATATATTTCAATGTTTCTTTAAAAATTAATTATACATATCTTGTTCTTCAAAGGTCATAGCCACACTAATTAGAGTGGGGCATGGGTCTTCTTCTCTACCCAAATTTATTTCTCTGACTTCATACAAAGTGGTGGATCCACCTTCCTCAAATTTTGGAAGAGCATCCCCAAGATCATCCTATTATTTTCATTGTGGGTTACCTCTTTTTTTCAATTGAATTGTAGATGACGAGGAAAAACTCTCGGAGTTTGAGGGGGTCAGTATTTGAACAAATTGATGAAGAGGCCACCATATCTTACCCTAATGATGAAGAAGGGTCTACCTGTGGTAATAAAGAGGAGATGATGGATTGAGAATCAACATCTATGTCTTATTCTAGTATTTATACAATTACATCTTCTCTGATTAATGGATTATAGGCTGGATTTAGTTCAGTAGATGAAACGAAAACATCTCTATTTAAGCTTCCATCACTGTTTGGTGGATCAATAGTTTCTCTTATGTTGTCAGGCTCAATTTCTGTAATTGAAATTATGAACGTTATTGTACGAGTGTAAGTATTTGTTTTTACGTGTTCAATTTTATTGATGGGTAGCACATAATCTGTATTCAAATGTATGATTGAGTTTTCTGAAATATTTTCATGTTTATTCAGATAATTAACTCTAATTATCTCTTTTGTCATGGATCTCATTCCATTTGTTTGAAAAACTCTTCATCAATATATTGAGATTCACATGTTTTTAACGGAACCATGTCACCATTCAGTGTCCAGGTTTGACCATTGAAATAGTACTTAAGACACATGTGGTATGATGAAGGTATGGCTACATGTTGATGCAACCAAGGCCATATAAGAAGAATATTGAAGTCTCTGTCCTGAAAAACAACCATGATTTATGAATTTCATACAAGATCTACAAAGTGAAATCTGGGTGTAATTTTTCCCAGATATTCTTTCTCATTCTTGTCATAATCTTGCTACATTAAAGTGGAAGGAGATAAGTCAGATTCAATCAGGCCCAATCAAAGAAGTGTATGAATGGGGATGATATTGAACCTGGAGGCATTATCAATAAAGGCTCATCATATGTCTATGTCATTGACATTACCATACAAATACAAAGGTATGATATGCCCATGTACCACATCATTTTCATCTTCATCTGTAAAAGATTTGACTACACGACATTCTGTAAGATCATTCTCCATATGGAAAACCACCACAGCAACAACATTAGTTTCAAACTCTTGAGGACATGACAAAGCCTCAATAAGTGCCTCTCAAAGGACTTTTGAAAGATTCAAAGCATCCAGAATTGATAACATGGCTAGTACATGGTCCAATTGTTTCAAGACATCATACTTTTTGTCCAATGTTCTGCGTCTCCCAACATGGAGATGCGGTTTTGTAGATTCTTTGGATGTTGATGCTTCTAATGTAGACATATTTTATATTGAAGAAAAAGATGGAAATACTAGTAGATTTGGTAGATCAGACTAAATAGATCTATTCACATGTGGAGAAGAAGATGGTGTGTCTTCTAATTGTTCCTCCAAAATAAACATGTCAGAACCAAACCTGCCTTTCATGGAAGAAACTCCTTGTTCTTGTGGATCCTGCTGAATGGAAATTCAATGAGTTTATACTGGATATATTATTTGAGCAGGGGTAGAGTTAATATGGTGGTTTCTATAATTTCCACATCTTCCCATGTATCCTCAACCTTGGCCTTTTCCTCTGGTTCCGCAATTAGGTAAAAGGAATCCTGGCTCATTGTGATCATAATTTCAATCAGTATAAGGATCTGTTAAGTGTATAATGTTGATGGAACCAAAGATCAACTCTTCATCTGGTTAATATCTTTCTTGATGATTTAATTATGATTGGGTCGTTTATTGGGAAGGTGGTCGTGCTTTTGAAATGTATGGAATGAAATATACCATGGTCAAGAAAAACTTTGTCCTTAACATGATCTCATATTCTTCCAATTGCTCTTTGTCTTTATAATCACTTGACTTCTTTGGGAAACAAACTTTTGATGAATTTTGTTTTGTGGTGGCAACATTGGAAGAATACACAATCATTTGTTGCAACAGTGTTCATAAAATGACATGAGTCTGGTTGATGGTTTTCCTAATTATCCAATAATCGTATTTCTGTACATTTTTACTTTTTACTTCCTTCCATTCACCTTATTCTTCTAGATTAGTAGCAGTAACATATGCTACTTGAGCTGATGAACTTTTCAGTTTCAATTGTCTAGAATCTACCACCTTTTGCAGGAGGTCCTTGAAAACAATACATTCCTAGATGGGATTCCCTGACATCTGGTGAAAGGGAAAATAATTTGAAAGATCTTCATGTACTTATTTATTTGGTTTTTTCATCCTTGGAAACTGAACCAAATAGGTTTCTAGGGCTGAGATGAAGTAACAATGAAATTTTTCATTCCAGAAAAAATAAACTTTATTATTTAATTCATCAAACTATTTCTGCATTTGATACCTTTGATCATCTTGATGATACGGTCATTGTTGTCGACGCTCTGGAGGTGGATCCCTTCAGTATGATGATGGTCTTGAAGTAGATGTAGGTACAGGTACCTTCTTGAGTGTAACTGTAGAATCTTCAAAATTTCCTATCCACCTTCACATAGATGATGGAATTATATTATTTTTATCCTTAGTATCTATAATAGAGTCTTCTATTTGTTGAGTGATTGAAGTAAGATATTGAAACCCTCTTATGTATTTTACATGGATCAATAATGTGCATAACTCATAACATAGATTTTCCATAAATTTTGGTAACAATTATTACTGAGGTAATTCTAGACTAAAGGAATATGTTAATCCTTTCTATCATGCAATGAAATATAAAACTCTTTTATTCTACCTTTTTTTATAATTGGTAAGATCAATAACTATTTTCTTTGGTAGTGTTGAGCTAAATTAAAGAAGAAATTTCTGACAGTGGTCTCCCCATCTAGTAATTGATCAAGATTGTAATATTTTATACCAAAAAAATGTTTGTCCCTGTAATGACTGCACAAAACACCTAAGATTTACTACTTATTACTATTGAGGAGTTCCCAGCATGGGATCAGAATGAGAAACCAAATGTGTTAAGTGTTGTTCCACATCTCCTGGACCATTGATGATTGGTAATGTAGTATTCAAAATTTTTGGAGGAGGGGGGGGGAATTGCAACCACCCATTCAGGGTAAGCCCTCTTTTCCAGATGAAATGGTGCACGTCATTCTGACATAGCTTCCAATCGAGTCGGTAATGAATCAATTGTGTTGATAAGCATTTGTGGAACATTTGGATGAGTTGGAACCTTTTCATGTATATCAATTGGATCTTGAGATTGTGAAATGACTGAAAAAAAGGGCTTCCCTAGTGAATTTACTTAAAATCCTCTTGGATGAGGAGCTCCTATAGGATTTTCAAGTTGAGGACCTACATGGGGAGTATGTCTAGAAGAAATGATGATTCAATGTAACTCTATATTGAGTCTTTTTAACTTATTCATTTCCTCTTATATCTATGAAAATATCTCTTCCAACGAAGGAGCTTTACCTTCTCGAGTAAAAAAAGTGAGATGCAATCATACATTTTCCTTTCCCCTAGAGAAATGTCTTTCATAGGTGTGGCGGTTGGTTATTTGAAGGCATATCTAGATTCTGGGTAAGCCTCTAATTTTAGGGTATGCACACCTTCTTCATTTTACTCAGTTTTTACCATATTATGGACATAAACTTCATCTAAGGAATCCCATGAACTCGACTCATTTTCTAGATGATATTCTGCAGTGGTGTTAATGACATCCACTGAATCATATTTCATCGGTGGAATTATTTCACTATTTTGGTAATATCTTCTACCTCTGTATCTTAAATGATATTATATTCTCTATATGATGAATTCTTGGGAATTTTTTGGCAGACAATAACCTGAAGGGAATCCTCAGATAGTTCAATTGTAAGTTTTGTTTGTGGCTTCTTCCCTAATCAAGAGAAAACTGACTTCCGTTATGGAGGGGATTACATATGGGAAAAATCCCCCATCCCTACTATATAATGTTTTTCCTATTCTTCTTCTTCAAATATTTGATCTTTTTTTAATGAATTTGAAGGCTGAATTAAATAATTCCACATCCTTGAAATTTGGGGTGATTCTTGAACTGTTACGACTGAAATTCTTGAATCAGATCTTTTGATTTTGGGATTTTTAATTCTAAAATTAACTATGTGAATTATATGACAACCAATCAAATAACTTATTTCTTAATATTTCCCTGCTATTTCAAACATTTTCCTTCTCTGAATCCTAAAATCCTCAAATTGGGACCCATTCTCAAGATTCTCATATGCTTGATGTAAAAGTAACGCAAAAAATTCTTTTCTTTGTTCCTGACTCTGATGAGATCTAGTTGAGGCATTTTCTTGATCATACATTCGATTATAAGAAAAATCTATTGATTGTGGCCAACTCCAGGAAATAACATTGCATGAGACAACTTTTGGCAGACTTTTATGATTTTTGAGTGTAGCGAAATGCAATGCTCTATGTCTACCCCATCCTCTGGTATGAACAATTGATGAGGGTCAAAAATTAACTGGTGTAGCCTCTATAGAGCATTGATTCATGTAGATTGAATGAATCTATATTATTTTTCAACTTTTAGATGTCAGGAAACTGAGAGATATGCCATGTCAATTTGGCATTGCAACCCTTCTATTACCTTTACATGATTTTCATATTCATCATATGGTAATAATTTGGTTTTCAAATGAAGATTAGTTTTCCATAAATTGAGGTTGATATCATGAATACAATCTTCTATCATCAGTTCTGGAATGTTATACTTAGAATTTTCCAAACGACAGAATATGGCAGGTACTTCCCCCTTAGCCAATTGTTTCCTCATGTGTAAAAAAACTTCATCATCTTTCACTAGAGGTTTCTACACTTGGTCTGACCAATGTGGATTCTTTGTGTTAGAAGAAAAATTCTCTAAGGGTGGTTTGGATAATGAATATTCCCTTATGATATCTTCTGGTTGAGAAAGTGTTTCACTTTTCTTGGAAAATTCATTTGACATGAAAAGACTTGTGTTTGTAGGTGCCTCAAGATAGGACGGATTTCTTGTTGCTACATTGTCAATTATAGAATTTTCTTGACAATGAGAAATAATAATTAAGAGAGGAATTTCACAAAAAATGAAATCATGGGGAGGATCACCATGGTAGATTACAGTAAGGGATAAGTCTTCTTTCTCCTTGGTCTTCTGGCCACACTGAGGGTTTTTGTGGCTCTTATCCAGAGATAGGGATGCTGGATTGACCTAATTTTCATGAATGAAGCCTTCATGATGATGTTTCTAGTGAGGATATTAATAATTAAAACTACCACTATAATAATTTGGTAACGATACAATAGGATCTAGAGCTGCAACAAATAAATATATGAGGGCATCAAAAACTCCAGCATTAAGAGAAGCCAAATCGCAGCTTGGCTCTTTATTTTCCAATAGTGCATTGTGAGACTTCTTCTTAGATGTTCTCTTATACTAAGATGGAGTCACTTGCTGGGAAATTTTTTTAACATGGGTACGTGTATGTTTCTGATTTGGATTGGTTACCAGAACAGATTGATTACCTCCAATTGGAAATATTGTATGTTCTCGATCATGTTGTCTATATGATATGGGGGAGTATTCACCATGACCCTCCTGAACTAGAACCAAGGTGTGTATCTGTTCTGGGATAGCATGCCAATGTGTCATCCCATGTGTAGGGATAGATTTATGTGTCTGTTTCCCCATTACTGCTAAATTGGTTGTTATAATTTCCTATCATGCTACCAGAATATGGGTAGGGATTTGGGTCTACCCTTTCACCATTGATAAGTTGTGTTTGGTGACATCAGTGATGGAACAAGAAAATACATCCATTACATATCTAGAGTAGGTTTATCTTCATTCACCTATCCTCCATTTCCTATCAATGGATATTGAAATTACTCAAGCACGGTGGCAGAGAGTTGGGCCTGCCCAGAAATGTGTCATCAGAGCTTTTTGACTGAATTCTTCGGGTGATACCAAATGATATTGTGGGTTGACTTGATGAATATTGGTAGTTTTATATTCTTATTGGTTGTTTCCCATAATTTATGGTTGATGTACTTCCTTCTATACTAGAATATGAGACTATTGACAGAATTGGTGATTGTAAACAGGTGTATATTCTTGTTTACCAGTTGCAACCAAATCAGATTTGGTGGTCTTCATTAATTGAGGTCAGACATGCCTGTTGACTAGCTGATAACTTGTAAGTAGGGGTATGTTACACTTCACTGTACTCTAATTAATTTATTTGGTGGGATTTGTAGGTTGCTTCTAGACGAGTCTGTTGAGTATAAAAATTAGGACAGACATGGGAATGGGCCTGCTCGTTGTTTGCCATCATGTTAAATTGATGGGCTTCTCCAGAAGGGGTAGAGGTAAGAACCCACTCCCTATTGACCGGATGTTTTCCCTGATGATTCATCTTTCATACCTGGGTCTGAGATACCTGGGATGAACATTCAGAGGCAACACCCCCATAATGTTGGGGGTTCACTACCGTGCGATTCTGATGGTGGAAATTGCTGACGGGAGTCCTCAAGAAGGAATTTTGCTTCTTTGAATTGAGGCCCTGAGTGACCACTTGATCTACTTCCCTATATTACAGGAGGGATTTATTTTTGTTTTCTAGGGATAACATCCTGAAAAGGTTGATGGTGGTTGTTGGCACTATCGGTTTCTTGATCATTGGTCATCGGTGGCCAGATGATCAAGTGTTATTGACCTAGAGGACCTGTCAAGAAGCTTCCAAAGTCAGGATTGTACTATGCTGGTGATATTCCTTTACTACCACATTAGAGACCAAGTATTGAAGATGCTATGTTGGTGATGATGACCTTCCCATGGATCAGGATACAACTTTTGTAGCAATCGATATGTTCATAGATGTTGTATTGAAGAAATCCATTTTAGAGTGAAGGGAATTCTAAGAAAAATTGGAATCAACAACCAAATCCATTAAAGCAACATATTTTTTGATGGGTACATGCATGATTGATTCCTTTTTTCATACTTCTTTTATCAATATATAGGGTCCTAATAGGTGGGTAACATTATTAACATGGTTAAGGATTCATGATGGGTTCACCATTTTTGTTTCGTAGTTCCTTGAAATGTATATTCTAATTTTTTGAATAACTTCTTCCAGGCGGTTTACATTGGATTTATTTATTCAACAAGAAACTTCCAACAGTTCTTTATCCAAAGGGGGTCTGCATTCCAAATTTTTTTTTCTTTATGTTTGAACATTATGATTCTTAAGAATGTGTATTGGTCGAGAGGATGGGAGGTGGACTCATCACACCCTTTTTGGGGGAATTATTGTCAACTCTGGGACACTCTTTATAATTTAATATATTTTTTTGAACCCTTATTAATTTACCAAGTATATCATGAGTATCCATTGGAATTTTCAATAACTTATTTTTCATATGAAATCTTAAATTCATCCATATGTATTCAAGTTTAATCATTAATTGAGATATCTGTATGTATTCAAGGTTCTCCATTAATGGTATCCTCTCATATACTACTTATAGATTCCTTTAATCATTGTTATGATGATACTGGTTTTTAAGCCACTTAGTGGGGAACTCTTGAATTTATTGTCATCCATGGAGATGAAGTTTTGGATTGATTTTGGGACCATGCCCATCAAATGGGCTACCTACTTATCCTTGTGAAAGGAATCATAACCCTCATAGTTCGGTGCTGCTGAATGGGACACATCATACCTTTTAAAGTTAAGTGATAAGGACCTTTCCGTACAGTTTAATTTGATGTGGTATGGACATCTAAAAATAAGATGCATAGTCAAAAACTAGTGTGAGACTTATACTGAATGAGCCCAAGAAACATGGACAGGATATGGGTTTCTAAGTAGGATCAGACCCTGTTGGGAATATGGCCCATGGAGAATGGGGTTGATTTAAGTTATTCGGTTTGAACGTCAAGGAGGCTTACTGCATATCTTATATAGATAGGAATCAGAGCCGACATAGTTTGATAATCCCCATAGGAGAGTCTGGTCCTTTGAGAGAAATGAGTATGGGATTACTTCATGAAAAGGATTCCTTGATTACTTGGGGTTTTAATTTGGGGTTTATTCTTAAGTAGGATGACCAGATTAGATAAATTAAGGTTGGATTCTTGAAGAGGATATCATGTGTGCTCGGGCCCTGAGAAGGATTCCTACATATTCTGATTATAGTGGGGATCATATTTCTCATAGTTCATTCATTTTTTTACTTATTATGACCATGAAAAAGCTCTATGCCGACATGAGTCATGCTCGGTGTGAGAAACAAGATGATGTCAATGATTCAACAAAGGTATTTCCACTTTAAAATTTTTTCTCTTATATTGGCGGAAGATGGCACACATATGGTGGCCAAGGTGAACGATGTCGATGTGACCCGGGAAGAGGGTGAGGCGATGAGCCCTCCCTCTATTCTCTCCACATTGGAAAAGGTTCTAATGGGAGGAAGATAGGATGATGGTTAGGGGATTAAACCAGGATGGGTGCCCTAAACATTATCCTGGTAGGGGAGGGAGGCTTCCCTTACTCCTGTGTAGAAAAGAATTTGTGAATCATACCATCCCTACCAGAGACCTCAGGTTCTGGGTCATCTCTTTGAGAAGGGGAAGGCCTGAACCCAAACCCTCCTCCAAACCAAGAACATCCCAACACTATTCCTGGGAGAAAGGTCCATGTTACTGTGGATATACAAACCCAAAGGCATTCCATCAATCCTAACCTCATTGTGAAACAAATGCGAGAAACCTCTGACTATGGAAATATAAATCCAAGTAGTAGACATGATGATGTGCATTTCCCTAAAGCTTGTATAAGTTAGGAGGTTTTGGTGGAGGATTCAAAATAGTCCATTTTAGATATGGGAACCAATGAAGGAGATACCCTACCATTAATGGCTATTAAATAGGTTATTTGAGTTGGTACGTAGGATTTTTATCAAGCTTGGTCGTATAGGTACCTCACACAAGTCTGCTGCGTAGGTACCCTGCGTTCATGTACCATGCAGGTGTATCATGCATGCATGCCTCGTAGATGTGGCGCATAGGTATGAATCATGACTGAAGAATGTATTTCAATTTGGAGAACCAAACCTCTTTAGAAAAATTAAAAGACTTTAAAAACACTCTTATCCTATTTAATTGTCTCTTCTCTCATTTTTTAGAGAGCTAACTAAAATAATTTGAGGGATCTAGGAGAAAGAGCTACAAAATGGGAGCTTTAGAGAGTTCCAAATTTTTTATTCATTCAAATGGGGATCCCAAGGGTCCTATTTATAGGCAATGATGGGGCTTGGTTGATGGTACGTTTCCCATGTAGGTCCTTCGCGTAGCTCCTTCGCGAAGGTAATCCACATTGGGGTAAAAAATTATTCTGGCTCGTAGCTCTGCCGCGCAGGTCTGTCACGTAGCTCCTCCACACAGGTCTTTTGTAGTATTTTAATTTCCATTTAAACTCTTTGATCCTTGTATTTGGGATTTTGGAATATCCAGGGATCTCTTCATCGTATTTTTGTTTTCTTATGTGGTGTCAACATTTTTACTATCTCAAAAATGTCATCGATGGTGTCTGGTAGAGCTAAGGCCTCAACAGTGGAGGAAAAGATCATTCCCCTTACATGGACAGTCTAGGAGGCTATGGTGGTTGATCCTACCACTGAGGTTCCATAGGAGGTAGCTGGGGATCCCTCTTTAGGAGAAGGATTTGGTGAGGATATATTTTCCCTGTACCTGGGTCTTAGCCCACCCGAGGAATTTCCTCTAGTTAACCAATCCACTGATGTGTTATTTGTATTTTCTCATTACGATCCTATAGCAACTGAGGACATTGAGGATTTTAATTAGGATTTTTTGGAATGAGGGCCAACTCATCTGGTATAATACATGGATAAGTGTGAGGAATTTTATCAGTCACACTACACATGTTGACCTTCTAAACTATATGGGGTCTCTCTGCTATTGTTTAGTCATCCTGGGACCAAAGGGGTATATTCTAATATCCACCATACTCTATCATAGAACATTCTCATTGAATGGGAATTTGGTGAGTGGTAGGAGTTTAAAGTCACCTGGAATAAGAATTTGTTCAGGGGTACCCAGTCCATCATGGAATCTTTAGAGGATAATACTCACATAAATGGGCAGGCTTGAGAGCATGTGGCCTTCTACACTACTCAATATGGGATCATAAACATATTTATGGCTTAGTTAAGGTTGGATGAGGCCATGTCCATGGAGTTATATTCTTTGGTGGATGCATTCTAGGATGAACAAAATTAGGTGAGGATTTGGGCTGATGAATTTCACCTAACCTTCGAGGAGGAGGCATCTGATTTAGAATAGCTATAGTAGACTCTAGAGGGAACTCAAAAGAGGCTACTGATCTAGAAGACCTAATCATTGCTATTGATCCCTAGGGAGTTTTACTATATCCTAAAATAAAGGAGAGGATCCAACATGTGTATGTCCCTCTTAAACTTTTGTAATGTCTTTTTTGAAATTCTCATATGTTTAACTATGTTCATTTTTCTACATATTTGATCATATTATAAAGATAACCAAAAATAAATTCCTAGGCCCACATGAGTTATGATTCGTGTGGGAAACAAGGGACAAATATAATATTTCTCATTTATATGAGAGTTCCAAACAAGGTCCAAACACTCAGGTACTGAATTGTTCATTGACCACCAGGAGTGTCCTAATTGTAAAAGCTTTGGTTGTCGGACATGACCCAATATACTTTTGACATTCTTTTCCAAAGTGTGCTAATGAGAAAATAAGTGTTTTTAATTCAACCTAAAAAATGGGAGTGATAAATAGAATAGCATAAATTAGGATACCCAGGATCTTGAACACAAAAGGGGGTGGTGTGATGATAGAGGATAGATTTTTACCATGTTCATGAAATAGAATCCATTATCATTTTTTTAAGGATGAAAAAAATAAGGGCCAATCATTGACCATGTTAAAAATAGTGGACCTATAAAAACATTTAAAAGTCTTTTAGAGCATGTGCCTAGGATGGTATGTGAGCTAGTGTGGCTATAAACCATTACTGTTAGGAGGGACGTTCAGACATGAAAGATGGTGAGGATCCAAATCTAGGGATATTCAAATCATTGTAATTAATTGGGAAATTTTTCGAATGGATTTAAGCACTATCAATATTATACCACTATGGATTTGAGCACATTTGACAGGAGTTTTGGTCTAAAAAATTGTTAGACTTATCTTCCAAGGTAAGAATCATATTGGATTCCAAGAAACTGAAGAACATGAGTAGTGTGGTAGGTGACCAGCACAAATGGGAGGAATGATCTTCTCAGGAAATATCCTAATATGCTTGGAAGTTTTCATTCATGAAATGTTGATTGAGATTGCACAGTTTTAACATCCTTCAACAAGGACATTGAACACGAATTTTTAACATCTTATGGTAATGGAAATTTATCAAACAATTTAATTTCATTTCATTAGGACATTTTTATCATAATTTATCATCTTATGACTAGGATGAGTGAACCATCATGAATAGATCTCGTCTAGTCAAGGAAGTGGGATGGAAAAATAAAAAATACATGGGGGGTTTCTTAGAGGAGATGACGAGGAAAAGAGAGATGAGGCTTGGTGATAACTTTTGCATGAATTGACAGATTCAGTGTGCATTCCCATGTTTTTCTTGGTCCCAAGGTGGTTACCATGGATTTTGTACCTTTTAATTTAATCCCTTAATTTTTCCCAGGTCGCGGATGTGATTTGGTGGGTAGATGTATAACTTTTGATCAGGTTTCCCCTATGGGATTTCTACATAATGGGTGTATTTTCCTTTTTCTTGGGTCTTTTAAGGTCATACTGGTCATACTAAGATGTCTCAAATTGTTTAAGGTTATAATTCTAGGACCAAGGGTTTCACATATTTTAGGTTTATAATTCTTGATTTTATAGTTTAAAGTCATGATGCTTAGACCATGTGTCTCTCCTAGTTTAATTTCATAACACTTTGACCTTTTCATTCATATATTATAAGTTCATAATGCTTGTATCATGGATGGGGTGTCTCTATGAGTGTTAATGGCATGAAAGAGATGTCATCTGATATGAAGAAAAATACACGGAGGCCCTACCGCATAGAACATCCCTGAGAAAACATTCACATAGTTTATGTTCATGATTCTTAGACATTAAAACTTAATTTAAGGTCATATATTTATACCAAATAGGAATGAACATCCAAAATATCATGTGTGGCATTTCAGAGTGTGAATCCAACATGAATTGAGGGCCAATGAGTCTTGGCGCCACATTACACATTCTCAAGGTGACTTTCCCATTGTTTAATGTTATGGTGATTAGAGTTGGGATCCTAGAAAAAGGTCATAGTGATTGGAACATGATGGAAATGATTCATTTAATGTGTTCTTGTGCTCTCATCCTTGACTAGAGAAACTCCTCCCCAACTCTTAAGCTCAGGTGATTCATGCTCGGTGAGAGAAGAAAGGAGTGGTATGGAGGTACAATTGTTTGTAGGGGATAACCCATTAAGGGGAACAAGTGACTGACATGGGAAAGTCCCAAATGGTGTTGTCTTATTTGTTCCCCATGTGCATGTGCATAGGGAGAGGATGAATAGACTATTGGGATCCACATCTGATCAAGAGGGGATGGATGGGGAGTTAGATAATGACTTAAAAGACATGGATGGAGACAAAGAGAAGACCAATGGGTGGGGAAAAACTACTAGCCATGTTTGAAACACATGATACACACCCACACTAGTCAAGGATGGGTTGAGAAAATATGTTCTTGACTGTTGATTGGGTTCAAAACATGGGAACCTCCATCTGTTATCATAGATCCTTCGAGCCATGAACCTTGGATGGTTTGTGACCTAACATGGCTAGGAACCATTTTCATTAGGCATCCAATTAATATAGGGAGTTTGATGATCAAAAAAATCAAATAAAACACAATATGTGAAAATGGATGTGGGGAATGTTCAAAAGGGAATGTTGAGTACCATGGTAACTATCCTGCCATGTTTCTAAACATGTTAGATGAAGATGCGGATTGGAAAAGAAAAAGAATTTACCACAGGATAATGAAAACAAAATTAGTTAATGGTGGGGATTCACCTAGGATAAAAGATTCGGGAAACACTACATATCACATGGGAATGGTAATCAAGCCACATGTAGTTTCGGAACACATCATGGTAAAAGACCGACATCAGAAAGATGGCGTCCCCTCTGGTGAGGACATTGAATCATCTTGACTTTAACATATGATGCATCCTATGTTTATTACATAGGTATGTATATAGTTTAATGTCATGTGATGGGGACATGATTTGGGATTTTATATTGATCTACCCATTCTTTTCTTCTATGTGCTAGGTCATGATTGAATCTCAATTCACTGGTAACCTGAGGAATGTGATTGGTGCTTGTATCTGAAGAGGAGGCACATATGGGAATTTAAGGTTTATAGTGTTTTATGTAATGAGGGGTTTTGTGACTAATTTATAATTGTTACCAAATATAGTGATTCTAGGAATAACTACATATTTCAAGGACTTGGGAATCAAGCCACATGTATTTTTGGAACATGGCATGGTCAGCGACTAATGTTAGAACTGGTTGGTCATATAAAACATGCTATTTGAGGCATACTATGTTTATTGGATAGGTTATAACTATATTTTAATTTTTTTCACTAAGTACATTGGTCTTTATAGTTTAATGATGTACTAATCAGACTATGGATACTACAATTTTATGGTCATAGAGCTCAGATTATAGGGTACTGCAAATAGATTAAGATCAAAATGCTTAGACCAAAGGTATTTCAAGTACTTTATGTTCATAATTCTAAGAAAAAAGGGATTGAATGTAGTTTAAGAATATAATTTCAGGACCAAATGGTATTCTATTAGTTTAATTTCATAGATCTCGAACCCTATATGCTACAATTTAAGGTCATGTATCTTTGACCATGGTGTGTGCGTGTATTAAAGAGGATTCTGTAAAAAGAATGATTGATAACTCAAAAAGAAAATAGGTATAAGGAGACCCTTTACCACAAAAACTTTCCAGTAAAACTATGCACAATTTATTGTTATGATGATGAAGGAGATAAGAACATGTAATGAATTTATGGTGGGACCGGAACCAAGACATGAAATATCATCACCAATATGTATCCCATGAGAATGGGATTCATGTTACATGTATTATTGGAATGCATCAAGGTAGAAGACTAATTCTGGTAAGGGTAAATACTCATGAGTGAGGATTCAATGAAAAAAGAAGGGGACATTTTCTTATTGAAACACCATGGGAAAAGAAAACTATGCGAAGAAGGGGCAATAAGGGAGATGATGCGCATAGTTTAAGGTCATAATTGTAACACCCTGATATTTTATAAGATATATTCTTTTTAATTTCTTTCATACCTTCTATTGTATGCTACACCAAGATTATCTTGAATTATACGCAACACCATATTAGCTTGCAGTATACGCAACACTAATCTTGGATCATGTTAAAAACAATTTCAAGTTTTTTTATAGTAATTATTCCACACAACATTTCATATATATATATATACATATATATTCAATGTATAAATGAAATATGGTTGGATTTTGTTATATTCAACAACAAAGGAGTCTTGCACTACAAGAAACCCTGACTCGACTTGCGTCACATGCAATCGCGACCTTCCTCGATAGCGTGTGTTGTACGCAATAATGAGTTTCACTAAACAACGATATATTATTATAATATCATTATGAACTAGCCGTTATGAATAGTATTAACTAAATTTTTAATTTTATAACATTATTATTCATCTTACACATTTTCTAGAACATGGTATAAGAACAAAATAAATGTTTTGGGTAAAATAAGTATTTTTCAAAAAATGCAGTTTTGTCGCCTTTTGATGGAGCACCCACATTAAATATAGTTTTTGACATGTTTATAAGTTCAATTTGACAAAATAAAATTCTTCTTTGGAACTAGTATATTAAATTTTACATTGGATAAATTTTTCATATTATTCTAATTACTTTCTTATTTTAATGAATAGTAAAAACACGCTACATTTTAATTAAAAACAACTTTTTTCATCATAATAATTTATATGGTTAAATTATAAAATTGAATGGTTTTAAAGTATAAATAGAATATATTTTTACCATTTAATATAATTTATGTTGTTATCATTTATTTTATATTGAATTCATAGGTAAAATCATTTCAATCTTTTGCAATGTTTTAACTTTTAAAACTTGTTTTCTTAATAGCAGGATTAATTTTAAATTAATTACTGCAAATTCTATGTTTTGAATTAGGAAAAATGGATTCTATTTTTGGAATCAGTATGTACAAATTATGTTAATAGGCTACTTTTTAATTTTGGGCACTATGAATAGTAACTTCGGTAAATTTTATTTACCATAGTTAAACATAAATCGGGTAATTGAGGGTAAATATAATATTATAAAATTACCATAAAATTTGTCTTAATATAATTGGATGATTATTTTCATCCTATGACATATTTTGGTCAAAATAGAATCCATTGGAACCCAATTGTATTTGATTATGACCTTTAGTTTATTTTATTTAAAGTAAAGTGAAATATGTCTCACTAAAACTTTAATAATTAAAGTATTTTTAATATAAGGTTATACAGAATATAAATTCGGTTATAAAATTAAATTTAAAGCTAAAATATTTTTCTTTATCATGGTAATTTATTTGTAAATTTTATGTGTTATTTAATTACCTTATTATCTTATACATGAATGATGCATAAATTATTTATTTAGTGTAAAATCAATAATATAGTTTTTATTGAAATAGTAATGCATATCAAAAGGCCCAAAAATCTGAAAAAAATAATGGTAGTATATATATAAACCCTAATCATCCACTGGCCTAATTTTTGACCATTTGGATCCTTATAAAGGTGATTATGACTCTTATATTATTTTATTTTAAATGATTCTGAAGTTTTCACCTTCATAATTTAATAAATATAACAATTTATATGTGGTGATTTTAAGATGATAAATTCGATTAAAAGTATTATTATCAAAATATATGTGGTTTCTTGTCATCATTGGATTTTAGATTTAATTTTTATGAAACAAATAAGTATATTAAATACTTATACAAAAATGATGTACTAATGATTTTATTAAGAGATATACCAAATAAATAGTTTTAAAAATATTAAAAAAATATTATATGAACTATTTAATGTGATCCACGATTTTTCTAGACAAATTTGACCTGTTAGAAATTTATTAAATATTTTTGTTAGAATATATCCTCTGTTTGGATTTTATTAAAATTAAAATAACTGAATAGTGTCAAAATTGACACTATTGTTATTTTATAAAAATAAAATATTATAAAATTGTTTAAAAATCACAAAAATATATAAAAACTATAAATTGAAATTTATATGGTCAAAAATTTCATAAATTATCCATTTATGGACAATTAACAAGACATAATAAATTTTTTATTACAATTTAAAAATTAGAATCTTATTACCACAAATAAAATTAAATAGATTAAATAAGGATAAATCATGTTGATAATGTTTAAAATAAATTCCCAACTTGTCTAAATTTTATTGTTTGTTGATATTACAACCCTATCTCATCTAAGATTTGTATTTGAGTCATTTTGGAAGTTTTTAAGTGGGGTTGGAATTTATTATAAATTAATATTTCTTATAATATCAAAGGTGCCCCTCTCCTCCCTTAAAAAAGGCAACCTCCTCCCTCTCATATTTACACAACTATGAGCCTTCAAGATCATCCATCCCCTTCCCATTTCCCTTCTAAACTTCCCTAGAAATATTCTAGAGGTCTTGGCATTCTTCAAAGACCAATTTTAGTGCCCTAAGTAGAGGTTTCAAAGAGGCGTGTCAATGAAGAGAAGGTTCAGATACATACGAAGCATATCGGACCTAAGGTAAGGGATAAGGTTGCAATATCAATTGTTTTCTATCCAAGATTTCTTATATGTAAGTATTTACTGGGGTTATATTTATCATCCATGTCCATGTTTTACAAAAATGTTTTCATGTATGTTTAAAGTCCTTCTTACCCATTTTTGACTTTTACTACATGGTATGTAAGGAATATTTCTTTGTTTACCATATGAAGTACTTTCTAACTTTTCCAGAAAAAGTACGAGAAGAAGGTTTTTTTAACTTATACAGCAAGAAAAGATTTTTACGGTTTCATAACGCCTTATTTTCATGAAGCTTACTCTACAATATTTCATGACTATTTTCAAAAAATCCTTTTCTTTTAAAATTGAATGTCATTTTGTGAAAAGAAAATGATTTTCAAGAAGAAAGGATATTTTCTTCAAGAATTCATTTCAAGTGCTTTATCAAAACCAATTTTCATCTAAGATTAAATTATATAATATGTGTATGTTTCAAGTATAATTTCTCTATGATTTATTTGGTTTCACTTTTCTTATGATGAAATGATATCTATTTGTTTTATATGGATTATGTTATGATGGAATGATGTTTATGAAACCCAATTTATTCTTTGGGTTATGATGAATGATTTATAATTGTTTTTTGTCACACATAATAATGATTTCAATATGAGATGGGTGCGACCTATATCTCCCTTCAATTCATTGGGTAATGATTTTATATCTCATGAGATAGAAATGGATGAAACGGCAAGTAAATCTGGTTCAGTAATATAGTGTTGGAATGGTGAGTAAACCCGGTTCAGTAAGGGACTTTGTCCACTAAGATGGTATTGGCAGCAATGCATTGGCTACTATGGAAATCATATCATGTTCTTAATGTTTCGCCACAATTAGAAGTTTTATTCCCAAGCTATTTTATCATGACTGATGTTCCATTATGATATATGCCTTACGCACTTCCATGTTTTCTGTCGTTTCTCAAGATCTTGATGTTTAAACATTATGTTCCTATTTTTAAGTTCAAATATATATGGTTTGTTTTATTTTATCCATGCTTACCCTTACTGAAAATTTGAGTTCACCCTTTTTATGTTTTCTTTTCCCCAGGATTTAAACAAATGTTTTAGGTAAGAAAACAAAAGGGGAAGATCTTTATGGGAGATGTTGAAGATCTTTTACCATGATTAGAAGATTATATTCCAGGTTTCCAAAGACACTAAACTATTACAGTCCTTGTGAGTCTGTTTTTGTAATGTATTAATTATTCCGCAAAAGTAATGTAATGTCCATGTATGTCAAGCTTTGGGTCTCTACAGTTGGTATCAGAGGAAAGGTTTAGTTAACATTTGGAAACGAGGATGCGGAAACATTAGTGAGATCCCTAGAGTTATTTCTAATGTATATCTAGGGATGTCCCTAAGGTTAAGTATACGTATAGGTTATAGTCCTAGAATTGCGCTAATGATCTTAGAATTAAACCTAATATGTTAGATATTGAAGGTACTCCCCCTTTATTATGTTGTTTTCCCTAGCTTGATTTTTTCCTCTCACACTATTCTTTTTGGGTTTTAGACGATGGATGGAACCCGAATAAACCTTTTTGATCAATGTAATGGACAATGCAATGATTTTCCCCCTGAACAAACCAATGTCAAGGGAGATGGAGTAAAAAATATTAATGTTATACTAACATAATCTATAAATCATTCTGGAATTTCAAATGAGCAGAAAAGAGAACAATATTCTATTGAGTCCTTCATGAGCCAACGTCCACCTTCTTTCAGTGGGTCTTCTGATCTACTTTTTGCAGAACAATGGATCAGTTCCATTGAAAAGATATTTTCCATACTTCTCTGTTTCGAACATGAAAAGGTCATTCATGTTTTTTACCATTTAGAAGGTGAATCTGATCAATGGTGGACTCTAATTAAGAATACAAGTCCCAAAGATGAAATTGAACCCATGGAATGGGATGAGTTCAAGAACTTGTTTTTCAGTAAGTACTTCCCTCATATTCTTAGAAAAAAGATGGAAAAAAAGTTCCTTGAGCTTTAACAGAAGGATGATGAATATGTTGGTATATACGAAGTGAATTTTACAAGACTTAAAAGGTATGCATCTGGCTTTATCATACAACCTGAAAGTAAAGTTGATAGATTCTTCAGTGGCTTGAAAATAAGTCTTCAAAGGGCATTATCTATAAGAGACTTTAGTAGCGATGAAGAAATTGTGCGTTGTTCTATCAATGTAGAACTGGAATTTGGTGTAACATATCCATATCATGGTTTTGAAAAGAAACGAAAGACGGAGTTCAAGGATAAATCTCAGAATAATGGTGAAAAGAATATGAATGTTTCTTTATGCTCAGAGTGTGGAAAGAAACATGGTAGATATTGTCTTAAAGGGACTAGAAAATGTTTTAAGTGTGGAAAAGAAGTCCATAGAGCAGCTGAGTGTAAAAGTAATGGAAAAAGGGTTGCTAATGATGTGAATAATGAAAATATTTTAGAGAATTCACCACCAACACTTCAATGCTTCAAGTGCAAGGAAATGGAGCATTATGCTAATCAATGCCCTAATCCAAGGGTTAGTGATGATAAACGTGAGCAACCTCTTAAGGAAAAGGATAAAGGGAAGTCACATGCGATCACTATTTGTTATGTTGAGTATGACAATGATGTTGTGTAATGATTAAGTGTTTATTTAATGGGATTTCAAAATAGTATCATGGAATCTCATTTATGGTATCATAGAATCTTGGAATATCTATGTATTGGTTTTCATTAATTATATGGTATCGGTAACCATGAATTGTAATTGAAATATTTTTGGAAAAAAGATGATATGCAGGTAATGAAGGGATAAAGAGAAAATGAAATGATCTCATGACAGATATCATGGTTTCAGTATATAGAAATTTTGGGATTTTGGTATGTGGAAAGAGTTAACTTTTGACAGCATTCATGTTTTGACTATGGTTCAATGGGTATTCATTTTTCAATAGAATACATGATTAAGATATTCAAATGTTTGTAATGTGATCAACAAGATATATTGTGTGATATATGGGGGATAAATTATGGTATTCACATGCTTGTTTGATTACATTTCTAGTAATCGTTCTCTTTATGGTATAAGATTGGATAAAAGTATTTTAGATAAGCCTAAATATTGGAATGGATTATGTTGGACATAAATTAGTATTGTCTAAGGCTATAACTTTTTTTGATGAGATGTTATAATAATGTAGTTTTAGAAAAAGGACAACCTATAGGACGGGTGGAAACCCGTCACCTCGGACAAGGCTATGGGAATCAAACCCACAACCGAAGTGCGGCAGGCCTTTATCACCTACCACTGGCTTACAAGAAGTCCCTGGTTAGTAAAAACTAGTTTTATTTTATTAAGCGCTATGATAGATGAAGTATAAGTCCATTTTTGGAATGATATATGATTAATCTCACCATAAATGGACTTATGTATATAACTATTTCTAAACTTTTGTTTGAGATATATGGAATGACCCATCATTATATCACCCGATCTACTAACACTTCAGGAATGACAAATTCAACTTTATTTCTTTATGAGATGAAGTGTAAATTTTTCAAGGCACGAACAACGGTGAGATTATATGGAAATGAATTAAGTATTTCTTCTAATTCAAATTCTTCAAATATAGGGAAATGATCTTGAAAACCAAAAATGTTTTCCTAGTGCCCTTATATTTGATGAATCAGATGCTACCTTATATCATCACTAATTTATGGCTTTTTGATTGTTGGATTTTTCATAGCCATGTTCTCTACCACTCTCCATCAGAACATGATTGTTATATTTCTCTTCCATATCCATATTTTCACCTATGTTTTCCTATATGTAAACCTAGTGCTGAGTTACTTTGGGTGATGGTTATGATTCTAACTTCCCTTTTTAAAATGAAATTTTAGTATTCCTTTTTATGATGTGGGTTTCTATTAAAACTTTCTAGTAGTAAACCATTTATAACTTCGACGAATTTTGAGGGAGAAATTCATTTTAAGGGGGGTAAAATATAACACCTCGAGATTTTAGAAGATATATTATTTTTAATTTCTTTCATATCTTCTTTTGTACACTACACCAAGATTATCTTACACTATACACAACACCGTATTATCTTGCAGTATACGCAACACTAATCTTGGATCGTGTTAAAAAAATTCAAGTTTGTTTGATAGTAATTATTCAACGCAACATTTTGTGTATATATACATATATATTAAATTTATAAATGATATATGGTTGGATTCTTTCATATGAAACAACAAAGGAGTCTTTCACTACACCCAACCCTGACTTGGCTTGCGTCACACGCAATCGTGACCTTCCTCGATAGCGTGTGTTGTACGCAATACTGAGTTTCACAAAACAAAGATATATTATTATAATATTTTTATGAACTATACTTTATGAATAGTATTAACTAGATTTTGAATTTTATGACATTATTATTCATCTTACACATTTTCTAGAACATGGTATAAGAACAAAATAAATTTTTCCGGTAAAAAAAGTATTTTCCAGAAAATGCAGTTTTTCCGCCTTTTGATGGCGCACCCACTTTAAATCTATTTTTTGACATGTTTATAAGTTTAATTTGACAAAATAAAATTCTTCTTTGGAATTAGGATATTTAAATTTACATGGGATAAACTTTTCATATTATTCTGAAAACTTTCATATTTTAATGAATAATAAAAACACGCTATATTTTAATTGAAAACAAATTTTTTCATCGTAATAAATTATATGGTTAAATTATAATATTTAATGGTTTTAAAGTATAAATAGAATATATTTTTACCATTTAATATAATTTATGTCATTATCATTTATTTTATATTGAATTCATAGGTAAAATCACTTCAATCTTTTCCAATGTTTTAACTTTTAAAACTCGTTTTCTTAATAGAGGGATTAATTTTAAATTAATTACTGCAACTTCTATGTTTTGAATTAGGAAAAATGGATTCCATATTTGCAATCATTAGGTATAAATTATTTTAATAGGCTACTTTTTATTTTTGGGCACTATGAATAGTAACTACGGTAAATTTTATTTACCATAGTTACAGGTAAATTGGATAATTGAGTGTAAATATAATATTATAAAATTACCCTAACACTTTTCTTAATATAATTGGATGTTTATATTTTGTCCTATGACATATTTAGGATGAAATGGAATCCATTGGAACCAACTTGTATTTGATTATGACCTTTAGTTTTTTTTATTTAAAGGAAAGTGAAATATGTCTCACTCAAACTTTAATAATTAAAGTATTTTTAATATAAGGTTATACAGAATATAAATTTAGTTATAAAAACTCATTTTAAAGATAACATATTTTGATTTATCATGGTAATTTATTTGTAAATTTTAAGTGTTATTTAATTACCTTGTTATCTTATACATTAATGATGCAGATTTTATTTATTTAGTTTAAAATCAATTATATAGTATTAATTGAAATAATAATGAATATCGAAAGGCCAAAAAATCTGAACAAAACTTAATGGTAGTATATATACAAACTCTAATCATCCACTGGCCAAATTTCTGGCCATTTGGATCCCTATAAAGGTAATTATGACACTTATATTATATTATTTTAAATGATTCCAAAGTTGTCACCTTCATAATTTAATAAATATAACAATTTACATGTTGTGATTTTAAGATGATAAATTCGAGTAAAAGTATTATTATGAAATCTATGAGGTTTATCTTCATCATAAGACTTTATTTTTAATTTTTATGCAACAAATAAGTTTATTAAATAATTATACAAAAATTTTGTACTAATTATTTTATTAATAGATATACCAAATAAATGATATTAAAAATATTAAAATAAATATTATACGAAAAATTTAATGTGCTCCACGAATTTTCTAGACCAATTTGACATGTTAGAAATCTATTAAATATTTTGGTTAGAATATATCCTCTATTTGGATTTTATTAACATTAAAATAAATGAATAGTGTCAAAATTGACACTATTGTTATTTTATAAAAATAACATATTATAAAATTGTTTAAAAATCACAAAAATATTTAAAAATTATAAATTGAAATTTATATGGTCGACAATGTCATAAATTATCCACTTATAGACAATTCGAAACACATAAGTAATTATTTAAAAAAATTAAAAAATTAAAAAATCGTATTACCACAAATAGAATTAAATAGATTAAATAAGGATAAATCATGTTGATAATGTTTAAAATAAATTCCCATCTTGTCTAAATTTTATTGGTTGTTGAGATTACAACCCTATCTCATATAAGCTTTAGATTTGAGTCATTTTCAAGGTTTTTATTTGGGGTTGTAATTTATTATAAATTAATATTTCTTATAATTCCAAAGTTGCCCCTCTCCTCCCTTATAAAAGGGCTCCTCCTCCCTCTCATATTTACACAACTTTGAGCCTCCAAGCTCGGCCAAACCTTTCCCATTTCCCTTATCAACTTCTCTAGAAATATTCTAGAGGTCCTGGTCTTCTTCAAAGACCAATCATAGTGCCCTATGTGGAGGTTTCAAAGAGGCGTGTCAAAGAAGACGAGGTTCAGATACATACGAAGCATATCAGACCTAAGGTAAGGAATCATGTTGCAATCTCAATTTTTTTCTATCCGAGATTTCTTATACGTAATTATTTACTGGGGTTATATTTATCATCCATGTACAAGTTTTATAAATATGTTTTCATGTATGTTTAAAGTCCTTTTTACCCATTTTTTACATTTACTACATGGTATGTAAGGAATTTTTTTGTTTACCATATGAGGTACTTTTTGACTTCACCAGCAAAAGTATGAGAAGAATGTTTTTTTAACTTATACAGCATGAACATATTTTTACGGTTTCATAAAGCCTTATTTTCATGAAGCTTACTCTACAATATTTCATAAATATTTTCAACAAAATCCCTTTCTTTTAAAATTGAATGGCATTTTTTGAAAATAAAAAGATTTTCAAGAAGAAAGGATATTTTCCTCAAGAATTCATTTTAAGTGCTTTATCAAAACCATTTTCTATCTAAGACGACATTATTTCATATGTGTATGTTTCAAGTATAATTTCCCTATGATTAATATGGTTTTACTTTTCTTATGATGAAATGATATCCATTTGTTTTATATTGATTATGTAATGATGGAATGATGTTTATGAAACCCAATTTATTCTTTGGGTTATGATGAATGATTTATGATTGTTTTGTGGCACACGTAATGATGATTTCAATATGAGATGGGTGGGACATATATCTCCCTCTGATGCATTGGGTAAAGATTTTATATCTCATGAGATAGACATGGATGAAACGGAAAGTAAATCCGGTTTAGTAATACAGGGCTGGAATGGCAAGTAAACCCAGTTCAGTAAGGGACTTTTTCCACTTACATGGTCTTGGCAGCGATGCCTTGGCTACTATGGAAATCATATCATGTGCTTAATGTTTTTCCACAATTACAAGTTTTATTCCCATGCTATTTTATCATGATTGATGTTCCATTATGATTTATGCCTTAGTTACTGCCATTTTTTATGTCATTTCTCAAGATCTTGATGTTTAAACATTATTTTCATGTTTTTAAGTTCAAATATATAGGGTTTGTTTTATTTTCTCCATGCTTACCCTTACTGAACATTTGACTTCACCCTTTCTATGTTTTCTTTTCCCCGAGATTTAAACAAATTATTTAGGTAAGAAAACAAAAGGGGAAGATCTTTATGGGAGATGTTGAAAAACTTTCACCATGATTAGAAGATTATATTCCGAGTTTCCAAAGACACTAAACTGTTACGATCCTTGTGTGTCTATTTTTGTAATGTATTAAGTATTCTGCAAAATTAATGTAATATCCATGTATGTCAAGCTTTGGGTCCTTACAGTTGGTATCAGAGGAAAGGTTGAGTTAACCTTTGGAAACTATGATGTGAAAACTTTAGTGAGATCCCTAGAGATATTTCTAAGGTATGTCTAGGGATGTCCCTAAGGTTAAGTATATGTATCGGTTATTGTACTAGAATTACACTAATGATCTTAGAATTAAACCTAAGATTTTATTTATTGAAGGTACTCCCCTTTATTATGTTGTTTTCCCTAGCATGATTTTTGCCTCTCACACTATTCTTTTTGGGTTTTAGATGATGGCCGGAACCCAAAGGAACCATGTTGAGCAATGTAATGGACAATGAAATGATTTTCCTCCTGAACAAACCAATGGAATGGGAGATGGAGTGCAAAATATTTTTTCTATACTTACACAATCTATGAATCATTCTGGACTTTCAAATGAGCAGAAAAGAGAACAATATTCTATTGAGTCCTCCATGAGGCAACGTCCACCTTCTTTTAGTGGGTCTTCTAATCCACTTTTTGCTGAAAAATGGATCAGTACCATTGAAAAGATATTTTCCATACTTTGATGTTCATAACATGAAAAAGTCATTCTGGTTATTTACTGTTTAGAAGGTGAATCTGATCAATGGTGGACTCTAATTAAGAATACAAGGCCCCAAGATGAAATTGAACCCATGGAATGGAATGAGTTCAAGAACTTGTTTTTCAGTAAGTACTTCCCTCATATTCTTCGAACAAATATTGAAAAGGAGTTCTTTGAGATTAAGAAGAAGGATGATGAATTTGTTGGTATATACGAAGGGAACTTTACAAGACTTTCAAGGTATGCATCTGGCTTTATCATCCTACCTGAAAGAAAAGTTGATCGATTCTTTAGTGGCTTAAAATGAAGTCTTCGAAGGGCATTAACTATAAGAGACTTCAGTAGCTATGAAGAAATTTTACATTGTTCTATCAATGTAGAACTAGACGTTGGTCTAACATATCCATATCATGGTTTTGAAAAGAAAAAAAAGATGGAGTTCAAGGAGAAATTTCAGAATAATGGTGAAAAGAAGATGAATATTTCTTTATGCTCAAAGCGTGGAAAGAAGCATGATGGAGATTGTGTTAAAGGGACTAGAAAATGTTTTAAGTGTGGAAAAGAAGGTCATAGAGCAGATGAGTGTCAATGTAATGGAAAAAGGGTTACTAATGATGTGAATAAAGAAAACACAGTAGAGAACGCACCACCAACACTTCAATGCTTCAAGTGCAAGGAAATGTGGCATTATGCTAATCAATGCCCTAATCCAAGGGTTAATGATGATCAACGTGAGCAACCTCTTAAGTAAAAGGATAACGGGAAGTCACATGTGATCACTATTTATGATGTTGAGTATGATAATGATGTTGTGTAATGATTAAGTGTTTATGTAATGGGATTTAAAAATAATATCATGGAATCTCATTTATGGTATCATGGAATTTTGGAATATCTATGTATTGGTTTTCAATAATTATATGGTACTGGTAACCATGAAAATTTATTGAAATATTTTTGGAAAAAAGATTATATGAGCATAATGAACGGATAAAGTGAAAATGAAATGAGCTCATGACAGATATCATGGTTTGAGTATATAGAAATGTTTGGATGTTGGTATGTGGAAAGAGTTAACTTTTGACAGCATTAATGTTTTGACTATGGTTCAATGGGTATTCATTTTTCAAGAGAATAAATTATTAAGATATTCACATGTTTGGAATGTGAGAAACAAGATATATTGTATGATATATGGTGGATAAATGATGGTATTCACAAGCTTGTTTGATGACATTTCTTGTAATCGTTCTCTTTATGGTGTAAGATTGGATAGAAGTATTTTAGATAATCCAAAATATTGGAATGGATTATGTTTGACATAAATTATTATTGTCTAAGGATATAAAATTTTTTGATGGGATGTTATAATAATGTAGTTTTAGAAAAAGGAAAACCTGTAGGATGGGCGACAACCCGTCACGTCGGACAAGGCTGTGGGAATCAAACCCACAACTGATGTGCGGCAGGCCTTTATCACCTACCACTAGCCTACAAGAAGTCCCTAGTTAGTAAAAAATAGTTTTATTTTATTAAGCGCTATGATATATGAAGTATGAGTCCATTTTTAGAATGATATTCGATTAATCTCACCATAGATAGACTTATGTATATAACTTTTGCTAACCTTTTGTTTGAGATAGATGGAATGACCCATCATTCTATCACATGATCGGCTAACACTTCACGAATGACAAATTCAACTTCATTTATTTATAAGTTGAAGTGGAAATTGTTCAAGGAACGAACAACAATGAGATTATATCGAAATAAAGTAAGTATTTCTTCTAATTCAAATTCTTTAACTTTAGGGAAATGATCTTGAAATCCAAAAATGTTGTCCTAGTGCCCTTATATCTAATGACTCAGATTCTACCTTAGATCATCACAAATTTATGGCTTTGTGATTGTTGGCTTTTACATAGCCATGTTCTCTACCACTCTCCATCAAAACTTGATGGTTATATTTATCTTCCATATCCATATTTTCACCTATGTTTTCCTATGTGGAAACCTAGTGCTGAGTTACTTTGGGTGACCGTTATGATTCTAACATCCCTTTTTAAAATGAAGTTTTAGTATTCCTTTTTACGATGTGGGTTTCTATTAAAACTTTCGAGTAGTAAACCATTTATAACTCCGATGAATTTAGAGGGAGAAATTCATTTTAAGTGGGGTAGAATGTAACACCTGGAGATTTTATAAGATATATTCTTTTTAATTTCTTTTATATCTTCTGTTTTATGCTACACCAAGATTATCTTGCGCTATATGCAACACCGTATTAGCTTGCGGTATACGCAATACTAATCTTGGATCATGTTAAAAACAATTTCAAGTTTGTTTGATAGTGATTATTCAACACAACATTTCGTGTATATATACATATATATTCAATGTATAAATGAAATATTGTTGGATTTTTTTATACATAACAAAAAAGGATTCTTGCACTACACGCAACCCTGACTTAGCTTGTGTCAAACTTAATCGCGACCTTCCTTGATAGCGTGTGTTGTACGCAATACCGAGTTTCAATAAACAATGATATATTATTATAATATTTTTATGAACTAGCCGTTATGAATAGTATTAACTAAATTTGGAATTTTATAATATTATTATTCATCTTACACATTTTCTAGAACATGGTATAAGAACAAAATAAATTTTTCGGGTAAAATATGTATTTTTTAAAAAATGCAGTTTTGACGCCTTTTGATGGCGCAACCACATTAAATCTATTTTTTTACATGATTATAAGTTCAATTTTAAAAAATAAAATTCTTATTTGGAATCAGGATATTAAAATTTACTTTGGATAAATTTTTCATATTATTCTAATAACTTTCATATTTTAATGAATAGTAAAAACACGCTACATTTTAATTAAAAACAACTTTTTTCATCGTAATAATTTATATGGTTAAATTATAATATTGAATGGTTTTAAAGTATAGATAAAATATATTTTTACCATTTAATATAATGTATGTCATTATCATTTATTTTATATTGAATTCATAGGTAAAATCTTTCAATCTTTTGAAATGTTTTAACTTTTAAAACTCGTTCTTTTAATAGTAGAATTAATTTTAAATTAATTACTGCAAGTTCTATGTTTTGAATTAGGAAAAATGGATTTCTTATTTGGAATCATTAGGTCCAAGTTATGTTAATAGGCTACTTTTTATTTTTTGGAACTATGAATAGTAACTACAGTAAATTTTATTTACCATAGTTAAAGGTAAGTCAGGTAATTGAGGGTAAATATAAAATTATAAATTTATCCTAACACTTGTATTAATATATTTTGATGTATATATTTCATCCAATTACATATCTCTGTCTAAATAGAATCCATTGGAACCCACTTGTATTTGATTATGACCTTTAGTTTATTTTATTTAAAGGAAAGTGAAATATGTCTCACTCAAACTTTAATAATTAAAGTATTTTTAATATAAGGTTATAAAGAATATAAATTCAGTTATAAATACTCATTTGAAATCTAAAATATTTTTCTTTATCATGGTAATTTATTTGTAATTTTTAAGTGTTATTTAATTACCTTATTATCTTCTACATTAATGATATAGAAATTAATTATTTAGTGTAAAATCAATAATATAGTTTTTATTGAAATAGTAATGCATATCAAAAAGCCCAAAAATCTGAAAACAACTTAATGGTAGTATACATATAAACCATAATCATCCAATGGCCAAATTTTTGACCATTTGGATCCATATAAAGGTGATTATGACACTTGTATTATTTTATTTTAAATGATTTCAAAGTTGTCACCTTCATAATTTGATAAATATAACAATTTACATGTTGTGATTTTAAGATGATAAATTAGAGTAAAAGTATTATAATGAAATCTATGAGGTTTATCTTAATTATAGGATTTTAGTTTTAATTTTTATGCCAGAAATGTTTATATTAAATAATTATACAAAAATGATGTACTAATGATTTTATTAAGAGATGTACCAAATAAATGGTTTTAAAAATATTAAAATAAATATTATATGAACTATTTAATCTGCCCCATGAATTTTATAGACAAATTTGACATTTTAGGAATCTATTAAATGTTTTGGTTGAAATATATCCTTTGTTTGGATTTTATTAAAATTAAAATAAATGAATAGTGTCAAAATTGACACTATTGTTATTTTATAAAAATAACATATTATAAAATTGTTTAAAAATCAGAAAAATAATTAAAATTTATAAATTGAAATTTATATGGTCGAAAATGTCATAAATTATCCATTTATATACAATTCACAACACATAAGTAATTATTTATAACTATTTAAAAATTATAATCTTATTACCAAAAATAAAATAAAATATATCAAATAAGGATAAATCATGTTGATAATGTTTAAAATAAATTCCCAACTTGTATAAATTTTATTGTTTGTTGAGATTAAAACCCAATCTTATCTAAGCTTCGGATTTGAGTCATTTTTCAGGTTTTTATGTGGGGTTGGAAGTTATTGTAAATTAATATTTCTTATAATTCCAAAGGTGCCCCTATCCTCCCTTGTAAAAGGGCACCTCCTCCCTCTCATATTTACATAACTTTGAGCCTTCATGCTCGGCCAACCCCTGCCCATTTCCCTTCTCAACTTCCCTAGAAATATTCTAGAGGTCCTGGTCTTCTTCAAATACCAATCTTAGTGCCCTATGTAGAGGTTTCAAGAGGCGTGTTGAAGAAGAGGAGGTTCGGATACATATGAATCATATCGGACCTAAGGTATGGGATAATGTTGCAATCTCAATTGTTTTCTATCCGATATTGCTTATACATCAGTATTTACTAGGGTTATATTTATCATCCATGTCCAAGTTTTATAAAAATGTTTTCATGTATGTTTAATTTCCTTTTTACCCATTTTTTACTTTTACTACATGGTATGTAAGGAATTTTTTTTGTTTACCATATAAGGTACTTTTTGACTTTTCTGGAAAATGAACGAGAATAATGCTTTTTAAAACTTATACAACATGAATGGATTTTTACAGTTTCATAACACCTTATTTTCATGAATCTTACTCTAAAATATTTCATGACTATTTTAAACAAAATCCTTTTCTTTTAAAATTGAATTGCATTTTGTGAAAAGAAAATTATTTTTAAGAAGAAAGTATATTTTCCTCAATAATTCATTTCAAGTGCTTTATCAAAACCATTTTCCATCTAAGATGACATTATTTCATATGTGTATGTTTCAAGTATAATGTCACTATGATTTATATGGTTTCACATTTCTTATGATGAAATGATATCCATTAGTTTTATATGGATTATGTTATGATGTAATGATGTTTATGAAACCCAATTTATTCCTTGGGTTATGATGAATGATTTATGATTGTTTTGTGGAACACGTAAGAATGATTTCAATATGAGATGGGTGGGACCTATATCTCCCTCTGATGCATTGGGTAAAGATTTTATATCTCAATAGATAGACATGGCTAAAACAGAAAGTAAATATGGTTCAGTAATACAGAGCTGGAACAGCAAGTAAACTCGGTTCAGTAAGGGACTTTGTCCACTAAGATGGTCTTAGCAGCAATGCCTTGGCTACTATGGAAATCTTATCATGTGCTTAATGTTTTTCCACAATTACAAGTTTTATTACCATGCTATTTTATCATGATTTATGTTCCATTATGATATATGCCTTAAGTACTACCATGTTTTATGTCATTTCTCAATATCTTGATGTTTAAACATTATGTTCATGTTTTTATGTTCAAATATATATGGTTTGTTTTATTTTTTCCATGCTTAACCTTACTGAAAATTTGAGCTCACCCTTTTTATGTTTTCTTTTCCCTAGGATTTAACTAAATGTTTTAGGTAAGAAAACAAAAGGGGAAGATATTTATGGGAGATGTTAAAGATCTTTCACCATGATTAGAATATTATATTCTGAGTTTCCAAAGACACTAAACTATTACAGTCCTTGTGTGTCTATTTTTGTAATGTATAAGTATTTTGAAAAAGTAATGTAAGGTCCATATACGTCAAGCTTTGGGTCTCTATAATAATACTTGGACCTGAAGGATTATGGGTATTTTCATGAATCTTGGGTGGTGTAAAAGTGTTAAACCTATTGTGAAAGAGGAGCTAGTGAGGCTATATTGTATACAAGAAATCTTAAATCTTATTGAACATAGTTTATGTTCATGAGGCTTAGAACAGGGGAGGTCCTATATTAGGTTAGTGCTAATATTGGGCCTAGGATGTCGTATTTAAGCATCCCTATGTATCCCACTAAGAAGGGTAATCCATCTGCACGAAGTTTTGACACACAATTTGGCAAGGGATTAACGTTGGAAAGGTGGTGTACTCTCTTGAAAGGACATTGAATCATCACAAATTTTTTATATGAGGCATACTGAATTTATAAGGGTTAAAGATATAGTTTAACATCATGGGATGAGGGTGTCAATTATTGTTCATTTCATATTTTTCCAATGAGGCATTCAGGTTTAATATGTGATAATTTTATAGTTTAATATTGTGTGTTAAGGTTGATAGTTTTTATTATCTCATATTTTTCATATGAGACATCCTAGTTTTATATGGGGTAAGGCTTTAGTTTAATGTCATGTGCTGAGGATGTTGGTTTATTTTATCCCATATTTTTTTAAAAAGGAATTCTGAATTTATACAGGGTAAGGATATAGTTTAATTTCATGTACTGAGGATGTTGGTTTCGTTCGTTCAATATTTTTCATATGAGGCATCCCAAATTTATATGGGGTAATGCTATAGTTTAACATCGTGTGTTGAGGTCATTGGTTTTATTTGTCCTATATTTTTCATATGAGGCATCATGAATTTATATGGGGTAATTCAATAACATAACATTGTGTGCTAATAAATATGGATTAGTTTGTCACATATTTTTTATATTAGGTATCCTAAATTTATACAGGGTAATGATACAGTTTAGCATCATAATATAAGGATGTTGGTTTGGTTCATTATATATTTTACATATGTGGCATCCTAAATTTATATGGGGTAAGTATATAGTTTAACGTCATGTTCTGAGGATGTTGGTATGGTTCATACCATATTTTTCATATGAGTCATCAAAAATTTATATGGAGTAAGGTTACGGTTTAATGTAATATGATGAGGATGTTAGGTCGTGTTGTTTAAATTAATATATCTTGGATAAAAAATACTACTATTTTATGGTCATTGAGCTCATACTATGAGGTTAAAAATAGTTTATAATTATAATACACCTACCATAGTTTGTAAAAATGGTTTATTGTAATAATTCATGTACCATGGGAGGTTTTATTTGTTTACGGTCATAGATCTCAGACCCTGTTTACTAAAATTTAAGGTTATGTAGCTTTGACTATAGATTATGTGAAATATTTCTTGAGAAACATGGAATTTGTAGGATGTGGGATACTCTCTCCATCAGTGGTGACTAAAGACAATGATCCATTAGAATATACATTATGTATAATGTAAGATCCTTCCCATTTAGACTCAAACATAAAAATCATTTTCTAGTATCATCGGAGTTCTGAGAGCTAGTACCATGCCAACATGGAAGAAGGATCAGAGGTTGAACTTCTTGTGCGATGATCTTTCTACCCGGTTCTGGTGCCCCTCTGTGTTATAAAAGGCCTAAAGCCTATTTTCAACAATGGATTCCAACTTAGCTATAAGGACTTACACCATTATGTCCAGTATATTTAAGTCATAAATAGCCATTTTGTGAAATAGAATCTAAACCTAAAAGGGAAATAATACCTCTATTCCATACACCAGGAAGTATGGGGTCAACGGGGTTGAATTTTGATTTTTCATCTGGTATTCCCAAAGGGAAATAGAGAGATTTTCTGGGAAACTATTATAGTTCTGGTCCACTATTTTCTATAGGATGTTAGATATGGTTTTTTTGAATGCCTTAATCTTCCATTTTTATTTGTATAGTAGTGAGATGTATGGTTGGATTTTATGGAGTACTTGGTGTCTAGTTTTTTTAACTCGATATCCTAGAAGTTGGAGTCATTGTTTGTGAGAATCATGTGTGGAACCCCAATCTGATGGATTGTGTGGGAGATCATGAACTCCATCAAAAACTATTTTTTCAATTCATTTATGGGAACTAAATCCACCCAATTTGAAAATAAGTTTATCAATGTCAAAATGAATATGAACTGTCAAGTTTTCACTGGTGGGTAGGGTCCCATAATGTTGAGTCCCCATACTGTAAAGGGACAAGAATATTTTTTAGCATGGAAAAGTTTTGGTGGTTTATGCACAAAGTTTTCATGGATTTGACATGCATGATAACTCTTGGTGAACGTGATATAGTAATTAACCATGGTGGGCTAAAATTATCCCAACCATCAAATTTATTAGGAGAGATTAAATCCTACTTGATGGGCCCCACATGATCCAGCATAGAATACCCATATTCCCTAAGGTATCTCATCTCCTTAGATGAAATATAGTAGAATTACATCATCTCCATTCCTATAGAGGGTTTACTCAAGGTTTGGTCCACATTGAAGGGGAAACAGCACTTCGCTCCTATAAATTCACTCATGCTCGACTCAATCTTGCAGGAGAATGTCAAGATGAAGATACTCAATAAAGGGAGTCATCCAATAAGGTGTTTCCTAGAATGTGGTTGGGTTTGAGGGTCTTATAACATAATTACTATCATCCAACTAATATACACGTTGGTGTCCATCATCTGAGGTGGCAGGGGTGAGGACCCTCTAGTGTTCTAGAAGAATGACTAGATCATCCAAATCAGGTTCTGTAAGAGACACATATAGGCTTTCCCAAGAATCGTCTTGACCATTTTGTGATCAAGTAACATGGTTCACCTTTATCTAGGAAGGGAACTGGGCCATTAGCTAATGGTTATGTTCTGTCAAGGGTACAAGATCATTCTTTCTAATGATTAGCACAGACTCACTCTTCTTGTGTAAATAGGGGATATCAATTTTTGAGGGATAACTCAAGACCAGTAAAAAGATCTTGATATTTTTCCTCATTTTTAGTGTAACATTATAACAATATGAATGATTATTGCGAGATAAAATATACCAGAGTGATTAAAATGATCCCTAGGATTACCTTGTTGAGCTTGGGGTCATTATGACTTCTATCAGTCAGACTCTAGGATGCACCATCAAAATACATCATCCCACATGGTATATTCTAATCAATTGAGATAACAACTTCATCTAGAAAATAAATATCTTGGGGTACTTCTTCATGGGTTGTGTGTGAAACTATGAATTCTTTTAGTTCATGGCCTTTAATAAAATTTTGTAAGAAAAAACTAATGTCAAACTGCATGAGGATTACTTCCCAATGTGCTAATCATCCCATCAACATGGGGAGATTGAGGATGTACTTTAGTGGGTTCAATTGAGAAACTAGATGTATCACATGGTGTTGCATATAATTTTACAAAGTACACACTACAAATACTATCATGGGGAAACTCTTCTCGATATGGGATTATTTGGTATTTTTATCTAGGAGCATATAATTGAAATAATACAGGTTTTTTTCTCTACCCTCTTTATTATTTGGTATTAGAATGGAACTCAGGTACCATTCCAGAGATTTCATATAAAGGACCAAAGGATTTCATAATATGGGTGGCATTAAAATAGAAGGTTGTATTAGGTATTCCTTAATATCCTAAAATTCCATCTATCAGTCCCTGTATCACTTGTAAACAGATCCTTTTTTCAAGAGCCTAAATAATTGCTTACACTTTCTAGTTAGATTTGAAATAAATCAATATATGTTGGCTAAGTGTCCTTTGAGGTCTCAAAACTCCAAGAGATTTCTTGGGGGTGACATTTTATTAATATACTCGATTTTATCTAAGCAAATATTGATTCCTCTATATCTTATGAATAATATCATAAATTTTCTATAGGTAACCTCGAATGCACGCATCAAGGGGTTCATCTTTAATTATCCAGAGCGAAGGAAGCTGAAAACTTTCTCAAGATCCTTGAGATGGTCATGAATCTACTAGTATTTCAACACCATATAATACACATAACACACCATAAACATCCTAATAATTTCATTAAATATGTGGTGCATGTCTTGTGGGTAAGGGGCTTCAGTATTCTTCAATCTGAAAGGAATCACATGGAAGTAGAAATTTACTTGTGGTTCCTTGAAGGTGGTCGGCTCATTGTCCTAGGGGTACATCTATATCTGATTATAAAAGGAGTATCCATACATGAAAGAGAGGTCCTAAAACTCATTTGTAGTAATAATAAAAAACTCTATAACTGGAAGGAATAAATAATCCTTCATAAAATAGTGGCTGAAATTCTAGAAATTGGTATAGACTCTAAACTCCCATTATTCTTCCAAACTTGGACAATACTGGCTAGCTATTTAGGGTACTGGACCTCTCTGATAAATTTAGATTTAATATTCTTGTCATAATTTGAATCATCCATGGAACCGTGAGAGGGCTTCATCTTTTTCGGACATTGTTTGAGCCCATTGTGACCCACTAGGAGACCAAGGCGATGAATGGAAACCTGAGTGTCTAGCCTTGGAATCTCATCATGGCTCTAGGAGAAAACATAACAGTGTTGTTTCAGAAAATCCATATATTGTTTCTACTCCTCTATGGACATGTCTACACTAGTTAGTGTTGGACTTAGATATTCCATGGTACTAAGGTTCTCTTGAGTGAGCTCATCGATAGTGGTGGAGACACCCTCTTCAAATGTAGGGGTATCTTCTAAATACTATTCATTATCTGAGATAGGGGGCCAACGGGAGGAGGCGAATCTTATTTGATAACTAATCTACGGGTATCACTAGTTTTTACATAGTTGGATACATAATCTTTGATGATGGGTTTATATTCTATGGATATTGTGGTGAAAAAATATGTTGATCCAATTCTTTTCAGTTTTTGACTGTGGGGTCCACTCTTGACATCAAAACAATTGTAATGGGTTGAATTTTATTGAGTTAACCCTACTTTATTGAACATGTGGTAATGTCATGGATTAGTATCCATAGAGTGAAATTCTTGTTACTTCATAGGAGTATGGTCTTATGTTATTAACCAGTCATATTCAGTGTAAGAGTACGAGGAAATTTTTGAGTGGTCATTTTTCTTAGGGATCATGAAAAAAACCCCTAGGTCTGAAGTCATGGGTTCTATCTGATGAATTATGAGAAAAAATATGTCATTCAATTCTACCAACGGATCATCGGGAGTGGTCATTAGATCGTTAGGGGAATTTATCTGCCCAACCCCTTTGATATGGAACTGCTTTATTTCCATTTTTATTAACCATCATATTGATAGCAGGTCTCACAGGAGTAAAAGGGTGACGCATAACCCTGGAGTCCCCATGCTTGACCACCAAGGGAGTATTTAAGGCACTGGTGGTATGAATAGGGGACTTTTTCCGGAAAATGAAGATAGGACCTCCCCAACAATGAATTATAGTAATTATCCAATGAGACTACCATAAATTCAGTGCTTGATACGAGGATGTCTAATTGAGTCTTCAGTCAAACGTTTCCTTGTGATTTATTATCACTCTTATCATACCCCTAAATTTTTAGGTTGGAGGGAGTCAAATCTTCCTCTATTAGTCCCAACATATAGAGCATTTGATTCAGGATGAGGTTGATCCTGGAGCTAGTATCTAATAGGAAACAATAGATTTCCATGCTGTCAAAATGTCCTATGATATAAAGTAGGTGTATGTTCCCCTAAAGAGTGACACCCTCATATTCTCTAGAAAATGGGATGATGGCCCAATATTCTTCTCATTTGTCCTCTTTTTTTGTAGCGTGCCTTAGTGGAAGCTACATCCATCTAAAAATAAAGAGGTATTTTTAAGGCTTAAACATGGGCGTCACGAATTTCCTTTAACAAAAAATAGTTACGTGATAATCAAGACTCTTAGGGTTATGTCGATTAGGTTCTTCAGTGCATCATATTTCTATGCCAATGATATATTTTTAACCAATAGAAGTTCATTCATTATATGGGGGCCTGGTATATGTCATTGGATGAGGCACTAAAACTAGGATAGTATGTTCAATATTCTACCAGTGGTTATCTGGTATACTCTTAACATTATATGGATGGGTACTAGATGACAGAGATCTTGTCATGGATAAATTTTTCCAATCGTGGTGCACCCACAGGTGAGTCACGCAATCAACTAATATGGTCGGTTGTGTGGATTCACCCAATATATTGGATTGAGTGTTGTACATGATTGTCACTATGTGAGGTTTTTTGTATAGTTTTCATAGTGTGAACAACCTATTTTGAAGCACTAGACTAAGTATTCTACTGGCTTACATGTCCCTTGCCTCTACTTCATTAACATCAGAAAAAGGTGACTAAGGGGTTCACCTGGAATTCTTCATTTTTGGGAATCTTGAAGTGGTTAACTAGTATAAAAATATTCATAGAGGTGTATTATTACTCCTCATTAGTGTAACAGTCTAGGGTTGGACGTACATTGGGTGCATCTTCTAACTTAGGACGCAAGAAGTTTCCAATGGTGCAGACTAGTTTTCGAACCGATGGGGGGCTCTGATTTCCATTATTTCAATTATGTGTTATTTCAAGACATGGGAGGCTATTGGGTATATGTGGATGCAATAGTGGAAGGAGGTTCAAAAACCACAATATTTTCTGGCTTACTCAAGTGAAAAGAGATGATACCATAAGCATGAGAGGCTATCATGTGATCCAACCAGCCATTTTAATTCAGTGTTTGGTGACTGGGATCCGGTTTCCTCTTACCAGATCCTTCTCTATCACTACCAAGGTTAGAAGATACATGTATCACCTACACTGTGCTGTTTTCCAATCTTAATGAAACGTAATCTACTTGAACCTAGAGGTAATGTTTTAATACAAATCATTCATCTCTGGTGCATCCAAAGATTCAGTGATATGGGCAGTGATCTGTGCGGCTAGTAAGTTCTGGATCCAAGGATCTCTTATATGCCATAAACTTAAGGATTCCATTTTATAGGGCATAGATGAAATATTTTAAAACCTATGAATCCTTAAATTAATATATCTTGTTATTTATTTCTAAAAAAGTCACCCTAGGAACTTAGCTCTGATGGGGGTTGGGGCCACTTTCTGTCGATGTAATGGTTGTTCTTGGCGAGGTTATGTTTATCAGGGCTACAATAAGTAAGGATCATCCAAAAAAGGGTATAGTAGGTGAACCATCTTAGGATCCTCTAAATGTACAGTGTAAAATATATTTTATTTTACTGCCCTTCTTTACAGGAGCTGGAAGGGGTAATGGTCACAATCGTTGTTTGGTTCGCTTCAAGAATTATTCTAGATGCTAAGATTTTTTAATAACTTTTAAAATATTTATGGGTGGTTCATGAAGATGAGGGTAGGTACTATCTCAATATTTTTTTACTCCACCACATTTTTAGTCTTTGTTCCTAGTAAAGCGGCATGTTGATCGAATACATGAGTCCCTTCCATTAGGTAACGAAGTCAGCAACTCACTCATCGGGTCTCTATTTTCAATTGAAGAGGTCAATAATGCAAGTACTATGTGAGGTGGATATGAACTAGTAAAGGTACTATCTATATAGATCCTACCAATTAAAAATAGTCCCTATGTGCTGCTTACTATACCATACAAATGCATGTCCTTCCAGATTTTGGATGAAGTATCATATTTTGGAAGCTTTCTACTATTCTGGAGTCCTAAACATTAGACCAAACCTTGAGGTGAAGTGTCCAGATGTTGCAGTGGATCACCCATCCCATTGAACAGTGTAAAACTATAATTACTAAAAAATATGATATGCAAACATAGTCCACCCGTGCTAGGTATGGCTTTCCTTCAAGGGGAATTGCCACAGGTTGCATTTCTGAGCCTTGAGATAGGAATCTAGAGTATGTATCACATCATCTTGGTGAGGATTTATGGTCACCAATTCATTAACATGTTCATAGACTTGGGAAGAAGCATAAACTTGATCCTGAGGTGGATAATCTTGTTGATCAGGTATGGTCGGTGGCTCATATCTCATATCATAATTGTATCCCTCATCTTCTACCCGGATTAGGTGCATGGGGTCACCAAGTTCAAATTGAGGAACCTAGGTAAGAAGGAATGGGTGACCCACTAGAGGATAGATAGAGTCCCATATGAAATTATCATCATCTAGGAACTACTTGGAAATAATCTTATTAGTGGGCCTTTTATAGTGTTTAAGATCCTGAAGCAAGGTGTCTATCATGGGGTTTGAATCAACTTTTTTTGTAACATTGGATTGACTAATGAGATCAGTATGTCCCTTGAATTTTTTGACATATCAATGAGTAGGATGAAAAAACTCATTATGGGGACTCTTGAGGCCCAGTTTCTATCTCTTCTAAAGAGTATAGGCACGTTTCAGGTGGTCTTTTGGTGTTGTGTTATTACATTCCTTATGTCAATAGCCATCTTTCTTTAATCGTTTAGTGGTTTGATGGTGGGGACATTAACCATGGTGGTAGTCATAGAGGTCATTTTCATAGGGGGGTTAGATTAATGGTCTCCATATTTCCATATTAATGGGATGAAATATAGAGAAACATGATACCCCCATCCTCTAATATGCATATGTTGATATGTCTCTTTCATAACCCAGTAGAGAATGGTGAGGCTCCTATCATTGGTTTGTTGAGGAGTTTTATGGTAGCAATATGATTTAGGACACTCAACTACTAGGAGTGTTATGATCTCAATCATCTTTCATTATTAGTGAATTTCATCAAAATTAATATGGCTTATTAAGTATGTAAATGATGGTCTCAAATGAAGTGTAACATCACCCAGACATTCTGGTTGAAAAAAAATTCATCCCTTAATGAGGGACTCCAAGATGACAAAATCTAGAGATACATGGGGAAAAAATCTGAGTTATAGCTATTAATTGGAAAATATTCTCCATAGAACCTCTTGATAATAACTAAAGGGATATTCTTGCTCTTGTTTGGCCAAATCATCTATTGCAAAAGCTGAGATACAAGTGGTGGCACTGACAAAGATCAACCTTACTATTGATTTTCCAAGAGAGGGGGCACGATGTGAGTCAAACGTACACTACATGTTGGAATGTCTCATGGAGGTAGATCTAGCTTCAAGATCATATTCATATAAGATATGGTAATTACCACCTCCACATAAATGAGGGTAGAATCATCCATTTGAGTCTCAATGAAGTTTTAACCATCATCTAAAGGCATAAAATCATTCCCTCACATCTCTATAACTTATAATGTGGAGGTGGATAGGAGGTAAACTGGCAGATATTGAGATGATTGCTATATTATTACATGGAAGGGGACTAGAAGATTATACAACTATAGGTACCAATTTATGTATTTAAGAATCCTATGGAATTCAGATTCCATAATTAGAAGCCTTAATCAATGGGCTTCTACCCCTAATTCCGGTAGTACGGATGAAGGTTAGCTTATCGATTCAATCATCATTTTATTGTCTTATAGGATGATGGTAACTCAGTTCTTTCTATAATAAAGCCTTAAATGATGAGGGAATTCCCCAATAAAAATATTTTTTATATTCACTTTGTTTCCCTCTCTGTGTTTTAAAACCTGTTTCATGATCATGGCCCCCATGGTGGGTGTTCTACCACCTTCTCTAGGATGATTCCTCATAGTAGGGCATGTTTTCAGTATGGAGTGGACCTGTGAATTATTTTATGGGGTAGTGGGGAGGACCTATACACTATTTTGTGGTGGTGTGGATCTTCACACTGGTTGGTGGTGGTGCATAGAGGACATCCGCACTGGTTGGTGGTGGTGTGGGGATTACCTCTGTACTAGTATTCCTCATCACAGGGTGGACCATAATGGTTATAAGTTGTGACAATGACTAATAGATTCAACCCAAACTGCCTAAGACACATCATGGTTCTTGAACCCAAGTGGGTGAAGATGGATCCTCGTTGATCATTTGTTCTCATTTGATGTGATATTCTAGCGGTGCTAAGGGCCACTGGAGCTACAAAAGATCCCTCATGATGGGAAATGTTCTGGGTATGCCCCCAATGTTGTCACCAGGTGTTCTAGACTGGGGTTAGTGGAGCGAGGATGGATTCAATTCACTCATCGACCTATGGGACTAGTCAGTGCTTCTACTTATATGGCTTAGTGGGAGCCCTCCTGGGAAACTCCAGAGTGGTGGTCATGATGGGTTCAACTCAATAACCCCCTACCTCCTCGACATAGAGGGTTATGCTATTAGGGCACTCCAAGGAGAGTCTCCTGAAGTATTTTTTCATTGTAATAGGGGTAGTTACTTCATACACAACCCTTAGGGGCTGTGGTGTCGTCAAGGTGTTGATGCTTCAAGATCTGGGATTGTTATATCCCTAGTAGGAATGATCCCTTCTTGTTTGTATCAGTGAACAAGGGTGTTGATCACCCTCCTCTGGATGATCTTGTAGGGTGATATGGGGTATGGGGACCCAGTATTAGAAGACATGGTGGATGTCATGGTAAGAATATAGTAATTCTAAATTACCACACTAACATTTCCCCTACCCATTGCCTATTGGAACTAGGTCTTTGTTCTCATATAGCTTGAGTCATGTAAAGTATGTCGAATCAGTAATTAATACATATACAGTGAAATCAATTCCAAACACTCAAAAATCATCCATTATTTATTTAATAGAGTACGGATCTATGTTAATTATGTCACAGACTAAGGAGGACCATCATTATCTACCCCAAGTCACAGGAGAGTTTCATGTTGGGTCCACCGCTTACCTGGTGCAACCCAGTGCTAAATATCTAGACCTAAGATAATTTGATGGTGCCAAAATGTTATCAATACCCATATTTTAAGTATAATAGTTTCACATGGGGTTTAAAATTTTTTTTCTAGATCTTTATAATTGGGTTTGTGCATTGTATTTCCATCTTGTAGTGGCGAGCTTTCTTGTTGCCCGGTATTCCCTCTTTCCAAAGGTTGGCAGATTCCATCACTTAAATTGGAAATGTTGGATACTTTATTTAAATTGGATGATAGTATGTTGGTTCATCCTTCAATGGATTCATCCCTGGATCTCATCACCTAGTCCAGGTCTCCCTCATTGATTTAATTTGTATTCCTGAAACTTTTTCCCGGTGTCATCCCAAGGTGGAAGTTAGTTATTTGCATTACTTCAATCTCACCTAGTTTGGGAATTTCTTGAATTTGGGTTTATTGGGAACCTATAATGTCTTCATATTTTAGAGGTAATCTTAGGCGTATAATCTAAGGCATTTGGTATCGTCCATGAGGTATTTTACTCTGGGAGCATAAGTCTTATGAGTCCTTTACCTCAAGAATCTAATGTTTATTATGTGGGGTAGTGACTTTGGATCATTTCAAAGGATTACAGTCTTGTGGGGACAAATAGGTTATAGTTTTAAGGTCTTATTGGGACCGATGGGTAATAGATTTAATGTCTTTTAGGTACATGGGGTAACATGTTTAATGTCTTGTGGGGATAGGTGGAGCGCAGGTTTAATGTCTTATGGGGACTAATGGGTCATAGGTTTAAGGTCTTATAGGGATAGGTGGGTCATTGTTTTAATGTCATGTAGGGACAAGTGAGTCACAGGTTTAATGTATTGTGGGGATAAGTGGGTTAGAGGTTTAATGTCTTATGGGGATAGGTGGGTCATAGTTTTAATTCCTTGTGGGGATAAGTGAGTCACATGTTTAAGGCCTTTTAGGGATAGGTGGATAGTTGTGTGTGTTTCTATGGGAGAAGATGATCACATTTGAGGATTCAATAATGTTTAAAGGCATCAAGATTGATCCATATGGAGGTCCCCCAGATGAGTTGGTATATTCGGATTGAACCTCAAGGAGGTGTCCTACACACTCCATTAAAAAATAGTAATCAAAACCCATGTAGTTTGATGTTGTGGTTTAAGGTCATGTGGGAGCACTGGTTCAAGTAGTTTAACATCACGCATTAAGGATTATCATGTCACAGAAGGAGCATCAATGGGGGATGGTGTGGGGATTATGAATATGGTATTCCTAGAGTAGGAGTTGATGGGGGTGAGGGGCTTAGGACCAGAGTAGATGTAGATGAGAGTATCATCTTATAATGATTATACATGGGTAATCATGTTCTCTTATCTCTAGGTAAGGACATAGTTTAATGTTGTGTACTGAGGATGTTGACATGTAGTTTAATATCATATGACTAGTATGTGGTGAGGATATTTTTTCATCATGCAGCTCGTATGTAGAGGGCACTACACCAGAGGGGTTATAAGAGAATTTCTGGAAAAAGGACTCTCTGCTAGGAATGGATGGTAGTTTTCTATGATGATTTAGCATGTAGGGAATACATGTCTATAGATCATTCACATCTAGGTGGGGAATTGTGTAAAAACCACTATAGAGGTATCTAAATTAGGGATGTTGATATTAGGGTGAATATTCATAGGATAAAAAGGCATTAGGGTGCCTATTCTTAAGAGTAAAATGCAGGGTAATGGTCAGTGATGTTCTCGAAACACAAAGGGAGGACGTGAGTATTTTCATTACTGGTTTCACAAATATTTTTAGTATGGATGAGCTGGTTTTTGATGGGTATAGGAGGGATTGGGCACTCAAATTTTACAAAATAGAATTAAATGAAATGAGGTTTAATAGTGAGTCCTAGATGATGGGTTTTGTAAATGTTGGGGTTTTGTGAAGGTTGATAGATTTATGAAATCTCGGGTCTCATGAAAGGGAATGTTTCATAAAATTGGGTGACCCTACCTCTTATTGAAGTCTTCATTACCATGGGGTTGGTTTGGAAAAGAATAATTATCTCATGTAACTCCAAGAGCACTAATAAGATTTATTCTTATGCGAAGATGATGGACCTTCACGAATTGGACATACGCAGCACAGAGGTTACTACCTCAAGCTATATGCTACCGGGTGACTTTCACAAACTTATGTTATGTTGTATAGAGGTTACCACATCATGCTACGTATATCTTGGAATCTTTTATGAACAAAATCCATTCACATAGGTTTATACCTTCACAAATCCAATCCCCTTAGTTAATTTTTTTGTTGTTTCATCTGGAATTTTCTTCAGACTGACCGTACCTTCCCTGATATCTCCTTTGACACACATATTTTAGCATCAATAGTAATTCAATAACATTACATTAGTTTTTTTGTAGATTTTATTAATTCAATTTGAATGTCTTTACGATATAATCAACAACAGAATATTATCCACATGTGTGATCCAAAAGAGAGTGAGGTATTTAGTCAGATAGTATACCCTATTGAAGCACATGAGAAGATGTCATCATATTGTGTTCTACATGATAGTATCTTTCATTGTCATGCTTATGGAGATGATGTTATTTCTTAGGGACAAGAATTTCGAACTCAAGAACCTCCTCCAACAATTATTGATGTTAAAGAGTCACAGAGGTGGCGATGTAAACCATGTTGTTCTACACGTGAGGCATCACTTATTCAACCATAAGTGGACACACCTCTAATAGTCAGGATTCACCTAATTGTGAATGAGCACCAGCAAGCATGAGATCCATTTATGTTTTCCACATATACACAATTTTTACCAATTATAACTGATATGAACCTGTATCAATAGTGATTTTTCATTACTCTATCTTTCATGACTGACCCTTTATGGGCCTTATGGTTCGCCCATCAGGTAGTAGTTCCTTCCACTTACATAGTGAGAGAATGATTGTGTGCACATATCAATGTGTCGATGACACCTCCTCCTGATGATTCATGTATAGAGAATTAGATAGTTGAGGTTCCTGCAAATGAGGAAGATCCATTGCTTATCATGGTTCATCCCAGCATAGAGGTCAGTGATCTCGATAAGATCATCTCATCTACACACCAGATTGTGGGACGATACCTCATCATAAAAATTCATTATACTAATTTATTTCTATATTTTCTATTTATTTAATAGAATTGAAAAAACAATGTTTTTTATCATCTATTTTATTTTCTATCTATTATATTGATTGAATCATTTTTATTCTTAACTATTTTTTATATGTTTAGCTTGTGTTTTAATTTTTACCTAGATTTTACTAGTAGTTTAAATTTTATAATATTTAAAAGAAGACAACATGAAAATAAGAAAACTTATTAAATTTTAAGTTGGTGAAATTAAAATATTATAAAATATAAACTATAAGAACAATCTAATTAAAACATAAAACAATGCATAAACATCTAAAAACTAGTTGAAAATAATAATATTTTCATCAATATAATAAACTAAAATTAATTTAGAAGACATGAATATTATGGACTAAAAACATAATATTTACCCATTAAAAAATAAATGTACATAAAATATAGTATAAATATAATCTAAATTAAATATAAAATATTGAATAAACATATAAAGATAATTTAAAATAAAATTACTATCAAAAAAATAATGAATAAAAATTTTAAATTTTGAAACAACTATATTTTATACCATTAAAACAACTTTCCAATAATTGTTTTTCTGAAAATATTTTTATTTTAAATTATTTTTTATATTTTTATTCAATGTGTAAAATTATATTTAGATTATATTTATACATGATAATTTATAGTCTTACAAAGTCACCTATATGAAACATTATTATATTTCATGTAGTGACTTTGAAAGCATATAAATTATAATGTATAAGCACAATCTAAATGAAATTTGATAAACTGAATGAAAATAATAAAAAATAATAATAAAAATTCATAAAATCAATTAATGAAAAATAATTTTAATTAAACAAGAATTATTTCTTAAAACATATCTTTTGCAATTTAAAATTTATATGATAATAATTCTTCTTAGTTACATATTATATTATCATTTACATTATTATAAAGTATTACCAATTATCTTATTATAATTAAATTTTATTAATTTCATATCAATAAATAATAATTATATTTATAAATATTTATAATTATTTAATTTTATTAATTAAAATACATGTTTCATATGAAATATAGAATGTGAATGTGTATTTTAGTTTATTTAATAGAGGAATCTCAATCAGAAAATTTAAGTGAATGAAGACATGGGTTTCAAAGCATTCCTAGACAAATCAATAAACTCGCCATACAGTGAAGCTTCAATGAAATTACATTCTTTATGGGAATAAATTCTAGTATTTTATGCTTGTGATCATTTATCTTGCATGAGAATATCTTCATATAGAATATGTGATATGACTGGTGGGAAGCTTATAGTGTTTGACTCACAATGCATTGTGCTTGATCGCATGCCCACAGAGTCAGTCCATCAATCACACATTATGTTGAACAAGAACACATTATACTAACTGACTACATGTTATTGTGGAATAGTAAGTCAATTGACTACATGATATATACCTCATGGTAATATCAACACTATTTATTTTTCTAAAATTAGTAAATTTCAATAAGACTCTCTTTTACGATTCTTTTGATAATTTGATTTAGTGCATATTCATTTTATGTATTTTAAATTTTTTTTTATTTGATAAATTCAAGTTGGTATAGAAACCATATGAATAATTTTTTAATGCGGTTTAAACATATATTAAATGGAGACAGAATCTGTTATCTTAATTCATGTATAAACCTACAAGATTGATTTTTTTTGGAATTTTATTTTATATATTTTTTGTTGATTTATTTTTTTATTCATTTATAAATTAATATTTAGTGATTTTGTTTCAATATTATTATAATAATTATGTATATGAATAAATATAGAAAGTGTTTCTAAAAATTGAAATTTTATTTTTTTACCAAAATAAACTGTGTGATATTTTTGGAAATTCTTTAACTTGTTATTATAGAGATATTTTGGTTTGTTTAACAGTGAAATAAAATTTATTAGAATTTGTATTTAGTAACTGAATATCAATGGTTATTGAGGAACTATAATTTTTTATCTCCCAGATAATTTAGTAATTTTTGAAATTGAATTATTTTACCTGGATAGAGATTGTATTGTTTGTTTTATAGATCCTATTTGAAGGAACTGAGAGACATTCAAAGCATACTAGTTGTGAGAAAATGAACTTTTGAGAATTGAAAACATTTTATGTGAACATTATGGTTTTGTACAAATGCATATGAACATGTTTTCATCTATTGTATAGAGAGTAATGTGTTGAACCCAAGATTCATTAACTACTTCTACTACCTTGAAGATTTTATCTGAATCACTACTCAAAAACTAAAATTTATGCATCAAATTTATTCATTGAAATTCTCCTGGTACATTGAGTTTGTAATTCTTTCTATTCTAATTATTTCTCTATTATCATATTTGTTAAAACAATGTCTTATGATTTTCCATTAAAAAAATAATTCTCTCTATTAAATTTGTGATTTCAAGATTCTAAAATTCATGTTATTTGGGTTATGAATTATGGATTCTAAAAGTCAAGATAGGTTAAAACATTCGTCAAAGGTATGTAAGGGTTGTGAATCTCCATAAACAAGTTAGTGTGTATTTCTGGTAATATCTCGACTAGAAAAGTTGCATGTTGTATTGGGTTATGATTCCCCTAAAAAATAAATTAATTAAAAAAATCTCCCATGAGAATAATGGTGTAAGAGTAGAGTATTTCCGCTCTAGATCATACTACTATAAAATTTTTGTCTATTTATTATTTCATTTTTTGCTAAAAATTAACTCTATTAACTAACTTTAATAGTTAATCCATCTCTTTTAAATTTTAATCTAATCTATTCACCCCCCCCCATCTAAACTATATATCATCACCATCTATGATCTAACAATTTTATCTTCTTTTAATATCTAATTTTGTATACTTTTATGTCTAGTGTGTCAATGAGTCTATCTAAGATGGAATGTTCTAACTCCATGGGATAGAGTTGAACACTACCACCTGGTTTAGTAAGGTTAGTATCCTAAAATAGCTTCTCAATTTAATTTTTGTTTTCATGATTGGTATTTTCTTTCATTATTTTAGCAATAAAGCTTGTCTAGTAAGGTGTTCTCATCATGGATGTAGGTTAAACATGAACCAAAACACATTTTATCATGGTGTCCCTTATTTCTGTTCATTATTTTGCAAGAACTCACATTTATATTTTAATTTCAATTTATCCTCACCATTTTTCGAAGTAAAAAATTAATTTATCTAAATGAATTTATGTCATAAAATATAACTCAGTGAAACTTGGTCGTTCTTTTAGACAGCTACAATAACGCTTCCCACAACGATTGATATCAAAGATATTTGTTTTATAAAATATGGATCCTACTAAATTCAAAATGTATAAATTTTTTGGTGTAAATGATTTTAATATGTGGAGGAAAAATATAAGAACCCTTCTAGATCATAACAAGATTTTTGATGCTCTGAGCGGTCCAAAAATGAATGTCGTGACTATGTCCCTTGAGAGAAAATCCATCGTTCCCTATATTGATATTTCTACTAATATCCTTCAAAAATATCATAGCCTTATGTTGTTATTCTTAGGCAATAAAGCTTTAAAATAGGTTTCATATGAATCTAACACTGATATAATCTATTATAAATTAGAATCCTTATAGATAACTATATCTTCAGTAGGAATATTGTACAATAAAATTATATTATATACTTTCAAAATACATATTGTAACTACATTTAAGGTCTCTATTAATGATTTTAATAGAATCTTATATGATATTTCAAATTAATTTGTTGAAATAGGTTAATATGATCAAACTATTTTTTTAATCATATTTAGATGATTCCTTAAGTTTTGTTAAATAGTTAATTATGTATGATAGGGATACATTTACGCTCGAAGAGGTTAAATTATATTTATTAGCCAAAGAACTTCAAAAGAACGGCTATGTCAATAATGGGGGTTAGGGATTAAATGTTGAACGAAGAAATGTGAATAGGGTTAAGAGGAGGGAGAGATTAAATTCTATAAAGAGTTGATCTATGTTTAGGAATAGGGTGATAAAGTGTTAATAATATAAAATTTTTGGTACCCAAATAGGAACTCTCCTAATAAGTGGAATGATTTAAAATAAAATAATAATGATAATTCATCATTAGTCGAATAGAATTTAGACATTGTTGATCTATTAAATATTTGTGACCATGCCATTTCTGAGGAGTGGATCCTGGATTTATGATTCTCATTTCATATGTGTCCTAAAAAAGAAACTACAAAAAAAGAACATGCATTTAGCCACATTGTTTTAGCCACCTTTTTTGAAAATGTTTTTAAATCTTCATTTATTTGTTTTTTATCCATTTTTTAAAATGTTGCTAATTATCCACATTTTAAAACATCTCTAATTGATTTGTGTTTTATAACGTTTCAAATTTCGTCAAATTTTAAAACATCCCTAATTTATCCTTATTTTAAAATTTCGTTAATTATCCATGTTTTAAAATTTCTTTAATTTAGCTGCATTTTAAAACATGTCTAATATGAGTAATTTTAATTTTTAGAGTGTTTTAAATGTGAAAAATATTCAAAATAAATAAATAAATTTTATGTATATATATTTATAAGGGTATTATAATTAATTAATAAAAAAAATTTAAAACATATATGTAACAATATTCTAAATTGTGAATTTTATATATAATTAATATATATGTGTATGTATATATATTCATGTAAGTATTTATATATGTATATATATATATATATTAATTTATAATATATATATTAAATTATATATATACATATATATATATATATGTAAAAGTAATTATCTGAATTAATATTTATGTGTGTTCTCTTGTGTGTACTAATTTATAATAATTTAAATATATTACTATTATTTTAATGTATAAATAAATATATTAACATGATGGTATTTATATAAACACACAAATATAAAAACATATAATAGATATATTACACACACGCACATACAGAAATACACACACACATATACATGCATACATAGAAACACATAGACATATAAGTTGAGACATAATTATAATTAATTAATAATAACGACATAGATGATAATTATTAATATATAAATGTATATATATATATATATAATTATATTTAAATTAATTTATATTTATATAGATATATTTATTTATTTATAAGTTTATTTATAACATATATATATATATATTACAGGGGTCCAAGCAGGTGGAAGGAAAATAAGAAATAATATTATATATATATTATTTATAACAAAATAAAGGATCATTAATTTTGAAATTAATATTATATATATAAATATAAATTTATAAGTATATTTAAGAATTTATAAGTATATTTATATTTTAATTTATAGACATACATATAAATATTTATATTTGTACATATAAATTACTATAAACATCATTATATATGTACATATATAAACACTACTGATTTAGAGATGTTTATAAATGTGACTAATTTATCGACATTTCTAAACGTCGTCAATTTAGCAATATTAATAAATGTAGTCAATCAGTGATATTTATAAATGTGGCTAAATTATAGACCATTATAAACAAAACTAATTTAGCGATAAATTGTTTCCTAGTGTTTTTTCAAAATGTTGGTTAATGGTTTAGCCATGAATATTAATGCGAAAAAAATTCAACTTTTTCTATAGTGACAGTACTTCACTAAATTAAGGGAGATTAAGTTGGGTGATATGTATTTGGGGAATAACAATAGTATTCATATCATGGGTATAGGGTCTGTATCTATTAAACATCATAATGGGATGGTTAAGACTCAAGAGGAGGTTAAGTGGGAACCTAAGATTAAGAGAAACATCATTTACCTAGGAAATCATTACCAAAAGGGTTCTACCATTCCGTTAGGTTTTGTTAGTCTAAGAATTGCAGGTGGCTCCATCATTTGGATGAACAGAAGCCTATTGAATGGTCACAATGTGTCAGATGGTATAACTCACTGGAATCAACTGAATACCTCTCATGTATCAGTGAGTGACAACACTGCCCACTACCATATTCCAGTGCATATATAGTCCCTGCTTTTACAAGTGATAAACAAAAAGCGCTGAAAAAAGGGGTACCTTTACCCATGGTAGAGAAAAGTGCTCATAATGGTAAATTTTATCAGCACTAAAAAAGTGTTCATATTGATGTAACCCTTATCGTTGATTTTTCAGCGTTGATAAAGATTCATCTTTATCAAAGCTATTCTTAGCATTGATAAAAACTTTTAAAAAAATTTACTGAAATATATAAAATTATTATATATATATTAAAAAATAATGTTTATTTATATATATTAATTTAAAAACCATGTTTATAATTAATATAAATATGATATAATAATATATATTTTTAAATAATTCAAATATATTATATATAATTTTTTTTAAAATTATTAAAAAATTATAAACATATAATTTTAAATTTATATAATTATAAAATTATAATAAATATATTTAAATAATAAAAATATTTAAATAAACATATATATTTAATTAAAAAATATTTATACTATATTTATAATTATATATAATTATATATTAATATATATATATATATATAATTATATAATTATATATAATTATATACATGCATATAATTATATAATTATATATAATTTTATGAATTTATATAAATATATAAATATATTATATTTGTGTACAAATATTTATAAAGATATTTATTTATAATTATTATTATAAATAAATATATTTATTTATGAGGAAGAGTGCACATCGGGGGAGAGACTTATGAGGGAAGAAATTGCAATTAGGGCTTCTTTGTTGCTCTTCTGTATTTTCTTGGTTTTGATTTATTGATCAACGTAAATTCATTGGTTTCTATGGCCCAGGTGAAACTATATTTTCCCTCAATGGGTGTGTCTTTGAAGGTTGGACTAGAAAAACCCTCTTATGATTATGGAAAGCATCTCCAAGAAGTCGGGCCAATGGGCAGTTGTAAGGATAATGTCTCTTATCAAACAAGTATGTTCTCCCTCTTCAAGTCGTGATCTCATGAAAACATTTTTAAAAAATGGAAATAAAAATCATATTACATCAAACAAATGATGTGATCAATTAGATATTTCATAATTGTAAATTTTTCATTATCTCTCCTCTTAGGCTGCCCTCAAGTTCAGACCCCTGGAAGATGGAGGATCTGGTGAATCATATTTCTGATGTCTAGGGTTTCAGTGGTATCAAGTGTAGCCCAATGGGCAGGGGATTTTGTCATTTAATTTTTCCATATTATGATCTGGAGAGGAAATCATGGGTACTATAATCAATCTTCTTGAAGTTTGGGATGATCTGTATTCAATAGTGGGACTCTTAGTACAACCCATTTGAAATCATGAATTCTAGAATTTATGTCTGGGTTCGAGTATTTGGTCTGAAATTGATTCCTTAGCATCCATAAAATTATCTTTGATATTTCTTCATCAAGTGTAATTCCAATCAAATTTGTTAAGGAAACAGAAGAGGGTAGATTTGGTTATTATTCTAGGTTCCTAGAAATGATTGAATTTGGAACAACATTGATTGAAAAAGTTTTACTATCAACTGATAAAGATGATTTCAATATTAAAATTATTTATGAATGTTTACCGAATTTTTTCTCTAATAGTCAGGTTATATGAAAGTATAACAATAAATGATACAAGGACATCGTCTTCTCCATATTCTTCTTAATGGTTCAATTTTATGAGAATTGTAGAAGGAGGACCTTGCACAAGACTATGCTTGCACATGATGGGAATGAATCGTCAGTCCAAGTCCCTTTGCCTATTGATGTGGGATTTGGATTGGCTCCTATGGAGAATCCCAATTCAACTAGGATGCTTGCGCATGGAATTGATAATGGTGTTATCAATATTTTTAAGAATGTTCATGGGGAGTTGAAAAAGGTCACTTCAATTGGGAAATAAAAGGTATATGGTAGTGGTGAAGAGTGGCCCATTTTAAAGATGTTCTTGTTGTCTATTTTTTATGTTAATTATGAAGATGAAAATCATACGTAATCTGATTGAGAGGATGATGTTAATGCTGAAATTAATGTCCCATTATTAAATGAGAGGAAATTTCTTACTGCAGGAGATAGAAATGGGAAAAAGAATCTACATGAGGACATCCCTCTTCTGAAAAATCCTTTGAAGGCAGCACTATGAATACAATACTTTTATAGGATTCAATGAAAGAAAATCTGGGCTTGGAATATCCACCTTGTAATGTTTCTGATGCTACTCTTTCTTAGGTTTCTAGACCCTCACAGACAATTCAAACTAATGATTAATGTTATTCACAAGTATTTGTTTCCCCAAGCATACTGGCAACATCAAATCTGACAGAGGGTGTCTGGAATCCCAGAGCTAGTGCAAAAGAAGTTACACTTGACCAGTTTTCTAATGCTATAAAGATAAGAAAAATATATGTGGGTGTTTTTGTTATCAATTCTCAAACATCACATGAATATACTGATCTTGCATAAGTGGCTATGTAATGGTCCCAATTTAAGGGAAAGAAAACAATGGTAGATAATGTGGGGTTTCAATTGGTTATTCTTCATAAATCCAAAATATATGAGCCTCAATCACAGACTACATTATTTCCACCTTCTCTAATTCAAATTTTGGTTGAAAAAATAGGTGTGATAGTAGTTTACAGAGTGTGGAGTGGTCTTACCCACCTCATTTTACTGATCTATTAAAAAATAAATATGTCACTTTTGTAAAATCCTCTAATGAAGAATTTGTTTTTTCATGGGAAAAAAATCTAAAAACATACCTCCAATGGACTAAGATGGTGAAAGGTCTATTATATGACTCAATGAGGAAGCGGCAGAATGGTATTTCTCACAACTTGAAGCCATTTTTTCTATGATGGAGCCGAATGTTTTTGGTTTCAATGACTATATAGTAATGAAAAATTTGTTAACCATAACCATTGAAGATGGATTCTGATCCAATCAAAAAATGGACCTTCATGATTTATTTTCAAAATTCATTATCTTCTTTACTCTGGGGGGCTCATCTGAATCACTGTTAGATGAAGAATGTAAGGCCCTACAAAGGGTCAAGGCATGGTAGAGAGGCTGACATCCAAAGGGAAGAGGAAGATATATTAGGAATTTGGGATCTAGAATGACATGAATGGATTGACTTTCTTATTATAATTCTTTTATTCTCATGTGACCATTTTATACCTTGATTGACTTACTTCCTTTATTCCTTGTACATTTTCATTTTATTATTAAATTTTGGGGTCATGGGTTGGGTTACCAAATCCATTGCTGAGCTGTATGGGTAAAATATATAAATTTAAATAATTAAAAAAGTATAATAAATAAATTTATTTAATATATATTTATTACATTTATAATTATATGTACTTATATATTAATTCATATATATAATTATATAATTGTACATAATTATATAAATATAATTATATATATATATATATATATATAATAAAATTTATATTACAATACGTATATATATATATATATAAGTAATATATAAACATGAGTTATATAACTTTTTAAAAAATAATTTTCATAATTATATATATATAAATTATCAAATTTATAGTAGTCAAAATCTGTATTAGTTTATTTATATACATTGATTTCAAAATGTGTATATGATAAAAATAAATATAATATATTAATATTTTATTTATTTAATTACATAATATATATTTGAATTTATTTATTTTGATATATATTTATACTGATATTAAGTATTAAATTGAAATATATATACATGTATAACTGTATTCATGTATGTGTATGTGTGTATATACATGTGTGTATGCATTTGTGTGTAGATGTGTATGTATACATATTTATTTTTGTATTTCACATAAATGTTACAAAATCACTTTTTAATATATTTTTAATTTATGTAATTTAATTTATCCATTTATTATTATATACTCATTAATAATGTTAAAAATATTTTTAATCATTTGTTTATATTTATTCATAAATATATTTACTTACTATACATGTAATATTTTCAATATGTTTGAAATTTATATGAATAATATTTATTTATTTGTATTTATTAGGTTTTTACATTTAAAATATGTTTTAAATTTATATAATGAATCCATTTAATCGATTTTTCAAAAAATAATTAATTTAAATATTTAATTATACAATTATAATTAAATATAATTTTAAAAAATATTTATGACTTTATAAATTAGTAAATACATATTTAAATAATTAGAAAATTATAACAAATAAATTTAGTGTATTTATAATTATATAATATATATATATATATATTTATGAAAATATATTTATAATTATATATAAATAATTTTTAAATATATTTCATTATAATTATAATAATAAATATATAAATTCATATTTAAATAATTATAAAATTATAATGAATATATTAAAATGATAAATATATTTATTATATTTATAATTATTTATAAATAATTTTAAAATATATTTTTTTTTATTTATATTTAAAAAAAATATTAAATAATTGTAAAATTATAATAAATATATTTAAATAATAAATATAGTTATTATATTTATAGTTATATATATTTATATATTAATATAAATGTATATAGTTATATAAAATAACAAAGCGATGTGTACATATTTGATATAATTATATTGTAATATTTTTAAATATATTTATTTATAATTATAACTATAAATAAATAAATACATAAATAATTTTAAAATCATAATAAATATATTTATTATAATTTTATAAATATATATTTATATTTTGATATCTAAATTTATTATTATATTAAAATATATATTAATATATAAATATATTTATAATTATAGAGAAAGATTTAAAAACTTATAATAAATATGTTTATTATTTATTTAATTTTATAAATATATATACTAATATATATTTATAAATATATTTATAAAATTACAATAAATATATTTAATTAATAAATACATATATTTATTTTGATATTTATCCATGCTAAAAAAGTGCTGATAAAGAGTTGTTTTATCAACACTTTGTATATTAGCACTGATAAAACTACTATTTATCAATGATTTTTTGAAAGTGTGGATAAAAGCCTTATGTGTTCTTAAAAAAATAATTCTAACAGATTCACCCTCTCCCACATATTCAAGATCTCGTGGAACCATAGAACCGTCACCACCACTCTCCATGTTGTTGCTCCTTGCCAACGTTGTCACCGTCGCTCCCTGCCACTGTCGCTCCCTCGCAGAACCTAACCCTTAGAGAACTGAACCCTCATCGCTCTTGAATCAATCCTCTTAATATAAAAGGTATTATATTATTTCTTCTCCTCTTTAATCTCTTCTTCCATCTAGATCATTACCCCCTCCAAAAACCATGAATGTTGTTTAGACCAAATTCACCCCCTTCGTTATATACCCACACCTTACATGTACACTAATAGTGTATAGGTTGATTTAATATTAATTTCCATTTCATGTATTGGAATAATTTAATTTTAATAGGGGTCTGAACATAATTTCATCAAGTATTATGTGAAGTTGGTGTCATGTACATATGTATTGTGTGTCAAGTGGTGATTATTATATGTTTTCATTTTAGTATTAGTGTGGACATGTATTTTATGTCCATGGATTCCCTTTTATGGATTTATTGTTTTTGTTTTCAATGATTATATTTTCTCAAAATTTTTGTTAGATATAAATAAATCCATGTTATAGTAGATTATTTTAATTGTTTTTGTTGTGATATGATTTTTTTCAAGATGTTTTAAATAAGAATTTTTTCAATGTAATGATTCAATTTGTTATGAATTTGTTTTGGTTTTCTATATGTTTAGATTTTAAACTATTTATGATTTAACTCTTACAAATACCCAATAATTTTAAATTTAATGAATTTTTAATATTTTTAATTAAATGATTAAATATTATCATGATGTAAATGGATTTTAAAGGTGTATGGTTAAATTTTTGTTGATTTGAATGAGTATTTGGATTTTTTGGGGAATGTTTTAAGATTGTGATAATGTGTTATGTATTTTTCACAAGAAAATGTAAATATTTCATAATTATATTTTATATAAATTAACTATGAATATATTCATTTGTTTAATTCCTCACTATTTGTGAATTGATCTTAAGTTCCATAAGAGTATTTTTATGATTATATTTGTGTCGGGGGATGACTGGGACATTTATGTTTAGTTTTTCTTTATTATAAGTATATATTAACTATGATGGGTGTTTTTTAGTATTCTATTTTAGGTGATTCGAGTATCATAATATTTAATGAACCCCATTCTAATTTAAATGTCATTTAATAAGAATATATCATAGGTTAAATGCTTAGCTATGATGTGACATACTTTGTTAAAGGATTATGATACACTTTATGATTATTCTGATTATTTATTTTCATATACATATATCAATAATTTTTTTTTAGTCATGGGAATTTATTTTTTTAATAGCGCCGATTAAAAAATGGATTACATGTTTTCTTTTTCTCAATATTTATCTTTTTTTAAGATACATGTTTTGGTAAAAACATTATTTATATATTTTAATGGACGAGGTTATTAAAAACGTTTAATTTTAAATAGTTTTTATTTTCTTAAGTTATTTGAAAAGGTTTTTTGTGTATTTTAATAAATTTTTTATTTATTTGTTGTAATATCATTATTTCTATTTAATGAAAATGGTGAGTTTCATTATACATATTGTTTTTTCAAACTATTTGAGGGTATTTTAAATTTAATTAATTTTACCACTATAAGCTAAGGACGCTTTAATGGGATTTTTTGAATGAGAAGTTATTTTTTTAGATTAATGAAAAATAAATTTTTTGTTCGAATAAATTCAATTATTATAATAATTATTTAAATTTAATATTTTCAATGTTATTTTAAAATTATTTCCTATTCATATAAGTGTTTTTTATATAGACATGACTAATTTTTTTAGAAAACATATGTGTTATATATATTTCATTCCATGTAATTTTTTTCTTCATTCATAATGATTTATTTATTATTTTTTAATATATTTTTCACTTTAATACATGTTTGATGAGTGTTTGATAAAATTCATAATTTATGTTATCAAACAAGGAGTTTTCGTATAACATTTTCAATAAAATGGAAACAATTATGTGAAATAATTATTAAATTTCTTGAATTATATTTTTATAATGTTAAATGATATTTATAAAGAAGGTGAATTATGATGTAGCATTAGTTTAATATTAATGCGATTTTAGAAGTTGGGTATTGAAATTTTTCATTAATAATGATCATCTTGATAGTATTTAAATATGATTTCACTATTTGATTATATTTGATTTCATAATGATGGATTGAAATATATTTTAGTTTAATCTCGTGTAATTTGAACCCAATGGATTGTATAAATCTTTAATCACCTTTTATTTCAATCTAGGATGCTTTTGGTTTCAAATTCAGTTGTTGATATTGACACAAATACGAGGAAAAATGGTATGAAAAACTATGTTAGTTATTCAGTTTGGGAAATGGTATTACATAACAGAATTAGTAATAATTTTGATGAATCCACTACCATAGTGTAATACCCATTTGTTAATAATAATTTTAATTAAATATTTTATTAGTAAAAAACATGGGTAATGTTTTAATTTTTTGGCTAAGATGATCATGTTGTTTATTGCATAATTGGATTCCTACATTACGATGTATGTTGAACGAATTTCTCACATCACTCACTTGAATTAGATTTTCACTTTGGTCACCTCTCATCAAAATACATACAGAAAATAGGGATTGGTTTGTTTTTTATCTGAAGTGTGAAAATAGAAAATGGAAACAATGTATTACCTTTGTATCATCTAATAAACAATTCACTCTAATAATGGATCCCCTTGTAGAGATTAAACTATTTTTGTTTTTATTTTTAACTTTAGACAAAAAACCACGAAATGTTGGGTGGTGCTTCGCAAACTCCCTAGCCTGAGAACATTTAGATTTAAGGATAAGAATTTCATTATCATTAGCTTCATCTCCCAAATAGTAATTATTTCATTTTGTTTCCTGAGCCTCATCCCCCATCTCTTCTGGACATGCACCTTTGTTTCTTGAACTACCCAAACTATGTTAAAATTATATGAAACATTCAAATGTTGAGTTCCCCTTATTTGAAAGGCCTCCTTTGTGTATTTATTCATGTAGTTAAATATTAAAATTACCAAATAAGATATGATGGATATGAATCGAAAATGGATAGATTCCAATTCTATGGAAATGAGTATGAAGATGGGGTGAAAGGGTTCATCATGTTTGAAAAAGATCATGCATATGGCCTTTCTCAAATAATTTTCCCATGTTTACATTGTTGTTATTTAAGACTAATAACACCACAGGAGTTGTAAGAACACTTGATCATTCAAGGAATCTATCAAAGTTAATAAATTTAGACTAAACACGTAGAAAAAGTGAATGTAGCTAGTGAATGGAATAGAACTACATTTTATGGATAATCTAATATGATTACAAGTGTGGAAAAAGAAGAAGACCATTTCAAGTATATGATTATAGGTGTGAATGATGATGAATATCACATTGAGGAAATAACATTTAATGTTGAAGACGAACTTCTTGATTGTCCAAAAATGTTTTATAAGTTAAAGATATATACATAGATTATATTATATGCTGGTGTTTCTCTTTCGAGTCGGTGCTTTAATGGGTTTGAGGAAAATGAAAATAATGGTCTGATGGGTAACGAGCATTAGTCTATTAATAGAGATACTTCTTGATCACAATCTTTATTTTGGCCCGATCAGCATCATTATTATTTAGGGGGGATTGTATTGACCTAGTGTGGATGGGGCAGTTTATCCATTCCTCATAATGAAGTAGGTTACATAGTCAAAATGGTCTTAGTAGGTGATTACATGGGGTTATGTATTTGTGCAATCGGTACTATTAAGATATTACTTTCTCCGATGGTCTCCAAAGGGTTTATTCAAGGATCTAGAAACACCCAATGAATCTTGTATCCATTATTCATGAACCTACTTTTCAAATGCAGGCACTTCTTGGTTAACAATTTGGCCAACAACACTTAAGGAATCCATTGGTCGAGAGGATGGGATGTCGGGCTCATCACACCCTTTTGGGGGGAATTAATTCATATTTTCGGACTCTCTTATAGTTTTAATTTGTGTTCATATATTCATGAATCCTTGGTTAATTTCCAAATATTGGATCCAAATGATACCCATGGTTTTCAAGATCATCATAGATCTACATGGATTTAATGCTACAGAGGAAATGTTGACTTAAGCCATGCAATAAGACGGTCTAGAGTTTACCATCATCTTGGAGTGACAGGAGGGGATTTGATGTTGGTATCAGGCCAATAATTTGGGATTTATGCATTTGATCCAAATTGAAATTAATGCCCATTTAGTTCAGTTATCTTGGGGCATGGACCTCTGAGGAGGACCATTTGTTGGAGGTATAATTAGGGCTGACCCATTTGGAAGGGAATGCCTTTTGAGCTCAGTCATTCAAGCAATCATCCTACGTATACTAGATTGAATAGGAATTAGAGTTCTGGTAGTTCAAGATGGGTTGGTTTTTGTAATAATCCCATGTCTCTAATCCCACGTGAGTCACACTCGGTGTGAGAGACAATAGTATGTGAGAGATTCAACCAACCACACACCTTCTCTCCCACTGATGGGAGAGGGCAGGCCTATGGCGAAGAAGCCGAGGCGATGGTGGGTGAGGGCACAGAGCAATGAACATTTCAATTTGGGATCACTTTGGCGGTCATGAAGCTCGGATCTCAGATGATTATGGGCTTACCTCAGTGGTAGTTCCCTAGAATGTGCTTTGGGAAAGGGGAAGACTGCCTCCTCTTGTCAATAAGAGGAATGAATATGATTCCTTCAACTGATCACTATTTCTCATTGAATCGAAAAATAAAGTGATCACCATTAATCCCTATAATCAGGAGGTTCATGTCAGTTTCCCAAGGTTGGACTCCAGGTTACCATGGGAATGTAGAGATACATACATCTTGGGATACATTGCATTGTAAACCATTTGCGTATGAACTTCCGATTGGAATGGGGTCTGATTGGAGTGGGGTTTGATCGGAATGAAGAAGAGGATATTCCAATTTAGAAGTGTTCCTGACATAAATGGCAAGATAATGCTCTAATTGTTTATTGAGAAAAGGGACACAATGAGCGTATTTTTACTATTTCTAGGGTCACTTGGATAACCCCCATAATTTTTTTCTTTTTCTATAATCACTATAGTTTTTTCTTAAGACTAATTTAGTATGGGCTTAGTGGGTATAACATGACTTTTTATTAGGCCTCCCTTTCTGTGGTTTCATCCTAACAGGCTTTAGGTCTCTTTTGAGTATTTGGTAGCTCAATATTTTTTCCTGAACCATAAAAATTTTAGGTTTAATGTGATGGTACTTGACTTTTCTCCATGGGTTACCTTTGGGTGTTTTCACTCTAGCGAGTATTGCATGATTTTTATTAGCGGTTTATAGTGTTTACAATCATTCTAATCGCTTATTTTTTAGGTTGGACAGCTTTGAACTTGATAAGGTAGGGTCCCCAATTTGGGATTCATCAGAAAATAATGTCCTTATAAATCTCAAACATTAATGAGGAATTTTTCTTGAGCATAAATTTGTGAGATTTGGATGTATTGTGGGTGGGGATCCATTTTAGGCATATAGAGATAGGAGAGAACTCTCTTAAGGATGAATTATCCATTGATCGATGGTTTTATTATAGGCATCATATGAATTTCCACCTAGGCATGATGTTCATAGTCAAACAAAGGTGTTTGTAGGGCACTGGACTCATATCTCCAATATCCTAGGAGGATTTATAATACTTTGGGTTTATTTTAATGTTGGGGGGCCATAGTGGGTGGCCTATCTGAGGAATGGTGTCCGAGTGATTTAGGTTCATTTTTATCATCATTGAATGGGAAACCACTCCCACGTAAATTTTACTTGTGTAAGGGAGGGCTAGAGAATGGTAAATTGTAACGTCATACAACTAGTACACTCCAGACCTATAATGGGAGATTATTTTTCACTAACCAAAAGATAGTAAAATATTCATCAGTTAAATTAGAAATCCCTTACATGGATGGGAATTTGAAAATTGGAAGAAATAAAAGTTTTAATATTGGGGTTTCCCAAATTCGGGGAGTGATAAGGGACATAAATGTTATACAAGCATACAGAAACTCTAAAGGACTCTCTTGGGGAAAAAATTACCTTTTATTAACAAAAGTTTTGTGGGAAACATATACAGATCCACCGGGGAATGAAGTGCATAGTCAAAAAAAGGTGTTTGCAGGACACTAGAATTCCATATCTGATAGCCATGAACTATTATGGAGATTGGGATCTTTCTAAACATAGCATATGGATTCTAAAAAGTGGCATGCCTTAACATTTAAGAGGTGTAACTATAGCTGAACTTTATCAAGAAACCCAAAAATAATTGGGTGTATTTGTTTTTTCTGTACGCGGATCAACATCGCACATATGGATTGGGTATCTTTATTTTACATAAGCCTCAAGAGTGACTAGAGGTGAATCTTTCCAAGATGTTCTTATATATCTAGGATGCTGGTGGAAAAGAGAATATAAACCATGACTATAAGGGTTCATTAATCAGGAGGTATGTCATGATGCTTGGAAGTCGTTAGGCATGCTGAGGTTTGAGAGGAATCTCCTTAAGATGATTTTTCCTTTAGTTGATGGTTGTTTCAAAGGAAACATATGAAAATCCACCAGGGCATGATGTGCATAGTCAATCAAAGGTGTCCACGGGATGTTGGACTTCAATATCTGATGGCCATGGAAGATTATGGAGATTCAATATTACTCAAATATCAGATTTTGATGTATGGAAGAAGTGTATCTAGATACATTAGAAACTTTTGGGTTGTGATTCACTCATGGGATTAGGTAATCCCCTACATAGATCTGACTCATATGTAGGGTGAGGCATTCATCCCACATGTTGAGTACCCTATAGTTTAACATCATATGCCCAGAATCTGGGGTTACTTATGGGTAAGGGAACTATAACAAGACTTTTGAAGTCGTGTTTCTAGGACCAAAACTCATGGAATGATTTTCCATGATGTCATGGTGGATCCCCTGATAAGGTCCCTATGCTCATGTGAGCTATTTCCACTGTGAGAAACAATGAATTACAAGGATTCTGGATCACGACATAAGAATAAAGTAATCAATGGCAGTGAGAATTTTATTCTTAAACCAATTATATGAAGTTAAATGTCATGTAGAATAGACAAATTCCCCAAAGCTTATTTACATGTTGGGGGGATTTAGTGTAATCCCGATGTGAATGAAGGGAAATATGACCAATCTTAAGCATCCATGTAGATAGGACTTTTCATGTTATTATCCACATTGATTTTACTAGTTTTCATAGAAAGAGTAAATTTCAATATCTTATGTAGATGAGTCTAGATCATAGAGTTCAGGTCCACCACATATATTCTTAGGGGGAAACAAATTTATGTATGATTTCCAATTAACACTCCTTACGGTAGTTTTTCCCTCACACGGGAACGGAAGGCACTTCATTTGAGGTGGCCAAGACAAGATAGGAATCTATGAATTTCCATTGAGAAGTACAGTTTAATGTTGTCCAACCAGGAAACTTTTTGGCCTTGTAGATTAGCATCATGGAGTAAGGACGCTATGTTGCATAGTTTAGAGTCATGCAGCGAGTATATTATGCCACAAAGACCATAAATATCTTTGATATAATCATGGTTGGAATATTTTTTTCATTCCTTAGATATGAATGATGACAGACGGTGTAAACCACAGTCCTGAGGGGCCCTTGGAACAAGAGGAATTACATAGGGCTGGGAGGCCATTAGGCATACTGAGGTAGGATAGGACTCTCCTGAGGACAAATTTTTCTTTTGTTTACATCTTCCTTATAGGAATAATATCTAGATCCACCGAGGAATTATGTTCATAGTCAAAAAAAGGTGTCCACAGGACAATGTCCTTCCATATCCAATGGCCATGAATGTTTTTGGGGATCCAATCATTCCTTGAGTATGGAGTTTTACAAACAGGAAATATGTGTCTAGTAATGTAAAAAATATCCCAACTGTGATCATCCATGAAATAATAAATCTTTTACATATATTGGACTCATATGTTTTGGTAAGTATGATCTTTTGAATTCTTATGAGTGTCAAAATTCAAACTTGAAACCTCTAACATCTATTTAAATTTTTGGTGTAGAAAATTAGGGGCATGTGTTGGATGTCGTAATGTTAGGAATTGGGCCACACATGACACTTGAGGAACCTTGAATTTTATTTTCATGAAGTTAGTACCATTCATGGATTCCCAAGTACAATTATGACCTCTGCACAGAGGAAGGGGAATTGTTTTTTTGTTACGGTGGCTGGATTGGGATAAATATCCAGGCATCACTATGTATCCCATTGATGAATGGGAATCATGCAGTACATAGTTCAGAATATTCCCTAAAAATGTCAAGTCCACGTCTAGGTACATGAGAGGGAATTTTTTTTAATTGGTGGTTGGGTCGAGATATTAAATCTGGGCATCACTACGTATCCTAAAAAGGTAGAAATCAAGCTATACATAGTTATAGATGTTTCCTATCCCGATCTGACTCGGATATAGGATTAAGGGCATTCTGGTTTCATCTTTTATGGGTGTCGAGCCAATAATTTTCCTCTATATTTTGTTTACATAAGGGAATCCTTAGCACTGATCCTAAGCTCACGTGAGTTATACTCAATGTGAGAAACAAGTAGTGATAAGGATTTATGTCATAATACGGGGAAATACAGGATAAAATAGATGAATATTTTGTGGAAATGGCCCAAGATCAAAGGTTGATACATCACTATGTATCCCACTGATGAATGGGAATCAATCCATGCATAGTTATTTGGAGACTATTTAGTTTATCATCATGATATTAGGACGATTTATGTTATGTGGTTTAATATCTTGTAGCTAGGATGCTATTTTGTGCCGTTTAGGTTTATCTTGAGAGGAAATTGGCATCACAATTCAATGTTGGGTTGTAGGAATTAATACTTTATAGTTTAACATATTGTGTTTAGGATGATAACTCACTATTTAGGGTTATATAGTTTGGACCATATACATTGATGTTACAAAAATTACTTCTTCAGAAAACATGAATTGGTGGGAGCCGTGTTGATTTTTTCATCCATTGATATCAAAGTGTATGATCCATTAGAATAGACCCTATGTATGACATATGGTCCCTCCCACTTTGAATCAAGATTTTTGGGATTCTCCCTGAGTATCATCAAGGTTCTGAGGATCAACACTATTTATTCTTAGAGGAAATACAAAAGGTGAACCTTTTTGTTGAAGGCCCAGGCATTCAAATTTTTGTAGACTTCCAAATGGGAAAACGTATGTTGTCTTTTCTGGTCTAGAAAATCCAACTCATCAAACCATTTTTGGGATTTCTAATCCATGGAAAGTTGATCACAAATGGCCACACATAGTTATGGAACATAAATTTAAATGGGAAAACCCTCGTCTTCTTCGTATACTCGTGAGTACGGGGTTGTCTAGGTGGAAGTGTGGGTCATAAACTAGTTAGACAATGAAGCATGAAAGATGATTTTTTTTCAAAAATTTCTTATCCTTATTTACCATCTTTTAGATTATGTTAGACAGAGTCTGGTTGAAATACTATATCTGACCGTTGTTCATTCCATGGTAGGAGGATGAATGGTGATCCTTGATTTCATACTCTTGTTATAACTTATCCAACTTAGCAGAGCATAATTTGGTGCCATTGTCTGTTGGTATTATATGAGGGACACCAAATCTGGTAATTATATTTGCCTTCAAAAAAGAGATAATTATTTTTTCATTAACCTCTTTAAGGTTCATAGCTTTGGCCTATTTAGAGGAGATGTCGTTTTTTGTGAGAATGAACATAAATTGTCTGGCTGGGGTGGGGGATATGGTCCCACAATATCCATACCCCATATTGAAAATGGCCATATGTATTTAGCTGTGTGATGTAGCTCTGGGGGTTTATGAATAAAATTGGAATGAACATAGTATGAATAGACCTTCTTGGTGAATTAGGAACAATATTTTATCATATAGTCCAATAGTATCCATGCCTTCAAATTTTATTAGAGATCTTGGTTGCCAATTGGTGTTCTCCACATGCTCCAGCGTGCACTTCTTTCATAATGGAAGTAGTCTCTTATCAATCGATGCACCTGTGAAGGACTCCATCAAGGAATCATTTTTTGAGAACCATTTTTTGGTTTGTGCCATTGTATAAGACAATGTTAAAATCCCACCTCTAGATCTATTCCCTGTCAACCGTATTTTTCGAGAGTTCCCCCCTCTAGAGGTAATTTGAAATGGGGGTCACCCAGCTGGTGGTGTGACCATAAGGCTCAAAAACATGGATAATAACATCAATTTACTATTTATTGTTCTGATTAAATGTAAATACCGTCTGATGAAGGGAAATGATGATGACTATTTCATCCCGATCTAGATCATCAAGGGTTATAGCTGCATTTTACAATGCATCAGCATGATCATTTTGTAATCAGGGGACATAGGTTAGTGTCAGATATAAAGAATATTCTTCTGTTAGTTCTCAAACGTGGTTCATCAATGGGGTTAATACTTCTTTCTTAATGGAATAATCACCATCGACCTGGTTGATGACTTGCTCCGAATCACATTTTATCTTTAGGTGTTCGGCTCATTCATGAAGATCCAACTCCAAGCTTACAATGAGGTCATGGTATTTTTCATCATTATTTGTGCACTCCTTTAAAAGATGGAAGGATTAAGTCAATATGGAACTTTTGGGGGATACGAGTATAAAACCTATCCCCATTTTGTTGAGCTTCGGATACTTCGTCCTTTTTTTCGATTGGGATCTTTGAAGCACCGTAAAATTACATTTCCCATTCCTGGGAACCCTCTTGGGTGGAGAATACTTCTTCATCAAGAAATTCAATATCCAATGGGGTCATTTCTTTTGAGGGTTTCTCCACTAGGATGTCTGCTAACACCTAGCCTTTATTGGATTTCTAGGTCAAGTACTATATTTCAATCTTTTTTATGATTAATGCCACCATGATAGGCATCCAGTTAGCATGGGATGGGTGAGTATATACTTGAGCAGGTTGTAACAGGAGACTAGATGGACCTCATGGTGCTGAAGGTAATGCCTAAATTTATGACATGTGATGATTAGGGATAGGCAGTTCTTTTGGATTCTTGTATATCTAGTCTCAGCATCAATCATTGTCCGGCTTAGTTAATAGAGACGGTTCTCGCTTCTGGCATCATTCTTCTCTGTGAGGAAAGTGACTAATGACCGTTCCAAGGTTGTTACATACAAAATTAGAGGTATCCCCTAGACTAGTGGCATAAACACTAGTGGGAGTAGAATATATCTTTTAATATTGTCAAATTCTTCTCAAAAAACATTATCCCACTCATATGTAACCTCTTTCTTCATCAACCTAGTGAAAGGTAAATATTTACCTACAAGGATGGAATTGAAGCTCCAGATGTTTGCCAGGTGCCCCTGGAGACCCCTTAACTTAGTGAGGATGTGATGGGGAGACATTCAAAATGTGGATTTTGTCTTCTCAAAGACGAATTTGATGTTGCGATGGCATACAATGAAGTTGAGGAATTTATCAAAGGTAATTCCAAAAACACACATTATAGGATTAATCTTTAAACTATTTCATCGTAGTGTGTTTAAGAATGTTTCAAGATCTGTCAGGTGGTTTGAGCGCTATCATGATTTAACCACTAGATCATCAATGTAGCAATCGATGAATTTTCCCAGGAAGGTCTTGAAAATGTGATGCATGGAACATAGATATGCAGCACCTGAATTTTGCAGACCAAAATGAATCACCCTATAGCACTCTCTAGGGGCATTAAAAGTAGTGAATTTTTCATCTCATTGGATCATTAGGTTTTGTTTTTATGCATAATAATAATCCATAAAATATAGGGTCTCATATCTTGTGGTCTCATCGATCAACAATTCTATGACTCAGACTAGGAAATCATATTTTGGCTAGTCTCAATTAAGGTCCTTGAAGTCAATGCAGACTCTAATATGACCATTATTTATTTTGACAGAGACTATGTTTGCCATCCAGATTGAATATTGGACTTCTCAGATGATGTTATCTTTGATTATTTTGTAATCTTCAGCCTCAATTTTGGTAGCATGCATCAGGTGGGTCCTTCTAGATTCTTTCTTACACTATAACAGAATCGCCGTTTAGCGATGGTTTTTTTTCATTTCACGGCGGTTTAAACCGCCTCGGAATGGTTTGGTGGTGGTTTATAGAAACCGCTGCCTAATACGGCGTCACGAATCTATTCACAGCAGTTTTTTTTGATTTCACGGCAGTTTATGGAAAGCGTCATAGCTACCTCATTTCGCGGAGATTTTCATGAATTTAATGTTGGTTTTTATGATCCATGGATATCAATTTATTCGTGATGTTTATAACCGCCACGAATAAACTCAAATTCAGCGGTCATAAAACCACCATCGAAGTCACGGGAACCATCACGGAACGAGGCAACAACGATTTGGCTATGTAACGGCGGTTAAAACGGCCACTAAACGTAAGAAAAAATTTACGTTTAGTGTTGGTTTCTACAGTTTAGAGGTGGTTTAAACCATTGCCCATATAAATTTCGCGGCGGTTTTAACCACCGATAAAAGCTGCCCAGAAAAAAAAATCTGCTTTTACTGCACCACTACCCTTAAGTACAAATCAAACTAGAATTATAAACCAACTGAGATACACTATAGCCCTCCTACCATGCATAACCCACATTATATATCATTATCACTAGCCCTCCTCCTTCACTACATCACATTCCCACAATCACTTCCACAATATCAAAAATAACAACATGAAAATCACACACCAAAACATCACCTTCCACAAAAAAACCATATGGTAAGAAATTATATATTATTCATATTTGGTTAAAATGGATTAATTAATTATAATTGATGATAAAATATTATAATTAATTACGTATGATTCCTTTGTATGTTATAGGACCTAAGAAAATGGGTGGTGAAATATTGGTCCATGGAATGCTTGTGGGTAAGGTCTGTCAATGAGTTGTTAAGTGGTGTGTCAATGGAAAGGGGCTTCAAAATGAGTTAGGCTCTCTAATGTTCTATACCTATTGTTTTTATTATTATTTTGTGTGGTTTGAAGTGTGTAAGATTTTCATTGGATTCCATTCTCCTTCTATAAACCCAATTATTATTTTTTAATTAAATGATTAATTGAAATTAAAATGTTAAGGTGATTGAAGACCATGAGAAAACTAAACTATGTGTGAGGGAACAAATAGAAGATTGTTTACTGGAATGATTCCTCGGTCTCTAAAGGATGAGGCATTGAACTTAGAGATCTCAAGTGACTTCCCGACCCCTTCATTGGGGGGGGGACCTTTTGAGATGTCTTTTCCCTAGAGGATGAGCTGTGTATACCTTTTTATAGAGGTGTTTTGTGACATAAGATGACCATCCAATGTGGGCTAGCTAAGACCCTTAAGACACCTCCAACAATTAATTAATTTTTGACTTAGAAACCATGGCCTATCTATTCTGGAATGTGTCTTGGGTATACCATCAAGTTATGCAGTCATAGTAATTGTTTGTATTGACCAAACCCTTTTCCATTAGTTGTTATTTACTCTAGGTGGATGAATATAGGATGGACTAGGATTGGGTTTGCTGAGTGGACCATCTATGTGGAACCTTCTAACTAAGATGGTCCATGATTCATATTCCTGGAAAACCCATTATTTGGTTTCTGCATTGAGGATGAGATGTTATTTTATATATTGACACTACTAGAAATTGTGATTTTATCGAATGAAAAGTACTAGATTGAGATAGTGGTACATGAACAAGGATCTCAAGAGAGACTCCTCTACATACATATAGACCTAGAGGACCCATGTGGGTTCCCAATAGATAGACCAACCCTGAACAGGTGCATGTGTTTCTTTAGAGATGGTTACAGGTGTCACAATAGAACCGGAACCAATGTGGATTCCTGATGGAGCTAAGATGATAATGATGTGAATGGTTGTTCGGTTGACCATGGTTTTATTTATATTTATATTTAGTCTTGATTCATGATATTTAACAAGATCTATTAGATTCTATAATTGGGCATGACAAAATTTTCATTACTTAGGACACCTGTGAATCACTTTTTGGGATGGATGAGACCCTTTGATTCTTACTGGGTTTCTAATCTATTATCATGAAATATTTGGGGTGTACACTTAGTACAACTAGCATCAATCATATATGATAGATGTATGGGTGAATAACTAATGGTGTTACCTTTTTTTCAAAAAATCCATCAGGTCCTATTTTCTAGATATATTCTTGTAATTTATATATCTTCTCACTAGAGTGTTAGTTTGGGAAATATGAGTATTCCATTATAATAATTATTCTATATAGAACATGATGCTACACATGCATTCAAAATCTGGGGTTTATATTGATAACATACAAGTAGATGGTGCTTTATAGCTTTGTAGGGATTATGATAGGTGTGGGTGGACAATTGGAGCATCCATCGGGTCAATAACCCTCCTAGTAGCATAATGGATCCAAGGAATGAGTCCTCTATTTATTTTTTGGATTACGTAACCCTATCATAGTGATAGGACATGGGTCCTCCATTCATAGAGTTGTTAACCCTCTTAGTTGATGCACACAATGCACAATGAGGCATAGATCATTCATTGTAGCCAGTAACCCTCTTGAATAACAAATTATTTAGTGTTTAATGAGTCCATTATTACTTATACTATTGAGGGAGGATCTAGAATTTATTGATATGTTATAGTATGGGTGAAAGTTAGGACATGAAAATGTGTGGTGGAAACTACCAATTCAAACACAGGCCTAAATGGAATGATGTATACCACACTCAAGAAATCAAGACATAAAAAGAAACATCAGAAATAAATATAATGCATAAAAAGAAACATGAGAAATCAAGGAAATTTTAGGACATGAAAATGTGTGGTAGAAACTATGTGCCACAAATGTTACATATACAAACCAACTGTTCCCATATTTGTCCAACACATCAATAATACAACTACTCAGGGTCCGATGATGCATCGTCACTGTTTCCTCTGGAATTGGGGATGACCTCATTGATTAAAGGTTCAAACATTCCAATAGGTTTCTAACAAGTTTGTTCGTAGAACTAGAAACATCCAATGATTCCATATCCATTTGGATCTACTTTCCAAAGGTAGGCACTCATTAGTTATGGACTGATGAGGCTCAGGAATTTGCATTGGTTGAGAGGATGGGAGGTCGAACTCATCACACCTTTTTTAGGGGAATTATTGTCTACTCCAGGAATCTCTTTGTATATTTAAGTTATGTTCATGAATCCTTATTACATTACAAAGTATAAAATGAGCTTTCCTTTAGATCTGACAATCAATGATTGATATGTAGGAAATTTAGAGAATCTTTTATTTGTATTCGAGGTTCTTCATCGATAAAGAATCATCTAAATTTTTTAGAGATTCTTAGTCAATGGTATCCTTCAATACAAAAAATTCTCTTGGTCATTATGATGACCATACAGACATTAAAGCCACTCAGTGAGGCACTTGGAATTTATTTTCATTCAGAAGGACATGGATTATTTTAGAGTTGGGATCGTACCCACATATGGGCTACCTACGTGTCCTTTATTTAGAAAAGGAATCTGAACACACATATTTTGATTAAGGGAGTATGATGTTTATGCATGATTGATGCACTACAAAAAAAACCAGGTTTAGCGGCAATTTTGTGGAGGCGGTTCACAAAACCACCGCTAAACGTTTTCGTTGAAAGGTTTCACGGCAGTTTTTAATAAACTGCCGCGAAACCCAAAATTCATTTTAACAATCCCGACCCTTCTTCCCCCACCCCAATCGTTCCCCAAACCCTCGCGCCCTCCCTTCTTCCCCTAACCCCCCGGCGACCCGCAATCCTCGACCCCCAACCTCCGGCGACCCACGACCTCCTTTGACCCACGACCTCCGGCGACCCGCGACCTCCAGCGACCCGCAACCTCCGGCGACCCGCGACTTCCGGCGACCCGCGACCTCCGGCGACCCCGCGACCCCACGACCTCCATCTTTGGTGACCTACTTACTAGGTTCTTACTAGTTATGTTGTTTTTTCAATCCCTACTAATTGGAAACCTTGTTGTCCCCCTCATTGGGGTTTACCAATACTAATCCACCCACACTGGTTTCAAGACCATTCTTTATGGTGTAAATTAACCCAACATGAACACTTATCTGCAATATATTATTATTAAAACTTGATAAATCCATAGATTAGTATGCCATCAAATCCATATTTCTGACAATAGTTCATGCAAATAAAATAGTGGTCTTGGTGTGAAACTCACCAGAATTTGGGTAGTTAATCATTCATAATTCTGAACTATGAAATCATTGGTGGAGATATCTCTGTAATGTCATAAATGATTAGACTGCATTGTGTAATTGAGAATTTCTTACCATGTATCCATATTAACAGCTAAATATTCCTTCATTGAAGGATCCTAGATATATGAATCCAATCACCCCTACTCAAGAAGCTGGGTAAGAAGGAATAGCAATGTGGAAATACGACATGACTCCACCACATCAACAAATTCATCCCTAACAATCTTTATCAGGTTCCCACCCCCATATCACCATCTATAATAATCTAGATAAGGTTGATAGACACCCATGTTTGTCGATAAGCTAAATAGGGTTCATTCCTATGAGGTACAAGTCACACAAGGATTTAAAGCCTTTAGTGAATCTTAATCCCTGTCTCCCTAAGGGCTGCACTGGGAGTTTCGACTCCCATTCCAATGTCAACTACTTCTGGAGTCTTTAAATGGAGTGATATTATGACTCACACCCCTATGTCGATCATGTAAGGGATATCTGATTCATCCCATCTATAACAACCACTCGGGAGCCTCCAGGGAGGGACCCCACTAGTCATTGTAAGCACTACCGCACCCACCCCTTATACTGAATAACAAGTGGTATACACCAATTTCATGTCGTCCCTGGTCTAGATAATTTGACAATAGCATCAAATCCCTTGTTTAAAGAGATTTATATCATGGTTAATGATCTTATACAGCTCTAACGGCCCGTTCCATCGCCAACATATACTACCAGTTCCCTACTACTATATAGTAGGGGATCTACAACACCCGAAATGGATCGAGAACTCAGCCACCACACCAGTAGTCTTGGATGAATCTTTCAGTTGTCAGTACAACTATTAGCCATCGTGGGCAAACTAATGATTATGATATATATTATGCATTTCCTCCCCCTTATCATCATCGGACATAGTGGAGGTCCTCCCCTCTATTTCACTCATCACAGATGTCGTCCTCATGTCACATGAATCAATCCAAGTGGAGGTACACCCCATATAGTTGATATTCATAATTTATGTCATCCCCATGATTATAATTCTAGATATAGAGTTACTCCCAGTGTCTCAAATCATCATCAAAGAGCTCCTACTCGCGTCATTCCCAGCTCAAGCAGATGTCCTCCCCAAAACAACATTGACTAGAGTGAAGGTCCTCCTCACTCCACCCCCCCCCCCCCCCCCGTCAGCATGGTGGTCCTCCCCATGTTTTCACTAGATTTAGGGGATGTCTCCCCACTCCATGTACAATTATAAAGGAGTAAATCCACACTTTATTGACATACGTTGATGTCCTCCTCATGTCCAGTTCGACTAGTATTAATTCCCTCCTCATTCTACAACTTTCAATAGACATGGAGTTCATCCAACTTTTCTCACAAACTCCAACAAAGGTCTTCTGCACTCCAAAACTCCCAAACCTTGAAGTTCCTCCCAATGAATTTATTAGAATACACAATGATCTTCCTCATGTTCCTCTAGATAGACACATGGGTGGTCCTCACACCCTGGATCACCAAAGAGGAGGCCATCCCCACTCCCATGACAACTGATACGAAGGCCCTCTATTTTAATGGCTAGCTCCCTAGGGTGTACTCCCCAATCTAGTTCCAACCTAAAAATGGGTCCTCCCCATGATAAAGATTTTTCCTATTCCAATGAACCACCCTGGAGAATATGCAAGAATAATTTCCACTAAAGGAATAATTATGAGAATTGTTAAATTATTATAAATCATGTCCACTTATCTGATTCTGAAGATAAGTGGGTCCCACTGATGGTTCCCTCACCTCGGCCCTCTACAATAGAATTTGCGGAATGAACCTAGTCTGTGAGTTTATTCATTTCATAAGATGAGATGTACCAGATCCTTAAATCCCTTCATACATAAAACAAAGGAGAAGAGGATTTGGATCCCTTCCTGAATATCACATTGCAATCTTTTATTTAGTTTACAGACTCATTATACTCCTTAACATGATATCAGAGAGAGTTTTTTTGTGTATGATTGGTGGATATCACTCACAAGATTCTCAACTGACAGCCTCTTCCCTTTCACATGAATATGTGGAATATACTGTGTCCTATAAGAAAATGGTGAAGTAGTATGTACCATCTTTGAGATAAAATCCAGTAGGTTGTGGACTATCATCTCATGCAACATTATCCCCACCAAATAGTCCACTACCACAATGGTATATAGAACCATTTTTTCAAGTTCCTAAGCCACCCAAAGTATAAGAATGTGGAAATGAAGAGTTAAACTGCACTTTTGAGTGGAGAATATGATATGAAACTATAGCCACTGATCAGTTTTTTGATATATTAATGATGATCACTACTTCCAACATCATAATTCTGGGGTCACTCAATCATGATAGGGTTTTTTTTAAACCATTTTGGAGACACATTTCTGCCTCTAAAACCTTATTTTGAAATATATAATATCCAAGAGCATTGGGATGACATTTTCCATTAACGTTACATGGTTTATTTAGAAGGGATTATCGTGTCTTATCCACCCACATCAACAAGATACCACCAGTACCATCTACAATGATGTCTTCAGAACATTTTTCTAATCCATATAATTATTAAGGAAGTGTCCCCACCAGTACAGATTTGCATCGTAGGGAATTATGTTTCTCTCCACTTCAATCCCATCCTATGATAGCCAAATCTTCCCAATGACGTCAACAATGTGACTCTGTGCATAGTCACCTTGAATATAGATGAGATTGTTACAGTTAGGGAGTGATAAACTAAATTAAATTCTGAGTAAGAGGACCCACCCATTGCGGTAGCACAACATCTACTAGACACCCCAAGTGTTGACACCCACCATCAAAGAAAGATGCATGGCCTTTCAGATTCCTCTAAGTAATTACCCTTACACCAAGACCCCAACTAGGGTAAAGGACCGACCAGGACTGCTAATCCTTATGACCTGTCTAGTTCAATGTAGAATATAGTTGATCCTGGTATGACTTCTATGTTTCAGCATCTTTCTGAATATAAGATTCCCATTAATGAGCTCCATGCTAATTAGTTTCTACAATATAGAGATATATGATATAATCTTGTCCTATATCCACTAAAAAATTAGTGGAATCCAAAATTCATTAAGAAAATAATTCCCTTTAATTTGGAAAATCAATTTCCTCTTAATTCAATAAATATAGGAGCCTATGAAAAGTGATCGCACTATTTATTGCCTAATCCACCAAAATTGAATGAGAATCTTCCTCGAGACCTGGCTCTAGTAATTCCCCCAGTATTATCTTGTGGAATTTGCCCAGTTGTTATACCTATCACTTCATGGGTGGTTTAGCCTGCCTACCATGTTGATGGTATTAGAAATTCATTAGTTGTCATTGATCCTAGCCCATAATGAAATCCTTTCCTAGAAGACACAATGGACAACCTCATCATATCCTTTGAGGCCCTGGAGAAGTGATAGGTGTAAATACCACTTGATGGAATGTCATAACATGCATCGGTTTATGATATGTCAGCACCAATAGAATTTGAGAATCCAACAATTCCCCCCCTTCAATGGGATGTGTAATCTGCTACAACACCTAGACCATTTTATTTCAATGTGTGGCCCTATATTGTGAACTCTATCATAGTAGGAAGACACAAAGCACTATGTTTTGTGATAACATTAGAAGGGCCAGAGTTTTTCTGGTACATCTAGTTATCCATTGGGTCTATAGCTTGTTAGGAAGACCATCATAATCAACTTATTTTTCAGTTTAGCACCACCATGGGAAATTCCAGAACATCTGAATACTTTATTTGAAAACAACGACCAGATGAGTGAGTCATAGACACTGTCTCTAGGTGGAAGGGCCTCATGAATTCACATGACAAGTCATTAACTAACAAATATCTACTGATGATGTGCATGGTGAATTGTAAGGCTAAACTGGTTCCCTCCCCCATCACTCCAAACATTATAGGTGGATTCAAAAAATTCTCTAATAGGACTCATCGCCAGGAGAAATCCATCCAACATGCTAAGAAGGTGTTAATTTTTTCACTCAAGTATCCTATGAAAATAGACTCTATGTTCTAGATTGATATTGTTTCACAGGCTGAGTCCCCTATTCTTCTAGAATTTTTACCAGTAGATCAGCCTTTATAGCCTCACTAAGGAATCAACATCTTACTCAGCCTCAGGCTATACATCAACCACTGTAAAACAAGTCAGCACCACCCCCTCAAGAACTACTACCTAGTCTAGTTAATCAGGCTTTATCCCCATATCAACCTCCATACCCTCATCAGGGTTAGAATCCTATAGATCCCTTTAAATATAAGAAAAATTGGACCTATAAAGTTTATGAGTATTAGTCAAATTCATATTGTATCTGGCATAGAATCAGTGGGTGTCAGTTGATCCAATGGAAATTAGGGTAGTGAATTTATGGTCATATTTGAGTCATGAATTTGATATCATGATCTTATTAAAACACAATAGATATTATAGAGATTTTTTTATAAATTTATCTCTATTTACATAACTAATAAAATAGATTTACCAAGAATGGGTAAGGTTAAAAAAATAATACATAATTTTATTCTTACATTTATGATCACAATCAGTGGTTGAACACTAACCCATATTTATGTTAACGTACCCATTTCATTTTCATTTATCAAAATCATGGAAAACATTTCTCTCAAAAAACCCTTCTTAAACAAATGAAAATAGTTATTCCAATTTGATATATCAACTTATAAATTAAGAGAAATTAGGCTATTTATCATAGGCTAGAGATGGAACCACCTACCTCAAAGCTCAAGTCACACATTCCCGTAATGGGATCCACCAACAATGAAAACCCAATGATGAAAACAAAGGCCCTAGAATATAATAAAAACATTAATATTGATATAAATTAGAAAAAAGGGGTTGGTGGAAATGGAAAACACCAAATACCTCAAGAAAAGACATCCTACGCACCACAAATAACCAAGGAATAGCCTCCATAATGAGATCTCCCAAAGGGTATAGAAGAATACACAAAGATTTAAAAACTTAGGCCACCAGATCTGATAATGTTACCCTAGGGTGCCACCATTATCAAGAGAAACGAAGAATAAAAAATATTTCTTACCCAGAGAGATGCGCCACAACTATAATAAAAGATCCAATGTTGAATGGATCAATCTAGATGGAGCATAGTCTCCCAAAAAGAACCCGAGAAGATCTCTAGGTAGGGATACAAGGGCCTAGAGAAAAGAACTGAAACCAAAATAGCCACTCGCCTATTTTAAATGTGATCAATGAATCATCTTTATTATATTATGCATACTTTATGATCAATGGGTCATTTTTATTATATTATGCATACTTTATGATCAATGGGTCATATTTATTATATTATGATCAATGAATCATCTTTATTATATTATGCATACTTTATGATCAATGGGTCATCTTTATTATATTATGATTCTACAATCTTAAATTGTCGTATATATTTTGTAGGCACATTGTGATATACATGGATAAAAGCTGGATCACATTACCGAGGAACTCACCTCAGTATGTTAAGGGTTTGAATGAGTTTTTAGATTTTGCGATTTCTAATCGATCCGTTGAAGGGAGAATAATATGTCCATGTCCTAAATGTAAATTTAGAACATGGTTGAAGAGAGATGAAGTTTATGAACATTTAATACTGAAGCAATTCCCTGGTCAATATTTGTGTTGGAATTGGCATGGAGAATCGAACAATATAGAAAGATTGAGCACTTATGTTAATCCATAGAATGAGGTCCCAAGTTCGTCGACAATGGAAAATGAAATTCAAAACCTCATAAATGATGCATTCGGCACTGCAAGACACCACTATCAGCATCAAAACATATCAGAACAACTAGAAAAGGGTGCTACAAATTGAAACCTGACAAGTGATGTTTTTGAGACTGTAACACAAGTAGATCAAGATTGGAACATACCATTGGATCATCCTCTTGATTCTTTAGAGCCAAATGTAATGGAAAACTTCACTGAGAAAAATGTGTTTCATGATTTAGTTGACGATGGAAATCAAGAGTTGTATAGTGGGTGTTTGAAATATTCAAATATTTCATTTCTGCTGAAGTTGTACCATACCAAATGTCTATGTGGAATTACAAATAAGTCAATGTCCATGATATTGGAATTGATTTGTGACGCATTTCCTGAATCAAAAATCCCAGAATCTTTTTATGATATGAAAAAAGTTGTTAACAAGCTTGGTCTGAATTATATAAAAATACATGTGTATCCCCATGATTGTATGCTTAATTGGGGAGAGGATTCAAGTAGACAGAATTTGAAGAAATGTTCTTCTTCTAGATGGTAGTCAAAGGGTGATGTTGGAAGTCTAACTGAACATAATTTCATGAAGAAGAAGAAAATGAACACACCTGCAAAGGTTTTGCGTTACTTTCCTTTGAAGCCGTGATTGCAAAGATTATTCATGTCATAAAAAATTGCCGAACACATGAAGTGGCATTCTGTAGATAATAACAATGATGGGTTAATGAGACATCCACGAGATTCCCAATCATGGAAGACATTTGATTCATTACATCTAGATTTCTCAGCTGATCCGATGAATGTTCGATTGGGATTGGATGTCGATGGATTCAACCCATTTGGGACTTTGAGTACAAGTTATGGCATTTGGCCAGTTGTTTTGATCCCTTATAATATGCCTCCGTGGATGTGTATGCAACAATCATATTTTATCATTTCAAGGATTATTCCTGAAAAAAAAATGTCGGGTAATGATATTGATGTATACTTGCAGCCTTTGATTGAAGAATTGCAGGAGTTATGGAGTAACGGTGTTGAGACATTTGATGTTTCTTCTAAAACAATGTTTAAAATGCATGCTGCTTTACTGTGGACCATTACTGACTTCTCTAGGCTTGGGAATTTATCTGGTTGGAACACTTATATGGGTTTGGCTTATCTCTTTTGTAACTTTGATTTTGAGCCCAAATGGCTACCTCACAGTAGAAAATGGTGCTTCTAATGCCATCGAAAATTTCTCAATGCATCTCATAGATTTTGGCTGAACAAATCAAAATTTAATGGTTTCATTGATCGTAGACCACCTCCAAAGTTGTTAACTGGTTCTGAAATATTAACATAGCTTGAAAATGTTGAAACAGAATTTGGGAAGGTTCATCATTTGAATGATAGCGGAAAATGGGTCTGAAGTGCATCGTCAAGTGAAATCAGAACGCAACAATGGAAGAAAAAAATTATATTCTTTAAACTTTTGTATTGGGAATTTAATTTATTGCACCACAATCTTGATGTGATGCATATTGAGAAGAATGTCTGTGATAATTTGATTTTCACATTACTTAATGAGCATGGAAAGTCAAAGGATCATCTTAATGCTTGCAAAGACTTACAAGTAATGAACATAAAATGCGATCTCTGGAAAGATGAGAATGAAAAGTATGCTCCAGCCATTTTCGCAATGAAAAATAGAGATAAAGATACATTCCTTCAAATTTTAAAGAATGTGAAGGCATCTGATGGGTATTTGAGTAACATCTCGAGGTGTGTTGACTTGAAGAATCGTAAGTTACATGGATTGAAAATTCATGATTAACATATTTTGTTACAGCAGTTACTACCATTGGCATTGCGTACATTAATACCTGAAAAATGTACTGCTATTGTACTCCAATTCTTCACATTTTTCAGACATTTATGTGAGATAGTTGTACATCCATTTCATCTTGACAACCTCCAGGAGAGGTTTGTATTGACTCTTTGTGCAATGGAGATGATCTTTCCTCCATCTATTTTTACTATCATGATTCATTTAACTATGCAATTGGATGAAGAAGCTAAATTAGGAGGCCCCGTTCATTATCGATGGATGTATCCAATTGAGAGGTATTTTATTTATATGTTTTCCAGTTATGTTAAAAAATTTTGACATTTAAATAAATGCATAATATTATTATTTTATTTCACATATATCTTGGGCATTTGAAATCATACGTGAGAAATAAAGCTCAACTAGAAGGCTCTATTGCTGAAGGCTATTTAGCCGAGGAATGTCTTACCTTTTGTTCCAGGTATTTAGATGATATTGAGACAAGATTTAATCAAGTTGGACGTGTTGAAGACACATCAAATCAATCTCAAATGCATCAGAAATAAAAAATATTTCCTGTTATTGGCCGATCAGTTGGGAGGACCTCAAATGTGACACTGACAGAATTGGAATTATTACAGGCACATAGATATGTACTGCTGAATAGTGAAATTGAAGATCCATTTATTGAAGAGATGAGGATATAAACAAAGAGACAAATAAGAGGCCGAACATGAAATGACAAAGATATAACGAAAGCTGTGAATAAAGAGCTTGTAGAATGGTTTGCACGACGTGTAAGTTCATAAATATTGCAATAAATATGAATATTAGTTTGGAACATACAATTTGTAAATCTATTAAATTATATTTCTTTTTTCAGATCATGAATACTGATACTCGAGCAGACTTGTCAGAAGATTTGAAGTTTCTTGCTAGAGGTCCTATAAAGCAAGTTAGAAAGTTCGACCCTTATAATGTGAATGGCTTTAGATTTCGTACAGTTGATCGAGAAGTGGGTTTGAAAACACAGAATAGTGGTATATTTACATTTGCTGAAGTGGGATACTATAGAAAGTTGCATGATATTATTGAATTAAACTACCATGGACAATTTTCTGTTTTTTTATTCAAATGCAAATGGGTCGATATTATCAGAGGTGTTAAAAGAGATTCATTGCAATTTACTTCTGTGAACTTCTCTCGCTTGATGGATGTTGGTGATCATGAAATGCATGATCTGTATATCTTTGCATCGCAAGAAAAAATTGTATATTATGTGAATGATGTTGTGGATAAAGGGTGGAGTGTAGTTACTCACATAATACAAAGAGATTTGTATGATATGGGTGATGAAGTGGAAGATTTGACCTCTGATATTGAATGTCATCAACAACAGGAAGCAGAATTATTTGTCCATCATGATATTGAAAATATTAGTCTTGCAAGGATGAATGAAGTGGATGAAGCAATGGAGCAGGAAACCGACATGATTGAAAGGTAAAATTATTGTATGTACAATTATTCATTCATGCAGTAACCACTTGTTCCATATCTGCAGTCATTCCTTATCATTGTTATATATATTTTGTTTGTTAGTACTGGGCATCTATTATCATTTTTAATTTTTTTTCTGCATAAGTTTTTTGAAATATATTTTTTGAACTTAATTTTATTTGATTAAATGACAGGAATTCCATGGAGGAAGAGGTATACTATTTATTCTAGTTCTGCGACGGATACCAATCCATCTGGGTCACTCCCCACGACATCTGAGACACCAGCTGCCTACACCCCCACACCATCTCCCCCTGCACCATCTCTCACACCATCAGAGGGCCTCCCATTAGAGGCTGAGTCATCGACTCCCCCTACAGGTGCCTCATCAGTTGGGCGGCGACAGACCCCTTCCAGTTCATCCCGGACATATTGGAGGGTCACAGTCATAGGTATAAATTTTAATTAAATAAATTTATTTCATTTTGTTTATACTAATTGTTTGCTCATTGAAGATGACAAAAATGAAACCATGGAGAAACACTTAAAAATCTCAGATGTTTGTAACTTGAATGGCGAAAAGATAGTCGTGCCATTTGATTCTTATGGAGTCCCTACGGATGATGTCACGGGGTTACTTGGCCAGATTATAGGTCAGTTGGCAGTGGATCCCATTTCCCTTCCCATTTTATATGATGATTGGAGACATATGCCTCCAAACTGGAAAAATGAAGTTTTCAATTCTCAAATAAAGGAAATTTTATTACATTATGGTTTAATTGAATGTCATGTTACTAATATGTTCAAAATGAATTTCTGTATACAGATGTTCTTCCACTTCACAGTTGCTGATGTGATAGCACAGAAGTAGTCTTTGAAAAATCTTGGTAAAAAATGGAAAGATTTCAAATGGAGATTGTGGTGTGATGTCAATGATACTTCGTTGACCTTGGAACAAATGTATGACAAGCTACCCAGTGGGGTACCGAAAGAGCAGTGGAAAGTTTTTTGTTGATAGGCATCGTGATGAGAAGTGGATGGTATTGAAATATATATTATTATATTATCCTCATTTTACATTAATACATGTTTATCAAGAGGAAATTACATTGGATACATTACTGTTAAATTACATTTTATTTTTTTCAAGATCTCTCACGACAGAATGCATCAAACAGGGTGAAGCAAGTCATCCCTCACACGGCGGGCTCAAAACGCTTTTCTAGAAGCCGAATGTCATTGGTAATATTTTAAATAGTTTAAAGATTTATAATAAAATATTATCTATTTAATATATTGAATTTTTTATTTATCTTTGCTTAATGCAGTCACAGAGTTTAGGGCACGAAGCCTCCCGGACTGAACTGTGGTTGGATGTTCACAGAAAATCAGATGGCTCTTTTGATAATGACCCTACCAAAGAAGTTGGGGTATGAAGTAAAGTTTTTATTATAATAACTTATTATCAGTTTTTAATGTGTTAATATGTATTGATATTTGATTTATAGGTAAAAATTAAAGAACTATGGGATGCCAATCCTGGGCAGTCCTACTCAGTCTCCCAGGATGACCTAGTTGCTCAAGTCCTTGGGAAGGAGCATCCTGGTAGAGTGTGTGGGATGGGTTTGGAACCCGTACCATCTGAGGTCTTTAGCAGGACATCAGGGATTCCAGTCGCATCTACTCCTAGTTATGGTTAGCCCATACCTGAAGATGCTCAAAGGGAGATTTCTTCTCTACGAGCCACAGTTCAAGACCAAGGGTCTCAGATATCCGCTATGCAGAAAGCGTTGACTGATTTATATCAGCAGATGAGTAGATATGCCCCCAGTGGTAGTGCACCGAGTGGTGGTGAGAAGGTAAATCACAAAAAATAACAATCATTTAGTTTGAAAACTTTTATTGGTTTTATGTTTAATTATAAATATGAAACAGAATTTAATTTTCAATATAATTTTCTTATAGGTGGCAGCAGGAGATGGAGGTGGAGAGGGTGACGATGCATCATCGGACCATGAGTAGTATTGTTGATGTGTTGAACAAATATGGGAAAGTTTGGTTTGTATATATAACATGTGTGGTGTATGGAACCTTTAAAAAACCATTGGTCTTGGAGGACCTTCAGTGGCTAACCTTGAATGATCACAATAACCTCAGGTGGTAAAGAGAATGATGTGTTTGTTTCATTGGTTATATGATCTATGGTAATAGGCTCTATGATGTTTCTGTTGTAAATTCAGCATTGGGAATTGGACTCATTAGGGTGTTTCATGTCCAAACAGCCATGTTGAATGGATATCACTAGATCAAGATGGTTTTTTGAGGTGATTTTCATGATCATTAATATTTTTTTTGAGGCACATAACCACATCACATGAAAATCAATGCAACTCACTTCCCATGAAGATTCCCTCTTTTCTAACTTTTATTTTATGAACATATTGGGAGATTGTTAGATGACATGTCATATGATAAAAAAGAATAATCATAGGGGTTTTACATGATTAATTGGGCTATGTATTAATGTGAAATGATAATATCTTAAAATTTATTTAAAGAAATTCCTCAATGATGGAGAATTATATACAACATAATTGATAGTGGTGATCTTATCCAAGTAAGAGTGACTTGAGTAAAATGATTTATATTTCTGGTTGGGTGTAATTAAATTCTTGTTATTACTTGGTCCTTTAGTTGGGTTTCATTCCAATGATGTTTCTATATTGTTAATTAGGTTTGACATAATGCTAACCATTCCTTTGGCATGCTATATAGTTTGGCTATTTTTTAACCATGTTGAACACTTTATAATAAGTTGTATAAGATGCCAACTATCATTCTTATTGGTATATGGGTTGGGTGTGATTCCAACCAAATTTTTGTGATAATGTAGGTTATAAATGATTCTGACAATTTATCTTGGTTTCTACATAGATTGGGCATAATTCCAAATATTCCTATGACTTCTTATATGGGTTGGGTGAGATTAAAACTAGTGTTCTTGTTAGTTACATGGGTTGAATGTAATTCCAACTATTGTTATTATTTATTATATGGGTTGGGTGTAATTTTAACCATTGTTATCTTCATGTATATATGTTGGGTGTAACACCAAACCTTTTCTTCTTTGATAGTTGTGTTGGGTGTGATTAAAAACATGAATGTTTTTAGTACTTGTGTTGGTAGTGATGTTAACCATGTTTAGTGTAACACCAAACCTTCTCTTCTTTGATAGTTGTACATGTTATTCATCATTACGAGGAGACATATATTTTTTAGTTTATCATGTACCATAAACCATAATTCCATAGTGAGTTGATTAGTTGATGGTTTCTAGGAACCAAAACTATTTATCTAGCCCATGGTGAGGTAGAAATTGGCCTATGAAATATTTTTATGCTTGGGGGAATACATATATTTGTGGAAACATATGATGAATTCCTTCCCGTTGAGAATGTTTGGCATGATAAATGGTTTCTTGTTTGGTTTGTTTTCCAGGGCAGTGGTGGAGTATAAATAGAAATGCTATTTTTTTTTCGGGTAAGCATTTCGCGGAAGTTTTAACTGCCACTAATGTTTTACCACTTATACATTTAGTGGCGGTTTAAACCGCCGCTAAATGTTTTCGGCAGACTTCTTAGCGGTGGTTAAAACCACCGCGAAATCACACCAGAATTAGTTGCGGTTTAAACCGCCGCTAAACAGGCGAATGACACGCCTGAATTTCGCGGTGATTATAGACGCCGCTAATTATATAGCCCGTAAAACCACCACTAAATTAACCAAAAACCGCCATGAAATGAGGTACTATGAAGCTTTTCTTTTATCGCCGTGAAATGCATAAAAACACCGCTAATAGATTGCTGACGCCTAGTTTAGCGGCGGTTTCTGTAAACCTCCACCAAACCATATAGCGGCGGTTTAAACCGCCGCTATATGAAAAAAACCGCTGCTAAGAGGCGTTTTTCTTGTAGTGATGGCTCAAATTAAGATTTCATGATTACTTTTACACTCTAAGCTCACGTGATTAATGCTCAGTATGAGAAACAAGAGGTATTGGTGAAACTAGACAATTTGTGCCACAAAAGATGCAATTATGTGGGGATTATGTATGTATGACTGCCCAAATAGATGAAGATTATGACTTACTTCAAGTAAGAAATCAAGGAACAAGGTCCATAAAGGTATATATGGAGATTTTGATACTCTAACTTGGGGCTTACTCCTGAGAAAGATGCCCAAATTAGGAGGGGAATTTATGATTGGGTTTTACTTTTGAGAATGAAACCCAGATCAAAAGTAAATTAAGACTGGTTAAGTGAAATTAAGACTGAGGATTACTCCTAAGAAGGAGGCCCAGGTTAAGGGACTTGGGGATTACTCCTAAGAAGGATGCTCATATTTGTAGACTTTGATACTGGGGCTTATTCCTAAAGAGGAAGCCCAGGTTAAGAGAACCATGGTTGGGGCTTACTCTTGAGAAGGATGCCCATATTTGGGAACTTGGAGACAGGGGCTTACTCCTGAAAAGGAAGACTAGGATAAGGAAATTATGACTGGGGCTAACTCCTAAGTAGGATGCCAAGATTAATGAGGACTTGGGGCTTACTCCTAAAGAGGATGCCCAAATTAATGAGAATTTGGACTGGGGCTTATTCCTGAAAAGGAGGACCAGGTTAAGGATTCTCTCATCTTAAAGGATGAGGTTGAATGAATTAAATCTCTAACCTTAGTGATATGAGGATATGTAAATCACTAGGTTTTAAGAGATGTTCCACAGAATTCCTTTCAGATAAGGAAGCCAATAAATAAATCATTCCATGAATGGATTTGGAGAGAGTTCTAAAGGCTTAATCCTGAAGAGGAGAGGTGGATAGGTGTAAGATAGGTGAAATGGGTAGGAAGGGAACCCAAAAAGAGATGGGTGTGCAAGTACTGCGTGGGCGTGCAAGTCCTGGTCATGTAGGTGTACCTGCGCGACACATGGGTACTTTCACGACAGCTAATCCTTTGGGTAGAACTTGGGGGAGGGTTGAATCAAGCCCTTAATACTACCCCTAGAGACTTTCAGAAGAGAGGCATGCAAGTTATGTGGAAGGGGTAAGGTGGTGTGCAAGTGTGGCCATTTCCCTTAAGGGATGGCCACCCAGCCGCACAAGTGTTGATGAGTTTCAATAGTTATGCCTTCCTCCCCCTCTTTAGATCTTCTGTTCTAGGTAAGAAATTACCTTAGAAGTGTTCGGAAGCTTTGAGAAGAGACTAGGGAGTCGGGAGCTCAAATTTGAGGTCTTTGAGGTTTTTCCTCTTTTGAAATGGGGGGCCCACAGGGGTATTTATAGGCTAGAGAGACTCTGGGTAAAATTTAAAAGAGGGCGTACAAGTTACTTGTGTGACCAATGAGAGGCGCGCTAGTATACTTGTGCGATGTTGTTGAAACTTGCGCGACACATGTGCATTGGAATCTTGGTTCATGCCTTTGTCAATTTTTGATGTTTTCTTCAAAGGATGAATAACTTTATGCTAAGGCATTTCCCTTTCCATTCGTTTAGACTCCGTGATGGAAAGGAGCATAAAAAAAAGTCCCCCCTCAGAGTTGGATCCGAAAGAAATGAGGATGTGACTCTGAGGAAAAGCAGAAAACCAAAGGAAAGGCGACGCGCAAGTGTTGAGTGCACAGAGGGCGGCCAGCAAGGTTTGAACCATGAAGGCAGCGGCTTGCAAGGGTGCGGCCTGGCCTATAAATACATGGTCATTCTCGCGTAAAGCTACCGGATTTAGAATTTTCGAGCTCTCACCGTGAAAGTTACCTTTTCCGTGCAAGTTACTTGTTTTCCGCTATTTCTTTTTCGTCGCGCTGCTGTCAAGGTATTTGGACTTGCGCGGTTATACATGCGCACCAAAAACCTGTGTGGCACATCATACTTGCGTGACACATCCATACTTGCGCATCAAGATTAGACTTGTGCGCCTTAATGCCTTTGCCATTTTTTTCAAATTTCTTCACAAAATTTATGAAAAATAAACCAATTTAAGAGTTAATTCATTAAACTTTTGTACAGATTCAAGGGATCCCAAGAGAATTGGAATGACTGATGAACTAGCTAGCAAACAGATTGATGATATGATGAGTATCATTGGACTTGATTACTATACCTTCTGTGATAGTACTCTTCCAGAATTGGATAAGTATTTGGAGAAGTATCATCATGACTTCCCCCAGAGCATTTATCTTCCTTTGTATGGCTATGGTCATCTGCAAGAAGTTACCATTCCAGAGGCAAAGAACTATCTCCCAATTTCTTGGTTTCAGAATTATACCAACTTTTCTTCAGCAAATATTTCATGTGGAGGATTATTTCTAAGTGATGGAATAGTAGAGAAGGCCCATATGATGCATCATAGCCCTTGTACTCTAGATCTAAAAACTCATAAGCCCGAGATGCAACCACATTATTATCCCTCAATCTTCCAAAATTCTTAGATGGATCAATCCAAAGGCTGGAAGAAGAGCTGGGACTTCCGTCCTGGAGGAGGTGTGAAGCCAACCTGGATGTGGGCATAATGGGTGCGACAAACCTGTCCATATTTTGTCGAGGATTTGAAATAGGTTGCGATATATGAAGCCATCTAGGCTGGGAAAACATATGTTTACAGGCATGATAACTTAGTGATAGAGATACTCAGCCATTGGAGCCCAGAAACCAATTCTTTCCATCTGAATCATGGATAAGTAGGAATCAGTTTGTGGGATGTCCACAAGATCTCAGGGGCTCCAATTTTGGATGATATGTATGATGAATTCATTCCTCCCAAGGTGACTTGGAATGATTCAGAGAAGACCGCAGCTTTGGCTCGGGAATTATTGAAAATCTTCCACAAGATCAAGAGTTCAGAGACCTCCTTGACTCATTCTAGAAAGGATATTCATACAAAGGAATGGATGAATATATTTCTTATCAATAAGAAAGAGAAGGATCCGAAGGAGAAGGGATCAAAGGAGAATGGATCCAAGAAGAAGGGGCTCAAGGAGAAGATTCCCACTCGTCCTACCAATTGCCCCAAAATAGAGAAAAGGGGTGCTACAAGAACATTCTAGCCGACCCTAAAGGCAGGAGAATTTGAGAAGTGGGGATATGAGGTGAATCAGACATTCCCAAAGAAGACTCATTTAGTGGGCTTCTTGGCCTTGTGGCTCAGCATTTATCTTCTGCCAGTCATGGAGGTGTCAGGCCAAAGACCTTCATTATTGTGGAAAAGTTGGCTGAGGGAAAAATGGTTGGGTTGGATACCCCCATTTTAGCAAAGATTCATAGGATCTTACTCCATGTCTTCATGTGTAATTGTCCTTTGAGAATAGTGGGACCATTCCAAGTTTTGTGGGGATGGATCGCCACTCACTTTAGGACGTGTAATGTATAGAATAGAGTAAAAATCCCCAGAAGTTCTTTCAGGCCATCAGTGCAGGCATTCTCTGGAATTTCTCCATTAGTTCCCAATGCTTATGAAATGAAGGTGAGGCTGAGCATGTATAAGTAATTCAACTTCTTTCTTTATGGAAATCCACAAACCAGGTGGTTTGTTGATGATGGAACAGCCATCCTGGATTTGAGGGCATACATGCTGGCCTGCAGAGATGGTGTGCTGGTCACCAGAATTGACAGAGATATTATATGAGAGGCCTTTGCTTCATATAGATTCTCACGTCAACTCAAGTCTTTACAACAAACCGTTGTATCTCCCCTCGGGTACGTCAAGTCAGAGCAACATCTGATGGTTGCCTGGAAACTATGGTTGCTGTCATCTAGGGAAAAGACAGGGGCAGTGTTTGAGTTACCAGTTGAAAAAGAGGAATATAACTTGACTACATGGTATGTTGAGCACTGGATAGCAGCATATCCTAGAGGTGTGCTAAATCATCCAGTTTATCAGGTGGGGAAAAAGAAAAGGACTGTAGAAAAATAAACTCTTCCTCATGAAGGTGATTCTTCCCCATCTGAAGCTGATTCGCCAGATTCCTCATCTAAGACTGACTCACTGAATTCCCAAGATGGGGATGATGAGGCACAATAAGCAAAAAAGCAGCCTCGTTCTTGATATAATCCTCTGGTCAGAATCAAAAGGCCCACTCCATCAACTCCTGGTGAGTTACTTCATTGTGGCAATTTAATAACCATCACTTTATAGAGAAACAAGTCTTATTTTCTTATTCTCTATTATTAATTCAAGGACCTGGGAAGAAATTGAAGTCCAAGATTTTAGGACCACCCTCGCAGCCTTCTGGTACACATACTGAATATCTACAACCAAAAGCTTTCCAGACATGGCAAAGTCTATATTGTGGTACTGAGACTGCCTGGACGGATTTTTGTGAGGGTCTACAACTCCCTGAAATAGGGAATCTTGTAGCTTCTATAGATATCCATTATGAGGATAACCCCAATGAAGTGTGGGATTACATCAGAGAGATATAAATGCTCATATATGCCACTGATGATTCCATTCATGTCACCAAGCGGGTGAAGGAAATGATAGATTGTGGTTCCACTGAGGGGACTGATGAGGAGTGGCACGATTACGTGGACCCTGAATATGTATGTTTTCTTTCCTTATTTTCCTTGCAACTTGATTTCAGTCAAAGCTTTTTTACTCAAGGAAATTATTTTCTTCATCTTGCAGCTCGCAAAGAAAGGAACTAATGAGGTCCCTTCGCCACAATATAGCCCTGGAGGTACTTCCATTGGGGCTGCTGATGAATCTGCTCACGAATCGGGTGAGATATCTTTAGGCCGACAGGCCATGAATGAGGAGTTGGACATGGCCTTCTATTATCAAATTCAAGTTCATGTAACGGAGACTACTGATACTCCCAAAAAACCAAAGAATCAAAGGCAAAAATGGAGGAATTCCATAGTTAAGTGCTTCATTAGTAGCGGTAAGTCTGTCGGATAATCATCAGTCTATACCAATGAAAAGTTTGCTCATATTCCTTGGGATTACAGGGGATTCTTTAATTTTTTCTCTGAGGGAGAGGACTGATCCTCCTTTGAGGACCATAGAGGGTGCTGTGGAGAAATCGAAAATTCAGGATGACTTGGCTGCTCCTGGAGAAGATCCAGCATCTGTTCCCAGTATCCCTCTTGCTACTGTTGCATGAAGAGAAGAACCTGCTTCTTGTATGTTAACAACGCTTAATAAAACGTTGAATGAAATATCGAATGACTTCCATTCTGTGATACTTCAGGTTCAACCCCTGCATTAGAGCTTTTGGAGGCTATTGCAACTGATGCCATGATTTTATCTGAAGATGATGTCCAGGGTCAGGGACCGCAGGATGATGGTCACCCAGAAGACACATCAAATTCTCCCACTGATGAGACTAACCATGATTCTGAGATGACATTAGATTAAATGATGTAACTTGGTGCATCTTTCGAAGATTTTATAAATCATGTTAAATTACCATGTAATTTAGAAGATTATGGACGTGAGTGTTATCCTTCGTCCTATTAAAAATAACTTCTTATTTCATGTCTAATCATGATCGGTTCAAATATGCAGCTCTGTCTGAGTAAGATGTTGAACTACCCATGCCTGAAGGGGGTACAAAAAACCCTACCATGGCAAAACAATTAGCACAAGTAGAGCTGATCCCAATAGATCTTCCTCAAACTCACCCTGAAAATCCTGTTGAGGCTAGGAAAGATAGGGCAGAGCCTTCTCAAGTTACTGATCTACCGTTGGGTAAGGGATAACAATATTTTCAACTGTACTTAATTTTCAAGATATCCAATTAACTTTTGTTATCCTTTGAAACTAACCAAATCATTCAATTGATTAGGGACATCAATTTTAGTGGCTAGATCTAGAGGTGAAGCCTCAGCCTCCACCCCAATGGGAATTGAAAGTGAAGAAGCACAGGTCAAGGGGGAAAGAGTAGAATAGGGCACTTCCTTAAGTGAATTAATCCTAGATTACATTCCCCCCCTGTGATAGTGATGCTGAGTCGGATCCAGAAATACAGAATGAATTCCAATTTTCACGATGCAAGGCATGGAAAAAGATATGTAAGATCATATCCGAAGTGACTTTACAAGAGCTATCATCGAAGATCCCTCAACTGTCATCCCTATTTGTCATACTAGTACTTGGCGGTTTTGGATATTAAATGATCCATTCCGCAGTGAAGCAAGTCATCATAAAGAGGGAGCAGGAGCAAAAGTGCCATGAAGATCTAACTAGGGTGAAGCTATCAGCCAATATTAGCAAATTTGAGGCTGTAGTATCCCGAGCTGAGGCTGACTATGTTGCCAAGATGAAGGAACTGAAGCATAAGATTAAAGATAAAGTCATCCAGCAGATGCACCTTCAGCAACAGTTAGATGCTGTAATTGGAGAACTTGAACAACTCAATAATTCACTGGAGGGACCTCAAATGAGTGGTATGAAATCCATCATAAATGCCAACAAAGCACTCCATCAGGCTGAAAAGAGTGAAGTTGGTCGAGTGCATGAGCTTCAAGTGGCTGCTGATGAAGCTCGGGATGTTGTACATCATGTGAGGACTTATGTTGAAAGTCTTTTGTAATTTCTTGGAAAAGAGAAGAGACTCCAATATGTAGACATACATCTAATTCTTGTGCATCAAATGGAAATAACGCTTTCAATTTCAATCATCTGTGCACACATTTTCCTTTTCTACCTACATTATATTTTTAACTAAGCCAATGGGACTAGTAAGCATAGTTTGATTTTTACTAAAATTATTATAAAATAAATAACCCTATAAACTTCGAATCTTTTAATTACTCAATATTACATAAATCAATCAAAATATATGTTTAGTGAGATATAACTTGACTTTTATTCAGATTTCCCTTGTCTTTTGTGGGCAGTTTAATGTTATGCATGTCAGACATAAAAAGGCTAATGTTTAAGGTTGAAATAGCCTTGACCGAATGGATTAAAATTGACTCAATTCCTTGAAAATTTATCTGAAAACATATTACCACACTCAAGTATGAAGTAAAACATGTAAAATATGACTTAAGAAATTTTAAATCTGAGGATTTATACGAAAAAGGGCTAAAAGTCATTAGAAGATGTAGTTCCCAAGAATGAAGTTACCATTTTTTAACAAACCTGTTAGGGGTTGAATTATGCAGGGCCACCTAAGGGCATTGGCTGCATAGTCAGATAATAGCATCTTTTGGCTGAAAAGTCTGTTATGTAGACTGTTTATACAAGGTCTCCTAAGGGCATGTGCTGCATAGTTAGGTAAAAGAACTCTCAGAAATTTACTTTTCTTCTGTTAAAAAGCCAGTGGAAGTTTATGGGGATTAAAATTTTCCAAAGCATAGAGTTTGTTGTATGGAGAGAGGTACTTGAATATGGAGAAGATATTTCCAAACAATATTGTCTACGAATTGGATGAATGTCACTCCTATAAAGGTCTAACCCAAACGTAGGGAAGGGAAATATAAACCTTAGACTTGAATATATTCAGATAATGAAAAAGATTATGGGAAAAATATGTTAAGGATGGCCTTTTTTCAGATCCCTATATATTGCCATTAAGACAACTAAGGACAAAAGATATTTTCTTCCCAATAATGAAGTTACCACTATTTTGAAAAACTCGTTAGGGGGTTGAATTATGCAGGGCTTCCTAAGGGAATTTAGATGCATAGTCAAATAATACCATCTTTTGGCTGACACATCTGTTATGTTGACTATTTATGCAAGGCCGCCTAAGGGCACGTGCTGCATGGTCAAGAAAAATAATTCTCATAAATTGGACATTCTGTGACCTGAAGTCAAGAAAAGGGTTATGAAGATCTAGAAGTATTTAACACTAGGATTATGACACATAAATATGGGTATTGTCCGATGTATGTAGTGATACACAAATCGTTGCTAACCATAATCATGTTGTGGATGGATCCTGATTTGAAATATTGGACTTCACTACGTATCTCATAAGGATGGGAATCAATCCATATGTAGTTCGTGAAATGTAGGTTAATGTCGTGTGGGATGAAAGTGTTGGAGATCTAATTTTAGGGTCATAGAACTTGGACCATTATAAGAAATACACAGTGTGTGTTTTCATAGGGACTTTTTAGCCAGGGGACTGAAAGTGGAGTTTGGGGTTAGGACCAAAGGCTTGGGGCTGGATTTGAGGGACACTCGAACATTCCTACATATCCCATAAGGATGGGAATCAAGCACACGTAGTTCTATAAATACCCTCTGTAGAGATTTGGTTCGTACAAGTGAAGGGTGAAAAGGGGACTTTAGTGCAATGATGGTTTGACCCAAGATAAAAGGTTCAGGCATTACCATGTATGCGTATAGTCTTTGAAATATAACATGATTGAAAACCAATGTAAATAATGATTCCCTCCCAGGTGAGGGTATCAAAGAATATTGTAGTTTATTGTCATACAAGACAAAAATGTTGTACAGTTTAATGTCGTATAGCAAGGATGAAGGTGAACCAATGTAATGATATTGATTCTGAGGGTGGTTTCATGAATCAAAATCATATGAGATGGAGGTGAACCGATGTGAAGAAAGTGGTTTCGGGCTTGAACCTTAGGAGGTTGCCTATGTACCCAGCCTAGAAGGCAAGGATCAAAGTCCGCATAGTTCAATTAAATAATGAATTAGTTATCAAGTTGTTCTTTGGGACAATGACCTAAAAAATGGTGTTGGTACTTATACATGGTTAGCGGCCTGGAGAGGGTGTTATGGTTGATGTTTTCTCTAAGCTCACGTGAGTCATACTCGGTGTGAGAAACAAGAGGTAGTAACAACCCTAACAATGCACAGTTTAATGTCATGTAGGACATATGAAGGAACTATGCAATTTAATGTTTTGTAGTAAGGACTATTGATGGTGCACAATTTAGTGTCATATAGCATGGAAAAAATATAGTTTAACATCATGTAGGACATATTAAGGGATTTATGTACAGTTTAGCATCATGTAGTTCGGAAGATGGGGATAATACAATTTAATGACATGTTGGACAAAAAATGGGACTATGTAGTTTAATGTCATATAGTAAGGACAAAAGAAGACATAGTTTAACGTCATGTTGGATATATTAGGGACTTTTTCATAGTTTAACGTCATATTGGATGAAAAAGGGATGAATCATTTTAGCTTCATGTTGGAAAATAGTGCGAATAGTTTAAGGTCATATGCATGGACCATAACTATATAGTTTAATGTCATATAGGATAATGAAAAGGAAACAGTTTAATGTCATGTTGGATGAAAGTGTGAATAGATTAAAGTCGTATGCATGGACCCTTGGTTATGTAGTTTAACGTCTTGCTGGACGTAAGGGACTTCTATACAGTTTAGCATCATGTAGTTAGGACATCACAGTATAACATCATGATGGACATAAGTTCCAATAGTTTAAAGTCGTATGCATGGACCGTTGGTTATGATGCGGTTTAATGTCTTGTTGGACAATAGAAATGCTGATATTTTAAGTTCATATGCATGGACCGTTGGTATATTTTGTGTTTATACAAAATATTTCTTCAGAAATCTGGCATTGGTTGGAGTAGTGATGAGTTCTCCATCCATTGAGATTAAAGAATAATCTCCATTGGAGTAGACCTTATGTATTGAATAAGGTCCTTCCCATTTTGGCTCAAGCATGGGAGGTTTCTTCCCTGGTATCATTGGAGTTCTGAGAACTAATACAAATTCTCCTTGAACTAATGAACGAAGACGAACTTTTTTGTTAAAAGATCATGTTATTCGATTCTGATAGATTTCCAAGTGGTGCAGGGTGCACAATCTTTTCTCATATAACCATTCCAATTCATCCAATCGCTTTTGAGATTGTTCATCTGTAGATGACTGATCACAAATGGCTACTCTGAGCGAAGGTAGTTAAACCTCAATTGGCAAGACTGCTTCTGTTCCATATACCAATGAATATGGAGTTGATCGTGTTGTAGTGCAGGTGGTGCTTCGATAAGCCCATAAAGCATGAAAGAATTTATCAGGCCATGATTTCTTATCATTATCCACCATCTTTTGCAGTATATTTGACAGAGTCTTGTTGAATGCTTCTATCTGGCTATTGGCCGCTGCATGATACTGAGATGAACGATTGGATTTAATGTTGTATTCTTGATATAACCTTTTTACCTTGGATGAACATAATTTGGTTCCATTGCCTGTCAATATGGTATGAGGGACACCAAATCAGGTAATGATGTTAGACTTGATGAAGCTAACAATGTATTTAGAACAAACTTCTTTGAGAGGTATTTCCTCTTCCTATTTGGAAAAGAAGTCAGTAGCAGTAAGAATATACTTAAACTGCTTGGATGTAGCCGAATGATAAGGTCCCACCACATCCATTCCCCATGTGGCAAATGGCCATGAGTATTTAGCTGTATGAAGCAACTATTGGGGTTGATGAATGAAGTTGGAGTGTACTTGGAATGAATGAAACTTCTTTGTGAAATCAACACAATCTTGTATCATTGAAGGAAAAATGTATCCAAGCCTTCGAATTTGATTAGATAATTTGTGTCCAGACTGGTAGGAACCACAGACTCTTGCATGCACTTCTTTCATGACAACCATTGTCTCTTCACCATCAATGCATCTGAAGAGAACTCCATCAAAACCCCTTTTGTAGAGAACTTTCTCTAAGTGATCTGGGCTATCATAAAGAGTAAAATTGACCAAGCATCTCCAGACATGTTCTTTCCCAGCTCTATCAGGTGGAAGTATTCCATTTTGAAGTTATTCCCTGATAGGTGTCATCCATCCTATAGTATGACCATATGGTTCAGAGTTGGGACTAATTTCACTGATTTCTTCTGTTTAGATTTGAAGATAAGGTGAAATTGTATGACGGTGGGCAATAGTGATGGTTCTGTCATCCCAATTTGGATCTTCTAGAGTTGTGGCTATATTATCCAGTGCATCAGCTTGGGTATTTTGTGATCTTGGGACATAAGAAAATATCGGTTCCAAAGGGAATTACACCATTAGATCTCTGACATAATCATACAAAGGTATTAGTTCTTCTTTTCTGATTGTGTAATCCCCATTGACTTGTTTGATTACCTGGTCTGAATCACATTTCACCTTTAAGTGATTCACTTGTGGTTGAAGCACCAACTCCAATCCTGCAATAAGAGATTGGTATTCCACTTCATTATTTGTACCGCCTCCCAATAATGAGAAAGAATAAGGTAACACTACCTTTTCTGGAGAAATGAGCACAATTCCTAAGACAACTTAGTTGAATTTTGGATTCTCCATTTTCCTCCCTGTTGGACTTCTGGAAGCACAATTAATGTACATTTTCCATGTTTGAAGACTTTCTTGAATAGAGAAGACTTACTCATCAGGAGTTCAATATCTGAAGATGTGTCTTCCACTAAAGGGTGTTCGACTAGGAAATTAGCCAGAGCTTGGCCCTTCATTCCCTTTTGAGACACATATTGAATATCAAATTGCTGAAAAATAACTGCCCACCTTGCCAGACGTCCTTTAAGCATTGGATGAATAAGGATGAATTTGAGCGAGTTATTGTGATATATCAATTGGACCTCGTGATGTTTCAGGTTGTATCTCAACTTCTGAAATACAAAGATTAATACTAGGAAGCACTTATCAATACTTGAATATCAAGTTTCTTCTTCAAGCATAGTTCGACTGAGATAGTATAGGCTATTTTCATTCCCAGCATCATTCTTCTGAGCAAGAATGGAACCCAATGATCGCTCTAAAGTTGTCATACAGAGGATAAGTGGTCTTCCTTCAATAGGTGGCATGAACACTGGTGGACTCAAGAGATACTTCTTAAGAATATCGAATGCTTCTTGAAATTCTTTAGTCCACTTGTAAGTGACTCCCTTCTTCATCAATTTAGTGAAGGGTAAACTTTTTCCTTCCAAATTGGCGATGAAATGTCGAATATAGGCTAAGTTTCCTTGAAGTCCTCTCAATTCCTCTAAATTTAAAGGATGTGACATACCAAGGATTGACATTGTCTTCTCAGTATTGACTTCGATACCATGATGGCGTACAAAAATGCCGAGAAATTTTCATGAGGTTACCCCAAAAGCACATTTTAAGGGGTTCATCTTCAAATTATGTTGCTGAAGTTTGTGGGATATGATTTCCAAATCAGCCAAGTGATTAGAACGTTGTTTGGATTTAACAACCAAATCTTCCACATAACATTCAATAAACATCCCTAAAAAGGGATTGAAGATACGATGCATGGCACGCTGTATGTTGCGCATTTATTCTTTAGGCCAAAGGGCATTACCCGATAGCAAAACACACCCCAAGGGGCTCTGAAGGCTATAGATTCCTCATCTTCTGGAGCCATTCGGATTTTATTATATCTAGAATATCCATCCATGAAGAAGAGTGCTTCATAGCCATCTGTTTCATCAATTAAGAGTTCTGTAATTGGTACTAGAAAATCATCCTTAGGACAATGCCGATTATGATCTCTGAAATCAATGAAAACTCGAATTTTCCCATTCTTATTTTTCACTGGGACAATATTAGACAACCATTTGGGATATTTAAATTCTCTGACGAAGTTAGCTTTGATAGGCTTATCCACTTCATCCTCAATTTTGGAAGCATAGGTTGGGTGTGTTCTTCTATAAGCTTGTTTGAATCCTTTATGTTCTTCTGGAAAACCCAAATAATGAGTGGAAACATCAAGATCTAGCCATGGTATCTCTATATAGTTCCAAGAAAATATATCTCAATTTTTCTTTAGAAGGTAAATATACATCTCCTGCTCTTCAAGAGTCATGGAGTCACTAATTAGAGTGGGGCGTGGATCCTCTTTTGCACGCATATTTATTTCTCTGAGTTCATCCACAGTGGTAGAGATACCCTCTTAAAATGCTGGAGGAGAATCCCCGATATCTTCTTATTCTTCTTCAACATGTGTTATTTCTTATGTTTCTACTTGCATAGTAGATGATGAAGTAGATTTTTCATGATCATAAGAGATGTCAAAATTTGAACATCTTGAAGAAGAAGCTTCCATTTCTGATCCTATTGATGATGAATGGTCTTCCTTGGGTAATAAAGAGGAGATGATGGATTGAGAATCAACATCATCGTTTACCTATGACATTGCTATAACTTACTCTGATTCAATTGTCGAAGTATAGACTTGCTGAATTTCAACATATAAATGAAGACATCCCCATTTGAGCCTTCATCATTGCTTGGTGAATCATCACTTTCTCCCATGTTGTCTGGCTTGATTTCTGTAATTGACATTTTGGAGGTTTCCATAAGAGTATTTTTATTTGGGTCTATCCTGTCAATTTGACTGATAGGTAACACAAAATCTGTACTCACATGTGTAAATGGGTTTAATGGAATCTTTTCCAAACCATATGGAGCATTAACTTTGGTAACCTCCCTTGTTGTGGATTTGTCTTTTCCCTTTATGTGATAGAATTCTGCCTCAATGTATTGATATTCACATGTATTCAATGTGGATTTATCACCATAAAATGTCCTAATTTGACCATCGAAACAATATTTGATACATTGATGGTATAACGAAGGGATAGTCGCATGCCGATGTATCCAGGGTCTACCAAGCAAGATGTTGAAGGCTGAATCTTGATCAACAACCATGAAATCTGAATTGGATACAAGATTTCCAAACTAAGTTCTGAGTGTAATCTCGTCCAGTGGTTCTTGTTCATTTTTATCATATCCTTGTAACATCAAAGTAGAAGGAGATAAATCAGATTCTATGAGGCCCAATCAACGAAGTGTACGAATGGGGATGAGGTTGACTCCTGAACCATTATCAATGAATACTCTTTGGATGTCTACACCATTGACCTTTTCAGATAAGTAAAAAGGTCTAATATGACCATGCATGACATCATCTTCATCTTCATCAGTAAAAGATATCACTGCATGGCATTCTGTAGGATTATTATCTACATGGTAGACTTCAACTACAAAAATTTCAGTTTCAAACTCTTGAGGATTTGACGAAGCCTCGATGAGTGAATCCCAAAGACTCTTTGATAAATTCAAAGAATCCAGAATTGATAACTTGGCTGGTATTTGGGCCAAGTGTTTCGATACATCATACTTTTGATCCAAAGGTCTGTGTTTCCCAACAGGAACATGTGGTTTAATAGGTGCCTTGGTAGTTGATTCTTTTGAAGTTGAAGCATCTGGTGTTGGGATTGGAGTTGTTAACACTCCTCGATTTAGAATATGAGACCGATTAAATCTGTTTACTTGCTGAGAGGAAGAAGATGGATCCTTCAACCGATCTTCCAGAATAATTGTGCCAGAACTGATTCTGCCTTATGGAGAATAACTTAGTTGTTCTTGTTGAGATCATTGAAGGGCTCTGCCATGAATTTCTATCACATACACAGTTCTAATAGGGGTAGAATTGGAATAGTGGACTCTGAAAGATCCACGTCTTCCCCTATATCCTAAGCCTCGGGAACATCCTCTGATTTATCTGTTTTCTACAGGGAATTTAGGCTCATCAAAATCAAAATTGCGACTATCATATGGATATATTAATTGAAACATATTAACAGAACCGAAAATAAACTCTTCATCTGATGAAGACTCTACCTGATTAGCCTGTTTAGGTTGTTCCTTTTGGTGGGGTGATGCTCGTGGCTTTGAAGTAGATGGAACAAAATCTTCCAGAGTCAAAGACAACTTGGGCTTTGACACATACTCATCTTTTTCTTATTCTTCTTCTTTCTTTGAATAATGTTGTTTCATTGAGGATTTTACCTCTAATGAAGAGGTTTTTGTTGTGGCATTCATGGAAGGAGGCATAATTGGTTTCTTCAATTGTGTTCAAAAAATAGCATGAGTTCAGTTGATCATTTTTCTGACCATCCAATTATCATATTTTTGTGCATATTTGTTCTTGACTTCTTACCACTCGCCTCCTCCTCTGGATCTGTAGCAGTAACACATGCTACCTAAGTTGGAGAACCTTTCAATTTGACTTGTCCCAAGTCGACCATTTTTTTCAGGAGGTCCTCAAAGACAAAACACTCTGGAATGGAATGCCCCAACATCTGATGAAATGGGCAATAGTTGGTACGGTCTTCATCTCCTTGTTTGGCCTCTTGGACCTTGGAAATTGAACCAAATTATTTTATAAAGCCGAAATGAAGTAACCAGGAACTTGTTCATTTTGGAAAGAGTAAACTTTTCTCTTTAAATCCTTAAATTGTTTTCTTCTTTTATCTCTTTGATCATCTTGACAAAACGGCCTCTGTTGCTGATGCTCAGGAGGTGGAGCCCTTCGAGAAGATGAAGGTTTTGAAGTAGAAGCAGGTACAGGTTCTCGTTTAAGCATAACTATAGCAGTCTCGGATTTACCCATTCTCCTTCCTAAAGCTGATGGAATTACATGACCTTCATCCTTAGTCTTTATAAGAGAATCTACAATCTGTTGAGTAATTGAAGTAAGGTCTCGAAACCCTCTTATGTATTTCATAGGGATCAGCGGTGTGCACAACTCATCATGTAAATTTTCCACACATATTAGCAACAATTCCTCTTGAGGGAGTGTTAAGCTTAGGGAATATGTTAATCCCTTCCAGCGAGCAATGAAATCTGATACCCATTCATTCTCCCTTTTCTTACAGTTTTTATGATCAAAAACTGTTGTCTTTGGCAACTTTGATCTGAACTGAAGAAGGAACTTTTGACGAAGATCCTCCCATCCAGTAATTTACCGAGATTGCAAGCTTGTGTACCAAACAAAAGTAGGTCCTTGTAATGACTTTACAAAACACCTGAGCTTAAGTGCTTATTGTTGTTGAAGGGTTCCCATCATAGGATCTCAATAAGAAATAAAATTTGTTAAGTATTTCTCTGGGTCTCTCGAACCATTAAAGATTGGGAATGTGGTACTTGAAAAATTTGATGGGGGAGGAATTGCATCAACCCATTCAGGGTAAGCTATCTTTTCTGGTTGAATTTGAGAATGCTTTCCCTCCATAGCTTCCAACCAAGCTATTAATGATTCAATAGTAGTGATTAACTTTTGAGAAACATCCGGTTGAGCTTGGACCTAAACATGTGCAATGACTGGAGCTGGTACAGATGTGGTGGATGGTGCTACAACTGATGGTAGCACTGCCAATTATTGTTTCACTTGTCCCATAGGATTAGACCTGTGAGGGTGTACTGGTAAAGGAGTATATTCTTCATTCATTTCAGTCACCGCAAAAAAATCTCATGGATGACTGACTCCAGCACATTTAGGAGGAAGACTACTTTGAAGTAATTCTGCATTCAACCTCCTCAATTCCTTCATCTCTTCCTCTTGTTGTGCGAATATTTTCTATATAAAGAGTGATTGGCCTTCTCCAGAGGAAGGTTATGTAACCTTATTCTTTCCTTTCCCCTTATTGGACACCTTTCGGAGAGGGGGAAGTAGGTTACTTGAAGGATTACTTAGGTTTTGAGTAATCCTTTGATTTTGTGTACACACACCTTTTTCATTTATGTCTGTGTGTACAACTTCTTGAGTAGGAACCTCTTCATCTGATCCCTCTGAGTGAACCTTATCTGGTGGATCAGCAACAACGGCATTAATGACATTAATTGATGCATAATGCATTGCATCTCTTATATCGGCATTTCGGCGATAATGCCTTCTTCCATGTCCTTTATAAGACATTGCCTTTTGTTTATTCGATCCCTCAGGAACTTCATGACAAACAGTAATTTGGAAGGAATCTCCTGATAATTTGGCTCTTCGTTCCTCTTGAGGCTTCTTCCCTAATTTAAAGAATACTGACTTTCTCTGAGGGAAGTATTGAGTATTTGAAAAAGTCCCCAATCCAGTGGACTGGGGTTGTTCCTTCTCAACTCCTCGAATCCTATTTCTTGATTCTGAGGGTTGAGTTAAAAGTGTCCCGAGTCTGGAAATATGGGGTGGTTCTTGACATTAAATATCTGAGACCTTCTTGAAAACTCTCTTGATCTTGTGATCCTTATTCTGGAAATTAGCTGGATGCATCAAACTGCATTGACTTTTATCACTCGGCTCAAAAGACCATTGGATGATTTCTGACACTTCTGTCACTTGGTGATGTGCTTGCTCCAAACGAGAGGCCTGTTCAATATTCTCGTTTGCTTGATACATGAGTAATTCAACAACTTCTTCTCTATATGCTTGATTTTGAGAGGAACTAGTTGAAGCCGGTTCTTGGGAAAGCTTTTGATTACAAAAAAAACCCATTGAATATGGTTGGCTATGGGCAATAACATTTCATGAGACCATTTTTGGAGGGCTTTGCTGACGTGAGAGTATAGTGAAATGTAGTGCTCCATGAACACCCCATCCCCAGATATGAATACTAGATGGGTCATTGGAAACTAACTAGCGCAATATTCTTAGTGCACCAAGGCATGAATGTTGAAGGGCTCTCTGCTGCTTTTCAGCCTTCGGGTATCGAGAAACTGTGAGAGATGCCAAATCAATTTGGTGTTATAACCCTTCTATTATCTTTACATGATAATCATATTCATCATAAGATAATATTTTATTTTTAAAATGACAAATATTTTTCCATATGTTGAGACGAATATCCTGAATTCCATCTTCCGTCAACATCTCTGGAATGTCATACTGAGAATCAGCCAAAGGCCAGAACATAACTAGAACATCACCTTTTTCTAGTTGTTTTCTCATATTCAGTACTTCCTCTTTATCATTCAATGAAGATTATTATACCTGATTAGACTATATTTGGTGCTTCCTTGTTGCTTCATCGGATTTAACAATATTGGTAGAGAAATCACTGATCAAACTATAAGATGCATGACTCAGGGGTGGTTTGTAGAATGACCTACACCCTGGGCTATCTTCTAGTTGAGAAATTATTTCACCTACTAATGGTAAAGCATCAGACATGACTGGCATTACATTTTCAAGTGCCTCATGATAAGAGGGCTTTCTCATCACTACATTGATTGTTGGAGAATTTTCCAAGCAATGTGAATCACTACTACAGAGAGTACTTTCACAGCTAAATTCATCATCATGGGGAGGACCACCATGGTGGGTTATAGAAAAAGATGAAACATTTCTCTTCTTGATCTTCTGACCACACAGAGGGTTCTTATGGCTCTCATCTGAAGATGAAACATTGAGGTCAACCAAATTGTCACAAAGCAAGCCATCATGAGGAGGTGTCTAGTGTAGAACTTCGAAATTAATGTTCCCACTATTGGGAACTGTGAGATTAGAATCTTGAGTTGCAAAAGATAGTTGTCTAAGTGCATCAAGAACTCCAGCATAGAGTAATGGCTTGTTATAGATTAGCCCTTGATTTCTTGACTGTGCTAGGCAGGTCTTCTTTTTAGATGCCTTCTTACTCACTTTGACAGGAGTATGTGCTTGCTCAAGAGAAATGACTAGGTTAGGCTGATTATATCCACTCAAATCAGGTGTATGTTCCTGACTTGGCTGTCCGTATGATATGGGGGAGTATTAATCCCCATAACCCACTTGGACTGGAATAGATGTGTGTGTCTGTTCCGGAGTGAACTATTGATATGTCACTCCATTGGCAGGGACAGATTTATGTGTCTTTCCCTGAGATACTGCTGAAACTGTTATAATATCCTAGCAGGAATATAGAATATGAGCAGGGATTTGTTTATGCTCTTTCACCATTGATAGAATGTTCTTGGTGACTTCAATAGCCAGAATGAGGATATATGTCCATTCCATGCTTGGAGTAGGTGTATGTGCCTGCTCATGTCCTCCTTTTCCAGTCAGTGAATCCTGACAGTACTCATGTGTGGGGGTAGAGAGTTGAGTCTGCCTACTGTTTGTCATCGAAGCTTTCCGACTAACTTCTCCAAATGCTAACAAACGAGAGTGTTGGTAGGATTCATCAATACTAGAAGGTGTATGTGCCTGTTGATTACACTCCTCCGAACGTGGTTGGCGAGCTTCCTTCAATTCTGACAGACGAGGCTACTGGCAGGATTGACGAGTGTAAGAAGGTGTATGTGCCTGTTTACCAGTTGTCAATACATTGGGTTGGTGAGCTTCATCGTATGTAGTTAGACGAGCCTGCTGACTAGCTGATGATTTATAAACAGGTGTATGTTCCTGTCTATAGTAATCCACCAGAATTTCCTGACAGGATTGGCATGCTTCTTCTAGACGAGTCTGTTGAATAGAGGGATTAAAACGGACGGGTGTGTGTTCCCGCTCGTTTCTTGTCACCAAGACAGGTTGGTGGACTTCTCTAGAAACAGCAAAGATGATAACCTAATCATTTTTAACTGGTTGTTTTCTATAATGGTTCTTCTTTCTTGCTCGGGTTCGAGGAACCTGAGTCGAACATCTGGTGATGATACCCTCATCATGCTGAGGGCGCATTGCCGCACGAGTCTGGCGGCGATTATTGATGGGATCCCTCAGGAAGGACTCCTGTCTCTTTGAGTTAAGGCCCTGAGGGACCTGCTCATTCACCTCCTCAGAATACGGGAGAGAATGGTGATTGTGTTCTGGGGATAATGACTCAAAACAGTTTGAGACGGTGGTCAGCACCGCCAGCTTCTTGATCACTGGTCGTCGCTGTCCGGACGACCTGGGTGAGTTGTTCACTTGGAGGGCTTGTCCGGCAGCCTCCAGAGTTGGAATGGTACCGTATTGATGGTATTCCTTAACCATTGCATTTGATACCCAGCGTTCAAGATGCTGAGTAGGTGATGTCGCCCTCAGAGAAGATGATGATCCAGTAGGAGTAGCAGCAGATGCATTCACAGCAGAAGTTTTAACAGCAGAAGTATTCACATGTGTGAATTTAAGATAATCCATTCTTGTAATGTATAAGATCTTGGAAAAGAGTGGTTGTTTGATATAAAAAACATAATCAAGATAAGTTCGGATGTTACATCTTTTGGATGAACACATATTCTATTGACTATCTTGTTAGCCCTCTCATTGACTTAAAATAGGGGCCTAACAAATAAGAAAAACAGTATTTTAACTTGGTTAAGGATTCACGTGGGGTTCACCATTTTTTTCCTCTTGAATTGGGGATGACCTTGTTGACTAAAGGTTCAAACATTCCAATTAGTTTCTAATGGGTTTTTTCATAGAACTGGAAACATCCAATGATTCCATATCCATTTGGACCTACTTTCCAAAGGTAGGCGCTCATTAGTTGTGGACTGATGAGGCTTAGGAATTTGCATTGGTCGAGAGGATGGGAGGTCGGACTCATCACACCATTTTGAGGGGAATTATTGTCTACTCTAAGACTCTATTTTTATATTTAAGTTATGTTCGTGAATCCTTATTACATTACCATGTATAAAATGAGATTTCCTTTAGATCTGACAATCAATGATTGATATGTAGTAAATTTAGAGAATCTTTTATATGTATTCGAGGTTCTTCATCGATAGAGAATCATATTTATTTGTTAAAGATTCTTATTCAATGGTATCCTTCAATACACAAAAGTCTCTTGGTCATTATGATGACCATATCGGTTTTAAAGCCACTCAGTGAGGCACTTGAAGTTTATTGTCATTCAGAAGGACATGGATTATTTCAAAGTTGGGATCATACACACAGATGGGCTACCTATGTATCCTTTATTTAGAAAAGGAATCAGAAACCATGTTGTTCGAGTAAGGGAGTATGATGTTTATGCATGATTGATGTCTCAAAGAAAGATAGTATGATTACTTTTACACTCTAAGATCACGTGAGTCATGCTCGGTGTGAGAAACAAGAGGTATTGGTGAAACCAGACAATTTGTTCCATGAAAGATGCAATGATGTGGGGCTTATGTATGTATGACTACCCAAATAGATAAAGATTAGGATTTACTTCAAGGAAGAAATCTAGGAACAAGGTCCATAAAGGTATATATGGAGATTTGGATACTCTAACTTGGGGCTTACTCTGGAGGAAGATGACCAAATTAGGAGGGGACATTATGATTGGGTTTTACTCCTGAGAAGGAAACCCAAATCAAAAGTAAATTAAGACTGGTTAAGAGAAATTAAGACTAGGGAATACTCCTGAGAAGGAGGCCCAGGTTAAGGGACTTGGGGCTTACTCCTAAGGAGGATGTCCATATTTGTAGACTTTGATACTAGGGCTTATTCCTGAATAGGAATCCCATGATAAGAGAACCATGGTTAGGGATTACTCTTAAGGAGGATTCACATATTTGGGAACATGGAGATTGGGGATTACAATTGAAAAGGAAGCCCAGGTTAAGGGAATTATGACTGGGGATTACTCCTAAAGAGGATTCCCATATTAATTAGGACTTGGGGCTTACTCCTAAGGAGGATGCCCAAAGTAATGAGAATTTATACTAGGGATTACTCATGAAAAGGAGACACAGGTTAAGGATTCTCTCATCTTAAAGGATGAGGTTGAATGAATGAAATCTCTGACCTTAATGATATAAGGATATGTAGATATCTAGGTTTTAAGAGATGTTCCAGATAATTCCTTTTAGATAATGAATCCAATACGGAAATCATGCCATGAATGGATTTGGAGAGAGTTCTGAAGGATTAATCGTGAAGAGGAGAGGTGGATAGGTGTAAGAGAGGTGAAATGGGTAGGAAGGGAACCCAAAAAAGAGGGGCGCGCAAGTACTGCGCGGGCACGCAAGTACTGTGTGGGTGTGTAAGTCCTGGTCATGCACATGTACCTGCACGACACAGGGGTACTTGCACGACAGCCAATCCTTAGGTTATAACTTGGGCGAGGCTTGACTCAATCCCTTAATAATAACCCTAGAGACTTCCAGAAGATAGGCGCGCAAGTTATGTGGAAGGGGTAAGGTGTCACACAAGTGTGGCCATTTCCCTTAAGGGTTGGCCACCCAGGCACACAAGTGTTGATGAGTTTCAACACTTAGGCCTTCCTCCCCCTATTTAGATCTTCTGTTCTAGGTAAGAAATTACCTTAGAAGTGTTTAGAATCTTTGAGAAGAGACTAGGGCATCGCGAGCTCAAATATGAGGTTCTGGAATTTTTTCCTCTTTTGAAATGGGGGGCCCACATGGGTATTTATATGCTAGAGAGACCCTGGGGAAATTTCAAATAGGGCGCACAAGTCACTTGTGCGACCAATGAGAGGCACACAAGTATACTTGAGTGACCTTGTTGAAACATGCGCGACACATGTGCATTGGAATCTTGGATCATGCCTTTGTCAATTTTTTATGTTTTCTTTAAAGGATGAATCACTTTATTCTAAGACATTTCCCTTTCCATTTGTTTAGACTCTGTGATGGAATAGAGCATCAACAGTCACCCTCTCCACCTTCATCTCTACTTTCTGCTATCACCTGTAAGAACATTATATTGAAAATTAAATACGGTTGCATATTTATATTAAAACTTAAAACCAATGATAGTTAGAAAACTAAATGAATTTGATTTTTTGTGATTTACCTGCATACCACCAGTCGATGCACTACCACTGGGGGCATATCTGCTCATCTGCTAACGTATTTCAGTCAACTCTTTCTGCAAAGCAGATATCTGATCCCCCTACTGGTGAACTGTGTTTCGTAAAGAAATAATCTCTTTCTTATCATTTCCGGGTATGGGTTGAGTAATGTCAAGAGTAGATGTAGCTTCCATCCCTGGTGGCCTGCAAAAAACATCAGATGGTATGGGTCCCAAACTCAACCAGCGCACTCTCCCAGGATGCTCCTTCCCAAGGACATTAGCAACCCGGTCGTCCTGGGATACTGAGTAGGACTTCACGGGATTGGCGTCCCATAGTTCATTAATTTTTACCTATAAATCAAATATCAATATATATTAACATAGTAAAAACTGATAATAAGTTATTATGATAAAAAAATTAACTTCATACCCCAACTTCTTTAGCAGGCTCATTAACAAAGCTTCCATCTAATTTCTTGTGAACATCCAACCATGGTTCAGTTCTGGATACTTCATGCCCTAATGTCTGGGACTGCATTAAGAAAAAAAGATAAATCAAAAATTCAATATATTAAACAGATAATATTATCTTATAAATATTTATACTAATTAAAAGGCTACCAATGTCGTTTGGCTTCTAGAAAAAGTTTTTGAGCCTGTAGTTTGCGGGATGATTTGCTTAGCCCGGTTTGATGCATTCTGTCTTGAGAGATTCTAAAATAAATAAAATGCAATTTAATACTAATGTATTGAATGTCATGTCCTTTTCATATACAAGTATAAATTTAAAATGTGGATAATATAATAATATATATTTCAATACCATCCACTTACGATCACGATGTCTTTCAAAAAACACTTTTCATTGTTCTTTTGGTACCCCACTGGGTAGCTTCTCATACATTTGTTGCACGGTCAATGAAGTATCGTTGACATCACACCACAATCTCCATTTTAAATCTTTCTACTTCTTACCTAGATTTTTCAACATCCACTTTCGTGCTATCACATCAGCAACGGTAAAGTGGAAGAACATCTGTATACATAAATTCATTTTAAAGATATTAGTAACATGACATTCAATTAAACCATAATGTAATAAATTTAACTTTATTTGAGAATCATAAACTTCATTTTTCTAGCTTGGATTCATATGTCTCCATTATTCATATGAAATGGGAAGGGAAATAGGATCTACTGCGAGCTGGTCTAAAATCTGGCCAAGTAACATCGCGGCGTCAGCCGTAGGGTCCTCATAAGAATCAAATGGCATGACTATCTTCTCGCCAGTCATATTCCAAACATCTGGACTTTTTATGTTTTTCTCCATGGTTGCATTTTTGTCATCTTCAATGAGAAAATAATTAGTATAAACAAAATGAAATAAATTTATTTTGTTAAAATTTGTACTTATGAAAGTGATACTCAAGTATGCCCAGGATGAACTAGAAGGAGCGTGTTGCTGCCCCACTATTGAGGATCCTGAAGGGGGAGTCGATGACTCACCCTCTAATGGGACATTCACAGATAGTGTGAGAAATGGTTTAAGGGGAGATGGTGCAGGGGTGTCGACAGCTGATGCCTCAGATGTCATGGGGAGGGAGCCAGATGGATCGCCATCTGTCGCAGAACTAGGTGAAATAGTGTCCCACTTCCTTCTTGGCATTCCTGTCAGTTAATCAAATAAAATTAAGTTCAGAATATATATTTCAAAAAATTATGCAGAAAAAAAATAAAAATGATAATAAATGCCCAGTACTAACAGAAAAAATATATATAACAATGATAATGAATGACTGTAGAAATGAAACAAGTGGTTGCTGAATAAATAAATAATTGTACATACAGTCATTTTCTCATTCAATCATCTCGATTTCCTACTCCATTTCATCATCCACTTCATTAATCCTTGCTAGACTAATATTTTCAATATCATTATGGAAAAATAATCATGCTTCCTGTTGCTGATTAACTTCAATTTCAAAGGTCAAATTTTCCACTTCATCACCCATATCATACAAATCTCTTTGTATTAAGTGAGAAACTACACTACACCCTTCATCGGCAACATCATTCACATAATATAACATTTTGGCTTGCGATGCTAAGATATATGGATCATGTGGTTCACGATCACCAACATCCATCAAGAAAGAGAAGTTCACAGAAGTAAATTTCAAGGAATCTCTTTTAACACCTCTGATAAAATCGACCCATTTTTATTTGAATAAAACAACTAAAAAATGTCTGTGGTAGTTTAATTCAATATTATCATGCAGTTTTCCATAGTATTCCACTTTTTCAAATGTAAATATACCACCATTCTATGTTTTCAAACCCACTTCTCGATCGACTATATAAAATCTAAAGCCATTCACATTATAAGCGTTGAACTTTCTAACTTGTTTTAGAGGACCTCTATCAAGAAACTTAAAATCTTCTAACACCTCTAATCGAGTATCAGTATTCATGATCTAAAAAAAGAAATATAATTTATTAGATTTAAAAAATTAATCTATCAAACTAATATTCATATTTATTGCAATATTTATGAACATACACATCATGAAAACCATTCTACAAGCTCTTTATTAACTGCTTTCATTATATCTTTCTCATTTCGTGTTCGGCCTCTCATTCGTCTCTTTGTTTATATCCTCAACTCTCCAATAAATGGATTTGCAATTTAACTATTTAGAAGCACATATATGTGTGCCTATAATAATTCCAATTCTGTCAATGTCACGTTTGAGGTCCCCCCCAACTGATCGGCCAATAACAAGAAATATTTTGGATTTCTGATGTATTTGAGATTGAATCGATGTATCATCAACACATCAAACTCGACTAAATCTTGTCTCAATATCATCCATGTATCATGAAAAAAATTTCAGACACTCCTCATCCAAATAGCCTTCTGCAAATAGAGCCATCTGGTTGAGCTTTATTTCTCACGTATGATTTCAAATTCCCAAGATATCTGTAAAATAAAATAAACATAATTATGCATTTAATTAAGTACCAAAAATTGTTTACTTAATTGGAAAACATATAAATAAAGTACCTTTCAATTTGATACATCCATCGATAATGAACGGGGCCTCCTAATTTAGCTTCCTCAACCAAATGCACAGTTAAATGCATCATTATAGTAAAAACGAAGGAGGAAAGATCATCTCCATTGCACAAAGGGCCAATACAAAACTCTCATGTAGGTTGTCAAGCTGAAATGGAGGTAGATATTTCTCACATAGTTGTCTGAAAAATATGTAGAACATAAGTACAACAGCAGTAAATTTTTCAGGTAATAATGTATGCAATGCCATTGGTAGTAACTGCTGTAACAAAATATGTGAATCGTGACTTTTCAATCCATGTAACTTACGATACTTCAAGTCAACACACCTCGAGATGTTACTTGAATACCCATCAGATACCTTAACATTCCTTAACATTAGAAGGAATGTATCTTTATCCCTATTTTTCATTGCAAAAATTGCCGGAGGATACTTTTCATTCTCATCTGGCCAGAGATCATGTTTTATGTTCATTGTTGTAAGTCTTTGTGAACATTGAGATGATCCTTCAAATTTCCATGATCATTATGAAATGTGAATATCAAATTTTCATAGACATTCTTCTCAATATGCATCACATCAATATTACACCACAACAAATTAAATTCCCAATACGAAAGTTTGAATAATATACTTTTTGTCTTCCATTGTTGCATTCCAGTTTCGCTTGACGATACACGTTGGACCCATTTTCCACTCTCATTCAAATGATGAACCATCCCAAATTCTGTTTCAACATTTTCAAGCTGTGTAAATATTTCAGAACCCATTAACAACTTTGTAGGTGGTCTACAATCAATGGAACCATTAAATTATGATCTTCTCAGCCGAAATCTATGAGTTGCATTGAGAAATATTCGATGACACAAGAAGAACCATTTTCTACAGTGAGGTAGCCGTTTGGGCTCAAAATCAAAGTTACAAACGGGACAAGGAAAACCTATTTAAGTGTTCCAAATACATAAATTCCCAAGCCTAGGGAAGTCATTAATGGTCCACATTAAAGTAGCATGCATTTTGAACATTGTTTCAGAATAAGCATCAAACATCTCAACACTGTTGCTCCATAACTCCTGCAATTCGTCAATCAAAGGCTCCAAGTATACATCAATATATTTTACAGACATTTTTTTCCAGTAATAACCATTGAAAGGATAAAATATGTTTTTTGCATACACATCCAAGGAGGCAGATTATAAGGGATCAAAACAACTGGCCAAATGCTATAACTGGTACTCAAAGTCCCAAATGGGTTGAATCCATCGGCAGCCATTCCCAATCGAACATTCCTAGGATCAGCTAAGAAATCGAGATGTAATGAATCAAATGTCTTCCACGATTGATAATCTCATGGACGTCTCATTAACCTATCATTTTTATTATCTACGAAATTCCACTTCATGTATTCAGTGGTTTTTGATGACATCAATAATCTTTGCAATCAGGGCTTCAAAGGAAATTAACACAAAACCTTTGCAGGTGTGTTCCTTTTCTTCTTATCCATGAAATTATGTTCATTAACACTTCCAACATCACCCTTTTCCTTCCATCTAGAAGAAGAAAATTTCTTGAAATTTTGTCTACTTGAATCCTCTCCCCAATAAAGCATACAATCATTGGGACACGCATGTATTTTTGTATAATTCAGACCAAGCTTGTTAACAACTTTTTTCATATCATAAAAAGTTTTTGGGATTTTTGCTTCAGGAAATGCATCACGAATCAATTCCAATATCATAGACATTGCCTTATTTGTAATTCCACATAGACATTTGATATGTTATAACTTCAGTAGAAATGAATGCTTTGAATATTTCAAATACCCACTATACAACTCTTAATTTCCATCATCAATTAAATCATGAAATTCATTTTCCTCACTGATGTTTTCTCTTACATTTGACTCCACAGAATCAAGAGGAGGATCCAATGATGTGTTACAATCTTGATCTGCCTGTGTTACAGTCTGAAAAACATCACTTGTCACGTTGCAATTTGTAGCACCCTCTTCTGGTTGTTCTGATATTTTTTGATGCTAATAGTGGTGTCTTTCAGTGCCGAATGCATCATTTATGAGGTTTTTCATTTCATTTTCCATTGTCGATGAACTTGGGACCTCATTCTGTGGATTAACATTAGTGATCAATCTTTCTGTAACATTCTATTCTCCATGCCAAATCCAACACAAGTATTGACCATGGAATTTATTCAGTATTAAATGTTCATAAACTTCATCTCTCTTCAACCATGTTATAAATTTATATTTAGGACATGGAAATTTTATTCTCCCTTCAATGGATCAGTTAGAAATTGCAAAATCTAAAAACACATTCAAACCCTTAATATACTGAGTTGTGTTCCTCGGTAATGTGATACAGCTTTTATCCATGTATATCACAATGTTCCTACACAATAATAAAAATAATTAAAACACATAGTTACTACTAAATAGAGAAAGAGATTCATATATACGATAGTGTAACATTACAGAAACATAATATAATAAAGATGAGCCCCTGAGTTAGATATAAACCCTCTAGTGTTTGGGATAAGGGAAGTTTATTTGGTAAAGAGAAACAGTGTGCTAACAATGTGGTAGCTACTTTACCATGAAAACCAAAGAATATTGTTAATTTGGAATAACCCCAACCTAAGTTCTCTATAGAGTCTTCATATAAAACTATAATATCGAATAAATCTATTATAAATAATTTTTAGGGAAAACTTTATGATGCTTACAAAACTCAACACATTGTTAATTTGGAGTGGCAAGAACCACGTGAGGGATAGTCTGGAGGCATGATAAGTGGGGGTGTTCATGTAAATTGATGATGAAATATTTAATCAATAAAGATCAATGAACATTATATAACATCAAAACAATAAAATTATTAGAGGGGGTGACACGTATGAGAGGAATCACCTTCTTAATTTCCAAGGTATAAAAATAGAACCTCCAATCAACTTAAAATATATATATTTATATATATATAATAAAATAAATAAAAAAATTTCATACAACTTAAAATCTATATAATAATGAATATAATGCATCAAGAACAATGAAAAAATACCTCTTAAGATCTAATCTGGCTTTCCAAATAGTAGCATCTAAAATCTCAATCGATTTGTCCAGAAAAACAACTCAAGAACACTATAGAGGGGGTGAACACTTAGGAGTACTTAGTAGGAATGTATTTCTGAGTAGTTCTATATCCATGCAAGATATATGTGCCAGAATAGACATATGTGAAACAACTAAGCAATACTAGGATATGGGTTATGCTTAAAAGAATTTTAAATAATTATATATTTTCTGTCTTTAACCATATCACCTGTAAAGGTATTATAATTTTAAACCAATGGATTATCAAAAGAAAGTAAGCAATTGGGATTTTGATTTCCATGTAATTATAACAATAATTTTTAGATTCCATATTTATAAAATCATCATCATATAAATATGACACTTCAAAAAAATTTCCATAATATCAAAACCATCAATATTTTCGACAAAACAGAAAACCAAACTCTTAACATGTGTCAATCATCGCTGTCACATCATCATATTAGAAAGAAAATAGGTAATCCCAACTCTCAACCTATGTCAATCATCTCATCATTAACACATCAGCATAACAAGAATGTCCAACTCTCAACCAGTGTTAACCATCCCAACATCCACTAAATTTCCACATCATTACCTCAATGACACATGTTATAACCTCGAGCCATCACAACCAAAAACATGACATAGCCTTAAATCCATCACAACCTAAGTAAATGTCTACATGTTATACCTTAATCCATTATAACCCATAATATAATCATGTATAGTAACCATGAGTCATCACAACCCATGAGTATAGTATAAACAACCATAAACAATCTAGAAGATAGAAAAACAATCACTTAAGAATAAAAACTAACAAACACATATAAAAAATCACATGAAATAAGTAGAAAAACAAATAATCATAAACGACAACATCTGTATAAAATACAATAAATACAACATTACATCTGCATAGAATACAATAAATACAACATTACAATTTATTATAAGAAACAATAATAATAAAGAAATAAGTAATATCAGAACAACAAAAAAATTAGAAATCAAACCCTAGGGTTCGTATAGGTCATTGGGGAAGAAGGGTCATCGGGGTCATGGGGTCGCCAAGGTCGCGGGGGGCCGGGGTCACCGAGGTCGCGGGGTCGCCGAGGTTGTGGGGTAGTCGGGGTCACGGGGGGGCGGGGGAATCGCGGTCGCTGGGTGAGAAAGAGGAGGGTCGGGGTGGGGAGGAAGGGTCGGGGCTGTTAAAAAAAATTTGCGGCGGTTTATTATAAACCGCAGTGAAACATTTTTTGAAAAATGTTTAGCAGTAGTTCTAGGAACCGCCGCTAAAAAACCGCCGCTAAACGGCGATTTTGTTGTAGTGTTATAGCCACGATGGTCTTCCAGTTGACCCAGATGATGAGTGGAAACCTCATGATTGAGGTCTATAATTTCAATGTTGTTTAAGGAAAAAACATCTCAATTCCTATTTAAGAAGGAGTTATATGTCTCTTGCTCCTTGAAAGGCACAACCACACTAATCAGAGTGGGCCATGGGTTTTCTTCGGTGCCTAGGTTTATCTCAATAATTTCATCAGTTATGGTGGAGACAGCTTCTTCGAATATGGGAGGGGAATCTTTGTGGTATTCTTCTTCTTCTTCTTCTTCGTCTTCACCACCTTCTTCCTCTTCTGATGAAGTTAGGATTTTTGAGATGAACTCTTTGGTGTTGGGTGAGAAATTTTCTTCTACATTAGTGATTAGTGTGGGAACTGTCTGGGGTCCCAGGGATATTCCGGAAGCATCATTGATTGGGATTTCCCTGACATCATAGGAGTCAACACACTCATTAGTGTCTTTGGACTTGGCAGCCATAATAGAAATCATGCTGATGACTGATTCTATATCCAGGCTTGAACTTATGCATTCAAACGGATTTAGGGGTAATATATACTCATCCCCATGATATTGGAGGGGATCATTGGGAGCCATTTACAATCTATTTGGGCCGGTGATCCAATCAACATCGTCAACCAAAGACTCCTTCTCTTTCAATTTATAGATCTCTACATCGATGTAATGAGACTTATAGAACTCGAATAGGGATTTATCGACATGAAACATCCCATTTATTCCATTAGTGATATATTTAATGCACTAATGGTATGATGAGGAAATATTCGTGTGCTGATGCAACTAGGGCATTCCCAAATGTAGATTGAAGGTCATACTTTTCCGCACTACTAGAAACTCAGAATCATACACAAGGTCGCTAATCCATGTTTTAATCTTGATTCATCCCAATGGATTCTTTTTTCTTTTCTCATTTCCTAAAAGAGTTTTGGTTCAATGTGGTAGACATTCCTCATCATTGTCTAACCGAAAAAGTGTTCATAGCAGGAGGATGTTTAATCTAGATCTATTTTCGATGAAAATTCTTCAAAAATCAATGTCATTCATCTTGTCAGACACATATAAGGGTTTTATATGCCCCTGCATGATGAAATCATTATCCTTCTACATGAAGGATTTGATGGTGTGGAATTCTTCGGGATTGGTCTATGTATGATAGACTTCGGCCACTACTACTTCGACCTAATTCCTTGGGACATAGTAAGGCTTTAGTAAGTGCCTCTCTAAGGTCTGCGGACAGACTCAAGGAATCTGATATCAATAGTTTTTCTATTAATGAGGCCTGATGTTTCATAATATAATATTTCTGCTCTAAATTTTTTCACTTCCCAACTTTTGGATACTCTATCCTAGGAACTTTAGGGGCATGAGATTTGGACGTAGATGGTCCGACCTCTATGAAAGGAGCTCATTGTACTACTGTGCTTTTTGAGTTTGTCCGAATTGGTCTGCTTGTATGCCTTGGCCAATTGGAAATCTGTTCTTCCACCAATGGATACTCCATGATAATCAGGTTTGGAATTATTTTGGTAGGGCCGAGATACACTCTGGTGCCTGTTGTGTCTACTGGAGGGTTCTTCTATGGGTTTCAGCAATGTTAACGGTTTGAGATATGGCATGTATAGGTATTTGAATACTATCATGATCATGACTTCTAAGAAACCCTTAGCCTCTATGGCCTCTTCCTCTATATCTCCAATTGGATGCGGGGAATTAAGGTTTGTGCCCATAGTCTCCATCAGAGAAGGGGTCTAGCAAGTGAATGAAATTAATGGATCCAAAGATCAGTTCCTAATCTAAAAATTCTTTTATCTAACTCTCTTCTTCTGACGGTGTTGTTTGGCTGGGCGGTGCTCGTTGTCCCGTTTTGTGGGGTGGTCCCTGTGTTCCTAAGTCTGATAACATGTATTCTAAAAATGTCAAGAATATCTTTGGATTTGGTTTCAACTCATCTTCTTACTCTTTCTTTCTATCTTTATAGCCCTCAAGGGATTTTAAGGATAAGGATGATGGTTGTGTCACATCAAGAGCTATTGGGTGCACATTTTGTGGCTAAAACTACACCTGGAATATGCCATGAGCTCAGTTGACTATTTTCTAAGTCATCCTATTATCAATTTTTTCTATTTTTTGCTAGTGACTATTTTTCATTACTATTCCTATCTTGGGTCTAAAGTGGAGTCAAACGCCCCTAGTGATGGAGATGAACCCAACATGACTTGTTTGGAATCCATCATCTTTTGCAGGTGATCCTTGAAGACAATGCAATCTTAGATGGTGTGCCCCTGTATCAAGTGATAGGTAAAATATTATGGATAGTCGTTGAGACCCACTTCATCGACTCTCTTTGGCTCTGCTAGCCAGAGAAACTAAAAATTAATGGCGTCTATGAAGTTTCCACTGACTTGGTCATCTCAGAATGAGTAGAAATTATTTCTTCGTTCCTCGAACTGATTTATTTTAGATCCCCTTCATTCATCTTTCCACATTGGGGTGTATATTGGTGTCCAGGGGGTCTCACATGGTTTGGTGGAGGCCTCACAAATGGATGTGGTGTCGGGGATGGTTTATGTGTGCAAAAAGTCGCTTCTGCTTTTCCAGTTCTGGTACTTGAGATTAGTCCACTTCAAAGAGTCTTTTATCCTTTGGGAAATTTTGGAGAAATCTCGGAACCCACTTCTATAATTTATAGGAATGAGAATTGTTTGTAATTCATCATGGAGCATATCAATGCAGATATGGAGCATTTCATCATGGGGGAGAAGTTGGTTCAAGGAGTATGTCAGGAATTTCCATCAGGTAATGAAGGTCAAAACTCTTACATTCTCTCGCTGCTTGCATTTGATGGGATTATTGAGCATTGTCTTAAACAATTTTGAACTGAACTGGAAGAGAAACTATCATCAGAGGTTCTCCTAGTCTGTGATTGAGTTATCTGGTAATCTAGTATATCATTCAAAGGAAGAACCCTGTGGGGTTCACATAAAGCACTTGAGTTTCGCCACTTATTAATACTTTAGGGTTCCCATCATGCGATCATAGTAAAATTCATAGTGCATTAGGTGTTTTTTAATGTCTCCTCAACCATTGAACACTGGGAATGTGGGGATCCTGATGTTTAGCGGTGGCAGAGCGTTTTTCACCCTATCAGGGTTGGGTTTGTGCTCTAGTTGTGTCAAAGCGTGATGCCCTTCCCCGTATTCTAATCGAGATGAAAATTTCACTATGGTAATCAAAATTATAGGATTCATGTCCTGTTGAAATTGATCTTGGGAGGGTGCAGTAGGGTGAAAATCTAAGATTTTCGTCACTGGTAGAATTTGGAATGGATGCCCAGTCCGGGGTATCCTTTGTGGGTTTTCCTAAATATAGTCTGTCTTCTTTCCTAGTGGAAGGAAGTCATGATTTCTTTACGAGGCTGGATTTAAGTAGGATGATAGTCCCAGTGCTGGATTGGTCAGGCATCTGAGCTTAAATTAATTTATCATGATGAGTTTTTATAGTAGGAAATCCTTTTCTGGGAAGACCTATAGACGTTCTACTTTGGGAACACATTTGGCAAGATAGATCCCTCGATGTAGATTGTCATTGATTTTCCAGATGTCTTTCATTTCTGCTTCCTTATCAATGAATCTTTCCTTGTATTTGAGGGACACATTCTTAGGAGTAGAAGGAGGTGGGTCATATATGACCTAGGATTTTTCTTCTCCTTGTTGAGGATTTATGCGGTAGGTAATGAAATATTAACAGAGGGAGCTTCTAAATTTAGGACGACACTCTGGTTCTGGGTATGCACACCATCAGGATTAGTGTGGGATGCCTCTAGGAGGGAACCATCTTTTCATTAATCATCTCCCTTTGTATCATTTCTAGTGAGATATATGGGGTTGACATTTACCACATTCACTGATGCATATCACATTGGGGGTGGTGTACCCGGTGCTGAATGGTAGGAAATCTTTAGGCATCCTTTTTTGGACTTTCTTCTACCATTCAATAGTATTATTTAGGTTTCATGGAGAAAATTGAGGGAGCCCAGATCTGACCTCATAACGTGACTTCATCTCAGAGGGTATGAACCATGACATGGGGTAGAATGTGTGAACTTTATGCTCATCATTCATCCTAGACAAGAGAAGACAGACATCTGTTGTGCTGGATCTTGAGGTAAAAATTCCCTCTACCCTGTGGGCTGGGATTTCTCCTGTTCTTCCACTGAAGTACTACAACATATATTTGTTGGTGTTACAAAGGTATTTTGAGTTAAAAATTCCCCCAACCCTACAGTCTTGTGATTTTCCTATATTAAGTTAGTATCCACTATTATTCCCACATTTTTTATTTTATGCTCTCCCATGTGTTTGTGGTCTAAGTATGGTGTTGGATCCACATGGGATTTATTAGATTTTAAAGATATGAGAACCGGTTGCTTTTTAGCTCTCCTTAGGAAGGAAGCCTTCTATATGTTCTTGGTTTCCTGGCTCAGATGTCTTTCGAGGGCTTTATCTCGTCGGGCATAATGCTTTTGAGACTGACTTTGGGCCGATTTTTTTTATTATTCCATATTTTTTGAGTATGGTTTTTATTTGATTTTTGACTGTGGGTAATTACATTATAATATTTCATTTCCAATCAGGTCTACTGGATGGGGCATGGGGTGAATTTTAGTGCTCCATGTTCTCCCCATCCCCGAATATTAACTCCATTTGGGGCATTGCTGAGGAGGCAACGCAAATTGTGAAGTGCCCAGAGGTAAGCTAGTTCATGGTTTTTCGTTCAACTTTATAATCATGGTTTCCATGAAGATGGGAGGGCTTTCATGTTGATTATATGGTGAATATCTCCTAATATGTTGACATGGTCTGTATAAAATTTATAGGGAAAAAACTTTTCTTTTATCTTGAGAAGAGTTGTTTGGATATTGAGGTGAATGTTATGCATACATTCCTCAGAAAACTCCCTCGGTGTGTCAAAGTGATATGTGTTCGATGGCCAATACATCATTGATATATTATCCTTAGCTAGTTATCTTCTCATGAGTAACATATCCTGATGTTGTTCTTCTGGGGACTCCTCTACTTGATATTCCCAACTTGACTCTTTTTTAATAATTTTTTTCCAAGAAGCAGAACTGGTAGGAGGCTCATTGATATGTGAACAGTGTGAGGGTAGCTCAAAAGATGAGTGTGGCCCTACCCCAGACCATACTCTCATTGAGAAATGATATCACTCATCATAGACAGAGTGTCTGATATATATGACTCTATCTTTCTGAGTTCCTCATCATAGGATGGATTTCTCACATTTGTCTCAACAAGGGGAGGTCCTTCTTGCATGTATGAATTTTGATTACGGGGAGGACCTTCACAATTGGTGCTACAATGGAGAGGGATACCATTTCAACTTGATTCCCAACTATAGGTAATGTCACTAAAATGTATACCCAAGGGAGGACCTTTAGGGCGGGCTACAATGATGGGAGGACCTTCTTTATACTTCATGTCACTGAGGGTAGGACATTCTTGATGACTGCTATGATGGAAATTAATTCTATAATAGCTTGATATCTGGCTGTTGGGAGAATTTCTATAGTGTACATCCGGGGGAGGGCCTTCAGGATATACTTTATTGAGGGAATGAACTTCTCATTTTTTTGTTACTATGGTAACAAACATCATAGAAACTTTCATTGTGGGGAGGTAATTCACAATGAATGTCATCATGGTGAGGACTACCATCATGACTCAGCATTCGACTACATAGAGAAGTAGATATACATCATACAAGCTGAGGAGGGCCTTAAGGGTGGATGAAAACAAGGGGAGGGCCTTCTTGCTATCTGATCTTCAGGTTAATGGTAGGGCTACCCTAACACGCATCAGGTGATAGGCTCTCATGATTGATCTATTCTTCTCCACAGAGGAATCCCTCATTGGTTCTCTGGGGAGGACCTTCAGAGCTACTGGTAGTAACATTGTGGGGAGGGCCTTCGCAAATGCTATTGTCACTTACATAATTTGGTAATGGACTAAAAGTGTCTTGATACTTTATTGATATATGTCTGAGGTTATCAATAAATCTATATTTCGGTAGAGCAGTATATTGCATGTGCTCATTATTTTCTAGTTACCTTTGGTGCATTTCATTTTTGGGTGCTCTATTGCAGGTAACCAGGGTCATCTGCTATTGTTAATGGCCTTTATACATGGGTCCCTATCTTGTTGGTTCCAGTGATATTACTAGGATATGCTGACGGGCATCTTGAGTTTTGGCAGGGATATATGCCTTCCCGGGAGCAGCCACCAAATTGGACTGGTATCCCCCAGTTGTAATGAGTATTTTTTCATGATCCGGTTGTTTGTGTATCATGGGATATTATTATTGACCCCCTGGACTAGACTAGTGATGCATAACTACTCCAGAGTGACCAACCAATTTTGTGAGTAATTCATTTCATACGAGGAAACCAGGTCGTGGGTCTGGTTCCTTGACTTTTCCACTGATTCAATGAGATCTTGGAATTTTTGGAAGATATAGTCTGGAATCATCATATGATCTCCCATCATTGTCAAGATTTGTTGTGATACCTCTTTATTTGGATCGGGTATGAAGGTCCATTTCAATGTCGAAGCAGGAGTTTGTTCCTACTCCGATCCTCTATAGGTTTCTAGTAGATACTGGAAGTTCTCCTATGCTGGGACAAATGAACTAGTTTACCACTAGTTGTCTTCTCTGTCTTCCACCGTATTTGACTAGTGGGAATCATATTCATGAGTGTAAATTTTCATCTGCTCGCTTTTCACTATATTTGACTCCCAAGATTGATATGTATCTGCAGGAAATTGACTCTACTCTAATTTTTTACCGTCCTATTGGGTGACGGGATTGAAACGCATCTCTGAGTACTTATTCTGGGCTATAGCTGGTTTCCATCCTATTTGGATGATAGGATTCTTATGTGTCGGTAGATATCTGTATCTAGCTGTAATTTACTACTCTGTCTTCACAGCGGGACCAGCGAGGACTGGAATGAATGTGCACGTGCTCGTATTGTGCCACCCTATTTATGTGGTGGTCTTGAGTGGAGGGGTAGAGTTTTATGTCTTATCATTGGATACAGACACATTTTTATGTCGGAGTTCCTCCTTATGAATCAGGGTGATAGCCTATTTTTGATTATATGTTTTCCTCCTTTGGAGGGTGTCCATAGGGACCCATGTCTTTTGGTCTTCAGTAGGTTCCCTCATCATAAGATCCTCTTCAAAATTTGGATACTTGGTCATCTGATGTTGATGGTGGCTATCACTAGTATGGGCTCATGATTAGGACCCCTGTGCAATTGAGATGAAGTCATCAGCATCGACCTCATCTGCCTCCCTTATATAGGGGAGGTACTTGTTGTCACGCTCCGAAGATAGGATCTCGAAATGGTTCGAGATGACAACTAGGGTTGCCTTGTGCTGGGGTTCCATCCCCAATTGAGGAGGCGACTGATGAGATTTTTTAGAATGTAGGGCTTGTCTTCTGGCCTCCACTATAGAGAATGTGTCATTTCAGTGGTACTATTTAATCAGCGTGTTGGATACCCAGCTTTGAAGACGCTGGGTAGGTGATTGTGTCCTGATCTTCATCGGGGCCCCGAAAGCCTACATGATTTTTGAGGCATGTGTCCTCACTAGTTTTCAGTATAACATTTGGTTTCATAGTTTCTCTACAGAATAATGAAATATATATATATATATATATATATATATGATATATACAGAAAACAAAACCCCATCAAAGTAGCATTTATTGAAAATATTCATTTTTTGACAATTTTGCGTGTCCCCCTTCCCCTTTTATTTTTGTGATGTGAAGGGGCTTTAGTGGGGTAGAACTACAACCTTGGATAAGGATTCATGTCGGTTTCACTACTTTTGTTTCGCCTCTAATACGGTGTGTTTATATGTTTGAGGAAAATGCAAAGAATGGTCTGACGGGTGACGATCATTCTTCCATTATTATAGACTTTCTCATTTACATCACTATTTCAACCTAATCCATGTCATTATACTTTAGGGGGGACTGGATTGACTACATGGGGACTGGGTAGTTTATCCCTTCAACATTTTTAATGAGGGTCCACATTCAAATGGTCCCAACAGGCGATTGTATGGGGTTAAGTATATGTGCAATCGGTCATATTAAAATATGACTTCCTCGAATGGTCTCTAATGGGTTTATTAATGGAGCCAGAAACACCCAACTGCCCTGGTATCCATGATTCATGGACATTAATTCCAAAGGTAGGTGCTCGTTGGATGATGATTTGGTCAAAGATACTTAAAAAATCCATTGGTCGAGAGGGTGGGAGTTCGGGCTCATCGCACCCTTTTGGGTGGAATTATTGCCTATTTTGGGACTATATTATATATTTTAGTCATGTTCATATATTTGTGAATCCTTGGATCATTCATGAAGAGTGTATCCATGGGATACCTTTGGTTTTCTGGGTTATCATGGATATACATGGATTTGATGCTACAAAGGAAATGCTGAAATAAGCCTTGTGATAAGGCGGTCTGGAGTTTATCTTCATCCAGGTGATATGAAAGCTGATTTGATGTTGGTATCGGGCCCATAATATGGGATTACTATGTATCCTCAGAAGAGTAATTAGATACCATGTAGTTCAGTTAGCTTGGGGCTTGGACCTGGGAGGAGGCCCATTTTTAGGATGCATAATTGGGGCTCACACATTTGGAAGGGCACCCCTATTGAGCTCAGGCCTTCACGCATGCATCCTACATATCCTAGTTTGAACAGGAATAAAAAAAATTTAGTTCAATATAGGTTTGTTTTATTAATCATCACAAGTCTCTATACCCACATGAGTCACACTCGGTGTGAGAAACAAGAGGATGTGTGAGATTCAACAAACCACACACCTTCTGTCCCATTGATGGGAGAGGGAAATCCTACAGTAGAAGAAGACGAGGTGACAGTGGGTGAGGGCATGGAGCAATGAACCTTTAAATTTGTTATGACATTGGAGGTCATGTGGCTTGGCACTTAGATGATTAGGGACTTACCTTAATAGGACTATCCCAGAATGCACTTTTGGAAAGGGGACGAATGTCGCATCTCTTCAAAAGTAGTGAAAAAGATTCCTTAAACTGATCATTGTTCCTCATTGAATGGAAAAACAAGTGATCATCCTTAATCCTTAGAATAGGGAGGTTCACATCATCATCCCAAGGTTGGACTCTGAGTTAAGATGGGAATGTATACTTACATACATTCCTGGAGTCTGAACCATTGTGGGGAGATCCTTCATGACTCTTCATACCATGGGTATGTATACTCAAAGGGGTGCGCTGATACACCCAATGGTTTGATCATACAGGCATAGTGGATTTGTAAGAGGCTTTGGATTGATGTTAGGGGACTGGTTCGCAGAGGATCTATGGAGGACTTGATGATAATGGTGGGGTAAGATTGGATCCAGAGGGAAGGACACACGAATACGCCCCATTCTACATATAGTTTTCTCATGCAGGAAGGGGCGAGATCCTCATACCATAGTGGTATGGGGTTAGAGTGGTCATCTTCATACCAAAGCATTACGTGGGCTTGGTTATGGACCACTGCATACCAAAGTGGTTTGCAGTCTTGGATACGGTTAGCCATGTTGTTTCGGGTTCCATTAGCATACTAATTTAATACCCGATGTGAGGATCAATCCACATAGTGATGCACTATACACAGTGTCGTATTGAAGAAGGGTCTTGAAACCATTCATTAATGTGGAGTTCATCATTGAGGAATTTGGGGTTCACGATGACTCCAATTAGGTTTGTGGTTTACTCATTATTATTAAGTTCCTTATTTTTTATGGATTACAGCTGATTATACCTATGGAAACCTAGTTTGTGGTTTTAACTTCATCGATGATTAGAAACCAAATCTGGAATATTCTATGAATTATTTCTTACAATCTCTAGGGTCTCTTCCATGATTTCTTCATCCTTCCTCTTTTAGTTCTTCTAGTGCTCCATTTATATAGTATTGAGGAGGCTATATCTATGATTAATGTGAAAACTTTTTAGAAATACCATGGAAGAAATCTATCCCAAAAATGACTCGGTCAACCATGATTTAAGGATATAAAATTTGCAGGGAACTACTAAATACTTCTCATTCATGAACAACTCATTTCGCGGGGATGGTATGTAGGGCGTACTCCCATCGTATTTTCTCCAGTGAAAATGGTATGGAGGCCTTGGTTCAAGGGTGAAAATTCAACATGACCAACTTCATACAATGGCAAACACCTTGAGGGAAAATGAATTATACAAAATCTACGTACTGGTGGTTCACCATTCATGCGCCCCATGAGCCTTTCCCAGTGATGGTACGCAGTCATCCTAACACCCTTTCTAAATTTTATGTCTTCATGTTTCTTATCAAATTTGATGTCAAATTTGAATCCATTTACCTTGCTGGACTTGTAGGAATACTTTCTTCCTTATGCTAAAATTTGGGTACCCTACAACTGGTTTCACTAAATAATCTATATTTTTCACCGCACCCCTTGTAAGGTGCGGTTCAAATCTAGAAATTATTGTTCACTTCTGAGACTAACTAACTAAGTATATAGTGGTAGTTGGGGTCAATCCGATGGGGAGAATGGAGAAGAAATGGAGAAGTACAAATCAGAAGAGTATTAGTCAATTATCTAAATAGAAGGTGTGAAGGGAACAATCTACTAAGTGAAACTATTTGTGAAAATTCAAATTAAAACAATAGAATAATACAACAAATGGAAGACAAGTGTGTCGAGGTTGTAATTCCAATCATGTTTTATTTAAATCATAATTATTTAGTATTTAATTTGTTAATGAAATTTATTTACCATGTGGATTCAATAAAATCAATGTTTCTTGGTCTGAAAACAAAAAATTACACATTTTAAGGTTAATCCCTTGGTTCGATAAATAATTACTTAAAACATGTTTAAGTTCTTTTACCCCTAAAGAAATAAGAAATGGGATCACCCAATGGTTATGGATTCACTCATTGAAAATCTTTCAGTTTTCTCCATTGGTATAAATCTTGGTTTGATATGACACTAATGGTAAATATGGTTATAGGTTCATTTAATAATTTATAATAAAAATCATAAAAAAAACCCTTTGAGATTTCAATTAAAAATCACTCACAATAATTATTACAAACCCAACACAGGGAAAACTAGCCTTTTATGACCATGGTCATGGTGTGAAAATTAAGCAGAAACTCAATCCCTACTAGGGATACTAGAGGAAGATAGGTAAGGGGAGAATTACACTAAACAGAATTGAAAAAAACAGATAAAAAATCAAATTTCGATTCAAGAGGTGGTCGAACTGAAGGGAAGAAACACCTCCCCCTGAATGTCCAACATGAACGTGGAGGGCTTCCAATTTTATTTATAGACTTCAAAACTACACGTCGTATACCCTAAAGTACACTGTGTGTAATTTGGTTAACACATTTGGTCCTTGTTTTCTCCATCAGTAGGTGAGCTCCTGATTCTCCCTAAGACTTTCAATGCAACAGTGGTTTGTTAGTGGTGGTACAGAGTATGTAGGACCACCCCACATGTAATTTAGTATTTAATTCATCCACCAACCACTTCTAGAAGGGAGGAAATGGTGTGTAAATGAGTACTACATGGAATGTGACATTTGGTTGGCTATATGGGCATATACTCAGTCTCGTCGAACCGTGTCTGGGTGAAAGTACACAACGTGTGTTTATAATGTAGATTCCATGTATAATACAATATTTTTTATGATCTTTCCTGATTTTTGACTTTGTCTAGAAAATACCTGAAATGTAGCATGAACACCAAAATAATGTATTATATATAAAAATAACTTATATCTAGTGAAAAAAACGTTTTTGTACTCAATGAAAATGTATGAAAATGTATATAAAAATCGAGTGCATCAAAATCCCCCACACATAGTCATTTTCTTTCCCTCAAGAAAATTCTCAACATCAAATCAATATAATCCATACTATAAAAAGACAATCCTTCAACTAATTATTCATATAAATACTATATACATATCATAAAATTTAAAAAGGTACAAAACATATTTTAATTTCAAATATACTCTAATCATGCCTATTATATAATTCAACTAATGATTTAAAAGACACTTTTATTCACATTTATGAACTTTTAATAAATACACATGAAACTTGATGATTTACATCACCAGAAATTACCGCACTCATCACTCAATATTATTTAATAACTGTTACGCTCAATATCAAACATATTCACTCTATTTATAGGCTTGAAATTATTCTCATTCTCTAATAAATAAATCAAATCAAAAAAATCATTAGGTCTTTCAATAAGGATCAAATGTTTTTTATGATTTGGGTAGGTAGGTAATGATGTGAAAAATAATTTCAGAGGCTTGAAAAAAGAGGCAGAATTCTTAAATACAATTGCATGATATTCAATAATAAAGCTCAATAAAAAATGCATCCCTAGTCAAGATCTCTCAAAGGGTAACATCACCACAATATTTTATTTCCAACATGGGTCATAAGCCATCAATAAAGTGTAATGAATGAATCTGGTCCCTCTTTTGAATTTTTCATAGAACCTTTTTTCAATTAATTATAAGGGACCGCTAAGAATATAATGAATAGTGTTTTTGAACCCTTCTTCCCAAATGAATAAGTGGAACTCTTCCCCGAACATAATTTCGTGGTTTCACACTAGAATATACAATTAATTGCCAAATTTCCTTATTTAAATCTCTAGAAAATAATCATGAAATATAATAAAAGAAATGGTGTAGGAAGGGAAAATAGGGTTGTAATGTGGCTTTGTAACAAGGCTATTCATGGTTTCTAAGGGTTTCATAAAGGTTGTATGTAGGGTAGGTCTCGGTTTCAAAGGGTATGAAAATAAAAATAAAAATCCTCTGTCATTGTAATGTGATTCAAGGTCTTCATATTTTTAAGAGAAAACCATGCAAGTTATAATAGTCATGAATACCCCTAGAATCTCTCAAGAAAGAGGGTATGGGAAATAATATGTCAAAAAGGCCTAGAATACCTCTTAGTAATGGGGATAAAAATGGGTCAATATGGTCATGACATGAATAAAAATGAGTACTCTAATAAATGTAAATATCTAATAATTTAAATCAAGAATCAAACTATATCAAAAATAATTTTAAATTAAATTAAAATTTAAAATAATAATATAACTTTTAAAATTCTCTTTTATGTATTTATCATTTATAATTATAATTAATCTAAAAAACTCCACATTTTAAAATGTTTCATCTATTATTGATGACTCCTAGATAATTTTAATGGTAAATACTTATGTAGGCAGAGTCTCTCCCCCATAATTAATATTATACATGGTCCCCCAAGTGAAACACTAAGGAAGATAAGAGGCTACAATGAAACACTAGTGGGCTATGATGAGGGGAAGAATTGAAAGAATTAATGTCAAAAATAATAAGTAAAAGAAACTCTAAAATAATACTCCCCTTATAGAGATTGGAGAAATATGGAAAGTAGGTGAAAAGGCTTACCCATATATCACTAGAGTACCTGCGATTTTTTATGAAATGTGCAGAGACTTTTTCATGAACATACACCTTAATATCACAATAATATCACAAAATATATATATATATATGTGTGTGTGTGTGTGTGTGTGTGTGTGTGTGTGTGTGTGTGTGTGTGTGTGTGTAAGGGTGAAAATACATGTCACTATATGGCCCCAAAAGAGGTATCATATGTAACAAGGGGATTTGGAAGAGTAGGATCAACTACAGTGGAAGGTGGAGGCAATGGTTCCTTTCTCTAAGTGGTAGTCATAGTGGGTACATCTGTCATGATATCAGTGGTAACATCTAGTATCATAGTGGGTAGGAGAACATAATCAGTGGCCAGATATTACAATGGTTCATGTGTTGGTGAATATGAAAGGCCCATGTGCTAGAGGATGAGAAGCAGTATGCCCTCTATCCATGTTTGTGTCTCAGTGATGGTAGCATGGTGGTGCTCAAGGAGGTCCAAATGGCGGTCCATCATGACCAGGCCGATGAAGATGGGAAGGTCAACTGAGGGTGTACGGTGGATTTGGGGATATGGATTGTCTAGAATAAGAGGGGATTGTGGAATAACATGGAAGGGAGGAAGAATTGTAGTGGGGTAGAGAAGGAACATATGTCGGTGGATGGGGTGGGAATTGATCAGTAACATCAGTGGGGGAAGTTGGGTCATCTCTCACCTTTGTAGGAGCCAGGGTGTCCTGCATGAGAACAAATTCATTTTTTGATGCTCAACTATCCTCATGTGGATAACCTTGATGAATTCCATACACTTTGTAGATCCTAAGTGATTGTGAGGGAGATATGGTTCAAACACCCCCAGGTACTTTGCTTACCTGGTGGTATATAAGCTATTGTTCTAGTTTCCTTGGTGTCCACAGATCATGGATTTAAATTAAGTAGTGAGACAAGGTAGGTTAGGATAGTCATTCTAGACAATATAGGTGAGAAGCTCTATGTCTCAACCGGACTTGACACCCATGTACATGTGGTGTGGGAAAATGATAGTGTTAAAGCACCAATTGATGAAATTAAGAGGAGGGTAAATGGTGAAAATGTTCATCTGATAAGTGGTGGTATACCTATGGTCCATCCCAGCATGTTCCCACCACATGGAAAGTATATGAGAGTGCTCGGAATGGGTGAGGGTGGAGACAAGGGGTAGGGTGGTGGGATGGGGGTAAAAGACTCACCCTCGAACAAACTCAACCATGGTCAGTGATAAGTGTCATCCGCCTAGACTAATTTTAACTAGGGAAGCTATATCGGGGGTATTTTGGAGTTATGTGGTCCCATAAAACTAGAATATCACTACGAACATCAAAACAAATATCTAAATGTCATACTGGTGACCTGTAGTGTGTCAAGTAGTTGAGTATACCATAGAAGATCCTCTATCACCTCCCTGACACCCAAATGTCGGGGCACTGTGATATCCAAGAAATATCTACTCTGCCAGATCAGGCACTGAGAAAGACAATGTAGTCTATATATCATTGGATTTCACTCATAAAAGATCAGGTAAGAGAGCAGCAAAGGTCAGACAGTTGTTGGTGTAGGCCAAGGTGGATCCATAGATGCTGAGGTGGAGGGGCCAGCTGTGGTGGATGTGGGTGGAGCAGCTGATGTAGGAGATAGCTCTGAGGTCATTCTTGTATTGTATGATGGTACATGCACATTAGGTTCTATTGAAGTCATGGATTGCTCCAATGGTGTCGTGTTGGAAGTGGGATTTGTTGTAAAATAGCCCTCGGGAGTTGTGGATATGATGGTCGTAACATTGGGAGGATCAGTGGTGGATGTAGAAGGTGTTGGGGGTGTCTTCCAGATCAGAGGATTTTTATGGTATGAGTCTTGGTAAGAGAGGAGGCATTGTCTCCATAGAAGGCATCTAACACACACTAATATATGGCACTAGTTTCTTTGGCCTCCGGAGTCAGATCTGATGGGGTCTCTCTCTATCAGTATTGGGTACAGTCCGCTTCCCACTCACATGATCTCTATCTTCCATATCTGAAATAAAAATAAATAGAAACAAAAAAAATAAAAGGAGACATAAAATAAGGAATAAAAGTGATAAATCATAAAAATAACAGTACACAGTGTGTAGATACAGGGTATACGGCATGTAGTATGATCAGGTTCACAACACGTCTACTCTGGATAAACAAGTTGAGTGGGTATATGTTTGGGTAAAATCCATTAAACAATATGTAGTAAGGTGTACATGTTGTGTGTTAGAACATGGGATGGTGGTAATGTATGTTCCCATACACAGACTCGACCTTGAGGGGTCATACAAAAGAGTATACTCCATGTGATTTTACTAGATGACGTGTGTATGAACATGTATTTCAAAGTGTGTACTCTTGTTACATGAACTATTATTGAAGAATAGAATACATGGCATGTACCAAACATACACACTGTGTATGGATACATGGGATTGTGGTTGGGTGGTCTCAGTACACGGTTTTCTCCTACAATCCTGAAATAGGAATTGCACTTGGTGTTTACCATTCATACATGCATTGTGTTTTTAAATTTTGAGTAATATATCATGAGTGTCCATGTACCAATGGTACATGGAGTGTATTCTTCATTTCACCTTGTGTACTATGGGAAGAATATAAGGGGTCAAATGATCCCAAAATTACCAATACATCATGTAAATCATTGGAATAAGGGGTGTAAAAGGGCATACCAAAACTGTGGATTGAAAAGATGGTGAGAAATAATCCTAAAACAAATAAAAATGGTAGATTCGAGAGGTGGGAGCTTGATGACATATGAAAAACTCCAGGGGGAAGGGAAGAAAGTGGGGGTCACTACATTGGGTCAGGCTGGGTAGGGTTCCCGACCTTTATATATGAACCAAATTCCATGAGAGGGTTCCAAAAATTGTGTAATAATTTTTTTATTTATTTTTTTAATAAAATTTATAATTAGTATAAGAAACTATATTGTAATTTTTATTTATAATCGTAAAAAAATAAATATAAAAATATATATATATATATATATATAAAATAAACCTATTCACGTAATGTATCAGAGACATACACACTGTGTGTTCTAAAATTTGAATAGGGGAACTACAACCTTCATTTCAATGATTAGGGAGTGATTCGAACTAGAGACTGGAGAATCTGAATGCATGTCCTCTACTTCTGGATCAAAGTTTGTAGTGTTGCACATTTTTATTAACATTTGATATTAAATGTATACGTGTAACACTACATGTGGAAAAGAATAATGCATGGTGTGTGGTATTGAATTTTGAAAATTGGGATGATGTATGAAGATTAGCTAATGTCAAGCGAACCCTGGGCCATGACTCTTTTAATCAACTGACATCACCTCTAGGTGATTAATTATTTTTAAAAACATTTTAAATATTATAAAAATATTCCACAAACCATTAAATTTGAATATTGATTCAAAAAGAACAATCCCTATACAAAAGTCAAGTGTGGAGTGATTTGAACTGCCAGTAGATTTGATACATTCCAACAAACTTTCCATCAACACAAGACTTATCCCTATTCATTAACTAAATTAATATTTATTTATACAAAAATATCTATAATAATATATACTAAAATGATAAGTACATGACCTGTAACAAGGTATACATGGTGTGTAGTCTCATTTTGTTCTTATTTATACTATGCATGGGTAAAAAAGTGGTACACAACATGTGGAAGGCTAATACATGCCATGTGTTCATTAAAAAATGGAAAAAATAGAATGAAGGGAAAGAATAGTGTTTTGGTTGCCTCTCAGAAAGTTCTTTTGTTTGAGTTCTTTGTCTCAACCTCAGTTAGGGTTACTTACATATAATCTAAAGGCAAATGTGGCTTTTGTAGTGTGAACCACCACATGTTTCTTTCAACCTCATTGTGTTTCCATGATTCTTGACCTTCAGGTGGTTTAGGCCTATTGATTAGTATTACATGACATGTTACATCTGGTTTTCTATATGCGCATGTACATAGTCTACCCAAACTACGCATGGGTAAATGTATAAAATGTGTGTTTATAAAGTATTCGTTGTTTATAATCAAATATTTTTTATGATCATTCCTGATTTGTGACATTGGCTATAAAATACCTAAAATGTAGAATGAACAATGAAATAAAGTATTTTATCTACAAAACAACATGTATTTGGTGAAAATATGTTTTTATACTCAATGAAAATGTATAAAAATGTATACACAACATGGGTGCATTAGTACTGAAGCTGTATAATTTAAAATCTAGCAATGGATGGAGTGATACCAGTTTTATTGAACTACTTTATCTCTTGAATGATATACTCCCACAAGATAATGAGCTTCCTAGATGAACATATGATGCTAAATGAATACTATATTCAATGGGTATGAACTATGAAAGAATAAATGTCTATCCAAATGGCTGTATACTATATTGTAAGAACCACTAATCAAATAAATAATACCCAAAGTGTGGTGCTTCTTGATACAAGAAAGATTAATTGGGTCCTACAAAATTTGTATGGTTCTTTACAATCATTTAAAGTTTTAGGCAACTATATAGAAGTGAGGATACTGCAAGGAAATTGATGTGGCACACAGATATAAGAAATAAATATTGGAAACTTCTTCACTTGGGTGACTCTCAGGGGAATAATATTGATCATGAGTATCCTGAATATGGAAACGATCTGAGAAACTTTTGTCTTTTTCTTTCTTTTTATGGAGTGAATCCTTTTGGTTTTCAAAGAATCACTCATACTACATAACTTGTTATGTTGGTAAATTATATCTTTCCAATATGGTTATGCATAAAAAGAAAATACATTGTGTTATCAATTCTTATATCAGGACCAAAACAATTAGGTAATGATATTGATGTTTATTTGGATCCATTGATTGAATATTTAAAATTATTTTGTGATTTAGGTATTATGTTGTATGATTCTTACTGAAATAAATATTTCGCATTGAGATCAATGTTTTATAGGATGATATATGAATTTTATGGTTATGTAAATTTCTCAGGATATATCATTGATGGAACTCAAGGATGGCCCATTTGTGAAAATTGTACACATTCAATTAGGTTGAATCATTCATTGAAGACTTTGTTTCTAGGACATAATAGATTTCTACCCCAGTGGCATAAGTATTGATCTTAGAAAAAATATTTTTATGGGAGTTTAGAAGAATGTACAACATCGTCTCCATTAAGATATCATCAACTGTTTGTGAAAGTAAAATATATGGATACCACTTTTGGTAAACATTAATTTGAAAAACCATATGAAAAATAGTGGGAAATAGAGATAAGTTTTTTTTTGAATTACCATACTATAATTGTTTGTACATCATGCATTTTCTTGATGTTATTCATGTTGAAAAAAAAGTATGTTATAGTGTCATTGGCATGTTTCTAAATTCCCATGACAAAACGAATGATGGATTCAAGGATATGTTGGATGTGATTTTCTTGGGAATACAATAAGAGTTGGAGGTAGTGAAGGTTGAAAATGGATTTTTCTTCCTCAAGTGGATTATTCTCTTTCCTGGAAGGAGAAATTTCAAATTTTCAACTTCTTGAATGGCATAATGGTTCCAAAGGGGTATTCATAGAATGTCAAAAATATCTTTTCAATGACTGATTTAAAGATAAAGGGTCTAAAATAACATGATTTTCATGTTTTTATGCAATATATAATGTCAGTAGCTTTACATTTCAATTTTTCCACGAATTTTATATCATAAATTAACCAATATCAATTCATTTTTCAAATCTATATGTAGCAAAGTTATAAACCCGGTGAAATTACCAACCATGGAAAAGAAAATTGTCATCATATTAGGTGAATTTTAAATTTTATTCACATCATTATTCTTTGATATGATGTTTTTCTTATTGAGATATATTTGAATATGTGGTCCTATACGTTATAGATGGATGTACCCCATTGAACGGTATATGAAATTTTTGAAAGGTTATTTCAATAATCAAATTCATTCATAGGGTTTTATCATAGAAAGATATATTGTTTAGGAATCCATTGAATTATGTAATGACTACCAATTGGGGTGGAAAGAATTAGTCTACCAAAATATCATCACATTGGGAAGCTTGTGGGTAAAGGAATTTCTAGAATAGTTGTTATCACAATAAATATTACAAATCAAGAGCGTTCCCACATTTACATCTTTTCATAACAGTTTAGAGGTTTCACCATATGTTGTATCCGAAAAAGAAATTTTAAGGCATTTGAACCCACCGAGGGATGAAATATAGATATCAAATACACATAATCAACAGTTTATCGGATGATTTTGGGACTATATTTTTAAAGAGTATGATGAAAATATGGATTGAATTTCAAAACGACTTCAATCACTATCTAGAGGAACAAGTGTGCATGTATTATCTTATAATGGTTATGTAATTGATGGTTATATGTTCTATAAAAATGAACATGATGAAGTCAGTACCATAAAAAAGCATATTTACACATGTGGTTGAAGAGATGCATGTATCTAGTAACAAGGGAAAAAATCCAATTAATATGAATATGTTATAATTTGGCATTATCAACGAAATATGGGAGTTGGATTGTTCAACATTCCATGTGTTGGTTTTTCAATTCAAGTGGTTGATAATAGGAGTGTTGTTAAAATGGATGAATTGGGATTCATGAATGTGGATTTTAGTAAGGAATAGTACAAAGATGAATCATTTATAATGGCATCATAGGCACTACAATTACTTTATGTTCTAGATCACACAAATAGAAAGTGGAAAATTATTTTTTTATTGGCCAAAACCATTAAAGGTTCATACGAAACTTCAACTAAGTATGAACCTTTAATGGAAACATCACAATCATTTTGTTGTAGTCCAAATGTTTAAGGGGTCTTTATGTCATAGGATACCACAATGAAGGAATTTGGATTCTTTATAAAGGGGTCAAATACCTTCAACCTTTAAAAAAAGAGAGTTTAATAATTAGGTTATATTTTTTTATTATATAAATTTTGTAACCTCATGTTATTATCTGGTCACTAATGGATTTATGTAATCTAAATTAAATGTTGAACCACTTCGGATGATAATTACTTGTGCATGTGTGGATTCTCTCAATACTGATGAACAACAGGTTTCTCAACCTGCTACTTCTTCTAATGAAGAGGAACAATGAACTTTGGTACATTTCGATGCTACAAATCTAGAGGAAAAACATATTGATGATGTTGTACCTAAGGAAATGGTGGATGGTGAAGAATTGATGTCCTAGACAAAATAGTAGCATCGTAGAGTGATAGTGATAGCAAAAAAATATTGTAAAAAATAAAAGGCATCAAATACAAGGTCGGATGGAATACATGTGTCTAACCAATTAACCCTAACAAGGTTATGTTCAGTAGTTTCATTGGGTTCATGCCTCAGAAACATGATAAAGATTTATGGAACTATATTGTGCTCATTCTTAATACATTGATTTGGTTATAGATTGGGGTAAAATTATGATATCATTTATATATTTTAGTAAGAAATTAAAGAATGAAACATTTACTTACTCTTCATTATCCTTTGAAAATTGCATTTATAGTATATAACTCTTCAAATAAATTTGTATTAATTCTTACTAGAAAGACTTAGAGTGTATTTCAAAAAATTATAATTAAATTTCATCTCAAAGATTATAAAGGGAAAATAAACCCAAACCCACCACATATTTATGCACACATGATAAGCCAATAAGCATGGGATGTGTTTACTGGACGTCAGGAGGAGATATCTTTTTAGGTTAATTGTGGCTGGTAATAAATTGTTTGAAAATTGGTGTATTGATTATTTTTATTAATCATTTTTAATTTATGAAATAGAAACTGTGTGCTGAAAATAAGCAAAGAGAAGAAAAACCAATATACCCTTTCCATAAAGTAAGGATGGGTATTCTTCACTTGAAATAAAATTGCTATGTATTTTAAATCTACCATAATAATTTTATCTGATATAAAAAAACATAATTATGTTTCCCTATTTATATACATATTGATGAATCCAAATCCAAAACCACGTACATCCCATGTCATGTGATATTAAAGGAGGCATGTGTAAATATGGGATACAAATAGTTGAAAACATACAAAAAGTATGGGAAACATATGTAAGTATGACATAATAAAAAAAGTTTAGATTTAAATCACTATTACATAACAATGATTACTTATTTTCATATATTTCATATCTGAATTAGATATAAGAATCATCAAAAGATGTACTGAATGTACACCTACTATTAGTGTCCTTGAAGTTGATAGAAAAGTATGGTTGTGTCAGAGGTGCGGGTTTTTGGGTGACACCCAGAACATATTTTGAGAAAAGAAAAGAACATGGGGTATAATGATACAAAAATCAAAGAGATGCATGAATGATTAGCTTCCCATGAATAAGATATTCTTTGGAAGTCAAAATTTCTATAAAATTTTATGGGGGGAATCAAAGATAAGAAACAACTCAAGAACAACTGTTGTGTTAAGATCCCCACACCCCCACCCCTTACCCCCACCAGCTTTGAGATGAGTCATTCCCCTCAAAGAGCTATTTTATATAAGGTAATAAATATTCTCATAATTTTTTATGTAAAATTTAAATCAAGAAGACATTAAAGAATTTACTATACTAATATTTTATAGGGTGAAAATTATCGTGATTTATATCAATCAACACCAACCTGTAACCTTTTTTTAGGGCTACCATTTTCAATATCCAAGATGATGCTCTACATAAAAGACAACTTTCCAAAGGTCATGTGAGAGTGGGGATTAGCGTAGATCATGAGCTAAGCATCAAGATACCTGTTCCACTTGATGATACAGATATTCATATTGTCTAGAAATCTATTATAACATTCATATAAGGACCATAAAATATTGTAAAAAACATGTCGAGAAAGAGGTATTCATTTCCAATTTATTTTTCATGATGAAACATTAACAGTTAATGAAAAAGGTATAAACTAATCAATGTAGTTACATATAGAAAAAGGGAATGGGGTGAAATGAAAGGTCAAATCAAAATGATCTAAAGGATCAATTGACCAATCAAAAGATCTTCATAAAGCACATTTACCCTACCTGTTGAATATCTGCATTTACTAACTAAAGTTATAAAGGATTGAATAATAAATAAGAAGGAGGAGATCACTTGGATTATTTAATAGTGTTCATGGTATTCGGCAAGGTGATCCATTATAAATGAGCTTCTTTATCCCAATGCAAGACAATACTAGTAGGCTGATTAATGAAGGTTCTAACAATGGGGACATTCTACCATACCGTAGAAAGTATAGCCACCCTCAACATCACATTTGATGTATGTTGACAACATGATCAAAATCATGAAGGTCGGGTGGAGGTATCTCAAGGCGCTTAATAAGATCCGGTTAGAGTACATCCACTAGAGTGGGTTGATCGTTAATTGGGAGAAAAGTATTTTATATATATCTATCTCATGCAACTAGAGTAGGGTGGACAGAATGAGCAGTGAGCTAGGCATAGGGTGATTCTCTTTTCGGAGAAATTATCTCGGTTTCCCAGTGTCCCCAGGAAGACTGCGAATCAGGGACTTCGATAAAGTGGTGAATAAGATTATGGAATGAATTCTGAATTTGATAGAACATTTTTTATCATTCGGGGGGGCAGATCACTCATGTGAGTAGTGTACTCTCGGCTATTCTGGTTCATGCTATGGACTTTAAAAGTGTGCCAATGGGGATTATCAGATTCATCAATAGAATCCATGATTGTTTTATTTGTGATTCATTATCTGAGGGGAAGATGTAGTGGGTGTCATAGAGGAAGATAGTCGGGCCCATTTGTGAAGTAGGAATGAATGTCAAGAGTTTAGTGGATACAATTCATGCCATGCATGTAAATATTTCATGGGAAATCATTGGAAAATACACCCTTTGGGGGAGGAATATGTCTCTAAGATACTGGGCTGTTGTTTGAACCCCATCGGCTAGGGGGTCATCTATGTGGTCCTTGGAATGTAGTATCATCTCATCTCTCCTCCCACACTCATAATGGATTATTGGGGAGGGAATATCCTCTATTGTCACCACAACTAGTCGGGCAGTGTTTTGGGATATCCTGGATGTCTGGATCCCATTATCTCATTCAGGGAGGCAAGCATGCATCCTCAGTTATCCAGGTCGGTTCTGGATGAACCACAACAGGTGGTGTTTGACTCTGTTCTTATTAAATCCGAGAAATATAGGTGATTGTATACCCCTTCCACATTGGGTAAGTTCAACTCAAAAGATTTATGTAGGATTATCATTACTCAGGGGAAGCAATAGGGATAGAACAGTGTGGCATGGGGAAACAGAATCCCTACAAAACTATACTTCCTCACATGGAGAGTCCAGAATAATTTTATACCCTCTAATGTTAATATAAAGATTTTAGGCATTATCATGGTTTCTTACTGACATTTTTGTGTGAATAAAAAAGAAGAGATCATGAACCATATATTCTTCGAGGACAAATGGGCTCGGTAGGTGTGGACCTTCTTTGGTGTGTTCACATGGTACTCCTCCCAAGATGATTACAACATGTGGTTCCTAGAGAAATGGTTTCCAGGTATCAATGGGAATGCGAAGGAGGTAGAGACATGAGCCAACATCTTAAATGCAAGATGCTAGGATTTATTGAATGCATAGAATTGATCCATGTTTGAGGGGATCTCTTCTACAGGTAGATCGGTTATGGCTAGAACTAGATATATACAGATTGACATGATCAGTCTTACTGGGATCAATAAGGAGGTTCCATCCCTTCATGCATGGTAGGAATCATAGATTGAGGCTCAGAAACATGGATACAGGTTATAGAGGAGATGGATTTGTTGGGTTCCCCCTGAGGGTGGTCTCATTCTTAATACAAATGGATCTTGTGTCATAAGAAATATACGAGGAGGAGGGGTTCTCTGTGACCATGGAGGGAGTGTGATTCTAGATTTCACAGATCATTTTGGAAGTGGAAATTCTATTTTGGTGGAGGATCTTGCGGCTCTTACTTGGTTGTCGATGTGAAAATAGAGGGACATTATCATTGCGTAGCTGGAAACAGACTCCATGACTATTCATGATGCTCTTTATGTTAAAAGAACCACTCCTTAGTCAATTACCTATAAATTAGAAAATGAAAGGCTCTCCATAACAATAACGTTAGATTCAACCATACTTGGAGTTAGGGGAACAAAGTGACGGACTACCTGGCCTCTCTTGTGGTCCCTGGTATCCCTTTTTTTGTCATTATAATGTGTCTCATTTTAAACCATAGGGGTGAACTTGATTTGGGTTCATTCCCTTATCCTTAAATATCTCCAACCATAGGTTTGGGCGACCTCTTACTTGTATTTTCCCCTTTTGAAATAAAAATCATATTGTTGGATGGAAGAAGGGGGGGTTGAATTAGTTGTTCAGTTTTTATGAGTTTCAAAAAATTTCAAAAAATGACCCCTTCAACCTATAAAGATTCACTTCCTTATCAACTTTTATTAAATACTCATGCTTGAAAAAGTAGAAAATTAAATAAAGTGAACAAGATTTACATGGTCCGACCTCAATGTGAAAACCATCATCCTTTACATAGCCACTCCCATGGTTCTATAGAAATCCACTATTATGAAGATGTGAATTCAACTTGTGCCAACTCCCATTTTAAATCTTCTATCACCTGATATGAAAGATTATACTAACTCCCATTAGTTTACATAGTTTCTTAAAAATAATTTATCCAAAAATAAAAATAAAGACTTCGTTCAAACTGCTCCACAAATTCTCAATCAAGATTCTCAATCTGATTTTTCTGGATCTGAATCTATCAATCTGATGAGGTCAATACGATTCTCCCATACTCAATCTACACTTTTCAAACTCTTCTAAATCAATCAATCTGATCTTCCTTAGTCTTATTGACTCAATACGATGGACTCAATATGATGAACCCATTCTCAATCTACAAAACTGAAAATTTTCTCAAATTCTTAGTCTGATATTCCTTAGTCTAATTGACTCAATATTATGGACTGAATATGATGAAATCATTATCAATCTACAAAACTCAAACATTTCTCCAACACTCGATACGATCTTCCTCAGTTTGGTGGGAACATTCACTTTCAATTCTTTAGTGCTCTACCTTTTGTGATTACGTGAAAACTTAACGATAGATGAATGAATTGAGAAAATATTTATAGGTGACTCAGAAAAGAGATAGCGGGAAACTTGAAAAATTTCCCCTATCCTCACATTTCAAAAACTCCCAAACTATCTCATATTTAAAATTAAATTTTGACTTCATCAATCATCCTTAGATTTCTCTAATATTTAGGCAAAATTAAATTTCAATTTTGTCTTCTTAAACTCATCATAAAACTTCTTGAATATTCTTTTTGAGTATTCTTCATAATCATCCTTCTCTTACTTTCTAACATTTCTTCAGTGTTATGTAACTCCTCTTCAATATAATGTATCTTCCTCAAATTCAATATGATGTATCATCCTAAAATTAAATACAATGTTACATCCTCAAGTCATTACGATATGCCTTTCTTTCTCACCCAATTACATTCTATCTTTCTTTTTCAGCTCATTATGATCTACCTTTCTTTCTCATCTCATTATGATCTATCTTCCTTTCACAGCTCATTATGGTCTGCTTTTATTTCTCAACTCATTATGATCTGAATTTCTTCTTTAGAGTTATTTAAATTGAATTTTCTTCTTATCGTGAGTCTAATAGATTCATCACTATAATGTAATTCACATTATGATATAATTCCTTACTCTGAATCATTAAAATTCATTATCCTTCATCATCATTACACATTATGACATCTGAATAATTTTGAGTCTGGTACTTTTGAATTAGATACAATCATTATGATTCCTCCATTTCATCATAATCATTTATCATGATAGTTTTCTTTATTTGTGATAACTTCATGTCTAGAAAATAATCATCTTATTTAGATTAGAAGGTTTGAGAACATTCTAACTCCTAACATCAATTTCATCAAGAGACATCTTTAGTAACATTATGAATTCTTCACTCAGCAACATATGACTTTTCAACCAACATTGAGTCTGATGAATCTTCTTGGGTATGGATCTAAATCTAATAAAAATCATGATCTACAACTTCATCTTTCTAACTACTTCTACATCTGATGTCATTCAGTCCAAAAATGTGAATCTAGAAACCTGTTTCCAGAAAATAACTTTCTTATAGAAAAAAACTTTTCTCCCCCTTTATGTTTAGGTTTGAACATTAAGAAACTTTCACATTTCATAAAAAGATCATTATGATGGACTGGGTTAAATTCCTAAATAATAGAAACATTATTATAAAAAAATAGGTTTAAAAAAATATAAAACATTTGTTAAAACAATTTAATATAAAGGTTCTTTAATAACATTGAAGGTTTGTGCAGATACAGGGATACAAAGTGGTATATATTACATAGTTTATCATTAAGATCAAATGAACAGAGAGTCCATTTAATACTTCATTTATCTTAAGAATTTAAACGAAATCCTCAATTATTAATGGAAACGAGTCTCAGTTTAACATGTATACATGATCTGTGTTTTCATGTTTTGTTTTCAAATAGTGGGTCTACTATGTTAATTATGACAGAATAAAATTCAAATTATTTGCAGTCATCTATATCAATATTATTTTATGGGAAAATCTTATGAACATAAATATAGATTAAATAGTCCACACATCACTTATATAGACCAAACAGAATTGGAATCAACTAAAACTGGTGAAATAGTGAAAAAAATGCTATAACATTTGAAATAAAACATACAGATGATAGAACCTTCTTATTACCAATGATTCATAGGTAAACTTTATAATTTAATCATATAAAATATATTTTCATTCCTTTTATTATGTATTACATTGTTCTTTTTAAGCAGTTTTGGGTACTCATTTTAGTCAATTTAGATACTCTATAGATTTATTTCATAGATTCATTGCATGGAGAAGAAATAAACCAACCACACGTGATGAAGTTTATCAATTTGTAATACACTACATCCAAAATTTTAGAACTAAAATTCATGTTATATAATTTATATTATGTACTAATGATGATTATATTATTATAGGATGTTGTTTAAATATCATGAAAATCATTACATGAGGACAATCCATGTGTACAAGGAGCCTGAAGACTTCTACAAGTGGATAAGTATTAGGGTGTCTATAATAATATTTCACTATCAAAACACAAATAGAAACAAATTAATTATTTTTTTAATGTTTCTAAAGTGTCTGAATCCAACCAATAGAAAATATTGTGGTTATTATATTTTAAAATCTATTAGTGATATCATATATTATCAAGAAACTAGCATCCCTAAAGAGGTATTTTCGAAGATAATCTCTATTTCATTTAAAATATTTATTAATCATTTTTTTATTTATATATTTCAAGTATTTCCATGAATTTTAAAATTCCTTATGTTCACAAGATGAAATATATTTACATAGAAATTACTGGGAACATATCTGATGTCATAATGCTCACATATATGATGAAGATGTGACTTCCTATTGCTTATTTCATTTATTTTTTCATCATTTTATCTATTTTTTAGTTAATTTCTTTATTATTTTTGTCTAATACATATTTTTTTAATTTTCACAGATATTTTGAGGAAATGACTTCATCAACAAGCACTAGTACACAATTTATTTTTCACGTCACCTTTTCCATGCTGGATATTTGTAACCATCATGAAAAATCCATCAATGTTGATTTTTCACATCATTTATTAGATAAACATCATGAAAAAACAAGCATTTCACTTTATCACATTGGTTATTATTTAACATGTGTGAAAATAATGTAGCATGCTTTATCACGTTGGTTATTGTAAAACTGACATGATAAATATCTTTATTCACATCAGTTATAAAATAACCGATGTTGTAAAGCCAATTTCCCACATTAGTTATATAATTAGCTCGCTAAAAAATCAATAAAAATCACTTTATAACATTGGTTATCATATAACCTATGTTATAAACCATTTAAAATTTTATGAATTCCCACTTTGATTCATTTTGGTGTTATTCGATCTCATGAAAGAAAAATCATATCTCTCATGCGTGGAATCCCTAACCTCATTTCTTCAATCCAGTGGACTAAAATATATGTTTTACATCATTATACATCCTCACATTTCTTCAGATCTTTATTTTCATTTGGTCTTATCATCTCTCAACTCCTAAGTAAGCCTCAGACATTGATTACCACTTTTAGTCATTCAAAGTTGTGGACACTCTAACTCTCATTTTTTCAATTAAATTTACTCACATCTCACATTACCATCTTTATATATTCTCATGTTTCATCAAACTCATCGCTTTACATTTTCATATAGATCTACTCATTTTAAATATTTTATTTACATATTCATATAAATTTGTTTTACATTGTTTTAAGTGAAAATTTATGTATTTCATTACATTTTAAAGTTATATGTTAGATCATAAATTCTGTCATTATATCTTAATGTTTTCGTGTTTCTATTGTAAGAAAATTTTTTGCACTTAATTTTTTGTGAGATGTTTATTGAAATATGATATAGTATTAAATCACACATGCATATAGAAAACCTTGTTTTTTGGTTTAGTGTATTGTAAATTCATTTCAATACCTTAGCTAATTTTATTAATTTTTACCTTGAATGTGTGTTGTTATGAAATATTATAGATCAATTTTTTGGTTTCCATATATAACCATGCCTAATATGGTTGCATATGTACTCTTGTATTTATTTTTATTTATATGTTGCATATAGACTGAATGATTTTACTTAACATAATATTATAGAAATGTAAGAGATGATGATGTATTATATAATGATAGATGTGTCCCATTAATCATCTTACTTGTCGACTAATAGACAACATAGAAACACTCAGGAGAAAATGTTAGTGACAAATAATAGGTCATATATTTAGTGGAAAATTAGTTTATCAACATTCCTTTTGTATAATTACTTTTATATATGAATTTCAATGATGCAATAAATAAAAATCATAATTCTCCTAAAAACCTTATTATATGGTATATAATTCATTAGAGTCACTCTAATTTTTTCTTTGTTTTTATTAGTGGTTTAAATACTATTTTTCAATTATATTAAAACTTATATTTGATTATTATCTAGAATTTATAATTATACTTTTCAAATATACATAAATATTTTTTTTCGAAGATATGTTTCTTTCATAGTATAACATCTCCAATATAAATTTAAACTCAATTTGACTTTAATTATTTATTCTAAATTTTATCACCACTTCATTATTTTGAAAGGATATTTAATTTTTATTTTTAGGATAGATAATACTGACTCAATGTTAGATTATGGCACATTAAATAAGCGATGAATATGAGAAATGTGTAGATGTTTTTTTTTTTGGAATTTTCTGAATGAAATGTTCCAAAAAATGACAAGTTTTTTCAATATATTCCTAAAATGTTTAAATATAAATAATTTGAAAAGAATAGAGATCAAAGATCATTTAATTTTTCATGGTTTTAATCTGAGTTATGGCCCTTGGATTTAGCATAGTGAAACTGGGAAGAATATCAATTCTAATGATGATGATGCATTGTAAGATTATAACTATGATTAAATTGAATAAATGATTCATGATATTGAAGCAAATTAAATTGATAAAGGACTAGTAATTGATCATTTATATGGTGATGCTAAAAAACCATTGTATTGAGGTTGTACAGAATTTTTGGTTTTATTGCCTGTGTTATGATTGATTAACTTGAAGGTGAAAAATGGTTGGATTCATAATATTTTTACTGATTTTATATAATTATTAAAATATATTCTTCCTAATGAAAAATATCTTTGTGATTCACATTATAAATAGAATAAAATACTATGCTTGAAGGGATTAGGTTATAAAAAAATACATGTATTCCTGAATGATTAGGTTCTATATAAGAAGGAATTGGAATTTTGGTCAAAGTTTCTAAAATTTGGGATGTCAAGGAATAAGTTGAAAGAAAAATTACATGATGATTTATTAGTTACAGAGACCCCTTAAAATCATTTTAGCATCTTCCTATAATTCCTCATTTGAAACATTTATTTTAAAGAATATAGGGAGGGCCTCTGAGCGACGTTTTTCCTTCCTACTCTCGGGTTAGGGTTTCTTATCCAGTAGTGAATCGAAGGGGGGAGGTCTGTACATTTTCCTTGGCACCATCTCCCCCTTTCCTCCCTCTCCCCTTCTCGTTCCTCCCTTCTGATGGCCTTTCCTCTCTGGTTCCCTTTCTTTTCTTCTGTTTGCTGGCATCTTGCATTGGGATTTATTTTGTGGTTGCTGCTCTATATTGATGCCCTCGTTGTTTCTTCATCCAATATTATTGCTTGATTACCACGTTTCTAACCCCATCTTGGTCTGGTATGCTGGTTCCTTCGGGGTGGTTTGAGTTGTGCTGGAAGAGCAAGCGTTGGTTTCCCAGAAGAGCGGCCCGCTTTTGTCTCCTTCCTCCTCTTTTTTGCGGTACTCTTTGTGGTGATAGTTGTTCCTGGTTTAGATTTTGGTTTGATTCTAGAGCTTTAACCCTTCTCTAACTCTGCTATGGCCTCCTCCATTGCACCTACTCTATTCGTTTTAGCATGGTGTTCCTGTCGGAGGCTTTGGGAGGTGTTGTTTGGGCGGTAGATGGCCTCCTGGTGTTGCGATGTTCATCTCATTCTTTTTGGTTTTCTGATGGCTCTTTATTCTTAATGTTTGCATTGGTTTGACATTCGACGTTTGAGGTTCGAGGTGTGGAAAGCCTCATAGATTTTATCCTTGATGAAGTTGATGATGTTCCAAGACGCTACGATGAGGTTCTCGTTTTGTATTTTGGTTCGATTCGAGGGTGAAATTGTGATATGTCACTGACGAAGTTGAAGATGTCTTCAGTGATGGTGGTTTGAAGGTTTTTGGTTTTCGACAACGGTGATGGGTTTTGTTCTGGTGGATTCTGATTATAGGTCGTGTGGGGAAGATGAAGTGTGAAGTGTGATTTGTGATGGCATTTTGATGATGCGGTGGGGCGTTGGTTGGAGGGCTCTCGCTAGTGATCCGATGACGACATAGGTACGATTTTTTGGCGATGGTGGATCATGTTGTGTCTCTGGATGGCTAGGCTTCATCAGCGACTTAGTGGTTGACGTCGATGTGTGGAGTGGACAGCAGAAATGAGTCATGATGATGATGATGTGTTGATGGCAGCATCGATGTGGATGGTGTTGTTGACGCGATGACAAAAGTGATGGCGTGGTACTTGATGACTTCCCATCGGCAGCGTGATCTTCTGTGATGTGTTAGCCTGCGGCATGTCTGTATCATTTGAATTTGGTTTTTTGTGGCATGATTTTGAAATTTGAATGGTTTCCCATGGTTCCCACTTCACCATCAAAGTGGATTTTATAAAAATAACAAAAAAATGATTTGGAGCTAAACATTTATTTTAAAAATAACATGATGAAAAAAGGTAAAGATGGAATGTTGATGAGTTGATACGTGATGGAAAATTAAGGCATACAACTTATTTTCCACAGTGGAAGAAAATTGATTAGGAGTTTCCTATATTCTTAAATGAAGTTAGAAATAACATACTCAGACTATTCACCGATGGAATGAATCCATATCGATACCTTAGTAGCACACATAGTTCATGGACTTTTTATTAGTTATTTACAACATATCTCTAGAATTATGTATGAAGTGAAAATATGTCATGTTGATTTTAATGATCACTGGACCAAAATAGATCATAAATGATATTAATGTTTTATGGTCCCCATTAATTGATGATTTGAATATCTTATGGTAGGATTGTATTAGGGTTCTTTATTCTTATAAAATTGGATATTTTCAATTACATTAAATGATTATGTTCAGTATATATGACCTTTCAGTGTATGGAAATTTATTTAGATATAGTGTTAAGGGGAATAAACATGTCCAAGTTGTGAACAATAGAATTCATATTATCTACTGTATCATGGGAGTAAAATATTATACATGGTTCAACGAATGTTTTTTTATATGGATCACAGTAGATACCCAACACTTAACTTACATAGAAATTATATTAATTTTGTGTAATACTTAATACATAACAAAAATAGACGCCCAATGACTGTATTAGTTTAGTGTCTTTGGAAACTTGAAACAAAATCAATTAATCATGGTGAAAGATCTTCAACATCTCCAATAAAGATCTTTCCCTTTTGTTTTCTTACCTAAAACCTTTCTTTATATCCTGGGGAATAGAAAAAATAAAAAGGGTGAACTCAAATTCTCAGTAAGTTTAAACATGGACAACATAAAACAATCCATAAACATTTAAACGTAAAAATATGAACATAAAACATCAAAATCTTGGCAGAACATAAGGTATAGATCAAAAAGGAACATTAATCATGATAAAATAGAATGGGAATAAATCATGTATTTGTGGAAATACATTAAGCACATGATATGATTTCCATAGTATCTAAGGAATTGTTGCCAAGACCATCATAGTGGACAAATTCCATTAATGAACCAGGTTTACCAGTCGTTCTAACCCTGTATTACTGAACTAAATTTTATTTCCATTCCATCTATGTCTATCTCATGAGATATGAATAATTACCCAATTAATTGGAGGGAGATATATGTCCCACCCATCCCATAATGAAATCATTCTTTCATGTTCCACAAAATAAACATAAATCATTCATCATAACCCAAAGAATAATATGGGTTTCATAAACATCATCCCATCATAATAAAATCCATATAAAACAAATTGATATCATTTGATCATAAGAAAAATCAAACCATGTAAATAATAGTACATTATACTTTAAACATAAACATACTAAATAATGTCATCATAGATGGAAAATAGCATTGATAAAACACTTGAAATGAATTCTTGAGGAAAATATCATTTCTTCTTCAAAATCATTTTCTTTTCACAAAATTCAATGAAATTTTAAATGAAAAGGATTTTGTTGAAAATAACCATGAAATATTGTAGAGTAATCTTCATGAAAATAAGGTGTTATAAAACTGTAAAAATCTCTTCATGCCGTATAAGTTAAGATAAACATTTTTCTCATACTTTTTCTGTAAAAATCAAAAAGTACCTCGTATGGTAAACAAATGAAATATTCCTTCCATACCATATGGTAAAAGTAAAAAATAGGTAAAAAAACTATAAACATACATGTAATAATAGTAAAAACTTTACAAAAACATTTTTTATAAAACATGGACATGGATGATAAATATAACCCCAATAAATACTTACTAATAAACAATCCCAAATAAGAATGAGATTGGAATAATTATCCCTTACCATATGTCCATTTTCATCCATATGTGTCCAAGACTCATGTATAGTGGGTTTGAACATATTAAAGAAATTATAACAGAACCATAATAATATTTATGATATCATATATGATTCACTTATGAATTTATATTACACATTCATTTGTCAATTCCATGTTAAAGTAGTGTTTTTGGTAAAACCATTTCATTTTTCGTACACGTTTTGACTTCTAATTATTCATATGATTACTTAGATCAAGGTTACATACTTCCAGAATGTAAAACATAATTTATATATATTATATATTCATAATATATAATATATATAATAGATCGATAAGTTGAATGAAATACACTATTCATGGAGACGGTAGGTCGTACGTACGCATGAATGTTGTTTTCATTTCTTTATTAAATTGAATATAAGTAAGTAAATAACATATACATAAATATAGTATCATTATTATGTCATATATTTCAAGATTATTTATTATATATACTTTATAATAATTCTGGAATGGTTAACATGGAGAATGAATCTCATCGCGTCATGGAGACAGTAATCCGTAAGTACGCACGAGCGATGATATCAATCTCATAATTGTTGAATGGAATTGGACTGGATGATATAATATCTCATAATTAGTATGGTTTTATAATAATAATATATAGTAATTATTTCCACCGTTATACCCATATAAGTATAGTGGTGGTGGAAAAATAGATTACACCACGGCGTGCAGACGGTAAGCCGTACGTACACACGTGCGGTGATTTCATTTTTCATAGGATGGATATAAGGTTAAATAGGTTTGTTTCATAATTATAATAACATATCAGTATATTAGTGATATTTATTTTATTACTTTATAATGAAACAACTAAAGAAGAGAACGTAGAAGAAGAAATAAACATGAAAGAATTTGTTAAAGAGATTACCTCTTCCTCGACGTGCCTCTTTTAAACTTCTTCTTAGATTACTAGAGTTGGTCTTTTGAGAAGACCAGAACCTCTATAATATAACTATAGAGGGTGAGAAGAAGAATTTTAAGGGGTTTTCCTAGCATTAAGTCTTAAAATGGAGTGAATTGAAGAAGGAGGAGGTTCCCTTTTATAAGAGAGGAGAGGGGTACTTTTGAAAACCTCCAAAATATTATATTATAATAAAATAAAACCCCACATAACAACCTCCAAAATGACTCAAAATCGAAGATGAGATGAAATAGGGTTGTAATCTAATCATAAAATAAAATTTAGTCATGTGGGAAAATTATTTTAAACCTTATCAATATGATTTATCCTTATTTAATCTATTTAATCTTATTGGTGAAAATAATATTCTAAAATTTAAATTTTTATAAATACATACTTATGTGTTGTGAATTTTCCATAATTAGATAATTTATGACATTTTAGACCATATAAATGTAAATTTATAATTTTAAAATATTTTTTTGATTTTTAAACAATTTAATATTATGTTATTTTTATAAAATATCAATAGTGAAAATTTTGACACTATTCATTTATTTGAATTTAAATAAAATCCACACAGAAGCTATGCTCGAAAAAAATATTTAATAGATTCCTATTATGTCATATGTATCTACAAAATTCGTAGAGCACATTAATTAGTTCATATAATATTTATTTTAATATTTGTAAAACAATTTATTTGATATTTGTCTTAATAAAATAATTACTACATCATTTTTGAATAATTATTTAATATACTTATTTAATATACTTATTTAATATACTTATTTGTTGCATAAAAATTTAAAATAATATACTATTATGAAGATAAATATAATATATTTCATAAGAATAATTTTAGTCTAATTTATCTTCTAAAACATCCAACATTTAAATTGTTATCTTTGTTAATGTATAAAGGTGACAACTTTGGCATCATTTAAAATAAAATAATATAAGTGTCATAATTGATTTTATAAGGCTCAAAATGGTATAACATTCAACCATTGTATTATTATGGTATATATATACACAATGAATATGTTTTGTTCGGGTGTTTGGGCCTTTTGGGTATTATTATTTGAATAAAAACAATATTATTGATTTTTCACTAAATAAATAAATTATGCATCATTAATGAAGAAGATATTAAGGTAACTATATATTTATTAAAAAACACAAATAAATTACCATAATGAAGAAAAATATTTCATCTTTCAAATGAGTATTTATAATATAATTTATATTCTGTATAACCTAATATTAAAAATACTTTAATTATTAAAGTTTGAGTGAGACATATTTCACTATCTTTAATTAAAATAAATTAAAGGTCTTAATCACATCTATGTGGGTTCAAAAAGACAAAATTTCACCCCAATTATATTTTTGGACAAGATATAATCATCTAATTATATTAATACAAGTGTTAGGGTAATTTTATAATATTATTTTTACCCTTAATTACTTGATTTACCTTTAACTGTTGTAAATAAAATTTACCGTAGTTACTATCCATAATGCCTAAAAATAAAAATTATCCTATTAAACAAATTTTGGACCTACTGATTCCAAATATGAATTCCATTTTTCAAAATTCAAAACACAAAAGTTACAGTATTTAATTTAAAATTAATCCTTCTGTTGAGAAAACAGTTTTATAAGTAAAAACATTGCAAAATATTGAAATGTTTTTACCTATGAATTCAATGTAAAATTATTTCTAATGACATAAATTATATTAAATGGTAAAAATATATTATATTTATACTTTAATACCATTAAATATTATAATATAACCACGTAAATTATCTTGATGAAAAAAGTTCTTTTTAATTAAAATTTAGCGTATTTCCATTATTCATCAAAATATGAAAGTTATCCAAAAAATATAAAAACATTATCCAATGTAAAATTTTATATCATGATTCATAATTAGAAGTTTATTTTGTAAAATTGAACTTATAAACTTGTTAAAATTATATTTAAAATCGGTGTGCCGTCAAAAGGTGGTAAAACTGCATTTTTTTAAAAATACTTATTTTATCTGAAACATTTATTTTCTTCTAATACCTCATTATAGAAAATATTTAAGATTAATTATAATGTTATAAAATTAACAATTTGGTTAATACTATTCATAATGGCTAGTTTATAATATTATAAAAATATATCATTTTTTAGTTAAACTTAGTATCATGTACAACGCAAGCTATCAAGGAAGGTCGCTCTTGCGTGTAACACAATCCATGTCAGTGTTGCGTGTAGTGAAAGATTCCTTTGGTGTTGCATATAAAAAAATCAAAACAAACTTCATTTATACTTGGAACAAAATATATACTCAATGTTTTGTATAACAATTTCTACCAAACAAACTTGAAAATGTGTGTAACACAAGCCAAGAATAGTGTTGTGTATATTTCAAGCTAATATGGTGTTGCATATAGCACAAGAAAATCTTAGTGTATCGTAAAAAATAAGATATCAAAAAAAATTAAAAATAATATATCTCATAAAATCTCAGGGTGTTACATTATACCCCCCTTGAAATGAATTTCTCCCACGAAATTCATCGGGGTTATAAATCGTTTACTCCTTGAAAGTTTCTTTCATAGAAACCCACATCGTAAAAAGTAATACTAAAACTTAATTTTAAAATGTAAAGTAACAGATGTAATAGTTACCAAAATTAACTCCTCACTAGGTTTCCACATATGAGAACATAGGTGAAAACATGGATATGGAAGAAAAAATATAACCATCAAGTTTTGATGTAGAGTTGTAGAGAACATGGCCATAAAAAAGACAACATTCAAAAAGCCATAAATTTGTGATGATCTAAGGTACCATCTGATTCATTGAATATGAGTGCACTAGGATAACATTTTTTGTTTTCAAGATCCTTTCCATGATTTTTGAGAAATTTGAATTAGAATAAATACTTACATTATTTTCGTACAATCTCACTGTTGGTCGCTCCTTGAACAATTTCCACTTCTTATATTAAATAAATGAAGCTGAATTTTTCATTCATGAAGTGTTAGCAGATCGTGTGATAGAATGATGTGTCATTCCATCAGTCTCAAACAAAAGTTTAGAAAAGGTTATTAAATATACATAAGAACATATATGGTGATATTAATCGTATATGGTTCAAAAAATGTACTTATTCTTCATCTATCATAACAATTGATAAAATAAAACTAATTTCTACAAACTAGGGACTTCCTTTAGGGAAGTGGTAGGCGATAAAGGCATGTCACACATCAGTCGTGGGTTCTCTTCCTGCAACCTTGTCCGACGTGATGGGTTGTCACCCATCCTGCAGGTTGTCCTTTTTCTTAAACTATACTATTATAAAAGTCTATAAAAAAGTTTTATCCTTAAAAAAATCTATCTGATGTCCAACTTAATCCATTCCAACCATTATGCTTATCCAAAATACTTTTTTCCAATATCATAGTATAAAGAAAACGATTACTAGAAATTTCATCTATCAAGCATGTGGATCATTTATCCCCCATATATCATAAGATATATCTTGTTGGTCACAATCCACACATGTGAATACCTTAATCATGTATTCTCTTGAAACATAAATTTTCATAGAACCATAGTGAAAACATGAATGTTGTCAAAAGTTAACTCTTTCCACATACCAAAATCCCAAAATTTTTATATACTCAAACCATGATGTCACTTTGTCCTTATATAAGTCATAAGCTCATTAATACTATCAAACATATATTTTTCTCTTTATCCCTTCATTATGCGCATATCATTTTCTTTCCAAAAATATTTCAATCACTTTTCATGGTTACCGGTACCATACAATTATTGAAAACCAATACATAGATATTACAATATTCAATGATACTATAAATGAGATTCCACAACACTATTTTGGAATCCCATTACATAAACACTTAATCATTCTACCACTTTGTTGTCATTTTCAACATCAACAATAGTGATCGCATGTGACTTCCCTTTTTTCCATTGCCTTAAGATGTTGTTGATGTCGATCATCATTAACCCTTGGATTAGGGAATTGGTTAGCATAATGCCCTATTTCCTTGCACTTGTAGAATTAAAGTGTTGGTGGTGCATTCTCTATAGTATTTTCTCTATTCAAAACATTAGCTACCTTTTTTCCATTACCTCGACACTCAGCTGCTCGATGACTTTATTTTCCACACATAAAACATTTTCTAGTCCCATTAAGAGAATCTTCACCATTCTTCTTTCCACACTTTGAGCATAACGAAACATTTGTTTTCTTTTCACCAATGTTTTGAGATGATTCCTTGAACTCCATCTTTTGTTTCTTGTCAAAACCATGAGATGGATATGTAACACCAACTTCCAGTTCTACCTTTATAGAACAACACATAATTTCTTCATAGCTACTGAAACCCCTTATGGTTAATGCCCATCGATGACTTGGTTTTAAGCCATTGAAGAATCATTTAACTTTACTTTCGGGTTGGATGATAAAGCTAGATGAATACCTTTCAAACCTTGTAAAATTCTCCTCATATATACCAACAGATTCACCATCCTTTTGCCTAATCTCAAAGAACTCCTATTCCATATTTTTTCGATGAATATGAAGGAAGTACATATTGAAAAACATGTTCTGGAACTCATCCCATTCCATTGATTTAATTTCATCTTGGGGCCTTGTATTCTTAATTAGAGTCCACCACTAGTCTAAATCTCCTACTAAAATATAAACAACCAAAATGAATTTTTCATGTTCTAAACAGTGAAGTATGAAAAATATCTTTTCAATGTTACTGATCCATTGTTCAGTAATAAGTGGATCAGAAGACCCATTGAATGAAGGTGGGCATTGCCTCATGAAGGACTTAATAGAATATTGTTCCCTTCTTTGCTCATTTGGATGTCCAGAATGATTCATTTCTTATGTAAGTATAGCAATAATATTTTTCACTATATCTCCCATAACATTGGTTTTTTAGGAGGAGAATCATTGCATTGTTCATTACATTGATCAACATGGTTCCTTCAGGTTCCAGCCATCATTTAAAACCCAAAAATAATAGTGTGAGAGGCAAAAATCATGCTAGGAAAACAACATAATATAGGGGGATTACCTTCAATATCTGACATCATAGGTTTAATCCTAGGTTATTCATAATCATTATCATAATTCTAGGATTGTAACCTATACTTTATACTTAACCATATGGACATCCCTAGACATACCTTAGATATATCTCTAGGGATACCACTAAAGTTTTTACATCTTAGTTTCCAAAGGATAACTAAACCTTCACTCTAATACAAATTATAGAGGCCCAACGCATGATGTACATATGCATTACCTTACTTTTTTAGAATAATTAATACATAACAAAAAAGATGCCCAACGACCGTATTAGTTTAGTATCTTTACATGCCTTTTCATCCATGTCTATCTCATGAGATATAAAATCTTTACCCAATGCATTGGAGGGAGATATAGGTCCCACCCATCTCATATTGAAATCATTCTAACGTGTGCCACAAAACTATCAGAATTCATTCATCATAACCCAAAGAATAAATTTGGTTTCATAAACATCATTTCATCATAACATAATCCATATAAAACAAATGGATATCATTTCATCATAAGAAAAATCAATACATGTAAATAATAGATACATTATACTTGAAACATAAAAATACTAAATAATGTCATCTTAGATAAAAAATAGTTTTGATAAAACACTTGAAATGAATTCTTGATGAAAATATCATTTCTTCTTCAAAATCATCTTATTTTCACAAAATGATATGAAATTTTAAAAGTAAAGGATTTTTGTTTAAAATAATCAATAAATATTGTAGAGTAAGCTTAATGAAAATAAGGCATTATGAAACTATAAAAATCTGTTCATGCCATATAATTTACAAAAACATTTTTCTCTTACTTTTGCCAGAAAAGTCAAAAATTGCCTAATATGGTAAACAAAAAAAAGATTCCATCCATGCCATGTGGTAAAAGTCAAAAATTGGTAAACATGACTTTAAACATACGTGGAATAATAGTAAAAAATTTAGGAAAATATTTTTTAGAAAACATGGACATTGATGATAAATATAACCTCGGTAAATACTTATGAATAAACAATCCCGGATAAGAAAGAGATTAGAATAATTATGCCTTACCTTATGTCCAGTTTCTTTCATATGTGTCTGAGACTACTGTATAATGGGTTTAAACATATAATTAACTTCTAACAGAACCATAATAATATTTATGATATCATATATGATTCACTTATGACTTTATATTTCATGTTCATTTGTCAATTCCATGTTAAAGCAGTGTTTTGGGTAAAATCGTTTAATTTGTCGTACATGTTTGGAATTTTACTTATTCATATGATTAATTAGATCATGATTACTTACTTCTAGAATGTAAAACATTATTTATATATAATATATATTCAGAATATATAATATATATAATAGATCGATAAATGGAATGAAATACACCGTTCATGGAGATGGTAGGTCATACGTACGCTTGAATGTTGTTTTCATTTCCTTATTATATTAAATGGAAGTAAGTAAATAACATATAAATAAATCTAGTATCATTATTATTTCATATATTTCATGATTATTTATTATATATACTTAATAATCATTCTGGAATGGTTAACATGGAGAATTAATCTCATCGCGTTGTGGGGACGGTAATCCGTACGTACGCATGAGCGATGATATCATTCCCATAATTATTGAATGGAATTGTAATGGATGATATAATATCACAAAATCAGTATGATTTTATAATAATAATATATAGTAATTATTTCCACCATTATACCCATCCATGTATGGTGGTGGTGGAAATACAGATTACACCATGGCGTGGAGATGATAAGTCGTACATACGCATGAGCGGTGATTTCATTTTTCATAGGATAGATATAAGTTGAAATAGGGTTGTTTTATAATTATTATAAAACATAATTATATTATTGATACTTATTTTATTACTTTATAATGAATAACTAAGGAAGATAAATTAGAAGAAGAAAGAAACATGAAAGAATTGGTAGAAGAGATTACCTCTTCCTCAACGAGCCTCTTTTAAACTTCCTTTTAGGGAACTAGAGATGGTCTTTTGAGAAAACCAGAACCTATATAATATAACTATAGAGGTTGAGAAGATGAATTGGTAGGGTTTGACCAAGATTTAAGGCATAAATTTGAGTGAAGAGAAGAGGGAGTAGGTTCCCTTTAATAAGAGAGAAGAGGGACACTTTGGGAAACCTACAAAATATTAATTTATAATAAACACAAACCCCACATAAAAACTGCCAAAATGAATCAAATTATAATATGAGATGAGATAGGGTTGTAATCTCATCATCCCATAAAATTTAGACATGTTGGGAAATTATTTTAAACCTTATCAATTTTATTTACCCTTATGTAATCTATTTAATCTAATTTGTAGTTGTAACATTCCCAATATCAAATTGTTTTAAATACTTACTTATGTGTTGTGAATTTTCCATAATTAGATACATTATGACATTTTAGACCATATAAATTTCAATTTATAACTTTTCAATATTTTTGTTATTTTTAATCAATTTAATATTTTGTTATTTTTATAAAATATCAAAAGTGTCAATTTTGACACAATTCAATTATTTGAATTTAAATAAAATCCACATAGAAGATATGTTTGATAAAAAACATTTAATAGATTCCTAACATATCCTATATATCTATAAAAGTATTGGATCACATTAACTAGTTCATATAATATTTATTTAAATATTTTTAAAACCATTTATTTGATATTTTTCTTAATAAAATAATTACTACAACATTTTTGTATAATTATTTAATATACTTATATATTGCATAAAAATTTAAAATAAAATAATATGATGAAGATAAATATAATATCTTTCAAAAGAATACTTTTAGTAGAATTTATCTTCTAAATAACCCAACTTTAAAAATTTTATCTTTATTAAAGTATGAAGGTGACAACTTTGGCGTCATTTAAAAAAAATATAAGTGTCATAATCTCTTTTATAAGGATCCAAATGGTATATCATTAGAAATTTAGATTATTATGGTCTATCTATATACGACCAATATGTTTTTCTCAGGTGTTTGGGCCTTTTATAGATATTATTATTTGAATAAAAACTATATTATTGATTTCTCACTAAATAAATAATTTTTGCATCATTAATGTATAAGATATTAAGGTAATTATATATTTTTTAAAAATCACAAATAAATTACCATGATGAATAAAAATATTTTATATTTCAAATTATTATTTATAATAAAATTTATATTCTCTATAACCTTACATTAGAAATACTTTTATTATTAATGTTTGAGTGCGACATATTTCACTATCGTTAAATAAAATAAATTAAAGATCATAATCACAGAAAAGTGGGTTCTAAAAGAAACCATTTCAACCCAATTATATTTTAGGACGAAATATATTAATCCAATTATATTAATACAAATGTTAGGGTAATTTTATAATATTATGTTTACCCTTAATTACCTGATTTACCTTTAACTGTTGTAAATAAAATTTACCATAGTTACTATTCATAATTCCGAAAAATAAAAAGTAGCCCATTAACATAATTTGGACCTACTGATTCTAAATATGGAATACATTTTCCTAAATTCAAAACTCATAAGTTTCATTATTTAATTTGAAATTAATCCTGTTGTTGAGAAAATGTGTTTTAAAAGTTAAAACATTGCAGAAGATTGAAATGTTTTTACCCATGAATTAAATGTAAAATTAATTATAATGAAATAAATTATATTAAAAGGTAAAACTATATTATATTTATACAATAAAATCTTTAAATATTATAATTTAACCATATAAATTATCTTTATGAAAAAAGTTTTTTTTAATTAAAATTTAGTGTATTTTTATTATTCATCAAAATATGAATGTTTTCAGGAAAATATCGAAACATTATTTAATGTAAATTTTTATACACTGATTCAAAAGTAGAAGTTTATTTTGTATAATTTAACTTATAAACTTGTCAAAAATTATATTTAAAATGGGTGCACCGTCAAATAGCGGTAAAACTAATTTTTTTAAAAAATAACTTCTTTTCTCTGAAAAATTGATTTTGTTGTAATACCTCATTATAGAAAATGTATAAGATTAATTATAATGTTATAAAATTAAAAATTTGGTTAATAATATTCATAATGGCTAGTTCATAATATTATAATAATATATCATTGTATAGTAAAACTTAGTATCGTGTACAACGCATGCTATCAAGGAAGGTCGCTCTTGCGTGTAACACAAGCCATGTCAGTGTTGCGTGTAGCGAAAGATTCCTTCGGTGTTTCATATAAAATAATAAAAAAAAAATTTATAAATTGAAAAAAATCTATAATCAATGGTTTTTAGAATAATTTCTACCAAAGAAACATGAAAATGTGTGTAACACAAGCCAAGAATAGTGTTGTGTATACTGCAAGCTAATACGGTTTTGCATATAATGCAAGCTAATATTGGTGTAGCGTACAAAAGAAAATGTTAGAAAAAAATTTAAAAGAATATATCTCATAAAATCATAGGGTGTTACAATCACTTTTAATTAATATAAAAAAAGTCATTCAATGGATTAGAATAATTTGATATTACTCCAAAACATTTATCCAATGATTAATATTTTGATAGGGTACAAAACCCTAATGTGACATTTGGAATCTCACATAAATCTTGTATTGATATAAATATTTGGAATAAATAGTCAATGTTTTTTGATCTACCATATTAGAGATATAATAAGGTCAAACATAACATTGATATCATGCATGCGGAGAAGAATATATGTGAAATGTTGAGTGTATCATTATTAGATATTCATGGAAAGAATAAAGATGGGTTGAATTCAATATTATACATAATATCATTGGGAATAAGTTTGGAGTTATCTCCCACTCTTAATGGAAGTAGAACATTATTACCCTCATCTTTTCATACATTATCCAAGAGGGATAAAATTATATTTTCCCAGTGTCGTCAGGGTATCAATGTTTTTTAGGGTTATTCTTCAAATATAAAAAAAATTGTGTCTAAAGGATTTGATGTTGAAAGGTATGAAATATCATGATTTTCACATCGTGATGAAACAACTCCTACTAGTTACAATGTGTGGAATATTTCCCAACGATGTCAGAAAGAATATAATTAAGGTCTATTGTTTTTTCAATTCAATTTTTAATAAGGCAATTGATCTGAATGCCTTTAACAATTTTGAAAACAAATTAATATCTATAATTTATCAATTGTAAATGTATTTTTTTCAATATTTTTTGATATCTTGGAGAATTTAATGGTTCATTTGGTGTAAGAATTAAATCTTTTTAGATTTATATATGTGTTGTATGTATCATTTTGAATGGTATATGAAGATACTAAAGGGTTTGGTTAAGAATACATATCGACCTAAAGCCTCAATTATTGAGAAGTATATTTCTGAGGAGGTTGCATAATTTTGTACAAGATACTATTATGTATTGGAGAACATTGGTTTCCCTCCATCTCTATTTGAATGAGTTAATTATGGGGGAAAGGGGATTTATGGCTTGAAAGTCAAAACTTCTATAGGTGAACAGATAAAGAAAGTACATTTACACATATTGAATAACATAAATGATTCTCAACTATATAAAAATTTGAATATTAATGTGTCGAAATAATGTTATCCAAATAAGAATGATTTTTGGATTTGGAATGAGCATAAAAAACTCCTTTTTCATTGTTTAAAGAGATCATGCATGGTAGATCAGATGCATCAGAAAAATTGAAATGGTTAGTGGGCAGTCCAAGATTAAATTTTATAACATGGTCTTGGTATTAAATTAATGGTTATACATTTCATATGAAATATCAGTACAATAGAATTGTAGTTTGGAATAGTAGTGTATTAGTGTTCGTAGAAGTAATTCATTTTTCTAGTGATAAATACAAAAACCCAATTTTCTTATCAAGGGCATACTATGGGGTCATTTCAGAAATATAAGAGGTTTATTACATTAAATTTCATGTTCCAGTGTTTAACTAAAAATAGTTCATCACTAAAAATAACTTCATACATGATGAATTTGGAATGACACTTTTTATTCTGATGATAGTGGAATAAATTGAGAATTCTTTTACAATGGAAACACAATCAAAACAAATTTTCTATATTATTGATCAATCTAATAGTCAGTGCTCTATTTTTTTATAAGGAAGAAAATTGTATGTTGGTGATGATAAACTTGATGAAGATGTTGATGTATGTGGGATCCCTACATCCATGGAAATATTATCAGCGCATGGTCGACATGGTTTTTTCCAGATGGAACAATCACTATGATGGAATTTGGGAAAATAATCATTTAGTACATTCCTAATCTTACAGGATGTAACATATTTTTATTTTTCATTTACTTTATTAAATTTCCTAAAATGTAAGATATTTTAATTTTATTTTATTTAGTAAAACACATTCTATAAATACTAAGTTTAATTGTTAATTTATATTAATTTTTTTGTTTAGTTTACCACATTTATCTTTATGTTACTTATCTAATATTTAATTTTCTTGAAATATATTTAAATTAAATTTAATATTTTAAATAAAAATAAAACAATTTTATAAGAGTATGTTGAAAAAATATTATTTTTTATGTAAATAATGATTTATTAGTTTGGAACATTTTAACTATTCCTGCACCATTTTTGGATTTATTTTCATTTGTTTACATGAAATTTCATATCTCATTACTTTTGTTATAATTTTAGCTAACTATAACAAATATGAATAAAAATGTGTTAAGTTTAATTTAGTTTAATTTTTTTTTAGTAATTTTTCATTTTATTTAAATTAGTATTTTAATAGTTGAATTTGTATATTTGTGTTCTAATTGTTTTTTGTTTTGATTTGTTATATAATGATAGATCAATTAACTAATCCACCACATACTTATGGAGATGATCTGACTCATACCTTTAGAGAGGAATGCTAAAATTCTCCTATTAATGTGACATGCCCTTCTTTTCAAGATAAATCTACTCTCACAAGGCTAAATAAGAGTTCGAGTGTTAGAAACATGGTAACACAAGTTTAAAAAAATATTTTGTTTCCCATAGCCAGGAAAAAAGGATACCAGTAGACTTTTATAACAATGATATTCCAAGGGCTCCTAATTCAAAAAAAATAGAGTTTTATATCAGTTCAGGCTAAAATAAAAGTCTGTATTTTGATTGATAATTGGAGAAGTGTTGAAAATTTGATAATATATCAATTCTGGGAGACCGTTCTGGTAAGCTCGTTTGTTATTATTTTACTTATATTCAAATTTTTATAGTAATATATTTTCCCCCTTCTTATCAGATTAAATATGATATACTTAACACTCAAGGAGTTGGAAGGAAATTTTTATCAATTGCTTCTAGGAGATATAGATATTTCAAATCAACCCCTACATCTGATTTCATTTTTGATCCTAGAAAACGTCATAATCCATGTAATATTTATCCCTTTATTGGTGAATATATATGAAATAAATTTTTTTAAAGTAGAAGATGAGAATCATTTTTGGTAAGTAGAATTTTACCTTTTATAATTTTTTTATATTTATTATTTATTAATGATTTCCTTATTCTTAATTTACAAAAAATCAAGGAGATCTCATTAAGAGATCCAATCTTGAAATGTATACCCTCAAAATTTATCTTGGGGATGATATATGTTATTTTAATAATAAATCATGGACCAAAAATTTCAAAAATTGAGAGCCAAGTCTTCATGATCTGCAGAGATTTCCCTTCCATCCCCTTAGTTAGGCATTAAAAATAAAAGAGGGCTCGTATGAAAAAAAAAAGATAATATCTTATGAACGAGTTAATGGTTGTATTTGAGAGTATTGTAAGATATTTACTTCATTTATATATTTTAGTGAATTAAATTGTTTATATATTTTGATTCAATAAAGAGTTTTTAAAATAATTCATATAGATTCTCTTGATGCTCAGAACACACATGGGTTCTTTTTAAGAGTTTGTATGATGGAAATTTTAGCTATAGTATTGGGAAAACCCAAACACCTGGGTTGTGTACGAGGATACCCGGTGGGTGTATCGGTGAAAATTATGTTTTCAAGTTCTTTAGATTTTTCAATAGAGGGGGTTTATAAAAAAATAGAATATTTTTAGGCTCTATTTATGAATATTCATGTGATGATGGAGGATAGAATCGGAGCATCAGTGTATTTAATGTTTTCAGACATTCAAAGATAGTTCCAGGCTGCAGTTCCCCCTCCTCCACCTCCACCGATAGCTCTCACTACTCTACATATACCTATAGACCCCAATCCTAAAACAACTCTTACACCCCCCACCTCCACCAAAATCTCCCACTCCTCCACCTCAGCCTATATACCCCACTCTTTATTATACTCCAACACCCCCTCCTCTACAACTTCCCCATTATTGGGAGTAATATGTTGATGAACCACAGTATCATATTGTTGCATATGGGGTGACATTTTATATTGGGTATACCATTCATCATCAACAATAGTAGATAGAGCATCACAGGGTCATTGTATTGGATATTATTGATATATCAGCTGGAGTATCATTACCTACATATGAGGTGAGTATAGTTGGACAAAATATTGACCACTTTTAATTTTGTTCATCTAGACTTATATGACATATTACCATAAGGGTATGTGAATATTTTATCTTTTATTTCATTTTTCTATTAATTTTTCTTAATATTTTAAATTTTATATATTTATCTATTTTTTATAGGAATAAATTAAAGGTAAAGAAATACTGAATAGACAACAACAAATACAAAGGGATATGACATCAGATATAGATTCTAGTAGTCTAGATATATTTTTAAGATATTCAAATTTATTTTTGGGTGTTTATGAGATTGAAATAGAAGATGGTGTTTGGGGGACTTCAATGTCTTTAGGAATTTTAAAAAAATGATATCATGGAGCTTGTAACTAGATATCTGTTGGGAATCAATAAGATGAAATTTTTTCCCTGTAAGTCTAAACATAAATCATTCCATGTATTTAATTTATTGAAATTTTATAATTATGTTTGTTTTGTATTAGGTATCTTTATACAATGTGTAAGGATCATGATAAGATATATGTATATGGATTTATGGTCCCATAGTTTATTTCACCTATAGCGATGATAATGACTGAAGTAGAAAGAATAGTTTATATTGTTGAAAGATATGAAAAGGATTTAATATTTAGTGCTAGATGTTTCCTTATCTTGAAGATTATAAAACATATATATCTCAACGGTTTATATATATTTTAACATAATAACCACAAACATTAAATCTTCATTTATACAAGTGGCCATTGGATGTTAGGTGTTTTTTTTTCAAGGGAGAAGGAACTTTATTAGTTATGCTCAATACATGGAGAATTCGAACAACATTTTAAGGATGTATTTCAAATGTAAGGGTAAATTCCTCAATACTTTTTTATATTATAATTAATTTTAAATTTATTTCATTCATATTATTTTATAACAGGGGATGGAATTTTATTTGAGAGCGCACAAAGAAAAAGAGATCCAAGATCAAATATATAAATGTAATGGTGAATTTGCATTTGTAATTAGTAAATTTTAAATATATTACCTAATAATGATATTTGGAATTGACAAACTCATTTAAACAACATTATCATAAACAATAAGGTGTAAAAGAATGTAGATATTATGTGTTAAGATTTATTTATGAAATAATTACAACTGAGAAAATTATGAAGTTCCACCAGGTTAGATTTCTTTATTAACATTTCTTTCATATTTTATTAATTTTATTCATAATACATGTTAATAATTTTATTTTAATTTTTATTTTTTGATTAACCTCATACTTATAGTTCAACAGAGCTCAAACACTTACATGTGGAATAAGAAAATAATTTTATAGGTTTGGTCAGATTTTAGTTTCTTTGTACTATATATTGTAATTTTGAATGTTTTACATGTAAATGTGTATTGTTATTTGTTTTGCTACTTTTTTTTCTTATTTTCTAGTTTATTTTTTGTTATGGTCAGTTGTGAAAAGAATGGTTGTAAATGATTTATTTTAAAAAAATCGTGTCAGTAATTTAATAACTGAGGTGAAAAATCCTTAGTGACGGTTTATCACATCAATTATATAATAAATGACATGATAAACCCATCTTACATCAGTTTTCCATGTCGGTTATTTTATAACAGACATATAAAACCTTTCTAATATTTGTATCTCATCATTTATCAAAAAATATACGTGATAAACCAATTTGATAATTCATTTATAATTTCAAATATTTTAATTGATTTTAATTACATAATTTCAACACCTCCTTTAAAAATGACACAAAATAACTGACGTTAAAAATCATAGAAACTAACATGAAAAATCATTTTATACACTAGTGAAGGATTATTCACTCTTGTACTATGATCACGCACTGTAGGATAAAAATACACAGTGGAATCAGTCATACCTAAATCTGAGACACAATGTACCCAGTACAACTCAAATTGTGTGGTTTCGGTTTAAAAATAACATTTTATTAATGTATTGTTTCATATTTATGTTTTATTTTTTTCTTTATAGTATTAATAACGTAAAGAGTTTTTCTTGTACATGTGGATAATTTTTGGGAAGTGATATTTTTCTTTTAACTATCTACAGAAAATCCTAAAAGAGAAAACTTATTCCATTTAGATGAGGCATTTCAAGAAACATGGTGTTTCCTTTTCCATTCAAATAGAATAGTTCTCTCTTATTTGGGTTGGTGCAGATAGTTGAAATCAAAACACACATCACAAACTAAATCATACACGCCTAAATCTGATTCATAATGTGCTGTGTATGACTCGAACTATATTTTTTAAGTTTCTAATTTACATTTTAGTTCAAAACATGCATCATATACTCAAAACTAATCTAACACATTCTAATTATTTTGATACTTTAGAAAAAACATCCATAAGTCATTTATGATGTATAGGAATCAGCTTCACCTCAATCAGACACATGGTGTGGCCAGTATGACTCAAAGAGTGTTTTTTTATTTACAATTCCCATAAATTATAGTAAAAAACACAAGTGATATAGTCGAAATTGAGAAAACGCATTCAGATTATTTTGATACTTTATGGAAACAATCCATAAGTCATTTTGAGATGTGTAGGAATCACCCGTACATAAATCTAATGCATGGTGCGACTAATATGACCCAAAGTGGGTCATTTTATTTAAACACTACTATTGAAATATCATTACAAGGTTCCACCTATTAACAGTGGTAAAAAAGTGCTGATAAAGGGCCTACATTTATTAGTGCTTTTTTTAGCGTTGATAAAGGATGGGTTTATCGACGCTTTTTTTACTAGCTTTGATAAAAGGAATATTTTAAATAAAAATTATGTTTAATAAAAAAAATTATAAATATGTTTATATATTTATATTGATATAAATATAAAATATATTTTTAAAATATGTTTCAGATTAGGTAAATAGGCATTTACAATTGATATATAAGATATTTAGTGTAAATAACCTATAAAATAATTCAAAAATAATACTTAATAATTATCTAATTATTATCATGTAATATTCACTTAATAACAATTTTAAGATAAAAAAATTAATAAAATATCTAAAATAAGATGAAAACAAAACTTGAACTTCAAACAAACATAACATTTCTCTCGAGTGTCTATTTGGGCTCAACCACAAATTTAATCGAAGCTTTCTATGATACCTAAACTATGGAGGGCCAGTGAAAAGTTCATAAAGCTTAGGTCTCATTTTTCCACCCCCAAAAATGCCCGAAAGACCTCTCAAACTGAGTTTTTATATGGGATACCGAATTTTTTTTAACATTTAATGGAACTTCAGCCTCATTTAAGGGGGTATTTTTCCCTTTTTAATTAGGGACTGAATTTATTCATCAATATTACATTCATAAAAATATTATGACTTTGAAATGTTATCATTTTTGACAATGTATTGTTATTTATATTCAAATATATTACAATATATACATATTTTTTATATATTCACACATAAAAATTTAATTTTATAAATAAAAAATTAAAAATATTTACATATAAAATATTTTTCTCAAAACATATGTCTTATATAAATAAAAAATAATATTTTTTTATTTAAAATACAAATGTCTGAATATTTTTATACTTATACATAATTATTATAATGTTTATATATATATATATATAATTTATTTAAAATACAAATTTATGAATATTTATATACCTATACAAATGTGTTTTTATAATGTTTATAAATGATTATTTAAAAATATTTACATATAAAATATCTTTCTCAATATATAAGTCTTATCTAAATAAAAACAAATATCAATTTTATTTTATAGTTAATATATTATATATATATATATATATATTTGTGTTATTATTGGAAAAAATATATATATTTATTTATATATTCTAATATATGTATATAAATATTAATATTTAAATATTTAAATAAATATAAATATGTATAACTATATTTATAGATTCACACACATATATATAAATATGTGTGTTTCTATGTGTATTTATAAACACAGACACACAGAAAACATATTTTATATATGTATTTAAATATATGTGTGTGTGTGGATACAAAAATGAAATGAAATATATATTAATATATAGATATATCATAAAATTCATATGAAAATAGTATAGGTTAGTGGAAAAGGTGTGGGGGTATAAGGGGGAGGTCTGAGGTTGGAAACCTAACAAAGTCATGGGCGCACGTGGGTGAAACAGATCTAGTGCTATTAAAGGGGTGGCAGGGGGCTTCCTAGCACTATTGAAAGGGGGGAACAATCGCTATTAAAAGGGGATGGGTCTACCCTCTAATTTACAGAAAAAGAAAATTAACTTTTTTTTCTTTTATCAGCGCTAAAAAAATAACTCATAAAGTGACATTTTATCAGTTCTTTTTTAACGCTACTAAAAGACCCCTTTTATCAGTTATTTTTTATTGCTGACAAAAGGGGCCTTTATCATTTACTTTTTTGGAACTGATAAATGGGACCCCTTTTAATTTATTTTTGATTATCAGTTCTTTTTTAGCACTATCAATGCCCATTTTTTGCGCTTTTAAGGGACATACCTGTAGTAGAGAAAAATTAAAATTAATTTTAGTAAAAAGGACAACTAATATACTTAAATCCAATAAAACACATTCATATTATTTTGATAATTTAGTACAATGACCTGTAAGTTATTTTTGAAATTTATGTATTAGTATCACCTCAATATGACACATTGTGTGACCGATATGACTCCAAGTGTGTATTGTTTTTAAATTGACATTAATTTTATTAAAAAAGAAAAGTGGTATACTCAAGACTAATCAAATTCTTTCATATTGGTTTTATATTTTCAAACAATGATCCATAAGTCATTTTTGACATTTAGGGATCGAAGTTGCCTCAATCTGGTGTATGGTGTGAGCGATATGACTCCAAGCATGTCTTTTGATTTAAAATTGACATTAATTTTAGTGGAAAGAACAAGTGATATACTCAAAACTGAGAAAATAAATTTGTATTGTTTTTATACTTTATGAAAATGATCCATAAGTAATTTTTGACATGTAGGAATCAACCACAAATCAAATTATATTCATAGTGTGATCATTATAACTCCATGTGTCCCTTATCAGTTTAAAATTGACATTTTAGTTCAAAATGTATGTCACTCATAAAAAATGAGAAACACACTATGATTCTCTTAATAATTTGGGAAAATTATTTAGAATTAATTTGTGATGTGTTGTAAAAATTCTCACATCAAACCGACACACGATGTGACCAGTAAGACTCAAAGTGCGTGTTTCCAGTTTGAAATGAAATTTTAGTAAAAAACGAAAGTGACATACTCAAAACTGGTCAAATGCATTTATATTGTTTTTATACATTATTAAAACGATCCATAACTCTTTTTTGACATGTAGGAATCAGACTCATCTTAATCTGACAAACAATGTGACTGATATGACTCCATGTGTGTCTTTTTTTAAAAGAATTGACATTAATTTTAGTAAATAGAACAAGTGACATACTCAAAATTGAGAAAATGCACTCATATTGCTTTAATGAATTCATAAAATGATCCATATTTCATTTTATACATATATAAATCAACTGAACCTCAATCTGATACATGGTGTAGCAAGTATGACTCAAAATTTCCATTTTCAGTTTAAAATATACATTTTAATTTAAAAAGTGTGTAACTCACTAAAAACAAATAAAACATCATTTAATTGTATTCATAATTCATTAAAATGATTCATAAGTCATATTTGTCATACAGTAAGTATTCTCACATCAAACTGACACACAATGTGAGTAGTATGACTCAAAGTGCATGTATTCAGTTTGAAATGACATTTTAGTAAAGAAGACAAGTGACATAAAAAATGATAAAACATAATTGAATTGTTTTTATACATTATTTAAATGATTCATATATCATTTTTGATGTGTAGTAATTATCCTCAGCTCAATTGGATGCACGGTGTCACTAATATGACTACATGTGTGTTTTTTATTAAAAATTTACATTAATTTAGTAAAAATAACAAGTTCCATACTTAAAAATGATAAAAACACGTTCTTATTGTTTTTTATTCTTTAATAAAATGATCCATAATTCATGTTTTACATGTAGGAATCAAACGTACCTCAATCCAATGCACAGTGCGACCAATATGACTCCATGTATGTTTTTTATTTAAAACTAAAATTAATTATTGTAAAAAGAAATAGTGTCATACTTAATGTCAAGAAATTTTTTTTGGATTATTTTTATAATTCTATAAAACGTTTCATAAGTCATTTTTTGATGTGTAGGAATCATCCAAGCCTCAATATGACATACAGTGTGACCAGTATGACTCTAAGTATGTCTTTTTATTTAAATTTGACATTAATTTTAGTAAAAATGACAAGTGACATACTGAATGCTGAGAAAAAAAATTTGAATTATTTTGATACTTTTTGAAAATGGTCCATAATTCATTTTTTTACATTTAGGGTTTATTTTTACCTCAATATGATACAGCATGTTCCTCGTATGACTCAAAGTGTTTGTTATCATTTTGAAATTGACATTTTATATAAAAACATGTGTCACTAACTAGAAACAAAGAAAACATGCTGATATTATATTGATAATTTAGAAAAATGATTCATAAGTCATTTTTAATGTATAGGAATCTATTTCATGTCAAAAAGACACACGATGTGATTAGTATTACACAACGTGTGTGTTTTCAATTTACAATGACATTTTTTTATAAATAAAAGGTGGCATACTCCAAACTAAGAAAACACATTTTAATTGTTTTAATACATTAGTAAAATGATCCATTAGTAATTTTTAACATATAGGAATCACTCTGACCTCAATCTGATGCACGGTGTGACCGATATGACTCCGAGTGTGTCCTTTATTTAAAATTAACATTTTTGTAAAAAACACAAGTGACATACTCAAAACTGAGAAAACTCATTAGGATTATTTTTATACTTTAGTAAAACAATCCATTAGTCATTTTTTATGTGTAATAATTGGTTGCACCTAAATTCGATTCATGGTGTGACTGATATAACTCCAAGTGTGTCTTTTAATTTAAAATTGACATTATTTTTAATAAATAGAAAAAGAGACATACTTAAAACCAAGAAAATCCACTCATATTGCATTGATTCTTTAATAAAATGATCTGTAAGTCATTTTTGAAGTGTATGAATCAAGCTCACCTCAATTTTATGTTCGTTATGACCGATATGACTCTAAGTGTGTCTTTTTATTTAAAATTGAAATTAATTTTAGTAAAAAGAACAAGTGACATATTTAAAACTGAGGAAACACATTTGGATTGTTTAAATACAGTATAAAAATTATCCATATGTCATTTTTTATGTGTAGGAATCATATTCCCCTCAATTTGATACATGATGCATCTAGTATGAATCAAAGTGCCCATTATTAGTCTAAAATTGATATTTTAGTTCAAAACATGTGTCACTCACTAAAAACTAATAAAATGAACTCAAATTGTATTAATACTTTAGGAAAAAAATTCATGAGTCATTTTTTATGTATAATAATTAGTCTCATGTTAAAATAACACATGATGTGAGCTGTATGACTCAAAGTGTATGTATGCAGTTTAAAATGACATTTTAGTAAAAAAAGACATGTGACATACTCCAAATAAGAAAACCTATTTGAATTGTATTGATACTTGAGGAAAATGATCCATAAGTCATCTATGACGTGAAAAATCTACCCCACCTCAATCTGACAGACTAGGTGACCAATATGACTCTTAGTGTGTCCTTTTATTTTAAATTGACATTTTATTAATGTATTCTTTCATATTTATGTTCAACTTGTTTATTTATAGTATTACTCACATAATATTTTTTTTATTTTATAGGTGTATTCTTTTTCTTGGGTTATGGTGGTTTTTTCAGCAACTAATACCATGGTTGGGATTTTTTTAGAGGGGTTCGTGGGTGCGAAAGATGATGAAACATTAATGTTTTTAAATGTTTTTGGATAGTAATTGAAAATTTAATTTTACAAAACATTGTTTGAATTGTATATAGTAGTGTTTCTTTATATTTGTGATGTAAAATTTATTTCATTTAAATTATGTATTTGTATATAGTTTACAGATATATTTTTTTGTAGTTTTTTGTTATTCAAACAGCATACTACATTAGATGGGCCCTTATCAGTGCTATTTCTAGAACTAATAAAGGTCCCCCTTTATCAGTGCAAATGAAAGCATTGATAAATGTGATCTTTTATCAGTGCTTTTATTAGCACTAATAAAGGGCGCCCCTTTAACGGTTTCGATGAAAAAAGTGTTTTTTAGTGTGGTAAAATCCCTTTTCGCATATAGTTAAAGGGTTGAACTATTGTACTGACCTTATGTCATAGACATCATGGTCATGTGAGTACCAATGTCCTAGATTGACATAGAAAACAGAGTTTATTGACTAATGTAATGCTTAATAATATTACCTTTTTTGAGGATTGCATGTATGGAATATATTTAGGTTATTATTTTAGTATGGTTGAAGAATATTTGAATGGGGTGGAATAAAAAATAAAATTAAAACTCTCGATTAAAAAACTATACCACTTATTCAGACAACCTCTTTAGGTTTATACCTGAAGCCTTCAGAGGTTGGATTCGCAATCAAACCAGGGAATTTAGGACATCCGTAGGGATGTAAGGAAGGTATTTGGGTACGTAATTACTAAACCAAAAGGATCTTTAGGTGTGTATAGGAGAGTAGAGGGGTGTCCTTTTATAAATAGGGGAGAGGGCATGCTTGGAATTTTTAAAATGATTAAAATATATTACAGTATTACTCTAGCTAAATAGATCTAAAATGGACCAGTTCTGATGATTAGATGGGATAGGTACAAAATATGGCCATAGAATATAATTTAGACAAGTTTATAGTTTATTTTAACCATTATCACTTATGTTTTACCCCCGATAAACCTGCTTTAACCATTACTATGGTAACCTATTTTTTTGTTTTCACTATTCATTATGACCAAAAATTAAGTTGAACTTATTACCTAATATTAATAATGGTGATTAAAAATATTTGATTAATTTTAGAAAACTCAATTCACATAATTAGGATAATTATATTTAAAATTAAAACCACAGAACACAATAAAAAATAGTTTTTTAGAAAAATATATTTTTCAAGTATAAAAATGTTTTTATATCAAATTCAATTATAATATTGATTCCAATAATATATTTTGGATTATGTTTTAAAAAATGAAAATAATTAAATTTTAAAACTAATCCAAAAAATAATGAGACTTTGTAAATACATGAAACGAAATGATGTTTTTTAATAAATATCAGAATTTTTCACTATTCGTTGAAAAAAATATTTTTTAGAAAATTCTCAAAAATTCATCTTATGATAAGTTTAACGTGCTGAATTAAAAAATTAAGTTAATATTTTCTAATAAAAATTTTATAATTTCCTAATCAATTTTTTAAATAAAACCATATAATGTATGAAAACCTGATTTGGATTGAAACAAATATTTTTTCCTTTTGACTTAAAAATTACTTAAAATTCATATAACTAAAATAACTCTATAAAATATAATTAATGAATATTAATAAGACATCAAATTTATTTATCTTTAAATACCTAGGTTGTTGTAAAAAAGGGGTTTTATAAGCCCCCAATTATTGTCTTAAATAAAGAAATTGAAAAAAAGAAAGACAATACACAATAATTGCATAAAATAAAGGCATAATTGAAAGAAAATAAATAAAAAGGAATAAATGAAGAAAAAAATGATTGTAAATTGCTATTAAAATTTTATTTATATTTTTATTACTTTATTTTTGAAAGGCTTACATTGGGAATTTTTTAATATAGCTAGAAACGTTCTTTTCTATTTTTCATATTTTTTATTTATTTTTAAACTAATGTATTATTTTTTAATATAAAGAAATAATTTTTTTATTTTTCATTTTTTTAGCAAGTAATTCGTCATTTATTTAATTGGAATGTCACCACATTGATAACTAACATGTCAACAGAAACATATATTTATTTAACATCAATTAAACGATAAAAAATGGAATGAAATTGGTGAATAAAGTAAAAAAATGATGAATAAAGAAGAAAATAAAGAAAATGAGTGTTATAAAATATAGAAATAATTAAATTATATCACTCCAAATTACATGAGAAGATGAAAAAAAATCATACCTCACTCAAGAAAATGAATCTTACCCCCCCCCCCAACATAATTTGTTCTTTTACTCAATAAAATTAGGCTAAAAAAATATAAACCATGTCTTCAATTTTCAATTTAATTTCAAAAAATGAACAAATAAGTGAAACTGAGTATTGATATTTTATGCCTCATAAAATCTAGTTAAGATTTATAAATAGATTATTCATGGAATAAAGTGTTAAATAAAGTCTAAAATTTTGACCCAAGATGGATTTGGGTTTTAATTTTAAATAATGAATAATAAGAGTGTGTTTCTATCATTCAGTGAAATTATGTTAATAAAATTATAATTATAAAAAATATTTTCAAGTGAGACCATTTATGGAATGAAGGCCAAATTATTTTAGGTGAGGTAAATTAAATAAAAAAGTGTGTAATAATGAGACTCAAGGATAAAATTTATTATTTAAACTAAACACTCAAATAAAAAAAAAATAAAATTAAAATTTATGGGAATTCAAAATTTATTCTCAAAAGGGATTTTTTCATATGAAATATTTTTTAAAATTTAATTAAAAATAAATGTTTCTAAATCCAAAAAAATGTAAAAATATAATATACAAAAAAACATATAAATTTATAGTTCAATGGAAATAGTTATAATTGAGAAGAACATAAAGAAAACAAATTAATATATAAAAAATATAAACGAAAACCAAATAATCTATTAAAAACCATGAATAACATTTAATATGATATGTAGGTTTTAGAAAAATTTAACTTATTTTCTTATAAAACATGCAGTCTCCTAAACAAATGAAATGAAAACATTTAAACCAATCCCATATTTTGTTTCTCAAAAACTCATAGAACATGATTGAAAGAAAAACATAATCAACCATTCATTAAAAAAAAAGGCAAGATTGGTCTTATTAATTATCAAAGATAAACCTACACACACAAAACAAAAAATACGCGAAATTAGAGTTTCATGAAAGATAATTTGGAAAAATATATTTAAACAACTAACAATTTACAGTGAACATATCATTTCAATAGTTAAATACATATAACATAAATATTAAAAGCATTAAATAAAACTAAATTCAAAGGAATCATGACTTCAAATATATTTTAGGATTCCTCCATAACTATAGAATTTGTTACATTTCTTAAACACTATGAGGGAGTTAAAGAATCTTTCATTTTGAAAATAAATAATTAAAATAACTATTCTTTAGACAAAAGAATATAAAATAATTAATGATGAGATGGTTTTTATGCATAATTTTTGAAATATTATTTGATAAATTTAATTTGTTTTTAATTGAAGAAACCAATATTTTTATTGTTCTTATTCATTTTTTGGTATTTCATATTATTATGACATTTTTGAAAAAGAAATAAAAGGAAATAGAATATTTTTTTTAAATATTAATTTTTTTATGCAAAAAAGGGTTAACATTGATAGACCGTACCCTATGGGAGGTAAACCAGTTAGCAACCTAATAAGGGTCACTGGCCAAACCACCGATAGGGAAGGCCAGCCATATAGAAAAAGAGGTGAGCCTCACTAGTGTTGGGTGGCACCAGTGATGTCGGGGTTCCTCGAGACCCCATCCGTCTTAATAGCTAGCTAAGGAAATATAAAAATATTTATAAAGGAGTGACCAACCATGAGATTTTTTATTGTGGGATGCACTTCACCCAGGCAATGTTCAAACATACAGAGACAAAAAAAAATTTTGAAATAGTGGGTGCCCTAGACCCAAATATTCATTGCTTTTGATAACCATATCATTTATACAGATATCTGTAAATTATGTCACCTTACCATTATAGTGTAGCCTTTTTTGCATCCACTATTGAAATGGTAATGTCCAACAGATAATTTTCGTATCAAGTGGTTATAGCAGTTCCCAAACTATAATGAGAACCTTGAGATATTATGACATTAATCTTAAATATATGTTATATGATCTATATACATCTTACTGACTGGACACAGTAGATGTTTGACTATCAGGTGATGGGGGATCATAAGCATTGAGACTTCTTCTCATGAAGTTCGCACATGGGGATCTCTACTAGTGAGATATTGAGGACAGACCCGCCAATAGAAACACCACATGTTTCAGGTGTCATTGGATGTTCCTCTCTACGATCATGTGTAATGGACTCCTGACATGATATCATTACCAATATATGTCATTTGATCGCTTACTTCGATGCCAGAAGAAAATCATAATAATGAAGTTGTGGTGAGGTAGTTTGTGTTGGGTTCATCATTGGTGGCATGCCATTGGTTGAATGGTCAAGAAAGGATTTGTCGTTTCTGGGTTATGGAAGTAATATATCTCAAGTCATGTTGATAAGGATGGTAGTACCTTTATAAGACCATGGCCAAGATAGTCGAGGGTAATTCTATCCAGTTAAATCAACAAACAATAAATAAGGAAAAGCGTGATAACACATTAGTGTGTCCTACTTTATGAGATATTATAGACAAAGAGATTATATTACACAGTGTATCGTCGTAGGTTGGTTGTTGCTCTTGTGAAAATCCTTATCTCTTTGGGGGCCATGATGGGTTTCTAGATCCCACTCTTGGTTAGTAAATACTATTCATTGTTGTCGATATAAGGGCCTAGAGAGTCACACACAAGAGCATATTCGAGAGAATCTACCCTATTTAGTTGAATATGAGTTTTGGACATGGTGGTCCCCACTACAGAGGTTCAATATTTTGTCCAAAAAAACGATCACCAAAACATTAAATAAATTCATATAATTTGAGTTTATAATAATAAGAATTGAATTTATTTATTAAATGTATTTATGATTTTTTAGTAGATACATGAAAAATATTAATTGAAAAATATTAAATTATTCAAGGTTCAATTAATATTTATTGGAATGGAAAGTCAAGTTTTGGACTCAAGTATTGTCATGTAATATATTTAATATATTACAATAAAATGATAATAATATTTATGGCACAGTTTAGTTTTCATAAAATATCATTGATAGTGTGTTAAGTAATCGAGGATGGCGAGGCTATACTGGGTAATTAAAATAAACACTATAAATAGAAGAGGAGGGGATTTTGCCAAGTATTATTCATGGGGTTTCTCTATCCTCTCCTCCCTCCCATGATCTAGAGAGAGGGGCTCTGGATCCAAGGAGCTCGGATCAAACACTCTCTCAAGGATCACTAGCGAATTAATGAGGTGGTCGTTGGAGGGAAGAATGCGTCATTGGAATTCCGTGCTAGCACCTGGATTACGATGAACGTCACTCCCGGGGATTCCATGAAGCACGTGTGGATGATCTAGATGATATTTTTTGGATTTTTCATGTAGAGATCGCCAATTACGAGCAGACGTCATGCACGTCTTTGGATTTAAACCAGGTATTTTACAGTTTATTTTTTGCCTAAAACTCTTCATGTATGGTCCTCGGCTAAGACTGAAGTACTATTCACCGACTTCGAAAAATTTACATCGATTGTCAGGGGAATTTTTTTAAAAAACCCACCTATTTGAGGCTTCCACTGCATGCTCGGTTCCAACAAGTGGTGTCAGAGGGACGCGTGACGAATTTAAATCAAGAAAAATTAAATCTTCCTTAAACTTTATAGAGGACATCGATATGGTGCCAACACTGTAGAAGGAATCAGAATCGGACATCAGATGGCCAGTCTGCAGCCATTTGAAATTTTGAATTCAGATTCGAGATTGAATTCTGATTGTGTTTCGTATTTCATCCAGAAATTTTGTGGTTGAAATACTCACTAGAAAATCAATTTTGATTTGATATTAATTTCATAAATTAATTGTACTATAATTATAATAATAAAATTATTTGGTTTTATGATAATAATCATATTAATTTTATTATAATAATAATATTATAATATTCTTATTCTTATTTTTCGAAAGCCTAATTTAGGGTTTAGAATGTTTTTAAAAAGCATGCAAGACTTGTTTAAAAGAAAGACTTATACTTATGTCTTTTGTTTATAAAAAAATAAAGGGCAGTAAGTAATGACCTGCAAAATCCGGTCTTTCCAACGCCCAAAAAAAAAAAAAAAAGGTGACCGGATTTGGAGGTCATGAAAAAAAGGAAAGGGGGTATAGGGTTGGGGGCCGATCAGCCCCCTGTTCACGCACATCATGCTGCGGACCCGGAGGCCGCAACCTCCCTCCCCGTCGAGTCTCAGCGCCTCACGTTGGCTCCATTCAACACCCCACACACCGGCGAAGAGCCCCATCCCAGCCTCCCACACCAGGAGCACACCGAGCACCACCTCCTCCAGTGCAGGTTCTCCCCGTAGCCCTGGACTGCCCCCTGCAGCAGCGAGCTGCTCTGCCGTGGAAGATGCGTGCCTTCCTGCAGAGTTGACCAGGCTGACATCCACGAGCCTCCCTCTTCCCATAGCAGTGCCGGTTGTGCAGAACAGACTAGGTCGTGGCACAAGTCCCTCATGCAGTGCATCTGCCCCAGCCAGGGCGCACCCCACCAGATCCTCATCGCCGGACCCACATTTCCTGGCCGCCCCTTTGAGTTGTGCCCCCTCCACCGCTGCGCTGCAACGGCTAGGCCACACCGCCCCTTACCAACGTTGTTGCCTCTGCACTAGGCCGCTCAGCCGACCTCCGCCACTCGTTCTGCACCCTCCACCAGTGCAACCTTCTAGGGCCACCAGTTGGGTATCCTCCAGCCCAGTTCACTACATAGGCGCCCTCTGGCACGTTCATACTCGAACCCTCATGCGCGCGCCATCAGCCGCACCAGGTTATTGCTGTCGTGGTTAGTCCAGCTGATCCTATCTTGCTCGCTTCACCACAGACCTACCCCGCTCCGGCGGTCGCCCAGTCCTCTTAGCAGGCACGTAACTCGCTCTTCCCCATAATAAGTTCGTGCGGTTCGGCCCAGCCTAGAACGGGCTTGGGCGAACAGGCCCGACCCATAATGCCCCTTCATGGGCTCGGTACCACCCAGACTGGGCTTGCACAGGTTTTCCCCGACCCGCACAGGCCTTTCCCTAAGTTATATGGGCCTGATTGATTTAATTTAATAAAAAATTAATTAAATTAATTAGTTTAAATAAAATTGAAAATTAATTTTTTTAAATATTATTTTTTGGTTAATAAAATTTAGATGCGGAATAATTAATTTAATTGGAAGATTAATTAAATTAATTAAATAATTAAATTTTTAGTATTAAAATTAAATTAATCAATCAAGACAGAAAGGTGACATTTCCTGAATTCCAATTAGAGTGAAATATTAATTCAATAAATAATTCCCTTAGAATTTATTTAAATAAGGTTTAATTTTATTATGCATTTTGTTCATATACATGAGTTTAATGTGTATGCTGATTATGAGATGCAGACCAACTAATGCATGTCTGGTGCCTTTTATTTATTTATTTACTTATTTATTGCATGTCAGTTTGTAATAATTAGTTTAATTAAATAAGAGACGCTATTTGTGTCTTCTCAAGTGTCATTATATATAAGGGCATACACACCTATTCTTAGGGTTTTATTTTATACCCCGAGACCCCCTCTCCAACGTGCAAGTACAGTTCTATAATGACGACACTACTCAAAATCATGCTTTTCCCAACGCTTTTATACCAACGGTTCTTTGAAACCGTTGGTATAGGTAATCTTTACCAACGGTTTTCATAAACTGTTGGTAAAAATCTGTAAAAATTGTGTTTTCCCAACTGTTTGATGAAACCGTTGGAAACAATGGGTAAAAAACAGTTTTCCCAACAGTTTAGTGAAACCGTTGGGAAATATGAAGACTCCTATACCAATAGTTCTACAGAACCGTTGGTATATATGGTATTAAGAGGTTTTTCCCAACGGTTTTTTGAAACCGTGGGGAAAGAAAATCCACAAATATCATCGATCTGCAACTCCAGACATCTTGAAAATTTTTCCCTAACCGAGACCTGGATGCACCCACTCAAGGGTTTGCCTCTAAATCTCGACGCAAACGCTACTTCCCAACACAACAGGTCTGGTTTCCAACGATTTTTTCTTCCCGTTTAAATCGGTATGTGTGAGTTCATTTATTTTAGATTTGTTCTTCCAGTTTAAATCGGTTCGTGTGTGTGTTAATTTATTATAGATTTGTGTATTATGATCCCCTTACAAAAATAAGGCATATATAATTTTTGGTTACGGTTCAAACCCTACTTCCCAACCTGCTCTAAAGGGTGCTAACTCTAATTTCCAACGGGACATCTATCTTTGATTCGAGAAATTTTTGTTCTTCCATTCTAAATCGGTAGGTGTGCCTTCATTTATTTTAGATTTTTTCATTCCATTTTTCTACAATGTATTGTGTATTATGATTCCCTTAGGAACACAATCAATATATCATTTTAGGTTGTGGTTTTGTTGTGATTTATCCGTATTGAATAATTTTGCTTGATATTGAAGAGGTTAATATGATCGTGAGTTATTTTATCCTTGATTTATTTTAAATTTAAGGTCTATTGACTTGATTTCATTGGTTAGACATAAATATAGTTAGGATTGTCCAGGTGGGGTGGGGGGGGATGGGTTTTCCAAGTGGGGTGGGGGTAGGGCTGTCCAAGTGGGGTGGGGTGGGGGCGGGGGGTTGGGTTGTCCAAGTGGGGAATGAATATCATTAGAGTGTTGGAGCAAATGTGGTTGCTACAAACAATGTGGCAATCGGCTTGTGCAACGCGGCCTAAGTTACAACTTGTAGGTATTGTACTTTATTTTTTTCTGGAGGGTTTCAGTGTAAATGCATTTTGGAATGATCATTGCTATTCATTGTCATTTAGATTTTTTTTACAGCCGAGGGGAAAGGGTGGGGTCTGCAGACATTGGAGGATATGTCGAAGGGTGACTTTATGGGAAATTAAATCCTATATTTATTCAACATTTCCATAGTATCTAACATCTAACCAAATGGCCTCTTTGCCCTTCAAGCTCCCCGAACCCCGATTGTGATCGGGGTTTGGGGAGCTTGAAGGGAAAAGAGGCCATTTCTCCAACATATTCACACACAAAATCACCCTTTGACATATCCTCCAATGTCTGCAGACCCCACCCTTTGCCCTCGGCTATCAAAAGAACCTAAAAGACAATGAATAGCAATGATCATTCCAAAATGCATTTACACTGAAAGCCTCCAGAAAAAAATAAAGTACAATACTTGCCAGTTGTAACTTAGGCCGCGTTGCACAAGCCGATTGCCACATTATTTGTAGCAACCACATTTTCTCCAACACTCTAATGATCTTCATTACTTCATGTCTCTTATAATATTCCAGAAACTCTTCTCTAAGAAGGTCAACTATCGTGTATGCATAGTCACCTTCAAATTCATGGGTGCAAGTACAAGGCAAGGATGAAGATAAAAAATTTCCAAAAAAAGTTGACCAATGTAAGTATTTAATAGTACCTTTATGCTTTGAAGTTTCAACCCCACCTCAATCCGAGGCCTAGTGTGACCACCTACAATTGATGTGTCTCAGATTTATTTGAAATGGACAACATTTTAATTGAAAACAAATACTGGCATACGGAAAACTGACCAAATGCATTCAGATTCTATTGAAACTTTAGGAAAACATTCTATGAGTCATGTGTGACATGTAAAAGTCAACCCCGCCTCAATCTGAGGCTAGGTGTGGCCAGCACCACTCATAGTGTCTCAGGTTTATTTTAAATAGACAATATTATAAATGAAAACAACAACTAACATACAAGAAACCGACTAAACACATTCAGATTCAGATGAAACTTTAGGACAACGATCCATGGGTCATATGTGATGTGTACGTGTCAACCCAGCCTCAATCCAAGGCACGGAGTGGCCGACACCACTCAAAGTGTCTCTCTATAGTTTAAAATGGACTTTATTTTAATTGAAAACAACAACTGACATACGGTAATCCGACCAAACGCATTCAGATTCTATTGAAACTTTAGGAAAACTATACATGGGTCATATGTGACTTTTTAGAGTCAATAACACCTCAATCCGAGTCGTAGTGTTTCCGGGATCACTCTAAGTGTCTCACTTTTGTTTAAAATGGACAACATTTTATGTACATACAGAAAACCAACCAAACGGATTCTGAATGTATTGATACTTTAGCACAATGATACATCGGTCATATATGGCGTGCAAGAGTCAACCTCACCTCAATCCGAGGTGTGTTGTGGCCGGCACCACTCAAAGTGTCTCTCTTTAGTTTAAAATGGACTTCATTTTAAGTGAAAACAACAACTGACATACGGAAAACAGACCAAACGCATTTGGATTCTGTTGAACCATTAGTACAATGATACATGGGTCATTTTTTTTGTGTACGAGTTAATCTTGCCTCAAGCTGAGGCATAGTGTGTCCGAAACCACAAAAATTGTCTCACTTTCGTTTAAAAAATACTTCATTTTAAGTGAAAACAAAAAATGACATATGGAAAATTGACCAAATGCATTCAGATTATGTTAAAACTTTAGGAAACACAATCCATGGGTCATATGTGACATGTACGAGTCAACCCCGCCTCAATCCAAGGCTTGGTGTGACTGGAACCACTCAAAGTGTCTCACATTTATTTGAAATGGACAACATTTTAATTGAAAACAACCACTAGCATATGGAAAACCGACTAAACTCATTCATATTCAGTTGAAACTTTAGGAAAATGATCCATGGGTCATATGTGATGTGTACGTGTCAACCCAGCCTCAATCCGAGGCAAGGAGTTGCCGACACCACTCAGAGTGTCTCTCTATAGTTTAAAAATGACTTCATTTTAATTGAAAACAACAACTGACAAACGGTAATCCGACCAAACGCATCCGTATTCTACTGAAACTTTAGTAAAGCGATCCATGGGTCATATGTGACGTTTTCGAGTCAACTGTGTCTCAATCCGAGTCGTAGTGTGGCCGAGATCACTCTAAATGTATCTCTTTTTTTAAAATGGACAACAATTTAATGACATGCAGAAAACCGACGAAACGCATTCTGAATGCGTTTATGCTTTAGAAAAATGATACATGGGTCATATATGACATGAAAGAGTCAACCCCACCTCAATCCGAGGTGTGGTGTGGCCAGAACCACTCAAAGTGTCTCTCTTTATTTTAAAATGGACTTTATTTTAAGTGAAAACAACAACTAACATACGGAAAACTGACTAAACGCATTCGGATTCGGTTGAAAGTTTAGGAAAAAGATACATGGGTCATATGTGACATGTAAGTGTCAACCCAGCCTCAATCTGAGGTGCGGAGTAGCCGACACCACTTGAAGTGTCTCTCTATAGTTTAAAATGGACATCATTTTAATTGAAAACAACAACTGATATACGGTAATCCAACCAAACGCATTAGGATTCTGTTGAAACTTTAGGAAAACGATCCATGGGTCATATGTGATGTGTTAGAGTCAACCTCTCCTTAATCTGAGTTGTAGTGTGTCTGGGATCACTCTAAGTGTGTCTCTTTTGTTTAAAATGGACAACATTTTAATGACATATAGAAAACCGAACAAACGCATTATAAATGTGTTGATGCTTTAGGAAAATGATACATGGGTCATATACAATGTGCAAGAGTTATCCCCGACTCAATACGAGGTGTTGTGTGGCCAGCACCACACAAAGTGTCTCTGTTTAATTTAAAATGGACTTCATTTTATGTGAAGACAACAACTGACATATGAAAAACTGACCAAACGCATTCAGATTCTGTTTTAACTTTAGTGCAATGATCGATGGGTCATTTTTTACGTGTATGAGTCAACCTTGCCTCAATCCAAGGCATGGTGTGACCGTAACCACTCAAATTGTCTCTATTTCATTTAAAATAGACTTCATTTTAAGTGAAAACAAAAAATGACTTACGGAAAACCAACCAAATGCATTCATATTCTATTAAAACTTTAGGAAAATGATCCATGTGTCATATGTGACATGTAAGAGTCAGCCCCGCCTCAATACGAGGCGTGGTGTGGCCGGCACCAATCGAAGTGTCTCTCTATAGTTTAAAAAGGACTTCATTTTAATTGAAAACGACAACTGACATACGGAAAACCAACCAAACGCATCCAGATTCTGTTGAAAATTTAAGAAAACGTTCCATGAGTAATGTGTGACATGTATGAGTCAACCCTACCTCAATCTGAGGCCAGGTGTGGTAGAAAACACTCAATGTGTCTCAGGTTTATTTGAAATAGACAACATTTTAAATGAAAACAACAACTGACATACAGAAAACTGACTAAACGCATTCGGAGTTAGTTAAAACTTTAGGAAAACGATCCATGTGTCATATGAGACGTGTACGTGTCAACCCAGCCTCAATCTGAGGTGCGGAGTGGCCGACACCACTCGAAGTGTCTCTTTATTGTTTAAAATGGACTTCATTTTAATTGAAAACAACAACTAACATACGGTTATCTAATCAAACGCATTCATATTATATTAAAACATTAAGAAAAATATCCATGGGTTATATGTGACGTTTTCAAGTCAACCGCACCTCAATCCATGTTGCAGTGTGGCTGGGATTACTCTAAGTGTCTCTCTTTTTCTTAAAATGGACAACATTTTAATGACATACAGAAAACTGACCAAACGCATTATGAATGTGTTGATGATTTAGTAAAATGATACATGGGTCATATATGACGTGCACGAGTCAACCCCACCTCAATCCGTAGCACCGTGTGGCCAGCACCACTCAAAGTGTATCTGTTTAGTTTAAAATGGACTTCATTTTAAGTGAAAATAACAACTGACATACGGAAAACTGACCAAACGCATTCAGATTCTGCTGAACCTTTAGTGAAATGATCCATGGGTCATTTTTGACGTGTATGAGTCAACCTCACCTCAATCTGAGGAATAGTGTGGTCGTAACCACTCAAATTGTCTCTCTTTCGTTTAAAATAGACTTCATTTTAAGTGAAAACAAAAATTGACATACGGAAAACTAACCAAATGAATTCATATTCCATTGAAACTTTAGGGAAATGATACATGGGTCATATTTGACGTGTAAGAGTCAACACCTCCTCAATCTGAGGCCTAGTGTAGCCGGCACCAATCGAAGTGTCTCCCTATAGTTTAAAATGGACTTCATTTTAATTGAAAACAACAACTAACATACGGAAAACCAACCAAATGCCTTCAGATTCTGTTAAAAATTTAGGACTACATTCCATGTGTAATTTGTGACATGTAAAAGTCAACCCCGTCTCAATCCGAGGCTAGGTGTGGCAGACACCACTCAAAGTGTCTCAGGATTATTTGAAATAGACAACATTTTAAATGAAAACAACAACTGACATACGGAAAACAGACTAAACGCATTCAGATTCAGTTGAAACTTTAGGACAATGATCCATGGGTCATATTTGATGTGTGCGTGTCAACCCAGCCTCAATCTGAGGCATGGAGTGGCCGACACCACTCTAAGTGTCTCTCTATAGTTTAAAATGGACTTCATTTTAATTGAAAACACCAATTGACATACGGTAATCTGACCAAACACATTAGGATTATATTAAAACTTTAGGACAACGATACATGGGTCCTATGTGACATTTTCGAGTCAACTGCGCCTCAATCAGAGTCGCAGTGTGGCCGGGATCACTCTAAGTGTCTCTCTTTTGTTTAAAATGGACAACATTTTAAGTACATATGGAAAACTAACCAAACAGATTCTGATTGTGTTGATACTTTGGAACAACGATCCATGGGTCATATATGATGTGCATGAGTCAACCCTGCTTCAATACGAGTCACAGTGTGGCCGACACCACTCAAAGTGTCTCTCTTTAGTTTAAAATTGACTTCATTTTAAGTGAAAACAACAACTCACACAAGGAAAACCGACCAAACGCATTCGGATTCTATTGAACCTTTAGTAAAATGATCCATGGGTCATTTGTGACATGTACGAGTCAACCTCGCCTCAATACGAGGCATGGTTTGGCCGTAACCATTCAAATTGTCTCTCTTTCGTTTAAAATAGACTTCATTTAAAGTGAAAACAATAAATGACATAAGGAAAACCGACCAAATGCATTCGGATTCCGTTGAAACTTTAGGAAAACGATCCATGGGTCATATGTGACACGTACGAGTCAACCCCACCTCAATCCGAGACACGTTATAGCTGGTATCACTCCAAGTGTATGTATAATGTTTAAAATGGACATCATTTTTAGTAAAAACCACTTGTATGTATTCTTAATTGTGTATAACACATATAATTAATTATTCAATTTTTCATGTATTTTATTGATAATTGATAATTAAATTATGTATGTATTCAATTATGAATTGAATTACAGATTCGACATATAATTGTCATCTATGTTTTAAATTGAATTCTAAATCAATTGTGTATGTTTATAATTACGTTATAAATTATGATTTAATTATGGATGTGTATAGTTCTAGGGTGCAATGTTAAATGTGTATGCATTATATGTTAAATAATTAGAAAGGAGAGGGAATGGAGAATTACATCACAATTGACAGGAATGGGATTTCACACCTGTGCAAATTGCAGGCTGCTGTGCAATTTGCACAGCATAGCCTATGCCAACGGTTTCAAACCGTTGCATACATTTTGTATGATGTTTTTACCAATGGTTCAATGAGAACCGTTGGTAAAAACCCTTTCCCAATGGTTTTGTAAACTATTGGAAAAGGTTCCTCAAAGAGGTTTTTGCCAACGGTTGGAAAAGCTTATACCAACGGTTCAACCTAATCGTTGGGATAGGTTACTGTAACCAAACTATCCCAACGGTTCTACATAAACCGTTTGGAAAACTTTTTCCCAACGGCTTACTTCCCTACGGTTGGCAGAACTGTTGGTATAAGATATACCAACGGTTCTGCAGCCTATCCCAACAGTTCTGAATTGTTGGGAAATATGCTATTTCTAGTAGTACGAGATGAGGAATGTCACACTTCGCGCCAAGTGACAAAGACACAAAAGACTACATTTGGATGCATTGGATGAGTAGATGTTTCTATTCAAGTTTTAAGCCACATGACTAAATTAATTGTCCCTCGGGTCTTGGTAGGTCTGTTATTCACTCAACGGATTAACCATTAGAACTGGCTCAGGATCAGGTTGTCATTTTATTTCTGTAGGGTTTATTGTTTTGTGGATGTGTTGTTAGAGCGTGATCACATAGAATAATAATAAACAAGCATGCAAGATAAAATGAATATGTGACGTGATATATTTTTCTATTTCATTAATGGTCAGTTTTGAGTGCGATCACATATACGTTCTTATAAAATAGAAAATGATTTCTTTCATCACATTAAAAATAATAAAACCATTAAAGATATATTAATTCATAACTACCTTCCGTGATTCAAATTTGAAAAAATTCAGCTATTTGAGGCACCGATTGGGCCATAGCTGAGGGTTTCTCTTACTACCGAGGAGTCCTTATAAGAATGATGGGTTGACTTTATTAAAATTTCAGAAAATAAATAGTCATAGCTAGCTTATTGAAATTATTTAGTCAAGTGTTTAGTAAATCAATATATAATTTTAAAAGATGGGACTTCACTCAATAGAGGAAGGAAATACATGTTAAAGCGGCCGGGTAGCCAAAACCCCACCATGAACCCTCCAAGCTATGGCGTAGCAAGAGCTTGTAGACTATGAGGGGTGGTTTTGGGATCCTTTCCATCAGAATACTCAAGCAATAGAGTAATCCAATTTTGGCACAGAGAGTTCCTAGAATCCGATAAAATGGTGGGAGACATTAAATGATTTACATAATTAATCCAAATTTCTTAACTCGTTATCATGATAAAAGAACTAATCCTCTAAAATTCATTTTTTGTTGTGAAATTTAATGTTATACCACAATATTAAAACGACGATATTATAATGGACAAAGTAAGTGTCCTCACTTACATGAGTATCCATGAATAGTACAGGTGCATGCGCATAGTACAATGATATAGGAAACTCAAGGTGCTAGTTTCCCCAACACTGTTAAACTATATCAAGAAGTGAGGGTTAAACTGCTTGCTAGAGACTAGTGTAAAATGCATATGATAGTTATATAATTATTCTTCTATCAATATCTGATGCCAGTTGTGGTCGCTACACCAGGACTTGGATGATATAAACATGAAGTCTCTTCTCCAAGATGTTTTCAAGGAGAAAGCGAAGCAATGATATGAATATATTGATGGTTACACCGGTATGTGTAAATTGAAAGATTGATCATGATCTTTAAATGGGTCCATTTCTCATATAATTTTCACAACTTTACTCACGTTTCATTTTAAATTAAAAAACAAGAATGTATTGAGTAAATGCTCTATTACCAATTTAGGTAATATACGCCAAGATAATAAGAATATCAAATATAATTTCATCCTTTATTCTTATGGAGAGTAAATTAAAAGACAATGTGAAAATCCCAAAAGGCATGTAATGCCAATGGAACATTCATGAAATCCTTTAATTAATGAGGTATTAACAATGGTTATTTTCATTTCATAATATACAATAAAACAATGGAATTTTAAAAGCAATAAGCTAAAATAAAGAAGAAAGTTACCCGCTTCTTCTTCAAAAATATTCATGAATGTAATGTTTCCTTTTTACTAGTTGGGTATTTAATACTATATGATTTTATATATGTGTATTTAAATATAGTAACCATGTATTTATAAAAACCTTACTAGAAGTCATGAATATTCTCTAAGTGGACGTGAAAGGGTGATACCTAGGCCAGTGGTGAGAAGTACAAGACTTATTTAATAGCCATGTGAAAGAATCATGTTGAAATACTATTGAGTATAACCATAAACATTAATCTCATGTGTCCTTGGAAACATGGAGAAATTTTTTCAGGTTTTGGAATGAATGCTTTTTTGGTAAACTCAATCACTAGTTCAGTGATACATGAATCATTGGCAATGAGTGATGAATACAAAATTAAGACTTATACCCAATTGCGACAAGATAAATCTTTTTAAAGTAATACTAAAAGTGGAAATCATGAATATTCTGAGTATTGTATTTAGGTTCAGCACAACTAAATATTTTTGGTATTATCGATGTCTTTAGTTTGGACAATAGAACCATTAAAATAAAGTTATGTCACAAAGATTTTAGAAATAGTTTAAAAATTGAATGTGAACTATTCCAAGTATAAGATAGATATATATATATACTTCCTAATATTCCTTTAAGTAATTATGTAAATCAAATGAAAAATTATTATCAAAATAATTTTTATAAAATTCTAAAATACGGGATCATATTACAATATTTGTCATGTAAGGAAATAAGATCAGTGGGGAGGTCTTTGGACCAGGTGATGACTTGATTTACTCCCATGTTGGTCAGGTCATATGCAACCATGTTAGCTTCTCGATAAACATGTCTGATGATATAGTTGAGGTCAATAAGAGAACAGGTGCATTCTATCCAACGGGTAGTAATCGGCCAAGTAAGATCTATCACGCCATATCAAATTGCTTGCATGATGGTTGTCGAGTCACATTCAATCTAGAGGTTGTTCCAACCATTCTGTTTGGTGAAAGAAATGATATGTATTAAGCTCATCATATCTACTTCAAGGGAGGTGTTCGTGCCACTTCTACACATGAAACATACAAGGACCGGACCGAGGTGATTTTTAAAGATACCACCACACCCCATAGGGCCTGATTTTCCTTTGGAGGCACCATCACTATTTATTTTGATCCAACTAGGAAGAGGATATATATATAACACATCCAAAGTGCAATGAGGTTGATAGAAATTTTGATTAATCCTCAAGTATTGCAGGATTCCAATGTCATGGACAGTGTTGTGGGAATTCCCATTTTGCATCAAAGAAACTTCAAGTATTGCAATAAGGATCTGCATCCGACCTGTATTTTGATTGATTGAGTAATTGTTATGATTAATAGCATTCTGATCATAATATACCACAAGGTGGATCTCAACAACTGCATCTAGGAAAAGGTTTTTGATTTTCTCAGATACTTCTATTTCTGCACATTAATTTAATTACGTTTTGAATGAATCAAGAATCAACCATCTACAGTAAAAAATATCAAGAATATAGTTCCAAAGAGAAGAAGTAGAAGAACAAGTAAGAAATAGGTGGTTAGCATATTCTCCGTGTTTCTTCAAGTTGGGATACAGAATAATATCTTGATCAAGCATTCATTAATCATGATAATGTACCATTAAGTAATTTCATAAATGCACATTACCTTATCTACATCACGAAATTGATTTTAATTAGAAGAATTTATGATAAAGTATAACATATCATCATTGATCAAAAAAATGTATAGTGGAGCAATTCCTATATGCACATTTTATACAACAAAGTATTGATGTAATTAATATCAATGTTACAACTTGGAGAAACTTTTATTATATTTCATTAAATGATTTGAAAATAACGGCGATATCCCACAAACATATGCCAACTATAATGGCAAATGGATATCATACGAGTCATTGTATGAAGTAAATTCATTATGACAAAAGGAAATGTGTTTGGATTCAAAGCGTTTGTTAGTATATAAACAAATTTTCATCAAGACAAACACATTTTGCATCCAGTGTAATAATCCTAATGATTTCTTAGGATATTATATAAAACCCTAAGATAGAAAAGTATGTAGTCAAGTAATAGACTACACTTCTATATAAGGGTACATATCTCTATTAGAGAGAGTGGGAGATATATTGACTTGGGATTAGCCAATGCTCAAGATGGAAAAATAGTTGGCATAGGAACTAGTTTCACAAGCGCATGTGGAACATAGTATGTTCTAAAGACACATACTGCATAGGAAGGAAAAAACCATGGTGATGGTTCTTATTCACCATGGTCGGTGATCTTTTATTCAATGTGAATAATATTTCCTGCAAGTAAGCAGTGTGTAGAAATTAGATAAAATTTATAAGACCAATTAAAATTAAATTAAATGGATTCCCTGTATCAAAGTGCAAAGGGGGTTATTATTTTGAATACTACGGTGGGTATTCATGTGAATTGATACATGGATGGTACAAGCATGGTACCAACAAGGCTCGATTGGTTTCATTATGTCGTTAGTCCTAAATCCATTAGAATTTTTACTTATCATAGCTAATGTCTATGATCAAATTACATAGCATTAGATTTCATGGACACCAATCGTGGATGGTGTCTATATGACGCAACCAGAAAGGGGTGGTCATGTCACAAGATGCTAATAAAAGTTTCAAGTTACTGAAATATGGTTTAGTATTAAAGTAAGAAACCTTATCATTGAATATACCATTTCGATAAGTGATTTCCATGTGTCTACAAGAGGTTAGTGGGAGTATCATGGTTTTCTAAGCAAAGTATGTTCAACAACATATGGAATATAGACATTGGTATTACAGTTAGTTAAAAAAAATGAAATTTATTCTCTAGTGATTGACTTAATGTATAAATCTATGTTCTTGGGAATAGGTTCTACTGAGGTAGATCTATAGGTTGCTTGGTCCAGGTCAATCATTCATATAGTGACATTGTATTGAAAAATAAAATATGGAACAATTCAAGAGAAGAATTGTTGCCTATGTCACAGGGCATAATCTCTTTAGGTTGACATGTATGGGACATGGGAAGAGACAAATACGGTGAGTTACAATCTACACATCGAAGCGATGGATAAATCAAAAAATTCCATAATATATTCAAAATTATATTGCCAATAAATATTTTAAAGTAGGAAAATATTAGTTATATCCAAGTGCAATGTAAGGGATGCGGTGAATAATATCTAATTTTACTTTGTAAAGTATAAAAGATATGTAACAGGTAAGTGGAGATGAAATGATACTTGTTTTTGGGGATACGAGATATTCTTCCATATATCAAATTGATCTACTATCATAGTTAGGCTAAAGGCGATGAGAAGTTCAAGCTCATATAAGCCATTGGTAGCCATACCTACAAATACCAAGTATGTTGCAGCTTCTATGATAGCTAAGAAGCAGTTAATAAATGAAAAGATTTGTTACAGTACTTGGAATCAAACCTGGTAAGAGAAGTATTATCATAATGAAAATTATGATATTCTTACTAGCCAAGATGTCAATTTATGAGTGTGGACAAGTGGGATATACTCAGGATACCATCTCTTGAGAGGGTTTACTCAACAAGATAAGGTCACAATAGAAAAATTTCCACATGATGGAATTATGGCAGGCCCAGAAGCTAAATCCATTACTCAGCAGAGACATGATATTTATCATGTGAGTGGCTAACAATTTTGGTTAACAAGTTAGCTCTAGTGCAAGTGGGAGTGTTGAAATAGTGGGTTCCCTAGAACCAACTATTTAATGATTTTGATTACCATATCGTGTATATAGTTAGCTATAAATGATTTCATCTTACCATTATACTATAGACTTTTCTGCATCAACTATTAAAATAGTAATATCCAATGGTTACTTATCGTATCAAGAGGTTATAGCGGTTCCTTGGCTATAATGAGAATCTCGAGATACCATGAAATTTACCTTAATTATATGTTCTATGGTCTAGATACATCTTACTTACTGGACAAAGAATATTTTTGACTATCAGGTGCTGGGGGATCATAAGCATTGAGACTTCTTCACATGAAGTTCAAATATAGTGATCTCTAGTAGTGAGATCATGAGGATAGACACGCCAATAGGAACTCCACAAGTTTCAGGTGTCATTGGATGTTCCTATCTAGAATCATGTGTAATGTTCTTTTGACTTGAGATCATTACCAGTGTATGTCATTTGATTGTGTACTTTGATGCAAATGAAAACCATGGCAATGAAGTTGTGGAGAGGTAGTTTGTTTTGGGTGTGTCATTGGTGTCAAGATGTTGGTTGAATGGTCAAGAAAGGATTTTTCGCTTCCAGGTTATGGAATTAATATATATTAGGACAAGTTGATAAGGATGGCAGAACCTTTATATGACAATGGCCATGGAAGTTGAGGGTAAATCCATCTTGTCAAATCAACAAACAATAAAACAAGAAAATGGTGATGACACGTGACTACTTACTCCATTATGTGATATTACAGACAAAGAGATTATATTGCACAGTGCATGTTTGTAGGTTGGTTGTCACTACTGTGACAATCTTTATCTCTTTAGGGGCCATGATGGGTTGCTAGATCCCACTCTAAGACTACGAATACTATTCAATACTATCGATATAAGGTCTTAGAGGGTAAAATACAATAGAGTACTCGAGAATATTTCCAATTCAATTGAATAGGAGTTTTGGACATGGTGGGTCCCACCATAGTGGTTCAGGATTTTTGCAAGGAAAAATGATCAACAACAATAAATAAATTCATATTATTATAGTTTAAAATAATGGGCATTGAATTTATTTATTACATATATTTATGAGTTTTAAGTAGATACATAAAAAATATTAATTAAAAAATATTAAATTATTCATGGTTCAATTAATACTTATGGGAAAGAAAAGTCAAGTTTTGTACTCAATTATTATCATGTAATTTATTTAATAAATTAAAAGTAAATGATAATAATATTAATTACACAGTTTAGTAGACCTAAAATGTCGTTGATAGTGTGTTAAGTATTTGGGGTCGATGAGGCTATACCAGGTATTTAAATTAAACAATATAAATAGAAGATGATTGGATTTTTCCAAGTACTATTCATGGGGATTCTCTCTCATCTCCTCTCTCCCATGATCTAGATAGAGAGGCTCTAGATCCAAGGTGATCAGATCGAGAACTCTCTCAAGAATTGCTAGCGAAGTGATGTGATGATTGTTGGAGCATCCATGGAATCATCAGAATTCCACACTAGCACCTGAATTACGACCTACGGTGCTCCCACAGATTTCTTGAAGTGCGTGTGGATGATCTAGAGGAATTTGGATTCATAATCTTTGATTAGTGAATACCGATGATGGTTCATTGTTGTGAGCGGCTTCATATTTAAACCAGGTATTTTACGGTTTATTTTTTTGCATTAAAATCTTCACATGTGATCCTCGTATAAGATCGGGATGATATTAACCAAAGTCAACAAGTTTACGTTGATCATCTTTGGAATTGTTTTTAAAACCCACATGTTTGGAGATTCAGCTAAACACCCAGTTCCAACAAAAACATCTTGGGTGTGTTCAAACATCATCATCCTCAGATAGGAGTTTCGCTACTGTATCCACCCACTATGCCATAGTCCTGTCATGGCTAGCTGAAGTGATATCGGGTCACCACTAAACTTTGGAGCAATGATACATTATATCCATGGAAACGCAATATAGTGTCCCATAAATCTTGAACTGATGAAGAGTGTTTCACTGTGTTTTGTGTACTACACCATGGACCCTTGTAGCCTGAGAGTGGAGAACATGAATTTTCACTATAGTTGAACTTATTTTTCCATGGTCAGAGTTGACAGAAATGAGGCTGCAGCATAGTAGATTCTTGTTTCACCATGTCTAGCTTTGAATAATATGATGAAGGGGATGTTGATGAAGAGGATGTTGTTTTACATTTGAGGTTTCAAATTTCTATTTATATTTACCATGTGAGTTACTTTAGAATATCATTCTCTCGGAGTCTAGCAAGAGTGAAGGTCCTAAGGGAAGAAACCCATTATAATTTAGTGATGTGGGGGAGATAGAGTCCACTATTACTTCACCTTATGTTTAGCATATTAACATCATGCACCTGAATTGTTTATTGGAAACCTTGAGAGAGGAGTAGGTTGGTTTAGGTAGTTCTAATTGAGGATGAGAAGTATAACTAGTTACCTTAAGAATTATCATGGGTAATGAATTTGATTTATTTCATGAGCTAACACAAACCATCCCGAGATTCAATCACTTTTTCTCTACATCATTATTTTCATTTTTTGAGTTAGTCTAATCAAACCACTCAAGTAGTTTAAGCAATTGTAGTTTATTAATCAAGAAATAATCCACACTATTGAGTTATATAATTCATTTCCTCATGGGATCAACCCCAAACTTACAACTATTCTACTCTTTATATTTAGTGTAGTATGGGTTTTTATAAATGTTTTAATTTGATACGATCAGAGGATTTAATCACATTTTTTTCGCATGTAAAATTTCTAAATTGACATCATTTTCAGGGAAAAAGGTGATTATAAATTCAATAGTTAGACAAGTCTATTCACTCTCAATTTTCTATTTTCTGATTTTATCCCATGTTCTTTTATTTTTCTTTAGTTATTTTTTATGTTCTAAGTGTTTTGGGATTGTGATATCAAGTACAAGAAGGAATGAAGGCCAAAATCTAATTATCAATTGAATTATCAAACCTATCACAAGAAATTGAGGATTAGTATAGTCAATCCCAACACCAAGGATGGGAGAATAAAATAAAACTCAGAGTACTGCATCCGCACCCAAGTCTAGAAGAGGTACCTCTCATCATGGAATTTAAGTTCAAGGTTGCACTAAAAGTCTTGGAGAGAATGAACAAGGAAGTTGTTTTATTAGATGTAACATCCAATCCCCATGCTAATTTTGAATTTTCCATGGAGAATACCCTTAAATTTTTGGGTGAGGGGGTAATGGGGAAAAAGAATAAGTCCTACTAAAATACCCTCCAACACCAATTATAGTTAATCCCAAATAAGAATAAAAATTAGGGGACCAAGACTGGGCTCAAGAGAAATTTTTTCTCATGACATTGTTATTATATGGATTATGGCTACCCGCTGAGGTTTTCAATGAAGAACAAGAGGAAGTAAACTTGGTGGCTGCTGGAATAGTAAAGTGGAATGGAAAATTTGATGATGTGAATCCACCAAAAGATGGAAAAGAGGAGTGGTGCACAGTTTGGACTACCCATGAACTTAAATTCCAAAAATTAAGTTTTTCCACCATCAAGAACACTCCAACAAGTGAGACGTTGAGCATAAAGTGGAGGAAAGGTAAAAGAGCACTTCTATATTTTAAACAGAGATAAAATTTGTTTAATAAAAGATGGTTAGTACTATACCCTACTCCCATCACGTGATCCAAGAGGTAAGGTCGAGTATAACAACCATAACCAATGTAATTTCTAGGTTACAACCCGTGCTTTTTTCTTATGACTTGGACTCTTTAGGATGTATTGAAACCTACCACTTCCATCATTTTTAAACTTTAATTGCATAAGTCTTGTGCCATAACTGTGTGATTTATCTTGTAGGTCCATGAAGCACAAAGGTAGCAAGTAAAGATGAAAAAGAAGAGCTTTAAAGTGAAAGGGTAATAAGTTATAAGTTTTAACATTCATTTATACTCACATATACTTCCAGAATTTGTTTTGAAGCTTAAATATAAAAATATACATGCCCACGCTTAGATTAGTGTTTTAAATTTGATCAATGACACTTATAAATTTTAGGAACACCATTTTTTCATGTTTTGATTTTCAAGTTGATGGAATTGAATAAGTAATATAGGGAGATTGAATGATTAGATATAATCATAGGAATTTTAAATTCAATGAATTGTAATTTTTTTAGTCGCATGATGATGAAAATTCTCTTCGATATTTCATACTTTGAATTTTGGAAGTTCATGTTGATTAAATTTTTGTTATTAAACATTCCATGAGTGAATGAGTTAAATTTCATGTCTCACATTCCTGAGTGGTTTATAGACCAAATTTTTATAATCATTATTAAATAAATTTCTTGGGAGAACTTGGGACTATTACGTACTCAATGTATGAGGGAAACTTCACATTTATATTTTTCCATGAGTTATGAGAGAAGATAAAAATTGAAAATGTAGATCACAGTTGGAATGTTATGAATTATAGATTAAGAGCATGAATGGAATAGAGAAACAACATCTCCATTTTTCATGGTAAATTTCAAATACATTATGTTTAGTGAGGAGTTAAAATATTTTTTCAAGACCCTTGAAAATTCTCTCCCCACTTGAAAACTGTTTAGTTTTCTTAATTTGGAATTTTAGATATTAAAAATATAATGATTTCCTTTTTAATTCATATTTGAGATACATGTTTAAGGACATGCGATGTTTAAATGTGATGATTTGATGAGATAGTTTTTCTGCATGATTTCAAAAATATTATTTGACAAATGTTGTGTTTTCAATTAATGAATCCCATATATTCATTGTACTTATTCATTTTTGGGTATTTCATATATTTGATGGAATTTATGAAAAGAAAATAAAAGGAAACAAAATACTTGTGTTTACTATGTCATTAAATTTTCCAATGTATTGGTGGCAAGCCACTAAGCAGCCCAAGAAGGGTCACTGGTCAAACCACCTGCACGGATGGAAATCTAGGTAGCAGAGAGCCACGACTAGCATGGGGGAGGCACCGGTGAAATCAGGGGTCATCCGTAACCCATAAATCTTAATGGCTAGCAAACGGAATGAAAAAATATTTAAAAGAGTGGCCGACCACAGAATATTTTTTGATGTGGGGCATGCACCACCCAGAAACAGTTCACACTTACATAACCAACAATGTCCTAGTGTGCTCACACATTGTCATTGATCTAGTCACAACCATCAAAATATTATTTATACTCCCAAGGGATTAACCTATTTCTATGCTATTTCAAACCGCAAGAAGAATTTGGAAGAGTAAGGTGAAGAATTAAATGGGAAAAAAGTCAACGTAGCCTCTATTAAATGCAAATTCACTCTTTAAATGTACACTGCATTAAATTTAACCAATAGTTATTTGGTAGAAAAATCTCTTGAGTTTTTCCTCATTAAAACTGTATTGGTCTCCTTGAACGGATGAGAGTATTAAAACAATAACTTAAATAAAATATTTATTTGATCATCATAAAAATCAACACACGACTTAATGAGTTTGTCCAGATTATTTCACCAACAAAATCTCTCGATAATGGCTGATGAAAAAACAGATTCTGAATGAATGAAAGATTTTAGATTCAATTATTTCTCTCTAGATACCTTAGCGCAATCCAAAAATAACTCATCTAAAAGAAACATAAAATGATTATCTAAAAAATTCAACATTCACCTCTCGACATGCACACCAGCCCACACATGAACACAAAAACACCACACTACACCGCGACTCCAGATCTTTAATAGAAAACTGCCACAAACCCCTGAATAGATGTGCACTGACCAACAATGGGGGCATCATCTTCCTCTCAGATCTTCTACTTTAGGGTTAGGGTTGTGGGAGAAGATTTTGGTGGAGCTTTCTTTGGAAGCCGTGTGAAAAACTGTGTCTTAGAAAAGGGTTTTTTTATATATATGGGTTTTAGAATTTTTTATGGAAAATGGATAGGGTTTGAAATATTTTTAAAAATGGGAATTTAGATGTGTGAACCCCGTTCATGCATCTTCGGCATGGGGAGATGCGTGAACGGGGTTCAGAAATCCTTCATCCCGTCTTCGATGGATGCGTGAACCCCGTTCAGAATTCCTAGCAATGGTAGATGCATGAACATGGTTCACACATCCTTTATGAAGTTTGTAAAGAATGTGTGAACCCCGTTCATGCATCCTATATAAAGGTTAAAAAAATCATCATTTATTTAGAAGCAAAAATATCTTATGTGTTTGATTAATTCAATTACAACCTATTTCTATTCAGTATTTTTTTGTTAACAGAGGAAGAGAGATTTAGAAAAACATCTTTATTTCTATAACATGATCTTCTTGAAAGTTCTATAGTAATTAGATTTGATTCTAATTGATATATTAATTCTGGAATTAATTTAATATTTCTTCATTTACCTCCCCCTAAAGAGACACTCTTAAACATTAGTTTTGAAATCTTATATAAATTCACCAAGGATGATCATTTTCAATACATATTCTCATATATGATAACACATTCTTAAACGTCTTAATAATTGTTTCTTATTTTTGATGAATATGAAATAAATCTTTTTCATAATGTATATAATTTTATCACATTATGGAGGTATTTTAATAGTAAAATCCTCTAGTGACGATTGTGTACTAGTAAAACATGTGTCCTTTTATAAAGTTTGTATACGTATTTTCTCAAAATTGGAAATATGAACTTCTAATTCCATACATCTCATATTGTGGTTTTTTTGATCTTCAATCATAATCATCAACTCTTAACAATTATTCATTATTCATTGAAATTCTTCTTCATGCAATTTAATTTTTTTAAACAAAAAATCATTTTCCATGATTTTAGAATTCAAATACTTGAGATCAATAATATTTGTCAAGATTTATTGATATTCATAGATCTTTTATCCATAGTATTAATATTAATTAATGATTACCAAATAGAAAATTTTAATTTTTGAAGATAATTTGATGATAGTTAGACACTTAATAAAAAAAGTAGAACCCTATAAATGATAATAGAAATTCACATACATAATGTATCAGAAATAAAAAATCAACATAATCTACTCCACTGGTGTGGATGATCCTCTGTCACATAGACAGGTGTATACTGGACATGTCCCTGTCATGTCCGTCTCTGTCTACGCTCTGGCATACGCTGCACATCAACCTTTGCATCCACCCCACATCCTCCTGTGTGATAGGTGGTGGATGTACAGTCTCACCGTATGTACCCTGTCATACATCTAATGATAGTGGAGGTTGTCTGGAACTCTCACCAACATGGAATGATGATGGATGATGTGCTGAGGATGTCTGTATTATAGAATCAAGCCCAACCCATTCATCATCTGTATTTACATGTGGCTGAGCCTGAGAAGCTGGAGGAGCATATGATTGATCATACTGAACACCCTCCTCTTGTGGAACATCAGCATCTTTATGATCAATCTGAACATCCTCCTCCTATGGAATAAAAAGATCCATAATAGGGACGTCACCCCCTGGTACAACTATATAAGCCTCGACAAGCTCTGCAGCCTCCTCAGCATGTGGTGGATCAAAGAAAATGCCATGATAAATCTCATCCCATGAAGGAATAATCTGAGATATAAGGGTGTGAAAATATGCTAGGTCAAATATGATGTGTTCAACTAGATCAGACATGTTTTGTAGATAACAGATATAAGAATCCTACGAAAAACAATTTTGTTGTTAAGTAATAGGAATAAAAATTTCACTGAATTGTGGAAGGAACTATGTATACTAGCTCATGAATGCCTCATCCATGTCATGTCAGAAATCTGGCTAGGGACCTGTAGTACGAAGCTACATAATCCATCTGATCCACCAAATGAAAACACACTGTCCCCGCCCATCACAAATGGAAGTCCTGTCATCTATCCCATAAATCAATATATCTGGCGTGATATCTCCTCCAATCAAAATCTCTCTTCCCCGACATCTTCAGGGAATGTAGTGAATCTAACTGACTGGGTGGGTCAGAAACATACTGAAAGAATCCGAACTGCCTCATAACATTGTCGGTCTGATGCCACTCGACTATATGAAAATGAATCAATGGAACCCTACAGGAGATGATAACAAGAATCACCGTACAGTATAGTGGAAGACTCTAGATACTAGCATCTGTATATGGCATCTACAAAATCTGAATGAAAAAATCAATAATCAATTCATTAATGAGTACATGTATAGTAAAGAATAATGATTTACAAATATAAATAATATTCAATTACATCCTGTGGTCGAATGCTGTCCAATATAAGTCTATAGGCATGAACGTCGCGTCTGGGGGAATCTGAATGTCCATGTGACTGACTCCACCAGTAGATAATATTTTAATATTTAAATTTCATAATATAAAGTTATACAATTAAGTTAGATAGTATAAAGAAGGGATAACATACCAACATCCACATGGAACCTCTGCTACAATATCTGCTAGTAATGGCACACGATCACGTGGAGCTAAACGAGGGATGTGCTCCCATACCTACATCTATAGAAGAACCATGCACCTCGTGATCTATATCTTCTCTATGCGACATGCGCTACATAACACCATGTATGTATATTCTAGACATGTAGAACCACATCTATATCAGTTGGCCTCATCCAAATCCTCCGAAAAAGATAAATACATCAAATGTACAAAAGTAGTGGAGTGATCAACAAAAAGCGTGCCACCGATCAACCTCAAAATATATGCACATGAAAATCACAACATGATGATCTAATAAACATCTTCTACTAACTGTGTGAAGTTCTGTTCTAACCAAGGCATGCGTAATTGACCACCAATGATGGCCTTGCCATTATCAGGGACCTCTATGCCTAGTATTCTTGGAACAAGCTCCAGAAAATATGCTCCAACTCAGTCAGTCAGAGGCGCACCATCAATGGGGAGGCCTAACATAATGGCCACATACAACAATGTAATAGTCATATCCCCTCTCTAAAATAGAATGTATGTGACTATGGCCTCCATCTCTCTACAAGTGCCGCAATGAGCTGATGATCGAGAAAGGAGAAGTCACACATTACTACGACATAGAATCCATCATGACGAAGATGAGGGATGATAACGGGAGGCTATATGGTATGATGTAAGTGATGATATATGTGTACACTCAACGGAGGCACTAAATGTCCCTCTAAAAGCAGTCATGATACATGAGTAGCCTAAGATTTGAGCAATGGAAAATATTCTATCTACACAAATGATATCATCGTTACTTTATTATAGTGAATTCAATAAAAAATTTCAACTATTATTTAAATAAATCTAGATCAATGAAATGAAAATTGATTGTGTTAATATTTTCGGTTTATACTTGATTTGTTGTGTGTGGATTGTTTTTTGTATTACTTGACCAATCCCCTCAGTAAATAAAGCACCCTATTGCCTAATTTTGAGATTAAATATTTATGAGTTATACATTAATTAAGACTTATATAGGTCTACTAAGCATGGCATGTGGGATTCCATGAGCTAGTTCTTTCATTCTATGTTGTTTTTTTGAATTGTTTGAGTATCAAAAACTTCATTATTAGAGAACCAAAAAACAAGACAAACAAAAATTGAAACATGTTAGAAATAAATCATGTTAGAAATAAAAGGATTCAATACTGAAACATCAACTTAAAAACAATAATATACATATTCGTGATACAATACAAAAACTCGATCATGGATGACGAGATGTGGAGCTCTGTGCTGCCACTTGTGCACATGTCTTACGAGTATGTCCTTCTGCATGACAAATATTGCATCATATTCTCCCTCTTCACTGTCGAGGCCAATCCATTTCATTTCTGATTCGAATTGATTTTGTTATTAATCGAGGCCGTTACCTATTAGTATGAAGCCAATAATTTAAAAAATGAAAGAAATTGAAAAAATCATTAATGAAAACATAATCGAATTATAAATGCTGGAAATATCAGGGATGATGGTCGGTTGATCAGAAGGAAATGAGATAGAATGAATGTCACCAACAGGAATCCAAGCTGCACTATAACAGTTCACCAAAGTGATCATGTGATATAATGGGTCAACATATGGATACCATCATATATTTATTGAAGAAAAAGCTACGATAACATGTGCACATGGATAGCTAAATGCCTGAAAGTTGAAACAATCACATTATCTATTATATAAAATCACTACAAAAACTCAACCACTAGAGTGTGTTACCCGGTCATAGCACAATATTACCTAAAAGATCGCCTTTTCCCTGTCAAAGTCTAGAAAAAACCATCTTGAAGCCTCATTCATTATAGAATCAATATCACTTTGGAAATACTATGTAAAACACATTCCGTTTTCCATCCTCTGATAGGCCATTTGGGACTGGTCTACAAAGTAGTGAACTCATCTTTAAAATGACTCTTGAACTAGCCCTATGATAGGAAGTTTGCACATACCCTTGAGGACCTCATTTATACACTCCATTATATTAGTGGTCATATGTCCATTTCTTCTGACACCATCATATGCTAATGACCATTTTCCTTCAGAATCTGCATCATATATTCATACACATCTTCATTAGCAGTTTGGATCTCTTTAAGGCATCAATCAAACCTTTTTTTGGGGGCTCATATGCTGAAAACATAAGAGAATAATATATTAAAATGGAGAATAAATTTTGTTTTTAAAAAATAGGTTTAGAAAAACATACCCAACATGAGTATCACCTTCGTTATGGAATCATCCTTTAAATTATTATGCACATTACTTGCAATATGTCCAATGAAATAATGATGATAAGAATTCAGATCAGTCCATGAAACCCCATCACTATCCACGACCTCTATAATTGCTCGATGGTGATCATATATCTGACACACGCTATGGTTTTGTGTGGCATGAACACGTACACATTCCAAAAACTAGCTCTAACATTCAAAATTATCCTTTTCAACAATAGAAAAAGCAAGTGAAAGAGGAGCACGATTACCATACTTTGTGGAAACAATAATTAGAACACATGTATACTTTCCATATAGGAATGTACCATTGAATTGAATAAATTTTTTACAATAGGGAAAGGCAAAAATGCATGGACTGAATTCCCAAAAAACCCTATTGAACTTCACCTTTGTTCGATCAAATAGGTGATTGGGGGATACATACTCAAAAATGTCCAACTGATAGACAATTTTATTTTTGAGAGATAACAATTTCATAATTTGTGTCAACATAGAATATGATTCATCTCAATCACCATACACTTTTACAATTGCCTTCTGTTTTTCATTCCATGCTATGGTATATGATATCTTGTAGTTATACAACTGTTGAATTCTTTCCTAAACAAGGGAAACAGGAACATCCTGACATTTTTGTATCATCACACAAATTACATTTAATATAAACTCTAAATCAAGGTAATAGTGATCATGTGACAAGATTGGATGCCGACGAGTGTGTGGCCTTTCTAATTTGGTTATCCTCCAAAATAAAAAAATATCAAATATTTCCCTTAATCAAAATTTACATTATGGCCTATATTTTTCACTACGAATGATATATTTTTCCTTCTTTGACTCATCAACCTTAAATGTGAATTGTTGCTCAATGTGGTATTGCTTTATAACATTTTTCATGACCAATTTACTTTCAAACTACTTCCTGACTTATATGTCATTATCATTTGATACAGATCTATTCCCTATTATACCAAGGCATTAAAAAGCCGGTGTAATGATATCCCAATAAAAATGTTGTTCATGAGACACTCCTTTAACTAAGGAACTCAATACTAAAGGATGATTACCACTAACCGGTGGATGTCGTGGATGTATGTCTCTCAAAGGAACTACAGAATGTTCATTTCCCACATCACCCACACCCAAATCTCTCAAAGGATCATCATAAAGTTCATTCCCAATATCACCCTCACCCACATCATCTTTTGATGGCTCCCCAAATTCTTCTTCTTTGGATAAACTTTCATTCACTATATCAGCACACAAAGGGATTCCATCTACATTTCCTAAGAAATTTTGATCCTGTTGTTCATATTTTACATCTATTACTAGAGTCAAATGAGAAGTAGGAAATGAAAAAGACTGACGTGAAGGACCAACTTGTACAGAGCTCACAAAACACAATTCTGTTGTAGTCAGTTGCACCACATCTATATCAGAAATCACAAATTATAACTCCATCAAACCAATAACACACTGCTATCTAAATAAGGAAGATGCATCCATCCAATCATCATCATCGTCCAAAGGGTACTCGGTGTGCCAAAAAAGTTCAGGATGTTGTAGATGACGATATGTGATTGATGAAATGGATTTATCAACCCTCAGTTTTAACTGATTATGAATCTTATTCCGAACTGCATCCAATGTCATACAACCATGATGATTTACCTCTCGGACATGTGGTACACTATAGCTAAATCCCTACTCCATATAAATGGTCTCACCGTTGCAATATATTTGTGCAGACATTATTACCTATAAAAAATAATTAATAGATTATTATATACTACATCAATATTTTACATTATTTAATTTAACGTTATATATTTTACTTAGTCAATAATAAATAAACATGACTTGATCTTGGGACTTATGATTAGTTTATCATAATTTGATAAACTATCCAAAACCTATGGGTAGACTCATAGAGTCTCTATTATCAATTATTTCAGAAACTATTAGTATCCTTTAAAATAGAAACTCTTCATGTCGAATACTAGTTCTCGAATGCCTCTTCAGGGACACCTCTCAGGGTCACCTCTTCAAAGACACCCTTTATTGATGTCCTTTTAATTAAAAATTTACTCACATGCATGTGAGGGGGTCTAGGGGAATGAAATGCATAAACTTTTTTAAGGGGACAGGCAGGATCTTACATACTTAATCAAAGATGACTCACATATCATCAATAAAGAAAAATAAATGCAATTATTAAAAATTTGATAGCCACATTAACAAAACAAGACATGCAATTTCAATTATGCATCGCTTGGTCATCTCAAGATCAATAATCACACAACATACCATGTTTTAGGGTAACTTTATTATATCTATTACTATATGAACTACATATTAAATATCTAAACCTCTTTTATATTTGAAAAGTTTAATTATAACTAATATAATTTAAAAAATTTATTTATAAAAAACTATTATTATACCATTAACACTAAAAGTTTTCTATATATTTTTTAAAAAATTTAAATATGATACATATAAATAATTTATTATTCCCAAATTAAATTACTAATGTATAAAAATATTATAATTTAAATTAATATTAATTTTAAAATAATATTTTTATAACATATTTAATTTTCATAAACATTCAATGCGAATTCATACAACATTTTAGACATGACATAATTAATTTTCCTAAATATTCAATACGAATTCACAAAACAAAAACATCGTTCATAAATTAAATTATAAAAAACACACTAATTTACACATCAATACATATGAAATAAAAAAACATACACACAAACACTAGTTTCTACATATCACAAGTCAAATAATCAAATCATACAAATGAAATAAATAAACACTATTAAACAATTGAAAATTTAAATATAAATTTAACCCTCTTAAAAGTAGTAAAACTTTGTTGAGAAATAAATTTTATAGGGCTTCGTAGCAAAATATAGAGGAGAATAATAAATTGGGGGGGGGGGGAGACACCATTTATAGATTTTCTCAGCCGAATGTGTGAACGCGGTTCACTCATCCTTCATCCCATATTTGAAGGATGTGTGAACCCCATTCACACATCTTTGGTGTGAAGAGATACGTGAACTGGGTTCACACATCCTTTGATGATGGGATGAAGGATGAGTGAACCTCGTTCACTCATCTCTCCACATCGAAGATGCGTGAACAGGGTTCATGAATCTAAAGACCCATTTTTAAAAATATTTCAAACCCTATCCCTTTTCCATAATTTTTTTTCCTAAAATCCTTATATATGAAAAACCCCATGGAAAATAACTGTTTTGATTGGGTTCATTTATTTTCCTTAATCAAATCAGATGCCCACAGTGATCCTACCCAAAATACCGTCAAATAAAAAATCAGAAAACTATTAATATCTATGTAATTTATCACTATACGAAAAAAAATTCATTCCTCAGGCTGCATTCATTATCATTTCACCATGGCAATCTTTGAAGAAAAGTATGCATGAAGGCTATGTAGGGTAGTTTTTCTATTCGTCAAGAAGAAGAAAAGAATTTTAGTAGCATGGAAATGAGGAAGAGCATAGGGTGAAGTCATGGGTTACCTGCAACAACATAGCCATACATGTCATGCAACCAGTGAAAGAGGTTTTTGTAATAATTCAAATTTTCCATGTATTTTTTTATATTATATTGATTATTTTTGAGAGCAGACGTTGAGACGAAATTTGATTCTGAGGCATGGTGTGCTCTAAATAAAAGTTTAAAATATATTAGATGGTAGGTCCAGGGATGGGGGTAAAAATGAAATAAATTTGCAGACGTGGAGGTTCGAAACCAGGACTTCCTCAACTCACCGACACAGGTAGAAATGCAGAGTAACCAATGAATTATTTCCCATGGGGAAAATGTTTGAAATATTAAGAATAGATTAATAACATGAACACAATTTTCCTAAAAAAATGTGTAATAACATTAAATGGGGGGCCTGAATCAAAAATTTGAGGGCACATTTGAGTTCAGAACATGGATTTTACCCTTGGCATGATGTAATCATTCTCAGTGCATGACATTTGTGAAAATTTTGTCATGGGAACAAAATTAATAAAATAAAAAAATTAAATGATTTAGTTTATTTTATTCAACACAACGACCTACTTCCTCTTTAAATACATGACTATGGGGTTTTTTTAGGGTTTACTACTAAACCCTAAATGCCAAGAGGCCATTATAGGAGGATCATTATTAGTGAACAATGATGGATCAGGATCAGATCGAGGATCATTACAACAACTATGTTCAGGGATAATGTAATGTCTCATATTTTCCGTGTTTTAGTTTTAAATCTTATATGGAATTATTACGAGACTAGGCATAGAGACGGCACATCATTCTGAGGCCCGGTGCACTCGGAATGGTGGTTTGAACTTTTTTTTATGTTAAGTGAGTCGACATATGTGCACGGTTGTGGCAGTTTCCAAACGGATGTCCGAATTAAAAATATGAGGGCACCGTTGGGTCCAGGAAAATGAAATTACCGAAAAACGAGTCTAACCTTGACCGACGGAAGATGAGAGAAAAACTTAATTTTCATATGTTTTTAGTAAAATAAAAAAAATTGCAAAGTTTATTTTATTTTATTTGGAAACATCCGCTGCAGTGCAGTGACGGGGCAACTGTTTCATTAATTAATGTCATGCCATTTTAACTCTGAAACAGCAATGCTGACTCATTAATACCACAATGTGATGGAATTCTGAAATGCGTTTCACATTTTTAATGAGTTAATCATATGTTTCTTGTTGGAAATGGTTGATAGAAAACTCTAGTGGAATCTTAGAACCTTGGAGAGAACTCATGGTGACGATCAACGATGAATCGAAGCCATGAATCGCTGTACCAACAAAGTTGAAAGATCTCAAAGACGATGACATCACGACCCCTTTTTCATCGATTCATCTCTCCTTGAGGTAGGGGTTTTCATTTCGATTCTCCTTTCCCCATTTCGGAATTTAAACGTCGAATGCAGATCAACCAATAACAAGTTGATCCACAGATTCATGCATTCTTGCTGGAGGGTTTCATTGGGTTTATCTTAGGGAATTAATCCATGTTAAATTATTGCTTGAGTTTGCTCTGTTTGATCCTACTCACGGGATTGGATCAACGTCGTGACAAACGACAGTGGAGGTTCGTTCCTTGATTTTCTATTGGGATTCTTTCCCCTTCCTTTTCTCGCGCGTTCTTCGATTTCTTCATGGGGTGAAGAACAAAAGATCATTGCACTCCTGTCTCACAATGCAATGATACCAAAATAGAGATCTGACATCATAACGACACTAAGAAGGTGTGAAGACCATGGTAAAAGACGAATCGGCTCGGATCGGAAGAGACCATTCTTTGAGTGTTCTTCGCATGTGAGGATCAAAACGCGTTTTCGGGGCTGATCGGAGGCCCAAAAAAAAAACGGAGAACTTTGGGATATCGGGGTGACCTAGAATCTGATATTTCATGGTGATTGGACCGTCAGAATGAATATTGAATCATCACGGGTGGTGTGCCAGTGAGAAGCGTCGATTCTATAAAATTCTGAAAAACACAGCGTGTACTTTCGTAGAACACGCCCTATAGTATTGACAGTGATGACTAGGGTTTTGGGGGTCAGATAGGTATCACATGGCATGTGACCCCAGTCACACGGTGTGTGGGACCTTCCTCAAATCTCGGCGTGTATCTCAGGTGATACACAAACATGGGGAGAATGACACGGCTTCACGACACGATGTGTAATCTCTATGAAGCATGGAAGATGTGGCTACGCGGGACTCAATGTGTATCTCAGATGATACATGGACATAGGATAGGGTACGTGGCTGTGTACTCCACCACACGACCATGCGAGGCCAGTGGCGCGAGTCACCCTGAGTACCAGTTACAGTGTTTGGAATACATGGGTTGAGACCGTGTATGGGCACATGGCCAGTGTACACAGGGCAGACCCCAGATTCATAGACACTAAGTGTAATCTTTTACATGTTTTGTAGTTTCTTTTTTCAAGAATAGCCTTGTGACACAGGAATTTGTACCTGGGCAGTAATTGTGGACAGAGGACACGACGTGTGACATTTCTTCACACAGTGTACTTTTATGTACATTTCTTGATCTTTTTTCCACCATATCATGGACATGTTTCTTTTGGGTTAGTGCCCCTTTTTCTTGTTCCCCTAAAGGTCATGTATTGTTTCTATCTATAAGAGTATGATCCCTTTAGCAGGAAATTCTATGATAGAATCAGGCATCCCTCCGAGAGGCCCGTAGTGAGATTCTCTATCCATTCTTGACCCTAGGTAGAGTCAGGAATTTCCGTGACCAACTCCATTGGGCATTGATCCTCTAACTAGCAGGTGAATCCTAATGAGTTGTGGAATTCTCCAAGGCCCTGGTAGTGATCCTCATCCGTGTATCATGATCTTTCCCACTCAAGAGTGTTATCTCTCTTAATGAGTTTGTCTATCTATCATGATCTTCCCACTCATGAGTGTGTTCTCTCATAATGAGTGTATCTATCTCTCCTGAATTTTCTCAACGAATAGTACATCTCGGAAAGTTGTCATCAGAGCTACCTGACTCGTGGAGAGAGTTCTCCCAGAATGAGTGCTTCGTGGGATCTTCAAACTGAATTCCCAGCGGGGGTATGCAGTTGTGTGACTTGTCTCTAGACTACGGGTCTGGGTTTTGAGTATATCTAGATTGTGTTCTACTATTATATGTTCAGTAGACATATTATGTAGAGATGACTGTTCTTTTATTTTGTGTATTACTTGGTGGTTTTTGGCGTCCTCTATTGAGTATTGTTATTCTCACCCCGACACAGGATTTTCCACATGTGTCGTGTCTTGTGCAGATGAGTAGCCTTTTGACAGAGTCTAGGGCAGACCAGGACAAGACCCATCTTTCTGAGTTCCTCACAAGATGAGACTTTCCTACTTCTACGAGCAGCAGTCCTAGTACCACTTTGTGTTACAGTATGGACATTGTTGTTTTTAGAATCTTGTTTTGGTGGTCTTGTTTCTGGCCCAGTTTTCTTTCAGCACTTCACTTTCTGTCGCACTCTGTTGGTTTGGTTCAGTTGTGTGCATTCATTTTGTTCCTTAGTGGTTTTTTACATTTCAGAATTTGTGGGATTAGAGATCTGTGTGTGTGTACAAGTTCTTAGTAAATGCCTCTCATGTTAGTAATATGCCTACTTGGTGCTAGTCACCAGCCACTGCCTATTAGATGTAGGCTTGGAGAGTCGCGGTGTGGGCCACACTGGGACGAGTCATGATAGAGTGGTATCAGAGGTGGTCATTTCTTCCTTAGGACCAAGAGTCTGTGGGATTTGTTTGTGGAAATAGTGTTTACTATTTCGAGCTCAGATTTTAGGCCAGAGACTCTAGTGTTGGTGCAGACAGTTGACATATCCATACACTAGGACTCTGATAACCTTCTTTTCAACTCGGTACGTGAAAACACTAGTCACAGGGAAATAAAATAATGGTACATGCATCATATAGAAATGGGTTACGTTTTCCATATCTTTTTTCATCTATCTAGATATACTAATTAACCAAGGTATATCTTGTTTCCTTACAGGATTCCTCCACGACTCACACCCTCTAGGATTCAGCAACACGATCACGAGGATGAACCCCTCAGTGATGAGTTTTCAATACAGGGACCGGTTCCCCAAGAGTTGCCTCCAGGTGGTGCACCTACTATAACTCCACCAGAAGAGCAGCTCGTGGTACCTGTAGTATCGAACGACGAGGGGTGCAGGGTGAGCGTTCTCCATGAGTTCTAGAGACAGAGACCCCTCAGGTTTCGAGGCGAGCCCGACCCTCAGGCCGTTGAGGACTGGATTGAGGTGGTGACTAGAGTTTTCCATCTAGTGAGGACACCAGCAGACTAGATGGTGATCCTAGGAGAGATCCTTCTTTAGGGATTGGTGGGATGATGGTGGATTCTGACCACACATACTCCCGACGAGTAGACACTTTTGTGGAAGGAGTTTGACCGACTCTTCAGGGAGGAGTTCTCTTTGGTTACACTGAGAGTACTACGCATCCAGGAGCTTCTTCAACTCCAACAGGGCAGTATGATGGTAGCTGACTATTGATCTAGGATCACCAAACTCTCCAGGTACTCGATGGATATGGACAGGGATCAGGACATGGGAGACGTCAAATGAGGACCCAGGACATGGAGTTGATAGTCCAGGGCTCTCAGGCTAGATCTAGTCATCCTAAGGGGAAGCAGTGCTACTCGTGTGACGGAAGGGGACATCTCTCTAGGGATTGTCTGACTCATCGAGTTGCTAACAAGGAAGTGGTGGATGGACCACTGAGGTAGAGGAAAAGACTAGATCAGACAGACTCGCCAGGCGGCGAATGTTGTAGAGGAGCAGGGAGAGCTATAGGTGGTGGTAGACGCTTCGACATACTTACACCACCACCCCCAGGAGGTCCGCACCAGGCTCCGGGAGCTAGGGGACAAGAGAGGGGATAATTGCATGTAGTTGAGGCATATTTCCCAGGGGCTCCAGAGATGATCCGAGGTATGATCTGTATCTTATCTACCCTAGTTGTCAAACTTATAGACACAACTACCATTCATTACTTCATCTCCACATGTCTTGTGTGAAACCTTGAAATTATGGTAGAGATGTTGACTCGATCCTTATGATTGGAGATACCTACAGGAGGAGACTCGATGATCCTGAACCTTTGTAGGCAGTGTGATCTTACCCTTGGAGGTGAGAGTTTTGGTTGGAAGCTCCCGGTGTTAGCGTCAAGGCCTTACAACGTCATTCTCAGTATGGATTGATTATCTTCAGTCCATGCCTAGATTAACTATTTTTGGTGAAGAGTGCGGTGTGTCTATAGTGATGGGACGAGGTTTTCTTTTGTTGGAGAAAAGGAGACCCCGACAACATAGATCTAACTCATGCATAATAGGGTGCATCTCATCACTCATGAGTTGGATAGACTTTCCCTCATAGTAGTTGATTTTATGAGCTCCCAGTTCTTAGATGTAGTGGTGGAGTACGAGGATGTATTTTCTGAAGATGTTTCAGGACTACCTCCCAATCAAGAAATAAACTTCTACATCAACTTACACCCTGGGACAACACCTATTTCTTCATCAGCATATCAGATGGCTCCCATAGAGCTTTGTGATCTGAGAGATCAGTTTAAGGTTTTGCAGAGCAAGGGTTTCATGAGACCCAACGTTTCACCCTGGGCAGCCCCAATCTTGTAGGCCAAGAAGGAAGACGGGAGTTTGAGGTTGTTCATGGATTACTAGTGCCTGAATCAGGTAATAGAGAAGAACATGTATCAACTATCGAGAATCGATGACCAATTCGATCAGATAAGAGGTGAAACTTGGTTCTCTATGGATGAACTTCAATCAGGTTATCACCAGTTATGAGTTCGGGGCAAGGATATACTAAAGACAACTTTTAGATGCCGCTAAAGTCATTATGAGTACTTGGTGATGCCTTTCGGCATGATGGATGGCCCGACAGTGTTCATGGGACCGATGAATCAGATCTTCTAGCCGTACATGGACCAGTTCGTAGTGGTCTTCATCGACTACATCCTTGTGTACTTAGTGTCAGAGGAGGAGTATGTGAGACACTTGTGGATGCTTCTAGATTTATTCCGAGTTCACTAGATTTATGGGATGCTCTCAAAGTGCCAGTTTTGTAATCAAGATGTCCACTTTCTAGGAAATGTCATCTCAGCAGATGGAGTAACTGTAGACCCAGCCAAGGTGGAGGAAGTGTTAGCATGGGTGCCACCTCGGAGCATGATGGAGGTGCGAAGCTTCCTTGGGTTGGCAGGATATTATCATAGATTCATTCCTTATTTCTCTCGAATATCTGAAATAATGATAGCCTTAACCAGTAAGGTGAAACCCTTCATATGGATGGAGAAGTGCCAGGAAGCTTCCATGCAGTTGAGATAGAGTTTGACGTGCACCCCAATCTTGAGATTACCAGAGGAGGGTGTCAATTATGTAGTTTTATGTGACGCATCATGGACTGTTCTTGGTTGTGTCCTGATGTAGAGACTTGCAATGAATGCTTATGGTTTGTTCCATCATAGGACACATGAGAAGAAATATGCGACCCATGATCTTGAGTTGGAAGTGGTAGTCTTCGCATTGATGTTGTGGAAACACCACCTTATGGGCGAGTAGTTCTTAATTTACTCTGACCACAAGAGCCTCAAGTACATCTTATCATAGAAGGATCTAAATATGAGATAGAGGTGATGGCAAGATTTACTCCTGGATTATGATTTCAAGATCATCTATACTCCTAGGAAGGGGAACAAGGTGGATGATGCTCTTAGTAGAAGGTTGAGCTCACAACTGCTGAGTGAGGCAATAGAGCAGTTAGCCACGCTACAGTTATGCTTCGTGGATAGAGAGGATACAACTTACCTACAATTTATGGTTGTAACCCCTCCACTATTACAAAGATTTTGGGAGGTAACACTTGGGGATGTCTACTGTGAGGCTTTAAGTGCTCATTTATCCACATGACATGCTCCCGATGGATATTTTCAAGGTAGAGAGAACACACTTCTTTTTGAAGTATGCACTATTGTACCGGTGGCATTGAAAGAAAAGGTCATGTGGTAGTTTCATACATCCCCATTGGCGGTATATCTTGGAGTGGAAAGATGTACCAGGATCTCTGATGAAGGTTCTGGTGGTCAGGCATGAAGAAGGAAGTAACATATTTTGTTTCTTGATTCCTTTCATGACAGCAGGTGAAGGTTGAGCACCTGGTTCCTGTAGGATTAGCTCACCCCTGGAGGTTCTAGAGTGGAGGTGGGATGAAATATCTATGGACTTCATGATTTTATTACCATGGATGTCCAAGGGGCATGATTCCATCCGGGGGATTGTTGACCGACTCCCAAAGTTGGCCCACTTCCTTGATATCATGAAGCAGAGTTCTGTAGAGAGATTGGGATGCCTCTACATTCATGAGATTGTTTGGCTTCATGGCATCCCTAAGACAATTGTTATGGATTGAGACTCCTGATTCACATCCCAGTTGTGGAAGGGATTGCAGGAGGCTTTTGGGACTCATCTACGCTTGGGCAGGAAGTTCCATCACCAAACTGTTGGTCAGACAGAGAGGACCATTCAAGTTATGGATGATATGTTGTGGGACTGTATCTTGGAATTTGGTCACAGTTTGGAGGACCATCTACCACTGGTGGAGTTTGCGTATAATAATAGCTACACCATTGGTATGGCTCTGTTCAAGGACTTGTATGGGAGACCCTTTTGGTCACTGCTTTTCTAGACTGACCCCGAAGAGTCAGCACACATGGGACCATAGTTGGTGCGAGCTACCCCTGAGAAGGTTCAGATCATCTGAGAGCGGATGAAGACTGCACAGAGCTGGAGGAAGGCTTATACTAACAGACGACGAAGACCCCTGGAGTTTGAGGAGGGAGACCACTTATTTCGATGGGTATCATGTTGATGAAGTTTATAGAGGTTTGGCTGAGAAGGCAAGCTATCTTGGAGGTTCATCAGACCTTTTATAATACTTCACAATGTTGGTGAGGTGGTGTTCTGCCAATCTCTACTGTCGCAGTTACACTGGTTACACGATGTCTTCCATGTGTCGCTGCTGAGGAGGTACGTGCATGACCCATCACACAACATATACTGAGGAGAGATGAACATCGAGGAAGGGGTGAGCTTTTCTGAGTACATGATGGAGATCTAGGATCGGTAGAAGAAGATTTTTCAAGGGCAATCAATTACCTTGTTGCACGTTTGGTGGTAGCATGAGAATCTTCAGGAGAGCACGTGGGAGAGGGAAGCTCAGATCTGTGCCCAATACCCACATATTTTTGAGTAGTCATTCTTTTGGATTTTTGTGGAAGCAAAGCCCCAAGGTGGGGAGAATGTAATGTCTTGGATTTTCCATGTTTTAGTTTTAAATATTATATCAAATTATTACAAGACCAAGCGCAGAGATGAGACATTATTCCAAGGCCCGGTAAACCCAAAATGGTGGTTTGATCTTTCTTTTTAATGTTATGTGAGTCGGTATATGAGCGTGGTTGTGGAAGTTTCCAAACAGATGCATGGATTAACAATTTGAGGGAACTGTTGCGTCCGGGATGACGAATTTACCTAATAACAAGTCTAACCTCGACTAGCGTGGGTCGATGGAAAAAGTTAATTTACAACAATTTTTAGTAAACTAAAATAAAATAAACTCACAATGTTTATTTTATTTTATTTGGAAACATCTTCTGCAATGCAGCGATGAGGTAGCTATTTCATTAATTAATGCCATGCCATAATCACTCTAAAACAACAATACTAACTCATTAATATCACAACGTGATGTAATTTCGAATCGTGTTTCCCCTTTTTAATGGGTTAATCATATGTTTCTCATTGGAAAAGGTTGATAGAAAACTCTGGTAGAATCTTGGAACCATGGAGAGAACTCTTGGCAACGATCGATGATGAATCAAAGCTGTGAATAGCTGTGACAACAAAGTTGAAGGATCTCGACGATGAAGGTAGCACGACACCTTCGTCAGTGATCGATCCCTCCTTGAGGTAGGGGTTGTTATTTAGATTCTCGTTTCCCCGTTTCATAATTTAAATGACGAATGAAGATCAAACATGATAAAGTTGATCCATGGATACATGAATTATTGCGGAGGGTTTCATCAGGTTGATTTGGGGGAATTAATCCATGTTAAATTATTGTTTGATTCTCCTATATTTGATCCTACTAATGGGAGTGGATCAACACCATGAAAAATGAAGGAGGTGGTTTGTTCCTCGATTTGATATTGGGTTTCTTTCCCCTTTATTTTCTCGCGCGTTCTTTGCATTCATCGTGGGGAGATAAACAACAGATCATTGTGCACCTGTCTTGCAACGCAACGATCTCAAACTAGAGATCTGACATCACAATGACTCTATGGAGGTGCGACGACTATGGAGGATGACGAATTGGCTCAAATCAGAAGAGACTGTTCTTTGAGTATTCTTCGTGCTGGAAGATCAAAACACATTTTTGGGGCTGGTCAGAGGCCTAAAAAAATGGATATGACTTCGAGACGTCGAGGAGACCTATAATCTAGTGTTTCATGGTGATTGGACCATCAAAACGATGATCAAAGAATCACAGGAGGTGTGCTGGCAAGAAGCATCGATTCTGGAAAATTCCAGAATACATGGCGTATACTTCTGAAGAACACACCGTGTAGTACCGGCGGCGGCTTCTAGGGTTTCAGAGGTTAGATAGGTATCACATGGCTTGTGACTCTGTTCACACGGTGAGTTGGACCTTCCCTGAAGCTTGGCGTTTATCTCGGGAAACACAGGGACATGGGGAGAATGACACGGCTTCACGACATGATGTGTACTCTCTTTATAGAATGGCAGAGGAATCTATACAGGACTCGGCATGTATCTCAGGCAATAAAAGGACACAGAATAGGGTACAAGATCATGTACTCCACTACACGGCTAGGCGAGGCCAGTGGTGCGAGTCACCCCATGTACCAGTTACACGGGTTGGCATACAAGGGTTGGGACCATGTATGGGCACATGGAAAGCATACATGGTGCAGACCCCAGATACTTAGACACAATGTGTTATCTTTTACACTTCGTGTAGTTTTGTTTTTCACGACCATCCTTGTGACATGAGCCATTCTACACAAGCATCACCCGGGGTCAGAGGACACGACAAGTGACCTTTCTACATGCTATGTACTTTTCTATATATGGGTTGATCCTTTTTTTCACCATATATTGGACATGTTTCATTTGGGTTCGTACCCCTTTTTATCATTCCCCTGAAGATCGGGTATCGTTTCCTTCTACAAGAGTATGATCTCTTCAGCAAGACTTTCTGTGATAGAGACGAACATCCCTTCGAGAGGCCCGGAGTGGGATCGTCTATCAATTCTTGACACTAGTTATAGTGAGGCATCAACGTGACCAACTCCACCAGGAATTGATCCTCTACCTAGAAGGTGAATTTGGATGAGTTGTAGTATCCATGAAGGCCCTGACAATGATCCTCATCCATGTATCATGATATTCCAAACTCAAGAGTGTGTTCCCCCGTAATGAGTGTATCTATCTCTCGTGAATTTTCCCGACGAACATTACTTCTCGTACTGACATCATCAGAGCTACCAGACTCGTGGCGTGAGTTCTCCCTAAACGATTGCTTCATGGGATATAGTAGAGACCCAAAGGTTGACGTACATGTACATTACATTAATTTTGCAGAATACTTAATACATGACAAAAACATATGGCCAAATACCGTATTATTTTAGTGTCTTTGGAAACTTAGAATATATTATTCTAATCATGGTGAAAGATCTTCAATATCTCCCATAAAGATCTTCCCCTTTTGTCTTCTTACCTAAAACCATTATTTAAATCATGGGGAAGAAAACATATAAATAGTGATCTCAAATGCTTAGTGAGGGAAAACATAGAGAACTTAAAAACAATCCATAAACATTTGAACATAAAAACATGAACATAAAACATCAAAATCTTGAGTAATGACATGAATCTTGGCAGTACATAAGGAATAGATCATAATGGAACATTAATAATGATAAAATGGCATGGGAATAAAACATGTAATTTTTTGAAACCATTAAGAACATGAAATGATTTCCATATTAGCCAAGGCATTTCTGCCAAGACCATCATAGTGGACAATGCCCATTATAGAACTGGTTTTACTTGTTGTTCCATCCCTGTAATAATGAACCTAATTCACTTTCCATTCCAACCATGTCTATCTCATGAGATATATATGTTCACCCAATTCATTTGAAGAAGATATAGGTTCCACCCATCCCATAATGAAATTATTCTTACAAGTGCCACAAAATAAACATAAATCATTCATCATAATGCAAAGAATAAAATGGGTTTCATAAACATCATCCCATCATAACATAATCGATATAAAACAAATGGATATCACATCACTATAAGAAAAATCAAACCATGCAAATAATAGAGGCATTATAATTGAAACATAAACATACTAAATTATGTCATCATAGATGGAAAATAGTTTTGATAAAACACTTGAAATGAATTCTTGAAGAAGATATCCTTTCTTCTTCAAAATAATTTTCTTTTCCCAAGATTCCATGCAATTTTAAAAGAAAAGTATTTGGTTGAATATAATCATGAAATATTTTAGAGTATGCTTCATGAAAATAAGGCGTTTTGAAACTATAAAAATCCGTTCATGCAGTATAAGTTAAAAAAACATTATCCTTGTACTTTTTCCAGAAAAGTCAAAAAGTACCTTGTATGGTAAACAAAAAAAGATTCCTTCTATATCTTTTGGTAACGGTCAAAAAATGGAAAAATGAATTTAAACATAAATGGAAGAATAGTGAATATTTTATGAATACATTTTGAGAAAACATGAAAATGGATGATAACCATAACCCCGGTAAATAATTATGAATAAACAATCTCAGATAAGAATAAGATTGGAATAATTATCCCTTACCTTTTGTCCAATTTCTTTTGTATGTGTCCGAAACTCCTGTATAGTGGGTTTAAACATATTTTAAACTTGTAATAAAACCATTATAATATTTATTATATCATAAATGATTCACTCAGGTCCTTATATTACCCGTTCATTTGTCAATTTAATGAGAAAACAACATTTTGGGTAATAATCGTATCATTTGTCGTACATGTTTGGACTTGTTGTTCGTGATATAATTATTACTTATATCATGATTTACATACTTATAGAAAGTATAAAATGATTTACATATCATATTTATTTAGTATATATATGTATAATAGATAGATAAATGAAATGAAATACACCGTTCATGAAGATATTAGGTCGTACATACGCATGAATGTTGTTTTAATTTCCTTATTGAATTTAATGGAAGTAAGTAGATGACATACATATATATACATAAATAAAGTAGAATTATTATTTCATATATTTCTTTATTATTAATTATATATACTTTATAATAATTCTTGAATGGTTATCATGGGGAATGAATCTCATCACGTTGTGGAGATGGTAATCCGTACGTATGCATGAGCGATGATATCTTTCCCATAATTGTTGAATGGAATTGGAGTGGATGATATAATATCTCATAATTTGAATCATTTTATAATAATTATATATAGTTATTATTTCCACCATTATACCCAACCAAGTAAGGTGGTGTTGGAAAATAGATTACACCACAGTGTGGAGACGCTAAGTCGTACGTACGCATGCACGGTGATTTTGTTTTTCATAGGATGGATAGAAGGTGAAATAGGGTTGTTTTATATTTATAATAACATATAAGTATATTAGTGATACAAATGTTATTACTTTATAATGAAACAAATAAATAAGAGTAAGTAGAAGAAGAAATAAATTTGAAAGAATCGGTAAAGGATATTACCTCTTCCTCGACACGCCTATTCTGAACCTCCTCTTCGGGCACTAAATATTGTCATTGAAGAATAACCATACCTATATTAGGTTTCTAGGGAAGTTTATAAGAGAAATTTCCAGGTTTTGGATGATCTTTAAGGCAAAAAATGTTGTGAAGTGGAGAGGGAAGAGGTTCCCTTTTATAAGAGAAGAGAGGGGCACTTTTTGAAACCTCAAAAATATTAATTTACAATAAATTTAAAACCCACATAAAACCCTCAAAAAATGACTCCATTCAAATATGAGATGAGATAGGGTTGTAATATAATCAACCAATAAAATTTATAGATGTTGGGAATTTATTTTAAACCTTATCAACTTGATTTAACCTTATATAATCTATTTAATTTTATTTGTGGTAATAATATTATAAATTTTAAAATGTTATAAATAATTACTTATGTGTTGTGAATTGTCCATAATTGGATATTTTATGACATTTTAGCCCATATAAATTTCAATTTATAATTTATAATTTTTTTTGTGATTTTTAAACAATTTTACAATATGTCATTTTTATAAAATAACAATAGTGTCAATTTTGTCACTATTCATTTATTTAAATTTAAATAATATTAAAACAGAGAATATATTCGAAAACAAATATTTAATAGGTTCCTAACATGTCATATTCCTCTAGAAAAATCTTGTAGAATATTAATTAGTTAATATATTATTTATTTTAATATTTGTAAAACCATTTATTTGATATTTTTTTAAATAAAATAATTACTACAACATTTTTGTATAATTATGTAATATACTTATTTTTTTCATTAAAATTAAAACTAAAACACAATGATGAATATAAATCTAATATATTTCATAAGAATACTTTTAATATAATTTATCTTCTAAAACATCCGTCTTTAAAAATGTTATGTTTATTAAATTATGAATGTGACAACTTTGACGTCATTTAAAATAAAATAATATATGTCTCATAATCACTTTTATAAGGCTCCTAATGGTCAATAATTCTACCTTTGGATGATTATGGATTATATGTACATGAAAAATACGTTTTGGTTAGGTATTGGGGCCTTTTAAATGTATTATTAGTTTAATAAAAACTATATTATTGACTTTTCACTAAATAAATAATTTCGACAGCTTTAATGTATAAACTATTAAGGTAATTATATATTTCATAAAAATTACAAATAAATTACCATGATAAATAAAACCATTTTATCTTTGAAATGATTATTTATAACCGAATTTATATTCTGTATAACTTTATATTAAAAATAATTTAATTATTAATGTTTGAGTGAGACATATTTCACTTTCATTTAAAAAAACTAAACTGAAGGTCTTAATCACAAAAAGTGGGTTCTAATAGATTCCATTTTGACCCAATTATATTTTAGGATGAAATTTAATCATCCAATTATATTGAGACATGTGTTTGGGTAATTTTGTAATTTTATTTTTACCATTAATTACCTAATTTACCTTTTACAATGGTAAATAAAATTTACCGTAGTTTCTATTCATAATGCCCAAAAATAAAAGTTATCTATTTACACAATTTGAAACTCCTAATTCCATATATGGAATCCTTTTTTACAAATATAAAACACATAAGATACAGTAATTAAATTAAATTAATCCCGTTGTTGGAAAAAAACGGATTTTTGTTTAAAACATTACAAAAGATTGAAATGATTTTACCTACGAATTAAATATAAAATTAATTCTAATGAAATTAATTTCATTAAATGATAAAAATATCATCTATTTATAGTTTAAAACAATTCAACATTATAATTTAACCACATGAATTGTCACGATGAAAAAAGTTGTTTTTAATTAAAATTTAGCGTATTTGTACTATTCATTAAAATATGATTGTTATCAGAAAAATATCAAAACATTATACAATGTAAATTTTTATATCCTTATTTAAAATAAGAAGATTATTTTGTAAAATTTAACTTATGAACTTATCAAAAATAATATTTAAAATGGGTGCGCCATCAAAAGGATACAAAACTGAATTTTTGGAAAAATACTTCTTTTATCTGAAAAATTGATTTTGTTCTTATACCTAATTCTAGAAAATGTGTAAGATGAATTATAATTTTATAAAATTTAAAATTTATTTAATAATATTTATAACTTCTTGTTAATAATAATATTATAATAATATCTCGTTTAGTGAAACTCGGTATTGCGTACAACACACTCTATCGAGAAAGGTCACTCTTGCTTGTAATGCAAGCCCAGTCATGGTTGCGTGTTGGGAAAGTGTAGATGCCGGAAAAGTCCGTAACTCCCAGAGGATGTTTCGGAATGACTAAGCGAAGTCATATTCGAAATCAGAGGCCTGATCCGGAGTCTCGGGGTGTGGTGCGTGAAATATAGGAGGATCCGCGTGAAAATTTGTTCTGTGTGCGAAGTAACTCCAAGTTTCGCGTAATCGAGCCGATGAGGCCTGCAATATTTGTGCGCCCTGGTTCTACGCGGTGGGATTTTGTGTGCCGACGGTTCCCAGAATGGAAAATTTCGTGCGCCGCCTGGATTCCACATCGGACGTTGCCTATAAATAGAAGGTGACCCCGAATGGGTTGGGGGTTGCGGAATTTGAATCGGCTCTCGTGCATGCAATTCGTCTCCCCCCGCGTGCAAGATGACCTCCAGGTAATTCCCTTTTTCGCCCAACCTTGCCCCAGATTTCGCCTTTGCACGCAACTCCACCGGCTTAAGTGAATTTTCCCCCTCCCCTGGTTTCCTTCTGTGCGCGCAATCTGAGTCCAGTGCGAGCAATTCCCTTTCATGCGCGCAATACCTTGTGCACAATTCCTTCTCCACGCGTAATCCAATTGCGCGCCATACCAGTGTTTTGCGCGCAACCCTTCTTTTTACGCGCAAAGCCCAAGACCCTTCACCTTGACTCCCCCTTTGTTGCCTCTCTGCACCGGCACCTGATGTCTCCCCTGCCGGGCATGCGCGCCATGCGTTTTTTTCCCATATGGACTTCCAGGCTCATGCGAAGTAACCTCATGGTCCCTTGGGCGGTGTTTCCCGTTGCATTGCTTTTACTTATGCTTCTCCGCATAGGCACGCTAACGGCTATTGCTTCTTTGCATAATCACGCTAACGTGGACCCCTAAATGGCTCGCCCTGTGGCCCCCCTTTATTACGGCCTTACTGATGCCTTCCCTCCCACTAGAGGTAGAGTGCGTTGGTCATATAATCCCTAGGGGTGTGGAGTGAACCCACCTCGTCCAAGCTGCAGGATGTTAAGCTGCTAAGCACCTCGTCCTTAACACATGACGTTAAACTATGGTCCGACCCCGTTCTTTGCATGCATGGTCCCCCCAACTCGGACATTTTTTACGCCCACTCGTCTCCACAGGAATGGACTCTTCCTCACAAGGAATGATATCCTCCTTGTCGGAGTGGCGTTTGTCCGCGGGGGAAGGGCCGCCTCAGAGCGTAAGCCCTTAGACTCTCAACGGATGACTGCACCCATGCATCTCCATACTTCCCCCTGCCAAGGTGAGTGGAGTCCTTTTCCCACTGTTCTTTGTCGCACCACGGGCCTCCACCCTGGAGTAAGCCCCGACACCAAGGGCCGCTAACCACGCGTAAGCCCCTGTTTCCTATTTGGGCCACTCAACGCGTAAGCCCCATTCCGCTTCTCACGGACGCACACTTTGTGATGTGATCGTCTGGTCCCTGCTGCCTCTTGTTTCTCACACCGAGCATGACTCACATGGGCTTAGATCACTCATCGACCATGAAACCACCATGGGCCGCCTCAGAGCGTAAGCCCCATCCCAGCGAACTATGTAGACTTTGATCTGTGCTAACGCATGGTACGTAGGAAGCCTCTACGAGGTTCAAGCCCACCACCTGGTCGTCCCAACCTCTCCACGTCAGTTCCCTGACCACCAAGGGTCACCTCAGAGCGTAAGCCCCATACCCACCATGGGACGCCTCAGAGTGTAAGCCCCAAATCTCTTGTCCCGCATGACGTTAAACTGTATTTTGTCCCGCATGATGTTAAATTGTATTCCCCCTCTTGGGCCGTCTCAGAGCGTAAGCCCCATGTATCACATCCACGTCTCATCATGATTTCCCCCTTTGAGGCCACGTGCCTTGGGAATCTCATGCCCTAGCTCAGAGATCCTATTTCCTCCAGGCTCCAATCCATGCGTCCAATCTCATGGGTCGCCTCTAGAGGTGTCCCACCGTACCACAGAACTACACGGACTTTGATTCCCTGCCATGGGGATACGTAGGATGCCTCCACGAGGTTCAAGCCCATCTCTCCACCATACATCCTGATCCTTACCCAGGCCGCCACATCCCGGTGAGATTATGCCACCCCATCCCACTCCATAAAATCTAGGAAGCCGCTGACATGCTGGCCCCAACATCAGTGTTCCCCCTAGGGGTCCTTCAACCCGATCCATCTCTGAAAGATGTTAAAATCGCGACATACCCCGTGTTAAACACAGGAGGCTGAGGAAAACCTCAGATGGTGCACATTCCCTGCGTTTTATGTGGGATTCCTCGGGCTTTCGCGCCCTCGAGAAGCCCGATGATGAGGGACAGATGACAGACATGCCAATGACACCCCAATGTGATCATTCTCCTCACCAAAGGTTGCTGACCGAGAAGACCCCTTGGAGCGTCTCGGTGGAAGAAACATAATTAACTGGCGTCCATGTAGATATGGCACCGGGAATGAGCTTCACTAACCCATCTTAAATCTATGAGGGAGACCCGAACTAGGTGACGAGTTCCGAGGGGGAATCCACGGAAGGAAGAAACGAAATCCCATCATCTCAGTTTCGATCAAGGAGAAGACGTTCCTGAACAAGGAACGGATTCCACCCACCTTTGTAAAGAATGAATGCGGAGTAACAAGCAGCACATCCTCCCCACGGACAGATGTGCGCACCCCGACGAAAGCATCGGAGCAACAAAAAATGGTGAACTTGACGTGAATCTCTTCTCCTCAATATGGGGAATGGTAGCGGTCGGGGTTTCAGAAGATTAGCATGTCACCAGTTCCGGGTAACCCTAACCGGGACGTGAAAACCCACCAGGGGTTGAGGCCATCAGGACGTTGACCACTCCGTTCTGCGATGTCATCAGTGTGGATCCCAATCACCGACTATGGAAGACGGAATGACGCTGGTCCTTGGTTGTTGATATCTTGTCTTGTTGATGCTAATGGGTTCATCTCCATGCTTCCAGGAATCAGATCACTGCCTTCAGAGCTCGATCGCCACCTGCCCACCAGCACAGGGGCAGGGGCAGTACCAATGCGGCCACTCCACGCGGTCCTTCCCTTTACATGGTCTCTCCAACAAGGACCGCCGTAGCTGCCGGGCGCTCACGCCCCCTCTCCCTATCAGAAATCATCCAGCGGAGGGTGATCAATGACCTGGTTCATAGGTACGATGAGGAGGGGAACATCCCCACCAGGGGCATGGCCCGTTTGGATCTAGAGGCTGCTATGCCTGCCCACCATCGCCGCCCCTGAGGGCCGTGCAGGGAGCTGCCGCTCCCCACTCCGACGTTCAACCGCTTCAGGAGCCTATCCCCAGAGCGCCTTGACTCATCCCTTTCCTATGCCAATGAGGTGGGGGATGTCAGGGTCCGCCCGATCAGAGACCCGTCCTGGCAGTTAACGACAAGAACCCCCACCAGGATGTGTCGACATCGCCACCCGACTCCCCGAGCTGAGGAGAAGGCGGTCTTCATGCCCGCACCACCGGCTCCGATCCATCTGACCCGACGCCAGCGTCGGGCGCGAGCGAAAGAGAATGCCCGTCCCGGGGCATCAACGTCAGCAACCACTGTGGCCCGATCCACCGCTGCCTCCTGTTACCAGACCACCGCACACGTTGATCAGTGGAAACCACATGACCGACTGAGATCGAAACCCTGCCCACCCTACAGGCACGTTGGGTCGAATCTCCCGGTCGCGGGCGCTGGCAATGGCCACTGCGGACCGATCCACGGTACTACCACCCAACATGAAGGCTCATTTCCTGCCACTGATCTAGAAAGCCGAAGGCTTCTTCACGACGACTATGCTATGGGTATGACTCTTTCCAGCGCCCACTACTTTGCGTATTAGGTCACTCCCCCTACTGCCGACTGCGAGTATGGAGCTGTTGCGTATCCAGTCGCTCACACACATGGAGGTCCTCCCAATGTCCCTTTCGAAATATTTCCCGTTGCTTCTCGCACCCCGGCCTTCAGTCCCCTCTATCCCAGATCTAGTATGGCCAGGGGACTCCTTAAAAGAAATCATCCTTACCCTGAGGAGCTACCCAGGGGCAGGAAGGCCGGGCATCGTCGCTGTAAGAAGAATGTCATGGGAGTCCAGACAGAAATTAGACATGTCCGTTTCTCAGATTCTGAGGCGGAGTACGACTTGATGATGGAACCTTACCCCCAACCCTTCGAGTTGAGGGCAGGGATGGGGATGCGGTATGTTAGTCCCGTACTCCCAGAATGTGAGATCCATATGATTCCCTCCTCCCTCCGAAGGTATATCCAGGAGGACGAGGACGTGGTGTACCCCTAGGGGTCAAACCAGCAGTTGCCACTGGCCTCCCCGGAAGCACCTTCCGCCCCTGTTAAGGAGGGTGGGGAACTTTTCTGGGGACCGACCGAAGATCCGAAAAGTGACACACCCTCGGCAAGCACCGACGTTGTGACAAGAGGCCCATTCAATGGCCCATCCTATCGCGACGTGGCAGCCAGGGTACTACAACCCCTAGATGATGACCTAGGGCTCGGCGGCCAATCGTCCTATTCACCGTATTCCCCGCCGGCCAGCCCACCAATCCGACAGCCTGCATCAGCGCCATTTCTAGTTCCCCGACTATTCTCGGTTTACGAGCAGAGGCAGCAAGGTCCAGACCACGAGCCGGAGTCATGGAGCTTCTGGACCGTTCTTGCAGTAGGCCACTTCCCGGAGAAGTTTTGGCCGGTCGCAGAATCAGATTTTGATGTTCCAGAGTCACTCACCCCGGGAGAGTTTGAATGATTCTGCCAGACTCTTAGAGTGACTCACTCCCGCCTTCACCACCAGCTAGCGCCTTACCCCGGGAGCCAAGCGCATCTCAAGGATATCGGTGATCAGTGCCGTCGGGTCGACCTAGCAGCGCTCCCTGCGGTTCAGCACCCCGAGTCATTAGGCCACCATGGGGCCCTCTAGCAATAATGCGTTCAGAGTTTTTAAGTACTCCGCAAAGTTATTGAGGAAGCCACCCCCCACGCGCACATCTGCGGATGGGGGCAGTACGCTGCTCTTCTTTTCTGTGAGATCTGCCGACAGCCCGATGCACTGGGCGGCCCTGAGGGAACGTCTCCAAGGGCAGTGGTAGTCAACATGGATGAACTTTCAGGTGAGGGAAACGGTGTGGATCCCCTCGACTGGGACTCTCCCCCTGAGGACAGGACGCTATTGGACCCATCTGGGAGGATTACTCGCCAACAGAGGAGCCTCCTAGGTCTCCCTGTACCCACGGATGCACTGACTCTGAGCCGAAACATCGACAAGGGTAAAGAGCCCGTCAGGTCTGTCAAACTCGCCGACCCATCTGCCTCGGTGCAGAAGGTAGACGAAGATCCCGATAAGGCCATGCTACGCCAATAGCTTGCTGAGAAAAAGAGGCTGGTTGATGAGCTCTTGGACGAACTCATTGCAGAGCAGTGACCTGGCTATGGTAACCCTAGACCAGGACAGTAGGGGTAGGAGCATCTACCCCTTGTCGAGATTCCCCCAGGCAACCGTGACCATGTTGCATTCGCTGACAGGGGAGACGCTGGAACCCATGGTAAGAGGGCGCGATATGTTTCGCCGAACCCTCCTGAGCAGTGAGACCACCTGGGGGACCCTGCTCAGTTTCCTCCCACCGCCCCGAGAGTCGCTCCGCCAGCCACCCCACAAGCTACCGAGTGTGACTACCGTATCAGAGAGCCTGACAACGTGCTTGTGGTTAGAGATCCCCGTCAGGACATGAATCTGTATCCGGATGACCTGATGGAGGTACTCATCGCTAGCTTGGAGGCCCTGGAAACTTGGCAGGTGGCAATACCACCGGATGGCAAGCCATACCCAGCATGGGTGGATGACATGTCGACCCCGCCAGGATTTGGGAACCCCACTTTCACCCCTATTAATGGGACTGGAGACCCTCCACAACACCTGACCCACTTCAACTCGAGGTGCGGGCCTATGTTAGGGACTCTGGCGCAGCAGGATGCTGCCAAGCTCCGTTGCTTCGTTCAGACACTGGAAAGACCAGCATTCGTCTGGTACAGCCAGCTCCCTGTTGGATCTATGACTATCTGGGAGGACCTTCGCTGGAAATTCCTCTACCAGTTCAGTTCCACAACCCGGAAGATGAACATTGCAGACCTCTTCAGGGGCAAACAAAGGCCCGATGAGTGAGTCGCGGACTTCATCGCCTGGTGAAAGGGGCTCACGTACTCCCTTGACATGCCACTGACTCAGGATCAATTACTGATGATGTGTGTAGGGAATGTCAAGGCAGAGTTGGTTCCTTATTTGATCACACAGAATTACTCTAGAGTGTTTTGGGGCTTCTCGGACAAGGCTCAACGCTTCAAAGAAGCCCTGTAACAGGCCGACCAGGCACGCCCACTGCCTCTTGTAATCTCTACAATGAGAGCCGCCAGAGACGAGCCCGCTGCTGTAGACCAAATAGAGGCTCCAAAATAGATAGAGTTGATGCCAGTAGGGCCAACTCAGCAGGCTGATAGGGGTCCACCTCCACGGGCACAGCCTCCGGCCCAGCAGCGACCGCCTCAAAACCGGCAGGCGCCTCCGCGTAACGCACCACCACCACCTAGGAGAGATAATCAGGATCCGCCTCCTCGGCCTGCTCCTCCGGACCCTGGTTATGGTCAGCCCCCAAGATCCCCCTTTCCCGACAGAAGGAATCATACTTACTCATTTGGTGAGGCCCAGGTCCCCGGTTATTTCCGTAGCGCCTTGGAGCAGAGGATCGTGTGGCTGCCTGAGTGCCAGAAGCCAGAAGAGGTCTGTCTCACTGATCACCCTAACTACTTCCCTTACCACTGGATCCTGGGACACACCATCCAGCAATGTTATGTGTTCAAGGACTGGCTCCAAGACCCGATTGACAACAACATAGTCAGGTTGGGCCCAGCACCGGCACAGGTGGCAGGTGTCTTCGTGAGATCAGATGGCAGCAGTGACAAAGGGGATGAGTGGGAACAGGTTTCCGACTATGGGTCCTGGAAGTATAATGACTGGATGGCCCACAGGATGGTCGCCCGTGCACATGGCATCATCCGTGCCTGCCTCAGTCAGCCAGAGCCCTCGGAGTCTGAGAGCGCTGCTTTGACATCACCGTCCCAGCCTACCTCTTCCCAGAAGAGCAAGCGACGGTGCAAGAAGAAAGAGCGTGCCCTGCCATTGCTGTCATCTTCCCGCACACTTGGCAATTTCATGCCCCCAGAAATGGGGATCCCTCCGAGACCTCGTCCGGTAGTGGATGACTCATTGAGTGAAAGCCCGGGGTATGATTCGGTTAACACCGTATAGTTGGTAAATACCTTTTTGACTCCAGATGATGAGGAGCGCCAGGTGGACCTTCCCAATGTCCCTAGCCGTCGCCAACGTCGACAGAGCCGTGGCTACGTGAATTGCCGGGGCACGACAGTAGTCACCTCCAGTCATGCCGTGCATGCTACCGAGACCAGGCAGCAAGCCCGGTACAGAGATCAGCACTCGTGCCTCCCTCATCCGGTGTCAACAGGTTCGCTTCCACCACCGTTTGTGTTGCTGGATCAGGAGGAACCGCCTCGTCCATGTCACAACCAGCCCTGCCCTGCCACCGGACGACTACGGCCTTCCGGTCCTTGCACGACAGCCACCTCCCGGGCTTCGGCTAGTGAACAGCGGGACGTGCCTAGTACCAGTCAGTCATCGGTCCCGCCAACAAGGCCCGTCATGCCCCCAATCGTAGAGCGGCCTCCTGTAAGTAGAAGCTCACGTTTTTCTCGAAAGTATGATGTTCTGAAGCATCTGTCCGGCATTCCGACAAGGCTTTCCATCCTTTATTCCCTTCGCCTGTCGTCTAAGATTCTAGAGGCGCTCGCTGAGGCTCTAAGGAGCCCCCTCTAGTTTGAAATGGAGGTAGCGGCTGCAGAATCCTTCCACACAGAGGTGATTGAGGAATCCGAATGTCAGGAGATCATATCGTTTTCCAGTGAAGATGAAGACCTTCCTATACAGGGGTACATCCGCCCACTATACATCACCGGCCAGTTCAATGGCGTGGAAGTACATCGCTGTCTTGTCGATACGGGTTCCGAGATTAACCTGATCCCAACTCGGACACTGCGGAAACTGGGGTTGTCTGAGGATGATTTAACTCCCTCCGACCTTATGATCCAGGGGTATGACAGTACCGAGCAAACTACACTCAGCAATATTCGTCTGAAGACCCAGTTCGGCGGCCTAATTGCCAATACCGAATTCATGGTTGTCTCTCAGGACACCGCCTACAACGCGTTGATGGGCAGGTCGTGGCTCCACCTTCACGAAACGGTTCCCTCATCATACCATCAGTGCCTCAAATACTCCCTTAAGGGTCGAGTGGGTGTGCTCCAAGGAGATGCGTCTCTGTTTTCCTCTTGTGAAGCTCGTTACCTAGACGCTGACTATTACAAGAGCAAGGACAAGCAGATCTTGGCAGGTGAGGTCGAGCCTGCTGCTGTCACGAATGATCCCTGGGCAGGTTTGGATGACACATATGTCCTACCAATCCATCGGTTGGATGCCACAACCCACGATATGGGAGAGTGCTTTGTTGACTCGGGTACTAGAGGAAGGAATATTTCTGGGTCTAAGAGACGACGGGAAATCACCTCGTACTCTTACACCAACCAGGCTTAGGTGATCCCCGAGCCTCCTACCCCTATACAATATCGGGACGTTAGGCTCATGGCAATGACAATACGTCATACATGTTTGTTTCGCCGGGCCGGAATCGACCGGCTCAGGACAATGTGTCACCACTCCTTTGATGTCGTGAAGTGTGGCCCCTTGGGCCGAAGGCCAGATGGGATTGGATCAACCGCCTTCATCGCCATGGTCTCCGCGGTACATGAGTCTCCCTTCATGACAACCTCTGCCGCCCAAGATAGCTCCAGCTCGCCATCAGGGTCTAGAAGTCCCGAAACGAATTTCCCCATGGACGATCCTTCCACAAGCGGAGAGGAGGACATGGAAGATTCTCCCCCTGCATTTGAGGAGGGAGTCTCCACCACGGGCTACAAGTTAGTGTAGGTAAACCTCAGTAGCGAGGCAGACCCGAGACCCACATTGGTCTGCGCCGCTATGCCCCCCAAGGAATGGAAAAAGTACATAGACTTCCTCAGACGACACCGTGATGTGTTTTCCTGGAGTTATGACGAGATGTCGGGACTAGATCCCCAGGTAGCCATCCACTGCCTTGGCCTCCCAGCAAATCATCACAGGTTCAAGCAGCCTCCCAGAAGAATGCACCCCTCTCATGGTGCCATGGTTGAGGCTGAAGTTGATAGGCTAATTAGGGACAACTTTGTCAAGGAAATACATTACCCCAGTTGGCTAGCCAAAATTATGCCAGTCAGGAAAAAGAATGGGTAGATCAGGGTCTGCATCGACTTCCGCGATCTTAATCGCCACTATCCGAAGGATGACTTTCCCCTTCCCGTGACAGAGCTGTTGATCGATGCAACGACCGGGTTCCAAGCCCTGTCCTTCATGGATGGGTACTCCGGGTACAACCCGATCCGGATGGCCCCCGAGGATGAAGATTTCACTGCCTTCAAGGCCCCCCAGGGTACTTTCTGCTACCGGGTTATGCCCTTCGGCCTGAAGAATGCGGGTGCCACCTATCAATGGGCTATGCACCGCATATTCAAGCCGATCCTCGGGACACTGGTGGAGTGCTATGTAGATGACCTGGTGGTTAAATCTTGTTAGCGCTAGGACCATCTCAAAGACCTTGATAAAGTGTTCGGCTTCCTCCGTTCTCACCACTTGAAGATGAACCCGTTGAAGTGTGCCTTCGGGGTCACCTCCGGAAAGTTTCTTGGCTTAATTGTTAGGTATCAATGCATCAAGATCGATCCAGAGAAGATCAAGGCCATCAGTCAGATGCCTCCCCGGAACAATATTCGGAAGATTCGAGGCCTTCAAGGACACATAGCCTATATACGTCAATTCATTGCGAATCTGGCCGGCAAGTGTAAGCCCTTTTCTCAGCTCATGAAGAAAGGCGCCGCCTATGGGTGTGACGAAGAGTGTCAGATCGCTTTTGAGGAAATCAAGCAGTATCTGCTTCAACCTCCGGTCCTGATGCCACCCGTTCCCGGAAAGCCACTGGTCCTTTACGTGACCACCCTGGAGCGATCCCTCGGTGCCCTTCTCAACCAGAAGAATAACAAGTGAATAGAGAATATCCTCTACTACCTCAACCACATGCTCCTCTATGTGGAAATTAGATATTCTCCCATTGAGAAGAGCTGCCTGGTGCTCGTATTTTCTGTACAGAAATTGTGGCACTACGTGCAGCACCACAAGGTACAGCTGGTCTCTCAGGTAGACCCGTTGAAATACATCCTGAACCGACCTATGTTGACCGGCCGATTGGCACGCTGGGCAGTGATCCTCCAGTAGTTCGACATCAGGTTCGTACCTCAAAATGCCGTCAAAGGACAGGCGTTGGCAGACTTCTTAGCTACCCACCCAATCTCTGCGGACCAGCCGCTGGATCTAGGCTTTCCTGATGAGGCAATCCTCTCAGTCGATCACGCCGTCCCATGCTGGCAGATGCACTTTGACGGTGCCTCCTGAAGCCCCACCGGTAGAAGGCTCAATGATCCTAGGCTTAACAAAGTGGGCATGGGTATCATCTTTATCACCTCGGAGCAAGTCGTTCTGCCATATTCATTCCTATTGTCAGAAGGCTTCACCAACAATGAGACAGAATATCATGCCCTCATCACTGGCCTCGAGTTGGCCCTGGAGGTTGACGTACCCCATCTGTATGTAAAAGGGGACTCTGATCTAGTCATCAAGTAGGTCAATGGTGACTATGCCATCAGGAAGCCAGAACTCATGTCGTTGCTAGAGTGCACCCTCCGTCTAATGGCTAAGTTCCCCTCCTGGCTGGATGTCATTCACATTCCCCGGTCGCAGAACAGTCGAGAAGTTGCTTTGTCCAGCCAGGCCGCATCACTTGCGGAGCCCGAACAGGATGACCTAATCATCCACATGGTGCACCGGAGAGTCATTGCTCCTATTACTCCAGAGGACGATCGTGGCCCGTGAGTGAACCATCTCACCACTGGCGCCCCAACGTTAGGACCCTTAGGGGCTTCAGGTGTGGTGATCAAGACAGTTCCTGACTGGAGGACACCTTTGGTTGAATATCTCCAGTACGACAATCTTCCGCTGGACTGAGCCGAGCATGAGCGAATCCGATTCCGCGCGCCGCAGTTCACCCTTCAAAGCGGTCCCAGCCGTGAGCAACTCCTTTACAGGCGTGGGTTTGATGGTGTTCTCCTCCGTTGTCTTCAAGGAGTCGAGACCCCACAGGTCATGCAAGAAGTGCACGCTGGTTCCTGTGGCGCCCACCAGGCTGGGTCGAAGTTGTCCCACCAGATTCGGAGGCTGGGATACTTCTAGCCCTCCATGATCCACGACTACATCGAGTACACCAAGAGGTGTCATGCGTTCCAAGTTCATGCGAACATTGTGCATCGGCCACCAGAGCCTCTCCATACTACCAAGTATTCCTGGACCTTTGCAGTCTAGGGGTTGCATGTCGTAGGGCCTTACCCTCCAGCAACGGCCCGCCAGTGCTGGTTTATCTTAACCGCTACGAATTTCTTCTCAAAGTGGGTAGAGGCAATCTCGTTCAGGGAAGTCAAGGCTCGTTCTATCACTGACTTCATGAGCTCCAATATCATCTACCGGTTTGGAGTACCCCATGCTATCCTCACGGATAACGGAACCAACTTCCGAGCGGCCGAGCTGAAGAAATTGTACGCCAAGTACAACATTCGCTCTAACCACACCTCCTGCTATCATGCACAGGAGAATACACAGATTGAGGCATTTAACAAAACCCTCTCTAACATTCTACAAAAAATAGTTGGTCAGAACAAAAAAAGTTGGCCGGAAAAGCTCCCCAACACCCTCTGGGCTTATAGGATGACGACTCGTAACTCCACCCAGGTGACGCCGTATTCCCTATTATATGAAGCTGAGGCCGTCCTGCCCATCGAGATCCAGCTGCCCTCATTGCGCATGGTGGTCTACGACCAGCACGCACCAGATAGAGTTTCCGAAGTCCACCTAGCCGAATTGGAAGCGCTGGACAGAAGTAGGCTTCGCGCTTTACACAACTTGGAGAGGCATCAGAGTAGGATGGCTCAAGCATTCAATAAGAAGGTTCACCTCCGCTCCTTCCTTCATGGTGACCTGGTGATGGCTCTCAGAGTACCAATGATTCCCGGCAGGAAGCCACCCAAGTTGGAGCCCAAGTGGGAGGGGCCTTTTATTGTCCATAAGGTCTATCCCAATGGTGTGTATTCTCTGGTAACTATGGATGGAGAGTGCATAACTCCTCCCACCAATTCCAGGTTCCTCAAGAAGTAATTTGCCTAAGCCCCGATGGTCCTGCATGACCTTAAACTGTATGGTCCTACATGACCTTAAATTGTGCGGTCCTACATGACCTTAAACTATATGGTCCTCCATGACCTTAAACTGGGCGGTCCTGCATGACCTTAAACTGCACTTGGTCCTACATGACCTTAAACTGCACTCGGTCCCACACGACCTTAAACTTCACCCGGGTCCAAGTTCTAAGACCTAAAACTAAGATCCTTGGTCCTGCACGACCTTAAACGACACCTGGTCCGAGTTCCAAGACCTAAAACTAAGATCCATATTTCGTCCTAAATGACGTTAAACTGCCACTCTAGAACTACATGAGGCTTGATTCCCATCTTCATGGGATACGTAGGAGTTCCTGGGCACTTCCCCGTGGGGCTAGCCTAACCTTCGTGTTCGATCCCTCGAATCGAGCATTTCCCCAGAGAAAAAATGGTAGGTAGGGGTTTTTCCCCATTCACGTCGGGTTTTCTAACCACCTTGCCATGTGTCCCTTTCTCCCCTTACCCATTCACGGTCCAAGATCTAAGACCTTAAACTAAGATGCTTGCAAGAACTACGTGAGGCTTGATTCCCATCTTCATGGGATACGTAGGAGTGCCCAAGCACTTCCCTGCAGGCCCAGCCTAAGGTCCATTTACCTAAAACCTCTCCCAAGGGGGTCGTGCGGTGTGATGTGGGATTATGTCCTCATTCACATCGGGTTGTTCACCTCACTGTACACACCCCCTATTCCCATGTATGTCAGGTGTTTGAGTTACTTCACCATGTATGCTAGGTGTTTGAGTTACTCCACCATGTGCCTCTTATGTTTCCTCCCGCCCTTGGGTCCGAGTTCTAAGACCTAAAACTGAGATCCATATTTCATCCTACATGATGTTAAACTGTGTTTCAAGAACAACGTCTAGCTTGATTCCCATCTTGATGGGATACGTAGGAACACCCAGACATTTCGTCTTCGGGTCCAGCTTGAGGTCCGTTACCACGTTTGTCTCGACTTTGGTACCTTGACCACAGGATCGCGCGGTGTGATATGGGATTATGTCGTCATTCACGTCAGGTTTGCAATATCCACACCACACGCACTCTATTATTAGGACTGGCCCTCCTGTGTCATGTTACCCATGACCTTAAAAGGCGCCTTCTAGAACTACGTATGGCTTGATTCCCATCCTTATGGGATACGTAGGACAGCTTGAACATGTAGATGTTAGGTCTATCCCCATCTCTTAAGAGATCCCATAGTCTCCCGGTTTCCAGGGTGTTTGGCATTACACCCTCCTTTTCCTGGGGATCCGCTATCTTTTGGCCACTCTCAGACTGATCCCTTTGACCCTTTCTAGTGGTCTGCTAATGTGTTCAGAGTACTCTGGTCTAGGAACTAGAGTGTCAGGTTCGACTTAGTCAAGTTCCACCCACTTTCCAAGCTTTGTGTTCCCCTTCATTCGGGCCCCCGACATCCTTCACACCTGGAGAGACCCCCAAGAACGGCCTGCATACAATGCCCAAGGACTCTCCTACTGTCATGGGCCAATTCCCCTGAGGGTTTCGAACAACAAATTGATACAAATTCCACGTTGTGAATATGGTCAGTGGTTGATGCTCATTTTTTTGTCCCCATGGCTAACACAACAGGATACTATGTTGTGAACATGGTCAGCAGTAATCCTCAGTCGTCACGCCAACTTCTTTGGGCCCTGAATGTCTATTGCATGATTCAAAATATGTTTCTCCCTACCATGTTTAGGTGGAATCTTGACACTCCTTGTACTAACCCTCAGTACACCCGCACACGTCAGACAGACCAAGCTGCGTAACGGTGTCTCGCGGAACTCCCACAATCTGAGCGCTGGAGTATGTGCTTGGGTTTCTTCTTTGCAGCCTACGTGCAGCTTGACCCTCATCCCCATGGGAAATGAGGAGTCTCCCAGACATTGTGTTTCAGGCCCAGCACAGCTGGGAGCTAACATCTCCTATCCCCTTCCTGATAGTTGGACCCTCGCCGACCCCTTGGCCCGTGGCTCCTCTCTTGGAATCGCACGTAGTGATGGTATCGCATCGTGCGTGTTCCCCTTGGTCCAAACCATATGACCTTAAACTATACTGTTGGTCCAAACCATATGACCTTAAACTGTGCTGTTGGTAAAAACCATATGACCTTAAACTGTACTGTTGGTCCAAACCATATGACCTTAAACTATGTTGTTGGTCCAAACCATATAACCTTAAACTGTGTTGTGGGTCCAAACCATATGACCTAAAACACTGCTGTCAGTCCAAACCATATAACCTTAAACTGTGCTGTTGGTCCAAACCATATGACCTTAAACTGTGTTGTTGGTCCAAACCATATGACCCTAAACTATGCTGTTGGTCCAAGCCAGACGACCTAAAACTATGATTATATCATCCTGGCCGCACGACGAAATATGGCACTATATTGTGGTGACCTCCCCATGGGGGACATCACGCCAGGTATTGGTCAATCACCTTGCTGCTTGTCAACGCCTGTTATGGCTTGATTATTGTGGAGACACTGGGAATTTCTACCCTAGGTTAGTCTCCCCACAAAATAAAAACCATTCACCTTCAAGAAAAAACAAGATATATCAAATGCCGCTTCTTTTGGTGCGAGGGCTAGACCTGCACGACTCCTTTTCACAGGCACCCCATCGCGCCATGATGCCTTTCAAGAACTATGTATGGCTTGATTCTCATCTTAATGAGATACGTAAGAGCACCTGGGAACTTCCCCACAGGCCCAACCTAACTTTTCGCACTTGGTCTCTCAGCTTAAACGCGTACCTGGGAGTACATGGTAAGCAGGGTTTTGCCCCATTCATGTTGGGTTTTGCAATTGCTTTGTCGTGTGTCTTCCATTCCACTTGTCCTTTGGTCCGAGTTCTAAGACCTAAAACTAAGATCCTTTCTTTGGCTTTCTATGACTTGCTCTCCCTTCTGGGATTGCACGGTGTGGTGCGGGATTATGTCCTCATTCACGTTGGGTTACTCGCCATGTCGTGCCTATCCCCAGATGAGACGCTACCCTCGTCCCGCATGACGTTAAACTGTATTTCGTCCAGCATGACGTTAAACTGACCTTCAAGTACTACGTACGACTTTATTCTCATCCTAATGAGATACGTAGGAATGCCCAGACATTTCGTTTTGGGTCCATCCCCAGGGATTACAAAACCCCGTCCCCCCTTATTGTCGGCCCCTCAGCCCGACTTCATGAGAAGAGGTGTGATCGTGACATCTACCCCGAATAAGTTCGGGATGCCCCATAGTGATAATGGGAAGTGGCAGTTCTCTCGCCAAAGAGGTCCTGCCTGAAAATTGGGATGAACCGTGATCAGGTTGGTACATCCGCCTAATGCGCCTTCGCCACGGTGGTGCAATTTCGGGAGTGTTGGACTCTATTCGAACAAACCACCACTCCACATTCCACGCTTTGCGTGCCCCTTTATTCGGATCCTCATTTCCTTTCATGTTTGACGGGACCCCCTAACAGTATGGATGCTCGACCTATGGTCCACCTACTATCCTAGACCAACGTTCTGGAGGACTAGTCATGTCTGATGGGACCCCCTAACAGTATGGATGACAGACCTATGTTCCTCCTACTGTCTTGGGCCAACGTTCCAAAAAACTGATCGTCAATATTTGAGTTAGGCCCCGTGTTGCGAACATGGTCAGCGGTCAGCCCTCATTTATTTTCCCCATTCCAAGCCAACACGATGTGGATGCTGTGTTTCCGCCACGATTGATGGTTATCCTCCATCGTTGCGCCCCATGGTGTTCTGAATTCGGGCAGCGTGATTCACCTTCCCTCTCTATCTCCCTATGTTTGGATGGATTTCAATGCCCCCAGCATTGCCCTGCTCATGTGTTAGATCACATTGAGAAGCTGACACATTAATCAGTCTGGGGTCTCCTCAGTAGTCCAGGCCCAATTTTGGATGTCTGAAGCTTGGTTAATTCCCCACGGTTGGACGAAATGATGGCGCGAGCATCCTTTGCTTCTCGCTTTGGGCGCAACCCACAGGAGCGTAGGGATGAGTTGTTATTCGTTTAGAAACTATGGTTGATCATATTAAACCAAGGGTACAAATTAATAGATTTGTCCATGTATTGGATTGAGATGATGAGCAGTACAAGCAAGAAGTTAGTGAGATGGCCAAAACAAAGCCCTTAGGGATCAGTGTGCTGAAGCAATCTTTCCAGTGCTGCTACCCTTTAGTTGGTAGCCTCCAGGACCGCTTCACGCTCCTTGAAGACTCTCTCTTCATCAGCCACTACAGAACGCAACTCGCCAACCCTAGCTTGTGCCTGCGCCTGCTCGGTTTGAAGTACGGTCATCTGGTGACTCGCCTCCATCAGTTGTTCCTGTGCGTCAGCCAACTGGGCCATCAGCTTCTCTACAAGCTCAAAGCATGTGGCAATGAAGGCCTCCTTATCTGTCACCTGCCCTTCGAGGTGCCGGACATCCTGCCCCACCCTCAGCAATGCTTGAGCGCTCATCGATCTTTCCTGGCACTGGTCAACGTCGGTGCACCGGCTGCTATCACGTATCTTCTCAGCCATGTAATCACGGACTGTAAGATGAAGGCACTGAGCGTCAGCCCCTCCGGCGCACAAGAAGTGCAACCAGGTCTGAAGTGATCCCATCCGCCTCAACCAATCCGACTGGGGTTGTCTAAGAAAGCGTTGGATACACTTCCTCCCTTTGCACTGCATCATCCGGATCTCCTCGACTACCTCTGAGTCTGAGTCATCTATCTCCTCAGGGTCAGCGGGCTGGTATATGGGGAAGGCAGCCATAAGATCGGCAGCAGGATCCGCCACAGGGACGCCTTCGTGCAGAATAGGATCCTCGACATCCGGGCGAACTTCTTCTCTCACCCCAATAAAGATGATGCCTCCACCAGCTTCCGACCTCACCTCAGGATCTGCACCGCTGATGTTCGCCACCCCCTGTTCATCAATTTTCGGGGCTGACTTAGTGTACGGAGCAGGTTTTGAATGAGGTGGTATGTCTGCCACTGGTCCACTCGCGGACGGCCTGGGCTCCACGGCCTGACGTGCCTCTAGTGTTGAGATCACTGCTCAAGGCATATGCTGGTCAGTTGGGACCTTTTGACACCAAACTCCAGTAGTGAAGCTTGAGACTTACAAGAATCTAGAGCGTCGGTCTCTAGTGTTCCGACCACTGCAGGAGCTGCTGTAAGAGGAGACTCCTCTGTGCTTGTTAATTCAATGATGGGTGTTGGATCCCCATAATGTCTCATCGGTTCCTCTCCTCCCTCCTCTGGTGGGGACGCCTGTCCAACACTCAACTGCTCCTGAGTGAGGTCGGGAAATGGGTTAGAAGTTGAAAAGGAGAATGGATGAATAAGGAAAATGAATGAAGATAGAGATAGAACTCATGTATCTTGGTTATGTCAAGATCAGATCCAGCAATCTCGCTGCTCTCTTGGAGAATCCCTTGGTAGGCCGCCCCCTACGACCCCTCGCCTTCAGGTTCTCCTTATTCTTCTCCTTCGCCTTCGTTGTCTCCTGTTTCCTCCCCCCCTCCGATTCCTCGTCACTGTCGCCTTCTCCCGGCGGCATCGCTTCCGGATCATACTCCGGGATGAGCATCACTTTCACTAGGAGAGGTGGATTCACACGCCGACCCATTTGGAGTGCGTTTGAATCCATGGCCGTTAGATAAGCATGTCGTCGATGGAAGTTTACTCGGTCGGTAATGTGAACGAGCTCGACCTCTGGCAGGTGGATCCCGTTTTGCACTATCTTCTCCCAGATGGCTTCAATGCTCAGTGATTGACGCATGGTCATCCAGGCCGACCACAGTGCTAGGAAAATTGCATCTTGGGAAGGTTCGAGCAGGTATCTTATCTATTTCCCAGGTAGTTCCCTGGCCGCCTCATGTGACCCCCCCATGGGTAACGAGGATGCGGCGACACCATGTGATGTTCCCGATGCCGAAGTCTCGGCCTGCGCAGGCCTCGCTGCCTGACACACCCTTGGTTCCCCCCTTCCGGCGGCACCTTTCCTTCTTTCCTGTTGCTCGGTTTCCACTCGAGTAACCTTGAGTTGCCGAACTCGCTTGCGTAAAATCCCCTCAGGGTACGCGATGGTCCAGTGTTCGGCATACTCGGTTGCTAGGCCGGGATCGACCCCGGTGGGAGGAAGAGTAACGATATCACCAGAGACAAAGTTGGTTAACATCAACCACATCTGGCATAGGACGCATGGATTCTTCTCCTTCCAAACAGCCTTGAATACCTTTTTCGGCATTCGTTGGAGGCACCCAAACTGCCTGGAGAAATGGGATGGCATGTAGGGCTCGCAGATCACCTTCCCGTCGATCCGAGCCACGATCACCCCGCCTCGAATTCTCTGAAAATATTCCTGTTGTTCCAGAGAGCCTCTCCCATTGTCCACCATATGGCCGACTGGGGTGGGTAACGGGCTGAAGTTGAAGTTGGCATGGTTGCCAATGCGGAATCTCACGCCCTCCTAATTGAGCGTCCATGGCGCCACCCCTGTGATGTTTAGCAAAGACGGTCGCAGACCATTGCCTGGAGGATGGACAACGTTTGGGAAAGTGTACCCGCCGAGATGAGCCGCCACCCAGCCATGGAAGATCTAAAAGGGACCACATACTCTCCGAGGCGACCCCCCTCATGAGATGCGTCCCAATATAGAATACAGCTTGGCCAGGACGGGGATGCCCAAGTTGAACTGTTTGTTGGCAGCTATGGAGCCCGCCATCACCAGCGTTGCTGGATGGACACCCATCCTCGCGTCCCGCACCGGCAGGAGCCACCCGCTCAGGAAGGCGGCAAGGAACCCAACATACCGGATGTTCGGGTCCTGGGATTTGATAACGTGATAGCCCCATGATTGGTATTGCTCCGCCTCTAGGGTCCTCCAGTATGACCCGTCCCTGCTCTTCTGAGCCGTGGTTGGGCACCGTTTACCCCGTCCTGGCATCTTAACGGCCAAATCCTTCTAAAGGAATAGGCTGAACCAGACCTTGTAGGCAACGTCCTTCAGAAATTCCTTGACCCCCAACCTCTCTTTGGCCAACTCCAACAGGTTCCACGTCAGCATAGGCGTCCGCGACCTGTCTCCCCAGGTGTTCTTTGGAGGAACGAACTCGTCATATTGGTAGCCCTCTAGTGGGATACCTCCGATGCAGTGAACGTCCTAGAGACTGATGCCGACTTCTCCATGATGAAGGTGGAATGTGTTGGTGTCAGGAGACCATCGGGTGAATAGCTCCGGCCTGAGTTCAGGTTGACGGTGGAAGTGGAACTGCGATGTCCATACCACCTCGAACAGGCCAATATACCACAGTTCATCCCCGAATTGGTTACAGGTATGGAGAACCCAGAACGCCCAGGCCCATTTGCTGGTGAAGTTGCCCCCGGACCGCAGATCCCAATCCTTCAGCCATCCCTTTGTGTCATTCGTAACGCTCTGACGGAACGTGCTCGCGTAGAGGAACGGAGAATTCTCTGCGACAGGATCGTCTCCGGTAATGGTCCTAGTCCTTGGGTTCAGGACATATACGTCCATATGCCTGGTTTCCCTAGCAGGATGGCCGTTGTTGGTGATGTTGTAGCGAGGAATCCCGTCCTCCCGAGTCACCCACGACCGCGGCGTGTCCACCTCAAAGCCCGGCTGGGGCACCTCCTTCAGGATGCCAAAATTCCAGAACGGGAGGTTGTCTGACAGGGGATACGTCTTCTGGGCCAGATTCAGCAGATTGAACAAAGTTAGATTGTTGGAAACAATCACCTTGGCGCCATAAACCTCCTCGTTCGCTGCCATTTCTGTCCTACGAGTAGCGGCTTCCCCCTCATCAACTCGGTTTTCGGCCATCTCAAATTTTTCAGAACTTGCCCGAAATCAGGATGAGGGTCGCGGAATCAGAAAGTGAGGCACGAAATCAGAGTGAGTTACGCGAAATCCCAGAGATGGGTGTGCAATCAGCATGAAAAGCGCGGAATATCCTGAGTAGGTGAGAAATCACAGCCGAAGTTCGGAAGGAATTCCGCGCTGCCAAAGCGTTTTTACGCGCAGCCGCGAAAGCAATTTCGCGTACGAGAGCGATGAGCCTGTTGCGCGGAAAAGCCGGTGTATAGATTTGGAACCCAGCACCCCTTTTTATAGGCAAGGCCAGGGTTCAGCGCCGCGAGGAAAAAATATTCCGTGTGCATCCGTCTTTTTGCGCGCCGCTGTCGAATTTTGCGCACAACTTACCGAGGAAACTCAGCACTGCGGCATTTCGGCGTTTCCCTTGGAATCTGATCATTGCAAACTCTCGCCGATCCAATTCCAAGGGGGGTCATTTTTAGAGACCGAAAAAGTTCGTAACTCCTGTAGGAAGTTTTGGAATGACGAATAAAAGTCATATTCGGAATCAGAGGATTGATCTTGAGGCCCATGATGTGGTGCACGAAATAAAGGAGGATCCACGCGAAAATTTGTTCTGTGCACGAAGTATCTCCGGGTTTCCCGTAATCGAGCCAATGAGGCGTGAAATCTTTGCATGCCCCGGTTCTGCGCGGTGGGATTTTGCGCACCGACGGTTCCCAGCGCAGAAAATTTCACATGCCGCTTGGATTCCATGCCGGACATTGTCTATAAATAGAAGGTGACCCTGAACGGGTTGGGGGTTTCGGAATTCGAATCGGCTCTCATGCACGCAATTCAGCTCCCCCTGCGCACAAGATGACCTCCAGGTAATTCCCTTTTTCGTGCAACCTTTCCCTGGAGTTCACCTTTGCGTGCAACTCCACCGGCTTAAGTGAATTTTCCCCCTCCCCCAGTTTCCTTCCGTGCGCGCAATCTGAGTCCAGTGCGCGCAATTCCCTTTCGTGTGCGCAATACCCTGTGCACAATTCCTTCTCCGCAAGTAATCTAATTGAACGTCATCCTGGTGTTTTGCGCGCAACCCTTCTTTTTGCGCGCAAAGCCCAAGACCCTTCACCTTGACGCACCATTGGCTGCCTATCTGCACCGGCACCTGATGTCTCCCCTACCGGGCATGCACGCCATGCGTTGTTTTCCCGTACGGCCTTCCAGGATCATGTGAATTAACCTCAAGGTACCTTGAGCGGTGTTTACCATTGCGTTGCTTTGCCTTATGCTTCTCCGCATAGGCATGCTAACGACTATTGCTTCTTCGCATAGCCACGCTAAGTGGACCCCTCAATGGTTCGCCCTGGGGCCCCCTTCATTATGGCCTTGTCGATGCCTTCCCTCCCACAAGGGGTAGAGGGTGTTGGGCATATAATCCCTAGGGGTGTGGAGCGAACCCACCTCATCCAAGCTGTAGGACGTTAAACTGCTAAGCACCTCATCCTTAACACATGACGTTAAACTGTGGTCTGACCCCATGCTTCGCACGTAGGGTCCCCCCAACTCAGACATTTTTGACGCCCACTCGTCTCCACGGTAATGGACTCTTCCTCACATGGAATGAGATCCTCCTTGTCAGAGTGGCGTTTGTCCGCAGGGGAAGGGCCGCCTCAGAGCGTAAGCCCCTAGCCTCTCAACGGATGACTGCACCCATGCATCTCCGTACTTCCCCTTGCCAAGGCCAGTGGAGTCCTTTTCCCACTGCGATTTGTCACACCACGAGCCTCCACCCTGGTGTAAGCCCCAGCACCAAGGGTCGCTAACCACACGTAATCCCCTGTTTCCTATTTTGGCCGCTCAACGCGTAAGCCCCATTCTGCTTCTCACGGATGCACCCTTTACGACATGATCGTCTGGTCCCTACTGCCTCTTGTTTCTCACACCGAGCATGAATCACGTGGTCTTAGAGTGGGAATCGAACATGACACCACCATGGGACACCTTAGAGAGTAAGCCCTATCCCAGCGAACTACGTGGACTTTGATCCATGGTAACACATGGTACGTAGGAAGCCTCCATGAGGTTCAAGCTGACCACCCCGTCGTCCCGACCTCTCCACGTCGGTTCCCCGACCACCATGGGTCGCCTCAGAGCGTAAGCCCCATACCAACCATGGGATGCCTAAGAGCGTAATCCCCATACCCACCATGGGCTGCCTCAGAGTGTAAGCCACAAATCTATCATCCCACATGATGTTAAACTGTATTTTGTCCCGCATGACGTTAAACTGTATTCCCCCTCTTGGGCCGTCTTAGAGCGTAAGCCCCATGTCTCACATCCACATCTCATCCTGACTTCCCCCTTTGAGCCCACATGCCTTGGGAAGGTCATGCCCTATCCCGGAGATCCTATTTCCTCCAGGCTCCAATCCATGCGTCCATTCTCACGGGTCGCCTCTCCAGGTGTCCCACCGTACCACCGAACTATGCAGACTTTGATTCCCTACCATGGGGATACGTAGGAAGCCTCCACAAGGTTCAAGAACATCTCTCCACCATCTATCCTGGTCCTTAACCAGGCCACCACATCCCGGTGATATCATGCCACCCCATCCCACTTCATAACATCCGGGAAGCCGCCCACATGCTGGCCCCAACATCGGTGTTCCCCTAGTGGTCCTTCAACCCAATCCGTCTCCGCAAGACGTTAAACTCACAGCATACCCCATGTTAAACACGGGAGGCTGAGGAAAACCTCAGATGGTGCAATTCCCCATGTTTGATGTGGGATTCCTCGGGCTTCCATGCCCTCGAGAAGCCCTGTGATGAGGGACAGAAGACAGACATGCCAACAACACCCCAACGTGATCATTCTCCTCACCGAAGGTTGCTGCCCTGACAAGACCCCTTGGAGAATCTCGGCGGAAGTAGCGTAATTAACTGGCGTCCATGTAGATATGGCACCGGGAATGAGCTTCATGATCCCGTCTTAAATATATGAGGGAGACCCGGAATAGGTGACGAGCTCCAAGGAGGAATCCACGGAAGGAAGAACCGAAATCCCATCATCCTGGTTTCGATCAAGGAGCAGACGTCCCTAAACAAGGAACAAATGCTGCCAGCCTTTGGAAGGCGAGAATGTGGGGTAACAAGTAGCGCGTCCTCCCCACGGACGGATGTGCGCACCCCGGTGAAAGCATCAGAGCAACATAAAGCATTATTTTTTGTTGAGTATAAAATACTCAAAATATTGTTCAATTATACATTGATCAAAATCTATACATGGTGTTCTGTAAAATGAATTTTATTCAAAATAACTTGAAATTGTGTGCATCACAATCAAAGAATAGTGTTTCATATACTACAAGCTAATACGGTGTTGCATATAGTGCAAGATAATCTTGGTGAAGCGTACAATAAAAGGAATCAATGAAAATAAAAATAATAATTCTCATAAAATCTTGGGGTGTTACATTATACCCCCCTAAAAATTAATTTCACCCTCGAAATTCTTTAGGGTTATAAATGGTTTTCTACATGATATTTTCATTCCTAGAAACCCACATCGTATAAAAGAATACTAAAACATAATTTTAAAAAGGAACATTATTAACATAACAGATACCCAAAGTAAATCAACACGGGGTTTCCACATAGGATAACATAGGTGACAACATGGATATGGAAGAGAAATCTAACAATCATGTTCTGATGGAGAGTGGTAGAGAACATGGCTATGAAAAAGCCAACAATCACAATGCCATAAATTTTTAATGATATAAGGTATCATTTGATTCATCGGATATGAGAGTACTATGACATCATTTTTGTTTTTCACGATAATCTCCATAAAGTTGATGAATTTTTTCATAAGGCGAAATACTTACATGATTTCAGTGTAATATCATTGTTGGTTATTCCATGAACAATTTCCGCTTCAACTCTTATTTAAAGAAATGAAGTTGAATTTTTCATTCTTGAAGTGTTAGTAGATCATGCAACCGAATGATAGGTCATTCCATCTGTCTCTATCAAAAAAATGTTAGCACAAGTTATTAAATGTACATAAGTCCATCTATGTTGAGATTAATCATATATGGTTCTTAAAATTGACTTATACTTCATCTATCATACCGCTTAATAAAATAAAATTAATTTGTACTAACCAGGGACCTCTTGTAGGGCATTAGTAGGCAATAAAGCCATGTCGCACTTCGGTTGTGGGTTTGATTCCCTCAGCCTTGTCCGACATGACATGTTGTCGCCCGTCCTTTAGGTTTCCCTTTTTCTAAAACTATACTATTATAACATTTCAAAAATAATATAAAAAAGTTCTAGCCTTAAACAATACTATCTTATGTCTAACTTAATCCATTCCAATATTTAGGCTTATAAAAAATACTTATTTCTAATATCATAGTATAAAGAAAAAGATTACTAGAGAGGTCCTCTACAAAGCATGTGATTACCATCATTTATCACCCATATATCATAAGATATATCTTGTTGGTCATATTCCAAACATGTGAATACCTTAATCATGTATTCTCTTGAAACATAAATTACGATAGAACTGTAGTGAAAACCTGAATGATGTCTAATGTTAATTATTTCCACATACCATAATCCTGAAATTTCTATATACTCAAACCATGATGTCACTTTGTCCTTATATATATCATGAGCTCATTAATACTATCAAACATATTATTTTATCCTTATCCCTTCATTATGCGCATATCATCTGATTTCCAAAAATATTTCAATCACTTTTTGTGGTTACCAATACCTTATAATTATTGACAACCAATATATTCCAATATTCCATAATATTATAAATGATATTCCACAACACTATTTTGGAATCCCATTACATATACACTTAATCATCCCACAACATCATTTTTATACTCAACATAACAAATAGTGATCGCATGTGACTTCCCATTGTCCTTTTCCTTAAGAGGTTTCTTCACGTAGATCATCATTAACCATTTGATTAGGGAATTGATTAGCATAATGCCTCATTTCCTTTCACTTGTAGCATTGAAGTGTTAGCGGTACATTCTCTATAGTCTTTTCTCTATTCATGCCATTAGAAACCTTTTCCCCGTTACTTCGGCACTCAGCTGCTCTATGAAATTCTTTCCCACACTTGAATCATTTTCTAGTACCTTTTAGACAATCTCCACCATGCTTCTTTCCACACTTTGAACATAAAGAAACTTTTATCTTCTATTCACCATAGTTTTAATATTTTTCCTTGAACTCCATATTTCATTTCTTGTCAAAAAAATGATATGGATATGTAATACCAACATCCAGTTATACCTTTATAGCACAACATACAATTTCATCATATCTACTGACATCTCTTATAGATAATTCCCTTCAAAGACTTGGTTTTAAGGGACTTAATAATTGATCAACTTTACATTTAGGTTGGATGATAAAGCCAGATTCATACCATGAAAGTCTTGTAAAATTTGCTTCGTATATTCCAACAAATTCATCATCCTTTTTCTTAAGATCAAGTAACTCCTTTTACATCTTTGTTTGATGAATACGAGAGAATTACTTATTGAAAACAAGTTCTTGAACTCATCCGATTCCATAGATTCAATTTCATCACGGGGACTTGTATTATGAATTAGAGTCCACCACTGGTCTGCTTCACCATCTAAACGGTAAAAAGCCAAAATGACTTCTTCATGTTTTGAACAGCAAAGTATGGAAAATATCATTTCAATGTTACTGATACATTGTTCAGAAATAAGTGGATCACAAGACCCATTGAAAGAAGGTGGACGTTTCCTCATGAAGGAATCAATAGAATATTGTTCCCTTGTCTGCTCATTTGGAAGTATAGAATGATTCATAGCTTGTTTAAGTATAGAAATAATATTTTTCACTCCATCTCCCATTACATTGGTTTGTTCAAGAGGAAAATTATTGCATTGTCCATTAAATTGAACAACACGGTTCCTTTGGGTTCTAGCCATAGTCTAAAACCCAAAAAGAATAGTGTGAGAGTTAAAAATCATTATTAGGAAAACATAATAATAAAGGGGGAGTAACTTCAATATATAACATGTTAGGCTTAATTCTATGATCGTTACCATGATTCTCGGACTATATCTTATACATTTACTTAACCTTAGGGAAATCCTTAGACATAACTTGGAAATATATCTAGGGATCTCACTATTTTCTCCACATCCTAGTTTCCAAAGGATGACTAAAAATTCGCTCTTATACCAACTATAGAGACCCAAAATTGACGTACATGGAAAATACATTACTTTTGTGGAATACTTAATACATGAAAAAAATAGACGCCCAAAGACTGTATTAGTTTATTGTCTTTGGAATATCAGAACATAGTCTTCTAATCACGGTGAACGATCTCCAACATCTCCCATAAAGATCTTCCCCCTTTGTTTTCTTACCTAAAACCTTTATTTAAATATTGGGGAAAGAAATCATAAGAAGGGTGAGCTCAAATTCTCAGTAAGGGAAAATATAGAGAACTTAAAAACAATCCATAAACATTTGAACCTAAAAACATGAACATAAAACATCAAAATCTTGAGCAATGACATAAATCTTGGCAGTACATAAGGAATAGATCATAAAGGAACATTAATCATGATAAAATGGAATGGGAATAAAACATGTAATTGTGGAAAACCATTAAGAACATTATATGATTTCCATAGTAGCCAAGACATTTCTACCAAGACCATCATAGTGGACAAATTCCATTACTGAACCGGGTTTACATGCCATTCCAGCCCTGTATTACTGAACTAAATTTACTTGTGATTATTGACATGTATATATCATGAGATATAAATCTCTAAAAAATGAATTGGAGGGAGATATAGGTCCCACCAATCTCATAAATAAATCATTCATACGTGTACCACAAAATAAACATAAATAATTCATCATAACCCAAAGAATAAAATGGGTTTCATAAACATCATCCCATCATAACATAATCTATATAAAAAAAATTGATATCATTTCATCATAAGAAAAATCAAACCATGTAAATAATATATGCATTATACTTTAAACATAAACATACTAAATAATGTCATCTTATATGGAAAATAGTTTTGATAAAATACTTTAAATTAATTATTGAGGAAGATATTATTTTTTCTTCAAAATAATTTTCTTTCCTCAAAATGCCAGGAAATTTTTTAAGAAAAGGATTTTGTTGAAAATAATCATGAAATATTGTAGAGAAAGCTTCATTAAATTAAGGTGTTATGAAACAGTAAAAATATGTTCATTCCATATAAGTTAAAAAAACATTATCCTCATACTTTTTCTAGAAAAGTCAAAAAGTTCCTCATATGGTAAAGAAAAGAAAGATTCCTTCAACACCTTGGGGTTAAAGTCAAAAAGGGTAAAAATGAATATAAAAATACATGGAAGAATAGTAAACATTTTATGAAAACATTTTGAGAAAACACGGACATGGATTATATACATAACCCCATTAAATACGTATGAATAAAGAATCACGGATAAGAATGAGATTAGAATAATTATCCCTTACCTTAGGTCCAATTTCTTCCATATGTGTCCAAAACTCATGTATAGTAAGTTTAAACATATTTTAAACTTGTAATAGAACCATAATAATATTTATTATATCATAAATGATTCACTTAAGACTTTATATTACCTGTTCATTTGTCAATTTCATGTTAAAGGAACGTTTTGGGTAATAATCATATCATTTATCGTACGTGTTTGGACTTGTTGTTATTGATATTATTATTACTTATATCATGATTTACTTACTTCCAGAATGTAATACATGATTTATATATCATATATATTCAGTATATATATATATAATATACATATACATGAAATGAAATACACAGTTCATGAAGACGGTATGTTGTACGTACGCATGAACGTTGTTTTCATTTCCTTATTGAATAGAATGGAAGTAAGTAGATGACATACATATATATATATACATAAATTAAAATTATTATGTTATATATTTCTTTATTATTCATTATATATACTTTATAATCATTATTTAATGGTTAACATGGAGAATGAATCTCATCGCGCCATGGAGAGGGTAATTCGTATGTACACACGAGGGATGATATCATTCCAATAATAATTGAATGGAATTGGAGTGGATAATATAATATCTAAGAATTTTTATCATGTTATAATAATCATATATAGTTTTTATTTCCACCATTATACCCATCCAAGTAAGGTGGTATTGGAGAAACATATTACACCATGGCGTGGAGACGGTAAGCCGTACATACGCACGCGCGGTGATTTCATTTTTCATAGGATGGATAGAAGGTGAAATAGGGTTGTTTCATATTTATAATAACATATTAGTATATTAGTTATACTTATGTTATTACTTTATAATGAAACAAATAAATAAGAGGAAGTAGAAGAAGAAATAAATTTGAAAGAATTGGTAAAGGATATTACCTCTTCCTCGACGCGCCTCTTCTTAACCTCCTCTTAGGGCACTAGAATTTTTCTTTGAAATATAAAGAACCTCTAATAGGTTTATAGGGAAGTGGAGAAGATAAATGGATGGTGTTTTGCCTTGAGTGAAGGCTCAAAATGTTGTGATGAGGAGAGGGAAGAGGTGCCCTTTTATAAGGGAGGAGAGGGGCACTTTTGGAAACCTCAAAAATATTAATTTATCATAAATTGAAAACCCACTTAAAAACCTCAAAAAACAAATAAATTAGAAGATGAGATAATATAGGATTTTAATAAAATCATATAATAAAATTTAGATATGTTGGGAATTTATTTTAATCCTTATCAACTTGATTTAACCTTATTTAATCTATTTAATTTTATTTGTGGTAATAATATTCTAAATTTAAATAGTTATTAATAATACCTTATGTGTTGTGAATTTTCCATCATTTGATTATTTATGACTTCTTAGACCATATAATTTTCAATTTATAAATTTTAAATATATTTGTGACTTTTAAACAATTTAATAATATTTCAATTTTATAAAAAAACAATAGTGTCAATTTTGACACTATTCATTTATTTGAATTTAAATAAAATATGTACAAATAATATATTCAAACCAAAATATTTAATAGGTTCCTAACAAGTCACATGAATCTATAATATTCTTGGAGAATATTAATGAGTTCATATAATATTTATTTTAATATTTTTAAAACCATTTATTTGATATTTCTCTTAATAATATAATTACTACAACATGTTTTATAATTATTTAAAATACATACTTGTTACATAAAAATTAAAACGAAAATTATAAGATGAAAATAAATCTAATTTATTTTATATGAATACTTTTAATCAAATTTACATTTTAAAACAGACAACTTTTAAGATGTTATGTTTATTAAATTATGAAGGTGACAACTTTGACATCATTTAAAATATAAAAATATATGTGTCACAATCAATTTTATAAGGCTCCAAATGGTCAAACATTACAACTTTGGATGATTATGATTTATATTTACACTACCAATAAGTTTTGGTTAGGTATTTAGGCCTTTTATGGGTATTATTAGTCTAATGAAAACTATATTATTGATTTTTCACTAAATAAATAATTTCTTCATCATTAATTTATAAGCTATTAAGGTAATTATATATTTTTTAAAAATTACAAATAAATTTCCATGATAAATAAAAAAATTTAGCTTTCAAATGAGTATTTAAAACCGAATTTATATTCTATATAATCTTATATTAAAAAAAATTTAATTATTAAATATTGAGTGAGACATATTTCAATTTCATTTAAAAAAATAAATTAAAGGTCTTAATCACATACAAGTGGGTTATAATAGATACCATTTCGAGCCAAATATATTTTAGGACTAAATATTATCATCCAATTATATTAATACTTGTGTTAGGGTAATTTTATAATATTATTTTTACTCTTAATTACCTAATTTACCATTAACTGTGGTAAATAAAATTTAACGTAGTTACTATTTATAATGCCACAAAATAAAAGTTATCTATTTACACAATTTGAACATCCTGATTCTAAATATGAAATCCATTTTTACAAATTCAAAACACAGAATATAAAATAATTAATTTAAAATTAATCCCATTGTCGGAAAAAATGGGTTTTTGTTTAAAACATTGCAAAAGATTGAAATGATTTTACCTACGAATTCAATGTAAAATTAATGTTAATGGAATTAATTTAATTAAATGGTAAAAATATCTTCTATTTATTCTTTAAAACCATTCAACATTATAATTTTACCATATAAATTATCATCATGAAAAAAGTTGTGTTTAATTAAAATTTAGGGCATTTTTACTATTCATCAAAATATGAATGTTATCAGAAAAATATCAAACCTTTATCAAATGTAAATTTTTATATCATGATTCAAAATAAGAAGTTTATTTTGTAAAATTGAACTTATAAATTTGTAAAAATTAGACTTAAAATGGGTGTGCCATCAAAAGGCGACAAAACTGCTTTTTTTGAAAAATAATTCTTTTATCCAAAAAAATTATTTTGTTCTCATACCTTATTCTAGATAATGTGTAAGATGAATTATAATGTTATAAAATTAAATATACAGTTAATACTAATCATTATATCTAGTTCATTATAATATAATAATAATATCTGGTTTAGTGAAACTCAATATTGTGTACAACACACTCTATTGAGGAAGGTCGCTCTTGTGTCTAAAGCAAGCCAAGTCAGAGTTGTGTGTAGAGAAAGCTTCTATAGGTGTTGCGCATAACATACTCAAAAATATAGTTCAGTTATACATTGATCAAAATCTATACTTGGTGTTGTGTAAAATGAATTTTATTCGAATGAAAATGAAATTGTGTGCATCACAAGCCAAGAATAGTGTTGCGTATACTACAAGCTAATATGGTGTGGCGTATAGCGCAAGCTAATCTGGGTGAAGTGTATAAAAAAATAAATCAATGAAATTAAAAAGAATAATTCTAATTAAATATTGGGGTGTTATAGATCTTCATACTGAATTCCCAGTGGGGGTATGCGGTTGTGTGACTTGTCTCTAGACTATGGGTCTGGGTTTTGAGTATATCTAGATTATGTTCTCCTATTATATGTTCAGTAGACATATACTCTGTAGAGATGACTGTGCCATTATTTTGTGTATTTCTTTGTGGTTTTCGGGGTCCTCTACTGAGTATTGTTATACTCACCCCTGCACGGGCTTCACCCACACGTGCCGTGTCTTATGCAGACGAGCAGCCTTTTGATAGAGTCCAGAGTGGACCAGGATAGGACCGAGCTTTCGGAGTTCCTCACAGGCCGAGGTGTTACTATGACTATGAGCCGTAGTACTAGTACCTCTTTGTGTTATAGGTTGGATTTTTAGATTTCAAACTCTTGTTTTGGTGGGCTTGTATTCTAGATAAATTTACATTCAGCACATTACTTTCCGTCGCTCACTGTTGGTTTGGTTTAGTTGTATCCATGCATTTTGTTCCATAGTGGTTTTTACATTTCTACATTTGTGGGCTTGGAGATGTGTGCATGTGTACATGTTCTTAGTAAATGCATCCCGTGTTAGTAATATTCCTACTCGGTGCTAGTCCCCATCCCCTGGCCTATTAGAGGCGTGCTTGGGGAGTCGTGACGCGAGCCCCACTAGGATGGGTCATGACAATCATGTCAACAACGTCACCAAAAAACCGTTCTTCATGAACAATCAATCCAAACTCTTGGTATGATGTCTGATTTGAGAATTTTCATCCTACTCTTAAATCCTGGCCCAATGCGGATCAATTCCATGAACATAATTGATTCACGCATCGATGATGGATTTAAATTATGGAATTATTTTTGTTCCTTGTTTAGAATATCCTCTTCATTTGTTTATCTCTAGGAAAATGGGTCGAGCTCGAATGAACAAAGGCAAAAAAAATTTCCCCTCGTTTGATGAAATATGGATTTCTTCCCTCCATTATCCGCATGTTCATCTTGAGAAATTTATTTGACCCATGATTCTACGTTTACTCGGTATTCAATCATTCTGTGACTATTCCTTGGCACAATAGATTGATGCTGCGGGTGTAGTTCATGATCGAGGGTGTGATCAAGGTGCAACAACGATGATGGATGATCAGAGGAGGATCAAGAAGATTTTAGGTTCCCGTTCTTCCTGATTTTGGATGCACAATGATGGTTTGGATCAATGGATCATTTTTTGAGAAAATAAAGGATCAGATTCAAGTGTGCATGCAACATTGTGGTCGAGTGACCTCCAATCAATTGGTTCTAGAGAGGTTGGCAGCTCTAGTGATACACAGAAAGATGCGGAAGAGATCCTAACAGATTTGAAAATTCCCACTATACACGTTGTGTATTTACGGATTACACATCGTCTGGGACCCCCTGATTGCGACACTAGGGTTTTGGATGAAGTTCAATATCACATGCCATGTGGCATGGCCAAGTGTACACAGACATGACCAGAGGTACACATGCACGACCAGTGGTACACAGACATGGCCAGGTGACATGGGAAGGGTGTGGAGCGATCTCTACATGCCGTGTACTTTATCTACATGCCATGTATATGGAGATTACATGTTGTGTGAGTAAGCACCACACATGCAGATCCAGGTTGAGAGAGGCACATTGTGTACTCTATATACAGGTCATGTACTCCCTTAGAGACAATGTAGAGCTCTTCATATCTTTATTTCAGACCAGTGTAGTTTGAGTTGTTTCCCCCTTGGTAATTTCCCTTGAAGGTACAGTGGGAAATTACATCCTTAGAAATGTATTGTGATCCCCTCTGTTGTATGAGTATCTGATAGAGTTTTTGGTATCCCTCAGTGAGACTGGAGTGTGATCCCCTATCATGTTTACAGCCCTGGTGGGGTTTGTGGAATCAGCATGACCTCCTTGAGTAGGGAGTTGGTCCTCCATCAAGTAGGTTATATTGGTATGGTTTGCAATATAATTGGTGTATGATCCCCTACATCGCGGTTTGATCCAAATTGGGTCTAATTTGTCCCACTAGAGATTCTGGGCATGACCTTTTATCTGAGTACCAGGTTCTTCTAAGACCAGTGAGATTTCGGGGGTGAGGCCCAATTATCTTGACCTCTTAGATGAGTGTATCTATTAAATGCATGACTCATGGAGTGGATTTTTCATGAAAGAGAAATACATAGATCAGAATCATGTGGATGACTGTTGGTTGTGACCACCTAGTGAAACAATGTCTTTCCTGAGTATATATGGGTGTTTTCTATTAAACATGGATTTTTATATCCCTGTATTGAGCGGAATTTTATCGATGCTTCATGTTTACTGTTTTTGGGGTGTGCTTCTAGGTATTAATATTCTCACCCACTACATGATAACTTCCTGAACATGTCATGTCTTAGGTAGATGAAGACACTTTTATTGGGGTCCAGGGATGACACTTAGTAGTTAGAGAACAACTTGAGCTTAACAGACCGAGTTATTTTTCTGGGAGTTTACATTTGATTTCAGTTCTCACCCTTGAAGTAGGTTAGAATCTTTATAGTTTTGGTTGAGCTTGTATTTGGACCCCTTTCTCAGTTTCAGTATTTTATTGTCAAACTCTATTATGGTATTATAGATGTTTTCATGCCTTTGTTTCAGTTGTTTTTATTTACATCAGTGTGTGGTCTTGGGGATGTGTGTGTGTGTAGAGATATATTAGGCTAATGGATTCCATTAGTAGGATATGCTCACCCGACACTGGTCTCTAGTCCTTGGCCTATTAGAGGCGAGATTTGGGTATTCACGGGTTGGACCATGATGGGTTAGGGCATGAGAGAGTGGTAATAGAGGAGTAAATTATACATTAGGAATGACATATATAAGATTGGTTTGGGGAAACATTGTTAAGTGTTTCGAGTTCGGTACTTAGGCCAGGGTGTCCAGTGTTGGTGTGATGACCGACATATCCATAAACTATAATTATGATCACTTGACTTTTGAATCAGTATATATAGAAATTTGTTTTAGGGAAAAACATTGGTATATGAATCATATAGGAAGTAGTTGTGTTTTTATGTCCTTATTGAGTCAGTTCCTCATATATACTCTTTGACTGTGGTACATCTTGTTTTATTTCAGGATGCCTTCACAAAGACTATTAGATAGAATACCAATGCTTGACCACGAGGATTATCTGCCATGTGACAAGGATTTAGTAGATGGGCACGTACAAGAGATAACACCCTTGGTTGGTTTACTAGCTATACCACAACCCATTGAGTAGCATATAGCATTGGTAGTTCCAATAAAGGATACACATAAGCAGAGTGTGTTTCACTAGTTTTAGAGGTATCAACCTCCCAAGTTCCAAGTTTTGCCTGACCCTAGGTGGATGAGAACTAGCTAGAGTAAGTCACTCATATTTTATGCCTTGTGAGGAAACCTATAAATTAGATGGTGGTCTTCATGATGAGTCTTATTTAGGGCTCTACAAGGAAATAATGAAGTATAGTGACTGAGTCACATGATAAGACAACTTTCTCCTAGTCAGACATTGAGTGTCTCTTTAGAGAGAAGTTATATCCAGCCACATTATGATCATTGTTCAAGCTTTTGCATCTACAATAGGGCAGTTTGACCGTGACATTAAATTTAATTAGGTTTACTAATATCTCATGTTACTATTTAAATATATTTCAGGATTCATTCTTAAGATCACAGACCTTTGAGTAGGGATTATGATATGGTATTAGGGAGTTAGTGACATCTCTCTACTTTTCCAATATTGTTGGAGTGTTGTAGAAAACTTTAGTAGTGGAGAGATTCTTGAAATATCATGTGCTGACAGTGGGTGCTATTTATGGAAACCCTAGAGTTGTGACCTCAACAATAGGCAGTCGACGTCAACCATATGGATCCAAGTAGGTCATACGCTTCTAGAGATAGGGATAATTGGTATAGGGCTATTGGGAAGAATTGAATCAGTTGAGGGAGAATTAGTGTTTCTCCTTCTATGATCAGGGACATTTGACATGAGATTGTCCAACCCCCCAAAAAACTAATTGAGAGATAGTTGAGGGACCATTGGGGAAGAAATAGAGGTAGGATAAGGGTTTTCCACAAGGGGGAGGATGTGACAGATGGGCTGATAGAGCAGTGATAGGTGGTTAGAGGTTTGACCTATTACCAACACCACCCCCAGGTTGTCTTCACCAGGCATATGGACCTAGTTGTTAGGAACAAAGCCAATTGTAGGCTATGAAGTCCTATGACTCCATGTATCTAGGGATGATATAAGGTAAAATCTGTGTCTTTTCTACTTTATTTATAGTATTGATAGATATAGGCAAATGTCATTGTTTATTTTACACTTATTTTGTTCGAGACTTAGAGATTCCATTTTACCCTTTAGCTTGATCCTTGTGGTTAGCAACTCTGATAGGTGGTGACTCAATGATGGAACACATCAACCAATAGTGTGATCTAACACTTGGAGGTGAGTGTTTTATATGGGATCTCATTGTAGTAGTGATAAATACTTACAATGTCATTTTAGGTATGGACATGCTATCCATAGTTAATGCCTAGATTGACTATTTCAGGCAGAGTATGCAGTGTGTCTGTAATGATGGTATGGAGTTTTCCTTTGTGAGTGAAAAGGAATCCTTGGAAGAGAAGGATGAGATCCAGCATAAAAGAGTGTATATGATAACTCTCCAGTTAGCTAGCATGAACCTTGGAGTAGTGGATGTTATGGGATACCAGTTACCTATAGTGGCAGTGGAGTATAGGGATGAATTTCATAATGACATATGAGGTTTACCACCTCGCAGAGAGACTGACTTAAGAATTGAATTGCATCCCAGGATGAACCTGATTTCTATAACACTATTTAATATGATTCTTAGAGAGTTTTGTGAGATAAGGGTGTAGTTGGATAACTTGTAGGAGAAGGGATTTTTTAGAAGAAGTGTTTCCCATTGAAAAGCCCCATTATTGTTCGCAATGAAGGAGGAAGTGATCTTGAAGTTATATGTGGACTACCAATGCTTGAACTGGGTGAAAATGATGAATAATTACCCACTAATGAGGATTGACAGACTCTTTGATCAGTTTAGAGGGTTGTGATCATTCTTGGTGATTGACCTCAGATTAGACTATCACCAACTACGAGTATGGGATAAAGATATACCGAAGATAACTTTTAGGTGTCGTTGTGGTCACTATGAGTAATATGTGATTCCATTTGGCATGAATAAATCCCTAGAAGTGTTTATAAGACTCATGATCCCAATATTTCATCCTTTATTAGACTAATTTGTGGTAGTCATCATTTTGGATATCCTTATGTACTCAGTGTTCGAGGAGGAGCACACAAGACACATGGGGATGGTTCTGGAAAAACTATCAGAGCACCATCTTTATGGAAAGTTCATGAATTTTCTGTTTTGGATTCATGAGTTACAATTCATGGGACACATCTTCTTAGAGGTAGGAGTAACATTGGACCCAAAAATGTTTGTGATTTTTCTTAATTGGGACCCACCTAAGAGTGTTACCAAGGTATAAGGTTTTATTAGGATAGTGGGGTACTATTGGTAATTTGTACCCAATTTATATAGAGTGGAATCACTTTTCAAAACATTGACATGGAAGGAACAACCTTTTTTCTAGACGGAAAGGTATCAGTAGAGATTTTAGGAGATAATGTAGAAATTGACGTGCACTCCCATATTGAGATTGTTTGAGGAGGGTGTCGAGTACTTAGTGTTCTGTGATGCATCATGAGTTGGGATGAGTTGTGTTTTGATGCATAGGATTGAGGTGATTGCATATGGTTAATTTTAGTTAATATCACATGAGAAGAACAATGTGACCCACGATCTTGAGTTATTAGCGGTAGTCTTTACATAAAAGATAGGAAAACACTGCCTAATAGATGAGAAATTTATCATCTACTTTGACCATAAGAGTCTCAAGTGTATCTTCTCTCATAATGATTTTAACTTGAGACAAATAAAATGACTATAGTTCTTCCTGGACTATGAATTTGAGATTAGATATAATCTTAGTAAGGGGAACATGTCGGTATAAACCCTCAGTATGCGATCTTGTTCTCAATTGTTGTAAAATGTGTCAGGGAAATTAACCTCATTGTTGTAGTCCTTAGTAGAAAAGGGTGATTTGTATCTATAATCAATGGTTGTTACCCCACCAATTTAATAACATATCATGGATGATAAACATGTTGATACTGACTGTGATACCTTATATACTCAGATATCCACCAGACATGCTTCTTATTGATATTTTGAAGGATGGGAGCACACTATCATTTTTAGAGGATGAATTCAGGTACCTTTAACGTTACAAGAAGAGGAGATGAAATTGTTTCATATGTCCCCTTTCACGATACATCCACTTGTGTAAAAGATGTACCAGGACCTCCAACGTCAATTTTAGTGGCCATGCATGAAGTTTTGTGTTGTAGAGTTGTCTCTTGATATATCAATTTCCAATAGGTGAAGGCTGAGAACCAGGTTTGTGTGTGTTTATATCAACCCTTTGAGGCTCCATAATACAAGTGGGGAGATATATCCATGTACTTTATGAATGGGTTACCACGTATGTCCATGGGACACTATGCCATCAAGATGATCATATACCGACTCACTAAGATTGTCCACTACCCAGCCATTCTATAGAAGAGTTCAGTAGAGAGATTGAGATGCCTCTACATGTAGAAGATAGTCTAAATCCATGATGTTACCTTGATGATCGTTTCATACCATGAATATTTCTTCTAATAAAAATTATGGAGAGGACTGCATGAGGCCTTATGAACATAGTTAAACTTGAGCATGGTGTTTCATTCCTAGACTAATGATAATACTGAGAGGACCATTCAGGTCTTGGAGGACATGATGCGTGCATGCACAATAAATTTTGTCTGTAGTTGGGAGGATCATCTACCCTTAGTGGATTTTGTTTATGAAGAAAACTACCATTCCACTATTGGTACTACACAATTCAAGGACTCGTACAAGTGACCCTACTGGTCACCACATTATTGGAATGATTATGGTGAGTCAAAAGTCATGAGCCTAGAGTTGGTGTGAGATACTATAGAGAGGGTGAAGATCATCTAGTAGTAAATATGGATTGCACAGATCCATTATAAGTCTTATGCAGACCAATGATAGAGACATTTAGAGTTCAAGGAGGGAGAACATGTATTTTTGAGGCTCTCACCTTGGTGTGGATTGAGGATATATGGTCAGATAGAAAAGTTATCTTTATCATTAATTATCATTTTCTAGATACTATGAAGAGTTGGAGAGGTGGTGTACTACTAAACTCTAAAACCATAGATATACCAGTTACATAACGTCTTCCATGTGTTATTACTGAGGTGGTACGTGTATGACTCGTCAAATGTTATCAACTGGAGCGATATGGATATTAAAGATGGAGTTACCTTTTCTAAATACTCGGTTAAGATCAAGGATCATCAGGATAGGATCCTTTATGGGCGATCGATTCCCATAGTGCGTGTCTGGTGGAAACATGAGAATCTTCATAAGAGAACTTAGGAGTGGGAGGCCCTGATGCACGCCCAATTCCCTCACCAATTTTACTATGTTTTTCTATTTTTGAGATGAAAATTCCTAAAGTGGGGAGAATTTAATGACTCGGAATTTCCCACAATTATTTTGGGATATTATATATATATATATTTGGAGACCAGATGCAAAGATGTCATTTGATTCTGAGGCTCAATGTACCCAGAATAAATATTTGAAATATATTAAATATATTAATAACATTTGCATGCACGGTTCCTAAAAAAGTGGAATAACTCTCGAACAGAGGCTTGGATCAGAAACCCAAGGGCACCATTGATTTTAAAAAATGGGTTTTACCCTAATAGCGATATAATATTTGTCAACATGTGGTGTTTGTGAAAAATGTGTTGTGGGAGAGGAATTAATAAAATAAATTAATTAAATGATTTAATTTAATTTATTTGATTCTTTATCTTGCTTCCTCTTTAAATACATGAATATAGAGTTTGTCTTAGGGTTAATAACTAAACCCTAGAGGCCTAGAGGTCGTTGGACAAGAGAATTTTTAGCTAATGACGACAGATCAGGACCGGATCAAGGATTGTTGTGCCAAAAGAGCTTTTGGATCTCGTCAACAATGGCAACATAAGATCGTTCTTCATCAACGATCGATCCAGAATCTTGGTATGATATTTGATTTTAGAGTTTCAAACATTATATTTAATCCTGATTGAATGTGGATCAATTCCAAGAATTTGAATTAATGGATTCTTTTTGTTCACTGTTTTGATTATCGACTTCGTCTATCTATCTCTACAACCACATATAAAGGTTTAATGAACAAATGTTGTGGTTCATTCCTGACATTTTATGACTTATGAATTTATTCCTCCATTCTTTGTATGTTTATCATGGGTAATTTTTTTGGCCAGTGGTTCAATGTTTATCTTGTATTTAATCATTGCCTGACCATTTTATAACACAACAGATTGATACCACATGTTCAGATAGTGATTGAGGGTGCGAGTGATGTGCGATGATGACGGTAGATGGTCAAAGGTGGATTGTATGGATTTGTGATTCCAATTATTCCTAGTTTTTAATGAATTATGAAATTTAGTCTTGAAAAATCAATTTTTGAGAAAATCGAGGATCAAAATCTACTGTGCAGGAATAATTGAGGATGTGAGACCTCCAATATATAGGTTCCTGTGAGGGAGGTGGATCTGTCTAGGTTCATAAGGGTGTAAAAGATATCCTAACAGATCATGAATTTATCACTATACATGATATGTATTTCAAGATTACACATCATGTGGGGACCCCTGGTGTGATGTTGGGGTTTCAGTTGGAGATAAATATCACACATTATGTGACATTGTCCCACACTATGTGAAACTACCCTAGAATGTCAGTGTGTACCTCAGAGGGTATACATACATGTCTAGGATTAGATGGTCACATATACGTCATGTACTCAAACATTAACACAACCATATGCACATGTGCATGACCAGAGGTACACAAGCATGACCGGTGATACATAGACATGACTAAGTGACACAGGAAGGATGTCATGAGGTCTCTACATGTTGTCTACTTAATGTAATTGAAATTTATATAGAGATTTCATGCCGTGTGAGGAGTCACCATAGAGTAAGATCAAGGTTGAGTAAGGAAAGTCGTGTACTCTACTTATATTTTGTGTACTCCCTTAGAGACAACTTAGAGCTCTTCATCTCTTCCGTTCAGACCGGGTCTAGTTGAGTGGTTTTCCCCTTGGTATTTTCCTCAATGGTATAGTGAATAATTATATACTTATCTAGGAATGGTGATCCCCTATAGAGTATGAGTCTTAGACATAGTTTGTGTAATCCTTTCGTGAGACTGGAGTGTGATCCTCTATCATCTTTATAACCTAGCTGGGGTTTGTGGAATCTACATGAACTATTTGAGAACGGAATTTATCCTACATTTGGAAGGTTGTATCAGTAAGTTTTGCAATATATTTCGTGTACGATCCCCTATTTAGTTGGTTGATCCAGATTAGGTTTTTGGTGTCCCCCAGTGTTTATGGGAATAACCCCATATCTGAGTATTAGGGTATTCTAAGACCAGTGATCTTTCTTAGGAGGGAGACATTGATACCAAACTTTTTGATGAGTGTATTTAGTGATAGCATGTATCATGTAGTGTATCATCCCAAAATCACCATTTCTTCGAGTAGAATGTAGTGACTTGTAGTTGGTTGTGACCGCCTGGTGGTGTGGTGTCCTTCCTAAGTATATCGTGAAGTTTTCTGTTATATATTGATTTTTATATCCTTGTATTATTTGTGTTTAATAATTTAAGGTTGTACTTTTGGGTATTGTTATACTCACCCCTACATAGAATCTTCCCACACATGTCATGTTTTATGCAGATGACGACCGTTTTTTTGGTTTCATAGGAGTGCATGGATCAGGTGGAGAATAACTTTAGATTGATATAATGAGGTGTTTTCAAGAGTTATTATTTGATATCATTCCTTTCCCTTGGAGAAATATGGACTCCTTATAAGTTTGGTTGGTTTTTTCCATTTTTTTCTTGATTTTAGTACTTTACTGTCATCCTTTGTTGTTATATTATAGATGTTTGAATACATTTGTTTCATTTTTTTAACTTTTTAGTAGATTGTGGGCTTTGATATGTGCATGGTTACAATTACATTATGATAATGCCTCTGATTTTGGGGACATGCCTACTCAGCGTTGGTCGCCATCCCTTGGAATATTTGAGGAAGACTTATGGTAGTCACGAGTTAGGCTCTAGTGGGTGGGGTCATGAAAGCTAGGATGTAGAGGGACCACCCACAATGTAGTACTATTTCTGGTTTAAATTTAAAAATCCCCAAGAATTCGGTATGTCCACAAAAAAATTTGATCTTTGGGGAGATTAAAAAAATAAACAACATGGGGGGGGGGATTCCAAACAAGAGTGTGTTTGAAGCACTCTACATAACAAGCAGGATTCATCCAAGTCATTGAAACACAAAAGACACAAAAAAACTCACTGGACAAGAGGGAGAAGATGGAGGTTCAAAGAGAGATAAATGAAGAATAAAAATTTAAATAGAATAAATACAAGTGTGGAAAAAAGTTTAAAACACAGAGAAGTGAAAAAATTCATAGGGGATATTTCTTATAAATTGAAGGGTGTTTTTGCAATGCAATAGAAACTGAGGGGGTTGGATGAGATCCTAAAAAATTTTAGGACCAGGTGGAGGAATACTGCTACAGTAGGAATCCCACGTTAGAGGAAAAATGGGATAAATTTATTAGGAATCTGTTGCAAGAGTGGAGGAGAAGGGTCATCTTCAACCATGATGCTACATAACGATGAATTTATTTCATGTTTCCTTTTTATCCTGTAATTCTAAATTCATAAGTTTATTGTGAATGTGAATCATGTATGTTTTCATTATTTCATGACATCATTATTTTATATCTAACTTTATATTCCTCCTTCTTTAGTTTCTAATTAAACAGGTTCGTGAGAGTGTTGATCAGTGGCTAGGAGGGGGTGTGTTTGAAGAAGAGGACTTTGTATCACATTTGAGGTTTTGAAATTCAATTTATTATTAATTTTTTAGTTAATTCATAATATTTTCTCTAGGATTATAGATAGAGTGAAAGTCCTAGGGCAAGAAACCCATCACAATTGAGGGAAGTGGGGGAGTGGGAGCCAACCATTGCAATTCCTTACATTTAGAATATTAAATATCATGAAACTAAATTGGTTATAGGAAACCTTGATAGTGGGGAAAACTGGTTTAAGTAGTTCTAATTAATTATGAAAGAAAAAACTAGATACTTCAATAGTTTTCATGATCAATGAATTTGGTTTATTGCATGAGTTAAGAGAAAGCATCCCTGAATTCAACCTCTTTTTATCTTTATCCTCATTTTCATTATTGTAGTCTATCCAATCTCACCCCTTATATAGTTTATGTAATTTTAGTTTAATAAGAGTGACATCATTGAAACTATTGGGTTTTATAACCCTTTTACTCATGGGATTGACCCCACACTTACCTATATTCAAATCTTTTCAGTTACTATAATCCATGTTTTTATAAACATCTAAATTTGATTTGATTAGATGATTTAACGAAATCTTTTAGTAAGTCAATTATATATGAAAAATATATTTATATAGAACTATTTTTAATAAAAATGAAAAATACGAATTCTAAAATATTTAACAAAAACATATAACAAATGTTATGAATCTTTTTATTAAAACTAATTTTGTAAAATTATTGAACTTTGAAAAATATCATAAAACATGTATTTAGAAAATAACTTGTATAAATAATCATTATACAAGTATATTTCTCCATAAAGAATTTATATATAACACAAAGAATGTACATTTATTTATTGTATTATTTTATAAAAACCAAAAAAAATATTGAAATTAAAAAAATACAAAATATGCATTAAAAAACAAAATAAATATGTACAATTACTAAAAGAAACATAAAATGATAAAAAAGAACAATATATATATATATTTTTAATTTTAAAGCATTCTATGATATTTCCCATTTTATGATTTTTTTTAATTTTTTATCTTTTTTTGTTTAATTTATTTATATTTTAAATTTTATGATTTTTTCTAATTTTAAAAACAAGAATTAAGAATTTGTTCATGAAATTTAAAATGTATCTATTTTTTCACATTTTATGTTTTAAATTTTTTCCTTGGAATATACACAATAAAAATAAAATAATAGTACATACATATAATTTAATACAAATTAAAAAAAATTAGTTGGGTAGAGATAGAATAATCCCTTTGTTAGTGTGGTTATGCACAATAATCCACTAGGGTAAAAGATATTTGGATATATATAATAGGATTTACCTTTTAAAAGTTAATTTTTTGTAGAATCAAATGAAAACTTCTCAGTACATTGATATATTAATTTTTAATTGCATATTATGTAAGAAACACCTAGAATAATTTTTAAATTTATTCATGAAATACGAATCAGTTAACATTTCAATTTCAAAAATAATTATTTAGAAGTTTCTTTCATACCAAAGCATCACATTTCAATTTATTTATCCAAAAAAAGAATTTTATTTTCAATAAATATATATATTTATTTCAAAATAATGATCATATGAAAAATATTCTATTTTAAATGAAGATGAGTTTGGTAATACACTTTCTAAATTGAAAAATGTGTCATAATGAATTTAGTACCCTTCTAAAATTTTTAAAATCATTTACTTTTTATGAAAATATTTATAAAATAACTCAAATTCTGATTTATACTCCTATGGAACTACCTTGAAATATTTTGATCTATATTTTATACTCTTAAAATTATTCTAATATATGAATTTATTAAGATCATTATCATTTGGAAAAATCTATTTGAAACATTAGAGTCATTATTCATGAAATAATCATTTTACTTTTTAAAGATAAAAATATTTTTTCATTAATTTTAATGAATAAAACTAAAATTCATGTTAAAAATTTACAGTTATTATTAAAATAAAAAAATCATCACTCAAGAATGGAATTTCATCAAAATTAACAAGAATGACAATAATTTTCAAACAATTTTAATTTTATTTGGCTTCAATTTCCATTACACAAAATGAATCATGTTCATCGATATTGGTATCATGTTATAATTCATTAAAATAATTTAATTCAATAGAAATATCTTGCGCTATAAGTGAATTCTTTAATGAATAAACAAACTACACAACATCCAATTTATTTTCATCCATAAAAAAACTTTTTAAATAGTTAAAGAATATAAAAAATGATTTAAAATAGTTCTTTTTTGTTTTACAAGTAATGTATAAAAGAAATAAACTCATCCTCTAAATACAATTACGCATATGATTCTTTATTTCCTAGATCATTTTCAATATAAAAATCATCAAAAACTAATTCAAAAATAAAATTTCATTACCACATACATGGATTTTATAATTAAGATCATTTAAATAATTTATTTTAGGGAAATAAATCTATAAAAAAGTGATTTAATATTTTTAGAAATAGTTTTATTGGATTACAACATGCTAATTTTGTAAAAACAATAATTTTAGAAGAAATCAAATGTTAAACAATAACATTAGAATCAAAATTAGTTTCCTTCCTATATAAAATATATTCCCAAAAGATTTTAAATTATATAAAATCAAATAAGGATTTATCAAATTTAAAAAGTATTATATTCCTCTTCATCTATATTGAATTTTCTTTGAAGTAGATGTTTTCTGATATTTTTTTTTGTAAAATCCTATAATAAAAAATTTATTTGATCAAGTAGACATGAAATATATTTTAATTTATTTATAAAAAATTTTAATTTCATTATTTTCAAAAACATTATTATCAGATAAAGGTGATAAATTATTTTCTTAGCTTTCAATTTCCAAATTTTGGCTAAATACATTTAGAATTTTTATTACATTTTTTAAAAGAATTATCCTATATCTGTGAATAATTTTCTTTAAAATTTTCTTTATTTTAAAATGGAAAAGAATCATATTTTTTATAATGTTTATAAATTCATAAATCCTTTAGAAATAAAAATTTTCATCACATTTGTTTCTAATATAATGTAATGGGATTATTGTTTTGTGAATTCCAAGGATGTCTGTAATTATTTTGATGATTAAAACCACCACCATCTTGATGATGAAATAAACCATTTGGGGCATTTTGATTAAAAATTTTGTTTTGTTCAAACCCAACAAAAAATTAATTATTTTCAATTTTTTTGTTTAATAGTTTTTTTTTATTTTCCAAAAAAATGAAATTTGATTACATGGGGGGTTACATGGTTTAAATTTTTTGAAATAGTTTTTTTATTGTATATTAAAACATTTTTTATTAGAAAAAATTGATATTGGTGTGTTATAATTAAATTATTTTTTGTTTTTAAAATTATTTTGATTTCCATTTTTTATGGACACTGGATTTATCAAACCATTATTTTTAAATTCCTTAAAATCATTAAAATGATTATAATTAATTTAAAAATAGATTTAATTATTTTTTTATATAAATTAATCATTTTCTATGTAAAAATAGACAACAACTTACACAAGAAAAATTCCTAAAATATTTTCACAAATAATGTGAAAAATGATCAAAAGATTTGTAAAACACCAAGAAAATCTAGAAATAAGTTTTTACATAATAATAGTTTAACAAATTAACATAAAAAGTGAAAAATAACTCAAAAAATATGAAAATAGTAATCAAGGGAAACTTTTCAATAGATAAAGTATGAAATTAGGATTTATTTTTATCATTTTTTAATTTTTATGATTTTTTTTAGTATTCAATTTTTTGTTTTATTTTTCAAAATTTTCTTAAAAAACATGGTTATGAGAAATTGAACTTTTATATAAAGGTTGAAAACATTTTTTTCTCGTGTTTATGATGTTGTGGAACACACTAAACTCAAATTATATCCTCATACTCACAAATATAACATTAGTTTTGATATCCAATCATTTTCTTCTCGATGAAGGATTATATTTAACTAACTCAATTTTTATAAATGGATGTGGGTTTGGTAATGTGAGGCATGAAAAAATGATGTATTTGAATTAAAAAAGGAATAAAATATATCATATAAAAGTGAAAATTTTATTAATAATCAACTTTTGGGGGGGGGGAATCAATCTTTAAATTTTAATCGTTAAACATTATTAACATCACTAAATCTAAATTAAAACTAAGATTTTACTATCAATATCGAAACCTAGTAATCGACACTAAATTTATTAATTCATAAATATATTTTATAATACCCTAGAGGCCTGAGAGAAATAACATATTTAATTCAAACTTGATCCATATTGAAAAATAGTTTACCACGAGCTAAATATATACTTACAAATGATTAACACAAAATTTAGATTCGAAGAATAAATTTAGATATGATGTCAAACATATAATCTATCAATGCATGAATTTGAATGAATAATAACCAGTCTAAATGTATATGAGAAATTGAATATTCATAATATAATTAAAATCATCATGGAAAAAAATATTTCTGAATTAGTTGTACATACACATTTTTTGAGAAAAAGGAAAGAAAGAAAACAAATCATGAATTACTGAATACTAGTTCAACTAAAATGAAATTGAACTACAATACTAGACACCACTACCAAAAAATAGAATTACAAAGACTACTCTCTATTTTTTTCTTACTTCCCTATACTAGATACTATCTATTATCCAAATTCTAAAATATTCTCCACCTATAATATATATCTCTATCTCTAAGATACACTACTCTAATCACACACTAATACCCTTATATATATAAAAAATAAACTGTTATAATCATTTCTTATAAGTTACATTATTGAATACTATCAATATTGATAAAAAATATTCCTTTATCCCATTTTATTTTGTTCTTAAACCATATTTAATTCTCCACATTCAATCATCTATCAACCTCTATTGTCTATCTTAGATCACTTCATATATGTAATCTATATCATCTTCAAATCTTCTTTGACTGCAACAAAATCAAATGAGTATAATAAAATTAAATAATTTGGTATATTACTATATTATTTAATTATAGCCACCAAGATATTAGCAACCATACATTGACCCTCAAAATTCAAAAACCTTCTCCCTAGGAAAATTTTCACATATAAAAATAATAAAAAAAGAAATTAAAAAAATAAAAAATTGTAGAAACTATTTCACGATACAGGGAAGATCTGAAACCCCCATGTCACTATATTATTTAATATTGGTTTATTTTGAGTCATCTTAGTGTTCCTAATATTTTTTGGGTGTTTTGGTTGTTTTGGGATGTTGTATTCTGGTTTTGTAGTTGGCCACACCATGGGGCACTATAAACACAACATAGAGCTCAACTGAGAGGCATCTATGCAGCATGGTGTCAACACTAATCCATGGTGGTTGAGGATTGGAATTTGGATTTCTACCCTATGGGAGGTATAACACACTGTGATTGGGAGGCCATGTCTTCATGGTTGTATGGGAAGGAAAACCACGCCAGAAGCTCATCTTGCCACACCATGGAGTAGGACACCTTTATTTCCATTTTGATGTCCCTTGAACCATGTATAAAGGCCACAATGCATGGAATCTATTTGGGTGACCACATAATGGATTAATATACCACTTCATGGATGGTGTATGCCTATAGTTTTTAAATTTCATGGTTTTACCTCCCCCCCATCAACCTATTAGGGAATTTGGTCTCTTTTCTCCCACTTCTCTCATGCTGGACGCTCACGTAGAGATTAAGGGTGGTTCCTCCCTCCCTATTACTCTATCCAAATACCCTCATTTTTCTATTCCATATGAATTGGAAGGTCAGTATATCTTTCCCTCCTCTTTCTCCTTTCTTATCCCTTCCTCTGAGTTTCGTTTTCTCTAGTGAACCCAAACACCCTTGGAGGAAAAATTAGTGGTTTGGATGGGTAAAATTTTGGGGGTTTGTCTACGGTTTATAGAGGCAATTTTATATCTTATTTTTTTCCAATATCAATGGTGAATTGTTGAGATTTTTTTTCTAATTGAAATAAGTTATTGATTTTATGAAATCACATTCTAATAAAAATCATGAAATTATTGTGGGTTTTTAATTAAATTGTTATGAAATTTAATTTATAGGTAATACCCATAAATGTATTGAAATTTATTTTCAAGGGTTTTCATAATTTTCCTAATGAATATTTTTTTAGTTTTATAAATTTGTTTTCCACCATGAACATTTATTCATTCCAAGTATTTTATAAAATACCTAACAGGATTTTGAAATGAAAATGAATATTTTAAAGGTGTTATTACCACCAATTGATTTTTAAATAAAGGATTTTTGGACTTTAAGGTGTTTTTTTAACAAAAAGGGGTGTGTTAAGCCTGTGTGAAATGGTTTAATGGATTATTCACCCTTATGGGTTTTTAAATTGATCCTCAGGAATGATTGATTTTATAATGGGTTTTAAAGAATGTTTCATGACTTTGTTTTGATGAACATTTTAATGTAAAATTTTATAGAAAGTAAAATGGTTTTCAATTCTAAGATAGTTTGTAGAGCCACATTTATGATTTTATAAATGATTAATTTTAAGATTGTGAAACCCAATTTTAGGCCCATTATTTGTAGTTATGATTCACATTGTGGCCCCAAGGGTGATGTTTCATATTTTTATTATATTTTTTGATTCTTTTCCAAGGATGAAATGAAATAGGATGTTTCTTACGAGGTCATAGGAGGGTATATGAGGATTATTTTAAAGAGTTTCATTATTTTCAAATGTTATTATAGTTTTATGACTTTTTTCATGGTCACTTATACTGATTGATATCATGGGATCCTAGGTATCTATATAATTATTTTGGATACATGCTATGCTATCTTGATGTACACACACTGAATAGTTCCCTAAGAATGTAATCCCATCCTAGGGGTTATTATTATAGTTCTAGATGAGACAGAAAGGGAAGATGATATGGTTTTTCTAGTTTCATATTGGGTCCCAATGAGTGATCCTATGAGCCAATTACTTTACCATTCATGTTAGATCCTAGGGAGGTTCCTTTGTTTCTTTGTTCATTTTAAGGATTATTTTATGGGATTTTATTCCATGATTTGTTAGTATCCCCTAGTCTTAAATTGATCACATGGAACCATATTCTAGTTATTTCACATTTATTATGACTTATTGAGGTGTTAGTGCATGTGATACCTATATTTGATTATAATCTATGTTTTCTTTATGTTCAAATTGTTCCTGAAATGGTTTGGAAAGTATGATTTATAATGTGTAGTGATAATTGATTTATAAATGGTATTTAAGAAATGGTTTTAGTAAAATAGGGTAATGGGGGATAAGTTTTGATTAATTTATTTTGAAATCCACATTATCATGATTTGATGGAATTTTTAAAGTAAAGATCTCATTTAATGATTGGTTTTGAAAGTCATTATTTTAAACCAGACATGACTTGTTTTAAAATGTATTTTTTTTTGGTTCCAAAAATAGAAAGTAATAAATTATATTCCTCATTTCATTTATGTTTGATAATTTAAAAGTGAAAACCTATTTTTTATCTTATGTTTATACTAGAATTTATGAGATACTTTAGGAAGGTAATTACTTATACTCTATGGATGAATCCTACAAGGAACATTTTCCTCACTTATTTCATACACACTGGTGTATGTGTGTGTTTTTGTATCTATATTATTTTATTTTAGGTGATAAGGTGTTAATTTTATTTTGTACATTAACCTTGATATATTGATGGAAATGTTGTTATGGTGAGTGTACATGGAGAATTTTGAGATTTTCAGGCGGTAGCTTGAGTTATTATTTTATATATTAATTGAGATTTTATCATTCCTTTTAGAAAAATGATTCGTTTATTCTATTATTCCATTATTTTTAGTGTTTATATATATATAGATGCTGAATTTTTATGTGTTGAATTTTTTTATTTTTTCCACTATGCCTGGTTTGTATTGTTCATTAATTTGTAAATGCTTATCTTATGTGCGTGGATGTTCAACATATGGATAATTCATTCCATATTTCATGGTAGTTTCCATTGCTAGTTTATATTATCATTCTAGGGTGAAATCATTTCTAAGTGAATGTTCTTAATACTTAGGCACCAGTTTCCAACCCTTGTGGATTGGGAACACTCTTCGAGCTTAGTGGTAGACTGACCAAGGGAAAGGTCAGGTTAACTCGAGTTGATTTGTTAGAAAATGGTATCAGAGCATAGGTTCTAGAAAAGGCCCAGGTTTTTAAACAACCTATCATTATTTAGTAAGTTTTTTGTATAAATATTTTATTGTAGTTGTAACTTAATATTTAGATCATGAGTAGGATCTTAATCTCCACCTTTCAGGATGAAACTTTATTTGTAAGGACCCGACCATAATAATTATATATTTTAGTGTTTTTGTAATATAATTAATTTTTTTTAAAACTATGAGGATATTTGTGTTTTAAAGTTTTAGAGAATTATGAAAAATACTTAAAAAGTAAACCCATGAATTATAAGTGGACACTTCTATACAGTATCCATTTTTCATATAAAACCAAAGTCATTAAAAAAAATATGAATTATTTTAATAATAAGTGTTCATAATTTTATTCTTAAAACCATAATTATCCCTAATCTCCCTTAAAACCTATGAGAAAAGTTTTAAATATTTGGATGAGAAAAAAAATCTTATTAGGGGACATAAAAGAAGAAAATTGATAGTCCAGTGAAAAACATGAAAATCCATTAAAAATCTTTTCTTAAAAAAACCTTTTCATCCGTAAAGAGGATAATATTTATTATTTAAAAAATATCATTATATTACCATTTTAAATCGAGTGATTTACATGAAAATGCATTATGAAGCAAAGAAAATTCAGGTAGGTGACTTAGTAAATCATTTTTATTTCACTATTATAATCACACTTACAAATGGAATAACCATATGGTCAAATTCCATATCCAGAGTATCCAATTAATTAGAGATCAATAATGGGGATCACCTGTTATATACTGGGCTATAATGGGGCTCAACTAGTCATATATTCATCTCTAATGGGGCTCATCCCATCATATCTTGAGCTATAATAGGGACCAAACCCTCATATCATAAGAAATAATGTGGCTCAAACCATCATATATTTATCTATAATAGGATCAACTCATAATATAAAATGTCCAAAGAACATCATATTCATAAAAACCTTTAGAAAATCTTTTAAATCTATGTACAAATCACTTTTGGATATCAAAATTCCCTTTTTTCATTAAAATAACTTTTAGAATCAGAAAAACGTGCACATAATAAATAAAACATTTTGTTTTAAAATATACAAGGAAAATTATAAAGGAATCATAAAATCATAGAGTTGTCATGATCGTGAAAAAATCTGCTCATTCTGTATAAGATTAAAAAATATTCATTTATACTTCTATAATAAGTTTATAAATGGGAATTTTAAAAGAGGATTTTTTAAAAATAAATCCCTTACATAAATCCTTTAAAGAACCAATTTTTAAATAAATGAGAGAAATTAAGAAATTAATTTTTAAAAACATTCATTTCCATTTAAATAAATTCATTAAAATCATTTTAAAAACATGGAATTGGAAGATTATTTTGAAAATAAATCATTAAAACTTTAAAATAGGTTTTTAGTTAATGAGCTCTTTTCCTTGAGTCTGAGTCATCACATACATTCATTATATTCCAAAATAAAAAACATTAGTAAATTATTTATTTTATTTAGAACCCTTTTAAAATTCATTATTTATTTTATTACATTTATTACCATGTTATAAAAATTATTTAATTATTTAATTTTATGAAAAATTCATTGATGATATTCGGTTCATAAGTCTACAATGACTTTAGTAGTTTAGAACCTTAGTGTTGAATTTGCTATTATAGTGTATTAATATGTGTTTAGTGAATGTGTATGAAGTGATGATGCATAGATAATTGTAATGGATTCACCGAATAGTATTTTATTTCTCACATGGACTATTCTTCTTTATATGGAATTAGATGTCACACTTGGATAGATTTTCATTGATTTTTAATAGTGATGATTTTTATGTTGATCTTCATTTTCCAAGACTCATGTCACCAAGGACACATTTATTACCACATGTTTATAAGTTATTATGAAAGATAAATTGAGTATTTTAGGTGTTGATAGTGGATTAGAATTTAAAATTAATAAGGACTTTGATTTCTCAAAATATACATAGGAATTCTTCTATGATATACAAAGGAAGATTACTTTAATAATTGGCCAACCCACTAGAGCATTCATGTCAAGATTAAACTCAACACTATAGGTCATGTAGGTTATCCCTAATAAGGGAATTATCTTGGCTTGCGTGTGGGTGGAAAATGGTAGATTGACCATAAGGAGTGGGAATTCCTATGTATAGGCCCCACAGAGCGTATATCTATTGGGCTAGCGGCCCATGGAGAGTGTATTGATTGGGTCAATTGAAGAGAGGAGGCAGTGCCACCATGTGGGTTAGAACAACCCCTGGGTAATCATGATTTCTCAATTCTTATGTCATGAGTAAATTGATGAACTGTGACCCTAAAATTAGGTAGTTTTGATGTGGAGTGATAGTACATAAGTACTATTCACCCATTGCATAAAAACTCAGAAACAACTTGGCTTTAAGGTTTAATTTATTGGTTAAAACAAGTGTCATCTAATATCACAATAGTTTTCTTCTTCATCCCTATGAATGATCGCTTCATGGATGAGCACCTCATGGTAGAGGTTTGTAGATCAAGAACCTATAAGCTTAGGTGCATTGAGGAAACATATAGGATTCTTTGGGAGTTAAAAAATATATCTAATGAAGAGTTTTTTGGAAATTATTAAATTATTGTCAAAGAAATGTTATGTAAACTATGAAAATTTGTCCATGAATGAATGGTGTGTGGTGAATGAATTCTTCATAACGACATTTTTTCGTGGTAAATAAAAATCATATGATTGTCTGTAAATGATATGATTTGAATTTTTTGATGCTTCATGGTGATGGTGACTTGTGGAAAGTGGTTCATGGTGATTTTATTTATAGACGCCAACATGGTATGGAGATAACGTTTTGTGGGAATTCATTAATTCCATAAAATTAAGAGTTATGTGTGAGACATAAGACATGCAGTATGCGATGACTGTAAATAATGTTCTTAATAGGACAATGGTTTGTCGATGATGTGATTTGTAGTTGAGTTTCTATTCTTGTGATGAATTATTTGGTGTGTAAAGTGAGGAGGATATATACATGAATTTCATTCCTTGTAAATAAATAATTCATACAAATAATTAATATAGATATTTTTGTTAATGAAATTTGATATGTGTTAGAATTACTATATGGAGAGTGATTGAATTAGAATCCAATTAGTATTTGACAATAAAAAGTTTTTTTATTTGACATGTAGAGAATTTTTGTGGTGTTTCTATGAGGATTCTGATGAATCACTTTAAACTACTTTTCACGATCACAAAATTATTATGGGATAACTACTTCGATAACTATTAGATAATTTTGTATTAATACAGGGTTTATTTTCAGATAAGGTAGTGTGAGTTTTTTGTGAAAATACTGAGAAGAAGAGTGATAAGTGATTCTAAAGTTCAATATAGAGAATTTTACAATGGAAATCAATTATTTCTCACAATATTGAGATGTTTCTCATGAATTAATAAAATTTATTGGTATAAAGTATGCAACATTGTATCTGAATGAAGAAATCAGTATGTGAGGAAATATATTTTTCTATAGAAAGTCCTCCAAAAGATATATATGTTATTTCATAATTATTTGATTCACATAAGGATAATTTGGCATACTATATGAACATGAATTATATGGAGAAGTAAAGAGACAGAACTTTTGGAATAACCTATTTAGTGGAGTTCATCATTATGTGAGTATATAATATATTATTTATCTTGAAGTATCAAAACAGTATCATTATCATTTGTCGTAGAACTACTCAAAATTTAGAATTGGTCTTTCTTATATTTTTGTGTAATAATTATTTTATAATAAGGAATTTTTATATTATTGTTTTAGTGGGACTCTAGAAATCATAATAGTACTCTATCCTCATGAAGAAATGTATGTTTTAACTCTAACTGATTATATTGGAGAATCTATGATTAGGTAGTCTAACGAATCATAGTAATGAGTATGACCATTCTGAGAATGACCCTTGACAAAATATTGTCTTCCTATGCCATTTATTTTTAGTACATTCAGGAGAGGTTGAGTTATCATAAGAGTGGATTGGATCCTAACATGTCAATAGAGGTTAATTTCCAAATAAAGGAAAATTGTATAAATAAATACTTATTCAACCCCCCTTCTCAGTGGTGAAACTCCTCATGGGAACTTCAATTGGTATCTGAGCTAGGTTCCCTCTTTCAGGATCCAATATGTATTAGAGATGGATTATCTGAATTCTATTAACAGTAGTAGTGTTCCATCTTTAAATGTAAAGAACTATCACAGTTAAAAGAATTTGATTTTTCTATATCTTCTATATCTTGGACTTGAATTTAAAGATGTAGTTACTATTATACTCCCACGAATTGTTGATTAATCACTTATAAGTAAAACAAAAAAATATGGAAGTTGATGTAAAAGATAAAAATTCCATTTTTATGTCCATTTAAAAAACATTTACCCAAAAGTTATGAGACTAAAAATTTACAATGAAATTTAGGATAAATTGGAAATAATTTACAGAGGAAATGTGAATGTCAAGGAGGAAAAATTGAAAATTTTAATAAGAAAATTTGAATATATAATGTTTGTTAATGAAGAAAATATTGATTAAAACTTCACAAAAGCTAATGAAATTGTCAATAATATTTGAGGTTTTTGTGAAAATATGGATGATTCAACCATTGTAAAAAAATTAGTGACAAGTTTTCCTAATTTTTTTGATCCTAAATTATTAGCTTTTGAGGAGAAAGATGATCCCACTCATAATGAATTACATAAAATACTCATTGTATATAAAATTTGAAAGATCATAGTATCATGAGAAATATCAAAGGAAAGCTGGATTTGGATGCTATGAGAAAGCTCAAAATTAGAGATGATGAAATTCTAGAATCAAGTGAATCTTATAATGAAATTGAAGATAAATATTTTAACCTAATTATTTCTCTTATATCAAAAATATTCCATGGGGGAAATTTTAAGTGTAAAAGTAAATTACAACTAAGGTGCTATAAATATAATTTCATTGGAAATTTTATAGTAAACTGTCTAAAAAATTAGTTTATGGAACTATAGATTGATGATGAAAAACCATATAAAAACAAATTGGGGAATATCTAAAAAGGAATAACCAAATTTGATAGTAGTAAGAATAAATTATTTAAATGTTAAAGAATATGTTTAGAGAGTAAGGAAGATGAATCTAGCACCACATAAGTAGATAATCATAAAATGAAACTAACATTATGGATCATGTTGAAAAAGGATTTGGCACTTGAGGAAGAAAATATGATGAATGTGAATGAATAGATCTAGATCCCATGTTGAAAAATGAATTCAAATCTCATATTGATAAAAATAAAAAGATTAGTAAGGGAAAGATACTGTTATTGAATGAAAAAGAAACTATAACAGAAGAAAATGGATAATGTTCAATGAAATTAATTCATTACATTGATGAGATAAAAACACACAAATATAAATTGGTCAAAATGGAAAATACAGTAAAGGAACTTGAAGAAAAAAATTTCTCTCAAAGATGAAGAAAACTCAAAGACTCAGTCTATATTTCTTGAAGCGTAGAATAGTTTGAAAAATATTACCAAATATTTCAGCAAGGCTATTGAGGTCAAGGTAGAATCAACAAAAACTTGTTCAAAGATGTAGGTTAATTCACCAATCTATGAATCTCAAAATAAATCTCTTATCTCTAACAACATAGGTCCAAAAATAAATTCTAAAAAACTATGTAACATAAATACAAGTGAGAATTTATCTTCTAATTCTAGAAGATTATTTTTTCCTCTAGAGTTGAGGAAATTTCGATATATTTAATGACAACCAAAAGAAATATTTAATACAATGTAATTATCTATTGGGAAGATTATTATTAATAGTACACTACTAGTGTTTTAGAGTGTTTTGGAATAAATTTTATTTATGTTAGTATAAAATGTACCTACCAAAGATAAGACAAGAACCAAGGGGATATATCCTAGGAATAAAAGAGAAAAATTTTAAATTATTCAAGGAGTTATCAAGAACTCATCTTATCTACCAAAACAGAAATAATTTTACTATTTAGAAGAAATATGTGTCAGATGTGATCAACATGGTCATATTTTGGAATAGTGAGTGGGTATTCTACATAAACAAACATAAAAAATTATGAAAGAAAAGGGAGTTCAAAAAATGAAGGTATAAAAATCATGTTTTACTGAGGTTCATTTAAAATCCAATAGAAAAATCAAGTCATGGATTCTTGATAGTTGATTTTCATCACACATGACCGATGACATAAAAATTTTAAGAAACAATGATAATCATGAATGAGTAGAAGTGACATTCAGAAATGATTGTTCACTAAAAATTAAAGTTGTTGAAAAAGAAAATATTGAGTTCCAAAATCTAAACTCAAATAATTTATTATCTGTTCAATGTCTAATGTACTATTTACTTAGTTTTAGTCAACTTTGTGATTACTAATATGATGTGTTATTCAAAAAATGAATCATGTATCATCCAAAACAAAAAATATGGATGATTAATCACTTAATGAAAAATAACCAATGGTAATCTATTTCAAATTAATGATTATATCAATTCTTATTATTTGAGTGAAAAATATGAAATGGACCTATTCTATAGTGGTCTTATCCATCTTGGTCAAAGGAGTATAAGTAAAATCTTAATGCATGATATTGTGAGATATTTTCCCAAGTTAAAGAGATGAAGGGATAAAATATGTGAAACTTTTCTAAAAGGTAAATTATCTCAAAGTTCACAAAAGGGGTGAATATTATATCTTCTATACCCCTTAAACTTATTTATATGGACTTGTATCCCCAAATGAGATAGAATTATACCGGTGGTGATAGTATTTTATTGCATTTATTAATGATTATACTCGAACGAAAAATTTCCTTCTTATCAAGCACAAGTCAGAGGAAACTAAAATGGTCAAGAATTTTAGAAGGAAATATGATAAAGGTATGGGTATCTATATCATGAAGATGATATTAGAAAATGTTAAGGAGTCCACTTGAGATTATTTTTAATGTTATGTTTTTAAAAATGGAATAAATAATCAATTTAATGCACCATATACTCGATAAAAAAATGGGGCAGTTAAAAGAAATAACAGAAGCATTTTTGAGATGGGCAGGACTATATTAGATGAACATAACATCTCAAAGTATTTCTAGAGAGAAGTTGCATGTACTACTATTCACATACTGAAAAAATGTCTAATGAGACCCGAAACACAAAAGACAATGTATAAATTATGGTACAGAAAAATGTCAACAGTTAAATACATTAGAGTTTTTGGAATATCATTTATTATAAAGAACAAGACCATCATACTAGAAAAATTTTGAAGAAAAAGGCAAGAAAAGAATTTTCCTGGGCTACCTATCTGATGGTTACTGATATAGATGCCGGAACAGATGGATGAACAAGCTGGTTGACTACATTTTTGTCAAAATTGTTAAAGAATAGATCAAATCAGTTATCACAGTTGATATAGTTTCATAACATTCAGTAGAAAATGGTATGAAAAAGGAATTAAAGAATGATGAAGCTTCTGAGATAGAGGCAACCATTGTTGATATTGATTTTGAACATACCAATGATGAATATGATGTTGATGAAAATAAGATAAAAAGATACAAGAAATTGGAGAAACGTTTTGAGATTGAAAATAGCATTGGAAATCAATAGTATCCAATTTAAACAAGAATACTATTGATAATTGAAGATAAAACTGTTGAGCAATGTATTGTTTTCAAACAATTCAAAATAATGTTTTTTAAAGGGGGAGATTATTTTAAATAATACTCTGTCTCTTTATGATGATTTTGATGCTCACAAATACCCTTAATTATTTACTAATTATTTCGTTGAGTATTTTGCAGGAATTTAATTTATTTATTTATTTCATATAGCGAGATTTCATACTTCATTTATTCCGAGATCAATTTTAGCGCGTTCTGGAATCACTGTAGCGCGAGATCAATTTTAGTGCGTTCTGGAATCACTGTAGCGCGAGATCAGTTTTAGCGCATACTGGAATCACTGTTCATACCCTACGTTGATGAACGTAACGTATGGATGAAAAGTTTACTTTTTATGTTAAAAGAAACGTATGGTTAAGGAACCTTACGTTATTTTGAAACGTATGGTTAATGAACCCTACGTTGTTGAAAAGTATGGAAGAAGAACATTACGTTTGGAAGGAACCTTACGTTTTTGTTGTTGGACAAGTATGGAAGAGAAACCGTACGTTAGTTTTCAGTGTTGAGTTTGTTTCTCAAAAGTATGGATCATCAACCTTACTTTTATAATCAACCGTACGTTCTTTGGAGAGTTGAAGCAAGACAAAGTATGGATGATCAACCCTACGTTTGAATGCTGAAGAGAAAGTATGTATGTTCAACCTTACGTTTGAGCTTACGTTCTGAACCTTAAGTTTGTGAACCTTACGTTTGTGAACCCTACGTTTGGAGCCACGTCATCAACCCTACGTTTGGCGTCGGGATATTTTTGACAGACGATATTTCCTTTTGCATTGGTCAAACAGGCGGATTATTAAGCGGATTTCGAGCCGATTCTTAAGTACGACTTTGACTGAATCAAAGATGATTTTCAACGGATTAATGATTGATTTAAACGGAGCTTTTTATGCCGATTCTTCAGGGGAGTTACAACGGCTCTGTTATTTCATTTAATATCGCGAATCTAAAGGAGATTTTCATGGATCTATTTATGCGGAAGATTTTCTCAGATTTGAATATATATGTTCTATCTTGGAAACTTCGGATATATATATATACACAGGAAAGTGTATGAAATATACAGATTGATCTTTTAACGAGCAAGAAACAGAGACTGTGTGAAGGCGTTCTTTTCTGGTGATCGAGAAGAAGTGTAAAACCTTTATTACTGAAGGAAGATCTTGATAGCAGATTCACGTGTTCTACATCAACTATCTATTGTGAATCTACTGCTGCTGAAGTTGTGAAGTTTCTGGTAATATCTATTGCAACTGGATCGACTCAGAACTGTTTTGATTACAGATCTTTATTTTCTGAAGACGACGATCTATCTACTGTCAATTGCATTCTGTTGCAATTGTGAAGAACAACTGGAAAAGTGTTTTCTTTATCGAAACCCTTTTTATTTTTGAGTGATCAGCTTCTCGTTCTAAGCCGTGTGGGTTCGTGTTTGAACCAGGAAGGCTGTGTTTGCCTGAAACTTGTAAAGGTGTCAACTGCCTGTACTCAGTTGTGAACAGGTCTGTGGAAACGAGGACCAGACAGTGAAAATCGCCAAGCTCGTGGATTTGAGCGTTGGTGGAGTGGACTAGGGACCTTCTGTTCCCTGAACCACTATACATCCGTGTGTTCATGCTTTTACTTTTTCCGCTGCATATTTAATCGTGCAAAAGCATAGTGGACAGAATTTGTCTATATTGAAGAGATTGTAATAATTTTGAAAAGACACAATTCACCCCCCTCTTGTGTGTAATCCGTAGATTCAGATCCAACAATTGGTATCAAAGGAGGAGCTTCTTATTTTTAAAGTCTTGTCAAGCTAGAAGTATTTAAAGACTATACATAGTGTATCATGGCTGATACGAGAGAGGGAATGTCAATGGTCAGAGCACCTTACTTTAATGGAGATAATTATGGCTGCTGTAAATCACGTATGATTATTTATCTGAAAAATCTTGGTTACAAAGTCTATTCAAAGATTATGACTCCCTATGAAATTCTTGAAAATCCCGATACATGGAGTGCTGCTACAGAGGCTGAGTATGACATGAATTCAAAAGCTATGAATGCAATCATCTGTGGTCTAGGACCAGATGAATTTAACAGAGTATCTCAATGCCCGATTGTATATGAAATGTGGCAAACAATAGCTGTTGCTTATGAAGGAACAGATAATGTAAGACAGATGAGATATGCAACTGCTAAATTAAAATTCGATACTTTCAGAATGATTGAAGGAGAGAGCATCACTCAGATGAATGGAAGATTGACAGAAATTGTCAATAATATAACAGCTCTAGGAGAACCAATCAAGCAGGCTGATCAAGCGTTAAAGGTACTGAGAGTACTTCCTACTCGATGGAATGGAATCTCTACAGCAATCAGACAATCAACTTCTGTTAAAGATCTAACTATGAGAGAGCTGATTGGTACATTGATGATGTACGAGGATGAAATGCAAGATGAGGTAAATGAGCATAAAGTCTACATAAAAAGGGAAAATACTGCTTTGAAAGTGACTTCTAAACAAAAGGATAGAAAGATGAAGAAAAGAGAAGTAAGTGATAAATCAGAAAGCTCTGATTCTTCAAATTCGGATGAAGAACTGGCTCAGCTAGCCAGAAAATTCAGAAAGTTCTACAGTAAGAAGAAAGACTTCAAGAAATCCTTCAAGAAGGATAGCAAGGAAGTGAGATGTTATGAATGCAAAAAGATGGGACATATCAGACCGGATTTCCCAAAATTGAAAGATGCAAAGAAGAAGAAATTCTTCAAAAGAGATGATTATGAGCAGAAAGACAAGAAAGCTATGAAAGCTACTTGGAGTGTTTCTGAAGACTCAAGTAATTCTTCTGAATCAAGCTCAGAGAAGGAGGAAGCCAATTTAAAAGCAAATATGTGTTTCATGGCTGAAACTGATGAGGTACACTCATACTACTCCTCTGACTCAAATAATGAATCAAACTCTGAAACAAGCTTCTCAAATAAAAAACTTACATCTTACTGCAATATGCTTGAAGAAAGGTATGACTCATTATTTAAAAAATATAAATCTATAAATAACTTGCATAAATCTATTTCAGATGAGAGAAATACTTTGCTAAAACAACATAAGGAATTAATTGACAAATACAACTCTGCTGACTCAAATAAAATTAATTTTGAATCAAAAATAAAAGCTCTACAGGATGAAGTAGAATCTTATAAAAAGGCTGCATTAGTTTTTACAAAAGGAGAAAACGTCTTAAATGAGATACTTGGAAAAACTGTAATTAAAAAGGAAAGGTTTGGAATTGGAAGTAAAGGAGAAAAACCTAAGTTATACAAAAATTATTTTGTTCCTAGCACTAAACAGGTTATTTGTAACTTCTGTGGAACAAAAGGTCATATAGCTAAAAACTGTTTTCTAAGACAACCTCAAATATGTGGAATTAAGAAAGCTTATATTTCCAATGATCTATATGATTCAATCAATTTTAAGAAAACAAAGCAAATCTGGATACCCAGATCACTGCTTGCTAACACTCCTGGACCCAACAAAATATGGGTACCAAAGCAATTTGTTTAAATGTCTTTGTAGGTAGCAGGTCACCAAAGAAAGAAAGAAATATGGTATATGGACAGTGGCTGCTCAAGACACATGAGTGGAACTTCAGCTAATTTCTCTTCTCTTACTCGAAAGGAAGGAGGACTTGTTACCTTTGGTGACAATGCCAAAGGAAAGATTATTGGTATTGGAACAGTTGGAGATCCAGAGACAGTCTCAATCAACAAAGTACTTTATGTACAAGGGTTAAAACACAATCTGATAAGTATCTCTCAACTCTGTGATGATGGATACACTGTTGATTTTACTAACAATAGTTGTACTGTTTCTAAAGATAAACTGTTTAAGTTTAGAGCACCCAGAACTGATAATGTTTATACTTTGGATTTGTATTCCTTGTGTAAACAACAAGTAAACTGCTTAACTGCTAATATAAGTGAATCCTGGATCTGGCATAGAAGACTTGGTCATTGCAATATATATGCTTTACATAAATTATCTAAGAAACATCTAGTTTCTGATTTACCTAGTCTCAAATTTGAAAATGACAGATTCTGTGATGCATGTCAGCTTGGCAAGCAACACAAATCATCATTCAAATCTGTTAATAAAGTTGCTACAACTAAACCTCTAGAACTTATCCATATGGATTTGTTTGGACCTTCAAGAGTAGCAAGTTTAGCTGGTAAATTATATGTTTATGTATTAGTTGATGATTATTCTAGATTTACTTGGATTTTCTTTTTGAAATTTAAAAGTGAAGCTTTTAGTTTATTTGAAGGTTTTTGTAAATCTATTCAAAATGAAAAAGGTTTTAATATAATCTCATTGAGAAGTGATCATGGTGGAGAATTTGAGAACCAGGAATTTAATTCCTTTTGCTCAAACATGGGTATTAAACACACCTTCTCTGCTCCAAGAACACCTCAACAGAATGGGACTGTAGAAAGAAGAAATAGAACTATTCAAGAAATGGCTAGAACTATGTTAAATGAATATAACCTACCTATATATTTCTGGGCAGAAGATGTTAATACAGCTTGTTATATAATGAATAGAATTTTAATAAGACCTATTTTGAAAAAGACACCCTATGAACTATGGAATAACAGAAAACCTAAAGTAAATTACTTTAAAGTTTTTGGATGCAAGGTTTACATCTTGAATACCAAAGATAATCTTGGTAAATTTGATCCAAAATCTGATAAAGGTATTTTATTAGGATATTCTGCAACCTCCAAAGCTTATAGAGTCTATAATAAAAAGTCAAGGATTGTTGAAGAATCAGTTCATGTGAAATTTGATGAATCTGATCCTTTTGAGAAAAGGATAGAACAAATAGATGAACCTGATTCTAATGAAAACATGAGACTTGAGAATTTAAAGAATGATTTTGAAAATGATATAAAAGAAATTCAGTCCAGTTCAGAAGAACATGACACTGAAAAACCTTTGAATGTAATGCCTAGATAGTCTAGAACCTTAAAGAATCACCCTTTAGAATCTGTGATAGGTGACCTAGAGACTGGTATTCAAACTAGAGGAAACCTTGGAAACATAGTTGAATTCTCTGCTTTCCTATCCCAACAAGAACCTAAGACCATAGAAGAAGCCTTAGATGATGAGAGCTGGGTAATAGCAATGCAGGATGAATTGAACCAGTTCAAGAGAAATAAGGTTTGGGAATTAGTTGAAAGACCACATGATTATCCAGTAATAGGAACTAAATGGGTCTTTAGGAATAAACAGGATGATCAAGGGATAATAACTATAAATAAAGCAAGATTAGTAGCTAAAGGATATAATCAAGAAGAAGGAATATATTATGATGAGACCTTTGCACCTGTAGCCAGGTTAGAAGCCATTAGAATCCTTTTAGCCTATGCATCTTATATGAATTTTAAATTATTTCAGATGGATGTTAAATCTGCCTTTTTAAATGGTTATTTAATGGAGGAAGTTTATGTTGAGCAACCTCCTGGTTTTGAAAATTCTCAAAAACCAGATTCTGTTTTCAAACATACTGAAGCTCTTTATGGCCTTAAACAAGCACCTAGAGCTTGGTATGAAAGACTAAGTTATTTTCTTTTGAAAAATGATTTTACTGTTGGACTGGCAGATCCAACACTCTTTAAGAAAACTGTGAAAAATAATGTTTTGTTGGTTCAAATTTATGTTGATGATGTAATTTTTGGATCAACCAATAAAATTCTTTGTCATGAATTTTCAGAATTAATGAAAAAAGAATTTGAAATGAGTATGATGGGAGAATTAAATTTCTTTTTGGGTCTTCAAATATTTCAAAAAGATTTTGGAAATGTTTTAAATCAATGCAAATACATTACTGATTTACTTAAGAAATTTGGACTTGAAAACAGCAAGCCATTTACAACTCCTATGTGTACTAATATAAAACTTTATTTGGATGAAACTGGAAAATCAGTGGACAACAAGTTATATAGAGGTATGATTGGTAGTTTGTTATATCTTACTGCTAGTAGACCAGATATAATGTATTCAGTATGTCTTTGTGCTCGATTTCAATCAAATCCCAAAGAATCCCATTTAACTGCTGTTAAAAGAATTTTTAGATATTTTAAAGGTACTATTTATCAATCTCTGCTTTATCCAAAAACCTCTGATTTTAATTTAATTTCATATTCATATGCTGACTTTGGAAGCTGTAGATTAGATAGGAAGAGTACTTCAGGAACATGTCACTTTTTAGGAAAGTCTTTAGTATCATGGTCTAGTAAGAAACAACACTCAGTTGCCCTGTCAACAGCCGAGGCAGAATATGTGTCTGCAGGTAGTTGCTGTGCACAGGTGTTGTGGATGAAAAACACTCTTATGGACTTTGGATGAAATTTCAATAATACACCTATTTTATGTGATAATACTAGTGCAATTAATATTTCAAAAAATCCTATTAGTCATTCTAGAACTAAGCACATTGATATAAGACATCACTTTTTAAGAGATCATGTGTTTAAAAAGGATATATTTTTAAAATTTATAAATACGGAAAATCAATTAGCAGATATTTTTACTAAACCACTTCCCATGGAAAGGTTTGAATTTATTAAGGGGGAGTTAGGTTTATTTAATTTTAAATAGTTTTTTTTAAAATCTTATTCTGTTTTCGAATTCTGCTTAATTTCTGTTTCCCGCTATAAGTAATTTTATTTTGTTTTAAATAAAAGTAATGATTAGTGATTACATGGGAATCAAGGCTGTCAGAACCGTTTCACCTTCTAAACTGCTTTACCTTTTTTTTTCGGAAACCCTTTCGAAAACCTAAAACCGCACATCTTCTCCAAAACCCTTTTCTGAATCTTCAAACCCTAAACTTACGAACCTTCAGAAATCGTTGTTGGAATGGCAAAGACTAAGCGTCCAGATGAAGCCGAGAGCAGTGCTGCAAAGAAACCTAAGGTAGTTGGTCGGAAAATACTGCAAGGTAAAGTCATAGATTTAGAGTGGCTGTTTGAAACTAATTTACTGTTGAAGCAAGCGTTGTCGTTTCAAAGCCTTGAGCAAGCTTTTAATAGTGAAAATTCTGAGTTTCTATATGAGGTAGAAATGAGACATTTCTTTAGAACTGTTCAGTTTATCCTTGGAGATACAGAGGATAGTTTATTGGCTCAAATAGAGGATAAGGACTTTTCAATATCATCTTTAGAGATAAGTCAAATTCTTAACTGCCTTCATGAAGGAGTTTTTCATTTCGATTTACGGAATATTGGAGATTCTGTACATAAGTCTGAAGACATTATGTCTTTTCTATTTGGAACCAGAGTGATAAAGAAGATGTTTATTAAGGATTTGGAGCCCGATCAGAAAATTTTGGTAAAATTTGTTCAGACTGGTTTAGCACCAAGAATGGCTGAGACGGAGAAAATCCTATACCCTGACATGTACATAATGTATCTTCTGATGTGTGATATTAAGTTTAATTTTCCTCGGTTTATGATAAGATATCTGAGTTACTGCTGTCATAGTGAAGCAAGAATGACCTTTTTCCCTTATGGAAGGTTCATTTCTTTGTTTTTGTTTAAAAGAGGAATGATCAGATTGGTAGATGCTGGGGTGAAATGTCACCACAGTAATGTTTTTAATGCTGGAACTTTGAGGAAAGTAGGATACTTCTGGAGCACAATTAAAGGAAAACTCTTACCTGTTGGAGCTGAGGAAAACTCGGAGAGTGCTCAGGCTCAACCGGCTAAGTCCAAGGAGGGACAAGCAGAATCAAGAGTTAGTATAGTGGCAAGGAGAATTCGTTTTGAGATGGAGGAAGTTGAGGAAGAGAGAAGTCAAGAAGGACTTCAATCTAGAAGGAAGAGGTCAATTGATGAAGAAATTATCTCTCCTGCCTTGAAATACTCTGAACCGTTGTCTTATTCATTTGTGAGAGAAGCTGTTGTGGAGCAGACTGCACCGATAGAGGAACCAGTAGCTCAAACAGAAACTCAAAAAGAACCTCAATATGCTGCTGTGGCTGTTGAAAAAGTAATTCAACAAGAACAACTTATGGAGGCAGTGCCTGGTGAAGAAGTGGCCCGACCTCAAGATTTACATGAAAATATCGTTCTTGACCATTCAGTAGAAGTCAGAGAGACTACTGTTCATGATGAACATACTTCTGATGCAAATACAGAGGTACTTCAGGAAGATTTTTCAGTGGAAGAGTTTCAGGCTTCAAAAGATAGTTCAGTGGATCAACCTTGTCTGGACAAGGACAAAGAACAGTCAGATGCAGATTCTTTACCACTTTCCCTGCTTCATCAACCTAATTCTGGACATGAGAATCGAGCACAGGGTGCCCCTGATTCGAGAAAAGAAGAAGTTGTTGAGTTGTACAAGCGTATCTCTCAGTTATAATCTGAAAATGTTAGTCTCAGAAATTCTCTGAACTTAGAGCAGTTGAAGTTTCAGAAGCTGAAAGAATGTACTGTTTCAAGACAGGAAGTAGATTTGTTTAAGACTGATATGTTGCATGTTGTTGATCAGTTAAAATCAGAGATGGTAAAGAAAGATGATTTGTCTGAGTTGAAGATTTACATGGAGAATAAATTTGAGTCTGTTGCAAACAGTGCTGTGAGTGGATCAGGCTCTTCACCTGATTTGATTCGGAGATTTCAAGCAATTATTGCAGCAATGAGCAATATGAGTGACAGATTACACGATCTTCAGTGTAATAGTGCCCCTTTTTCAGTTTTGCTAGATAATCAGAGATTTTTAGTGGATCAGTTGACATCTGGAGAGCAACCGATTAGGATTCTTTTGAATCAGTTATCAGAAAAACTGGCTCTTTTTGTTGAAAAAGAAGAAAGAATGCATGAGTTTTTCAGAATTAATTTGATTGAAGATATTCATATGACTCAAGAGAACAGAGATCTTATCATCAAGTTAGGAGATGGGATGATGAAGAGGCTCAGAGAACAGTTTTCAGAGATAAAGACCGCGATTCAAAGGAGATAGACACCTTTTTCCCGTCTTATCTATGAACCTTGATTCCTCTGTGTATCACAATCGTTTATATATAACAGCTTGTGAATGAAAATTCTTTTCTTACTTTTTTTTGTTTTGTTGTTTATTGATTTATGATTGAGTTAGCCAGTATAACAAATTCACTTATTTCATACACAGTTAATTATAGCGTTTACTTATAGTTCAGTGCAATATTGAATGTGTTCAAATCCGTAATTTTTCATTCTTTTTGATATCACAAAAAGGGGGAGAATTTGGATAAACACAACATTTAAATTCATTTGTTTCCTATGAAGAAATTTGGATATATACGACATTTATCTTTTATCTATTTTTAGCTGAAAATTTATTTTTATGGGGGAGAAATTTTATTATAGTTAAATATTGTTTTAATCCTTTCAAAATTCTAAAATTTTATAAAACTAATTTTTCAATAAAGATTGCAATTAAATTAGTTCTATTATTTTATGGGTTTTGTGATCATCAAAAAGGGGGAGATTGTTGAGCAATGTATTGTTTTCAAACAATTCAAAATAATGTTTTTTAAAGGGGGGGATTATTTTAAATAATACTCTGTCTCTTTATGATGATTTTGATGCTCACAAATACCCTTAATTATTTACTAATTATTTCGTTGAGTATTTTGCAGGAATTTAATTTATTTATTTATTTCATATAGCGAGATTTCATACTTCATTTATTCCGAGATCAATTTTAGCGCGTTCTGGAATCACTGTAGCGCGAGATCAATTTTAGTGCGTTCTGGAATCACTGTAGCGCGAGATTAGTTTTAGCGCGTACTGGAATCACTGTTCATACCCTACGTTGATGAACGTAATGTATGGATGAAAAGTTTACTTTTTATGTTAAAAGAAACGTATGGTTAAGGAACCTTACGTTATTTTGAAACGTATGGTTAATGAACCTTACGTTGTTGAAAAGTATGGAAGAAGAACATTACGTTTGGAAGGAACCTTACGTTTTTGTTGTTGGACCAGTATGGAAGAGAAACAGTACGTTAGTTTTCAGTGTTGAGTTTGTTTCTCAAAAGTATGGATCATCAACCTTACTTTTATAATCAACCGTACGTTCTTTGGAGAGTTGAAGCAAGACAAAGTATGGATGATCAACCCTACGTTTGAATGCTGAAGAGAAAGTATGTATGTTCAACCTTACGTTTGAGCTTACGTTCTGAACCTTACGTTTGTGAACCTTACGTTTGTGAACCCTACGTTTGGAGCCACGTCATCAACCCTATGTTTGGCGTCGGGATATTTTTGACAGACGATATTTCCTTTTGCATTGGTCAAATAGGCGGATTATTAAGCGGATTTCGAGCTGATTCTTAAGTACGACTTTGACTGAATCAAAGACGATTTTCAACGGATTAATGATTGATTTAAACAGAGCTTTTTATGCCGATTCTTCAGGGGAGTTACAACGGCTCTGTTATTTCATTTAATATCGCGAATCTAAAGGAGATTTTCATGGATCTATTTATGCGGAAGATTTTCTCAGATTTGAATATATATGTTCTATCTTGGAAACTTCGGATATATATATATACACAGGAAAGTGTATGAAATATACAGATTGATCTTTTAACGAGCAAGAAACAGAGACCGTGTGAAGGCGTTCTTTTCTGGTGATCGAGAAGAAGTGTAAAACCTTTATTACTGAAGGAAGATCTTGATAGCAGATTCACGTGTTCTACATCAACTATCTGTTGTGAATCTACTACTGCTGAAGTTGTGAAGTTTCTGGTAATATCTATTGCAACTGGATTGACTCAGAACTGTTTTGATTACAGATCTTTATTTTCTGAAGACGACGATCTATCTACTGTCAATTGCATTCTGTTGCAATTGTGAAGAACAACTGGAGAAGTGTTTTCTTTATCGAAACCCTTTTTATTTTTGAGTTATCAGCTTCTCGTTCTAAGCTGTGTGGGTTCGTGTTTGAACCAGGAAGGCTGTGTTTGCCTGAAACTTGTAAAGGTGTCAACTGCCTGTACTCAGTTGTGAACAGGTCTGTGGAAACGAGGACCAGATAGTGAAAATCGCCAAGCTCGTGGATTTGAGCGTTGGTGGAGTGGACTAGGGGCCTTCTGTTCCCCGAACCACTATACATCCGTGTGTTCATGCTTTTACTTTTTCCGCTGCATATTTAATCGTGCAAAAGCATAGTGGATAGAATTTTTCTAAATTGAAGAGATTGTAATAATTTTGAAAAGACACAATTCACCCCCCCTCTTGTGTGTAATCCGTAGATTCAGATCCAACAAAAACTACACTTATTTCTAAGAATTGATCCTCATATAGTGCTAGAAGTTATTAAGAATGTGGAATGGATAAAATCTTTGATTGAAGAGATTGATCAAATTGAGAATAACTCCACATTAGATCTTGTATCTAGAACTAAAAATAAAACTTCTATTGGTTGCAAGTGGGTTTTAAGAAATAAGCTAAATAATATAGGTACTGTATCAAGAAATAAATCCAGTATGGTGTACAGATGATATTCTCAAATGGAAGGAATTGAATTTGAAGATATCTTGTCACCATTTGAAAGAAAGAAAACCTATAAAATTTATTTGGAAATTATGGCATAAAAAATTATAAAGTTTATCAAATGGATGTGAAACCATTCTTTCGTAATGGTGATCTCTAAGAATTATTATATATTGTAAAAATTTATGGGTTTTTTCTAAAAAATTATTGAAGAATGATATGTCGGTTGGGATAATCATTGTATGTTTTGAAACATGTCTCTAGAGACTATTTTTCTAAATTAGATGGTTACATAAGGGATATGAAGTTTGTAAAAGGTAAAGTTAATAGTCACCTTTATGTGAGAAAAATGTCCAACGATACTCTCATTTTCAGTGTATATGCGCTTGAAATCATATTTTATGGTGACAAGGAAGGTTTATGAGAATAATTTGTCAAGAAAATGAAAAGAAATTTTGAGATGTCCATGGTTGGTCAGATGAAATATTTTCTAGTTTTTCAAGTTTAGTATAAGCCAAATTTCATATTATATCTCAATAAAAGAATGCCAATGAATTACTAAAAAATTTTGGATTGTAAAACGAAAAATAATATTCAACATCTATTTTAGTTGGAACTAAATTAGGTTAGGATTAAGCTATAAACAATGTCAATTATAAATAATTTATAAGAATAATTTTAAGTCTTATTTATCTCAAAACATCAAGACAAAATATAAATTATGTATGACACTATATACTAGATTTTAGAGTGATCCAAAAGAATACATCTTTTTGGATGAAAAAATAATTCCAAGATTTGTGAATGGAACTAGGAACTATGGCCTGTTATACAGACATAATGTAGATTTGAAACTATTGGGGTTTATAGATACTGATCAGGCAGGTGATTGTGGAAACAAGAGATCAGCCCTAGGTGGAACCAACATTATGAGAGAAGGATGTGTCATTTTTTATATAAAAATGTATAATTCAATAACACTGATCATAATATAGGATGAATATATTAATTCTATACATTCATGCACATAAATTATTTGGATGCAAGTGTAGTGGGCAGAGTTGAAAAAGTGAAATTGAAAGACCACTAAAAATTTCATGTGATAATAAAAGTGTTATTGGAAAATATGACAATTTATAACAAAATTCAAGATCCATGAATATTGATATTAGGTATCATTTTAACAAATAAAAGGTGGTAGGTGTATATATCAAGTAATAATGCATTTCTACTAAATATCAGGTCAAAAGTATTTTCACCAAAGAAATGCCAAAAGAGAGGTTTATTGATTTAAAGTTGAAAATTCATGTTTAAAATTCTCCTCTCACTTGAATACTTTCAATAGTTACCTCATTATTCCCTATATATTTATGTATTTTGTGATAACAAAGTAATAAATTGAAATAGATGTGTTTTTCTTCATGGATTTCATTTAAGTCCATGATGATGAAAGTGGATACGTCTCTTGAGGGGTCAAATTTATGAGGTTTGAGTTAGCCAGTCACACTCCTATATCAGTTTGAATTGAATTTATCTAAAGGTATTTCATTATTAATGAAAAATGATGATAAAATGGGAAATTATTATTATGTACCTAAACTTTAAAATGTGTTTGATAAATTGTGTGAGGAATATTGTATTTCCTTTGAGACTTTCTATGATTTATTTCACATACCTGGATATTTGAAATATATCTAAGATACCTTTGGTTATATCTCAATTGTTTTCTATATTGGGTTTTACCATGTATACATAGAGGTGATTAACTAAAAGCTATTTTCCAAATGTCATGATATATCGTTCTTTCTAATAAAATAATTAGAAAATAATTTTTTGAGAAGACACATGAGTTGAGAAGACACCACTTACCCTTTACTTTTGATTGTCATTAAGGGGGAGAAATGATATAAAAATATGGACTTTTCTTTGATAGGATATATTTTAAGGGTTGTTGATAACAATATAAAAAGGAGGATATTTTTTAAACCTTAGTATTGAATTTATTATCACACTGTGTAAATATGTGTTTGGTGAATGTGTATGAAGTAATGATTCCTTGATAATTGTTATGGATTCATCTAATAGCTTCAGATTTCATTATGGTACAATTCTTCTTAACATGTCATTTTATGTCACACATGGATATCTATTCATTGAGTTTATAATTTTGGTGATTGTTGGGATGATCTTAAATGTTAAAGACACGTTTCATTGAGGACATGTTGTTTACAATAAGTGTGAAATATTTTGAGGAAGATGAATTAGTGATATGAGGATTTGAGAGTGTTGTGTAATTTAAAATTGATAAGGCATTTAATTTTTTTAACTTAAACATGATAATTATAATAATTTATACAAAGGAGTCTTACTTAAAAAATTGTCCGTCTCACTAGACCAGCGTAGCCAAGCTTGAACTCACTACTTTGGGACCCGTAGGTCAACCATTATCAAGGAATTAACTAGGCCATACCATGGATGATAAGAGGTAGAGATCCCACATGGAGAAGGTAGGACCATGTATGGTGCCTATGGAGCATGCATGGATTGGGCTAGTGGCCCACGTATACTACATTGATTGGGCCAGTGGACCATAGATAAGAGGAGCCACCACCATGTAGGGAGGCACAAAGATAGGGTATTCTTGATTTTTGGACACTTATGGCTTGATTATATTGTTGAACCATGACCCAAGAATTATAATATTTTGTCATGGTATGAAATTATGTGGGTATTTTTCACCCATAGATTAAAAACATAGAAATAATGTGGTTGTCCGATCTGATCATTCTGTTTAAATGAGAGTCATCCGATCTCATGATAGTTTTATTTTTCCTATCCATGAATGATCCCTTCATAGATGAGCACCTCAGGGTTGAGGTTTGCAGACTAAGAACTCTTTAGCTCAGGTGCCCTACAGAAACTTCCATTATTCATCAAGAGTTCAAAAATACTAATAAGAATGATATCTATGAAACATAAAATGATTTGAACAAAGTTATATGCAAACTATAATAAAATATAAATGAATTAATGGTGTGTGGTGAATTAATTTTTTGTGAAAATAATTATTGAAAATAAATAAAAATCCCTTGATTATCAAATAATGACATGTTTTGCATCTGGTGATGCTTCACGGTGATGGTACCTTACGAAAAATGATTTGTGGTGAAGTTATTTGTAGACACCCATTTAGTAAACTGTATGAAGATGGTTTTTTGGGGGAATTCATAAATTCCATGCGATATAGAGTTATATGTGAGAAATAATACATACAATATTTGGTGATTATAAATAAATCTCTTATGTATATAGTTTTTCATAGATGAGTGGTTTTTTGGTGAGTAATGATATGGGAGATGAATTATTTGGTATGAAAAATGTGAAGGATAGTTGCATGCAGTGCATGACTTGTGATTGAATAATGTTTTTAAAAAAATAATAAAAAAGTTTTTATGAATGAAATTTTATATGATTCAGAATTACTGCATGCAGAGTACTTGAGTTAGCAGTTAAGTAGTAAGAGACCAGAAAAAGTTTTTACAATCGATTTGTGGAGAAATTTTACAGTGTTTCTATACAGAGTCTAAAAAACCACTTTAATCTTTTTTGCATGATAATATAATTATTTTTTTATAAATACTTTGAAAACCACTGGAGAATTGTTTATAAATAAAGAGTTTATTTTTAAATAAGGTACTGTGATTTTTGCATGAAAATACAAATATAAAGAGTGAGCAGTGTTGCTGAAGTTCACCACATATAATTTTTTTGAAAAAAAACCATTTATCACTCACAATGTTGAGATTTTTATCATGAAGAAATGCGATTTATTTGAAGATAGTATGGTATGGTGTATATAAAGGCATAAAATTGTTCTTAAAGAAGTACATTTTTATACAGACAGTTCACTAAAACATATATATTTTTTTCATAATTATTTAATGAAAATAAATAAAATTTGACATTTTATATGATCATAATTTTATTATAAAATATTGAGATATAAATTGAGGAAAAACCTTTTTAGTGGAGTTCTTTAATTTGTGAGTATATAGTCTTTTATTTATCTTGAAGGCTAAAAAGAAAAACTTTTATCAATTATTGCAGAACAAGTCAACGTCCAGAAGAGGCCTTTCTTGTGTTTTCATAATAATATAGTGTGAAAATATTGGTTTAGTGGGAATCTCAAAATCATATTGGGGCCTTATTCTCATTAAGAAATGTATGTTCTAAGTATTTGTGATTATAGTGGATAATATGTGATTGGGGAGTCCAACCAATCACAATAATGAGTAGGCTCATTCCGAGACGGAACATTGTAAAAATATTATGCTCCTGTGCCATTTTTTTAATTAATTTGGTAGAGTATGAGTTATTATAAGAGTGTATTAGATCCTAATAGTCCAATAAGAGTTTAATTTAAAAAGAAAGAAAAATTGTTAAAATCACCATTGATTCAACCCCCTCCCAGTGGTGCAACACCTCCCAGTCACTTCAAATAGGTTAACCATTGTCAAAGAAATAAACATAAAATCATCCATATAATAATATTCATGAAATAATTATCACTATTATACATTAATTACACATCTAAATATAACAATGAAATATTTTTTTGAAAAATGAACTAAGTTTTAATCATGGAGACTGTAGGTCAGCCGTATGCATGAGTAACATTTTCATTCTTCAATGATCAGTATGGAAATAAGGTATATATTATATTATTTTTCTAGAATGATAATTATATCATTAATATAATATTATTTATTTAAATATACTTATATATATCTTTCATGTTATGTGGTGATGAAAAAAGAATCACATCTCTTTGTGGAGGTGATAGTCCCCCTGAATGCATGAACGAAGTTATCATTTTTATGTTCATAGAATTGGAAGAATTTAAATGATATATTATATTTTTATAATGATAAATATATAATTAATATCATATATAAAAATTAATTCTATAATTTTATCAATCCATGATTGAAAATAATTGATAATTAATGACATCGATTCGCAACGCGGTAGTCCACTGTACACATGAATAATGATTTTGTAACACATTTGATGGAAGCAGAGATGGATATAGTTCATTGTATAAACATAATAACAAATAAGTATATGTAAGATAATGTAATTATTATTTTTTCATGGTTTAAGAATAATTATATGATGTGGAATAATAAATAAACTAGAAATGCTTGTTTCAAAATGATACATATTCTTTGGAAATCATCCATACGTTACACCTTAAGTCTACTAAGGTTGGTATTCTTCCTAAAACTAGATCTTACGAATGTGAGGATGGATTATATGAAAGGATTTTGTTTTTTATTGGATAAAACAAATGAGCTTTGAAGTGTGTATGATTGAGAAGAGTATTTTCCATTTTATAAGAGGGGAGAAATACTCTTGGAATTTTTCAAAATAGTAAAATATAATAAAACTGTTACAGATCCAAATACTTCAAAATATTATATAAACAAAAAAAAAATGAAATGTTTTTCCATATATTGTCATTACTATTCTTATTTAATTTTTTTATTTTTAAATTATTTAATAAAATATGAACTCTAGAAAATATCATTTTTGTCAAATTTGATACTATTCATTACTTTGACTTTAAAAACATTAAGAAAACCAGTCAAATTTAAACCAACTATTTTATTATATTCTAAAAATTTAAATTTAATCTATATTTTTTTGGATAACATTTTTTATATCTAATTATATCTATTTTGATATTTTTATTATTATTAATTTTATTTTTCCAATAATTAAATAATTACTGTATCAACATTGTGAAAGCATTTAAAGTAATTTTTTATTCCCCAAATAGTAAAAATAAATAACCATGATTAATATAAATATTTTAAGTTTCAGAAAAACATTTATATTCTAACATATCTTCTATATATCACCGTATTAAAAATATTACACATAATAAAACAAGAGTGTTATATGTTGGAATTTTCTTTAAAAAAAATATTATAAAGGTTGTAACATATCTAAATGGAAAAAAATTCTAATATAACTAAACATTTAATGATTAAATATGAAAATTAGTCATCCAATTAAATTTATTCTTGTTTATGGTCATTTTCTAGTCCTTATCATTTTATTTGTAACCTTAATTACCCGATTTACCATTTTCTATAGTAATAGAAATTACTAAGGTTACTATTAATATAGAATAAAAATAAAAGGGGTATTTTAAATAAATGTAGAACTAATATTTACTAATATGAAATTATTTTTTCAAAATTCAAAACACATATGTTTTATATTTTAATTTAAATTTAAACTGATAAAGCGTAATAAAAAAATATCTTTTCGTGAAAATTCCTTTTTAAATATATATTTTTTATAATAAATTAAGGAATAAGATAAATTCAAAAATCCAAGATTGGATAATTTAAAATCAAATTTAACTAATGAAAATTTTAAAACTAATCAATAACATAATTTTACCTTTTATATAATTAAAAATGAAATATAGTTTTAGATAAAAATAATTTTTTTTCACTATTTCTTTTTTTGTGTGTGTAAAGTGAGCTCAGTGGATCTTATTATAATAATATAAAAAAATTACAATAGTCTAAATTATGACATTTAACATTTTTTCCGGTGTAAAATGGGTAAAATATTACAATGGGGAGTGTTATAGTATATGTACACATCATTATTCAATCCCTTATTTTCAAGTCCATAAGCAAGATAATGGGACTTACAAAAAACATGAGTGATAATATAATTCATTAAAGATAGATTTTTTAGGAAATTAGACAATATCATAGTCAGATTCCATGAGAGATGAATCTAACTAAATCTGAAAGACTCTCTAATTGTATTTCTAAAGAATAAAATGACTTCCGTAAAAGAAATATGTTATTATTTTATAATCATTTACCAATAAATTAATATTTATTTGGAACATTATATTTATTTCATAAATAATTTATTACTATTCACACTCACTAATTTAATGGATTGGTTATAACTATCACATTTAAATAATAATATTTAGTTTTTCATTTAATATTGATGTGTCTTATATTATTCACTATCCAACATATTGTTTCCTTTAGAAATATCTGGATATTAAATTCTACCCCTTTTTTAAAATTACATCCTCAAAATTTTGAACATGATCTCAGTAGCTAGTGTTTGAATTTTCTCAATAACATTGTTGAAAATCCATATTGAAAAAATTATCTAAAAATATTCATTTAGAAATGATAGAAATGAAAGTATGAAGGTTACCTGAGATAAAACCTATTTGGTTTCCATGTAGGAAAACATGGACATGGAATAGAAAAAATAATGCACATGGACTGATATAGAGTGATATAGAACATGGTCTTGGGAAATTTATCCATCACAAAATCATATATCTATGATGGGTTAAAAGTCCATTTATTACTCAATAATAAATTTAAATAAATCAAAATTTTGTTTTTAAAATAATTTTCTCAATTTTGAGAAATTATTTTACTATCTTGACTAAAAACGTATGGAAATATACTTACATGAAAAGTAGAGTTTCATCCTTTAATCAATTTCCACCACAAACTCATCTTGTGATCTAAATTATGATTATGGAATTTTCATGCATGAAACAGTAGAGTCAACTTACATGGAATAAAATCCACAAAAGGAAAAAATTTCCTCTAGTATTTAGGCATTAACCCAAACCAAAATGGTTAACCCAATGTAATATAATTCCCAAAAATTTTAAAATGTTATCCAATGAAAAACTAATATAATCTCCAAAAATTAAACTATAATACCTAGAGTTTAACCTATATAATTCAAAAAATAAATATCCTTAAAATTACTCAAAAATATTCTAAAGTAATATTAAAACCTGAAAATCAAAAAATATTTGACAATATAGTCCTCCAAGTTTAATTTTATCTTTATCTACATATAACATCAATCACTCTTAATGTCTCATACCAAAAATTTAATTTCCTAAATCACATAATCTCCATGATATGATAATAATTTCCATAAATAAATTGAATCACCATTAAACAATAATAAAATCATGTATTCTTCAAATTTTTTAATAAATCTTCCTTCCTTAAATAAAACACCATAGTACTCTTTTTTCCTTAATCATATAGGTTTTCCAAAATAGTGGGCATATTCTTAAATAATATTAATCACCTAATCACCATTTTAATTTCTAATCCCATGGTTATTAATATGATAAAAAAATGTTACAAAAATTTACTCAACCTTTAATAGTAAGATAGTTTAAATAAATAAAAACAATTTCATACTAACAAGGAAATCGTCTAGGACAGTGGAATGCAGTGCACCCTTGTCACCCTTTGGTTGTGGGTTCAATCCCTACAGCCTTGTCGGATGTGATGGGTTGTCACCCATCTCATGATTTTTCCATTTTCAAAATCTATAATAATATAATCATTATAAAATTATTTAATTGTGATAATTATACAAAAAAAACTTAAAATATTCAACATTAAATAAATGTTTTATCCTTAAAGGTAATATAATACCTTTCATTTTGCTTACAAAAATGTAATCACCCATAATTACCTAAAAAATAACTTTCTCAAAAAATATCACTAGTAACCTTAAAATTTCATATCTTATAGCCTTAAAAGGGGTTTATAAGACATCAAACATATGATCAAACATAAAATTATAAACCCATTATAGTATCCATATCTCTTAAGAAAAATTATTATTCTTCAAAGTTATCTAAACCCTCATCTGAAACAACATTGAGGACCCAATGATAAGTAGTAAATATTCTAGTGTTTTTGAGATATAATTCAATTTTCTTAAAATTATGAAGTTCTTTTCAGTTTAGAGTTTTAGATAATTAAGAAAAAAACTTACAAAATAAAACCATACATTGTTAGGTCTATAAGACCTCTGCATTATTTGAGCTTTTATTTTTAAAATCACAAACACCCTCTTCATAAATATATTTCCTCACACTCTAATATATTTCCTTACACTTACATCAAAATCCTTATAAACAAAATTTCCTTAGTCTTTTGAGTTAAATATATTTTTATTAAGGTTTTTAGAAATCTATTTTTTTTATTATAGAAATGTTCTTAAGGTTCTGAAATTTGGTTCATGGTTATAACTTACAAGAATTCCTTAATACATTATTTCCGGTTCTCTATTTTCACTGTGATACCGATCTAGAATTAAATCTGGTATCTTATTTTCCATATACATAGGTTTACATTTTTTCGGTTTTCTAATGTTCTTAAACTCTAACTTCTTAGTTATTGGTATTGATGTTCCTTAAGACATATTTTTCATAATAATACCAGAAATCCAAATACTGAAATCCATACACCATTTTAAGCCAAACTGGAAATCCTATTAAAATTTTCCTTATACTTTACTCATACCTATTTTATGAAAACCCATTCTGGAATTTATAATTATAGAATTTATTACTCAAAAAATTATTTCTGTAGAATTCTGAACCTTATAATTTCTTTCATATCATTTCAATTTTATCGTATTCCAAGTTTCATACACTAAAGGTGTAAGATCTTTATATTCATGGTTAGTTATATAAAATGATTTCATTGTTTCTATTATAAACTAAATGTTGTATGTTTTCCATGTGTCTAGGTCCCTCTGAGATTTAAGGTATTATGACCATTGGAGTGGAACTGACTAATAGATTTTGAAAGCTATAAATAGGACCTCAGATGATAAGATCCACATCAGTTCATATGTTTTTATTTTGGTTTTCATCTCTATAAAATTGAATTTCTCTAGAGTTATTAGCTTCTATAAACTCCCATGATTCATGCAGAAAGTTTGAACAACTTGTTCAATCATTGAATTATGCAGAATTGCTTCATGCAGAGGCGTGATTTCTTTAAAATCAGAGACATTGGGTTGCGATGTCAGAGGTTCCAATTTCCTTACAAATTGAGGTCTTGCTAGGGTATCAAGACAGATACCGATCTTAGGATTTAGGGATTACCTAGGTTTGGGTATGATAGTCCTTATTGTATGTATGAAACATGGGGCCTTTATCCAAGGTTGTTGGATACCATCCTCTTTGGGTTAAAATAAGATTGTAAAATTCCAATGCTTTGTAAAAGTTAGGAAGTTTTATTTTTGTATAAACTTTCTTACATGTATCTTTGATTGTAAGAGATTCTATATGCCTTGTGGTAGAATTTATTTGTAAGAAAAGATTCTTAATAATTAAATATAAGAACTTTATATTTCTCTTAGAAAGTAATTTTTCATTAGAGGTGTTGTGATTTTAGTTTATACAAAATTTCCTTAAGAAAATTTTAAAGTATACGATTCACCCCCTCTTATATATTAGTATTTTGTAGAATATCATACTCCATACCAACCTATTAATTGGTATCAGAGGATGGTTACCTCATACTCTGAACCAATTTATCAATTCATTTTAGAGTGTTGGTTCAATCTGAATTAATCTCACGATTAGATTCAGAAGATAAATCATAAACTTCTTCATATTTTCAGAATCAAAATTTTGGACTCACAAGACCAGACTCATATTTTTCTTAGAGATAATAAAATTTTCTTTATACATTATAATTTTTATTAAATTTTTCTTTGAGAACTTTATATTTTCTTCAAGCACCACTACTAAGATTTTTGTCAAAGAGAGGTATATTTTTATGGTAGGATCCATGGATATTGGTTATTTAGAAAATTTAAAACCTACCAGACCTACTATTTTTTATGGAAACAATTATGAGTACTGGAGATATAAGATATTGAATTTTGTTATTAATACTGGAGTTGATAACTACCTGATGCTGAGAAGAGATTATAATATTCCTATTAAGGAATTGAGACTTTTAACTAATCAGGAGAGAGTAGTATATCATGCTAATTTTAGAGTCATAAATACATTGCAATGTTCCATGACTATGAACATATATAGTCAAATATCCTCACGTGAAGCTACACATAGTATTTTTAAGAAATTTGATGTTACTCATTTTTGGAACTTTTAATGTTATAGAGACAGGAAGAGATATGTTGAGAGTTGAATATCATGGATTTAGCTTTATTTATGGAGAAACCATAAGAAAATTTCAGAAAAGTTTCATGAATATTGTGAATATCTTACAGTATATGGGAGAAAAAGGTCTTGATAATGAAATACTTGTTGACAAGATCATAGACATCATGCCTAATAAATGGGAGTCCAAGAGGACTATAATTAATGAGAACAGAACAGTCACCCATATTTCCATAGATGATCTTTTTGGAACTCTTCTTCATCGCGAGACTAGAATGAAGAGATATGCAGATAATATTAATAAAAAGAATGGAAATGGAAGTGTTTCATTCACAATAACTTCTAACTGTACAAAATCCAAAACTCCAGAAAGAGTTACTAGATCAATGTCAAAGAAAGTTACTATTCAGTCAGAATATAGTGATATAGAAAAATTTGGCAATGAGATAGATAATATTTTTTGGATAATGAACAATATATTATCTCAGAAGAACTATCAAAATGATTTCAAGAATAGAGACTACAAAGAAAAAAAAACTAGAAGTTACTTGCTATGAATGCAGAAGAACTGGTCATATCAGACCTGATTGGCCATCTTTGAAAAAGAAGGATATGAAGGAAAGGAATTCAGAGAGAAACAAGAAATATTTATACCATTCTAAGAACAAGAAATGTATTAAAGAAAATGACACTGGTATTGATAGTTTTGGAGACTATTCTGAAAGTAAATATTTTGAATATGAATCATCAGTATAGAATAATATCGGATTCATTACTTCAACTTATTTCCCAAATACTTGTCTTATAGACAAGGTATGCTCTGCCGAGGATGTAACAAATTTAACTCTTGATAATAATTAGTATCCTATAGATATTACATCTGATGAATGTACTTCATCTTTAAAGAATGAAGAAATACCTTCATATTAAGAAGTATCTAGATTTTCCATGTTTTTAGAAGAAAAAAATTATAAAATTTCCAAGAAACTAGAAAAGTAAAATAATAGAGAAAAAGTTTTTACAAAAGGTATTTCAGATCACACTAGAGATCTTAAATATAAGGATGAGATTTTATAAAAAATTTCTAAAGACCATAATGAAGTAAATTCTGAAAAGGAAAAACTTTCTAAATATAATAAGAATTCTATTTCAAAAATAAATGTTTTTGAGGAAAAATATAACTCTAAGGAAATGATTTATGAGGATAAGAATTTATTCATAAGAATAAAATCTAAAATATATTATCTTAAGAAACCTTTTGCCAACTTTACTTCTAGTAAAGAAACTTTTGACCAGATGTATTCTGAAATCACACCTCACAGATATATTTTTGTAGTAGGTTATAATCACAGAAAACATAATTTCAAGAATAAATAATTTTTTACATCCAAAGCCTCCTTCTGTAAAAAATATCAACATAGAGGACATTGGAGGAAAACCTGTTCTTTAAACAAAATTCAATATCTAGGTTTCCATAAGTCTAATTTTTCCAAACAAATGTGGGTTCCTAAAATGTTGTTGTCTAACCCTAGATCCAAATATTTTTGGATTCTGAAGATCTAACATTTATTTTTCCAGGAAAATGAAGAATGTACCAACATTATCCTGTATATAGATAGTGGACGTTCCCGTCATATGACTGGTAACAATAGTTATTTCCATAAGATTGTCAAAATGAATGGTAAAAAAGTATCTTTTAGGGATAATTCTCAATGAGATATTGTTGGTATCGATAATATCATTCTTCTTGGAAAAGTTTTAATTTCTAATGTTTTATTTGTTAATGGTCTTAAGAACAACGTTATAAGGATGTGATGAAGGTTACCTTGTGAATTTTAGGAATGATAAGTGTTTAGTTCACAATTCCAAGAATGAATATATTCTTACTTCCCATAGTCATGAAAATGTCTACAATTTGAACTTAGAAGACTTAAGAAGTCAATATATTCCTTGAATAAGAGAAATTTAAGATCACTCATGGCATTGGCATAGAAGGTTAGAACACTAATACCTTATGATCCTTAGTAATATCTCAATGAAAGGATTAAATAAGGATATACTAGTTCTATGTTTTGACTCTTCAAAAGTTTGTGACCCTTGTTATTTTGGAAAGAAACACAAATCTAGATTTAAATCTATTAGTGAAGTCTCAAAATCTAATTCCCTACATTTAGTGCATATGGATTTATTTGGTCCTACACAAACGGTATGTATTGGTGGTAAATATTATGTATTTTTTCTTTTTGATGACTATACAAGATATACTGGTGTCTATTTTATAGCAAGAAAATATGAATCATTTTCTTATTTTAGTATTTTTTGAGCTCAAGTAAAAAATGGAAAAATCATACCATTGATAAATATTCATAGTGATCATGGTGGTGAGTTTTTAAATTCAAACATTGAAAATTTTTGTATTAAGAAAGGTATTACTCACAATTTCTCAGCTTCTAAAACTCCTCAACAAAATGGTGTTGTAGAAAGAAGTAACTGAATTCTTTAAGAGATAACAAGAACCATGTTGAGTGAATATTATATAGAAAAACACTTTTGGGATGAAGTTATAAATACTACCTATTATACTATAAATTGTGTTTGATAAGTACTTTGATTAATAAAACTCCTTATGAGCTGTGGACTGGTCGAAAACCAAAAGTTTTTTTACTTCAAGGGTTTTGATTGTAATGTTTTTATCCTTAATACTATAGATAAATTACATAAATTTGCACCAAAATATTATGATGGAATTTTCTAAGGCTATTCCACTAACTCTAAGTCTTATAGAGTTTTCAATAAAAACATTTGTATTGTGGAAGAACTATTACATGTAAAATTTGATGAAACTGGTCCTTTTGTTTTCAAACAACCTGATTTAAATCTTCCAGATATATTTACTAAAAATGAACAACAAAAAATAATTTAAGATTATTATAAGGAAAATGTTCACAAAAATATTCATTTAATATTTAACCCTGATGATTTTCTACCTTATTTTTATAATCATCTTTTACAAAACTCTAATCAGTTGTTACTTATAAATCATCCTACTGATAATGTCATAGGAGATGTTAATCAACCTGAAAGGACTAGAAGTTCTTTATGGAATGAAATTGAATATGTTTATTTTCTTTCCCAATTCGAGCCAAAGACTTCTGAGGAAGCCTTAGGTGATGAAGATTGGATAAAGCTATACAATATGAACTCAATGATTTTGTAAGGAATCAAGTCCAGACCTTGGTTGAGAGACCTAAGGATACATCTACTATTGGTGTAAAATTTGTCTTCAAAAATAAAAGTGATGAAAAGGGGATTGTGGTTAGAAATAAAGAAACATTAGTTGCTAAAGGTTATAACCAACAAGAAGTCATAAACTATGAAGAAACCTATGCACCGGTAGAAAGATTTGAATCTATCCAAATTATTCAAGAATTTGCAGCATTCTATAATTTTAAACATTATCAAATAGATGTGAAGTGTGCTTTCCATAATGGATATGTACCAGAAGAATTATATGTAGACCAACTTCCCGATTTTGAAGATGTAAAACATCTTAATCATGTATATAAATTTACCAGAGCTTTATATGGACCTAAATAAGCCCCTAGATCTTGGTATTATAGACTTAAATGATTTTTACTTCTATAAAACTATTTTAAGGGAACAGTGGATCCAACAATTTATAAAGAAAATATAAGAAATATTTTTTTATAGTACAAATATATGTTGATGAAATTATATTTGGATCAACCCAACAATCATTAATATATTCCATTACAGATCTTATGAAGTCTTAGTTTTAGATGAGTGTGTTAGGTGAGTTAACATTCTTTCTTGGTTTTCAAATTTATCAAAAACCAAAAGAAAATTATATATCAAAACATAAGAACATAAAATATCTTCTTAAAATGTTTGGGTATGATATCACTAAGAGTATATGTACTCCTATAAAATCTTCTAAGACTCTTGATTTTGAAGAAGTAGGGAAACCTGTGGATCAAACATATTATAGAGGAATGATAGGAAGTTTAATTTACTTAATAGCAAGTCAACATGACTTAATGTTTCCCGTTTGCTTATGTGCAAGAAATCAAGTAAATCCTAAGGAATCCCATCTTAAGGCTGTGAAAATAATTTTCTAGTCCTAAAAAGGAACCTTTGATTTAAGACTTTTTTATTCTTCTAGAAATGATTTTGACATAAAAATATTTTCAGATTTTGATTTTTCTAGTTGTAAAATGGATAGAAAGAGTACATATGGAACTTGTCATTTCCTAGGAGATTCCTTAGTTTCATGGTCTTGTAAAAAGCCACATTTTGTAGCACTTTCCACTGCTGAAGAAGAATATGTAGCAGCTAGATGTTGTTGTTCTCAAGTGTTGCGGATGCAACACACATTCAGAGATTATGGCATGAGTTTTACCAATACTCAAATCTTATGTTATAACACTAGTTCCATATCCCTAAGTAAAAACCTATCACACCACTCACATGCTAAGCATATGGATATTTGGAATCACTTTCTTAGTGATCACACACACAAACAAGATATAATATTTCAATTCATCGGAACTCAAGAACAATTTTCTAAAAAATTTACCAAACCATTACCATCCAATAGATTTGAATATATTAAATAGAAGATTTGAATGATATCTGTAAGATAGTAATTCATATATACTTGTTGTTTAAGCATATCCTAACATTAAATTACTCCTAAATCCTGGGGGAGTACATATGTTTGAAAATTTTAAAAACAATTTTTTCCTTAAAATTTTATTTTTCTAGAATTAGTGAGTTTCAAAATAAATATTTTTCTGGTATCTGTTTTCTCAATAGACCTGTAATTTAACAGTTCCAAAAATTTTCATTTTTGAAATTTTAAGAAAATTTTTCATTAAGGAAATTTAACCTTAAGGATATATTTTCTTTAATTAAACCAAGTTTAAGGGTTTCTTTTTCATTATTTTTAAAATTAATGTATATTTTGAAAATCCCGGAATCGAAATTATCAGAATCCATATTTCTAGAGTTTAAATTCTCAGAGTCAAATTTCCTGTGTTAAGTTTTTCTACCTCAAGAAATTTATATTTGATACTGATAATTTCATAATATATTCCTTAAAGGTACATTTTCTTACACTCCTAGTTATTTTTAATAGTTCTATTTGTTTGTATTTCTTTATTTTAAGAAATTTTTCTTCTAATTCAAATTTCCTTAGAATCTGAGTATTCTTAAACCTCAAAATTTTAGTATGGATATATTTTTTCAACCATCTTCACCCATTAGATCATATTAGACAAATATCAATAGTTTTATTTTCTTTTAGAAGTTGAAAGGTCGTAGTTTGTCTATATATGGTCTACCCCACTTCAGGAGGATCCCATCAGTTCCTTAAACCTTCAAGTCGAAGTTCTGCGGCTTTAGTCTTTTTCATTATGGTTTTTTTCAGAGGCTTCTTATAGATCTTAATGTTAGTTAGTACATACCCGATGGTATTCAAGGAGAATAAATACAAGATGATATTTTGGGAGAGACTTGTATTTTAAAACTATTATAATCGGTATGAAACCTTCATCTCTCATATTATCAAATGTAATCATTGGGAGAGTATTTGTATAGAAAAGGAGAAGATTCAAGATTTTGTATATTCATATCTAGTAATACATTTTAATGACTCTGTAGATTTCATTTAGAAGGATGGTAAGGAGTATTTCAGGCTTAAGGCTTATGAAAAGTCTTACACCATTTCCTACTATAAAGAGGCTAAAATCCTAAAGATTCCCTATGAAGGAGAGGTCCTAATTAGTTCTTAGAAAATTCAAGATAAGGAAGGTTCTTTTTAGAAGAATCATGCTTTATATAGTCTCATCATCAGGGGAGTTAAGACCTCTAAGCTTTAACACTTATCAGCGGACCATAATTTGGTGGCATTATGGATGCAAGGGTTCTTTATCCAAAGAAAATGGGATAAATATTCCTTAAAAATGTGAAAAATTATCTTGTTAGAATTTATCATCAACCTCCTGAAGGTTAATTTTGTTAATTATATATTTATTATGATTAATAATATGAAAGGCGGTACCATCAAACACCAAATCCTGATATACCCTGCCACTATCTCACCGAAAGTGGTTACGGTCTTAGCCGAAATGAAAATTTCATGCAAGTCCACCTTGAATCCATGAAGGATTATATTTTTAAGTGAAGATAAACTGAATATAATGAATGTTTCTTATAATATGGACTCTAAGAATTTTGAATAAGTGGTGATGCCAGAAGTTTAGAAGCCGGCATTGAAGGGAGCTTTTTCAGAATCATCCAAATCAATAATGAAAAAGTTAGTACCAGAATCCTCAAAAAGCGCTCAACAGAAGAAAAAGTCTGATGAGTTCTGTCATGATGATCCTACCTCAGTAGCTCTGGTTTTAGCTCCACTAGTTTTAAAAAAATTGGAGGCTTACTATGATGATATTGTGACGGGATGGAGGATGTTATCTGAATCCAGGAAGGAAGGGGATCCAACCTTTGGGCTAAATCCAGTAGAGGAAAATGCTTTGAAGATTAAAACTACTAGTATGTTAGAGAAAGAAGCTAAGGAGTAGAAGTAGAAAAGAAAAAAATTGAGACAGTGACTATATGATCCTTTCTAAAGGAAGTAGAAATTTCCTCTGAGAAGCTACCGGTATCGGATGTCATTATGAAACCCAAAATGGTGAAGAAACCTTTAGTGATATCGAAACCTATTCCGGAACCACAAGTTGAAGTAGAGGAAGAGGATGAAATCATTCAAGAAGAAGAAAATGGTGTGATTAGAAAATTTGATGATTATATTGCAACACCAAGAGTTTCTACCGATGAAGAAGAAGAAGAAGAAGAAGAAGTTGAGACTGAAGTTGAAGAAGTAGAAGAGGTAGAATAAAAGATTGATGTAACTGGAGATAATGATGAAATCCATCAATCCATAAATAGTGATACCATAAGTGATGAAGAGAAAGAAAAAGAAGGGATTCAAGGAGGATCTATAGATGAAAAGTCTATAGTAAACGCGGAATTCACCATAGTTTCAAATCCTCTGCAGTTCCAAAAGTTTGTAAAGGGAAGGCCATTATGGTTTCTCCATATGATACTAACTCTCCTCAAAATCTTGAGAATCCAGAATCCTCTGTTCTGAAGGTGAATAAAGTATAATAAAACTCTGAGTCCTCATCATCTATGAGTGATGATTTTGTAAAAAATTCATTAAGGAAATTAGTAAGTACCATTCCGGTACTTCCTAACATAGATTCCTAGAGTCAAATAATGGAGGAAACCTTATACAAAAAGGTGGATTCAACATATATGCTGACAGACATGGTGGTGAAAGGTGAAGCTGATAATAATAATTTTCTCATTGATTACAACGTTCAAAAATTTCCATGTCATAAAGTGATGAACTGGACCTGAACCTTATCTGATATTGTTCTACAATTCTCGTACTTCCTAGAATCGACAAAGGGAGCTTTCAATGATGTAACAAATTAGCTGACCAATGTATAGACTTCTTTCTTAGAGAAAATTTTATGTGAGTTAGCTACGAGGAAAAATAAAGTCAAAACTCTTCTTGATCAAATGAATACCATAGCTTAAGTTTCCAATTATCAGAAAAGAATATTTTCTGGTCTTGTAAAGAAATCAGATTCACAAGAGGAAGTGATCAATGTTCTTGAAGATAAGAATCAGTCCCTAGAATTATAGATCCATGATTTGGAGAATAAGGTAACTGAGCAAGATTAATTGATAAAGAAGCTTAAATAAGATCACTAGGAGGTGAAAAAGGTTATGTCCTTGGTGAAAATTATTTTTTCAGAGAAGAAGAAGGAGGGTTGATATATTTTTTCCCATGCAAATTTTTTTTTGTAGTTTCATTCATGTGAAACATATTGAAAAAATAATTTCAAATAGTTTATATATTTTATCTTGTGAATATTTCATTCTAACCTTACAGGTCCATCTCCATTCGTTTTTGAAAAATCCCAAATGGGGAGAATTCTATCCAAGGTAGAAGTTAAAGGAAAAAAATTTTTAAAAGAAAATTTCCTTAGGTTAAAATAGAAGGAAAAATAACGTTTCTAACTTTTATCTCCAAGGAAAAGTTCTATATATAAGGGGGATTACTTATAAATAGAAGAATATATATCTAAGGGGAAGATTTACGTTCTTTATGAACTTCTACGTAAGGGAAGAATATTTTACACTAAGCCATACACTTAGGGGGGAGTTACGTTTTTTTAACTATAAGCTTTTTTTTCTTTCCTTTTTCAATTTTTTTGATGTTTTTTGTGCTTTCCAAAATGGGGGAGACTTTTAGGATGATAAGACCTCACCATTCCTTATGATTTTATTTTGAAAATCACATACATCTTCATCATAAATATATTTCCTTAGACATATATATATAAATTTCCTTATAACCAAAATTTCTATAGTCTTTTGAGTTAAATATATTTTTATTAAGGTTTTTATAAATCTATATTTTTATACTAGAAAAGTTACTAAGGTTATGAAATTTCATTCATGGTTATAACATACCAAAATTTTGTAAGACACTATTTCTTGTTCTTTTTTTTTCACAACAATACCGATCTAGAATGAAATCTGGTATCATATTTTTCTTATACTTAGGTTTCTAGTTTTTCAATTTTCTAAAGTTCTTAAACTCTGACTCTTGGTTATCTATACTGAAGTTTCTTAAGACATATTTGTCATACCAATACTGGAAATCCCAATACCAAAATCCTTATACCATTTTTATGCCATACTGGAAATCGTATTATACCTTTCCTTAATCTTTACTCGTACTGATTTTATGAAAACCCATTCTGAATATTATAATTCAGGAATTTATTATTCAAGGCATTATTTCCTTAGAATTTTGAACTATATAATTTCTTTCATATCATTTCAATTTATCGGATTCCATGTTCCTTACACTTAAGGTGTAAGATCTTGATATTCATGGTTTGTTATATAAATCGATATTGTTGTTTCTATTATAAACTAACCTTAATATGTTTTACACATGTCCAGGTCCCTTTGATATTTAAGGAAATATGACCGTTGGAGTGGAACCGACCGGTAGATTTTGAATGCTATAAATAGGAACTTAGATGAGTAGATCTATATCCGTTCACATTTTTGTATTTTGGAGTTCATCTCTCTAAAAGTGAATTACTCTAGAGTGAGATGATCTTATAAAATATTAGGCTTCATGTAGGAATATTGAACGGATTGTTAAAACATTGCATCATGCAGAATTCCTTCATGCATAGGTGTGATTTCTTTAAAATTAGAGACTTCGAGCTTTGAAGTTAGAGGTTCCAATTTCCTTACAAATTGAGGGCTTGCGGGTGTAGGAAGATAGATACCGATCATAGGATTGAGGGATTACCTGGGTTTGGGTAAGACAAAACTTCTTTTAAGTATAAAACAAGGGACCTTTATCCATGGTTTTTGGATACCCTCCTCTTTGTGTTAAAAGAAGATTATAAATTTCGGATGCTCTGTAAAAGTTAGGAAGTTTTCTTTTTGTATAAACATTATAAGATGTATCTCCGATTTTAAGAGATTCTATATGCCTTGTGGTAGAATCTCTTTGAATGATATGTTTTTATAAGAATTAAACATAAGAACATTATATTACGCTAAGAAGGTAATTTCTCATTAGAGGTGTTGTGATTTTTGTTTATAGAAAATTTCATTAATTTTTTTAAATTATACAATTCAACCCTCTCTTGTATATTGTGCATATTCAGTTCCATTGTGATCCTTATATTGGTATAGAGTAGAATATTATACTCCATACCAACCTATCATACATTAAAAGTGGAAAAATCCATAATTATCAATTTTTTTCATAATAAAAAATTATATAAAATAAGAAATTATTTATTCTCATGATAAATCTTCACAATTTTTTTCTTGACTACATCCTTTCCCCTACCCTCCCTTAATCCATGTGAATTTTTTTTAAAACATGGTATGAGCACGAAAGGATCAACAAATGACATAAAAGATGAAAATTGTTTGTCCATAGAAAATCATGAAGTCCCATTAAAAACATTTTCATAAAAACATAAATTTTCATTAAAAAAGTGAATAATTTTTCCTTTAAAAAAATCATTATCTTGCCTTTCTAAATTAAGTTATTTTCTTTATTTTTTTATCACGTATAGAAAAGTCATGTAGGTACCTTGAAACATCATTTCATTAGCAATGTTAAAATTACCCTTACAAACAGAATAATTATGTCATAAAATTCCATCTCCAATGTAAAAAATTCCTTGGAGATTGATAATGGTGATCTACCATCATATATTGAGCTATAATTGGGCCCAACCTGTCTTATCTTGAGCTATAATAGGACTCATCCCATCATATATTAAGCAATAATGGGGATCAACCTGTCTTATCTGGAGATATAATGGGTTCAAACCCTTATAAACGATTTCATAGGAACATATAATGAATAAAACCCATGAAAAACTCTTTTAAACCCATGTATAAAACACTTTGGGATATCAAAAGCAACAGTTTTCTTAACTACCACTTTTGAAATTCAAAAACTGTGCACAAAATAAAGAAACCAATTTATTTAAAAATATACAAGGAAACATATAAAGGAAACATTAAATCAATGAGGAATCATGGTGGAGGGAAAATAATCTCTTTCCATTTAAGTTGAAAAATAATCATTTAAACTTATGTAAAAGGATATGACAAGAAAATTAAAATATAATTTTTTTTATATGAAATACATTTCACAAAACCTTAAAATTATCCGTTTTTGAAACAATTTGAGAGAAATTAAAAATTACCCTTTTAAAACATAAATTTCCATATAAATACATTCATAAAAATAATTTTAAAAACATGTACAAGAAAGATGATGATTTAGAAAAAAATTATTAAAACATTTAAAATGTGGTTTTTTAGTTAAAGAGTCCCTTATATTGAGTATGAATCATTATATAATTTATTTATATTCATAAATAATAAACAAAGTTAAATAACTTACATGATTAAAAACCATTTTTAATTTTATTATTCCTTTTATTTTACTTATTACTATGTTATAAAAATTACTTAATTATCTATGTTTACGTTAGACACTTTGACGATATTTGGTTCATAAGTCTAGGATGAATTTGGTAGGTGGAAAGTGGTCAAAGAGATCATAATTTCAACTTATCTAGAATAATATTCAGGAAATAATTATAAAAGTTATACATTAAATATTATTTTAAATCCAGCCCTGAAAAATGGTTTTGAAAAATGTACTATGTTACAATCATAGAGAGGTAGGTCGTATGCATTAATGAGTAACATTTCCATTTTTCAATGATCATTATAGAAATAAAGTATATATTATTATATATTTATATAATGATAATAATATCAAAAATATCATATTTTTCATTAAATATACTTATATATATCATCAATGTGATGTGGTGATGAAAAAATAATCACATCGCTTTGTGGAAATGAATGACAACGGTTCGTGTGGCGGTAGTCGGCCATACACATGAATGATGATTTAATTTTATATTTGATGGAGGAGTAGATATATATGAGTCATTATAATAATATAATAATGTATAATTTTATTTAGAATACTGGAGTTTTTATTTTATCATTGTTGGAGAATATTTTAAGGATTCAGAATAATAAAAAAATAGAAATACTCAATTAGAAATGATATATATTCTTTTGGAAATCCTCCTTCTTTAACACCTTAAGACTATTATGGTTAATATTATTTCTAAACCAAAACCACCAGAATTTGGGGAGGGACTATAGAAAAATATTTCAGTTTGAATTATCTAGAAATTAGATTTTAAAGTGTGTAGGATTGAGAATAAAAGGTTCCATTTTATAAGAGAGGTGATGGACACTATTAGAATTGATCAAATTATTAAAATATAATAAGACTATTCTATATAAAAATTCTAAAAAATTGCCTATAAATTTATAGTTTATGATTTTTTCAACCATATATTATCTCATTTTTTTCTTATTTATTTATTATTATTATTTTTAAATAATTTAATAAAATATCAATTCCATAATATATAATTATTGTCAAATTTGATACTATTTATTACTTTGACTTTAAAAACATTAATAAAAAAATTAAATTAAAACTAAATGTTTTATTATCTCTTAGAAATTACAATTCCACCAAAACAATTTTTGGTCTACATTAGTAATATCAAATCTTGTTTTTTAATTTTTTTTTAATATTTATTTGATTTTTCTAATAATTGAATACTTATTGCATCAACTTTATGAAAACAATTATGATAATTATTTCTTCCCTAAAAATTAATACTAAATTACCACAATGAATATATGAATTTTATATTTCAAAATAAAATTTATAGTCCAAAATATCCTCTATATAAAACCTTATTAAAAATATTACTATCAATAAAACAAGGGTGTGATATGTTTGACTTATCATTAAATAACATCTTATAAAGGTTATAATCATATCCAAATAGATTATAATGGTCATATAAATGAACATTTAATGATTATGGATGAAACTTACTCTTTATATTAAATTGGGACAATTGTTAGGGTCATTTTACAGTCCTTATCAATTTATTTTAACCCTTAATTACCTGATTTACCTTTTGTCTTGGAAAAAAATTACTAAGCTTACTATTCATATTAACTAAAAATAAAATGGTTATTTTAACTAAATATGGACATAATAGTTCCTAATATTTAAACCATTTTTAAAATATTAAAACAAATAATTTCTAGAAATTAATTTAAATATAAACTGGAAAAATGGAACAAAAATCAGTTTTGGGAAAAATTCCCTTTTTAAATATAAATTTTTTATACTAAATTCAACTATAAAACCCATTTAAAAACCATAATTAGATTAGTTTAAATAAAATTGAACTAATTAAAATATAAAAATAATAAAAAACATAATTTGACCATATAAATACTTTAAAAGGAAATACAATTTTTAATAAAAATCTGCATCTTTCCACTATTCCTTGAAGAATCAATATTTTCAAAAAATTATCAAAAAATCCTTTCAAGATAATTTTTACATGATGAAATAATAAGTGAAATTAAATTTTTAAAATATATTTTCTATAACTTTTGAAAATTATAATATTTACTCATAAAGGAGAGAAAACACATCATTGAATAAAACATATTATTGTTGAATAAAATGAATTTATTAAAAAATTATGTTATTACTTTTCATAATTCAAAAACACATTCATATTGAGTTGGAAATATATATTTATTTCATAATTTATTTATTACTATTGATATCCTTCAATTTAATTTCTAGGTTATAATGATCACATTTAAATAATTATATTTATTTGTTGGTTTAAGCATGATGTGATATATATTGTACACTATATAACATAGTGTTTTTTTAAAATATTAGGACATTATAGGAGTTACCATAAGTGTTATTTATTTGTATTTTATTTTGATCATTTTTTTGGATTTTATTTTGATATGATGAGGTTTTGATCTTCATTGGAATTATTTGAGTTACCTTTGGGGTTTTCTAGGATTTTTCTATGAGAATGGGGAACATTCGATGGTGCATGGTTAATTAAAAAGACTTAAAAACTATGAATATTCCTTGTGCATGATTTTGGAACTATTTTAGAGGTTTATACATTATAGGAATAAGGTTTTTTAAATTAGGCGGTTGAGTACTGCATGGTTTATCATCCAGTTTTCGATTTGATATCTAAACATCCCTTTAGTGATAATTAATTATGGGGGTGAAATAATGGGATATTTTTATTTTATTTTTTTGATGATTTAGATTGGATTTTTGTTTCAATTTTTTGTATTTTTTTGTATTTGAGTTTGTTTTAAAATTGGTTTTTGTGTGTAAAAATAGAAATTTCAGGAAAAATGATTTTTTGGTTTGAAATAATTCCTTAGATGTAATTCTCCAACTCTTGTAACCAAAAGTTAGTGGTTATATAGCTATATTTACACAATATACAAGATTACACATACTAAGGTATCAAATAGTTTAACAGTCTTGGGTGAATAGATACATGCATAATTCTTACATTACATTTGAAAACATAAAATAGAACTTAAAATTCTAATGAGAACTTTATTATTTCCTCTAGTATATCCATGTTAGAATTTATAGATTCATTCTCAGTTTCTTGAGGAAGGGAAAACATATTAATAGGTGATATCATATTATTAGTAAGGTAATGTGTAAAATAGATGCAACACCATGATATTTTTGTGAAATATTTCTCTTTAAATAATTTGATTCATTTGATAGCTTACATTACATGTAATAATGAATTTAGAATAATCAAGTAACATTATGAAAATATTTTTTTGTCTATTATAATCTTTCCATTGAATTTAAATGTATAAATTTAAATAACTAAATTATTAAAAAAAAATACAGTTACCCCATTTATAATATAAAATCATTAATTATAAAATGAATATAATTAAAAAAAATTATTTGAAAAAAGTGATTTTTTTTCTGAAAAATTTATTTTTCTTTGCACAATATATTTTTATATTAATAAAATAAATTAATCACTATTGTTGAATGATTTTTATTAAATTTATATATAATCTACTTTATAAATTTTTTTAACCATTCAAAAAATAAATTTTCTAGGAATATGATAAGAATAAATCTAATTTTATGCTTAAAATTGAATTTTTTCTAAAAATAACTTTTTGTCGAATTTTGGGCACTTACATTAAAATTATTTTATTAAATTTATTGTCATTTAATTACTTAAAATGAATTAAATTGTTATAATTTAGAGGTTAATGTTTTTTAAATAAGTCTAATTTATTTTTTTCAATAGGAATAGTAAATACGGTAAAATTTATAACGTTAGTAAAAAGTAAATAGGGATAATATAGGATAAAATTAATTGATAAGGCCATAATATTTTCATAAAAATTCTTATTATATGAATTAAATTCTAATCTTATCACCTTAGTCTTGAAATTGAGTTATTTAATAGAATCTTTTCCCTAGAAATGATATAAATATTATTTAAATGAAGGAAAGCTACAAAATGTCACACTCTTAGTTTTAAATATCTTTTTTGTGTTCACATAGGAGAAAAAAATTAATGAATTAATATTTATATTAATTTTTTGAACAATGGAATTATGTCAATGATGTTAATTTATTTACAATCTTTTATTATTTTATAATTACCTTAAATGCCTATACAACGCCACAAAATTATATATTAAATTAATAGAAAAATTAAATAAACAATTTTGAAAATATTAAAAGTGATTTAAATTTGTGTATGTTATACAGTTAATGGAATTTTATATTTTAATATGAAATAAAATTTTTGTTTTGGAAGATTATATTAAAATTAAACCTCTTTCATTATGTATTTAAAGTCAAATTAAATAAACATTATCAAAATTGACAATAATGAAACTTTGTCAAAATAATATTTTATTAAATTGTTTAAAATTATGAAAATATTTAAATAAGGAAATTTTGTTATGATATGGAATAAATGTCATAAAATATCCATTTATTTTTCAATTTTCACATTATAATTAAAACTTATAACCCTTATATATTGAAAAATTTGTTACTATAGTTAAAATTAAAATTGATTAACTAAGGTTTAATCAAAGTGATAATGTTTAATATGACACAAAACTTGGATAAATTCTATATGCTAATGGGGTTATGAACCTATCATACCTTATCTTCAAATAAATATCTATATATAACATTTTTTCTGAAAATTAATTTATTATAATTTAATCTTTTGAGAAATTTCAAAAGTGGCCCTCACATCAATTATAAAAGAGAACCTCCTCCCCCACTTATTTACACTACATTGAGACTTATATCCCAAAAATAATCTACCAATTTAAATTCTGATCATACATAGAAATATTATAGTGTTTTTTTCGTACCCAAAATCCCAACCCTAGATCCCATTATAGGACATCTAAACGAGTAATTTCAAAGAAGAGGTAATCGCCTTAACCAACAACTTTCTTTTATACTATTATTTAACCCAGAGAAATGTATAGTATTTATCATAAAATAATAACTTCACTATTCTAAAAATTATTAAATTTTATTATGATTATTAAAACCTCATTATAAACCCTCTTACCCATTAAATGATAAGTGAAAATTACGATAGTGTGTACGTACAACATATCAACTCCACGTAGTGATAAAAATCATTTTTAATTACCATATTTTATAGATGGGTATTATGATAGATTTAATATTTATATATGATATTTATAACAAAATTATACTTCTATAATTATAATATCATGTCTATGTTCTCATTATCTAATCTTTTGGGAAACGATAACAACGTTTGTATGTACATGTGGACTACCACCTCCATAAGTCAACGTGATTCATTTTTTATTTAAATTTTACTTGGATGGTAAAAAGGAAGAATTTAATGAATATATATGATATATATGATATAATAATGATCCTATAAATCAAAGTTGTAATTTAACTTTCTTTCATTCTATTCAGTGAAAAACAATTACAATGTTCATGCGTACGTACGACCAATCATCTCCATGAATGATGTAATTAATTTTTATATAACTAAAATTAATGGATGACTATAAATTTTTATATAATGAATATATATGATATTTAAATTATGATTAATATTTTGGAGATAATGGATTCAAGATAAATATAAAATGTTCATAACTACTAAACTGATATACTCATGATAATCAAAATAGTTAACACCCAAAAATGATGATTTTAATAAAGATTTTTGATAAATGGGGTATTTAATTCTTATTAAAGGATAATATATTATATTATAAGTATATAAATTACAATTTTATATAAATATAATAAATAAAATTAATTATACATGATGTTAGAGTACTTTTGAAGCAAGGAAAACACAAGGAAAGGGGTTTTAGGATATAATCTCATTATTTATCTGTATTATTTATGATAAAGTTAAAATGATGAAATATTTTGGTAAAATTACCAAGATACACATGGGTTGTCTTCTACCATGGTTATTTTTTTAAAATATATGTTTTACTTCAATTTCCTCAACTATTTTACTCAAGAGACTACAATTATGTTTTTTCAAAAAATCAAATTCATTTATTTGTTTTATCAAAAAACCTTCTTCTATATTCATGTTTTTTAAAAATGTTTTAAAAAATATTTTTACCATTATCCTATGATTTTTTACATTCATTTTTACCCATGTTTTAGTTTATACAGATTTGTTTTAAGGGAATATTTCTTTTTCATTTTTACGCATGTTTTACTTTATACCAAATTGTTTTAATCATACATAGGATAAACAGATTTTACTACCACTATAAATAAAATTTTATTTTAATATTCTATTATAATTTTACTTGGATATTTTCAAATAAAAAACTTTCCTTTATAATTTCATAGTTTTTTTAAATAATTGATTTAAAAATGGAAAGGATATTTTCCTCAAAAATGTATTAGTGATCTTTTAATGGTACTTATATTTATAAAATAAAATAATAATTGATATAAACTATTATTTAATGGGGATATAATCCAAGGATTTCATCAATATTATTTCTCTATATGGTTTATGTTTGTGATAATAAGATGTTTATAGAACTCATTTTTTCCATGGATTATGCTATGATGAAATGTTTATAAACTCCAATTCTTTTCATGGGTTCTGATATGATGATTGTTTTTTGGCCTCGTGGTACATATATTTATTTCTTTCATTATGTGATAGGTGAGACCTATATCTCCATCCATGTGTAAATATTGATATCTGATGAGATAAAATGGACAATAATGGGGAGTGAACGCTGTTCAGTAAATGAATTTTTCCATCATGATGGTCTTAGGAGTGAAACTTGACTACTATGATGTTTAAGGGAGTGAAATAATTTCACTATGATAGTCTTAGAAAATATCTTTCACTACTAAGGAAATAATTTTTAGGATTATTTATATACAGAAATTCTATGTCTTATGTCAATGTTATGCTCTCATGGAACATGTTCTTTAATTCCCTTACGATTCTTGTTTATGAACAACCAAGATTTATCCAATGTCATAATATTATAATATTTGATATTTATTGTATGGATTTTAAACATTAAGATAAACTTATTATACCCTTAAGCTCATGTCATGTTTATATGTTCATTAATATATCCCTTATTTACCCTTATTGGGAAACTGTGCTCACCCTTTTCTTATGTATCCATTCCCTAGGATATGAAGAATGTTATTAAGAATGATATGGATAATAATGGTTGTAGTTATTAATAAATAAGTTGGAGATGATGTATATATTTTATAAACACATTGTTTAGGTTTCCATGTTTCAAAATTTACTAGACCTAAACGATTCTAGCATGGATCAAAATGTTTTGAAACAAAGATTCATCTATAAAGTAGTAATATCTATGTATGAAAATATGGGTTTCTATAGTTTATTTCAAAGCAAGGATTAGTTAACCTTTGGAAACTTTGATGAAATTATTTTAGTAGGAACTCTAGGGATAAATTTTACATAAGATTAAATTAATAAGTTTCGGTAATGATCATGAATTCACTAGGTTAAACTTATATTGTCATTGAAGAAGTTTTCATGATTTATAAATATTATAAATGACTTTTCATGATTATATGGTTTAACACTATGATTATTGTTTCACATATAATGATTTTTTTGTTTTAGTTAATAGATTGAACCTGAAGGAATTATGTTAATATTGAATCTGATGTAAAATGCAGAGATTGTACTCTTGAGAAACCGAATGTTATAGGAGATGGAATGAAAAATATTATTTCTATGCTCACATAACTTTCTCAGGCTATTAATCACATTGATCATTCAAATGTACAAATTAGGGGAAAATGTTCTCTTGATTCCTTCATGAAGTAACACCCACATTCTTTTAGTGGATCCACTAGACACTAAATAATGGATCAGAACTATTGAAAATATATTTTCCATTATTTAGTTTCAGAAACAAAAGAATGTAATTCTAGATATTTATATTTTTTAAGGTGAATCAGATCAGTGGTGGACAGTTATATTGAAAATTATAGAACAAGAAGAAAATAAATCTATGGAGTGGGAAAAGTTTAAATGCTTATTTTTAAATAAGTACATTCAATGTATTATTTTCATAAAAATGGAGAAATAGTTCCTTGAGTTGAAACCAAAGGATATTGAATATGTTGGTTCCTATGAGCTAAATTTTACAAGACATGTAAGGTATGATTTTGGTATTATCATCTAACATGAAAGTATGGTTGATTAATTATTTAGTGGCTTAAAAAAAGTCTCCTAAGGGAATTATCCATAAGGTTATTTGGTAGCTATGAAGAAATCATTCGATGTGATATCAAGGGAGAGATGAATATTGGATTTACCAATCAATATCATTGTTTTGGTAAGAAAAAAAATGTAATTCAATAGAAATTCTAAAAACCATAGAGAGAAGAATATTATACTTCCTTTATTATTGATGTGTGGAAGGAAACCTGGGGGAAATTTTGTTAATGGAATCTGTCATTTGTCTAGGTGTGGAAAGGAAGGTCATTGGTAAATCGAATGTTCAAGTGATGAGAAGAAGTTATCTAATGATATGAATATAGAAAATGATACACATAATAAACCAACCACACTATAGTGTTATTCATTCAAGGAGTATGTGAATAAGAATATCTTGTTCCCAAGTCCAAAGGTTAATGGCGATGATCAATATCAACAACCTCTTAATCCCAAAGATGAAAGGAAATATCATGCGATCACTATTTCTGATGAATGGTATCATAACAACATGGTGAAAGGTACACATACCATCTACTCTAGAATATATAATGTCCCATTTGATTCCATATCTACTCACTATTTTATATAAAAATATTTTATTAAGGGTATCACAGTACCACCTTAAAAATTAGATGTTGAGTTAGCAGTAAAAAACCTTAATGGCATGATGATCGCATCACAAGTATATAATTATTGTCTGGTTTATGTATTTTGGAATGTGTTTCCTAGAAATATCTTCATTATTCATAACATTTAATTAAAAAATATTTTGGGTGTGGATAGGAATTATATACACAAATATCACATCAATTTTCGGGGAAGGGAAGTTTTGTTTGATATTCTGAACCAACCTTTGATCTCCTATCATTGTGACGAAAAAAACTAACTTGCAGTGGAATTTACATTCATCGTACGAGTTATGATTCCAATTCAAAATGGGTATTTATATCTTATGGTTGGGGAGAGACTAAACATCAAAGATATGCCTATAGTGTGGGAGTTTATTGATTTATTTCCAGAATAATTTTTCTGGTCATCCAAAAAATCATGAAGTAGTGTTTCCAGTAGATATCATACCTAGTGCTAAAACTATTTCCAATACTACATATATAATGGACCTAATTTAGTTGTATGAATTGAAGAAGAAACTCTAGGAGAATTTTGAAAAGGAATTCAATCGGTTGAGTATGTCACCTTAAGGTAAACCTATTCTTTTTAATAAGAATTACAATGGATCAATGCAATCCTGAATTGTTTATTGAGAACATAACAAGATAAATATCAAGAAAAATTATCCTCTGCCCTATATTTATGACTTATTTGATCAACTTCATGAGTTCAAATCATTTCCAATATTGAAATTCATTCCAGATATCATCAAATGAGGGTCAAAAAGAAGGATACACCCATGTCAACATTCCATATAAGGTATGACCACTATGAATTTATAGTGATGATATTTTCTCTTACTAATTCCTCTTTTATATTCAGTGATTTAATTAATATAGTCTTTATATATTACATTGAATGCTTTTGGTAGTCATTATAGATAATATTATTATTTATTCAAAGAGTAAGGAATAGCATGACGATTATTTGAGAATTATGTTGAAGACCTTGAGGAAGGAGAATATTTATGAAAAAAATTTCATGTGTGAATTTTAGTTTTATAAAGATTAATTATTGGGTCATATAATTTAAAGTGAGGGTATATCTGTAGACAATTCAAAGAAATTTTTTTTGAACAATAGCCCAAACTAACCATTATGACTCTGATCTATAGTTTTCTTGGTTTGGTTGGATATTATTAATTTTTTGTGAAAAACATTTCAAAGATATTGAATCTAATCCCCAAGTTAACTCAAAAGTGATAAAATTTCCTTCAGATGAATGGATTTGAGGAATTTTGTAAAGTATTCAAGAGAAGGCATGTAAGTGAAGCTATTTTTACACTACCCTGTAGTAGAGTAGGGTTTGTAATATGTAGTTATGCATCAAAGAATGGAATAGAAAGCATCCTCTTGTAGAATGACATGGTTTTATCTTATTCCTTAAAACAATTTAAATTCCATGATAAAAATAACCTAACTCATGATTTATATTTTACTAATGTAATTTTTGTATTAATGATTTTGGTACATTATCACTATGGAGAATGATGTGTCATATATAATGATCAAAAAATTTTAAAGTATATTTTCACTTCAAAATAGATGAACATGAACCAATGATAATTGTTGGATATGATTAAAGATTATGAATTATTAATAAATTACCACCCTGGGAAAGTGAACATGGTGGTAGATGCTGCATGTTAAAAGGATTATGTTTTTCCTATTATCAATGATGATAAAAAAAGATAGGATATTTGTGAAATTAAAAAGTGTGGATCTTGAAATATTGATGGATTTGGAGAAATATTATATTTTTCAAATTAGTGTTAAACCATTTATCCAAGGGAAGATTAATTAGGTGTAGAATAGAGAAGCAACTAATGGATGAAGTTCATATTTATTTATTATCTATTCACGCTAGAGGTACAAAGATGTATATATATTTGAAAGATTATTTCTGGTGGGATGGAATGAAGAGAGATATTGTATAGAATGTTTATAGATGCTTGGAATGTTATCATGTTATGGTTGAGAGATTGAAGTATAATGGAATGTTAAAATCATTACCCATACTAGATTAGAAATGGGAAAACATCATGAGGTATTTTATCATGGAATCCTTAAAAAATCTAATTTTCATAATTTTATTTGGGTTTTAGTTGATCACCTTAAAATTTTAAGACACTTTATTACCATTAGAGAATTTTTATCTCTTGATCAACTTACTCAGTTATACATTAATGAAGTGATAAGATTCCATGGTGTACCATTATCAATTTTATCTGATTGGGGTCCAAGGTTTACCATGAAGTTATATAGAATTATAAAGAAGTATCTGAATATAGAGTTAATTTATAGAACAATTTATCACCCTAAAATATATTTATAGTTTTATAAGACCATTAAAACACTAGAAGACATGTTGATATCTTTATCAATGGATTTTAAAGGTGGTTGGAATCAACATCTTCCTTTGGTGAAATTTTCATACAAAAATAGTTTTTAGTAAAGAATTCATATGTATCCTTATAAATACATCTATGGTAAGAAGTGTGGAACTCCAAGATATTAGAATGAAGTTGGAGAAAGAATGTGATGTCCTGGGTTTTTGAGTCGGGTGGAAAATAATTCCCCATTTTACCTTTTCAATTAGTGGTTATGCCATTTTCTTTATTGTTGACCATAACTCTACATAGAGAGATCCATTAGCCTTATATCATGTTTTTACATGGGTTTGGAGGCATAGGGAGTGCATCAGGTATTTCATAATGTTTTAAGGAGTGTTAGAGGCTAAATTTTCTCTTTTAGTAATTTTGGACTAGGGCACATGGTTTAGGGTAAACCGTCCACCACCATGAAGGTAACTGTGCAACCTGTTTTGAACTACCACATGATTTGGGTAAATCATGCATAGAAGGTTCATGACTATGTGAAATATCTATAGTTTTTAGCCAAGAGATACTACACTGGTTGTGCCTAGTATGCTCAAACCGTTCAGTATAATGCACAGGTACTTCCTCTTTAGAAGTACCCTAGCACTATAGCATACACGGTTACCACACGGTTTGGAAAACTATGCGGGAAAACCATGTGGCCCAGTAAATGAAGAATTTTTTTCCCCACCATTTAATTTTATTATTTTACTCATATTTAAATCCTTTATTCTCTCATAGGTTGTCCATATTTATAGAGGAATCCCTCCATTTATTCTCTTCATTTTGATCCCATATCTTTATCAGTGATCTTTAATTTGATCCGTTAGATGCTACTGAACACATCTGTAAGGATAAAATCAACCTAGCCTATTATTTTTTTCTATTTCACCTCACATAACGTTAAATATATTTAATATATTTCTCCTTATTTCTAGGGCATTCAATGGAAACACAGATCTACTCCAATCTGTTTTTAATTGGAGCTCAAAATCATATGTGCCTATATTTACAAGTCCAATGTGGGTGGTACATATCTCATTTTGTGTTCTCACAGAAATCTGGGGGGCCCAAATTCTTATTGTATCATTAGGTAGTCAAGTGAGGCCCTACTTCCTTATATTAAATTGACCTCATTCCTCTTGGGATATCGTTGATCATTCCCTAACCTAGTTTTAAAAAGCAAGGTCGGGTTAGAGGTTGTTACTCAATAAGGAAAATGGCCAAGGGTTTCAATTTTATTTAATTTAAATTTATTAAATTGAATTGGTCAGGTTATTCAAAACAAATTCATTCAAGCCCTATATACTTATTTTTTATGATTATTTAGATAATTAAATTCAATGATATTATATTTAATTGACTATTTATTTTGAATTTGAGTTGTGAAATTTAGTTTCATTGAATTTATTGTTGATTAAAAGTGAATTATTTATATATTATTACTTGTATTAACTACTGAAACCTGAGGGGTCATGATGGGATTAGCCAGAGGTTGAGTTGCATGGCCATCAGGATTGAGCGATGATGATCCCTGGTAGGTCTTGGCTTAGATTTATATGAGTCGTATTAACCACAGGATTGGGCATCATGGACATTGGATTGAAGTAGTGAGGACTTCAGGTTGGGAATAAACCATAATATTTGGGTGGAAAGGACATCATGAATTGAACAACATGGTCATAGGGGAATGAGGTGTAGTAATGATGTGGCTTATGGATTTTATTTAGAGATTTTCTACTCACCCGTTATGGAAAAGAACCGAATTAACATGGGTGCACATAGGTTGACTTTGTGATGAGGTGGTTTTGACCAACCTTGTGGGTAGAGGACCCAAGTATTGAGGATTAGGAATTGTTTTTGGGACTTATTTTTATATAAATCACTATGAATGGTGAAGATCCTTTAGTTGATAACAATGAGACTATCATTTGGTGGCTGAGGCTCACCGTATTGAGGCCAAGGGACTTGATTGATTTGGGAGAAAAAATATTATCGTTTCTATGAATGTAATTCCATAGAATGATGATAAACGTTCTTTGAGGATAGGGATCACTACGTTTCCAGTTGTGAGACATGGGTTGAAATGTGATTTCGATCAGGGGTCTGAGGGACCAGGGACTTGTTTAGGCATGCCTTTGAGATGTCAGTGACATTATTAAGACATGAGTTGTTAAGTTTCATGTGGTGAAGTGTTACTTTATTTGATGTGGAACATGAGGGTTCACCTAATATAAGAAAATTTAGAGGTACCTTGGGCTATGGGATAAAGAACTTATTCTATTATGAGATTTCATCATTGGATGAAGAAGGTCATGGTTTCCTACTAACTGTTGAGTGCAAGGGAAAACTTGTGTATTTATTGCATCATACTATATTAATTTTATTTATAATTCACAAATTCATAAACACTTATGATAGGAACAATCCTCTGGGTGGTATCTTACTGAGACACATTCCCACACCCTACATGGTATCTTCAGGATCTTTGTAGGCTTTATGAATTTACGTTTAGGTAAAGGACCACCTGAAGATATGGATCATAGTAGAAATTTATCATGGGATGTTGGAAAGGACATTGGGGTCTTATCATAACTGGAACATTCTGTTTTATTTTCCTTTTGGTTTTTCCGTCTATCAGTATGCTGTTTTGTTATATATATGTATCTAATGTGGACATCCATTGGAGACCCTCTGTTGTATATTGATATGTATGACCTTTTGTTTCTGCATTTTTGTTTAGTGCTATAAGTGGTGTGTTCGACATGCTCATTTATTTTATGCTACTTTATTAAATTATTATTACACTATTTTTTTATTGGATGTTCTTCCATTATTTTTGGGCCTGGTTCGAGTCCGATAAGTATTTTATTTCCACTACATGTTATATATTAATACTCACATCAGTATTATTATAATACCATAAGGGTATATCCACCCCACTATACCTATTTACACCCTCATATATAGTTGGAAACCATTGGAGTTCAGGTAGTTGTGCCTAAGGCTAGTGGCAGTTGACCCGATAGCACTTTTCAGGTGACTAATCAGGCTAGGGATGATATAAGTGGTATTAAAGTTATTCTTCATTGGGATTTACTAGTATCTTTTGACTGGATGCTAATGAGGTTGAGGCTGCCATTTTATTTCAACTGGACTTACTATTTGGGATGTGGTATACTCAAGATTAGGTAATATTGGAACATGTTTTAGAAATCATTTATGGGTTCTTGAAGACCCATGTATCAAGGGTAGATCATGTTACCATGGATGGGAGTTCCATTATATTTTTTCATTTTATGGTTTATATGATTTATAGCTTGAGTGGATCATTTGTAATGTTATGTTATTTGTTATTATATGTGACATAGACTATTTGGATGGTATGAAAATGGATTATTTGGATCCTTTATGGGTGAGGAAAGGTGTGTTTGATATGAGATTCATGTTAATACTTTAATAATAACATTCTAGTATTCTTTATATTCCCAATATTCAAGTACCTAAAATATGAATTGCTTCTGATATATGAAATTAAAAATTCCATGTTTTAATTGATTTTTGATTATGGAATATTAAATAGAACGTGGAATATATATATATATATATATATATATATATATATGTGATATGTGAAATGGTCAAAAATCTTATAGGACTAGGAATGTACTATGAAATGGGGTGATGTGATCACTAGGTTTAGAGACGAGTTCGTTCGATTGAGGAAACAATGTTTTTTAGGACTGGTGAGGCCCATGGTATTATTGATAATTGGATCTGTTGAGGGTCGGTAGGGAGGTCGTGAGGCTGAGATTCCATTATTCATGGTTGCTATATGACCGTGTTTATGGTATTCGATATGTTCCTTATAGACGACTCGATTGAGAATCAGGATGGAGAGGACACAATGTCGTTAGAGCACGAGCAGGTTCATACCCCTAAGGGTCAGGTAGAGCAGGTATTGGCTTAGGATCAAGTTCTATTATAGGAGGGGTAGCTACCAGATCCTATAGCCTTTGGGTCATGTCTTGATGAATAGCTTCTTACGAGATTGGTAGAGGTTATCCAGTGTATCAATCGGGGTGCTCATAATGGTACACTAGATTGTCTCTCTTTGCTCCCGATATTGTGAGTGATGACTTCTCAAGGGTGATTCACTTAAATGATAGTTTATAGAACTCCATTTGAGTGTATGAAAACATATTTAGGATGTAATAATTCTCAAAGGGTGGTGAAACTAGTGCTCATCGCTGAGGGAAACCTTACAGACAGGTCGTACTCGAGCTGGGAAATAGCTTCAGGTCATTTTTAGTGGTGAAAAATCTAATAGTAGGAAGCGACTCAGATATGAGTTCCATTAGGGCGGTCAGTCCAAGGACTCAACTAGACCACCTAGGAGTGGTTATTTTATGTTATTATTCTAGTGAGGGATCCAGGAGATATATGGGTGTGGTGTGAGTGTCCTCCATAGGAGTGTCAGGCATGTGGTTTGGTAGGTCATCTCAAGAGGTTCTGCAAGAGGCCTTCTTATTCACCTAGTAGTCAGATACATAAGTCGACTCAAGTGTTATAGGTCTATTTAGTAATAGTTATAAGTGTTGGAGGATGAGGTTTAGTTGTACAGAATATTCATGTAATATAAAGTGAGACCCGTTAGTGGGGTTAGTGGACGGTGGCTGGAGCATCTTTGTAGCCAGGTTAGGTGTCAGGTATTCGTGCTTCTGATTATGTGCATGTTGTGGAGCTTCTAGGGACTAAGCTGAAAGGTGATTCGATGAAGTTTATAGGTATGCCATGGGTTTATCCTAGTTATTATATTTGTTTTGGCATGGCATGTTGATGTATGTCTGGTTTTAGTTAATGAGGCTTACAAGATGTAAATGGACTAACCTGGAGATGGTTAGTAGGTTGGAAATGGAAAAGGTGTAGGGGTATCTAGGTTTAGGTGCTCAGAATCAGGTCATCATTGGATGCATCTACTGAGGTTCATAACAGTAGGGAATTGAAAATATGCATCAATTACTTGAGTTTCATGGTGAAATATTCCTGTCACAGGATGCAGAAAAAAGCAATTATATTTTTTCCTATTACAACACAGTGGCTGACTAGGGTCATCTCCCTTGAGGATAATTTCAATGTAATTAGCTTAATTTATCTAATTCACTTATTCTATCTCTTTTTGTGGTTTTTTATTAAGTAATGTGATGAAAATATTTTTTTGGTTTTATTATTTAAAATGATGACTTGTAAAATGATAATTTAAACTATCATGTAAATCTAAACAGAATGAGTTAATAATAATGAACATTGTGTTGGGAGTTCGTTTAATGTTGAATCATTATTATCTTTTATATGTCTTATTTTAGTTTGATAACACAAACATGAAATCTCATGTTTTAACTACTATTCTTTATTTAAAATTTGTGGAATTTCATTGAATGTTTGACCTCTCTCAATTCCACATCCTCCTTTTATCCAAGTTGATTCCACAAATTTTTCTAAGATGTTTCATCTTCGAGGACCTTTTTCCATCTAATTTGTTTTATCCATTGATTATAAAAAATCCAACTTGTGATGAAATAAAAAATGAAGTGAGATTATTTCATAAAATAATAAAGATATGTTGAGTTGCATGTCATCAGAGGAGTCACAACATCAGGGACATTCTCCTTACTCGTGGATGCTACTTAATTCTATCTAAAAAATTAAAATTAAACATTAATGAAAATTCAGGATCACCTTTAGCTTCTTCCAGGACAAGTCTTGGGTTTAACCTCTCTTTTATGAGAGTAAGAGATTACATAGTGGAGTGGGTGTAAGAGGATATAGAGAGAGAAAAATAAATAAATGAAGAAAAGTGGATGGAGAAATAGAAATGCACAGATTAATAAAACTAAAATTTATATTACAATTGAAAACTAAGAAAAAACTAAAATGAAGTTAAAATTAAATGAATAAATTATGGGTGAAGAGAGGAGAAGCATAAGCCCGTGCCCTAGTGGGATCCCTTCTTGGCTGTGGGTGTTGAGCTAATGATTTTTGAAGGAGGTGAGGGCCTCCTTTTATAGACCGTATTCATCCAATAAATGTTGCTGCATTTGTAACACATAATTTGGCTACTTCATGTGTAGACCCCTTCATAAATTTTGTTCATAAATATATTGGATGTTCACCATCCAAATTTCAACCCAATTTTCCACTGGATGTATGAGTAATGATTTTTTCATTAAATAATAATAATATTTTTTGTTGATATTTCCATAAATTTTCCTTCAAATGTATAAAAACCAATATCCACCTTAATGGATGATGAAACTCTATGGAAAATAATTATTAAATGGGCCTATGAGTGCTATTTCATATACAGGTAGAATCACCTAAATTGGAGGTGAGGAGACCAATTTGTACACCTGTTATGGTGGTGGGATCTACGCTGTCCTCCTAGAAAAATAGTAAGCGTCATTTATTTTTTAAGGAATATAGATACCTAAATAATTTCTTTTTATATAAAAAAATGTTGGAAGAAATAAAATAAAGATTCTAAAAAATGAATAATGAATTTAGGAATTATATTTTTTACGAAATGAAAAAAATAATCTTGTGGTAAAAATCTGTCAAAAATCCAGAATTATACACTTTTCACAATTTTTCCCATAATCATTCTAAAATTAAATTTATCTAATATTTTAATAAAAAATTATATATAATGGTTTCAATATTTAAAAACGTTAAAAATAATCTTTACATGATCTAAACAATATGCACCTAAATTTTCTCTGTCAAATACCCACACACATAAACCATGCTTGTCCTCAAGCATAAAATATCAACATAGATATCAGAGGACACCAATGTCACCAATATTCAAATTTCAATGAAATAAAACCCAACTATTTTCAATGTGAAATCAAACATTCAAAAATCTTCATAATATATTGATTAAATTTCCAATTTTTCAATGAGACAAATAATTCCCATATTTTACTTTTACCCATTGAAAAGTGATGGAACTTCTCCTTTCATTCATTCAATCTCATTGATTCATTATTATTAAGCATTCCAAGAAATGATTTACCTCACTTTTGATTCTTTTATCTCATAACTCATTATGAAATTCAATTATAGTTATTATCATATCATGAGAACATTCCCCTTATCCGTAGGCTTGTAAATAAACATTTTCATCTCATTGTAAAGACAAAATACATATAAAATCACGAGGACTTGCAATAATGGTTCAAATGACTCCAAGGATTACATTTGGTGGGACTTAAGGCTTCATAAATTAAGGCTTAAAGATGAGGCTAATCTCTTATATCCATTTCCTGATATCAAAAATTGTAATGAAATTATCCCTCTCAAAGTAGCAACACACACTTCCTGAAAACTCAATGTAAAGGTTATGATCTAGTAATCATAATGAAGGATTTGTGCACCCTATTGAATATTTTTTTTATTTTTTACTTTTTAAATTTTTTAGAATGTTATGATTAGTTAAAATCTCACTTCCATCACCTAACCACATATGATCAGAAGATTGTTGGTCTGGAAAATGGTGATTTTTGGTTCTCCCAAATCACAACCCATTTCTCTCTTTTTTGGATATTTTTTTTCATTTTTTCATTTTTTTAATTCAAGAGGGGAAAATAGTGTATAAGGAATGATTCTAAAACCCTTTTCAATTCTAAAAAAATACCCCCACACTTCTTCCTTACAATGTATATCATCTCGTCCACCGTGATTCCCTTTACCCCCACACTTCAACTATAAAATATCATGAAAATACTAAGAGGAGGGTATGAATGGATAAAAATGGATTTTAAAAATGTCTAATCCCTATAAATATCATTCATGGTATCTATAGGATAAAATTATAATTGATTTAAAGATTTTATTTTAAAGAAAATCATATTTTCAAAGGATTCCTCAATCATTTTAAATGTGTTTTTCCACTATTATAGCTCTAACAAGTTTCAATACATGATCTGGTCGGTTACATGCCCCAAGATCACTCAAGAATTATTCTAAAAAATAAATAGGAAGTAATATGTCTATAAATCCTTTTGGTAATGGGAAATATTACATTGGAAAATCACTCATGGAATGACTAATAATAACAAATCAATTTACATGAACTTCAAAAATTCATAGCTTGAAAGATGTTTGGGAAATTTTATTTATATGAATCAAGAAATTCTTTCAAATAATGATTAATTATTTCAATATAATTTCTTTATTTTTAAAATTATATTCTATATTTCTATCTTTTAATCATATAAACATTGAAATATAAGACATATAATCACTGGGTTTCTAAGAAACTCACATCTCCTAGATTAGTCAAGTAAAACATAATTCAAGCATGGGAATACAATTTTATCGTTAAAGATCAAAACATGTTGTGGAAAAAAATGGAAAGAGTTTAAAAGATAAAAAACTAAAATTTAACTCCCTTTTTCCATGAAAATTAGTCCTTTCATTTCACTATCTAGGGACACCTTCAACCATCATGAAAATATAAAAGAAAACAGCTCAATTATGCATAATGATCATGTTATTTAAGATCAAGAAAAGATAGGGGGTGGGGTAAATGATACAATACTTCTTAATAATTAAAATTGATATATAAATTCCCAAAAATAATGTAAAGATAAATCTTGGTACGATCCCCCAAGTGGGCCCTTGATTTTTACTACCTCTAGTGGGTAGTACTAGCTATTATCGAAAGATATATGGTGGATGAAGATTCTTTGATTTGAACCACTACATGTGGATTTTCCCATCTTGTGCTTTATCCTTCTGGGTGAGGAATGATCAATGGGTAGAGTACAAAAAATCCTCCCCTTCAAAATGATTTATAACTTTCATGGTGGGGATAGGATGAAGTATGGACCATCATTCTCTTTGGTTTCTACTTGTGCAACCCCTTTTTCTATTTCCAGTGGACCCTCAAGGTATGCTGCATCTAATGAATATTCATAAGAAAAGTGATACAGTAATTATATTTGAATAAAATTAAAACATGAAGTATCAAGATCAAATTCTTCCCCATAAAATTAAGCAGCTTTTTAAATTGTTTTATTTATGAAAATCCACTTGATTCTCCTCATGGAAACCCTCCAAAAAATATTCAACATGAATATAATAAAATGCTCAGGGTTGGGTTTCTCTATTAATTCATGAATATAATAAAATGATCTTTTAGATTTTATCATCAGTTGTAAAATTCTTTCTTTAAGTTATTTCACCTGATCCCTTCTAAAATATTCTTCTTGTTGTTGTTTCTGTACTTGTGAGTAATTTTTTCATGCATAATATTCTAAATTTTAATACATCATGAATGTTTTTGTTAGTTTTTTTAAAATAAATTAAATCAAACTAAGATGTGAAAATAGAAAAATTAAATTGACAAATGATTTTCTCCTCTGAAACGATGCCAATTTTGATGCATGCCTGTTGTGGGGAATTGAAAAAATCAATTATATTTTTCCCTAGTGAAGAACAATGGCTGACTAGGGTCGTCTCTATTGAGGAGAATTTCAATTTATTTCACTTACATTATCTAATTTACCAATTATATCTTATTTTGTGGGTTTTTATATGAATTAATGTGATGGAAATAATTTTTTTCTCATATAAAATAATGTCATGTAAAATTCTAATTTAAACTATCAATCAAAATTAAACAGAATGAGTCAATAAGAATGAACTTGGTTTTGGGGTTGGTTTAATGATAAATCATTATTCTCCTTTATATTTTTTATTTGAGTTTAATAATCCAAACATTAAATCTCATGTTTGAATTACTATTATTTATTTATAAATGGTGGGATGTCATTGAATGTCTAAGAACTATCAATTCCACCTCCTCCTTTAATCAAAGTTGGTGACACACATTTTTCTAGGATGTTTCGTCTTCCAAGACCCAGTTCAATCAAATCCATTTCATCCATTTATTATATCAACACTATTTTTTGAATAAATAACTAATTAAGAGAGCAAAAATGATTAAATAAAAGAATAGAGATAGGTTGAGTTACATGTAAATGGATCCAGTCCCACTATCGGGGACATTCGCCTTACCTGTGCATGCTAATCAATTATATCTAAAAAATTAAAATTAAACATTAAAGAAAATTATTGATCACTGTAACCTCCCCCAAGAGAAGTCTTAGGGTCTGCCTCTCATTTTCGAGAGTAAGATATTACATGGTGGAGTGGGTGCAAGAGGAGTGAGAGAGGGGTGGAAAGAAATGAAGAAAAGTGGATAGAGAAACAAATATACATGGATTAATACAACTAAAATTAAAATTAAATTTGAAAACTATAATAAAACTAAAATTAAAATAATATAAAAATAAAAAATTATGGGGGAAGAGAGGAGAAATAGTGGAACATGCCCCGATGGGATACCTCGTTGGCTGTGGGTGTTGTGCTGATGATTTGAGAAGGAGGAGAAGACATCCTTTTATAGGAAGAATTCGTCCTCCAAATGTTGTTGTGTTTCTTTCACTTTATTGGGTTGCTTCCTACATGGATCCATTCTTCAAAGTTGTTAGAAAATGTTTTGGCCGCTCACTCTCTAAATTTCAACCCATTTAACCACCAGATATAAGAGTTATAATTTTTCTCATTAAATAATACACTTTCTATCCAAAATTTCCAAGAAGCTTCATTCAAATTTAAAACAATCAATATATTCTTTAATAGATGAAAAAGTACACCTAATTTAATGGGTGAATGCACTTAAGAGTAATCTTCCAAATCCAAGTATAATCACTTAAATTGGAGATGAAGAAACCGATTTGTGTATCCATTGGTGTGGTGGGGTCCACGTTGTCCACCCAGAAAATCATAAACTTTATTGATTGTTTAATGCGTCTAGATTCTCGAATCAGTTATTGGTCCTACAGAAAAAGATGGAATAAATAAAATCTGGATTCTAACAAAAAAATGATCCTGAATTTGGGAATTATATCTATTATGAAACGACAAAAATACCCTTGTGGTAAAAATCTATCAAAAATCTAGAATTATGAACTTATCACAATTTTGCTAATAATAATTCTAAAATTCAGAATACCCTATATTAAAAAAAACAATTAAATATAAGGGATATAACATTTAAAAAATAATTAATAATATTCATTACTTGATCAAATAATATGCACATAAATTTGATCTGTCACATAGAACCAGGGAATCAAGAAGATGTGATACTTACTTGAGGTGTGAGGCACTAAGGAATTAAGAAGATGTGGGGCTTACATGAGGTGATTTGGAATATGGGCATCATTTTATATAGTTACATGAGGTTCAATGCACAAAGTAATCAAGGAGATGTGATAATTACATGAACTATAATGCACCGGGACTTACTTAGGAATTCGAGGTGGTGCGAGACCTTATAGTTTCATATGTGACATGGGCTTGTGGCGGTCACTGATGCAGTGTGGTATGTGAATGGGTTTCAAGAGTTATATGGGAGCACCTTATGAGATGATGGAGTGATTATGCATCATGGGAGGACCTTGGGTATGGGAATTGGTCATTGTACCATAGTTTTCATTGACTATTGTTCAGGATAGACCGAGTTATGATATTTATAAGGTGGCGAGCCCCACCTCGATGTAATTATCCTATACCATTGAGACCAGGGCAGTCTCGGTTAACTTTGAGAAGGATGGGTATGTTTTATACAATCTTCTTGTTCCATTTGATAGCTCGGGGACGAGCTATATTAATGTGGGTAGATTGTAATGTCTCATGTTTTTGAGTCGGGTTGAAAATCATACTGAATTTTATCTTTTCAATTAGTGGTTATGAAATTTTATTTATTGTTGACCAAAACTGAATTATGAGAGGTTTTTAGCTTTATATATTGACTTTACATGGGTTTAGAGGCTTGGATAGTGCCTCATATGTTATGGAAAGGTTATGGGAGCATCAGAGGACAAATGACCTATTATGGATATTACAGACTGGGAATAATGTTCAGTGTAAACCATGCGACACCTTGTAGATAACTGTGTGACCCATTTTGAACCGCTTAATGTTTTGGGTAAACCATATAAGAATGTAACATGGCCATATAGAAGATATTTAGTGTTTAACAAAGAGCTACCACACAATTTGGGCATGGTAATTACAAATTGTGTGGTAGACCACATGGGTACTACCACTTAGGTAGTACCCTCTCACAACAGCACACACAGTTACTGCATGGTTTCGAAAAATTTGTGGGTAAACCGTACGGCCTAGTTAATGAGGAAAAATTACATTTTTTCATCCCTCCAAATTTTTTTCCTCATTCCTCCCTTATTCTCCCATGGGTTTTACACAACATTAGTCGAAGCTCTCTATTTCACATTCTCTCAATTTTATCCCATCTCTCCATTGGTGATTCGTTCATCGATCTGTTAGTTTCTGTAGAACTGAATATTTAAGGCTAACCTAAACCTATCATATTCTTAATTTATCTTTTACATCATGGATTGAAAAAAATCCATTTTTCCATTTTTTCCTATTTTAAGGGAATTCGATGGAATCATAGATCTTTTCTAATATTCTTTGAAATGGATCTCAATATTGGACGTACCTATGTCTACAAGTCTAAGGTAGGTGGTGCATATCTCATTTTGTGTTTTAATAGAAATTCAGGGGGTGCGTTATTTTAGCGCGTCATCGAGTAGTCGAGCGAGAGTGTGATACATTATATTATTTTGACTGAATGTATCTTAGAATACCATTGGGCGTTCCCTCACCTTGTTCATATTAGTGAGGTCCAGTTAGAGTTCTTCGCTCATTGTGGAAAATAGCATGGGGTGTTAATTTCATTTAAATTAAATTGATTAAATTGAATTGGTCTAATTATTCAAAAATAATGCATTCATGCCCTCTATACCAAATTGTTATGTTTATTTAGATGATTAAATTTAATCGTATTAGATTTAAGTTAATATTTATTTTGAATTTTAGTTTTTCAATATACTTTCATTGAACATTTTGTTGATTGAATGTTAATTATTTATATATGATTTATTGTGATAAACTATTGAGACCCAAGGGGTCATGATGGGAATGACCTAAGGATGAGGTGGAATGGTCATCCGTATTGAGTGATGATGATCACTGGTTGGGATAGGACCATATATATTTTAGCGGTGTTAACCATAGGATTGGGAATCTTGAAAATCAGTTTAAGGTAAAGAGGTTGTCACGTTGTGCATAGCCCATGATATTTGGATTTAAAGGCCATTAGGAATTGAGAAAAATGGTCACAGAGGCATGAGGTTTCAATGATGATGTGGATTAGGGATTTTATTTGGTGATTTCCAACATACCTATGATGCAAAAAGCATCGAATTTAGTCATGTCTACATAGGTTAAATCTTTAATGAGGTGGTTTTGACCACTCATGTGGGTAGAGGCCCTTAGTAGTGAAACTGGGCAATTGTGTTTGGGGATGATTGTCGTAAAAAACCACAAGGATGGCGAGGATCCTTCAGTAGATAGGAATGAGGATATCATTTGGGGGATGAGGCTCCCTAAATTGAGGCCATGGGCTTTGATTGATTTGGGGGGTGAGGCTCAAATCATGTCTTACAACATCCATGAATTGAAGACCATATCAGAAATTATGGTGACCCTAGATGAAATATATGTGAATCCCACATCAATGAAGAATGTATTCTTATTAAAGAGACTGTTTATCATGAGGATATCAAATGGGAAGTCTGATATTGATAACATTAATGACTTCAACATGATAATAAGTTAGATGGGTTTAGTTAATGTAAAATCCAAATATATGGGATGTGAACCACTATCACTCTCATTGTACTTTTAATATGGGGTTGTGATGGTCATTAATGTGAGTAAATATAGTAAGATGAATGACCTAGTGTTTGTGTACATCTATGATTTAATTATTAATTTGGAGATTCAATGATATAAGATCTATATATATTTCCTAAATTCATATAATATTTATGTAAGGGGCCATCTATAGCTTTTAAAGGTCATAAAAAAGGTAAAGGAAAGAAGAAACCAAAACATAAACAGATTTTTAAAAGGTGGTTCCAGGTGTTGGAATTATAGGAAGAAAGGTCACCTCTATAAATAATGCAATGTTCACAGAGTGAATTATGGATGATATGATTTTGGAAGTGGTTCCATGAATAGTATATTGGAAGTCAAAAATGGTATACTATAATGTTCCACAATTCATGTGAGTCTTGGGTGATATACTATAGAACTTTCATTCACTCAACATCAAAGATAAGAAGTTTGAAGAACTATATTTTTGGAAGATTCTGTAGGGTACATTTTTCTAGATGATGTAGCTCATGAAATAGTTAGTAGGTGACGCATTTTTCTTTCTGTAAGAAGTAAAAGTTTACTAAATTTCTAGGGATTATGGTATATTATGGTATTATGGAAGAAATTAATTTTCATTGTATAGTTAGATAACCATGGTTTTTGTACAACATTCATTTATTTAGCCTGAAATATTTCATATAGCTCCATGTTTGTAGATTAAAGAGTGAGGGAAATAATTGTGTACCTAATATGAGCATAAAAAGGTGCGATACATTCTGGATAATTAACATATACAAAGTTATGGCATGACCACTTTGGATAGATTATTGAGAAGGGGGTGAAAATATTTGATGTTAAAGGTATATTAAAGGTTAGAATCCTAGATTATAAAACATGAAAGGAATGAATTCTAAGGAAGTAGTGTAAGGTTTCCTTCTAGATATAAGGAAAGATCCTAGATATCCTATTTTTGGATTTGGTTAATAAAAAATAATGTGAATTATCATATGTTCATTCTCATATAATATTTCTCTATTATGCGACTCTCATAGATGATGAAACATGGAATGTGTGGGTTTTATTTCTCAATAATAGGTCCAAGCTATTTGGAATATTTATTTGATGAAGGTCTATGGTGGAAATGGAGACCAACTTTAAGTTCAAGTGACTATGGTTTGATAATAATAGGGAGAAAGAAAGTGGAGAATTGTAATAGTTCTTTTGGTGGAAGGTAATAATATTTAAGAAGATTATACTAGGTACTTTGAAACATAATGTAGTCATGAAGCGAATGAATTGAATTTTTTTTAAAAGAAATGGAGTATGAGATTTCATGTATTATTCTTCAAGTTGTTTTGGGTGTATGTAATGAATTGTGTTAAATACTTAATCAATAAGTGTTCTTCTGCTTCATTGGGTCATTAATTTAGAGAAATTAATTAGTCCAGAATAATTTTTGACTTCACCAATCTAAAATAATTTGGTGAAATTACCTATATCTATATTAATTATAAAGAATGAGACAAGTTGGAGGCTATGTTTTGAGTGTTTTTAATTGTGTGATATTATGAGGAGAATATTAGTTTTAATCTATAGGGAAACAACCATTTAATGGTGGTAATAATAAAAATGTCATCTTCAATGAAGAGATCCTATACATGTAAAATAAATCAACAAAGAAATTTAATGATATAAAAGCATCAAAAAAGGTTGAATTTAACTGAATGCAAGTCTAAAAGTTTTGTATGTTCTAGAGAAATTAGGAAGCACATCTATAATGAAAATATCATACTATTTGATAGAAATTTAAGAAGTTAATAAACTTCCTAGAGGATTGAAAAATTATAAAGTAATAGAGATCTCATGTTCTATAAAGTCTTCATAAAAATCTATAGAAGATAATATTCTATAGGTGGAAGTGACCAAACGATTATAACTGCAGTGATAGCTCTAGAGATCTAACATATTGAGGCTCCAAGTGCAGAGGTATGAGAGTGATATACACTACTTTATTCTAATGGATGATGGAGAGCCACAGATCTCAGAAGATGTGATAAATTCGAAAGACTCAAATTATTGAAAGTTATCTATGATTTTTGTGAACCAACCCAAATACCCTGATACACTGGTACCTAACTCAATATTGAAAAGACCCAATGGTCTTCTTGATCACCACAGTCTAAAAATTAGTGCCTGGGAACCAATAAATGGTTAATGGGAATGAGTTCCCCCAAATAACATGAATCATACCAAACTTATCAAACATAGATATTATAGGTTTTAGAATATTATTCATTACATTACAAAAACACACACTTAATGATCATAATGGTTTAGTTTTTTTGGAGACTAGGAACACAATATTCTTATTTAGTGAAAGATCTTTAATGTCTCCCAAAATGATCTTCCCCTTTTTTAATCTTCAAAAACATACTCTACCTAAAAAATTAATTCATAACTCAGAAAAGGAAATATAATAAACAGTGAGATAAGATGAACAATAAGGGTAATCATGGGAAATAGATAAACATAACATGAGAATCAGGGTATAAGAACATGGGCAGAACATATGAAAACCATACCCCACATATCAAAGACCAAAATCTTATGTCATGGAATAAAGATTATTTGTTCATAATACTTGATTTATATTGGAATAAAATAACACAATCTATGAAATCATAACATTTTCATAAGACATTGATTTATTGCATACACATAAGCAAAAAAAATAATTTTCTTAGTAATTAAGGATTATTTCCAAAACTATCATAATAGAATGGGTTTACTCTCCAAACCATTGTAGTATTCATGTTTCACTCCCAAGACTATCATATTGGATAGAGTCCCTTATTAAACAAGTTTCATTCCCCATTATAGTTATATTTATCTCATTAGATATCAATCATTACCCAATAAATTTGATTGAGATATAGGTTCCACCCATCACATAATGAAAATAATACATACGCGTTCCAAAAGATCATAATACATTATCACATCATAACCCAAAAAACGCATTTCAAAGCATTTAAACATATCATAACCTATGGAAAATAAATAGATTTCATAATCATTTCATCATAGCATAACCCAAGGAAAAAGAAGAGTGTTTCACAATTATTTTATCATTGTATAACCTATGGAAGAGAAACAAGTTTCATAAACATATTGTCATCATAAACACAAATAATCTAGAGAAATAATAAGAATTTTATCCATGGATCACATACATATTAAATTATAAGTATCATTAAAGGATATCATCTTAGATGTAAAATGATTTCAAAATATCACTTGGATCATTTTATTAGGAAAATACATTTTCCACTTTGAATTTTTTTTGAACGCATAATTTTTTAAAATAATTTTCATTGAAAATAACCTTGTAAATTTAATAATAAATCTTTAAAATAAAGAGTTGGTAATTAGGTTGTAAAGTACCATTCATGTTATACACTTTGAATCAAATATTCCTTCAACATCTTTGGTAAAATAAAAAAAGTCCTTATTTATACAATGACATGAAGATTACTTTTAAAGCACTTTGTAAAAAGGTAAAAACTGCTAAAAAAATTTAATAAATACTTTGAAAAATGTTAAAACATCTTTCGAAAACATGGATATGGAAGAAAAATGTTTTCAAGAGAAAAGAGGAACAAAATAAATTTTTGTTTAAAATGTTATTTTAGAATCATGAGTACATAAAGAGTGAAAAATAAAAGTAATAAATGTATTATCAAGAAATGAACAAAGGATAACAAAATGAATTAGTTTATTTTGTGATATATTATAATATTTAAACATCAAAATCATAAAAATAAATAATCATGATAAATGATGAGATTGTATCATAAAACCATTACCACTTTAGTAACATTGAATAACAAGCCCCGTAAATGAATAAAATTAAATGAAACATAAAATAGCATGATAATAAATAAAAATATGATATTACATTTTATATGGGCTATATATACACCTCATAAAAGAAAATATGTGCATAACATAATGTATATTTCAAAGAAGACAAATTGAAATAAAAATCCCTTACTCCATTGCTATGTTTGAAACCACAAACCCTATTAAAGAGATATACGAAAATGAATATATAAATAAAATTATTTTTGGATAAAAATAAAATAATATATTCATGGGTAGTTTATAAATTATATAATATAAGAATGTGGCGAATATGAAATTTTTCTCACAGCAAATAATAGTGTGATGAAAATACCTCACCTCAAGTCTTGACATCCTTTATACATGTTTCAACATCCTATATAATTAATATAAGTTTATTATAAATATATTACATAAAATACTAATTTTTATTATACCATATATTATTTTATTATGACTTTTCATTATCCTTTTAATAATAATTCTTTGTTAAAATTATGTTTTGGGTAATAACTCCTTTGTATTTTACGTATGTTGTGGTTTGGTATTTTCGGTCCTTTTACACTGATCGAGATACCATAGTTTACATTGTTTTAAACATGATATAAATATCATATATATTCCTTATATATATATATATAAATACACTAAATGTTTAGATATAAAATGAAATACATTGTTCACAGAGACAGTAGGTCACATGTACGCATGATCACCATTTCCATTTTATTAGAGGATGAAATGAAAAAAAGTTAAATAATATATTAACATTAAAAAATAATTTTTATATCATATTTATCACATATATTCCTTAAATTTACCCTAATTAGCTTCCATTGGAATCAGTAGTGAAATATTAATCTCATCGTTTTGTGAGGCGGTAGACCACCATACACATGAACGACATTATCGTATCCCCCACGGAATGGAAAGTAAAAAGGTATATGTGAAATCATAATAATATAAGTATAATAATGTTAAAAATAGAGTATATATTGATTTAATATATCCTTATTACCATCCATGTAAAATATAACTTAAAAACGGATCACATCAGTTCATGCGGTGGTAGTTCGTTGTACAAACGAGCGACGTTATTGTTTTCCAATAGGTTGGTAGGTAATAATTAAGATGTTTTATTATAATTAAAAAGGTATAATAATATCATAAATATCATATATAAAAATTAAATCCATCGTTAAATATATTTTTTAAAGAAAGTAATCAAAAATTAATAACATCAGTTTGCGAGGCAGAAGTCCACTATACACACGAATGATGATTTTGTATACCATTTGATGGAAGTGGATATGGTTGTAGGTCATGAAATTTACATAAAAAATATAAATAAATGGATGATGATGAGGTTTTAATATCATAATTTCTTTAATAATAACTTAAGGAGGTAGAGTAAGAAATAAAATAAAATTCTCAGTTAGGGACGTTACATCTTCATTAGGCAACTTATTTTGGTTTTCACCAAAATCCATAAAATGTTAGATTTCAAAACAAAATAATAATTATAGAATAATATCAGGGAATTAATTAAGGGATTTAAGTCGGTATTTTTTGAACCAAATGGGTTTTTAAGTGTGATGAGAATAGAATATGGGGTGTCATTTTATAAGTGATGTGAGTGACACCCATGTAATTTTGGAAAATAGAAAGGCCTGCCCACGTTTTTAATAAGGAAAAAGGATCAAAAATGGAAAATTATGAAACATTATAGGTGATAAGGTGTAAATATAAAAAAAATGATTTGGTTAATTTTATAGGACATTTTATCAATTATATTTTTAGTTTAACCCCCCAGTGGACCCATTTTCACCTTAACTATGGTAATTAATTTTTATTACTTTTACTATTCATAATGGTAAAAATTTAATTTAAAATTATTATACAATATAAATTTTTATCATTCAAAATATGGAATCTATATTTCAAAATTCCTTTCATAAAGGTGAAAAAATTTAATTTTAAATCAATCCTGTAGACACGATGAAAAATTAGTTCTTCAGAGTGAAAACTTTCAAAATATTGAAAAACTTTTATATAAAAATTCAATATGAATTAATTAAAATAACCTAAATTGGATTAATAGATTTAAAACTTAACTAATTTTAGTTTTAAAGCCATACTAAAATAAAATTTATCTTTTAAATGCTTTGAAAGAAAGGTTTGTTTTCAAGAAAAACTAGTATTTTTCACTATTCTTTGAAAACTTATTCATTTTAGAAAAATCCCTAAAATTCACCATAATATTATTTGTTAATTGTTTTTGAAATTTTTTTTCCCAAATAAATTTTTTAAATTTGGAAAAAATTTAATTTTAAAATAAGTTCATAAAGGTTATAACTCTACTTTTTTATAAAAATATTGTTTTAAATGTAAATTTGATTTTTTCTTATATCCTGTCTAGAAGAAACATAACATGGATGTTTAAAATTTGATTGAATATATAACATATTAATTTAATAAATTTTTTTATTATTAAAATGTGTATTTTTTAATTTACCGAGGTAAAACATGTTTTTGTCTATAAAAATAGTTTTTTCAGATAATCAATTAATTTATATTCAAATAGTTTTTCTTTTCCTTTATAATTAATTAGTCACCATTGAATTCATGTGTAAAAAATATGATTTCATATATTAGTTAATCCTATTCATACCCATAATTCTAATGGTTAACAAAAACTATCATATTAAATAATAATATTTTAATCATATGTTGTGTTTCTTTTAAAACTCGATATTTCTTGAGACACAAGATAAAATCAATGTTGTTTGTTACAAAATCATAATATAGTGTTGCATGTAACAAAAAATATAATAAAATTAAATTTATTTGAAAAAAATATTTCATAAAATTTCAGGGTGTTATAGAACAAACGATCAATATAGTACAACAGATGGTAAATCAATGAAAATTTGGTATTCCAAACACTCATCAAGATGAAGAAAACAAAAATCAGTTAGATAAAATATCACAATGTGATACATCATCCAATAAAATACATAATAAAAATCAAGACATAGTTTTATAATATTTATGCAACGAGTGGATCATAACTCTACAAGTCAACACCATCACCCAAGGTCTTTATCATATTGTACACCCACCACTTCCAAGTGGTTCATTCCCTTTTATTGGACCTAGAATAACATAATATACAAATTACTGAAGGAAAATATTTGGTCTGAGAAAAATAGCCTAGTATGATTTCACGAAATCTTATATAAGAAATTCCATAACCAATAAACCATTTATTCCACAATATAAATAAAGGCAAGGCGTGGTAACACAATTTCACATTTTTTTTCAATCAAGATTTCAAATCAAATAGATTAAAAGTATATAAAAAGGGCTTAAATGATCATTTTCATAAAATATAATGGAATGGATAGAATAACATAATAAAAACTGGCATTTAATAATCAAATAAAAAAATGAGAACCATGTTTATATTCCTTGAGGTTTAATAGATTTTAGCTCTAGGATCCTCACACTACACAGTTAATCAATCATGACTCAATTTGTGAACACATCCATAATTCTTAGGCCTTTGGGATAGAATCAGTCAACACCCCATCGAGGAAATAATTCCAAATATGGTTTAGTTAGAGATGTCATTATCAATGCATTGCTATGGGGTCAGAGTCCAAGTGTTCTTTTTATTATTCACCCACTAACACCCTTCGATCACATATAATTCAAATCCATAAATCAATCATGGGAAATCATTATTTCAATACAATTCATTATTCATAGTTAAAATGAAAATTTTCAAGTTTCAAAATTCTATTTCAATTTAAAAACCAAATTATAGGTTTTTATTAATTTCACTAATTATAAAATAACCTTTAATTTAAAGAAATTTTCATTAAGAATAATCATTAACACTTTTTTCATTTCAAGACACCCTTCCTCGAAATCAATCAAACATTTTCAAAGGCATTGAAAATGGAATTGGTTTCCCAATTATATGAAATTTTAAAACAATATAAATATTTTTAAATAAATGTTTCGAAATAAATTTAATAACCATTTATAATTAATAAATAAATCAATAATTCATGTGTAGGGAACATAATTATTGAATCACCTACCTTTAATCACACAATCAATCAATCACTTGAAGCAAGAACTACTAATAGAGGGCCTAAAGATAGGATGATCAATGAATAATCCCTAGAACTATAATCTATAAAATTGAGGTTCCAACCCATCAAAAACATGATGATTCATTACTCTCAATGAAGGATATAAGGAAATAATTTATATTCACAAAGCAATATCCTACACTTATGATAGAGAGATAAATTTCTTCCATAGACACCTCAATCAATAACGAAAGGGGTTAATGGAGCCAGAATACTCTCTAGAGATCCTCCAAAAGAAAACTTGTCAATTTTTTTTTAAAAGAATAGTTTAGTATTTATAATTGGGGGGGGAGGGTTATGTCTTTAATAAAAAGTTTTAGAGTATTAAAAATATAATCACATGGTTTCAAAGGTTATGCCTCACATTTAGAACAAACCATACACCAAACCATGAACCCTTATAGGTATTCTAGAGAGATTCACATGTTTTTTCCACCTGGTTTAACAAACTATGAACTAACTATGTTTTACCACTTGTAACACTAGAATAAGGGTGAATGGTTTGAACAAATAATTTAAAAATTATGCTCCAACCATGTAATACCCACTATCCCATGTCTCACAATTTTAGGGGGAGGACACACAGTTTGAACAATCCAAGAAATTCCCTCCAAAAATCTAAATCATGGTACGTCATTTCATTGGATAACCTAAAAATTATTATGTAACCATGCATGAACCATGCACTACATCAAAAACTCCTAGAAATCTCCAAATGTCTAAAAAAACCAAAGACAAGAACCAAAAAAGGGAAATGAAAACAAGTGGTTATAAGTACTTAATAGATGGTAACGAGACGTTACAACCACCTCGGAATAAATGCTTTTTGTACTTAAAAATACTATCACTAATATTGTATGTCACATAAATAAGGCCACTACTCTATCATTAGTGCCTCACACTCCCAAGTCTCATGTCAATCAAAAAATATACTTCCAAATGAATAAAACTAGAGGTATGGACTTACTAAGAATAACCTTCATCATAGAATCAAAAATATGAACTAGATACCTCAACATGGAAAAATTAAGTTCCACATCAAGGTCCTTCCAAGTCAAGAAATTAGATGGGTAAAAGAGATAATTTATGATCCCTGACATCAGAAATATAGTATGAATCGACATCAAATGAGGTGGAAAATATAAATGGCATACCACCTCACAAATTTTCTCAATAATCTCAAATGATCCTATGTATCTCAATGTAAACATGGCCTATTTTTAAATCTGTTGGTGACCTGAACGAGGTGATACTCTGAAAAAATCCTGGTCACTAATCAAAAACTTCAATGGTCATGAAATATGTTCAACATAAGATTAACTCCAACTCTATTAAATCACTATTATTTGAAAAATTAACAGAATATTTACCATTATATCTTGGAACAAACCAGGTCCAAACATGTATGTTTCAAAAATATCTGAAAAACACAACATAAATTTATATCATTGGTTATATGTGACATCCTAGAACTGGATGCCACTCAGAGGTTCCCCAATCTCGGTTGTCCACATAGCCTCCAGCATATCCCCCTGAACTCCAGAGGCTTTCGACTAGTAGTGAGGGCCTATGGTGTGACCAAGGTTATAACCAATGTTACCTAGAACTCAAGGGACACCAAATAAATTATAATTGTAGCCTATTAAAGTGGTAAGAGTGTACCCATATGAAGCACCATCCATGGTATTCCACAATAAAGAATCTAACTTAGTCCATGGATAACGTCCACCGTAAAATTGGATAAGCAATGACTAAGACCAAAGATGAAACCATGAATCATCATATTCATAGAATCTATGATGGATCCAAGGATTGTATCTTAGAAATACTATAATAGAAAAGGAGGGATCCTTCAGTTCCATACCATAAATCCAATGATGGATGAGGATCAGGTTCCAAGGTGTGTCTCAACCAAGGAAATAGACATCCTTGAATCGGAACGGTGTCCATGAGCACTGAAGGAATTCTCTTAGGGATCGAAATTCTAACTCATTTTTGACCACTACTAAAATGATATCAAGGTCTATATATAATTAGGAACCTCAAAATAGAACCATTCATTTAATTAATCCATGTAATGGTCATGTAATTCAGTTTTTCATTTGGTTCAATCCTTTACTTTCAGTAGCGTGACAAGGAAAATGAGCATGAAAACATTTAATTCATTTCATATATGTTCTAATCACATTATTAGATACATTTCACTACCTTCCTTCATAAGTGGAAATGGTTTTTATAGACATGGAACTAATCAATCAATAATATTCAATTAGAAAAACTCATATATATACAATATACTTTCTAATTCCATTTTTGATTGATTTATCAAATTTAAACACTTACCTGAGGTTTGTAAATTTGGAAGAAACATGGTACTATCCATTTAAAAATTCACAATTAAATAGTCATTTAATTTAGGGAGGCTTACCATTAGAAGGGTCAAGCCGAAGCACAACCAAATGGTGGCTTATATGAACATATCCAACCACTAAAAACAAGAATTATAAAGAAGTCCCAATATGGGGTGGCTGACATTCTGGACGTAACAACCAATAATGATTAATATATATGGCATGGGTCTTAGAACAAATTTCTAATGACTAAAACAAAGTAATATAACTTTGACAGATGACACCTGATGAAATCAGTGAACCCACACAAAAATTTATAAAATGAATAATCTTGAGGAATGATTTAAATACCCCCTACCTCATATTCGTACAACTATGATCATCTAGTATCAAACTCTAATTTGGATAGGATTGGAATAGATCTGAAGAATGTACCAATTCCCTTAAAATAAGGAAAATGATCCAATATCTAAATAACGTTGTTGATTGGAAGAATAATGAAAAAAGATTAAAAAGAAATTGAGTACTTACCAACGTGGATATAATGATATGAACATTGCTTTGATAGGATCCAGATGGATTATCAATATAAAATTGTAGAATAGGACTTTAAAGAGATCAAAAGGGATAAAATTGGAGGTCTTATCCAATGAAAATGAAATAAGGAAAGGCAGTTTTTTTAAAACATAACTTAAGTGGTAAATGGAATAATTTTTTTTTCATTCATACGATTGGGACCCATAGTTTTTAAACAATGCACATAACATGCACGGTATACTGTATGAAGGGGTAACATACTTAGTCAGGTCACGCAGTTAGGGAAACTGTGTGTCAACCATGTGAAACACCACCGCTAAAAAATAAATAATTTTCACACGACTATGTAGCCCAAATCACATTGTTAGGGATTACAGTTTTCTTTCATTTTTATCTCTATATATCTTGGAATGGTTTAAATTAACCATGCATCCTACCTTGCATGATTTCCTCTCACTATGCGGTAGGCCAAATTCTTCCACACCTAGGGTTTGAAGCTCTGAACAATCCCCAAACACCCCTAAGACCTTCATGAACTCATTAGGCTTCCATATTATGTACAAAATAAATAATTAAATTAAAATAAAAAGGATCCATACCTGATTCAAAAATCGGGTTCTTACAGTCTTCCCCCCATTAAGGAACTCATCACCAAGTTCACATTCTAAGGGAAGAGAAACACTAGTTGTGAAAAACATTGGCCACTGGGAAAATACATCAGCCTCCCTCTCCTAAGGCTCATCTTATACGTGGCCATGGTTCCATAACACCCATACTAGAGGGATAGACTGGCCTCAAAGAGCATTCATTTTCTTATTGATAATTCATATAGGATAATACTCAATAGAAGCATCAATATATAGATCAAATTCTCTAGGATTAGAAAATGTGAGATGGGTCGACATGATACTGGTGAAGCTGTGAAATGTGGAGGATGTCATTAATGTCACGATAACTCTAAGGTAGTAACAATCGATAAGATACCATCCCGACTCTCTATAATTTCAAATATCAAGATAAATGATAGTGACAACTTCCCTTTATACAGTATCCATCTACTCCCTTGATTAGAAGATACCCATATGAAAAATACGATCTCCGACCTAAAACTCTAGAGGTCATTGATAGTGATCGAAATATTATTTATTTATATATCAAGAAGTAGACATAAACATTTTATTAGATGAAACTAAACCAAAATCACCTACATGAGATGCTGACCTAGTAGAGCTGCCTCCCCTTCATCTAGACATCATTGGGGTGAACAACACAACCTACTGTACAAGTTCTAAAAAGGATACATATCAATTTTCTCATAGAAGATATTATTATAGATGAAATCGAGGAGAGGGATATGATTCTCCTAAGAACCGCTGAAGTCAAGGACACATGCTAAACGCATGTCCTCTAGAACCTGTATCATCCATGAGAACATTCCAATGGTCTGATGGAGAAAGGTTATGCTTAAAACCACCTGTGTACCCACAGATTTTTTGCAACCCGAGCCATAACTATGATGTGAAATGAGAATCCCTATCTGAAAAAAAGTACAGGGGACCCTGGGTATTCAGATGATCTCAAAGACATACAATCTTCCCAACTCATCAAATGAGAATGTGTGATGTATAGGAAGGAAGTTTGATACTTTCGTCATTAATTCAATAAATACCCATACACCATTGTAATATCTCAGAGACATAGTTAATCCAACTATAAAATGAATGGAATCATATTCCCATTTTCATTCCAAGACAGGAAGTGTCTTTTACAAGCCATCATGTATTTGGTGCTCTTCCTTCACCTACTGATAGATAGAAAAGCTAGTGATAAAACCCGCTATCTGATGTTTCATCCCAGGACACTAATATCATTGTCACATATCTCAATACATCTTGAAAATTATTTGATGAACTTCCCACTGAGAATTGTTGAACTCTTACATCAGTTACACTATCATAACAATAAGAAATCATACAAATCCATGTATATATAGGATTTTATCTCTATCCATAGAACAATAAGGATACGGGTCGTGTTCAGAAATACTCTCACGGAGAACAAATCCTACAGGATCTGAAAATTACCAACTCTTCACCTTCATAATAGGTAAGGGGTAACTATTAAGTTTGAGTGAAATTACTACTCATGACTATCATGAAAATCTAAATTCATCTTTGAAAATAGGTCTATTAATTTCCATTCATCATTGTCTTCTCAGATGGAAGGTTCTTGAGTTTTTCAACTCAACTCATCCACAACGGAATTGCCTTTTCCAAGCATATAAAAAGCTTAAAATCAATGTATTGAAGATAATAATACCATATACACTATTTGAGGTTTAGTTAACACAATAGAAATATATATTTGAGGCTCTTGTGGTCTGTATACACCATAAAGTGCTCACCAAATAGACAGTGTCTCCAGCAACATAATTCATGGACAACTAATACAAGCTCAAGCTCGTGCATCGGGAAGTTTCTCTAATCATGCCTCAACTATTGAAATCCATACTAATGATTCTATCATCCATCATTAGTAATACTCCGAATAAGATTCTTGATGCATCATATGACATTGTATATAATTTTATAGGATTTGGAAGAATAATAATAGGTTCCAAGACAAGCCTCACTTTCAGCTTCTAAAAGTATTTCTCACACTCTTTTAACAACAAAAAATTAACACCCTTATTTTTCAGACCAGTAAGAGGTGAGGAAAGGAATGATAAATCCTATATAAAATGCATGTAATATCTTTACAACCCTAAGAAACTCCATATATCAAACACTTTCTTGGAATTATACTAGGAAACAACAACACTAACCTTATATGGGTCAATTGAGACTCATGATTCTGGGATAATATAACCCAATATGTGAACTTTGTTGATATAGAAGTGGAACTTAACATTCTTGGAATAAATATTGGTTTCCCTCACTGTACTTAGTATTATCTCAAGGATATTATCATGGTCTCAACATTTTTGAGAATACACCAATATGTTTTCCACAAATATAATGACAAAAGACTCCAGATAGGGATGGAACACCCTATTCATTAGAGCCATGAAAATGGAGGGTGTGTCCGTAAGACCAAATGGAATAACAAGTTACTCATACAGACCATTCCTGCTATAGAAAGATATAAATGATATGTATGAAGGCCTGAATCACACCTGATGGTAACCAGATTTCAGGAAGATCATTGAAAATACCTTATCTCCTTGGCGCTTGTAGAAGAGATCATATATTCGAGGTAGTGGTTACCGTTTCTTGACTATAATCTAGTTCCCCCATCAGTAATGCATATATAGATGAAGGGTCCAATCCTTCTTCCTGGAAAATGGCATAGATGAACCCCAATAAAAGTACAAGTCCATATGAAACCTTTTTCCACTAGATCCTCCAAATGCTACTTGATCTCCTAGATCTCATTAGGTTCTATCCTATACGGAGTAATGGACACCATAACATCTCCTTTTAAAATATCTATTGTAAAATATACCTCTCTCACATGAGGTAAGTGAAAATAATCCTTTAAAAAAACATCCCACAATTGATACACTACCAGAGGGAATTCATACTGACATAAACCCTGATCCTCCATGAAGAGATTAAAAATTTGGATGGTCGCACCACTTATCCCATGATGCTCTGGTCCAGCTCTATTAGCCTGGATATTCCACTCACCCTTATGTAAATAACTTCTTCCTTATGGTGACGTAAACAGTACCCTACAATGATATCAGTCAATAAAATAAGTGATACTAAACTAAAAAATCAATATTGAGAATGACATTGAAGCCCATCATCTTAATAGAAAAGATTCCCCATAAGAAAGAGTAACTTCCTACCTCAAGGGGAAAATCCTTACATTTTCATATTCCCTCTAACCGTACTCCCAACAGTGTATCCAGGGTCATTAAATCATAGTAATACTATATTTCATTCCTGAGACATTCCATTATACATATAGAGATGAGTGAGTGTGAAGATTATGTATCAAATAAATCAGATACTATAGTAGAGTCTACGAAAATAATACCTCATACTTTAGATGGTCCGGCCTCCTGATCCTTCGATATCAGTTGTAGTGAATGAATACAACCTGATCTATTGACCTATGCAACAACTAAACTACCATGATCATGCTCGCTATGCTTGTACTTTTGGTGATTAGGAGTCTGGATACCACAACCATGACCTCCTCCTTGGCCAGTCCTATCAGTGCAATCCAAAATCTTTTCATGGAATGGCATAAAAGAACATTCTCTTGATGGTGGAGGTGGTGTAGAACCTCTTCCACCCAAAGCTGATGGAATATTCTGACACAATCTCTAAGGATTCCCCATATGTCCCCAAGCATGACACACCAGAGGGTCTCTATCACACTGAGACTTCAGGTTCCCCTATTTTCCAAACTGATGACACACCATAGAGCTACCAGTATGGGTACTCTGGATGCCATTTCCCTGATGTGGAACCTCAAGGGAACGATTCATACTACCATAAAAACTACTGGGTTTCCATGGAAATGAACCTCTATGACCAGTCTTATCTCCATCCCTCAGGTTACACTAAGTGATGAGAGCTTGATTAACTATTTTAGAAGAAATAGGTTGGTGAAAGACATTTAACAGAATACCTATGGAATACATGAGCCCATCCTTGAAGCATCTATCATATGAAAGATCTTCACTAGGTAAAAGTAGTGAAAAGCACTGTAACTCAGTGAAACACATTAAATACTCCATAACTAACATAGAACCATACTCAAGATTCATAAAATATCTATATTTCTCAGATCTCAAAAGCTAAGGAAAGAACTGATAATAGAAGGTAGTTTGGAAGTCAGCCCATACCATGTCCGGATGGTGACTGTCCTGGGTAATCACATCCCACAAATTCATGTCTGAATCTCAGAACTTGTATCAAGAAATCTTGACCCTCCACTCAAGAGGCATCTCTAAATGCTCAAAGATAGGCATGTTGGAATCCAACCAAGAATCATCAGCCTATGGACCACCATCCTCCGAGAAGGTAGGAGATTTCTTCTTCTATAACTCACGAGTCAGATTAACCATCATAGGTGAAGGTCATGGAGCACCCTTTATGTACTGCATCAGATATAGGATACTATAATGGACTTAAGAATTGGTGCCTATATTAGTTACAATAGGCCGTGCCTCAAGAGGAACTCTTGGCTATAATACTGGAAGCTCAAGACCCACCATGTCTAGAGTATGGTCATCACCACCCTCCTAGCACACACATATGGATGTCAGGGTGATATTTGTCTAAAATTCAAAAAACACACCTCATAACAACCATAAAATCAAATAGATAGCAACACTAATGTAAGATGAATGAAAGATAAAGTTCTCACAACATATAATATACTACCCCAACCACTTGCTTAGAAGGATATGTATTATTAAGTACTCAGGTATAAATTATAGGGGTTCCAGTACATGAAGGGTCAACTATACCTTGCCTTATCATTTACTAGAAACCATTTCATTTCACAGGTCAATTTTAAATCTTCAGTTTTTATTTTCATATTTTCATATATCAATATTCATTTAAAATTAGTTGTCTGTCTTAGTGAATCCGGGCCCATAATCTCTATCACTAAGATCAACACCCATTTAAATTTTAGTTAATGTCTCGAATCAGTAAATTACTCATTCCAAACCACAAGGTCTCATAAACCTCATTAATTGAAATAATAAATCACTCAATCACAACATATGAGTAGCATAAGAAAAATATACTATCAATGGTAACTCAACTATCACAGGCATACCAAGCAATCAAGATGTGAAATTCACCTATACAATGTGGAAAATGAATGACATGTGAATTCTAGGTTCCTATAATGATGTATGTAACAATGATACTTTCCCTCTTATCATCAGGACAAGGATGAAATGATTACCTTAATTATAATTATAATAATAAACTCAATAAAATATGTGTATCACCCAATGGTGAAATGATATCAACTATAATTGGAAAAATAAAACAAAAATCATAATTAAATAAACTCACCATTTACTTCTAACATGGGTTAGCTATGCCCAATAATTGTTCATAACCAAGTTCATCGCATTCTTAATCTTCCATATATTCTCTAAAAAATAATAATGAAGGAAAGGAACCTCTCTAATACCACATTGTGACATCCCCGACCTAGATTTCACTTAGAGGTTCCCCAAGATTTTTTGGAAACACAGCCTCAAGCGCATCTCCTAGAATGCCAGAGGCTTCTTACTAGTAGTAAGGGCCTAGGGTGTATCAGTGGGAAGATAATTCCCTCATCACTAGAGTATATCACAACAGACAAATATGATAACGGAAATTAATTATTAAAATAATTAATAGTAGTTAGAATTTACAACAAAAGCAGATAGAATAAGAATCAATAGGAATAAATGATAATGATATACAAAAGATGATTATGATATTTCATGTATCATTAAATCTGGAAAATATTGATATAAAGATTCATAAAATAAATTCTATACAAAATTAGTAAAAAGGAACAAAAAAACTATCCCGATCACCACGAGCTCCAGCTCGGTCATCTTCTACCAGCTCCATCCTAGTAAAGCAAGAAATAAAGTGTTTGAAGCCAAAGGATTCCCAATGTCAAAAAATACATACATACAATCTTTCTGAGTACAAATGGAGGCCCTAATAGGGGGTGAGATAAATCATAGTAGTCCACTAGCAACAGTGTCCATAACAACCCATTCGTGTAATATAAACTAAAACAACGAGCAATCAAGCATTTATAAAATAAATGTAGTAGAATAACATAAATACCTATTTACCTTCTTCAGCCCTAGGTTTTTGTCTGAACATGTAACCATTTCATTAATTAATTATGTTTTTGATTATGTAATTAAGTCATGTTTGGAATATTCAGAACTAACATCATCTGGTGATAGAAATAGTGAAGGTTCAATGATGTAACAAAGCAACAGGTATTAATATTAATAATGAAATGGTTCCAAGGCAGTAACCAAGGAAACCTTGACCTCAAGGGTAACCAAATAAGTGATAAAAATAGTCTGGATAATTGGTAAGAGTATAATATGAAGAGTTTCATCCATTTAATACACAATAACAAATCTAACAGAGTCCAAGGATAACATCCAAGTTAAAATGGGATAAGAAAGGGATAGACCCAAGGATGTATCCAAGGAACCTCATATCTCTAAAAGCCTTGATAGATACTAGGAGTTTACCCAAAGAGTATTTTAATAGAAATGGAAGGATCCTGCAGTGTCATACCAGGAATCTACTGAGAGAGGAGGATCAGGTTCCAAGGTGGGTCTCAACCAAGGAAACAGACATCCTTGAATCAGAATAGTATCAATGAGTGCTCAAGGAATTACCTAAAGTATCCATAATATAACATGATTCTTAGAACTTAAAAAATGTTATCAAACTCTATATACAAGTTGGCACCTTAAAATTGATTCATTCATTTAATTAATCCATGCAATGGTCATATCATTTAATAGGTCATTTTGTTCAAACCTGGCCTTTCATTTGTGTGATGAGTCCCAGGATCATGAAACCATTTAATTAATTTCATATATTCAATAATAACATAAATATTTTCATTGAACTATATTCCATTATAAGTGGTAAGGGTATATATGTACATGTAAATATCCATTCAAATATATTCAATTAGGCCCAGTCATATATATACAATATATGTTACAGTTCCATTTTCGTTTGATTTATCAAATTGAAACACTTACCTTAGATGGGTCATGTGGGAAAAAATATGGCATTTTTTTTTAACATTTCAAAATTAAATAGTCATTTAATTAATGCAAGATTACCATTATTAGTGTCAAGCCAAAGCACACATGAATAGAGGCTTAAACAAACATGCCAAACCATTAAACACACAATTATGAAGATCACTCTACATAGGGAGGACAACATTATGGTTATAACCATCAATAATGATTAACATATATGGAATGGGTATTATAACATAATGACTAAAAATAATGAATATAAATACAACATATGATGCTTGATGAAATCATCGTTCCCACATGACAATTTATAAAACCCCGAATCATGAGGAATGATTTACAGACCACCTACCTCATAATCATGTGACTATATTAATCCAATTCCAGCCACTAATTCCACCTATATTGGTGTATATATTAATAACAGAGCAATTACTTTAAAATATTTCATATGAGCCTACATGTAAATAGTGACATTGATAGGAAGAAGAATGAAAATATATTAAAAAGTAATTGATAACTTACCGATGCATATCAAATGAGATGAACGATGCTTCGGTCAGACTCTAGATGGATGATAAGAATGAAATATTATAACAAGACTTCAACGGGATTAAAAGGGAGACAATTATAGATTTTATATGCTAGAAATATAATAAATATAGAGGGGTTTTTAAAAAAATAAAATTAGGGAAGAATGGTAAAATTACCCAAAATTTTCTATCGCATGGTTTGGTGGCACGGTTTTCCAAACCATGCCCCAACCATGTAGTGTCTTCTATAAAAGGGGGGATCTTACATGATTAGGAAAACTGTACTCCAACCTTGTGAAACATCCTTGCTAAAAATTGCAGACTTTTTTCATGGTTTTTTGGAACAAATCCCATGATTAGGGCAAACCGTGCGCCCCTCTACTGCTCTCTGTCTAGCCTTGCATAGTTAAAACTATCCATGCATCCTACATCACATGGTTTCCTATAACAGTGTGACATAACAAATTTCTCTATCTAATAGGGTTTTGTTCTCCGAAATATCACTAGAAACCCCTGATACCTTTGTGAAATCATTATTCATATGTATTAGGTCTAAAATAAATAATTAAACCAAAATAAAACGGATCCACACCTGAGTCAAAAATTTATTTCCTAAACAATTCATAGACCTAAAGGGTTTCATCCTGATGGATTTTTGGTAAATGTTATTACAGAAAAACTAAACAGGTACCATGTAACTATCCGAAGATCCATCAAAGTAAAGAACCAAAACACATGCATTTATTCAATAATCTGTATAGCTTCTTCTGTCTATCCATCCATCTACAAATGATATATCGTGCTCATACTAACATGAGTTCCCATAAACTCCTAGAGGCCTCTCCAAAAAATGAGATGTAAATCGGGATACCTTTGAGAAACTTTAATAGGCTGAACTTCATGAAATTCCAGGATCTCCAACACATACATAGTTCTCATGTCCTAAAAATTTCTTGTATTTTAAATTGGAATAATGTCAAACTATTTGGTTAGTTAATCCATCAATACCCATATTATATTATTCCCATGAGGTTTATGAAGTATCCAATGAAAATAGTATATCTAAATTTAATTCCACTTCAAAGCTGGCACGAGTAGGGGATAAAGCAAACTCAAAGGTATCTGGTGATCCGAATTGACAAGATGACTTATAATAAAATGAGAAATAAAATCCAAAATATCTCATACCATACCCAGACACTAGAATCATTGAAAAATATTATAGAACATATTCTTGTTTTTAGGGTGTACCAACCACCAGGAATTATGGAAATACCCCTTCATAGATTTCCTCATTCAGAATGGTATAATGTAACAATTTTAGAAGAATATGATACCTTCAAGAGATAAGGACCTCTCTTTGATTGTCTCCACACCGCAAATAGTGTACCACATACCACCAAACTCATCATGGAGAAACTATTTCAGAGAAATCATCTTTTGAATATAGGAGATCAAATTAATGCTTGTTAAAAAAAATCTCAATCTCAATCACACGAACAACAAAATTCATATGAGAAAAGAGAGTAAAAAAATTCCACTCTATTGATAATTATTTCATATCATGGCTTAAAATTTTCATTATCAAAGAATCAGTGATTAAATTTTCCAAAACTGGGGTGTGGGAAATGTAAAAATGAAAATATTTTACGTAATTCACCCATATCCTCTAACAGAGGGTCAAATATTTTCGCAAGAATATATAACTCAATATTTTTTGATCAGAATATATAGTAAACCATTCTCTAAACTGGTGATGTTGCTAACTATTAATATCATGCATCACATATGAATTTTAAAGATCATTAGTAGTATATATATTATCAAGTGTCTTAAGAATTCAGCAACCATAGGCCACCACGTGATCACCCTTCATGAGAATAGAGCCCAAACACAAACCTAATGCATAAAAAATCACATATCCCTGCTCGGTCTTTGGAAGAGTCAAAAATGATGGATTAGTTAAAAGGAACTTTGAATCATTAAAATAATTCTATAATTCTAAATCAAATAAGAAATTTAATCATTTATGAATGAAATCTATCATCGTAGAATCTATCTTTGAGATATCTTTTATGAATCGGTGGTCATACCCTATTAATATTTAGTAGCTTTGAATCTTGAAAACGTTGTATGATTCTTCCCATGTCATGATAGACTCCACATTATAATGATAAAATGAAATAACATGATATGAAACTATGTATAACCACCCAACCCTCGTAACCCAGAGTCGGTGCACTATTTTAATACATTGGCATGATTACAAGGAACCAAGTCCCAAAGGACCGATCTGTTTAGGAGTCTTGGAAAATATATTACATACATGAATGTTACATTACACTTTATAACATACAAAACAAAATCAATAATCCTTTATGAATGCCATTATTCCCTTGGATTAACACTACATATCAATCACAATACACTTCTTGGAATCCTGGGAAAAATAAAACATAGAAAGGGGTGAGCTCAGATGCTCAGTAAGGATAAAAATACAGTGAAAACTTTCATAAATAAGAATAAACATTTAAGGAAATGTATAACTAAAATAAAATACTTTTAAACTTGAACTTCAACATAATATGGAAGAAATAAAATGAGTTAATTCCATTTAATTATTCACATGGATATTCTACTAGTCGAATAACAACATGAAATGTCACTAACCAATTTCATAATGATGGAATGCATAATGCCAAACTATCATAACGACATAGTCCATGACTTGTGCCAAGACAAAAAATAAGATTTTGTCAAGCCCTTGTTCCAAGAAACTAGTTTGTGTCATGAGAACTACTGATGCATCAAGTAGCAATTGCGGGCTCCACCCGTCACTTACTAAGTCCAATGCATTACTCATATTAAAAGGTTTAAACATAAAAAAACTTTCGTATTAAAACTGGCATATGAAATGTCAATAAATTACCCATAAACCATGAATGATATAAAAATAACACATCTACGGTCAAAAATATCACCAAACCTTTAATAAAATATGGATCATTTGGATCATTATAAGTCAACTTCAAACAAGTTTAAAGTCCATTAAAGGATTTTGACATAGATTAAAATTATTTGTAAAACTCTTTGAGAGAAATATCCCTTTTTCATGAAAACATTTAAAAGTCACACAATTTATAAAGTAAGACATTTAAATACATTTGTGAAGAAAAGTGTCCCATACCACTTTGAAACTTTTTAAAGTAATAAACAATTCAAAAAACATTCATGTCCATATAAATAAATCCTTAAAAATCATTTTGAAAACATGGACATTAATGAGAATGACTTGGAAGAATAAGTATTTAAAACATTCAAAATGATGTTTTAGTAAAACATTCCCTTAAAAATAATCCCTTTTAAAACTATTTTATGATCCATGGACATGGATAATAAATATGTCCTAGTAGATACTTATGTAAAAACAACCTCAGATAATAAAGAGATTGTGAAATTAACCCTAACCAATTTGGTAACTTCTGAAATATACACCCCATGAAGGAAGAGACATACAATGAAGATGTAAATACAAATTGGTTAAATTGTATTACACAAATAATACAATTATGGGCAGTACATAAACCAAACAAAATGAAATAGTGGTGATATAGAATGAATCTCATGGGAATAACGAGTGAGATGAAAACCCCTTACCTTGCAATTTTCTTTAGTTGAGGGTTTGATTAACCTCATGTATGAAGATTGTAGTATGTTATTAAATTATACCAGAACCATATTAATATTTATTATATCATACATTATTCATTTATGACTTTATACTACCCATTTAATAATAATTTCCATGTAAAATTAACATTTTGGGTAAAAATCACACTCTTTATCGTACATATTTTACCGTGTTACTCTTGATTATATCATTTAGATCATGATTTAAATAATTCCAGAATATAAAACATGATTTATATATCATATATATTTAGAATATAAATTTGTATAATAGACATATATATGAAATGGAAAACACCGTTTATGGAGACGGTAGTCTGTACGTACGCATAAACGCTGTTTCTGTTTTCATAATGTATTGAACGAAACTAAGTGAATAAAATATATGTAATTGCATATATATATATCTCAAGTATCATTATTATGTCATATATTAGAAACATATTAGTAATATATATTTTTATAATCGTGGATGAATGGTGAATATGGAAATGAATCTTATCACGCCGGGGAGATGGTAATCCGTACGTATGCACGAGCGACAATATCATTTCCTTAAAGGTGTGGAATGGGATGGTATATTAATTTTATAAAGACATTATCATGTTATTTTCATTATTTATATACATATTACTCATCATTATATCAATCCAAATTACATAGTGTTTAATAACAAATTACACCACAGCGTGGAGACGGTAAGTCGTACATACTCACGCATGGTGACATTATCATTAATAAGATGGATAAAAAATAAATATAGTTGTAAAATACTTATAATAACATCAAAGTATATAGAACATAGTGTAGTTATTATTTTATAATGGAAATAACAAATAAATAAAAAGTGGAAGAAGAAAGGAACTTGAAAGAGGGTGGTGAAATCATTACCTATTCTTCGGGTTCTTCCTTTTGATTTGATCAAAATGGATACATAGGTTGACTTTATGATCAAAATAAGTACTCTAGGTTGAATTTATATATTTTGGGAGGATATTAGGGTAGGGGCTGGCCGATCCAAATGGCTTTGGTAGTGTGATTTTTAGAGAAGGAGAAGTTCCCTTTTATAAGAGGGGTGAGAGTCACTTTAGGATATGATTAATGTATTAATTTTTTATACAATCATATTCTTTTTATAGTGGTTAAAAATGAATTTATATTGATCCATATGTGGTTAATGGTTGAAATACCCTCAACCAATAGGTTTTATACAAGTTTAGGTTACCATTTTAACCTCATTATTTAGATTTAACTCTTAGTTAAATAGTTTAACTTTTACCGTGTCTTCTTATATTCTTACTATATATGGTTAATAAAATTACTCTAAACTTTTAATAGAACCTCATGTGGCTCATTAATGACATATATAATATTATTTAATCCCTTTGGCTGAACATTACATTTTTAAGAATATTATATCAACCAATAATATAGTATTTGTTTTAAATATTAATTTATGTACATTTTGAGACTATTTGGTATTTTGTTTTTGTTAAAGTTATCAAAAATTTATTACTTAGAAAAATATACATTAAATCAGCCCTAAAATTTCATAGTCACCTAGAAAATTCGTGTATGTCATAAAAACTTTAAAATTATATTTATTTTAGTATTTATAATACCATTTATTTAATTCATTCATTAATAAGGTAATTACTATATCATCATTGTTTCATAAATAAATTTCATTATTTAATGTATAAAAATTATAAATAAAATACCATGATGTATGAAATTTATTTATCTTTATAATGAATATTTATTGTAGAATATATCTAATTTATAACCCTATATTAAAAATGGTTTAGTTAATATACTTTGAATTTAACACTTTTAACTGTTCAATAAATAAAATAATAATAAATGTCCTAATCTAATACAAGTGGATAAAAAGGGTTATATTTTATTCCTAAGGTTGTTTTTGGTCGAATTAAAATTATCCAATAGAATTAGTACATGTTTTAGGGTAATTATAATATCATTTTTACCCTTAATTACCCTATTTACTTTTAACCGTGGTAAATAATAGTAAAAGGTTACTTTTCACCAAAAAATATTTTTATCTTATTGAACCAAATTTTAATCCTTCATATTATCCATTTCTCTCGTATTTTCAAAATTCAACTCACAGAAGTAGTAAAATTATGTTTTATGTGAATTTACAAATTTTCTGAGGAGGTGGGTAAAAGGGTGTGGAATGTTCAATAAAATTTTTATATGTCTAAAATTATTATAAACTGACTCTAATGAATTACATTGAACTTATATAGGTATTATTTATCTTTTTTGAACTAAAAGAAATTTAAGTAAAATAAATAATTATTTAAATAATAATTCGGTTGTATACTATAACTCAGTGTTTTTCACCATTCATCAAAAATTAAATGTTTTAAGAAAAATATCAAAATTTTACCCTAAGATAATTTTGATATTATGAATTAAATAATGAATTATATTTTACCAAATTCAAAACATAGAAGTTTAATTTATTAATTTATAATTAATTCCCATAGTCAAAACCAAAAGGCGTATTTTTAAGAAATAATAACTATCAGAAGATTGACACTTGTTTATGTCCAATTTCAAAGTTAAATTACTTAAAATGACCATCATTGGATTAAATGGTAAAAATATAATCTATTTATAGTTCCAAAATATTAAAATTTATATATTAACACTATATATTATTTTGATTAAAAAAGTTGTTTTCAGTTAAAATATAGTGTTTTTTACTATTCAACCAAATATGAAAGTTATCAGGAAAACACCAAAAATTTATTGAAACTAAATTCATATGTTCTGATTCTAAAGAATAAGTTTATTTTGTCAAATTGAATATATAAAAGTTTCAAATATTGGATTTAAAAAGGCTTCACCATTAAAAGGCGGTAAAATTGAATTTTTTTAAAAATACTTCTTTTATCTGAAAAAATGTATTTGTTCTTGCATTATGTCTAAGAAACACGTAATATGGATTCTAAAATTATAAGAAATGTATAAAGTTCAAATTCAGTTAATACTATTCATAACCGCTTTTGAACAGCTAGTTTGGTAAGTCATGCTGCGCTAAAACTCGGTGTTGCATATAGTGCAAGTAGTTTAATTACTTTGAAAAAATAATGTACTATAAAATCTTGGGGTGTTACATTCTTCCATTATTCAATAAATTAGGTCCTCGCTATTTGAATTTTTTTTTCGAAAATAAAATGTTGAAAATAGAAAATACCCTTGGGAAAACCCACATCATAAATTAGGTTAATAAAATTTAGTCTTAATAAGAGGAAAAGGGAAATTAATGGGTCACCACCAAATTATGATCTCGATTAGGAGAACATTGGTGGAAATTAGAGACATATAATTGGATGAAAAACATAATTATTTATAGGTATTGATTGAGGATATCAATCACAAACAAGTGTAAAATTGAGGGCCTTAAATTTTTCAATCTATGATGATTTAAAATACCATCGGTTCAAAAAAAAATATATGGTATTTGGATAACACATATTTGGTTTTAAGATCACTTCACTAAATTATAAGAATTAATTTTTCATAGAATAATTGAAGAATAAAAATATATACTTGACATGTAGAGTCCCATCCTTTAACTAATTTCTACCACAAACTCATTTTCACTCTAAAAGATAATATAACTTAAAAATAGTATTCTATTTATAATATTTGTACAAGGTTCAAAAAAGAATTTATAATCCATCTTCCAGATTTTTTTTAAAAAGGCTACATTATTCAATCCAGGACATCACGCGGGCCAGTGGTAGGTGATACACCCTTGTCACCATTCGGTTGCGGGTTCAGGTCTCGCGGCCTTGTCGTACTCGACGGATTGCCGCCCGACTTTCGGGTTGTCCTTTTATGGAAATCCAAAAATATTCTCGAACTAGAATTATCCAAAATACTTATGTCCAAAATCACAATCCAAATTTTATAAGAAAGGTAAAAACAATGAAGATCCTTTTTGTCATGTAATAACATGTGAACACCTTCATCATGTATTCTTTTAAAACACTGCAACATACTTAATTACCATAAAACCTTATGGATTACATTCATGATGCCTTATTACTTTTAGAATAATGGATATACTCTTTCTATCCAAAAATGTTCTAAACTCCAAAAATGATGGAATATACAAATCATTAATCAGTTTCAAGGTAGTCAAAAATATCCCATATAACTTATCCAAATCAATCATGTATTATTCCAAAACCCCTACCTCAGTATCAAAACCATATTATGGTATATCTTTCTCTTAACCATATATTTCCCAAAAAATTTAACCTGCTATTGAGTCACTTTTCTTGGTTCCACACAATCTTAAGTCCTTATTGAAATAGTACATCAGTAAAATCCTTATATACTCCATAATTATTATAACCAGTACATTGTTGATACAATACTCAAATGACATAATTATCTAATAGAAACATAATAAATCTAATCATTCCTTCACATCAGTGGTAGTATCATAACTTGATTATTATCCAATATCATCATTTGAGGCATACTCTAATGATTTGGACATTGGTTTGCGTAGTGTCCCAACTCCTTATAGATGAAGCATTATACATTTCAAACCTTTTTCTTACCCTTGTAGTCACGTACATGGTGTCCTTTTTTTCCGCACTTATAACAAACTCCAATTCCCTTCAAGAAATTTCCAGGGTGATTCTTCCCACATTTATCATAAATGGGAAAATTATTCTTTTCCCTCTTCCCATTATCCATCTTTCTCTCTTCCATCCTTTTCTTCTCTTGCTTCCCTTTAATTCCATAAGACTCAAGATATTTCATTACTTATCTTATTAACACATGATTCTATATCTTCATATATTGAGAATACATGGGAGACTATTTCTCTTCTAAATGTTAGCTTAATACTATGGAAGATATGATCCTGCTTACTCTTTGGATCTTACGTATTTTTTGAGTTCAAATTCCTTCTACTGGGCACCATTTCTATATTATTGCATAAACTAGGTCAGTTTATGAATTGAAATAATTCTATACTTGTAAAATACCTAATTTAAACTGAATGGTTTATGGATATAATCCATAATCATAAAAAAAAATTCTTTGAAGAATTATATACCCATAAACCCTTTATAATGGTTTGTAATGAAAATTAGAATTATCCTAAGCATATCCCCTGAGAGTGTCGAAACCAAGAGTGCAGCAAGGCCAGTTGTCGTGCACCAGTTCCCGTTCGAGTCTAGCTCAAAGCGGTGTTTTCATGTTTTACCCCTAGGTACATCTGTGCTAGATCCGCCTCTACCTGCTCGTATCCAGACAGGGATGTATTACTTGGAAAACTTACAAAATCTCCACAGTACTAAGATTTTAAGAATTTATTCTATACTAATCCTCAAAATATATCTTAGGGTAATGTGATCTAATATGAGTTTATCTAAATGTAGTTTACAAGGTTATTGCTGAACTTACTCTGATACCGACTATAACGCCCCGATCCAAGTTACCCAGAGTCGGTGCATTATTTTAATACATTGGCATGATTACAAGGAACCATGTCCCAAAGGACTGATCTGTTTAGCAGTCTTGAAAAATCGATTACATACATGAATGTTACATTACACATTATAACTTACAAACTAACATAACTAATACTTTATAGACGCCATAATTCTCTTGGTTTAACCCTGCATATCAATCACAATTCACTTCTTGGAATCCTGGGAAAAATAAAACAAAGAAAGGGGTTAGCTCAGATGCTCAGTAAGGATAAAAATACAGTGGAAACTTTCATTAATAAGAATAAAAATTTAAGGCAATGTATAACTAAAAAAAGCCTTTTAAACTTGTACTTCATAATAATATGGAAAAAAATAAAATGATGTAATTATATTTAATTATTCACATGGATATTCTACTACTTGAATAACCACATTCAATATCACTATCCACTTTCATAATGATGGAATGCATAATTCTAGACTATCATAACCACATAGTCAAGAAATTATGCCAAGACTACAAATAAGTTTTTTTCAGGGCCTTGTGCCAAGACACTAGTTTGTCTTATGAGACCTACCGATGCATCGAGGAGCTATAGCGGGCTCCACCAGTCACATACTAAGTTAAATGTATTCCTCATATGAAAAGGTTTAAACATAACATAAACATTCATATTAAAACTGGCATACGAAATTTCAATACATTACCCATAAAACATGAATGGTATAAAAATAACACATCCACAGTCAAATATATCACAAAACCATCAATAAAATACAAAATATTTTTATCATTATAAATCAACTTCGAACAAGTTTAAAGTCCATTAAAGGATTTTGACATATATGAAAATTATTTGTAAAACTCTTAGAGGGAAATATCCCTTTATCATGAAAACATTTAAAAGACACAAAATTTAGAAAGGAAGACATTTAAATACATTTTTGAATCAATGTGTCCCATACCACTTTGAATATTTTGAAAGTAATTATCATTTAAAAAAACATTCATGTCCATAAAAATAAATCCTTAAAAACCATTTTGAAAACATGGACATTAATGAGAATGACTTGGAAGAATAAATATTTAAACATTTAAAATTATTTTTTAGAAAAAAAGTCCCTTAAAAATTATCCCTTTGAAAACACATTTATGAAACATGGACATGGATAATAAATATTTCCTAGTAGAAACATACGTAAAAACAACCTCGAAAAATAAAGAGATTGTGAAATTAACCCTTACCAATTTGGTAACTTAAGAAATATACACCCCATGAATGAATTACCATACAATGAAGATGTAAATACAAATAGATTAAAGTGAATTACACAAAGAATAAAATTTTGGGCAGTACATACTCCACACAAAATTAAATAGTGGCGATATAGCATGAATCTCTCGGGAATGAGGGGTGAGATGAAAACCCCTAACCTTGCACTTTCCTTTAGTGGAGGGTATGATTAACCTATTGTATGATGACTGTAGTATGTTATTAAATCATACCAGAACCATATTAATATTTATCATATCATACATTATTCATTTATGACTATCTACTACACATTTAATAATAATTTCCATGTTAAATTAACATTTTGGGAAATAATCACTTTCTTTATCGTACGCGTTTTAACTTGTTACTCTTGATTGTATCATTTAGATCATGATTTAAATACTTCCAGAATATAAAAAATTATTTATAAATCATATATATTTAAAATATAAATTTTTATAATATTCATATATATGAAATGGAAAACACCGTTTATAGAAACAGTAGTCCGTATGTACGCATACATGCTTTTTCCGTTTTCACTACGTATTGAACAGAACCAAGTGAATAAAATATATGTAAGTATATATATATATATATATCCATTAGAATTATTATGTCATATATTAAAAACATATTATTAACATATATTTGTAAAACCACCGATGAATGGGGAATGTTGAAATGAATCTCATCGCGTCGTGGAGACGGTAATCCGTACGTACGCACGGGCAACAATATAATTTAAATAAAGGTGGGAATTTGATGGTATATTAATTTTATAGAGACATTATCATGTTATTTAAATTATTTATATACATATTATTCATCATTATATCCATCTAAATAACATAGTGTTGAATAACAAATTATACCACATTGTGCAGACGGTAAGCCGTACGTACGCATGCATTGTGAAATTATCATTCATAAGATAGATAGAATAATAAATATAGTTGTGAAATATTTATAATAATATCACAGTATATATATAAGATACTAGAGTTATTATTTTAGAATTTAAATAACAAAGAAATAATAATTTGAAGAAGAAAAGAACTAGAAAGAGGGTGGTAAACTCATTACCTCTTCTTCGGGTTATTTCTTTGAATTTCATAAAAAGTGCTCTTTAGGTTGGCTTTATGATTAAAATAAGGCCTCTAGGATGAATTGAGGAAAGTTTTGAGGATATTTGGATAGGGGTTGGCTGAGCCAAATGGCGTTGGTGGGGTGATTTTCAGAGAAGGGGAAGTGACTTCTATAAGATGGGTGAGGGTCACTTTAGGAAAAGATTAAAGTATTAATTTATTATACAATCATATTAGGTTTATAATGGTTCTAAATGTATTTATTTCAATCCTTAGGTGGTTATGGGTCGTAATCCTCTCAATAAATAGGTTTTATACAAGTTTAGGTTACCATTTTAACCTTCTCATTTAGATTTAACTCTTAGTAAATATTTTAACTTTTACTATGTCTTCTTTTATTCTTATTATATATGGTTAATAAAAACACTATAAACTTCCAAGAGAACCTCAAGTGGCTCATTAATGACATATATAATATTATTTAATCCATTTGGAAAAGGCTTAAATTTTTATAAATATTATATCAACCAATAATATATATTTTGTTTTAAATATTAATTTATGTAAATTTTGACACTATTTTTTATTCTGTTTTTGTGAAAGTTATCAAAACTTGATTAATTCGAACAAGATACATTTAATCAGCCCTAAAATTTCATAGTCACCTAAAAATTCGCTAATTTCATAAAAACATTGAAATTATATTTATTTTATCATTTATAATACCATTTATTTGATTCTGTCATTAATAAGGTAATTACTGCATCATCATTGTATCATTAATAAATTTAATTATTTAATTTCTAAAAATTATAAATAAAATACCATGATGTAGGAAATATTTTTATCATTTTAATAAATATTTATAGTCAAATTTATCTTATGTATAAACCTATATTAAAAATGGTTTAGTTAATAAACATTGAATTTAACACTTTTAACTCTTATTTAAATTAAATAATAATAAATGTCCAAATCTAATGAAAGTGGACCTGAAGGGTCATATTTTATTACTATGGTTGTTTTTGGATTAATTACACTTATCCAATATAATTAGGACATGTTTTAGGGTAATAATAATATCATTTTACACTTAATTACCCTATTTACTTTTAATAGTGGTAAATAAAAGTAAAAAGTTACTATTCACAAAAAAATATTTTTATCTTATTGAACCACATTTTACTCCTTTATATTATCTGTGTCTTTCTTATTTTTGAAATTCAACTCATAGAAGCGGTAAAAATAAGTTTTATGTGAATTTACAAATTCTCATAGGAGGTGGGTAAAAGATTGTGAAAAGTTCAATAAATTTTTTATATCTAAAATTATTATAAACTGAATCAAATGAATTTAATTTAACTTATATAGGTATTATGTATCTATTTTGACCTAAAATAAATTTAAATAAAATAAATAATTATTAAAATAATTTTTTTTTTTAAACTATAACTCATTGTTTTTCACTATTCATCAAAAATTTAAAGTTTTCAGAAAAATACCAAAACTTTACCCTATGATTATTTTGATATTCCAAATTTAATAATGAAGTATATTTTACCAAATTAAAAACATAGAAGTTGCATTTATTAATTTAAAATTAATTCCCACTGTCATAACCAAAAGGTGTATTTTTAAAAAATAATTACTATCAAAAGTTTGACACTTGTTTATGTCTAATTTAAAAGTGAAATTACTTACAATGACTATCATTGTATTAAATGGTAAAAATATAATCTATTTATACTTCAAAACCATTAAAATGTATAAATTAACACTATAAATATTTTTGATTAAAAAAGTTGTTTTCATTTAAAATATAGTGTTTTCACTTTTCACCAAAATATGAAAGTTATCAGAAAAACACCAAAACTTTTTTGAAACTCAATTATTATGTCCCAATTATAAATAAGAAGTTTATTTTTTCAAATTAAATATATAAAAGTTTCAAATATTTTATTTAAAAAGGATTCTCCATTAAAAGGTGGTAAAATTGCAATTTTTGAAAAATACTTCTTTTATCTAAAAAATGTATTTATTCTTAAATTATGTATAATAAAATAATAATATGGATTATAAAGTTATAAGTATTATATAAAGTTCAAAACTCAGTTAATACTATTCATACCCGCTTTTGAACGGCTAGTTTGGTAAGTCGTGGTGCGCTAAAACTCGGTGTTGCATGTAGTGAAAGTTATTGAATTATTTTGAAGAAATAACATACTATGAAATCTTAGTGTGTTACACTATGTGTCCTAATAACATCACTTACTAAATCTAGAAATTATATTTTAATGGTCTGGCACAAAGTTGGCGATCTATCAAAATTTACATGAATGCTTTTAGATGATGCACATGATCTTCTATAGAATTAGGCTAAACCAGGATGTAATCTATAAATACTATCATGACTGAATCTAGATACTCATTAAATATCTTTATCATCAGTGGCATAAAAATTGACAGAGCATTGGTTAGACCAAAATCTAGTACAAGGTAATCATAATGGCCATAACTACTCTAAAATGTGGCCATTAGGATGTCTGACTCCTTGATTTTTAGTTGGTGATAACTATCCCAAATACCAATCATTGAGAACTAATTAAAACCTTTCAACTGTTCAAACAAATCAACAATATGAGGCAACAAATACTTGTCCTTTAACTTTAATTTATTGATTATTTTATAATCAATGTAAAGGAAGAGGGTTCCAATGGTTTTATTTACAGAAAGAATAGAAACCACCCAAGAAGACACAGTAGAGTGAATGAATCCTTCACTCAACAAGTCATAAAAACATGTATTTGACTCCTTAAATTATGTTGGTTCCATATGGTAAAAGAGATCAGAGATAGGTTGGGAATATGGTACCAAGCCAATAGAAAACATTACCTCTCATGATTGTGGAAAACTAGAAATATTTGGGGGAAACGCATCAGGAAACCCGATGAACATTGAAGAAAGGTCACCACTCAATGATGCATTCTCTATATCAAAATAAAAAAGATATATCATCTTACCTAACTCTGGAAGAGGTGGTCTGGATCTACTTGACCTTGAATCCCATTCCCCCTAGAAAACACGGTATACCCCATCTATGGTAGTAATGGTGACCCAATGAAGGTAACCATAAATCTAGGATTTATGGAAAATCATCATATCCATATCAATAATTAAATACAAGGGTTTCATATCCAGAACTAGAAAATCACAGATTAACTCAGCCTCTGATAATAAGAAGGAATAGGAAGGGAATTAGAGACCCTAATATTTTTTTTGGGGGCATAATAATATACATAATATAAGATATGATATCTTTTGAAAGGTTTAATAGATTAAAAATTTGAGTCGATGTAAATACATGAGATGCATTGATATAAAATTTATTACTATCTAATGATGAAACTATAGTGATGGTACCTCTGACTATCACAAAACCCATAAAATCTTCCTCTAGAGACTCATCCACTCTATGAAGAGGCTTTATTTTAGATGCATACAGCTAGAACCCATTAGTTCATGAATCATCTTAATATACCATAGTAAATTTTGGTGTTCATGATCCCATTCCACTGTGTGGAGTATAAAAGATAGAACAAAACTTCTACAAGTGCCCTATGTGATCACACGAACCACAAATAGTGGATGTATACTATTTATATACACTACAAGACTTGTCCCACTTACTATTTACTTTGAAATAACTAACATAACTATCATTGGGAGTAAGAGGAAATCTCCCCAACCCAGACATTCTCACCATGTCAAGCTCAACCATCAAATATCTAACTATCACATTCGTATAAGAGGTGAGATTCTACAAGAAAAATTGAGACCATATATCATATTGAAGACCCTTCTCAAATCTTCGAGCCTTTAGCTTCCCATCTGATACTACTTCCAGAGAAAACCGGTCAAGATCCTCAACTTGGTTTGTATATCCAGTCATGATTTTATATACTTTATTGGAATCTAAGAAAATCCATAATCTTTAACAAAACCGTCAATCATATATATATAAATTCTCAATAAAAATATATTTTACATATTTAAACTCCAAGACATCATGTTTATTAAATATAAACATTGAGTCCCACCTCCTCCTGCTAGGCCCTTCAAGCTTGAAGGAAGCATATTTCACCTATATTAAATCCAAAGATTACAAGAACTCCAAAAGTATCTCAATATTTTTCAACCTATCACTTACCTCCAATGGATCATTATATCCTTGTAAAGATGGTGGTTTTTGATGAATAATGTCATGATCATGATCTTTAGTTTCATCCCTTCGAGGCTCCACTACTAGATCCTACATCTAAGTGGGTGAAACTACCCATGCTAGTGATTTAACCACACACACCATTATCTCCAAAAATTTCAGATCAACTAGAGGGTTCACTTTCTATGTTTCATCAGTAGCTCCCTTCTAAGGTCCATACAAAAATATTCTTAGGGGAATGGGACTACACAACATAAATAAGGAACAAAAAATTTATTAATGATACATCGATCATCACTCAATAAAGAGATATAGGAATATCAGTATCATCATATAGAATTCAATTTTTAGGATTTCCAAATGTTAAGATAATTTTTTTAGAAATAAATAGAATCATATAAATTCATTTGTGAAGAATTATTTTCATGAACACTAATTGTAACTCCAAGATCACTACGATGGGAGATATCCATTAAATCTCTCATAAACTATACCTTATGTCTTGAAAATCTTACCTCCTATTTACCAATACATTACAGAGTAAATATTGACATCAAGGAGAGATGAAAAATCTCAATTGATACCATTTTTTTATGATCCATCTTAAATACCCTAGTACACCATTTCCCCAGCCAATATTGACATGACATGAAGGGTGTTCTTGAAGCCCATGGGATGAAAACTAGTTTTGGAGCATCAAAAAATGAAAAAGGGAACAATTTAACCTAAAGAACAAATGATAAAAATAGAACAACAGAAGACAAATCAAATAATAGTTTGTATACAAACAATCCTCAAGGAGAATAAAATCATAAGAAGTTACATAAATATCAAAATGTCATACACAATCCAATAAATAACACAACAACCATCAAGATAAAGTTCCAGAATCTCTATACAATGAGTGGATCATATCCACCATTCACCACCATCAACCAAGTTCGCACTTGTAATGAAAAACCACCTCCTCTAAGTGGAAATTTACCTTTTCCTGGAATAGGAATAATATAATCTACAAACACATAAATCCAAAGGCAATATGTGAGAAAAACAACCCAGTGGGATTTTACTAAATGTTCTATAAGAAATTTGATAATAAATAAACCATTTATTCTTCAATATAAATAAAAACAAGGAATAGTAAAATAGTTCTACATTTTTATTCAAATAATAATTAAAATAAAATAGTTGGAAAGCATATAAAAAATACACATAAATGAACATTTTCATAAAACATAAGGACATGAATATAATATATAAATAAACACTAAAATTTGATAAAAAAATAAAAAAAAATAAAGCACCATGGTTATATTCCACAAGGTTCATTATTATCGGGCTCTAGAATCCTCAAATTACTCCATCAATAAAACATGAATCAATGTGTTCACACATCGATAAGTCATAATCCATTAGAATATAATAAGTTTATATCCCATCAGGAAAATCATGATGAACTTGGTTTAGTATGTATGTTCATCTTCAATCCATTCCTAAGGGGTCAAATTCCTAGATGGCTATCTAATTCACCAACAGATTACCCATGATGACAAGTTATTTTAATCAATAAATCAATCATGGTAAAATCATTCTTTTCAATTAAATTCATCATTTATAGTTCCAATTCCCATTTTCAAGATTCAACATGCCATTTGAATTTCAAAATCAAATCATAGGGATTTATAAAATCCATTTCTTTCAAAATAACCATTATCATAAAACCATTTTTTCTCAAGAATACACAATAAATCATTTTTCATTTCATTCCATCCTTCCTCAAAATGCACCCAATATTTTTAAAGATTTTGAAAATGGGTTTTGTTTCCCAATTCCACCCCTTTTTAATATAATAAAAATATTATCAAATAAAGGTTCATAAATAAATTGAAAATATATTTCATATAATTCAAGAAATCAAGGTTTCATGTGTAGGGAAAAGCCATATGAAACTACCTACCTTTAATTGCAGGATCAATAAATCACCCAAAATTGGAACCACCAACAGAGATCTAACATTGGGAAAGATCAAGGAATATTCCACAGAATTAAAATCCATAAAATCACGGTTACAACCTATAAAAAACATGAGTATTCACCAATCTAAGAGATGAATAGAAGGAAATAAAGGATAATTCAAAAAAAAGAGGTTACACATACTGGAGAGAGATTAATTGCATCCAATAGAACTTTAATCCTAGGAGAAAGGATTTGGAGGATCAAAAATCATTTATAGAGAGCCTCTAAAATACAAAAGGTAAAATTAGGTTTGATTAAGATGTGTTAAGTATTTATAACAGTGGGGAGGGGGGTGTTGGGTCGTTAATTAAAATATTTATAGAATTAAAAATCCTTTCACACGGTTTTATTGGATCGGTTTCATGGTTAGAATAAATAGTTCAACTATCCATTCACCTTTAATGTCATTATGGATAGATTATCATGGTTTAGACAGATGGTTTGAAAAATAAATCTCCAACCATGATCTACATCTTGGGACACTGATATGACATTGCAAGGATTGAAAATCATGCACCAAACAAGATGTACCCACTGTCCCATACCACATGATTTTAGGAGGAGGATGCATAGTTTGGGAAACTCCCTGACCCTAGTTACCCAAAGTCTATTCATTATTACATATCATTGGGGTGATACAAGGAAATCATGTCCCGAAAGACTGATCTGTTTATTATCCTTGGAAGTACTATATACATTCATAAGTTTTACATTACATTATACAATGAAAAACCAGAACAACATTGTCTCCATTGACCACATTCAAATCAAATAGTATATCCTTACAGGTCAGTCATAATATACCTCTTCACATCCTGGAAAAAATAAAACATAGAAAGGGGTGATCTCAGATGCTCAGTATGGATAAAAATATAGCAGATACAGTCCTAAATAAGTATAAACATTTAATGAAATTTATAAGACTAAAACACAGTCCTTTTAAACATAAAATTCTACATAATATGGAAAATATAAATCAAATAATTCCATTTACATATTAACATGGATATTATACTAGTATAATATTCACATGCCATATCAATAGCCCATTTCATAATGATGGAATTCATAATTCTAGACCTCATAACCACATAGTCATGGCCTTATGCTAAGACTACGTATATGATTTTGTCAAGGCCATTTTCCATGACACTAGTTTGTCTCATGATACCTTCCGATGCATTGAGGAGCTATAGTAGGCTCCACCCTTCACTTACTAATTCCAAATTCATTCCTCATATGAAAATATTTAAACATAACATAAACATTTGTATTGAAACTAGCATACGAAATATCAATACTTTTCTATAAACCATGAATGGTATAAAAATAACTCATCCACAATCCAACATATAAAAAAACCATCAATACAATATGGACGATTTTTATCATAATAAATCAATTTCAAACATGTTTAAAATCACTCAATGGATGTCGACATAGATGAAAATGATCAGTAAAATTCTTTTAGAGAAATACCCATTTTTAATGAAATTCATTAAAAGTCTCGTAATTTATAAAGGAATTAATTTAAAAGACATTTTTGAATCCAAGTGTCTCATACAACTTTGAATATTTTTAAATGAATTATCATTTCCAATCATTCATGTCCATATAAATAAACCCTTAAAATAATTTGGAAAACATCAACATTAATTAAAAGGGTTTATAAAGATAAATCTTCAGAACATTAAAAATGAAGATATAGTTAAATATAGCCTCACATAAAACCTTAAAAAATTCCATTTTGAAAACATTTTTATGAAATAAGGGTATTGATAATAAGTTTTTTCCAGTAAATACTTACCCATAAACAACCTAGGATAATAATGAGATTGTGAAATTAACCCTTACCTTGTAATTTTTCTTTGATTGAGGGTAATTTACCTTCTGTATAATGTTTAAATAATTGTTATTAAATTATATAAGAACCATATACATTTACATGATATCATATATGATCCTATACTATTGATTTGTTAATAATATTTCAGTAGTATCAATGGGTTGGGTGTTAAGTGATTCGTTTTCCATTATATGCATTGTTATGTAGGTAATGTTTATTATGGATAAAATGTATCTTATTCATATACATAATGATATAATATCTTTAAATATGATTTTTAATCATAAAAAAATTATTCTTGAATGGTTATGATGGGGAATGACATATCATTGCATCATGGAGATGATAATCCGTACATACACACGAGCGATAATATCATTATATTGATGGTTAGATCAAATGTAATCAGATGGTATATCATATATACATAATAATTAAAATGTTATATTTATTATTTATAACAATTATACTCATTATTATATCCATCCAAATAGTGATGCATTGAATGACAAACTACACCACGATGTGGAGACGGTAAGCCGTACGTACACACGTATGGTTACTTTGTCATTTATATGATGGATAGAATAATGAATAGAGTTGAAACATATTTATAATAAAATCATAGTATGTAGAAGTTATTGTAGTTATTATTTTAGTATGGAAACAACAAAGGAAGATAAAGTGGATGAATAAAAGAACTTGAAAGAGGGTGGTAAAATTATTACCTCTTATTCGGGTGTTTCCTTTTTATTTGATCAAAAGGGCTTTATATTTCGGCATTGAGATCTTGTAAGGACTATTGGATTAATTGAGGGATGTTAGGAGGATATTTTGGTAGGTGTTGGATGAGCCAAATGGCTTTGGAGGTGTGAATTTGAGAGAAGTGGAAGTGACCTTTTATAAAAGTGGTGAGGGTCACTTTAGGAAAAGATTAAAATATTGTTTTATTATAAAATAATTTTCTGTTTCTAAAGGATAAAAATTAATTTACATTGAATCTAAGGTTGGTATGGGTATACATAATTTAATCCAATTGGTTTTAGATATTTTTAGGTCACCATATTAATCTTATCATTTAGTTTTAACTCTTAGTTAAATAGTTTTACATTTACCATGTCTCTTTATATTTTTATATTATATGGTTTAAAAACATACTATAAATTTCCAAGAGAACCCCAAGTGGTTAATTATTAATATATATAACTTTATATAAGTCTTTTTTCAGAACCTTAGATTTTTTGGAATATAATATCAATTAATAGTATACTAATTTTTTCAAAAACTCATTTATGTCAATTTTGACACTATTTAGTATTTGGTTTTTTTGAAAATCATAACATCATTATTTCTTTGAAAAAAATTATTTAAGAAACCCTAACATGTCATATTAACCTAATTTTTTTTTAATTCCTCAAAATTATTACATTACATTTATATGGATATTTAAAATATCAATTATTTTAATCGTTCATTAATAAGGTAATTATTACATCATCATTGTATTATAAATAAAATTAATTATTTAATGGCTAAAAATTATAAATAAAATACCATTACGTAAGAAATATTTTTATCTTTCTAATTAATATTTATAGACCAATTTATCTTATGTGTAACCCTGTATTAAAAATGTTTTAGTTAAGAAAACATGAATTTAACACTTTTAACTCTTCTTTAACTTTATTAATAATAATTGTCCAAATTAAATCCAAATGGACCTAAAGGATCATATGATATTCATAAGGATGTTTTTGATCTCAATACAATTATCCAATAGGATTATGCCATGTTTTAGTGTAATAATAATATCATTTGTACCATTAATTTCCCTGTTTACTTTTAACTATGGTAAATAAAAGTCAAAAGTTACTATTCACAGAAAATTATTTTAATCTTATGGAACCAAATTTTACTTAATGATATCAACTATGTCTCTCAGATTTTCAAAATTCAACTCAAGTGGTAAAATTTAGTTTTATGCAAATTTGCAAATGCTTCTAGAAGGTGGGTAAAAGACGGTAAAGAGTTCAATAAAATTATATATATATATATATATAATATTATAATAAAATGACTCCAATGAATTACATTAAAAATATATTGGTATTATGTATCTATTTTTATCTGAAATAAATTTAAATAAAATAATTAAATATTTAAATAAAAAGTTGGGTTTAAACAATAACGTAGTGTTTTTCATTATTAACACAAAATTGAATGTTTTCAGAAAAATACAAAAAATTCACCCTAAAATAATTTTGTTATTTTGAATAAAATAATAAATTCTATTTTAAAAAATTCAAAACATATAAGTATCATTAAATTATTTAAAATTAATTCTCATTTTCAAAACCAAAAAGTGGGCTTTTAAGAAGTATAAACTATCAAATGATTGACATGTGTTTATGTAAAATTTAAATATAAAATTACTTATAATGAACTAAATTGTATTAAATGATAAAAATATAATCTTATTATACTTCCAAACCCTTCAAATTCATAATTTAACAATATAAATTATTTCTATTTAAAAATTAGTTTTCAATTACAATTTAGTATTGTCCACTATTCATCAAAATATGAAAGTTATCTTAAAAAAATCAAAAATTTATCCAAACTAAATTTCTATGTCCTGATTCTAAATATGAATTAAATTTAATTAAATTTAATATATATAAGTGTCAAATATTTGATTTAAAATTGGTTCTCCATTAAAATGTGTTAAAACTGTATTTTTTGAAAAAATACTTCTTTTTTCTGAATAATTGAATTTGTTCTTATATTATATTTAATAAATACATAATATAGATTCTAAAATTATATGGTGCATATTCAATTCATAATTCAGTTAATAATATTCATAACCGATTTTTGAACAAGTAGTTTAGTAAGTTGTGGTGCGCTCGAACTTAGTGTTGCATGTAGCGCCAGTTATTGAATTGCTTTGAATAAATAACGTACTATGAATGTCATGGGGTGTTACATTCTCCCATCCATCAATAAGTTGTGTCTTCGCAATTTGAAATTCTTCATCAAAAATAAAATGTTAAAATTAGAGAAATACCTTTGTGGATAACCCACATCAGAAATTGGGATAATAAAATTACTCTTAATAAGAGTGAAAGAGAATTGAAAAAGCCACCACAAAATTTGGGTTTCGAATAAGAGAACATTAGTGGAAATTATAAACATATAATTAATTTAAAAACACAAATATTTATAGGGAGTGATTGAGGTCATCAATCTCAAACAATTATAAAATTGAGGGCCTCAAAGCCATCAATCTATGATGATTTAAAATATCATCAATTCAAAAAAAAATTAGGTATTAGGATAAAACATTTTTTGTTTTAAAAACCCTTCCATAATGTTTAAGGATTAATTTATTCATAAAATAAGAGATTAAAATATACTTGACTAGTAGAGTTACATCTATTAACTAAATTCTACCACAAATTCATATTTCACTCTAAAAGATAATAGAACTTAAAAATATTCTATTTATCCAAATTGTATAGGGTTCCATAAAGAATGAATTTATAATTCATTTATCAGACCTTTAAAAACTATATTATACAATCTATGACATCATGTAGGCTAGTGGTAGGTGATGCACACTTGTTTCCCTTCGGTAGCGCGTTCTAGTCTCACGTCCTTACTGGACTCGACTGGTTGTCGCCCGACCTCCAGGTTTTCCTTTTTATAACAATCCCAAAATAATATAAAGAGTTTATTTAACCTTAACCATAGTATCCAATTTCAAACTTAATCTATTCCAAACTTTTGAATTATCCAAAATACTTATTTCCAAAGTCACAGTTCAAAATTTATAAGGAAGGTAAACAAAATGAAGATCATTTTTGCCACATAACAACATTTCAATACCTTTATAATTTATTCTTTTAAAATGTGGTAACACCCTAAATTACTATAAAAACATATTGATTACAGTCATGCTCCCTTATTCCATATATAATACTATATATACACCTTATATCCAAAAATGTTTTCAACTCCATCAATAATAGAATAAACAAACAATTAATTAGTTTTGGAGTAGTCAATAATATAAAATATAATTTATCCAAATCAATCATAAATTATTCCAAGATCACTACCTCATTATCAGAACCATATTAAGGTTTATCTTTCCATCAACCATGTATTTTTCAAAAAGTTGACTTGCTATAGAGTTTCTTTTATTGGAACCATATAATCTCAAATCCTTAGTGGAATAGTATAGCAGCACAATCCTTATTTATTTCCATAATTCATATAACTAGTACATCATTGATACAACACTAAAATGAAATAATTATTTATTAACAACATAAGAAAACTAGTCATTCATGTTTATCTCTAGTAGTATCCTAAATTTATTATTATCTAATAGAATCATTTGGGGAATACTCTGATGATTTGGACATTTATTCACATAGTGTCCCAACTCCTTGTAGATGAAGCATTGTACATTTGAAACCTTTTTCTTACCCTTCCAATATAGTACTTGGATTCTTTTTTCTCCACACTTATAACAAACTCTCATTCCATTCAAGCATTTACCAAGGTGAATCTTTCTACAATTATCTGATATGGGAAAATCATTCTTTCCCCTCTTCCCTTTATCCAACTTTCTCTCTACCATCCTTTTCTTCTCTTGATTCCATTCAAAGCCATAGGACTCAAAAATTGTTTACTTATCTTATTAGCACATGGTACTGTTTCTTCATATGATGATAATATGTGGAAGACTACTTCCCTTCTAAATTTTGTCTTAATACCATGAAAGATATGATTCTTATTACTCTTTGGATCATGTGTATTTCTGGAGTTTTCATTCCTTCTACCAGGAGCCGTTTCTAAACAATGGCATACACCTGGTCAGTTTATGAATCACAATACATAATTCAAAACTTTTAAAATAACTAACAAAAATTGAAAAGATTATGCATATAATCTATAATCGTAAAAAAAATGTTTTTTTAAGGAAGTATTTACTCTTAAATCATTCATAATGGATTGTAATGAAAATGTGAATTATCCTAAGTATATCCCCGTGAAGTGTCGTAACCAAGAGTGCAGCAAAGCCCGTTGTTATGCACCGGTTTCTGTTCGATTCTAGCTCAATGCGGTGTTTTGGGATTTTACCCATAGGTACATCTGTGCTAGAGCCGCATCTACTTTCTCGTATCTAGACATCGATGTATTTCTTGGAAAACTCACAAAATCTCTACATTACCAAAATTCTATGAAGCTCTTCTATACTAATCCTAAAAATCTATCTGAGGGTAGTGTTCTCTAATCAGAGTTTATCGAAATCTAGTTTCCAAGGTTTGTACTAAACTTCCTATGATACCAACTATAATTCCCCAACCGCAGTTACCGAGAGTCAGAGCCTTATTATATAACATTGGCATGATACAAGGAAATCATGTCCTGAAAGGTAGATATGTTTAGTATCCATGGAAATACAAGATACATTCATAAGTTTTACAGTACATTATAAAATGAAAAACAACAACGACATTGTCTCTATTGACCAACTACAAACAAGTCTAAAATTCATCAAAGGATGTTGACATAGACGAAAATGACAAGTAAAATGCTTTGAGAGAAATACCCCTTTTTCATTGAATAATTTAAAATTCTCATAATTTATAAGGGAAGTAATTTAAAATATATTTTTGAATCAATGTGTCCTAGAAAACTTTGATGCTTTTTGAAAATAATTATAATTTCAAAACATTCTTGTACATATTAATAAATCATTAAAATCATTTTAAAAACATCGACATTAATTAAAAGGGTTTAGACAAGTAAATCTTTAAAACATTTTAAATAATGATCTAGTAAAATATACCCTCCCCTAAAACCTTAAAATATGCCCTTTTGAAAACAATTTAATGAAATATGGGTATCGAGGATAAGTATGTCCCAGTAAATATTTAAACATAAACAATCTCAGATAATAATGAGATTGTGAAATTAACCCTTACCTTGTACTTTTCCTTGGTCAAGGTTAGGTTATACTTATATATAATAGTGAAATCATTGTTATTAAATTATACAAGAACCATATACATTAATATTATATCATATATGATCCTCTAATATTGCTTTGTTAATAATATTTTAGTAGTATCATTTTTTGGGTGTTAACTGATTCATTTTTCTTTATATGATTTGTTACATAAATCATGTTTGCTATGGATAGGAGGTAATATATTCATATCCAGAATTATATAAAGTCTTTAAACATTATTTTTAATCATCATATGAAAATTAGTCTTGAATGGTTATGATGAGGAATGACATCTCTTCGCGACGTGGAGACGGTAAGCCGTATGTATGCACGAGTGACAATATCATTATATTGATGATGAGATCATATGTAATTGGATGGTATATCATATATAAAGAATCATTAACATGTTATATTTATTATTTACATCAATTATACTCATTATTATACCCATCCAAACAGTGATGTGTTTAATGACAAACTACACCACGACGTGGAGATGGTAAGTATTACAAACGCACGTATGATGACATTGTCATTTATAGGATGGGTAGAATAACGAATATTGTTTCCCCATGTTTATAATAAAATCACATTATGTAGAATGTATTGGAGTTATTATTTTAGTATGGAAACAACAATGGAATAGGATGTAGAAGCAGAAAATAACTTGAAAGAGGGTGGTAAAATTATTACCTCTTCTTCGAGTGTTTCTGTTTCAATTAACCAAAAGGAATCCTTAGAGAGGATTTCTGATCAAAGGAATCTAGGTGGAATTGAGGTATGTTGGGAGTATATTTGGGCAGGGTTTTACCTAGCCAAATCTATTTGGAGTTGCGGATTTGAGAGAAGGGGAAGTTCCCTTTTAAAAGAGCAGTGAGGGTCACTTTAGGAAAAGTATAAAATATTATTTTATTATAAAATCATTTTTGGTTTTAAATGGATAAAAATTGATTTATTTAGAATAAAATTAGAGGATGGGTCGAACTTCTCTCAACCAATATGTTTTAGACAGGTTTAGTTCACCATATTAACCTTATCTTTTAGATTTATCTTTTAGTTAAATAGTTTGATATTTACCATGTCTCTTTGTATTTTAATATTATATGGTTAATAATCTTACTATAAACATTGAAGAAAACATCAAGTGGTTAATTATTGATATATATAACCTTATCTAAGTACCTTTCCCATACTTATATATTTAGGAATATAATATCAATTAATAGTATAGTATTTGTTTTAAAAACTCATTTATGTGAATTTTGACACTTTTCAGTATTCAGTTTTTGTGAAAATCATAACAACAAGATTAATTTAAAAAAAATTAATTTAATAAACCCTAAAATGTAATATTAACCTTGAAAATTAGTGTAATTCATCCAAAGTATCAAATTACATTTATTTGATTATTTATAATATGAATTATTTTAATCTTTCATTAGTAAGGTAATTATTGCATCATCATTGTGTCATAAATAAATTTAATTATTCAAAATCTAAAATTTATAAATAAAATACCATTATGTAGGAAATATGTTTATATTTTTAAGGAATATTTATAGTCGAATATATATTATGTATAACTCTATATTAAAAATGTTTTATTTATGAAGACATGAATTTAACACATTAATCTATTCTAAAAATTAAATAATAATAAATGTTATAATAAAATCTAAATAGAAATAATGGATAAAAACTTCTTCTAAGGTTGTTTTTGGTCCAAATACACTTATCAAATAGAATTTGGACATGTTTTAGGGTAATTATAATATCATTTTAACCTTTAATTACCCTATTTACTTTTTACTGTGTTAAATAAAAGTCAAAAGTTACTATTCAAAAAAATATTTTCATTATTTTGAACAACATTTTAGAAACTGATATAAACTGCGTCTCTCATATTTTCTAAATTAAACTCACAGAAGTGGTAAAATTATGTTTTATGGAAATTTGCAAATACTCCTAGAAGGTGGGTAAAAGGCGGTAAAAAGTAAAATACACTTTTACATATCTAATATTATTATAAAATGAATCTAATTAATTAAATTGAACTTATATAAGTATTATTTATCTATTTTTACTTAAAATAAATTTAAATAAAATAATAAATTATTTAAATAAAAAGTCGGTTTTAAACAATAACATAGTGTTTTTTCACTATTCATCAAAAATTGAATGTTTTCAGAAAAATACAAAAAATTCACCATAAGGTAATATTGATAGTCCAAATTCAAAAATGAATTCCATTTTAAAAAATTCAAAATATAGAAGTAAAATTAATTAATTTTAGATTAATTTCTGCTATCAAAAACAAAAGTTGGTTTTTTTGAAGTAAAAACTACCAAATGATTGACATGTGTTTATGTTAAATTTAAATGTGAAATTAAATATAATGACCTAAATTGTATATAAAGATAAAAATATAATCTTATTATAATTCTAATCCATTAAAATGCATAATTTAAACTATAAATATTTTCAATTTAAAAAGTTTTTTAACCTAAAATTTAGTATTTTCCACTATTCATCAATATATGAAATTTTTCATAGAAACGCCAAAAATTTATTAAAACTAATTTTTTGTGTCCCAATTCTATAGTAGAATTTAATTTATATAAATTTAATATATAAAAGTTTCAAATATTTTATTTAAAAATGGTTATCTATTAAAAAGATGTAAAATTGCTTCTTTTGAAAAAAATACTTCATTTATATGAAAAATTGAATTTGTTCTTATATTATGTCTAAAAAACACATTATATGGATTCTAAAATTATATGGAGTATATAAAATTCAAAATTCAGATAATACTATTTATAATCGGTTTCTGAAAATCTAGTTTAGTAATTCGTGGTGCGCTCGGACTTAGTGTTATATGTAGCGCAAGTTATTGAATTAATTTGAAGAAATTACGTTTTATAAAATCATGGGGTGATACAATTTGAACTAACCATTCAACTCATTATGTAACACTAGAACCATGACACATTTTGTCATGGGTTGAAATGTATGATTTCCCCTAACTGTGCACCAACCATGAACTACACGAGAAATTCTCATTTTTTTAAAGTCTCAAAATAGAACCCAAAACAATACCCATACAAATAAAAATATAAAAAATTGATTAAAAGTATGAAAAAACTAGTAATGAGATGTTATAATTTAGGATAGAATTCATTCCCTCCATGTGTCTGGATTAAGGGCACTGATGGAGGGATCCTCTATGATGAAATTCGTTCCAAATAAATGGTTTCATTGCCTATAGGAAGAAGTGTATGTGAGGAAGAGGTATAGAAATAGACTAGATGTAAAGGGATTTACCTTAAGGGAATGTGTAAATTTATCAGAGATATTTTAAAAAATACTTAAATATATGACTATTTATATGCTATTAATCATGGTTATAATGGAAGGAATTAATCTTGAATAGTTTTACATAAAGATAAAATTACATCATAGGGACTTGGATAATGAAATTTTCATTAATAATATGGTAGGTTTTAAGGAACATTCTTACCAAGACCTTGTATGTTGACTAAAACACATCCTTTCGATTTGAATTTGACACTAAGGAATTAGAATAATAAGTTCAATGAATTCATGGTGGAGGAGAATTTCATCTAGAGTAATTCTAACCATTATTTTTATCAAAAGAAGTATAGTGATGAGAGTTTCATCATATTACTTCTCTTAGTTGAAGATATATTAATTACTGGTTCTTTAAATGAAATATTTAATGAACGTAATTCTGAATAGTTTATAATTTTCAAGATGAAACATCTCAGTCTCGACAAAGGTATCTTAGGGATAAGTATAGTGAAAGACCTATGTTCTAGTACATTGTACTTAAATTAAGATGATTATATCTGGAAGTTAGTGGAGTTATATGGAATGGGTGAGGAGAATTAAATTACCACAACCTTGTTTTAATTCTAAAAATCTTATAAAGTTGAAGAAATCATAAATTGAAACTAAAGTTGAGTACATGGTAATGGTTCAACATGCATCAGCTTTCAAAAGTTAGATGTATTCCTTGGTTAGTACTCATATGAAAATTTTTAAATTAGTTGAAATTATTGGCAGAGAAATGTTTAATTCTTTAAGACAACATTTGGAGGTTATTAAGTGAATTATTTAACACTTAAAGAGTTCTATAAATAGGAAAATTTTAATTGTTTTAGGTGATCCATCACAATGGTTTTTAGTTTTGGATTTTGAAGGATATAGAGACACTCTAAAAAAGAATAATCAGATACATGTTCACTTAAAAAGGAATGATATTTAATTGTATGTTAAATCTTCAATTGGTAATTACACTCTTGATAATGAAAGTAGATAAGTTTTCACTAAGAATATATATGAAGGTGTTTATATTGTTGATGAGGATAATGGAAAAACATGGTAGAAAGAAATGTTATGGTATTCACATTTATGATTATAAAAGTGTAATTCACTTGGATAAAAATCTAGTGTTTCATTGTCAGATAAATAACATTTAGTTTATGTATCACTTTATCTATAATTTTTTAGAGGATGGAGAGATGGATCTATGAGAGATAGAAAAAACACATATTTTAGTGGACATGTTAACAAAGGTCATATTCCATGATGTAATGAGGTAATGATAAGACAAAATTATTTTATTTTGACTCAAAAAAATAGTGAGGGAACCATATAGATTTTAATAGAATATTCATGATAATAATCGGTTCTATAGGGGATAATGGGGAATTTGTTGGTGAATCCTAAAAAAATGATTTCAAGTGTGATGTTGTTAAGATCAATTGTGAAAACAATTTCTTATAAGGATGTATAACTAGAAAGAGTATAAATTATAGATATTTAAATTTTTATGTATGGATATTGATATATAAATTGGAATAAATGAGGTTCCAGACCTTTGGATTTTGAGAGTCTGAAATATGCATACCAAATGATTATTTGAGGCTATCCAAAAGATGTGACCAGAAGATAAAACCTCAATATAGTTTGGAGGTAGTTAAAAAAATGAAAATTGAGGTTTCATGAGGTTCTATCTATAATATTTATAGATTATGATAGTTTATTCCAGATGGGAAAGTTGAGGTGGTGGGTGTATTTTACTAATCTGAGGATTTTTCCATAATGATCAGATCAGGGGGAACTCATCCCACAATGATTAGTATACAACGACTACATGAAGCACCAACTTTGTTTTATAATAAATAGATGTATACAAAATTTGATTGACTCTATAAGGGTTAATAATAATATTATTTTTACATAAATAATTGGATTGTAGTGTAGCCCTATGGATTATAATAAAACCCAGAACCATGTAAACTCATGTAGTTCAGGTTCATTTTTATCTTTCAATGATTATCTTTAAATTTTTCTAGTATGGACTCATTTTAATGAAGTGAATTTTAGTTATTTGGCTATTATTTAGAGTAATATATAAAGAGGGTGTTATTTTATATTTTTAAAAATTAAATTAAATGTTAAGGTAAATTAGAAACTAAAATATATTAATATGTAAAAGTGATAATGTTGATACATATTAAAATTTTAATTTCAGTATTAATTGAACGGGTATGATAAATATAAATATATGTATAGAATTTATTAAATTATCTGTATAAAGTTTGATTTGTAGTGTTAAATAAATAATCAATGTAGAAATTAAATGAATAAGTAAATATAGTTTGATAAAAGGAGTTCAGTAATAACTCATTGTGAACCCCTACATTTCCTCACCTCATATTGAATGGTTTGTGTTATTTCACCATCTATTATAGTATTGATAAAGAAACATATCCCTTACAATTATTGAAATGGGAACTCTATTTAACTTTATAGATATCCAAGAAATACTTCCCTCACTTTTGTGACATTGATCACAATGTTTAGAAATAGATGAGAAGAATACATGTTTTCTTGGAACAAACCCATTACAAATCCACTCTATTATCTCTAATAAGTATTTTTAAAAGTTAAAATTGTGATAGAGATATAATGGAAGAAGAATTAATTAAATATTAAAGAACAATTATAGTTGGATATTGAAAGACATTTTCTGTTGGAGAGAATCCTCTAGATATTCTTCATCGGTGTTCCAAACATTGATCAAGGATCGAACTCACAATAGAGGTGTTGTTGTTAATAGTAAATATTATATTTATTCTAGATTGATATTCTAAGACATCGATGAGAAATAATTATATTATCAAAAAGGAATAGACGTTTTTTTAATTTTTTAGAGTCATTAAGAATCATCTACGGTAGTTTAAGAGTTACAAGGTCCATTGAAACATATAATTTTAACTTGATATATTGAATCCCCTAGAAAGATGTATGATCCCAATAACTAGATGGTAAGATTATTCAATGATTACTAGATCCTTCCACATCTCTCAGTTGTCTGATTCTCCTTCACCAGGTAGTAGTGGACTCCTTCAACAAGGGTGGCTTTATCCATCAACTCTAGTTAGATGGTAGTTTTTCACTTGTTAGTCAGTTCTTCCTATAGTGCTCCAAGAACTAATTTCCCACTTCAAATCCCCTCATTGGATTTATATGGCCCTCCAAAAATTCTTCCATGGTTTCATTAAATCCATTAAAACATAACCAAAATCTTCAATGCCTCTTCAATTTATTTAACATGATCATCAAGTTCGACATGATTCTTCCATTTTTTTAATTAAGATCAAGACATAAAATCTTAACAATATAACTACCATAAAATAAAAATAATTATTTATATACATAATTAGTGTTTTTGATAAAGGAAAAATCATTATAGAGATAGAGGTATGCAAATCTCACCCTTTTTGATGATCACAAACACTTAAAATAAAGAGATATATTAAGAGTAAATCAAGAGTGTAACACACATTTGATGTAATTTAAGAAATTAAATTTCAATATATTTGAAATAAGATATTAAATATATTCATGAAGAAAATAAATAAAATATTTCCCATTCCAAACAAAAGTAAAACATTTACCCCCCCTTGGGAAACAAATAAAAAATAATTCATATAATAATAGATTTCAATAAATTCATTCCTCTTTTTATTAAATTACCCCTTTCAATAATCTTCTACCCCATTTCATGTTCAATAAATTTCACCCACATTAGGATTATGAAAATTAAAACAAGGACGAGAAATAAATATTTAAAAAGAAATTATCTGTTGAAAAAATCAAGAGATATTTTAAAATAGATTTTATTAAACAAAAAATAGTGGTTTTAAATAAAGCTCAATAAATATAAAAAAAATTTAAAAACACAAGTAATATCAAAAGATAAAATATAAATTTAAATAACCCTTATATTCCAAAGTCCCCCTGGATAAAAGTATTAAATAGATAAGGATTGGGAGAGGAGTATAGAAAATGTTTTAAGAGAAAAGGATATTGATAATTTAAAAATAACTTCTACAAAAAAAATTATTCCCTATGATAATGGATTTACCTCTTTTGATTGATCCCTTAATTGTAAACGTTTTAAGGAGTTCATTTTTACATGAAAACATACCATGAAAGTGTCCCTATTTTTTATTTTTTCAAAAAAAAACTCAAAAAAATTGTTATAGAGATAAGTATTTATATTAAATTTTACTCCTCCTTAATCTTTATTTAAGAGAGATATAAAAACAAATAAAAATAACTAGGTCTTATATAAAATATCCCATATAAATCTTTAAAATAATCTTAAAATAGATTTAATTTAAAAAATAGACCTAGTGTATTTAAAGTTTGAAAAAAAAATTAGTTTAAAATCTTAAAATACTAAAGTTATAAAATAATAATTGTATTAAATAATATGAATCTAAAATCATTTTTTAATTTTAAAATGAAATTTTAAAAACAAAATTCTCTCTTAGGGAAAGTTTACTAGAGTTATAGATAAGGCTCCCCCTCAAATGAACACAAAAGTGAGATATATGTATCATATCTATGAGAGAGAAATAAAACATGAAACACGTAAATTAAATTCAAAAAAAAATTCATTATTTTAAGAAGGAGAAAAATATTTAAAACTATATCAAGTTTTAAAATAAACAAATTTTAAAGATATTAATCAATTTATCCATGTTCTAATGGATAGTTTCAAAAATATTCCATTTATATTTCCCCTTTAATGAAAATTAAATGAGTAACTTGTGGTGGTTTTGTGAAAATAACAGCACCTTGATAGTCTATCCTAAAAAATTAAAATAAGATATAACCCTTTTGGCAGTGATCTATTAATAAATGTTTCCAACGATAAATATGTTTAGTGTGAGAGTGTTGGATATTTTTTTATAAATATTACTGGAAATACTATTATCAAATCTAAAAGGGATATGTTCATATGTAATCTTAAAGTCCAATAGAGTTTGTTTCATCCATATTATATAGGAAAAATAACTCCCAATGACTATATATTCTGCTTTGTCTATAGAAAGAAATATGTTTACTTATTACCATTCAAAGAGATGAGGGATTTTCAATGTAGGTGGATGTTAACACTTTTAATCTTTTTATATAGTTTTCATCCACAGGAATTAGAATTATAAAAACTAGTTAATTAAAAAGAATTTCTTTTTGGATAAATCAAAACAAGATCTATACTTATTTTTAACTGATTTAAGATGAGAATATTTCAAATTTTATTTAAAATAAGCATAAAAAAATTAAAAATTATATCAGGTAAGGTCATAGTAAGATAAATAAGACTACCAGTAAAACTTCTATAAATTTTATTGTCAATCAGCTTACTGGATTCATCAAATGTCTCCTTACAAGCATCACACATGGGAGTAATAATTTCCATAGCTTTATCTATTCCAAATCATTTTTAAATTACATTTTTTAATTTTACATGGTTTATAAAAATACAAACTTTATTTTGAGAGACATAAAAACTAAAAAATATTTTTTGTTCACTGAAATTATTTTTTCATTAAATAAGAAAATTCAAAATAAATAAATTCATTGGTTGAGCTGAAAATCACTTAATCAAAAAAATTTAAAATAGATAAATCATTTTACATTTGTTTTATAAAATGATTTGAATATTATTTTCGTATTTTAAAATCACTTAATGAAATAAAATTATATAAAAACTCATTCCCATCTTGAGGGGATTTTTTTATACTATATGATATTCAGTTAATTTTAAAACACGATTTAGAAAATTTGAATCTTCAATACAAGGTGGTTATTCCCAAATAACATTTATGTTAATATAGCCAATTAAAAAGGTTCTTTTAATATCCATTTTAAATTGTTTAAAATTAAGGTGAGAGGAAAATTCAAATAATATCATAATTTTTCATAACTGAGATATGGGTGAACATGTTTTACCAATGTTGATTCCTTCTTCCTGTTTATAACCTCTAGCCACTAGATGTGAATAATTATAGTTATGTTATGAAGTTCATATACTAAATTTTTAAAACCCATTTAGGGCCTATGAAATAATGACCATAAGGTATTTCCATGAGATTATATACATCCTTTTTATTGAATTGATTTAGTTAAAATTTCATTGAAAGAACCCAATTATCATCATTAAGGAAATTATTGATATTTTGGGGTTTTGAGGGAGTGATGAAAGCCCGATGTTCAACCACATTTTATATTGATCTTCTATTAAATGTATCATATTAAAATTATCTAATTAAATTTTCATGTGGTTGGTCTTTAGTGATTTTAAAAACATTAGGTAATGAATATGAAGGTTATTCTAGTTCAACTTAAGCATATTTAGATCCGAAAGATTTATTTCAATTTTAAATATATTTTTAAACAAAAACATTTTAAGAAAGAGATTTTGGAAAATTTTCATTGAAAACAATAGGAATTTATTCTTGAAATTGTTTATTCCCTTTGTTAAATGCTTAATACTACTTTCTTGAGTTGGGGTACCTATTGAAGTTACCATCAATGAATTTTGAATCAAATTTTCTAAGAGTTTCCTTAGTATTAGGAATAATAAAAATTAAAACAATAACTTAAAAAACCCCACACATTATATTTTCTACTTTTATATTATTCATAAGGGATATTTTTTAGAAACTTTTTTAAGAGAATATGATTAAATATAATTCTTGTAGTATTCATGGACTCATCAAGAAAATATCAAGGTAAGTTAAATTCATTTATTAGAGTTTGGAAAATTTCTCAGATAGTTCAATTTCACCTTTCTACTGCCCTGACAAGTGGTTTCCCTATCTAATTTTGATCCTCATTTTATAGGTGTTATGAAATTAATATATTTGTTTGGAGATCAATTTATTTTAAATATTATTTTTGGAGTTCTGAGTTAAATCTTTACTGAGGAATATTATTGTAGAAAATCATCCACCATGTTGAAAGGTCATCACTACAGAATTGTTTGTGGAATATAGATTTCATAAAATAGACTATTTACCATCATGTCGTATCTCTTACATTACAACCATTGGTATTCCAAGATCATGTGTCATATTATGCGTGACCACACTAAAACCCTCAAAAATTAGAAGAAAAAACATGTCCAATTCAAAAGAATGACCCTCAACCATGCCAGAAAGAATTAAGATACCCCATAGGGGAGGCTATCCAAGAAGCCAGGAGAACATGACCATGAGCATTACAAAGAGAAGAACAAGTCACACATGTGAAATAGGACATGAGAGGATATTCTATGTTATAGTTGGATGAGAGATTATCCTATATAAGGTGGAATATAGTGGCATTTGGTGTTATCTTACCTGAATCCATCTTGATGTTCTACTAAAGGAATAGAAGCACTTATATTGTAGAGAGAGAAAAATAAAAGTTAAATGTTGGGAAAAACTTTTGATCCCAATACATAGAGTCCCCCACAACACTATAAAATTAGGAAGATTGACTTGATTGCTGAAAAAAGCTTTCCCATTCCATAGCATCATGAGTACATTGTGGAGGTTCATGTTTTTGCAGTGATGAATATTTTATTGTGTGAACTGGGAACATCATACCAGTATACAAATGACTTAGGGAACCCAAGAATCATTCAACTTCAGTCCAACCATAACCATGATCTTAAGGATCACAATACCATAATCTCAAAACATTTTAATATCAAAATTCAAAACATACTCACCACACCTCAAAAGAGGCTATTTCACTATGGTCATTGTAAATTTATTTTCCTCCTACACTATAATAGATATATTGCTCGATAAGACAACTCATGTATTTATTTAAAGCTTCGTCCAACTTTCAAAGGGGAATTTTGGAGAAGAGAATAAGGAATAAAGTTATGGGACATTAAATAATGACATAAAAGATCACTATTCTAAAAAATAAGACCATTTATTTTAAAATAATAGACTATTTTAGTTCTTATGGAGATAAAAATTGATTTTGAAGTGAATTATTTCTAATTTTTTCATCTCATTTGTCATAATATTTCAATAATGAATCCTCTACTTATAAAATCCCATATTAATATCATGAAATAAAATCAATCAAACACATGTGGGTAGTTTTATTGAGTATAGAGGGTCCAGATTAAGGGGGGGTGAATATTAATGATTGAATTAATAAATGGATGTTGAATACATAGTGTGATATTAATACTATAATTTGTTTATTATTCTAATAAAATAAAAAAATCATATAATGGAAGTGATAATTATTTAGATATAGACCTCTACTTAGTAAAGGTGAATAATAGAGTTAAGTTTGACCACTTTCCACCTTTTTCATAGTGGAATCCTCTAATACATCTAAGTCTAATTGACTGATTCAACAAAACCGATTAAAAATTATAGATCATACTAGTTGTAATGATAATTAAAACTAGTTCTTCCTAAAAATCCATGAAATTAACCACTAATTACTGATCATCATATATTTTTATTTTCATTTATTGGAATATTTTCCCATAGAAACTGATCCACTATCCCTAATTTTTTTTTGAAATTGTTCCCACCCCTTGAACTGTATTATTGTATCTTTATTATTGACTCAAGTGAAACCCTTTACATGTGTTTTTCCATAAAATTTTATGATTCAAAAAAAATTATAATCAAGAATAATACTTATAGGTTGGAACCATAAGGCTCTTTTGGGTTTTAAATTAGGACTCCTTTTGTCTATACTAATTTCTAGTAGTGTTTCATGATTAGTATCCTCATGTTTTCATTTATAAACTCTGGCCCATATTCCTATGAATTGGTATAACCTAAGAACAAATCATTTTCCTGGTACCATTACTTTGAAATCATGTAGTAGAACTACTTATGAAATATATAATTGATTTCTTCTTTTGTTATTTATTTTCCACTTTCCATTTTCCATTTTTAATTTTACTTCCATTTTTTGTGAACAAGTTTTATTGTATTTATCATTATAAGTTTTAGGTACATGATATATGCTCTTAGTATGAATTTAAGGAGTAAATATATTTATTAACAGCTAGATTTTAATAACGATATTGAATGACATATTTATCATCATTGGAGAGAAAAATGGTGAATAATCAGGGATATAGTGTTACAAATAGTGGATAATTGAAAAATATTGTTGGGATTTCACAACCATAACAACCCTAGAAAACCCTCTTGGATTATGAACATCTATTTTCAAATGGAACTATATCAATTAATGTGTATCCAACTATCAATTCCCCTAATTTTGAGTTAGAACCATGAATTCTCCATATGATATATAATATTAGACAATTTAGAGGCTTAAAAAATTTTGATCCTCATAATCATATCCCTAATGTCCTAGAGATTTGTGACATGTTTAGTAATAATTAAGTTTTAAATTATGAAATTCATCATGAGGAATTCCCATTTTTACTGATGGGGAATTATAAGTTTTGGTTGAAACCCCAATGATCCATCACTACATGGGTGATACTTTCCTAGAAACTATTGGAGAGGTATTTACCCTAGTGAAGGTATCCCAAATCTATAGTGATATTAAAAAATTATCCCAACATAATGTGGATTAGACATATGTGGGTTGGGAGAGATTCAAGAAGATGTAAAATTTCCCACATCCTAGAGTGACATTATGGATGAATTTTCAAACATTCTATTTTGGTTAAAAAATTATTTGAGACCATTTGTTGATTTAATAGTTAGTAGGGGAATGATTGGAAGGAACCTATCAAAGGTTAAGAAATTTTAGATGATATTACTTCTTATATTCTATATTGGCAAGGAGAAATACACATGATTAGGCAAGGAGTTCATTAGTTTTAAGAGACTACCAAGTTAGAAACTCTAATAGAAGAGATATATAAAATAATGGATTCATTTTTTGTGATCCCTAATCTAGGATCACCCTTCAAGTGAGAAAAAGTATTATCAAGGATAGACAAGAAAATTTAGAATAATGACAAATATATATCAAGCAAACAAGGTGTGATATAGAACATAGAGTTTCATATGGTACAAAATTCTCATAATTTGAATGATTGACCTCTCATAGATCAACCAGGGAATAATAAAGGACCTATAGAAGAGGTAAATGTGATCATATTACAAAGTGTAAGAAATATTCCATTAAAATATCAAACTAATGAGAAGAAATCCAAATAGTAACAACAACATGAGAGTAAAATACAGGATGTTCCATAAAAATATTATAATAACATAATACAAGTGGAAAAAGGTAGTAAATAAGAGGATAAAAACAAACTTTATAAGGATCAACTAGTTAAAAAAGACAATTTTACACTTATGAAAAATTTAATAAATATTTTTTCACCAATTTGAAGAAAATGAAATATTTGGTAATGATATATTTGAAAAAGGAATATTTTGTATTAGTATAAAGGAAAGACTTTCCTAAATTGTGGAAATGTGGTAACTTTTCAGTACTGTGTACAATTGGATCCTATACTTTTAACAAAGCCTTGTGCTACTTAAGAGAAAACATAAACCTTATTCCTTTAAAATATTTTAGGAAACTTGGATTAATTTATTTAAAATCCACATAGATTACACTATTACTGGAGATAATTGTTTTTGAGATATATCTATGGCATCATAGAATAAATTTTTGTAAAAGTTATAAAGTTCATTTTTTCTATTTATTTCTTTATTCTTGAAATTATTGAAGAAGGAGAAGTATACATAATTTTTTGTTGAACATTATTGGATACTAAAAAAGAAATTATTGATGTTAATCAAGGCCCATTCATCTTTTATATTAGTGATGAGAAGGTGCATTTTAACTCAAAGGAAGTAATTAAGCATGAAGATAAAATTTAATATTTATTAATATCACTACTATCGTAGATATTAATTGTTTATATAAGTTTCAAGATGAATAATATGATGTTTTTTATGAGATAGAGGAATTTTTTGAAGAGGAATAGATTGAAAAATTATAGTTTGAGTATAGTGTCTATATTATATAGCATCTTACTTGGGAGAGTTTTTTAGAACCAATCCCCTTGACTTTAAGATAATATTAGTTAGAGTTGAAGAAACTCCCAAGAATCTTCTGATATATCTTCCTTGGAAACAAAGAGACACTCCTAGTAATTATAAATGATTCTTTTACCAGTGAAAAGGATATGATGATACTCAATTGGTTAAAACAATGGAATAATTCCATTTGATGGAGAATCAAATATATCAAAGGAATAATCCCTTCCATTTTCACTCATATGGACAGATTTTAAGATGGGAATAATCTAACAAGACAACCCCAATAAAGAATGACATCATCAATGATATAAGTGATGAATAATAACATTTTTATGATTTATAAGATGGAATTATTTATCAAATTTCTTATAGTGATTAGGTGAGTACATTAAAGTTTATCCCAAATAAAGGATGGATAAACACGGTTAATAAATATAATGAATTCATTTGTACTCAAATGGTGATAATCTATAGGGTATATATTGACTACATAAATATAATGATGCAACATGGGTGGATCATTTTCCCCTTCCCCTTTTTGAAAATATATTCTAGAGACTTATTGGATTAATACTATTTATTTCTAAATAGTTACTCAAGATATAATCATATCCCTATAGAACCTGAGTATCAATCAAAGACCACTTTAACATGACCCTATTGAACTTTATATTACTTACATATGTACTTTGGTATGCACAATTCACCTTCTATACTTTAGAAGTACATGGCACATATTTATCAAGGAATGGGGTAAGAGTTAATAAAAAATTTAATGGATGATCTCTTGGTTTATGGAAGTTCATTTTCAATCTACCCAAGAAACTATTACATAGTTTATAAAATATGGGAAGAGACATGTATTATTCTGAATTGGACACAGTTTCACTTTATGATGATTAAGAGAATTGTGCTTAGGCCTTAAATATCCAAGGAATTAATTTATGTTGATCCAAATAAAGTGTACGTAATTAAAAAATTACAAGATCCCAAAAAACTATAAAATTAATATATTTAAGTTTTTGTCAGGTTTTATTGATGGTTTATTAAATAGATCTCATATATTTCCTGACATATCACTTGGTTTTTACTAAAATTTGTTGAATTAAACTTTGATAACCATTATAAAGAGGAATTCAATGAAATACAGAAAAATATGTTCAATTCCTCATTTATACATCCAACCAACTAGTAGAAACCATTTGAACTAATGTGTGATTCCAAAAATTATTTAGTAGCAGTGGATCTTGGACAGAAGAAAAAAAATATCTAGATCAATATATTATTCTAGGATAACTTTTATAGTAGAAAAAAATTAATTAAACTATAAAGAAATTGAAATTTTAGTTGTAGTCTACACGTCCAACATGTTTAGAAAATATATTACGCATTAAAATGTGACTGTACACACAGATCATGTAGCACTAATGTAATTTATTATAGAAAAATAGGAATAAACCCATTTAATCCATTGGATTTTACTAGTTCAGGAGTTTGATTTTGAAAAATAAGACAAGAAAGGTTAAACAATGTTGTGGATTCCCAGGATGTCCATCCCTAATTCTATTGGGGACCAAGAAGTTGAGCCTTATGATAAATACTATATGAAATATCACATTATATTTGAAATCACAATAAAGGCATGGTATGTGGACATTATTAATGAGCTGGAAACTAGTGTAATTTATCCATACTTGTCATAAAATAATAAAAAACCTTTTTATCCAATGCTCAATATTATTTTTTTGATGATCCATTCCTCTTTAGGTAGTGTGGAAATATAATTTTTGAGAAGGCATGTACCTCAGATAAATATTGATTATATGTCAAAGTTCATCCACTCCTCACCAATAAAATGGAATCATGGCCTAGATCAAAAAATATTTAATTCTTTACAAATTTTAAATTTTTGGACTACTTTACCCAAGTATGTAAGAGATTTTATAACTATTAGTAACCATTTCCAAAAAAATAGTGAGCATTGGGAAACACAATAAAATGCTTCTAAATCCACTATTTATGTTGAATTATTTGATTTCTAGGGAAATAATTTTATATGGTCATTACCTAGTTCAAGGAGAAACAAATACATTTTTATATTTACTGATTTTGTTTCTATGTGGATCAAAGATAAATCCACAATTATCGGCCCTAAAAAAGTGGTCATCATGTTTTTGAAAAAGAATATATTTTCTTAGTTTTCTATTTCAAAATTTCTAATTACTCATAGTGGAAACCAATTAAAAAATTATTTATAAATGATGTTCTTAATAAACATGGATTCTATTACAATACCAACACCCCATATCAACCAAAAAAATAAAAAAGTGGAAAATTAAAATCTAGATCTGAAATAGATTATAGAGAAGAATGTCAATAGAAATAGGATGGATTGGTCAATCAAGATTGATGATTCATTTTTGGACTACCAGATAGCTTCCAAGACACCATTATAGATTTTGTTATTTTTTTGGTGTATTCAAAACCCTATCATATTTTGATGGAACATGACTATAAATATTTTTTGGAAATTAGGTATGTGAATTAGGGTGAAGATGTTGTAGGATGGAATAGACTATTAGAGATAGATAATTGTTAATGAATTTAAGAAATGAATAATCGAAGTAAAAAAATTTATATGGATATGACCAAAAGGTATTTTGATGAAATTATTCTATGAAATAATTTTCAACCAGGTAATAAAGTACTTCTATTTAAGTAACATTTTCATTTTCTTCTTGGAAATATAGGGTCTAGATTGTTTGGACCATTCATATTCATTCATTTATTTCATATGAAGCTATAAAAATTAAATTTGATGAGTAGTGAAATTTAAAATTCAATGAAAATTGTATCATGTTTTATTATGATCTATATCAGGTGGGAAAAAAAATTTACTGTAAATTTTAATGACACGAAACCAGGTACGTTGATATTTCAACTCTAAATAAAGTGCTGATTAGGAGGCACCCCATGTGTGTTTTATATTTTAATTTCATTATTGTTTTTTGTGTTTTCTTTAGTTATATTTTTTTATTACATTATAGTAATCCTAATACACCTATGTGAGTAACCCTAAACTTTAAACGAGTAACCAATCTTGTCAGATATCCATCAATGGGTTTTTATAGTAGAGTTATTCTTATGGTGTGGACCAATTTTCTATGATGAAGTTGTCTTTAAATACAATCTTCTTATGGAACAATGTTATAGGACTTCCAAAAGATCCTATAGAGGTATTAATTTCAATTTTATTTACATTTAAAAAATTATCACCTCTATGCTGTAATAGAAACAATATGCTATTGGCTCTTATGAAATTTGTATTTGGAATTTTTTGGAATAATTACAGGGATTTAGTGGGTCATCCATGTGGTATCATCCAGGTGAATTATATTTTCAATCATTGTAATTTTTCTATAACACACCGATATTTTATGAGATATATTCTTTTTAATTTCTTTGATGTCTTCTATTATAAACCACACCAAGATTATCTTGTACTATACGCAACAACGTATTAGCTTGAAGTTCTTGGATCGTGTTACACACAATTTCATGTTCGTTTTGTGGAAATTATTCTACGCAACATTAAGTATAGATTTTGTTTAATGAATAAATAAAATATGTTTTGATTATGTTATATGCAACACCAAAGGGAGCATGCACTACACGTAGCCCTATCATGGCATGAATTACACGTAATCGCGACCTTCCTCGATACCATGTGTAGTACGCATTACCGAGTTTCACTAAACAATGATATGTTAATAAAATATTATATAAATTTTTTCACTAAACAATGATATGTTATTAAAATATTATATAAACTAGCTATTATGAATATTAATACCCACTTTTTGAAATTTTATAAATTTCATCATTCAAAATGGACTTAATTTTTGGATTCTAAATATCAAAATTAGCCTATGGTGAATTTTTTATATTGTTATGAAGAATTTCAATTTTTAATGAACAGTGAAAACATTGAGTAATAGGTTAAAACCGTCTTATTTTAAATATTCATTTATTTTATTTAAATTTATTTTAGGTCAAAATAGATACATAATACCTATATAAGTTTAATGTAATTCATTGGAGTCATTTTATAATAATTTTAGATATATAAAAGTTTGATTGAAATTTTTATCGTCTTTTACCCACCTCCTAGGAGTATTTAAAGATTTACATAAAACATAATTTTACAGCTTTTGGGAGTTGAATTTCCAAAATCTGAGAGACACGGTTAATATGAAGGAGTAAAATATTGTTCAATAAGATATTTTTTGTTTGGTGAATAGTAACTTTTTACTTTTATTTACCACGATTAAAAGTAAATAGGGTAATTAAAGGTAAAAATGATATTATTATTACCCTAAAACATGTACTAATTCTATTGGATAAGTTTAATTCCACCAAAAACAACCTTTGGAATAAAATATTACACTTTATGTCCTCTTGGATTATATTAGGAAACTTATTATTATTTTATTTAAAGAAGAGTTAAAAGTGTTAAAATCAACGTTTAATAACTAAAACATTTTTAATATAGGTTTATACATAAGATAAATTCGACTATAAATATTCATTAGAAATATAAAAAGATTTACTACATAATGGTATTTTATTTATATTTTTTAGACATTAAAAAATATAATTTATTTATGACACAATGATGATGCAGTAATTACCTTATTAATGAAATATTAACATAATTGAGACCCAAATAAATTTAATTTGAGACCTTTTATGAATTAAACTAATTTTCAAGGTTAATTTAACATATTACAGTTGGATAGATGAATTGTTTTCTAAGTAATAATACTCTTATGAATTTAAGGAAATCAAAATACCAAATAGTGTCAAAATTGACATAGAATTTTTAAGACAAATATTATATTATTAATTTATATAATGGTCTTATAAATCTATGGTTCGTCCAAAAAACTTATATAATAATATATATTACATTAATTAACAAATTGGGGTTTTATTGGTAGTTTATAGTATGTTTGTTAACCATATAGTGTAAGAATTAAAGAAGACAAGGTAAAAGTTAAATTATTTAACTTAGAGTTTAATATAAATGATAAGATTAAAATGGTAACCTAAACTTGTCTAAAATCTATTGTTTGAGATTATTTTGACTCATCCCTAACCTATCATTGAAATAAGTCACTTTGGAGCCATTATAATCCGAATATGAATTTATTATAAAATAATATTTTAAGTATTTCCTAAGGTTCCCCTCTCCTCCCTTATAAAAGGGAACCTCCACCCTCTCCTTTTACAAAATTTTGAGCCTTCAAGATCAGCCAAACATTACCAATTTCTATTTTCACCCTCTCTAGTTATATCATATTGGTTGTGGTCTTATCAATAGACCAACTCTAGTTCCCTAAGAGGAAGTTTAAAAGAGGCACATCGAAGAAGAGGTTATCTCTTCTACAGATTTTTTTCAAGTTTCTTTCTTCTTATACTTCATATTCTTTAGTTGTTTCATTATAAAGTAATAACATAAGTATTACATATATAATGATATGTTATTGTAAATATTAAATAACCCTATTTCACCTCATATCCATCCTACGAAAAGTGAAATCACCACCCGTTCGTACGTACAGAATACCATCTCCATGTCGTGGTGTAATTTGTTTTTCCACCACCACCATACATGGATGGGTATAATGGTGTAAAGAATAACTATATATGGTTATTATAAAATGATACTAATTCTAAGATATTATATCATGCACTCTAATTCCATTCAATAATTATGGGAACGATATCATAGCTCGTGTGTATGTACGGATTACCATCTGCACGACGCGATGAGATTCATTTTCCAAGTTAACCATTCAAGAATGATTATAAAGTACAAATATTAAATAATCATGAAATATATGAAATATTAATGATAATGGATTTATGTATATGTTATTTACTTTATTCCATTCATTATAATAAGGAAACGAAAACAACGTTCATGCGTACGTACGACCTACCATCTCCATGAAAGGTGTATTTAATTCCATTTATTGATCTATTATATATTTTTATGATGAATATATATTATATATAAATAATTTTTTACATTATGTAAATATTTAATCATGATCTTAGTAATCATATGAAGAATTAAATGCCAAAACATGTACGATAAATGAAACAATTTACCCAAAATGCTGCTTTAACATGGAATTGACAAAAGAACGGGTAATATAAAGTCGTAATTGAATCATGTATGATATCATAAATATTTTTATGGTTTTGTTACAAGTTAATAATATGTTTAAACCCACTATACGGGAGTGTCGGACACATACGGAAGAAATTGGACATAAGGTAAGGGATAAATTTTCAAATCTCATTTTTATCTGAGATTGCTTATACGTAAGTATTTACTTGGGTTATATTTTTCTTCCATGTCCATAATTTTTTTATAAATTGTTTAATATTATTAATTGTATTTTTAGAGTCATGTTTACCACTCTTTAACTTTTACATTGTGTTATGGACATAATCTTTCTTTTTTTTACCATACGAGGAACTTTTTGACTTTTCTGGAAAAAGTACGAGGAGAATGTTTTGTAAACTTATAAGGCATGAATGGATTTTTACAGTTTCATAATTCCCTATTTTAATGAATGTTATTCTACATTATTTCATGATTATTTTCAGGAAAAGCTTTTTCTTTTAAAATTTCATGGCATTTGGTGAAAATAAAATGATTTTGATGAAAAATGATATTTTCCTCAAGAATTCATTTCAAGAATTTTATCAAAACTATTTTCCATCTAAGATGAAATTATTTATTATGTCTACGTTTCAAGTATAATGTCTCTATTATTTACGTGGTTTGATTTTTATTATTATGAAATCATATACAATTGTTTTATATGGATTATGTTATGATGGGATGATGTTTATTAAACCCATTTTATTCATTCGGTTATGATGAATGATTTATTTTTATTTTGTGGCACAAGTAATAATAATTTCATTATGATATGAATGGGACCTATATCTCCCTAAATTTAATTGGGTAAAGATTTATATCTCATGAGATAAATATTTTTGGAATGGAAAGTGTATCTGATTCAGTAATACAGGGCTGGAATGACAAGTAATCCCGATTCAGTAATGGACTTTGTCCACTATGATGGTCTTGGAAGCCTTGCCTTGGATAATATGTAAATAATATCATGTTATTAATGGTTTTACACAATTACATGTTTTTTTCCAATGATAGTTTATCATGATTGATGTTCCATTATGATCTATGCCTTACGTATTACCATGTTTTATGTCATTACTTCAGATTTTGATGTTTAAACATTATGTTCATGTTTTTAAATTAAAATGTATATAGTTTGTTTTATTTTCTCCATACATATGATTACTGAGCATTGGAGCTCACCCTTTATATGTTTTCTTTTCCCCAAGATTTAAAGAAATGTTTTAGGTAACAAATAAAATATAAAAGACCTTTATGGGAGATGTTGAAGAACTTTCACCATGACTAGAAGATGATGTTCCGAGTTTCCAAAGACACTAAACTATAATGGTCCTTGGGTGTCTATTTTTATTATGTATTAAGTATTCTGCAAAATAAATGTAATGTCTATGTTTTTCAAGCTTGGGTTTCTACAGTTGGTATCAGAGGAAAGGTTTAGTTAGCCTTTAGAAACTAGGATTCCATAACTTTATTGAGATCCCTAGAGATATTTCTAATATATTTCTATGGATGTCCTTAAGAACAAGTATAATTATAGGGTATAGTCCTAAAATAATTATAACGATCATGAATAACCTAGGATTAAACCTAAGAGGTTAGAGATTAAATGTACTCCTCCGGATTATGTTATTTTTCAAGTGTGATTTTTTCCTCCGAATCTTTTCTTTTTGGGTTGTATAAAATGGATGGAAATATTAAGATTTATGTTACTATAGAATATGATGGACAATGTAATGATATTCTTCATGATCAAGAAAATGAAACGGGATTTGGAAGGAGAAACATCATTATTATTCCTAATCAACAATCTCATAATATGATCAATAATCTCATCTTTGGTAAGTTTCCTGACTCAGTTAATAAGATAATGATGGAGTTTCAAGATGATCTTAGAGGAAAGAAAGGTCAATTTTACTCATGTAAATCATGTGGGAAGATACCTCAAGGAGAATGTTTCAACGGAACTAGAAGATTCTTTGGGTGTGGAAAAGAAGGACACCAAGCCAGTAATTGCAATGGAAAGGGTTCAGTTAACACTATGGACATGGATAATGGTATTCCTAAGACATCAAAAATAGTTAAATGTTTTAAATGTGGAATGTACGGGCATTTTGAAAACCAATGCCCTAATAGAAAATCTCATAAAGAGAATCATCATGTTCGTATGGGTAGTATTTATGTTGATGATGATGAAGAGACTAAAAATGATATATGAGGTGAAAATAGTGTTGAGGAATAAAATGATGAAGCTCGGTCAATGGTATAAGAAGATAGTGGAATGATTGTATGTTAATCTAGAGTAATTTTAATGGTACTATTAAATAAAGAAACATATAAGGATTGTAACACTATTGTTTTTCCTAAAGTAATTGATAGTATAAGTTAAATGGTAATAGTAACCATGAAAGTTTATTCATATATTTTTTTGAAAGAAGATAATATGTCCATAATGAATGGATATGGAGAAAATATTATGTTTGATAGTATTAATGAGCACATGACTGATATAAGGACAAATTGATATCATGGTATGAGTATATAGAATTTTTGGAATTTTGGTATGTGGAAAGAGTTAACTTTGGACAACATTCATGTTTTTACTAAAGTTCAATGGGTATTCATTTTTCAAAAGAATACATGATTAAGGTATTCACATGTTTGTAATGTAACCAACAAGAAGATATATCTTATGATATATGGGGGATAAATGAAGGTATTCATATGATCAGTAGATGACCTTTCTAGTAATAATTTTCTTTATACTATGAGCTTGGGCAGAAGTATTTTGGATAAGCCTAAAGATTGGATGGAAATAGGTTAGACATCATATAGTATTGTTTAAGGCCAGAACTTTTTGATATTATTGCTGGAATGTTGTAATAGTATAGTTTTTGAAAAAGGACAACCCATAGGATGAGAGACAACCCGTCGCGTCAGACAAGGATACAGGAATTGAACCCACAACCGAAGTGTGACGGGCCTTTATCACCTTCCACTGGCCTAGATGAAGTCCCTAGTTAGTAGATATTAGTTTTATTTTATTACGCGGTATGATAGATGATGTATATGTCCATTTTAGGAACCATATATGATTAATCTCACCATAGATAGACTTATGTATATTCAATAACATTTTCTAACCTTTTGTTTGAGACTGATGGATTGACCTGTCATTCTATCACATGATCTGCTAACACTTCACAAATGAAAAATTCATCTTCATTTAATTAATAGATGAAGTGGAAATTGTTCAAGGAATGACCAACGATGAGATTATACCAAAATCAATTAATTATTTCTTCTAATTCAAATTATTTCATATTTAGGGAAATTATCCTGAAAACCAAAAACATTGTCCTAAATGGTACCTTAGATCATCAAAAATTAATGGCTTTGTGATTGTTGGGTTTTTCATAGCCATGTTCTCTACCAGTCTCCATCAGAACTTGATGATTAGATTTCTCTTCCATATCCATATTTTCACCTATGTTATCCTATGTAGAAACCCAGTTATGATTTAATTTGGTATTCCTTTTTATGATGTGGGTTTCTATGAATGAAACATTCAAGTAGAAATAATTTATAACCCTGATGAATTTCGAAGGCGAAATTCATTTTAAGGGGGGTAGAACGTAAAACCCCGAGATTTTATGAGATATATTCTTTTTAATTTCTTTGATGTCATCTATTGTACACTACACCAAGATTAGCTTGTACTATATGCAACACCATATTATATTGTAGTTCTTGGCTCGTTTTATACATAATTTCAAGTTTGTTTTTCGGAAATTATGCTATGCAACATTATGTATAGATTTTGTTTAATTTATAAATGAAATAAGTTCTGATTATGTTATACGCAGCACCAAAGGGAGCTTTCACTACACGCAACCCTGACATGGCTTGCATTACATTCAATCATGACCTTCCTCGATAGCGTGTGTATTACACAATACCGAGTTTCACTAAACAATGATATGTTATTAAAATATTATATAAAGGGTTTCACTAAACAATGATATATTATTCAAATATTATATAAACTAGCCATTATGAATAGTAATACCAACTTTTTGAAATTTTATAAATTTCATCATTCAAAATTGACTTCATTTTTGGATTCAAAATATCAAAATTAGCCTAGGGTTCATTTTTGGTATTTTTCTGAAAACATTCAATTTTTGCTGAATAGTGAAAACACTGAGTTATTGGTTAAAACCGACATTTTATTTAAATAATCATTTATTTTATTTAAATTTTATTTAGGTAAAAATAGATTCATAATTCCTATATAAGTTCAATGTAATTCATTGGAGTCATTTTATAATACCTTTAGATATATAAAATTTTTGTTGAACTTTTTACCTTCTTTTACCCACCTTCTAGAAGCATTTGCAAATTTGCATAAAATATAATATTACCGCTTTTGTGAGTTGAATTTCAAAAATCTGAGAGACACAGTTAATATCAAGGAGTAAAATGTGGTTCAATAAGATATAAATAATTTTTGGTGAATTGTTACTTTTTTACTTTTATTTACCACGGTTAAAAGTAAATAGGGTAATTAAGGGTAAAATGATATTATTTTTACCCTAAAACATGTCCTAATTCTATTGGAAAAGTTTAATTTGACCAAAAACTACTTTAGGAATAAAATATTACCCTTTAGGTCCACTTGAATTAGATTAGGACACTTATTATTATTTTATTTAAAGAAGAGTTAAAAGAGTTAAAATCTATGTTTAATAACTAAAAAAATTTAATATAGGGTTATACAGAAGATAAATTCCACTATAAATATTAATTATAAAGATAAAAATATTTACTACATAATGTTATTTTATTTATATTTTTTAGACATTAAATAATTTAATTTATTTATAACACCATGATGATGCAGTAATTACCTTATTAATGAATTATTAACATAATTGAGACCCATATAAATGTAATTTGAGACTTTTTAGGAATAAAAATAATTTTCTAGGTTAATATAACATATTATTATTGGTTAGATGAATTTTTTTCAAAGTCATAATGTTCTTATGAATTTAGATAAAACAAAATACCAAATAGTGTCAAAATTGACATAAAAGAGTTTTTGAAAACAATATTATATTATTAATTGATATAATGGTTCTAAATATCTAAATATCGGAAAAACGACTTATATAATAATATATATGACTTTAATAAACCTATTGGGGTTCTATTTTCAGTTTATAGTATGTTTACTAACCATATAATGTAAGAATACAAGAAGACCGGCTAAAAGATAAATTATTTAACTTAGAGTTAAATCTAAATGATAAGATTAAAATGGTAACCTAAACTTGTCTAAAACCTATTGGTTGAGAGGATTTCGACCCATACCCACCCTATCCTCGAAATAAGTCACTTAGGATCCATTATAAATAGAATATGAATTTATTATAAAATAATATTTTAAGTTTCTCATAAGGTGCCCCTCTCCTCCGTTATAATAGGGCACCTCCTCCCTCTCCTCTTTACACAATTTTGATCCTTAAAACTCGTCCAAAACCCGAAAATTTCTTTTATAAACATATCTAGATATATCATAGAGCTTCTTGTCTTCTCAAAAGACCAACTCTAGTTCCCTAAGAAGAAGTTTAAAAGAGTCACGTTAAAGAAGAGGTTATCTCTTCTATCGATTCTTTCAAGTTTCTTTCTTCTTATACTTTCTATTCTTCATTTTTTTCTTTATAAAGTAATAAAATAAGAATTAATTATATACAGATATGTTATTATAAATATAAAACAACCCTATTTCACCTCCTATCCATCCTACAGAAAATGAAATCACCGAGCCTGCGTACGTACCGAATACTATCTCCACCCCATGGTGTAATTTGTTTTTCCACCACCACCTTACTTGGATGGGTATAATGGTTTAAATAATAACTATATATGGTTTTTATAACACGATACTAATTATGAGATATTATATCATCCAATATAATTCCATTCATTAATTATGGGAACTATATCATCTCTCGTGCGTACGTACAGATTACCATCCCCACGACGTGATGAGATTCATTATCCAAGTTAACCATTAAAGAATGATTATAAAGTATATATATCAACTAATCATGAAATATATTACATATTAATGATAATGTATTTATGTATATTTTATTTATTTACTTCCATTCAATTTAATAAGGAAATGAAAACAGCGTTCATGCGTATGTACGACCTCCCTCTCCATGAACGATGTATTTAATTACATTTATTGATATATTATATATTTATATGATGAATATATATTATATATAAATCATGTTTTAAATTATAGAAATATGTAATCATGATCTAATTAATAATATGAAGAATTAAAAGTCAAAACATGTACGATAAATGAAACAATTTTACACAAAACGCTGCTTTAACATGGAATTGACAAAAGATCGGGTAATATAAAATCATAAGTGAATCATGTATGATATCATAAATATTGTTATGGTTATTTTACAATTTAATAACTTGTTTAAACCCACTATATAAGAGTCTCTGACACGTATGGAAGAAATTGTAATTAAGGTAAAGGATAATTTTTCAAATCTCATTTTTATCTGAGATTTCTTATACGTAAGTATTTACTGGGGTTATATTTTTCCTCCATGTCCATAAAATTTTTTTTCATAAATTTTTTAATATTATTCCTTGTATATTCAAATTCATGTTTACCCCTCATTGATTTTTACATTGTATAATGGAAGGAATCATTCTTTTGTTTACCATATGAGGAACTTTTTGACTTTTTCAGCAAAAGTACGAGGAGAATGTTTCTTAACTTATACGGCATGAACATATTTTTACAGTTTCATAATTCCTTATTTTAATAAAGGATACTATAAATTATTTCATTATTATTTTCAACAAAATCTTTTTCTTTTAAAATTAAATGGAATTTTTTATAGGAAAATGATTTTGAAGAAGAAGGGATATTTTCCTCAAGAATTCATTTCAAGTGTTTTATCAAAACTATTTTCCATCTAAGATGAAATTATTTAGTATGTTTATGTTTTAATTATAATGTCTCTATTATTTACATGGTTTTATTCTTCTTATTATGAAATGATATCCAATTGTTTTATATGGATTATGTTATTATGGGATGATGTTTATGAAACCCATTTTATTACTTTGGTAATGATGAATGATTTATGATTATTTTGTGGCACAATTAAGAATTATTTCATTATTAGATGGGTGGGAATTATATCTCCATCCAATGCATTGGGTAAAGATTTATATCACATGAGATAAACCTGGCTGGAATGATAAGTGAATCTGGTTCAGTAATACAGGGTTGGAACGACAATGAAACCTGATTCAGTAATGGACATTTCCCATTATGGTGGTCTTGGCAGCAATGCCTTGGATACTATGGAAATCATATCATGTGATTAATGGTTTTACACAATTACATGTTTTATTCCAATGCTATTTTATCACGATTGATGTTCCATTATGATCTATGCCTTATGTACTACCATGTTTTATGTCATTTCTCAAGATTTAGATGTTTAATAATTATGTTCATGTTTTTAAATTCAAATGTATATGGTTTGTTTTATTTTTTCCACACTTACCCTTATGAAGCATTTGAGCTCACGCTTTATATGTTTTCTTTTACCTATGATTAAATAAAGGTTTTAGGTAATAAAACAAATAGGGAAGGCCTTTATGGGAGATGGTGAAGATCTTTCACGATGACTAGAAGATGATATTCTGAGTTTCTAAAGACACTAAACTATTACGGTCCTTGGGTGTATGTTTTTGTTATGTATTAAATATTACACAAAAGAAATGTAATGTCTTTGTTTGTCAAGATTGGGTATCTAAATTTTCCCCTCCACATTGTAACTAAAAATTTTCACTGGGGGGTTTTTGAGTCCTATTTTTATCACATTTTGGTCTCACTAAAAAATTTAACCCATGTACACTGTAGCATTTAGGTTATACCATAGGGTTATTTTTCATTTTAAAGTTTCAAAATTTGTTGCCATTTTATTTCTGAAAACCCCTACACTATAAGGAAATTCACTATGCTACATGGTGTCTAGAATTTTTAAAATATCAGGCCCAAACCCTATTTTTTCATCACATCCCCCAAAACCGACTCTATTCAGACATGTGATAGTTTCTATCCTGTACCATGGTTGTAGTATTCTTAATATAAAATAAACTAAGGTAACACTTTACTCAATTTAATAAGATCCCCATTTCCCTCTTTATCCACATTTACAATCTCCCCAACTCCCGCTTTTTCCCCATTCCATAGAATCACTGTACCTCTAATTTTTAGTGGGTGTTTTGGTTGCTACCATTTCCTAACACCCTTTTTTAATCCATTCATTTCCACCCATTTTTGTAGGAATTTTGGTTTCATTCAATATCACATTAAAAAAGAGGAATTCCCACTCACCCCTCCTTCTGTAGAGGACGATTCCACCTTCACTCCTGAAACCTCAATAGAATATTACACACTCCCTCTATCCTTTAATCAAACTGTCACCATTTCCCTGACATCAAAAAACCCACCTCCTCCTCCCAAGCTAACAAAATTTCAACCCATACAATTTATGGTAAAAAAACTTCAACATCTCTACCAAAACACCCTTCTCCCTCCAAATCCAAGGCCCTAACTCAAACAAAATCTACCTCAAAACTCAAATCCCTATCCATTCCAACTCATTCTCAATTAAAGTAAGCCTACAATACTTTCTCTTAGCCACCATCCACCATACAACATTCCCTACATCTAGTTGACCCTATCCTAGTCCGCTATACCCACTGAAACCCATGACTTTCCTTTAAGGATGATGTTTTGATTCCATGGTTGAAGACATTACAAGAAAAACCTATGGTGACCAATAAGACCTTATATTTAGCCACTATGTGGAAGAATGTTATGGATCTCAAATCCATTTTGAATTTTGAAGCTATTAATTGGGAAAACATCCTTTAATTTTGAGAGGATAGTTATTCTTAGCTTCTAGTATAATTCTTGGATACTCTTTATTTTGAGTATGGGAATGTCCTCTTTAGACTTGTCTTAGAGAATTGTCAACTAACTCCTACTGAGTTTGTTGTTCTACTTGGTATCTATAGCCCATAATTTTTAATTTTACCAAGATATGAGACATTTTTCAATGAATCGAGTAAGGATAATGTTCAATCTATGGGGTGATTTTTGGAAGTCAAACCAAGAATTCCCCATGATACAGATTGAACTAAGAGTAGTCAACTAAAATCGGCCCTTATTCAGATTATTCATTGGGTCCTCACTCATGGGTGGATTGATAAAGGAAATTATTTGGGCTCAACGATCCAATTAGTTGTTTTGATTCCCATTTCTATTTATTGAATGAAGAAATCATATTGGTCCACCAAACCACCCTTAATTTATATGGTTTTTGAAAAAAGAAAAAGTTTACTCTTAGGGGTTGGAATTTTATTACCCATATATCCAAACATATCAATGTTTTAATTGAAGTTACCCTCTCACAAATCTAGGTCCTTTGGTGTTTATTGATAACACATTATTTGTGAAGATGTTCCTACTTTACAAATATGAAATTAATTTTGATTGGGAGGAGAAGTGTGATAGAGAAACTTTAGAGGTGGTTATAGATAGTCTCTCAGATTCCACTTCCAAACTATGGGTACCTCCTTCCAATTTTTGGAATATTATTCCCCCTCTTTAGACTAGGACCACATTTAGAAGGATTGGACTCACTTTTTTAGTGAATCCCTCAATTTTATATTTAGTTATTTCAAAAATGTATGTCATCATTTGAGGATTTAGTGTGCCGCACTTCCAATTCTATGACCACTATCCTCAATTGCTATTCCACCACCCTAAAGTCCAAAATTTACCGCTTCCACTATGAAGATAGATAACCACGATATGGACCCTTTACATGATGCCTAAGAATGGTCTCTATTTGTCCCTTTAGAGTACACATATCACAAGACACCATAGTGGGATGTTACTACATTATTTTTAAAATCTCCCTTGGACTAGGATACACTTGAAACACAAAGGAAGGGGAAGGAGAAAATTCCCTATGTACCCTTTACGATTAATTTTATTGATCTGAACACTAGGAACTCCACTGAATTTTGGATTCAGTAACGACCACAGACATTAGGGATCATTCAGTCATTGATCACTCCTTCACACCTATCTCTCCATTTGGGTGGCCAATAGGGACCCAAGATCAGCTTCTTGGGGATTTATAGGATCACTATCTAAAGTTGTAGAATTCCCATTTTTTATTTTTTTTATTTTTCTCAATTTCTATGTTTTTCTTCTATATTAGGATATACTTTTGATTCATTGTTAATATCACACATAATATGAAAATGATATCTTACCTTTTGTAATATTTTTTCTATTTCATTATTTTATGTTCCTATTCCAATTTTCATCGTAGTTTTCTCAATTGATGTATTACTTTGTAAATCATTTCACTCTTTTTCAGGGAGTAATCTTTCTTATGTAATTAATTTCTCTGTTATATAGGGTTTCCTACTCTCATTTTTCTTATGTCAACCAAAATGGGGATAACATACTGTTCAAGTCTAGGGGATCTTATTCTAGGCCAATTTTCATCCCCCCTTAGGTTGACCAATGATACATCATCACTTATGATTTATACTTTGTCGTGTGGTAACGTCTTAATTCATCTTGTTCTAAAGAGTAGAAAATTAAGGTGAAAATTTAAAAAATTCAGTTGTAGTCCAATTTTATGATGATCATAAATGATTACTGATACTGTTCTCAATTCATTAATTTGATTCTTAGAAAACCTAATTTATTAGACTAATTATTTTTGTCAATGCCATGATGTGATTATACAACTATTTAATTCCCCATACCATAATAATTTTAATCCCTTCTAAATTTTACTTCTTATAATCACTTACTTTTGAGAACTCATGCTGTGCACAAATACTAGAGTTTACATCTATCTCTCAAAAAAGCATGATGATATTGGATTACATTGAATTGATTGAGAGAATTAATTGATTTTATTTTATCCCATTTAACCATGATGCCTACCTTACATCAGTATTTTATAATACTATAGAAGCTATGAAATTCTTTGAAAAGATGCTAAAATACAATCCATTTTATCTTTTATACCATATATCTTTGAGTTTAAATTCGTGATCATTAATTTGATCTTAAAATGGGATTTGGGTATTTTCATGGAGATTCATTTATAGAAATCAAAAGTGTTTCTTTTCCTCTTTGGTTATTGGAAAATTTGTCCTTTCATTTGTCATTGTTCTTTATTACATCTTTTTATTTCTTTTTAATTTATTTCAAAAAAGGTTTTATGTCTTTAGAGGGTACAAAATAACCATCCCATGACCAATGATATTTATTTTTTGGGGTTGGGTGGTTGATGTGAGACTTTTCTCATGAATGTTTTTTGAAAAATAAAAAAAACAACCAAAAAATAAAATAAAAAAATAATGAAAGGGAAAGATGGTATTTTTTGGTGAATTCAATGTTTTGTGAGACTTACTCTAATTTTAGGGAGTGAGATGTTTCCCATGAAAGGAGTTGAATTAGGGGGATTTTTTATTTAATTTTAATTTAATTTGATGAATTATTCTTAAGTATTTATGGAAAATTTTCATCCATATAATTTTTTTTCACATCCGAGACCACCAACCAGAAGACACATAAAAAATTTGAGTTATAAAGAAGAATACCTCATGATATTTTTAGTTCAAATTTTAAATAGATATTGAGATAACTTTATAGCTTATAGATAGAGTTAACATGTACTGAAATTTGAATTAATCAAGTTTAAATAAACTTGTGTGATTATTGGAATCAACCTTTATGTTAAAGTAGATCATTTTTTGGCATGAATTTAATGAGAAGTTGAAAAATCTGACTAGAAAGAGGAAATCTGTCTTGAATTGGTAAATTATAAATGAGGCATGACTTGACATTTTATAATTGGATTTATTTTTATTCTTTTATAATTTTTAGGTGTATTTTCCTTTTTTCTCCATAATGGTTTGAGATGTTTCATTGACTGTGTGTTGATTCTCTATGATTTTATGTTGAGGATTTTTATTGGGGACAAGTAAAGATTAAATTTCAAGGGAGTTTGATAAATGGTTTGAATAATTTATTTTTTTCCTCATTTTACAAGAATCCTAAGTATAATGTATGTGTTATGTTTATTTTTTCATTTTTAAATATGAATAGGTTATAAATTTTGTACTAAGGATGATTTTTTGCAGAAAATGATCCACCATGAATTAGCCACATCCTTATGTCATGGTCTATAGAATAATGATTATCTAAAGTGCAGATTTTACAATGATTTTACATCACTTACCCCATAGCCACATGTATTCCATGATTCAATTCCATATAAGGAAGGACCAAAAAGAATCCCTAAGTACATATATGAAAAAATGTGGCCAATGCCTTGGGATAGTCCTCCACAATTCTAAAAGACACATAGACCACACATAGGAGGGGCCAACAAAGAATCTAAGAGATCCTTCCCATAATCACAAAATAGAGGAGTACATGATGAGCAGATGAACCAGTGTATGAGAGGAAGGTTTATGCGGAGGCGGAAGGAGAGCTTCACCAATTAAGAGTAACATGTAGAATAATTATGGGTCCTCCAACCCAAGTTCATCTTGATTTATTACCAAAGGAATATACTTAGTTAAATAATGGATAAAAAATATCGTAAAGTTTTATATGGGACAAAGATCACAATCCCATGCTGTAGAATCATCTTCTATGCCATAAAATGGTGAATATCTAACTAATTGAAGAACTAATATTTATTTCACCTTAATCTATTTCCTATAGCTTATATGGTAAATTTATGGAAGTGATTCTGATTTTATAGAGTGATGTTGTCATGTAACAGTGGAATAGACACAATACAGGAAACCTATGACTCATTTAAATTCGATCCATCCACGAACATGTTCTCAGGAATATCTAGGCCATAATATTAAATCATTTTAATTTCAAAATTCAAAGCTTAATCAACACACTGATGAAGAATGTATTTCATAGTGGTCATTGTGGATTTATTTTTCCCTTGCATAGTAATGGGGATATTGTGTCATGATACACCTAAGGTATTTAATTAATGATAAGTCCAACTTTTAAAAGGAAATTTTGAAAAATATACAACGGTTTGAATATACGAGGCATTAAATATGGAGAGAATAGATCATTATTCCATGGGACAAGACTATTTATTTTTAAAGTAAATACTATTTGATTTTTTATAGTAATGAATATTGATTTTGATGTGAATTATTTCTAATATATTTCATCTCATTTGTTATAATTTTATCAATTATAAATAATTTTTATATGAAATACCTTATTAATATCATGAATGAAAATAAATACGACATGAATGAGTAATCCTTTATGGGGTGGTGGATCATGTTCTAGGTGGAGTGAATGTTAATTTTTGAATGAATAAATTGATGGTCAGTAAATGGTGAGAGATTAATATTATACTGAGTTAATTATACCAATATCATTACTCTATCATTTAATTAAAGTGATGATGATCCAGGATAACCCTAACTTGGTAGATGGAAATTGAAGAGAAATGGATGCAATACATCTACCTTTTTCTTAGTGGAGGCCCATAATGAATCCAATTCTAGTTGATCTCCTCAACAAAATGGATCAATATATATAGATATTAATTGATGGAATAAGGAGTATAATGAGTTTAATACATGAAAATAACCACTATATCTTGATCATCAATTTTTTTTATCATTACTTCTTAAAATATTCCCCACATAAAAAAATAACCCCCATCTCTATTTTATCCAAAATTGTTCCCAACCCTTTAACTGTGTTATTTTATCTTCATTATTGATTCATGTAAATTCCTTTATATGTTTTTTCTATCAACCTTTATGATTTTTATCTAAATTAGAATCAATAAAAGTTGGGTTGGGTAGGATCCATGGAGTTACTTTGGGTTTTACCTCAGAGACCTTTTGTATATACAATTATATAGTTTCATTCTATGATTAAGAGCTTCACTTCTTCATTTATAAACAATAACCCACATTCTAGTGAATTTAATACACCTATAATTGCATCATAACCCTTTTTAGAGTATTAAATGTGAATAAAATGAATAATTATATCCTTGATAAGAGCATAAATCACAAAATTACATGTTTTTGAATTCTCCACCATGAGCGCTTCCAATAAAAATAAATTGATAAACATCTTCATTTTAAACCATTTTATAAAACCTGTTTAAATAATGAAAAGATTCAATTTTATGATATAATTAGTATTCCCAAGTGAATATTGTATATTTTTCAACAATAATAAAAGCACATGACTTACCTCTAATACATTAAATTTTGGATGGACTAATAAATCAAGATGGATTAACTAAATAATCTTAGAATAATAAATTACTTTTTTATATTTAAAATAATATTTTTGTTACATACCATATTTTCTTGCTTTAAAAACCAAGTCATCTTTGAAATATAATTTGGGAAAATCTCATTCTAGTTGATAATGGTTGGGTATCACAAGTGAGTGAGTGCTTAATGACCAGGGAGTCAATTTTAAATTCATGAATCACTTACTTGTGAACTATGAAATTTGAAATTTTGGATAGTGAGATAGTTTAAATTGATTTTATAATGATTTTTAATGTGATAATAGATAAATAACATATTTCATTTTGAATTAAAAAAATTTCAAAAATCATTTTGAAAAGGTATTTTAAAATATCTACTACATAATTGACTAATTATTAAAAAAGTGTGTTTCAAGCCTTTTAAAAATAATTTTTTTATAAGAGTTTATTTAGAAAAAATAATTGTGCCTTAATATATTATCTTACCCTTTGATTTATAACAAAATGTGACATAACATATTTCTATTTAATAAATTTATTGAATTTGGAGAGGTATCCATACATGTGTCTTGATACACCACTATCTAGGATCCATAGTGTTTATTTTTCATTTCTTGAAAGACACTTTTCCTAGAAAATAAAATTGATAATGGTATTTGGTGCCCAAACAAACACGGTTCTACTAATGTCATCCAACAAATATTTATGTATCTAGATATTTTAATGTAAGTTTCTCTTTTATACACATATGATGAAAGAGGAATTGATTTTGTTCTCTAATATCCTTAATTATTTTAATTAATGTTATAAATTAAATTTCTAATACTTTTAAAATAATTTAAAAACTTATCCTATGATGAATTCTAAAAAAATTGGGTTTCGATGGATTTTTTGAGGTGTGTGCATGATTTGAGAAACCCATACAAACCCATTATTTTCCACATCTTTCCGAGAAATTTTTTTATATTATCTTCACCTTGGGTGAATTTGGAAATAGGGACATTGAGTTCTTTAATTTTATACATGATCTTAATAATATTTCGATGATTATTTAGTATCATGGATAATTTTCCTTTTTTTATTTAATATTTGTTCCTTATCTTTCATAAGTTTTTCTTTTTCATTAATAAAATATTTTTATTTCATATCAAGTTATTTCTTGTAATGATTAAAGTTCATGAAATCCAATTTTGAGTTGATCATAGGAATATTTAAGGTATTTATAATTATATTATCTCTAGGAGAAACAAGAATAATAAGAGAAAGGGGTTAATTAGAATAATAATATGAATAATAGGAGATAGGATGAGGGGAATTTACCTCATTGTCTTCGTCAACTTTTTCTACAAGGAAGTTTTCACATGAATAACATGAATATACTAAAGAAGTAGATTTCATGAAGATATTTATGACACTCTAGGTTATAATGTTATAATAATTTTTATCTAGTTTCCTTTATTTAAACTTAATTTTCTAGAGGGGTTACTAAAGATTGATGTGACCCTTTTCCTTGAATTTATATCTTGTCACCTTTGATTCCACCTTTTGATTCACCTTCCTAGTTTGATTAGAATATTTATTTTTCATGAGTTATTAGTTCATATTCCTAGAGATTTGAGAAAATTAATGAACTTCACCTCCATATTATTCATCATTGGTTGCCTTGAAGGTGATTATTCTCTTTATATCATTTGATTTTTTGGATTCATTATCATATTTCTATTTCATAGTTAGTTTTTACATCACTAGAGATAAGATTATGGGTCCGAGATGTAGTGCAAGCATGTCTTGGTTCCTACCCTAACATTTTTTTTTCAGGATTGATGATCAATTGTACATTTACAAAACAATAAAGGTCATGATCTAAATAATTGAATCAAAAAATATATATAATTTATAGAACATCAAAGCCAAATAGAGTATCATCAAATATTATTTATAATCAATTTAATTAATTAACTTATTAACTTGTCAGAATTCATTTTTTGTTGATTGATATGAAAACAAATCTTATTTGTACCATCATTACATTTTAGAAATAAAAGAATAATTCCTCTAATAATGATCCACATGTGTTCCTCAAATCTCTAAACATTTATGTAGGAATCTCTAGGTGCTGGCACGAAAGTTTCATTCAGTTGTGTCATCCCACTTTGATCGTATCAAGAATTGCTTCCATAGAATTATTTGGAATCTCTCTAAACCTGAGAGTGGGAGGTGGAGGATGTTTCTCTCCATTCATAGGATTGTTCTTGGAGAAGGGATCTCTCTTGTTCTGGATAGGATTCTCTAAATCTGTTGTGCACACGTATAACAAATGAATTGACATATTAAGAAAATAACAAAATTGGGTTTATATATAACTAGAGTTATAAATAAATAATTTCAACAGAACCCTTTATTATTTATTTAATACACGTGGAACCGCATTCCAAATAATAATAATAATATTATTATTTTTTCTCTACATGAGCTTAACGTGTGAGTTAAACTAAATATTATTTAATTAAATAATATTCAATATTTATTATTTCCCACCGGGCCATTAAACTCAATTCAAAATTCCTCTATAATATTTATCGAACCATAAATAAGTACTATTTATTTTTAAATATATATATTTTAATTATTCATTAATAAATAAAAAAATATAATACTCCATAAATATAAAATAAATATTTATTAAATATTTCACTCACATTATATTCTCTGGAAAGACTTGTGAGAGAATAAATGCAATCAAGAAAATATTTATAATTATTAAACAACATGAAGAAATAATATTTATTCAACTTGTTAAATAACAAATAATAATAAATTATTTAATTGATATTCTAGATACATGTAGTTTATGACCTTAAAGGCCTCTTTCTGAGTGGCACTAGGCAAAACAGCCTAAATTCCAAGGTTAATGTCTAGTAACACACTAAGAAAAAAATAGAGAAATAATTTAATTCCAGAATGAAATAATACCTAATAAAAACACATACTACATAATATAACTACTTTATCATGTTACAATAAATCAGGAAGGTTGCATGCCAGTGATATCAACCTATGTGCTTGATGTCTCTTTCATTGAATTCATGAAAATTGTACTAGGCTGTAGAACACCATGACCTTGGATTTAATTAGGCTATATTATTTAAATTTTAGAGCCTACGATATCAACTTTTATTAAATAAAATAAGGGATAAATCCTTTTTCTCATTATTCATTAATGAAAAATTACTCATGATACACCCAACGTTTCCTACCTCATCACGAACATGTGTTATAACGATCTTCACCAATACATCAAAGTACACAACTCATAATATTTATTAATAATATTATTAAATTCTATATATCAATACACACATCCAATGATAGGAATATCAAATTGCACATATAAAATGGGATTTTCTATTGGTGGGTCTTGTTCTCATAATATCCTACTAGATATTACCAAGAGAGTACACCACGAGAAAGATCCTAAAAGTCCCATGAGTCTCCACCCCTAATATCCTATATCATCTATGTCTTTAAATTGATACCATCCATCTATAAAACATATATTTAATTATAGTTTCATAGAACTTCTAGTTTCTCATCATAGCGGGGAACTGCTATGACCCTTTAGTGTGATAGCAACTCTTGGGACGTTATCACATACAATGTTATGCAGAAGAACAATCAAGATGTGATAAAAAATCTATCTATATTAAAAACTATGAATAAATGATTTTATAAATTACAAAATACTTGGTTCTAGGGAAGCAACTTCAATATAATCCCAATATCAATAGATCCACCTGCTGACAACCTTTAATCCTCTTGATCTCACATAATAATTTTTCTTCTACTGAGGTAGGCATTTAGTCATGGGGTCCACCATTTTCTCTTCTATGGGTACTCTTCTCACTGCATATTCATCCCATTGATAAAAATTCCTCAAAGAGGTGATACATCCAATGTATATTCATTGAATTTTGGTGCGACCTTGGCTCTTTTTCAAGAGCCACCACTATATTACTGTCAAAATACAATGTGATAGGGTCTTTAATGCAATGCAGCACATCATGTTGCCAAAAAAAGTTCCAAATATAAATGACTTCCTTCGCTGAATCATAACATGCTATATACTCATATTCTATTATAGAATTAGTGACAACTGGATGCTTTGAACTCTTCCAGCTCACAAATCCTCAGTTAAGATTGAAAATATATAATGACTGTGACTTCAGATTACTATGATATATTTGGAAACTAGAATCATTATAACCCATGATGGCCGGTTCCTCACATTCTTCATACACCTGGAACATATCCCTAGTTCCTCTCAAATACATAAGGATAACCTTAATAGCAGACCAATGTTGTTCTCCTAGATTTTCATGAAATGTACCTACTATTCTAAATGAATAGGAAACATCAAGTCTAGTATATAACATGGCATACATGATTTCTCATATCACTAAAGCATATGGGGTCCTACTCATTTTCTCTTTCTCTTGTTGTGTCTGAGGAAACATTTTTAGGAAAGATATAAACCATGTGACACAAAAACCAATACCCTCTTGGATCATTCCATATTAAATATTATTAGCATCCGTTCAACATGTATACTTTAAATTATTCCAAGTATCCTCTTGTATCTATCAAAAATGATCTTGATCCCTATAATATAGGTTGCTTCACCTATGTACTTAATAGAGAAACATTTGTTTAACCAATCCTTAACTAACTGTGATAATGGTATTTTGTTTCTTATAATTAATATGTTATCAACATAAACCACTCGAATAATGACCACATTCCCACTAAAACACTTCTAAACACATGACTCACATTCATTCTTAATGAAAAAAATTTATTTTATTAATTCATCAAATTGAATGTTCCATTATGTGGATTCTTTCTTCAATCCATAAATGGATCTATGAAACTTGAAAATTATTTTTTCATCCCTTGGGGTCACAAAACAATTGGTGTTTCTATATAAACATATTTATGAAGGTTCCCACTAAAGAATACAGTTTTTACATCCATATGACAAATCTCACAGTCATGGTAAGTTGCTATAGAAAGTAGAATTATGATAGATTTAATCATGGAAATTGGTGAAAATGTTTCATCATATTAAATTACTAGACACTATTTATACCCTTTAGATGGTATCCTTACATCATATTTATTTAATTTACCTTCAATTCCCAATTTCCTCTTGAATACACATTTGCAACCAATGGGCTTTACATTAACTAGACCATTGAACATATCCCAAACTTGGTTCAAATACATGGAATTAATTTTATAATTCATTGTTTCTTTCCATATTGCACCTTCTAAGATCTTTACTACCTCTTTTTAGGATATAGGTTCATCCTAGTCAAAAAATAATGAGTCACCATCTCCTGTGACTAGAAAACCATATCTCGTTGAATCTCTTATCTCTCTTGTGCTCCTATGCAGTACTTGTGTTTGAGTAACTACTTCTTCCTTGGGGAACTATAGAATCTGTTCATATACCAACTATTGTGTATCTTGATCATTGAATTCATCGAATTAAATCCTTTTATGGCTATAATTTTTTATAATGTTCTCCCTCTAACGAAATATGTCTTGTCTGGTGACAATAAATTCTAATATGAGGGGTTGTATATATAGTATCCCTTTGTTTAATTCAGATACTATATAAAGATACATTTTTGGCCTGGGGTTGTAGTTTGTTTCCTGATAAGGCCTTAACAAATGCCTCACAACCCTGTACACATGTATACAAACAAAAGGGGTTTTTTCAACTCCATAACTCGAATGGAATTCCATTTTCTAATTTAGTTGGTAATTGGTTTAATGTGTATGTTTTAGTCTGTAATGAATAACCCCAAAAGGATAATAGAATATGTAAATTAATCTACAACAACCTTACCATGTCTAAAAGATACATTTCCTCCCTTTACTAACTCCACCCCACTATGGATTATATGTTGGAGTGAATGGATATGGAATCCCAAACTCCTAAAATAAGTCGATAAACTATTGGTTAAGATATTCACCACCAATATTAGATTGAGGATTATTTATCTTCTTTTCCAATATAATTATCTAATTCCTTTTTTAATTCAAATATTTTATCAAAGGACTCAGGATTATACCTCATCAAGTACAAATATTCATATCTACTCAAGTCATCAATAAAAGTTATGAGGTAAGAATCACAACCTCTAGCTTCTACTAGAAATGATCCACACACAACAGTGTGTACCAATCCTATAAGATCTATAACCCTTTCAAGCTATCCATTTAATGAAAGTTTATTTATTATTACTTATAAACAAGCATGATATCTTTCAAGTGATTTTAGATTAGAAGAGTCTAAATAAGTGTCTTGACACGGATTTGTCGAATGATTCTTGTTTCCTTGACCAAAAAAAGTGATTCCATATCTTGGTGTTATATGAGACATGTGAACATGATTCGTTATCAATTTCTAATACCTGGTTTTTGAAATTTAATACATAAATATAATTATTTAAATATGAAATACCATAACATATGTTGTCCTTATAAATGAAACAACATTTATTTCCAAACATGAAAATAAACCCATATACATATAGGAATGATACAAAAATTATGTTCCTAGTAACCTTCATTACATAATAACAATATTTTAAAACCAAATACTTCATATTGGAAATGAAAGGTGGTGGTCACCAATGTCTAGGGTATCCAGCTTCACACCATTATATGATCTATGATCCACCTCTCCTATATAAATCTTCTAAAAATACATAATTTTTATATTTGAATATATATGTGAGCACAAAAAGCTATATCTAATACACAATATCTAGATATTGAAAAATTATACTTGAGAATGATAACACATTTAGCCTCCCCTTGTTTCTAGGTACAGTTACTTTTCCATTGACCTAGCTATCCACATGAAAAAAATACTAACTTCTTTTCCTGGACCTTCTTATATATATTCCTCTACATAGAAAGATTATTCTCAAGAGATTTAGAATTTTTTGAGTCTTGGGCAACTTTTCCTTGTTCTTCGGTTTATTATTCACCGTAAGGTCTGCAGGTTTGTCATTACCCAAGTCCTAATTCACTTTTATAATCAAAGTAAGATGTTTTGAAAGAATATTCTCATTATTAATCATATTATAATTTACAATAAAACTGGAGAAGGTCTTCATATGTGAAGAAAATGTGAGATATACACACAACTAATCTGGGAGTTTAATAACTAATATGTCAAAGTGTTTAATGTATCCAATAATCATGACTACATGAGGCCCAGCTAGTGCAGACTCCCCATGCATAGTTGAAAACAAATCATTTTTGATCTCATACCACTCTTATCTCTCATTCTCTTGGTAGATATCCTATTTGTGAGACATCATGTTGTACACATCGATGTCCTCATATTTCGTTAAAATCTCATTTGTGATTGGTGATAGCATGAAACATTGAACATCTCTAGAATTTTTCAAATTATTCTCATAAAGTAATAAGTTTTCATTCCTTTCCTCATTACTAGGTACATCAGAAATAATTTAATTCACTACATAAAATTTCCTTTCATGAAAAAGGATAACACTAAAGCATATTTTTCACTCATAAAAATTTGTGACATTGAGAATGTAATCCTCCAGAAGAATGGATCGTAGAGATATGTTTGAATCTATTTTGATATTGTTTACAAAAAATAGAATGAGCCCAATTTTAGTACTTTTTTTTATAAAATTTATATAAATAAATAAATATTATATTTATTACACTCCCGCTATTTTATTGAAACCCAATATCCATCAACATTTGATTCATAATATCCCATTTCATGGGCATTCTAGAGTCAATGATCCATATTCACCATCAGATTACCTAAAATTTGATTGGTCCCAAAACATGAATTGTTTTAGGTAGGCACTGCAAATTCCAGTTGCATTAACTCATAGTTCCTTGATCTATTGAGTTGAATCCCCAATTTTAGAATCATTAAATTGGATTTCCTTAACCCTTGCCCCTCAGTTACACCGTGTCCTACTTTGAAAGTCAATAGTTGATGTTATGTATGTTATGTTAACCTAAAACATCAAGTTATAACTCCTCAATAATTGAAATCCCCCATACATTGGCCGGTCATGAACATTAAACTATGGTTCAATTTCAAATGAAGTAGTGGAAGGCCATACCAACTTAATATATATAATTGAAAAATTTTATCCTTTTAATGAGTAAATTTATGATTATTATCTTTCATCACATTCTTATTAATATTAAGTGTATTTTCTTAATTGACTAACCATGTATAGATAATATTTATGCATAATCCATTTTGATTAGTTTTATATTTCAGGGTCATTAATTTAATTAATTCATATGATCACGACAGAACATCCATAATGAAATAAACATGAAACTTGAAAGAAATAATACAATAAAGTATTATGATTATCAAATTTTCTTAATTGTTCGTTGATCTAGGAGTTGATAAACTAACCTTTTACCTAGGGGAAAAACACCTTGAACCAATTAAGGTTCATGTTACAACCTTCCACCTATCGACCAATGTAACTCTCTTGGATTGGTTTTTCCTCATCTCCCAATATGAATCACCTCCACTATCATGGGAACTCTATCAATTTCATATTATTTTACTCACATTTAGGTAAGGGGAAACATTTTTACATAAAAGAAGCCATCAGCACACAATATCTTACATAATAATAGGAGAGAAGGAACGTAGGTCAAAAATTAAATTTAATAATAAATTAAACGAATCCAATCACCTACAAAGGTCTGGTCTATGATCATGATCATCCACATGCATGCAATTAATTACACATTTAATAAAACTAGCATTAATTATTTATCATTATTATTTAAGATAAGTAGAACTTGAATCAGTTAATGATAATATTTAATTATTTGTTTTTTATCTTAATTATAATATGAATTTTATTTTAGATTCTCATCTATTATAATTTCAAACAAAAGAACTTTATTTAAAATTTACTATTTAAATAAATGTACCTTGGAGGTAACATGGTGAATACTCGTCTGAATCTACCCAACATGTATTATAATTTTATACTGTTTACTCATGTGACATATGGAATACACGACTTCTTATGTACTTTCATAATGTGTATTATCAATTTAATGATTACATAAATTGCATGATTTTTCAGTCACATGTTATGATTTAATGCCTATAGAGTGACAATTGTAATATAACTCATACCTAATATTTCGATCTGAAGATTAAACATATATTAATTAAACACACACACACACACATATATTAAAAACATGTCATATGGAATTTTCTATTAGTTTTATGAAAACACTCAAACATATGATGATAAGGTTTACATTTTATAGTAAATACATTTTAAATATGCGCAATTTGGTATAAATACAAGTCGTGTACATGAGAGCTACCCAACATGCATATCTCTCACTATGTATCTGAGGCTCACGCCTACGGACTTGAAATGTAAACTATTCCCCATACAATTGGAGTACATGACATGTATAATAGACTACATGGTGTGTGGTATCTGATTGACATGGTTAAAGTAATACATAGCCATTATGTGACTCAAAGGGACTACATGTCTTGTATGAGGGCCACATGTTGTGTAATCTGGTCGAACATGCACTAGCCTAGCCTAGCCAACACATGTTGTATGAATTAAATACCCAATGTGCCAAAATGTACACGGTTTGAATTCATTTCAAAATTAATTCCTAATGCATTGAACACAAGTACACAACATGTATCTATGATTATACGGTGGGTACTCTTATGTTATCTAGATTGAGTCATTGGAACCTATGGACGAGTTCCTCGATTTTATTTCATTTATAAAATTAATCATATTGATTAGATATATATGAAACATTGAGGAGGAAGAAGCATATCTCACAAATCAGATTAAAAGAATGAATAAAAATGAATGGAAAACTAAATCATAAATACGTAAATCATTCAAGGGTCTTTAAATGGTTATAAATAATCATGTGTCCACTTTGATACCACTTGTAGGTTTCAAACATCGCAGAAGCTTGTGGTGGGTCTTGTCTAACATTTCATTTCATCACAGTCAATCATCAATATGAGATCTACACAATAATAAATGTCCTAATCTATGAAATTAAATCATAGAATATAGACATGATATAGAACTCTAAAACCAAAGAGTGGATCATCACAAATTATCTATAATCAATATAATTAATTGAAGAATTATATAGTTGGAATTATTTTTCATTGATGTATTTGACAACAAAACTACCTTCTACCACTATTGCATCATAGGAATCAAAGAATATTCCCTCTAGCAGTGATCCACATGTGTTCCAAAAATATTTGAATATCACTATTATAATTTCCGGGTGGTATCATGATATATCTTTTCCCTAGCATTGTCCACCTTTGATCACCTCGAGAACTGCTTTCAAAGTTTTCTCCTCAATCTCTCTTGGCATGAGAGTGGGAGTCAGAGGAAGATCACTATCCATTCATGAGATAATTTTGGAGAATGAGTCTCTTTAGGTTTTGATAGCATTCTTAAAATGCATTGTGAAGAACAAAAACAAATAAATTGTATTTTTGAGAAAATAAAATAATTATATTTATATATCTCTAGGATTAAAAATAAATAATTTCACCAGTGCCCCTTATTATTATTTTAATCCCAACAGAATGCTGTTTCAATAATAATAATAATAATAATAATAATAATAATAATTCTAGACATGTAGTTAACTTGAGAATTAAATTAAATATTATTTAATTAAATAATATTTAATATTTTTTATTTATCACTAGACCCTTAAAATCATCTGACCATTCTTCCACAATATTTATTATGCCTTAAATAATAACTATTTATTTATTAAATAAATATCAATACATTATTCACCAATATATAAATAAATATTATATCCACTAAATAGAAAATAAATATTTATTTAATATTCCACTTACAGTATATTATCTCGAATAAATTTTGATTGAATAATTTCAATCAAGAAAACCTGAAAAATTATTAAACCATACGTGGGAATAATATTTGTTCAACTTGTTTAACAATAAATAATAATATATCATTTAACTGAGATTCTAGATACACTTAGTGTGTTACCCAGTAGGCCTCTTTCTCAATGGCATTAGGCAAAGCAGCATAAAGTTGTAGGTTTGTTTTTAATAGCATTTAAAAACAACAATAGAAAAATAATATAATTCTACAAAGACATAATACATCATATGAAGTTTTACTGCACAATACATTCACCTTATCACAATATATCTAATCAAGTAGGTTGCATGCAGGTGCCATCAATCTATGTGCTCGATGTCTCTTTATTTGACTTCCCAGTAATTTTAAAATCCTATAGAAAACCATGGTAATGAATTATTTAGGTTATATCATTTCCATCATAGGTCGAGAGATATCCACTTTAGTTAATGAACATAAATCACACATCCTTTCGTGTGTTATTCTTTAATGTAATATTACTTGTGATGCAGCCAACATATCCATCCTCATGAAGAATATTTGTCATCATGGTTTTTGTCAACACATAAAAGTACAAGACTCATGATATTAATTAATAATAATAAATAATTATAAGGATCAATATATATTTCTGCAAATAGGAACATCCAATGACACATATAACAGTTGATTTCTTACTTGTTGGCTTCATTCTCATAATAACCTAGTGGATATTTCCAAGGAAATACTCAATGATAAGGTTATTAAAAGTCCTATTACTTTCCACCCCTGACATAATGTATCATTTTTCCCTAAAATGATATCATTATACTATAGAACATATATTTAAGAATAGTGTCATAGCACTTCTAGTTTCTTATCATAGTGGGGAACGACTATGAACTTTTATTACGACAGCTACTATTAGGACATTATCACATACTATTTTACACAGAAGAATAATCATGAAGTTGTAAGAATTTAATTAATATTAAAAAATATGAATACATTTTTTCTTAATGTAAAAATAAGTTGGTCCATGGGAACCAACTCCAATAATGATATGTTACCCAACAACCATTTTCCTTATGTCCATAGCTTATTGTATATTAGTGTCCATGGGTGACCAATTTTTTCAAAGTATCAAGAGTATATTTTTTACTAATATGTTAATGAAAAATTAATCATAAAGAGACTATAGAACATTTCATATTTTATTAAATCACATTAATATATTTGTAATGGATTCATTTGGATTCATATAAAAACATTCAAAATCATTCCTATACATATCTAATCATCTATATTTAACATTATTAGTTCTTTTATGAGTGAATTATATAAATTTCCATATTTCTTGGTTTTTTACATATAGAAACATGTTAAAAAATTTTGCATTATGATTTTAGTGTAGAGAAATCATAGATTTTTTATTTAGCCTAAATGATTAAATATCATCAGGTGTTCACTTATCTTCAGGTTCATTAGTGGGAGCATATTCATACATTACCATTTTATAAGTAAGGTAACATATCATAATAAGAATATTTAACATGTGGTTTTTTTAATAGGAATAATACATTCCATAAAAAACAGAAGTATGTGAATAAGAGTTAGATTCCATTAAAAAAATATCAAACTTTGAAATAGATTAAGATAAATATTTTTTTTAAAAAGAATTAATTTTATTAACAAACAGGATCAAATAATATTTATAAAATAAAGATATTTTTAATAAAATCACAAATAACCATTTGATTCTAATTTTTATGTATAAATACATGTTAAGTGGGGGTGAATTTTTCTTCTGAAAAAATAAATCCAATTATAAAGGTCAATTCAAAACTAAAAGATATTGTAACAATAAATAAATAATTTCATTACATAATAAAAAATTAATTTAAATATTAATTTATTGATTATGCTTACAAAATTAATGTATTGAATTTATACAATTATTAATATAAAGTTTGAAGCATAGTGAAAAATAGATAATCAATGAAAAAAATAAAATCTGAAGAAAAAACTATTGGATAAAGTTGTTTGACAATAACTTATTATGAGAACCTACGTCTCCTATCATTAGGTTGAGTGTTTTTTTATTTTTTCTCCCTTGATCATAGTGGTGATCAAGAAAATCATACTATATAATTATGGTTGTGCTAAACCTCTTGAAATTCATCATTAACTATGGAACCCATCCCTCACTTTTGTAGTAGTCAGCACCCATTGAAGAAGGAGAAGAGAATAAGAGAAGTTTATTTGGTTCAATCCTATTACAAAGCCTCTCCCTTATATCTCATCAGGATTTGTATATTTGAGAATAGTGAGTGATGATAGAATAATATGGCCTTATATATTTAAGAATAGTTGTACTTATCACTTGAAATTAATTTGAGTTTGGATAGAATCCGTAAGAGAATCCCCATTGTTGTTTTAAATATTGATAAAGGATCGAACTTGAAATATAAGAGTTTTTGTTTACTGGCATTCATATGGTAATTAGAGTTATATTTTTGAAGACTCCATGTATAAATATATATAGGATCCCAAAGGTCTAGGAATATTTTTTAATTTGTTAGATCCATTAAGAATTGGCCATAAGAGTTTAAGAGTTATGAGGTCGACCAAAATAATGATTTCTTACTTGCAGGAATAAATCCACTAGCTCACTAAAAGACCCCACCAACTATATAGTAGTATTTTTTAATGATACCTAGATCTTTACAATTCCACATACTGGTTGATACTTATCTACTAGGTAATCAATGGACTCCTACTACATGGGTGGCTATGTCTATCACCACCAGCTGGCCAGTGGATTTTCACCAAGTAACCATTGCTGTATGAAGTTGTTAAAACACAACTCTATCCATTAATCTTCCCTCCATGTATCTATTGGACCCTTTTTAGTTCCTTTCAATATTTCACCATATCTATTAAAACTTGAACACGAACTTAAATTCCTCTTAATTCATTCAAAATTATCTTCAAGTAAAGAATGTTTCCATCATTTATTCCATTAAATTAATCATATTTAATCTTAACAATGTAACTTCTATCCACTCAAAATAAATTATTAGATATATAATTGAGTTTTTGACATCATTAAAACATCATGATAGATAGATATAGGTACAAAAAATGGCTTTTTTGTGGTGTGTATTAAAATTTTCAAAAAGCCTGGAGTGGGATCACATTTCAAAAATATAGTCCATTGTGGTGGGATTGAATTATAAAGAATATGTCCCATTGAAAATTATTTTCATGGGGGATATTAATTTATAAGTATGAGTTGGGTCATTCAAAAGGGATGGCTAGAGGTAAAAATACTTTCTTCCTACTTGTTGGTAACAAATTTAAAAAGGACAACATGACTCATGAGGAAGGAGTTTGGCCTTATACCTAGATGGTTCCCCAAAATTTCCTTAGGAACATGAATCAAACCTATGGGGATTTCAGATAATCTTTCTATATAGGCTTGACATAGTTGGTGACATAGGAAAAAGTTGATCCACAATCCATATTTTTGTATTTCCTAATGACACCTTTAAAGGTTATGTGCGAATCCAAACAAAATTCCAACCAAATAAAAACCATCAAGGAAATAAAAAATCACAACCTTCCCACTTTAGAATTGAAATAACTATAAAATATACCAAATTGGTAAAATTTAATACATTTAAGAAAAAAATTCATCATAAGTGATTTTGGGACACGAACCAAACCACAACACATGCCCACAAAAGCTTGAAACATCGTTTTCTATTGCTAACACTAGATTGATTATTGTCACCAGCCTCATCACCAAAGAAGAACATCACCAGACACCACTAGAAAGACCTCAAAACTGGGGTACATATTAACCAAAAAAATAATACTAAAAAAAAACCTCATATCAAGGCTCCCCGATTAGAACACCAGGATGTGAAAATCGTAATAAGCCCTGAGTAATAGAAATGCCGACAACCCCTCGACTGAGTCAGACATCCAGAAAAACCCTCTAACACACTATATGAGGAATCACCCAAAACATCTCTAGGTAGTTCATTTAGCATGAAAAACTAGGGATCCATTCAAGAATATGATCAAGGAAGAAAATTCCATAAACTATCCTGTCATCAATACAACTTCACCACTATCATTCACAACTCTTCACCAACTCTGCCCTTTTACAATTCCACAAAACCCAAAAAAACACAAGAACCTTGACTAATAACATGAAGTGTCACCTAGTAACACCCTTCACATTGCACCACACACCTAAAACCACATGTGAGTCAGCTCACCCATCCAACCTTGAATGGAGTATAGAAGATGGAGGCTAGAGAGAGCGCGAGAATAAGGGTTTCCACATAAATCCACCAAGAAAAACATCAAACCCACCATAAGACATCTCATTTAAAATTAATTAGAGAAATAAAAGTACTCTCAGAATATACCACCATGATAGGGAAACCCTACAAAGAAACCAAGGGATGAATCCCTAAATGAAAAAGAAAGGTTCCACCACGAAGATCCACAAATTCCAAATTGATTATACCAAAACATCAATGTTTCCCTCAGTCTAGACCCGACCTATAGAGGAGTGATAGAATGAGAGGTAAGAGAAAAATATAGGTGATTAAGTAGAAATAAAATAACCTTAATTTAGAAAGGGATGAGAAATGAGGATAGGAGATCCAAAGCCTAGAGGGAACATGGAGAGAGATCATTCCTAAGAAAAGAAAGTGACAAAATTAAAAGGAACCAAAAGAGAGTAGATTAGAGGATCCAACACTGCTGGGGAGAGAAAAAAATCCTAGTTGGGGGAATAAGAACTTTGAGCCATGATCCTGAGAGCTCTTCAGAGAATGAGGCTTCATAGAATTTTTCTACATCACAACTAAAAGTTTATTCTCGAAGCTTATACCTAGTAGGAATCCCATGTAATATCAATTTCTTATTATGTGAAAAAAGAGGTCCATTAGGCACTTGGTAAGAGAAAATGTTCAATGTTAGTCAGCAAATTTCAGATGCCTGACTTGATGGAGTCACTACTGGTATCTTCATGATGGGAACCCACATTATCAATGGATTACATGATCATAACTACCAATATGGTACAATTTTTTGGGGATAATTTTAAAATATAGGCCTTCTATAAATGGAATAAATGATCAAAGGGTTGCACATTGATGTGAAGAAATTAACCAAGTATGTTTGGTTTTTTTTGGGGAATCCTTGAAGGGACTTTATTATTGATATTTTGACCTTAGTGAAAGTAAGTTAATAAGGAAAATTTGGTTGATCAATCCCAAATATATGAAACGATTGAAGGAAAAAAGGAAAAATAGGTCTGATTACCCACAATTGGTTGTGTCCACAAAGTAAACATCCTTGGTCCAAATGATTCATGGTCAAGGAACACTTGGAAGAAGGATATAATTACCTAAGGATACTTCCATTTCACATCATATCATTGTGATATATGAATGGGGTAGATGATTGATTATTTTAAATGTCAAAAAATGAAGTGTTCTATGTGAGAGGCACTCTGCGAATAGAGTTTTTTGGGAATACTTTAGTATGGGACTTTATAGGTTCTTTCAGGAAGAAGCTTCGCTTTTGGGGACTTGTGAAGGATACGCATAAATGAGGCCTAGTGAAGTCAATTTTATGCATTTCAAGAAACCACTCAACTTTAAGAAATGAGTTTTCTTCCTTTTCAAGAATTAATTATTGGTGAAGTGTTCCTTTTCACGAGCCTTTAAAGAAATCTCATAGGTAATTCTTGAGTAAAAGATTAAAAATAAATATGACCTCTTTCAAAATGACATGGTCGTGTATTTATGATATGGTTAGGGTGATGCTAGAGGAAACTGGTATGTGTAGAGTTGATTAAAGTATGGAACTTACAACTTGTCCATGAGGTAGGGAATTATAGTTGGAGACTTCAATAGGTGAGGAAGTGACACCATCAATGCAACATGAGAATTCATGGCAAGAATCCTATATTTCAGAGAAAAATTCATGCATATACATTAATTTTCATTATCACATACTTGATAGATAGGTTCCCATTAGTGGGAATACAATGGATAGATTCAAGGATTAAAAGACCATGAGACTCCATGTTTAAGGCTATATAGAAAAATTCGGACATATGGGATATCAAAAAAATAAGATGGGATTATAGGACATATATTTATAATACTAATAAAATTAAAAAATTGTTTGTTTTGGGTGTGAGATAATATTTTCAGGGAGGGATGAGACTTGACCCACTTAGGGGAGATCTTGAAAATCAATTTGTTGGAATCCCAAATTTTATCAAGCATGCCACTAAGGAATTTGAGTTATTTTCACAAGAAGATACTCTCATTTTGAAACAATACATAAATAGAACTCTAACTAATAAAATTCATTACATGTCCCGAAATGGATGGATCCGCCTAATGTAGGAATGGGTTTGGAATTATCAAAAGGACTGAACAAGGCCTTTAAGAATATAGATTCAATGGAGAACCTTCAATAGGAAAATACTAAATGTAAAAATACTGATAGAATATGGATTTTACGATTGTTCTATTTGTGTGTTATGTTGTTAAAACATCAAATATGATGATTCGGTTGGGATACATTTCCCCTTTGTGAAAGCCCTTTGGAATATTATCTTAGAAATCCTTGAAATTCCACAAATACATGCCTATAATCTTGAAGAGATTTCCCAACTAGATGTTTGGCATGTCTCTATGAAATATAGTTAATTAACATTGTAATTTCTCATACGTTCAAGGAAGTGAATGATTCAGTAGATCAAATTTCTAGTAAGGGGGTCAAATATCAGTCCTTTGTTTGGATAAAGGCATCCCCTTAGGATTTGAATGATATTAAGTAATAGGATATTTTTGAAACTCCCTCTTTTAGGCTGTTGTTTTGTCTCAATTTAGGATACTGCCCATGGTCTTTGGGGCATTGACTATCCTTCCAAATTATTATTAATATTTTATATTTATATCATAAATTATATTTTTAAATTAATATCTAATCATTTTTAATTATATTATTTATAACATTATTAGTAATATTATTATTATGTATTATAAATTAATTTAATAATTCGATCATAAAATAATTTATTAATAACCATTAATTACACTATTTACAACATTATTATTTATTATTAAATACATTATTAACCATAACTATTTTTATTTTTATTATTTATTAAATGATATATTAAATTAAAAATTAATTATAGTTATAATGTTAACTACCTTACGGATTACAACATTATTATTAACTATTATTAAATAAATTATTAATAACATTTATTGTTTAAATTAATTAATTGATTATTGATTATTAAAAATTATATATAAATACCATATTAATTATAATATTGTTATTCATTATTAGGAACTAATTTTAATTGTAAATAATTAAAATTTTATTAATAATATTGTTTAATTATATAATTTGACAATTTTATGTAACTAGTAATTATTATTAATTATATCATTATTTTTTAGAAGTATTTACTATGTTATAATTAAATATAAATAATTATAATTAAATACATAATTTTATTAAAAAATTATTTATTATTAAGTATTATAATTAATTACTTAATTACATACATAAATAAATATAATATTACTTACATTTTTATAATTTATAATAAGGAATTACAATTTTAATTAATATTAATTATGATATTATTTAAAGTATTAATTAATTATTAATTGTCTTATTATTATTATTAATTTTGATTAATTAAAGTTATCATTATTATTAATGGGGAAATAATAATAACAATATATAATTTTTTTAATGTGTTGAAAAGGGGAATTCAAACACCACATTAGTAATCTGGAAAAAAAGCAAGGAACACTCATAAAATGGAGTATTGGGTGGGATATTATGGGTTGTATTCAAAATAATTTAATTAAAGTATTGGTGAATAAAAAGTAATCAAATACTACTTAAAATTTTACAAAAAAAAATATTTTTTATAAAAAATCAAATAGAAATCTCAAATTCAAAACACATTTTCTTTTAAAAAAATTTAATGATGTCGTTAGGCCGGAAGGAACACTGTTTCAATTTTTTATGAAGGTTCTCAAAAATTTCCTCCTTCCAAATATTTTCAAAGAATGTTCTTTTCAGCTACCACCTTCTTTGATTTTTTTTCAAAGAGGGCTCTTTTTGGAAAAGTACCAACCCGTGATGGAAAAATTAACCATATTTTAGAAAATAGTTCTTCCAAACCCATATTTTCAGAAGTTATTTATATTTTTATTTCAATTATATTATAAAAGTTTCTTTATTCATGACCTCCACATTACCTTAACATCTTTTACTATAATATAGAATCCACATCTCATTCTATCAGTGTGGTAATTGAGAATGTTCTCAACTATATATTTCCCCTTTTCATCCAATGATGAATATCTCAGAATGTCCATCCATGTGTCTTGATGAGTATTAATTATTTTTATTGAATTATCTCACCCAATTCACCACTCTTTAGTGACACTATACTCTGTTTTTTAATATTATTTTTTCTATTTATTAAATATATATAGGTAATTTTTCTAAAAAATGTTCTTGAAAGGCAGTGCGGGGGGGGGGGGTGTTCACCTCATGTATAAGAGAAATATTTCCATGCCACCTTTATCTTAACTATATATTAATGGTAACCCAACCACATATTCTTCACATGAATATCCACCCTTCTCTCTACATTAAACCCTCTCTCTATAGAATAAGGCTTCTTCATGCTTGGTAGATCTGGTGGCTTAAACGAACACCCTTTTTTTGCAAGGCTCACTTGAAGGTATTTTTCCTATTTAATTTAATGTTATTAATTTATTTAATTTAATTATTATTATGTAGTTTGAAATATGTTATTTATGATTTTTTTAGTTTTTTATATATAGTTTATAAATAATAGTTATTATTAGCAATGATTAAGTATTAATTAACTAATGAAAAACCTTTGATTATAAAATTATTACATAGAATGGTTAGCTAATTTTAATTAACTAATGAATACCATATGATTAATGAATTATTAAGTCATAATTAATGTTTAACTAATGATTATATAATGTTTAAATAATGACTTAGTAATGACTATCTAATGATTAAGTATTGATTAAATTATGATAATGTAATGATTATAGACTAATTAAAGAATGAATAAAGATGTAATGATAAACTATTGTTTACTTAATGATTATCTATTGATTAGGTAATGATTAACTATTTATTAGGTAATGATTAATGAATAACGAAGTAATGATTAAAGAATAAAAGTAATGATTGAATAATAATTGAGTAATGATTAAAGAATGATTAAAGGATGATTAATGAATGATTAAGGTATGATTAAAGAATAATTAAGGGATGATTAAAGAATGATTAAGTAATTGTAAAGGAATAATTAAGTCATGATTAAATAATTATTAACCAATGTTTAAATAGTCGTTACAAAATGTTTAACTAATAGTTTGAAATGATTAACTAATTGTTAATTACCTTTTAGTTTAAAATTTTAGGATATAAGAAAACATTGTAAAAATTTGGTAGCATAAAGATTATGAGGTTATCTGAGAAATAAAATCATTTTCTGGATACAAATAAGTGGATGTGGCTTTGGAACAAATGTACCTAGTAGTGACAAATCTTACAAGGTGTCCTAGACCTGACTCAGGGTAACCTAGCTAGTACATGACAATGGGTCTTGCTGAACAAATGGTTTGACCCTCTTAGAAGATATGATTTAGATGGTTTATATTTTCATTATAAACTACTAAAATACATTTAAGATTGATTCAAAAATATATTAAAAAACATTATTATCATAGTTTTTGATATAAGAAAATGTTCTAAAATTTTAGCATTATAAATATTATATGGTCAACCCTCATTGTGAATAATATTCATAGAATGTTTTTTAAACTGAGGTAAAAATAATTATAAATACCAAATTAGTTTATTTATAATTAATAAAATGAAAAATATGATCATATAAAGTAAAATTGAGAAAAAACATTAAATAAAAAATTAATGCTATGCGACATATAATAAATACCTTAACATTCTTCAATACAACATGTTTTATATAAGATGAGACTCACTTAGGACATGTAGTAAATTAAAACCTATTTTTAATTGTTATATAAATAAAATGTTCTAAAGGAATGTAATTAACATATGAATTCTAAAATGTTTTTGTCCTTCTAATAAAATCAAAGATAACATCTGAGAAATGAAATTAGATGGTCGAAAGATTTTGAAAATTAATAATTTATGTAAAACCCTTTAGATGATTTTATTAATATACCAATTGAAAATAAGTTGTATTTCAACTCACCTCTGAAGTCAGGATCATCTCATCCAAACTATATTCTATTGAATAATGTCAAGGTATTTATTGTATGATGTGAAGCATTCATATGAAATTTAATGTGTTTTAATTCTATATTTTAATTTATAGGATCATAAGTGTCATTTATCAATGATAAATAAAAATATTTGGGGTTTCCTATTATTTATTACCTTAGTTTATAAATCATTCCTTCACTAATATTCTAATAACATATTATATAATGATATATTAGTATCATATTTTAGGGTATCAAAATATTTTCTAAAATTTCACTATAATAAGTATTATATGGTCAACCATCATTTTCAATATTAGTTAGACTATCATAATCATGAACAAAAAACATATTTTACGTTGGGAGTCATGTTTTTTAGTCTGTACTATTATGGGGAGGCTATTAAAACTAATAAAGGATCCTCTTTTAGTACACAACCAACAACTATGGTTAGTACAACTGATTTTGTTACCCTCTGTGATGTCCAAGATAGAATCCATGGTTCCATAAATCTGTGACCCGATCAAGAGATCATATTTATGAGCTATATACATTTTTAATTCCTAGATACAAATCAGAATCAAGATTTTATATTATTTATTTATGTTTAGTGCTTCCACGAATTAAATTTATTTCCCAACGGTCAGATGGTACCAAGATGAAGTTATATGTTGTTGTTTCTAATTTACAACAATAATGTCTTATTTTATGATGACTTAGATTTATAAGAGTGTTTAAAGAAGGTCAGACCTAATAAATTGAGTCCATTTCATATGATTCGGAAGTGGAAAACCTAGATGGTATCTCAAATATACATGTAAATCCAACTTCCAAAGAAGATTTTTTTAATGATGGAATAGTCGATGGAAATGGTGCTAATGAGGAGGGGGTACCAGAAGTTGGGGAGAAATTTCTAGAAATCGATTAGTTGTACAATATCCTTGACCGATAACAAATCATCCACCACTCTTCGAATCATGGTCGGAAGTAATGAAACGTGTTCTTGAATTCAACAGTAATGTTCATATACCCACAACTAAGTTTCCTGATGTTGTAACAAATAGGTTTTGTGAGTCAGATAAATCATTATATGTTGGAGTGGATTTTACAAGTAAATTTTTATTAAAAAGCATGCTAATGATATTTCACATTGAGAGGCACTGCAGATATATAGTTCAGAAATCAAGCCATAAAAAAAACCTCACACATTGTGACAGGTATGGGGATGATCATAGATTCTTTTTGAGGGTGATTATAGACATCACATTTGGAGGTTGGAGAATCACGAATATTTTGGTAGCTCATACCTACTTTCAACCAGTCCTGACAAAAGGTAATGCCTAATTGGATGCTGAATTTTGGTGATCCGTTGTTGTTGAGATTATTAGGACATTCAAAATATGTTCCTATAGCCCATGTGATAGATATGATATTTTTTTGGTTATAATATTTCCTATAATAAGGCATGGATGAAAAAATAGAAGGAAATTGTGAAGGTTTATACTGATTGGGATGACTCATATTGGGTTTTGCTGCAATTTATAGCCATACAGAGACAAAAAACCAAGTTATTTTTTCAATATAATCAAGTTGATCCATCTCATGTTCAATTTTATAATCTATTCTGGGAATTCCTACCCTATATCTCTATATATAATTTCAGAAAACAATTCATATAAATTGATGAAATGTTTCTATAAATAAAATAAAATAGAATATTGTTGATTGCATAAACCCAATATGGAAAACGTTCACCCCTTATGCTTTCCTTTTTTGATTATGGAGAGGAAAACTATGAATCAGGGAGTTGGTTTTTGGCATGTATTAACAACCATTTCATTATAATTCTGGGTCATTGTTTGATATCATATTGGCATCAGAAAATCCATGAGGTAAAAAATGTGGACCTTGATACATGGATACCTTGAAATGTACGTCATCGATACTAAATCAGACACATTTAGAGAAAAGCGTGGAAAAAATACCATAACAAACCTATGAAGAAGGAAATCAAATGGCTTGGAATGAAACATCTTGGTTATTCTTTACTATTTCAACATAAATATGAAATCAATTTAAGTGAAATATGATCCCCTATGTGTATAATATGAGATAGATAAATGGAGGATTGAAGAATATTTTAAAAAATATACAAGTCTAATCAAGAAGTGTGTTATTATATGATGAATATTCCAGAATAAAAATAGACATTGACATATAATGGGGAGATGAATTATGGACACAAGACAAAAAATATAGTGGTCTGCAGTAATGGTTTCTTCAAGGGGCATTGAAAGTAATCTATAATTTTTGTAGTTCAGGTGAAATTGTATAGGTGCATAAAGTACTTCATTTATATATAATAACTATCCTCGAGCATGATTTAGCTGGGGATAAGGTGCAAAATGAACTTTCAATGAGATATTGAAAATAACATTGGTGATGCTTCTGGTTATCATGTCTTTTTTTCCCCAAGAAGACTCTCAATTTTATGTTTAAGAGCGTTCAGACCCCATCATAAATAGAATCAGTGAAAAAATATTTTCATTACTGGAAAAGAGGAAATGTCATTTTGGAAGCATCTTTGCCATATGGTTTCCATGCGCACATGCCATCACTACATGTTCCTCTGTGAACATATCATGGGAAGCATATGTTGACACAATGTACCATCTAGACATCATTTCTAACTGTTATGCTACACAATGGATCCGTATTAGAGAGTTTTGATATTTCGCAATGTCTGAAGGCAAGTCAATAGTGATACCTAACATCAATAAGATGTGTAAATAATGGAGATTTAAGTCTAGTAGAATGCAGAATGATATATAATGGCTTCAATAATAGTGTAAAAGTTTGAGATGCACCATATTTCATCAAGAAGGTTAACACTAGAAATGATGCCACAACATTCCCGGATTGAGTACACACTCTTTGCCACAATGATGTATTTTCTCTTATGTGATCTCATAAAATTGTTAATTATATAATGTTAATATATGACTCTTCATTTTTAGAATCTTATGACATCACCAAAGACTTTTACTATCAAATAAAAATAATTCATTCATATTCATATTAAATAGAATATTACAGGTGCATTTGATGAGACATTAAGGCGTAATCAATATTTACATGGCTAAACCATAAATAAATCATGTGAGAAAATCATCATGAAGCATACCATCATGTGTTAAATCATACATAAATTAAAAATCACAACATTTTCAAATAAACATTTAGATACCAAATACTAAAATGTTTATATATATAAATATATAAAACCATATCTTAAAAAACACCTTTTCAATGTAAAAAAATATATCAAAAATATATTACAAATATGATTGAACAAACATAAAGACATTATCTTTTATTTTGGTAACAAATAACATTATAAAGCAGTGAAAATAAAAATGGGATTTCTTACATTCTACATGTAATAAAAATTCTGCTGACCATAATGATATAATTACATTTTACACTTATGAATAATTTCGTTTCTTATTTATAGATGGATGATAATAGACTATTCACAGGGTAGGCTATGCGTGCTTCATAGGACATGCTATAGGGTGGGGAGGTTTGAAATATTAGGATGTGTCTAGTGCACTATTTTTATCACATGTAGCATCCACCCGCCATTATACCATACTTGCACCATGCTAGATTCCATGACATTGCAGTATTTGGTTTCACATTTTTTGACCATAACCTACTTTTTTCCCTCCTAGAGAGGTGGAGACTAGAGACACAAACATTCCACCAGCCTAAGAGAGATATTACCATCATCATTGAGGATGTGGCAGTCCTTCATAGTCCTTCTATCTAGAGGGAAGTCATTATTGGACCCACCCATGCATACTGGCCTATCCATTGTCAGATATTTCTAGGTGTTGACATTTTGGACGACCCTAGTTCTAAAGATAGTTATTCGATATCTGTGGGTTGTATTGAGAAATAGTTTGCGGATTTACCTGATGACACCATTGAGTATACTCTCATGTGTCATGTTTGTGCATTTATATCACATATCATTAGAGGTACCAGGTGCACTTATCACTCAGGGAAACATGTACCACTGATGTATCTAGGGCTACTGGCGGACTATTATTGGTCTGAGACATACAACTAGGAATTTTCTTGATTACCTTACACATACATTGAATTATGAATTGAATTCCATGTAGAACACAAGGATCTCGAGGGAGTCATCATTTTTTTAGATGCAAGCATTGGAGTGAATCCTCATACTCTTCCCTCAACTATCTAGTTAACTGCTACATATAGAGGTGCTGCATGATACGCTGTGTAGATGATGGTATAATCCATCAAATCTATTTGTTTATGATTATAATTGGAGTTATTCAATTTAATTTCTTATTATTTATCACTTACGATGTTTTATTTAATAGTTGGAGTCAGAAAAAAAACTTCATCAAAATTCCAACACAACATTTGGGGGCATACCTTCTCAAGCTGGGAAATCTCAACCATATGAGGTAAGTAAATAAAATATATCATTGTTTAAAAAATTCAGTAATCACATAAATTTTTGTTTTTATAAAAGATTATTTTTGAAAAATTTCGCATGTCATTTGAGATTTCAAGGATGACATACTACTCCTTGTTGGACTGGTATCTAGTATACTTCACTTTTTCACATCCTAATTATATGGATGTATTTCAAATCATTTGCTTTTATTTTATTTTGTGGAAACATCCTGATAGAGCCATGTCCCAGTTGGGCTATGTTCATCTCATTATATTTCCACTAAGACAGACATAAGAGATTCATGACTTGAAGCTAAAATGAAGGCAGGATGAGGACTGACTATAATGAAATTAAATATTTATTGGCATTTGGGGAAGATGAAAAGTTCATTGTATCCAGGTTGTACCTACAATGCAATTTTATCTTTCAAAGTAGGTTGATTGTGATCTATGGTATAAATAGAATTCTATACTTTATCTCACTAAACATTGAAGTGGGATTCGTGATATAGTAATTCAATAAATTTCCTATAGTTTGTTTATTATGCCATTTTCTAATTAATTATTAAAATCTTTAAAACGTACTTTTTTACGAAATATTATCTGTGTTTCTAATTGAGAAGAATAGGAGGTTGCTACCCTGGAAGTAATCCATGCTGCATCATTAGGCCTGATGCTAGCATATCCTGTAATTCATGAGATAATCTTGGATCAACCACCCTAGAGAGTGGAGGTTATTTCTCAGGAACCTCTTACAGAAGCTAATTTTTTTTAGGATCCATGATGTTGATGGCATAGACCACATCGTGCTACATGTCAGCCCTCATCTATTCCACAGACAGAGGTTGTCCCTCTTGCAGTCTAGCCTTAACCGATTGTGGATGTGAATCAGGAGGCAAGCATTCTATCTTTCTATAGAGGATATCTATAGTTTTCTCTAACATGGGGTATGATACTTTACAACATATATGTTTTCCCTAGGAAACGGTCATGATTCCTTCTATGACACTAGTGGGAGAAGGATTGGGTTCGCATGACGACACCTAGTTGACACATACTCCCACTGAAACATAGGAGGAGCATGGGATGAATGAATTCCCAATGCCTAAGGATCAGCCCTATCCAGGTCATCAGACTCCACCCCTGCATAGATCTTAGTGATCTCGATATGGGAATACCATTCACAGACCACAATGTGGGATAAAATTTCCCCATATACATTGATTGTACTTATTCATTATTTTTGAATTATTTTTTAATTACTTTATAACCTTAATTAATAAATTTATTTGGTATGTTTATGTTTTTATGAGGATGCCCATGTGTGAAAAATATGAAAACTTGAAAGAGATTTAGAATTAATTACATAATCAGTTGGGAAAAGTTATTAATCTCCCCCGATCTAATCGAGGTGTTGAATATATGAGCTAGGAATTCACTAATCATATGAGAGATTGTAGAATTTATTTATTGCTCCCTCATCATGGAAAACCATAGTTGAATAGTTATTCTAAGATAAATAATCATTTTTGATTGGGCATGGTTCAATCAATTTTGAGTTAGTGTGATCATATTATTTCATTATGGGGGTATAATATAAAAATAGTTTCATTTATACTTAATAATTTTCTATCTAATGTGTTCCTAAATTCACAATATGATATATTCACTGGTAAAAATTACAAAATATCTTTTATTAATATTTGGGGACGTGATTCACTCATATAAAAATTAATTTCTAATAAAAATAACCCTAAATTAGTGAAATGATTGGTTTTTGTCTATCTCAAGGAAACTATGAGATATTATTTCTAAAATATAATAGAACAATAAAATATTGTGGCTAAAAATAGTAAACACTTTGAGAATGAAAATATTAATTGAGGAGACAGTGGGATGAAAGTTTATCTTAGAGAAGTTAAGGACCGATGAAAATGAAGTTCTCGTGATATGGAAGTTGAGTCTGTTACATAAAGAGTTGTGGAAGAAGAACCAACTCCAGTAACTCAAAAACCTCATTGATCTAGTAGGATTTATTAATATCTTGAGATATATGAATTTATTATGGAAAAGGATGATGAAGTAATGTTTATGGATGATAAGCCTACTACATATTGAGAGTACATTGAGAGTTCTAATTATATGAAAAGGTTAAATGCTATAGAATATAAACTAAACTCCATGTACATAAACCATGTTTGGAACTTGATGGCATGGAATGAAGGGGTGAGACACATAGTGTTTAAGTGTGGTTTTCACAAGGAAAATAATATTGATAGTTATGTGTCTACCTATAAATAACACATGGTGGAAAAAGTTTCATAAAATTAATGGTATTGACTATGAAGAATGATTTTCATTTTCTAAGATGAAAAAGTATATTCAAATATTTATTATAATGACCCATATATCATATACATATTATTACATAAACTATATCATAAAAACATGTATAATACTCCTAAAAATCTAGAGGTAAAACATCTTTGGGAATTGAGTACAAGATAAAAATAATAACACAGTCTTTTATTCACATCTCTATACTTTCTCATAGACCTTACCTTACTCTTAATTCCTGGAATATATTAGATACATACATAGAAGAATGTGTGATCCATAATTCCAATTAATGTTATCACAGGAAAAAATTGTATAATATATCATGAGGTTTAATAATCATATAATAGAAAAAAATGGAATGATTATAAATCATCACTTAAAAACAAGACTTAAGAGTCAAATATCATAAGACCATGGAAAAAATAAATGAGCATAAGGTGTAGAACAAACAGAAGACATGTCATTATAATGTATATATTTATAAATAATAACAATATTATAGATATATAATAATGAAAAAAGTAGTATTTAACTAAAAAAGATTAATTATAAAACCCTAAATAATTGATTTCTAACTATAATCATATAATTCATAATATACAAACTAATATATTCATAAATATCAAAACATGTATAAATATTTTTCCCATTGAAAGGAAGCATTACCCCAACCACCTTTTGGTTAAGTCGAAAGAAAAAAGGGGGATACCCCCTTTCTTACATATTTTTAATTTTTTTTAAATACACATTTTAAATTTATATTTCATAAAATTCATAAATAAAACTCCTCACTAAATAAAATTTTGATCCCTAAATATCTATTAGAATTAGTCTAAATTAGTATCTTAAAAATTCTATTTTAATATCACCTCTATGCGTAAATCAAAAAATATTGGGATTTGAAAAATTGATCCTTTATAAAACTCTATTGATAAAACCCTTACACATATTTCTTCCAAGAATCCCTTATATTGTTCATCTGGTCCACTCTTGCATAATCTATAAAGTCCACTCTTTTGAGGGTTTATCTATTATCCATTAGTCCACTTATTCCATGATTACCCTTACAGAATTCATTAGATTGTCAAATTCATATATGATATGGTCTACACTTATGTTATTGGAGAAAAACACTCATGTAGTGTGTTTTGGTCATTTTAATGGTATTTTATTGGTATTTCTGTTGTCATTACCTCTATGAAAACATTTTATTTTCTTTTTCTTAATAAATGGAACATGAGACTAGTTATCTAGGAATATTGATCATATCTTTTATGAATATTATTATTATTAAATCTAAATGGAACTTATTTGGACTTTTGGTTATGAACTAGATATGGTATCCTTGAAGAATGGCTTTTGAATCTCAATGGTAGAAAATTCAAAAATATATTGTAGTATTTACTAGAGTGGTGGCACTATAGAAGGAACTATAATGTTGGTACTATAGCAATGAAAATATAGAAATGAAACTACATCAAGAACAATAGAAAGGTATTTTACTTATAACTATTGTATAATTTTAATAACTATTTGAAAAATGTCTCACTATTGAGTGGTTCTTTGGATATTCTTAAAGAGGACTTCAGGTCATCCCTCTATGTTATAGGCCTTCGAGCCCTATACTATAGTTGGTTTAAGTGTGAGTGGGTTATCCCTTAGGGGGGTAATGGCCTGAATCAGTTGGGCCTAATGGGCATGCACATTTCATTATTTTCTAATACCATAAAAAAATAGTAATTATTATTTTCAAAACTATTTTTTTATTTATTTATAGCATAATGTTTTATTGAACCCATTAAAAAAAATATTTTATTATTTATTATTTATTTGAGATTAATATTAAAATAAGTTTTTTATACAAATAATTAAAAAATTATTTATTGATTTTTTTAAAAATATATCAAAGATATTTACTTTATTTACTTATTTTATAAAAAACCAAAAAACATGGGATTATTCAAAAATGCATGAATTGAAATGAAAAACCTACTATATGTCATATATTTATTTAAACATGACACACACAACACATATTATTTATTTACAAAAACTATATATATACAATATTAATTTTCAACACAACACTATGTAAATAAATACATTGAAGAAATTATAGGAAGAAAAATGAATCATAAAACATGCATAATTAATAAAATTATAAATTATATAATAAATGTAAAAAATGATTAAACGAACTTATAATATTAGTAATATAAAAATTGAACTCTTTATGAGGTTAATATAAAAATTTAAATAATTAAAGGTAATTAAAATATATAAAAATAGATAATAGGAATAATAAATAAATGATAAATATCACCTTCCCATAGATATTTTAAAAAATTATAAAGTGAACGATAAGAAAGATACATTGTAAAAAAATTTGATGGAATCCTCAGTTATATTTTTCAAGATGTGTGAGATGAAAACGTTGAGAATTTGAAATATAATAAATCATTTCCATCATCCATGGAAAATTTTATGTAAGGTGGATTAGTTGGATTCATTATAAAATTACTTATGGAAGATTTTAATGTTATAAATAATATTGAAATCAATCACACCAGATTTATAATAATACTTGCAATTAGTTCATCAATGCGAGATTGAAAATTAGTATATATTTCCACCCATTTGAAATTTAAAAAAGTTATTTATTCTACTATTTTTTTAATATTATTTAAACATTTATAAAATAGAAATTTTATTACTAAAGTAATAACTACCAAAGGTAATGATGTGACATTCTAGATCTGAATGCCACTTAGTAGGTTCCTCGAGCCCGGTGGGAAACATGTCCTCATGCACATCTCCCTAAATGTAAATTGTTTCTGATTAGAAGCTAGGGCCTAGGGTGTTTCCATGAGAAGAATATGCCCTCATTAGAAAAGTGTATCACAATAGTTAAATATAAACTGATTAAAATAGAGGAAGCGATACACGGAAACACAAGGCACAACAGAAATATAGAGACAATAATAACAACTACTAAAATAATAGGAATAAAAGTCAAGCATATAACAACTAATTATTATATGTCATGTCATTAGAAAACTGGAAAACATGGATACAATACATTTGGAATAACATGTTCCAAAAAAATTATAATGTAATCAAAATAATATCCCAAGCATCCTGAGATCCAACTCGGTCCTCTACTATCAATCTCTATCCTAAATAGCATGAAATAAAGTGATTGAAGCCAAATTCATCCCTTTATCAACACCAATATTCATGTAATCAATTCTGGGTACCAAACAACACCCAAAGAGGGTGTGAGATAAATTTTAGTGGGCCACCACAAACTGTCTCTATAACTTTTGACCCGTGTAATGAAAACGTAACAGTGTGAAAGTATGCATATATAAAGTAAGCAGTATAATGTAACTAAATTCCCATGTACCTAATTTCTCCATTTACTAGCATATGAACATAACCGGTCCATTAATTTTTTATAACCATTTTATAAATAAGTCATATGTTAAAAATTATAAAGGTTCCATGATTGGAAATGGAATCCTATAATGACATTTAATAATGAAGTTACAAAGTAATAACTAAGGAAACGTAGACCTCAAGGGTCACCAAATCAGTAATAACTATATCCCGAATAAGTTTAACAGTGTAATCCAAGGAGAATATTATAAGGAATTCTACAATAATATGCGAACTGAATCCAAGGTTATCTTCCATGGTAAAACTGGGCTAAGTAGAGACAGGGTCCTATGGGATGTAACCATGGGACCTAATTGTCAATTTTGGATCCAAGGAGCATATCAAAATCATCCAATAATACTATATGATAGATCTTATAGTGTTATACGAGGCATCCATGAATAAACAAGGATTGGAATTTGGGTGGGTCTCAACCAAAGGAAGTTGTATCCTTGAATCAGAATGGGCTTATCAAGTGCTCAAGGAATTCCCCGATAAGAATTAAAGGTGATCTTGAGTCTTCACATTCCTATATAATTATAAAGTAATTTAATATTTAATTTGTTTAAATCCTTTTTTTCATTAGTTTGATAAGGTAAAGTATCACAAAACCATTTACAACAATTCAGAATTAATCAACGAGTCTATTTTGTTTAAGACATTCCATTCATTAGTGTGACAAGGACAAGTTGGATGAACCCGTTAATAATTTTATTTAATGAAAATTCAATAATTATGGTTCATTATGCCACCATCCATTAATTTGTTAAGGGGTGTTATTGAAATGCAACCTATATTTTAATCACATTTAATCAGATCAAGTCATACACTTAATATAATTTACAAGTTCCCTTTCTCATTTAATTACCTATTTAAAGCACTTACCTTAGATGGGTCAAGTGGTGATCATATATCGTACATACCATAATTCAATTCCAAATGTAAATCAATCCATTAAATATAGAAATGATTAACCATAAAGGGGTCAAGCCAAGTCACACCTGAACGGTAGCTCAAATATGTCAAATACTAAAAAACAATATTGAATAACATCATACATGAGATGTATTAATTTGTGGTTGTAACCCCAAAAAATTAATCACATATATGGAAATATCATAACCATATGGTACAAATGAATACAATCATGGTATTTAATTTCAATAAATGGCACCTGATGAAATCAGTGGGCCTCACACGACTATTCCGAAATCAACAGTATTCAGGGATGGGTCATAGACCACCCACATTAGGTTTTTATGATTCTTATCCTCTGATATAAGCCTCTAATTTGGTTTATAATAGAGAATATCTATGAAAAAAAGGAAAAACACTCACACCTCAATAACTAGGTCGACAGAAATAGAGGATAAGAATGACTAAAAATAATGTGAGTACTTATCGTTGCACATCCAAAAAGATGAAATGATTCTCGATAAGATCCCAGATGAAAGAGATATTCTAATCCCTATATTAGGACTTAAAAGATATCCTAAAGGGATGAAAATTTACTAATACAACATAATTTTAGATTAAGGGGAAGGAGGAGGCTTAATTATATCATTAAGTGAAAAATTGTAAAATTACCCGAAAAAAACCTATGCATACTTTGGTTGCACAATTCTCCAAACTGTGCACCAATCATGCATGAGTACCTAGGAATGAAAAATCACTTTCACAGTTAAGTCACACAACCATGTGCTAACAATGCGCCAACCATGCAACATATCTAGTTTCCCAAAAAAGATGTGTTTCGGGCTCTGAAAAAGTCCCGAACACCCATAAGACCTTTTCTAACCCAGTAGGAAACTATATTCATCCCAAAATAATGAAATAGAAAAAAATTTAAAGTATCCATACATGAGTAAAAAATGAGGTTCTTACAAATGACAGATTGAATTTATTTTAAGACCAATTATTAATGTTTCCCCCAATGTTCACAACCTATCCCTTAACTCTTTAGGTTATCTTACACCTTCCCACCTATGTTCACTAACCTACATCTTAACCTATAAATTTATCTACACCATGATATAATACCAACTAAATCAATACACACATAACCAGAAAATAATTATATCATTAAATTTCCCATGGATTAGATATAGAGTTTTAGAGGATTTCTTAATATACCAATAACCTAAAATACACATGAAAAATCCACATTATTTATACCCTTGGAAATCTATTTCTTCTAGAAATTTTATTCATAAAATTTTCATTTTCATTTTCAATGAGAAAATACCCTAGTCCATATTAAAATATTTTTTCAATCCTATTCATTTATGAATTCAGATATTTTTATAGAGAAGTAAATAAGAGTGGGTACATAGAAATTAGTAAGATGAAAACAAAGAGTTCAAAAAATGAAAACCACGATCCACTTCAATGACATAAGGGATGTGATTCATCTCAAAGTGAATAATTAAAGAAAATATCCATAATAATAAAATTACTCTAATGATCATAATACAGTTTGAGACAACATTATCATATATTAGAGTCTTTATCCTTGAACACTTACAATAATAATAAATCCCACCTAAATAATCCCTATATAATTTATCAAAAGATTAAATTATCTACTCAGTGAAAATAATGACTTGATAATCCCGAGATAGACCATAAGAAAATAAAATGTATAAGAACAAATAAATAATTATGAAAAATAATCTTTAACTCAAATACATAATTATAAGTATAAGATAACAAAAAATAACATTACGAAAGAGAAATTAATCAAATTGAATGAGTTTACCAATTTACCATTGTTATGAAAATGGGAAATAAATTTATAATATTGAAAAAGAAAGATTACATATCAAAAAGAAGATAATGAATAAAGTTATTAATGAATATTAGAGTGAGAGATAAAAAAATATAGATATGTATTTAGGAATTGTAGAGAATAATATAATAAATCATTGAAAATAATGATTAGAAACCCCACTAACAATTTCACAAGTCATGAAATAAAATTAAATTAAAAACTGATATAGTAAAAATAATATATAAAAACATGTTAAAATTACTCGACATGTGAAAATTATAAGATAATTAAAATTTTCAACAAATATATATAAAATGATATTGTAACAAGATTAACCAATTAGGAAAATGGTTGTGATTTAAGTTATATTTTTTATACCACAAAAAAATATTAATAAAAAAGAATGGTAGAAATGTTGTAATAATGGGTGATGGTGACTTAATAGAATTACCAAATGTTCTAGGTTATGGAAATATAGTCTTCGATTAAAGTAAACAAAAAGATAATATAATATTCATTTGGAATTAATTTTCACCATGTGACTACAAGAGGTTAGTGGGAGTTCCATTGTTTTCCAAGAAAAATATATCCAGTAACATATAGAAAAAAACTACTTGTCTTATAGTTAGTTAAGACCATGATGAAAATAAATACTCTAGTTATTGACATAAATTAGCAACCTATGTTCTTGGGAACATTATCCACTAAGGTAGATCAAAAGGTTTCATGGACATATTCAATAAAACATATATTGACATGGTATTGTAAAATACTAGTGGGAACATTTCAAGAGAGAATTATTATCAATTTCACATGACTTGCATATCACTAGGAATATATGCATGGGAATAAGATTATATTAATGTGATGAGTTGAACTATGTATGCTTCTGCTATGGATCAATCACATTTTACATTTTTTGTAGAAGATATGATATTTCTTGAATATAATTTATAGTTTAAAAATATCAAATATATCCAGGAGAATTTCTATAGATGTAGTTAAAACCATCTGATTATATTTGGTCAAGTACTAAAGATATGTACCTAGGATGTGGAGAAGAGGGATAGTAGTTTTAAGGGGATAGAAACTTGTCTTAAATAGATCAACATGATATAATATCATAGTTAATCCATGGGAATGAGTGATAAAAGATCATCCAATCTAGTGTTATCGATAACTATAAATACTGAGTATGATGAGGCTTTTAAGCTATCTAAATAAGTAGTGTAAAATAAACTATTATGGCTTCAGGTTCATGGAATTACAAAAAATATGTTTATAAAGACACCAAACACAATAGATCAAATTTAGTTCCTTAATTTATTACATTATCATATCAACAAGGTAGTAACATCCCATGGGAAGGAATAGTTTAGTAGATTTGTAAAAGAACATACATACAAAAGCTCAATATTAAAACATGAAATCAAATAAATCATAGAAACTCCTCTTCAAAAACTCTTATTCTTATAGATTATATTTTCATGAGAATCATAAAATATAGCATTGTAACTTGGGGGAAAAAATAATAATGGGGTGAACTCTGGTGCACAGTAATGTAAAACAATACTTCATAATCTATCATAAATAATAATGAATTGTGAGTAACTCATGACACCAAATATAATCTTCAGAATAATGTGGTGTGAACAAAAACTGAATAGATAATTAAATATAAATAATCAAAAGATAATTAATCATAAACATGGATTTCATACTAGCCCAATAATGACATAGAATATCAATTAATAGTATCATAATGTGGTAACTCACAATTCTTAAGGTAAAAACTTGGTCCAGATTGTCTCGTGAGACCTACTGATACAACGAGGGGAAATAGTGGTCTCCGACCATCACATACATAGTCTAATGAAATATTCATATGTATAATAAAATTACCTATTTAAATAAAAATATCCCATACCACATTTAAGTATCATAGATGAAAGTAATATAATAAAATCATTGAGAAATTCTAAATAAACATAATCTTTAAACATTCCAAAGTATCCCATACTACCTTGAAACATTTAAATAATAATATCTTTTAACATTAAATGAAGCAAATAATATTAGGGGAATAATATAATTTTGGATATAATATATCAAAGGATGAATATAGACCACACATATGTAAATAGTTTTGAACATGTCATATATCTCATAATAGTAAAAGTGAGATGAGAAATACAATTTTTTACTTTGGAAAGAAGATTGTTTTTGAAAAAACATTTATATCTATCATAAAATTCGACTGAAAACATGTATATAATAGAATAGAAAAACATTATGATAATTAAATTATATTTTAGGAATAAATTATTTCTAAATAAGGTGAAACCATGTAAATAAGGTTTTTTAAGAAAGATTAGAAATGGGCCGCTCTTGTGTGGTTTATGGGAAAAATAATAATGAGTTTTTAAGAAAGTGAATAGAAATTTTTTCCATTAAAAATAGAAATGAAAACAGATATTGTATCAAGAAAAAATGATTGAATTAAAAAAATATCAGTTTATTAAAATATATTATGGAGTTCACTTGATAATAGGTAAGAAATTAGGAAGTTCCCTTTAATCGAGCTTGATTATCAAGAGGAATTGAGAAATGAAATTTATAAAATATGTAATTCCCGATAAAAAAAGAATAATTTATATCGGTAAATTTATATTTAAAATTAACACAGAATTTAGGAGTAACAAAGAAATATTTAGGGTTTGATTGGGATATATAGATAGAAAGAATAACCCAAACGAAAAATTGAGGATCGGGAAGAAATCCTTACCACTTTGAAAATAATCAAACCATATACATCATAAAATTAATGATCCTAAAATAAGACACTGAATAAAATGAATATAAATATATTAATGATTATATTGAACATAAATGGTAAGTATACATACAACACACAGAAGAAATATTGGTGAGTAATTCATATCTCAGGGAAATGAATGTCGGTTGGGAAAACCCTTACCATATGTCTGAAAGTGTACTTCACTTTCACTTAATGTCCTAGATAATGAAAATATATTAATTAATAATTAAATTAAAATCCTATTAAATATTTATTTTATTTATTATGATTTTATTTAGTTCTTATATGGCCTTTTTGATGAGTTATAAGATTGAATTATGTCATTCAAGAGTGTTCATTTCATCATTTTTCATTATTGGCATACCTATATACATGCACGAAAAATGATGTAAAATGGAAATAAATATCCATAATTGGATTTAAATGTTATTAATGGATTTAATGAAGAAAAAATGGTTATAAAATTAATTTTTACATGGGGTGATTATGAATCATTATATAAAATATTAGTGATATCGTTTAGTTTATTTTGGAATTTTTTTGATCATCACAAACTAGTTTTGTCATATGAATTAATATTATGTATACTTACCAATTTTAAAAAATAAAAATTAGGATTTAATAAATATATTATAATATGTTTTAACCATAAAATATCTTTCATGACCTTGCGTTAAGTATAAATTTTCGATGAAAATACATAATCTATGAATGATGGAAATTGGCACCTCATGGAAGATGATTTTTTAAAAAATAAAAAAGAGTGTGAAAAAAGGTTTGATGAAGAATATTACACTAACATGATTTAATTATGTAATATATGTGATAATAGAGTAATAATTATAATTTTTATAGAGGAGGTGAGGAGAGGATAAGAAATTAAAAATGAAATTGAAAGGAAATTAAAAGAAAAAGAAAGATAATTTACCTCTTGAATTGTCCTCTTCGAGAACCTCCATAAGGAACATTTGTTTGGTTTTATGTTGTTAAAAGAACATAATGGATTTTAGGAAGAAAGTTGGAAAGTGTATTTGGGTATAATTTGGACAAGCTTCAAGGATTCTATGTTTGAGGAGAAGTGGTGGTGTGGGGTGGTATTTATAGTGAAGGAGAGGGGTGTTTTTTAAATATTTTATTCATTTGTTATTATTTTGACATAAGACTATGAATAGTTTGTGAATTATAACCAAATATATTAAAATAATTAAAGAGAGTTTTATATTTTGATCTTACATAAGCCATACATCACATATGACTAAAAAAAATTCATATATTTCACATTTAACGTAAATTATGGTATTTTACTATTCAAAAAAAATTCAAGTATTTTTGAAAAATCCCAAAAATTCACTGAAATCAATTTTAGATGTGTAGAGTTCAAAACATAACTCCATTTTTTGAAAATAAGTTTCTAAAAATGATAAATTTAATTTTTAATTAAAATGAACATTTACCTAGAAAATACCATTTTAAAATTTATCAGTGATTTTATAACACTTTAGAAAATTATGTAAGGTGTCTTAAATTTATCTTATAATCAATGGATTTTTTTATTAATTTATAAGTATAATTTATGGAAATAAATTTTCTTTTAAATCGTTATATTAATTATAAAATTGTAATTTAATATTCATGACTAACATAAATTCCAACACTTAATTAGAAAATTTTAAAACATTTATTTACTTATATAGTGATATAGTTATATCATATTGTCACTTATAATATTCCTAAATTTATCTGAACTTTCATAGGTGAGGTTACTATTCTATTGGTCATATAACTATTCATAAGGGTAAAATTACTAATCTAAAGGGTCCAGTTTCTATTCACCAATAAAATGATGTTGATACTATTAGACTCTAAATATAATATTGATCACAACTGTGTATATTTGCTTTTTAAAATTCAATTATTAGAAATGGAAAAAATAACTTTAATTCTAACCCCATAGGTGTGGCGAAAAGGTGGGTAAAAATAATGTTCAGGTGCTCAATAAGTCTATATATCTAATCTGATTATAAAAATGATTCTAATGATCTACATTGAACTAATATATATATAATTGATCTATTATGACTTTAAAAATAAATTTAATGTAAAATAATTATTTAAATAAAAAATTCTATTTTTAACTAAAATACAGTATTTTTCACTATTCATCAAAAAAAGAAACTTCATAAAAAATACTACAAATTCATCCTATGTTAATTTTAGAAAAATAATTTTTATTTTAAAAAAATAATATATTTCCTTATAAATATATTCTATTTATGTGAAACTATTATAAATAACATTTTAGTGTATTTATTGCTATTAATATTAATATTCTTAATGGATTGGTTATAACAATCTTGATTAAATAATAATAATAATAATAATAATGTGTTGTTTTGCAGAGACTCATTGTTTTATGCATTACATTCTATGTTAAATTTATTTGTAAATACATATAGTGTTACATTCTCCCCTCCTTGAACAAATTAAATCCTTAAAATTATAAATTTCACTTCAAAAGTTAAAGGATGATACTTGAAAATTAAATTATGGGAAACCAAAATCAGAAATTGGTTTAATAAAATAACCACTTAAAACATGGTTAATATAAATGAGGTGGTCACAAAAAAAATATGCTTTCGAAAGGGATGAGATTCGTTGGAAGTGAAAAAGTGGACATGGAAGAAAAAAATAAAACTATGAAGTTCTCATGGAATGTGATAGATAACATGATCAGTTGAATGTTGATTACTAAAAAGCCATGAACAAAAGTTATGACAAAGATCATTGATATCATCAAAAATTATGATAATAGGGAAAAAATTTGGTTAAGACTCTTTTTCTTGAGTGGGGAAATTATTACACTCTATAAGAGTATAAATATACATTTCTATTTCATAAACACAATCTTAACATTTGATTTAATCATTAACTATATAAACTTCATCTCTTAGAGTAGGTTGTGTAATTTGGTGAAGTAATACATTAACCTCTAAAGCCTCATACAATGATCAAATTAAACCATTTCATAAATGGTTATACATTCTAAAAGATCATGATCAAAAACATTATAATAATTCACATTGTAGTTAGTATTGTCCAATTTACTTTATCAATATCAATCATATTTCTATCCAACATCATTATCTAATCTCCAATTTTTTTTAAGGTTTATCATTCCCTTAACCAAGTGTTTTGAAATATTTAACTTTCTAACACTTTTCTTGGTACCATTCAACATAAGACCTCAAATACATAATGAAACAATATTTAAATAAAATAATTTTATATTCTATAATTATTATTACCATACATCATTGATAAAAATACTCAATTGAAATAATTATTTAATCCAAAAAATCCCAATAATCATTCCTCTTTGTCTATGGTAGTTTAATAATTTGGAACATGATTCATTATCTTATTTTGGGGTATATTATTTTGATGCATGGGATATTGATTTGTGTAGTGTCTTATATCTTTGTATTTGAAGTATATTATAATAGAAACATTTTTTATTACCCTTGTAATAATGACCATGGTTTACATTTCCTCCACACTTGAATAAAACTCTTTTTCCACTTAATTATATACCATTGTGTTTCCTTCCACAATTATCAAATGAGGGAAAATAATTCAATCCCTTATTCTCATTATCCATAAATCCCCCTCTTATCCCTTTCTTGTCATGATTCCTTTAAAATATGTAATACATAGAAAACTATTTCTCCTTTATGTTAGAACATGATACTATATCCTCATATGATGAGAATGTTTGAGAGAAAAGTTCCTTTCAAAATATTGGCTTAAACCCATCTAAGAAATGACCATTCTTACTCTTTGGATTATGTGAGATAATGTGGTTTTAATTCCTTTCTATATAAGACATTTCTAAACAATGGCATATATTATATTAGGCTATAAATCATAATGCATAATTTTTAACTAGTAAAATACGTAATATAAATTGAAAATTGTTGTATAACTATGCTCAATGCGATAAACATGTTTCCTTGGGGACATATTTACTTTCAAATAATTCGTAATGGATTGTCGTGAAAATGTAAATAATCCTAAGAATATCCCAAGAGAGTGTCAAACCATGTGCACAATAATGGTTATTATTGTATACCGAGATAACCCGAGTCAGGATTGGAACACCTGGTCAGAGTTCTTACTCTTACGTACATCTATGTTAGATGCATGTCCACTTATAGTATTATGAAAAGGATGTATTTCTATTAAGACCCATATAATATCTACTTTATCAATACTTCAATATTTTCTTCTATTCTTATCCTCAATGTTTATCTTATGGTTATATTCTATAATATTTATTTTCCAAATATATTTAACAAAATTTCCACTAACATTACATTAATAACAACTGCAAATACCCTGGTCTCAGTAGCCTAGATTCAGTTCCTTATTTATTACATTCTAATATAAACAATAAAGTCACATCCCAAAGGACATAATAGTTTAGTAGTTTTGGAAAACCATATTTATAAAAAAGTTCATCATTACAAAATGAAATAAAATACATCGTCGAAAATCCTTTCAAAACACACTTATTATTCTATATTATCTTTTCATATAAATCATAAAATATATCTTCACATGCTTGTAAAATATATAATAAATGGGTGAGATTAGGTTTTATGTAAGGAGAAAAATAAAACAGAAGATATCATAAACAATAAGTCAATATGAATAACTCATTCCAATAAAACATAATCTTTAGAAAAATGTGTTAGGAATACAAACTTAATAAACAATACCATGTAAATAATCATAGGATAATTAAACAAAAGCATGAATATTATACTAGTCAAATGATAACATTAAATATCATAAATAGTATCATAATTATGAAATTAATAATTTCGGACATCATAAACATACCATCAAGTCCAAGGCCAAGACACCCTATATAAGTGGGTAAAAACCCAGTCTAGTTTGTCTCATGAACCCTACCTATGCATCAAGTGGCTAAAACCGGAACCTCCCATCAATTACTATGTCCAATAAATTCCTAATATATTTAATAAAAATATATCTTCAAATCAATGTGTTTCATACCACGTTGAAGTATCATAGATGAATGCACTCTAATATAATCATCGACAAATTCTAGAGAAAAATAATCATTAAACGATCCAATGTGTCCCATACCACCTTGAAATATTTAAAATATTTACCGTTTTAACATTAAATGAACATATAATATCAAGATAATAATATAATTCAAGATATAATATATCAGAGTGAAGTATATACATCACACACAAGGAAATAGTGGTGATCAAGTCATATATCACATTTATGTAAATGTTAGATGAGAATAACTATTTTAACATTGAAAATAAGTGTTCTCTTGGAAAGTATTTTTTCTTTATCATAAAATAAGATTGTAAACATGTATATCAGAGAATAAAAAATAAGAGGAAAATAAAATTATATTTTACGAATAACTGATTTCCAACTGATGTAAAAATATATAAAAAGAGAATTTAATAAACTTTTGAAATGAGCCACTTTTGTGTGGTTTAAGGGAAAAATACTAAATATCATGTTGAGTCGATAAGTTTCTTTATGAATTTTCCATTCCTTTATGTTTTCGAAATCAAAAAAATATTTTCCTAAAGATTATTTTATTTCTCTACAGATGTTTATATGTTAGAACTTGTTAAACCGTATCGATGAACTTAAAAGTCTTACCTAATGTTTCCTTATACAATTCTAACCATTTTTTTCATATGTTAGAATTTCATTAAGTTAAATGTACAATGCTTTCATCAGAAGTATGAATCCCATTTCATCTGAAATCATACTCTGATTTCTTCAAAAATCAGACTGCACTTTCTTTTGAAATAATACTGTAATTTCATTAGAAATCAGGCTCCGATTTTGTTCGAAATCAGACTTGGATTGTTATAGAAACCAAGAACTGAAATTCAATATTTTCAGAATTATTTTTTTCTTATAGTTACCATATTTCATTAATGTAACGTTTTATTTTACTGAATACAAAATATGATAATGTTTATTATATATTTATGTACAAAACGTGTCTTCAATGATTCCCATAGTTGTTACATAAAATGATGTCATAAAATCTGTTTGAAATTAACCATTCCATGAGTGTCACTTATATAGGTCCCTTAGAAAGTTTATGGAAATATGACCGTTGGAAGATGAATTTGACTATTAGTGCTTTTTCCTATAAATACATAACCATTTGAAATCATTCATAGTGAGCGACACAATATTTGTTTAAAGCTCTGTGTTGAAGTGATATGCAGTGAAAGATCATCTCAACTTTCTTTGTGTGAATGTTGTGAACAGATTATTCAACCTACATAATGAGAATATGATCTGTGCTATTTACAATCGAGGGATTTCAGGAATAAGAAGACAAAGGTACCGACTACCTGTTTAATTGATTGATTTTGGGTATAGGAATATTGATACTGATATTTTTATCAAGGACTTACCCTAGTGTGAGATAGATAGAAATTCATGAAAGTATAAATCAATGGACCATTATCCAAGGTTGATGGATACCCTTCTCTTTGGGTTCAAATATTTCTTTGTTACTTGTTACATGATAAATTTTTTATTAAATTCCGGTACATTTAGATATAGATAGAAAGTCAAACTTTCTTACACTTTTTAATTCTTGTATAAACTCTGATTTAAATTATATAATCTTTAAGTTAGAATCATTCCTTAAGTAAACTAGTTTACATTTCTCTATTGGATTCAAATTATCAAATACTAAGAATGTTGGGTTCTTCATTAATAATTAATGAGGGTTTGTTAGTTCATATTGTTTAAATTTTATAGACATATATTTTATTAAGGTTAAAAATAAATTTTTTTAAAACCTTAAATTCACCCCTCTTGTAATTCAAAAATATCTATTAACATATAGATTCTAAAATTGGTATCAGATATTGTGTCATAAATAATTATACATTCATGTAAGTTTTCTTCCTAAAATTTTCTTACATAACATTACATATTCATGTTTTTCTTAATATTTTCTTTATAAACTCTTTGTTTACAAACATTTTCTTCTAATCCATTATGTGGAAAAGGATTTTTTAATAATGATGGGAATGAATGTCCGATAAATTGACACCAAAAATCCTACCAATCCCCTGATATTTGATGAGAATGAAAATGAATATTAGAGAGATAGAATGAATACTTTTATTATCAATACTAATGTGGATAATTTTTTATATTTACTTGAGATTATAAGATTCATGACAAGGAAATCATACAATTCACCAATCAAGAAAAAAAAGAGTATGGACTTCAATTTATGTTACACAATACTTTATTATGTTCTATGACTATGGATATCAATAACTAAATTTCATCTTGTGAAGATGCAAATAACATCTGGATGAAATTAGAATTTACACATTTTAGGGCATTCAAGGTTATTGAAACAAGAAGAGCTATACTAAGAGATGAATACCATGGATTTGTATTTCCCTATGAAAAAACCACATGTAATGTTAAATAGAGATTCATGAAAATTTTCAATAGATTATAACCAATGCGCTAAAATGGATTAGATGAAGAAAATCTTGTAAAAAATATTATTAATATCATGCCTATTGTATAGGACCTAAGGGAAACAATATTTATTAATTGAGGAAATATAAAATTATTATTCTTGATGATTTAATCAAGACTCTTATACAACATGAAAATAAAATGGAAAGAGATGATGATAATGCTATGAAAAATAATGAAAATGATAGTGTTTCTTTTTATATTCACTTCTAATCAAATGAAAGACAAAAACCCTAAAAGATCGACCTAGTCAAAGGCTAAGAATTTTGTTATATCAGACTCAAGAAATAGTGATCACTTAGAGAATTAAATACACAATATTTCTTGAAAAATGAAAAATATTGTAGGAAATACATGTTTCCAATATAGATACAAGAAGAAAGATAGAAAGGATAATAAATAATCTGAAGTGAGTTGTAGTGAATGTTATAAGGTTCGACATATAAGACTAGATTGATGTAAGCATAAGAATATTGAAATAAAGGATAAACATTTAGAAAGGAATAAGAAGAATTAATATAATTTTAAATGAAATAATTTATTAAAAGATAATTATTCATGGAGTGATAGTGGTGGAGACGCTTCTAATGAATCTTGGGATATTGATTCTTCTAGAAAAAATAATATTGGTCTTATAGCTGGAATTCATAATGTAAATCAATGACTCATGGATAAGGTACATATTACTAAATCATTGACCAAAATTTATATGAATTCTAATTATCATGGTAAAGAAATTTATGAATCTTAGAATGAATAATATTCTTCAGTAGAAGATAATACATTACTTTATTTTGAATATGTATCTATGTTTTCTATGTTACTTGAGAATGAAAATAGTAATATCATTAAGACATTTGATAAGGAAAATTATAGAATTAATATGTTAAAAAATAAGTATCAAATCTATCTAAATATATTGATGATAAATCATTTTGAATTGTTTCTATTTCAAAAACCCATTATGATGTTAATTCTGGAAAGGATAAAATTTTTAAGGATCTTAAAAACATTATTTATAAGAAAAATTATTTAGATAAAAACTAAAATTCTGAAACTAAAATCTATGAGGAAAAGATTTAATTCACTAGAGTATAATATGAAATAACATCCTTAAAAAATATTTTATCAAACTTTACCTATGGTAATGAAAACATTGACAAAATTTATTCACAAATTTATGCTCATTTAAATAGTTCTAGATTTTGTTATTTTCAATCAAACCCTATTTATAGTAATAAAAATTTTATACTCCAAAGTGCTCCTTTTTTTAATAAGTGTAAATTCGGTGGACATTCGGAGAAAAATTGTTCTTTGAATAAAATTAAATCCTTATGTTTTCAAAGATATATCTTTTCTAAGAAAATGTGGATACCAAAGATTTTAGTTTCTATCATTTTTGGATCCAAGAATTTTTGTATTTAGAGTGTTTAACTAATATTTTAGTAAAAAAAGAAGTTACAACAACAATACACGGTACATGGATAGTGGGGTTTCTCGGTACATGACTGGAAACAAAATATTCATTGAAAAATTTTTTAAGATGAAAGGTGGAAGAGTCGCTTTTAAAGACAATGATAATTGAGAAAGTATTTTTATAGGTAATATTTGTCATCATGTAAAACCCTTAATTTCAAATATTTTATTTGTTAAAGGTCATAAGTAAAACCTTATAAACAAGAGTGGATTATGCGATGAAGTATACCGTGTGAATTTTAGAAATGATAAATGATTAATACACAATTCTAAAGATTACTTCATTCTATCTACCCATCAACATGATAATGTTTATACACTTAACATAGAAAACCAGTGGAGACATGAATTACCTTTTCTTAGTGAAATGATAGAGCTATCTTTGTTATTGAATATAATATTAAAACACTCTAAATATATGAACTTAAGTATAATTTCGAAGAAAATACTTGTTAAATATACATTGGAAATTAGATTAGATTTTTCAAATGTATGTGATCCTTGTAAAATTTTAAATCAACATAAGTCAACCATTAAATCAATTAGTGAAGTCTCAAATTTTGATATATTATTACTAGTCAATATGGATCTTTTCAGTACAACACAAACTAGAAGTGTTGGAGGCATATACTATGCCTTTGTTTTAGTTGATGATTACAATATATTTATATGGGTATATTTAATAGAATAGAAATATGAATCCTTTTATATTTTAAAACATTTTTATCAAAAGTTAAAAATGATAAAACCTTTGATTGATAACTATTCATAATGATCATGGAGGAGAATTTAAAATTTTAGATTTTGAAAGATTTTTTAGTAAGAAATGAATTACTAATAAGTTCTTATATCCATGAACACCTCAATAAAATGGTGTTGTTGATAGAAGAAACTAAATTATTCATGAAATAACAAGAACCATGTTGATTGAATACTCAATTTCTCAACAGTTGGGTATTAAGATGTAATTACTACTTTTTATACTATAAATCGAGTTTTAATTAGACAATTTCTTAATAAAACACCGTATGAATTGTGGACTGGTCAAAAACCTATAGTATCAAACATGAGAGTATTTTGATTCAAAGTATTTATCTTGAATAAAAAAACATACACAAATTCTCTCCCAATTTTTATGAAGGGATTTTTAGAGGCTACTATTAAACATCTAATGCTTATAGTGTTTTCTGAAAAAATTATTGTACTGTTGAAGAAATAGTTCATGTTATGTTTGATGAAACTGATCCTCTTGTTGTTAAACAACCCCGACCAACATCTTCAGATGTGTTTTCAAAAACTGAGTGTCAAACATTTATATAAGATTTATCTAATCAGGAAAATATTCAAGAAAATGTTTTTGAAGTATTTACCCTAGAATATTTTCAACCTTATGTTGATGACAAGGTTTTACAAAATCGTAGTAAGTTGTTTCTTAAGAATCATCCTAGTTATTATATCATCAAGGATGTATATAAACAACTAAGGACTAGATGTTATTTAAGAAATGAAGTATAAAATCATTAATTTCTTTAACAATTATAACCTAAAATTACTGGTGAATCTTTAGGTGATGATGATTGGATTAAATCTATGCAAGATAAAATAAATTAATTTGAATTGAACAATGTCTGGAAGTTAGTTGAAAGGCCTAATGAATCATCTTTAGTTGGTGTAAAGTTGGTATCCAAAAATAAATGTGATGAAAATGGAATCATTGTAAGAAATAAATAAATAATAGTTGCTAAAGTCTATAATCATAAAGAAGGAATTAACTCTGAAGAAACCTACAATCCAGCAGCTAGTCATGAATCTATTCAAATTCACTTAGCCTTGGCATCATTCTTTGAATTTCAACATTTTTAAATGTATGTGAAGTGTTATTGTCTTAATTTATATGTTCATGAGGATATTTATGTTGAACAAACTTATAGTTTTGAAGTCAAAAAACGACCTAAACATGTTTTTATAATTAAAAAAGGTTTATATCAGATTAAACAAGCACCTAGATCCTGGTATGATAGACTTGCAAGATTTTTGGTACAAAATAATAATGTTAAGGGATCTGTTGATCCAAACCTTTTTATAAATAAATATAAGAATATTGTTTTTATATTTAAAATTTATATTGATTACATTATTTTCAGATCAACTCAGCAATTATTAACCATTTTATTTATGAATCATATAAAATCTGAATTTGAAATAGGTATGATGGGTGAGATAACATTTTTTCTTAGATATAAAATTTATCAATAACTAAATGGATCTTATATATCTAAACATAAGTATATTTAATATCTTATCAATAATTATGGATATGAAAACAATAAAAGTATAAGTACCCCAATTGTTACCTCAAATACTCTGGAAATCAATGAAGATGGAAACCCATAAGATCAAACATCTTAGAGTAGTATGATAGGAAGTCAGTTATAAGTAACAACTAGTCTTCCATAAATAATGATTTTAGTATTATTATGTGAAAGATATCAACATAACCCAAAATAATACCATTTAAAATATATGAAAAAAAATTCATTACTTTATGGGAACTTTGGACATAGGACATTTCTACTCTTCTAGAAATGATTTTGTTTTAAAAATATTTTAAGATGCTAACTTGGGTTGTTGTAGAATAGATATGAAAATGACATCCAGAAATTATAATTTCTTAGGATATTCATTAGTTTCTTGTTTATGTAAGAAATAACACTCTTTATAACTTTCCATTGCAAAATCTGAATTTATAACCGTTGGAAGTTTTTTTGCTTAAGTGTTGTGGAATCGAAAAACAGTCACAGGCTACGACATGAATTTTTACCCAAACATAGATAATTTGTGATAATAAAAATTCCATTTACATAAGAAAAATACCTTTCAATCACTCTCGTGAAAATAATATAAGTATTAGGGATCACTTTCTTTGGGATCACACATTTAAAAGAGATATTATTTTGAAACTCATTAGAATGAAAGAACAACTTGCTAATATTTTTACACAATCATTACCTTTAGATAGATTTTAATATATTAAAATAAATATTGGAATAATAAATATAATTTAATCATTCATATAAACTTTTTTAAAACAATATCCTAACATTAGGAAAATCTTTTTTATAAGGAGAGTACAATTGTTTTTCATTGAACAAAAATTATGGAACCTTAATATTTTTTTAGAATCTAAAAAGCTTATTTCACAATTTTTTTTTCAGAACCAATTTTTTATAAGAAGAAATTTATCAATACTAACTTATCTTTCTAAGAACTCTGGATGTTTCATTTCCTAAATAATATTATTTTCATTTCTATTTTTTGATATTTCAAAACATGTTTTTAGAAACTTTTTATCATATTTATGTTTCCATAAATCTAATTGTTTCATTAAAACCTAAAAATATGGGAACCTACTAATCATTATTCAGAATTAATATTAGCCATTAGATTAGATCAAGATAATATCAACTGTTGGATTGACCTGGGAATTAAACAATCTCTGAAAAGTCCATATAAAGAAACCCCCTTCACATCCCACATGAGTTTCTATAGATTTAGCACACGAGATTTACCGCCATTCAAAGTTGCCGATCCGATTCTTCTTTTCTTCCTTACAGTTTTGAAATCTGCAAAAAGATTCTTCTCAGAATCTGATTCCTTTGAATAAGGTACTCAAATATTGTTTAATCATTATATAAGGGTTATTCGATCATACGTGCTTTTCCATGTGTTATTCTATGGTAAGAAATAACATCAAACTCACTATATGGGAATGTATTTGTATAGAGAATAAAATGAACCATGATCCATTTTTTGAAGATCTTATTATTGAATTTTATGATACATTTCAGTTTTCTGAAAAATATGGAAAGATGAAATTATGATAAACTTTTATGGAATAACCTATTAATTGTCCTACAAGAAATATGCATGGGTTTTTGAGATACCTTAAGAAGAAGAAGCATTTTTCTATTCCCATAGGTTTCCTAAAAAAGAAGGTTCTTTGGATAAGGTTATGGTAATGGAATGCTAGGACCATAGAGAATGAAGAAATATATTTTTTTTCCAATCTCTCATCAAACCACAATATTGACTTCCGTTGGATACAAGGATTCCTAATTCTGAGGAAAGGAGACATGGATACTCTAAAGGCCTCATACATCTTGATGAGGGATTTTTGTGTTAATCTAAGAAATATTAACATGATTTAGTATAAATTCCTCAGCATCCGTAACATTACTAAGGGAATGATTAAATCTCATATTTTAATGTATCTATCAAATCAATCCACGGTTATAGTTATATGATTATAAACTTGAATGGTTCCTTGCAAGTCAAAACCTAATAATTTCAAAATCCAGTTTTCGAGTGATGACACCCTTAGGAGAATAAATTTTTTATTTTCTAAAGAGACATATGATGTTTATGATATTGCTAGGATGGAATACCATGTTGGTGAAATTTCAAATCCATACTTCAATAAAATAAAAGTAATAGAATCAAAACCTCTAATATTAGAACCCAAGAAACTATCTCAAGTTTCTGAGCCTCCATATGTACCTTCTAATCCTAATAAAGAGAAAACCTTCTTTAGTGATGTTGTTTCTAAGTGAAGATAATGGAATAGAAAAAAAATAAGGATATTTTATTTTTGGATTATAACAAACCAAGGATAAGGACCAAATAATTCGAGACGCTGAAGATCATGACAAAGATGAAAAAGTGAGGAATGATGAGAGGAAGATGTTGAAAGCTATAATTATCCAAGCCTTAATAAAAGAAAATGAGAAATCCTATGAATAAATTCAAGTGACATAGTCTTTCTTATAAGAATATGAGGTTCCACCTTCACCTATTGATATTGATAATTTGGTACCTTATAAGGGAAATAATGTTATTTCACTTCCAATAATGATAGAAGAATAAAATCAAGAAAATGAATCAAATGATTAAGAGGGTAGAGAAGATCATATTAAAGTTGTTGATGAAGCATAGAAATTAAGTCAATCTGGTAATCATTCAATAATAAATTCACAATTTTCATCCATAAATATTATTTTGGATGGAAAATATTTTCATAAGGATAATCTTGATCAAGAGGAAGTTAGTAAAATTTCATATGATGATGAAAGTGATGATAATGATAATATTTCTCAACTTTTTGAAAGAAAAGATATTGATGTTGTTCAAAAAGTTTATGATAAGAAAATTTATGATGATGTTGATAGAATAGAAAAAGTTTCTAATGGTGAGAATGTAACTTTTAAAAATGAGAAGAAAACATATATGGAAGACAAACAATAATTTCATTAGAAATAAGACTTCATTTTATTCATAAATCTAACATGTATTTCTTCTGAAATAATAAAATGATTTCTTCTAAAAATATTCTCTGATTTATTCTGAAATTAGACATCAATTTCATCTGAAATCAGACGTGAATTTTTCTAAAATCCAACTCTTATTTCCTCTGAAATGGGACTCTGATTTCCTATAAAAACATAACTATATTTATTATGATATTAGGCTCTGATTTCCTCTGAAATCATACTCTAATTTCCACTTATATTAGAATATGATTTTCTCATAAATCAAAATATGGCATTCAAAATTTTTAGAATCTGATACCTATTTTTCTTATAGATACCGAATTTCTATAATGTAACATTACATTTTATCAGATCAAAAATAAGACAATGTTAATTATATAGTTTTATAAAAAATAAGCTCATAAATTCTTCTCATATTTTTTTACATAAAATGGTGTCCTGAAATCTATTACAAATTAACTGTTTCATGAATTCCTTGTATACAGGTCACTACGAATTTTCAATGAAATATGACTATTTGAGGAGGAATTCAACCATTAGATCTTTTTCCTATAAATACCATGAAATTTGTAATAATTTGTACTGCGTGACACAAAATTCATGAAAATCTCCATGTTTAAGTGATACACTGTGAAAGCTCTTCTCAACTTGCATTTTGTGAATGTTGTGAACGTATTGTTCAACCTGTTTAGTGATAATTTGATTGGTGTTTATTACAATCGAAGGATTTATGGAACAGGAAAATAAAGGTGTTTATTATATAATTCATCGATGGTTTGCATGGATAGAAATACAGGTACTGATCTTCCTATAAGGAGATTACCCTGGAGTGGGTAAGACAAACCTTCTTGAAAGTATATATCAAGGGAACTTTATACATGGTTTTTGGATTCCATTCTATTTAGTTTAAATTATTTCATTGTTAATTTTTACTTGTTACAATTCTATTTAAATTCTCCTTCATTTAGTTACAGATATAAAGTGTAAATTTTATACACATTCTTATTATTGTACAAACTCGGATTTAGATTCTATATGCTTTTTTGTAGAATCATTCCTTAAGTAAATTAGTTGAAGTTTCTTTATCAGATCAACAATATCAGATCCTAATAAATATAGTTCATTAATTATTAACTAAATAAGGATTTTGAATTAATATTTTTTAACTTTTTTAAAAATATATTTATTATGGTTAAAAATGAATGATTTTAAAACATATAATTCACCCCTCTTGTAATTGAGAAATCAACATATACATATTGATCCTATGGAGTATTTAAGACATAGAATTGGAATTTTTTTAAAAAAATTAAAATTAAAAAAGATATTTCTTCATAATAAAATGATTATTTTTAGGAAAATAATGGTTTCTTATAATATATTGTGGAGGGAATTTGAAAATAGGTAAGAAATAGGGATGTTCCCTTTAATCAGGGTTACATATCTCGTGGAATTAAGAAACAAAACTTATAAAACATGAAATTACAATAAAATAAATGAAAATTCAGCTTAGAAAATATTTATGTAACATTAATATAGAATGTAGGAGGATTAAATATGAAATATTAAGGGTTTTATTGGAATAAATGGAGATAAATCAGAACACAAATCAAAAATAGAGGTTTAGGAAGAAACTGTTTCCACATAGCAAACAGGAGAACCACCAGCCCCATAAAATTAATGATCATAAAAAAAGAAATTGAATACCATGAATATAATGAGATTTTTCGTGTGGAATTAATGGGTAGTATACACACAGCACAGAAAATAAATAGTTTCTAGTAAGTCATGTCTCATAGAAATTAAATTGAGTTGAGAAAATCGTAACCTTATGTTCGAAATTGTTTGGAACATGCACTCAATATATTGGATAATAAAATTAGGTTCATTAATAATTGAATTAAAAAACTATTAAACTATTATTTTATTTATTAATAATTTATTTAATTCATTTATTTCCTTTTTTATGAGTTAAAATATTTAATTCCATCATTCCAAAGTTTTCATTTCTTCCGTTTTCATGATTTATTTACTTGAATAGATGTACAAAAGTTCTTGTAAAATGGAAATTGTTATCTAGAATGATATTTATATTTTATTAATGAATATAAAAAATATAAAATGTTTATATAATTCATTTTTATATATGGGGTGATGATGAATAATTAGATAAAACATTAGTGATAATCATTTAGATTATTTTGGTAGTTTTTTTATCATCATAAACATGTTTTGTCATATGAATTCATATTATGAATATATACAAGTTAAAAAAATTAAATAGGTTTTAATAAATATATAATAGTATGTTTAAACCATAAAAATGGTTTCATGACTATCTTTGAAGAATAAATTGATGAATAAAAATCCATCAGCCATGAAGGTTATAAATCAGAACCTCACGAACGATGATTTATATTTTAAATTAAAGGAGGGAGAGAATGGATTTTGATGTAGGATATTGTATTAACATGATATAATTCTAGTAAACAGATGATAATGGATTTATCATTCTCATTTGGACAGAGGATTTGGTGAGAGGATTAGAAATTAAAAAATAAATAGAAATTAAATTAAATGAAAAATAAAGAGGATTTACCATAACACCCCAACCCTAGTTACCCAGAGTCAGTGCATTATTAAAAATCATTGTCATGATACAAGGAAATAATGTCCCAAAAGACCAATTTTTTAGTAGTCTAGGAAGTACTAGATACATTCATAAGTTTCAAATTACATTATAAATTGAAAAACAACAACAATGTCTTGATTGACCACATTCATATCCCATAGACTATCCTTGCAGGTGAATCATTATATATCTCTTCACATCCTGGGAAAAATAAAACATATAAAGGGGTGTGCTCAGATGATCAGTAAGGAATACAATATAGCTGAAATATTTATAAATAAGAATAAACATTTAAGGAAATGTATAAGACTAAAACACAAGCCTTTTAAACATAAAATTTTGCATAAAATCAAATAATTCCATTTACTTATTCACATGGATATTCTACTAGTCAAATATTCACATGCAATATCAATATCCAATTTCATAATGACGGAATCCTTGATGCTAGACTTCATAACCACATAGTCAAGGCAATGTGCCAAGACTAAAAATAAGATTTTTTCAAGGCCCTATTCCAAGACACTAGTTTGTCCAATGAGACCAACCTATGAAACGAGGAGCTATAGAGGGCTCCACCCATCACTTACAAATTCCAATGAATTCCTCATATGAAAATCTTTAAACATAAAATAAAAATTCAAATTAAAACTAGCATACAAAATTTCAATAATTTATCCATATACTATGAATGGTATAAAAATAACACATCCACAGTCAAACATATCACAAAACCTTCAATACAATATGGAATATTTTCATTATAATAAATCAACTTCAAACAAGTTTAAAATCAATCAAAGGATGTTGACATAGATGAAAATGATCAGTAAAATGCATTGAGATAAATACCCCTTTTTCATGAAATTGTTTAAAAGTATCACAAATTATAAAGGAAGTCATTTATAAGATATTTTTGAATCAAAGTGTCTCATATCACTTGTAATCATTTGAAAATAATTATCATTTCAAAACATTCATTTCCACATAAATAAATTTGTAAAAATAATTTTGAGGACATGGACATTAATAAAAACGGTTTAGAGAGAAAAATAAATAAAAAATTTAAAATGATGATCTAGTTAAATATAATCCCCCATAAAACCTTAAAATATTCCCTTTTGATTACATTTTTATAAAATATGGGTATCAATGATCAGTATGTCCCAGTAATTACATACATTAAACAATATCGGATAATAATGAGATTGTGAAATTAAACCTTACCCTATAATTTTCCTGGGTATAGGGTAGGTTAAACTCTTATTTAATTGTTAAATCATTGTTATTAAATTATACAATAATCATATACATTGATATGATATTATATATGATCCTTTAATATTGTTTTGTTAATAATATTTCACTAGTATCGTTGTTTCAGGTGTTAACTGATTCATTTTCCATTATATACTTTGTTACGTAAGACATGTTTGTTAGGGATAGGATGTATCATATTAATATATAGAATGATATCGAGTCCTTAAGCATTATTTTTAATCATCAAATGAAAATTATTCTTGAATGGTTACCTTGGGGAATGACATCTCATCACGTCTTGGAGATGGTAAGCCGTACGTACACATGAGAAACAATATAATTATATTGATGGTGAGATCATATGAATTTGGATGGTATATAATATATTATTAATAATTAATATGTTATATTTATTATTTACATAAATTATAATCATTATATTACCCATCCAAACAGTGATGTGTTGAATGACAAACTACACCACGATGTGGAGACGGTAAGGCGTACGTACGCTCGTATGATGAATTTGTCATTTATAGGATTCATAGAATAATGAATATGGTTGAACCATATTTATAATAAAATAAAATTATGTAGAAGGTATTTTAGTTATTATTTCAGTATGGAAACAACAAAGGAAGATAAAGTGGAAGAATAAAAGAACTTGAAAGAGGGTGGTTAAATTAGTACCTCTTCTTTGGGTGTTTTCTTTTTAGTTGATAAAAAGGGATCCTTAGATCGGATTTCTAATAGGTGTAAGGCCTCTAGGTTTATGTGAGGGATGTTTTGAGGATATTTGGGATGGGTTTGGCCTAGCCAAATGGCTTTGGAAATGTGAATTTGAGAGAAGGGGAAGTACCCTTTTATAAGAGAGGTGAGGGTCACTTTAGGAAAAGTTTAAAATATTATTTTATTATAAAATCATTTTCACTTTCTAATAGACCAAAATTTATTTAGTTATATTATAAGTAGGGTATGTGTCTAAATACTCTCAACTAATAGGATTTAGATAGGTTTAGGTCACCATATTAACATTATCTTTTTTATTTAACTTTTAGATAAATAGTTTTACATTTACCATGTCTCTTTTTATTTTTATATTATATGGTTAATAAACATAATATAAACATTCAAGTGAACCCCAAGTGTTTAATTATTGATATATATAACCTTATATACGTTATTTGGCCAATACTTAGATTATTAATAATATAATATCAATTAATAGCATACTATTTGTTTTAAAAACCCATTTATGTCAATTTTGACACTATTTAGTATTTGGTTTTTGTGAAAATTACAACAACATGATTACTTCAAAAAAATTATTTATTCAACCCTAACATGTCATATTAATCTATAAAATTAGTTTAATTCATCAAAAGTATCAAATTACATTTATTTGGATATTTATAAAATCAATTATTTTAATCATTCATTAATAAGGTAATTATTTCATTATCATTGTGTCATAAATAAATTTAATTATTTAAAGTCTAAAAATTATAAATAAAATATAATTATGTATGAAATATTTTTATATTTCTAATGAATATTTATATTTTAATTTATCTTATGTATAACTCAATATTAAAAATGTTTTAGTTATGAAAACATGAATTTAACACTTTTAACACTTCTTTAAATTAAATAATAATAAATGTCCTAATCTAATCCAAATAGACCTAAAAGATCATATTTTATACCTAAGGTTCTTTTTGATCCAAATAAACTTATCCAATATAATTAGTACATGTGTTAGGGTAAAAATAATATCATTTTTACATTTAATTACCCTACTTACTTTTAATCGTGGTAAATAAAAGTGAAATATTACTATTGACCAAAAATTATTTTCATCTTATTGAACCACATTTATATACTAATATCAATAATGTCTCTCAGATTTTCAAAATTCAACTCATAGATGCGGTAAAATTACATTTTATGCAAATCTGCAAATGCTCCTAGAAGGTGGGTAAAAGACGGAAAAAAGTTTGATAAAAATTTATATATCCATAATTATTATATAATGAATCCAATAAATGAAATTGAACACATATAGGTATTAGGAATATATTTTTACCTTAAATAAATTTAAATAAAAAAATTAATTATTTCAATAAAGAGTTGATTTTAAACAATAACGCTGTGCTTTTCACTATTCATCAAAAATTGAATATTTTCAGAGAAATAAAAAAAACACCCTAAGATAATTTTGATATTCTGAATCAAAAAACAAATTTTATTTTTCCAAATTAATAATATATAATTAGTAGTAATAAATTTAAAATTAATTCCCATTGTCATAATCATAAAGTAGTTTTTTCAGAAGTGAAAACTATCAAAAGTTTGACATGTGTTTTTCTCAATTTTAAATGTGAAATTACATATAATGACTTAAATTGTATTAAATAATAGATAGATAATATTATTATTCTTCAAAAAAATTCAAATGCATAATTTCACATAATAATTTATTTCTATTTAAAAAGTTTTTTTAAATTAAAATTTTGTAATTTCGACTATTCATTAAAATATGAATATTGTCATAAAAACACAAACAATTTATCCAAAATAAATTTTTATGTCCCAATTATAAAGAAGAATTTAATTTCATTATATTTAATATATAAAATGTCAAATATTGGATTTAAAAAGTGTTCTCCATTAAAAGGTGGTAAAATTTCAATTTTTTTTAAAAATAATTCTATTATCTGAAAAATTGAATTGGTTTTTATATTATATCTCATAAACACTTAATATGGATTCCAAAATTATATGGTGTATATAAAATTCAAAACATAGTTAATGATATTCATAACCTCTTTTTGAATGGGTAGTTTTGTAATTCGTGGTGCGCTAAAACTCGGTGTTGTGTGTAGCGAAAGTTATTAAATTAAATTGTAGAAATTACATACTATAAAATCAGGGGTGTTACATTATCCACTACTTTAATAAATTATGTCCTCTCAATTTTAAATTGTTCTTCAAAAAAATTGATTAAAATAGAAAAATACCATTGAGGAAAACCCACAATGGAAATTGGGTCAATAAAAATAGTCTTAATAAGAGGGAAAGGAAAATGAAAAATTCCCTACCAAATTAGGGTTTCGAATAAGAGAACATTGGTGGAAATAATAAACAGATAATTGGGGGAAAAATAAATATTTATAGGGACTGATTTAGGTCATCAATGACAAACAAGTTTAAAATTGAGGGCCTTGAATCCATCAATCTATAATGATTTAAAATATCATTAGTTCAATAAAACAAAAGGTATTAGGATAACACATTTTTTTGTTTTAAAATCACTTCCCTAAAGTTTAAGGATTAATTTATTTATAAAATAATAGAAAAAATATACTTGACATATAGAGTTACATCCTTTAACTAATTTCTACAACATAATCATCATTCACTCTTAAAGATAAAAGTACTTAAAAATATTCTATTTATCCTAATCATATAGGTTTCCAAAAAAATGAATTTATAATTCATCTATCGTACCTTTTAAAAGAACTATATTTTACAATCCATGACATCACGTAGGCCAGTGGTAGGTGATGCACCTTTGTTGCCCTTTGGTTATGGGTTCCAGTCTCACGACCTTGTCAGATGAGACTGGATGTCACCCGACCTCCAGGTTATCCTTTTTATAACAATCCCAAAATAATATTAACAAATCATTTAACCTTAAAAATAGTATCCAATTTCAAACGTAATCCATTCCATCCTTTATAATTATCCAAAATACTTCTGTCCAAACTCACAGTTAAAAATTTATAAGGAAGGTAAACAAAATGAAGATCCTTTTTCCCATGTAATAACATGTGAATACCTTCATTATGTATTATTTTAAAACACGATAACTCCCTAAATTACTATAAAACCATACTGATTACAATCATGCTCCCTTATTCTATATAGAATACTATATATACTCCTTATATCCAAAAATGGTGTAAACACCCACAATAATGTAATAAACAAAAATTTAATTAGTTTCAAAGTAGTCAAGAATATCTAATATAATTTATCCAAATAAATAAATCCTTATTAAAAAATCACTTCCTCAGTAGCAGAACCATATTAAGGTTCATATTTACTTCAACCATGTATTTTACAATTTTTTTTAACTTCCTATTGAGTCACTTTTCTTATAACCATAGAATCTCAAATCATAGATGAAATAGAACTACAGTACAATCCTTATTTATTTCCATAATTAATATAACTTGTACATCATTGTTATAACACTCAAATGAAATAATTCTTTAATAAAAACATAAGAACACTTGTCATTTATATTCATCTATGGTAGTATCATAACTTGATTGTTATCCAATAGCATCATTTGGGACATACTCTAATTATTTGGACACTGATTCGCGTAGTGTCCCAACTCCATGTACATGAATCATTATACATTTGAAACCTTTTTATAACCCCTGAAATCTTGTATATAGTGTCATTTTTCTCTACATTTATAACAAATTCTCATTCCTATAAAGCATTTAGGAAGTTAATTCTTTCCACAATTATTACATATGGGAAAATCTTTCTTTCCCCTCTTCAATTTATCAATCTTTCTCTCTAACATCCTTTTCTTCTCTTTCTTCCTTTCAAAGCCATAAGATTTTGATAATTATTTATGTATCTTATTAACACATGCTACTATTTCTTCATATGATGAGAATACGTGGGAGAATATTTCCCTTCTAAATGTTGGCTTAATACCATGAAATATATGATCCTTCTTACTCTTTGGATCATGTGAATTTGATAGAGTTATCATTCCTTCTACAGGGCGCCATTTCTAAACAATGGAATACACTAGGTCAGTTTATGAATCGCAATGCATAATTCCAAACTTGTAAAATACATAACATAAATTGAAAATATTATGCATATAATCTATAATAAAAAATGTTTTTTAAGGAATTATTTATATCTAAATCCTCCATAATGGCTTGTATTGAAATTGTGAATTATCCTAAGCATATCACCCGAGTGTGTCGTAACCAAGAGTGAATCAAGGCCCATTGTCGTGCACCAGTTCCCATTCGATTCTAGATCAAAGTGGTTTTTTCATGTTTTAACGCAAGGTACATCTGTTCCAAAGCTGCATCTACCTACTCATATATAAACATGGATTTACTTTTTGGAAAACTCATGAAATCTCTACCTTACCAAAATTCTAGGAAGTTCCTATATATTAATACTCTAAATATATATTTGGGTTGTGTTCTTTAATCAGTTTTTTTCTAAATCAAGTTTTCAAGGATTGTAATAAACTTCCTCTAAAACAAACTGTAACGCCTTGACCCTAGTTACCCAAAGTCAGTGCATTATTACATAACATTGGCATGATATATTGAAATCATGTCCTGAAAAACCAATTTTTTAGTAGCCTTGGAATTACTGGATACATTCATAAGTTTAACATTAAATTATTATATAAAAAACAACAATGACATTGTCTCCATTGACCACATTCATTTCCAATAAAATATCCCTACAGGTAAGTCATAATATACATTATCTCATCCTAGGAAAAATAAAACATAGAAAGGGGTGAGCTCAAATTCTTAGTAAGACAAACAATATATCATAAGCTTTCATAAATATGCATAAACATTTAAGAAAATGTATAAGACTAAAACACAATCCTATAAAACTAAAAAAAATTCATAATATGGAAAATATAAATGTAATAATTCCATTTAAATATTCACATGGATATTCTACTAGTTGAAAATTCACATGAAATATCAATAGAAAATTATATAATAATGGAATGCATAATGCCAGACATTATAACCACATAGTCAAGGCCTTGTTCCATGACTTAAAATAAGATTTTGTCAATTCCTTGTGCTGAGAAACTAGTTTGTCTCATGAGACCTATCGATGCATCGAGGAGCTATAGCAGGCTCCACCCGTCACTTACTAAGTCCAATGCATTCCTCATATAAATTTTTTTAAACATAACATATACATTCGTATTAAAATTAGCATACAAAATGTCAATACATTATCTATAAACCATGAATGGTATAAAAAAACACATCTATAATCGAACATATCAGAAAAACCTTCAATACAATATGGAAAATTTGTATCATAACAAATCAACTTCAAAAAATTTTAAAATCCCTCAAAGGATGTTGACATAGAAGAAAATGACCAGTAAAATGCTTTGAGAGAAATACCCCTTTTCATCAAATCATTTAAAAGTATCCCAAATTATAAATGAAGTCATTTAAATTAGATTCTTCAATCAATGTTTCCCATACCACTTTGAATCTTTTGAAAAGAATTATCCCATTAAAACATTCATGTCCATATAAATAAATCCTTAAAATCATTTTGAAAACATGGACATTAATTAAAATGGTTAAGAAAGATTATTATATAAAACCTTTAAAATGATGATCTAGTTACATAAAACCTCCCATAAAACCTCAAAAGATACCCTTTTAAATTTTTTTAGGAAATATGGGTATCGATGATAATTATGTCCCAGTAAATACTTAAACATAAATAATCTCGGATAATAATGATATTGTGAAATTAAACCTTAACTTGTACTTTTCCTGGGATGAGGGTAGGTAAAACTCTTTTATAATGGTGAAATCATTGTTATTAAATTATATAATAACCATATTCATTAATATTATATCATATATGATCCTCTAATATTTCTTTGTTAATAATATTTCAGCAGTATCATCGTTTCGGGTGTTAACTGATTCGTTTTTCTTTATATAATTTGTTAGGAAAGTCATGTTTGTTATGGATAAGATGTATCTTATTCATATCCAGTAAGATATCGAGTCTTTAAAAATTATTTTTATTCATCAAATGAAAATTATTCTTTAATGGTTACGATGGGGGATGACATCTCATCACGTCATGGAGACGGTAAGCCGTACGTACGCATGAACGACAATATCTTTATATTGATGGTGAGATAGTAAGAAATTGGATTGAATATACTTTATTCATAATCATTAAAATCTTATATTTATTATTTATATCAATTATAATCATTATTATTCTTATCCAAATAGTGATGTCTTGAATGAAAAACTACACCACTACGTGGAGATAATAATCCGTATGAACACACGTATGGTAACATTGTCATTTATAGGATGGATAGAATAATGAATATGGTTGAACTATATTTATAACAACATCACAGTATTTAGAAGGCATTTTAGTTATTATTTTAGTATTTAAATAACCAAGTAAGAGGAATTGGAAGAATACAGGAACTTGAAAGTGGTGGTGAAATTATTACTTCTTCTTCAGGCGTTTCCATTTGAGTTGATAAAAAGGGCTACTTAGGTCGGATTTATGATCAATGTATGGCCTATAGGATTAATTTATGGAATATGGGAGGATATTTGGGCCCAGTTTGGCTTTGCCAAAAGGATTTAGAAGAGTGAATTTGAGATAAGGGGGAGTGCCTTTTATAGGAGAGGTGAGGGTCACTTTTGGAAAAGTTTAAAATATTATAATATTATAAAATCATTTTCAGTTTCTAATGGATAAAAATTAATTTATTTCAAATATAAATTGGTTATGGGTCTAAATACTATCAAAAAATAGGTTTCAGACAGGTTTAGGTGACCATATTAACATTAAATTTTAGATTTAACTCTTTGTTAAATTGTTTGACATTTTCCATGTCTCTTTATATTTTTATATTATATGACAAATAAACTTACTATAAACTTCCATATGAACCCCAAGTGGTTAATTATTGATATATATGACCTTAACTAAGTCCTTTTTTCCGAACCTTATATTTTTTATGAATATAATATCAATTAATAGTATAGTATTTGTTTTAAAAACACATTTATGTCAATTTTTACACTATTAAGTATTTGGTTTTTGTGAAAATCATACTAGTATGATTATTTCAATAAATATATTTAATCAACATTAACATTTCATATTAACCTATAAAATTAGTGTAATTCATCAAAAGTCTCAAATTACATTAATTTGAATATTTATAATATCAATTATTTTAATCATTCATTAAGAAGATAATTATTGCATCATCCTTGTGTCATAAATAAATTTAATTATATAATTTTTAAAAATTATAATTAAAATACCATTATGTAGGAAATATTTTTCTCTTTCTAGTGAATATTTATCCTCAAATTTATCATATGTATATCTATATATTAAAAATGTTTTATTTATGAAAACATAAATTTAAAATTTTTAACTCTTCATTAAATTAAATAATAATAAATGTCATAATCTAATCCAAATGGACCTTAAAGATCATATATTATTACTAAGGTTGTTTATGGTCTAAATAAAGTTATCCAATTGAATTAGTACCTATTTTATGTTAATAATAATATCATTTTTACCTTTAATTACCTTATTTACATTTTACCATGGTAGTAAAAGTAAAAAGTTACTATTCACCAAAATTATTTTCATCTTATTGAATGACATTTTACTTAATAATATCAATTTTGTCTCAATTTTTTTTTGAAATTCAACTCATAGAAGCAGTAAAATAATGTTTTATGCACTTTTGCAAATGCTCCTAGAAGGTGGGTAAAAGACGGTAAAAAGTTTAATAACATTATATATATATAATATTATTATAAAATGACTCAAATAAATTAAATTGAACATTTAAAAGTATTAGGTATATATTTTGACCTAAAATAACTTTAAATAAAAAATAAGTATTTAAATAAAAAGTCTGTTTTAAACAATAACTCAGTGTTTTTCACTATTCATCAAAAATTGAATGTTTTCAGAAAAATACTAAAAATTCACCCTAAGATAATATTGATATTTTCAATTTAAAAATTAATTCTAATTTACCAAATTAAAAATATATAATTAGTATTAATTAATTAAAAATTAATTCCAATTTTCAAAATCAAAAAGCGATTTTTTAAGCAGTAAAAACTATCAAAAGATTGAAATGTATTTTTGTCAAATTTATATGTGAAATTACTTATAAGGACATAAATTGTATAAAACGATAAAAATATAATCTTATTATACTTACAAACCATCCAAATTCATAATTTAACACTATAAATTATTTCAAATTAAAAATTTGTTTTCTTATAAAATTTAGTATTTTCCATTATTCATTAAAATATGAAAGTTGTCATAAAAACGCCAATAATTTATCCAAACAAAATTTTAATTTACCAATTCAAAATAAGACTTTAATTTCATTAAATTTAATATATAAAAGTGTCAAATATTGGATTTTAAAATGGTTTTCCAATAAAAGGTGTAAAAATTGCATTTTTTGACAAAATGCTTCTTTTATCTGAAAAATTGAATTTTTAATTATATTATATCTATGAAACACATAATATGGATTCCAAAATTATATGGAGTATATTAAATTCAATATTAAGGTAATACTATTCATAACCCTATTTTGAATGACTAATTTCGTTAGTCGTGGTGCGCTCAAACATAGTATTGCATGTATTGCAAGTTATTGAATTACATTATAGAAATAATGTAGTATGAAATCATGGGGTGTTACATTCTACCCTCATTCAATAAATTGAGAAATCTCAATTTTAAATTTTTCTTCAAAAATAAAAGGTTTAAAATATAAAAATACCATTTTGGAAAACCCACATTGGAAATTGGGTTAATAAAATTTAGTCTTAATTAGAGGGAAAGGGAAATGAAAAAGTGAACAAAAAATTAGGGTTTCGAATAAGGGAACATTGATGGAAATTAGAAACACATAATTGGGGAAAAAATATAAATATTTATAGGTATTAATTGAGGTTATCAATCATAATCAAGTATAAAATTGAAGGCCTCAAAGCTATCTATCTATGATGATTTAAAATATCATTAGTTCAAAAAAAACCTAAGGTATTGGGATAAAACATTTTTGGTTTTAAAATCTCTTCCCTAAAGTTTAAGGATTAATTTCTTCATAAAATAAGAGAAAAAATTATACTTGAAATTTAGATTTACATCCTTTAACTAATCTCTTCCACATACTCATCTTTCAATGTAAAAGACAATAAAACTTAAAAATATTCTATTTATCATAATCGTATAGGGTTCCAAAAAAATAATTTATAATTCATCTATTATACCTTTTAAAAAACAATATTATACAATTCATGACATCACATAGGCCAGTGGTAGGTGATTCACCCTTGTCACCCTTCGGTTACGGGTTCTAGTGTCATGACATTTCCAGACGTGACTGGTTATCGCTCGACCTCCATGTTGTCCTTTTTATAACAATCCAAAAATAATATTATGAAATGATTTAACCTTTGAAATAGTATACAATTTCAATCTTAATCCATTCCAAACATTATAATTATCCAAAATACTTCTGTCTAAATTCATAGTCCAAAATTTATAAGGAAGGTAAACATAATGAATATCCTTTTTTCTATGTAATAACATGTGAATACCTTCATCATGTATTATTTTAAAACATGGTAACACTCGGAATTACAATAAAACCTTATTGATCCAAATCATGCTCCCTTGTTCTATATAGAATACTAGATATACTCCTTATATCAAAAAATGTTGTAAACTCTAACCATAATATAATAAAAAACAATTAATTATCTTCAAAGTAGTCAAGAATATCGAATATAATTTATCTATATAAATCATACCATATTAAAAAAGCACTTCCTTTGTATTAGAACCAAATTAAGGTTTATCTTTCTTTCAATAATTAATTTTCCATAAAAAGAATTAACTTACTATTGATTCACTTTTCTTAGAACCATATAATCTCAAATCCTCATTGAAATAGAACTTCAGTATAATCCTTATTAATTTCCATAATTCATATGACCAGTACATTATTGATACAAAACTCAAATAGAATAATTTTTTAATAACAACATAGGAAAACTAGTCATTCATATTCATCTATGGTAGTATCACAACTTAATTATTATCCAATAGCATCATTCAGGGCATACTCTGATGATTTGGACATTGATTTACCTAGTGTCCCAACTCCATGCAGATGAAGCATTGTACATTTGAAACCTCTTTTCTAACCTTTTTAATCATGTACTTGGTGTCCCTTTTCACCACACTTATTACAAACACTCATTACCTTAAAGACTTTTACAATTTGATTCTTTCCACAATTATCACATATGGGAAAATCCTTCTTTCTCCTCTTCCATTTATCAATCTTTCTGTTTACCATTATTTTCTCCTCTTAATTACTTTCAAATCCAAAAGAATCAAAGAATTCATTATATATCTTGTGAACACATGATACTATTTCTTCATATGATGAGAATACGTGGGAGACTATTTCCCTTCTAAATTTTGGCTTAATACCATGAAAGATATGATCCTTCTTACACTTTGGATCATCAGTATTGCTGGAGATCTCATTCCTTCTACAGGGATCCATTTCTAAACAATGACATAGAATCCGTCAGTTTATGAATCACAATGCATAATTACAAACTTGTAAAATACCTAACATAAATTGAAAATATTATTCATATAATCTATAATAATAAAAAAATGTTTTTAAGGAAGGATTTACTCATAATTTTTTCATAACGGATTGTAATGAAAATGTAAATTATCATAATCATATCCCCAAAGAGTGTCGTAACTAAGACTGCAGCATGGCCCATTATCATGCACCAGTTCTCGTTCGAGTCTAGCTCAAAGTAGTGTTTTCGGGTTTTACCCTTAGGTACATCTGTACTAGAGCCGCATCTACAAGCTCATATCCAGATAGGGATGTATTGTTGGGAAAACTCATGAAATCTCCTCATTATCAAAATTATAGGATGTTCTTATATACTAATCATAAAAATCTAGTGTAGGGTAGTGTCTTCTAATAAGATGTTTTTTAAATCTAGTTATCATGGTTTGTACTGAACTTCATCTGATACCAACTATAATGCCCTGACCCCAGTAACCCAGATTCGGTGCATTATTACATAACATTGGAATGCTATAATGAAATCATGTCATGAAAGACCAATTTGTGTAGTAGACTTGGGCGTACTAGATAAATTCACAAGTTTTAAATTAAATTATTAAATGAAAAACAACCTCAAAATTTTCTCCATTTACCACATTCATATCCCATAGACTATCCCCACAAGTTAGTCATAATATACCTCTTCACATCTGGGGAAAAATAAAACATAGAAAAGGGTGAGCATAGATGCTCAGTAAGGATAACAATATAGCAGAAACATTCATAAATAAGCATAAACATTTAAGGCGATGTATAAGACTAAAAAAAAGCCTTTTAAACATAAAATTCTATGTCAATATATTGAATAAAAATAAAATAATTCCATTTACTTATTCACATGGATATTCTTCTAGTTGAATATTCACATACAATATCAATAGCCAATTTCATAATGATGGAATGCATAATGCTAGACTTCATAACAACAAAGTCAAGGCCTTATGAAAGACTACAAATATGATTTTTTCAAGGCCTTTTTCCAAACACTAGTTTGTCTCATGAGACCTACCAATGCATCGAGGAGCTATAGTGGGCTCCTCCAGTCACATACTAAGTCCAATGCATTCCTCATATGAAAATGTTAAATTATAACTTAAACATTCGTATTACAACTAGCACAAGAAATGTCAATAATTTATCCATAAACCATTAATGGTATAAAAATAACACATTCATAGTCAAACATATCAAAAAACCTTCAATATAATAAGTAATATGGGTATCATAACAAATCAACATCAAACATGTTTAAAATCCATCAAAGGATGTTGACATAGATAAAAATGATCAGTAAATTTATTTGAGAGAAATACCCCCTTTTCATAAAATCATTTAAAAGTCCCACAACATATAAAGGAAGTCATTTAAAATTTATTTTTGAATCAAAGTTTCCCATTACACTTTGGAAGTTTTGAAAAGAATTGTCATTTAAAAACATTCATGTTCATATAAATAAATCCTTAAAATTATTTTGAAAGAATTGACATTAATTAAAATAGTTTAGAATGATAAATATATGAAAAATTTAAAAAGGTGATATAGTAAAATAGACCATCCAATAAAACATTAAAATATTCTCTTTTTAAAACATTTTTATGAAATATGGGAATTGATGATAAGTATGTTCCAGTAAATACTTACACATAAACAATCTCGGATAATAATGAGATTGTGAAATTAAACCTTACCTCGTACTTTTCCATGGATGAGGGTAGGTTATCTGCTTTTATAATGGTGAAATAATAATTATTAAATTATACAAGAACCATATACATTAATATGATATCATATATGATCCTATAATATTGATTTGTTAATAATATTTCAGTAATATCATCATTTCATGGGTTAACTAATTTGTTTTCCTTTATATACTTTGTATGTAAGTCATGTTTGATATGGATAGGATGTATTTTATTCATATCCAGAATTATTTCTAGTCTTTAAACATTATTTTTAATCATGAAATAAAAATTAGTCTTGAATTGTTACAATAGGGGATGACATATCATCACGTCGTGGAGACGGTAAGCCGTACGTATGCACTAGCGACAATATTTTTATACTGACAGTGAGATCATATGAAATTTGATGGTATATCATATATTCAGAATCATTAACATAATATATTAGTTATTTACATAAATTATAATCATTATTATTCCCATCCAAACAGTGATGCGTTGAATGACAATCAAAACCACGACGTGGATACGGTAAGCCGTATATACGCTCGTATGGTGACTTAGTCATTTATAGGATGGATAGAATAATGAATATAGTTGCATCATATTTATAATAAAATTATAGTATCTAAAAGATATTGGATTTATTATATTAGTATGGAAAAAACCAGGGAAGAGGAAGTGAAAGAATAAATGAACTTGAAAGAGGGTGGTGAAATTATTATCTCTTCTTCGGGTGTTTCCTTTTGAGCCGATCAAAAGGGCTCCAAAGGACAGCTTTCTGATCAAATTAATCCCTAGAGGTTGAAGTGATGGAAGTTCGGAGGATATATGGGAAGTGTTGGGCCGAGACAAATGAATTTGGATGTGTGAATATGAGATAACGGGAAGTTCCCTTTTATAAGAGAGGTGTGGGTCACTTTAGGAAAAGTTAAAAATATTATTTTATTATAAACTCATTTTCTATTTATAATGGATCCAAATTAATTAATTTATAATCTAATTTTTGTTTGTGTCAAAATAATCTATAAAAATAGGTTTTATACTGGTTTAGGTCACGATAATAACATTATCTCTCAGATTTAACTTTTAGTTTTATAGATTGACATTTACCTTGTCTCATTGTATTTTTATATTATATGGTTAATAAACATACTATAAACTTCCATGAAAAACCCTACTTGTTAATTATTTATATATATATAACCATATCTAAGTCCTATGGCCTATACTTAAATTTGTGAGAATATAATATCATTAATTGTATAGTATTTATTTTAAAAACTCATTTATATGAATTTCTACCCTATTTAGTATTTTGTATTTGTGAAAATAATAACAGAATGATTACTTGAAACAAAAATTATTTAATCAACCCTAAAATTTCATATTAACCATGAAAATTATTGTAATTCATCAAAAGTCTCAAATTACATTTATTTGGATATTTATAATATCAATTATTTTAATCATTCATTAATAAGGTAAGTATTGCATCATCATTGTGTCCTAAATAAATTTAATAATTTAATGTCTAGAAATTATAAATAAAATACCATAATGTAGGAAATATTTGTATCTTATTAATTAATATTTATAGTCTAATTTATCTTATGTATAACTCAATACTAAAAATGTTTTAGTAATGAAAAGAAGGATTTATCAATTTTATCTCTTTTTTAAATTAAATAATAATAAATGTCCTAATCTAATCTAAATGGACCTAAAATATAATATTTTATTAATAAGGTTTTTTTGTTAGATATAAGCTTATAAAATTGTATTAGGACATGTGTTAGGAATATAATAATATCATATTTACCTTTAATTACCCTATTTACTTTTATCTGTGGTAAATAAAAGTCAGAAGTTACTATTCACCAAAGATTATTTTCATCATATTGATCCAAATTTTATTTATTGATATAAATCGTGTCTATCAGATTTTCTAAATTCAACTCACATAAGTGGTAAAATTATGTGTTATGCAAATTTGCAAATTCTCCTCGAAGGTGGGTAAAAGACGGTAAAAAGTTGAATAAAAAATTATATATCTAATATTATTATAAAATGACTCCAATAAATTACATAGAACATATATAGGTATTATGTATATATTTTGACCTAAAATAAATTTAAATGAAAAAATTAATTATTTAAATAAAAAGTTGGTTTTAAACAATAGCGCATTGTTTTTCACTATTAATAAAAAATTGAATGTTTTCATAAAAATACCATAAATTAACCCTATGATAATTTTGATATTAAAAATTAAAAAATGAATTATATTTTACCAAATTAAAAATATATAATTAGTCATAATTAATTTACAATTAATTCCCATTATCCGAAATCAGAAAGCAGTTTTTTAAGAAGTTAAAACTATCAAAAGATTGGCATGTGTTTATGTCACATTTAAATGAGAAACTATATATAATGACCTAAATTGTATTAAATGATAAAAATATAATATGATTATACTTCCAAACCATTAAAATTCATAATTTAACACTATAAATTATTTTAATTTAAAAATTTGTTTTCAATTAAAATTTAGTATTTTTCCACTTTTCATCAAAATATGAAAGTGGTCATAAAAACACCAAATATTTATTCAAACTAAAATTTTATGTCCCGATTATAAAGAAGAAATTAATTTCATTAAATTTAATATATAAAAGTGTCAAATATTGGATTTAAAAATGGGTCTCCCTTAAAAGGTGTTAAAATTGCTTTTTTTTAAATACTTTTTTTATCAGAAAAACTGGTTTTTATTATATTATGTCTAAGAAACACATAATATGGGTTCAAAAATTATATGGAGTATATAAAATTCAAAATTTAGTTTATACTATTCATAACCACTTTTTGAATGGCTAGATTAGTATGTCGTGGTGTGCTCAAACTTGGTGTTGTGTGTAACGCATGTTATTGAATTAATTTGTGTAAATAATGTACAATTAAATCATGGGGTGTCACGATATCCACTCCTTCAATAAATTGACTACTATAAAATTGAAATTGTTCTTCAAAAATAAAATTTTTAAAATAGAATAATACCAATGTGGAAAACCAAAATCAGAAATTGGGTTAATAAAATTTTGTCTTAATAAGAGGGAAAGGGAAATAAAAAAGTCGCCACCAAATTAGGGCATCAAATAGAAGAAAATTAGTGGTAATTATAAGCACATAATTGGAGGAAAAATGTAAATATTTATAGTGATTTATTGTGGTCATCAATCACAAACAATTGTAAAATTGAGGGTCTTAAAGCCCACAATCTATGATGATTTACAATATAATCGGTTCAAAAAAACATAAGGTATTAGGATAACCCATTTTTGGTTTTAAAATCCCTTACCTAAAGTTTAAAAACTAATTTATTCATAAAATAATAGAAAAAAATAAACTTGAAAAGTAGAATTACATCATTTAACTAATTTCTACCACATTCTTATTTTTCACTTTAAAAGATAATAGAACATTAAAATATTATATTTATCCTAATTGTATTGGGTTCTAAAAAAATGAATTTACAATTAATCTATCATAAATTTTAAAAAACTATATTATACAATCCAGGACATCACATAGGCCAGTGGTAGGTGATGCAACCTTGTTGCCCTTCAGTTATGAGTTATAGTCTCACAATCTTGCCAGACGCGACTGGTTGTCACCCAACATCAAGGTTTTCCTTTTTATAACAATCCAAAATTAATTTTAAGAAATGATTTAACCATTAAAATATTATCCAATTTCATACCTAATCTATTCCAAACTTTACAATTATCCAAAATACTTCTATCAAAACTCACAATCTGAAATTTATAAATAAGGTAAACACAACGAAGATCCTTTTTACCATGTAATAACATGTGAATACCTTCATCATGTATTCTTTGAAAACACAGTAAGACCATGAATTATTATAAAACCTTATTTATTACATCATTCTCCATTATTCTATATATATTTCTTGATATACTCCTTATATGCAAAAATGTTGTGAACTCCATCAAAAATGGAATAAACAAACAATTTATTAGTTTCAAAGTAGTCAATAATATAGAATATAATTTATCCAAATAATTATTACCTTATTCCAAAATCACTTCCTCCGTATAATATCCATATTAAAGTTTATCTTTCCTTCTACCATGTATTTTCGAAAAAATTAAACCTGTTATAGAGTAACTTTCCTTAGTACCATATAATCACAAATCCTCAATGAAATAGATCTTCAGTAAAATCTTTATTTATTTCCATAATTAATATAACCAGTAAATCGTTGATACAACACAAAAATAGAATAATTATTTAATAACAACATAAGAACAGTAGTCATTAATATTCATCTGTGATAGTATCATGAATTTATTATTATCCAATATCATGATTTGGTACATACTTAGATGATTTGGACATTGATTCGCGCAGTGTCCCAACTCCATGCAGATGAAGCATTGTACATTTGAAACCATTTTCTTACCCTTTCAATCACGTACTTGGTGTCCTTTTTCTCCAAACTTATAAAAAAATCTCATTCCCTTCAATCATTTACCATGTTGATTCTTTCCACAAGTATCATATATATGGGAAAATACTTCTTTCCCCTCTTCCATTTATCAATCTCTCTCTCTACCATCCTTTTTTTCTCTTGCTTCCTTTCAAAGTCATAGGACTCAAGGAATTATTTACATATCTAATTAACACATGATACTATTTATTCAAATGATGAAAATACGTGGGAGATTATTTCTCTTTTAAATGTTGTCTTAATACCACGGAAAATATGATCCTTCTTACTCTTTGGATCATGCGTACTACTGGAGTTATCATTCCTTCTACAGGGAACCCCTTCTAAACAATGGAGTACACTAGGTAAGATTGTGAATCACAATGCATAATTAAAAACTTGAAAAATACCTAGTGTAAATAGAAAATATTATGCATATAATCTATAATAATAAGAAAAAAATGTTTTAAGGATGTATTTAGTCCTAAATCCTTCACAATTGCCTGTAATTAAAATGTGAATTATCCTTAGCAAATCCCCTGAGAAAACCGTAACCAAGAGTATAGCAAGGCCTATTGTAAGACACCTGTTCCCATTCAATTCTAGCTCAAAGTTGTGTTTTGGGTTTTACCCCAAGGTACATCTATGACAGAGCTGCATCTACCTACTCATATCCAGACATGGATTTATTGTTTGGAAAACTCACAAAATCCCTACATTACAAAAATTATAGGACATTATTATATATTAATCCTAAAAATCTATCTTAGGGTAGTGTTCTATAATCAAAGTTTTTCTAAATATAGTTTTCATGTTTTTACTAAACTTCCTCTGATACAAACTGTAACACCCGGACCCCAGTTACCCAGAGTCAGTTCATTATTATATAACATTGGCATGATACAATGAAATCATGTCCTAAATGACCGATTTTTTTAGTATCATTGGAAGTACTAGATACATTCATAATTTATATGTTAATTTATAAAATGAAAAACAAAAACAAAATTGTCTCCATTGACCACATTCATATCCTATCGACTATCCCTACAGGTCGGTCATAATATTCCTCTTTACATTCTGGGAGAAATAAAACATAGAAAGTTGTGAGCAGAGATGCTAAGTAAGGAAAACAATATAGCACCTGAATGGCCTTAAGGATTTCATTTTTATTGATTTTTGATAACCTTCTTCTCAAGGGATGAGGGGGAACCCTTACAGGGCTCGTAGGCTCAGAGAATACATGGCCCGTAGGCTTAGAACATTACATGACCTGAAAGTCTTAAGGAATTCCACAAGACTATCTACAATGAACTGCCCCTCCCCAACATCTGCATCATGATGGTATCTCTCCACCTTCATATGGTCGTCTGGCTAGGCTTCTCGTGCAAGCACAGGCTGGTCCCGATGGAATAGCCATACCCTCTCATTCTGAAAAATCCATTTGGCTCTGTTCTGGTGAGTGCACCTACTCCGAATCCTCTCCCAGGGTTGATCCTTTTTAGTAGTGTGTATGGGGAAACTGCATGTCTCCTGAATTCCTTGAGGTGGATCGAAATTCCTACTGACCCGAAGGCCTGGGTGGCTTAAAAGCCTTAAGGACACCAAGTCCAAACCGGTGGGTCAAGGTGAATAGTTACAACTGTTATAGTACCAAACAGTACCTGCTACAGTAACTGCTAAAGTTCCTGCTACAGTCCCCGTACAGTGTACAGTTCTGTTATAGTACCGCACAAACAATATAGTAAAAAAATTTATAAATATGCATAAACATTTAAGGTAATGTATAAGAATATAACATAAGCCTTTTAATCTTAAAATTCTACATAATATGGAAAATATAAATCAAATAATTCCATTTACTTATTCACATGGATATTCAACTAGTAAAATATTCACATGAAATAACAATATCCAATTTTATAATGATGGAATGCATAATGCCAGAATTCAAAAAAACATAGTCAAGGCCTTGTTCCAAGACTAAAAATAAGACTTTTTCAAGGGGTTATTCCAGGAAACTAGTTTGTCTCATGAGACCTTCCGATGCATCGAGGAGCTATAGTGGGCTCCTCCTGTCACATACTAAGTCCAATGCATTCCTCATATGAAAATTTTTAAAGATAACATAAACATTTGTATTAAAAATATCATATGAAATGTCAATTGTTCATCCATAAACCATTAATGGTATAAAAATAAAACATCCATAGTCAAACATATCACCAAACCTTCAATACAATATGGAAAATTTGTTTCATAACAAATTAACATCAATCAAGTTTAAAATCTATCAAAGGATATAGAAAAAGATGAGAATGATCAGTAAAATGCATTTAGAGAAATACCCCTTTTTCAGGAAGTCATTTAAAAGTATTATAACATATAAATTAAGTCACTAAAAATAGTTTTTTGAATAAAAGTGTACCATACCAATTTTAATCTTTTGAAAAAAATTATCGTTTCATAACATTCATGTCCATATAAATAAATCCTTAAAATCATTTTGAAAACATGGAAATTAATTAAAATGGTTTAGGGAGATAAATATATAAAACATATATAATGATTATCTAGTTAAATAGACCCTCCCATATAACCTTAAAAATTTCCCTTTGGAAAACATTTTTATGAAATTTGGGTATCGATGATAAGTATGTTCGAGTAAATACTTCCACATAAACAATCTCAGATAATAATGAGATTGTGAAATTAAACCTTACCTTGTACTTTTCCTGGGTCGAGGGTCGGTTAACCTCCTATATAATGGTGATATAATGGTTATTAAATTATACAATAACTATATACATTAATATTATATCATATATGGTCCTCTAATATTTCTTTCTTAATAATATTTCATTAGTATCATCGTTTCGGGTGTTAACTTATTCATCTTCCTTTATATAATTTGTTACTTAAGTCATGTTTTTTATGGATAGGATTTATATTATTCATATCTAGAATGATATTTAGTCTTTAACCATTATTTTTTATCATCAAATGAAAATTAGTCTTGAATGGTTACGATGGGTGATGACATCTCATCACGTCATAGAGACGGTAAATCGTACGTATGTAGGAGCGGCAATATCTTTATTCTGAGGGTGAGATTGTATGAAATTTGATGTTATATAATCTATTCAGAATCATTAACATGTTATTTTTATTATTTACATCAATTATAATCATTATTATCCCCATCCAAATAGTGATGTGTTGAATGACAAACTACACCACGACGTGGAGACGGTATGTTGTACTTACGCACGTACAATGACTTTGTCATTTATAAAATGGATGAAATAACAAATTTGGTTGCACCATATTTATAATAACATCACATTATGTAGAAGGTATTGTATTTATTATTTTATTATGGAAAAAACCAAGGATGAGGGTGTGGAAGAATAAAAGAACTTGAAAGATGGTGGTGAAATTATTACCTCTTCTTCGGGTGTTCCCCTTTGTGTTGATCAAAAGGGCTCTATAGGCCAGCTTTTTGATCAAAGTAAGGCCTCTAGGTTTAAGTTAGAGAATGTGGGAGGATATTTGGGCTGGGTTTGGCCGAGCTAAATGGCTTTGGAAGTGTGAATTTTGGAAAAGGGTAGGTGCCTTTTTATAAGAGAGGTGAGGGTCACTTTAGAAACAGTTCAAAATATTATTTTATTATAAACTAATTTTCAGTTTCTAATGGATCCAAATTGATTTATTTCAAATTTAAGGTGGGTATAGGTCTACATCCTCTCATACAATCGTGTTTAGAGAGGTTTAGCTCACCATATAAAAATTATATTTTACATTTAACTCTTAGTTAAATAGTTTGATATTTACCATGTCTCTTTGTATTTTTATATTATATAGTTAATAAACTAACTATAAACTTATATGATAACCCCAAATGGTTAATTATTTATATTTATAACCTTATTTATGTATTTTGTCCGAACCTTATATTTTTAGGATAAAATATCATATAATAGTCTAGTATTTTTTTTAAAAACTCATTTATGCCAATTATGACACTATTTAGAATTTGGTGTTTGTGGAAATAATAGAAGCATGATTACTTCAAACCAAAAATATTTAATCAACCCTAACATGTCATATTAACCTATAAAATTATTTTAATTCATCAGAAGTCTAATATTACATTTATTTAAATATTTATAATATCAATTATTTTAATCATTCATTAATAAGGTAATTATTTCATCATCATTGTGTCATAAATAAATTTAACTATTTAATGACCAAAAATTATAAATAAAATACCATTATGTAGGAAATATTTGTATCTTTCTAATGAATATTTATATTAGAATTTATCTTCATGAATAACTCAATATTGAAAATGTTTTAGTTATGAAAACATGAATTTAACACTTTTAACTCTTCTTTATATTTAATAATAATAAATGTCCTAATCTAATCCAAATGGACATAAAAGATCATATTTTATTCCTAAGGTTGGTTTTGGTCGAAATAAACTTATCCAAATTAATTAGGACATGTCTTAGGGTAATAATAATATCATTTTTACCATTAATTACCCAATTTACTTTTAACCGTGGTAAATAAAAGTCAAAAGTTACTATTAAGAAAAAATTCTATTCATCTTACTAAACCACATTTTACTTACTAATATCAATTTTTTATCTCATATTTTTCAAAATTCAACTCATAGAAGTGGTAAAATTATGTTTTATGCAAATTTGCAAAGGCTACTAGAAGGTTGGTAAAAGACGGTAAAAAGTTCAATAAACTTTTATATATCTAGTATTATTATAAAATGACTCCAATAAATAAAATTGAACTTAAATAGGTATTATGTATCTATTTTGACGTAAAATAAATTAATAAAATCAATTATTTAAATAAGATGTTGGTTGAAAACAATAACGTAGTGGTTTTGACTATTCATCAAAAATGGAATGCTTTCAGAAAAATAACAAAAATTAAACCTAAGATAATTTTGATATTCTAAATTAAAAAATGAATTCTATATTACCAAATTTAAAATATTTAAGTATAATTATTTAATTTAAAATTAATTCCCGTTGTCATAACCAAAAAGTGATTTTTGAAGAAGTAGAAACTATCAAAAGATTGACATGTGTTTCTGTCAAATTTAAATGTGAAATTTATTATAATGACATAAATTGTATTAAATGATAAAAATATAATCTGATTATACTTCCAAACCATTAAAAATCATAATTTATCACTATAAATAATTTCTAATTAAAAAATTGTTTTAAATTAAAATTTAGTATTTTCCACTATTCTTCAAAATAAGAAAGTTGTCATAAAAAAACCAAAAAATTATCCAAACAAAATTTTTATGTCCTGATTCTAAAGAAGAATTTAATTTCAATCAATTTAATATATAAAAGTCTTAGATATGGGATTTAAAAAGGGTTCTCCATTATAAGGTGGTAAAATTGCATTTTTTGGAAACAATACTTCTTTTATCAAAAAAATTAAATTTGTTCATATATTATGTCTGAAAAACACATAATATGGATTCCAAAATTATAAGGAGTTTATAAAATTCAAAATTTAGTTAATACTATTCATAAAAACTTTTTGAACGACTAGTTTTGTAAGTTTTGGTGCGCATGAACTCGTTGTTGTGTGTAGCGTAAGTTATTGAATTACATTCAAGAAATAATGTACTATGAAATAATGGGGTGTCAAATTTACCTTTGGAATTATCCTCTTTGTGAACCTTCTTATGGAACCATGGTTTGGTCTTTTGTTGTGAAAAGAACCTCATGGGCATGGGTTAGTGACTTTTGAAGAGTATTTGGATATAATTTGACCAATATTAAAGGATTATTAGTGTGAGGAAAAGTGGTGGTGAGGTGTGGTATTTATAAGGGAGGAGAGGGGGGTTTTTTGGGAATATTTTGTTCTTTTGTATTCTATTTTTCATAAAAATTATGAATGGTTTGATCATTATCACAAAATATATTAAAATAATTAACAAGAGTTTCATATTATGAGATTTCATCATCCATACAACACCTATGACACAATAATTCATGTATTTAGCATTTATCATGACTGCTAGTGTTTTACCATTCACTAAAACATCAAGTATTGTAGAAAAATCCCATAAAATTCACTATAATCACTTTTAGATGTTTAACATTAATATATTAATTAAATTTTATAAAAATAATTTTCTAAATATAAGAAATTTAATTTTTAATTAAAACAATCATTAACATAGAAAATAATGTTTTTAAATTTATAAATAATTTTATAACACTTTAAAATTAAATTTACGGCGGAAATTATTATTATTTTATTAAGGAAAACACTTTTGTGGGGAAAGTGAGAAACCGAAAAATTAAACAAGCACCAAACATCCCCAAGCAGAAAACCAGAAACAGTCCCAACCAAGAAAAGGCAACAACCACCAACTCCAATGCAGGACCACTCGGCGATCCCATGCAAGCATGGTCCCTCCTGAAGTCAAATCCCTCCCTCAAAGTCAAACAAGTCCCAAATGGCCTTCAATGGAGAAAGTAGCGTGCTCTAGCCCATCTGAGCCGATCTGGTCCTCAAACATTTCCACACACATCAAGGGAGAAAGCAGAATCATTGAAAACCAATTGAATTCTACCAGAGTCCATATCCCTAAACAACTTCCACGATAAAGTGGATACCAGAGAGTGTGGATCCTCCCTTATCAGGTCCTCAAATGAAGAAGTCAGCTTGATCACCCCTTGTGGAAAAATCACCTTTAATACTAATCCCACAGGTGTGGATAGAAGGCTGGTAAAAAATGTTCAAGAGTTCAATAAGTCTTTATACCTTATTTCAACATAACCATAATTATAATGATCTAAATTAGATTAATATATGTATTTTTGATCTATTGTGACATTAAAAATAAATTTAATGTATAATAATTATTTAAACGAAAAAATAGTTTTTAACTAAAATTCAGTTTTTTCACTATTCATAATAAAAATATCTAAGAAAAATAATAAAAAAATGACCCTCATTTAATTTTGGAAAAATAATTTTTATTTTTAAAACAATATATATTTTATTATAAATATGTTTTATTTATGTGAATCGATTATAAATAACATTTAATAGTAGATATTACTATAATTATTACTATGTTTAACAACTAGGTTATAACTATCTTATTTAAATTATTATAAAAAAAAGTGTTGTTTTGTAGAGACATAGTGTTTCATGCATTACATTCTATATTAAATTTATTTTTAAATCCTTCGGGGATTACAATATAAATTTTTTTCACTATTATAATTCTATTATTAGTACTATCCAATATGTCAGGTTATGATAATGGAAAAATGGATATACTCAGGGATAAAATCTTTTAATAAGTATTACTCAAAAAGATGAGGTCTTGGTTAGAAGAATTTTCATGTTGTGTGAACCTGGTAGACCAAAAAACTAATGTTGTGACTGAGTAGAAACATGGTCTTAATCATGTGACAGCTAACAAGGATGGTTTGCAAGTTGACTCTAGTGCAAGTGGGATTGTTGTAATAGTAGGTAACGTTGACCCATCTAAATTGTAATTTTCAATTACCATATCATGTGTACAGTTTGATATGAATGATGTATACTTACCATTTTCATGAAATAATATTATAAGACCCTATTTAATGGTATTTTCCATAGATTAATTATCTCATAAAAAGGTTATAGAAGATCCCAGGAAATAATGAGAACCTTGAGATACTATGACATTAATTTTAAACAAAGGTGTTTTGGTTTACATACATCATACTAAAAATACACAGTTGATGTATGAATATCATGGTTTAGGGGATCATTAGCATTTATACTTCTTCTCATAAATATTAAACTAGGTAATATATAGTATTGAGATCATGAGGATATACAAGATTATCTGAACAATAAATTTTTTGAGTGTTATTGGTTATTCCTATCTATCTACATTTGTATTGATCTCCTGACATAATATCATTACCAGTGTGTTCCATTTTATTACATACATTTAGTCATGAAACAAATATTATAATTAATCATGTTTAAGTAGATTATGTTGGTTGGGTCATTTTTGGTGTGACACTGGTTGAATGGTCAAGAAAGAATTTTTTTTCTTTTGAGTTGAGGAAGTAATATATATCTAGGGACTGGTTGATCTAGATGGATTAACTTAAAAAATACTTATCCAAGGTAGTTATATGGTAAATTAATATAGTTAGGTCAACAAATAATAAAACAATAAAGGATGATGACATAATTTTGAATCTTACTTTTTGAGATATCAAAAGAAAAATAGATTATATTACACAGTATGTGTTTGTAGGTTGGTTGTCATTACTATGACTATTACTTATATCATTAGGGTCCTTGATGGGTTTCTAGACTCCAATCATGGTCTATTCATTCTATTCACTACTATCTACATAAGGACATAGAGTGGCATAACCAATAGAGAATTCAAGAATATCCCATTTTCAGTTGAATATGTATATCGAACATGGTGGGCCACACCACTAGTGTCTGAGTTTTTTCCAAGGATGTACGATCAAAAAAGGAGTAAAAAATTCATATTATTCAAGTAGAGAATAATTGGGTTGAATTTATTTATTAAAATTATTCATAAGTTATTTATTTAATAGAAAAAAAATTATTAGAATGAATATTTTTTTAATATTCCAGGTTTTTTTAATATTAGTAAGAATTTTGAGTCGAGTTAATGCATATGTTTATCATATAATATATTTAGTATATATTATAGGTGTGTTATAAAATATAAAAGCTATTTATGATTCATTTTGATTTATCATAATTATTTATTTAGTAGACATAAATATATGGGGGATGGGGAACCCTTTCTCGGTATTCAGGATCCAATATATATAGGAGGATAGATGCTCTCGCATAAGGGATATTTAGAATGAGACTTCCAATGCCTCTCTCTCCTCTACCAATTTCTAGAGAAAGGAAGTCTGGATCTAGGTGATCAAATCAAGTTCCCCCTCACACATCACAAGATAATCGATGTGTTGATCGTTAGGGTATCTACGACATAATTGGATCTTCGTGATTTCAACAAGAATTTGATGATGGACGGTCCTACAGGTTTTTGTAACATGAGTAGATAATCTAGATGGATTCTTCTTGGGATCCACTTATTAGAAATCATTACAGAAAACCAGATATCGAGCATAAATTCAAATCCAAAAAGGTATTTTTTTCAATTTTATTTTTTTCTCTATTTAATTTATTTGAGATCTTTATATCGTACCTATTCTCGGATCATTGAAGACAACAATTATGATCATCTCAACGATGAAAAATTCTAAAAATATCCTGCCCACAGTCTTATAATTTGACCTTGGTACCTTCAAGAAAATGTTATGAAAATTAATATGAGTCATTTACGGTATATTAAATATAGAACTTATCAAGGAATATTTTTAAATAACCACAACATAAAGAGAATGAAAAGGAAGTCCTCTTACTTCATTTTAAGATGCTCCCACGAGATGATTCCAACATAAAATAGAATTATGGACTATTTTTATTTATTATAAATTTGAAATAATTTATTAATAATTAATATCAATAATTATATTATTATTTTAATTTTTATAATATTATATTTGAATTTTAATTTATACTCTCTTGTCCATGGTATTCTATGTAATGGATGTTTCATAGTCACGATAGTTCAAAATCCCATCCCTATGGAATTTGATTCCATTACTGTTATAGTGTTCAAGGTTCCATATGGTATGATAGTTCAACTATCATGACAATAAAAGCTCCATATTCATGTAATTTTTTCATATGGTAAATATTACAATGTTAAAGAAATATTTCATAGTGAATTAATGTTATTGGAATTAATAATGAAATTTTATTTTTATCCATGGGGAATTATTTATCATCCATGATAATTTATATAATTAAATATATAAAAAGATAATTATTTAAAATTATTAATATTCTTATGTGAAAATTTCATTTTTAGAAAAAGTAGGGAGAAACACCTTTTTATTAAGGCAGAATACCCCTATTTTAAATAGTGTTTAGTGGAAACCCTTACATGGCCTGAAGTACTAGTGGTTAAGAGGCCCATTACAAATTTTGATATCCTGGGGGCCCTGTGACCTGAATTTCCAATATGAGTATCCATGATTTATATCATGATCCCAGTTATCTCACTGCAACACCCCCTTACCTCCAGTTATTATATTGCACTATCCCAATATGAGGACCTTCATAGGGTAATTCCATTTGAAACCAAATCTTGGTAGAGATCCAGATGATGGGTTCCATAACTCCCATCACACTTTCAAGCTTCCCACCCAACAATGTCTTCATGTCTCCATGTCACACTACCACCAAGATGCCTCGCTTCACTTGTTTGGTCATCACCATTAAAACTATACGTCCCCCACTATACTAAGAACCATTAAATTATTCATCCATTGGAAATTCTATTGAATACAACCCCTTCATCCCAAGAAGTTAGAGTGACAAATAATGGGTTCTAATGCACCAATCACTCTTTCAAGTTGTACACCTAGGGATACTGTTTGGACCCATGATGCACTACCTACCTGATGCACTACACCGATCTACTGTTCAGTTTTTTGCATGTTCTATAGCTCTATGGTGGCTTGGATGCCCTGTGTCTTTAATACCTATGGTATTCTGAAGGCTTTGTGGCTCGTAGGTTCATATGTGAAAATTTCATTCTTTCATAATTATATATACTTATATAAATTTATATCCATAATGGAGATTATTTATGATAACACAAGAAATTTTTGGGAAGATATAAATAAATATAATTCCCCCATCCATAAGTTTCATTATTTAACTTAGAGTGGCTTATACATAAAAATAATTAAATAAATGAAAATTAAGAATAAATGGGAAAAAAGATGAAACATAATAAAATTTATATGTAATATAGTTCATAGTTGTGTGTTTTATATTATAATAATGAATTAGAAATAATAATAATAATAATTGGACATAATTAATGTTCCAAATATGTATTATCCAAATTAAAATAAAATAAATAAATAAAATAATTCAATTGAAATAAACCAAGACCGATACCTTTTACATTTTCTAAAAATTCTTTCTTTGATTGTGTCGTAGTAGAAAATGTTTTCAGAGGTGTCTTGGAAATGAAATGAGAGAACATTATAATGTAGTAATAGATATAAAATGAGTGTAATCTACTCATTTGGCTGATGAGATTATAATTGATAATATGACATTATTTATAGACATTTTTAAGGTATATATTGTGCATTTATTATTGAAAAATTTAGTGATTTTTGGATTTCTAGTCTAACATATAAATTATTTTATGGTAACCATAAGTATTCTATAAAACCATAGAAATCTATATCTAATATCATCTTAATCCTTTAACACATGGAATAATACTTAAATATTTTTTTTATAATATTGTACAAGATCTTGGGTAGATATTACACAAGAACCTAGGAAATAATTATGCTAATATTTTTTAATAATGGAATTAATCTTATAAGTTTGCATTAGTTATTTACTTATTTCGTATTTACAAAACATAAATATTAAAATTATTTTTTACAATACATTATAATAAAAATATTTATCATTTAAATTTTTTTTTCTAATAATATATATTATAAAACTATTAATAAAATATTTATTATTAAAATATAAATTAAATTATTTATTATATAATATAACATCATCAATTCATAAGAACATTATTATGTTCACATATATACCACCAAATTGCATATTTTCCTATATTTTATATATTTATAACCATATTTAAAAATTTAGAAAAATAAAAAAAAATCACCATTAATCTATTTAAATATCATGATTATAAGTTTCAATTCCATTGTGTAAATATAAATCTCATGATATAATAAATATAATAGTTTAATATATTCTTTAAATATATAATAAAATAAAGGTATGAGCCATTGTTTATCTTTTAAAGAAAAAATTTATGATTCTAGGATCAGAACCTCGAATACATTATTTCAAATAAATATTTATAATAGATAATTTTAATGGGTATATAATTTATGAAATAAGATTTACTTATTTTGTTATATAATTGATATCAAACATAGACGTTCACTTAACCCTAATAGTCATATAATAACCATCCACAATACAAATATAACAAGACCACCTTAATGGTTTCATAATGACTATCCACAATATCACCTTATTTAAGTTTCCATCATTATAACTAAATAATTAATAATTATTATTTATATAATATAACCCCATTTATTTCTTTCATAATTTATATATAAATGAAAATGTTTCTTAATTTTCTTAGCCTAATTTCTTTATGTATCATACACTTTCTAAGTTACTTACCAATATAACTTATTTTTAAAATAAAATTTTGCTAAATTTTATTTACAACACTTTAATTTTTTTTATAAATACCATTCATGTACTATCATATCATAAATTAATCTCATCATATCATATTTTTCTATTTCACATTATTAGTTAATATAACATGAAAAATAAAATTAAATGGATCATTCTTATTCTTCAAAAACTATATTATAAATACCAATAAAAAAATACCTATTATATAAAAATATTTAAAGATATTTTCAAAATAAAATATGAAATTTATAGGTTCTATACTATTTAACGGGGAATATTTAAGCTAAATATATTTTTTAAGAAGATACTTTTTAATTTCATACATTTTCTTTAATAGTTCATTCATGAGTATCAAAAATATACCCATATTTAAAATCATAAGATTAGTGATTGGGGATAAATAAGAACACCATTGAATTTTTGGTAAAGTCCCTGAATTGTTTGTAAGTTAAGTAAACACTATAGGTTTTTATAAATATTTACCATCTATTTAGAGAGCCTTTATATAAGTGGAATGATTTTTTTTAATTTATAATGGTTTTATATAGATAAAAACATATAATTTTATTAAGTGAGCATTAATTTATTGATAAATGTAACACATTTAATATCATTATATTATAAATTTTTATAAATAATCTCATTATGAATCCATGTTTTATTTCAATTCCATGCAAATATAAAGGTACATGAACAACCTATCATGTGTGGTTAGTTATATGGATCTATAGAGGAAGGAGGATACAAACATCCTTAACTAACAAATTAGGATTTAATACTGAAAAAGTAGTCCATAAATGGCCAAGTGATTCCTATAATGAAACCTCAATACCCCCCCCCCCCTTTTAATGATATTTTGTAATTTTTTTGTAATTACCCGACCCTAGTTACCAAGAGTCGGTGCATTATTACATTACATTGGCATGATCAGAAGGAAATCATGTCTCAAAAGACTGATCAATTTAGTATTATTGGAAACCAAATTCATACATATTTTCAACTTTACAGCTTGAAGAGAAATACAACACAAATATATTTCATTAGGAACATCCAAGCCTCCTAGATTATTCCTGTAGGTCACTCATAACTAACTTCTTCATATGCTTGGAAAATGAAACATAATATAGGGGTGAGATCAAATGCTCAGTAAGGGTAAGTCATACAGTGGAAAATGACATAAATATTAATGATGGTAAATGATTAGAACCACATTCCTTTACCAATAATAAACATGAATAATTTTATGCAAAGAGTATGAGCTAAATAAATAATGCCATAATAAAATGTAATCATGGGTATTCTACTAGTCGAATGACCACATGAACCATTAATATTTTTTCCATAATGAGGGAATGTATAATGACGGGCGTTCTGAAAATTTTTGTCAAGGCCTCAGCCAAGACGTCTAAAAATGATTAAGGCCTCGACCAAATCCATAAATCAAATTGGGAAAGGTCCTCAGCCAATTCACTATCTTATTTTCTCATGAGACCTACCGATGCATTATGAAGCAATAGTGGGCTCCACCCGTCACTTACTAAGTCCAATACATTCCCCACATGGAAAGGTTTAGACATATCATAAACATTCATATTAAAAATAGCATAAGAAATGTCAATACCTTAACCATAAATAATGAATGGTGTAAAAATATCACATACATAGTCAAACAGATCCCAAAACCTTCAATATAATATGGAAGTTTTGTATCATAATAAATCAACTCCAAATAAACTTAAAATCCATCAAAGGATGTTGACATCGATGAAATCAAAACCCTTTTAAGAAAAATATCTCTTTCTATTTTGAAATCATTTAAGAGTAACATGATTATAAAATAAATCATTTACTTTGAAAATATTATTATATTCTTTAAGGGTAGCTTCGACGAGTTTATAATGGTAGAAAATAGCCGCACCCACAGTATAAGTTAAAAAAAGACATTCTTACCTTAATTTTGTCGAAAAGGTTAAAAAGGACATTGTTTAGAAAATGACAGAAAGATTCATTTATAAAAAACTAATAAAAAGTAAAAAAAGGTATAAATGAATTTAACGAATATTCTGTAAAATAGTAAGAATGTTTTGAAATACATTTCTAAGAAACATGGATGTGGATGATAAAGAGGTCCCAGTGGATAATTACGTATAAACAATCTTGGATAATGAAGATATTGTGAAATATTCCCTTACCTTGTACTTTTCCTTGCTTGAGTGTTGGTTAAACTCTTGTATAATGGTGAAATAATTGTTATTAAATTATACAAGAATCGTATACATTAATATGATATCATATATGATCCTTAAACATTGATTGTTAATAATATCTTAGTATTATCATCATTTTGGGTGTTAATAGATTTATTTTCCTTTATATTCTTTGTTATGTGAGACGTATTTGTTATGGATGGGATGTATATTATTTATATACAAAATTATATCATGTCTCAAAAAATTATTTTTAATCATCAAATGAAATTTATTTTTGAATGGATTCGATGGGGAATGAATCTCATCACGTTCGTGGAGATGGTAGTCTGTACGTACTCATGAGCGAAAATATCATTATTTAGATATAAAAATAATATATAAATGGATGGTATATCATATATAAAGAATCATTATCATGTTATATTTATAATTTACAAGAATTACACATCATTATTATACCCATCTAGATAATAATTTATTGAATAACAATTACACCACGACATGGACACGGTGAGCCGTACGTATGCACGTATGGTGACATGTCATTCAAAGGATGGATAGAATACTGTATATGGTTGTACCATATTTATAATAACATCACAGAATTTAGAAGATACTGGAGTTATTCTTTTAGAATGGTAATAACAAAGGAAGAAGAAGTTGAAGAAGAAATGAACTTGAAAGAGGGTGGTGAAAACATTACCTCTTTGTCGGGTTCTTCATTTTGATTTGATCAAAAGGACTCCTAAGGTTGGCTTTCGGAATAAAGTAAGGTCTCTAGGATAAAGGGAGGATATTTTAGAGGGTATGTGGGAAGAGTTTGGCCGATCCTAAAGGCTTTGAAGGTATGAATTTGAGAGAAGGGGGAGTTCCCTTTTATAAGTGGGGTGAGGGTTACCTTAGGAAAATCTTGAAATATTATTTTATAATAAATTCATATTCAGTTTTTTAACAGTTAAAAGTGGATTATTTAAAGGTTAAGGTGGGGATGGGTTGAAAATCACTCAACTAATAGGTTTTAGACATGTTTGGGTCACTATATTAACCGTATCTTTTAGTTTTCTCTCTTAGTTAATTAGTTTGACATTTACCATGTCACTATGTATTTTTATATTATATAGTTAATAAACATACTATATACATCCAAGCGACCCCCAAGTGGTCCATTAATGATACACCTATCATGATATAAGTCCTTTGGCCGAACCTTGAATTTTTAGAAATTAATTTCAATTAATAATATAATATTTGTTTTAAAAACTCTTTTATGTCAATTTGGACACTATTTGGTATTTGATTTTTTTGAAAATCATAAAAGAATGATTACTTTGAAAAAACATAATTAAATCAATACTAACATGTGAAATTAAGCAATAAAATTCGTGAAATTTATTAAAAGTCTAAAATGACAATTATTTTGATATTTATAATATCAATTTGTTTAATATTTAATTAATTAGGTAATTACTGCATCACCATTGTGTCATAAATAAATTAAATTATTCAATGTCTAAAAATTATAAATAAAATACCATTATGTAGGAAATATTTTTATCTGTATAATGAATATTTATAAAAGAATTTATCTTTTGTATAACCCTATATTAAAATGTTTTCGAAATTAAACAATGATTTTAACTCTTTTAACTCTTCTTTGATTTAAATAATAATAAATGTTATAATCTAATCCAAGTGGACATAAATGATAATATTTTATTCGTAAGGTTGTTTTTGGTCTAGATACAGTTGTCCAATACAATTAGGACATGCATTAGGGTAATATTAATATCATTTTTACCCTTAATTACCCTATTTACTTTTAACCGTGGTAAGTAAAAGTAAAAAAGTTATTATTCACCAAAAATTATTTTTATCTTATTGAACAACATTATACTCTTTGATATTAACCGTGTCTCTTGGATTCTCGAAATTCCACTCACAGAAGCGGTAAAATTATGTTTTATGTGAATTTGCAAATTCTCCTAGGAGGTGGGTAAAAGACAGTGAAAATTTCAATAAAATTTTTATATATCTAAAATTATTATAAACTGACTCCAATTAATTACATTGAACTTATATAGGTATTATGTATCTATGTTGACCTAAAATAAATTTAAATAAAATAAATAATTATTTAAATAAAAACATGGTTTTAAACTATAACTGAGTGTTTTTTCACTATTCATCAAAAAATTGAATGTTTTCAGAAAAATACCAAAAATTCACTCTAAACTAATTTCGATATTACGAATCCAAAAATGATGTCCATTTTGAAAGATAAAATTTATAAAATTTCAAAAATTGGGTATTACTATTCATAACGGCTAGTTTGATTAGTTGTGATGTGTGTTAGAACTCGAAGTTGCGTACAACACATGCTACAGTATTATTCAAAGGGAAGCATACCATGGAAGCTTGGGCTGTTACATTCTCCCCTCATTAAAATAATTTCTTCCTCAAAATTTCATGAATACTACCGCATGAAAATACTCATGTGGTTATTCATCATAAGTTCCTTGGGTTCCCACATTGCCTCTTCCATCTTATGGTTTCTCCATAGAACTTTTACCAGACGAGTCATCCGGTTTCTCTGCACTTGTTCAATGGTATCAAGAATCCCGATGAGATATTCGTAATAAGACAGATCGGGTTCTAGTTCTAATTCCTCATAAGTATGTACATGTGTTGGATCAGGCATGTATTTTCTGAACAGTGATAGGTGGAACACATCGTGACCTTTGGAGAGACTTGGCAGCATTGCCATATGGTAAGCTATATCCCCAATTCGTTCTAGAATTTTGAATGGTCCTATATACTTGGGACTCAATTTACCTTTCTTACCGAAATGTATAACTCCCTTCCATGGAGATACCTTCAAGAAAACATGATCTCCTACATGAAATTCCAAATCCTTCCTTCATTTTTCAGTATAGCTCTTCTACCTACTTTGAGCTGCTTTGATGTGGTTTTGGATTACCTTTACCTTTTCCATCGTTTCCTCCACCAGTTCTAGGCCAACAAGTTTTCTATCACCAACATCATCCAAATAGGTTGGTGTGAGACATCTCTTTCCATATAACGCTTCATATGGTCCAATCTGAATTCTCGAATGGAAGCTATTGTTATCGGAAAATTCTACCATAGGTATATATTGATCCCGCATACCCTGAAAGTCAATTGAGTAAGATCTCAACATGTCTTCTAAGGTTTGAATAGTCCATTCGGATTTTCCATCTGTTTGAGGGTGGTAGGAAGTGCTCAAATGAAGTTCAGTATCCAAGGCCTTCTGAAGACTCTTCCAGAATCTTGAAGTAAAACAGGAATCACAATCAGAAACAATCAATAGGGGTACACCATAAAGTCTCACAACTTCATTAATATATATATTTTCTAGACGTTCAAGTATTAAATCTTCCCTTATAGCAAGAAAATATGCTGACTTGGTAAGACGATCAACAATTACCCATATTTCATCATTCCTTCTAGGCATCTTTGGTATCCCCATGACAAACCCCATCGTAATATTGACCCATTTCCACTCCGGTATGGGAAGAGGTTTCATGACTCCTCCAGGCTGTTTCCTTCCAGCTTTCACTTGTTGACAAACCATACATCATGACAAAAAATTGGAAATATTCCTCTTCATGTTGTCCCACAAAAAATGTTCCTTCAAATATCTATACATTTTCGTACTCCCAGAGTGTATATATAAATTGGAGCTATAAGAATCATCTAATATTTCCCTTTCAGATCAGGTATATCAGGAACACAAAGTCTCTTCCAAAATTTCAAAATTTCTTCTTCATACAAAATGCCTCTAAATATCCCATCATTCACATATTTATTCTTATTTTGAAATTATTTCTCGTCGGTTTTAGAACTCTTTATCCTTTCTAATAAAGATGGTTTGGAAACTATTTGAAAAATCATTGATGTTTCACCTTTCATGGTGATTCCTATATCCAAAATTACTAGATCCATGAAAATAGGACCCCTTTCAGTTCTCATCATGTTAAAAACTCCATGATCTTTTCTACTCAAAGCATTTTCCACCTTATTTTCCTTCCCCGGATGGTAGTTTATTGTGCAATCATATTCCTTGAGTAGTTCAAGCCATCACCTTTGCCTCATGCTGAGTTCTTTCTATGTGAAAATATACTTCAAACTCTTGTGATCAGTATAAATCTCCCATTTTTCACCATAGAGTTAATGTATCCAAATATTCAGAGAAAAGATTACTACAACTAACTCAAGATCATGAGTATGATATTTTTTCTCCGGAATTTTCATCTATCGTGATGCATATTCAATAAATCTATCATTATTTATAAGGACACAACCAAGTCCTTTCTTCGATGCATCACTATAAATAATAAACCCACCATTTCCCGGTGGTAGAGTCAAAATAGGATAATTGACTTATCTTCTCTTCAATTCTTCAAAATATTCTTCACACTCTTTTGTCCAAACAAATTTAACCCTTTTACGTGTGTGCTTCGTTAATGGGTTAGCCAATCGGGCAATGTTCTGGACGAAACACCGATAATAACCTGCTAGGCCAATAAAACTGCGTACCTCGGTTATACACATTGGTGCTGGCCAATCTTGGATTGCTCTTGTCATAGAAGGATCAATAGAGATTACATCCTTTGAGACAATATGACCATGAAAAGAAATCTCTTGAAGACACAATTTAGAATTTCAAAACATCCCATATAATTCATGTCTTTTAAGAGTGTTCAGGATAATTCCCAAGTTATTTTCATAATCCTCATAGCTTTTAGAGTATAACAAGATATCGTCAATAAATACCACCACAAAAGCATCGAGAAATTCTGGGAAAACTCTATTCATTCGATCCATGAATACGGAGGGTGAATTAGTCAAGCCGAAAGGCATTACTGTAAACTCATAATGACACTACCTGGTTCGAAATGCGGTCTTCGGAATGTATTCCTTCTTCATACACAACTGATGGTATCCAGATCAAAGATCAATCATCAAAAAGTATTGATCTCTATGCAGTTCATCAAATAAATCATCAATGTGAGGTAAGGAATACTTGTTCTGTATTGTTATAGCATTGTTCTCCCAGTATTCAATACATAACCTCATAGATACATCTTTCTTTTTATCAAAAAGGATAGGTGCTCCCCATAGAGAAACACTAGGGTGAAGAAATCCCTTATTACTCAATTCCTCTAGTTGTTTATTTAGTTCAACTAATTCCAAAGTGGCCATTCTATAAGGGGTCTTCGATATAGGCCTTGAACCAGGAATCAAATCAATGAAAAACTCAATTTCTCATTCTGGAGGATGACCGAGCAAATCTTTTGGAAACACATCTACATATTCTTTCACAATAGGTACATCCTTTATTTGAACATTCCTTTCCCCACCAATAGTCATTTAATTCTCTTCCTCCACGATAATTGAATTTAGTTGAGCTATTGGGGGTGGATATAGATTAGAATTTGGTGGTGACGATTCTGGTCTAAAGATATGGTGTTCCTTATCATCATCATAAAAAATCATAACCTCCTTCTTCTTACAATAAATCTTCACATCATGGTTCGAAAGCCAATCCATAACAAAGATTATATCAAAATCAATCATAGGTATGACGATGAGATCAGCGGATAAAGATCATTTATGTGCTCTAATGGGGACTAATTCACAAAACATTATTGAAATGATACTTCTCTTAAGAGTTATAACTGATAACTCCCATGTTAAATCAAATTAGAAATATCTAATTTTCTTAGAAAACTGGGAAGATATAAATCAATGCAATGTTACAGAATCAAATAAATCATTTTCTATACTTGAGAAAACCATTAAATTATGTGCCACCACATCTTTTAGGTCTTCAACCTCAACAGTAGTGATTGCATAATCTTGGCCTTGATCCCTTGGCCTATTCTGAGGTAATTTTACCTGACACTTAGGAAATTCGTTTTCATAATCTCACATATCCCTGCAATTGTAGCATTGAACATTTGCAGCATCTTTCTTTCCATTACAATCACCAGCTAGATGGCCTTTCTATCCACATTTGTAGCATACTCCTTTTCCTTTTAGACATGAACCAGGGTGCTTCCTTCCACAATTTTCACAGGGTGGAAATTCAATTCTACCATTCTTCCTTGTTTCCTTCTTTCCTTTCCCAGATTGTTCAACAGCTCTCTTCTTCTCTTACTTTGATTTAAAGTCACAAGACTTAGATAATTCATTTTCTGTCTTGATAGCACACAAGACAATATCTTTGTATGATGAGAAAGATTGTGATAATAATGATCGATGGAGAAATGGTTTTAACCCATCAATGAAACGATCAATATTACTTCCCGAGTTACGTATATAATCTACAGCATGCCTCACTAACCTTGTAATGTTAGCCTCATACATTGCAACATTCTCTTCCTCCTTTTTCCTCAGACTCAGAAATTGTCTTTCCATATCTGTTTGATGGTCATTAGGAAAGTATTTTTCTAAGAAATTTTCTTTAAATTACCACCATTCCATATTTGATTCTTCCTCTTCATCATTTGTGTTTTGAATCAAGGAACACCATTGATCAGCATCTCCAGTGAGGCGGTAAACTGCCATGACAAATTTGTCCCTTTCACTACTCCACAAAGCTTGGAATATTTTCTTTAAAGAGTTTATCCACTACTCAGTCACTAATGGATTTGTATTCCTATTTAATTTTGGTGTTTGTTGCCTCATGAAGCAATATAACATTGATCCTCCATGCTGTGGGTCTGGGTGCTCCATACGTGTAAGGTTATTAATCATAACCCGAGTGATTTGTTCCAGTATGGTGATTACCTATTCAGCAGCAGTTACATCACTAGCTCCACAATAATTATCTTGAATAGGAGGGAAATACCTACATGGAGTGCATGCATTGATACAGTTTCCATTCTTTCCACTAGGCGCCATTTATAAACAATGGCATAAACTAGATTATTTTATGAATCGAAATATATAATTCCAATCTTCAAAAACACTTAACATAAATTCAACAATTTATGGATATAAACCATAATCATAAAAAAATGTTTTCTTTGAGGAAGTGTATACAAATAAACACTTCATAATGTTTTTTAAAGAAAATGAGAATTATCCTAAGCATATCCCCCAGGAGTGTCGTAACCAAGAGTGCAGCAAGGACCATTGTCATGCACCAGTTCCCGTTCGAGTGTAGCTCAAAGCGGTGTTTTCGGGTTTTACCCCTAGGCACATCTGTTCCAGAGCCGCCTCTACGTCCTCGTATCAATACATGGATGTATTTCTTGTAAATCTCACAAAATATCTACAAATACCAAAATTATATGAATTTATTCTATATTAATCCTCAAAGTCTCTCTTAGGGCTATGTGCTCTAATCAGAGTTTATCTAAATCTAGTTTCCAAGGTTTGTACTAAAATTTCTTTGATACCAACTGTAATGCCACAATCCTAGTTACCTATAGTTAGTGCATTATTACGTAACATTGTCATAATAACAAGGAAATCATGTCTCTAAAGACCGATCACTTTAGTATTATTGGAAACAAGATTCATACATATGTTCAACTTTACAGCTTGAAGAGAAATACAACACAAATATATTTCATTAGGAACATCCAAGACTCCTAGATTATGCCTTTAGGTCACTAATAACTAACTTCTTCATATCTTGTAAAAATGAAACATAAGATAGGGGTGAGCTAAAACGCTCAGTAAGGGTAAGTAATACAGTGGAGAATGACAAAAATATTAGGCATGGTAAATAATTGAAACCACATGCCTTTACCAATAATAAACATGAATACTTTTATGGAAAGAATATCATCTGAGTAAATAATTCCATAATAAAACATAATCAGGGGTATTATACAAGTCGAATGACAACATGAACCATCAATATTATTTCCATAATGAGGTAATGCATAATTCCGAATATTCTGAAACATTTTTTTAAGGCCTCAGCCAAGATGTCTAAAAATGATTAAGGCCTCGGCCAAAACCATAAATCAAATTGGGAAAGGGCCTTAGCCAATTCCATGTCTAGTTGTCTCATGAGACATACTGATGCATTGAGGAGCTATAACAGGCTCCACCCATCACTTACTATGTCCAATACATTGCTCATATGAAGCGGTTTAAACATATCATAAAAATTCATATTAAAACTAGCATAATAAATGTCAATAATTTATCCATAAATCGTGAATGGTGTAAAAATACAACATCTATAGTCAAATATATCACAAAACCTTAAATATTATATGGATTTTTTGTATCATAATAAATCAACTCCAAATTAACTTAAAATCCATTAAAGGATGTTGACATAGATGAAAACAAAACCCTTTTTAGAGAAATATGTCTTTCTATTTTGAAATATTTTAAGAGTCAGATAATTATAAAATAAAACATTTACTTTGTAAATATTATAATTAACTTAGAAGGGAAGCTTCTATGATTTTACAATGGTATAAAATAGCCGCACCCTCATTAAAAGTTAAAAAAGGCGTTCTTACCTTAATTTTGTCAAAAAGGTTAAAAAGAACCTTGTTTGGAAAACAACAGAAATATTCCTTTATAAACGGCTTATAAAAAGTCAAACAAGTGTATAAATTACTTTAACCCATATTCTAAAAAATAGTAAGAATGTTTTGAAATACATTTCTCATAAACAAGGATGTGGATGTTAAAGATGTCTTAATAGATAATTACGTATAAAAAACCTCAGATAATGAAGAGATTGTAAAATAAACCATTACCTTGTACTTTTCCTTGGTTGAGGGTAGGTTAAAATCCTGTATAATGGTGAAATAATTGTCATTAAATTATACAAGAATCATATACATTAATATGACATCATATATGATCTTTAAACATTGATTGTTAGTAATATCTTATTATTATCATCGTTTCGGGTGTTAACAGATTCATTTTCCGTTATATTCTTTGTTATGTGAGCCGTATTTGTTATGGATGGGATGTATACTATTCATATCCAGAATGATATCATGTCTCTAAAAATTATTTTTAATCATCAAATGAAATTTAGTCTTGAATAGATTCGATGGGGAATGAATCTCATCACGTTCGTGGAGACGGTAGTCCGTACGTACTCACAAGCAAGAATATCATTATTTTGATATTAAAATAATATATAATTGGATAGTATATCATATATAAAGAATAATTATCATGTTATATTTATTATTTACAAGAATTAAAAATCATTATTATACCCATCAAAATAATAATTTATTGAATAACAATTACACCACGACGTGGAGATGGTAAGTCGTACGTACGCACGTATGATGACATGTCATTCAAAGGATGGATAGAATAATGAATATGGTTGTACCATATTTTAATGAAATAATAGTATATAAAATATACCGGAGTTATTATTTTAGAATGGTAATAACAAAGGAAGATAAAGTTGAAGAAGAAAGAAACTTGGAAGAGGGTGGTGAAAACATTACCTCTTCTTCAGGTTCTTCCTTTAGATTTCATAAAAAGGGCTCCTTAGGATGGATTTATAACTAAAAGAAGGCCTATAAGATTATGGGAGGATATTGGAGAGGGTATTTGGGTAGATTATGGCTGATCCCAAAGGCTATGAAGGTATTAATTTGAGAGAAGGGGGAGTGCCATTTTATAAGAGGGGTGAGAGGAACCTTAGGAAAAGCTAGAAATATTATTTTATAATACATTCATATTCTATTTATAATGGATCCAAAGTGGATTATTTAAAGTTTAAGGTGGTTATCGGTCTAAAAACACTAAACCAATAGGTTTTAGATAGATTTTGGGCACTATATTAACCTTATCTTTTAGTTTTGTCTCTTAGTTAATTATTTTGACATTTACCGTGTCACTATGTATTTTTATATTATATAGTTAATAAACGTACTATATACATCAAGATACTTCAAATTGGTCCATTAATGATACAACTATCATGATATTTGTCCTTTGGCCGATCCTTAGATTTTTAGGAATTTAATATCAATTAATAATATAATATTTGTATTAAAAACTTTTTCTTGTCAATTTTGACACTATTTTGGTATTTGATTTTTAAAAAAATTATAACAGCATGATTACTTATAAAAACATAATTAAATCAATACTAACATGTCATATTAAGCTATAAAATTCTTGTAATTCATTAAAAGTCTCAAATTACATTTATTTTCATATTTATATTATCAATTATTTTAATATTTCATTAATTAGGTAATTACTACATCACCAATGTGTCATAAATAAATTAAATTATATAACGTCTAAAAATTATAAATAAAATACCATTATGTAGGAAATATTTTTATATTTATAATTAATATTTATAATAGAATTTAACTTTTGTATATCCCAATATTAAAATGATTTAGTAATTAAGCTTTGATTTTAACACTTTTAACTCTTCTTTGAATTAAATAATAATAAATGTCCTAATCTAATTCAAGTGGAACTAAATGATTATATTTTATTACTAAGGTTGTTTCTGGTCTAGATACACTTTTACAATAGAATTATGACATGTTTTAGCATAATATTAATATCAGTTTTACCCTTAATTACCCTATTTACTTTTAACAGTGGCAAATAAAAGTAAAATGTTACTATTCACCAAAAATTGTTTTTATCTTATTGAACCACATTTTACTCCTTGCTAATAATGTCATCTCTCGGATTTTCGAAATTCCACTCACAGAAGCGGGAAAATTATGTTTTATGTGAATTTGCAAATTCTCCTAGGAGGTGGGTAAAAGACGGTGAAAATTTCAATAATATTTTTATATATCTAAAATTAATATAAATTGACTCCAATTAATTACATTGAACTTATATACGTATTATGTATCTATTTTGATCTAAAATAAATTTAAATAAAATAAGTAATTATTTAAATAAAAATTCGGTTTTAAACAATAACTCAGTGTTTTTTTCATTATTCATAAAAAATTTAATATTTTCAAAAAAATACAAAAAATTAACCCTATCTAATTTCGATATTCCGAATCCAAAAATGAAGTCCATTTTGAAAGATAAAATTTATAAAATTTCAAAAAGTGGGTATTACTATTCATAACAGCTAGTTTGATTGGTTGAGGTGTGTGTTAGAACTCGAAGTTGCATACAACACATGCTACTGTATTATTCAAATGGATGTGTACCATGGAATATTGGGGTGTTACATTTTATGAGGAAAAAAAATATATGTTATGATATATATTATTACCTTAAAATTTATAGAAATTATAAAATCACTTTCTTGTTCAAATAAAAATGTAAAAACCGCATGAATAAAAATCTTTGTAAATATATTTATTGGACAAACAAACATGAATTAACTGATGTTATCTAAAAGTGAAAATTTCAATATTTTGGTTTCCTTTTAGAGAGACTAAAAACATGTTTATTATTTCGAAATTATAATATGGATAAATGAACATATGAAATGAGTACACATAAATTAATTCATTTCTTAAAGATTTTATGATGTTTTATTATGGATTTGAAGTGTATTTGAACAATTCATGGATTTATATACGTAAAAAATAACCTAAAGTTAATAAAAAAAGTAAAAAAATAGACAGTCAATAACAGAAAAGGAGTTGAAACAAAATATTTATTTGAATATAGTGAAATACTCTAGAAATAATGATTGATAAATCATAACATGATTTTCTAATCACTCTCCCTCTCCCTTAAATATTTTTATTTTCATGATTTATTTTGGATTTTTGTGAAAAATTATGGTAATAAATGTTTCCATAAAGGGTTACCAAATATGGGGGAGGTGAATTTATATTTTACAATAAAAATATAGAATATAAAATAGAAATATAATTTTAAACACTTCAGATTAAAATAAATTTACCAATAAAAAATGATTAATTTTTTTTTCAAAATACTTCTCAAATTTAAGGAACAATACAAACTTATATATTTAAATAATATTTTAAATAATTTTACACACACAAAATTCATTTGAACATTCAAAATTAATAGTTAACATAGTTTAAATGAATTACTTAATAATAAAACAATTTTAAAATATTATTTTTATAAAATATATATTATTTAAAAATAGAAATAAAAAAGTATTTTTTATGGGAGATAATAAAAAATAATATTAAGAAAATAAAAAAAATCACAATAAAAATCACATAATATATTAATGCAAACAAGAGATCATAAGAATAATAATTTTATTGAATATTAATCTCAAAATAATCACTAGCCATAAGTAAATAAACACTAAAACATATGTGTGACCTATAACATAGATTAGGCTTACAAAAACAAAATACCAACTATTTAGTCACTACAATAATAAAAAACTATAATTATTCATGATAAAGATTAATAAGTAAAGATAATTATGTACAAGGGGGATCAAATACCCTTATTTCTAAATCATCTTGAGAAACAATGAAAATTAATATACAACAAACATGATCTCAAAATGTAAAATTAGAGAAATATATAATAAAAATAATAATTCTCAGTATCAGTTTAGTGTAAATTAGTGTCGAGGTTTTTAATGTTAAGTGAAGTGATTTATTTTGGATAATATTAATGAATAAAAGAAGGATGAAATTTGGTAAAATGATCATGGATCTCTAACATAGTTGTATATTTTTAGTGAATCAAAGATGCATAAGACACTGCCACAAATTGTTGTGAGGTCCCACACTAATTATTAAATATTATTGGGTTAAATCATTGAAAATTTTTATGATTATTGACTAACCAAACTTTTTCAATAATTAATATGAATTGAAATATGTTTTCACCAAATTTCTTATTCCTCCACAAAAATAATTATGTTTCTCAAATTATCCTAGTGATTTTATTTAAAAATACACACAACCAAAGAGAATAAAATGATGTATAACGTTATCATTATAAAGGAATGGATATACACTTATAATTGCATGATATCATCCATTGACATAAAATATATTAGAATCACCAATTTAATTACAATAAAAAGGGTTTATCCCTGAACTTGTGTGTGAAAAAAATACTCCTAAAATATTAGGTGATCCCATAGAAAAACAAGATAACTATTGAATGAAATAGTAATAAAGATATTTCATTTCCAAAAATAATTTATAAATTCACTCTCAATAAAGTATCATATCCTATCATTCACTACAATAATCAAAACTCTAAAATTAAACCACCAAACACTTCATTTAGACAACTAAAAATATTTATTATTATTTAACTAAAATATATTTAAATATTTATAGAATATTTATCATCAATTAATAAGAAAAAAAACCCAACAAAACGTTTCAAAACCCATGTATCCTACCTCCTTCATATCAACTATTCAATATTGACTATTTTAGTATTCCTACTTCATTAATATTATGATGATTAATCAATAAACTTATTATTCAAATAAAATGGTTGTAATTATTCTTATCTCTTCTATTCACATCTCTCATTTATACTACACCCAAAACAGATATAAACATCACACATTCCTATTTCATTGAGTTTTGAATTTCAAATTAAAACTCCAATAATAATTTCAAATTATAATTTCAACCACTTTAATTTGATCCATTAGATCAATTTTTGTCATATTATAAACAATAAATTGTACTAAGGATATAAAGGATCATGTTGGAGTAGAATACATGTAAAAACCAAATCCACATAATAAAAGTGATCCTAAATATTGATTTTTAGGCAAACCACAATACAATGAGGTATATATTGAAACTTTTTTATCTCAACTACTTCAACCTATTTGGAATGATCCATAAGAAATAAAAAACATTATTTTTTTTGGAATATTGTGTGATCCCTAAATCTTCTTTTTATTTATAAATAACCACACTCATCACTTCCATGTATTTCTGAAATCCATGACTTCAATTATTTTTAAAAACAACCACAATGGTTTGACTATGATGTGATTCCTAGTCAATTTTCTTCCTTATCCACAAATTATAAACATCTTCTATATTCGTAATCCTTGAAATGAATCATGAATATTTCCACCATTATACAATGAGTGGTTTGTATCAACCTCTAGCAATAGTCCAGTAACCATGATGTAATTAATCTTGTACATGGGAGACATAGATTTGTTTTTTAAATTATATTTGAAGTAGTAAACTACCAAATTTATATTTTATTGATATTAACAAGAAATTTTATTTTAATATAAATCAATGATATTGTTTTTAGATCGTCATGACATGTTTTAATCATCTTTCACTCCAAAACTAATATAAAAAACTAACCTTTATTATTCTTTCAAAAATATCCCAACCTCTATATAAAATTCACATAATCTGAAACATTTGGATTCACAATAATTTAAATGAATTTTATTTATTTAAAAGAAAATATAGCATTAAAATATTTAATCATATCCACTTCACCTTCATCATCCAATAATCTACCATTATTATGAATAAAAAATATTTTGGGATATATTGTCTCTCTAAAACATCATTATGGTTATAAAAATCATCTTATTGGGATTTTTGTTTTCATCCAATGAACATTAATCACTCTTAAACATAAAAATAAATTACCACCCCATAATTATAATACAACATGTGTGAACATGGTTTCAAAAATAAGAATAATGAATACAAATTTTAAAGCTATCAATATGAGTAACTCACATTCACTTTATAATATCCTGTCAATATCCTCTTCTCAAAAACAATATATGTACATGTACACAACCTTTTTATTGACTTTTAAATAAAACAATTTATAAAAATTATCATAATTACTTATTTACATACACTTGTAGAAATGAAAAATTTACACACATACACACACTATAGGTATACACCAAACTCATAATTATCCCGTTTTAAAAACCCCATTAATAATATATTTATCCTCTACTAGAAGAATATATATCATTGAATTTATGTTTCTTTATTTTTCCCCTTCGGAAAAACATCTAAATAATAAATAAGTGATATAATGAGATACCAAACCTTATCCTTCATAATTTTTGCGTTTAACTCTAACAATCAACCTAAATTTATAAAATGTATCCATAGTTTGTGATTTGGTAAAAATATCAACCATTTTATGCTTTACAGAAACATACCCCATCATTATGAATCCTTTTTATACTTTCTTAATTATAAAATTTTACAATTTATTCAATTGAGAACACTAAATTGGATTTCTTGAAAGATTGATGACACTTTAATTATCATAACATGATTACAAGAGTAACACCACTTTGACCTATAGTTCATCAAGTTGAGTCATTATGAAAATTAATTTGTATTTTAATTGGGAGGAAATAATATATTTTTATTTATATATGGTAATGGTATCATAATCTTTCTTCTTTATATATAATTTAATACACCTTTCTATGATGAAAATCACTCTATCAGACTTGGTTTAACACCCCAAGCTTCCACGGTACGCTTCTCTTTGAACAATACAATAACATGTGTTGTACGCAACTTCGAGTTCTAACACACACTACAACCAATCAAACTAGCTGTAATGAATAGTAATACCTACTTTTTAAAATTTTATAAATTTTATCACTCAAAATGGACCTCATTTTTGGATTCGGAATATATAATTTATCCTAGGGTGAAATTTTGGTACTTTTCGGATATCTTTTATATTTTGATGAATAGTGAAAATTACTAAATTTTAATTGAAAACAACTTTTTTAATCAAAATAATTTTTAGTGATAAATTATGAATTTAAGTGGGTTTAAAGTATATATAGAATATATTTTTACAATTTAATACAATGTTGGTCATTGGATAAAATTTCACAATTAAACCGGACATAAACAAGTGTCAATCTTTTGATAGTTATTATCTCTTAAAAACACGCTTTTTGTTTTAACAGGAATTAATTTTAAATTAATTTCTGCCACTTCTGTGTTTTGAATTTTAAAAAATGGATTCCATATTTGGAATTAGGATTTTCAAATTTTGTAAATAGTTAATTTTTATTTTTAGACATTTTGAATAATTACTTCGGTAAATATTTTATTTACCATGGTTAAAGGGTAAATCCAGTAAATAAGGGTTAAAAAATAATATTATAATAATAACAAATTACCCTAAAACGTGTCCTAACCATATTGGTTGATACATGTCCGGACATGGGCATCTTTGGGTCGATTTTGGGACCCCATGGAGCCACTTGTAAGTGATAGGGACAATTTATTTTAATTAAGTTAAAATGAATACAAAAATGACACAAGCATATATCTTTTAGAAAAACAATTTTTACATAGGGTTATATATGATGGATTTTCAACTATAAATATTCATTAGAAATATAAAAATATTTCATACATTATGGTAGTCTATTTATAATTTTTAGACATTAAATAATTTAATTTATTTATGACACAATGGTGATGTAGTAATTACCATTAAATGTGGAAAATTTGAATAATTGATATTATAAATACCCAAATAAATTTAATTTGAGACTTTTTATAAATACAAAGAATTTTCAAGGTTAATATGGAATGTTAAGATTTATTTAATTAACTTTTTTAGAAGTAATAATTTTGTTATGAGTTTTACAAAAATCAATTATTGAATAGTGTCAAAATCGACAAAAAAGAGTTTTTAAAAGAAATAGTATATTATCAATTGATATTAAATTCCTAAAAATCCAAGGTTTTTCCAAGAGACTCATATCATCATAGTTTTATCATTAATGGATCACTTGGAGATATATTTGATGTATATATTATGTTTATTAACTATATAATATAAAAATAAAAAGTGACATGGTAATTGTTAAACTAATTAACTAGAAGTTTAAACTAAAAGATAAGGTTAATATAGTGACCCAAACATGTCTAAAATCTATTGGTTGAGTGGTTTTAGACCCCTCTCCATCTTAAAATTTAAATAATACACTTTGGAGGCATTATAAACCTAATATTAATTTATTATAAATTAATAATTTTAGTTTTCCTAAAGATATCCTCCTCCCCCTTATAAAAGGACCCAACTTCTAACCAATTCTTCACAACTTCAAATCCTTTTGGTTCGGCCAAGACCTGCCCAAATATTCTCTAAACTTTCCTAAAATCATCCTAGAGGCCTTATTTTTATCATAAATCCAACCGAAGGGTCCATTTTGATCAAATCAAAAGGAAGAACCCGAAGAAGAGGTAACGTCTTCACCACCCTCTTTAAAGTTCCTTTCTTCTTCAACTTCTTATTTCCTTGTTATTTCCATTATAAAATAATAAATCTAGTATATTATATATACTGTGATGTTATTATAAATATGTAAAAAACAAATTCACTATTTTATCCACCCCTTGAATGACATGTCACCATACGTGCGTACGCACGACCTACTGTCTCCACGTTGTGGTGTAATTGTTATTCAATATATTATTATTTAGATGGTAATAATAATGATGTATAATTCATGTAAATAATAAATATAACATGATAATGATTCTGTATATATGATATACCATCCAATTATGTATTATTTTAATATCAAAAGAAAGATATTTTCGTTCGTGCGTACGTACGGATTACCGTCTCCACGACGCGATGAGATCCATTTCCAAGTTCACCATTCATCGACGATGATAAAAATATATATTACTAATAAGTATGTAATATATGAAATAATAATAATACTAGAGATATATATATATTTATATATATAATTATTTATGTACTTACATATATCTTATTCACTTACTTCCGTTCAATACTATATGAAAACAGAAATAGCGTTTATGCGTACGTACGGACTACCATCTCCATAAACGGTGCTTTTCATTTCATATATATGTATATTATAAATATTTATATTCTAAATATATCTGATATATTTATCATGTTTTATATTCTGTAAGTATTTAAATCATGATCTATGTGATACAATCAAGAGTAACATGTTAAAATACGTATGATATAGAAAGCCATTATTACCCGAAATGTTAATTTAACATGGAAATTATTATTAAATGAGTAGTATAAAGTCATAAATTAATCATGTATGATATCATAAATATTAATATGGTTCTGGTATAATTTAATAACATTCTACAATCTTCGTAAAGAAGGTTAAACATACCCTTGACTAAAGGAAAGTGCAAGGTAAGGGGTTTTCATCTCACTCCTTATTCCCGTGAGATTCATGCCATATTACCACTATTACCTTTTGTATGGTGTATGTACTGACCATAATTCTTTTCTTTGTGTAATACAATTTAATTTATATGTATTTACATATTTATTGTATGATACCTCTTTCATGGGGTGTGTGTTTCGTAAGTTACAAAATTGGAAATGGTTATTTTCACAATCTCTTTATTATCCGAGGTTATTTTTACATAAGTATCTACTGGGACATATTTATTATCCATGATCTTTTTTTAATGAAAGAGTTTTAAAATGGATTATTTTAAGGTACTTTTTACTAAAAAATCATTTCAACTGTTTTTAATATTTATTCTTCTAAATCTTTCTCATTTATGTCCATGTCTTCAAAATGGTTTTTAAGGATTTATTTATATGGACATGAATGTTTTTAAAATGTTAATTCCTTTCAAAAGTTTCAAAGTGGTATGGGACACTTTGACTCAAAAATGTATTTAAATGACTTCTTTTCCAAATTTTGTGACTTTTAAATGCATTCATGAAAAAGGAGTATTTATCACAAAGGGTTTTACAAATCATTTTCATCAACATCAACATCCTTTAATGAATTTTAAACTTATTTTGAAGTTGATTTATCATGATAAAAATCTTCCATAGTGTGTTGATGGTTTTGTGACATGTTTAAATGTGGATGTGTTATTTTTATACCATTCATGGTTTATGGGTATAGTATTGACATTTCGTATTCTATTTTTAATACTAATGTTTATGTTATGTTTAGACCATTTCATATGAGGATTGCATTGGACTTAGTAAGTGACGGGTGGAGCCTGCTATAGCTCCTCGATGCATCGGTAGGCATCATGAGACAAACTATTGTCTTGGAACAAGGCCTTGACAAAATCTTATTTGTAGTCTTGGCATGAGGCCTTGGCTATGTGGTTATGATAGTCTGGCATTGTGCATTCCATCATTATGAAAGTGGTTATTAATATTGCATGTGATTATTTGACTAGTATAATATCCATGTGAATAAGTAAGTGGAATTATTTCATTTTATCTTTGCCATATTATGTTGATGTTCAAGTTTAAAAGGCTTCTGTTTTAGTTATACATTGCCTTAAATGTTTATTCTTATTTGTGAAAGTTTCCGTTGTATTGTTTTCCCTTACTAAGCGTTTGAGCTCACCCCTTTCTATGTTTTATTTTTCCCAGGATTCCAAGAAGTGTATTATGATTGATATGCAGGGTTAAGCCAATGGAATAATGGATTTAATAAATATTATTTATGTTGTTTTGTATGTCTTAAAATGCAATGTAACATTCATGTATGTAATCTATTTTCCAAGACTGCTTAACTGATCAGTCTTTCGGGACTTCATTCCTTGTAATTATTCCAATGTATTTAAATAATGCACCGACTTTTGGTAACTGGGGTCGGGGCATTATAGTTGGTATCAGAGGAAGTTTAGAAATAACCTTGGAAACTAGATTTAGATAAACTATGATTAGAGCACATACCCCTAAGATAGACTTTGAGGATTAGTATAGAAGAACTTCCTAGAATTTTGGTATTGTAGAGATTTTGTGAGTTTTCCGAGCAATAAATCCCTGTCTGGATACGAGTAGGTAGAGGCGGATCTGGCACAGATGCACCTAGGGGTAAAACCCTGAAACACCGCCTTGAGCTAGACTCGAACGGGAACTGGTGCACGACAACGGGTCTTGCTGCACTCTTGGTTACGACACCCCCGGGTGATATGATTAGGATAATTCTCATTTTCATTACAAACCATTATGAAGGGCTCATGAGTATATACTTACTCAATGAAAACATTTTTATGATTATGGATTATATCCATAAACTGTTCAATTTGCGTTAGGTATTTTACAAGTTTGGAATTATTCATTGCAATTCATAAACTGACCTAGTTTATGCTATTGTATATAAATGGCACCCAATATAAGGAATGTGAACTCCAGTAATAAGTATGATCCAAAGAGTAAGAAGTATCATATCTTTCATGGTATTAACCCATCATTTAGAAGGGAAATAGTATCCCACATATTATCATCATAGGAAGAAATATTTTCATGTGTGGATAAGATAACTAAAGAGTTTACTGAGTCCTATGGCATTGAAGGGAAGCAAAAGAAGAAAAAGATGGAAGATAGAAATATGGATAATGGGAAAAGGGAAAATAATAATTTACCCATATGAGATAACTCTGGGAAGAAACACCCTGGGACTTGCCTAAAAGGAATGGGAGTTTGTTATAAGTGTGTAGGAAAAAGGGCACCAAATACGTGACTGCAAGGGTAAGAAAATGGTTTCAAATGTACAATGATTCATTTGAAAGGAGTTTGGACACTACGCAAACCTATCATCAGACTATGCCACAAATGATGATATTGGATAACAATAAAGTTATGATACTACCACAGATGAAGAGGAATGATTAGATTTCTTATGTTGATTATGTCATTTGAGTGTTGTATCAGCAATGTACGTGTTATAATAATTATGGAGTATAAAAGTATTATACTGAAGTACTATTTCATTGAGGATTTTCGATTTTATAGTACTAAGAAAAGTGACTCTACAACATGTTAAACTTTTTGGAAATTACATGGTTGAAGGAAAGATAAACCTTAATATGGTCATAATATTTAGGTACTTATTTTGGAATAAGATATGGTTGATTTGGGTAAATTATATTGGATATTCTTGACTACCTTGAAACTGATTAATGATTTGTATATTCCATCATTGTTGGGGTTTACAAATATTTTGGATTGAAGGGGTATATCCATTATTATTTAAGGAATAAGGGATCATGAATGTAATCAATAATGGTTTATGGTAATTTGGGATGTTGCAGTGTTTTAAAATAATACATGATGAAGGTGATCACATGTTATTACATGGAAAAAAGGATCTTCATTGTGTTTAACTTCCTTATAAATTTTGGACAGAAGTAATTTGGATAGTTCTAGTTTGGATTATTTTTGGATTGCCATAAAAGGACAACCGAGAGGTCGAGCGGCAACCTGTCGCGTCTGGCTAGGCCGTGACACTTAAGCCCACAACCGAAGGACGACAAGGGTGTATCACCTACCACTAACCCACGAGATGTCCTGGATTGAATAATTTCGTTTTGTAATGGTTCTGCTATATGAATTATAAATTCATTTTTTTAGCCCTATACGAATAGGATAAATAGAATATTATTTTTAAGTTCTATTATCTTTTAGAGTGAAAGATGAGTTTGTGGTAGAACTTAGTTAAAGGATGAGACTCTACTTGTCAAGTATATATTTTTCTTCTTCTGTTATTAAATGAAGAAATTAATTCTTATACTTTATTTAAGGTATCCTAAAACAAAAAAATGTGTAATCCTAATGCCCTATGTTTTGTTGAACCGATGGTATTTCAAATCACCATAGATTGATGAATTTAAGGACCTCAATTTTACACTTGTTTGTGATTGATGACCTCAATCACTAACTATAAATATTTATGTTTTTTCTTCCAATTAAATGTCTCTAATTTACACCAATTTTCTTATAATATAGATCATACTTTTGTGGTGACCCTTTCATTTCTCTTTTCCTCTTATTAAGAATAAATTTTATTAACAAAATTTCCGATGTGGGTTTTCCCACAAAGATATTTTCTATTTTCAACCTTTATTTTCAAAGAAGAATATAAAATTGCAAGGATGAAATTTATTGAAGGAGGGAAGAATTTAACACCCCAAGCTTCCACGGTATGCTTCTCTTTGAGTAATATAGTAGCGAGTGTTGTACGCAACTTCGAGTTCTAACACACACTACAACCAATCAAACTAGCCGCAATGAATAGTAATACCTAATTTTTAAAATTTTATAAATTTTATCTCTCAAAATGGACTTCATTTTTGGATTCTAAATATCGAATTTATCCTAGGGTAAAATTTTGGTACTTTTCAGATAACTTTTATATTTTGATGAATAGTGAAAATTACTAAATTTTAATTAAAAACAACTTTTTTAATCAAAATAATTGGTAGTGATAAATTATGAATTTGAGTGGTTTTAAAGTATATTTAGAATATATTTTTACCATTTAATACAATGTTGGTCATTGGACAAAATTTCACAATTAAACCGGACATAAACAAGTGTTAATCTTTTGATAGTTATTATCTCTTAAAAACACACGTTTTGTTTTAACAACGAGAATTAATTTTAAATTAATTTCTGCCACTTATATGTTTTGAATTTGGAAAAATGGATTCCATATTTGGAATCAGGATGTTCAAATTGTGTAAATAGGTAACTTTTATTTTTAGACATTTTGAATAATTACTTCGGTAAATATTTTATTTACCCTGGTTAAAGGGTAAATCCAGTAATGAGGGTTAAAAAATAATATTATTATAATAAAAACTTTCCCTAAAATGTGTCCTAACCTTATTAGTTGATAAATGTCCGTCCATGGGTATCTTTGGATCGATTTTGGCACCCCATGGAGCCACTTTTAAGTGATAGGGACACTTTATTTTAATTAAGTTAAAATGAATACAAAAATGACACAAGCATATATCTTTTAGAAATTTTTTTTTACATAGGGTTATATATGTTGGATTTTCGACTATAAATATTCATTAAAAATATAAAAATATTTTATATTTAATGTTATTTTATTTATAATTTTTAGAAATTAAATAAATTAATTTATATATGACACAATGGTGATGCAGTAATTACCATAATAGTGAAAAATTAGAATAATTGATATTATAAATACCCAAATAAATTTAATATGAGACTTTTTATAAATACCAATAATTTTATAGGGTAATATGGAATGTTATTATTTATTTAAATTACTTTTTTCAAAGTAATCATTCTGTTATGAGTTTTACAAAAATCAATTATTGAATAGTGTCAATATTGACATAAAAGAGTTTTTAAAACAAATATTATATTATCAATTGATATTAAATTCATAAAAACCTAAGGTTCGGCCAAGAGACTCATATAATCATAGTTGTATCATTAATGGAACACTTAGGGGTCGATTGGATGTATATAGTAATTTTATTAACTATATAATATAAAAATACAAAGTGGCATGGAAATTGTTAAACTAATTAACTAAGAGTTAAAACTAAAAGAAAATGTTAATATAGTGACCCAAACATGTCTAAAACCTATTGGTTGAGGGTTTTTCGACTCATCCCCATTTTAAAAGTTAAATAATACACTTTGGATCCATTATAAACTAAATATGAATTTATTATAAATTAATACTTTTAGTTTTTCCTAGAGAGCCCCTCCTCCCCCTTATAAAAGGACCCAACTTATAACCAATTATTCACACCTTCAAAGCCTTTTGGTTCGGCCAATCCATGAAAAAATACTCTCTCAACTTCCCTAAATTCATCCTAGAGGCTTTAGTTTGATCAGAAATCAAACCTATGGGGCCATTTTGATCAAATCAAAACGAAGAACCCGAAGAAGAGGTAATGTCTTCACCACACTCTTTAAAGTTCCTTTCTTCTTTAACTTATTCTTTCCTTTTTATTTCCATTATAAAATAATAACTATATTATCTTATATATACTATGATGTTATTATAATTATGTAACAAACAAATTCACTATTTTATCCATCCCTTGAATGACATGTCACCATACGTGCGTATGTACGGCCTATCGTCTCCACGTTGTGGTGTAATTATTATTCAATATATTATTTTTTATATGGTTATAATAATGATGTATAATTCATGTAAATAATAAATATAACATGATAATGATTCTGTATATATGATATACCATCCAATTTGGTATTATTTTTATATCAAAAGAATGATATTTTCGCTCGTGTGTACGTACGGATTACCGTCTCCACGACACGATGAGATTCATTTCCAAGTTCACAATTCATCGAAGATTATAAAAATATATATTACTAATAAGTATGTAATATATGACATAATAATGATACTGGAGATATATATATATATATATATATATAATTATTTATGTACTTACATATATCTTATTCACTTACTTCCGTTCAATACTATATGAAAACAATAACAGCGTTTATGCGTACGTACGGACTACCGTCTCCATAAATGGTGCTTTCCATTTCATATATACGTCTATTATACATATGTATATTCTAAATATATATGATATATCTATCATGTTTTATATTATGGAAGTATCTAAATCATGATCTATGTGATACAATCATGAGTAACATGTTAAAACATGTACGATAAAGAAAGTGATTATTACCTGAAATATTAATTTAACATGGAAATTATTATTAAATGGGTATTATAAAGTCATAAATGAATCATGTATGATATCATAAATATTAATATGGTTCTGGTATAATTTGATAACATACTATTATCTTCATAAAAGAGGTTAAACATACCCTCGACTGAATGAAAGTGCAAGGTAAGAGGTTTTCATCTGACTCCTTATTCCCATGAGATTCATGCCATATTACCACTATTACCATTTTTGTGGTGAATGTACTACCCATAATTGTATTCTTTGTGTAATAAAATTTAATTTATCTGTAATTACATATTCATTTTATGATACCTCTTTCATGGGTTGTATGTTTCGTAAGTTTCCAAATTGGTAAGGGTTATTTTCATAATCTCTTTATTATCCGAGGTTGGTTTTACATAAGTATATACTGGGAAATATTTATTATCCATGACCATGTTTTATGAAAGAGTTTTCAAATATATTATTTTAAGGGACTTTTTACTAAAACATCATTTCAAATGTTTTTAACATTTATTCTTCTAAATCTTTCTCATTTATGTCCATGTCTTCAAAATGGTTTTTAAAGATTTATTTATATGGACATGAATGTTTTTAAAATGTTAATTCGTTTCAAAAGGTTCAAGGTGGTATGGGACAATTTGATTCAAAAATTTATTTAAATGATTCTTTTCCAAATGTTTTGACTTTTAAATTCTTTCATGAAAAGGGGGTATTTCTCTCAAAGGGTTTTACAAATCATTTTCATCAACGTCAACATCCTTTAAAGGATTTTAAACTTATTTTTAAGATGATTTATCATGATACAAATCTTCCATAGTGTGTTGAAGGTTTTGTTATATGTTTGAATGTGGATTTGTTATTTTTATACCATTCATGGTTTATGGGTAAAGTATTGACATTTCGTGTGCTAGTTTTAATAGGAATGTTTATGTTATGTTTTGACCTTTTCATATGAGGAATGCATTGGACTTAGTAAGTGACGAGTGGAGACTGCTATAGCTCCTCGATGCATCTGCAGGTCAAATTAGACAAACTAGTATCTTGACACAAGGCCTTGACAAAATCTTATTTGTAGTCTTGGCATGAGGCCTTGGCTATGTGGTTATGATAGTCTGATATTATGCATTCCATCATTATGAAAGTGGTTATTGATATTGAATGTTATTATTTGACAAGTATAATATCCATATGAATAAGTAAATGGAATTATTTCATTTTATCTTTTCCATATTATGTTGACGTTCAAGTTTAAAAAGATTCTGTTTTAGCTATACATTGCGTTAAATGTTTATTCTTATTTATGAAAGTTTCCGCGGTATTGCTTACCCTTACTGAGCGTTTGAGCTCACCCCTTTCTGTGTTTTATTTTTCCCAGGATTCCAAGAAGTGTATTGTGATTGATATGCAGGGTTAAGCCAATGGAATAATGGTGTTCATAAATATTATATATATTTTTTTGTATGTATTAAAATGCAATGTAACATTCATGTATGTAATATATTTTCCAAGACTGATAAACTGATCGGTCTTTCGGGACTTCATTCCTTGTAATTATGCCAATCTATTAAAATAATGCACCGAATCTAGGTTACTGGGGTCGGGGCGTTATACATGGAATTCCAATCCTAAAATCATTCAACCAAATATAATTTAGTATATCTAAATCAATGGAAAATTACTTTTTTATTATATATTATACCATTTACTTGAGTAACTTTAATATACCATAATACCCTATTTTATTTTATGAAATTAAATTCTTTTTTCTATGCACTTTGTTACCTTAAAAAAATGTAACAATATAAAAAATATATTTTCATGATGCTATCAAATGGAGAAAACTCCTAGTAATTTTTCAAAAATCCTTTGGATCAACCTCCTTTACTTATTTATCTATGGAAATATAATTTCCCACTAAAATTGGGTTATAGAATGACAAAAAATCCTCTTTTACAAAGGTATATCACAATTTTTGGGCATACTTATATTGAGAAATAAGAAAATACATTATTCTCTTGAGAAATATAAAGTCCCAATAATTACTTAATATCTCCCAACATAAACTTCTTAATGATATCTTTAATTTGTGGAAAATTATTTATAAACATATTCTCCATTTATAAGTAATTAAATATCATAAACATAGATGATAATAATTTGATACTGGTCCTATATTTATTTGATATAGATTTTACTATCCTGTCTTACTTTTTTAAATTCTGATAACTTCAAGCATGAGAAAATATTCAAATACCATGATATTTTACATTTTTCTAACAAATAAAATGACTTATTCAACTATTAAAAATATATTTTATCTAATCTAAGAATAAATCCTTCATGTTAATTAAAATAAACCACCTCTAAAATTTCACCATTGAAAATAAGTGATTTTACATTCAATTAGAAAATCATGTATCTCTTTTGAGTAGAAATAGTAAGAAAAAACATTATGTTTTAATTAGTAGAAATCAGAAATTATTTCTCATCAAAGTGAATCTATTCAACCTAATAATAGCATATACAATTTATTTTTGTTCTTCATCACTTATTGTTTCTCATTCAACTTGTTAGGAACATCTACTGTATTCTAACAACATTCTTAGTTATCCTATTTGATAAAAAATCCCAAGTGTTTTCAATCTCAATATGATTAAATTTATCATTCCTAGCATAAATATATTCTTGATTATTCAATGCATAATCCACACACCAACATTTTACACAATAAATGAATTATTTATATGATATTTCCCTCAAATATATTTTTTTGAACTGATTTTTAGTGGCTAAGAATTATTTTATGGACCCCCACATTATTAATTTACCTTTTGTGAATTAAATTTTTTTTTATTAATTTATTTAAATTGTTCCATAAAAATAATTTTTATTACCATCACTAATTTATTATAAAATTTTAGATGTTTTTCTATCTAACTAAAAAATACCTTATATTCTCTATTAGATTTAGAATGTAACCCTTTATATTTACACCAATTAAATGAGTGTTCAAAAAACATCACATTCAAAACATAAATAAATTTTCAAAAATAATTTTTAATAGTGATATCCTATTCTATTGAGAATATATCAAAAGAAAATACCTTTAAACTCAAATTTCTTGAACATTCTCAACTTTTAACCACTAACTTTGACAATACAAGGGATTTAAAACACCAAAATGTTACTTATATATTTTGTTTTTATTATAATACATATTATAAGTATAATATATAAATGTTTAAAATTTATTAACATTAGTTATAAATGTGACCTCCTTTTCTTAATCAATTCTATAAAAAATAAAATAGATGAACCATATTCCACTAACATGGTTCAAGACATATTAACAAATATTTGATAATTCCTCTCTACTAAATCATTTTTTATGTTCTATATAGTGAAATTTACTCATGATTAAACCCTTTAATATCTAAATAATTTTCCAAACATTCACAACTCTATTTATTTACATTATGAAAGTCCCATTTGAGTGTTAGACACCACTGGGGTAGGGGGAGGTTGAACCTGTGGTTTATAAAAATATCATATCTCTACTCAAATTTCCACTCTTATTGGTGTGAAAAGGATCTCAATGGAAAAGGTGTGATGAAGATAGAAATATTGATGAAATATGCTATGGACCATATTTTTATGGTCCAAACCATTAGAATATTTTAAATAATATTCTATGGAGGGTCTACTAAGCCATTTCATTGAGATAAATATCAAGGATTCCCAAGTATATTAAATTAATATATATATATTATTACAAGAATGATTGTCCATAATGAAACATCATTTCTTCATAATCAGGGCCCCATATGGGAAAATTGATTTCATAGTTTCATTTATAATAGGATTTTTTCCAAGGTGTATTTTAATTGTGTTTGTATTATTGGATTGATGGTTGGGCCCATATCATGTTAATTTATTAAATAATAATAATAATAATTTAATTAAGAAAATTTTTATTGTCACGCCCCCTCCCTCTAAAGACATCACAATGATGGGAGAGAGGAAATTACCCCCCTCCCTCTAAGAAATATCATGTATGAGAGGCATTATCTTATATAATATAAATAGTATCGGTGGATAATATGAATATTCCATAATAAACTCCATGAAATAATATAAAATGAAACCAAAATCATCACGCATGAATGTATAAATAAAATTTATACTGATAAAATTCCCTAAAATAAACTCCCAAAAACAAAGCTATAGAAATGAAAAAAAATAATATCCAAAGATACAAGCTAGTAAAACACATTAAGATCAGTGCAGTCCTCTGGGAAACCAAAAAATAGTTTATATAAATTGGGTGAGCATAAAAATATACTCATTAGGAAAACCAAAGTCTCTTGTTCACATGTGGAAGAAGAATACCAATGCACTCATGAAAAAATAATAGATCCAAAAGAACCTAAATAGTCAACTATCTATAACAACCTCACCAAGGAATTATCACCAAATAACACATGTAAATTAATATAATATAATGAAATTCATATTTATAAAGTGTTCCCTTAACTCTTTCCTGCTGGTATTCCACTCTCACACACCAATTTCGTACATCTTGACACTCCCATATATTCCATATACCACAATGCCCCACTACATGGTCACATCACATCATTCCAATAGACACCTGAGCTCGATACACCATAAGCACAACAACATCTCCTATCACCAAAAAACACATAGACAAACAACATAACAACCCACTGACATAACAAGACTAGTAGAGTATCACAAACATTTTGGAAATCAACCTCATACCCTCATCCTAAAATGCACGACCCCCACCAAAATTTTCCCCATAAGCATGATCATATCACACATCACCTAAAAACACATGGGACACTACCACAGCAGCATGGTAACTTATCACCCACAAAACCTAGGCTATCAAAACCAACATCTAATGCACTTAAAAACCTCCAACCATTAAAGCTTGTGCAATACCTACCTAGTTTAGAAGAGAGAGTGGGAAAGAGTGGGTACCCATCCATCCAGTCTATTCATTAAGTGTTACAAAAAACACCCTACATGACGATGTGGGTTATGGCACATAGTTCTAAATGTGGGTGGGGTTTGTATATAAATAAAAAATATATAAAAGTATATAAAAATATCCACAATCACATGATCAACCTAGGGGTTCACAAGAAAACACTAATCAACTCACAACATCATCACACTTTATAACACATCTAAATTTAGAAAACCACACCACAATCCACATTACACATTTACATTATCAAATTATTTCATTTTACCATCACATTATTTTCATTATTTATCAATAACCATGTTTTAACACATATCCCACCTTTTAATTTTTTCATTGTCCATTTACTACCCAAAAACCAAACCATCCAATGAAATTTCAATTTGTCATTATTAAACATTTTATTATTTCCATCACTAGCTTGGAATATATCACAATGAACCACCACCTCTAAAACCAAAAATCATGGAAAAAAACCACCTTGTTGCCCCAAAAGAAGGTCAAATAAACCACCTCACCACCCAAAAAACAAAACCAACAAACCACCACGCCACCAAAAAATCATGGCCAAAAAACAACCATAATCCCCATATACCCCAACCATACAATCTACCACCCATTGTCACCCTGAATGGATAACCACACATCATAGAACATCAAATTCCATTTTAAATATTCACAATGGGGATTTTATCACATTCCACCTTATTTTAGGGGCATTAGCACACAAGCCATAATGTTGTGGAAACATTTTTTTTATAAAATAATAATTTGTTTAAAAATTTCTATTTTAGGGTGATTTCCTAACATTCACAACAAAAAAATTCACAAAACATACAATACATCAAAAAAACCCCCCAAAGTCAAAAATTTTGCGTGCGTCATCAAGCCTAAAAAAACATAATATCACAATCATATCAATTCTATAAAATTATGTGAAGAAAAACCCCTTTCTCACCCTTAAATTTTAATTAGATGTTTTTTCATATGATTAATCCAATACAACTATAAAAAATAGATAAAAAATTAAACCCCTAATGCAAGATAAATTATAATGAGAAATGAGGGATTCCCTAACTCAAAGAATATTTGCTTACTCATAGTATAGCATACGGCGAAGAAGAAACGCCCTCAAACCACAACCACACTATAAGAAACCATGAATCAACCTAAACTACATAGAAAGATCATTAAAAATTAGTCCAAACACACAACCTAAACCCAACCACACCATCATAGTGAAATTAAGAAGAAGAGAATAAGATAAGAGATATGAACGAGAGGAGAAATCACAATTGATTTCCAATGACGATCGATCCAAACCACTAGATCAATGAAATAGGAGATGAGGGATGATGGTCCTCTCAGGGAACTTGTAAATTGTTCTAAATTAGAGAAGGGAGGAGTTGTTATAGGGTTTGATAGAAAATCGAGTGCTAAAAACTTTATAACTACACTACATTAGAGATTAACATGATGTGGGATCCCATTTCAGGTCATGTAATCATTGGGGTTCATTTTCCTTAAAAAGAGCATCTATTTTTTATTGTTTAAACCCTAAACTCTAAACATTAGGAACTGGTCCTGTAGAAGCTATGAACCACTATTATACATCATGAAATACATTTACACAATATGTATTTTTTGTATTAGCTCTACTGCACCTCCATCCTCTATAAAAATTTATCAGAACCACCCCTATACATCAAAAAAAAACTAAAACTGTAAAAGTAACAGAATAAGAAGGTATGATACATTACATTAGATAACTCAAAAATAATTCTCATCGTTGAGAATCGAAAACAAAGAACACAATTAAAGGGGAATGAAAAACCACCCTACGAGATACTTCTCAAAGATATCAACATACCTCAAACGCGACCACCAACTAAACACACCAAACTAAACAGCCACAAAACATCTCACACAACCTCATCACCACACAACTACATCACCAAAAAACCACAAACCATAACTTCTTACGCAACCAAAATAAATAACCACCATAAAAAACTAACCAAAATTCCCAGAACATATGAATCATGGAATTCTGTCATCCATGTCAAGATACTATCTTCTATGGCCAGCACTAAATTTCATGCACATGATTAATCACATCATAAATAATGAATCTCAATCAATAATCTTGTCCACCAACTTTCATATGATTAAATTTTATTTCACATCAAACCACACACATCAAACCAAAAGAAAAATAAAACATCTTATAAAAGATTATGATCCAAACATCACATCGCAAATAAAAATAGAGAAATAAAAACTCAAAACAACTTTGGGTACTCGACACAAATATGAATCTCTTTCTCCATTGTAATCTACTCCAGGATACCCTGACACCATAACATGTGAACCAAGAGAATTTTTTGTCCATGCAGTGCCTTCCATTAGAGACCTTAGATATCTACTGGTCACTCCATGAACGTCATGTCATCCCAAATATCTAACGATCCCTAATCTATAACAAAGGTTTTGTTTTTATGAAATAGATGAATCGAAGATATATAACAGAATTCATAGATCCTCACCAAATGTAGTGGAAACTCCAGCCGATAAAAAAACTCATCATCTCTCCCCAACACTTAAAAGGGCCTAACAAACCTATGAGAAAACTTTCTCCCCTTCCAAACCTCTACTAACAATGTCTATAATGAAACTTCAAGAATACATTTTCCCCAAACTCAAAAATCCAAAGGCCTTCTCTTGAAATTTGTATAAGACTTATTCCAATATTTCCCTTTATTCTCTCACAAACAAGTTAAACATTCCTTTTTGTTCTATGCACCGCATAATGTCAAAGAACTTCTACCTCCCCATACTCCATCCTGCATAATGAATAATGAAATAGTCTTCCATTCAAATCCCCAAATGGAGCCATGACAATGGAATAGTGATAAATATTGTAATATAAATACTCAACCAAAGTTAGGTTTCATACCCATGATCCACTAAAGACCAAAAAGAATTCCCACAACATATCCTCCGCCATCTATATGGTTTTCCCTATTTTCTCATCCATATGAGGGTGGAATGTAGTGCTGAGGCATAACTAAGTTCCAAAATTACTCTATAACACCTTCCAGACTCATGAGAAAAATATGTCTATCAATATGATACAATGGACTACGAAACTGTAAGATGTACCACCACCACATTCACATACATCTTAGCAAAATTATCTTCAGTTCTTGGCTCCTTGGCCACTAAGAAGTGGGATGATATCATCAAATGATCCCTGATAACCCAGATAACTTCAAAACCTCCCTAAGATCTAGGTAACCGTATGAGAAAATCCTTCAATATGTCATCTTATTGCTTTTTAGTAATCTTTAAGGGGAGAAATAAACTTCTTGGAATATGATACTAGACCTTTAGATGTTTGAAAACCAAATACTTTTCCACAAACTTGCAAATCACTCATTTAATCCAGGGCCACCGAAATTGTATACTCAAAATAGTATAAATCATTTAAACTCCTTGGTATACCACCAAAGTTGGGTTATAAAACTCTTGATGGAATCCCTCACACAAAACCATTGGAACAAACAACATCCCATGAAACAGCATCTAGATCTGACCGTACACTAACCATCCCATTAGAAGATCCACACAACTAACAAGATCACGCATCACATTTACATATGATTCTCCCCACTAAGACTCTAACACCTACTACATTATAGATGACTACACCATTATCTGGAAAAAATATCCTCCACCACCATCCATCATTGTATCTAAGTGTAAGGCTATTAACTCCTCCTTTTCTCTCTAAGATTCCACTATCTCCCGAAAAACAACCATCCCTGTCTCCTTACTCAATGTATCGACCACAACATTACCTTTACCTAAGGAATATGATATCTCAAAATCATAATACTAAAGAATCACCACACACCTCTATTACCAAAAATATAGATCATGTTGATAAAATATGTACCTCAAAATCTTGTGATCTATGAAGACTACAATGTGATACTCAATGAGGTAATTCTGCAAAAAAAAATTTACAAATACAACTGCTTCTTTCTCAATATAATGGGAGACATAGTTAAGCTCATGGGGATGCAATTTACTAGACTCATAATAGATCATTTCACTATTCTGCATCAACTTGCACCACTACTAGAAAATGAATCTCTTCTAGTGATTTAGGAAAACTACGGATATAGGTGGGAATTTCAAATCATTATCCAAGTTTTAATAAAAATACCTTAGGAATAGGTTTTGGTTCAATAAATATACCCATGGTTCCCTGAAAAAACATTGTGTATATGTTTTAGTCAATAACCTATACACAAGGTTCTCCAAGAACCATCAGTATAGCTTTCCCATGTAAGTGGATGGGGTTTTTTCCACAGGAAAGACTCTTTCCAAAATTTTCCATATATAGACTTAATATATATATATGTAAATTAATATTTATATAAAAATAAAAATATGTGGTGTAATGTTTAGGAATGTGGCGTGTTTGGAGTTTGTATAGTGTTTGAATTTTGTGGGAGGATTTTTTAAACCATATACCCACATTTTTAGAACTGTGGGTATAAGGTTATTAATATTGAGGAATTAACCAATTCCCATGGTTCATAAATTCAGGTATACCCTTATCAAACCATGGTTGGAGATCAAATCTATACCGATGTCTTAATATTCCATGGTTCTCGGAACTATGTGTATAACCTATACACACAGTTTTGTGGGTTGTACCCATTGTTCCAAAACATGGGTATTGGTTCATTTCCCAGTAGTAAATCCCAAAACTAGATGTGAAGTATCCCAAAAAACCTTAAACAACACATAATACTCAAGAAATTAAAGCATGAGATCACTAAACAACTTACCATTCATGTAATCAAATATTTTCTAATGATAATTAGTATACACAAATTCATTGTCTTTCCTAGTCAAATATGTCAATATAGTTATAAATAATGATATATCAGGTATAAACATCCTATAATATTCTTAAATGCCAAGAAAACTATGAAACTATGCCACATTCTTGGGGGCTGACCAAGAAACAACTACCTAGAACATTGAGGGGTTCATAAACACACCCTGCTAAGACACCACATGCCTGAGGAAATTCACCTCTCATATAAAAAATGTACACTTTGACAACATTTCATAGAGATGATTGCATTGAAGAACCTAAAAGAATGTTATAATATGCCCAACATTCTTTTCCTATGAGTTTGAGTATATAAAGATATCATCAATGAATATAATGATGAACTGGTATATGAACACACATAATACAGTGGTCATAATCCCCACAAACAGAGCTGGTGAGTTCGTAACTCCGAATAAAATTAATAAAAACCAAAATTTACCATACATTCATATGAATTTTGTCTTTAGGATATATCCCTCATTCACCCTCAACTGGTGATATCTAGACCACAAATCGATCCTAGAAAATAAATATCCCCTCTAAGATAGTTTAAAATATATTCTATCTTTGGAAGAGGGTAACAATTCTTGAATATCACATGATTCAACCTATGGTAGTCTAAGGAAAACCATATAATAACATTTTACTTCTTATAAAATAACATTAGAGAACCATATTGTGACACAATGGGTTACATAAAACCCTTATGCATTTGATTATCTATAAGAAACCTCAACTCCCACAACTATGAAGGTGCCATCCTTTTAGGATCTATTAAAATTGGAGAACCACCAGGCTTCAAGTCTATTCCAAACTCAACATCATGTTGAGGGGGTAGAGTCACAACATCCATTGGTGAAACAAACAAGAATTATTCCATAAACTTGTGATCCTCCACACTAGTGCAGAAAAGGTTTTTTACGTCGGTTATTTTTAATTTTTACGTCGGTTTCTAGCCGACGTTAATAAGTGCGACGTTATAAATAAGGTTTTTGACGTTGGTTATTTAAAAACCGACGTCAAAAAGCATAAAAACGCGATGTTTATCACGTCGGTTATTTTAGAACCGACGTGATAAAGGGCCTGGAGAATGGTTTATCACGTCGGTTATCGAAGAACCGACGTGATAAACTGGGGTGGGGTGGTTTATCACGTCTGTTCTATAATAACCGACGTGATAAACCGGGCTGAGCGTGGTTTATCACGTCGGTTCATATAAAACGGACGTGAAAAATCGGGGGAGGGGGTTTATCACATCGGTTATTCACTAACCGACGTGATAAACCGGTGGGAGGGGGTTTATCACGTCGGTTAGTCAATAACCGACGTGATAAACCCTTGTCCAGGCCGTTTAGCATGTCCGTTATTCAATAACTGATGTGCTAAACCATTCTCCAGGCCCTTTATCACGTCGGTTATTAAATAACCGACGTGATAAACCATTCTCCAGGCCTTTTATCACGTCGGTTATTAAATAACCGACGTGATAAACCATTTTCCAGGCCTTTTATCACGTCGGTTATTAAATAACCGACGTGATAAACTATTTTACAGGCCTTTTATAACGTCGGTTATTAAATAACCGACGTGATAAACTATTTTCCAGGCATTTTATCACGTCGGTTATTAAATAACCGACGTGATAAACCGAATTTTTTTTTAACAGAATGCAGTGATCTTCTCTCCACCAGAATCAACCAGAAAATAAATCAAGAAATCATACCACAAAAACAGAAGTACATCAAAAATAAGCATGTAAATAGATAACATATAAAACTTACCCACTATACAGCATCCACCCTCATTTATACCCCATGGACAGCCCTCCCCCACCCCGTTGGAGCCCTCACCCTCATGTATACCCCCTGGACAGCCCTCCCCCACCCCGTTGGAGCACTCACCCTCATGTATACTCCCTGGACAGCCCTCCCCCACCCCATTGGAGCTCCCACTCTCATGTATACCCCTTGGACAACCCTCCCCCACCCCATTGGAGCCCCCACCACACTCCTGGACTGCCCCCCCCCCCCCCCCGACCCCCGGACACCCCCAAACACCCCTCGATAACCCCCCACCCGCCTGAACAGCACCTCCTCACCCCCTCACCCCACTTGACAGCCCCCACCACACCCCTGGACAAGCCCCCCACCCCTGGACAGCACTCCCACACCCCTGGACCGGCTCCCACACCCCTGGACATCCCTACCACCCCCCAAGACTGTCCCCCCACCCCACCGGATAGCCCTCCCAGACCGCTGGACACCCCCAACCCCACTGAACACACCCCCACACCCAGGGAACCCCTCCCCCACAGACCCAAATCCATACCACAAGAACCATCAAAAGTAGACCAAAACAAGAAGTAATGCAAAATTAAACATTCACTTATATAACATTCAAAACTTACACTGTCAACTTTAAAAAAAACTAAATCAAACCTAAACAACTACCAAATAGACAATTAAAACGACAATATTCAAAATTACATTTTACATTACAAACAACTAAAATTCAATCAAACCTGTAAAATAATTTGACCACTCCACTTGTACATGTTTGATGTCTTCAGCAGTATAGGGTTGAGGGTCATCAAAAAGCTACAAATGAAAAAGAAGATAGTTTATGTGTATAATGAATAAATCAAATTGAAATATGATGGCAAAGTTTAAGAGGAAATCATACCAGGTCAAAATTCACAACTGTCCCAGTTGTTATTATTTCATACACAAAACTTAACATATAATATCCGCATTCGATGAGGCCTTGTTGTTCATGACAATTCTGTTTTGAATGAGTGTAAATTCAATATATTATTTTTATGTAATAAATCAAAAAGTAAAAATTATAAATGGAAATTTACCTTCGCCTTTACATATTTGATCTTTTCATTTCTTTTCATTGTGTTTTTTTGAAAGTAGGCCCATGCACTGTTAGAAAATAATACGAATGGGGTAAATTTAAAATTTATTATAATATATAAAACTATTGAGAAATTGAAACTTACTTTTCCAATATATTCTTAAAACTTGCCCACACATCACCATGAACAGAGCATATCCAATAAAGAGCTTTCTCCCTTGGGAAAAAAATCCCTAACATCCAATGATTACTCATAAAAAGAAATTTAATGTTAGTGGTTTTTTATATTAAAAGATAATTAACTATTTGAGAGAAATGTGTTTCATACCTCTCACAAAAAGGCATCATCCAACATTGTTGGATTATGTTCTTTTCAAATCTTTCAGCAATATAAACCATTATTTGTTCCTCAGTCAATGCACATGCTTCAGGGGAAATCAATTGCGGGTCCATGAATCCATATACTTCTGTCATTTCATTCCTCTCACAAATTTTATAAAGATACCTAATACAAAACATATATAAGTATACATTTTTAATAAATATAACGCAGGGAAAAGGTGTTAAGACTTACATGGAAAAAATTTGCACCACGTTGATGCCCAACTTATCTCCAGTAACAAGCTCCATGATATCAGATTTTGTAATCCCCACAGTTATTTCACGTCCACAAACATGAGATTCCATTGGAAACTCATAAAAACCCAACAACAAATGTGAATATCTTGAAAGTCTGTCAAGACCAATGGAATCTGTATCTGATGTCATAGCCTGTTGTCTTTGTTGTTGTCTATACAGTATTTATTTACCTTTGAAGTATTCATGTGAAAAAAAATTGAGAATTATAGTAGTTTTCAAATGATAAAACAACTTTAATAAAAAAATAAAATAAAAGATATAAAATTTATACCTCTATGGTAATGAGTCGAAGAAGTCTGGATGGCCAAACTAAAAAATGGCCGATACTCTGTCCAACTATCGCCACCTCATCTGTAGGTATTGGTACCCTAGCTGATCTATCTATAATATCCTGTACAGTGACCCTCTGATTCTCTACCTCTAATTTTTTATTATGAACTGTATCTCCTATACAATATACCAACCCGTATGCTACTATATGATGTTGAGAATCACCAAAATACAACTCGCAATATGTAGGAAGCTGCGGCGGAGGCGTAGGATAAACAATGGGGTCCGCAAGCTGAGGTGGTGGAGTGGGAGCTACTGGCGGAGGTGGAGGATAAATAATGGGGTCTGCAGGGGGAGGTGGAGGAGTGGGAACTGCAGTCTGAAATTGTCTTTGCATTTCTGCAAACATAGACTGCACCGAATCTCTAATCTTGTCTTCCATCGTCGCATTAATATTTTGAACTTCAGCCTCCAAGGATTCTATTTTTTTTATAAACCCCCTCAATGTTAGAAGTTAAAGAACGTGGAAACACTTTTCTTACTGATACACCTGTCGGATATCCTCTTACACGACCAGGATGTTCGGGCCTTCCCAATGCTGCAAATAAAATATCTTCCCTCCCAGTAGCTGTAAATGTCCCCTCTGAACTTTTCTCCTCAAGGGAGTCCTGTATTAATTAATTGAACATTTCTGTAATGATTGAAACTTATATGAAGAAAAAAGTTAACTTAAATAAATTAAATATATATCTTACAATCCTCTCAGCTACGATTCTCGATTCTTCCGAAAGATATTGCCATTTTTTCCCTTCCGAGCTCTCTTCCATTTTTCATGTCTAGATGGAGGGAATGGAGGGCTCTCCATAGCTTGAAGACTCAGCTCTTAGTTGTTGAAATTTTTCTGCTATCATTTTTTCTTCCAATAATGTATACTCTCCCCGAGATAAACTATGAGGGTATACATTTTTAGATTGGATCTCCTGATGAGATTTCCTTGTTTGCTGTAATTTAAGAATAAGAAATCATTAACAAAACATTAATAAAATAATTTATATAAGAAAGTATATAAAATTTTACATTGCCCTTACCAGAAATGACTCTTTTTTTCTACTTTCAAAAAACTGTCTCCATGTGTCTTCATCTATAAAAGGATATATACGACATGGATTGTCATGACTCCTATGACCATAAATGAAATCAGATGTGAGGGTTGATTTGAAATCCCTCCATCTCCTGGCAGCCAACGATAATCATTTCTTCCTGACTCCTCCAGTGTCAGGAATATCAAATGTCATCTGATAAAGAAGAGGTTAAACATATTATATATACCAGAAACATTAAAAGAATGGTCAAACAATGACAAAAGATCTTACCAAAATCGTCTCCCACAACTGAAAGATAATCACTTTATCCACACCTCTCCAATCATCATACAGAATGCTTACATTGGTCTTAGCCTGAGTTGCAACAAAACTCTTAAAATATTTGGCATTCGGACCTCTAGGAATATCATCATCATCAAACTCGACTACTATCCTCTGATCCTGTGTACGGGCAAGTGATAATTTTGGTAAACGTGTGCAACCACGTTTACCAACCTTTGAACTCTTTTTCGTAATAAGAGCATGTGAATGTTCATCCCTAGAGGTATGACCAGCAATATGCTCCTCCCCAGAATCATGTGGTTGATCATCTGAATGATCTGTCATTATCCTTCAAATTAAAAAAACAAACGTCAGTTCACAAATATACAAATTCAAATATTTTAATACTACTATAATCAGAAAATAGAAAAGTGTACTAGGTTACATAATAGTAAACATTGGTAATATGGTAAGCATGTTAAACAATGGTAAAGATGGAAAAGATGGTCAAGATGGTCAAGATGGTCAAGATGGTAAAAAATGGAAAAAATGGTAAACCTGGGTCCTCCGGCCGGCCGGTGGGCAAGAACCGGTTGGCCGGTGCCCATACCGGCTGGCCGGTGTGCTAACACCGGCTGGCCGGTGCGCTAACACCAGCTGACTGGTGGCTCTGGAAGAAAGCAATGCTTCTGCCAGAGACCACCGGCTGACCGGTGGGAATCCACCGGTTGGCCGGTAGACTCAGAGAGTCCACTATCAGCCTTCTTGGGCCAACTCCTGGGCAACCTTTTTCCTAGCATCAAAACACTTGAAAACAAGTTAGAACACGATGAGGGTGTATGTGATCATTAAAATCCAAGAGAGAGGGGTACAACAATAAACATGATAAAGTAAACTAAACAAACTTAAAACAAACAATAACATATACTTATTTTATTTTAAAACATGTTTTAATAAATAAAAAACTTACAATATCTAACATTTATGGAAAAAATAAATGTAAACAAGAAATAAACATATGTTACCTGTAATTTTAGGAATGTACAGATGGATTGTTTTCCCAAATTCCTTCGTCGTGATCGTTCCTTATGGCACAAACTATGTCTTCAACATGATCGTCATTATGTTCTGTTAATATTTCCATTGAAGTAGGGATCTCACATAAATCAGCATATTCATCAAGTTCATCCTCACCAACATATTGTTTTTTCCCTTGTAAAAAAACAGCCCACTGCATATCTGATTGATCTACAACATAAAAAATTTGTTTTGCATGTGTTTCCATTATAAAAGAATCAGCTGTGTCTTCCAATCTATTCAGATTAACAAGTTTCATTCCAAATTCATCGTGTCTGACACTGTTGTTACTGTTAAACCATTTACAGTTAAAAATGGGAACTTTAATTTTAAAGTAATCAACCTCCCATATGTCTTCAATCACTCCATAATATGCATTTGATGCAGAAATTGGGTTTTTGTCCTTAGCACTCGAAAAATGCATTGCTTCTGCAAACACCAATACACCACTATTCTGAACTGCACTTCTGTTGTCCTGAGCTTTTTTATTAAATGTATAACCATTAATGTCATAACCAGACCATGTTATCACATTTAAACATGTCCCACCCACTATCCATTTTAATGTCTTTGATACATCTGATCTACCAAGCAAAGTCTTTTTAATCCATGACAAAAAAGTTTTGTTGTGCTCATTCAAAATCCACATTTCTTTCTTCTTTGGATGACATTGTTTCAACTCATTAATGTGCAATGTGATATATGGTTGAGCATCAGCTATGTTCTTCAAGATGTATGATTCTAACTTCTTCATCTGTTCAGCTGACAATGATTTGACTTTCAAGCCGCGAATCCCCTTTCCCTCATTATTAACTCGTTCATGGCTAGATGGGGGCAAACCTATGTGTTGCGCCGCAGCCAAGTAGCTCGTACAAAACTCTGCTACCTCCTTAGAAATATACTTTTCAATAATGGAGGCTTCAGGTCGATATAGATTTTTAACATACCCCTTTAATATTTTCATATACCTTTCAAAAGGATACATCCAACGAAGATATACAGGTCTACAAAGCTTTATTTCTCGAACCAGATGAATCATTAAATGCACCATTATATCAAAAAAGTTGTAGGAAAATACATTTCCAATTGACAAAGTATTAAAATTGAATCCTTTTCCAAAATGTTCAAAGCATTCACATCAATCGCCTTGTTACAAATTGAATTGAAAAAATAACACAACTTCATTATAGTCTTTCTTACACGAATGGGCAATATTCCATGCAATGCAGCTGGTAGAATTTGTTGCATCATGACGTGACAATCATGTGATTTCATACCTATCAACTTCAAGTCCTTCATTGAGACACAATTTTTTACATTAGAAGAATAACCCTGAGGCACTTTGGTATCATGAAGACACTGACAGAAGCTAATTTTCTCCCTCTTCGATAATGTATGACAAGCCGGGGGAAGAAATGTTCGTCTTCCTTTAGGAGTGGGAGCTAACTCCAAACGTATTCCCATTTATAGTAAGTCTAATCTTTCATTCAACCCATCTTTAGTCTTTCCTTTAATGTCTAACAATGTTCCAATCAAAGAATCACAGATATTCTTCTCCACGTGCATGACATCAATATTATGTTTAACTTCATGATACCTCCAATATGGTAGCTCAAAAAATATTGACCTTTTCTTCCAAATATGTCTATCATTACCAGATTTCTGTGTCTTTCCGAATGTCACGTCAAGGTTTTTCACCCTCTCAAAATACAGATCATGGGATAAAGGTTGTGGAGTAGTATCAAATTCTTGTGAGCCATTAAATACCTTTTTTAGTCTTCTATAAGGGTGTTCCATAGGCAAAAACTTTCGATGACCCATGTACACTGTTTTCCTCCCATGATGCAACTGATAATAGGACGTCTGTTGTTCGCAAATTGGACATGCTTTATTCCCTTTAACACTGTATCCAGACAAATTTCCATATGCTGGGAAGTCATTTATAGTGAACATAAGAACTGCATGCAGTTGAAAATATTCCATTTTATAAGAATCATACACCCTAATACCATCAGCCCATAACAGTTTCAAATCATCAATCAACGGTGACAAGTAAACATCAATATCATTACCGGGTTGCTTTGGACCAGAGATCATTGTACTCAACATGACATATTTGCGCTTCATACAAACATCAGGAGAGAGGTTGTAAATTACCAATAAAACAGGCCATGAACTATGTGTGCTACTGAGTGTTTGGTATGGATTCATTCCATCTGTGCAAAACCCTAGTCTGAGATTTCTTATTTCATTTCCAAATGTAGAATACTGCGCATCAATTTTCTTCCATTGTGGACAATCAGCTGGATGACGTATTTTTCCATCACATACCCACTCTTCAGCATGCCATATTAACCTTTTTGCATCATGTGAATTAGAAAATAAACATTTGAAACAATTAATTATAGGACGATACCAAAATACCTTTGAAGGGAGCTTTGTAATCTCTACATCACCCTGTGATTTTTCTTTCACCTTATACCGTGATGTCCCACATTTTGGACACTCTGACAGAAATTCATATTCCTTCCTATATATAATGCAGTCATTCGGACAGGCATGTATTTTCTTGTATCCCAATCCCATCGGGCATAATATTTTCTTGGCTTTGTAATGTGAATCTGGAAGATCGTTATCTTTTGGAAGAATGTCTTTCATCAATTGTAGCAGCTCTGTAAAACTTCTGTCACTCCATCCATGCTTCGCCTTTAGGTTAATCAATCTTAACACAGCCGACAGAACCGTAAAATCTGTACAACCGGGATATAATGGTTTTTCAGCATCACCATATAGACGTGCAACTGTCGGTTCTATCTCAATTTTTTCTGCTACAATATCGCAAATCATTTCTTCAATTCCATCGGAGTTACCATCTTGTGAATCATCATCATCAATGACATTCCGTCCAGTTTCACCATGCCAAATCCAAGGGCTGTAACTCGGATTAAAACCATGACATATCATATGATCTTTTATCTCTCTACTTTTCAACTTCTTCATATTCAAACATTTCAGGCATGGACAGAAAAAAATGTCACTACTTGGAACATTTCGTTTTGCAAATTCCAAAAAGGCATCAACACCTTCCTCAAATTCATTTCTCATTCAATGTGCCGTAATCCAACTTCGACTCATTATTACCTATAACAAATATCAACAAAAAATATATATTTTTAAGATAAGAAAAAACATGTTTATATGAAAAAAATCATAATTTGAATGTAAAACAATTTAAAATATAAAACAAATCTTGAAAGTAGTAGTAGTTTTCATAAGTACCCAACACCAAATAGCTATAAATCGTAAGTGTCATGTTAAAAATATGAATATAGACCATTTGTTTTATGTTTAATAATATTTTCATATTATCTGATCATTCTGATTATATATTAGAATTACTATATCCTTTTGATCCGATATATAATCTAAGGACATTAAAATTTCTTTAGAAAAAGTAATGTTAATATCATGGTAATGTAAAAAAAGTATATGTCGAACTATATATATGTAATACCAATAAAAAAATACATATGTGTTTGGCCTGGGTTTCACACATAAATCAACTCATCTCACAAATTAAATTTTTGAATCATCCTACATAATACTTATTTTTATAACTTAGGGAATGAAAATAATAAAAGTTTTGATTTATGATACTCATTATGGGTAAACATGATATATATAAATATAATATCTAATCTCATAAAAAGATATCCATGGGGGTATAAGAGCATACACAAAGCACATGATCAAAAAGATAAGTGAAACAGTTCTATATAATCATAGATCATAAAACCTGAGTCCAAGTATAACAATTTTAGCATAACATAAGACATGATTTATATGATAGTGGGAACATGATTTAAAAAACCTTATTCACAAGATCACAACATTGGTATGTGGAATAACATAAGATTGTGGCACAAACATAATCATATAAGTCATAACATATGTCAAGGGAAAACATAGTTTCATTCACCTCATATTAAGATATGTTAATCAGCTTTCCTATAATTTATTATAATATTTCTTACTAGGCACATCACATAACACATTGGACATGGTATAACCATATGTATCCCATATTGATCTATGATATATAATGCATTGTCGAATGCATTATAAGGATATTATGGACCCAAATGTCACATAATGACTAACCATATATATGGGTGAATCGTGATCATCAAATCATTTATAACACTTTCGTAGATCAATTAACTAACAAAAATGAAATGGGGGTCATAATTGTTTTTACAAAACATAATAATTATTAATACATAAAAATGTTTTTGGATGGTAAGATAAGATAATATACCTAATTCAATCTAATTATCATTAAATTATTTCTACCTAGATAGAAAATACCTTTATACAAAATATAATTTAACTTGAGAATGAAAAGAAAGTACCCTTTACCTTTTTTATAATGAAAAATCTGAAAAGGATGATAATAATATTTAGGTATTATAATTTTTTTATGAATTATTAATAATAAAAGAAATCACCTCACTTGGTTTTGTTGAAAATCAGACATACCATCGTATTAAAGAAATCAGATACACTTTGCATGAAAAGGTCCATCATTTTTAGGAGATGACTGAAAGAAGAAATGTATTATCAGACTCACCATGAGTCCAGAATGAAATATTTGATTGTAATAGGTATGAATTGATATTTTTATGAATGCAGATGAAAACAGATGATGGTTTTCTGATCTAGGAGTTCTAAAAATCATAATTTTTTGAAAAAATATTATGATGTAAGAATGTCGAATGAAATTTTAAGGATAGGTATTATCGACTGTACCTGGTCCAATTTCATTCATGAAAATAATTTTCTGGACAATCATATTGAAAATATGATTTTAAGAAAATAATTACTACCAATATTCATCCAGAAAGACACATTCCAGCTAAGTAGGAAATAATAATGTTGCTGGAAGAATGGAACGTTACAGTACCACCCATTATTTTTCAGATTTTGCTGAAGCTAATCCACAATGTTTTAAAAATCATTTGCGAGTTGAATGTTGCGAGTTGAATGAACATAATAACCATTTGCAATAAAAAAAATTCCACGAGATTCAAAAACGAACGAAAAGCACATCAAGAATCGAAACAAAAACGAACGAAATAAATTCGTGGAAGGCTTACTTGAATGTCGCGAGTTGAGATGATAGATCCGAGAGCAGTGAAGAAGATAAACAATGAAGCCAAAATGAGTGTAATGCAGGCGATTGACGAGCCGATTAGGGTTTACCGCGCGAGAGAGAGACGAGCCGGCGACTGTCAATCGAAAAAAACGTAAATGAAAAAACACGGGCTTTAATTTTTTTAAATGATTTATAACGTCGGTTATTATATAACCGACGTTATAAACTATTTTTTAGCTTTTTTACGTTGGTTATCTTAAAACCGACGTAAAAAGGCTCCCGCGCTTTGGTTTTTTACGTCGGTTATTTTCTAACCGACGTAAAAAAACCCGATATCGACGTGTTTTTTACGTCGGTTATCAAATAAACGACGTAAAAAACCAAAGCACCCGGGGGTTTTTTACGTCGGTTATAAAATAACCGACGTAAAACACACCGTGCATTGGTTTTTTACGTCGGTTATTTGATAACCGACGTAAAAAAACGCGTCGATATCGGCTTTTTAACGTCGGTTACAAAATAACCGACGTAAAAAACCCCCCGCGCATTGGTTTTTTACGTCGGTTATTTGATAACCGACGTAAAAACCCAACAGGTGCGATTTGTAACGTCGGTTATTAAAATAACCGACGTTAAAAATCTACTCGCCGCATTGTTACATCGATTATATATAACCGACGTAAAAAATGGTGACGTAAAAAACAATTTCTGCACTAGTGCCACCATCCCTAGCTCTGCTGATTCCATAGAAAACCCAATCATAAAAAAAGTGGTTCCACATGAAGACTACCAACCGAAAAATACGCTCACCAATGAAAATCACACATTTTCCATAAACATATAAAAAAGATATGCTTCTTTGGAAGTATTTGATAACAACACATATGGAATACAAACAATTTATTCTAAGGATACCATCTTATGTCTACATCATTTGTAATAAAATATCCCCATAGGATTGATATGGCCCCATCATCAGTCTACACCACCGACACACATCAAAAAAGATGATATAGACTCTAACTATGGTAGTCAACACTAGTTCTATTAGAATAATCTATACATATAGTCCTATAAAATGGACTAGAGTGGGTAAAACAGAGGAATTTAAGGATAACTAATCAAATATTGCACAAATATGATTACTAAACAAACTTATCATACCTCTAATGACCTATGGCCCCTCTTGCCACACCACCTTCATTGCATGCAACTGACCATTCCTAGATCCTTTAACTCTCTGTTGATAACTACCTCTTTGAACATGCTCAGGTTTAGGACCCGAAACATGAGGAAAATCCTAAAATAGACCTCTATAGGATCCATCTCGCCTTAGTACAGTGAAAGACTACTTACTCTACTACTAAAAAAATCTCATTGGAAACTTCTACTGAGTATGGAATAAGACCTAACCACCTCTACTAAAATATGCTCCATGAACCATTGGTAAATGGTTATGGCAATGTATATGAACCCAAAAACCAAAACACACTGATAAAATACTCCCAGGGAAGGCATGGAAACCACTATGTCTATAATGTTGGATAGGATGTCACTGTGGTTGACTCCATGTTCGTTGAAACCTTTAAGGCCCTGGTGCATGAGACCTAGAACATAAAGCATAGGTCCTTGAAAACCCAATTTTTTTTCCTATAATGGAAATAATCCTTGAGATTTCATCTTCTCATCCACCTATTCATTCTTTAAAACCTCTAGATAGGTCAAAAACATAAAAGGATAGATTTCATACTGGATAGAAGGATAATGTGGATCATCATGACATGTTGTACATGTCTCTAGAAAAATATATTGGAAAAAACACGGAAGGTCCATAAACTTTATTCCAAACTCCCACGCTGACATAATACCTTGATAAAGAGAAATAAGACCATGCCTCTTCACTACCATCATGATCAATGAAAGGAACTTTACTCCAAACTCTTTCTAGAAGTCAACCCACAAACCATTTTCCTCCTTTTGCTCTCCAATATAAAGTATCCACCACTGACTCATAGCTCCCCACATCTGACTAACTACCAGAGGGACCCAATATCCCACTGAGTCCTAGATCAAACTGAATGAGATCTCAAGATAATCTATAAAACTCTCTGTCAACACATATAAAAAACTCCCCTCATATATCCCCAAATCATACTACTAAAAAGAACACAATTCCCTCATCGAAGTCTCATCCTACTCTACTGGATCAACTCTATGATGGTCAACTGAATTATCCCACTAAACCTCAACTGTGTAAGAAACAAGAAAATGATGAACCCAAGACATATATGTAATAAGAAGTGAAGACGTTTTCATATTATGTAGTATTTAAATTTACTTATATTCACATTAATTCATATTATTTATTTTGTACAATTTAAATTTCCCAAGAAAAATAAATTCAAACAGGAACAGAAGTCATCATGATGCATGTGTCTATCCTAGGTCTATACCCTACATGAAGTTCCATATCTCTTTGTCATTAAACAATATTAGAGTCCATTCACTAGATCATCGTGTGCCTAAAATCCCAATCCTAGCTTGTCTCCCTAGACTATGCCTCAAACCATAGTAAACTGACATTATTTAAACACCAACCCATGAAATCCCCACTATTCAGAACTCCAAAAGTCATCTCATCCCTCAATCATCTCCTTTGATACCACTATATCATGACAGAATTCCTCTAAAGATACCGTAATAAGGGTGGAGAGATAATTATATCATGAGTTCCACCATTAGTAGGCCCCGGGTAGATGACTAGCACCAAGGGTATAAAACTCTCATGTATGTGAGGCATCTCCCTCTACAATATAAAAATGATCAAGAGATAATATGAATCATTCATAATAAAATCCATTAAATAATATAAAAATAAACCAAAACCATCCCACAAGAATGTATAAATACAAATGATACAAAAACGATTCTCCAAAGTATACTTCCATAAAAAAGCTAAGGAAACAACAAAACAACTATCCAAAGATCCAATATAGTAATGTCTAGAACAGCCCACATAATCCTCCTAGAGACCTAAAAATATATTTTTTACATTCATTGAGCATACAAGTATACTCAGTAGGAAAACCAAATTCTCTCACGAATATTTGGAATAAGAATACTAATGCACAAATGGGAAAATAGAGTAACTAACAACACCTAGACATGTCAACTATCCATCCCAACCTCGCCAAGGCATGCTCACCATATAATGAAAGTAAAGAAATATAATATAATGAAAATCATATCGATAATGGGTACCTCATAGAACATTGACACTGGAATTATACTCTCATACCCCAATGACATATGTCGCAGTGCTCCCATCTATTATATATACCACATCTCCCACAAGCATTGTTAGATCACATCATGCCCGCCGACACCTAGGCTCACCACCTGATAAACTTGACCACATCACATCTCTATTGAAAATTCATAGTCCCATCAGATCAAAACCACAACTACAACCAGAGTAGTAGGACATCATGAACATCCAATACATGAACCTCATCCCCTCCACCTACCAAGAATGACCCCACTAGAAGACGCCCCACATGCATAGTCAGATCACACCTCACCCAAAAACACAATGGCCACCACCTAACATGCATGGTCACATCTACCCACAAACACCTTTGATATCACCACCACCATATAATTATCTTCCATAACATTGGTCGTCATATCTTGTGATATACCTAACTTTCCTGAATGAGAGTGTGAAAGAGTTGGTAACCAACCATCTTTCCTCCTCACTAGATGCCTAGGGGTGTCAGCATATAGTGATAAATGTGGGTGGGGGTGAATATTGAAATCATAATGATAATAAAATATATATATATATATAGGCACACACAAAATCCCAACCTATGGGTTCACAAGCAAACACTAACCAACTCACCAAAATTATTAATTTTTCTGCCACCTCTAAACATGAAATCTACACCACAAGCCACATGCCACTTTTATGTTAACCAAAGATTTCATTTAACCATTCAATTTTTTTCATTATTTATCAACAACGACGTTTCACTAAATAACACACCCTGTTAATTTATCATAATCCATTTTATACTCAATAAAAAAACCAACCCATTCCATTTATATTTAACATTATTAAAAATATTATTTATTCCATCACTACCTCGACATCTACCACAAAAAAAAACACCACCTTGACACTCATAAATCATGATCAACAACCCACCTTGCCACACAAAAATCATGGCTAAACATCCAACTCATCACCCCAAAAGCATGAATAACAAACCACCTCACTTCCCTAAAATCATGAACGAACAAAAATCATCATCCCCACATGCCACAACGACACAATCAACCACAAATTACCAACCAAATTGTATAACCTCACATAAAATCACACCAAAATTCATTTTACATATTTACTAATGGGATGTTTCCACATTACACTTTATTTTTAGGGACTTATAACATAATCTGTAATATTGGGGAAAAGCATTATTATCCAATTATAAGTGTTTATCCAATTTCCATTTTAGGGTGATATCACAACAATTAAAACACATACAATCCACCAAAACCACAATTTTCAATGGGGAATAACGTCCATAAAAACATAATATCACAATCATTTCAAAGCTATAAAATCTGGTGAAAATTTTTCCTTTTCCCTCCTTCTATTCCAATAATCAAATTATTTATCTTTTATTAAGCCATCAGAACCTTAACCAATAGATTAACAAAATAAATCCTTCCTGAATGATACACAATATATATAAATGAGGTATTTTTTACCTCAAATAAGACTTTTCAACTTGATTCACACTATAAGGTGAAGAAGAAATGCATGGAAACCACAACCACACAATAAGCAGATCAACTTGCACCATATCCAAATATCATCAAAACAAAGCCCAAATACACAATCCAAACCAAACCGAACAACTTTTTAAATACTTAAATGAAGAAAAAAAGTAAATGTATGATAAATAGAGGGTAAATCACCATGGATTTCCAATAGTAATATAATAGAACCCACACATAAATGAAAGAGGATAAGATTGTTGAAGGTCCTCTTAGGGAGCCTATGTATCATCTAAAATGATGGAAGGGAAGAGTGGCCATTGGTTTTGAGAGAAACCAAAGTCATACAAAACTTATTACTACATTTCATCGATGTTTTACATGATGTGTAATCCCCTTTCATGTCATGAAATCTTCGGGATTCTGTTTCACCAAAAAAATACATCACCTTTTTATTATTTAACACCTAATATATATTCATTGTGAATTGTTCACGTATAATCAAGGAAACACAATTAAATTTAGTGTAATACATTTGAAGGATTTTTATTTTCTGCGGATTTTCTTCTTCTCCGCCAATTTCCATCAAAAACTCTAGGAACCTCCTCCAAACACCTCCAACCACTAAAATTGGCAAATTAAAGGATTGGGAAGGTATAAACCACAATAATCATCCACTAAACATAAAATAAACCAATTTTTTTTCTCTAAAAATATTTAAATAGATTTATATACTATGAAACACAAATATGAGAGAGATACTTGTTGATAATTAGAGATCCAGTTTTTTATGTTCTTTATGGGATGAAATAAAAGATATTGGTATTATTACAGTCTTCAACAGACATCAATCCAATCATATGGTAGTACTAGCTATTTTAGTTTCACCCTATCATTCTTGATTTGTAACTTAAATTCCATATTTGATTTATTATTTATCAAATTTTGGAATATAAAATACTATTATTTATATTCATTCAAATTTTTCCAGAAAAATTCTATTTTTTTCATAATTATTAGTAGTTATAGGATTTGTTCCTAATGAATGATGGTTGGGCATTCACACAAGACACCAATGATTTTTAGCTTACTTTTTTCATTCCCCCTTCCTTAATAATTTCACCACTAGCCTTCACCATGGTTGGCGGTTTTATGATATTAGACTGAGATGATGAATGAATTACAAACATTTGTGAGAACATCGACTTTGTTTGTGGTAGTATAATTAATGGTAATGTGAGGTTATAGTGGTGTAATAGGGGAATGAAATGGGAAATGAAGGACCATTGAAGAACCAGAGATGAAGGATTTTGAGAGGAAATGGAATTATTTGGAATTGGAGATATGTGAGAAATGATTTACCAATGGTTTTTAAAGTGAAGGAAAGTTGTAAAAGGACAAAAATGTTTCAATGATGATTAAAGAGGATATCCATGGTGGTTTAGGCATGAGAAGAGGTGATAACATTGGAAGTGTAATGGTTTTATAGTGATTGGAAAATCTAGAGCTAGATGATGCAATCATCCAATGTGTATTTTGATCCACACACTATGTATAAAGTTACTAGTAATGGATAGGGTTTTTGATTTAGTTACATATCACATAGGGTGCACTTTAGGTATACACCCCAATAAATCTGAGGATAATCAACTTAGTATGAACAAAACTTTACACCTGGATAGCTATATGGACTTACATAGTCTGTGTTCTAGGGATCAAACATCATGCACCTAAACAACATACTTGGCCAAGACTATTAGAGGTATAGGTCAACTAGGATGAATAACCATACAATCCATGTTCATTCCCTTGGACACACCATTTTCCCTAGAGTATACATGTCTAGGGTATTTTTAGTACACCCGAAGTGCCGTTGTAGGATCCAAACACCATGTACACCATTGTACATGGTGTTCAGGTCAACCGCTAAATAACCCATGGGAGATAATACATGAACAAGCTATATCTGAGGTATTACTCTCTATGTCCCCCAAAGTACATTTGAGTACTTTTCCAACCCTACTGATTTTATGTTTCTTCTTTGCTAGGACTCATATTTCGAACCCCAGTAGTATAAAATGAGTTTTTTATAGGAAAATAAGGTAGTACATCACTATTTGACAATAGAGATGAGATACAAGTAAATTCAGGTAGTTGGGCTTCCATACCTCTATTTGACCGATGATTGCGATAAAGAATGGTTATCAGATCCGACACAAGGTTAAGAAAATTTCTACTAGTGTACTAGTGATAGGGCATGGTTACTTGACATTATTCTTAGATTTTGGTACTCCCACATATACTTAGGTTTTGATTCCTCTATATTAGCTATGGTATCAGTAGTATCTTGGCGGAAAAAGGCTCGGGTCCTCAACCTGACAAATGGAGTTAGGAAGACCCCCACATATACTGAGAGTGATTTCCCTATCCATGTAGTTAGGAACTATCCCACAATGTGCTCTACTCAATGAGAAATGAGTCCTCTACTAGGGTTCAATTAATACATTTACCAACACTAGTTTCTTAGTAAGGTTCATTCTTAACACTATAGTTTCTGAGAGGTGACATGGGTTGTAAATTTGTGTAGTTTGATTCCATTGGTTATTCAATCTATAGTTTGACCATTGATGGAGAGACATTCTTCTTTGCCTTAGGTTTTATTATCTATAGTCATATGTAATTTATTACTTCATTTGTTTTATTATAATGATTTATCTTTCTTTTATCATTTGAGGTTTTCAAGGAATCTAACTAGGATTATATAATTCACCCATTCATGGGTGTGCTTTCTGTATGTGACGTGTCTTATGAAGATTTCAAATAGTTAAATGATGATCTTAGTGGACATAGTATCAATGGATATAGAGTTCATTATTACACAATGGAGATAGGCTTAGGTTCATTTCTTTTTTGGAGTTATGCATCAACTGGTCACTGTTACCCTCCATTTTTGTTAGTTTAGTTTTACATTAGGATAATGGGAATTTTTTTCACTCCTTATTTATATATAGTTTCATTTATCCTATATTTTTCAAATGGTCAATTTGTATCACACAACTTTAATATATATTTTTTATTTTATAGCTTCTGTTATATTCTATGTTTAAATATAAGGTGGTGTACAAGTACTTTTGGCTAGGGCCTCACATATTATGTGATACACCTACTCAGTATTAATCACTAGCTCATGGACTATTGGAGGTGGGATTGGGGTGGAATACTAGCATTATATTTGTCTCAGTAAGAGTTCTAACAGGCTTGGTATTGTTTAATTTATGTCAGAGTGGGTCTTAGGGATAGATGTTATACATAAGAGTCATGAGAGGATTGGTTTAGGAAAACTGGGAAATGACATCAGGGAATCATGTGTTTTTATTCCGAGATAAGGAACCTAGTGTTAATGAGGTGACTAATATATCAATTCATTATGAATCTAATAACCTTTTTGTCAACTCAGATCACTAACTCACAATATTTTAAAAATAAGTAAATGGTAAATGAATCTTGTAGGAGTTGGTCAATGATTTTTTTATCCTTATTGAGTCATGTACAAAAATATAAAATAATTAACTTTGTTTATATTATGTACTATTGGATTAAATCACACAATAAACTAGAAATGATCCTAAGGTAGGCATGTGAGAAGATATTTTTAACAAATAAGCATGTTATCATTAATAAAGTTTTCTAAGAGGTTTATATTTAGGAATTATGTTTTGGCATGAACCCATTGGTTACATGAAGATAAAATACTCCACTTGTGGTGTAGTGGTAAATATAGAGAATTGGCCCTTTTATATATATTATTACATAATTTTTAAACAGTAATATCCAATAATAACTTCCCAAATACCATGAGACCTAGTGTATTTAGAAGAACAAGTTCATATCACATCAAAAGTAAATGAAAAAAATTATATCATCATTTTATTCTGCAGAATGAGATCATAAATAATTTAAATCTTCTAAAACTGCATGGGATAACCTGATAAATACATACAAAAAAATGGATGAGTTAAAAATCCCATTATGGAAATAAACATGATAAGGAATCGCAAATTTTGAATCAAAGGCATAACATGATATCATTAAAGAGAAATCTCAAAAATAGTAACACAGATGGATTACATAAAGATCATGGTATCATAAGATATTATAATCTTAGTAAATATGGAAGAGACATATAACATGATATAAACATGTGTCAAGGCTACCCTCATTAACAAAATCACATGGTGGTCAAAGTATACTAATAGATTAGGTTTACTCCCTAATGTCTTCATGATGCCTCTGAGAGAAACTTTTTATCAATTGAATTGGAGTTTGATTTGGGTGAACTCATCATAACATGTACATGATTTGTGTTGGAGAAAAAATTAATTCAATCATAGGTAATAACATAATAAATGCCCCTTGAATTAAAATGTGTTGCATAATCATTTATCATATCATAATCAAAGTACATCCCATAATGAAGGAATTTGAAATTGAACATAAGAAATGTTTTAAACCATAAAAGGAAGGTAAAATAAGATACATATATATGTTTGAATCATATATACATAATTTTCAATAATTTAAAAAAATTAAACAGTCATGTAAAGTGAGTTAAAGGGAGATTGGTCATAAACTGATGAAACTGGTGGTTTAGGAAGATACCTTACCTCGACCATGATTCTCCATGTGCACTATTTAATATACAAAATAATATATTTTTTTAATAATTTACATTCTTAAAAACCATTTTCATGTTTATTATTAGTTTTATTTTATTCATTACAATATTATATTCAATTAATTAATTATTTAGGTTCAAGTTAGATGTTTTGACAACGTTCAATACAAATAACCAAAATTACATTAGAAAGTTCAATAAGGTCAAATATGATATAATTTAATCACGTAATGATTAATAATCATGGAAATATTTTCATATACATATATAAACTATATATTTAAAAATAACCATTAGTTATGGTAACGAAAATTAAACTATGTTACAATCAGGGAGATTATAGATCGTACATACGCATGTGTAACATTTCTATTTTTCAATGATAAAATAAAAATTAATTAAATGTTATTTAATATTTATATAATTTTAATTATCCCATAAATATAATATTAATTTTTTAATAAACTTACATATACCATTCATGTGATATGGAAATAAAAAATGAATCACATTGCTTTGTGAGGAGGTAGTCTACAATATATACAAACAATATTATCATTATTAAATGGATTGTAAGGTAAGAAGGAATTTTTAATATTACTTTTCAAAAATGATTAATATTTCATGAATATGATATATAAACATTAAATACATCATCATTATTAGTTTTGAGTGGTGATGGTGAAAAACAAATTACAACAGTTAGAGAGGCTGTAGTCCACCATACACACAAATGATGGTTTCATTTCTCATTTGATGGAAGTGGAGATGGATAGAAGTTATGAAATTAAGATAAAAAATATTAGAATATTATTGATACTAATTTTATTATATCATCATGATTTTGTAATATTTGAAGGTTTAGGAAGAAGAAATAGAATAATGATGTTCAGTTAAGAATAATAAATATTCATCACACCTCTTCTTTAGGATTATACATCAGACCAACATAAATTTGATTTATTATGAAAAAATGAACCTAGTATTTAGGGAGGTAAGTAAGGAATGTATTTGGGTAGGTATTTTCTAAACCAAAAATGTTATCATGTGTAAATAGGGGTGGATAGTGGTTGTCCTTTTATATGTGGGGGACATGACAAACATGAAATAATTGAAAATAAAAAGTTATAACCATGTTTTATACTTCCCAAATGAATAAAAATTGGATTATTATCAATCCATAGATGATAAAAGGTCAAAAAATTTCAATACAATAAAATTTTAACATGTTTTTGGCTCATTTTAACCCTTATCATTTTAGTTTACCCCCATTTTAACCTTAACCATGTTAATTATGTTTTACTATTTTTACTATTCAATATGAGAAAAAAATAATTTGAATTTTTATTATCATATTATTTATACTTATTCAAAATATAGAATCCATTTTTATAAATTCAATTTGGAAAAGTGGAATAATTTAATTTAAACTCTAACCCATATACTTGATGAAAAATAGTTTTCCAAAGAATTATTTTTCATAAGTATAAAATGTTTTTTATCCAAATTCAACATTAAATTAATTATAATGACCCAAATTGAATTAATAATAGTGTAATTAAAATAATATTACTCTTAAAGGGTTTTTAATAAAATATTATTTTTAAAATTATTTAAACAAAAAGGTTGATTTCAATAAAAACCAGTATTTTTCTCTATTCATTTAAAAATTATATTTTTTAGAAAATCGTGAAAATTCACCCTATGATAATTTTGAAATGTAGATTCTAAATATGAAGTTAAATTTTGAAAATAAAGTTTCTATTGTTAAAGGAATTAAAATTTATTATTGTTTTTCAAAAAATCAATAAAAACTATTTTTTGAGAATAAAGTGTTTTCGAAGCCTATAAAGACTTTAAAAAAAATAGTACATATTTATCGAAATATATTCTTTATCCTTCATAATTAATTTTAAAAATGTGTTTATTACTATTCATACATCAAAATTTATGACCTACATTATAATTATCATTTTAAAAAAATAATATTAATAGTATATTGATGTTTTTTTTAAAATCGTTGTTACGTACTTTATATCCAACATAAAATAGTGTTCTTTTAAAATCTAGGGGTGTCACATTTTCACACATTAAATAAATTACGACTTTTTTGTTTTTACTTGTTCTCATATTAAAATTTGATAATTCCTTTGTTGAAAACCCACATCATATAAAGGGTTAATAAAACTTCCTCTTAAAATAGGGAATGGGAAATACATAGGTCATCTGGAATAACACATAATTAGGTTTCCTAGTAAAAGAACATTGTTTGGAAGTGAAAATATGAACATGGAATAAAATAATAAATACTTATACAGAGTGATAAAGATCATTAATGACAATAAATTGAATTATCAAGAGAATGTTAACAACCAAAAAAACCATAAATCTATGATGAGTTAAAGGATCATTGATCCATTTCATATTAAGGTAATATGATTTTTTTCAAGATTATTTTCCTTAATTTTGATAATCAATTTAATATTAATTCATAGTTAGTAATAAAATATAATTACTTGATATATTTCTATTTCATAAAAACAATATCATCATTTGTTTATGCATTGATCAATTTCTACTTCACCACTTAATCTAAGGAATGAATTTCAAATATGAATTTTTATTACTGATGTAATAAAATTAAATTATATCAAATTAAATGATTCTTAAAAATAATTTCAAGATATTACTTTTATATTTAGATATTATCCAAAACCTGAAATAATTAACAAAAGGTAATATAATACTCAAAATGAATACACCTACATATTAATGTTAAAATTCAATGTTCAACATCAATAATTCCATAACTTACTAACCCGGCATCCAAAATAATCTCAACATTAAATAATTTAATTTTTTCTTCCCAAAAAATATTTTACATTAAATCACATTTTAGAACCATGGGTTATATACAACTCAATAAATTTAAACATTTCCCAAAATATCAATAATCACCTCAAAGTCATAAAAATTGAAATTGATTTTATCCTCTAGTATATTTCTAAACAATAACTTAATATATACCCACAAAATAGTGTATGTAAAACTATTTTCATACTAAATAGTACATCACATATTCCAGTGGTAGAAAAATCACCCTTGTCGACCTTTAATTATGGGTTCAAGCACCACAGCCTTTCTAGATGTGACAGGTTGTCACCCAACTCACGGTTGGACTCTTTCCAAAATTATGGAAACTCCAATTTCATAATTATATTAATAAATAAACTTGATCATATAACATTCTAAGTATTATATTAAAAATCTTCAAAAAAATAAAATTAGTCATCAAATTATCTTTTTAACATCTTGGGTTTTCTATCCATCACATCTATTTCAATAAAATAAAATAATTGTAATTGACTATAATTAACTCAATCCAAAGAACATATCAAGGATTATATTTTCCCCAATAATGTGTTTTACATAAAATATTACCATTATATTAAATCAAATTTCTAGGTTATTATCACCATTCAACATATTCTTAAAAATCCTTAAATAAAAATGGCAAAATTTCAATATTTTGGAGTTTCTTGATTCTTATGACCAAAATACCACTGATAAAAATGCTTAATCCACATAATTCTAGAGTTAAAAACACATAAATACTCCAATAATTCTACTTAAATGATTGCAATAACATATTACCTTAGGAATTAATCCTTGAATATTTACTTGACTTAGATAATAAACAATTTCCGCACATGTACAACATTAAATTATTTGTGGTGAATTTGTTTGAATATTATTTCCGTACATATTTTTTACCAGATAATCTATTTTTATTTTAAAATTAACTATTTTAAATCCTTTCACATATATAATGAATATATTAGTTATTTAATGTTATTTCCCATGGTTCTTATTCACAAAATTTTGACATTTAGGAAATTGAATCTTTTTTGATTTATCAAATTTAATAGTTAAACTTACATAAGATGACATCTTTATCTTCTTTGATCTGTCTGGAACATAAACTATGTTCTAGTGGTTAATCATAAATTGAGATAGATCATTTTTCATGATCATATTATGTCTATCATTCATTCCCATTAGGTTAGACATCCCATAAGGGAAATCATTACATTAACCATCACATTATTTTTTGGAATGATTTCTCATACTTCCCACCATTAAATAAATAGAATAAATGAAAATGAATGATAATGAATTAACATATAAAAAGGGAAACTTATAAGCCAAGAAAGAGTAACTAATAAATGATATGTATATTTTAACTTTTAATTTTATAGTTTTTAATTTAGGTTATACATGGAAACGTTTATTATTAGGTTTCTCAAACCCAAAAAATTATTTAATTCATTTAATGGTTCATAAAGAGTTTATGAAATTATAAAACATATCCACTGGGAGTGTTAAACTAGGTGTGTAGAAAGGCCCATTCTTGTGCACTAGTTGATTATCATATCCTGCTAAATTCACCATTTTCATAGTTATTAAAATGAATTACAACTATACTAGAGACACATCCTATTTTAGTATCTAGACATAAATATAATTATTTAGAATACACTCCCTCTACACATCACCAAAATTACATGATTTTTTTCAATACATATTATTGTCCTTAATCATATCCCTAAGGTCATCACTAATGTTCTCTCATACTAAATTACAATGGTTAAATAAACCATTTCTCTAAAACGAACTATAATAATCCAATACTTGAACACATATTAGTACATGATTTTTATAAATAAATATAAAATAAGTACATCCCAAAGGTCACAAGGTCTAGTGTATTTGAAAAAAAAATCATATTACATCAAAAGGAAATTAAAACATGACATAATCATTTTATAATCCATAAGGAGCTCCAAAATACCTTCATGATCCTAAACTGCATGGTATAACCTAGGGAACTCATAGATAAAATCGGTGAGCAACAAATCCCAGTAAGGGAATAAACATGATAAGGATGCATAACTAGTGTATCAACTTTATAACATGATATCATAAAAGATAAGTCTTATGAGTAATCACATCAAAGAATATCCTAGTGATCATGATATCATATGATCATAGAATAATATGAAATGTGGTAAAAATATATAACAAGAAAAAATCACGAGTCAAGTATAACATCCTAGACAATATCACATAGTGGAAAAAGTCCTATAATTAATTAGGTTAACTCCCTAATCCCATAAATGATGCCTCATGAGACTAAATATTTACCCAATTCATTAAAGTACTATCTAGGTGCATCTATCATAAAATGTTCATGATTTATCTGTGCCACAAAAAGTAAATAAATCATACAGAAAAACCAAAGAATTACCCATGAAAATAAAATGGGATTCACCATCTTTCCTCATATCACTATAAAAGAAAATTTCATAATAAATTTATTTAATAAATAAACATAAGGTATATATTAAAACATCAATAAAAGGAAGTATAATTTAGATATATCTGTTTGAGACATATATATAGAAATTATAATCATTTAATTTATTCAAATTGAGAGAGAAAGTGAGTTAGAGAGATATTGGTCATAAGTTGAAGAAAAGAGTGAATTAGGGAGATCCCTTACCTAATGTCTTAGGAATACTAGGTTCGTAATACATAAAAGTGAGACTAAAATAAATTTGTTATTTTATTCTCCATAATGAGGTCCAAAATCTATTCCAGATCCTAAACACTATGGGATAACATGGGGAAATACATAAAATAAAAGGGGGATCTGAAAATCATATTAATGGAAAAACATGATAAGGAAGAATAACTTTTTAGTCAAAGTCATCATATAATATCATAAAAGATATGGATCATGATTAATCACACGAGAAATGACATAATTAATATTGTATCATAAGATCATGTAAATATATGAAATCTAGTAGCAATATATAATGTTATATAAACATGAGTAAATGATAATTGTCTACATAATATCACATGGTAGACAATGTCCCATAATATATTATGTTTACTCCCTAATACTAAACATGATTTCTCATGATACTAAAAAAAATACAAAAATCATTAGACCAATATCTATATGTAACCATTATAATATGTTTATGATCTATGTGTTCCATATAAATAAAGTCATTCATAATGAATTATATAATATTTACCCATTGAAATAAATTTTTTTAATAGTATTTCATGATATCACAATGAAAGGAATTTTATAATTAATGAATTTTAGAAATGAACATAAGGAATGTATTACCCTATTATAGAAGTGATAAAAATATAGGTATATATGATAGATATATATATAAATAATATAGAAAAAATACATAAAATCATGGGTTTTTATTGAAGAATATTTATTTAAATGATCACATAGAATATTCCTTGAAGAAAATACGCTTTTCACTATAAAATCACTTATTCAAAATATCTAAATTTCCAAAATATTAAAGAAAAAAATTCATTAAAAAATAAAAATGTAATATTATAATGTAATCTTAAAATAAATGTGTGGATATGATGGTGGGTAATTTCAAACATGCCATATAAGTTAAAAAACATTCCTTTCACACTGTTATAAAAATGTTAAAAAACCCCTTATTCAGAAAATGACAATGAAATTCCATTATTTTTTTATAAAATGACAGAAATGGGTAAAAAGAAATTAAATAAATCATTTCGATAATGTTAAATATATTATTGAAAATAGTTTTAGAAAACAATGATATGGAAGGAAAATGTTTTTTGATCGAAGAGATAAATAAATTTAGCTTTTATTGAAAATAATTTTCTCAATAATTTTAAGTAAAAAATTGTGGAAAATGGAACTATTAATTGAAAATTTAATGAGTAAATAGAGTTTAATAAAATTAAATGGTTTTATTAGATAATTATCAAATAGTTTTTTTTACAATGGAAATTCAACCATAAACATCTCAAATTAAAATGAGATTAAAACATAAACCTTTACCACTTTGGTAACATTTGAATCATAACTACCATGAATGAATTAAATGAATTGTAACATAAAATATAATTATGTATGAAGGATTAATGATATAATATTTAAATTAGAATTATATACACCATTAAAATAAATTAGGTTTATAATAGAACATGTGTCTCGATGAAGTATGTTTTGTGACAAAACCCTTACCTTATGTCCATACTTTATCATGTATGTAATTTGAATTATGTATAATAAAATTATATAAATAATTTATTTTAATAATAAAATTTTATAAGGTTAATCCTTCATACTTTATATTTTTAAATCATTTATTTTAATGATTTATTTAATTACTTATTCAGTTTTTTCCATGTTGGAGTTTTGAGGATGTTCAGTTTATAAATTAGAAATGTCATTAGTGTGTTGACCGGGGTCTTTGGATTCATTATTACATCATATATATATAAATAATAATTTTAAAATTATAAAATTCAGAACTAAATTATTCTTTCAAAACAAACCCGGAAATATGTTTATGAAAAATGATCCATGTTACAATCATTGAGATGGTAGGTCGTACGCACGCATGAATAACATTTTAATTTTCCAATGATCCAGATAAAATAAGGTTATTGTTATTTTATAATTATAGAATTATAGTTATATCATAAATATCATATTATTAGTTTAAATACAATTATATACTCCATCCATGCGATGTGGTAATAAAAAATAATGACATCGCTTCGTGAGGAGGTAGTATGTCATACACATGATTGACATTATCTTTTTAAAATAATTGTTTAGGTAAGAGGGTATATGTTGTATTAATTTTCAATAATATGGATATTTAATTAATGTAATATATAAATATTATATATATTATCATTAATAGACGAGGGAGGTGATTATGGAAAATGAATTTTATCGGTTCGCGAGGTGACGGTCCAGTATACACACGAATGTTGGTTTCATTTCACATTAGATTGAAGTGGAGATGAGTTTAAGTTATTACAATTACATAATAAAATATATGTATATTAGATATAATTATGGTATTATTTCACCATGACTGAGTAATATTTGAAGGTGGTGGGAGAATAAATAATATAAAGATGCTCGGTTAAGAACGATTCTTCATCTTCAGACCACCAATTTAGAATTATACCTAAATACAACCTAGTTTGGATTTATAATAAAACAATGGAATCTATGTTGTGTGGAAGGGAAGTAATAAATTTATTTGGGTAAAGATTTTATGAAACAAAATCCTTTATAAGTGTAAATAGGAGAGGATATGGGGTTCCCTTTTATAAGTGGGGGAGAGGACATACTTGTAGTTTCTAAAAATATAAAGTTATAACCATGTTTTACACGTTAAAAAAGGATAAAAAATGGATAATTATCGAAAATTATATGATATTATGTCTAAATATTGACATAAAACAAGGTTTTACAAGTTTTATATTATTTAAACCCTTATTTTTTATTTTAACCCCATCGTAAACTCGTTTTAACCTTAAGCATTGTAATTTTTTTTCTATTTTAACTATTTATTAAGAAAACCATTACTCTAAACATATTATATAATATAATTATTATGATTAAGAATATGAAATCTATTTTAACAAATTCAATTAACAGAAGTGGGTGAATATTATTTAAAATTAAACCCGCAAATGAGATGAAAAAACAGTTTTTGAAAAAAAAAGTTTTCATCAGTACAAATTTTTTTTTTTCAAAATTCCACATGAAATTTATTCAAATGAAAAAAAATCAGATTAATAATAAAATTATTTTACAAATTTTACATTTAAAATATTTTAAAAAAATTGAAATTTTAAATGATTTAATGAAAATGTAGTTTTCAAAAGAAAATTAGTATTTGTCATTATTCATTGACAAGTTGAACTTTTATGAAAAATAAGGAAAATTGAACCTATTATAATCGGGAAATGTTGATTCAAAAAATCGATGAATTTTTTTGAAGAAATTTTATAAAATTAGAATAAATAAATATTAATATTTTTTAAAAAACATAATTAAATATTATTTTTTGAGAAAATCTATTTTCGAATAATATAAATACATTACCAATAATCAAGTAATTATTTATCAATATATTTTATTTATCCTTCATAATTAATTTATAAAAAATTTTTATTCTTATTTATATCACAAAATTTAATATCTAGATTATAAATTTTATTTTAAATAATGATACTTATAGTATATTAAGGTTCATTATAAATCGGTGTTTTATATTGTCTATGATATTGAACATAGTATTATTTTGAAATATTAGTGAAATACATTCCACCCCATTAAATAAATTGTGAACATGAAATTTTATCTTATGAGAAATTTTACATTTAATGATTTGTTTTTGGAAAACAAAAATTATAAAAAGGGATAATAAAACCTCGTCTTAAATAATGGAAAGGGAAATACATAGTTCATCTAGAATAACACATAATTGGGTTTTGAGGTAAGAGAAAATTGGTGGGGAGTAAATATATGGAAACTTAATATATGGTAAATAATTATGGATGATGATAGAGATCATTTATCACAAAAAAGTGAACGATCAACAGAATGTTAAAGACTAAAAAACCATAAATCTATGATGAGTTTAAAGACAATCGATTAATCAAATATAATGTTAATATGATAATATTTTTGTTCAAATATCCTTTTCCTAGATTTGAGGGATTATTTTTATAATAATATATTTAAAACCATAAAAATAATTAATTAATATATTTTTATTTCATAAACTCAATTCCATACTTTGGTTGTGCTTTGATCACTTTCCCCTTCACCTCTTACTTTAAATAATGAATATCCAATATGATTTTTTGTTGCACAAGAACTAAATTTAAATTATAATAGATCACATTATTCTATAAAGTAATTTAAATATATTCCTATTTGATTATGAAATAAAAAAACCAAAAATTGATAGCACATGGTTAGATAATTCCCAAAATGTATACACCTTTATATTAATGTTAAAATCAAATTTCAAACCTAAATCATTCCATAAAAAATAACACTACATCAAAAATAATCACAAAATTCATGGATTTAACTGTATTCTTACAAAATAACCACTCTTTTAAGTCACATATTAGATATAAGGTTTACATATACCTCCTCCAAATGACACATTTCCCAAAATATCATTTATCAACATAAAATACCAAAAAATTCAAAAATATTTGATCCTCTAATAGATTTTCCAGTATAAAATTTCTATTTATCCAAAGAATAATATATATAAAAAATTTCATACAAACCAATATATCATGCAGTTAAATGGTAGGCATTGTAACCTTATCACCCTCTGGCTATGGGTTCAAGCCCCACGTACTTTCTGAATGCTACGGGTTATCACCTAGCTTGGAGTAGTCTACTTTCTGAAACTATGTAAAAAATGTGGTAATCATACTTATAATTCACCTTGATCCTATAATGTTCTCATGAATATGATGAACATATTCATAAATAATATTATTCATCAAAACATAACTTTAACCTCTATGGTTTTCTATCTATCTAATCTTTTTCCACAAAGTCAAATAATATTATATGACCATAATTTCTACAAAATAATACACATCTCAAATATTATATTTTTCTAAATATTGTGATTTTAATAAAAATATCACCGTATAAAAATATTTAATTTCTATGTCATTAGTTTTATTTGATATATTATTTCAAATACATAAAGGAAAACTACTACATAATAATCATTTTGAGTTTCATGATTCCTCTAACCATAATAAAATTGATAAAAATACACCAACAACATGAATTTCAAGTTCCAACTCCCAATCAATTTAACAATTCCACATCAATGATTTTAATAACATAGTACCTTAGTAATTAATCATCAAAATAGTTTATTTACTCCGATTTTGACCAATTTCCCACATTTATGACATTTAACTGTTAATGGTTCCTTTTGATAACATTTATTTCCTTGTGTCTTGTTAACTGAATATTTTTTCTGAAGAAATTTGATATTTCTTCAATCAATTCCCAAAAATAAGGCATATACTAGTTCCTTTAAGTAATTATCCGTGGTGCCTCATACCAAATTCTATAAAAGTGATGAATTGAATATTCTGTTCTTTATCATCCTTAACAGTTGAACTTCCATGATATGAAATCATTCACTTCTTTGACGTGTTTTGGAATTAAACAATGTTATAATTATTAATTTTAATTTGAGATAACTTAATTTTCATGATACCAAGATATAAAACATTCCTTTTTATTATGTTTGCAATCTCATTAGGTAAATCAATACATTTCCCATGACATTGTTTACTAACATGATTTGTTTTTTTTCAATAATTAACTAAAAATAATAAAATAAAAAATATGAGAATAAATTAATATAGAAAATGGGTGATTTCATAATCCCAGTATGAAAATAAAAACGATAAAGATACATAACATTTGAGTTATAGGAATGACATAATATTATAAAAGAGAAGGAACAAGGGTAATCACATGGGATAATAACATAATATCATAAGATCTTGACAACTGTAAGGACCCAAACATATCATACATAGATATTATATCATTTTAGATGAATATTCATTACATTACTTAATCAAAAGATGGAGTCTCCTAAATTTATAAGGACTTTGGATACTAGACACACAATCTTCTTATTTCATGAAAGATCTTCAACATATCCCATAAATATCTTTCCACATAGTAATATTATTGGTCATACCCTACATAAATCCTTTCTTCAAAACATGGGGTTAAGATACAATAAAAAAGAGTGAGATCATCTGCTAAGTAAGGTTAAAAAATGGAAATATCAATATATCATGAGAATAAGGCTATGATAACATGACAATAACATTTGATAACCATACCCTATATATTATAATTCATAAAATTAAGTCATGGAATAATGATTTAATATTCACAAGAAATGAATCATAATGGAATAAAAGAGCATATGTTGTGAGATAATAACATAATCATAAGAGATGGAGGTGTTTCTTAAAAATAATCATAGAAAAAAATTCCATATAAGCCAATAATAATTTTAAGGTCTATCCTTGTAGAATGGGTTCACTCTCAAATCCAACATAGTTATCCCAGTTCACTTTCAAGACTATCATAATGGGAAAATTCCATTACTAAACTGGGTTCACTCCCAATTATATTCCTATTTATCTTATTACATTTTAATATTTACATAATTCATTAAATGGATATATAGGTCAAACGTATCAAATTATTAAAATCACACATGCTTCAACAAAAAAAAAAATAAACATTCTTCATATCAGATCCCATGAAAATGAAATGGGTTTCAAAAACATTTCATCATAACAAAACATGTAGAAATGGAATATGTTTCAGAATAATTTTATCATTATAATTATAAACTATCTAAAGAAGGAATAAATATGTTATCATTTTATAATATTCCCATTTAATATTATATTACATAGAGGGATGTTATATTAGATTGAAAATGATTTTGAAATATCACATGGAAAATCACTTGAGTAAAATATCCTTTCTACTTAGAAAAAACATTTTAAAACATAATACATTTACAAATACTTTTTTTTAAAATAAAATTGGAAAATTATATAGGAATATATAAAATTCATTTAAAACTATTATTGAGGAATTTTTTTAAAATAAAAAATTTTCAAAAAACGTTTCTTAGAAAATAACATTGGAAACTGATAAAGAAAGCATTAAAAATCATTTAAAACATTTATTGAGGAAAATATGATTTCAGAATTGAATTTTATATATAAAAATAAATAATTTAAAAATAATTTTCTTTGAAAATAACCTTATAAACTGATAAAGTACTCTTTAAAATATTTGGTGGTCATGATGACAAGAAAATATATTCATGTTTTACACATAAAAACAATTATTCTTTTAATATTTTTGGTAAAATCGAGACTGATATTTTTTGAAAAAATATGCAAAGATTAATTTTAAAAAAAATTGTAAAAATTAAAAAATTGGTAATATTTTATTTAATAAATACTTTTGTAATAGTTTAAAAATTATTAAAACATTTGTTGAAAACATGGATATGAAAGAAAAATGTTTTCTATCTAAAATGGAAATAAATCTGATTTTCCTTGAAAACATTCTTTTTAAGACAAGAGTACATAAATAGAAAAATATTTAAGGAAAACATGTTATATCAATAAATAATTAGAGAACAATAAAATACATGATTTTCTTGAAAGCTGAATCATAATATATCATCATTGGAATTATAATCCTAAATAATCTTGATAGATGATGAAATTGTAATATAAGACCCTTACCACTTTGGTAACTTTAAATCGTAATCCACATTAAAGAATAATATTAAATGAAAAAAATATCATAAGAATAGATAAATTTTTTATATTACATGTGAAATGGCCTTATATATACCTCGTAGAAGAAGATATTTGCATAACACAGTGTGGCTCCCAAAGAAGACAAATTAAGATAAAAATATAATACCGCATTGGTTTCCTTGAAAACATAAACCCCATAAAAGATATATCCAAAAATTTGTATTTAAATGAACATTATTTTCAAGATAATAATCATAAAATAAATTTATGTTCATTATATACAATATATAAAAGAAACACATGGTGAATATGTCATTTGACTCGTATAAAATAAGAGTGGGAAGTAAATCCCTTACCTTAAGTATTGAATTATTTAGTAAAAGTTAAAAAATCTTGTATAGTAAATAAAATTATATATATATATATATATATTTCATTTTATATATTATTTACTTGTGACCTTTTATTACCTATTTATTAGAAATTCAATGTTAAAATCACATTTTGGGTAATAACTACTTTCTTTATAATGTATGTTTTGATTTTTTATTTTTGTTCCTCATACATTAATCATGGTTACGTAATATAAAAAATTATATACATGATATATATATAATATATATTTATTATATATATTTTGAGTAATCTTTAAAAGTTGTTAATAGAAAATTAAATACACCGTTCATGGAAACAATAGGTCATACACATGCATGAGCGGAATTTTCATTTTATCAAAAAACAAATAGAAATAATTGAAAACAACATATTACTGAAATTGAATCATTTTTATTACATATATATCTCATATATCCCAAAAATGTTCCATAAATACCTTCCATTTAAAGCATTTGTGAAAAATGAATCAAATCATTTTGTGAGGTGGTAATCCACCGTACACACAAACGACATTATCATATCCAACAAAAAATGGAAAGTGAGAAGTGATGGATGATATAATAACTAAATAAGTGTTATTATTTTACAGATATAATATATATTCATTTAATATAGGCTTATTACCATCCTTATAAACAGAAATGAAAAACACATCACAATAGTTTGTAAGGCGATATTCCAACGCACACATGAATGCTGATTTTTTTTTCATTTGATGGAAGTGTATAAATATATAGGTTATTATATTATCATAATGAGACTTAAGTATATATTTTATACAATTCTAATTATTTTTATATAGTTTGAAAAATATTTAAGGAGTTATTAGTGGAAATAATATAAAAACATATAGTTAAAGACATTACCACTTGTTCAGAAATCATATTTTGGATTATTAGAAAGCCTTCATAGATTGAATTTATGATCTCAAAAAGGAATAAAGGATGTCTGTATAGTTGAAATTATTTAATTTGGTTTTTTATTGGCTTAATTAATGTTTGTTTTAAATGAGTGGTGAAGAGGAGAGGGGGTGTCAATTTATAAGTGAATGAGTGGAACACTTGTAATTTTGGAAAATAACATGGCATGACAACATTGTTTATATGAAAAAAGATAAAAATATTTAATTATCAATAATTATTTGAGATATTTTTAAATATTTCAATAAAATGGTTGTTGTAAAATGTTTTCAGTCATTTTACCCCTTATCGTTTTAGTTTAATCAAGGGAAAACTCGTTCTAACATTAACCATGATAATTAATTATTATTGTTTGTACAATTAATTAGGGTAAAAAATTAATTTCTAATTATTAGATAATATAAATTATTCTTATTCAAAATATTTAATTCATTTTTCATAATTCCATTTACTGAAACATAAAAAATTAATTTAAAATTAATATTGCAAACTTGATAAAAAAGTGGTCTTCTGAAGAGAAATGTTTTGAAATAAATATTTAATATAAAATACATTCAAATGAAATAAATTAAATTAATATATATATATATAGTTTAAATAACTTAAAATTTTAAATTAAATTAAAATAAAATATATCTTGTACATTATTTGAATGAAAATACAGTTTTTAAAATAAAAACAAGTATTTCTTCACTATTCAAAAAAAATTACATCTTCTAAAAATTTTCAAAAAATTAATCGAATATAATATTGAAAAGATTATTTAAAAATATAATTTATATTTATAAAATAATTTTTCCAAAACAGTCAAACATTAAATATAAAATATGTTAAAAAAATACGACAACACTGTTTTTTAGAAAAATAAAATTTTAAGCGTCAATATTGGATTTATTATTATCTTATAAATAGAAAACATGTAAGATGAATGGTAAATCATTTTACTGAATATATAATATTTATTTTTATTATTAAATTCATTCATTAAAATTGATTTACTTAATTTATTTAGATAAAAAAAAATTGTGTGTATAAAAATGGTTTTTTTTCAGAAAAATATTTCTTTTATTTTCAAATGGTATTTATTTTCATTTATAATTAATTTTTTACATTAGAATATGATATATATATACATGTGTAAATAGTATATTTTTATAATTTAGTTAATCCTATTTCCACCATCATTCAAATAGCTAGGTGACAACCATCACATTATGTAACAGTATTTTAATAGCATGTTATGATTCACTTAAACTAAATGTTGTTTCTAACACAATCTAAACTTAATGTTTCATGTAACACAAGAAAAAACAATTGTTTTATGAAACAAAATATAAACTCCATGTTGTGTATAACACAAAATATAAAAAATATTATATTTTTTTGGAAAAAACTATTTTATAAAACCTCGAGGTGTTACATTATACCTAGTTAAATAAATGATGTTATCACAATTTGCACTTGTTCTTAGAAAAAAAGGGTTAAAAATTTGAAAATCCATTTAATTGAAAATCACAAAAGAAATAGTTTTAATAAATATTCCTCTTGAAAAGAGATAAATGTATGTGAGAATTTCATCTGGAATAATACAAAATAGGATTCCAAAAAGGATAACATAAGAGGGAAGTGACAATTCAAACATTGAAGAAAAGAGTAATGTCCAAATAATGATAGAGAGTGACAGAGATCATTGATCCTAATAAAATGAATGATCATGTGAAAATAAATACCCAAAAAACTATAAACTAATATGTGTTAAAAAGTTCATTGATATCATTAGAGTTTATTATAATAGGGTAACATATTTTGTCAAGATCCTTTTCCTAAAGATGGGGAATCATCATAAGAAGATAAAATTTATTGATTTTTTCAATTTTATAAGAACAATCTCATCCTTTGGTTTTTCGTAGATCAATTTACACATCATCTATAAATTTAATAAATAAAGATGATTTTTTATGACCGAATTACTAATGAATTATAAGATCCATGATCTAATGAAAATTCATTCATTATTACTCTACGTACTTATTATCCACACAGAAAATATTTTATCATTCCTTTAAGACATTCCCTCTAGTGATTCTTCCCACATTGTCGACATACAGTAAACTGAATCTTCATTCCTCTATGGTGTGTACCACCGAAACAGTCAACAAATTTTATCCTTCTCTACTTTTTTGAATCCAATGGTTGGTTAAGGTGTGTTTTTTTATCATATATCATGATAAATAAATAATTATAATCACAATATCCTTCACTCCAATAATAATGTCAATTGTTTTCTCATCAACATGTATGCTATCACAATCAATTATAATATAGTTTTTTTGGTTCCTTCCATTATCTAAAACCAAAAAGCATGGGGTGAGAAAATATAATCAGACTGGTAAAACCATAGAATAATGAAAAAATAATTAATTAGATGAGTAAATTAGGACACCATTTTTAATTATATGAAACATAAGGATTAAACTAGTTTATCCATGGCCATTATTCCAACCCTTTTTTATGGTTAATAAAAACATTGTGAACATACAAAACATATCCATGGGGAGGGTCAAACTGAGTGTACAGTAAGGCTCATTGTTATGTACCAGGTAATGTTTGAGTCAATTCTGATTTCCTTTTTTAGAGTTATTACCCCTAGGTATTTTTGTTCTAGAACCACATCAACTTGTTATATTTAGACAAGGTTGTACTTTTAAAAAACCACTCACTATATCCTGAACCAATATTTTACTATATTTTCATATAATTATAATTATCCTTATACAAATTATTATACATATCCATAGACATATCCTTAGAAATACCCCTTAGGATCATACTAATGTTTTCACATTCAAGTTTATTATGGTTAACTAAAAGATTCTTTTGATACATAACATAATGGAATGGAATTTTTCCAAGTAGAATATATTTGATACATACTAGGTAAAACCATAGGTGGATAAACCTCCTTGGTGTGACAGACCACCATACATAGTGTCATCTATATCCTTATAATTCTCATGGGTGGAGAGACATGCTTCATCCAATGCTCACATGTGAGAGTTACCAAGGATTAGATTCCATAATTAGAATATGATACCAACTATAATAATCTAGTATTTTTGTATATAGATATCACAAATTGTTGAATAATATTCATTACATTACACCTACATAGACATAAATATTTTAAAGGTACAGTTCCATTGGATAACAAGAATAAAAGATTCATATTTCATGAAAGATCTTAAAAATGTCCCATAAAAATCATTCAAAATAGTATTACTCATAGACATTACATTATTAAAACCTATTTTTATATCCTAGGTAAAAGAGATATATGAAATGAGGAGTTTAGATGGATAGTAAGGGAAAATAAGGGAGATATGTAACATCATGACACGAGTTCTACATACAAGTTCCTCGAGCCGATTGGTCACATGACATGAAGAATACCTCCCAATATGCCATAGGATATTAACTAGTTTCAAGGATCTAATATATCAACATGGGGAGACTATAAAATCATTATCAAAGCCGAAAAATAAATGAAATAAATAATAAATTATCAATACAAAATAACCAAGATCTAGACAAAACTGAACAATTACATTTCCAAAATAGACCAGTAGTATGACCAATGTGGGAATAAAATATCCAATACAGAATAGTAAAAATGAAATAAAAAATACGTGTCATGTGTAAAATTTAAAACCCAAAATTAAATACCCTAAAAATATCCAAAGAGTGTCCCAAATCACATCTGGTTCTCTCATCCATTCTTCATCACAACTCAACCATATAGTATAAGATTCTTGCCCTTATCCTGTCTTAAAAAATTGAATTCTATTAAAGAACCAATTAGGCAGGCCGAGTTGGCTATGATTATAACTCAATAGGCCACCTCCAATGAAATATAAAACAATATTTAGTAAACAACAATGTATGTAGTTGTATAAAGAATAAAATATAAGAAATAAAGTAAAAAGTTCGAATATTTTCCAATATTCATCATTTAACCATATAAACCCCCTGATTTCAGAGGACAACTGAACCATAAATACTTTATTTGGTCCGTTTAAGAGTATAACCTATCCTAATGGGGTATCACATACCGGAATACTATAGTTTTCATTTATCATATTTGTTCAATTATTAATATAGCCAATTATAACTGTATTCAAATACCAACTTTTTGGGCATAAAACACCATGTCTAGCAACCCATGGGAATTTTAAGGAGTGGTCCATGTACACAACTCATTTATAAAAATGTTATTTTGAAGTATCATTCAATTTCCAACACAAATATATGAATTTATCACTATGGTATTTTGAAGTAGTAGTTTATGTCCCACACACGTTTATTAATCAAACAATCAAGTGTGATTTTGAATAAGTAGTCTATGTACCACACTAATATATCAATTAAAACTTTTTATCACATTTATATTGGTTAATAATCATTAAACTAATCACATATATTTCACATCATGGTATACCTTTAAAATTTATCATAATAAATCATGATTCAATAATTAAATCACCTGAATTAATGAGAGAAATTAACCATTAAACCATTTTGAAAAATCTAATTCATATAATCCATTAACCCATTAAGGTCAAGTTAACCATCTCATAATCCCCATTTTCAATTAATTCATTTCACAATAATTGACCAATTAAAGAATATATATTTCTGATCAATTCTACAACCAAAACATTCCATTAATTAATTTATTAATTTATTCAATTCAATATTCAGTTATCAATATCAAAAATTGAAATTATAAAATTCATACATGAAATTGGTATTCAAGACTTCTGTAATTGAATTTATACCACATACGAGAAGATTGAAGATGGACGTTCACCAATGGAAAATACCAATTGAAGAGAAATAAACAAGATTACAATGAGGAATGATATCTTGACTCAAAACAAAAATACAATATCAAATAGATTAGATCTACCAAAATATAGATTTATATCCATTTATAACATAATAAAAAATCGCCTTAATATATGAAATAAAGATGGGAGAGAGAGGAGAAACTATTCGAGATGAGAATCTTATAGCTGGAGAGGTGTAGATCTTCAATATGGGCTTCAATTCATGTTGAAAAAGGGTTGTAATGCCTTGGAATCCACCTGGTAGCCTAAAAAGAAAATGTGATGAAATGTTTAGGGTTGATTTGGGTCAACATAGTGTAATGTACAGGGGGTTCATAAAATTTTAATCTATTTTTGGAGGTTTATGATTCCGCATGATCAGTTTTCTTTATGGGGCGCATGGTTTCCCCTAACCATGAACCTCCTCCCCGAGGTCCAAATTGTTTCTACATAAAATGTACTTGGTTGGAAAAACCATCCACTATCCATGTTAATCCCCTCTATTTGGTTTTTCATGGTTTTCATTCCTGATCACACAATTTTGGAATATTATGTACTACCCCACATTCTTCCAAAATCAACCCATTTCACTGAAATAGTCTCCAAGGTATGAATCGAAAAAGATATAATCAAAACATGGAGAATGGTTACTTGTAAATGATATTGATACATCCCCAGAAAAGGTCTGGATCTTTAAATATCCCCACCATATAATATCTCATCCTCGAGATGTACTCCAAAGCAACTATATTATTCCTAGGTAAAAATATAGGGTCACTAGGCCTACATATCAACTTATCTCTCTCATGTTTCCTCCTAAACACATCTATTTTTTTAATACACGGACTATTAGCAAGTTATTTCATATCAACACTTTATCACTATGTTCCAATACACATATCAGATTCTCCTAAAAGGATGCATCAATCTAAAGATCAATGTCATCTACATCGATTACAAAGGAAAGGTTAGGGTGGTACCTCCAAAGTTTTGACACATAGAAAAGATTATTTATACCAACGTACCTCTATAGAAGATCCATTCAACATTCCGCAAACCGATTCACTCCACAAGATCAAATGATCCATCAAACTTGGCCACCAACTTCCCTATCATTGTATCGTGATGTGACCCAATAAAGGTGAAACCCTAAACAATACATGATCGCCCTCAACTAACTCTTGGGATTGTTAATGTCTAGTAGGATATGACTTATGTCTAATCTGAGATATAGCCATACACTTCTGAATAATCTAAAATGGATTTTTTGTCTCTTGCATGAGACTCAGTTCCAACGAAATTATAACTCACCAGCATCCAACCATCATAGAGGTGATCATTTTGGCCTACTAGAAAGAGGCTCATATGGCGATGTCTGCATAGATTCATGATAACTATTGTTATAAAAAACTCCACAAGCTCTAGGTACTTCTCCCAAGTCCAGCAAAGATTATAACATAGGCTCATATAAAATCTTCAAGAACATGTATAGTACTTTCCTAATACCCATATGTCTATGGGTGGAAATCCATACTCAGTATAAACCTATGTTCCAAGCACCTTCTGCAAGCCCTTCCTGAAGCACGATGTAAAACATGAGTCATAATCTAAAACAATACTCTATGTCTCCCCATTAAGAGGGAATATATCTTAAATGTATAAGTCTTCCAATAGACCAACTAATAAAGTATCACCTATACACTAGAAATATGCTACCTTAGTCAACCAGTCCACAAAAAAACCAAATAGCATCGTTATTCTAAAGAAAACTCAAGAGACCCACCATAAATTCCATGGTCACATCATCCCACAACCAATATAGAATGGTCAACGATTTCCTTAAAACACCAAGTCATTGATTCTCATCCTTCACCTATTGAAAGTTGTAGCATCATGCCACAAGACATCATATCTCATTTTTTATGCTCTACCATTGATAATATCCTCATAGGTCATGATATAATTTTGAAAAACTCAAATGTACTGACCACTTCAAGGTATGGAATTCACACATCAGAACTACCCATATTCTCATAGGCTCAAGAAACTGGTTCCTAACATAGATGATATCATCATCATTAATGGTCCAATCAAAATTTTTCTCCCCACATTCAAGGATTTCATTCATGGAAAAACATTCCATATTATCATACCACCTATCTCTAATCTAGATCAAAAGTGTAGAATCCACTGAAACTAAAATGAGATTCACCTGACATTTAATCTTCTCAACCAAAACCTATCTCTAATCTAGATAAAAAGTGTAGAATCCATTGAAACTAAAATGAGAGTCACCTGACATTTAATCTTCTCAACCAAAACATGAATCCCAGTCAATAAATTCATTATTTTACACTCAGTACTACACTTCTAAACTTTTTGAGACTGTGTTTTCTTGTGTAGTGTATCAACAAAACTATTTCCCTTTTTGAGAATTTATGACAGTTAAAAATCAAATTAATGCATATAATCAATAAAAAATTATTTCATAAAATTAAAATCTAATTGTGAAAATATGTACTTTAAGATCTTGTGACTAGTATACATAGTGAAATTTTTCCCCAACAGATTATGTCGCCAACACATCAATGTATAAATCAATGTAGATAATTTAAGTTCATGTATAGGTTAGTTCCATTCATGTGACCTCAACTACTAAGACCCATACTCCACAGCTCAATCTCCCTACATCAACACCCCTCCGTGTTCTATCATAGAATCTTCACAAAACACTATATAATAATCCCCATAATTAGGTAGAATCAATATTGGTTCTATTTTCAAGAACATCCTCAACTCCTGGAATGAATTATCACATAATTCAAACCATTAAAACATTTCCACTTCATATTCAAGGATGATAGAGGTGCTTACAAGTGGGAAAAGTCTCAAATGAACCTCCAATAATAACCCACAAATACTAGGAAACATGGATATCATAAACATTCTTGGAATTCTCCTAAGAAACCATTTCTTGAACTTTCTATAATTCCACTAACACTCCTTCCTTTGAGATTATGGGACCCAATAAGTGTACAAGATCAATCAGAAATTGTAAATTAGATATATTAGTGTATAAAAAATTCTCTCTTAATGTACTCAAGATGATTTAAAGATGTTGGGTATGATCATCATTAGTCTTGGAGTACACCAACATTTCAACCAAAAACTCTAACAAAAACTGATATAAGTATGGTTGGAATATTTTGTTCATCAGGTATATAATCACTAATGGTGGGTTTTTCTGACTGAACGTCATCACAATGAACTCATAAAGGCTATGCCTACTTCTGAAAGTATTCCTCAGTATTTCAAAAGGATTAACTCTCAATTGATTGTAACCTAATATTAGGTCCATCTTTGGGAAGATATAATATTCCCAAAACTGGTCTAAAATATCATCGATATATGGAAGAGGATATTGGTTCATCATTATCATCCAGTTTAACTTCTAGTAATCAACACATAAACTTTCAGTCCCATTATATTTCATAGTAAACAAGGTAGTAGAACCAAAAGACAATTTAATCTGATAGTTAAACCCCTTATCCATCAACTCTTTTATCTGAGTCATTAGGACTTGAATATCCTTTGGTGTAATTCTGTATGATGGAATATTCAATGGATTAGTCCCCACTATGAGATCAACTGTAAATTTCACATCTTTTTGAGGTGGTAGACTTGATAAGTCCTCAAGAAACACATCCTAAAAACTATCCACTATATATGGAAATACATTCTTTTTTAAAAATCCATCATCAAGAAACATTCAAAAACCCTGGGTGCTGAGCACCCCTAGTTGCTGATGAATTTTAATTGATAATCTTTCCTAGATATCCCACTCTCCATGGTAAATAATTATCACATCACATAAAAGTGCATTACTCTAGGTGAAATAACATCCAACAGTAACAACTCACATCTATAACTATAATCCCACCCTAGGTACTTAGATTTTAGCCTTATACTAGGGTTAGTTACTCCAATTAAAGTGCTCTAAAACAATGATTGACTCAACCTATTATCCTATCTACTAGTCCCAAATAGTAATAAAAAATAAAAAGAAAATAAATCTTCCTCTTATAAAAATTTGTAACATCCCAACATGGGAACCACATAGCAGTGCCCTGACCCGGTTGGTCTCATAACCTCAAGAGTGACTCCCTATGTTATAGAGGATATCATCTAACTGTGATGGTCTAATATATAAACACAGAGAGACTATAACCTCTTTATCAAAGTATCAAAACAATAGAAATAAATAATAAATAATAAATAGAAAATAAGCACCAACTAGACCAAATATAATAATTCCATAACAAAAACAGGCGAGTAATACCTGATGACCAAATTTGGAATACAATATCTAAATCTAAACATTAGATATTTCATAACAAATGAAAGTCAACATTCAAATGAAAACCCAATATAAAACACTAAGAACATCCAATAGGTCCCTGAATCCCATTCATTACCTCATCTACTCTCTATCCCAACTCATCCATCTAACATAAGGCTCATTACCTTATCATGTCTTACAAACATGATGTATATTCGGGTAACAAGCAGGCATCCTTAAATGTTAGTGAGTACAACTCATTAGGTAACCACCAATGATTTATAAAACAATATCTAGTCAATAATATTGTATGTATCTATATAAAGAATAAAATACATGCTTTAAAGTATAATATTTACATATATCCGATTATTATTTATTTAAACACATAAAACCATGGGTTCCGGAGGACACAAGAACCATCTCTAATAGGTTTGTCCGATTCCAGATTATGATATTTTTTCAAGGGATATCACATATCCCAATACCATAGTCATCATTTATCATATTAATTCATTTCATATTACGTCCAACTAGACCCATATTCCAATGACAACATTTTGGGCCTATAATGCCCTATATAACACCCCATGGGTAACTGCAGAAGTAGTTCCTACAACAAAACTCATTTATCAATATGGTATTTTGAAGTAGTAGTACATGTTCCACACACTTATATTAGTTTATCACTCTGGGATTTTGATGTAGCAGTCCATTTCCCACACACAGTTATCAATAAATCACACTAGCGGGATTTTGAAGGTGCAGCAGGTATCATACACTCATATATCAATTAAATACATATATAAAATATATCCTAGTAAATCATCATTAATCCAATCATAAACATTTCATACTATGGTATACCATTACAATTTCTCACAAAAAATCATGATTCAATACATTAATCGCATTAAATAAAAAGATAAATTCACCACTAAACCATTTTGCAATATATAATTTATATAACATATTAAACCATTAAAGAGAAGTAAACTATATCATAATCACAATTTTAAATTAATTCGTATTAAATTAATTGACAAATTAGAGTATCTTTATTTCCCATCAATTCCATAATTACAATATTTTATTAAATAATTACTCAATTATTTTCTTAAATTAAATAACCAAATATCAGTCGTTCCAATTTAAATTATGAAATACATGCATGAAATTATAATTTATGTATAGGAGAATTTAATTTAGACCACCTACCTAAAGATTGATAATGAACACTCACCAATGGAAACTCCCAATTAAAGTGGAATAACCAAGAATGAGATAAAAATGAGATCTAGAGACAAAACCTATATCTAAGATCATATAGATTAGATATATAATAATATAGATCTATTTCCATCTCAAATATAAGAAACAATCCCTACAAAAACTGAGAGAAAGATGAGAGATATAAGGAAAAATTATTCGGGATGAGAACCTCTTACCGAGAGAGGTGCATTTTTTTAATTTGGGCTCTAATTGTGCAATAATGGTGATGGGAATGCATTTTAATCCACATTAGAGCCTCCAAAAACAATAAGAAACATTTAGGGTTTAGTTGTGTCAACTTAGTGTCGTGATTGGGTGGTTTGAGAAATTTTAATATAATTTTAAAGGATTTGAAATTCTGTATGCACGGTTTCCAATACAAGGCACATGGTTTCCTCTGACTGCATGAAAACTGTGAGCCTCCTCCTAGGGGGGCACATTATTTCTAATAATAGGGAAAATGTTTTTAAAAACTATGCGTTATCCATTCTAATCCTTTCCATTTTGGTTCACACGTTTTGCGGGCCAGGGTGCATTTTTTGGAGAACAACGTACCAACCGTGCACTACCCCAAATTTCTTCCACAATTCTCTAATTTCACCCAAAAACATTCTAAGGTAAATCTCAAATAGGATACTATCAAAACAAGGAAAATGAGAACATATAAACGAGGTCGAGACATCCATATAAAAGGTCAATATCTTTAATGTTATCAACATATCATTAGAATAAGGGAATGATATTATGATAATAACATTTGAAAATTATACACTTTATATCATAAATCATAAACTTGAGTAATGGAATAATGATTATTATTTAATAAGACATTAATCATATAGGAATCCAAGAGCATTTTCCAAGAGAGCATAACATATGCAAAATATATAGAGTTGTGGCACACAAATAAGAATAGAAAATCATTTGCATAGTAGTCAAGGATCAACTATAATTCTATCATTGTGGAATGAGATCACTCTCAAAACCATATAACCAATATAGGTTCACTCCATATAATATCATAATGGATAAATCCCCTTACTGAACTGAGTTCACTCCACATTCCAACCGTATTAATCTCATGATATTTGACTGTTTTCCCGATGAATTAGTGGGAGATATAGGTTCTTCCCATAAAATATTTAATATCATCCATACATGTTCCAAAATATCATAAAACAGTAACCATATCAAAACAAATGAAAGGAATTGTGTTTTATAAAAATTTCATCATAGTACATCCTATATAAAAGAATCTTCTTTCCTAATCATTTTATCATCATAAATATAAACCATATAGAGAATTAATAAATATAGTATCATTGGATGATTCACCCAGTAAATCATAAGCTACATAAAAGGATGTAATTTTATATGTTAAATTATTTTTAATGATCACTTGGAACATTTCTTGAGGAAAATAGGCTTTGTACTTTGAAAAATAATCTTTACAGCATAAGAAATTTTCAAAATCCTTTTATTTTAAAATAACCCTTTAAAATAATAAATTAATATATCAATTTAATTTTAATAGTTTATATAAGAAAATATACATTACAATCTTTTTTAAAATATAAATTATTTTCAAAATCCTTTTCCTTTAAAATAACATTAGAAACATATAGAAAATAATTTAATAATAATTTAAATTATTTCTTATGGAAAATATGAATTCAACATTGAATTAGTTTTCTAAAAAATAAAAAATATTAAAAAAATTTATATTAGAAAATAACATTTAAAAATTATAAAATACCCTTTAAAAATTGTGTTTCTATGATAGTTGTAAATTCCGTTCATGTCGTACATGTTAAAACAAATATTCCTCCTACATTTCTAATAAAAACAAATCAATATTTCTATGGAAAAGGAATTCTTGATTTCTTTTTAAAAAAAATTATAATGTTAAATCATTGGATAAAATTTATCTAATAAATCCTTTTTATAATTTTAAAACATTTTTGTAAACATTTTTAGAAAATATGGACATGGAAGAAAAATGATTTTCAACCAAAAAGGGAAATAATGATGGTTTTCCTTAAAAACGTTAATTTGGAATATTGAGTACATAAATAGAGAATAATGATATTAAAACATTAAATATAATTAAAAAATCATAGGATAATAATACTCACAAGTTTCATGATATATATATCATAATAGATTGTCATTACAAGCACCATTATAATCAATTCTGATAAATGATGAGATTGTAATATAAAACCATTACTACTTTGAAAACATTGAATCTTAAGATTCATAAAATAATAAAATAAAATGAAAATTATACTATCATGATAACATATATTCATGATATAAAATTTCAAATGTTGTGTACATACACCTCAAATAAGAATACAAGTTTGTAACACAACGTTTGTCCCAAAGAAAACAATTGAGATAAAAATATCATACCACATTGGTAACATTAAAACCATAAACCCCATGAAAGAGATAATAAAATATATATTTAAATCCAAATATTTTTCAGGATTACCATTATAAAATATATTCATTATTAGTATATACACCTCATAAAATAAATACACAGTGAATATGGAATTTGTCTCGCAGAAAATAAAATTGAGATGTAAATCCCATAATTTAAGTATCATCTTCCATCATACATGTTAAAACATAATTTATAATAAATATAATTTTTATTATATATATATATCATAACATATATTTTTTACTTATGGAATTTTATAACCTTTTTGTTGACAATTCTTTGTTAAAATCACATTTTGGGTAATAACTTCTTTGTTTTCCATGTACGTTTTGATTTTTTTATTTTTTTCATATTATTTTGATCATTTTTTCATAATCTCCATAATTTTAAATATTATATAAATATAATATAAATTATGTATATATTTTATTACATCAATCCAAAAAAATGTATATATAAAAAATGAAATATTTCATTCATGGAGATGATAGGTCATACCTACGCATGAATGCAGTTTCATTTTTCTCAAAAAATGAACATAAACAAAGATAATTAATATATTACCATTATATAAAAATTTTTAAATCATATATGTCACATATATTCATTAAATGTAACCTAATTATTTTTCACATAAATTATTTTTAAAAAATGAATCACATCACTTTGGGAGGTGATAATCCACCGTACATATAAAAGACGTTACCATATATCCCAAAGAATTGAATGTAAGAAGGTTTATGTGATATAATAATTAAATAATAATAATTTTGTTATAAATATCATATATATTCATTTAATATATCCTTAATACCATCCATTTAAAATTAAAATGAAAGACACATCACGTTTTTTTGCGAGGTGGTAGTTCGTCGTATACACGAATGATGATTCAATACCCAATTTTATGGAATTGGAGATACATATAGGTTATTAAACAAAAAAACTGACACAAAATTATATAATACATGATAGTTTTTAAATGTTTTCATATTTGGAAAATATTTTAAAGAGTCATAAGAAGAAGTAAAATAAAAACGCATTATTAAAAAAATTACCTCTTCTTTAGACAACCACTTTCAATTTAACATAAATCCTTCCTAGATTGGATTTACGAGCTAAAAATGAATATATGGTGTGTATAGGGAATTAATGAATACATTAGTTTTGTTATTTTTAGAAGACATGGGTTTTTTAAGTGTGAAAAAAAGAAGAGAGTTGGTGGCCTTTTATAAGTTAGGCGATTGGAACACTTGTAATTTTTGAAAAGAAAAAGGTGTAACTAAATTTGTCTCATGAAACAAGAATAAAAAATGGGTAATTATCAGACCTAATAGAATGTTAGGTCTATATATGTCCATAAAATGGGGTTTGGAAAAGTTCCTAGGTAATTTTATCACTAATATTTTTTTTGTTTAATCCCCTAGTAAAACATTTCTATCCTTTACCGTTATAATGAATTTTTATTGTTTTTACTATTAAATATGGTAAAAAAATTAATTTCACACTATTAGATGATTTAAATTATAATGAATTATAATACATAATATATTTTCCAAATTCCATTCCCATATTTGAAAAATTTTAATTTAAAATTAATCTCGCTGACGTGATGAAAAATTAGTCTTCCAAAGAGAAAAGGTTTAAAAGTTTTTATATAAAAATTAAAAAGTAAATTGATTCAAATGAATTTTTTTTATTAATATATATATATATATATTAATTTTATGACCATATAAAAATAAAATTTAACATGTAAATGGTTTAATGAAAAGATATTTGTTTAATAAAAGCCAGTATTTTTCACTATTCACTAAAAACATTATCTTTTCGGGAAATTATCAAACAATTATTCCAAGAAATTTATAAAATAATAATTTAAAAAGTTAAGTTACTTATTTCATATAATGTTTCTTAAATTTTCATGAAATAATTTTAATATAAGTTTTATAACTGTGAAAAAACTATTTTTTTTGTAAAAATACATTTTAAGCATACAAATTGGATTTATTCTTATCTTCTACATAAAAACGTATTATATGAATGATAAAACATTTTATTGAATAAATTATATAAAATTTTCATTAAAATAACTCAAAAAAAGTGATTTAATTAATATATTTAGATAAAATATGTTTGTAAAAATAAAATTAGTTTTTTAGAGAAATATTTTATTTATTTTCAAATGGTTATTATTTTTATTTCAAATTAACTATTCACATAAAAATACATTATATATATACATATTTATAAAACATTTATTTCCTTTATTTTTTTAATCCAATTTATATACACAATTCCAATAACTTTGTGATATCTTTTATATTAAATTATAATATTTAATAGTATGTTACATTTTTTTTATACTCTATGTTTCCTGTAACACAAGCTACACTCATCATTGATTTCAACGTAATCTAAACTCAGTGATTTATATAATTTACGCTAAAATATTTTACGTGTGTGAAAAAATATTTAAAATATTATATTTCATTGAAAAAATATATTTTAAAAAATAAAAAGTTGTTACATACTACCATGTAAAATAAATTGCATCATTACAATTTGATATTGGGCTCGGTAAAAAAGGGGTTGACATTTTAAAACCCATTTAGAGGAAAATCACATCATAAAAAGGGATAATATAAAATCCTATTGAAAATAAAGAAAGAGAAGTGTGAAAGTAATCTAGAATAACACATAATAAGTTTCTAAATAGGATAACATAGGTGGTAAGTGAAAATTAAACATGAAATAAAAGATTAATATCCCAATAATGTTGGAGAGTGACATAGATCATTGTTCCAAAAAATTTGAATGATAATATAAAAATCAAAAACCCCAAAACCATAAACCAATATGTGTTAAAAATTACATTGATGTCATTATAAATTATGTTAATAGGATAACATTTTATTTCAAGATCCATTTCTTAATGTTGGGGAATTTTCTTGATAATATATACTTTGTTGATTTTCTTACTCCTTAATCTCAATATCATTCTTTGGTTGTTCTTAGATAAATTTATACATCATATTTTACTTTATGAAATGAAGATGGTTTTTTATGTCTTATTCACTAGTGGATTATAAGATTCATAAAATAATGATAAGTCATTCCTTATTTCTCTAGTTATTAAAAAAACAAAATTGTTAACAAAGTGTATAAAATAACATCAAATGTTCAACTTAATATATTTCATAAATAGTTAAACTTGTGGATCCTACCAATATGACCAAAATTGAAATAGAATAATTTATAAATAATTTCACTAAATTATCAAAATAAATATATACATAATCCCCCAAACAAAATTAATTACTCATTAATTTAACAAACCAAATATGTTAATAAATTGATCATCTATTATCCGGAAACATGGTAATATTATAAATTACCATAAAACCATAATAAAAACATACATGATTTCAAAAATTAACTACTTATACATAAAATAACATTTTATTGAATATATTCCATAAATGTAAAAGTATTATTAAATCCATCACTGATAAAATTAAACACTTTGTTATCAAATCATTAATTATTTCCAAAGTAATCTATTCTATAAAATTTAAATTATCTATATCAATAATATATTTATCTTAAGTAAACCCCATTTTTTCAATATTAGGAACATATTAATGGTTATATAAGCTTAATCAAAATTTTCCATAAAATATCAGTTTGATAATAAATCAATTCTCAATGTAAAAAATACAATTCAATATATTCTTAGAAATATTTAATATAGAACTTCAATATAAAATTGCGTATACATTTCATAATTATTGATTTATAATACATATACACCACAATTTTTATACTTAATTCCTATGATTTATCATCTTATTCCTTTATACCTCTATAATTTCATATGTAATTTAAATATCTTCATCATCATCAACAAAATCAATAATTGTACCACCTTGTTGATCCTCTTCTTGATATTTACCCTAGGAAGTATTTGTAGAATTACAATACATTCCCTATTTATAACATTAAACCATTGATGATGCTTTAGCTGAAGCAATATTCATATCCATTGTGATAACTAAACTTTATTCTTTCCCCAAAAATCACTTACTCTATGTACTTATTCTCTACACATAATACATTTTTTTATTTCTTGTGAAATTCCCTTTAATGATTCTTTCCACATTGTCAATATATAAGAAACCAAATCATCTTTCTTCCATGATCTCAACCACTAGAAAAATAAAAACACTATATCCTTCGCCTATTTGGAGATTTTGAGAGTTGGTTAAAGTGTATATTATTAATCACATAGCATGATAAATAATTATACACAATGTTAGTAACTTTTAAATTACTAAACATCTCATTTGGTTTCGCATAAACACATTGGTTATCACATTCAATGTTTTCCCAAAACCTTTTGATTTCACGGTTGACTAAAACTGACAAGAATAGGGTGAGAAAATATAATCATAGTGGGAAAACCATGTAATCGTGAAAAAAAAATTTTAGGATGACTAAATCATGACATTATTTTTTAAATTTATAACACTTTATGCTTTACCTATGTCATTCATGGTCATTATCCAAACCCTTCATGATGATTCATAAAGAGTTTGTGAATTTACAAAACATATCCATTGGGACTATCAAACCAGGTGTGTTGTGAGGATCATTTTCATATACTAGTTAATGCACGAGTCAAGGTCGGCATGATTTTTTTGAGTTATTACCCTTATGCACATATATGTGAAAACCTCATGCAATTAAATTATTTTGAACAGGATGTATTTATATGAAACCACTCACTATATCCTTCACAAATATCCTTTGAGATTTTTCTATGCTTATAATTATCCGTAGACATATCCTTAGAAATATACCTAGAAATATTCTTTGGCATATCCCTAGGGATCTTACTAAAACTTTCTCATTCTTATCTCAAATTTTTTATTAAACCTTTCCTAAGATACCTAATATAACATATTGGATTTATTTTTAGTAGACTATAATTGATACCAATTAGAGCACTCCACAAGAAGCTACTCCTCCTCGGTGTGATAGACCCCCATCCACTATATCATCCCTTTACTTATGAAGCCCTTGGGGGGAGTGTCAGTCTTCATCCAATGCTAACACATTATATTTACCAAGGAATAGATTCCTTCTTATTCCTATGATTCCAATTATATTTATAGAAACTTTTAATACATTGATATCAAATATCCTTGATGAATGTTTATTATATTAAAAAATAGATACTTTTGGATCATAAAGGTGTAGTTACTTTGTATAATTTAAACAAAGTATTCTTATTCTATAAGGATATTCAATATATCCCATAAATATATATCAATATAGTACTATTCTTATATATACAAAAGATAACACCTTTCTTTATAATCTAAGGAAAGGAAACATAAGAAATGGTGAGATAAGATGATTAGTAAGGGAAAATAAGGGAGATATCAAAATATCTTAAGAATAACGGTAGGAGAACATGAAAACCATAACCTGCATATCATATATCTTAAACATGAGTCATGGAATAAAAATTTAAGTTCATAAGATGATAATCATAAAAGGGTCAAAGATAAAAATCCATGAGATCATAACATATGCCTAATACATGGAGTTTTGGAATAAACATAAGAATAAAAAATTCATTCTACATTAGTGAAGGCTCATATTTAAGTCTATTATAGAAGAATGGGTGTACTCCCCAAACCATCAAATACAACAGGTTCACATCCAAGATTATCATAGTGGATAAAGTCCCTTAGTAGACTAAGTTAACTCCATATTCTAGCATTTTTTATCTATTTATATTTCAATATTTACCTAATTAATTGTAGGGAGATATAGGCCCAACCCATCAAATAATAAAAATCATACAAACATGTGCCAAAAGATCATAAAACATTTATAATATTTGCAACCTTAAAAAATGGGTTTCATAAAAATTTTCATCATAGAATAGCCCATTAAAAATAAACAAGTTACATTATCATTTTATCATCATAAGTATAAAGAATGTATATAAAGAATAGTGATATCATCATTATAAAATATTGATATGGAAGAAAAAAGGGTTTCAACTAAAAAGGGAAATAATGTCTGTTTCCATAAAAACAATATTTTGGAATATGAAATATATAAGGATGGGAAACTCAAAGGAAATCACTCATTATAAATAAATTATCCTATAATAAAAAATGATTTTATTTAGAGATATATCATAATATTTCAAAATTTTAATAATAATCATAATAAATCCCGATAAAGGATTAGACTATAATATAAAACCCTTACCAATTTGGTAAATTTGAATCAAAAGACCCATGAAAGAATAAAATTTAAAGAAACATAAAATATCATGAGAAAAAATATATTAATTATATTACATGTTAATGTTCCAATATATACATATAATAAAATGAGATAGGTTCACTACACTATGAATCTCTCAAAAAAGATAAAATGAGACAAAAATATATTATCTCATTTGAAACATTGAAACCATAAACCCAATGAAATATAGATAAATAAATGGATATGTAAATACACATAATTTTCAGGTTTATAATTATAAAATACGTTCATGGGTAATATATAAACTACATAAAGAAACACATAGTGAATATAACATTTGTATAATAGAAAATAATAGTGAGATAGAAATACATTACCATAAGCCTTGACATATTTAATAATAAATTAGAATATTTTATATTAAATATAATTTTTCTTATAAATATATTATATAATAATATATTATTTACTTATGACCTTTTATTACTTTTTTATTAACAATTCAGTGTTGAAATCACATTTCGGGTAGTAACTGCATTGTTTCTCATGTATGTTTTGATTTTTGATTTATTTTACTATTACATTGATCATGGTTACATAATCTATATAATTTCTTACATGATATATTTAACATATATATAGTGTATATGTTTTTATAGTACACTATAAAAGCTATAGATAGAAAATGAAATATAAAATTCATGGAGATGGTAGGTTGTACGTAATCATTAATTGAATTTTCACATTATTGATGGACAGAATAAAAGAAATAAATATAATATGTTGCAAATAAATAATAAATTTTATAGAATATATATCAGATATATTCATTAAATTTATCATAATTACCTTATATTAAAAGCATCTGTGAAAAATTAATCATGTCGATTTGCGAGGCCATAGTCATCCGTACACATGAATAACATTATCTTATCCCCCATTAAATTTAAACTAATAATGATTATGTGATATAAAAAATAATTTATGTATTATTATGTTAACAAAAACTCATGTATATTCATATAATTTATTATTATTATAATCCAAGTAAAAAAATTGAAAAACACATCACATTGGTCCACAAGACAGTAGTATTTAGTACATAAGAATGATTATTATATATCCCATTTGTGGAATTGGATTTGGATATAGGTATTTAAATTAACATAATATCATATAATTATAAAGGAATTTTTTATTTTCTCATATTTGGAAGAATAATTAAAATGAAAATGCATCGTTAAAAACATTACCTCTTCTTCAGATAACCTATTTCAGTTTATCCTTAAGCCTTACAAGATTGTATTTTTTATCTCAAATGAATATAGGATGTGGAGATGGAATAAGAAAGAAATTTTTGTAGGTATTGGAAAAAATAATTGGTTTTGGAAGTGTAAATAGGAGAGTAGAGGGGGTGTCCTTTTATATGTATGGTGAGTGGCACACTTATAATTTTAAAAAGAAAAATGGGTTCCCACAATATTCATAATAAATAAAGAGAAAAATGGGATATAATAGAACCTAAGAGGTGTAAAGGTCTAAATATGTTCATAAAATGGGTGTTGGACAAGTTTATAGGTAATTTGAAACTTATCTTTTTTGTTTTACCTCATGATACACATGTTTTTATCATAACCGTGGTAATTAATTTTTACTATTTTTATAATTCCTTAAGGTAAAAAATTAATTTAAACATTTTATATCATATAAATAATTATGATTCCAAATATGGCATCCTCTTTTTTAATTCTATTAACATAAGGGGCAATATTTATTTTAAATGTTATCTTGTGATGTGATGAAAACACGGTTTTCCAAAGAGAAATTTTTTAAATGTTTCTATATCAAAATTAAATATTATATTCATTAAAATTACCTAAATTTTATTAGTAGATTTATAATTTAACTAATGTTAATTTTAAAACCTTATTAAAACTAAATTTATCTTATTATTTGTTTAAATGAAAAGATATATCTTTAATAAAAACATGTATTTTTTTCTATTCACATGAATATTTATCATTTTAGAAAATTATCAAAAAATCACTACAAGATAATATTGAATATAGGATTTAAAAATTGAAGTTTATTTCTTAAAATAACATTACTAATAGTTTGGAAAAATATTTTTAAAATAAGATAAAAAAATATGACAGTCTTTTTTAGAAAAATACAATTTTATTAGTAAAATTTATATTTATTATTATCTAATACAGATAAAACTTATAATATAAATTTTGAAATATTTTCTTGATAATATAAAATAAAAAATTAATTAAAATTATTTTAAAAATGATTTATTTAATTTATTGAAAAAAAATATGTTTTTTGCATAATAATAGTTTTCTAGAAACAATTTCATTTATTTTCAAATAGATTTTATTTTCAAATCTAATTAATTAGTAAAAAAATAATTTATTATATATGTGTGTGTAAACCTTATATTTTCATAAGATATATAATCCCATTCATACCCAACATTTGAATGGCTTGGTGATAACTATCATATTAAATAATTGTATTTTAATAGTATTCCACATTTCGTTTAAATTTGGGGTTGCATGTAATGCATGATACACTATATGATTCATTTAACTTAGGCTAAACTCAGTGTTTCTTGTAAAAAAAGATAAACATGTTGTTTTGTGTAATGGGAAATATCAAAAATATTAAATTTCTTAAAAAACATTTCACAAAATCGTAGGTTATTACAGTAATATTGAGAATTTGGTAGCAACCTATAACATAACATAAACATGATTCAAGAATAACTATGTAGATAATATAACATGGTTGAAAAAGTACCAAAATGTATTAGGTTTACTCAATAATAATATACATGACACCTCATATGACTAAAATTTTACCCAATGTGTTAATGTGTTATCTTGGTGCACCTATCATAACATTTTCATTATTGTATATTCCAAAAAGTAAATAAATCATAATGCATAAATATAATAATTACCCATGGAAATCAATGGGTTTCAAAATATTTTCTCATATCACAATACATGAAAATTTCATAATGAATTAATTTTATAGTTGAACATAAGGTATGTATTACCCCATAAAATTAGGCTGAATATGATAGGTATATATGTTAGATATATATATAAATAATTTAGAAGCACCCCATAACATAAAAGGTTTTCTTCATTGATTAAATTTACTTTAAAATAATACATAGAATATTTATTGAGGAAAATACACTTTTCACTTTAAAAAAACTCTTCAAAATCACTAAATTTTGAAAAATACTATAGAAAGTATTTTCTTTTACAAAATAACCATGGATACTTATAAAGTAATCTTCAAATAAATGAGTGGACATGACAAACTATAATTCCATACATTTCATATATGTTAAAAAACAACCTTTAACACTTTTGTAAAAAGGTTAAACTAACTATAACTTTTAAAGTGATAATAATATTACATTAAAATCATTTTATAAAAATTAAACAAGGTTAAAATTTTCGTTAATAAATATATTGTATAATTTAAAAAATATTCAAGAAAATATTTTTAGAAAACATGGCCATGGAATAAAGAGGATTTTCGACTAAAGATAGAAATGAAGTAAAATATTCTTAAAACATTTACTTAATTGTTTAAATTACTAAATAGAGGGAAATTGTTATATTATTTTATAACTTATTGAATAAAAAAATTATAATAAAATTATTGGTTTTTATTATACAGTGATAAAATAATTTCATATAATTGGAATTCAAGCATAAATAATCTAGATCAAAATGTGATTAAAACATAAACTTTTCCAACATTGGTAAATTTTAAATCACAACCACTATGAATAAAGTAAATAAATTGTAACATAAAATATCATTAAATTTATAATATTTATGATATAATATGTAAATGTTTAGTATATACACCATTTAAAATAAATTACGTACATAACAAAACATGTGTCTTAAAGAAAGATGTTTTGACACAAAAACCTCACCCCAAGTTCAGACATGGAAATGTATGTATTTAATCTCATATATAATAAAATTTTATTAATTATTTAATTATTTAAATTTTTCAAACTTTATTATTCCTTTTATTTTATTCATTACTATGTTTTATTCGATTACTAAATCATTTTGGTTCAAGTCACATGTTTTGGCGATGCTCGACTCATATGTCCCAAACCACCTTAAAAAGATGACTAAGTTCAAAGTGGATATTATTTAATAAGATATAGAATAATTATAATGAAAAAATGTTAATTTATATAAATCAATTATGATTTTAATTTAAACCATAAAATATTGTTTTGAAAAGTGAACAACGTTACAATAATGGAGGTGGTAGGCCATACATATGCATAAGTAACATTTACATTTTCCACGATAATGATGGAAAAAAGGTAAGTGTTTTTTTATATTTCAATAATGATAATTATATAATAAATATTATATTATTAACTTATATACAGTTATATATACCATCCATGTAATGTGGTAATAAAAAATTTAATCACATAACTTCGTTAGGTGGTTACCCGTCGTACACACAATCCATATTTTAATTTTTCAATGGATGTTAAAGTAAGAAAGTATATAAAATAATAATTGTAAATAATTTTAAATATATCAATAATATAATATATATATATATATATATAATCCATCACCATGATCAACCATGATAGCAGATGATGGAAAACGAATTACATCGAATCGTGAGGCGGTGGTCCACCATACACACGAACGATTGAATTATTTACCATTTCATAAAATTTGAGTGGATTTAGGATACTTAATTAATAAAATTAAATAATATTATGTGGTATATTATGGTGTTACTATATCACAATGATGGTTTAATATTTCAAGGAGGTGGAAAAACAAATATAACAAAGATGCTCAGTTAAGAACAATTCCTCTTCTTTGGATCACCTCTTTAGGATTATACCCAAAGACTTAATAGATTTTGTTTATGATAAAAAAGGATTATAGTACATTAGGAGTGAAGTAATATAAGTATTTGGTCAGGTATTGGATTAAACAAAAGGCATTATAAGTGAAATGGAAAGAGGATATGGGGAGCCCTATTATAAGTGGGGAGAGGACAAAGTTTAGTTTTTAAAAATAGAATGTTATACCCATGTTATTAATCTGGAAAAACAATTGGACTATTATAAAACCTTATATGATATATGTTCTAATTATGTCCATATACGAGGATTTTTAAATGTTTTTAGGTCATTTTAACTATTATATTTTTAGTATAACCCCCAGTAAACATGTTTTAACCTTTACCATGGTAATCAATATTTACTGTTTTTATAACTCATTATGACCAAAAAATGGGTTGAAACTATTATATAATATTAATTATTCTTATTAAACATATCGAATCATGTTTTTTAAAATTATATTCTAATAAGTTGTATGATTTAATTTAAAATTAAACACGCTGATGCGATGAAAAATGATTTTCCATAGAGAATGTTTTTGAAATGTATAAAAAACTTTTATATAAAAGTCAGCATTAAATTGATTCCAATGATAAAAATAGAATTAATAATAATTTAGTGGAACTAAATAAACTTTTAATCCATTTTAAAACAAAATATAACTTTGTAATTGATTCAAACTAAATATAAGTTTTTAATAAAAACCAATATTTTCACTATTCATAAAAAATTGTAATTTTTAGAAAAAACATGAATATTAATGCTATGATTATTTTAACATGTTGATTTAAAAAATTAAATTAATTTTTTAAAATAAATTTTATAGAGGTATAATAAAGAAGATTATTTTTTAAAAAATATATATATAAAAATAATATTTATAGAAAAAAAAATATTGACGAATCCTATGAGGAATTTGATAAAATTTTTGTAAATATTTAGAAATATGTTTTATTTATAATTAATAATTAATTTTAAGAATTTAATTATTACTATTCATACTTATAAATTTAATATATATATTATAATAACCATGTCTAACAATCATATACTAGTTTAGTTTTGTTTTTATCCCAATTCTCTAAAAACATTTAAAAAAACCCATATATGTGTAATAGACTATATGTTTTTCTGTAACTATTAATGAATTGTGTGGGAGAAATTTTTGTAGGGGAATATTTCATCCAAATAATTAGAGAATATTTTTTACTAATAAATGTTAATTTAATGGTTTAATCCCTAATTGAAAAAAATAAAGTTTGATTTAATTTAAAATTAGATGTTTTTTAATATTCAATTTTAATTTAGAGTATAAACTAATTTAAAATATTCAAATTATAGAAATATTTATTTTTTAATATTTATCAGGTCATAATTTTTTTTAAGAAATATCGATTATATTCTAATAAAATTATATTATTTTCTATATTTTTTTATATTTTAAAAAAATATTATAATTTGAAAAAATATGAAATAAAAGTTATCTCAACATTTTGATAAGATATAATTTGAATTTACATAATAATCCCTTTTAAACTTATTCAAAGAATTATAATCATTTTAATAAAATATATAAATGTTATATATATTTTTTTGATAATTTATAAATCTAAAAATTTATGTTTATAATACCATTCCTTTTGAATAAATTATTATTTACAATTTAAAAGATTTATAAACTATTGTTAAAATTTTAATAATTAAATTTTATATTAACTTATTGTAAAATATTAAATTGGTTTTAAAATGGTAATATAAAATGAAATGTATTAAAATTAATATACTTGATAATAATTATTATGTAATATTTTTTATAAAAATGTATAAGTAACAAAATAAATAAATTAGAAGGTTAAAATAAATTGATATATATATTGAAATAGTAAATTATTATATTTTAGAATTATATTAAGTAAATAAATTTAAACTTATATTTAAAAATTGGATTACCTAACAATGAGCTATGTGAGCTCTAACGAGCATTATGGGGGAAAATATCGACCATTCATGAGAGCTCGACTGGCTAGCCGCTTGGCAGCGTGGAGATATTATTTCAGGATAAACATGGATGTGGGTGCATGTATCTGTTTCAATGTCCACACATGCATGTGTTGAGGTGTCGATGTAACCATCCTTGTCGACAAGGTGGCATGGTGGCATGTGTGGGTGTATGTGAGTTTTGATCCCACACATCCTTGGTTCAAACAGATATTTAGAGAAGTTATCATTTATATGAGTACTCAACCAAGGTGAGTTTTGAGGTGGAATAGTAGGACATGGTTACTGTTCAATGGCCATTAAAATGTATTTTTATAACACAGTTGTCCAATCAATCATGTACGAACTGTCCAATATCTCTTGGTTTTCTCATACCCTGTGCCTGACCCAGTGAGCCATGATGCTACCTTCTCCTACTCATCTTGAAACAATTAATGAACTAAATGAGATTACAGACCAAGATCAACATTAACATCATTCCCTTTTATTGTCCTCCATCATTGATAAGATCATAATCTTGAAGTCATACAAAACCCTACAATTTTTGAATAGTTTTAACCATTTTGAAAGCACTATTTTTATATACATAATCATAATAATTATATTTTGAGACTATATATTTGATCACTATAAGAACCAACGATAATCTATAAATAATTAAAAAAATTATTTAATTGGTTTTATCCTATTCTTTTCATCTTATTTTTTGAATTTTCATTTTTTTCATCTTATCAACGAATGTATATACTCTCGATAATAATATTTTGAAAACCAAAATTAAAGGATCTTCACATATTTACCTTTAATTTCTTAATAAAACCTTGTTTTTAATTTTCAATGAGTGACATTGATAGTGTCTTGTTATTTTTTGTATTTTTACAATTTTATAGTTGAAGTAGACATAAATATATTCAAATTATCCGTCAATATAAAATATTATTTTGTTAAAATTTTCTAGCATTTTCCATAATCCATGAAATTGAACCCCAATTCAAACATTATATAATAATATGTAACTTTTCTTAGTTTCCATGGAAGTCTCTCTTAAAATACTACCACTTTCCTCAAATTTTATCCACACATATGAAATACATGTAACAAATAAATTTTTATTTCACAAACAATTATAAATACCGATACACTACTCACCAATTTGAAAAACGCAAACTCATTCTCAGAATCCATTTCCTCTCTTGTAGATTATCTTCATTTCCAGGCTCGATAGTGGATAATACCATTCTACAAGATTGGTTGGTTTGAATTTCAGGTAAGATAATTATATTATTAAACATATATTTTATGATTTTAAGGGAAAATTTTCTTCCAAAACAATTATACAATTTTTTTTTTCAAAAACCCACCTCTAAGAGTAATGGTTTTAATAAATTTTTTATTTGATGAAATCCATTTTGTTATGTATGGTTGAATTATTTTAAAATTACTATTTTTAAGGGATATTTACTTTAAAAATTAAATTTTATTAAGGGGATTATTTTTTTAAAACTCTATATTTCATCAAAATATTTAATTTCATTTGTGTTATGATTTTATTTAAGGGAATAATTGTATAAAAAATTATTTTTTCTTTTCCAAAAACACCAATTTAAGGGAAATTTAATGTTTTCAAATACCTAACTTTCAAAATTATAATTTTATAAATAGATGGTGTATTCACGTATGATTTAAAATTTTGTAAAGGGAAATTATATTTATATGTCTTATGTTTATGTTTTAAAACTATTATTTTAGGAAAATCATTTTGAATTTCTATTTTAATTTATGCACCAAATGATTCTTCATTGAAAATGTACTTTGATTTAAAAATTATAATTTCTATTTTCAGATTTATAAAATTATATCTATAAGTTATGTCATATATTTTAAAAATAACTATTTTATATTTCATAGTTATATAATTTATGTAAAACAGGTTATGTTTTAAAATATTCTAATATATTTACTTTATTTTGTTATTTTATCTTGGAACAATTATTAATATTTTATGAAGGGTTTATTCTTTCATGAAAAAGGTTTTTATTTATCATTTTATATGTGATTATATCCAAAAAATATTTTAGTGGATTAAATGATATCATTCATGTGTTCTCTGTTTTTTTAATTACCATGGATGCATCCCAAATTTGATTTACTATATGTCCAATAAATAATCACTACAATTCATTATCCATGTATTTTATATATATTATCAGTTCATAATTTTATTGTCTTTGGTTTTTTCTTAAAGAAATATATACATATATACATATATACTAATATGTATATATAATTATATAAACATATGAATCCATTTTTAGAATTTTATTATTAAAGATATGATTTAATACCCTAGTTGAAAAAAGGGACAATGTAAAAATGTTTTATAAAAAAATTGACACTTTGGATTTGTAAACATGATAATGATTTAGGGAGTAAACCCAACCCTCAAAGATAGGTATGCCCTATATAGCCTTTAATATTTCATGTGGCTTCAAGGTTTTGTTTTATAAGATTGAAATGTTTTTTTCTAAAACTCATTTGAATATTTTAATATGAAAATTATATCTAAGTATTCTTTATGTATTAATATTTTATTTTTAATAATATTTTTTCTTAATTCATGAATTTTTTATTTTTAAAAAAGTGTTTTTACAAGGTGATTTCAAGAAACAAATCCTTAAATATTTACTTTCTTTTTTATAACTCAATTTTTATTATTAAAAGTGAAAGTTAATTTTAGGTTTAAATTCTGTTTTATTAAAAATAAGGTTATTTTTTAAAAAAAAATTGGTTTTGAAGGATGTTTTTGAGTTTTATTTAAAAAAATGGGTAAATATATTTTAAAATCCCATACTGATTCATTTTTCCACCTCATGTTTTAAAAGTTTTTTAAAGGGCTTTTATTTGAGTTTCACATACATAGAATACAAGTGTCATGTATACATACTTATATGGAGTATAATTTCTATTTACTTAGAGGTTTTTTATTTAAAATAATAATATTTTTTTATGTATGATAGTTTATTAAAGTTTTAGCCCCAATTATCCAAAAACTAATCTAAAAAATTCATATATGTTAAAAGGAATCTTTTCATAGTAATGTTTATAAAAGATTATACTACATTTTTTTAGCATTGGATCTGGGAGGGCAGGTCTCCAGATGTCAAAAACAAACCCTATTATCATGGGGAAAGTAGACATTATCCCACCCACTGAGCATGAGAAGAATAAAATGAGACATGATTAATATTAATGTAGGTTGAGTGAACTTTTCAAGATTCATAAAAATATGAAAACCAAGGTTTTGAGGTGAAAGTAACCTTCTTATAGTAGAGGATTGGCCTGTAGTAATGAACTTTATGTTTCACTTATTCCAAACACATACCGATCAAATGGTGGTGCTAGTATCCATCCTTCTAATGTCATAATGAGTAAGTAGTGGACCTTGATATTCTAGACACCTGAAAAAGGAAAATCTTCTATGATTATTGATTGAGTTCAAATTTCTCAAGGAGTATCTCCCAACTAATTTGAATGCTATACACATTCAAGAGAAATTATATCTAAAACAAGGAAGCATGTCTTTTAAAGAGTACATGTTGATAATTTCTGACCTCATGAGGCACTTCATCGACATTTTTCATGAAGGATTACTCTATTAATGTATGGTTTAGTGAGGCCTTGATTGATAGATATGATCTAGTTCCATTCACATATGTATACCAACATACAGTCTACTTTTGAAGATGGATTTAGTGATTGAGGGATTTTTGGTGGAGGGGAATTATGTAATAGTACATGGTGGTTGTTTTCTAAGAGAAGATTAATCATCTATTGTTAGTAAATAAAAGGTATTAGTGTTGAAATTATTGATGAATATGTATTTGCGGGCCTAGTTTCAATGTAAAATAGTAGAGGAGTCATAGATGATAGGAATTTAAATGCCCATGGAGAACAGGTTCATATTTCTCATGAAATATCAACTCAATGTACACAAAAGGGATGTTATGGTGACATAGTATATGGAACTCTTCATTTGAGAAACTTTTGCGAATGTATATCTCTCTATTGTGGGTAGTGTATTTATTTAAGAGTCTTATATAATAGAGGATCATGTGATACAACAAGTTAAGGAGAAATTGGTGTAAATCACTGTGTTATGTTTCTATGATTTCCACACCAAGGAAATTTATGCTAGGTTCATAGAGTTAGTGGCTTGAGAAATGGATAGAAATAGGAAATGGAGGTCAATAACCCAGAAATACTTGAAAATATTTGATGTATAAACTATATGTTCTTTATAGTAAACCTCACACCCAGAGATACCACATTTATGAATTCCATTATTTTTACAACCATAGTTTAAAAGCTAAAAATCATAGTGGATCCTGTAGACCGAACAATATGGATAGATATTCCCACATGAATTGATAAAATTCTCTTTCAGATCTACCTAAAATATGATAATTAGTTTATCTGAGATATGTTTTTATAGGATTTTTTTTTTTCTAGGATGAAACCATATGATATAATCCATAGAATGAGTTGGATATCCTTATCATTTTTATGGATTAACACCTACCATTATATATTTTTGTATAGTTGATAAGTTGAATCATGTTTTTCATATATTGGTGAGTGGGACCTTCAAACATGATTAGCAAGGCCTATGAGTGGGAAGTTGTAGCTGGTCACCTATCAGTTATTGAGTTTGGATTTATGCATGGAAAGAACATTATATGATCAACTCCTTTTTTTAGGAGTATATGGACGTTTTTTACAAGAAATTTAAAGGATTTTCTCCTCATTAGGACTCATAAATTTGTATTGACCTTCAACCCAAGACCATACAGATATATTTTTTAGCTTATCCAATTGTGACAGATGAGATCAAGGAGATGAAGGTGAAACTAGAGGAAATTATGGAGAAATGATTCATTAGACCCAAAATATCCCCTTTAATAGATCTGGTTTTTCTACTAAGAATATATACATGAGAATGGCTATTTGTGTTGACTATAACTCCTTTAATTAGGTGAAAATCATGAAAAAATACCCTTTATCAAGGATTGGTGACCGCTTTAACTTGTTCAAAGGAGTGAATTGGTGATCAATGTTTATATTTCACTATATTTGGGTTCATAAGAATGATATCTGAAAGAGAATATTCAAGTGTGGATATAAATATTTTGAGTTTTTACGGATTCCCATTTATGTAGAGAACACCCCAGCCAAGTTAATTTGCCTCATGAACCAAATATTTCAACCATTCTTATACTAGTTCATGGTAGAATTAAATGTTGGAATCTTTTTTCGACTCAAATCAATAGGATGAGTATATTAAGAATCAAAGGATTGTTCAAAACAAGCTTTGGTAGTACTAGCCATATAGTAGGCTCTTCAATTGATAGTTCTAGATTCAGGTGGTCTACTTCTTGGGGAATTTCAACTTATAGGGTAGAGTATCTATGTTACCAAGGAATATTGAAGTGGTACTTGCATGGTATATAACCATGAGTATGTTTTAGTTGAAAATATTCCTTGAGTTAGTAGGATACTTCCCAAGACTCATGGTAGATATGGGTATTGATTTCTCATGGGTCTAAGACTTTGATACCTCATTAGAATAAAAAAATTACACAAGATTTAGATCCTGCAGTGGTAGTGTTTAATCATAATAATTGAATACAATACCTTCTTTATGAGTAGTTAATAGTCTACATAGACCATTGTTGTCATATGTACATATTCAAATAGGGAAAAATCCATATATGGAAGAATAGATTCATGGTATTCCTATAATACTATTAATTTGATATTTTCAATACTCCATGAAATGAAAATGTGGTGGCTAATTCCCTTAGTAAAAAATATCATTTATAGTTTATGGGGGGAGGTGCTTTAGAAACCAACATTAATTAATTTTTCATTAGTGGATGATGGATATTTTACTTATTTTCAATTGATAGTGGTGGCCCCTTTATTTCCTCATCACATGAGAGAGGATCAATTGGGAGAAATTGATTTAGATGTCTTGTGAAACTGTATATCCTTAAGTGATGTATATTATGTATTTTTGAAAGTTAGAGAGCAAATTATCCACTTTAGTGTCATAAAATGGTTTTATTCATTATGCATGGGGAGTTACTAATGGAGTTACAAACATACCCCTTTTATGTTACATATAGGTGATCGAATCATGATCCTAGGTATTCGTAATGGTGGATAGTTATGAAGAGGACTATTTCCGAGTTTATCTCACAGTGTCACACCTAGTAATATGTAAATGTGGAGCACCACATCCCAAAATGTTTGGTCTAAACCCTCTGGGTTTTGTAGTTTATGTGAGAATAAGAATCAGTAGATTTCATTATGGAGCTTCCATAATCAATAAGGGGTCATGATACTATTTTGGTGATTATTGAATGATTGAAAAATTCATCCCTATTCCATCCTATTAAGGAGTAGTGTTTGGTAGAGACCCTGTAATGTTTTTACATGGAGTAGATCATTTAGTTTCATGTGAGACCATCAATGATAGTTGGAAATAGAATTTCTTGATTCATGAACTAATTGTGGTGGAGTATGCAGAAGGTATTAAAGACCCAGTTTTGGTGATTTATGGAGTTCCATAATTATACATATTTAAAAAATGGGAAAAAATCATGTTCTTAAAAATATATTACAGTATTCTGTTATTGATTTTGATTTGAGATGGGTGGATATATTTCCTTTAATGTTTTTTGATATAATAATAGATTCCATCTAACTATTAACTTGTCACCTTTTAAGGTCTTATATAATAGACCATTTAGGAGACCGTCTTTTCTATACAAATATTGTAGATTCATCATTTATGGGTCTAGAATCAGTGCGATTGATGGAAATGGTAGAAAATGTGATCTAGGAGTGGATGAGGATAGCTTAGTTTCATCATATGACTAACATAATCCTATAATGTACTTATTTGGAGTTTTAGCAAGGAGATTATATGATCACAATTTTCACACCATGACATGGTTTATAGAGATTCATCCAGAGGAGAAAGATATCATCTAGGTTCATCAAAATTTTCAATATCCTACATAGGGTTGGTAATGTTACTTACATTGTAGTGGTACTTTATTGTTGTACTAGGTGTAAAATATTTTCCATGTGATGAAGCTAAGTATATACAAGAATGAACCATCACACATCATCATATGGGGTGATCTAGGCATCAATGATGATGCCACATTCTCAAAGTACCTAATAGAGATCGAGGATTGGTATGATAGGATCCATCAAATTTGGGTGGTATCATTAGTACATTTTATGTGGTAGTATTGGAACCTTTAAAAGGTATCATATAAACTTGAGACATAGATGTTGGATCAGTTCCCTCACAATTTTATGTTGTTTGTCATTTTTAGTATATAAATACGTAATGGTTTTGAAGGATGGAACATCCCAATTTATTTGTGATCCGAAAAATTAGAAAATTTTAAATTATATTTTATAGATGGTCCATTGAGTTATATTGATGATATTTGTGTTGTGTATTCATGGGTATGTTGTATAATAAATATTATAGATTATTAGTATTGGTACATTTTTTCATGAAGAAATTCTTTTTCTTCTTAATCACATAATCAAATGGAAAAAATGACACAGTCGTTTTTTTGAAAATAGACAGTTTACCCAAGGAGTCGTTTAATTGTGATTCGATTATTGTGTCTCAGCTCAGGACAATTGTAGGTGCGTTAATTAAATAAATTGTACTAATTTAATTAAAATAATTATTATCCTCAAAACCATAAAATACAACTACTTATTGTCCATTAACATATCTATGTTCGGTTTGATTCCATTAACACAAAATTATAGAGGTATATTGGGAGAGAATAACATATTTGGATTTGTGATTTATTTAAGGGATTAACAAAGGATCTAAGTTGATCAAAATCTTCGACAAACATTAATCTTATCAAGAGGCATGGCTCATTATTTTAGTCATATTCTATTATTTCTGATTATTATTTCAAATTACACACATTATTTATTATTGATTATTTTTTGGTAAAAATTGAAAACTCTAAACATTATTCGTTCAACTTTTATTAGAAAAACTTATATTTATACCCATTTTTTACCATTGGTTGATCTATTCCTAATTAATGATGGTTGGGCCTCTACAATATCCAGAAAATATCTCATTATTATTTATTTACTTCCCCATTTCATTTCAATTTTATCAGTGCCCATTTACATGGTTGGTGGTTTGATGATATTTGACCATGATAAATAATTAGTGTCCAATGGATGAGTGAACATCAATTTTGTTCATAGCTATAGTGAAAATGATAGTATGAGTCTCTGATGGGTTGTCAGTGGTGTGAAGTGGGTGAAGAGGGTTTATTGGAGATGTGATTCCACTATATTTTGAGGTGAAGTGGCATTGTGGGGAATTTTGAATGCATGAAGAAGGTTTACTACAAGTTTTTAAAGTGCAGGATAGTAGAAAAAGTTCACAAAAAGTTTTAAAGTGATTTAGGAGGTCACCCATGGTGGTTTGGGAATGATCAGATGTGATAAAATTTGTAGTAGCATGATTTTATACTGAATTGATGATCTGGACCTCAAATATATGATCACATGATGTTTAGTTTTTATCCAAATTACATTTATAACATTACCATCAGAAGCTAGGGTTTTTAACCAACTTTAATATCACATTGACTGGACATTACCTAAACATGATATATTGTCTTAGGATTATCATCCGGAAGTGTATAAGGATAAACACTGAAATATACTTTTCTCACAACATAATGTGTAAATCAAGGGTCACACATTATATATATTTACCCCCAACATGACATAACATATCAGAGGTACATGTCGAGTGAGTTGACCTACCGAACACATCATGTACATTCTATTGTAAATTACTTGTATCCTACCTCATAAATGAGTTGGGTTTCTATGGCACCCACTGAGTAGCCCCATATCTCTTAAATTCTATTTAAATAATCATAACCATTGCTTATGTCGACCCCCACATGACATGGGTTTGATTGTACATGACAATGATACCATTGAGAATATAGATTCCATTTCTATGAATGATTACTCCCCACAATATCTTAATTTTATATATCAAGAATAATGACTAGGTTCTTGGCATCACTACCACATATTTTGTGTTCTTTATATGATTTTCACAAGTGTGTAGTGAGATATTGAAATTCCTTCTTCCATTATCCATAATATTTTTCCCGATTTTCAAATCAATACACATTTCACAATAAGATTTCTTCATATATGTATTACACAGGGGAAGAGAACATAAGTATTTCTTAATTTCACAGGATAAGAACAATTGGGATATTTTCATGGTTGGTATAATTATGAGAGTTATATATATGAATTTTATATTGATCTTATAATCTTTATTATTCCATCTAGAGAGTTCTTGAATGTACTAGATATTTCACCTGGTAATATGAGACAACTTTCTTGAATTCATGATGGAATTTTATTTTCTCAGTTATAGAGGACAACGAGCATGTGTATTCCCCTTGAGATTATTCAAATGTCACTCCTAAGATAATTTTATATATCCTTTAACCTAATTGAGTTAATATTATGTGATCTTATATTTTTTAACTTAATATTACACAATATAAATTTATTATTATGTTTAATATGAGATGTATAATTTAATTTCACACAACTCAATCATTTAATCTAATATATCGATTCCATTCTCATTTAATCTAAAATGATCCTTTGTTACTCTTCTATATCTTATTTATTAGGGATCATAATATCACAAAACTAACTAGAAATAAGGGTTATTCATATAGAAGATAATTTATTTAGAGTTTAATATTCCAAAATATATAAATTTGAGAATCATGAATGTCATATGATCACGATCAAATAATATTTTGAAACCTAGAATAGAGTCCAGTGGGATTTAATGAAGTCATATCTCTTGTGGAGATTTGGGCTAGTTCTCTACAATTATTTGTAACTTATTTTTATTTTTGAATGCCTCTCTTTTTTCATATTAAAAGAAAAATGGAGTGGGAGTGTTGTTGAATTGTGTGTGCACGTAAATAAAATAAAGTGTTAAAAAATAAACAAGTGTTAGTGGGAAAAGGGGTCAGTCCTAGATTAGGAATACATTGTCCTTTGATTTTCTAAATAGATTTATTCAGATCCAAAAATAATCATCTAAATAACATTTCTTGTATCAAAAAAACCGTATAGGATTAAATGGACAACTGAACCTTTAGAAACCGACTCATAACACCAAGTATCACCTCATAAAAGAGTTTCAAGTAATGCACATGAAATTACTTTAGAGAATCCACCAATCATCACCAATTACCAATCAAACAATTCTTATCCCTTAATCCCCATAACTCTACGAAAATTATATGTGAGTCAAGAGAACTGAGGGAAACTGATTTGGATGTGATTAGAATGATGTGGTGGAATTTACCTTGAAAATGTGAGAAAGATACTCAAAATCCCTAAGAAACCCCACTATCCCATCACAAAAATAATTAAATACACAAATAAATGTCTGTTAAGGGCCTTTGGAGTACTCTAAGACCTTTATCAGGACACATCCATGGGTTAGCTACTCATAAATGTGAGCATTGAAGAGTATTGGGGAGGGAAGAACAAAATATAAGAAATTTAATAGAATAGACATTATTGTAATTAAAATATAAGAAACCTACACTATAATCATCCAATATCAGAATCCATCATAATTAAAGTGTTGATGAATATATAAATACATGAGTTAATATCCTCTGAGAACTCTCTATGCATAAGATTGGTTCTACATGTAGGTTTAGAATCTTCACATGTTTCTAGCATCGATAAGGTTATAACTTTGATAGGATTATTTCTTTATCTCATCCTATAATAGCCATGATCCTTTGTTTTCTATTGGAATGGATGTGTTCCATGTGGAATTATCCATTATCCTTTAGCTAATTTGGCCATGTGTTGAGATGGAATATCTCATTTGTCATGAGGTACTTTTTATATTGATCATGTGGCACTTGAATTTATCCCAAATTCATATTGGTTATTCATTAATGATCTTCAAACCTTATGGGTGATATTAATCATGGGAAGTATACGAGGAATGTCTTTAACTCATAGAGGAACTCATTAACTATTGATCAATTTATTTCCTCTTACTACATAAATGAATAGCTTATGGTGCATCAATTGTGATTATTAAAAATTTATTAAGTAAAAAATGTTACATATATTCAGTACTAGGTAAAACAATATTATTTATACATTCCCATGTCCCAGAATGTTTAAATATTATACATACTAGATTCACTATCAAGAAATATGATACACATTTCTTCGTAGCTTCATAAATTATATTACACATCAACAAACCATATATAAATATATTGTGCATCAACTAAACCTTTTAATTTTGTACACATCAAAAAAATAAAATTTGACTTCATTGGGAGAAATCATTTGACAAGTGATGTTCAATGGTATAAAATATGTTTGTACCACCAAAAACATTGAAAAAAATGTTATTCATTGATTTTCACACACATAAAATATCTGTATCATTTTATTTTAAGTGTTAAAATATTTTTATTTCATGTTCAAGTGTCTTATTTTGATAATGTGTTAAATTCACATATTTAATTTATGTTTCAATGTTCTAATTTAATAAATCACTTTATAGTGTTATTTTTTGAGAAACTGTTTTATTAGGAATTATATATACAAATGGTTATTGTTTTATGTGTTTTTCAATTTAAATAATAATTATTCTTATTTTATAGGATACTAAGTTTAATAATTCATGTTAAGGTGGTATGTCTCTTAAAAGTGTAGTTTTATGGTCAATTTTTGTCAATATTTTATATTTTGAAAAAGAATTATTTTATTTTATTAGTGTGATTGTTATATTTTAAAATGAGATGATTTATCATTTATGTCTAATGTGTTTCATATTTTATATTTTTCACTTGATTTTATAGTATTATGTGTCAACATTTTTCAATTAACAAAATTTCATGTTATAATTTTAATTTTTTTTAAATAATGAGTACTCAATTAATTTCAATATAGGCATCAAATGTGGGTTATTGGTAGGGGAGTGATGCTCACTATGACCTACATGTGGGAGTGATATTGATGAAATATAGTGGTGATTATTATAATTTATTATTAATTAGATTCTAGATACTTCATAATTTATAAATTTGCAAAATTATGTACATTTTTGGATAAATTTATGTGTTGTATATGTTAATTTGAAACTGTTACAACTACTTTATATTTTTTTGTTCGCTTTAAATGTTTTTGAATATTTTTTAATTTATTTTTATAATGGAGTGTAATTACAGTGGTTTTTCTGTTTCATACAGAAATTTACCAGTAGGTTGAACAACCTATAATTATTTAGTAGGGATTAAAAATGCCACTAATATAATAAAACCACCAAATATGTCTAAAATATATTTATTTACCATATTTAGTTGTATTTTTTGAGTATATTCTCATATATAGAAGAGTTCTAAACCACCTCTATATATGAAAATTCACTACAAATTATAGTATAAATTATAGTATAAAATATAGACTTTTAGACCATTCTAAATATTAATATTTATAAAAAACCATCCCCGGATACGTATTATTTATAAAATATATAATAATTTATAATAAAGTTATAACATAAACTATTTTTTAGATAATTTATAAAAAACTACACAAATTAAATTTAATATTTTTCAAAAGCATTCAATATAGATATCCGTGATTGTTTTTGAGAATTACTATTAAATGATTTATTAGTGGTTAAAAGCATATATAAACATAAAACATTACTACTAAGGTCTCACAGTCTTAGATTGGAAGAGTTTTTTCTAATAAAAAAACATTATGTCTGTATTGAGAATAGTTCTTATGTTTTGTTACTAATATACGAAGTTTTTTCCATGAGTTCTCATTTTATATGATAGATATTAAAAGAAATTTTTATGTTTATGTAATTTTATATTCATCATAATATTTTATCAGATGAGTATTATTTTGTACATGAATTTAATAAAGACTTTTATTAAATATACTTTCTTGAAAATGATGATATTTTTTAATATGAATCATATCTATTAGTAGTCAAAGATTCATCATTCGCATAAGCTTTGAGTATACTTTGGAATTTCCCCAATGACTTATTTATTTTGATAGAAAATAATAAAAATTATATTTCAGATTAATCATGGATAGTTGAGTTGAATAGTAATTCTCCAAATCCATTATATGGATCATCAAAACACTATTCCATTAATTATCATTCATTTTGGGTCACCCACCCAATTGTTAGCCAAATCCCATTCTATGAATAGGTACTTAACAACTAAGGTCACCCATATCATTCTCACCTTACAAAATATAATTTATGATCACCCCAAAGTTAGGGATAACAATATTAATTGCTTTATTTCTTAAAATATGTTTATTTGGGAAGGAATCTAACACTCAATAAATTTAACAAGGCATCTGATAATCTCAACATCTTATCTCATGCATTCCTTATATTAATTCATTCTTTTAACAATTGATTTATTTTCTATTCCTTTATCCAAATTAATATTCACTATAAAATTAATGTTGGTATCAATATTTATAGTTCATAACTTTTAGTCTCAACACATAATCCAATTGGGGTTCCATACATAAACCAATTTTAAATAGGAGGATTATTCTATCAAGATTATATTTTACTCAAGACTCATATTTTAAATTTACATGATATTTCGGTTGTAACCTCACCATCATTTTCTAAAACCGATGAAAATATATTTGGAAACCTATTTAATTGAAAATCCACCCACATGATCATTGAAATCACTAGGTTTTAGGGGTGAATCAATGATTTAGAGTTATTTTTAAATTTGTTTTGACAATATTCAATACCGGTTAGGGTGATTTTATTTTTATATAAACCCCACATATTTTCAAATAAAACAAGTAACGATAAATTTATATGGTTAACCTATCAAAATTGAAATGAAAATGCTTTGTGTGATTTAGAATAATTCTGGATCATGTGACCCACTAGTACGAACCTGTGGATTATAATGGGAAGGGTTTGTCCATGAAATAAATCTACATGTTTCACAATTATGTGTATGTATTTTACTATTAAGATAATAAAATAATATTTCCCACTATTGAGATAGTATTTAAGCACATTAAGATTTCAAACACATTATCACCATCCTTCTTGTTACACATGTCCTACTTTTATTTACTCAAAAGTTATCAGGTATTTCATTTTTCTTCCTCTTATTTCTCGATACAGAACATCTATAATTTAAAAAGGTATCTACACTCTCTTATTTATTTTCTTTACTCAACTCTTATTATTATTATAATTTCACTTTTTATATTCACTATATTTCTATGAAAATTTATTCCATAAATGTTGTATATAAATTATTATGTATATCATCCTTTTTCATATTTTCGATCAACTATTCTTGAATTTTTTTCCACCTTTCTTAATGTGATTATTTTAAAATAAAATAATTTGAAATTACCTCTAATATTGGAAAATTATTTTATCATCTTAATTCTTATAGATATCTGAACATATTTATATCATAAAAATCATCCAGATAATTTACATTATTTAATTCCATTTAATTTCTCTTCACAACCCAAATTAAATATTATGCAAGTATAATTGTTATATAATAAGTCCACATTATATTGATTTCTTTTGGGATGATAAAATTGAATCATGGGAACTTATTCTAAGAATTGTTTTTTCAAACCATGTGGGATATGTTTTCATGTATGTAAAACTATTTTTCCATTGGAGTATTCACGATATCCTCACAATTTTGAAAACCATGTATTTAAATTGTGTGTACTTCTTGGGAATTAGTATTTGGGTTTACTGTGTCCATTTAATTGAGGGAAAACTTCATTTCATTATCCTATTCAAATGGTATGTTTTAGGGACTTATTGGGCAAGCTCCACCATGTTCAACATGTCTATATAATGGTTTTTAATATTCTTCTAGGTAAGTATCCCTTTTTTATCTTATTCTTCCTTTCCTCTTCTTTCCCATTCAATTTATTCTTCATTTCTTTCACCCATTTCCGTAATTTCCATTTGGGATGAACCTACATTATAGGGTTTCTCTAAAAAAACATATTGAGATTTATGTGATGTTTAACATCTATTGAGACCTATTGTAGTATAATTCATCAATGTTTCAATGATTTCAACGGATGATTGCAACTATTTTTATAATATATAGTTTATTTTGAGTTCCACGTGAAATTGGGATTTCTGATCTAAATTTTCAATTATAATATACATATAAATGAATATTTTGATTATGTTATATTTTCTCCAAGTGTTGGATATAAAATCATGATATAAAAGGGGGGTTTCATCATCTCCTAAGTTATAAACACTGGAAATGGTTTTAAAATCACACAATGTGTTTCTAAAAATTTTAATTTACTAGACCTCAATTCCACTAAAGGTTCCCAAATATTGGTTCGCCACATGGGCTCAAGTACTTACCGCCAAATTCCAGATGCTTCTGAATAGAAACAAAGGCATAGGTGTGTCAGCAGGGAGACTATTCCCTCATCACCAAAGTATAGCACAATATAAATACAATATTACATAAATAGTGGAATAATTAATTAATACAAATTATAGTTAACAAACGTTAATGGATAATGATATCAAAAGGAAGCTCATACAAAATTATAATGGTGATACATGTCATATGAATTTATAAAACATCCAAATCCAATATACATTGAAGGTTTACAATATATGGAACAAAAGTAAAAAATTTCCAAAAAATATCCCAAGTAGCATCACGATACATAGCTCAGTCTGATTCTCCCCTTATCCTTAGTAGTAGTCAAGAACATGTATCAGGGCTCTTTCCCTTCTCCATACCCAAAATCATATATCTTCTTGGTTATCGAATGACGGCCTAAACAGGGTGTGAGACTAAATCCCAATGGAAAACCACACAAAGTAATGTTCCAACAAGTCAGTGAATATATAACCGCACTGTGTAGGTAGTAATAGGATAGGCAAGGAATCACTAAAATTAAGCATCCTATAAATTCTAGGTTCCCACATTATAACTAATTCATATCATGAATTTCATTTAGATGGTAAATATCTGATTTAATAGTCAATCCTATTTCATTTAATCAAATTCATTTAATTATGAACTATCATTTAATTAATAAATCTCATTTAATTAATAAGTCTCAGGACCTTGCATGTAGCCCAACATCTCCCATAATGATAATCTCAAAGGATTCCTAATCATTCCATACATAAAGTATAATAAAATACCAAATCCAAGCTTTTTTTTCTTGGAAAACTTTTTATACAAAATATTTCATTCATTATCCAATTCATATCATGATCCCATCCTTGGAATACATCATTGGAATCTCTGTATTACTTGAGGTGTGGTTTAACATCAATGGAATTCGAGTGCCTCCTTGGAAGTCCACTAAGGAAGCTCAAGTATCACCCATGGCATATATGATCAACTGCCCCTTGAGTCCACCCTTGGAATCCCAGAAAGTGTCTAAGTATCACACAAGCATAAAAAAATAATCCTCTACGAGCTCATAGTTGATAGTACTACTTGGAAGTCGAAGGGTCACTTATACATAATCATGGTAGATGCCAATTGAATCCATCGATGGAATTCGTAAAAAGACCCATGTGTCACCAAAGGAATATAATCAATCCACCAATACCATTTAATACATATCATTCAATAATTTCAATGTCAACACCAAGAACATTCAATTTAAACCTCATTGAATTAGGTGACTCTAGGTATGGATAATCCTAGAGGGTCGAGTCACTAAATTTACTAATTCGGCCATTTTAATAAAGGGTCATCTCAAGTGTAATCATTAAGTGGAATGTCATATCATAGGGTCGTGGTCATCCCATCCCTTTACTTTAATCCATATCTATTATAATTTACAATTCATATTTCATTCAATTTTCTTTTCTTTTCATCAATTGAAATTCATTATTAATCATCCTATAGAAAATAGAAAAAGGCACACCTAAAAGTCATTCATAATCAATGGGCACCCATGGTGGTCCAAGAAGTTAACAACACACCAAAAGGGTTGGTTTGAAATCAATTATCATGGAATTTAAACAATTATACTCAGGTCTCACAAATTCAATAGCCCATACCTATTCATTTAATTCAATAATAAAAATTCATTTCGAGGGTGTCTCTTCAAGAATTAGGCATGTGGAACAAAAAATATATATATAAACCTTTCAACATTAAACGAAAAGCACAAGACCACCTATATTAAGACTATTGTGGAAATCTCATTAATTCATCTGTAAATGGGGATGACCTTGTTTTCTTAATGTTAAAACATTCCAATCGATTTCTAATTGGTTTGTTCGTAGAAATGGAAATATCCAATGATTCTATATCCATTTGGACCTACTTTCCAAAGGTAGGTTCTCATTAGTTGTGGACCAATGAGGCTTAAGAATTTTCGTTGGTTGAGAGGACGGGAGGTCAGACTCATCACGCCTTTTTGGGGGGAATCATTGCCTACTCCGGGACTCACTTTATAGATTTATGTTATGTTCGTGAATCCTTATTACACTAAAATGTATGAAAATGAGCTTTACTTAAGATCTGAAAATCTATGATTAATATGTATGAGATTTAGAGAATCTTTTATATGTATTTGAGGTTTATCGTCGATAGAGAATCATTTGTATTTGTTAGAGATTCTTAGTCAATGGTATCCATCAACACATTATATAAAGATCTCTTGGTCATTATTATAACCATTCTGGTTTAAAATCCACTCAGTGGGGTACTTGATGTTTATTGTCGTTCAGAAGGACATGGATTATTTCAGAGTTGGGATCCTACATACAGATGGGCTACTTATGTATCCTTGTTAGAAAATGAATTAGAACCCACATAGTTTGTGAATTGAGATATATTTTAACATCATATGGGACAGATGAGAATTAATGGGTGATGGGATTGAACCTCAGAAAGGCTTCCTATGTACTCCAATTTTAAGGTAGAGATCAAATTCCATGTAGTTCAGTTGGGAATTGTGGGTCTTACGTATGATTAACAGCCCAAAGAGATGTTTCGTGGTTACTTTTACACTCTATGATCACATTAGTCATGCTCGATGTGAGAAACAAGAGGTATTAGTAAAACTGAAAATTTGTACCATGAAATATGCAGTCACAAGGAATGATATGGGGTTTATGTATGGATGATTTACCAAATAGATAAAGATCAGGACTTAATTTAGAGAAGAAGCCCGAGAACAATGTCCATAATGATATATGTGCTTTATGGATATTTGGATACTCTATCATGAGGATTACTCCTGAGGAAGATTCCCAAATTAAGAGGGGACTTGTGATTGAGTTTTATTCTTGAGAAGGAATCCCAAATAAAAAGAAGTTAAGACCGGTTAAGTGAAATTATGACTGGGGATTATTCCTGAGAAGGAGGCATAGGTTAAAGGGACTTGAGAACTGCGGCTTACTCCTGAGAAGGAGTCCTAGGTTAAGGGTATTTGGGAGTTGGGGATTACTCTTAAATAGGATTCACATATTTGGGAACTTTGGGCTTACTCCTAAGGAGGATTCCCATATTAGAACTTGTACTAGGGCTTACTCCTAAAAAGGAGGCCCAGGTTTGGAAATTATGACTTGGGCATACTCCTGAAAAGGAGGCCCAGGTTAGGGGACTATGACTGGGGATTACTTATGAAAAGGAGGCCCATGTTAAAGATCTTCTCATCTTAAAATATGAGGTTGAATGAATTAAATCTCTCACCTTAGTGACAAGATTATATGAAAATCACCAGGTTTTGAGAGATGTTCCACAGAATTACTTTTAGATAAGGAATCCAACCAAGGAATCATGTCGTAAATGGAATTTAAGAGGATTATAAAGGCAATATGTTTAAGAGGAGAGGTGGATTTGAAGAAAAGAGATGAATGGACAAGAGGGACACCCAAAAAAAGGTATGCGTGCAGGTCCTGTTTGGGCGCACAGGTCCTGGTTGTGCAGGTATACCTGCGCGACACTTGGGTATGTGTGTGCTGGTCAACCCATAGGGTAATACTTGAGAGATGCATGGCTCAATACCTTAGTATTATCCCTAAAGACTTCCAAATTAGTGGTGCGTAGGTTCTGTCGAAGGAATAAGGTGGCGTGCAAGTGTGGCCATTTTCCCTTAAGTATTGGACCCTCAGGCGTGCAGGTGTTGATGAATTTCAATATTTAGGCCTTGTTCCCCCTCTTTAGATCTTCCATTATAGGTAAGAAATTACCATAGAAGTGTTCAGAAGACTTGAAGAAGAGACTAGGGCGCCAAGAGTTGAAATATGAGTTTCTAGATTTTTCATTTTTCGAAATGGGGGGCCCACATGGGGTATTTATAGGCTGCTGAAGACCATGGGAGAAAATCATATAGGATGTGCAGGTCACTGGCGTGCCCAAATTGTGGCACGTAGGTACACTACGCGACCGTCTTGGAACTTGCGTGACCCATGATGAAGAAAATCCTTGTTCATTCCTTTGTTATTTTTTATGATTCTTCAAAGGATGAATCACTTTGTGTTCAGGTATTTCCCTTTTCATTCGTTAGACTCTGTGACAAAAATGAGCATCAACAAAAGTCCCCCATCAGAGTTGGATCAAAAATGAATGAGGATGTGACTCTGTGGTAATGAAGAAAACCAAGGAAGGGCGGAGTGCAGGTTTTGAGCACGCAGATAGAGGCGCGCAGGTGAGAGGCGTGCAGGCTTCAGCACGCAGGGGTGCGTCCTGGCCTATAAATTTGTGGCCATTCTCGTGCAAAGAACCGGGCTTTGAACAGTTTGAGCTCTCACCGCACAGGTTTCTCTCATCACGCTGGTTGTAATTTTCTATATTTTTAATGCTTCTATTCGTGTCGTGCTGCAGCAGAGGTATTCTGACCTCCTTGGTGATTTCTGTGATCCAAAGACCAGTGCGACACAGTTACACTTGCGCGCCAAAATTGGACATTCACACCTTAATTTCCTAGCCATTTTTTCACTTTTCATCACAAATTTTATGAAAAATCAACTCACTTAATAGTTAATTATTCGACCATTGTAGAGATTCAATGTCTCCTAGATTAATTGGAATGGATGATGAACTGGTGAGCAAGAGAATTGATGATATGATGAACATTATTAGCCATTATTACTATGATATCTGTGATAGAACTCTCCCATATTTGGCCAAGTACTTGAAGAAGTATCATCTTAATTTTCCACATAGAATCTACTTGCCTCTGTATGGCCATGGTCATCTAAAAGAAGTCAACATTCTAGAGGCAAAGAATTATATTCCGCATTCTTAGTTTCAGACTTACACCAATTTTTCTTCAGCAAATATCTCAATGGATGGATCATTTGTAAATACAAGAACAGTGGAGAAGGCCTATATAATGCATCATAGCCCCTATGCCCCAGATCTGAAACCTCAAAATCCTGAGCTGCAGCCACATTGTTATCCTTCAATCATCTGAAAATCTCAGATGGATCAATCCAAAGGCTCGAAGAAGAGTTTGGACTTCTATCCTAGAGAAGTTGTGAAGAAAACATGGATGTGGGCATATTGGGTGCGACAAACCTGTGCAGATTTTGTCAAGGTTCTAAAAGGAGTCACAATATATGAAGTCATATGGGCTGGGTAGACGTATGACTACAGGAATGATGACTTTGTGCCAGAGCTAATCAGCCGTTGGATCCCAAAAACCAATTCATTCCATCTGACTCATGGAGAAGTAGGAATCAGTTTGTGGGATGTCTACAAGATCTCAGGGGCTCTAATTCATGGGGAGATGTATGATGAATTCATCCCCCCCCCCCAAGGTGACTTGGAATTCATCAGCGAAGACTCCAGCTTTGGATCAGGAGTTATTTAATATTTTATACAAGATCAAGAAATAAAAGTCCTCCAAAAATCATTCTAGAAAGGATATTCATATAGAGGAGTGGATGGATATGTTTCTTACTAAGAAAGAGGTGCAGGGACCCACCTATACTCATCCTACTTACTTCTCTAGAACAGAGAAGAGGGGTGCTTCTGGAACATTTTGGACAACTCTAGAAGAAGGGGAATTTGAGAAGTGGGGGTACGAAGTGGATCAGAGAATCCCAAAAAATAAACATCTGGAAGGCTTTGTAGCCTTGTGGATCAGTGGTTATCTTCGGCCATTCAGGGAATCAAAGCAAGGTGTAAAGCTAGGGACCTTCATTGTTGCAGCCAAGTTGGCTGAGAGGATAATGGTTGGGTTGGTCACCCCAATTTTGGAAAATATTCATTGGAGTTTACTCCATGTATTTATGGGTAAGTATAATTTGATTATAGTGGGACCATTCCTAGTTTTGCGGGTACTGATCGCCACTCATTTTAGGACCTATGCTATACATAACAGAGTATAGGTTCCTGGAGGTTATTTTAGGCCATCAGTGTAGGCATTGTCTAGAGTTGCTCTGTTAGCTCTCAATATCTATGATATAAAAGTGAGGATGAGCATGTTCAAGGAATTAAATTTATTCCCTTCTAGAAATTAGCTAATAGGGCAGTTTTTTTATGATGGAACAGTCGGCTTGGAACTGAGGTCATACATGCTGGCTTACGGAGATGGTGTACTGGCCACAAGGATTGAAGAAGAGATTATATATGAGGCCTATGCTACATAAAAATTTTCACACCAATTCAAGTGTCTGCAGTAGACTGTTGTATTCCCTCTTATGAATGTCAGGTCAGAGCAGCATCTGATGGATGCCCAACAACTATGGTTGCTGATATCTATGGAGAAGACCAGTGCAGTGTTTGATCTACCAGTTAATAAAGCGGTGAGTAACCTGACTACATGGTATGCTGAGAACTTGATAGAATAATACCCTGAAGGGGTGCTGAATCATCCGGTTCATTAGGTGGGGAAAAAGAAAATAACTTTAGAGAAAGAAACCATTAATCGAGAAGGTGATGCTTCCCCACCTGGAGTTGATTCACCAGGTTCATCACCTAGGGATGACTCTCCAGATTCCCAAGATGGGGATGATGAGGAACACCATGCGGCAAAGAGGTCTCATGCTAGATATAATCCTCCTGTCAGAATCAAGTGACCAAATTCATTAACTCCTAGTGAGTTACTTCATTGGGGAAATTAAATCACCATTACTTTATTGAGAAACAAGTCTTATTTTCTTATCATGTGTCTGTAGTTGCAGAATCTGGGAATATAATGACCCATACTTTACATACATTATTATGACTTCATAATTTAAGCGCACTTATTACAAAATATAACAAAACTAGGAAAGGACCGTATAGGTATAGAGTCTTTAGAAACTAGGAAACATAAACAACTAGTTCATAAAGCATCTACTTTTCCTCCCATTTATTTCATCATATCTAGAGTCCCTTTTTGGTATATCCTACTTAATAACCTTCTTCCTGACCTGGGGAAATGAAACATACAAAAGGGTGAGATCAAATCCTCAGTAAGGGTAAACAAATGAAATATCAATCACATTATATACATAAGAACATAACTTTTGGAAATCTTAACCTGAAAAAGAAATCATAATTTTATAACATGGGATAAATCATAGAAGTGAAATGTAATCCCAATAATCATAAATTAAAACATGAAACTTTGTGGCAAACACACATAATCATAAAGAATCATTTATTATTAGTCAAGACTAATTGCCAAGACTATCTTAGTGGACAAAGTCCATTTCTGAACCGAGTTCACTCCTCATTTTAGTCCTATTTCACTGAACCGGTTTAACCTGCCGTTCCAGCCATGTCTATCTCATGAGATATAAAATCTTTACCGAATGAATTGGAGGGAGATATAGGTCCCACCCATCTCATAATGATACCATTCTTATGTGTGCCACAAAATCATAAACCATACATCATAGCATAACCCACGTAATAAAAATGGGATTCTTAAACATCGTGACATCATAAAACAATTCATATAAGATAAAGGAATTCATAAAAATAATTTTATCACAACATATTCAAATAAATGTAATAATAGGGATAGAAACATAACCCTATATTACCTTAGATGTAAAATAATTTTGATAAAACACTTGAACTCCATTCTTGAGGAAAATATCCTTTCTACTTCAAAAACACTTTTCCTTTCTTAACATGTCATACAATTATAACCTAAAAGAAGTTGATTAAAAATAAACTTGAAAACTTGTAAAGGATGCTTCTTGGAAATAATTTTTTAAAAATACATTCATGCCGTATAAGTAAAAAAACACTCTTCTCGTACTTTTTTCGGAAAAGTCAAAAAGCACCTCATACGAAAAACGACAAAAGATTCCTTTCATATCTTTTACTAAAAACTCACCAAAGGGTAAAATTGGATTTAAACAATTTTAGGTGGATGGAAATAATATTACATATTGAGGAAACATTTATTTGGATGATGAAATACACCCAAGTAAATTCCAATTTATAAACAATCTCGGATAAAAATGAGATTGTGATATTTCCCTTACCTTATGTCTGATTTCCTTCGTAAGTGTCAAAAACTCATGTATAATGATTTAAATAATGTTATTGACTTATTACAGAATCATAATTATTTTTATGATATCATATATGGTCATATTCTTAGCTTCTTATTAGTAATATTTCATTACTACTTATTATTCGAGTGTTATTACTTTTTGTTCTTATGCGTGTTTTGTCGAATAAATTCTTATTTTTCTTTTTAAGTTATAGATACCTCATTTATATAATGGTATTAGTATAATATATATCATATTCATTCATTCAATTCATTTATATAATCATTATTCAATGAAGATCATGTAGAACGAGTCACATCACATCGTGGAGATGGTATTCCGTACGTACACACGAGCGATGATATCGTTCCTATGATCATGGAATTGTATTAGAGTGTATTTATACTATTTCATAATCAATATCACTTAACAATAATCATATATATTCATTATTTACACCGTTATACCCATCCAAGTAATGTGGTGGTGGAAAATAGATTACACCACAGCATGGAGACGGTATTCCGTACATACGCACGCGCGGTGATTTCATTTTCCATAGGATGGATAGATGGCTAAATAGGGTTGTTTCATAATTATAATAACATATCAGTATATGATTGATACTTATGTTATTAATTCATAATGAAACAACTAAAGAAGAAGAAGTGGAAGAAGAAATAAAGATGAAAGAATCGGTAACGGACATTACCTCTTCTTTGAAGTGATTCTTTGAGACACCCTTTTAGGGAACTAAAATTGGTCATTGAAGAAGACCAGGGCCTCTAGGATTTCTCTAGGGAAGTGGAGAGGAAAAAGTGGCAGCATGTGGCCGAGATTTCAGGCTCAAAGTGGTGTGAGGAAGAGGGGGAGGAGGTGCCCTTTTATAATGGAGTAGAGGGGCACCTTTGAAATAACTAAAAATATTATTTTATTATAAAGTCATATTTGGTTCTTAATAGCTCCAAATTGAGTTATTTTGAAGCTAAGGTGGGGATGGGTCGAAATCCTCTCATCCAATAGAATTTAGACAAGTTTAGGTCATTATATTAACTTATATTTTAGTTTTAACTCTTAGTTAATTAGATTGACATTTACCATGTCACTTCGTATTTTTATATTATATAGTTAATAAACTTACCATATACATCCAAGAGACCCCTAAGTGGTCCATTAATGATACACCTATCATGATATAAGTATCTTTTCCAAACCTTATATTTTTAGGAAAACAATAACAATCAATAATATAATATTTGTTTTAAAAACTATTTTATGTCAATTTTGACACTATTCAATAGTTGATTTTTTGTGAAACTCATAAAAGAATGATTACTTTGACCAAAGTTAATTGAATCAATCCTAACATGTCATATTAACCTAGAAAATTAGTGTAATTCAAAAAAAGTCTCAAATTATACTTATTTTGGTATTTATAATATCAATTATTCTAACTTTTCACTATTACGGTAATTACTGCATCATCATTGTGTCATAAATAAATTAAATTATTTAATGTCTAAAAATTATAAATAAAATATCATTATGTAGGATATTTTATTATATTTCTAATGAATATTTTCAATCTAATTTATCTTATGTATAACCCTATATTAAAAAAAATTTAGTAAATAAACTTTGATTTTAACTCCTTTAACTCTTCTTTGAATTAAATAATAATAAATGTCCTAATCTAATCCATGTGGGCCTAAATGGTCATATTTTATTTTTAAGGTTGTTTTTGGTCGAATTACACTTATCCAATGGAATTAGGACATGTGTTAGGGTAATAATAATATCATTTTTACCCTTAATTACCCTATTTACTTTTAACCGTGGTAAATAAAAGTAAAAAAGTTACTATTCACCAAAAATTATTTTCTTCTCATTGAACCACATTTTACTTAGTGACATCAACTGTGTCTCTCGGATTATTGAAATTCCACTCACAGAAGCGGTAAAATTAAGTTTTATGAAAAATTCAGTTTTTTAACAGCCACTTAGTGGTTTCACTATTCATCAAAAATTGAAAGTTTTCAGAAAAATACCAAAATTTCACCCTAGGCTAATTTCGATATTTCGAATCAAAAAATGAAGTCAATTTTGAAAAATAAAATTTACAAAATTTAAAAAAGTGGTTATTACTATTAATAACGGCTAGTTTTAATAATATTTTAATAGCATATCGTTGTTTAGTGAAACTCGGTATTGTGTATGATGCAAGCTATCGAGGAAGGTCGCGATTGCGTGTAAAGAAAGCCAATTAAGTGTTGTGTGTAGTGAAAGATTCCTTTGATTATTTATATAACATAAAAGTCTCGGGTGTTACATTCTACCCCCCTTAAAATGAATTTCGCCCTCGAAATTCGTCACTTTGTAACAAACAGATGAGGATACCTCTCCCTCATTATAACCTCAAGCTCTCATGTAGCTTCTTCTAATTGGTGGTTCCTCCATAAAACCTTCACCAATCGAGTGGTCTTGTTTCGTAGGACTTTTTCACTACGATCGAGAATCTATATCAGTTGTTCTTCATAAGAAATATCTTGCTCCAGCGTTACAACTTCTGAGATGAGTACATGTGAAGGATCAGGTTTGTAATTTCTCAGGAGAGATACATGGAACACATCGTGAACTTGAGAGAGATTCGGTGGAAGAGCCAATCGGTAAGCTACCTTCCCAAAACGATCCAGTATTTCAAAAGGATCGATATATCTAGGGCTCAATTTCCACTTCTTTCCAAATCTCATGACCTCTTCTAGGGAGATATTCGTAAGAACACTTTATCACCCACTTCAAACTCTAGGTCTTTTCTTTGGTTGTTGACATAACTTTTTTGTCGACTCTGAGCTGCCCTTATGTGTTGTTGAATAGATCTGACCTTTTCTTCCATTTCATCAACGAGATCAGGTCTTAATAGCTTTCTTTCCCCAACTTCATCCCAGCAAGTTGGAGTCCTGCATTTCTTTCCATAGAGATCTTCATAAGGAGCCATCTGAATACTGGAGTGAAAGCTATTATTATAAGAAAATTACACCAAAGGTAGGTGTTGATCCCAAACACCTTTGAAATCCATAGATCAAGCTCTCAACATATCTTCTAGAGTTTGAATTTTTCTCTCAGGCTGACCATCCGTCTGAGGATGATAAGCAGTGATGAAACTCAACTCTGTGTCCAGAGTATGCTGAAAACTTTTCCATAACTTTGAGGTAAACCGCGGATCCCGATCAGATATAATAGAAAGTGTTACTCCATGAAATCTTACCACTTACTTCACATATATCCTGGCAAGCTGATCCAGAGAGAAATCCTCTCTAATAGCGATGAAGTGTGCAGACTTTGTAAGAAGATCAACTATGACCCAGATAGCATTATTGCCTTTGGATGTTTTAGGAAGTCCTGTGACAAAGTCCATAGTGATTCTTTCCCATTTCCATTCGGGTATAGGTAATGGTTGTAACATCCCCTTATACTTTTTTCTCTCAGCTTTAACTTGCTGACAAACCAAGAATCGAGAGACATATTCAGCAACATCTCTTTTCATGCCATCCCACAAGAAGTACCCTTTTAGGTCCCCATACATCTTCATGATTTCAGGATGAATAGAGAATGAAGAACTATGAGCCTCATCCAGCAGCTCCTTCTTTAATTCGGGGATGGGATGAACACAAACCCGATTCCTGAACTTTATTATCCCATCACAATTAAGGTTGAATTCAGGAACATTTCTCACCTTCTTTTGTAACTCTACATCTTCTTTCTGTGCCTCTTTAATCTTCAAATGTATAGATGGTTGAACATTCATTTGAGAAACATACGATTTTTCCCCTTTCATTATAATTACAAGATCTATCCTTTGTAAATCCATAAATATTGGATCTTTTTTGATCCTCATCATGGATAAACTGGCATGGTCTTGTTGACTTAATGCATATGCCACCTTATTTTCTTTCCCAGGGTGGTAATGAATTGAGCAGTCGTAATCCTTAATCAGATCCAACCATCTTCTTTGGCGCATATTCAGCTCCTTTTGTGTGAAAATATACTTTAAACTTTTATGATTAGTATAAATGTCACACCTTTCTCGATAAAGATAATGCCTCCAAATCTTTAATGCAAAGACTACCACAGCTAACTCCAAATCATGAGTTGGGTAATTTTTCTTATGTATTTTCAACTGTCGTGAGGCATAAGCTATCACTATATCATTTTTCATAAGAACACACCCCAATACCTTCTTGGATGCATCACTGTAGATCACAAACCTTTCTCCACTACAAGGAAGTGTGAGCACAGGTGCACTGGATAACCTTCTTTTCAACTCCTTGAAATTCTATTCACATTCCTCCGTCAAGACAAACTTAACTCCTTTCCGAGTCAACTTGGTGAGTGGATTAGATAATCATGAAAAATCTCTCACAAAACATTGATAATATCCAGCCAAACCAAGAAAACTTCGGATCTAAGTCACTGTTGTTGGTCTCGACCATCTTTCGATAACCTCTGTTTTTGCTGGATCCACATATATCCCCTCTTTTGAGATTATGTGACCCAGAAATGAAACATTTTGAATCCAACGTCTATTCACTGTTGCTGGCTTGGCTTCTTCTGAAGAGGAGCCAACGTCTATTCCTAGTACCACTTCTGTTGCTGCTCCAAGGAGAGAAGAGCATGCTTCTGGTATATTAATAATGCTTCATAAGATGTTGAATGAAAACATCAACTAACTTCCATTCTATGATACATTAGGTTCAACCCCTACACCATAACATTTGGTGGACACTACAATTGATGCCGTGATTTTATCAGAAGAAGCTATCAGAGTCAGAGACCGCATGTTGTTGGTCACCAAGAAGACACATCAAATGCTTCCAATGGTGAGACTAACAATCTGAGATATCATTGGATGAAATGGTGAAACATGGTGTATATTTTGAAGATATTTTAGATCTTGTTAAATTACCATGTAATTTTGAGGATTTTGGATGTGATTGTTATCCTTCATCCTGTTAAAATAACTTCTTATTACATATCTGACCATGATTGGTTCAAATGTGTAGTTCCATCTGAATAAACTGCCGAACTGCCAATGCCTGCAGGTGGTACAAACAACCCTACTATTACAGAGACACTGGCTCAAGTGGAGCTGAACCCAGTAGAGCTTCCTCAAACTCATCCTAAAAATCCTGTAGAAGCTAGGAAAGATAGGTAGGAGCCTTCTCCTAATATCGATCTACCATTGGGTAAGAGATAACAATATTTTTGACTGCACATAATTTTCAAGACAACTTAATCAACTTCTGATATCCTTGGAAACTATCCAAAATATTCAATTGACTGTGCAGGGCCATCAATTTCATTGGCTAGATCTGGAGGTGAAGCCTCATCCTCCACCCCAACGGGAATAGATAGTGGAATAACAAGGGTCAGGGGGGAAAGAGAAGAATAGGGAACTTCTCTATGTGCATTAATCCCGTATTATATTCCCCCCTATGATAGAGATGCTGATTCAGACCCGAAAGTACAAAAGGAGCTCTAATTTTAACAATGCAAGGCATGGAAAAATATATGGAAGATCATATATGAAGTGCCTATTGAAGTGTTGTCATCGAAGATCCCGTGACTGTCATACATGTTCATCATGTTGGGACTTAGAATTTTTGGATATCAAGAGATCCATGCCGCGGTGAAACAAGTCATTTTAAGAAGGGAGTAGGAGTAGAAGTACCATCAAGACCTGACTAGAGTAAGGTTGTCAGCCAATATCGGGGAATTTGAGGCTCCGATGTCTCGAGCTGGGGCTGATCATGCTGCCAAGTTGAAAGAGCATAAGCATAAGATCAAGGATATTTTTTTCCAGTAGATGCACCTCCAGCAACAGTTATATGCTGTTACTGGGGAACATGACCAGCTTAACAATTCTCTAGAAGAAGTTCAATCGAATGGTATGAAAGCCATTGCAGATGCCAATAATTCTCTCAATCAAGCTGAAAAGAGTAAAGATGGTCGAGTTCATGAGCTTCAAGTAGTTGTTGATGAAGCTCGGGATACTGTGAACCAAGAAAAGGGGTTTGTTGACAACCTCATTTAATTCTTGGAAAAGAGAAGAGAATCCAATCTGTGGTTATCCTTCTAACTTTTTTGCTTCAAATGAAAAATATTTTCATCTTCAATCATTTGTGCATTCCTCCTTTTTCTACCTGCTTTAAATTTTTACTTAATCTAATGGGCATAGTAAGCATAGTTTGATTTTTACTAGGATTATAAAAAATAACCCTACATACTTTGAATCTTTAATTTCTCAATATTACCTAAATCATACAAAGTATATGTTTAGTGAGCTGGGACTTGACTTTTTTTCAGAGTTCCCCTGTCTTTTGTGGGCAGTTTAACATCATGCACATCGGACATAAAAAAGATAATGTCTAAGGTTGAAATAGCTTTGACCAAATGGGTTAAAATTTACTAAATTTCAGGATAATTTATTTGAAAACATATTACCATATTCAAGTATGGGGGGGGAATGTAAACTATGACTTAAGAAATTTTGAATCTGGGGAATAATAGAAAAAAAAGGCTAAAAGGCATTTGAAGAATTATTTACCAAGAATGAATTTACCACTATTTAACAAACCTGTCAGGGGGTTGAATTATACAAGGCCACTTAAGGGCATTGGATACATAGTAAAATAATAGCATCTTTAGGATGACAGATCCGTTATGTAGACTACTTATACAATGCCACCTAAGGGCACGTGCTTCATAGTTAGGCAAAAGAACTCTCAGAAATTTTACATTTCTATTTCTAAAAGTCCAGTGAATGTTTATGGAGATTTAAATTTTCCAAAGTATAGAGTCTGCTGTATGGAGTGGTACTTCAATATGGATAGGATATTTCCAATCAAGATTGTTAATGAATTGGATAAATGTCACACCTACGATGGTCTAACCTAAATGTATGGAAGGGAAATATAAACCAAAGACTTGAATACTTTCAGATCATGAAAAAGATAATGGGAAAAATATGTTAAGGATGGATATTTTTACGGATCACTACATATTTCCGTTAAGACAAATAAGGACAAAAGATGTTTTCCTCCCAATAATGAAGTTAACACTATTTGAAAAACCCATTAGGGGATTGAATTACGCAGGTCCACCTAATGGAATAGGTTGCATAGTCAAATAATAGCATCTTTTGGCTAACAAGTCCATTATGTAGACTGTTTATGCAAGGCCACCGAAGGGAACGTTCTGCATAGGCAGGAAAAAGAACTCTCTGGTATCAGACATTTTGTGACCAGAAGTCTAGAAAATCATTCTGGAGATCTGGAAGTATTTTAGGTTAGGATTATGGAACATGAAAATGAGTATTGTCCAATGCATGAAGGAGATACATAGACCAATGCTAGCCATAATCAAGTTGTGTCTGGGTCCTGAATTGAGGTGATGGACTTCACTACGTATCCCATAAGGATGGGAATCAAGCCAAACATAGTTCTTGAAATAATCTTTAACGTAATGTGGGATGAGAGTATAGGAAATCTTAGTTTAGGGTCATAGATCTTGGACCCTAATAATGAATACACAATGCGTGTTTTATAAACCGGATGTGAATGAAGACCAGGGTTTTCATACCAAATTAATGTTTTCACAGGGGGACTTTTCAGCCAAGGGACTGAAATTGAAATTTGGGGTTAGGGCCAAAGACTTGGGGATGGATTTGAGGGATGCTCAAACGTTCCTACATATCCCATAAGAATGGGAATCAAGACTCACATAGTTCTTGAAATACCCTTTGTACAGATTTGGTTCGTACAAGTGAAGGGTAAAAGGGGACATTAGTGTAATGACTATTTGACCCATGATAAAAGGTTCAGGAATTTCCATGTATGCACATAATCTTTATCATATAAAAAAATTGGAAATCAATGTAATTAATGATTACCTCTCAGGTGAGGGTGTCAAAGAATGTTGTAGTTTATTGTCGTACATGAAAAAAGTGCGTACAGTTTAACGTCATATAGGAAGGATGATGGTGAACCAATGTAAAAAATATTGGTTCTAGGGGATGTATCATGAATCAACATTGTATGAGACAAAGGTGATATAATGTAAAGAGATTGATTTTGTGCTTGAACCTCAAGAGGTTTCCTACGTACCTATCCTAGAAGGCAAGGTCCAAAGTCCGCATAGTTCGATTAAAGAATGAATTGGTAATCAAGTTGTTCTTGAGGACAATGACCTAAAAATAGTGTTTGGACTTACACATGGTTAGCATCCCAAAGAGGGTGTTATGGTTGAATATTACTCTATGTTCACGTGAGTGATATTCAGTGTGAGAAACAAGAGGTAGAGACAACCTTAAAGATTCACAGTTTAATGTCATGTAGGACATATGAAGGGACTATGAAGTTTAAAGTCATGCATTGAGGACTATTGGTGCTGCACATTTTAGTGTCATGTAGTAGGGAAAAATATAGTTTAATGTCATGTAGGACAGATTAAGGGACTTTGATCAGTTTTATGTCATGTCGGATGAATGATAAGTAATGTTTAACGTCATGTAGGACAAATATAGGGACACATTTTAAAGTCATCTTGGACATGAACACATTTTTGGGTCATGTTGGACAATTAGGGTGTTGTACAGTTTAGCATCCTGTAGCTATGATGATGGGGAAAATACAGTTTAATGTCATGTTGGGCAAAAGGTGGACAATGCAATTTAATGTCATGCAGTAAGGAAAAAAGAGAGGCTGTATAGTTTAACATCATATAGCGAGGATGACATAATTTAATGTCGTGTTGGGAAAAAGTGCAAATAGTTTAAGGTCATATGCATGGACCATAGAAAGGACAACAAAATTTAACATCTTACTAGATGTAAGGGACTTCTATACAGTTTAGCGTCATGTAGCTAGGACGTCACAGTTTAACGTCATGTTGGACGTAAGGGACTATACAGTTTAAATTCTTGCAGCAAGGAAAACATAGTTTAACATCATGTTGGAAGTTATTTTATTTTTGTTACACAAAATAATTCTTCAAGAATCTTGTATTGGTTGGAGTTTTAATGAGTTCTTCATCCGTTGAGATTAAATAATAAGCTCAATTGGAGTAGACCTTATGTATTGAGTAAGTTCCTTCCCATTTTGGCTCCAGCTTGGGAGGTTTCACTCCTGGTATCATTGGAGTTCTGAGAACCAATACCAATTCTACCTGAATGAATGAACGAAGATGAACTTTTTTATTGAATGCTCATGCTATTAGATTTTGATAGACTTCCATGTGGTGTAAGGTGAACAATATTTTCTCATCTAATCATTCCAATTCATCCAATCAATTTTGAGATTGTTCATTTGTAGATGACTGATCACAAATGGATACCCTGAGTGAGGGTAATTGAACCTCAATGGGAAAGACAACTTCTATTCTATATACCAATGAATATGGAGTTGACCGCCTTCCAGTGCAGGTGGTGGTCCGATAAGCCCATAAAGCATGAAAAGGTATATCAGGCCAAGATTTATTTTCTTTATCCACCATGTTTTTCGGTATGTTTTAAAGTGTCTTGTTGAAGGCTTATATTTGGCCATTGGCTGGTGTATGATACCAAGATGAATGGTTAGATTTGATTTTGTATTATTGATACAACTTCCTTTCCTCAGATGAACAGAAGTTGGTGCCATTGTTCGTTTATATGGTATGAGGGACACCAAATCTGGTAATGATGTAAGACTTGATGAAGCTAAAAAAATGCTTTTAGAACTAACTTATTTGAGAGGTATTTCCTCTGCCCATTTCGAAAAGAATTTAGTAGCAGTAAGAATGTACTTAAACTGCTTGGATGTAGCTGAAGGATAAGGTCCTACTACATCCATTTCCCATGTGGAAAATGACCACGAGAATTTAGCTGTATGAAGAAACTCTAGGGGTTGATGAATAAAGTTGGCATGTACATGGAAAGAATGACACTTCTTTGTGAAATCAACACAATCTTGTATCATTGAAGGCCAAAAGTATCAAAGCCTTCGAATTTGATCAGATAGTCCATGTATGGATTGATGGCACAACAGACTCCTACATGCACATCTTTCATGACAACCATTGTCTCTTCACTGTCAATTCATCTGAAGAGAATTCAATCAAAACCTCTTTTGTAGTGAAATTTCTCTAGGTGATCTGGGCTATCAAAAAGAGTAAAATTGACCAAACGTTGCCAGATATGTTCTTTCTCAGCTCTATCAGGTGGAAGTGTTCCATTTTGAAGGTATTCTTTGATAGGTGTCATCCATCCTGTAGTATGACCATATGGTTCAAGAATGGGACTATTTTCAATGATTTACTTTGTTCTGGTTTGAACATAAGGTGAAATTGTACGACGGCGGGCAATACTGATGATTTTTTGGTCCCGATTTTGATCTGCCAGAGATGTGGCTATATTAGCCAGTGTGTCATCTTGAGCATTTTGTGATCGTGGAATATAAGAAAATATCAGTTCTGAAGGAAATTCTGCCATTAACTCTCTGATGTAATCATACAAAGGGATTGACTCTTCTTTTCTGAATTCATAATCCCCATTTACTTCTTTGATTACCAGGTATGAATAACCTTTCACTTCTAAGTGATTCACTTGTTCCTGAAGCACCAACTATAATCCTGCGATAAGGGCTTAATATTCTGCTTCATTACTTGTCCCTTCTTCCCACAATAATAAGGAATAAGGATGCACTACCTTTCCTGGTGAAATGACCACAATTCCTAACCCAACTTTGCTGAATATAGGATCTTCTATTTTATTCCCTGTTGGACTTCTAGAAGCACCATCAAAGTACATTTCCTATGTTTGAAGAATATCTTCAATAGAGAATTATTCCTCATCAGGAAGTTCAATATCTGAAGATGTATCTTCTACTGAAGGATGTTCAGCAAGGAAATCACCCAGATCTTGGCCCTTTATTTCCTTTTGAGACACTTATTGGATATCAAATTCCTGCAAAATAACTACCCATCTTTCTAGATGTCATGTTAGCATTGGACGACTAAGGATGAATTTGAGTGGGTTATTGCGATATACCAATTGAACCTCATGATGTTTCAGGTGTTGTCTCAATTTCTGAACCACACTTATTAATGCTAGGCAGCACTTATCAATACATGAATATCGGGTTTTTGCTTCAAGAATAGTCCGACTGAGATAGTTAAGACTGGTTTCATTCCCAGTATCATTCTTTTGGGCATGGAAGCCTCCCAAAGATCACTATAAGTCTGTCACATAAAGAATAAGTGGTCTTCCTTCAATAGTTCGTATTAATACTGGTGGATTCAAGAGATATTTCATGAGAATATTGAATGCTTCTTGACATTATTCAGTCCACTGGTAAGTGACTCCCTTCTTCATCAATTTGGTGAAGGGTAAGTTTTTCCTACCAAATTGGCGATGAAACACCAAATATAGGCCAAGTGTCCTAGAATTCCTCTCAACTATTTCAAATTTCGAGGATGTGACATAACAATGATTGAATTTTTCTTCTCAAGATCGACTTCGATACCATGATGGCATACAAAAAAACCTATAAATTTTCCTATGGTTACCCCAAAAGCACATTTTAAGGGGTTCATCTTCAAATTATGTTGTCGAAGTTTGAGAAATATGACCTCTAAATCTTCCAAGTGATTAGAACTTTGTTTGGATTTAACCACCAAATCGTCCACATAACATTCAACAAATTTCCCAAAAAAGGGTTTGAAGATACAGTCCATGGCACATTGATATGTTGCGCCTATATTCTTCAGGCCAAAGGGCATTACCTGACAGAAAAACACACCCTGAGGGTCTCTAAAGGTTGTAGATTCATCAAATTTTAGATCCATTAAGATTCGATTATATCTAGAATGTCCATCTATTAAGGAAAGTACTTCATAGACAGCCGTTGCAATAATTAAGAGTTCTGTGATCGGAACTGGAAAATCATCATTAGGACAATGCTGATTAAGATCTCTAAAATCAATGAAAACTCTAATTTCTCCATTTTTCTTTTTCACTGGGGAAATATTAGCCAACCATATGGGATATTTAACTTCTCTGAAGAATTTAGCTTTGATAATCTTTTCCACTTCAGCTTAAATTTTGGAAGCATAAGTTGGGTGTGCTCTTCATCCAGCTTGTTTGAATCCTCAATGTTCTTATGGAAACCCAAAATATGAGTAGAAACATCGAGATCAATCCCTATCATCTCTGTATAGTTCTAAGAAAATATATCTCGATTTTGAATTAAAAATGAAATATACGTTTCTTGCTCTTCAAGAGTCATGGCTGCACAAATTAAAGTGGGGCGTGGATCTTCTTTTGTACCCAGATTTATTTCTCTGAGTTCATCCATAGTGGTTGAGATACCCTCTTCAAATGTTATAGAAGCATCCCTGAAATCTTCCTATTCTTCTTCAACATGTGTTACTTCTTCTATTTCTACATTCATAGTAGATGAAGAAGCAGAATTTCCATGATCAGGAGAGATGTTAAAATTTGAACATCTTGAAGAAGAGGATTCCATTTCTAACCCTATTGATGATGAAGGTTTTTCCTTAGGTAATAAAGAGGAGATTATGTATTGAGAATCGACATCATCGTTCACCTCTAACATTCTTATAACTTCTTCTGGCCTAGTTGGTGAAGTATAGACTTGTTGTATTTCAGAGGATTAAATGAAAACATCTTTATTTGAGATTTCATCATTTCTTGGTGAATCACCACTTTCTCCCATGCTGTCTGGATTGATTGCTGTAATTGACATTATGGAAGTTTCTATAAGATTATTTGGATCAGGGTCTATCCTATCAATTTGACTGATAAGAAACACATAATCTGTACTCCGATTTGTGAATGGGTTTACAGAAATCTTTTCCAAACCATATAGAGCATTAATTTTGGTGACCTCCTTTGTATTGGATTTATACTTCCCTTCCATGTGATATAATTCCGCCTAAATGTATTGAGACTCACATGTTTTGAATGGGGATTTACGACCATACAATTTCCCAATTTGACCATTGAAATAATATTTGAGTCATTGATGGTATGTTAAAGGGATAGCCGCATGTTGATGCAGCCAAGGTATTCTAAGAAAAACATTGAATGTTGTATCATGATCAACAAACATGAAATCTGAATTGGATACAAGGTCTCACAATTGAGTTCTGAGTGTAATCTCACCCATTGGTTCTTGTTCATTTTTATCATATCCTTGCAACATCAATATAGAAGGAGATAAATCATATTTGGTGAGGCCCTATCGAAGAAGTGTATGAATGGGGATGAGGTTGACTCTGGAAAAATTATTAATGAAAGATCATGGGATTTCCACACCATTGACCTTGCAATATAAATACAAAGGTATAATATGTTAATGCACAACATCATCCTCATCTTAATCTATAAAAGATATCACTGCATGGAATTCTGTAGGATTATTCTCTACATGTTAGACTTCAGCTACAGTAATTTCAGTTTTGAACACCCGAGGACTTACAAAGCCGCAATGAGTGCCTCCCAAAGATCCTTTGATAAATTCAAGGCATCTAAAATTGATAACATGGTCGGTACTTGGGAAAAATGCTTCAAGACATCATATTTTTATCGAGAGGTCTGTGTTTCCCAACAGGAACATGTGGTTTCATAGGTGCTATAGAAGTTGATTCTTTGAAAGTAGATGCATCTTGTATCAGGGTAGGAGTTGGAAATTTTCTTGGATTTGAAAGATTAGACCGAATAGGTCTATTTACATACTGAGAGGAAGAAGGTGGAACCTCTAACTGATCCTCCAGAATAACTGTAACAAGACAGAATCTGCCATGCGTGGAAGAACATAGTTGTTCTTGTTGAGCCCGCTAAAGGGCTCTACCATGAGTTTCTGCTTCATACACAGTTCTAGCAGTGGTAGAATTGGAATAGTGGCTTTTGGGTTATACATGTCTTCCTATGTATCCCAGACCTCTAGAACTCCCTCTAATTCCTCTGTTTGATACAGGTAATTCGAGCTCATCAAGATCAAAACTGTGATTGTAATAAGGATCTGTTAAGTGAATCATTTTAATAGAACCAAAAATAAACTCTTCATCTAATGAAGATACTGCCTGATTAGCCTATTTAGGCAGTTCCGTTTGGTGGGGTGGGGCCCGTGGATTTGAAGTAGATGGCATAAAATCTTCCAGAGTCAAAGAAAACTTGGGCTTTGACATGATTTTATCTTCTTCTGATTGTTCCTCTTTCTTCAAATTATGCTACCCATTCGAGGATTTTCACTCTGATGAAGAGGGTTTTGTTGTGGCATTCATAGCAGAAGACACAATTTGTTTCTTCGATTGCATTTAAAAATTTTCATGGGTTTGGTTGATCATTTTACAGACCATCCAATCAACATATTTCTATGCATTTTTGTTTTTGGCATCCTTCCACTCGCATTATTTCTCTAGATCTGTAGCAGTGACACATGCTACCTGAGAAAAAGAACCATTCAATTTGACTTGTCCTGAGTCCACCATTTTTTTAGGAGTTCATTAAAGACAAAAAAATCTTGAATGGGATGCCCCAACATATAATGAAATGGGAAATAATTGGGAAGGTCTTCATCTCCTTCTTTGTTTGTCCTTTTGGGCATTTTCAACTGAACCAAATTATTTTCCAGAGCCGAAATGAAGTAACCAGGAACATTTTTATTTTGGAAAGAGTAAACATTACTCTTCATATCCTTAAATTGTTTCCGTCTTTGATCTCTATGATCATATTGATAAAACAGCCTCTATTGTTGATGCTCAGAAGGTGGAGCCCTTCGATAAGATGAAGGTTTTGAAGTAGAAGTAGGTACAGGTGCTTGTTTAAGTATAACTATAGCAGTCTATGCTTTACCCATTCTTCTTACTATAGCTGATGGAATTACAAGAGCATTATCCATAGTCATTTTAAGAGAGTCTTCGATCTGCTGAGTGATCAAAGTAAGGTATTGAAACCCTCATGTGTATTTCACAAGGATCAATGGTGTGAGTAATCCATCACACAACTTTTCCACACATATTGGCAACAAATCTTCATGAAAGAGTGCTAAGATTAAGGAATATGTTAATCCCTTCTAGAGAGCAATGAAATATGAAACTCTTTTATTATCCCTTTTCTTAAAATTATTAAGATCAAAAACTTTTTTCTTTGGAAAAGTTGAGCTGAATTGAAGATGAAATCATTGACAAAGATCCTCCTATCCAGTAATTGATTGGGATTAAAAACTTGTATACCAAACAAAAGAAAGCCCTTGTAATGAATGTATGAAACACCTAATCTTAACTACTTCTTGTTGCTAAGGTGTTCCCATAATCAGATCGCAATGAGAAACAAAATGTGTTAAGTGTTTCTCTGGGTCTCCCGAACCATTAAATATTGGGAATGTGGTACTTGAAAAATTTGATAGGGGAGGAATTACATCAACCCATTCAGGGTAAGATCTCTTTTCTGGTTGAATTTTTGCATGTTTTCCCTCCATAGCTTCAAACCGAGTTGTTAATGACTCTATGGTAGTTATTAACTTTTGAGAAACATCCGGTTGAGCTTGTACCTCAGCAGGTACAATAAGTGGATAACTGAGGATAACACCACCGGTTGTTGTTTCACCTAACCCATAGGATTAGACCTGTGAGGGTGTACTGGTAATGGAGGGTACTCTTGATCCATCACAATAGCCGTAACAAATTCCCTTGGCTGACTGACCCCATCACGCTTAGGAGGAAGACTAACTTGAAGTAGATCTGTATTTAACCTCCTTAATTATTTCATTTCTTATTCTTGTTGTGCGAATCTTTGCTCTATTGAGAGTGATTGACCTTCTCTAGTGGAAGGGTATGTAACATAATTCTTTCCTTTCCCCTTGTTAGATGCCTTTCAGAGAGGGGGTAGATGATTATTTGAAGGAATACATAGATTCTGAGTAATACTTTGATTTTGTGAACGCACACCTTCTTCACTTGTGTCTGTGTGCACAGCCTCTTGAGCAGGAACTTCCTCATATGATCCCTCTAAGTGAGCCCCATGTTCAGGAGGATCAGCAACAATGGCATTGATGAAATTTATTGACGTAAAACACATTCCATCCCTTCTATCGACATTTCTACGATACTGTCTTTTTCCATGCCCCTAATGAGACACTACCTTCTATTGAGTTGATCCCTTAGGAACTTCTTGACAAACCGTAATTTGGAGGAAATATCCTGATACTTCTGCTCTTCGTTCCTCTTGGGACTTCTTCCCTAATCAAGAGAAGACTGACTTTCTCTGATGAAGAGTTTGAGGATTTGAAAAAGTCCTAGGTCCAGTGGACTAGGGATGTTTCTACTGTTTATGCTCAACTCCTCGAATCCTATTTGCTGATTCTGAGGGTTGGATTAAAAGAGTCCCCAGTCTGGAAAGCTGGGGTGGTTCTTGAGTTGTTACATCTGAGACTTTCTTAAATTCTCATCTGATCTTACGGATATTAGTTCAGAAATTGGCAGGATGCATTAACCTACATCCACTCAAATCACCTGGTTGAAATGAACGTTGGATGATTTTTGAGACTTCTGTCACCTGATGATGCGCTCGCTCTAAATGAGAATCTTGTTCAATATTATCATTTTCCTGATGCAAGAGTAATTTGAAAACTTGTTCTATGTATGCCTGACTATGAGAAGAACTAGTTGAGGCATGTTCTTGAGAGAGATTTTGATTACAAACAAATCCAATTGGTTGTGGCCAACCATGGGTTATAAAATTGAATGAGACCATTTTGGCGGGCTTTGTTGGCTAGAGAGTATAGTGAAATGTAGTTCTCCATGGACACCCCATCCACTGATATGAATACCATATGGGGCATTGGAAATTGACTGGCGCAATCTTATTAACGTGCCAAGGAAATAGTGCTGAAGGGATCTCTACTTCTTTTCAACCTTCGGATATCGAGAAACTGAGAGAGAGGCAAAATCAATTTGGCATTGTAACCATTCTATTATCTTGACATGATTTTCATATTCATTATAAGATAATATGTTCTTTTTCAATTGAAAAATAGTTTTCCACATGTTGGGAAGAATATCGTGAATACAATCTTCCATAAACATCTCTGGAATGTCATACTGAGAGTCATCCAAAGGCCAAAACATAACTGGCACTTCACCTTTTGCCAATTGTTTTCTCATATTCAGCATTTCCTCTTTTTCACTTGATAAAGATTCTTTTACCTGATTAGACAAGAGAAGGTGCTTCTTGTTTCTTCATCGTATTCAACAAGATTGGTATAGAATTCATTTAATAAATTAGAAAATACAGGACTCAGGGGTGGTTTGGAGAATGACCTATACCCTGTGCTATCTTCTGATTGAGAATGTATTTCACCTGCTAACAGTAATGAATCAGACATGAATGGATTCACATTTTTAATTGCCTCAAGAAAAGAGGGATTTCTCGTCACTACATTGTCTGTTGGAGAATTTTCTAGGCAATGTGAATTACTACGGTGGAGAGGACTTTCTCAGCTAAATTCATCATCATGGGGAGGACCACCCTGGTGGGTTAGAGACAAAGATGGACCCTTATACTCCTTGATCGTTTGGCCACGCAGAGGGTTATCGTGACTCTCATCTGAAGATTATACATCAAGATAGATCTAACTGTCATGATGAAAGCCTTCATGAGGAAGTTTCTGATGCAGACCTTTAGAATAAATGTTCCCACTATTGGGAAATGAGAGAGTAAAATCTTGAGTTGCAACAGATAATTGTCTGAGTGCATTAAGAACTGCAACATCGAGCAAGGCCTTATTACAGATTGGATCTTGATTTTTTGACTATGTTGGATGGGACTTTTTCTTATAAATCTTCTTACTCACTTTGGGAACCACTTGTTGATGAAAGTGGTTATTATAGGCAGGTGTATGTGCCTTCTTAGGAGAAATAGTCAAGTTAGGCTGATTATCTCCATTCAAATCAGGTGTGTGTGCCTGACTTGATTGTCCATATGATATGGGGGAGTATGCCACACAAACCTCTTGGACTGGAATAGAGGTGTGTATCTATTTTGGAGTGATCTATTGATGTGTCACTCTAGTGGTAGGGATATATTTCCATTTCCTTCCCTGTGATGCTGCTAAAGCTTTTATAATATTCTGGCAACCATCCAGAAAATGAACAGGGATTAGTTTCTTCTCTTTCACCATCGTCAGAATGTGATTTGTGACTTCATCTATCTGTACTGTAATATATGTCCATTAGCTGTTTGGAGTAGGTGTGTGTTCCTGCTCCCGTCCTCATTTTCCTGTCAGTGAGTTCTGACAATACTTATGTGTGGGGGTAGAGAGTTGATTCTGCTCCAATTTTGTCGTCAGGACTTTCTGACTGACTTCTCCGAGTACTACCAAACAAGATTTTGGGTTAGACTGATGAACATTGGCAGGTGTATGTGCCTGCTGTGTATTATTCTTCAACTATGGTAGACGATTTTCCTTCAATACTGGAAGACGAGACTAATGATAGAATTGTTGATTGTAAATAGGTGTATGTTCCTTTTTATCAGTTGCCACCATATCATATTGCTGGCCTTCTTTGGTTGTAGTTAGTCGAGCCTACTGACTAGCTAATGAGTTATAAATATGTGTATATTCCTACCTATAATACTCCGTCGGAATTTCCTGTTGGTATTAGTGTGTTGCTTCCAGATGAGTCTGATGGACAACGGGATTAGAATGGACAGGTGTGTGTACCCGCTCGTTGCATTCCCCCAAGTTAGGTTGGTGGACTTCTCCTTAAATTGTAGAGATAAGAACCAGCTCATTGTTGACTGGTCTTTGCCTTTGGTGTTTTTTCTTTCCAGATTTAGTTAGAGGAACCTGAGCCGAACGCTTGGAGACACACCCTCATCATGTTGAGGGCGCACTATCGCACGAGTCTGGTGGCGATTGTTGGTGGGAGCCCTCAGGAAGGACTCATGTTTCCTTGATTTAAGGCCTTGAGTGACTTATCATTCACCTCCTCATAATATGGGAGGGGCTATTGATTGCGTTCCAATGATAACGACCGAAAACGGTTGGATACGGTGGTTGGCACCATCTGCTTCTTGATCACTGGTTGTCGCTGTCCGGAAAACCAGGGTGAATTATTGACTTGGAGATCTTGTCGAGTAGCCTCTAGAGTTGGAATGGTACCATGTTGATGGTATTTCTTAACCAGTGCATTTGATATCCCGTGTTCAAGATAATGAGTAGGTGATGTATTTCTCAGAATGGATGATGATCCAGTAGGAGTAGCAGAAGAGGTATTCACAGTAGAGGCATTCACAGGTGGGGACTTTAGAGAAGCCATTTCTATAATGTAGAAGATCTTGGAAAAGAGTTCCTGTTTGATATAATAGACATAATCAAGATAAGTTTGGCCACTACATCTTTTGGATGAGCACATATGTTATTGATTAATTTGTTTGACCTCTCATTGATTTTAAATAGGGGCCTAATAAATAAGTAAAACATCATTTTAACTTGGTAAGGATTCATGTCGGATTCACCATTTTTTGTTTTCTCTGGAAATGGGGATGGCCTTGTTTTCATAAGGATCAAACATTTCAATCGGTTTCAAACAGGTTTGTTCATAGAACCAGAAGCATCCAATGATTCTATATCCATTTGGACTTACATTCCAAAGGTAGGTGCTCATTAATTGTGGACTGATGACGCTTAAGAATTTTCTTTGGTCGAGAGGATGGGAGTTCGGACTCACCACACCTATTTGGGTGGAATTATTTTCTACTCCGGGACTCTCTTTATGGATTTAAGTTATGTTCGCGAATCCGTATTACCCTACCAAGTATGAAATAATATTTCTTTAAGATCTGGTAATCAATGATTAATATTTATGAGATTTAGAAAATATTTTAAATGTATTTCAGGTTCTTCATCGATAGTGAATCACCTTTATTTGTTAGAGATTCTTAGTCAATGGTATCCGTCAATACATTATATAAAGATCTATTGGTCATTATGATAACCATACTGGGTTTAAATCCACTCAGCGGGTCACTTGAAGTTTACTGTCGTTCAGAAGGACATGGAGTGTTTAAGAGTTGGAATCATACCCACAGATGGGCTACCTATGTATCCTTATTAGAAAAGGAATCAAACCCATGTAGTTCAGGAATTGAGATATAGTTTAATTTCATATGGGATGGATGATAATGAATGGGTGATGGGATTGAACCTCAGAAAGGCTTCTTACGTACTCCACTTTTAAGGTAGAGAACAAAGTCCACGTAGTTTGTTTGGTAATTGTGGGGCTTACATATGATTAATGGCCCAAAGAGATGGGTCATGGTTACTTTTACACTCTAAGCTCACGCGATTCTTTCTCGGTGTGAGAAACATGAGGTATCAGTAAACCTGACAATTTATACCATGAAAAATGCGGTCACAAGGAATGATATGGGGCTTATGTATGTATGATTGCCCAAATAGATGAAGATCATGACATACAATAGAGATTAATCCAAGAACCAATTTCTATAAAAGTATATGTGGTTTATGGAGATTTGGATACACTAACTTGGGGCTTGCTCTTGAGGAAGATGCCCAAATTAGGAGAGGACTTGTGATTGGGTTTTATTACTGATAAGGAAGCCCAAATCAAATGAAGTTAAGACTAGTTAAGAGAAATTATGACTGGGGATTATTCTTGAGAAGGAGGCCTAGGTTAAAGGGACTTGAGAACTGGGGCATACTCCTAAGAAGGAGGCCCAGGTTAAAGGAATTTGGGATTTGGGGCTTACTCTTAAAGAGGATTCCCATATTTGGGAACTTGGGGCTTACTCTTACGGTGGAATCCCAAATTAGGGAACTTGGACTAGGGATTACTCATGAAAAGGAGGCCCAGGTTAGAAAATTATGATTGGGTCTTACTCTTGAAAAGGAGGCCCAGGTTAGGGGACTATGACTGGGGCTTACTCCTGAAAAGGAGGCCTAGGTTAAAGACCTTTTCATCTTAAAATATGTGGTTGAATGAATGAAATATCTCACCTTAGTGACATGAAGTTATTTAAATCACTAGTATTGAGAGATGTTCCACAAAATTCCATTTAGATAAGGAAGCCAACCAAAGAATCATGCCATAAATGTTTTTGAAGAGGATTCTGAAGGCTAAATCTTGAAGAGGAGAGGTGGATTTGAAGAAAAGGGATGAATAGACAAGAGGGACACCCAAAAAAGGTAGGCGCATAGGTCCTGGTTGCACAGGTATACCTGTGCGACACTTGGGTACATGCGTGTCGATTAACCTATAGGTTAATACTTGATCGAGGCTTGGCTCATGCCCTTAGTATTATCCTTAAAGACTTACAAATGAGTGGTGCGCATGTTCTGTTGAAGGATTAAGGCGGTGCACAAGTGTGGCCATTTTCCCTTAAGGATTAGACCCTTAGGCATGTAGGTGTTGATGAATTTCAACACTTAGGCCTTGTTACTCTTATTTATATCTTCCATTCTAGGTAAGAAATTACCTTAGAAGTGTTTGGAGGACTTCAAGAAGAGACTAGGGTGCCGAGAGCTGAAATCTGAGTTTCTGGATTTTTTGTTTTTCGAAATGGGGTCCCACAAGGGGGTATTTATAGGCTGCTGAAGACCTTGGGTGAAAATCATAGAGGGCGCAAAAGACACATGCATGCTAAAAATATGGCGCACAGGTACCCTGAATGACCATCTTGGAACTTGAGCGACCCATGCTGATGCAAATCCTTGTTCATGACTTTGTTAATTTTTTATTTTTCTTCAAAGGATGAATCAATTTTTGTTATGGTATTTCTGTTTTTATTCGTTAGACTTTATGATGGAAAGGAGGGTCAACAATCATCTATTATAATATCCTAATTCGACTTATATTGAGATAAAAATAATAATTGACGAGAACCCTAAAAATAAGTAAAATCAACTTGCACCTAAAAAGAAAAACTGAAACCAAACCAAATTAGAGAAGACATAAAAGTAATTGATATATTACTAAGATCTATCCAATGAGATGGATGGTTCTTGAATCCATTCATGGATGGAGATGATCTCCCACCTCTTAGTACAGTTGCAAAATAGGGCTTCCAAATAGAGGGTTTTTATGCGAGAGGAAAATAGAGAAAATTAGTTTTATATAAGAATCAATTAATTGAAAATTTTTAAATTCTCCCAAAACAAAGGCTCGCAAGGTTTCTTCGCATGGTTGCATAAAATTTTCACCAATAGTGCACCTCCATCAGTAAGAAGGGGCACACTGTATGACTTGTAGGCACCGTAAGAATAATCCATAAGAAACCATGTATCTGTCTGTTGAAAAAATTATATACATGGATGAATAGTGTTACAAATATTTTACACGGTTTATCTTTTCAGGAGGCCTGTATGACTCCACTTTCCAAACTTCTTATAGTTAGAAGTAAGTATATGGCCTTCCCCACACAGTTTTTACTTACATTTCCTCATTCCCTCTTCAACCCAAAATATTAGTTCTGAGCTCTTAAACAACTATAGAAACCCTGGTGTCTTTATGACCTCCAAGAGTATTCCTACTAGACAATATTTACGCATTTATATTTAAAATTAACAGAATGTATAAGATATGTATCACATGAAATAATTGGGTTCTTTAGAAACTCCCCCTTATAAAGAAATTCGTCCCCAAATTACCCTCTCAAGGGTGGTCAAGAATGTCTGATAATAAGACCAGCCACTATGATTATACTTAGCCTCCCACTCCCAAGTCTTGTCCTGTACTTGACTGGGTTACCATATAACCCATAAAAATTTAAGTAACGAGCCTTAGAGAACCATTATTCTATAATCCTAAATACATATTGGATACACTATGAAGGATTCATATACCTGTAACTAAACATCCTCATGCTGAAAAGTAAGATACATATATGAATAGAAACATTACTGCTGAGATACATGGATGTTGTGAATGGATCTATACCTCTTAGGTAACTGCAAACAATAGGATACCATTCCAACTCTCTCTAGATCCTTGAATGGACCATCAAAACATGGAAAAAATTAATGTTTCTTCTAATCCTCATGTGTCCCAACCTTAGTGAGACATGTAAGAAAACCTGATCCCCAAAATCTAACTCTAGATTTCATCTACTACCGTCAGTGTAATATTTCATTAAAGAATGTGCAACAGTAATACATTTTCAACTCAACTAAACCTGCTCAATGGACTCCTAAACAAGTTGAAATCCAATCTTAGCTACTTCTCCTACATATATTTTTCAGGAGAATTCAACCATGAATATATGACTCTCCCAAGGACCCTCATAATATATGATTTATGCTCACAACCTGTCCCCAAGAACCTATATCATGCTTTCTAACTGACCATTAGTCTAGGGGTTGTATGATATTCTCAGAAGCAACTATCTACCTAACACCTTCTGCAATATTTTCCCAAACTGTGAAGGTAAGCAGTCATCCCTATCTAAAAGGATAGTATGTGGGACACTATAAAGTCACACTATCACACAGATATAGAACCTTCAATGATCATCAATTAAAAAGGTTTCCTTGATAGTTATAAATGAGAAAATTTTGTGATCCTATCAAAAAACCCATACGTTGTCATTACCTCGAGGAGACTTTGGTAAAATTCTCACAAAATACACCATGGCATTAAACGGCTTCCACTCAAGAATGGGTAGCTATTGAAAATTTCCAGCTGGTCACTAGTGTACCAAATTGGCCTGATGAATGGTAGAACATCACCTGATGAAACAAAATATTTCTCTTTTCATACCTGGCCACCAATATTGGTGATGTAAATCCTGATACGTCTTAGTGATGCTAGGGTGTATTTCCCAGTACAAATCGTGAAATTTCTGCATCAAATCCTCATGCATGTTTTCTGAAACCCACACAATACCATGTCCATGAATACTTTCATCCACACATATATCCCAAATAGGAGGAGGGTCCTTAGTTTCCACATACTTTCATTTGACTAGGCCCTTAGAGTTTGATTGCTGCCACATTCTCTCTCTATCTAGAAGAGTAGAGGCGCAACTAAGGTTGATAGAAAATTATTTCCCTCAATATCCTACACCTCCAATTACATATCAGAGAAAAAATCTATAAGCATCCACTCACAACTAGTTTACTGAACTGTCAATATCTAAGTCTCCCACTCAGTGCATCAGCCGTGACATTTCCATTTCCAATCGTGTAGGAAATATCCATATCAAAATACTGTAGGTATCCAAACCACCTTCATTATCTTAGATTTAGATCACACTATGTAAATATGTACTTGAGGCTTTTCTATTATGTTTAAAACAAAATACTGTCCAAGAATGTAATGTCTAAAATAATGAAAAGTATGAACAACTACAACTAACTCAAGATTGGACATTAGGTTGTTCCTCTTGTGTGGCCTCAACTATTGAGACACATATACCACAACTCTAAAGCCTGTATAAGGACCTCTCCAAGACTGATACCTAATGCATCATAGTAAATAGTGTACTTCTTCCTAGCTCTGGAAAACACTGTAGCAGCACTGAATTAAATCTCCATTTTAACTCTAGAAAGGCCATCTTATTGGAGTCTGACCATATAATCTTCTCTCCCTTCTTAATCAATACCATGAGCGGCGATTCTAGCTGTGATAAGTTATGCATGAAACACATTTTTTAACCAACTATCCCAAAGAAAATACATACATCAAAGACCTTCTTGGGCCCCACCAAGGGAAATACAGCTCTCACATTCTCTATGTCAATTGATACTCTTATTTCTGAGATAATGTGACCCTAGATGTGAATCTGATCCATCATTAAGTGGTGCTTTGTAAACATAGTATTTAAATTATGCTCTCATACTATATTCAATAAGATCTAAATATATTTGGTATGGTCATGTCAATTGTGATAATACCCCAAGATATCACCCATGAAAACCACTAAAAATAAATCTAAATAAGGATGGGAAACATAGTTCATCAGTTCTATGAAGACTGTTGGCACTTTTGTGAGAACGAATGACATAACCAAATACTCAGATAAACCATATCTTCTATGAAAGTGTGTACTTGGTATGTTTAAATGTCTAGTACACACATGATGATAACCATATCTTACATCAATTTTCAATAATACCCAATCTTCTTAGAAAGAATCAAATAGATTTTTTATCTACTATATAGGATACCAATTCTTAACCATTCATTGGTTCAATTTACTATATTCCACACATATACTGAGGGTATGATACACATTTTTCTCGAAGGACTAGAGAACACATTGGAGATTTACTTGGTCAGATAAACACCTTTGAATATAAATATGTTAGATTCCTCTTAAGCAAATGCATCTTATTTGTATCCATCATGTAAAGAGGGATTGATACTGGCACAACACCTAGCACTAGCTCGACAGATAGCTCAACCTCTCACATACAAGGCATTCCTGAAAAGTAATATAAAAAACATCAATGAAATGATCTACCACTAGAGAGGAATCTTTTTGATGTGTTCCCTGATCATACAGATATAAAATCTAAATTTTGGTTATCATCCCACCCAGCCCACAATGATTTTTTCTAGAAGGACTCTCCTGGAGATCCCATTCACCATTATGAATTAACTCACCACCCTCTTTTAATGTGAATTGCATCCATCTATGATTGAAATCAATGAAATCATGAAAAGGAACTAACTTTTCCATACCAATAATGATATTAAAATTCATCATCTCAAGTAAAAATAGTTCCCACACAAAGTGACACCTAGAAACATCAAGGGGTACTCTCAAAACTAATGTACATCCTTCATTTTAATCAATAAAGGAGTGTAAAGCATCATAATAGGATCATAGAACTATAACCTAATCCCAAGGATATCCACAGTGATTATAGATATAAAGCTATGAGAATCCACAATATCAAAAAATGAAGGAATATAATGTAGAGGCTACTGCAATAGTACCTTTCACTATAAAAGGTTTGTGATAATTCTCCTTAGCTTTTGGTTGCACTCAATACATCTTCCCTATTTCACAGCCCTTTGATATTTCCTTGACACTCTGAGTAGATCAAATCTACCATCACTATAAGACTACGGTCTGACTACCACATCCAAAACCACTACCTCAGCCTAACCAACCGACTGTACCCTAGCACCCTGCCAGATTAGATGATACTATCCCCACTTTTATAGATAGAGTTGATGAAGACTTTCTCTCACTAGATGCTGAAGGAAATTTTCTTCCGATGTTCTATAGATGACCCATATTTCCAAAAATTAGCACCCAACTATGTACATAGTACATTGTTGCCTCATATTTCTTAGTCATCCATGATGTTGGAACCTCACCTGGCTAGCTGATTAAGGGATTTAGCATCTGATTTCACCAAGTGGAAGCTATAGATGACGCTTACTAATATCGGTTGATGTAAAAACAAATATAGATACCGAACCCCCATGGATCCCACATCCAGCCTCTCTCAGGTTAGGTTATTTGGTAAGGGCTTGATTCACTCTTCTAGAAATAGTTGTCAACCAAATGGAAATTCACCTAGATCGGATGTTGTGCTAGAGACCATAATAAAATCACTTATAATTAAATAACTCATCACCCATTAGAATATGGGTGAATAATATAATTTTAGTAAAATGGAAAAAATAATCCATAAATGATAGCGCACCCTACTATCTATGCATAAACTCTTGGGATTGATCGACCCTTAATGAATCCAGATAGAAATATTCATAGAAGGACATATGAAAATATCTTTATGGCATCTATCTAGTTATGATCCATCCGAGTAATTAAATCCCACTATCTCTTGGTGGAGTCACGCAATATATATGTATTGAGAATTACCATCATCACAGGAGGTGTCTCTAGCTGCTCAAAGCTAGATAACTTGGACTCTATCAATGAATATTTTGCATCTGTTCCACCAGCCCCTGAAAACGTGGGGAGAATCTATATCTATAACTCATTCATTAACTCTACCATAGTTTGAGAAGGTCATATTTCTCCTTTTATGGTCTGTTTAAAGAATAAAAATCCTTCAAAGAAATATGCCTTATCACCTTTGTCCAGTACAACTACTGGTTTTGAATCTGAAACTACCAAAGTTTCCACTATTATCTCAGTGACCTCCACCACTAGAGTGTGGTTATCATCATATTCATGGTGTACGACTCAAGGTTTTCATGGTTTCATGACTCTACAATTCCAAGCACACACTTTAGATAAGAATGTTATCAGAGTTCAGTGCTTAAAAGTGCAGATATAGAAATAGTATTGGTAAAATCCTTCCTATATAAGAATGAGCCCCTCTTCCTACTCCTAGATTCAGGTCAATGTAATGTACATATCATATAAAACAAATAAATACTACTTTCTTCCCACTACTATGGTTGAATCTAGGTCAATTTCTATTAAATAGACAATTCTAGTTTCCATTTCATTTTCTTATTCAATTTCCATTTAATTTATTTCACATTGATCAAATTTTACTTTAATAAGGTTGAAACAATGGTTCACCAAATTAACATCCATAGGGGACCATACACCTCCAGAATCAAAATGTATCACCCACCTAATCAACACTATAACACATTCCAGAATACCTATCAAAATAGTAGGTATATATGTTACTTCACCGATCACAACAACATGGAACTAATTATGCATCTTATATTCCTTGACATAATGAATTATAGGTAAATTGTAATAGGTTCCTAAAATCAGGCATACGGTTGAATACCCTCATCTAATCAGGTTTCAAAAAAATAAAACACACGATCATATCAGTAATAAAATAAAAATTCAATTGTATCACCCAATAGTAGAATCAAATCAAATATAATAGCCAACATTTAGTAAACAACAATTTCATTCAATATAATTTTTCTTTTATCCTATATGTGTATTATCTAAACCTAGGAAAAACTCATTACTAAATTCAAATTCATTTCTATCCATTTTTATTTTCTACAAATTGTAAATAAAACTAGAAAATATTGGTTCTAATAACACTTTGTAACATCCAGACTTAGAGTCCACTAAAGGTTCCCTATGTCTGGTTGCCCACATGGCCTCAAGAACATCTCCCCAAACACTAGAGGCCACTGACTGGAACCAAGGGACTACATGTGCCTGTGGGGAGACTATTCTGTCATCACCCTGGTGTAACATAGTGGAAATACAATATCTGATAAGAAGTGGAAGTAGTGAATAATAATAAAAAATAACCAACATGAATAGATAACAATATCAAAATGCATCTCATAGACAATGATGGTGATGATACATGTCATATTTCTCTAAAATATTTCCAAAACAACTATACATGGAATAAAAGTAAAAAACTAAAATTATCCCAACTAGAATCATGAGCCTCATATCAGTCCCATGCTCTCTTATACAAAATAAGTTGTCATGAATATATATTAGGGAACTTTCCCTTATCCATACCAACTATCATATACTCTTTTCAGTTACACAACAGTGGCCCAAATAGGGTGTGAGACTAAATCCCGGTTGGCAACCACCCAAGGTAATGGTCCATCCTATTAGTGATTATATAAAAATGGGGTGTAGGCATCAATAGGATATTCAAGGAAGTTCAAAAAAGGAATAATCCTATATATTCTAGGTAATCACATTATAACCAATTCATTTCATAAATTCTATTTAAATGGAAAGTCTCTAATTTTACAGTCAATCACATGTCATTTAATAAAAATTAATTTAATTAAAAGGTATCATTTAATTAATAAGTTTCATTTAATTTCTAAGTATCATACATAGAGTGTATCCCAATGTCCCCCATAGTGATATTCTCACAAGATGCCTAAACTGTCCTTCTATGAAGTGTAAGATAAAGACTGAATCCAAGATTCTTTCTTTGGATTTCTAGATGTGCATTACAAAAGATTTCATTAATTATTCAATTCCGAACCTGAGACCATCCTTGGAATTCTTCATTTTGACTCCAGGTATTCCTCTAAGTATAATATAATAAAGGCACTATACAATTATATCATAGGGATTTCTAATTTGAGTCATTTTATCTCTCTAGTGGTGGTATAACATCAATGACACTGGAGTCCATCATTGTAATTCCACTAAAGAATACCAAGTATCTCCCATGAAATATATGATCAACTACCACATGAGTCTATCATTGGAAATCCATAACAATTCCATGTATCAACCATGCCAATAATAGTAATCCTCTATGATTGTCTCCTTGGTAGTCCTACTATGGAGTCCAAGTGTCACTCATGAATAAGCAACCTAGAAGTCAATTGATTTTGTCCATGTAATCCATATAAGGACCCATGTATCACCCTAGGAATATAATCATTCAACCAACACCATTTAATTAATATCATTAAATCATCTTCAGCTCAACATCAAAACAGGACATGTAAACATCACCTGAGAAGGTGACTCACGGTATGGATAATATTTGAAGGCTTATAATTTAAATTTACTCACATGGTCATTTCAATATAAGGTCATATCAAGCATAAGAATTCATTTTAACGCCATATCCCCTGAATGTGGTCATCCCATCTATTTCATTTAATCTATATAAATTAAAATTCACAATTCATATTGCTATTAAATTTACCATTCAACTCATCAATTGAAAATCATTATTAATCATCCCATGGAAAGGGAAAAAGGCACACATAAAAGGTATCCATAATAAATGGCCACCCATTGTGGTCCATGAAATTAACAATACACCCAAATGGGTGGTTTGAATTCAATTATAGTTTTATTTAAACAATTATACTCAGGTCTCATTAATTTAATAGGTGAAACTGATTCATTTAATTCTAGGATTAAAATCCATGTCAAAGGCATCTCTCTAAGAATTGGGCATGTGGAATATTGTAATATATATATATAAACACATAAAATTTAATTGAAAATCCAGAAACCACTCACTGTAGATTCATAGTGGATAGCTCCTCTAGTATCATCTCTTGATTTGACTCAAATCGGGAGAAAAATAAAGAACGAACGAGAAACATGACAATAGGGAAAATTAACTGGCATCTAAATAGCATAGTCAATACCAAACAAAATGAGGAATGAAACAAAAGAATTGATATATTTTTTAGATAGATCATGTGAGATATATGGTTCATGAATCCGAGCATGGATGAATAAGATATCCCACTTCATAGGATAGATTCCGAATAGGGAATTCAAATGGAGGGTATTATATACGAGAGAAGAATAGAGATAAAATTTATGATGTAAGATTAAATTAATGGAAAAAATTAAATTCTTCCAGAACATATGGCCACATGTTTTTACCACAAAGCTATCCAAACCATGCACCAACCATGCACCACCAACTATATGATGTGGCACATCACACAACTTTCACTAATAGTTTGACTAACCACTTGTAAATCATGCCTCGGTCCACTGTAAAACATGTAGAAATGGAATCTTGGTAGTGTTCCCTATTTCACATGATTTATCTAAATGTGCAGTCTGAATGACTACATATTCTATCCTTGCATGGTTAGAAGTAACCATACATCCTACCCCACACGGTTTTTACTAACTGCATGAAAAATTATTTTCAACCCAAAATATGGGTTTTGGGCCCCAAACCAGCCCCAAACACCCCTGATGACTTTATTACCTCCAAAATAATTCATATTATGACATACTTCATAAATTTAAAAAGAAAATTAATGTAATGTAAAATAATTGTACCACAAGAAAAATTGGGTTCTTAAAAAATGTCCAATATGTTATTTATACATGAATTGGTAAATAATACAAGTTATTAGACTTTATTATGATTTATAAGTAATTTGTAATGCATATTTTGAGGGTCCGAGGAATGTTTAAAAAGTTAAAAGTGTTTTATTGGATTAAAGGTTGATTTTTTATTATGTTATGTCTATTCTTTGATGTTTCCCCATGTTACATATATTTCAAATTACAGTTATTTTAATTTGTATAGTTTATTTCTTATTAAATAATTATTGAGGAATACTGTTCATTTTTATCTAAAATTACTGATATTATGGATTTATTTGGGATCTTCAAATTAAAGTAGGTTTGAAATTGGTTTTCTAAGGGGGTTTCCTAGTTTTCTGAGGGTAAATTAAGATCAACGGTACATTTAGCACCTTGAATCAATGGATTTCATAGATAAGTCCACACCCTTGGTTTAAGCCTTATGTTTCTATGATTTATGTGATACTATGTGTATTTTGATATGATATTAATTTTTGTTTAATACATAGGGAAATAATCAGGAGTTTCAAAATCAAGGGTGTGGGGCTGAGATGAGTAATCAATATTTTTATAATTATCTTCTGTGATGTTAATAGTGTATCTGATTAATGGATGATAAAATGATTAATCTCCTCCCTTATGTAGCATCATGTGAAAAATGGGGGTACCTATATTGGAATATTGGGACATGTACCACTAGTTATGACATGCCCTCTCAATCCCTTGGACTATAAGTTTTAACTATCAAAACATTGTTACTAGGATACTAGGAACATAATGACACTATCCCTAATAGTCTTGTGCGGATGGAATATAAAATATTTATCATTGATTGTAAAAGTATCCTAGGGTTCCCTTGACCTTATATACTTTAGGGTATCCCCATATATACCTATTGAGATGACTATTTATAGGGGTGTAGGGTTCTGAAAATTCCACTAAGGGAAGAAAGTACCCACATAATAACCTTACAGAAGGAATTAAGCACTTCTGCAAGTTTATCAAGGCAAAAAGACTGAAATTGAGTTGTGTTTATTTAAAGGAACTTTAAAGAATTCATGTTGTCAAATGGACCACATACCATCATTAGGAAAGGTACGTGAAGAAGATGGATCGTGAACTGCTAGGTATGAGGGATGGTTCGCGAACCACTGGCCTGTGAAACTATGGCCAGGAGCACGGAAACCATGAATTGCATCAACAAAAGGAGTTCTACATAGAATATTGTTCATGTACCATGCCACGAGAACTCCAGTTAACAGATTGAGAGGACGAGTGGGGTTCCAAAAACCATTATCGTGAACCAAAGTTCATGCAAACCCTAGTTTATCGAGTCTTATGTGGGTTAGAATATTGATTCAATGGGACTCCACAAATGGTTTCACATTCCCAGAAGATATAATCATTCTGATGCTCTATAAAAATTGGGCACAATAGAATGAAAGGGATGGAGATGGATAGATAGAAGGTTGGGCAGTTAAATATTGAGTAGAACTTAGACGTTTCACTTAGGCTTCCATCTCATTTTATCAGCGAAATCACAAACCGCGAACCACTCTCCCCATAGGTACAGCCAGCCACGAACAATAAAAATGGGGGTGTTGAATAATAAGAAATGATCTTTGAACTTAGCTGGTAAATAGAAAACCAAGTACATCTTTCTATGGAATTTTTAGTGAAAGGTAATTCCCCCGACCATCCTTCAGTATGGTTCTCCGCGTTGTGTGCCACTATGTAGACTAAATCAAGCACCGCATACCAAATCGGTACGTGGATATAACCCAAATTAGAAAGGTGATTGATGATACACTTGGGTACATTGTTGGATATACCCATGTCCATGTACCATATCTCTACGTGGATAGGCCTCCTACACGTGTACCATTTAGGTACAGGAAGCCTTCCCCAACCCACATGAGAAACCAGTATGCGAAATGGGGTATTTTCAGGTGATTTTCCCTCCGGTTCCAACCTAACTCCTCCATTACCATCCAATCCTCGATAATCTATCCGCTAACCAGCTCTCCAGTTCCAGGACAAAGCCTCCTCCAAAGCCACCATATCTGTATAATCAGACAGCTGAGTGCATCAATTTTCCCCATTGATTCTACATACCCATGGTAAGCGGAGTCGTAGTGGCCCTCCCAAAAAAGGTGTGGACTTTGAGAATTCCCATGAGGCTACATTCCCATGGTAACCCAAAGTCTAACCTTGGTATGCTGACGTGAACCTCCTCATTCTACGTATTATAAGTTATCAATTTCTTTTCCATCCAATGAGTAATAGTGATCAGTCGAAAGGGGTTATGATCGATTCCCCCCCCTTGATGAGTTCAAAACTCCTCACCTTCTTAAATTGTGCGTCGAGGCTCTCCCACTGAGGTATGTACCCAATATTCCAAAGCAGGGTCGTGTGACATTCATTTTCATTCCATGTTGAAAGTTTTATTACTCTGCGCCCTCACCCATGGTCGCCCCGACCTCTTCCACTGTGGGCACTCTCTCCCCCACCAATTGGGGAGGAGGCTGTGAATTTTTGAATCTTTCACATTATCTTGATTCTCACACCGATCATGAAGCACATGGGCTTAGAGGTTTGTGAGGATCACAACATTTGCACATATATTAACTATGAGAACTCTGATTCCTAATCATATCAGGATATGTAGGACACCAGCCAGAAGGCCCAAGCCCAAAAGGGTGCCCATCCATAAAGGGTCCACCCAATCATGTCCCCTCCAATGGGAATATTTTACCTGTAGAACCCACACATCCAAATAACATGGGTTCAGATTACTCTCTTGAGGATATGTAGGAATCCCTCTTTTTGTGCATGATCCCAACATCAAGTCACCTTCCATCCCCCCTAGATGATGTAAACTCTAGAGAACCTTATGAAAAGGCTATGTCAGCATCACCTATGTGGAATCCAACATATGCATGCTCAAGAAGATCTTGAAAACCATGGTTAGCCAATAGATACACTCTTTGGGAATGAACAAAGGAATCACAAACATATGAACACGACTTAAATCTATAACAGATTCCTGTAACAGGTAACAACACTCCCCTAGATGGGTGTTGTGAGCTCGACCTCCCATCCTATAGACCAATGGAGTCCATAAGTGTCGTTGGCCAAATCGGCAGCTGATGAGCACCTACCTTTTGAAAACAGGTCCATGAATCATGGATGCCTGGGCTGTTGGGCATTCTTGGATCCACGAATAAACCTGTTGGAGACCATCTGAGGAAATTATATTCGTGAAGGACTAATTTCATGAGTGCTTTCCCACCACACAATCACAAGTTGGGACTAACAGTTCCCACAAGGTTAATTCAACCTTCTTTAAAGGATATTGATGTTGAATAGGTTGAAACAAAGGAATGGTAAATTTGATGAGATCCCACCCCAATTAAAAAAGGGATGAGTGACAATTTTGTTCATTCCAAATCTGCACCTCCCTTAAAAGTACCACCTTATAGGTGGAACAAAAATGGAAAACCTGATGTGAATACTTAACCATGGTGGTTGTTCTACCCCAATAATAAAATATATAAAGATATTGAACATCCGACCATTTTATCCACCCTAGTACGTGTAAAAGGTGCCACCTTAGAGGTGGAACAAAAATGGTGAACATAATGTGAATCCTTAACCAATCTGGTAGTATGTCCCCACTTATTTCCCATTGCCCCACAGCAAATGAGAAGGGGAAGGGGGCCAGGCTAAATTTCAAAATATGCATGTGTTTAAAGGAATTATACTTTGATTATGTTTAGTGGTTTTTATGTCAATAATATCTTATAGGTTACCAAAGAGAAACCCTCGATCCAAATGGAATCCCCAGGATTCAAAAACACGCACACATTAGTGATCCTGCAGGTGGTCGTTGACTCAACAAAGAACAGAAACCTTTTCACCTACCCAACATCTTCAACATTAGGTTCCCAATATGAAAATCAAATAGTACCATAGATATGGTACTCTCCCCACTCTAGAGGCCGCAAGACAAGCCCACCAGTCTGTAGAGGACCGCCAGCTTCTTCTTCATCCACTAACCAAGCATGATAGGGAAACTTATTTTGATGAAAATTTGTTTATTTTATCTCAAAAAAATTATTATAACACCTTGATAATTGAAATTTCCCTGATATTGTTGAGGCCAATTTTTTAAACTATGGATTTATTCTAGATCAACCGATGGAAGGTATTTAATGACTTAATATTTTTTTTGAGTGATTTTATTAACTTATTAGTAAGTTGCCTTATTTTATTATTTACAGGATTGTATATGTTATGTAAAACTTGCATAAATAATTATCCGTTCTAAATAAAATAAGATATGTATTTAAAAAAATTACATGCATATGATATCCTATTTTATCCTTTATAAACTTATTAATTAATTATCACGCATGTTTTTTAGAAAGGGTATTATTTATATTGGGATCATTCATGGGAAAGAACAAACATTATAACCTCTTGTGATAGCATCAAGCCCTCAAAAGGAGTCAAAGGTTGAGATTCATACTTAGGCAGGGCAGATGGTGCCTCCTTGTTTATATTTTTCAGAGTTTATAAGAGTTTTAAATCCTTATTTCTACCCACACCCATTACTCCATGTTATACCTGCCAACACAATATCTTTTAAGGAATCATAATTACTCAAGAGATCATCAACTTTCTCCATATCACCTTCTGAATTCCATGACATTATTCTATCCATTCTCAAATATGAGTGGTAAGGTTTTGTCTTGATCGACCATTAGTGAGTATATTCAAAAGGTATTTCAACTATTCATGGGTATTGTAGATAGAAATGTCAATTGGGGTCCTTGTACATATTTATTTCAATATCCATGTTATTTCCTGTAGTTATTTCATTTGGGCTTGATCATGTGAGTCATGAAGTTTTGAACATCACCATTTTCTCCAATTTTGGTGGATAATGGATTTATCAAAGATATTTGATTACAAAAATTTTACCTTATAGACCTATAACCCTAGTATTCCACTCCCTTTGAAGAACCATGTTGTTATAATGGGTTTTGGTAATTAGATAAGGTTTTTCATACGATCTCATGATTATACTAATCATATGTTGAATAACTTATGTACTAATTTATGGATTAAATTAGATTTTATTGGAACTCTTCCCCAAATAAATTTGGTTATTTTTAAGTTTTCATGATGAATTTTAGAAAAAAAAATATTCTATGAAAAAATCATCAAATTTCGTTTTTCATTTTCATCATCAATGACATTTGAATTTTAGATGTCATTAGCATAAAGGATGATACAAATGAGTTAATAGCCAAGATTGGGAAGTAAGAGTGGATTATTCTCTTAATGTATATGGTTCCCTATATTAGACAACCATAGTTGATCAAGAACAAGATTCATCATCCCTAAAATCCTTATCCTTTGAGTCTAATGTCATTACCCTACAATCGATTATGAAAATCGTTGTGGATCCACTTTATTTGGGTGGAGGACTAATATATATAAATATTGATTTCAAAACTATTAATTGGGACCAGGGGGAGGTCCTCATAATTTAATTGGTTAGTTCTCTTCTATGAAGCTCTATAAGGTCTAATTAGATAGTTTGTAAATGTTAAAGGTTTCCCATGGTTATTCTCTTAAAAATATATATGGTATTCAATTTCTTGAGGTTTTTATAGGTTTTATGGTAATGGGAGTATCTAATATTATTATCATATAGAAAAACTTTATAGTTGTGCATCATCCATAAATATATCCTTTCTACCTTCTCCACCTCCTAATAACTCCCTAGATAATAAGGGTAAACAATTTTTAGTTGATAAATATGGTTTCATTATTTATTGTATGATAAAATCAAGAATGCATATGGATTATGGGGAAGTCAATTTCTAGGAAGAAATGGGAAATTTTGTTTCTCATAGGTAGTCCTTAGAATCTAGGGATATCTTTTATAGGTTCATCTCTAAAGACGGTTGTGATGAAGTATTTTTATCTCAATTTTGGATAGTCCCCAACTTTAAATCAGTTTTAATTTTCTTAAAACGATTTTAGAGTAATTTAAATGATATATGTTTGGAAAAATATGGTTTGGAAAAATTAATATTAAATTTGATCATTGTAACACCCATTTTTACTATTGATCTATTTATTTAATGTTATTTTGGGGTAATTTTTATTTTTACAAGTTGCAGGCTTGAAATTCAAAATTTTAAAAATATTTCATCTATGAGTGGTTTTTAAATGGTCACCACAAAATTTGGTAAATTTTACTAATGACCCTTAAGTATGAGAATTTTATCTACATGGTTTAGTGTGAATGGATTAGTCTAAACTATTTAGGTACCCTTGCATGAAAGGATCCTCATTTTATTTTTAAAATTTCATGGTTATTATGTAGGGTCATCACAAGGGTTATGCAAGTTATGAAGGAAACCTTGTGGATTACCTTTTTATATAGGTGTACATAAGGGTATTTTCACATGGGTTGTGCATGATTGAGATAAATTATTTTAGGAAACTTTGTGTCACACTATAACTTGGATAGTTTCATCTTCATGGTTGGTGGACAGTTTAGAAACTCGTGTGGTCAAACTATGTGGTCTACCCCAATTTTATTTAATATTGAAATTAACACTTTTACCTTCATGAATTTAATTCTCCTCTACTCCTATCATCTATCCTCTATTTTTTAAAGATTCTTAGATTCCTAGGGATAATTTATTCTCACATTCCCTTTGATTTTTGGCTTCTTATCATCAAATTTCATGTGATTCCTATAGTAATATCCTCACTTTCTACCATTTTCACTTCGACATTATTTAATCTTTCTTTTTAATAGGTTTTCCATCTCCCCTAGAATACTAATCTATGATAGGATTTGATTTATTTTCTTAGGTTGGTTAAATCCTATGGTTTTTATTTTCTAATACCTTAGGGTGATTCATTCCCTATTTGAGTGTTCGACATAGAAGGCGACACTTTCTAGATTGATTTCCTTTTGTTTTAGGCAGGTTTTTCTATGATATTTACTTTATTAAGAAATTAATAAGATTATTGGATTTTATAAATTTATTTTAATTAAATTATAGTTATATGTAAACTTTGAGTGAAAATATAATTTTTTTCATGCTTTCCTTAGTTTTCCATAAAGGTATTTATGGATGTATTTTTTAGTTTTCTTTTTCAATTAATGTTTTGGTATGTCAAACACAAGAGTAAATTTTAGTGGGACCTATTTAAATGTTTTTGGTGGAAATTTAGGACATAGTCCTTGTTTTATATTTTCAAACAGTCATTTTTTTCAAATAATGCTTTCAGATTAAAAAGGGGTTGAGTAATCTAGTGATTTCAAAATGATTTGAAATGGATAAATTATAAAAGAAAGGAAAGTACTTTTCATATTAAGTAAGTTTTCAAGTAATTACCCATTTATAAATTCTTGCTAAAATGGTTTAATACCTTTGATACCCTCACTGATTTCCCTTAATATTTATTATTCCTATTAAGGAATGTTTCTTCTTTTTTGATGGATTTACACTGTAAAAAGGGGTTATTCTATATACACTACTGTGTGGGTGTATATAGTACCTACTATTTCATACATGTTCTAAGTTTCCTCTATATTATTTATAGTGAATTTGGGAAGATGATGGTGAGTTGGGATGAGAAGTGAAACATTGGATTGCATGTATATGGATTTGGGGTTTTCCCGTGGTTCAGTTTTGTTTTATTTTGGTATGTTGGTATGTTCATTCAGGACGAAATTCCTTGTTTTTTAGTTTCTTTTTATTGTATATTGATGTTTTACTAGTTTATATTGTTTATTCATGAAATGGGTTGAACCATAATCATTGGTTGTGTCTTGTTTGAATCATTTATATTTGTTTAATTTTATTGTAATATTTATTTGATGTTTATTGGATGTCCAAAGTATGAACGGCCCATTACTGATTTTCAGTAAAGGATATATAGGGTGTTAAATATGATTTAATGGGTGAACCATTCCGAAAGGGGATTTACTGGATGACCATAAACTTGTTTTCATACCTTGGGGATTAGGAACACCCTTCGGGCCATGTCGTGAGTTGGGTCATTTAACATGTCTGGTCAGCCTGGGCTAGTTTGATAAAAAATGAAATCTAAGCCTAGGTTTAAAGTAGGATCCTATGTTCTTGAGTATTCCCTATTTTTATTTGGTTAATGTAATGATATTGTGTATCTATGAATGTTGGGAATCAGGATTTAGGTTTGGGGAAGAGACTTACAATCTCAATCTCACTCAAAACCATATATGGCCATGGGAATTTTGGGCTAAAGTATTTTACTTATAAATTTTTCTAAATTATTTAATGTATTTTATTTTGAAAAAATTAAATTTTCATTTTTGATGAGTTTAAATAGTGATTTTGGTAGTCACATTGGATTTTGGGGTGAAAATGGATTTTGAATTGGGAAAACACAGTTCGCTCAAATGTTTTGTCTAACCATGTGGAGCCTGTAAAGATAATTCTATGAAATTCATAGAGTATTTTATACAGTTGGCATACTACATGAAAAATTGTGTTTCCAAACTATAAAAATCTATACATCCATATTGGAATTATTTTTTTTAAACCCTCCCGATTCTGTACATCCCCTAAATTGGTTTCCACTTATTGAGGATAGATTTAACATGATATTGATGTGATTTTTAGGTGTTTGAGATAATTTAAGTTTGAATTATAAATTTTTATTTAGTGTATGTTTTAAATTTTTAAAACCCATTTGAGTGAAAATGGGAAATTTTATAAAAATATTGATTTTAAAAAAATGGTTTTAGAGTGTTTTTTTTAAATGGTCTATTGGTTTTATGCAAGGTGTTTTATAAAGTGTCTACTTATGACAGTAGATAAATTTTTAAAAATCAAAGTGGAGTTTTGTCTAAATGTTTTGAAATTTCATTATGAGAGAATTAGGTTTTAAACTTGTAATTGAGTTGAAAATGCTTTCAAATTATAATAAAAATTATTTGATATATGTGTTTAGTTTTAATGTGAATTATTTTTTCTAATGGTATTCCATGGTAAATAATTAAGTTTTAAATTGTGTAGTTGATGGGTTTCATTTTGAAATTTTTTTTGTTTTTTAATTTTTCTTATAGCTAATAGTGGGACTATTTTGTTCAAACAATTTGAGGTAGGACCTTAATAAGTCCATTCCATGTGTTATTTTATCATGACTCAGAGAAGGGTCATGAAATATAGTATATTTATTCTCATTGATTTTATCCTTAAGTTAAAACCTATCATTACATGGAGTGGTTTCCTATTATTTAAAACTCCCCCCAAACTCTGAATGGAGTGGTTAGATTAGAATGTTCTAACCTCTTTGATCATATTTAGGACATCTTGAATCTTATGTAGTGGTTAGTAGTCCTTTTTTAGAGTAATTAATTTGTGATTATTTTGATCTAATTATTTGATATATGATCTATTGGGAATTTACATATTAATCCTTATCATATCTTTATAGATTATTCCTTGGGATTTTGTAATTTGGTTTATCAGAATAAGTATTAGGTTTAAATATCATTTGGGATTCTTGATCATTTTCTATATTCCCTTTTTTTTATTCTGATCATGTTAAGGATATCAAAGTAACTCAGGTTGGTTTATTTCTTTGAGTTTCACCTTTATTTTTTCTTATAGATGTTAGTATTTTAGTGGGAAATAGGTTGGTTGTGTTCACGATCCTACTATCTTAGTGGAATATTATTTTATGAGGGTAATGTGTTTTAAAAATTAGCCGATTGTGGTGGGAATCCATGTGTTTTTTCTTGTGGATCATTTGAGGATGGATTTTTGGTGGGTTGAATATGGTAAACCTTGGGTTTGGTCTTGAGTATATAGGACCTATGTTGCTTCTCATTAAGTACATTTGGGTGTTAGTTTCATTTATGGTATCATCATAAGATGATGCTCTATTTTGGTGGTTCTATTTTACCTATATGAAGTGTCATGCCCAATTCTAGAACTCATGTTTATTTCATTAAGTCATGTTTGAGGATTTTTTTTCTATTCTTTTTTTGTGGTTATATGTTTCTTTTTTAGTTGGTTTTTTTGTTTTGTTTCTGGATATTAGTTTTTATTTTAGATGTTATTCTTTGGTTTTTATATCATTCTTCTTAGGATAGTTGATTGTTCTTAGTGGATCAGGGTTATCCTTTGGTGGTTTCCCTATTAGGAGTTTTTTCTTTCATTCAAAAATCTTATAATAATTACAAATAGTGGGGAGACCCAATGGGTCTTTATCCCTTTAGAGATCTATATTTGGATAATGGTGGTTGGTTTGTGTTTTAGGATTTAAATTCCATTATTTTTTATGATTTTGGTTGGATGGTATTGAGATAATGGAATATGTTTAGTGGTTGTATCCTTTTTATAATGAAGTTGTCTTGTCAAGATACATTCTGTTATTGACCAAGTCATTTTTGGGTGTAAAAATAATTATAGTGGGGAGATTTTATTACCCCATGTTACAAAGGATATTTTTATTTAATGTTATTTTGGGGTAATTTTTTATATTTTTGGGATTTTAATTTTAAAAATATCTAAAAATTTCATAGGTGGGTGATTTGTGTATGATCATTGTAATGTTTTTTAAACTTTACAATTGAATCATACACAAGAGGATCTTCTTCACTTGAGTTATCACAAAAATGGTCATCAAACCCATGTGAGTAACCTTATTCATAAGGTTCATTGTTTTTTTTAAACATACATAGTTAATATACATGGGTAACACATGCGTTCGGTGAGTCCGGGGGAGATGTGTGGATTACCTTTCCATGTGGGTGTGTCTAAGGATATTAGTGTGTCGGTTTCACATGGTTATAAGAAACCATATTTCGTGCTACAAAATAGATATTTTCATCCACATGGTAAGGGAACTATTTAGAAAATCATGCATCCAAATTGGGTAGTCTTCCCATATTTCATTTAAAGTTTAAATTACCTATTTTCCCCTCTATAATTTTAATCCTCCTCTACTCTCCCATCCATTCAATTGAGTCTATAAAAACCTTTTAAATAATTAATTCTCCATTTAACTTTGATTTATGGCTTCTTCTCCTCATATTTATAGTGCCTCCCATGGTAATCATCTATCTTTCTTATCTTTTCTCTTTTATGTCTTTTCCTATTACTTTTTCCTAGGTTTTCCGTGTCCCATGGAACAATAATCTATGATAGGTTTGTATTTAATATTTTAGTTTTGTTCTAACCTATGGTTTTGATTTTTATAGGACCTGTAGAAGGTGACTCCTTACTTGTTTGGGGGTTTACTATGGAAGGAGCCATGTTTCATGTAGAAACCCTACCCCTAGTATCCTGGATCTAGTGTATGATTTATTACATTACAATAGGATATAATTAATCATATCCCAAAGTATAGAATAGTTTAGTAGTTTTGGAAAACTAGATACAAACATGATTCTCATATTACATTTGAAAACACAAATTATGACATAATTGTTTTGATAATATTATTATTTCCTCATGAATATCCTTCCATTTCATTCACCGTACTCTTTATGAAATCCTTAGAAAATGAAACACTATAAGGGTGGGCTAGAATTATCAGTAAGGGTTAAGTAAAAAAGAATTTTTCATGAATTAATAAGAATAATCAATATGGAAATGTAAATAATTAAACACTCATACTATTTAAAGAACATTAATATTATGAAAAGATAATGAAAAATCAATATGGAAAGATAAATAACTGAAACAAATTCCATGTAATCAATAAACTAAGAATAAAATACATCCAAAGATAATATCATTGTAAAAATATCATAGATAATTAGATAAGTAATAATCAACATGGATTGGTAAATATCTGAAAACACATGTCATTTAGTCTATAAATTGATAATGAAATGAACTCGGATATATTTTCATTGAAAAAATATCATAGATAATAATAATTTAATTCTTAAAAATGGAAATTCTTAATTATTAATATTCATGATCTCGAGCATCATGAAAACCTATACAGCAAATATCTTTACTCAATATAGTTTAAAATTGATGTGTAACCCCCCATTTGACTAATTTTATCCAAATTATTTTTCTCATGAGACTAATAATTCATCAAGGATCTATCTATAATTAAGACCCACCCATTTTTGTAAGTCCTAAACATTCCCTGTATATCGAAAGATTGATTTAATTTTTGAACAATGTGCCTTACCACCAAATATCTATATCGAGTAGAGAATATTGATTTATCAATATTTCCCCATATGAAAAATTAATATTAAATTTAGAACACAATATGTAGAAGTGATATATAGTTCCATAAATAAAAATATCTATGATAAATAATATGCATATTTATGGGAAATTAAATGTCTAATGATTACAGGTAATTGAATATTTCAAAGGAAAATTAATGACTACAAAAATGAATCAAGATAGTGAGTTTCAAAACATTACTTCATCAAAATGATCATAAAAACACCATAGAAAGAATTAGGATACTATCAATCCAACACATACACATTGGAGTAATAATAAATGGTTTTTTTCATTGATTAATAGAAATACCATAAAAATATCATTAAAAACTTTATTGAGGAAAATATCCTTTTCAGTTTGAAATTCACTTTTTAAAACTAAAAGTTCAAAAAAATTAAAATAATTTTATTCAAAACAAATATTTTAAATTTATAAATGAATCTTTAAAACATTTAGTGGTCAAGACAATAGGAAATTTTGTATATTCCAAGTATTCTAAATCAAATATTACTTTGACATTTTTGGTAAAAGACAAATGGGACTTTTTTTAAAATGACATGTAAATTCCTTTAAAAACATTTCTTAAAATTTAAAAATTGTAAAAATTAAATTAATAAAAAAATTAAGAGGTTAAAAATATTTTGGAAAACGTTTTTAGAAAACATGGTTTTGGAAGAAAACATATTTCAGACCAAAGAGAGAAATGAAGTAATATTTTCTTTAAAAAATATAAATTATTTTACGAATTAAAGAGTATAAAATTTTATTATTACATAAAAATTGAATTAATGACTAGATTAGAATAAAATTAAATAGATTTATTATCTAAAGATCAAACAATTTTTTAAATTGAAATTCAATCATAAAAAATCCTGATTAAAATGAGATGGTGGAATAAACCATTATAAAGATCATAACATTGAATTAATAACTAATCAATGAATTGATTATGTGTATCAAATTTTTATCCACGTAAAAAAATTATAAATAAAAAATTATATATCCAAAATTCATTACACATATAATCTAAGAATATCAAAGATAATTAATAAGTAATATAACCAAAAAAATGAATTGAGTTATGAAATTCTTTAACAGTTAGTAGTTTTCAAGTCAAATACACATGAATGAAATAATTCAAATATAAACATAAAATAACATTAATTTTTAATGAATGATGATATTACATGTAAAAGTGAAATTATAAACACCATATGAAATAAATTAGGTGCATAACATTATAACATGCCTCAATAAAGGTAAATTGACATGAAGTCCCTTACAAAGATCATATCATTGAGGTGTTGATTAATCAATGAAAAAATTATGTGTATAAAATGTAAATACACATAAAAAATGTTCAAATACAACATAAAATAATCAAATTTCATTACACACATAATATTATTATGACATAATCAATGAAGTATAAGTTCAACCTAATGAATGAAAATTATGTTATGAAATCCCTTACCTCGCACTTCAATTTGGATGGATGTGATTTAACCTCATGTATGGTAGTTTTAAACATTTTATTAACTTATAATAGAAACATATTATTATTTATAATATCATATATGATTATTTTATGAAATCTTGTCATCTTTTAGTTAATAATATTTCATTATTTTAATTTTTTCTAGTGTTAATTGTATTGTTTTATCATTCGTGATTTGTCGTGAAGGTTCCAATACTTGTGCATTTTATATAGTTTCATCATATTAATAATAAAAAACATGAAATAATTATAATATTTATACATAAATTACACATTTAAAATCAATCAGGAAATATGGTTTTTAAAAATTATGTATGTTACGATCATTGAGATGGTAGGTCATACATACATATGGGAAACGTTTTCATTTTTTCAACAATTATTATGGAAAGGAGATAAGTAATATTTCAACTTTATAGAATTATAATAATATCATAAATACCATATTATTTCTTTAAATATTATCATATATATCATCTATGTAGTTTGGTGATGAAAAGAGAGTCACATTGCTTCGTGAAGGTGGTAGTCCCCATGTACAAAAACGACATTATCATCTTTCAATAAGGGGAAAGGTTAAAAATAAAATGTTGTATTACCTTTTCAGATTGATATATATATCATGAATATCATAATTATTTCATTTATAAGATATATATTTTTTAACTTTATAATTATTACTTTCCATCAAATTTTTATAAAAAATGAATCACATCGCTTCGTGAGGCGGTAGTCCACCGTATACAGAAGCGATGTCATTGTATCCCCTACGAAATATAAATTAAAAAGTTATATATGATATAATTACTATATAGGTATAATTTTTTAATAAATATCATATGAATACTTTATATATATCATCATACTCAACCTTGAGAGGTGGTAATGGAAAAAATAATGACATCAGTTTGCAAGGCGGTAGTCCGTTGTACACACGAAAGATGATTTCGTAACCCATTTGATGGAAGTGATAATGTTTTAAGGTCTTGAACTTAATAAAAAAACATATCAGTAAATTTAATTTACTTATTTTGTTATATCATCATATTTTAATATAATTTAAGGAGGTGGAGGAATAAATAACATAAAAACACTCGATGAAGAACGTTACATCTTCCTTAGGTTACCACCTTAGGTTTTCACCAAATTCCTTCATAGGTTTGATTTATACCCAAAATAAGGAATGTATGATGAGGTAAATAAATTTTGGAAGTTATTTTTCCAGGTATTACCCAAACCAAAAGGTTGTAAAGGAGTGAAGAAAATAAAAGAGGGGTGGTCTTTTATAAGCGTGGTGAGTGGCACAATTGTAATTTTTGAAAAGAAAAAGGTGTAACCACATTTTTTACAAGATTAAAGGGTCCAAAATGGATTATTATAAATAATTATACATTATAGGTTTGAAAGATTTCTATAATATAGATTTTAGATAAGTTTTTAGGTCAATTTAACCCTTATCTTTTTAGTCTGACACCTCAGTAAAACCATTTTTACCTTAACCTCGTTAAATAATATTTACTATTTTTACTATTCATAATGGTAAAAAATTAAGTTGAACTTAATAGATAATATGATTTACTAAAATTAAAAAAAAATTAATCTATTTTTTAAAATTTCATTCACATAAGTGGCATAATTTATTTGAAATTAGTCCCACAAACGTGATGAGAAAGCGGGTTTTCAAAAAGAAAATGTTAAAAAGTTTACAATGTTTTTATATAAAAATTAAAAATTAAAATGATCTAAATGATCTAAATTGTATTAATATATATATATAATTTAACAAATTTAATTTAAAATAAATTAAATATATAATTTAACTGTATAAATAAGTTAATCAAAAAGGTAGTTTTCAATTAAAATTCATTATTTTTTACTATTCATCAAAAAAATAAAACTTTTTAGAAAAATAACAAAAAATAAAAATAATATAATTTTTATATGATGATTTGAAAAATTAAGTTTATTTTTTCAAATAAATGTTCTAAAAGTGGTAAAAATTAATTTAAAATTATGTTCGTAGAGTGCGATGAAACCATCTTATAGAAAAAAAACAGTTTTTCAAAAAACATTTCTTTTTCTTTTAAATGATTCTTATTTTATTTATAAAAAATATAATATCATATATTTAATAATTTAGTAAGTATTATTCATATCCACTAATTTAATGGTTAAGTTAAAATGGTATATTATACTATGGTCATTTCGACTTGGGGTTTCGTATTCTGTAAGCTATCGAAGTGATAAAATTTAATGAAATATATTTAATGGATTATTTAATCATAGTGTTCCATATCACATAAGATATAAAAAACAATTTTATTATTTTAAAATATTAGAGTGTTTTATTCTCCCAACCTTAATTAAATTTTGTCCTCTCAATTTAAACTTGATCTTAGTATTCAAGGGTTTAACATTTGGAAATACCATTATTTATAAATCAACATTGTAAAAAGGGTTAATAAAATATCCTATTAATAAGAGAGAAAGAGAATTAAAATGGTCAAATAGAGTAACACATAACTAGGTTTATAATTAAGATATAATTTGTTTCAAGTTAAGATATATACATGTAGAAAAACATAAATATTTATAGAGAGTGATAGAGTTCATTAATCACAAGAAATTGAATGATAAATATAAAGTTAAGGGCCCCAAAACCATAAATCTATTATAATTTAAAGTACCATTTGATTCATCGAATATGATGGTAATGGAATAGAATTTTTTTCAATATTATTTTTCTAATGTTGATTAATTGTTTTACTATCTTATAATATAATGAAATATACTTACTTGATCTGTTTCTATTTTATAATACCAATTTAATCCTTTGGTTGTGCTTTGATAAATTTCCAATTCATCCCTTACTCCAAGAAAGAAATATAAAAAATTGAACTTTTTTATTCCTGAATCAATAAAATTCACTTTTAATGGATCATAATATTCATAAAAGAGTGAAAAGTCTTTCCAACTATATCTAACTATTTTCCAAAATCAATATGGTTAGAAAAAGTTATACAATATGATACATTAATCTTTAAACCTCAATAGTAACACCATTGGTTCATCATTAATATTTATTTGTTGAATACTTTCATTAATAATAATTACACATTAACCCATAAATAATTTAGGAAAATGGTAATCATTCAATTCTTATCATCCTTCGGTTGTGGGTTCAAGCCCCACATCCCTTCCAGATGTGATGGGTTGTCACCCAATATGTGGGTTTTCCTTTTTCTAAAACCATATTTATATAATTCCTATAACATTTCCTAAAGTTTAATAACACATAATTATAACAATATAAAATATATGATAAACCCTTAAGTGTTAAAAAACCATTAAACTTATTCCTTTAAAAAATAATGGAATCCATTATTAAATTACCTTTTTACTAGAACATATACTAAACCAATGAATTATATTTCCATAACTTTTCTACCAAAATATCCTTAATAATTATATACTCTCATCATATAAAACCTAAAAAGGGTTGGTTAGGACTTTTATCTTATGATAAATATTAAACACATAATCCCATGATGGTATCCATAAATATTAAGTTAATTAATACACATACGATTCTAAAATTTAAAACAATCCTTTGTTTTTCATAATTTTTATCACTAAAATACCATTGGTAAAAAAATAATTATAAAATTTAGTTCTTGAACCCCAATACATAAATACTTCATATATTTTATTTCCAGATAGGTCCTTCCATGGTCTAGGTTTTAACCTTTAGAATAGGAATTTTACTTGAATAATTCCCAGTTTCCCCATATTTAAGATAATGAATAAATAATGTATCCCTAATAATATATTTATTCAATTATATTGTACTCTTAATTTAACCTTAGTAGTAATTTTATTTATATCCCTATTTACACACATAAATCATTTTCCTATTCTATTGGGGTACTTTTCTAGGTGTGTTTTTTCACATTTCTCACATGAATAAAATAAATCGTCTTTCCTCCATTGTCTCCCCCACTTAATATCTTAGTGAACTCCATACTTCTCTTATTTAGTGAGTATGTAATTTGGTTAAGGAATAGTTTGTTAATCATATTTTAGGATAACTGATTAGGCTTACTCATGATATCATTCACTCGTTTAACTATTCTATTTAGTTACTCATAGTCACCACATTGATCTTTGTATTCAATGTTAACATAATTACTTTTGGTTCCATCAATTTAATAAAACAAAAAAGTATACTATTAGAAAAAATAATCATAGTGGGAAAACCATATAATAATTAATATAATTATTAAATCATGGAAACTTTTTTAAATCTAATACTCATTAGGTTTAATCTAGTTCATTCATTGTAATCATGTATTCAAATACTTTATAATGGTATGTAAATAAATTGTGAATTATCCTAAGCATGTCCCCTTGGAGTGTCAAACTTGATGTATAGTAAGGACTATTTTCATGCACCAGGTAATGATCGGTTTAATCCCAATATACATTTTTTAGATTTATTACCCCTAGTTACATATGTTCCAGAACTAATTCCACCTTTAGTATCTAGAAAAATATGTATTTGAAGGAAAAACCACATAATCTATACCTTACATGAACTTTGTGATGCTCTTATATACTTATCATAAAATTATATTATAGGGTTGTGTTCCATAATCTATGTTTTCCTTAATCTAGTTCCTAAGGTTTCTACTAAACTTCCTTTGATACCAATTACAGACACCCTAACCCCAATAGCCTAAATTCGGTGTCTACTTTATTCCATTGATATAAGATATAATTTATCGCATTCTGAAAGAACAAATAATGTACTAGTATTGGTATACTAGATACATACATGATTCCCATATTACATTTGAAAAAAAATTACAAAATAATTTTTTGTTTTTGATAATATCTTTATTTTATATAGCATATCTTTGAATATCATTCATAGTACACTTCATAGAATCTTGGGGAAAGGAAAAAAAATAAGGTTAAGATCAAATTATTATTAAGGGTTAAGTATAGTAGAATCTATCATGAATCAATAAGAACAATCAATATGGAAAGGTAAATAACTTAATGTAAATTACATTTAAACAACTTGAATATCATGATAAGATAAGTCATAATCAATATAGAAAGGTAAATAAATAAATTTAATTTAATTTAATCAATAAAATTAGAATTAAATACATCCAATGATAATATCATTGTGAAAACTCATAGAAAATAGGATAAGAAAGAATTAATATGGAAGGGTAAATAACTAAAAACACATTACATTTAATCAAATAGATGAGAATGAAATTCATCAGGATATAATATCATTTCGAAAATATCATGAATAATAATAACAAAAAATTTAATGAATAAAATGATTAATTATTGGATTTCATGATCTCAAACATCATGAAAACCTCTATTTTCAGGATCATTCCTCAAGATAGTTTAAAACTAATGGGTAGAAACCCATTTAAATGTGGTTATCTAACTAATTAATCTCATGAGACTACCAATGCATCTAGGGGCTATCTATAATTGATCCCCATCCATTTCTTTATATCCAAAACATTCCTTATATATCAAATGACTGATTTAATTCATGAACAGTGTTCTTTATCATCAAATGTCTATATTGAGTAATGAATAAAAATTTATCAATAATTTCCCAGATAAATGAATAAAATTAAATGTAGAAAAACATATATAGATGTAACACCCTGACCCCAGTTACCCAGAGTCGGTGCATTATTATGTAACATTCGCGTGATCATAAAAGATCAAGTCTTGAAAGATAAATTAGTTTAGTAGCCTTGGAAACACTAGATACATTCATAAAGTTTACATTACATAATAAAATGAAAAATACAACAACATATTCTCCATAGTCCACACTCATATCCCCTCATACTATCCCTGCAAGTCATTCATAAAATACTTATTCACATCCTGGGAAAAATAAAACATAGAAAGGGGTGAGCTTAGATGCCCATAAAGGATAACAATATAGCAGAAACTTTCATAAATAAGCACAAACATTTAAGGAAATGTATAACTGAAACAAAAGCCTTTTAAAATTGAACATCAGCATAGTATGGCAGAAATAAAATGAAATAATTCCATTTACTTATTCACATGGATATTCTACTAATCAAATAATCTCATTCAATATCAATAACAATTTTCATAATGATGGAATGCACAATGTCAGACTCTCATAACCACGTAGCCAAGGCCTCGTGCCAATATTATAAATAAGATTTTGTCAATGCCTCATGCCAAGACACTAGTTTGTCTCATGAGACCTACCGATGCATCGAGGAGCTATAGCGGGCTCCACCCATCACTTACTAAGTCCAATACATTCCTCATATGAATAGGTTTAATCATAACATAAACATTCATATTAAAACTAGCATAAAAATGTCAATAATTTATAAATAAACCATGAATGGTATAAAAATAACACATCCACTGTCAAACTTATCACAAAACCTTAAATACAATATGGAATTTTTGTATCATAATAAATAAACTTCAAATAAGATGAAAATACATCAAAGTATGTTGACATTGATGAAATCAAAACTATTTGAGAGAAATATCTATTTTTTTGAAATCATTTAAATGTCACACATTTATAATGGAAGTAATTTAAAAAAGATTTTTGAATCAAAGTGTCTCATTCCACTTTGAAACTTTTGAAAATAAATATCATTTAAAAACATTCATGTCCATATAAATAAATCCTTAATATCATTTTGAAAACATGGACATTAATTAAAAAGATTTATAAAGATAAATCTTTAAAACATTTAAAATTCTGATCTTGATAAAGAGTACCTTTCACAAATTCTTAAAATATTCATTTTGAAATCATTAAAAAGTCACATAATTATAAAATAAAACATTTACTTTCAAAATATTCTTATAATATTGTAAGGGAAGATTTGATGATTTTATAACGGTGAAAAATAAATGCACCCGCCGTATAAGTTAAAAAATACATTCTAACCTTAAATTTGTTGAAAAGGTTAAAAAGAACCTTGTTTGTAAAACAACATAAAGATTCCTTTATAAACTTCTTAAAAAAGTAAAACAAGGGTATAAATGACTTTAAACCATATTTTGTAAAATATTAATAATTTTTTTGAAATTCATTTTTAAGAAACATGGATGTGGATGATAAAGAGGTCCCAGTAGATAATCACATATAAACAACCTCGGATAACGAAGTGATTGTGAAATAAACTCTTACCAATTTTGTAACTTACAAAGCATACAACCAATGAAAGAGGTATCATACAATGAATATGTAAATCCACATAAATTAAAGTGTATTACACAATGAATACAATTATGGGTAGTACATACACCACACAAAAGGTAATAGTGTCAATATGGCACGAATCTCACGGGAATAAGGAGTGTGATGAAAACCCCTTACCTTGCACTTTCCTTTAGTCGAGGGTATGTTTAACCTCCTGTATAAAGACCATAGTATGTTATTAAATTATACCATAACCATATTAATATTTATTATGTCATAAATTATTCATTTATGACTTTATACTACCCATTTAATAATAATTTCCATGTTAAATTAACATTTCAGGTAATAATCGCTTTCTTTATTATACGTGTTTTAACTTGTTTCTCTTCATTGTATCACTTAGATCATGATTTTAATACTTCAAGAATATCAAAAATTATATATATTTCGAATATAAATATGTATAATAGATATATATATGAAATGGAAAACACCGTTTATGGAGACGGTACTCCGTACGTACGTATAAACGCTGTTTCTGTTTTCATAACATATTGAACAGAACTAAGTGGATATAATATATGTAAGTACATATATATATATATTTATATATATATATATATATCCAGTATAATTATTATGTCATATATTACAAAAATATTAGTAATATATACTTTTATAATCATTGATTAATGGGGAATATGCAAATGAATCTCATCACGTCGTGGAGACGGTAATCCGTACGTACGCACGAGCGACAGTATCATTTCTTTAAAGGTGTGGAATTGGAAGGAATATTAATTTTACAAATACATTATCATTTTATTTTCATTATTTATATACATATTACTCATCATTATGTCCATCCAAATAACAAAGTGTTGAATAACAAATTACACCACGGTGTGGAGACGGTAAGTCGTACGTATGCACGCATGGTGACATCATTATTTATAAGATGGATAGAATAATGAATATAGTTGTGAAATATTTATAATAACATCACATTATATATAAGATACTGGATTTATTATTTTAGAATTGAAATAAAAAAGAAATAAGAATTGGAAGAAGAAAGGAACTTGGAAGAGGGTGGTGAAATCATTACCTCTTCTTCGGGTTCGTCCTTTTGATTTGATCAAAAGGGCTCCAGAGGTTCGCTTTATGATAAAAATAAGGAAAATAGGTTGAATTGAGGTAATTTTAGAGGATATTTGGGCAGGTTTTGGACGAACCAAAAGGCTTTTAAGATATTAATTAGAGTGAATGGGAGTGCCCTTTTATAAGAGGGGTGAGGGAAACCATAGGAAAAACATAAAATATTATCTTATAATAAACTTATATTATGTTTATAATGGCTCCAAAGTGTATTATTCATATTATATGGTGGGTATGGGTCTAAATCCTTTCATCCAATAGATTTTATACCATTTTGGGTCACTATAGTAACCTTATCTTTTATTTTTAACTCTTAGTTAATTAGTTTGACACTTACCATGTCACTTTGTATTTTTTTTATTATATAGTCAATAAACTTACTATAAACTTCCAAGCGACCCCCAAGTGGTCCATTAATGATACAAATATCATTATATAAGTTATTTGGCCAAACATTAGATTTTTAGGCATATTATATCAATTAATAATATAATATTGGTTTAAAAAACTCTTTTATGTCAATTTTGACACTATTTAATAATTGATTTTTTTAAAAGTCATAACAACTTTATTAATTCAAAATAAATTTATTTAATCAATCCTAATATTCAATAGTAACCTACAAAAATCGTGGATGGCATCAAATATTCAAATGTTATTTATTTTAACATTTATAATACCATTTATTTGATTCTTTCGTTAATAAGAAAAATATTTCATCATCATTGTGTCATAAATAAATTTAATTATTTAATCTCTAAAAATTATAAATAAAATATCATTATATATGAAATCTCTTTATATTTCTAATTAATATTTATATTCGAATTTATCTTATGTATAACCCTATGTAAAAATTGTTTTTCTAAAATATATGTGCTTATGTCATTTTTGTATTTACTTTAACTTAATTAATATAAAGTGTCATTATCACTTACAAGTGGCTTCAGGGGGTCCCAAAATCGACCCAAAGAAGACCATGGTCAGACATGTATCAATCGATAAGGTTAGGACATGTTTTATGGTAATTTATTATTATTATAATATTATTTTTTTACCCTTATTTACTGGATTTACCCTTTAACCATGGTAAATAAAATATTTACCGAAGTAAATATTCAAAATTTCTAAAAATAAAAGTTACCTATTTACAAAATTTGGACCTCATGATTCCATATATGAAATCTATATTTCTAAATTAAAAACAAAAATAAGTGGCATAAATTAATTTAAAATTAATTCTCGTTGTTAAAACAAAAAACGTGTTTTTAAGAGATAATAACTATCAAAAGATTAACAGTTGTTTATGTCTAGTTTAAATGTGAAATTATGTCCAATGAACAAGATTGTAATAAATGGTAAAAATATATTCTAATTATACTTTAAAACCACTCAAATTCATAATTTATCACTATTAATTATTTTTATTAAAAGAGTTGTTTTTAATTAAAATTTAGTAATTTCCACTATTCATCAAAATATAAAAGTTATCTGAAAAGTACCAAAATTTTACCCTAGGAAAATTTTGATATTACGAATCCAAAAATGTAGTCCATTTTGACAGATAAAATTTATTTAATTTCAAAAAGTGGGTATTACTACTTATAATGGCTACTTTGATTGGTCACGGTGTGTTAAAATCTCGAAGTTGCATCAAATGCAAGCAATTGCATTATTCAAATGCAAACGTACCATGGAATCCTGAGGTGTTACATTCTACACTACTTCAATAAATTTTGTCCTTGAAATTTGAAATTGTTCTTCAAAAAAAAGGTTACAAATAGAAAATATCTTTGTGGGGAAAACTCACATCAGAAATTGGGTTAATAAAATTTAGTCTTAATAAGTGGAAAAGGGAAATGAAAGGGTCACCACCAAATTATGATCTAGATTTGGAGAAAATTGGTGGAAATTAGAGATGCATAATTGGAGGGAAAATGTAAATATTTATAGGGAGTGATTTAGGTCATCAGACACAAATAATTGTAGAATTAAGGGCCTCAAAGCCATCAATCTTTGATGATTTAAAATATCACTGGTTCAACAAAACATAAGGTAATAGGATAACAAATTTTTGGTTTTAAGATACCTTAACTAATATTTATGAATTAGTTTCTTAATATAATAAGAGAAATATATAGACATATATATGTATATATACTTGACAAGTAGTGTTTCATCCTTCAACTAATTTCTACCACAAACTCATCTTTCACTTCAAAAGATAATAAAACTCAAAAATATTATATTTATCCTAATAGTATAAGGATCAAAACATTAACATATACCATTAAAATGAAGAAAAATACTTTATAATGACCAGGGACTTCCTGCAGGCTAGTGGTAGGTAATAAAGTCATGTCGCACTATAGTTGTAGGTTCGATTCCTGCAGCTTTTCCCAACACGAAGGGTTATTACCCGACCTTTAGGTTGTCCTTTTCCTAAAAATATAGTATCATAATATTACAAAAATTGATCATAAGAGCTTTTTTAACCTTAAACAATACTATCCAAAGTTCAACTTAATCCACTCCAAGCATTATAGTTATCCAAAGTACCTCTATCCAGACTCTCTATAAAATGTATCTAAATTCCAAAATCAATTGTCACATCAGATTCCCCAGAGAAAAGTTTATCTTATTGTCACATACAGACAATATGATTACCTTAGTCATATTAAAACCATAATGAAAACAACAAGTACTGCAGTACAATCCTTATATAAATCACATTATTCTTGTAATCATAATATAATCCTTGAGTCCAAAAACACAAATACATTAATTATTCCACTTCAACTGTAGTAACAACATAAGATTGGCCTTGATCCCTTGGCATTTTCTGAGGTAAGTTTCCATGGCTCTTAGGGAATTAATTTGCATAATGCCTCATTTCTATACAATTGTAGCATTCAACATTGACAACATCTTTCTTTCCCTTGCAATCACGAGCCTGGTGACATTTTTCTCCACATTTGTAACAAACTCCCATTCCTTTTAGGCAATTACTAGGGTGCTTCTTCCCACAATTATCACATAATGGAAAATCCTTCTTTCCCTTTTTCCCTTTATCTGACTCTTGTTCCACCATTCTCTTCTTCTCTTTCTTTACTTTATTGTCATAAGATTTAGAGAATTCCATTTTTGTCTTTATAGCACATGAGACAATGTCTTCATATGATGACAAGGATTGTGAGACTAATGCTTGATGGAGAAATGGTTTTAAACCATAAAAGAAATAATCAATCTTACTCCTCAGGTTACGTATATAATCTACTGCATGCCTTGCTATCCTTATAAATTTAGCTTCATACTTTTCAACATTCTCATCCTCCTTTTTCCTCAGACTGTGAAATTTCCTTTCCATATCTGCTCGATGGTCATGAGGAAAGTATTTTTCTAAGAAAATCTCTTTAAACTCCCTCCATTCCATACATGATACTTCTTCATCATCCTTTGTGTTTTGAATTAATGACCACCATGGATTGGCATCTCCAGTGAGGTGGTAAACTCCCATGATAACCATTTCCCTTTCACTACTCCCCAAAGCCTAAAATATTTTCTCTAGGGAACTTATCCATTGCACAGCTACTAATGGATTTGTACCCACATTGAATGTTGGTGGTTTTTGCCTCATGAAGCGATCTAACATTGATCCTCTACATTATGGATCAGGGTGCTCCATACGGTTAAGGTTATTATTCATAACCTGATTGAGTTGTCCCAGTATGGTGATTAGCTGATCAGCACTAGTTACATTACCAGCACCACTATAATAATCTTGAGCATAAGGGAAATCCCTACATGGAGTGAGTTCATTGATACAGTTTCCATTTATTACACTAGGCACCATTTCTAAACAATGGCATATAATAGATTAGTTTATGAATTGAAATACATAAATCAAAACTTGTAAAACACTTATCATAAATTGAACAGTTTATGGATATAATCCATAATCATAAAAATGTCTTCTTTTAGAAAGTATATACTCATAAAACCTTCATAATGGTTTGTAAATAAAATGATAATTATCCTAAACATATCCCCCGGGAGTGTCGTAACCAAGAGTGCAACAAGGCCCGTTGTCGTGCACCAGTTCCCGTTTGAGTCTAGCTCAAAGCGGTGTTTTCAGGTTTTACGCCTAGGTACATCTATGCCAGAGCAGCCTCTACCTGCTCATATATAGATAGGGTTGTATTGCTCGGAAAACTCACAAAATCTCTAAAATACAAAATTCTAGGAAATTATTCTATACTAATCCTCAATGTCTGTCTTAGGTCTATGTGCTCTAATCAGAGTTTATCTAAATATAGCTTCCAAGGTTATTGTTTAACTTCCTCTGATACCAATTGTAATTCCCCAACCCCAGTTTCCTAGAGTCAGTGCATTATTACATAACATTGGCATGATAACAAAAGTTCAAGTCTCAAAAGATTTATTAGTTTAGTAGCCTTGGAAACACTAGATACATTCATAAAGTTTACATTACATCATAAAATGAAAATGACAATAACATATTCTCCATAGTCCACACTCATATCCCCTCATACTATCCCTACAATTCATTCATAAAATACTTCTTCACATCCTGGGAAAAATAAAAAATAGAAAGGGGTGAGCTCAGATGCCCAGTATGGATAAAAATATAGCAGAAAATTTCATAAATAAGAAAAAACATTTAAGGCAATGTATAACTAAAACAATAGCCTTTTAAACTTGAACATCAGCATAATATGGCAGAAATAAAATGAAATAATTCCATTTACTTATTCGCATAGATATTATACTAATAAAATAATCACATGCAATATCAATAACCACTTTCATAATGATGGAATTCATAATGCCAGACTATCATAACCACATAGCCAAGGCTTCATGCTAAGACTACAAATAAGATTTTGTCAACGCCTCGTGCCAAGACACTAGTTTGTCTCATGAAACCTACCGATGCATCGAGGAGCTATAGCGGGCTCCACTCGTCACTTACTAAGTCCAATTCATTCCTCATATGAATAGGTTTAATCATAACATAAAAATCCGTAATAAAACTAGCCTACTAAATGTCAATACTTTCTCCATAAACCATGAATGGCATAAAAATAAAATATCCACAGTCAAACATATCACAAAACCTTCAATAAAATATGGAAGTTTTGTATCATAATAAATCAACTTCAAATAAGCTTAAAATACATAAAAGGATGTTGACATAGATGAAATCAAAACTATTTTAGAGAAATATCTCTTTTTTTAAATCATTTAAAAGTCACACATTTATAAAGGAAGTAATTTAAAAGAGATTTTTGAATCAAAGTGTCCCATACCACTTTGAAACTTTTGCAAATAAGTATTGTTTCAAAACATTAATGTCCATATAAATAAATCATTAAAATCATTTTGAAAACATGGACATTAATTAAAAAGATTTAGAAAGATAAATCTTTAAAACATTTAAAATTCTGATCTTGATAAGGAGTACCTTTCACAAATTCTTAAAATATTCATTTTGAAATCATTTAAAAGTCACATATTTATAAAATTAAACATTTACTTTGAAAATATTATTATAATATTGTAAGGGAAACTTAAATGATTTTATAATGGTGGAAAATAACCACACCCTCCTTATAAGTTAAAAAAAGACATTCTTACCTTAAATTTGTTGAAAATGTTAAAAATTACCTTGTTTGGAAAACGACGTAAAGTTTCCTTTAAAAACATCTTATAAAAAAGTCAAACAAGGGTATAATTTACTTTAACCCCTATTCTGTAAAATAGTAAGAATTTTTTTGAAATACATTTTTAAGAAACATGTATGTGGATGATAAAGTGGTCCTAGTAGATAATCACATATAAACAACCTGAGATAACGAAGTGATTGTGAAATAAACCCTTACCAATTTGGTAACTTACGAAAAAACACCCCATGAAAGAGGTATCATACAATGAATATGTAAATACTCATAAAGTAATGTTTATTACACAAATAATACAATTATGGGCAGTATATACACCACACAATAGGTAATAGTGGCAATATGGCATGAATCTCATGGGAATAAAGAGTGAGATGAAAACCCCTTACCTTGCACTTTCCGTTAGTCGAGGGTACATTTATACTCCTTTATAAAGATAGTAGTATGTTATTAAATTTTACCAGAACCATATTAATTTTTATGATGTCATAAATTATTCATTTATGACTTTTTACTACCCATTTAATAATAATTTTCATGTTAAATTAACATTTCGGGTTATAATCACTTTATTTATTGTATGTGTTTTAACTTGTTACTCTTGATTGTATCACTTAGATCATGATTTAAATACTTCCATAATATAAAACATCATATATATTTAGAATATAAATATGTATAATTGACATATATATGAAATGTAAAACCCAGTTTATGGAGACGGTACTCTATACGTACGCATAAATGTTGTTTCCGTTTTCTTAACTTATTGAACGGAACAAAGTGAATATAATATATGTAAGTACATATATATATATATATATCCAGTATAATTATTAGGTCATATATTACAAACATATTAGTAATATATATTTTTATAATCGTCGATTAATGGGGAATATAGAAATGAATCTCATCACGTCGTGGAGACCGTAATTCGTATGTACGCACGAGCGTCAATATAATTTCCTTAAAGGTGTAGAATTGGATGGTATATTAATTTTTCAGAGACATTATCATGTTATTTTAATTATTTATATACATATTACTCATCATTATGTCCATCCAAATAACATAGTGTTGAATAACAAATTACACCACGGCGTGGAGACGGTAAGTCGTACGTACGCACGCATGGTGACATTATCATTCATAAGATGGGTAGAATAATGAATATAGCTGTGCAATATTTATAATAACATCATAGTATATATAATATACTGTATTTATTATTTTAGAATGGAAATAACAAAAAAATAAGTGGAAGAAAAAAGGAACTTGAAAGAGGGTGGTGAAATCTTACCTCTTCTCCGGGTTCTTCTTTTTGATTTGATCAAAAGGGCTCCTTAGGTTGGCTTTATGATAAAAATAAGGCCACTAGGTTTAATTTAGGGAAGTTCAGAGGATATTTGGGAAGGTTTTGTTCGAACCAAAAGGCTATGAAGGTATGAATTAGAGTGAATGGGGAGTGACCTTTTATAAGAGGGGTGAGGGGCACCTTAGAAAAAACATAAAATATTATTTTATAATAAATTCATATTAGGTTTATAATGGCTCCAAAGTGTATTATTCAGAGTCTAAGGTGGGTATGGGTCGAAATATTTTCATCCAATGGATTTTAGATAGGTTTCTGTCACTATAGTACCTTATCTTTTAGTTTTAACTCTTAGTTAATTAGTTTGACACTTACCATGTCACTTTGTATTTTTATATTATATAGTCAATAAACATAATATAAACTTCCAAGAGACCACAAAGTGGTCCATTAATGACACACCTATCATTATATAAGTTCTTTGGCCGAACCGTAGATTTTTAAGAATATTATATCAATTAATAATATAATATTTGTTTTAAAAACTCTTTTTTGTCAATTTTGACACTATTTAATAATTGATTTTTTTAAAAGTCATAATAGCTTTATTAATTCAAAATAAATTTATTTAATCAATCCTAACATGTAATGGTAACCTATAAAATTATTGGATGGCATAAAATATTCAAATTTTTTTTATTTTAACATTTATAATACCATTTATTTGATTATTTCATTAAGAAGGAAAATATTGCATCATCATTGTGTCATAAATATATTTAATTATTTAATATCTAAAAATTATAATTAAAATACAATTATATAGGAAATCTTTTTCTATTTCTAATTAATATTTATAGTGGAATTTATCTTATGTATAACCTTATGTAAAAATTGTTTTTCTATAGGATATATGCTTATGTCATTTTGGTATTTACTTTAACTTAATTAATATAAAGTGTCATTATCACTTACGTGTGGATTCATGGGGTCCCAAAATTGACACAAATATGCCCATGGTTGGGCATGTATAAACCAATAAGTTTAGGACACGTTTTAGGGTAATTTATTATTATTATAATATTATTTGTTTACCCTTATTTACAGGATTTACCCTTTAACCATGGTAAATAAAATATTTACCGAAGTAAATATTCAAAATTTGTAAAAAAAAAAGTTACCTATTTACACAATTTTCACCTCCTGATTACAAATAAGGAATCCATATTTCTAAATTCAAAACACATAAGTGGCAGAAAATTAATTTAAAATTAATTATCGTTGTTAAAACAAAAAGTGTTTTTTTAAGAGATAATAACTATTAAAAGATTGACAGTTGTTTATGTCTGGTGTAAATGTGAAATTATGTCCAATGACCAAAATTTTATTAAATGGTAAAACTATATACTAAATATAACTTAAAACCACTAAAATTCATAATTTATCTCTACTAATTATTTTGATTAAAAAATTTGTTTTTAATTAAAAGTTAGTAATTTTCACTATTCATCAAAATATAAAAGTTATCCGAAAAATACCAAAATTTTACCCTAGGATAAATTTGATATTCCAAATCCAAAAATGAAGTCCATTTTTTGAGATAAAATTTATTTAATTTCAAAGGGTGGGTATTACTATTCATAACGGCTACTTTGACTGGTCACAGTGTGTTAGAATCTCGAAGTTGCGTACAGTGCAAGCTATTGCATTATTCAAAGGGAAACATACCGTGAAAGCCTGGGGTGTCACAATATAAGTGATATATAATTTAATAAATAGTATTATCCATCACAAATAATTTGGATATTTAGGGCAAATTTAATTTACAATGATCATAGGTGAGTGAATATTTCAAGGGAAAGTTTATGAAAAAAAAGATAAAAATCAAGAAAGTGAGTTTCCATACATTCCTTGGTCAAAATTATCATAAAACATCTATATAAGGATTAATGATAGTGCCAATCCAAAATATACCCATTAGAGTAAGAATAAATGGTTTTTTTTTGATAATATAAATACCATAAAAAGATATTTAAAAACTTTCTTAAGGAAAATATCTATTTCAATTTGAAAATAATTTTTTAAAACTAAAAGTAAGCAAAAAAATTTGAAAATAGTTTTATTTGAAATAAAAATTTGAAACAAATAAAGGAATATTTAAAATATTGAGTTTTCATAATGGTATTAAATTCTTTACATGTTAATTACTTTAAAAAATATATTCCTTTCATATTTTTGGTAAAATCCAAATGGGACTTTTTTTGAAAATGACATAAAGATTACTTTAAAAAAATAAAAATTAAAAATGGTTGAAATTTTATTTAATAAATAATTTGAAAAATATTTAAAACATTTTTTAATTGTTTTTTAGAAAACATGGTTTTGGAAGAAAACACATTTTTGACTGAAGGGAGAAATGATGTCATATTTTCTTAAAAACATTTTCTCAATTATTTGATGTACTAAAGAGTGATAAAGTGGTGATATTACTTGAAAAAATCATGTTTAACTATATTATAATAAAATTAAAGGGTTTTATTATCCAATTATTAAATAATTTCCTATAATAGAAATTCAAGCATAAACAAACCTGATTAAAATGAGATTGGGAAATAAACCCTTATAAAGATTAAAACGTTGAAGTGAGAATTAATAAATGAATATATTATGTGTCTCAAATGTATATCCACATAAAAAAAGTGTAAATATAACATAATATATTAAAAATTCATTACACAAATAATCTAATTATATCAAATACAATGAAGAAGTAATATAACCCAATGAAAAGGAAATGAGTTATGAATTTATTTACCACTTTGTAACTTTCAAGTCAAATATCAATGGTTCAAATAATTCAAATTAAAACTTAAAATATCATAAATTGTTAACGAAACATGATATTACATGTAAAAGGGTCATTATATGAACTGTGTATAATAAATTAGGAGCATAACATTACAATAAGCCCCAATGAAGGGAAATTGAGATGAAAACCCTTATAATGGTCATACCATTGAAGAGGAGATTATTAAATGTATTTATTATGTATATAAAAATTAAATAAAGATAAAAAAGTTGTAAATGAAACATAAAATAATTAAATTTTATTAAACACATAATTTTAGGATAAAATAATCAGTGATGTATAATTTTAACCCAAAGAATGGAAATTGAGTTAAGAAATCCCCTACCTCACACTTCCTTTTGGTTGAACAATATTTAACCTATTTTATTGTGGTTTTAAAAAAATTAACTTATAATAAAACCATTTTAATATTTATTATATCATATATGATACTTTTATAACATCTTATCACCCATTCATTAATAATCATTCATTATTTACATTGTTTTGTGTGTTAATTGCCTAGTTTTCTCATTCATGCTTTATCATAACAGTTTAATTTATTGTGAATATTATATAGTTTTATCTTCTATAGAATAATAATAATGAAATAATTATAATATTAATAAATAATTTATTATTTTAATACCAATCATAAAAGTTGTTTTCTGATAAATGTAGTATGTTACGATCATGGAGATGGTAGGCCATATATACGCATGGGTAACATTTATATTTTTCAATGATCGTTATGAAAAGGTGGTAAGTAATATTTTATCTTTATAAAATTATCATAATATCAAGAATATTATATTATTTATTTAAATATAATTATATATATCATAAATGTGGTGTAGTGATGAAAAGAGATTAACATCGCTTTGTGAAGCTGATAGTCCACACGTATACGAACGACATTATCATCTTTTAGTGAGGGAAAGTGTAATAAATAAAATGATATATTATATTTTAATAATAATAAATATGTAATTAATATCATAATTATTACATATATATATAACATATTTTTATTAATCTTATACTTATTACTATCCATTTAATCGTTAGTGAAAAAACAAATCACATCTCTTTGTGAGGCTGTAGTCCGTCGTACAGACAAGAGACGTTATTGTATCCCCTACAAAATAGAATGTAAAAAAATTATATATGATATAATGACTATAAATGTATAATTTTTTTATAAATATTATATATATAGTTTTATCCATCATCATATCAAACCAAAGTATGTGGTGATGGAAAAATGAATGACATCGACTCATGAGGCGATAGGCCACCATACCCACAAATTATGACATTCTAACTCATTTCATATAAGTTGGTATGTTTGTAGGTCATTAAATTAACATAAAAAAATTAATTATATGTAATATACTATGTTTATTATGTAATCATGTTTTAATCATAATTTAAGTAGGTGTGGTAAGAAATAAAATAAAAACACTTGATTAAGAACATTACCTCTTCCAGGGTTAACCTATTTAGGTTTGCACTAAAACCCTTCCTAGGTTGGATTTATGAAAAAAATAAGGATTATAGGATAAGGGTATGGAATTTAAGAAGTTATTTAGTCAGTTATTGGTTAAACTAAAAGGGTGTGAAGGTCTGAAGAAGAGGGGATAGGGGGTGACATTTTATAAGTTAGGTGAGTGGAACACTTATAATTTTTGAAAATAAAAAGGTACACCCATTTTTATTACATTCTAAAAGGGTCAAAAATGGATTATTATCTATAATTTGATATTATAGTGTCTAAATATGGACATAAAATACATTTTATACATGTTTTTATCTCAATTTAACACTAATCCTTTTAGTTTAACCCCCCTCCCCGATAAACCAATTTTTACATTAACCTCGATAAATAATTTTTACTATTTTTACAATTCATAATGATAAAATTTAACTTCACCTTATTATATAATATAAATTATTATGATTAAAAATATTTAGTCCATTTTTTAAAATTAAATTCAAATAATGGGTGAAACATAATTTAAAATTAATCATACTGACGTGATGAGAAATAGAATTTTCATAGAGAAAATGTTCAAAACATTACAATGTTTTATATTAAAATTAAAAATTAAAATGATTAAAATGACATAAATTGGATTAATAGATATATAATTTAACTTATATTACTTTAAAACCATTTAAAATATAATTTAACATTGTAAATAATTTAAACAAAAAGGCAGTTTTAAATTGAAATTCAATATTTTTCACGATTCATCAAAAAATGGAACTTTTCATAAAAATGCCAAAAATTCACCCAAATATAATTTTTATATGATTAATTCAATAAATAAGTTTATTTTTTCAAAAAAAATAATAAAAGTGTTGAAATTTAATTTTAAATTACGTGTGTAAATAGCCACTAAATCATATTTTAGAAAGAAATAAAGTTTTTCAAAAAAACATTTATTTTTATTTTAAATTATTATTATTTTATTTATAATAAATAGATAACCATGATTAATAAAATTTAGTTATTACTATTAATTCCTTCCTATTTAATATTTAGTTTATAATGGAATACTATATTATGGTTCATTTCGACTTAGGGTTTCATTTTCCACAAGCTATCAAAGGGATTAAATTTAAAGAAATATATATCGTGGGTTATTTAATATTAGTGTTCCATGTCACATACACTATCAAAATGAATTTTATTCTTTTAATTACTTAGGGTGTTACATTTCAACTTTATTTGAATTTTTTTGAGTAAGGTATTTTTTATCCTTCATTTATCATGAAATTCATGGAATTCTTGGATACTAGAAATTTATTTTAACTAAAGTATAGTTATATATAATTCTTTGGATGAAAATAAAAATTATTTTCAGGGTTTAATTAGCTTGGAAAAAGGTTATTTAAGGATATATTTTTAATTTTCCTTTTTAAATTAATTTTTTGGTATAAAATGCTTCTAGATAAAATATTTATGGGACCCATTTAATAGGTTTTGGTATAAATGTAGGCCTTAAGCCTTATTTTAGAATTTAAAAAGATTTGTTTTTGTTTTTTAAAGGATTAATTAATATTAAAAAGGTTGGTGAGTAATCTAGTGATTTAAAATGGTTTGAAATGGTTAATTTTTAAAATAAATTAAAGGAATCATCATCCCAAGTAAGTTTTTATATAATGGTACATTTGACACTTTAAGGGAAAAGGATTCATAAATTGTGAGACCCTCAATGATTTCCTAAAATATGTTTTGTACCCATTAAGGAATTTTTACCATTTCATGTTATTAATATGTTTTAAAAATTGGGTTTTATATGAAAGGATGGTGTAGGTGGGGTGTGAGACTTTGATTGTGTTCATTTATATAATTATATTAATTGCCTACTCGCCTCATTAGTTGGTTGCTCATGGGAATGGTAGGTAACTAAGTAAATACCTAGATAGGTGCAATACCTAATTTTGATTGACCTCTTTTTGGGGTTCAATGCTTTAAGAAGCTGATTAATTTTGGTATGGATTGTTCCCATGGTGGGCTAGTGCTCCTTAGATGGTTATAGGGACTAACTAGTTCGATGGGACTACCAGGATGGAAAGGTTCTTGAGTGTCAGAATAGGGGTTATTTTTCTAATTTTGGATTATATTACTTTAGTACATATTTTTATATCCTATGATTATTGTTCCTTGATGGGTGGTTCTATATAAGTGAATTTCTTTTTTACCTTTATTATGTCCTTCATTTCCTATATGAATAGTGGCACTATTTATGTTATTTTTTTCTGTATATTTCTCTTTGACATTGTGGGTGGAGATGTTTTGGAAATGGTTTTTGAAAGGTAGGTTTGGAAATATTTTTTTGGAAAAGAAATAAATATATTTGTATTTAAAACAAAATCTTTGGAATATATTTTTCAAATGGTATTTTCCTGATTTTTCATGAAAATGGAAATGGTTGGCATCTTCATTTTCAAAGAAATTTAATTTTATTGGGTTTTAGAACAAAGGATTTATTATTTTTTATTGAGAAGTTGTGAATTGTTTTTTACATGGATTTTAGAATGGAAAACATAATTTTTTATTTTATTTCAATATATTATTAATGATATGCTTTATAAATGGATTGCATGGACTCCATGGTGAGATCCTATTGGGTCGTTACACTCACACCATATATGCACACTACTATGTGGGTGTTTATAATTCCAAATTTTCTATAAAAGTTCTAGGTTTCTTTCATACTATCTATAGTTAAATTTTACCAATGATGGTTATTTGGGACATGGATGAAAACCTTTGGTTTTATGGAGATGGATTTGGGGTTTTCTCCAAATCTCCTTTATTTTAATTTTTTGGATTATATATTCGATTAGGATAACCATACTTATTGTTTAGTTTAATTTTATTGTATTTGGATGGTGTGGTTTAGGATTTTGTTTCTTTATGGAATGGTTTGAATCACAATCTCTTGTTTTTCCTCATTTTGATTCTTTGGATTTTTTTAATTATGTTGTAATATTTATTAGATGTTACATGGGTATCTAAAGTATGAATGGTCTATGTGTGTGTTTTTTATGTGATATTCTGGGTATTAACTCTAGTTCAAGGGTGAAACCATTACCAAACCTGATTTTATTAATACCCATACACTAGTTTCTAGCTTGTGGGGATGAGAATAACCTTCATCCCATGTGTTTGGATGATTTATATGACATGTTTGTTCAGCCCGATATTATTCAATACAATTAGGGAAGGGGGACTTCTTTATTAATATCAGGTGCTAGAAATGAGGATCTTCAACCTCCACTACATGACCTCAACAAAAATAGTTCACATTCTCATATTTTCCCTTGAGGGTATATCCATGAATATGAAACAAGTTAACACATAAATAATCTAGTTGTTTTGTGGTACCTCTTCTTTATGGTTTTTATGTTTGTGTTATTCTAGTGATTTTTTTCAAAGTCATGAGTTTGTGTGGGTTCCCACTAAACCCATTAAATTTTCATTATTCAAAATTAAAAAAAATATTGGAGGAAGACATTTTTATTATTTTATATGAGAACAAATAAAATATATTTTATACACTTTATTATTTTTTATTAAAACATGATGTGAATTTATTTGTAATTTATGATTTTTATTAAATAATAATATAAATAAAACATGCATCAAATAAATAAATAAATATCCATTCTATAATAAAAAAATTAAGTATCTAAAATGATCATGATCATTGTATATTGGTTGGTTTATCAAGCGGCGATAAAACACCCTATGAGAAATAAATCATTGAGTCGTAATTTGGTTTTAGTTATAAATTCTTACATTATCATATGTATCTCTTTGTTTAGATCCATATCTGTTTTTGTCATGAACCAATTTCTATTACTGAGATCTCCATCCTATATAAATTTATACTCATATGAAAGTGAGGGGTACCATGGGTTTAAGTCTACATTAAATAATCATTAGACTCACAAACCCATATATAATGATGGATGGATAAATTTTCTTTATATAATTATATTTAATTTAACAATAAATATTACATAATAAACTATTCAATCAATAATTAAATTAAATCAATATAACCAACACATACATAGGTTGATCAAAGCTCATGATCGTTCCTAACTTGCATTGATAATCAAATTTAATAATTCTTAGAATTTATTTCAATTATTTAGTTTGAAGACAAATTAATTAATAAAATAATTATTTATATTATGTTTTTTCTAATCAATAATCATTCAGATGTATTAAATAATCCTATTAATTATTATTAAATTAATTTAATTAACTTAATTTAATTTAAAATAATTAATTTCACAGTGTGTGTTTTGTAGGTAACACAACATGTAAATTATGTTTAATATTAAATCACTTGAATGCAAATTTAATAATAAAATGGTTTGTTATGACACATGGTGCATCATGTGACATGTTCTATATTCAGATAGTGGTATTTTCCACCCCACATCCTCTTCATTAATGGAAGGATCCGATGGGGTTTATTATTACAAAAGTTACTGAAATAAAATTCCAATCACATTTTCAGTGGATGTTAGGCTAAAAAATATCATTAGGTCCTCCCATTACTAGTGATAAATTTGATCCCATTTTTTAACATACTAATTATCATTTAACTCCCACGCAACATGACATTACATATATATCATGCAACTTCACATGATTAAATCAAATAGTTTATATGGAATTTTTGACCACAACGTACATCATTAATAAACATGGTGTATACCACTAGAAACCTACATGAAGTATGTGGAATGTGATTCAACTTCACACATTATATATTGTGATAAAAATCAATACATGTCATGCCATGTATTACGCATCATGTTAATAACCCTACCTAATGACCCGTATGGAAGGTTGTGTAATATATATCTCGTATTTTCTATAAAACAACACATTTTATGTGGAATATACTCTAGAAAAACATTTCGTGTAGTTTTTTCATGAATCTAGTGATCTTAACACCTTTTGATGGTTCATTTCTGCGTTCATTGTGATTTTATAGCATGTTCTTATCTATATGATGTCATATTAACACATTATCTCAACCATTAGACTCATAAAAAAACCTAAACCTGAATGCTTGAAAAATAATGTATAAAAATTGATCAAATAATTTTAAATATTATAAACTAAAAATTGACCACTTTAATACCACTTAAAGGTTTCAAGGCATGGTGGAAGTATTGGGTGGAATCATGTTCATTAATATTTATAAACTTTAATTAAATAAATTAGAATATAATTAATAATTATCTATATAATTTCATAGATATGATCACAAACATTTAATTATAGATAATTTAAATATAATTACCTTAATTGTGATCTTCTACATGATCAATTCATTTCTGTCTCTACTCTCTTGTGTTGTCATTACGTTGAAGAATACAACTGAGGATCACTCTATATGTATTCAATTATGATCCATGAAACATAAAATGATGTTCTTCATCTCCTAGATGCTGGTGTGATATGAAAATGTTCTTGGCATCATTCACTATTGGTTATAACTAGAATATCTTATTCTCACTCTAGATTCTTGAGAGATGAAGAATATGATAATTCACTCTACAGAATGAGATAATATTAGATGAATGGTATTATCCATCTACAACATATGTGGTGGAAATGAAATATTTTATAATATATAATTAGGTTGAAATAAAATAATTTCCCAATAGCCATTTTTTTATTTAATATAAGCCATACCTCATGTTACAATTAATAAAATGATAATAATAAAATCATTATTATTAATTTACATGAAATTTGATTAATCTAATTCTATTTATTAAATAAATAAATTTTTAATTATTTAAATATTATTAAATAAAATAAACCATTTTATTTTGATCATTAAACTTGATCCATATTTTCCCATAAATTTTTTCAAACCTTGTATAATAAAATAAAAATTTATTTGTTCGATAAAATAAAATAAATATTATATTCATTTGATTTATGAATAAATATTTATTTTAATACATATTTATATTCACATAACTTGAATATAATATTTATTTTATAATTTTTTACTAAACATTAGAATAAACAAATGTTATATAAATTAACTTATGAACAAATATTTAAGAGACTAAATTCAAACCACATTTTTAAAACTACAATATCTCATGATTTAATTTTTATGATAAACATGACTTGAATAAATATTATTCTTCTATCCAAGAATATATATATTTCTAATCATGAACTATCCTGGGTCAACCCAACCCATCACCCAACCTAGCTTTTGATATGTCCCGAAGGGAAATCCCAATCCTTGTGGGCTTGCAACTAGTGTCTGGGTATTAGGGAAACACACTTGGGAATTATTTTTCCAAAAAAATTAAAAACAAAATAAGGGTATTTCACCCAAATATCTGACATGGATTGTCTATATATTTCATTTCCATATTCTAATCCAATAGAACAAATAAAATACAACCCATTAGAGTAATAAGTAGAGAAACTAATAAACATCACATAACCAGTCATCAATAATAAACTAAAAAAATGAATTAAATGATATATCATAATCCAAATAAAACAAAAAAGAAAACTTTACCAACAAGGTTGGTACATAAACATCCCATAAGTAAAATAAAACTAATCTTAACAAATACCAGTCACCTATATGGGACCCCTGTTCACTCACCCGACCCCAAACTAACTCCCATTAGTCCAACCTAAATGTTAAACAAGAAATAGATCATAGCTTATGATAAAAAAAAGATAATAATAAGAGTTATATACACTGAATGTGGTGTGAAAGGTGTAAACAACCCATGCCCAGTATAATTTCACTAGAGAGTTTGTACAATTCCTTTAAAATGGAATTTGATTAGAGATATTTTTAAAAAAAATGTGAAAATATCTTTTTTGAATTAGAAATAATAATAGAAATAACTAACATATTAATTTTCATAAAAACAAAAAAAAATCCTTTATAAGAATAAGAATAAAACAATTCATTTAATTTATCACTTTTAAACCCATTATTTAACATCAAACAATCCATATAAAATATCATCCTTTTCATTTAAACACTCTTTAAAATCTTTTTTCCAAAATCCTTAATAAAACCCACTCACACTGCATAAATAACCACAATCAAGGAGTCATCACATCATAAATGAATAAAAACATAAAATAACCATATGTTTGGACCATATTAATTAGGATGGGGATATAAAATAAAGTCAAGGGAAACCCCTACATAAAACCATAAAACAAAGGATAGATGTTATGGGCTCTACCCTAGGTTCTAAATATAATGTTACTAGACCAAATTCTCTAAATCACTAGTTCCATATGTGTATTATGAAAATATGTCCCATCTAAAACTTCAATCATGAATTTTCAGGGACTATACATATATCAAACCCTAGGAGGGAAAAACTCTCTTAAGGAACTTTTTAGTAAACTCGCACTAGACTAGAATAACATGCATCCAAAAATTATATTAGTTACCCATGGTACCCTGACTTCAATAAAGCAGAGGTGAGAAAACAAGTAACCAAAAAACACCATAAATTATAAGTAATAACTCACCCTCACCTCCAACACCCTTATAATAAATAAACCCTCTTTATCTATCACCCAGTATCCACATACATCAATCACCATCCATAAATATAAATACTAATAAGGGAAACTAAGAGGGTTCTAAACACACACACATTTTGAAAACTATTTTAAAGTGATAAATGATCCCCCTTGAAAAAATAATCATAAATCTAAGAATTTTTATAAAAATGAAAATCCCATTTATAATAAAAAATTAGAAAATTACACTTGAAATCACCCATAAAATAAATTTAAAAATTAATTCTACTTTTTATAAGAGCACTTAACAGATTAAAACGTAACTATTTAATTCATCCTATGACCTAAATAGGGTAAATTCACATTATTTATGAAAAAAATTAATAAAACCTTTTTATCATTTTCCACCATCACTTAGCATCTCAAATAATCATTCAAAACTAATTAAACCATTATGTTGAATGAGAATTTTCATTGAAACCATTTTCAAAAAATTTATAACTATCATATATTTTTATAATTTAATAAGTAGATTATTTAAAACTATTAATTACACAATGAAATGACCAAATAAAAGAAACTCATAAAAACACCCACCTCTAATGAGTGGGAATAAGGTCACAATAATCTGAAATGTTTCGTATTTGACAATGAATACCCAAATAAAGAATAATATTATCCACTCAAGTTCTACACATCCTAATCTTTATGTTAGAACCACCCTCATACCCTAATATTTTCATGTAATACCCTTGGGTTTTAGAGAGGAAGTGAAACCAAGAGGTAAAGTAAGAAGTATGGAATATGAATATAAATGGTGGGGTTTAACTCAACAAATTCAATTTGAAACAATGAGGGAGGATAAAAAATTAAGAGGATAGGATGGTAAAACTATCTAGGTCACGCACCTTTCTTGGTTGAATGAAATGAGGGAGGAAATATTGGAGAAACCCTTAAAATTGACAAAGGTAAAAGGTTCCTTTTATCATTTAAAAAAATTGGGAAGATCAATCCATGACATAGACCTTATGTATATGATGTTGTGGACCTCCTAGGAACCCCTTATGGAGTATCCCTTGGTATTATGGTGTGGAGGTTCCCAAATGGGTATGTTTGGTATTTCAACCATAGACCGTTATGGCCTCCACACTACAGTACAGAGACCTCCCCCAGACACCCTCCATGATGTAGCCTCTAGCCTACACTATAGATCACCCTTGGTAGGAAGAACCATGGACACAGACACATAAAACACTACAACATAACCTCTATCTTTTACTCCTATGCACACATACACACACACAACATTACATCATGTCTCAGTTCCCTCCACTACACTTTTTTGTCCAGTCATGGCCCAAACTCAGGACACAACACCCCTCATTATGGTGTGGTCTCCTATAGGTTGCAGAAACTCATAAAAAATTAGAAATAAAATTCAAATAATAGTCAAACTAGGGTTTGATTATTCTCCCCACCATACCACTTCCTTCCCCCAAAATTCCTCATTACATGCTATCTAATCGAAAATTACGGATACCACAATACCTCATGTCATGTGGAAAGTGGGAAATAAAAATTTACTAGAGGGGATCCTAAAGAAATAAAAACAAAAAGAATAGTCCTCTAAGATAATAAACCATTCCATAAATATCTCTAAACATCTCCAAGAACAACCCAAACCTGAACATAAGTAAAAAAGACCTAAAAGAGAAAAATACATAGAATAGGTCTCCCCACCATTTAGGATTCATCTAGAATGGTAAAATTTGAAAAAAACACACACCTCATGAAAAAAATCATTAAAACCAAACTTTCCCCCAAAACATAATAATCCAAAAACAACTGAAAAATATATAATCCATAAAAGAACCAAAATAAAATCACAAAATATGAACACAATCCTAAAAAAACCTCATCTGAAACAACATAGTATCTAAACTCCAGGTCATGAAAACCATAGAAGGTATAGTAGGACCTCAAGTAAGAACACCACCTCATAGAGATCCAAACAAGAAAAACCCACATCATTGGGTACTCGATCAAATTAGAATATAACAAATACCTACTACCTAACAACATTATCCAAGGGTATCCCCATGTTCTACCTAATAAGATGAAAACCATCACAAGGATAAACCACAAGCACACATGAACCAAAATAGAAACAACCCAGATCAATAAGGCATGCATGAATCCAAAATTCCCATAAAACCACATAATGAATATAAAAAACCTTTAGGAAAGAACAACCACCAAGAAAATAGGAAAATATCATAAGAAAAATCACTTTCCACCCATAATAGAACATTCAAAAAATCTATATTACATACTGTAAAAGTCCCAAAGCACAAACAACCTCCACATCCACTAAAAAAAACTTTAAAAACCCATCATTCAAAGACTAAACTCACCCCTAATATCTCCTCATCCATTAAACCAATTTATAAAACCTTTAGAGATATCCCAAACAACCACACCAATGATGCAACATTAAAAATATATAATAAGATGACTTTTAATAACCCAATCCTCTAGAAAAGAAAATATATGAGATGTCACTTCTTACTCTGAGAAGAACATACCTACTCAATAAGACCTTCTAACTTGAATTCAACCATATATGTTTTCCTGAATATCATAATATATTCACAAAAATCAATCAAAACTGAATCACCATTCACAATAAGTTTCCCTATCTACTCAGATTCCACTAACACTACCTTAACCCTTGAAAGTAAAAGGGTTTTTAGGTAATTTAATACCTTATTAATTACCGATAACCACTCCAATACCTCAAAAATTACCTTGGTTAGAAAAAAAAAAGAAGAAGGTAAACTATTTGAAAATACTTGAATGAGGTCTGAGTATAAGAGATATTTTCGATCTACTACTCAATATTAAATTCCTACAGATTTAAAAATTATATGAACTCCTCCTAAGTGATGAGGGGAAACACCCTAGATATTATACCAATGAAAAAACTTCAAAATATTATTAAAATACTCTTTGGGAGGCGTACTCAAAATAACTAAAAATAAAACTTAATTAAATGACATCCCAAAAATGAATCAACAAATTCCAAAAAAAAGAAAATTTTTCAAACAAAAAAAACTTTAAAAAAATTATAAAAGTTTTTATTGAAATGTCATCCTTTTATCAACTCCCCCCCCCCCCCGTTACCACTACCATTGAATTAGTTTAAAACAACACTCTTAAATTTTAAAAGAGACCCCTTTATAAAGATCTCACATTGGATTAAAAATCACACTTTTCATTAAAAATAAATTCAAAAAATTACTTTAAAATGAGTGATTTCCATTGATAAATACCCCACAACCATTTGAAATTTTTTAATAAAATCCTATAAATTTTAATAAAAACCCATAAAAATTCCTTTTTCTATCTGAAAACGAGTTTTCCAAATATAAGATGATCTTTTAAAAGTTAAATCCTAAAAAAACAATATAATAATATAAAATTGAAAAAAACATTCTCCACAATAAAAATACCCTTCATTTCTCTCATGTTAATGGTGAAAAACGTTGGAGTCAATCCATATAGAAATAAGAAACAAGTTAAATAATCAAGTAGAGAAATAAATTTGTGTATTGTTTGGCCATGACAACTAGAAAACTATGCACTAACCATATTAAAGTTACTATAATAGATTCCAAAACCAACAATATGTGCTCCACATTGTTTTCTAGACCTTGAAAAGTGACCATGAAACCCATTTTCACAAAAACCCATGATTTTAGTGAATATTTATCCTTAAAATAAACATTTCACTAAATAGATTATTTCACATGCAACACCAAACCAAAAAAAACCATGACACATTTTATTAATATAAATACAATTTTTATAAATATTCATTGAATTTTATGGTATGAATAGAGGTAACATATTTATGAAATATATGTTTAAAATAAAAAAAGGTTATTTTTAACATTAATGCATTGAAAATTTTCAATTAGTTTAGCTAAATAAATAATAATATCACCTCATTCTTAAAAATTTATTTTTTTTCTAAAATTGGAACTTAATGAAATTAATTTTAAGAAAATAATTATATTAATAATATATTAAAAACTAATTTAATTAGTAGGAAATAATAATAATATTTAATATTTGAAAATTAATTTTTCTATAAAAAAACTTTTTTCCTTCTATCTTATATTTTCATTTAAAAGATAAATTTTTTAAATTTTATAATTTTAATTTGAAAAAATTAACATCATTTTTTGATTTATAATTTCAATATTATCTTAAGATGAATTTTTTATAATTTTTTGAAAAGGTTGATTTTTAGGTGAATAGGACAAAATAAGATTTTTTTAAAAAACCATATCTTTTATTTCCATAAACTAAGTATGAGTTTAAAAATCAAAAAACATTTTTTCTGAAGAAATGTATCTCCAAAATAAAATGATACATTAAAATAAATTTTATGTTGAATTTATAAAACCTGTGTGTAACATTTTTAAACTTATGTAATATTTATTCAAAAACACTATGTTGGTATGTTTCTTTTAATTAAGTTTATAAAGGTTCATTTTAGTTTTTGGCTTATTTTTAAAGCCACAAAACTTTTATTTTTTTAATAATTAACAAATTAATATCAGGTAAATTAGAAACATTGATAATTTTATCCTAATCATTATTTTTATGCTTAAAAATACACTTTTTCTAAAAAGGGTTTTTAGTATTAATGTACTATAATTTTAAAATTATTTTTCTCGCCTATCAAAATTTTATTTGATAAAATGGAATCCATATTTGAAATAAAAATTTATAAATTAGTTAATAATTTAATTTTGATTTTTATTCATAAAAATTAGTTGTAACGGATAAAATTGTGGTTACCACAGTAAAGGTAAACTAAGTTAAAAGGAGTTTGACCAAGTATAAAAGAGATAAAAAAGAATAAAGTGTCTCAAAATGAGTGTTTTATGTGTGTATTTACCAAAAATTATGTCTTATTTATTATTTTTGACTTCTAAATCTACTTTACATGTGAAACATGTGTTCCTTTTACATTAAGAGGTTATATTTACAAAATTTCATTCCCTCCACTTATAAATGGGGTCTTTAAACATCCCTTCAAGGCCACAAAAAAAATAGATTTCATCTTGAACTAATTTATTTTTTACTTACCCTATATCCCTCTCCTGATTTTTTAATCCCCTTGATCCATGTAAAATCCCTAAATTCTTTATTTCCAATAAGTGCTCCAAGAAGAGTCTCCAACTCTCAACATGAGTACTAATCACATAATCTTTTTCTTATTGACATTCCCTCTACAATAATTTTTTAAAATTATAACTTAATTATATATGTATTATTAATATACTTAAATATTATTTTATTAATTTTATAACTATTACCTACCCTTTCCCCTTATAAAAGTTAGAATGTCATTCGTACATACGTGCAAAATACCACCTCCACGAAGAGATATATTTTATTGTTTCGTAACCACATTACATGTAAGGTTATAAAATAATACTTAATGAAGAATTATTTTATTTATAAATTTTTTATGATTTTTAAAATATAAATCATTTCTTATCTTTATATTGTTCTAATAAAAATGAAAATGTTATATGTGTGTACGTGTGGAATACCACCTCCATCGAGCGATGTATATCATATTTCATTACCACCCTAAATGGATGGTTCTAATCATATAATTAATGAATAAATATGATGATATTATGTAATTATTATTATTTTGGTTCTGATAAGGTATTTTTAATAATTAATTAATTAATATACCACCTTTCATTCGTTAAAAATTACTGAAATTTGATCATCACTGATTTAATCCTAACAAATCATAACTAAAACAATCATGGTATGAAATTAATACTTAATAAATAATTATGGAACATATTTTATAGTTACATAATTAATCTAGGAATGATTGACTTGGTATCAAGAACATGGATCAACATTGATACTTTAAATCATGCATGAAATAATCAAAATCACTAACATCCAATGATGAAAATAACTAATAACTATCTAATAAATGTATTATAAATAATTATAAATGATTATTATATATGGTAATAGAGATTAATAAGGTTGTGAAATAGGTTATTAATATGGTTATTTTTATTATTTATGTGGTTAAATATCTATTTTGGAAGTTGGGATAAAAAGGTAAGGGGTTTTTTAGCCTCAAATTATTTTCTTAAGTCATAATGATTCCAATTTGACTATAGTTTTATAAGATTTTTTTTATTATATTATATTATGATTTTATAATTAATTTACTTCTAATTTTATAGGGAACTAGTTTTATTGATTTCTATAATCATAAAATTAAATTATGTTAAGAATAATATACATCCTTTTTGAATGAGCTCTTTTTCTTTCACATCCACATTCACTCTTCCCGCTAATATTATCCTTTCATATATTGAAATAAAAATATTTTTTATTTCTATTTATCTTAAAAATTATCTTTTCCTCTTTTCAAGAGGATGATTTATCACTCTTTTAAAAATGTGGGTTTTTAATAAATCTATTTTTAAAATGACTTAAAATGGTTTCCTTTCCCAACCATACATTTTTTCATCCACTTCATATTTTATTTAAAAAACCCCTCATTTATTTTTCAAGTATTTTTTATTGATATTTATTGAAAAAAATTAAAATTATTTATGAAAACTTCTCAAAAAAAATTAATATGGAACATAACCTCTTCTTTTTACAATAAAGATTAAAAATGTTTTTTAAAGACTCTTTTATGGTTGTTCTTCTATTTTACTTTTCAAATAAAAGGGAATTATCTAGAAAGTCATTTTTCATTAATCAAACTCTAAATGGCTTTATGAAATTATTATTTTTTTGTGATTGAATTTTTAGTATCAATTGATCTAATTATTGAATTCATTTTATGTGATACCATATAAAAATATTACAAAACTCAATTTCATTCCATTGGTTCATTTTGATATGATGATTGATTAATTTCAAGTATCATGCATATGTATGGATGATTGATGGATATGGTCCCATATCTCAAAAAAAAATTATTGGTTAAGGATTTATATATCATTATATATGTATTTTGGGCATGATTAAGTTTGTTCTCAATTGTGTGTGTGAGTGAGTGACTCAAGACATTAATGTTTCCTTATGATAATGTTTGCTCCATGGTTCCTTGTTATATTATGTTTACATGAAAGGACATATGTTGATGTAATATTTATATTATTATATTACATGACTCATGTATATTATCTCAAACTCTTATTTCATGGTATATTTTTTTATTTGAGATTACATTCTCTTCTATCATGACTTATGAAAAAACCATTATTATTCCCTATTATTTTTAATAAGATATTTCTCTTATGTTCATGTTTTACCATACATGTTGATGAGTTTTTTCCTCACTGATTGTTTCAGCTTATCTATTTCTTATGTTTTTATTCCCTAGGAGATGAATATGATTATAAATTATTATAAATATTAAACGGATCCTAGTGTGGCTCAATTATGGAGAAATTTTCACAAGTGTTTTAAAATAAGTTTTTTATTTATCTAGTCCTAAAATACATTAACCTTTGGGATCTTGTATTTTAATATTGTCTTTGACACATAATATTTATCTTATAAAAATGATGTATAATAAAGATATGTTTATCTTGGGTTGAATTAGTTGGTATTAAGGAATGGTTTAGTTTTTTTGGGAGATTTGGATGAGATAAGTTTGTAAAGTACCTAAGGGTATTTCTAAGTACAAGATAACATCGTGAAATTTTTTGTAAACTAGAGATTGTGTGGTTTTCCATTCAATGAAATCTCTATTTGTATAATAAAAGTGGATGCAAGATCTATAAAAAATGTAAGTAGGGGTAGTAACCCTAAAAGGGGGTTACAAGGTATTAACTCAATCCACATTTTATGTGGGATAAATAGGCCTAACTTCACATCTTATTTGACACTCAATGGATATGATTTGGTGATTCACATGCTCTTTATGAATCATTATGAAGGATTTTAGAAAATTTTTATTATATTATTATAGAACCTATTAGGAAATATAAAATGAATAACCTATATAAAAACATAAAAATTTATAAGTTAGGGTTTATATGTCATATATGATTTATCACTTTTAAGTTAAAATTACTCCATTTTATAAGATTGTAAAATTTTTACCACCAAATTTTCTATAATTAAAATAAATGGATAAATTAAGAAGAAAATGGGTTAATAATGTTTGTGATAGGTAATGTGGTTATTTTATTAATGAGAAACCAGATAGGATGGAAGTATGGGTATATAATCTTGTGGATATTATCACTAAATTATCCCAAGATATGAAAAATAATATAAACCATGTTGATCTCTCAAACACACCAACGAAGGGGAAAATTTCTATTTGATTTCTTCCTGAAACACAACCCTCCCACTTTTAGGGGATATTTTCATCCACTTATTACTTAGGAATGGATCAATGAGATAGAAAATTTATTTTTCATTTTACAATGATTGGAACATGAGAGGGTTGCCTTTTCATTTATAATTTCTAAGATGAGGCTAATAAATGGTGTAATATCATTAATAATGTAATTAAAAAGTATGAAGCAAACTCTATGGAATGGGTTGAATTTAAGACAGTGTTCTTCACCTAGTATTTTTCTAAAAATCTTCACATGAAGATATAGAGGGAATTTTTAGAGTTGAAACAAAATGAGGAAGAATACATTGGTACTTATGAAGAAAACTTCATGATACTTGTGAGGAATTCCTCTACTTTTATCTCATAAATTAAGAGTAAAATCAATCAATTATTTAATTATTTAAATCTAGGTATTTTAAATGAATTTTCTATAAAAGACTTTAGAATCTATAAGTAAATTATTTGATATGAACTAAAGTTATATATAGAAACTAGGGACTCTCATTATTAAATAAGTAAAAAAAGGAAAGTACACTACCATGGAGGATCCAATGATAAGTAACATGGGGGAAATAAATTTCAACTACCTACATACTATAAATTTGGAAGGAATCAACTAGGTAATTACCTCAAGGTATCCAAGAAGTGTTTTATATATGGTAATTAAGTCCACCTAGCTTACAACTACGAGAGTAATTCTAAGAATTTGATTAATATATAGGAGGAGAAAAAGAGTTAAACTAATGTGTCACTCACACTTTTATAATTCAAATGAGATGATTTTGGGAATTATAAAAATAAATTCCAAAAACTCAGATCTAATTAAGAGAATAGGACCCATAAATATTTTAAACCAGTGAAATAAGGAATAGTGTATGTTATCACTACCATTGATGTAGATCATGATAATTAAATGATGTAAGGTACACTCAATATCCACCCTATAATTGGGAATGCCTTATTTGATTATGTATCTTTTAATTATTTCATATCATACACGTTTTCTATGAATTTTGATTTACTACCTTGGAATTTTGATATTGAACTATCTGTGAAAACACCCAACGGAATGATGATCATGTCTAAGATATATAACTCCTCTCTAATTAAAAGTTTTGGAAAGATAATCCATGTGTATCTATTTATTCTTCCCTTAGTTTTATTTTACATAATTTTGGTTCTGGACTGTATTTCCCTACATATATCACATATCAATTATCGAGATAAGGAAATCTCATTTATTATCTCGAATCATCTAGTTGTCAAATATCAATGTATGGATAATCATGAACTCCCTTTGGAATAAATTTATATTATATGGTTGTTGATACCCATCAATGATGGAATTATAACTCAAATTATTGGGGAGGAAGTAAACATTTATGACATGCCTAGTATTCTATAATACACTGATTTATTTCTAGATAAACTACCTAGTCTTCCCCTATAGTGTAAGGTTTATTTTTTAATATAAATAATTCTTGTATCCATTAAAATATGTAAAAGTTTTTACAAAATGTTATATATTGATATGGAAGGATTAAAGAAGAAACTAAAAGAGAATCTAGACAAGGATTTTATATTCACTAGTGCTTCACCATGGGGATCACTAGTCCTCTTTATCACAAATATGGATGGATAAATGTGTATTTTCATTGATTATCATGAACAAGATAAAACCATGATCAAGAAAAAGTATCATATACCCCATATCATTGATCTATTCGATCAACTCAAAGGAGCTCGAAACATCTGTAGAACCCCAGGATGGATTAACCATTAAGAGGGGGGTGAATTAGTGAATTAATTTTATAAATTATTTTCATTTTAATTCAACATCTTGAAATTTTTAAGGTTCTCGATCAACTTAGTTATATCTCATAGTATTACCTCATATACATAAAAAATATGAGAGATCAAAACATATAGTTTTTAAAATTTTCCTTATAAACACCTGCATATTATCATGTTAATTAGACCCCCCCCCAAACACACACACAACAAGGATTATCCACTAAAATATTTTTATCAATTACAATATTTTATGAAGAAACTGGTTATACACCTCAGTAGTAAATTATCCAGTTAATCCTAGTTATTCCCTGTAGTAATTTAAATCTTATTTTTCTATTGGTTAGACCCCCCCCCCCACCAAACCTTTTTCTCCTAGACTGGTTATACACCCTATCCATGAGCCTCTTCAGTAATTGGTTATACCCATTATTCACAAGATACTTCTACTTTTATGTGATGATCCTTTATTAGAAATTTCCCTTTCTTCTTATGAGTGATATTTTTACACAGGCATAATAGATCGGCTTCAATTGTGTACAACTCAAGTACCTTTTCACATGATCAATTACAATTACTGGTCTTTCTTAGATATTTATGATAACCTCTATAAGATTAGTTTCTTCAATGAATCAATGCTCAAGTAGATATGCTTCATTTGGTATGATGAAGTCTCATCCTCACTCAGATGTGTGAAATAGATTCACACAACTTCTTTAAGTATTATTTTATAAAATAATAATCTTTCATTACTCAAATTATTATCTTCTTGAATTATCAATATTCTATTACAGTTGTTTTATAAAAATTACCTCAGTGAAACTTCACGCATTAATTACACAAACTTTACATCCAAAACCCTAGAACACATACTCGTATAATTATTTTATATTCACTATATCAACTATGTTTATTTAAGGTGCCTTTTATTTTTTATCCAAACTATATTATTCATGCACAAAACTTTTCATGCAAACCAATTTCTTCCTCATGAAAACCCAAATGGGTATGGATGTCATATTTATTCTACATGAATATAGGTCACACAAGTTCTTCCTCACATGAGACAGGTAGCTTCATAAAACTCTATGAATAAGAGGGATCAATACTTCTCTAATTCAAATTATATTAGGAGTTTTGAACAGACTAGTGGTGCATGATATCTCAGTTTCATCAAAGCTTAATTTCATTACAGGTTATTCTTCCTTTATGAAATGTGTTTTCCACTAAGTGTCTCAACCACCTTCACATAAAATCGGATTTCAAGATCACAAGAAGTGTATGTGGGATATTCTTCTTCAAAAAATTGTGTCAATAATGTGTTACCTCTTCAAAAAAAAATATGGTGAATTTTTCCACTCAAGAGAATAATAACCTCAATTATATTGAAATGATATCACCTCTCTCATGTTAGTGCATATCTTCTTATATGTGAGTTCCACCACCTCTCATTTATTACTTTATTGATTTAGAAGCCTAATTTTTATGTCATTTCAATAAATAATTTTAATTCTCGAAGATCTCATCAGTTTTTAATCCTTCAAACATGGGTTTACATCACACAAAACTAAAAAATAGTGTTTATTCTTTCATGCAATCCCCACATTACATTTAGAACCAATTTTTTGTGAGGGTTACTTGCCCCAATGCCTCATCTATGTAAGGGTATTCAAAATACTTGAATAAAGGTAATGTGGTCCCCAATCACTTCATGTAATGGTCCTTAGAATACATAAGGGTGGAATTGGTAGGTTGAATATGGAATCACTATCTCAATTGAATAGATAATAAAGATTATATTAGATATCACTCATTCATGTTATAACTTTTAATGATGAATCTAAAATATAGTGAACCCATTGTAATACAATGAACTAGTGCTCGGTTTGCCACTGATATATAAAAAAACATTATTCCATTGAATCCATAAATGAAAATAGCTCAGGGTCCACTCCAAGAACCACACCACACACACACTTGACAATGGTTCATTGTGTCATGACACTATGTGATGGCTCTAGAACCTCAATGTGTGCTCACCCATGCATACACCATCCTACCCATATGAGTGATCAACCATAAACTTCCTATGGGTTTTATAATTCCCCACCTTCCTCCATTAGTTGTACAGGTTGACTGCCTCCCACATGGTTGACTACCTAGGTCCCACATGTGTTTGAAGTGGTCCTTATGTTGGTCAAAGAATGGCTACACTAAGACTTAAGAGGGGGTGAATTTAGTTATTGAAATATTATTTACTTTAAAACCACCCTTTTTTAAGGTATAATAAGTTCTGATATTTTCTTAACACAAAACAATTGTGGAAATAAAATTTTTAATAAAGATATTGAACATATTATATTTATAGTGGTTCAGGGAATAGATATATCATAGTTCACTCCAATAAAACTCAAATAATAGATCTTGGTGATTTTCACTAGCATCAGTCCTTTTCCAAGGTACTTCACAACTGGGTAAAATAAACCTTAAATTGGTACAAAACCAATAGATTTTACTGGGAACAAAGAAGACTTTACAAAATCAATAGATTTTATGTTCTTTTACTAGGAACCTCCATAAAGTAGTATAATAAGCTGACAATTCCAGTAATGAGAGAGAATAATTAAAGTTTAAAAATGAAGCTCATAGTAACAAGATTCAATTGATAGAAGTGAAGATATATTCAAAAGAGATAATGATAATGAAGTGTATCTTGAGGATATTCTTCTAGAATAGAGCATGGTTGATCTTTGAAAGTACAACTACAGAAACTTGAATCTTTTTCTACCTTTTTTCTTAGTACAGAGAGGTTTCAAGAGAGAGAGAGATCACAAGAGTGATTGTTTATGTTCTTATTACTTAAATGTGTATTATCTTATTCAAAAAACGTTTTCATGAAATATCTCTAAATATTTCAATGTATGATATCAAATAAAATCTAGTTACTAAATTAAATTTTAGATGTCATTTTTTCAAAAATACCTCAGTAATAACACTGGGAAATAAACTATTCCGTTATATTTTCTTCTCTCGATACCTAAAAACATATGGAAATCAATTTTATTATTAATCTATAATCAAATATTTAATTTAATGTTAAAAATATATACTTAAATTACTCCAATGGTAATAAATATTCATGTTTCAGAATGACATAGCTGATTCTAGATCATCGTGTTGCCGAATTCTATGGATTCAAATTCCTATAGGTGAATTGATCCATATATCCATTATTCACGTAGTCGATTTATCCATGTAGACAAATTATACATACATCATACTCATTTATCTATATTTTTTATAGAAAACTAAATCACATAGCTAATTGGAACCACATAGATGAATTCTTCATATAGCCAAATCTGGTATCTCATTACTCCACATAGCTAATTTATGTAGTTTTTTCAACAACATGGTTATTTTCTCACAAATATAATTTATAAACATAACCTATTTTTACATATTCATTTATAAAATATAACAGATTCACATAGATCATTCACTCGTGTTCTGATTGACATAGTCGATTAATCGACGTAGCCAAATTTCCACATAACCAACTTCCTCCCATAGCCGATTTTCCTGACATAGGAAAATTTCATAAAAACATTTAGAATTGTAAAATTAAAGAATAATTGACATAAATAAAAATAAACCATGATGAACATAATTAAAAACAATTCATCCATAATATATGAATGGTTTTTTATATCATCAAGAAATAAAGCACATGGGATATGTTGGAAAAATAATAGTGGTCTAATAATCACACCCTTTTTGATGATCAAAAAACCCATTAAACAATAAAAATTAAATTTTAATACATTTAATAATTTTTTAGAAAACTATATAATATATAATTTCTTTTAAAAATCATTCTTTCTTATCCCCCTTAATCTCTCATATATATATTCACCCTTTTGAAATTTTTTATTTTAAAATTGTTTGTTTATTCTTTCTTTACCCCCTTTATTTATCATATCAATATTCTACCCCTTTTTGTGTCATTAAAAATTAATGGTAAGTAGTGTAAAAAAACTATAAATGTATCACATTTAATTATGAATAGGTTAAGTATAATGATAAATCTAAATTCAAACTACGTAAGGACTGAAATTCAGAAAATGTATCAAATAAAACATTCACAAAGATGGAAAAAATTAAATGAAAACAATCACTTAACAATAAGAGATAAAGTAATTTCATTAATTTTGTACACTTGTAAAAAATAAAAAGAGTCAGAAAACAAAAATAAATTATTCAGATGACCTAGGTTTATGGATTGGATCAAATTTAGAAGGAAGATTTGGTGGAGGTTTCTTGAAGGTTATAGATAAGGAAGAGGTAGTATGAGGGTCAACTACAAAAGGTAAGACTACTCTTCCAAGCTTCACTATAGCTTCATGAGTCCTAAATGATGATCTATCTCTTGGTCTCTGAGTGGGTGTGATCAAGACTCTTATAATATTCTCTTAGGCTATTCTAAAATAATAGGATTAGGATCTTATAAATTCTATTTTCTTTTCATGCTCTCAAGATGTAGCTCCATTTTTAGCAGATTCAGTAACAATATTATCAGTAAATTTGGTCTATTCTCCTGATAAATTTTGTCTATATCAAACATAGAATCCACTCTTTTCATAGAACCTCTATATGTATTAATAGGTGATAGTCTAAGATATCTTCCTCCACTTATAGAAAATAGTGCATAATCACACATATCAATTCTCTTAATGATGTCTGGTTTATATAAATACAAGATGATTTGGAATACATGTCAGTGAATCTGAACAATAGAAGATAAACTATTTTTTCATCACTCTTTTAAAGGTTTCAATTTTTCCAGTTGAAAAAACTAGAGAAGTACTAATTAGAGAAGTAGAATAGGGAGTATATTGAGATATAGAGGCCATGAATATAACTATTTCTAAATCTTTTTAGTCTAGAATTGAAAACTAGTTAGCTTACCTTCCAAATAAATCAATTTGTGATCCAGTGTTTCTAACTTCTCTATGAGGACTTGACCAACCACATGAAAATTTTTGGATGGTTCTTAGGAAATTGGAGTACTGGGAGATGTTGACATGGGAATAATAGGTCTAAGAGGTTTGTATACTATAATCACTTTCCCAAAAGGTATAGGTGGTATAGTAGGAGTTTCTTTAGACTTAGAGTAACTAGAATCATCATCTAAAGAGTCTATATACATATTTATAATTACATCATAAATCATACCCATCATAGTGGTAAAACTCTAATGGTTTTTATTGATTGGAACAATTGAACATGAAACCATATCTCATACTTGATTAGTTACTCCCAAGGATTATTATACCTAAGAACAAATAGAAGAAAAAATTCCTAAAGATAGTTAACCCTATCATTCAATGAAACATCAGTCCCAAGACCAAGCCTTCAGATGGATTTTATAATTTCCTAAGCCTTGGTTAACGAATCCATTTTGAATTATTGAAAATGAATAGGGGTGAACATGTCACACTATACTGACTAGATGTGAGAGTTTACTAAATTCAAATTTGAGTACATCTATTCAAACTTATTCTAAAAATTTGGAACCACTGGTGTTTCTAAGTTGATTACAGGACTAGGATAATACCTTTTGATAAAATAAAATTAACATACAACTATACTCTTCATAGTGTGAAATATATCCTTCATTTAGGCTTGAAAATTTGAATTTCATCATTTGAATCCACTAAAATATGTGATTAAACTAGAGGCATATTTTTGAACCATATCTCTTTGAGATGACACAAGTAATCCTAGTTCATTTATTTCTGAATTATTAACAAAAATACCTCTAAGATCATTCAATTGATATTTTACAGCATGAATTTCCTTGTAACTTAATCCAAATAAAACAAGTTACACTGGTTTTAGGTTCTAGATCAAGGTGTTTTGGGCTTCTATCATCCCAACCATCTTATAAAAATCTTCTTTAGAAACTGAATTCTACTTACGCTATCTGGTTTTATCTTTGTAATATATCACCTCCTAATTCAGAACATCATAATACTATTTGATATTATAAAACTTTTTCATAATAGTATATTAAACATTATGAATATGTTTCAATACATCAGATTCTTGAAAACTTTTCCTTACAAAAGGAGAGTAATATTTTACATGAAGAGGTGACAGAATAATCTATGGGATGTGTTAAAGAACACAATAAAATTTTAAAACTACATTAAAATATCCATATTTATTAGTGGAATTATATTATCCAAGGGGTAGATAAACTATTTTGTTCCCAACCTTAGGTTCTACTCTAACATCAAAAGTAAGAACACCTAGTATAGTCTCAACTAGACATTACTCTTCAATGTCAACTCTAATTTCTATCTAAACAACTGGCATAATTGGTTGAACATATTTAGAAGTAATAATAATTATAGATTCTTATCATTGAACTAATTCTTCAACAACTGGTCTAATTTCTAGTACTACAGTCTCTAATCTAGTAACAATAGTCTCCTCTACTTCCCTAGTTGGAACCATCTAAGTAGGTGTGGAATCCCTAGGATATGAGGTAGTGGATGGATCCCATTGAGTTGATATAGGATGTGGTATAACCACCTGAGAATCAAATATCCTATCCAATAGGTCTTGAAGAGTTTGAGATAGGATCCTAATTATAACCAAAAGTATTCTAGAGAATAATTGAAATGGTTTTTCTCTTGTGACACTTCACAAATTCTCCTTCATTGTGATATATTTCTTTCTTTTTTAATGAAAAGGAAATAATCCTTCAATATGGGTAGTAATTCAACTTCCTTATACCCTAGAGGAAGTGGTTCATGAACCGTATCATGTACCAGTCCAACTTCAACATGATATCATTTCTTAGGACATATAAGTAAGACATGTATTAAAATAGTTAATTTTATATCTCACTATCAATTTGAGAAATGTAAATATGAATTAACTTTCAAAAAAATTTCCATTTTTCCTCCAAGTCTTTAACAGAATTCATATCAAAATCATAGGTCCTAAATGGAAACTTGAAAACTTCAATAGGTCCAATTTTTCTCATTCCTACTAAATCTTGGATAAAACTTAACTCACCCTTGTGAGGATAGTTTAATATTTCATACATTTAAACATAATATTCTAACACTTATTTCCCATTAAAATTTAATGAAATCATATCCTATGATTGTATGAATTGAAACTCTAAATTTCTCATAAACTAGTTAACTTATTACCCAAATAGAAAAGCCAATTTCTTCTCATAAAATAAAATATATTCCATGGAATTGGAATACTTCCTTCAAAGTTATCTTTATTCCTTTTAAACAATCTATATGCATGGATTTTTCCATAAGAACTCATTATAGAACACCTACTCTATTTTCTTTCCTATAATATCCAAAACCACTATCATCCCCTCACTTTTATTTCCCCATTGTAGAGATATTGGTTAAAGTTTGATATAAGGTTAATAGAAACAAAGGTAATGGTTCGTCTTTAGGGATGAATGGATATAGGTGAATCGGTAGGAGGATGAGGATCGATTTTGGTTTTTTGGTTAGATACCTTATTTTTAAAAGGGTCGCACGTCTGATTTATGTTTAGGGGGTGATCTGACTTAAAATAAGAAAATTAAACAGAAAAATAAATAGAATACTTTTATTTTAAAAGGAAATAATATTTGTTTTCTAAAATTGAATGATAACAAATAAATATAGAATTAAAATAAATTCATAAGGATTTAAAATATAAATTAATTAAAAATAAAAGTATAAATTAAAATATAATTATAATAAAAGTAAGTTAGCCTCATTTCAATTAAAATATTTTTATCTCTCACTTAATAATATAAGTAAGGGGCTTGGTAAGAATATCTTTTAACTTATTCTCAATAGAGATAAATTCAACAATGATATAACATTTTTTAGAATGATCTCTTAAGAAATGATTTCATAGATCTATGTGACTTGTTTTGATTGGTTTATTTTATTTGTTTTGGAAATTTTAGTAGCACTAGTCACTAGTGAAAAAATAGGATTTAATGTTAAAGTATGACACTGGTTTGTTCTAAACTAATTCAAATAGTATGTGCGAGAAATATTTGGCATTGGTTTTACTCAAAACCAATGGAAAAAAATTTTAAGAGTGGTTTTAGGCATCAGTTTTTAGTAGAACCAATTCCAAAAACCTCAAAAGGTATGATATATGGCATTAGTTTTTCAAAAAACCAATGCCATGAATAAAACAAATGTTTTGGCATCGGTTTTTACAAAAAATGACACCATTAATAACAAACTCATGATATTTTAGCATCAGTTTTTATAAAAACTAACTCCATATATTAAAAAAATATATTTATGGCATCCTTTTTTAGGAAAACCGACACCATATATTAAAAAAATATTTTTGGCGTCGGTTTTCCCAAAAAACAATGCTGAAAATATTTTTTGGACTCTTCATCATCGGTTTTTATAAAAATGGATACTGAAAGTCTTTTAAAATTAGTCAGGATCGTGAAATCCTCATGTTTTTAGATCTTTGAAATATAAACCACAGTGACTCCTCCTGACTCATGATGACCTTGAAGGTGTATTTGTAATATAAAATGGAATTTCTTGTCAATTTTCGTCGATTTTTATGATCTATGGTCTGATTTCTTGATTATCTCCCTGTTTTTCATCATCTACGGGTTATTTTTTCTTCTAAAGCTTATTTCCAGCAACATTCAACCATAGTTTGTTTTTAGTTTGGTTTTCATCTTTATTTTTTGTTTTTACAATAATTTTTTTTATATATCTTACATTGTTTAATTTTCTAAATAATTCTATAGAGCAAAGTTCGGATTTGAATCTATTTTCATGTTAAACTCTGAATTATGTAAGTTTTTTTAAAATTTTAAAGATAAATTAGTTATAATTAAATTATTTTTTTTATTTTCCTAAATTATTAGTTTATATTTTATTATAAATTTGTTGAGCATGGTTAATAGTTATCCCTAAAAGTAATCATCCCATATAAATTTACTTTATTTTTGTTTAATTTAGTATAGTAAAATATTGTTCAATTTGATTCAAATCAGGTTGATTCTATTTAGGCCAGGTTAGTTTGATTTGGTTCAATTCAATTCATATTTGTTTTTTTAGATTCCATCTACTCGTTAATAACAAAACCTAGAAATTATTACCCGATATGTATACAATAAATAAAAAAATATTAGAGTCATTCCTGTAGTTAAAAACACTAAACATTTTTTATGCGCTTGCTCACAACATGAAATAACTCATGAGACTACTACTGTTGATGCTTCATCTTTTTAATATATAAAAATCAAAAATTTGTTTATGTATAGAATGAATCCTATAAAAGTCCATGTGACTCATTCATAGCATGATTTCAATTATAAGAAATTATAGATGAATTGTTCATGGGTCTAGATTACTCATAAAATGTTCACAATTACCTATATGTTTTTTTAAATGAATCATATAAAAATTGAAATAACACATACATTGGTCATGAATTTTACTTAAAATGGTTCATACAGAGTGAGGAATGGATCATATGTTGATTAAAATGACTCATAAAAAAATAAATACTTAAAAATATCTACAGCCTCAACTTGAGATTCCAGTATTTATTAAAATAATACAAGGGTTATATAAAATTTTATATAGTCCTATTAAATCCCTTAAAGTAACCATATAATAACATAAAATAATCCAAGAATTATCATAACAATTACAGCCCCATCTAGCTCATTTACAATTTCCTCTGAAATATATAAATATTGAACTAGAGTACTTCAATAAACTGAACTAGCTTCAGATTTGTAACTTCACTTAATTCATTAAAATCCTTCATCCAAGTTATATTTATCACTAAATCCAGTATAAATATTTCTAAATAATCCATTAACGATTTCTCTAGAGTCATTCAAGATTTTCTCAAATATATTAAACCAGGTTGTATCAATTTAATGGTGTATTTTACTAAGATATGTATTTCATATTAATATAAAATGGTATAAAAATGAATGTATGTTTTTTATCGGGTTTCCTCAGTTGGTATAAATGTTATCTTTCTTATTTTTTTATTATAATAACAATAATTTTAGGATATAATAAAAATAATAATGAATCAAATTTATTATAAGATATAACAATTTAGTTATGTATTTAATTTCATCTATCATAATTTTGGGACTATTATGATTGATTTCACTTATAATATAAAAATTTACTCTAATTATTATTTCATATTAATAATAATAAGTAATTTTTCACCCTTTAAATTAATTTAATTTTCTATACTTTTGACACATGTAACATCAAAATAATGAAACAGGTATGTAAAATGAACTAATAAATTTTAGAAGATTGATATTATAATTAAATTATAATATCAATATAACACATGTATATAATATGAAAATAAAAAGTTTACTATTTATAAATGTGTTTCATATCTAATTTTTTCTATCTAATTATCAATATTTTTTATTAAATGTGTTTATGTTTATAATTTATCTATAAATATATATATACATATATATTTAAATTTTTATATTTTTTAATATATTCACCAATTATATTATGATATTAGGTATTGAGTTGGTCATAATTGGACATGTTTATGAATAACCACTAATGAATATAAAAAATGAGTTGATAAATTCTTGGAATTTTCTAAATGACATCTTCAAAACGTTGATTTGATTTTATATCCATGTGTAAAGTGTTTGAATATGAGAAAGTTAAACTCTAGATACATCAAGGATCGTCTCATTTGTTATGGTTTTAGCCTTAATTGTACATGTTGGATCTAGCATTGTGAAAGAACTAAAAATTCAACATTCAATGTTGATGAAAATATTTATAATGAGGTAGAGGATCGTATTGAAGAATTAATTCATCATTTAAGTGTGGAAACCATCAAAAAATAGAATCTGTTGAACAATTGTATAGAGATTATGAGAAACCATTATTCCCAGATTGCATTAAATATACATTGTTATCAGCATTTTTGATATTAGTTAACTTAAAATAAAAAAATGGGTGGAGTGATAAAAGTTTCTCCAGCTTACTTGAGCTTTTAAAAGTGCTCGTTCCAGAAGGAAATGGGCTTCCAAATTCCAATTATAAGGTGAAAAAAATATTATTCCCAATGGGATTGGGGTATAAAAAGATATATGCTTTCCCCAATGATTGTGTACTATAAAGGAATGAATATGAATATTTATAAAGTTGTCCTACATGTGAGACATCACACTATAAGATAGATAGGAAAGTCAACTCAGATTCATTCTCAGGTACTGTCATCTAACATCCTGAAAAATCAATTTTGTACTTTATAATGATATCATCCAATATTTTTTGCATAAAATTCTGATAATTCAACTTTGATTCATTCTTAGGTACCATAATTAAAACTTATGATAAAGAAATTTGTTACCTTCCAATAATTCCTCATTTGAAGTGTCTATTTTCAAATTCAATTGACGCAAAAAGGATAAGATGACATTCAGATGATTGTATCTCTAATGGTAACTTACGTCACCCTATTGATTCACCAAACTAGAATAATTTTGATAAAAAAATTAATGATTTTGGAAGTGAAGTTAGAAATATCATAATAGGATTGTGTACTAATGGAATGAATTCTTATCAGAGCCTTAGTAGCTAACATAGTTCATGGTCTATTTTTTGGTAGTTTACAACTTGCCCACACATCTATGTATGAATAAAAAATATGTTATGATGAGATTGATGATTTATGGACCAAAACAACCATTAAATGATATTTATGTGTATCTTTCACCATTGATTGATGATTTGAAACTACTATGGGATGAAGGTGTTAAATTTTTTGATACATACAAGAAAGAGTATTTTCTATTGAGTGCTATGATAATGTTCACTCTAAATGACTTTCCTTCATATGGAAACTTAACTTTATATAGTGTTAAGGAACATAAATCATGTATAATTTGTTAGGAACAGACATTATGTTATCAATTTTAGAATGGAAGAAAGATAGTGTACATGGGATATCTATGATTTTTTTGAATTGATCATCCTTATCGTAGATTGAAAAATTCATTTAACAGTTTACAAGAATATAACCTTCCCCCACATCCATGGTCAGCCGAATAATATTATGATAGGGTGAAAAATATTGATTCAATATTTGGAAGGAAAAGAAGTTTTGGTCTTCAAATAAATAACTGGAAGAAGCTCTCTATTTTTTTGAACTACCTTATTATAGATTTTTAGAGATAAAACATAACATTGATGTTATTCATGTTGAGAAAAACATATGTGAAAATTTTATTTGAAAATTTTAAGAAATAAAAGGAAAGAAAAAAATATGGATTTCATGATATATTGGACTTGATATTAATGAGAATATGTTTGGAGTTATCTCCCACTATGAAAGGAAAAATAACATATTTACCTCCATCTTGTCACACATTAAGAAAGATTGAAAAGATACATTTTTTTCAGTGCCTTCATGGTATTAAAGTAACCAGTGGTTTTTCTTCAAATTTGAATAATTTGGTGTCCTTGAAGGATTGTAAATTAATAGGTATGAAATCTCATGATTTCCATGTATTGATGCATTAAATTCTACTAGTAGCAGTGCGTGGTATATTGTCAACAACTGTCAGAAATACTATCATCAGGTTATGTAATTTTTTCAAATCCATTTGTAGCAAATTTGTTGATCTAAATTTGTTAGATGTGTAGGATAATTAAAAACTCTTATTATTTTTCAACTAGAAATTTATTTTCCACCTATATTTTTTGATATTATGGTTCATCTACTGATTCATTTGGTGCTTGAGATAAGAATATGTGGGCCTATTTATTTATGATGGATGTATCCTTTTGAAAGATATATGAAAATTTTGAAGGGATGTGTAAAACAAATTGTTGACCAGAGACCTCTATTGTTTAAAAATATGTATCATAAGAGGTGATTGAGTTCTATACTGATTATATTTATGAGGTGGAGCATATTGGTCTCCCTATATCTCGACATATGATAGTTGATAGTGAATGTAGAGGGGTTCTAGGATTAAAGGTAAAGTTTATTCCACGTGATGAAGTGATGCAGGAAAATTTATATATTTTTAACAACATATATGAGGTTCAATCATATATATCCTCACATTTTGTTAAATTAAAGTTATGATATCTAAAAATAAATGAAAAGTGGTTGATGATTGAGCATAAGAAGACATTTGTTTCACGGTTTAGAGAGAAAGTCACCACACATATATCTGCATCAGAAACATTGAAGTGGTTAGTAGGGGGAACGTCTCTTAATGTGATCACATGTTCCATTTTTGATATTAATGTTTACACATTTTACACAAAACATATGGATGAAAAGAGTACCATTCAGAATAGTGGTGTTATGGTTTTCACTGAAGTAGTGCATTTTTCAAGTGCCAAAGATAAAAACCCAATTTCTGCATCAATTCCATATTTTAGAATTCTTGAAAACATATGGGAAATTGATTATATTAAATTTTGAGTCACCATTTTCAAGTGTAATTGAGTTTATAGTAAGATTGGTGCGAAACATCATGAATATGGGTTTAAACTGGTTGATTTAAAAAGCTTTAATTACAATGACGAACCATTTATCATGGAGACGCATGAAAAACAAGTATTTTATGTCATTGATCCATCGAATGATCAGTGGTCCATCGTTTTTTAAGGAAAAATAAACCATTTTTATGATGAGGATGATGTTAATGATGTTATTGATTTACATGAGCATTATTAATCTATTACGCAATTTTCGGATGATTACAATGAGTATAAGATAGACATAGTGCATGTAATACGTAATGATCATGATAAAGGCATGTGGGAAAACACTAAATTGGTCTCTTAATTTTTCTTGTAAATATTTATATTTTGTTTTTTTTTAACTTATAAATTCATGCCTCTTTTTTACTTAATTATTTTTTTCTTCTTTATTTCTAAATATTCAATTTTCTAATGATATGAAGGTAAAAAATTATTACACTTTCTAGTAGAAATTTCAGATATAGATAGAGAGGATCAGTTACCAAGGTATATCTATTTCTTCTTATTATTAAATATTCAGTAATATACTTATTTAATGAAATAAAATTGTTAATTTAAAAAAAAATAAAGTACTACTGATGCATCCATAGCATAGGATACATCTCATATTACTACTAAAAAATCATGTTCTCAAGTTGGTAAGTGTGGTATTACATGTTTACCAAAACTATCACTTGCTCATTATAATGACATATTACACATACATTTCGATGATAATGATAATGCAACTGGTCCAAATGAATTTCAGTTTATCAGTTATATATTGATGCAGAGCCATTGCAGGATTAGTATTTTATATCTTGATTGGAAGTCAGTGGACAGGATGGTGAAGCAATAGATTTTGGAGGCCTTGATGGTAAAATATATTAATTGATTTCTTTTATCTGATTTTTTGAATATTAAATATTTTAAATGAAATATTTAATTTATTCAGTTACAGATGACAATCAATTTTGAGGAAACCAAAGAAATTAAGAAAAAAATCTATTTAGTGGCAGTTCAATGGAGATATTTTAAAACAAAAATGACAAAAAATTGTGTTTTTGGAAAGAGAAGGTTTGAAAATCCATACCTCAAGTATTAGTTTATAGATGAAGATACATGGAAGTGATTTGTTGACAATATTCATTAAGAAAAAATTCAGGTATGATAATTATTTTATATTATAAAATTTATTTTATATCTTTCTAATTACTTAGTAGTTTATTTTTATATAATAGGCCTCCATCAGATCTCATCAAAAGATTCATTTGAGAAATGTATACCCGCATACTTTATCATGTGGAGGGTATCTTTATTTTCATAGAAAATGATTGAATAAAAATTTGAAGCATTAAAAGCTCGATCTAGTAGTGGTTCAGAAGAGGTTCCACATATTCCTCCATCTCCTCCCACTTGCCATAAAAATGGAAACGAGTAAGAATAAGTATAAATGGAAAGTATTTTATAGAGGAAGCTGAGCAAGTAGCTGATAAAATTGTAAGTAAATATTATTTATTTGTTATAAATTTTTGTATTTTATAAATTTTAAACACTAATATAACTTTTTAATTTTTATTTCAGTATTAACATCAGGAGAAAAAGGCATAGGGATCTTTTATCCCTAAGGGTTGGATGGACATCCTTGCCACTGCTTTGGGAAAGGTAGAACACCCCAAACATTTTTGAGGATATCAGGAAGGTGTTAGTATTCAGAAAGTTTTTGGTAAGAGTAAACAATCAAGAGACGCAGAAATAGAATCCTTAAAATCCAAGCTGAAAGATATGAAATAGTCTATGGGTGATCAAATTCAAGCAGCAGTGAATAAGGATTTATTAGAACACTTGGAATGATAGTCATAGTCTGCACATCCTTCCTAGGTATATTATTTTTTTCTCATCAATTTTTCTATTTTATAAATTATAAATACTAATTTAACTTTTTTATTTTTTAGTCTTCCCAGCCTAATCACTCGGACTACCCTACCCCATAGTCCTACCCCGCCCTATATGAGCATCCTTCCTAGGTATATTATTTACTTTTCATCAATGAATCTATTTTATAAATTATAAACACTAATATAAATTTTTCATTTTTCATCCTTCCCAGCCTACTCACCCAGACTACCCTGCCCCATCTGCCTACCATGCCCAGTATGAGCAGCCTTCCTAGGTATATTATTTATTTGTCAACATTTTTCTATTTTATAAATTATAAACACTAATATAATTTTTTTTATTTTTTCAACCTTCCGAGCCTTCTCAACCGGACTACCCTGCCCCATCTACCTACATAGATCATCCACCACCTCGCTCGGACCAATCAGTATATTATTTATTTTTCATCACATTTTTCTATTTTGTACATTATAAATACTAATATAATTTTTTCATTTTTCATCCTTCCCATCCTTCTCACCTGGACTACCCTACCCAATCTTCTTTGATCCCCCACCACCTCACTTGGACCATAACATATATTGTGTGTTGTATGCTTGAGATCCTCATATACATATTGTTGTGTTAGGAATTATGCATTTTTTAGGGGATTTTTTACATCACCATACTCTGCATATGAGTCAGGTTATAGTATCATAACTTGATATTATAGATCCTAATGCTCTACTATCATTTCCTACTGAGAAGATCACTAGATTTAGGAATTTTCTAGGTCATTTTTTACTTTGTCCAACAGGCCTTCTTCATTATATTTTATATTAGGTATGAATTATTTTAAATATTAATTACAAATGATTTATAATTAGTTATAATGTTTTCTAACATTTAACATATATAGGATTATCTGAAAGAAAAATAAGCTGCACAACGGAAATAAAATGTTCAGAAAAAATCGATTGTAGATACTTCATATATTTCTTATGGGATAAAAATATTATCTCAGGCTTCTTATTCATTGAATTATATATATGAGTTTCAAATGATGTCTGGTATATGCAGAATAGAATATCCATTGAGATTACTCAAAGAAGATATCATGCATCTAGTTAATTTTGAAGAGCTTAGCTTGAATGTGGTGCAGTTGTTTTCCATGTAAGTAAATTGACATTTGAATTTTTATTTGTATTTCATTAATAAAAGGTGGTTTTAAATTTAATAACTATATTTTCTTTTTAAATTAGGTATCTGCACACACTTCTTCTACAAAATGAAAGTACTGGAATTTACGATTTTATAGATCCATAATTCATTTCCATGAAAGTGTAATATGTGAAGAATCCTGATAGAGTTGAATATATATGTGAAATATTATCACATACGAAGATTTATTTTTGGTTTCTTCCATTTCTTGATAAGTAAGAACATAAATATAATTATGAAATAATGATCATTATAATTTCATTAATTGTGAACTTTTTGTATTGTAGAGGCATTGGATGTTAGGTGTATTGTGCCCAAGTGAATGGAACTTATATGGGTTTTTCTCTTTATTAGGGAATGTTCATAAAAGATTTTCCACCTTATTAGAAAGGTAAGTTTTTTTATTTTATATAAGATCATTATGTTTAATTACCATTGGTTAAACAAGTATTATTAGTTAATATATATGAAAATGTAGTTCATGGAAAAAAATTAATATGGAATACATGTTGATAAAGACACTAAATAAAATCAAATATGTGGAAGTACAGTTAATTATTTCTTATATTAGATTTTATTCTGATTTTTTGTTATATAATGATTTTTATTATCAGTTTAATTTTTTATAAATGTAGTGTCATCGTCAAAAAGGACATGTTTAATGTGGTTACTATATTCTACAATTCATGTACGAGATAATCACAACTCTAGAAACTAATAAATTAGATAAAGTTAGTTGTATTGATTTTTTTAAATTTTCTTCCATATTATTCTATTTTTTATATCATGTCATTAAATTTTATTATAGGCATTCAACGATTCTTTGTCTTATTGTCAATTTTATCTTAACCATATTTAATCTATTTTTTTAAACTATTTGTTAAGTTTGATTAGGATTTGATTTATTTATATTCTAATATTTGTGAATAATATTAAATATGGGTTTAAAAAAATTACTCTTTTGATATAATTGGTGTTTGAACATAATGATAATCAAATGAATTCTTCTACAATAACCAACAATGAGATTGTTTTAAATTTCAGGTACATGTATTTTAATTCTACTTTATAATACAAATGTGTAGATAATTTTTTGATTAATTAGAGAAAATCATATAAGTTATAGACTTTAATTCAATGATAAATATTATTTGATTGTTGTATATTTTGTTTTTATTATAAGGGTTTCAATTATTTTGGAAGTGTAATATTTTCAATTTTATAAAAAAATTAACTTTTAGTATCGGTTTTTTAAAAATTGACGTTGAAACTTTTTAAAAAAATCGGTTTTTAACATCAGTTTTGGGGAAACCAATGTCGAAACTCTTAACAAAACTAATTTTCAGCATCGGTTTTTTTAAAACTAACACATAAAATAATATTTTTTACATTGACTTTATAAACGTCGATTAAAAACCAACGTCAAAAAAACCGATGTTAATTTTGCACTAGTGAGTGTTATCATATTTAATTAACACCTAATTATAATTGAATCCAAACCCCAATAATGTGTATTTCATCTAAAACACATTTTCATAAAAACTACCAGCAGTAATGTATTCTAATTTAGTAATAAACATTGTGGTTGAGTATTTCATCTTAATAGACTAAGATACTAAATATATACCTAGAAAATTGAAATTTTCTAAGCTAATCTTACTATATAGTCTACAACCACCAAATTCTTCATCAAAATATGAATTTAAATAAAACTTATAGATTTTTTAAAAACTAAGGAAAGAGAAATTGTTCCTTTTAAATACTTTCAAATTATTTTAGTGGATTTCAAAAGAGATTCCTTGGGATTGTCTTAGAATATAGAACATAAGAATAGTACAAACTTAATTTCTTGTCTATTAGCATTCAAATATAGTAGACTCTAAATTATTCCTTTATATATCTCATTGTAAACTAGTTTCCCAGCCTCATCCAAATCAATCTTATCATTATAACTTATATGAGTTGTATATACTTAACCATTTTTAAGTCTAAACCTCTTAAGTAATTCAAGTTTGTATTTACTTTGATTTAACACATTCCTAAAGTCATTTTGATAAATATGAAAATCAAAAAATAAATTTAACTCACCCATCATTCTCATTTCAAATTCCTTTTTCATGAGTTTTGAAAATTCATTATATAATTTTATGTTTATAGAACCAAAAATCACATCATCAACATATATTAAAAATAATAAGATATCTTAAGATGAAGATTTCCTAAAAATATTAGGATCAAATACTCCTACTAAAAATAAATTTTTTAAAATAAAATATCTTAATGATCATATAAAACCCTTGGTTCTTGTTTATGTCCATTTAGATCTTTGGTAAGCTTGAAAAATAAATTTGGAAGATGGAGATTTTCAAAACCAGGAGGTTGTTTAACTTAAAATTTCCCCATAAGAAAACAATTTAAAAATATATATTTCACTTACATTTGATATAATTTGAAATATATGTATGATGTATAGGCTAGAACAATATTAATGGATTCTATATAGCTATGAATCTCTTCATAATTTATCACTTTTTCTTGGTTTCACCCCTTAGCATCTAATCCAGCCTTATTCTAATTGATCACACCATGATCATCTTGTTTATTACAAAAAACCAATTTTTTCCTATAAAAGGGTAATCATAGGGTATCTTAAATAACTCTTATACCTTTTTCCTCTTGAAATGGTTTAACTCTTTTTTCTTAGTTAAAACAAAACTTTCATCATATATGGATTCTTCTATAATTTTTTGTTCTAGTTGAGATAAAAAGGTAAAAAAATATACAAGGTTTAATACACTTTTCTAATCCTAATTCCTTTATCTATGATTCTTAAAACTATTTTAAAGGGATGCCTTTTAAGGGTTTTGGTTTTATTTGCAACACATATTTAGGATCACTATTATCTATCCCTTTAGGATTTGGTTCAAGAAAATCAAGTTCTAAATAATTATATTTTTTATTTTTAAAAATAGTTTCAGATCTCATGTTTTTAAATGTGTCACTTAACTCATCACCTTGATTCATTTTTGTTATTAAATGGAGAAATTTCATCAAATTTCATATGATTTTATTTTTCAACAATATTTAACCTTTTGTTGAAAACTCTATAATAATTTAAAGTAGTAGAATAACCAAGAAAGATTCATTCATTATAATTTAGATAAAATTTACCAAGATTTTCCTTGGTGCTCAGAATATATGCTTTTCATCTGAATTCTTTACAGTATCCAACTTTTTGATTTCTATTGTTTCATATATCATTGGGTGTTTTCTTTAAAATATGCATAATTAGAAATATGATTATTAAATAAAACACAATATTTATAGCTTCAACCCAAAAATGAGTGGGAAATTTATATTCACATAATATCATCTAAGAAATTTCTTTCATGTTCTTATTCTTCCATTCAACAACACCATTCTATTTAGATTTTTTGGGGGTAGAACAAGTATGTTTGATTCCATTTTTTTATAATTAATAATTGAACTCATGGTTTTAAAATTATACTTTATGGTCACATATCAAATAAATAATTTTAGAATATTTTACTTTTTAAACCAATTTACAAAATAATATAAACATAGAACAAGATTTACTTTTAACACTCAAAAAACCCATGTAAATATAGAAAAATTGTCAATAACACATAAATAAAAAAATTAATCAATGGATTATTGTTCTAGATAGCCTAAAAAATACATGTGGATAATTTATAGAGGCTTAGATTTAGAAACCTATTTAATTTATTTGAAATATGACTTGTGTTTATTTCTTATTTTTCATGCATCACATAGTTTTTTTATTCAATTTATGTTTAGGTAAATATGAAATTAAATTTTTCTTAGACAATTTTCTCAAAGAATAAAAATTACAATGTCCATGTCTTCTTTTCCAAATACAAGATTCATTTTTTTTTACATTTAAATAGTTAAATTTTTCTACTCAGAGAATTTAGATCTTAAGTATAGACATTCTTTATTCTAGGTTTTTTGGGAAAAAATCCCTCAAGGTTTCATTGAATAATTTTTGAGGTAATTGTGTTTGTTGACAAAGTGAGCCTCCATGTTGTGTTTGTTGACAATGAAGACCACGATGTTAAATTTATTGAAAAGGGGGGTTTATATGGTGAGTTTTTTAGTTCAAGAGATGTTCTTTACAATCCATGATTGATAAAAGAACCTGGACAAAGGAATGGATGATCTCGAGGCGGTACAAAAAAAAGAAGATGAAAGGAGGTGTCGTTTTCCAGTGTTTGTCAAATTTTTGGGCCTTAAAATTGACAAATGGAGAAATGTGTTTTTGGAAAAGGGACGTTCATGACAGTTTCTTGGAGTCTTGGAAATTTACACACCATATTTTCTTCAAGATCAAAACATCAAAATATAGAAATGGAAATAGGGGTGCCCAATTTTTAGTTTGGGCATACAAGGTGACTAGGGCGACTGAGGCTCAGGCGACTGGACTTACGTGCCAAGAGGAAACTTGCATACAGCACTCAGGGTGCCTAAAATGCCTATAAATATAGGGATAACCCTCCTATTTTTTCATGAATCTCAACACTTAGAGAATTTTCAATCTCCAGCCATGCAGGTGGTTTGGGCACGCAAGTGGTGGTTTGGATGCGCAAGTATAATTAATTCATAAGATACACACAAGTTGATAGTTTCACACCAATATTGGTTTGGGAATAAAAGGGTGTGAGTCTCCTAAGTTATGAGTTGGGGAAGGTTGTGTCATAAAATTGTTTGTGCGGAACTTGTACACTAGGATTAGAGAAGCATGCCAGTCTGCCTAGGGTTTCATGAATGTTAGAATATTTCATGGTACACTCGTTGTAATGTTCTATTCATCATTGGCTGAAAGTGGAACATCAACAGAGCATCTACATATAGAGGAAGATTAATTCATTTGTGATAATTAAGGTACCTACATATCATTAAACTATGAGTGGATCTTCTGAAGAAGCAGTGATCACACTTCAGTTGAGAGAGCAGTGAGCTTTCATATTGTGAGTGGTTGTAAACCAGGAGGGACAATGAGTCTGCTCTGAACTTTGTAAATAGTAGTGCACTTTTAGTGGATTTGGTACATCAACATATTGTCAGTGTATGCTCCTTGAAAGTAGCCCAGTGAGGGTGAACCAAGTAAAGTTGTTGTTTTATGTTCATTATTTAATATTTATTCATACTTTGTAATTGGAATGAGAGAGAAGAGGGTTTTGTCTAACAACGAAACAAGATCAAAGGGGCATTTGTTTTAATTTTTCATACCATGATTCACCCCCCCCCCCCAGGGTATCTTACCCAGTGGACCTAATAATTGGTATCAGAGAAAAGGTTGATATCAGTGTTTCTCTCTCAAATAGAGGTCACTTATCATAAAGGGATTCCAATCTTAAATGGGAACAACTTTCAGTTATGGAAGAATTGGATGCAACACTACTTCTGATCTTTGGGAATAGATGTGTTTACAGCAGCTATTCATGGTATAATATCTTATATTAACAGTGGTCCATTATCAGAAGCTGAGTGAAGATAATTGGGTGTTGACGCCAAGGGAATAAATGCTTTAGGGGGATCCCTATAAATTGTTATCTATAAAAAAGTGATGTCATGTAAAACATCACATTTAATATGGGAAAAACCTTTGAACATAAATGAATCAGAGTCAAAGGTTAGAGAAGAAAAGTTGTAATTGTTGTGGAACAAGTATAAATATCTGAGAATGAACCCAAATGAGTATGTTGATGCATTCTTTGACAGGGTAAATGTTGTAGTGGAAGACATGTGAGGTCTTGGAGAAGTCATTGAAGATATAAATATTGTGAAGAGAATCCTGAGGAAACTTCCACCTCGCTTCAATCCAAATGTTTCAATATAGGATAACAAGGATCCAAAAGTGTTGACACTGGATAACTTGCATAGTACCCTTGTAACATATAAACAGAAAAATGATGATAATAATGTTGTGGAAAAGGGTAAATCCAAAGATGTGGCATTAAAATCCATGAAGAAGCTCACTATTGAAGATTCTAAAGAAGAATAATAGATAGATGAGGTGATGTCATTCCTTTTCAAAAATATGTAAAGAGAAAAAGGAAAGTATAAAGGGAAACTTACACTTGCTTGCTTTAGATGTGGAAAGGTTGGTCATCTTGTGTTAAGGTGCCCCAAAAAGTTATAAGAAGATGATGATGTCGATGAAGTCAAAATTCCCAAGAATAAGTCTTAAGCCTATGTGAAAGGTAAGAAATAGTTCAAGATAAATTTCTTTAAGAAGAAGAATCTTCTTTTACAATAATGTGACATTTCAGATGAGTCTGAAGTTGAGAAGGTTGAAGAGATATAAAACTACAAAGATCTAGGAGAAAATGCAATGGTGGAAGTTTTTGGTAGTACTCAAAAAAAGGAAGAAACTGACATTGATGAAGAAGAAGAAGTTGAAGGAATAGTTGATATGCAAGTTGAGTTAGAGGCTTCTCCTAAAGAGATAGTTTTTTGGAGATTCAAAACAAATAAATCCAACAAAGTAGTCTGGGATGCCAAACTCTATATGTAGCAACAAGAAGAATAAAAGTATGAGTTGATAGAAGAAATTGAGAAACTCAAGTCATCAAAAACAGAGGACACAGAATCAATTTGTGAGTATAAAATAAAGGTTGAAGAACAAAAAAGGGAGATCGATGGATTCAATAACACAATGAAAGATAAAATCAAGCATATCAAATAACTTGAAGGAGAAGTTATCAGTTTGCAGAAAAAGGTTAAGGATCAAGAAAAAACTCTTGACTCCTGCTATGACATTAGGAAATCAGATCATTCAGAAAAATGATAAGATGAAAGTAGAGTATAATAGTTCTATAGAAAGGAAGCATAAATTATGTTTAATTACTAAGGATGATGTGGGGCTTGACTGAAAACAAAAAGCTGTGAAAATTGAAGTCAGACTGCAAGAAATTGTTTCGATATTGAAGGTGGATTTGTGTATAGAGGAGAATCCAAATATTCAGATAACCCAAGGGAGACCCTGTGGTGTAGAAGTAATGAACATGAATCCACCCTATATCAGGTGATATTACTGTGTAAATATGGGAAACTCGCAAAATGTGTGTTCCATAGCTAATAGGTACAAAAGATCAAAAGGTCAACAGTGGAATCCAAATAGAGCTCGATACTCTAGAATATCTTTTGAGGGACATTGTTTTTTGTGTGGAGGATTTTGACATATGGATAGATATTTTACATCAACCATATAGATTAATGTTCCAATGAAGATTCAAAGTAGTCACAAGCAGCAAATCAACAAACCAACAGGTGAAGTTGAAAATGAAAAATCAATTTGCAGCTCTACAGCAAAAATTTGGGCCATCGCACACTGAGGAAGATCAAGATTTTAAAACTACGCCGATTGTGAGGTAAAAGACATGGATAAAAATAGAAAAATTATGAGAAGGTAGTGGTGGTAGAAATCACCCATAAAGAATCAGACTGTTCTGGTGTATGGATCCTTGAAATTGGTTGCACATCTCACCTGACTAGTAATAAGGATCTTGTCATAGGCATAAAGTATGACAAAAAAGGAGTTTTCAAGTTTGGAAAAAATGAAGGCTTAAAGATTATTGGATCAGGGAAGGCCCGGTTTGGGGGTAAAGAGAAGAGACGTGCTGATGTCTTAGTAGTAGAAGGTCTCAGTCACAATTTGCTTAGCGTCAGCCAACTATGTGACTCAATACATTCTATAAGGTTTATTAAGAAGTTGTGTATTGTCAAAGGAAAAGATAGTGCATTTGTCCTATAGGGAAAAAGGGAAAGGGAAAATATATACCTTTTAAGTGGGGAAGAAGATATATACTTTTTATCCAGAGATTAATAAAATAAGTTGTGGAATAAGTGACTTGGTCATCCATTCCAACCATCCATGGAAGATTTGGTTAAATGTGATAAATCTAGAGATCTCCCTAAAATATCATTTGATCTTACTCATATGTGTGATGCATGTCAACAAGGTAAGATAATCAGAAATACATACAAGGTAAAGGAATAGAATTCAACTAGAGTGCCCGAATTGGCTCATGTTGATGTTTGTGGACCTATCTCACCAGGAGACACAAACGGGAAAAGGAACTATGTCCTTTTTGGTGATGATTAAAGAAAAATGTCCTAGGTATTTGTATTTTCCCAAAAGTATTATGTGTTTAGATTCATAAGGCAGTGTCAAAGGGAATCTTAAAGGATGATTCATAATAAAATAATCAAGTTTCATACTGATAATGGTATGGAATTCACAAACAGTCAAGTGGAAGACTATCTTGAGAAACACATGATAATGCATAAATTTTCTTCAGTGAGAACTCCCCAACAGAATGGAGTGGTTGAAAGGAGGAATCAGATCATCAAAAATATGATGAGAATGATTCTTATTGAAAAGTACCTACAAGATAAGTTTTAGAAGGAAGCTGTTTTGACATCAGTCTACATTTCTAATAGAGATTTATTATATCTTAAGGAAGGAAAGACTCTATATGAGATGTGGTATAGAAATAATTTGACACTGAAATAGTTTTGAATCTTTGGAAGTAAGTGATTTATTCTTAATAAAGAGAAACACATGAAATTTGAGTCACATTGAGATGAGGGAATATTCCTTGGCTACTCAGAAAAAAGAAAAGTGTATAAATTCTTTAATAAGAGGCTGGGAAAAGTAGTTGATAGTAATGATGTCACTATTGTGAAAAATGAAGAGAATACTCAACAAAACAGTGAATAGTTTTTTTATGAAAGTGATGAAGAGTAAAGTAACACAGGGGGCGTAGGAGTGGAAGATGGTAACTCAGAAGAATATATTGATGATAAATAAGAGGAATTCAGGTCTGTGTGTAAAATGAAACAAAATAGTCAATCTAAAATTGATAGGTAGAATATCATTGGTGATTATAAATTTCTTATTCAGACAAGAAGAATGATGTCACTATAGAAAAAATATCTCTTATCTCAGGGTGAACCTAAATGCTTTGCTGATGTAGCTAAAGATGAAAACTGGATTCAAGATTTGAATGGATAGCTAGATTAGATTGAGAAAAATCAGACATGGGAGATTGTTTCAAAACCAGTAGATAAGAATGTAATAAAAACTAAATGGGTCTTTCGTAACAAGATGAATGAAGATGGAACAGTGATTCGAAAAAAATCACGACTGGTGTGCAAAGGGTACTCCCAAATAGAGTGTATTGACATGGATGAGACATTTGTGTTGGTTGCAAGAATAGAGACGATCAGATTGTTCTTGTCCATTGTAGTGCAATGGATGTTCAAGGTGTTCCATATAAACATCAAATCTGCATTTTTTAATGGGTTTCTAGAAGAAGATTTATATATTGAGAATCCAGATGGTTTTCTCATTCATTAATATGAGAACAAAGTTTTTCGGTTGAATAAAGCGCTATATGGGATGAAACAAGCACTAAGAGCATAGTACTCAAGGCTTGATAAGTATTTGAAAAAGCTTGGTTTTGTCATGGTAGAGTTGATTACAATCTCTATTTTAACAAAGACAGTAATCAAAGGATGATGGTTCTAGTTTATGTCAATGACATAATATTTGGCGGATCATATGAAGCTCAGTGTAAACAATTATTTAATTCATGAAAAGTGAGTTCAAAATGTCAACGATAGGTGAGCTAATGTTTTTCTTTGTTTTATAGGTAACACAAGGAAGTAATGGCACTTTCATTTCTCAATCCAAATATGCCAAGTATGTTTTGAAAATATTTGGAATGCACAAAATACAAGTAAATGAAGACTTTGGTTGCTACCTGAATGAAATTATCATGATATAATGATGGAAAGGCAGTTAATATCACATAATATAGGTAGATTATTGGATGTTTACTGTACCTGATAGTGATAATACCTGATATTATTTTCTCCACATTCCAAGAAGCATGATATCAAAGAAATCCCAAGGAAATCCATATGCTTGTGGTGAAAATAATACTTTGGTATATCAAAGGAAATGTGAATTTCAGTTTAATGTATACTGATAAATCTCATCCAGAGTTATTGGGATATAAAAATACAGATTGGGCCGAACCAGCAATTGACAGAAAATCAACGTTAGAATGTGATTTTTATCATGGTGGTTTATATATTTGTTGGATAATCAAGAATCAATATTTTATTTCTTTTATCATTGTAGAATCATATTATATTTTCACCACTCAATCATGCACACAACTATTGTGGATGATGAAGAAACTTGATGATATGGGCATTGAAGTGAAGTCTCTGATTGGAATCCAATGTGACAATTCGAGTGATATAAACCTCATCAAAAATGTATTACATCACTCAGATACAAATAACATTGAAATCAAGTATCATCTTATCAAATAGAATGTGGAGCAAGGGATTTTGAAGTTGGAGTATGTGCCTACAGAGCTACAGATTGCAGACATTCTGACAAAGGCCTTGCCAAAGGATGCTTTTGAGAGGCATCAAATGGCTCTTAGAGTCCAGTCGACTCCCCACACATGAAAAAGTTCGGATGTGGGAACCCCCTCTCCCTGAGGTATGATGAGTTTTTCCCTAATATATTTCTCTATGTTTTTACCTTGTTGCAGATTGAAAAGGAGTAACCTTTAGGTTCATTGAAAAAGGGGGAGAAAATCTGCATGTTCAAAGTGTAAGAAAATGTCTTAGTCAAGACATGGGGAGAAGATGATAGGTGGAGTAGTGAGATAGGGGGAGCAGCAAGATAGGGACTGAATCCTTCAGTGTTCGACATTATCATTCATATCTTATCTTCGACATCACAAGAGTTAATAAGTGAAAGAGTTGGCATAGAAAATCTAACTATTCTTGAAGTGATCGATCAAAGAAGATATATCACGACAGCTGAGGTTTGTGATGAAAGAGGTTCATTGGTAGTAGGAGTGTCAAAAATTGGTTTCAGGAATGAAGTTATTCTTTAATGAACTTTTTATACTACTCTTGTTTCTCACACTGAGCATTGATCATGTGGTCTTAGAGTATGTGTTGAGTAAATCTTGGATCGCTATCTGAATCGCAAGAGGCGAATTGTGGTTGATGCTGGAAAAAGCTTTAATGAGGTATTGAATTATGAAAGTGTTTCCAACAGACCCAAAGGGGAATATTGTTGGGAAAAAATCCCTCAAGGTTTCATTAAATCATTTTTTAGGTGATTGTGATTATTGATAAATCGGGCCTCCATGTTGTATTTGTTAACAAAGCAGACCACGATGTTCAATTTGTTGAGAAAGGGGTTTACATGGTCTGTTTTTGAGTTCAATAAATTTTGTTTACAATACATGATTGATAGAAGAACCTCAAAAAATGAATGAACAATCTGGATGTGGTACAAAAAGAGTAGATACAAGGAGGCACTATTTTACAGTGGTTGCCAAATTTTTGGGCCTCAAAATCGACAAATGGAGGAAAGTATTTTTTGCAAATAGAATTGCATGACAGTTTTTTGGAGGCTTTTAAAGTTGTGTGCCACATGTTTTTCAAGATCAAAACATCAAAATATGGAAAATGAAAGAGGGGTTCCCAATTTTTGGTTTGTAGACGCAAGGTAACTAGGGCGACTGAGGCTTTGAGGTTGGACTTGCGCATCGGGAGGAAACTTGTGTGCAGAACTTAGGGTTCCCAAAAATCCTATAAATAGGGGGATACCCCTCCTAGTTTTGCATGAATCTCAACAATTAGATAATTTTTTAGCTCCAATCGCATAGGTGGTTTGGGTGTGCAAGTGGTGGTTTGGGTGCACAAGTATAAAGTAATTCATAAGTTGCGTGCAAGTTGATAGTTATGCACCAATATTGGTTTGGTAGTAAAAGGGTGTGAGACACCCAAGTTATGAGTTGGAGAAAGGTGTGTCATGCAAGTGATTGTGTGGGACTTGTGTTCCAGGATTAGAGAAGTGTTCCAGTCTGCCTAGGGTTGCATGAAAGTTGGAAGATTTCCCGGTACACCCATGGTAAAGTTCTATTCATCGGTGAATGAAATTGGAAATTCAACATAGCATCTACATACAAAGGAATATGCATTCATTTTTGATAATGAATGGACCTAAAAGTCTTTAAACTGTGAGTAGATATTCTAAAGAAGCAGTGAACACACTTCAATTGAGAGTGAACTGAGATTTCATATTGTGAGTGGTTTTAAACCAGGAAGGACACTGAGTCCGCTCTGAACTTTTTAAACAGCAGTGCACTTTTAGTGGATTTGGTATATTGATATATCATCGGTGTATGCTCCTTGGACATAGCCCAGTGCGGGTGAACCGAGTAAAATTGTTGTGTCATGTGCATGCTTTAATATTTATTTATACTCTTCAATGGGAAGGATATATAATAGGGTTTTTTTCTAATAATGAAACAAGATCAAAGGGACATCTATTTTAATTTTTCATACCCTTATTCACCCACCCTCTCAAGGTATCTTGTCTAGTGGACCAAACAAGGTTACTTAAATTTATTATGTTTATCTTTGAAAATAGAATAGGAATTAATATAAAAATATAAAAAATAATCTTCATGAAAAATTTGGGAAATACTTATCAAGTTTTTCTTCGATCCTTCAACAAAGGTAACTTTTTTTATGAGTATTGATCTTGGATTTCCAATTGATACTACTCTAATAATTTGTTCTTTAGCATTATCACAAAAATTGACAAACCTCCATCAATTTTGGAAAAGGAATGAAAATTTGAGAAATCTTCACTCTTATTCCTTGATCATACACTATCCATATACCATTTCACATTGATGCTCTTGAAAACTTATTTGTATAAAACAAATTTAAAAATAAATTGTTTTGGTACCCATATTCTCTTGGGTCTTGAATTGTTCGCAACTGATGATTTGAACCCCAAATATTCTTGTGCTTTCTAGAAATTACATCCATGAATTTTGATTCATTACTTGAAATAAAAGCATGTTTAATTCCATAAAACTAGGGAATTTTAATACTACAATCATTATAATATTTTTAAGTTTTTCCATAATAAAAACAAATACATTTGGAGATTGTTTTTTTGAACTAGGGATAAAATAATTTTTATAAAGAATTGGTTTTTCACCATTTATTCCTATTCCAAATTTATTTTTCAAGACCTTATTATTACCATGAATTTGATTTATATTATTTTATCTTTTTTTAAAAACACTAGAAGAATATTTAAGATCTTGAACTTAATTTTGTAAGATTTCAATTTTTTGCCATGTTCAATTCTGGATGCAGTAGAATTTTCCATCTTGACTTTAATATATAATTTTTTTCATTTAAGTCATATTTTTCACTAATAAAATAATTTAAGAATTTATAAGGAATTTATTTTTATTTTTAAATATTTCATATTTTGTTTCAAGCATGGTACAATATTCCTTTAGTTCTTTAAATGAGCAGTTTTCATTTTCAGAATCAAACTCATGATCAAAAGTATAAAATGAACACACCTCATAATATTCTGTTATAGAGTGCATGTTGGAATTTTGATTGCATATTTTATCTTCTGATTCAAAATATTTACTATCACTAGAATCCTTATAACCACTCCATGTCACCTTCATGGATCTATTTATCTTATTCTGTTATTCTAGATTCCACTTATTCTTTTTATCGAATTTTTTTTTCTTGAAGTTATGAAAAATTTGGTTTTATGTTTCTAAGCTTCTCTAATTCATAGAATATTACTTATTTAGAACTATCTTCATATTTCTTGTACTTGTTGGGTAATTTATTGAATCCACTTCTCTTATTATATAATTTTTTTCACATCCTTGAAAAATGAGTAATCTCACCATCAGAAGTATAAATATTTGAGGTATCTTCATCAAATGACTTATAAATTTTTATTCCTTTACTTCTCATATAATATTTTTAAGTAGATACTTTCAAAGAAGCGATCTTATTTTTAATCATTCTATTCTCACCAACTGAAAATTTTATTTCCTCCTCATACAACAAAAGTGTTCCAATGATATTTTTTATTTTGAAATTTTTCACATTATTTGATTTAATGATGGAATCTAAGATCCCACTATAATTAAAAGGTAACACTCTAAGTACTTTTAGTTCTTGATTAGATTCAGAAATTGGTGATCCATGAGAAGCAACATTATTAACACTCTTTATCAACCATCCATTCATTTTTTATGGTTTCTCCATCAACCATCCTAAATGTGTTAAAATTTATTGTGGAATTGTTTTATCTGATTTGTCTTATATTATTGGTACCTTCATAGACTACCAATATATTAGTATGTATATCATGAGATGTTTCACATTTTGAAACTTTTTTGAACTCATCAGGACCTAGTAAAAATATTATATCATTCATAGATTTTAATATCATATCATATTCTCCTTATGCAGTAGCATCCCATTTTTCATTATCTTATTCTATAATATTATTAGTCTTCATATATTTTAAGTAAACCTTTAAAACATGGTTCTTAATGTAGATAATCATATGTGTCTTTCAGTAACCATGATTTTCTCTGTTGAAGTTGGGATCACTTATAATAAAAATACCTTATCTATTTTCAACCATAGTATCCATTTTAAGATGGTCTATAATACTTCAACATTTTAGAGTTAAGAACTCAAAATTAACAAACATTGATACCGATTATTGTTTAGATAAAAACTACACTAAGACTCAAGAGGGGGATGAATTGAGTTATTGAAATTTTCTTCTCTTCAAAACCACCATATTTTATGGTATGATAATTTATGATCTTTTCTTAACATAAAAAAATATTAGAAATAAAATCATTAAGAAATAGATCAAACATAGGAGATTTATAGTGGTTTATATAACAGAAAAACACCTAGTACACTACAATGACACTCAACTCTTAGATCTTGGAGATTTTCACTAGCACTAGTCCTTTTCCCAATGAGTGTCTAATGGAGTGAAAGTATCCATCACTTGGTAAAAAATAAAGATATTTTATGAGGCAAATATAAGGATTTAATAAAGAAAAATAATTCAAGTTCTTTTACCAAGAACCTCCAAAAAATGGTACAATAAGCTGACACTTCCATCAATGATATAGAATAATTAAAGTTTATACGTGAAGATCATAGTTGAAAGATACAATTGACAGAAGCGAATAGATCTCCAAGAGAGAGAATGATAGAGAATTTTATCTCAAGGAGAATATTATGTAATACAGAAAGGTTGATCATTAAAATAATATCTATAGAAACTTGAATCTTCTTCTTCCTTTTTTCTTAGCACAGAGAAGCTTCGAAAGAGAGTGTGTGTGAGAGAGTGCTTTATTCTTTTCCTATTAATTAATTTTGTATTCTATTATTCAGAAAAAAATCATGAAATATCTCTTAATAATGCACAACATGATATCCTATAAAATTTGGTTATTAAATTAAATTCCATATTTCCTTTTCTTGAAAATACTTCAGTAATAGTACTTAGAAATAACTTATTCTGTAATTTTTTATTGTCTCAATAATTAAAACATTTTGGAAATTGATTTTACTATAAATAGGTAATCAAATTTTTAATGCATTGACGAAATTATTAAATTTTACTTAAATTAATCCAATGTCAACAAATATGCATGTTATAAAATCACATAACATATTTTGGATAACTACATATCCAAATTCCATGGATTCAAATACATAATGAAATTATGTTTTTATCTTGCTCATGTGGATAAATTTATTATAGCTGAATGAATCACAAAGTTGATTAGAACCACATAGTAAAATTATTCACATAGTCAAATCATGTATCCAATTACTCCACAGAGCTGATTTACATAGTCATTTCATCAATGTAGTTTTTTTCTCACATAGGTGGTTTTTTGACTTAACATATTTTCACTCAGATTATTTTTTGATGTTGGTGATTAACTCACATGGAAAATTAAAATATCCAATTTCTCGATGTATCCAAATATCCATGTAGTTGATTTTCCCATGTATCCAATTTTCCATAATTTGGAAAATTTTAATAAAACTTCCATAATTTCATAATTTCAATTGAATTAAATTAAATTAAGATAAAATATGATGAATATACTTAAAAAATCACCAGTAACATATGAAGGGATTTTTAGATGATCAAAACATAAAGCACATGAGATATATTGGAACAAAATTAGTAGTACAACACCTTAGCTGGATTATGGATGGACCATTTTATAGTAAAATTTCATAAAAATAGTTATCCAAATATTCAATATAATACACCATAAAATTCTCAAAACAAACACCAACCCACTCAAAGTCTTCATTTCTCCATAAATCAACATGAAAAATAATATTTTTCATAGTCTTTATAATTCTCCACTTCTTTAAATGTTACAGACAATGGGAACTCTCTACTAGTTCAATTGGCACATGTCATTGGGATTTAAGAATATTTCAATAGTCATTAACATTTGAGCTACTTAATATTGAGGATAAAAATGAATATTGACATCCTTCTTCAATCACCAATCTTTCATACCTTATTTTCAAAAATTGGAAATCAACTTCATTGGTCTCAATAATCACCCCTTAGTATTTGTTGTCAATATCTCCTTACATCATAAAATTCAATATGTGTTTTAAATTTTTTTCTCCACCTTATTAACAATCCAATTAAAAGAATAAGTGGGTATTCTCAACTTATGTTTTTTCCCAAAATATGTTCTCCTCCCTAATATGATTATTTATTGAACACTTCTAAAGAAGGATCATATCACATGTCTTTCTTTAACAAAGATTTTATAGTCAATCAAATTTAATTCTATGTGGTCTAACCTAGTGAAGAAAATAATATAGATATAACCAGGGTTGGCTATGTTTTCCATAAAATACCATGAATATGAAATCATTCTTATAAATTATAAATTATCATTTTAGGGGTTTCAAGTAATCATATTTATCAATGAAATGTTAAATCTTGCACACACCTAAAGAACACATCAGAAAGTTAAAGTGAAAAATATATATATCCACTTTATTATCTCCATATCAACTCTCCATTGGTAATTTTTATCAATTTAATCATAGTAGGAATAAGGGATTTATTTTCATACCTCATCTTCTAATTGTATAAATATTTTCATATGTTATACATTCACTTTGTAGTGAAGATTTAACATATTTAACTCTTCAAGGTTTTCTCTTAAGAGATTCATCCATCTTTGTTAATTACATGCATGTTAGTATAAAATAATATATATATATATATATATAAGGGAATAAAGAGGAGCCTTTTTGTTCTTCAGGAGTAGTATTCATGTTGAGAGATTCTTCTCAACCGTGGCCATTCTTTTCTCTTAATATCAGTGTGGAAATATTTCTTTTGAATCTTATTCCTCTTTTGAGTCTCATCTACTTGATTATAATCTTTATTCCCTTGAATTTACTCTCTATATAGAATACCATTTTCCACCTTAGTCTTATGGAATTTCAATTTTCCAATTATAGACAACTTCTCAGTAACTTCCACGTCATTTTATTAGGACACTTACTTTCCTTTATCTTTAGAAATTTTTTCAGCTTCCTCTAAATTTTTAACAAATTTTAAATAATTAAGATAAATAACTAGGAGCATTCCTAACATTTTATGTCTTCTCATAATCTTCAAATGAATTAAAACTATTTTATTTTTGGATCCTCTTCCATTAAAAACATAAGGAATATCTCCTAGTAATCTTTTCATGTATTTCTCAACTGTGTGAACCTCGTATTTATATCTTCCAAAAACTTCTTCAAAGCATTAATATTTGTTCTAAATTGGAAGATTAGATGTATTTTTTATCACAACATTCTTTCCTTGAGAACTTGTTCACATATATTAATCGTAACTCACTCTTGATTTATTCTTATTTCTAAGAAATTACATATTATTCCAACAAGAGTGGGATTTTTTCCCATACATTTCACAGCTTTAGAAAAAAACCTCTGAACTTGAATCTTCCACCATAATATGTATTCTATCCATGAACTTTTTATTATTATACTTATTTAAACTGATCTTTCTTTTTCCTAGGGGTCAGTGATTTTCTTGACATGTTTCTTTTCTCGTTTGATGTAGGATAGGATCTCTCACTTTTATTCTTGTTCCAAATAGATTTAGATTTATTTTTATCTCATACATTTTTAGAAATAATAGTTTTCCTTTGAGATGGATTAGGTGGAGATCAATCTTCCCTTTTTGACCATTCGTTTCACCAGTATTTGAATATTCACCATTAAATGTAGCTGAATTGGTGAAATATTCATTATTTCTCTTCTATTTTCTCATATATTTATATTTTATTCTCTTTTCTTTTGACCTACTATTATTTCCATGAATTTTTATGTTATCCCAACATTCCAATGCCTTGTTCCCAAAGATCCAGTAACACCAACAATAGCCTATGAATCTTATTATATTCTTTTCTAGTGTAGTCTATATAGATTTCATAGGGTTTTTACCTTTATATTTTTGAGTGGAACCTAAACCCTTTTAGAAAAATCATGGGAAAAACCTCATTATACACACCCTTTATGTGGAGGGTTTATTTGTATTTTTTACCATCTATACTTACCCAGAGTTTGTTTAAAAACCTATACCTGAATTTTAAATAACATTTGTTCATAAAAAAGTTTCAATATTATGGGATACCTTATCCTTATAGGTTGTTTCCATTTGGTTAGAGGATAATCCCATGTTCTTATTAGAGTCATGATCCTCAATAAAAACTTGTGTGGTAGCTGATGTTATTAATATTTTCATGACTTATTATATTCCCCCTTTACTTATTTTATATGAAATGTGCATAATTTGTGTGAAATATTAATGTTTTAATATTAAGTATAATATTTGAGCATTTTTAGAAGTAGTCAAACTGAGTCAGTTTAATGTTTTAATTATAACTATCACTATACTGATCCAAATTGTGTGGTTCTTGTTTTGTAGGATTATCCTTTCAATATACAACATTTCATTAGAAGGAACCATGATCCAATTCTGCCATTTGAAGGGTCATATGGTCCTCACAAACAAGACCAAAGAATCTGTGAAGAAACTGGACTATTCATGAAGATTGATTTACTGGGCTCAATCCAGAAGTTCAAAAACCTTAACTCTCCTCCATAATTCGGGGGCCACTACATGTCATCTTTGATAAAAATTTCATGGCTCAAATCCAAGTACAAGGGGCCCAAATGAATCTTTGAAGTCCAGCCCACCATTCTGACCGAGAATGAACATTAGTATAGTATGCATGACATATCTCCTGCTGTAATCATCCAAGAGAGCTGAGATTTTGCAGTGTGAAAGAGGAGATGTAGGAGGCCGACTTTGTTGAAGAAACCATTCTGATTTGAAGGAATTTTAATATTCAAAAACCCTTTCACATTATGGAATTCAAAAAGACTGGATTGAAATGGACAGTTTAAGTTTGTTTATTCAACCGGCCATAACTTTTTATCCTTACGTCCAAATGACTCCACATTTTGATAGTAGTCGTCCAACATTATTTAATACAACTTTGAAGAAGAAGATATTCGAAGATTCGGCTTTCTGAATTGCCAAATTGGCGATGCAAGTGGAGGGACAGATTGGGAATGCAAACAGTCCACTCCTTGGGCTATAAATACTCTTCCCTTCTCTCCTTGAGAGGGGTTGGCATTTCAGAAGAGAGGAGATCATATTGGCACGACCAAAGCTTTGTCAAAGGCTTGGGAGGACCTGAAATACTCAAGTTTACACTTGAGAGACCTTTCCTTTTCTCTTTCTTTTCACTTACTTTTGTGTTCTTCATTTCTGTAATCTTGTAATTCTCTTTCTTTGTAATTCTGTTTTAATGCAAGTTACTTCTTCAATATCTCTTATTCTCTTCCACCTTCTGTATTTTAATATTAATGTTCTTAAAATAGTTTAAATTCAGTTCAATCCCCTTCCCTTCTTTAGCTTCCTCATTCAATCGAAAGTTCGTTTTTAATTATCATCATTGTTCGTGTGTGTGTGTCGACGTACCACTCTTTTCTTATCCCTTTCTTTTTCTTCTCTTATTAATTTATAATCATAATCATTATAACCAGATTATTAATCACCCAAATGGCTGATTAAATCTCTCATTGGGGTGAGTTATAATTTTGGTATGTTAAGTGATTGAGAGCTTCTACTCGATGAATATTCTTTGAATTAACATTGTGTATGTTGGACTTAACATGTCATGGATTAATGACTTGTTTTGTTTAACATGTGGTTTCCATGGATTATTGGAACCATAAATACACAACCATAAATAAGATCTGATTGAGATTATAACCTTAAGTTAAGTTAAGTCTTGGTTTAAAGCCTTAACACTTAATAATTCTAATCAACATCATCTTGTGACATGGGTGTTAATTTAAATGCAATATAAAGCAAAGCTCGAGGATATCACAAGATTAACTAACCTAATGATGAACTCACCCCAATCTTAATCAATTTTTTAAATCAAACATCATCCATAAATTATTTCATAAGCTCTGCAAACAAACCCCCCCAATCAGAATACAATCAACTAAAAACAAACGACTACTACAAAGTATCATCGCCGAGGATTCGACCCGAGTGCTGCTATACACATTAGCAGAGCACCGGAACCTTGAACGGTCGATAGGCGACAATCAGCCGCAATTTCAAATGGCGTCGTTGCCGGGGATGGTGCTTTAAGTAGTCATTAGTTTCTGGTTATTGTCAAGAAAACACAAAAAAACAAATTTAAAAAAAAAATTGAAAAAAAAACACAAAGAAAAACCCGTCTTCACGTAAAAATCATAAACTGAAAAAATACAAAGAAAAACCCGTCTTCCTCTTTCTTCCAAAATCTCTCTGAATTCCCTGTAGCCTTCCAAACAATCCCTCAGATTTGTTTGACCATGAAATTGAGCAAACACTTCGCCAACTTAGGAGGAACATAAGAGATACTCAAATAATTCAAGAACCAGTCCTCATCCAACCAATTGAAATTGAAATGGCCAATCCTAGGGAACAAACATTGAAAGAACTTGCTGCCCCTGATATGAATTACCAACCTCTTGGTATTCAATATCCAAACATAGAGGCTGACTTCGAACTCAAGTCGGGTTTGATTCATCTTCTTCCTCATTTCCATGGTCTAGCCGGTGAGGATCCACATCTTCACCTTAAAGAGTTCCAAGTAGTATGCTCTACCATGAAGCCTCAAGGGGTTTCTGAAGAACAAATCAAGCTTAGAGCTTTCCCCTTTTCCCTAGCGGATTCTGCCAAGTCTTGGCTCTACTACCTCCCACCTGGTTCCATAAACTCATGGGTTGACATGAAGAGACTTTTCCTTGAGAAGTTCTTTCCTGCTTCCCGAACAGCTTCTATCCGAAAGGAAATAAGCGGCATCCGTCAATTCCCTAATGAATCACTCCATGAGTATTGGGAGAGGTTCAAAAAGCTTGTGGCAACTTTTCCACACCATCAAATCCCTGACCAAATCCTGATCCAATACTTCTATGAGGGGTTATTGGCTATGGAGCGAACTCTCATTGATGCCGTAAGTGGCGGTGCTCTTGTTGAAAAAACTCCTGCAGCTACAAGAGATCTCATAAGTAACATGGCTGCAAACACGCAGCAATTCCATACTCGAGCACATGCTCAAGTGAAACAAGCCCAAGAGAATCAATCCATAGAGCCCAACAAGATGACTGAGTGGATGAGTGAACTTACAGGTCTTGTGCGTCAACTAGCGGTGGCTACCAAAGCCCCAACCTCATCTTCCCCACAGTCACTATTCCCTGGACCTATCAAGAATTGTGGAATCTGCAACTCTCCATCTCATCTGACTGACACATGTCCACAACTTCAAAATGATCCATCTGATTCATCTAGTCCAATGGAGCTCAATGCGGCGTATGCTCAGCGAAACTTCAACCCTCAACAATCAGGTCAGTTTTTTAGAAACTACAACCAACCCCACTCTGAGCCCTTCTCTTCTACCTTTAACCCACCTCTGAGGTATGGTAATCCCATTTCTCATCCTCCTCAGTTCCCTCATCAAAACCCAAACCAGTTTCAATATGGTCAAAGTGGTGGTAACATCCATCAACCTTATCCTTTTGTTCCTCAACCCCAAAGGAACAATCCTCCTCCTGGATTCCACTATACTAATGATCCTTCCCAATTCCCCACCCAATACAATCGCTTTCCCAAGAACCAAAATCAAGGCCAACCCAATTTGGGACAAGCCTCTTCTTCTAAACAACCATGGGAAAGTGCTGTAGAGGATCTTGCTTCCTTCACCCGTTCTAGCCTCAAGAACATTGAAACCCAAATAGGTCAACTTGCATCCCACCTTAGCCAGCAACAACCATCCAATTCATCCCAACTCCCATCTCAACCATTACCCAACCCTAAGGTTAATGTAAGTGCAATTGCACTTAGATCGGGAAAGAAAATTGCTATGCCCCATGTTGATTCCTCTACCTCCCCTTTCGATGTTGATCTAGAAAAGATGAAAAGTGATTCAAAGCATTATTTTTGGGAAGATAATAAACTTTGGAAAACTGGGGCTGACATGGTAATTAGGAGATGTGTTGATGGAACTGAACAATCCTCCATCTTGGAATTCTTCCACTCAATGCCTGGAGGTGGCCACTTTGGACCACAAAGGACTTCTCGAAAGGTCCTAGATTCTGGATTCTTTTGGCCTTCACTCTTCAAGGACTCACACGAGTTCTGTCAATCATGTCCCACTTGCCAAAAGTTTGGCACAATTTCCAAAAGAAACGAAATGCATCAAAAGCCATTAATCTTCTGTGAGCTTTTCGATGTTTGGGGCATTGATTTCATGGGACCTTTTCCCCCTTCCAATGTATTATCCTACATTCTCCTTGCTGTTGACTATGTTTCTAGGTGGGTCGAGGCCAAACCCACTAGGAAAGATGATGCTCAAACTGTGAGTGAGTTCCTCAAAACCCATATCTTCCATCGATTCGGAACACCACGTGCTTTGATAAGTGACTTAGGAACTCATTTCTGTAATAGAACCATGGAGTCACTTTTGAAAAAGAATGGGGTTGTACATAAAACATCCACTGCATATCACCCTCAAACAAATGGAATGGCTGAACTTTCTAATAGAGAAGTGAAAAGAGTGCTTGAAAGAATTGTTAATCCCACAAGAAAAGGCTGGCCCGATAGACTTGGTGAAGCACTTTGGGCCTATCGAACAGCCTATAAGACACCCATTGGGATGTCTCCATTTAGGCTAGTTTTTGGTAAATCCTGTCATTTACCAGTTGAAATCCAACATAAGTCATTTTGGGCTGTCAAAACTTGTAATTTTGATTGTGAAAAATCTGGTGAAGAAAGATTGTTGCAGTTGACTGAATTGGAGGAGCTTCGACTAGATTCGTATGAGAACTCCATTCTCTACAAAGAAAAGGCAAAGTCACTCCATGACAAGCACATTCTTCGAAAGGTATTTCATGAAGGTGAAAAGGTAATGCTCTTCAATTCTCGATTTCGACTTCACCCAGGTAAGCTCAATTCTCGTTGGGATGGACCTTTTATTATTACTAATGTTTACCCATTTGGTGCAGTGCAATTCGAAGACCCTTCTTCAAAAAGAACATTCACGGTTAACGGACACCGGTTAAATCATCACCATGATAGGTCTCACAATCCAGGAACCACGTCGACTTCCATCGAAACCCCATCCACTTCAATAGAACAACCACTGGATGGAGACCCGCCAAATCCAAACTAGGGGGCACCTCTTTCCCTTTAACTCTATCTCTCCTCAATCTCTCTTCCCTCTCTTCTTCTCTCTATTTCTTCTTCTTCCTCTCTCCCTCTCATTTTTTTTACAACATTCTTCCACAACCTTTTTTCTATTTTCTCTTTTGTGTGGATCTGTCATTAAAAATAAAAAATTGTAAAAAAAAATAATTAAAAACAAATGAAAATTGAAAAAAAGGGGTTTCATAATTACTCATCATTCAATATTGAAATTTTTTCCAACCATTTTGGGGAGTCAAAAGTCTTGTTTTAAACTCAAATATATTGAATTTTTATCTCAAACTTGGGTAAACAATATTGTTTCAATAACAAACATTTTGAATGAACAATTTTTGGTGGAAAATGATTCTCCCCTACCGTGAGGAATAACATTAGCCTTCATGCCAAGGTCATCTATGGCCATATTTTTCATTGTGTGTCTTCACCACTGATTGTGAGTCTTGAGTTTGTGGACCTTCGAGCTGAATTTCCATCTTTTGTGTGCATTAATATGATAGAGGCATTTTCTAAGCCACATGAGAATCAGAATAGCCAAATAGCCTCCCGTTACCCTTACATTGATCCTACTTTTGAAAGCCCCTTTGAGCCTATGAAAACCTTTCTTTTGATAGCCACATTACAAGCCTAATACCTTGTCCCACCCAACATATTCATGGATTTTTATTGTACAATTTATTGAAATTTAAGTGTGGGGGGGATGGACTTCATTTTTGGGCGTACTATCATTGATTTCCAATGTGTCATCATATGCTTGAGGGCAAGCATCCCTTCAAGTGTGGGGGAGAGGTTGTAATTCTGTGAGCTTTGGGGTGTATATGTGTAATTGTCATTTGTACAAAAGTCATTGAAAAGTGTTCAAAAAAATGAAAAAAAATTATATAAAAAAAATGAAAAAAAAATGAAAAAAAAGGAATGGGTTGTGTCTTCGGTGGGTCAAAAATCATTTATCATCAACCTTTGATCGTGTTATAACTACTAAAATTAGTTCCATGAGAAGATCAAACATGGGTTGGGAGATGACTGTGAGACTTGTTTCAAGCACAACTTTCGAAAAAAAAGCAAAAAAAGAAAAAAAAAAGAACACTTGAATCATCTTGTATTGTGTCATTATTGGAAGTCTTCCATGTTGTACATATTCCATCATCTCACCCTATTCCATTTTCTATCTCCATCACTTTTCATTCATCACACATTCATACCCTTGTAAATATGTGTTTCTATTTCCTTTCAAATCAAATTTCAAAAAAAAATGTGCATTGATTTTTCCATGTTGGTGTTTTTAACCCCTCTTTTCCTTTGGACATTATATACCTACCGTCCCATAGCCACTGAAAAACCCCTTAAAATACCTCTTGATTCTTGTACACATTAGATTTGGGAATGGAAGCTGAGAGCTCTTACAAACTCTTTATTTTCACTTTTTGTTGGTGAATGAGTGAACCTCCTAAAATAAATTTTTATCATCTTGAGAGGAGTAAGTTTTTAGTACCTACATTTTCCAATTCAAACCTTGAACATGAAAAAATGAATTGTTTCTAATGCATTATTGTGAACCAAATTTGTGATGGAATTCAATATGGATGAGTGAAATAGTGTAAACCTCCCCTGATTGGAGAAAACAAAATTTTAATATTTGTTGGTGAGTGAAAATGATTTTGCGATGTTTTTATATTTGTTGCACATGAGGACACGCGCAAATCTAAGTGTGGGGGAGTTGATGTTATTAATATTTTCATGACTTATTATATTCCCCCTTTACTTATTTTATATGAAATGTGCATAATTTGTGTGAAATATTAATGTTTTAATATTAAGTATAATATTTGAGCATTTTTAGAAGTAGTCAAATTGAGTCAGTTTAATGTTTTAATTACAACTATCACTATACTGATCCAAATTGTGTGGTTCTTGTTTTTTAGGGTTCTCCTTTCAATATACAACATTTCATTAGAAGTAACCATGATCCAATTCTGCCATTTGAAGGGTCATATGGTCCTCACAAACAAGACCAAAGAATCTGTGAAGAAACTGGACTATTCATGAAGATTGATTTACTGGGCTCAATCCAGAAGTTCAAAAACCTTAACTCTCCTCCATAATTCGGGGGACACTACATGTCATCTTGGATAAAAATTTCATGGCCCAAATCCAAGTACAAGGGGCCCAAATGAATCTTTGAAGTCCATCCCACCATTCTGACCGAGAATGAACATCAGTATAGTATGCATGACATATCTCCTGATGTAATCATCCAAGCGAGCTGAGATTTTGCAGTGTGAAAGAGGAGATGTAGGCGGCAGACTTTGTTGAAGAAACCATTCGGATTTGAAGGCATATTAATATTCAAAAACCCTTTCACATTATGGACTTCAAAAAGACTGGATTGAAATGGACAGTTTAAGTTTGTTTATTCAACCGGCCATAACTTTTTATCCTTACGTACAAATGACTCCAAATTTTGAGAGTAGTCGGCCAACATTATTTAATACAACTTTGAAGAAGAAGATATTTGAAGATTCGGCTGTCGGAATTGCCAAATTGGCGATGCAAGTGGAGGGACAGATTGGGAATGCAAACAGTCCACTCCTTGGGCTATAAATACTCTTCCCTTCTCTCCTTGAGAGGGGTTGGCATTTCAGAAGAGAGGAGATCATATTGGCACGACCAAAGCTTTGCCAAAGGCTTGGGAGGACCTTCCATACTCAAGTTTACACTTGAGAGACCTTTCCTCCTCTCTTTCTTTTCACTTACTTTTGTGTTCTTCATTTCTGTAATCTTGTAATTCTCTTTCTTTGTAATTCTGTTTTAATGCAAGTTACTTCTTCAATATCTCTTATTCTCTTCCACCTTCTGTATTTTAATATTAATGTTCTTAAAATAGTTTAAATTCAGTTCAATCCCCTTCCCTTATTTAGCTTCCTCATTCAATCGAAAGTTCGTTTTTAATTATCATCATTGTTCGTGTGTGTGTGTCGACGTACCACTCTTTTCTTATCCCTTTCTTTTTCTTCTCTTATTAATTTATAATCATAATCATTATAACCATATTATTAATCACCCAAATTGCTGAGTAAATATCTCATTGGGGTGAGTTATAATTTTGGTATGTTAAGTGATTGAGAGCTTCTGCTCGATGAATATTCTTTGAATTAACATTGTGTATGTTGGACTTAACATGTCATGGATTAATGACTTGTTTTGTTTAACATGTGGTTTCCATGGATTATTGGAACCATAAATATACAACCATAAATAAGATCTGATTGAGATTATAACCTTAAGTTAAGTTAAGTCTTGGTTTAAAGCCTTAACACTTAATAATTCTAATCAACATCATCTTGTGACATGGGTGTTAATTTAAATGCAATATAAATCAAAGCTCGAGGATATCACAAGCTTAACTAACCTAATGATGAACTCACCCCAATCTTAATCAATTTGTTAAATCAAACATCATCCATAAATTATTTCATAAGCTCTGCAAACAAACCCCCCCAATCAGAATACAATCAACTAAAAACAAACGACTACTACAAAGTATCATCGCCGAGGATTCGACCCGAGTGCTGCTATACACATTAGCAGAGCACCGGAACCTTGAACGGTCGATAGGCGACAATCAGCCGCAATTTCAGTAGCATCTCTTTTTACAGTAATTTGGGAAGTTTCATCTTATGGTGATTCATGATTCTTCAATCTCACCTACAACTATAAACACTTTATGGTGAGAGAGTTATTCTTATCCTCAAATGATCTCATCATATCTTCCTGACCATTATTCAGCTTCTTTATTTTTTCTTCATTCATTTTTATTGATTCTTGTAAAGAATTATCAAGCTCATTTATCTTGTTTTATTTAACTTCTATTAGAGAAACATTGAAATCCATAGAAACTTTGTACAATTTTTCAAGTGCACAGAAAGATTATATAAAATCAATCTCAAATATATCTTCCTCACAAACATTAATTTATTATTATTTAGTAAAATTATCATATCATTTATTAAAATGGTGTATGTTTTAATCTTTTTCACTAATTCTTTTTATATTATTTCATACTCCAACCATTTTATCCAATGCCTATTCCACAACATTATCCTTTTCTCTATGAGTAATTTTTCACCCTGAAGACCCTTGATACCTCTAATTATATAACCTTATACTGGATTGACCACTGAGAGTGGGAATGAATTAGTCGTTTAATTTTATAATTTTTTTTTTGAACTTGTTAAGGTTCTTGATCAACTCAGTGGTATACCATAGTCTCACCTCATGTGCAGAAATATTAAGAGAGTGAATAGAAAACGATATTTACAAGCTTCAATAAAAATACATACACCTTACGATGTTGGTTAGACCCCTTAATAAGGATTTTCTACTATAATATTGTTATCAATTACAATAATTTTGGAAAAAATTAGTTATACACCCTAGTAGTAGATCCTCCAATTGATCTAGGTTATAACCCCTAGCAATCCAACTCTTCTTACATGGTTAGTTACCCCCCCCCCCCCCCAACATTCATCTCCTAGACTTATTATACACCCCATCCATGATCCTCTTTCACAACTAATTATACCACCTATTCACAAACTTCTTCTTCTTCTCTATGTTCATCCTTTAGTTTAATGTACTCTTTGTTATTTAGATTTATCTTCCTCCAAAAGTGTATCAGTTCTACTCTTCTTATGTATAACTCAAGTACCTTTTCACCTAATGAATCCAATTTTTTGGTCTTGCTTAGATATTTTTGATAACATATGTAAGATCGATTGCCTCAGTACAAAAATGCTCAAGTATTTATTCTTCCATCGATGTGATTAAGTCCCATACTAACTCAGATGTGTTCGAGATATATACAAAATTTCTTCAAGTATTATTTTTTGCATGAATAATATTTCACTACTCAAATTATTCTCTTCTTGAATTCTCAATATTCTTCTTTGGTTTTTTTATCAAGATTACATTAATGAAATTCCATACATGAATTTCATGGAATTCCCATACAAAATCCTAGTGCATATAATCTTTTTATTATTTTATATTCACATTATAAAATTTTTTATTCAATGTACCTTATATTTTTTAACTAAAATATGCTATGCATTCACTATATTTTTCACACAAACCACTGCCTTCCTCATACAAACTCGAATGGGTTTGGATGTCAAAGTTCATATACATAAATGTATGTTTCAAAATTTATTCCTCACATTCAATAGAGAACCTAATAAAACTATATGAATATGAAAAGGTAGAATTTATCTTCTTCATGTTAGACAATGAGTTTTACATAAACCAACAGTGCATGAGATCTCAGCTTCACAAAAGATTATGTGCTTCACATGTTATTCATCTTCATGAAATATAGTGTGATTAATTGATTATCTCAATGTAATTCATGTAAGATTGGATGTTAAGATCATAAGAAATGTATACGGGGTATTCTTCTTTATGCTATTGTGTCAAACATGGGTTTCCTCTTCAAGAAAAAAAAGTTTTTTGATACTCTGTTTCACCCGGGAGAATGATATCCTCAAGGATATTTGAATGGTAGAACCTCTATTATAATTATTTATTCTCCTTTTATAAGAAAGTTCCACCACATATCCTTTGTTACTTCACCAAAATATAAGACTTATTTTTATTCGATTTTAATCAATGTTTTGAATTCCCAAATATCTTGGAATTTTTAATCCTTTCAATGCAGATTTCCATCACATGATGCTAAAAACCATGGAGTCTCTTCCTTCATGCAGACCCAATGTAAATTTCCAAACTGGAACTAGAAAAGGTTTAAATGCCTTAATTCTTCAGGTACATAAGGGTCTTCAAAAACCATGAATAAAGGTAATGAGGCCCCCGTGCACTTCACATAAGGTTCAATAGTGTATGTAAGGGTGGCCTCAAAAGGTTGAAGATGGTATTATTGGCTCAGTCAATTGATTTAGAAATATTAGATCGTATGATGCTCGTTCTTTGTATAAATTTAAATAATAGATCTATAGTATAGTGTTCCCATTTTAACACATAAGTATAACACTCAGTTGACCTCCTCTATATAATAAAATATATCCCATCGACTCAAGAGATATGAATAACCTAGGGTATTATCCTAGAACCACACCACACACACACACACACCAACATATCGTCACACCATTCCCTTGCATTGTGGCTCTGGTACATACATTCACACTCACCCATGCACACACCCACCTTTTCATACAAGTGCTCACCCGTGTGGTCTCTATTGGTGTTATGATTCCTCAACTGATACCATGGAATGAATAGGTTTATGGTCTCCTACATGGTTGACCACCTAGTTCCTACATGTGGTTGAGGTGGTCCTTGGTTGGCTTATGGATGGACCATTTTTTAGTAAACTCTCATAAAAAATTTAGAAAAATCATTAATATAAAACAAAATAGAATTCAAAAATCAATTATAAACCCCCTAAAATGTCTTCATTTATCCACAAATCAACATGAAAAATAATATTTTTCATAGTCTTCATAATTTTCAACTTCTTTAAATGTCGTAGAAAATGTTAACTCTCACTTAGTGCAGTTAGTAGATGTCATTGGGATTCAAGACTGGTTCAATAATCATCATAATTAGATCTACATAATACTAAGGATAAAAACACATGTTAAAATACTAATTCAATCACCAAATTTTCATACCTTATTTAAAAAAATGCTACTCAACTTTATTGGTCTCAAAAACTTCTAAAATGTTGACCTTTGATATGGATATTATTATTTAAGGGTCAAAAGGGAGGATATTTCCAATACAAATTTATATACAAGTATGGAAACTATGAATTTATTGTTTTCCATTTTAGATTATAAATTCTCCTTCCATATTCATGGATCTAATTAATAGTGTATTTAGAGACTACCTTGATCAATATTTTGTTGACTTCATATAATATATTATCATATATTCTAAAATTAAAAAAGATCATGAAGATAATTTTTGGATTGTGTTTAAGACCTTAGAAAAAGAGAAACTATATACCAAATTTATAAAGTGTAAATTTTGGATATATAAAGTATCATTCTTGGGTTATATAATTATAAGAGATGGAATATTCAATGATCCTTTAAAGATGGAAGTTATTGGACAATATCCTAGTCCGACCATAGAAATATATATCTAAATTTTACTATATTAGAAGGATAAAAATGGCTATTTTTTAGAAATTTCTCATGATTTTACAATCATCTAAACAAGTTAACGTAGAAGGGAGTAATGTTCCTATAGAAAAAAAGAAATTTTGGAAATCTTTATGAAGCTTAATAAGAGATAGGTCACCACTCATGTGATTACAGTACCATGTAGTGTAGAAGGGTTCAAAGTATATAGTGATTCTTTATTAAAGAGTCTAGGATGTTTCCTTATGTATAATAATAAGTTAATTTCTTATGCCTTGTGTTACTTAAAAAATAATGAGAAAAAATACATGATTCATGATTTAGAACTGGAAGCATGAATCATTTCAATAAATATTTGGAGTCATTATCTCTATGGGAGACATGTGATATCTATACTAACCACCAGAGCATAAAATATATATTCACATAGAAAGATTTAAAAACCCACCAAATGATATGTTTTGAATTGATCAAATATTATGACTGCACCATACATTAGCACTATATGAAGGCAAACAAGGTGTATGATGCTCTGAGCAGAAAATATCATGTTACCTTATTCATGATGAGGGTTAAAAAAGAATCGATAATCATGGATTTCTGAAGGATAAACCTAGAATTCAAAATGAAAGGGGATAAATCCTATATTTCCCAAATTAATTCTCAACCATACCTCCATGTAAATTTTAAAGAATCCAAGAAATATTATTTAAAGCTACAGAAAAAGGTTGTAGATATTATAGAGTTCAACCTTGATAAATATGGGGTTATAAGTTTTGGAACCCAGATTTTTTTTCCATCAAAGTCATAACTAAATTGGGATATTTTAGATGATGTAAATATCACATAATTCTCTATTTATCTAGTAATCACAAAGATATATAGAGATATAAATTAAAACTTCTATTTGTATAACATAAAGAGGGGGATGGTAGGATGCATATTTCGATGCTTGGTATGCCAGAAAGTTAAGGCTAAAAAACATACTTATAAGGGGATAATGTAACCATTACCTATACCAATATGGAAATATGAAAACATATCCTTGTATTTTTTCATAGGACTCCCCCGGGACAACTAAAGGCCATAATTCCATTTAGATTTTAGTCGATTGCCTTTTTAAGTTAGCACATTGTATTTCCATCAATGAATATTTTTATCTTGAACAACTTTCTAAGATATATGTGATAAAATTGGTAAGGGTGCAAGGAATACCACTCTATATTGTATCTAATCGATATTCAAGGTTTACCTTGAGATTTTATAAAAGTATTATGTGATCTTTGAAGAAAGATCAAATTTTTAGTAATTTTTATCACCCTCAGATAAATTGTCAGACTAAAAGAACCATTCAAACTCTTAATGACATATTGAGATCATATTTAATATATTTATATGGATGTTGGGATAAACACTTCCAATTGGATGATTTCTCATATAATAATGGTTTTCTTTATAGAATTCAAATGGAACCATATGAGGCTATGCATGGGGAGAGATTCAAGACTCCAACATGCTAGGATAAATTCAAAGAGAAAAAACTAATATGACCTAACCTTGTCCAAGAAATGATATAGAAGGTTAAAACCATTTAGAGGCATATGAAAATGGAAAAAATTCAATAGAATAGTTATAATGATAATCATCAGTGACCCATATTTTTGAATTTGGTGATAAAGTGTTCCTATAGATTTCTCCTTAGAAGTGTGTTATGAGATTTGAGAATAAAGGGAAGCTAAGGCCTAGGTATATCAATCCCTTTATGATCCTTAATCATGTTGGGGTTTTAGATTATCACTTATCACACCCTCCAAACCTCTCCCAAGTATATGATTCATTCCATATATCACTTTTAAGGAAATACATACAAGAACATTCACATGTATTGAACTGAAATGTCATGTAGATGGAACGTGATATCTCATGTGAGGAACAACCAATAGAGATGTTTTATTAAAGGGATAAAGTTTTTTAGAATATAACCACCCATCTATTTAAAATTATATGGTGCATTAATAAGTTTTAGGAATCTATATGGGAACTCAAGGATTTAATGGGAAAAATTTATCCTCATTTGTTTTCATCCTAGTAAAAATATTCAAGTATTAGATTCATTTTAAGTCAAGTAAAATGTAAAAACCCACAATTTTAGTGAATATTAATCATTAAAATAAAAATTTTGTTAAATATCTTGTTTCACACACAACACTGAACTAAAAAACCGCAACATATTTTATTAATATAAAAAAATATAAAGTATCCATTGAATTGGTGGTTATAACTATATGTAGTAAATTTATGAAATATATTTATAAATAAAAATAAAGGCCATCTTTTAATATCATTACATTGATTAAATTCAATTTTTGTAGCTAAATAACTAATTATATCACCTTATGATTAAAAATTCACTCTTTCTAAAAATGGTTTTTACGCATAAAGTGCACCAATATTAAAATTAATTTTATCAAAATTAAAAATATTATATAATAAATAGAATCCATATTATAATTATTAATTTAAAAATTATTAAATATGGTTCTTTTCATTTTTAGTCATAATAATTAGTTACTAAGGATAAAAATGTAGTTTCCATAGTAATAGTAAACTATGGTAAAAAGATTTTAACCAAGTGTAAAAGAGATAAAAAAATATTTAAAAAAATATCTTAAAATGATTTCATGAAGTGTTAATAAACCAAAACTTATCTCATATCCATTATTTTCTACTTTTGAATCCACTTTCCATGTGAAACATGTTTTCTTATTATATTAAGAGGTTATATTTAGAAAAATTCCATTCCCTCCACATATAAAATAGGCCTTACACCACCCATTAAATCCTAATATAAAATTAAATTTTCTCTTTAAACTATTGAATTTTAATTCCCCTAGATCCACTACTATTTTTTGTATCCCATTTATCTAATTAAAATCTTAAAATATTTCATTTCCAAGAGTTACTCCAAGAGGAGGTTCAAACTCTCAACGTGAGTACTAATCACTTATTAAACTTTTTATTCTCTATATTTCCCCTATAATATATATTTTTCATTATATTATAATTAAATTATTATTATTAATATACATAATATTTATTATTTCGATTTTATAACCATTACCTACCCTTACTCATTCCTTATAAAAATGAGAACGCCATCCATGCATGTGTGCGGAATACCACCTACACAAAGCAACGTATTTAATTTTTCATAACCTCTTTACATGGAAGGTTATAAAAGGATATTTAATGAATAAATATTTTATTTATAAATTTTTTTATATTATTAAAATAAAAATATTTTTCTATCTTTCTCGATTTTAAATAAAAACTGAAAATGTCATTTGTGTATATGTGCGGATTACTGCTTCCATTGAGCGATGCAATTCATTTTTCATCACCACCCTTCATGGATGGTTACAAGAAAATAATTAATAAATAAATATTATATTATTATGTAAATAATTTTTTTTTATATTAAGGTATTCTTAATATTTAATTTATTAATTAAGATATCACATTTCATTTGTCAAAAAATTACTAAAATTAGCACGTCACTGATTTCATCCTCTTGAATCATAATTAAAAATATCATGGGAGGAATTTAAGACATTATAAATAATTATGGAAAATATATTTTAGTACCTTAAATAATATATATATATGAAGAAATTTTTATCAATAATGGGTATCGACATTGACACTTTAAAGCATGCGTCAAACAATCAAAATTACTAACATTCGATGATGAAAATGAACTATAACTAACAAGTAAATGTATAATAAATAATTATAAATGAATATTTTATAGGGTAATATATAAATAATGTTATAAAATGGGTTATTAATATGGTTATGTTTATTATATAGGAGTTTATAGAGCTTCTATGGAAGTCAGGTGTAAAAGGTAATGGGTTTTCATGACTCAAATTTTTTTCTTGATTCACAATGATTACTATTTGACTACGGTTTTACAAGATAGTTTTATTATATTATATTATTATATTATAATTATGTTACTCATTAATTTATGAGTAATTAAATACATGTGTTTCTTTCATCATAAAATTTAATGATGTTAAGAATAATACTCATACTTTCCATATGAGTTCTATTTCTTCCATATCCATATTCATTATTCCCACTAATGTTCTCCTTTCTCATTTTGAAATACAATTTTTTTAACTTATTTTGATCTTAAATATTATCTTTAACACTTTTCAAAAGGATGATTTATCACTCTTTTTACAATGTGTATTTTCAATAAAGTAATTTTTAAAATGATTAAAAAGGTTTTTATTTCATGATCATACATTTTATCTTCCACTCCACATTTTATTTGGAAAACCTTTATGTATTTTTTAAGGATTATTTATTAAAATTTATTGTAAAATAAGTTTTTAAAATTATTCATGAAAAATTCTCAAAAAAAATTATTTTAAAAGTGGTTCATAACCACTTCTTTTTATAATAAAGATCAAAAAAAAATTAAAGACTCTTATGGTTTTGCCTCTATTTTCCTATTAATATCAAAAGAAATTATATCCAGGGAATGTTAATTTTAATTAATCAACCTCCAAATTACTTTTTAAAATAAATTATTTGTGTGATTGAATTTTTGGTATCTATTGATCTAATTCTTGAAGTCATTTTATGTGATATCATTTGGAAATGTTAAAAAACCCATTCTTTCTAGGGGTTATTTATGATATGATGAATGATTTATTTCAAGTGGCATGAATATATATATATATATATATATATTATTAATGGGTGGGGTCCTATATCACCCTAAAATTCATTGGTTAAGGATTTATATCTCATTGGATAAGTATCTGTGAGCATGAATAAGTTTGTTCGCAATCGTGGGTGTGAGTGAGTGACTCCCAAAAGTGATATTTCCCAATTATTATGTTTGTGAAATAGTTCCTTGGTATACTATGTTTCCATGATAGTTCAAATGTTAATTTGATATACATATTATTATTCTCCATGGATCATTTATATTATCAAGAAATATTATGGAATGGTATGTGTTTTTTTATTTGAGATTTCATGTCCTAATATCATGATTTAAGGATAACTATTGTTCTTCCATGTTCTTTTTAATAAGATATTTCTCCTATGATCATGTTTCCTCATATGATTACAATATAACCCTTGATTAAATATTGATGTTTTTTTTTGTACTGGGCATTTGAGATCACCCCTTTCTTATGTTTCTATTCCCTAGGTTATGAAGATGAGTATAAATTATCAAAAGTCTAGAATGTAGTCTAGTAGAGCTCAATTATAGAGAAATGTCAACAACTGTTTTAAAATAAGTTTCTTATATAGTTAATCCTCAAAGACACTAAACCTTTGGGTTATATTATTGACATTATTTGCGACATGTAATGTTTAACTTATGGAAATGATATAAAATAAAGATATATTTATCTTGGGTCACCTCATGGTTAAAGTAAAATATCCACCATAAAAATTCATTGTGTCCCCTAAAATCATCAATAAAATAAAAAAGGATATAAATAACATCAAAAACAACAAAAAAATAAGTTAAAATCAAGACCTAAATATAGACTTTCCATGGTAACTCAAGTTTCATCATAAATATTGGTGATTAGGCACTCATCTATGATCTACCTTTCGATTCTTGGTTATGATCCTAATCTACTTATACCTTAACACCCCCAAATAACACAATAGTTTATAAAGAACCTAGGATATTTATAAAGAACCCAGTCTATAACATTATTTTTTCATGAACCATCCCAAGTTGACCCAACTCATCTTGAGACACGGCTTGAAGGGAATTATTGATCCCCACGGGGTAGAAAGTAGTTCTTGGTAGCCAATTAAACACACTTGGGAATGATTTCACCCAATAAATTGAAAACTGACTTTGGGGACTCCACACAAGAAATCCAGTATGGCCTATCTATATACTAGACGTCTATGCTCTAAACCAATTTTATAAATAAAATACATACCATTGGAGTCATATTCAGTGAAAACCAATAAAAATCACACAATTAGTCATCAATAATAAACTAATAAAAAATTAATTAAGTGATATCTTATAAGAAAAATGAAACATAAAAGAAAACTAAACTAACATGGTAAATAGATAAACATCCCATGAATAAAAATAAAACCAAGAAAAATAACTATTAGTGACCCCTTTTCAATTACCCCATCCTGAACCAACTCTCATAGGTCTATCTTGAATGTTAAAAAATAAAGGGATCAGATCTTGAGACACCTGAAATAGAAACATAATATATCCATAAATTAAATTTTGTATGTAGGGTGGGAGAAAACCACACCCAGTAGTATTTCACAATAGTGTTTGTGTAATTCCTTTAAAAGAATTCATTAGAGATAGCTTGAAATATTATAGAAAAATAGGTTTCTTGAATTATATATAATAAACCAGATAATTAAAAATTTCATCTTTATAAATACAAATAAATTCCTTTAATATAACCGGCATGGAACAGTCCATTTTTATTAAATACTTTAATATTTTTCTTTAAAATAAAACATTCCATAAAAAATAACCTCCTTTTCATTTAAACATTATTTCCAAATATTTTCCAAAATACTTTAGAAAACCCACTCATACTAAATTAAGAACCACAATAAATAAGGAACCATGTCAAAAATAAATAAAAATATACAATAAGAAATGGGCCCACACGAATCAGTCAAGTAGGGGATATAAAATAAATTAAATGGAATGCCCTACATAAAACCACCAATAAAATAATATGAATCATGGAATAAAACCACTGTTATAATCAAAACATTACTAGACCTGGCTATCAAATTTACTATACCCCTACATGTATCCTGAAAAGATGTCCCTTATGGAACTTCCCTCTTGAAGTGTCAAGGGACTATATTGATATCGATCCATATGAGGGTCCAACTCTCCAAGGACACTAGTCAACTAACACACATTGTACTAGTTTAACATTCATTCATAACTTCTATTATCTATCCAAGTTTCTCATAAAATCAATTAAGTGCAGGCAAACAAATAAGTAACCAATAAAACCATAATAAAAATAAGAAATAAATCACCCTCACCTCGAATACCCACACAAAAAATATCCCATATCTATTTATTACCCTGTCTCCACATACAACAAGAACCACACAAAATGGAAACAAGAATAAATGATTCCAAGAGGGTTTCACACACACCCACACCTTTTGAAAACCATTTGAAAGTGCTAAATAGGCCTCCTTGAAAACTGGATCATAATTCCAATTCTTTTCACAATAATTCAAAACCCATTTATAAAACATTTTATAAAATGTTACACTTTAAACCACCCCTAAAATAAATTTGAGAATCAACTTATCTTTTTATAAAACCTCTAAGGAGCTAAAACATCATTCTTTAATTCATCTGATGACTAAAAAAGGTTAAAATCCATTCATTTACAAAAAACCCATTTAATCAAACCTTTTTAACATTTTCCACCATCACTTAGCATCTAAAATAACCATTGAAAAATAAGAAACCCATTATACCAATTGAGAATTTACATTGAAACCATTGTCAAAAAATTTAAAACAATCATATATTTTTATAATTTAATAATTAAATTACTTAAAACACTCAAGAACAAAATAAAAAAACCCAAATAAAATAAATTCACAAAATCACCTACCTCAAATGAGAAAAAATCATATCATTACAAACCAAAATGTGTCACCTTCAACAGAGAAATCCCAAAAAAGGAAGAAGATTATCTGCACAAGCCCAACACACCAAAATCCTTATGTTTTACCCACCTATGAACCATAAAATGACCATAAAACCCCAATTATTTTAGTGAGGAAGTGAAACTAATAGATAAAGAAAGAAAAAGGAATAAATAAATAAGATTGAGATAAATATAAGGGTTTGTATCAAGAAATTAACTTTGAATTAGTGAAGTGGAATCTAAAAATGAATAGAATAGGGATAGATAAATCACTAGGTCATGTTCCCATTCTCAACGAATTAAATTTTGTAGGAATGAGGGGGGAAACCCATAAAATCAATAAGGGTAAAAGGTTCATTTTAACATTTAAAAAATTATAGGTAGTATGCTTCATGGTATTGCCCTTATGGTGGGAGGAAGGTCCTCAGTGGATATGGGGATTCATCGGTGGAAGGAATTAATGCATTGATGGGAGGGTTACTAGGGCTTGATATCGAAGTAGGGCTTGGCTAGACATCATGCAGTGGTGGTTCTTGATCATTAGTGATGTGTGTGCGTCGGCATAAATTTGTGCTGCAATGGAGGGCTTAGCTAGATGACATGAAGCAGCGGGCCTCATTCTTCGGTGATAGGTATGTGTGGCGAAAAGTGATACAAATTATTTAGAATCATTTTATACAATAGAAGGAGAAAAAAAATCACCCACATGAGGTTCAAGGCAAGGAGTAGCCACCAGTAATGCTATTAGATTGATTATGAATGAGATGTTATGGATTCGCTATCGGTACCAAGCACCATGTAGTTCTGGATGGGGCATTGTTAGTAGATTTTCCGTGTCGATTAGTGCTTTGGAAAGTTACAAATCAACTATGGGTGGGTTATACTCTATGTATTTGGGACTAAATGGTCATGTACTCGGCCTATGTTCCTCTAGTATTTTGGGACATGTAAAGGATACTCTCAAATTAGTTTAAAAGTGGGGAAATCAATAAATTCATAAAGGCCTTTGGGCTTGGTGATAGGGCATGGTGGCCCTCCTTGGAACCTTTTGAAGTGTTTCCCTTGGGGTTGTATCATGGAGGTGCCCAAATGGGAAAGGAATACATTTAAACCCTTGGACATCACACCCTTGATGTTATGGAGTGGATTCCCCCGCTAGAAAACCTCCACGTCATAGCCTCTAACCTATGTCATGGATCACCCTGGGCCTGCAAGACCATGGACCCAAGAACCAAAATCACTATAGAATTTCCTCTCTACTTGGAATTTATGCACACACACACAACATTACATATTTCCACAACACCCTATAATATATTATAGTGTCCATCCATGGACCAACTCCACATCATGACACCTCTCATTATAGTGTGGTCTCCTATAGGATGTAGAAACTTATAAAAATTAGTAATACCTCAAAGATGAATAAAATTAAAATAATAGTGACACAGGGTGTGTGAATTTATCAAACGTAAATTCAATATAATTTAATGATATTATGTGTACACTTTCCCCTTTCCTAATGGAAATATTTAGAACTTACCTAATGTCAAATATTTACATAGAAAAAATGTTAAGGATCCTATAGAGAAATAATTTAATGTATATATTAAAAAAACCATCCTAAAAATGTTACTATGTAATATAATTCTCTTGTATATTGATATTTCATCAAGAATGATGTATACATGTGTCATAACCCTATGTGTTTGGTTTATCTTTCTTTAATTTTATGTAATGAGTAATCTAATATCATTAAGGACATGGAATTTATTCGTATATTTTATTTTATCAAAGTGATAGACATATATTGTTTTATTAACATACAATGAAAAAAATATTTATTAACCATTAAATTAATGTTATATCACTTTTGACACCCCAACACATGCCAAGTTGTCGTGATCATATGTTGTAACAGCTTTCACACGTGCATCAAAGTGCGTAATTCATGATACACATTAATAATGATCTCAAGTTAAAATACCAATACACATTCTCATATATAGTAATGTCCAATTACACATAAGAAATATATAATTCCTATTGGTGGGTTTTTCCTCATGACCATTGTTCTTGTATGTCACCAAGTGCAAACATCATGAGAATAAATCTCAATTCTTATGAGCCTCCAGCACCTAATAGTAAAACATCATTTATGCCCAATTATATTAATTTTTCTCAACCATATCAAATATTTATTTCAGAATATCATGATGGAATCTCTAGGTTCTCATTATAGTGGGGAGCTGTTATAATATATTAATACAAGAGAATATTATAAAGACATTATCACATTAATGTTACATAAAAATTATAAATAATTTTTTATAAGAATGTATGTATCAAACTATATACATAAATTGGTAATTGAAAGTAAAAATGTAAATTAGTTTTAGGGAATAAAATCCAGCAGTGAAAATCATCTAATCTCATCCTAAATAAAAAAATATTAAGATAGATATTTATATTTTGTAAGTTTTATTTGATTTTATATAAGGCTAACATCTCTCATTCATTCTTAAATCATTGATTATTCTAAAACATATGAAAGAATATTAAATAGGTGTATTTAATGTAATAATATATGAAAATTATAAAAATACTTATGGATAACTTTATAAACTAAAAAATCAACAATTTTTTTAAATCATTCAACTTCCAATTGGATTTAATTACTACTGGTAGAATCTAATAGATATAAATGAAGAGATTCACAATTAATATAAATAGTTGGGTATCAATATCCTATAATGTAAAGATCCATGGAACCACCAAAAAATGTATTCTATGTCATCCACCCTTAAAATTTCAAGCCTTTAGGTCCCCACAAATGTATAGATTTTAGGGGAGAAATTTTTATATTAACAAGAATTTCCTCTTTTTTGTTTTGGAGTAATCACATAAAAAATAAATATATAGTGTATAGTGAAGTTAAAATTTCATAATATCTATAGATATTGGTATTTTTTTAGGCATGTGGGTGAAGGTAGTTAATAAGAAGTCACTATAAAAAATTCAGTCATTAGTAGGGGTTATTTATAAGTAGTTATAAACCTCTCTATATACTTTTATAGTGATTTTAGAAAATCACCACTAACATGGTAACCTACTTTGAATAGTGGTTGTTATTAGTAACACTACTACATAAGTGTACATTTACAGTCTTGTGGTGACCTATATTGAAAATTTACATTTATCAATAACTAAATACTTCTGTGACTACTATATATTGGTCACTAAATGTAACAAACATGACTCTAGTAGCCCATAGCTAGTGGTTACTTTGTTATATTGGTATAAGATACAGGGGATTTCATCCCAGAGGATCACATAGTTTAGCAGTCATGGGAGACTAGATACATACATGGTTTCCATATTACATTATAAACTATAAAGAACAATATTATAAACTTCTTGAAAATTTTCTTGTTCATTTTATTATGTCGTTGAATTCATTCAAAGATCCCTTCTTAGTAAGCTTGGGAAAGGAAAAAAATAAAATAGTGAGTTAAAAGGCTTAGTAGGAGATAGAGAACAGAGGAACACACACCGAGAGAGAGAAAATGGTGGAGGGAGGGAGATAAAGAGAGAGGAGAAAACTTCTACATACGGAATGTGGTTTAGGGAACACACTATGTCTATTCTTCCTATTCGAGGAAGATGACTTTTTCAAATTACAGGTCATGTATGGGAATTACATGTTGTGTACTGCGACTCAGTCGTGTAGCTGAGTATTCAAAAAGGCTGCCTGTGTAAGGGGAACATGTCATGTAGAGTACATAGCTAGACCCCATGTGGGCTACATGATGTGTATATGTACACAACCAGACGTTATATGTGGTCATGCCATGCGAGGTACATGAGAAGGTACCCTATGTAGGGTACACACCATTTAAAGTACCAACACGTCATGTACTTGGTGTTTACACACCATATCCAGGCATATTACACTCTCAGGTGGGGCCTTGAGGGTACATGTCGTGTACCAGGGTATATATGTCGTGTATGCCTCCTTTGCTACCCTTTCTAGGGTTTTCCTATATTTTCACCCAAGAGACATAATTGGACCCATGAGTAGTCCATTATGAGTATATTTTCACATAGATCATGATGTTAAGACCTTTAATGTGTTTTGAGGACTCCTAGGTGGTGTTTTTTATGTTTCTTGAATTGAGAGGTCCTTCCTCCAGTTATTGAATCTAGTTGCCTCCTGAGAGAGAGACTTGAAATGATAATGATAGTTTGGGTGTTAGTACCAACCTAGTTTGATACCTTGACCTAAGATGGGTCATGAGCTATCTCTATTTAATGGTGACTTTGTAGATTTTTTCCTAAGGACTTCTCCATTATGAGATGTTCCCTTATGAATCAAGATTTCATGAGAATTTTTTTCTTAGAGGATCTCGTTTAGTATGACTCTATCTTATTTGTGTACTGAGGAACCCCTGAGGGATACCTTTGCTTATAATTTGACCTAGCTAATCCCTTATAGGATCCCTAGACCTGTATTTCATTCTGATGATCCCACATAGGATGCCTTTTTCCATCATATCATGTTGTGAGGGTCCCGTGTAGGATGCCCCTTCCTATATACCATTATAAGGATCCCTTGTTGGATGCCTCTGTTACTTACCATTCAAGGATCCCATGTAGTATTCCTCCCTTACCTTCCCATCTAAGGATCCCATGCATGATTCCTTCACTTATGTGTATTCATAAGGATCCCAAGTAAGATTCCACTCTTGTGTATGACTTGAGGGACTCAGTGGGTGCCCTAATGTTTGACCGATCCTGACCTAGTACATCGAGTTGGGTAGAGATGGTTGCAGTTGTCACCTTATAACCCATACCAAACATGAAATCCCAAGTGGATGTGACAGTATTGTTGGGTTTTTAGGCATTTGACCACCCACACACTTTTGTTTATACTCTTAGTTGTCTATTGTTGATGTAGGGATGTTTACCAAAGGTACTTCCTAGTTGGTGGTTGTTGAGCCTAGTGTGAGGTACCTTTCTTTCTATTTGGGATGCCCATATGTGCTTTCCTAGGTTCTAGATTCTAAGACATATTGTTGTTTAATTATTTTTGTACCCATAGGTACTACTTGATATTTGGCTATTGAGCCCTATATGTTTGATTATTATATTATTGGGATTTTCAGAGGTATTTCTTGGGATCTGTCTTTTGAGCCTATTATTATGAGATACAGGCACAGAATCCCAAGTAATGATACTTATGGATGACTACACTCTCATGAGTAATGAGGATAATTCATCTCTCCTTGAGTTGTTATATGATGAGGATGATTATGTTCTCCTCATCTCATGGGTTTAATGCGGATGATTACACTCTCCTCAACCTGGGGTTGTTAGTGGATAATTAAACTATCCTAGACTTATGGTCTATAGAGGATGATTATGCTCTCCTCAACCTATGGAGAATGGAGGATGACTATTCTCTCCTTGATTTTTCATATGATGAAGATCTCCAGAAACTATCTCTAGGATCAGGATTATATGGCCTTTTCTTATCACGGAGGTTGAGCATGGAATCTCACACCTATGATTTATGTTCACTTTTGGATCTCAAGCGGTGGGCATGATATCTCACTGGTGATCTCTTCTAACAAATCACCTAAGGGTCATACCCTTAGGGTTCATATGAGTCGCAATTTCAGGACCACCTATGAAATGGAACCTAGGGCTTAGAAATTGGAATGGATTTAATTGGAATGAGCATCATGGTGTCTAGATCTTTTCCATTTACAGGATTTCTAGATGTAATTCACTTGAATCTTTCATTGCAGTGATTGTAGGTGAGTATGCGTGAACCTATGGTTTGGATTAATATCCCCCTATGGTGACGTAGATTTTTTATAGAGACATTTTCAATGTTGGTCGAAGAATGCATTTTTCTATTGGGATTATAAACCCATAGATCGAATTATTGATACCCATCTTGAGTGGCATGACATCCAACTCAATTCCCTTTTTTCAGAGGATGTATAGGTGATCGGGATTACAGACCTAGGGATTGACTACTGATTGGTTTTATGTTATTTCATTCACTTTACTCATAAATATTCATATTTATGTATATATGTATAGGTATGGTACTATACACGTATATGCATATAAATGTGTACATCCATGGTGGAACTTTCCTATTTGACTAAGATTGTGGATTCAAAGTTCAACTTTAGTTTCACATTATTGGTTTTACTTATCTTTTTATTTGTGTCTCGGCTAGGCTGAGCATATTTCATTTCCATGCCCTTATGGCAACGTATTTATAGGTTCATCATTGGGGTGTCCTACTGATATTATTTCTCGCCACTATACATGAACCTCAGTGTGTGTGTGTGTGTGTAGACCTTATGTATGATTTTCAGGTTGAGCATAGTTTTAATAGTGGATAGGGATGAGGACTATAGTTGAATAATCGAGCAGAGCTACTCGAGTGATTTCTTCTGATCAGGTTGGTCCTATTCGACAGTGTATAGAGACTAGGTATGCGGTCTGGATCAGAGTTAGTAGAAGAGCCTTGTAATTTTATTGCATTTTCTTTTTTTTACTCCTATATCTGTATGGTCATCCTAGTGAGTGACCAGTTTTGTATGTATAAAATAGTTTTTAAGGTTTTTGTAGCATTTTCATTTATTATTATAGAATGGTCTATTTTAGTTCATTTACTAATTTTACACTCTGTTTATTTACTGTTGTGTATGATACTTATCTATTTACATTGTTTTCTTACTCTAATATAAGAAAATAGTCTCCCCACTATCATGCCCTAGGCCCTCGCAAATAGTCTACATCCTTTGGCATATGGGGAGGCACACTTGAGGCCTTGTGGTGAAATGGATCGAAGCACCGGATTAGTGGCATCTAGGTGAGGACATTATAATTTAATATAAATTAATCAATGGATTTTCATTATATACAACATTTATACATATTTTTTATAATGTGGTCATTCCTATTCATGCAATAAATTTTAATTTCTAGGTTATAATGTTCATGTTTAAGTAATAATATTTTAATAGAATATCATGGTTCATTTAAACTCATTGTCGTGTATAACACAAGCTATCAAATAAGTTAAATTTATTTGAATATAAATATAACTTAAATCTTGGGGTGGTGCACACATGGACTTAAATTCCATTGCTTTAATTTATTTATCTTAAACACTAAATCTTTCCTCATCTCATAATTAAGGAGAGTGTTATGTAACTCATCATGAGATAAAACTTCAATTTATTCAAAGGATAATATTTTTCAATCAAATATATTATGGAAATTTTACATCAATTTCTTCAGAATAGTTAAATCATAATCAATATCACCAAAGCCTCGGATATGACTTACTATCTCATTAACTTGAGTAAATTATTCATCTATTATCTTTTAATAATCTATCTGAATTTCATTTTTCTCTATAGATTTAGATTTTATATTCTTTGATTTTCAAATTACCTTAATTATTATTCTCATGCTTTTCTCATATATCCTTGGTTGTTATTAGTCCCATAAATTTGGTGTATACTTTATCAAATAAGGATGAAAGGATTGAATTTCTAGTTTTCCCATCCAATTCTAGATTTATTTTTTCACCTTAAGTTATAGGATCCTCCCGTCCAAGTGAAGTAAAACCCATTGAAATTGCATCACTAACCTCTAGGCCTTGTGAACAAAGGTAAAGATATATTTTACCTTTCCAACCATGGAAATTATTACTGTCAAAGCTAAGGATACCTAGATTATTGAATGAACTCAAGTTCTACATCTTCAACTTCTATAATGTTTGGACCTTTCATAGGGAAACTATATTATCTATGATACCACTTTTAGATATCAGATCTAGTGAGATTACTGAGAGGGGGGGTAAATCAGGGATCTTTCTTCTTTTATGATTTTTTTCCTTTTAATTCAACCTTTTTTATTTATGAATATCATGATCCATTCTTCTTTTTATCTCTCATCCTTAACAAAATATACAAAAAGTAAAAGTAATAGGACATATGGATTTAAAAGGGTTAAATTTAAAGCCCAATCCTTAAAATGATTTGTTAGATTCCATAATCATATATTCTCCACTACCAATGTAAGTAATTACATGTCAAAGTATCACACCATAATTACATGAAATCACGTCATATGGTCTAGCATTAAATTGGATATCATTATAATTCCTCACACGATCCATCCTCTAACTGGATCTCATCATTATATTTCCCAACTCAAGCCACCTAGTTGGTATTAACTGCTTTGTGCAGTCTTTGAAAAAATCCTTTATCCCACATGAATAGGTATTTTTCTCCCTTTATATCTTTGTGAAATGGTATTTTAGAATTTTTCTCTTTAAGTCTTCACATTCATGTCTTATTCAGATTATGATCAATGAAATTTCTCATTGGATGATGAATATTACTTCTAATTTCTTCATTAATCATAGGGAATCCTATATACAATCATATTCTTCCTTTTTCTTCAACATATAGGATCTCTTGGAGGCATCATCTTTTTGCCCTTTGATACTAGAATGATATATTGTTATAGCATTAATAGGTTATCTCTATCTCCACATATTATCAACTTAATATCCTACCATATATATATGTTTAAAAATAGTACGTGAATATTATTTCCATTTTGAATTATGGAAACCTACCCTATTTTGAGACAATAAGATTCTCTTTATTCAAACTGGTTGATTATTTACAATATTAATTCTCATTCAAATATATCATTCAAATAAATTCAAGTTCTTATTTAAATTATTTCTAAAGACTATTTTTACTTCAATATTTCATTTGATTTAAAATATCATATCATCTTCTCCAAAAAAATCCATACTTTTAATTATTTTGAAATCTTCATCCATGTGTGCAAGGATTCATAAATATGTGACATGGAATAGAACTTGTGGTGTAAAACTCATCTCAGTATTGGTTGTATAAGTGTTGTAAAATGACTCAATAAGGGGTTTAATTGATTTATTAAAAAAATATTCACTTAAAACCACTCACTCTTAAGGTGTGAATGGTTATGATCTTCAATACTCTCAAATAATCCATGGAATGAAAATAGTAAGATAAAGATAGAACATAGATGATTTATAGTTGTTCGGGGCACAAAGATCCCCTAGTACAATCCACCAACACTCTACTTCTCATGTTTGGTGATTTTCAATAGACCAGACCTTTTTTAGGGGGCTTCCAAGTAGAGTGAATGCAGTTGTTACTTGGTGAAAAGGTCCAATATATTTTTTCCCAACTATCTCATTATAAAACCTATCCATAGTCATTTCAAACTTGGAATAATTATTGAAAATCCTTACAAAGATGAAAACTAAAAGATTAAATCATTTTCATCACATGATTGTAAGAAACAATGGATGGATAAATAATAAATTCCTAGAGATATAGAATATCTTCAAAGAGTATCTTTTGAGGTTCTTTGATTTCAAGATTTAGAGTTGAAGGCACAAAAACAGATATGCTCAAGAATTTATCATGTAGAAGATCAAGGATATGTGTGTCTATCTATGTATGCACATGAATTTATGTGTTATTATTTTTATATCTATTATATTTTAATTTAAACTTCACAAACTTTTTGATCTAATGCTCTATTGAAATAATCCTTTTTAAAATATGAAGTGAAAATATCTTAATTAGTGTGTAACCTTTTTCTCAAATTATGGTATCAACATAGGTAGGAGGCTGTAGTAGACTGTTTCATCATTAGATCTTTCTATTCTTAGAAATGGGTGCTTTATTAAAATTAACCTTTCCTTATTCAGATGACTTCTTTTCAAAAACACATATTAGAATATGTTGAATTTCCAAAAATGTGGTAATAGTAAAGTTAATATGAGATATGTTGAGGAAACACTAAAAATAAACATATCAATAAAACAAATGATGTTTTGTGAACATCAAAATATAGGTAGGTTTATGAGATATGGTCAAATAAAAAATTTTGTTCAACAATCTCCCCCTTTTTAATATTCAAAAAATCCAAAAAAACAAATAACCAATTGGATCTTACATATTGACCAGTGTAAAATAATTTAATTAAAATGTTATTTTATCTCATAAAACAAAAATACTCCCATTTTTTATATAAAAAAGACGATAAAATGATAAAAAGAAACACATTAATTATAGAACATTATCAAGTAAAAATGGTTTTAATATAAATCACTGAAATGAATAATGTTTTTTGTGGATATAAAAATTAAAAAAAATGATCAATAAAACATTGAAAGAGTGAAATGAAAAAAAATGAAGTAAAAAAACATTCAAGGAATACTCATTCAAGATAAAATATTAAAAAATATCATCAGTCAAAAAGAATATAGAGGACAATTAGTCTTTCGATAGAATATCAAGAGTGACATTTTTTGTGGTGTATTATTGAATGATTGAGGCTGGTTGGGTGGAAAGGAAGGGGTAGTAAATAGAATAGCTTCACTTTCTCTGCAAATATTTCCAAGTGGGAAATCGAAACAAAATTTTTCTCTAAGGAAAACTCTTTCATTTAGAACATTCATGGTAGTACTAGCTTGAATTCTATAAAAATCTTCCTAATCTTTGGATAATTCATATTTATTCATAGAATGGAAATAAATATTTGAATATGTGGAAATATCAGTAGCAAGTTTTGATATTTTAATAAGAATCTTTCGACTTGCCTTCACATAGATGGCATTTGGATCAAAAATCTATTTTAGGTGTTCTGAAGTGGCAGGATGGAGATATGGGATATAGGTCCAATAGAATTTCTACCATGAAAATGAAATGGTGCATCTATTCACATGTCAATCCTCTTTATGATGTTAGTGCAGTAGAAGTCTTGAATAGCAGTAAACCCTTGCCACAATTTATAGCCAAAGGTACTGATGCAACTTTAAATATCATACTTTCAGACATAATTATTGATCATCAACTTCAAGAAATCCATCTACACATATAAGATACTATAAATATTGGTTTAATGTGTAGAGAAAAATAGAACATATTGAGGATTAGAAATTAAAATAACCTATTTACTCTTTTTAGTCTCATGTCTCTCTATTTTATCAGCAAAAATATCTTCTTCTTATAACTAAGAGTTAGAATATTGATATTGGGAAACCAATTGTTGAATTTATTCTATTTTATCATTCATATAATAAAAGTTATTGGAAATTTAGCCATCCATCTTGCTAAGTCTAATCACAACCAAACTTATGTCCTTCAGGGTCTTGGAAGAAGTCTCTCTAATAGAAAATACATTACCCAAAACAAAACTTCCCAACTCTTATACAGTATTTTCTAGACTTTGGAGAGTAAATCTATAAAAACCAAGAATAATGTGAATATCAATAGATAAATATCTTTTAACCACTTTCAAATTTTATTGATAGATGATATCACACTTCATAAAAACAATTATTGGATTCAATTAATTAAGTGCAAGAGAAACTACTTCCATCTTATCATCAACATCAAATTGAACATGTTATCCTTGCATTCTTAGTGTAGAAACTGAGGATTCTTGACATACAACCAATATGATTTCATAAATCATTTCATACATTCAAAATATATATTAGAGACCAGATTTGGTTAGTTCTTTGGTATTCTTTTTATGTACCTGAATTGGGATACCAACATCTTCTTCAAAGAATCCAGATCATCCTTCGAAACTAAATTCTCCTTAAGTGTCTAAAATTAAGCTCTGGAATAAACTAACATGGCCTCCAATGAATTAAATTCTATTATCATCTCATCTAAATTTTATATAATTTATTTAGTAAAATTTTAAGCTTCGGTAGTATGCACATCATAACCATTGTACCTCAATTTAACATGAAAAAGTGATGTAACTTATCTATTCTCTTCTACATGATAGGGTTGAGTAGAAACTCTCTTATTTTTCTTCATATTGAATAAAGGAAAATATCCTTCATCTAATTCTTATTACTCTTATAATTATAGAGAATCAATCTAAAAAAATAATTATGTCCTTCTTAATAAGCCTTTTAGTTTCAATAGGTCTAGAAACTTCAAAGAAATGAATTACACCCATAATAGTAGATATAGTCATTTGTTCTTCTTAACCAATGGTAAACATATTAATTATGGAATAATTAAATACTTATCTAGTATCATAAAACAGAACAACATTATCTGTTAAAGTTTTTTATAGATTTTCATACTTATTAATTCAAGGATACACGTCTTTAACTTCAGGCATCTAAACCCCAACCTGATTCATCACTGATTCAACTCTCTGTTCAACTTCCTCATCCCTATTAGCAGCTTCAAATTTAATTTCATCATAAATAGCAACTATTGATCTTATTATTCTATCATCAAGGGATATATCATCAAGATTAACTTCTAATGATACACTCACATCAACTTCTTCAGTACTTTTGAAAAAAAAAATGACTACCCTATACTGCTCCCCCTCAATTAAAGTCTACTTCAACATCTTCACCAGCTCCAATAGTAAAAACTTTATTTAGAGATAGACTTCATAAGTACCCCCTACTCTTCAATACCCCCAATATAATATTTTTCAAATGATAAAAACAAGGGTTCATTGCATCATTCAAACAAATTCTAACAATCATAAAGTTTTGCATTAAAATTCATCCAAAATGATAGAAATTCATAGACTTATTTTGAACATAACACATATACCACATAATATATCTCACTATATTGACACACTTATCTATCATGAATAGATATATAAAACAATTTTCTTGAAATAATTCTTCTCAAACTCACTAGCTAACTAAGCAATTGTAAATTGAATCAACTTAACCATAACTTTCCTCTCTGGCTCAAGGTCCTTAATAGCTTTATTTTCCACATCCAGAAATCCAAACCAAGAATTCATGATCTTGGGAAGGATAACCTCATAAACAGTATCAATAGAGGTATTAAATTCATAACTTCACACATGTGGGTAATGGAACACTCCATCCATTTCCACATAAGATATCGAAAATTCCTTTTGATTCACCATCAAGATAACTAGGTATTCATTATCTCCAAAATAAAAAAAACCACATGCTAATAAAATTATTGTATTTATTTCTCATAAAATAACACCATCCTCTTTTCATCAAAAAAATCTCCCATCATTGATGATTCATGACATTCTTCATCAGTATATCAGTTTTTTCCAACCAACTAAAATTTATTGTTTTCCTGCTAAGCACTTTTCCCAATGTCTTCAGTTTCTTCGAAATACTGGAAGCAATAGTGTCTGATCACTTCATATTTCCAATGATTTATGAATATAAATTAAAGGAACGTTTTGAGTATTTAGGGTAATAAGGGTTTTAGGAAGAAGGAATCTCTGAGGTTCGCAGAGGTTTGAGGTTTTCATGAGAATGACTGATTTACTCTCATTTTTTCAATATATGTGAAAGGTCACCATAAAGTTATGAGAAAAAAATAATCATAATAAGAGAGAAACATGTATCTTTATGAATCATTAATAACCAAATATTCAATGTTAATGGAATATAATAGAAAACTTAGCTAAAAATATATTTCAACACTAAAAATACTCACATAGAATGAAATCATTTAAAATTGAAAAAACCTAAATCACATTTGATAAAATAAAATAGATCAGTAGGAAATAGCTTAGTAAAAATGTTTTTTTTGTACCAATAAATTCCAAGATAATATCCCCTTTTTGGAATGATCTCATAGGAAGTGTTTCCTTAAATCTATGTGATTTATTCTCAGATGGTTTGTTGAATTTTTTGAAATAATGATAACACTATTGTTATCACATTTTATTTTAATATGATAAAAATTAAATCCAAAATACATCAGGGTGTATTTCATACAAAATACTTGTGCACAGAAACTTCCAACTACAGTGTATTCAGCTTCTGTAGTTGATAATGTAATAGATTTTTTCTTCTTACTTGACCATGACACTAAAGATTTCAAAGAAAGTGATAGGTTCCTGAGGTACTCATTCTTTCTATCCTACAACCACAAAAATTATTTTCTAAAAACAAAGTTAAATCAATGTTTAAATGTTTTTTGGAAAAATCAAAGATAAAGATGTTATATTTTTCAAATACCTTCATATTCTTTTGGAAACTATTAAATGATATTCTTTTGGACTTGATTAAAAATTAGCAAAAATACATACTAAAAACATAATATTTTTTATACTTGTAGTGCAATAAATCATGAACCCAATTATTCCTCAATAGAGATTATTTTCAATTGGTCTTCCATCTTCATCCACGTCAATCTTAATATTAGAACTCAGTGGAGTTAAAGAAGTATTACTTATTTCAAGTCCAAATATTTTAAGTAAATATATTATGTATTTTATTTGGTTTAAAATATTTCAAAAATATTTTTTGGTAAATTTAAAATCTGAATAAATAGTTTAAATCAACCATCCATCTCATTTCAAACTCTTTTTACATGAGTTTTGAAAATTCGCTGCACATTTTTTTTTTGAACCGAAAATAACATCATCAACATAAATTAATATAATAAAAATGTTCTTTTATGAATTTTTATTAAAAATAGTGGTTTATTCCAATCCCACATTAAAACAATTTGAAAAAACAAAGAACTTAATTTTTCATAACAAGATCTAGGTGATTTTTTAAGACCATACAAAGATTCAGTAAGTTGGAAAATGGAATGTTAAAAATGAGAGTATTCAATTCCTAGAGGTTGTTCAACATACAATTCCTCCATTAAAAATAAATTTATCAAAGCATATTTTACATCCATATGATATAATTTAAAATTCATATGAGATGTATATGCTAAAAGGATCTTAATTGCTTTTAATCTAAAAATAGGGGAAAAGGTCTTCTTATAATCTATTTCTTCTTCTTGATTATAGCCTTAAACAAATAATATATCCTTATTTCTAGTTATTACATCTTGATCGACCTGTTTTTTCTAAATACTTATTTAGTTATAATAATATGATATTCAAAGGGTCTATCAACTAATTCGCATACATTGTTCCTCTTGAATTGTTTTATCTATTCTTGTAAAGAAACTACCTAATTTTCATGTTTTAAAGAATCTTATATAGTTTTAGGTTCAAGTTGGGAAATAAAGGTGGAAAATTCAATAAGTTTTTTTACATTTCTTTTAGTCCTAACACCTATATCTAAGTTTCCTATAATAGTTCCTAAAGGATGGATTTTATGGGTCCTGGTTTTTCTAGGCATCACACTTCTAGGTTCTTCGGAATCAATCCCTTTGGGTCAAGATTATGCTTGATCATATTCCAAATCATCATCCTTTTTATCATTAAAGAGGGTTCTAAGTCCTAGTAAATTATGTTACCAATTTGATTTTTTTGTGATCAAAATAATCACTTTAATCAAATTTAATATGAGTAGATTCTTTATCTACCATTGGATTCTTAATGAAAACTCTATAAGATTTTTAAGTTGTATAATATCCTAAAAAGATTCCTTCGTCATCCTTTGGATCAAAATTACCAAGACTATCATTGGTGTTCAAGATATAAACTTACATCCAAAAACTTTAAATTACCTAACCTTTGGTTTTGTATTATTTCATAACTCATTTGGTGTTTTCGTTAAGATGGGCCTTATTAGAACTTTATTAATGACATAACATGTTATGTTAACAGCTTCATCATAGAAGTGAGTGGGTATGTTATGTTCACATAGCATAGTTCATGAAATTTCATTCAAAGTCTTATTCATCCTTTCAACAACTTCACATTGTTGAGGTGTTCTAAGGGTAGGGAAGGTATGTTTGATTCTATATTTTGAGAAAAATTAATTGAATTTGTGATTCTTAAATTATCTCCCATAGTCAATTCTTAAAGTCACAATTTTGGAATCTTTTTCATTTTATACAATCATGAAAAAATTAATAAAACCAAAAAATAATTCACTCTTAAATATTAAAAAGTAAAACCAGGTAAATCTAGAAAAATAATCAACTAAAACATAATCAAAAGACTTACCACTTAATATTTCTATTTTAGCATTTCCAAACAGATCCATATGGATTAGTTCCAATGGTCTAGCTAAAGAAACTTCTTTAATTGGTTTAAAAGATTTTTTTTACTATTCTTCATGCATCACATAGTTTATGTTTTCCAATTTAAGGTGATGCAAATTAGAAATTAAATTTTTCTTTGATAGATTTATCAAAGAGTTCACATTAAGATGTTCAATAATTCTATTCCAAATCCATGATTTATTTATTTTAGTTTTCAAATAGTTTAAATTTTTTTACACAATGAATAAAGATCTATGGTGTAAACATTTCAATTCTTGGAGCTTTAAAGTTAATCATTTTATCTTTAAAAACAGAATAATCATTATCAAAAAATCAAAAAATAACAACAATTACATACTTGATCGATACTTATCATATTTTTCTTTAAACCTTAAACATAAATAACTTTATTGATAATCATTAAATTTGGATCTCCAAATATACCAATCCCAATGATCTTTCCTTTATCATTATCATTAAAAGTGACATTGCCTCCATCGACTTTTTAAAGAGAGTGGAACTTGGAGAAGCCACCACTCATATGTCTCAAACAACCACTATCGATATATTAATTAGTTTTGCTATCATTGTTGTTTTTTCCCTACAAAGAAAATCATACAAAGGAATTTTTTTTGTACACAAATATTCTTGGGTCCAATAGTGTTGGGTATTAAAGATCTTGGTAACCAAATATTCTTACATCTAGAAGAAACTTCTAATTTACTATCAGGTAATTTTCTAGTTATATGAGAACATTTTCTTCCACTTATTTGAGAAATCATAAGAATATAGGTATTTCCATAATGTCTAAAAATTAAAAAATGAAAGGTAATTCTAAACATGCTTCCAGTATTTTTCCCAGGCATGAAGTAATCTCTATACAGTTTGGGATTATCATTATTAATTCATATGCCATATTTTTCGTTATTTTATTTGTTCTTGCTAAGGATTTTATTTAGATTCCCCCAGTAAAAACATAGAAAGACTTTTTAAGCGGGCTTACATCATATAATAATTCCTTAATTTTGTTGTCATGAAGAACACATGTAGAAATATATTTTTCTAAGTTTCATTTTAATTTAGAAATATGTTTAGAGAAATATTCTCTTTCATGGATAATATAATTAAGAGAAGTTTTAAAAGGATTATTTTTATTTTTGATACATTCATATTTATCTTCTAATATTGAGAAATATATATTGAGTTCTTTATTAGTTAAACAATCATATTTAGATTTAGAGAAATAATAAAAAAATAGGTTTTACCTCATATTTCTGAGCCATAAAACACATATTAGCCTTCATGTTAGATTGTTCAGCTTCTGGGATATTAGTTAAATCACTACTTGAGTATTCTGAAACACTCCAAGTGGATTTCATATCCTTCTCATCTTTATTCTTATAACCAAATTTCCTACATAAATTATTTTCATAATTTTTCTCATCCAACTAGAGAGGGAAGTCGTTCTTGATATGTCCTATGATTTTTCATTCATAGCATCTGATCTCTTTTGAATTTCCATCAAACTTTGTATACTTATTAAAGTTTTTTCTAAAATTTATTATTTTTTTGTATAAATTTTTAAACATAAGTGTTACACTATAAAAATTGATTGAGCTCATCAGGACCTATTTTGAAAATGATAGCATTCATGGATTTTGAATTTAGATCATATTTGGCTTCTTTAGTAGCATATCATTTTTTAATATCCTTCTAGAACTTTATAAGGATTGATGGATTTTAGGTAAACCTTTAGACTAAGGTTTTGTAAATAGATAATAATTTGGGCCTTCTAGCATCCATTGTTTTTTCCATTGAAATATGGTGCTCTGAACATAGACATTCCTTATTTGTTATCAATCATTTTCACAACTTGATATTTTAATTTCAACTAATTATAGTTGTAAAATCAAAATTAACAAACTCTGAGTACAATTTTTGGTCAGATAAGTATTGCGCAGTAGGGTTGAATTGAGTTCTCAAAAATTTATTCACTAAAAACTACCCTCTCTTAAGGTATGAACTATTACAATCTTCTCTTATCACGAATACTAAATGGAATGAAAAAAATAAGAGTAGGATATAACATAGAGGATTTATAGTGGTATAGGGTACAAAGATCCCCTAGTCCACTCCACTGGTACTCTACTCCTTCAATTTGGTGATTTTCACTAGATCATCCCTTCTTCTAGGGGATTCCCAATTGATTGCAAGTAGAAATCACTTGGTACAAAGTTCCAATATCTTTTAACTAGGCTCTGCCTTCACAAGGCCTATCCACAATCTTAGAACACTCTGAATAATGAGTGAAAATCATTACAAAGATGAAAAATAAAATATTAAAGAAAGTTCATCACACTATTGCAAGAAGAAATTGATAGATAAATAAATAAAATCCAAATATATAAAATAGTTTCAAAGAGTATCTCTATAGGTTCTTTGATTTTAAGAGTTGTAATTAAAGGTAGAAAATAGACATTCTCAAGAATTGATCATGCAGCAGAGCAAGGCTATGTGTGTTTATCTGTGTGTAAACATACATTTGTGTCTTATTCTTTTCATATAACCTCTTTTTTGAATTCAAACATTGAACACTTGTTAATCAAACAGTTGATTGAAATAATCCTTTTTGAAATTAGAAGTGATAATATCTTAATTAGTGTGTTTCATTCTTCTCTAAATATGGCACGAACATATGTAGCAGGTTATATTAGATTAAAACATCATAAGATCTTTATATTCATGAAAATATATGCTTTATTAAAATCGGAATTTATTTATTTGGATGAATTATTTTATAATACATATAAAATCAGAAGTTGACTTCCAAAAAGATATGGTAATGTTAAAGAGTGTATCTGAATGATACTCTAACTCTGAGGATGAAAATCTATCCTTTATAAGATAATTTGATCTATATAAGATAAATGGTTTGGAAACATTGTTCTCATAAGATAATTTAAATGTCATAAGATAATAAAGCTTCCATAATATAAATGAATTATCGTATATTTGACCTTTTCAATTCTTAAGATAATTTAATTATGAAGTTATTTTTTGTAAGATAAATCAAGATCTGAGTATGTCACGACCCACCTTCACCAAGATGAAAGAAGGGACAGCAGTTTGCCTCACCATTCCTTCTTCAAGTTGAAGGAGAGATAATGAACCCCCGAGACCCGCCTTCAATAGGTCCCGGAGTGGCGACTAGCACCAAGGGTATAGAATCACACACAAGATGGAAGGAATTACCCTTTTTATTTAATAGGGTCGGGAGATAAGATAGTAAATCCCACAACACCAAAAGTGGAAGTACAGGTAAAGTGAAAACAAACCATTCTCATATTCATGTTCCAAATGTAAATGATACAAAAGTAAAAGAAAACCCCAAAAAGGAAGTACCAAAAGAAATAAAAACAGCAACAGCAACTGTCCCAACGATTGAACTAGTATGACCCTGCACGATCCCTAAAGCCCTCCTGGAAACCTTAAAACAGTTTTATATATGTAAGGTGAGCACACAAGTATACTCAGTAGGGAAAATCAAAAGCACTCATACACAAGTGGGGAGGCATTCTAATGCCCTGTGAGAAAAGAGATAACCAAAACACCTAGCAAGGAAAACTGCCCACCCAAGCCTCACCAAGACATGCTCCCCAAATAACACAAGTCAATAAATATAATAGTAATAACACATCGATGTTTGGGTACCCCGCGCCACTTCCCCACTGGTTATTGAATACATCCTACGCATCGAACCACTCTTTCCATTCTTACCGTATTCCCACTACCACACCCCGCCCGCACACACCTGGGCCACATCCACACATCCCACCCGCAAACACCTGGGCCACAGAAACCACGCGTAACCACACCCACAAACACCTGGGCCAGAACAACTACCGCCACACCCGAAGACACCTGGGCCTCATCCCGAAGAAACTTGGGAAACAACCTACCCACACACACCTGGGAAACCACCACAACTACCCTGTCTGAAGAATCTTGTGCTAAAATGGACCTTAGGCCATCACAGCCTACCCGATGAGTCTTGGGTTATTTGGGAAAGGGAGAAGAAAAGGAGCTAATAACCAGCCACTCATAGAAGTGTTTGGAAAAATACCCTCCCCATGAAATGGGGGTGTTCGGCACTTGGAGCTCAACTTGGGTGGGGCACGAAAAAAAACATAAGAACTAAAATTATATAATATATATAACAAGCACTCATCCCAAACTAAGAGTTCCAAAACCAACTTAAGTACAAACACCCTCGTTACTATTCATTCATAAGAAGCACTGAACCCACGACCATGTCACCACTCATCCTGGAAAAAATTCCCCATCCATACCATTCTTGATTTCATGTTCAAGTGATCCCATTTAAGTAAATTATGCACTACTAGGCAACTAACAGTCATAACCACAATCCAGAGAAAGAGAAACAGCCAAACAGCAATTTAAGCATTCACACCCGGTTCTCTTGTAAAGTCACAATAACAACAAAGGGATCTGTTAGATCCCTCAATGTATTGGAACCAAACCAATCCTCGAGATACAGCCCCACAAGGCTTCAGATTCACAACCAACAACCGTGCCACAACAGAGGATCCCATCCCCATCCACATCACCCCATAAACATCAAGAAGAACAACACACCTACTACCAAAACAGAGTAGGGAAACTTCCAGGTTCAAGCACATCATTCATTAGGTTCTTCTTTCTGTTGGTTAACTGGGGTGACCACACAAGGATTGATGTTCACTGGGCATCCATTTAACCAACCAATTTTAGGTGATTTAACAAATTTCCATGTTACAGTTATTTAATCATGTAAATATCCAGAAGCACAGAGGTTCATTAGTGCACAAGGAAAACCCACCAACGACCATGATTTTCAGTGGGCATGAGCCCGTACAATTCACAACACATAATTAAGAATAAGAAATACAACAGAAACACCGATCTCACCCCCCCCCCCCTCCTTTCTTTAAAGGTCCATTTATTATCTTCATTTAAAGTTTGGTTTCATCCATCCCCATGGAAACAATAGCATACCCACCCTGCATGATACATAGTAAGAGAGACAAATTAAAAACCCTACCTAGATGATCAAATTTTGATGTTTCTCTCGACGTGCCAAGAATTGGGGATGCGCAACTTGCAGGGGAGGAGTGTCCAAGACTCCAAGGACGAGCAGTAAGGGATCTATCACACGCGCAGCACTTGACTCGGGAAGGGAACTCCAAACACTCCAAGGGAAGAGTAAACCCGGCCAAGAAGAAGAAAAGGAGGAAAGCTCGTGCGATAAAAAAGATGAGCCCAGGTGTTACTGGATATCAAGATCTTCAGCGGTTTTAAAGGAGGGTCATGGTTTCACCACGTGGTTGGGTGGTTACACACGACAGGATTAATTTTTATTTAATAACTCTCATTGGGAAAAGGTGGTAACAGCCATGACTTTAAAGGATTTTATATAAACAGAGGGGAATATTACATAGACACACAACTGGGTCCATTGAGGGTCTCCCCACCCTTATGAATTTAAACATTGATTATGGGGATAAAAACAGCCTTGAACCATTTCAAAAAGGTTAAAAGGGTTTAAAAGTACCGTTATGGGAAAAACTGTAGAAGAAAAACTCAACAAGGCTACGTGACACTGATCGGTCGCACCAATATGTGAGACATCGATCGTGTCCCACTGATTGTATCACCCCAATCGGTCGCACCGATCGTGTCACACCGATTGGTCTCACCAATCGTGTCACACCGATCGTGTCACATCGATTGGTCACACCGATCGGTCGCACCGATCATGTCTCGCTGATCGGTCGCACCAATCGTGTCACACCAATCGGTCGCACCGATCGTGTCACACCGATCAGTTGCACACCGATCGGTCGCATACCGATCAGTCACACACTAATTGGTAATACACCGATCACACCAATCGTTCGCACCGATCGGTGACACACTGATCGTGTCACATCGATCGGTCGCACACCGATTGGTGACACACTGATCGTGTCACACCGAAATGACGTCCTACCACTGGGATGCCACCCTTAGGATCTGGAATTTGGAAAAGGGATGGACCATGAGGGTCTATGCCATTACATTAGATACCGCTCGATCTATTCTCATCCTCAAGAATCAAAGTTAGACCTGAAGAGAAGAGAGGGGTCCCAACCCCCCCCCCCCCCCCTCGAAAGATACATCTCAGGGACAAACCACCCCAAATTGCCATGCCAAACTCAAGATCCATATTGTCCTGACATAGGGTTCCATGAGTTCCTTCCTCCATGTCAAGTTACTATCCGCTTTGAGTGGCCCTGACTCTCCAGCACGGGTTTAATCGTATCCACCTTAATGCGTCTTGATTAGGGGTCAAGTCCTCCCTTCCCCACCTATCAGGACTTTTCATAACATTTGCAAGGTAGGGAAACAAAACATCTCATAACCCAACAAGGTCAGCATTACATCACAAACAAGTACAAAACGAAATAGAACAAAACTCAAAACAACTCTGGGTATTGGGAACGCATCTGTGCCTCCTGTTCCCAGGTACTCTCCTCAAGCCCATCATGCCTCCATAACACACAATCCAAAGGGATGGTTTGTCCATGGAGCATCTTCTCCTCACGATCCTCAATCCTCACCGGTCTTTCTATAAACATTGTGTCTACCTTGATATCTAGCTTTCCCCAGTCAAGGATGTGTGAGTTACTGTGTAGATACCTTCGGAGCTGAGACACATGGAAGACATCGTGCATTCTCTGTAGCGGCGGTGGTAGCGCTAGCTGATAAGCCACTTCTCTGACCTTCCGCAGCACTTTGAATAGTCTGATGAACCTTGGAGAAAGCTTACTCCCCCTGCCGAACCTCTGTTGTCTATGCCAAGGGGAGACCTTCAAGAATACGTGGTCCCCGACCTCGAACTCCAAGGGTCTCCTCCTATTATCGGCATATGACTTTTGCTGGTCCTGAGCCACCTTCATCCTCTCCCGTATAAGATGAACCTTCTCTGTCATGATCTGCATCTCCTCCGGGCCAAGAACACCTACTTCCCCAACCTATGTCCAGCACACGGGTGAGCGACAAGGCCTCCCGTACAAAGCTTCAAATGGATCCATGCCAATGGTAGAGTGATGGCTATTATTTTAGGAAAACTCTACCAGAGGTAAGTGTCGCACCCACGATCCCCCAGTGTCCAGAATACATGCCCGTAGCATATCCTTCATTATATGAATGGTACACTCTGTCTCCCATCTGTCTGGGGGTGGAAAGCAGTGCTAAGACGTAGTTGGGTGCCAAAAGCATGCTGAAATCCCCTCCAGACACGTGAGGTAAACCGTGCATCCCTATCCGAGACTATGGACCTTGGAACTCCATGCAACTGCACCACCTCATCCACGTACCTCCACGCTAAGGCATCCACTACACCCGACTCCTTGATCGCCAGAAAGTGAGCCGATTTCAACAACTAGTCCACCACTACCCAGATATCATCACATCCTCCTTGAAACTTGGGTAGTCCTGTAATGAAATCCATTGAGACGTCATCCCACTTCCACTCGGGGATGTCTAAAGGCTTCAAAAAACCGTCGGGAACACGATGTTCATCCTTCACCTGCTGACACACTAGGCACCTGGCCACGAACTCTACCGCCGCCCACTTTACCCCAGGCCATCAAAACTGGCTCCTCAGACCCTGGTACATCTTGAAAATTCCTGGGTGCACCGCTAGGGGTGAGTTGTGGAACTCACCAAGAACCCTATCATGCATCGTCTCTAGAACAAACAACTTCCCTCAGAAAAGCATCTGATTCTGACCATCCTATGTCCACCCTTCCAGAGCATCACCTTGGTTAACCTGGTCATGCATCACTTCACTCTCTATGTCTCCCCACTGAGACTCCTCCACCTGCCGCAGTAGAGAGGACTGCACTGTCATCTGAAACAGACAACCTATACCACCATCCTCCCTTACATCCAGGTGTAGGCAAGAAAACTCTTCCATTACCTTCCAAGCATCCACAGATTCCTGAACAGCTTCCCTCCGTGAATTCCTACTCAAGGAATCATCCACAACGTTCCCCTTACCTTCAATGTAAGAGATATCAAAGTTGTAGTCCTAGAGAAACTCCACCCACCTTCGTTGTTGCAAGATCAGGTACCATTGGGTAAAGATATACTTCAAGCTCTTGTGATCCGTGAAGACCACGAAGTGCTCCCTGACGAGGTAATGCCGCTACAACTTCAGTGTGAACACAACCGCCATAAGTTCCAGATCATGGGTGGCATAGTTACGCTTATGGGGACGTAACTGCCTAGATCCGTAAGAGATCACTCCTTGTTGTTGCGTCATCACACACCTGAGGCCTTGTCCCAAAGCATCACAGAACACCTCATATGCTACCCCTTCTTCTGGAAACCTCAGCACTGGGGCACTAACCAACTTCCCCTTCAAATAGCTGAAGGCTACCTCACACTGCCCATCCCACACGAAAGCCTGGCCCTTCTTGGTCAATGCTGTCAAAGGTGCTGCAACTCAGGAGATGTTAGGCCCGAACCTCTAGTAGTAACCTACCAAACCTAGGAAACTACGAACTTCTGCCACGTTCTTGGGTGCTTCCCAAGAAACAACCGCCTCAACCTTCGATGGGTCCACCGCTATTCCCTCCTCAGACACCATGTGTCCAAGGAAGTGCACTTCTCGAGTCCAGAACTTGCACTTGGACAATTTCCCATAAATTTTGTGTTGTCGGAGGACCTCTAAAATCATTCTAAGGTGTTCAACGTGATCTTCCTCTAACCTTCAGTAGATCAGGATGTCTTCAATAAAGAAGACTACGAACCGGTCTAGATATTCTTGTAAAATGGAGTTCATGAGTCCCATGAACACATCTAGAGCATTCGTAACGCCGAACGGCATGACCACAAACTCAAAGTGCCCATATCTGCACCTGAAGGCGGTCTTCAAGATGTCACCCCCCTTCACCCTCAACTGGTGATATCTCGACCGCAGGTCAATCTTGGAAAACCACCATGTCCCTTTTAACTGGTTGAAAAGGTCGTCTATTCTCGGGAGAGAGTAATGGTTTTTGACCGTTACCTGATTCAGTCCCCGGTAGTCTATGCACAGCATGAGACCACCATCTGCCTTCTTTGCGAACAAGACTGGAGCACCCCATGGTGACACACTTGGTCAAATAAAACCTTTCTTCATCAGATCGTCAATCTGAATCCGCAACTCCCGCAACTCAGAGGGCGTTATCCGGTAGGGAGCCATCGAAATCGGATGGACACCAGGTTTCAAGTCTATCCCGAACTCAACATCACGTTGAGGGGGTAGAGTCGCCACTTCTTCAGGGAAGATGTCCATAAACTCACTGATGATCCTTGGGACTTATACCATTTCTGTATCCACCGACTCCACTGATAGTTCAGCTAACAAGGAAAGGAGGGGCTCCACTTGACGGTTACCTTCCTGGTAAACCCGCTCGCCAATGAAAGTCACACGTTGGCTGCCCAAGTCTGAAAACATGATCCTTCCTCAGAAGCAGTCAATAATGGAACATACATAGAACAGCCAATAAATGCCTAGGATGACATCGTATGGATGTATCTGCAACAGTAGAAGACCCCTGATTGACTGATGTGTCTCTATAATAATTTTACACCCTCGGCAAACATAAAACAAGTCAGTTTGACCTCCGACTGTTGTACTGAACACCAGGGGCACTGGAAGTCTCTCAGCATCTAGACCCAAAGCACGGGCTAGACTGGGCGCAACAAAGGAGTGTGAAGCTCCTTTATCGAACAAGGCATAAGCAAGATTACTAAACAAGTTGATCGTACCTCGAACAACTTCTAGCCCTACTGGAGTTTTTTCCTCTGCGGAATGTAACTGCCCACGCCCAGCTACCCTGCCCCTTGGCTGTTGGCCGCCTCCCCGACCGTGCCCTGGTCGAGGTCCCTGAGGAGCGCCCTGAGGTCGGCCTCCTCCTGCGATGTCTGCCCTTGGAGGAGTGGGAGATTGTTGTCCCTGCTACTGCTGCTGAAAGGGCCTAGATGGAAACTATTGCGACTGGGGCGGGTGCTACACCGGCCCACCCCCATTGTACTGTACTCAGTCCGGGCACTGATTCCAAAGGTTCCCATGGCTGGCACAGATGAAGCATCTCAGTCCTGGGCCCAAAAGAAAAGGTCGAGGACCGAAAGATCAGAACTGGAACTGCTGGGGCCTACTCCCTACTGGTCGAAACCTAGAGGGCCCTGATGATGGAGGCCTGCTGCTGACGGTCTTCCCCTTCAACGAGCCCAACTAGATTCCCTCTCGCGATACACCTCCCAGCGTGTGCATCCTCTCTACCACTTCAGCCTTCTTCTGGACCTTTAAATATGTCAGTAAGGTGAAGGGAGTAATATCATACTGAAGAGAAGGTCAAAGTGCCTCCTCCAAATATCTTGCCTGAGACTCCTCATTGGGAAAGAGGTTTGGAGCAAAGCGGAGGAGATCATTGAACTTTATCCCCAAATCTCTCACTAACATACCCCCTACTAGAGGGAGATCAGTTCTTACCTATTCTCATACTTCATTGTGGAAGAGAGGAATTCCACCCGGAACTCCCTCTCGAAGTCAGTCCATGTAACCTTAGCCGCCCTCTTCTCTCCAAGATAAAGCGTCCACCACTGACGCGCTTCTCCCCGCATCTGGATTATAGCCAGAGGAACCCAGTATTCCATCGAATCCTGGATTAAGATGAAAGCTATCACCATATCCTATAGCCAGCTCTCTGTCTCCATGTCTGAGATGCTACCCTCGTACTTCCCGAGGGTCTGCCACTGAAAGGAACGAAACAACCTCTGCCACTGATCATCCTCCTCCTCTCGGACATCCCTCTCTCGATCATCCAAATCAACCTCTGGGGCCTCGATCTCCCGTACTACCCTTGGTCATCGTCCGGGTGCCATAGTTGCAAGGTAAACAAGGAATTTCTAAGCCCAAGTAGTGCAGAAGATTGCTTTTAAATTTTCTTAGACTTCTTATTCATTTTAAATCCCCAAAATACCCACAAAACACAAGAACACAAGTCATTTTGATGCATGTACATTCCCTAGGGTCTCTACCCTACAATCAATGTAGCCTCACTTTGTCGTTTGGTAGGCCCAGAGTCCTTGCATCGGATCATGGGGGGCCCTAAAATCCTAGGTCCTAGCTGGTCTTCCCTGGCCTATTTCACGCACCAAGATCACCCAACATTGTTTCCCTACCATCCCATGCATTCCTCACTGTGCCTAATCCCAGACTCCATCCTATATCTCAACCTCCCCTCTAATACAATTCTGTTTAGACCCGCCTTCAACAAGATGAGAGAAGGGATAGCAGGTTGCCAGACCCTTCCTTCTTCAAGTTGAAGGAGAGATAATGACCCCCCAAGACCCACCTTCAATAGGTTCCGGAGTGGCGACTAGCACCAAGGGTATAGAATGACACACAAGATGGAAGGCATTACCCTTTTTATTTAATAAGGTCGAGAGATAAGATAGTAAATCCCACAACACCAAAAGTGGAAGTACAGGTAAATCCAAAACAAACCATTCTCATATGCATGTTCTAAAAGTAAATGATACATAAGTAAAAGAAACCCCCAAAAAGGGAGTACCAAAAGAAAGAAAAATAGAAACAAAAAATTGTCCCAATGTCTGATCTAGTACGAACCTGCATGATCCCTGAAGCCCTCCTAGAAACCAGAAAACAGTTTTATATATGTAGGGTGAGCATACAAGTATACTCAGTAGGGAAAACCAAAATCTATCGTGCACAAGTGGGGAGGCATTATAATTCCCCGTGAGAAAAGAGATAATTGAAACACCTAGCAAGGAAAACTGTCCACCCAAGCCTCACCAAGGCACGCTCCCCAAATAACGCAAGTCAAGAAATATAATAGTAATAACACATCGATGTTTGGGTACCCCGTACCACTTCCCCACGAGTTATTGAAGACATCCTACGCATCAAACCTCTCCCACCATTCTTACCGCAGTCCCACTGCCACACCCCGCCCGCACACACCTGGGTCACATCCACACATCCTACCCGCAAACACCTGGGCCACAGCAACTACGTGTAACCACGCCTGAAAACACCTGGGCCAGAACAACTACTGCCATGCCCGAAGACACCTGGGCCTCGTCCCGAAGATACTTGGGAAACAACATGCTCACACACCTGGGAAACCACTACAACTACCCTGCCTGAAAAATATTGGGCTAAAATGGACCTCAGGCCATCACAGCCTACCCGATGAGTCTTGGGCTATTTGGGAAAGGGAGAAGAAAAGGATCTAATAACCAGCCACTCATAGAAGTGTTTGGAAAAACACCCTCCCCCATGAAATGGGGGTGTTCGGCACTAGGTGCTCAACTTGGGTGGGGCGTGAATGAGAAACATAAGAACTACAATTATATAATATATATAACAAGATCTCATCCCAACCTAGGAGTTCCAAAACCAACTTAAGCATAAATACCCTCGTTACTATTCATTCACAAGAACACCCGAACCCACGACCATGTCACCACTCATCCCGGAAAACAATTTCCCATTGAGCCCATTCTTGATTTCATGTTCAAGTGATCCCATTTAAGTAAATTATGCACTACTGGGCAACTAATAGGCATAACCCCAAGTCAGAGAAAGAGAAATAGCCAAATAGTAATTTAAGCATTCACACCCGGTTCTCTTGTAAAATTACAATAACAACAAAGGGATCTGTGAGATCCCTCAAAGTACTAGAACCAATCCAAGCCTCGAGATACATCCTCACATGGCTTCAAATTCACAACCAAAAATCGTGCCACAACAGAGGATCTCATCCCCATCCACATCACCCCATAATTATCAAGCAGAACAACACACCTACAACCAAAACAGAGTAGGGAAAATTCCAGGTTCAAGCACATCATTCATTATGTTCTTCTTTCTGTTGGTTAACCGGGGTGACCACACAAGTATTGATGTTCATTGGGCATCCATTTAACCAACCGAGTTTAGGTGATTTAACCAATTTCCATGTTACAGTTATTTAATCATGTAAATATCCAGAAGCACAGAGGTTCATTAGTGTACAAGGAAAAACCACCAATAACCATGATTTTTAGTGGGCATGAGCCCGTACAATTCACAACACATAATTAAGAATAAGAAATACAACAGAAACACCGATCGCACCCCCCCCATCCTTTCTTTAAAGGTCCGTTTATTATCTTCATTTAAAGTTTGGTTTCATCCATCCCCATGGAAACAATAGCATTCCCACCCCGCATGATACACAATAAGAGAGACGAAGGAAAAACCCTACATGGATGATCAAAGATTGATGTTTCTCTCGACGCGCCAAGAACTGGGGATGCGCAAATTACAGGGGAGGAGTGTCCGAGACTCCAAGGACGAGCAGTAAGAGCTCCAGCACACGCGCACCACTTGACTCGGGAAGGGAACTCCAAACGCTCCAAGGGAAGAGAGAACCCGGCCAAGAAGAAGAAAAGAAGGAAAGCTCATGCGATAAAAAGATGATCCTAGGCATTACTGGATATCAAGATCTTCGGCGGTTTTAAAAGCGGATAGTGGTTTAACCATGCGGTTGGGTGGTTACACACAATGGGATTAATTGTTATTTAATAACCCTCGTCGGGAAAAGGTGGTAACCACTGTGACTTTAATGGATTTTATATAAACAGAGGGAAGCGTTACATGGACACACAGCTGGGTCTATTGAGGGTCTCCCCACCATTAAGAATTTAAACATTGATTATGGGGCTAAAACGGCCTTGAACTATATCAAAAAGGTTAAAAGGGTTTAAAAGTAGTGTTACGAGAAAAATTGTAAAAGAAAACTCAACAAGGTTGCATGACACCGATTGTGTCGCACCGATCAGTTGCACTGATCATGTCCCACTGATCAGTCGCACCGATCGTGTCACACCGATCGGTCGCACCGATCGTGTCATGTCGATCGGTCGCATCGATCGTATCGCACCGATCGGTCGCACCGATCCTGTCACACCGATCGGTCGCACCGATCATGTCACACCGATCGGTCTTACACCGATCAATCACACACTGATCGGTGATACACCGATCACATCGATCGGTCGCACCGATCGGTGACACACTGATCGTGTCACAACGACCTGTCGCACACCGATCGGTCGCACCGATCGGTGACACACCAATCGTGTCACACTGAAATGACTTCCTACCACCAGGACGCCACCCTTAGGATCTAGAATTTGGCAAAGGGATGTACAATGAGGGTCTGGGCCATTACAATGTAAGAGAAATTACTTAGTTTAATATCCTTATGCATCAGATTTATGATCATGTTTCCTTTACATAATATAATTCATATACATCTTAAGATAATTTACATATTTTGGTCATCCATAAGATAAATTACTTTATCATCAACTGAATTTTAGCGCAATCAGTGATACTATTCATAAGATAATTCTTTATTATGTAAGATAAATCTAAGCGCATAAGAGAAAGTCCTTAGTTAATTTTTCCGCAACCAATCAAAGCATTCAAAAAAGTTAATAATATGAGATATGGTATGAAAACACTTTAGATAAACATATCAGTAAAACAAATAATCATTTTTAGAGCATCCAAATATAGATATGTTTATGAGATATGGTGGAACAATATAAGTTTCTCCAATACTTAGCACTCCACTTTCTCCCTCATTTGGTTTTCCAAACTCATTAGCTCGAATCATGATTCACTCAGATGATCATGATGCTTGAGTCTTTGATGATCACAACAAGCATCGTATAATTTATAATCCTTACTTAGTCAAAATATTAATTTATAATTCTTATAATTTTCATATTTTAAAAAACTATCTAACTTTTACATAGCACCCTGGAATATATAGATACCCATATATGACCACCACTCTATAGTGAATCACCTTATGTCAAAGACAGAAACTCAAAACCATTTATGTTGATCCACATATGTTATGATAGACTCTTACATGGTAACTCTTATATCAATAACATAATTGTGAATCCCATTTCATGAATGACTATTATGCATCCCCTTACATCAATCTTCATAAGTGAATCCCATTAGGTGAATTTAAACTTATACATTCTTCCAAATTACTTCTCCAAATCATATTAAAGGCTCTAAAAATCATCTTCAACCATCTCCATTAACTCAAAAGCACTTCAAACCTCATAAAAAGGATCTCCCTTCAATAGATGGATCTTCAATAAATCAATTAGAATCTTTATTCATTAATTAATCTATTAATCTCTCCCACTAGCTATAAGATTCAAAACTCTTTCAAACCTATTATAGACAGCACTTAAACATAATCAGTACCAATATTTACCTTGAAAACAGCTTTTTAATCATAAAATATTGGTGTTTCTACTTGAATATATCCATCCAAGTTCTTCAATCTGTAAAAACTATTTCCTTTATCATTTATTGTGGTAGCAGCTTCATCATCTCTTCATAACCACTGAACACATATTGATATCTTCTCAATACCAAGAAAAACTTCACTTATTGACAAAAAAATATATTCCAATCAATTGGCACTTATGTTTCTTAGGTGGATCCCAAAAACAGTTATAGAGGTTCATAGATTCCATGGTTATATAGGCTATTTAGAGGGATCATGTGTGATTTATCTCAGATTTTGAATGCTTTAACAACTTTGATCAAGAAGGATCGGGCCTTCATATAGACTAGTCGATGTCATGTAGCATTTGAGTACCTAAAGGAGAAGTTTATTGGTTCTCTTTTTGTTTCTTTTCCAAAAAGAATCATGTTTGAGGTCTTATATAATGATTATCATCTATGATTAGTGTGTATTTTTATATTTTAGAGGGAAGTGTTCTCTTATGGGTCTTGGAAGTTACGTCCTCATGAGCATAACTATGCTACCCTGATCTTGAGTTGGTAGTGGTAGTGTTTTCTTTGAATTTCTGATGACATTACCTCATTAGAATGTTTTTTATGGTCTCCATCAATCACAAAAGTCTAAGGTATATTTTCTCATGATGATATTTCAATCTAAATTAGTGTTAGTTAGGGAGTTCTTATATGAATATGACTTTGAGATATACTACACCTCAGGGAAAGGAAATATTATAGTTGATGTGTAAGAGAGAAGTCTCAGGGTGGTGGTGTTCATAATTCTGAAGACGCATGGAGGGTGATAGAGGATATTGTATGTTTTCATCTTAGTATGGAGTAAGTTGGTGATATATATTTCCTATATTAGATGTAATTACACTCTTCATTACTATAATAGGTAAAGGAGTCTCATTTTGGAGATCTTGAAGTGAAATTTTGGTGGGATCATGTCATCTATGGAGATGCTCTAGAGGAATGATCAGAGGATAATCATCATCGAGTATTATTTCCGGGGAACCTATTTATTCTATCAATGATGCAATATATGGTTCTCTATGAGTTGCATAACTTACCTCTAGTTGTTTATCTCGGTATATCCAAGATGTTTCATTCTTTGAGTATTCAATTCTTATGGTTAGAGATGAAGAGTTCAGAGGTTGAGTTCATGTCTCAGTGTATAGTTTGTTAGAGGTTAAAGGATGAACATTATGCTTCTATTAGTTTTTCATATCCATAGAACATTCCTGTGGGGAAGTAGGAGAAAATATCAAAGGATTTCAATATTAGGTTTCTTCGATTTCATGGAGGATGTAATGTCAGCTGGGTGATTATTGATCGGTTGATATAGGTGGATCATTTCTTAGAAATCAAGTAGTTGGGTAAAAAATATTCTTTGGTTTGGTTTTATGTGGATAAAGCAGTGAAGATTCATGGGTTTCCAAGGATGATCATCTCTAAACATTATCCTCTCATTACCTCACAAGTATGGAAGGATCTTCATCATGATTTTGGATCTCAGTTGTGCCTTAACATTTCTTTTCACTCTCAAATGGGCAGTTAGATGGATCGAACTATCCAGGCATTGGAGAACATGTTGCATAAATAAGTTCTAGATTTTTTAGGTTCATGGGTGAAGAACCTATCATTGGTTTTGTTTACCTATAACAATAGTTATCATTATTCCACTGGTATGGCTTCATTAGAGGAATTTTATAAGCATACTTGAATATCTCTTTTGTGATGAACTGAGTTTAGGGAATCAATTATTCTTATACTAAATTTTATACAGATCATGATAGAGAAGGTGTGGGTGATTTTTGAGTATATGAAGTCTACTCATGATCATCATAAGTCTTATAATGAACAAAGTAGGAGACCTATGGAGTTTAAGTTTGCTAATACTTTTTTTTAAGGATTCTCCTCATCATGGGAAGTGGAGTTTTGGTCGATGTAGTAATTTTTTTCTCGATTCATTAGATCTTTTGAGGTGGTATAGAATATTGAGGAGGTAGTTCATTGGTTGGATATTCCTCCACATATGGATTAGATCCATTATTTCATCCATTGGTGGAATCTTCATCGATATCTTCACGTTGTCTCTCATTTCATTGATTTGGGTGGTTTAGATATTAAGGATGATGTGATGTTCATTGAGTGGCTTGTTGAGATTTAGGGTCACCAAGATTAGGTGTTGCATGGGCTTTCAATTCCCTTGGTTCGTGTCTTATAGAGGCATAGTGGATTGGAGGAGTGTACAAGGGAACATAGGTTATAGATTCAATCTTAGTATCCCATGATATGTTGAATCTTTTTTTGGTGATATTGGGAGCTAATATATTTAGGGTTGTTCGTTATTTTTTTCTACATTATTCTTTGGTGGTGGCGAGATTTCAATTTGAGAGGTTTCTCATTGGTTCTTTTATTTTGTGGTTGCATTTTTATTCTTCAGCGGGTTTTTTTATTCTTGAGGATAAAAACCATTTTATAGGTATTTAATGTAGTGGCCCAAGCTTTCTCGAACCTATAATTTGTGTTTTTCAGGTGTTAGAGGTGTTAGGGGGAGTTTTGAGAGAGTTCAAAGGAAAAGAAATGGAGTTTTGTATTTTAAAGACTCAAAACATCCTTTTGGAGGAGAACTATGTTATTTTAGAAGTTATGGTTTTCTATAAGGGAAATGGTCCATCCGTTTTGATGGGATTGGTGACATGGGGTTTGAAATGCCTATTTTGGGGGATAATTAGGCCATGGTGTTCATCTATGTTATAGATGAGGGTATTTTGGTGAGTGGGATTTCTAGATATACTTAGTGGGATCCTTATAATAAATGGGTAGGGGAAATTTTGGTTTCAGTGGTTTTGAATTCAATATATTTTGTTCATGAGGTTTCTTTAGTGTGATATTTCCTTAGTGGAATCCTTATAAGAAATTGGTAGGGTAAATGCTAGTTTCAGTGGTTGTGCATTCAATATGTTGTGTTTCTGAGGTTTCTTTAGTGTGATCAAGTCATGGTAATAGGATGGAAATAGATAGGGTGGTCCATCCATGCTGTAGTGGTTTGAGGATTAGAGTTAGGTTTTAAGGTTGAATCATATGTTATGAGAGTCTCCATATCATGGTGGGAGTCAACCCAATTTTTAAAATGGTTGTAACGGCCACAATATTAATGGAGATATAGTTATTTTAAGTTCCATGAAATTTGAATCTTCTTTGACTAACCTCATGCATGCCACGGTGGTGTCCACACCATGCTATGGAGGGGTCTCCCATGTTTTCATTATAAATAGGGGTTGTCCGCTTCTCTTGGTTTTACTTCATCTGTTTCCCTCAAACCCTATCCAACCCTAATAACTCCTTTGGTTCTTCCCAGCCATCTCCCTATGGATCTATACCTCTTGCTTTGTATGCTGAATCTCCTCTTAATTTAAGGTTCTTTCTCTTTATCCCTCTCTAATATCATCCCCTCTCTTTCATTCTTCTTTATCAAGAGGATTTGGTAGTAGGATCCCAAGGTTTTGGTTGGAGGTATTAAAAGGCTTGATGAGATATGGATATGGATATTTCATGTGGTGGATCATTTTGAGTTAGGTGGTGTTGATTGTCGGTTCCCCTACATTCTTGCAATGCATTCTTCAAGATCATATTGAGGTAGGGGATTCAAGAACCCTCTCTTATCTTTTATTAAGTGTAAATTTGGAATTATTATTATTATGTCTTCAATGGTAACATTCTCATAATTAACTTAACAAAGATAAAAAATTGGATTAAATAAATTGTAAGTGAAGATGATTTGTATGTTATTTAAATAATTTCCATGTTACTTCTAGTGTGATTTTTTATATTGATTTGATAATTTTAATGTTGTGATATCGTTTTTGTTGTTGTTGTTGATATGCTTTACACATTTATAATTAGTTAAGTCACTTAAGGATGGTAATGAAAATAAAAAACATGGAAAATTAGAATTAACAATTTTCTTGTTTATGCATAATGTGTTTAATGAATAAATGAGTATGAAAAGGGAATGATTAATGTTATTTATTACAGTGATTGATGTTGTTTTCTACTTTTTTTCTATGGTTGTTCTTTCTAGGATTAGAGTGGTCTTAGTAGTTTGTTTTGTGGTTGGAATTGTGTCAATGATACGTTTTTATTATGTGGTTGGTGTGGGGAGGATATAACTGATGTGTCATTAGAGTGGAAATAAAGTGGTGATTGTTGGCATGAGATAGTGTAATGGTTGATGCAATGTTGGCATGAGATGGTGTAGTGTTGATTGATGGCGTGAGATAGTGCAGTGGTTGAGATAGTGTAGTGGTTGATGCAGTGTTGGTGTTATTGTGGTTTGTTTTGTAGTTTCCCAGTAATATTGAATAACATTGAAATAATGATTTTGTTAATGGGTATGGGCTACAATGAATTGAATGGTGTGCTAAATATGATTAATAGATATATGGTTAATGATATGTTGGAATTGAATAATGAAATATAGAAAACTGATATGGCTGGTAAAAAATAAATGGATAAAATAATATGTTATAGTGAATGTAATGTGGCTGGTAAATGAAAACTTTGTAAAATTAGTAACGATGTTATAAAATGGGAAGTTGTAAGTGATGGTTGTTATGCAGTAGTAGTGTGGTTGGATTGTGTTTTGGTCGGTTGTGGTAGTGGTTGTTCATGTGCGGCGGCGGTGATAAAGTGACGGTTTCATGTTATAGTAATAGATGCAAGGTATTTGGGAGTCGGCTCTTAGGATAGGATTATGTGGTTTGTTATGTCCTTTGTATTTTCTTTTGATGTTTTATGCACCACCACCCGAGTCAAGTAACCTCACAAATTCCCAAATGAGGTTGTGGATTCTGGGTGTTTTCCCCAACATATAGGATAGAGGTGACATGGATAGATGACTACTCTACCTTCCCTTTTCTCTCTTCCAAACATAGATAGTTTTTGATGGCCAGAGGATATGATATGATATGTAGCAATGATGTGATTATGTGGAAGCATTGTTTTGGCATACATGAAAGGGAGAGGGTGTGAGTTAAATGTCCTTTATGATTGTGTATTTTAGTATAAAGAGGAAATGGATATGTGGTTGTGGTATACAGTATGTGGTAGTGGATATGTGGTTGTGGGTATGAAGTGTTTATGCGGTTTTATGAATATAGAAGGGATGGGAGAATCAATATGTAAGTTTTTGGGGTGTGATGGCAACTAATTTGGTGGGGGAGTGGTTGTGGAGTACCTTATATATATATTTATATTTTTTAATATAATGTTGTTATTCTTGTATTCTTTTCTTTTCTTTTTTTAAAAAAAAAGAGATCTTCCCTAATCTTTTGGTATGTTTTTATTCTTGTGTGTGTTGTTGGTTGAGTGAGCCTTTGTGAGTAGGAGTGGTAGTTGGCCTGATATGTGTGATGAGTTGGTTCTGGTATTTATTAACTAAGGCATTAAAATGCTTGTTTCATGTTTTCATGAGAGGTTTTGGGGAGGATCCTACTGAGTATACTTGTTACTCACTGATGTTATTAATATTTTCATGACTTATTATATACTCTCTTTACTTATTTTATATGAAATGTGCATAATGTGTATGAAATATTAATATTTTAATACTAAGTATAATTTTTGAGCATTTTTAGAAGTAGTTCAATTGAGTTAGTTTACTATTTTATTTATAACTCTCACCATACTGATTAAAATTATGTGGTTCTTGTTTTTTAGGATTCCATATTCAATTTCTCACATATCATTAGAATAAATAATGGTCCAACTCAGCCATTTGAAGGCTCATATGGATCACACAAGATGACCCAAAGAATTTGTGAAGAGACTGGACTAGCCATGATGATTGAGTTTCTGGTCTCACTCCCGAAGCCTATATTTTTTTACACTCCACTATGTGTTCGTGATTATCCAAAAGGATCATGGGTAAAAATTTCAGGGCCCAACTCTAAGAACAAGGGGCCCAAATGAAGCTTTGAATTTCATCCCACCATTCTGGCTGGGAATTAAAATCAGTATAGTATTAATGCAATATATCCTGATCTAGTTATCAAATCAAGCTTATATTTTTCATTGTGAAAGAGAAGATATAGGCGGCTGACTTTGTTGAAGACATAATTCGGTTTTGAAGGCATCTTCCTATTCAAAAACACTTCCACATTTTGGACTTCAAAAAGATTGGATTGAAATGGACAGATTAAATTTGTTTAACCAACCGGACATAACTTTGGGTACATAGGTCCAAATGACTCCAAATTTTGAGAACGGTCGTCAAACTTTATTATCTACAACTTTGAAGAAGGGGATATCATGAGATTCGGCTGTCTGAATAGCCAACATGGTGATGCAAGTGGAGGGACAGATTGGGAATGAAAACAGTCCACTTTCTTGGGCTATAAATGCATCTCCCTCCTCTCCTTCAAGGGAGTTGGAATTTCAGAAGAGAGGAGCACATATTGGCACGACCAAAGCATTTCCAAAGGCTTGGGATGACCTTCCATACTCATGTTTTCACTTGGGATACCCTTCCTCCTCTCTTTGTTTCCTTTCACTTTTGTGTTGGTCTTCATTTGAAAACATGTAAGTTTGTGTTTTGTAATTCTGTTTTAATGAAAATTTCTTCTTAAATATCTCTTATTCTCTTCCACCTTCTATAGTTTAATATTATTTTTATTAAAATAGTTTAAATTCAGTTGAATCCCCTTCCCTTTTTCTGCTTCCTCATTCAATCGAAAATTCATTTCTAATTCTCATCATCGTTCGTGTGTGTGTGTTCGGCGCACAAATCTTTTCTTATCCCTTTATTTTATCTTTTTAATTTATCATCATAATCATTATAACCAGATTAGTAAGCATTTTAATGGATGATTATATCTTTAATTGGGGTGAGTTATAATTTAGTTATGTTAAGTGATTGAGAGCTTTTGCACGACGAATATTCTTTAAATTAACATTGTGTATGTTGGACTTAACATGTCATGGATTAATGACTTGTTTTGTTTAACATATGGATTCCATGGATTATTGGAACCATAAATACACTATCACAATCAAGTACTGATTGAGATTAGAATCCTAGTTAAGTTAAGGCTTGGATTAAATCCTTAACACTTAGGAATTCCAATCAACGTCAACTTGTGACATGGGTGTTAATTCAATGCAATATAAAGCAAATCTCAAGGATATCACAAGCTTAACTACCTAATGATGAACTCATCCCAATATTTATCAAATTATTAAATAAATCTTAATCAATCAATCATTTCAATTAAGCTCTGCAAACAAACCCCCCAATAAAAATACAGTCAACTAAAAACAAGCAACTATTACAAAGTATCATTGCCGAAGATTCTACCCGAGTGCTGCTATACACATTAGCAGAGAACCAGAACATTGACCGGTTGATAGTCGACAATCGGCCATGCATTTCACTCACCCCTATATATATATATATATATATTTGTTTTTATAGATATGCATAAGGGAGTTGGTGATCGGGATTAATAGTACTAACTCATGTTGTTCGTTGGTGTTCATGGAGTCACTGTCATAGGAGTTATATTTGGGTATTGTTGTGAGACCTTTTTTATGTATGAAATTGCATGCTTTGTAGGATTATGAATTATTTTATATTATATGGTATTGATATATGGTTTTTATCTTATGTTTCAGGGGTTTATGAGGGTAATGTCTCTCATATGTATGTTTTATAGGTGCTAGTCACCAACTTGTGGCAAGTTTGAGGTTTGTTTCAGGGGTCACCCTTGTCTTCACTGCTATCCCATGAGGGGTTCCAGTTGGGGCAGGTCATAACAAACAAAGTGTGAGAATGGTTTTATCCAATAGATTTTTCAAAATCGCTTGTATGATGATTTTTTGAATAGAGTTGTCTAAAAAATTAGAAATTTCAATCAACGACTTAATAGCATGGGTAAATAAGAAATCATGAATTATAATTATAATTAACTATTAAAGTAAAATATAATTATCATGACTTTCCAGCCCCTATAATGTCATGCTCACCACATTTACATATTTGGAAATATTAAAACAATAACCATTAATCCCCTTGACCATCTTCTAAATGGAAAGAAATGTCTCTTCCTCTTTTTTACTCATCGTTCAGGTATGCATTATTACCCTTGCCCAACTATAAATACAAAATTTTTATCATTCCCACTTCGGGTAAATCATATTGTTCATTGACATTGTCTTTTGATTTCCCCTTGATTCCCAAGCCAGTCCACAATATATCATCGCACACATTTTTCTCAATATGTATCATATCCAAATTATACATTAAAATTTTGTCTTTCCAATTAGGAAATTCAAAGAAAATACTTTATTTCTTCTAATTATGATCGTGTTATCTATTTGCAGTAAGAATGGACAACAATGTGGAAGAAAACTAATGCCAGAAATCATACATTGCGTGAATGTTTCTTGGTCAAGATATGCTAAAATTTAAACCCCTAACATGATTTGGGGTGTCATGCACTCTATTTTCATCAAATGACACTTTGTCTTTTCTAAATTTGTGCAGCGGAGGAAGAAAGTGTATGTGATCAAGGTATAACCACTTTCTACAGTGATTTAGCCATATTGATTTCTTACTTTTATTACAACAAGGATAGGGAAATTATTTTTCTTTACTCCAACCTGATAAGTTAGCATATGTTGGGATATCATTGATTTTTCATAACAAAGTTGTCTGCGGTCTAAACATTTCATTACATATCGAGTCAAAAGTGATCACACCTTCCAACTAAATTTCTTATAGCCCAAAAATCAATGATTACATATAAACATCAATTTTATCATCGAGTCCCCTTAGTCCACCAATAAGATGGAAGAATAACAAAAATGGTTTCTTCATACATAACCATGGGGGAAGGTTGTATAGAACCAACACCACTAACCACATATTGTAGATTGCACTTACCATAGACTTAAACGGGTTTAAACCATCTGCTACCAAACCTAGTCTCACATTATGAATATCATGGGAATATTCTAAGTGTTTCTCATCAAAATCTTCCCTTACCAAAGAATTTGTTGGGTGGATAAACTTATCATCCTTATTCTTTTTCTCTTAACATCATGTCATCAATTTAACAATTTTAGATGACATGAAGAATCACTTTAACCTCAATTTCTATGGGAAGTAATGCATCAGCTTCATAAAGATTTTTATCCCATGGTTTGATACCCTACCAACATGGATATGGTGTCCCTGATTAACCTCATTGTTCTTCCACATGGATGACCTAAAATAGTACAAGCAGTAAGGTGAACATTCTCTATTCAAAACAAGCATGCAATTGTTGGGGTACATATCAATGGTCTGATATGTGAAACCTAGGTTGTGTTGGGGATCGGAACTCGAAGCAACAAGCACAGAACTTACTCTGAAAGATCCCCCATGACTTTGGTGTCTGGAACTGGGAAGTCTAGGCACCCCAGCCACTGCACCGAGTCATTCTTGCATCTAGTTCCAGTCCTCTCGAGGTCTTCATTCTGTGAAAACAAACAAAAGTTCACAATAAGCAAACAAGCATGCAAGCACAAAGTACAAAACAATGCATAATAAGATTACATGGTTCGGACTTTCGTCATATATCCACAGGAGAACAACCACATCACTTTCATTCAATGAAGAGAAACATAAAGGTTACAATAATTTCCATCATTCGGAACTCTACCTAGATCACCGGGAGATGTGCCACCAACATCGTTCGGTCATCATATCTTCTGGATCCCTCCTGGTCTTCTCCCTTAAAGGTCTCGACCTCCACCTTTGGCTCTGTGTGCGCCCAGGTTGGCTTCCCCAGAAGGGGAGCCACCTCTGCCTTTGTCAGGCCTTGTCTTCTGCTCGTCAGTCATACTCAACAAATGTCACCGCATCCATTTATATAGACCTCAAATCCATCTCCAATTAATAAAATCAACATTAAGTTTTCCATCCATTAATATTGTGAATTAATTCTCCATTAATATTGGGAGAGACTCCACTATTATTGTTGAGATAAATATCTCCATTAATGATTTTCTCTCACTCCAATAAATGGGCTGGACTCAAATCAATTTTGTATTGAGAATCATATTCGTAGGTTGAGTCCAACAATCTACCACTCGAAGACTATTCTCATGCTCTCACTAATGTTGAAACTAGTCCAGCTTCCATTCACCATTCTTCTACAGCGCCTGCATCGTTCTCCACACCATGTTGCATTAATCATCCAGGCTCCCATGGAAGTCGTTCCTCCTCAATCTTCTAGAACCATGATATGATCTTTTCACGGTCTATGTGAAACTCATCTGAATGCCTCCACGAAATTTTTTTCCAATGCAATCAGGAACGAGTTTTCATCCTCCGATTTTATTGAAATTCCAAATAACAAGTTGTGTTGTGATCCATATCCATGGCCTCACTCTATTGGACTTACAAGCATTTTTTAAGACTCTGCTACCAATATTTTGCACCACCCAAGATCTTTTTGGTACAACAAACTCCAACGACACCATCAGAACCGACCTTCATCTGGTAGTTGTAGCTTCCAGAAAATCTGATGTCATAAAGATGACGAACTGCCACTAAAACTTCCTTCAGTGCAACCATGGAAACATGGTCCTTTTCTCCCACTGATTCCTGCTTGTTTCTGACTCTTTGAGAGCCCACCTCATCACAGAAGATCCTTTCATTTCTCTATCAATCCACCTAAAGATCGTTATCATAGAGACGAAAACTGAAAAATCCCTTCTCTATCTGCAACGTCATGCAGAACAGGGGCACCGGCTGAATCTTCTATCGACTTGAGTTGACAATTGAAGGCTTCATATGACATCTCCTTCCCTGAGTTCTTGCTATCGTGGACTTCCGGTTTTATTACCTTCTAGAATTTCAATAGTCTTGTACCAAGCTCCAAATGTCACCCAACGAACGGAACATGCCATACGACACCAGCAGGAAAGAAGACTTTCGATATTCCAGCAACACCGCTGATACCGCTGCCATCTTCCGGTGACATTCTTCCGGACATCTGATAAACCACCTAACCTGAGGTACCCCAGCACTCTTCTACCAAGCTCTGATTGTCACCAACAATGGAATAGGTATCATGACTCCTACTGGTCAATTGGACTTTTGATATTCCAAAGACACCTCTGGTACCGCTGATGTCTTCCTGTAACGTCCTTCAAGTCCTCGATAAACTACTCCACCAGATATTTTCCACTATGTTATGCAATCGAACACTTTAACCAACCTTTGATACCATGTGTTGGGGATCAGAGCCCTAAGCAACAGGCGCAGAACTTGCTCCGAAAGATCTCTCATGACATTGGTGTCCGAAACTGGGGAGTCTGGGCACCCCAACCACCGCATCAAGTTGTCCTTGCATCTGGTTTCGATCCTCTCAAGATTTTTATTCCCGACAACAAACAAAAGCTCATGATAAGCAAACACACATGCAAGCACAAAGTACAAAACAATGCACAACGAGATTACGTGGTTCGGACTTTCGTCCTACATCCATGGGAGAACAGCGGCATCACTTTCATTCAATGAGGAGAAACATCAAGATTACAAGAATTTCTATCATTTGAAACTCTACCTATATCACCATAATATGTGTCACCAACATTGTTCGGTCGTTGAATCTTTGGGCTCCCCCCTTCTGGTCTCTTACTCTGCAAGTCAAGACCTCTGCCATTGGTTCTGGTGCCTTCGGCTCTGTGTGCGCCCAGGTTGGCTTCCCCACCGGAAGGAGAGCCACCTCCACTTTCATCAAGCCTCATCTTCTGCTCGTCAGTTATACTCAAAAAATATCACCACATCCATTTATATAGACGTCAAGTCCATATCTCCAATTAATACCATCAAAATTAATTTTTCCATCCATTAATATTGAGAATTAATTCTCCATTAATGTTGGGAGAAACTTCACTATTAATGTTGAGATAAATCTCTCCATTAATGATTTTATCTCTCTCTAATAAATGGGTTGAACCCAAATCAATTTTTTATTGAGAATCATATTTTCAGGTTGAGTCCAACAGGTTGTCGATCAACTTGTGAGCATAGTAGTACGACATCAAAATCTTCACTATAATAGAGAGCACCTATTAAACAATACCAATAAGAGGTTTTTATCTGCAATTTCAAGGTCTTCAAATGTAATAGCTCTATGATCAATGAAAATGTATTAAATCCAATGCATCCAAGATATAATTTAGTATTTGTATCATCAAGAATTTCAATGAATTTCAATGATTCTCCATCTATGCAAGAACGAGGATTACTCCTTCCAATTTCATCATTCACAAAGTTACTCTTTGTTGGAGGAAACTAACATATCATTTCATCTTGTAATTAGATTCATCAGATTAATTTTTATCTCGTCAACATCCATCTATTCACTTTTTGATCAAAGACACTTTCCCATGACATGCCCCATTCATATAGTTTATCAAAAACTCATTCACAAAAAAAATGTTCCCTCAAGATACTTCAATTGAAAATATATGTCCACATATTTCCTACATGAATCACTAATAGACTCACTTTGAAATACACTAATTAAATCAATAAATTACTTAATCTCCTCAAAATACTCATCAAAAAATCTATCTAGCATATCAATCAAACTCCTATCTATATTTGTATTTGTGAAATATTAACTAATTGGCATATGGGAACAATACTTATTAATAGAAATGTACATGGGCCGAGTCTAGCAGGCATGAGCCAAGTTTTAATTAGAATAATATATACATACATATGACCAAAACCGACCTGACCCGATTATGTTTTAAAAAGGGGAGCACGAAAGCCCGGCAGACATTTTTTTCCAATGGACCGAGCCAGACCCAAGCTGGCATGAATATTTTTGTTTTTTGCTCAAAAATCCAACCAGTTCGGCCCAACCTGAAAAAAAATCCAGCCAGAACTTATTAAAACTCAGCACGAAGGCCAAAATAGTAATAAAATAAAACCAAAAAAGAAATCATAAATATTTAAAAACTCATAAACTTTATGGTAAAACATCCCAAGTACTTGTCGGCAATTTCTTCCTGGACGGCACCGCCCCCCCTGATTTTTCAAAGGGGGCTGGCGGGATAGATGGTGGGTGGCCAACCCCACCCAATCTTCCAGCGGGAGAAGTCAAGGGGAAGGGGTGAGGAGGCCTATAAAAGGAGTCTCTCCCCTCTTCCAAAGATCATCACCCTCATCATCTCATCTCATCATCACATTCATCTAGTTTATCTCATCTAGTTCTATTTACGGTATTTAGTGAGGCAGCTTTCCCCTTTATTCAACAAAGAATATTACGAGGGTTTTCTCCTTGTAATAAGTGAGGGAATGTGTACCCACATTTACCCCATAGTGATCCTTCTATTTGCCCGTGGTTTTTTTACCCATTCCATTTGGGGGGTTTTCCACGTTACATCTGGTGTTCATTTATTTTTCCGCATTTTGCACTTTATTTTTATCTCGTGATTATCACTGCACCAGTGGGCCAATCATTTTTCGGTCCCAACAAGTGGTATCATAGGCAAGGTTTTGGCCCGGTGTTGTTCACATTTTCGTGTATTAATAATTCTCGTAAATTCGAGTATATTCTGTGATTGCAACTCTGGTTGATCTGTCACATCAGAAAAAAAAATTACTGAGATTATTAAATACACCGTTGTGAAACGGAGGAGGTTCTGGACTAACATCGTGTCAAGATGGCGACGAAATTCGAGATCAAAAAATTCAACGGGAATAATTTTTCGTTGAGGAAAATGAAGATGCAGGCAGTGTTGCAGAAAGATAATTTTCTACTAGCAATTGGCGAAAAGCCGACGGGTGTGACAGAGGAGAAATGGAACGATATGGATGGGAATGCTATTTCCAACATCCATTTGGCTTTGGCAGACGGTGTCCTATCGAGCATTGCTGAGAAAAGATGACGAAGGAAATATGGGATACTTTGACGAAGCTATACGAGGCCAAGTCACTGCACAAAAAAAATTTCCTAAAGAGAAAATTGTACAATCTTCAGATGGCAGAGTCATCATCGGTGACCGACCACATCAACAACCTCAATACTTAGTTCGCTCAACTCACGGTGTTGGGCTATAAGATTGTGGATACTGAACGTGCAGAGATTGTGGCAAGAAGGGGCACGTCAAAAAGGATTGTTGGAATAAGAAGAGTGGTGAAAAGAACTCTCAGGGGAATGTGGCGAGTACTTCTGGAAAAGGAGATATATTATTCAGTGAAGCAGCAACGACTACTGGAAGTAGGCAACATCTCAACGATTCATGGATTATCGACTCAGGAGCAACATGGCACATGACGTCTCGACGGGAATGGTTTGACCAAAATGAAACCATCCCGGAAGGACTTGTGTACATGGGGAATGATCACACTCTGAAGATCATTGGAGTCGGTACCATCAAACTGAAGATGCATGATGGCATAGTACGGACCATCCAAGGAGTACATCATATGAAGGGCCTAAAAAAGAACATATTGTCTTTGGGACAGTTTGATTATACGACCACTTTGTGTATAAGGTTGTATTTGTTGTCAATAGTTGTCAATGAAGATCAAAATGAAGGAGATCAAGAAGTACTCCAATGAAATGGAATGGAGGAATGGAAATTCAGATGATTATTGTACTGATTATAAGTTCAGAAAACATGTGCCAAAGGTGAAACATTGTTTACAATAGTGAAGAATGGTGAGGTATAATCCATCTAACGATGATTAAAGAAGAATGGAGATTTGATGAAGACCATGCAATTCTTCATGATTTCATGAGAACCATACAAGAGACTTCTTGACGAATAGAATCGTATGATTTGCATAAAGTAGAGAATGACGGTTGAAGAAGAAGACAAAGTGCAAGGGATTGGAATTATAAGATGGCCATGCACTTCAAATTATATCAAAATATGATAATGCTAAAGCTGATCTATCAAAGGATATATATCACGATAATGGAGTTTGTGATGAAAGAAGAAGAGCTGCTGAAGAAGGCAATTTGAGGTGATTGTGCTTGTTGACAAAGCAAACCATGACATATAAATTTGTTGACAAATGGGATTTCATGGTGGCATGTCGACTTCAAGAGTTGTGATTAATGATCCATGTTTGATTCAAGAGCATCGACAAAGGAATGGATGATCTGGAGGCTGTACAAAAAGAGCAGATACAAGGTGGCTCCATTTTCTAGTGTTTGCCAAATTTTTGGGCCTGAAAATCGACAAATGAAGAAAAGTGGTTTTTGGAAAAGGGACTTGTGCGTCGTGTACTTGAAGGTGAAGAAACTTGCGCACCCAATGTTTTTCAAGATCAGAACATCAAAAATGGCAAAGGGAAAAGGGGCGATCAAGTATTGGGTAGGTCGCGCAAGTGACTTGCGCGTCGAGGAAGGACTTGCGCGTCGGTGCCTAAAAGGATTGGAAACTTGTGTGTCATTTGTCCTTCGTGATCAGATCATCATAATATAGAAAAGGACGAAGGGGCGCCTAAGTTTTTAAGTTAGTCGCGCAAGTGTCTAGGGGACAGAAGACTTGCGCGCCGAAACTTGCACGTTGAGGGGAGACTTGTGCGCCGTCGTGCAGATTGTTCAAATGCCTATAAATATAGATCAACCCCTCCTAATTCTATATGATCGCAACACTTAGAGAAAATCAGAGCTCCTGTTGTGCAGGTGTGGTGGTCGCGCAAGTGGTGAGTGGTCACGCAAGTGGTTTGGTGAGACTTGCGCGCCAGATTTTAGAAGTTGTGTGCCGGATGTTGGCGCCCAAGGAGGTTTGGGCGAGAAAGGAAGTGATTCGTGCAGGTCTGAAGTTGAAGAAGGTGGTGTCGTGTAGGGGGTTTGGTGATACTTACGCGCCAGTTTGGACTTGCGCGCCGAAGACTTGTGCGCCGTATTGGGACTTGCACGCCGGGCTTGGAGAAGAGCGCCAGGTGTTGTTAGAGAACGCCCGTCTTTTTGGAGCTGCACAAAAGCTGGAAGATTGACTGATACCTTCAGTACAACAGATGCTGTATTCATTTGTGAAGATGGAAGAACAGTGAACAATTTGGTTTTATGAAGAGAAGTGGTACCGCACACACATGACTGGTGTTTAACACCCTCATTGTGCTTTGCGAAGAGAAGAAGAACGGTTCATGCAACTAAACTCAGATCTGCATAGAAAGAGGGGAATATATCAATACAATCAGGTGTCGGTATTGGGAATCAAAGGAAGAGAAGAAGAAGATTTAGTGCATTCAGTTATTGTACTAAAGAAGAAGATTTAATACAAAAGATCATCAACTCAGTACTCTGATGCAAGCATTGTCTCATGCTAAACAGGAGACAAAGACTTCAATGAAAATCTATTGAAGAGACCTTCACGTCTATAAACTGAGTGGGACTTCACCAAGGGCAGTAAGCCAAGGGGAGTCAACGGGAGTGACCTGAGTGACGCAGTGAGCTATCCATGAACCTTTGTAAAGGCAGCGTGCCTGGGACAGAGTGACTGTGCCTGAAACATTGTAATCCACAACTAGTGAAGTTTAGTGGAATTTGGTACGATCGGCAACTTGTCGGCGTATGCTCCTTGAACGTAGCCCTTAGTGGTGAACCAAGTAAAAATTGTTTTGTCATCTCTTTGCATTTGAATGTTTCATTACTGATCATTTCCATCATACAGGTTTAACCAGTTCCTACCATCATGGGAACAAGATCCTTGGTTTTAAAAGAAAATGTTGACACCCTGATTTACCCCTCCCCTCTCAAGGTGTCCCAGGGTCCCACATTTGATGACATTGGATGCAAGACTTGCACCGAGAATGGAGTGATAAGAATTGTGAAGGGCGCGCTTGTGGTAATGAAGGCAGAGAAGATCTCGAAGAACTTGTACATGCTTATGGGTGAAACGTACAAGGAGGCGGAGATAGTTGTTGCATCAACTAACTCAACAGAAGAGTTGATAGCGTTATGGCATCAGAAGCTTCACCATATGTCAAAACGAGGCCTGAAGATTCTTGCTGATCAGAAGTTGCTGCCTGGGCTGACAAAGGTATCCTTACCATTTTGTGAGCATTGTGTTTTGAGCAAGCAACACAGGTTAAAGTTCGGGATGTCAACAGCAAGAAGTCAAGAGATCTTGGATTTGATCGATTCTGATGTTTGGAAAGCACCAGTTATATCCCTAGGAGGAGCAAGGTACTTTGTATCATTAATTGTTGATTATTCCAGGAGATGTTGGGTGTACCCAATCAGGAGGAAGGCAGATGTTTTTGAAATCTTCAAAACATTCAATGCACGGAAGGAACTTGACTCTGGAAAGAATATCAAGTGTTTGAGGACTGACAATGGTGGAGAATATACTAGCGAGGAGTTTGATACTTTTTGTCAACAGGAAGGAATCAAGAGACAGTTCACGGTGGCGTACACTCCTCAGCAGAATGGAGTGGCAGAGCGGATGAACAGAACCATGTTGAATAGAACAAGGGTGATGCTGAAGACTCCAGGTATTGCCAAAACTTTTTGGGAAGAAGCAGTGAATACCGCAAGTTATGTGATCAACTGATCTCCTTCAATGGCGATTGAGTTGAAGACACTGATGGAGATGTGGACTGGTAAACCCACTGACTATTCTCAGTTACATACTTTTGAAAGTCTTGTATATGCATTGTTTAATGACCAGGAAAGATCAAAGTTGGATTTGAGATCCAGGAAATGTATCTTGTTGAGGTACACTAATGGTGTGAAGGGGTATCGTTTGTGGGATCCCACTGCCCACAAATTTATCATCAGCAGAGATGTCATTTTTGCAGAAGATAAGGTGTAGATGACAAATGATCAAGACACAGCTAATGAGAATACAGAAACTACAATAGTTGAAGTAGAGGACAAATCCAAGGAAGAACTAGTTTCCTCTGAGGCATTACCAGAGCACGATGATCAAGTACCAGTTGAGTTTGGAACACGACGGTAAACTCAGGAGAAAAGAGTACTAGTATGGCACTCAGACTATGTCACTGAGAGCAATTTTGTGTACTGCTTTTTGACAGAAGATGGAGAGTCATCTTCATTTGTGGAGGTGACCCAGAGTCCAAATATATCCTCATGGATGGTGGCGATGCAGGTGGAACTTGAAGCCCTGCATAGGAACAAGACTTGGGATCTTGTTCAATTACCTCATGGAAGGAAGACTATCAGAAACAAATGTGTCTTTAAGATCAAGCGGGATGGAAATGACTAGGTGGAAAGATATCGTGCAAGGTTGGTGGTCAAAGGATTTGCTCAGAAGGAAGGTATTGATTTCAATGAAATATTTTCTCATGTTGTTAGACTGACGACTATTCGGTTAGTTCTGACGATGTGTGCTATATATAGCTTACATCTAGAGTATCTGGATGTGAAGACTGTTTTTCTCCATGGTGATCTTGATGAAGAGATCTATATGCTCCAGTCAGAAGGTTTTTCAGAAGAAGGCAAACAGGACTTGGTTTGCAGGTTGAACAAATCTATGTACGGTCTCAAACAGGCATCGAGGTGTTGGTACAAGAGATTTGATTCATATATCATGAGCATTGGATACGACAGACCTCATTCAGATCATTGTGCATGTTTTAGGGGTTCGGATGGTAATGATTTCATCATTCTTCTGTTGTATGTGGATGAAATATTGGTTGTAGGCCCCAACAATGATCAGATCCAGGAGACGAAGGCACAATTGGCTAGGTAGTTTGATATGAAGGACTTGGGATCAGCAAACAAGATTCTTGGGATGCAGATTTACCGAGACAGAAATAATGGGAAGATTTGGCTATTACAGAAGAGTTACTTACAAAGAGTCGTGAAACGTTTCAACATGAAAGACTATAAGTCAAACTCTACCCTTCTTCCCGTTAATTTCATGTTATCCTCTACGATGAGTCCTAACAGTGAAGCAGAGAGGATGGAAATGTCTCTAGTGTCGTATGCATCAGCAGTGGGTAGTCTGATGTTCGATATGGTTTGTACTAGACCAGACATTGCACATGCAGTGGGAGCAGTTAGTCGATACATGGAGAATCCAGGACGAGAGCATTGGAGCACAGTGAAGAGGATCCTGAGATACATCAAGGTGACCTCAAATGCTGCATTATGTTATGGAGGATCAGATTTTACTGTCAGAGGCTATGTTGATTCAGATTTTGCTGGTGATTCTGACTAGAGAAATCCACTACTGGTTATGTGTTTACTCTTGCAGGAGGAGCTGTGAGCTGGATTTCGAAGTTACAGTCAATTGTGCCTTTATCCACGACAGAGGTAGATTGTACATGGCAGCTACACAGGCTTGCAAAGAGGCAATTTGGATGAGAAGGTTGTTGGAGGAGCTTGGTCACAGAGAGGAGCAGATTCCATTGTTTTGTGATAGTCAGAGCGTCTTGCACATTGCAATGAATCCATGTTTTCATTCCAAGACGAAGCACATTGGGGTACAGTATCACTTTGTCTGAGATGTGATGGAGGAAGGAAGTGTGGACATGCAGAAGATTCACACTAAATAAAATTTGGCAGATTTCCTGATGAAGGCGATTAACTCTGATAAGTTTAGACGGTGCAGATCCTCGAGTGGTCTTGCAGATACTTAAGCAGTATGTTTGGCAGATAGAAAGGATGTGTGGAGACGTAATTGGTTCACAATCAAATCTCCAAGTGGAAGATGTGTCGGCAATTTCTTCTTGGACGGCACTGCCCCCCCCCCCCCCGATTTGTCAAAGGGGGTTGGCGGGATAGATGGTGGGTGGCCAACCCCACCCAATCTTCCAGCGGGAGAAGGCAAGGGGAAGGGGTGAGGAGGCCTATAAAAGGAGTCTCTCCCCTCTTCCAAAGTCATCACCCTCAGCATCTCATCCCATCATCACATTCATCCAGTTTATCTCATCTGGTTCTATTTGCAGTATTTAGTGAGGCAGTTTTCCCCTTTATTCAAAAGAGAATATTACGAGGGTTTTCTCCTGGTAATAAGTGAGGGAGTGTGTACCCACATTTACCCCATAGTGATCCTTCTATTTGTCCGTGGTTTTTTTACCCCTTCCATTTGGATGTTTTTCCACGTTACATCTGGTGTTCATTTATTTTTCCACATTTTGCACTTTATTTTTATCTCGTGATTATCGCTGCACCGATGGGCCAATCATTTTTCGGTCCCAACTATACTTTAACTGAATAAGCACTATCAACTAAACGAGCAACAATAAATAAATAAATATATAACAAAAAATTCCTTATAATTTCCTTCAGCAGCGATCCATATTGCACAAAAATTCCTCAAGCATCGATCCATATTGCACAAAAATTCCTCAAGCAGCACCCCATACTAAAAAAATGAAACACGATCATACCAATTAGCAATTCTTCAACCAAAGAGCCTCCATTATCTCCCTTTAGTTATTGTACCCATAAACAAGAACAAAAGTAATAAGTTGAAAGTTCTATAAGCAATATGAATGAAGGAAAAAAACAGTATGAATGAGATAAACCATCATTTCCCACAAATCAGGTCAATTAGAAATCAAAGATGCATGTTCACTCACGAAATGAAAACACTCATCACACAACAAAGTGTGAAATAGTGATAACTCTCTTCCTAAAATATTAAAGATCGATTCAATACAAAGTTTTTTTAACAAAAATGCTATTTATATTGAAAATTATGACACAAACACGCCACGGATCTTGGTATTCCACCATCATTTAAACTAAATTTATCTTAATAGATTCATCCTCAGAGAAAAATAATACTCATATTATTTGCAAATTATCTATTTTGTTGACAAAATACAAAGAACAAATAACGGAAAGCTAGAATTACTATAATTATGTATGACCAACTTCAATGGTAAATGAAAAATCGAACATTACCAACTTTGATTGACGGAGCAGGTTGACTGGAAATCAATGAGACGCGACTTCAATGAGAGAATAGGGTAAGCAGCGAGTCCACGGTGAGGGGAGGAATGAGAGCAACGACTTCAAATATGGTTCAATGGAAGAAGATTTCAGATTTGGTAAGGGCGGTTGGTTCGGCGCTCGACAGTGACCAATATCCATGTGTGATAAACTTAAATGATAAATGAAAAATAAAACATTACCGGCTTTGATTGATAGAGCACGTCGAGCGGCATTCGATCGACGATCGAAAAAGGATGAATGCCAGACGGCTTCGTCGCGATAATAGGATAACGATCAACTTCAGATTTGTTTTCAGGTTCACGAAAATATGAGGGATGAGACCAGGGATTTCAGATCTGGTTCAATGGAAGAGGATTTTCGATCTGACTGGGAAGGGGGTTGGTTTGGGGCTCCAGCGATCTGAGGACTCGTTTAGGGTTTCCATTACCAAATGTTATTTGACCGAGGGGTGTTATCATTTTATTATTATTATTTATTTATTTATTTTTTTGAATTCAAGCGTTGGGGTGTGGGGTCTGTTTGCTTCCTGCATACACCCTCGGGCGGCTAGGTGGTACGGGTGGGTTGGGGTTCGGGGCGTGGTCGCGGGGTCAAGTCTTCGAATCAGTGGATTTGGTTATCATTTATTTGTAGCGTGCGTGATATGTCATTGGAAGTTGTACCTAAATATATATATATGAGTATTAATGATTCTATTAAAAAATGTTAATGATATAAATATATAATAAACTATAAATTTTAATATATATATATATTATCCGGCCAATTGGGTCGAGCAGTCCTGATCCATGTACAAGTCTACTTTTTTTGAAGGGAGATAACTCATTAAAATGATGAACAACGATCAACATCCACATGAGAATTCATCCACAAAGGGAAACCAGAAAACCAGACATGAGATTCACTTGAGAGACCATGGGTCGCCAAGTGGTGTGCCACCTTGTTTCCTCCTCTTTTGATAAAGGAGGAGCAGGAAGAAAAAAGATGGGACAAAGAGTGGATCTTCTCAACAAGTTGTTCGAACGATTGAAGGCAAATCTCCTGAGAAATGATGGCTTTGAGAACTGTCTGACAGTCCGACTCCAGGATGATCGAGCTCCATCTTCTATCCAAGGAAAACTTTATACCAACAATGATTGCTTGAGCATCAACAACAGGCAAAGGCCATTTTGCGAAGAAAGATTTTTGACAAGCATCAAGGATTAACCCGGATGAGTTCTGAGTGGTCACACCAACTTCAGAAAAGGATCCAACTGAGGTCGACACATCGACATTGATCTTCAGCACCTCAATTAGGGGTGGCTGCCAAGAAACGAGACCCTTCAACACATTTGTTGCATGCATGCTGGACATTGCGAACATTCCAAGAAGAAAGCCAGAAGGTGGCCTGATCGGCCCAAAAAGTGTCTGGTCTGGACGAATGATTGAAGGCGAAATCATTTCTCCGAACCCAGATCATCCACGCCAAGGTGCACAAGGAATTGACCAACTCCAAAGGGAGGGTGGCGAGCCATTTCATCAGGGTCCCTGAAAAGAAAGTCGGTGAATTCAAAAAAGAGTCAGCCTTCTCATTCCAAACTTGCCATACATCCACAGCCCCAAGGCATTCAAAAATCACATGCAACTAGGATTTCGCTATCTCCATGCAGAGCGGGCAAAGAGGGTCTTTAGAGGCATGGCGAGCAGTGAGGAAACTCATAACGAGAAGGATTTGGGTACGCCTGCCACCAGAAAAAATGCACCTTAGGAGGGATCAACAGGCACCAAAGGGTTTTCCAAGTTATCGTTGAACTTCTCTCTAAGATATCCAATGCCAATGCGTAACAAGATTTCATAGGGAAAGCACTAAAGGGGTTAGCTCTCCAGCAGAGCCTATCTGGCTCCATCCATCTTGTCACCAGAATACAAAGAATAGTGTACCTATCGCGTTCGTTAAACCAATCATTCAAGGAATCCAAGCACCAACCATCTCCATCCTCATTAAACAAAGAATTGCCTTTTTCATTTTTCAAACCATCAACGACCCTCGATGTTGCCAACAAAGCACAATAATCAACCAACCAAGGGTCTTTCCAAATATCCACACAATCTCCACTACCAATCCTCCAATAATGGCCTTTAAGCAGCAACTCTCAAGATCCCTATAAACTTCTCCACAAAAAGCTTGGTTGTGGGCCAAGTTTAAAGTCTCTGAAATTCGAATGTGGGAAGTATTTGGCGCAAAGGACCCGAGCGCAGAGAGAAGAAGGATTCTCCAGAAGTCTCCATCCGTGTTAGCAAAAAGGGCATCATTAAAAGGGTGTAAGTCACAAAACCCCATGCCACCATATATCTTAGGAATGCAAAGTTTAGCCCAAGACATCCAGTGGGTCTTATTATTTCCATTATTCATACCCCCACCAAATGTTTACCAATTTAGCATGCATTTTATCAATAAAAAACCAGGAAACTTGAATAGGGATATAACATAGGTGGGGATATCTTGGGAAACGACCTTGATAAGGATCTCCTTACCAACCTTAGATACCCTTTTGTATGACCACCCTTGGATATTTTTTTCCACCCTATCCATAATTATGAAAAATGCATCTCTTTTAGAACACCCAAATACCATAGGCAACCCCAAGGTATTTTTGGTGTTTATAAACCACCCAGATCTCAGAAGAAAAGTGGATATCATCCCTACTCTTTGGGGGAACGCTCGATCTAAAGTAAATCTTAGATTTAGAGAAGTTAATCAACTGTCCAGATACCATCTCATAATTATGAATAATTTGGCTGATAGTAACACATTCCTCTAGTGTAGATCTTGAGAAAAGAAGGCTATCATTAGAGAAAATGAGATGAGAAATAGGTGGGATCTAATGAAAAACCTCCGCCTTGTGCACATGATTATCCCTAGCTTCCATAGAGATCAATTTGAAAAAAACATCAACAACCAAAAGAAAATAAAGGGGGAGAAAGGGTCACCCTAGTAGAGACCCCTAGAGGGGGGAAAATTCCAAGAGAGGACCCCATTGATCTTAACCCTGAAGAAAACTGAGGAGGCACATTGCATAACAACATCAATCCTTTTGTTTAAGAACCCCATTTTTATCATAACATCCTGGAGAAAAGGCCATTCAACTCGATCATATGCCTTGGTCATATCAAGCTTCCAAGCCATGATACCTTTTTATAGACAGATCTAGTCTTCATGGAGTGGAAAACCTCATGCGTAATAATGGCATTATCAGAGATAAGCCTCTTGGGGATGGAAGCATTTTGGTTTTCAGAGATAATGGAAGGAAGCAATGGATGTTGATGATTGAACAATATTTTAGAAAAAAATTTGTATATCACATTGCATAAGCCGATGGGCCTAAAATCTGTGACCATTGAATTTTTTTTTATTTTCGGTATGGAAATTATAATGGTTTCATTAAACACATAGAAATTTTCCTTACCCTTACAAAGATATTTCATGAGACCCAGAACATTAGGTCCAACAATGTTCTAGTATTTTTTTTAAAGTGCATGGAATCCATTTAGACCAAGAGCCTTGGTTGAGTGAATTTTCTTAAGTGCCAAAAAAGTCTCTTTATCCGAGACATCACAAGAAATCTAGTTGTTCATCACTTCAGTAATAACGGGTTCAATACACACATCAATGTCAAGAGAAGAGATGGAATCCCCCACCGTGAAGAGGTCTTGGTAGAAGTGCTTGATAATATCATGAATCCCCTTCTCATAGAAAACTAATGTACCCTTAGAATTAGAAAGGAATGAAATTGAGTTCCTTCTACTTCTCATCGAGGCTTTCTAGTGAAAGTAAGAGTTATTAGAGTCCCCCTCCTTAATGTGGGAATCAAAAGAACGAATAGACCAGAAACCTTCTATAACCCTGAGAGAAGCATCAAGACCCCTTTCTAGTTTTGATAAAGTAGCCAAAACCGAATCAGTGGGTGGGGGTGGGTTGGGGAAAGAGTATAAGACATTTAGACTTCTTTCTAGTGTGTCATGCTTCATATCAGAGTGGCAGAATTTGCACTTACTCCATCACTTTAACTTAGAAGATGCCCGATGAATATTTATTCTAGTGTTAGGGTCACCCGCCTTCCAGCATTCGAGGATGGTATCTTCACACTCCTTATCATGTTCCTAGAAGCTCTCAAATTGGAAGATTCTATCCTGGATTGATTTCCTAGGCACCAATGATGTGTTAATAAGGATCAATAAGTGGTATGAAGAAGCAGCGTCAAGATGAGACAATTGAAAAGAATTAAAACAGTAGATCCATTCAGTCGACCCCATAAAACTATCCAGCCATTCAACAATTCATGAATGTTCAGATTTACCACGAAACCAAGTAAAAGGGGAACCGGAGTAACCCATTTATGAGATTCCTTCCAGCTCGAAAGCCAGTTAGAAGTCCAAAATGGAAGATTAACATCTACCAACACCTTCATTCTTCTCATTCTAGAATAAAATATCATTAAATTTAACCCAACAAGGAGGGTTCTTGGAAGGTTTTCCCATATATTTTTTAGTATTTGCCACAATTTCCATTTCCCATTCTGATAAGGACAACCATATAAGCTTGTGAAAGCCCACTCTAGTGCATCAATTTTGTGAATTACAATACTAATGTGATTTGGAGAGAAAGAGTTAACCCTAAAATCCATCTCATCCCTATAAAGGAAGTTGAGACCACCCACATGGCCTTGATGAGAGACCAAAAAGCAACAATTGAAATCATTTTTTTTATGATTTCATCCATGTCCTTGTTTTCTAATATGGTTCAGATAGAAAAACCACATCAGGAAATATTTTAGCACAATCACACTAGAGAATATGAACTGTTTGTGGGTTGCTAAGCCCATGACAGTTCTAACATAAGATTTTTATGGGGATTGGTGGGGTTGGTTCAGCCTGAATGGCCCGAAGGCCTTCATTTTTATTGATTTATGATAACCTCCTTTAAAGGGATGAGGGTTAACCCTTATAAGGCCCGTATTATTAGAGATTACATGGCCTGTAGGCTTAAGATATTACATGACCCGAAGGTCTTAGGGAATTCAACTAGATTATAACTACAAGGAACTGCCCCTCCCCAGTATCTGCATCGTGATGATAGCTCTCCATCTTCACATGGCCGTCTAGATAGGCTTCCCGTGCAAGCACAGGCTGGTCCCAATGGCATAGACATACCCTCTAATTATTTTAAATCCATCTATTTTTGCTTTGGTGAGTGTACTTGCTCTGAATCCTCCTCTGGGGCTGCTCCTTTTTTGTAAAGTCTGTCTGGGGAAACTGCACTGATCATGTGGCCTGAAGGCCTTAAGGTGGCCCAAAGGCCTTAAATGTGGCCCAAAAGCCTTACTGACTTGAAGTCATGGGTGTCCCGAAGGCCTTAAGGACTTCAAACCCAAACCAGTGGCCCAAGGTGAATAATTACGGCTACTATAGTACCAAACAACACCTTCTACAGTACCGAACATTACCAACCTCTACCTCTAGAATTTCAAGGTAAGTTCCACCCCATTTTTTTATCTTTTGGAGCTTCTTTCATTAACCAGTGGTTCAACCATGGATCTTTTTGTTCTATAGGTATCTATTGTTCTCATCCCATCGCTATTCTCATTCTCCATTTTTGTATTTCTCTTCTAAATTTGTTATGCTTTTAGCCTGTCATTTAAGATTTAATGGGACCTTCCCCTCGCATGGACGAGTGTGGGGGCCCTCAAGTATCAAGGGAAGCTCCAAATATGGGGGGTCTTAACATATACGCTTTGGACTAGTGGGTGGTGTATTTGATCCCTCCACTAATATATACACACCGCTTGGGGGTATTCTTATCCACATCAAACATACCCATAGTATCATGCCTTTTTCTAGTATCATTTAGACCTCGTTGGTTGGTTTGAGATACCCCTTTTTCTAACTATTGTTCCTCTTTCCCTTCACTATAGAGATATGGAGGACCCAACATAATAATCTTATTATGATTCTATTTAGTCTGCTTTCAGAATGGATTTGACAGTCTATCATGATGTCATTGTTTCTATGGTTCGAGAATAAAGGACGTTATAGAAAATTTTGCACAAATCTTGAGGCCATATTGCACGACTATGTTTCCTTATTTGTCTTCTTTTTTAAGACCACAATATTTCTCAATGTTCCTCAAACATCCATAGAAGAAGAAAAAAAAATGGATGTTTTTCAAATTTGAAGGATAACCAGGTGTTTTATTTCTCCATCGATAGAAATAGGCCCCTCGTCAGGGGCTACCCAACATCTACTAAAGCTTTCATTTACACTGCTAACCCCCTAGTGTATAGGATCAGATTGATCCCATTCTAATAATTATCCAATGCATCATCTGATTTCTCACATAACTCGTTTTGTCCTTCCACAAAATTGGATTCCTATAATATGTAACCAAAATGGTGTTTTGGACAGTATGTTTTTATGAAAATCCCTCCCATATTTAAGATCTTCCATCAGGATGATCTGATTATCAAAGGAATAGAACTTCCTTTGAGCACTTTATTCTTAAATATTTCATTAAATAATTCAAAAATTAGAAGTACTATGCCAAATTCTCTAATATCCATTCCATCCTCTAATTGCCAGATATTCTATAGGGTGTTTTTTAGGGGGTCCTGATCAAATTTTCACTTCCCAATGAATTTACCGATAATCAGAAGGGACATTATAAGTGTAAGAAATGCACCTTATTCCTTCTTGGTGATGATCATCACCTTCTCTTTTTCCATCAATGAAATATTATACCAACAATTTAAGAGATCCAACTCCATATCAACACAACTCAAGCAAGGAAACGATGACAGGAGTCGAATCATCATTGAAGAGAATGTCACTATCTAAACCCACAATTTCAAATAATGCCACCTTCCTAGGAAAGGGTCAACCTAAAATGATAAAATATACAAAAGAATCACTTATGAAGAGCGAGACCACCACCTATACACCAAACTTAGGAAGAACCTAGGAAGATCTGATCCCAAGGAAAACCTTGGAAAAACTCTCACCATCAGGGGAGACTCTCTTTTATTTTAAATATTATCCTATATTTAATATATAAAATATTTGTTATGTATAAAATCAAAGAAATCAAAAACTATTTATATTCAAATCCATTATAAATTTAAGTATAATAAATAGCAGTTGAGTTCAATTTAATAAATTCAATCAATTAATAATAAAAACATGCGAATAAATAATTTAAAAATACATGTTATAAGTGTAAAATGATATTCTCTCAGTTTAGTTTCAAAATCATATCAAATGAATCGATGGTTATAAATATTATCACCCTATTTTCACTATTAATTATTGATATTTTATCCTTTAATAAGTATAATTATAAAATTAGGAAAATTCATAATTTTATTATTAGGAAAATTAAATAAAAATAAAAAATACAAGAAATTACTATTTTTAATATTTTATAATTATATTATTTTAATTCACTAGAAAACCAATCATTGATATTTTAAAAATAATCTAATTTTGGATTTTTAAGACTTTAAGACCTTTATACCTCATTAAAAAAATTATTCTTAAATGAGTTATTTATTGTTAGATTATTTAGATATTTAGGTTATATAGATAATCAAGATATGAGTAAATTATCAAAGGTTTGATCAGGTATGTAACAGACTAACTCAGTTCAACCCATAAGGTCACTCGAATTGGCCCGTCACAAGGTTTGAAATGCATTCCCGATTGTAACGGGCTTGCGAAAATCACCAGGTTTTTGTACAGAAGAACGAGAGAATGACTTAACCCTCTAATAAACATATGATAAAAATAAAAAAACAGAGTATCAAAGAGGATATCTAAAATAAATCATATTTAAAACAACCAAACTATAAAGGTAACATCCAACAAGTTGATAACAAGGTCTAAATGAACAAGCTGAAAGAATATCAACATGGAACCTGAAGCAACACATGGGTCCATCTCTATGTGACCATATGTCACTACCATCTCAACCCCCTACAAAGAAACACGATCCATGAGAGATTCATCCACTACATGATGCTCTTCCATTTACTTCTATCCAACAAACCCAATCCTTCAAACACCTAAAGGGAAAATTATGGTGTGAGTACTAAAGATCAGTATGATTCCACTAAGAATCTGAAAAGTTTATATCCACATGCATCTGTTAGTCCTTCAATAAAAAAATTTTCAAAAAAATTCAAAATAAATCATTTTCCATATAAAATCATCATCTGATTTTCTTTTAAAAAACATTCCATATTTAAATAAACAAAGAAATTTGTCATAATAAATATTCACGAGGAAAAAACTGTTGAATAACTAAGTTTTTATGCATCAATATCCATATCAAGTGGGTAGTAATCATTTCAAATAAACATACACATAATGTAACCACAAAGCGCTGAAGGGAATTCTGAGTCACAAGGTTGTACACAACTAAAACACTCAATGAGACACTAGATTGAATAATGAAAACTAATTTCTGGGGACCTCAATTCCCTAAAAAGGTGACCCAATAGAAACTATGGCATCATGGGAACCTTCTCAAGTGATAACCTACTCTATTAGTGCTCACATTTTTTTAGTTTTCCGCATACCTCAAGGTCTCTCAATGTTCTATATATCATCATTGCTTTTTTCAAGAAAACCAATCCCAAATTTCATAATCCATTTTCCAAGGAAAATCCATTCCATTTCCATGAGTAAAAAACCCTTTTCAAATCAAATTCTTATTTGAGGCATTCTATCAAATCCAATTTCAACATTAAAAAAGAAAATTCAAAGAAATTCCATTTTGAAAACAATTTCATAGCCATTAAAGATCATATTGTCACTCATGGATCACAAAACAAAAATTTCAATATTCAATACCAAAGTAACATCATAATAACTTAGGGAATGTCAAGGGATAGACCATAGGATGGAGAGACCTACCACAAAAATTATGAAAACCACTTTTCCATCTATACCAGTGATGGGAGAGGAAGAGATCAGATCCTAGAGAACATAAATCTGATGGAAAAAAAAAATTAATTCTCCATGTTCATTATAGATCCAGTGATCTAGTCTCACAAGGTATCAACCACATTGAGAAGAAGAGAACAAAACATAATAGAAAGGATCCCACTTACTATATTACACCTAATGGAAATCCAAGATTTAAATTAGCATGAAGATCCACTGATGGGAAAAGGGAGAGAGCCAAAATCATCACCAAGGATCCTATAAATTATAGGAATCCGCATTATTGTCAAAGGAGGATAATTTGAAGAGTTAATTAAAATTTTTGGTCCAAATGTCATATTATCCCTTACTAAACCGCATGCCCTATAACATTACCAGCTAGACGGTGGTGACTAGAGAGCTGGTCGATGGGTGTAGGCACCAAACCTACACCTATAGGTTCTCCACCAGCTGGATAGTGGCACTTGTATCAATACAGGTGTTCTGCAACCTGCACTAGCTATTTAACGCCCTTTTGCTACCACCAACTACTAAAAACACTCCTCCTCACCTATAAACAACCAGGAAACCAAAAAGATAAGAATAAGAGAGGCTATGTGCCTGATTTTGTATACCAAGGTGTGACGATTTTCCCCACCATAAAACCTTTTTATCCCTAGAAAGGCTCCAGTTCATGAACCCAAAAATATATAAGGTCATTACTTCACCATCAATGCCTCACGATCCTATGTCTCATGGATACCCCCAATACACTATTATCTCACTCGAACCAATGGGATCAAATTTCCACACAATGAATTATCTTATATGTCAACTATATAAACTATAATTTCTGTCATTGAGGTGTTAGGTTCAATCTCAACATCCTCCCACTCAATCATGTGGGACAGTTCTGGCTGGTACTTCTTCAATTGGGAAACATGGAACACATCATGGTTATAAGTAAAATGAGTGGTTAAGTATAATTGATAAGACACCTTCATGAGTCACTACATAATCTCAAACAGTCCAATATAGCAAGGTGTTAACTTACCATGCCCCACCAACATCTATTTCCCAACTGAGGAGAAACTCTGAGAAAAACTTGATTACCCACCATAAATTACAACAGACAATCACACCAATCGACATATGCTTTATGGAAACTCTGAGTAGTATCTAATCTCTTTTTGATCAAATTCACAATATGTGTTTTTTTCCTTAAAATTTCTTATACCAACCAAGGATTGTTATCCAACCACTTACCAATAGATAGGCGATCTGAAAGGCCACCCATACAACGCCTCAAATGGTGCCATCCTAATCGAATCTGGATAACTATTATTATAGGAAAACTACACTGAGGTCATATATTTCTCCTAATATCCAATGAATTCAAGCACATAAGACCAAAGAATATATTCAATAATCTAGATGGCTTGCTCAGTCTAACCATATATCTGAGCACTACTGGAATTATTAATAATTACAACGGCCTATTTGCGATGGGATACCATCGTAAATAGGCTTTAGCGATGGGGCCCCGTCACAAATAGCTAGTTGCAGAAAACACTGTCACAAATACAAGTATTTGCGACGGGCCCATCGCAAAAATGTTATTTGTGACGGGAAACATAGTCATTGCAAATAAGCTTCCGATTATATGTATTATATATACATAATGTTTTCGCGATGGGCCTGTCACAAAAACTATTTGTGACGGGCTCTCGTCCCATTGCAATATATATATATATATATAACACTTTCGGCGATGGGCCTATCACAAAAAATTATTTGCGACGGTCAAGTAGTGCCATCGCAAATATGGTTTTAAAAATATCTAGTTAGACTATTTGCGACGGGACCCCGCCGCAAAAGGTCTCGTCGCAAATAATAAATTAATTTAAAAAAAATAAAATTTAATAAAATTATGATTAATGAAAAAATAATATTACTATTATTAAAACAATAAAAAAATAAAAAATATTAAAATTTTCAATATTCAAAAAAAATATAAAAAAATAATAAAAAATTAAATTATGTAATATTTGCACCAATATAAAAGACAGAAAATGTAAATAATTCATATTACAATGTTAAATTCAAATGTTTGTAACATAAAAAATCATTGGGGGGGTCGTCTTCTGGACGGGGTGGAGGAGCTGGTGGAGGAAACTTCATCCCTAAACTATGAGTCAGACGACGCATGTACTCTATCTGCTCGTGATGATGCTACTACCATAGAAGCATCTCCTCCTCGTGCTGCTGCTACTGCTACTGCTACCGCCGACACATCTCTTCTTGCTGCTTCTGCAAAATATCTATATGCTCAGCCTGAGCTCGCAACTGCTCCTGATACTGTGAGCCAGAAGATGATGTCTCTCCACAAGCTCCTCTCGAGCTGAACGCCGACATCGCAGCAGTACCATAATAAGTACCAGGAGTCAAATGAGAGTCGATGCCAACTACTCTTCCCTTCTCAAAGCCATACTGATTCACCTGCATCCATGCAGCCTCATCGAAAGGGTGAGCACTGGTCTGCTCAGCCGTCTCGTCCTGACCATCAACCTGTGTCTGAGAGGTCACAGCCTCATATGACTCCTTCAATTCCAATTTAAAATTAAAATTTTCAAAATATTATATGCAGTTAATTGTTAAACTGAAAAAATAATACTAACCACAATCTGACATTGGCGATCACCTCTAATCTCTGCAGTGGCTGGATCACTGTACATCCTCCGATAAACGTCGAACTCCGTAATATCGGGATACTCGACTGCCTACAGAAATATAAAATAAACTATTTATATTTAAAGTTATATAAAATATTTAAAAAATATACTTACCAGATGCTGTCTATGAGAACTAAATGTACAGCTACCAGCTCGATGCGTCACCTCCTGTCTCCCTTGGTTCTGTCGTCCAACTGAAGATCTCCTCTGAAATCCACCACCCAACCAGTGTAAACATAATCCATCCCAAACGTGAGATGAAATGTACTCTGGCTAGTGGGCTCTACACGACTCATCAAATTCTATCACCTCTGCTTTCTTATTGGATGTCCTTCTCAAATTGTGCAAAAACTGGTGAAAACGGTCACGCATATAAACCTGCCATGCCGTGTGGATAGCATCGTGCATGTTATCATCGATAGGATGCTATAAATCCTACGAATAATTTATAATATCAAGTTGTTAATAAAATAAATTTCAAAATAAATATTATTTATTTATGTATCAGCCAATGTTGGAACATGTCGCATCTCACATCAATGAGAATCTGTTCTCATGTGATCCATGGCTGAGAAAAATAATTGCGCAATATAGCCCTCCCCTGTCCAATAGCTACATGATGAAAAATGTGAAAAACGAATAAATAATCAAACAATTAGTATATATATAAATAAATTAATGAATTCTAACTAAAATATACAGGTTAACATACCTCCGTGTGCGTGGATCGAAACCAAGATGTGGACATCGCTCGGGGATAGGGTCAGGAATCATCAGTCGCGCAAGACCGCACCCCCTCCGTGTACCTCCTGAACCACCAATAGGCTGAGGGTCAGCTGATCCCACATCCTCATCATCCAAAGGTAGCTCAGCCTCCTCTAACTCACGCAATAGATCGAAGTCCATCTGAAACACAAAATGATTGTTGTTAGCAGATAGTTGAAAATAAATATTATATATAGATATATATTAGTTATGATTATAACCATAATTTAACTATGTAAATGTTCATCTTCATCCTCTTCTCCATAGCTGTCAATGTCAATGTCTTCATCTTCCTCCTCAGCATCATTAATATCCATATGAGTTTCAGTTTCAGCATCTGTTGTCATTTCAAATTCAGTTGTAGCATCATTAACATCTTCATCACCATCGATCCTTAATTGTGGGGTGTCATCGTCGATATTCACGTCTCTTTGTGAATCAGATGGATTTTGAGCTGTCTCTTGAAAATTTTCAATTCCTTTCACTTCAGCGGAATAACATTCAGTTTGAGTAAACTGATTTTCCTGAGATTTCATTTTTATTATGCTCCAACAATCTCTCAAGTCTCTTGAAGTAGCACAGTACTTTGCATAATAAATTTGATGTGCCAGTTGAGCTAGTAAAAATGGTTCATTTACTGCAAGAAGACTTATATTTAATATCGACGATTCCATGAGTCAGATGAACATGAAAACCTCTCTTAGTATCCAACCACCGATATTTAAACATTATTATGTAATTATGTCTTAGATAACATAGCTCAATAATTTCATCCAAAATGCCATAAAAGTCAACTTCAGTTTCTCTGTGATGTGATCCTCTCAAGAAAACTCCATTGTTCATTGTTTTTTTTAATTCCCCGTATGCATGTGTATGAAATCGAAAACCATTCACCACATATGCATTATAATATTTAACCATTTTGGATGGTGGGTTACTCAATATACACAGTCACTTATCAATTTTATCATCATATTGAGACACCTAATTTTTTTTAAAACAATTATCAATATAATAAATAATAAACAGAATTGATATTAAACCATCAATAATTTATGTTACCAGTTTTTGAAACCATTGAGAAATTTTTTTTGTCTGCATTCTTCAAGAGCAGCTGCTGTAATTTGTGGAAGTTGTTTCTTGATATGATTATCATATAACCTACAAATAAAATATGTTTAAATACTATAACATAAATTATAGAATAAGTTATAGAAGCACTCACAGGACAAATGATGTCATTTCTTCACAGTTGAGCAGAACGTATGTATGAGCTCTGTGATGTTCATCATCTGAAATCCATCATTAATGAACTCCACCAAAACCAATATTTGGCTGATTAAAAACAGTTAATTGATTGTCCATTTCATCATTAAAATTACCCTCATTTCTCCCCATGCGATTATGTTTTGAGGGATATTGATATTCAAAATAATGAGAGCAGAAAAAAGCAATTTCCTCTTGCAAATAAGCTTCAGCAATTGAGCCTTCAACTGATGCTTTGTTACGTATTTTTTTCTTCAATTTCTTCATGAATATCTCTAATGGGTACATCCATCGAAACTATACTGGACCTCCACATTTAGCTTCATGTGGCAAATATAATATCAGATGTTCCATTGAGTTAAAGAAAGTTGGCATAAATATTTTTTCCAGTTTACATATAATTACAGCAATATCTTCTGCTAGTTTGCTTATCACATCGTAGTTTGTTGTCACTACACAAATGTCTCAAAAAAATATGATATGTCTGTTATCGAATCCCAAATCATAGAATTCAACAAACCTCTGAATCCAATCGGTATAATTCTTTCCATTATAACATGACAATCATGACTTTTTAATCCAGTAATATAACCATTCTTAACACATATGCCCAAATTAGAAGCATAGCTATATGGAAGTCTCAAATCTGCAATCCACTGACAAAATAATAAGTGACTCTCTTTGGACAGTGTATAAGTTGCTTTTGGCTTCATTAACCCCTGTGATCTGACATTTTCAAATAATTCAAGTTCTGGTCGCCTGTAAATTTGGGCAAGATCTAATTGTTCCTTTATAGTATCTTTGGTCTTACCTGGTGTATCCAAAATTGTATGAAATAAATTATCAAAACAGTTCTTCTCAATATGCATAACATCCAACATGTGGTGGACCAACAAATCAGACCAATACGGAAGATCCCAAAAAATGCTCTGTTTTATCCAAATATGTTCTTTCCCAAATCCATGGATTTTTTGTTGGTTTACTGTTGGTCCAAATGTGATGGGTGGTAATGAAAATACAACTGATTTTAACTCTGTACCTAAGATCATCTTTGGAGGTTCATCCGTTTCAATTGTACCTTTTTTGAAATGAGATTTTTTCCTCCGAAAAGGATGATAGGTTGGAAGAAATCTACGGTGACAATCAAAATAGCAAGGTTTTTTTCCATTGATCAACATAAAGGCTTTGTTTTCTTTCATACAGTAAGGATATTATTTTGGACCGTGTGTACTCCAACTAAATAACATGTCATATGACGGAAATTCACTAATCGTCCACATCAATGCAGCTTTTAATATGAAATTTTGTTTCGTAGCAACACCATATGTATTAACACCATTACTACATAATGCATTTAACTCATAAATCAATGGTTTCAAATAAACATCAATATTCTTTTTTATATGTCCTAGGATTAATAGAGTCAAAAAGATATAAGGATCATTCATCAACATCCATGGAGGCAAATTGTACGGAGTTATAAAGATAGGCCAATATGAATACTGACTACCATAAGAACCAAACGGACAAAAACCGTTAGTAGAAAGACCCAATCACATGTTTTGGGCTTCTATAGCAAAAGACAGATGCAGACGGTCAAAATGTTTCCATGAATCACCATTAGATGGATGATTCAATATTTTATCAGTTGAAATCTTGGTTTTGTGCCATGACGTCATTGATGTTGTGTTCTAAGACATAAATAAATGCTGCAACCTGGGTGTAGGGGGGAAATATCCCAACTGTTTTACTAGAATCGATCTAGACTTCCCTGGTTGAGATTCTTTATACCTTGATTGTCCACATGTGGGAAAAATATCCAATTACTCATTTTCACAAGAATATAAGATGCAATCATTTAGACATTCATGAATCTTCCGATAACTAAGGCCTAAATTACGAATCGGCCTCTTGCTCTCATAGTAATTTGCAGGCAACACATTTCCTTCAGGTAACAGTGTTTTAACCAAAGAAAATATCTGATCAAAACAGTTGTTTGAAATTTCATTATCTGATTTAATAGACATAAATTTTGCAACCGATTCTAATTTGCTTATCTTGCAACCATGATATAATTCATCCTCATCAGACCTCAACAACTCATAAAATTCAGATGGTTCCAGCTCAGGAGTTAAATCAATATCATCGTGAGTTTCAGTTTGTTGCACAGATGGACCTGCAACATCATGTACTAAATTTTGAAATCATGATGGATCCGGAATCAAGTTATTAGGATCTTCTCTGGAACTGCGTTCACCGTGTTGATTCCAAAAAACATAATCTAGTTGAAAACCAAACCGTAAGAGATGTCCCCCAACCTTGTCAAATGTGTCAACCGTTCTCATAGCACATTTTTTACAAGGACACTTAATTGTGACTTCTGAAACATATTCCGGTTTTTATGATGAAAATGCTAAGAAAGTTCAACACCCTTAATATATACAGGATTTAAACCAGAACCATTTGGATTTCTGTGTTGATTTATCCAAGCTCAATCATCTAATAATGACTGATGTCGACTTCCTTGTTCCATATTTTTTTACATAAAATATAAAATCATCACTTTTTTTGTATAGTTTGAAATTATAAAAACACTATCTGAAAAAGAAGATAAATAATTACGACTTAATAATTATCATTAATTAAGGGCGACACAATTTCCAGAGGATTGGCAGCTACTCTTTTGTCTGACAGCTCATTTAATTGCATCTTTCTCACACTTATTATTGCTAATTATTGCTAATTATTCCTAATTATTCATAATTATTACAAATTATTACAAATTATTACTAATTGTTACAATTTTTTACTAATTATTACAATTTATTACTAATTATTACAATTTATTACTAATTATTACTAATTATTATTATTTATTTCTAATTTAGAAATACATAGCAATACTTAGCAAAAGGAAAACTGCTTGAATAATGAAAGGAAATTTGGTAATCATCATTGTGGAGATGATTACAAATTTTACCTTCATTATCCAAGCAGATTTCATTTACTAATTATTAGTAATAAAAAAAGTATATTATCAATATTTATGAAAAAAGAAAGTTAATATTATTAAAATAATAAAAAATTTATAAAATATTAAAATTATCAATATTCACAACAGACTTTGTTCTATTCTTAACATGTTCAAATCTCAAAGGGTCGTTAATTGTCAAGTCATGTGCAATAAAAATTTTATGTCAGTCATGTCCAATGTAAACTCTATAATTGTACTTGCATGGTTGATCACCTCGCAAGTAGTGTTGCAATAGGACGACCAAAGTAATGACATTCCCGTCTCTAAGAATCATCTCACATGACACTTTACAAAAATCATTCTTCCTTAAAATTTTGAGGGGATATCATTATTTTTCCCTTAAATTTTCAAGGAAGAATGGTCTATGCAAAGGTTTATGTGAGATAATTCTTATAGATAAGAAGGGCATGACTTGGTTTGTCTGATTGCAACACTACTTGCGAGGTGATCAACCATGCAAGGAAAATTATAGAGTTTACATTGGACATGGCTGACACAAACTTTTTATTGTGCATGACCTGACAATTAGCGACCCTTTGAGATTTGAACATGTTAAGAATAGAGCAAATCCTGTTGCGAATATTGATAATTTTAATATTTTATAATTTTTTTAATATTTTAATAATATTAAAATTGTTTTTTCATAAATATTGATAATATATTTTTTTATTTCTAATTATTTCTAATTATTTCTAATTATTTCTAATTATTGATAATTATTGCTAATTATTGCTAATTAGTGCCAATTACTGCTTATTAGTGCTAATTACTACTAATTAGTGCTAATTACTGCTAATTACTGCTAATTACTACTAATTACTGCTAATTATTCCGATTTAGTGCGATTTATTCCGATTTATTGCGATTTATTCCTGTTTATTGCGATTTATTGCGATTTATTGCAAATTATTCCGAATTATTGCGAATTATTCCGAATTATTTAGAATTACTGCAAATTATTCCTATTTATTCCGCATTATTCCGAATTATTCCTATTTATTCCGATTTATTCTGAATTATAGCTAATTATTCTTAATTATTCCTATTTATTCTTATTTATTCATATTTATTCCTATTTATTCATATTCCTATTTATTCTTATTCCTATTTATTCCTATTTATTCCTATTTATTCATATTTGTTCCTATTTGTTCCTATTTATTTCTATTTGTTTCTATTTGTTCCTAGTTATTCCTAGTTATTCCTAGTTATTCCTAGTTATTCTTAGTTATTCCTAGTTATTCCTAGTTATTCCTAGTTATTCCTAGTTATTCCTAGTTATTCCTAGTTATTCCTAGTTATTCCTAATTATTCTTAGTTATTACTACCTATTACAAGTTATAACTAGTTATTACTAATTATTACTAATTATTACTAATTATTACAAATTATTACTAATTATTACTAATTATTACTAATTATTACTAATTATTACTAATTATTACTAATTATTACTTATTATTACTAATTATTACTAATTATTCCTAATTATTACTAATTGTTCCCAATTGTTCCTAATTATTCTTAATTGTTCCTAATTATTCCTAATTCTTCCTAATTATTCCTAATTGTTCCTAATTATTCCTAATTATTCCTAATTATTCCTAATTATTCCTAATTATTCCTAATTATTCCTAATTATTCCTAATTATTCCTAATTATTCCTAATTATTCCTAATTATTATTATTTATTCCTATTTATTCCTATTTATTTTTATTTATTCCTATTTATTCCCATTTATTCCTATTTATTCCTATTTGTTCCTATTTGTTCCTATTTATTCCTATTTATTACTAATTATTCCTAATTATTCCTACTTATTACTAATTATTCCTAATTATTACTATTTATTCCTATTTATTCCAATTTATTCCAATTTATTCTTATTTATTCCTATTTATTCGTATTTATTCGTATTTATTCCTATTTATTCCAATTTATTCCAATTTATTCCTAATTATTCCTAATTATTCCTAATTATTCCTAATTATTCTTAATTATTCCTAATTATTCCTAATTATTCATAATTATTCCTAATTATTCCTAATTATTCCTAATTATTCCTAATCATTCCTAATTATTCCTAATTATTCATAATTATTCCTCATTATTCCTAATTATTACTAATTACTACTAATTATTCTTAATTATTCCTAATTATTCCTAATTATTACTAATTATTCCTAATTATTCCTAATTATTACTAATTATTACTAATTATTCCTAATTATTCCTAATTATTACTAATTATTACTAATTATTCCTAATTATTCCTAATTATTCCTAATTATTCCTAATTATTACTAATTATTACTAATTATTACCAATTATTACTAGTTATTACTAATTATTACTAATTATTACTAATTATTACTAATTATTACTAATTATTACTAATTATAACTAATTATTACTAAATATTTCTAATTATTCCTAATTATTCCTAATTATTCCTAATTATAGCTAATTATTCCTAATTATTGCTAATTATTGCTAATTATTCCTAATTCTTCCTAATTATAGCTAATTATTGCTAATTGTAGCTAATTATTGCTAATTGTAGCTAATTATTGCTAATTGTAGCTAATTATTGCTAATTATAGCTAATTATTGCTAATTCTAGCTAATTATTGCTAATTATAGCTAATTATTCCTAATTATAGCTAATTATTGCTAATTATAGCTAATTATTTCTAATTATAGCTAATTATAGCTAATTATAGCTAATTATAGCTAATTATACCTAATTATACCTAATTATAGCTAATTATTACTAATTATAGCTAATTATTACTAATTATAGCGAATTATTCCTAATTATAGCGAATTATTCCTAATTATAGCTAATTATTCCTAATTATAGCTAATTATTCCTAATTATAGCTAATTATTCCTAAATATAGCTAATTATTCCTAATTATAGCTAATTATTGCTAATTATTCCTAATTATTGCTAATTATTCCTAATTATAGCTAATTATTCCTAATTATAGCTAATTATTCCTAATTATAGCTAATTATTCCGAATTATAGCTAATTATTCCTAATTATAGCTAATTATTCCAAATTATAGCTAATTATTCCCAATTAAAGCTAATTATTCCCAATTATAGCTAATTATTTCCAATTATAGCTAATTATTCCCAATTATAGCTAATTATTCCTAATTATAAGCTAATTATTACTAATTATAGCTAATTATTCCTATTTACTGCTAATTATTCCTATTTATTGCTAATTATATCTATTTATTGCTAATTATATCTATTTTCTTCTAATTATAACTATTTATTGGTAATTATATCTATTTATTCCTAATTATATTTTATTAATATTTATTATAACTAATTATTTATAATTATAACTAACAATATCAATTTCTAAGTAAAACTAAATATAAATAAAAATCAATTGAAATCTAATTAAATCAGAACTAATAAACAACAATTAAAATAAAAATAAAAAAATAAAATATAAATACCTTAAACATTGATATTCTGAAGATATTGACGCCCTCCGATTGCTCTCGTATAAAAAACTTCAACTAAAAAAAATTCTCTTTGAAATTGAAGAATGAAGAGAGAGAGAGAGAGCAAGATCTGAATGATTTGTGAAAAAAAACGGATGTGGGTATATATAGGTTAGATTAGTTGCGACGAGAATATTTGCGACGGGTTTCTCATCGCAAAAGGTGGTATTTGCGACGGGGCCCGTCCCAAATACCCTCACCCGCATTAATTACAGTCGGCGGTTAAAAGGTTATTTGCGACAGGATCCGTCGCAAATAGTACCTGCCGACAGTCTTTCTGCGACGGGACGACATCTTGTCGCAAAAAGGTATTGACTGCCGTCGGGTATTTGCGACGGGGCCCATCGCAAATGCCCCCGCGCATTTTGGCGCGCAAGCCGCGTGTTTTGGCGCGCAAGCCGCGCGTTTTGGCACGCAAGTCGGGCCAAACTATTTGCGACGGGAGGCATCTCCCCGACGCAAATAATATTCGCATGGTTTGGTGCGCAAGCCGCGCCAAAATATTTGCAACGGGAGACGAAATCCCGTCGCAAATAATTGGTTATTTGTGACGGGCTACGTTCCCCGTCGTAAATTGCTTCCTGGATGGGTTATTTGCAATGAGATTTCTTCCCATCGCAAATAACCTGTCACAAATAGTGATTTTTCCCGTAGTGAAGGATGATACATCGTGCTCAACTTCAACCGAATACCCATCATTGTTTATAATCCACTCCAATATGGGATGTGAATCAAGGTTCCATATATGAAATTGTAGCTGATGGAACACCATGAAGTCTAAAAATATTCCACATATACAAGTTCCCAAGATCCTCCACCTTTATCGACTCCTTGATAGGTAAGAAATGCACTAATTTTGTGAATTGATCAATAATCACCCATATCACATCCATACCACTAGGAGTCTGAGGTAGGACAATCACAATGTCCATGGCTATCTCATTCCATTTCCATATTAGAATGGGTAAGGGTTGTATCAAACCATTAGGCCTATGATATTTCTTCATAATTCTCTGACATATAAGTCATAGAGACACAAAATTCTTAATTGATCATCTCATACCTGTCCACTAGTAATGAGATTTCAGGTCATGGTATGTCTTGGTAGCTCCAGGGTGAAAATACAATTTATATCAATTTCCATTATCCATCAATTTCTATCTCTGGTATAATAAAAGAAACACTTTCCTCAAAAGTGTAAAACCCCATCAGGAGACTGAGACTAGTCACCCAAGGTTTCCCCACCATATAGATTCCTACTAAATCATTGAAACTCTACATCCTCAGCTTGTCTAAGTCAAATATGATCATCCATAGATGATCCAAACCAAGTATATGATATGAATACCTGTATTCTATATCTCCATTTATATAAGAAAATCTCAATAAACAAGCTCATCAAGTATCATTATTTTACTATTTCCTTTACTACCTAGTAATTTTTTTTCAAATCATCTGTGACTATGTTTCCTTTCCCGGGGGTGTATTAAATAGCAAAATCAAAATCCCTAAGGTACTCCACCCAACTTCTCAATCTCAATTTAAGATATATCTAAGTAAATATATACTTCAAACTCTTATAATATGAATACAGTTTAAAATGCTCCCCAAAAAGGCAGTGATGCCAAGTCTTAAGAGTGTGCATCGCTACCAAAAACTCAAGATCATGAATGGGGTAGTTCTTCTCATGAATGAATAACTGATGAGTTCCATAAGCTATCACCTATCTCCCCTACATCATAAAACAACCCAAACTCATACCTGAGGCATCAAAATTGAAATCATATCCCAATACTGACTCAGGAAGAATCAAGATTGGAGATAAAGTCAACCTCACATTAAAATCCTCAAAATATATATGACATTGATCACTCTAAACAAAATTCACACCCTTACAAGTTAACTCTATCATAGAAGATATAAACTTAAAGAAGTATTGAACAATGCATCAGTAATAACCAACTAATCCCAAGAATCTTCATATCTCAAGAAATTTTATGGGATACTCCCAATACATCACCACCTGAATCTTTTTATGATCCACTTAGATTCCCTTCTTAGAAATCACATGGCCCACAAATTTCACCTCTTAAATCTAGAACTGAAATTTGGATATATTTTCATACAGACGATTCTCTTTCAAGATCCTAAGGATGATATTCAAATGATTAGCATGATCTGGATCTGATTTGGAATAAACAAGTATATCATCTAAAAACCTACCATGAAGGAATCTAAGAACTGATTGAATATTTGATTCATTAAATCCATAAACACTATAGGATCATTAGTAAGGACAAATGACATAACCGGTTACTCATAATTCCCATACTTCCTCCTGAACATCGTCTTAGGGATATATTTTTCTCAGACCCTCATCTGATGGTACCCTAATCATAGATCAATTTTCAAAAACCACTGATATCCCTTTAGCTGATCAAAAAGGTTATCAATCCTAGAAAAGATGTATTTGTTCTTAATTGTTACCTTATTGAGTTTTTGGTAATCAAAATATAGTTAGAGTCATTCATTTTTCTTATTTAAAAAAACACTAGTGATACCCAAGGTGAAACTCTAGGATAAATAAATACCTTAACCTCAAGTTCCCCAAGCTAAACCTTTAATTCTTCCAGTTCAGTGGATACCATATGGTATAAAGGTAAATAAATGTGCCTTATCCCCTAAATAAAGTCTATATAAAAATCAACTTCTCTCCAGGGAGACAACCTTGAGAAATCATCTACAATGATGTTAGGATACTAACTCACCACCATAGGATGATGGATACTCATATGTGGATCAATAACATCAAGTAACATCTCTGATAACTAACATGATATCATATAAACACTAGGGGAAACAAGACCATCTCTCCCAAATTTTGGATCACACTCACCCTAAAAGACATGAGTGGTTCACTAAGAAGAAAGGAACTGGACCCAATGATGATAACAATCAATCTAGTCTCTATAGCTAATCAAACAATCCATGCCAATGATGAGATAAAATATGTCAAGATCAAGAACTAAAAATTCCCATATGGTTTTGTGGTCAACAATCATAACTCGACCTTTGATACATTTAAAACCCTTCTCTGACTTCATTCCCAAAGTAATGGAAAGAGTAAACATGAAAGGGATAAAATCTGATTGCAAGACCAACACATTGATAATATCGTATGAGATAACATAATGAGTTACACTAGTATCAAGTAATTCCATAACCATGGAATATTTGATAAATTTTTTACCTCTCACGATTATCAGTACTACCTCTGCCTCCTCTTGTGCACAATCTTCATTATAAAGATGTTCATCATAATCCTTCCCTTTCTTCAAAACCTATCTATCACCCTTGACATGAGTATAATATCCCACACCTTTTACTATGTTATATCTAAACTGAGAGCTGTTGGTGAAGGTGGATCCACCTCTACTACCCTGGGATTCTCTCTCATGGAAATGATGAAGATGAAAAAACTTCCCACATATGTGACACACCTTGGGTGCTACCATAAAATCGGGTTTGTAGTGTCCCTTTATCCAACACTAGTAATATAAAATCAAACTCTGACTTGAAATTTTTTGTGCACTCCCGACAAAACCTTGATGTTGGTCACCCCACATCCTTTTTTGGCCAAAAGATGAACCATATCAACCTCCTACTATCACTAATTATCAGAAGAGTCTTGTATTCCTAGCTATTTCCACCTCAACCATAGTTTCCTTATCAAAAAACTCTATCAAGGTGGTTATACACATGAGAATCAACATAGACTTAATATCTTCCCTTGATCCCATATTGAACCTTCATACCTTGAGATAGTCATTAGAAAAAAATCTCCAGATATAGGTATACCAACTCGGAAAACTAAGTAGCATACTTAAATAATGAGTTCTCACCTTTCTCTAAGTTAAAAAATTTTCAAGTATTTTCCATTCACATTTTTAGGATAAAATTGTTATTAAAGACCTTATGGAAAGTAGTTAGAGTGAGATATTCATGAAACTTGTATTGAACAATAGATTCCCACCACTTCCTTCCTAGACCCTCAAAAATATAAGTGCAAAAACCAACCTTAGATTCTTCCATTATTTCTAGGAATTGTAAAATCCTCTCAATCCTCTTGATCCATTCCCCAAGTTCATGAGGTCCCTTGTCACCATGAAATATCGATAGATGTTACTTAGTGAATTTCGAAGCATACTCCACTTATCATTCTAGTTCAATATCGGAAACTTAGCCCATATATTGGATTGATTGAACTATAGTTTATACCAAATTAGATTCAACCATAGGATTCTCATATAGGGCTTTCACTGCGGCTTGCTCTCCAGCATGTAGAGATATTTTCATTAAAGGATCCATATTCTATCAGACAAATTGGATGAAAACTATTTAGAATAGAATTCAATTTCATTATCATAAACAGTGATTAGGTAACTGATGTAAAAAAGGCTAAATGAATAAACAATGATTCTACACAACACCCAAATTCCCATGATCACTCGAGGTTTTTCATGAAAGGGAGCTAGCTAGGAACACTCCCATGATACCACTTGAGTTCTAATAGTTCTATCTATAGTATATCAAAAAAACCTATACATAAGAGGGTGATACACAAGAATAAACACTAGATTTAATGAAAATCTAATCCATTGACACCAATTTGTAATAGAAAAACTGGTTCAACCCATAACATCACCCAAATTGGCCCGCCACAAGGTCCGAAGTGCATTACTGATCACCATGAGACAAATACAAGCACTGGGGTATCGAAAAAAATAATGAGGGAATGATTACACCCTCCAAAATACATATTATAAGATATAAAAAAATATAGTATCACATTTGATATCCAAAATACATCATATGTCAAACAACTAATCCATAAAGGTAACATCCAGCAATCAGATAACAATATCTAAATGAACAAACTTAAAGACCATCAATGTCGAACCTGATGAAACCCATGAGTTTATCTCAATGTAACCATATGTCACCACTATCCCAACCCACTAGAAGTCAACATGATCTATAAAAGATTATTCCAATACATAATGATCTTTCTATTACATGAATCTTACAAAACCAAGTATAAAAACCCATAAAGGAAAAAAAATAGGATGTGAACACCAAATCTTAATAGGATTTCACTAAGAATATATATGATGTATATCCACATGAATCTGTTAGTTTTTATGTAATTTTTTTTCAAAACATTTTAAAATAAATAATTTTTTATTTAAAATCATTCTTGAGTATTCTTTCCAAAAACATTCCATATTTAAATAAACAAAAAAAAAATATGACATAATAAATATCAATGAGGCATAAAAAACTGAATTACCAAGTTTCCATTCATCAATATCCATATCAAGTGGGAAATAGTCATATCAAATAAACATGTACATAATGTAACCACAAAGAACCAAAATCATTCCAAGTCACAAGGGTGTACACAACTAAAACACTCAACAAAACACTAGCTGACATAATTAATCCTAAATTTAGGAGCCATGGTTCACCATAAATTCTACCCACTAAAAACCATGGAATCATAGACACCTTCCCTAGTGATAGATTACTCCACTAGGGCTTTCATATATTTAGTTTTCCTCTATACCCCAAGGACTTCCAATGTTCTATACATCATCATCACATTTTTCAAGAAACCAAGCTCACATTTCATAAGTCATTTTCCAATGAAAATACATACCATTCCCAAAAATTAAAATCCATTTTCATATAAAATTATTCTTTGAGTAATTCTATAAAATCCAATTTCGACATTTAAAATCAGTTTCTAAAGAAATTCTATTTAGAAAAAAATGTCATAGCCATGAAATATCATATCACCTCTCATGGATATAAAAAAAATAACAATTTAAATATTTAAAACCAAATGATAATCATAATAACTCAAGGAATTCTAAGGGATAGACCATAGGATAGAGACACTTGCCTCAAATAGGATGAAATCCACATTTCCTTCTATATTGGTGATGAGAGTGGAAGAGATCAAATACTATATAACCAATATCCAATAGAAAAATAGTAAATTCTATATGTTTATGATATATCCAGTGATCTAGTCTCATAATAAATAAACCACATGGAGGAGAATATAATAAAATAAAATAGAGAGGACTACACTTACCAAATTACACCCAATGGAGATCTATGCTTTCAATTGGAATGAGGATTCTCCAACGGGAAGATGGAAAGAGAAAAAATTGTCACTAAGGAGTCTCTAAACAAAATGAATTTTCATTAGGGTCAAAAGAGGAGGACTGGAGGAGTTAATTAAATTTTTTGTGCCAAACGACCCATTACCCCTTAATAAACCTCACCCTCAATGGTGTCACTAGTTGGTTTGTGGTGACCATCCGATTGGCCAGTGGGTGTAGGAAGTGATCCTATAACAAGTCCTCCACTGGAGGGTTGATGGAAGTCCACTAGATGGTCGGTGACACTTATAGCAATGCAAGTATTATGCCAACCTACATCAGCTAGCTGATGGACTCTTTCTACCACCAATTTCCAAAAACACTCCTCTCGACCTAATAATGACTTGGAAACCGAAAATATAGGAACAAGATAGGTTTTATACACGATTCTATATATTGGGATGTGAAAGGGTCAATGGTTTGGATTGTATTTATAACCATGATTGTAATATTATTTTATTCATCTATAAATATAGAAATCTAGCCTCATTTAGGTGGAAAAATATTCAGGGTATTCTCATTCCACATGTCATGATAGTAGGTTCCCTAACTCTAAGGGGAAAAACATTAGATATATTTCAAAAGGTGGGGCAAGGATACCCCTATTCCAAAAACTATAATAAAAATTGACCCTAAGAATTTATGCACTACCCCTGGAACCTTTTCACCTTGCACTTCTTTTTATAATTATATGTTTTCAACCCTGTAGTATAGCCTCCCTATAATTTTTGAGCTATTATTCATATCCCTAACTAGATCTCCAAAAAGACTCTATGCTACTGCCCAGATCTTTGTCGGGCCTCGTAATTGTGTCTAATACAATATTAATGACTAGTGACAATAATTATATTTTCCAATATTATTTTCAATCTGACCTGATCACCATTAAGATTCTTTATCATTGCTTACATCACTATTGATCTTCCCAGGTCACCATTGGGATTCTTCTTCACTCCTCATATAACTATCGAGCTACCAAAATTACCATCAGGATTTTTCATCATTGCACATACCACTATCGTACTTCTTAGATTACCATTGGGCTTCTTCATGACTTCTCAAATTACCTTCAACTACTTTTATTATTTTCGGGTCATTTTGGATCCTTCAATCTAATAACTATATCACATGGACATATGGGTTTACAATATGGGTTCCATTTCACTAGAAATTTTGGATTTGTAAATTAGATGATGTTTTACCTATATGTCATGAACCAACCCACCAAGGCCCACTTGGATAGAGGTAAGATGAGTGTGAAAATCCCAACCCTACCTCCAATAGGCTAGGGGATGGATACTAGCATCAGGTAGGAATTACACTAAAATGGAAGGTTTTACCCTAAGTACCTATACACATGCACACAAAAATATCCAAGAAACACTATAGAGATATAATAAAAGTCTAAACATATAGGGTGTAAACCATTCATGAAATAACCTCTAGGAAAGAATCTAATAATGGTGGTAAATTACAAAAATATAAAGGGGAAAAATACATGCCCAACTAGAAATGAGGTCCCAACCTGACAACAACTAGGGAAGGGAAGGTCTAAAGAGGTCATATCTCACAATCCACAAGGCCAACCAGCATACACAGTTAGCAAAAAAAGCTTCTAATCTCTAAAAAAACTAGGTCCACCAATATCATCTTTGATATGCATGTTGTCTACATAAGACACAACACATGCAAGCTAAGCCCATGTAGGGGTGAGTATATACATACCCAGTAGGAGCCCTAAAAAACAAAAAGGGAGAAACATAAAAAAACAAATCAATCCCAAAAATAAGAGGGTAAAAATAAACCCAAAATATATTCTCACAAAGAAACCAAAGAAAGAGAGAAAGGGGATATCTATCTCCACATCCCAACTAAGAATGATGAGTTAGTGTGCAACTCCAAGGGTCCCATTACTGATGTCAAACAATACACATGTCCATATATGATATATATTAGAGGGTCTTCTTCTCACCACTATGTGTTAAAACTAAGTAGGTGCTATCTCCAAGCCATGAATCTCAGGTAACCTCTCAAGAATGAATGTGGAGGACCCATTGCTCGCCACTGCGCTCTATAACTGAGGGGGAAAATATTTAGTGGAGGACCCACTCCCCATCAAAGATCGAAGATAGGGGGTTCCAATCCATAGATAGAGGACCCAAACCCTATATAGTATGGGGGTTTCCAACTCTACCCATGTAAAGAGTATGGGGGACCCATGCCTTAGTGCTATGGGGGGGGGTCCAAATATCACTCTGATGATCACATCCAATCATTATCACTGGCTAAGCATTATTGAAGGAAGTGTCTCAATTTCATCACCTCAAATAATATATTTTATGCCAAAACAAAGGCTACCATTTCTTTCTATCTGAAAAAACACTCTGGATATCCTACCCATGAGCCCAAATCCGATCCCCAAATAAGAAGATTTGCATGGTAGAAATCTAACAAAAAAGTACATGGCATGTATATAGGGTACATGACATGTGACTGCACCCCGACCCTTGGGAATGTTCTCACCTATACATAGTTTTTCTGGAAATGTGGTTATACATGGTGTGTAGATAGAGTTCACAGAGTGTCTTGGTAGCTTGGGGTATGCCTGTGTCATTTGGTTTGTGTCTATGTAAATTAGCATGTGTCAGTTACCTAGCCATGTCTAGGTACCCTAGTCATGTCTGAGTACATGGTCATGCTTGTGTACTCCTAGGGTCTAGTCATGCACTAATACATGACAAAGTCCCCTTTACATGGGGTGTCTTCCCATGTATTCAGCTGCATGGCCATGTCCCACTACACTATGTGTACTCTGAGTACACAACATGTAGTATCCAAAACAATTTCTCCCCCTAATGGGAAGAACACACGGCATGTTCTCTTAAACCACATGTCGTGTGATTGATATTTCTGAATGGTAAATCCCTATGAACTTCCTAAAACCCATGTTTCCCCCCAATTAAGAATAAATCGAACCTCATGGGGATCTTAGCCGTCAAAAGGTCTTAAAAACTCTTAAACAACACATCAATGGAGATCAGGGTGTAAAACTAAAAATATACCAACATCATGGAGAAATTTATAAAAATTCAAGACCAAAAACATTATTGGAAGTTTCTACAACTCAATCCAGTCTCAATCACTATCAAGGAAAATTTTTGACAATACCTCATTCCCTCTTCCTTCCCGGTTCATCCATCGCATGTGGAAGAAACCCTCTCCCAACCTAGCATGTGTAGGAATACAAATGGGAGGGAAGGTATATTTTATCTCTTTTAATTAATTAAATAAAGTAAACTATTTAATTAATTATCACATCTTCCAATAGCCACCTTCCCCTAAATTCCCAATGCTGACCAACTTTATATTGCACCTAGGGTGAACCTCATGTACCAGAAACAACCATGGCCTTGGATTTCCCCTTCGAGGTCCCAAAAAAAGAAAACCATTTATTCTGAATAGATTCATGTGTGTTACTTAGTATATACATTAATATTTCTAATATATTAATTCCATGGTTCTACGAAACCAAAACACAAATCCTCATTTGAGGAAATATATATATATATATATATAGAAATATTCGAAGGACTAAACTGGTGAACTAGTGTCATTAAATTCTCCCCTCCTTTAAGGATTCCCCCCCAAATCATAAGCTACATGATAAGGTGGGGGAATTGAGCCCATATCTGACTCTCACAATCCTAGGAGCTCTCCTACATGCTACCGTGTAGCCAAATTACTTGAACCAAAGAGATGGTTCATTCATGTAGGGTCCTCTCTTATCAATCCTTGATCACCACCTGGTACTTGGAAAAGGTGGATCCATCCTTGATGCCTAGCTCACCCCAATCAATAATGTGCATCAATTCATGCACGTATCACCTCAATTGTGACACTTGGAATATGAAATGCACTTGATACAACTATAGGGGTGAGTCTAAGCAATACGTAACCTCACTAACCCTATACAGTATCTAGAACAGTCTAATGAACCTCAAAGATAGCTTGATTCCTCAGCCAAATCTCTGAAATACTTATCATGGGGAGACTCTTAAGAAAACATGCTCTCCATACTCAAACTCCAGAGGCCTATTATGTTGATCTACATAATATTTCTATAGGATCTGAGCTATTATCATATGCTCATAGATCACCTAAACCTTCTCTATCATCACCTATACCATTTTATCCCAATAAGATATGTCTCTCTAATCAATTTTCAACATAAGCGTGACCTTCAAGGTCTCCTATACTAGTCCTTTAATGGTTCTATGCTGATAATAGAGTGATTTAAGTTATTATAAGTGAACTCCAATAACAGAAAGTGATCCTCATGGCTCTAGCTAAAGTCCAACACATAGGATCTCAGTATATCCTTGAAAACCTGGATAGTCTTCTCACTCTGCCCATTCATTTGGGGGTGATATGTCATGATTATCCATAATTGGGTTCCTAAAGCATCCTATAGGCCCCTACACAACCATGATGTAAATAGAGAATCATGGTAAAAAAAGATCATCATGGGTACACTATGAATCCGGATACAAAATCCCCAAACTCTCAGCCAAACTCTACTCGAGGATGGTAAAAAAATGAGTTGACTTGGAGAGTCAGTAAATAATTAACCAGATGGCATCATGGTCACTCACTTTACATGGAATCCCCATCATAAAATCCATTAATATGTTATCCCAATTCCATTTCGGGATCACAATAGGTTGGATAAAACTTGTTGAAACCTGATGTTCATCCTTTACTTGCTGACATATGAGACCCCAAGAAACAAACTTAACAATGCTCCACCTCATGATATACCACCAAAACTTCTACTAAAGTTTCTTGTACATTATTTTCATACCTATATGTATAGCTAAGGGAGAATTATGAAAATCCCTCACCACCTCCTCACACAACATGACCAAAACCACCACCTATTCTTAGAAAAGGATGATGTGCTCCCCTACTTCAAAAAATCCCTCTAGTGTATACCTTGAGGATATATGGTCATGTAAAACCCCAAAATTGATGTCTTACAACTAATCCTCTCGCACATATTGAATAATTGGTGGAGTCACCACCATCTACTGAAGGAAAGTTAAACCCATCCCCTTCACCAGGGTTAGCTTTAATGAATCCCACTACTTAGAAACTTCCTCCATCAAGCGAGAATGGAATTTCCTATTAAGGAAATATTCCACCTCATTTTACTAATGAGGATTATATTCTAGCTCAAAGTCATAGTCCTACAAAAACTTAAACCAATGCATCTTTCTCTGGATAAGATCTCTCTGAGTGAAGATGTGTTTAAGAATCTGGTGTTCTGAGTAAACAATGAAACAATCACCTAGAAGATAATGACTCCACATCTTCCATGTGAAGACAAATACTAATAACTCTAAGTCATGAGTCCCATAGTTCTAATCATGGGTTCTCAACTGCATTGACCCATAAGTGATCAGTACCTACCTTTGCATCAACATGCAACTGAGCCCATATATAGAGTTGTCGAAAAGCACCACGAAATCAATTCCATCCTCTAGTAGTCTCAATATACGAGAAATGGTTAACCATAGCCTCAACTCCTTGAAGGATCTATAATTTTTCTCAGTCTAGATAAATGACTAATCATTCCACATCAAGGTATTTAAAGAGGCTTCTATTCTATAAAATTCTAGAATGACTCTCTTGTAGTACCCCACCAAACCATGGAAACTCCACATCTCCATCATGATCTTGGGTGGCTCCCAATAAATCACTACATCAATATTCACCATATCCAAAACTAAACCATGACCAGAGATGAAATTCCCTATAAATTGAACCTCATGGATTCAATGCTAACACTTAGAGAGATTACTATAAGATTATTCTCTCAGAATAAGTCTAGGACTATCTTCAAATGCTCTGTATGATCCTCCTCCAATGTAGAGTAAATGAGAATGTTATCAATAAAGACCACTATAAAACGATCTAAGTATGGTCGAAAGATCTAGTTTATAAGATCCATGAACACATGCGGGGGAATTATTCACACTAAAATGCATCAACAGAAACTCATAGTGTCTGAAGAAACATCAGAATTCTGTCTTTAGAATATTATCCTCTTGAACTCTCAACTGGTGGTAGCTTAACTAGAGATTGATCTTGGAGAACAAACTCAAACCTTTAAAATGGTATAAAAGGTCATAAATCCTCAGTAAGGGGTACTTTCTCTTTATCATTACCTAATTTAGGTTATGATAATCCACAAAATCATCAATCTAATGTCTTCCTTTTTTATGAACAAAACTGAAGTTGCCCAGGGGGACACACTGGGTCTGATAAAACCTTTCTGTCAAAGGTCCTTCAATTGCACCATTAGCTCCCAGAGCTCAGTGAGGACCATACGATATACCATAGAAGATATTAGTGTGGTCCCAGGGTTCATGTCTATGTAAAATTCTATCTCCTTCTATGGAGGTAGTCCCAAAATATCTTTAGGAAAGACATCCATATAATCCTCCACTACTTCTGGAAGCCAGATGTCTAAAGATACTGTTGCACCATGGTCTAAGCTCCCCAACTGATGGGTGATGGGTGACAACTTCCTGCTCATGAGTACCACTCATTGATCCATAATATCTCACTTGAATCACAAATGATAATCATTTCCCATCAGTATACAGAAATCTAACTCTATTGTGGTGACAGTCTACCTGAGCATGCACTATGAACAACCAATCCATACCCATGATGATGTCATAAAGTATTATCATGATGACTAACAGGTCCCACAAGAAAATATCTCCACTTAACACCAACTCTCACTTTTATTAGATATGATATATAAGACAATCACTCCCTACAAGAACCCCTAGCCTTAGATATTAGGTTAAAGACTCAACTCAAAGATTTAGCTCACATATAAGGGATAGAGAGTTGAAAGAATGAATCAAACCCATGTATACAAGTATTAGGTCAAGAGTAGATAATACACAGATCATACCTTAAATAATATCATATGTATCTTATTCATAACCCTCTATATCTTTCTACTACCTATGACCTTGACCACTAGCCCTTAGAGCCCGATGTGGGCCACCTAGTGGTGGTGGTGGAAGTAACTCGTAGCATCATCCTCCATTAGTAACTCCTCCCTATAGAGTTCCACCTTCTCCTCTATCAACACCACCACCCTAGGGGATACCCTGACCATACATGAGAGATCCCTAATCATGGTGATACCTATTTCATGGAGGTGTATCCAATTTCTAAATGCCAATCTCAGTATGTTGAGTCAAGTAATAAAAATCCATGTGACCTCACCCATCACAAGCATAGCAACACCCCTGACTAGGATGATTGGATTTTATATGAAAATTATATACTACAGACCCACGTGACTGATCTTGGGCATGGGGAGGTATCATACTTTGAGACCCTGATGACTGATGCCTACTGGTTGATGTAGATGACTCATCCTCCTGGAGACCACTATTAGCTCTAGCTACCAAATTTCACTATGCTAGGAAGCACTTTATAACTAGAGCCCACTCCAACACTCCATCAAAAGTGGGTAGGCATATAAAGACCGCACTATTATATATGACTCTACAAAGTCCCTTCTCAAACATTCATTCATGGAAGAAACCATCTCTCACCATATCGAGGGCATAATGTGTGAGGTCAGTGAACTTCGTGACATACTCAAAACATATATATCATCCTTACACTACAAGAGAAGCTACTAAATATTCATAAAGCTTAATATCTAAGGTAATAATCATTGTGGAATATCTTATCAAAGTATAACCATGTGGTCATTAACTCATCATGGGTATGAGTGATTAGAATCCACTAGTACCCTACTGCTCCATGAAATAGGATGGTTATAAGTGCAAACATATGATCGGTCGGGGTCTGAACAAGCCTAAAGACTCAAATCACCAACTTGATCCAATACTCCACTACTCGAGGGTCTTTCTTACAATGGAACCTCAATAGTCTTTATTGTTAGAACTCATGTAATTAATCAAGCCTGCAGGTATCATCATCCTAACCTATTGGACCCATTAGCTTCCCAACAAGCATTGGATCATCTGCCTAAACCACTGGGGGTGGATCCACAAACCGATCAACATGTGCTGGAACTTATCTATTCTTTAGTAGAAAAAAAACCTCATGACTGGGTCCTCGTATTGAGGCCTCATCACTCAATGGATCATCTTCATGATCTGGTATCAACATATTAGCTAGATGGCATCATGAAGGCATCCTGAAAGTTACTAAGACATACAATAGTTAGATGAGAATATATAGGGAGATGACTCAAGAAGGCCATGGAAGTCAAAAGAACCAATCCTATATTATGCATGCACCACTGTTTCCCAACAACTTATATCTTTGTATACCAAGTTGATAAGAAGGTAGTCAGAGTCCTAGTGTATGGATACATAATCCACCATACCAACACAGGGTTCCCTATCTTGAGAGCTAAACACAAGACACTCTGAAACCATTTACCTAAATTACCAAACCAATCCTCATAAAATTTTCAACTTCAAACACTGATTTAGGGAAAGACCACTTCTGATACCACTCTATCACGACTTGACCCATCGGGTCCACCTGGCTAGCAACAATTCAAGCGTGACAACCATAAACCCGCCTCTAATAGGCTTGTAACTGGAGACTATCACTGAGTAAGAATAAAACTAAAATGGTATTACATAGCCTATGTACCTATACGTATGTAAAAAACTAGTTTCATGCAACCGTGACAAGATATAATAAAATACTAAACACCTAGAGTGTAAACAATGCATGAAAAAACTTATAGGAAAAAATTAGAGTTTAGTGGAATAGTAAAAAAGTATAAAGGGGAGAAATACATGCCCAAACAAAAATGAGGTCCCAAACTAAAAAAACCAGGGAAGGGAAGGAATAAAGAAACCTCAACCCACAAACCCCAAAGTCAACCACCATACATGGCCATTGGAAAGAGCTGATAATCTCTATCAAAACCCGGTCCACCGATATCACCTCTCATATATCTATTGTTTGTATAAGAAACAACATGTACAAAAAAATCCCATGAAGGGGTGAGTATATACATACATAGTAGGCACCCCAAAAATTGAAAAGAGAGAAACATAAACAACAAAAACCAGGTCAACCCCAAAAACTATAGGGTGAAGAGAAACCCAATAGGTATGATCAAAAAGAAACCCAAGTGAGAGAGAAAGAAGATCTCCATCTCCAAAACACAACTAAGATTGATGAGTTAGCCTATAGTTCTAAGGGTCACATCACAGATGCCAAACAATCCACGTGTCCACATATGACATAGAGTGGAGGCCCCCCTCTTCACTACAATATGTCACAACTAAGGTGACGTTGTAAAACCTAGAGATTTTAAAAGAGGAGAATCATGTTCAATAGAATATATAAAACGCCACACAAATATTAGAAGAGAATGTAACACCTCAAGAATTTATGATATATTTCTTTTTAAATAAATTCAATATTTTGGATAGCTTGTGATACATGCATGTAACACCCCAAAATGATAGAGGGTTAAAATGACTAAATGATATGACTCATGTCAACAAGGAACACCTTACTTTTTGGGAGCCTACCTGATTAGAACTCCACAGTTAAACGTGTTTGGCCTGGAGTAGTGATCATGATGGGTGACCTTCTGGGAAGTTACCCAGGGTGTGTGTGAGCGAGGACAAAGCACACTAGAAAGGACATGTGTTGGCCTGTGGGGAAAATCATTAGTCAAATGACCCGTTCGGGCATGTGGGTGGGCCCTTGAGTGGGGAACACGTGTCTGCGAGGTAACTGGTGGTACCTTGTGGGCCTAGTTCCGATGGCCATGTTAAGGTGGGGTGGTTGTGCTGTCATCGAGACCCATTTGTTACATTTGGTATCAGAGGTGGTACCCAGCCTTAAGTGCAGTGCACTGCCTGGGTTGATATGTAGGGCCCAAAATGAGGACGTTGTGCTTTTAAGGGTGGGGGGGGGGGTGATTGTAACACCCCAAAATGATAGAGGTTTAAATGACTAAATGATACGACTCATGTCAATAAGGTGCACCTTCATTTTTGGGAGCCTACCTGATTATAACTCCATAGTTAAACGTGCTTGACCTGGAGTAGTGATCATGATGGGTGACCTTATGGGAAGTTACACAGGGTGTGTGTGAGCGAGGACAAAGCACACAGGAAAGGACATGTGTTGTCCTGTGGGGAAAATAATTAGTCAAATGACCCGTTTAGACATGTGGGTGGGCCCCTGGGTGGGGACCACGTGTCTGCGAGGTAACTGGTGGTACCTTGTGGGCCAGGTCCCGATGGCCATGTTAAGGCGGGGTGGTTGTGTTGTCACCGGGACCCATTTGTTACATTCTAGTCCCGATGGCCATGTTAAGGTGGGGTGGTTGTGCTGTCACCGAGACCCAGTTGTTACATTTGGTATCAGAGGTGGTACCCAGCCTTAAGTGCAGTGCACTGCCTGAGTTGAGATGTAGGGCCCAAAACGAGGATGTTGTGCTCTTAAGGGTGGGGGGGGGGTGATTGTAACACCCCAAAATGATATAGGTTTAAATGACTAAATGATACGACTCATGTCAATAAGGTGCACCTTCATTTTTGGGAGCCTACCTGATTATAACTCCACAGTTAAACGTGCTTGACCTGGATTAATGATCATGATGGGTGACCTTATGGGAAGTTACACAGGGTGTGTGTGAGCGAGGACAAAGCACACTGGAAAGGACATGTGTTGGCCTGTGGGGAAAATCATTAGTCAAATGACCCGTTTAGACATGTGGGTGGGCCCCTGGGTGGGGACCACGTGTCTGCGAGGTAACTGGTGGTACCTTGTGGGCCAGGTCCCGATGGCCATGTTAAGGCAGGGTGGTTGTGCTGTCACCGGGACCCAGTTGTTACATTTGGTATCAGAGGTGGTACCCAACCTTAAGTGCAGTGCACTACCTGGGTTGAGATGTAGGGCCCAAAATGAGGACGTTGTGCTCTTAAGGGGGGGGGGGTGATTGTAACACCCTAAAATGATAAGTATTTAAATGAATAAGTGATACGACTCATGTCAATAAGGTGAACCTTCATTTTTGGGAGCCTACCTGATTATAACTCTACAGTTAATCATGTTTGGTCTAGAGTAGTGATCATGATGGGTGACATTCTGGGAAGTTACCCAGGGTGTGTGTGAGTGAGGACAAAGCACACTACAAAGGACATGTGTTGGCATGTGGGGAAGATCATTAGTTATATGACCCGTTCAGGCATGTGGGTGGGCCCTTTGGTGGGGACCATGATGGGTGACCTTCTGGGAAGTTACCCAGGGTGTGTGTGAGCGAGGAAAAAGAACACTGGAAAGGACATGTGTTGGCCTGTGGGGAAAATCATCAGTCAAATGACCCGTTCAGGCATGTGGGTGGGCCCCTGGGTGGGGACCACGTGTCTGCGAGGCAACTGGTGGTACCTGGTGGGCCAGGTCCCGATGGCCATGTTAAGGAGGGGTAGTTGTGCTATCACCGGGACCCAATTGTTACATTTGGTATCAGAGGTGGTACTCATCCTTAAGTGCGGTGCACTACCTGGGTTGAGATGTAGGGCCCAAAATGAGGACGTTGTGCTCTTAGGGGGGGGGGGGGGTGATTGTAACACCCCAAAATGATAGAGGTTTAAATGACTAAATGATACGACTCATGTCAATAAGGTGCACCTTCATTTTTGGGAGTCTATCTGATTATAACTCCACAGTTAAGCATGTTTGTCCTGGAGTAGTGATCATGATGGGTGACCTTCTGGGAAGTTACCCAGGGTGTGTGTGAGTGAGGACAAATCACACTGGAAAGGACATGTGTTTATATGTGGGTAAAATCATTAGTTAGATGACCCGTTCAGGCATGTGGGTGGGCCCCTGGGTGGGGACTACGTGTCTGCGAGGCAACTGGTGGTACCTGGTGGGCCAGGACCCGACGACCATGTTAAGGCGGGGTGACTGTGCTGTCACCGGGACCCAGTTGTTACATAATTGTCACACCCCGACCTGAAACTATTCTATTTTAATTATTTTATTCATCCTTAGTCTTATTTTATTTTGTGTTTGAGCGGGTTGAGACCTAGTTTTATTTTTTTGGGTTGTTATTTAGAAATGGGTGTTTTGGGCTTGGCAGTATCTGGCGCGTGGGCCTGACACGATTTGGGAACCCTGTAGCTTCGCCCCAAGTAACTTTGCAGTCTGTCTGTGTTTTAAATAAAATAAAAATTTAAATAATTGTTTAAATAATAATAATAATATTATTAGTGTTGAGAATATTATTATTATTATTATTATTAGTGTTAGAATATTAGTATTATTGTTACTGTTACTATTATTATTATTATTATTATTTCAGTTGATAATTCAATTTAGTTTTAATGTTAAATTATCCTTATTATTATAAAATTATCAACTGATTATTAGGGGGATGATTGTAACTCCCCAAAATGATAGAGGGTTAAATGACTAAATGATATGACTCATGTCAACAAGGTGCACCTTCCTTTTCAGGAGCCTACCTGATTATAACTTCACAGTTAGGCATGCTTGGCCTCAGGTAGTGATCATGATGGGTGACCTTCTGGAAAGTTACCCAGGGTGTGTGTGAGTGAGGACAAAGCACACTAGAAAGGAGATATATTGGCCTATGGGGAAAATCATTAGTTAGATGACCCGTTCAGGCTTGTGTGTGGGCCCCTGGTGGGGACCACGTGTTTGCAAGGCAACTGGTGGTACCTGGCGGGCCAGGACCCGATGGCCATGTTAAGGCGGGGTGGTTGTGCTATCACCGGGACTGAGTTGTTACATAATTGTCACACCTCGACCTAACACTATTCTATTTTAATTATTTTATTCATCCTTGGTCGCATTTTTTTCGAGTGGGTTGAGACCCAGTTTGATTTTTTTGTGTTGTTATTTAGAAATGGGCATTTTGGGCTTGGCAGTATCTGGCACGTGGGCTGGACACGATTTGGGAACCTTGCGGCTTTGCCCCAAGTAACTGCGCGGTCTGCCTGTTTTTTAAATAAAATAAAATTTAAAGAATTGTTTAAATAATAATAATATTATTATTATTAGTGTTGAGAATATTATTATTATTATTATTAGTGTTAGAATATTTGTATTATTGTTACTGTTACTAATATTATTATTATTTTTATTATTATTATTATTTCAGTTGATATTTCAATTTGGTTATTAATGTTAAATTATCCTTATAATTATAAAATTATCAACTGATTATTAGGGGGGGTGATTGTAATACCCCAAAATGATAGGGGGTTGAATGACTAAATGATATGACTCATGTCAACAAGGTGTACCTTCCTTTTCGGGAGCCTACCTGATTATAATTCCACAGTTAAGCGTGCTTGGCCTGGAGTAGTGATCATGATGGGTGACCTTCTGGGAAGTAACCCAGGGTGTGTATGAGTGAGGAAAAAGTACACTAGAAAGGACATGTGTTGGCATGTGGGGAAAATCATTAGTTAGATGACCCGTTTAGGCATGTGGGTGAGCCCCTGGGTGGGGACCACGTGCCTACGAGGAAATTGGTGGTACCTGGAGGGCCAGGACCCGACGACCATGTTAAGGTGGGGTGGTTGTGCTGTCACTAGGACCCAGTTGTTACATAATTGTCACACCTTGATCTAACACTATTCTATTTTAATTATTTTACTCATCCTTGGTCTTATTTTATTTTGTGTTTGATCGGGTTGAGACCCGATTTGATTTTTTTGGGTTGTTATTTAGAAATGGGTGTTTTGGGCTTGGCAGTATCTGACACGTGGGCCAGACACGATTTGGGAACCCTACAGCTTCGCCCCAAGTAACTGTGCTGTCTGCCTGTGTTTTAAATAAAATAAAATAAAAATAATTGTTTAAATAATAATAATATTATTATTAGTGTTGAGATTATTATTATTATTATTATTATTATTAGTGTTATAATATTAGTATTATTTTTACTATTACTAATCTTATTATTATTATTAATATTATTATTATTATTTCAGTTGATATTTCAATTTTCTTATTAATGTTAAATTATCCTTATAATTATAAAATTATCAACTGATTATTATTTTTATTAAATTATTTTTTTTATAATGGCTTAAGTTTTCATTTTTTTGGGGTTTTATTTTCTTTTTATTTTTTTAATTCTCTTTTTATTTTTTTTTATTTTTTTTATTCTCTTTATTTTTTTTATTTTCTTTCTATTTTCTTTCTTATTTCTTCTCTCTTTTTTTTTCTTCTCTCCTTATTCTTCCCCTTCTCCCCTCACATCGTGCCTCACCCCTCCCCCTGTCCACCTATATTGTGCTGCCACCCGTCCCCTTTGGCCGCTCTCCCTCCTACGACCTCCCTCCGGCCGAGCTCCCCACTCCACGGTGGCCTTCCCTCCGGCTGAGCTCCTCTCTCCATGGCGGCCTTCCCTCCCGGCTCCCCCTTAAACCCACATAGAGAACCCCCCATCTGAGACCCTTCTTCACATGAGACAACCCCCCTCCTTCGAGATCCAACCCCGTTTTTCCAATCCCACCGTGTTTCGTCGCTTTTCCTCTTCAAATCGACACGGAAAGTCTCTCCGCTCCCTCCACTTTTGATTTTTAACTATGATTTGGTCTCCTCATCGGCTTACAAAATTTAGACGAACCTAGGGTTAGGTTTTAACCTGTATTTTTGGAGTTCTTTAGGTTCTAGGTTGGTGTGGGAGGCCTCTTGGGTCTTGTCGGTACATGTTCCGACAACCGCTGCTGAAGGTGAGGCGGTTCGTTGTGTTTCGATCTGCCAAATTTGTATCGATGTAATGTTTTCTTGTGTTTTTTGGTTTTTCTCCTGCTGAAATAGGGTATTTATGTGTTTTAAAGTTCTTAGTGATTATCTTGAAGTGATAAATCCATTTTTGATAGGATTTATGAAGCAGAAAATTTTTAAAGTAGTGTTTTTACCTAAAATTGAGTGTCTTTCTTGTGTAACTCCTGTTGTGTTATTTGAGTTCATTTTATAGTACATGAAATTGGTTTATTAAATAATGAAAGGGCTGTATTGTTTTTGTTTGGATATTGTTTTGGTGTGCGTATATTTTCAAAAGTGGGTTTGAGTATGAAAATGGGGGTATTTGTGTGTGTGTGCCTTGTTGTGAAAATCATTGGACATGTTCAATCAATTCGTTTATGTTGTGTGCCATGTGTTTTTGTGGGTGCATGAGGTGCGTATGTGTGGAAAAAGAATCTTTGATGGGAAATTTACTACTTTGATCACATTTTACTTGTTGTGCATTTGTCAATATGTTTTGTAAATTCTTTCAAAAGATAGAAAGTATATTTTAATGTCACTTTGGTGTAATTTTGGTTTTAAATTTGCTTTTCCTACTTGAAGTTGAGTGCGTTATTCATGCAAACCCTTGATGTGTTATTTTGAAACGTTTTGAGGATTGTTTAAGTGTTTAATTGTTTTATTAAATTATATGTGTAGTGCGTTGGACCTTGCTACAATGGTTTTGAGTCGTGGGTGTCGAGGTATCCTACATGTACATGACCAGGGTGAGGCATATATACATATATGCATTCTTTGTATATATTCTCTCATGGTGCAGGGAATATGTTCAATGCAGCTAGGGGTGTATATATATATATGTATAAATGCATGTGTGTGTATGTGCCAAGTGTCGGTTCAAGTGGTCATCCACATATAGCGACATGTTTGAGGTAGGTCCCCTATGCCCTAATATTTTATTAGAATTTCCATAATTGCTTAGTGTTTTATTAAAAGTGAATCTTATTCTTCTACATGAAATACATATGTTATATATATATATATGCAAATGGTTTTGGTTTGTGAAAAGTGATTTCCTTAATGTTTCGAACATAAAGCGGATATTTCTAAAGATGCATGGTCTTTCAGCCGATTTTGTTGTAAAAGTGAAATGACACATTGTTTTCCAATGAAGTTCCAAAATGATCTCCAAAATGAGTTTTGAGTGAAAATGTTTTCTAAAGTGAAATCATTCTTGTGGAGTAATGAGACCCATTTGGAACTTTGAAAATGGTTTAAAAAATTGGAAAACCCCTCTTAAGTCATCCCCTCTAGTTTGAGAAATGTAATGAAAGTGTTAAAATGTGATTTGTGATATGTTCCTAGTGTTGATGCTTATTATTTGTGTGGTGTGAAAGAGGGGGAATGCCCTTAAGGAGGCAGGATAGTGGTAAGAGGTTGAATGAGTTTTGGATAAAGAAAGTGTTGTGTACATATATGTTTTCTTGATAAAAACTCACCACCAATTGAAACAGAGCACAATGGGAAACCTGGGTATCTAGGTGGGGGAACTAGAACTTGTGGTCTATTGGTCTGAAGGTAACTTAACCCGGTTTCACTATAGGTTTGATGATTTCAACACTAACTAAACATATGATTGACTGAGGGTCGTGGTCTTCTAAGCCACGTTTTCTAAGGGTTGTGGTTTCTAAACCATGTTTCACCGAGACACGAAGATCCTAGGTCCCCAACTAGAACTATATTCTTAGGGACTTCCCATGGTACTTGTGATACGATTTTCAATTCTGTTGTTTCATGCATGTTCCCTCTTTTGTAAAAACCATATTTTAATCTAAATTGGTCTGTTTAAATTTTGAAATGTTAATGCATGCTCAAAACCTATTTTGAAAAGGGAAGAGAAATGTTTTACTTGGAAATGAAAGCTTTTTATTTGAATTTGAAAAGAGCGAAAAACATTATTTTATTATGCCTTGTTTTCAAACTAGCATGATTTGAATTTCTTATTAAAGGCAATGGCATAGGGCATTGTTGTATTTTGGCTTTCCTACTGAGCATCTCGGTGCTCACGCCTACTTTATATTTTTAGTTTTAGGTTCTAGTTTTGGATCTCTATTTCAGTAAGCTTGTTCCTATGTTTGGTGGTGACCCATGAGGTCACTTGGAAGTTTGTTTAACTGTCCATCCTTGTTCTGTTTTCAATTCTAAGTATTTAACTACCTTAATTAGTTTTTTTTGATTGTTTATATGTCTTTTTTGGGATAAATCTTTCTGAACTGCCTCATTGTGGTGCCCAACACTAGTTTCCAGCCAGTGGGGATTGGGAACACCCTTCGGGCCATGTCGCGGACCGGGTCAGGCACCGGGTCGAATGACGACCTGACTTGTTTCATGACAAAATGGTATCAGATGGAGGTTCATCCCATGTCCTTTGGGGATGTCTGATAGTTTGAAGTTAGGATTGTAGGAATCCAAGTGGTTAATTGTGGGTAGGTGCTTGATCACCACCTATTCAGAATGACACTTGAATTTCCCAGGTAGTTCGGGGTGGTATTGCCTCGAATTTCATGCTTGAACCTCAATTTTTTTCAATGTCCTTAGTCTTGTTTGGATGTTTTTGGTTATTTTTGAGATTCGGTGGTCATTTCGAAGGGTGAATGGTAGTTGTGCATGTCCTGGAAAGCCATGTGTAGACCACACAATTACCTCTAATGACTTCCTTATATTCTCACTCAGTTGGTGCATAGTCTTCCAAACCATGTGACCAAGCTGTGTGTAGCAGTTGTTTATTTTGAGAATTTGGAATCTTGATTCGTTGAGTGAATTGGTTGTTATGGGATGTTCTTGGTGCGGGTTTTGGTTGGTTTTGGGGTGTTTTTCTCGGGTTTCAAAATTGATGATTGTTCTTTTGAAATTGGATTTCCAAAATAAAAATCTTGGTTTGTTTAAAAATGTAATGAGTTTTTTTGGAGATGGAAAGTGTTTTAGAAAATTCATTGTGATCTTGAAATGTTTTATGAAAAGTGAAATTTAAAACTTTTTGGAAAGTGTTTGGGGTTTTTTAGAAGTTATTATGGAAAGTAAAATGGGTGTTTCTTAGAAACAGAAATTTAGAGATGCTTCATTTTAGAATTGAAAAGGATGTCTTCAAAATTGGTTTGGAGTTTCAAATCTGGGTTGGATGTTTTGTTTTAGAAATGAGAAGGTTTTGTTTTGATTTGGTAATCCTATAGATTCCCACATGTAAGGATGAATGAAATTAGATGTTGATGTTTGTTGGTTTGCATGGATTCGTGCCCGAGTTGGCATAAGAATATACACACATGAGGTTTCATGGAATACCAATGGTGGGTGCTCAGTTTTCAAGGATTGTTTTGTTTTCCAAAGTCATGTTTTGATTAGTGATGTGTTGGGATGAATTTTGTTTATGAAAATTTAAAAAGTAAAGTGGGTTTTAAAAAGGGTTTTTAGAATTTGGATGGTTCGAAATGGGATGGTTTTGAAAATGTCTATTTGTGAAAGTGGGTTTATGGTTTAGTTTTGTAGTGTATTACTCTATGGGCTTGATGCTTGTTTTCGAGTTGGTGTTTCAAGGTTGAAATGATGTTTTGAGTTTGGGTTAATGATTTATAATGAAATGTGGAGGCTTGTTTTGTGATGTGCTTCATGTTTTTTTGTGCTTCTTGTTTAAAGTATGCTGCCAAAAAATGTCTAGAGGTCCCTGAGGGGTCATTTGTAGTTGTTAGTTTTACCCCGACTCTGAGTGGAGTGGTGGGGTTATTTTCTTTTCATTGTTTCTTGTTTTCCCTATGCTGGATGAGGTTCTATGGAGATTGTGGTGTAACTTGAGGAAGTCGAGTTCTTCTTCTATTCTTTAGGAACTTCAAATGTTGGGAAGGGAAAGTTGTCCTAGTTTTGTTTGAAGGGTCATGTTCGGGCTAGGGAAAGGTGATTGATACCTTCTCCTTGCAAGTTGGGGTCACAGACTGGGACAAATGAAAATCTTGTTTTTCAAGGTGCTCGTGAAGGATTCCCCATCCGGTTCAAAGGGTGAACTGGAGGGGAGTATGTTCTTAGCATAAGTCTTTCATCAGTTCTCGTTTCTCATTCCTAAGATGACATATTCATTTGTTTCCAATGTGGTCGATTTGGGAACTCAAAGCCGCTTGTCACAATCTTCTGAAGGCTTGTCAATGGTGTTGATGTTTGAGTCACCTGGGGAAGTCTGTAAGTAGTCTTTCCAGAAGATGAAGCCTCAGTTGGAGGTTGTTAGTTCCTGACTATGGTGCAGCAGATGCTTCAATAAATCAGAGCTCCAGCCATAGGTCTCATAGCGAAGCTTTTCATGCAGTCAGGCAGTTTTCGGGTGTAATAGATGCGCGTACAACCTGTCGTTTATTGTCTAGGAAGAGACTGGTTAAGTTTTTTCTTCGTGTAGTTTTCTATTTGGGAGGGGGCCTTGTTTTGGAGGTCTTGGTGTCCACTTCTATAAGATTCCAATGGTTGTACTTTGTTAGTGTGAGCTTTAAATAGTTGGTTTTTCTTTGGACCTATTCCAGCTTCTCAATAATGCTTTTTTGGAGATATATGCGGTTTATGGATCTTATGAATCATGGTTTGGCATGGAGTTTTTATGGTGTCTCTTGTTTGGATTCCCCTTGAACTGAGGGTTTCAGGCTGGTTTGTATTGATGTTTCTCCCTATGTTTGGGGCCACCCCGTGTCGATGGGTTCATGATGGGAAATTCAATCCGCATCATGGAAACTAAATTGAGAGTTCCCATGTGGGTTCCATTGTACTACTCAGTCCCTAATATGGTGGGAAGACCCACTACGGGTCTCGCCAATGTCTTCACCCAAGCTGGTCGGGTGCGGATTGGGAAGTTAAGGGGGCACACCAACGTCAGGGGTCTTGTTTGGTTTTCTAATTTGTTTTGATTTCGGAATGTCATTATTTGGCTAGAGTCCTAATATGATGGGGAGACCAAAATGGGAAAAATTCATAGAGAACTTAATCTTCAAGGTGTTCTTGTTGGGTAAACTCTTTGCCTCTGCTCCGCCTGACCTCGATCAATGTAGATGATGGGTCATATAGAAAATGTTCATTGGAGATCTCAAGCGGACTCTAGTGATTTCTAAGTTTGGGCTCAGGGTGTTCCATGTTGTGGTTGTGTTTGGGAATGTGAGTCATGTGTCATTAGTTATTTTTCTTGGTAGTCTAGGTCTCGAGGTTTTAGGTCTTGGGTGGAAAGTGAGTGTTCGATCCTCAAGTGGTATGGGTTTCATTTTGAGAATCATTGTGTCCTTGTTTCGAGCATTGAACAGCCGAGTCTTTTGGGACTTTCTGGGGGCAGAAAGTGTCATGGTGGGGAGAATTGCCACACCCCAACCCGACACTATTCTATTTTAATTATTTTATTCATCCTTGGTCTTATTTTATTTTGTGTCTGAGCGGGTTGAGACCTGGTTTGATTTTTTTGGGTTGTTATTTAGAAATGGGAGTTTTGGGCTTGGTAGTATCTGGCGTGTGGGCTGGACACGATTTGGGAACCCTGCGGCTTTGCCCCAAGTAACTGTGTGGTCTTCCTGTGTTTTAAATAAAATAAAATATATATAATTTTTTAAATAATAATAATAATATTATTATTTTTGAGAATTTTATTATTATTATTATTATTATTAGTGTTAGAATATTAGTATTATTATTACTGTTACTTATCTTATTATTATTATTATTATTTCAGTTGATATTTCAACTTGGTTATTAATATTAAATTATCTTTATAATTATAAAATTATCAATTGATTATTATTTTTATTAAATTATTTTTTTATAATGGATTAATTTTTCATTTTTTTGGGTTTTATTTTCTTTTAATTTTCTTTTAATTTTTTTATTTCTTTTTTATTTTATTTTATTTTATTTTCTTTCTTATTTATTCTATCTTTTTTTCTTCTCTCTTTATTCCCCCCTTCTCCCCTCGTGTCATGGATCACCCCTCCTGCTGTCCACCTACATCGCACTGCCTCCACTCCCCTTTGGCCACTCTCCCTCCTAAAGCCTACCTCCATCCGAGCTCCCCTCTCCAAGACGACCTTCCCTCCAGCCGAGCTCCTCACTCCATGGTGGCCTTCCCTCCCAGCTCCCCCTCAAACCCGCATGGTGAACCCTCCATCCGAGACCCTTCTTCAAGCGAGCCATCCCTCCCTCCTTCGAGATCCAACCCTATTTTTTCAATCCCACCATGTTTTGTCACTTTTCCCCTTCAAATCGACATAGTAAGTCTCTCCGCTCCCTCCTATTTTGATTTCCGACCGTGATTTGGTCTCTCTACCGGCTTAAGAAATTCGGCCGAACCTAGGGTTTGGTTCTAACTTAGATTTTTTGGGTTATTCATGTTCTAGGTTGGTGCGGGAGGCCTCTCGAGTCTTTTAGGTATTTGTTTCGGCAACCGCCATCGAAGGTGAGTCAGTTGATTATGTTTTGATCCACTGGATTTGTTCCGAGGTAATGTTTTATTGTGTTGTTTGGTTTTGCACCTATTGAATTAGGGTATTTATGTGTTTTAAAGTTCATAGTGATTATCTTGAAGTGCGAAATCCATTTTTGATAAGATTGATGAAGAAATTGATTTTTAAAGTCGTGTATTTACATGAAATTGAGTGTCTTTCTTGTGCAACTCCTGTTGTGTTATTTGAGGTCATTTTATAGTACCTGCAATTGGTTTATTAAATGATGAAAGGGATGTGTTTTTTTTTGGATATTTTTTTGGTCTGCGTATATTTTCAAAAGTGGGTTTTAGTATGAAAATTGGGGTATTTGTGTGTGTGTGCCTTGTTATGAAAATATTTGGACGTGTTCAATCAATTGTTTAAGTAGTGAACCATGTGTTTTTGTGGGTGCATGAGGTGAGTATGTGTGGAAAAGGATCTTTGATGGGAAATGTACTACTTTGATCACATTTTACTTGTTGTGCATTTGTCAACATGTTTTGTAAATTCTTTCAAAATATGGAAAGTATGTTTTAATGTCACTTTGGTGTACTTTTGGTTTTAAAGTTTCTTTTACTACTTGAAGTTGATTTCATTATTCATGAAAACCCTTGATGACTTATTTTGAAATGTTTTGTGTATTTTTAAGTGTTTAATTGTTTTATTAAATTATATGTGTAGTGTGTTAGACCTCGCTACAATGGTTTTGGGCGTCGGGTGTTGAAGTATCCTACATGTACATGCATAGGGTAAGGCATATATACATATATTCCCTATTTGTACATATTCCCTCATGGCGCGGGGAATATGTGCAATGTAGCTAGATGTGTATATATATATGTATAAATGCATGTGTGTGTATGCACCAAGTGTCAGTTCGAGTGGTCGTCGACAAATAATGACATGTTTGAGGTAGGTCCCCTATGACCTAATCTTTAATTATAATTTCTATAATTGCTTAGTGTTTTATTAAAAGTGAATATTATTCTTCTACATGAAATACATATTATATATATATATATGCAAATGGTTTTGGTTCTTGAAAAGTGATTTCCTTAATGTTTCAAACATAAAGCAGGTATTTCCAAAGATGCGTGGTCTTTCAGCCGATTTTATTATAAAAGTGAAATGATATGTTGTTTTCCAAAGAAGCTCCAAAATAATCTCCAAAATGGGTTTTGGGTGAACATGTTTTCTAAAGTAAAATCATTCTTGTAGAGTAATGAGGCCCGTTTAGCACTTTGAAAATGGTTTACAAAATTGGAAAACCCCTCTTAAGGCATCCCCCCATAGTTTGTGAAATGCAATTCAAGTGTTAAAATGTGATTTGTGATATGTGCCTAGTGTTGATGATTATGCTTTGTGTGGAATGAAAGAGAAGGAATGCACTTAAGGAGGCAGAATAGTGGTGATAGGTTGAATGAGTTTTAGATAAATAAAGTGTTGTGTACATATATGTTTTCTTGATAACAACTCACAACCACTTGAAACAGAGCACAATAGGAAACCTAGGTATCTAGGTGGGGGAACTAGGACTTGTGGTCTAGTGGTTTGGAGGTGACTTGAACCAGTTTCACTATAGGTTTGACGATTGCAACACTAACTAAACATATGATTGACTGAGGGTCGTGGTCTTCTAAGCCACGTATTCTGCGGGTCATGGCCTTCTAAGCCACATTTTCTAAGGGTCTTGGTTTCTAAGACACGTTTCACCGAGACACATCGATCCTAGGTCTCCAAATAACACTATTTGCTTAAGGACTTCCCATGGTTCTTGTGATACAATTTTCAATTCATTTGTTTTATGCTTGTTCCCTCTTTTGTGAAAACCATATTTTAATCTAAATTGGTCTCTTTAAATTTTGAAATGTTAATGCATGCTCAAAACCTATTTTGAAAAGGGAAGAGAAATGTTATCCTTTGAAATTAAATCTTGTTATTTGAATTTGAAAAGAGAAAAAAACATTATTTTATTATGCCTTATTTTCAAACTAGCTTGATTTGGATTTCTTATCAAGGGCAATGACATAGGGCGTTGTTGTATTTTGGATTTCATACTGAGCATCTTAGTGCTCACGCCTACTTTATCTTTTCACTTTCAGATTCTAGTTTTGTATATCTCTTACAGTAAGCTTATTACTATGTTTAGTGGTGACCCATGAGGTCACTTGGAAGTATGTTTAACTGTCCATCCTTGTTCTATTTTCAATTGTAAGTACTTAACTACCTTGCTTAGTTTATGTTGATTTTTTATATGTATTTTTTGGGCTAAATCATTCCCAACTGCCACATTGTGGTGCCCGACACTAGTTTCCAGCCCATGGGGATCGGGAACACCCTTCGGTCCATGTCGCAGACCAGGTCGGGTGCTGGGTCAGATGACGACCTGGATTGGTTCGTGACAATGCAACATCGGGTTTAAAAGATACACGACACACTAATAAAATATTATTATTACTATTTAAAAATGACCATTATAACCTAGCCGTTAAGTTGGAGAGTTTAAATAAGACTAACTAAATTATGAAAATTATATGTTTCACACATGTATAAAATAAATTCAATTATTATCTATTGATTATAAATCAAATAAGAACAATTTGAAATAAAAGGAAATGTCTTCTAAAAAACTGTATTTTCTAAAAGGAGGTTTAGTCGCGCTTTGCACACATAATTTAAAATTAATTTTAACACTTTCATAAACTTTATTTGGAAAAATACAATTCATTTTTTAAATATACACACCAAAATTATCTTTGGGTGATTTTTTTGACAATTATTAGAGAATATTAGTTTTTTTAATGTCATGTGAAAAATACTCTTTTTTTATTGAAACAAATTTTTTCTTTTAAATTATTTACAAACTTAAATTATAATTTAAATTTGTTTTAAAGTAAAATTAGTTAAATTATAATATAATTTAACTAATTTAGTTCATCATAATAAATTTCATATTTAATTCTCATATAAAAACATTTTAAACTTTTAAATTTTTTTCTTTGGAAAAACCATTTTTGATGTATTTATGGGTTTAATATTAAATTTAATTCCCCCAATTCTATAAATTGAATTGGGAGAAATTTATTACATATTTTTAATCAAAATAATTTTAATTAAATAATAATTTCAACTTAATTTTTGGTCATAATAATTAGTAACAACAATAATAAATTAATTAACGCGGTTAAGGTTAAAATGGGCTTTTGTGCTTGACATGAATTTGTGTTAAAATTAATTTACAACACACATATAATTTTAATTTGATAAATTAGATTAAATATTTAGAAACATTTTTTCCAAATTATCTAACAAGTATCATTTTATTATAGGATTAATGTATAAATCATCTTGGTTAAACAAATTAATTACGGTAGTGAAAACTAAAATGGAAAAATTAAGTAAACTTAATGGACAACGAATAACATGTTAAAAGATTATTGTCTTTTGTGTTAGAGGTGTGGATAAACCATATAATCCCTATAATAAATTATTTATCAATTTTTGAGGCACTTAGGGTGAGAGTAACTTCCCATTATTGAATAGTTTTGGGTATTTACAAAAATGCCACTCCTCCTCAATTATAAAAGGACACTCCCTCCCCTCACTTTGTCCAATCGCACGAAGGCCTTAAATTTTTATTGATTTTTGATAATCCACCTTTCAATGGGTGAGGTGGAACCATTACAAGGCCCGTAGGAGTAAGTATTACATGGCCCGTAGGCCTATGAGGAATTCATTGCCCATAGGCTTCAAACATTACATAAAACCCAGACTAACTTCATTGAACTACTCCTCCACAACATCTTAATCATGAAATAAGCTCTCCACCTTTGCATGGATGTTCGGATAGTCTTCCCTGTGCATGCACAAGCTTGTACCAATGGCAGGTGCCATACCCTCTCATTCTTGAAATCTGTTTAGCTTCTACTATGGTGAAAGATCCTTACTCCTCCTCCTTCTGAAGCTTGTTCCTTGTAGTTTGTCTAGTTTTCATCTGCACTTAAGGTGGCCCGAAGGCCTTGAGGTGGCCCAAAGGCCTTACTAACCCGAAGGTCTGGGTGGCCTGCAGTCCTTAAAGGACTCGGGGACCAAATCGGTAGCCTGAAGGCCCAAACGGTGGAATATTCCCAGCTGCTACAGTGCCAAATAGTGCTTGCTACAATACCTACTATAGTGCTGCTACAGTACTCAGAAATTATCCTCCACCTATATTTGATCCCTGGTCTCTTGGATGCACTTAAGGAGTCCTCACCAACTGGGATGAGGCTCATGTGCACTCCCTCCCCTCAATTATTAAAAACTATCAAGACATTTTGATAAAAAACCTACCAATATCTCTCCAAAAAATCTTTATAAAAATTATAGAGGCTATGGTATTCCGAAAATATCAACCCTAGGGTCCTTAAGAAGATACCCAAAGGAGGTTTCTGTAAGAGAAGTTAATTTTTTTCACTAAGCTATTTCATTTCTTTATTATTTTAGAACATTAGATTATGTATTAACGCTTACAATATAAAAACACCAGTATCTAACATATACTAATATGTTATTATGTTTATGTCATAATATTCATCCATATCCACTTCCATTAAATGGTAAATGTAATCATTAGTCATGTGTATGGAAGACTACCGCCTCACGAACCGATGTCACTAATTTTCCATCAACACTTCTCACGGTTGGATATAATTATGGATTTAATGTATATATATATAATATTTATGATATAATTATACTTATAGAATTATAATATCATATATAACTTCTTACTTTCATTTCTATTTAAAATATGATAACATCGCTCGTGTGTACGACATACTACCACCTCATAAATCAATGTGATTCATTTTTATTACTATTTACATGGAAAGTAATAAGAATAAATTAAATGAATACATATTATATATATGACTTGATATAAATTATGTAAAATTAATATATCATACACTTACTTACCCTTTTACCCTTTAAGGAAATGATATCGCCACTCGTGTGTATGTACGACCTACCGTCTCTACAAAGCAATGCGATTCATTTTCTATGTCCAATTATAAAGAATGGTTCAAAGGATATATATAATTAACATAATAATATTTATAAAATTAATAATATTCTATAGATGATGAAACTATATCCTATGTAAAAGTTCTAGAACCTTCATGACAAAAAATGCATGAGAAAAGAAGAAAACTAACACCCAAAAAAAGAAAATAATGAAATATTACTAACAAAAGGGTGTTAAAATGTTATAAGAAGATTATATATGGTATGATATATATGATTATGGTTATTTAATAAATTTATAATAAATATATATTTATTATATAGAAGGTTCAGACACATACGAAGGAAGTCATGCCTGAGGTAAGGGTTTCTCATGTAACTTTTACTTCTATGAGACATTCCATATTCACCACTTATTTCTTTTGTTTAGCGTATATAATTAAAATTTGATATGTTATATCATTAATATATTTATATTAATAGTATTTAAAGTTTATTTTGATTTTATTAATTTTATAGGGCTTACAATTCAAAAGTTACCAAAGAGGTAAGAGTTTATTTCAGAATCTCTTCATTATTCAAAACTATTTATATTCAAGTTTAATTTGGGGGGATGATTTGGTATTCATATATTAAAAACATATTATAATTTTCCTCTATTTGGTTATTAAAATTATTGATAAAATGTTTTTAAGAAAAGACAACATTATTTATCTTTTCGGCCAAAAATGATTTTTCTTCCCAACCATGTTTTCTAAAAATATTTTCAAAAATATTTTTAAAACTATAAAAATGAATTATAAAATATTTTCTCCCATGTTTTACTTTTAAATTATTTTTTAAATTAATATTCACATCATTTTCCACACAATGTTGTCATAATAGTGGGATCCATAGACCCAAATATACAATACTTTTGATTACTATATCATGTGTATAGTTATATATACATGATTTATTCTTTCAAATATAATGTAGATATTTCGGTATCCACTATTTAATTTTATTTTCCATAGATTAAATGTTATATAAAAAGGTTATAGTAGATCATAGGCTATAACGAGATCTCCAAGATACTATGAAATTAATATTAAATATATGTATTATGGTTTAGATACATCTTTATGACTAGACATAGTATGTGTTTGACTATCAAGTGTTGGAAGCTCATAAGCATTGAGACTTCTTCTCATGAAGTTCACACTTGGTGATATCTAGTAGTGAGATCATGAGTACAAACTTGCTAATAGGAACACTATATGTTTTGGGTGTCATTGGTTGTTCCTATATATTAACATGTGTATTGATCTCTAGAATTGAGATCATTACCAGTGTGTTCCATTTGATCATGTACTTTGAAGCAAGGAAAAAACCATGATAATGAAATCATGGTGAGGTAGCTTTTGTTGGGTGCGTCATTGGTGGTACAACATTGGTTGAATTTTCAAGAAAGATTTTTTCTCTTGCAGGTAAAGGAAGATATATATCTTGGCCCATGTTCATTAGGATGGTAGTACCTTCATAAGACCATGAACATGGTAGTTTAGGGTAAATCCATCTCGTTAGATCAACTAATAATAAAGAAAGAAAAGGGTGATGACATGGGTTCACATCCTGCTTTATGAGATATTAAAGGAAAATAGATTATATTACACAGTACGTGTCCATAGGATGGTAGTCATTGCTATGACTATCCTTATCTCTTTAGGGGCCATGATGAGATTCTAGATCCCGCTCTTAGTCTATGAATATTATTCGCTGCTATCAAGATAAGGGCCTAGAGGGTCACACACAATAGTGTATTCAAGAATCTGCCCTATTTAGGTATATAATACATGGTGGGCCCAACCAATGGGGTCCAAGTTTTTTCCAAGAATATAAGATAACCAAAGTAATAAATAAATTCATATTATTCAATTTAATAAAAATTGGCATTGAATCTATTTATTAAATTTATTTACAAGTTTTAAATTAAATACATGGAAAAAATCTTATTTGAACAAATATTAGTTTAAAACATTCAAGGTTAATTTAATATTTTTAGGAACTATGAGTTGAGTTAATTGATTAGGTATTATCATATAATATATTATATTATATTATATGAAGGTGATAATAATAATAATAATAATAAATGATATTTATGACTCAGTGTAGTAGTCAAAATATCATTTATATGGTGTGTTAATTATTCAGGGGTCAAGGAGGCGATTCTGGGTAAGTTTATAACACACTATAAATAGAGGAGGAGAGGAATTCACTATTCACTATTCAATGAAAAATTGTGATATCTTCTCTCTCTTTTTCTCTCACCCATATTCTAGAGAGAGAATCTCTCAATCCAAGTAATTGGAAAAATGTCTCTCTTGTGCATTACAAGCAAGGTGACATGGTGATCATAGGAGCATCAAAGACGTCATCGAATATCCATGTTAACACCTATATTTCAATGATCGGTGTTCCCAAATATTTCTAAAGCATTTGTGGACGATCTAGAGGAATTTGAATTTAGATTCTTCAAGCAGTGATCACTGGAGATGAACGGTGGATGAACTCATGGATTCAAATTGAACCAGGTATTTATGGTTTTATTTTTTTGCTAATAATTTCTTCACGCGAGATGCCCAAGATTATACTAGGCATTATTGCACTGAAGACTATATAGTCATGTCCATTGTCGGTGAAAAAATGTTAAAATCCAAAGTTTTGGGGCTTTCGCTGCATGCCTGATACCTTCAATTGGTATTAGAGGGACATATGAAGATTTGAAGCCAAAAAAATTTAAATTTGCATTGAATTTAAAAGAGGGAATCGATATGGTCCCTATTCCATAGACATCGTTACAATCCAACATTGGATGGCCAATCTCGGACTATCCAAAATTTTGAATTTTGATTTAAATAATTTTTTTGGGTTTTTAAATCAAAGAACTTGAGTTTTCCGGGATGTTTCTGATAATTGAAATAGTGTTTTCAGGCAGACCAGTTTTCCCACAGAATTGTTGAATTAATATTTTTATTTCAAAAAAAGGGGTGTTGAAAATTTGGCATCACGCCAAATTTGATATAACAGACCAGGTAGCTATTAACAATTAACCATTTTTTTAAAAAAATTCTATACCCTATCAAACCAGGATGTGATTTTTTTATCAAAAAGAGGGACTTTTGACATTGTGGGATGGGTTGTCTGGTGGATTTTTTCACAATCTAAGAGAAAATGAAAAGGGGGTGGGACACCCCCTGTTTGCACCAACATCCGAAGGTCGACCCATCTCCCTCCTCTATGGAGAGATCATCTAGGACAACACCTATTATCTTCTAGAGAGACCAAGATTTCACCCCTCCTCTTTCGCTACACTGAACCCCATAGTGATCCCCTCATTCACGATGACCCCTCCAACCACGACACCCCCTCCCTCTCCAAAACTGCCCTCTTCTTAGTCGCCAGGTTACCCCACCACCCAACTGACCCCTCCCTCTTATGGTGACACCCAAGCTTCCCTCCTCGGGAGATCCCAAGCTACCAGAGTCATGCCCTGCGACCGCTTGACTGATCTCCCAACTACCAGAGCTTCACCAGCCACACAGACCACCACCCTTGCCATTCAGCCCCTTTTTGTTATGTGAATTTGGTTAGCAGAGGGCAACCGCCACCTCACGATTACTGTTGTCCACAACAGCCTGCTGTGACACCTCTATGCTTGACAATGATGAACCCACGACATGGATCCACCATCAGTGTGAGTCCACTTTGCGTCGACCTCATCCACCAACTAGATTCCACATATGGGACCCATGGATGTCTAGCTTCCACGTGGTGGAGTGTCCAACTCAAGAGGTACACCTGTTTGGTTTGAGTGAGATTAGATCTTCCCCGCATTGGGCTCGGGTAAGTCTACCAACCCAAAATGGATTTGGACGGACCTGCCTAGCCAAGAACAGGTCTGCACAGTCTTTAATGGGCCTACGGGGGTTTGGCCTGACCCGTAAAGGCCCTACTCAGGTTTTCAGGGCCCGATAATTTTATATATAATCAAAAAATTAATTTAATTAGTTAATTTAACTTTGGTTTTAAATAAAATTAATTAAATAATATTTTTTAGTTTACAAATTTATATTTCAAATTGTGGGTTAAATTAATTTAATTTTTGTGTTAAAATAAATAAAGAAATTAATTTGATTTTGGAATTAAAATTAAATTAATTAATGTGTACGAACGATGAAAAATTGTTGAATTAAAAATAAGTGTGAATTTTTAATTCAATTAAATTACCCCAAGAAAAATATTTTAATGCAATTTTAATTTTATTTCTTCTTTTAATTTTATACGTGAGTTTAATGAATATAAGACTAATCATGAGCCTAATATTGACCAATGCATGTCTCGTGTTTTTTTAATTAATTTATTTAATTATCACAATGGTATTTTGTAATAATTGTTTTATTTTATGGTGATCCGTGAGTCATTTGTGTCATTATATGTATAAGGTCCTACATGTCCATTTTCTAAGTTGTAATTTATACCCCCGATACCCCCTCGCTTGTGTGTGAGTATTGTTGTATAATGAAAAGATGGGAAGAAACATAATTCGCGCTGAGTTATGGTGATGCACCAGATATGAGTTTGATGCATTGGATGGGTAGGCGTTGCAACTCATGTCACAAGAGATGCGGCTCTCTGTATTACCCATAAGGCCAAGGTTGATCGATTATCCACTCAATGGATCAACCATTATAATCATATCATGATCATGTCATCATTTTATTTTTACATGGTTTATTAATTTTTGAATATGTAGTTTACATGTGTTCACATAAAATAATAAACAAGCATGCATAGATAAAATGAACAAGTGACATGATGGGTTTTTATTTATTTATTTCATGGCCAGTTGTGAGTGAGATCACATAGTACATGCTAATCAAATATAAAATGATTTATTTTTGACACATAAAAAAAATATAACCCTCAAGTAAATATTAAGTCATAATCACCTTCCATCATTCGAATTTGGAAAAAACTGGGTATTCAGGGTGCTCAGTCAGCCATAGCTGAGGGTGCCTCTTACCACCAAGGAGTTCTTATGAGAGTGGTTGGTTGAATTAACTAAATTGGTAGTAAGGATTATCCATATCTAACATGATATCATTTTATAACCAAACATTGATTAAATCAAGTTATGATTTTGGAAGTCGGGACTTCACTCAACATATGAAGAAGCCAGGAGTTAATGCGTCTGGGTAGTCAAACACCTACCTTAAACCCTCAAAGTAGTGGAATAACCATAACTTATATAATATGAGGGGAGGTTAAAGGATCCTTACCAATAGAATACTGAAGTGACAGAGTATTCCTATTCTAGTATAGAGGGTTCCTATAATTCCTTAAAATAGTGGGAGACATTTTATTTAATTAATTAATAAAAATGTCTAAAATGATAATCAATATAAAAATAAAAATAAAATTATATTTTTATTTTTATAGAAAATGGAAATTTATACCATAAGAAATACAATGATAAATAATGGAAAACGTAAATGTCTACACTAGCACGTGTTTCTAATTATAGTACATGCACTTGCAAATAATACTATGGTATGGGAAATTCAAGGTGCTAGTGTCCCCAATACCTATTAAGCTACCTCAGGAAGTGAGTGTGTAAAAATTATTACAGGAGACTCATGTATGTATCATATAATGGTTATTTCATAATATTACGATCAACTCTTGATTCTAGTTTCAGTCACTACATTAGGACATGGGTGATGTAACATGTATTCTCATCTCTGAGAAATTTTCAAGGAGAAAGTGAAGAAAGATATGAACAAGGTGATAATTACACCGGACATGTGTAAATTAAAAGATGGATCATGATCTTTTAATGGATTCCTTTATCATATCATTTTAAAACATTTAATCAAGTATCATTTTAGGTTAAAAAATCAATATTGATTAAACACTTCATTACATATTTAGTTAAGGTTCTACAAGTAAATAAAGAACCCAAAAAAGTTTAATCATTAGTTATTATGGAAAAAAATTTGAAAGACAAGGAGAAAAGGATGATGGAAAGTAACTCCAGAGTCACATTCACAATTTCCTTCAATTCAATGAGTTTGTTTATTTAATATAAGGTTATTTGATTCATATAACATGAAATAAATTTTATTTAAGTTTAATTGCAATGAAATTAATTAAAGAAGCAAGTTACCGCTTATTCTTTAGGAATATTCATCACATAAAAGTAATGTTTCAATATTAATTCTTGGGTATGACATGGAACATGATTTCATATATGTGTATTGAAATATAGTCACCAAGTAAGTAATAGAAACATTACAAGAAGTAAGGTGTCTTCTCTAAGTGATTGATAAAGGGTGATTCTTAAGTCAATAGTGAGAAGTACATGACTTCTATATTTCCCAGAGAATGATTCTTGTAAAAATATTATTGAATATAAACAATGAATTTATCGCACGTTCCCTTTGTACACAAGGAGACATTATTCCAAGTTTAGGGAAATATGTTTTTTTGTTTAATACTCAACCAATAGTTTAGTAATACTTGAATCATAGGAAATACGTGATGAATATAAAATGTAAGACTTATTTATCTAGTTGTGGGAAGAAAAATATTTTTCAAGAAAAAATAAAGTATACGTCAAGGATATACCTGGAATGGTATTTAGACTTAGTGAATCTAAAAACCTTAGGTATTATTTATGTATATACTTAGTTTTGGATAAAAGAAGATTTATAAAATAAAGGTAAGCCACAAAGATTATGGAATTAGTTTAACAGGAGAGCGTGAACTATTCCAAGGGTAAGTTAGAGGTAAATATACTTCATGAGATTACTTTAAGTAATTAAGGAATGGAAAAGTGAAGTATGGTATATAAATTTTTAAAATATATAAGTTTCTTCTGGCAGACATGCTAAAAAATATCTTGAACAAGGAACATTGATCAATATAATGTAGCATGGAGTAATTCCTAAATGCACATTACCTTATCTAGAACATGACATTGATGTTAATGAGGAGGATCGATGATGAAGTCTTACATGTTAATATTGATCAACAAAATTTAGCATGGATAAATTCCTAAATGCACATTTTATACATCAGAGTCATTATTTAAGGAGTATTAATGTTATAACTTGTTGAAACACCCATTATATTTCAAGACATGCCTCACAAATAATAGTGATATACCATATCCATATACCAAATTTAATAAAAAATGGATATCATATGAGTAATAGTATGAAGGAAATTCATTATGTCATAAAGAAATGTGTTTAAATGCAAATAATTTGTTAGGACATAAAAAAAATTGCATCAAGCACTAACACATTGTGCATGTAAATTAATTATCCTCATGGGTTCTTAGGATATTACACAAGTCCCTGAGATATAAAAGTGATATTAAAGTGATAGAATATACTTTCTATGATCATTTTATTAATAATTGGATGTCATGACCACCAATTGTGGAAGGTGTCTATATGATGCAACCAGAAATGGATGGTCACATCACAAAATACTAATAAAGTTTTCAAGTTACTAAAATACATTTTAGGATTTAAGTAAGCAACTAGATCATGGAATATTAATTTGGAATGATTTTTTTCCATGTGTCTACCAGAGGTTAGTGGGAGTGCCATAGTTTTTCAAGAATAATATGTTCAAAAACATATAGAAAGCAATTATTGGTCTTTAAGTTAGTTAATACTAGAATGAAAGAATCTATTATCTAGTGATTGACTTAAAGTAGAAACCCAAGTTCTAGGGAACATGATCTATTTAGGTATATATAATGGTTTCTTGGACCTATTAAATCATATATATACTGACATAATATTGAAAAATAAAAGTTGGAACAATTCAAGAGAAGAATAGTTTCCAGTGTCACATGTAATAAATCTCTCCAATCAGACATTCAATTACATAAAAGGATATTAAGTGGTGAGTTGAGTTATATATGCTTTAGTGATGGATCAATCACATATTCCATGATATATAAAAGAATTGATATTTCCAACATATACATTATGGTAGTCAAATATCAGTTATATCTAGGAGCACTGTAAGGGAAGAAATTAGAACTATCTGATTGTACTTGGACAAGTACAAAAGATAAGTAACTAGAAAGTGGAGAAGAAATGATTCTAGTTTTTAGGGGACACAAACTAGTCTTCCTTAGATCCATTTAAACTAATATCACAGTTAGTCTAAGGTGTTGAGCAAGACAAGCTCATAAAAGCTAGTGGTATCCATATCTATAAATACTGAGTACATTATAGCTTCTGAGGATGCTATGAAGGAATTGTTTTGTGCAATAAATTTTTTTCAAGTTCTTGGAATCAAACTTAGTAAGTAAATAATTATAACAATATAAATTATGATATTCATACTATCCAACATGTAAAGTTATGGTAGTGTAAAAAAGGGATATACTCAGGGAGAACATCTCTTGAGAAGTTATTCTCAAGGGGGGTGAGGTTTCATATAACAGAAAATACACACGGTAGAATCATGGTAGACCCAGAAACTAAATCCATGACTCAAAAACAACATGATCTTAATCATGTGATATCTAATAAGTATGGTTATAAAGTTGTCTCTATTGAAAGTGGGAGTGTTTTAATAGTGGGTTACCTAGACCCAACTATACAATACTTTTTATTACCATATCATGTGTATAGTTATATATTAATGATGTATTCTTACCATTATAGTGTATATATTTACGAATTCACTATTTAATAGTAATTTCCATAGATTAAATGTTGTATCAAAAGGTTATACCAGATCTTGGGATATAATAAGAACCTCAAGATACCATGACATTAATATTAAATATATGTTCTATGGTCTAGATAGATATTACTGACTAGACACAGTAGATGTTTGACTATCAGGTAATAGAGGCTCATAATTATTAATACCTCTTCTCATGAAGTTCACACTTAGTGATCTCTAGAAGTGAAATCATGAGGAAAAACCCGTTAATAATAACACAACATGTTTTGGGTGTCATTGATTATTCCCATATATGGACATATGTATTGGTCTCCATACTTGAGATCATTACGAGTGTGTTCCATTTGATCATGTACTTTGATGCAAAGCAAAAACCGTGATAATGAAATTATGGTGAGGTAACTTGTGTTGGGTGCGTCATTGGTGGTATGGCGTTGTTTGAATGATCAAGAAAGGATTTTTAACTTCTAGATCAAGGAAGTTATATATCTTGGGCTATGTTGATCATGATGGCAGTACCTTCATAAGACCATGGCCATGGTAGTCAGGGTTAAATCCATCTAATTAGATCAACTAATAAAAAATCAATAAAAGGGTGATGACATGGGTGTGCGTACTACTTTATGAGATATTAAAGATAAGGATATTAAATTACACAGTACATGTCCATAGGTTGGTAATCATTGTTATGACTATCATTATATATTTAGGGGACATGATGAGTTGCTAGATCCCACTATTGGAATATTAATAGTATGGACTGCTATCATGATAAGGGCCTAAAGGGTCAAACACAACTACATATCCAACAATCTATCCTATTCAGGTGAATATGTATATAGGTCATGGTTGGTCTTACCACTGGGGTATAAGTTTTTTACAATAATATAAGATCATAAAAGTAATAAATAAATTCATATTATTCATGTTAATAATAATCAACATTGAATTTATTTATTAAATGTATTTACAAGTTTTAAAGTAAATACTTGGAAAAATATTATTTGAACAAATATTAGTTTAAAATATTCAAGGTTCGTTTAATATTTGTGGGAAATATGATTCAATATAATGTCTTGGGTATTATCACATAATATATTATATTATATTATAATAATGTAATAATAATAATATTAATAAATTATATATATGACTCATTTTAGTAGTCAAAATATCGTTTATATAGTGTATTAATTATTCGATGGTCGGGGAGGCAATTTTGAGTAAGTGCATAACACACTATATATAAAGGAGGAGAGGCATTCACCATTCACTATTCACTACAAAATAGTGAGAGCCTCTCTTTATTCTTATTTCGCCTACATTCTAGAGAGAGATTCTCTTGATCCTAGTAATCAAATCAAGCTCTCTGTTATGCATTGCAAGCAAGGCAATGCGGTGATCATTGGAGCATCGAAGGAATCATTATATCTCCACAGTAGCATCCAGATTTCGATGATCATCACTATTATAGATTTTATAAGCATGTGTGGAAAATCTAGAGGAATTAGACTTCAGATTCTTTGAATAGGGATTGCCGTTGATGAATAGTGGACAAATGCACAGCTTCAGATCGAACCCGGTATTTATGGTTTTATTTTTGTGCTTAAAATTTCTTCATGAGAGATACTTAGGATTGTAATAGGAAGCGATTCACCAGAGATGAAATAGTCTTATTGATCATCAGTGGAAAATTTTTAAAATCCCATGTTTCGGATTTTCCACTGTGTGCCTGGTACCTTCAAATTTCCACTTCACTTTTACTAAAAATGTGAAAAGAATCTTTATTTTAATGTGCGTGACAAGAAAAAAAATTTCCACCTTCATGAACACTAATTTTTTTAAATATTATTTTAAAATTGTACATGTATATTTTCAAAGAAAATTATTATCAAAATGTTTTGTAAATGTTTTGTTTTGAAAGGTGATTTTAAAAGTACAAAGGTTATTTTCCACAATAATGATTTTACAGATATTTTTATGGTGTTCATATTCATCAATGACATCAAACCATTATTATAATTATGATAGACTAGGGATATGTTTTATTTATATCATCATTATTATTTATTTAAATTTGTTATGATTAGTTTGACCGAGGATGTACAATTTTATAACATCCACCATATTACTTTGGATGGTTTATGATTATGTTTATTGACTTGGGAAGTATTAACATTTCATATTTTAGTTTTTTAATATGAACTTATATGTTGATTATGTTTCAACCCTTTCATATGAGGAATGAATTAGACTTATTAAGTGATGGTTGGGGCCTGATTTTAGATTTCCCCTTGATGCATCGACCCATCTCATGAGACAAATCAGATGGAAAAATCAGATGGGTTTTTACTTGTAGTTTTAAGCTATATTTTGAAATGTCTTGATAATATGTTTATGATGTCCAAAATTTTAAATTACCTCATTATGAGATCAATTATTTATTTCCTTGTGATTATTCAATTAGTTAGAATATAAATGGATAATTTTAAAGATTATGTGACTATTTATATAGATTTATTTGATCATCCTTTATTCCCACCATATTGTCTACAAGATATTGTTTAAATGACATGTGTTTCAGTTATTCACCCTGGTATATTGATTATGACTATTTATTCATGATATGTTTTGCTATATACATACCATTACACAACATCTAAGCTCACTCATTTCTTATGTTTTATTTTCCCCAGGATACCAGGAAGTGTTTTGTTATTGATATGAAGGGATATGCTAAGGCCAAAAATGGTGTTCTCAAATAAAACATTTTTTTATTTTATGTTTTCAAATGTATGTGAAATTCAATTATGTACCAAGTTTACCAAGACTATTAAACTATTTGTTCCTTTGTTATGTGATTCCTTGTATCTTATTAAAATGTAATAAAGTAACCAATGACACTAGCCTACAAGGGTTGGGGTCTTTACAGTTGATATTAGAGAAAGTTTAGTAGAAACCTTGATAACTTGATTTAGGAAAAAATAAATTAGGTAATATAACCTAATGACTTATTTTAAGGATAAGTCTATGTATAGTATAATATCCTAAAGTTTTGTTAAGGTATAGGTTATGGGGTTTTCCTAGCAATAATCACTATTTGGAAACTGCAAGTGGAAGTGGTTCTGACACAGATGTACTCTGAAAAAGGTGTGGTAGGATTAACTCGAGAATTACCTTATACATGAAAACGTGCCTTATTGTACACATAGATTGACACTCATAGTGGATATTCTTGGATAAATTAACATTTTATTTAAAAACCATTATGATGTATTTGAAATTTTTTTATGATTTGAAAATTTTCTCAAGAAAAAATCCATGTTTATGATTATGAGATTATCCATGCATATTATTTTCAAATAATGTTAAGCATTTCACTAGTTTTTGGATTATACATTATGTTTCATAATGTTATGATCTAATATAGTGTATTCCATTGTTTAGAAATGGTTCCAAGTGGAAGGAATATAAACCATATCAATTCATATACCCCATGTAGGGATTTCCCTCCTAGGAAAGATAATGAAGCTGGAGCTAGAGATACTCCTAGAACTGATCAAATTATAACTATATTGGGTTATATAACTTAGGTTATGAGAAATAACCTTTCTTGTATTGATAAGCCTACTAAATAACCACATGGTGTAACAATGTTATACTGCTTTTCGTGCCAATAACCCCCATCATTTAATGAGACTACAAATCCATTTTTAGCTGATAAATGAATATGTTCCTTGGAGAATATATTTCTATATTTGGGAATCAATGAATGGGAGAAATTTTTCATTGAATTTTATCTTCTCTCAGGAGATACAGATCAATGGTTGTCATTGATTCAAAACACTAAGGATGAAGAAGAAATAGAAAAAATAGAATGGAAGGATTTTAAGGTACAATTCTTAATGCTCATAGGTCTTAATGTTTGTAGATAGAGGGGTTTGGATATCAAAGAAGCCAAAAAATACTTAATTCTATTACACAATGCTCTTAATATCCTTGGTGTGATCCCTTGGTCAATTTATTATGTCATCATAAAATGTCGTGGAATCCTTGGTGACAACATCAAAGTAACCCATACCTGTTGGGAGGGTAACAAAGTCGTAGAATACTTGGCCACGATTGATACCCTTGGTCCTAAACATTTATTTTTTCATAACTTGAATAGCTTGAAGCCGGTGGGGGTCAATACTATTGAAGGGGATGCCCTCAGTCTCCACCACTTTATACCCCCTTAGTCCCATATCCCTTTAGCCTATCTTTGGGGGCCATAATCTCCTTATACCTTTTTCTTTTCCTTTGGATAAAAATTTACATGATGATAATGAAGGTATTATTCTTGGAATTTTATTTTCCTCATGAACAACAAGAGGATATGGAGAGATAATAATTTGTTCTATGAAAAAATGAATATAAAAAAGTTTCTAAGTATGAAGAAAACTTTATAAGGTTTGAAATACATTCTAAGAACTACATATGTAATAAAAAAAGTAATATTAATTATTTATTTGAGAAGTTAATGGAAATCCTTTGAAGGAAAATAGTCTCCCAAATATTCTCTTTATACAAGGACATAGTGTCACGTCCTATCAATATAAAGGAATAATTATCCAAGTCTTATGGCTTTGAGGGGGAGAAAGAGAAGAAGTGGAAAATAGGGTAAAATAAAAATAAAGTGTATAATGGAAAGAACGATTTCCCCCATTTGATAATTATGGGAAGAAACACCATGGTACTTGTTTAAAGGGAATGAGAGTTTTCTATAAGTGTGGGGAGAAAGGCCATCATGTTCGTGATTTCAAGGGTAAGAAAAAAATTTCCATTGTTCATTAGGATATGGGGAACTACCCAAAAAATTATAGAGACCTGATTTTCTTCTTGTAACACTTTGAAATATTTCAATATATATTTCCAAAGATAGGTGTTCAGACGGTGTGAAATTTTAAGGTCTCATGTGCCCAGAATAAATTATATAAAATTTAAGTATATTTTATAATGTGCATGAAATGGAAATGGGATAAATATAAAATGGTAGCCCATATTAGAAATCTAAGGCCACAATTGAGTCTTGAATGCAGTGTTTACCATAGGCAGGGCATTGTTGTACCTCTCGAACCCCTCGTGGTTTAATTTTCATGATCACAATCACTCAATTATTTATCTAATCCTCTTTCAAGTGTTTTTGGATGATAGGAATCATTTCAGGTGGCCAAGGAGTTCGGCCAAGAAAGCAAGGAAGAAAAAATAGACTCTCAGTGTGCACCGGCCAACCGGTGGAGATTGTTGTACCTCTCAAACCCCTCATGGTTTAATTTTCATGATCACAATCACTGTATTATTTATCTAATCCTCTTTCAAGTGTTTTTGGATGATAGGAATCATTTCAGGTGGCCAAGGAGTTCGGACAAGAAAGCAAGGAAGCAAAAATAGACTCTCAGTGTGCACCGGCCAACCGGTGGCCTCAGCACCGGCCAGCCGGTGGCACCCAGCAGAATTGTGTTTGCTACTGCCTTCTCACCGGCCAACCGGTGGCCTCAGCACCGGCCAGCCGGTGGAGCCCTGCACAGAATGGCAAGCTACTGTCTTGCCACCGGCCAACCGGTGGCCTCCTCACCGGTCAGCCGGTGGAGTCTGGACAGAAGCATCCTCCCAACTCCAAGGCACCGGCCAACCGGTGGCCCTGTACCGGTCAGCCGGTGGAGGCAGTCAAACTAGCCGTTGGGCTTTTGACCAGCCTGTCCACTTGGCCTCCAACGGCTCCGAAGCCCTTTCCAACGGCTCCGAAGACCTCCAAATGCCATATGAGGGTTCCCCCTCTATAAATAAAGGACCTTGAAGCCCCAGAACACCAACCAAGCCCACGGACACATTTTTGATCATTTGGCGAACTTCCGGCGGACTTCCTCCAAGGAACCTCAACTGCTCCAATCCAATTCCACATCTAAGGAGCACCACCATAGAAGCTTGGGAGTGCACATCTTCAACTCCATCAATCCATTGGCGCCCAAGGCTTCTCCCCAATTACGGTTTTTATTGTTTTAGCATTTTGAGCTTAAATTTGGGTTTGTGCCTACAAACCCCATCCCTTTCTCATCTCCCTTTCTTTTGGGTTTTCACACCACCTTTAAGGTGTGAAGAGGTTAGTCAAGCCTTCCCTTTTAAAAGGCTTGAGTCAAAGGTGAGCTAGCCTTCACCCGTAAAAAGGCTAGTGGGTTTCTTGCTCAAACCATTAAAAAGCAAGCTGTAATAGGTGAGCTAGCCTTCACCTGTAAAAAGGCTAGTGGGTTTTTTGCTAAAACCATTGAAAATCAAGCGGTAGAATCTCTCAACGGTTGAGTTGGGAGCGGAGGCGTAGGCCGGGTTTTTGGCCGAACTCCGTTATCAATTCTTGTGTCTTGCCTTTTTATTTCCGCTGCACTTTCACTTTGATTTTAATTTGTTAATCATTTTTTAAAAGGAAATTCACCCCCCTTCTTGCCATCACTCCTTTTTCTCCGCCCAACAATTGGTATCAGAGCCAAATTTGAGTAATACCTTAACTGGTTTCAAGTTTAAGATCCATTGTGATGGCTTCAACCTCTTTCGCCCCCGAAGGATATTCTTTGGGTCGTGCTCCATTCTTTGATGGAACCGACTATTCTTTTTGGAAAACCCGCATGACCACATTTCTTAAAAGCATTGGTTATCCTATTTTTAAAATTGTCATGCATGGTTATTCAATTTCTTCTTCCGATGAGTCCAAATGGACCCCCGAAGACATTGCAAATTTTGAGCTAGATGGCAAAGCTATGAATGCTCTTCATTGTGGGCTAGACCGTAATGAATTTTATCGTATTTCTACTTGCTCATCTTCTCATGATATCTGGAATCTTTTAGAAGTAACCCATGAAGGTACTAAAGGCGATGACAAGCCCGATTGCCCTCTCAAAAAGAAAAAGGCCAAGCAAAAGAAGAAGAAGGCATTCAAGGCCACTTGGAGTGATAACTCCACATCCTCCTCCTCCTCCTCCTCGAGCGACAATGGTAACAAATGCCTAATGGCATTCCATGAGGTAACTTCTTCCGACTCCTCATCCTCTAGTTCTTCCAATTCTTTTAATCACATGTCATATGAGGATCTCCAACATGCTAGAGATCAATTGGAGGAAGGCTTTCACGAGCTCTCTTCGAAATTTGTTTCTTTAAAAAAGAATTTCAAAAAACTCTCTTCCGAAAAAGAACAACTTCTCAAAGAGAAGGAAGAGATGTCCCTCAAAATCCAAAACCTTCCCGATGTTGATTCCTTGGAATCAACAATCAAAGACCTAAGGGAATCCCTAGCCAAGTTCACCCAAGGGGAACAAAATCTGACCAAATTACTTGGTTCCCAACGTGTATCTAGGACCACCCAAGGGCTTGGCTATTCCAAGCAAGCTTCCTCCTTCCATGCACCTACTATTTTTGTAAGGGGGAGCTCTCAATTTAAATTTTGTAATTATTGCAAAAAACCCGGGCACTTAATTTATGAGTGCAATTGCAAAAATGCCCGGTACGGTTGGCCCAAAACTTTTTTCTTAAATGATGAATTTTATAGTAGAAGACCCGCCACTAGACAAGTATGGATTGAAAAATCCCTCTTAGCGAGTCTCTCCGGGCCAAAATTTGTCTCGGTTTCAAAAACCTCTCCCCGGTGATTTGTTGTTTTTATTTAGGGGGAGTTAGGATCGTTTAAGCCCTTTTGATTTCAATTTCAAAATTTTCGATTCAAACTTTCAATTTCAACACTTGGTTTCAAATTTTTTAATTTCAAATTGTTATTCAATTTTTCATTCAAAACTTTCATTTCAAATTTTTGATTCAAAACTTTCAATTCAAATTTCAAAAATTTCAATTGGCTTAAAATCTCCATCTTGTTTTTCAAACGTTTCCCTCAATCAAGTTTTATGCCCCGTGCTATTTTGATAATCACAAAGGGGGAGAAATTCTTGGTTGATTGGGGGAGAAATCCTTTAAAGCATGCTTTTCATTTCATTTTCTACATTTTTTGTTTTGGTGATTGTGATCATCAAAATAGGGGGAGATTGTTGTACCTCTCAAACCCCTCGTGATTTTATTTTCATGATTACAATCACCCTCTTATTTATCTAATCCACTTTCAAGTGTTTTTGGATGATAGGAATCATTTCAGGTGGCCAAGGAGTTCGGCCAAGAAAGAAAGGAAGCAAAAATAGACTCTCAGTGTGCACCGGCCAACCGGTGGCCTCAGCACCGGCCAGCCGGTGGCACCCAGCAGAATTGTGTTTGCTACTGCCTTCTCATCGGCCAACCGGTGGCCTCAGCACCGGCCAGCCGGTGGAGCCCTGCACAGAATGGAAAGCTACTGTCTTGCCACCGGCCAACCGGTGGCCTCCTCACCAGTCAGCCGGTGGAGTCTGGACAGAAGCATCCTCCCAACTCCAAGGCACCGGCCAACCGGTGGCCCTGTACCGGTCAGCCGGTGGAGGCAGTCAAACTAGCCGTTGGGCTTTTGACCAGCCTGTCCACTTGGCCTCCAACGGCTCCGAAGCCCTTTCCAACGGCTCCGAAGACCTCCAAAGGCCATATGAGGGTTCCCCCTCTATAAATAAAGGACCTTGAAGCCCCGGAACACCAACCAAGCCCACTAACACATTTTTGATCATTTGGCGAACTTCCGGCGGACTTCCTCCAAGGAACCTCAACTGCTCCAATCCAATTCCACATCCAAGGAGCACCACCATAGAATCTTGGGAGTGCACATCTTCAACTCCATCAATCCATTGGCGCCCAAGGCTTCTCCCCAATTACGGTTTTTATTGTTTTATCATTTTGAGCTTAAATTTGGGTTTGTGCCTACAAACCCCATCCCTTTCTCATCTCCCTTTCTTTTGGGTTTTCACACCACCTTTAAGGTGTGAAGAGGTTAGTCAAGCCTTCCCTTTTAAAAGGCTTGAGTCAAAGGTGAGCTAGCCTTCACCTGTAAAAAGGCTAGTGGGTTTCTTGCTCAAACCATTAAAAAGCAAGCTGTAATAGGTGAGCTAGCCTTCCCCTGTAAAAAGGCTAGTGGGTTTCTTGCTAAAACCATTGAAAAGCAAGCGGTAGAATCTCTCAACGGTTGAGTTGGGAGCGGAGATGTAGGCCGGGTTTTTGGCCGAACTCCTTGGCCACCTGAAATGATTCCTATCATCCAAAAACACTTGAAAGAGGATTAGATAAATAAGAGGGTGATTGTGATCATGAAAATAAAACCACGAGGGGTTCGAGAGGTACAACAGGCATAACTTTCATCGGTGCGGGACTCCTGTGGAAAACACTATCCAGGGGTAAAACGGTAATTAATTTTTTTTATTTTAACCCTAGGGTCGAGCTAAATAAATTTAAAATGGAGGCTTAGATTGTAAATCTAAGACCTCTGTTGAGTTCAGAATGGGATGTCTTGCCTAGGCACAACATAAAATGAGGGGGTGTGATGGTTTTAGATTCCACACTATTTTGGAGCCTCTATAAATAGAATTTAAGAAAATGGGATTAGGGTAATCCCTAATCCCTTTATCTCTCTAGTATCTCTCTCTCTCTCATCTCAAAGGTTTTCTTCATCCTTCTTCATCGGATTGAGCAGAAAACTCTACTAAATCTTCGGTGGATTAAGGCAGGAGTACTGTGGACATATCACCAATGAAGAACACCAATTACAAGGTATTATTTGTCACGTTTTGAGTTAGGATTCCATTTTTTGTTAATTTTTCATTCGTAGAATCCTATTTTTTCATTTTAAACCCTCAATAATCAATGGACAAACGAACACGACCACCAATCTATATTTAAAACCCTGTTTTTGGGTCTGTTATTCATGGGGTTTTGCCGATGACTTTTGGGTGTGTAACATTACCATTGGATCAAAAATCTGAAGCCATTGCAAGTAAGGAATCATCAAAAGGTTCCTCGATCTGTTGATAGTTTAATGATCGGGCAAACATATCTAGCCCGATGGTCCACTGCTGGCGCGACGGCCGGTGGCGACGACACTGCGGCAGCAACGGTGTCGTGATGCATTTCCCAACTATCGATTGAGTGGGGTCATGCCACTCAACCCTAGGTGGAGACTACCACCACTAATTCCGTGTATTCGGTTGATTGAATTGATGCCGGAGGAGACCGAACTGTGGGCCGGATCCACTGTCAGCAGTGGGTTGGGTCAGGTAAACGAGTTGGGTCCAACCCGGCGGGTCAGACCCCGCGAACACAGTCAAACTCGGGTTGGATCCCTAGTTGACCCAGGGTCAGCCTATGGTAAACCTCTATGGAAGCTACTATGGATTGAGGCATGATCGATTGGTCGACCTTGAACCAGACCAATCACGAGTCGGTCCACCGGCCCTGAGACCCCCTTATGGAATCTTAAATCGCCCGTAACTTTTGAACAAGGTGTTTGTTTGATGCACCATATAAGAAAACATGTTCTTCTCTTAGAGATAGAAATTTTGGAATAATTTTTATAATTTTAAGTTTGAAGTCGGAATGTGTTCCCCTCTTTGACCCGTTCAGGTGTTTTGTGGTGAAAAGCACCTTTTTCACTAGTTTCCCTTCATGGGAAAATAAACAGTGTATCCTATGTGTTTTTCCATATAGAACGCGATGGTGACCTCAGTTCCAACATTTAAGTTATGAAGTGAGGTGTTCTGAACTCAGTGATCATCTAGTGGTGTTCGATGATGACAACGATGGGAGTGATGTTTTTAAAATCACTAAATAAGTATCGGCTTACCCTCCAACAGGGTTGGGTAGTGAGGTTCGTCGTTTACTCTTCTGGGCTTACCCTCTAGTGAGGCTGGGTAGTGAGGTTAGCAATTTTCCCTTTAGGACATACCCTCTAGTGGGGATGGGTAGTGAGGCTTTTCCTTTACTCTTTAGGGCTTACCCTCTAGCGTATCACCTTTCAGCGGGACTGGTCAGTGGTTTTTGCTGATGAATCAATGACAAGGCATGTTTTGCAACTCAAGGTAGACATGTGGACTATGGGCATCGATGGTGCTTACTCTGGGAACCATTGATGCCTCTTTACCTGGGCTGATCTTTGATAAGGATATCCCCTTACTCTCTCTCTCATTTGGGTTTATTTGGTTTGAGCATACATATATATATATTTACACCCTATTGCGGCACCCACTCCTTGGGTTCTAGTTACTCTCCTTCCAAGAGAGGAATTGACGTGTGGGGTATGCCACATGATTTTTGTTTCTAGATTCTCATGGTTGGATGAGTCTACTCTCCTAATAGAGGTAGAAAAGACTCGATGAGATGTTCATCACATCACCGCTTCTAGCTCCTTATGTTTGGGTGAGACTACATCACTTTTTTGTTGGGTTGAGCTGCACTCGTTTATTGTACTATTGTTCTATCTACTATACTTTATTTCATCTATATCTCTTACTATTCCCCCTCCTCTATAGGGTAACCTACTGAGTATGTTTAAAATCACCCCAGCATGGTATTTTCCCACACGTATCATGCTTTATGAAGATGAAAAATAGGTCTGATCGGGACATCAAAGAGCTCGGGATCACATGTGTTTGGGTTGTGTGTGGTGGCCATAGTTGGGTTCCCGTATTAGAGCTTCCTTAGCATCTTTAATTTCAGTTTTTAGTTAGGTTGGTACACTTTACTGGTTGGGAATTTATTTTACCATTTTTTCCTTTCTGTTTACATTATTGTACTCGTACTGTGTTATTGTTCCATGCATGTATAGTTTATTTATCTTTACAGCAGGTTTCATCTTTTAATTTTATTTTCCCTCTTCACTTTTGCATCGAGTTATCCACGTGTGTGTATATGTACTTAGGCAAAGACCTCCTCATATTTGTTGAGCCTTCAGTTCTAGTCACCACTCCCAGGACTATAGAGGCAGACTTGGGGTAGTTGTGACTTAGGACCCTGGTATGGATCGGGTCGTGACAAAGTGGTATCAGAGCTAGTTCAACCCTTGGGAAGTTGTTCAAACATTTTCCTAAAAAGGTACTGGTTGGGTATAGGGAAACAGTTTTTAAGTGTCTTGAGAGTGGCTCTCAGGCTAGAAATTCTAGTGATGGTGTGAAGGTCAACACAACCATACACTAGGACCCTGATTACCCACTTGTCGACTCGACATGCTGAGACACGTGTTGCAGGGATTAATGGTACCTTCATAATATAGGATTGATTCATTGACTATACTTGTTAATTCAGACCTCCTTGTTGTTTTTATTATTATATATAATTTATACTCATCTAACCACGATACACCTTGATAAATTTTTAGGATGACTTTGCGCAGACAGCCAACCAGGTTACCCGCTCCAACCCATGATGACGACATCGTGAGCGATAGGGCCTCAGTTCAGGGGCCATCACATGATCTCCTTCCTCTAGGTGGACCATTAGTGGTACATCCACTTGTGGATTAACAGTTAGTACTGCAACACAACCCAAGGAAGAGCGTAGGCTGAGCGCACTTCGTGAGTTCCAGTGGTAGAGACCGTTAAGGGTTTGTGGTGACCTATACCCTCAAGAAGCAGAATAATAGATGGAGTTAGTGATCCATATTTTTAGGATAGTGCAGATACCAATAGACCATATGGTAGCCTTCATAGCTGGCCTTTTCCTCAAGCCGGCTAGGTGCTGGTGGGATTTGGTTACCTAGATGCATAACGAGACGCATATATAATGGGGCGAGTTTCAATAGATGTTTCGTGAGGAGTAATTTCCCTCGAGATTACACGCCCTCAAGATTTAGGAGCTTTTGGAGGTACAATATAGATCCATGACACTATCTACGTACATGATTAGGTTTGCTGATCTTACTTGTTACTCCCTAGATATGGTCTGAGATAGTTACTTCTAAGCACATTAGTTCAAGTAGGGTCTCCACTGAGAGATCTGTGTGATCTTAGTGCCCCATTTAATCCCTACCTATGCTGGGGTACTGGAGTGAGTACTTGTGATAGAGAGTTTCTTAGCAGAGGGGCTCCGATCAATTGGGACTAGCAGTGGTCACTTTAGAGTGGAGGCCTCCACAATAGGTGATATATGCTAGGTAGAAGGGCTGAAACACATGGTACCTTTCTAGGACCAGGCTCAACCACATGGTTGGATGATAGTGGTAGTGCAGATCACCATAGCATGCTAAAAAGGATCAATGATAGGTGTGTGACGGGTGAGGTCACTTGGTGTAAGACTGCCTGACCCGATGAGCTGAGCGTCCCGGGAAAGAAGCAGTTGGACCACCCCGGCAGAGGCAACGCTATGATAATGGTGGTCCCCAGGGAGGTAGTGCTGGAAGAGGAGTAGGAGAAGGAGGGCCAGGTGGTGGGGGATGGTGCTATGAGTACCCACCACCACCACCACCACCGGGCAACCCACGTTAGGCTCAGGTAGATGGCAATCAAGGTCACAGATAGCTATAGGATATAGAAGTTCACGATCCTCCAGTGCACGAGATGATCTGAGGTACGCTTTGTGTTTATTCTACTCTTGATTCTGTATTAGTAGATTCATGATTCAATCCCTCTTTTATCTCGTTACTCCTGATACGAGAGTTGGAGCTCCCAGTAGAGGTGCTATCACAACGGCTTAGTCTTGAGGTTCCTATGGGAAGTGCCCATTCTGTTTCTTTTATCTACTAGCAGTGCAAGCTTTTATTTGGAGGAGAAAAGTTCCTTTGGGACTTATTGGTCATCATGATGGAACCTTATGACGTCATCTTGGGAATGGAATATATTTCCATGGTTCAAGATCAGATTGATTTTCGTTGTAGGTTAGTCATATATCTACACACTAATTGGATAAGATTCACCTTTCTTGGTGAACAGGGCCTCGTAGCAGAGCAGGAAAGTGCTATGAACAAGGTACTATAACATTTTTCCCATCAGTTATCGAATGCGACCCTTGTTGAAACAGACTCTTCAGACACATGGGTTCCCTCAGTTGTGGAGGATTACATGGATGTCTTCCCTGAAGATGTATTAGGACTACCTATGAGATGACAGTTGGAGTTTTTCAATGATTTGAAACTAGGGATATCCCTGATATCTTTTGTGGCCTATTGGATGGAACCCACCAAGTTCTAGGAGCTATGTTTGTAGTTGGAAGACCTTCACAATAAGGGTTTTATTAGGCCTAGTGTGTCCCCATGGGAAGATTCGGTTATATTTATGAAGAAGGATGGGAGTTTTCAGATTTGTGTGGATTATCATCTCTTAAACTAGGCCACGATAAAGAAAAATTACCCCTTACCAAGGATTGATGACCTCTTCATCTAGTTGTGAGGTGTGATGTGGTTCTACAAGATCGATCTAAGATTCGTCTACCACCAGCTACAGGTATGAGAGGATGATATCCCGAAGTTGGACTTTTGTTGTCGCTATGGGCATTATTAGTTCTTTATGATGCCCTTAGGTGTGACAAACACCCCCTCCATTTTCATGTACTTGATGAACCAGGGCTTCCATCCATATCTGAACCAGTTTTTAGTTGTCTTCCTAGACAACATACTCATTTACTCAGCATTAGAGGAGGAGGATGTAGAGCATCTGAGGATGGTCCTCGATCTGCTTCGAGATCACCAGATTTATTGAAATCTCTCGAAGTGTTAGTTATGGATAAAAAGGTTAACTTTCTAGGGAATTTCATATCTGAAGAGGGTTTAGAGTGGAGCCTATGAATACTGAGACAATGCTTTCTTGGGAGCTACCCAAGAATGCATCAAAGGTGTGGAGCTTTCTCATTTTGGCTGAGTACTACCAGAGATTTTTGGAAAACTTTTCTAGGATCTCATCCCCTTTGACCACTCTGATGTATAAGGGACAACCATTTACCTAGTCTGAGTAATGTTAAAAGGTCTTTGATGAGTTGAGGTAGAGGTTGACAACCGCTCAAGTTCTGAGACTACCTAAGGAGGGAGTTGAGTTCTTATTTTACTGTGATACCTCAAGAGCTAGGCTTGGTTGCGTCTTGATGAAAAAATGGACAATAATTGAATATGGGTCAAGGCAGTTGAGTCCCCATGAACATAACTACAAGACTCATGAAATAGAGCTCATAGTGGTAGTTTTTACCCTGTGTATGTCGAGACACTACCTCCTGGGAGAGTTCTTTATGGTTTACTTAGACCATTAGAGCCTGAGATAGATCTTCACTCATTGAGATCTGAACCTGAGCCAGCGACATTGGTCGGATTTCCTGTAGGAATATAACTTCGAGGTCATCTATACACTAGGTAGGGACAACATTGTAGAATATTCCCTCAGTAGGAAGTCCTAGGCTTTTCTCATGAAGGAAGCTTCTGAGAAGTTATCTTCTCTACAATTGAACCTAGTGGAGCAAGAGGGAAGAACTTTTCTACAATTGATGGTGCTAACACCTTAACTCCTTGAGTGGGTGAGAGAGTCCCAACTTAGAGATATCGACTGTGAGCTTCTACACAACTAGATATCCATAGGTGACAAACATGATGGGTATTCTGAAGGAGGGAATCATGAGATATTATTCCAGGGGTGAACAGTGATTCCAATTGCTATGAGGGAAGAAGTGACATAGGAGTTCCATGCTTCTCCCTTAGCTATACATCATAGTGTAGAGAATATGTATAGGGATCTCTAGTGGTAGTTTTGGTGGTCCGGCATGAGACAAGGCATTTCTGAGTTTGTCTCCCAACGCCTTACCTGTTAGTAGGTAAAGGTTGCAGATCAGGTTTCGACAGTTTTATTATAGACTCTCGACATCCCATAGTGGAAGTGGGATGACATATCCATAGACTTTTTCATAAGGCTTCCACATACAATGAAGGTCCACAATTCCATCTAGGTGATAGTGGACTGACATACCAAGTTGGCGCACATCCTTTCCATTAGGGAGTAGAGTTCGATGGAGAGTCTGGGAAAGTTTTACTTGGGGGAGATAGTCCGCCCTCATGGAGTACCCTCGACGATTGTCTCTGATTGTGACACGTGGTTTACATGACGACTACGGAGAGTCATGTAGGAAGAATTTTGGACTTGGTTATAGATTAGCGCAACCTTTTACCCCTATAATGATGGAAATACTGAGCACACTATCCGGGTGCTAGAGGATATGCTGAGGGCCTGCGTGCTAAATTTAGGCCGGAGTTTGGAAGATCACATGACTTTGGTAGAGTTTGCATACAAAAATAGATACCACTCTACCATTGGAATGTCACCATATGAGGCCCTATAAGAGAGGCCCTTCAGGTCACCCTTGTGATGGACAGAGGTTAGAGAATCATCCCTTGTGGGCCTATAGTTGGTGCTAGCCATGACAGAGAAGGTACAAGTTATACGTGAACGGATAAAGACGACCCAAAAAGATAAAAATCGAATGAAGACTGTTGTCATAGGCCCTTGGAGTTTGATCAGGGAGGCCACTTCTTCTTGAGTGTCTCCCCACGATGCAGAATATAGTGATTCGAACGAGGATGCAAGCTATCCCCAAGGTTCATCAGGCCGTTTGAGATCATACGAAGGGTTGGTGAGGTTGCCTACTGCCATGACCTACCCCCACAGCTGGAACAAGTACACGACGTCTTCCACATGTCATAGCTGAGGAAATAAGTTTGTTATCCTACACACATCATCAACTAGGGTGAGATGGACATCGAGGATTGATCCACCTTTGCAAAGCACCCGGTGGTGATTGAGGATCGATAGGGGTGAACCTTAAATGGACAGACCATTCCCCTAGTTCACATCCTATGGTAGTATAGAAATATGCAAGAGAGTTTTTGGGAATGGGAGAGATAGATGTGGGCTCAATATCCTGATTTTTTCCCTCATTTTTACTTTTTGGGGACAAAAATTTTAAAGGAGAGAATGATGGAGAGACCAAGTTTTCACCTTGTAACACTTTGAAATATTTCTATATATATTACCAGAGTTAGGCATTTAGACAACATGTAATTATGAGGCCTGGTGTGACCGAAATAAATTATATAAAATTTAAGTATATTTTATACATTTCACACAATGGAAATGAGATAACTCTTAAACAACAGCTCGGATCGGGTATCTGAGGCCACAATTGCGTCTAGAATGCAACGTTTACCCTAGGCAGGGCATAACTTTTGTTGGTGCGGGACTCCTATGGAAAACGCTATACAAGGGTAAAATAGTAATTACAAATAATTATTTTACCCCTGGGGTCAAGACATATATCTTTCAAATGGAGGCTCATATTGGAAATCCAATATCACCATTGAGTTCAGAATGAGATGTTTTTTCTAGGTGCGACATAAAATAATGGGGCACGATGATTTTAGATTCCACGCTGTTTTTGAGCCCCTATAAATTAAATTTAAGAAGACATGATTAGGTTTAACCCTAATCCCTTTATCTCTCTAGAATATCTCTCTATCTCCTCTCATAGTTATTCTTCACCGCTCTTCACTGGACTGAGAAGAAAATTTCACCAAATCTTCAGCGGATTGAGGTAGAAGCACCATGGACGTATCGCCAACGACAAACACCCATTACGATGTAGGATTTTTCACGTTTTGAGTTTCATTTCCAATAATTGTTGAGTTTTCATTCATATACACCTAATTTTTGGTTTCTAACCCTCAATAATTGATGGTTGCATGAATACAACCACTGATCTTTGTTTAAAACCTTGTTTTTGTGTCCGTTCTTCATGGAGTTTTGCTGACAACTTTTGGACGCATAACGTTACTGTTGGATCGACGACCCAAATCCATTGTAGGGAGGGCACTGTCAAAAGATTCCTCAATCCTCTAACAGTTTCAAAATCAGGTGAATGGATCGAGCCTGGCAGTCCGCAGAGGGGACCACCAGGGCGCCGCTGATGGCTTCAGGCAGCAGGCTACTCCACCGGCAGTCTGAAGAGCGACATCAACACCGCAATATCAGCAGTTTCATAGTGTGGCCCACTGTCAGTTGGTAGGGGTCACGCCGTGGGACCCCAGGCAGTGACCGTCATCGTGAATCCCATATGGACGGTCAGTCGCGTTGATGCTAAAGATGACCAAACCATGGGCCGGACTTGCTGTCGGTAGCAGGTAGAGTCGGGTCAACAAGCCAGGTCTAACTTGATGGGTCAGACCCGGGTCGGATCCTGGGTCAACCTGGGGTCAGCCTATGGTCAACTGCCCATGATCGACCACCACAACAGCTTCCACGACTTGAGGCGCAGTCATTCAGTTGACCGAAGACTGGACTGACCACATCGGTCAACCGCCACAGTAGGTGGACTGACCATGAGTCAGTCCACCTGCCCTAAGACCCCAGTTTAGAATCTTAAATCACCTATAACTTTTGAACTGAGATTCCTTTTGACGCGCCATCTACGAAAAAATGTTCATACCTCTGAGACGGTACTTTTGGAATAATTTTGAGAATTTGAAGTTCAAGGTTGGAATGTGGGCCCCTCTTTGACCCGTTCATGTGTTTTTCGGTGAAAATCCCCCTTTTCATCGGTTTACATTTTTGAAAAAATAAATAGTCTATCCTACATGTTTTTCTACATATAATGCGATGGTGAACTCAGTTCTAAAATATGGGTTATGAAGTGAGGTGTTCCAAACTTGGATCTTATCTAGTAGTATTCGATGACATAAATTATGGCAGTGATGTTTTCATAATCACCAGAGCAGTATCGGCCTACCCTCCAATAGGTCTGGGTAGTGAGGTTATCCATTATCCCTTTAGGACTTACACTCCAGCAGGGATGGGCAGCGAGGTTCATCATTTACTCTTCCGAGCTTACCCTCCAGTGAGGCCGGGTAGTGAGGTTCATTGTTTTCCCTTCAGGACTTACCCTCCAGAAGGGATATGTAGTTAGTTTTGTTGTTTACTATTTAGGGCTTACCCTCCAATGTATCACCTTTCAGCGAGGCCGGGTAGTGGTGTTCACTGATGAATCAATGATGAGGCATGTTTTGACACTATCTTGGGCTCTCAAGTAAGAGGCATGCCTTCCCCACCAAGAAACATCCTAGTGATGTGACCTAAAACCGTGTGAATGAGATAGACCCATACAAATAAGATAGTATCAAGGTGTTGTGTTTGATCCCCTTCGACTTAAAGCTCAGGGAAGACATGTAGACTATGAGCATCATTGGTGGTTACTTCTGGAACTGTTGGTGACTCTTTACTTGGGATGATATTTGAGAAGGATATCCCCTTAATATCTCTCTTATTTGGGTTTCTTTGGTTTGAGCATACATATATATACATTTACAACCTATTATGACACCGAATCTTTGGGTTCTAGTTACTCTCCTTCCAAGAGAGACAAGGACGTGTGGGATATTCCACGTGATTTATATGCCTATCTTATCATGGTTGGACGAGTCTACTCTGCTAATAGAGGTAGTGAAGACTCAACAAGAAGTTCATCTCCTCACCATTTCTATATCCTTGTGTTTGGTTGAGCTTACTTCACTTATTTGTTGGGTTGAGATACACTTCTTTATTGTACTATTTTTCTTTATACTATAATTAATTTACTCTATATCTCTTACTTCCCCCCTCCTCTTTAGTTCATCCTACTAAGTATGTTTATACTCACCCTTGTATGGGCTTTGCCTGCACGTATCATGCTTTATACAGATGACATATAGGTTTGATCAAGATTTCAGGGAGCTCACAATCATAGGTTTCTGGGCTGCATGTAGTGGTTGCAGTTGGGTTCCCAGAATAGAGTTTCCTCAACATCTTTAATTTTAGTTTTCAATCAGTTTGGGAAACCGTATTGATTGGGCATGTATTTTTTCCCATTTTCTTTTCTGTTTACATTATTTTACTTGTACTGTGTCAGTGGTCCATGCATGTATAGTTTATTTGTCTTTAAAATAGGTTACATCGTTTAGTTTTGTTTTCCCTCTGCACTTTTTCATCGATTTAGTTGTGTGTGTGTGTGTGTGTGTGTATGTATTTAGGCAAAGGCATCCCCATATTTATTGAGCTTTAGGTGCTAGTCGGCATCCCTAGCCTATGGAGGCGGGCTTGGGGTAGTTTCATCTTGGGCCCCTAGTATGGGTTGGGTTGTGACACAAACCCCTAGGCATCAATGAAATACACCTTAGAAGATGCTAAGATATCAACGTCAAGCATATGCTATTAATATAGACAAGGGGGGATGGTTAAAGTTCTTGTGCATTTATATTCAAGAATTATATTTTAGAACTATTTTATAAATTATATTCTCTTAATAAGAATCATGAAATATATAAGTATTGTACTAAAATAGTATTTCTTTAAGGATTTGGAAGCATATGTTGAATAGTACTAAGAAAAGTGATTCAGTGGAAAGTTGATCTTTTAAAAAAACACGATTGAGTGAATATAACCGTTAATATACACTTTATGTTGAGATAATAATGATAAATATATGTTTATGGGATAGTATTAGAGACCATGAAATTAGTTAGTGATTTGATGGTTCATATTATCTTTTTTGTAGTTTACTGCATGTTTGGATTTATGGAATATATTCGACAAATTGAGATTTTTTTTGGAAACATGCATGTTTTCATTAAGGTTTTAAGGATATCAAGGTATTCACATATTTTGTATGTGACATTAATAGCTACATTATGTTATATGGGGAATATAATTTCAATTTAGTGATCTTCATTTTAACATTTTTAATTTATAATTTTCTTAGATATATTTTAGATGAGTCTTAAGTTTAACTATTTATGAAATGAATTATGTTGAATGTTGGGAGTTACTACTGAGGTATTAGAAATTAATGTATTATTGTATAACTCATTCTAACCATTATTGTCTTGGAATATATCTAGAGACAGGAGGAATGCCTTTTCATTCTTTTTATGATTCATTAAAAGTTAATCTTAGTGCTTTAGGAATAAAAATTCATTTTAGATATTAATTTATTTAAATAAGAAATGAAGTGGGAATTAATCAAAGAAAAAAAGGATGAATTTTTCCCTATAAAATAGAAAGATATCAAGAAATTATATTTTATTATGTTCTCAGTCAAGATGGTAAAAAGATTCCTCAACTACAAGAAAATGATATTGAAACAAAAATGTTATCCTAGTACCTTCATTTATGATGAATCGATGGTGATTTTACTCAATATAGATTTTGTTATTTGTATTAATTAAATTTTATATATCATTCACTTTATTGTGATCAATGATCTCTATCACTCTCTATAATTATTTATACTTTTCTTCTATGTACATATTTTCACTTCCCAACAATGTTTTCTTACTTGGAAATCTAGTAAAGTGTTATTATAGATGAATTTTATAATTACTTTTATATCTAATCAAGAGAAAGTTTTATTAAACATTTTTATGACCCGGGTTTCCAAAAAAGGTACTTTCAAATTTCAAACCATTTACTACTAATATCAAGATTAAGCGATGAGGACACAATTTATTTAAGGAGGTAGAATGTAACAACCAGCCATTTTAAAAGAGGGAAATCATGTATGATAACATATATGACATTCCACACTAAGATTAGAGGAGAATATAACACCAAAATACTTTATGACATATTTATTTTTAAATAAATTCAATCACTTTGATAGCTTTTTATGAATGCAACACTAAGTTTAAACGAAACATGATACACTATTAAAATATTATTATTTAAATATGACCGTATAACCTAGCTGATAAGTTGAATGGTATGAATAAAACTAAATAAATAATTAAAATTATATGGATTAAACATGTATAAAATAAGTTAAATTTTTATCCATTGATTATAAATAAAATAAGAACCACTTGAAAGAAAAATAATTTTTTTTTCTGAAAAACATTATATTTTTAAAAGGCAGTTTAGTTGCACTTTGCACACATAAATTAAATTCAATTTTACAACTTTTAGAAAATTTATTTAAAAAAAACTAAATTTTTTAAATCTACATATAAAAATTATCTTTGGGTAAATTTTTGATAATTTTCTGAAAATATTATTATTTTTTATGAAACGTGAAAAATACTAATTTTTATTAAAAAACTGCCTTTTTGTTTAAATTATTTATAAATATAAATTATAGCGACCCAAGACTTTTCTTAAATTACTATTACATCATTTAAAATATAAACAACATAATAGTATTACACATAGAGGATCCAAAGGTTTAGTGTCTTGGTAAAACTAGGACCACACATAACAAATACAACATCTAGCATAAACATTTATTTAATTTCTTCTTCTCTAGATTCTTATTGGAACTTTTCCTCTACTTAGTACATGTAGACACATGAGTATATACATCAAAAGGGGTGAGCTAGAAGCTCATTAATAGGATATAAAAGAAAAATATATCATGGGGTGAGCATAATCATAACATAGGAAAAAGATCATGAACATGAGAGGAAGCATAAATATAAGACTTGAAATGTGGAAATGCATAAAAATGAAACATCATGTAGTAGTGGTTAACTACCACACATACTTGTGAACCAAGCTAGAATCTTGTTCACACATCATTTCACATTTACTCATGAGATTCATCACTTTACCCAATGCATTGGAGCGCTATATAATTATGGGTGCACCCGTCACATCATAACATTATCATTATCATGATTTCCACATAGAACACATATAAAAAGTGAACATAACTAACCCATGTAAAGGAATTGGTTTCATATTATAAGAATAAATTCATAATCTTTGGGTTCCCAAAAGAAATAGGGAACATCATACTTGATACAAGAACCATCAACCATGAATGAGAGGTAAAAGTTGAGTTCTTAAAAGAAGATTTATTTTGGAAAACATTTGGTTTGACATAAACATCATTAGAAAAAATTTATATCCCAGAAAAGGTAAGATAATTATGATTAAAGGATCTTTATGGAGTAACCATATCAAAATGGAGTGAATGAGGGAGAACCTGAAGGATGAAAGTTGGGTTCGAGAATTTCCCCTTATCTTGTACCCGAATGCTTACTTCTCTTTAATGTCCTGTATAATGAAATTATATCCATTAATTAGAAATACAGAACCATGTGTACATTAATAGGGTTCATTATAGTTTCATTATGTCATATTATGTTCCTTTGGATGACTTATAGAGTTCAAAAACATTGTTCGGGGATGTTTGTTTTTATGGTTTTTCTTGGGTGGTTCACTTGTATTCTAAAATTGAAGTTTGGGTAGAACATGAGTAAACATACAGAAATGATATTAAATGTCATTAATGATATTACATGAGTTTTAATGAACTTATAATGATTTATATTAGATCCATTTGGATGAATCATTAGATAATAATTAAATAATGGTTATTTGGGTCAATTTGGGCGGTTTTTGGATCACAACGAACTTGTTTTAACTTATCACTTAGTAATATGGCCATAGGTTATTTACATAACTTTAAATATAACATAATACATAATACATATTCTTTTTCAACCATAAAAATGGTTTCATGACCATATATGAAAGTAGAAATGTATGAAGGAAACATGTCGTTCTTGAAGGTGATAAATTAACACCTCACGAACAATGTTCTTTTTAATAAAATAAAAAGAAGATGGAAAGGGAGTTGGATGATGTAATATACCATTAGAATAATAAAATTACAGTATATTTATAATAATTTAGTTACAATACAATTTGGATGAATATAGGTGGGGAGATATCAATAAATGAACTTGAACTTGAAAGGAAATTAAAGGAGAAGAGGGAGGGAAATTACCTCTAGAATCCTCCTCTTGAGAACCTCCTTAAGGGCCTAAGCTTAGTCTTTTGATGATAATAGAAGCTCTTTGACGTGGGGGATTAGATAGAGAAGGTTTTTGGGTAGATTTTAGAGAATTCTTGAAGCTTGAGAGGTGTGGGGAAATGAGGGTGTGAAGGGTGGCTTTTATAGTGGAGGGGAGAGGGGTTTCCTTAATATAAAATTCATTAGTTTATTAATTTCCCCTAAGACAAGGAATAGTGAGTCTTAAATGACCAAGAATAGTAATTTTATCATGTGATCCTGAAACAAGTGGTCTTACATCAGCAGAACATCAACGATGACTCAATTAATCCATTATTTAGCATTTATTGTGAATTATCATATTCTACTATTCATAAAAAAATCAAGTATCTCAGAAGAATCCCAAAAATTTACCCCAACCATTTTTTGATGTTTAGAATCCAAAAATGAATTCCATTTTTCAAAAATAATTTTCTAATTATTATTAATGTAATATTTAATTAAAATCATAATTTACTTAAAAAACGGGTTTTAAGATTAAAACTGATTTTATAGTGCTTTCAAAAATTACGTAGGGTCCTATAAAATTATCTAAAAACTATAAGACATTGATTTGGTAAATAATGAATACATTTTAAGAAAATAAATTTTCTTTTAAATTAATTAATTAGTTATAATTAATTATTTATGACTTACAAAATTCCAAAACGTTTACTAAGGTCAAATTGTCACTTTCTAAGATATATAAATTTTATTTAATTATTCATGGGTAAGGTTAATCTTATGTTGGATGATTTAATATTCATAAGGGTCATATTAATATTAATAAGGGTATGTTACTATTCCTAAGGGTAGGTTACTATTCACTGAAAATTATTTTTTGTTTTATTAGACTCCAAAAATCATCTTGAGCACAACTGTATATGTCGGATTTTTAAAATTCCAATCATAGAAGTGACAAAATTATGTTTAAATCTCACTTATCACATATTAGTTCATTATAATGTGATTTCATGTTATTTTATGAAATAAATATAAGAAGGGAATTTCCATTGAAAAACTTTGGGTCGTTACATTCTTCCCCCCTTCCGCCCCCGAAAAAACCACTTTACACAAACAGGTGAGGGTGTTTCTCCTTCATTGACTCTTCTGGTTCCCATGTTGCTTCCTCAAACTTATGGTTCCTCCACAACACTTGGACAAGATGGGTTTTCTTGCTGTGTAGAACCTTATCTCTCCGATCCAGAATCTTTACTTGCTGCTCCTCATAGGAGAGATCATCTTCCAGCTACACCACCTTTGAGTTTAGTACATGTGAGGGGTCTAGTATGTACTTCCTCAGTAGTGATACATGAAACACATCATGAACTTGAGCCATATTTGGTGGAAGTTCAAGACGATATGCCACGACTCCTATGCGGTCAAGGATCTCAAAGGGGCCAATATACCTTGGGCTTAGCTTCCGTTTCTTCTCAAATCGCATGACTCTCTTACATGGAGATATTCGAAGGAAGAAGTTTTCTCCAACGTCGAACTCCAAGTCCCATTGAAGGTTGTCAACATAGCTCTTTTTCCAACTTTGAGTAGCTTTGATGTGTTTATGGATGACTGGAACCTTCTCTGTCATCTCTTGAACAAGATCGGGTCCAAGCAGCTTTCTTTCTCCAACTTCATCCCAACAGGTTGGAGTTCTACACCTCCTCCCATAAAGAGATTCATACGGAGCCATCTGAATACTTGAGTGGAAGATATTGTTGTATGAGAACTCAACCAATGGGATATGCTGATCCCAACCACCTTTGAATTCAAGAGAGAAATCTCTTAACATATCTTTAAGCATCTGAATAGTTCTTTCAGACTGGCCATCAGTTTGGGGCTAATAGGCCATGCTGAAATTTAATTCAGTACTCAAATAATGTTGAAGACTCCTCCAGAATTTATATGTGAACCTTGGATCACGGTCAGAGACAATTGAGAGTGGAACACCGTGCCATTTCACCATATCCTTCACATATAACTTTTCAAGTTGTTCAAGTGAGAGATCTTCCCAAATAGCGATAAAATGGGCAGTCTTGGTGAGTCTTTCAACCACAACCCATATCGCATTATTTCCCTTTGACGTCTTCGGGAGAACCGTGAAAAAGTCCATATTAACTTTTTCCCATTTCTACATGGGTATAGGCAATGGCTGCATCATACCCTTGGACTTTTGTCACTCAACTCTAACTTGCTGACATACCAAGCACCTTGATATATATTTTGCAATCTCCTTCTTCATGTTATTCCACCAGAAGTGTTCTCGGAGATCACGGTACATCTTGGTACTCCCAGGATGGATAGATAAAGTTGAGCTATGTGCAATATCCAATAGCTCCTTCTTTATCCTAGGTGATGAAGGCACACAAAGCCACGTTCCAAACCGAATCACACCATCATCGTCGATATGGAACTCTTACAGCTTCCCTTCCTTTGCTGCATTCACCCCCTTTTTTATCTCCACATCATCCCTTTGTGCTTCCTTAATCTTCTCCTAGATAGATGTTTGCGCAATCATTTGGGAAAGTTAGGATGTATCCCCTTCCCTTATGATTTCCAAATCCATCCATGGCATATCCAAGAAGATAGGGTCTTTCTCAATCCACAACATGGAAAGAGTAGCAGGTTCTTTTCTGCTTAGAGCATCAACTACCTTGTTCGCCTTTCCAAGATGATAGTGAATAGAGCAATAGTAATCCTTGATTATCTCTAACCATCTCCTTTGAAGCATGTTGATATCCTTTTGTGTGAATATATACTTTAGGCTCTTGTGGTTGGTGTATATGTCACACTTTTCACTATAAAGGTAGTGCTGCCAGATTTTCAAGGAAAAAACCACGTCTGCCAGCTCTAGATCTTGCGTCGTGTAGTTCTGCTCATGGATCTTCAACTGTCATGAGGCGTAGGATATCACATTATCATTTTTCATGAGTACACAACCCAATCCTTTCTTTTAAGTATCACTGTATATCACAAAACATTATCCACTTTTTAGTTTTGTGGGTACAGGTGAAGTGATCAGCCTTCTCTTTAGCACCTTGAAGCTTCCCTCACATTCTTCCATCCAGACATACTTTACCCCTTTCTTTGTTAAATTAGTTAGCGGGCTTGAAAATTATGAGAAGTTTCTCACAAAACGTCAGTAGTACCCAGCTAATCCAAGAAAACTACATATTTCTATGACACTAGAGGGCCTAGGAAATTCCTCAATCACCTTTGTCTTTGAAGGATCCATTGAATTTTCCTCACTTGTGATCACATGTCCCAAGAACGTGACTTGATTCATCCGAAAGTCACACTTTCTGAACATGGCGTACAACTTCTCCTTTCTTAATGTCGCCAACACAAGTCTTAGATTTTCTTTATGTTCTTCCTTACTTTTAGAGTAGATGAGAATATCATTGATAAACACTACCACAAATTTGTCGAGGTAATGTCTAAAGACTCTATTCATCAAATACATGAAGATTGCAGGGGCATTAGTAAGTCCAAAGGGCATCACAAAAAACTCATAGTGCCCTTACCTTGTACGGAAGGCAGTCTTCTGAATATCTTCCTTCTTCACCTTTACCTGATGATATCCAGAACGAATATCCACCTTTGAGAAGTATTGAGATCCTATTAACTGGTTGAACAAGTCATCAATCCTTGGTAGAGGATACTTGTTCTTTATGGTGATCTTTTTGAGTTCCTGATAATCGATACACAACCGCATTGTTCCATCCTTCTTCTTCACAAAGATAATTGGCGCACCCCAAGGCGATGCACTAGGGCGTTTGAACCCTTTTTACAGATGCTCTTGCAGCTGCTTCTTTAAATCCTCTAGTTCAATTGGATCCATCCTATAGGGGAACTTCGAGATAGGAGTAGCTCCGGGTATGAGTTCAATTGAGAACTCTACCTCACAATCCGGGGGAATTCCGGGTAACACTTTAGGAAATACATCGCCGTATTCCCTCACGATGGGCATTTCCTCAAGGTTGGAAATTTCCTTCGACTCAACCATTTGGGTGAGGTATGCTTCTTCATAGGTAATCAACACCCACACCATTGAAGGATTTTTCAAAGGAGATTCATGATCTTTATTGCATTTGTAGAGGATCATGGGATGGTTCGGAATATAAAAATATATTTCCTTTTTCCAATAGTTGATATTTTCTCTATATAACGAGAGCTTTTCCATTACCATTATAGAGTCAAATTCCACCAAGGGAAGTATTATGAGATTTTTCAGAAGAAACTTCCCACATACCCCAACAGGAGAAGATTCAAACACTTGGGTTGAAAGGATTGCACCACTTGGTGTTTTTACAGAGATCTCTAATTCAAGGTTTTAGGGCTTCAATTCTATTGTTCTATCAAACTTGCAAGATATAAAGGAATGCGTAGAACTACAATCAAATAAGACTTTTTCCATTATTGAGTGAATAGTAAGTGTACCTTGTATGACTTCATTATCATGATCCACCTCCGTAGTAGTGATGGCATAATCCTTCCCTTGTTCCTTTGGCTTTGGTGGCTACTGACGCTAATTACCCTTGAGAACTCAAGGTTTAGTGCAATGGTTTTCATAGTGCCCTAGATCCTTACAATTGTAGCATTGGACCATGAGTGTTTCTCTCCTTTAATCGGATACATTCCCCTTCCTTTTCATGTCTTTTCGACACTCTTGAGCATGGTGTCCTTCTTTCCCACACTTGAAGCATTTACCCGTCCCTTTGAGGTTGTTCCCATTGTGAAACTTCCCACATTTTTGGCATGTGGGTCGTTGATTTTTCTTCCCGCCTTTGTCATTAGATCCACCAGCTTGAAACTCTATATTTATCTTCTTATCACTATAGCCATGGTACCATTCTCCAAACTCCATCTCCACTTTGAGAGCACACCGAACAACTTCTTCATAACTCCCAACATCTTGAATTGAAAGAGCCTTTCGAAGGTGTGGTTTTAATACAATAAAGAAACTATCAATTTTTCTATCATTGTTGATAAAAAAACCCAAAGCGTACCTTTAAAGCCATGTGAAATTCGCTTCATATGTTGTGACAGATTCTCATTCTTTTTTCTTGAGCTCTATGAATTCTCTCTCCATCTTCATGTGAAGAGTTCGTGGGAAGTACTTATTAAGAAACATTATCTTAAAGTCTTCCCATTACATCTCTTCAATTTACTCCCTTGGCTTGGTGTTCTTAATCAAAGCCCACCATTGATCAGCTTCTCCATCTAGATGATAAATAGCTAGAGTCACCTTCTCCGTCTTAGAACAGGGAAGAATAGAAAAGATCTTCTCCATGGAGTTGGACCACTGTTCCGTAACTAGTGGATTAGAAGATCCACTAAATGTCGATGGTCGTTGCAGCATAAAAAATTCAATAGAGAGTTTCTCCCTCATTAGTGAAGGAGGATGTTACTTATTATTATGGTTATTGTTCATAACCTGAGATAATTGGGTAAGCATCGCCATGAAGTTTTGAACTCCACCTCCCAAATCATTGGGGATGTCGTTCAGAAAATTGTTGCATTGACCCTCGCAAGAGTTGTTGGCATGATTTCTCCTGGTTCCCACCATTTTCTAAAATAGAAAATGTTAGAACAAAACATAAGTAAACAATTCATGAATAACTTATTCATTTAAACAATTTACACCAAAAACATAACATATGGGATCCCTATGTAAATATTCTTGTGTGCATATTTTTACTTAATCTCATACTAGAGGTTTTCTCTTGGGTTCACTAATCCTAATTCCCAAATTAACTGAACCTTGCCTTTGATACCAACTATAGTGACCCGAGCCTTTTCTTACATTACTATTACGTCATTTCAAAGATAAAAAACATAATAGTATTACACATAGAGGATCCAAAGGTTTAGTGTCTTGGGAAAACTAGGACCACACATAACAAATACCACATCTAGCATAAACATTTATTTAATTTCTTCTTCTATATATTCTTATTGGAACTTGTACTCTCCTTAGTACATGTATCCACTTGAGGATATACATCAAAAGGTGTGAGATAGAAGCCCAGTAAGAGGATAGATAAGAACAATATATCATGGGGTGAGCATAATCATAACATAGGCAAAAGATCATGAACATGAGAGGAAGCATAAATATAAGACTTGAAATGTGGAAATGCATAAAAATGAAACATAATGTATTAGTGGTTAAATACCACACATACTTTTTAACCAATCTAGCATCTTGTTCACACATCATTTCACATTTACTCATGAGATTCATCACTTTACCCAATGCATTGGAGCGCTGTATAATTCCGAGCGCACCTGTCACATCATAACATTATCATTATCATGATTTCCACATAGAACACATATAAAAAGTGAACATAACTAACCCATGTAAAGGAATGGGTTTCATATCATAAGAATAAATTCATAATCTTTGGGTTCCCAAAAGAAATAGGGAACATCATACTTGATACAAGAACTATCAACCATGAATGAGAGGTAAACGTTGAGTTCTTAAAAGAAGATTTCTTTTGGAAAAAATTTGGTTTGACATAAACATCATTAGAAAAAATTTATATACCATAAAAGGTAATATAATTATGAATAAATGATCTTTAAGGAGTAACCATATCAAAATGGAGTGAATGAGGGAGAACCCGAAGGATGAAAGTTGGGTTCGAGAATTCCCCCTTACCTTGTACCTGAATGATTACTTCTACTTAATGTCCTGTATAATGACATTATATTCATTAATTAGAAATACAGAACCATGTGTACATTAATAGGGTTAATTCTGGTTTCATTATGTCATATTATGTTCCTTTGGATGACTTATAGAGTTTAAAAACATTGTTTGGAGATGTTCGTTTTTATGGTTTTTCTTGGGTGGTTCACTTGTATTCTTAAATTGAAGTTTGGGTATAACATGAGTAAACATCCAGAAATGATATTAAATTTAATTAATTATATTAAAGGAGTTTTAATGATCTTATAATAATTTATATTAGATCCATGTGGATGAATCATTAGATAATAATTAAATGATGGTTATTTCGGTCAATTTGGGAGGTTTTTGGATCACAACAAACTTGTTTTAACTTATCACTTAGTAATATGGCCATAGGCTATTTAAATAACTTTAAATATAAAATAATACATATAAAATATTATGTTTCATCCATAAAAATTATTTCATGACCAGATCTGAAGGTAGAAATGGAAGAACGAAGCATGTCATTCTTAAAGGTGATAAATTAACACCTCACGAACAACGTTCTCTTTAATAAAATAAAACAAAGAGGGAAAGGGGGTTGGATGATATAATATCCCATTAGAATCATAAAATTAAATTATATGTATAATACTAGAGTTACAATACAATTTGGATGAAGATAGGTGGGGAGAGATCAAGAAATGAACTTGAACTTGAAAGGAAATTAAAGGAGAAGAGGGAGGGAAATTACATCTAGAATCCTCCTATTGAGAACCTCCTTAAGGGCCTAAGATTGGTCTTTTGATGAGACCAGTAGCTCTTGGATGTGGGGGCGGGTCTAGGGAAGGTGTTTGGGTAGAGTTTAGAGAAGTATTGGAGCTTGAGAGGTGTGAGGAAATGTGGATGTGAAGGGTGGCTTTTATAGTGGAGGGGAGAGGGGTTTCCTTAATATAAAATTTATTACTTTATTAATTTCCCCTAATACAAGGAATAGTGAGTCTTGAATGACAAAGAATAGTAATTTTATAATGTGATCCCGAACCAAGTAGTCTTACATCAGTATAACATCATCGATGACTCAATTAATCTATTATTTAGTATTTATTGTGAATATCAGATTCTACTATTCATAAAAAATTCAAGTATCTCAGAAAAATCCCAAAAATTTACCCCAACCATTTTTCAATGTGTGGAATCCAAAAATTAATTCCATTTTTCAAAAATAATTTTCTAAATATTATTAATTTAATATTTAATTAAAATCATAATTTACTTAAAAAAACTGTTTTTATGATTAAAACTGATTTTATAGTGCTTTCAGAAATTATGTAGGGTATTATAAAATTATCTAAAAACTATAAGACATTTATTTGATAAATAATTCATACATTTTAAGAAAATACATTTTCCTTTAAATTAATTAATTAGTTATAATTAATTATTTATGGCTTACAAAATTCCAAAACATTTACTAAGGTCAAATTGTCACTTTCTAAGATGTATAAATTTTATTTAATTATTTATGGGTAAGGTTACTCTTATGTTGGATGATTTACTATTCATAAGGGTCATATTACTATTCATAAGAGTATGTTACTATTCCTAAGGGTCGGTTACTATTCATTGAAAATTATTTTTGTTTCATTAGACTCCAAAAATCATCTTGAGAACAACTATGTTTGTCGGATTTTTAAAATTCCAACCACGGAAGTGAAAAACTTCTGTTTAAAGGTCACTTATCACATAGTAGTGCATTATGTTGTGATTTCATGTTATTTTATGACATAAATATAAGAAGGGAATTTCCATTGAAAAACTTTGTGTCGTTACATAAATTATATTATAAATGGGTTTTAAAGTAAAATTATTTCAGTTATATTAAAATTTTACTTATTTAGGTCATTGGAAACAATTTCATATTGAATTATGATATAATTTTTTTTTAATCTTTTGAAATTTTTTCTTTGGAAAAACCATTTTTGACACGTTTGTGGGATTAATTTTAAATTTAATTATGTCACTTATATGAATTTAATTTGAAAAAATATATTCCATAATTTAAATTATAATAATTTATATTATATAATAATTTAAAATTATTTTTTTCATAATAATTAGTAAAAACAACAATAAATTAATCAACATGGTTAACGTTAAAACGATGTTTTGTGCATTACATGTGCTTATGTTAAAATTAATTTTCTATTATCATGACCCCCTCCACACAGTGTACCCCTCCTGGGATGAAAATGGGAGAAGAGATATAGTGACCCCCTATGTCCTACCTTCAGTAGGCCTTGAGTTGGAAACTAGCATCAACAGTATAATAAACATGCAAATGGTAGGCATTAACCTTTATGAGAAAGACAAGAAAAAGGGAGAGATAAGACAGAAACCAACCAACACCTACTCAGAATTAAATATAAAATAAAACCCAAGTACACATATGTAATTTCATGCAAGAACTACTACTACTAAAAGGAAAAAATGCAAGTACCAAAATAAAGTAAAGACGACAGTGACCATGAACCCCAAACAGCTCCTACAACCCACAAGCTAGTAGTAACCATCCTGATCTCCAAACATCTCCAACTGACCTAAAAAATAGTTTATATATGTGTAGGGAGAGTATAACAGTATACTTAGTAGGATCCTCCCCAGATCCTCTAATGAAAAGGTAAAGAAATCATGCTAAATCACAGCAAACAACAAGTGAAACTAAATCATCACCTAAATAGGTACACTAAGTTCCTAGCCTCACCATGGACACTCTCATCAAGTATCACATATAAGAGAATATAATATAATAAATAATATAAAGGGTACCCCACTACCACTTCCCCTCTAGTTTTCCACTCTATGCCAATTTCGCATGTCCTGAGCATCTCTCTCTAAAAAGGATAGCCCACAGACATCTGGGTGAAGCACCACAACATGAACCTCGTTCAACACACCACCGCATCCACATAACCAAAAGTAACTAGGTAGTTTTTGGGAGACACTAAATCTTTCATAATGTGTATCATATGTCTGGTATTATATATCAAGCCATCACAATCCATACACTGAGTAAGGATCCTCAAGCCATCATAGCCTATACACGTTATACCTATAGTAGTCCTTAGGAAACTATATCCAAAATACAAGTGTGTGAAATAAACACAAGAAATTATTGCCCTCTACACACATATATTGGGAAAACTAACCACCGTGCATACTAGAACAAGTTACTACCAAGAGAAGGGAGTGGGGACAAAGGAGGTAGTCAGCCATCCATCCTCCCATAGGGATGTTGGGGAAAAAACCCCTAGGGATCAGAATCCTCGGGGTGTTAGTTACCCTAACTGACAGGTTGAGGTATCATATAGAATAAAAAAAGTACAGGATATAATATAGCTCACAACCACACTAAGGGCATAACCTAGTCTCAGAATCAACTACAACTAACATCTCTCGTACTCTCGATTTCAACTGCTAAGGCTAGATATCATATAAGCACACAATCATTTAAAGAGATGCATTAGATTATCTTATTCTTTTTAATTAGTTACACTTTACATTGATTAATTATTAACCCTTGATTAACAATTATCATTCCCACATTACATTTCATTACCATTTAAACAAAGATCCATTTCTTCTAGGAATAAGAAAACCGAGTCCATGACTTCTTAGAATTTCAACCTCAACATTGTATCCAAGCAAGCTCCAACCCTATGTGTTAAACATTTATTCATTTATTTAAAAACATTACTTTCCATATTAACAGATGCTCTAGGAAAACATTATAATCTCTCCAAACACAAGGGGCTCAACACGGTGAGTAGATAAACTACCCATTGAGTCTTTTACACATATAGTAGGAGAGTAAACTCTTCCAACTATGAGGAGATAAACACAGAAAGCACGCAACATACCCCATGAATCTTCGCCTCCCATGGAAAGAGAGTAACCAAAAACATCTGTTTGCCTCAAGAAGTGGGGAAAGTAAAGTTGATGAATAAAATAACTTATCCACTATCCAAACAATAGATTGAATAAGGATCCAACTTTCATAACAATGGCTAATCCCAGATTTAACCCATTCTGTCACCTCTGGTTCCATCCCTGACCCCCTCATGCATAAATCAATGAATCTTTCCACTTTAGGTGTCAAATACTACCAAAAAAATCAAGCCTCCCTACCCCACATACCACAACAGCCCTCCAGGATTATCCATCCCATGATCACATCACATCTGGGCCTCCCTTCCCCTACAAACCACAATATCCATCTAGGATAAACCATGTCACAAACAATAGTAAAAAAACATATAAACTACGCTCTTGGCCCTAAAACAAGTCATATAGCCTTCACACACAATGAGATCTCATGGATCAAATGAACAAGGAACTTGGACTTCACAAGAAAGTGGGAAACTCAGGCCCTATAAAGGCATTATATCTTACCACACACCCGATTCTTATTCCATCTTGAATTAACTGATTCATTAACAAAAGTTCCAACTATGAGCAACCTAAGAAACAAGCTATCAAAGCTATCAAAAATTAATTAAACAATTAATTTAACATGCCATTAATTATTTTATCAACAAGTATCATCATGATTAAAGTTCATTAACCAATTCAATTAAACATACATACTTTCATCAATTTGATTAACATAAAATTACAACAACAACTAAATTCATTAAACATGCCTCTTTATCTTTTAAGCAATTAATTATCAATAAATTATGACTATATGTTCATTAACAATTTCCATCAAGAACAACATGCTAAACAAATCAAGGCATAGATATCACACTATCTATAAAATCAAGAGGTAAACCGTTATCACGGTACAAATCAACAACATCATTATGAGATCAATACTAACTTTTTAATCAGGTTCAAGTATTTAATTAGGTCAATTTAATTATGATCAAAGGGTATAAATCATTATAGATCTATGATAGAATTTAAATAAATAGAGAAGAAAAAAACCCTACATCAAAAGGTCATCGATGTTCTTCACTCGAGAACATACCCCACAACGGATCACCGATCAGCTCTCCCATAAGAATTGCATCCAACCGAGGATGCCACAACACCACTACACCAAAAAACCAAGAGAAACCCCATTAGAAACATGGGTAGAAAACCTCCATAGAAAAATGAGAATATATGAGAAGAATCGAGATCAAAACCAAGAGAAACTGCTAGAAAATGGAGGAAAAAACACCTTATATCAAGCCAAGTCACCATGGATCGAAGACAGAAGCCCGAGATCGATTCATGTGGAAGGGATCTCCAAAATGCTGAAGAGGTGAATGTCGAGTCTCTTGGAATGAGAGGGAGAGAAGTGTTGGATGTAGGGTTTGAAAAAAAGGGTGTCTATAAAAACACTTAAAACATTACAAACATTGGGGGATTACATGATGTGTAATCCCCTTTCACATCGTATAATTCCTCGAGGTCGGTTTCTGCTGAAAAAAGCTTCACCTTTCGATTTTATTTTATTTTTCAAACCCCAAAATATTGAATGATGTGAATACAACTTTCACAATGTGAAATTATTCTACATAGCATGAAACTGACTATCATGTCTTGAAAGTTCCCTACTTCTAAATTCTTTTCACCTGAACTCATCTAAACTTCCTCCGAGCTCTGTAAGCCTCAGGAATATGAAAAGGGTCGATCCACATAGATCTGAGACCTTACATCAGATACCTCTAAAAAATTATTGTCCTCAAGAATCCAATACCAACCTAGAGAGGAAAAAGAAAGGGGTCATTTGAACAGCCACCCCATGAGATACCTCTCAAGGATCTCATCACCATAGGAGCTCACCACCTCACTATAGGAACAACACAAAACCACTCAACAATCAAATATAGCTCCTCAACACTCTCCTGATAGATATACCTTTCAAAAGAGAGCAAGGAACAACAAGAAACAAGATAAATCCATCTCACATTAAAAAATTTCTATAACCATAAAATGAAAAACATTAATGAGAAGAGATAAACATCAAACAACTTGGGGTATTGAGTGTGTATCTACAACTCACATTCCCATGTACTCTCCTCCACACCATCATGACACCAAAATACAAGAACCAAGGGGATAAAATGCCCATGAAACACCTTCTCCTGGTGGTCCTAGATCTATATAGGATACTCCTAGAAGGTTTCATCATCGTCAACATCAAACTCACCCCAATCGATGATGTGGGAGTCATTATGAAGATGAATATGGAGCTACAACACATGAAAAACATCACATATACAGATCATTTAAGGGGGAAGCACTATCTGATACACCATAACTACGACAAAATACAACACCTCTAAAGGCCCAACAAAACGGGGAGAAAGATTAATCCCATGGCCAAATATTCAATAACCATGATGGAGAGCCACCTTTAAGAAAACATGATCCCCAAAATCAAACTCCAGAGGCATTCTACTATGATCTACATAGGATTTATGATGATATTTTACTGCTTTCATCCTCTTGTGAATAACTTGAACCATATATGTCGTATTATGTACCAGTTATGGCTTGAGAATCACTGACTCTCCAGCTGTAGTCCAGCACAATAGATAATGGAATGGTTATCCATACAAGGATTCAAATGGTGCCATGGTTAGGGTTGAGTTAAAACTATTGTTGTAAGAGAACTCTACCAATGGAAATTGCCTCATCCACAAACCTCCAAAATCCAAGATACAAGATCACAACATGTCTTCAAGGGTCTGGATGGTCTGCTCTGTCTAATCATCCATCTATATATGAAAAGAAGTGTTAAGGAATAACTAAGAACTAAAATAATGTTGAAGACCTCTCCACACTCTGGAGGTAAAATGAGGATCTCGATTTGAAATGATCATCCTTGGGACTCCATAGAGTCTCACCACCTTCTCCAGATACAGCCTCGATAAAAACTCCACTGAGATCGACTCCTTGATCACTATAAAGTGGGATGATTTTTTCAAATGATCCACTACCACCCATATAGCATCATAGCCTCCCTGAGCTAGAGGTAAAACAGTAAAAAATTCCATCAATATATCCTAACACTTCTATCGAGGTACATAAAATGGCTAGACAAAACCACTGGGAACATGGTGCTCAGCATTCACCTTCTGGTAGACCAAACATCAAGACACAAACTTTGCAACTGTATGCATAAAACTAGGCCACCGAAAATGACCTCTTAAGGTTTATTACATCTTTTTCATTCCTGGATATATTACTATGTGAGAACCATGGAACTCTCTAAATACCATCTCACACAACTCCAAAGGAATGAAAAGCATTCTCTGAAACAAAACTCGGTGTTTTCCATCCTCAGAGAAACCTAAGAGGACTCACCACAAAAAACCCGGTCTCTATAGACCTCCACCTCAAGATCCCCCATCTAGTATTCCTCCACCTAACGCACCAAATATGAATGCACCACTGATGTTATTAATATTTTCATGACTTATTATATACTCCCTTTACATATTTTATATGAAATGTGTATAATGTGTGTGAAATATTAATATTTTAATACTAAGTATAATTTTTGAGAATTTTTAGAAGTAGTCCAATTGATTCAGTTTAATATTTTATTTATAACTCTCACCATAATGATTCAAATTGTGTGGTTATTATTTTTTAGGATTCCTTATAAACTTTCTCACATATCATTAGAAGGAATTATGGTCCAATTCGTCCATTTGAAGGCTCATATGGACCACACAAGATGACCCAAAGAATTTGTGAAGAAACTGGACTAGACATGATGATTGAGTTACTGGTATCACTCCAAAATCCCATATTTTGTGACGCTCCACCATGTGTTTTTTATTATTCAAAAGAATCATGGGTAAAAATTTCAGGTCCCAAATCTAAGAAGAAGGGGCCCAAATGAAGATTTGAAGTCCAGCCCACCATTCTGGACAGGAATTAAAATCAGTATAGTATTAATGAAATATATCCTGATATAGTTGTCAAATAAAGATGATATTTTGTAGTGTGAAAGAGGAGATATAGAAAGCTGACTTTTATAATCCATAATTCGGTTTTGAAGTCATCTTCCTATTCAAAAACCCTTTCACATTTTGGACTTTAAAAATATTGGATTGAAATGGACAGATTAGATTTGTTTAATAAACCAACCATAACTTTGGATAAATAGGTACAAATGACTCAAAATTTTGAGAGAGGTCGGCCAACATTATTATCTACAACTTTTAAAAAGGAGATATCTCTAGATTAGGCTTTTTGAATATCCAACATGGCGATGAAAGTGGAAGGAAAGATTGATAATGAAAACAGTCCACTTCCTTGGGCTATAAATGCATCTCCTTCCTCTCCTTCAAGGGGGTTGGCATTTCAGAAGAGAGGAGCACATATTTTAATGAAAAAATCCTTTTAAAAGGCTTGGGAGGACCTTCCATACTAATGTTTTCACTTGAGATACCCTTCCTCCTCTCTTTGTTTCCTTTCACTTTTGTGTTGTTCTTCATTTGTAAACTTGTAAGTTTGTGTTTTGTAATTCTGTTTTAATACAAATTTATTCTTCAATATCTCTTATTCTCTTCAAAATTCTATAGTTTAATATTAATGTTCTTAAAATAGTTTAAATTCAATTTAATCCCCTTCCCTTTTTCTGCTTCCTCATTCAATCGAAAATTTGTTTTTAATTCTCATCATCGTTCGTGTGTGTGTGTTCGGTGCACAAATAATTTCTTATCCCTTTCTTTATCTTATCTTCTTAATTTATCATCATAATCATTATAAAAATATTAGTAATAATTTTAATGGATGAGTAAATATTTAATTGGGGTGAGTTATAATTTAGGTATGTTAAGTGATTGAGAGCTTTTGCTCGATGAATATTCTTTAAATTAATATTGTGTATGTTGGACTTAACATGGCATGGATTAATGACTTGTTTTGTTTAACATATGGATTCCATGGATTATTGGAATCATAAATAAACTACCAAAATCAAGTGCTAATTGAGATTAGAATTCTAGTTAATTTAAGGCTTGGATTAAATCCTTAACACTTAGGAATTCCAATCAACGTCAACTTGTGACTGGGGTGTTAATTCAATGTAATATAAAGCAAAGCTCAAGGATATCACAGGCTTAACTACCTAATGATGAACTCAACCCAATATTTATAAAATTATTAAATCAATCTTAATCAATCAATCATTTCAATTAAACTCTGCAAACAAACCCCCAATCAAAATACAATCAACTAAAAACAAATGACTATTACAAAGTATCATCACCGAGGATTCGACCCGAGTGCTGCTATACACATTAGCAGAGCACCGAAACTTTGACTGGTCGATATGCGACAATCGGCCATGTGTTCCAAATGGAACCGTTTATAGGGATGGTGCTTTATGTAGTCATTAGTTTCTGGTTATTGTAAAAAAAAACAAAAACGAAAACAAAATTGAAAAAAAACACAAAGAAAAACCCATCTTCTCATAAAAATCATAAACTGAAAAAATAAAAAGAAAAACATGTCTTCCTCTTTCTTCCAAAATCTATCTGAATTCCACATATCCTTCCAAAAAATCCCTCAGATTTGTTTTACCCTAAAATTGAGCAAAAACTTCGTCAACTTAAGAGGAACATAAGACATAATCAAATAATTCATGAACTAGTCCTTGTCCAACCAATTGAATTAGATATGGCCAATCCTAGGGAAAAAACACTTAAAGAACTTGTTTCCCCTTAATATGAATTACTAACATCTTGGTATTCAATATCCAAACATATAAGATGACTTCGAACTCAAATAAGGTTTGATTCATCTTCTCCCTCATTTCCACGGGCTAGCCGGTGAGGATCCACATATCCACCTTAAACAGTTTCAAGTAGTGTGATCTAACATTAAGCCTCAAGGGGTTTCTAAGGAACAAATAAAACTCAGAGCATTCCCTTTCTCCCTAGATGACACCTCCAAGTCATGGCTCTACAAACTTCCATCTGGTTCCATAACCACATGGAATGACATGAAGTGACTCTTCTTAGAGAAATTCTTTCCTACTTCTCATACCGCTTCTATCTGAAAGGAAATTAGTGGTATCCGTCAGTTACCAAGTGAATCACTCCATGAATACTAGGAGAGGTTCAAAAAGCTTGTTGCAACTTTTCCACACCACCAAATCCCTGAACAACTCTTGATCTAATACTTTTATGAGGGGTTATTGGTTATGGAGAGAACTCTCATAGATGCCACAAGTGGCGGTGCTCTTATTGATAAAACTCCAGCAGCAACAAGAGATCTCATAAGTAACATGGCTGAAAACACACAACAATTCCATACTCGAGAACATTCTCAAGTAAAACAAGCCCAAGATAATCGATCAATTGAGACGAAAAAGATGACCGAGTGGATGAGTGAACTTACAGGTCTTGTGCGACAACTAGCTATTCCTACAAAATCCCCAACCTCATCTTCTCCGCAATCAATGTTTCCTAGACCTGTCAAAAGTTGTGGAATCTACAACTCTTCATCTCATCCAATAGACACATGTCCGCAACTTCAAGAGGATCAACTTGATTCATTTGGACCAATGGAGCTCAATGAAACATATGCTCAGTGGAACTCTAACCCTCAACTATCAGGTCATTTTGTTAGAAACGTTAACCAACATCACTCTAAGCCTTTCTCTTCTTCCTATAACTAAGGCCTTAGGTATGGTAATCCCATATCTTATCCCCCTCAATTCCATCCTCAAAACCCAAACCAATTCCAATATTTTCAAGGTGTTGGTAACTTCTAACAACCTTATCCTTTTCTTCCTCAACCTCAAAGAAACAATCCTCCTTCTGGATTCCATTATCCTAGTGAGTCTTCCCAATTCCAAAACCAATACAATCTCTTTCCCAAGAACTAAAATCTAGGTAATACCAATCTGGGAAAAGACTCTTCTTCCAAGAAACCATGGGAAAGTGCTGTGGAAGATCTTGCCTCCTTCACCCGTTCCAGCCTCAAGAACATTGAAACCCAAATTGGTCAACTTGCATCCCACCTTAGTCAACAGCAGCCATCCAATTCTTCCCAACTTTTTTCTCAACCATTACCCAACCCAAGGGTAATGTAAGTTCAATTGCACTTAGATCGGGAAAGAAAATTTCTATGCCTCAAGATAAGTCCTCCAACCCTCCTTTGAATGTTGACCTAGAAAATGAAAAGAAAAAGAAACTTGAAAAGGAATCTGAATCCATTCCCTCACCTCCTTCCATTCCACTTAGAAATCCAATTCCTTTTCCACAAGCTGTTTCTAAGCCAAATAAGTACTTTGAACCCGATCTTGAAATGATCGACATGTTTAGATGTGTTGAATTCAACATTCCTCTATTAGATTCCATAAAACAAATTCCTAAGTATGCCAAGTTTCTCAAGGAGTTGTGTACCCACAAGAGGCAACTTAGGACCTTCGAAAATGTTTCCACCCAGTAGTCTATTCCCATAAAGTCCAAGGATCTAGGGACCTTTATGGTACCATGCCAAATTGAAAGTTCCAACTTTGATGATGCACTCATAGACCTAGGAGCCTCAATTAATGTCATGCCCAAATACATCTTCTCCAACCTTGGTCTAGGTCCCTTACATTCAATGGGTGTTGTCATTAAATTAGCCAATCCAAGCACAGCTAGTCCTGCGGGAATAATTGAGGATGTCCTTGTCCGAGTCAATGATCTGATCTTCCCTGCTGATTTATATGTCCTTGACATGGAAGGTGAGATAAACTCTTCTCTATCTCCCCTAATTCTAGGAAGACCATTCCTCATGACTGCGAGAACCAAGATTGATGTCCATTCAGGCATCTTATCCATGGAATTCTGTGACCAACTGGTCAAGTTCAATATTTTCCAAGCCATGCGATACCCATATGAGGATCACTCTTCATTCTCAATCCATGCTTCTGAGGACACTTCTAAGAGTCAATTGAACCCCATTACATCATGTTCATCCTGTTCTGATGACAAAGGATCTTGTAAAATCTGCACCATGATTAACCAAGTCATAAATGGTGAAGTTGATGTGGACCTCTCATTCATAGACTCCATCAATCTAGAGGAACTTGAAAACTCTATTGAATCCCACATCAACTCTGATATGTACTCCTCCACCTTGTAAAGTATTAAGGAGAATGAATATGAAGCAACTGAGGTCCCTTCCTCCATTCCTGAGTTTTCTAACCCACAAATAAAAGATGAGACTGATCTAAAACCTCTTCCTAAACATATGAAATATGCATTCATTTTCAATGATCACTCTTATCCTGTCACTATCTCTTCTTCACTTACTGAAACTGAAGAATCCAAACTTGTTCATGTGTTAGAGGAAAACAAAAAGGCCATAGATTGTACCCTAGATTCCATACCAGGAATCAACCCTGCTCTTTTCATGCATCACATCCATCTTAAGGAATCATCCAAAACAATTAGACAACCAAAAAGAAGACTCAATCCACTAATCCTTGAGGTAGTTAGGGAAGAGATCACTAAGCTTCTTCAAGCTGGTATTATCTACCCAATTTCTGATAGTGAATGGGTTAGTCCAATTTAAGTTGTACCTAAGAAGGGTGGGATAACTGTTGTCACAAATGAACATGGAGAGGTAGTCACAACTCGAGTGAAAAACAAATGGTGTGTGTGCATCGACTATAGGAAATTTAATGTTGAAACAAGAAAATATCACTACCCTCTTATATTCCTTGATCAAATGCTGGAATGATTAGCTGGAAAGTCAAAATACTGCTTTCTTGATGGATACATCGGCTACTTCTAAATCCCAATCGCACCTCAGGACCAAGAAAATAATACTTTCACATGCCCCTTTGGAACATATGCATATATAAGAATGCCTTTTGGCCTTTACAATGATCCTACAACATTCCAGAGGTGTATGATGAGTATCTTTTCTGAATTCATTGAACACTACATGGAAGTCTTCAGGGATGACTTTACCATTTATGGCGAGTCATTTGAATCTTATTTGAATTCACTCTCTCTAGTCCTCCAAAAGTGTGTCAAGTGTAACCTTGTGTTAAATTTTGAAAAATGTCACTTCATGGTTGAAAATGGGATTGTTCTAGGGCACATAGTTTCAAAAGATGGTATTGAAGTTGATCCTACAAAAATTGAAGTGATCCAATCACTTCCTCAACCCAAATCTGTTTGAGACATCCATTCATTTCTCAGTCATGCCAGTTTCTATCATAGATTCATCCATAACTTTAGTAAAATTTCCCTCCAAATCACTCGGTTTATCCAAAATGATGTCACTTTCCATTTCGATGATGTTTGCAAGAGAGCCTTCATTGAACTCAAAACTACTCTTACATCTGCCCCAATAATCCAACCCTCAGATTGGTCCTTACCCTTTGAGTTGATGTGTGATGCTTCTGATAGAGCTGTTGGGGATGTTCTTGGTCAAAGAAGAGAAAAACTTACTCATGTCATTTATTATGCCTCAAAAACATTGGATGAAACTCAATATCACTACACTATCACTGAAAAAGAACTTTTAGCAATTTTTTTTGCCTTAGATAAATTCTGTCCCTATCTCTTAGGTGCCAAAATCATCATCTTCACAAAGTTCTTACTCAAGAAAAGTGATTCCAAACTGAGGCTAATAAGATGGATCCTAATACTCCAAGATTTTGACCTTGAAATAAAAGATAGACCTGGAAAAGAAAACCCTATGGCTGATCAATTGAGTAGAATTTCCAATTCTTCTCATTCTGAAATCATCGATCCTAAATTCCATACTGAGCACCTTTAATCTCTCACTCCAAAAATACCATGGTATGCCCCAATTGTAAATTACTTGGTTTCTGGTGTTTTTCCTAAAAATTTCTCAAAAGAACAAAAAATGAAGTTTAAAAGTGATTCAAAATACTATTTTTTGGAAGAAAATAAACATTGTAAAATTGGGGCTGACATGGTAATAAGGAGATGTGTTGATGAAAATGAACATTCTTCCATATTAGAATTCTGTCACTCAATGCCTGGTGGTGGACAATTTGGACCACAAAGGACCTCCTGAAAGGTCCTAGACTCTAGATTCTTCTGGCCTTCACTCTTCAAAGACTCACATGAGTTTTGTCAATCATGTCCCACTTGCCAAAACTTTGGCACAATTTCAAAAAGAAATGAAATTCCCCAAAAGCCTTTAATTTTCTGTGAGATATTTGATGTTTGGGGTATCGATTTCATGGGACCATTTCCCCCTTCCAATGGATTCTCATACATCCTTCTTGTGATTGATTATGTTTCTAGGTGGGTCGAGGCCAAACCCACTAGAAAGGATGATTCACATACTGTTAGTGAGTTCTTAATGACACACATCTTCCATAGATTTGGCATGCCTCATGCCTTGATCAGTGACTTAGGAACCAATTTTTGTAATAAAACCATGGAATCTATTTTGAAAAAGAATGGGTTTGTACATAAAACTTCAACTGCATATCACCCCCAAAAAAATGGCATGGTGAACTTTCTAATAGAGAAGTGAAAATAGTGCTTCAGAGAATTGTAAAACCCACCAGAAAAGACTGGCCTAAAAGACTCAGTGAACCACTTTGGGCTTATCGAACTACCTATAAAACACCCATTAGGATGTCTCCTTTTAGGATAGTTTTTGGTAAATCATGTCATTTACTAGTTGAAATCCAACATAAGTCATTTTGGGTAGTGAAAACTTGTAATTTTGATCTTGAAAAATCTGGTGAAGAAATATTGTTACAATTGGCTAAACTAGAGGAGCTTCGACTTGAATCCTATGAGAATTCCACTATGTACAAAGAAAAGGCTAAGTTACTCCATGAAAAAATCATCCTAAGAAAGGTATTACATGAAGGTGAAAAGGTATTTCTTTTCAACTCTTGATTTTGTCTTCACCCAGGTAAGCTTAATTCCCATTGGGAAGGTCCTTTGGTTATTACTAATGTTTACCCATTTGGTGCAGTGTAAGTACAAGAACCCTCTTCCAAAAGGACATTCATGGTTAATGGACATCGGTTAAAGAATATCCATGAAAGGACACACATCCCAGGAACCACCTCAACTTCCATCAGATCCCCAACTTCTGCAGTTGACCCACCACTGGATGGAGATGGCAACCCACCAAATCCAAACCAGCGGGCACCTCTTTCCCTTTAAATCTCTCTCTCTCTCTCTTTCTTATTATTCCTCCCTCATTCTCATTTTTTTACCACCTTCCTCATCAAACTTTTTTTTATTTTACTCTTTCTCTTTTTTGTGGGTGTGTATTTTAAAGAACACTAAAAAAACCTAAAAAAATAAAAAAATGTAAAAAATCCCAAAAGATTCATACTTACTCACCTCCAATTTTCAAATTTTTTCTTACCATTTTGGGGAGTAAAAAGACATGGTTTCAACTCAAAAATTTTGTATTTTCATCATGACTTTGGATAAAGAATTTTGTGTCAAAACCAACAAATTTTTAATGCTCAATTTTTTATTTGGAAAATTTTTTCCCCAAATGTGAGAACCAACATTTGCTTTCATGCCAAGACCACTTATGGTCATCTTTTAAAAATGTGTGTTTTCACCCCCATTTGTGAGTCTTGAGTTTTTGGACCTTCAAGCTGAATTTCCTACCTTAGTGTGCATTAATATGATAGAGGCATTTTTTGAACCACATGAGAATCACAATAGCCAAATACCCTCCCATTTCCCTTACATTAATCCTCTTTTTGAAAACCCCTTTGAGCCTATGAAAACCTTTTCTTTGATAGCCACATTACAATCCCAATACCTTTTCCCACCCAATATCAATATGGATTTTCATTGCATAATTTTTTGAAATTTAACTATGGGGGGAATGGATTTCATTGTTTGAGTACCCTATTATTGATTTTCAACGAGTTATCATCTTCTTGAGGGAAAGAATCCATTTTAGTGTGGGGGAGAGGTTGTCATTCAGTGTGTTTTTGTGGATGTAATGTACTTCCATTTATGTAATTTTGTAAATGTTTTTGACAAGTGTTCAAAAAAAAATCAAAAATGATGAAAAACAATCAAAAAAAATTGAAAAAATGGGTTGAGTCTTGGGTAGGTCAAAAATCACTCTTCCTCAACCTTTGATCTTGTTATAACTATTACAATTAGTGTCGTTAGGAGATCAAACATGGGTTGGTATATGAGTGTGAGATCTATTTCAATGTCAACTTTCGAAAAAAACAAAAAAAAGGAAAAGAAAAAAAGAACACTTGCATTATATTCTTATTGGGAGAAGTTTTGCATTTTGTAAATATTTCATCTTCTCATTACCTTAATATTTGCTTCCTCTATTGTGTATTTCTTCACACAATCATTCCCTTTTAAATATGTGTTTTCATTTCCTTCCATGTTTTATTTTAAAAAAATGTGCATTGCTTTTTCTATGATGGCGTTTTAACCCTCTTCTTATCTCTCTTGGACATTATATTACTACCATCCCATAGCCACAGAAAAAACACCTTAAAAATACCTCTTGATTCTTGTGAACTTTGGATAGGGATTTTAAGCTGAGATCCTTTCAAACTATAAGATTTTTTACTTTTGGTTGGTGAAAGAGTGAACCTCCACAAATGAATTTTATCATCTTGAGAGGTGTGAGTTTTGCGTGTCCACATTTTCCATTTCTAAATTTGAGCATGAAAAATGAATTGTTTTTGGAACATTATTTCTGTAACAATTTTTGGTGGAATTCAATATGGATGAGTGAATTAGTCTAAACCTCCCCTCATTGGAGAAAACAAAATTTTAATATTTGTTGGTGAGTGAAAATGATTTTATTATGTTTTTATATTTGTTGCACATGAGGAAATGAAAAAATATAAGTGTGGGGGAGTTTATGTTATTAATATTTTCACGACTTATTATATACTCCCTTTACTTATTTTATATGAAATTTTCATAATGTGTGTGAAATATTAATATTTTAATACTAAGTATAATTTTTGATCATTTTTAGAAGTAGTCCAATTGAGTTAGTTTACTATTTTATTTATAAATATCACCATAATGATTCAAATTGTGTGGTTTATGTATTTTAGGATTCCTTATTTAATTTCTCACATATCATTAGAAGGCATTATGGGCCAATTCGGCCATTTGAAGGCTCATATGGACCACACAAGATGACCCAAAGAATTTGTGAAGAAACTGGACCATCCATGATGATTGAGTTACTGGTATCACTCCCGAAGCCCATATTTTTTGACACTCCACCATGTGTTCTTGATTATCCAAAAGAATCATGGGTAAAAATTTCAGGGCCCAAATCTAAGAACAAGGGGCCCAAATGAAGATTTTAAGTCCAGCCCACCATTCTGGCTGGGAATTAAAATCAGTATAGTATTAATGAAATATATCCTGATCTAGTCATAAAATAAATCTGATATTTTTCAGTGTGAAAGATGAAATATATTTGGACTACTTTTTTGAAGACATCATTCGGTTTTGAAGGCATATTCCTATTCAAAAACCCTTTCACATTTTGGACTTCAAAAAGATTGGATTGAAATGGACAGATTAAATTTATTTAATCAAATGACCATAACATTGGCTACATTGTTCCAAATTACTCAAACTTTTTGGATAGGTCGACCAAATTTATTATATACGACTTTTAAGAAGGAGATATCTTGAGATTAGGCTGTCTGAATAGCCAACTTGTTGATGAAAGTGGAGGGACATATTGGGAATGAAAACAGTCCACTTCCTTGGGGTATAAATGCATCCCCTTCCTCTCCTTCAAGGGGGTTGGAATTTAAGAAGATAAGAGCACATATTGGAATGACCAAAGCCTTATAAAATAATTGGGAGGACCTTCCACACTTAAGTTTTCACTTGAGATACCCTTCATCCTCTCTTTGTTTCCTTTCCCTTTTGTGTTGTTCTTCGTTTGTAAACTTGTATGCTTTTGTTTTGTAATTCTATTTTAATGAAAATTTATTATTAAATATCTCTTATTCTCTTCCACATTATATAGTTTAATATTAATTTTCTTAAAATAGTTTAAATTTCGTTGAATCCCCTTCCCTTTTTCCGCTTCCTCATTCAATCAAAAATTCGTTTTTAATTCTCATCATCGTTCGTGTGTGTGTCTTTGGCGCACAAATATTTTCTTATCCCTTTCTTTATATTATATTATTAATTTATCATAATAATAATTATAACCAGATTAGTAATAATTTTAATGGATAAGTAAATCTTTAATTGGGGTGAGTTATAATTTAGGTATGTTAAGTGATTGAGAGCTTTTGCTCGGTGAATATTATTTAAATTAACATTGTGTATGTTGGACTTAACATGTCATGGATTAATGACTTGTTTTGTTTAACATATGGATTACATGGATTATTGGAACCATAAATTCAATACCACAATCAAGTACTGATTGAGATTAGAATCCTAGTTAATTTAAGGCTTGGATTAAAGCCTTAACACTTAGGAATTCCAATCAACGTCAACTTGTGACATGGGTGTTAATTCAATGCAATATGAAGCAAAGATCAAGGATATCACAAGATTAACTACCTAATGATGAACTCATCCCAATATTTATCAAATTATTAAATCAATATTAATAAATCAATAATTTCAATTAAGCTCTGCAAACAAACCCCCCAATCAAAATACAATCAACTAAAAACAAACGACTATTACAAAGTATCATCGCCGAGGATTCGACCCGAGTGCTGCTATACACATTAGTAGAGCACTGGAACTTTGACCGGTTGATAGGTGAAAATAAGCCATGCGTTTCAACCTTCATTTGAAAAAGAAAAACTCTATCCCTAACTTCTCCCATATCTAGGTGTAAATCTAAAAGTTCTTCCATTACTCTCCATGAATCACCATATTCACACACTGTATCATAATGTGAATTACTTCTCAGTGCCTCAGCTACAAAATTCCCCTTTCTAGGTGTATACAAAATATTTAATTCATAATCCTTCTAGAACTCCATCCACTGATGCTGGTGCAAGTTCAACTCACATTGGAATAAAGCTTACCTCAGATTATTATGAATGATGAAGACCAAAAAACACTCACCTATGAGGTAATGTCTCCAAAAATTTAGGGAAAACACCACTTCATCCTACTCAAGATCATTGGTGGCATAATTACACTCATGGGTGTGCAACTGTTGAGACCCATAGGAAATGACCAATCTCTGCTACATCGAATCACAACCCAACCCAAGACTTGAAGCATCACAAAAAACATCTAACCAAACTCATTTTATAGGGAAAAAAGAACCATATCACTGACCAACTTCTCCTTAAAATATTTAAAATCTTCCTAAAATTGATCAGTCTATAAGAACACTTGATCCTTTCTGGTCAACACTTTTAGAGGAGTCACAACCCAAGAAAAATCAGCTACAAACCTCCTGTAATAGCCTATAAGACTATAGAAACTTCACACCTATACTACTGTATTGGGGGATTCCCAAGACACAACTACTTATATCTTCAATGGATCCATAACTACTCCCTACTAGGATACAACATTCCCTAATAAACGGACTTCTTGAGCCCAAAACTCACACTGAGGAAACTTACTAAATAAATTCTCACAGTGAAGTATTCCCAATATGGAATATAGATTCTCTACATGATCCTCCTTAGACATAGATTACACAAGGATATCATTGATGAAAACTACCACAAACTTATCTAGGAACTCATGGAACATAGCATTCATTAACCCCATGAACATAGCTGGAGCATTCATCACACCAAACAACATCAAAATGAACTCGTAATTCCCATGATTACAATAGAAAGTAGTCTTTAGGATATCTTCATCCTTTACCCACATATGATGATACCTTGACCACAAATCAATATTTGAGAACCAACATTCACCCTTAATTTAATCAAACAAATCATCAATCCATGAAATATAATAGCGGTTCTTCACTGTCACTTAGTTTATGTGACAATTATCGATACACAACCACAAACCATCATCATCCTTCTTTATGAAAAAAACTAGCGTGCCCCACGATGACACACTTATCCAAACAAAACCACACCTCAATAGACCATCAAGATGTATACGCATCTCTCACAACTTAGAAGGTTCCATTCTATATAGATACATCGATATAGGAGACACGCTTGGATGTAGTTTGATCCCAAACTCAATCTATCATCGAGGGGTAATGCTACAACCTCCTATAGAAAGAAATCAGGGTACTCTTCTATGACCCTAGGAAATGTTGAATACTAAACCTCTGATGAAATTAGCATCATCTCAGTCATCAAGTATGACGAGGACAAAACACACCTCTGATCTATCCTAGGGTCTATCTCACCAACAAACACTACTGGCTCTCTATCAGCATCAAAGAACACAACCTCCCTTCTGAATCAATCTATGACATCCTACACCAGATACAACCAATCCATGCCTAGGATGATTTCATATGGTTTTATCCATAATCATAAGAAATCTTCCCAAGAGTGGTGCTTCCCCATCACTTGCTCATATTTTCTACATAATTCAGAAAATCCAACTCAACCTCCAACTGGCATAGTCAACGCCAAGGGAACTGGAATATTCTCTACATCATGTCCCAAAGAATGGACAAGGGTAGTTGATATAAAGGATTGAATTTCTCCTAGATCAACCAAAACATGTACCTAAGTAGAAAACAAGAAAAGGGTACCTTGAATGATGTTTGACTCACCTAGCACTGGAAACGCTGAAGCATGAATCTAATCACAACTTGCTCTATGAACACTCTGACCATGCTAAAGACCACCGCTATGACTGTGATCTTATATATGAGGATGAAAAGAATATTAGGGATATTATCTACCTACCCCATATTCTATCTATTGATCCCAAAATGGAGAAAACTATTGCTACTACCTCAGCTGGAACTAACTCAACTGAGGAACCTGAAGCGGAACAACTGGTGCATGCCGAATGCTTAGAAAGTTCAGGAACTATCGTCTCTAATGACCTCAACCTCCACAAGAAAATCATGCATCTAATCTCTTATCAAAGTTCTGAGATATACCAACCTTGGAGAAATGAGTCATTGAGGGATGATACCTACCCCCGGCTGATCGGAAGCTCTTATGTCCTGACAACTAAGAACCCTAGACCATAGCTTTCTTTCATGAGGAATTTTGAAGACTCCCCTCTCATGATGATCTAGTTTTGGATAATGTCCTCATGATGACCTCTACTCTTTCCATCACATCAAGATATATATTCAACATAAATAGGGTGAACTGGCTCTAGATCTCTCAACACAAAGCCTCCTCGAAATTCCTTTCCCTAGCCTCCTGATTTGGAAATAAGTCCAAAGAATATCGCAAAAGGTTCCTAAAATGGATTCCAAACTCTCACAAATTGGAGCTCCCCTACCAAAGGGTAAACATATCCTAGAGATCGGTTTCTTTCACAGTTGATAAAAGAAACATGGATCAGAACTGGTATTGGAACTCCTACAACGAGATTGCTAACTCCTCATGATCCCTGAGGAACAAGAACCACCACTACCTCACTACCCCACACAGCATCATCAAAGACAATGACACCCAATGCTCCTTCCAAGAATGGATCAAAATGAAAGCTATCTCAACCTCCTCCAACTAGTCTTCTATGATTGCATCTGAAGTAGATCCCTCATACCTATATAGAATCTAGCACATAAACTCTTAGAGTATCCTCCTCTAAGTTTCGTCATTGTCAACCTCTACCCTACAACGATCTGCAGGCACAACATTCTAAACATATTCTGTGCGAACCTGATGAGGATGTTGACTTGGAGCCATACCTACAAAAGAAAAAACAATCAAAGCTCCTAAACCTAGAATATGGGAGACTTTAACATTAATTAATTGTTTTATTTTATTCATTTTAGGTTAAAATATCCCAAGGTCTACCCATTCAAACACAGGTGTAAATAAGAATGATACATGATCATTTCCTAGGTCTCTACCCTGCACCCAAAATCACTTCATTTAGTAGACTCTCTAAGCTTAAAGGTATGTGCATCATATCACAGGGTGCCCTAAATACCCATTTATTAGCTAGTCTCCCATGTTATAGCTCTTGTTAACTTAGTTGACATTGTTTCCCTACCAACCTAAGAAACCTTACCCATGCCTTACTCCAAACTCCATCATATAACTCATCCAAACCTTTTATAACACTCTTTCATGACCCCCTCCCCACAAAGTGTACCCCTCTTAGGCTGGCAATGGGAGAATAGATATAGTTACCCCTCAAGTCCCACCTCCAGTAGGCCCCGGGTTGGCGACTAGCACTGAAAGTATAATAAACATGTAGATGGGAGTCATTAACCTATATGAGAAACACACGCAGAAGGGAGAGATAAGATAGATATAAACTTACACCCACTCAGACTACAATATAAAAGAAAACACAACAACACATATGTAATTTCATTTAAGAACTGCTACAACTGAAATGGAAAACTATATGTACCAAAATAAAGTATAGATGGAAGCAAACATAAAGCCCAAACTGATCCTATAACCCATAAGATAGTAGTAACTAGCATGATCTCCAACTTACGCCAATTGACCTAAAAATAGTTTATATATACATAGGGTGAGTATAACAGTATACTCAGTAAGATCCTCCTCAGATCCTCTCATGAAAAAGTAAAGAAATCATGCTAAAGGAGAGTGAACAACAAGTAAAACTAACTCGTCACCTAAATAGGTACACTAAGTTTCCAACCTCACCATGGATACTCTCACCAAGTATCACATATAAGATCATATAATATAATAAATAATATCAAGGGTTCCTCACAACCAATTCCCCATAGGTTTTCCACTCTTCGCCAACATCGCACGTCCTGAGTATCTCTCTCCAAAAAGGCTAGCCTACAAACACCTAGACGAAGCACCACAAATAGCATCTCTTGAAACACACAACCACGTCCACATAACAAAAATTAACCAGGTAGTTTCTAAGAGCCTCCACAACTCATATAATGTGTATCATACGTCGGGTATTATACCTCAAGCCATGACAACTCATACACCGAGTAAGTATCCTCAAGCCATCACATCCTATACATGTTATAATTATGGTAGTCCTTAGAAAACTATATCCAAAATATATGGGTGTGAAATAATCACAATCCATTACATCCCTCTACACACATATATTGGTAAAACTAACTACTATGTATACCATAACAAGTACTTACCAAGATAAGAGAGATGGTCCAAAGGGGGTAGTCAGCCATCCATCCTCCCACCGGGATGTTGGGGAATACACCCCCAGGGCTCAGAATCCCTGTGGTGTCAGTTTCCCAAATCAACAGGGTGGAGTAGAGTATATAAACACTAAAGTACAAGATACAATATAGATCACAACCAAACCAAGGGAATAACCTAGTCTCAGACTCAACTGCAGTTAATGTCTCTTGAACTCCTAGCTGTCGCTACTAAGACTAGATATCATATAACCACACAACCATTTGAAGAGATACATTAGATGATATTATTCCTTTTCATCAATTACAATTTACATTGATTAATTCTTCACCATTTATTAGCCATTATCATTCCCACATTACATTTCATTACCATTTTAACGATGGTCTATACCCTCTATACATAAGCACACCAAGTCCACAACTTCCTAGAATTTCAACCTCAAAATTGCATCCTAGAAAGCTCCAACCCCATGGGTTAAACATTTATTTAATTATTTAAAAACATTACATTCCATATTACCAGGTGATCTAGGAAAAAATTCTAAGCTCCCCAAACAAGAGGGGCTCAACACAGTGAGTAGATGAACTATCCATCAAGAATTTTCCACCTATAGCAAGAGAGTAAACTCGTCCAACCCTGAGGATATAAACATGGAAAGAACATGGCATACCCCATGCGTCTTCACCTCCAATGGTAAGAGAGTAACCAAACACATCTGTCTACCTTAAGTAGTGGGGAAAGGAAAATAGGTAAACAAAATATACTGGCCACTAGCCAAACAATAGATTCATCAAGCATATAGCTTTCATAACAAAGGGTATGACCTACTTTAACCCTTTCCCTCACCTCTGGTTCCATCCCCAACACCCTCATGCATAAACTGATGCATCTCTACACTCTAAGAATCAACTAATGCCATAAAAACCGGGCCTACTTACCCCACGTACCACAACAACCCTCCTGGATCATCCATCCCAGGATCACATCACATCCGATCATCCCTACCCCCACAAACCACAATAGACCTCCATGATCAACCATGTCACAAGAAGCAAGAAATAAACATAGAAACTGAGATCTTTTCCCTAAAACAAGGCATCCATCCTTCACACACAATGATCTCTCATGGATCCAATGCACAAGTCACCTAGCCTTCACAAGGAAGTTTCTAACTTTTTTCCTACAAAGGCATTATCTTTTACCACACACCTAGTTCCTATTCCATCATGAATTAACCAATTCATTATCATAGGTTATAATTATGGGAAACCTAAGCAACAATCTATAACAGCTATCAAAAATTAATTAAAAAATTAATTTAACATGTCTTTAATTCTATTATCAACAAGAATAATCACGCTTTAGGTTCATTAACCAATTCAATTAAACATGCATACTTTAATCAATTTGATTAAAATCAAATTACAAAAACTAGATTCATTAAACACGCCTCTTTATATTTTATCAAATTAATTATTAATTAATTCAAGATTTGTGTTCTTTACCAATTTCCATAAATAACAACACAATAAACAAAAAAGGCATAGATATCACACTATCTTGTAAATCAAGAGGAAAATTTTTATCACTGTACAAAGAAACAACATCACTATGTGATCGATACTAATTATTTAATCCGGTTCAAGTATTTAATTTGGTCAATTTCATTGTGATCTAAGGGGATAAATCATGATAGATATATGGTTTCACATATATAAATATATAATAAATTAATTCCCTACCTCAAAAGGTCATTGAAGTTCTACGCACGAGAACAGAACCCACAACGGATCTCTGATCACCTCTCCCACAAGAACTGCATCCAACTGAGGACGTCGTGACACCACCGCACAGAAAACAACCAAGAGAAACCCCATTAGAACTATGGGTAAGAAACCACCATAGAAAAATGAGAAGATATGAGAGTAAATGAGATCAAAACCAGGGAAAACCACTAGAAAATAGGAGAAAAACACACCTTGGATCGAGACAGGTCACCACAGATTGAAGATGGAAGCCCGATATTGATTCTCGTTGAAGGGATATCCAAAAGGCCAAAGAGGGGATTGTCAGGTATCCTGGGATGAGAGAGAGGGAAGCTACCTCCATAGGGTTTGAAAACCTGAGTAGCTAGAAAAACAGTTAAAAAATTACAGTGTCGGGGGATTACATGATGTGTAATCCCTTTTCACGTCATGTAATGCCTTGAGTTTAGTTTCCAAAAAAAATCACAACCTTTTGATTTTATTTTATTTTTAAAACCCCAAAATATTATACACGGTGAATCCCACTTCCAGGTTATGAAATTATTCTACAAGGTGTGAAACCAAATTTCACATTGTTAAAGTTCCCTTCTCCCAATTCTCAGCACCAAAACTCCTCTAAACTTACTCTGAGCCTCCTTTGAGCTCCACAAGCCTTGGGAACACGCAAAGGGTCAATCCACATGGATCTAATCCATTACATAAAAACTCATAGAATATTTATTTGATAAATTGGATTTAATATTTATAATATTTGGGTACAAATTATCTAATAAATATTATTTTTATTTTAGTATTAATGGTTAAATTATCTAGGTTAAAAAGACTAGTTACCATAGTGAAAAATAAAATGGTAAAATTAAGTAAACTTAAAATATAAGGAACAACATGTTAAAAACGTGTTTTTGTGTGTGTTAGAGGTATTAATCAACCATATAATACATCCAATCCATTATTTATCAATTTTAGAGCACATGGGGTGAGAGTGAATTCTCATTATAGAATAGTTTTGTGTATTTACAAAAATGACACTCCTCAATTATAAAAGGGCACTCCAACCCCTCACTTATTAACACATATAAAGAAAATTTTAGTGACCAAAACATGTAAAAATATCTCCAAAACATACTTATTTAAATTATTAAGGTTATGGTATTCCCAAAAGACCAACCCCAGGGCCCTTAATAAGAGATACAAAGGATGTTTCTCTAAGAGAAGGTAATTGTCTTCACTAAGATATTTCTTTTCTTTCTTATTTTACAACATTCAATTATGTATTAAAAATTAAAATTTATTAATAAAATTATCTAAAATATAATTATATTTTTTTTATATTTGTGTTATAATATTTATCCATCTCCAATTCCATCAAATGGGAAACGAAATCGTCAATCTTGTGTACCGTAGACTACTGCCTCACGAACCGATGTAACATGTTTTCCATCAACACTTCTCATTATTGGATATAATGATGGATTTAAATTATATATGTATAAATAATATTTATGATATAATTGTACTTAAAAAACTATAATATCAAATATACCTTCTCACTTTATATTCATTTACAATATGATAACGTCGCTCATGCATACGACAAACTACCACTTTATGAAGCAATGCGATTCATTTTTCACTTAAAATTTACATGGAAAGTAATAAGAATAAATGTAATGGATATATGTGATATATATGTAATTATATTAATTATGTAAAATTAATATATCATACACTTCCTTACCCTTTCAACCTTTAAGGAAATGATATCACTGCCTATGCGTATATACGACCTACCGTCTCTATGAAGAAATACGATTCAATTTATATATCCAATTTTAAAGAATTGTTATAAGGATGTATATAAGTAAAATAATAATATTTATAAAATTAATATAATTCTATATATGATATAACTATATCCTATATACAAGAACCAAAACTTTCATGGAAAAACATGCATAAGAAAACAAGGCAATTAACACCCGAAACCTTAAAAATAATGAAATATTATTAACAAATGGGTGGTAAAATATTATAAGAGTTTCATATATCGAATGAGATATATGATTATGGTTTTTATTAGATTTATAATAAATCCATATTTATTATACATGATTTCCATACATATAAAAAGGATGTCGAACCTGAGGTAAGGGTTTCTTGTCTCACGTTTACTTCCATGAGACATATGCCATATTCACCACTTATTTATTTTGTGTGGTGCATATAAATAACACTTTGATATGTTATATATTTAATATATTTATATTCATGGTATTTAAAGTTTAATTTGTTGTTATTTTTTTATGGGAATTATGATTTAGAAGTTACTAAAGTGGTAAGAGTTTATTTCATAATCTCATCATTATTCAGGATTGTTTATGTTTCAGTACCCCTTGGGGAAATTATTTGGTAATACTATCTAAAAAACAATATATTTTTGTCTTATATTATTATTAAGGAACTTTTAAAGTAATACCACCATTACCTCTCTTTGGTACTTAAAACTAACGAGATTTTTTTAATAAAATAAAAAATTATTTCTCTTTTCAGTCGAAAATGTTTTTTCTTCCCAATCCATGTTTTATAAAAATAATTTCAAAATTGTTTTTAAAATTATAAAAATTATTTATTAAAAACATTTTTATCCATTTTTTACTTTTTACCAAATGTTTTTAAAGGATACCTCATGCCATTTTTCAAACAATGTATGTTTGGAGTTTATTAGAAAATGTGAAAGGAATCTTTGTTTTAACGTGTATGACATGAACATAATTTTGCATCTTCATGACGAATAAATTTTTTAAATATTATTTTAAAAGTTTCCAAGTATATTTTAAAATAAAAGTATTCTCAATTTTTTTGTGAACTTTTTTTGTTTTAAAAGGTGATTTTCAAAGTATAAAGGTAATTTTCCTCAAAAATGTTTTTAATGAAAATTTTATGGTATTTCTATTCATCAACGACATCAAAAATTTATTTAACTTATAATAAACTAGGGATACATTGTATTTATATCTTATTAACTTTTTATTTGAATTTTTTATGATCAATTTGACCAGGTATGTACAATTTGTTTACCATTCAACATATTTGTAATGACCCAAAATTTCCGTGGAATTTTTTTTAAATTACATGGGAATTTTACGAGTCTGCAAAAATTTATGGCGCTTGATTATGAGGCCTGGTGTGCCTGGAATCAATTTCTGATGTTTTTTTCAGGTACATTCAGTAAACATACGAGTGAGATTTTATAACTTTTGAACCGGTGCTCAGAATTGAAATTTGAGGGCACCGTTGAACTCGCAGCGTCAGTGATTGCTTAGTGAGACCTTCACCGCAGTTGCGTTCTATCGAGAATGGAAGTCATATTTTAGGGTTTCTAATAAGTTAGATAAAAATAAGTGTAGCTTATTTTTATTTTTAAGGTGTTTAAAACCTCCAATAGGTGGTTAGTGGTGGGGTCCACCACACCATAACCTCCCATGAAAGGTTATAGTGGTGGGGCCCACCTGCACATAACCTCCCTTGGGAGGATATCCTTGGTGGGGCCTATAAGGTTTTAAACCCCCTCTAACCCCCCATTTATGTGGGATGAAACTCTCCACCACCCCCCATTAATTTAATGTGCCAACCCTCACAATTAATTAATTGAACTCTTTATTTTAATTAATTAGCACCCATTTGAATTCTTTTGAATTCTAGCCAACCATTAAAATAATAGATAGAATATTATTTTTGGTTGGCAATTCATTTGGTGGATATTTGATAGAGAACTTGGAGAACCCTTGGAGAATTATCTCTCAAAGAAGAACGTGAAGAATGCCTCTTCATCGTCCATCGAAGAACGAAAAACTCTTTCTTTGATCTTCGACCGAGCCAAAAGAGGAGAAGCTAACCATGAATAATGTCGATGACGCTTCTTCCTCGTTTTCCAACCACAGACGGTTTTTGACGTCAACGAATTGACATCCCCCATTCCTCTCCTTCCACCATCAACGATCAACAAGTGAGGTAGGGGAATTTTGAGTTTGAATTTATTTCGTTTTACGTTGTTCAACCTTGGATAATAATTTTCCGAATGATATCAATGTAACTTGGAGGGCTCAGATCGCACGAACACGGCCCGACCCTCCCCCTTTGATTGTTCTCGTTTGTTGACGATGATGGCGGTGCAACGATGCCACTGGAAGGATGGACCGTGGCGGAGCAACGCGACCGGAGTCGGGACGACCGCAAAGAAAACTGGGGGCGCAAGGGCTGCCGGGTCGCCGGAGGGGCACGCAGCCATTGCGCCGCGTGGGTGGAAGGGCCGCAGCCAGGAGGGCCTTAGCAGTCGGAGGTGGCAAGATGCCATCACACCACGAGGAGGATCTGGAGGCCGTGGCCAGGCGGTACCGCGGTGGAGGTGGGGCGACGCTTTTGCGCTGCGCAGAGTAGGGGAGCCACAACTAGGGTGGGCCGCGGCGGAGCAGGGGGAGCGGCTGGCTGCTTAGCCAACCAGGAGGAGCAGGACCTAGTGGGTCCCACATGTTTTTGACCGGCGCCACCTGGCGCCGGTTTCATCTCACACCATAATGAAAAAGCCATTCGAGAAGCCAGGTGGCACGCGGTTTCCCACCATGGCCACAGCTAAGGCAGACCCCCGTTGGACCGCAGGGTCGCTAGGCCAACCGGGCCGCCGGGCCAACCGGGCCAACCGGGCTGCCCTCGGGTCGGGCCGCCCCCTTGGGCCGGGCCAACTTCTCGGGCCGGGCCACCCCTCGGGACGGGCCACTCCATTCAGGACTAGGTCAGACCCACGAACTGGGTTGGACCCCGGTCCGGACCTGGGTCGGACCCCGGTCCATACCCGGGTCAGGTCGGGTCGGACCAGACTCAGACCCATTTGACCCGATTACATCGTTTTGCCCATATCTTGGGCTACGAGTGTTCGATTGAAAAACCGTCTATGGAAACGAAAATCTTGGAATGAGACAAATATTTTGGAATACCCCTCTTGATGTTTGGACATAGTTTGGATACAGTCATGTTGGTTTGAACCTAAAAACCAACCGGGCCCATGGAATGGAAATACCAATAACTCACAGACCAGGCGTCCGATTGATGTGCCGTCTGTTGCGTTGAGATCCCTGTGATGAGGAGAACCTTTGTGATACTTTTTCTTGGGACTTCGTTTCAATTAGGGAATCGACCTGTAGTTCGTGGAGCGGATCCACTCGGAGACGAGCGAGCGGAGTATGGAGACCTAGTAGCTGGCTGAGACCTGACGACTGCTGACCTTTCGACTCAGAGTGTTTCGACTAGCCTAGTGGGGAGCACCTCTGTGTGACGCAGTAGACCTACAGTGGGAAGTGCCTCTGTGTGACGAAGTAGACCCACGATACTCGATAGAGGAGGAGTACCTCAGCAGGCTATGAGGGGGAACGCCTCTGTGTGAGCGCGGCATACCCACAGTGGGGAGCGCCTCTGTGTGAGCGCAACAGATCCACAGAACTCGACAGGAGGAGCACCACAGCAGTCCAGGAAATTGGGAAGCATCTCGGTGTGACGCATCAGATCCACTGTACTCGATAGAGGAGGAGTACACCATCAACCGAGGTTCCAATAGTGTGATTGGGGATGTTACTTGATACTACCCCTAAAAAATAAAATCTTGGTTTAAGCTGAGTATTTGACTTTTGAGTTTTCCTCATGATTGAGATAGGTTACTAGATAACTTAGGTATATGTATGGTCATATACCTAAGTAATGGTTATCCATTGAATCCATTATTTTTGGTTTATCCTTGTTGGATTTTGTGAGACCTTGATGGTCTCGGGGTCCCTATTGAGTATCCTTATACTCACCCCTGCACGGGATATGCCCGCACCTCATTGTGTTGTTTTGAGACGACGGACATCGCTAATCGAGGTAGAGAGTAGTAGGACTGGACAATACTCGAAGGTGGACTACTCGGCGTGATGATACACGGAGCGGACATACAGACGTGGAGTGCTCAGGAGGCCATCTGTACATACCCTTTAGGTAGGAACCCCGGAGGATGACCCAGTGGCTTCTTTTCTTTTCTTCTTTCAGTTCTACTTGAACATTTCTGTTTCATTGTACTTTACTGTTGGGCTTGTATTTCCGGCCCCCTTTACTTCCAGCACTCTCTTTTGTATACAATTTTACTTAGTGTTTTACTTCCAATTGCGTACTCTATTATGTGTGTTTCATTTTATAAAGGAAATGCCTTCCCAGTTTAGGGATTTATTCCTTTGGTGCTAGTCGCCACCCCTTGGGATATGTAAGGCGGGATTGGGGTAGTCACGATATAGGCCCTAGGGGACGGGTCTTGACAAATTGGTATCAGAGGAGTCAGTTCTACCGCAGAACATAGGACTCTAATCATTCTTTTCCGTGAAGCAATAATGTTAAGGTTACTAAGTGTGGTTTTCAGTTCAAGGAGTCCAGTGTTGGTGAGGGTGGACGATGTATCCATACACTAGGACCCTGACTACTGATTTCCGACTTAGTGCACAAAAAAACTGATTGCGTGTGTGTCTTTAAAAGTTTTCTTGTGTCATCTCAACCAGGTCAGCTCACTAGGTATAATCTTTTGACCGTGTCGCATCGGTTTCTTTCAGGATGCCTCCCCGTAGAGCCCCGAGAGTAGTTCACTCTGACAGCCCACCGAGTGACAAGGCCTTAGTGCATGGCCCTTTACCAGTGGAGGCACCAGCGGTACCACTTCCCATTGGGCCACCGATGCCACCAGCCCCAGTAGCAGACGATGCACACCACTTGAACGCGTTGCATGAGTTCCAGCGCCAGAGGCCTCCCAGGTTCCGGGGAGAGACATACCCACATGCGACTGAGGATTGGTTGGAGGCTGTGGTGAGAGTCTTTAGGCTTATTGGGACACTAGCAGACCTTATGGTAATCCTTGCTATGAGTCTCCTTCAGAAAGTATCAGGCAGATGGTGGATCCTGATGCTCCAGGTCCACGACGAGGAGACACTACTCTGTTTAGACTTCAAGAGCCTGTTCCGGGAAGAGTTTGTACCAGTCACCCTTCGTGTGGTGTGGATATAGGAGTTACTTCATCTGCATCAGGGAATCATGATAGTAGCACAATACTCAGTGAGGTTCATTGACCTCTTTCACTACTCCATAGATATGGTACGAGACCTATTCTTCAGGGCCCAGACCTTCGAGCAGGGGCTCAGGAAAGAGATCAAGGCATCAATGATCTCCCTCAGCATCCCGACGCAGGCATGGGTGTTAGAGAGATCCCTCCTAGTAGAGAGTTTTCTGGCTTAGCAGTCACCAGCAGCGAGACCCACTACTAGTCAAAATGCAGTGGAGTCTTCTATGGCTGGTAGTATACAGATGACACAGAGGTCCAAGAAGACCAGACCCACGAGTGGATGACCGTAGGACTCAGGATCTTTTGTGTAGGGAACCTGGGGCAGTGACTTACCTACCAGGAGTAGGCAGTGTTACTCATGCGGTGAGAAGGGTCACATGGCTCATGACTGTCCGACCCTCCATTCAGATGATCAGCAGACAGTTGAGGGACCTCCTAAATAGAGGTAGAGATTCGATTGAGGTGGTCTGCAGGGCACAGGCAGACATGGCAGAGGAGCTGGTCAAGCATCTTGCGGTGGACGACGTTACGAGGTGCTACCACCACCACCACCAGAAGGTCCACCCCGACTACAGGGAGCGGGTGGACAGAGGAGAGCTCAGCTTTAGGCAGCTGAGGCATACGACCACGGTGCTCTAGAGATTATTCGAGGTACGATATGTGTCTACTCCACCATAGTTGCAGTTATTATAGACACAGGTTCTAGTCACTCTTTCATTGCCACTGCCCTCGTTCGGAGCTCAATGATTTCGACGGAGTCGTTGGATCGATCCTTACGTCTAGAGACTCCCATAAAAGCAGACTTGACGATTATTCACTGGTTCCAGCAGTGTGAGATTACTCTAGGAGGTTAGAGCTTCGGCTAGGATCTCCTCATAGCGGCGTCGAGACCTTACGACGTCATCTTGGGTATGAACTGGTTATCTATAGTCCATGCTCAGATTGACTGTATTAGGAGAAAAGTGTGGTGTGTCTACACGGATGGGACCAGGTTCACCTTCACCAGTGAGAAGGGAACCTTTGTAGTGCAAGACGAACTTACTCGGAGGAGGGTGCAGTTGATCACTCACCAGTTGGCTTGCCTTACCCTCAGAGCAGTTGATGTGGAGAGTCCAATTTACCCTGTAGTGGTGGACCAATAGGCGGATGTTTTCCCGGACGATGTTCCTGGACTACCTCCTCACAGAGAGGTGGAATTCTACATTAACCTATACCCCGAGACGACACCGATATCTACACCCGCATATCAGATGGATCCCACTGAGCTTCGTGAGTTGCGGGTACAACTAGAAGACTTGCAGGGGAAGGGATTCATCTGGCCCAGTGTTTCTCCCTGGGTAGCCTTGATTCTGTTCACCAAGAAGGAGGATAGGAGCTTGAGGCTCTGTGTTGACTACCGTCACCTGAACCGGGTGACCGTAAAGAACAACTACCCACTCTTGAGGGTTGACGACCTCTTTTATCAGCTCAAGGGAGCACGATGGTTCTCGAAGATAGACCTCAGATTAGGCTATCACCAGCTCAGAGTTTGAGATGAGTATGTGCAGAAGACAACCTTCAGGTGTCGGTATGACCACTATGAGTTCTTGGTTATTCCCTTCGGCGTAACCAATGCTCCAGTAGTGTTCATGTGTCTCATGAATAGGATCTTCCAACCTTACCTCGATCGCTTTTTCGTAGTCCTCATCGATGACATTCTGATCTATTGACTACTGAGGTGGATCATGCCTACCATTTGTAGGTAGTACTAGACACACTCCGAGAGCACCATCTTTATGGTAATATCTCGAAGTGACAGTTTTCGATTCGAGAGGTTCACTTCTTTGGACATGTCATCTCGGAGGCTAGAGTTGTAGTGGATCCAGCGAAGATTGAGGCAGTACTTGATTAGGAGCCACCCAAGAGTGTGACAGACGTACGGAGTTTTCTGGGCTTGGATGGATACTACCGGAGATTCGTTCCTGACTTCTCAAGAGTTACAACACCACTATCATCCTTGACAAAGAAGAAGAAAACCTTCGTGTGGTCGGAGAGATTCCAAGAGCTAAGGCAGAGGTTGACTAGTGCCCCCATCTTGAGGCTTCTAGAGGAGGGCGTAGGGTATGTAGTTTACTGCGATGCATTAGGGACCAGACTTGGGTGCGTCCTAATGCAGGAGAGATAAGTGATCACATATGGTTCTCGGTAGCTGAGACAGCATGAGAAGAACTATGCTACCCATGACCTAGCGTTAGCAGCAGTGGTCTTCGCCTTGAAGATGTGGCGACAATATTTGATGGGAAAACGTTTTACCATGTACTCTGATCACAAGAGTCTCAGGTATATATTATATCAGAATGAACTGAACTTGAGACAACGACATTATCTTGAGTTCCTATAGGACTATGACTTTGAGATAGTATATACTCCTGGGAAGGGGAATGTTGTTGCAGATGCGCTCAGCAGGAGGACTGGTATTCAGCTGCTAGGAGAGGCGATAGAGTAGCTGGATGCTGTGTAGATAACCTTTGTAGATAGAGATGAAGCAACCTATCTATGGTCTCTTACAGTCACTCCCCCACTACTTCAGCGATTTAGGGAGGCAGAAGATGGGGACACTGACTGTGAGACATGATGTGCCCATATATCCACAGGGCAGGCACCTGAAGGATTTTATGAAGGTGGGGAGGACATCATCCTCTTCAAAGGACGTACCATGGTACCATTTTCACTTCAGGAGGAAGTGTTGAGGGAGTTCCACACTTCCCCTCTAGCGGTACATCCAAGAGTGGAGAAAATGTACCAGGACCTTCGACAGCAGCACTGGTGGCTAGGTATGAAGAAGTCAGTAGCTGTGTTTGTCTCACGATGCCTCACTTGTCAGCAAGTGAAGGCAGAGCACCAGGTACCACCAGGCTTGGTTCAGCCATTAGAGTTCCCAGAGTGGAAGTGGGATGGGATATCCATGGACTTCGTGATAGTTCTTCCACATACATCCAAGAGTCACGATTCGATGTGGGTGATCGTTGACCGACTCACCATGTCAGCCCATTTCCTACCAATCAGAGAGCAGGACTTAGTAGAGAGCTTAGGACGCCTATATGTGTAGGATATTGTGTGTCTTTATGGAGTAACTTCCTCTATTGTCTCTGATCGTGATGCACGATTTACTTCCTGGCTATGGAAGGGGTTGTAGGAGGCTTTCGGGACATAACTTCACTTGAGCACCGCCTTTCATTCTCAAACAGATGGTTAGACCGAGCGGACCATACAGTCCCTCGAGGACATGCTCCATGCATGTGTCCTCAACTTTGGTCGCATCTGGGAGGATCACTTACTGTTGGTAGAGTTTTCATACAACTACAACTATCACTCCACCATTGGTATGATACCTTTTGAGGCCTTTTATGGTCGACCTTACATATCACCACTCTGCTGAACATACCCAAAGGAGTCAGCACTAGTGGGACCATAGATGGTACGAGATACCACGGAGAAGGTGTAGATCATCCAGGAGTGGATGAAGACTGTACAGAGTAGGAATAAGTCATATGCTGATAGGATACGGAGACCTCTGGAGTTTGAGGATAGCGACCAAGTCTTTCTACGGGTCTCACCTCGACGAGGTCTACGAAGATTTGGACAAGGTGGAAAGTTACCTCCACGGTTTATCGGATCTTTCTAGGTCCTAAGAAGAGTAGGCCGGTTGGCTTATCGCCTAGCTCTTCCACCTCAGTTGAACTGGGTGCACGACGTCTTCCACGTATCTCAGGTGATGGATACATGCATAACCCTTTCCACATCATCAACCACAGGGAGCTGGACATCGATGAAGGATCAACTTTAATGGAGGTTCCAGTGGAGATTGAGGATCAACAGGAGTGGCTCCTATGTGGACGGTCTATACCTCTGGTGCACATTCGCTGGCAGTATTGGAACCTCTAGGAGAGTACATGGGAGCGGGAGGATAAAATGCATGCGCAATACCCCCTTTTGTTCTCTTAGTTCGAGTTGTAGCTTATGGGGATGTAAATCCAGGAGGTTTGGAGAATGTAAAGACCCAAAATTTCCGTGTATTTTTTGTAAATTACATGGGAATTTTATGAGTCCGTAAAAATTTACAGTGCTTGATTCTGTGGCCCGGTGTGCCCGAAATCAATTTCTAAAGTTTTGTTCAGGTGCATTCAGTAAACGTACGAGCGGGATTTTATAACTTTTGAACCAGTGCTTGGAATTGAAATCCAAGGGCACCGTTGAACTCGCAACGTCGGTGATTGCTTAGTGAGACCTTTATCGCAGTTGCGTTCTATCGAGAATGGAAGTTATATTTTAGGGTTTCTAATAAGTTAGATAAAAATAAGTGTAGCTTATTTTTATTTTTAAGGTGGTTAAAACCTCCAAGAGGTTGTTAGTGGTGGGGGACACCACACCATAACCTCCCATGATAGGTTATGGTGGTGGGGCCCACCCACACATAACCTCCCTTGGGAGGATATCCTTAGTGGGGCCCACACGGGCTTTAAACCTCCTCTAACCTCCCATTTATGTTGGATGAAACTCTACACCTTCTCCCATTAAATTAATGTTCCAACCCTCATAATTAATTAATTGAACTCTTTCTTTTAATTAATTGGCACCCATTTTAATTCTTTTGAATTATAGCCAACCATTAAAATAAAAGATAGACTATTATTTTTGGTTGGAAATTCATTTGGTGGAGCTTTGAGAGAGAACTTGGAGAACCCTTGGAGAATTATCTCTCAACGAAGAACGCGAAGAACACCTCTTCATCATCCACCGAAGAATGATGAGCTCTTTCTTCAATCTTTGACCAAGTCAAAAGAGAAGGAGCCGACCCCGAAGAACACCAATGATGCTTCTTCCTCAGTTTCCTACCACAGACACTTTCCGACATCAATGAATAGATTTCCTCCATTCCTCTCCTTCCACCATAAATGATCAACAAGCGAGGTAGAGGAATTTTGAGTTTTAATTTGTTCTATTTTATTTTCTACAACCTTGGATTATAATTTGTCGAATGATATCAATGTAACGTGGAGGGCTCGGACCGCATAAAAATGGCCCAAACCTCCCCCTTTGATTGTTCTTGTTTGTTAACGATGGCGGAAATGCAACGGTGCCATCGGAAGGATGGACCGCGATGGAGAAACGCGACCGGTGTCGGGCCGGTCATGAAGAAAACTGACGGTGCAAGGGCCATCAGGTCACCGGAGCGGTGCGGCGCTGTCGCGCTGCGCGGGTGGAAGGGCCGCGACGGCCAGAGGTGGTGCAGCCTTGTCGCTTCACGTGGAGGAGCTGGAGGTCATGGACAGGCTAGGCCTTGATGGGTGTGGTGTGGTGCCGTCAAGCCGCGTGGAGCAGGGGAGCCGCGACCAGGGTGGGCCGTAGTGGATTAAGTGGAGCGGCTGGCCGCTCAGCCATCTGGGAGGAGCAGGACCCAGTGGGTCCCATGTGTTCTAGACCGGCGCCACCTGGTGCTAGTTTCGGCTTATACCCGAACGACAAATCCATTCGAGAAGCCAGGGGGGCGCTGTTTCCCCCTTGGCTGCGGCAAAGGCGGACCCCCGCCAGACCGCCGGGTCGCTAGGCTGACCTGGCCGCCAGGATGACCGGGGCGCTGGGCCAACCAGGCCGCCCCCTCGGGTCAGGCCACTGTCTTGGGCCGAGCCACCCCTTAGGCCAGTCCACTCCCTTAAAGACCAGGTTAGACCCGCGGACCGGGTCAGACCAGACCCATACCCATTTAACCCGATTACATGATTTTTCTCATATCTTGGGCTACGGGTGTCTGATCAATGAATCGTCTATGGAGACAGAAAGATTAGAATGATACAGTTCTTTTGGAATACCCCACTTGAGGTTTGTACATAGTTTGGATATGGTCAGGTTTGTTTGAACCTAAAAACATACCAGGACCTTGGAACGGAAATGCCAATAACTCACAGATTGGGCGTCTGATTGACGTGCCGTCTGTTGCGTAGATATCCCTATGACAAGGAGAACCTTTGTGATAATTTTTCATGGGACTTAGTGTTAGTTAGAGAATCTAACTATAGTTCGTGGATGATATCCTTTCAAAGACGAGCGAATAGAGTATGGAGACCTAGTAGCTGGCTGAGACCTGACGACTGCTAACCTTTCGACTCATAGTGTTTTGACTTGCCCAGTGGGGAGCACCTCTATGTGACGTAGCAGAACCACAGTGGGGAGTGCCTCTGTGTGACATAGCAGACCCACGATACTCAATAGAGGAGGAGTACCTCAGCAAGCTACGAGGGGGAGCACCTCTGTGTGATCGTGGAAGACCCACAGTGGAGAGCACCTCTATGTGAGCATAGTAGATCCACGGTACTCGACAGGAGGAGTAACACAACAGTCCAGAAAAGTGGGAAGCACCTCTATGTGACACGACAGACCCACTGTACTCGATATAGGAGGAGTACACCATCAGACGAGGTTCTGATAGTGTGACTAGGGTTGTTACTTGATACTACCCCTAGAATAAAATCCGGGTTTGAGATGAGTCTTTGAATTTTGAGTTTTCCTCATGATTGAGATGGGTTACTAGATAACTTAGGTATATGTATGGGAATATACCTAAGTAATAGTTATCCATTGAATCCATGCTTTGTGGTTTATCCTTTTTGTATTTTGTGAGACCTTGAGGGTCTCGGGGTCCCTACTGAGTATCGTTATAATCACCCCTGCACAGGCCATGCCTGCACCTCATTGTGTTGGTTGCAGATGACAAATAGTGCTGATCTAGGCAAAGAGTAGCAAGACTGGATGGTACTCGGAGGTGGACTACTCGGCGCGACAGTACATGGAGTGGACAAACGGACATGGAGTGCTGAGCAGGCCATATATACCTACCCTTCAGGTAGGAACCCCAGAGGATGACCTAGTGCCTGCTTTGCTTTTCTTATTTCAGTTGTACTTGTAATTTTTCATTTCCTTGTACTTTACTGTTGGGATTGTACTTCTGGCCCCCTTTACTTCCAGCACTCTCTTTTGTATATTGTTTTACTTAGTGTTTTACTTCCAGTTGTGTACTCTATTGTGTGTGTTTCAGTTTATAAAGGCAATGCCTTCCCAGTTTAGGGATTTATGCCTTTGGTACTAGTCGCCAACCCCTGGCCAATGGAATGAGAGCTTGGGGTAGTCATGATACGGGCCCCGAGGGATGGGTCTTGATAGTATTACTCTGGATGGTTTATGATTTTTTTATTGATTGGGGTAAGTATTAACATTTCACATGTTAGTTTTTCCATAATAATGTTTCTATTTATTATTTTAAACCCTTTTATATTAATAATGAATTATATTTATTTAGTGATGGGTGGGGGATGATTATAGATAGCCCCTTGATGTATCGACGGGTCTCATGAGACAAATAATTTTGGAAATTCAGATGAGTTTTTACCCATAGTTTTAAATAATCTTGTGAAATTTTTTAATAGTATGTTTTTGATGTATTTCATTATGCATTACCTCATTATGATATCATTTAATGATGTCCATGTGATTATTATATTATTTAGAATATCCATGGATAACTTTTAAGTTTATGTGATTATTTATATGTCTTTATTAGATCATATTTTATTCCTACCATAGTATGCTCAATATATTGTTCAAATGAAATATTTTTAGTTATTCACCTTTCCATATTGATTATTATTATTTATTCATGATAGATTACACTATATAAATACCCTTACTTAGAATATTATCTCACCCCTTTATTATGTTTTATTTTCCCTAGGATATCAGGGAGTGTTTTGTGATTAATATGTAGAGATATGGTAAGGGGATTAATGGAGTTCTTAAAGAAAATAATTTTTTCATTTTATGTTTTCAAATCTATTTGAAATTAAAGTATGTGTCCAGTTTATCAAGACTACTAAACTATTCGTTCCATTAGGATGTGATTCCTTATATCTTATTACAATGTAATAAAGTAACCACTGAATCTGGACTACTAGGGATGGGGGTATTTATAGGAACAATCACCTAGCCATACATCTCATGAGACCTCTCAATAATGAGTGTGGAGGACCCAATCCTCACCAATGCGATCTATAGGTGAGGGGGAACAATATATAGTAGAAGACCCGCTCCCTGTTAGAGCTCAGATACTGGGGGGTACCACTCCATAGATATAGGGACTATTCCCTATGTAGTATGGTGATTTCTAACTATACTTGTGTAAAGTGTATGGGGGGCCCATTCTCATGTGTGAAAAGGGGTTTTCTAACCCTAATATTACTTTTATGATCATGTCTGATCACTGACATCAGCTTATAATATCTGAAGGAAGTGTCCCGCTTGAATTTCCTCACGTCATATATCTAATTCCAAAATAAAGGCTTCAAACATGTTCTATATAGAAAAACACTCAGAATAGGTTACCCTTGGGCCCAAATTCGACTCTCGAAGAAGGATATACACAAGAAAGTGGTCTCATGGAAAAGTACACGATGTGTACATTGGGTACAGTACATGTGACCTCACCCTGACCCTTGGGCATGTCCCCATCTATAAATGGATTAGACGGTCATCTGTTTATACATGAAATATACACCGAGAACATGAAATGTATTGACATCCTAGGGTATTCATGTGTCTGCCATCCCATGTCTGTGTATATTGGCCCATTCCCATGTACATGGCAATGTCAGGGTACCCTGATTGTGTCCAAGTACTTGGCCACACCCTTTTAGTCTTGTGGCATGACAATATAATAATACATGACCATGAACCCTTTAAATGGGCTGTGTACCCATGTATTTAGTTGCATGGTCATGTCCCACTACATGATGTTTACTCTTAGTACATGACATGTAGTCTCTAAAACTATTCCATCCTCCAATAGGAGGAGTACATGGCATGTTCTCCTAAATCACATGTCATGTGATCATGATTTTTGAATGGTAAATCCCTAAAAAACTCATGAAACCTATGTTTTTATATGATTAAGCATAGATTGACCCCCAAGGGGACCTTAGCAGTCATAAAAGGGATTTAAAACTCTTAAACAACCCATATAGAGGAATTAGTGTAACACCTTGAGATTTTAAAAGAGGAAAATCATATTCGATAGCATGTATGAAGTTAAACAGAAAGATTATAGGAGAATGAAAAACCTTGAGAAATTATGATATATCTATTTTTAAATTAATTCAATCTATTTGATAGCTTGCAATGCACGTAACACCGGGTTTGATCAAAACATGATACTCTATTAAAATATTATTATTTAAACAGGACGATTATAAATTAGCCATTAAGTATGTGGTTATGAATAGTAATAACTAAATTATAAAAATTATATGGTTTAAAAATTTATAAAATAAATTAAATATTAATCTATTTATTAGAAATACAATAAGAATCATTTTAAAGAAAAATAAATGTTTTACAAAAAACTGTATTATTATAAAAGGATGTTGATTTGTGCATTGTGCACATAATTTAAAATTGATTTTTAGAACTTTTGAAAATTTATTTGACATAATAAAATTAATTTTTGAAATATAAATTTAAAAATTATCTTTGGTTTAATTTTTTGATAATTTTACAAAAAATGATTTTTTTGATGAATAGTGAAACATACTAATTTTTATTGAAAACAACCTTTTCATTTAAATTATTTATAAAGATAAATTATATTTCAAATAGTTTTTAAAGTGTAATATGTTAAGCTATATTAATATTTAACGAATTAATATCATTTGAATCAATTTCATATTAAATGTTGATATGAAAACATTCTAAACTTATGAGCATTTTCTCTTTGAAAAATCGCTCTCTCGTTGCATCTGCAGTTTAATTTTAAATTGAATTCTGCCACTAATATGAATTGAATTTTGGAAAAATAAATTAAATATTTGAAAAAAAAGTAATTTATATTATCTAATATTATGAAATTAATTTTTTACCATAATGAATATTGAAAATAGTCAAAATTTATTACCATTGTTAAGGTAGATATGGGTTTTCAGGGGGTTAAACTAATAAGATAAGGTTTAAAAATGACCTAAAACTTGTCCAAAACCCATTTTATTGCCATATTTAGACCTTATAATATCTAATTTTTTAGATTTACCCATTTTTGATGATTTTTTTGTGTGATAAAAACATGGGTATCACTTTATCTTTTAATAAATTCCATGTGTGTCATCTGCCCCACTTATAAAAGGCCACCCCCTATCCTCCATTATTCACCCTTCCACATGACTTTTTTTGGAAAATAACTTCCAAAATAACTTAATTAAATCCTTAAACACATCCTATAGGCCTTTTTTATATAAAAAAAATCCAATCCATGAAGGATTTAGTTTAAACCTAAAGAGGTTTCCCGAAGAAGAGGTAAATTTTTTAACTATGCATTTTCATTTTACTTATTCTTCCAACTCCTTATAATATTCTCAAAATATAAAAAAATAATAAAAAAATTATCTAATATATATTTATATGTTATTATGTTAATTTAATTACCTAAATCCATATCTACATCTATCAAATGGGAAACAAAACTGTCGATCATGTGTACGATGAACTATCTCCTCACGAACCGATGTAATTCGTTTTCCATCACCAACTTTCAAGGCTTGATATAATGATTTGTTTTATATTTATGAAATTATTGTCATTATTTAATTATTATATCACATATAACTTCTTACACACCATTTCATGGGGGAATATGATAACACCGCTCGTGTGTACGGCTGACTACCACCTTACGAAGCATTGTGATTTGTTTTTCACTTATGCTTTACATGGAAGGTAGTATGGATAAAGTTAATGAATATATGTGATATTTATGAATTAAAAATACTTTTTAAAATATTATATCACATTTAAATTATTACCTTCCAATTCAATAGGAAAAAATAACGTCACTCATGTGTGCGTGTGGACTACTGCCACCACACAGCGATGCAAATTTTTTTATATGGAAGGTAATAAGGATATATTTTATCAATATAAATGATATATATAATATAATAATTATTATAAAAATTTTAATTAACATTTATTTTCCTTTCATTCAATCCATCAAGAAAAATGGAAACAACGTTCATGCGTATGTACAACTTACCATCTCCATGGATAGTGTAATAAATTTTCTATCTATAAATTTTATAGATTATCTCAACACATATATAATGAATATATATGATATTAATATCATGGTTTAAATTTTTTAGATTATGTTACCATGATAAAATTAAAAGGACAAAAATTAATGAACTAAAACATACATGTAAAATGAAGTAATTATCACCCAAAATAATTATTTTAACAAAGAATTGATAATAAACAGGTGATAAAAGGCTCTAAGTAAATCACATATGGTATGAGATATATGATTATGGTTCTTAAATATATTTATAATAAAACTATATTTATTATACAGTAGGTTTAGACACATATGAATGAATTCAAATCTGAGGTAAGGGTTTCTCATCTCACTTCTACTTCTTTGAGACATATGTCATATTCACCACTTATTTACTTTTTACGGTGTATGTAATTCCCTTTTGATGTGTTATATAATTAATATATTTATATTAATTTTATTTAAATTTTTATTTGATGATTATTTATTTTATGGGGATTATGATTCCTAAGTTACCAAAGTGGTAAGGGCTTATTTCACAATCTCATTATTATTTGAGATTGTTTTTTAAGTCTCCTATAGGGGAATTATTTGATATTTTTATGTGGAAATTAATATATGTTCTTCTACTCTAGTAATTCAGGATCATTTTAATATAATATTACCATTTTCCCACTCTTTGTTTCTTAAAATTACCAATAAAATATTTTTAATAAAATACAACTTTATTTATCTCTTCGGTCGAAAATACTTTTTCATCAAAATCCATGTTTTTAAAAAAATTAAAAATTATTTTTATTAAATTTTTATGGTATTTATATTCATTAATTAAATTAAAAATTTATTCTAATTATAATCCATTGGGGATATTTTGTATTTAAATCATCCTTATTCTTTATTTGGATGTTTTATTATCAGTTTGACTGAGGATGTATAATTTTAGTACCATTCGCCATATTACTTTGGACAGTTTATGATTATGTTTATTTGATCAGGGTAAGTATTAAGATTTTGTATTTTAGTTTTTAATATTAATTTTTATGTTGATTATGTTTCACCCCTTTTATATGAATAATCCATTAGACATGGTAAGTAATGTGTGGGACCTGGTTATAGGTAACCCCTTGATGCATCGATAGGTATCCTGAGACAAATCAACTGGACAAATTATACTAGTTTCTACCTATAAATTTAAATAGTCTTGTGAAAGGTCTTGATAGTTTTAGATGTTTTTCATTATTCATTCCCTCTTCATGAGATCATTTATTTATATCCATGTGATTATTTGATTATTTAGAATATCCATGGATAAGTTTCAAGTTTATGTGATTATTTATATTTATTTATTTGATCATTAATTATTTTTTCTATATTGTGTCCAATTTATTTATTAAATGGAATTTTTTTAGTTATTTACCTTTCCATATTGATTATTATTATTTATTCATGATATATTCCATTATAAAAATACCCTTACTAAGCATCCTAGATCACCCCTTTATTTTGTTTTATTTTCCCTAGGGTACTAAGAACTATTTTGTGATTGATATATATGGATATTCTATGGGAAATAATTGTGTAAAAAATTAAAACACTTTATATTTAAAATTTAGTGTGAATTTATATAATGTATCTAATTTACTAAGAATAATAAAATATTTGTTCGTAGAGACTTAATACCTTGTATTAAGGGCCAAATAAATAAAGTAACCACTGGATCCGGGCAACTAGGGGTGTGGTCTTTACAGTTGGTATTAGGGGAAGTTTAGTGGAATCCTTGGGAAATAGATTTAAAAAAAATAGATTAGGTAATATAACCCTATGATAAACATTTAGGATAAGTATATAATAACATCCTATATTATTTTTTTTCTAATAATACTAGTGGATGTGGTTTTGGCATAGATGTACCTAGGGGTAATAACTCTAAAAAATGCATGTTTGGCTTGACTCGAGAGTTACCTGGTATGCGATGACAAGCCTTGCTACAACCTGATTTTACACCCTGGAGTATATTCTTAGAATAATTAAAATTTTGTTTATAAACTATTATTAATTGTTTGAAAATATTTTTATGATTTGAAAATTTTCCCAAAGAAACATGTTTATGATTATACGATTAGATATGGAAAAAAAATTCAATTTATGTTAAGTATTTCACCATCATTGAGATTATACATTATATTTAATAATGTTATGACCTAATATAGTACATTATATTATTTAGAAATGATTCATAGTGTAATTAATGAAAACCATATTAATTCACTTACCCCATGTAGGTATTTCCATCGTGGGAAAGATAATGAAGCTGGAGATGAATCTATAGCTATAACTAACCAAGTTATAACCATATTAGGTCAGTTGACTCGGGTTACGAGTAATAAACTTTCATGTATATAGAATTATTCTAATACAAAATGTGTTTCAAAAACATTATACCACTTTATGCACCAAGAAACTCCATCATTTAATGGGAACATAAATCCATTTATAGCTTAACAATGGATAAGTTTCTTAGAGAAGATATTTCTTTCTCTGGGTAGTAATGAAAGGGATAAAGTTTTAATGGAAGTTTATCATCTCTCTAGAGATACATATCAATGGTAGTCATTAATTAAAAACACTAAGGATGAAGAGGAAGTATCATGCTTGGAGTGGAAGAATTTTAATGTTTTATTCTTGGAATGGAATTTTCCTCATGAGAAACAAGAGGATATGGAAAGACAAATACTGAGTCTAAGAAAAAATGATGATGAAAATATTAATAAGTATGAATCCAAAATTACAAATTTATCAAGGAATTATATGGACTATGTATATAATCCAAATATTAAGGATGATTATTTCTTTTATGGGATTAAGATAATATTTTTTAGGGAACTAGTCTCCCAAAAATTCTTATCATACAAGGACATATTATCATGTTCTATCATGAAAAAGAATGATTTATTTAAGTATTAGGGATTTTAAGGGAAATAATATAAGAAGAGTATATTAGAGAAAAAAATAGATAAGGGTATAAAGGGAAATAAGGGGTTTCCCACTTGTGATAATCATGGAAAGAAACACCCTGGTACTTGATTGAAGCTAATATGAGTTTGGTATAGGTGTAGAGATAAAGTCCATCATTCTCATTATTTTAAGGGAAATAATAAAGTTGACAATGCTCAATGATTCAACTATAAGTATATGAGGCACTATGAAAATGAATGTTCTAAGAGTCAAGGGAATATACTCTAGAAGAAGCTAAGGGATCTAGGTTAATCTTATTATATTACTATAGAAGAAGTGAAATGGTTAATTTGATTTTACTTGTATTAAATAATTATTGTACAAGAGTATTTTTATTAATGATATTATATTTATAAGAATTATTAAATTTATAAGGATTGTACTAAAATAATTTTCATTTAAGGATTTGAGATCATATATTGAATAGTACTAATCACTAAGAAAAGTATTCAGTGGAATGTTGAACTTCTTGTAAAAAACATGACTGATAGAAGATAACCATTACTATGTGCTCTATTTTGAGATAATAATGATAAAGTGATGCTTGTGGGATAGTATTGGTGACCTTAAAATTGGTTAGTGATTTTATGGTTTATGTTATCTTAGTTGGATTTCACTACATGTTTGGATTTTTGTAATATATTCGATAAAATAATATTTTAATTTTTGGAAGCATACATGTTTTCATTAAGGTTTTAGGGTGATCAAGGCACACACATTTTTGGATTGTGACATTAAGTGCCACTTTATATTGTCTGGGAAATATAATGTTGATTTAATGACCTTCATTCTAAATTTGGTTAGACATATTTTGGATGTGACTTATGATTAAATATTTATGGAATGAATAAATTTTAAAATTGGGTTTTATTGGATAATTTTTTCTAACCATTTAGGTTTTATTAAAGATAGAAGGAATGTTTTGTTACTCTTTTCTAGATCTTACAATACATTAAAAGTTAATTTTAGTGCTTCAAGCATAAAAGATTCAATTTTTTGATATTCATTTATTAGAATAAGAGATGAAGTGGAAATTAATAGAAGACAAATAAAAGGATGAAATTGTGATTATGAAATAGAATGATATTAAATAATTATATTTTCTTATGTTCATAGATAGTAAAAAAAATTCCTCAACTCTAGGAAAAAGATCTTTAAATAAAAATGTTATCATAATACCTTTATTTCTAATGGACTGATGGTCCTTTAACCCTTTATAGATTTGTGGTTTTGTGGTTTTTGACATTATATTGATCAAATTATTTATTCTAATCAATTATCTCTATCACTCTATAATTATTTATTCTTTTATTCCATGTCCATATCTTCACTTCACACCAATATTCTCCTACATAGAAACCTAGTTTTGTGGTTATTCTAGATGACCTTCATATATATCTTTCTCTCTTATCTAGAATATATTTCATTAAACCTTCTTATAATGTTGGATTTTAATAAAGTAATTTTTCAATTTCAAACCCTTTATTATCTATATCAAGATTAAATTGTGAGGACAAGATTTATTTAAAGGGGTAGAATGTAACACCCCAGGATTTTAAAAGTGGAAAACCATATTTGATAATATATATGGAATGAAACATAAATATTAGAAGATAATGTAACATCTTGAGACTTTATGATATATTTAATTATAAATAAATTCAATCTCTCAATATCTTTCAACGCACGCAACATTGAGTTCTAAGGAAACATGATACTCTATTAAAATATTATTATTTAAACATGACCATTATAACATAGTCTTTAAGTTGGTAAGAATGAATAGTACTAACTAAATTATTAAAATTATATATTTTACACATGTATAAAATAAATTAAATGGTTATCTATTTATTATATATAAAATAAGAATCATTTTAAAGAAAAAGAATTTTTTTCTAAAATCTATATTTTTCTAAAAGGCCGTCTAGTCACACTTTGTGCACATAATTTAAAATTATTTTTTTACCAATTTTAATAAATTTATTTTAAAAAATAAAATTAATTTCTTAAATCTAAATTTCATGATTATCTTTGTGTGATTTTTTGATAATTTTTTGAAAATATTAATTTTTTTATGAATATTGAAAGATATAGATTTTTATTGAAAAATTCCTTTTCGTTAAAATTATTTACAATGTTAAATGATATTTTAAAGTTGTTTTAAAGTTTAATTAGTTAAATTATATTAAATTTTAACTAATTTAGTTCATTGGAATTGATTCTATATTTATTCTTTATATTGAAACATTTTATACTTATGAGAATTTTCTCTTTGGAAAACTGCTCTTTCGTTGTGTCTGTAGTTTAATTTTAAGTTGAATTCTGCCACTTATGTGAATTAAATTTATAAAAATTGAATTTTATTTTTTTAATAATCATAATTTATATTATCTAATATGATTAAATTAATTTTTTATCAAAATTAATAGAGAAAATATTAAAAATCAATTACCATGGATAAGGTAAAAATGGGTTTACCAGAGAGTTAAACTAAGAAGTTAAGGGTTAAAAATGACCTAATTTTTTAAAAAAACTCATTATATAGAAATATTTTGACCTCATAATCTCTAAGGTTAGATAATTACCCTTTTTCAGATTTTTTCATAATAAAAATATGTGTATCACTTTGTCTTTTCTAAAATTCAATGTGTGTCCTCTCTCCCACTTATAAAGGCCACCCCTATCCTCCCTTATTTACAATTCCAATATAATTTTGTTTAGATAATACCTACATATATATATATATATCAATTAATTCCCTCCAAACATCCAAGATTACTTTTTTTAATTATAAATCCAATCTATAAAGGATTTAGTTAAAACCTAAAGAGGTTGCTTGAAGAAGTGGAAAAAATTTTAACTATGCATTTTCAATTTACTTCTTCTTATAACCCCTTATAATATTATAAAACTATGAAAAAAATAATAAAACCTATATATAATATATACTGAGATGTTATTATGTTAATTTAATAATCTATATCCATCTCCACTTCTATAAAATGGGAAATGAAACCATCAATCGTGTGTATGGTGGACTACCGCCTCATGAACCGATGTAATTCATTTTCCATCACCACCTTTCAAGGATTGATTTAATGATGGATTTTACACATTTATATGATATTTTTGAAATTATTATACTTATTTAATTATTATATCACATATACCTATTTACTTACCATTTTGTGGGGATATGATAATGTCGCTCGTGTGTATGAAAAACTACCACCACACGAAGTGATGTGATTTGTTTTTCACTTACACTTTAAATAGAAGTCAGTAAGGATAAAGTTAATGAATATATTTGATATTTATTAACTAAATATATATTTTGAAATATAATATCACATATAAATTCTTAACTTAAATTCTGATTGGAAATCAATCATGTTTCTCTTGAGAACGTGTGGACTACCGCCTTCACGCAGCAATGTGAAATGTTATTAATTTTATTTTTATATGGATGATAATAAGGAGGAATTTGATTAATATTAATGATTTATATAAAATAATAATGATTCTATAATGTTTATTTAATATTTATTTTCCTTTAATTCTATCTTTCAAGAAAAATAGAAACAACGTTCATGTGTACATACAACTTACCAACTCCATGAATTGTGTAATCTATTTTCAATCTCTATTTTTTAAAGATTACTATAAATACATATATAATGGATATATATGATATTTATATCATGGTTTAAATTATGAATATTATGTAACCATGATAAAATTAAAAGGATCTAAATTACCAAACTAAATCATACATGAAAAGCGAAGCAATTATCACCTAAAAGAGAGATTTTAACAAAGAACTGATAATAAATAGGTGATAAAAAATATAAGTAAATAAAATATAGTAAGATATATATTATTATAGTTCTTTAATACATTTATAATAAATTTATATTTTTTTTACAAAAGTTTCAAACACATGAAAAGGAAGTCTAACCTGAGGTAAGAGTTTCTTGTCTTAATTTTACTTACATGAGACATATGCCATATTCACCACTTATTTATTTTGTGGGGTGTATATAATTACCCTTTGATATGTTATATCATGAATCAATTTATCTTAATTATATTTGAAGTTTCATTTTATTATTATTTATTTTATGGGGCTTATGATTCAAAATTTACCAAAGTGGTAAGGGTTTATTTCATAATCCTATCATTATTCAAGATTGTTTTTGTTTAAGTCTCCCTTGGGGGATTTATTTCACATTTATATCTTATAAATAATCTATTTTATTTTCCTCTAGTTATTCATGATCTTTTTTAAGGTAATAGTACCATTTTTCCACTCCTTGTCACTGAAAATGATTGAGAAAACGTTTTTAATAAAATCCAACTATATTTATCTCTTTGGTAAATTTTTTATTATCAAAATACATGTTTTCTAAAATGTTTTTAACGACATTTTTATGCTATTTTGATTCATAAATGACATCAAAAATCTATTTTACTCATGACCCAGTTGGTATATTTTGTTTTAAAATAATATTTATACTTTCTTTGTATAGTTTATAATCAGTTTACCTAAGGATGTACAATTTTATCAGAATTTACCATATTAATCTGGATGTTTTATTATTATGTTTATTTGATTATAGTATTTATTAAAATTTAAAATGTTAGTTTTTAATAAAAAAAATTATGTTCACTATGTTTCAACGCTTTTATATGAGGAATGAATTATACTTAGTAAGTTATGGGTGGGGCCCAGTAATAGACATCCTCTCAATGAATTGATTGGTCTCTTGAGACAAATTAATAAGACAAATTAGCTGGGTTTCTAACCATATGTTTAAACTGTCTTGTGAAAGGTCTTGATAGTTTTAGATGTTTGGAATTATGAATTCCATGATTATGATATTAGTTATCGATGTCCATGTGAATATCTGATTAGTTAAAATATCCATGGATAAGTTTCAAGCTCATGTGATTATTTATACAGATTTATTTAATCATCATTAAATTATGCCATATTATCCGTAGATTTTTGATTAAATGGGATGTGTTTTAGTTATATAGCTTTCTATATTGAGTATTCCTATTTATTCATGATAGATTCTATCATATGCATACCCTTAAAGAGCCTATGATATCACCCCTTCTGTTTTATTTTCCACATGATACTAGGAAGTTTTATGTGAATGATATGAAGGGATATGATAAGGGGAATCATGATGTTCACAAAGAAAACACTTTGTTTATTTTATATTTTAAATTTAATGTGAATTGCAATTATGTATCTAGTTTACTAAGACTACTAAACTATTTTGTCCTTCAGGATATGATACCTTGTATCTAGTTCCAATGTAATAATGTAACCACCAACTTCAGGATATTAGGGTTGGGGCCTTTAAAATTGGGTTGTAAACTCAAAATCCACCTACCTCATGGAAAAAATACCGAATATTCATGTCCAAAACCTTACTTGGAAGCTATTACACCTCAATATGGTCTCAATCATTATCAATGATAAAGTATGGTGGTACCTCATTCCCTCTCTATCCACGATTCATCCAGCACACATGGGAGAAAACCTCTCCCTTCCTACAATGCATAATAAAGAAAATGGGAGGGGTGGTATATTTTATCCTTTTTAATTAAACAAATATATAAAATTATTTAATTAATTATTATGTTCTCCAATAGTCACCTTCCACTAAACACCTGATACTGACTAACTTTATGTAACACATAGGTAAAACCATATTTCACAAAAATAACCATGGTCTTAGATTTCCCCTACAAGGTCTAAAAAAATGGAAATCCATTTATTTTGAAAAGATGCACATGTGTACCTTAGTATATATATTAATATTTGTAAAATATTTTTTTTTGGTTCAGTGATACCCAAAAACATCACCAAATTTGAGGAAAAATCCATAGATATATATAAAAATATTTAAAGGACTAAACTGGTGAAAATAGAGTTGTTAAACTAGCTATTTTGAGGTTTTTTCAAGTCACCATTTGATCCAAACTATTCAAGCAGTGGACATCATCTGCATGGGGGTGCCATATATTCTTCAGTATCATGTGTGTTTATTAATTCAAGTGTTATTTCTACTTCATATCAATCATTTTTATTATGAGGGGGAGCTCAATGATAGGAGGATAGATCCAATAAGTAAGAGATGCACACAAATGTTCATAATATTGGTTGGATATTTTATTTAATTTTTATTTTATCATACATCCAAGATTGGTAAACCTAGATTAAAGGAGAGTGTTAGAGTATTTATATATTTAGGGTATTTAGATATTTAAGATAAAATTTAATGGTCCATGGTTTGATTGGGTCAATGGTTTGGATTGTATTCCAAATATAGGTTATAACATTGTTTTATTCATCAATAAAAAAACCATACCTAATTTAGGTGGAACATAATCTAGGTATCCTTATTCTAAATTTATGATTATTTAAACCAATGAAATTGAGGATCAAAGATAAAATTATTACTCTTTTCAAATAATTATCTTACATCTCATTCAAGGGATAAATTCCATTTAAAAAAATTAAACATTTGATAATATATTAACACTCCTCTAAAACAATTTATGCTTATTTTTGATAATACTAAAACAAAACATAACAAATAATAGTTTTTGAATAATGGAAAGAAAAAACTTAATGTATTGTAAGTTCAATAAAATGAGACTAATTGAAACAATATGTGAATAACAATATTTAAAATACCAGTCTATTTTATAATACTTAATTATTCAAAATTTCATACAAGTACATAAATAATTTTAGATATAATAATGTTAAAAATGAATTAAAATAAAAAATACATAATATAAGAATGTTACAGTGGCCCCATCACACACAACACAAGAGAAGAAAACTACACAAACCTTGTGGCCTACCCCTCACCCCCCAAACCAAAACCAACCCGAACAAACACTGAACATAAAAAGTACATAAATATATTGAATTAATCTAAATATTATATTATTTAACTAGATTAGATTATGTAAACTAAAACTGTCCATATGATACACAATAATTGAAGAAATTTCACTCAATGATTTAAACTCCAAATTGGTTTAGTTAATATATATTAGTATACTAATTATATATATTTACAAATAATATTAGTATACATAGTATATAATTAATATATGATTCTAACTATAAATGATTATCTGTGTATATGTATATGTATATATATGTGTATGTATGTAACATAATGTTAACATTGGATTTCATATATTTATATAATTTCAAATTTTATTGTTAGGATTTTAATTGAACATATTTATAAATAGATAAATGAAATTGGAGTTTATATTTTTATTAGGGGAAAAATTGTGCTTCATAATTTTTTTGGATAATCCATGAAGAAGTTGAACTAATTTGATAATATCAACATGAATCAAAGAAAAATTAGGATAGGGACTACAAAATAATAGATATAGACTTGGAATAATTTCCTATGGTAACTGTGTACATCTAGTGGTAAACGGGGGCGGGGGGTCAAAATCTTCTCCATTTACCACAAAAAATTGTGGGTTAATTTATATGTTGATATGGTGATGCGTGGACAAGTGGTAGCTGGCTATATCTCCTTCATTCTAAGTTTTTGTTTTTTTAATGTCAATATAATTCATTACCCTAATACCCCTATGCACATGCTATAATAATTATAACCCCAAATTCATATTCTCTCTCCTCTATTCATTTTTTTTCATTGAAAATCATTGATCTAATATTTTTTTTCAAATGGTATCAAAATTTCAATCTTTTAGTACCAATGTGATTGTTTCATCGATAAAAATAATTCTTGACCCATATATGATAGTATTATTTGAATTTTTTATACATGTATGGATTTGCATCGCAAATTTACAATGTTTTTTTAAAACTCTTACAAGCCATTTGTTTATACAAAAAAATATTAAAAAATTACATATAGATAATTTTTTTAGAAAATTAATGAGTATACGTGTGTCTATGTGTGTATATTATAAGGCCCCAGCCTTAAACCTTACTTAATCTTGAGTTATTACAAGATTACACATTGAGGATCTTTTCGGGTTTAGAGTTTTAGAGAATTAGATCATAAAACTTGCATTACATTCCACATATAAACAAAGTGGTTACATAAAGATAGTATTCTTCATTCCCATCAATGGAAACACATTTAAAATAAAACATGGATTATTTCTTGACACTTCCTTGACACTATCATCATATCATGTACCTTTCCCTTGACCTGTGAAAAACATTTCAAAAAAAAACTTGGGATGAGCATAAAAAGCTCAGTATGGGTTATAAAAACATGGAAAGGAAACATGAGTTCATATATACATAAGAATGAAATCATAATTTACCCATAAAACATAGGCACTTTAACATACCTCATAAAATCATGAATAAATCATAGAAATCATAAGACATAAAGGTAACTTGAGGCATTCATAACATTCTTACGTAGGGAGTAACCCTCTTGGTTACGTTTGGAATACCCATAACAGTATATTCCCTAAAATCTCTTCGGAGAAACCTTAACGTTTCACTCCTTCGTGTTACCCAATGCATTGGAGAGCTATAACGGGCTCACCCGCCCTTAGTTTATCACGGAACCACCCGTCTTCATAATAATGCCCAAGAACCATAACATAATCATATCACATAAAACATGTATAAAGGTAACATAAAATTTCCACATTTCAATCACGAGATATCAATACAACACATTGATATAAAAACATTATGAAAACCATTTTCAATACCAAAGTAAAACATGGTATTTATTTTTCTTTTAAAAAAAGAAGGTATGGCTTGTAGAGGAAGCCGAAACTCAAATAACGGTTATGACGGCGGAGAAGTCGTTGTCGCCGCATACGTACGACAAAAACATTCCCTTTTGTCGTTTAGTAAACGCTTCGTATAAAAAAAGATTCCTTTTGAATAAACGTAAAAGTCAAAGGGGTTTATACACCGTATAAAAGAAAGTTGTGTATAAAATAAAATATGCCTCAATGAAAGGAGATTGAGACGAAGTCCCATACCTCGTATCCGACTTGACCCGAACGTTCTTTATTCTTCTGAATAATAAACTTGAGTTAATCTCTACTTGCTTAAGAATCTTTTTTCAAGTTCATTATTCCTTTTATACCATGTTATGCACATCATGTAATCATTTAAGTTAATAATGTTCATTTTGTCGGTATTTGGTTCTTAAGTCAAAAATAGACTTCTTACACTTACATGTTGTTAATTTGGTCAAAGGTTCATTATATCCAGAATGTTATTCATGATGTAGATATCATATATTTCATATATATCTAGTACATACATGCATTTATAATATTACATAATCATTTAGAGGTAAGAAATGAAATGCACCGTTCATGGAGATGGTAAGCCGTACGTACGCATGAATGCTACTTTCATTTCTATTTCGTATTTTATAGAATGGAATCATAATGATATAAAGGTATACTATAATTCCAGTATAATATCATATATAATATCATAGTTCCATCCTTTATATGTCCCACATATGGTATTTAACGAATCAAATCACTTTGAGGGGGCGGTAGTCCGCACTTCCTAAAATGAAGATATCGTGTTTACCCATAATGGAAACCATAAAGGTATGCCCAAAATGAAAAAAACAGAAGCTTAAGGAAAACATAAACATATTATATATCATATATAAAAATAGTGACATCATAATGGCCACCTTTGAAGGTGTTAAATGAGTGTTGAACAATCATCGTTTCGGGAGGCAGAATTTCGCCATCCACGGAAACCGTATGTTCTTTAACCATTTGGTGTAGTTGTGTGAGTGTGTAGCTCAAAAATATCTTATAACAACATCCTAGTATATTAAAGATACTGGTGTTGTTACAAAAGAAGTAAATAAAAAGAATTTAGGGGGTTGGAGAAGCAAAATAAAACAAATGAACATGAGAGAATGAATTACCTTAAAAAGTGTAACTCCTTTTGATTTTAGCCTAAAGGCTTCCTTTGAAAGGATTCTGCAAAAAGGGAATCCTCTAGGATGAGGAGAGGGATGTGGAGAGATCAAATGGGCAGGGTTTGGCCGAGCCAAAGGCTTGAGGAGTGTGTGAAATGAGGTAGAGGTGGGGGCCTTTTATAAGAGGAGAGGAGGGGCACTTTTGGAAAGTAAAGAAATATTACTTTATTTGAAAATGTGTTTCGGTTTTAAAAGGTCCCACATTGATATAATTCGTGGATAAGGTGATAAGGGTTCGAAATCCACTCATCCAATTGGTTTTGGCCATGTGTAGTTCATATATTTTACATTATCTTTCCATTTTATTTAAATCGTCAAATAATGATGTCATCGCTGCATCATTATTATGTCATAAATAATTTATTTTATTTAATGTCTAAAAATCATAAAAAAAATACTATGATATAGGAAATCTTTTTATATTTCCAATGACTATTTATAATCAAATATCTGATCTTTATAACCGCACTTAAAAATTGTTTTCGTAAAACATATTATGTTTGTGTCATTTTCACTTTAACATTAAATAAAAAGTAATTTATGTCATTTCCCAACAAAAGTGGATCCATGGGGTCCCCAAGTTGACCCATGGCATGTCATGGTCGGCCATGACACAACCAATGAGGTTGGGACATGTTTCTAGGTCATTTCATTTTATTAAAGCATTATTTATACCTTAAACTACACTAATTACCACTAATCGCGATTAAGAACTTAATAAGTTACTATTCACCAAATAATTATTATAATCTCATTGAACCACATTTTACTTCTTAATGACAACCATGTATGTCGGATTTTCAAAATTCAATACACATTAGTGGTAAACTTTCATTTAACTGAAAAATCAGTTTGCTTGATTACCACTTAGTGGTTTCACTATTCATCAAAAATTGAAGTTTTTCAGAAAATTACCAAAAATTCACCCTAAGCTATATTTGATATTCCGAATTAAAAAATGAAGTCTATTTTACAAAATTCAAAACATATAGGTCACGTTAATTAATTTAATAATTAATTCCCGCTGCCAGAGCAAAAAGCGTGTTTTTACAAAACAATAAGTATCAAAAGATTGACACCAGTTTAAGTTCAATTTCAAAGTGAAATTGATTCCAATGACCACCATTGGATAAAATGGTAAAAATATATTATATTTTCACTTCAAAACCAATTCAAAATATAATCTAATCATATAAATAAATTAGGTTAAAAAGCAGTTTTGATGTAAAATGCAGTATTTTTCACTATTCATTAAAAAAATGAACATTGTCAGAAAAATACCAAAAATTCACACAAGGTAAATTTTGATGTCCCAATCATAAAGAATAAGTTTATTTTGACAAACATAGTTTATAAAATTGTCAAAATATAGATTCAAAAATGGTTTGCCATCAAAAGGCACTAAAACAATCTTTTAAGAATATTAGTGTATTCCATGCATAAGATTGTATTTATTTTCATTTTAAGCCTCTATAACACCATCTTAATCATTAATAGACATAGATAAAAATATCTATTATTCATTTACTTACTTGGGATGTTACAATATATATATTTATTCAAGTATATAAATAAATATAGATATTATTATAATTACATACATACATATAACTATAATTATTTAAAAATATACCTATCTATAATTACATGAAAACATATGTATGTACATGTATGAACCCATGAAAATATAAAATTATTTACAAGTATATATAAAAATAGTATATGCATGCTTGCATACATATATCACATAAAAATATGTACATATACAAAAACATATATAAAATTATACATACAAAATATAGTTTTTTGTATAACATTTAGAATACATTTTTATACACTTTATGTATTAATTAAATTTTATATAGCAATATATCAATAAATTTATCTAAAAATAAATGATCATGTACGCAGGCATATATAAATCAATGATTATGTATATATATAATGTATTTTGCATTATTACGTACACAAAATGTATATATATATAAATTATTTAAGTTATTTCCCTTACAAAAAAAGTACAGACGTACAAACATACATTCATTTATATTAATATAAGTACATATATATATATTATTGAAAATATATGTAAATATAATTAATCTAATTACTTATAGATATATGTACATGCATGCATATATACACTAACACACACATAGAGGTATATACAACAACAGACATTTGTAGGTATATTTTAATGAATGTACACACAAGCATCTAAATATTATCTTACATGCATACATACATATACGTATAATCATATATACAAATTAATATCAGTATATATTCATGAATGCAAGCATATATATTAATTTTTAATTATTTACAAATATATATAAGTATATGTCTAAACTTACATACATGAATATGTATATATATATAAGTGTATGCAAACAAATACATAAAAACATACATACATATAAATATAAGTACACACTTGCATGCATTCATGCATATATATTAATGCAATTATTTATAAATTTAAAATATAAACAGAAGAATGTAAAAAATTATATATATATATATATATAATTATAATTATAATTATATACAAACATTGTAACACCCAAAGATTTTATGAGATATATTATTTTTAATTTCTTAGATGTATGCTATTATACACTACACCAAGATTATCTTGTACTATACGCAATATCGTATTAGCTTGCAGTATACACAACACTATTCTTGCCTCGTGTTACACACAATTTCAAGTTCATTTTGTGGAAATTATTCTACGCAACATTAAGTATAGATTTTGTTTAATGTATCAATGAAATAAGTTTTGATTATATTATACGCAACACCAAACGGAGCTTTCACTACACTCACCCCTGACTTGGCTTGCATTACATGTAATCAAGACCTTCTTCAATAGCGTGTGTAGTACACAATACCAAGTTTCACTAAACGAGATATTATTAAAATATTATATAAACTAGTCGTTATGAATAGTAATATCCAATTTTTGAAATTTTATCTTTCAAAATGGACTTCATTTTTGGATTTGGAATATCGAAATTATCCTAGGATGAATTTTTGGTATTTTTCTGAAAGCTTTCAATTTTTGATGAATAGTGAAAACACTGGGTTACTATTTAAAAACCGACTTTTTATTTAAATAATTATTTATTTTATTTAAATTTATTTTAGGTCAAAATTGATACATAATACCTATATATGTTCAATGTAATTCATTTGAGTAATTTTATAATAATTTTAGATATATAAAAATTTTATTGAACTTTTCACTGTCTTTTACCCACCTCCTAGGAGAATTTAAAAATTTACATAAAACTTAATTTTACGACTTCTATGAGTGGAATTTTGAAAATCCGAGAGATATTGTCAATATCAAGGAGTAAAATGTGGTTCAATAAGATAAAAATAATTTTTGGTGAATAGTAACTTTTTACTTTTATTTAGCACGGTTAAAAGTAAATAGGGTAATTAAGGGTAAAAAATTATATTATTATTACCCTAACACATGTCCTAATTCTATTGGATAAGCGTAATTCGACCAAAAACAACCTTAGGAATAAAACATTACCCTTTAGGTCCACAAGGATTAGATTAGGACATTTATTATTATTTTATTTAAAGAAGAGTTAAAATAGTTAAAATCAAAGTTTAATAACTAAAACATTTTTAATGTAGGGTTATACATATGATAAATTTGACTATAAATATTAATTATAAAGCTAAAAATATTTAGTACCTAATGGTATTTTATTTATAATTTTTAGACATTAAATAATTTAATTTATTTATGACACAATGGTGAAGCAGTAATTACCTAAATAATGAAATATTAAAATAATTGATATTATAAATACCCAAATAAATATAATTTGAGACTTTTTATGAATTAAAATAATTTTATAGGTTAAAATGACATGTTATTATTTATTTAATTAACGTTTTTTGAACTAATCACGCTATTATGATTTTCACAAAAATAAATTACCAAATAGTGTCAAAATTGACATAAAATAGTTCTTAAAACAAATATTATATTATTAATTGTTATTATATTCCTAAAAATATAAGGTTCAGAAAACTGACTTAGATAAGGTTATATATATTAATAATGAACAACTTGGGGTTCTTTTGGCATGTCATAGTAAGTTTATTGACCATATAGTGTAAGAAAACAAGAACACACGATAAAAGTTAAATTATTTAACTTAGTATTAAATCTAAATGATAAGGTTAAAATAGTAACCTAAACTTATCTAAAACATATTGGTTGAGAGGATTTCGACCCATAACCACTTTAGATTCTAAATAAATCAATTTGGAGCTATTATAAACCGAATATGACTTTATTATAAAATAATATTTAAAGTTTTTCAAAAGGTGCCTCTCTCCTCCCTTATAAAAAGGGCACCCCTTCCCTCTTCACTTCACAACTTTTTGAGCCTTGAAGCTCATAAAACCCCTGCCAATTTTTATTCTAAACCTATATAGTTACATAATAGAGGTTCTTGTCTTCTCAAAATACCAACTCTAGTGCCCTAAGAAGAAGTTTAAAGGAGGTGCGTCGAGGAAGAGGTAATCTCTTCTACCGACTCTTTCAAGTTTCCTTCTTCTTCAACTTCCTCTTCTTTAGTTTTTTCATTATAAAGTAATAAAATAAGTATTAATTATATACTGATATGTTATTATAAATATTAAATAACCCTATTTCACCTTCTATCCATCCTACGGAAAACGAAATCACCACGCGTGTGTACATACAGAATACCGTCTCCACGCCGTGGTGTAATTAGTTTTTCCACCGCCACCTTACTTGGATGTGTATAATAGTGTAAAGAATAACTATATATAATTATTATAACATCATACGGATTCTATGATATTATGTCATCCACTCCAATACCATTCAACAAATATGGAAACGATATCATCTCTCGTGTGTACGTACGGATTACCGTCTCCACAACGCGATGAGATTCATTTTCCATTTTAACAATTCAAGAATGATTATAAAGTATATATAATAAGTTATAATGAAATATATGACATAATAATTCTACTAGATTTATGTAAATATATATATGTATGTCATCTACTTAATTCCATTCAATTCAATAAGGAAACGCAAAATAGCGTTCATGCGTATGTACGACCTACCATCTCCATGAACGGTGTATTTCTTTCCATTTATCGATATATTATATATATGAATATTCTGAATATATATTATATATAAATCTTGTTTTATATTCTGGAATTAAGTAATCATGATCTAAGTAATAATATTAATAATTTAAAGTCAAAACACAGATGATAAATGAAACGATTTTACCCAAAACGCTGCTTTAACATGGAATTGACAAATGAACAGATAATATAAAGTCGTAAGTGAATCATATATGATATCATAAATATTATTATGATTCCGTTACAAGTTAATAATATGTTTAAAACCACTATAAAATAGTCTCTTACACATACAAAATAAATTGGACATAAGGTAAGTGATAACTATTCCAATCTCGTTATTATCCGAGATTGTTATTCATAAGTATTTACTGGGGTTGCTGTTATCATCCATGCCCATGTTTTATAAAAATGTTTTCATGTATTTTTAAAGTAATTTTTACCCATTTTTGAAATTTACCATATGTTATGAAAGGAATCTTAATTTTTTTTACCACATGAGGAACTTTTCGACTTTTCTGACAAAAGTACGAGAAGACTGTTATTTTTAACTTATACGGTGTGAATGGATTTTTACGGTTTCATAATGCCTCATTTTAATGAAGATTACTCTACAATATTTTATGAATATTTTCAACAAAATACTTTTCTTTTAAAATTTCATGGAATTTTATGAAAAGAAAATTATTTTGAAGAAGAAAGGATATTTTCCTCAAGAATTCATTTCAAGTGTTTTATCAAAACCATTTTCCATCTAAGATGACATTGTTTCATATGTGTATGTTTCAAGTATAATGTCTCTATGATTTACATGGTTTCACTTTTATTATGATGAAATATCCATTTGTTTTATACGGATTATGTGATGATGTGATGATGTTTATGAAACCCATTTTATTCTTTAGGGTATGATGAATGTTTTAAGTTTATTTTGTGGCACAAGTAAGAATTATTTCAATATGAGATGGGTGGAACCTATATCTTCCTCCAATGCATTGGGTAAAGATTTATATCTCATGAGATAAACATGGATGAAATGGTAAGTTAATCCAGTTTAGTGATATAGGACTGGAACGGGGAGTGAACTCGATTCAGAAAGGGACTTTGTCCACTAAGATGGTCTTGGAAGCAATGCCTTGGCTACTATGGAAATCATATCATGTGATTAATTGTTTTCCACAATTAAATGTTTTATTCCCATGATATTTTATCATGATTAATGTTCGCTTATGATATATTCCTTACGCACTTCCAAGATTTATGTCTTTGCTCAAGATTTTGATGTTTAGATTTTATGTTCAAGTTTTTGCATTCAAATGTTTATGGATTGTTTTATGTTCTCTATGTTTACCCTTACTGAGCATTTGAGCTCACCCTTTTTATGTTTACTTTTCCACAGGATATAAAGAAAGGTTTTAGGTAAGAAAACCAAAAGGGGAAGATCTTTATGGGAGATGATGAAGATCTTTCACCATGATTAGAAGATTACGTTCCGAGTTTCCAAAGACACTAAACTAATACGGTCTTTGGGTGTCTATTTTTGTAGTGTATTAAGTATTCCTAAAAAGTAATGTAATTTCCATGTACGTCAAGCTTTGGGTCTCTACAATTGGTATCAGAGTGAAGGTTTATTTAACCTTTGGAAACTAGGATGTGAAACATTTAGTGAAATCCCTAGAGATATTTCTAAGGTATGTCTAGGGTTGTCTCTAAGAATAAGTATATGTATTGGTTATAGTCCTAGAATTATATTAAAGATCTTAGAATTTAACCTAAGATGTTAGATATTGACGATACTCCCTCTTTATTATGTTGTTTTCCCTAGAATGATTTTTTCCTCTCACATGATTCTTTTTGGGTTTTAGAAAATGGCTAGAAATAGGAAGATTCATGATAATGGAGGATATGATGGACAATGGAATGATATTATTCATGAGCAACCAAATGAAACGGGATTTGGAAGTCCAAACATCGTTATTATGCCTAATCAGCAATCTCATAATATGATCAATAATCTCAACATTGGTAAGTTTCCTGACTCAGCTAATAAGAGAAAGATGGAGTTTCATGATGATCATAGAGGAAATAAAGTTCAATTTCTCTCATGTAAATCGTGTGGGAGGAGGCATCAAGGAGAATGTTTCAAAGGAACTAGAATATGATTTGGGTGCGGAAAAGAAGGACACAAATCCAGTAAGTGCGAAGGAAAAGGTTCAGTTTACACCATGGATAAGGATAATGGTATTGCTACGACATCAACAATGATTATATTTTTTAAATGTGGAATGTATGGGCATTATGAAAACCAATTCCCTAAGGGAAAATCTCATGAAGAGAATCAGCATGGTCATATGGGTAGTATTTATGTAGATGATGATGAGGAGACTACAAATGATATAAGAGATGAAAGAAGTGTTGAAGCTTGGTCAATGGTTTAAGAAGGTAGTGGAATGATTGTATGTTTATCAAGAGTTATGTTGTATAGGTAATTTAATGATACTATGGAATAAAGAAACATCTAAGGATTGTTACACTATTGTTTTTCCTAAAGTATTTGAAAGTATATGTTGAATGGTACTGGTAACCCTGAAAGGTTATTCAGATATTTTTGGAAAGAAGATGATATGCACATAATGAAGGGTTAAAGAGAAAATTAAATTTTGATAGTATTAATGAGCTCATGACTGATATAAGGACAAAGTGATATCATGGTTTGAGTATATAGAAATTTTGGGATTTTGGTATGTGGAATGAGTTAACTTTTAATAGCATTCATATTTTCGCTAAGGTTCTATGGTAATTCATGTTTCAAAAGAATACATGATTAAGGTATTCACATGTTTGGAATATGATCAACAAGATATATCTTATGATATATGGGATATAAATGATGGTATTCACATGCTTGGTATATGACCTCTGTAGTAATCATTTTCTTTATACTATGAGATTGGACAGATGTATTTTGGATAAGCCTAATGATTGGAATGAATTATGCTGGACATAAGATAGTATTATTTAAGGATAGAACTTGTTTTTCGATACTATTTTTGGAATGTTATAATAGTATAGTTTAAGAAAAAGGAAAACCCATAGGAAGAGCGACAACCCGTCATGTCGGACAAGGCTGTGGGAATCGAACCCACAAATGAAGTACGAAAGGCCTTTATCGCATACCACAGGCCTACAGGAAGTCCCTAGTTAGCAGAAACTAGTTTTATTATATTAAGTAGTCTGATATATGAAGTATAAGTCCATTTTAGGAACCATATATGATTAATCTCACTATAGATGGACTTATGTATTTTTGATAACTTTTTCTAACCTTTTGTTTGAGACAGATGGAATAACCTATCATTCTATCGCATGATCTTCTCACACTTCACGGATGAAAAATTCAACTTCATTTCTTTAAGAGATGAAGTGGAAATTTTCCAAGGAACGACCAATGGTGAGATTGTACCAAAATCAAGAAAGTATTTCTTCTAATTCCAAATTCTTAAACTTTAGGGAAATGATCTTGAAAACCAAAAATGTTATCCTAGTGCCCTTATATCCGATGAATTAGATGGTACCTTAGATTATCACAAATTTATGGCTTTGTGATTGTTTTCTTTTTCATAGACATTTCCTCTACCACTCTTCATCAGAAGTTGATGGTTATATTTCTTTTCCATATCCATATTTTCACCTATGTTGTCCTATGTGGAAACCCAGCGCTGAGTTACATTGGGTGACTGTTATGATTATAACTTCCCTTTTTAAAATGAAGTTTTAGTATTCCTTTTTACGATGTGGGTTTCTATGAAAGAAACTTTCAAGTAGTAAACCATTTATAACACCGACGAATTTCAAGGGCGAAATTCATTTTAAGGGGGGTATAATGTAACACCCCAAGATTTTATGAGATATATTATTTTTAATTTCTTAGATGTCTTCTATTATACACTAAACCAATATTAGCTTGTACTATATGCAACACCATATTAGCTTGCAGTATACGCAACACTATTCTTGGCTCATGTTACACACAATTTCAAGTTCGTTTTGTGGAAATTATTCTACGCAACATTAAGTATAGATTTTGTTTAATGTATCAATGAAATGAGTTTTGATTATGTTATATGCAACACCAAACGGAGCTTTCACTACACGCACTCCTGACTTGTCTTGCATTACACGCAATCAAGACCTTCTTCGATAGCGTTTGTAGTACGTAATACCAAGTTTCACTAAAAGAGACATTATTAAAATATTATATAAACTAGCCGTTATGAATAGTAATATCCACTTTTTGAAATTTTATTTTTCAAAATGGACTTCATTTTTGGATTTGAAATATCGAAATCAGCATAGGGTGAATTTTTTGTATTTTTCTGAAAACATTCAATTTTTGATGAATAGTGAAAACACTGGGTTACTATTTAAAAACCAACTTTTTATATAAATAATTATTTATTTTATTTAAATTTATTTTAGGTCAAAATTGATACATAATACCTATATAATTTCAATGTAATTCATTTGAGTCATTTTATAATAATTTTAGATATATAAAAATTTTATTAAACTTTTCACTGTCTTTTACCCACCTCCTAGGAGAATTTGAAAATTTACATAAAACTTAATTTTACCACTTTTGTGAGTGGAATTTCGAAAATCCGAGAGACATGGTTAATATCAAGGAGTAAAATTTGGTTCAATAAGATAAAAATAATTTTTGGTGAATAGTAACTTTTTTACTTTTATTTACCACGGTTAAAAGTAAATAGGGTAATTAAGGGTAAAAAAATGATATTATTATTACCCTAAAACATGTCCTAATTCTATTGGATAATTTTAATTCGACCCAAAACAACTTTAGGAATAAAATATTACCCTTTAGGTCCACTTTGATTAGATTATGACATTTATTATTATTTTATTTAAAGAAGAGTTAAAATAGTTAAAATCAAAGTTTAATAACAAAAACATTTTTAATATAGGGTTACAAATAAGATAAATTCAACTATAAATATTCCTTAGAAAGATAAAAATATTTCCTACCTAATGGTATTTTATTTATAATTTTTAGACATTAAATAAGTTAATTTATTTATGACACAATGGTGATGTAGTAATTACCTAAATAATGAAATATTAAAATAATTGATATTATAAATACCCAAATAAATGTAATTTGAGACTTTTTATGAATTAAACTAATTTTATAGGTTAATATGACATGTTATTATTGATTTAATTAACTTTTTTTGAACTAATAATGCTGTTATGATTTTCACCAAAATAAATTACCAAATAGTGTCAAAATTGACATAAAATAGTTTCTAAAACAAATATTATATTATTAATTGCTATTATATTCCTAAAAATATAATATTCTGCCAAATTACTTAGGTAAGGTTATATATATTAATAATTAACCACTTGGGGTTCGTTTTTCTTGTTATAGTAAGTTTATTAACCATGTAGTGTAAGAAAATAAGAAGAAACGGTAAAAGTTAAATTATTTAACTTAGTGTTAAATCTAAATTATAAGGTTAAAATAGTAACCTAAACTTGTATAAAACCTATTGGTTGAGAGGATTACTACACATCTCCACTTTAGATTCAAAATAAATCAATTTGGAGCTATTATAAACCGAATATGAATTTATTATAAAATAATATTTTATGTTTTTCCAAAGGTACCCCTCTCCTCCCTTATAAAAGGGGAACCCCTTCCCTCTTCTCTTCACACCCTTTTGATCCTTGAATATCAGCCAAACCCTACCAAATCCTCTTCTCAACCTCTCTAGTTACATCATAGAGGTTCTGGTATTCTCAAAAGACCAACTCTAGTGCCCTAAGAAGAATTTTAAAGGAGGTGCATTGAGGAAGAGGTAATCTCTTGTACCGACTCTTTCAAGTTTCTTTCTTCTTATACTTCCTCTTATTTATTTGTTTCATTATAAAGTAATAACATAAGTATTAATTATATATTTATATGTTATTATAAATATAAAACAACCCTATTTCACCTTCTATCCATCCTACAGAAAATGAAATCATTGTGCGTGCGTACGTACGGATTACCGTCTCCACGCCGTGGTGTAATTAGTTTTTCCACCACCACCTTACTTGGATGGGTATAATGGCGTAAATAATAACTATATATAATTATTATAACATAATACTGATTCTATGCTATTATATCATCCACTCCAATACCATTCAATAAACATGGGAATGATATCATCACTCGTGCATACGTACGGATTACCGTCTCCACGACGCGATGAGATTCATCTTCCATGTTAACAATTCAAGAATGATTATAAAGTATATATAATAAGTAATCATGAAATATATGACATAATAATGATACTGTATTTATGTATATATATATGTATTTCATCTACTTAATTCCATTCAATTCAATAAGGAAACAAAAAACAGAGTTCATGCGTACGTACGACCTACCGTCTCCATGAACGATGTATTTCTTTCAATTTATAGATCTATTATATATATGTATATTATGAATATATATTATATGTAAATCATGTTTTATATTATATAATTAATTAATAAGGATCTAAGTAATCATATTAATAATTACAAGTTAAAACATGGATGATAAATGAAATGATTTTACCCAAAATGTTGCTTTAACATGGAATTGACAAATGAACAGATAATATAAAGTCATAAGTGAATCATATATGATATCATAAATATTATTATGGTTCTATTAAAAGTTAATAATATGTTTAAACCAACTATACAGGAGTCTTGAACACATACAGAATAAATAGGACATAAGGTAAGGGATAACTATTCCAATCTCGTTCTTATCCGAGATTGTTATTCATAAGTATTTACTGGGGTTATTGTTATCATCCATGCCCATGTTTTCTAAAAATGTTTTCATGTATTTTTAAAGTCCTTTTTACCCATTTTTTAAATTTATCACATGTTATGAAAGGAATCTTACTTTTTTTTACCACACGAGGACCTTTTTGACTTTTCCGACAAAAGTACGAGAAGAATGTTATTTTTAACTTATACGGTGTGAACAGATTTTTACGGTTTTATAACGCCTCATTTTAATGAATATTACTCTACAAGATTTTATGAATATTGTCAACAAAATAATTTTCTTTTAAAATTTCATGGCATTTTATAAAAAGAAAATGATTTTGAAGAAGAAAGGATATTTTCCTCAAGAATTCATTTCAAGTATTTTATCAAAACCATTTTCCATATAAGATGACATTATTTCATATGTGTATGTTTAAAGTATAATGTCTCTATGATTTACATGGTTTCACTTTTCTTATGATGAAATATCCATTTGGTTTATATGGATTATGTGATGATGGGATGATGTTTATGAAACCCATTTTATTCTTTGGGTTATGATGAATGTTTTAAGTTTATTTTGTGGAAAAAGTAAGAATGATTTAATTATGAGATGGGTGGGACCTATATATCCCTCCAATGCATTGGGTAAAGATTTATATCTCATGAGATAGACGTGGCTGAAATGGTAAGTTAATCCAGTTCAGTGATACAGGACTGGAACGAGGAGTGAACTCGATTCAGAAAGGGACTTTGTCCACTAAGATGATCTTGGAAGCAATGCCTTGGCTACTATGAAAATCATATCATGTGCTTAATGTTTTTACACAATTAAATGTTTTATTCCAATTCTATTTTATCATTATTGATGTTCCCTTATGATATATGCCTTATGTACTTCCAATATTTATGTCTTTTCTCAAGATTTTGATGTTTAGATTTTATGTTCAAGTTTTTGCATTCAAATGTTTATGGATTATTTTATGTTCTCTATGTTTACCCTTACTGAGAATTTGAGCTCACCCTTTTTATGTTTTATTTTTCCCAGGATATAAAGAAACATTTTAGGTAAGAAAACCAAAAGGGGAAGATCTTTATGGGAGATGTTGAAGATATTTCACCATGATTAGAAGATTACGTGCTAAGTTTCCAAAGACACTAAACTAATACAGTCTTTGGGCGTATGTTTTTGTCATGTATTAAGTATTCCACAAAAGTAATGTAATATCCATGTACATCAAGATTTGGGTCTCTACAAACATACATATGATATTGAAAAATATCCCAGTAGAGATTTTTCCTTAGAATCTCTTAATGAATATTTTTAGTAAGAATCTCCCATGGGAGGTTTCCTAGTGCAGTTTTGTAGTAATAATCTCCCTTGAGAGATTTCCTAGTGTTGATTTGTTGTATGAATCTCCCATGAGATATTTCCAAGTGCACATTTGTAGTAAGAATCTACCATGGGATATTTCCCAGTGGATATATATATATATATAGTTATATATGTGTTGGAATGCATGCATGTACTTGGTTTTTTATAAAAATATGTCGATCTATAATTTTTAAAAAGTGCATTAATAAATTTGTATGTATGTAAATATTTACATTAGTATTTTTGTCTATACATATTTTAATGTATGTTTGTTTGCATGTTTATACTAATTGTTGCATGTTCTTATATTTAATTGTGTATAATTTTATATATGTATATTTGTATATAAATGTTTTAATATATATTCATTTACTTATATAAATATATATTTATATATGTATCCATGTACGTAATTATATTTGAATATGTGTATGTAAGCCTATATGAATTAATACACACGCATGTATATATATACTAATATATATAGGTATGTATATAGAAATATACTTAATATATTCATATGTGTAAGTATGTAAACTCTATTATATATATATATATATGCATATATATAGCTTTTAAATGTTTGTATACTCATTATTTTTTTAGAAATTTAATGTGTTTATAAAAGTGCATTATGTATATGAACACACATTCATAGACACGCACACACACACACACATACATGAATACTTTATTTATATATGTGCATGACCAAATTTATATTTATCACCCAAAAAAATACTTTAATTTTATAAAAAGAGATATATATATATATATAATGGTTCGTACACATAAGTGTAGTAATAAATATGTAATTGTTAATAAATAAATATATAAGTGTTAATCTGTAGGCATATATATATTCAATCTGTAATAAAAATTTATGTATAAACTTTTTTTTAAAGTACAAAATATTATTATAAATATTATTATATTAAAATATGAAACCATTAATATAAGGATTGAAATATAGTTAAAACTGTTATTTTATTAATACATGTTAATATATGAAGTTTAAAATATATGAATATTAATTTATAATATAAAAATCCATTTAAAATTTAAAACATACTAATATATATGAGTGTGTACATGATCAATAATTTTTAGATATATTTAATGAAATATTGGTATAAAAAATTTAATTTCTATATAGAGTATAAAAAAATATATTCTAAATCTTATACAACAAAATCTATGTTCTATGTATAATTATATATATGTTTATTTATATATAAATATGTTTATGTGATATATGTATGTAAGTGTGTACATATTTCTATTTATATATACTTGTAAATAGTTATATTTGTAAATAATTTTATATTTTTATAGGTGTATGCAGATACATACATATATTTTCATGTACTAATGGATTGGTATATTTTTTAAATAAATATAGTAATATGTATGTATGTAATTATAATAATATATTTATGTATGTATGTACATGAATAAATTTATATATATACACGTATAATCATTAATTTTCTAGAAAAATTCATCTATATGCAATTTTTAATTTATTTTGTTTTTATAAACAAATAACCTGTAAGAGTTTTTAAAAAAATTTGTTATAAATTTACAGTGCTAATTCACACCTATATATAAAAAATTGCAATTTAAAAAAATCACTACTACAAAATATGAATTTAACAACACAGAAAACAACCTTTGTTAATGCTAGAGAAGCACTGACTACCATAGAAAGATTAAAAGACATAGTCTTTTATCAGTGCTAAAAAAGAGTTGATAAAGGGGTTCTTTATCAACACTTGTAGAAGCACTGATAAAGGGTCATGCTACAAAGTACTATAACAGTACACTGCAACACCAGTGCAGTGTGCTGTAACAACACAACATAGTACAAAAAACACAACGAAATTAGAAAAATAAAGTACCAATATATAATTTAAATGAAATAAAATTTAAAACACAAATACAAGAAAAAAACTATATTATAGAAATTTCAAACATTGATTTATAAAATTACATAAGTACACATTATTAAATACATTAAAAAATATCAGTGTTCCTTTGTCTTTTGATCCTGACCCTTGATCGAGAAAAAAAATGAACCTGTATAAGAAAAAAATTCTCATGTTATTAATAATATAAATAAATAAATTAATAGAAAGTGTTAATTATAAAATAAACTTTTAGTCATACCATGATCATTTTGTATCAGATTGAGCTGTGGTTGATTCTTGCACATCACACTATTTCTTATTCTCCTTCAATCATTATTCAAGGAAAATTTACTGAATAAGTATAAAATAAAAATAATAAGGAAATTTATTAAGTAACAGAATATAGAATGATGAGAAAACAATCTTGGCTTATTCAGTTGGTTTTGGGGATGTGATGCGCGTTTTAAACTAAAATGATACTTATGTATTGAAAAGACACGCTTGGAGTCATACCGGTCACACCATGCATTGGATTGATGTGAGGGTGATTCCTACACATATATAATGAATTATAGATTGTTTTCCTAATGTATCAAAATAATACAAAAGTGTTTTCTCGGTTTTGAGTACATTGCTTGTATTTTTTTACTAAAATGTCATTTTAAACCAGAAACACGCACTTTAACTCATACTATTCATATATTATGTCAGTTTGACATGAGACTAATTAATAAATATAAAAAACGATTTATGAATAATTTTAATAAATTATCAAGACAATATGAGTGTGTTTTCTCAGTTTTCAATGAGTGACACTTTTTAAACTAAAATGTCGATTTTAAACTTATAACGGACACATTAAGTCATAACAGGAACATCATGTATCAGATTGAGGTGTGGTTTATTCCTAAACATTGAAAATGGATTATGGATTTTTTCCTAAAGTATCAAAATAATACAAATGTGTTTGCTCAATTTTGAGTAGGTTAGTTTTCCTTTTAACTAAAATTGATATCAATTTTAAATAAAAAGATGTACTTGGAGTCATACCGGTCACATCGTGCATCGGATTGAGGTGTGGATGATTCCTACATATCTAAAATAAATTATGGATCATTTTTCTAAAGTACCAAATCTATCTGAATGCATTTTCCTGGTTTTGAGTATATTTCTTGTCTGTTTATGAAAATTTCATTTTAAACTAGAAACATATACTTTGACACATACCAGTCACATTGTGTGTTAGTTTGACATGATAATGATCCCTACACATCTGAAATGACTTATGAAACATTTTACTAAATTATCATGATAACCCGAGTGTATTTTCATAGTTTTCAGTAAGTGATGCTTTTTGAACTAAAATGTTGATTTTAAACTAATAATGGACACATTGAGTCATACCGGGCACATCATGTATTATATCGAGGTGAGGTTGATTAATACACATAAAAAATGACCTATGGATCATTTTAATAAAGTATCAAAATAATAAGAATGTGTTTTCTTAGTTTTGAGTAGGTTAGTTGTCCTATTTACTAAAATTAATGCCAATTTTAAATAAAAAGATGCACTTGGAGTCATACTGATCACATCGTGCATCAGATTGAGGTAAGAATAATTACTAGACATCTCAAATGACTTATTTAAAATTTTACTAAATTATCAAATAAATATGAATGTGTTTTCTCTATTTTTGAGTATGTAACTTGTTTTTTTACTAAAATGTCATTTTAAATTGGAAACACATACTTTGACACATACCAGTCAAATCTGATGTCAGTTTGACGTGATACTGATTCCAATAAATCAAAACTAACTTATAAATCCTTTTTCAAAATTATCAAGACAATCAGAGTAAATTTTCTTGGTTTTCAGTGATTGACATTTTTTGAACAAAAACGCCGACTTTTAATTGATAACAGACCCATTGAGTCATACCGATCACATCGTGTATCATATTGAGGTGTGGTTGATTACTACATATAAAAATGACTTATAGATTATTTTACTAAAGTATCAAAATAACCTGAATGTGTTTTCCCATTTTTGAGTAGGTCAGTTTTCATTTTTAATAAAATTTATGTCAATTTTAAATAAAAAGATGCACTTGGAATCATACTAGTCACACCATGCGTTGGATTGAGGTAATAATAATTCCTAATTTTTTTTAAATTAATTATGAATTTTTTTCCTAACATATCAAAACAATATGAATGTGTTTACTTATTTTTGAGTATGTCACTGGTCTTTTTTACTAAAATGTCATTTTAAACTAGAAACATGTACTTTGGCTCATATCGATCACAATGTGTATCAGTTTGATGTGAGACTGAATCCTGCACATCAAAAATGACTTATGAATCAAATTCATAAATTATCAAGAAATTATGAGCATGTTTTCTCAGTTTTCATTGAGTGACACTTTTTGAAATAAACTGTCGATTTCAAACTGACAAAAGACACATTGAGTCATACCTAGAAAATTGTATATCAAATTATGGTGTGTCTGATTCATACATATTATAAATTACTTATAGATATATTATGTAAATTACTAAAACAATTGGAATATGTTTACTATGTTTTGAGTAGTTCAGCTATCCTTTTTACTAAAATTAAAGTCAATTTATATTAAAAAGATGCACTTGGAATTATACTAGGAACATAGTGTATCATATTGAGGTGCGGTTGATTCATAAAATCAAAAATGACTTATAGATTATTTTCCTAAAGTATCAAAATAATATGAATGTGTTTTTATGGTTTTGATTAGGTCAGTTTTCCTTTTAAATAAAATTGATGTCAATTTTTAATAAAAAGACGCACTTGGAGTCGTATCGATTACACCGTGCATTAGATTGAGGTGAGGCTGATTCCAACATATCTAAAATGACTTATGTATCATTTTAAAAATGTATCAAAAAAATATGAATGATTTTACTTAGTTTTCAACATGTCACTTTTCTTTTTTACTAAAATGTAATTTTTAACTAGAAACACACACTTTGACTCATACCTAATCACATCCTGTATCAGTTTGAATTGAGACTAATTCCTATACATAAAAAAAGAATTATGAATATATTTACTAAATTATCAAGAAAATATGATAATGTTTTCTCTGTTCTTTGTGAGTGACACTTTTTAACTAAACTATAGATTTAAAACTGATAACATACACATTGATTCATACCAGACACATCATGTATCATATTGAGGTGCATATGATTAATACACATCAAAAATTACTTATGGATCATTTTATTAAATCATAAAAACAACTAGAGTGAGTTTTTTGGATTTTGAGTAGGTCAGCTGTCCTTTTTACTAAAACTGATGTTAATTTTAAATAAAAAATTAACTTGGAGTTATATCAGTCACTCCATGAATCAGATTGAGTTGAAGATGATTCCTACACATACCAAATGACTTATGGGTCATTTTACTAAATTATCAAAACAATCAAAATATTTTCTCTTGGTTTTGAGTTTGTCAATTGTCCTTTTTACTAAAACTAATATTAATTTTAAATAAAAATAAGCAATTAGAGTCATACCGGTCACACCGTCTATCATATTACATTATGTAAACATCCTAAATGAATTATTTATCATTGTATTAAATTATAAAAAAAATTAGAATATGTTTTCTCAATTTTGAGTATGTTGGTTTTCTCTTTTACTAAAATTAATGTCAATTTTAAATAAGAAAAAGAACTTGGAGTCATACCAGTCACACCGTGTATCAAATTGAGGTGAGGATGACTCTTACATATCCAAAATTCTCAAAAAAATATTAACTTCCAATGTTAGAATGATTACCATTTCCTTTATTTATCAAACTACCAACACTGCAAATTGAATTGATGTTCTTAGCTAAAACAAATTTCTTGTTGTTGAAATATAGAAGAGTAGAGGAAGATCATGTTCCCAATATATCATGAGAATTCACCAAAATGGGATCATAATCTTCCTTTACTATTCTATATTTAATCAATGAGAAATATTTTTCTACTATGAACATCAAATTAATATGTAGTGTTGGAAGTTCGATAAAGAAAGTTAATGGAAATGGAAATCCTGGTAAAATTGGTAGAAAGAAACATTTTATTACTTTTGTGGCTTACTGTAGATAGTTGAAAGAAAAATATGACCTCCCAAAATATCTATGAAAAAACTAATTATGTATTAGATAAATATAATAGGAAAATTAACTTACAAATAGTATTTAAATGATGTCAAAATTAATTAAATAAGTAGTAAGAATTCACCTTTTCCTGAAGGTTGTATCCATTCTTGACATATTTCCTTATTTTCATTATCTCAGTTGTAGGCTCAAAGTAAAATATCTAACAATCATGAGAAACATAAAAAAAACCACCCCAAATTAGAAACAATAATCCACCAGTATTAGAAACTAGTTATTATATGAATAATACTAAAAATAAATAAAGTAATCATAAATATAAAATAATAAATTAATTATATAGATAATTATTTTACTGTGAAAACATCAATATTACCACTTTGATTGAACAATGGAGTGAACTTGAAGGAAATTGATAAATTCCAACACTGTAGGGGTGAAAATGTTTTGAGGGAGAATATTTTAGTGGATGTTTTGGTGAAGAAAGGAATAAAAGATTGATAGGCCACCCAAATCAAACAAAAGAATCCACCAGTATAAGAAAAAGATTATTATGTGATTAATATTAAAAATAAATAAATTAATAATAAATATTAAATTAGAAATTAATTTTATATACAATTATTTTACTTTGAAGCATTAAGATTGCCTTTGTGATTGAGCAGAGGCAGCGTTGTAGCTCTTCCTGCAAAAGAAATAGAGAAAACTTGAAGGAAAGTGACAAATGAAACACTGTATGGGTGAAATGGTATTAAGGGAGAATAATTATAGGGAAATTTTAGTGTATAAAGGCATGAATTATGGATGTAAGTATTATAAAATAAATGAACTTTTCAAGAAATAATGAAAATTAAATCAATGTTTTATTATATAATTTTTCTATAAAATAAAGTATATTGTAACATTACCATTACATATTTCCAAAGGGTTTACTTTATTATAGTTTATTCTTATGAGGTATTGGTAAAATCAACATGTTCAAAAGAATTTTTCTTTATGATTATCCAAAAAATTTATTTAGATTATGTTAATGAAGTAGAGAGCATATAATATTACAAGGAAAACATTGAATATTAAAAAAACTATTACCTTCTCATTGAACTATATTTATTTTTTAATGGTTTTAGGGATTTGGTTCCACTATAAATAATCCAAATCCCATTTTTTGTGATCCCATATAACATAAAAGACATTGTCTTTATTGGTACCTACATGAACTGATTGTGATCTCCCAATGAAAGGGTCATCCTTGATTGATTTTTTATCTAACTCGATTTTTTTTAGTTTCTAGTAGGAAAATCTACCAATTATTGTTTTCTGGATCTAAGACAAAAAATAATTGTGATTCCATTATTAATAGAGTTTTTTCCCTTACACATTGAAATTCACCTTCGCAAATCCCATTTCATCAACTTTCATCACACTCATATTGTCAACCCATTTGCAAAGAAAAATAGGCACTTGAAATATTGTATAATACAACTCGTATAAATTTTCAATAATGACAAAATATGAAATATTTTCACAAATTGGATTTATATCCTTGGAACCAAATATGTGCATCGCTTCTTATAAAAGCATAAAACTACTATTTTTCATTATACTGTAATCATCATGTTCTTTTGTAGAGAATGTATAACCATTGATTACAAAACCAATGTAATATATAACATTTTCATTTATTCCCTCAGCTAGCCATTGAATTAGTTTAGTAATTTAATTCATATTTTCAAATATCTCCTAATAAATTTGATATTAGAACCATCCTATAAACTATTGTTTATTTGTATTTGATATCCATCCTCATCAATTCATCCCCTAAACATTTATCATTTAATTTTGTTGTTTGACACACATCCTCTATATCTTATGGACATGTAACTATGTTACTTGAAATACTCTAATAAATATTAATCCATGGGATGACTAATAATAAGAGTAGTACAAGAAACATAAAAGAGATGGGGGATGAGTCTCAAGGAAACAAAATTAAATAATAATTGTTCAGGAGATGAAGCTGATGAGGATGAAAATTGTATTGTATTGTGTTCTCTAAAATGGGTAATGCCTCCCATTTATGATAATTACACCATCGACACTAGTTATTAACTCGTGTCCTATTGAAGGTGAGATTTTAGGGGAATAAACTTTCTTGTATGTGATTTAAGGGGTCGTGGTAGGGACATGTTATGATATATGAATCTTTAGGGCCTTTATGAATTCTATATTTATTGGATAAATCCCACTTTTAATACCTTAAAATATCTAAGACTAGTCCTACCTCTATTAAAATGATCTATCAAGTCTTTCACAAATATCCTAAACAAATGAAAATATAATGTATGAAATTAAGATGTAATAAGAAACCCAAATATGATAAACAAGAATAATAAACTATCATTCAATCAAATAGAAGATAAAAAAATGTATTGATAAAAAAAATTAATAAATAAAGAGTTATTTCATATACATAGATGGTAATCAGAGATTCCTAGGGGTGGAAACAATACATGTTGACCTAAAATTATGAATACCTAAAATAATTTCCAATAATTATTCCAATATATATAGGATTTTATAACCTCTATTCTATTTTTTGGGACAAGTGATGTAACAACCTAAGGAATTATTATGTTTAATATTAATGGTATATCAAATATTTGAAAACATCTTAAAGTTATAGTTCCAATTAAAAATCGATAAGTAATGAAAAAAATAATTTTAGGAAAAGAATATACCTAATAACGATAAAGGTTTTAAATATCTCAAAATTCTTAGTTCATAAATTTTTTCAATAATTATATCTCGATTTGTTGAAATCTAGAATTATTTTCAAGAAGATGAAGAGTAGGCTTTATAAGAAAATTTCATTTTCATGTCCATTATGGGTTCTATGGTGATTTTGGGCACATAGTATAAAATTTTAGTCATAATGAAATAAATAATAGTAATTATGGATGATATAGAGGTTTTAAGTTAAATGGGGGATGACCCACTCTTATAAAAATATTTTCAAAGTGAGACGAATCATCATAACAAGTTTCTATTTTTTAATTGTATACATATAAATTTTCGTAATATATTTGTATAACATATTTTTATAATATATATTTTTATAATATAATTTTATAATATATTTCTATAGTATATTTTCATAATATATTGGTATAATATATTTTTATAATATATATTTGTATAGTATAATATATATATTTGTATTTGTATAATATATATATTTAAATAATGTATTTGTATAATATATATCTATATAATATATAAATATTTTTATTTTTAAAATATACATGTGTGTGTGTGTGTATGTATAATATATAAATATATAATATATAATATAAATATATATCTTTATTTTTTATATATTTGTATTTTTCAAATTTATACATATAAATATATAAATATTTAATATATTTATATATGTAATGTGTTAAATACATTTAATACAAAATTATAAGTATATATATAAACACACACACACACATATATATAGTATTATATATATATAAAGACACATATAAATATATATTAATATACATAAATATAAATGTATTTATAATCATGTGTGTGGGTCTGTGTGTCTATGTAAATATAATTATATTATAAATTCACCATTATATATATATATATATATCATTATATTGATATGTTTCAGGTGAGGTGGGCATGCATCTGAATTTCATTCCATATACCATATGGTCAAGTCTAACATGAAAAGAATTTCTTGTTTGGTGTTGTCTCTGTGTAGAAGGGTGGCAGTGGTTTCCTGTGCTAGTAGGAGAAAGCACTTGAGGGGGGAGGCAGTCATGTTCATAAGGAGGGAACGATGAAAATGAAATTTATTCTATATTAAAATTATGAAAAACTTTAAGGGTTCAGTGATCTCATGAAGCAGGAGTGAGTGGCATTGGGGTTGGTGGGTTTCACAGAATCAGCAGGCAGTGGGGGTGGGGAAGTGAAAGGAACGATAGCCCTATCTCCTTTCAACCAAATATCCCTAATAAACACTATTGACCACATGGATATGTCAACAGTAAATAAAAAATGATGATAAAAAAATTCAAATAGATCTCTCCAAATAATAAATCAACGAGTGAGGAGGATGAGGAGAAAATAAGATACTTGGGATTGAAGCTTTGAATCGTTCAGGAGAAAGTAGAGGTATCGAAAACCTAGAAAACATTTGATCATTGGATTCATTCGACACTTGAATTGTTCGAGCTGTGGATTTGAGGCCTTAAAATTGTTTGATCCTTGGATTTGAGCCTTGATTTGAGCTTCGATTCACCGAGGAGTGTCGGTAGAGGGTGGCTTCTGCAGAAAGCTTTGGTATCGTGATAAGTTCACGACTAGGGTTAGGGTTATTTAAATAGATCATAAAACTTTTATCAGCACTTGAAAAAATCACTCATAAAGATATCTTTTATCAGCAATTATTTGGGGCTTTTAAAAGTCATCTTTATTAATGTTTTTTAGCACTAATAAAGCTAGATCTTTATTAGCGCTAAAAAAGCACTAATAAATATGCCTTTTATCAGTGCTAGTTAATTAAGCATTGATAAAGGATTTATAATTGTAATTATAAATATTTTTTTTGTAAATATATTTATATAATTATATATATATATATAATATAGAAATATAAATATAGTAAATATATTCTTTATTTTAATTTATTTATTTTAATTTTATAATTATTTATTTATAATTATATAACTACTTTAAAATATATATATATATATATAAAATTAATAAATAAATATAAATATAAATATAGTAAATATATTCATATTTTAAATAAATTTATAATAAATTTATAATTATTTAAATATATATAATTATTTATTTATAATTATATAAATACTTTTTTTAAAATAATATTTATATATTTATAATTATGAATATATAAATGTACACAAATAGTAAATATACATTTTTAGATATATTTATTTATAAATACTTTTTTATAAATATGTTTTTAACATTATTAATGAATATTTAGTCTTAAGTGCATGCACGTTAAAAATGAGTAAAATTGAATAATTAAAAATGAGTGCACTTTAATAATATTGAAAAAATAGAAAATTTTTATTAATTAAATATAAATTATTAAAATATATATATATATATTGAAATAAATATGAATACATATTGAAAATATTAAAACATAGTAAATAAATAAATAAATATAATAAATAATATAAATTAATTAAATTCAAAAAAAAATATTTGTGTGTGCATGCATTATATATAAAAATGAATTAATTGCGTATATGTGAAATCAATATAACACAAGTTAGATCTATGTTAAATTGAAAAATCAAATGACATTCAATTATGTCCATTACTCGATGCAATTAGTCAGTATTTTTAATTCTTATTAATTTTTAATTATAAACCATTATTCACTAAATATATTACTATTTAATGTAAAGCATAAATATTTTGTATTATATAAATCATATTTATATAAATACATATATATCCATATATTTAATATATACGATTTATTAAGATTATTAATAATTATTTAATTAATAAAATGTTTAATATTTTTCTCAATTTACTTATTTTTAATTTTTATTTGTTTAATTTTCATTTTAAATATATATATATATTTAATATATACTATTTCTTAGTATATATAAATTATATATACTATAATCAATTTATTCATTTTATCAATAATTATTTAATTAATAAAATTTTTCATATTTTTTTTAATAAAATAATTTTAAATTTTTATTTATTTAATTAATTAATTTTATTTAGACCTTTATAAATGCTAAAAAACCACTGATAAAGGATTCCTTTATGGGTACTAAAAATTAAGTGATGATAAAGGGTACCCTTTATCAACACTAAAAATAAAGCACTGATAAAGGGTACCCTCTATCAGTACTAAAAATAAAGTGCTGATAAAGGGTGCCTTTTATGAGCATTAAAAAAATCATTGATAAAAGGTACCCTTTATTAGTGCTTGTTTTAGCACTCATAAAGGGAACCTTTATCAGCATTTTTTTCTTGCACTAATAAAGACCATCATTGTTAAATACATGTTTTGTAGTATTGAATGCATCATAAATGGATTTACATTTATTCGTATTAATGTAACGATCACATTAGTGCTAAAGAATTGAAATTCTGATATCATTTGACCAAAATATATTAGATCAAATATTTTTGGTGAAAAAATTCAATGGATGAAAGAGAATTTTAATTTGGGGTTAGCAATGGGGGCATGCGCTTGGGGGTATATAAGTAATTAAATATATATCCATTTAAAAAACACTATCATAGAAGGAAGGAGATTCCTCTAGCTATCTCTTGTCCATGAGTCACCATCAGAATCACTAAATTAACCTACTATTTCAGGTGGGAAATGGAGATGATGAAATCCAGGTGTGGGGGTAGGGGTACGTGGCCAGGCTGTGGGTGATAAGGGAAGGGAGACATCAATAAAGTAAGTTCTCAGTGGTGTAAATTATTATTATATTTTATAATCTATTTATAAATACATTTTTATAAAGTATTTATAAATTTCCACACACACACACACACACACACACACACACATATATATATATATATATCAAAAAATATATTTACATATATATAAATACTAGTACTTCACCTATGAAAACGCACAGGTCTGTTCGACATTAAGATTCATAAAATAAGAAAATAAAATGTTGTTTGAATAAAAATAGTCTAGAATACAATAAAATAAAAATTACCAGAAAATTTAAAATAGTTAATTGGTTTTGATAAAGATAAGAGGAAACTGGAAAAATTGATTATCAAAATTCAGTCATTTTTTTCAGAATTATTTTTTAAGTTTTCCTTTGTAGATGGTCGAGGTACATTGTAATGGTCTATTATAGCCTCAGAGTCCCCACACATTATAATATCATGTTTCATAACATCTTCACCATTAAAATCACACAATAGAGTTTTTTACAAAGTCAATCAAGTTATAATATTAAGTAAAAAATATTAATGAGTACTAGAATCACAAAATTTGAAATCAAAATTTTAAAAATTGTAAATTGAAAAGAATAAGTGAATTGTATGTTTTAAACCTATAATATCTAGAAATGAGCAAAAAAAATTCATTTTCCTAATATAATTTGAAATCATATACCTTTAACATTTGGCCAGGATTCTTAAAAAATATATATATAACTTTTTTTCAAGAATTTGGAATAATAATGTACAAAATTTTTGATATGAGGAAAGAACATTTTTTGGATGTGTATATAGTGTTGAAGTGATAGGTAGTGTTATGGATTTTTTAATAAATATATTTTTTGAAAATCTAAAACTTTCAGTGATAATGATGGTGTTGCCCATAATTAATTCATTTGTCATTTACCTAGTCACATTGGTCACTAAATCATTGTTTTGAAATTCAATGTTCCAAACAACTTGAAAAAATAACTCCTCAAGGCCTACATATGTAGTGACATTACTCATAATCCATGGGATCTACTATTAATTTCTCTATCACTTTTACAATTTAAAAATTCAATTACTTCTACATTAATAACCCAAAAAAATACCTAATTTATTTGTACATTACTTTATTGGTAAAACAAATAAAAAAGGGAGCTGATATGAGTTAAATAATTGGGTTGTTCAATTATTAATAAAGAAACCATATATATATATATATATGCCTGTTTGTGTAGAATGGATGCTCATGTGGAATGGTTTTAGAATTATGGATCAAGTAAAAGTAGATATATAACACAAAAAAGAATAAAAAATAATTGAATAAAGTATAAATATAATTATAATAATGGAAAATAAGAGTACAAATATATACCTGAGTACAGATGCTCTTATAGACCCCTTTAATACAAATAAAACAGATGTACTCTTATAGGCATGGATTTAGTTTCTTATTTTAGTAGTACTATATTATAGTCATGGATAAAAAGTATAAATATTTTTTTTCAATAAAAAAGTTTCAATAAAAATAATAGTCAATAAAGAGTAAATATATATACCTAAGTAGATGAAATATGCATGGTTGATTTAACAAATTCAATGTGAGTAATGCTACTAAGTCATGAAGATCCTTTTCATTGATTCTCCTATGAATTAAGGATAAAAATAATGTTATAATGTGCTTGTTGTTGTTTTTATATATATGAAATTTAAGAAATTTAAAACAATAGTTTCTAGTCATGTTTAGTGATGCTACTAAATCATGAAAACCCACTAATTCGATGCTTCTACAAAGTAATTATAAAAAACAATAATGTAATGCATATGTTGTTATTTTTTCTGTAAATTCAATTTTATAACTTGAAAACAATAGTACTTAGTAATGTTCAAAAGTGTGATCAAAATTATGGATTTAATTTTCATTTTCAGAGAGGAAAAGAACTTTGTTAGTGTTTTTTCTAAAGAATAGTGACAATCTTGAATGTTGTAATCTATTACGTTAGTAGATAACAAAATACATTTTGATTTTAAAATATTTAACTTTAGAGGAAAACCAAACTCAACATTTTCTTGTATTTAAAATTAATATAAATGATTGTTTCATTCCACTATAAATGTATTGAAACAATGCACAAAAGTATATATGTGTACCTATATCAAAACATTTTTCAACTATGAAACTATTTTAGTTATAAATTTCGTAGCTTGATTATCAAAGAGAACAACTGAAAATTCCTCCCTATAACCAGTAACCATCAGTTTCACTCTAAATATGTTAGATTTAAAATTCAGTTTGTAAAGACCCAGAAATTTCAAGGAATTTTTTTTGTTAGTTTCTTTGGAATTTTACATGAACGCAGGATTCTGACAGCGCCTGATTCCGAGGCCCGGTGTGCATGGAATCATTTTTCAAAGTTTAGCTCAGGTACGTTCAGTGAACGAACGAGTGGGTTTTTCCATCTTTTTAACCGGTGCTCGGAATTGAAATCTGAGGGCACCGATGAACTCGCGGCGCTGATATTCTCTTAAGGGGACCTTTACCGCAGTTGCGTTTTGACGTATGTGGTAGTTAAAAATTTGGGGTTTCAATAGGAATTAAATAAAATTGTTGTGAAACAATTTTATTTAAGTGGAAGTTTTTTTCATCTAAAAGGAAGTTGGAGGTGGGGCTCACACCCCACCTAACTTCCCATGGAAAAATATCTAAGGTTGGTGGAGCCCACACGAGCCCCCAACTTTTCACTTTCCCTCAACACCTTGAAACCCCTCTTTAACTTCCCTTCTAATTAATTGAGGAAACACTTCCTCTCCCTCTCTCTTCCACTTTAATGTTGCCAACCCAAGTTAATCAATGAATTCTAACTATTTAATTAATTTATTAAGTTGTTTGAATTTTGAATAACTTGGGTGAATAAAATAATGGCTTGGCCATTATATTATTTTGGCACTTGTTGTGTGGGGATTTTGGGGGAAGCTCTAGTGAAATTGAGAAGGGTGTTCGTCTCTTAAAAATAAGAACACCGACCATCCAATGAGGAACATCTTCTCCCAGTGAAGAATGTTTCACGCCTTCAACTCTTCTTCTTCCTCCGCGTCAAGGGAGAAGACACCGTTAGTGAGGAGCATCGTCTACATCAACGACTCCTCCTTCGACAATGACAGAATCAACACCATTCTTCCACGACACCCGACTACCACGACGTTCGGCTTCTGCGACTCGACGACGTGCGACATCAATTTCGAGGTAGGGTTTTTATTTATGTATAATTTAATTCCCTTGTTTCTTTTGTTCAAAAAGAAAACAAAGAATGCAGGTCAACTTGTTGTCATGTTGATTCGCGAATGTTTTAATTGCGGGTTGAGAATTTTGGTATACTTCAATTTTATTTGAGGGAACGTGGAATGGTTTGCTTCAATTTTATTTAAATAAAATTGATTATTGTTTTTTATTTATAAAATCCTGTTTAAACTTGGTTAATTGATAACACCTAACGTGGAGGGCGTGGGCTGAACAAACACAGCCCAACAACCCTCCGCAGATTGATGTTGGTGCTCGGATTGACGGCGACGACGCAACGGGTTCTTGGTTCGTGTACAGGGGTGCAAAACTGTGGAAGGAGAATGAATATTGGAGAGATAAAAATATCATAATGATATTTTAATTCAAAGAAATGAAAAGTATGGGCGGTGCTTGATTGAAGGGCCGGCCGCTAGGGTTGCAGGGGAGAAATCGTGAAAAATAAGAGTTTGGAGAGATAAAGATATTTGAGAAATAAAACAAAAAGAAACAAAAAGAAGTATAAGCGTTGGTGATTGAGTGGCGCAAAAGAGGAATTTTGGGCGTGGATTTTTTGTGTGGAGTTAAGGATCTATAAATAAATAATCAATTAATAATAATAAAAAAATATTGTTATTATTACTTTTGTTGATAAAACACTCTTTCGACGGTATCTTCTCCGTGCGACCTCGGTTTCACGAACCGTCAGCGGCAGTGTGACCCTGACTCCGAGACGAAATTTATGAGTCCAATATTGGATATATTTTTCGGGTTTTTGGATTGGGTACCCGAAGCGCTTGGAAAATAATAGATTTAATAATATTATTAAATCTTCAACCCGCCATAACTCAGGCGTGCGATGTCCAATTGGCATGCCGTCAGTGGCGATGTAATCCTGACATCAATATGGTCGATTCAAGTCTAATGTTAAATACTAAATTCTGGTTTGTGGCTCAGGCCCATGAAACACCGAATAATAATATTATTATTATTACGGGATCTTGTATCGGACATATCTCTCTCATACGGTGTCGGAATGTCGAACCGTCTGCGAGGTTGCGACCCTGGAATTAAGACGGATGTTTCAAATCCAATTTTGGATATTTAAGTCAAGGTCGACGTGTGGGCCCCACGAGGCCCGGTTCACGCGTGTTGCGGTGAAATGAAACCTTTTCACCGGCTATCCGATTTGGACCAATGGGTATTCCATTTCGTGTGTTTTTTCATATGGATCGCAATGGTGTGACCGGTTTGGTTAACCAGTGTCACTTGAAGTACGGCCGGGTTGGTTCGAACCTGAAACCAACCGGGCCCTCGGAGCAGAAACACTTATAGCTTGAGCTTCGGACGTCCGATTGACGTGCCGTCAACTTTTTTGGATTCCTCTTGATGAGACGGAACTTTCGGCATACTTAGCCTGAGGTTTGGACACAGTTGGATAGTGGCCGGGTTGTATTGAACCCGAAATCCAACCAGACCCCTGGAACGGAAAAACTGATAACATTCAGACCAGACGTCCGTTTGACGAACCGTCAGTGGCATTGATGATCATGTTGAGAAACAGTCCCTATGAGTATACCCTATGAGATTTCGGGGTACAGATGAGATACGTCTGGGTTGGTTTGCACACGAAACCAACCGGGCCCCTAGGACGAAAAGGCTAATAACTCACAGACCGGGCATCTGATTGATGCGCCGTCTGTTGCATCGAGACCCCTATGACAAGGCGGTCCTTTGAGATACTTCTTAGTGGGACTTTGTGATACTTGGAGTATCTACCAGTAGCTCGTGGAGAGGACCTTCCCGGAGACGAGTGTGCAGAGTACGAAGACCATGTAACTGGATGAGACCTGACGACTGCTTGACCGACTCGATTGGGAGTGAGTCGACTAGCCCAGTGGACGGAGCACTACTTTGTTTGGGTGCAAACCCATGGCGGACGGAGCACTACTAAGTTTAGGTGCAGACCCGCGGTACTTGTCTGGAGAGTACCTCTGTAGGCTATTAGGGGGTGTGCACTACTGTGTTTGGGTGGCATACCCCGGCGGGAAGCACTACTGTGTTTGGGTGGCTGGCCCGCGGTACTCGACAGGAGGAGTACCTCAACAGTCTTAGGTTAGTGAGAAGTACCTCAGAGTCATGATAGGACCACTGTACACTCCAGAGACGGGGCTCTTCAGCAGTTATAGTTTCGATAATGAAAATCCTGGTTTGAGCTGAGTCTATGACCTTTGTGTTTACCTCATGATTGAGATGGGTCACTTGATAACTTAGTTATATGTATGGGAATATACCTGGGTAGTGGTTATCCGTTGATTTCATAATCTTTGTGTTTCCTCTTGATTGAGATGGGTTACTTGATAACTTAGGTATATGTATGGGCATATACCTATATAGAGGTTATCTATTGAGATTTTCTTTGTGGTTATCCTTGTTGGTTTTAGTGAGACCTTGAGGGTCTCTGGGTTCCTACTGAGTATCGTATACTCACCCATGCATGGGCTATGCCCGCACCTCGTTGTGTTGGTTGCAGACAATGGGAAGCACTGACAGAGGCCGAGTGTTTGAGGACTGGATGGTACCCGGAGGTGGACCACACAATGAGTCAGTAACCGGAGGTGGACTTCACGGTGAGACGACACTTGGAGGAGGTTGATGGGCGAGAGCGTTGTGGAGGCCATCTGTACCTACCCTTCAGGTAGGACCGTGGTGGATGATCCAGGAGCTGCGCTATCTGTATCTACCCTTTAGGTAGGATCCGAGGAGGACGACCTAGGAGCTACTTCCTTTCTTCTAGCTGTTTTTCTTTTTCTGTTGTACTTTCATTCAGTTGTAGCTGTACATTCAGTTGGGTTTGTATTCTGTCCCATTCACTTTTCAGCACTTCCTTTTGTACTTAGTGTTTTACTTCCACTTGTACTCTGTGGTGTTTTGTTTACTTTTATAAAGGAAATGCCTTCCCAGTTATCGAGAATTATGCCTTTGGTGCTAGTTGCCAGCCCCTGGCCTATGGAAGGCGGGCTTGGGGGTAGTCACGACACGGGCCCCGAGGACAGTTCGTGACAAATTGGTATCAGAGGAGTCGGTTCTACCGCAGAACATAGGACTCTGATATTTTCTTTTTGTGAAAGCAATAGTGTTAAGGGTACTAAGTGTGGTTTTCAGTTCAGGGAGTCCAGTGTTGGTGCGGCGGCCAACGTATCCGTACACCAGGACCCGGACTACTGATTTCCTACTTTGTGCACGAAAACCCTGATTGCGTGTGTGTTTCCAAGAGTTTTTAAGTTAGGTCAAACTGGGTCATCTCACCAGGTATAAAGCATTTGAACGTGTTGCATCTATTCAGGATGTCTCCACGCAGATAGTCAGTTGGAGTTCTGAGATAGTCTACGATGACGGTCCACCAAGCGACAAGGATCCGGTGCAAGGCCCTTTTTACTATATTGGCACCCTCAGGTGGTGTACCAGCACCACCACCACCTATTGGGCAGAAGATTCCACTTTCTATACTAGAAAACGGTGCATGCTGACAGAGCACGATGCATGAGTTCCAGTAGTAGAGGCCTCCGAGGTTACGAGGTGAGGTAGATTCCCAGACAGTAGAGGACTGGCTGGAGGCGATTGCTAGAGTTTTCCGCCTAGCTGAGACACAAGTAGAGTCGATGGTAGACTTGGCTACTAGTGTTTTCCAGTGAGTGACCATAAGGATGGTCCGCATAGTGATGAGGCTTTGGTACGTGGACCGATTCCTGAGATAGTGCCTTCGGGTAGTGTGTCAGCTATACATCACTACCTGTTGGTCAATAGTTACAACTAGCGGTACCGGTAGGTGACACATGTAGGATTACTTCCTTACACGTGTTCCAACATCAGATACCCTCAAGTTCCTAGGTGAGCCCTACTCACAGGTAGCTGATGACTAGCTTGAGGAGGTGGCTGAGAGTTTTCTAGAGCTTATACAGCTTCGGAAGGACGACATGTCGGTAGTTGAGAATTCATCAGGGTGTACCAAACCATTCCTGGTACTCGATGAATGCGATTCGATCAGTGCTATAGAGCTCGGACCTCTGAGCGTGGTGTGTTTAAGGAAATCCGAGCCATCACCTTTTCTCTATGCATTCTTACTTATTCTAGGGTGCTAGAAATAACCTTTATGGTTGAGATTTCTTTTGTTGGATGGATGCAGTCAATGAAGGTTAGAAGTGGGAAAGCTGGAAACTAGCGCTAGTCTCGGAGACTTGGGCATGTAAAATGTTTCAAGTAGAGGAAGTAAAAAAAATACAGATGAGTCTGTGAAGCAGTAGACGTGGAGACAGAGCTAGGAGAGCAGCATGAGGTGGTGTACATTTCAACATGTTACAATCACCCGCCTTTGTAGTCCCCACTGGGCTCAGGGAGCTGGAGGGCAGGGGAATAGAGTAGCAACATGTGGTCAAGGAGTGTGACCTAATGGCTCTAAGAATGATTCTAGGGACAGTCTGTTTCCACTACTAGCTTTCATAGTAACAGACGTTGAAATGAATCATTCCTTCCTTCCATGAATCTTGTCCTAGACCTAGAGTTTCCGGTTAAAACCATAGACTTGACCCTCACGTCTGGAGATACCTTGTGAGGAGACTCGATAATCACACATACACCGACAGTGTGGTCTGACCCTTAAGGCGAGAGTTTCGGTTGGAATCTCTTGGTGGCAGCGTCGAGGCCTTACAACGTTGGTCCGGGTATGGATTGGATCCACATTTCATACACTGATTGACTGTATTAGGCAAAGAGGTTGTGGTTTACCTACAACGTTGGGATGGGTTTTCCTTGGTCGGCGAAAGGGAAACCCCAGGCAGCACAAGATAAACTCATGCATAGGAGGGTGTATCCAATCACTCTTGAGTCGGTCAACCTTACGCTCGTGGCAACAGGAGTTTTGAGTTTCAGTTCTAATCAGGAAATGGAGACCTCTAGAGTTCGAGGATGACGATCACGACCTTATACGGGTCTCACCTCGACAAGGTTTACAGAGATGAGGCCAAGGTGACAAGTAATCTCTGAGGATCAGCAGACCTTTTTCAGGTCCTCAGCAGGGTAGGCAAGGTGGCTTACCATTTTACCCATCCACCTCAGTTGCACCAGGTGCACGACGACTTCCACGTATCTCAACTGGGGAGATACGTGCTTAACTCGACACATATCATCGACCATGGGGAGTAGGACATTGCCGATGGAGTGACTTTTGTGGGGTATCAATAGTGGTTGAGGATCAATATGTACGGTCCTACGAGGACGGTTGATTCCTCTTGTGCGTTTTTGTTGGTAGCACAGAAACCTCCATGTGAGCACATGGGAGCAGGAGGCTCATATGCGTGCTCAGTACCACTTTTGTTTCCCTAGTTTGTGTTATAGCTTTACGGGGACATAAATCTCTGAGTTGGGAGTAATGTTAAGACCCGAAAATTTCAAGGGATTTTTTTTCTTAATTTATTTGGAATTTTACATGAACGCAGTTTTTGACGGCGCCTGATTCCGAGGCCCGGTGTGCCCGGAATCATTTTCCGAAGTTTAGCTCGAGTATGTTCAATGAACGAACGAGCGGGTTTTTCCATCTTTTTAACCGATGCTCAGAATTGAAATCTGAGGGCACTGATGAACTCGCGGCGCCGATATTCACTTAAGGGGACCTTTACCGCAGTTTCGTTTTGACGTATGTGGTAGTTAAAAATTTGGGGTTTCAATAAGAATTAAATAAAATTGTTGTGAAACAATTTTATATAAGTGGAAGTTTTTTCCCTCTAAAAGGAAGTTAGAGGTGGGGCTCACACCCCACCAAACTTCCCATGGAAAAATATCTAAGGTTGGTGGAGCCCACACGAGCCCCCAACTTTTCAATTTCCCTCAACACCTTGAAACCCATCTTTAACTTCCCTTGTAATTAATTGAGGAAACTCTTCCTCTCCCTCTCTCTTCCACTTTAATGTTGCCAACACAAGTTAATCAATGAATTCTAACTATTTAATTAATTAATTAAGTTGTTTGAATTTTGAATAACTTGGGTGAATAAAATAATGGCTTGGCCATTATATTATTTTGGCACTTGTTGTGTTGGGATTTTGGGGGAAGCTCTAGTGAAATTGAGAAGGGTGTTCGTCTCTTAAAAATAAGAACACTGACCATCCAATGAGGAACATATTCTCCCAGCGAAGAATGATTCACACCTTCAACTCTTCTTCTTCCTCCATGTCAAGGGAGAAGACACCGTTAGTGAGGATCATTGTCTACATCAACGAATCCTCCTTCGACAATGACGGAATCGACACCATTCTTCCGCGACACCTGACTACCGCGACGTTCGACTTCCACGACTCGACGACGTGTGACGTCAATTTCGAGGTAGGGTTTTTATTTATGTATAATTTAATTCCCTTGTTTCTTTCGTTCAAAAAGAAAACAAAGAACATAGATCAACTTGTTGTCATGTTGATCCACGAATGTTTTAATTGTGGGTTGGGAATTTTGGTATGCTTCAATTTTATTTGAGGGAACGTGGAATGGTTTGCTTCAATTTTATTTAAATAATATTGATTATTGTTTGTTCTTTATAAAATCCTGTTTAAACTTGGTTAATTGATAACACCTAACACGGAGGGCACGGGCCGAACAAACACGGCCCGACAACCCTCCGCAGATTGTTGTTGGTGCGCGGATTGACGACGATGATGCAGAAGGTTCTTGGTTCGTGTACAGGGGTGAAAAATGTGGAAGGAGAATGAAAATTGGAGTGATAAAAATATCATAATGATATTTTAATTCAAATAAATGAAAAGTATGGGCGGTGCGTGATTGAAGGGCTGGCCTCTGGGGTTGCAGGGGAGAAATCGTGAAAAATAAGAGTTTGGAGAGATAAAGATATTTGAGAAATAAAACAAAAAGAAACAAAAAGAAGTATAAGCGTTGGTGATTGAGTGGCGCAAAAGAGGAATTTTGGGCGTGGATTTTTTTTGTGGAGTTAAGGATCTATAAATAAATAATCAATTAATAATAATAATAAAATATTATTATTATTACTTTTGTTGATAAAACACTCTTTCGACGGTATCTTCCCCGTGCGACCTCGGTTTCACGAACCGTCAGCATTAGTGTGACCCTGACTCCGAGATGGAATTTATGAGTCCAATATTGGATATATTTTTTGGGTTTTTGGATCGGGTACCCGAAGCGCTCGGAAAATAATAGATTTAATAATATTATTAAATATTCAACCCGCCATAACTCTGGCGTGCGACGTCCGATTGGCTTGTCGTCAGTGGCGATGTAATCCTGACATAAATACGGTCGATTCAAGTCTAATGTTGAATACTAAATTCTGGTTCGTGGCTCGGGCCCACGAAACACAAAATAATAATAATATTATTATTATTACGGGATCTTTTATCAGACATATCTCTCTCATACGGTGTCAGAATGTCGAACCGTCTACGAGGTTGCGACCCTGGAATTAAGACGGATGTTTCAAAACCAATTTTGGACATTTAAGTCGAGGTCGAGGCACGGGCCCCATGAGGCCCGGTTCGCACGTGTTGCGGTGAAATGAAACCTTTTCATCGTCTATCCATTTTGGACCAATGGGTAGTCCATATCGTGTGTTTTTCCGTATGGATCGCAATGGTGTGACCAGTTTGGTTAACCGGTGTCACTTGAAGTATGACCGGTTGGTTCGAACCTGAAACCAACCGGGCCCTCGGAGTAGAAACGCTTATAGCTTGAGCTCCGGACGTCTGATTGACATGTCGTCGACTTTTTTGGATTCCTATTGATGATACGGAACTTTTTGCATACTTCTCCTGAGGTTTGGACGCAGTTGGAGAGTGGGATGGTTGGATTGAACCCGAAATCCAACCGGGCCCCTGGAACGGAAAAACTGATAACTTTCAGACCAGACGTCCGTTTGACGAACCGTCGGTGGCATTGGTGATCACGTTGATAAAAGGTCCCTATGAGTATACCCTATAAGAGTTAGGGGTACAGATGAGATACGGTCGGGTTGGTTCACACACGAAACCAACCGGGCCCCTGGGACGAAAAGACTAATAACTCACAGACCGGGCGTCCGATTGACGCACCGTCTGTTGTGTTGAGACACCTATGACAAGTCGGTCTTTTGAGATACTTATTCGTGGGACTTTGTGATACTTGGAGTATTGACCAATAGCTCGTGGAGCGAACCCTCCCGGAGACGAGCGTGCGGAGTACGTAGACCATGTAGCCGGCTGAGACCTGACGACTGCTTGACTGACTCGAATGGGAGTGAGTCGACTAGCCCAGTGGACGGAGCACTACTTTGTTTGGGTGCAGAACAATGGCGGACGGATCACTACTGAGTTTAGGTGCAGACCCGCGGTACTTGTCTGGAGAGTACCTCTGTAGGCTATTAGGGGGTGTGCACTACTGTGTTTGGGTGGCATACCCCGGCGGGAAGCACTACTGTGTTTGGGTGGCTGGCCCGCAGTACTCGACAGGGGGAGTACCTCAGCAGTCTTAGGTTAGTGAGCAGTACCTCGGAGTCGTGACATAACCACTATACACTCCAGAGACGGGGCTCTTCAGCAGTTACGGTTTCAATAATGAAAATCCTGGTTTGAGCTGAGTCTATGACCTTTGTGTTTACCTCATGATTGAGATGGGTCACTTGATAACATAGTTATATGTATGGGCATATACCTGGGTAGTGGTTATCCGTTGATTTCATAATCTTTGTGTTTCCTCTTGATTGAGATGGGTTACTTGATAACTTAGGTATATGTATGGGCGTATACCTATGTAGAGGTTATCTGTTGAGATCTTCTTTGTGGTTATACTTGTTGGTTTTAGTGAGACCTTGAGGGTCTCGGGGTCCCTACTGAGTATCGTATACTCGCCCCTGCATGGGCTATGCCCGCACCTCGTTGTGTTGGTTGCAGACGATGGGCAGCGCTGACTGAGGCCGAGTGTTCGAGGACTGGATGGTACCCGGAGGTGGACCACACGACGAGTCAGTAACCGAAGGTGGACTTCACAGAGAGATGACACTCGGAGGAGGTTGACGGGAAAGAGCGTTGTGGAGGCTATCTGTACCTACCCTTCAGGTAGGACCGTGGTGGATGATCTAGGAGCTGCACTATCTATACCTACCCTTCAGGTAGGATCCGAGGAGGACAACCCAGGAGCTGCATCCTTTCTTCCATCTGTTTGCCTTTTTCTGTTGTACTTTTGTTTAGTTGTAGCTGTACTTTCAGTTGGGTTTGTATTCTGGCCCATTCACTTTTCAGCACTTCCTTTTGTACTTAGTGTTTTACTTTCGCTTGTACTCTACGGTGTTTTGTTTACTTTTTTAAAGGCAATGCCATCCCAGTTATCAGTAATTACACCTTTGGTGCTAGTCGCCAGCCCCTGGCCTATGGAAGGCAGGCTTGGGGTAGTCACGAAACGGGCCACGAGGACGGGTCGTGACACGGTTAGACAATGATTTATATCAAATAATATAATCCAAAAATAACCAATTAACAGAGTAATTATTAAGTAATATATAAAATAAATAAATTAAATCCTTAGATTAGTGCTATTAGGAAAGGATTTATAGTTCTTGCAACAAATATTTCCATCCAAAATGTCAAATTCCTTCATGAAAGAGTTTCATGATTCATAATACCAACTGCAGGTGCTTTGAATTTTCCATATTATAGCTATAGTTAAACACTGTGTAAGCTAGGAAAACGTTTGATCAATTAATTTTTTCTTGAATATAATGAAAAATAATAGAACATTTATGTAATATTTCATATTAAAATTGAAAAGTTCCGGACATTTTATTAACTTCTTGAAATCTTTTTATGTTGTGAATTGTTTTTTTGTTTCTCTATTACAACATAATTGTCGAAGATTTTTTTCCATTGTGTTGTTGGTGGACTAATAATTTGTGGTGGAATGAAATATGTAGACCTAATAGTTGAAAAATAAGCAATATTATCAATTATAAACAGTGGATAATACATAAATGATGTATAAAATATTAAAAAAAATAAATGACAAGAAATTTTATTTGAAATGGAACCTGGTGCTAAAGGTTTTTTACTATTGGAATATTAGGGTTGGGAAGTAATTTTGTTTCATTCAAGAAAGCTATTATAATAATGGAAGATGCATCAAATTCCAAAATATAAGCTAAGAGTATTTTATTAAATACATTTACAAAATGAAAAATAAATATAAAGAGAAAAGGGTAATGAATATATAGAAATATTACTTCCCAAACTCTTTTCCCTAATAAGAAACATTACCAAAATAGAATATGACATATTTATTTTTTCCAAATAATTTTACTTCTCAGTAAAAAATCACCCCATAAACATTAATTAACTTGTAAGCCTCTAAAACCAAATAAAGAAACATAATTGTTAGTTTTAATTTATTATACATGTAATGTAAAATGAAAAAATGGATAACCTTCCATCCTCTAGAAATTTTTTTATCTTTATGTTGGAATTCCCCATATATTTCATTAAATGGAAATAACACAAATGTCTAATAATATCTTAAACAAATAAGAACAAAATAATAGTTAGTTAATGAACATTACAACTATGTAAACCCCAATTTTATTTGTAATAGAATAAATTATATATAAATGTAAAAATTAATGAGTATAATGTGGTCATATTTTTTATACATATCATTTTTATTTTTTTCATTTACTAAATTTGTATTTTTAAAATACATAAGAAGACACTAGTTGAACTAGCAATAATATTTTCCTATGAAATTCTCTTCTCGAGCCATTTTCTGAATAATATTATCAAAAGACATAAAATCAATTCTAACGAGTAGACAATGAACATCACATGGTAAGACGTGGGTGGTTGATGTAAACATAATTTTTTACTCATGTCTAGCTTCCAAGAAGCTATCCTAATTTTTAGTAATTTTGAAATTCTGTATAATGTAGTATAACCCTTCACAAAAAAGTTATTTGAACTTTGAGATTAGTTGAAATCCATTAATTGTACACTAAATCTTTTTTCCCTAAATATGGTATTTTAAAATGTATAATATAATGTGAAAAAACATTATCGTTTCTCATCCTGATAGAATAATGTAATGTAATAAATGTATATATTAACAAAACAATCAAAAATAAAAAACAAATTTTTCCATATTTATATGTCATTGTCACATTTTCATCGCCAAGAATGAAGTCAACAATGAAAAAATTATTAGAGTACTTGGCATATTAACTATACCATGTATTGAAAATATGAACTTTTATTTTTAGTGTTTCATCATCTTCAAGGGTAATTTCATTCAATAGAGTTATTGATGGTGGAATTTTTGTAACTCTGCAAATTTAAATTTAGTGTACATATAAAAAATCATTAGAAATAATGAAAATCATCATATTCAACCTACTTTAAATGGAAATAAAAATTTATATATCAGTAATGTAACTCAATTAATACCTAATAAAAGTTATCAAAAAATCCATTGTAGACAATATTATGTGTGGAATCAGAGGATGTGTTTTCTTTATTATCAAACACTATTTTCAAACCTTTTTCCGATGTAACTCTAGATATAGAAACATACAGATTTCCATGAAATAATATAGTATTTAAAATATATAACCCAATACAAGAAATTTATTTTACTTCACTTTTGTTAATATTCATTGCATATGAAAAAATAAAATGATACTTTCTTCTTGGTAGTTTGAAAGGCCATATGGAATCAGATTCTATCATATTATTTCTTTATATGAAATAAATATGCCTAGAATGAAATCCAATTCAATTTGTTTCTCTAATGACATGTTCACAATTTTTTTTAACGATCAATCAAGTACCATTACGTAAACCCACCGATTGATCTATATTTTTAATAAACATAATGGAGACCCCAATATTTAATGTAATTTTATGGGGAGGAAACTTGAATATATAGATACTATTTAAAATGTCAACTGTTTATATCTGATCTGACATATAAGCATTAAAAATTTCCCTACACATAGAATCTGAACTGAAGTAATATCTACTTTCTTGAGAAGTCAAAGATAACATATAGTCCTTTACTTCCTGAATAATATCTTGGGTTGATGCTAATACTGTATGGTCTTTTAGGTAATTCCCATTTCCATAATTATTAATGAAATTAAGGTATGTGTTGCCAAAAATTGAATTCATTAGGCTATCAACTGATGTAATTTTGTATGTTGATGGAATTTGAATGACTACTTCACTATCATTTGGATCACCAATTCATTCATCACCACTATCCAAAATCTATTGAGAAAATTATTTTATTTCTTCTAAAACATCACTACAGGAATCTAAATGCAATCTTATGTTCTTTTTCAAATTTAAAACCTGTTAGTATCCCTATAGATATGATGAATTTATACTTGAAAACATAATATCATTTTTGTTACCACATGGTATTATAGATAATATTTTCCTGACCCACTCAAGACAACAGTAAGACCACTAAAGGTAAATTTGAATAATTATCATTTTTTTAATAACATTAAATCTTTAAATAATGATCTAGAGATTCAGAATAATGTTTATGAATCATTAGTGCCTCATCCAAAATAATAATTTTTGTTAATTTAAGAAGTTTTGAAAGATCAATTCCATTTTGAATATTTCAAACTGAATATGCATTAACAGATATCGAAATACATAATTTAGAGTGGTATATCCTTCCACCTAGAAGGAGTAATGATGCTATTACATTAGAAGAAACAATAAGAAAATGTTGGCCGGATAAGATTACTCAAGAGGGGGGGGGGTGAATTTAGTATCTATAAAAATTTTTGGTTAAAAATTATTTCTAAAAGGTTTCCACAAAAGATTAAAAACAACCCAGTTAATTAAGGTTATACTGTTATAAGAGTTCAAGAGTTTAAATAAATTCTTAGAATATTGATTAGTTCTTAGTAATATTAATGTCAGTTATTAATATTACTTTTTAAGCCATTCTACTAAGAAAAGAAAATTATAACTTCTTTCCAAGAGTAACTATCAAATTGAATTTAGTGGTATCTGAATTATATAGTAAAGTAGTAAAACAGAGAAGACTAAATTAATCCACACAGCGGATATGAAACAAGTGGTTCAGTCTCAAGCCGAGACCTAATCCACTCCACTTGGTGATCACCTACCACTAAGAAGTTTATATAAATAAACTTGATCCACACCCTAGATCGGGGTTAACAATAGTAAACAGGGCTGTCCAGGCCACACAAGGACCTCTTCCATAGTTCTTCGTGGGTAAAAACAACCAGGCCACATATGGACCTCTTCCACAATTATCTGTGGGTATATACAAGTTTAAAAAGATTTTTGAGTAAGGATATCTTGTATCCTTCAGTTTAATGTAGGAGAAAGAGTGTTTTATTATATAGATACAGACATTGCTTGAAAGTTAATAAAATGATACACAACATATCATAAATATTGAGATAGGTTTATAAGTGCTCTGAGTGTTAGTATTTCCAGATTTGGACTTCTAAGATGAAGCAGATGCAGAAATCATGTCCATGAATGGAAAATAGAGTGTCTCAAGTCAGACAGATCTGACTTGTGTTCTTCATGATGTTTGACAGTGCGAAGATGTTCTCGATTTTGGGATTCAGTTGAGCTTCGTGTGTTCTCCAGCAGTGTCGAGTTGTATGAGGCAATTATTTCTTCAAGAATTTTCTAAGTGTATTCTTTGTTGTCGTTCTCACGCATTCTTTCTTGTTTTGTTTCTAGGCCACATTACTCTTTTATCTTGGAGTACAAATTTTTTGAGCCGACAGGTTGCATGTATTATACACCTCTCACCTTGTACTTGTCTACAAAAGAAATATTAATTATTTTAGTGCATTAAAATCTTCAAATATGATCGTTATATATTAAATTGAAAGATGAAAAAACATATTAAGAAACAATGTCACAGTATGTCATGAAAACGGTGTCTCCTTCACACGATGTCTGGATTAGTCATGGTGTCTTGATATCATGGTGTTTGGTTCATGGTGTCTGATTCATGGTGTCTTGTTCATAGTGTCTTGATGTCACGATGTCTTATTCACGGTGTCTGGTTCACGGTTTCTGGATGTCACGGTGTCTGGATGTCACGGTGTCAGGATGTCATAGTGTCTGGATGTCATGGTGTTTGGATGTCATGGTGTCTGGATGTCACGATGTCTGGATGTCACGATGTCTGGATGTCACGGTGTCTGGATGTCACGGTGTCTAGATGTCACGATGTCTACTTGTTCACGGTGTCTCATGGTCATGGTGTCTCATGGTCATGGTGTCTCAGACTTAGGAAAATATCTGTATTCAGACTTAAGCAGTGATATTTATGGAATGAATTAAACTTAGTCATTTTTCAAAGAAATAATTATAAAGTGAATCAAAATATAGTGTATAGTAACCAAACTGAGTGTATAACACTTAAGAGATTTGGATAGATTTTACTAAACAACTGTACATTTGATGTGAGATAGATTACATAGAGTTAACATGATTTATAGACTGAATAGTATTTGTGATCATTAAAAAATGATTAATACATGAGGAGTCCAATAATATACCCCTTTTTGATAATCACCAACCATGTAAATTTAGAGTGTATATGTGTTCTAACAACATAGTTCGAATGTGCATATATAGAGTGAGTGTTCTCTTCTCCTATATTTCTCCTATATATTTCTCATATATTTCTCCCATATATTGTTCATATATTTTCCCATATTTGTTTCCTATATATTTCTCATATTTGTTTCCCATATATATCTCTTATTTGTTTCCCATATATTTCTCCCCCTTTTGGGATTATCAAAAAGTAGTAGGAAAAAGAAAGATAAGATAGAAAAGAAAAGTGCATAATGTATTAGAGAAAAGAAAGAGGGGAATTACAAAAATTAAAACAAATTTAATAATATTTCCATCAAAATAGAGTAAGAATTTTCCTTCTCCACTGGCTGATCTTCTCTTTTCCTTTAGCTGCAGCAGTAGAAGAGGAAACCATAGGAGTAGAAGTTGAAGTAGAAGAAGAGAGTGAGATGGTTGATAGAGAAGGTAAAGGAAGGCCTTCAAAGATAGAGGGAGCTAGAGTAGGTGTAGTAGAAGACCGAGGTAGTTGTTGATCAAGGATCACAATCTTGATCTGACTCAGTTCCTAACAGACAGACATAAATGTGGAGGCTAGGGTAGAGGTGAATGTAGGAAAACCAAGTCTCGGAGGTGTATCCGTAGGAGAAACAATGGATGTACTCCGTACATGAAGATAGGGCCTCAGAAGCTTAATAAAATCCGCAATGATCTCTTCACCATAATACATAGATTTCTCAAAGTCATCCTTGTTTTCTATTAACATATCCAACAGACGAGTGATCTCTATGAGCTTTTGGACTTGAGTCTTGAGAGCTTGAGTAACTGGAGGAATCCTTAAATTTTCTACAAGATATTTAAAATTATTGGTCATGTCAGTCTTTGAGAAGATTCAGTTGAAGTAGAAATCCACTTTCTTGGAAATTTCTTACTGAGCATCATGAGAAATGTTTGAATGGATTTGGACCAGACCAAGAACTCTGTCATTGTTCTTGATAACTTCATATAGAGAATCTTTATTGAAACCACTAAGAACAGTATGAAGTTCTTCTTTGACCAATATTCTGTGTAGGTCACTGTCTAATGAATGTAGATATGATTGTCCAGATTCCTTAAAAGAATTGACAGCTGAGGTAATATATTTTAGTTGATTGATCACTTTTTGAAGGCACCCCGTATACTCATCAGTGGGCATGTTAAGATTAACAACAAGCTCTATCATTTATTTCACAATATGTTTGTTTCTTTCAGTGACCTTTTCAGATAAGAAAACTAAATGAGGTTGTATCTAAGAGACAAAATTCTGTGGGGTTTGAGGAACAACAGGTTCCACATGATGAGAAGCAAGCTCTGGTCTCTAATGCATCTCTTTCTGCATATCTTCAATCATACCTCTTAGGGTCTTCACTTCATCACTAAGAAGTCTGTTTTTATATCTGACTTCCTGAATCGCATGAATCATTTTTGGTTGGATCTTCCAAATAACTTTTTACAACAATAGTGAGACATCTTTCTCACTTATATGTGTTACAAGAGAAGGTTTGGAATTCAGGAGTTTTTCAACTCCAGACAAAAGGGTAGCTCCAAATTATTTCTGATTATCTTTACTCACTAAGGATGATTGTTCTGGTGAAGGTTTAGAGATAGGGATTGATATGGGATCAGGTTCCTTTTCAGGGGCAATATTAGAGACATATTTCAATTAGAACATAGTAGAAAGGTCAAGGCCTTTTTCTGAGACTTCTTGGGAGTCATTCACATCATAAAAACTGGGGAAATTATACCAAGTGTCTATAGGGATTGAATCAATCAGGTTTAGTACTTCAAAAGATTCTATATTTGGGGTTTTCTCCCCCTCAAAAGTTGAATCCTTCTCAGGACTAAGAGACTTAGGGTCTTCATCTAATTCCAAAAATTTATCTATTAGATCCTCTCTCATTTTCTATCTATCCAGCTGAAAAGCCAGCTCTAGCCTTTCCTCAGCCGAATGAATGAATTCTGGAATAGATTGTTCAGCTGGGAGTTCTTCAAGGTCAGCTTCTTGCATAGCAGGTAATTATTCTTCTATAGGTTCTTCCATGGCATTATTTTCCATTTCTTTGATAGTAGATTCTATTTCAAACTTGGTTTAATCTTCCAAATTAATAACATCTTTAGAATCAGGGACTTCTATTTCACTTACTACATGAGGGACATGAGTACTATTTTCTTTATCAGAAACAGTTTCCCTAGGAGGCACAATGCCCTCTTCTTATTATTATTCTTATTCTTCTTCAGAATACTCAACAACCTCATCTGGTTCCAAAACAGGATCAGAAATATCTTTTGGTCTTGAGGGATATTCCACTGTATTGAACTTTTCATAAATCCTATCATTATCTTCCACCCATGCTGTTTTCCAAGGATTCGAATTGATTTTTATCCTTTTGATAATGAATTTTTAAAGGCAGTACTCACAATCATTGATAACTTCCTCATTAGGTATAACCATACCTTTGGCATGAAGCATGGCTGAGATAAGCTGAGAATAAAATAGGGAGGTTGACTTGGATGTGGTTTTAATGAGCTCACACATATGGTGTATGATATACTTATAAAGGTTTATCTTATACCCATTTTTCATAAGATGAATCAGAAACACATCCTAATATTTTATTATATAAAAAATCACCTTTTCTGGGGATAATCAAGTTCTGTATAAACTCAAACAGAAGTCTTGATTCTCCATCCAGTTCAGCAACAGTGGCTCTCCTATTAGTGCCATTTCCGATTAATCTTTTCAAAGCATCTTCCAAAATAAATAATTCACTAGAAGGTGGAGGTCCTCTCTGATAGTCCTCACTGATGCCTTCATGAGGTATCCTAAGGAATGCATCCCATAACCTCAAATAGAATGAGAATTTTGGCCACTTATCCAGCTTCTCACAACATAACCATCTTCAGAATCAAAGGAGAACTGAACATACTGATATAATTGAGCCACTAACTTAGAGTATATAGGTCTATATTCCTTCAAAAACCATTCTAACCAGACTTTCTCTTTTAAAACTTTTAAAACTATAGTCTTACTTGACATAAGACACTTAGGGCATACTTATTTCTCAGGTACTACTACTCGGTTCACCAGATTTGGATTTAGAGGACCTTCGGGTGCCAACTTGGGTGCAATTTTCTTCTTCTTTGAGCTACGTTTCTCATGTGTTGAAGATGAAGGGTGTTTCATCCTGGGGATTCAATGAAGGTTCAAGAGAGAGAAGGATTGAAGGGTTGAATAAGGGTTACAAACTGAGTGAATAGAAAAAATCTCGAGTGAATCACAAGTGAAACTTCCTTATTTTATCATTTAGGAATACCAAACGTCGCAAAAGTAAAAGCGCGGGAAAATAAAAAGGGGAAATGAATAATTATCGCGATACAGTTTTTATTTCGTAAATAACAATCATAAAGAATCATTATGGTGAGACCATATCGGGTCTTTACGGTGAGACAATGAATGAATATTACAGTGAGACAGTGATTGCACTTTACAGTGAGACAGGGATTGAACTTTACAGTGAGAAAGTAAACATGAACTTTATGGTGAGACAGTAAACATGAACTTTACGGTGAGACAGTAAACATCAACATTATAGTGAGATATTAAACATGAACTTTACGGTGAGACAGTAAACATGAACCAGTAAGATATAAAACAGTAAGACAATTAATTAATATTTATCATGCCTAAATTCATGTATGATGTAGTCTATTCTTTCAAAATTTAATGGTTTGGTAAGCATATCAGCAAGATGATAATCAGTGCCAATGAATTCCAAAGTGATATCACCCTTTTGATAATGATCTCTCAATAAGCAATTTCTTACATCAATATGATTTTTCCTAAGATATGAAATAAGATTTTTTGATATGCTAATAGCACTTGTGTTGTCGCAATTTATAGGTAAATTCTGGAATTGATATCCATAATCTAGTAATGTGTGTTTCATCCACAATATTTTTGCACAAAAACTGCCAACAACTATGTATTCAGATTCTGTAGTAGATAATGCAACATAATTTTTTTTCTTACTACACTATGATACTAGTGACTTGCTTAAAAAGTGACATGTTCCAGAGGTTGTTTTTCTATCTAACTTACATCCACTAAAGTCAGCATTAGAATAACTAACTAATTCAAATGATTTTCCTCTAGGATAGAATAGTCCTAGATTTGATGTATACTTGAGGTATTTGAAAATTATCTTTACAACATTTAAATGACATTCCTTATGATTTTCTTGAAAATGATAACACATATACACACTAAACATAATGTCAGGTCGACTAGCAGTTAAGTAGAGTAAACTTCTAATCATTCATCTATAAGTGGTTTGATCAATAGATTTTCCCTCTTCATCAAGATCCAGCTTACAAGTGGTACTCATGGGAGTGTTACTAATTTTATTGTCATCCAATCCAAAACGTTTTAGAATATCTCTAGTATATTTACTTTGAGTTAAAATAATACCATCATTTTTTTAAAAGATTTGAAATACGAGAAAAAAATTTAGTTCACACATTAAACTCATTTAAAATTAATTTTGCATCATTTTAGAAAAATCAATACATAAATAATTTCTTGAATATCCAAAGATAATGTCATCTACATAGATTTGGACAACAAAAACATCACTAGAAATTCATTTTATAAAAAGGGTAGGATTAGCTATTCCTTTTGTAAAACCTTTGGAAAAAAGAAAAGTACTCAACCTATCATACCAAGCTATTGGAGATTGTTTTAAACCATATAAAGCTTTTGATAATTTAAAAATATGATTTTTAAAATGGGGGTTTATAAAACTAGGGGGTTGTTCAACAAATACATCCTCAGCTATATAACCATTTAATAATTCACTCTTAACATCAATTTGATATAGTTTGAAATTCAGATGTGCAACATAAGCAAGCAAGGTTATGATGGCTTCAAGTCTAGCTACTAGTGAAAAGGTCTCCTCATATTCAATTAATTCTTCTTGACTATATCCTTATACAACCAATCTAGCCTTGTTTCTAACTATGTCATCAGCTTCATCTACCTTATTTTTGAACACCCACTTAGTTCCTATGGTGAATATATCCTTGGGTCTTTCAACAAGTTTCCAAAAAAATTTCCTTTCAAACTGATTAAGTTCTTCTTGCATAGCCATCTCCCAAAATTCTCCATTGATAGCATCATTAATGTTTTTAGGTTCAAGTTGTGACAAGAAGACTTGATGTTCAACCTGATTTCTAAGAGAATCTCTAGTTTGAGTTCCTTTGTATAGGTAAACTACAACAACATCTAAAGGATGGTTCTTAAGAGTTCTAACAGCTCTAGAAAAGGAGGGACTAGTGATTTTAGGTTCATAAATAGGTTCAGGTTCATTATAACTTGATTCTAAGGAATTTTCAGAACTGTAAGTTTTCAGAGATTCTTTCACAGAACATTTTGAGAATTTTGAATTAATATTCAGATTTGATACATCATCCTCCAGGTTCTCAAGAATGGTTTTAGGCTCATGTGGATTTATTTCATCAAATTTTACATGGACAGATTCTTCCACACATTTAGTTCGTTTATTGAACACTCTATAGGCTTTACTAGACATGGAATATCCTAAAAAGGTACCTTCATCACTCTTGGATGCAAATTTTTCAAAATTATCTTTAGTATTAAGAATATAGACTTTGCAACCAAAAACTTTGAAGTAGTTAACCTTGGGTTTTTGATTGTTCCATAACTTATAAGGAGTCCTCTTAAGACTATATCCGATTAACACTCTATTGATTATGTAGCATGTTTTATTAACAGCTTCAGCCCAAAAATAAATAGGTAGGTCGTATTCACTAAGAATTGTTCTAATAATCTCTTGTAAGGTTCTATTTATTCTTTCTGAAACTTAATTTTGTTGAGGTGTTCTAGGGGCAGAGAAATTGTGACTATAACCATTTTGTGAGAAAAAGGATTCAAACTCTTGATTTTCAAACTCACATCCATGATCACTTATTAAGGATTTAATTCTAAGTCCACTAATATTTTCCCCAAAATTGGAATATTTAGTAAAATAAGAGTAAGCTTTACTTTTGTGAGACATAAAGAAGGTATATCTAGAAAAGTCATATAAAAGAACATAAACATATTGCTTTCCATTTAAACTAGAAACTCTAGATGGTCTAAAAAAATCCATGTGAACCAGTTCGAGAGGTTGAGAAGTTGACACTTCTTTCTTTGGTTTGAAGGAAATTTTGTATTGTTTTCCATTTTGATAGGGATTACACACTTTTTCATTTAGAAACTCAAGTTTGGGTAAGTCTTTAACTAATATTTTTCTAGTTATCTTTTTAAGGGAGTGAATATTATAGTGTCCTAGTCTCCTATTCCATAGCCAAGACTCTTTATGAAATACACTTAAAAAAGAAGCATTTTGAGAAGCTTAGGATTCTAAGTTAACAGAGTAAACAATTTCATTTATTAATGAAGAAAATACTAATTCCTCTTTAGAATTAAAGACATTACAAACATCATTTTCAAATCTAACATGAAATCCATCACCACATAATTTTGAGATAATAAGCAGATTATATTTTAATCCATCAACAAACAGTACTTTATAAATTAAAACTGAGTTAGAGTTACCGATTTGGCTGGGGCCAATGATCTTTCCTTTGGTATTGTCACCAAATGTGACATATCCTCCATCTATTTTTATTTGGTTCTTGAATCATGATTAGTCTCCTATCATGTGTCTTGAACATCCATTGTCCAAGTAATATTAACTTTTACAGGAACTCTTTAACTATCTTTCCTACAAAATTATTAAGCAAAAACAGATTTTGGTACCCATACTTGTTTGGGTCCAGTAATATTAGTAATAAGTGATTTAGGAACACATATCTACCTCATAGGTTTCCTATAATAATTAAGTAAAGTATTTGAAAAATAAACTCTATTTGGTCCAGAAAAACATGAAAAATTAGAAGGTGTATCATAAATTGAATTAGTTGATTTGTGTCCAGAACTGGGAGTAAAACTATATTTCCTAGATTTAGAAACAAATTTTTTTCTTCCAAGATTTATTTTTCTAGGTTTGTAACCAATTCCAGTGTTGTATTTAAGGGCAATTTTTTCCTATAATTTGATTAAGGGTATTTTTCCCATTGGTAAAATTTTCTAGGTCATTATTCAATTGATCATTAGACATTTTTAATTAGTTGTTCTCTTTGAGAAATTGATCATTTTTCTCTTTTTCAATTGTGAGTTCATATTTAATAGTCACAGTGAGAGAATACTATTTCTTCAATGATTTATATTTGTCTTTTAGTTCATTGCATGTTTCTTCAAGCATGTTACATTATTCAAACATTTCTTCATTGTTCATATTTTCAGAGTCACTCTCATATTTAGAATAGTATGAATTATGTATAGGAGGGTCTAGTGTTACCTCAGATGTGTTTGTCATAAAATACATATTGGCTTTATTATCCTGTTCATCATGTGATGTTTCTGAGTCGCTTGAATTGTCCTCAGAAGCACTCCAGGATGCTTTCATAGCCTTTTTATACTTCCTATCCTTGTCATCATATCTCTTTTTGTACTTGATCTTTGGATAGTCAGCCTTGATATGTCCTTTGAACTTACATTCATAGCAGACAATATCATCAGTCTTGTCACTTCTTTTCCAATCCTTCTTCCAACTTCATTTTTGGTTATATTTTCCATTGAAGTTGGGATTTTGGAAAAAGTTCTTCTTCTTGTAAAATTTATTGAATCTTATGGCTAATTGAGCCATCTTTTCATCACTATCAGTTGATGATTGTTCACTACTGCAACTTTCTACATAAGCTTCCAATTTCCCTTTGTCTTTGTGTTTAGAGGTGGTGGTCTTGAATGCATCAAATTTCCTCTTTGGTTCATCCTCCTCTTCCTTGTTGACTTTTAGTTCCTCTTCATACATCATCAATTTCCTAATGAGTTATTTTATAGGTATCTTGCTGATGTCTCATGATTCATTAATATAGACAAAGGTTCCTCTCTATTTGTCAGGCAAACATCTGATAATTCTCATGATCTATTCCTTGGTAGTGACTTCTCTTCCAAGAGAAATCATTGTGTTGACAATATCATTAAACCTATGATACATGTCAGAGATAGGCTCATCAAGATTCATTTTAAAGTTATCATATTTAATAGTATAATTATTAAGTCTCATTTATTTTATACTAGATGTTCCTTCATGTGAGATAGATAGGGTATCCCAAATTTCATGGGCAGTTTTACAAGCATAAATTCTATTGAATTCCTCATCTCCTAAGGAGCAGTATAAAGTATTCATAGCTTTGTAATTGTTATTGTAGGCAGTTTTGAAAGGTTCATCCCATGTGATTCTATCAGTAGTGGGAATATTATATTCATCTATAATAGAAGACCAAATTTCAGAACCCATACTATCTAAATGCATTTTCATTTTAATTTTCCATTGAGCATAGTTGGTTCCATTAAAGAATGATGGTCTGTTGGTTGTAGCACCTTAAAATCTATAATCCATAATACATAAATACTTTGAAAGAGTTATAAATTTAGAATTAATAGAAACTTACATATCTTCAAAGTACAACTACAATAACAGTTGAATAAGGTTAAATAGAGTCTTAAAAAACAACCTCTGATACCAAATGTTGGTCGGAGTAGATTACTCAAGAGGGGGGGGGGGGGGTTAATTGAGCATCTATAAAAAATTCTGGTTAAAAAGTATTTCTAAAAGGTTTCTCCAAAATATTAAAAATAGCCCAGTTAATCAAGGTTATACTATTATAAGAGTTTGACTATTTAAATAACTTCTTATAAGATTGATTAGTTATCAGTAATATTAATGTCGGTTATTAATATTACTTTTGAATCTGTTATACAAAGACAAGACAATTATAACGTCTTTCCAAGAGTAACAATCAAAGTGAATTTAGTGATATCTGAATTATACAGTAATACAGTAAAACAGAGAAGACTAAATTAAGCAGCACAGTGGATATGAAACAAGTGGTTCAGTCTCAAGTTGGTACCTAATCCACTCCACTTGGTGATCACCTTCCACCAAGAAGATTATCTAATTATACTTGATCCACACCCTAGATCAGGGTTAAAAATAGTACACAGGACTATCCAGGTCACACAGGGACCTCTTCCATAGTTCTTCATGAGTACAAACAACCAGGCCACACAGGGATCTCGTCCATAGTTCTTCATGAGTACAAACAACCAGGCCACACAGGGACCTCTTCCACACTTATCTGTGGGTATAAAAAAGTGTAAAAAGATGTTTGAGTAAGGATATCTTGTATCCTTTAGTTTAATGCAGGAGATAGAGTGTGTTGTTATATAGATACAAACACTGCTCTAAAGTTAATAAAATGATACACAATAGATCAAAAATATCGATATAGGTTTAAAATTTCTTTGAGTGTTAGTCTTTGCATCTCTGGGCTTCTAAGATGAAGCAGATGCAGAAATAAAGTCCTTGTATGGAAAACCGAGTGTCGCAAGTCAGAAAGATCTGGCTTGTGTTCTTCATGATGTTTGAAAATGCGAAGATGTTCTCAATTCTAGGATTCAGTTGAGATTCTTTTATTCTCCATCAGCATCGAGTTGAATGAGGCAATTCTTTCTTCAAGAATTATCTAAGTTTATTCTTCGTTGTCGTGCTCATGCATTCTTTTTTTTGTTTCTGGGCCGCATTACTCTTTTATCTTGGAGTGCATGTGTTTTAGCCGACAAGCTTCATGTATTCTGCATCTCGTACCTCATACTTGTCTACAAAAGAAATATTAATTATTTAAATGCATTAAAATCTTCAAATATAACCATTAGATATTAAATTGAAAGACGAAAAAACATATTAAGAAACGGTGTCATGATATGTCATGAAAATAGTGTCTCCTTCACACGGTGTCTATATTGGTCATGATATCTTGATATAATGGTGTATGGTTCATATTTTCTGGTTCACAGTTTCTTGTTCATGGTGTCTTGATGTCACGGTGTCTTGTTCACAGTGTCTGGTTCACGGTGTATGGATGTCATGGTGTCTGGATGTCACGGTGTCAGGATGTCACAGTGTCTGGATGTCACGATGTCTGAATGTCATGATGTATGGATGTCACAGTGTCTGGACGTCACGGTGTCTTGATGTCATGGTGTCAGCTTGTTCACAGTGTCTCATGGTAACGATGTCTCGTGGTCACAGTGTCTCATGGTCACAGTGTCTCAGACTTAGGCAAATATCTTTATTCAGAATTAAGCAGTGATATTTATGGAATGAATTAAACTTAGTCATTTGTCAAAGAAATCATTATAAAGTGAATCAAAAGATAGTGTATAGTAACCCAACTGAGTGTATAACACTTAAGATCTTTGGATGGATTTTACTAAACAACTGTACATTTGATGTGAGATAGATTGCCTAGAGTTAACATTATTTATATACTGAATAGGATTTGTGATCATTAAAACATGATTAATACATGAGGAGTCTAACAAAAAATATCACTTTTTTACAAGATAAGACATGTTAAAACAATCCAAATGGAAGTATTACCCATTCCTCTATATCCATGAAAGAAAAAAACCAAGAATTAGAAGATAATGAAGACATAATGACACCCATGACCTATTTATGTTCAAAGGTTAGTATAATTTTAGAGTTTTATAATTATTCTAAATTATTTATATGTTATAATTAAGTTCTTTTATAAAAAAATGATTTCATTGAACATCAGTTAATGAATCTGTAACTAGAATATGAAGATAACAATGTATAGATATACCATTACTACTCATAATATTGTCTATTCCAAGAAAAGAATACATTTTCCTTTGATAAATAATGATTATTAAATCTAATAAATATAAATTTAATTATAAAATACTATGATAATAGTGTTCAATATTCATTATCATAGTCAATTCATATCATATGATTTGGAGTAAGTTATAAATTACCCCAAACAATTGTAAAAACATTAATGTATAAATTTATTATGAAAGTAAATGATATCAAAGATATATTAAATTTGTATACCATGATTTTCCATGCCACATATACCTCAAAAGAACATAATCATATATATTTCAAGCAATGTATATATTTTTTTATGATATTTAGTGAGTATTTAATGTAAGAGAAAAAAATTCTTTTAGAAACTTTTGGGATAATAGTTTACAATATTTAGTCATACCAAGAACCTAGATCAAATGAAAAAATAAACCTAAAATAATTGTTCTCAATGACTATTAGAAGAAACAATTTTGAAAAAAAATACTATAATATTTTTTATTATTTTATGGATAATAGATGATATATATAACATGTATTTAACAGCTTCTATATATCATAAGGAATACATTAGAAAATTGTTTAGAATAAATAAGGAAAATTATGGTAAATACTTTGAGGAATATGTGTACATATTAAATTAGACAATTTCAAACCTAGAATGAAAACAAAAAAATTATAGTATATTAATTTATGGATATTTATAAATTTCATTAAATAAAATTTAAATATTTTAATCATTTTCTGATATGTAATGTAAAAAGTATAGAACTATAATATAACAAAACATATATATCAATTGGTTATAATTATTTATAAAACTCCAAATACAATGAAATAACATAACTTGTATTTGCAACCTCTGGCATTGGGAATAGAGAATATCTACACTCAAGATACTCTTGGTTTCATTACAGAAAATATGAGGATGATAAATGTTATTTGAGAATAACATACTAGAAAATATTTTATGCAAGGTGTGTCATATCCCACAAAGTGAGACCTCTTTAATGGCTTAAATAAACTCTCTTTTATTAGATAATGATCTGAAACTATAACATAACTTTCTAAATGTATGATGATTAATATTTTTCACTGTCAATATATCATGATAATAAGTTTCACCATTAATATATGTGAATTGTGTTATCAAGTGTTATAGATATCCAGTTGTGGGTGGCACATAATACAATCTTTCAATATAGAATCCATGCTTCCTGGGAAACCATTTTATTTCATGGGAGATAAAGAAAAATATTGTAGGGAAATTTACATAAGTTAGAAATCTGTCTTTTGTGTATATTGCATTTTATTCAAACAAAGAAGTAAGCATTGTTTCATAAATTTTCTTTGACTCAATATATATTCAGTATTATCACCATTAGTTTAAGTTATATTGTGTTTTATTGGTAAATATAACTTCAATATCTATACTAGAGGATATCTATAATAGATATCATAAGAAAAAAAATACTCCAAGATGCTTCTAAAGTTGATACACATCGAAAATCATAATACAATTTAATGAAATATACATTTTTGTTAAAAAATTTACTATTAATGGGATTATAAAGCATCACTATCACATGGTCATGACCCTTGATGATATATTTAAAAAAGTATTTGATAGAATAGGATTGGTTGAAAATATCAATATTTAGATGAGTTTGATACTTTAACAACAAAATAGGATTATAAGGGACAAAAAATGGTTATCCAAATTAACACCATTATTGAGGACCACACTTTCACATTTCATTATTCAATAAATTACATAACTATCATCATCAAATATTGTATTCACAATTTTTTTGGCTACAAATTTGAACATTTTTTATTTTTCATACAAGACGATCAATGATTATAATTTACACAAGGTCCAAGGATCATAAAATTCATAATACCTTCATTAATTCTTGGGAAGGAAACATTATTTGTAATTTTAGTAGAGAAAATTATGTTTATAACTATTGAAGTAGTGACTTTTGTTTTCATGACAAAGAAAGAGGAGAATGTTCCCATGAAGAAACCCTCTTTTTTGAAACTTCAATATACAAAAAACTAAATGTAAACAAGAAGTATTAATGAAATAACATAGAATTTGATTCAAAAATAGTGTATTTTATATGTTTTATGAATAATAGCTTCAATGTTTATTACCTTTTCAAGACTTTCCAAAGAAACATCCTTCTCATAAATCATTCATTAGATAATCAACCTTTATATTGAATAATCTTGATAGTATTTGAGGATAGTTTAGGGGTTGTTTATTTTTATGTTTATAAAATATATAAATTTCAATCCACATTTGATTACATGTAAATGTTAAGAAAAAATATGGATATCCTACTCAATTAAAGATTTACATCGCATCTTAGTAATTTTGAATCATATATGTTGGACTGCCAATAACTCTTGAAGGTAAAATGATACGGTTTCCACATAAAGACCCATCACGATCACCTATAAGGTATGTATCTTAAAATATATTTTAAAGTTAAACTCTTAATTGTTTTTGATTAAAGTGAATAAATGAAATTCTTTGAGACTCAGTCATTTTATAAGAATCTATAATAAACTGTTATGACAACCATCTAGAATGTGGTAGATTTTATGCATTAATGGAATGAAATTGAAAGTGATAATAAAATTATTTTCTCAAAGTTACTTTATAGAGTTTATTATTTGAATCAAAGGATATAGAATGATGATATATATTGTCAAAATATCCATCTTGGATACCTATGAAAATTATTGGACATTACAATGAAAGGTACAATGAGTGAATATTATCTATGCATTATAGTCCACCACTTTTTCTTTTGTATGATTATATACCTTTCTTGATTAAGATCTTCAATTTCACTAACTATAAGCATTGTAATTTGAAAATTAGTTGTAAAGTTATATGGAATTTCATTCATTCATCATCATTTAATAAGGTGTGGAATTACATTTTGGAATTATATGTGACTGAAAAAATCCCTTGACGTTCTAAAATAATAAGCTAAAGCATTGTTCTCATGAAACATTTCTTGAATTTTATCCAAAAATTTATAATTAATAGAAAATTTAACATTCATTTCATCAAATTTTCATACAAAAAAAATTGACAATTTAAACTAAAAAATCTTTTATAAATGAATTGGATAATGAATTTCATAATTACATGATGGCTTGTATTCTATTATGGGCCTCATTTTCAGTTTCATATACATAAAGTTGTGAAAAACTTAGTGGTACTCTATCAAGTGGAACTAAAATACCTACACGATGGTCATTTTGATCATTTAATCTAAATATTTTTGGACACCCACCTTTGTTGATAAATCTATCAACTTTACTAAACATTTATTTAAATGAGGATATTTCATTATAAATGTGGTAGTGCTCTTGGAATGTTATTTCTTGGGTATAAGTATAATTGAAATCCAATTTTTTTAGGTATTCTATACATATAGTCATTAATTCCAACATAATATTTCCTAGTAATAAACATAAATATAAATGTTGATTTTGTCTATTACAAATTTTTTTATTTCTCTCTTCAAACAAAAATTTAAAAAAAATATTTACAATCATTAAAAGGACCTATAATATATGAGTATACTAATATGAAAATGAAATATATTATAAAAAATTGAAAAAAGTAATAATAATATGAGAAAAAATTAATTATTTGGTTTTATTAGCGAGACAATTTAAATTATTAATTTAATATATGTGTTCCATAGTTTGAAGTAATAGTGAATTTTTTGCAGTATCCAATGTTACCATAATTTTATGTTCTATGTATTTTGTAATATTCATGGATATGGTTGAATTTTATAAAATAAAACATTTATATATACATACCTATACAATGTGAAATAGCCTGTATCATATAATTTTTATTATATATGTTCATGATGGTATATGGTTTATTGAAGATCGAACATGTGATAATTAGATAGAACATATATACTAAGTAGAAGTTCATCTTGCATATATAGTAAATTATATTATACAATGCATATATTCATAAGTAAATTATTATATTTGAATTTTATTTTTTTATATACCTGATGTATAAAATGAGTTGAAATTTTCACTAACATTATCAGTGAAGTGATTTATGTTAAAAGAGGAATGGGTAAGAAATATTATTAAACAAAAAGTGAAGATATTGGGTAATAGAATGAGTTTTACTTATTGTGATGATGATGTAAGTGTTGAATCATTATTAATATTTGAATATTCTTCAAATCTAGAATGAGTAAAAAATAAACATTCAATGAGTGCATACAATTAAGTCTTATATATTATTGGCATTAAAATTCCATCTAAAGCCATATATGGCCAACTTTGGGAAAACTAAAGAAATTATTCAACTCAAAGAACCACTTTGGAAGAAAAAAACATGGAACACACAAGATTCAATACATGAACACAAGATCTGGATCTGAACGCAAGAGCCTTGCACGCCAAATATGACGACATTTCTCATGTATTTCTCAAAGGTCCCTCGAAATTCTAAGAAAACTGCATGAAAGATATCTTCTTTGTGAAAAAAACATAATTCTCACAAAAGAACCTTGTGCTCCAAATAAGGTGACATATTTGGTCATTCCTAAAAGGCCTCTAAAATGTACAAGGAAACCACATGAAAATTTTATCATTGCACACAAGGAAACCCCATCCGTGCATAAGAAACTTTCATGCCAAAGGAAATGTCAAACCATTTTCTTCCATGGATGGGTGTCACAGCATAGGATAGAGTTACGTGGAAGATATCTTGCAAGACAGGAATCTTGTGCACCCATTATTGAAGAGTTTGGATATAAATATAATGTCACCACCTTCTTCTGGGTGATCCTCTAAAATATGAACCATCGATTCACAACACATAAGACCGATCTTCCAAAACTTCACAAAATCAGGGAACCATCAAGGTATAAATATTACATGATAGGTTCTTTGCGGGTCCACTCTTGGATGGGCCAACAATTGTGTAATCCTCTCCTTTTCTCTCTTAATCAAGATTGTCCTCTATACTATTCCTTTTTATGTGTACTAGAAAATGATGGGGTATGTTTAAGAACCTCACCCATACTTACTTCAAGATTTATAAGTGATGAGAAACCCCATTTCTCTCTCATCAATCCCTCTTGGTCACACCCGACACCATGCCGATAAAATCGTAACAAATTCTACCCGAACCTTCCTTGTTATTTTGGGTTTCCTTATATTTATTTCAAAATGGTGTTATCTTATATATCTATGTGAGTCTTATAACTACTTGTTATTTGTGAAATATTCTTATATGAAGACCCTTTCATCACATTCTTTTGGGGATATACATGATTTTGAATGATTCCCACCTTTGAACTTTTCGATAAGCCAACCTGTTTTAAGGGGACTTCCCAAATTTTTACACAAATTTCAAGTGAAATCTATCCTATGTTATAAAACAAAATTGTATTTATAAAATCAGTAATTTTATTATGAAAACCTTCTAGGTTCAATTCTAGTTTTATATAAATTAATTTCCTCTTTTCTATTTGAAAAGCTATAGAGTGTTTTCCTTAAAACCACACAAAAATGTCTCAATGCTAATGTTTCTAAAATACATTTTTTATACGTTGTCACTTATATTTGACACAACTTACCATGTTATATGCCTATTTTACCCTATGAATGTCCATGTATGTTCTAATCCCTTCCTTTAATGGACACTTTCATGATACACCCATTGGATATGTTTTGTGTCATGATTGTGGTACCCAATTATTTCCATGGGTAACCTTATGTTTATGTATGGTTGATTATGTATGATTATTTATGTGGTAAGAATATTCATGAATATGTTGATATGGGTGCTCCTAGATAGCACTCCAATGCATTGGGTAAGGATAAGTCTCATGAGATGCGATGTGAAACGGGATTGGCGGTTAGCCTTGACCCATACTGAAATGGGAAACAGGATTGGCAGTTAGCCTTGAACCATACTAAAGATATGATTTATAATTCTGCCACATTTATATAATTCCATTTTTATATGATCCCATGCTTATATTAAATGATTTCATAAGTTTCATGCTTTGGATATCATTATTTCAAGCCTCTTAACTCATGTGCTTGAGATGTATCCTTATGTTCATTCCCTTACTGGGCATTTTTAAATCATCCCTTTGTTCATGTGTTCCCCAGGGTACCCTATGCAGATGTAAGAGCTCAAAGGAAGTTAGAAGCTCTTTATGGAGATTAAATAAAGAAGTTTTTTTAGTCCCTTGTTTTATGTTATATGTACCTAGTCTTCCAAGACACTAGACTTAACGATCCTTGGCTTGTACTCTTATGGTTATTTATTCTTAAAATCATGAAATGTTTTATGTAAAAGGCTCGGGTCTCTATAGTTGGAATCAGAGGATGGTCTAGTTATTTTTTAAGATTAGGAATAGAGCACCATAGTGAGAACCTTAAGAATGAGTCTAAGTATAAGAAAATAGTCCTAAATTTTGGTGAGTATAGAGTAAGTGGTTTATCAAGAAAATACATCCCTATCTAGATATGAGCAGGTAGAGACAGGTCTGGCACAGATGTATCTAGGGGTAAAACCCTAAAACACCGCTTTGAGCTAGAATCGAACAGGAACTGGTGCACAACAACAGGCCTTGTTGAACTCTTGGTTACAACACTCCCGTGGGATATGCTTTGGTAGATTCACAAGATTAGTACAAACCATTATTAAGGGACAAAAAAATCCCATGAGAATATAAGTTAAGAAATAGATCGAGGATAACCTAGATATAAACCTAAGGAATCACAAGTTAGGATGTACTTATTCTTTATAAGTTTATCCTTTAATATTCAAAGTTTCCTTTTTTATGCTCAATAGCTAAGTATTCAAGACCTCTAATTATATGTTCTTTTCCTTAGTTAATGGCGGGAAATAGAATAACACGTTCCAACAACCAATGTGATAGGCAATGTAATGATTGCCCTAATGACATGCCTAATGTGACAGAAGCGAGTGCTCAAAACTTCATGGCAGTAATTGCTAAGCTGGCTTGATTTATGAATAATAACTTGAATCAGGTGGAATGTCCCCCTCCTCCAAGGAAAGAGAACTTTTTCATAGAATCCTTCATGCGGAAAAGGCCTCCCATGTTTAGCGGGTCTTCTGATCCCCTCCTCGCAAAACAATGGATTAACTCCATTGAAAAGATTTTCTCTGTCCTCCAGTTCTCGGAAGAAGAAAAAGTTGTACTGGAAGTCTATAGTTTTGATGAGGAAGCTGATCAGTGTTGGACACTGATCAATAATACGAAGTCCCAAGAGGAAATTGATTATATAGATAGGGAGGAATTCAAGAGGATTTTTTTCAACAAATATTTTCCTCGAACCCTCCGTCTCAAGATGGAAAGAGAGTTCCTTGGACTCAAGCAGAAGGAAGATGAGTCCATCAGGGCATATGAAGTGAACTTTACAAGGTTTACAAGGTAAACACCTCTAGCTTTTTCATGAACATAAAAAGCAAGGTGGATCGCTTCTTTAGCGGACTAAAGCCGGGTCTATGAAAAGTTTTGGAAATTCGAGACTTTGATAGATATGAGGAGATTGTCTGTTGTGCCCTTAAGGTTGAAATGGAGATTGGAGACTCTCAGTGGTCTCATGGGCCTAGTGATAAGAAGTGGAAAATGGAGAACAACATGGGTGGTTCATCAAACAAATCCCATGATGGAAAGAAGCCTCACTTTCCCCTTTGCAAGAATTGTGGGAAGAAGAATCTTTGTGATTGTCTCAAGGGAACCAAGAATTGATTAAAATACGGAAAGTTTGGTCATTTGGCCATGAAATTCCTAAGGGATATGAGAAATTCTGCTAATGTTGAAGAAGAATAGAAGGTTCAGATCAACACTCAGCCTGCAGTGCAGTGTTTTAACTACAAGGAGCTTGGGCATTATGCGAATAATTGCCCTAAGCCGAGGGTTGTCATAGGCAATTATCAACAACCTCCACGACAACAAGGAAGGGCTTATGCTATCACTACTGCTGAGGTGGAACCGGAAAACGATGTGGTGACAGGTATTCTTGTTATTCATTCAAGAATAGCGAACGTACTATTTGATTCTGGTTCTACGCATTCTTTCATATCTTGCAAGTTTAGTAGAACTATTCAAACACCACCTCAAAATTTGGAGGAAAGTTATCTGTAAGAACAGTGAATGGGGAAATTATTGCATCCATGGTTTATAACTCCTTCCCGGTTAATGTTTGAGGACTAAACCTCCCAACTAATCTTTTCATACTTCCTTTAGTGGAGTTTGACGCTATCTTGAGCATGGATTGGCTATCTTTGTACAAGGCCAACATCAACTGCCAGGAAAGGGAGATTACTCTTCACATCCCAAAGCATCCTCTAATTCATTAAAAGTGTATGGAGGAAGATGAGTCTTCTTTAGAATCTTCGTCTCAAGTTTGGATATTTCTTCCTTATGAGCATGCATACCTAGCTCAAATGATTGAGACAAATGAGAGAATCATTCTTGAAGATGTTCCCATCATGAGGGATTACACTAATTTATTCCCCGAAGAGTTTCTTGGTCTTCCATCTGACCGATAGGTTGAGTTCTCAATATAACTTATCCTTGGATCTCTACCAATCTCAAATACACCTTATAGAATGTCCACCGTAGATCAAGAAGAGTTGAAGAATTAGTTACCGGAGAATATGGAGAAGGGTTTTATATTCCCGAGTGCTTCACCGTGGGGTGCTCCAGTACTATTCATCAAGAAGAAGGATGGATCACTGTGCCTCTGCATTGATTATAGTGAGCTCAATAAAATCACTATAAATAACAAGTATCCCCTTCCACAGATAGATGACTTGTTCGATCTGCTTCGTGGTTCCAGTTATTTCTCTTAGGTGGACCTTCGGTCAGGATATCACCAACTAAAGGTGATGAAGGAAGATATTCCCAAGACTGCCTTTTGAATAAGGTATGGACACTTCAATTTCATAATTATGCCCTTAGGACTCACTAATTATCTAGAAATTTTCATGGATTTAATGAATAGAGTCTTTAGATATTAACTCGACAAATTTGTGGTGGTCTTTATTGATGATATTATGATATAATCCAAGAGCAAGGAGGAACATGATGAGCATTTGGAAACTGTGTTAAAGACTTTTCGAAGAAAGAAGTTGTATGAAAATTATAGTAATATGAGTTCTGGATGGAGGAAGTATCATTATTGGGGCATGTTATCACCAGGAAAGGGATATATGTGGACCCTTCCTAGACGAAGGCAATTGAAGAGTGGCCGAGGCCAACTTCTGTAACGGAGATCCGCAGATTTTTAAGTCTAGCTGGGTATTATTGATGATTCATGAAGAAATTCTCACGATTGTCAAATACAATGAGCAATCTGACACAGATGGGAGTAAATTTTGTCTCGACACAGCAATGTGAAGACTATTTCAAGCATCTGAAAAAGATGCTTATCAGTGCGCCGGTACTCACACTCCCTTCAAGTAGAGAACTCTCTATGGTGTATAGTGGTGCTTCTAAGAAAGTCTTAGGTTGTGTGCTAATTAAAAATGATAAAGTGATATCCTATGTCTCAAGGCAGCTGAAAATCCATGAGCAAAACTATCCCATGCATGATCTGGAGTTGGCGGCTGTGATCTTTGCGTTGAAAATCTGGCGGCATTATCTCTAGGGGAAAATGTGAGATATATACTGACCACAAGAGTCTCAAATATATATTCACACAGAAAGAGATTAATATGCACCAATGAAGATGGATAGATCTCATCAAGGATTATGACTACTCAATCCACTACCATCCCGGTAAGGCAAACAAGGTGGCAGATGCTCTAAGTAGAAAGGATCCTACATCTTTATCAATGATGAGAATTGAAAAGGATCCAATATTCTTAGATTTGAAAAGGATGGACATGGGAATCATTAAGGGAGGGACATAATCAATCCTTTCTCAAATGATTCCTCAACCATCCCTCATGGAGAAAATAAAGGTTGCTCAAAGAAAGGATGTGTAAATTCAGAAAAGGGTGGAAGTTGTTAAAAATGGGAAATCCTCTCATTTAAAAATTGATGAGGAAGGAGTTATAAGATTTGGGACACGATTATGTGTACCATCTAATCTAGAGAAAAAGAAGGAGCTATTGAATGATGCACATATCTCGACCTTCTCTACCCATCCTGGGAGTACCAAAATGTACCGTGATCTCTGAGAACACTTATGGTGGGATAAAATGAAGAAGGAGATTGTTGAATATATATCAAGGTTATTGGTATGTTAGCAAGTTAAATCTGAGAAAAAAAAGTCCTAAGGTATGATACATCCATTTCCTATACCCATGTGGAAATTTGAAAATGTTACTATAGACTTTTTCACGGGTCTCCCAAATACGTCGAATGGAAATAATGCGATATGGGTTTTGGTTGACCGACTCACCAAGACATCCTATTTCATCGCTATTCGGGATGATCTATCTCTTGAGAAACATGAAAAGTTATATGTGAAGAAAGTATTGAGACTGCATGGTGTTCTGCTCTCAATTGTCTCTGACCGCGAGGTTCACATCTAAATTCTGGAAGAGTCTTCAATATGCTTTGAGTATTGAATTAAATTTCAGCATGACCTATCACCCCCAAACTGATGTCTAATCTGGAAGGACTATTCAGACACTTGAAGATATGATAAGATCTTACTCTCTTGAATTCAAAGGTGGTTGAGATCATCATTTCCCATTGGTTGAGTTCTCATACAACAATAGCTTCCACTCGAGTATTCAGATGGATCCATATGAAGATCTGTATGGAAAGCGATGTAGAACTCCAACCTGTAGGGATGAAGTTGGAGAGAGAAAGCTACTTGGACCCGATCTTGTTCAAGAGATGAAAGAGAAGGTTCAATTCATCCAGAAACACATCAAAGCTACTCAAAGTCAGCAAAAGATCTATGCTGACAACTGTCGAAGGGACTTGGAGTTCGACGTTGGTGATAAAGTCTTCCTTCAAATATCTCAATGGAAGAGAGTTATGCGATTCGGGAAGAAAGGGAAGCTAATCCCAAGGTATATTGGCCCCATTGAAATCCTTGATCGCATAGGAGCTGTGGCCTATCGGCTTTCACTTCCACTGAATATGGATTGAGTTCATGATGTTTTCCATGTATCACTCTTGAGGAAGTACATACCTGATCCCTCACATGTACTAAACTCAGAGGTGGTGCAGCTGGAAGATGATCTCTCTTATGAGGAGCAACCAGTAAAGATTTTGGATCAGAGAGATAAGGTTCTAAGCAACAAGACAACCCATCTTATCAAGGTGTTTTAGAGGAACCATAAGTTTGAGGAAGCAACATGGGAATTAGAGGAAGAAATGAAGGAAAATTACCTGCACCTGTTTTTGGCTTAGTATGTAAAACGAAATTTCGAGGGCGAAATTTCATAAGGGGGGAAGAATGTAACAACCCAAAGTTTTTCAATGGAAATTACCTTATTATTTTTATGTCATAAAATCACATGAAAGCACAACATAATGAACTACTAAGTGATAAGTTACCTTTAAACATAAGTTTTTCACTTCTGTGTTTGGAATTTCAAAAATCCGGCAAACATGGTTGTGTCCAAGGTGTTTTTTGGAGTCTAATAAAACAAAAATAATTTTTGGTGAATAGTAACCAACCCTAATGAATAGTTACATACCCTTATGAATATTTATATACCATAATGAATAGTACCCTCACCTATGGTGGTATAAAAATAATATTCAAGTTGGAAGTACGATATACCTATATTTTAGAATGAGTTAATGAATGTTTTAAAACTGGTTTTGATAATAAATGATTATTTTAATTAAATATTAAAATAATCATATTTAGAAAATTATTTTTGAAAAATGGACTTCATTTTTGGATTCTACATGTCAAAAAATGGTTAGGGTGAATTTTTGGGATTTTTCTGAAATACTTGAATTTTTGATAAATAGTAGAATCCGATAATTTACAATAAATGATAAATAATGGATTAATTGAGTCATCGATGATGCTCTGCTAATGTAAGCCCACTTGGTTCGAATTCACATGACCCATTTACTATTCTTGGTCATTTAATACTTGCTATTCCTTGTCTTGGGAAGAAATAATAAATTAATGATTATAATATCATGAAATCCCTCCTCTCCTCCACTATAAAATCCCCCCTTCACTTCCTCTTCTCGTCACTCCTCTCAATCTCCAAGACTTATCTAAATTCTGCCCAAAACTCTCCCCAAGGTCTTCCCCCACGTCCAAAATCTCTTATCCTCCTCAAAATACCAAAACCTCTCACCTTAAGAGGTTCTCAAAGGAGGAAGTCTCAAGAGGTAAATTCCTCTCCCCAAATTTATTCTTTTCTTTCAAGTTCTTTTCTTTTTAATTTCATTCCTCGCCTACCTTCACCATAATAGTATGATAAATCCAGTAGAATAAATTTACTATAATTTATTCATTCTAGTGGTATATTTTATTATTTTCTCCCCTTTCCCCACCCTTTTATTTGAAAGAAATCAAAGCACCGTTTGAGATGTGCTAATTTAGCACATTCAAGGACAACACTTTATCAATTTCTATTATTATCATTAATTCTGGTCATGAAACTATTTGTGTTATGGTTGAACCAGATTATTATATATGTCATATATCCTATTTTTGGTTCTGTAATCTTTTGGTACAAATGGTATTAAGTTATAATGAAAAACACATTCTTTGTAATCAAACCCACCGAATAACAAAAACAGTTATCACTATGGTTATATATGTATAATAATTCAACATCACTATAAGTAACCTAATTAAAATTAAAACCATGTAATCTAATGTATATGAACTAATTAATGTAACTTCAATTCTGGACAACCACTTTCATCTTGAATATAATCCAAACTAGAATATAAGTGAACCGATCTTTTAAAGCCAAGTAAACAATCGATCCCGAACAATGAAATTGAACCTTATAACTAATCAAAAATGATTTGAATGAACTAAAAAGGGTTATAATAAATCAATTAAATATAGAATATGTTATGTACTTATTAATTAATAATCATAATTTTTTTATTCAGGTCATTAATAACAAGTGGAGAACACCACCGGATTTGAGGTAAGGGATCCTCTCCTTTTCTCTCTTAATCAAGATTGTCCTCTATACTATTCCTTTTTATGTGTACTTGAAAATGATGATGTATGTTTAATAACCTCCCCCATACTTACTTATGGATTTATAAGTGATTATAAACCCCATTTCTCTCTCATCAATCCCTCTTTGTCACACCCGACACCATGCCGATAAAATCGTAACGAATTCTACCCGAACCTTCCTTGTTCTTTCGGGTGGCCCTATCTTTCTTTCAAAATGGTGTTATCTTATCTATATATATAAGTCTTATGAATTATGTTTAATTGCACAAGATTATTATATCAAGACCCTTTCATCACATTCTTTTGTGGATATACATGATTTTGAAATATTCCCTCATTATAACTTTCGGATAAGCCAACCTGTTTTAATGGGACTTCCCAAATTTTTACCCAAATTTCAAGTGCACTCTATCCTATTTTTTAAAACACAATTGTATTTATAAAATCAGTATTTTTATTATTAAAACCTTCTTGGTTCAATTCTGGTTTTATATAAAATAATTTCCTCTTTTCTATTTGAAAATCTCTAGAGTGTTTTCCTTAAAACCGCAAAAAATGTTTTAATGCTAATGTTTCTAAAATAAATTTTTTATATGTTGTCACTTATATTTGACACCACTTACCATGTTATATGCCTATTTTACCCTATTAATGTCCATATATGTTCTAATCCATTCCTTTCATGGACACTTTCGTGATACGCCCATTGGATATGTTTTGTGTCATGATTGTGGTACCCAATTCTTTCCATGGGTAACCTTATGTTTATGTATGGTTGATTATGTATGATTATTTAAGTGGAAATATTATTAATGTGGTAATAATATTCATGAATATGTTGAGATTGGTGTTCCTAAATAGCGCTCCAATTCATTCGGTAAGGATAAGTCTCATGAGATGCAATGTGAAACGGGATTGGCGGTTATCCTTGACCCGTACTGAAATGGGAAATGGGATTGGTGGTTAGGCTTAACCCGTAATAAAGATATGATTTATGATTATACCACATTTATATGATTCCATGTTTATATGATCCCATGATTATATTGAATGATTTCATAAGTTTCATGCTTTGGATATCATTATGCCATGCCTCTTAAATCATGTGCATGAGATGTATCCTTATGTTCATTCCCTTACTGGGAATTTTTAGTTCATCCCATTGTTCATGTGTTCCCCAGGGTACCCTATGCAGATGTAAGAGCTCAATGGAATTTAGAATCTCTTTGTGTATATTAAATAAAGAAGTTTTTTTATTTCCATGTTTTATGTTATATGTACCTAGTCTTCCAAGACACTAGACTTAACGATGCATGGATTGTACTCTGATGATTAATTATGCTTAAAATCATGAAATATTTTATGTAAAAGGCTCGGGTCTCTATAGTTGGTATCAGAGGATGGTCTAGTTATTTTTGGAGATTAGGAATAGAGCACCTTAGTGAGAACATTAAGGATGAGACTAAGTATAAGAAAACAGTCCTAAATTTTGGTGAGTATCGAGTAAGTGGTTTATCAAGAAAATACTTCCCTGTCTAGATATGAGCAGGTAGAGGTAGCTATGGCACAAATGTATCTAGGGGTAAAACCCGAAAACAACACTTTGATCTAGACTCGATTGGGAACTAGTGCATGACAACGAGCCTTTCTCCACTCTTTGTTACGACACTCCCTGGGGATATGCTTTTGTATATTCATGATCTTAGTACAAACCATTATTAAGGGACAAAAAATCCCATAAGAATATAAGTTAATAAATAGATCGAGGATAACCTAGATTTAAACCTAAGGAATCACAAGTTAGGATGTACTTCTTCTTTATAAGTTTATCCTTTAATATTCAACGTTTCTTTTTTATGATCAATAGCTAAGTATTCAAGACCTCTAATTATACGTTCTTTTTCTTAGTTAATGGAGGGAAATAGAAGAACACGTTCCAACAACCAATGTGATAGGCAATGTAATGATTGCCCTAATGACATGCCTAATGTGATGGAAGCGGGTGCTAAAAACTTCATGGCAGTACTTGATCAGCTGGCTCGAGTTAGGAATAATAACTTGAATTAGGTGGAACGTCCCCCTCCTTCAATTAAAGAGAAAGTTTCCATAGAATCCTTCATGCAGAAAAGGCCTCCCATGTTTAGTGGGTCTTCGGATCCCCTCCTCCTAGAACAATGGATTAACTCCATTGAAAAGATTTTCACTGCCTCCAGTGCTCAAAAGAAGAGAAAGTTGTACTGGAAATCTATCGATTTGATGGGGAAGCTGATCAGTGGTGGACACTGATCAAGAATATGAAGTCCCAAGAGGAAATTGATTACATAGATTGGGTGGAATTCAAGAGGATGTTTTTCAACAAATATTTTCCTCGAACCCTCCGTCTTAAGATGGAAAGAGAGTTCCTTGGACTCAAGAAGAAGAAAGATGAGTCCATCGGGGCATATGAAGTGAACTTTACAAGGATTTCAAGGTAGGCCTCTACCTTTGTTATAAACACCGAAATCAAGGTGGATAGATTCTTTAGTGGACTAAAGTCGAGTCTATGAAAATTGTTGGCAATTCGAGACTTCAACAACTATGAGGATATTTTCTATTTTTCCCTCAAGGTTGAAATGTATATTGGAGACTCTTAGTGGTCTCATGGTCCTAGTGATAAGAAGTGGGAAATAGAGAACAACATGAGTGGTTCATCAAACAAATCCCATGATGGAAAGAAGCCTCACTTTCCCCTTTGCAAGAATTGTGGGAAGAAGCATCTTGGTGATTTTCTCAAGGGAACCAAGAATTGCTTCAAATGCGGAAAGTTTGGTCATTTGGCCAAGAACTGTCGAAGGGATATGAAAAATTATGCTAATGTTGAAGAATAATGGAAGGTTCAGATCAACACTCAGCCTGCAGTGTAGTGTTTTAACTACAAGGAGCTTAGGCATTAGGCGAACAATTTCCCTAAGCTGAGGGTTGTTAGAGGCAATTATCAACAACCTCCAAGGAACAAGGAAGGGCTTGTGCTATCACTACTACTGAGGTGGAGCTGGAAAACATTGTGGTGACAGGTACACTTGTTATTCATTCAAGAATAGAGAACGTACTATTTGATTCTAGTTCTAAGCATTCTTTCATATCTTTCAAGTTTAGTAGAACTATTCAAACACCACCTCAAAATTTGGAGGAAAAGTTATTTGTGAGAACAGCGAATGGGGAAATTATTGCATCCATGGTTTATAACTCTTCCCTGGTTAATGTTTGTGGACTGAACCTCCCAACAAATCTTGTCATACTTCCTTTAGTGGAGTTTGACGCTATCTTGGGCATGGATTGACTATATTTGTATAAGGCCAACATCAACTACCGAGAAAGGGAGATTACTCTTCACATACCGAGGCATCCTCCGATTCTTTACAAGCGCAAGGAGGAAGATGAGTCTCCTTTAGAATCTTCGTCTCATGTTTGGATATTTCTTCCTTATGAGCATGCATACCTAGCTCAAATGATTGAGAAAAGGAAGATAATAATGCTTGAAGACATGCCCGTCGTGAGGGATTACACTGATGTATTCGCCGAAGAGTTTCCTGGTCTTCCCCCGGACCGAGAGGTTGAGTTCTCAATTGAACTTATCCTTGGATCTCTGCCAATCTCAAAGACACCTTACAGAACGACCACCATAGAGCTAGAAGAACTGAAGAAGAAGTTACAGGAGAATATCGAGAAGGGTTTTATACGCCCAAGTGCTTCACCGTGGGGTGCTCCAGTCCTCTTTGTCAAGAAGAAGGATGGATCAATGCACCTCTGCATTGATTATTGTGAGCTCAATAAAATCACTATAAAGAACAAGTATCCCCTTCCATAGATAGGTGACTTGTTTTATCTGCTTCGTGGGGCCAGTTATTTCTCTAAGGTGGACCTTCAGTCAGGATATCACCAACTAAAGGTGAGGAAGGAAGATATTCCCAAGACTGCCTTTCGAACGAGGTATGGACACTATGAGTTCATAGTGATGCCCTTCGAACTGACTAATGCTCCAAAAATTTTCATAGATTTAATTAATAGAGTTTTTAGAGATTACATTGACAAATTTCTGGTGGTCTTTATTGATGATATTATGATATACTCCAAGAGCAAGGAGGAACATGAGGAGCATTTGGAAACTGTGTTAAAGACTTTGAAAAGGGAGAATTTGTATGCAAAGTACAATAAATGTGCATTCTGGATGGAGGAAGCATCATTCCTAGGGCATGTTATCACCAGGAAAGGGATATTTGTGGACCCTTCCAAGACAAAGGCAATTGAAGAGTGGCTGAGGCCAACTTCTGTAACGGAGATCCGCATCTTTTTAGGTCTAGGTGGGTATTATAGAAGATTCATGAAGAACTTTTCATGATTTTCAAAACAAATGACCAAGCTGACACGGAAGGGAGTAAAGTTTGTCTGGACACAAGAATGTGCAGACTGTTTCAAGGAGTTGAAAAAGAAGCTTATCACTGCGCCGGTACTCACACTCCCTACAAGTGGAGAAATCTTTGTGGTGTATAGTGATTCTTATAATAAAGGATTAGGTTGTGTTCTAATGAAAAATGATTAATTGATAGCCTATTCTTCAAGGAAGATGAAAGTACATGAGCAAAACTATCCCACACATGATCTGGAGTTGGCAGCTGTGATCTTTGCATTGAAAATCTGGCAGAATTATCTCTATGGGAAAAATGTGAGATATATACTGACCACAAGAGTCTCAAATATATATTCACACAGAAAGAGCTTAATATGAACTAATTAAGATGGATAGAGCTCATCAAGGATTATGACTGCTCAATCCACTACCATCCTAGTAAGGCAAACAAGGTGGTGGATGCTCTAAGTAGAAAAGATACTGCATCTTTATCAATGATGAGAATTGAAAAGGATCTGATCTTATCATATTTGAAAAGGATAGACCTGGGAATCATTAAGGGAGTATCATCATCAATCCTTTCTCAAATTATTGCTCAACCATCCCTCATAGAGAAAATAAATGTTGCTAAAAAAAGGATGTGGAAATTCAGAAAAGGGTGGAAGCTGTTAAAAATGGGAAATCCTGTAATTTCAAAATTGATGAGGAAGGAGTTGTAAGATTTGTGACATGATTATGTGTACCATCTAATCCAGATATAAAGAAGGATCTATTGAATGATGCATATAGCTCGACCTTCTCTATCCATCCTGGGAGTACCAAAATGTATCTTGATCTCTGAGAACACTTTTGGTGTGATAACATGAAGAAGGAGATTGCGGAATATATATCATGGTGCTTGGTATGTCAGCAAGTTAAAGCTGAGTGACAAAAGTACAAAGTATGATGCATCCATTGCCTATACCCATGTGGAAATGGGAAAATGTTAGTATGGACTTTGTCATGGGTCTCCTGAAGACATTGAAGGGAAATAATGCGATATGGGTTGTGGTTGACCGACGCACCAAGACATCCCATTTCATCGCTATTAGGGAAGATCTCTCGCTTGAGAAACTTGCAAAGTTATATGTGAAGGAAGTGGTGAGACTGCACAGTGTTCCACTCTCAATTGTCTCTGACCATGATCCAAGGTTCACATCTAAATTCCGGAAGAGTCTTCAACATGATTTGAGTACTGAATTAAATTTCAGCACGGCCTATCACACCCAAAGTGATGGCCAATCTGAAAGGACTATTCAGACGCTTGAAGATATGATAAGAGCCTGCTCTCTTGAATTGAGAGGTGGTTGGGATCATCATATCCCATTGGTTGAGTTCTCATACAACAATAGCTTCCACTCGAGTATTCAGATGGCTCTATATGAAGCTCTATATGGAAAGTGATGTAAAACTCCAACCTGTTGGGATGAAGTTGGAGAGAGAGTGGTACTTGGACCCGATCTTGTTCAAGAGATGACAGAGAAGGTTCAAGTCATCCAGAAACACATCAAAGCTACTCAAAGTCAGAAAAAGAGCTATGTTGACAATCATCTAAGGGACTTGGAGTTCGAAATTGGAGATAAAGTCTTCCTTTGAATATCTCTATGGAAGAGATTCATGCGATTCGGGAATAAAGGGAAGCTAAGCCCAATGTATATTGGCCCCTTTGAGATCCTTGACGGCATATGAGCCGTGGCTTATCTACTTTCACTTCCACAGAATATGGCTAAAGTTCATGATGTTTTCCACATATCACTCTTGAGGAAGTACATACCTAATCCCTCGCATGTACTAAACTCAGAGGTGGTGCAGCTGGAAGATGATCTCTCTTATGAGGAGAATCCAGTAAATATTCTAGATTGGAGAGATAAGGTTCTACTCAACAAGACAACCCATCTTGTCAAGGTGTTGTAGAGGAACCATAAGTTTGAGGAAGCAACATTGGAATTGGAGGAAGCAATGAAGGAAAATTATTCGCACCTATTTTTGGATTAGTATGTAAAACGAAATTTTGAGGGCGAATTTTCATAAGGGGGGAAGAATGTAACGACCCAAAGTTTTTAAATGGAAGTTCCCTTATTATTTTTATGTCATAAAATCACATGAAAGCACAACATAATTAACTAATAAGTGATAAGTTCCCTTTAAACATAAGTTTGTCACTTCTATGTTTGGAATTTTGAAAATGCGGCATACACAGTTGTGTTCAAGATATTTTTTAGAGTCTAATAAAACAAAAATAATTTTAGGTGAATAGTAACCTACCCTAATGAATAGTAACATACCCTTATGAATAGTGATATACCCTAATGAATAGTAACCTCACCTCTGGTGGTATAAAATTAATATTCAAGTTGGAAGTATGATATATCTATATTTTAGAATGAGTTAATGAATGTTTTAAAACTGGTTTTGATAATAAATTATTATTTTAATTAAATATTAAAATAATCATATTTAGTAAATTATTTTTGAAAAATGGACTTCATTTTTGGATTCTACACATAGAAAAATGGTTGGGTTGAATTTTTGGGATTTTTCTGAAATACGAGAATTTTTTATGAATAGTAGAATCCGATAATTTACAATAAATGCTAAATAATGGATTAATTGAGTCATCAATGATGCTCTGCTGATGTAAGAGCACTTGGTTCAAATTCACATGACCAATTCAGTATTATTGGTCATGGAATACTTAATATTCCTTGTATGGGGAAGAAATAATAAATTAATGATTATAATATAATTAAATACCTCCTCCCCTCCACTATAAAATCCCCCTTCACTCCCTCTTCTCTCCACTCCTCTCAAGCTCCAAGCCTTCTCTAAATTCTGCCCAAACCTCTCCCTAAGGTCTTCCCACACTTCCAAAATCTCTCATCCTCCCCAAAATACAAAACCTCTCACCTTAAGAGGTTCTCAAAGGAGGAATTCTCAAGAGGTAAATTCCTCTTCCCAAATTTCTTCTTTTCTTTCAAGTTCTTTTCTTTTTAATTTCATTCCTCACCTCCCTTCACCATAATAGTATGATAAATCCAGTAGCATAAATGTACTACAATTTCTTCATGCTAGTGGTATATTTTATTATATTCTCCCCTTTCCCCACCCTTTTATTTGAATGAAATGAAAGCACCGTTTGAGATGTGCTAATTTAGCACATTCAAGGACAACAGTTTATGAATTTCTATTATTATCATTAATTCTGGTCATGAAACCATTTGTGTTATGGTTGAACCACATTATTATATATTTAATATATCCTATTTTTGGTTCTGTAATTTTTTGGTACAAATGGAATTATGTTATAATGAAAAACACATTCTTTGTAATCAAACCCACCAAATAACAAAAACAGTTATCACTATGGTTATATATATATAATAATTAAACATCACTCTAAGTAACCTAATTAAAATTAAAACCATTTAATCTAATGGATATGAACTAAATAATGTAACTTCAATTCTGGACAACCACTTTCATCTTGAATATAATCCAAACTTGAATATAAGTGAACCAATATTTTAAAGCCAAGTAAACAAACGATCCCAAACAATGAAATTGAACCTTATAACTAATCAAAAAGGATTTGAATGAACTAAAAAGGGTTATAATAAATCAATTACATATAGAAGAGGTTATGGAAATATGAATTAATAATCCTAATTTGTTTATTCAAGTCATTAGTAACAAGTGGAGAACACCACCAGATTTGAGGTAAGGGATCCTCTCCTTTTCTCTCTTAATCAAGATTGTCCTCTATACTATTCCTTTTTATGTGTACTAGAAAATGATGGGGTATGTTTAATAACCTCCCCCATACTTCCTTCTGGATTTATAAGTGATGAGAAACCCCATTTCTCTCTCATCAATCCCTCTTGGTCACACCTGACACCATGCCGATAAAATCGTAACGAATTCTACCTGAACCTTCCTTGTTCTTTCGGATTGCCTTATCTTTCTTTCAAAATGGTGTTATATTATCTATATATGTGAGTCTTATGACTTCTGTTTAGTTTTACATGATTCTTATATCAATACCCTTTCATCGCATTCTTTTGTGGGTATACATGATTTTGAAAGATTCCCTCCTTAGAACTTTCCGATAAGCCAACCTGTTTTAAGGGGACTTCCCAAATTTTTACCCAAATTTCAAGTGCACTCTGTTTGGACCAAGTTAGAAGGATAAGGAAGAAAGAAAAGTTAGCTGTTACAGAGTGTTGTCTTTTTTTTCAACGAAGATAAATCAATTCACTTTGTAAAAGTCTTTTCAAACCAGACGATGCTTTGATGATTTGTATTTCGCAAATATCATAAGTTTGGAGAACTTCTGATGCAAGCCTTATGAAAAAAAGGGAGAGATAAAGAAGTAGGTGTGCAAGTATGTAATAGGCACGCAATTATACAGTAGGTGTTCAAGTATGAAGAGGCGTGCAAGTCATATTTCAAATAGAATTATTTCAAAAATATGGCAAAGGAAAGAAGGCGCACAAGTGCCAAGAAGGCACGAAAGTACCAAAAAGGCGCACAAGTACCAAGAAGGCACGCAAGTCCCAAGGAGGCGTGCAAGTTCCAGGGAGTCACGCAAGTGCCAAGAAGGTGCGCAAGTACCAAGGAGGCGCGCAAGCGAAGGTGACGCGTAGGTTTCCAAAATTCCTATAAAAAGGCGACCACCCTCATCATTTCTAGTGGCTCGAGACTTAGAGAAATATTTTGAGCTCTGAGTGCACAAGTCAAAGAAGTGTGGTGCGCAAGTGGTTGAGGCATGCAAGCTGAGCCTCATTTTTAGGTGGCGCGCAAGTGTTTTTCTCTCCACAAAGAGGCGCGCAAGTATAAAGGTGGCGCGCAAGTATTGCCTGTACACAAAGAGGTGTGCAAGTATAAAGGAGGTGCGCAAGTGGAAGGAGGCGCACAAGTTCAAGGAGGCCCACAAGTGGAAGGAGACGCACAAGTTCAAGGAGGCACGCAAGTGGAAGGAGGCGTGCAAGCTGTTTTCTCCAGGAGGTTTCTACCAGCTTCTGGGTAGGAAAGTGAAGAATTGTTTTGAAAGATTTGATCTGGGAAAGGCCATCAAGAAGAATAGAATTATTTCATTACCCTATTTGTGCTAAGAGGGAACACACACACTATTAGATTGTTTTCAAAGTGCTACACGAGTGTAAGGGTATATCCTACTCATTGTATTCCACATAAAAGGATTTTTTTCTAGTGGATTGTGTGGTACTGGATTATTTCCGTACCATACCAAGGACTTAGCTACTCTTATTGAGTAGTGAACCTTGTAAATCTTGTGTTCCTATGGTTGTGTGTGTTCATAAGGGAAGAAAATATTTAACAGGAGGTGAAGGTTGTTTTATAAAGAAGGAAACTTAAAAAAAATATCACTGATTCACCCCCTCCCCCTCTCAGTGATACTTGGATCCTGACTGGGAACTTCAATTGGTATCAGAGGCAGGTTCCCTTCGTTTATTATTTTCTGAAGTGGTTAAAGAGAAGTTGTGATGGAAAATCTAAACTACGTGAACAGTAAGGGGATTCCGATTTTTGACGGAAATAACTATCACATCTGGAAGGATAGAATGATTCCTTATCTTATGTCTCTTGGATATGAAGTTATTGAAACTACAATAGATGAATTTCTTGCTATTGATAACAAGGTTCCTCTTACTCCTGTTGATAAGAAGAATCTTGAGAATGATGGAAGAGCTAAAAATGCGTTACTCTCATCTCTGTCTGAGAGTGAATTTTTAAGAGTCAAAGGTGTTGCTACAACCAAAGTAATTTGGGACAAAATGAAGTACATCTATGAAGGAAATACAAAAGTAAAGAAGGATAAACTACAAATCTGGAGACTGAAGTATGAAGAATTTAAAATGGGAGAAGCTGAATCTGTTGGGGACTTCTTTACCAGGATAAATGACATTGTCAGCACTATCAGATGTCTTGGTGAAAAGATGGAAGATTCTGCAGTCGTTTAAAAGATCTTAAGAATTCTTCCCAACAAATTTGATGCTAAAGTTTCTTCATTGGAAGACAGATACCCTGAAGAATTATCTCTGGATTATTTGCATAACACTCTTATCACTTATGAAATGAGAAGGGAGAAGACTCCGAAGAACAAAACCAAAGCTGATAGAGAAATGTCTTTTAAAGACACCAAGAGAGAAATGTCTAAGAAGGCTCTTGAGTAAGATGATGTTGTTGGCTCTGACTCCAAAAATGAGGTATGTGAAAACTTTGATGAAATTTTATCCTTTTTTCTAAAAATGTGAGAAGAGGTACTGGAAAATATAAAGGGAAACTTCCCTTGAAATGTTTTGAATGTGGAGCTATTGGCCACTTTGCGGCTAATTGTCCTAAAAGGAAGAAATTTGAAGACAGTGATGAAGAAGATAGAAGATCAAGAAGGTATTGGAAGAAACAGGGTGGAAAATATAGTTCTTCTAGAATAGGTAAGGATAAAAAGTTCTTCAAATCAAAAAGAAGATGCTTGTTTTCAAAAAGTGAAGAAGAAGATGATAGTGAGACTGGATCTGAAAATTCAGTTTCGAAGAAATCTAGAGAGATGACCTTTGTTGCAACTGTGAATAATGATGATTATGAGAGCAGTAGTTCTAAAGAATAAGAAACTCAACTTGAATCTTATCTAAAAAAATAATTGAAGGAATGTTTGAGAAAGATCAAAAGGCTTGAGAACGAAAAAAAGAAGTTGAAAAATGAGAATTTTACAGTAAACAATCAATAAGGTTTTACTGATGAGAAAATCAATATGAAAAAGGAGATTGATGATCTGAAGAATTCTCTTGATAATGAAAATAATCACAATGATCATCTTGAAGTAAAGCTGAAGGCAAAAGAAGAAGAGTTGGAAGCTGTCCAACAAAAAATTTATAAAACTAAAGAAATGAGTATCAGTCTCAAAAAGTCTATCTCTGAAGTTGGTGAATGTTCTTTGAAGGAGGAACCTAAGAAGGCTAAAAAAGGGTTGCCTTCAAAGGTTAAAGAGAAAAGTAAAAGTGGTTCTGAAATGAAGAATACTGGGAAAGCCATGTATGTTGTAAAGACTAACAAAATTGGGAATTTTGATGTTTCAAAGAACCCTGAGTTCAAAAATGATTCAAAACATTATGAATCTGGAAAATTTTCCCAAAAGTTTTGTTTTTATAGAACTAAAATGGAAATAAATACTTTTATTTATAACAGAAAGGCTGGTGGCTCAGAAAAAAAAGACAGGAAGGTGGCTGAGAAATGTGTTCTCAATTCTGGTCAGTATGGAAATTTCAGAGGCAAATACTCTTTCTATGGATACTGCTGGTATTGTGGTGGATTCAGACATACTACAAATATGTGTTGGTTCAACCAAAAACATTACTATTATTCCACAAGTTATGAAACGAAGGGTCTGAGGGGGAGTCGATCTCCTCAATGAAAGAAGTCAGAAAAGGTGGTTGTAAAGAAACCTGAGAAAGTTGGAGTAAAGATTAAAAATAGGTTCCAACCCCTAGAAACTATTTGTGAAATATGTGAACAACCTGGACATCTTACGAAAGGATGCCTTGTTTTGTTACCAGCACAACAAAAGCTCATTAACAATTCTCAGAAGCCGGAGGTGAAGAAAGAAAAGGAAGAAGTAAAAGCTCTTATTGTTGAAACTGATTTGAAATCTATAAAAGGAGAACGTCCATGGATTCTTGATAGTGGATGTTCATCTCACATGACAGGAGACTTAAAGCTACTAAATAATGTGAAATACTTCAAAGAAGGAACAATGACATTTGGAAATGATGAATCTCTAAGGATCAAAGGTGTTGGATCAGCCATCATTGGAAAAGAATAGATGGAATCTGGGAAAACATTATTTGTTGATGGACTGAAACATATCCTGCTTAGTGTGTCACAACTCTGTGATAAAGGAAACAAAGTTATCTTCAGAAAATATGGATTTATTATTAAAAGTGAAAATGATGGAAATATAGTTACGAGAGGCCAACACACAAAAGGGAATTTGTTTCAAGTTGGTGAATTGCAGAGATCTTGCTATATGGGTGTAGTGGATGAGAATCAGTTATGGCATAAAATGATGGGACATATGCGTCAGAGAAATATGTGAAAGTTATCAAAGAGAGACAGTGTTCGAGATATGCCTGATTTATCAAAAAAAAGAGATTGGTGTTGCACCATTTGTGAGAAAGGGAAGATTATAAACTCTATTCATAAGAGAGTTGAAATTCACTAAAAAGGGCCATTGTAACTCATACACTATGATATCTATGGACCAATGAGAAAGAAATATAAAAATGGAGATAAGTACTTTATTACTTTCATTGACGACTTTACTCGCATTACTTGTATTATGTACATGAGACATAAGTCATATTCTCTGAAAATGTTTAAGTGTTTCAGGAGGAAAGCAGAGAAGGAATGTGAGTATTCGGTGAAGAAGTTGAGAACTGATAATGGTGGAGAGTATAAGAATGAGGAGTTTTCAAGATACCTCGACAAACATGGAATTCTACATGAGTTCAGTTCACCATACACACCTCAACAAAATGGGGTTTCTGAAATAAATAATCGAAGTCTGGTGGAAATGGGGAGAACTATGTTACTTGAACATAGTATTTCTCATTATTATTGGAGGAAATCCATGAGCACTGCAGTGCATATACAGAACCAATGTTTCTACAGGCCAAACTCAGATATGACTCCATATGAAATTTTCTATGAAAAATCTCTAAGTCTGAAACACTTGAGAGTCTTTGGGAGTCCATGCATTATAAAGAAAAAAGGTGGAAACCTGGGAAAGTTTGAGCAAAGAGGAGATGACGGAATTTTTCTTTTCTATGCTCCAGAAGGAAGAGGTTATAGATGCCTCAATAAAGAAACATGAAGAATTGTTGATTCTTCAGATGTAAAAGTTGTTGAAAATGCTGAGAAAGAAAAGCAGCCATATGTTGATGTGGAAGTTGAGCAGGATAAAGAAGTTTTTGTTAACAATTCTAATAATGCTGCAGACTGTGTTAATCCTACTCAAGAAGAGGAATATGACTCAAATATCTCGAGTGATGAGGAAGAATTTCAAACAACTCATCCTAGATTGAGGAATCAAGTGGAGGCTCAGAACATTATTGGGGATAAAGATTAGAGGGTTCAAACAAGAAGAAAAAAAAATTCTATATCACGTACTTCTCTTTATTCGAAAGTTGAACCGAATGATGTAAATGAAGAATTTGAGCATCCAGAATGGGTTCATTCTATGAACGAAGATCTTGATCAGATAGAGAAGAAAAATACTTGGGAACTTGTACCTAATCCAGACAACAAGAATATTATTGGTACAAAGTGGGTTTTCTGGAACAAGCTGAATGAAGAAGGTGAAGTAATAAGAAACCAAGCAAGACTGGTTTGAAAAGGGTATTCACAAATTGAAGGCATTGATTTTGATGAAACCTTTGCTCTGGTAGGAAGATTAGAAACAATAAGAATCTTTCTTTCCATTGCTACACAACGAGGTTACAAAATCATTCAAATGGATGTAAAATCTGCATTCTTGAATGGTGACCTTGATGAGGAAGTTTACATTGATCAACCTTGTGGATTTGTTATTGGAAAGAATGAAAGATATGTGTGTAGATTGAAGAAGGATTTTTATGGGCTAAAACAGGCTCCAAGGGCATGGTATTCTAAATTGGATACTTGCTTGAAGAAGATGAATTTTAAGAAAGGTAGAGTTTATAGAAATATTTACATCAAGGAGGGCCATGATTTTTCACTGATTATTATTTTTTATGTTGATGACATCATCTTTTCTGGGAATGATGAAAGGTCATGTGAAAGATTTTCTAAGGAGATGAAGAAGTTATTTGAGAGGTCCATGCTGGGTGAAATGAAATACTTTCTTGGGTTACAAATCTCACAGAAAAGGAATCATATCTTTCTATCTCAAGAAAAATATGCTAAGGAACTTCTGAAGAAGTTTGGAATGGAAAATTTGAAACCAGTTTCCACACCTATCTCAGTGGGAACCAAGTTTTCTAAATATGGAGAAGGAAAGTAAGTTGATCAAAAAGAGTTTAAAAAGCTAATTGGGAGTCTGTTGTATTTAACTGCCTCAAGACCCGACATCGTCTATGCTGTCACATTATGTGCAAGATTTCAAAGTGATCCTAAAGAATCACATCTAATTGTTGGAAAAATAATCCTCAGATATATCAAAGGCACAACAAATTTTGGAATTAGGTATGATGGCTCAGGAAATATTGATCTATTCGGGTATTCTGATGCTGATTGGGCAGGAAATGTGGATGATCGAAGATCCACATCTGGTGGAGTTTTCTTTCTGGGGAAAAGCTATGTTAGTTGGAATACCAAGAAATAGAATTCAGTAACTCTTAGCACAGCTGAAGATGAGTATGTTGCTTCTACTCAAGCTGCAACTCAACTGATGTGGATGAAGACTCAGTTAGAAGATCTACTTGTTGAAGTGAAGATACCATTGCTGTTAGGTTGTGATATTCAGAGTGCAATCAATCTTACAAGAAACTCGGTACAACATTCTCATTCAAAACACATTGATATAAAGTAAAACTTCATCAAAGAACAGGTAGAGAAGAATGAATTAAGGCTAGAATGTGTTCCTACATCTGAACAAGTTTCTAATATATTCACCAAGCCTTTACCAAAAGAACCATTTGCAAAATTGAGGTTGAAAATGGGTGTCCAACCTCCTCATCAAGGTTAAGGTATGCGTTTTTGTCCCCTATCTCATATTTCCTTTGGATAGTGTTGTCAAGGGGGAGAATTGTTTCATAAATCTATCCTTATAGATGCATGCATAAAGGGGGAGTTGTGGGTAAGCTGTGAATCCAGCATGTATGTGTGTGAACTATCCTAACTGTTTGTTGGAGTGGTTGTAGGAGACAATGTTGTTTTCCAGGAAAGTTGAGGAAGTGAATAATTCTGAAGTAGAATCTTGAAAGATGTTCTAAAGAAGGATGAGGAGGTAATCTCATGAGATGTCATAGTCACTACTCTTAGACAGCATGGTTTTGGCTGTCAATAATTCTTGTTTCCTGCAATGAGTTAGATCACGTAGGCTTAGAATTGTTGATAAGTAATTTGTTGCTTAAGGTTACAATGTTCAGTGATTTATGAATCATGGTTGACAACACAATCCAAATGGGGAGATTTTTGGGACCAAGTTAGAAGGATAAGGAAGTAAGAAAAGTTTTCTGTTACAGAGTGTTGTCTTTTGTTGTCAATGAAGCTAAATCAATTCACTTTGTAAAAGTCTTGTCAAACTAGACGATGCTTTGCTAATTTGTATTTCACAAATATCATAAGTTTGGAGAAATTATGATGCAAGCCTTATGAAGTAAATGGATAGATAAAGAAGTAGGCCCACAAGTATGCAGTAGGCGCGCAAGTATGCAGTAGGCGCGCAAGTATGTAGAGGTGCCCAAGTCATATTTCAAATAGAATTATTTCAAAAATATGGCAAAGGAAAGAAGGCGCACAAGTGCCAAGAATTATTTATATGATTCCATGTTTATATGATCCCATGATTATATTAAATGATTTCATAAGTTTCATGCTTTGGATATCATTATGTCATGCCTCTTAAATCATGTGCTTGAGATGTATCCTTATGTTCATTCCCTTACTAGGAATTTTTAGCTCATATCTTTGTTCATGTGTTCCCCAGGGTACCCTAAGCAGATGTAAGAGCTCAAAGGAAGTTATAATCTCTTTGTGGAGATTAAATAAAGAAGTTTTTTTAGTCCCATGTTTTATGTTATATGTACCTAGTCTTCTAAGACACTAGACTTAATGATCCTTAGCTTGTACTCTGATGATTAATTATTCTTAAAATCATGAAATGTTTTATGTAAAAGGCTCGGGTCGCTATAGTTGGTATCAGAGGATGGTCTAGTTATTTGTGGATATTAGGAATAGAGTACCTTTGTGAGAACATTAAGGATGAGACTAAGAATAATAAAACAGTCCTAAATTTTGGTGAGTATAGAGTAAGTGGTTTATCAAGAAAATAAATCTTTGTCTGGATATGAGCAGGTAGAGGCGGCTCTGGCACAGATGTATCTAGGGGTAAAACCAGAAAACACCACTTTGATCTAGACTCGAACGGGAACTGGTGCACAACAACGGTCCTTGCTGCACTCTTGGTTATGACACTCCCGAGGGATATGATTTGGAAGATTCATGATCTTAGTACAAACCATTATTAAGGGACAAAAAAATCCAATAAGAATATAAGTTAAGAAATAGATCAAGGATAACCTAGATATAAACCTAAGGAATCACAATTTAGGATGTACTTCTTCTTTATAATTTTATCCTTTAATATTCAAAGTTTACTTTTTTATGCTCAATAGCTAAGTATTCAAGACCTCTAATTATACGTTCTTTTTCTTAGTTAATGGAGGGAAACAGAAGAACACATTCCAACAACCAATGTGATAGGAAATGTAATGATTTCCCTAATAACATGCCTGATGTGATGGAAGCGGGTGCTCAAAACTTCATGGTAGTACTTGCTCAGCTGGATCGAGTTATGAATAATAACTTTAATCAGGTGGAACGTCCCCCTCCTCCAAGGAAAGAGAAATTTGTCGTAGAATCATTCATGCAGAAAAGGCCTCCCATGTTTAGCGGGTCTTCTGATCCCCTCCTCACAGAACAATGGATTAACTCCACTGGAAAGATTTTCTCTGTCCCCCAGTGCTCGGAAGAAGAGAAAGTTGTACTGGCAGTCTATCGTTTTGATGGGGAAGCTAATCAGTGGTGGACACTGATCATGAATATGAATTCCCAAGAGGAAATTGATTCCATATATTGGGAGGAATTCAAGAGGATGTTTTTCAATAAATATTTTCCTCGAACCCTCCATCTCAAGATGGAAAGAGAGTTCCTTGGACTCAAGCATAAGGAAGATGTGTCCATCGGGGTGTATGAAGAAAACTTTACAAGGCTTACAAGGTAGGCCTCTGGCTTTGTCATGAACACTGAAAGCAAGGTGGATCACTTCATTAGTGGACTAAAGTCGAGTCTATGAAAAGTTTTGGCAATTTGAGACTTCGACAGCTATGAGGAGATTGTCTATTGTGCCCTCAAGGTTGAAATAGAGATTAGAGACTCTTAGTGGTCTCATGGGCCTAGTGATAAGAAGCGGAAAATGGAGAACAACATGGGTGGTTCATCAAAAAAATCCCATGATAGAAATAATCCTCACTTTCCCCTTTGCAAGAACTGTGGGAAGAAGCATCTTGGTGACTATCTCAAGGGAACCAAAAATTGCTTTAAATAAGGAAAGTTTGGTCATTTGACCAAGAACTGTCAAAGGGATATGAAAAATTCCCATAATGTTGAAGAAGAACGGAAGGTTCATATCAACACTCAGCCTACAGTGTAGTGTTTTAAGTGCAAGGAGCTTGGGCATTATGTGAACAATTTCCCTAAGACGAGGGTTGTCGGAGGCAATCAGCAACAACCTCCAAGGCAACAGGGAAGGGATTGTGCTATCACTACTACTGAGGTGGATCCAAAAAACGATGTGGTTACAAGTATGCTTGTTATTCATTCAAGAATAGAAAATGTACTATTTGATTCTGGTTCTAAGCATTCTTTCATATCTTACAAGTTTAGTAGAACTATTCAAAAACCACCTCAAAATTTGAAGGAAAAGTTATCTGTGAGAATGGTGAATGGGGAAATTATTTTATCCATGGTTTATAACTCCTCCCTAGTTAATTTTTGTGGACTGAACCTCCCAGCAAATCTTTTCATACTTCATTTAGTGGAGTTTGATTCTATCTTGGGCATGGATTTTCTATCATTGTACAAGGCCAACATCAACTACCGAGAAAGGGAGATTACTCTTCACATCCTGAAGCATCCTCCGATTCTTTACAAGTGCAAGGGGGAAGATGAGTCTCCTTTAGAATCTTTGTCTCAAGTTTGGATATTTCTTCCTTATGAGCATGCATACCAAGCTCAAATTATTGAGAAAAATAAGAGAATCATGCTTGAAGACATGCCCATCATGAGGGATTACACTGATGTATTCCCCGAAGAGTTTCTTGGTCTTCCCCCTAACCGAGAGGTTGAGTTATCAATTAAACATATCCTTGGATCTATATAAAACTCAAAGACACCTTACAGAATGGCCACCGTAGAGCTAGAAAAGATGAAGAAGTAGTTACAGGTGAATATAGAGAAGGGTTTTATACGCCCGAGTGCTTCACCGTGGGGTGCTCCAGTCCTCTTTGTCAAGAAGAAGGATGGATAAATGCGCCTCTACATTGATTATCGTGAGCTCAATAAAATCACTATAAAGAAAAATTATCCCCTTCCATAGATAGATGACTTGTTTTATCAGCTTCGTGGGGCCAGTTATTTCTCTAAGGTGGACCTTCGGTCGGGATATCACCAACTAAAGGTGAGGAAAGAAGATATTCCTAAGACTACCTTTTGAACGAGGTATGGAAACTATGAGTTCATAGTGATGCCCTTAGGACTGACTAATGCTCCAGAAATTTTCATGGATTTAATGAATAGAGTATTTAGTGATTACCTCAACAAATTTGTAGTGGTCTTTATTGATGATATTCTGATATAATCCAAGAGCAAGGAGGAACATGAGGAGCATTTGGAAACTGTGTTAAAGACTTTGCGGAGGGAGAAGTTGTATGCAAAGTACAATAAATGTGATTTCTGGATGGAGGAAGTATCATTATTGGGGCATGTTATCACCAGGAAAGGGATATTTATAGAACCTTCCAAGATGAAGAAAATTGAAGAGTGGCTAAGGCCAACTTCTATAACGGAGATCTGCATATTTTTAGGTCTAGCTGGGTATTATCGATGATTCGTGAAGAAATTTTCATGATTGTCAAAACCAATGACCAAGCTGACACGGAAGGGAGTAAAGTTTGTCTAGACACAGGAATGTGAAGACTATTTGAAGGAGTTAAAAAAGAGGCTTATCACTACACCGGTACTCACACTCCCTTGAAGTGGAGAACTCTTTGTGGTGTATAATGATGCTTAAAAGAAAGGCTTAGGTTATGTGCTAATTCAAAATGATAAAGTGATAGCCTATGCCTCAAGGCAACTGAAAATCCATGAGCAAAACTATCCCACGCATGATCTGGAGTTGGCGGCTGTGATCTTTGCGTTGAAAATCTGGCGGCATTATCTCTATGGGAAAAATGTGAGATATATACTGACCACAAAAGTCTCAAATATATATTGACACAAAAAGAGATTAATATGAACCAATGAATATGGATAGAGCTCATCAAGGATTATGACTTCTCAATCCACTACCATCCCAGTAAGGCAAACAAGGTGGAAGATGCTCTAAGTAGAAAGGATCCTGCATATTTATCAATGATGAGAATTGAAAAAGATCCGATCTTCTTAGATTTAAAAAGGATGGACATGGGAATCATTAAGGGAGGATCATCATTAATCCTTCTCTAATGATTTCTCAACCATCCCTCATGGAGAAAATAAAGGTTGCTCAAAAAAGGATGTGGAAATTCAGAAAAGGGTGGAAGCTATTAAAAATGGGAAACCCTCCGATTTCAAAATTGATGAGGAAGGAGTTGTAAGATTTGGGACACGATTATTTATACCATCTAATCCAGAGATAAAGAAGGAGCTATTGAATGATGCACATAGATCGACCTTCTCTATCCATCCTGGGAGTACCAAAATGTAATGTGATCTCTGAGAACACTTCCAGTGGGATAACCTAAAGAAGGAGATTGTGGAATATATATCAAGGTGCTTGGTATGTCAACAAGTTAAATCTGAGTGAAGAAAGTCCAAAGGTATGATGCATCCATTTCCTATACCAATGTGGAAATGGGAAAATGTTACTATGGACTTTGTCACGGGTCTCCCAAAGATGTCGAAGGGAAATAATGCGATATGGGTTGTGGTTGACCGACTGACCAAGACATCCAATTTCATCGCTATTTGGGAAGATATCTCGCTTGAGCAACTTGCAAAGTTATATGTGAAGGAAGTGGTGACACTAAATGGTGTTCCACTCTCAATTGTCTCTAAATGCGATCCAAGGTTCACATCCAAATTCTGGAAGAGTGTTCAACATGATTTGAGTACTGAATTAAATTTCAGCATGACCTATCACCCCCAAACTGATGGCCAATCTGAAAGGACTATTCAAACGCTTGAATATATACTAAGATCCTGCTCTCTTGAATTCAAAGGTGGTTGGGATCAGCATCTCCCATTGGTTGAGTTCTAATACAACAATATCTTCCACTCGAGTATTCAGATGGCTCCATATGAAGCTCTCTATAGAAAGCGATGTATAACTCCAACCTATTAGGATGAAGTTGGTGAGAGAAAGCTACTTGGACCCGATCTTGTTCAAGAGATGACAGAGAAGGTTCAAGTCATCCAGAAACACATCAAAGCTGCTCAAAGTCGGAAAAAGAGCTATTCTGACAACCGTCGAAGGGACTTGGAGTTTGATGTTGGAGATAATGTCTTCCTTCAAATATCTCCATGGAAGAGAGTCTTGTGATTCGAGAAGAAAGGGAAGCTAAGCCCAAGGTATATTGGCCCCTTTGAGATCCTTGACCGCATACGAGCCGTGCCTTATCGGCTTGAACTTCCACCGAATATGGATCTAGTTCATTATGTTTTTCACGTATCACTCTTGAGGAATTACATACCTGATCCCTCGCATGTACTAAACTCAGAGGTGGTGTAGTTGGAAGATGATCTCTCCTATGAGGAGCATCCAGTAAAGATTCTGGATCGGAGAGATAAGGTTATACACAACAAGACAACCCATCTTGTTAAGGTTTTGCGGAGGAACCATAAGTTTGAGTAAGCAACATGGGAATTGGAGTAAGCAATGAAAGAAAAGTACCCACACTAGTTTTTGGCTTAGTATGTAAAACGAAATTTCGAGGGAAAAATTTCATAAGGGGGGGAGAATGTAACAACCCAAAGTTTTTCAATGGAAATTCCCTTCTTATTTTTATGTCAAAAAATCACATGAATGAACAACATAATGAACTACTAAGTGATAAATGACCTTTAAACATAATTTTGTCACTTCTGTGTTTGGAATTTTGAAAATCCAGCATACAAGGTTGTGTTCAAGATGTGTTTTGGAGTCTAATAAAACAAAAATAATTTTTGGTGAATAGTAACCTACCCTAATGAATATTAACATACCCTTATGAATATTGATATACCATAATGAATAGTAACCTCACCTATGGTGGTATAAGAATAATATTCAAGTTGGAAGTATGATATAACTATATTTTAGAATGAGTTAATGAATGTTTTAAAACTGGTTTGGATAATAAATTATTATTTTAATTAAATATTAAAATAATCATATTTAGAAAATTATTTTTGAAAAATGGACTTCATTTTTTGATTCTACACATTGAAAAATGGTTAGGGTGAATTTTTAGTATTTTCTGAAATACTTGAATTTTTGATGAATAGTAGAATCCGATAATTTACAATAAATGATAAATAATGGATTAATTGAGTCATCGATGATGCTCTACTGATTTAAGACCACTTGGTTAGAATTCACATGACCCATTTACTATTCTTGTTCTTGTAATACTTACTATTCCTTTTCATGGGAAGAAACAATAAATTAATGATTATAATATCATGAAATCCCTCCTGTCATCCACTATAAAATCCCCCCTTCACTCCCTCTTCTCTCCACTCCTCTAAAGCTCCAAACCTTCTCTAAATTCTGCCCAAACCTCTCCCCAAGGTCTTCCCCCACATACAAAATCTCTCAGCCTCCTCAAAATACCAAAACCTCTCACCTTAATAGGTTCTCAAAGGAGGAAGTCTCAAGAGGTAAATTCCTCTTCCCAAATTTCTTCGTTTCTTTCAAGTTGTTTTCTTTTTAATTTCTTCCCTCACCTCCCTCCACCATAATAGTATTATAAATATAGTATCATACATGTACTATAATTTCTTCACGATATTGGTATATTTTATTATCTTATCCTCTTTCCCCACCCATTTATTTGAAAGAAATGAAAGCACCGTTTGAGATGTGCTAATTTAGCACATTCAAGGACAATAGTTTATCGATTTATATTATTATCATTAATTCTGGTCATGAAACCATATGTGTTATAGTTGAACCAGATTATTATATGTGTAATATATCCTATTTTTGGTTCTGTAATCTTTTGGTACAAATGGAATTAAGTTATAATGAAAAGCACATTCTTTGTAATCAAACCCACCGAATAACAAAAAGAGTTATCATTATGGTTATATATGTATAATAATTCAACAACACTATAAGTAACCTAATTAAAATTAAAACCATGTAATATAATTGATATGAACTAAATAATTTAACTTCAATTCTGTAAAACCACTTTCATCTTGAATATAATCCAAACTTTAATATAAGTGAACCGGTCTTTTAAAGCCAAGTAAACAAACGATCCCAAACAATGAAATTGAACATTATAACTAATCAAAAAGGATTTTAATGAACTAAAAAGGGTTATAACAAATAAATTACATATATAAGAGGTTCTGGACTTATTAATTAATAATCCTAATTTGTTTATTCAGGTCACTAATAACAAGTGGAGAACACCACCGGATTTGAGGTAAGGGATCCTCTCCTTTTCTCTCTTAATCAAGATTGTCCTCTATAATATTCGTTTTTTATGTGTACTAGAAAATTATGGTGTATGTTTAAAAACCTCCCCCATAATTCCTTATGGATTTATAAGTGATGAGAAACCCCATTTCTCTCTCATCAATCCCTCTTGGTCACACCCGACATCATGCTGATAAAATCGTAATGAATTCTACCCGAACCTTCCTTGTTCTTTCAGGTTGCCTTATCTTTATTTCAAAATGGTGTTATCTTATCTATATATGTGAGTCTTATGAATTATGTTTATTTGTAAAATATTATTATATCAAGACCCTTTCATCACATTCTTTTGTGGATATACATGATTTTGAAAGATTCCCTCCTTAGAACTTTCCGATAAGCCAACCTGTTTTAAGGGGACTTCCCAAATTTTTACCCAAATTTCAAGTGCACTCTATCCTATGTTTTAAAACACCATTGTATTTATAAAATCAGTATTTTTATTATGAGAAACTTCTTGGTTAAATTCTGGTTTTATATAAAATAATTTCCTCTTTTCTATTTGAAAATCTCTAGAGAGTTTTCCTTAAAACCGCACAAAAATGTTTTAATGCTAATGTGTCTAAAATACATTTATTATATGTTGTCACTTATATTTGACACCGCTTAACATGTTATATGTCTATTTTACCCTTTTAATTTCCATGTATGTTCTAATCCCTTTCTTTCATGGTCACTTTCGTGATACGCCCGTTAGATATGTTTTGTGTCATGATTGTGGTACCCAATTCTTTCCTTGGGTAACCTTATGTTTATGTATGGTTGATTATGTATGATTATTTAAATTTCAAGATTATTTATGTGGTAAGAATATTCATGAATATGTTGATATGGTTTCACCTAGATAGTGCTCCAATTCATTGGGTAAGGATAAGTCTCATGAGATGTGATGTGAAACGGGATTGGCGGTTAGCCTTGACCCGTACTGAAATGGGAAATGGGATTGGTGGTTAGCCTTGAACCATACTAAAGATATAATTTATGATTCTGAAACATTTATATGATTCCATGCTTATATGATCCCATGATTATATTTAATGATTTCATAAGTTTTATGCTTTGGATATCATTATGCCATGACTCTTAAATCATGTGCTTGAGATGTATCCTTATGTTCATTCCCTTACTGGGAATTTTTAGCTCATTCCTTTGTTCATGTGTTCCCCAGGGTACCCTATGCAGATGTAAGAGCTCAAAGGAAGTTAGAATCTCTTTGTGAAGATTAAATAAAGAAGTTTTTTTAGTCCCATGTTTTATGTTATATGTACCTAGTCTTCCAAGACACTAGACTTAACGATCCTTGGCTTTTACTCTGATGATTAATTATGCTTAAAATCATGAAATGATTTATGTAAAAGACTCGGGTCGCTATAATTAATCCCTAGTTTCCACCTTGAATGGGCCACTTCATGCATAAACCCCAACCAACTATCTAGTCACATGATCCAATGGGCCTCCTCCTTAGGTATAAGCCCCAAAATTTATGAATTAGGTTTTATTTGATTCCCAACTAGGTAGGATACTTTGGAAGCATCCTTGAGGTCCAAACCCAACATCCACATCCATCTTGATTTTCTTCCATTCATATACATGGTAAGATCAATCCCCCAAATGGAGACCTCATCTCCTTCAAGTCCTTTTGGGATACTTTCACTCATAAGACCTATCCACATCATCACTGATCATAGAAGTCCCTTAGGAAGCTTAATGAATAATACACACACCATATCTCATTAGTGAACAATTTGGAATGTGAGCATCCTTACTTCATGATGTTACACTACATGGATCGGTCATGTCATATGACCTTATACTACTTCATCAAACTACATGGTTTTTGATCTCTATCTTATAAATAGGGTACATAGGATGACTCTATGAGGTTCAATATTGAACAATGGTAAACTAAGGTGATCCCCCCTAGAGATTAAACCCCCTTATCCACCTCTAGGGGTGTTCTGATCAGTGTTCATGGTGTGACTTATTCCCTTTATGGGACACACCTCCCAAATCTGTCTCCATGGTAGTTCTGATCCATCCATCCAAGGTCTGTCTCTATGGGGATTTCTCACCAAAATTCATGGAATAACTTATTTCCTTTATGGGATACACCTCCCAAATTATACTCCATGGGTGTTCTAATCCATCCATCCTATGTTGACCTCTATGCGGCATTCTATAAGGTCCCTAACATGGAATCCACTAAAGGCTGCCCCGATCCAAGTTTCCAAATGACCTCAAGCATGGATACTAGTATGTTATAGGGTTTTGAATAGTTGAAGGGGTCTAATATATCATGTGGCAAGACAATAACCTCTTTAACAGATTAAACCGCAACAGATAATTGTTTTGACCCGATTCACATCATACCCCTTTTTGTGGAATGAGATAGTCTTGCTGGGACTGGGCACTGTGTCCTTTTTATGTTGTGAAGGAGGTGTCGTGGTTGAATGGTCATGGTGGTTGATTACAATGGATTAAGTGTTTATGAAATTAGACCATGTCAGGTACGATGTCCTCAGATAGTCTCCAATGGGTTTATTTGTGGAGCCAAAAACACCCAATGACCCTTTTATCCATGATTTATGGGCCTGCTTTCCAAAGGCAGACGCTCATTGGATGATGATTTATCCAACAACACTTAAGGACTCCATTGTTTGAGAGTATGGGAGGTCAGGCTCATAACAACCTTTTGGGGGAATTATTTCCTATTTTGTGACTCTCTTAAATATTTAACCAATGTTCATATATTAGTGAATCCTTGGTTCTTTCCTAAGAATGTGTCTACAGATTACTATTATGTTTCATGATCTATCATAGATACACGTAAGTCCAGAACCATCTGTATGTATCCAAGGTTCTACATTGATAAAGATACTTGTATGTATTTGAGATTCTTCATCAACATTCCCCTTTTGTGGATAAATCAGGAATTCCTTTATCATTTACTAAGACATCATGGGTTTAATCCATGTTATGAGGTGCTATGGAGTTTATCATGATCAATGAGGGGTGTGAATTATTCTGATGTTGGGGTCAAACCCATAAGACGGGCTTCCTACATATCCTCATGAGAGGAATCAGAGCCCATGTAGTTTGGTACCACATAACTGGATATATCACCTTTTAAGTTCATGTGATGAGTACCCATCCAGGTAGTTTAACATCATGTGACAAGGATATCTAGGCAAAAGGTTCCTAGTCAAGATTAGATGCGGGGCTTATGCTGAGGCAAACTGAGATATCTAGAAGAGATATGGTCTTCTGGGTGTATATGACCCCACTAGGGATATGACCTAGAGAACATTAGGGTGATATGGGTGTCTATTTTAGACCTCAAAGAGGTTTCCTATGTATCCTAGTTGGTTGGGAATAAAATCCATTATATTTTGGTTTGATTCAGGACTTACACCCTCAAGGAATCCCATAAACGTGGCATGACTAGGGCTTACATTGGAATAAAATGCCATTTTTGATCCGGAGTTGGTACTTACACCATAAAGTAGGCCTTGATGAATTGGGGGGGGGGGGTCATGGTTGGGGTTAACCTTTGAAAAGGATCCCCTTTTACCTCAAGACTTAGACCGAAATATTACATATCCTATTTGGGGTAGGAATCAGAGTTATCATAATTCAACGCTGGAAGTGGATTGTGTGGGTGATGTGATAATAACTAGCCTCTAAGCCCACATAATTCATGTTTGTTATCAGAAAAAAGGGGATGTGAAATATTCAACAAGCCACACATGTTCTCTTCTCTGCTAATGGAAAAGGAGGAGAATGATGACAAAAGAGGCTAGGGTGAGAGAACCACGTCCTATGAACAAAGGGGATTACTCTATGAGGGATTCCATAAAATTGGTTCTAGGAAAGGGGAGGAATGTCGATTCTCATCAAAGGGAAAAGAAAGCATGATTTACCTTGTATATAACAAACCCTCATTAAAGGTAATGGCTACTTCCTACCCTTGATCCCTAGAACAAGGATTTTTATGTTTTTATTCCAAGGTTGGACACCAAGTTACCATGGAAATGTAAACTTATGAAAATTATGAGGGTCTAAATCATTGTGGAGATTACCCACGTGACTCTATTTACCATGGGTATGTAAACTCAAAAGGGCGTGTTAATGTTCTTGATGGTTCTATCATATGGGTCTGGTGGATTTAGAAGAGGATTTGGCCTAATACCATTGAACTGGTTCATAGAGGGACTATGGAAGAGGTGACCGAAATAGAAGGAAATGATCAGATCCGAAGGTTTGATTCCCAAATATACCCCATTCCATGTACCATTTGTCTATTTTGGATGGGGTATCCCTTGTATAGTGTGTTTCTATGCACATAGAGAGGTGTTTTGGGTACCGAAGTGGTACGTAGACCTGGATATGGTCTGCATACCATAGTGGTATGCGACCCCAAGTTCCATCCACATAGAGTGGTGATAAATGTTGTTAGATTCCAACTATGTAGCGGGATGCTACATAGGGAAGGATTTCATCTGCATAGTGATATACTATGTGGGATGCCAGATTGAAGAAGGGGCATTTATCTTACAGTTCGCAGGAAATTCATCTGCCACCGGGATATGGTTAGTGGTTCACCAATTAGGTTCACAGTCTACCACTTAATCTTATATTTTCTTATTTTATGGTATGTGGTGAGCTATACCTTTAAGAAATCATCAGAAAAGTTCTTCTTTTCAGTACATTCTTCTTCTATGCATTTGAAGCTCATAAATCCATTCTCCTCAAGTACCCAAGTCTCCATCCTTAGATCTCTCTTCTGATCCTCTCCTTTTGGCTCCCTCGAGATCCTTTTATAGTGTTTTGGGGAAGTTGGATATATTGGTCGCACGACACCCTTTGTGGAATCCCATGGGGAAATATTCCAACCCATGGATGACTCAATCAACAGAGGCCCATGGGGTTGTGGTTCATTGTGTTTGGAATCATCACCTCAATTCCATGAATGAATTAATCTCATTGGCGGGACACGACTAACTTCTCATCACCCGTGAACCGTTTAGTTCGTAGGGGAGAATTTCTCCACCTCCATTTCACCAATGATGTGGTTTGTGGAGAACTTCGTACGCAGGGGTGAATTTATATGCCTCTATTTTTTCAATGACACATTTCATGGGGAATTTCGTACACATGGGTCAATTTATTCAATTCTATTCCGCCAAAAATGTAGTTTGTGGGAGTTGGCGATGTCATCTCTATTCTGTGAGCCACTTGGTTCGAGGCTGCTTTGTAAGGCCATGGACCACTATGTGAAGTGGAAGCCCGCAAAAGACATTCAGTTCATGGTGCCTCTTCTTCTATTTACCAAAATTGGGCTTCTTCGATATTATTATTTAATCCTTCATCTGAACATATATTTATTTCCTTTATCAAATTTTGTGGGAGTATTTTCTTTCTATTTTCAAAGTTTTCATGACCTAAAAAATTACCCCATAGAAATGGGGTCTGATCGAGATGAAGAATGAGATATTCTGATGTAGAAAGCAATATTGACCTGAACTAGTTTGTGGTATAAAGGTGGACCCATAGGAAGACCATGCTTATATATAGGAGGACCAATTCATTTGTATTTTACCACTTTTCTTGGTGAACTTAGTGCTCTCAATTTTCTCTCGCTCACCATGATTCCAAAAACCATGACCCTTTGTGATCGGCTTTTCCCACGAATTGATACTTGCATCCTGAGAACTAAAAACACTTCACGGTCACCTTCATACATGAAATAAATTTTAAATTCATGAATGATACTTAGAATATTCGACCATTGAGTTCAGATTTCTGCATAACGTGAGTCAATGCACGACTTTCTTTTTCTGCGAACTACTGGTTCGTTGGACAATGCCCCATAGGCCAGTACCTTGTGTGTTTCTGAAAACTATCGGTTCATATTTAGTGCCTTCCATGTACCATTTTTGGGTTTCAGTACACATAACACTTTAGGTCCTTTACCAGATTTTGTTGGGATGACATTTTTGTATGGTCTTTTGATGTAGGAATGACAATGGATCTTCTTATTATTTCAATGGGTGTGTCTGGAAGAAGGGATGATATGGTTGAGAACATCAAAGAAAATATTCATTCTTGTGTTTTCCCTTAAAGGGGTACTCTCTGATATCTCCTTTCACTAGAGCTTATGGCCTATCCATTTTCTAACTGGCTGCCGATTAACAACTTCAGAATCCAAGATGATGCTCCCCTTCTACAGGTCGATCAGAGCAGCCTTATCATTCACCTTAAAACATCTCGAGAATATAATTTAGAGAATATATCTTCGATGGGAGAAATATAAACTATATCAAGCCATGAGGATACATTTATTGTAAATGGATCTATGTAGATTCCAAATAACCAATGTTTTTATCACACTTCTTTGGAATCAGTCACCCAACACTACCCATCTATTTTCAACCTATCATGGGAGAATCCCAATGAGGGTAGAGCTCCAAATGAGACCTATGATCTGGGGGGTTCTTCTTTGATGAATGGGCTTGGGAATTCTGGGTGTACCAAATCTGTTTGGAATCCCCTAACTAATTAGAGGATGTAAATCTTTATCAGGCAGTATGGGTTTCCTAGTTTGTGATTTATTCACTAGGTGAAATACTACATGAACTTATTAATCGTTGTTATTCAAGCACCAAAACCTTCCACATGTCACATGGGGAAGCGGGAATTATATTATGGGACCTCTTCCAACTAGTAGGACTTCTTTTCATTGGAAATATGCATGATAAGTTCCTTCCAGCAACCAACATTTTGGGGAATATCGAACAGGTATCTCCTCTGGTGACAGATTTATTGATTATGGTAGAAGGATTTTTTGGTTGGGATATCTATTCTCTATTTATCATTCATTCAAGGAATGGATAGGGATGTTCTAGAAGGTGAGTGGACCAAATCCAAAAGTTCACCAAAGCTGAAAAAATCTGACTCAACAGTCACAGAATATTCCGGGCTCTTACTATGCTACCCTTGATGTGGGCTGATACACCACTTGGGGTTACAAGATTCAATCATGCATATCATTTGAGCTCAGATTAAAGGGTTTCTTAGCCATGTTACTAAGTGTATTTAATTTTCCCTTCCTACGAAGTATATACCGGTGTTAGATATTTCACCTTAATGATTGAATATACATTAGTAGAGAGATAGCCCATCAATCTGGCTATCCCTACGCTTTCCCATATCTTCAAACTGTTAGGGAAGATATAGGGGTAAGGCCTCCACATTTCCTTAGTGGGCCCTTTCAGTTCTTGTATGGATGAATAGAAGAGAACTTCAATTTTTATTAGTATCGACATACTATAAGGGTTACTCATTCTGACTTTCATCCATCTCTTCTCAATATTTTTGTTGTTCATCCCAAATCTCTGAGCTTCGACGACGTGGTTGAATTATTTAGTGATGTATCTCAATTTGCATTTGCGACTTATGATACACCTCAAGGAATAGTGATGAGTAACTAGAGGGGATCCTTAGAAGAACGTTTATATATCATTGCGCTTCAGGATGGATTCTTAACCACGCACATAGATAGAGTGACCATTTGCGAACCTTATACCCCTTATAGGTTTTCTAGAAAATTTTAATGCCTTCAGAAGGTCACGTATCTCCCCACCACCCTAGTTAAGAGGGAATATCACCTTGTAATCATTTTCCAATTTGGGATGATGATAATTCAGGGAGATACTAGTACAGAAGTCCTTATTACTCCCACAATATCCTTAACTTACTTATCACCAGAGTGTACTAAGTTGTGATTGGATTGTTACCATGATAGGGTACTAGTGATTCTAGTTCTATGAGTTCAGAAGCCATTGACTACCTTCAATCCCATCCCAATTGTGTCGGTTACACCATCTCCATCCATTCTGGCTATAAGAAGTCATTCCATTCATCGACACATACATTTATAGGGGGATTCACCTACTCAAACTATCTCCATGGAGAGTGAATAGTATTACATGTCTCTGGATGATGTGGTTCACGACCCTATCAAAGATGGTCTGAGTGGGATATCTCCAGGAATTTTGGAAGTTGTAGTCAGTCCCCCATGACTAGTTACAGAGACTGAACCATCTAGCGGGAGGGAAAGTCCTCCCTCTTGGGTTAATAAACTCAAGGAACCTCCATATTCTATGATGGTGCTTCCGCGTTATATTATCAATGTATTGGATGGGAAATGTTGGAATTTTTATGATATTAAGAGGCATTGAGACGTATGGAGACATGCACGGAATCAAATATGCACTATTGATGTAGAAACTCCCCTAGAATATTTTTCTAATGAGGGAGTGACCTTTTGAAAACTATTAATCGATTTGGGTTTGGGTGGATTTTACTAACGACACCTGCATCTCCTTGTATACCAAATTTTTGTAGCTTGAGAGGATCTCACTACTTGTGAGGGTAATATTGCTAAGTTGAAATATTCACATCATCAAAAGAAGACCTCTCGTGATGTTACTAATGAGTATCACCATCTAGAGGCCGAGGAAGTAGATGCTCATGATCCAGTGATTACCTAAATAGAGGAACTATGGGAGTGCGAGGATCATATGGTTAGAATGAAGGTGCAAACAGAATTGTCAAGTGCCAATTATGAGATTTCCAAAAGAAAGGCTGAGTCCTCAAGGCTGTCATGAAATGAGTATATCCATCAGTTTAATCTGAAGCTAAATAAAGGACCTCTTTGGAATAGGCCCTTGACAACCCATGTCAGGCGATCATCAATCTTCTAGAAAGAGAAATTTTGGGTTCATTGTAACCCATTGGGTCACCCTGTACTACATTTGTTTTAACAATGTGAAGAGACTAAAGATTGTGGATGTTCCCCCATTCTTATTTCATTTGTTGGAATAAAAACATTTTCTCTCCAGTGCTTCTCCTTAATCTTTTCCTATGATGTTAATTATTTAAAATCGACCACATTTAAATAGTAATCTCAACCAAATTTCATTTTTAATTCCAATACATGATAAATAATTTGAAATAATTAAGTCATTCTCTAATTTTTTATTGAGCCAAAGAACTTAGTGAGCATAGTTTTACTATTAATAGGGTTACATGGGAAACCCTAAAAACTTTTCATCTTTTCTATTATAACCATAATTTTTTTCCTAAACCTATTATGGTGTGGACTTAGCGGGTATAACTTGAATTTTTATTAGGAAACCATTTGCTTGTTTTTTACCTAACAAGCTTTGTGTCTCTTGATTTTTGGTTGCTCAATATTCTTTCCTAAACCGTACATAACATAGTTTTAGCGAGCTGGAACTAAACTTTTGTCCATGATTCCCTTTGCGGGTTTTCATACTGGTGAGTTTTGTGTCTATTTTTTGGGAAGTTTAAAGTATTTAAAACTATAATATCATTACTAATGTTTTAGGTCGAACAACTTTGACCATTATTTACAAGGTGAGGGCCCCAATTTAAGACTCATTAACTAAAGATGTCCCAATATCTTTCATACAAGAATAAGGGATTTTTCTTTAACCTAACCTTGTGGTTTATGGTTATGGGATATGAAATGGGGCATGGAATCCATGAGGAATACAAAGATGGGAGTGGACTCTCCCAAGGATGAGTTTTCCTTTGGATGGTAGACCCTTTTGTGGTTTTACTTATGCAGAGCCTCCAAGTCATTGTGTGCATGGACAAACAAAGGTGTCCACAGAACACTAGCCTTACACTTTTGATGGACAAGAAATTTTGTGGAAGTCTTTATTTGTTTTTTTTGTTGAAGACCACAATGGTCAGCTTGTTAAGGTAATAATGGCTAAACGTATGAGGGAATTTGTATTGGTTTTGGTTGAGAGACCTCTCCCACATGAATTTTACCTGTGTAAAGAGGGAAGGAGTATGTAATAGTTTAATATCATACAACCAAGAAATTTTAGACTTATGATTTAAAGTTATATCACTCTGAATAAGAATAAAGATAAATGTCTCATCCCTTATGCATTTTTTTTTATTAGTAATGTTTCATCATCTTTATACATGAGAGGGGGGAAAGGATGTAAAATATGTTTTGGGGGGTTTCTGAAACCAAGGAATGAAATGAGACATAAACTTTATTGGGTGTAATAAAGTAGTAAAATCTTCTCCTATGGATGAATTTTCCTTTGGTTGACATGCCGTTTTTTAGGAAACTTATGTAGAGCCACTAGGGAATTGTTTGAATAGTCAAAAAAAGGTGTCCATAGGACACTAACCTTCCATCTCTGATATACATGGAGGATTATGGAGATTTAGAACATTTTAGACACAGAGTATGGGTTGTGAAGAGGGGGTTCCTAAAAATGAAAGGGGGAATTTCAAGTTGAAACCTCTTGAGAATAGGTAAAGACGTTCCCTTCATACAGGTGAGATGGGGATCCTTATGCAAGTCTGACCTTTATGCAGGAAGGGATGGGCCAATTTTTTTGTACAGATGAGCCCAAGATATGTGAATCAGGTGTCACTACATATCCTTATGATGATAGGAAACAAGACAAATGTAGTTCTTTTAATATTTCCTCATATACAGATCTAATCCACACATATGGTTGGGGAATTTTCGTTTCATGTATGAGATTTTCCTATAAGTTCGGACTCATGCTGGAATTTCCTGTGCAGATTCACTTCATACACATGATCATGAATGGAAGAAATTATTTAGTGTATTAAGGCCTGAGAATGGACTTTGATTTTCAAGTATCATGCAGTTTTAATGTCATGATATTAGGAAATTGATATAGAGCCCAAAAGTAACTTGAGGATAATTGGTCTAAGGTATTATGACATGTCCAATACATGAGTAAGAATGAAAGTATAAGCTATGGTTTTAAGGGATTTAAGATCGATAGAAATGATACAGGGCTTGGAAACTATTGGGAGTATAGAAATAATAAAATCCCCTATTGGGGATGAATTTTCCTTTGGTTGAAAAGCTACTTTTTTGGTCACTTTATGTAGAGCCGCTAGGGAATTGTGTGCATAGTTTAACAAATGTGTTCACAAAACAATGGTCTTCCATATTTGATGAACTGAGAGGTATATGAGGATCCAAAACCACTCAAATCATGGAGTTTGATGAATGGAGAGGATTGGTTTTGAAATATTAGAAACAATAATGCTATGATTATCCATAGAATCAGGAGTCTCTCCCCACATATCTGACCTACATGTGGGCTGAGACATTTTGATTCCCTTGTCAGAGTCGGACCTAAGCTTGGAGATCCAGATGTCCTAAAATTAGGTTCCCTGTAAAGGTTTGTTCTATGCATAGGGGGTGGGTATTTTATCTATATTTGGGGTACCATGTAGTGTGATGTCAAACAGATAGGTATTTGGGTTCTCTGTCATGGGGGAAAAGGAACCACAATGTTCCTATTGAGGTTGTACAACAAGGACCAGCCACTGGGGATTGATTTTCTATGGATACCTAGGGGATCCCCCACCAAACTCTCTAAGATCACATAATTCATGAATGGTGTGAGAAACAAGGGTTGAAAAGGGTTTTAATTCACCCATTAGGGATGTAATAATCAAATAAATGATCATTTTATACTAGGGGTGATATTGTGTAGTTTATCATCGTGCAACCAGGGTGTTTCATCATATAGTTTAATGTCATATGATTAGGAACATTTTCGTATAGTTTAACATCGTGTGGAAAGAGTGTAGGTTAAATGCCGTGAAAAGGGGGGACATGTGATTATTCTTGAGATGATCTGATGAATACGGCCTATTTTGGAGCCTTCCTCTTTGACCTAGTCTGTGTGTCAAAGGGAATTTTTTTCCCACATTCCATGGCCAGATCCGGGTCATAGGATCTAGGTATCACTAGGTATCCCATGGGATGATAAGAATTATACCACACATAGTTCCTTATAAAAAGTACTCTATATAGTATTGACCCATACATAGGTAGAGAGAATTTTTTATTTTAGGGTGGCTAGGCTAGGATGATATTCCACACATCTAAACATATAATACGAGGGTAGGAATCAAGAAAAATGTAGTTCTAAGACATGTCGCGATAGGTGACCAATACCAAAGGAAATACCCTCTCCAATGAGAACAAGGTTGGGCCATGAAGTTTAATTTCATGTGGTAAGGAAGTTGGTGGCTCAACATGAATGTGGTAGATGTTGTGGGCCCATGCAGCTTTAAGTATCATATAAAGTACATTAGAATCATGGTTTAACATCGTGTTGTGGGGAATAAATGTCATAGAAAGGTCATGAATAAGTATGGACTAATAGGTACTGGATATTATGGTATGCCCCGAATGTGAGGGGGGAAATAAAGTGTAAACCATGACCCTAGGGACCCTTGTATTAGGAGGAATGATATGGGGCTTGAAATCTATTAGGAATATGGAGGTAGGAAAAGGCTCTCATGAGGAAAAATTTTCCTTTGGTTGACAAGACTTTTTGTAGGAAACTTACACAGAACCATCGGGGCATTGTTTTCATAGTCAAAAAAGGTGTCTGTAGAACAATGAACTTCCATTTCCAATTGTCATGAATGTTTGTGGGGATACAAAATATCCTAAGTTATAGAGTTTGATGGATGGAAAGAGAATGTTCGAGTACACAAGGACTATCTAGACCATGATTATTTATGAATCATGGGATCCCCAATATGGATTTGACTTATATGTGAAGGGAGAATGATATTTTAACAAAACCTTACTATATAAATAAAGATTTGGAATCTATTGCCAAACTTTTAATTTTCTTACAGGATATGGGGACATTTCTATTTTCTAGTTTTGCACAGATGGACCCAGGTTTGTATATCTGGACATCACTACATATCTAATCATACTAAGAATCAATCCACACACAGTTCTTAGGGTACCTTGCAGTTTAACATCATGCGGTGAGGACTCAGGCCATGTAGTTTTATGTTTTGCAGTAAAGACTCTTGCTTGTAGTGAATAGATATGTCTATGGGGAACCCTCTATAGAAACTCTTAATCCCACATGAAAAGTAATCAGTGTGAGAAATAAGGTATGAAAAAGGATTTCTCTACACATGGGGGGAACATGATGAAGAACAGGGTCATTTATTCCTTAAATATCTTGCTGCAATGAGGCCCAAGTTTGAAGACCCAGGTGCTTCTTATGTACCCTGTGTGGATGGGAATAAATCCAAATGAAGTTATATATATTTCCTTGCACAATTCAGACCTGTATTTAGGGGAAGTTCATTTTGATATGATGGTGTATGGGCCTAAGGATGTGGAATTCGGGAATCTCCATGTATCCTGTGATGACAAGAATCAATCCACATATAATTTTAAAATGGATGTTCTTTGTGCTGGTCTAACCAATGCAGAGAGAGGGGGTATCTCTTGTTCTAGGTAGCGGTTAGGATAGGATATAAGATCCATGCATCACTAAGTATACTTTTAAGACAAGAATCAAGCCGTACAAAGTGTAACTACCCAAAGTTTAATCAATGGAAATTCCCTTATTATAATTATGTCATATAGTATAATCACATGAAATCACAACACAATGAACTACTAAGTACTATGTGACCTTTAAACAAAACAATGTCACTTCTATGATTTGAATTTTGAAAATATGATATACATGGTTACGATCAGTAAGATGTTTGGTGTCTGATAAGAAAAACATAAATTTCGGTGAATAGTAACCGAACCTTATGAATAGTAATGTTACTCTTAGGAATAGTAATACGACCCTTATGAATAGTAAATAATCCAATTGAATAAGTAGCCCTACCAATGAATTTATAAATAAAATTTATCCAACTTATAAGAGACAATATGATAAAATTATATCATAGTGTTGGTATTTTTGTGAGTCATGTATATTTAATTACAATTTAATTATTAATTTAATAATTTAAAAGAAAAATTATTTTCAAAAAATGTATTAATAAATAATTATTTTGTTGACTTGTGATTATATGATAATTTTAAGATACTTTAATTAAATTTTCAAAGTGTTAGAAAAGCAGTTTTAATTTTAAAATTTTTTATTTTTTCAAGTAAATTATGATTTTAATTAAAAATTAAATTTAACATATTTACAAAATTATTTTCATAAAATGGAGTTCATTTTGGAATTCTAAACATCAAAAAATGGTTGGGGTAAATGTTTTGGGATTTTTACGAAATACTTGAATTTTTGGTGAATAGTAAAATATGATAGTTTGGTGTATATAATTTATATGTTAAATAAACTATTTATTGAGTCATGGATAATGTTAGCACCTTGGGTTAGATATAAAAATCACATATTACTATTTTTTCACAAGAATCAATACTATTGTTTTTTTGAGCAAAATAATAAAATAATGAATAAAATATCAAGAAAACTCTCCTCTCCTACACTTTAAAAACCACCCTCACCCCCTCTTCTCCTCATGCTTCTCAAGCATTGTACCTAGTCCAAATTCTGATCAAATATCTCTCTAATCCCCACTCCCATTTCCAGTATCCCTTGTTCTCTTCAAAAGACCAAATCCGCTCCCTTAATGAGGTTCTTAAGGAAGACATATTCAAGAGGTAAATTTTGCTTTTCATTATTTTATTTTCTTTCAAGTTCCATTATATTATTTTTCTTTCCTCACCTCCTTTCATCCAATTGTTATGATAACTACAGTACATTAAATGTACTGTATTGTTTTTATGATAATGTAATAATTCATCATCATCCCTCCTTTCCCCTCCTTTTATACTAGAAATGGAAACACCATCCGAGATGTGTTAATTTCTTGTATTCAAGGATGACAGGATTTCAATTTCTATTATTGTCTTAAATTCTATTCATGAAACTATTTTATGGTTGAACCAGAAAATAATATATTTATTATGTTTAATTTAAGTTTCTAGAATCTTTTATACATGTGATATTATTTTATAAATCAAAATGTGTTTGATGTGATCCAAAAAATGACAATTAACCAAAACAGTTATCATTAATGTTTTATATAATGATTCATCTTCACTCCGAATAAACAAATTAATTTTATTACCAATTAATCTACTATATGATCACTAATAACATATAACTCCAATTCTAGACAACCATTCTCATCTTACATGTATATAAGTAAACCAATCATGAAAACTAATAAAACAAACAATAAAATTAAACCTATTAACCCATCAAACAGGTCATGAATGAATGTAATAAGGTTATAATAAATTAATTACATAAAGAAAAGGTTTTGGAAATATTAATTAATGAATTTAATTTGGTTATCCAGGAAATTAATATCAGGTGAAGGACACCATCGTACTTAAGGTAATGGATTCTACCCGGACCTCCATTATTTCTTCAGGTTGCTTTATAATTATTTTTACCGAAATGAAGTTATATATTATTTTTATGTACATATTCTAAATTATATGTATATTATCCAAAATAATTTATCAAAATCCATTCACCATTCTCTTTTAAGGATATACATGTTTTTAAATGGTTCCATCCTCAACAGTTCTCGAAAAGCAAACCCTTTTTAAGAGAACTTATTGAATTCTTACTCAATTTAAAGAGCACTATATAATCTATTTTTAGAAACCATTATTTTGATAAAACCACAATTTTTATTATTAAAACCTTCTTTGTTCACTTCTGGTTTTATATACAAGATTATACCCATTTTTGTTTTAAATAACCTTTGATATTTTCCTTTAACCGCGCTAAAATGTGTTAATGCTAAAATTTGTTAAATACTCTTCTTACATGCTAAAACATATATTTGACATCACTTACCATGATATATTCTTATTTTACCTTATTAATGTACATGTATGTTTTAATGCTTTTCCTTCATGGGAACTTTTATGATATGCCCATTCATTATTCTTTATGACATGATTATGATACCCATTTATTTTCATGAGAACCCTTATGTTTATGTATGATTGATTATATATGATTAATTATATGGAAAGAATATTTATGAACATGTTATGATGGGTGTACCCAGATATAACTACAATTAATTGGGTAAAGTTTAGTCTCATGAGACGTTATGTACAATGGTTTTGGCGGTTAGCCTTGACTCGTGCTACTATGTGAAACGGTCTTAGTAGTTAACCTTAACTTGTGATACTCTATGTAAAATGAGCCTTGAATCATGTTAAAGTTATGTTTTATGTAACTTCCACATTTCTATGAATCCATTTATATATTATTTGATGTTTATATGTTATGATTCTATATGTTCTATGCCTTTTTACATCATTGTGTGATGCCTTATAACGCATGTGCTAAAACTTTATTCTTATGTTTATTACCTTACTGTGATTTTTAGTCATCCCTTTGTTCATGTTATTCCTAGGTTATCAAATGAAAATATATTATCAAAATGGTAGTTATGGGATCTTTATGAATACTAAATAAATAAATGTTATATTTAGCTCAATGTTTTAAGTTTTATGTTCCTAGTCTTCTAAGTCACTAGACTTTATGATCTGTGGCTTGTAATATGATTCTTTACTATGATTAAAATCATGTAATGATATTCAAAAAAGGATAGGGTCACTACATTTGGTATCAAAGTATGATCTAGTTATTTTTAGAGATTAGGAATATAGCACTTTAGTAAGAACTTTAGGGATGAGACTAAGTATAAGAAAACATCTATAAATTTTGGTAAGTATAGAGTATGTGGTTTATCAAGAAAATAAATCCCTATCTAAATACATACAAGTTAATGTGAATCTGGCACATATGTATGTAGGGGTAAAACCCAAAAACACCTCTTTGAGCTTGACTCGAACGGAAACTGGTTCATGACAATGGGTCTTACTGCACACTTGGTTTGACACTACCAAGGGATATTATTTGGTAAATTCATAAGCTTAGTTCAAACCATTATTAAGGGAAAAAATAAAAGATCCCATAAGAATATATGTTAAGTAATAGATCAAGGATAACCTACATTGAAACCTAGAGAATCACAAGTTAGGATATACTTTTCCTTTAAGAGTTTATCCTTTTATGTTTAAAGTTTCCTTTTTATGCATAATAGATAATTATTCAATCCCCCTAATTGTAGTTTATTTTTCTTAGTTAATGGTGGGAAATAGAAGAACACATGCCAACAATCAATGTGATAGTCAATGTGGTGATTTCCCAAATGATATGTCTGATATGATGGGAATGGGTACTCAAAACATTATGACTGTACTTTCTCAACTAGCTCAAGTTATGAATAATAACTTGAATCATGTGGAACACCATCCTCATCCAAGGAAGAATAAAGTTAACATAAAATCCTTCATTCAACAAAGGCCTCTGATGTTTAGTGGATCTTCCAATCCCCTCCTCATGGAATAATGAATTAACTCCCTTAAAAATATATTCTCTATCCTCCAGTGATTAGAAGAAGAGAATGTCATTATGGTGGTCTATTGTTTTGATGGGGAAGATAATAAATGGTGGTCACCAATAAAGAATATGAAGTCCAAGGAGTAAATTTATTCCATGGATTGGGAGGAATTCAAGAAAATGTTTTTCAATAAATATTTTCCCCGAACCCTCTATCTCAATATGGAAATAGAGTTACTCAGACTTAATAAGAAGGAACATGAGTCCATCGGGGCATTTGAAGCAAACTTCACAAGGATTTAAAGATATGACAACAAATTTGTCATGAACACCAAATGTACGGTGGATTAATTTTTCAGTGGACTAAAGATGAGTCTACGAAAAGCATTGGAAATTCATGACTTCAACAGTTATGAGGAGATTGTCCATTATTCCCTCAAGGTTGAAATGGAGATCAGTGACTCTCAATGGTTTCATGGGATCAATGAAAAAAGAGGAAAATGGAGTCTAATATGGGTGTTTTGGAAAATAAATCTGATGATGGAAAGAATATCAGACATCCCACGTGTCAAAATTGTGGGAAGAAGCATTCTGGGAACTATCTAAAGGGAACCAAGAATTGCATAAAATGTGGAAGAATGGGACATCTTGGTAATAATTTTTGGAGGTATATGAAGACTCCCCATAATGTGGAAGAAAAAAGGAAGGTTCATATCAATGCTCATCCTGCAGTTCAGTGTTACAAAAACAAGGAGCATGGTAATTATGTGAAAAAATTTCCTAATAAAAGGGTTGTCGAAGGAAATAAACAAAAACCTACAAGGAAACAAGAAAGGGATTATTCTATCACTATTGCTAAGGTGGAACTGGAAAATGATGTGGTGATAATTATTCAAGTTATTCATTCAATAATAGAGAAAATACTATTTGATTATAGTTCTATGAATTCTTTTATATCCTTAAAGATTAGTAGAATTATTCAAACACCACCTCAAAATTTGTAGGTTGAGTTATTTGTGAGAACAATAAATGGGGAAATTACTGCATCCAAAGTATATAACTCCTCCCTGGTTAATGTTTTCAGACTTTGCCTCCCAGAAAATCTCATCATACTTCCTTTAGTGGAGTTCGATGTTTTCTTGGGCATGGATTGGATATATTTATACAAAGACAACATCAACTGTTGGGAAAGGGATATCACTCTTCACATCCTAAAGAATCCTGCAATTAATTACAAGTGTAATGATGAAGATGAATCAACTTTAGAATAATTGTCTCAAGTGTGGATATTACTGCCTTATGAGCAAGCACGTTTAGCTCAAATGATTGAGACAAAAGAGATGATACTTCTCAAAGATATTCCCATCACGAGGGATTATACTGATGTATTACCTGAAGAATTTCCAATTCTTCCTCCTAATAGAGAGGTCAAGTTCTCAATTAAACTTATTTTTGGATCTCTGCCTATATCAAATACACCTTATAGAATGGCCACCATAGATCTAGAAGAGTTTAAGAAGTAGTTACAGGAGAATCTAGAGAAGGGTTTTATACACTCGAGTGCTTCACCATGGGGTGCGCCCATCCTCTTCATCAAGAATAATGATGGATCAATGCTCATCTACATTTATTATCATGAGATCAATAAAACCACAATAAAGAACAAGTATCCCCTTCCACAGATAGATGCCTTATTCGATCAGCTTCATGGGGCCAGTTATTTCTCTAAGGTGGACCTTCGGTCAGGATATCACCAATTAAAGGTGAGGAAGGAAGATATTCCCAAGACTGCCTTTCAAATGAGGTATAAACACTATGAGTTCATAGTGATTCCCTTTAGACTCACTAATTCTTTGTAAATATTCATGGATTTAATGAATAGAGTCTTTATATTTTACCTTGATAAATTTATGGTAGTCTTTATCGATGATATTATGATATACTCCAAGAGTACGGCGAAACATGAGGAGAATTTGAATACAATGTTAATAAATTTGAGAAAAGAGAAAATTTATTAAAAGTACATTAAATGTGAGTTCTATATGGAGGAAGCATAACTCTTGGGGCATGCTATCACCATCAAAGGGATATCTATATACCCTTCCAAGATAAAGGCATTTGTAGAGTGGCCCAGGACAACATCTGTAACAGAGATCCACAAATTTTTGGGTCTAGTTGGGTATTATGGAAGATTTGTGATGCAATTTTAATGATTGTAAAATATAATTATAAAGGTAACATGGAAGGGGATGAAGTTTGTTTGGACTCAATAATGTGAGGAAATATTTAAGGATCTCAAAAATAGGCTTATCGCTATGCTAGTACTCACACTCCCAACTAGCAGAGAACTCTTTGTGGTGTAGAGTGATGATTCAAAGAAGGGATTAGACTGTGTGATAATAAAAAATGATAAATTGATATCCTACACCTCAAGGAAATTGAAAATACATGAACAAAAATATCATATGCATGATTTGGATTTTGTGGTTGTGATCTTTGCATTGAAAATCTAGCGGCATAATCTCTATGGGGTGAAGTGTGAGATATATACTAATCACATGAGTCTAAAATATATATTCACATAGAAATAGATTAATATTCACTAGAAGATATAGTTAGAGCTCATTAAGGATTACGAATTCTCAATCCACTACCATCTAGATAAGGTAAATAAGGTGGAATATTCTCTAAGTAGAAAGGATCATGAATCTTTATCAATGATGAGAATTAAAAAGGATCCAATCTTCTTAGATTTGTAGAGGATGGACATGGGAATCATTAAGGGAGGAACATCATTAATCCTTTCTCAAATGATTGATCAACCACCCCTCATGGATAAAATAATGGATGCTCAAAGAATAGATGAGGAAATTCTGAAAAGAGTGGAAGCTATTAGAAATGGGAAATCCTATGATTTTAAGATTGATGAGGAATGAGTTGTAATATTTGGGTCATTATTATGTGTAACATCTGATCTAGAGATAAATAATGAGCTTCTAAATGATTCACATATCTTAACCTTATCTATTCACTTAGGGTGCACAAAGATGTATAGAGATACCCAAGAGAACTTTTGGTGGGACAATATTAGGAAGGAGATAGTGGAATATACATCAAAGTTCCTGGTATGTAAACAAGTGAATTATGAAAGATAAAAGTATAAGTGGATGATGAAACCACTACCCATACCAACATGTAAGTGGTAGAACATCACCATGGACTTTGTCACTGGACTTCCAAGGACATTAATAGGAAGTAATGCTATATGGGTCATTGAGGATCGTCTTACAAAGACAACTCACTTTATCATAGTTTGAGAGGACTTATAATTGGATCAAATTTCATAGATATATATCAAAAAGGTGGAAAGACTAAATGGAGTACAACTATCTATTGTATCCGATAGAGATTTTAAATTATCCTTGAAGTTTTGGAAAAGTCTCCAATATTCTCTAAGCACTGAACTAAACTTCAGTACACCCTATCATCCTCAAACTGATGGCCAATCTGAGTGAACTATTTAGACATTGGAAGACATGTTGAGAGAGTGTTCTATAGACTTCAAAGGAGGATGGGACCAACATCTTCCACTAGTCAAATTTTCTTACAACAATAGTTTCCACTCCTGCTTCCAAATGGAACCATATAAAGCCCTTTATGGGAAAAGGTGTAAAACTTGATGTGTTGGGTTGAAGTTAGGGAGAATAAGCTGCTAGGATCTGAAATGGTCAAAGAAATGGAGGAGAAGGTGAAAACCATTCAGAAACATATCAAGGCATCCCAAATTCAAAAAAAGTGTTATGCAGACAATCGTCGACAGGAACTTGAGTTCAAAGTTGGAGACATGGTATTCCCCCACATATCTGCATGGAATAAGGTCATGAGGTTTGGGAAGAAATAAAATCTAAGTCCCAGGTACATCAGACCCTTCGAGATTCTTGATCGTTTTGGAGTTGTGGCCTATCGACTGACACTTCTTCCTAACATTTCTAAAGTACACGATGTATTCCATGTATCCCTCTTAAATAAGTACATACCAGATCCTTTACATGTAATATCATTAGAGGTGGTACAGTTGTAGAATGATCTTTCTTACGAGGAGTAGCCAATGAAGATCTTGGATCATAGAGATAAAGTTCTATGGAACAATACTACTCACCTAGTCAAAGTACTATGCCAGAAGCATAAGTATGAAGAGGCAACATGGGAACTAGAGGAGGCAAAGAAGGAAAGGTATCCACACCTGTTTACATCTTAGAATGTAAAATGAAATTTTGAGGGTGAAATTTCAAAAGGGGGGAAGAATGAAATGTCCCAAAGTTTAATCAATGGAAATTCACTTATTATAATTATTTCATATAGTATAATAACATGAAATCACAACATTATAAACTACTAAGTACTATGTGACCTTTAAACATAATATTTTCACTTCTGTGATTTGAATTTTAAAAATATGACATACATGGTTGCGATCGGTAATATATTTGGAGTCCGATAAGAAAAACTTAAATTTTGGTGAATGGTAATAGACCCTTATGAATAGTAATGTTACCCTTATGAATAGTAATAAGACCCTTATGAAAATTAAATTTTTCAAGTGAATATGTGACATTACCAATGAAATTATAAACAAAATTTTTCTATCTTATAAGTGACAATATGATATAAATATATCACAGTGTTGGTATTTTTGTGAGTCATGTATATTTAATTAAAATTTTATGATTAATTTAATAATTTAAAAGAAAATTTATTTTCATAAAATGTATTCATAAATAATTATTTTGATGACATATTATTATATGATAATTTTAAGAGACCTTAATTATTTTTTCAAAGTGTTAAAAAATCAGTTTTATTTTTAAAATTTGTATTTTTTTCAAGTAAATTATGATTTTAATTAAAAAATAAATTTAATATATTTTGAAAATTATATTTTGAAAATTATATTTTTAAAATGTAGTTTATTTTTTAATTATACATGTCAAAAAATGGTTGGGGTGAATTCTTGAGATTTTTCCGAAATACTTGAATTTTTGGTGAATAGTAAAATATGGAAATTGGTTGTATATATTCATTATATATTAAATACACTATTTATTGATTCATGGATGATGTAAGAACCTTGGGTTCTAACTCATATTCACATATTATTGTTTCTTTTACAATAATCAATAATATTGATTATCTTGAGAAAAATAATAAAATAATGAATAATATATTGAGAAACCCCTCCTCTCCTCCACTATAAAAACCACCCCTCACCCCCTCTTCTATTCACACTTCTCAAGCCTTTTTCCTAGTCCAAATTATTCTAAAATATCTCCCTAAGACCCTATCCCATGTCCATCAACCCTTGGTCTCTTCAGAAGACCAAATCCTCTCCCTTAAAGAGGTTCTCAAGGAAGACATATTCAAGAGGTAAATTCCACTTTTCATTCTTTTATTTTCTTTCAAGTTCCATTATTTTCTTTTTATTTCCTCAAATACTTTCATCAAAATGTTATTATAACTATAGTACCTTACATGTACTGGAATTTTTTATGATAATGTAATAATTCATCATCACCCCTCCTTTACCCCCCTTTTATTCTTGAAATGAAAACACCATCCGAGATGTGTTAATTTCTCACATTCAAAGACAATGGGTTTTCAATTTCTATTACCATCTTAAATTCTGGTCATGAAACCATTTTTATGGTTGATACTAAATATAATATATTTATTATGTATAATTTATGGTTTTTTAATATTTTGTACTCTTTATATTAATTTATAAAGAAAAATATGTTCGATGTGATAAAAAAACCGTCAATTAACCAAAATAGTTATCATCAATGTTTTATATATTGATTCATATTCACTAGAAATAACAAAATTATTTTTATAACCAATTAATATTCTATATTATCACTCATAACATATAAACCCAATTCTAGACAACCATTCTCATCTTACATGTTTATCCTTACATGATATAAGTAAACCAATCATGAAAACCAATGAAAAAACAATGAAATTGAACCTATCAACCAATAAAAATGGTATTGAATGAACATAATAAGGTTATAATAAATAAATTAATAAATAATATATTCTGGAAATATTAATTAATTAATTTAATTTGTTTATCCAGGACATTAAGGTCAAGTAAAGGACACTATCAAACTTAAGGTAAGGGATTCTACCCGGACCTCCATCATTCCTTAGAGTTGCTTTATCTTTCCTTCTACCAAAATGATTTTATATGTTATTTTTATGTACATATTATAAATTCTATGTATATTATCTAAAATCATATATCAATATCCATTCATCATTCTCTTTTGGGGATATACATGTTTTTAAATGGTTCCCTCCTCAATACTTTCCAAAAGTAAACCAGTTTTAAGAGAAATTCCCGAATTCTTACTCAATTTCAAGAGCACTATATAATATATTTTAAGCCACAATTATTTTGATAAAACCACTATTTTTATTATTAAAACCTTCTTGTTTAAATTATGGTTTTGTAGAAAATAATATACCCATTTATGTTTTAAATGACCTTTGATATTTTCCATTAACCGCGCTAAAATGTTTTAATGATAAAATTTCTTAAATACTCTTATTACATGTTGACACATCTATTTGAAATAACTTACCATGATATATTCTTATTTTAACTTAAGAATTTACATGTATTTTTTAATTCATTTCCTTCATGGACCCTTGTAAGATACTCCCATTCATTATGCTTTATGACATGATTATGATACTCATTTATTTCCATAGGTACCCTTATGTTCATGTATGATTGATTATGTATGATTCATTATATGAAAAGCATATTGATGAACATGTTATGATGGGTGCACCCAGATATTTCTCCAATTCATTGGGTAAATTTGAGTCTCATGAGACGTTATGTGCAACGGTCTGGGCGGTTAGCCTTGACTTGTGCTACCATGTGCAATGGTCTTGGTGGTTAACTTTGACCTATGATACTCTATGTATAATGAGACATGAATAGTGATAAAATAAGGTTTTATGATACTACCACATTACTATGAATCCATGTTTATATGATCTCATGTTTATATGTTATGATTCCATATGTTCCATTCCTTTTTATATCATTATGTCATGCCTTATAAACCATATGCTAAAGCTTTATTCTTATGTTTATTACCTTACTATCAATTTTATCTCATCCCTTTGTTCATGTTATCCCTAGGATATCATATGAAGATTTATAAGAACAATGGAAGTTAGGGGCTCTTTATGAATACTAAATAATGAAATGTTATATTTAGTTCCATGTTTTAAGTATTATGTACCTTGTCTTCCAAGACACTAGACTTTACAATCCTTGGCTTGTAATATGATGCTCTACTATGCTTAAATTCATGTAATGATATGTGTAAAAGGTTAGGGTCACTATACATAGTTCTAGAAATAATTTACCTGCATAGGTCTAATCAATATTCAGGGGAAAGGGGTATTTTTATTTTGGTGGATGTGGAACCATGAGGTACAATCTGGGTGTTACTAAAAATCATGAAAGGGTAGGAATCAAGACACAAAAATTTATAAGGATTCCTATATGAGTCAAGCCTGCACACAGGTTTGGGGAATTTTTACCATTTTTTTATGATCCCATAGTGTACCTTTACCCTTTTTCTGTGGGGGGAAGCCTTTATCACCATTCCTAAGCTCATGTGATCTATGTTCGGTGTGAGAAACAAGTAATAGAAAGGGTTTTCCACTCACAATACAGAGGTAAAAAAGAGGTACTATAGAGGAATTATGTAACATGTGGTGGCTGGACCAAGACCTCAGATCAAGGTGTCTCTACATATTTCATTGGAATATGGGAATAAAGCCATACATAGTTCATTGAAGAGACCTACTCATGTAGGTCTGGTCCATACCCAAGAAGGGGGAGCATCTTTGTTTGGTGTTGGTTGGTCACTGAGCCTAGTATAGGCATCACTATGAATCCTATATATATATAGGAATCAAAACACATGCAGTTCTTGAAGAAACTCCCTATATAGGTCTGGTCCCTATGTAGAGAGAAAGGGAATTTTTTTGTTTTGTGTTGGGCGGCTAGGATAGTACATAAGATTGAGTGTCACTAAGTATCCTATAGTGGTAGGAATCTATCCATATGTATTTCTAAATAAAGGGATCCCATGTGGATTTTTCACTCATAATGGACACTTACATGGAGGCTGGGGATTTTTTCCCTTTATCTAGTGCAGATCTGACTCCTGTGTGGGGAATCATTTTTTATAATGGAGTAGAACTCATATAGTTTAACATCTTTTATTTGGGATGACAGATACCATGTTGTTTAATGTCATTAGGTTAGGATATTGGATCATGTATTTTTAGGTCATTCGATTAGGACAGATTTCACTTGACGTGAGTGGAAGGGCATGTTGTATCCATATAGTTTAATGTCATGCAGTAAGGTCACTTCATCATCCATTTTAATGTCATACGGTCAGGATGAAGGTGCTGAGTAGTTTAATTTCATATAACATGGATGTACATGACACTATGCAGTTTAACATCATGCAGCTAAGAGGAATATCATATAATTAAACAAAGTATTTCTTCAGGAACCTCTCATTGGTGGGAGTTGTGGTAAGCTATCCATCCATTTAAATTAATTCATATACTCTATTGAAGAATAACTTGTGTATGACATATGGTCTTTCCCACTTTGGCTCCAATTTTGGGGATTTCTTTTCAAGTATCATCAGAGTTATGTGGAACAACACCATTTCTCCTTTGAGGAAAGACTAGAGACGAACCTTTTTGTTGAACCCTAATGAAATATAGTTTTGTTAGACTTCTAAATTTTATAGAGTGTGAAATATTTTCTCATCCATCTACTCGAATTCATCAAATCATTTTTGGTATCATTCATTTGTGGAAATTCAATCACAGATGGTGACGCGAAGCAATGGTATTTGAACTTTAATGGGTAAAACTGCCTCTATCCCACATACTAATGAGTATGGTATTTCTTGATGGTGTGAGTTGTGGTCTGGTATCACCACCAAGCATGGAGGAGTTTATATGGACATTATTTCTTATCCTTGTCTACCATCTTCTGAAGTATATTGGATAGAGATTTGTTTAAGGCCTTTATCTACCCATTTGCCACTGCATGGAAGCGGGATGAATGGTTGGCCTTGGTTCCATACTCTTGATATAGCTTGTCCAATTCTACATAGAATAAATTGGTGCCATTTTTTTCAGTATTTTATGAAAAAAACCAAATCTGGTGATGATGTTGGCTTTCACAAAGCTGAAAATTCTTCTTGCCCCGAACTCTTTAAGGAGTACAACCTCTACCCATTTCGAAAAGAAGTCAGTTTATATGAGAATATACTTGAATTTTTTGTTCATGGCAGGAGGATATAGTCCCATGATGTACATTCCCCATATGGAAAATGTCCAGAAGTACTTGGTTGTATGAAGCAACTCTGAGGGATGGTGGATGAAATTGGCATGAACTTGGAAGGAGCGGCACTTCTAGGTGAAATGAGCACAATCCTACATCATAGTGGTCCAACAGTACCCAAGCCTTTAAATTTGAAAAGAGAGCTTGGATGTTGATTGATTTTCCCCACAAGATCTGAGATTTAATTCTTTCATGATGGTGGTGGTATCTTCTGCATCAATGCACTTTAGAAGGACTCCATCGACACCTTTGTTATATAAGACCCTTTACTAATTTGTGCCATCTTACAACACAAAGTTGACTGATCATCTCTGAATTTTCTCCATTCCAGACCTATCTGGTGGGAGTTATCCCCTTTGAAGGTAATCTACATTGAGAGTCATCCATCTAATGGTAGGACTATACAAATCATAGATGGGACTAATCTTGTTGATTTATTATGTGTTGTCCTAAAAAAATGGTAAGACCATCCGATAGTGGGCAATGTTGATGATCATTTCTTTCTGATCCGAGTCTTCTAGAGATGTGACGACATTTTCTAATGCATCAGCTTGAACATTTTGTGACCGAGGGAAATAATTCAATGTTAGATCTGATGAGAATTATGCTATCAGTTATTGAACATGGTTCATCAAAGGGATAATCTCCTCTTTCTTTATAGCATAGTCACCATTGACTTTCTTGATAACTAGTTCTGAATCACCTTTTATATTAATATGTTCTACTTGTACTTGAATTTCTAGATCCAAGCCTATGATAAATTCTTGTTACTCAGCTGTATTGCTTGTCCACCCCTCTAAAAATAGGAAGGAATAAGACATGACTTCATTTTCTGGGGATATGAGTATGACTCCCAGCCTCACTTTGTTGGGTCTGGGGTCTTTCATCATTTTTCCTGCCAGGATTTTGGACATGCCATCGAAGAAAATTTCCCATGTTTTGGAGTTTTATTAAACAAAGAACACTTCCTCATCAGGTTGTTCAGAATCCAAGGGAGCCTCTTCTATTTAGGGGTGATCTGCCAGGAAATCTGCTAATGGATGGCCTTTGACAGCCTTCTATGGTATGAAACGTATATCAAACTATTGTAGGATGATTACCCATAGTGATAGGCATCCAATCAACATTGGACTACTGCGAATATACTTGAGCAGGTTTCTATGTGAGACCAAATGGACCTCATGGTGTTGCAAGTAATGCCCCAGCTTCTGGAGTGCAAATATCAAATCCATGTAGCTATTCTTGATATTTGAATACTGAGTATCAACATCAATCAGGGTTTGGCTAAAATAATAAAGACTATTTTTGTTGTCGTCATCGTTCTTCTATGCCAAGAAGGCACTTGGGGATTTCTCTAGGGTGGTAACATACATATTGAGTGGTCTTCCTTCAACATACAACATTATCATTGGTGGTATTAAAATATATCTCTTGATATTGTCAAATCCTTCCTAAAAATCATCAGTCCATCGATATTCTACCCATTTTTTCATCAACCTGGTGAAGGGAAAACATTTTCCTATGAGGTTAGATATGAAGTTACAAATCTAGGCCATGTTTCTGCAGAGACCTCTCAACTTAGTAAGGTTGTGAAGAGGTGACATGGAAAGTATATCCCTTCTATTCTCAGGGTTGACTTTGATGCCATAATGGTGTATGAAGAAGCCGAGGAATTTATCTAAGGTGACATCGAAAGAAAATTTCAAGGGGTTCATTTTAAAACTATGATATTTTATTTTTGTTGAATACTATTTCAAGATTTGACAGGTGATACTAATTATATATCAACGTAAGTAAGAAATCGTCCACATATCATTTGAAAAACTTTCTCGGGAAGGGTTTGAATAGGTGGTTCATGGCATCTTGATATGTGGTGTCAACATTTTTCAAACCAATAGGCATTACCTTTAATAGAAATACTCCCTAAGGGGACCTAAAGGTAGTGTATTATTCATCTTCTTGGGACATTTGGATTTTTTTATATCCTGAATATCCATCCTTGAACAAGAGATGGTCATATCTGGCAGTCGCATCGATTAATAATTCTGTGATCGGGACCAAGAAATCATCTTTCATGAATTGCTAATTGAGATCCATGAAATCAATACTGACTATGATCTTCCCATTTTTCTTCTTGAAAGGAACTATGTTTTCTAGAATGTTGGGATAATGGACTTCCCGAATGAAGTTATCTCTGATGAGCTTGTCAACTTTAGCATTTATTTTGGAAGCATGTGTCGGGTGAGTCCTTCTGACAGCTTTCTTATAATCATGATGGTCTTATGGTAGACCCAGGTGGTGAATGGCCACCTCAGGATTGAGGCTTGACATTTCCATAAAGTTATATGTGAAAACATCTTCATTCTTCTTTATGAAATAAGTATATATCTCTTTCTCTTTAGAATACATGGCCGCACTAATCAGAGTGGGCCGCAAGTATTCTTCATTACCCATGTTTTTCTCCCAGAGTTCATGAATGGTGGTAGAGAAACCTTCCTCGAATGATGGAGGGTAACCCCTAAGATATTCTTCTTTCTCCTCCCCATTCTCTCCATCTTCATATTCCTCTGATGGGGAGAAAATTCTTGATATTAGTTGTTCAGAATTAGGAGAGGAGTCGTAACTCTGGGCTTTGGAGGCTGAAACATCTTCTTCTACCCTGGCTGACTTCGAGGAATTCTCTAGAGAGGGTGTAGTGAAAGTTGGAAGAGTTTCTTCACCTTATTTTAGTGACGAGTCATCCTCTTTTTTTATTTTTTGGTGAGGAAATAACCAATTAGAACCCTGAATATTGGTTAAGTGCATTTTTATTTGAGCAATCACCATGGTCCTTAGGGCTAGTGCACTTTTCGACACTATTATACTCAGCATACATGACCGAGATCATGAAGATGGATGAAGAAATGTAAAAATTTTGACCCATGAACTTCACATGATTGATGGGAAGTATGTATTCTTCATCAAACTACCTGAGAGGGTCGGCGGGGACCACCTCTAGTCTGTTCGGAGCGATGACCCAATCAATCCCATCAACAAAGGGTTTCTTTCCTTTTAGCTCATAGAATCTTGAATTGATATAGTGTGACTCTCAAGATTATAATGGGGACTTATTAACATACAATTTCCCATTATATCCATTAATTCTATATTTGATTCACTGATGATAGGATGAGGGAATTGATGTGTGCTGATGTATCTAGGGCCTTCTTAGTAGGACATTGAAGGTCGTGTTTTTCTAGACCACTATAAATTATGAATCCGCTACAAGGTCACCAAGAAAAGTTTTAATCTTGATTTATCCTAATGAATTATGATCACTTTTATCATAACCCAACAAGGTCCTGGTGTAGGGCATCAGACTATCCTCATTACACCCCAGCCAACAAAGTGTCTGCATTAGAATGAGATTAACTCTGGAGCTATTATCAATGAATAATTTTTGAAAATCGACACCATTTGTCTTACCAGACACGTATAGGGTTTTGATGTTCCCTTTCATAATAGTGTCTTCATATTGATCTATAAAGGATATGATAACATGGAATTCGGTAGGACCAGTCTCTGTCTGATATACTTTGGTAGTGGCTACTTCAGCTTCAAACTCTTAGGGGCTCAGTAAAGCTTCGATACATGACTCCCAGAGGTATCCTAATAGATTCAGTGCATCTAGGATTGATTGCTTGGTCGGTACTGAGGATAACTATTTTAGGATTTCATGCTTCTTCTCTAAAGTACAGTGCTTCCTAACTTGGGGATGCTCTTTCACAAGCACTTTAGGGGCTTTAACAGTGGATGTAGATGGACTGGCTCCTAAAGCAGGGGATAGTGGTACTTCTACACTTTGTGGATTTGGATAGACATGTCTTCTTGTATGTTGTGGGTGATCAGACATCTACTCTTTTTCCGGTGGATACTCTAAAATGATTGGGCCATAGTTTCTTCTGACTGGGGGTATAGAAACTTTCATGTTCATTATGTGTGTACTGAATGGATCTTCTTTGAGTTTCTAAAACATTAATGGTTTGAGTGGACATGTGGTTAGGAATTTTTTTTCTACCGTGGATACATCTAACCAGGTTTCTTTTGCTTTTACAGCCTCTTCCTTTGGCTCCCTGATTGGGTGCGAGGAACTCGGGTTCTCATCCATAATCATTATTAGAGAAAGGGTCCACTAAGTGAATTATATTGATAGATCTGAAGATCAGTTCCTTATATGATGATGAATTTTCCTAATCAACTTCTTCCATTGGTGTCATTTAATGGGGTAGTTCCCATATATTTAGATATATAGGTATGAAATTTGAGAGTGTCAAAGACAACTTTATACTTGGTGCAAATTCATCTTCTTTCACTTGATCATCTCGACCCTTGAAGGATCATAGGGTCGAGGATGTTGGTTGTGCCACATCATGAGCTGTTGGGGGAAAAAATTTATTACTTCAACTATTATTGGAGGATACCATGGTATCGATTGACTATTTTCTAAGTCATCCAAACATCGAACATATGATCCTTTTTTCTGATGATGTTTTTACCATTCCCCTTCTTCATCAGGGTCAGTGGTGGAAACATATTCCACTTGTGCTATCGGTGGTCCCACTTTGACTTGTCTATAATCTATCATATTTTGTAGGAGATCTTTGAAGAAGAAACACTTGTGGATGGTGTGTTCCAGTATTCGGTGGTAGAGACAATAATATGGATAGTCATCGAGACCTACTTTATCAGCCCTCTTCGACTCTTATAGCTGAAGCAATTTTCAATTCATTGAATCTACAAAGTAGCCACTGAATTAATCATCCTAGAATGAATACACTTTATTCATTTTCTACTATAATTGATTTCTTATGGCTCCCCTTCAATCATATTATCGAGGTGGGGGAGGCTGTTGATGTCTAGGGGGGCTACATGGTTTAGTGAAGGCCTTGGAACTAGAGCTGGTGCAGGGGGTGGGTTAATTGTAATGGATGCCACTTCAGCTCTTCCCACCCTTTAACCTAGGGCCAATGTGGCTGCTTAGGACTTGAGATTAGTCTATTGTAAGGAATCATCTATTCTTTGAGCAATGGAAGAGAATTATGAAACCCACTTGTATACTTCCCCAAGATGAGGGGTGTTCTTAGTTCATCCTGGATATTATTGATGTATATGGAAACCATATCATGTTGGGGGGAGTCATGTTCAGGGATTAATTAAGACCATTAAATCTATAAATGAAGTATAAAACTATTTCATTCTACCATTATTTGTAGATTATGAGGTCATTCACTACTGTTTTCCAAAACGTTGAACTGAATTGGAAGATGAACTACTGTTGGAGGTCCTTCTAGCCAGTTATTGAATTAGATAGAAAGATGGTATACCATACAAAATATGAACCTTGCAGGGTTCACACAAAGCATCTAATTTTCACTACTTCTTTCTATTCTGGAGTTCCCATCATTGGATCACATTAAGATATATAGTGAATTAGATATTGCTCTGGGTCCCCAGAGCCACTAAACACTGGGAATATGGGATTACAAAAAATTTTTAGTGGTGGGACATTACTCACCCAGCCGGGTTAGGGCTTCCTTTATGATTGTATCATATTGTACCATCCTTACATGGGTTCTAATATATTTTCAATTAATCAATGGTATTTATGATCCCTCGATGCTTTTCCTATTGAACCTAAGCATTAGTGGGCATAACAGGGGGAATGATTGGATGTGACAGCATTTCTATAAATTGAGGTGGATACCCAGTTGGGGAATCCTTTAAGGATTCACCTAAATTTGTTCTGGTTGATTCCCCAATGGATATAAATATTGATATCCTGTTGGGATTGGGTTTAGGTAGACTGACGGCCCCAGTGCTGGATTTGAAGAGAATCTAAGCTTTGATTAATTTGGAAAGATGATTCCTTATGGTAGAGGAACCTCTATTAAAAGTGTATGTTGATGCTCTGCCTGAGGAACATATCTGGTAGGATGGATCTCTTGTAGAAACTCAGTGTTTATTCACCTTATCTCTTTCATTTATACCTCCTATCGAGCGAATATATCCTCAAGTATGGGAGAATCACTTTAATGAGGAGGCAGAGGTGGGTTTTATATGGCCTCGTTCTTATTCTTCTCCTTGTTTTGGATTCTCAAAGGATGCAATGATGGATTAGATGAGGGAGAGCCCAAATTTAGGGAATCTCTTTTGTTTTGGGTTCGCACACCTTCAGGCTCGGTGTGGATCACCTCCATAAGGGAACCATATTCTATTGCATCATCCTCAATATTTTTATCATTTTAAATGAGGTCCATGGGGTCTACATCCATGACATTCACTGATGCATATCACATAGGGGGTGGCATACCAGGTTCTGAATGGTAAGATAGCCTCTTGTGTTCTTTTTTGGATCTTCTCCTTCCATTTCGGGGTCCTATTTAGGTTTCTTGATGAAGGGTAACTTGAAGATAACCTTGAAATGAACTTCCCATGTGTCTTATTTTTGGGGGATATGGATCACAAGGCGAGATAGAATAGGTAACCCCTCTATTCATTATTCTCCCTAAGGGGGAAAATACCAACATCTGTTGGGAATGTGTTTGAGGTAAAAATTCCTCCAGCCCTACAGGTTGGGATTACTCCTGTTACTTTGCTATTATACCTCATCCCATATTTTCTGGTCTTACAGGGGCATTTTGTGTTAAAAATTCCCCTATACTTGTAGTCTAGGGTTGATCCCACACTATGGAAGTTCCTATGACATATGCCTTTTTCTCTATCTCATACATTCCCATTTGGGCATGAGCCATATATAATTTGAGTGAGAAGGTGAATTTTTTGCTTTTGAGGACATGATATGTGCTTGTTGATTGGATTACCTTATGTGAGAAGCATGTTGAATTTTCTCACTGGACTCTTTTATGAGTTTTGTGATGGATTTTTCTCATCGCGCCTAACGCTTCTGAGACTAACTCAAGGACAGTTATTTCCAAGCATGACGTCTTTCCTGAATTGGTATTTCATTTGATTTCCATCCTGGGATAATGAAATTGAAAGATTACATCTCCAGTGGGTTCTTCATTACAGGGTGTGGGGTGAAGTGTAAAGCTCCATATTCTCCTCATCCTTGGATATGAACACCATATGGTATGTCATCGATGAGATAATGAAACTTGTGCAATGCATGGAGATAGACCAGTTTAAGGTCTTTCGTCCGTATCTCTAATTGCGGTCGATGTGCATATGTAAGAGCTTCTAAGTCAATCTAATGGTGAATCTCCCCCAATATATTGACATGATCTGCATACCCATAATAGGAAAAAATGTTTCTTTTAAATGGTGTAGAGTTTTCCAGATATTGAGGTGAATGTTATGCATACATTATTCTAACAACTCTCTTGGTATTCTGAACTGAGAAGTGGATGTGGGATAATACATCATGATTATGTCATCCATAGCTAGTTATCTTCTCATAAAAAACATATTATGTCATTGTTCCACTAGTGACTCCTCTACTTGATCTACCCAGTTTGATAGCTTCTTAGCGATTTCATTCTAAGCAGCGGGGCCAGTAGGAGCTGCATTGATATACAAGTGGCACGGGGGAGGTTCGGAGGATGATTGTGGCCCTAGACCATATTCTGGTTGATAAAGGATGTTTTTCATCATGAGAAGAGTGTATAACATTTCTGAATCCATCTTTTTGAGAACCTTAGCATATGAGGGATTCCTCATATTTTGTTTGATGATGGGAGGACCTTCTTGTCGGTGTGGATTTTTATTGCAGGGAGGATCTTTGTAGTTGGTGCTACAATGGAGAGGGATACCATTGTAGCTTACTATATGACCACAGGGAGTGTCCCTACAACATATACCCTCGAGAGGACTTTCAGTGTAGACCGTAGCAAGGGGAGGGCCTTCTTACTGCTAGATTTATTTACAGGGAGGACCTTCAAAATGACTTTTTTTATGGTGAGGACTACAATAATGGCTTGATATCTGACTGTAGGGATAATATATGTAGTTTACATTCGGGGGAGTACCTTCAGGATGTACTACAATAAGGGGAGTTCCTTCTCGTTTCTTGATTTGACTGCGGGGAGGTCCTTCGTAGTGACTACCATCATGGTGAGGACTACTATCATAGCTTGACATCCGACTAAAGGGAGAATAATATCTGCAGCATATATCATGGGGAGGACCATTAGGGAGGATGAAAGTAAGAGGAGGACCTTATTTATGTTTAATATTTTGGTCAAGTAGAGGGATACCATGACATTAATTAGGAGATAGGCTCTCATGATCTATTATTTCTGGCCCATGGAGTAATCCCCCATGGGTGCTCTAGGGAGGACCTTTAGATATTCTGGTAGTAACATTGCGGGGAGGAACTTTACAACTACTACTAACACTACCATAATTTAGTAATTGGTTGATAGGAGCTTGAGCCTCTATTGATAGATGTCTTATGGAATCAAGAACTCCAGCTTCCAGTAGAGTAGAATCATGAGTATGCACTTCATTTTTCAGTTTCCTTTGGTGCATTTCATTTTGGGGGCTCTATTGTAGGAAAATGGGGATGCCCGCTATTGGTAACGACCTTTATATGTGGGTCCCTATTTTTTTGGTTCCCATGATGTCTCTGGGATACCCCAATGAGAATATTGAGTTCTGGTAGGGATATATGTCTGCCCTGGAGTGACCACCACATTGGACCGATGCCCCCAAGTTGGAATATGTATTTTTTCTGATCCATTTGTTCTTGTATCATAGAATATAGCCATCAACCCTTCTAAAATGGAGTAGGAATTCATGTCTTCTCTTGGGTGACTATGATTTTTTGGATGAGTCACCCCACTCAGGGAAACCGGGTCATGGGCCTGACTCCTTACCTTTTCTATAGATTCAATTATGTCTTGATAGGTCTGGAGAATATGATCTAGAATTGATGTATGATCCTCCATCATTTCCAGAATGTGTTGAGATACATATTTGGATGGAACATGTATAAATTCACTTTACGATGTTGGTGCAAGAGTTTGTACATGCTCTGGTCCTCCATGTATTGCCAATGGGTACTAACACTTCATTTATGTTAGGGTAGAGGAACGAGTCTACTCTTAACTAGTAGCTGGGATACACCAGCTACTTTCTCCAGTTCCCACCATATTTGGCTGGTGGGATTTATATTTGCAAGAAGGAATTTGTGTTCACTCATTTTACACTATATTTTTCTTATGGTCTTGATATACATCCATAGGAATTTGACTCTACTTATATTTTCTTACCACCGTATTTTATTGTCGGGATTTGCTATGGTAGGTAATAATTTGCATTCTCCTGTTGATTACTACGGTATTTGGATGGTGGGATTCATATTCATTGGTAGTATTGTAAGACTTCCCATATTTTTCTACCCTATTTGGATGGCGGTCTTGGTGTGTGTTAGTAGGAATTTGTGCATACTATTAGCTAGTTTCCTCCCTATTTGGACGAAAGGCTTATTATGAATCAGCAGGAATTTGCATCTTCTTATAATTTTCCACCCTATATGCACAGTGGGATCAGAGAGCATTGGTAGTAATTTTCACCGACTCACATTTTGCTACTTTATATCTATGGTAATGATCGAGAATATGCACCCACTCGTAAGTTGTTGCCATATTTCTATGGTGGGATTCAGAAGAGGAGGTAGAGTTGTATTCCTGCCCATGGTATGTCATCGTGTTTGTAAGGAGGATATATTCACCAGGAACTAGGGTAATGATCTGCTCATAATTGTATGTTTTCCTCCCTCAGCGGGCATCCCGAGGGGCCCATTTCTATTGGGCTTCAGGAGGAGACCTCAATGTGGTATCCTCCTTAGAAAGAGGATACTAGGTTGCACCACATTGGTAGAAGAATCTTTTGGAAGGGTTTTGTGGGTAATAACTCTATACAAATAGGATGAATTCATCACTATAGACATCATTTTCTTCCCTAAGATAGGGTAGGTACTTGTTTTCACGCTCTAGGGACAGGCTCCTGAAACGATTATAGATGGAAAGTGGAGCTACTTGGTTCTTTAGTGTAGACCACGACTGAAGAGGTGACTAATGTAATTTAACTGATTAGAGGGCATATATTTCAGCCTCCACCATGGGGAGAGTACCATTTTGATGTTACTACTTGATCAACGTATTTGAAACCCATCTTTGAATATACTGGGTAGGTGATGGAGTGTAGTTATATTTGGGGACTTGGATTCTTGTGTGGTCACTGACGTGAATGTATGAGGAAATTTTTAGGATTCCATTAGATTAAAGATATCTCTACGAAATGACAACAATATATATGACATATATAGACAAAAAAACCCATAAAAGTAGCATCTTATGACCCCATGTATAATTGATGAGCTTGCTTGTCCTCCTTCCTTTTTTAGATGTGAAGGGGACCTATGGTGGAGTAATTCCACCACCTTAGTGAAAAATTCATGTCGAGTTCACCATTTTTATTTCGACCAAATTTACATCGTACCCTTTTTCATGGACTAAGATGGTCCCACTGGTACTGGGTAGTGTGTGCTTTTTATGTTGCAAAGGAGGTTCCATAGTTGAATGGTCCTGGAGAGAGATTGTAGGGGGTTAAGTGTTTGTGTAATCAACCAACATCAGGTACGATGTCCTTGTATGGTCTCCAACGAGTTTAATTGTAGATCCAAGAACACCCAACGACCCTTTTATCCATGATTCATGGACCTTATTTCTAAAGGCAGGCACTCATTGGATGATGATTTGTCCAACAACACTTAATGACTCCATTAGTTGAGAGGATGGGAGGTCTGGCTCATCACACCCTTTAGGGGGGGATTATTGCCTATTCTGGTACTCTATTATATATTTAAGAAATGTTCATATGTTTGTGAATCCTTGGTTCTTTCCCAATAACATATCCATGGATTACTCATATGTTATAATATTGATCATAGATACACGTAATTATGGAACCATATGTATGTATATGAGGTTCTACATTAATAAAGATACTTGTATGTATTTGAGGTTCTTCATCAACATTCCCCTATTGTGGATAAATCAGTAATTCCTTTGTCATTTACTTAGACGTCATAGGTTTAAGCCATGTGATGGGGTTCACTAGATTTTATCATCATCTACGGGGGATAGGAATTATTATGATGTTGGGGTTAAACCCGTAATATGGGATTCCTACTTATCTTAATGAGAAGAATCTGATCACACGTAGTTCAGTGCCACCTAACTAGACACATCACCCTTTAAGGTCATGTGATGAGGAACCATCCATGCAATTTAACATCATGTAGAAAGAATTTCTAGGAAAAATGTGCATAGTCAAGATTTGATGTAGGGCTTACACCAAGGCAGTTGAGGATATCTAGAAGTGATACAGTCTCCTGGGTGGATATGACCCTACCGGGGATACGGTCTAGAGAAAATTAGGGTGATATGGGTGTCGAGTTTGGACCTTAGGGAGGCTTACTATATATACTAGTTTTTTGGGAATGAAAACCCTTGTAGTTTAGTTTGAGTTGGGACTTACACCCTCAAGGAATCCTATAAAGGGGGAATGACTGGGGCATACATCGTCATAGAGTTTCCTTTTTGATCTAGAGTTGGGGATTATACAGTAAAGGATTCCTTGATGAATTGGGGGTCATGATTGGGGTTAAACATTGAAAAGGACCCCCTTTGAGCTTTAGCCTTAGACCGGAATCCAATATATCCTATTTGGGGCAGGAATCAGAGTTCTCATAGTTCAATGATGGAAGTAGATTGTGTGGGTGTTGTGATCATCACTAGCCACTAATACCACATGAGTCATGCTCGGTGTGAGAAACAAGAGGATGCGAAATATCTAACAAGCCATACAAATTCACTTCCCCATTTATGGAAAAGGAGGAGAATAGTGATAGAAGAGGTAGAGGTGAGATCACTACCTCCTATTACCAAAGGGGCTTACTCTAAGAGTGATTCCATGAAATTGGTTCTGGGAAAGGGGAGGAATGTTTCTTCTCATCAAAGGGAAAATAAAGCTTGATTTCCCTTGTATATCAACAACCCTCATCAAAGGGAAAGGATAGTGACTAACCTTGATCCCTATAATGGGTACGTTCATGTTAGTATCCCAAGGTTGGACCCTGGGTTACCATGGGAATGTAAACTTATGGACATTATGGGGGTCCACACCATTGTGGAGATTACCCACATGACTCCACTTATCATGGGTATGTAAACTCAAAAGGGCGTGTCGATATGCCTGATGATTCTATCATATGGGTCTAGTGGCTTTGGAAGAGGATTTGGACTAATGCCATTGGACTGGTTCATGGAGGGATTGCGGATGAAGAGATGGAAATGTAAGGAAATGATCAGAGTTTGAGGGTGGGACGCCCAAAGTTACCCCATTCCACGTACCATTTATACATGCGGGGTGGGGTATCCCTCACATATCTTGTTTATATACAGGTGGAGCGGTTGTTTGTGTACTGAAGTGGTACTAAGACCCAGATATGGTCCACATACCATGGTGGTACATGAACCTAGGTTCCGAGTGCATAGATTGGTGCAATGCGGTGCTAGATTCTATACGTGCAGTGAGATGCTACGTGGGGAAGGGTTTAGTCTACATAATAATGTTCTATGCGGGACACCGGATTAAAGATGAGGAATAGATCATGCAGTTCACAGGAAATTCATCCTCTACTAGGATATGGTATGTGGTTTTCCAATTAGGTTCACAGTCTTCCAAATAAGATTATATTTTCTTCTTTCATGGTATGAGGCAAGCTATACCTGTAAGAAATCGTCATAAAATTCCATCTTTCCAGTACATTATTTTTTTGTGCCTTCGAAGCTAGGAAATTAATTCTCCTCAAGTACCCAAGTCTCCATAATTTTCTCACTCTTCTGATCCACACTTTTTGGCTCCCTAGAGATCATTTCATAGAGTTTCAGGGAAGCTGGATCTATGGGTAACACGACACCTTTTACAGAATCCCACGAGGAAATCACCCGATCCATGGACAACTCGGTCAATAGAGGCCTATGGATTTGCGGTTCATGGCAATGGAAATCACTTCCTCAATTCCACAAATTAATTCATCTCATTTTTGGGACATTGTTGGCTTCTTATCACCCATGAACCATTTAGTTCATTGGGAAGGTATTCAAGGGATAATTTCTGCACCTCCATTTCATAAATGACATGGTTTGTGGGGAATGTCATGCGTGGGGGGGGGATTTCTCCACCTCTATTTCAACAATGACACGGTTCAAGGGGAACATTGTATGTGGGAAAAAATTTGTACACCACCCATCCACCAATGATGTGGTTTACGAGAGTCAATTCCATCGTCTCTATTTCAAGAACCACATGGTTCACAACTACTTTGCAAGGATTTGGATTGCCATGTGGAGAAACGGTCCATGAAGGAATTTAAGTTCGCAGTGCCTCTCCTTCCCTTTTTCAAAACTAGGATTCTTTGATATTATTCTTCAAAACATCATTCAAACATATATTTCTTTCCTTTATCAAATTTTTAAGGAGTATTTTCTTTCCCTTTGTAATGTTTTTAGGACACAACAATAATAAATGAAATAATGTAAAAAATAAGAAGTAACCAAAATCATGCATAACCAACCATTTCCCAAATAGGGTACATGACATAACTAAAAGAATAAATATGTCATGTCATGATAATATTTCCAAAAGTAAAAAAGAAACCCAATATAAATACAAACATACAAATTCCCCTAGAGGGTCCTGACTCCATGTCTAGATCCTCATATATGCACATCCCAAGACCAACTCAACTCCCCAGCACCGGGCATTTTCCCTTGTCCTAACCAGAAACCATGAAATATGCTCAGGTACCCAATAGTATCCCAACCAAGGTGTGAGTACAACTCAATATTCCACCACCAATGATGTCTAAAAAATATCCAGCCTAAATAGCTAGTATATGAATGTAATGAATAAATGATAAGGTAAACAAAATATAACTCAGGTTCTATTAGTAACATTATACACTTAAACCATTTTCATCATTATTTCCATTTCACCCCTTATATTATCTTTATTACTAAGTTAATCTTCATATTTTGTTCCATGGGTTGGGAATTATATCATTTACATTATGGCATAAGCTAATCAATTACTATGTATAAGGGAATAATTCAAGTTCCCTAACTCTCTAGGATAACATTTCATAGTAAATACAATACACTTAACTAGAAACATAGGTCTAGTTAGTCTCATTAAATGCATCTATTAGGGTCATAGAGTCTTGTTCCCTATCCCAAACCTGTGCATTGTAGGGTGGGGTTTAGAGCCTCATTCTAATCCATCCCATAGGAATAGAACCTCAAGTCCAATACCCCGCAATAACCAATCCATGTGCACATTCTTATTTATCCATTTACCACATATACCATATCCCAAACCATACATAATCAATAACGTAACATTAAAGTTTCATAATAACTTAACATGTAGGATTAACGTCAATCCTTAACATAGTAACACATTTATAATTTTCATTGCATAGCCCATTTAACCCATTTTCCTTCTTAATGCCTTAACTAATTAAGCATACTCCATAATTCCCATACATTATCCCAATTTAGAATAATTATCAATTATTAAATGTTATCCCATTTTTACACATTTATAAATTCATAAAATCTTACCCATTTAACACATTTATCAACTCACATGATTTAAATCACTTAAGAATCTCATGTACAATTCATAAGTCACTTAGTAGAATCACTTTATTAACTCTAAACCAATTCAAATTATACAAAAAATCCCTTATTCCATTATCCAAGTCTATAAATGACTATAAACTTTTTCAATTTAACTCAAAAAACATTTCTACATGTGTGTCACGGGCTCTACCATATCAAAAATTAATTTTGGGCTTAACATTACCATTTCCTTTGTCCAGAATCATTGGTGCACCCCATGGGTAGCCCTAATTTGGTCTAGTCAACCTCAAAGATTCCCACATGTATCATGAGGGGTTTAAATCCATATTTAGACAACCAATTTAAAAAAATATAACTTAATAAATTAAATACACAAAAAACAAGAAGAAAATACACAACCATGCAAGAAAAAATCAATACAAATACAATGGGATATAACTTGTAGACCACTTACCTCGAATCTGAAGATGAAAGTACCCTTAACCTTATCCTTATATTTGGATTCAGGCATACCTTGAATCCTCAACCTAGAATCCACCCTAAAAAAGAGGGTTTTAGGGCTTTGTGAGAAGATAAATGAAACTATAAGACCTAATTTGGAAAAGAGAAGCAAGATGAGTGTTAGGCATACCTGGAGATTCAATCCGTAACCAACGACACTCCAAAAGGCCTAGAATCGAAATAGAATGACCCATTCAAAGCTTAGGGGATTTTGGTTTGTCGCTAAGGTTGAGAGGAAAAGTAATGGTGATGAAATATGGTAAGAACTTAAAAATACCATGGGGGTATTTTGGTAAATTTATACTTTTTAATGGGCCGCACAATTTGATTGCACGATTTTCCAAACTATGTGATAACCATGCACTGGACTCTATCCAAGAGGGGTATAAGTCACTTGGTTACCTAGGGATTATGTACAGTTTGAAAAACCATGCACTAACCATGAATAATGCCTTTGTCTGAGCATGCACGGTTTGTCTCTCCCCCTTGCATAGTTTCTCAAACCGTGCACCCATCCTCCTAGATAGTATGATTTGGGGGCACGGTTTTCACTAACCGTGTGCCATATGTGAAACATGAACAGAATGGTAATTTTTAACTTTTATAATGTCTTGAATTCCTAGGACACCTCCAAGATTCCTCATACACTCAGTAGACATTTAATTAACCAATTTTAAGGAAATCAAACAAAATTCAAAATCAGAACATACCTCTAAAAGTCTAGGATTGTACAACCTCCCCACTTTATAATGGATCTTCCTCAATCCTCTCTTCCAAACATCATTAAACTTACAAATAAAGGAGGTTGGGACATTGGGCCTGCATTTCTGACTCCCTCTCCCAAGTCTCTAATTGAACATTACCATGCAACCATAGAACTCAAACCAAGGGCATAGTCTTACCTCACAAGATATTCTCACTATGATCCACAATACGAACCAGATTCTCCTCAAAGGACACATCTAACTCAATCTCAACATCCTCAACATCAATAACATTAGACTAGTTAAGGTGATACTTCCAAAACTGTGAAACACGATAAAAAATTTTCATGCCACCATACTGCTATGGAAGATCTAATCAGTATTCCACTGGGTCGATCCTATCCACAATCTAAAACATCCCCACATAACTAGGTTCCAACTTACCCTGTTTCAGAATCCAATGGTGACCCAACCTTGGTGACACCTGAAGAGATGCACGATCTCCCACCCTAAACTCAAGAGTTCAACAACACTTATCTACATATGAATTCTTCTTGATCTGACCCATTTTCATTCACTTCCATATCATTTGTTTCTGTTCTAACATCTCCTGCATGAGACTCGATCCCAAAAACTTTGATTCCCTAGCTTTTGACCAACACAATAGAGATTGACACGGTCTACCATAGAGTGCCTCAAATGGTTCCATCTAAATAATATCCTAGAATATATTATTTTAATAAAACTCAAAAATAACCAAATGATTTAACCATGATACACCAAAATCTAGGAAAAAAGCCCTCAACATTTCTTCCAACACCTGAATGGTACGCTCCAACTTCCTGTGCATCTGCAGGTGGAAATCTATACTAAAAAACACCTGGGTTACTTGAGCCTTCTATAAAACTTTCTAGAAGCATGATGTAAAATGTGAATTATGATATAAAACTATAATACATATAACCCCATGCATCTATACTATATACCAAATGTACAGTACACCCAAATGTTCCATAGTGTAAGTCTCTCGAATCGACAAGAAATGAGCCACCACAAGCAAATGATTTATAACTACCCATATCAAATCCTCCCTCCAAGGTGCACTTAGAAGGAAAAATATTAAATCCATCATCACATCATACAATTTATACTCTAGGATGTGTAGTGCCTATAATAATCTGGTTGGACACTGATGCTCATCCTTCATCTACTGATAGGTAAGGCATTGAGCCAAAAATCCCACAACCTTGTTCTTCATCCCTAACCACCAATATTGTCTATAAAGAACATGATGAATTTTAGTAAAACCGGGTTGTACTACACACTTTGATGTATGAAATTCATGAATAAACTATTCCCATAAACATGTTGGTACAACAACACATCGAAAAATGTAAACAACTTCATCATCACCAACGGTCCAACCAGAATGTGAATTCCCAACATTAAGACTTTCTTTCAAAACAAAAAATTCTGAATTCTCATGCTAATTCTCTTTTACCTTGCTTAGAATCACATAATAAACTTCCAAAGAATAAAGGGTAACCTACCCTTGTCCATACTACACCTTCAGATGCATCTCATCAAACAAAAATATCTTCTTCAACATGGAACTAGATTCCTGAACTTCTTGATTCTGAGTCTTTCAGCTCAAAGAATATGAAACACTATTTACCTTTCCCAATGTGTAAACCTACTAAAAACCAAAATAATGCATGTAATCAACCCATATTCACTATCAAATATTCAAATCATTCCAGGATAATATATATTTAAGGCTTTGATTATATATGTACATAGTGAACCGCTCTTCCAAAAAGTAATGCCACCAAAACTTTAGGGAATAAACCACTTCATCTAATTAAATATCATGAGTGAGATAATTTCTTTCATGAGGCCTCAAATATAATGATCCATATACCACAACCCACCCTTCTTTCATCAACACTACTCTTTGTCCCACACCAAATGCATCATAAAACATGATATAACATTTTCTTGACTTGGGTAAGATCATAATTGTTGTGGTAGTGAACCAATTCTTTAACTCTAGGAAGGAATTCTCACATGCCTCATTACACACAAACTTGATGCCTTTATTTGTAAATCCAGAAAGTACTGCTGAAAAATTGAAGAATTATTTGATAAACCTTCAGCAATAACTGACCAAACCCAAAAATATTCAGATAAAAGAAACATTATTAGGCCACTCCCACGATACGACTACCTTAACTTTCTCCAAATCCATGGACATGCCTTCCACTGAGATAATGCAACTATCACGACCCGTCCTCGGGGCCCGTGCTGTGACTACCCCAAGCCAGCCTCCCATAGGCCTGGGGCTGGCGACTAGCACCAAGGCGTAAATCCGGAAAAAGGGGAAGACATTGCCTTTATAAAGTAAACAAACACCACAACGTAAGCCAGTAGAAGTAAACACTAAGTAAAACTGGGAACAAAAGTAAGTACAGAAAGTAAATGGGCCAGAATACAAACCCAAACTGAATGTAAAGTACAACTAGAAAGAAAGTACAGAAACTGAAAGTAAAGCGGAAACGTCGAGTCGTCCACTGGAAGTCCCACCTGAAGGGTGGGTACAGATAGCCTCCTCAGCTCCTCGGGTCCATCCGTCTGCTCCGTGTACGTCCCGCCCAGTGGTCCACCTCCAGGTACTGAACTGCTCCACAAGCCTCAACCACGATCAGCGATGTCCGTCGTCTACATCCAACACAACGTAGTGCGGGCATAGCCCATGCAGGGGTGAGTATACGCTACTCAGTAGGGACCCCGAGACCCCCGAAGGTCTCCCAGAATCTATAAAGGATAATCCACAAAGAAAAGATACAATCACGAAGTAACATCCAACACTACTTAGGTATGTGCCCATACATATACCTAAGTCATCAATTCCAGTTCGGCTCCAACATCCGAGAACAAGTTCGATCACGTCCACACAAGATAGTACAACCCAATCCACACAGGAAGCACAACACAATACACATAGGAAAGAAAGTCAATCATATCGAAGATAATGATTGAAAGTCAAGACTCAGCTCAAATAGGTACACTTCTTCATAAGGTGATAGAGATGATCAGATGTAGCCACTAATTCATCTAAGCTGGGACCCACGTAAGATACTAAACCAGCTAAGCTATCGGACCCACGTAGGATACAAGTCCAGCTACTCTGTCGGACCCACGTAGGATACTACAACAGAGGTCAAATACTGCCGGACCCACGCAGGATACAAGAACAGTAATACTACCAGACCCACATTGGATACAAGAATAGTAGTCATCGTCGTCGAACCCACGGAGGATTTCAGTATGGTCTTCATCGCTGTTGAACCCAGGGAGGATTTCAACGCAGTCGTCGTCGCTGCCGAACCCACGAAGGATTTCAGTGCAGTCATCACCGTCGTCGCAGTCGCAGCCAGCATTAGGGTTCCCGCACACAGCATGCTCTTTTCCGGGAGGGTCCGCTCCACGATCCAAGTGGTTGACATATCAACTGACACGTAGTCCGGATTTGATGTATCCCAAAGTTCTTTCTCGTCGATAGGAACTCAACACGACAGACGGCGCGTCAATCAGACGCCCGATCTGAGAGTTATCGGATTTTTTGTTCCAGGGACCCGGTTGGTTTTTAAGTCAAAATCAACCCGACCGCACTCCAACTACATCCAAACTTCGAGTGGAGTAAGCCAAAACGTCCATCTCACTAAGAGGAATCCAACAAATTCTACGGCACGTCAATCAGACGTCCAGAACTCAAGTTATAAGCATTTACGCTCCGAGGTCCTGGTTGGTTTCGTGTTCGAACTAACCCAGCCATACCCCAAGTTCTCTGAAACCTTGAGTGAAATATACCAAAACTACCGTCTCGATCCAAGGATCACATCTCAATTGACAGTGCGTCGATCGGAGGTCCATAGCCCAAGATATGGGAAAAAGACCGAAAGTGGTCTGAAAATGGGGGATTTGGGCCCGACCCGACCCAGCCCAACCCCCCCTCGGTCGACCCGAACCGGGTCGACCCGACCTAGGTCCGGGTCCGACCCGGTCGGGCACGGACCGGCCCGGCAGGGCGTGGCCCGGTCTGGTCCGCGCAACCCGGCCCTGCTCGGCCGGGTGGCACGCTGGCTCGGCCAACGACCGAGCATGGGGGGACGCGGTCCCCCCCTCCTCCCTTTGCGCTCCGCGGACGCGGCGGGTGCCGCGTCCTCCTCCGGATCCCGCGCGGCTGCGGGATCCTGATCACCTGCCACCGCGACTTCAGCTGCGGCGGTTCTTCCTGGCGGTGCGCCGGGACGCCGCCGCCTCTGGGCGGCCATCTGGTCTCGGTCGCCGCCTCCAACCGCCGGCGCCACCTGTGATGTCTGCGGTCCACCAGAGTCATTCTGGTGGTCCGTTCTTGCTCCCGTCTACACCTGGGGTCGTCTCGGGACTCGTAGATTACTATGATGGCCTCCAATCACTCAACCTTTGTAGGACCCCGAGACACCCTGAGAGGGGAGGGGTGAATCAGGGTGACCACTTTTTCTTTTAAAGTGATGGATCTTGTTCCCACATTGGTAGGAACTTGTTGAACCTGTATGATGATTATGATTAGAAAGCAAACATTCACATGCACAGAGAAGACACGGCCCTTTTTACTTGGTTCACCACTAAGGGCTACATCCAAGGAGCATACGCCGACAGGTTGTCGGTCATACCGAAATCCACTATGCTTCACTAGCTGTAGATTACAAAGGTTCGGGTACAGTCACTCTGTCCCAGGCTCACTGCCTTTACAAATGTTCAGGGATAGCTCACTGCGTCCCTCAGGTCACTTCCATTGACTCCCCCTGGATCACTGCTGTTGGTGAAGTCCCACTCAGTTTATAGACGTGAAGGTCTCTTCATCATTCGCATAAGAATGCATCCTTTGTTGTATGTAGATTCTCTATTGAAGTCTGATTCTCACCAGAAGAAGAATATAATTTTTCCTCGAATCTATCGGGTAGTCTCTCGGCTTTTGTGCAGCTCCAAACAGGCCGGTGGGCTTCAGCAAAACCAGGCGCGCTTCTCCAAGACAATCACGCAAGTCCCACTACGGCACGCAAGTCCAAACTGGCGCGCAAGTGTCATCAACGCACCTGCGCGATGCTTCCTTCCCCGACTTCAAACTTGCGCAGTCCACTTCCTTTCTCTTCCAAACCACCTTGGGCGCACAGCCAACAACCGGCGCGCAAGCTCTACTTGCGCGACAAAACTACCACCTGCGCGACTCAACCACCTGCGCGACGAGAGCTCGAACAATCTCGAAGTCTTGAGCTCCGTACGAAATGAGGAGGGGTGGTCCAGTATTTATAGGAAAACTGGACCCCCTGCGCGGAGGCGCGCAAGTCCCTCATCGGCGCGCAAGTCTTGTCTCCAGTAACATCTGTCGCGCAACTCACTTGCGCGACCCAACCAACACTTGTGCGACCTTCTTTCCTTAGCCAAATTTGGATGTTCTGATCCTCAAAAACATATGGCGCGCAAGTCTTATATCCTCCAAGAGCTCAGCGCGCAAGTAACTTTGCCAGAAACACTTCACTTTATTGGCCGATTTGGAAACAATGCCACCTTCACTACTATTTTCTTCTTGAACGATATGATCTCTTTGTTGGTACACATCCTGAACTTCCACTGAGGATTGACAACAAATACAAACCATACGCCAAATCATGCTTTGAAGACCCTGGTTCCAACAATCTCCCCCTTTGGGTTTGTTGGAAATCAGAATAAATTCAATAGGTCTCCAACCATGAGCAAACCCAAAACGCAAGAATCAACTCAGCCAACACTCTAAGTCTACGTGAGCAATGCTCGGTGTAGAAAACAAGAGAGGAAGCTTGAATTGGGTTCCAGTGTTTTGAAATTCTCCATGACGCCCGATTGTATCCTTCTTATACTTCTCATCACAATCTTACACTTCTCATCACAGAAGAATTTCTTGCCTTGAATTTATTCCTTTCTCCCCCATTGACAATAAAACCAAAGACCGATAAGTTGTTCGACGTTCTGCTCAAGCCATACTCCCCCTGGATAGTATCTCCCCCATAAACCTGCATCACATCCATAAGCAGGTAAAAATAGTTAAAACAAATGGGGAGAGGGGATTTCCGTATCCTCCTTATGCAGTAGGAGGTTTTTGAACACCGAGGTTCAACCGATGCTTCTCAAACACAGCCGCGGACAATGGCTTGGTCAGGATATCAGCCACTTGCTCAGCAGTTCCAACATGATCCATTCTAATCACGCCTTTTTTAACCTTTTCTTTGATAAAATGATACCGTATTTCAATATGTTTTGTACGAGAATGCTGAACCGGATTATTCGTAAGATCAATTTCACTTTTTTTATCGCAATAAATCACCATTGTTTGCTGCACCTTATCACCAATATCTGTTAGCTGCTGCTTCATCCAAAGAAGTTGAGTGCATGCTTTTGTGGCAGAGATATACTCAGCTTCAGCCGTACTAAGAGAAGTACTTTCTTGTTTCTTGCTCAACCAACTGACACATTTCTTCCCAATATAGAAATCTCCACCACTAGTGGACTTTCTGTCTACCACATCACCAGCCCAGTCAGCATCTGAAAATGAGGATAATTCACTATCCCTGCCTGCAGCAAAAAATAACCCGAAGTTATGTGTACCGTGAATGTATCTCATGATTCTTTTTACTGCTGCCATATGTTCCCCTTTTGGATTACTCTGAAAGCGGGCTGCAAGGCATGTGGCAAAGACAATATCTGGCCTTGTCGCTGTCAGGTACAGTAGGCTTCCAATGATCCTCCTGTACATGGTGGGATCAACAGAGTCCACATCCTCATGCTTTCCGAGTTTAGTTCCGACTGCAACCGGAGTTGACATTGGTTTGGAGTCTTGCATATTGAACTTCTTCAGTAGCTCTCTTGCATATTTTTCCTGAGAAATGAAAGTTTATTACTTATTTTGAATCACCTGCAGCCCTAAGAAATATGTGAGCTCCCCAATCATAGACATTTCAAATTCTGATTTCATGTGGTTGGCAAATTCATCCACTGATTTCTGCCTACTACCACCAAATATGATATCATCAACGTAGACAAGAACCATGAATTGATATTTTAGAGAATTCTTCACATAGAGATTGTGATAAACTCCTCCTATTTTGAATTCCAACTTCTTGAGATATGAATCCATCCGTGAGTACCATGCCCGTGGTGCCTGCTTCAAACCATATAGAGCTTTCTTCAGTTTACAGACCTTTGTTTCATCAGTACCCAAAACAAAGCCCACTGGTTGTTCAATGTAGACTTCTTCTTCGAGTACACCATTCAAGAATGTTGTCTTAACATCCATTTGATATACTTTATATCCTCTTTGGAGTGCCATGGCAAGGAAAAGCCTGATTGACTCCAGTCTACCCACTGGAGCAAAGGTTTCTTCAACATCAATGCCTTCAATCTGAGAGTATCCTTTACATACCAGACGTGCCTTGTTTCTGATGACACTTCCATGTTCATCAAACTTATTTTTGAAGATCCATTTGGTACCAATCACATTTTGACCTTCGGGTCTCTGGACAAGATCCCATGTCTGATTCTTGTCAATCTGATCTAATTCATCATTCATGGCTTTCACCCAAGATTCATCATTAGCAGCTTCTTCGAATGAGGATGGCTCTACAACTGATAGAAATGTAGATTGCGTGTTATTCCTCATTCTCCTTGTTTGAGTGGGTGCACTCCTGTCCCCAATTATGTTGGATGGATCAATCTCAGCTCTTCAATTTCTCCTGCGAGGTTCAGTAGCATTTTCTTCAGCCATAGTTTCTTCTTCAGATTCTTCTTCTGAGTCAATATCATGATGTGACTGCTGAGTGTTTTGAACAACTTCATCTATTTATGCATTTGTATTTTCTTCACGTTCACATTCTTCCTGACTTTCTATCACATCAGTATATGACGTCCTTGAAGCAATTGTGGTTTTCTCTTCAGTTATCTTAACATCACTGCTTTCCACAATTCTTCCCAAACGCTTGTTGAAGCATTTGTAGGCTTTGCTGTTCATTGAGTAACCAAGGAAAATTCCTCCATCTGCATTTTCGCCATATTTCCCTTGATTTCCTTCTTTGTTCCTGATGAAGCATTTACTTCCAAAGACACGAAAGTATTTTAGAGAAGGATTCCTTCCATGCCACAATTCATATGGTGTCTTCGTCTCACCCATATAAAGTCATGTTCGATTCTGAATGTACACTGCATCTTGAACAGCCTCTTTCTAGTAATGTCTTGGAATACGACTCTCAATCAGCATAGTTCGTGCCATGTTGTTCACCTGTCGATTCCTACGTTCAACAACTCCATTTTTTTGTGGAGTTCTCACAACAGCTACCTCATGTTGTATCCCATGCTTCTCTAGATAATTCTCAAATTCAATGGACGTGTATTCTCCTCCGTTGTCAGATCGCAACACTTTGATTGTTCGTCCAGTATCATTCTCGGTGATTCGCCGATATGTTTTCATGCAGTCAAGGACTTGTCGTTTCCTGTGAATGACCATCACACATGCCATTCTACTATAATCATCTATGAAAAGGACAAAGTACCTTTCTCCATGTGTTCCGGCAACATTTATTGGAACAAAAACATCTGTATGAATCAGATCAAGAAGGTGAGACGCCTTTTTCTTCTTTGGCCGATATGAACTGCAGACCAGCTTCCCACGAATACAAGCATTACAAGATTTTTCACGCTCACGCTTCAGGTTGGGGATGTCCATGACAATTCTCAATTTTGATATTTTCTCCATGTCTTGTTGATTGATGTGTCCCAATCTCCGATGCCACAAATTGTTTTCTTCTTCAACAGTCATGTAACATACATTTTCTTCACTATCAACCTGATACAAGTCGCCTTCTGTTCTGCATCCCTTCATAAGAGAATTGCCGGTTTTTCCCTTGATAGTGCAGCCTTTCTGATTAAAAGTAACTATAAGTCCTAAGTCACAGAGTTGACTCACGCTGAGAAGATTATGATGTAGGCCATCCACGTAAAGGACTTCAGTCTTCTTTAGTTCACCATTAGCTAATTGGGTACTTCCACTCCCTTTGATTTTCAGAGCCCCATCATTACCGAATATTACTGTACCATCAACATTATTTATGATATTCGTTAGTAGGCCAGCATTACCTGTCATATGAGATGAACAACCGCTATCCAGAACCCAGGTACTGTTGTTCTTTGTAGCTTTGAGGGCTACCTCTGCAAGGTTCGATTTCTCAATCTTCTTCCTTTCCTTCCATGAGACATTAGATTGAGTATATAGAACTGATGGACTTTCAACTATATCTTCCACATACCCAAGTTCTTCATAGTCAAAGTCTTCTTTGAGAGGTGAGAACCTGTTTGAAAGAGCAACAATGTCTTGCTGACGAGACTTGACTTGTCTTGAACTTCGGTATGAGGTGTCTATGTCCCTTCTCTACCTGCAATTAATGGCCTTATTGTTGGATCTGAATCTACGGATTACACACAAGAGGGGGGGTGAATTGTGTCTTTTCAAAATTATTACAATCTCTTCAATTTAGACAAATTATGTCCACTATGCTTTAGCACGATTAAATATGCAGCGGAAAAAGTAAAAGCATGAACACACGGATGTATAGTGGTTCGGGGAACAGAAGGCCCCTAGTCCACTCCACCAACGCTCAAATCCACGAGCTTGGCGATTTTCACTATCTGGTCCTCGTTTCCACAGACCTGTTCACAACTGAGTACAGGCAGTTGACACCTTTACAAGTTTCAGGCAAACACAGCCTTCCTGGTTCAAACACGAACCCACACAGCTTAGAACGAGAAGCTGATCACTCAAAAATAAAAAGGGTTTCGATAAAGAAAACACTTCTCCAGTTGTTCTTCACAATTGCAACAGAATGCAATTGACAGTAGATAGATCGTCGTCTTCAGAAAATAAAGATCTGTAATCAAAACAGTTCTGAGTCGATCCAGTTGCAATAAGAAACTTCACAACTTCAGCAGCAGTAGATTCACAACAGATAGTCGATGTAGAACACGTGAATCTGCTATCAAGATCTTCCTTCGGTAATAAAGGTTTTACACTTCTTCTCGATCACCAGAAAAGAACGCCTTCACACAGTCTCTGTTTCTTGCTCGTTAAAAGATCAATCTATATATTTCATACACTTTCCTGTGTATATATATATCCGAAGTTTCCAAGATAGAAAATATATATTCAAATCTGAGAAAATCTTCCGCATAAATAGATCCATGAAAATCTCCTTTAGATTCGCGATATAAAAAAAAATGAAATAACAGAGCCGTTGTAACTCCCCTGAAGAATCGGCATAAAAAGCTCCGTTTAAATCAATCATTAATCTGTTGAAAATCGTCTTTGATTCAGTCAAAGTCGTACTTAAGAATCGGCTCGAAATCCGCTTAATAATCCACTTGTTTGACCAATGCAAAAGTAAATATCGTCTGTCAAAAATATCCCGACGCCAAACATAGGGTTGATGACGTGGCTCCAAACGTAGGGTTCACAAACGTAAGGTTCACAAACGTAAGGTTCAGAATGTAAGGTTGAACATACATACTTTCTCTTTAGCATTCAAACGTAGGGTTGATCATCCATACTTTGTCTTGCTTCAACTCTCCAAAGAACGTACGGTTGATTATAAAAGTAAGGTTGATGATCCATACTTTTGAGAAACAAACTCAACACTGAAAACTAACGTACGGTTTCTCTTCCATACTTGTCCAACAACAAAAACGTAAGGTTCCTTCCAAACGTAATGTTCTTCTTCCATACTTTTCAAAAACGTAAGGTTCATTAACCATACGTTTCAAAATAACGTAAGGTTACTTAACCATACGTTTCTTTTAACATAAAAAGTAAACTTTTCATCCATACATTACGTTCATCAACGTAGGGTATGAACAGTGATTCCAGTACGCGCTAAAACTGATCTCGCGCTACAGTGATTCCAGAACGCGCTAAAATTGATCTCGCGCTACAGTGATTCCAGAACGCGCTAAAATTGATTTCGGAATAAATGAAGTATGAAATCTCGTTATATGAAATAAATAAATAAAATAAATTCCTGCAAAATACTCAACGAAATAATTAGTAAATAATTAAGGGTATTTGTGAGCATCAAAAACATCATAAAGAGACAGAGTATTATTTAAAATAATCTCCCCCTTTAAAAAACATTATTTTGAATTGTTTGAAAACAATACATTGCTCAACAATCTCCCCCTTTTTGATGATCACAAAACCCATAAAATAATAGAACTAATTTAATTGCAATCTTTATTGAAAAATTAGTTTTATAAAATTTTAGAATTTTGAAAGGATTAAAACAATATTTAACTATAATAAAATTTATCCCCCATAAAAATAAATTTTCAGCTAAAAATAGATAAAAGTTAAATGTCGTATATATCCAAATTCTACCATATATCCAAATTTCTTCATAGGAAACAGATGAATTTAAATGTTGTGTTTATCCAAATTCTCCCCCTTTTTGTGATATCAAAAAGAATGAAAAATTACGGATTTGAACACATTCAATATTGTACTGAACTATAAGTAAATGCTATAATTAACTGTGTATGAATAAGTGAATTTGTTATACTGGCTAACTCAATCATAAATCAATAAACAACAAAACAAAAAAGAAGTAAGAAAAGAATTTTCATTCACAAGCTATTATATATAAATGATTGTGATATACAGAGGAATCAAGGTTCATAGATAAGACAGGGAAAAAGATGTCTATCTCCTTTGAATCGCGGTCTTTATCTCTGTAAACTGTTCTCTGAGCCTCTTCATCATCCCATCTCCTAACTTGATGATAAGATCTCTGTTCTCTTGAGTCATATGAATATCTTCAATCAAATTAATTCTGAAAAACTCATGCATTCTTTCTTCTTTTTCAACAAAAAGAGCCAGTTTTTCTGATAACTGATTCAAAAGAATCCAAATCGGTTGCTCTCCAGATGTCAACTGATCCACTAAAAATCTCTGATTATCTAGCAAAACTGACAAAGGGGCACTATTACACTGAAGATCGTGTAATCTGTCACTCATATTTCTCATTGATGCAGTAATTGCTTGAAATCTCCGAATCAAATCAGGTGAAGAGCCTGATCCACTCACAGCACTGTTTGCAACAGACTCAAATTTCTTCTCCATGTAAATCTTCAACTCAGATAAATCATCTTTCTTTACCATCTCTGATTTTAACTGTTCAACAGCATGCAGCATATCAGTCTTAAACAAATCTACTTCCTGTCTTGAAACAGTACATTCTTTCAGCTTCTGAAACTTCAACTGCTCTAAGTTCAGAGAATTTCTGAGACTAACATTCTCAGATTCTAACTGAGAGATACGCTTGTACAACTCAACAACTTCTTCTTTTCTCGAATCAGGGGCACCCTGTGCTCGATTCTCATGTCCAGAATTAGGTTGATGAAGCAGGGCAAGTGGTAAGGAATCTACATCTGACTGTTCTTTGTCCTTGTCCTGAAAAGGTTGATCCACTGAACTATCTTTTGAAGCCTGAAACTCTTCCACTGAAAAATCTTCCTGAAGTACCTCTGTATTAGCTTCAGAAGTATGTTCATTACGAACAGTAGTCTCTCTGACTTCTACTGATTGGTCAAGAACAATATTTTCATGTAAATCTTGAGGTCGGGCCACTTCTTCACCAGGCACTGCCTCCATAAGTTGTTCTTGTTGAATTACTTTTTCAACAGCCACGGCAGCAGATTGAGGTTCTTTTTGAGTTTCTGTTTGAGCTGCTGGTTCCTCTATCGGTGTAGTCTGCTCCACAACAGCTTCTATCACAAATGAATAAGAAAATAACGGTTCAGAGGATTTCAAGGCAGGAGAGATAATTTCTTCATCAATTGACCTCTTCCTTCTAGATTGAAGTCCTTCTTGACTTCTCTCTTCCTCAACTTCCTCCATCTCAAAACGAATTCTCCTTGCCACTGTACTAACTCTTGATTCTGCTTGTCCCTCCTTGGACTTAGCCAGTTGAGCCTGAGCACTCTCCGAGTTTTCCTCAGCTCCAACAGGTAAGAGTTTTCCTTTAATTGTGCTCCAGAAGTATCCTACTTTCCTCAAAGTTCCAGCATTAAAAACATTAATGTGGTGACATTTCACCCCAGCATCTACCAATCTGATCATTCCTCTTTTAAACAAAAACAAAGAAATGAACCTTCCATAAGGGAAAAAGGTCATTCTTGCTTCACTCTGACAGCAGTAACTCAGATATCTTATCATAAACCGAGGAAAATTAAACTTAATATCACACATCAGAAGATACATTATGTACATGTCCGGGTATAGGATTTTCTCCATCTCAGCCATTCTTGGTGCTAAACCAGTCTGAACAAATTTTACCAAAAATTTTCTGATCGGGCTCCAAATCCTTAATAAACATCTTCTTTATCACTCTGGTTCCAAACAGAAAAGACATAATGTCTTCAGACTTATGTACAGAATCTTCAATATTCCGTAAATCGAAATGAAAAACTCCTTCATGAGGGCAGTTAAGAATTTGACTTATCTCTACAGATGATATTGAAAAGTCCTTATCCTCTATTTGAGCCAATAAACTATCCTCTGTATCTCCAAGGCTAAACTGAACAGTTCTAAAGAAATGTCTCATTTCTGCCTCATATAGAAACTCAGAATTTTCACTATTAAAAGCTTGCTCAAGGCTTTGAAACGACAACGCTTGCTTCAACAGTAAATTAGTTTCAAACAGCCACTCTAAATCTATGACTTTACCTTGCAGTATTTTCCGACTAACTACCTTAGGTTTCTTTGCAGCACTGCTCTCGGCTTCATCTGGACGCTTAGTCTTTGCCATTCCAACAACGATTTCTGAAGGTTCGTAAGTTTAGGGTTTGAAGATTCAGAAAAGGGTTTTGGAGCAGATGTGCGGTTTTAGGTTTTCGAAAGGGTTTCCGAAAAAGGTGAAGCAGTTTAGAAGGTGAAACGGTTCTGACAGCCTTGATTCCCGTGTAATCACTAATCATTACTTTTATTTAAAACAAAATAAAATTACTTATAGCGGGAAACAGAAATTAAGCAGAATTCGAAAACAGAATAAGATTTAAAAAAAAAACTATTTAAAATTAAATAAACCTAACTCCCCCTTAATAAATTCAAACCTTGCCGTGGGAAGTGGTTTAGTAAAAATATCTGCTAATTGATTTTCTATATTTACAAATTCTAAAAATATATCCTTTTTAAACACATGATCTCTTAAAAAGTGATGTCTTATATCAATGTGCTTAGTTCTAGAATGACTAATAGGATTTTTTGAAATATTAATTGCACTAGTATTATCACATAAAATAGGTGTATTATTGAAATTTAATCCAAAGTCCATAAGAGTGTTTTTCATCCACAACACCTGTGCACAGCAACTACCTGCAAACACATATTCTGCCTCGGCTGTTGACAGGGCAACTGAGTGTTGTTTCTTACTAGACCATGATACTAAAGACTTCCCTAAAAAGTGACATGTTCCTGAAGTACTCTTCCTATCTAATCTACAGCTTCCAAAGTCAGCATCTGAATATGAAATTAAATTAAAATCAGAGGTTTTTGGATAAAGCAGAGATTGATAAATAATACTTTTTAAATATCTAAAAATTCTTTTAACAGCAGTTAAATGGGATTCTTTGGGATTTGATTTAAATCGAGCACAAAGACATACTGAATACATTATATCTGGTCTACTAGCAGTAAGATATAACAAACTACCAATCATACCTCTATATAACTTGTTGTCCACTGATTTTCCAGTTTCATCCAAATCAAGTTTTATATTAGTACACATAGGAGTTGTAAATGGCTTGTTGTTTTCAAGTCCAAATTTCTTAAGTAAATCAGTAATGTATTTGCATTGATTTAAAACATTTCCAAAATCTTTTTGAAATATTTGAAGACCCAAAAAGAAATTTAATTCTCCCATCATACTCATTTCAAATTCTTTTTGCATTAATTCTGAAAATTCATGACAAAGAATTTTATTGGTTGATCCAAAAATTACATCATCAACATAAATTTGAACCAACAAAACATTATTTTTCACAGTTTTCTTAAAGAGTGTTGGATCTGCCAGTCCAACAGTAAAATCATTTTTCAAAAGAAAAGAACTTAGTCTTTCATACCAAGCTCTAGGTGCTTGTTTAAGGCCATAAAGAGCTTTAGTAAGTTTGAAAACAGAATCTGGTTTTTGAGAATTTTCAAAACCAGGAGGTTGCTCAACATAAACTTCCTCCATTAAATAACCATTTAAAAAGGCAGATTTAACATCCATCTGAAATAATTTAAAATTCATATAAGATGCATAGGCTAAAAGGATTCTAATGGCTTCTAACCTGGCTACAGGTGCAAAGGTCTCATCATAATCTATTCCTTCTTTTTGATTATATCCTTTAGCTACTAATCTTGCTTTATTTCTAGTTATTATCCCTTGATCATCCTATTTATTTCTAAAGAACCATTTAGTTCTTATTACTGGATAATCATGTGGTCTTTCAACTAACTCCCAAACCTTATTTCTCTTGAACTGGTTCAATTCATCCTGTATTGCTATTACCCAGTTCTAATCATCTAAGGCTTCTTCTATGGTCTTAGGTTCTTGTTGGGATAGGAAAGCAAGGAATTCAACTATGTTTCCAAGGTTTCTTCTAGTTTGAATACCAATCTCTAAGTCACCTATCACAAATTCTAAAGGGTGTTTCTTTAAGGTTCTAGACTGTCTAGGCATTACATTCAAAGGTTCTTCAGTGTCATGTTCTTCTGAACTGGACTGAATTTCTTTTATATCATTTTCAAAATCATTCTTTAAATTCTCAAGTCTCATGTTTTCATTAGAATCAGGTTCATCTATTTGTTCTATCCTTTTCTCAAAAAGATCAGATTCATCAAATTTCACATGAACTGATTCTTCAACAATCCTTGACTTTTTATTATAGACTCTATAAGATTTGGAGGTTGCAGAATATCCTAAGAAAATACCTTTATCAGATTTTGGATCAAATTTACCAAGATTATCTTTGGTATTCAAGATGTAAACCTTGCATCCAAAAACTTTAAAGTAATTTACTTTAGGTTTTCTGTTATTCCATAGTTCATAGGGTGTCTTTTTCAAAATAGGTCTTATTAAAATTCTATTCATTATATAACAAGCTGTATTAACAGCTTCTGCCCAGAAATATATAGGTAGGCTATATTCATTTAACATAGTTCTAGCCATTTCTTGAATAGTTCTATTTCTTATTTCTACAATCCCATTCTGTTGAGGTGTTCTTGGAGCAGAGAAGGTGTGTTTAATACCCATGTTTGAGCAAAAGGAATTAAATTCCTGGTTCTAAAATTCTCCACCATGATCACTTCTCAATGAGATTATATTAAAACCTTTTTCATTTTGAATAGATTTACAAAAACCTTCAAATAAACTAAAAGATTCACTTTTAAATTTCAAAAAGAAAATCCAAGTAAATCTAGAATAATCATCAACTAATACATAAACATATAATTTACCAGCTAAACTTGCTACTCTTGAAGGTCCAAACAAATCCATATGGATAAGTTCTAGAGGTTTAGTTGTAGCAACTTTATTAACAGATTTGAATGATGATTTGTGTTGCTTGCCAAGCTGACATGCATCACAGAATCTGTCATTTTCAAATTTGAGACTAGGCAAATCAGAAACTAGATGTTTCTTAGATAATTTATGTAATGCATATATATTGCAATGACCAAGTCTTCTATGCCAGATCCAGGATTCACTTATATTAGCAGTTAAGCAGTTTACTTGTTGTTTACACAAGGAATACAAATCCAAAGTATAAACATTATCAGTTCTGGGTGCTCTAAACTTAAACAGTTTATCTTTAGAAACAATACAACTATTGTTAGTAAAATCAACAGTGTATCCATCATCACAGAGTTGAGAGATACTTATCAGATTGTGTTTTAACCCTTGTACATAAAGTACTTTGTTGATTGAGACTATCTTTGGATCTCCAACTGTTCCAATACCAATAATCTTTCCTTTGGCATTGTCATCAAAGGTGACAAGTCCTCCTTCCTTTCGAGTAAGAGAAGAGAAATTAGCTGAAGTTCCACTCATGTGTCTTGAGCAGCCACTGTCCATATACCATATTTCTTTCTTTCTTTGGTGACCTGCTACCTGCAAAGACATTCAAACAAATTGCTTTGGTACCCATATTTTGTTGGGTCCAGGAGTGTTAGCAAGCAGTGATCTAGGTATCCAGATTTTCTTTGTTTTCTTAAAATTGATTGAATCATATAGATCATTGAAAATATAAGCTTTCTTAATTCCACATATTTGAGGTTGTCTTAGAAAACAGTTTTTAGCTATATGACCTTTTGTTTCACAGAAGTTACAAATAACCTGTTTAGTGCTAGGAACAAAATAATTTTTGTATAACTTAGGTTTTTCTCATTTACTTCCAATTCCAAACCTTTCCTATTTAATTACAGTTTTTCCAAGTATCTCATTTAAGGCATTTTCTCCTTTTGTAAAAACTAATGCAGCCTTTTTATAAGATTCTACTTCATCCTGTAGAGTTTTTATTTTTGATTCAAAATTAATTTTATTTGAGTCAGCAGAGTTGTATTTGTCAATTAATTCCTTATGTTGTTTTAGCAAAGTATTTCTCTCATCTGAAATAGCTTTATGCAAGTTCTTTATAGATTTATATTTTTTAAATAATGAGTCATACCTTTCTTCAAGCATATTGCAGTAAGCTGCAAGTTTTTTATTTGAGAAGCTTGTTTCAGAGTTTGATTCATTATTTGAGTCAGAGGAGTAGTATGAGTGTACCTCATCAGTTTCAGCCATGAAACACATATTTGCTTTTAAATTGGCTTCCTCCTTCTCTGAGCTTGATTCAGAAGAATTACTTGAGTCTTCAGAAACACTCCAAGTAGCTTTCATAGCTTTCTTGTCTTTCTGCTCATAATCATCTCTTTTGAAGAATTTCTTCTTCTTTGCATCTTTCAATTTTGGGCAATCCGATCTGATATGTCTCATCTTTTTGCATTCATAACATCTCACTTCCTTGCTATCCTTCTTGAAGGATTTCTTGAAGTCTTTCTTCTTACTGTAGAACTTTCTGAATTTTCTGGCTAGCTGAGCCAGTTCTTCATCAGAATTTGAAGAATCAGAGCTTTCTGATTTAGCACTTACTTTTCTGTTCTTCATCTTTCTATCCTTTTGTTGAGAAGTCACTTTCAAAGCAGTATTTTCCCTTTTTATGTAGACTTTATGCTCATTTACCTCATCTTGCATTTCAGCCTCGTACATCATCAATGTACCAATCAGCTCTCTCATAGTTAGATCTTTAACAGAAGTTGATTGTCTGATTGCTGCAGAGATTCCATTCCATCGAGTAGGAAGTACTCTCAGTACCTTTAACGCTTGATCAGCCTGCTTGATTGGTTCTCCTAGAGCTGTTATATTATTGACAATTTCTGTCAATCTTCCATTCATCTGAGTGATGCTCTCTCCTTCAATCATTCTGAAAGTATCGAATTTTAATTTAGCAGTTGCATATCTCATCTGTCTTACATTATCTGTTCCTTCATAAGCAACAGCTATTGTTTGCCACATTTCATATGCAGTCGGGCATTGAGATACTCTGTTAAATTCATCCGGTCCTAGACCACAGATGATTGCATTCATAGCTTTTGAATTCATGTCATACTCAGCCTCTGTAGCAGCACTCCATGTATCGGGATTTTCAGGAATTTCATAGGGAGTCAGAATCTTTGAATAGACTTTGTAACCAAGATTTTTCAGATAAATAATCATACGTGATTTCCAGCAGCCATAATTATCTCCATTAAAGTAAGGTGCTCTGACCATTGACATTCCCTCTCTCGTATCAGCCATGATACACTATGTATAATCTTTAAATACTTCTAGCTTGACAAGACTTTAAAAATAAGAAGCTCCTCCTCTGATACCAATTGTTGGATCTGAATCTACGGATTACACACAAGAGGGGGGGTGAATTGTGTCTTTTCAAAATTATTACAATCTCTTCAATTTAGACAAATTATGTCCACTATGCTTTAGCACGATTAAATATGCAGCGGAAAAAGTAAAAGCATGAACACACGGATGTATAGTGGTTCGGGGAACAGAAGGCCCCTAGTCCACTCCACCAACGCTCAAATCCACGAGCTTGGCGATTTTCACTATCTGGTCCTCGTTTCCACAGACCTGTTCACAACTGAGTACAGGCAGTTAACACCTTTACAAGTTTCAGGCAAACACAGCCTTCCTGGTTCAAACACGAACCCACACAGCTTAGAACGAGAAGCTGATCACTCAAAAATAAAAAGGGTTTCGATAAAGAAAACACTTCTCCAGTTGTTCTTCACAATTGCAACAGAATTCAATTGACAGTAGATAGATCGTCGTCTTCAGAAAATAAAGATCTGTAATCAAAACAGTTCTGAGTCGATCCAGTTGCAATAAGAAACTTCACAACTTCAGCAGCAGTAGATTCACAACAGATAGTCGATGTAGAACACGTGAATCTGCTATCAAGATCTTCCTTCGGTAATAAAGGTTTTACACTTCTTCTCGATCACCAGAAAAGAACGCCTTCACACAATCTCTGTTTCTTGCTCGTTAAAAGATCAATCTATATATTTCATACACTTTCCTGTGTATATATATATCTGAAGTTTCCAAGATAGAACATGTATATTCAAATCTGAGAAAATCTTCCGCATAAATAGATCCATGAAAATCTCCTTTAGATTCGCGATATAAAAAAAATGAAATAACAGAGCCGTTGTAACTCCCCTGAAGAATCGGCATAAAAAGCTCCGTTTAAATCAATCATTAATCCGTTGAAAATCGTCTTTGATTCAGTCAAAGTCATACTTAAGAATCGGCTCGAAATCCGCTTAATAATCCGCTTGTTTGACCAATGCAAAAGGAAATATCGTCTGTCAAAAATATCCCGATGCCAAACGTAGGGTTGATGACGTGGCTCCAAACGTAGGGTTCACAAACGTAAGGTTCACAAACGTAAGGTTCAGAACGTAAGGTTGAACATACATACTTTCTCTTTAGCATTCAAACGTAGGGTTGATCATCCATACTTTGTCTTGCTTCAACTCTCCAAAGAACGTACGGTTGATTATAAAAGTAAGGTTGATGATCCATACTTTTGAGAAACAAACTCAACACTGAAAACTAACGTACGGTTTCTCTTCCATACTTGTCCAACAACAAAAACGTAAGGTTCCTTCAAACGTAATGTTCTTCTTCCATACTTTTCAACAACGTAAGGTTCATTAACCATACGTTTCAAAATAATGTAAGGTTCCTTAACCATACGTTTCTTTTAACATAAAAAGTAAACTTTTCATCCATACGTTACGTTCATCAACGTAGGGTATGAACAGTGATTCCAGTACGCGCTAAAACTGATCTCGCGCTACAGTGATTCCAGAACGTGCTAAAATTGATCTCGCGCTACAGTGATTCCAGAACGCGCTAAAATTGATTTCGGAATAAATGAAGTATGAAATCTCGTTATATGAAATAAATAAATAAAATAAATTCCTGCAAAATACTCAACGAAATAATTAGTAAATAATTAAGGGTATTTGTGAGCATCAAAATCATCATAAAGAGACAGAGTATTATTTAAAATAATCTCCCCCTTTAAAAAACATTATTTTGAATTGTTTGAAAACAATACATTGCTCAACACTTATGACCAAAGTTAGAACAATGAAAACAATATCCATAGAAATTATTTCTTCTATAAGAATTAGGATATGAGATTGTTCTCCTTTGTTGAGCATCTATATCTTCTCCATTCAGATAGCTTCTTGCCTCTTCACAATAAGACATGGTACGTCCCAGATAGCCACAGAACTGATACTTCATGAGAGGAAATGTCTTCTCACTTGAATTTCTCCTTATACCTTCTTCCTTGGGAGAATAGTAAGACTGTCTGTCATTTTTGAAAGTTTGAGGATAATTTTCAGGTCTCCTTTTAGTTTGGATTGAGTGTTCCTTTTTCAGCACTCTAGGAATCATTTCAACATGTTCAACTTTCATCTTATCTTTCTTTTGGATCTTTTCACTTCCAGTAGTTGATGACTCAGCCTCACAGCCAATTCCACTCTTTCCCATGCAAGCTGGTCTTTGATCGCTCAAGATTTTTCCAACCCCATCTGAACCACACTTGGCTCTTGCTAGTAATTCTGCATCTGAGAATCTTCCGAACTGTATTTTCTTCCTCGATTATTTTGGAACTGGTTCAGTCTCCAGTTTACTCCTTAGAGTAACTACTTCCTCCTCAAGACCCTCAGCAGTCTTGGATTTTTCATCCAGTCTGGATGTGAGGTCATTGATGACCTTTGCCTGCTCTTCAATTCTCAGCTTCAGATCAACTACATCATCATTTCTTTAAATTATTTTAGACTGTACCTTCACAAATTCTTCCAGTCGTTCAATTTCAGCTTCAAGTTGATCAACATATTCAGTTGATTCTTCTACAATTGATTTCCACTTATTGCAGCTCTTACATTTAATTTTAAGCTTACTAACCGCATCCTTAAGTTGCACCTCAGGATCTACACAAGTTCTCAGTTGTTTTTCTCCATCAGTATTTTCTGACTTTTCAATAGTGGCCATTATAGAAGCATGGTTCCCAGTTTTGAATTCTGGTTCTTCTTCATCACAGAATTCACTGTCATCTTCTTCCTCTTCACAGACAAAACTCTTCCTTTGCATTTTCTTACTAGATTTGAAGTCTCCATTTTTGAAGAACCTTCTCTGAGGCTTCTTGAAGTTTTCATATTCATTGTCATCATCATTGATATTCTTCAATCACTGAGAGGCAATGTGCCCAACTTTTCCACAACAGAAACATGCGAGAGGTAACTTCCCTTTGAATTTCCCTTTCCCCTTCTGGAACTTCTTTGCAATGAGAGAAAGAATTTATTTCTCTTAGTCATCATCATCGCTACTATTATTTGAGATTTTCAATTTATCCATGGTCTTGAATTCCATTTCCTTGCTCACCCGAGTCGTAGCATCTTCTGGCTTGACTCTCATTTCATATGCTACCAAGCTGCTCAGTAGATCATCTAGAGAAAGTTTGGAAAGATCTCTTTCCTCAAGGGATGACACCTTCACATTATACAGAGGTTGAAGTCTTCTTAATATTTTCTTTACAATATCAATGTCTTTGATTTCTTCACCTAGACCCCGAATTTCTCCAACCACTTCAGTAATTCGATTGAAGAAAGAGTCTGGATTCTCGTCTGGATGCATCTTCAGATCATCAAACCGATTGTGTAGCACTTGTAGTTTCGCCTCCTTCACTTTGCTATCTCCTTCATAAATATTCTCAAGTTTATCCCACATGGATTTTGCTGAGGTGCAATTCATCACCTTTAGGTAGATCTGATCAGAAAGGGCTGCAGTGAGAGCATTCTGTGCTTCAGCATCTGCATCAAAAAGTTTCCTGTCTGTTTCAGTCATAGCCAGACCTGTTGGATCAGTGACTTGTATTCCTTGCACAGTAGAAAAAAGAACTTCCATTCCAAGAGATCTTAGATGAGATCTCATTCTGTTCTTCCAGATCTGGAAATTGCTTCCATCGAAGTGAGTGACTCCCCTGACATTGACCGCGTTTTCCATGACGAAGAAGGTCAGATTCAACACCAGCAACCTTTATGCTCTGATACCACTTGTAGGACCCCAGGACACCCTGAGAGGGGAGGGGTGAATCAGGGTGACCACTTTTTCTTTTAAAGTGATGGATCTTGTTCCCACGTTGGTAGGAACTTGTTGAACCTGTATGATGATTATGATTAGAAAGCAAACATTCACATGCACAGAGAAGACACGGCCCTTTTTACTTGGTTCACCACTAAGGGCTATATCCAAGGAGCATACGCCGATAGGTTGTCGGTCGTACCTAAATCCACTATGCTTCACTAGCTTTATATTACAAAGGTTTGGGTACATTCACTCTGTCCCAGGCTCACTGCCTTTACAAATGTTCAGGGATAGCTCACTGCGTCCCTTGGGTCACTCCCGTTGACTCCCCCTGGCTCACTGCCGTTGGTGAAGTCCCACTCAGTTTATAGACGTGAAGGTCTCTTCATGATTTTCATAAGAATGAATCCTTTGTTGTATGTAGATGCTCTATTGAAGTCTGATTCTCACCAGAAGAAGAATATAATTTTTCCTCGAATGTATCGGGTAGTCTCTCGGCTTTTGTGCAGCTCCAAATAGGCCGGTGGGCTTCAGCAAAACCAGGCGCGCTTCTCCAAGACAGTCGCGCAAGTCCCACTACAGCGCGCAAGTCCAAACTGGCGCGCAAGTGTCATCAACGCACCTGCACGATGCTTCTTTCCCCGAATTCAAACTTGTGCGGTCCACTTCCTTTCTCTTCCAAACCACCTTGGGCGCACATCCAACAACCGGCGCGCAAGCTCTACTTGCGCGACAAAACTACCACCTGCGCGACTCGACCACCTGCACGACGAGAGCTCAAACAATCTCGAAGTATTGAGCTCTGTACGAAATGAGGAGGGGTGGTCCAGTATTTATAGGCAAACTGGACCCCCTGCGCGGAGGCGCGCAAGTCCCTCATCGGTGCGCAAGTCTTGTCTCCAGTAACCTCTGTCGCGCAACTCACTTGCGCGACCCAACCAACACTTGCACGACCTTCTTTCCTTATCCAATTTTGGATGTTCTGATCCTCAAAAACATATGGCGCGCAAGTCTTATATCCTCCAAGAGCTCGGCGCGCAAGTACCTTTTCCAAAAACACTTTACTTTATTGGCCGATTTTCAGGCCCAAAAATTTGGTAAACACTGGGAAACAACGCCACCTTCACTACTATTTTCTTCTTGAACTATATGATCTCTTTGTTGGTACACATCCTGAACTTCCACTGAGGATTGAAAACAAACACAAACCATACGCCAAATCATGATTTTAAGACCCTGGTTCCAACAACCTTCCCGTTCCATCATCGCCCAACGTTCCGCGCATCAAGAACAGAGAAATGGTGGGTTCAGACTTGTTCGTTGGTCTGCACCCACCGCATTAGTGGTTCAAACAACTTTGAACAATTTCCGAACAATTATTCACATGTCGAGGATGTAATCCACATAAAGTAAATAAATCAAAAACCTTTGAACAAGTCCGAACAATTATTCACATGTCGAGGATATAATCCACTTAATGTAAAATAAATCAAAAACCCCCTACCTTGAAGAAGTTTTCGAGCGAGGATCATCGCGGAAAAAGACGTCACGGAAGACGACGTCATGGAAGAGGATCGTGGGCGTCGTGGTACACGGCGTCATGGAGAAGAGGATCGTCGGCATCACGTCATCGATCTCCAAGGAATTAGCATTCTTCTTCATCTTTTGTCGGAGGTCAGCGTTCTTCGTCGTTCTTTGCGTTCTCCAACGAAGAAGATGAAGATTCGAAGGCTTGAGCAATTCCTCTCCAAACCTTCTTGCACAACAAAATAACCCCCAATGAAATAAGACTTTGTCTTATTTTATTAACACACACAATCCATCATTAAATTCGAAATTCAAAAGAATTCATGAATTAATTACATTGAATAACTTAATCAATTAATTAATAAGAGAGTTGACTTGCAATAAGTGGGGGTGCAGGTGTGTTACTCAGTTAATGGGGGTTTCCCAATTTAATGGGAGGTTTTGAGGAAGTTATAAAGGTGGGGATCATGTGGGGCCCACCTCACTAATTTCCTATGAAGAGGGGTTAGGATTTAGTGGGTCCCACCTCAACTTCCATACGTAGGTTTTAACTACTTAGAAAATAAAATAAAAAATGTTGTGAAAATTTTATTTTATTCATTAGTTAACCCCCATTTTTTTTAATAACCACACCTGAGCAAACGCAACTCTAGAAAAGGTGTTCCTAAGAAATTATCGGTGCTGCGGTTTCATTGGTGCCCTTGGATTTCGATTCCGGGCACTGGTTCAAAAGTTAGGAAAACCCACTGGTTCGTTCACTGAATGTACCCGAGCTAAACTTCGGAAACTGATTTCGGGCACACCGGGCCTCGGCATCAGGTTCCGTCAGAAACTGCATACTCGTAAAATCCCAAAGAAATTAAGAAAAAAAATCCTTGAATTTTACGGGTCATTACATTACTCCCACCTTAGGGCTTTACGTCCCCGTAAAGATACATCACAAACTTGGGAAACAAATGAGGGTACTGAGCACACATCTGAGCCTCCCGCTCCCAAGTGCTCTTCGGGAGGTTCCCGTGTTGCCATCTGATGCGCACTAGAGGAATCGAACACCCACGTAGGACCCGCTCCTGTCGATCCTCGATCTCCACTGGGACATCCTCAAAAGTCTCCCCATCGTCAATGTCCATCTCCCCATGGTCGATGATATGCGTCAGGTCATGCACGTACCTCCTCAGCTGAGATACGTGGAAGATGTCATGAACCCGGTGAAACTGAGGTGGTAGAGACAGGCAATAAGCCACCTTGCCTATCCTGCTGAGAACCTGGAATGGTCTAATGAAGCACGGAGATAACTTGCCACCCCGGCCAAATCTCCGTAATCCACGTCGAGGTGATACCCATAAGAAGACGTGGTCGCCATCCTCAAAATCTAGTGGTCTTCGACTCCTGTCAGCATAAGACTTCTGCCGGCTCTGAGCTATCCTCATCCGCTCCTGGATGACCTGGACCTTCTCTGTTGTGGCCTGGATCATCTCTGGTCCAACAAGTGCTGACTCCCCAGGGTCTGTCCAGCACAGAGGTGATCTGCAAGGTCGGTCGTACAATGCCTCGTATGGTGCCATCCCGATGGTGGAGTGGGAGTTGTTGTTATACGCGAACTCCACTAAGGGTAGGTGGTCCTCCCAGCTGCGACTAAAGTCGAGGACACATGCATAGAGCATGTCCTCGAGAGTTTGAATGGTCTTATCCGTCTGACCATCTGTCTGAGGGTGAAAGGCGGTGCTCAGACGTAGCTAAGTCCCAAATGCCTCCTGCAACCCCTTCCAAAGCTAGGAAGTAAAGCGAGCATCTCGATCGGAGATGATAGATGATGGAACAACATGAATCCATACAATCTAATGAACGTAGAGACATCCCAAACTCTCTACTGAGCCCTGCTCTCTGATGCGTAAGAAGTGGGCCGACTTGGTGAGTCAGTCGACAATCACCCAAATGGAGTCGTGACCTCTGGAAGTACGTGGAAGTCCAGTCACGAAATCCATAGATATCCCATCCCACTTTCACTCCGGGACCTCCAAGGGTTGTACCAAGCCAGCTAGTTCCTAGTGCTCCGCCTTCACCTGTTGGAAAGTGAGGCATCGAGAAACGAACTCTGCTACAGCCTTCTTCATACCCAGCCACCAGTGTTGTTGTCTGAGATCCTGGTACATCTTCGCCACTCCTGGATGTACCGCTAAAGGGGAAGTGTGAAACTCCATCAGCACCTCCTCCCGTAAATTAGCTGGTACCATGGTACGTCCTCTGAAAATGACATCATGCTCTCCTTCTATAGAGAATCCATCATGTGCCTGTCCTCAGGATATCTGTGCACGCCGCGTCTCATAGTCAACATCACCATGCTATGCCTCTCTGACCCACTATAGTAGTGGAGGAGTGACTGTGAGTGACTGAAGAAAGGCTACTCCATCTCTATCCATGAAGGATATCTGCAAAGTGGCTAGCTGCTCCGTCGCCTCCCCAAGTAGCTGAATGCCCGTCCTCCTGCTGAGAGAATCGGCTACTACGTTCCCCTTTCTAGGATTATAGACTATCTCAAAGTCATAGTCCTGGAGGAACTTGAGCCATCGCCATTGTCTCAAGTTTAGGTCCTTCTACGAGAATATGTACCTGAGACTCTGGTGGTCAGAAAATAATATAAGGCGCTCACCCATCAGATATTGTCTCCACATCTTCAGAGCAAAGACCACTGCTGCTAACTCCAGGTCATGGGTAGCGTAGTTCTTCTCATGCTGCCTCAACTATCATGATCCATAGGCGATCACTACTCTCTCCTACATCAGGACACATCCATGCTCGGTCCCTAATGCATCTCAGTAGACTACGTACCCTACTCCCTCCTCTAGTAGCCTCAAGATAGGTGCACTGGTCAACCTCTGTCTCAACTCCTGAAAGCTCTGCTGACATCTGTCTGAACACATGAAGGGTTTCCCCTCCTTCGTCAAATCTGAGAGTAGTGGCACAACTCTGGAGAAGTCTAGCACAAATCTCCGGTAGTACCCAGCTAGACCCAAGAAACTCCGCACCTCTGTCACACTCCTGGGTGGCTCCCAAGCTACCACTGCCTCAATCTTTGTAGGGTCCACCGCAACTCCAGCCTCAGAGATGATGTGTCCTAAGAAGTGGACCTCACGTAACCAGAACTGACACTTTGAGAGCTTACCATAAAGCTGGTTCTCTCGGAGTGTGTCCAGTACAACCCGCAGGTGGTAGGCGTGCTCCTCCTCAGTGGTCAAGTTTATCAAAATGTCATCGATAAAGACCATGAAAAATCAATCAGGGTATGGCTGAAAGATCCTATTCATGAGATCCATGAACACTACTGGAGCATTGGTTACGCCGAAAGGCATAACCAAGAACTCATAGTGGCCATACCGACATCTGAAGGTTGTCTTCTACACGTCCTCGTCCCGAACTCTGAGCTGATGATAGCCTGACCTGAGGTCTATCTTCAAGAACCATCATGCTCCCTTGAGCTGATCGAATAGGTCTTCAATCCTTGGTAGCGGATACTTGTTCCCCATGGTCACCTGGTTCAGGTGACGATAGTCGACACACAGTCTCAAGCTCCCATCCGCCTTCTTGGCGAACAAAATCGGGGAAGCCCAGGGTGAAACACTTGGTCGAATGAATCCCTTGCCCTGCAAGTCCTCCAGTTGTACCCGCAACTCTCGAAGCTCAGCGGGAGCCATCCGATATGCTGGAGTGGATATCGGGGCTGTCTCGGGGTACAGGTCAATATAAAAGTCTACCTCTCTGCGAGGAGGTAGTCCTGGAACGTCATCAGGGAAAACGTCTGCATACTGATCCACCATTGTAGGAAAACTAGGACTCCACACGCCAACTGCTCCTAGGATGAGGCTAGCCAACTGATGAGTGATCGGTTGTCCTCTCCTCTGCGTGAGTCCATCCTGTGATGTTAAGGCGCCCTTTTCGCCGGTGAAGGTGAACCTTTTCCCATCGGTGAGAACACATTGCACCTTGCGCCTAATACAGTCAATCTGAGCATGGAATGTAGATAACCAATCCATGCCCAAGATGACGTCGTAAGGCCTCGACACCGCTAAAAGAAGATCCCAACCGAAGCTCTTGCCTCCTAGAGTAAGATTACACTACCGGCACCAGTGTGTAATCGTCGAGTCTGCTCCCGTAGTAGTCTCTAGCCGTAAGGATCGAGCCAACGGCTCTGTCGGAATCTCCGAGCTCCGAACAAGGGCAGTGGCAATGAAAGAATGACTCACTCCTGTGTCTATAAGAATTGCAGCAAGGGTGGAGTAGACACATATATTACCTCAAATCATCTCTGGTGTGCCGTGGACATAGGCCTCCGCTGCCTGAAGCTGAGCCTATCTCTATCTGCCATCTCCCAGTGGTTGGGGTGGACCTCCTGGTGGTGGTGGTGGTAAAGACTCAAAGCGTCTCCCACCACCTGCTGCTCGGCCAGCTCCTCTGCCTCGTCCTCCAGATCCATGTGGACCACCATGGTCGACTATATGCCTCTTCCTGGGTGGCCCCTCAACCGTCTGTTGCTCCTCTTCACGGCAGGTCGGGAAGTCACGAGCCATGTGGCCCTGACCGCCGCATGCGTAGCACTGTCTGCTCCCCGGAAGGCTGGCTCTGCGCCGTGTGCCTTGCACCTCTGAGCCAGTGTCCTGAGGTCATCTGCCTGATGGTCTGTTCCGCCTGGACCCCTGTGACATCTGTCGACTACCAGCTGCAGACAACTCTACTACATGTCGCCCTGCAGTAGGTCTCGCTGCTGGCGTAGGCTTAGCAAGAAATCTCTCTATGAGAAGGGCTCGCTCCAGTACTTCTTCCTGTGTCAGAATGCTGAGGGAGATCATCGATTCCCTGATCTCATGCCTCCATCCTTGCTCGAAGGTCCGGGCCCGAAATAATGGGTCCCGTACCATGTCTGTCGAATAACGCGAGAGATCAGTAAATCTCTCCGAGTACTGGGTGACCGTCATGCTTCCCTGCCGCAGCTGTAGTAGCTCCTGGATGTGCACCACACGAAGGGTGGCTGGGACGAACTCCGAGCGGAAGAGGCTCTCAAAGTCCATCTAGAGGAGAGATGCCTCGTCGTGCAACTGGAGCATCATGCTCCGCCATCTTCCTGCTACCGCGTGCAGGACGCTCACTGCAAGGATCACCATGAGGTCAGCTGGTGTCCCCACTAGCCTGAAAACTCACAAAACCGCCTCCATCCAATCCTCGGCTGCTTGAGGGTCTGTCTCCCCGTGGAACCTGGGCGGTCTCTGACACTGAAACTCGTGAAGTGCACTAAGGCGATGTGCACTCTCATTGGCTGGGGCTGGTGGTATCGGTGGGTCGGTGGGTAGAGGTACCGCTGGTGCCTCTACTATAAAAGGGCCTTACACCTAGGCCTCATCGCTCGGTGGTCTGTCGTCTCGAACAAAGCTCGAAACCCTAGATTGCTGCCATCGTGGGACCATCCTGAAAAGAAATAGGTGTGTCACGGTTAAAACAGTATACCTAGTGATTTGACACAAATTAATCACAAAGAAAACTCTTGAAACACACATGCAATCAATGTTTTCATGCATTAAGTCAGAAATCAGAAGTCAGGGTCCTGGTGTACGGATACGTCGGCCGCCGCACCAACACTGGACTCCCCGGACTGATAACCACACTCAATACCCTTAACACTATTTCTTCACATGGAAGAAATATTATATTCCTGAGTTCTGCGGTAGAACCGAACTCCTCTGATACCAATTTGTCACGATCCGTCCTCGGGGCCCGTGCCGTGACTATCCCAAGCCCGCCTCCCATAGGCCAGGGGCTGGTAACTTGCACCAAGGCGTAAATACCAACAAAGGGGAAGGCATTTCCTTTATAAAGTAAACAAACACCACAGAGTAAGCCAGCAGAAGTAAACACAATGTAAAACTGAGAACAAAAGTAAGTGCAGAAAGTAAATGGGCCAAAATACAAACCCAAACTGAAAGTAAAGTACAACTGGAAAGAAAGTACAACAACTGAAAGTAAAGCGGGAATTTCAGGCCATCCACTGAAAGTCCCACATGAAGGGTGGGTACAGATAACCTCCTCAGCTCCTCAGGTCCAGCCGTCTGCTCCGTGTACGTCCCGCCCAGTGGTCCACCTCCGGGTACCGACCTGCTCCACAAGCCTCAACCACGATCAGTGTTTTCCGTCGTCTGCATCCAACACAATGTAGTGCAGGAATAGCCTATGCAGGGGTGAGTATACGCTACTCATTAGGGACCCCGAAACCCCTGAAGGTCTCCCAGAATCCACAAAGAATAATCCACAAAGGAAAGATACAATCACGAAGTAACATCCAACAATACATAGGTATATGCCCATACATATACCTAAGTCATCAATTCCAGTTTGGCTCCAACATCTGAGCCCAAGTTCGATCACGTCCACACAGGATAGTACAACACAATCCACATAGGAAAGCACAACACAATCTACATAGGAAAAAAGTCAATCATATCGAAGATAATGATTGAAAGTCAAGACTCAGCTCACACAGGTATACTTCTTCGTAAGGTGATAGAGATGATCAGATGTAGCCACTGATTCATCTAAGCTGGGACCCACGTAGGATACTAAACCAGCTAAGCTTTCGGACCCACATAAAATACAAGTCCAACTACTCTGTCGGACCCACGTAGGATACTACAACAGAGGTCAAATACTGCCGGACCCACGTAGGATACAAGAACAGTAATACTGCCAGACCCACGTAGGATACAAGAACAGTAGTCATCGCCGTCGAACCAACAGAAGATTTCAGTACGGTCCTCATCACTGCCGAACCCACGAAGGATTTCAGTGCAGTCATCATCGCTGCCGAACCCACGGAGGATTTCAGTGCAGTCGTCACCATCGTCACAGTCGCAGCCAGCTCTAGGGTTCCTGCACACAGCATGCTCGTTTCCAGGAGGGTCTGCTCCACAAGCCAAGGGGTCGATACATCAACTAACACGTAGTTTGGAGTTGATGTATCCCAAAGTTCTATCTCGTCGATAGGAACTCAACATGACAGACGACGCGTCAATTAGACGCCCGGTCTGAGAGTTATTGGCTTTTTCGTTCCAGGGGCCCAGTTTGTTTTTAAGTCAAACCCAACCTAACCGTACTCCAACTACATACAAACTTTGAGAAAAGTAAGCCAAAAGGTCCGTCTCACTAAGAGGAATCCAACAAAGTCAACGACACGTCAATCGGACATCCAAAACTCAAGTTATAAGTGTTTCCGCTCCGAGGGCCTGGTTGGTTTCGTGTTCGAACCAACCCGGTCGTACCCCAAGTTCTCCGAAACCTTGAGTGTAACATACCGAAATGACCTCTTCGATCCAAGGATTTCATCGCAACTGACGGTGCATCGATCGGAGGTCCATAGCCCAACATATGAACAAAAGACCGAAAGTGGTCCGAAAATGGGGGGTCTAGGCCCGACCCGACCCGACCCAACCCCCCTGGGTCGGCCCGAAACGGGTCGACCCGACCCGGGTCTGGGTCCGACCCGACCCAGGTCTGGGTCCGACCCGACCCAGCTGGGCGCGGCCCGGTCCAGTCCACGCAACCTGGCCCGGCCCGGCCGGGTGGCACGCTGGCTCGACCAGCGGCCGAGCATGGGGTGACGTGGTCCCCCCCCCCCCATCCCTTTGCGCTCCGTGGACGCGGCGGGTGCTGCGTCCTCCTCCAGATCCCACGCGGCCACGGGATCCTGGTCGCCTGCCATCGTGGCTTCAGCCGCGGTGGTTCCTCCTGGCGGCGCACCGGGACGCCGCCGCCTCCGGGCGGTCGGCCGATGCCGGCCCCCGCCTCCGGCCACCGAAGCCACCGTGTCGGCGACCCGCGCCGCCGGTGATGTCCGCGGGCCACCGGAGTCATTCTGGTGGTTTGTTCTTGCTCCCGTCTGCGCCTGGGGTCATCTCGGGACCCGTAGATTACTGCGACGACCTTCAATCTCTCAACGGACCCATTCAATCATCGCCCAATGTTCCGCGCATCAAGAATAGAGAAACGGTGGGTTCAGACTTGTTCGTTGGTCCGCACCCACCGCGTTAGTGGTTCAAACAACTTCAAACAATTTCCGAATAATTATTCACATGTCAAGGATGTAATCCACATAAATTAAATAAATAAAAAACCTTCGAACAAGTACGAACAATTATTCACATGTTGAGGATGTAATCCACATAAAGTAAAATAAATCAAAAACCCCCTACCTCGAAGAAGTTTTCGAGCGAGGATCGTCGCGGAAAAAGACGTCGCGGAAGACGGCGTCGCGGAAGAGGATCATGGGCGTCGCGGTACACAGCATCGCAGAGAAGAGGATCGTCAGCGTCACATCGTCGATCTTAGAGGAACTAGCGTTCTTCGTTTTCTTTCGTCGGAGGCCGGCATTCTTCGTCGTTCTTCGCGTTCTCCAATGAAGAAGATGAAGATTCGAAGGCTTGAGCAATTCCTCTCCAAACCTTCTCGCACAATGAAATAACCCCCAATGAAATAAGATTTTGTCTTATTTTATTAACACACACAATCCATCATTAAATTCGAAATTCAAAAGAATTCAAAAATTAATTACATTGAATAACTTAATCAATTAATTAATAAGAGAGTTGACTTGCAATAAGTGTGGGTGAAGGTGTGTTACTCAATTAATGGTGTTTTTCCAATTTAATGGGTGGTTTTGAGGAAGTTATAAAGGTGGGGCTCGTTTGGGGCCCACCTCACTGATTTTCTATCAAGAGGGGTTAGGATTTAGTGGGTCCCACCTCAACTTCCATATGTAGGCTTTAACTACTTAGAAAATAAAATAAAAATTGTTGCACAAATTTTATTTTATTAATTAGTTAACCCCCCTTTTTTTAATAACCACACCCGAGAAAATGCAAATCCAAAAAAGGTGTTCCTAAGAAATTACTGGGACTGTGGTTTCATCGGTGTCCTCGGATTTCGATTCCGAGAACCGGTTCAAAAGTTAGGAAAACCTGCTCATTCGTTCATTGAACGTACCTGAGCTAAACTTTGGAAACTGATTCCAGGCACACCGGGCCTCAGAATCAGGTGTCGTCAGAAACTACATACTCATAAAAATCCCAAAGAAATTAAGAAAAAAAATCCTTGAATTTTATAGGTCTTTACAGAGACCTAATAAATTCACCTTATGAATTAAAAAATGAAATTTGGATAGCTTGGCATATATAATATTCTCACTTAGTGTACTCAATATTATGTAAATATGTTTGACATGATATTCATGAGTTTTTGAGTACACAAATATGTCATCAATGAAGGGAACTAAAAATTGGTCTAAATATGGGTGAATGATTTGATTCATTAGAGCCATAAAAATTACCGGTGCATTGGTCAATCCGAGCAGCATCATAAAAAAATCATACAAACTGTACCTACTCTTGAATGGAATCCATGGTACATCATAAGGTCTAAATCTCATATTATGGTACCCTAATCTCAAATATATCTTAGAGAACATTGACGTACCTCTTTGATGGTCAAATAGATCATCATTCCGAGGAAGATGGTTTCTATTCTTAACAGTAATTTGATTTAGATTCCTATAATTGATACATAACCGCAACGACCCATTATCCTTCTTGGAAAACAGAATTAGAGATCCCTAAGGTGACGTACTAGAAACAAAACCCTTTATTATCCAACTCATTTAACTGAGTTTTAATCCCCTAGAGTTTTTTTAGTCCCATTCTATATGGAAGGATGGAAACTGGTTCACCTCCTGGTGACAAATCTATCGTGAACACAACATCTATTTCAGGCAGCAACCCTGAGAAGTCCCTAGTAAACACGTCCAAAAACTGACGCACTACTGGATTAAATACAAGATTCTATACTTCCCCATCATCAAGCATAATACAAGCCACTTGGGATGTGATCTCACCCAATTGCTGAAAAACTAGCCATACACGACCTACCCTAATATCCCATTCACCATGGTGAATATTTGTGTCTCCCTTAAGAGACATGAATGTTACACTATGTTGTTAACAGTCGATGTGGTCTTGGTATAACACCAACCAATCCATGCCAAAATAAAATCATAACCTTACATCTCAAGAATGAAAAAATCTCATAAGAAACAACATCCTCCAACCTCTAGAGAACAACCTTTACATTGTCTGATATTTTCTAATCACACCCTTAATGGTGTATCAATCGATATCACCCCACTCAATTGTTACACTACTAGACCCAAAACAACCACAAACTATGTAGAAATAAAATAATGGGATGCACCTCTATCGAATAAAGCACTAGAAAGTGTGGAAGATACAAGGATCATACCTAAAACAATAGATGGTCCAACCTCAACACCTCCTAGTGTACACTAAACTGCATGAAGATTCCCTGCGCCTCTACCCTGGGCCATGGTCTGAGTTCCTAGAACTTCACTACTCTACTGATGTGGACACTCTCACCTTGTGGTGCTATGTTGACCACCTCGACTGGTACGACCATTCGAGATCCAGCTGCCTGCCTGATATAGCATAACTGACCCCCTATTCACACTCAAAATCTTCTTTTATCCTCCATATATTCCCAACTATCAAGGGTTCCGAAAGAACCTCTACATGCTCCCCATTCTACAACATGCTCGGCACTCCACTTGTGGTCGGGGGTACTCACATATCATGTGTCCTAGCCTACCACACTAATATAAGAACACTTTATCACTACATTGAGAGGCCGATCCTCTTTTATGACTATTCTATATAATTCCACACAGGTGAAGACTCCCAAAATGAGGCTTCCTTCCCCCAGAAGTCGCACCACTAGTCCTTCCAACTGGAATCACAAACCCACTACCTAAAGCCTCCTACAAGTTCCCTTATGAGATAAGGGCCTAATCCACAACCTCTGAAAACCTATTATGATGAAATATGTTCACTTAAAACTTAATCTCATGTCTATTTCCATCACTACTATAAAACTGGCCTTTAAAAACGCTAAAAAAATGATGATAAATGGAATATTTATCAGTGTTAAGGAAAGTACTGATAAATTTAACCTTTAATAAGCATTTTTTGCGTTGATAAAGGGTACCTTTATCAACGCTTTATTTTTAGTACTGATAAAGGGTATCCTTTATCAGCACTTTGTTTTTAGCATTGATAAAGGGTAACATTTATCAATGCTTTATTTTTAGCACTGATAAAGGGTACCCTTCTATCAGTGCTTTTTTAGCACTGATAAATGTTTGAATAAATATAATGAAATAATGAAATAAATAAAAAATAAAAAATGATTTTATTAAAAAATTTATTATAAATTTTATTAATTAAATAATTATTGATCAAAATGAATAATTTGATTACACATTATTAAATATTAAAAAATTTATTAATTAGATAATTATGATAATTAATGTTATTAAATTGTATATATTAAATATATAGTTATATATATTAATGTATATAAATATGATTTATACATTACAAAATATTTATACTCTTTACATTAAATAGTTATATATTTATTGAATTATGGTTTATAATTAAAAATTAATATGAACTAAAAATATTGACTAATTGCATAGTACTCGACATATAATTGAATGTCATTTGATTTTTCACTTTAACATAGATCAAATACGCGTTACATTGATTTCATATATACGAGTTAATGCATTTTTATATACAATGCACACACATAAAACTTATCCATTTTTTTCAATATTGTTAAAGTGTACTTATTCTTAATTTATTCAATTTCACTCATATTCATGCACTTAAAATTAGATATTGATTAATAATGTTAAAAAAATATTTATTAAAAAATATTTATAAATAAATATATTTATAAATGTACATTTACTATATTTATAATTATGATTAAATAAATATTTTTTAAAATTTATTTATATAATTATAAATAAATAATTATATATATTTAAATAATTATTAAATTTATAATAAATTTAATTAAATAATGAATATATTTACTATATTTATATTTATTAAAAATATATACATATAGTTATATAAATATATATAATGATATAAATATTATTTTTTAAAAATATTTCTATAATTATAAATAAATAATTATAAAATTATAATAAATATATTTAAAAAGGAATATATTTACTATATTTATATTTATATATATTTCTTAAGTATATATAAATATTTACAATTGTTTAATATATAATTAAAATTATAAATCCCTTAACAGTGTTTAAGTAATAAGCACTGATAAAAGAATCTTTATTTGTGCTTTTTTTGGGCTAATAAAAATGAAGCTTTATCAACACTAAAAAAAAGCACTAATAAAATGAGAATTTTTCAGTGCTATAAGTTTAGTGCTAATAAATATTGGTTTTATTAGTGATTTTTTAGCACTTATAAAGACCTACCTTTATCAATGCTGATAAAAGTTTCCAGGTCTAGTTAAAAAACCTTAACCATTTGTGAACCCGTCATGATATTAGAAGCTTTCCGTGGAAGCCATCTATTGTCGAAGATCCTCTTTAGTGAATTGAAGCTCAAATCACACCACTTGACTGCCTCCAGTTGCTCAAAAATCTCTTCCAACATCCAGTGTTTGATTGCAATTAGGGTTCTTGAAGAGGGTCTCAGATTTTCTTCAACCTAAAGAGGTACTTATTCGATTTTATTTTTGTATTTTTGGTTTCTTTTTTGATTTATTCTTAGAAGGTGTCGTTATTTGTGGTCCGGTGATTGTATACTAGTAGGTTAGGCCTTTTGATTTTCTCAGTTTTTCTTTTTTATTCAACTCTCGATCACTCGCAGAGAGTTTATTGTTTCTAGACTCGATGGTGACACATGGAGTCACGTGGAGTTTAGTTGGTTGTTTCATTTTGTTTACATTTACCAAATTTATCACCCAAAGTTATATTACATATTTTTCATTCTTTATTTTATCAATGAATTTCATACTTGTTAAATTTTAGGAATTGAAATTAGTGCTTTTGTGTGTGAGGGAGTTGAAGGTAGGTTAAGGGATTTATTTTATATTATAAAGCATTATATCTTCTTTTTTCTACTTATCTGGCTTGGTGTTATAATATAATGTATGATTGCATCATGTTAGTTTTTATTTAAATTTTCTTTCTACTAGTTTTATTTTTTTTCTCTAAATTATTCCCACTGTGTTGTTTTTCATGCCCTAGTGCTTGTTTCGAGCCTGAGGGGAATTGAGAATGTCCCTTGAACACTATCATGATATAGATTGGCATTCCATCCAAAACATTTGAAAACTTTATTCAATTTTAAATGAGTTTCAACATGGGTTATCAATCTTCCTTCTGAAATCTATAAAACACTTCCCTCATATACATGGATTGGGAAATAAATATTCCATGAATTCCATGAGTTGCCTATAAATGAAGGAAAATTTCAACTCACTAATCATCAATGTTTAAACATTGGTCATTGTTAATGTAGAAAATTATAATCATCAATCATATCTTTAACCTCTAAATATTATTTCATCTACATTGATAAACACTTTCAATCTATCTATAAAATTATTTTTTATGTAATAATTATGATCAATTCCTGATTTTTAAATTAATTTTTTTTAATAATTCATAAAACTTTCAATACCAAGATCTTATTTCTTATTTCTTATTTCAATTTATAAATTTACAAACATTATTCTCATATTAAAGAATGAGAAAATTATTTATTTGTCTGATGTAATTCCTATTCGTGTAATACATTAATAAATGATAATTTTACATCCAGTTGGAGTACCTTAAATTTCCTTTGGATGGGCCAGTGTGGTGATATGACATCCCAAGAGTCCTCATTTGTTTTCAAATATTGATATACCATTAGTTTTTAATGTAATAATTCCTTAGGTTTCTACATCACTTGTTCCCATACATTTTTATATCTTCTAGTTGATTAGATGGGAGTTTATTAATCTTTTTTATTATATTTGAGTTTCATATTACTCCTTAATTTCATATATTATATTTTCATTTGTTTAGGGGATTTAAGAAAGATTTTATGTGTAGTAATTATTTTCTTTAATTCAATTACCCATTTTCATCAACATACATAAATTCTTTGAAACAATCAAATATTGAGTTTCCCTTATTAGAATTTTCTATAACTTTCACTTTTGATAATGAATAACTTGTGTGTATTTATTTATATATTGTATTAAATTAATCTTTTATGAACCCAAAAGGATCTATGTGAATTGAAAATGGATGCATGATAATCAATTGAAAAAATAAAATGAAGATGGAGTTAAATATTTCATCAATTTTGCAAGAGAGCATGAATACAGCCCTTCTAAAATCCTCTTTCTGTGTTTATATTATTGTTATTTAGGAAACATTAGTCTAGAAGAGTTGTAAGAATATTTGTGTTTATTTGGATCCATTTATAAATGGATCCAAAAAAAGGATTGTCTATGCATCACTCATAAAGCTAATAACAAAACTAGGGATTCTCTGTGCACTTCACTACTATTGATTAACTACCTCTTTACGTAGAATCTGACTGGAACATCCTTTCTGACATCCCTATGATGATCTCATCCCACACATATAGAGAAAAAAGCATATTATATTCTTGAACATAGAGAGAAAATTTTATAGAATAAGATAATTCATTGGGTAAAGTTTTTGTGGAAAACACATATGATTGAAGAAGTAAAATGAGAGTCATAAAATACTGTGAAGGAAAAATATTCCCACTTGTTTAAATAATGAAGAAAATTGTAAGAAAGAGAATTAAAATTGAATAATGAATGGAGATATGATAGATATAGTGGATATCATGTGTGGGATGAAAGAATCACAAGGATTCCAGATAGAAAGTTTAGGTCAAATTCTATTATAACCTATAGTTAACTAATAGCAGTGAAGTATATTAAGAATACTTAAATTTTATTAACTTTTTGAGTTATGAAAAACCAATCCTCATTTTGGCTCCATTGATCAATGGATCCAAATATATATCAACACCATTAATTGTCTCTCAGTTTCATAACATTCATATAGCCTTCTAAATTGTAATGAAGTGTATAGAGAATCCTTAGTTTTGTTTATTAGCTTATATTTGGATCAAAAAACCCCTTTGTAAATATGTAAAGGTAATTTTATGATATAATTTATCTATTTTACCGAAAAATTATATAATTAAATGTTGTTTTAATTTTCATTATTTCTTTCAGAGTTCCTTTATTTTAGAATATTTTTTCCATGTTTCATGACTTTGATGGAAGAGCAATGATGTTATCTCTAATCAATCACAAATGTAATCTTGATGTTTTCACATTAAAATTATTTTCCATAAAATTAATGTATTGTTTCATATTTATGTTTTATTTATTTATTTTTAGTATTACTCACATAATAATTGTCTTCTTATACAGGTGGATTCTTTTTTTTTGAGTTGGGGTCCTCAATCCAACTTTCATGCTTCTTCTCCCTTAAAACCTTTTCACCCCTACAATGGTGCATTTATCACTTTCTTTCAAATTATATCCAATGCCTTTATAGGAAGAGAAAAAATACCAATCATAGAGGTAATTTTGATGTTTTCGCAGTAAAATAATTTTCCAAAGAATAAATGTATTTTTTCATATTTATGTTTAATTTATTTCTTTTTTTTGTTACTCACATAATATTTTTTTATTATAAAAGCGGATTCTTTTGTATGATTTGAGGTTCTCTATCCAACTTTCATGCTTCTTCTCTCTTAAAACCTCTTCACCCCTTTGTTGGTTCATTTATCACTTTCTTTCAAATTACCTCCACATCCTTTGTAGGAAGAGAAATAATGCCATCTTTGCTCAATCACAGAGGTAATCTTGATGTTTTCACAATAAATTCATTTTCCATATAATTAATGTATTGTTTAATATTTATGTTTATTTATTTATTTTTATTATTAATCACATAATAATTGTTTTCTTATACATGTGTATTCTTTTTTTGAGTTGGGGTGTTCTATCCAACTTTCATGCTTCATATCCCTTAAAACCTTTTCACCCCTACTATGGTTCCTTTATCAATTTCTTTCAAATTACCTCCACTGCCTTTGTAGGAAGAGAAACAACACTGCCTCTACTCAATTATAGAGGTAATATTGATGTTTTCACAGTAAAATCATTGTCCATAGAATTAATGTATTATTTAATATTTATGTTTAATTTATTTATTTTTAGTATTACTAATAAAAAAAATTTTATATAGGTGAATTTTTTTTTCAAGTTGATGTGGTTTTTTCGAAGATGTTTATGCGGTGTTGGTAGTTTGAAAAATAAAGTCAATGGGAATCATGGTTACATTGATAGCTTTGATATTTTTGAGACTTTGGGATATGTAGGAATCAGTCACACCTCAATATGACACACGATGTGACCGGTATGACTCCAAGTACTTCTTTCTATTTTAAATTGACATTAATTTTAGTAAAAAAGAAAACCTAAAAAATGTATCCGTTATTAGTTTAAAATCGACATTTGAATTTAAAAAATTTTACACACTAAAAACCAAGAAAACACACTCGGATTTTTTTGATAATTTAGGTCATCAATTCATAAATCATTTTTGATGTGTAGGAATTGGTCTCACATTAAAATGATACATGATGTGATCCATACGAGTCAACGTATGCATTTCATGTTTAAAATAACATTTTAATGAAAAAGACAATTGATGTACACACAAATAAGAAAAAACATTCTTATTTTTTTGATACTTTAGGAAAATAGTCCAAAATTGATTTAGAATGTGTAGGAATCAGTCGCACCTCAATTTGATGCATGATGTGACCTATATGACTTTAAGTGTGTCTTTATTTAAAATTGAAATCATTTAAAAAAACAAAATAACCTACTCAAAACTGAACAAAACCATTCATATTGTATTGATACTTTAGGACAGCAATCCATAAGTTATTTGAGAGTTACAAGATTTAGATGCACCATAATCTGATGCATGGTGTGACTGATATGACTCCAAGTGCATGTTTTTATTTTAAATTGACATCAATTTCAGTAAAAAGGCCTACTGAACTACTAAAGATCTAGAAAACCCATTAAAATTGTTTAAATAATTTTTTAAAATTATCTATAAGTCATTTTTGTTGTGTAGGAATCAGTCACACCTCAATCTGACACACAATATGACTGGTATGAGTCATAGTGTATGATTCAATTTTAAATTTTCATTTTATTAAAGAATAAAAGTGACATAATAAAAACCAAGAAAACACATTCATATTTTTTTGATACTTTAGGAAAATGATCTATAAGTCATTTGGGACGTGTAGGAATAATCCACACCTCAATCTGATGCACAATATGACCGATATGACTCAAAGTGCATCTTTTTATTTAAAATTCTCATCAATTTTAGTAAAATGGAAAACCATCCTACTCAAAACTAAGAAAACACGTTTTCATTGTTTTTATACTTTATTAAAACTAACCATAAGTCATTTGTGACATATAGGAATAATCCCCACCTTAATCTGATATACGATGTGGCCAGTATGACTCAAAGTGTCTGTTATCAGTTTAAAATTGACATTTTAGTTCAAACAGTGTCACTCACTGAAAACCAATCAAATGCACTAGTAATTTCTTTATAATTTAAGAGAATGATTCATAAGTCATTTTTTATGTTTTTAATCCCTTTTATGTCAAACCAATACATGATGTGATCAGAATGAGTCAAAAGTTTGTGTTACCAATTTAAAATGACATTTTAGTAAAAAAGACAACTGACGTACTCAAAACCGAGAAAACACATTCATATTATTTTGATACTTTATGACAACAATCCACAAGTCATTTGAGATTTTTTTGGATTATTCTCATCTTAATCCGATGCATAGTGTGACTTGTATAACTCCAAGTTCATATTTTCATTTAAAATTTACATCAATTTTAGTAAAATTTACACTTTCTGTTAATTTTTTTCTTTATATTAATACTAACATAAGAATTTTTTTTCTTATGCAGGTGTGTTATTTTTCTTGATAAGGGGTGGTTGTTTTAGAAATTTCATGAGTCAGTTCAGGATTAAAAGATAAAGAAACATTGATGTTTTTTAATGTATGTAATAATTTTTATTTATGTAATTGTATGAACCAATGTTTGAAATATATATAATGTAGTGTTTTTTTATTGTGTTTGAGTTGTAAATTTCATCTCATTTAAATGATATATTGGGTCTTTTTTTGTTTATATCTGGTGTGTTTCTAGTGTTGTGGTGTGTTGGAACAACATACTACAGTGTGGCCCTCTATTATCACTTTTAAAAGGAATGACAAAGGTCCCATTTATCAACTCTTTCTTTAGAGCTGATAAAGAAACCCTTTTTCAGTACTTTTTCAACATTCATAAAATACCAGAGCTTTTAACTTCGTTAATTTAGTTAGATCTTTTCCAGCACTGATAAAGTCCATTTATATCACTATTAAAATCTAGTTTTGTATTAGTATATCCTAAAAGAATCTTTCCACAATAGCCTCATCCCCTACAAATGATGGAACAAATCATTGAAATTCTGTGAAATAGCCAACATAATCCATTACAGACATCCTTCCTTTGGTCAACTTCATAAATTTTTCATCCCACTCCTATCTCAAGGTATCTAGATAAAAATTCTCCAAAAACATCTCCTAGAATTCATTTCATTACATTCCATCAGGCTTCTGAGTTTCAACCAAAATATCCCACTAATGCTAAATCATTCCACGCAACATGTAGGATACCAACTTGACTCTTATCTCTTCTGGAGTATCCAAGTGATCCAAAATTGTCTCGATAGACTTTATCTAGAACTCTGTAGCCTCAAGACCACCCTATCCAAAAAACATTGTAGAGTGATTTAATTAAAACTATCTGGTCAGATCAAACATAATTGGTATGACCCACCCCAAGCTCACATTCCATCATCTGCATAAAATAGGAAAAGTTATCTTGAAACTGCTCATCTCCTCAATTATCTTAAACCAATGGATTCTCTTTCTCTGTTGTCGGGGGATCATTCTTAGTTATATCCACTTGTCTCCCAATCGGCATATGTCATCATGGTGGCATTTTTCGACAATACCAAACATGAGTCTTAGAATGGATAACAAACAACTTTTACAGTTTACTTAATAGGTTCTCCACTATCCATAAACAACACATTCACATACACTATCCAAATAGCTACCATCACACATAGAATACTACCCTCAACCATCCTTACCATGGGTCATGGTCAATATGGGGGTAAAATAATTTACATGGTTACAAGTCATTCATTAAAAATCTCCTTTTTACCATTTTCACTTTCACAATGCAAGACATTCTTCCTTTAGGCACATTTCCCTACTTAAATTTTATTACCACCATTATTTTTACTTATTCAAAACTCAATAAAACTAAAAAATTTAACTCATTTACAACCCTTCATTAAGAACAACTATTTAACCATTCCTTAAGACCCTTTCTATGTATCCATTTACATATTCTTTATTAGAGAGTCTTTTCTTTAAAATTTTAAAGAAATAAGATGCATCCTAACCTTCATGTCCCACACACATATACCGTGTGTGCCTATCATGATTAATTCCACCTATATTCCTAGGTTTCTATAATGATACATGAATGCATGACCTCATGTCATTCTAGCCATGAGTAAAATATCATAAAATAGTCACATCACAAAACAAGTGCATCATCCAACAGTGAAATATCATTCAACCATGATAATATGAAAAAGGAACAACAATTCCCACCCAATAAACATGGGTTTTCCCTTGTATGTGGATTATCTACTCCTAATAATGAGCTCATTACAATGGATCGACACATCCTAATCTACCTTCTACCATCCCACATAGTAATACCATAGGAAATAACCACTCTGATTATACTTTGTAATATCCCCAACCTGGAATCCACTTAATTGTTCCCCGATCCGGGTCACCACATGACCTCAAGCATGACTCCCTATATGATAGAGGTTGCTGACTAGCAATGAGGGTCTAATATATCATTTGGGGAGACTATACCCTCTTTAACATAGTAATCCACAACAGATAATATATAAAATAACAAAAAATAAGAAATAACCCAATTCATGCATAACCAACCATTTGCCAAATAGGGTACAAAGCACAACTAGAGGAGTAAATATTTCATTTAATTCTATTAGTTCCAAAAGTGAAGATAAACACAAAATAAATACAAAAATACAAATTCCCCAAGTGGGTCATAACTCCAATTTTGTATCCTCACCCATGAACATCCCAAGCCCAAATCAACTCCCTAGCACTGGGCCTTTTCCCTTGTACTGACCTGCAACCATGAAATATTCTTAGGTACCCAATGGTTTCCTGATCAGGGTATGAGTGTAACTCAGTAGGCCACCACCAATGGTGTCTAAAATGTATTTAGTCTAAATATCTAGTACATGAAATTAATGAATAAATGACAAGGTAAACAAAATATAACCTGAGTGCCATTAGTTACATTATACACTTAAACCATTATCATCATTATTTCTATTTCACTACATATACTATCTTCATTAATAAGTTAATCTTCATCATGTGTTCCATGGTTTGGAAATTATATCATTTACATTGCATCCTAAGCTGATTAATTACTATGCATAAGGGTATAAGTCAAGTTCCCTAACTCTCTAAGGGTAAAATTTCAAAATAAATGCAATAAACTTTCCTAGAGGCCTCTGTCTAGTTAGTCTCAAAAAATGCATCCATTAGAGAAATAGAGCCTTGATCCTCTCCCCAACCCATGCATTGGGGGGTGGGGTTTAGAGCCTCAATCTAACTCAACCCATGGGCGTATAACCTCAAGTCCAATACCCCACAACAATAAATCCATGTGCACATGCTTATTTATCCATTTACCACATATACTATATCAAAAACCATACATAATCAATAACATAACCTTCACTTTTCATAATCACTTAACATGTATGATTAACATCAAGCCTTAACCCATTATAACATTTACAATTTTCATTACACAGCTTGTTTAACCCATTTTCCTTCCTTATTACTTAACTAATTAAGCATATTTCAAAATTCCCATAAATTATCCCAATTTAACATAATTATAAATTCCTATATGTTATCCCCTTTTAAAACATTTATCAATTCATAAAAATTTACCCATTTAACATATTTATCAACTCACTTGATTTATCTCACTTAAGAATCTCAAGTACAGTTCATAATTCACTTAGAAAAATCACTTTATTAACTCCAACCAAATACATATTGGTCAAGGAATACCTTATTCTATTATCCAAGTCTAGAAATGACTATCAATATTACCAATTTAACTCAAATAACATTTTGAAATGTGTGTCACAGGCTTTATCATATCACAAATCAATTTCAGACTTAACATTACCATTTTCTATGTCTAGAATCATTGGTGCACCCCATGGGTAGCCCTAATTTGGTCTAGTAAACCTCAATAGATCCCATGGGGATCTTGAGGGATTAAAATCCCCCTTTAGAAAACCATTCTTAATAAATAAAACTAAATAAATTAAACACAAAAACAAATGGGAAGAAAACACAAAACCATGCATTCAAAAATCAACATAAAGACTATGGGATATAACTTACAGACTACCTACCTCGAATCTGAAGATGAGAAAACCCTTAACCATAAAATTAGATTTGAATTCAAGAACCCCTTGAATCCTCAACCTAGAATCCACCAAAAAAGAGGTCTTTATGGTTTCAAAAGAATATAAGTGAAATTATAAGACCTAATATAGAAAAGAGAATCAAGATGAGCATTAGACATACTAGGATATTTGACCTCCAACCATGGTGCTCCAAACAACCTAGAATAGAAGGATAATGATCAGTTGTAATCTTGGGGAATTTTGGTTCATTAGTAGGGTTGATATGAGAAGAAATGGGGAAAATCATGTAAGAACTTAAAAATGTTGAGGGGCAGTTTGGAAAATTTCCATTTTTTAATGGGTCTCACAGTTTGGTTGTATGATTTTCTAAACCGTGCACTAGGCTCTGTCCAATATTTGTCCAAGTCACAAGGTTACCTGGGGATTCTACATGGTATGAAAAACCATGAACCAACTATATATAATTCATATCTCTGTGCCTATACAATTTGGCTCCCCCTTGCATAGTTTCCCAAACCGTGTACCCCTCCTCCTGGCTAGCATGGTTTGGGTACATGATTTTCACTAACCATGCACTAACCATGAAACATGCACGAAATGGAAATTTTTTCATTCCTTCATGCCCCGAACCCCTGGGACACCCCTAAGTTTCCTCATACACCCGATAAACATTTAATTAACAAAATTTAAGGAATTCAAACCAAAATTCAAACAATAAAATACCTCCATGAGGTCCAAGATCTTATATGTTCTCACCATATTCATAGTGTGACATATTTCCTTTATGATACACACCTCCTAGATCCACCTCTATAGGGAATTATGATCCATCCATCAATAAACATCCATGTGTGACTTCTTCCCACCTAGGGACACACCTCCTTGATCCACCTCTATGAGGTGTTCTGATCAATCAAATTTGTCTCTACAATACATTAACTTGTGACCCTAAATACATATCACATGAAAAAAATGGGATTCCTAAGGTGAAATTATTGAAAGATATGTTCCCACGACATCAACTACCACATGCTAAACATGGGGTTCCTGAGGTGAAAGCCTTGGAAGATATATGCATCTGACATCATATACTTAATTATCGACATGGGATACCTTGGAAACTGTGCCTAATATGCCTCCATAAGATGACCTCATATGAGGAAAAATACATGTTACTAATTTTCCTAGAATCCAAACTTGTCAGTGATTCCCAATGTGACTACTCTCTTAACCAAAGGTTGGTTCCATGTCAAGACCCCCTAGAGTTTCTAGAAAGAAGTAGTGTAATTAATCGGTGTCCGAAAAGAGATGGCACCAAGAATGAGTTCTACAAACATTTAATGACTCTATGAGGGAGACCTGAACTAGGTGACAAGTTCCAAGAAGGAATACATGGAAGAAGGATCCAAGATCCCATCACCCCATTTCGATCAAGGATCATACATCTCTGTTGAAGGTGATAAACATTTCCCACCATTGGAAAAGGGAATTTAGGGTAACAATTCATGCCATCACACTATAACATGAATGGTGACATGCCCTAACGAAAGCATCAGAAACATAAATGGATAACTCATTATGAATCTATTCTCCTCAACATGGGGACTAGTAGCATTCGAGACATCAGAAGATTATCATGTCACTAGATCCATCTATCCGGTGCCTAGACCCACCAAGATCACAGTGGGCCCAACATGGAACTCACTAGAAATTAGGGAAATTAAACATTGGGAATTCTAGTTTGTGACATCGTCAACATGAATATCTCTCCCTATCCATGGAATATTGTAGGACATTGGGGTAAGAGAAATGTTAATGTAGTAGTATTTCATAGCACCACCTCTTCCATGACTTCCACCATGAGTACAACTACCAGGCTCCCATGCCCCATCCCACCCACAAATTTTATCCAGAGGAGGGTTATGGACACCCTCATATATTGGTATGAGAATGAGGGGGTCATTACAACAAGTGACATGGTACGTTAAGACCTGTAGGATTCATCATCTTGCTGACACTGTCGCCCCTAAAGGTCGCATAGATAGTAACCACTCCCCATTCCAATAGAGAATTACTTCAAGATCCTCTCCCTAGAGAAATCCAATGACTCACTCCCCTACACTGAGAAGGTGGGGGATTCTTGAGTCACCCCAACCATGAATACCAATCGTGACCCTCTAAGAAGGGATCCCACTAGGCCCCATCAATTCCATTAATGACCAATTCTTTAGTCCAAAGAATAGGTATACTATAAACCCACTTCACCAACCTTGTTCCAAACCACCCAATGTCGCCATCGGTCGCAAGATTATAAGAACTCACATCAAGTGGAATCATCTTATATAGTTCCAGTGGACCATGAAACCACTGGTACATTCTGCTAGATCCTTACAACAGAAAATTAGAGACACATCTTCTCCCAGTTGGGATCGAGACCTCAACTGCCTTGTAGTCAGGATGGTTTGATTCTATTAATCATTTTCCCTACTGGAAACCATTACGGGCCAACCGATGATGATGAGTTTTTGTACAGAGGTCCTCTTTATTCCATAACCAACCCAAGTGGAGATCCTCCCCACTCTTATAATCAATATGAAGTTCCTCATCACATATTTTCCAATTCAAGAAGAGGTCATCCCCGCTTCGACCACCAGTGAAAAGGTCCTCCCCGTGCTACAACCATCAATCACTATGGAGGTCATCCCCATGCTTCCACCAGCTCAAGTGGAGGCCCTCCCTACTCCAGCACTGATCAAAGAAAAGGTCCTCCCGATTCATCAATAGTCAACATGGAGTTCCTCCCCATGTTTCCACCTACTCAAGAAGAGGTCCTCCCTAATCTATAATTAATTAAAGCAACAATCCTCCTCACTTCATCGACAATTGACATGGAGTTCTTCCCAATGTTATCACCAATCAAAGTATAGGTCCTCCCTGATTCATCACCGAGCAGTATAGAGGTCCTCCCCATAATTATTCTTCCCATTAAGGAGGTCCTCCTAATTCCATAAGAAAAATAGAGTGAAGGTCCTCCCCACTCCTTCGATAGTCAATATAGAGTGCCTTCCCAGGTTTCTATCAGCCAAAATGGAGTTCCACCCCATTCTTTCACGGTCAGTACATAGGTCCTCTTCTTATTCCCACTCTTCAACATGAAGGTCCTCCCTATTCCCATGTTGATCAATGTAAAGGTCCCCTTCATGATTTGATTCGTTAGTACAGAGGTCCATCAATTTCCATTAATATCGGTCAGCATGGAGGTCCCCCCATGTACCCACCGACCAAACTAGAGGTCCTCCCTACTTCATCAACAATCAGAGAGGAGGTCCTCCCCACTCCTATAGTAGTCAAATCAGAAGTATTACCCACTCTTTGAATAACCAATATAGAGGCCCTCCCCTCATCCTAACTAACCAAAGTGAAGGTCATCCCCGCACTATCACCCACTAACACAGAGGTCCTCCCCATGCCAAATAACTACCCTACCCTGAAGAACTGTCCCAGGGAAGAAGGGTGAATCGTCACCACTGAACGAAAAATCCTAGAAAGTGGAAAGTCACTATCAACCCCTTCAACCTTGAAATTTTTTAGGGGTAGTGTGATGTAGTGATAGAACCTTCACCCTAGTTGTTAGCATAAGAGTCCAAGGAAGGAGCCTAAAAGGTGAAGTTTGTCATCCCAGAAGATGAGATCCACCGAATTCCCAAATCCCTCCATAGGTACATGTAGGTGGAGGAATATTTGGATCTCTTATCAAGGCTAATGGTACAACCATCTCTATTGTCACCAGTTTTCCTATTCACCTCTACCTAGGATTATAGAGAATTGCTCTAGAATGTGATAGATGATGAGTATCTAGTTGAGCCACCAATGAGTGTCATTTACCTTGCACATGAGGTAGTGAGGAACACCCAGTACTATAAGGACATAATGATGTGGTTAGTACCACCCTCGAGAGATGACCCAACATGTAGTAAAAATCTAGCTCACACAATGAATCCTCTACCATTAATCCAACTTTCACACTAATCCACATCATTACCACCACCACTGCCGATTAGAGCTTGGTATACCAAGAGAAGGGTCCCACTTCTGTGTAAGAAAGACTATGGGAGTATTTGGTTGCTGATCAATTGTATTTGGTATTCTATCCAAATGCAACTTCCAACTTCAATATCCCAGATTCCCTCACGGAGTTCTAGGTTAGGTGTTTTATCCTAACTATATGGGAGATGATTTACCACCTATGTAATTATCATTTGGTCTACCTTGTAAGCTGAAATCACTTTTTTGACATTTATTAGTAGTGTAGAATGGTTGAGTTGGTAGAAATCACAATGGATTAGCACCATGCATTGCTCAGTTTCCATAGGACCCTCCAATTGGGATGCATAAAAAGTCTCATAGTTCTCTACAGAATCATGGAAGAGGCATCCCCACATGTGCAGATCAAGGGTTGGGGACAATGCACTATGATCCACTTCATCCCTATCCTACAATATCTTGAATTACCCATTGATATTTTTTATTTTACCTTAGGTAGAGTTATGTTAAACATGGTATTTATTGAGTTACATGAATATAGGGACATATACATAGGGTCTCAGAAGGAAAACCCACGCCCTGGGGTAGCGTAATATCAAACAAACCCTCATACATGTGTTCTCAATTTTCTGCAAAGTCATACACTTGGCCTTGGATATCCCTCCACATCATTACCCACCATTCAGAACATCAAAAAGGGTAACAGACCACTTGATGCCTCTAATCCATATGATATTGCATAGAAGACAAAGGTCAATCCCACAATTTCTGCCTAACTCCATAATTCCGCAAATCATAGGTGGATCATCAATGAGATCCTTGCTAAGCGATGTACAGATTATGGCACTCCCTGATGGGAGCCCATTTCTTCCAAACTAGGGTAACCACAAGTCCTCCTTATCTAATTTCTCCCATTTGAGCCTAGTAATCCCACACATCCCAATAGAATAGAGGTAAGAGTTTATGGAAAGTGACCAAGATATGATTCACTGAATCAACTTGAGTAGTGTGATAATCTTCATTGGGACCTAGATCAACCTACTCCATGAGCCTTTGGGATTTCCTATTGATTTCATGGTCCTATAAACACATTTTTGGTTAGTAATCCTTGTAAATATAGAGATCCACACCAATCCAATTTTATTTATATAGGTTCTGGGCATAGCAGAAGCGTGGTAGGGCTGACGCCCAACTTTAATTTTTTATACCATGATTAATGTTTATTTCGGGATCAATACGATGATGAATTCCAGTCTCCATAGAATAGAATCAAATATTTAGATAAATAAGGAAGAGGCCCAAAACCTTTAGATAGGATCTTTCAAATCATGTTTATAATTAATTTAAATTAAATTTCTGAAGAAATAAAATACCTGGTTCTTTGGTACTTTTTTCATTGATGATGTTGATCATATGGGATGACCCTTTCAGATTGTCTCATTGTATTTATGAGGATCTAAACCAGAATACCTCCAGTGGTGATCCACACATGATCCAATGGTCTTCGATTGACACCACTCACTTTCCAGGTTCTAGCACGGTGAAGTGAATGTCTTGCATCGATCAATCTTGATTGCATGCTCTTAAATCTTGAATAATGTCTCTCGTTCTTGAGAGGGGGAGAGGAGAAGAGTCAAGAGAAAATTCCTGACTTGGAATTACTCTTGTGTCACCATTTTCCCATCCCTGGCATAATAGAAGTACCTCCCTATTTATCGATATAAGGATCCGGTTATAATATTTAATTGTGTAACAATAATTAAATACATTCTTAACCTCAGAGAAAACACATGCTACATAATAAAAATAATCGCATCATTATTTGTGGTGTGCCAACTTGTGAAAAACAGAATCATAAATGAAATCTCATGCCACATAATTATAACCACATTATTATTATTTTGTTTTGTGATAACTAGTTAAATAATTATTTACCATCTTGAAAATAATTATTTTACTACTGAACCATCCTTGGTCCACTCGAACTCCACTTACATTTATGGAACACCTGAATAAATATATAAATAATTTATTCTCTTAAATAAATATTTTATTTACAAACTAGAAAATAAATATTTATTAAATGTTCAATAAAATAATCAAATATATATTTTTATTCACAATCCTGTGAATAAATATTTATTTAATTTATGAAATCATTTTAACTTGAATACAATTATTCAAATTTCTTGAGAATAATATTTATTCCATTAATTAAATTAAAATATAATTTAACCAAGACCACCAGAAACACTTAGTGTGTGACCCTCAAGGATTATTTCTCATTGGCATTAGGTGGGCTTACCTATAGTCTAAGAGTACTATCTAGAAACTGATCAAGTCAACCAAGAGAAAGAACTTAAAGTCGCAACAACGACATCCACATACGAACACTCGCTATGTCATATAATCAATTTGTCTCAATATCTCATCAAGATGGTTTCATTATAGTGTCATCAACATTTATGCTTGATTTTTTGTTCTTTGACTACATGAAATAAACTCATCATTACACCATAGCCATATAATTTCTTGAAATGGTTCTATTTCATTCAAATGGTAGAGATATAAACTTTGATAAATGGAAGGTACAAATCCTTCCTTGAATTATCCATTAATAACATGTCATTCATGACTCACCCAATGTACCCTACTTCCCAAAAACTGTCTGTGTGACAGTTTTCATCAGTAAATCAAAGTGTGCGAGTAATGACACATATTAATGATAATCTTAATTTATAAGGAACATTACACATGCCTACATATAGGAATATCCGATGAAATTAAAATATGAAAAATTCTTATTGGTAGGTATGTTCTCATAATCTCTTGTCTTAGAGATTACCAAGTGCGAACTTCATGAGAATAAGTATCATCTTCTTATGAGTACTCACACCTTATGGTATTTATACTATGTGTTACATCACAGTATGCCATCCAACCATAGAACTATATTTAAGAATATTGTTATAACACTTCAAGGTTCTCATCATTGCAGGTAATTGATATGACCTTTTCAATGTGAAAAATACTCGAGGACAGTATTACACTATAGTCATACAGAACAATGAACAATATTTAATAAAAATTTTAATATTTTAATATATTAAACATTCGTGTAATAAAAGTAAAAATAGTTGGTTATAGAAAACCAACTCTAATAAACACCCACTTGGAATAGTGCCAACTGCCTACGACTTTTAGTCTGCTAGACCTCACATGATGATCATGTTTATGCTGAGTCAAGGCATTATTCAAGGGGTTTTCCACATTGTATTCCATGGAAATAATACTCAATGAAACTTCACTTATCTGAGAAAAATACTTGAAGAGATGATACTTCCAAAGTATGTGCTTCTTCTGTTGATATGATCTTGGATCTTTTGTGAGAGCCACTACTGTAGTATTATCACAATACATCATGATGGGGTATTTACTAATAGGTAACACATCCAGCTCCTGGAAAAATCTTTTCATCCAAACTGCTTCTTTCATTGCCTCAAAAGTTGTGATATACTTGGATTCTTCTATAGAATCTATGGAAACACTCTTCTTTGAGATCTTCCAACTCACTGCACCTCCATTGAAAGTGAAGATGTATCTCGTTTGTGACTTCATGTTATCTTGATCAATATAGAAACTAGGATCTTCATGTCATCTAATGACTAGTTTCTCATCTCATCCATAAACCAAGAACATATCCTTAATATGCCTTAGATACTTTAGGACAGTCTTGACTACCATCCAATGGTGTTCACCTGGGTCAGCTTGATATCTACCTACTACACTCAATGTATAGGTGACATCTAGCCTAGTACATAGCATGGCATACATGACTGACCCAATCACTGATGCTTATGGAGTCCTTTTCATTATCTTTATTTCCTCATGTGTCTAAGGAAACATTTTCTTAGAAATATGAATGTCATGTGATGCTGAAAACAATACCCTCTTGGATTATTCCATACTAAATGTCTTCATTATCCTGTTAATGTATGTACTTTGACTTAGGACCAACAATATCTTGGATATATCATGATGGATCTTGATCCCAAGAATATATGATACCTCGCCCAATTCCTTAATGGACAAAAAATTGATTCAACCATACCTTAAGATATTTTAATACTGGTATCTCATTTTCAATAAGTAATATTTCATCAACATCTACTATTAGGAAAATGAATTCCCTCCCACTAAACTATTTTTAGACAAAAGGATAACATTCATTCTTGATAAAACTAAATTCTGTTATGGCTTAATCAAAACAAATGTTTCATGACCTGGATTCTTACTTTAATCTATAAATGGATTTCTGAAATTTGCATACCTTATTAGCATCCTTTGGAGTCATAAAACCTTCAGGTTGTGTCACGTAGACATCTTCTTGAAGGTTCCCATTAAGGAATGATATTTTGACATCCATTTTCCAAATCTCATAGTCATGGTAAGTGGAAATGGACAATAGAATTCTGATGTATTTTAGCATTGAAACTGGTGAAATGGTTTCATCATAGTCAATTGCTTGACAATGTTTGAACCCTTTTTCAACTATTCCTGTCTTATAGGTACTGACTTGTCCTTCCATGTCCAGCTTCTTCTTGAATAACCATTTGAAACTAATATGATTTCCATCAACTGGATGATCTACCAAAATCCAAACTTGTTTTTGGTACATGGAATCTATTTCATAATTCATGGATTCTTTCCACTTAGAAACTTTTGTGATGCTTACTACTTCCTTGTAGGTTAGAGGATCATTATTATCAACTAATAATGATCACCATCCTCAGTAAGTATAAAATGATACCATTCTGATTCTCTAACTTTCCTTGTACTCTTAAGTAGTTCTTGTGTCTCTGGAATAGTTCTTTCTTCCATAGGGCTTTGTGGAATCTGTTCCTGTACCAACTCTTGTGTACCTTGAGTCTCAAATTCATCGAATCCTATCTCTCTCCCACTATATCTTCTAGATATGTGCTCCATCACAAGGAATATGGTATGTCTTTCCATTATAACTTTTTTTCTGAGGGGTTGTATAGGTAATATCCTCTTATTTACTTGGGGTATCCTATAAAGGTACAATTTGTGCCTTGAGGTTTAAGTTTGTTACCTGAAGAGGCCTTAACAAATGCTTCACTTCCCCACACATGTAAATTTGATAACATGGCTTTATTTCTACTCTAGAACTCATATTTAATACCATTTATCGATTTTGTTGGTACTTGGTTTAGTATGTGTGCTGCTATTTTTAATGCATATCCCCAAAAGGATAATGGAAGACTTTCATAACTCATCATTCATCTCACCATGTCCAACAAGGTGTGGTTCCTCCTTTCTCTCACACCATTCCACTGGGGTGTGTAAGGTGGAGTGAGTTGGGATAGGATCTCAAACTCCTGTAAGTAATCAATAAAGTCTTGATTAAGATATTTTCCACCTCAGTCTAAGTGGAATTTCTTAATCTTCTTACCAAGCTAGTTCTCAACATCATTCTTGTATTCTTTGAACTTATCAAAATAATTTGACTTATACCTCCTTAAGTAGATATATCCATATCTACTAAAATAAATAGTAAAAGTTACGAAGTATGAGTACCCTACCATTACTTCAACTAGAAATGGTCCACACACATCGGTATGAACCAATTCAAGAATCTCTTTAGCCCTTTCACCTTTCCTACTAAATGGGGCTTTGGTCATTTTGCCTTGAAAACATGCATGATATACGCCAAGTGGTTTTAGTTCGAAAGAATCTAAATATCCATCTAGATGTAACTTTGTCAAGAATTTATCATTTACATGACCTATCCAGTGATTCCAAAGTTTGGTGTGGTATGAGTCATGCGAAGTATCTTTGTTATCGATTTCTATTACTTGGTTTTTGAAATCCAAAATGTAAAGACTATTGTATAAATGTTCCCTACCAAAACAAATGCAATCTTTGTAAAAGAAGAAACATTTATTTCCAAACTTGAAAAAAAATCCACTCGTATCTAATTTGGATACAGAAATAATGTTTTTAGTAACTGAAGAAACATAATAACAACCCTTTAACACCAAGATCATCTGAGCCGGAAACGTGAGGTGGTAGTCCCCGACAACTACATCAACAAGTCTGGATTCGTTGGCTACTCATAGATCTACCTCCCCTTGTTCAATTTTATTGAATATACTTGGTTCCTATATTTTGATACATATGTTAGCACCACAAGATATATCTAATACCCAGTTTTTAGAAACAAATAGATTGCATTCGATAACAAACACACCTGAAGCTTCCCCTTGATTCTTAGGCTGGGTGTAGTTATTCTTCCAATGGCCCTTCTTTACACATGTGAAACAAATAGATTCATGTTCCCTTGCCTCCCATTTGATCTTTATTTTCTTGGAAGGGTGTGAAGAAGCTTTGGTCTTAAATCTCTTTACCTTCCCTTTCGTCTTATTCAGTATAAGGATAGAAGGATTTTTATGCTTCGTATCTTTTTCCACTAGGCGAATGAGGATAAGAAGATCAGATAGAGACTTCTCAATGTTATTCATATTGAAAATAAGAAAAAGTTGGTGAATCTATGAGGGAGTGACGAAATAATGAGATTAGTACCCAGTTCTATGGGAATTTTAAAACCTAAAACCTCCAGGTTCTCAATGTATCCAATGATCTTGACTATGTGAAGCCTAGATGGGGAACCCTCTCCAAGATTACTCTGAAAGAGTGCCTTACAGATCTCAAAATATTCTTGTCTTTCACTCTCTTGGTAAAGACCATAGAGGTTCTCGAGAATGCTATAGTCATCCATGTTTTCGTGAGACTTTACGAGATCACTAGACATTGATGATAGCATCAAACATTGAACAAAAACCACATCATTCACATGTTTATCATAGACCAAGAACTCTTTGTCACTCGCCTATTAGGTAGGCAGATCAGGTAATGCTGACTCCAACATATAATACTTATGTTCATGGAATATAATAACCTAAAGGTGTCTAAACTATTCCTAGAAGTTACTACCAATGAGGATGTTGTCTTTATCTAGAATTGATCACAGGTATAGTGTGGTTGATGGGATTTTCATTTTATTCTACAATTAAAAGATCAGATATTTAGAACTTTCTTGATTTCATTTTATGATAAATAATAAATTAATTTTATTAAGTCTCCCTCTATTTTATCTACTCCCAATTTCCCTCACCATTGAACTCGGAATTTTTAGTTTCCATCACATTCTAGTGTCAAGGATCCATATTCTCCTTTGCATAACCCCAACAAGGGTTGGTAAAGCTATTGGAAGGTATTTAGGTAGGCATGTCTTTGCCAACTACAGTCTTGAAGCTTCTTGATCCCTTGAGTGGAATCCCCAATCTTGAAATCCTAACTTGGATTTCCTCAACAATTGCCTCCAATATTACACCAAGTCTAGCAAGAGATACTCCTCTTAATCTAATATGGTTGAGTCAACCTGAAACCTTTCATAAGGGATTTCTATATAAAAATAAGTGTCCCAACAAGGGTTGGTCAAACACATATTTTTATTGAGTCTTTCCCTTAATCAAGTAATATAAAGCTTAGTCTGACTTTATATTTTGTTGAGGTATTTTTATCTCTTATGTGTAAATTGACTTATTATCATTATCACATGCTTGTTAATATTAAGTGGAACTTACATAAGTGATTAACCATGTCTTGATAATATTTACACACAATCATGCAGATTATCCAATAAAAACATATATTTTAATTACATTTTAATGGTATTAAATGTTCATTATTGATCTTATGGGCCTGAGTTAGTGCATTTTCATTATGAACATTCATTCTCATCATTTTTGCACTTCATGCCTAATATACACCAATTTAGGCTCAATGATTCATCTGATTATAAGGAATGTAATTATCAATTTTTTAATTTGATCATTTGGTAACTTTATCTACACTTAAATGTGAACATTTTTCATCCAGGGATCAATGGAGAATTCATGGAAGAAGATGGAGATATTTTGTGATGAAAGGAAGCAATTCTAGAGAAGAGAGATTGGACACCAGCCCATTGATGAGACTGTGGGGCCCAACATACAATCCCAATTAATCCAAAATTTCGTGGGATTATATAATACATGTATAGGAACAAATCCCTCTTCATGAAACAATGCTAATTCGGCCTCTATGGTGGTCATTGAGGCGGACCAAGTTAGAGATACAATTCTGGGCCAGATTCTGCGGCCCAGAAACACAGCCCACTAATTTGATCATATCTCGTAATCCAAAACTCTAAATGGGCTAAAATTTTACAGGAGGTTATAGGACATAAGGATATCCATTTTCTTCTTCTATGGCCCACTCTGATTCGGCCGTCTAGAAGGTCTTCTAAATGCGTCTGTTCAGTGAAGGAAAGCTGGATGCCACCTCGGGTCAAATGTGGAAAAGTTCAAGTTCCACAAGCTTTCCACCACCTATGGCCTACCAAAATTAATTGAGATGCTTTTTACTGTTTGAGGCTCGACCCAAGGCTCCCAAAATGCCTATTTAAGGTAGTGTCGGTGAAGGAGTTTGAGATCTTGGATGCTTTGTTCAATTGTAATGTTATGCTGCATTTTTGTTGCCTCAAATTTGTCTTTCACATGTAAGTTGTTCAATTCACTTTAGTTTCTTAATAAAAGTTCTTATTCTACTCTTATTCTGTTGTTCTTCATAACACTTTGATACCGTTGGATCAAGGTGTGAATTTATTCACACCAACCCTTGTGAAATTATTCACACAACGGTGGAGTGATCATTTTATTTTTGTTGTTTTCTTTACTTCTCCATTTCCTCCCTCATGAGTCTACTTTCCGCTTCCATTGAAACCATGGGATCAATGGATGGATAACCCACTTATGGGTTGATCCAAGGGAGTAGCAAGGGGCTGTATTGGATGTTATTTATCACTTAATTAATGTATAATCACTTCTTTAATTGGGATTTTTATTTGATGATTTTTAAACTTCATCGTCCTTGTTGAATTTAAGGCCACACACTTCAAGTACTAATACAATCCTTTACCTTGAAGTGATCAAAACTTTGATCCTTCAAGTGTATAGGTGATTAGTATTAGAGGGTGTAGGCATTAAACCAGTAACTGATGATGTTGTTTTATCTCCTTAAATGAACCCATCTCAAATTTAAGAAATTGAAATCATTAAAAAGAAAATACATCCAATCCACCCCGAGCGATAAACTAGGATCAACTCATTATTTTAAATTGAATTCACTTAAATATATTAGATATCTTTAAAACCCATCCAAAATCAATCCAAGTTGGCCACTTCATAGCTGAAAATAGTCCATAGAATGTACGTGTCTATAGGTTTCTTCTTAGGTCTCTGTGGATTCGATAACCCAAGCTAAACTACAAGGACCGTCTCACCTTCTTCTCTTGGGTAAATTTGAGCGAGAATTAAATTTTGGCATCGTTACCGGGGACCCAAGTAAGTCATCTAAACACCCATTCTATTCTACCCCATTTCTTCTTTTCTCATCCAAATTCTCTTATCTTGTCCCTTTCTCGTTTTTTTTTTCTTTGGCGCATGTCCGCCTACACCCGCGATCAATAAAACCGTCTAGTTAGGGTGGATAGTCCTGGGGTTGGGGAGTAAAGTACACCAAGGGAACTCTTTCCATTAGATCCTAATATTTCTATCACCCCCGAGTCAAAAATTGAGCCAATTTCAATGGAAGGTCTTCAAAGAAACCAACTCATAAATCCGGGTGGGAACCAAAATGGAAACCCAAATGAGGCAGCCCCAAACTTGGGGAATGCAATTGATCAAACCATATATGAATACCTCACACCTTCCTGGACCAATGCCACCTCATGCATTAGACACAATTCCCTAGGAGATGCCAACTACATCTTTAAACCCCATGTCCTAAACCACCTTCCCACATTCCATGGAATGAAGTCCGAGATGCCATACCTGCACATTAAGGAGTTCAATGACATTGTAGAAACCATGTGTCCCCCACATCAACTAGAATATGCTAAGATGAGGCTATTTCCTTTTTATTTAAAGGATCAAGCTAAAAATTGGCTAAACAATTTGAGACCATCATCCATCAACTCTTGGGACCAACTACAAAGAGAATTTTACAAAAAATACTTTCCCCACCACAAAACAATTGCACTTAAAAAGAGTATCCAATTTTTTTTTGAAAAAGAGGGAGAGTCATTATATGAAACATGAGAGAGGTTCAAAGACACTCTAAACATGGTTCCACACCATGGTTTTTCTATTCCTAAACAAGTAAGAATTTTCTATGAAGGGTTGGGTCCGGGGAACAAACAATTCATTGACATGATGTGTAATGGAACCTTTAAAAACAAAGCCCCAAATGATGCTTACGAGTATCTAGAAAGCCTTTCTGAACAAAACCAAACATGGGGAACTTCACCTTATTCTGAAAAGACACAAAGAACTACTGGAATTCATACACTTAGAGAAGAGGAAATCCTTAGGGCTAAACTCGCAGCACTCTCTAGGAAGGTTGAAGAGATAGACCTTAGGAAAGTCCATGAAATCCAAACTGTTGACCCTGTTTGCACAATTTGTGACAAACATGACCATAAGACAGACAAATACCCAACCATTCCATCCATCAAGGATGTTCTCTTAGGATGACCCCCAGCAGAAGTAAATGCTTTGAACTTTCAAAATCCTCAATACCAAAACACCTTCAACCCAAGGTATAACGACCACCCAGGCTTCCACTGGAAAGATAACCAACAACCTAGCCAACCACAGGGAAAAAATCCTTACCCCAATCAGAACTACCAAACCCATAACCAGTTCCAAACCCAACCTATCCAATACCAACCGCCACCGGTCCATTTTCAACAAACCGTCCCACCTCCAAAATATCCCCCTGGGATAAACCAACCTGATCAATCACCCACCCAAACTATTCCACAAAGCCTACTAGAACAACTGTGCAAACAAATGGAGAGGATGAACTCGGAGGTATCTTCCCTAAAAAAAGAACTTCAAACCATCAAAACTGGAAAGGCACCCATGCCTACTGAGGTGGTTCCATCCTCAACTTCAAGGGGAGAGTCAAGTTGTGCTCAAACAACTCATGAACAACTAAAGGCTGTGACTGTTTTAAGAAGTGGGAAATCAATTGAGAAACCTGAAAAACTAATTCAGAACCCACCCGAAGATTCAAACTTGGATGAAAATTCCAATTAACCCCAAGATAAAACTGAGGAAACTGATAACAATGTGAAGGAAACAACTCTTCAACAAACAACCCCACAACCTGCACCATTTCCTCAATGCATGAGGGGGAAACCCAAGCCTGAACTGAATGAAACATTGAGGGAAATATTTTCACAAGTCAAGTTGAACATACCCCTTCTCGATGCAATCCAAACCATACCTGCCTACTCAAAGTACCTTAAGGACTTGTGCACTTTTAAAAGAAAATTTTCACATAAAAGCCAAGTCCTTTTGGCTACTAATGTGAGTAACACCATTCAAGGGACCATTCCTCCTAAGTTGAAAGACCTAGGTTTCCCTTACATAAATGTTGAACTAGGAGAAAGTAAAGTTTTCAAGGCCTTGTGTGACCTAGGTGCTAGTGTCAATCTCATCCCATATGTTGTGTACTGCCAGTTAAGCCTAGAAGAACTCCAACCCACATCTATCACACTTCATCTTGCTGATCATAGCATTAGGGTTCCAAAGGGGATTTTAAAGGACGTTCTGGTAAAGGTTGAAAACTTCATCTACCCTGCTGATTTCATTGTCCTTGACAACCATCCAAACTTAGGAAATAAGGAACAAACCCCAATCATCCTTGGTCGTCCTTTCCTTTCAACAATAAACTATGTTATCCGAGTCCGAAATGGGAACATGACCATCACCTTTGGGAATATGAGTCTAGACTTTAACATCTATAATGAAAGCTCACAAATAGGGGATGACGAGGACATTCATGAAGTAAGCATGATAGGAAGCATTGATAATGAATCCATGGAACATCAAGGAATATTTTATGAATGTTTAAGTCAGAATGAGATTGATTTCCTTTGTTCATATGAAGGAAGTTTATCTCCTTGGCTTGAATCATTTTCAAATTTCTCTTATGATGAAGTCTTAGGTCCAACAATCAGTGAAACCTTTCAAGAAACCAATTTCATGAAGACCACTCCAAATTCCTTCCCTAAAGCTGATCAAGCCAATCTAATAGATGAAAATTCTACATGTGGGGAATCAATCCTATCTGAAACTCTAAAAAAAGAAATTGAACTTGATCCAATGTCCCAATCTTCTGCTGAAATTATGAACCAACCTGATCTTGAATTGAAGGAACTTCCGGCTACACTCAAGTATGTTTTCCTAGGGGACAATCAAACACATCCTATTTTCATTTCTTCTTCTCTTGAATCCAATCATGAGAGGATGCTTCTAGATGTCCTTAGGAAGCATAAGAAATCCATTGGTTGGACCCTTTCTGATATTCCTGGGATTAGCCCACTTATCGGGACTCATAGGATTGTTCTGGAATCTGATTCAAATCCATGTCGTCAACCTCAACGGCGACTCAATCCTAATCTCATGGAGGTAGTATGGAAAGAACTTCTGAAATTGTTGAAATCTAGTATCATATATCCCATAGCTGAGAGTGAATGGGTGAGCCCAATCCAAGTGGTTCCAAAAAAGGCTGGAATCACAGTGATAACCAATGAGGATGGATAGATTCTTCCAACAAGGGTGAGTAGTGGATAGAGGGTCAGCATTGACTATAGGAAACTAAACTCATTCACCAAGAAGGACCATTTCCCCTTACCATTCATTGACCAAGTCCTTGAGAGAGTGGCAGGTCATGCCTTCTACTGTTTCTTAGATGGGTACTCAGGGTACAATCAAATTGAGGTCTCCCTAGAGGATCAAGGGAAGACTACATTCGCATGTCCTTTCGGAACCTTTGCTTTCAAACGCATGTCCTTCAGGTTATGCAATGCCCCTGGAACCTTCCAACGGTGTATGATGGGAATCTTCTCGGACATGGTAGGGGATTTTCTTGAGGTCTTCATGGATGACTTCTCTGTGTTTGGGGATACTTTTGATGGATTTCTGCAAAATGTTGAGAGAGTCTTGTCAATATGTGAAGAAAAGAATCTGGTCCTAAACTGGGAAAAATTCCATTTCATGGTTAAAGAGGGACTTGTTCTAGGCCATCTGGTCTCGATTAGGGGGATTGAAGTTGATAAAGTAAAGGTTGACATCATTTGTCACCTTCCATCACCCAAAACTGTCAAGGAAGTGAGGTCTTTCTTAGGACATGATGGTTTCTATAGAATATTAATCAAGGACTTTAGTTCAATATCCCGTCCCATTTGTGCTCTCTTAGTAAAGGATGCTCCATTTGTTTGGACAGAAATCTATGAGGGTTCATTCTCAACCCTCAAATCCTCTCTCACCTCTCCTCCCATTATGAAATCTCCAAATTGGAACCTTACTTTTGAACTTATGTGTGATGCCAGTGACTTTTCTGTTAGAGATGTGTTAGGAAAACGTTGTGATAAAACTCCTTATGTCATTGCTCATGCAAGAAAATCCTTAAATTATGCCCAAATCAACTACACCACCACTGAGAAAGAGTTACTTTCTACTTTTTTTTCCTTAGATAAGTTTAGGTCCTACCTCTTAGGATCACCCATCACTGTGTTCACTGACCATTCTGCACTAAAATACCTCTTCCAAAAACAAGATTCTAAGGCTAGACTGATTAGGTGGGTCCTTATCTTACAAGAATTTGACCTCACAATCAAGGATAAAAAGGGAGTTGAAAATTTTATAGTTGATCACCTCTCTAGGATGGAATTCAAAGACAACTCAAATCACCTTTCTGTGTCTGATTCGTTTCCTGATGAACACTTATACTCTGTGAGTGACTGCCCTTGGTATGCTGACATAGAAAATTTCTTAGTGACAGGAGTCATTCCAAAATTCTTAGGGACTCAAGCTCGAAGGAAATTCCTTTATGATGTTAGACACTATGTGTTTGATGATCCATACCTCTATAAGTTCTGCCCTGATCAAGTCATTAGGAGGTGTGTTCCAGAATCTGAACAAGAGTCCATCCTTAAATTCTATCATAGTGAGGCATGTGGAGGTCACTTTTCCTCTAAGAAAACATCTGCTAAGATTCTTCAATGTGGTATTTTCTGGCCCACCCTCTCAAGGGACTCATACACATTTTGTCAAAGCTGTCCTAGGTGTCAATAAGTAGGGTCCATCACAAAAAGGAATCAAATTCCACTCACTCCCATCTTAGTGGTTGAAATATTTGACTGTTGGGGAATTGACTTCATGGGTCCCTTCCCAAACTCTCGGGGATACCTCTACATACTCTTAGCTGTTGATTATGTCTCAAAATGGGTTGAGGCTATTCCCACTAAGTCCAATGATCATCAAGTTGTGATTCGATTTCTAAAAGAGAACATATTTTCAAGATTTGGAATTCCTAGGGCTATAATCAGTGATCGAGGAACCCATTTCTGCAACCGCCCATTATCTTCACTCATGTCTAAGTATGGTATTTCTCATAAAGTTTCCACTGCATACCATCCTCAAACCAATGGTCAAGATGAGTTAGCGAATAGGGAGATTAAGCAAATTCTTGAAAAAACTGTCAACCCCTCTAGGAAAGATTGGTCTGAGAAACTCTTAGATGCTCTTTGGGCCTATAGAACCGCATATAAAACCATTTTAGGAATGTCCCCATATAGGTTGGTTTATGGTAATGCATGACATTTTCCAGTGGAGATTGAACATAAGGCCTTTTGGGAAATTAAGAAAATGTATTATGATCTCTCATTGGCTGGAACAAAAACGAAATTAGATCTCAATGAACTGGAGGAATTAAGGATGGAGTCTTATGAAAATTCAAGGATCAATAAAGCTAGAGTTCAAGCCTACCAATCTAGGAATATCTAGTTCAAACATTTTGAACCAGGAAAACTTGTACTCTTGTATAGTTCAAAATTTCATTTACACCCGGGAAAGTTAAGGTCTAGATGGTCAGGTCCTTTCATAGTGCATCATGTATACCCCCATGGGGCAGTAGAGATTCAAGATCCCACTAGTGGTCACATTTTCAAGGTCAATGTTAAAAGGTTAAAAACATTAATTGAATCATTCAATAAACAGGAAATAGATGTTGAGTTAATTGAGCCAATCTATGAACCAGGAAAAAATTGATAAATTTAGGATCTATGTCGGGCTAACGACGTTAAACAAAGCGCTGCACGGGAGGCAATCTGTGGTTTTTATGTTTCTAATCTTTCTGAATCATCTTTATTTTTAAAATAAGATTACTTAATCATTTTTATATTTAAAAATAAAAAATAGACTTTTGACCTGTTCTTCTATTATGAGTATGGATGGGTACAAAAGAGGAGCACCATATTCATCTGTGTCACGTGGTGTGATCCTTGAGTAATACCTTACCCAGAAATTTAAAAAGAAGACAATGTATCATCAGTTTATTTTGTTTTATTTTTATTATTTTATAGGTTAAGATAAAAATAAAAATATAATAATAATAATAAAAGTCCATGCCATAGGCCGTGGGGCAAACCCCGTCACAACCGGCGAAGCCGCGGGGACTCGAACTCGGGACCGAAGGGAGACAGGGGCGTGCGCTTACCACTGACCTGTGGCTTCTTGTGCTTCCTTATTTTATAATTTTTATATATATTCTTATATTTTACTTCCTTTATTATATATATATATATATATTGTTTTTTTTTGTTTGTTTTGTTTGTTTTGTTTTTCCTTTTTCCACTAGGGAACTTTGCAAGCGACATGGATATCAAAGGAATAAATTCGAGCGGCAAGAACTTCAAACTTCAACCACCAGGTGACTTCATTACATGATCCTCATATTTCAATTTCCTTATTAAACTACACTTTTTATTCCTCTACCCCATTCTAAATTTTGTTTTTACGAAACTAGGGACAGTTTCATTCTAAGTTGGGGTGTGTGGAAACAAAATGTTTGTTTAAAAAAAACAACAATGATAACAAAAAGAAGTAAAATTCCTTTATCATTCATATAATAACATCTTTGCTCACATAAAAACTACATATCAAATAATTATCATTTCCTTGACTCTTAATTTAATTCATGATTAATTTTAAAAGCATTGATTTTGGAAGTTTGGTTGTCCAATGAAAATTTTCATCATTTTTTTCATACATTAAATCAAAATGCCACAATGCACGTCCTTTAGACTGTGGGGTAATAATTTGAATTTTTGGGGTCCCATAATAAATAGAATAGGCTGGTTTGATTTTTATGAATAATATGAGTATTCAAAAAAAAATTTAAAAAAAACAACAACAAAAAAATTTTGCGTGTAGAGCAATGGATTGATAAAATGCGAGGCTTTCGGCACTTGGGGATCGTGACTCCAGAGTTGTCTAGCCCTGAGTTTTTCAATATATCTCTATTTATGGTAATATGATTTTGTTTTTGATTAAGTTAACTCGAGATGATGCCCGAGTATGTGGGTTTCACTTGGTGCCCTAAGGCCTTTGAGTCTGGGAGTCATCGGCAAAGTCTTGCTACATGGGTTAATTTGATTAACTTCAATCTCAATTACTATGGAAATATTGCAAAAAAAAATCAAAAAAAAATAATTAATAACACTCATATTAGGATTAAATGTTATTCTACCTAGCACTTCCATGATTTCCCCCTTGAATGAAAATGAACCCCCATATCTATTGTGATACACAACACATCATTACACCTAATTGAGTTGGATGAAGTATGATGATGGATTTGATCAAAGTAATGGGCTTGGGATTGGGATATTCTTTTAAATTCATCTTGTTTTAAATTATCTTGACAGGTTATAAAAATATATTTGTGTGCAGTTTACATTGTGAGCACTGTTTGTTATAATGTGTTTGAAGAAAGGAATTCAAATAAAATCATTGAATTATTTGCTCGGGACTAGCAAATCTCAAGTTGGGGGTGTGATTATCCAATAAAAACATATATTTTAATTACATTTTAATGGTATTAAATGTTCATTTTTGATCTTTTGGGCCTGAGTTAGTGCATTTTCATTATGAACATTCATTCTCATCATTTGTGCACTTCATGCCTAATATACACCAATTTAGGCCCAATGATTAATCTGATTATAAGGAATGGAATTATCAATTTTTTAATTTGATATTTTGGGAACTTTATCTAAACTTAAATGTGAAAATTTTTCATTCAGGGATCAATGGATAATTCATGGAAGAAGATGGAGATATTTTGTGATGAAAGGAAGCAATTCTAGAGAAGACAGATTGGACACCATCTCACTGATGAGACTGTGGGGCCCAACATACAGGCTCAATTAATTCCAAATTTCGTGGGATGCTAGAAGACATGTATAGGAACAAATAACTCCGCATGATACAATGCTAATTCGGCATCTATGGTGGTCATTGAGGCGTCCCAAGTTAGAGATACAATTCTGGGCCAGATTCTGCGGCCCAGAAAAACAGCCCACTAATTTGATCATATCTCGGAATACACAACTTCAAATGGGCCCAAAATTTATAGGAGGTTAGAAGACATCCATAGATCCATTTTATTCTTCTATGTCCCACTCTGATTCGGCCGTCTAGAAGGCCTTCCAGACGCGTATGTTCGGTGAAGGAAAGATGGATGCCACCTCGGGTCAAATGTGGAAAAGTTCAAATTCCACAAGCTTTCCACCACCTATGGCCTACCAAAATTAATTGAGATGCTTTTTAATATTGGAGGCTCGACCCAAGGCTCCCAAAATGCCTATTTAAGGCAGTGGTGGTGAAGGATTTGGAGATCTTGGATTCTTTGTTCAATTGTAATGTTATGCTGCATTTTTATTGCCTCAAATTTGTCTTTCACATGTAAGTTGTTCAATTCACTTTAGTTTCTTAATAAAATTTCTTCTTATACTCTTATTCTGTTGTTCTTCATAAAACTTTGATACTGTTGGATCAAGTTGTGAATTTATTCACACTAACCCTTGTGAAATTATTCACACAACGGTGGAGTGATCATTTTATTTTTTTTGTTTTCTTTACTTCTCCATTTCCTCCCTCATGAGTCTAATTTCTGCTTCCATTGAAACCATGGGATCAATGGAGGGCTAACCCACTTATGGGTTGATCCAATGGAGTATCAAGGGGCTGGATTGGATGTTATTTATCACCTAATTAATGTATAATCACTTCTTTAATTGGGATTTTTATTTGATGATTTTTAAACTTCATCGTCCTTGTTGAATTTAAGGCCACACACTTCAAGTAATAATACGATCCTTTACCTTGAAGTGCTCAAAACTTTGATCCTTCAAGTGTATATGTGATTAGTATTAGAGGGTGTAGGAATTAAACTAGTAAGTGATGATGTTGTTTTATCTCCTTAAATGAACCCATCTCAAATTTAAGAAATTGAAATTATTAAAAAGAAAATACGTCCAATCCACCCCGAGCGATAACCTAGGATCAACTCATTCTTTTAAATTGAATTCACTTAAATATATTAGATATATTTAAAACCCATCCAGAATCAATCCAAGTTGGCCACTTCATAGCTGAAAATAGTCCATATAATGTACATGTCTATAGGTTTCTTCTTAGGTCTCTGTGGATTCGATAACCCAAGCTAAACTACAAGGACCGTCTTACCTTATTCTATTGGGTAAATTTGAGCGAGAATCACCTGCTTTATTTTATTTCCATCTTTCATGCTTGTTAGTTCATTAATTATGTGATTGTAACAAGACATCCAAAATGAAAAAACATGCAACTGAAAAAAATAAAATAAATTAAAGGGCATGATCATGAGATTTTTTTAATGGTTAGTTTATCTAGAAATTGATAAACTAACCTAGACCTAGGGGAGAAACAACTTCGTGTTTTTAGATTTTCACTTTTCCACCTATGTATCTCCTTGGATTCGTTTCACCTCATCCCCTGACTTGGATCGCCTCCACCAGCCTGGGAGCTCCATCCATTACATGTACTTTTTGAACTCATGCACAAGTGAGGGGTAAAATGGGGTTTAAATAAAAGAAACCATGGGAACATAATCCCTATATATTAATGAGGAGATATGATGCACATGCCAGTAATTAATTTAATAAATAAATTAAAAGGAAACCAATCACACACAAAGGTCTTGGTCTAGCTCATGATCACCCACATACATTCAACGAGTTACACATTTAATAAAACTATCATTAAATTCTTTAACCATTATTATAAAGATAAATTGTGCTTGAATTTATTAATTATTATTTTTAATTAATCAATCCTTTTATCTTAATCCTTTTCTAAATTTCCTTGAGATTCTCATCCAAGTACCTAAATGCACCTTGGAGGTATCCTGATGAATACCTATTCAAATCTACCCAACATGTATTATATTCTCATATTTTTTTTACTCCTATGAAATATGGCATACAAGATGTTTCAATGTAGAGAGTAACAACATGTAGTATGATTTATACATGATATGTAGTTTTGAACATTACACAAACATTAATGTTTTAACTTTGTATAATTTGGTAAAGTACATGGTGTGTAGTTCTGACTACACAACATGTACTACCTTCATCATCTATCCCAAATTACATGCTTAGGGACTCGACGTGTGAAGCATACTTCAGAAATTTTGGTGTGTACAGTGGGCTACATGCCATGTTGTCTCCACGTTACACAGCTACCGGTCAACTTATCCGTGTATGGTATACACGGTTTGGACCCTAACTCGAAGGGACTATACATCGTGTGAAGTGGGCCACATATAATGTATTCTAATACGTGTGTGCATATCTTTCCCGATCAACACGCAATGTATAATTAACTATATCATGTGTAATAAATGAACACAACTTGAGTAATTTCTAAATTACTCCTAATGTGATGATCATGACTACATGGCATGTAATCTGGATTACATGGTTTGTACTGTAGAGAACACAACTTGTATGTCTGAACACACAACGTATACTTTCGTGTCACCTAGGAATAATTGTTGGTACCTCCTGATGAGTTCTCTGTTAAAATTTTAATCCAAAAATTATTTGTTTCTGTGAAATCTATGAGAAATGAAAACGGAAGAACATATCTCAAAATACATATTATAAGAATGATTAACTTTTAATTGAAAAACTAAATTATTAAACCATAAATCATCAAAAAATTATTTAAATAATTATAAACTATGATGACCTTACTCTGATACCACTTGTAGTTTCAAGGCACAATGGAAGCGCGGTTGGGCCGGTGCCCAAATTTAATTTTTTTTTACCATGATCAATGATTATTTCGAGATCAATACGATGATGAACTCCAGTGTCCATGGAATCGAATAAAAGATTTAGATAAATAAGGAAAATGCTAGAAACCTTTAAAGAGGATCTTGCACATCATGTTTATAATTAATTTAAATTTAGTTCATGAAGAAATAAAAAACTTGGTTCTTCATTACTTTCTTCGTTAATGATGTTGATTGTCTAGGATGAACCTTTTGGATTTTCGTGTTGTGTTTGAGAGGATCCAAACCAGAATCTCTCTAGCGGTGATCCACACATGCTCTAATGTTCTCTGATTGATGCCACTTTCTTTCTGGGTGCTTATGCAGTGAAGCGAATGTCTTGTGTCGATCGATCTTGATTGCCTACTCTTCGATCAGGAATAAAATCTGTCATTATTGAGAGGTAGAGAGGAGAGGAGTCGAGGGAAAATTCCTGACATGGAATTGCTCTTGCGTCACTGGTTTTCTGTCCACGACACAGCAAATATACCTCTCAATTTATTAATATGTGGATTCGGTAATAATATTTAATTTCATAATAGAAAATAAATATATTCATTAACTTAGAGAAAACCCATTATACATAATAACAATAAATGTGTCATTATTTGCAGTGCACTAAATTTCACAAAAATGAAATCGTAAATGAAATCGCATGTCAAATAATTATAATTGCATTATTATTATTTTGTTTTTTGCTGACTAGTTAAATAATTATTTACAGTCTTGCAAATAATTATTTTACTACCAGAACATCCTTGGTCTGATTGAACTTCACTTCCATTTATTGAACACCAGAATAAATAAATAAATAATTTATTCACTTACATAAATATTTTATTTACAAACTAGTAAATAAATATTTATTAAATGTTCAATAAAAATATATATATATATTTTTTATTCAAAATTCTTTGAATAAATATTTATTTAATTTATGAAATAATTTTAACTTAAATAAAATTATTATTATATCTTGAGAATAATATTTATTCCATTAATTAAATTCAAATAGAATTTAACCAAGACCACCAGAAACACTTAGTGTGTGAACCTCTAGGATTATTTCTCATTGGAATTAGGTGGGCTTGCCTAAAGTCCAAGAGTACTGTCTAGCAACGGGTCAAGGAACCCAAGAGAAAGAACTTAAAGTCACAACAACAACATCCATATACGAATGCTCACTCTGTAATATAATCCATTTGTCACAGTATCTTATCAAGATGGTTTCATGATAGTGTCATCAAACTTTATGCTTGATACATCGTTCTTTGGCTACCTAAAATAAACTCATCATTATACCATGTCCATGGAATTTCATGCAATGGTTCTATTTCAATCAAAGGGATGAGATATAAATTTCTATAAATGGAAGGGACAAATCCTTCCTCAATTTATCTATTAATAATATGTCATTTGTGATGCACCCAATGTACCCTACTTCCTTCCAAATATCTTCATGATTTTTTTCATCAGTAAATCAAACTACGCAAGTCATGACACTTATTAATGATAATATTAATGTCTAAGGACCATTACACACACTCGGAAATAGGAATATCCAATGAAACCAAAACATGCGGAATTCTTACTCGCGGGTATGTTCTCATAATATCTCGTCTTGAAGATTACCAAGAGAGAAATTAATGAGAAAAAGTCTCATTTTCTTACAATTACTTGCACCTGATGGTCTGTATACTATGTGTCCCATCACATTATTTCATCCAAACATATAACTATATTTAAGAATATTTTCATAGCACTTCAAGGTTCTCATCATAGCGGGGAATTTCTATGACCTTGTCAATGAGACAAATACTCGAGGACATTATTACCCTATATTCATGAATAACAATGAAAAATGTGTAATAAGAAGTTTAATATTTAAATATATTAAATATTCATGTAATTAAAGTACAAACAGTTGGTTCTCGAACACCAACTCTTACAATTTCCCCTCTCACTGCTTACCTCAAAGCCCTGGAGACACAAAAAGTGATGATCCCACTAGATGAAAATCCATATCTATCATGGGTATATATTATTCAAGCACCCCCATATTTTGGAACCCTATATTTTCCCTGTTCAATAGGATGAGTGACCCACTGTAGCATTTGGACCACTTCATCTCAAGGTGTGGGCCCATGTTGGGAACCCCTGAACATTAGGAGGATGTTAAACACTGATGTTTTGTACAGACATTGGAATGACATATGTTTGTCTGTTACAACATGTTACCCATTGGGACCATTACTAGTTGGTAAGACCTCAAAATTAATTTTCTCTACTAGTTTATCTCCACCCTATGCAATACAAGCATTGATGACCTCTTAAAGTGAAAAAAACTTTCTGATGAGCGAGTCGCAGACTTTTTCTCTAGGTGGAAGGTCCTCACATATTCACATGATATGCTGATGAACATATTTCAGTTACTAATCATGTGCATGGGGAAGATGAAGACTGAGTTGGTCCCTACCCTCATCATGTATAACTTCCTAGGAGGGTTCTGTGATTTTTTTTAAAATCTCAATGCCTGGAGGAACCCTTGCAGCAAGCTAAGACAACCCATCCATTACCTCCTCTAGCACCCTCAAGAAGAACCACCAAGGAAGATACTACCACATCCATACATTTAAAGGTCCTATAAAAACTAGAGATATTGGATTCATTACTAGTAGATCCTCACCAAGCACAACCTCACCTAGTGCAATAGCCTCATCACGCACAACCTTGCCTAGTTTAAAATCAAAAGACACCACCTCACCAAGAACAACATCCTAGATAATTGAACATGGATCCAACTCCATATCAGTATCCAACTTCTCATCATGGTTATTATCCAAGATTACCCTTACTAGATAGGAGGAATCAAAATTATTCCACTAAGGATTCACATGTACCCATATATTACCTCAATGCCCTGGAATAAGGTATTTTTAAGCTTCTAGAGTGGAAAAAGGACCATGAATCCAAGAAGACTAATCAACCCTACAATTTACCTTACCATAGGATCCCTGTACATACCATAAAAAATGATATGTGTTCAAGGATTGGATCTAGGACTAGGTGGATAACGACTTGATCAAGTTGGGAAATTTCCCAGAATAGGTGGTACACATCTCCACCAAGACAGATAATGACATTGAGGGTTCAACTGAATCATAATAGGTTTCCAACCATGGGAATTAGAAGTATGATGACTGGTTGTCTCACAGGGATTCGATCACACCCAAGGCATCATTTTTTCCCTCTTAGGCCATCCCTAACCTACTAAAGTTGCCAAACCTTCTCTGTCTACTGCTTATTCATCAACCTCATAGCCTTCTAAGCCTTAGAAGAGTATAAGTCGATGATGTAAGGGAAAGAAGAGTCCCCCACCAGTTCCAAAGATGTCTGGTACACTTAGTGACTTCATGCCTCTAGAGTTGGGAATTTATCCCAGGGTTAGCCTAGAATTGGAAGAACCATCTAATGATTATCATGAGCATGCCTCAAAAATTTCCCTCGAGTTGGTAGATTACTTCATAGTCCTTGATGACAATGAATATCAGGCATGCACCATGAGTGTCTTGGGCTGATGTCATCAAAGAGGAAGTTGAGGAAATGTGATCCATTAGAATGATTAGGAAATTTCTTTAATAAAATCCATAAATGCTATAGAGACCAGGTAGCAAGTCCCGTGCAGAGCTTAGAAGGAACAATCCTCCCAATCTGCTCTATCATACATTCCACCACAACTGACCGTGCTAACTGATCGAGTAGAATAGGCACACCCACATCTTGATTAGCCACATCTAGCAAAAGTTAGACCACAACTAGCCAATAGTTAGATGATAGTGGTTTTGTAAGAGTCATCTAATGAGAAGAAGGAAATTTCTAACACCATACAGAATCCATTGGTACTGTAATAATCCATCTTCATGCCTCATTCCAAATAGAGACCCATTATGGGGAGAAACATGCATTTGGTATGGAAGTATGATGTGTTGAATATCCTCTCCAACATAACTATAAGTATCTTGATCCTTGAGGCCCTCCACCTATTAGAAGAGATGCGAAAGACTCTTACAGAGTCCTTGATAAGCCCATACAGTTTGAAGTAGAGTAATTGGATGAATAATCCTTCTATATATGGGAGTTCGAGCAAGTAGAATGTTAATCTGTCATATCGTTCTCCAAAGGGGATGACGGCACCCTCATGCTGGGGGAAATTCGACCACTATACATCATAGGCCAGTTAAATGGTGTGGAAGTTTTCAACTTCCTAGTATACATAGGTTTTGGGATCAATCTCATCCTAACCTAGATGATTTATAAGTTGGGACTTATTAAAGAACATTTGAGTCCCTATGATCTGAAGATTTTAGGTTATGTCAAGACTGAACAGAGACTACGTGGAAGAATTAGTTTGAAGACCCAGTCCAATGGCATGGTATAAAATGATGAATTCGTGTTTTTATCATAGGATACCACCTATAATGAATTGATGGGTAGGTAATGGCTTCATCTTCATGCAACAATACCTTCCTCATATCAAAAATTCCTCAAGTACTCTCTCAACAGTCGAGTAGGCATGCTTCAAGGTGATGCATCTCCCTTAAACTTCTATAAATCCTTCTATCTGGATGCTGGATATTACAAGAGAAAGGAAAATAAGGTTTAGACCAATGAGTTTGAGCACAAAACTATCATATACAGTCCATGGATATACTTGAATGACACTTTCATCCTCCCGATTCACCGGTTGGAAGCCATAATGCTAGACATGGGAAGTTTTTTCATCATTTTTGAGAGGAAGGGACATCATGTACTTAAGTTAAAATAACATCAAAATATCACCTCTTATTCATACATATGAAAGGACTGGGTGATGACGAAAATCCCTACCCCTGTGAGATAATGAGATGTTCTCCCCATGTATACCATTTTATACCACTCATGCATGTTCCATTGAGTTGGGTTAAATTTCCAGAAATTTATCCACCACCATTGCTTTGATATAATCTATGGGTCCCATGGTTGAAGTACTGATGGAATAATCTCAATATATTTAATCACCATGGTTTTAGTAGAGTGTGAATCCCCCAGTGAGGATTCCACATCCGACCAAGAAGGCACCACTGGTCTTCCGAAATCAGTCGTCCTAGGTGAACTATCACATCCCACTAATTACCCTACCTTATATGTTGAAGAGGATTTGTAAGACATTCCTAAAACATTTAAAAATGGAATCTCCACCACCATCTATGAGTTGGTTCAGTTGAACCTTGGTACTAAGGTATATCTGAGACCAATGTTGATCAGTGTAGCCATGCCCCTAGAGGAATAGTGGAAGTATGTGGATTTCCTAAAATGACATCATGATGTATTTTCATAGAGTTATGATGATAGTTCATAACTATAACCTTAGGTAACCATCCGCTTTATTTTTTTCCCAGTGAATCATCATGGGTTCAAGAATCCTCCCAGGAAAATTAACCCTTATCTTGGGGCCATGGTTGAGGCCAATGTTGATAAGATTATCAAATACAACTTTGTTAAGGAGGTATAATACTCCGAGTGGATATCCAACATCATTACAATCAAGAAGAAGAATTTAAAGAGCAGATTCTATTTAAAATTTTAGGATCTCAACTGCCATTTTCTAAATGATGATTTTTCCCTACTAGTGATAAAGTTATTGATCGATTCTACAACTGGGTTCCAGGCTCTCACCTTTATGTATAGATACTCTAGATACAATCAGATCAAGGTTTCCCCTAAATATGAGGAGTCTGACACCTTAATATCACCATAAGGAACCTTCTTTTATCAGGTAATTCCTTTTGGTATGAAGAAAGAAAGTGCCACTTATTAGTAGGCTACGCGCCACATCTTAAAACCAATCCTCAATATGTTGGTAGAATGATATGTGGATTACTTGGTGGTCAAATACCACCAGTGTAAGAACCATCACAAATATATCAAGAAGGTGTTCAACTTCCTCTGTACTCATAATTTGAAGATAAACCCCTAAAAGTGTGTATTTAAGGCATCATCTGGAAAGATTCTCAGATTTTTCATTAGATACAGAGGCATCAATATTGACCTAGGGATGATCAAAGTCATAAGCCTGATTCCTCCCATGATAAACCTATGGGAGCTCTGAGGCCTCTAAGGCCACTTGGAATACATATGACGATTCATTATAAATCTAGATGACAAGTGTAATCCCCATTCAAGGCTCATATATAAAGGATACTAGTGGGATGAAGAGTGATCGACCACATTTGGGGAAATTAAGTAATGTCTACTCCAACCTATGGTTTTGATGCCACCCATATCAGGGAATCCTCTGGTCCTTTATGTGACTGCCTTAGAATGATACCTCGGTTCCCTTATTACTCTTAATAATAATGAAGATATAGAGAACACTTTATATTATCTCAGTCGTATTCTCCTCAACACAGAGTCCAGATACTCTCTAATCGAGAAGAGATACCTTACATTGGTTTTTGTAGTGTAGAAGTTGTGGCACTATCTATAGTATAATTAGATATAGTTGGCATCTCATGTGGACTGGTTAAAGTATATATTGAATCACCTATATTGACAAGATGGTTTTAATGTTGGGTAGTGATCCTTAAGCAGTTTCTACATCAAGTTCATTCTATAGAAATACATCGATGGTCAGCATTGGAAGACTTCCTAGCCACTGATTTAGCCCCCAAAGAGCTACCCCTGGATGTAAACTTCCTAGATGAGGCCATCCTTTTAGTGGACCAGGATATTCTATGCTGGAATATTTATTTTTATGGTGCCTTCTGAAGTCCAACCAGTAGAATGCTCAATGATCCCAAGATCAACATAGTAGGATTGGGGATTGTCTTCATTAATCCTATATAGGCTATCCTCATTTACTCTTTCCTATTATCATAAGGCTTCACCAACAAGAAGTAATTTTATCATGTTCTCATTATTGGTCATGAGATGGACCTTGATATTGATGTCCCCCTCTTTCATGTGAAGGGATACTCTGAGTTAGTCATCAAAAAAAATAAATGGTGATTACAACATTAGAAATATAAAGCTCATGTACTTACTAGAACAAACTCACTGGTTGATGGCCCAGTTCCCTTCTCAACTGAAAGTGACTCATGTCCTCTGATCATAGAATGGTCAAACAAATGCATTGTATAGTCTAGTTGTATCTCCTATAGAGCCTAAATAGGATGATATATTCATTAATTTGGTGCATTGAAGGGTCATATCTCCCTTCATCTTAGATGATGAAGATATCTAGTAGGTAAAATAGATTACTACCAATGATTCTATGTTAAAACCCCCAGGCCCCCTGTAGCAGAATAAATCTCTGATCAAACAACTCCTTTTGTCAAGTAACTCTGGCGTAACACTCTCCTTCGATATTGATCTAGACATGATTGAATTAATCAGTGTGAAATGTAGTTCACCCTCTATAGTAGGTCTAACCTCGAACAAAATATCTATAGATGAGGATTTGAAGTAATTATCTTATATTTCATCCATGGAGATGAGACTCACAAGGTTATGAAAGTAGTCCATTCCAGGTCTTGTGGTTCTCATTAGGCAGGGTTGAATCTCTCCCTCTAGATTCAATGGTTGGGCTATTTTTGGCCCACCATGGTCCCACCAATGCATTATGTTTTCGAGTAGATGTCATGAATGTTTGATTTATGCAAACTTTGTGCATTGACTGTCGGATCCCCTTTATATTACTAAGTATTACTAGCCCTTTACAGTATGGGGACTCGATGTCATGAGACCATATCCACCTGCAACAGCTCTCCAATTTAGGTTCATTTTAAAAATAATAGATTTATTATCCAAGTGGGAAGAATCAATTTCTATTAAGGAATTCAAGGTATGATCAGTGATTGAATTCATTAGATTCCATATCATCCATGGATTCATAGTCCCTCACACCATTCTCACCAATAATGGCATTAACTTCTGATCTGTTGAGATGAAGAATTTGTATTCCAAGTACATTATATGTTGCAACCATACTTCCCACTTCCATTCATAGGATAACTGGAAGATTCAGACATTTAAAAATATGATCTCCAAAATTCTATAGAATATGGTGGGAAAAAACAAGAAAATTTGGTTGGACAAGCCCCTAAACACCCTCTGGGCTTATCAAATGACAAATCAAAATTCCACCCAGGTGACTCCATATTCCCTAATATTCATAATAGAGGTAGTCTTTCCCATTGAGATTCAGTTTCCATTACCATGGACAGCTTTTTATGACTATTAGACACAAAAACTAATGGTATAATTTAATCTAAATGAGCTAGAATCCCTCAAAGAGAATAGGATCTCAGCCTTGCGTAATCTATAGAGGCGCCATATTAATATAGAAAGAGTGTTAAATAATAAGGTTCACCTCCTCACTTTCCTCCATATTGACATGGTACTGTCCGTTAGGACACCAATAATACTCAGAAAGAATCCACCAAAATTGGATCCCAAGTGGGAAGGACCTTACATCATTCATAAGGTCTATCCAAACGGTGCATACTCTTTGATCATGATGGAAAAAGATCACATCATTCCTCTTACCAATGCTAAGTTTCTTAAGAAATATACTTCATGTGAGGAGTCATCATCATCCTTGCTTAATGACATTAAACTGCAAAAAAACTAGCATCCTAGCTGCATGATGATAAAATAAATAACTCTAATGTCCTAGTTTCACTATGATAAATAGCACACCCATGTATCTTCCATACCATACGATGTTAAAATATGTATCCATGTCCTAGGAACATGAAAATAAACCATGCACTTATTCCAAGAATAATGAATTAAAACTATATTCAAGCCTCATCAGGAATGCATATGTGGTATGTGGGCCTCCTTGGTCCTCATTCACATTGGGTTTATCATGATACCACATTACGCATATCCTTTTCAGAGTGCTCTCCCCTTCAGTTCAAAATCTATGTCCTTAAAATAAGATCGTATAGTCCAGGAAGCATGACCTTAAACTATTTACACCAATTCCAACAATCATGACTTTAAACTATGTGAAAATATCTCAACGAACACATCAGGTAATCACTATCATTCCCTATATACCCCTTTTTATTTGAGATTCTCCCCTCACTGTAGGACAAATTTTCTATAGGGTGTGTCGTGTGGTGTTGGAAATACTTTTTCTTTGTTCACATCATTGTACTACACATACCCATTGAGAATTCCCCCCCCCCATTACGGTCCAAACTCTATGACCTTAAACTAGGAGTTAACGTCCTCAACACACAACATTAAACTACAATCCTACCCTTAAAAAGTTTAGGATACCTCTTAAACACATAAGAGATGATTTATACCCCATTATATGAACTTGGATGCCTCACGATAATCGTGGGATACCTTAGTTATATCATTAGAGAGGATTGTCCCCACCAGTGTTCTTCTTTCACTACATTGTGTTCCAGAAGTATGTATGAGTTGATTCCTATCCTTATGGGATACATAGTGATGCCCAGAAATTTTGTCTTTGGGACCATTGAAAAATTCATCAACCTTTTTTCCCTTCGTCCATATTCATAATCCCGGAATAATGACCTTAAAGTATACACAATCCATTTCAAGGTGTGAATGTGGTACACAAGCCTCCTTGGCTCAATTCACATCATTTTATGCCTCTCCCATGCCAAAAATATGACTTGTAAATTGACCTTTCCAAGTCCATACATCACTAATTTAAATTGGTCACCTCTTTGGTCAAGACCGTATGAATTTAAACTATTCAAACCACCATCAAGATCTCCTCACATGGTGCAGAGCCTCCTTTTCTCATTCACATTGGGTTTTAACTCTTACACTACATGAATATCCTGGAATGACTCTTTTGTCCATGGTCCAGACTGTATAACCTTAAACCATGTGTATCCACTTTCATAACTACATGTGTCTTTATTCCCATCCTTATGGTGTACGTAGTGATGCCTATACGTTTTTTCTTCAGTCCCAGCCAAAAATCCATCAATCCTTTAGCCCTTTGGCACCATCATTGGTCCAAACATCATGAACTTAAACTGAGAGCCTATAGTCCAAGCTTCACAACTCTAAATTTTATTATAGTCTTATTTGGAATTTTTAGTGTGGCTCTATAGAGACCCAAAGCTTGATGTACATGGACATTACATTGCTTTTTCGGAATACATAATACATAACAAAAACATACACACAAGGATCTTAATAGTTTAGTGTCTTTGGAAACTTGGAATATAAACTTCTAATCATGTTTAAATATCTTCAACAACTCCCATAATGATCTTCCCCTTTTTGTTTCCTTACCTAAAACCTTTCCTTATTTCCTGGGGAAAAGAAAACATACAAAATGGTGAGCTAAAATGATCAGTAAGGGCAAACATAGATAACATAAAACAATCCATAAACATTTGGAAGCAAAAACTTGAACATGAAATTTAAACATCAAAATCTTGAGCAAAGACATAAATCGTGGAAGTACGTAAGGCATATATCATAATGGAACATCAACCATGATAAAATATAATGGGAATAAAACATGTAATTGTGTCAACCATTCAGCACATGTTATGATTTCCATAGTAGCCAAGGCATTGCTGCCAAGACCATCTTAGTGGACAAAGTCCCTTTCTGAATCAAGTTCACTCCTTGTTTTAGTCCTGTAACACTGAACCGGATTAACTTACCGTTCCAGCGATTTCTATCTCATGAGATATAAATCTTTACCCAATAAAATGGAGGGAGATATAGGTCCCACACATATCATATTTAAATCATTCTTACTTGTTCCACAAAATAAACATAAATCATTCATCATAACTTAAAGAATAAAATGGGTTTCATAAACATCATCCAATCATCACATAATCCATATAAAACAAATGGATATTTCATCATAAGAAAAGTGAAACCATTTGAATCATAGATAAATTATACTTGAAACATACACATATGAAATAACGTCATCTTATATGGAAAATGATTTTTATAAAAACACTTGAAATGAATTCTTGAGGAAAATATCCTTTCTTCTTCAAAATCATTTTCTTTTCAAAAAATTCCATGCAATTTTAAAAGAAAAGTATTTTATTGAAAATAGTCATAAAATCTTGTAGAGTAAGCTTCATGAAAATTAGGCGTTATGAAACCGTAAAAATCCGTTCACGCCGTATAAGTTAAAAAAACATTCTTCTCGTACTTTTTCCAGAAAAGTCAAAAGTACCTCGTAATGTAAACAAAAGAAATATTCCTTACATACCATGTAGTAAAAGTCAAGAATGGGTAAAAAGGACTTTAAACATACATGAAAAAACTTTTATAAAACATGGACATGGATGATAGAAATAACCCCAGTAAATACTTACGTATAAGCACTCTCGGATAAAAAATGATATTTGCAAAATTATCCCTTACATTAGGTCTGATATGATTCATATGGATCCGAACCTCCTATATAATTATTTAAATAATTTCATTTACTTATTACATAATAATATTAATTGTTATGATATCATATATGTTTCACTTGTGACTTTATATTACCCGTTCTTTTGTAAATTCCATGTTAAAGAGCGTTTTGGGTAAAATCGTTTCATTTGTCGTTCGTGTTTTGACTTGTAATTATTCATATGATTACTTAATTCCAGAACATAAAACATGATTTATATATATTCATAATATAAATATATATAATATATCGATAAATGTAAAGAAATACACCGTTCATGGAGACGGTAGGTCGTACGTACGCATGAACGTTGTTTTCGTTTCCTCATTGAATTGAATAGAATTAATTGGATGACATACATATATATATTCATAAATCTAGTATCATTATTATTTCATATATTTCATGATTACCTATTACATATACTTTATAATCATTCATGAATGGTTAATCATTGAGAATTAATCTCATCGCGTCGTGGAGACGGTAGTCCGTACGTACGCACGAGCGATGATATCGTTCCCATAATTATTGAATTGAATTGGAGTGGATGATACAATATATCAGAATCAGTATGATGTTATAATAACTATTTATATTTATTATTTACACCATTATACCCATCCAAGTAATGTGATGTTGGAAAAACATATTACACCACGGCGTGGAGACGGTATTCCGTACGTACACACGCGCGGTGATTTCGTTTTTTGTAGGATGGATATAAGGTGAAATGGGGGTTTTTCATATTTATAATAACATATCAGTATATTAGTGATACTTATGTTATTAATTTATAATTAAATAACTAAATAAGAAGAAGTTGAAGAAGAAATAAGCTTGAAATAATCGGTAGAAGAGATTACCTCTTCTTCGACGCACCTCCTTTAAACTTCTTCTTAGGGCACTAGGGTTGGTATTTTGAGAAGACCAGTACCTTTATAAGGTTTCTAGGGAAGTGGGGAAGTGAAATGGTCATAGTTTGGCTGAGATTAAAGGCTCAAAATGGTGTGAGTAAGAGAGGGAGGAGGTTCCCTTTTATAAGGGAGGAGAGGGGCACCTTTGGAAATCTTAAAAATATTAATTTATAATAAATCTAACCCCACTTAAAAACCTCCAAAAATGACTCATATTCGAATATAAGATGAGATATCGTTTTAATCTCATAAACCAATAAAATTTATACATGTTAGGAATTTATTTTAAACATTATCAACTTGATTTATCCTTATTTAATCAATTTAATTTATTTGTGGTAATAACATTGTAAATTTTAAATTATAAAAAATAATTACTTATTTGTTGTTAATTGTCCATAATTGGATAAATTATAACATGTTATACCATATAAATTTAAATTTATTATTTATAAATATTTTTGTGATTTTTAAACAATTTTATAATATGTTATGTTTATAAAATAACAATAGTGTCAATTTTGACACTATTCATTTATTTGAATTTAAATAAAATATATAAAGAATATATGTTCAAAATAAAAGCATTAATAGATTCATAAAAGGTCATATGTATCTATAAAATTAGTGGAGAACATTAAATAGTTCATATAATATTTATTTTATTATTTTTTAAAACCATTTATTTGGTTTATCTCTTAATAAAATAATTACTAAAACATTTTTGTATAATTATTTAATATACTTATTTGTTGCATAAAAATTAAAAATAAAATCCTATGATGAAGATAAATATATTAAATTTCACAATAATACTTTTAATAGAATTTATCATCTTAAAATCACAATATTTAAATTGTTATATTTATTAAATTATGAAAGTGACAACTTTGGCATCATTTAAAATAAAATAATATAAGTGTCATAATCACTTTTATAAGGCTCAAAATGGTCAAATATTCGACCATTTGATGATTATTATTTAAAGTTACATGACCAATAAGTTTTTGTCAGGGTTTTGTGCCTTTTATGGTCACTATTAGTTTAATAAAAACTATATTCTTTATTTTTCACTAGATAAACAATTTCTGCATCACTATTGTGTCACAATTAATGATAATTATTTAATCCCTAAAAATTATAAATAAATTCATATGATGTATATAATTTTATTATCTTTCTGGAGACTATTCATGTTTGAAGTTTCATGAAGTTTATCACTAAATTAAAATTAATATACTTATAAGATTTAAGAAAGTGACATGTTGTCACTTTCTTTGGTTTTAATAATAATTAAATTATTTTCAAGGAAACAAATCCATAAAATGAATCTATTCCTACCCTTATGTGATATGGGTAAACTTTTAGTCATCCAATAGAATTTTTCCAGGTGTTAGGGTAATTTTATAACCTTATATTTACCCTTAATTACCCGATTTACCTTTAACTATGGTAAATAAAATTTACCATGGTTACTATTCATAATGCCCAAAAATAAAAAGTAGCTTATTAACATAATTTGGACCCACTGATTCCAAATATGGAATCCATTTTTCCAAATTCAATACACAAAAGTTGCAGAAATTAAATTAAAATTAATCCCGTTGTCGAAAGAAAACGGGTTTTTGTTTAAAACATAGCAAAAGATTAAATTGATTTAACCTACGAATTCAAGGTAAAATCAATGATAATGATATAAATTATATTAAATGGTAAAAATATATTATATTTATACTTTAAAACCATTCAATATTATAATTTAACCATATAAATTATTATGATGAAAAAAGTTGTTTTTAATTAAAATATAGTGTGTTTTTACTATTCATTAAAATATGAAAGTTATCAAAAAATATCAAAACTTTATCCAATGTAAATTTTTATATTATGATTCAAAATAATAAGTTTATTTTGTAAAATTTAACTTATAAACATGTCAAAAACTAGATTTAATGTGGGTGCGCCATTAAAAGGCGGCAAAACTGCATTTTTTTGAAAAATACTTATTTTACCCGAAAAATTTATTTTGTTCACATACCATGTTCTAGAAAATGTGTAAGATGAAATAATAATGTTATAAATTTTAAAATTTAGTTAATACTATTCATAATGGCTAGTTCGTAATAATATTATAACCATATATCATTGTTTAGAGAAACCTGATATTGCTTACAACACACGCTATCGAGGAAAGTCGCAATTGCGTGTAATGCAAGCCAAGTCAGGGTTGCGTGTTGTGCAAGAATCCTTGGTTGTTTCGTATAACAGAATCCAACCATATTTCATTTATACATTGAATATATATATATATATATACACTCAATGTTGCGTATAATGACTATTATAAAACAAACTTGAACTTGTGTGTAACACAATCTAAGAATAGTGTTGTGTATACTTCAAGCTAATACAGTGTGGCGTATAGCACAAGATAATCTTATTGTAGCATAAAACACATGACATGAAATAAATTAAAAATAATACTTATCATAAAATATCGGGTTGTTACATTCTACCCCCCTTAAAATGAATTTCTCCCTCGAAATTCGTCGGGGTTATACATGGTTTTCTACTTGAATGTTTCTTTAATTGAAACCCACATCGTAAAATGAAATACCAAAACTTAACTTTAAAAACTAAAGTATGAAACGTAATGGTTACCCAAATTAACTAATCATTGGGTTTCCACATAGGAGAACATAGGTGAAAATATGGATATGGAATAAAAATCTAACCATCAAATTCTGATGGAGAGTGGTAGAGAACATGGCTATGAAAAAGCCATCAATCACAAAGCCATAATTTTGTGATGATCTAAGGAACCATCTGATTCATCGGATATAAGAGCACTAGGACAACATTTTTTGTTTTCAATATCATTTCCCTAAAGTTGAAAATTTGAATTAGAAGAAATACTTGCTTGATTTTGGTACAATCTCACTGTTGTTCATGCTTTGAACAATTTCCACTTCATCTCTTAAAAAAATGAAGTTGAATTTGTTATTCATGAAGTGTTAACAGATCATGTGATAGAATGATGGGTCATTCCATCTGTTTCAAACAAAATGTTAGCAAAAGTTATCAAATATACATAAGTCCATTTATGGTGAGGTTAATCATATATGATTCCAAAAATGAACTTATACTTCATATATCATACCACTTAATAAAATAAAACTAGTTTCTACTAACCAGGGACTTCCTGTAGTCCATTTGTAGGCGATAAAGGCCAGTCACACTTCAGTTGTGGGTTCGATTCCCACAGCCTTGTCCGACGCGATGGGTTGTCACCCGTCCCGTAGGTTGTCCTTTTTCTAAAACTACATTAAAATAACATCCCATCAATAATATGAAAAAAAGTTCTATCCTTAAACAATACTAAATTATTTCCAAAATAATCCATTCCAATCTTTAGGCTTATCTAAAATACTTCGGTCCAAGCTCATAGTATAAAGAAAATGATTACTTGAAATGTCACATAACAATCATGTGAATGCCATCATTTATCCCCCATATATCATAAGATATATCTTGTTGGTCAAATTACAAACATGTGAATACCTTAATCATGTATTCTCTTGAAGAATGAATACCCATTGAACCTTAGTGAAAACATGAATGTTGTTAAATTTTAACACTTTCCACATACCAAAATCCCAAAAATTATATATACTCAATCCATAATATCACTTAGTCCTTATATCAGTCATGAGCTCATGAATACAATCAAACATCTCATTATATTCTTATCCATTCATTATGCGCATATCATCTACTTTCCAAAAATATTTGAATAACATTCCATGGTTACCGGTATCATTCAACATATACTTTCAAATAATTTAGGAAAAACAATAGTGTAACAATCCTTAGACGATTCTTTATTCCATAGTACCATTAACTATACAACATAACTCTTGTTAATCATTCCACTACCTTCTTAAACAATTGACTGAGCTTCAACACTTCTTTCATCTCATATATCATTTTTAGTCTCCTCATCATCATCCACATAAATACTACCCATATGACCATGCTAATTCTCTTCATGAGATTTTCCCTTAGGGCATTGGTTTTCATAATGCCCATACATTCCACATTTAAAACATCTAATCACTGTTGATGTCGTATCAATACCATTATCCTTGTCCATGGTGTTAACTGAACATTTTCCTTTGCACTTACTAGCTTTGTATCCTTCATTTCCACACCCAAATCATCTTCCAGTTCCTTTGAAACAATCTCCCCGATGCCTCTTATCACATGATTTACATGAGGGAAATTGAACTTTCTTTCCTCTATGATCATCACGAAACTCCATCTTTCTCTTATTATCTGAGTTGGAAAACTTACCAAAGTTGAGATTATTTATCATATTATGAAATTGCTGGTTAGGAATAATAACTATTTTTGGACTTCCAAATCCTGTTTAATTTGGTTTCTCATGAAGAATATCATTCCATTGTCCGTCATATCCTCCATTATCGTGAATCTTCCTGTTTCCAGCCATTTTCTAAAACCCAAAAAGAATAGTGTGAGAGGAAAAAATCATGCTAGGGAAAACAACATAATAAAGATGGAGTACATTCAATATCTAACATCTTAGGTTTAATTCTAATATCGTTAGCGCAATTCTAGGACTATAACCTATACGTATACTTAACCTTAGGGACATCCCTAGACATACCTTAGAAATATCTCTAGGGATCTCACTAACGCTTTCGCATCCTAGTTTCCAAAAGTTGACTAAACCTTTCCTCTGATACCAACTGTAGAGACCCAAAGATTGACGTACATGGACATTTCATTGCTTTTGCGGAATACTTAATACATAACAAAAACAGACACACAAGGATCGTAATAGTTTAGTGTCTTTGGAAACTTGGAATATAAACTTCTAATCATGTTGAAATATCTTCAACAACTCCCATAACGATCTTCCCCTTTTTGTTTCCTTACCTAAAACCTTTCTTTATTTCTTGGGGAAAAGAAAACATACAAAAGGGTGAGCTCAAATGCTCAGTAAGGGAAAACATAGATAACATAAAACAATCCATAAACAATTGGAAGCAAAAACTTGAACATGAAATTTAAACATCAAAATCTTGAGAAAAGACATAAATCGTGGAAGTACGTAAGGAATATATCATAATGGAACATCAACCATGATAAAATATAATGGGAATAAAACATGTAATTGTGGAAACCATTCATCACATGTTATGATTTCCATAGTAGCCAAGGCATTGCTGCCAAGACCATCTTAGTGGACAAAGTCCCTTTCTGAATCGAGTTCACTCCTTGTTTCAGTCCTGTAACACTGAACCGGATTAACTTACCGTTCCAGCCATGTATATCTCATGAGATATAAATCTTTACCCAATTCATTGGAGGGAGATATAGGTCCCACCCATATCATATTGAAATCATTCTTACTTGTGCCACAAAATAAACATAAATCATTCATCATAACCCAAAGAATAAAATGGGTTTCATAAACATCATCCAATCATCACATAATACATATAAAACAAATGGATATTTCATCATAAGAAAAGTGAAACCATGTAAATCATAGAGATATTATACTTGAAACATACACATATGAAATAATTTCATCTTAGATGGAAAATGATTTTTATAAAACACTTGAAATGAATTATTGAGGAAAATATCCTTTCTTCTTCAAAATCATTTTCTTTTCAAAAAATTCCATGCAATTTTAAAAGAAAAGTATTTTGTTGAAAATATTCATAAAATATTGTAGAGTAATCTTCATGAAAATGAGGCGTTATGAAACCGTAAAAATTCGTTCACGCCGTATAAGTTAAAAAAACATTCTTCTCGTACTTTTGCCGGAAAAGTTAAAAAGTACCTCGTAACGTAAACAAAAGAAAGATTTCTTACATACCATGTAGTAAAAGTCAAGAATGGGTAAAAAAGACTTTAAACATACATGAAAACTCTTTTATAAAACATGGACATGGATGATAGAAATAACCCCAGTAAATACTTACATATAAGCAATCTCGGATAAAAAAAGATATTTGCAAAATTATCCCTTACCTTAGGTCTGATATGATTCGTATGGATCTGAACCTCCTGTATAATGATTTAAATAATGTCATTTACTTATTACATAATCATATTCATTGTTATGATATCATATATGTTTCACTTATGACTTTATATTACTCGTTCTTTTTTAAATTCCATGTTAAAGAGCATTTTGGGTAAAATCATTTCATTTGTTGTCCGTGTTTTGACTTGTAATTATTAATATGATTACTTAGATAATGATTAATTAATTCCAAAACATAAAACATGATTTATATATATTCAGAATATACATATATATAATATATCAATAAATGGAAAGAAATACACCATTCATGGAGACGGTAGGCCGTACGTACGCTTGAACGTTGTTTTCGTTTCCTCATTGAATTGAATAGAATTAATTGGATGACATACATATATATATTCATAAATACATTATAATTATTATTTCACATATTTCATGATTAATTATTATATATACTTTATAATCATTCATGAATGGTTAATCATTGAGAATGAATCTCATCGCGTCGTGGAGACGGTAGTACGTACGTACCCACGAGCAATGATATCAATCCCATAATTATTGAATTGAATTGGAGTGGATGATAAAATATATAAGAATCAGTATGATGTTATAATAACTATTTATAGTTATTATTTACACCATTATACCCATCCAAGTAAGGTGGTGTTGGAAAAACAGATTACACCACGGTGTGGAGATGGTATTCCGTACGTATGCACGTGCGGTGATTTCATTTTCCGTAGGATGGATAGAATTTGAAATGGGGTTGTTTCATATTTATAATAACATATCAGTATAGTATTGATACTGATGTTATTACTTTATAATGAAATAACTAAATAAGAAGAAGTTGAAGAAGAAATAAGCTTGAAATAATCGGTAGAAGAGATTACCTCTTCTTCGACGCACCTCCTTTAAACTTCTTCTTAGGGCACTAGGGTTGGTCTTTTGAGAAGACCAGTACCTATATAAGGTTTTTAGGGAAGTGGGTAAGTGAAATGGGCAGAGGTTGGCCGAGCTTAAAGGCTCAAAATGGTGTGAGGAAGAGAGGGAGGAGGTGCCCTTTTATAAGGGAGGAGAGGGGCACCTTTGGAAATCTTAAAAATATTAATTTATAATAAATCTAAACGCACTTAAAAACCTCAAAAAATGACTCATATTAGAATATTAGATGATATAGGGTTGTAATATCATCAAAAAATAAAATTTATACATGTTAGGAATTTATTTTAAACATTATCAACTTGATTTATCCTTATTTAATCAATTTAATTTATTTGTGGTAATAACATTCTAAATTTTAAATTATAATAAATAATTACTTATTTGTTGTGAATTGTCCATAATTGGATACTTTATAAAATTTTATATCATATAAATTTAAATTTATAATTTTTAAATATTTTTGTGATTTTTAAACAATTTTATAATATGTAATTTTTATAAAATAACAATGGTGTCAATTTTAACACTATTCATTTATTTGAATTTAAATAAAATATATACAGAATATATGTTCGAAATAAAAGATTTAATAGATTCATAAAAGGTCATATGTATCTATAAAATTAGTGGAGCACATTAAATAGTGCATATAATATTTATTTTATTATTTTTTAAAACCATTTATTTGGTTTATCTCTTAATAAAATAATTACTACAACATTTTTGTATAATTATTTAATTTACTTATTTGTAGCATAAAAATTAAAAATAAAATCCTATGATGAATATAAATCTATTAACTTTCACAATAATTCTTTTACTTGAATTTATCATCTTAAAATCACAATATTTAAATTGTTATATTTATTAAATTATGAAGGTGACAAATTTGGAATCATTTAAAATAAAATAATATAAGTGCCATAATCGCTTTTATAAGGCTACAAATGGTCAAATATTAGACCATTGGATGATTATGGTTTAAATGTACATGACCAATAAGTTTTGGTCAGGGTTTTGTGCCTTTTATGGTTACTATTAGTTTAATAAAAACTATATTCTTGATTTTTCACTAGATAAACAATTTTTGCATCACTATTGTGTCACTATTAATGATAATTATTTAATCCCTAAAAATTATAAATAAATTCATATTATGTAGATAATTTTATTATATTTCTGTATACTATTATGTTTTGAAGTTTCATGAAGTTTATCACTAAATTAAAATTAATATACTTATAAGATTTAAGAAAGTGACATGTTGTCACTTTCTTTGGTTTTAATAATAATTAAATTATTTTCAAGGAAAAAAGTCCATAAAATGAATATATTCTGACCCTTAGGTGATATGGGTCAACTTTTAGTCGTCCAATAGAATTTTTCCAGGTGTTAGGGTAATTTTATAACCTTATATTTACCCTTAATTACCCGATTTACCTTTAACTATGGTAAATAAAATTTACCATAGTTACTATTCATAATGCCCAAAAATAAAAAGTAGATTATTAACATAATTTGGACCCACTGATTCCAAATATTGAATCCATTTTTCCAAATTCAATACACAAAAGTTTCAGAAATTAAATTAAAATTAATCCCGTTGTCGAAAGAAAATGGGTTTTTGTTTAAAACATTGCAAAAGATTGAATTGATTTAACCTACGAATTCTAGGTAAAATCAATGATAATGATATAAATTATATTAAATGGTAAAAATATATTCTATTTATACTTTAAAACCATTCAATATTATAATTTAACCATATAAATTATTACGATGAAAAAAGTTGTTTTTAATTAAAATATAGTGTGTTTTTACTATTCATTAAAATATGAAAGTTATCAGAAAAATATCAAAACTTTATACAATGTAAATTTTTATATCCTGATTCAAAAGAAGAAGTTTATTTTGTAAAATTTAACTTATAAACATGTCAAAAACTAGATTTAATGTGGGTGTGTCATTTAAAGGCGGCAAAACTGCATTTTTTGAAAAATAATTATTTTACCCGAAAAATTTATTTTGTTCACATACCATGTTCTAGAAAATGTGTAAGATGAAATTATAATGTTATAAAATTCAAAATGTAGTTAATACTATTCATAATGGCTAGTTCGTAATAATATTATAACCATATATCATTGTTTAGTGAAACCTGATATTGCGTACAACACACGCTATCAAGGAAAGTGGTGATTGCATGTAATGCAATCCAAGTCAGGGTTGCGTGTTGTGCAAGAATCCTTCATTGTTTCGTATAACAGAATCCAACCATATTTCATTTATACATTGAATATATATATATATATACACTCAATGTTGCATAGAATGACTATTATAAAATGAACTTGAAATTATGTGTAACACAATCTAAGAATAGTGTTGTGTATACTTCAAGCTAATACAGTGTGGCGTATAGAACAAGATAATCTTATTGTAGTATAAAACACATGACATCAAATAAATTAAAAATAATACTTATCATAAAATATCGGGTTGTTACAGGCTCTAAGCCACTTATGCCCTTATTCACATTGGGTTTTTCACTCCTTTACGCTATGTATACCCATTTGAGAATACACCTTTCATTAGTCTAAACATTTTGACTTTAAACTAAGATCTCATGGTCCAAAAAACACAACCTTAAACTATTTTCATTAAGTCTAAGCATCGAGAATTTAAATTTCATGTGGGATTCTCTTTGGATTGTGTTTTTTAGTGGTAGTCCTCCTAGTCCCCATTTCACATTGAGTTTTTCATGACATTGCACTACACATATCTACATGAGGGATTCCCCCTATCTTTATTCCAAAATATATAAACTTAAAATAAGAGACCCAATATAATAATAACACCATTAAACTATGTGAAGACCTTATTGGAAAAGAGTGGTGTGGTATTGTTCCCCCTTTACCCTTATTCACATCAGATTTTCACCCCATAGTGATACACATATCCATTTGAGACACCCACCTATGGTCCTAGATTTAAGATCCTAAAATAATAGCCACCATATGGTCTAGAAAACATGACCTTAAATTGTTTTTCGTAGTTCCAAGCATTATGACCATACACTATTTTCATCCCCTATAGTATGTGTTTATGAATTTAAACTACATTGCCTAATGTCCTCAATGCATGACATTAAACTATGATTATACCCTATACAAAATCAGGATGCCTCATGCTCTGAGCATGAGATTCCTCACGATAATTATTAGATGATTAAAATTCCCTTTTTAGAGAGGATCACCCATACAGGCATCATTCTCTTACTACATCATGTTCTAGAACTATGTGTGGCTTGATTCCCATCCTCATGGGATACACAGCGACACCCAGACATTTTTTCCTCAAGGATAGCCACAAATTTACCAACCTTTCAGCCCTTTGGCCTCAGTCAGGGTCTGATAATTATGTCCTTGAAATCTATATAGTTTTCTTTAAGGTGTGTATTTGGTATTTGAGTCTCTTTAGCATCATTCAGATCAAGTTTTTCCTCTCACGTTCCATGTATGTCCCTTTAGAGTAAATGTTTACCCTCTAAGTTCAAGCAACACAACTTTAAACTATTTTCCATGGTCCCAACCATATGACCTTAAAATATGTGAAACATCCTAGTAACATGACATTAAACTATGAGATGTGTTTTGATCACATGATGATAAACTGTACCATTCACCATCCTCACCGAATGATGTTAAAATACATATCTTTGATCCAAATTGCATGAAATTAAACTACAAGGAATATTAGGCCCTCCCCTTCATTGCTGGTCATCTACCACATCATTCTCATTTTCAATTGTCACTCGATAACCTATATGATTCTCCCCTAGAATATGGGTTCTATCTTTGTTTAGATCAATGCACTTACAAAATTGTTCTCTAATTCATGGTGGCATAATTATGAGAGTGTTGGAATTCATTGGAACATTCCATAACTACATTCTAATGCTTCACGTGCCCCTTATATAGATCCACATACTCTTCCACGTCTAAAGGGAACCCCTATTGGTATGGTATCATACTATACCGGCTCACCTACCATCCTGGGACAACGTCTCAGAAGAATTTGTATGAAATTTTGAGACAGGTTCTATGTTTTGAACCAGTTCAGTGGTTAACCCTCATTTATTTGTCTCTGTCCTAAGAAAATAGTACAGATGCAATATTTCAAACATGGTCAATAGTTATTCAATATCACCATGAAACTCTTCTTGTATTCCATATTTTGGGAATTGTGATTAGCACTTCCCATTCCCCTTTGGCTGGATAGAATTCAAATCCCATGGATATACCTTTTTCGTGCACTAGAGCACATTAAAAAAAGTCATATGTTACAAGATCACTTTTTTCCAACAACATTATCTCTCATCCTAAACACTCTCAGTGGTCATTCAAAAATTTCATACCCTGAGTGTTTGGTGATTGTTTATAACTCCCACACAAATGAGTGATGACATGGTCATCCCTTTTTTCTCACACTGAGGATGAATCACGTGATCTTAGGGATTGGATGCTGGTTGTTTCAAAAATATGATTGAAGTGTTATAATTAAAGTCAAAAAAATGTGTCCATGTATACAGGAATGTTTCAAAATCAAATAAGAAAATTGTGGCATTGGAAAGAGTCATCTACATGTTGGATCCTCTCTTGAGTCTTGGAAAAAATTTCCCCTATGTCTTCACCTAGGAAATTGAGCACTAGAGGCCCACCAGCCTTTAGCGTGGGACATCTAGGGTTAGTTTCCACCTCTTGAGCTCTGTTTCCTCCTCATATTTTTTTAGATAAATCTCATTCGCTCTGATCTATACCCATTCTCACTCATCCTGGAGATTATCCATCTAAGTAGTTACCTACTTCATTTTATTCTCATTTTCCTCTAGCTAAGACCTCAGCCTGCTGATGATCTCTGATTGAGTGTTAAGGATAGAAGCATTCTCATTTTTTTCCTCCTCCTAATGACACAACTTTTTGTTGAATTATTAGATCTTCCAGATAATATTTAACTTCTAATGATTCTTGGAAAAGTCCAGATGTTTGTTTCTTCACGTACCCTCCTAGTGAGAATTTCATGGACCAGCATGTGAAGACCATGATCATCCTCCCCTCCAGTGTATAGATTGCGAAGACAATGGAACATAAACCCCATCCAGCCTAATAGTTGTAGTTTTGGAGTCTAGTTAATGATTTTTTTCATGCAATTCCACACCCTACAACATAGTATATGATTTTCATCTATCGTGTTAGGTTTCGAGTCTTCTATCTCCATAGGTGGTGTAGGATCATACTTGGGAAAATCCATAAGAAGTTTAGAAGCAAGATATTCTTTTGGTATCCTCTCAGGTAGGCTAGGCTCCAAATCAAGAGGTTGGTCATCCTTACTTGACTCTTCCTTTGAATATTCACTCCCATAAACCACAAGTTCCTACCCCCAGTGGAATCACTAAAGCCGCAGACATCTGTTCATCTTTGAACAAGGAAAAATCACATTGGATGATCAAATCCTCATGAACTAACATGGTTATCATAGAAGGGTCCCTATATTTCCCAACCTAATCTTCTCATTGGGTATGTTACCTTTCAAGCACTGCTTGGGATGGAAACACATTAGTCAACCTAATTAGAAAATGATAAGTATGACTTTGTGAAAGCAAAGTACTTATGGGGACTAATCATTGGCATGTTAATCTCCTAAGTCACAACACATATTTCCACCATAGGTGACCCCTCAACACCAGTTGGTACTTTTAAAACCATCACTAGTTCCTCTTGTTCTAGTTGAGTAAGAACTGTATGGAATATGGAAACACATTAATGAAAAGGCTCCATGAAAATCTGATTTTGGCTGAATGACTTGAGATATGATATTACCTTGAGGTGGAGGAATTTCAATGATGATCTATCTCGGGTACACTGCTTATCCAGTAGTGGGCTCCACTATTTGAATGACAGGGTGTGGCCTTCATAGATAATAGGGAGGGCTGGAGGTTCTGAAGTTTTCACCTTAACATCCTCGAAATTGGCTAGTCCACCAGTTGACTCAGCCTCAGACATAGGCCCGAGATTGTTCTCCTCTACACTTGTTAGTTCTCCTTCACCCCCTTTGGTAGGGGCCCCTTTCCCATTATCTAGATTCTCTTGTATAGAAAATGTTCAGTTAGAGAATCTAGATAATGAAAAGGGTAGGATTACGGAAGGAAAGTGAGTTGAGTATTACCCCAAGAAACTCATCCAAGTCTTCCTTGGAGGCCACAACTTCACCACTTTCTTAGGTACTCCCTTGGTGATAATCCATTCTTCAGGATTCTCCATCACTAGATTCCTATGACTCCTAGTCATTTGGTTCTTCCTCAGATGATGAAACATAAAAATTTGGTGTCTCTTACTGATCCAACTCATCACCAAACATCACCTGCACTAGGGTGTAAGGATGTTCTTATTTCCCCTGATCACATGTGTAGGTGTCCATATCCATCAAATATACATGTCTCTAGTGGAAGTTCACTTTTTATGTGATTTGAATGGGATTGAATTCTAGATTCTATATCCCATATAGATTCAGATTGTACCACATGGATTCTATTGATAGTGATGTTCAAAACATTGGACAAGCCATATAGATAGAGGGAAAGATGGAATCGACAACTTGCTATAGTAGGTACCTCATCTTCTTCCCAGGAGCCTCCCTGGCCCTGCTTTGAAGTCACTTTAAAGACCCTTCTCCTCTAGAAGGTGGGGGTGTGACCACACCTTGTGACGTCCCCGCTGTGGCTACATATTGAGCTGCCCTAGATGCCTAGATTTCATATCAAAGAGTATCCTTTCTAAATACTCATTTATTTAGCTCCTCATTCACCTGCTCGACCACTTGAATAAACTTCCACAAGATTGACCCTATATATGTGTCCACCCAGTTGTTAGCATATTCTATTGGCAGGACAACATTTACATTGGTTGGTGATAACATAATGGTTTCACTAGAGCTCACATTCACCATCATTGACCATAATTAATGAAGGATAGAGGGGGTCTGTTCTTCATGGAACCCCATGTGAACTCTCTTTTTTACTCACTGAAGGAACTCAAACTTCCTGGTGAAGTAGGAGAGTTTTTACGGCTCATTGAAGACATGATCATCGATCTTGGACACTAGAACTCCACCTATAAAACTTTTTAAAGTACCCATTCTATTAAAATTTTCCTTGAAGGTTTCCAACCATTGGACCAACCATATTTTAGAAGGTATGGAAGTTGAAGTTTTTATGGTTACGGTCCGAACTATGATTCTATCCTTGTCAAGTGTCACTAGTAGGACCCCATAAATGTTCAGTACATATAGTCATAGACCAGTGTTTGGAGGGATAATGGCGTTAGATAATTTTTAACCTTTGATGTGTGCTATAATAAATCCATGTAAAAACCATAATGACCCACAGATCCTTCTTGGCATGTTTCCCCTCATAATGTGTCCCAATATGCTGTAGAGACTAGCTAGTACCATTACCCCCAAATTTACTCCAATTCCAACTTCTAGATTCGTAGCCATCACCAGCATCCCTAGGAATATTCCCATCCACATGTTTCTAACTAGTATCATCTATCCACTGATAAATTTGGTAAGAAAAGTTGTATGTAATACCAATGGATCTCAGCCTCACACCATGCTATACCCCCATTTTTAAAACTGTCATTCCTAAAAAACCAACCAATATGATCCTGCCTTACTCCTCTAAAATGCTATTGGACACTTTTTTTCCTGACCTAACATCCTCATTTTCATCTCCTTCTTCATAAACATCTTGAACCACACCTTGAACAAAATATCATTGTGAAAAATTGGAGCTTGTTTCAGCCTCTACTCCAGTACCTCTAAAATATTTTTTGCTGGGAGAGGAGTCAGCTACCTGTCATTCCAGATGTTATCTGATAGAAGGAACTCATCATATTGGAATCACTCTAGTGGAATGGTGTTCATACATTGGATTTATCACAAGCTAATAATAACTTCCCCGTGATGAAGAAGGAACATGTTTATATCCGAGGACCATCAACTAAGGACCTCTGGTACTAGCTCCTGTTGACAGTAAAAGTGGAACAGTGACATCCATGGCACTTCATACTATGTAATATGGCACAACTCCTCCCTATACTTTAGGAATGTGTATCATACCTAATACACCTATTCCCACTCACTGGTAAAGTTTTCACTATTTCTCAGGTATCAATCCTTATTCCAACCTAGGCTATTGTTCCTCATGCTAATTTGGAAAGTAGTGGCCTATTGGAAGGGTTAATTATTATGCCTATGGTCGTTCTCCCATTATTATCTTATTCTACATATTCCATGCATAAATATAGATAGCCCCATACTCCCTATAAGAATGGTTGTGAATAGTGATGTTTCAGCATTGAAGATCGTCTTCATGTGTGAACCACAATTGAAGTTTGTCAACCTCAAAGGATGGGATGATCGCCTCTTCTAGAAACCTAAAATTTCATAGTGGTAGATATTCACTCAGTGTATAGATTTTTTTCACTTCTGTCAGCATAGTCACAAGAATATGATTATTTGACATGAGCTTCCTATCTCGAGGGATCTAAGGATTTCTGATCATGTCAGATCTCTGAGTAGTGGGACCAGCTTTAATCTTAGTATTATTATATTGGTTGTCCATTTTAGATGGATATGAGAATTCTAAGTGAGGTTCATGTAAAATGTAAGTATCAGTGTGAAAGAGGAAAGGTTGTGTGCATGTTTGGAAGTGGGCATACAAGATGAAAAAATTCTTTCAAATTCAGATATGTGAAAGATATGGATTTTTCATAAAAGAATTGGTGGAAGCTCAGTTTGTTTTGAAAACAATTGAGGACTTATGCATATTATAGTGAAGTATCTTATCACACAAAAAGTCAAAAGTGGCATAAGAGGGTCCCCTATACCTATTTATAGGCATGGAACCAACCTTGTGCATGTGAGTAAGGCACCTTATGCCCCAGAACATGGATTTTGCGCACAACCATGGAAGAGTATCCCTCTCTTCAGTGTTTCCCTTAGAACCCCAACTTCTGGTCCTCTTTCAGATCAAAATCTAGGGGGGGTTTGTGTTAAAAGTCCAGCTAAAGATTCACATGACCAACTTTTGGAAAACTAAAGCTATCATCCAACTTGATGGACCACTCCAAAAATAACAAGGATGGAACACACAAGATTCAACGTGTGCATGAAAGATCACAATCTATATACAAAATCCTTTCATTCCAAATACAATGAGATTTCTCATGGCTTTCCTGATGTTCCCATGAAAAAACTAAGTCAACTACATGTAAGAAATATATATTGTACACAAAACATAATCCACTTTAAAGAGCCTTTTGTGCCAAATATGATGACATATCATGTTGTTCCTCAAAGGATGCTTGAACGAGAAAGGGAACCATGCACAAATTACAGTGATTTATTCAAGTAAACCACATCTTCATGCAAGACACTTGAGTACCAAAGGAGACAACAAACCATTGTATTCCACATATGGGCGCCACAAAAAAGTATGAATTTTCATGGAAGACCTCTTGTGTGATCACAATCTTATGCGCCCATCACCAAAGACTTCATCTATAAATAGAAGGGCACCCCCTTCTCCAGGGTGATCTTCTAGAAGATGAATTGTATCTCTACAGCATGTAAGAACAATCTTCCATGAAATCATGAAAGCATGGAACACTCAAGGTAGAAAATATTTTTTGATAGGATCTCTACAGGTCCACCCTTGACTGGTCCCACAATTTTGTAATCCTCACCCAACCTTTTTCAACCGAATTTAGGTGCGCACAAGGGATCCTCCTACACACAACCCTAACATTTTGCACAAACCTCCAATCAGGCATGAAACTTATCTTTTAGGCTCCATGGTCAATCATTGTGTTAGAGTACCATGTTCAAGACACATTTTCATGCAACACCCATACCTTTCATGCACCTATTTCAAGCAAAAATCCAAACTTGCATGAAATAATTTCATGGTCCCTCACATGATGCTTCTTGTGCATTAATTTCCTTAACTCTTTATTCTCAACATAGGTATGTTATCGCTTGTTGCTTCTTAGTATAGGAATTCTAACATGGGACATGTGATTGAGCACTCCTCTTAATTTTTAAAACCTATAATTTCTAAAGCCACACCCTACCCAAGGGTGCATGAGTGACGATTATGTAATTCTAAGGGGTAAGGAGTGAACCCCTCATGTCCGAGTTGTATGATGAAAAACTACTTAGTACCAACATCCTCATCAAATGACATTAAACTATTGCCTTACCCTATGAAATAATCACATGATTCTCCATGTATGAGTGGAATGGGATGGTCTCCACACCACCTAACCTCACAAGGAATGAGACCCTCCTCACATGGAATGAGATCCTCCTCACACAGAATTACATCTTCCTCAGGAAGATTCAATGCATAAGCACCATTCACATCTTTCGTTGGCACTTATTTCATGAAACGAGCATCAGGTATACTACTTCCTCTTATTTCTCACACCAAGCATAACTCACATAGGCTTAGAGGTTAGTGGAGATCATGAAATCATTCCCAAACATTACCATGTGAATTCCTCCTAGATTAATCCCAGTCTCCACCTTGAATAGGACACTTCATTCATAAGCCCCAACCAACTATCCAACCACATGATCCAATGGGCCTACTCCTTAGGTATAAGACCCAACCTTTCTGAACTACATGGTCTTTGATTCTAACTAACTATGATACATATGAATCATCCCTGAGGTCCAAACCAACCATCCACATGCATCCTAATTTTCTACAGGGCATATCCCTAGTAAGATCATTACCCCACCTGAAGACCACATCTCCTCTAGCTCCTTTTCGGATGAATTCACGCTTAAGCCTAATCCAAATAACCGTTGCTCTTAGAAGACCCTCGTAAATCTCAATGTGTAATCCATACAACATCTAACCAAGAGAAATCATATTGTGAATGGTAGATTTCATGTGTAAGCCCCACACCATATCTCATTGTTGCACTATTTGTGACACGATTGTCCTTACCATATGATGTTAAACTACATAGATTGGTCCTGTTATACAAACTTAAACTATGGCATCTAACTATATGGATTTTGATCCTGGTATTCTAAACAGGGTATGTAGGATTCCTCTCTCAGGATCAATTCTGACCAATGGTAAACCTAGGTGCTCCCTCATAGGGATGCACCCCCCCCCCAATCCACCTCCAGAGGTGTCTCTCTTATCTTTCACGGTGTTACATCTTCCCTTTATGGGACACACCTACCAGATCTGCCTCCATAGGTGTTGTGATCCATCAATCCAGGGTTCGCCTCTATGTGGAATTCTCACCAACCTTCATAGTGTGACATCTTCCCTTTATAGGACAGACCTCCTAGATCCTAGTCTATGGGTGTTCTAATACATCTATCTAGGGTTATCCTCTATGGGGCATTCTCATCAACATTAACAATTGGATATCTTCTATTTATGGGAAACACCTCTCGAATATTACTCTACAGAGTGTTCTGATCCATCCATTGGTAAACTTCCAGGTGTGAAATCTTCCCTCTTAGGGACACACCTCCTTGATCCTCCTCTATGAGGTATTATGAAAATTCAACTCTACCGCAATAAGATTTTAATGTCGTGATCAGAAATACATACCCTATTCAAAACATGGGATGTCTATGGTGGATGTCTTGAAAGATATCCTCCTACAACATCAGCTACCTCATGTTAAACATGGGAAACCTAAGGTTAAATCCTTATAAGATATATTCCTTTGGAATTAGATACCTCATGATTGACATAGGATTACTTGGGTTTTACTACTAATATCCCTTCCTCAAATTCCCTCTTATGAGGATGAATACAAGAGACCAATGTTCCTAGAGTCCAAACACACAAATGATTCCCAACATGAAAACTCTATTGACTGAAGGTTTCTATACTGTCAAGACCCCCTAGAATGTCTAGACAAGAGAAGTGTAATTAACTGACACCTAAAAATAGATGGCACTAGGAATGAGTTCTATGAACATGAATTAACTCTATAAGGGAGACACTGGGAATGAGTTCTGTAAACATGAATTAACTCTATAAGGAAGACCCAGACTAAGTGAAAAGTTCCAAGGAGGAATCCATGGAAGGAGGATCTGACATCCCATCACCCCATTTCGATCAAGGAGAATACATCACTGTTTAAAGTGATGAATGACAACCACATTTTAAAAACATTAATATGGGGCAACAATGCACACCAATGCACAATAACATGAATGGAAGATCACCCTAGTTAAAGAATCAGAAAATTATATGCACCAAATTTTTCATTGTAATATAGTAACATCATATTTAAAAATTGAAAGAAAATGTTGCAACATGGTATATTTCCTTTCTTTTTTCTTGATTGATCCAAAAGATATGGTTTAAAATTTATCACATTGTTCAGTCACTTTTAATTATTGGGAGGTATAATTTTATCATTTTATATTAATTGGGGTGACATAATAAATGAAAAAATTATATCAGTAAATTTAAATTGAATGAACCATTGAAAGGTATAGTTGATAATTGAATGTGTGTTCCTCTCTATGTGATTTCATTGGGTGGAATTAATTCATGTATAAAATTAGGTGACATTATATTATATATAATAAAATAATTTTTAAGAGAGTTCAAACCCATATTTGTAGAAATAAAATAAATCCATATAGAAAATGAATCATAATTCACAAGAAAATTTCAAGTAATGAGAAATAACAATATGAAAAAAAAAATCTATTATTTCCTTAATAATCTCCTACATAACCTTTCTTCTCTAGGGAATGATGGGAATTTTGATTTTATATCATTTATATTTAAAATTTATTATCAAGGAGATCAACAAAAAGATTGGTATGCAACTTTATGTGAATAAAACTTTTAATATAATTTTCAACGACAACCAAAAATTATATTATGGATGTATTACAACACCTTTACAAAAATCATTAATTAAGAGTATATAAAATTTGTAATTTGAAATGGAGAAATAAATAATCCAATTAAATGAATATTTTTTGGTTAACCAGTTAAAGAGTAAATGGATAAACTTTAATTAGAAAATAGTTTTCATATAGGCATTGGTCAATAATATTAGTTAGGGTTACCTAAACCGAAATAGGTTTTGGGGTGTTGGAAAACAAAGCATCAAAATTGAAATAAAAAATAGGTAGACAAATCTTCGACTGACTGAATGTATTAGATGTTGTAATTTTTTAATTAAAAGAGAGTTTTAATGCATTGACATAAGAAAAATTCTTAAAATAAGAAAAAATAGGAAAAATATCAGAACATTGGTAAAATTAGTACATAAGGTATAAATAATAATTGACTATAGTGGGGTTGATGGGGACATCCTATATTTACATGGATGCAGTCTGAAATATGTTAGTCTCAGAAGGTACATAGAGGAAAGAAGTGGTCCATTGAATATTTAATATCCGAATTAGGGAAACCGAAGAATGACTGTTTTAGAATGTACTGAAAAAGGTAGGAATAAATTTGATGAATATTTTAAATCCTGATTAGAGAAGGTTATGAACATTCTTTTAGGGGACTGATTGAGGCATTATGGAGTTCTATGAAGGAATATAGGGATATCGCCTTTCCGTTTGAGGTAACCGACATAGGAGGAATGAAGAAATTGATATCCATAGAGATAATTGGTGGAGACAAAATTTATAAGAATCCCAGGGTTAAACTATCAATCAGGATTAGAGGGATATGTTTTAGTGGTATGTTAGGTAGGGAAGAGAGTTAATGCAAGAAGCATAGGGTATAATCTGGGATCATGAGAGGAGGGATACATGTGAGTGGAACATTGAGTAGGGAGGATAGTGGAGTAGAGGGATAATGCTGAAACCCTAGGCTAGAAGTCAGGAACCATAGAGGTGAGAGACACATGAGAGGAATGTTCGTAGTAGAGGAGAGTGGCGAGGGTGAAAATATTTGGAGGAAAAAATGTGTTAGGTGAAGACATGTGTGGAATAGAAAAGCTATGTTTAGTAAATATAGTAGATATCTCCACATACCTGCAAACACCCACCCACAAGATAATATATAAATCCATGTAGGGAGGAATTCGAACCTCCAACCCATGCTTATTCGAGATATATTTATACATATGTAAATATATATGTATGTATGTGTGTGTGTGTGTGTATGTTTGTACATATATATATATATTCATGCATGTATATATATATATTTATATATGTAAATAAATAAATATATTTATTTATATATTTTACTTATAAAATATATTTATAAATATGTTTATCTAATGTATTTATGTACTAATATATATATATATAATGTATTCAACTTAATTTATAAAATATATTAATAATATACATTTTATAATATATATTTAAATACATTTAATTGTTATATTTAATAATATATATATATATATATTATTTTCACTTTTACATTTATATATTTATATTTTTACATATATAATTATATATAATTTCAATATAAATACATTTATATTATGTATTTATAAATACCTTTATATAATACAATTAATAATATATGTATAAAAATATATTTATAGATGTATATATATATATAATATTTATTATAATGTATAATGTATTTATATATTTACACAAACATATATTTATATATTTATGCTTATAAATATCTACATACATACATACATGTTGTGGGACTATAATAGTATTATAGCACAACAGTAGTGAGAGTACTGTAACGATACTATTTCATCAATATTATTCATTTGAATTGGTCTTTCAGGCCACAAATTTGATCCACAAGGCATCCAGGCCATTAAAGACCTTTGTGTTGTAGGGCCTCTGGGTCATCACAGACTTTCAGGCCATTAGGCCTCTAAGCTATCCATTTTTGGGCTATAATGGACCCAGAGTAACTAGTATGTAACTTACCGACCCAAGATACCCTCTAATATGGTACCTGAACTGATTCACCATTGGCCCAAGGGGTGTTCCCGATCCCCATGGGTAGATGAATAGAACCCAGGCATCGAACAACAACCAGAGGGAACTATTTATCCCAACCTGAAAAAATATACATGACATATATATACACACACTGGAATAAAGAATAACTATAAGGGAAATATGCTAAAATCAATGTTGCGATAACGGTCATGATCACTACTACAAAATCATCCTATAAAAACACCATAAATAGGTGATGTCATCACCTAAAAGTGATGATAATCGAATCTCACTTAAAAAGTTATCGACCTTTATTAGTACTAAAACTAAAGCATTAATTAAGGACATATTTATCATCACTTTTATTTTAGTACTAATAAAGTACCCATTTATCAAAAAAAATTGTTTAGCATTGATAAAGGTGGTCTTTATCAGCACTATGATAAAGTGCTGATAATGGGGATCTTTATCAGTGTGTATTTAGCACTGATAAAGTCCATGTAGCTACTGCACAGATAAAGACCTACAATAGCCCGAACTATAGATACACTACTTTTTCTTACATTATGATTACGTCATTTTAATGATAAAAAACATAAAATCATTACATGAATTGGATCCAAAGGTTTAGTTTCTTGGGAAAATTAGGGCCCTATATAACATTCACAAAATAAAACATAAACATTTATTTAATTTCTTCTTCTCTAGCTTCTTATTGGCCCTTGATTTCTTCTTAGTACAAGTACTCACGTGAGGATACACATCAAAGAAAGGGGTGAGATAAAAACCCAGTAAGAGGATAGATAATAACTTTAAAAAATATAACATGGGGTGAGAATAATCATTATCATCCTAAAATAGTCATATGATCATAATCATGAGAGGAATCATTAAGAAAAGGCATGAAATGTTGAAATGAATAAAAATGAAACATCAGGTCGAAGTGGTCAACTACCACACATAGTTTTGAACAAATATATAAGCATGCTCACACATATTTCACTTTTCTCATGAGATAAATCACATTACCCAATGTATTGGAGCACAATATAATTCTGGGTGCACTCGTCACATCATAACATTTACATTATCTTGCATGCCACATAGAAAGTATATCAATATTGGACATAAAATAACCCATGGATAGGAATGGATTTAATTTAATAAATCATTATTTCATAATAATTGGGCTCCCAAATTAAATAGGGAGTAACATACTTGATATAATAATAGTCAATGTTGAGTGAAGAAGAAACAATCTCGAGAAGTAAAAGGTGTGTTTTTTTGAATGAAGTGATCTTTTGGAAAAAAATTGTTTGTCATGAACTAAATTAAAAAAACATTTATATCACATAAAAGGTAAGATAATGATGAATAAATGATTTTTAAGTAATATCCATACTGAAAATGGGGTTAAAGTAGGAAATCCCAAAGAAAGAGAGTTGAGTTTGATAATTCCCCTTACCTTATGTCTGAATGATTTCTTCACTCTAATATCTTATATAATCACATTAGATTCATTAATTAACAAATAAAAAACCTTTTATAAATAAATTAAATTACTTTTGGTTTTATTAAGTTCATTTAAAATCTTTTTTATGAGTTATAGAGTTTGATTTCATTGTTCAGGAGAATTCTTTTTCATGGTTTTCATGATCAGTTAACTTGTATACATGAATGGAAGTTAGTGTAAAATGTGGGTAAATATATAGAATTTTTATTATATTATATTAATTATATTAAAAAATATTAAATTATATTACAAAGAATTGTGTTATATGGTATTAGGATGAATCATTATATAAAATTTAATGATGATCAGTTTAGGTTAATTTTGGTGGTTTTTCGATCACAACAAACTCATTTTGTTTTATCATTTAGTAATATATATATATATATGTTAGTTATATAAAATAAATAGGATTTTGACATAAATTTTATAATATTTTTAAACCATTATAATGGTTTTATTAACATTCTTGAAGGTGTTAAAGGAAAATGAAAGTGCATCACCCACGATGTCGATAGATTAACACATCATGGGTGACGATTTCATTTTTTTTAACAAAAGAGAGTGATGGAGGGTTTTAATGATGTATATTATATTAAGATGATATAATTAAAATATATCAAACATAATAGAGTTATAATTCCATTTGTATAAGATAATTTGAGAAGAATATAAGAAAAGAAATGAAATTGAAACGAAATTTAGAGAAAAAGGAAGAGGATTTTTACGTCTTGGATTTATCATCCTTGAGAACCTCTTAGGGAAAAGATTTTGGCCTTTTGATGAGACCAAGAGCTCCTAGAAATAGGAGAGGGTATTATGGATTGTTTTGGGAATAATTTGATCAAAGCTTGAGAGGTGTGATGGGGATAGGTGGTGAGGGGTGGTATTTATAGTGGTGAAGAGGGGTGTTTTCTCATTATTATATTCATTAGTTTATTATTTTGGATCAAGACTATTAATAGTTTAAAAATTATCTCTAAATATATTAAAATAATGAATCATAGTTCAATATTTTGTTCTTACATTACCCTTACATCATCTATGACTCCATAATTCATATATTTATATTTTATTGTAAATTATCATATTTTACTATTCATAAAAAATTCTAGTATTTTAAAAAAATCCCAAAATTCAACCTAACCATTTTTTGAAATGTAGAATTAAAAAATGAAATCCATTTTATGAAAATAATTTTCTAAATAAGAGTAATTTAATTTTTAATTAAAATCATCATTTACTTGGAAAATACAGATTTCAAAATTATAACTGATTTTCTAACACTTTGAAAAATTACTCAAGGTCTCATAATATTATCTTAAAATAATAATAAATCGAAATATTAATTTATGGATGCATTTTATGAAAATAAATTTTATTTTAAATTGTTAAATTAATCATAAAATTTTAATTAAATATTTATGGCTTATAAAAATGCCAACACTTAATTAATATTTATTTACTTAGACTATGATATAATTATACCATTATTTTATTTATAAGATGCCTAAATTTTCTTTATACTTTCATGGGTGATGATACTATTAATTTTTCTAGTTTACTATTCATAAGGGTCATATTACCATTCTCAAGGTCAAGTTACTATTTCATTGTTATAAATTCCTTAACTTCTAGAAATAAATTTTATTTCATTAATTCTTCATTTATAAAGTTATTATTATGGTATATAAGTGATTTTATGTGATTTATACTATATGAATTTACTATAATAAGGGGAAAATTCCATTTATAAAAGTTTGAGTTGTTACATTATTCCCCCCTTTTAAAATTTCACCCTCAAAATTTCATTTTACATAAATAGGTGTGGGTACTTATCCTTCATCACCTCCTCTGGTTCCCAAGTTGCTTCTTCATACTGATGGTTCCTCCACAACACTTTGACAAGGTGGGTTTTATTTTTATGTATAACCTTATCTCTCAGGTCCAAAATCTCTACTGAAAACTCCTCATAAGAGAGATCATATTCCAGCTATACCACCTCTAAGTTCAGTACATGTGAGGGATTTGGTATGTACTTCCTTAGGAGTGATACAAGGAACGCATCAAGAACTTGATCCATATTTAGTACAAGTGTATCCCATAGACCATGACTAATATTTGATGAAGGATCTCACATGGGACAATGTACCTTAGGCTTAGCTTAACATTATTTCCAAACCACATAACTCTCTTCCATGGTGATGTTCTAAGGAAGACTTTATCTCCGACATCAAACTCCAATTCCCTTCGACGGTTGTCAGCATAAATATTTTACCGAATCTGAGCAGATTTTTTATGTTGTTGGATGGATTGAACCTTATCTATCATATCTTTCACAAGATTAGGTCCAAGTATATTTCTTTCACTAACTTCATCCCAACAAGTTGGAGTTCTACATCTCTTTCCATACAGAGTTTCATATGAAGCCATCTGAAAACTCGAGTGGAATATATTATTGTATGAGAACTCAACCAATGGGAAATTCTAATCCCATCCCCCTTTGAATTATAAAGATAAGGCTCTTAGAATATCTTAAAGTTTATGAATAGTCCTTTCAGATTGGACATCATTTTGAGGGTGATAGGCCATGTGGAAATTTAATTCAATACTCAAATCATGTTAAAGACTCTTCCATATTTTATATGTGAACTTAAGATCATGATCAGAGACAATTGAGAGTGTAACCCCATGTAGTCTCACCACTTCCTTCAAATATATATTTTCAAGTAATTAAAGAAATATATCTTCCCAAATAGAAATAAATTGGGAATTCTTAGTGAGTCAGTCCACCACAACCCATATCACATTATTTCTTTTGGATGTCTTCAAGAGACCTGTGACAAAGTCCATAGTGACAATATTTGATATCCAAATTGGTTTTTGAAATGATTGTGTCATCCCTTTTCACTTTTATCACTCTGATTTAACTTGCTGATGTGTCAAGAACCTTGAGATTTATTCCAAAATCTCTTTCTACATGTTATCCCACCAGAAATGTTCTTGGAGATCATTGTACATCTTGTTACTCCTGAGATGGATAGAGAAAATTGAGATATGTGAATTTTATAATAGATCCTTCTTTATCCCAGTTAATGAATTCACATAGAGCCTCATTCCAAATCAAATCACACCATCATCATCGATATGGAACTGTTACAGTTTCCCTTCCTTTACTATATTCACCTTCTTTTGTAACTCTAGATCATATCTTTGTGCATCTTTAATATTATATTGGGTATATGGTTGGGAAATCATTTGGGAAAGGTAGGATATATTCCCTACTATTATTATTTTCAAATTCATTCTTTTCATATCCATGAAGATAAGGTCTTTCTTAATCCAAAACATGGATATAGTATTAGGTTCTTTTCTGCTAAGAGCATCAGCTACCTTGTTTTCTTTTCTAGGATGATAGTGAATAGAGAAATTATAGTCCTTTATTAGATCTAACCATCTAATTTGTTTCATTTAATATCCTTTTGTGTTAATATATAATTTTGGATCTTGTGATTGGTATATATGTCACATTTCTCACCATAAAGGTAGTGCCACCATATTTTCATGGAAAAAATCACAGTTACTAGCTCAATATCACGAATCAGGTGGTTATTCTCATGGATTTTCATGTCACACCTCGATCTCGGATGCCTATGTATTTTATTTTATTTTATTTTTATTCTTTTCTCGGTCCCGCGCCTTTTGAAAGAGGGTTAGTTGGGCCCCAGTTTGATGTTTTTGATGTTTGATGTTTTGGTGGGCCTTGGGCTAGTGCGCGGTCACTGCACCACTATCGGTGATCGTGCTTTTGGTCGTAGTGAATGCTTTGTTGCCCGATCGTTCAAATAAATAATAAAATTAGATGGATAAATTAAATTGACTGAAAAACAAAGCTATATAAAATTTTATAACGATAAAACATGATTAATGTTTAACCCACAATCAAAATAATATTATTGCCTAGATGATAATAATATTATTACTTAATTTTATAATATTATTGTTATTTAAAATAAAATGAATAAGAAATGATAATAATTATTATTTGTTTTATTAATATTTATGAGTTTTTTTATTATTATTATATTTTAGTATTGTTTTTTTTTACCCAAACCCTACCTATTTTCACCCCCTTCCCCATCTCTTTTTGGCACCACGAGCGCCCTTCTTCCCAGGCCCTCACCTCCTTGCACATCTATGACTCTGCCACCCCCCCTCCTCTTGGTTGGCCACCTCTATCACGCACCCTCAACAACGTCGCCCTATCGTGCACCCTCTGCATCCTCGGATCACCGTCCGGCTCCCGCATCCACCCTTATCCATTCACCCTCTCCTGAAATTCCCTTCTCCCACTGCCCTCACATCACGCCCCCCGACTCACCCATCACCCCATCCCCCACTGCCTGTCCAGTCGGTGCAAGGCTGCCCGCTGCCCCCTTTCTCCCTGTCCAGCCGGCGCACGGTCGCCCGCTGCCCCCTCTACTAGTCCAGCCGGCACGAGCCCCCTACCCATTCTTTTTTTTTGGTGCGACCCACTAGTGGCAGCCTTCTCCCCTCCCCCCATCAACCTTGTCCAGCAAACCCAACCCCCCTTCTCGGTGTGCTTCCGGCGAACCCGACCCCACCTATCTGACGACCAGCAGCGACGAATTCCCTATTGTGCAGCGCCTCCATGTTGCTCTGGCATGGCTATGAATCCCCTCTCTGGGTTCACAAAGGGTGTTTTGGGTCATGTTGGATCACGTCTTATCTTCCGCCACCGAAGTTGAAGCAATTCAAATCACTTCGGACCGTCCGCTGTTGTTCGCGGGGCGTGTTTGGCCTCGCCCCATGTTTTGGTTCACCGCCACCATCTAAAGTGAGAGTTTTGGTATCACGAGCACGTTTATTTTATTGTCATTATTGTGTTTTGAATTAATTATATTTTATTGGTTGTGTGGATAATGATTTTTGGATGCAATCTCAGCTTGCCGTGTGTTTTCAAGGTTTCCACCACTGTCTGAGGTGATGTTATTCGTCCATCGTCTTTTTGCACACTTTATTTATTTATTTAATTTTTTTTGGCGTATTTATGTCTGTGAGTCCCTAGAATTTTGTTGGATGTGTGAGGGTCTTCGCCGAACTAATTTTGGGTGTCGGAAGTTGTTGCAAGGAGTCGAGATCGTTTCCAAGTGCGTGCGGTTTTGTGAAAGTGTGTACACGTGAGCAAGGTGTGGTTTGAGTTTGAAAGCATGGTGTGACCATTGTTCGAGGTAAGCATTTCCATCCCTTCTCTCTTTCTGAATTTTTACATGAGCACTTTCATGGTTTCATTTAATTTATAAATGTTATTTTCACCCTTATCCTCTTGAATGTTTATTCATTAAAGTGTTTCTTTGATGGTTAAAAGTGTTACAAATAGCTTTGAAATAGTTCCTTGGTTATGTTTAGGTTTTTTCATGCCCTTGCTCCCAGTTTTAATCCATTTAATGTTTGTGTTTTATTAATTAAATCTTAGATTATGTTTCACACCTCTTTTTTTTTGAATTTAACTTATGGAAGTGTTTTCTTATTGAAAGATTTGATCAAAAATGGATTTTTGTATGTTCCTCTAATTATTCACATGTTTATACCTTGAGTAATTTGTTGGAACTAACTGCCTTTATCTGCAAATGGTACTGTTGGACGTTTTGAGTGGTGTTTGCTGGTAGAAATTTTTTTTGAAACTTGTTTGTCCTGCATTGGTTGGTTTTATGGAACTTAATGCTTTTGAAGAGATGATTCTACGTCTATTTTAATTGACATTTTTCTTTAATCATTGGTGTTATAAGTAGTCCTTGTTTTCTAAAAGATGCGGGTCTCTTCATGCGGTTATTTAAATTGGTTTGAAAAGAAATCTAGGAGTATATTCTTGTTTGTCTTTTATGGTATATTTTTGTTGAGTGTGTGGTGTAAGGAAACGCTTGGTTTGTTTTTACAAAATTGAACGTACTATCACTAAAGAATTTTATTCAAATGCTTTGAAACTTGGAACTGAAGGGCCCGTTTGGCTTTTTAAATACAAAAGTGGTGTTTAGATTTGTTTTAGAAGAGCTTGTGCAATGTGTTCATAAAGACATTTGATTATGTAAAACTAGAGACCCGGTTTATAACTCCAAGTGTTTAATAAAGTGGTTTTGATAACCGAATGATGTGACAGCCCGGTTGGCACTTTGTATGTTTGACATGTATGCATATATATAAGTGTATGGGGCACTCCTATCTAGGGTAACCCTTTATGGGTGAACTCATAGGAAGTGTCCGTGTTTGGGGTAGGCAAGTACGGTGAGATAAGTCACATGTGTGAGGGCCTTCCTACTTACACAGTATTATTATAACCACCATGGGTTATTGGGTGTATTTTAGATGATCAAGTGACAGTTGCTGGCCAACCCCGACTAGATGGGTTGGTACCCCCTGGATTTATTGTTAGGCCAGGTGGGCTTTGCAACTGGATTGTTCAGTTAGGGCGGCCAGTTGGTTATAGACTTAGGAGCTTCACCATACGCCGGTAGGTGGTTCCAAAACTGAGTACGTCCAGGGGTGTTCTAAGGATGTTTAAGATCACCCGTGGTTATAGTATTATTTACATTGCTTGTTTACTTTTGGTTTCATTAGTTTATTTTTAGTTTGCACTTTTTACTTGTTTTACTCTAGCCCAGCTTCAGTATTTTATGTTACAAATTTTTTTTATAAAATGAAAAATGATTTTGGGAATGGTATGTAGCGTGTGTTGGGTTTTTAAATGGGAACAACATGTTTATCATTTTAAAATGTGAGAACCCTACTTTTATACCTGCATTTAAAACTTGTGTTAGTGGACTATTTCGGAAAAGAGAACTTTTGGATTTAGAGGTTTATTTCTGGAATCACTACTGAGAATCTTGGTGCTCACGCCTATTATATCTTTCCAGTTGTAGGCTCAATTTCTTATTCTATTTCTTGGTTCAGCTGATCAATGTTGGAACAAACTTTTTTCTGGGTTGGGTGGTGACCTGAAGGGTCACAAGGAGGTATGTACATTTATTTTCTTTTCGCTGCTAATTTGATTTTCTTATCATCAGTCTTTATTTATTTTAGTTATCTTTTTTTCATGGGCCAAACCGTTCCCAACGGTTAGATTTTGATACTTGACAGTAGTTTTCAGCCCGTGGGGATTGAGAACGCCCCTCAGGCCATGCCGCGGGCCGGCTTGGGTGACCGGTTCAGGGTCGACCCCGGTTGGTTCTTGACAAAATGGTACCAAAGGCAGGTTCTTGTTATTTGGAATGTCCGGTAGATGATGAGGAGGATTTGCGGGGCTCAGGAGGTAGGTTACGGGTCGGTGCCTGATCACCACCACTCACAACGAGACCTGGGTTACTAAGGCTAGTCCAGGATATAAGTCTTTTGTCTTTGGTTTTTTTGGATTGAGGGATGAAAATGGGGGAGAATCAGTACATGTTATAGCCTCACATGGGATGGTGACCCATGTGGAGTCCAAGTGTCGGTTTAAGGTCCTCTTAGTGTTATTACTTACTTGGGGCATGGCTCACCATCGTGTCGTCGGGTTAGGCACAGACACTAGATCCTATTTCAGATGGTTTATAGTTGGTTTTTTTTCATTTTGAACTCGGTAGATGTGATCATGTGTTGAAAATGAAAGTGATTTCAAAATGAAAAAAAGGGGGTTTTTTCCAAATTGTTTTTGAAATTAGTAAAGTCAGTTTTTAAAAATAAAGTGTATCGGTTTGGAAAAACATGGTATGTGTTTGGATTTGGTAAGGAAAAGGAAGTTTTTGAACCTTGTAACTACTTATGGAGGGACACGTGTGTGTGGTTATGTACGGAGAGTGTGTAGGGGCACTTTTTTGCAGATTATGTGAGCGAGATTGAATGAATGCACATGTGATGGTTCATAAGGTTCCATAGGTGGGTTTTAAAGTTTTAAAGAAATACTAGTTTTGGAAAAGTGATTTATGATTATATTTGTATATGTTTCGCTTATGGTCATGTTTCCCTTGTCTTGTGATGTTGATTTGATTGAGTTTTGGAATGATGCCAGTTTCGAAGGTGTTTTTCGTGTTGTTATGAGTATGCCGCCTAGAAAGCCTCCAAAAGATGTTAATGAGTTATGCTCAGTTCCCAGTTCTTTTGTTTGTTTCCTGATTATTGAGGTAATCGATCTCTATTAAAGGTAGTTGTATAGTTCAGAAAGATAGTGTGTATTCAAGCTATTGGGAACTCCCAGGGTAGTTAAGGTTCATACTATCCCAGAGTTAATTGAGGGTTCATTTCTAGACTACTAAAGGTGGGATTTCTCATCATCGTTAGAGTCTAGGGTGTAGTTGGTGGGGGTCAGATCTTCTGAAGTTTTCCCGTTTGGCAAAGAGCGGCGTTTGTACTGACTCCCAGTTTATTGGACCGTTCTCTCATATGCCACTAGTGTGGCCATTTCAGGCTTTCTACGCTGCCTTGTCACATCCATATGAAGCCTTGTTATCGTGCGACTGTTCGGGTCACCAGAGAGAGTTCTGAAAGAAGCGTCATTTGGGAGGAAGGAGTTAGGGACTTGAGGACTCAAATGCTTTACTGTGAGGCAAGATATGCTTAATCCATTAGGGCCCATCCACAGGCCTTGAGGTGAAGCTCGCGCATAGCCAGGAGTTTCCGAGGGTGTGTAGAACCTCAGTCCAGATAACGTTTTCGGCTTTGGGATGGAAATATCCAAAATTTCCTGGTTCTATTCTCGTCTCTGTCGTAAAATCATCCTTGTTGTGGTGGCGTGATGAGTTTGTTCCACCACAATCCAAGCTATCTTATTTGCTCTCAGTATGGTTTTTAAATTGTTCGGTCTATTTGAATGGTGTGGGCCCATGAATAGATGGACCTGTTCTGATTTTGAGTTGGTCTCAGCTGTGTTTGTTAGGGGGATGTTCATTTCATGAAATTTATGGGAGGTTTTGAGTTAATTCTTCATCCTTAAGTTGCTGGTTTGTTTTGTAGCAAGTTTTCCGACAAAGGCTCAGGTGTGTTATTTGGTCCATGTTGGGAAAATGAACGAGTTTGGTTTGGGAGTTCCCGCGTTTCCCCCCCTGGGGGGGTAGTGTGTTCGAGTTTCGAGGGTTTCCATGTTAGTGAATTCTTGTGGGGGGTAGAACCCTCCCATGTTCTCCCATCAACTTCAGGCAGTGATTGTTCATGAGTTGGTCGGGTGTGAAGTTTGTTGGTAATGGTTAACCCAAGCCTCTCGGTTTCTTCTAGTTTGGTTTGGTCATGGACTCCAGTTGTGTCAACTATTGTCTTGGTGACTTTCTGGGGGCAGAAAGTGTTTGTGGTGGGGAGAATTGTCACACCCTAATCTCATATGCCTATTTATTTTATTTTATAATATTTTTATTCTTTTCTTGGTCCTGTGCCTTTTGGATGAGGGTTAGTTGGGCGCCGGTTTGATATTTTTGATGTTTGATGTTTTGGTGGGCCTCAGGCCGGTGCGCGGTCACCGCACCACTAGCGGTGATCGTGTATTTGGTCATAGTGAATGCGTTCTTGCCCGATCGTTCAAATAAATAATAAAATTAGATGAATAAATTAAATTGACTAAAAAACAAATCTAAATAAAACTTTATAATGATAAAATATGATTAATGTTTAACCCATAATCAAAATAATATTATTGCGCAGATGATAATAATATTATTACTTAATTTGATAATATTATTACAATTTAAAAAAATGGATAAGAACTGATAATAATTATTATTTGTTTTATTAATATTTATTATTTATTATTATTATTATTATTATTATTATTTATTTATTTATTAAAAACCATAACGCTACTCGTTTTATCCCCCTTTCACTGTCTCTTTTAGGCACCGCAATCCCCCTCCTACCCAGGCCCTCGCCTCCCTACACGTCCACGACTCCACCTCCCCCCTCCTCCTGGTTGGCCGCCTCTGTCACGCACCATGCATAGCGCTGCCCCGTCGTGCACCCTCCCCATCCCCGCATCATTGTCTGGCTCCCGCATCCACCCTTGTTTGCTCTCCCTCTCCTATGGGTCCCTTCACCCACCGCCCTCACATCATTCCCCCCGGCTCACCCAACACCCCCTCCCCCTCTACCTGTCAAGCCGGTGCAAGGCCACCCGCCGCCCCCTTTCTCCTTGTTCAGCCGGCGCACGGCCGCCCGCCTCCCCCTCTATTAGTCCAGCCGGCACATGCCCCCCCCCCCCACCCCCTCTTTTTTTGGTGAGACCCACTGGCAGCAGCCTACTCCCCTCCCCCTGGTAACCTTGTCTAGCAAACATGACCCCCCTTCCCGGTGCGCTTCCGGCAAACCAGACCTCACCTGTCCGATGACCAGCAGCAAAGAATTACCTATTGCGCAGCACCTCCGCATTGTTTTGGCGTGTCTATGAATCCCCTCATCGGGTTCACGATGGGTGTTTCGGGCCATGTAGGATTATGTACTGTCCTCTACCACTGAAGGCGAATCCATTCAGATTGCTTCGGACAATCCGTCGTTGTTCTTCAGTCTTTATTTATTTTATTTATCTTTTTTTCAAGGTCCAAATCATTCCAAATGGTTAGATTTTGATGTCCGGCACTATTTTCCTCCCTATGGGGATTGGAAATGCCCCTCGGGCCATGCCGCGGGCCGGCTCGAGTGACCAGTTTAGGGTCGACCCAGGTTGGTTCGTGACACTTAAACTACCATGAGGCATAGGCTATCACATTATTATTTTTCATGAGAACACAGTTCAAGCCTTTCTTTTAAGAATCAATGTATATCATGAAACATTCTCTACTTTTTTTAATGTGAGTACAGGTGCAGTGATCATCCAATTCTTTATATCCTTTAATATTTCCTCACATTATTCCATCCAAACATACTTTACCTCTTTCCTTGTAAACTTAGTTAAAAATATTGACAATCGTGAGAAATTTCTCACAAAACTATGGTAGTACCAAACTAATCCAAGAAAAATATAGATTTATATGACACTTGAGGGTCTAGGTTATTCCTAAATTTCCTTTTTTTTAATGGTACATAGAAATTCCCTCAATTATGATCACATTTTCCAAGAATGTGACTTGATGAATCCAAAAGTCACACTTTCTGAACTTGGAATACAACTTATTCTTACTTAATTTCTCCAACACAATCCTTATATGTTCTTCATATTCCTCCTTTATCTTATAGTATATAATAATATCATTGATAAACACTACCAAAAAAATTGAGGTAATGTCTAAAGTCTCTACTCATAAAGGCCATGAATATTGAAGAGGAATTAGTAAGTTTGAAGGGCATAACCAAAAACTCATAGTGCTTATACCTTGTACAGAAGGCAGTTTTCTGAATATTCATCTTCACCTTGAGATGATTATATCCAGAACAAAGATCCACCTTTGAGAACTATTGGTCTCCTCATAACTGATCGAACAAGTCATCAATACTTGGAAGATGATACTTGTTCTTTATAGTGATCTAGTTGAGTTCCCAATAATTAATACACAATCATATTGATCCATCCTTCATGTTGAAAAACTTCACAAGTGTAAACCAAGGTGATACACTAGGACGTATGAACCTTTTGTCCAAATGCTCTTGAAAATGCTTCTTTAACTCCTCAAACTTGATAAGATCCATTGTATAGGGACACTTTAAGTTAGTATTAGCTCTAGGTATGAGTTCTATTGATAAAACTACCTAAAAATCTAGGAGAAGTTTGGGTAACTCTTTAGGAAATACATCACTTCATTCCCTCATGAAGGCATTTTCACTAGGTTGAAACTTTCCTTTAACTCAACCATTTGAGTGAGGTATGATTATTTACAGAAAATCAACACCCACACCATTAAAGGATTTTACAAAGGATATTCATGATCTTCCTTGTATTTATAGAGGAGCATGGGATGGTTTGGAATGTGAAATGATATTTCCTTTTCTTGAAATTTGATGTGTTCTCTATATAAGGAGAGCGAATACATCCCTAGTATAGCATCAAATTCCACCAAGGGAAATATTATGATATTTTCTAGGAGAATCTTCCTAGATATGACAATAGAAGAAGAGTCCATCACTTAGGTTTCAATGATTTCACCAATTGGGGTTTTTATAGATATATTGACTTCAAGGTTTTAGAGATTTTATTCAATAGTTCGAGAAACATTTCAAGATATAAATGAATGCGTAGAACTAGAATCAAATAAGAATTTTTCCATTCTTGATTGAATTGTAAGTGTACTTGTATGAATTCATTTTTGTTACTCCACTTCCATAGAAGTGATGGAATAAGCCTTCCATTGATCTTTTGGATTTGGTTATTGATTATGTTGATTACCCTCAGGGACTCTATGTTTAGTGAACTGGCTTTCATAGTGCCCTTGTTCTCTATAATTTTAGCATTGGACCATGGGTGGTTCGCTCCTCTATTTCACTACATTTTCATACTTCATCATTTCTTTTCAACATTCATGAGATATATGTCCTTATCTCCCACACTTGAATCATTTCCCCATTCCTTTTAGGTAGTTCCCATGATGATTCTTCTCGCATTTTTTACATTTGGGTGGTTGAGTTTTCTTTCCCCCCTTCTCATTAGATCCTCTGGCTTAAAACTCCATCTTTAGTTTCTTATCACCAAGGCATGGGACCATTCTCCAAAATCCATCTACACTTTGATAGAACATTGAGAAACTTATTTATAACCCCCAAAGTATCTAATTTCTAGAGCCTCTAGAAGGTTTGGTTTTAATCCACTAAAGAATCTATAATTTTTTCTATCATTGTTGATAACAAAAGCTGAAGTGTACCTTAAAATCATTATAAACTTTTCTTTTTATTCCATGATAGATTGTCCTTAATTTTTCGTTAGCACTGTGAATTATCTCTCCATATTTGTATGAAGAGTTCAAGGTAAATACTTATTAAGAAACATTATCTTAAAGTCTTCCAACTCCGACTCTTCAATTTCATCCTTCGACTTGATGTTCTTAATCAAATCACACCATTGATCAGCCTCTATATCTAAATTATAAATGTATATATTCACCTTCCCCATATCATAATAATTAATCACAAAAAATATATTCTCCATTGATTTGACCCACTATTATGTGGCTAGTGGGTCGAAAAAATCATTAAACATCGGTGTTCGTTGCTGCATTGAACACTCAATATCCAGTTTCTCCCTCTTTAGTGAAGTCATACGTTCCACATTATTCTAGTTATTTTTCGTAACCTAAGACAGGTGGGTAATAATTTCCATGAAATTTTGATCTCCACCTTCTAAAGCATTGGGGATATCATTCGGGCAATCACTGCATTATCCCTTTCATGGGTTGGTGGCCTGGTTTCTCCTATTTCCCACCATTTTCTAAAATAGAAAAGGTTATAACAAAACATAAGTCAAAAAGTAAGGAATAATTTATTCCTTTGTAAAATTATGTCTAGAGGGATATCTTGTGGGATCCATATGTTTAGAAAATCTTCTCATGTGATTACATATACTTAGTCTCATACAATGGGTTTTTACTAAAGTTCCCTAATCCTAATTCCCAAATTAACTAAACTGTGCTCTGATACCAACTATAGTGACCCTGTTTTTCTTAAATTACTATTACATAATTTTAATGATAAAAAACATAAAATAATTACATGACCAGGATATAAATGTTTAATGTCTTGGTAAAATTAGGACCACACATAACTTTCACAAAATACAATATAAACATTTATTTAATTCCTTCTTCTCTAGCTTCTTATTAGCCCTTTATTTATCCTTAGTACAAGTAGTCACCATAGGATATAAATCAAAGAAATGGGTGAGATAAAAGCCAAGTAAGAGGATATATATGAATATGAAAAAATATAAAATTAGGTGACCATAATCATTATCATCGTAACATATGAATGGGATCATAATCATGATAGGAAGTGTTAAGAAAAAACTTGAAATGTGTCAATGAATAAAAATGAAACATCATGTCTTAGTGGTAAAAAATCACATGTATTTGTGAAAAAATATTGAATCATGTTCATGAATATTTCAATTTTCTCAAGAGATACATCACATTAACCAATTAATTGGAGTGATATATAATTTCAAGCATACATGTCACATTATAACATTTACATTATCATGCATGCTACATAGAACGTCTATCAATCTTGGAAATATATAACCCATGTAAAGGAATGGATTTCATTTCATATATAATACTTTCATAAACATTGGATTCCCAAATTAAATAGGGAGTAACATACTTGATAAAATAATCATCAACCATGAGTGAAGAAGAAACAATCTCGAGAAGTAAAAGTGTGTTTTTTAAAGCGTTATTTTGGAAAACATAGTGTTTGAAATAAACTAAAGTAAAAAATATTTATATCCTATAAAAGGTAATATGATGATGAAGAAATTATATTTAAGTAATATCCTTTCTGAAAATGGTTTGAAAGAAGGAAACCCCAAAGAAAGAGAGTTGGGTTTGAGAATTCCCCTTACCTTATGTCTGAATGATTTATTCACTTTAATATTCTATATAATCACATTATATTCATTAATTAACAAATCCAGAACCTTTTATACATTAATTTTATTCATTATGGTTTTATTAAGTTCATTTATAATCTTTTTTATGAGTTATATAGTTTAATTTCATCATTTGGGAGCGTTCCTTTCCATGGTTTTCATGATCAGTTCACTTTTATACATGAATGGAAGTTCATGTAAAATGAGGGTAAATATCCAAAATTGTTATTATATGTTATTTATGATATTATAGAAGTTTAAATTATCTTAAAAATAATTTTTTTTATATGTTATTAGGATGAATCCTTAGATAAAAGTTAATGATGATCGTTTTAGGTTAATTTTTGCGGTTTCTTCGATCACAACGAACTGATTTTGTTTTATAATTTAGTATTATAAATATATGTTAGTTCCAGAACATAAAGAGTTTTTTAAAATAAATTTTAAAATATGTTTCAACCATTATAATGGTTTTATTAACATTTTTAAGGGATAAAGTAAAATGAATGTGTATCGCCCACGATGTTGGTAGATCGACTCATCACAGGCAATGATTTCATTTTTTTGAACAAGAGGGAGAGATGGAGGATTTTAATGATGAATATTATATTAACATGATATAATTACATTATATCAACCATAATAGAGTTATCATTCCATTTGGATAATATAAGGTGATAATAAGAGAATAAAAGAAATGAAATTGAACATAAATTTAAAGAAAAAGGAAGAGTATTTTTACCTCTTGGATTTATCCTCCTTAAAAAACTCCTTAAGGAAATGGTTTTGGTACTTTAAGGATAAAAAGATCATTTGGACATGGGAGAGGTTATTGGGGAGAGTTTTGGGTAGAATTTGGACAAGGCTCAAAGCTTGGTATGTGTGAAGGGAAGAGGTGGTGAGGGGTGGTATTTATAGTGGAGGAGAGGGGTGTTTTCTCATTATTATATTCATTAGTTTATTATTTTGGATCAAGACTATGAATAATTAGAGAATTATCTCTAAATATATTAAAATAATGAAGGAGAGTTATATATTTAGGGCTTATATCATCCTTACATCATATATGACTCCATAATTCATGTATTTAGCTTTTATTGTAAATTATCATATTTTACTATTCTTAAAAACTCATGTATTTTAGAAAAATCCAAAAAATCACCCTAAAAATTTTTCATCATCTAGAATTAAAAAATGAACTCTAATTTATGAAAATAATTTTCTAAATATGAGTAATTTAATTTTTATTTAAAATAATCATTTACTTGGAAAATACATATTTTAAAATTATAACTGATTTTATAACTCTTTTAAAAATTATTCAAGGTATTATAAAATTATCTTAAAATCATAATATATCAAAATATTAATTTATAGATGCATTTTATTAAAATTAATTTTCTTTCTAATTATTAAATAAATCATAAAACTTTAATTTAATATTTATGGCTTACAAAAATGCCAACACTTAGTTAATATTTATTTATATAGACTATGATATAATTAAAATATTATTTTATTTCTAAAATGGCTAATTTTTTTTGATAATTTAATGGATGATGTTAATATTCATTTGTATAGTTTACTATTTATAAGGGTCATATTAATATTCCTAAGGTCAAGTCACTATTTCATTGGTATGAGTTCCTTAACTTCTAGAAATACTTCTTATTTTATTAATTATTCATTTATAAAGTTTTTATTATGGCCTATAAGTGATTTTATGTGATTTATACAACATGAAATTACTATAATAATGGATAAATTTCATTGATAAATTTGTGGGTTGTTACACTAACAAAAATTCCAATTAGAAAACATGATATAAATAAAAATATACATAATTGAAATATAAATATAACATTACACTATCATTTCAATTAAAAATTAAAGTAAAAAAATATTTACATTTATGTGATATTTAAAATTAATTAAAAAAATTACAACCAATATACAAAATCTTAACTCTTATAGAAGGATATATAAAAAGATTAAATTTCGTACAAAAGCTTGTCCCTACAATAAAAACAATGTTGATTTCAATAAAAGTAAAAAATAAATTAATTTTATATAGTCCACATATGAAAAATTATACTATTAATTACTATATACGTTAATAATATTATCAATTATACAATTAATTATATTATTAATGATTATATTGTAAATGTTATATTAATTATGAATTATTAATTATATTATTAATTAATAATTTTAATTATTAAGCTATATAAATTGTTTTGTTAATTAATAAATATATTAAGGATATTATTAGTTATTAATTATATTAATTATTTAAATAGTTGTTAATAATTATACCATTAAACTAAAAAGATATTTTTATATTGAATACACACACTTGCAGTCACACAGACCACATCATGTATTGGATTGATGTGCAGTCAATTCCTACACACAAAAAATGAATTATGGATCGTTTTACTAATGTACCAAGACAATATGAGCTCATTTATCCATTTATGGCTACATGACACATATTTTAAAATAAAATGACACTTTTATATTGAAGACACATACTTTGAGTCATACTGGCCACATCGTGTGTTTGATTGATGCGCGATCACTAACTACATTCCAAAAATGAATTACGGATCATTTTACTAATGTTTCAAGACAATAAGAGACCATTTACTTAGTTTTGGATATGTGATGCACATTTTACAGTAAAATGATACTTTTATATTGAAAACATGCACTTAGAGTCACACCATCCAAATCATGTATCATATTTGTGTGTGGCCAATTCCTACGTTCCAAAAATGAATTGTGGATAATTTTTATAAAGTTTGAAACAATATGAGTTTATATTCTCATTTTTCATTATGTGATGTGTGTTTTACACTAAATGACACTTTTATATTGAAAACACACACATAGAGTCATAATGGCCACTTCGTGTGTTGGATTAATGTGTGTTCAATTCCTATATGTCACAAATGAACTATGGATGGTTTTAATTATATTTGAAAAGAATTTCTGCTCATTTTCTCAATTTGGGCTATATTATGTGTCTTCTAAAATAAAACGTGACTTTTATATTGGAAAAAAACACTTTGAGTCATACCAGCCACATCGTGTGTTGGATTGATGTGAGATTGATTCCTATATGTTTCAAATAAATTATGGATTGTTTTCATAAAGTTTAAAAATAATCAAAGCTTATTTTCTTGGTTTTGGCTATGTGATGCATGTTTTTAGCTAAAATTATATTTTATATTATAAAGACACACTTTGAGTCATACTAGCCAAATTTTGTATTAGATTGTCATGCGGTCAATTCTTACACATCACAGATGAATTATGGATAAGTTTATTAAATTTTAAAAACAATCCCAACTCGTTTGCTCAGTTTTTACAATGTGATGTGCATTTTAAACAAAAATGAAACTTTTATATTGAAAACACACACTTGGAGTCATACCAGCCACATCATGCATTAGATTTATGTGATCTATATTAATACATGGAAAAAATAAATTATGGATCATTTTCCTAATGTTTCATGATAATTAAAGATTTTTTACTCAGTTTTGGCTATGTGACATGCATTTTACACTAAAATGACACTTCTATATTGAAAACATAGGATTGGAGTCATACTGACCACATTGTTCGTCATATTGAAAAGCAATTGATTTTTAAATGTGAAAAATGAATTATGGATAATTTTCATAATATTTTAAGATAATAGGAACTAATTTACTCGGTTTTTTGATATGTGACACACATTTTACACTAAAATAGAACTTTTATATTGAATACAAGAACTTGGAGTCATACTAGACACATCATATGTTGGATTAATTCATGGTCAATTCTTATACATCTCAAATTAATTATCAATCATTTATCTAATGTTTTAAAATAATCTAAGCATGTTTGCTCGGCATTGGCTATGTGACATGCATTTTAAACTAAAATGAAACTTTTATATTGAAAACACACACTTTCAATAATACCAGCCACATAATGTGTCATATTGACATGATGTTGGTTCATACATATCACAAATTAATTATGGATCATTTTATTAAAATTTAAAAATAATATGAGCTCATTTTATTAGTTTTGAGAATGTCATGTGTGTTTTAAACTAAAATGAAACTTTTATATTGAAATCACAAACATGGAGCCATATAGTCTACATCATGTGTTAAATTGATGTGTGATAAATTCTTACATTACAAGAATAAATTATGGATTTTTTCCTAAACTTTTAGGAAAATTCATGCTCGTTTTCTTAGTTTTATCTATGTGATGTGTGATTTACACTAAAATGACATTTTTATATTAAAACATGCACTTGGAGTCATATTAAACACATCATGTGTTGTATTGATTTTTTCGTTAATTATTATAAACAAAAAATGAATTATAGATCATTTTCATAAAGTTTCAAGACAATCTAGGCTCGTTTACTCAGTTTTGGATATGTGAATAACGTTTTATACTAAAATGACACTATTATATTAAAAACATTCACTTTGAGTCATACCATCCACATCATGTGTTATATTAACATGTAGTTTATTCCTATACATCAAAAATGGATTATGGATCATTTTCCTAAATTTTGAAAACAATCCAAGCTCTTTTTATTAATTTTTTATAATGTGATGCACATTTTAAACTAAAATGACACTTTTATATTGAAAAAATGCACTTGGAATCATACCATCCGCATCATGTGTTTTATGATGTGAAGTTTATTCCAACATGACAAAAATAAATTATGGAACACTTTTCTAAATTTTTAAGAAAATGAAATATCATTTACTTATTTTTTTCTATGTGACACATGTTTTAAACTAAAATGTCATCTTTATATTGAAATTGTGAACTTGTAGTCATACCGGTCACATAGTGTGTTGGATTAATGTTTGGTTGATTAATAAATGACATAAATTAATTTGGGATAATTTTTCTAAAGTTTCAAGACATTCTGAGCTCATTTACACATTTTTTACTATGTGATGCATGTTTTACACTAAAATGACACTTTTATATTAGAAACATGCACTTAGAGTCATATCAGCCACATCATGTGTCAAATTAATATACAGTAAATTCCTAGAAATATTAAATGAATTATGGATCATTTTTCTAAATTTTTAAAACAATATGAGATTTTTTTTATCAGTTTTCTCTATGTGACATGTGTTTTAAACTAAAATGACACAAAAAAAGAAGTTTAATCATCTGACGACATAATATTTTGAATTTAGGTGCAGTTGATTCATACATATCACAATTGGATTATGGACCTTTGTCCAAAATTTTGAAAACAACCCAAGATTATTTTTTTAGTTTTGAAAATTTGCCACATGTTTCAAAGGAAAATTACATTTTTAATTTGAAAACACACACTTTGAGTCATACAATCCACATCATTTGTCAAATTGACATGTGGTCAATTCCTACATGACATAAATGAATTATAGATCATTTTCCCAAATATATGATCAAGACAGTATGATATTTGTTTCTTGGTTTTGACAATTTGAAACATGTTTTAAAGTAAAACGACACTTTTATATAGAAAACATGCATTTAGTTTCATTCCATAGACACCGTCTATCAAATTGATATTTGATCAATTCCTGCATGTCTCAAATAAATTATGAATTTTTTCCTAAATTTTGGAAACTATATAATATTTTTTTCTCAGTTTTGAAAATATGATACATGTTTTAAACTAAATTAACTTATAGAGATCAACCAAGATCTCAACATTTTAAACTTTAAACCCTGGTTCAACTTCCTTTATAGTTAATTCCTCAATTCTAATTTGATAATTTATAAGTCTAAGAGCTTGGAATTTATTGTAATAGGGCCTATAATATTTTTAAAAACTCATCTAAAGGAAGAAATAAATAAAAATAAAATTATGAGGACAAAATCATGGAAGTACCTTTTGAAATAGTTGTTAATATGTCCTCAAATTTATGGGTAAAAGGATCCTTGGACCATTTCTCTCTCTATATTATCTCATATAAATCCATGAATTCCAATATCCTTGAGAAACATATCAAATATTTATTTCTTTTTAGGTTCATCAACAAAGAATTTTTTAGTTTCTACCAACTCATCCTAACCCCTGAAGGAAAAAAAATTAGTGAACAATTGAAATTTATTTTATTCTGTACTATATCGCCGACATAATTGGTAATAACATCAACTTGATGTCAGCAATCATTCTAACACAATGTACTCTTCCCAATCATCTCTAAAAAAATTACTACATCATTTGTGTACATAGACAATTGGAAGTCCTAGTAGTACTGAGAAAATATAAACAAATAAATAATTTAAAAATATTTTAAATGAAATTGTAATTTACTTCAGAAATTAATTTTTTGGGCATGTTAGTTTTGTGGTGGTATATAATATCCTTTATAAATTTGAAAATGTAATATCTAAAATTTTTGTCATTAGTTTGTTTTAGAAACTACAAAAAAATTATCCAAAATAATTAAATTATTTTAAAGTATGAATTGATGGTTAAATATTACTATATATATCTTAATTTTATTCCATTTGAAGAAATATATAGGTTTTTTTATTCATTCACTAACCTTATACCATGATTTATCTTATATTTATATATCACAATATCATAAAATAATTCTTATTAAAACACAAACTAAAATATAAAGTTTTATGTTTATCTATAATTTTTTTATTGTAGTGCATTACAAATTCACAATGGACATCAGGTATGGTCAATTTGTTGGAAATTCATTCTTTGGATCTAAAAAATAAACCTTCTAGGTATCCAAATTGATTGTGATTAACATCTATTTCTTCCAAAAAAATAAAAATAAGTAATTAAAAATAAAAAATATAATTTATATGACTAGATTGTAGAGTTTTACCCCTACATTGTAGTCATCAAGAGGAGTCTATCATCTATTATTTTATTTTAAAATTCCTTGATTATGTCATATTTTTTATTTTCAATTTATTTTAATTATAAAGGAACTTTTTTCTATAGCAATGATAGAGGTATTAATGAGTCCAAATCTTTCTTCAATAGGTTTTACCTTTATATATTAGTAAAATATATGCCTTTAGAAAATCTGAATACTTATTCACTATAATGAACATGGTAGATCATTTTATGGAAAAAAGTATTATGAAAATTTAACTCATGTATGTATACATAACTGAGTCCCCAACCATTCAAACATGATAATCTCATTTATACTCTTGAGATCAAACATGTCTATAATGTTCTCTACAAATATTTCTTCTTGATATTCAATTTATAAAAAAATTCCATATTTGAATGTTTTATCCACGTGAGCTTGTATTTTTAATATATGTTGTAGTGGAATTGGTGGGGTGAAGGTACCCTCATATGGTCCTTTTGTTTTCTTGGATGATTTTCTGCATTTTCAAGATTATACCTTATTTTTTCCCTTTATTTTTTAATTTTATAATATTATACCACATTTTAAACCTTTTATCATCAATTGTTAAAGTTTTTTTATTTAAAAATAAATTGTTAAAGACATACCTCATGTGTCTTTATTGTTTTAAATAGTTATGCTGTGAAATTTCCTGTATAATTATCAACCATGGTAATATCTAGATCATCATGCGGAACAAGAAACTTATCACTTAGATAAATATATACTTCAATTCCCACTCGCACATGATATTTTTGGAGTTTTTTATTTTGTATCATATCTCTTAGAATATTTTACACCATACCCCTTACAACATGGTGATTCTTGGGTGTTGATAGATATAAATCACATACAATTTCACCATGAAGAATTTTAGAAATATAAAGTTATTGGAAGTTTTTTTATTCACATTTAGGATAAATAGTTATGAAAAAATTGATTAGTTAGGTAAGTAAGATGATTTAGTGGAATGGCTACCCTCAAAGCTAGTAGGGTTATGTTGCTCCTCATGCATTGATCATCGTTCAACCAATAGTTATATTTGATCCTTTCACATATATTGGTCCAAAAAACTAGATCAGACAATAATATCATTTAAAGAATCTATTTTTTTCTGCATTCCATTAATCATCTCATATGTATCTCATTGTTTTTTTGTCTTCTCAAAATAATTATAAGGTGAAACTCCAAAACCTTCACCACTAATGTGGACATACTTTTCTAGCTATAACAAAGACATTGAAAGTAGTTATTATTTAGATAAAATTGATTTCAATTCTTATGGATAACCCATATAAAAAATATATGAAATTAAATAGATATTTTTATATAATACTCTTATAAATAATAACATATAACTATTATGTAATAATTTTTCATGATTTCTATACTACTTGTGTGTTCCCATATACTAGTTTTCCATATTTATTTACACATGCCTTCTTCCATAGCACATTACATGGAATGGAAGTGTCTTTGGATTTTGATTCATCAATATGCATATAAAAAAATAACATGTAGTTTTATATCAAATAAAAATTTTACTATATATTTAAAATACATATAATTTTCTTTTCAAGTGAAATGTACCCTATCCTTGCTTTATGGTAGGGGTACATTGGTTTTTCTACACATTTTTTATTTTCAAAACTCCATTTTTGTTTCATAAATTAACAAATTTGAATCAAATTTAATAAAATAAATAATTTCAAATAAAATGTTATTAAATACAATGCACCTAATAGGATTTATTATTGTAAAAAATAATAAAATATTTCCATGTTTTTTGGTTTATAATGTGTGTATAGGTAACTAGTGGGTGGGGGTTTACTTTCCCCTTAACATCCCTAAGATGTTTATTTGTAATAAGTGTTCAGAATCCTCTTTCATCTTTTCCTATGACCATGAAGACATATTTATTATGGATTTCATCTAAAATAAATGAACTCTACAAGAGGTAATGAATAGTAAATCAAACTTTTATTACATAATGTTTCTGTAAAATAGTGAAAGTATATTGTAACATTACCCAAATAACTTCCCAAATGGTTTCCTTCAATTTAGGCATGACATTGTGTCACATATCTATATCAATTGGAACATGCATTAACATTGTGAACCCAATGTAACTATCGAACATTAACTTATTATGGTCAAGAGTTTGGATATGATGATTTCATCCAACCTTAGATTTTATACCTTTACTTATTACCTTGATAATTGTAGTTAACATTGTGATTCTATGACATTATTGTTTTTTTTCATCAGTATATTTTTTATCCCCTATTAATTTTGTAGCTTTATCATAAATTGTGTGTTATTCCTTGATATTTCAAGCATTAGCATGTTGATAATTTTTCATATACATGCCTAGATAAAAATTAAATTTAGATTATTGAAATGCAGTAGATAACACATAATATTATGAGGAAGATAATAGTATATTAAAAAACACTTTAACTTTCTCACTGAGTTCTATTTTTTTCTTTAAATTTTGAATGGATTTTGATCCTCTATCAAGTATCCAAATCCTCTACATGTCATACTCTCTAACATACTAGAAATTTTCTACATTGGGACTACCATGAAAATATTGTGATCTCTCAATGAAAGTCTCATCCTTAACTGAATTATCATGAGAACATGATGTTGTTTTAGTATCCTAGAAAAAAATACCAATTAATTTTTAATAGATAGGGGACATAAAATAATTGAACTACTTGTGATGAAATTATGAATGGTTCATCATTATACCCTTCTGAAATAAAATTCACTTTCATAAAGTCGAGTTCATCTAATTTCAATGCACTCTTGTTGCCAACCCATTTTCAACAAAAAATTGATACTTTAGATGTTGTATAATTGAACTATTATATCTATTAGATGTTGCCTAAATATGAAATATTCACATAAATTGTAATTCTATATTTGAAACTGGATACATGCATCGCTTCCTCCAAAAGAATAACTCCACTATTTTACATCATACCACATTTATCATGTTTCGTTGTATAGAACCTATAACCATTAATTAAAAAACCAATGTAAAATATAACATTAGAATTCGGTCCCCTGGCTAGCCATAAAGTTCATTTGACAATTGAATTTTAATTTTTAGATAACTTCTTATAAATATAATCATAGAACCATCCTATAAACTATTTATTAAGGGAATTTTATATCCACCTTTCAGTCATTAAAGGATTCAAATGTCTAAGAAGTACATTGTGGGATTAAAATTATAGAGAATAATCTACACTATTATGTAAAATATATAGGTGATCTTACTCTGAATTTGTAATTATAATTGTAAAAAAATCTATTTTGGAAATGCCTTCACCCAAAAGGTTTCCTCTTTGATGAAATTTTGGGAGACCAATACTATCAATATCTGATAGGTAATTAGTATATAATTCAAAAAATTCTTCAATAATATATTCATTTTCAATTCAACCATTTGGATGACTTATTTTCTTGATATAACATTTTAAAGTATTTATATACCATTAAATTAGGTACACCAATATATAATTTATAGGTCTACATAGTTGAATCTCTCTAAACAAGTGAGCCATCAAGTGGACCATTATATTAAAGAATGATAGTGGGAAGAACATATCAAACTCACATAATATAACTAAAAATTCCTTATTCATGATTAGAAATTTCATCAGGTCTATAACTTTAATATATATAGATTTGAAAAATAAGAAAATTCATTTCAATGTATGTCATACATTTTTAGGCAGAATGTAATGTAAAGCTACAAGAATTAAATATTGTATCAAAACATGAAAAACATGTGATTTTAGACCCTGTAACTTCAAATTAGTCATTTAAATGAAATTATTGACACTTTATGAATATCCCACTATAACTTTGACACTATTATAGAAGTGGAAAAATTTAAAACTTTCTTTTCTAGATAGAGTGTAAGTTGCTGGAGGAATAAAAGTTCATCTTTCACCCTTCACCGGTGTCAAATCTTCCCTTATCGCAGTATAAATCATGTAAAACCTAGCCTTAATGGAATATTTTGGTTTCTCTGGTATATTTATTAATTTTTGAATAATAATATATGATACATATATTTCTACATGCATACAATATATAAACTTTTTGATGTAAAAATAATCTAAGTATGATAATTCAAAGAAAGTTGATATTTTTTCTAACAAGATTTTGTAAGGATTTTTGCAGAAGGTTTATTGAAATTGGTGTCAATATATTTTAATTTATTGAATATTTTATCACCTTTTAGTGGATATGTTGTTGTACCTTGTTCTTTATTTCCATCTAATGATGTTATCTGAGATTGTTTTTTTCATTGGGGTAAAAATTTATGATGTCTTAAAAACACAGTCTTTGATGAATGTTTCAATCTAACTGAGTGTTTAACTTATTCAAAAATGGAACACCCCAATATTAATTTAATTCTATATCCTAAAGAACTTCCATATATAGAAAATTTATTTATCATTCTATACAACATGGCTCTCAATGTGAACTCTTCACTTCTATGCGCATCATATAATGTATCACCAGTTTCCCACATTAATTTCATATCATCAATAAATGGAGTCAAATAGGTATAAATATAATTACTGGGTTGTTTTTCTAGATATAATATAAGGCCCTAGCCTTAAAACATTACATAATATTTAGATAAGTCAATAATTTGACTTTAATTCACATCGATGATCTTTTCAGGTATAGAGTTGTAGATAATTAGGCCATTATGAATACATATCATCTCATAATCATAAAAAAGGATACTATCAAAACAGTTTCCATTTTTCCACCAAAGAAAAACCTTTAAAAAATATAACATGATTTCGTTTCTTGATAAAAATATTTTTAACTTCTTCCTTTCTCTTACTAATCCTTATACCATGAGAAAAAATTTTAAAAACTTAGGATGAGCACAAAAAGCTCAGTAAGGGATATAAAATATGGAATTAAAACATTAGTCCATGAATACTTATAAACCCATGAAATCATAACATTCATCCATAAAACATAAGCTCTTCAAAATACCTCATGAAATCATAGGATTCCAAAAAAACTCATAGAAATCATAAATCATTAAGGGAACTTGTGGAATCCATATCATACTTACTTTGTATCTTTCAAAGCCACATAGGGAGTAACCTTCAGGGTTACGTTTGAAATACCCATCATAGTATATTACTTAAATATCTTAGAATAAACCTTAACATTTACATTAATCATGTTACCCAATTCATTGGAGAGCTATCACGGTCTCACCAGCCCCTCGGTTATCACGAAACCACCCATATACAAAAACAATTCCCATGAACCATAACATAATCATAACACATGATCAAGCATAAAGGAAAAATAACATTTTTCACATTTCAATCATAAGACATAATTTCAAGATATTGATATAATAAATACATTCTCAAAACCATTTTAATACCAAAATACATTTAAAGGAATCTGGTATTTACTTTTATTTTTAAAAACATTATGGCTTGTAGAGGAAACAAATACCAAATAATGGACATGACGGTGGAAAGGTCGTTGTCATTGCATACGTTAAAAACATTCATTTTTTCATTTAGTAAAATGATTTATAGAAAAATATTCCTTTTGAAAAACATTAAATTAAATCAAAATTCAAAGGGGTTGATTATATACCGTATAATGAAAGTCATGTATAAATCAAAATATGCTCAATGAAAGGAGACTGAGATGAAGTTCTTTACCTTGAGGTCGGCTTGACTCGTTCATTATTTAATTTCCTCAATAATAAACATAGTTTAATTTATACTTTTATTTAGAACATTTTTAAATTTTATTATTTATTTTATATCACTTATTACCATATTATAACAATTATTTAATTATTTGAGTTCATATCGGATGTTTTGTTGATGTTCGGTACTTGAGTCAAAAATGAACTTGTTTTGATGAAAATTATCCATGTTGTCATAATTCCATAATCTAAAGAATGATATTAATGATTTAAATATCATATATATCCAGTATAAATGGATTTATAATAGTCTATAATATTTGGTGATAATAAATGAAATTCACCGTTTATGGAGACGGTAGGTCGTACTTACGCATGAACGCTACTTTCATTTCCTTATCATATTAAGAGAATCAAAACTAAATGATAAATATGTATATTATAATTTCATTATAATATAAATGTTATATATTTTACATAGGTTCATTAACACAATCCTTTATACGTTCCATTTATAGCAAGAATGAGTCATATTACTTTGAGGGGGAGGTATTCCACACTTCCTCAAATGAAATTATTGTGTTTACACATTATGGAAAGCATAAAGATATTTTATAATAAAAATTACAGAATAATAGAGAAAATATAAATATAATATATATCCTATATAAATATAGTTTCATTATAATGTCCACTATTTGGAAGGAGAAAATTGAGCAATCATAGTTTCATGAGGCAGTAGTTCGTCGTACACGGAAAAAATATGTTATATATCGATTAGATAGAGGTTTCTATAAGTGTAGGTATAAAAATTTTCATAAAAACATCCTAGTATATTGAGGATAATGGTGTTTTTATAAAATAATATAATAAAAATAGTTTAGTGGGTTGGAGAAGAAAAATAAATGAAAGGGTCTTGAGAGGAGACGTTACCTCAAAATCGGGTAACTCCTTTTGATTTGAGTCAAAAGGCTTTCTTGAATTGCCTTATGCACAAGGTAAGGCTTATATGAGTAAGGGGGTATGTTAGGAGATTATTTTATCTGAATTTGTATGATACAAGGTTCTTGAGAGGTGTGAGTAAGTGGGTAGATATGGTGGCCTTTTATAAGAGGGGGGAGGGGCACTTTAGGAAAGTCTTGAAATATTATTTTATTATAAATTGATTTTAGAATTATAATAACTAAAAAGTGATATATTTAGATTATAATATGAGTATAATTATAAATACTCACAACCAATATGTTTTAGACAAGTTTATGTTACAAATTTAACTTTATCTTTTAGCTTTAACCCTTAGTTAAATAAATTAACTCTTACCATGTCTTCTTGTATTTTTACACTATTTGGTTAATATAGTTACTATAAGTTGAGAATAGAACCTCAAGTGGATCATTAATGACATTTGTAACATTATATAAGTCAGTTTACAGAATATTATATTTTTATTACTATTATATCATTTAATAAAATAGTATTTGTTTTAAAAACTCATTTATGTCAATTTTGACACTATTTAGTAGTTTATTTTTTAAAGTATTAAAAACTTTATTCATTCAAAAAAACTACATTAAATAAAATATATAATGTCATAATAATCCATAAAATTCTTGTATGGAATAAAAAGTTTCAAATTACATTTATTTTAATATTTATAATATCATTTATTTGAATCATTTATTAATAAGGTAATCACTACATCATCATTGTGTCAAAAATAAATTTATATATATAATGTATAAAAATTATAAATAAAATACCATGATTTAGGAAATATTTTTATATTTATAATTACTATTTATAGTAAAATATATCAGTTATATAATCCCATATTAAAATTGTTTTATTAAGAAGATGCATGTTTATGTTATATTTCTCTTTACTTTAAATTAATTATTATAACATGTCATTATCACACCCAAGTGGCTCCCAAATACCAAAAGTCTAGAATAAGTATTTTTTTTTTGGTCTCCCATTACTCATACAATAATAATAGAACACATGTTAGGGTAGTTTTATATTATTTTAATATTATTTTTACCCATATTTGCCTAATTAACCCTTTAACTGTGGTGAATAAAAATAATTATTGAAGTTACTATTAATAATATCCAAAAATAAAAGGTACCTATTTACACAATTTGGAACTTATGATTAAAAATATGGAATCCATTTTTCCAAATTCAAAACATAGAAGTTACAGTAATTAATTTAATATTAAATCCCATTGTCAAAATGAGAAAACGGGTTTTTAAAAAGCAAAAACCAAAAAAAGATTGACAAATGTTTATATCAAATTTCAATGTGAAATTACTTATAGTGACCCTCATTTGATTTAATGATAAAAACTTAATCCAATTACACTTTAAAACCTATTAAAAGCATAATGTAACTATATAAATATATTATACAAAAGGGCAGTTTTGAATTACAATGCGGTATTTTCACTATTCATTAAAATATGAATTTTATCATAAAAATACCAAAAATTTCAACCTAAATAAATTTTAATGTCCCACTTATAGATATTAATTAAATATAACATTAAAATAGACCAAAAATATATTTAAAAAATGGTCTCCATAAAAAATTGGTAAAACTACCTTTTAAAAATATTAGAGTATTTTATGCTTAAAATTGGATTTCTTCGCATTTCAAGCCTCTAAAATTTATTAGATAATGTAAAAAAAATTAACAAATATTTAAAATCATAATATAGTTAATTCTATTCATTCCTAGCAATAAAAAATCTTGGCATTAACTACCATTTAAAATAATTATATTATTCTTGTATTATTTTTCGGTATAACTTAGTGTTGTGTGCAACGTACGATTTCAGAGAAACTCGTTGTTGTGTGTCAGGTATGCTATCATGAATAGAGTCCAATTTAAACTAAAATTAATATTTAATTCAAAAATATTAATAGATATTAAAATGTCTTATTCATTAATTACCAGTGATGTTACATCCTTCCCCCTTTTGGAAATTGCAACCTCACAATTTTATTCACTTATCAAAAAAGTGGGTGTATTTATCCCTCATAGAATTTTCAGATTCCCATGTTTCTCCTTCAACCATATGGTTTTTCAAAAAAACCTTAACCTGGTGAATCACCTTATTCTGAAACACTTTCTCTCTATGGTCAAGAATCTGGATTAGTTATCTTCATAAGAAATATTCCCTTCCAACTAAACTATTATGGACTCAAAAAATGAGATGGATCGAACAAATACATTCTCAACATTGAAACATGAGAAACTTTTTGTACCTGGGATTAACATATAGGTAAATCCACTCAGTAGGAAACTGATCCAACCTTCTTTAATATTTCATAGGGTCCAATAAATCACAGACTCAACTTTTCCTTCTTACAAAAATGCAGCAAATTTTTTCATGGAGAAACTTTGAGAAATACATGATCACTTACCTCAAAAGAAATATCCTTCCTCCGGTTATCCACATAAATTTTCTGCCTTCTCTGATTCATCCTCATGTGTTTATGAATCAACTAAACTTTCTATTCCATCTCTTCTACCAATTCTGGTCCCATAAATTTCCTTTCACCAAATTCATCCCAAAAAGCTGGAGTTCAATACCACTTCCCATATAATGCCTCAAATGGTGACATATGTATACTACAATGAAAACTTTTATTAAAAGAAAACTCAACCAAATAAAGATGTTGGTCCCAACTTACTTGGTAATCCATTGAACAAGCATGTGTCATATCCTCCAAGGTCTGAATTTTTTGTTCTGACTTTCTATCTGATTAAGGATAAAAATTAGTACTGAAATTTAATTTAGTACCCAATGACTTCTCAAGGCCTTGAAAAAAGTTAGAAGTGAACTTAGGATCATGATCAGATACAATGGAGAGGGTAACTCCATGTAATCTGAATATCTCTTTAATATAAAATTGAGAAAGTTGATCTAGAGATAGAGTTTCTCGAATTAGAAGAAAATGATCGTATTTAGTCAATAGATCAACAATAACCCATATTGCATTATTACCTCAATATATCTTCGGTAATCCCACAATGAAGTCCATGGATATATTTTTCCATTTCCACTCTGGTACTGGAAAAGGATGAAGCATCCCCTTTAGAAACTATCATTCTTCTTTCACCTACTGAAAAGTCAAACAATTCATAGTAAAGTTAGCAATAAATATTTTCATTTTATCCAACCAGTAATACTCCCGAAGATCTCTTTACATCTTAGTACTTCCAGGATAAACTAAAAATGGAGAACTGTGAGATTCACAAAACAACTCTATCTTCAAATGTGAATCACAAGGCACACATAATATTTTCCCAAATATCAAAAAACAATCTTTATCAATGTTATATTCAGACAAATTACCCTTCTAAACCAATTCTACTTTTTTCTACAACTCGATATCTTCCTTTTACACTTGCTTTATTCTATCTGATAGAGACGATTTCACTAAAACATGAAACAAAACAGATGAATTTTTTACACCAACAAATTTTATGCCAAAGTTCATCAAATCATTAATCAAAGAGTCACATTCCAAATGTAACATGGTTAATGTTTCATTACTTTTCAGACTCAAATCATCATCCACTTTGTCTGATTTTCCAGGATAGTAATGAATCATGCAATAATAATCCTTAATTAATTCCATCCAACTTCTCTATCTCATTTTTAATTAATTCTGAGTGAATATATACTTAAAAATTCTATGATCAGTATATATTTTACACTTTACGCCATAAAAAAGATTCTGCTAAATTTTTCATGAAAAACAACACCATCTAATTCCAAATAATGGGTATGGTAGTTTAAATCATGAGGTTTCGACTGACATGAAGCATAAGCAATTACCTAATCAATCTGCATTAGGAAATAACCATTTCCTTTCAACGAAGCATCACTATAGATAAAAAATTCACCATTTTTTGAAGGAAGTTCTAAAATTGGGGCATTCACCAATATTCTTTTCAATTCCTAAAAACATTCATCACATTCTTTTGTCTGGATAAACTTAACACCTTTTTAAGATAACTTATTCAGTGGGCTAGATAATCATGAAATAATTTCAACAAACCTCTGGTAATAACCTACTAAACCAAGAAAACTAAGAATACTGGTTATATTTTTTGGTCTTGGACATTCTTCACCAACTTTTGTTTTACTAGGATCAATAGTTATGCCATCTTGAGAAACAATGTGACCAAGGAATGAAATTTTTTGTAACCAAAACTCACACTTACTAAATTTACCATACAATTTATTTTTCATTTAAGGTTTGTAAGACAATTTTTAAATGACTTTAATACTCTTATTTACTTTTAGAATGTACCAAAATATCATCAATAAACACAACCATAAACTTATCCAAGAACTCATAGAAAATTCTATTCATAAGATCCACGAATACAGCAGGTACATTATTTAACCCAAAAGGCATAACTAAATATTCATAATGGCCATATCTAGTATAAAATGTGGTCTTTAGAATGTCTTCTTCCTTTTCTTTCAACTGATGATACCCTGACCTTAAGTCAATCTTTGAAAAATACTGAGCTCCCTAGAGCTGATCAAACAAATCATAGATATGAGGCAAAGGATACTTGTTCTAAATATTAATTTTATTCAAGGCTCTATAATCAATGCAAAGTCTCATTGAACCATCTTTATTTTTAACAAACAAGATAGTATAACCCCATGCTAACGTGATAGGTCTAATGAAACCTTTATCTAATAACTCCTAGAATTGCATCTTTAACTATAGAAGTTCAATTGGAGCCATTCGATAAGGGGTTTTTGAAATTGTATTAGCATCAGGAACCAAGTCAATAGTAAGTTAAACTTCCCGATCGGGTATAATGCTAGGAAAATCATCAAGAAAAACATCAAGATACTCATTTACCACTGGAACATCATTAATCAGAACAGTTCCTTTGTTTTTAATTATATGTGCAAGGTAACATTCATTTCCATATTTTACTAGTTTATCAGCTTCCTAATATGTTATAAATAGTAAGGGTTCATTCTTGTACACAAAGTGACAGTCTTTCTGAAAATAAACCTCTTTATCTTGATAGTAAATCTTATCATGGTAAACAAAATCCAATCCAAACCTAGGATAACATCAAACTCTACTAGAGGAAAAACAATATGGTTTTCAGGTATATTCTTTCCACATACAAGGATATAAAGGTTATTATAATATATTTTTGTCTCAACATTTCTCCCATGTGTTTTTACCATATGTTCTAGATTCAATTCTTGAGATATAATTCCTAATTTATAAGAAAATTTCTCAGAAATGAAAGAATGTGTAGACCTAGAATCAAACAACACATTGGAATAATCTAAATAAAAAAATGTACCTAATACCACATCATTTGATGGCCCTACATCTTCTAAAGTATTTTCAAAGGATTTCACCACCCATTTTTCTTATAGTCTGACTGATTCGAATCATTTGAGTTATTCTTCAAACACTCATTTTCAAAATGACCCATTTCATTATACTTAAAATATTTTATTGACTGTAAATTAGATTTTGTCTTATCACTACCCTAATATTTTTGAGTGAAATTATGAGCCTTATCCCATTTTAACACATCGAAATCACTTACCAAAATTCAAAACTCATTCTCTGGTGTGTTTTTACCAAAATTTCACAAACTGTAAAATTAATTTTCTTACCTTCAGACTTTTTTGAAGATTTATTCCCTTTTACGTGCTACCTCAACCTCTTATTATGCTATTTTTAAAGAAAAAATTATCATCGACAAACTCCATTTCCAAATTCTCCACACATCAAACAAGTTCTTCATAACTTTTGAACTCATGAGAAGATAATTACCCTCAATACTTTTTCTTTAATCCTAAGTAAAAACAATTGGTTTTACTATTAAGATCTTGAATGAAATTTGGAGCATACCTTTCCAGTTGAGTGAATTTTTCTTCATAAGTATCCATTAATTCATACTCTTACCTCATTTACAAGAATTATTTTTCCATCCTACATCAAAATTAATTAGGAAAATATATCTCAAGAAATATACCTTTGAATTCATCCTAATCAAGAGCATCAATCTACTCACTATCCCTAATATTTTTATCCATCAACCACCACTAATCAGCTTCACCTTCAAAATGGTAAATAAAAATACTAACCTTTTGATGTTTTGAACACCCCAATAAATAAAAAATCTTTTCTAGTGACTTAATCCACCCTTCAGTTTGTATGAGGTCAGATGATCCTATGAATGATGGGAGATGTTGCCTCATAAAATTATCCACTACCAATGTGTTTCTTTGTGGTTGATCTAGATGATCTCATGCATGGATACCACCACCATTTATAGCCTGAGTCAACTATGTCATTATTGCAACAAACTGTTTAGTTTTGATTCTAACCATCTTAGGTTTCTGATTTGGTAGGTTTTTTTACTCTGGATTCTATCCCAATACAGCTGCCTTATTTACTCTATGGAAAACCATTCTGAACAAACATATCTTAGACAAAGAAACATGGTAATCTTTAAATTCTGTATCATTTCAATTTGACCATAAAGTAAAAATCATTTATAGATATTCTATTGACAATATCCTAACTCCTAATGTTATCTAAATCGACCTTTGATACCAATTATAAGGCCCTAGCCTTAAAAAATTACATAATCTTGAGATATGTCAATAATTTGACTTTAATTCACATCGAGGATCTTTTTAGGTTTAGAGTTTTATAGAATTATGCCATTATCAATACATATCATCCCATAATCATATAAGAGGATACTATCAAAACAGTATCCATTTTTCCCACCAAAGGAAACCCTTTTAAAAAATAAAACATGATTTATTTTCTTGATAAAAATATTCTTGACTTATTCCTTTCCCTTACTCATCCTTATACTCAATGAAAGCATATTAAAAACTTGGTATGAGTACAAAAATATCAATAATGGATATAAAATAAGGAATGAAAACATTATTCCATGAAAATTTATAAACACGTGAAATCAAACATTCACCCATAAAACATAAGCTCTTCAACATACCTCAGGAAATCATAGGATTATAGAAAAACTCATAGAAATCATAAATCATAAAGGTAACTTGTGGAATCCATATCATACATATTTTTTAGCTTTCACATCCATATAGGGATTAACCTTCATGGTTGTGTTTGGAATACCCATCACAAAATATTCCCTAAATCTCTTAGGAGAAACCTTAACATTTACCTCCATCAATTTACCCAATGAATTGAAGATCTATCACGGGCTCACCTACCCTAGGTTTATCACTAAACCACCCATATACATAAACAATTACCAATAACCATAACATAATCATAACACATGATCAAGCATAAAAGAGAAATAACATTTTCCACATTGCAATCATAAGACAACATTTCAAGATATTGATATAATCAATACATTATCAACACCATTTTGAATACCAAAATACATAAAAAAAGAATACTCTATTTACTTTTATTTTTAAAAACATTACTTCTTGTAGAGGAATCCAAATACCAAATAACAGTCATGGTGGTGGAAAGGTCGTTGTCTCCACGTATGTTGAAAAACATTCCTTTTGTGGTTTAGTTAAACACTTCATAGAAAGAGATTAATTTTAAAAACCATTGAATGAAATTAAAATTCAAAGGGTTTTATTATATACTATATAAAATAAAGTCATGTATAAATCAAAATATGCCTCAGTGAAAGGAGATTGAGACGAAGTCCCTTACCTTTGAGTCCGACATGTCTCGTTTATTCTTTAATTTCCTGAATAATAAAATTAGGTTAATTTATGATTTTCTTTATAATATTTTTAATGTTTATTATTTATTTTATATGACTTATTACCATTTTACAATAACTAGTTAATTATTTGAGTTCATATCGGATTTTTTGTCGATGTTCGGTACTTAAGTCAAAAATGAACTTGTTTTGATGAAAATTATCCATGTTGTCATAAGTCCATAATCTCAAGAATGATATTCAAGATTTAAATATCATATATATCTAGAATATATGTATTTATAATATTCCATAATATTTGGAGACAATAAATGAAATGTACCATTCATGGAGACGGTGGTCCTTACGTATACACGAATGCTACTTTCATTTCTTTTTCATATTAAAAGAATGAAAACTAAATGATAAATATGTATATTACAATTTCAGTATAATATGTATGTTATATATGTTACATAGGTTCATTAACACCATCCTTTATATGTTACATGTATTTCATGAATGAGTCATATCACTTTGAAGGGGAAGTAGTCCACACTTCCTCAAATGAAATAATGGTATTTACACATTATGAAAAGCATAAAGATATGTTATAATAAAAATTAAAGAATAATAGAGACAATATATATATAATATATATCATATATAAATACAGTTCCATCATAATTTCCACCATGATAGGTGGTAGGAGAAAATTGAACAATCATCGTTTCGTGAGGTTTTAGTTCGCCGTACACAGAAATAGCATGTTTTATATCCATTAGATGAAGGTGTGTGTAATTGTAGGTTGAATAATTAGTATAAAAAAATTCTATTATATTTAGGATACTGTTTGTTTTATAAAATAATGGAATAAAAATAGGTTATGGGGTTAGAGAAGGAAAATAAATTAAAGGATCTTGAGAGGAGATGTTACCTCTAAATCGTGTAACTCCTTTTGATTTGAGTCAAAAGGCTTTCTTGAATTTCCTTATAAACAAGGTAATGCTTCTAAGAGTAATATTGTGATGTTAGGAGATTATTCGAGTATAATTTAGATGATATAGGGGGCTTGAGAGGTGTGAGTAAGTGGGTAGAGGTGGTGGCCTTTTAAAAGAGGGAGGATGGGCAATTTAGGAAAGACTTGAAATATTATTTTATTATAAAATGATTTTCAAATTATAATAGCTAAAAAGTGATATATTTAGAGTATAATATGTGGATGAGTCCATATACTCCCAACCAATAGGTTATAGACAAGTTTAGGTCACAAATTTAACCTTATATTTTAGCTTTAACCCATAGTTAAATAAACTAACTCTTACCATGTCTTCTTGTATTTTTACACTATATGGTTAATATAGTTACTATAAAATGACAAGAGAACCTCAAGTGGATAATTAATAAAATTTTCAACATTATCTAAGTTATTTTTCCGAATCTTAGATTTTTATGACTTTTATATCATTTAATAAAATTGTATTTTGTTTAAAGAACTCATTTATGTCAATTTTGACACTATTAAGTAATTGATTTTTGTTAGTCATAACAACATGATTAATTTGGAAAGACTACATTAACTCAAATATAAAATGTCATAATCATCCATAAAATTCATGGATGTCATCAAAAATTTCAAATTACATTTATTTTAATATTTATAATATCATTTATTTGAATCTTTCATTAATAAGGTAATCAGTGCATCATCATTGTGTCATAAATAAATTTATTTATTTAATATATAAAAATTATAAATAAAATACCATGATGTGGGAAATATTTTTACATTTGTAATGAATATTGATAATCAAATAGATAAGTTATATAACCTCATATTAAAATCATTCTATTAAGAAGATACATGATTATGTTATATTTCTCTTTACTTTAAATTAATTATTATAACATGTCATTATCACACCCAAGTGGATCCTACAAAAAGTTCAGCCTAAGGATTTTTTTGGTTTCCCATGACTCGTAAAATATGATTAGGACACGTGTTAGGGTATTTTTATATTATTATAATATTATTTTTACACTTATTTACCTAATTAACCATTTAACCGTGGTAAATAAAACTAATTTCTAAAGTTACTATTCATAATGTCCAAAAATAAAAGGTACCTATTTAAAAAATTTGGAACTTTTGATTCCAATTATGGAATATTTTTTTCTAAATTAAAAACACAAAAGTTACAGCAATTAATTTAAAATTAAATCCCATTGTCAAAACGATAAAACATGTTTTTTAAAAGTAAAAACCATCAAAATATTGACACGTGTTTATATCAAATTTCTATGTGAAATTGCATCCAATGACCCTCATTTGATTAAATGATAAAAAAATTAATCCAACTAAACTTTAAAACCAATTAAAATGATAATGTAACTATATAAATAAATTAGACGAAAAGGTGATTTTGAATTAAAATATAGTATTTTTCACTATTCATTAAAATGTGAATTTTATCAGAAATAACCTAAAATTCAAGAAAAATAAATTTTTATGTCCCACTTCTAAAGAAGAAGTAAATATAACATATAAAAAATACCAAAAATTTATTTAAAAAGGGTTCTCTATCAAAATGTGGTAAATCTACCTTTTAAAAATATTAGAGTATTTTATGCTTAAAATGGGATTTATTCACATTTTAAGCCTCTAAATTTTATTGGATAAATGTAAAAACATTTAAAAAATATATAAAATCATAATGTAGTTAATTATTTTCATTCCTTCTAGTACAAAGGCTAGGCATTTACTACCATTTAAAATAATAATATTATTGTTGTATTATTTTTCAGTATAACTTAGTGTTGTGTGCAACATAAGATTTCGGAGAAACCCATACTTTAATGTTGGGTATGCTATCATACATATTTTCACATTTAAATTAAAATTAATATTTAATTCAAAAAAATTAATAGATATGAAAATGTCTTATTCTTTAATTACCTGGGATGTTACATATAATTAGAGAAAACATAGTATATTTGAACTTCATTCATAAACCTGGTGGAAATTTTTAATTTACCAAAATAATTGGTCATGTAATGTGATTACTAATTTTTACCCCAAAATGATTTATTCTATCTATAGATAACACAAGATGAAGGTTTATCATCTCATTTTCGAAATCAAAATTCTCATAATCAATTCTCTTTCACTAATGAGAGTCTTCTCAGTGATGTAGTTTCCATCTTCAATTCTTGTATCTAGATTCCATATCAATTTTTTAGTTGTTTCCTAACATAGGTATAGTTTTAAAAACCATGTAATGATAGGAAAGTACAAAATAGATTTCAAAGGGCATGCTTTATCTTTCTTGTATCAATTCATGCCACACTTAGGGAAATTTGTGAGTAACTCATGGTTATTAAGAAAAAATATAAAATCATTTGGACAAGAATGTATTTTTTAAAGATCATACCCAATTAATATAGTATTCACTTATAATCATATATTAAATAAGGAAAATCATTTTATTATGGAAGCATATCATTTAGGAGACTAAATAGTTCTATAAAATTGTTTCCACTCCATCCACTTCCAGATTTCAAATTATATAACTTCATTATAGTTGAAAATGTTTTATATTTAGTACCAACAGTATACAATTTCTTCTTAAAATAGTTACTTAACTTCTCAAAAAAATGGATAATCATGAAGGTCATCATAAATTTTCATTTTAATTTCTTCTATATTATCTCCATCACCATTTACACTGGTATTCATATCAAATGATCTATATATAGAAATATAAACCCAATGATTATTTACATTTATTTTTTCACATTTTTAGTCTAACATTTATAGATTTGATTTATTCAATGACTAATAAAATGTTCTTCCAACTCTTTTGAAAAATATGCCTTGAATGTGTACATGGACAAAGGATTTAGGAAGGGTCGTATGGATGTTCTATTGAAAATTCAATGATCTATTTAACTCCATCATCATAATTCTTCGCCATATGATTAACATCCATCCATTTTTATTCATATTCATCCTATAAGGTTTAATAATATTTATTATGTACAAAAAAATTAAGAGATTCACATATGGTATTCATATAATGTATATATACATTGATATATAAAGAAAGTATCCAAATTTGAGTGTATTAATTGTTTATTTTGTGAATTTTTACATATGTTTAACATATTTTTGATTTATATATAGTAGAGATTTAAATAAATTTTAAACAATTTGGTAAATAAGATTTCAATTTGATTACTTAAAAAGGTAATAAAGTCAAGAAAAATTAAATTCAGTCGAGGTTGTAGGGATAATGAAATTAGAGTATATTATAAACCTTAAAATAAGTTCAAAAAATATTTGAAGATGCAAAGTTTTCTCTAGAATAAATTTTAAAAGTTTTAATTTTAAATTCATGTTTTGATAGTTCTAAAATGTTTCTATTTAGGGAGAAAAATCAATGATATTTATGAAATTATTAAAAATGAAACCCTAAAATAGTTAATAATTAATTTATTCTATTAAATCAATGATACAAAACCCCTAAAACTAGTTATCCAACTCAAAAATCCATTTTATAATTTCCAAGATCCCAATAGACCTTTCCTTTGTGAGTTTTGGGTGTTGAAGTCACTTGGAAAATATTCCATGAGGTTTGGAGAAAAAGGGGGTGCCACTACCAAAAATGGAATGTCTATGATTTGGAACCCTAGCCTACACCGTATTATAGTTGGTTGTAGTGTGGAGCTAGTGTCTACACCATATCACCTTGAGGAGTCACTACCAAATCTGGATTTTCCACGGTATGATCTCCATGCTACAATATTGGGTGAGCTTAGGGTGGATTTTGAGGCTATTTACAAATTTGGAGGTAGTTGTACCATGGTGGTTGGGCTATGACATAGCCTCTCTATTGAAAATTGGGGTTCTATGAAATGGGGCTTAGTTCTCAAACATTTATTTGACCAAGGGGATACAAAATGGTCTCTTGTTTTTTACCATAGAATGCCTTATCTCAGAGAGGTAATTGGTGTGGTTAAAAGGGTTGCGTTGTGGTCTTTTAAAAATTTCCCTTCTTATAAATACCCACTAGTACATTCAAACCCTATTTTCTCCCAAGTGTCCACTTGAACTCTAGGCACTCTGAGTAGGTTTTTGAGTATCATTGAAGACCTTTTCGATTGGTATTGATCTCGTAATCCCATGTTCAATATATAGCAATCTAATGTACATTCTATCTCCCTTTTATAGAAGTCTCTCTCCATTGGATCTCTTTTCCTCTCATTTCTTATATCCATGTTGTGGATTTTTTTCTCCATCATTCTATTTGGGTTTTAGTTGTCATTTTTTGGTGTTATAATTTCATGAAACCATTGTGAGATCAAAGTTTCTTATAAAAAAGGTGATCAATGATCCATGATATTGATTCATTATCATACAAAGGATGTTTATGCCTTTGAGGTAGTGAATTTGTTTCTTCTATTTTATTTATGTGTAATCATAAATTGATCATGGTTTAACCATTAGGATTAAAGTGAAATTAACCTAATAAATATTGAACCATATTAAATAATTGAATTAGTTATAGATAAGGATCACATTCTTTATACCATGAAAACAGTTTCACTCTTGATTTTCTAAATAGTGTTATATCTATACAATAATTTTTTAGCATATTAATGATGTTATGGCTTATCATGTTGTTGATAAAATTGGTATATAATGTAAATCAAGAATTAATTGGTTTTCTATAGAACTTAAAGAGGCATGTCTAATAATGTAGTTTTTTTTATAATTTGATGATAATAAAAATGAAGTGAGTATGCATGTTTGGTTGAATGTGTTATTCCATGTGTTGATATAATTTTATAAAGAACTTTAAATATGTTAAATCTTATTGATGAAAATAATAAAATGGCATGTTAGTGGATAATTGTTCTTCTCTCGGTTTGAGGAAACTAGTTTTATGCTAGAGAGGATATGTAATAATTTTATAGATTTGTATAGATGATGTATTAGGTTTACCATTAATAGAATCTATGAATAATAAATTATTTAATTAAATATGTAATAAAAACTAGTTGTTTTTAAAGATAAATATTTAAGTTTGAGAGTACCTTTTTTTTATAAAGGTTGAATGCCTTGTCTCTTGGGTTGAGTGAACCTGTTTTCATATAAAGAATAAATGCCTTGTTATAGGGTAAAGTTTTTCCTATTTACTATGGTTTTTTTTTTTGCCATATGTGTGATATAGAAATAATCCTTATGATGTGATATGAGCTTGGGATGAATAAGCATGGGACATTTGATGATATGTTGGTGGGGATGCATGAGGTTGTGGAAACAGTTGATGCCTATAATGGTGAGATGCATGGGAATATACATTATGGTGTTTAGGATGACACCAGGATGTTTGGAATTGTGTTAAGATGGGATTTCCCATTTATTAGTGAAAATAAATATTATTTATTCTTATGATTTTATTTAAAGGGTCAAAGTACCAAGTTTCTTGTTTGTCAATATTCCTTTCCCCACTGGTTGAGGAAATTGGATGTGCTTGGTTTCATCTCTCTTGGTGGTAGATTAGGATTTTTTCCTAGATTATCCAGAAATATATAATTTTTGATAATGTTTAATAATTTTTTAATCCATGGGGTTGGTGTTTTTGGAATTAAAATGATATAAAATTAAGAACCATGGACTCAGTTAGATTATTCTAGGTGGGCGTGGACTTTAATTTATTGGTTAATAATATGAATATAGATTAATTTTGATGGTAAATTAATGGTTAATGAATTAATTAACTTAAATTAAATTGTTCAATGAAAATATAAGTAATTTAACGTGCCTATTTAAAATTATTATTTGTATATAGGATATCTAGTTTTTATTTGTAGTAGCTGGGTGTCTGAGAGACTTTAGCTATAGTTTAGTCTAAGAATAAGTTATTCCCATAGTGTGTTTGTGAGATATATTATATCTTTTATGTTTTATGACTTCATACGCTACCCCGCCCATGTCATTTATGGATACTGGCACTCAATGGACTATGGGAGGTGGTTTTTCCCAACATCAAGGTTAGTGAGGACAACTAGATGACTACCCCCTATGGCCCCTCTCACTTCACTTAGTAGTATTATGTGTTAGTATGTAGGGTGGTTAGTTTCCAATATATGTGTATATATGGATATAATGTAATGTGGTTATTTCATACAAATATATCTCTAGATATAGTGTCCAAATAATTATTATAGGTATGGCGTGTATAGGTTGTGTTGGATTGAGGTACCTTACTTGGTGTATGGTTTGTAATGGCTTGAGGTATAATAATAGATGTATGATACACGTTATACGAGCTATGGTGGCTCCTAAAAACTACTTGGTCATTCTATGAAGAGTTAGATGTTAATATTTTATGCATGAGGTGCATGTTGTGATACTTAGCACATGTGTTTTTAGGTTAGCTTCTTTCAGAGAGAGACGTTTTAGGACATATGATGTTATGGTAGAGTAGTAAACTAGTGGGGAAGCACTAGTGTGGTACCCTTTATTTTTCATTACTATAATACATGATCTATTATATGCGATACTTGGTGAGGGATAACTATGGTGAGGATGGGAACTTAATATACCTATTTAAGAGATGAGTTCATTTCACTATACTTCATTGTGATTTAGTATTATATATTTATCCTTTTCATGAGAGGATATAAGGGGTATCCTATTAAGTACACTATTATGCTCATACCATGTATATATAAACTATTTTTCAGGTCGGCGGGACCAGGTTAGAGATCAGTTGGGATATTACTAGCTCTTGGTTTTTTAGGAGCTATTTGGACTCCATGGTCACTGTTGATATTACCTTTTTAGATCTTGTAGTTTTCCTTCTAGTTTTTTTTAGTACAATATGAAATTACATGTATGCACTTGGGATTATTTTATCTATAGTAGAAGGAGTTGATTAGTGTATATGTCTCATCTCTCTCTTTTGTATGTTCTCATAGAGGGTAATGCAACCCATTTGTATATAAAATATACCATCATTTCCAGTCACCAATTCGGGGCCTAAAAGAGGTGGGAATCTTGTGGTAACCATCTATATTTTATCAATTCCATCTTAGGAGGGGTACTCTTTGGTGGGAGGGGTTTTTGATATAGTGGTATCAAAGGTTCAGGTCGAGGGATAAGATGAAGTTTAGAGTTAGGAATAGGTGAGACTACATGGGTTGGTATGGAAATGGTGTCAAATGAGTTTAGTAGGCGATGTAAACATGGGAGATATGCTAAGACATGGGTATTTAGGACACCCTATGATATGATGCATGGACCTTTATGTTTAAAAAGACTACTAAATAAAGTGACACATGTATTAGGGTAGAGAACAAGGAAATGGTCATACATCATTATTCTTAATACCTTTATTTTAAATGGGTAGACTTAGAATAAGTTAAACCATAAAAAAATAAAACGAATAAATTAATTAATTAATGTTAATTATTCCATATTATTGGTTTAGGAATGTAAATATTTTTTCTTCTTTTAGGTATTTCTCTAGGTTAATGTCTTTATTAGGTTCATGCCAAATATTTTCATCATGATGGGATAACTAATCACCATATAGTATTGGTCGATGATAATGAAACATGGAGGAGGAAACTCCCAGAGTTTCAGTGATAGAGTCTATAAAAGTATGAGGGATCCATTTTATAATTATTCATAGAATACTGGTTAGAATAGGTGGATATCAATTTCAGTTCGATCTATGATCGGAAGGAACATTGATTTTCTTTAGTTATGATGATGCTTCATGAGGAATTAAGGATGGGGTAGATCTTGTTCCTTATGAACGGATAGTGGTCTCATGGGAGATTTTCTGAGACCATTTTTTAGAAGAGTTTCTTTCTTTGATCATGATGTTGGCTAATAACCAGGAGTTTCTTACCCTTCAATAGGGGAGTTATAGTGTGTGAGAGTTTTAGATCTATTTTGGGACCCTTCTGAGATATCCTTTAGACTTTTTTCCAAATTAAGATGCCAAAGTGAGGAATTTGGGGGAGGCTATTCATCTTGATATCAAAATCTAGGTTACCCCGGTCATGTTATAGACATATCTTGAGTATCTAGAGAGATCATAGGTTGTTGAGAGGATATTTTCCATAACTAAATCATCATGATAGGAAAGTATTCAGGATTCATCATGAAGTGGAGCTATTATCTGGGGTTCCCAATGTCCTAGATAAAAGATTTTTTGTTATCTGAGGGTAAGTCCTAGATCTCATCATCCCATTTCTCCTGGGGTGGTATCTCTCTAGCCTTTTAATGGATCAAACACATTTTTTTCTTTTCAAGGTTGTGTTCATCAATAATGAGAGTGTCTAACCATTCTGGGAAGTTAGTGTGCACTAGGTGTTCCACTTTAAGTTCCTTTGTTGAGGAAGGTTTGTCTGAGAAAAAAAATAGGTTGTTTTATATTGGTATCAATATAGAGGAGATGGGGTGGGTAGAGGAAAACAACAAGGTTCTCTTCATTCTCTAAGAGTAGAGCACAATCATAGAGTTGGTCTCCTAAAATGGTCATATGGGTCATAGAGCGGGTCAATGTCAACTTCATTCCTTGGTGTTTCTAGTCCTAATAGATCCATATATTTTTTGAGGTACCCTTTTCTTGTTTTTCACTTGGGTGTATGTTTTCTTTATTCAGAAGTTTCACACTCATTTATATCACCTACCATTTTCTATACTTTGGTACTTAAGGTGGATAGGCTTCCAGTTCCCTTAGAGTTGACTATGCTAGTTGGAGGTTGATATTATTTATATGAAGTATATAGAAACTATGATCCAATGTTGGGGTAATAATTATATTTGGGAGTCTTACTTTGTTTTTGTACATAGCCTTATGATATTATTCTTAGCATGGATTGAATGTATTCAATTCAATCTATTTTGGATTGATTATAAATACAGGTTGTGTTCTATAATTTTTATGAAGAGCCAAAAGTATTCATTAGAGAGTGAGACCCTCATATGGGTCTGAGGTGTGTTCCATGCTTGTCTTCCTTGATGCTCGATCTAATGTTGTGTTTGCTGAAGGTTCAACCGACAGTGTTTCCTAGGGTTATGGAAGAGTACCCTAATGTTTTTTAGATGAGGTTTTGGTATTCCCCCTAGATTATTGGTTGAGTTTATGATTGATCTACAACTAGGCGTGTCTCCTATCTTGATGTATCTATATAGGATGGTTTTTTCTAAGTTATGATATTTTTAAGTAATGATCGGGGATATGTTGCAGCAAGGTTTTTTTTAGCTAAGTGTTTCACCTTGGGATGCACCATGTTTGTTCATCAATATGGTTGATGAAAATTTGTAGTTTTTTATTGATTATCATCATTTGAATCAGGTGTTATTGTTAAAATGATATCCCCTTCTATAGATTGATTAATTATTCAATTAGATGAAATAATCTAGTTGGTTCTCAAAGATCAATGTATGATTAGAAAATCATCAAATGTGGAAGAAGGATGAGAATATTCTGAAAACCACATGATGATGTAATTATGAGAATTATGAGTTCATTGTGATTTCATTCATTATGATGAACATCCATCTATGTTTATGGGTTTGATGAAAATAGTGTTCAAGGAGTTTCTAGATAAGTTTGTGATTATTTTCATCAATGATGTCCTTATATTATCTACATTTGAGGAGGATAATGTAGAGAATATACATGTAGTTTTGGGAGTTCTTCATCGTGATAATATATTCAGGAGGTTTAGAAAGTGTGAGTTCTGGGATCATGAAGTTAATTTCTTGGGACATGTCATGTCCCAGTAAAGAGTAGCTATGGACCCTTCAAAGATAGAGGCAGTTGTTTCTTGGGTTGACCTAATATTTTTATGGATGTTTGGAGTTTCCATAGTAATTTAGGTTATTATAGGAGGTTTTTATCCAATTTCTTGTAGATTGAGACTCCTCTAATATCCTTGAACAAAAATGGATCAGTGTTCTTGTGGACTGACCAGTGTCATGCATCTTTCGAGTACCTAAATGAGAAGTTGGTTAAGGCTCCAATCCGTTTTTTCCAATATAAAGAGTTTAGTTTAATATTTTATATGAAAATTCATGTATTGGGTTGGGATGTGTTCTGATATATCAAAGATCATTTGTTTTTTATGGGTCTCCAAATTAACATCCCCATGAGCATAACTATTTCACCCATGATCTTGATCTAGAAGCAGTTGTGTTTACCTTGAAGTTTTGGTGACATTACCTCATTAGTGATAATTTTTTTTGGTTTTTACCAATCATAATATCCCAAGGTATGTCTACTCCCATTATGAATTGAACTTTTGATAGTGAAAGTGGATGAAATTCTTACAATATTACCACTTTGAGATTTATTGTACAATAAGAAAGGGAAAAGTTGTGGCTAATGCACTGAGATAGAAGTCACGTAGTAATGTTGTGCATGAATCTGGATATTCCTAGAGAGTGATGTAAGATTTCTCAGTGATACTTCTAGATATGGGATAATTTTGAGGCAAAGGTTTTTTTCTAGATGATAGTGAAGTCCTATTTATTTCATTAGGTGGAGGATTCCCAGTAGGAGAATTTTGAGGTGGAGGTTTAGAGAGAACATGTTTTTTTTGTGATTTCACTAGTGGTCTATATGAGGATAAAAAACACTAGATATTGTTCCATTAAAGGATTTTCATACCTTTGAAAATGTTTGATATGGTTCTCCAAGATTTCCATAGTTCACCATTGGTGATAAATTCTAGAATTAAAAAGATATACTGAGCTCTGAGAGGGCAGTTTTAGTTAATAGAGTTGAAGCATGCAGTTGTAGAGCCTACTTTTCAATATTTGTTCTATCAGAAGGTGAAGGTCGAGCGTTGTTTTACCGATGGTTTTATGTATCCATTAGATGTCCCTCATTATAAATATAGGTTTATCTCAATATATTTCATTATCAGTTTACCATTATCTTTGGGAGGCTATGAATCTATATAGATGATAGTGGATCATTTGATGAAATCATCCCACTTTATAGAAAACATGGAGTTGGGCTCAGTGAAGGTTTTGTTAAGGCAGTATCTAGAGGATGGATGAGACTCTATGGAGTTATGAGGATGATCATATCTAATTGTGATACTCATTTTATATTAAGGTTATGGAGAGGTCTTCAACATGATTTTGGATCTCAATTATTCCTTATCATTGATTGTTATCCGTATATGGATGGTTAGATAGAGTGCACTATCTAGACTCTTAAAGACATTCTATGTTCTAGTGTCCTTTATTTTGGAGGTTTGTGGATGGGGCACATACCCTTGGTTGGGTTTTCTTATGAAAATAGTTTCCACTCCAATATTGGTATAACACATTTTGAAGACTTGTATAACCAACCCTTCTATTCTTCATTATGTTAGACTGAGGTCATAGAGTCAGCAAAACTCAGGATGGAGCTAGTGTAATGCATGACAGAGATGTTTTAGGTAATTAATTAGAGGCTTAAAGAAATATAGGGTCGTAAGAAGTCTTATGGAGATCATAGTAGGATACATCTGGTATTCAATTTTGGAGATCACATATTCCAGAAGGTGATTCATCGTTATGGGTAGTGAAGTTTTGGATGTGGGGGTAAGGTTTCTCCTATGTTTGTTGGGACTTTTGAGATGTTGGATCATGTTGGTGTTATGGAAAATCAAACAAAAATTCCCTTATAGATGATCCAAATACATGATGTTTTTCATGTGTCACATCTTCACCATTATCTTCATGATGAATCTCATGAAATTGAATGTGATTTGATAGATATTTATGATGATGCAACCTTTGAGGGGAATCCTATAGAGATCCAAGACCTCTAGGAGAAGGTGTTGTGTAAGCATGCTATTAGCTTAGTTCATGAATTGTGGTGGAATGGTGGTACAGAGGATATAAACTATAAAATTTATTTGTAAATACATGATCATTATCCTAAGATACTTTTTTTAGATATTCTATTGTTGTGACAATTATTTATGGATTTTGAAACATTTTTTGTTGATGGGATGGTTTTCTATTATTTCATTATTGTGTCCTTTATCTCATTTTAGAGTTAACTCCCATAAGAGAGTGTTAAAGAGATGTTTTTTTTCCATTACATGGGTTTTTACCTTTTTCCTATGAGTAAGGTGGTTGAGATCCTATGATAGAGAGACTCTTTAGAGGCATCTCATGGGGTTATTGTTTGGATAACCGTTTCTCTTTCTTTCTATTTGGGTTTGGTTTTAAATTATCAAGGATAAAAATGGTTTTATAGGAATCTTATATAATTTCCCAAATCTATTTATCCCTTAAATTTGTGATTTTTTTGTGTTGGAGGCACCCATAGGAGGTTTCAAGATGTTTAAAGGAAAATGGGAGTGTCATTTCCAAAAACAGCATAGTTGTGGTGTGGTTACCTATAATGTTTCGTAGTGTAGGTGGTTGTGTTATAGAGTTATAGGATGTGTCGTAGAACTTGGATCCACTACCAAATCAGGTATGGTGGTGTCATGGTCTCTAGGCCATGGTGTAGGGGAAGCTTGAGGTGGATTTTAAGACTACATCCAAAATGTTGGTAGTTGTTCCATACTAGTTGGGCTGCGATATAGCCTCCCTATTAGGGAAGGGGGTCCTATGGTGTGGTTATTAATGCTTCATTATATTCCTAGATACACCTTTTTAGGAACTTCCCATAGTTATCAGATTTTCCTTTGACCAATTGGGGGTGAGACATGATCTCCTATTCTAAGTCCTAGAATGCATTGTGACAGGGAGAGTTGTAGTGTGGTTATAGGAGTTGTGTCGTGGTCTTTTAAAAAATTTCATTCCTATAAATACACCCTAATCCATTCAAACCTTGTTTTATCCCTATTCTTACACTCAATCCCTTAGTACCCCAATGAGTTTTTTAAGGATCTTTGAATCCCCTTTTTATAGGTATTGATCATAGATTCCCATGTTCTATTTGCTACAATCTGTGGTACATTATATCTCATTTTTCTAGTGGTTATTTTTGTTTGATATTTATTCCTTCCATTTATTCTTTATATGTAATTTTGTTTAATCTCCATCATTCTAATGGAGTTTTCCTTGTCATTTTTTGATGTGTTCATGGAATGAAATCCTTGGGAGAACATAGTTTTTTATGGGACAGGTGATCAGAGATCCATGGTGATGATCCATTCTTGTGTAAAGGAAATTGATGCCTTTGAGGTAAGGGATTCACTAATTCTATTTTATTTATGTAAAATCATAAATTGACCATATTTTAACCCTTTTATGACAATGAAATTGACCTAATAAATATTGAACCATGTTAAATAATGGAATTGGTTAAGGATGGAGATCGCATTATTTATTCCATGATAACAATTTTCTTCTTGATTTTATAAATAGTGATCTATCTATACTATTCTTGTTGATCTTTTTTGTGGTGATATGGTTTATCATTTTGTTGATAAAAATGGTAAATAACATAAAGATATAATTTTTTGGATTTCTAAATAAAATAAATATACATGTTTAGTAATGAAGTGTTTCTTGTGATTTGATGATAATAAAATTGATACACGTATGTAAGTTTAGTTGAATTTTTTATTACATGTGTTAGTGTAATTTGATAAATAAAATGAATCATGTTAATTATTTTTAATGAAAATAATAAAAAGGCATGATAATTGATAATTATTTCCATCATAGTTTGATTAAATTGGTTTTATGCTAGAGAGAATGTGTAAAAATTTGATATCTTGTCATAGCTGATGCATTAGGTTTTCCATTATTGGAATATATGAATAATGAATCAATTAATTCAATATTTAATTAAAAACTATTGTTTTTAAAGATAAATCTTTTTCTATGAGGGTTGTTGTATTTTTATAAAGGTTAGATGCATTATCTTTGAGTCTGAGTGAGCCTATTTTCATGTAATAGCTAAATTCCTTATTTTAGGGGTTAGTTTTCCATTTTTACTAGGTTTTTTCTACCATCTATGTGATCTAGACATGATCCTTGTGATGTTATATGATATTGGGATGGATGAGCCCGGGATGACTAATGATATGTGTGTGATGAGGCCCTAGGTTTTGGTAGTAGTTGTTGCCTATGATGATGAGATGCATGGAAATATTCATGATGGTGTTGGAGATGATATCGGGATAATTGGAATTGGTTGAAAATGGGATTAACCATTGGTGTGTGAAAATATGGATGCTTTCTTGTTATGAATATGTTTAAAGTGTTGAATGGATGAGTCATTTTTTTGCCTGCATTCCTTTCCCCGCTGCTTGAGGTAGCTGGATTTTCTTGGATGCATCTCTCTTGGTGGTAGATTTTGATGTTTTCCTAGAGCACCAAGAATTATGGAAAGTTTAATAATGTTTTATAATTTTTTGACCCATGGATTTGGTGTTGCTGTAATACAAATGAGATGATCTTGACAATTTTGGACTCAGTAGGATTATGACTAGAGGGCATGGACCTCACTTTTTTTGTTTAAAAAATTTATTTTGTTTAATGATGATTGTTAATTAATGTTTAATTAATTAATTAATGTAAATTAAAATTTTCAATCAAATGAGAAGTAATTTAATGTGTATCTTTAAAATTCATCTATGCTTATAAGATATCTAGTTCTTAGCAGTGGAAGTTAGAAATTTGAGAGACATTAATTATAGCTGAGTATAAGGATAAGTCATTCCCATAGTGTGGTTGTGAGATATATTATATATTTTATGTTTCCATGATTTCATACGCTACCCCGCTCAATTTGGTTAGGGCGGCTAGAACCTGATGGACTCTGGGAGGGTGTTTTACCCAACATATAGGATGGTGAGGACATATGGATAACTACCACCTATAGCCCCTCTCTCTTCCCTTGGTATTATTATGTATTTGTATACACAGTGGTTAGTTTTCCATATACATGTGTATAGGGATGTAATGTATTGTAATTATTATACACACACATATCTCTAGATAAGTATCCAAGGATTATTATAAGTATGATGTATATAGGTTGTGATGACTTTAAGTACATTATTTAATGTATGGGATGTGATGAATTGAGGTATAATACCTGATGTATGATACACATCATATGGGATGTGGTGTCTCTAGGAAATTACTTGGTCACTCTATGGAGATATGTATGGGATTATGCGATGCACGAGGTGCATTTTGTGATATGTAAACCATATGTTTTCGGGCTGGATTCTTTTGGAGAGAGATGAATCAGGACACATAATTTTGGGGTAGAGTGGAAAACTAGTATGGAAGTGGTAGTAGGGTACCCTTTATATTTCATTACTATAATACATGATCTATTGTATGTGATACTTCATGAAAGATATCCATGGTGAGGCTATTAACTTAGTATACATGTTTAGGTGACGAGTTAGTTTCACTATTATTCATTGTGATTCTGTATTCATTATTTATATTTTTCATGAGAAGATATGTGGAGGATCCCACTAAGTATACTATTATTCTCACCCCATGTATATATAAACTATTTTTTAGTTTATAAGGATCATGTTGGATATCAGGTTGGATATTACTAGATCTTGGTTTTTCAAGAGATGTTCGGGATTCTTGGTTACTATCAAGTTTACCTTTTGGGTACTTATAGTTTATCTTCTAGTTGTTTTAGTAATATATGAAATTATATGTATACACTTCATATTCATTTTTCTATGTGATAAGGATTTGATTGGTGTATATATCTTATATCTCTCTTCCATATGTTCTCCTAGAGGGTAATGCCTCCCATTTGTATGTATGATATACCTGTATTCCAAGTCTCTAAACCAAGGTCTACTAGAGGTGGGAATCAAGTAGTAACCATCTCCCTTCTCTCATTATCTTCCCAGGAGGGGTACTCATTTGGGGTAGGGATTTGTGACACATTCATTATCAAAATAAATTTAAAATATCATATGAATATTAAAGAATCAACTTATAGACACATGTTTCAAAAAAATGTCATGTCTTGGAATAGATCATATATTTCTTCTTTTCTAAATAATCCATTTAGAAATTATCACAAAAAAAATATAAAAATATCATAGTATTAATTTCAAATAGCATTGTTTTCATTTGTTAGAAATTGAATTTGAAGAAAACAATTAATGAAATAGAAAATTCATAAGATTTTGTTTTTATAAAGAAAAACATAAACACTGTTTAATTGTGAGATATAAAAATGTGATACAATATGTATAATTAAAAATTAATAATATTAATTTATAATTCACACCACATGATTTCAAATAAAGTAATTAAAATTAAGATATTTAACCATCCAAATATTATACAACAAAAATGTAAATTTTTATTGAGAATGTCTAGAGAAAACAATAGAAAAATCATCTATAAAAAATATAATCCATTTCATTGAGAATTTATCTTATGAATATATATAATAAATATATAAATTATAATATATATATATATATAATAAAAATATAAGAAATTAAACATGCAGTATATTCAAATTTAAGAAAACAGAAAACTACGATATATCAAAAATTGACTAGTGAGTAAAAAAATTTAAAAAATATTCTAATTTAAAATATAATCTATCTCAACTGGAAATAAAAAAATATAAATTAAAATAAAAGGTTTTATGTATATAGAGGAAAAATAAAAAAATACCAAAAGAAAAAAAAGATATATATTTATAAATCATTATAGTGAGTTTAAGAATACAACATTTTCCCTTGATAATAATCAAAACAAAATCAATGAATTAATAAATGATACTAATTCAATGTTTGTGTGATGAACATAATAGGAAAAACTAATTCCTTGTCTCTATTATTTTAATTTTCATGTAATTGGTTATATTTTAGAGTAACCAATAGATTACAAAATAATGATAGATTATTCTTATTAGTAAGTACTACATTTTTAATCAAAATTTAAGAAGATAGGAAACAAAATTAAAACTTAATATTTCTCTATGAAAGCATTTCATAATGAAATAAACAATTTAAGTATATAAAAAATGTGAGAATTAAAATCTAGGTTTTACTTTTAAGGACATGACACTTAAAAGAAGATGAAATCTGGTTAACTAGGCCTTTTTTTATAGAAGGTTTATCTATATGATACTCCAATGATTGGTCATTCTAGTTGAAATAAAACTAAAATGATTCCCTGGGAAGAAAAATTTATAGGTGATGTAATTCTTGGAATGAGGATGTGAACCATGAGGTGATGTGCATTTGTGGGTATCAAGCCTCACAGAGTTTTGTGGATAACATGAAAAACCCAAACCCTTTAGAAAAATTAAAAAAACACAAACAATATAAGATTTACTAAAAAGGATATGAATATAAGGACTTGACCTTAAACATTACATGATCTTGATTTTTAAGTTAATAATTAATTATATTAAATTTGAGTATCTTTTTAGGTTTATAGTTTTATAGAATTACTTCATCAATCATACATTACAAAACTATATATATATAAAGTGGAAACTTCTTATTAGTATCCATTTTCTAATAATATAAAATGTTTGAAATAAAACATGAATTATTTTCATAATAAATCTTCATGAAATTTAAATTGACCTCTTATTTTCCCTTAACCATCATTAAAAAATTTTAAAAATATTTTGAAATGTGGTATGATCACAAAAAATCTCAATAAGGGACTTAAAAAGAAGAATTTTGTTAGTCCAGTGAAAAAACATCAAAAACCATGAACTTTTTTCTTTTATCTCAAAGTTATTTGAGTGAAATTAAATAAATAATTTTCCCAGAAAATCACACATAATATTCCTCAAATAAATCTTTTAAACCCCATATCAAGAACATATAAATCATATATGTAGCTTGGGACATCATCATTCACATCACTATTATAATTAGAACAATAGATATGGTCAACTTCTGTCTTCGAAGTACCAAATGCATTGGAAGGATATCATGGAACCACCCATCTGTGGTTTACCATGGAACCACCCATAATTGGTTAATAATGTAACCACTCATCCTTGTTTTATAATGGAACCACTGATATTTGGTTTATAACATAAATAGTCATTCTCATTTTATAATATAACAACTTCTCATTGGTTTATAACATAATCATCTATCCTTAGTTTATAACAGAACAAAATCATCATCATAAAAAATTCCCCAAAGCTGAAAAATAACCATAAATTAGGAAATATGTCATTTTTATCATAAAACCCTTTATGAACTCTTTTAAATTCTATATGAAAAAGTTTTTTAGATATCAAAAAACCAATTTCTTTTAAAAACCCATTTCCAATACCCAAATTCCCTTTTATTTAAAAACCTATTTTCAAAACCAAAATACTTAGAAAAAATGAAAGATTATTTTTCATTTAAGAAAATATAATTCTTTTAGAGAAATCCAATCTCCAATTAATGGTAATAGTGGTGTAAAAATTAGTTCTCTCCATACAAATTAAAATAAAACATTGCTTTTATCATTTGTAAATAAAGTAAAACATTCTAGGAAAAGATTCATTTAAAAAATATTAAAATAAAGACAAAAAATTAATTTATAAAAATCTCATTTCTATATAATAACATTAATAAAATCATTTTAAAAACATATGCATATAATATAAATATAATTTGAAGGAAAACATTAAAAGATGATTTTTTTAAAGAAAAGACCCTTACCACTTTGGAAACATTTGAACCATAAGCCTCATGAAATAATAACATTAAAAAAAACTTTAAATATCATGAGAATAGATAAATTTATGAAATATCATGTAAAATTGGATGTATATACACATTATAAATGAATATAGTCACATAACATTGAAATATACTTCGACGAAATGAAATTGAGACGAAGTCCCTTACCTCGAGATCGATTCATCGCGCTTATTATCTATCTTCATGAATAATAAACTTATGTTAATTATTTTATTTATTAAGAACCATTTTAAATTTTATTATATATTTTTTTTCATGTATCCCCACCACATATACATTTACTTAATTAATTATGTTTATGTCAGATGTTTTGATGATATTTGGATTATATGTCCAAAAATGAATTTAGTAAGTTGACTATGGTCAAAGAAGCCATTATTTAAATATATAAAGAATTATATTCATGAAATAACTATATACTTTTTAAAACCAAACATGAATTATGGTTATGAAAAATTAACCATGTTACGTTCATGGAGACGGTAGGTCATACATACACATGAGTAACATTTCCATTTTTCAATGATCATTATGGAAATGAGGAATGTATTATTTTGTATTTACATAATGATAATAATATAATAATACCATATTATTTATTTAAATATAATTATACATATCATCCACATGATTTAGGGATGAAAAAAGAGTCACATCGCTTCCTAGAGGTGGTAGTCCACACGTACGCATGAATGATGTTGTCATTTTTTAGTGTAAGAAAGAAAATGATATATTATCTTTTAATAATGATAAATATGTAATTAATATAATAATTATATAATTTATATAACATATATTCTTTGACTTTATCATTATTACCTTCCATGTAAATCATTAGTAAAAAATGAATCACATTGCTTCATGAGGCAGTAGTTTGTTGTACACACGACCGATGTTATCATATCCCCCAAGGATTGGAAAATATGAAATTATATGTGATATAATAACTAAAATACTATAAATATGTCAAAATTTATATATATATACTTTAAATCCATCATTATAATAATCCATGAGATGACATTATAGAAAATGAGCAACATTGGTTCGTGAGACAGTAGTCCACCGTACACACTAATGATGATTTCCTATCCCATTTGATGGAAGAAGATATGGATTTAGGTTATACCATTAATAGGATAAAATCTCATTATATGAGATATAATGTTGTTTTTATATTATAATAATTTAATAATATTTTAAGGATGTGGAAAAATAAATAATATAAAATGTACAGTTAATCACAATACATCTTCTTCGGTCAACCTCATTAGTTAAGCACCAAAAGACTTATTAGGAAGTATTGTTTTATCCAAAAAATGTATATAGGTTGTGATAATGGAATTTAAGAATATATTTGGGTAGGTATTGTCTGAAAAATGGTTTTTAAGGTGTTAAGTAGATTTGAGAGTTGGTGACCTATTATAAGCGAGGTGAGTAACACACTTATAATTTATGAAAAGAAAAAGGTCCAACCACATTTTTCACATAACAAAGGCTCTAGAAAGAATAATTATCAAAAATTAGACATGATAAGGTTTAAATATATCCATAAAATATATTTTTTACAAGTTTATAGGTCATTTTAACACTTATCTTTTCAGTTTAACCCCCAAGAAAACCAGTTTTCACCTTAACCACAATAATTATTTTTTACTTTTTTCGCTATTCATTTTGTTCAAAAAATAATTTTAAGTTATTAGATAATATAAATTATGATGATTCAAATTATTGAATCTATTTTTCCAAATTAAATTCATATAATTCAGAAATTTTAATTTAAAATTAAATCTACAGACATGATGAAAAAGTGGGTTTTCAAAAAGTTTATTTTTCAAGAAAAAACAGTTTTATATGAACTCTATGACTAATAATAATAATAATTGTATGAATATAATTTGATATTTATTAAAATAAAATCTATAAATTTCATTAAAAATATTTCCCATTATGTATTTTTTAATTAATTAAAATGGATAAACATTTTTCACTTCAAAACAGTTTTTTAGAAAAACTCATTTTAAAACCCAAAAATAAACTTATACTAAAATATAATATAATTTTGATTAAAAATTAATTAATTTAATTAAATATAAAAAAATTTATGTTACTTTAAATTATATATATAAAATAATGATACTTTTAAATTACTTAATTTATCAAAAAAAATTATTTTTTTTACCAAAATCGATATTTTTCACTATTCATCGAAAAATTAGTGTTTTTCGATAAATCCTAAAATTTAACTCTAAGTAAATTTTGATATTATGATTTAAAAAACGAAATTAATTTTTTTATAATTCAAATCCTAAAATTTATAAATTATTTATTTAAATAAAATCCTTATAATAAAAGAGTTTAGTTAAAACTATTTTCTTCTGGATTTAAAAACTTCTTAATATTTTAATAATGAATATAACTATCTAATTAATTAAAATGATTTATTGTATCATTAACCGGGTTATTAGTTTATTCCCCCTTTTATAAATTACATCCTCTCAATTTTATTCACTTATTAAACAAGTGGGGACATATTTCTTTCATAGCATTTCATATTTCTATGTTGCTTCTTCAACTATATGGTTTTTCTATAAAAACTTAACCTGGTGAATCACCTTATTCCGCAAAACTTTATCTCTATGGTGAAAAATATAAATAATATTTTCCTCATAATAAAATTTCTATTTCAAATTAAATAATTTAGGGGTCAAAACACGGGTTGAATTTGGCATATATTTCCTTAACATCGATACATGTAAAACTCTGTGTACCTAGGATAAACTCAGGGGAAAAGAAAATATATAGTAAAATGATCCAAATTTCTCCAAGATTTCATATGGTCCAATGAACCATGGACTTAGATTTCACTTTTTACCAAAATTAATAACATTTTTCTATAGAAATAATTTAAGAAAAACATGAACACCTACCTCGAAATAAAGATATTTCCTATGATTATCCACACAAATTTTCTACCTACTTTGAGCCATTATCATATGTTTATAAATCAACTAAATATTCTCATCCATTTCCTCTAATAAATCTTTTCCCATCAACTTCCTTTGTCTTACTTCATCTAAAAAATCTATCATTTTATATAACTTGTCATATAATTCATCAGAAGATTCCATTTGTATTTTGGAATGAAAACTATTTTCATAAGAAAATTCAATAAATGAAATATTTTGATCCTAAATTCCCTTTTAATCCATTTAAAAATAATGATGAATATACTAATCGGTATGAATCATCCACTTAGATTGACTATTGGTTTGAGGATGAAATGTTATACTAAAATTTAGTTCAGTACCCATTGACTTCTAAAGTCCTTTCCAAAAATTAGATATGAATATGGGATCATGGTCTGATACAATGGAGAGAGGAACTCCATGTAACCTGATTTTCTCCTTATATACAATCGTGAAATATGATCTAAAGACATATTATCTCAAATGATAAGAAAATGTGATTATTTTTTTAATTGAACAATAATAACCCAAATCACATTGTTACCTCATGAAGTCCTTGGTAATCCCACCACAAAATCCATTGATATATTTTCCCATTTCACTCTAAAACTAAGAAATGTTAGAGAACTCCCTTTAATAACTGTCACTATACTTTAACCTACTGATAAGTAAAAAAATTAATGGTAAGGTCAGCAATATGTCTTTTCATAAAATCTTACAAGTAATACTCTCAAAGCTCTTAGTACATCTTAGTGATTCCTGGATTAATGGAAAATGGAGAACTATGAGCTTCACTAAATAAATCTTTACTCAACTAAGAATCAAAAGGCACACATAATATTTTCCAAAATCCTAAAACACGTTCTTTATCAATATTAAAATTAGGAAACTTACCCTTATTAATAGATTCAACTATTTTCTGGAAATAATAATCCTCCTTCTAATCTTTCTTAATTATTTCTAAAAAAATCGACTGCACTAACACCTAAAACTAAACAAAAGATATCCCTACATCCATAACTTTTAGGAAAAAATTCATCAAATCTTTAACTAAAGGGTTACATTCAAAATTTGAAATGGTTAATGTATCATTATTTTGTAAAATCAAAGCATCATCCACTTTGTTTACTTTTCTAGGATAGTAATGAGTTGTGAAATCACAATCCTTGATCAGTTTTATCCATCTTCTCTATCTCATAATCAATTATTTTTGAGTAAATATATACTTAAAACTTTTGTGATTAGTATATATTTTATACTTTACTTCATACAAATTATGCCAATAAATTTTTAAATAAAAAACCAAAATAGAAAATTCTAGATCATGTGTAGGGTAATTAAACTCATGAGGTTTCAAATAACATGAACCATGAGCAATTACCAGATCATTCTACATTAGAAAACAACCAAGTTCCTTTAATTAAGCATAATTGTAGATGAAAAAAAAATCATTTCCAGAAGATATGGAAAAAATAGAGCATTCGAAAATCTTCCTTTTAGTTCTTCAATAAAATCATAACATTCTTTTATCTATATATATTTAACTCCTTTCCAAGTTAACTTAGTCAATGGGATAGAAAACTAAGTAAAGTTTTCAACAAACCGCCGATAGTATCCCACTAATCCAATAAAACTATGAATCTTTTTTATATTAGTGGGGATTTCCCATTCTTTAACAACTTTTTTAGTATGGTCAATGATTATGCATTCTTTATAAATAATATGACCAAGGAATGAATTTTTTTTACAAAAAAATGAACACTTACTAAATGTTACATATAGTTTATTTTATTTTTAAGGTTTATAAAGACAATCCTTTGTTGTCTTTAATATTTCGTCTGACTTTTAGAATATACCAAAATGTCATCAATAAACACTAACATAAAATTATCCAAAAAATATTAGAATAATCTATCCATGAGGTCCATAAATACTAATTATAAATTAGAAAATGAAAATGGTATAGAAAAAAACATATAAGTCCCATATCTAGTTTGAAATGAAATGTTAAGAATATATGCCTCTTTAAATTTCAAAAAATTATTCCCTGACTTGAGATCAATCTTCGAAACATATTTTTCTCCCTAGATCTAATCAAACAAATCATCTATATTAGGAAAAGAATAATTTTTATTAATAATTATGTTATTCAAATATCTATAGTAAATAAAAAGTCTCATTGAGCCATCATTGTTTTTAACAAAAAAATAAGAGTACCCCATGTTGAAGTTCTAGGGAGAATGAAACCTTTATCTAACAAATCCTCTAATTTTTTTCAATTATAAAAGTTTCACTTCATACATTAAATAAGGGGGTTTAGAAATAGGTTTAGAATCAGGCACTAATTCAACAGTAAACTCAACCTCCTAATAAAGAATAACACCAGGAAAATCATTATGAAATACATCTGTGTATTTATTCACTACTAAAACATCACTAATTTTAATAATTTATTTCTTTTAAAAATATGATCTAGCTAACTTTCAGTAAAATCTCTAATAAACTTCTCAACTATTTTTTAAGTTATCAAATGCATGAAATCATTGAAAAAGATAGTGTTAAATTTGAAATCTATCATAGCATGACAAGCTATAACTGAATCCATACCAAGAATGATATTAAACTCTACTATGTACAGTTCAAAAAAAATGTATGAATGACCATCCCACTAATGAAAATAGGAATATTCCTATAAATCTTGGTTTCTTTAATATTTTCACATGTTTTTTTAACCAAAAGTTTTATGTAATTTTTATGTGATGATATTCCCATTATACTTTAAAATTTCTCAGGGATGAAAGAATGCAAAGATATTGAGTCAAACAGGGTATTAGTATAATTTGAATAAATAAGTAGCATAACTATCACCACCTAAATTAATAAACTAACATCAACCATAATAGTATCAAAAGATTTCCACACATTTCTACTTTAACTCTTGATGATTTCACCCCTAAGTGACTAAATTTGGACACATATTAACATAATTCCCCAAATCCTTACAACTCAGGAATCTTTCCATCAGATTTTAATTATAATTATAATAATTTTTATTATAATAATGATCCATATATGAAAAGTTACCATATCAAAAGAACTTCCTAGATTTCATAAGGAATTCTCTAGGATGATTTTTACCACACTTATCATAAGATGGGAATATAGTTTTCTTACCTCTATATTTTATTGATAGATGCATCTCTATTGCCTTCAATATAGATCTTTTATTATTCTTAAAATCTCAAGTCATGTAAGTTTTGGAAAACTCCACCTCCACTTTCTTAGCATAATGAAAAAAAATTATAGCTTTTAAATTCCCACACAGCCAACTATCTTTATAAACATGGTTTTAACCCTATGTAAAATCTATTAATTTTACTATCAACATCCCGAAAAAAAATCTAGTATGTAACTAGAAAATAATGTCAAATTTTCTTCATAAATAACCAAAAAATATTCATCTTTCCCATAAATTATAGAAATTATTTATTTAAACTTATTCAAAAAAACCTTTGGGAAATATTTCTCAAGAAAAATATTCTTAAATGTGTCATGTTCCATGGTATCAAGAACATATTTCTCTATGATATTCTTAAACAGAGTCCACCATCAATCATCTTAAACATCAAAATGATAAATATAAAGGGTTACCTTTCGACAATATGAACACCCCATGTCTTCAAATATTTTTTCTAGATCATTGAACCATCCCTTTTCTACTATAAGGTTAGATGATCCACTGAATAGTAGTAGATGTTTCCTCATAAAATGCACCACTCTAGAAATTTTTCTTCATGGTAGATTGGGTTCCTATCTAGCATGGATACCAACACCATTTTTATCTTATTTCAACTGATCTATTATTGCAAAAAAACTATTTGGTTCCAATTCCAGCCATCTCATGATGTTTATTTGGAAGGATATTTTCCTCTCGATGTCTTCCCACTATAACTTTACAGTTTCCTCTAGGAAAACCCATACTGAAAAGAAAGTGTTTATTTGAAATGACATGGAAATATTTATATTCTATATCATTTCAGAATAACCATAAATTAAAATATTTCAAGGGTATACTATTATCATTATCCTAAATTCTAAATTTATCTAAACTAACCTTAGATAACAAATATAAGGTCATAACCTTAATCATTACATAATATTGACTTTTAAGTCAATAATTCATTCTCTTATATTTGTGTATATTTTCAGGTTTATATTTTTTGGGAACTAATTCATCACTCATACATTACAAAACCACACACATATATGTAAAACGTGGAAACATTCAATCAGTATCTATTTTCCCCTAATATAAAACTTTTGAAATAAAAAATGAATTATTTTCATGAAAAATATTCATGAATTTAAACTTGACATATTCTATTACCTCAACCATTTTTAAACCCTATGAAAAACATTTTAAAATGTGGTATGATCAAAAAATTCTCATTAAGGTACATAAAAATAATAATTTCATTAATCAAATGAAAAATATGAAAACCCATGAAATTTTTACCTTGATCTCAAAGTTCATTGATCAAAATAAAATAAATAATTTTCACATGAAATAATACATAATTTTTTTCAAATAAATTATTTAAAACCCTTAGTAGGAATATATAAATCATGTAGGTAACTTGGGACATAATCATTCATAGCACTCTTAAAAATTGAATAACTGATATGGTTAATATTCATCTCTAAAGTACCAAATGCATTTGAGGATATCATATAACCACCCATAATTATTTTATCATAGAACTACTCATCCTTAGTTAATAACATAGTCACCCTTCCTTGGTTTATAACGGAACCACCTATCATTAGTTTATAATGTAACCACCCATCCTTAGTTTATATTGGAACCACCCATCATTGGTTTATAACATAACCACCCATCCCTGGTTTATAACAGAACCACACATCATTATAAATAATTCCAAATAACCATAACATAATCATAAATCATGAAAATTTTCATTTTCATCATATAACCCTTTAAAAACTCTTTGAATCATGTATGAAAATCTCTTTCAAATATCAAAATACCTTTTAAAACCCCATTTTTAGTACCAAAATACCCTTTTCTTTTAAAAACCAAATTCAATAAAAAAAATACAAATAAAAAGGGAAAGAGTGTTTTTCTTTGAAGAAAACAAAAATATTGTAATGGAAGAAAATTTTCAAATAATGGATACAATGGTGGAAAAATTCATTGTTGTAATACTCATTAAAATACAACATTTCTTTTTTCATTTGTAAATAAATTAAAACATTCCATACAATCATTCGTTTTTTTTAAACTTCCAAAGAAATAAAAAAATCCTTTATAAAACTACGATATTCATATAATTACATTCATAAAATCATTTTAAAAACATTTAAATGGAAAAGAAATAATGTTTGAAAGAAAACATTAAAAGATGGTTTTTTAAAGAAAATTACCTTGCCACTTTGGAAACATTTTTATCGTAATCCACATGAAAAAATAACATTAAAAAACTTCAAATATTGTGATAATAGGGAAATTCATGATATAGAATTTTAAAGGGTCTTATGATTCATCACAATTGTTAAATGGGATTGTGATTCATCACAATCATTAAATATGAAATTCATTATATCGCATGTTAAAGGAGCTATATATACACCTCATAAAATAATATAGGTCTATAACATTGAAATATTCCTCTTTAAAAAGAAATTGATATAAAGTCTCTTACCATGAATTATATTCATCATAACTGTTCTTTATCTTCCTAAATAATAAACTTATATTAATTAATTACTTGTTTAAGAACCTTTTTCAAGTTTTTTATTTTTTTTATTTCACTTATCACCATGTCATATACAATTAAATAATTAGTTAAGTTTATATAGGATGTTTCAATGATATTTAGCTTATATGTCCAAAAATGAATTCGATGGGTTGAATGTTGTCAAAGTGGTAATTATTTAAACATATAAAGAATAATAATTAGGAAATAATTATCATATTTATACATGTATTATAATTTTTAAAACCAAACATGAAATATGTTTATGAAAAATGAACTATGTTATGATCATGGAGATGCTAGGCCGTACATACACATGAGTAATGTTTCCATTTTTCAATGATCATTATGAGAAGAAGGTATGTATTATTTTAACATTACATAATGATAATAATATCATAAATACCATATTATTTATTTAAATATACTTATATATATCATCCATATGATTTAGTGATGAAAAAAAAGATTCGCATCACTTCATGGAGGCGGTAGTCCACACGTACGCATGAACAATGTTATCATTTTTTAGTGTAAGAAATAAAATAAAATATTATATTTTTATAATTTTAAATATTTAATTAATATAACAATTATGTAATTTATATCACATTTATGGAAAACAAATGTCATATGTTTGTAAGGTGATAGTTCGTCTTACACATGAATAATGATTTTTTATCCCATTTGATGGAAGAGAATATGAATTAATGTTATTCCATTAACACAATAAAATATCAATATATAGGAGATACTTGTGTTTTTATATAATAATAATTGAAGAATATTTTAAGGAGTTGGAAAAATAAATAAAATAAAACACACGGTTAAGCATGATACCTCATATTCAGTAAACCTCTATAGGTAAGCACCAAAATCCTTCATAGGAAGATTTTTTTATCAAAATAAGGGATATAGGTTGTGAGTAGGAAATTTATTAAGATATTAGGGAAGTTATTTTCATATACAAAAGGATTTAAATGTGAAAATAGTATATGATAGTGGTGACCTTTTATAAGTGAGGTGAGTGATAGACTTATAATTTTTGAAAAGAAAAAGTTGTATCTGTATTTTTCACATACCAAAAGGATAAAAAATGGACCATTATAGATCCTTAGACATGATAATGTCCAAATATATTCATAAAATATATTTTTAAAAAAATTAGATCTTTTTAACCCTTATTTTTTAGTTTAATATCCTAGTAAACTCGTTTTCATCTTAACTACAATAATTATTTGTTTCTTTTTTCAATATTCATTATGGTCAAAAATTATTTTGACCCAATTATATAATATAAGTTGTTGTGATTAAAAATATGGAATACATTTTACCAAATTAAATTCACATAATTCAAAAAAATTATTTTAAAAATAAACCTGCAGATACAATAAAATAGTGGGTTTTCAAGAAATGTATTTTTCAAGAAAAAATGAATTTATATTAACTTCATGACTCATAATAATAATTATATGAAAATAAATTAATATTTATTAATATATAATCTATGGAATTAATTTAAAACATTCCTAATTTTCAATTATTTTAATTAATTAAAATGGATAAACATTGTGTACTTTAAAACAGTTTTCAAAAAAACCCATTTTTGAACCCAAAAATAAACTTACACCAAAATCCAAAATAAATTTAATTAAAGAGTAATTAAGTTTATTAAATATAACTAATTAATACTTATTTTACTTTAAATTTTATTAAAAAAATAATGGTACTTTTAAATTACTTTATTTATTTAAAATTAATTATTTTCATACAAAAATGGGTATTTTTCACTATTCACTGAACAATTAATGTTTTCTAAAAAAACCCAAAATTTCACCATAAGTTAATTTTGGTATAATTATTTAAAAATAAAAATTAAATATTTCTAATTCAAATCCTTAAATTTAGAAATTATTTTTTTACATAAAAACCTTATAAGAAAAGAGTTTAGTTAAAACCATTTCCTTTTTGATGTGAAAATTACTTAATATTTTTTTAATGAATATATCTATATAATTAATGAAAATCATTTATTCTATCATTATATGGGTTGTTGGAAGGGAATAATCACATACCTTGTGTTTTGAGAGTGTCTATTCATCTGAGAAGTTTAAGGGGGAGCAACGCTGAAGGTTCAGTTCTGCAAGAGCTTGAATGACACGAGCGATGGGGTTCTCTATTAGGGTTATACTTAAAAGAACAGAAGGGTTTTATCATTACTTTAAAAAATATATAATAACATAAATATGTATGTATTTTTGTATATATGTATATATTCATGTATGTATATTATATAATGTGTTTATAAATAATTTTTTATAAAGTATTTATAAATTTACACACATACAGAGATATATATATCAAAACTACATTTAAATATGTAATGGCCCAGGCAGTGGCTCATTGAGGAGTTTTCCAAAAACTCGGTTCCATCAAATGGTTCCACAAAATGGTTCTACCAAAACTGTGGCACCGGTCACAGTCTCACACTGAAATGGTGGCACTGTGACGGTGGCACCGTGACGGTGGCACTGTCAGGGTGGAACTATGAGGATGGAACTGTGATGGTGGCACCGTGAGGATGGCACCATGATGGTGGCACCATGACCGTGGCACCATTACGGTGTCCCACCCCTCGTTATTTTTCCATTTTCTGACTTTTTCTGCTCCCGCAACCTATCTTTTGACGTAAAAGTATTTTAATACCCCTTTCAAATACATTTAAAAGCCCATAAATGATATGTAAAATCCCCCAAGAGCCGGGCAACCCTTAACTTACCAAAAAGTGTATATTTTCCTCAGTGTCACTCCCTTTTTCCCATAATTTCCAATTCTGCCCCCTGTTACGTGTTTTCTTCTGATTAAAGGAAACTGTTTAACGCATAGATGTTATGGCCACCTCTCCTATGATAATTGTTAAATAAAAATTAATTCCATCGTGTGTAACCACCCAACCGCATGGTGAAACTATGATCTGCCTTTAAATTCGTTCAAAATTCCATATCCTATAACTACAGGATCTCACCTTTTTATCACACTGTAAACTCTTCTTATTCTTCTTCTTGGATGGTCTCTTTTTCTTTCCATGTGCGCTCAGAGTACCCCTTCCAGAGGTAAGTGTTGCACATGTGCTGGATCTTTTTTACTCGCTGTTGGAGTCCTCAGAGTTCCTCCCCTGCAAATCGTGCATCCCCATTTCTTGGCGCGTGGAGAGAAACTTCGATAATTGATCATCCAGGTAGGGTTTTTCCTTTGTCTCTCCTTCTGTGTATCATGCGGGGTGAGTATGCTAATGTTTCTATGGGGACGAACGATACCAAACCTGAATAAAGATAATAAATGGACTTTTAATTAATTAAGGGGTGTGTTAATGATGTTGTTGTAATCTTTTATCAATTCTTATATATTGTGAATTTAATGGGATTATGTCCACTGAAAATCATGGTTATTGGTGGTCCTTTCTTGTACACTAATGAAATCCTACCCTTTGTGATGATTTAATGACTGTAACATGGAAATTAGTTAATCACGTAAACTCAGTTGATTGAATAGATTCCCAGTGAACAACAATCCTTGTGTGATCACCCCAGTTAACTAAACGAAGAGAAGGAACAAAATGAATTGTGTGCTTGAATCTGGAAACCCCCTTGCTTTGTTTTGGTGACATGTATGGTTGTTCTGCTTGATGCTTGTGGGGTGACGTGGATGGGGATGGGATTCCCTATTGTGGTGAAGATGTTTGTTTGTGGATCTGAGGCCGTATGTTGGGGCTTGGTTTAGTTCCATACTTTGAGGGATCTCATGGATCCCTTTTGTTTTTGTTACTTTACAAGAGAACTGGGTGTGAATGCTTAAATTTCTATTTGGCTATTTTCTCCTTTCTTGGCTTGTGGCTATGCCTATTAGTTTCCCGGTAGTGAATAATTACTTAAATGGAATAACTTGAATATAAAAAAAAGAATGATTTCAATGTGGAATTGGTTTCCAGGAATGAGTTGTGACATGGTTGTGGGTGTAGTACTTCTTATAAATGAATAGTAACAAGGGTGTTTGTGCTTGGGTTGGTCTTGGAAACCCTAGGTTGGGATGAGTTCTTGTTACCTATATATTTATAATTTAGTTCTTATGTTTCTTATTCACACCCCACCCAAGTTGAGTACTTTGTACCGAACACCCCCATTCATGGGGGAGGGTTTTTTTTCAACACTCCTATGAGTGGCTGGTTATTAGCTCCTTTTCTTCTCCCTTTCTTGAGTATCCCAAGATTCTTCAGGCAGGTTGTGATGACCTGAGGTCCATTATAACCCTAGATTCTTCGAGCAAGTTACATGGTGGTGGTTGGACCAGGTGTGTGCGGGCAGGTTGTTCCCAAGTGTCTTCGGGATGAGGCCCAGGTGTCTTCGGGTGTGGAAGTAGTTGTTCGGGCCCAGGTGCGTGTGGGCATGGTTGCGTTTGATTATTTTGGCTCAGGTGTTTGCGGGCAGGATGTGTGGTTATGATATCCCTGGTGTTTGCGGTAGGGATATGGCTGTGGGACTACGGTGAGAATGGCGGGAGAGGTCTGACACATAGGATGTCTTTAATAACCAGTGGGAAAGTGGCGCGGGATACCCAAACATCAATGTGTTATTACTATTACATTACTTGACTTGTGTTATTTAGGGAGTGTTCCTTAGTGAGGTTGGGTGTATAGTCTTCTTTCTAGGTGCTCTGGTTATCTCCTTTTCTCACGGGGCATTAGAATTCGTCCCCACTTGTGCGCGAGAGCTTTTGGGTTTCCCTACTGAGTATACTTGTATACTCACCCAACGTATATAAACTGTTTTCAAGTTTCCAGGAGGACTTCGGGGATCGTTCAGGACTATACTAGTTCAGACAATGGAACAATTGTTGTTTTTGTCTTTCTTTTCCATGATACTTTCCTTTCGATTTTTCTTGTAGCTTTTTAGCACTTACTTTTGGAACATACATATGGGAATGGTTTGTTTTTTTCTTTACTTTTACCTCCAGTTTTGGTGTTGTTTGAGATTTACTATATTATCTATTGATCCTACTAAATAAAAAGGGTAATGTCTTCCATTTTTTGTGTGATTCTATACCCTTTGTGCTAGTCGCCACTCCAAGACCTATTGAGGGTGGGTCTTAGGGGTCATTATCTATTCTTTAACTTGAAGAAGGAAGGGTCTAGAAATCTGATGTCCGTTCCCTAATCTTGGTGAAGGCGGGTCATGACAGAATGGTATCAGAGGGGAGAGGTTGAGAGATAGGATGAATCTTGGGGTTAGGCACAGTGAGGATTTCATGGGATAGTAGGGAAACAGTATTAGGCAATCTTGGCGCTTGAAATAGGCCAGGGAGGACCAGCTAGGAGATGGGATTTTAAGGCCCCCCATGATCTGATGCAAGGACTTTGGGCCTACCGAACGACCAAGTGAGGCTACACTGATTGCAAGGTAGAGACCCTAGGAAAGGTAAATGTATCATAATGACTTGTGTTCTTATTTTTATTGAGTATTTTGGAGGTTTAAAATGAATAATAATTATAATAAAATTTAAAATAAATATTATACACTACTCGGGCTTAGGCATTCCTTGTTTACCTTGTAGCAATGGCACCTGGACGGTGACCATGAGTAGTGCAGGCGATCAAGGCCTAGGAGGTTGAATTGGATGATCAGTAGAGGAATGGCCAAGAGGAGTAGGAGGATCAGTGTCAAAGGATGCTTTGTCCCTTTCAGTACAAGACCCTCAGGAAGTACGAGGGCAACATCTTAGAAATGGAGACAGAGAGTTGGCTCAAGGAACTAGTGATAGCTTTCAGCTTGATTCGAGCTCCGAAGAAGTACTGGGTTCCTCTGGCTATGATCCAGATGTGGGGAGCAGCATGTCAATGGTGGATGATCTACCTTGGGGAGAATAAGGAGGATGAGGTTACATGGACTAACTTCGAGAGGGAGTTCCTGGTAGAATTCCTCTCTTCCACGATGAAGGTTGAGAAGAGGCAGGAGCTACTCTCCCTCCATCATGGGAGCATGTCATTGAGGGATTTGGGGCTCAAGTTCAATGATCTCCTTCACTTTTCTTCAGACCTCTTTCCAGATGAGGAGCCTCAGGTGAGATGTTTATAGGAGGCACTCCAACCTTCTCTTCAATACGTCGTTACCCCCTTCACTCTATCGACGTAATTAGAGGTCCAGAAGAAGGTTGAAGTGGTGGAAAGGATGCACACAATGGTATTTTTATTGCAAGAGGGAATTCAGTTGGGATCATTGAAGGGGAAGGCCATCAGCAGTAGGCCTCCAGCATCATGGCCTTCTAGGTTTCAGCCAGTGGGGAGTAGGCCCCAGTAGTTCTAGTTTTGATCTTCCGGTCCTCACCCTTTCCCTTCAGGCCCAGGATCGAGATTCTTCATCTGTGGCAGTTTTGGGAACCTTAGTAATTAGTTCTCAGACCGATTGCAGTACAGTGGGGGTGGGGCAGTTCAGCGCCTGCCTCAATAGCAGGTATTTCCAGCCAGGCCCTTTCAGCAGCAGCAGTAGGGACAACAAGCTCCCGCTCCTCCAAGAACAGACATTGTGGGAGGAGTCCAACCTCAGGGTTCTCCTCAGGGACCTCAACCATGGTGTGGTCAGGTAGGAAGCTGTCAACCAAGGGGAATAGGAGCTGGGCATGGGCAGTTGCATGTCGTAGAGGCAGTAGTTCCTGCAGGGCTGGAGGTCATTCAAGGTACAATCTATCTGTTCATCACCCTTGTTTATACCTTGTTTGATTCAGAAAATTCTCACTCCTTTTTTGAACCTGGTCTAGCCCATTATTTGGGTCTAGACATAGAGATACTTCTCGTGCCCCTAGTTTTTAGTACGCTAGTCAGAGGTCAGACCAGCTTGTCTTGTGTTTGTTGAAGATGTAGACTGGTGTTGGGACCAAATCAGTCTAGTGGGGACCTTCTTTTACTGTATATGCAGCCATATGAAGTCATTCTCGGCATCAACTGGTTCTTCTCTATATGTGTTGTTATCGACTGCTTCTGGAGAATTATCGTGTTTTCATATGTGGGCGGTTGACGTGTAACTTTCACAGGTGAACGGGGTTTCCAGGGGGCAGCCAGTGAGTGGAGCCCCTTCTTTCCTTGTTAGCTGAGCTGTCAGTGGAGTCAGCGGATGCAGAGGTGGTGGAAATCATGGGGATCATTAGTGAGTGTGTGGACGTCTTCCCTAAAGAGGTGGTGACTCTACCCCCCTCGACATGATGTTGAGTTTAGGATAGAATTGCAACCCAGTGCCCATCCAATTTTGATGGCTCCCTATCGGATGGCACCTTCTAAGTTGCTAGAGTTACAGATTCAGATTTAAAATCTGATGAAGAATGATTTTTTTGACCAAGCGCATCACCATGGGGTGCCCTAGTCTTGTTCATGAAGAAGGAGGATGGTGGTGTCAGGCTATGCATAGACTATCGGAGATTGAATCAGGTGACGGTCAAGAATTGTTACCCTCTCCCAAGGATATACAACCTTTTTGACCAGTTAAAATGGGTAGGATGGTTCTCCAAGATCAACCTGTGGTCAGGATATCAAAAGTTGAGGGTGAAGGAGGGTGACATCTCAAAGACTTCATTTAGGTGAAGATATGGGCACTTTGAGTTTGTAGTCATTCCGTTTGGCGTTACGAACGAACCAACCATGTTCATGGGGCTCATGAAATCTATCTTCCAGGAATATCTAGACCGGTTCGTATTTGTTTTTATTGATGACATCCTGATCTACTCAAGATCATATGAGGATCACACTGAGCATTTGAGAATGGTTTTAGAGGTCCTCCGACAACACCAAATCTATGGGAAATTTTCTAAGTACAAGTTTTGGATGCGAGAAGTGCACTTCCTTGGACATGTGGTGTCTGAGTAGGGAATAGCGATGGACCCATCAAAGTTTTGGGAGGTTTTTTCTTGGGAAACTCCCAAGAACTTGGCAGAAGTTTGTAGTTTCCTAGGTCTAGAAGGTTACTACTGGAGGTTCGTGCCCAACTTATCCCGAGTTGCAGCACCTTTTAAATCCTTGACCAAGAAATACCAGGCTTTAGTGTGGAATGGGTAGTGTGAGTCAGCCTTCAGTTACTTGAAGGGGAATTTGGTTAGTTCCCTAGTGCTGAGGTTTCCAGAAGAAGGGGTGACATTTGAGGTGTTCTGTGATGCTTTAGGCCAAGGCTTGGGGTGTGTACTGATGCAACAGTAGGGGTGATCTCTTATGGATCTAGGCAGTTACATCCCCATGAACGTAACTATTCTACCCATGATCTGAAGTTTGCAGCGGTCATGTTATCACTAAAGTTTTGGCGGCATTACCTCATCAGGGAGCGCTTTGTGGTCTTCACAGATCACAAGAGTTTGAAGTATATCTTCTCCCAGTGAAACCTGAACTTGTGGAAGTGTAGGTGGATGGAGTTCCTTCAGGACTATAACTTTGAGATTTCCTACACCATAGGAAAGGGAAATGTGGTGGCTGATTCCTTGAGAAGGAAGTCGCAAAAGGACATGGTTCAAGAATCAGTAGATGCTTGGAAGGAAATGGAAGTGTTGGATGCCCTACACTTAGATGTGGGGATGGATAGTGGTAGAGGTTTCCTGTTTTAGATGACGGTGCATTCCTCGCAATTGTGGTAGGTAGAGGAGTCTTAATGGGGAGACTCAGAGATTAAAGTGATGCGCGATCGGGCTAACCAAGGCAATGCTCTAGAAGGGTGGTCGGAGGATGGTCAGAATCAGATTCTTTTTTGAGGGAAGTGGTTTGTCCCAGAGACGATGCGTGGGATAGTTCTTGGTGAGTTCCATAACTCACCCCTGGAAGTACACACAGGATTTTCTAAGATGTACCGGGGTTTGAGGGGTCAGTTTTGGTGGCCTGGGGTAAAACGGGTAGTAGTGGAGTTTGTGGCAAGGTGCCTGGTGTGTCAGCAGGTGAAGGATGAACACCACATTCCATGAGGTTTGTTGCAGCCATTAGTTGTCCCTGAGTGGAAGTGGGAGGACATATCAATGGATTTTACCACAGGACTACCTAGGGTTCAAGGAGGCTATGAGGTTGTCTGGGTAGTGGTAGACTGACTGACGAAATCAGTTCACTTCCAAGTGATCAAGGAGTCGAGTGCATTGGATGCCCAAGCACAACAGTACGTGGACAAGGTGGTGCAGTTTCATGGAGTTCCGAGGTCCATAGTCTCTGATCGGGATACCTGGTTTACCTCACGGATCTGGAAAGGATTGTAACATGCTTTTGGCACCCAGTTATGCCTCAGCACTTCTTTCCACCCCCATACAGATGGGAAGACAGAGCACACCATCCAGACGATGGAGGATATGTTATGGGCATGTGTTTTGAACTTTGGGGGATCATGGGTGCAACACTTTCCTCTGATGGAGTTTTCCTACAACAATAGTTATCACTCTACCATTGGCATGGCTACGTTCAAAGATTTGTATGGGAAGCTATGTCGCTCACCCATGTGTTGGATAGAGGTCGTGGAAGCTGGTGTTCTTGGCCTAGAAATGGTGCAGAACACGACGAAGAAGGTTCATCTTGTACGAGAGAGGATGAAGGTGGCTCCGGACTGGTAGAAGTTATTTGCTGATAACAGGAGGAGACCCTTCGATTTCGAGTTTGGGGACCACGTTTTCTTGAAGGTATCCTCTCAGTGTGGAAAGCGAAGGTTCAGTAGGGGGAGTAAGCTTTATCCCAGGTTCGTCAGACCCTTCAAAGTGTTGAGGTGGGTCGGCGAAGTGTCTTATCATCTAGCGCTACCACCACCACTACTGAGAGTGAATGATGTATTCCATGTGTCTCAGCTCCATCTGTATCTTCATAATGATCAGAATGTCCTAAACTAGGGAAATCTAGATATTGAGGATGATGTGATGTTTGTGGAGTGACCAGTGATGATCTAAGGTCGTGAGGAGAAGGTGCTTCGTGGATGAACTATTCTCTTGGTTCGTGTGTTGTGGAGGCATGGTGGCCTCGAGGAGAGTACCTGGGAACGTGAGGCACAGATGCGAACTTAGTACCTAGATTTGTTTTGAGTTTTGTTATGTTCTGTTTCATACTTGTTTGTGATGTAGTGCTTAACCATGTTATCTATGAAATGGGTTGTTTTCCTTGATATTTGGATGTGTGTGGAGAGTCCTGACTGTGGGGAGGGGAGGATCTGATCCCTAATCAAGAAACATTAAATTGGATGCAGTTAAACCTGTGCGGGCGAGTCAGTTCCACCCAAAGAAGATAGTATCTTGACATGGAAGAAGGAACTCTCTAATCCATATGACTAGATGATATGACTGTTACATGCATGTTTGGTTACTTGAGGGAGAGGTGTTCCCAGATGTCGATGAGGTTTACTTCTGAGAGTTATATTTCAAGGTGGTTGTTCAGACCCCTCTCTTTTCTTTGTGTCTGGTTTAATTATAGATGGAGAGAATACTTTGCGAGGTATCTGATGTAATGGCTCGAGTAGTGGCTCATTTAGGAGTTTTCCAAAAACTCAGTTCCATCAAATGGTTCAACAAAAACGGTGGCACTGGTCATGGTCTCACACCGAAATGGTGGCATCGTTGATGGAGGCACCATGATGGTGGAACCATAAGGGTGACACTGTGAGGGTGGCACCGTGATGGTGGCACTATGAGGGTGGAACCGTGACGGTGGCACTGTGAGGGTGGCACCATGATGGTGGCACTGTGATGGTGGCACCGTGAGGATGGAATCGTGACGGTGGCACCGTCATGTTGGCCCCATGAGGATGGCACCATGATTGTGAAACTGATGATGGTGGCACTGTGACTGTGGCACCATTACGGTGTCTCACCGAACAGTGTCCCACCCCTCGTTCTTTTTACAGTATCTGACTTTTTTCGCTCCCGCGACCTATCTTTTGACATAAAGTTATTTTAATGCCCTTTTCAAAGACATTTAAAAGCCCATAAATGATATCTAAAATCCCACAAGATCTAGGAAACCCTTAACTTACCAAAATGTGTGTCTTTTCCTCAATGTCACACCCTTTTTCCTATACTTTCCAATTCCACCCCTGTTGCGCATTTTCTTCTGATTAAAGGAAACCGTTTAATGCACAACTGTTATGGACACCTCTCTGATGAGAATTGTTAAATAACAATTAATTACATCATGTGTATCCACCCAACCACGTGGTGAAACCATGATCCTCCTTTAAATCCATTAAAAATTCCATATCCCATAACTCCAGGATCTCACCTTTTTATCACATGGGAAATTCTTCTTCTTCTTCTTCTTGGTTGGTCACTTTTTCTTTCCTTGTGCGTTCGGAGTCCCCCTTACCGAGGCAAGTGGTGCACCTATGCTGGAGCTCTTCTACTCACTCTTGGAGTCCTTGGAGTTCCTCCCCTACAAGTCACGCATCCCCAGTTCTTGGCGCGTGGAGAGAAACTTCGATCATTGATCATCCAGGTAGGGTTTTTCCTTTGTCTCTCCTTCTGTGTATCATGCGGGGTGGGTATGCTAATGTTTCTATGGGGACGGACAAAACCAAACCTTAATAAAGATAATAAATGGACTTTAAAAGAATGAAGGGGTGTATTAATGATGTGGTTTTACTCTTTTATCAATTCTTATATGTTGTGAATTTAATGGGATTATGTCAAATAAAAGTCATGGTCGTTGGTGGTCCTTTCTTGCACACTAATGAACTCCTACCCTCTGTGATGATTGAATGACTGTAACATGGAAATTATTTAATTGTGTAAACTCGGTTGATTGAATAGATTCCCAGTGAACAACAATCCTTTTTTTATCACCCTAGTTAAACAAATGGAAAGAAGGAACTAAATGGATGGTGTTCTTGAATTTGTAATACCCCTTTCTTTGTTTTGGTGACATGTGTGGTTGTTCTTCTTAATGCTTGTGGGGTGATGGGGATGGGGATGGGATTCCCTGTTGTGGTGCAGATGTTAGTTTGTGGATCTGAGTCTATATGTTGGGGCTCGGTTTAGTTCCAGTACTTTGAGGGATCTCACAGATCCCTTTTGTTGTTGTGGCTTTACAAGGAAATCAGGTGTGAATGCTTAAATTGTTGTTTGGCTATTTTCTCCTTCCTTGGATTGTGGATATGCCTGTTAGTTTCCCAGTAGTGAAGAATTACCTAAATGGAATCACTTGAATATGAAAACAAGAGCGGGTTCAATGGGGAATTGGTTTCTGAGAATGAGTTGTGACATGGTTGTGGGTGTGGTGCTTCTTATGAATGAATAGTAACGAGGGTGTTTGTGCTTGGTCTAGTCTTAGAACCCCTAGGTTGGTATGAGTGCTTGTTACCTATATTTATAATTTATTTCTTATGTTTCTTATTAGTTCCCCCACCCAAGTTGAGTATTTTGTACCAAACACCCCCCCCCCATTCATGGGGGAGGGTGTTTTTCCCAACACTCCTATGAGTGGCTAGTTATTAACTCCTTTTATGCTCCCTTTCTCGAGTATCCCAAGATTATTCAAGTAGTCTATGATGTCCTGAGGTCTATTATAGCCTTATATTATTCAGTTAGGGTATGTGGTGGTGGTTGGCCCAGGTGTGTGCAGGCAGGTTGTTCCCAAGTGTCTTCAGGATGAGGTACAGGTGTCTTCAGGTGTGGCAGTAGCTGTTCAGACCTAGGTGTGTGCGGTCATGGTTAAATTTGATTTTTGTGGCCTAGGTGTGTGCGGACATGGTGATGGTTAGGTTTTATTGTTGTGCCTTCAGTCGTGGCAGTATTTTTTCAGACCCAGGTGTGTGCGGGCGTGGTTACGTTTGCGGGTGGGATGTGTTGTTGTGATAGCCCAAGTGTGTACAGGCGGGATAGGGGAGTGGGACTGCGGTGAGAATGGCATGATAGGTCTGACGCATAGGATGTATTCAATAACTAGTGGGAAAGTGGCGTGGGGTACCCAAACATCGACGTGTTATTACTATTACATTATTTGACTTGTGTTATTTGGGAAGTGTGCGTTGGTGAGGTTGGGTGGATAGTTTCCTTGCTAGGTGCTCTGGTTATCTCCTTTTCTCATGGGGCATTAGAATGCCTCCCCACTTGTGCATGAGAGCTTTTGGTTTTCCCTACTGAGTATACCTGTATACTCACCCTATGTATATAAACTATTTTCAGGTTTCCAAGAGGACTTTGGGGATCGTGCAGGGATGTACTAGTTCAGATGTTGGGACATTTTTTGTTGTTGTCTTTCTTTTCCTTGGTACTTTTCTTTGGGGTTTTCTTATACCTTTGTAGCACTTACTTTTGGAACATTCATATGGGAATGGTTTGTTTTTTGATTTACTTTTACCTCCATTTTTGGTTTGGTTTGGGATTTACTATCTTATCTCCCGATCGTACTAAATAAAAAGGGTAATGCCTTCTATTTTGGGTGTGATTTTATACCCTTAGTGCTAGTCGCCACTCCGGGACCTATTGAGGGTGGGTCTTAGGTGTCATTATCTCTTCTTCAACTTGAATAAGGAAGGGTCTAGCAATCTATTGTCCCTTCCCTTATCTTGGGGAAGGCGGGTCGTGACAAAATATATATAAATATATTTCCACATGCCTACAAACACCCACCCATAAAAAAACATATAAATCTAGGTAGGGTGGAATGAAAATCCCCGTATCATGCCTCCTAGAGATATATTTATACATATGTAAATACATATTTTTGATACATGTGTGTGTGTGTGTGTGTCTACATGCATGTAATCATGTATATATATATATATTTATATATTTATATATTTATATATTTGTATATGTAAATATATTTAAATAAATATATTTATAAATACATTTATCTAATGTGTTTATATATATATAATGTATTCAACTTCATTTATATAATATATTTATAAAATATATATCAATACATTTATATAATATATATTTATATACATTTAAATATTATATTTGATAATATATAAATATATAATTATATTTGGGTGGATATATTTATTTATTTATATTTTTACATATATAATTATATATAATATCATTATAAATATATTTATATCATGTATTTATAAATACCTTCAAATATACTATTCATAATATATGTATAAAAATATATTTATAGATGTATATACATATAATAGTTACTATAATCTATAATGTATTTATATATTTACACACACACATATTTATACATTTATGCTTATAAATATCTACATACATACATAATGTGGTATTGTAGCAGCATTATAGAACTGTAGCAGTGAAAGAACTATAATGGTACTGTAGCTATGGTACTATTCATCTGAATTGGGATTTTGGGACACAAATTTGGGCCACAGGGCCTCCATGTCATCAAAGGCCTTTGGACTGCAGGGCATTTGGGTCATCACCCAACTTCTGGCCACTAGGCCCCTGAGCCATCCATTTGTGGGGTAGTAGGTCACACAAAGTAACGATTCCATAACTTATCGACCTAGGATACCCTATAATCTAGTACCCAAACTAATTCTCCACTGACTCGAAGGGTATTCCTGATCCCTACAGTCTGGCGACTAACACCCATGCATCAAACAAAAACCATAGGAAATGATTTAATCCAACCTGAAAATAGATACATGGAATATATATATAGACACACACACAAGTAGAAAGAATAACCAAAAGGTAAATATGCTATAATTAAAGAAGCGACAATAGTAGTGATCACTACTATAGAATTGTCCTATGACAACGCTATAAATAGTCTATGTCATTACAATGAAGTGCTAATAATCGGATCACCCATAAAAGGGATCTACCTTTATCAATACTAGAAAAGTGATGATAAAGGACCCATTTTGAAGAAATTTTGTTTTAGCACTGATAAAGGCCCTCTTTATCAGTGATTTTAGTTTAGTACTAATAAAGGGGGACTTTATCAGTGCTAGGAGAAAGTGATAATAAAGGGTATCTTTATCAATACATATTTAGCACTGTTAAAGGCCATACTGTTGCTGCACAACTATATCCTTACAACATCCCTAACAATGATTCAAATTTAAAAAACATAAAATGAAGAAAAATATATAGAATTGAAATATAAATATAACATTTCACTCTCACTTCAATTCAAAATTTACATATAAAATATTTACATTGACGTGATATTTAAAATTAATCAAAAAATTAAAACTGATATACAAAATCATAACTATTATAGTAGGCTTTCTCCAAAGATTAACTTTTGTACCAAAGTTAGTCCCTACCATAAAATAAATTTTAATTTTAGTAACATTAAATAAAACAATAAAAAAATTATAATTTTATTGTCATATAATCCACATATGATAAATTATATTATTAATTACAATATATATTAATTATATTATCAGTTATACTATTAATTATATTATTAAAAAAATTATTAGAATTTTTATATTAATTACTAATAGTTAATTATACGATTAATTATTAATTATATTATTAATTATTAATTACATTTTTAATTAATAATGTATATAAATTATATTTTTAATTATTGAATATATTAAGGATATTATCAGTTATTAATTATCTTAATTACATAAATACTTTTTAATAATTATATCATTAATCTAAAATGAAATTTTTATATTGAAAACATGCACTTGGAGGCATACTAACCACATCGTATGTTGGGTTGATTTGCAGTCAATTCCTACATACCAAAAATGAATTATGGATCCTTTTCCTAAAGTATAAAGATAATTATATCTCTTTTACTCTTTTTTGGTTACATAACACTTTTTTAAACTAAAATGATACTTTCATATAGAAAACATGCACTTTGCGTCATACCAGCAATATCCTCTGTTGGATTGATGTGTGGTCAATTTCTACATACCAAAAATGAATTATAGATCATTTTAATAAAGTTTCAGGATAACCTAGACTCATTTACTTAGTTTTGGCTATGTGATGTGCATTTTACACTAAAATGATACTTCTATATTGAAAACACGTACTTAGAGTCATATTGGACACATTGTTAATTAGATTGATGTGTGATCAATTAATACACATAAAAAATGAATTATGGATCATTTTTATAAATTTTGAAAACAATTTGAGATCATTTTCTCAGTTTTGGATATGTGACATGTTTTACACTAAATGACGCTTTTATATTGAAAATGTGCACTTGGAGTCATACTAGCCATATCATGATTCAAATTAATGTGTGGGTGATTATTACATGTCACAAATGAATTATGGATGTTTTTCTTAAAATTTGAAAATAATTAGAGATCATTTTCTCAGTATTGTCTATGTGATGCACATTTTAAACTAAAATGACACTTTTATATTGAAAACAAACACTTTGAGTCATACCGACCACATCGTGTGTTAGATTGATGTGAAGTCAATTCCTACACAATTAAAATGAATTATGGTCCATTTTGATAAATATTTAAATCAATACAATCTTGTTTTCTAAGTTTTGGCTATGTGACATGTGATTAAACTAAAATGAAACTTTTATATTTAAAACATGCACTTTGAGTCATACAGATCACATCATGTGTCAGATTGATGTGTGGTTGGTTTCTACACATCAAAAATGAATTGGGGATTGGATTCTTAAATTTTAAAAACAATCTGAGATCATTTTGTTAGTAGTGAAAATGTGATGTACATTTTAAACTAAAATGACACTTTTATATTGAGAACACACACTTATAGTCATATCAGCTACATTGTTCATTGGATTGATGTGTAGCCAATTCTTATATGACAAAAAATAAAATATGGATTATTTTAATAAAGTTTCATGACAATATGATACATTTTATTCATCTTTGTCTATGTGGAACATGTTTTTCACAAAAATGACACTTTTATATTGAAAACACGGGCTTGGAGTCATACTGAACACATCGTGTGTTAGATTTCCATGTATTTTATTATGATCCACTATAAATTAATTAGGAGTAATTTTAATAAATTTTAATACAATATGAGGTCATTTACTCAATTTTTGATATGTGATGTGTGTTTTACACTAAAATGGCACTTTTATATTGAAAAAATGCACTTGGAGTCATATCGGTCACATTGTGTATCAGATTAATGTGTGGTCAACTCCTACACATATAAAATGAATTACATATCACTTTTAAAATGTTTGAAAACAATAAAATCTTATTTCTTGGTTTTGGATATGTGATGTATGTTTTAAACAAAAATGACACTTTTACATTGAAAACATACACTTTTAGTGATACCAGAAACATCATGTGTCAAATTAATTTACAACAAACTTCTTCACATCAAAAATATATTATGGATCATTTCTATAAATTTTAAAAATAATATGAGTTATTTTTCTCAATTTTGACAATGTGATGAATGTTTTAAACAAAAATTACACTTTTATATTAAAAACATGTACTTGAAGTCATATAATCCAAACAATGTGTATGATTAATGTTAGGTTGATTATGACATGAAAAAAAATGAATTATGGATAATTTTCCTAAATTTTCAAGAAAATGTGAGCTCATTTACTTAGTTTTTACCATGTGATGCATTTTTTAAACTGAAATGACATTTTTATATTGAAAACACACACTTAGAGTCATACTGACCACATCGTGTTTTGGATTGATGTGTGGTAAAATCATACTTGAAAAAAAAATTAATTATGTATCATTGCACTAAATTTTCAAGATAATATGAGCTCATTTACTCAATTTTGGCCATATGACACCTGTTTTATTCTAAAATGACACTTTTATATTGAAAACATGCACTTTGTGTCATACCGGCCACATCAGATATCGAATTAACATGAATTTAATACCTACACATCAAAATTGGATTATGGATTATTTTTTAAAATTTTGAAAATAATATAAGATTTTTTTCTTGGTTTTAACAATGTGATGTGAATTTTAAGCTAAAATGACATTTTTATATTGAAAACATGCACGTGGAGTTATACCGGGAACATCCTATGTTGGATTTATGTGTGGAAGATTCCTACATACCAAAAATTAATTATGGATCATTTTAATAAAGTATAAATACAATTGGAGATTGTTTTCTCTTTTTTGTCTATGTGACATGTGGTTTTCACTAAAATGACATTTTCATATTGAAAACATAGACTTGGAGTTATACAGGGCACATAGTGTTTCGGATTGACATGAGGTTGATTATTACAAACAAAAAATGAATTATGGATCATTTTTCTAAAATTAAAATATAATCCAATCTCATTTACTCAATTTTGGCTATGTGACATGTGTTTACAATAAAATCACACTTTTGTATTGAAAACACACACTTAGATTCATACCAACCATATCATGTGTTGGATTAATATAAGGTAGATTCCTACATGTCTAAAATGAATTATAGATAATTTTCCAAAAATTTTATAACAATATGAGCTTGTTTTATTGGTTTTGGATATGTCATCCATATCTTAATCAAAAATGACACTTTTATATTGAAAACAAAAACATTTTGATTCATATCATTCACATCACGTGTCAAATTGATGTGAAGTCAATTCTTACTCATAAAAATTTTATTATGGATCATTTTCCTATATTTTGAAACCAATATAAGATCATTTTATTAGTTTTGAAAATCCAACACATGTTTTGAACAAAAATGACACTTTTATTGTGAAAACACACACTTTGAGTCATATAGGACACATCATGTGTCATATTGACATGAAGTTGATTCCTACATACCAAAGATTAATAATAGATTTTTTACTAAATTATAGATACAATCAAATATTGTTTTCTTGGTTTTGACAATGTGAAACACATTTTAAAGTAAAATGACACTTTTATATTAAAAACTAACACTTAGAGCCATACTAGCCACACCATATATCAAATTTATTTATTTTAAATTCCTGCATGACTCAAATAAAGTATGGGTCATTGTTCTAAATTTTGAAAACAACCTGAGACAACTTTCTTGGTTATAAAAATTTGAAACATGTTCTAAACTAAATTACCTTATTTAGATCAACCATCATCTTAACATTTTAAACTTAAAAAATTGGTTCAACTTACTTCATAATTAATTCATTGATTCTACTTTGACCATTGATGAGGCTAGGATCATGGAAGTGATTTTAATAGAGTGCATACTATTTTTACCAACTCATAAAAATATAGAAATACACAAAATGAAAATGATGAGGCTAGGATCATGGAAGTACCTTACCCAGTAAATGGTAATATATATTCATATTTGTGGGTAGAATAATCCTATATTCATTTCACTCTCACCATTATATTAGTGGTAGTCATGAATTTCAATCTCTTTGAGAAATTTCTCAAATATTTCTTTCTTTTTAGGTTCATCAGCAAGGTGTTTTTTAGTTTCTACCAACTCTTCCTAACCCCTAAAGGATGGAAATTTGTGAATAGTCAAAATTTATTTTTGGATATAATAAATCAAATACATAATAGGTAATCAACTCAAATTGAATTTAGAAAACATTCTGACACCATGTATTGTACCCACTCATCTCTAAATAAATTAACTTCTTCTTTTGAGTACATAGACTTTTAGAAATCATGGTAGTACTGAGAAAATATAGACAAATAAACAATTGAAAAATATTTTAAATGAAATTGTAATCACCTTTTAAAATTACATATTTAGGAATTCTAGTTTTCTAATGGTATTCAATATACTTCATAAATTTTCAAACATAATATCCACAATGATTTTCATTATTTTTTTCAAAAACTGTAGAAACATTGACCAAAATAATTAAATAGTTTTTTAAATGTGTTTTTATTGTTAAATATTACAATATATACCTTAATTTTCATCCATTTGAAGAAGTCCATAGGATTTTTTGTTTAGTAACTGATATTATACCCTGATTTAGATGATATTTATATATCACCCTATCATAAAAAAATTCTTGTTAAAATAAAAAATAAAATGTATAATTTGATGTTTATCTAAGAAATGTTGATTACAGTGCATTAAAAATTCACAATGGAAATCATGTGTGGTTGATATTTTGGAAATCTGTGATTTTTATCCAAAAATAAATATTCTGGGTATCCAAATTGATTACATTTAGCATCCAGTGTTTCCTAAAAAACAAATACAAATAAGTATTGAAAAAAAGAAAAATATAATTTATATGATTAGATTGTATAGTTTTACCACTATATTGTAGTCCTCAAGGGGAGTCTATCATCTATTATTTTCTTTTCAAATTCCTTTATTATGTCATATTTTTTTATTTTCAATTTATTTATATTACAAAGAACTATTTTCCATAGAAATGATAGAGGTATTAATGAGTCCAAATATTTCTTTATAGGGTTTTCCCTTTATATTTAATTAATATATATGCATGTAGAAAATATAAATATTTATTCACTGTAATGAACATAGTATATCATTTTTGGGGAAAATATTATGAAAATGTGCCTCATGTATGTATTCACAACTGAGACTCCTAGCCATTAAAACATGATAATATATGCGTCTGTAATGTTCTATCCAAATATTTATTTTTCATATTCAATGTAGTTCATATTTACATCATTAAAGGTTATATATATAGTCACTTGTAATGTTGATATATGAAGTAGTGTAATTGGTGGGGGTGAAAGTAATCTCAGAAGGTCCTTTTGTTTTCTTGGCTGATCCATTGGATTGTATTGATTTGACCTTCTGTTTCTCCTTTATTTTGTTAGAATGTAATATCGTACCTCATTTCATACCTCTTATGATCATCCATTAAAGGTTTTTATTTGAAAAAAAAAATCTTAAAGACATACCTCATGTATCTCTATAATATTAAATGACCATTATATACATGTTCTTATAGAATTATTGACCATGGTAACATCTATATCATTAAGAATAATAGGAAACTCGGTGCTCAGCTCGAGGTATACTTCAATCCCCACTCTCATGTGATATTTGGGGAGTTTTTTTATTTCATATCATGTCTCTTGGGGAATTGTACACTATACCCCTCACAACAAGATGATGTGTTGGTGATGATACATATAAATCACATACAATATCACCATATAGAGTTTTAGTAATATAAAGTTATTGAAAGTTTTTTGATTCAAATTTAGGAGAAAGAATTATGAAAAAATTTATTGCCTCAATTAAGGAATATGGTTGAGGGGAAATTATATCCTCAAAGCTAGTGGGGTCATGTAGCTCTTGATGTATTGATCATTATTCCACTATGGGTTCTCTTTGATCCTTTCAAATATATTGGTTTGCAAAACCAGAACAAAAAATAATATATTTTAAAGAATATAACTATGTCTGAAAGCCTTTAATAATCTTATATATATCTCATTGCAACTTTATCTTCTTGAAATATTTTTGAGGTGATGCTCCAAAACCCACACCACAAACATGTCTATATTATTTTGACTACTTCAAAGCTACTAAAAGTAGTTATTCTTTTGGTATAGTTGAGGTTGATTATAGTTTTTAAACCGTATTAAAAAAATATGAAAATAAATAGATATTTTTATATAATAATGTTATAAATCATAAAAAATTATTATTATATCATACTTACACATGATTCTTATACTGCTTTCATGTTTTTTTCTACTAGTTTTAACTCTTTATTTACATGGGCCTCCTTCAATAGTGCATGACATGATATGAAAGTTGATTTAGATTATGATTCATCATTCTGTAACTAAAAAAAGAATAATATGTTGTTTCATATCACATAAAATGTTTTCTTTATATTTAAAATACATACCATTTTCTTTTTAAGTGAAGTATACCCAATCATTTCTTTATTATAAGAGTAAATTGGTTTTACTACACATTTATTATTTTTATCCATCCTTTTTTTAATATATTAATAATTTTAAATAAAAGTGGATAAAATAAATAATATGAAATAAAATAGTATCAACTAAAATGAACCTAAAATTATTCCTCACCATGATGAATAATGAATGATTTCCATTTTATTGGTTTATAATGTGTTCATACATAATTGGTGGGTGGCGTTTTACTTTCCCCTCAGAATCCCTAAGATAGTGATTTGTAATATGTGTCCAGAAGCCACTATAATCTTTTCTAGTGACCATTAAGACTTATTTCTTATGGTAGTCATCTAAAATAAATGAACTCTATAAAGGATAATTAAATATAAATAAAAATTCTATTATATAATTTTTCAATAAAATAGATAAATTTTATCATAACATTACCCTAATATCTTCCCAAATGTTTTCCTTCAATATAGGCACACAATTGTTCCACATATCTATATCAATTAGAAAATGCATTCTCATTGTGAGCCCAATATAAATAATTAATGTTGAATTATTGGGGTCAACAAGTTGGACATGTTAATTCCAAACAACCTCAAGTTTTATACCTTTTCTTCATGCTTTGATAATTTTAGTAAATACGGTGATGCAATATTGTTATTGTTTTTCTCATCAACATGTTGTTGATCCCCTATTAATTCCACAATTTCTTCATTAATCTTGTATTATTCTATAATATTGGTAACATTAACACTTATAGTAGTCATTATATTTGTGAATAGTCCAAAATTTAATTTAGATTATGTAGATTCAATAGATAAACACATAATATTGTGAGGAAAAGCATAGTATGTTAAAACACTTTAACCTTCTCATTGAGCTCTCTCTCACTTTTCTTTAAAGTTTGAAGAGATTGGATCCTTTATTGAGTATCCAAATACTCTCCTTGTGATCCACTAAAACATAAAATCCATTTTATACATTGTTATCATCATGAAATGATTATGATCTCCCAATAAAAGTGTCATACTCAATTGAATTTTCATGTGACCATGTATTTGTTTTAGTCTCCAACAGAACAATTGAACAATTACTGTTTTCTAAATCTGGGAAGTAAAACACCTATAATTATTTTGATTCCATTATGAATGGTTTATCCTTATACACTTCTACACTAAAATTCACCTTCATTAAGCCCAATTAATCAAATTTTATTGCACCCTTATAGTCAATCCATTTACAACTGAAAATAAATACTTGAAATGTTTTAAATACAACTTTTATATTTGTTCAATGATGTCTAAATATGACATATTCTTATAAATTGTATTTCTATATATAAAATCAGATACATGAATCACTTCTTCTATAAGAGTAACTCCACTATTTTGTGTCATAATACGTTCATCATATTCATTTTTATAGAATGTATGACCATTAATTACAAAACTATTATAAGATATAAAATTTACATGTATTCCCCTAGTTATACATCAATGTTGGTCGATAATTGAATTTGGATTTGAAGATAACTCCTTATAAATATGATCCTCGAACCATCCTATAAAATTTTTATTATGGGTATTTGATATCCATCCTTCAACCCTTGATGGATTCAAATTTCTAATAAGTATTATGTGAGCTTCAACATATGGGGAAACCACTGCACTATTATATAAAATTTAAAGGTGAGATTGATCCCACTCTGTAATGTTAATTATAATAGAAAATCTTTTAAAAACCCCTTATCCTGAAAGGTGTCTAATGTGATGTGATTTTGGGAGACCAATGTTATCAAATTCTGATTGGTAATCAGTATAGAATTCAACAATTTATTAAAAAAATGATCTGCAATACAACCTTATATATGACTTTGATTATTGATGCACCATTTTAAAATCTCCATATACTATTCAATGGGGTACATTCATCTGTAATGTAAAGGACCATATAGTTGAATCTATCTAACCATGTGAACCATTTGGTGGACAATTATATCAAAGAATGATGATGGGAATAACATCTCCAATTCACATAACATGGATAAAATTTACTTATTTATAATTCTCAATTTTTCTATGTCTATAACTTTACTGCATGTGGATTTAAAAAATAAAAAAATTCAGGTCGATTTATGTTATATATTTTTAGGCAGAATGCAATGTAAATATTCAAGCATTAAATATTTCATCAAAACATGAAAATCATGTGATTTTAGACCCTGTAACATAAAATGAGTCATTGAAATAAAATTCTTGATATTTTATGAACATTCATATAAAACATTGACACTATTAAGTAATTTTTAAAATTAAAAATTTTCTTGTTTAGTTAGTGTAAGATATCGTAGGAAGAAAATTTAATCATTAACCTTCATTAGTGCCAAATATTCCCTTATACCCATGTCAATAATGTCCAACCAATTCTTAATTCCATATTTTTCTTTCTCTAGTAAATTTATTAATGTTATAATAACACTATCACATAAATTTTCTTCTACACACATGATATTAATAAAATTTATGACGTAAAAAATTCTAGTACAACTATTCAAAGAAAATTGATTTTATTTCCAACATAATTTCATAAGGGTTTTCAAAAAAGGTTTATTGAAACCAGTGTTAAAATATTTTACTTTATTGAATAGTTTATCACCTGTTATTGGAGATAGTGATGTATCTTATTATTTATTTCCATTAAATGATTCCATCCAGGATCAGTATTTATATCATCAGGGTAAAAATTTGAGATGTCCTAAAAACACAATCTTTAATGAATGTTTTAACCTAACTGACTATGTAACTTCTTCACAAACGATACACCCCAACATTCCTTTATTGATATATCCTAGAAAATTTCCATATGTAGGAAATTCATTTATCATCCCGTATAGAATGGATCTCATTGTGAACTCTTCCCTTCTATGAGAATCATAAAATTTAACAGTGACATCTCATATCAATTTTAGATCATCAATAAATGGATCCAAATACACATCAATATCATTACTAGGTTGTTTTTTACAAGATATAAGAATATAAAACACAATATATTTTCACTTAATGAATATAAATGGTGACAAGTTATAATTTACCAATATAATTATCCATGTATTGTGATTACTACTTTGTACACTAAAGGGATTTATTCTATCTGTTGATAACACAAGACAGAGGTTTCTCAACTCATTTACTAATTCAGGATCCTAATAATCAATTTTATTCCACTGAGTGGAGTTCGTAGTGCGACATAGTTTCCTATATTTTATTCTTGTATCTATGTGTCTTTACAATATTCTATTAGCTTTATGACATCCATATAGTCATTTAAACCTTAGTAAGATATGAAAGTACTATACAACCCATGAAGGACTTGATTGATCTTTCTTATATCAACTATCTCCACACTTAGGAAATATTTTGAGTAATTCATGGTTCTTGTGAAATAATCTACAATCATTTGGACATACATGTATTTTTTTAGAGATCATACCCATTGAATGTAGAATTCTCTTAGCATCATATTTTCAAAAATGAAGCTCATTTTCTTCTAGTATCATATCATTTAGGAGATCAAATAGTTTGGGGGAGTGTCCACGGAAGGACTGGCTGGAATACAATCTCAGAAGAGGAAAGGATTCTAACAGAATGATTGAGAAAAAATATAGGCAGTTAGCTTTTTTCATTGAGCATTTTTCTCTGTATTCCTGCACTCTCCTAGGATCATTTTTTTAATTGATTTTAATAAAAGAGGCATTGCCTTAATCTTTCTCAAAAAAATTCTAATCTATTCTTTGACTAATCAAATGTTCTCCCAACTCTTCAGAATGAAATTTTATTAGATAACAATAATATAAACACAAAAAAATAATTTTATAAGGGTCATATGAATACTTTATTATAAACTATATAAACTCTTTAACTCCATCATAATACACATTTTTCATATTATTAACATCCATTCATTTTTTATTCATTTTCATTCAATAATTTTTAATAATATTCATTGTGTAAAATAAATAAATAAATAAACATAAAGTGTGAATATAATATATATATACATTGATATGGAAAAAAGTATTAAAATTTTAGCATATGCATGATTTATTTTGGGAATGTTGACATAGCTTGAATAGGTTTTTTATCGATATATAAGAGTGTTTAAAATAAATTTTATACTAGCTGGTAAATAATATTTCAATCTGATTACTTCAAAAGAAAATAGAGTAAAGAAAAAACTAACTTTAGTCGAGGATGTTAGGATAATTCAAGTATAATATATTAGAAACCTTAAAATAAGTTCAAACATTCTTTGAAGAGATGGGGTTTTCTCTAGAAGAAACTCTTAATTTTTAAATTGGAATGACATGTTTGATAGTTATCAAATGTTTCTATTAAGGGAACTAAATCAATATTAAAAATACAACCCTAAAAAAAGGAATAATTAATTTATTCTATTAAATCAATGATACAGAACCTTTATAACTAGTTATCCCACACATGAATCCATTCATTATCAAAATAAACTTTATCTGTCATATGAATATTTGAATTTCAAATTATAGGACATGTGTTTAAAAAAATATTGTATATTGGATCTGATTATAACTATAATTTTTTCCAAAGAATCTATGTTTACACATTATCACATAGATACTATAAAAATATCATAGTATTGATTTCTACTAGGATTATGGTCATATGTTTGCAATTGAATTTGAAGAAAATGATTAATGAAATAGAAAATGTATATGATTTTGTTTTTATAAATAAAAACATAAAAACTATTGACTTCTATGATATAAATATATAATACAATATGTATAGTAAAAAATGAATAATTTTGAAATATAATTCATAACACGTTATTTAAAATAAAGGTATCAAAATTATGATATTTTACCATCCAAATATCATACAACAATAATATAATTTTTTTGTTGAGAATGTTTAAAGAAAACAATAGAAAAATCAACTCTCAAACTAATATAATCCATTTCATTTAGAATTGATTTTATGAATATACATATAATCAATATTTAAGTCAGAATATATATATGCGTTTGTGTGTGTGTTAGAAAAAATAAAAATATAAGAAAACATGAAATATATTCAAATTTAAAAAAAATATAAAACTATGACATATCAGGCATTGACTAATCAACAAAATATTATAACAAATATTCAAATTTAAAATATACTCTATCCCAATTAAAAATAAAAAATATAAATTAAAATAAAAAATGGGACATATATACAGAGGAGAATTAAACAAATAGAAGTAGAAACATGAGATATATTTATAAATCATTATAGTGAGTTAAAGACTACAACAATTTTCATTAAGAATAATCAAAACAAAATCAATGTTTTAATAAATGATACTACTTCAATGTGTGTGTGTGTGCCACACTTAATTGGAAAATCTAATTCTAAGTTTTTATTGTTGTCATCTTCATGGTATTGGGTAGATTTACAAGTAATAAATAGATTAAAGATAATGATATATTATTATTATCAAGACATACTAAAGTTTTAATGAAAAATCAATAAAATAGGAAACAAAATTCAAACTTCAGCTTTATACATGAAATAATTAGATTCCACGATCCACACTTGAATTCTATCCAATAATTTAAAACATTAAAATTCATGTTTTAATTTTAGAGACATAAAACTCCATAATAAGATGAATTGTGGCTAATTAGGCCCAGGTTTATGGAAGGTTTATATATATTTTACATCAAATATCAGTCATTCTAGTTAAAATAAAACTAAAATGATTCCCCAAGAAGAACATTATATAGGATATGGTATGCTTGGTGTGAGGGTGGGGAGCATGAGGCACTGTAGATTAGTGGGTCTTGAGCCTCTTTGAGTTCCACGTATCAAATGACAAACCCAAACCCTTGAAAAATTAAAAACACACAAACAATTAAAGATCAACTAAAAAGGAGAAGAAATAATCACATATTGTGGGTTTTGAAAGTGCCAATTTTTTCAATAAGTTTGAGGGGGGTTGATGGTGAAGGTTTAGTTCTGTGAGAGCTTGAACGACATGAGTGATGAGGTTATCTGCTAGGATTCTATTTAAAATAACAAAGGGTTTTATAAGTGCTTTCCAAAAGGTGCTGGTAAAGATAGGTTTTATCAGAACTAAAATAAAAAAGCACTGATAAAACATGTCATTATCCATGCTAACATTTAGCACTGATAAAGATGAGTCTTTATTGGCATTTTTTGTGCTGATAAAATATATATTTATTAGCGATAAGAGATTGAGCTAATAAAAGAAGGTTTAATTGGTTATTTTTTATTTTAGTGCTGATAAAACCTATTGTTATCAGTGATTTTTGGAAAGTGATGATAAGAACAATATAAAATAAATTATAAAATATGAAATGAATATATATTAAAAACAAATAAATTAAAAAAAAAAGTAAAAAACAATTACATTACTAATGAATAAATAATATTAAATGTATGAATGTTATAATTGTGAGCAATTTAATAAATAAAAATTAAAAGACGTCAAAAATATAAAAAAAATGAATCAGTTTTATAAATTATTAAAATTATTAAAAAAATAAAAAATGAAGATAAATTCATATTAAATATGTACATTATAACTATATTAAAAACATTAATTATTAATGAATAAATATGTATAAAAAATTAAAAATAAATAAATTTTGAAAATATTAAATGAGAAAATATTAAAAATAAATAAACTAAAAAGAAAAGTAAAAAATAATTAACATTATCAGTGAATAAATAATACTAAATAGAATTAAATAAATGAATGTTAAAAAAGTGTGAAATTAAAAAATTAAAAAATCAGTAGATTGAAAAAATATTTAAAAAGGGAATAAGTGTTATTAGTTATATAGATTATTAAACAAATTAAAAATGAATGCATATTAATTATAAAAATTAAAACCATATTAAAAACATCAAATGTTAATGAATAATCTTGTATAAATAAATATTAAAAATAGATGACATTTAAAAAAATGAAACAAAGAAAAATTGAAAATGAAAAAATTACAAAAATATTAAAAGTAAGTAAGATTATTAGTGAATAAATAATATTAAAAGTGAAAAAAATTAAAAAATATAAAAAATTAATATAAAGTATATATTGAAGAAAAACATTGAAAATGAATAAAATTTACCAATTAAAACATTATATATATTTAATATATTATGTTAATAAATAAAATTCTACAATGAATGTTAAATATTGAATAAATTATAGAAATATTATTGTGTGTGTGTGTTTTTATATAAAATTTCATTAATTATGTGTTTCTGTCTATGAAATTAATGTAACACAAGTTTGATATATGTTAAATTGAAAAACCAAATGACATTTTATGAAATTTCTATTACTCAGTTCAAATTAGTCAAAATTTCTAGTTAATATTAATTTTTAATTATAATCCATTGTTCACTAAATACATGACATATTTAATATAAAAACATATTTTGTATTATATAAATCATATTTCTGGATATATTATATATATTGATATATATATATGAATGTATTTCTATATTAATAATATTAAATATATAGATGTACAATTATTTATTAAAAACATTGAAATTAATAAATTAAATAAATCAAAATTTAAAATAAAAAAAATAAAAAAAATAAAAAAATACTTAACATTATTAATAAATAAATAATATAAAATGAATGAATATTAAAAATGAGGGAAATTTAATTTAAAGATAAATAGATTGAAAAAATATTTAAAAAATGATTTAGAGTTATTAATTATATAAATTTTTAAAAATAAAAATGAATGTATGTTTAAATGAAAATGAATACACATATTTAATATGTAAATTAAAACTATATTAAAAATATATATAATTTTAATCAATAAATATAAATACATTTTAAAAATGAATAAAATTAGAAAAATATTAAATAAATAATAATTAAATATGAATAAATTATATATATATATATATATTAAAATGTAATAAATTGTTTATATTAAATATAAATATAAAAAAGAATAAAATTTAATAATTAAAAACATAATATATTAAATATTAAATATTAATAAATAAAAATATAAAATGATAATATTAAAAAATTATTATTTGTATATATGTCTATCTCTATAAAATTGAATTAATTATGTATATGTACATGTGAAATTATTATATGAAATATTAAGTGTAACATATTTAGTCAATTTTTTAATGAATAATTAAATATTTTTTATTTGATATATATGTCAAATTTAAGAATAAATAAATTGATAAAAAATGTTATTAAATTCTTATTAATATTAATTAGTCAATATTTTTCATTAATATTAATTTTTAATTTAATTATTAACCATTTTTCACTAGATATATGACTTGTAAATATGATTTATAATAAATTAATTAGTATTATATAAATAATAATTAAGAAAATTATATATGTGTGTGTGTATATATATCAACATATATTTCTATATGAAATAATATTTTTAATAATATATATTTTTTATTTTATATGCCATTTTTAATTAAATATTTTATATATCAAGTGTAAATGTATATTTACAATATATTAATCATATTTAATAAAATAAGTTATATTTTTATTAATATAAATAAATTTATATTTTAATATATGATTTTTAATGATATAATTTTTTTATAAATATACCTTTTGTCAACACTTTTGAGCACCGATAAAGGGTAAATTTTCAATGATTTTTTAGATAACACTGATAAAGGATAGGGTTGTTTATCATCAGTTCTATAGTTGTGGATACAACCCAAAAGCGGTAAGATGAAACTCCAAGTTATGTTTCCAACAACCAAAAAGGACATGAAAAATAGGAAACAACTACTCCATGTGATATGCAGGCAATGTCCCACCATCTCACCACCTGATACCCGTATTCGGCTAACAAAAAACTTTATCACCTCATTACGGCACCTTACCTTTTCTTTGTTCAAAATTCAATACAAGGTCTTCACATTCTCAAGGGATTGTGCAGGGTGTGAGCTAAACATGGTTAGTAGGATCCCACTGATCTCTTCTATATCAAGTCTTCATATAATGATCCCAATATGCTCAATTTATATATATATATATATATCCGAATAAAAAGTTACATATTTTTATATCAAAATCATGGTAAACAATTCCCCTTTTTCTATAGTTTCAAAAAAAATCTAGATAAAATAGTTTGAACAAAAAATTTCCCGAATAATTTTACATTTATCAAAATAGGTATATCAAATAAAAAAAGTACAAAGCTAATGCACAAGGGATAAACATACTTGGGATTACAATAGGTTAAGCTAGGTAGACCAGTCATACTTCAAACAAAGACTGGTGCCCACATCAAGTCCCTAGAATCCATGCATCAAGTCTAGGTAATAGAGGAACACCCCAAAAAGTGACCCCCAACAATTTATATCATGTCCTAAAACCTATGAATCTACATTTTAGGAATAAAGAATACCCCAGAACATGAAGCTCCAATCAATAGTAATGGACGAAGCCTAATACTACACCATCCACCTATGCACCCAATGCTCTCATATACTACATCTCGAAAATCATTTTGAAAAGGGATTATATATTGCACAATACAATTACAAACCACACTTTTTGTATCAAAATCATCTTTTAGAACCCATTTCATAAATAAAATTCACAAGGATTTAAAAAACACATTTCTTTTACCAAAATATGGGAAAAACCATCTTTTCTCAAAAACTATCTACAGACAAAAATTAATCAATCAATAATCATTCCAATTTTTTTATAAAACAATTTACAAAACCAAGAGTAATTACAGTTCAAATTATATAGGCTAGATATGGAATCACCTACCTCAAACTCAGGTCACACATTAACTGTGGTGGGATCTACACAACAAGAGTGTAAAGGAACACATATCAACAAATGGAGGTCTTAAAAAATATTATAACATTTTAGAAATGATTTCCCTAGAAAAAGGGTCAATGCTGAGGTTAGATAATGTTAACATCAAAATATGTGTGTCACAGGAAAGGTTGAGGAAGGCATGGTCAGTTTGGGGTAAATTTGAGCCCAAATGGCCAAAAATCCTCATAAGGGATTGTTTTGTGAAGCTTACTAGCTTCACAAATGGCCATGGATCATGAAGATCTAGGTCTGGGAAGATCCTTTGTGAGCACATGAAGGATTGATTGTACCCATTGTGGAATTTCAATACAAAATCATAGAGCACATTGTGACATCATGGAGTGTTGGCAATAATCTCCGCAAAGAGAAATTTAGAGTCGCAAAGCCCTGCTGACTCATGAAGCTTGTAATACTTCATAAAGGCCTCTAATCATTGAAAACCCTGCATCCCTATAAATACTCCTTATAGTCCTACTTTTAAAGGGACAACGAAATTTTGAATTCTGAAAGTCTCTCCATATTTTCGAACCACATAAGCTTTGTGAACAAAAGAGAAAATGGATCACCCAAGGTATCCAATCATAATGAAACCACCTCCTTTATGTTCTTGAGATACTTTACATAAAATATAGATGCCTTTCGTAAATTCCTAGGCCCTTAGTGAAAGAATAAGGCTCTTTGAGGCACTTGAGCCTTCATAAAGCATTCAACCTTCATGAAGCACTCCCCCTGGGAATCAGAACTTCACTCCAAGGAAGGGGCACCTAGTTTCACGAAGCATAACCCTTCACATAGTCCCTAACCTCCATGAGACTTCTGTTCTTCATGAAGTGACTCTCTATGAGGCCCCATGATTTGTGAAACCCCTCTCCTATTACTCTCCATGGTGCCTTCATTCTACTGACACCCCTTCACAAACGATGAGTTCCCAGGACCCCCATACAAATTTAGGACCGGTTCAGTTGTACCTCGAGTCCCCATGTGAATAATTCCACCCACACCTGTATCTTCCCACGCCATTTTGAGTGTGGCTTGAGCCTCCAATATGACCATTGCTTCTAATAATGTGTGCCCTAACCTCTTTTTCTTCTAATCATATGAACCCTAACATCAGCCCCTATATTGGAAACTCCTCCATGAGAGTTCCAACTCCATGCCCTACCCAAAGGTTCATGATTTGTGGTCACTTAATCCCTAGTGTATATGAGTGATTCCTATGATTTCTAAGTTGCATGACATAAAACCTCCAAGATCCACATTCTATTCTTATGATGTTAAACTGAATGAAAACTTCCCCAACACATGACGTAAAACTATAGCCTTACCATGTGTGACGAGAACATGATTCCCCCTGTATGATGATCACGGGATGCCACCTTCCCCCACCACTAGATGGGAAAACTGCAGAGGGAAGCTTCCATACACAAGCCCCACACCATCCCTTATTATAAAACCACACCCTTAAAACATTACATAATATTGAGATAAGTCAATAATTTTACTCTAATTCACATTGAGGATCTTTTCAGGTTTAGAGTTTTAGAGAGTTAGTCCATTATTAATACATATCATCCCATAATCATACAAGAAGATACTATCAAAATAGTATACATTTTTTCCACCAAAGTAAACCCTTTTAAAAAAACAAGATTTCTTTTCTTGATAAAAACATTCTTGAATTTTTCCTTTCTCTTACTCATCCTTATACCAAGTGAAAACATTTTAAAAACATGGGATGAGCACAAAAATCTCAGTAAGGGATATAAAATAAGGAATTAAAACATTAGTCCATAAATACTTATAAACCCATGAAATCATAACATTCACCCATAAAACATAATGTCTTCAACATACCTCATAAAATCATAGGATTCAATAAAAACTCATAGAAATCATAAATCATAAAGGTAACTTGTGGCATCTATATCATACTTACTTTGTAGCTTTCACAGCCACAAAATAAGTAACCTTTGTGGTTAATTTTGGAATAACCATCACATTATATTCCCTAAATATATTAGGAGAAACCATAACATTTACCGATGTCACGTTGCCCAATGCATTGGAGAGCTATCACGGGCTCACCTGCCCCCCCCCCAATTTATCGCATAACCACTCATATACATAGACAATACACAAGAACCATAATATAATCATAACACATAAAATAAGCATAAAGGAAAAATAAAATTTCTACATTATAATAACAATAGATCATTTCATGATATTGACATAATAAATCCTTCATCAAAAAAAATTCAATACCAAAATGGTATTTATTTTTTTTCTTTTAAAATACATTATGACTTGTATTGGAAGCCAACTTTGAAATAATGATCACAGAAGTGAAAAGGTAATTGTCACCACGCACGTTAAAAATAAAAATTAATTTTGTCGTTTAGTAAAATGATTCATAGAAAAATATTACTTTTTAAAACTTTTGAATGAAATTAAAATTCGAAGGGGTTGATTATATATCGTATAAAAGAAATAAATGTATAAATCAAAATATGGCTTAATGAAAGGAGATTAAAACGAAGTCCCTTACCTTGAGTCTGACTTGTCTCGTTCATTCTTTAATTTACTAAATAATAAACATAGGTTAATTTATACTTTGATTTAGAACCTTTTTAAAGTTTATTATTCTTTTTATATCACTTATTATCATATTATAGTAATTAGTTAATTATTTGAGTTCATATCAGACATTTTGTTGATGTTTGGTACTTGAGTCAAGAATAAACTTGTTTTGATGCAAATTATCCATATTGTCGTAAGTCCATAATCTCTAGAATGATATTAACAATTTAAATATCATATATATACAGAATATATGTATTTAGAATAGTCCATAATATTTGGAGATGATAAATGAATTATATAGTTCATGGAGACGATGGGTCGTATGTACGCATGAACAATACTTTCATTTATTGGGAATATTAAAAGAATGACATCTAAATGATACATATGTATATTATAATTTTAGTATAATAGTTGTGTTATATATTCTACATATATTCATTAACACCATCCTTTATATGTTCCATTTATGGCATGAATGATTCATATCACTTTGAGGGGGCGGTAGTCCACACTTCCTCAAATGAAATTATCGTATTTACACATTATATAAAGAATAAAGCTATGTTATAAAAAAAATTATAGAAGAATAGAGACAATATAAATATAATATATATCATATATAAATATAATTCCATCATAATTTCCACCATGAGAGGTGGTAGGAGAAAATTGAACAATCGTCGTTTCGTGAGGCAGTAGTCCGTCATACACAGAAATAGTATGTTCTATATCCATTAGATAGAGGTGTGTGTAAGTGTAGTTTGAAATATTAGTATAAAAATATTTCAGTATATTTATAATACTGGTTTTTTTATAAAATAATGAAATAAAAATAGGTTAGATGGTTAGAGAAGGAAAATAAATTAAAGGAGTTTGAGAGGAGACGTTACCTCTAAATCGAGTAACTACTTTTGATTTAAGTCAAAAGGTGTTCTTGAATTGCCTTATGAACAAGGTAAGGATTATAGAAGGAAGGTAGGGATGTTGGGATCTTATTTTAGTATAATTTGGATGATCCAAGGGGCTTGATATGTGTGAGTAAGTGGTTAGAGGTGGTGGCCTTTTATAAGAGGGAGGAGGGGCACTTTAGGAATGTCTTGAAATATTATTTTAATATAAATTTATTTTTGAATTCTAATAGTTTTAAAGTAATATATTTCAAGTATAAGATTAGTATGAGTTAAAATCATCTCAAACAATAGGTTTTAGACAATTTTATGTCACAAATTTAACCATATCTTTAAGCTTTAACCCTTAGTTAAATAAATTAACTCTTACCATGTCTTTTTGTATTTTTACACTATATGGTTAATATAGTGACTATAAGATTCCAATAAAGCCTCAAGTGGATCATTAATGAAATTTTTGAAATTATAATTCAGTTGGGAAAATATTATATTTTTAAGACTCTTATATCATTTAATAAAATAGTATTTTTTTTAAACTCATTTTTGTCAATTTTGACACTATTTAGTAATTGATTTTTTAAAGTCATAAAAACTTGATTTATTCAAAAAAAACTAAATTAACTCAAATATAACATTTCTTAATAATCCATAAAATTTGTGTATGACATCAAAATTCTCAAATTAAATTTATTTTAATATTTATAATATCATTTATTTGAATATTTCATTAATAAGGTAATCACTGCATCATCATTATATCATAAATACATTTATTTATTTAATGTATAAAAATTATAAATAAAATACCATGATGTAGGGAATATTTTCAGATTTATAATGACTATTTATAGTCAAATAGAGTAGTTATATAACCCCGTATTAAAATTGTTTTATTAAGAAGATACATGTTTATGTTATATTTCTCTTTACTTTAAATTAATTATTATAACATGTCATTATCATACCCAAGTGGCTCCCAAATGCCAAAAGTTCAGCCTAAGTATTTTTTTGGTATCCCATTACTCATCCAATAAAATTAGAACATGTGTTAGGGTAGTTTTATATTATTATAATATTATTTTTACCCTTATTTACCTAATTTAACCTTTAATCGTGGTAAATAAAAATAATTACTAAAGCTACTATTCATAATGTCCAAAATTAAAGGTAACTATTTAAAAAATTTAGACATTATGATTCCAAATATGGAATCCATTTTTCCAAATTCAAAAAACTAAAGTTTCAGTAATTAATTTAAAATTAAATCCCATTTTCAAAATGAGAAAACATGTTTTTAAAATGTAAAAACCATCAAAAGATTGACACATGCTTATGTCAAATTTCAATATAAAATTACTTCCAATGACCATAATTTGATTAGATGATAAATAATTAATAAAATTACACTTTAAACCTAACTAAAATTATAATGTAACTATATAAATAAATTATATGAAAAGACGGTTTTGAATTAAAATGTAGTATTTTTCATTATTCAATAAAATAATAATTTTATCAGAAAAATAAAAACAAATCAACCAAAATAAATTTTGATATACTACTTCTAAAGAATAAGTAAATATAACACATAAAAGAGGTCAAAACTAGATTTAAAAAGGGTTCTCCATCAAAATGCTGTAAAACTACCTTTTCAAAATATTAGAGTATTTTATGCTTAAAATTGGATTTCTTCTCATTTTATGCCTATAAAATTTATTGAATAAATGTAAAAACATTTAATAAATATGTAAAATCATAATATAGTAAATTATTTTCATTTCTACAAATATAATTACTAGGTGTTAACTTCCATTTAAAATAATATTATTATTATTGTATTACTTTTCAGTATAACTCAGTATTGTGTGAAACAAAAGATTTTGGAGAAACTCATTATTGTGTGTCAGGTATGCTATCATACATAGTGTCCCATTTAAACTAAAATTAATATTTAATTAAAAAATATTATTATATATGAAAATATATTATTCTTTAATTACCTAGGATGTTACATCCTTTCCCCTTTTGTAAATTATATCCTCGAAATTTTATTCACTTATCAAATAAGTGGGGGTATTTATACCTCATAGATTTTTCAGATTACCATGTTGATTCTTCAATAATATAGTTTTTCAAAAAAACCTTAACCCAATGAATCACCTTATTCTGTAACACTTTCTCTCTAAGGTCAATAATCTAGACTGGTTGTTCTTCATAAGAAAGATTCCCTTCCAACTGAACTGCTTCTAGACTCAAAACATGAGATGGATCTGAAAAATATTTTCTCAACATTGAAACATGAAAAATATTATATACCTGGGATAGAATTGGAGGTAAATCCACCCGATATGCAACTGATCCAACCTTCTCCAAAATTTAATAGGGTCTAATAAACCGTGGACTCAGCTTTCCCTTCTTACCAAAACACATCACACTTTTCTAGGGGGGAACTTTAAGAAAGACATGATCACCTACCTCAAAAGAAAGATCCTTTATTTGGTTATCTGCATAACTTTTATACCTTCTCTGAGTTGTCCTCATGTGCTTCTAAATCAATTGAACTTTATTTGCCATATCTTCTACCAATTATGGTCCCATCAACTTCGTTTCATCTACTTCTTCCCAAAAAGATGGAGTTCGGCACCACTTCCCATATAATGCTTCAAATAGTTCCATCTGTATACTGGAATAAAAACGGTTATTATAAGAAAACTCAACCAAAGAAAGATATTTTTCCAAACTTCCTAGGTAATACATTGAACAAGCACTTCGCGTGTCATCCAAGTTCTGAATTGTTCATTCTGACTTCCCATATGATTGAGGATGAAAAGATGTACTAAAATTTAATTCAGTACCCAACGACTTCTAAAGTCCTATCTAAAATTTAGAAGTGAACCTAGGATCATGATAAGATACAATGCAGAGGGGAACTCCATGTAACCTAACTATCTTTTTAAAATATAATCGAGAAATTTGATCTAGAGACAGAGTATCTCGAATAGAAAGAAAATGAGCAGATTTAGTCAATTGATCAACAATAACCTAGATTTCATTATTATCTTGAGATGTCTTAGGTAATACCACAATGAATCCCATAGATATATTTTCCCATTTCCACTCTAGTACTAGAAAAGGATGAAGTATCCCCTTTGGCAACTATCATTCTGCTTTCACCTACTGACAATTCAAACACTTCATAGTAAAGTTAAAAATATCTTTTTTCATTCCATCCCACCAGAAATACTCCTGAAGAACTCTGTACATCTTAGTATTGCTAGGATGAACTGAAAATGGAGAACTATAAGCTTCACACAAAAACTCTTTCTTCAACTGTGAATCACAGACATAATCTTTTCCCAAATCTCAAAACACAATCTTTATCAATGTTAAATTCAGGAAACTTATCATTCTAAACAAATTCTACCTTTTTCTACAACTCAATGTCTTCCTTCTATGCTTTCTTTATTCTATCTTCTAGAGATGATTACACTGAAACCTGAATCAAAATAGAGGAATTTTCTACACTAATAATTTCCATGAAAAATATCTTCAAATCACTAATCAAAGGGTCGTATTCCAAATGTAACATGGTTAATATAGCATTACTTTTCAGAATCAAAGCATCATCTACTTTGTTTTCTTTTCTAGGATGGTAATGAATCGTGCAATCATAATCCTTAATTAATTCCAACCATATTCTCTGTCTCATGTTCAATTCTTTCTGAGTGAATATATACTTCAAATTTTTTTATCAATATATATTTCATACTTTTCTCCATAAAAAATATGCCTCCAAATTTTTAATGAAAAAACAACAATAGCTAATTCCAAATCATGGGTAGGGTAATTTAACTAATTAGGTTTCAACTGACATAGAAATTACCTGATCATTCTTTATTATGACACAACCAAGTCCTTTCAAAAAAACATCATTGTAGATAACAAATTCACTATTTCTGGAAGGGAGTTCCAAAACTGGAGCATTCACCAATCTTATTTTCAATTCCTAAAAACATTCATCACGTTATTTTGTATAGATGAACTTAACACCTTTTTGAGTTAACTTAGTCAGTGGGCTAGATAACCATGAAAAATTTACAATAAACCTCTGGTAAAAACCTGCTAAACCAAGAAAACTATGAATCTTGGTTATATTTTTGGACCTTGGCCATTATTCAATAACTTTTGTTTTAGCAGGATCAATAGTTATTCCATCTTTAGAAACAATGTTACTAAGGAATGAAATTTTTTATAACCAAAACTCAAACTTGATTAATTTCCCATCCCATTTCTTTTCTTTTAAGGTTTTCAAGACAACCCTTAAATGAATTTCATGCTTCTCTTTACTTTTAGAATATACCAAAATATCATCAATAAACACAACTAAAAACATATCCAAGAACACACAGAAAATTATATTCATAAGATTCATGAATATAGTAGGTTTATTGGTTAACCCAAAAGTCATAACTAAAAATTCATAATGGCCATATCTAGTACAGAACACGGTCTTCAGAATGTATGATTCCTTTACTTTCAACTGATGGTACCCCGACCTTAATTCAATCTTCAAAAAATATTGGTCTCCTTAGATTTGATCAAACAAATCATTGATATGAGAAAAAAGATACTTGTTCTTAATAGTGATGTTATTCAAGGCTCTATAATTAATGAAAAGTCTCATTAAACCATCTTTTTTTAACAAACAAGATAGGATCACCCCATGGTGATGTGCTAGGTCGAATAAAACTTTTATCTAATAACTTCTGCAATAGCTTATTTAACTCTAAAAGTTCAATTTGAGCCATTCGATAAGGGGGGTTTTTAAAATTGGATTATCATCAGGAACCAAGTCAACAGTAAATTCAACTTCCTGATTAGGTATAATGCTAGGAAAATCATTAAGAAAAAATCAATATACTCATTTACCACTGGAACATCATTAATCTGAATAGTTACTTTGTTTTCAAAAATAAGTTTAAGGTAACATTCATTTCCATATTTTACTAGTTTCTCAGCTTCCTGATATATTATCAATAGTAAGGGTTCATTCTTGTAAACAAACTGAAGGTATTTCTGAGAACAACTTCTTTAGATCAACATTAAATCTTATTATGGTAAACAAAAAGCCAATCTATACCCATAATAACATCAACCTCTACTAGAGACAAAATAATAAGGATTGTAGGTAGATTATTTCCACATACAAGGACATAAAGGTTCATATAATTTATTTTTATCTCAACATTTCCCCCAAGTGTTTTACCATAAGTTTTGGAATCATTTCTTGAGATAGAATTCCCAATTTACTAGAATATTTCTCCAAAATGAAAGAATGTGTATACCCATAATCAAACAACACATTGGAATAATATGAATAAACAATGTACTTGATACCACTTCATTTGATAGCCCAAAATCTAATGAAGTAGTTGCAAAGGATTTCACCACCCCTTTTCTTGTAGTCCGACTTCTTCCCATCATTTTAGTTATTCATCATACACTCATTTTCATAATGACCTATTTCATTGCACTTAAAACATTTTACTAACTGTAAATCTGATTATGTCTTACCACAAACCTGATATTTTTCAGTTTAATTACGAACCTTATGTCCCATTTTACCACATCATAAGTACTTACCAGAATTCAAAAGGCATTCTCCAGTACATTTTTCCCCACAATTTTCACAAACTGTAAACTTAATTTTCTTACCTTCAGAAATTTTTGAAGAGTTCTTCCCTTTCACCTACCACCTCGCCCTCTTATTCTGCTATTTTTCAAAGAACACCTAATCATTGAAAGACTCCATTTCCACCTTCTCCACACATCGAAAAAGTTTTTCATAAGTTTTGAACTCACAATAAGCTAATTCCCTTCAATAATTTGTCTTTAATCCTAAGTAAAAATAGTTGATTTTGCTATCAATATCTCAGATGAAATTTGGAGCATACCTTTCCAGTCGAGTGAATTTAGCTTCATAAGCAGCCACTGAGTCATTCTTCTACCTCAATTCCAAGAATTGTTTTTCCATCTTATGTCAAACAGCCTTAGGAAAATATTTCTCAAAAAACATACCTTTGAATTCATCCCAATCAAGAGCATCAATCACCTCATTATCCATAATATTTTTAACCATCGGCCACCAATGATCTGCTTCACCTTCAAAATAGTAAACAAAAAGACTAAACTTTTGATGTTTTGAACACCCCATGACATAAAAAATATTTTCTAGGGATTTAATCCACTTTTTAGTTATCACAGGGTTAGATAATCCTCTGAATGATGGAGGAAGTTGCCTCATGAAATGCTCCACTAACGACATGTTCCTTTATGGTTAATCTGGATGATATCACGCATGGATACCACTTCCATTTATATCCCGAGTCAATTACACCATTACTGCAAAAAAATTGTTCAGTTCTGATTTCAACCATCTAAGGTTGCTGATTTTTTAGGTTGTTTTCCTCTGGATGTCGTCCCAGCACAGCTTCCCTTTTTCCTCTACCGAAAACCGTTCTGAACAAACATATCTTAGATGAATAAATATGGTAATATTCAAATTCTATATCATTTAAATTTGGCCATAAATTAAAAATAATTTATGGATATTGTATTAACAATATTTGAACCCTTAAAGTTATCTAAACTGATCTTTGATACCAACTATAAGGCCCCATCCTTAAAACATTACATAATCTTGAGATAATTCAATAATTTGACTTTAATTCACATCGAGGGTCTTTTCAAGTGTATAGTTTTAGAGAATTAGGACATTATTAATACATAGAATCCCATAATCATACAAGAGGATACTATCAAAATAGAGTCCATTTTTTCCACCAAAGGAAAAACTTTAAAAAAAATAAAACATGATTTCTTTTCTTGATAAAAATATTCTTGACTTCTTCCTTTCTCTTAATCATACTTATATCCTATGAAAATATTTTAAAAACAAGGGATGATCACAAAATCTTAGTAAGGTATAGAAAATAAGGAATGAAAATATTAATCCATGAATGCTTATAAACCGATGAAATCATAACATTCACCCAAAAAACCTAATCTCTTCAACATATCTCATGAAATCATAGGATTAAATAAAAACTCAACAAAATCAAAAATTATAAATGTCACTTGTGACATCCATATCATACTTACTTTGTAGCTTTCACAGCCACATGGGGAGTAACCTACATGGTTACGTTTGGAATACCCATCACAATATATTCCCTAAATCTCTTTAGAGAAACAGTAACATTTACCTCTGTCGCGTTACTCAATGCATTAGATAGATATCATGGGATCACCCACCCTTGGTTTATCACAGAACCACCCATATATATAAACAATTCCCAAGAAACATAACATAATCATAACACATAAAACAAGCATAAAAGAAAAATAAAATTTTCAAATTATAATCACAATAGATGATTTCATTATATTGACATAATCAATCCTTTATCAAAACCATTTTCAATACCAAAATGGTATTTTTTTTCTCATAAAAACATTACATATTTTAGAGGAATCCAAATATTTAATAATGCTCGTGGTAATGAAAAGGTCGTTGTCACCATGTATGTTAAAAAAGAAAAATTACTTTTTCATTTAGTAAAACGCTTTATAGAAAAATATTCATTTTGAAAACCATTTAATTAAATTAAAATTCAAAGGATTTTATTACATACCGTATAAAAGAAAGTCATGTATAATTTAAAATTTTCCTCAATGAAAGGAGATTGAGACGAAGTTCCTTACCTCGAGTCGAACTTGTCTCGTTCGTTCTTTAATTTCCTAAATAATAAACTCAGGTTGATTTATAATTTTATTTAAAACATTTTTAAAGTTTATTATTTATTTTATGTCACTTATTACCAAATTATAAAAATTAGTTAATTATTTGAGTTCATATCAGATGTTTTGTCGATGTTCGGTACTTGAGTAAAAAATGAACTTGTTTTGATGCAAATTATCCATGTTGTAATAAGTCAATAATCTCCAGAATGATATTCATGATTTAAATATCATATATATCTATTATATATGTTTTTATAATAGTCTATAATATTTGGATATAATAAATGGAATGTATCGTTCATGGAGACGGTAGGTCGTACGTACACATGAACACTACTTACATTTCTTTTTAATATTAAAAAATAAAAACTAAATGATACATGTGTATATTATATTTTTATTATAATATATATGTTATATATGTTACATAGGTTTATTAACTTTATCATTTATACATTCTATGTATGGCATGAACGATCCATGTCACTTTGAGGGAGCGGTAGTCCACACTTGCTCAAATGAAATTATCGTATTTACACATTATGGAAATCATAAAGCTATGTCATAATAAGAATTACATAAGAATAGAGACAATATAAATATAATATATATCATATATAACTACAGTTCCATCATAATTTCCACCATGAGAGGTGGTAGGAGAAAATTGAACAAGCATCGTTTCATGAGGCAGTAATTCGCCATACAAAGAAACAGTATGTTCCATATCCATTAGATAGATGTGTGTGTAAGTGTAGTTATAACCCTGAATAACAACATAGTAGTATATTTATGATACTAGTTTTTTTATAAAATAAATTAATAAAAATAGGATAGGGGTTGGAGAAGGAAAATAAATAAAAGGAGCTTGAGAGGAGACATTACCTCTGAATCAGGTAACTCCTTTTGATTTGAGTCAAAATGTTTTATTGAATTGCCTTATACAAAAGGTAATGATTCTAGGAGGAAGATAGGGATGTTTGGAGTATATTTTAGCTGAAGTTTAATGATACAAGGGGCTTTAGAGGTGTGAGTAAGTGGGTATAGGTGGTGACCTTTTATAAGAGGGAGGAGGTGCACTTTAGGAATGTCTTGAAATATTATTTTATTATAAAATTATTTTTGAATTCCAATAGCTTAAAAGTTATATATTTTGAGTATAAGATGTGGATGAGTTAAAATCCTCTCAACTAATAGGTTTTAGACAATTTTATGTCACAAAATTAACCTTATCTTTTAGCTTTAACCCTTAGTTAAATAAATGAACTCTTACCACTTCTTCTTATATTTTTACACTATATGGTTAATATAGTTACTATAAAATGTCAAGAGAACCTAAAATGGATATTTAATGAAATTTTTAACATTATATAATTCATTTGGAAAAATATTATATTTTTATGACTATTATATCATTTAATAAAATAGTATTTGTTTTAAAAACTCATTTATGTCAATTTTGACACTATTTAGTAACTGATTTTTTATAAAGTAATAACAACTTAATTAAATAAAAAAAACTACATTAAATAAAATATAACATGTCATAATCATCTAAAAAATCTTTGGATGGCATAAAAATTTTCAAATTACATTTATTTTAATATTTATAATATCATTTATTTGAATCTTTCATTAATAAGGTAATCACCGCATCATCATTCTGTCATAAATAAATTTATTTATTTAATGTCTAAAATTTATAAATAAAATATCATGATGTATAAAATATTTTAAGATTTCTAATTACTATTTATAGTCAAAGATCAGTTATATAACCCCATATTAAAATTGTTTTATTAATAAGATACATGTTTATGTTATATTTCTCTTTACTTTAAATTAATTTTTATAACATGTAATTATCACACCCAAATGGCTCCCAAATACCAAATGTTTGGCCTCAAGATTGTTTTTATTTTCCATGAATCATCCAATAAGATTAGGACACATGTTAGGGCAGATTTATATTATTATAATATTATTTTCCTAATTTACCCTTTAACCGTGGTCAATAAAAATAATTACTGAAGTTACTATTCATAATGTCCAAAAATAAAAGGTACCTATTTAAAAAATTTAGACCTTATGATTCTAAATATGGAATCCATTTTCTAAAATTCAATACATAGAAGTTGTAGTAATTAATTTAAAATTAAATCCCATTGTCGAAACGAGAAAACGAGTTTTTAAAAAGTAAGAAGTATCAAAAGATTGACATGTGTTTATATCAAATTTCAATGTGAAATTACTTCCAACAACCATAATTTGATTAAATGATAAAAACTTAATCCAATTATACTTTAAAAATAATTAAAAAGATAATGTAACTATATAAATAAATTAGATTAAAAGGAAGTTTTGAATTAAAATACAATATTTTTCACTATTTATTAAAATATGAATTTTATTAGAAAAATACAAAAAATTTAACCAAAATAAATTTTGACACCCTGCTTCTAAATAAGAAGTAAATATAACATATAAAAGAGACTAAAACTATATTTAAAAATGGTTCACCATCAAAAGGCGGGAAAACTACCTTTTAAACATTTTAGAGTATTTTACTTAAAATTGAATTTCTTCTCATTTTAAGCCTCTAAAATTTATTGGATAAATGTAAAAACATTTAAAAAATATGTAAAATCATAATATAGTAAATTCTGGTCATTCCTGCCAATACAACTTCTAGGCATTAACTATCATTTAAAATAACAATATTATTGTTGTATTATTTTTCGGTATAAGTCGGTGTTGTGTGCAACGTAATATTTCGGAAAAACTCATTGTTGCTTTTAGAGTATGTTATCGTACATACTATCCCATTTAAACTAAAATTAATATTTAATTCAGAAATATTAATAGATATGAAAATGTCTTATTCTTTAATTACCTGGGATGTTGCTCTTATAAACGCTCCTTTCATGACACGAGCATCCTTACCGCATGAAGTTAACTGCAAGGATTAGTACTGTCACACGACCTTAAAATGTGGCATCAAACTATGTGGCTTTAAATCCCTATATTCTAAGAATGGTATTAAGGACACCTCCCTAAGGTTCAATCCCACCATTGGTAAACCCAAGTGCAACATTTTCCCTCCTAGGGACACACCTCCCAGATCTGCATCCACAGGTCATTTTAATCCATCGGTAAACTATTAAGGTGTTCCCTTTTAGGGACACATCTCCTAGATCCACCTTTGCAAAGTGTTTTGATCCATTAGTAAACTATTCAGGTGTTCCTTCATAGGGATTCTCCTCCCATATCAGCCTCCATGGGGCATTCTGATCCATTGTTAAATTATTCATGTGTTCCCTCCTAGAGAAGAACCTCCCGGATCTATCTCTATAGGGTGTTCTGATTTATTGGTAAATAAATAAGGTGTTCCATACCAGGGATACACCTCTCAAATCTACCTCTATGGGGAATTATGATCCATTGATAAAATATCTAGGTGTTCCCTCCTAAGGATTCACCTCCCAGATCCTCCTCCACAAGGTAAATTGAATAATTGGTAAACCCAGGGATGTACCTCCTAGATCCTCCACCACAAGAAATTCTGATCCATTGGTAAACCCAGGTGTGATACCTTCCCTCCTAGGGACACACCTCCTTGATTTTCCTTCATGATGAATTATTATCAACCATTTTATCCCCAAAATACATTAACCTTGTTCCCATATCTATAATAAGTTAAACTTGGGCCTTGATCTATTTTACCAAGATATTCTTATCTGTCTCCATAGGATGTAGAACATGTGAACTGACCTAGAATACCTACCCCATGAATTAAAAATGGGATTCCTAATTTAAAAAGCCTTAGAAGAATTATTTATGTGGCATAAATTACCTCATGATAGGCATGGGAGTCCATGGGTTCCACACCTACGATGCCTTACAGGGATACCCTCATAAGAGGAAGATTCCTAGGTGACCAATGTGCCCAATTTCCATACATTCCCAAAGATTCCCAAATTTGAATACTCTCTTGATCGAAGGTTTCTACCCTATTAATAAATAAGTGGTGTAATTAACTAGAATCCACATAGATATGAAATTGGGAACATGTTTCACGGACATGACTTAATCTATGAAGGAGAATCAGACTTGAAAACAAGCTCCAAGGAGGAATCTATGGAAGGGGTAATTGACATCGCGTCATCAAATTTTGATTAAGGAGAATACATCTCTGATGAAATTTATGAAAGCTACCCACCTTTAGAAAGTGGGAATACAAGTAAAAATTTCACCACACATGTGGCCTCGATGAACGCGTCAGAAATAAAAATAGTAACCCAGCGTGAAACTATTATCCTCAACATGGGGACCATTAGTGTTTGGAATATCATTAGATTTGCATGTAACTGGATTCAAACATTTGGTGTCAGGTCCCACCAACTAAATGATGGGACCAACATGAAACTCACCTTTGCATTGGGGTAGTCAGTGTTGGGTAATCCTTGAACTGCGACATTATTAGTATGGATCCTTCTTTGCTTCAGAAGTTTGGATGATGTTAGGGAATTTGGAATTACTTTTCTTGTACCTGTACTGATGGATAAATCCAAATTCATTACAGGAATAAAATTATAGGAAGAAAACAATCCAATTCCTATAGGTTCTGGGTAGGAGAAACATTGATGATACAATCCCGCACAACTCCATATCCTCCATGAATTCCACCTCACATTTAACTATTGGGAACCCATGCCTCATCTCACCCTTGGAAATTATCTAGTGGAGGGTGATCGATGCACTTGTTCTCCAGTACAGGGAGGAATGGGTAATTACCACAAAGGATATGGCCCTTAAGGACCATGAGGCATCAGCGCCTCATCAACACAGTTTCCCCTGAGGGTCGCACAGGGGGAAAACACCCTCTGTTTTGATGAAAAACTCCTTTATGAGTATCTCCCTAGAGCACTTTGATGACTCTCTCCCCTAAATTGAGGTGGGGCTGCTCGAGTCACGCCAACTGTCACTAACACCTAGGAGATGCCTAGAAGGGATCCCACCAGGCCTCATCAATGCCAGCACTGTGTAGCCCTATGGTCCAAAGAGTTGGTAGACCTCACCCTTGCTCCACCGACCCCGATCTGAAGGACCCGATGCCAATATCAGGGGAAAGTTCAAGATACTACCCAAAAAAGGGAAATCTTCTACAGCTCTAGTTTCTCCATCCACTATTGACATATACTTCCAAATACCTGAATCATGTGAATAGGGGCATGTCTTCACCCGATTGGGATTGAGACCCCATCCACCTCATAGGCTAGCAGGGTTGACACTTTCAATCAATGGCACCACCAAAATCCATTACAAACCAACCTGTGATGATGATACTCAGTGCAGAGGTCTTCTATGCACCATAATAAGCCTAAGTAAAGGTCATCCCCGCTCTTTAAACAACTATCACAAAGGTCCTCCCTGTGATGTTACCAATCAAATTAGAGGTCCTCCTCGCTCTATAACTAACCCAAGCGGAGGTCATCCTCACTTCATTAACAGCTAGAGTGGCCAACGAGCCCGTACCCGAGTGGTAAGGTCTCCTACTTGGCATCCAAGAGACCCGGGTTCAAAAACCGGGTGGAGGAGAATTTTCGGGTACTATAGTAGTATTGTAGTAGTACTGTAACAGTATTGTGCAGTCACTGTAGTAGTACTGTAGCAGTTACTATAGCAGTTACTATTCGGCACTGTAGCAGTCGGAACTATTCACCCGATTTGGGCCTTCGGGCCACCGGTTTGGGCCTGCGGGTCTCCAGGGCCTTCGGGTCATCAAAGGGCTTCGGGCCACATGGCCTTCGGGTCACGTAGACCATGGAGTATCCCAGTTCACACAGAACATGCCCCATAAGAGGATCAGATCAACATGAGTAGCAGCCACCGGATGCAGAGCTAACCGGATTGGAAGAATGAGAGGGTATGGCAGCCGCCATCGGGACCAGGCACCGTACAGCTTTTTACGGGGCAATGCTAGTCGATTAGCAATGTAAGTTGGGGAGCTAAGGTGATCAATGATGTAAGACACTGGGGAGGGGCAGTTCGAGTGGGCTGGGCCTACGGGTCATGTAATGGGCATGGTATGCCTCTGGGCCTTCGGGTCATGTATTGCGGGTCATGTCGGGCCTTGTGCATTGGGCCTATGGGTCAAGTACGGGTTCCCCTTCAACCCTTAAAAGGGGGATTATCTATAATAAAATAAAAAATAAGGCCTTCGGGCCATTTGGAGTACAGCCAGAGTGAAGGTCCTTCCTGATCTTTCAACAGTCAGTATAGAGGTCCTCCATGTCCACTATGATCCAAAGTGGAGGTCCTCCCTACTTCAGCACCAACCCAAGTGGAGGTCCTCCCCGCTTCATCAAAAACTAGAGTGGAGGTCCTCCATGCTCTTTTCACAACCAGTACGAAGGTCCTCCCCATACTTCTATATCCCAAAACGGAGTTCCTAACCATGTTTCTACCAACCAGAGTGGTGGTCCTCCACACCCCTTTATTATTTAAAGTATATTTCTTCACCTCATTGCAACCAATCAGAGTGGCGGTCCTCCATTCTCCAAAAATAGTTGGCACAGAGGGCCCCCACATGTCCCAACTAACCAAAGAGGCGATCCTCCCCATGTTGCAACCAACCCGTATAGAGGACCTCCCCATGCTGAAGACATACCCTTCCCTGAAGAACCACCCTGATGTATAAGGGAGAATACTAACCATCGAAGGATAAATCCTAGGAAACACCAAGTCATCATTGACCTCATTGATCTCTCAGATTTCAAGGGGACAGATGACTTGATAATGGAGTCTCCAACCCAACTACTAGAGTCTGTGGAGGGATCCAAATATCTAAAAATTGAAATCCCATAATTTTAGTTCCATAAGATCCCTAGATCTCTATATAATTACTTTTAGGTGGAGGATTTTCATACTCCCTTCTAGGGGCTCACATTGTAGTCGCATTTGTCTCTACCAGCTTCCAACCTCTTTACCTCTACCAGAGAAGTTAGAAAGATGTCAGGGTCAGAATTGGCATCTTCATATGGAGATAACTTTGATAAGCCACAAATGAATGCCACAACCCTCACACACGAGGAATTGGTGAACACCCCATTCTATAGGGATGTGATTATGTGGTTGTAAATACCCCCGAGAGACGTCTCAACGTGCAGTGAGCATTTGACTCATGAAATGACTCCTCTCTTGTTCAGCTAGCCGTTAAACTAATCTAAATCAGTACTAAAGGTTCTAGGAACATAGAGGAAGCCCCAAAAGATGGTATTTTAACATTTTCACTGAAAAACGACATAAAATCATCAACGTTATAGAATCATTGGATGGTTTAAGACAAGGATCTCACGTGAAGAAGATTAAGCACAAAATTAAAACAAAAAAATACTTGGTTTAGATTTGAAGTAGAGCACAAAGTCTACTCATCATCGGTGATTGATTCTTAAATAATCCTAAGCTTAATTCCTCTATATCATCCACATGTTCTTAAAAAATATATGGGAGCACTGATCATCAAAATCTAGGTGCTAGCATGGAGTTCCGACGACGCCTTCGACGCTCTGAAGATCACTGCATCACCTTACTTGTGATGCCTCAGAGAGAGCTCAATCCGAGCTCCTGAATCCAGAGTATCTCTCTCTAGAACATGGTAGAGAGAAGAAGAGAGATAAAGAACATGAATATTCACAAGTGAATTCCTCTCCTTATATTTATAGGGTGTTATGAAAATACTCGGTAACGCCCTCCCAACCACTAAATAATTAACACTCTATATAAACAATATTTTGAATACAAAACTAAGTTATAAATATCATTTATTACTATTATCACATTCCTGTAATATAATAAATATATTATTTGATAGTATTTTATCCATTAAATCAGTTCATATTTCCCAAAAATATTAAATGAACCTTAAATATTTTAAACTAATATTCTTTCAAATAATATTTTTATGTATTTAATTTAAAACTTATAAATACATTTAATAAATAAATTCAATTTACATTATTCTTAACTTGAATAATGTGAATTTATTTACTACATTGGTGATCATATATCCTTGGACAAAACTCGGACCCCATTGGTGGGGCTCATCATGTCCAATATACTTATTCAACTGAATAGGGCAGATTCATGAATACGCTATGGTGTGTGATCCTCTAGGCCCTTATCTTGATAGTAGTGAATATTATTCGTAGTCTAAGAGAGGGATATATCAACCCCTCATGGACCCTAAAGAGATAATGATTGTCACAACTGTGACAACCAACCTACAAAAATGCATTGTGTAATATAATATTTTTGTCTTTAATATCTCATAAAGAAGAGTGCACACATGTGTCATCATCCTTTTCTTGCTTTATTATTTTATGATCTAACTGGATTGATTTACCTTGGATAGCCATGGTCAAGGATTTATCAAGGTACTACCATCCTGATCAACATGGCTCAAGATACATAACTTCCATAACCTGGAAGCGAAAAATCATTTCTTGGATATTTAATCAATGTCATGCCACCAATGAAGCACCCAACACAAACTACCTCACAAAGATTTCATTATCATGCATAAAAATACACGATCAAATGACACACATCGGTAATGATCTCAAGTTAAGAGACAAATATGCATGTTTGTAGATAAGAACATCCAATGACACCCAAAACATGTGGTGTTCCTATTGGTGGGTCAGTCCTCATGATCTCACTACTCGAGATCCCCAATTGCGAACTTCATGAGAATAAGTCTCAATGCTTATGATCTCCCAGCACTTGATAGTCAAACATCTGTTGTATCCAGTCAGTAAGATGTATCTAGACATTATGAACTTTTTTAAGATTAATGTCATAGTATCTCAAGGTTCTCATTATAGTCCGGGATCTGCTATAACCTTTTGATAAGACAATTAGCCTATGCAAATTACCATTAAATAGTGGATGCATAAAATTATACACTATAATGGTAAGAATACATCATGTATAACTAACTGTATACATGATGTGGTAATCAAAATTACTGTATAGTTGGGTTTATGGCACCAAATATTACAACACCCCCACTTGAACTAGATCCAACTTACTAACCAATCTTGTTAGCTCTCACATGATTAAGATCATGTTTCTACTGCGTCACAACTTTAGATGTTGGGTATGACATGTTTCTGATGTGTGACAATTCTACTATTTTCAACCTCACCTACTTGAGTAAAAATTCCCAAGATATGGTATCCCAGAGTATATCTCATTTGTCCATTGTCATAACTTGACATCTTGGATATTAAGAATATCATAATCTATATTATGATAAGACTTTTCTTACCAGTTTATATTCCAAGAACTAGAACAAATCAATGCATTCAACTACTTCTTAGCTTCCTCATAAGCTGCAACATACACAGTTTTTGTAAGTGTGACTACCACTGGATTATATGAGCTTATCTCTCTCATCACATTAGCCTAACTGCGATATAAGATCTGATGGGTCTACGGAAGACTAGTTTTTATGCCATGTAAACTAGTATCATATCTTCTCCACTTAACAGGTATATATCTTTTGTACTTTCCAAAGTACAAACTGATAGTTATGACTGCTTCACTTACAGTGATCCTGGATATTACTGATATCTGTCTGCTATAAGGTATATCCTGACAATATTAGTTCTTGTACATATCATGGCACACGTGATTGATTCATGGCTTAAGTGTATGGATTTCAACTCACTATGTTAATCTCCTCTCATGCCCCAGACATGTCAACTTATAGAGATATATGTCAAGTGACACAAATAACAATTCTAACTTGAATTGTTCCAACTTGTATTTTTCAATACCATGTCACTATATATGATTAACTAGGTCCAAGAAACATTTAGATCTACCTCAGTATATGTTGTTCCCTAGAACTTAGGTTTCTACTTTAAGTCAATCATTGTAGAATAAATTTGATCCTAGTCTTAAGTAACTTGAAAACCAATATGTCTTCCATATGTTTCCGAACATATTTTACTTGGAAAACCTGGCATTCCCACTAACCTTTGGTAGAAACATGGAAAAAAATTGTTACAAATGTATATTCTATGATCCCATTGCTTAATTCAACCCTAAATGGGATATCAATAACTCGAAATTGTTATTATAATTATGTGACATGACCATCCCTTTCAGGTTTCATTGTATAAACACCTTCCATGTTTTGTGGTTATGACATCTAATGCTCAATATAATATGAACAAAGAAAGTAGTTACGATAAGTAAAATTCTAATGTATTTAGGAATAATGACCCGGTATTACCAATCGAGCCTTATTGGTACTACACTTTTACCATCCATATATCAACTCACTTGAATACCCACTGCAATATTCAAAATAATAATTCCCTTTTCACTTTGATACATGGGATCCATTATTGAATTTTAATTGGTCTTTTTAATCTTAGCTAATTGCGATATACTGCTTACCTGTAGGAAATATTATTTGAAATTAATAATAGATCACCGACCGCGGTGAATACAAAAACCATCACCATTGTTTTATCCTTCCTACGTAGTATTTGTCTCTAAAGCATACTCTATTCCACATGTGCTTGTGGAACTAGTTTCTATTCCAACTACATGTGAATCTCTAGCATTGACTAAACCCAAGTCAATCTAGCTCCTGCTATCTCTAATAGATATGTGTACCCTTTTATAGAAATTTAGTCTATCACTTGACTACCACCTTTTTATCAAAGGGATTTATGTAATGTCATAAGCAACCGTTAGGATAATTACTTTAGATGCACATTGTCTTTATACTTGATGCAAGTTTGTTTTATATCCTAACAAACTCTTTGCAACTAAACACATGTTTTTATGACATAATGGATTTCCATCATACTATAACTCGTATGATATACATTTTTAATATTAGTTGGCATATTATTATGGTATATCGCCATTATTTTCAAATCACTTCATGAAATATAATGTACATTTCTGCAAGTTGCAACATTGATACTATTTACATCATAATTATGATGTATAAAATGTGTGTTTCGTAATTGCTCTATGCTACATTTTTTTTATCAATGTTAACTTGTAAGACTTCTTCATTGATCCTCCTCATTAACATCAATGTCGTGATATAGATAAGGTAATATGTGTGTAGTAATTACTTCATGCTACATTATCATATTCGACGAATGCATGGTCAAGATATTCTTCGATATGCCGACCCGAAGCAACTCATATCTTCTGACCATGCATATACATCATTTTACCATTCCTTAATGACTTAAAGGAATCTAATGATATATATTTATCACAAGATTACCCTTTAGAATATTTCACGCTCATTTGTTGAACTAATTCCAATAACGTTGTGGCTCACCTTTATTCTTAAAGGTTCCTTTGTTCAAAACTAAGTATATATGTCGATAATACCAAAGGTGTTTTGTTGTACCAAGCCTAAATACCAAACCAGGAATATCCTTGATGTATACTTTATGTTTTTATTAACAAAGATTTATCTTGGCACATTTGGGTAAATTAATTCTTACCTCTTATATTCATCAAGTTATTTCATATGATTCATGTACCACTGGACTATTAATTGAGTATTCTTCACCACAAACAAAATTCATTCGGAACCTATAATAATGTTTCCATGTGTCCAAAGGACACATGAGATAAATTTTTTAGTTATACTCAATGAATGTTCAACTTGAATCATTAACTTGGCAATTTTAAGTCGTGTACTTTTCACCACGGACATAGGAATCACCATTTCTCAGCTGCTTGGAGAATTCACTTGACATCTAATAATGTTTCTATACTTACTTGGTTACTATATTTAAATATACATATATGAAAGGCATTTTGTATTTAATACCCAAGAAGCATGACCAAAACATCACATTTTTATTGATGAATATATCTGAAGAAGAAGAGGGTAATTTATTCTTTAATCCATTTTATTGCTTTTGAAGTTCCGTAAATTTATTTCATAATATGCAATGCAAATAACCTCCTTTTTATACCTCTTTCATTGAAGGACGTAGAGAATAGTGTTACTTTCTAATGGACTTTCCGCCTTTCTGTTCAATTTGTTCTCCATAATAATTAAAGATTAAACTGTTTTTTAATTCTTATTAACATGGAGAACTTACCTAAAAAGATAATGAAATGTTTACTTAATATTGTTCATTTTTTTACTTAAAATGAGACATGAGTAAATAGGTGAGAATTATATGAGAAGGGATACATTGAAAGATCATGATCTATCTTTCAATTTACACATGTCGGTGTAATCATTGCCTTATTCATATCTTGATTCACTTTCTCCTCGTACACTTCTCAGAGACGAGACTACATGTTATATCATCCATGTCCACATGTAGCGACCGCAACTAGCATCAGACGTTGATGATAGCATAATGACATAATTATCATATGCTCTATACATGAGTCTCTTGTAATCAATTTATCACCCTCGCTTCTTGAGGCGACTTAACAGGTGTTGGGGACACTGACACCTTGAGTTTCCTATATCATAGTACTATATGCTAGTGCTCGTGCTATTCTTTGATACTCATGCCGGTGTGAACATTTACTTTGTCCATTATTTATCGCATCATTTCTTATGTTATAACTTGCCATTTTCTACAAAAAAATAGTAGATTAGTATTTTTTATCTGATTACCATTTTAGACATTTTAATTAATTAATTAAATGTCTCCCACTATTTTATCGAATTCTAAGAACCCTCTGTGCTAGAATCGGAATACTCTGTCGCTTGAGTATTCTAGTGCAAAGGATCATTGAACCTCCCCTCATAGTCTACAAGCTTTGGCTACACCACTACTTGGAGGTTTCAAGGTATGCTTTTGACTAGCCAACCGTATTAACTCATGGTTCATTGATTTGTTGAGTGAAGTCCCAACTTGAAAAATCATTACTCGATTTACTCAACGTTTTCCCTCTAAAATGATAGAAAGTTAGTTATGGTTAATCATTACTACTGCTTTAGTTAAGTTAACTCACCACTCTCACAAGAACTCCCTGATAGTAAGAGGCACCCTCAATTATGACATGGCTGACACCTTAAACACTCAGTTTTGTCCAAATTCAAATGATGGAAGGCATTTTAGACTTAATATTTCTTTGAGGGATTTTTGTGTTATTAATGTGACAAAAGAAATCATTTTCTATCTTATTAGCACGTACTATGTGATCACTCTCACAACTGACCATGCCATAAATAGAAAATTTATCGCGTCACTTGTTCATTTTATCTATGCATGCTTATTTATTATTCTATGTGATCATGCTTATACTACACATTCACAAAATAATAAACCATGCAAAAAATAAAATGATGACCTGATCACGAGTCAATCCTAATGGTTGATCAATTGAGTGAATAATGGATCAACCTAGACCCTAGGGGATATACCTTGAGTCGCATCACTTGCAACTCGAGTTGCAGCACCTCTCATTCAATGCATCAAGCTCATGTCTGGTGCATCGCCATAACTTGGTACGAAATGTGTCTCTACTCGTCTCATCATTATAAAACAATAATTGTTTGCAGGCGAGGGTAACTAGGAAGTATAAAATACAACTCCGATAAAATGGGCACGCATGCCCTTATACATATAATGACACTGAAACAATAAGCAGATCACTTTTTTATTGAAATTACTTATTACAAACCATTGCAATAATTAAATATATGCATAAAAATGCACCAAACATGCATTGGGCGGTCTTAGGGTCATGATTAGTCTAATATGCTTGAAATTGCATATTTTAAATTAAATACAGAATATAAATTAAACTTGCACTAAAAATTTTTGGAGGGCACTTTTATCAAATTAAAAATTCACTTGTATTTTTAATTGAATAATTACTTCGTTCGGTCCCGTTAATTAATTTAATTTTAAAACCAAAAAATAAAATAAATAAATTAATTTAATTTAACACCAAAATTAAATTAATTTTTAACCCGCAGAATTAATTAAATTTTAAACCAAAAATAATAATTAATTAATTTGATTTTCTAATTTAATTATTTTGATTATATTATAAATTACCGGTCTCCAAAACTGGGCATGAACCCACGAAATCTCAGTCCGGGGTGTGATAAATCTGGGCCCAAAAAAGGTTCACCCAAACCGGTTCTGGACTGGGCTGACCTGTCGGGACCTTATTCTGATCCTGACCGGCGTCAGCCGTCCAAACCTGGGTGTCCCGCGGGTGGGCCGAGAGGAGGTTGTGGATGAGGTCTCAGTATCATCGGATATGGCCACTGGAGGGGCTGTTGCCGGCATTGGAGGAGACGGTGACGTGAACGCCGTCTGAGCAGGGCCGCAGCGGGAAGGGGAAGGACGAGCCATAGGGGAGGTGCGGTCGTGGTCCTTCGACGACGGAGGGGCGAAGCCAGTGGAGCGGCTACCTAGGACGGATGACGAAGCAGTCGGAGGAGGCTTGATGTGGTGAGACCGACGACCAAGAAGGGGGCGGCCGGCCAGATCTGAAGTGCGGTGGGGAAACCACGCGGCGGCGGTGCGCGGGGGTGGAAGGTGACGCCATGGGAGAGGAGTGGTCAGGGCGGGGTGCAAGTTGCGGACGCGCAGGAGGGGAGACCACCGAGGGAGGAGGAGCAACCCGACACATCTCGGCAGCTGGGGAGGAGCACCGGGCTGAGGCAGGAGGGGCGGCCAGACGATCTGGAGCAGGGGGTGGTGCTTTCGCCGCTGTGTAAGGGGTCCAGCGAGCGCGGGTCCATGGGGAGGAGGGCGGACCCTGTGCGCGGAGTGGCTCGAGCGAGCTGTGGGTTGAGGCGGACGGCAGGCGGAGGTGTCCCACCCGGTGGAAAGGAGAGAAGACCTACTATTTGGGTCTTCAAACAAATTTCTTTTATCTTATTTTTTGCAAGTCTCTACCCATGATTTTCCCCGTTGTTTTTTTCTTTTTCAATTACGTCAAAAAGAGACCAGCCGATTTTTGTTGTTGGGTAAGAAATTCTCCATATCCGATTAAAACATAATAAAAACTATTATTATAATTTTATTATTATAAAAATACATAGTTGATTATCCGGTGGAGAATTTGAGTGGTCGAAAAATACTATTCTGGCGGATGATAACTTCATCCGTCGGATATCGAATGACCGCAAACTGACCGTCTGATATCAAATTAAGAATCGAACTACGGCATTGAAACCGTAACGACGCCCTCTTTTATGTTTAATGATAATTTAATTTTTTTCATTGGCTTAAAAATATCACGCATCGCTCTGATACCAAATGAAGGTGTCAGACACGCAGCGGAAGCCCCGAAAGACAAGATTTTAAAATTTTCACTGACGAACGACATAAACTCATCGACGTTAGTGAATCACTGTTCGGTTTAAGTTGTGGATCTTGTGTGAAGAAGATTAAGCACAAAATTAAAACCATAAAATACATGGTTTAGATCAGAATAAGCGCACAACGTCTGCTCATCATCGGAAAATCACTGATCGAATAATCCTAATCCGAATTCATCTAGATCGTTCACACACGCTTCAAAAATCTTTGGGAGCGCCGATTGTCGAAATCTGAGAGCTAGTGCAGAGTTTCGACGACGCCTTCAACATTATGACGATCATCGCATCGTCTTACATGTGATGCCTGAGAGAGAGCTCGATCCGAGATCTTGGATCCAAAGCCTCTCTCTCTAGATCATGGGAGGGAGGAGAAGAGAGAGAAAGCCCCTGAGTAGTTGCAAGTTAATTCCTCTCCTTCTATTTATAGGGTGCTAAGAAAATACTCGGTAATGCCTTCCCGACCCCTGAATAATTAACACTCTATATAAATAATATTTTGACTACTAAAATGTGTCATAAATATGATTTATTATTATTATTATGACATTTCTATAGTATAATAAATATATTATGTGATAATAATTGATCCATTAACTCTGCTCATACTTCCCACAAATATTAAATGAACCTTGAATATTTTAAACTAAAAAAATATTTTCATGTATTTACTTTAGAACTTGTAAATATATTTAATAAATAAATTCAATGCTCATTATTATTAAATTGAATAATATGAATTTATTTATTACAATGGTGATCATATATCCTTAGAAAAAACCCAGACACCAGTGGTGGAGCTCACCATTTCCAATATATCTATTCAATTGAATAGAGAAGATTATTGAATACACTATTGTGTGTGACCCTCTGGGCCCTTATCTCAAAAGTAGTGAATACTATTCAGAGACCAAGAGTGGGATATAACAACGTATCATGTTCTCTAAAGAGATAAGGATTGTCACAACAGTGACAAAGAATCGATGAACACGCACTGTGTAATATAATCTCTTTATATTTAATATCTCATAAATCAGAACACACACATGTGTCATCATCCTTTTCTTGCTTTATTATTTGTTGATCTAACTAGATAAATTTAACTTAGATGATCGTGACCATGGATTTATCAAGGTACTACCATCCTGATCAACATGACCCAAGATATATTACTTCCTTAACCTGGAAGCAAAAAATTCTTTCTTGACCATTCAACCAATGTCATGCTACCAATGACGCACCCAACACAAACTACCTCACCACGACTTCATTATCATGGTTTTTGCCTTGAATCAAGGTATGTGACCAAATGACACACATTGGTAATAATCTCAAGTTAGGAGACCAATACACATGTCTATAGATAAGAACATCCAATGACACCCAAAACATGTGGTGTTTTTTATTGGAGGGTCTATGCTCATAGTCTCACTACTCGAGATCACCAAGTGCGAACTTCATGAGAAGAAGTCTCAATACTTATGAGCCCCCAAAACCTGATAGTCAAACATCTTCTATGTTCAGTCAGTAAGATGTATCTAGATTACCTGACCTTTGTTTAAGATTAATGTCATAGTATCTCGATGTTCTCAATATAGCCTGAGATCTTCTATAAAATTTTGATATGACAATTAATCTATGTACATTACAATTAAATAGTGGACGCAGAAAAGTATACACTATAATGATAAGAATACATCATGTATGATTAACTGTATACACGATATGACAATCAAAGGTGCTGTATATATAGTTGGGTCTAGGGCACCCACTATTACAATAGGTGCTACTACCCATATCTTAGCCATTTATGATTAGAGTTTGGGCAGAACAAGATTAGGACCCTTCCTCTGAACAAGAGGTCCTGTGAGAGGTTATAGCCATCGACCAACTGTTAGTGGTGTTCTGGCTGGCTGCAACTCCAAAATTTGACATCCCAAAGTCCCTTACTGAGGTCTAGGTTGGTTTTTTTCACCAGATCCCCTAGAAAACGTTCCACCACCTCTGAGGTCATTAGTTAGCCTACCCCAGAAACCAGAAGCACCTCAATGCCATTGACTAGTAGTGCCATAGAGTTGAAATCATGGTACTCCTGGTGGCCCAGTTCCCAACTTCGTTGGGGGTATCGTTAGAATCTTCAACAAAACTGTGTCAAGAGCCTCATAGTGCTCCAATAAGTTATGGAAGAAGCATCAAAACACATATAGATTAGAGGGTGGGGATAGTACAATGGTCTCCATTTCATCCATATCTTGTGAGAGCCCAATCTCTCAACTGATGATGAATGTTTCCCTCCAGCTACCATTATGGTAAACATGGTTATCCCCAACCTAGAAGATGATCATAGGGATAATGAAATCAATGAAGGTCTTGAGAGGGACAAACCACCCCAAGGGATGGTGTATTACTAGGTAGACTTCCATGCAGCTATACTCAATCATCAGCAGTGGCAGGCACATGGCCTCGAGGATCCATCCAATTATGCATTACTATCTACCTACCAGCATCTCAACAATGGAAAAGAGCATGCCGAGACCTCTAATACATTCAAGGTTGTGCCGAACATAAATGTAGATCCCATGGTGGCCACCTTGATCCAACATCTTGATGGGCATAAGAGGCTCATCACCTATCTCATTACTGTTCAGGACCCATATTATGGCTATGCCTTAAGAGATCCCATCTCTCCTATAGTGTGGAAACAAATCCTCCTTGTATATATTCCCCTAGTTGAGATTCATGGACACACCCATCCAGTTAGAGAAGAAGATGGGGTATATGGAATGTGACCATGGTATGCATCACCAAACCCACCCGAGCAACATAATTACCCTTATTGGGATCTTGGCCACACTTATCCTAAAGATGATGAGCCTACTCTCTATGTTGATGAGAATATTAATGCATTGGTGCTTAGATACCCTCTCCAAGATAGGGATCCTCACCACGATGAATTGATAGATACTCTCACCACTCTCCTTGAGAACCTAGAAACATGACAGGTGGCGATCCCGCCTGATGAAATTCCATACTTGACATGGGTGGAAAAAATTCGAGCACCACTGAAGTTTGGAAATCCCATATTCACCCCATTTAAAGGGATATGAGACCCACTGCAGCACTTGGACCAATTTATTTAAATATTGGGGCCTATTCCTGGGCCTCATGAACAGTAAGAGGCTGCTAAGCTTCAGTGTTTTGTTTATACATTGGAAGGACATACATTCATTTGGTATATATAATTGCCTATAGGGATCATTTCTGGTTGGGAACAACTTTTTAGGAAATTCCTTTACTAGTTAAGCTCCATGACATATAATAAAATCATTTCCATCCACATCAAGTTCAAGAATAGGTTTTATGAGAAAGTCACAAACTTTGTTACCTAGTGGAATGGGCACATGTACTCACTCGACATGCCACTGACTCAAGAGAAGCTACTAATGATGTGTGTGTGGAATTTCAAGACTGATCTGGTCCCTACCCTCATCACCTAGAACTTATTAGGTGGATTCTAAGAGCTTTCTGATAAGGCTTAGCATCTTAAGGAAGCCCTACTGCCGACTAGAAAATAACTCTCATTCCATCTTCTAGCTTTTATGAGAAGACCTACCAAAGTAGAGATTACCACTTCCATATAGGTAGAGGCCCCATGAGCTGGTAGAGTTTTTGGACCCTTTTATAGAGGATCTTCATCAGGTGCATCCTTATAAAGCACAACCTCTCCCATCATAGAATCGTTAGGCACAACCTCGCCTAGTGCACTCACCTAGATTAGAGAATGTGGTTCCAGCCCCTCGTCAAGGCTAGTTTCCCAGAGTTCCCTTCCTAGGTATAAGGAACCAAACCTATTCCTTTAAGGATTCACAGGTTTTGGGAAACTTCATATAAACCTTGTATAAGGGGATTATTAAGCTTATAAAGTGAAAGAATCCCAAAGAATCTAGATGAAATGACCTTACTAATCATTTCCCAAACCATAGGATTCTCAGACATACCATCAAGAAATGATACGTTTTCAAAGATTAGCTCTAGGAACAAGTGGATCATGGTTTGGTGAAGTTGGGTTTCATCCCAACATAGGTGAAACATATCCTCTCCAACCCCAGTAGGGATAGAAAAGGCTCAAGAAAATAGCAGTTGACTTCCAGCCACGAGACATAGAAAGATGATGACTAGTTAGCCTACAGTGTAGTCTCCTCAACCCATGGTGTCATTCATTCTCACTTAGGTATGCTATAACCTCATATGGTTGCTATGAATTCTTCATCCATTACATCCACGTCTACGTTACATCCCTCTAAGACTCAGAAGAACAGGTGTTGACAGCACAAGGGAAGTCAGAGTCCCCCACCAGTGCTGAATCCATTTCTTACCCTAAGTGATTTCATGCCCATAAGTTTGGAGTCACACCCAGGGTCCACCCAACACTTAATTACTTCACTGATGATGAGAAGTAGTATGCCTCTATAAATAAAATCAAGATGGTAGACTGCTTCATGATTTCTGATAGTGAGGAATACCACATAATCCTCCCAGATGCCTCCAGCTGATGCCTTTGAAGGAAAGGGTTAGAAAATGAAAGTGATCAGAATTTTTAGTCTAGTCCCTAAAATTGGGCTATAAATTATAATGAGGCTAGAAAATAGGTTTTACACAAAGCTCAATATTCACTGCCCTCCCAACCTGCTCCATCGGGTATGACTCCGTAGCTGATAGTGTTAGTTGACTGAGCAGCTCATCCGTGATCACTTCATGATCAACTATGTCATTCTAGAGCAAGGACATAGCCAATAGACAGTCATCCACTGGTTTAGAGTAGGATAAATAATCAATATTAGGAAATTTCAATCACTATATATAATTTAGTGGTTCATCCTATAACATTTTTTGTTATCCCTTCCAAGGATCAACCCCCTTCGCGAAAAACACACCTTTAACACAGAAGCACGATGTGTTAAAGAACCTATCTATCATAACTGAAAGTATTTCAATCCCCATGACTCTCCACTTGTTGAAAGAAATGCCTGAGGTATAGTGACCCTAGCCTTTTTAATATAACATTACATGTTTTTAATCACAATTATACATCAGAGTACAATCCAAGTATTATTAAGTCTAGTGTCTTGGAAGACTAGGTACATAGAATATAAAACATGGGGCTAAAAAACACTTTTTTATTTAATCTCCATAAAGATCTCCTAACTTCCTTTGAGCCCTTACATCTGCATAGGGTACCCTGGGGAACACATGAACAAAGGTATGAGCTAAAAATACCAGTAAGGGAATGAACATAAGGGTGCATCTTAAGCACATGAGTTAGGAGGCATGACATAATGATATCCAAAGCATAGAACATATGAAATCATATCATATAAGAATGAGATCATATAAACATGGAATCATATAAATGTGGAAGAATCATCAAACATGTGTTTATTATGGGTCAGGGCTAATTGCCAATCTCGTTTTCCATTTTCTTACGGGTCGAGGCTAACCGCCAATCCTGATTTTCATTTTAGTACGGGTCAAGGCTAACCGCCAATCCCGTTTCACATCACATATAATGAGACTTAACTTTACCCAATGAATTAGAGAACTATCTGGGTGCACCCATCTCAAAATTTTCATGAATATTCTTTCCACGTAAGTAATCATATATAATCATCCATACCTAAACATAAGGGTACCTATGGAAAGAATTTGGTACCACAATCATGACATAAAGAATAACCAATGGGCGTATCATGAAAGTGTCCATGAAAGGAAAGGATTAGATCATACATGGACATTAATAATGTAAGATAGAAATGTAACATGGTAAGTGGTGTCAAACAGAAGTGACAACATATAAGAAATGTATTCGAGAAACATTAGCATTAAAACTTTTTTGTGCGGTTTTAAGGAAAATACTATAGAGATTTTAAAATAGAAAAGAGAAAAATATTTTATATAAAACCATAATTAAACCAAGCAGGTTTTAATAATAAAAAATAATGATTTTATAAAGACAATGGTGGCTTAAAACAAAGGATAGAGTGCACTTGAAATTGGGTAAAAATTTGGGAAGTTCCCTTAAAACATGTTTTCTTATCAGAAAGTTCTAAGGATGAGATATTTTAAAAACATGTTTATCCCAAAAAGAGATTTATGAAAGGGTATTCATAAATAATTTTTTTTAAAACAACAAAACATTTATAATATTTACATAAACAGATAATATAACTCCATTTTGATATAAAGAAAGACATGGAAACCTGAAAGAACAAAAAAGGTTCAGGTAGAATTCGTTACAGTTTATTGGCATGGTGTCAGGTGTACCTAAGAGGGATTGATGAGAGATAAAATGGGTTTATCATCACTTATATATCATTATATAAGTATGGGTTAGATGTGAAAACATACCCCATAATTTTGGATTACACATAAAAAGGCATAGCATGGAGGACAATCTTGATTTAAGAGTGAAAAGGAGAGGATCCCTTACCTTAAATCCGGTGGTGTTCTCCACTTGTTATTAATGACCTGAATAAAAAAATTAGGTTTATTAATTAATAAATCCAGAACCTATTATATATTTAATTTATTTATTATAACCCTTTTTGGTTCATTTAAGACCTTTTTGATTGGTTATAAGGTTTAATTTTATTGTTTGGGCTCGTTTGCTTACTTGGTTTTAATGAACAGTTCACTTATATTCATGTTTGGATAAACATGTAAGATGAAAGTGTTTTTCCATAATTGAAGTTATATTCTATTAGTGAACATAAAAGATATTACATGTTTTCAAATTTAATTTGGTTACTTAGAGTGAAGTCGAATTATTATATAAAACCTTAGTGACAACCATTTTTGTTAATCGGTGGGTTTTGATTACAACGAATATGTTTTGCTTTATAACTTAATACCATTTGTACAAAAGGATTACAAAACCATAACTAGGATATATTAAATATATAATAATATGGTTCAAACATAACACAAATGGTTTCATGAACATAATTAAATTTTATAATAGAAATTGATAAACCATTGTCCTTGAATGTGCTAAATTAACACATCTCAAATGGTGTTTTCATTTATTTCAAATAAAAGGTGGAGAAAGGAGAGATAATAATGAAATATCTAATTAGAATAAAAACATTCCAGTACATATATGTTACTGGAGTTATCATACCATTTGGGTGAAAGGGGGGGGGGGGGGGTGAGGAAAGAAACAAGAAAAGAAAAGAACTTAAATAAAAGAATTGGAAAGAGGATTTTACCTCTTGAGTTTATCTCCTTTGATAACATCTTAAAGGGAGAGGTTTGGGTATTTTGAAGAGGATAGAAGCTGTTGGACGTGGGGGAGGATCTTGGGGAGAGATTTGGGCAGAATATTGTCAAGGCACAAGTCTTGAGAGTAGTGAGAGAAGAGGGAGTGAGGGGGGTTTTTATAGTGAAGGAGAGGAGGGTTTTCATAATATTATAATCATTAATTTATTATTTCTTCACAAGACAAGAGATAGTATTTATTCCATGACCAAGAATAGTAATAAATTCATGTGATTTCGAACCAATTGGTCTTACATCAGCAGATCATCATCAATGACTCAATAAATCCATTATTTAGCATTTATCGTAAATTATCGTATTTTACTATTCACAAAAAATTCTAGTATTTTAGAAAAATTCCAAAAATTCACCGTAACCATTTTTCAATGTGTAGAATCCAAAAATGAAATCCATTTTTAAAAAATAATTTTATAAATATTATTATTTTAATATTTAATTAAACCCATAATTTATTATTAAAAAACCAGTTTTAAAACATTCATTTACTTATTCTAAAATATAGGTACATCATACTTTCACTTGAATATTTTTTTATAGTATCATAGGTAAGGTTACTATTAATTAGGGTATATCACTATTCATAATGGTATGTTACTATTCATTAGGGTAGTTTACTATTCACCAAAAATTAAGTTTTTCTTATCAGACTCCAAATAACTTACTGATCGCAACTGTGTATGTTAGATTTTTGAAATTCCAAACACAGAAGTGAAAAACTTATGTTTAAAGGTCATATAGCACTTAGTAGTTCATTATGATGTGATTTCATGTGATTTTATGAAATATTTATAAGAAAGGAATTTCCATTGAAAAACATTGGGTCGTTACATGAGGCCCTTCCAAAAGCCATGAAAATACCTCTCCAGTCTGAAGATGAGGTAGCTTTCACATAGTCCTACTATGCAGAGGAGTCCGAGTATGAGGAATGCCAAGCCGTCATGTAGTTCTCCAAGGAAGATGATGGTGCCCTCATACAGGGTCACATACACCCACTATACATTTCAATATAGTTTAACATAGATCTGACACCACTTGGTGGACATAGGTTTTGGGATCAACCACATCCTGACCATGACACTCCAAAAGCTAGGACTAACCGAAGAAGATCTGAATTCCTCCAACCTAATAAATCAGTGTCATGATATGAGCGAGCAGAAACTATGTGGAAGGGTTTGGTAGAAGACCTAGTTTTGTGGCTTGATGACAAGTATTCAATTTATGGTAGTCTTATAGGATACCACCTACAACGTACTATTGGGTAGGCCCTGGATTCATTTGTATGTAGCAGTACCCTCATCATATCACCAGTGCCTCAAGTACTCCATCAATGGTCAAGTAGGGGCACTCCAAGGTGATGTGTCCCCCTTTGACTCCTATAAATCCCACTATATAGACTCTGACTACTATAATAGGAAGGGTAAATAGGTTCATACCAATGGAATTGAGCACATCAATACTCCGAATGAACTGACATCCATCGTAGTCAATCTGTTGGCATACTTGGATGATGCTTTCATCCGCCTGATTCATCGGTTAGAGGCCAGAACACCATACATGGTATGTTTCTTCTTTGTCTCCAAGAAGAAGGGTTTTGACATTCCTAAAAATAATAAACATTCACAGATTACCTCACACTCTTATATGAGATAGCCCTCAATGATACCAGAAGCCCATGCTCCCATGAAGTACCGAGAGGTTCTCCCTATGGAAATCACTTCACTATATCCTACCTATTCTGTAGAGCATGGTGGAATCAATAGAATTTGACTTTCCATCACTTATTTGACATCAATAATGGACCTTTAAGTCAAAGTTTGTATGGAATTGGCTCGATATCTTCTATCAACACCATGTTAGCAAAGAAGGAATACTTCAATGAAGATTCTATGTCAATCAAAGTTGGAACCAGTGCTTCCTCTAAGCCAACTGGCCAAGAAGAGCCACCTCATAATAATGATTCTCCTACCTCAGATGAAGATGATGATTTGGATGACACCCCTGCTGTATTTAAAGAGGGTGTCTCCACCACCACCGATGAAATAATCCATGTGAACCTTGAACTAAGGGAGATTTGAGGCCAATGTTGAACAATATAGCCATGTCACCAGGGGAGCAGTAGTAGTATGTGGAATTCCTAATGTATCACCATTATGTATTCGTCTAGATATCTGAGGATATGATAGGTTTGGACCCTAAGGTCATCGACCACAATCTCAGCCTCCCAGTTAGTCATCATGGGTTCAAGTTGCCTCCCAGAAAGATGTAACCTCTCATGGTGCAATGTATGGGGCCTAGGTTAAAAGCATATCAAATCCAACTTCATCAGGGAGTTACAGTACCATATATTTCTAGATAACATCATTTAAGTTAGGAAGAGTAATGAGAAGATCATATTCTGTATTGACTTATGAGAATTTAACCACCATTGTCTGATGGATGAATTTCCCCTTCCAGTGATAGAACTATTGATCGATTCTACAATCAAGTTCCATGACATCTTCTTCATGGATGGATACTCTGGTTAAAACCTAGTCTAGATTAACCCCTAGTATGAGGAGTCCACTACCTTTAGGGTTCCACAAGGGTCCTTTTTCTATCAAGTGATACCCTTCAGCTTGGAAAATGTATGATCCACTTATCCGTAGGCCATGCACCAATTCTTTAAACTAATTCTCAGGATGTTGGTGGAATGTTATGTAGATGACTTGGTGGTCAAACATTTCCAGTGCCAAGACCATCTCAAGGATCTTGAGAAAGTTTTCATCATCCTTTTCTTTTGACACTTAAATATGATCCCCTTGAAGTGTGCATTCAAGGTTAACTCCATGAAGTTTATCATCTTCATCATAAGATACAAAGGCATTGAGATCAACTTAGAGAAGATCAAATACATTATAAAAATTATTCCCCTGAGTAATATCTAGGAGTTTCAAGGACTCCAAGTCTACTTATCCAACATACATCGATTTATTCAAAATTTGGCCAACAAGTGTAGGTCATTTTCAAGGCTCATGAAGAAAGGCACTATTTATCAGTGGGATGAAGAGTGTTAATCCACATTTGAGGACATGAAGCAATATATTATATAATCTCTAGTTCTGATTCCACCTATCTCAGGGACGCCTCTGGTCCTTTACATGACCACCCTGGAATGGTCCCTCAACTCCCTCTTACCTAGAAGAAAAAATAGGGTCGAGAAAATAGTATATACTATATCAATAAAATGATCCTTGATATGGAGAGTATATATTCCCTAATTGAGATGATTTTATTCTTACTGGTTTCCATAGTTCATAAGTTGCGACACTATCTTCAGTATCACAAGATATATATAGTGTAATGAGAAGACTCACTAAATTATATTCTCAATCACCCCATATTGACAAGATGTTCGACATGTTGGGAAGTGATCCTACAATAAATTTACATTTTATTAATTCCATATAAGGCCACAAAATTCTATACAATGGAATACTTCCTAGATGCCCATCTGTCCCTAGAAGAACTTCCCCCAAAGGTTGATTTTCCAGATGAGGTAATCCTCTCAGTGGATCAGGGCATACCCTATTGGAAGATTCATTTCTATGGTGCCTTCAAGATACCGACCGGTAGAGGGATCAAAAATACTAATATCAATAGAGTGGGCCTGGGGATCATCTTCATCACTCTTGCATAGGATTTCTTGATATACTCATTCCCACTTTCAGAAGGATACACTGAAAATGAGGCAGAGTATTAGGCTCTCATTACTAGTCTTGAATGGTCCCTAGAGATTGATGTTACACACTTTCATGTGAAGGGAGACTTTGAGTTATTCATCATCATAATGTAAGATCTCATGAACCTTATGGAGTGAACTCGTCAGCTGATGGCCCATTTTCCTCCTTAGTCAAAAGTGTATCTTGTTTCTCAGTCATAGAATGGTTGCGTTGACACCTTAGAAATCCTGGATGCATCTCTCACAAAACTTGACCAGGATGACTTGATCATACATGTGAAATATCATAGGGTCATTGCCCCAACCATTTTAGATGATGATGATAGGAAAAAGGTAAACCAACTGACTACTAGTTCTTTTATTCCAAGACCCTCAAGTTCCCTCATGGAATAGGAAATTCCAAAATGGACAACTCCATTTGTTGAGTATCTCCATCATGGAATTCTCCTACCAGATCAAGCCAAGCGTGAGAAAATCTGTTGTCATGTAGTGTAGTTTACCCTCTATAGTGGGCCCAAACTTTAGAATACTCTCTAAAGATGTGAGTTTAATGGAATTATACTCTGTTGTATCCAAGGATACATGATTCCCCAAGTTATGTAGGAATTCCATGCTGGGTTCTATGGCACCCATCAGGTGGGATTAAAGCTCTCCCACCAGATCTAGAGGTTGGGATAATTCTAGACCACTATGGTCCATGACTGTATCAAGTTTTCCAAGTGGGGTAATGCATTCCATATTTATGACATCTTTGTGCATCGACCCCCAAACCTCCTCCACACCACCAAATATTCTTGTCCCTTTATAGTGTGGGGACTTTATGTTGTGGGGACATATCTTCCAATGACAGATCACCAATGTAGGTTCATTTTGACCATGAAATACTTTTTATCCAAGTGGGAAGAAGCAATACCCCTCAAGGAAGTCAAGGTTCGATCCATTATCAAGTTTGTGATCTCCCACATCGTCCATTAATTTGCAGTTACTCATGCTATTTTCATTGATAAAGACACTAAATTTTGGGATTTTGAAATGAATAAATTTTATGCTAATTACAATATTTGGTCCAACCAGAATCCCCAGTACCATGCATAGAAAAATGGATATATTTATTTTTTAACAATAACCTCTCTAAAAATCTACATAAGATGGTGGTCCAGAATAAGAAGTGTTAGTTGGACAAGCTCCCCAATGCCCTCTGTCCCTACTGGATGATGACTTGGAAATCTACCCTCATGACTTTGTATTTGCTGGTGTATGGAACATAGGAAGTATTACCCTAAAAGGTTAAGTTTCCTTCACTCCAGAAAACTATCTATAACCAAAAGACACCAAAAAATGGAGATAGTCTATATATATGAATTGGAATAACTTGAATAAAGTAGACTATAGTCCTTGAAAAATCTAGAGATGCACTAGAACAATATATAGAGAGCATTCAACAAGAAGGTTCACCTCCTCTTCTTTATCCAGGGTGACATAGTACTGGATCTCAGAACACAAATGATACCTGGAAAGAAGCCACCAAAGTTACATCCCAAGTTGGATAGACTATACATCATTCATAAGGTCTATTCTAATGGATAATACTCTTTGATCACCATAGATGGATATAGTTTCAAAAATACCACCAACTCTGCATTTCTTAAGTTGTACTTCACATAAGGATCCCCTAAGATATAAGATTCAGGAACTTAAAATAATATTAACTACCTAGGTTATGTAACATGAACTTAAACTATTTTCCATAGTCCAGGAAGTGTGACCTTAAACTCTTTGTAATTATTCCAATCTCTATGATTTTAAACTAGGATTCTAAGTCTAATCATCATGAATTTAAACTATGTGCAAGATCCCCTCAAGAATTTTTTATGTGGATTTAGACCTCGTTGGGACTCAATTAATGTTAGGGTTATCACTTTGCCTTACTAAACATATCCATTTGGGATACTCAACCCCTCCAGTCTAAACTCTATGACCTTAAACTAGGATTCATGGTTTGAGCATTATGACCTTAAACTATTTGTAGCCCTTGTAGTCTGAGTTGTATGAATTTAAACTACAATGCATAATCTCCTCAATTCATGATATTAAACAATGGTCTTACCCCATATAAAAATTATATGTCTCTGAATGAGTGATGATTTACCCCATATAAAACTGGGATGCCTCTTACGATAAACATGGTATGATCAACAAACCTTACTCCATGTCTTGAACATGGGATACCCCATAACATTCCTAAGATGCTGCAATACCCTCACTAGAGAGGATTTCCCCAACTAGTATTGGTCTCATACTGTAACGTGTTCTAAAACTATGTGTGGCTTCATTCCCATCCTCATGGTATGTATAGTAATGCTGAAAATTCTCATATCTAGGACCAATCATATATTTACCATTCTTTCATCCTCTTGTCCCTAGTTATGGTCCCATCATCATGACCCTAAACTGCATGTAGTTTTTCCCATAGTGTGCATGTGGTATGAAATCCCCCTTTGACTGCATTCACATATGGTTTTACCTCTATTATGCTGCATAAACACCCTTGAGACCAACATTTCCCTAGTACGAGCATTATGAATTTGAACTAATTGCCACCTTTACCTCGGTCCAAGAAATACAACCTTAAACTATGATTTGTTTTATTCTTGGTACTTATGTGGAATGAGAGTATTTTTAGATCCATTCATGTCAGGTTTTACCTCTTTCATGAAACACATATACCCTTTTAGTAAACATTCTAGCCCTAGCCCAATCATCACGACTTTAAAATGAATTCCCATAGTCCAAACATCATGAATTTATACTATTTTCCATGTTCTAGAATGTATGACCTTAAACCTATACAACCAGCTTTAGGTTCACTTAATGTGGTGTTGGGCCTCTTTAGCTCCCCTCATGCTGGGTTTTAATTCTTTCACCACCCAAACATCTTTGATGCCCCCTCCCTATGGTCCAAGCATTATGAACTTAAAATACTTTACACAGGTCTAATCTCTATAACCCCAAACTAAGATCCATAGTCCAAGAATTATGACCCTAAACTATGTGAATTATCCCCTCATTTTCATGTTATGTTTCACCCATGGTGTTCTAGAAACCCCCTGTTTCAACCTTCCAGAACAACATGTGGCTTGATTCTCATCCTTATGGAATATTTAGTAACACCCAAACTTTCAATATTTGGTCCCATCCATAGATCCATAAAAAAACTACTACCTGCGATTATATTTCCCTAAAATGTCTCAAAAACATCATTTTAGGTATAATCCCCATTCATTTACCTGTCCCCATTAGCCAGGGATAAGATTCCCACATAGCCCTATATGAGGAAGAATTAATGGGAAGATCGATGCACATGCCCTTCCAATATCCTTATCACATGACGTTAAACTATCATTTTAACCTATATAAAAATGGGATGCCTCTTAATGAGAGATAATCCTACCCTATATTTAATCAGGACACACCGTATGAAAAATTTGGGATGAAAAAACACCAATGTCTCCAGCACATGATGTAAAATTGTTTCCCTACCTCATATAGATTCAGGATGCCTCATAACCTGGTATGAGAAGAGTTAATATCATCATTCATGAGGGTAAACCCTTTCTGAAATTGGTCTCCTATAGTTCCACGTTCTATAACTATGCATGTCTTGATTGCCACCCTTATAGGATACATAATGATCCTTAGATATTTCATCCTAGGACTAGACCTTTTATTTACTCGTTATGGGATCCACTCTTCCCCAATTGCATTATATTTAATTGGGATATAGTTTATTGATATTTTTGTGTTAGAGGGACCTCTCATCCCTCCATTCATGTCAGTTTTTACCCTTTCCATTTCACACAAGCCTCTTTAGGACACCTATGTCCACCCTACATTCAATGTTTATGAATTTAAACTAGTAGCATCCCTAGTTTGAGATGTATGACTTTAAACCTTCAAGACCAAAATCCTTAGTGCAAGAAGTTAAAATGAAACCTTACCCCATATAAGATTGGAATGCCTCTTAGTGAGAGATTATTTTTCCCCATATAATTTTGGGATTCATCAATATGATAAGACTCGGTATCCTCACTCAAGAGGGTAACCCCATGGTGCTGGTCTCCTACCACACCATATTCTATAACTACTTTTAACGTGATTACCATTCTTATGGGATACATAGTGATGCACAGGTATCTCATCTTAGTTCCAAGCTTGTTATCAACTCATTTCTGGGAAATTTCCCACTCCGATTTTAGAGATTCATGTTTTCTCTGATTTGGTTAACCATCATCCTCCTGGTCTAAGTAGGATCCCTAATGGAATGGTCTCATTCCACAATGGCTACCTACCATCTAGATCCCATGCCTCGAAAGTATCTTCTGCCCCAAACAAAGGATCCTATGTTTCCAAATCATTCAACTATTGATCCTGCAATTGTTCTCCCTATAATTAACTAACATGGGTATAGAACCTCTGTTTTGAATATGGTCAATAGTTGTTCCCCATCTTTCATTTATTCCTAGTTCATTATCCAGGTCTTAAAATTCACAAATTCCCTTATGGGATTTTTTTTCCATTTCCACCCCTCATTGTGTTCTCCCCTGCAAGCACTACGTACTGCTCCTTGTTTCCCAGACTGAGCATGGCTCATGTGGGATTAGGAGTTGGGAGGGGGCCATCCCCAAGAAAGGTTGAGACACATGGGTGCTCACTGGTCCAAACTCCATGACGTTAAACTAAAATTCTAAGTCCAAGAATCATGACTCTAAACTGCATTAATGTCTCTTTGGGAACATATTTTTTGGTGTTAGGCCTCCATATACCTCAATTCACATTAGGTTTGTCGCTCTTCCACACTACACATATCTATTTTGGATGCTCATGGTCCAAGAATTATGACCATATACTATTTACACTATGTCCAAGCATCATGATCTTAAACTATGTGTAGGTTACCTCAAGGATGTTTTGTGCGGCATCGGGTAGCCTCCTAGGCCCCTCAATTTACATTGGGTAACATTATTTTGATTTTATGAAAATTCATTCAAGACACACCACCCCCTATTGTCCGAGAATTATGACCATAAACTATTTTCTATGGTATAATAAATATAACCTTAAACCATTTTATATTATCCGAACTATACGACCAAAAACTAAGATCTAAGCCTGAGTCTGAGCATCATGACTTTAAACTAATTTCCATGGTATGAACTCTATGACCTTAAAATAAGTGTCCATGTCTAATCATTGAGACTTTAAACTATGTATAAGCCTCTTTGAGAATGTGTTGTGCAAGTTCAGGGCCTACTAAACTCAATTAACATTGGGTTGTCATTCTATCATGCCACACATACCCCTTTTGGGATGCTCATCCTATGGTCCAAGCCATCGTGATCTTAAAACGTGTGAGAATTACCCCAAATTCTTTTTCTTGGTGCAAGATATTTTATCCTTTCCTTTCCTTGTATTCTCTTTTAAGGAGTTCCCCCATCATACCAAACCTATTATGCCTCCTACCACATTGGTTGGGCACATTTCATTCATTTTGATTTACAAATACTTTCACATGATGTTAAACTATAATCTTAACCCATTAAATGAACATGAGATTCTGTCTTAACCTCAAATGAGGAAGGAATGATGGTCAATTTAGTGCATAAGCCCTGCATACAACATCCCAATCACACGACGTTAAATTTTATGATACATCTTCCTCACCATATTATGTTAAAATACGTGTTCAACATCTTCACGATATTAAATTAAACTATATGTTTATAATCCCCATTGAATTATGTAAAACTACAAAGTGTATTAGGTCCTCGCCTGAGAATCCCTTTCCTTTAGTGCTGATCACCTACCGCATCATTCATGTTTTTTGACCATTTCTCAACTTCCAAGATGATGGTACCTTGGAAGACAAGTTTGAACTTTTTTTTAGAATGATACGCATAACCGATGTTCTTCAAGTCATAGTGTCATAATTCTAGGAGTGTTGGAATCCATTCAAACATTCCATCACACTATATCCATGATTCACACATCCCTTTATTTTTATCCTCATCCTCCCCCACATACAAACATACCCCCTAATGAAATGGTTCCTATCCATAATGTCTCACCTATCATCCTAGGTCAATGCTTTGAAATACTGTAGACGACATTCTGAGACAGGTTCTATGTTTTGAACATGGTTAGTAGCTGACCCTCAGTTGTTTTTTCCCATTCTTGGCTAACTTGGCATGAATGTTTTGTTTTTAACATGGTTAATAGTTATCCTATATCTTCATTCCACTCCTCTTATGCTCCAAATTTTTGGGCACTGTGATTCATGCTCTCCATTCCACATTGTTTGGGTTGAATTCAATGCCCCTGGAGTTACCCCATTAATCTACTAGTGCACATTTAAAAATAAAACCAACTATTCAGAGAGCCCCATTATCTATCCACAAACCCTCTTGGACCGAACACTCTCATTGGTTAGTCAAAAAATACAGACCTTGACATGCTAGATGATTATTTGACACTCTCATATGACTGATAATTCACATGGTCATACCTTGTTTCTCACACCAAGCATGAATCATGTGTGTTTAGGGATTGGTCATTGGTTATCTCATGAATATGATTTAAGTGAGATAATAAATATAAAGAAAAATGTTCATAAATATAGAAGTTTAAAACAAATCAACCAAAGTTTCATAGATTCATCCACATATTTGTGTCTCTCCTTTGCAAAATTCCCCTAAAGATCGACCCTAGACAATAGGAGTTCAAGCTCGTCCAGCCTCTCCTGAGTGGCCTCCATGGTCCTCTACCACTCTGCTAGGTCATATTTTTCCTCATCAACATTGGGGAAGACTTATTCATCCCTAATATGAAACTAGTTATTCTCTTCCCACCAATCAAGAGCAAAGGATGTCACCTCCTCCACCTTGACCTCAGTTTCCACCAACATGGACTTCTGAAAATTAATGATCTCATCCTCAGTATAAGAGACCACCATTTTCTCATATGAAAACTATTATAAGTGTTCAATCTCACCTTTAGATTTATGAATCTCCTTGGTTCCCTCATCCTTGTTCTTCTTATAGGAAACTTCAATAACTTTCCATTCATCACATTCCCTCTCTACTAGGAAGTCCCGATCCAATGTGTAAAGGTTGTTAAATTCCACCCCACAGGTACATAGGTTGAATTTATAGTGGTGGATATATCCCACCTAGTTTTGTAGGTCATATATATGGGTTTGGGTGAAGAAGTTCCACACAAACCTCTATTATTTGTGACAAACAACCTCATACTCCTCAGTGGCATCTGATCTAGATTCTTAAAATTATTCGGGTGGTGTAGACTCATAAGGAGGTAAGAAAACCAAAATATTAGTGGATGGATAATATATAGGAATGTCCTTAAGTATGGTAAGGATAAAACCCAAGAACATATCTTCATCAACCCCCACCTATAGAAGAATCCTCTGTTACCCCTTGTGGTTCTTTTGAGATGGACAAGATCATCCCAGTATCCTTGACTTGCCCTGCTGGTGGAATAATATTGGCCTCATCTACCATATCCACCACTAGAGGAAATTATAGATTAGGTTCATCCAATTCAGCCTCCCCTATCTCTATAGATATTTGAATAATTACCACCACTTCCATTGTGTGTTCAGCTCCAACAACCAGCTTAGGTGGTACCTCTATGATCGACTCTGCCATTGTAGGTCCTTTAGCCAACCCTATCGTATGACTCTATATGATCGCCTACATCAAGGGCTTGGTCTCATTGGCCCCCTTTAGTGGAGTCTACACTTTTATCCTAACCTCGATGGTCTCCCTAGACTTTACCACCATGATAATAACACCTGTTGTTGAAACCTCAGCCGTAGGTGTTATCGACTCAGATGTGGATGTTGGAAGCTGATCCCAAGTACAGTTTGAACTGCCATTTAAATATGAGTAATTTAAACATATAATGAAAAATAATAATAGGAAAATGTGTAATTAATAAGAGGATTATGTTAATAGTACAACCTAGTGAGGTGCTCTTGGAGATTCATGTGTAATTCCTTTAGTAAAGTCATTCCCTTGGTGGCCACCGCCTCAGTCACAAGAACTTACTCAACCAATGGTTGGCCCCCTATGCCTGTGATGTTAGGAAGGGACCCCACAATCACCCATTTAAGGTTTGAGGTTCCATCACCCTCCACTTGAGGCTTGTCACAGAACCCTACCTCTTCCATGATCACTAATTCCTATACAAGTGAAATAATGAATTAGGGAATAAACTAAAGGGATGAGTGGAATTCAAAAAGTGTGAAAAGATCAAAGGATTTACCTAATCAGTAGAAGGATTTATAAATCCAGCTAAGACCTGGTAGGCATCACTTCCATTGGAATCTCTGGATTCTTTTCCCTCATTCGCACTGCCAGTCGTGTGACCCACATAGGCAACATGAGGGGAAGACATGCCCAAAAACACCTTTACCCAATTGTTCAAGGGATATGTTGTTCCATGAGATTAGACCACATCCTTCAATTCCACTATATATTACATCACCTCGGCATGAAGAATGTGGAATCTTTCCCTTGTGTGATCCAACCTAGTGATAAATATCCCATCAGTGATGAGATACTTCCACACCCCTCGAGGGGTAGTGATTTACTTATGAATTCCCCATCACTCCCAATCATTGGAAAATAAAACATTGCTGAGAACATTTGAGTGTTGTAATTTCTTTTGTGGGCCTTGTACATACACCCTAAGGATCACCCCATAGCATTCCATCCATCCAAATTTAATTTTTTTATTATTAATCCATTTTAGGAGAAATGGGGAAACCGAAGTTCACAACCAAGCATCACTACGTGATAAAAGAGATCACAAAATGATTAAACACCAAACTAAGATTACTTGACTCATCTATTCTAAAAAGTTCCCAGTGCAGCGTACTAACCTGGGTATCTGGATCCTCTTTGATAAGCTCTTCAAAGTGAGTGATCATCTGTTCCATTGTGTGAATGAATTCCTTTGAGTTGATTTTACTCTGATTGAAGCCCCGAGACAGGATTCAATCTTGTTTATCTAACCACACTTCTTTCTTTTCATTGGCATCCACTAGCAGCCTTCATTCATAAATCCTTTTAAGCTCATCCTCTGATACATTGGGTCGTACCTCTTGTTCAAGCATTTCTTCCATGCAGTGCTGGATAAGTTTCAAACATTCCACATCCTTTTCACATTACCCCTTCTTTAGAGTTGTACTTTCTGTATTTCTACCCTTCTTGGCCAACCTAGTATCCATTGGTTTTGGAAAGTGGGAGTAATCTTTGCATCCCTTTGTTTTTTTCTCCAGAACCACAATACATTCTTCTGGGTCTCTACTGCTTTTTTTCCCTTTTTTCCTTCTAATGGTTTGAGGAACTTTCCCTTGAAAGCGGTTCATGGAATCCAGTGAAAGTTGGCTAAAGCTGTCATCAACTGAAGAATCCTCCTCTTGAGATGATGGAGGTTCATCAACTTCTAAACCATCAAAATGGTTCCCCAATGTTATCACCATGGATTATTTGGGGGGCCTCTTCTTACCTAGAGAAACCCCCTTACCTGCCTTCTTTTCTGGGCCAATTTCCTTCCCCACAGGCCCATCCTTTTTGGCACCGAGGGTGTTTGGGTCTAAGGGCCCCAAGACACTCGCACTGTCTTGCCTCCTTTGTTTTCCAAGAGGTTCTGTTGCAACCCCTAAGGGATTTCCCTGTACCGTGTCAGATCCAACAATTTGCTCATATCCATGACCCATGAATTGTAAATCCTTGTTAGAATCCTCCCAACCTTGAACATGAGAGTCATTAGGATCTTGAACATAACTCCCTATCAAGCTCACCACCCTTTCCACGGTTGATTTGGGTGTAATAGGGAGATCCACCTTAACCACTGCTAAGGGACCCTCCTCTGCTTCTCTGTTCAGACCCAAATAATGTTTTAAATGGGCAAAAACATTAGCAACCCATGGCTCTTCCTCCTTGTTCACCACGTTCTTTACTTCAACTGAAGAATTCGTAGGACACCACTACTGGAGCTGAGTCTCCCTTGACTCAGCTACTGGTTCCTCTTGTTCCATCACCGTAGGAACAGTCCCACGCAAACCAGTACTAACCCGTACCTGATGGTTCATAACAGGATCGACCTGTACCTAAACTCCCTCATTAGTACTGATCATAGTTTGCCTCACCTGTATCCCATAGCATTCACCTTCCTCCCATGACTACTTTCTTAGGGAAGATGAGCCTGGGGCTACTTCTCTCCCTCAGACCTTTTCCTGTTCCAGCCCTGTAATTACAACTATTCCCAATGAGTTGATCCTACCTCCATGGAATGATCAAACCACCACTTTCTCTCAGACCCATGGTTGTAGGGCCACTACTTCATCAGCCTGGGTGGTTAGATGACTCAACATCTCCATGGGATATGTTCTCTCCCAACATAGTGCATGTTCATAGATGAGCTTATATACATTGGTAGGTGTTGGAATATCATTCTTCCCTTTTCTGTATTCATATGTAAACATACTCCAGATATACCTCAAAACTAAAGTATGTTTCTTGTGACATACCTTTATGTACACCTTTGGTATAAACCGTTGTAATCATATGAACATATTTGTGAACTAATGTGGTTTGTATTGATTTTAGATCACATTACAGTTGACTCTTACCATTAGTACCTGAACTCAAAAGGATTTGAGGTATGATCACTGCTTAATGGTCATTGTACCATCATAAATCAATATCCCCATTGGAAGGGGAAATGGGTAAAACATGAGGTTTTTTCCTAGACTAACCTTTTCCAGCACCTCCACTGGGCCCAACTTGATTGAGATACTCCTGATGATGTTCATAATTGTTGGTTGGAAGTTCATAGTTGGAGATGAGATGGGGTTTGGACATTCACATCCCTCATGTGCACATACACCCAACTATATACAAGTTGTGAAGGGCCCCATACACATGAAGTAGAGTCCTACCTTGATTGATGTGGTGGAGCATCTTGTATATATTCTCTAATAATGGGAAAACTAGGTTAACATACTACCTCATCAACAACATCACCACCATGAGGAAGGTTCTCAGCCACACACCCATATGTTCATACCTCATAAGGGGCATCTAGACACTGAATAGTGAGACAATGAACCCCACCATCTTGAAAACTTGAATTTCAGGATTTCTGTTGTAACCCCACAACTCCCACTGGATCACCTCCTAGATCCTCCATTAAGAGTGATTGTTTCCATGTTGAAATTCCCCAGGGCATTTTCATGTCCTTTTTGGTGGATTTTTGGTTGGATAATTCCCCAAAAGTGGATCCTCTACTATTTTGTTTAGGAAATACCTGAACCAATACTTGAAGGGGATGTCCTTCATCCCCAACTTATGTTTGTTGGTCCTTTACACCAGATTCAATAGTGTATTCTCTAGGGATATTAGATACTCCTGGTTCTCCCACATGTTTTATCTAGAGAGTAACTCATTATACATTTCTCTATGGATTGGGATCATGACGATCTAGTGAAGATCCCATAGAATAATTCCAACCCCCCATGATGTAGATGGAAAGTGTTGGTACTTGGAGAAAACCTACTTAAAAGATCTAGTATGATGTCCAGGTGGCAATAGACATGAAACTATGAGGACCATGATACCTCATATATCCCCGCTTCCTTCATCTTTTATATGTATTCGTAGCACAATGCACACACCCATTAGGCCTAGGTCCATTCATCAGTGAAATTTTCACCTTGTCATAGGTCCCATTTGTCCATCCATCCTTTGAGAGGATCCCCAAACCCACCTTGATAATATTATCATAGGTATGGGGATGTATTTTCATCTAGCTTCTCCTCGTCAACATGTTTTATGTGATTCCAAAAAGTGTACACTATGATTGGTGCATGGTCCTTCTGTATAAGGCCCTCAATAGACCTATTCCACTAATACTGTCTCAACATGCTTCCTAACTAGTAGGTAGGATTATCTCTGCTTACCGTAGGGATAAGTACATCATCTCTTAGATCAAACCCATAAAGTGGTAGCCTCTTACATATCATATACTCCCTATGATATTCTATTATAATAAAAGCAAGTGAGTCATGGTCTTAGGTGATCCAAACACTCTCCTCAATCATTATATTCAGCGCCATATCTTATCAATGGGTGGAAGTGACATTAGATCCCTCAGTGACCATTTTGTTCAAGGAATTAAGAGTTTTCATGATTTGGCTTGCGATACCCTACTCATGAAGATCAATTTATGAAAATCTTGTTCACAGTGGTCATTTTTTGAAGGTTCAGTTCGTGAAACTTTATTTGTGGATAACTGTTCTTAGAGATAAGGTTATAGAGATGGTAAGCTTTTCAAGTGACAGGGATCAAAATAATAAAGCACTCGAAAGGGGTGTGAGTTCTACAAAAAATAGATCATGATATTTTTTCATTGAGAATGTGGTCTCTCTAGGGCCCCCATATCTATTTATAGGTGTATAGCTGGGGAAATTCACAATCATGTTTCTCACCGAAGCCTAATAAAACCTCTTCATGAGCACAATACAAAAAATGATATTCATGAATAAGATTTAATTACCAATTTTCCATGATTCTCCCTCAGAATATGAACCCTCTTTTCCCCATCAGGTCCCATTCTATGGGGGGAATTTGTTGACACCAAAATACACGTGTTGTGGGAAAGGTTGAGGAAGGAATGAATGGTTATAGGTGAATCCGAGCCCAAATAGCCCAAACATTTATTTAAGGCACTATTTTGAGAATCTTTCCAGACTTTCAGATGAACACAACTTACAAATATCCATGGCTAGGAATCTAATTTGTGATCATGTGAGGGATTGATGGTAAACTTAAAGAAACGTTAATATAGAGTCACAAATCCCTTCATGGATGCACATAGAGTTGTTGGTAATGTATGGGATGTGAGATCCGGAGTCATGAATCTCAAAAAACTCACAAATCTCATAGAGCTTCATGAAGGCCTCTAATCATCATGATACCCACATCCCTATAAATACACCCTCCAGTAATATTTTTAAAGGGATGATGAAATTTTTACTTCTAAAAATCACTCCCTATTTATGAAACACCTATAATTTGTGAACAAAAGAGAAAATTAATCACCCAAGGTATCCTATAACCATGAAACCACCTCCCTTGTGTTGTTGAGAGTCTCCATATAAAGTGAATATGACTTTAGAAAAGTCCTATGTATTTAGAATAAGAAAAGTTCCCTTTGAGGAACTTGAGGCTTTGTAAAGAATTCAACCTTCATGAATAACTCCCCATGGGAATCATAAATTCACTCTCAGGAAGGGGCACCCTATTCTGTGAATCATACCCCTTAATGAAGTCATTTAACTCTTCAATACTCCTAATCATTGAGAAGAACCTCTTCATGATGCCCTAATATTTGAGTAAACTCTCTCCAAGGTCTATCCATGGTGCCCCCTTCTGTTGAAACCCCTTAGTGATGGTCAAGTTTCCAAGACCCCCATAAAAATCTCAGACCAATTCAGCTGCACCTTGAGTCCCCTTTCAACCAGTGCCACCTACTCCTATGTCCACCCACTTCATTCAAAGTGTGGCTTGGCCTCTAATAATCCTATTGATTATAATAATAGGTACTATAACCCATTTTTTATACTTAGTATAGGGACCGTAATGTCACCCATCATTGAACACTACTCCACTAAATTTCCAAACCCATGCCCCACCTAATGGCACATGATCAGTGGTCATGTAAACCCTAGGGGAGAGTAGTGAGTCCTCCCACATTCGAGTTTCAGGATGTAAAATTTCCTTGCTCCACATCCTAGTCGTACGATGTTAAACTACACAACAACATCCTCAAAACATTACATAAGGATGTAGTCTTACCCTATGTGATGATCACAGGATTCCCCATGTATGATCATCATGGGATGCCACCTTCTCCTACACCACTAGATGGGAAACCTACAGAGGGAAGATTCCATGCGTAAGCTCTACACCACCCCTCATATACACCCATGTCATTATAGAATATTCCTTACCAAATGAAGTCAAATTTCATGGATCTCTCCTTTCAAATGACCTTAAACTACGGAATCAAACTATGTGGGTTTTGATCCCTTTCTTCTAAAAAGGGTATACATGACACCTCCCTAAGGTTCAATCCCTCCATTGGTAAACTTAGGTGTGACATTTTCCCTCATGGGATACACCTCCTAGATCTTCCTCCATGGGGAATTCTGATCCAGTGGTAACCTATTCAGGTGTTCCCTCCTAGGGATGCACCTCCTAGATATTCCACCACGAGGCATTTTGATCCATCAATAAGATATTCAAGTATTCCCCCATAGAGACACACCTCCTAGATCCACCTCCATGGGGCGTTCTGATCCATTGGTAAAATATTTAGGTGATCCCTACTAGGGATGCACCTCCAATTTTTTCCTTTATGGGTAATTTTCATCCATTGGTAAACTATTTAGGTGTTACCTCATAGGGAAACGTCTCTCAGATCTACCTCCATGGGGAATTCTTGTCACGACCCATCCCCTGGGTCCCGTGCCCTGACTAACCCATGCCCACCTTCCATAGGCCAGGGGTTGGTGACTAGCACCATAAAGGAAAAACCCAAAAAGGGAAGGCATTTCCTTTAAACCTGTACACACACAGGCTAGGTATATAATGAAAGAAGACTAAAAAAGAACTATTGATAGTAAAAGTAAGTACTGAAAGAAAATGGGGGATAGAATACAAGCCCAACTGAAAAGTAAATATAGAAAAAAGGGAAATATAGATCATGAGGTCGTCCTCCAAGGATCCCACCTGAAGGGTAGGTACAACTCATCACTACGGTTTTTCGCGTCAACCGGTCACCTCTGTACACAATTTAGTCCTGGCTCCCAAATATTGGTCAAGGCTGCTCGTCGTCTGCACAAGACACAACAAGGTGCGGGTGATGCCCGTGTAGGGTTGAGTATAACAATACCCAGTAGGGACCTCGAGACCCCTAAAACTCACCTAGAATTCTACAAAGGAAAAACCACAAAGCATGATCACAAAGAAAAACAACTCACACCAGGTTTACAACTTAAAGAACATGAATAAAGATAATTAGTCATAAAGATAGATAATATTATTCTTTCGAGAGGCTTTTGATACTAGACCGCACAAGGTCCCTAGGTGCTGACCCACATGGGATCTCTAGGTGCTAACCCATAGAGGATCGCTAGCTACTGACCCACAGAGGATCGCTAAGTGTTGACCCATGGAGGATCACTGAGTGTTGAACCATAGAGGGACGCTAGTTGTTGACCCACAGAGGATCAATAATTTCTAACCCATATAGGATCATTAATTGCTGACCCACAGAGGGTATCCAACTACTGACCCACATAGGATCGCTAAGTGCTTCATCACATCACAACCAGCCACTAGATTCCCACACTTAGCATGCATGATTACAAGATGATCCAATACTCAAGCCATCATTCATACCTTAACCACCACGAATTCCCATGAATAAGTAACCCAAAGAACCTCCATGTCATAAAGGTTCCAACGCAATAGACGACGTTTCAATCAGACACCCGATCTGTAAGTTATAGGTATTTTAGTACCGAGGGCCCAGTTGGATTTGGGTTCGATCCAACCTGACCATACTCTACCTTTCTCCAAAACCCAAGTGGATTATATCAAAAGGACATCTTATTCCTAAGTATTCTAGCACCACAGACAGTTTGTCAAATGGACGTTCGGTTTAGAAGATATGATCCTTTAAGCGAAACTAGGTAAAAAAGGATCCGGGTCTAGCCCGACTCGGGAGGCTCGACCCGACCCGACCCGACCCGCTGGGTCTGGCCCGGTCCGGGTCACTGGGTTACGGGATTGGAATGATGGGCCATGGAATCAGCCCGACCCACCAGGCTGGGCGTGGACAACTGGGCTGCAGAACCAGCCCGACCTGCTGACTGGGCGCGGTTCGCCTTCCCAAATAGAAAAGTCAGTTTGGGCTTCTCAATCAACGATGCTAGGTTGTAACTGATCTACCTGACCAGTCCATGTGGACCAGTCAACAAGCGAGACCCATAGGCAAGGGTCTGCCCTCCGTCGTGGCTCGGAACCACGGTGCGCCGCCTGCCGTCAATGCAACCGGCAAAGGCTTGCTGCCCCTGTCCACCACGACGCCTTCGGGTGCCGCCGTACTTTCATGGCCGGTGGGAGCCAGCCACCGCCACCAGTCGCTGGTGCTGCCTTGCCTGCGGTGCTTCCGCAGACCACTGGTGAAGCTCCGGTGGTCCTATTTTCTTCCTGTCTACACCTACAGGCCACCTGAGATGCCGCTTACACTACACGACCCTCAGTTTCACCTCACTGCTGTATTTCTTGGTCACCCACGAAGAATGCATCAAACCAAGATTGGCAGAGGGTCTATACCTTGTTCGATTCAACCCACTCCCTCCATGTTAGGATTATAATATGGGAAGGAATTCAATAATCAACAAACTCTTAGTTCAACAAGAAAACCCCTACCTTGAACTTATTGGAAGATGATGCGTATAAGGAAGAAGGGTCCCGTTCAAAGGTGTTCGTAGGAATTCGTTGATCTCCAGATAAAATCCTCAATGGCGTCATTGAATCTCCATTCTTTATTGGAGGAAGATGTCACCAGCACTTTGTCAAGAGTCCTCCCATGTGTTCCCAAAACCCACACCAATGATTTGATTAAATAAAAGGAAAGATAACCCCCATGCTAGTTCATTAATACGATTCATTAATGAATCCTAATTAATGAACCTATTAAACCACAAGAATTTTGGTTACACAAAAAGAGGTTCAAGTTACTTAAAACGCCGTCATTTAAATCCCGACATTACACTGCGGTCCCGCCATCCGCCGCTCATCTGTTTTAGAAAGAATAAAATAACTTATTTTTCTATTTTATTATTTTTCCGAAAAGTCCAAAAATTAACCTTTTCGTCCAACCCTTATTGGTTAAAGTTAAGCTTCACCTAAGAGAATCTTGGTGATGTGAATTCAATGGTGCCCTCATATTTTTAATTCTAGCATTGGTTCAAAAGATCGAAATCCCCGCTCACACATTTACTAAACGTAACTTTAAAAAATTAAATTATGTTCCGGGCTCTCTGGGCCTCGGAATCACGTCCCGTCAATTTTCACAGACTTTTAATAATTCTATATAATTAAAAAAATTAATATAGAATTTTCAGGTCATTACATTCTCCCCACCTTAGGGCTTTACGTCCCCAAAATCCACAAAAAAAGCTAAAAAAACAAATGGGGGTACTGAGCATGAATCTGAGCCTCCCACTACCATGCGATCTCCTAGAGGTTCCCATTCTACCACCGAACTTGCACTAGAGGGATCAACCATCCACGAAGGACCCACTCCTATCGATCCTTTATCTCCACTGGGAACTCCATGAATTTCTCCCCATCATCAATGTCCATCTCGCCCTAGTCGATAACCTGCGATGGATCATGCACGTACCTCCTCAGTTGCGACACATGGAAAACATTATAAACTCGGTGAATCTATGGGGGAAGAGCTAGGAGGTACACCACCTCACCAACTCTACAGAGAACCTAGAAAGGTCTGATGAACCTCGGATATAACTTTACGTCCTGACCAAATCTCCGCAATCCTCGTTGGGGTGAGACCCATAGGAAGACATGGTCTCCCTCCTCGAACTCTAAGGGTCTCCATCTCTTATCGACATAAGACTTACGCCTACTCTATGTAGTCTCCATCATCTCCTAGATGATCTGCACCTTTTCAGTAGTATCCTGTACCAACTCTAGAACCATAAGTGCTGACTCCCCTGGGTCTTTCCAGTATAGAGGTGATTTGCACGGTTTCCCGTACAAGGCCTCAAATGGTTCCATGCCGATGGTGGAGTGATAAATATTTTTTTATGCGGACTCTACAAGTGGTAGGTGGTTCTCCCAACTACGGACAAAATCAATGAAACAAGCACAAAGCATGTCCTTAAGTGCCTGTATAGTCCGCTCTACCTGACCATCTATTTGAGGATGAAAGGCGGTGCTCAACCGTAGATGAGTCCCGAATTCCTCCTATAATCCCTTCCACAAATGAGATGTAAAACCATCATCAAGATCTGAAACGAATGTCGATGGCACCCCATGAAGTCGTACAATCCCCTATATGTAGATGAGTCCCAAGCCCTCTACTGATCCCTGCTCTTGGGTGGGTAGGAAGTGGGACGACTTTGTGAGTTGGTCAATGATCACCCAGATGGAATCGTGGCCCCTAGAAATACATGGTAGTCCTTTCATGAAGTCCATGGAGATACTATCCCACTTCCATTCTGGTACCTCTAGTGGTTGTGCTAATCCTGCTAAAAACTAATGCCCAACCTTCATTTTATAACAAGTGAGGCATCATGAACCGAACTCCGCCACTTCTTTCTTTATCCCTGGCCACTAGTACTGATTCCAGAGGTCCTGGTACATCTTCTCCACACCAGGATGTACCTATAAAGGGGATGTGTGGAACTCACTCAACACCTCCTCTCATATAATCAATGTTACCATGGTGCATCCTCTAAAAAGGATAACGTGCTCCCCACCTTCTAAATATACTTCAAGAGCCTGTTCTGAGGATATATGAGCACGTTAGGCCTCGCAGTCAATGTCCCCAAGCTGTGCCTCCCTGAATCACTAAAGGAGTGGGGGAGTGACTGTCATAGACTGGAAGTAAGCTTCTCCATCACTATCCATGAAGGATATCTACAATGTAGTGAGCTGTTCTGTCGCCTCACTCAGTAGCTGTAAACCAGACCTTCTTCTGAGTGCATCTGCTACTATGTTCCCCTTCCCAGGAGTGTATACTATCTCAAAGTCATAGTCCTAGAGGAACTCCATCTATCGCCATTGTCTTAGGTTAAGGTATTTCTATGAGAAGATATACCTGAGACTCTTATGATCAGAGTATACAGTAAACCATTCATCCATCAAGTAGTTCCACCACATCTTCAAGGCAAAGACTACTGCTGCTAACTCTAGGTCATGGGTAGTGTAGTTTTTCTCATTTTTCCTCATCTACCGTGAGCCATAGGCAATAACCACTCACTCCTACATCAGTAAACATCCCAGTATGGTTCTTGATGCATCACATTAGACTACATACCCAACACCCTCTTCTGGTAGCCTCAAGATGGGGGAACTCATCAGTCTCTGCCTCAAATCTTGGAAACTCTGATGGCATATCTCTATCTATAAGAAAGGTTGTCCCTTCTTTTTCAAAGCTGACAAGGGTGTTGCTACTCTGGAAAAGTCAGGTATGAATCTACAGTAGTACCCAACCGACCATAGGAAACTCTGCACCTCAATCACACTCCTGGATGGCTCCCAAGAAATAAATGACTCTATCTTTGCTAGATCCACTACAAATCCAGCCTCTGAGATAATGTGTCCCAGAAAGTGGACCTCCTATATCTAGAACTAGCACTTTGAGAGCTTCCTATAAAGTTGGTGCTCTCAGAGTGTATCCAGAACTATCTACAGATGCGTAGCATGCTCCTCCTCTAACGCCGAGTATATTAAGATTTTTTCAATGAAAAACACCACGAAGCGATTGAGGTAAGGCTAGAAGATCCTATTCATGATCCCCATGAACACTACTAGAGCATTGGTCATGCCGAAAGGCATCACCAAGAACTCGTAGTGGCCATACCGACATATGAAGGCTGTCTTCGGTACGTCCTAATTCCTTACCCAGAGCTGATGATAGCCTGATCTGAGGCCTATCTTCTAAAACCACCTTTCTCCCTTCAGCTGGTTGAAGAGATCATCAATCATTGGTAGAGGATACTTGTTCTTCATGGTCACTTGATTCAGGTGCCGATAGTCCATATAAAGCCTCAAACTTCCATTTTCCTTCTTGACAAACAAAATCGGGGCTTCCCATGGAGAGACACTGGATCTTATGAACCCCTTTCTCTATAAGTCCTCCAACTGTACCCTCAACTCACAAAGCTCTATGAGAGCCATTTAATATTCTGGTGTAGATATTAGTGTCATATTGGGGTACAAGTTGATGTAAAAGTCTACCTCTCTATGAGGAGGTAGTCCCGGAACATCATCAGGAAAGACATCAGCATACTGGTCCACCACAATAGGATAACTCTGACTCCTCTCGTCCACTACACCGAGGGTGAGGCTAGACAACTGATGAGTGATCATCTGTACCCTCCTCCGAGAAATTCTATCCCATGATTTAAAGGTTTATTTCTCACCAGTGCAGAAAAAATTAGTCCCATCCTCACAGACACACCGCACTTTGCACCTAAAACAGTCAGTCTGAGCATGGAATGTGGATATCCAGTCCATAACCAAGATGACATTGTAAGGCCTCGACACTACTACTAGGAGATACCAACTTAAGCTCTCACCTCCTAGAGTGATCTCACATTGCCTGCACCAGTGTGTAATCATCAAATCCTCTCCTGTAGGAGTCTCTAATCATAAGGATCGAGTGAACAACTCCATCAGAATCTCCATGCTCTGAATGAGAGCTGTGGATATGAAAGGGTGACTAGAACCTATGTATAAAAGAACTAAATATAGGGTGGAGTAGACACAGATCATACCTTGAATCATATTTGGCGCGCCGTAGTCATAGGCCTCAGCAGATTTTAGCTTAGCTCATTCCTATCCACCTACTCCTTGTGGTCGAGGTGGACCACCTGGGGGTGGTGGCAGTAGAACCTCAAATCGGCGCCCACCACCTGCTGCATGACCTACTCCGCTACCACGTCTTCCACCCAATGGAACTCCTCGCTCGAACCTCTATTGCTGACTCGGTGGTCCCTCGAATATCTACTAATATTCGATACAGGGAGTCGGACAGTCGCGAGCCATGTTCCCCTATCCACCACAAGAGTAATAGACTATAGTCCTCATATGACATCCTCTGCCTCGCGAGCTCTACACCTTCGAACTTGCATCCTGGGGTTGTCCTTCGGAAGGTCTGGCCCATTTGGGCCTCTGTGTCATCTACTTACTGCCTACTGCAGATGAGTCGGCTGCATGTAGTTCGGTGGTAACTCTCGTTGTCGGTGCCTGCTCGGCAAGGAAGCTCTCCACCAATAGTGCTCGCTCTAGCACTCCATCCTGTGTCGGGATGTTGAGAGATATCATCAACGCTATGATCTCCCATCAAAGACCCTTCTCAAAGGTATGTGCCCTAAAGAATGGGTCCCATACCATGTCGGTGGAGTATTGAGAGAGGTTAGTGAATCTCGCCGAGTACTGGGCCACTGTCAGGCTGCCCTGCTGTAAGTGCAGTAGCTCATGAATATTCATTGAGTGTAAAGTCACTAGTATGAACTCCACCCTAAAGAGGATCTCAAAGCACAACTAGAAGAGTGTCACCTCCTCATGTGTCTGGAGTTTCAGGCTCCACCATCTCCTTGTTATGCCCTGTAAGAGGCTAGCAGCTAGGATAACCATTTGGTCTGCTAGTGTCTCAACCAAGCAGAAAACTCGCACCACAGCCTCTAGGTATTCTTCAGATTCATGGGGATTTATCTTGCCTTGAAACCTCAGAGGCCTCTATCTCTGGAAATCGTGCAACATGCTCATTTAGTGTTCACGGTATGCTGGTGGGGCTGGTGGCATCTGCTGCCCTACGAGTAGTGGAGCTACTGGTACACCACCTGAAGGTACCATCACCGTATGAGGGCCCTGCAATGAAGACTCATCGCTCGGTGGGACATCATCGTGATCTCTCACTAGAATCCTGGCTAGTTGTCTATGCAGTGACATCCTGTAAAGAAATAGATACACCATGGTCAATAAGCTATACTTAGTAATCTGACTCAAAAAGATCAAAAGTAAAACAACATTTTCAAAACACACACAAATAGTGTTTTCATTTATAGAGTCGGAAATCTGAATTTAGGGTCCTAGTGTATGGATACGTTGGCCGCCGCACCAACACCGGACTCCCCGAACGGAAACCCAAACTCAAGACACTAAACACAATTACTCCATTGAAAACATAAACTCTTAGTTCTTCTGATAGAACCGACTTCCCTTTGACACAACTTTGTCATGACCCATCCCTCGGGGCCCGTGCTGTGACTACCCAAAGACTACCTTGCATAGGCTAGGGGATGGTGAATAGCACCGAAAAGGTGAAACCCATAAAGGGAAGATATTTCCTTTAAACCTTTACACACACAGACTAGGTATACAACAGAACCAAACCAAAAAAAAAGAACTGTTGATTGTAAAAGTAAGTACTGAAAGAAAAAGGGGGACAACATACAAGCCCAAATGAAAAGTAAATAAAACAAAATGAAAAAATAGCTCCTGAGGTTTTCCACCAAGGATCCTACCTGAAGGGTAGGTACAACTCGTCACTGCGGCTCTCTACGTCAATCAGTCACCTCCGTACACCATCTAGTCCTGGATCCCAAATCTCAGTGAAGGCTGCCCATTGTCTGTACAAGACACAACAAGGTACAGGCGATGCCTATGTAGGTGTGAGTATAACAATACCCAGTAGGGACCTCAAGACCCCCGAAGGTATCCCTGAATTCCACAAAGGAAAAACCACAAAGCATGATCACAAATAAAAACAGCTCACACCAGGTATACAACTTAAATAACATGAATAAAGAAAATTAGTCATAAAGATAGATCATCTTATTATGTCGAGAGTATTTTTATACTAGATCGCAAAAGGTCGCTAGGTGCTGACCCACAGAGGATCGCTAGGTGCTAACCCATAGAGGATTACTAAATGCTAACCCATGGAGGATCGTTAAGCGATGACCCATAGAATATCACTAAGTGATGACCTATAGAGGGTCTCTAGGTGATGACCCATAGAAGATCCATAATTGCTGACCCATAGAGTATCGCTAATTGCTGATCCACAAAGGGTCGCTAACTTCTGACCCATAGAGGATCACTAAGTTCTTCATCACGTCACAGCCAGGGACTGGATTCCCACACTTAGCACGCTTGATTCTGGGAGTAACCGCTCCTCAAGACATTTTTCTTACCTCAACCACCATGAAGTCCCAATAATAAGTAACCCAAATAACTTTCATGTTATAAGGATTCCAATGCAATAGACAATGCATCAATCGGACACCCGGTCTGTAAGTTATAGGCATTTTAGTACCGAGGGCCCAGTTGGATTTGAGTTCGATCCAACTTGACTATACTACATCCTTCTCTAAAACCAAAGTGGAGTATCTCAAAAGGAACGCCTCATCATAAGGATTCCAGTGCCGCAGATGGTTTGTCAAGTGAACGTCCAGTTTAAAATATATGACCCTTTAAGCGAAACTAGGCCAAAAGGGTCCGGGTTCAGCCCGACCCGGTCAGACCGACCCGACCCGGCCCGCTGGGCCCAACCCGATCCAGCTCGGCCCATACCGTGTCGCTAGGCCATAGAACCAGCCTGCTTACTAGGCGTAGTATGCCTACCTGAGTGGACAAGTCTGTTCAGTCTCTTTAATCCGCGGTGCCAGGTTGGCACCACTCCACCTAACCGGTCTGCATGGGCCAGTAAACAAGCGGGACCCATGGGTGCGGGTCCTGTAACGACCCAAAGTTTTTCAATGGAATTTAACTTCTTATAAATATTTCATAAAACCACATGAAAACACAACATAATTAACTAATAAGTGCTAAGTTATCTTTAAACATAATTTTGTCACTTCTATGTTTGGAATTTTTAAAATCTAACATACACTGTTGTGTTCAGGATGATTTTTGGAGCCTAATAAAACAAAAATAATTTTTTGTGAATAGTAAGACACCCTTATGAATAGTAACATACCCTTATGAATAGTGATATACCCTAAAGAATAGTAACCTTACCTATGATAGTATAAAAATAATATTCAAGTGAAAGTATGATGTACCTATATTTTAGAATAAGTAAATGAATAATTTAAAACTATTTTTTAGTAATAAAACATGAATTTAATTAAATATTAAATTAATCATATTTATAAAATTATTTTTGAAAAATGGACTTCATTTTTGGATTCTACATGTCGAAAAATGGCTGGGGTGAATTTTTGGTTTTTTTTCTGAAATACTTGAATTTTTGATGAATAGTGGAATACCATAATTTACAAAATAAGCTAAATAAGCTAATTATAGAGTCATGTGTGATGTTCTGCTGATGTAATCCCACTTGGTTCTGGATCACATGATAAAATTACTATTCTTGGTCATGGAATAATCACTATTCCTTGTCTTGTGAAGAAATAATAAACTAATGAATTTTATATTAAGAAAACCCCTCTCCCCTCCACTATAAAAACCACCCTTCACACCCTCAATTACTCACACCTATCAAGCTCCAAGAATTCTCTAAAATCTGACCAAACATCTTCCCTAGACCCTCTCCCACGTCCAAGAGCTGTTGGTCTCATCAAAAGACCAAGCCTAGCTTCCTTAAGGAGGATCTCAAGAGGAGGATTTAAGAGGTAATTTCTCTCCCTCTTCTCCTTTAATTTCCTTTCAATTTCAAGTTCATTTCTTGATCTCTCCCCACCTATATTCATCCAAATGGTGTTTTAACTCCATTATTATACATGTAATGGAATTTTATGATGATAATGGGATATTATATCATCCAACCCCTTCCCCTCTTCCTTTTATTTTATTAAAGAGAACGTTGTTCGTGAGGTGTTAATTTATCACCTTCAAGAACGACATGATTTATTCTTCCATTTCTACCTTCAAATCTGATAATGAAACCATTTTTATGGTTGAAACAGAATATTTTATATGTATAATGTCCTATTTAAAGTTCTATAAATAAATTATGTCCATATTACTAAGTGATAATTTAAAACAAGTTTGTTGTGATCGAAAAACCACCCAAATTAACCCAAACAATCATCATTTAATTCTTATCTAATGATTCATCCACATGGATATAATATGATTCATTATAATATAATTAAATATATGGTAATATCATTAATAACATTTAATATCAGTTCTGTATGTTTACCCATGTTCTACCCAAACTTCAATTTAAGAATACAAGTGAACCACTCAAGAAAACCATAAAAACAAACATTCTCGAACAATGTTTTAAAACTCTATAACTCATCAAAAGGCACATAAAATCACTTAATGAAACCATAATGAACCATATTAATGTACAAAAGGTTCTGTATTTCTAAGTAATTAATATAATGTCATTATACAGGACATTAAAGAGAAGGAAGCATTCAGATACAAGGTAAGGGGAAATTCTCGAACCCAACTTTCATCCTTCGGGTTCTCCCTCTTTCACTCCATTTTTGATATTGTTACTCATTAAAGATCATTTCTTCATCATTTTATTTCCTTTTATGGGATATAAATTTTTGTACCTGGTATTTATTTCAAAAAAAATGTTTTCCAAAAGAACTCTTCTTTTAAGAACACACCTTTTACTTCTCACTCAAAGTGGACGGTTCTTGTAACATGTATGTTATTCCCTCTTTATTTTGGGAAACCAAAATTTATGAATGTGTTATTATGAGATGTAAACCATTCCTTTCCATGGGTTATTTATGTTCAATTTTAATATATGTTCCATATGGAAAGCATGATAATGATAATTTTATGATGTGACAGGTGCACCCAGAATTATATAGCGCAATATGAATGTTTCAAAGTGACGGGTGCGCCCGGAATTATACAGCACTCCAATGCATTGGGTAAAGTTATGAATCGCATTAGTAAATGTGAAATGATGTGTGAACAATATTCTATTTTGGTTCACAAGTATGTGTGGTAGTTAACCACTAAGACATGATGTTTCATTTTTTTTATGCATTGCCACATTTCAAGTATTTTATTTATGTTCCTCTGATGTTCATGATCTTTTGTCTATGTCATGATTATTCTCACCCCATTCTATATTCTTCTTATCTATCCTCTTACTGGGCTTTTATCTCACCCCTTTTTATGTATATCCTCAGGTGGCTACATGTACTAAGGAGAGGAAAAGTGCCAATAAGAAGATAGAGAAGAAGAAATTGAATAAATGTTTATGCTTGATGCTGTAATTGTTATGTATGGTCCTAGTTTTCCCAAGACACTAAACCTTTGAATCCTCTATGTGTAATACTATTATGTTGTTTATCTTTAAAATTATGTAATAGTAATTTATGAAAAGGCAGGGTCACTATAGGTCTGCCCTCCACCGCGGCTCAGAGCCATGGTGCCTCCTCTGTAGCTCGGAGCCGCAACGTCTCCTCCCCGACTTGGAGCTGCTTGCCTCCTCCGCGGCGCACCGTCCACCACCAACATGGTCGACAAAGGCCAGATACCCCTATACACCATGGTACCTTCGGGTGCCGCTATCCTCTCACAGCTGGTGGGAGCCAACCGCCATTGCTGGTCGCCTCTGCCGGTCGCTGTACCGGTGGTGCTTCTACAGTCCACCGGTGAAGCTCTAGTGGTCTGATTTTCTTCCTGTCTATGCCTACAGGCCACCCGGGACACCGCCTACATTGTACGACACTCATTTTCACCTTGCCACTATATTTCTTGGTCACCCACGAAGAACACATAAAACCGAGATCAGCGGGGGGTCCAGGCCTTGTTCAGTTTGGCCTGTGCCCTCCACGTTAGCATTATAACATGGTAAGGAATTCAATAATCAACAAACTCTTAGTTTAACAACAAAAACCATACCTTGAACTCATTGGAAGATGCTGCAGATGAGGAAGAAGGGTCCGCGTTCGAAGGTGTTCATTGGAATTCATTGATCTCTGGATCAAATACTCAATGGCGTCATCAAATCTCCATTCTTCATTGGAGGAAAACATTTCCAAAACTTCGTCAGGAGTCCTCCCGTGGGTTCCCAAAACCCACACCAATGATTTTATTAAATAAAAGAAAATATAACCCCCCCATGTTGGTTCATTAATATCATTCATTAATTAATACTAATAAATGAACCTATTAAACCTCAAGCATTGCAGTTACATAAAGATAGGTTCAAGTTATTTAAAAGACCCTCATTTAAAGCCTGATGTTAAACTATAGTCCTGCCATCTGCCAATAATCTATTATAGAAAGAATAAAATAACTTATTTAGTTATTTTATTATTTTTCCAAAAATTCCAAAAATTAACTTTTTCGTCCGACCCTTGTCGGTCAAAGTTAAGATTTGCCTAAGCAAATATCAGTGCTGTAAATTCAATAGTGCTCTTAGATATTTAATCCAATAACCGGTTCAAAAGATAGAAATCCATTCTCACATGTTTACTGAATGTACCTTTAAAAAATTCAAAATTCCTTTCTGGGATCTCCGGGCCTCAGAATCATGTGACGCCAATTTTTTAAGACTCATAATAATTCAATATAATTTAAAAAAAATTAATATGGAATTTCTGGGTCTTTACAGTTCTGATCAATCAGTAAACTATCCAAGTGTCCCCTCGAAGGGATGCACCTCCCAGATCTTCCCCCACAGAGAGTTATGATCAATCGGTAAACCTAGGTGTGACACCTTCCCTCCCAAGGACAAACCTACTTGATATACCTCCATGTGGAATTCTGATCAACCATTTTATCTCCATAATACATTAACCCTATGACCATATCCACAAGATGTTAAACTTATACCTCAATCCGTCTTACCAAGACGTTTTTATCCATCTACATGGGATGAAAAAATTGTGATCTAACCTAGAATACATATTCCATAAAATACACATGGTATTCCTAAGTTAAAAATCCTTATAATAATTACTCCACTGGCTTCAATTACCTCGTGACCGACATGGGATGCCTTTGGTTCCATGCCTAAGATGCATCACGTGGGATTTCCTCCTAAGAGGACGATTCATAGGTAACCAATGTTACTAATGTCCAAACATGCCCATAGATTCCCCAATGTTACTACTCTCCTAACCGAAGGTTTCTTCCCTATCAAGATAGAAACAATTTAATTAACTAGAGTCCACATAGAGATATAACCAAGAATGAGTTTCATAGACATGACTTAATATATTAGGGAGAATCAAACTATGAAATGATCTCCAAGGAAGAATATTTGGTAGGAGGAACTACCATCCCATCATACTATCTTGATAAAAGAGCATACATAATTAAGGAAAGTGATGAAAGATTCCCGCCTTTAGAAAGTGATAATTTGGGGAAACAAATGCACCGCATTCATGACTCCAACGAAATCATCAGAAACAATCAATACATACCTCAAGAAACTCACATGATGCACCAAAACCTACAAAAGGATCATTCCTTAGAAGATGATCATAGAATGGATATAGGAGGGAATAGAGATAAAACATGATCACATGACAACATATCCCAAAAATTCAGACCAATATCTCTTCCAAACCAAGATAATAATAAGGAATGAAACAAAAACCAAAATAGAAGCAACCAAACAGTTCGAAGACAAAGGTAAAAAATGTAAGAACCCAGAAGGAATGGAATCACCCAATAATTTCTGTAGGATACCTTGGATTTGAACGATAAGGTTATATGTCAAATGAAATAAGGGTTAGACATGGGGCATAATAAAACCGTCTGGGTAGAAAGGATTCATGTTGGGAATCCCAGATTCATAATGTGAATTCAAAGGTTTGTATGTATGTTAAAAAAGGAATATCCCCAAGTTAAAAATATTGGGTGACCCTAAATGTTTTTTATATCATGAACCAAGATCATAGATTTCAATCAAATCAAATTCACATATTGATTAAATATTTTACGATGTGGATCAGTTCTCCAACTAGTTCCCAGCCTAATATCCAATAGAAAAACTCATATAACTACTATAAGACCCCCAAAATCAATGAATATAATCTTAAACATTAAAAGAGAGTATAAATTCACTAGGAAATTAAAATTCTCCCCATTTTAAGAATTTCTATCCCTAGAAAGAAATGTAGAAGAAGGATGCTCCAGAAAGAGTTGAGGATACTACTTCCTTGCCAATGATTCAAACTACAAAGTCATGTGAGAATCAAATCAGTACATCCAAAATAGTTTTAACAACATAATATACTTCCCATTCAATACTTTCACCTGAAAATCAATGACATCTACTATTTTCTCCACAAAAAAACATTTCCCCAACTCAATCTCCTCCCAAATTAAAATAGAGAGGGATTAGGGTGGTATTTATTAAGAAGATATATATATATATATATAAATCATGAATAAATGTTAACTGAGATAGTAATTTCAACCAATAAGAAACCTACCTAAGCCTCTTAGTGATATAAAATAGGTCAATATATCTTATATCTAACTTCCCTTGTTTCCCAAGATGACGGTGACCCAACAAAGGAAATGATTTCAAGAAAACCCTTTCATCAATGGAAAAATCCAAAGGATGATATAAACAATCCACATATTATTTATACTATATATGAGCTATAAATAGTCATTGATGTATATAATGAATCATAATTGGAAAATCTTGAATAAGTCTCAATCTCACAAGATAGCCCTTTCCCACCTATTCCTAATAATGAATTGACCTATACAGGAAACCATAAAACACATCTAAGGGTGTCATTCTAATCAAAATCCAATAACTATTGTTATACGTGAACTAAACTAGTCCCGAATGAATATCCCATGATCCACTAAAATCCAAGATGTAGTTATAGAGAATATCCTCTAGGACCTGAATAACACTCTCCATATAACTATCTATCTGTAGATGGTATGATATACTCATTTTGATTTGAGTCCCCATTTCCTCTGGGAGACTCTTACATAATCTAGAAGTAATCCTAGGATCTGTGTCTGAGATAATAAAAGATGGAACTCAATGAAAACTCATGATCTCGTATATAAACAACTTATCCAAATCCTCAACCTTGGTGACATCCTTGATCAAAATGAAATGATATAATTTTTTCAACTGATTAATCGCAACCAAGATATCATTCTTCCATTAGAGATTTCATGGTAATCCAATAACTAAATCCATGGAAACCTCATCCCATTTCCATACCATCACCAAAAGAGGATAGAGTTGACCAGAAGGCTTCATGTTCTCTTCTGTTATCTACAAGAAAGTGTAACAGTTGGACAAATAATAAGTGATGTCACAGTTCATACCCATCCAGTAGGAACTCCGTATCATGTCATAATAAATCATTACCATCTTAGGGTGAACGGCCCATGAAGCACTATGAAAATACTAAAACAATGAATTCCTAAAGGATTACAGTGGTATAATTGGTTCCCTAGAACCAACCTATTTATCACTTGATTACATGTTTTAATGAATTTTTATTATGAAATTATTATTGTTTCTCTACATGATATTTTTATGTGATAATGTCCCAAGAATATATGTCACATAAAAAAGTTATAGTAGTCACTTACTATAATGAGAACTTGGAGGTTACACAACATTATTAATGAATCTTATTCTATGAATGGATGTTATTTTATTATGGGGAATAGGTGATACAATCTAATAGGGTTAGGAGTCTCATAATACATTGAGATACCTTCTCAGGGTGTTCTCCCTTGGTAATATCCAAGATAGAAGGTTATGAGAACAAATCCATCAAATTGAAAATCTATATTTTTATGTGTCATTGTATATTCCTATATGTGGAAATGTTCATTGATCCTTATACTTTTAGATTATCATTAATGGATATCATGACTCTCAAACTTTTATTTATCGATGAAAACTGTGATGACACATGTCTACGGCTAGGTATGGTACGTTGGGTGTGTCACAAGTGATATTCTGTTAATTGAAAATATAAGGAGGGATTTATCCCTTATATCCTATAATTTAAGATGATATCTCTATCACTTTGATGAAATAGAGTTTCCCACATAAATCCATAGCCATGGTGTTAGGTAGGTGAGTTCATTTCCAAAAATTCAGAGAAAGAGAAATCAAGTATATAGGTTGCTGGCACTGAAATGAAACTTCTTAATTAGAGATATCATGATAAATGGATTATATTACATTGTATCATTCATAAGAGGTTGGATATCATTGTGACATTAACTTATTTTTCTATGGATGCCTTGGTGTGTTTCTAGATGATAACCTTGGACTATAGGAGGTTACACATAATTCTATTGAGAAGGAGGCCTAGAGGGTCACACACTAAGTGTATCCAAAATATTAGTTAAATTAAAGAAATGAATTTAATAAGTTAGAATACATAATATTAATTTAGGTTTATTTGATCACCATAATTTAATTGAAATTTATTCTAAAGAATAAAATGAGTTAAATAGTCCTTATTTGAGGATCGATAAATGTCGACGAGGGAAAGAAGACTGAGTTTAATGGTACAATTAAAAATAATTTATATTTATTTATATTCTTAATGTGTTTCAAATGTCAAGAAATTAATAATAATAATAATATTATTAATTGAAATAAGTTCAATTAATAATATTAGACATGGTTAAAGGATTGTATGCAATTTTCCAACCCTAAATATTCCATAATAATTATCTAATTATATTCATATATATCACCTTCCTAAAGTGATTTTTTGGGTGTGAACAATATATTAGAGATATATCTAGAGTTAAATATATGGAGATATATCTATAAATATATCTAGATATATATCTAGAGAGATATATCTAGAAAGATATCTAGAGATATATCTAGATATATATCTAGATAGATATATATAGATAGAAAAATCTAGAGAGATATCTAGATTTCTATATATAGTCACTCTTAATCCTCTCTCACATCTTAGAGAGATAACCATGTTATACTTCTTTGAGAAGAAAATTTCTGTAGTCAACCACAAAAAACACATGTGATTCGGGTTGACTATGATAGTACATGGTGATTTGATGATGTTGATAAAAGATTGTGGTGCATGTGTGGATTGAAACTAGAGGGATTCTGTTCTTGAATCCTACAGTGCAATGATGGTGGGATGAAATCTATACTATCAGATCATCAATGAAAGTGTAATTATAAGTTGAGGAAACTCTTTATTTACTTATAAAATAATTATAAATTACGTGTCAATATCCTCTCCCCCTTCTCTACTATATTAATATAGTCCATTAATCTATGTTTTCATTTGACACAATCTCATGATAATGTAAAGTAATGATTACATGTTATTTAAGACTAAAATATGAGTTAGTGATACCTTCAAAAGAAAAATTACACTACGAACAGAACCTTCAAGTGGGATTATAGTGGTCACATGTTTAATTTATAATTATTTATTATTCATTGATTGATTTTATACTTTTAGATTTTATTTTTCTTAAAACAATTTGTTTTAATAATCCCACATCCTTGTCTCTTATTTTATTCATTATAGATAACATAAATTGATTAATGATAAAAAAATGAATATTAATATAGATAGTATATTAGGTATCCCATTCGTGCTATGTATCAGATACATGACACAAGGTCTAACATGCTATGAAATCTAAGAGTACACATTGTGTATTTTTAGTACATGCCATGTACCTCGAACATGTATAATATAGGGAAAATGACCATACCCAAGGCATGTGCTGGGGACATGAGAAGAAGATAAGTACATGCCATGTAAAATAATACATGTTGTGTCCTCTGATATGGATATTTTTCTATAATCTTCACATAAATAAGAAATAAAAGTATAATTAATCATATTGATTATGTGTGTCATGTGTCATTTATCTGACAGTACATGCCATTTCATAGGATTAACAATTATATATTAAATTAATTTCCATCTTAAAATTTCTATGAACACATGATGTTGCCTCCAAGTACACTTGTGTACTTAATTAATTTTAAATGAGAGTAATTTTGTTTAAATTTATAGTTGATGGTATATTAAGGATGCTTGGATGGAATTAATATAAATTAAATTAATTGGATTAATTCCTGACACATTATCTTAATTAACGAAAAAATCAAAGTAATTGATAATAATATTTAAAATGTATGCTTATTTCATGTTGATGCATGGATTATCATTATATTAGACAATCCCTTCATATGTGATTGATTTATTATAATTTATTTTGATTAATTTGAAATTATGGATTACGTGTCATCCCCGTCCATTATTATGTAAGGGCATATGTGTACATGGTTTATTTTATGTAAATGCCCTTTATATAATCCATTGGATCCCCTCACATGTGTGAGTAAAAGATCATGTAAGGAGGGAGATCCTAAGTGAGTGGATATGGTCTGAGTCAAGGAGTTGAGGTAAATCCAATCAAGGCGATACATAGGTGTAAAGGAGGAATACTGAAAGATGAACCATTTTTCGACTCAATGTTTGTTTTCCCCTAGGGACATGGGTTAGTTTATCATCAACTAGATAAAATAACCATTAGATAATCCCATGATCATGCCACTTATATTTTAATTCTGTTAGTTTCATGGTTAATTACTTTTTTTTTTGTAAATTCTATATGATAACCTAATAAATGAATTAACAAGCATGTAATATGGAATAAAATATAACAAAATTATGCGTAAATATTTTATCAAACATGGTTAATCACTTAAGTAAAATCCAATTAATATTAACAAATCATGTAAAAGGTAAAAGGGTATTTATGAATAATGGATAAAAAATCCCTCAACTAAAATATTAATTCAGTATAGCCTTCTAATAATTAAGTTAAAATGACCTCATAGTTCAAAGTTCTTGACCAAACCATTTTTGGATGCTTTAAATTATCATGGAAACTTTTAGATTTGAGTTTTGGGTTGAATTAACTTTGTTTACATCAAGTGTTGACTTCAAAAATAGGAATTTGTGTAACTAAGATACAAGTGTTGATGAAATCATTAAAACACAATTTATGGAACGGGTAGTACACTAAACAGATCAAGGAACTACGAGTTAATGTAGTTGGAAAGTTATACCTACCTAAAATAATTCAAATATCATGATGGGCCTATGTTTGGGTTCTGATAATGGGAATATAGATCCATTACACTAGAATATATATGTGATAAGATATTCTGAAACTGATGGTAGTGGACATTTGGTTTCGAAAAATAGTGAGAGATTAATGGAATTTAATTCATTTTAAATTTGTGAATCTATTTTTTAATCTAAAAAAGTACTAATTATCTCCTCTTAATTTTTAGAAATAGTCAATTAGACAACATTGAATATAACACTACGAACTATACTTGAGAGGGATAAATTTATCCCTAGTGTGAATTTATAGAAATCATATAGGGTCTTTTATGTTATACTACTCTATAAATGGAAATTATACATGCTAAAAACACCACTTAGTCCATTTACAAAGAGAATAATTAGGAATAATTGTATCTCTATTTAAAGTAGGTGTATGAATCTGTGGAAGTCTAATGTTTCATGTTATCCTCCATGTCCAATTATCTTTTAAATAAATATGAGGATATAGATGAACATAGTATCATTTATCACCTTAATGATCTCTATAAATAGAAGGTGAGATAAGAGATATATAAGATCTTCAATGTACTATTCACATGAATACTTGGAGAGTCAGCACTAGTTAGGTCTCATGTGGTCAATATGATTAGATACATTGATCACCTGGACAAGTTGATTTTTAAGATCCCTGATGAGCTGCTCAAAGATCTCACTACCCCAAATCTTCCCCAGATTTATTTTGAATTATAATATAATAAATATAAAGAATACACTTTCAGAACATCTAAAAATTATTCATGAAGTTCCCAAGGATTGTAGAAAAAATTAGAGGGACATGGGGTGATTGAATCAATTTTTATAATTATAAAAATTTATATCTTTAAGAAACATAACCAACACACCTTGTTAGAATAATTTACTTATAAACTTTTAGTAAAATCACATTCATGAAAAATTATGAAAGTAATCAAATCACACTAGATTTACATGGTACATCATTAGTGTGTGAACCCACACCCTTTACATGGCCACTCCTATGGGTACATGGAAATTCACTTTTAGAAAGTAGTGAATACAACTTTTGAACCAACTCCCATTGGTCTCCTATATCCCGATAGGTATTATTATATTTAATCCTATTAGTTTAGAAATGTTTCCTAAAAAACATGATCTGAAAAAATATATGTAATGTTGTGAAATCTTTTCAATAAAGTTTTTTCATAAAGTCCATATCATTCCTCTATCTAATTTCTCCATCCATTGGGATTATATCTAGTAATCTTCACCCAATACACAATTTATAAAACTATGATTGATAAAAACTTCTATTCTATCTGATTTAATAAAACTCAAAACCTCACAAACTTTATATGTGGGAAGTATGTTTGATGTACTATATCTGTTAACTGAAGTAACCTATATGTGATTTCTTTGATAAAAAAAATTCTATCTAGAATTCTTATTGAACACAAAACTCAAATTCTTTTGGAAAATCACTCTAACAAAAATTCTATAACAATTTAAATTTTTTTATGTGTGAAAAATGTCAAGTATTATGTATTTTTGTGATCCTATTTATAGGTTCTCTATAAATTACAATGGTGGGAAACCAATTTAATTTTCCTTCTCAATATAATTCATAAATATGAATTTAATGCACATTTGAATCTCCCTAGGACACTTCTCAACCCTTGTAAACCCTTCTGGAGTCTTATTTAATCTTCTTAAATCCTCTCAAATTCTCTATTGTTCTAACCTTCTTGAATTTCCAAAAATTCATATGTTAAAAAACTTCACACTCTATCATTATTGGCTAGATACAAAAACCATTTGAAGGAACATATTGAATACTCTTATGATTTCTTGTATTTATAAAGTTATGTAAATAATTCTTGATCCTATGTTCGGTAAATGATTGTCTAATGATTATCTTTGAGAAAATCCTCCAACCATTGAATGGTTTATTCAATATTATTTATTTAATATTATTATAAACTCAAAATTAGTAAAATATTTAGAGAATATTGTTTGCAGACATTACTAGGAATAGCTTTACCGATATAATTTATTTGAAAAATTTTATTTTATGGATTTTCTTACAAAAATTTCTTTTGATGGACTTTCTCATAGAAATTTCTTTCTATGAATTTTATTATAGAAAGTTCATTTGATTAAATTTATCAAAAAAAAAAAAAAAATTCTGATGGAATTTCTTATGGAAAGATCATCTGATTAAAATTCTACATCATGGAACAAAAACATCACAACTTTTAATTTTATTCAAACTGACTGTTTAAAAAACTCTTCTTCCTTTTTCTATTTATCTTTACCTATTTCTAAAAGGAAAACATCTTCCATCATCCAATCCTCTTGATTTACTAAATATAATCAACTACATTGTTGAAACTTCTAGAGACTTTAGTTACCTATAATTTTCTATCTAGTTGTAACTTTTTCATCTAATCAACTTCTATCTAACGAATAAACTTCAATCTTCCTCACATACCTCTTATCTGATGATCTATGTCTGAAACTATGTGTTTGGACCCAAATAGAATATTTTGATTTTTATTTTATCATATTTTCAAATCCCACTTCACGTTTCACTTTGTATTTCTTTCAAAACATTATGAAATTAGAAAAAACATCACTTCAAGATTTCAAATGAAAACTTTTTCTGATGTTCTTTATCTTCATACAACTAAGAGACTTCAAAACAAGACTTTCTGACAAAAACGTCATCCAAGGATCTATGTTCGTCCAGGTTTATCTGATCTGTACATCTAGAAAATTTGGTCAGTTAGGTTCATCTAAAGCAACTGTGTATGCCTCCTCACTTCCAAAAACACCAACTTTGGTCTATCTGATTAGGAACTTTTCATCGCCATATATTCTCACAAAAACTCTATCTGATTAGTCTGTCCTAAACTCTATATCCAGAAAACATTAACTTCTTATTTTCAACAAAATATTGTATCATGATATTTTTCATGATGTAAGGAACTTTGATATCAACATATCATCATATTTCTTATGGTTATAAAATTTAAGAACTTTATAACATCCTAATTTTTCTTTAACTCCATTAACTTATTAAAAAAATATTTTAAACATCAAGCAATTTATTCTTTTTTGATTTTATGAAAACATAATTTAATAAAGGTTAGTTTTCAAAAAAAGAAAAAAATTATTTAACCATAACAAAGGATCTTCAATCTTCCCCTTTATATTTTTTTTGGAAACATTCATTAACAACTTTTTTAACTCATCATTTTTCAACACTCAAGCTATTTCACAACCCATTTTTGTAACAACTCAATTTTTTTTACTTTTATAAAAAAACATCCTTTATTAAAAGAGAGTGTACTAACACTATAACACTGAATAAATTAAATTTATAAAGGAATTACATACCTTGGTGACAAGTAATTTTTTTATCATGTTAAGATAACCCCCATTAGTTTAATCTTATCTATATTTGAAAACTCAAATTTATCACTACCCACCATTTATTTATCTATCCCATTATATTATATCCACATTTTTGGATTCATTATAAAATTAATTATAATGAATTATTACAAATTTTTTACTTTTACTCCCAATTTTTCAACAAAATCCAAAGCACAGTGGGGTATTTACTTAGAAATTTTAGGAAGTTAGTGGCAGTGGTTGAACATAAAGTTACAACCTCTATTCCACAAATCTCTCTTTTGGTATTTCTTTTGTGAATATATGAGAAATATGATATTTGGTAGAAATATATTCTAGTAAAAAATGTCTACCTGAAACTTTCTCTTCTATAAAATTATACTTGATATCAATGTGCTTTGATCTTGAGTGTTGTATAATATTTTTAGAAAGATCAATGGCACTATGATTATCACAAAAAATATTAAGTGGTTTGTAAACTTTTACTTTCAAATATTGTAGTTAAAAATTCATACACAACATTTGAGTATAATATTAGGTAGATAAAATATATTGTAAATCTATTGTGCTCAATGTTAATGGACTCTATTTCTTACTATGTCAACTCACACAAAATTCACCAGAGAAAAATGTTTCTCCTAAAGTTGATTTTTTTTCATTGATATATCCATCCCATTCAGCATCAGTATAACCTTGAAAGTTCATATCAAAACTTATTTTTTAAAACACCCCATGTGAATTTGTTTCTTTAACATATCTCAATTTTTTATTTTTTGTGAACATATGATATTCTTTCAGATCACACTGATATATCACACAAAAAGGCACAGTATAAAAAATATCAGGTCATTAGGCTGTTAGATAAAGAAAAATTGTGATCAATTTTTTAATTTCATTTTAATTCATACCTTCCTAAATTTTAACATTACTCATGTTAATTCCAAAATAAATAGTAGTAGATAAATCTTTGTACTATGGAATGAAAAATTTTAGCAACAATTTCCTTGTGTAGTTTTCTTGAGATTGGAAATCATGTTTTTCCTTTTTTTATCCTGTAAACCAAAGAAGAATATTAATTATTCTAACATTTAAATTTCAAAAAATTTCTTCTTTTATTTATTACACTCTTTAAAAACATTTTTTCCATCCCCATAAAAAAATATCATCCACATAAACAATTATAATTAAGGTACTGAAGTTCACTTCTTTCACATATAAGTTTTTTCAATATTTCATTTATAAAAATTTAGAGTTTTCATAAAATTATCATGTTTTGAGTACCGAGAATGTGGAGATTATTTCAACTCATACAAGGATTTTCTCAACGTACAATCCTTTTTTCCATATTTATTAAGTTTAAACCCATAAGGTTTCTCAATGTAAAATTATTCCAAAATCTCCCTATTTAAGAGGGATGACTTTAAATCAATTTAATAAACATTATAAAAACGATGTTCAACCACTTCTAAGAACACTCAGATTGTTGAAAATCTTACTTGAATGGAAAATGTTTCTTCAAAATCCACACCTTCCATCTATGAATATGTTTTTCAAACAAGTTGATCCTTATTTCTTAAACTTTATCCTTCCTCATTTAACTTGGTTCTATAAACACAATTTTTTTGATGTGGAACAAGTTCCCAATTTTCATGTTTCTTAATTTGACCAAGTTCCTCATTCATATAATCAACACACTACTTTTTCAACTTTTTTTTGAAAATGATTTAGGATTGATTAGTGAGTTGAGTGATGTTTGATTTTATAGTATCAATATTATTATTTACTAAATTGAGGCTTTAATATTCCCAAGAATATTTTTAGTTTCAACATGTTTCTATAAAGTATGAAATTTTAGAGTTTCTCTCCAAGTATCACTTTTTGTGTCACATGAATATTCTAATTCTTCAATCACTTGTTGTGAATATATACCATCTTTGGAAATCTTTGATTTATGTTTTACAAAATTTTCAAAAACCATTATTATGGACTTTGTATTTTCAATAAAATTCACACCAAAGGAATCCAGAATATTTTGTAAATGTGTGTTCTAATATTTATAACTTCTTTTGTTGGGTTAATATCCCATGTAAACTCATTCTTCAACATTCTCATCAAATTTACCATGATCCATATTTTTTATTTTTTGTAAACAGGGAATTGAAAAAACAATGAAATATTTCAATGAATGTTTATTATTACACCACATTTAATAATAATTATTGTTAGATTATGGCCTTAACAAAAATCAATTTTTTCACATGTACAACAATACTTACAGATTCTCTCCAGTAAAAATTTGAAAGTTTGTAATCTTCCAACATGCTTCTTCGCATTTCCAGTAAAGTTCTATTTTTTACCTTCTTGTAATCAATTTTTAGGGGAATATGAAGCACTATATTGATTTTTAATTCTATGTTTTTTATATAATATTCAAATTCATTTGATGTGAATTATGTACCTTTATCAATTATTAACTTCTTTATATAAAACCCAATTTTTCTCTCAAAATATCTTCTAAAAGATTTGAACATTTCTATAGCTTTTGACTTTTGTTTCATAAACATTATGTCATTCATCTGATTTAAATAATCAATAAAAGTGATAAAGTAAAAATATCCTTTTATTGGTTTAAATCTCATCATTCCAAAAATATCTAAGTGAATAATCTCAAAATGTCTAGTAGATTGAATTTATACTTTATTGTAGATTTTACTAACCATCATTCCTTTCTAAAAATTTATAAAAATATCATATTATATTCTTTTCAATGTTGGAATATTTCATACAACATCAAATTTAGAATTTTTTTCATACATATCTACCCAAGATTTCTGATTCTACGATGCCACAACTTTTTCTCATCTTAAAAACTCAAGTAAAATGAGTTATCAAGTTCTACAATTTTAAAAGAGGTTTCTGTTGTTTATTTATCCTCTTGTAAAAATTTAATCATCTTACACACTTCTAATGATACATGAATATTTTATGAAGATAATTTATTTTCCATCATTATAAAGTTGACTCATATTGCGAAGGTGGTTCTTGATCCCTTCAACATATATAACTTCTTTAGATTTTAGTTTTTGATATTTTATATCAATAGTTTCTATTACTCATATTTTAACGAACTATAATTACCTAAATTAACTCATACTCTATCAAAGTTTTAAATATAATTCAATATTTTTATATCTCTCGTCACGTTTAATGAAAAACTACTCTCAATAATCCATGGTTTTTTCTTTATACTTTCTTTAAGTGTTTTATAAAAAAAGATCTTTCAATTTTTTTTATCTTTCCTACGTCCTTCTCTTAGCATAATAACTATGTACTAGAAGAGTAGTCATACATTCTTTAGCAATGTGGCCAACCTAGTCACACCTTCAACACAATTCCTCTGGGTAGTCATTTTTTTGTGTTGGAATTTTTCTAACATCTTGAGATTTCACTTTTCTAAATTCCCATGGATTAGGAAAGTTACTCATTATTTTTACACCAATTCCACCACTTTGTTCATGCCTCTTTCCATGAAGAGACTTATTATGCCAATAGTTTCAAGATCTGTGCCCATAAATTTCATATCATGAGTAAAAACTTTTACCTCTAGGTTTTTCATAAAAGTATGATTTTTTTTCTAGAGAAATTTTATTTAGGTTCATAACTTCTTTATGATCTTTCTTTCTATGGGTGTGGGTCATATTTATTACAGATGAAATTTTCATATTTTATTGATGTGATAGAATTCTCACATCCATTTTCATCCCAAAATTTCCCAAAATTTTTCTCAACACCTGAAATAATAGTAAAATAAATTTAACTTTTAAATTTAGTGGGTTAAGATTTAACTCAGTTATTTAATAGACCAATTTTTGTAGCTTTATATTACCCTCATAACATATAATTATCCTACTTGAATATTTTATCTATAGGAGTATATAAATGGTCAATAATTCTTTGGATAGACTCAATTTAGAACTTAGCTACCTCAGATCCACCCTCTCTAGTGAAAGTTAGAGGATGTTTCATCTGAAACTCCTGTGTTAGATCAGACATATTATGCATAGCCCACCCTAGGAACCTCTCCCTGAAATAAATAAAATGAGTGGTGTTAACATGAAACTCTTTTCTTTACCCTTAACCTAGACCTATCAGGGTATCTCATCCCACTGTTGGAGGCACATTTACAATAATTTTCTCCTTTCATATAACCAAAAAACTTCTTCATTGAGGTATGTATCTACAATTACATATACACATAATAGGACACATAAAACATCATTAAAAAATTTGAAAAAGTGAGATTCACATATGGTCTTAACAAGTCAACCCGTATAAACCACCCCACAGTCAAAACCAAAGAACTATTATAACCCTCAAAATCTCCTAACCTGGTTCATATCCAACACAGGGTAACCAAATTTTAACTTTTTTAGCTTTCCAATTATATATCTATTTTAACCCTTTAAAATTACCACATTTATCACATTTTTACCATTATTAATTCATCATTAGGAACCATTTATTTTGAATTACTCAAATAAATAAAATCATTTTCATTTCCCAAAACCCACTCATGAATTTATTTTCTATGAATGCCTAATATTATGCATGTCACATAAATTACTTAGTTACAAGATTGATTCATGCACATATTGAACTCTTGTTACATACCATGACATGAGAAAAATCTCAAAAAACAATAACATCACAGAAAAAGTGCATCAACCAAGGTGAAATAACACCCAAATGTAATAGTAAACATAAAGAAAAACAATACCACCCTATATACTTGTGTTTCCCCCTACACATGGGTTAGCTACTCCTATGCATGAGCTCATGACAAAGACCCGACTCCTCTTAGTCTCCAGTATAACTTTCCCAAATAGTAATATAGCTGAATAGAAAGGAAACTCCTTTGATACCACTTTGCATCATCTTGAACTTAGTGCCACATACCAGTTCCCTAATCCAATTCATTACATGACCTCAATCGTGCCTCTCCATACACCAGAGGTTTTTGACTAGCAGTGAGGGTCTAACATGTCACATAGGGAGACTATACTCTCTTTATCAGAGTAATAAAATAGTGTAAATAAATAAACAATTTCCAAAATAATAATCAACGATAACCAATAATGACCAAAATAACATGATAATACCAAAACAAGGGAAATGACCATAAACCAAAGTAGTAGATAAGTCATGATATATATGATTCATGTTTCAAATGAAACCCAAAATAAAGATACGATGGAAACTCCTAAGAGGGTCCCGACATCATGTCTAGTTCCCTCATTCATGCTCCATCTCGATTCCCAACTCATCCATCTACCATAGGGATATTTCCCTTATCACGACCTACATACATGAAGTTTATTTAGGTACCAATTGGTGGCCTGAGTAGGGTGTGAGTACAACTTAGTAAAACCCCATCAACGGTATCTAAATAAATTTCTAGTCCATAAAAGTGTATGAAGTTGTATAAATTAATAATAAATAGTCTAGTAAAATCAAATAGGTATCACATTTATTATTCATTAATTTACCAAATTTTCTCTCACGTTCAAGGTGACACCCAATCCAATCTTTCCTATTTAGACCATGCCAAAGTTTAAACCATACACCATAGGTATTTTACGATTTAATCAATTCACAGTATTTTTTTATTCAATTTAATTAAAAATTAATTTTCGTGCCTTATAATGTTAGTCCATGCACCATTATCATAGATACTTGGAGTGTCAGTCTAACATCATTATCTTGGGAACTTGGAGCATTAGTCTAGCACCAATATCTCAGGTACTTAGAGCATCATTATAGCACCAAAATGTCAAGTAATTTGAGAATTAGTCCAGTACTAATTCATATGCATGCATCAGGGGTCTAGAGCAGTGGTCTATCACCCCATGGGTACTCATATAATTAGTCCATCACTCAAAACTCATTGATCACATTTTCACACACACACACACACACATACACACACATATATATATATAAAGTTTCATCAATAGTTACCTTCTTATCAATCATTCACAACATGGTGTTCCATTTCATTTATCAAACACAACCAGGGTTATTTAATTTTATCACAAGGAATAACATGAAAAGTTCCCCCATTTAACCACTTATCATCAATTATTATACAACTCATTAACCCTTCATGGTTAATCTAATAAAAACTTTAAATACCATTATCAAACCATGCAACATGGATTTATTTCAATTAAATAAACACACTATTTCCATTTTTACATTAAATAAGTCATCATTTCAAGGATATCAGCACACCCCATGGGTTTCCATCAATTTTGGCCTTATAATTTCTAACAGTTCTAATGGTATCCGTGAAGGGTATCTCAATTTTGTGGGATTAAATTAACTTTTTTAATTTAAATGAAATTTAATGACATGAAAAAAATGATACAAATATGAAAACAAGATCCTGATCATGACTATGGGCTATGTTATTGAAAAACACTCACCCAACCTTAGCCCTTAACCCGAGCTAGAACATCTGAATTCACAATGATGAAGGAGATATAGGATCAAAAACTAGGATCAATGTCTAATTAAACATGATATATTGAAACCTATATCTAAACCATCAATAACCAGAGGAAATTAATACCTCTCCAAATTAATAGGAATAGAATAGATAGAGTAACCTTATCAAATAAGGGATCAAATATTGGAGATGAGTCGATCTTCTTCCACCATATCTTCAATTCGTAAGAAAATGGTTTTGAGAGGCCAAGTAATCCTCTATAGATCCTCTAAGATAATGGATAACCATATTAGTATGAGTGGAAGTTACTAGAGATATAAACCATGGGTTCAGTAAATTTTAGTTAAATTTTTATAGCTTTTAATAACTAAGCGCACAATTTCCTGGATGTGGTACACGATTATACATATAGTACACCCTAATCATATGCCCCTACTATACAGGGGGTTCATGATTTATCTTTAAGGGTAATATTTTTTTAAACCATGTAAAAACTATGCAAACCCCACTATCCTAGGGGTTCACGGTTTTCTAGGGTGGGTGCATGGTTTGGGAAAACTGTGTTCCAACCGTCCACTGCCCAACCACCACAAACTTTAAAAATTCACCCGAATTAACTCGAGATAACATACTACTAAAAAATGAGATTAAAATAAGGGTAAAAAGTAACTAAAACCATGTATGATAATCCTAATGAAATTTCAAGATCTAACACTTTTGGAATAGATAAAAAATCAAATGGAACTCTTGAGTGTACCTTTATCCCACCAGTTCCACTACAATATATATTAACAATACATGTTCATGTGGATACAACATTAAAATATATAAATTTTTTCTACATTTAATATAAAGAATAAATATTTATAGATTCCCTTATATATGTGATTTTTATCTATAGTACAAATGAAATTATCAAGTTTGAATGGATGAGTCTCAGTTGTGAATTCATACATGAGGTACAATGTCATAGTTTTTTTTCTAAATAATGATATACTATGTTTATTAAAATTAATAACAATTCATATTTTCTATAGTTATATATATTACTACCACATAAAGGGAAAAACCTATAATTTATTTTGACTCATTAACCCTTATATCATTTCTATCCCAAAAGCTAAATTCAAAATGGAAGATTTTTTTTAAATATGAACTAAAGGTGGTGTTTGAAAAGAAAAAAATAGATTGTAGACACTTCACGATTCCTATAATCTTGGGGTAAAACTATAAAATCTAATCATATAAAATATATTTTTCTTTTTCTCATTAATAATTTTTTTTTGGAATTAATGGACGCTGATCAAAAAAAAATTGGATACCTCGATGTTTATTTTTTTATCCAGATCATGGATTTCCAGCAAATCAACCACACATGAACTATAGTGTGATTTTTTAATCAACTATAATCATTATTTTTAAAAAAACATGGGACTCATACTACTATATTCGGAGCACAAACATGATGTATCTATTTTTTATAAAAATTTCAACTGAAAAATATATAGTCTTTTACACACCCAATGATATTTTAGGTTTAGGTTTTAGAGGATTATGAAAATATTAAAATATATCAAAGTTATAAAATATTTATACAAAAACTATCTAAATTCACTCAATATATCATCATAATCGAGAAAAAACACGAATGATCATCTACTAGTCACTAATCTCGTGAAAAACATTTAAAATGTAGGATTAACACAAAATTAACCAGTAGGGTGTTTTAAAACTAGGGTAAAATACCTTTATTATAAATACTATAAAAATATTTTTAAATCATTTTAATTTATATCATATAGAAAATATTTGATATAATAAATAAATTTCCAAAATAAGATTCTAAAATTTTCATGAAAAATCTATAAGGAATATTTTTCATAAACTTTTATAATACATATCACTTTGAAAACCCATTTATTCCATAATATAATAACATTTGAAATAAACCTATATTTATCCTTAAAAACTTTATATAATTTACTTTGAAATTGAAATCACTTTATAGAATATAATGGTACTAAAAAAACATATGAAATCCATGTGGCCACTAGAAGTATTAAAAATATAAATTTATGGGATAAAAGTCCCCTTTTGAGTTCATGGGTTCACTCCATATTCCTAAACTTTAAATAAATGCACATGTGTAGAATTTTTAATATTTTTTTTGTAAATCCTTCCTTTTTCATTAATAATCCATTAAAAAAACCTTTTTAAATCTTCATAAATTATTTTCCAAGTTTTTAAAAAAATTATCTATTAAAATTTAGAGGATGATTCCTTTATGAATACACCATAGATATTAGGATAAATCCATGTATAATAAGTAATATTTACAATAATTCCCTTAAATAAAGAATTAAACATAGAAATATTCTTTTCATAAAATTTTGTAATGTTAGTGGTAATTACAATTCATATCCATAACTATATTCATGAACAAAATTCATAAATTATAATGAACATTTCATGTAAATAATGATCAAAATAAAACATAAAAATAAAATTATTAAAATAAAAACTTCTAAAATAAGTATTTTGAAAATTGGCCCCACCGTTGGTGGTGGGGTGGTAAGGTCTTGGGGGGGTGAGGGGCAGGTCGTGGGGTCAAGTCCACGAGCTTGCGATTTACATGTAATTTTCTTATTTGTGTGTGTGCCGCTTTTTCAGTTTTACCCAAATTTTTATTTTGAAAATTGAATAAAAAATTTACCCTATAAATAGGTTTTTTAGAAAATAGAAATAGAAGTTATCAAATATAACAAGATAAGGTTTTGAAAAACTTATAAGAGGTGTTTTATCAAAAAATATTTTCTGTTAAAATCATAAAATAGGATTTTTAAACATATTTCTCTTTAAAATAAATAATCTTTAAAAAAATATATTCCCATGCATTAAATAATTATATAAATTCTTACTTTCCAAGGAAGATTTCAACTAACTGGATTTATCTTACTAACCAAAAACTGGAAAAATAACTAGGGAACTTAAACAGCACCTAGACTCTAGGTAACCTGGAAGAAATTGTTTCTTATATAGACCATCCTATACTGTTAATTAATATTTAACTAATAAAAATATAAATGTTGAGTTCCCTATCCATATAACATTGGATATTGGAAGAAATGTATTTAGAGTGATATTTACAAAAAATTTACACATTGAAGGGAAGTCCATTTATGAGGCTCGATGTTTTGTGTGACCCACTTCAAATGGATTGTATGTAGATAAAGAATATATATATATATATATATATATATATTCTTATGCCTCATTTCTATAACTAGTGTATCTACAAGAATTATAAGGACCCGACCTTAAAAAATTACATAATCTTGAATTAAATGAATAATTCACATTGAGGATCTTTTCAGGTTTAGAGCTTTTGAGAATTAAGCCATAACTATTACATCTCAAAAGTTATGAAGTAGAAACTTCTACTCAGTTTCCATTTTTTCATAAAATAAAAACTCTTGAAAAAAAGAGTAATGTCCAGTTCCATGTTTTATACAACATGACTTTCCTTGATCCTATCCTTGACCCTATTCCACTTTATGTCTCATGAAAAACATTTCAAAAACTTGGGATGAGCATAAAAAGCTCAGTAAGGAATACACAAAGAAGAAAACTGTTAGTTTTTTCAAAACAACAAGTAAACCATGAAGACCTAATCATAAGTAATACTTTTCAACTATATGAAGTAGTAAATACTCTTCACTGAATAAAATATCATTGCTTACCCTTTTGTAACCAAAATATCACCATAAAACCCATATAAAGAACACATAACATATAAAGGTAACTTGGAACATAAACATACTTAAATGGAATAACCATACGGTCGACTTCCACACATGTCACTAAATGTAATAGTTATACGAACGACTTCCATACCCAATGAATTGGAGGTTATAATGTAACCACCATCCTAGTTTATCACGACACCACCTTTTATTTGGTTTATCATGTAACCACCCATCAAATTTCCAAGTACCATTATAAAATCATAACACATACAACAAATATAAAGAAAAGAAAACATTTCCACATTTCAATCACAATATATCACTTAATTATATTAACATAAAAAATCCATAATCAAAACCATTTTCAATACCAAAATACATAATAAAGTATATGGTATTTATTTTTCCTTTTAAAAACATTACGGCTTGTTAATGAAGCCAAAGATCAAGTAATACTCGTGGCGACGGAAAGGTCATTGTCACCGCGTACGTTAAAAGAAACATTCCTTTTTTTCATTTAGTAAAATGCTTCGTAGAAAAATATTCCCTTTGAATGAAATGAAAAGTCAAAGGTGTTTATACAGCATATAGAATAAAGTTTTGTATTAAAATAAAATATGCCTCAATGAAAGGAGATTGAGACGAAGTCCCTTACATCGTGTCCGACTTGACTCGATCGTTCTTTAATCTCCTGAATAATAAACTAAAGTTAGTTTATAATTGATTAAGAACCTTTTTCATGTTCATTATCCCTTTTATATCACTTATTACCATGTTATGAACATTATGTAATCATTTAAGTTAATAACGGTCATTTTGTCGATATTTGGTACTTGAGTCAAAAATTAACTTCTTATAATTACAAGTTGTTCATGTGGTAAAATATCCATTATATCCAAAATTATATTCATGATGTATATATCATATATATCATATATATCCAGTATTTACATGAATTTATAATATTACATAATATTTAGAGGTAAGAAATTAAATGCACCGTTCATGGAGACGGTAAGCCGTACGTACGGATGAACGCTACTTTCATTTCTATTTTTCATTTAATGGAATGAAAACATTATGATATAGAGGTATATTATAATTCCAGTATAATATCATATATAATATCATTTACTCCAACCTTTATACATCCCATATATGGAATTAACGATTCAAATCACTTTGGGGGGGCGGTAGTCCACACTTCCTAAACTGAAATTATCACATTTATCCATTATGGAAACCATAAAGGTATGCCATAAATGAAAAATAAAGAAGCAAAAGGAAAACATAAACATAATATATATCATATATAAATAGATTTAAATCTTAATGGACACCATGAGAGGCAGTATGAGATAATTGACCAATCATCATTTCTTGAGGCAGTAGTTCGCCGTCCACAGAAACAGTATGTTCTTCACCAATTAAATGGAGGTGTGTGTAAGTTTAGCTCAAATAATTCTCATAAAAACATCCTATTATGTTTAATATACTGGTGTTGTTACAAAATAAAGTAATAAAAAGATTTTAGGGGGTTGGAGAAGCAAAATAAAACAAAAGAATATAAGAGAAGACATTACCTTTAAATCGGGTAACTCCCCTTGGTTTGAACCAAAAGGGTTTCTTGAAGAGCTTTCTATCTAAGGTAAGGCTTCTAGGATAAAGAGAGAGATATTGGGAGCTTATTTGAGTAGAGTTTGGATGAGCCAAAAGGCTTGAGAAGTGTGAGAAATGGGTAATAAGTGGGGTCTTTTTATAAGGGATAGGAGGGGCTCTTTTGGAAAGCTTGAAAACATTATTTTATTATATAATGTTTTTCGGTTTCTAAAGGTCCCAAAATCATTAAAGTATAAGATAAGGTGTCCCATGTTCAAAATAAAATCATCCAATAATAATTGGACAAGTTTTGGATATTATTTTATACTTTATATTCTTATTTATTTAAATCATTCATTAATGACGTAAACACTACATCATCATTGTGTCATAAATAATTTTATTTATTTGATGTCTAGAAATTATAAAAAAATTATCATGATGTAGGAAATATTTTTAGCTTTATAATGAATATTTATAGTAAAAAAGATAACTTATATAACTCCATGTAAAAAGTGTTTTAGTAAAACAATACATGTTTGTGACATTTTTATTTTTACTTTAAATAAAAAGGTATTAATGTCATTATCATACCCAAGTGGCTCCATGGGGTCCCCAAATTGACTCATGGATTGTCTTGGTCGGCCATGACTCATCCAATAAGGTTACAACATGTGTAAATGTAATTTCATATTATTATAAAATTATTTTTACCTTAAATTACCCTAATTACCTCTAATCACGTTTAATAAAACTCAAAAGTTACTATTCACCAAAAATTATTTTCATCCCATTGAACCACATTTTACCCTTAGTGGTTTCAATATTCATCAAAAATTGAAGTTTTTCAGAAAAATACCAAACATTCTCCCTAAGCTATACTTGATATTCTGAATTCAAAAATGATGTCTATTTTAAAAATTTAAAAACATATAAGTTTCATTAATTAATTTTATAATTAAGTCCCATTGTAAAATCAAATAACATGTTTTTAGGAAACAATATTTATCAAAAGATTGACACCTGTTTATGTCCAATTTCAAAGTGAAATTAATTAAAATGTCCACCATTGGATTAAATGGTAAAAATATATTCTAATTTCATTTTAAAACCAATTAAAAATATAATCTAACCATCTAAATAAATTAGATTAAAATGTTCTTTTGAATTAAAATACAACAATTTTCACTATTCATTAAAAAATGAACTTTATCGGAAAAATAACAAAAACATACACAAAGTAAATTTTGATGTCCCGATTATAAAGAAGGATTTTATTTGGTCCAATAAAATGTGTAAGAGTGAAAAAAACTATTTTTAAAGAGGGTTTGCCATCAAAAGGTGATAATTCGACCTTTTAGTGAATATTAGAGTATTTATGCCTAAAATTGAATTCTTTTCTTATTTTAAGACTTTATCTTTTATTAGATAAATGTAAAAACATTTAACAAACATATATAATCATATTTTAGTTATTTCTATTCATTCCCGCCAATACAACAGCTAGGTGTTAACTACCATTTAAAATAATAATATTATATTATTAGTGTGCAACGTAAGGTTTCAAAGAGACTCGTTGTTGCATATCAAGTATGCCATCGAACATAGTAGCCACTTTAAAGTAAAATTAATATTTAATCCAAAAATATTAATAAATATGAAAATGTCTTATTCTTTATTTACCTGGGATGTTATAGGAATCTCTAAATGAGCTACAAAATGACTTCCCGAAGGTTCTAATATACCATATTTATATACTGATAGAGAATATATATATATATATATATAAAACTCATCATCATCTTTGGTGTAAACTGAGGAGGAAGATGGCACACTTGAGAGACCTACACATAATTTTATGTGATCCTCTGATAAAGAAATGGTGCCTTTGATATGAGATTTATTATTTTATAATACCATTGACCAAGATAAGGGAAGATCAACTTCTATACCATCCAAGATTTTAATTCTATTAGTATATATATATATATAAATTATTTTATTTTTTACTCATCATTGAGTATACGACAACATCACTTGAAGAACTTTACATTGAGCTGGGCCATCCATGGGTCCCACATGTAGGGATATGAGGAGGTCTACATTAGAGGAATGCGAAGAAGGTGATGGGGGTGGGGGGTTAGGTTTAGTATATATGGGAAGGAGACAATACAACAGTTAATCAGATAGCTCAGAAGTAATTGATCGGATGGTGAGGTTATAAGAGGGGGTTTTAAATGGTTAAACACTACCTATGTTTCCTAATCCCACATCAAAACATCATAGGGTCAAGATCTTGAGTATATTATTTATCATTTCATTAACCACTCAATCCGGAAGTAGGGTTCAACCCCTGAAAAAATAACATTAAATCACCCACATGGGCCACGCCACACCCTTGTGCAGTCTAAGAGCACCCTATAAATTCCTTGTACACACCTTATGGGCGTTATGTTCTCAAAAACCTACTTATATAGTCTCTCTCACCTCATGAGACCATGTGGGACACTTGGGATACCTCTCCCCATGGTTGAGCTTACTCCCACATGGGTTTGATTGAGCTATCCCTTGAAGGCTTGATTGGATGACCAAATTTTTTACACTTAAGTAATTTTAAATAACTATAAATAACATTAAATTTCTGATTATTTTCACATATTAAACATTTTCATTTCAAAAACACATTTATTTTAATCTTCTTATAAATAAATTTATTTATAATATTGACACTTTACATTCATCGCATGTTATTATATATATTATTTAAATTTTAATAAAGATATGATTGAAAACAAACACACACACACACAAAAATATTATTTCCTAAAAAATAACAATATATTTAAAAGTAAAAATATTAAAAACACGAGGTCTAAAATTTTAATAAAAACTATACATTTTATACCAAATAAAAGTTCTTTTAAGTAATTACTAATCATTTCCTTTTTAAATAAAAATTTATCAATGAATTATTTTAATTTATGAAATAATTTATAAAGGTCATATTAATTATCCTTTTAAACAATAATTTATATTTATCATAAACAATCACATCTTTTCAAATATTAAATGAAAATATATTTTATATAGTTTAACTATAACTTTTATTAAAATTTAATTTAATTTATTTATAAAATAATTTATATTATTTAATATAAATAATATTTCTTGGAAAATAATATAAAAGTATTATTTTTTTATTATTTGAATATTAAATTACAACCAAAAGTTATATTGATTAATTAAAACCATTTAGTTTCATAAAATATTCTTTATATTAAAAAATATTTTAGATTGTTTTAATTGCGAAAGAATCCATTTAATAAAAATTTATTAAGAAGAAAAATTTACTAAAATTATTGGGATGTCACATTTTACCCCTAAAAGGAATTTATTCTTCACAATTATTTTCTCTTAGTGAAATTCAAAATCTCACTTTTTAAAATAAGGAAAACAATGACTGTAAGATATCTATTATAAAGAGTTTCCAAAAATATAATCACCTAAAACCTAAATAGTATTCCATTAATTTTTATATTATACTTAGCATCCTAATCTCCAAATTTTTCTAAATCATTGCTCGGATACCAAATAAAACAACCTAAGACCTGTACTCCTGAATCGAGAGCTAAAAACACACTGTATATATTTTTATAAAAATTTCAACTGAAAAATATACAACCATTTACACAAATAAAGATCATTTAGGTTTAAATTTTGTAGGATTAGAATTTTTTTAAAATATATCATATTTATAAAAAAATAATACATCCATCTGACTTCACTTGAGAAAGACTCATAATTGAGACTATACACCAATGATCATCTACTCTTCACTAATCCCATGAAACAAATTAGTACATAGGGTGAGAAAAACATTGATCCTAAGTCATTTTAAAGGAAGTTAAAATATCATTTTATTATAAATATTATAAAACTAATTTTAAAACATTTCAATTTTTATCAAATACAAAGCATTTGATATAATAAATAAATTTCCCAAATATGATTCTAGGGTTTTCAAGAAATACCCATAAGGTATATTGTTATCAAAATTTTAAAAGACACATCACTTTAAAAATTTATTTAACTTAAAAATTAAATAACCATTTAAATACACTTGGATTTCTCCTTAAAAGATTTAAATACTTTAATTTAAAATTAATATCTCTTTATGGAATATAATGATAATTGAAAAATAGAAGAAAACCATGTGGCCACTAGAATTATTGAAAATATCACTTCTGTGATAGAAGTCCCCTTATGTGGTTGTGGGATCACTCTCTTTTCACCATCATTAAATAAATACCAAAGTGAAAACTTTTTAATCAATTTTTTAATTATTTCATTTCTAATTAATAATTCATTAAAATAGGATTTTAGAAACTTCATAAATTATTTTTAAGGAGGAAAATAATTTTATAAATCATAAAATTTAGTAAAAGTTTCCTTTAACAAGTCACCAAAAATGTTAATAGAAATCCATATTTCATAATTAATACATGAAATTATTATAATAAATAATGAATCAAAAATAAGAATGTTATTTTCATAAAATTTTGGAATGTTAATGGTAATTATAGTGCATGACCATACCCATATTCACGAATAACAACGATAAATCATAAATAACATTTCATGAATAGAACGGTAAAATTATAACTTGTAAAGAAAATTCCAAAAATAAACTCTTCTAAAAATTGATTTCAAAAATTGAATAATAAATTTCTCCCAGAATTATGGTTTTTAGAAAATAAAAATTGAGGTTATCAAATATAACAAGATAGGGTTTTACAAAACATAGAAGACGTGTTTTCTCAAAAATAAATTTCCATTAAAATCATAAAATAATAGTTTTAAAAATATTTCCTTTAAAAATAGGAATATTTATAGAAATTAATTCCATTAACTTAAATAATTTTATAAATTTATCTTTTTAAAGGTAGACTACTTCCAACTAGCTTTATCTTACTCTCTCAAAATAAGAAAAATAAATAGGGAACTTAAGTAGTAACTAGATTCTAGGTAACTTGAAGGAATTTTATTCTTATATAGCTTATAATATAACTTTAATTTGTATATAATTAATATGAATATAAATTTTGGTTTTACTATCCATGTAAAACTGGAGATTTAAAGAAATATATTTATGATTATTTTTACACAAAATTTCAGTAATGAACAAAAGGTCATTTATAAGGATCTATGTTTTGTGATACCCACTTGACATGTAGTATATGTTGATGGAGAATATATATATATATATATATATATATATGCCTCATTTCTACAACTGGTGTATCCCGATGAATCTTAAAATGAGTTGAAAAAGACCTTCATGAAGGTTCTGATATTCCATATTTATATATTGATATAATATATATATATATATATATAACTCGTCGTCCCCTCCTGTACAACCTAAGGAGGATGAAGATGCACCTGGGAGACCTAAAATTAACTATACATGATTTTTTATGATAATGAAATGGTTACTTTGATATAAAATTTATTATTTTATAATCTCACTACTGAAGATAAGGGAAGATCATATTATATTTCATCCAATAAACATAATTCGATTATTACACACACACAATAACGATAAAATATATATTTATATAACCTACTTTTTTCATTTCTCATCCTTGAGTACATGACAATACCAACCAAAGGACTTGACGTTGAGCTATGCCATCCATGGGTCATGCATATAGGGAGATTACAAGGTTTGCATCAGAGGATGTCGAAGAAGGTGATGGAGGGGGAGTTAGGTTTAGCATATAGGGGAAGAAGATTATATGTGAGTTAATAAGATAACTTAGAAGTGATCAATCAGATGGTTAAAATATAAGTGGGAGTTCTTAAATAGGTGAACAATACCTGTGTTTCTTGATCCGACATAGAAACATCACATGGTTGAGATCTTATATATATTATTTTTTGTGCAATCAAATGATTGAGTCAGAATTGGAGTTCGGCACCTACAACACTCAATCACATAGGCCATTCCACAACCTTGAACAATCCACCAGCACCCTATTCACACCTTATGTGCACCCTATGGGTGCTATGCACTCACAATCCTATTTATGCAGGTGCTCTCACCTCATTATTCCATGTGGGATGCTTGGGTTGGGTTTCCCCTGGTTGATCTTTCTCTAACATAGGTTAAATTGAGCTAGCCATTGAAGGTTTGAGTGGATGGACTTTTTTTTACATTTATTTAATTTTAATTAACTCAAAATAACATTAAACTTGTGATTATTTTCACATGGTTAATATTTTCATTTTAAAAAAACATTTATTTTACTCTTCTTCAAAATAAAATATATTTATAATATTTACACTTTACATTCATTTCATGTTACTAAATATATATTATTTACATTTCATACTAATATTCTTCAAATAAACACACACACACACACATATTATTTTCTAAAAAGTAACAATATATTCAAATGTAACAGTATTGAAAACATGAGGTTTTTCATTATAATAAAAAATATAAATTTATTACCAAATAAAAGTTATTTTTATTAACTAGTAACCATTTTCATTTTAAATACAATTTTATTAATATTGGCTTATTGTTTATGAAATAATCCCAAAGGGATTATTAATTACTATTATAAACAATGATGTAAATATTCCATAAAGAGTATTATCCTTTTAAATATTCAATGAAAATATATTTTAGCTACTTTAACTACCAAATTTATTAAAAAGATAATATATTTGAATAAAAATGGATTTTATATTATTTAATAGAAATACTATTTCTTAGAAAATTATACAAAAGCGTTATTTTTTTGTAATTTAAATTTTAACATATAACAACAAATTATATTGATTAAATAAAATCATTTAGTTTGATAAAATATTATTTATATTAAAACATATTTTAGTTGGTTTTAATTATGGAGCAATAAATTTAACAAATTTTTTTAAAAAATAAAAGTATTCTAAAATTATTTGGATGTTACAATTTTACAGAAAATATTAAATTATAGATTTTTTTTTTATGTTTTAATCAGATTTTTTTATGATTGGGTGATATATAAATATCATATAAATTATGGTACAAGGTCGGTCAATGAACATAATAAGACTATAGATTTCTACAAATGGAGAAAAATTAAGGTATATATACTAAGCTTTAACTATCAATACATATTTCAAAACAATTTACTTATTCTCCTCAGTGTTTATGTAGTGTCCAAAAATTATATTTCACTAATGTTTGTCCATATTAGGTTTGTAAATTTATAACATATATCATATACTATCAACAAACTAGAATCTCCTAACAAGTATATCTAAAGTTAATTAAAATTTCATTAAAATTATTTTTTAATCATATTTTACATATTTTATTAGTACTACAAGGATTTTTTACTGTATATATACTCAAAAGAAGAATTATATTTGTTTAAAGATGAGTGGGAAGTGTACATGGTTCCAAAATGTTTACTGAAATCCAGTTGAGGTGATTAAAAATTATGTTAGAAATTATTTTCTTTCACATAGATCATTATGAGTTTACTATATGTCAATTCGACACATGATGTGACTGGTAGGAATCCAACTTCATGTTCATAATAAAAAAAATGTAATTTTAGTCTAAAATGCGATTCACATAGCCAAAACCAAGTAAATGAGATCAAATTATCTTGATACTTTAAGACAAAAATCCATAATTCATTCGTGAATTGTAAAATTTAACTCACATAAATATGATAAATGATGTGGCTAGTATGAATAAATGTTCATGTTTGTAATATAATAGAGTAATTTTAGTAAATTTTTTTATTTGGATAGATAAAATAAAGAATAAAAGGAAAAGATTTTCTTAATAATTAAGTAAAATGATCTAAGATTATTTTTATGTTTATCAATTGACCAGACTTCAATCTAATACATGACATGGCCGGTATGACTCAAGTGATTATTTTGAATATAAAAGTTTCATTTTAGTCTAATACACAATTCAAATAGAGAAAATTGAGAAAATGAGCTCAAATTGTCTTTATGATTTATAAAAATGATACTTAATTTATTTTAACTTTTAGGAATTGATTGCACATAAATATGACACACAATGTGTCCAGTATGAATCAAATTGTGTGTTTTCAATATAAAATTGTCATTTTAGTTTAAAATGAATGATAAATTTTCAAAATCATTGAAAATTTTTCATTTTATTCTAAAACTTTAGTAAAATTATCCATAATTCATTTTTTATGTGTAGGAATTGATTTCACATTGATTTGACACATGATGTTTTATGACTGAAAGTTATTGTTTACAATATAATAATGTCATTTTAGTCTAAAACTCAATTCACATAGAATAAAAAGAGTAAAGAAGATTATATTATCTTTATACTTTAAGAAAATGATCCAAATTTTATTTTTGATTTGTAGGAAATTAATTCACATCAATCTGACACAGAAGGTGGATGGTATCACTCAATGTGCATTTTTTATATTAAAAAGTGTTATTTTACTCTATAACATGTATCACATAGTCAAAACTTAGAAAACAAACTCGAATTGTCTTGGTAATTTAGTAAAACAATCCATAATAAATTTTTTAAGTGTAGAAATTGACTACATGTCAATCTGGCACATGATGTGGTTGGTTTGAAAAAATATACATGTTTTCAATATAAAAGTGAGATTTTATTTAAAAAATCATGTCACATTCATAAAACCAAGAAAACAAGATCGGTTTGTTTTGAAAATTTTGTAAAATGATCTATAATTTATTTTTTATATATAGAAATTGATCACACATAAATATGAAATATAATGTGGTAAGTATTACAAAAAGTTCATGTTTTCAATGTAATAATGTCATTTTAGACTAAAACATGATTCAAATAGCCAAAAAATAAAAAATGACATTGAATTGTCTTATTTCTTTAAAAAAATAATCTGTAATTCATTTTTGACATGTAGGACTTAACTATACATCAAAATGACATACGATGTGGTTGGTATGACTCAAAATGTGTGCATTCACCTTAAAAAAGATCCATTTTCTCTAAAACACTTGTCACATAGCTAAAACTGAGAAAATGAGATCATATTATCTTAATACTTTAAAAAAATGATCTATAATTCATTTTTAATGTATAAGAATCATTTTCACATCAACCCGACACATGATGTGTCCATTTGGACTTAAAGTGCATGATTTCATTATAAAAGTATCATTTTACTCTAAAACACGTGCCATATTAACAAAACTAAGAAAATGATCCCAAATTGTCTTTATACATTAGGAAAATGATCCACAATTCATTTGGGTTGTGTAAGAATTGGCTAAACATCAGTCTAACACATGATGTGTCTAGTATAAATCAATGTGCATATTTATAATATAATAGTTTCATTTTAGTTGAAAATTATTGTCACATTGTTGAAACTAGGAAAACAAGCTCAGGTTTTATTCAAATGTTAAGAAAATTATCCATAATTCATTTGTGACATGTAGGAATCAACCACACATCAAATCCAACACACAATGTTTCTAGTATGACTCAAAGTGCATGTTTTTTATATAATTGTGTCATTTTAGTCTAAAAGATGATTTAGATATCCAAAACCAAGAAAAAAAGATCATACATTCATGATACTTTTTGAAAAAGTTCTATAATTCATTTTTAACTTATGAGAATTGAATACGCATCAATATGACACACGATGTGTACAATATGATTTAAAGTATTTATTTTCAATATAAAAGTTCCATTTTAGTCTAAAACAAGATTCACATAGCCAAAAAATGTAAATGATCTCAAATTATCTTGATACTTATGGGCATCAATTCATAATTCATTTGTGATGTGTAGGAGTCGACCACACAACAATATGACCCATAATGTGGTTAGGATAACTCAATGTGCATGTTTTCAATTAATTAAGATAATTAATAACTGATAATACCATTAATAATATATTTAATAACATATAATGTAATTAAAATATTATTAATTAATTATATAATTATTAAAAACTATTTAATTATTTATGATAATTCATAATTAATAATATCATTAAAATATTCTATAATTGACAATATAATTTACATATATTTTTAATTAACAATGAAATTAATAATTTATATTATAATTATTAATTTATAATACAATTAATAATTAATAATATAATTAATAATATAAACATTAATAATATAATTAATAGTATAGTTGATAATATCATTAATATATTTAGTAATTAATATAATTTATCATATTTGGATTATATAACATTACCATGATAATTCATTTATTTTTTAAGTATTGGTATTAAAATAATAATTGGTTTTATTATAGTGACACACTTTTATACACAGTTTTGTTGATTTTTGGAAAAAAGCATGCTATAAGAGTTTTTTTATTGGGTTGTAATTTTTTTTGATTAATTATAAATATTACATCAATGTAAATAATTTGTATAAAATTATTTAATCAAAATTTTAAACTAAATGATGGTGCAATGTAATATTTTTATTCCAACTTTGTTTAATTGCAATATTTAAACTTTTTTTCTATGCTTGCTAACTTCTGGTTTTTTGTTAGGGCAATTGCAGGGCTTCAGTTCAACTGCAGCTAATGTGGACTTTATATGATATAAGATAATTTCTAATTGATTCCTCCTTTATTAGAACTAAAATAAATAAATGATAAATGAAAACTTTATCAAATCTAAAATAAAGCACCAATAAAGTCTACACACTTTTTTTGTCTCTTCACTTGTGAATGTCTTTAGCATCGATAATGGCCATTTCTAAGCTGACTTTAGCCTTATTTATAACTTTGCATGATTATGTATATATATAATAGAGTGTATTTATCTCTCTCTCTCTCTCTATATATATATATATATTTAAACCATAAATAATATTATATATTTATATATTGATGGTTAGTATATATTCCATCAAAAAATAGTGGTTATTTTATATCTATAAATATATGTTAAATTTATATATTGTATTTTTGTATTTAAATATATCTTTATAAAATGTATTTATAAATAAATTTATATGATAAATTTATTATATATTTATATACATAATTTATAATTAAATATAATTATAATTAATTATTAACTACTAATGAGTAATTAGTCATTATAAATTATTAATTAATTTTTATTGATATTAGTTAGTAATTGTTATTAATTAAGAGCCAATCACTAATTAAAAATTATTAATTAATTAATATTATCATTGTACATTTAAATAAATAAATAAATAAATAAATAAAGGTTTATTACTCATTATTGTTATAATAATAATAACTATTATAATTATTATACCATATTTTTTAAAACATAAAATAAATAAATGGGTTTTAAACTAACTCTAAAATAATAAAATAGCCACACTTAATATAGAGGTAGTTTAAATATCTTATTTTTTTTAAAAAAATTTAAAAATTGATTTTTTTAATTAGAGGTGGTTTTTAAAGAACGAATGTTAATTTATCAGAAAAAAATACCATAAATTAAACATAACTCTTTTTAAAAAAGTTTAATAAAATTTTAGTTTTCTTGTTTTTTTAGATGTTTTTTCGTATATTAAAATAGACATATCTATTAGTAAAGAGTAGATCAATCCCATGATAAAAATACTTATGAAAAAATATGGTGTGAATATATTTTGAAAAAAGATATGATAACTTTATTAAAATTAATAAAATCAACACATGGATATTAAACATGAAAAAACCCTCCAACATAGAGGATTAAAAACCATAAGGATACTCCAAAAATTTCATTAATAATAAGATAATATAAAATTTAATTTGATAACCATAAATGAATTTTAAATAAATTTAACAAAAACCTATGTGAAGGCCACTCCCCAAGTTCCTTTTATTATCTCTTTGAAAATCATCCCATGAAAAAATGTCACCACCTACATATCAAACCCAAATACTCTTCATAGTTTCAGTTCTCTTGAAACACCTATTATAACACATGATATTATGGCATCCTCTTGGTAATAAGAATAACTATTGTGTCATATCTTCATTGTCCTATTTGCGTCATTGAGCACTCTCTTGAAAATACAAGGATACCTATTATGTTTTTAAACACCTCAACCACATATTTTTCAATCTCATGTAGACTTTTTCACATAAAAACATCCCACATGTAATGACCATGACTCCAATAGCCTAAAGCCATTGTCTACATCACTACGTTGGAACTAGATACAAGTGATCACATCCCAATGTACCGAATAGTTTAGTAGTCATGATAAACCAGATACATACATGATGCCCATTTTATATTGGGAATATATAAATAAAACATAACATATAAAAAAAAGATTTTTACCCTTGAAACTCATTCAAATATTTCTTCTTCATATCTTGGGAAAATAAAGAAAAAGAAGGGTGAGTTCAAATGATCAAAAAGGGTTATATACAATGGAATATATCATGAGTAAATAAATCATATTCAATATTTAAAGGTGAATAACTGAAAACTCATTCCATTTAGTCAATAACTTTAGTATGAAATAAGGCATAATTAACACAATAAGGTAACTAATTGAACACACATGCCATTTAATAAATAAACTGAAAATGAAATGCATAGAGAGATAATATCAATATGAAAATCCCATGGATAATAATAATAACTAAATTACCAATGAATTAAATGGTTAATTATTAGACTTCAGGATATTAGGCATCATGATACCTCTACCATTAAGACCTTTCACAAGAATGTTTAAAACTATGGGTAAAAACCCATCTGATTTGGCCAACTAATTTTTCCCATAAGACGTGTCGATGCATCTAAGGGATATATATAACTAGGACCAACCATAAATTCATGCCCAATTCATTACTCATATATTGAATAATTTTTTTAATTCATGAATAGTATTCTTTGTCATCAAATAACCATATTGGGTAAAGGATAAGAATTTATCAATATTTCCTTAGTTAATCAAATAACATTAAAAGTTTAAATCATAAGTAAAAATGGTATAAAATTTAGGAAATATTAATATCCATCATAAAATAATATTTATATTTCATATAAATTTATTTTCCAATGAAAAATGATAATAATATAGTGATTGTTTCAAGAGAAATTAAACAATCACAAAAGAAAGTGAGATTGTACAATATTTTTTTATGTATTTGGTAACATTTTAATTATAACCCCTTGAACATTAAAAATGAAAAAAACATTAATAACCACTAATAAATATTAATTCATGTTAAATACCTAAAAGGGATAGTATATAAACCACATAAAAGTGAATAGGTTCATATTAATAAATATGTGTCAATGAAAAGGAAATTGGGAAGAAATACCTTACCTCACACTTTTTTTAGTTGAATATTGTAGAACCTCATATATAATGGTTTTAATCAAGTTATTAAATTATATAATAATCATAATAATATTTATAATATCATATATGATCTTTTTATAACATTTTATAACCTTTTTGTTAATAATATTTCATTATTTTTATTGTTTTGCGTGTTAATTGCCTTGTTTTCCCATGCAGTTTTTGTCATGAAAGTTAAGATTCTTATATATAGATTATAAATAAATCATCTTTATAATTTTAATAATGTTATAAATATTATATTTAATCATTATATACATTATTACAACCATTCTTAAAAGTTGGGAATAGAAAATTAATAACTTTGCTTTGTGAAAATGGTAAGCCGTATGTATGCACAAGTGATGATATCATTCCCATAAAAGGTGAATGTGTAAGGAATAGTATAATATATTGATTTTACAGAATTTATATCATGTCATATATATCACATATTTTAATTAAATATATCCTTATTACCTTCCATGTAATGTGTATGTAAAAAACTAATCACCTTGTTTTGCATGGGAGTAGTCTATCATACACACGAGCGATGTTATCATATTTTAAATAGAATATAGAGTAATAATTTATATATGACATTATAATTATATTATTATAATTATATCATAAAAATTATATATATATTAAACCCATCATTATATCCAACCATGTGGTGTTAATGGAAAATCAGCTACATTAGTTCGCGAGGCGGTAGTCCGCCATACACATGATAAATGATTTTGTTTCTCATTTGATGGAAGAGGATATGTATATTGGTTATTACATTAACATAATAACATCTTAGTATATTTTATATATGGTTATTATTATACTTTCATTATTGAATAATATTTTAAGGAGGTTTGAGAAGAAATAAAATTAAAATGATTGTTTAATAATGTTACCTCTTCTTCAGAATTTCTCTTTAGGTTTTTGCCAAAAGACTTAAAATGATGAATTAATGATAAAAAGGTGTCTAGTATGTTAGTATGAGAGTAAATAAGTTATTTTTTAGGTATTTTCTAAACAAAATGGATTTGTAAGTTTGAATAGGGGAGGAGAGAGTGTGGCCTTTTATATGAGTGGGATAAGAAACATGGGAAATTTTTGAAAATAATCAATTACACCCACGTTTTTATCATTAAAAAACCTAAAAAAATCATCATTATTGACCATTATAGGTGATATGGTAACCAAATGGAAATAAAATTGGGTTTGGACAAGTTTTTTGGTCATTTTAACTCTTATATTTTTAGTTTAACCCATATTAATTTTTTTACCTTAACCGCATCAATTATTTTTTACTGCATTTACTAGTCATAATGGTAAAAAAATATGTTGAATTTATTAGATAATATATTTTATTTTAATTCAAAATATTTAATCCATTTTTACAAATTCAATTCAAATAATTGGCATAATTCAATTTGAAATTATACCCCCATAAGCGATGAAAAAACATGTTTCCAAAGAGAAAATTATAATAAGTATATATTGTTTTAATATCAAAATTCATTATGAAATTGGTTCTAGTTAACTTAATTTTATTGATTATAATATAATTTAAATAATTTTACCTCAAAATAAATATAATTTAACTTCGTAAATCATTTAAATGAAAAGTCAGTTTCTAATAAAAAATTTGTATTTTTAGCTATTCATCGAAAAATGAAACATTATAGAAAAACCCAAAAAATGAAAAATATTATAATATTGATATTAGTGTTTAAAAAATTAATTTAATTTAATCAATTTTTATTAAAATTGGTAAAATTAATTTAAATTATGTGCATAAATCATGACTAAACATTTTTATAGAGAAATAATTTTTTCCATAAAACATTTTCTTTTCTTTCAAATGTTTTTTATTTTATTTATAATAATTATATAAACATTGAATTTATTTTCTACATGTGTAATATATATAATTTTAATAATTTATTTATTCCTATTCATACCCTAAAAATTAACAGCTAGGCTATAATGGTCATGTTTAGTTAATATTTTAATAAAGTATTGCATTTCGTTTAAACCCGATGTTGCATACATCACAATCTATCAAAGTGATTTAATTAATTTAAAATAAAATAAATCATAATAAATCTATAAAAAACCTGAGGTAGAGGCGGGGGGGGGGATGAGCCCGTAAGGGGCACAACATGGTAGGGTTTAACCCTCGTCGCCGCCTTCTTCTCCCCGGGTTGACGTAACGACCCTCCCGATGCTCGATGGGTTCCGACAGTTCCCTCTTGTGGTGGATCTTCATGGGATCGGTGGTCTCGACCTTAGCACCGTTGCTGGCCTCCTCTTGCCCGATTCCATCCCGCTGAATAGGGTCCTTATTGGCGGCGCTGTGCTGGTCCGCGACCTATTTCTAGATCCATGGCCTGAGGACTCCAATTTATCTCTGGGGTGTGCAGTGGGTGGTCGCTGTGGTCATTACGTGCATACTGGTTTGAGGCGATGGGATCTGGGTCGACAGACCTCCATTCAACATTTTGGTGATTTCTTCTACTTCCTTCTTATTTGCAGTCCTCTTGGTTTTGGATCTACTGGTTTGTATGTGTGATGGTTGGTTTCTCTCTTTACTTCATTAGTGGTTTGTGATTTCAGAATCTTTGGCTTTCGCAAGTTATGTTATCTCTCTTGAGGGATTTGAAATTGGTATAACTTTGATGCGACAATTGATTCTTAGTTTGCAACAGACTCTTGTATGGTGTTTGTTTGTTTTTTCATTTCAAGGTTTTCTGTTTTTGGTCAGAAGGAGGACAGTGGTGATTTTATGGAAGTTCTTGTCTCGATGGACCGTGGATCAAATGATTCTATAGTCATTATCTTACAAGATGATTCTCTAGATATGGTTCAGGGCAAAGAAGTTTTATTGTTTCATGGATTTTCAGAATCTGATTTTTGAGAGGGTATGGCTTTGGCCATCAGTACTAGGCCCGTGCTCTTTAGCATGGGATAGCTAGCCATGCTGTGATGAGACAATATAAGCTGGGCTTAATGGTTCTTTTTGCTGGGAGGAGCTTCTATATTGTAGTGAGCGCTGCTTTTGATCTTGAGGTTTGCTCGGTTGAAGACTTGTTTAGTTTGTTTAAGTCTTGATGGCTTTATGGTTTTTCCCTCAGCCCTTAAAAGGGGTTTATTTCAATAAAAAAAAATTCAGTTATAATGTATCAAGGTGTTACATTCTTCCTTCATACAAAAATTTCATCCTCTAAATTTCATGGATATTACCTTTTAAATAAATGAGGGTAGTTATTCTTCATAATATCCTCTGGTACCTATAGTGCTTCCTCAATTTTTTGATTTCCCCAAAGTTACCTTATAAGTAAAGTGGTCTAAATTATTCAATACATTATATATAGTACCAAGAATCAAGATGCGTTATTTATAGTAAGATTGATCAGGTTCCAATTCTAATTCATAAGTGGTGATCACATGTGTTGGGTTAGACATGTACTTCCTTAATAATGATATATAGAACACATCATGTATTTTTGAGAGACTTAATATCATTTCCAAATGGTAAGAAACAAACCCAACTGTTACAAGGATTTTAAAGGGTTATATGTACTTGGGGCTCAATTTCACTTTCATACCAAACATTATGACACCCTTCAATGGAGATAATCTCCAGAAAACATGATCTCACACTTGTAATTCCAAATCATTCCACTTATTGTCAGGATAAATCTTTTTCCTACTTTGAGCTGAATTAATATGAGCATAGATAGTCTTTAATTTTTTTATTTTCTCTTAAAAATAATATGGGACTATAAGTTTCCTTGCACAAACTTCATCCCAATAAGTTGAAGTACGACATCTCGTTCCATATAATGCCTCATAAAACACCATTTGAATATTTTAATGGAAACTATTATTATAGGAAAACTCTACTAAAGAAAAATATTGATCCCACATACCTTGAATGTCAAGTAATCATGAACTCAACATTTCTTCCATTGTTTTAAAAGTTCATTTGGACTATCCATCAGATTGAGATGGTAGGAGGTGCCCAAATGATGCTTAATATTAAGAGCCTTCTAATGAATATTATAGAATTTCAAGGTAAGATGGGTACCATAACTAGAAAAAATCGAAGAGGTTCACCATGATGCATTAAAACTTCATTAATATAGATCCTTGTGAGGAACTCAAGAGGAAAATATTCTTTTATAGTGAAGAAATGTGTATATTTTGTTAAGTGATCATTGATAACCCATACTATATTATTCTTCTATGAGTATTTAGTAATCTTGTGAAAAAGTTCATAGTAATGTCATCCCATTTATACACAGGATTAGGAAAAGGTTACATGAATCCTGTATGATACTATCTCATATATTTCACTTGTTGACAAACTAAACATCTGAACACATAATCAGTAATTTCCCATTTCATGTTATCTCACAAAAAATTTTCCCTAAAATATATATAAATCTTTGTACTACCAGGGTGTATAGAGAAATTTGAGCTATGAAAATTATCCAAAAATTCCCCTCTTTTCTCAGGTAAAGATGGAACACACAATATATTTCCATATTTCAGAACAACATTTTCACAAATGAGTCTGGTAATTTCCCATCATTCACAACATTAATTTTCTTCTAAAAATTATCATCATAAGTCTGATAAAATTTTATATTTGTTAATAAATATGGTTTCACAAACATTTGAAAAAGTGGTGATGTATTCCCTTCCTTAATAATTTTCATATCAATCTTTACTAGATCCATGAACATTGGACCCCTCTCAATTCTTATTTGTGTTAGAACTCTATGATCTTTCATACTAAATGCATATAATACCTTGTTTTCCTTCCATGGGTGGTAGTGTATCAAGAAATAATAATCCTTGAGTAGTTCAATCCATCATCTTTGTACTATATTGAGATATTTCTATGAAAATATGTATTTTAGGTGTTTATGATTCATGTATATCTCAAATTTTTCACCATAGAGATAATTTATCCATATCTTAAAAGTAAATATTATATCTTCTAACTCAAGATCATGGGTTGCATAGTTCTTTTTACAATTCTTCAACTACATTAAGGCATATGCAATAACTTTATCATTTTGTATAATGAAACAACCCAATAATTTTATTGATGCGTTTCTATATATCACAAACCCATTGTTACTAGATGGTAGATTCAAAAATCAAAGCATTGAAAAATATTCTATTCAGTTCATAAAAACATTATTCAAATTATTTAAACCAAATAAACTTAACACCTTTATGTGTAAGCTTGGTTAATGGGATATCGAATCAGGAAAAAATCTGAATGAATCTACAATAGTAATGTTACAAACTAATGAAACTACATACCTTTGTTAGGATTTTTGGTGTAGGAAATTATCTAACTAGATTTTCCTTTGAAGGATCAACTAAGATTCCATACTAGGAGTCAATATGTCCAATAAAAGAAATTTCTTTTTTCTAGAAATTGCACTTACTAAATGTCCCATATAACTCTTTCCTTATAAGAGTCTCAATAATTATCTTAAATTTATTATCATGGCACTCATAGATTTTATAATACACTAAGTTATCATTAATTAATAACACAAAAGGCATAATTATATTCATTGAATAATTGGTTCAGTAGATCTATAAAAATAGGCTAATAATTGGACAATCCAAATTGAATTACTATAAACTCTCAATTTACATACCTTGTTTGGAATGATTTATTCAAAATTTATTCCTTATTTACACTCAATTGATAATACCCATAACAAAGGTCAATCTTTTCAAAATTTTAACTTCATCAAATTTATTGAATAAGTCATCAATATGATGAAAATGATACTTGTTCTTTATCATAATAGCATTGATTTCCCTATAATCAATTCATAGCCTCATTAATCCATATTTCCTCTTAATGAAGAGATAATGGGATCCAAATGGTGAAACACTAGGTTTAATACATCCCTTATCACACAAATCATCTAGTTGATTATTAAGATCTACTAATTACATAATGTCAATTCTATAGAGTCTTTAATATTTGCCTTACAATAGGGATTAAATTAGAAGAAAACTAAACTTCATGCTCTGGTGGATGTCCAAGTAATTGATTAGGAAATACATCAATGTATTCTTATACAATAGGTTCATACTCAATTTGATTATCACATTCTACATATACATATTTTTTCTCTTATTACCTAATTATATCATTCAGAATAGCTACTGGTGGCGGATCTAGACATGACTCAAATGATGAAGTCTCTTCTGTAAAGATAAGGAATTCTGCATCTTCATCACAAATCATAATTTACTTATCCTTAAAATAATTTTTTGCAACATATTTTGAAATCCATTCCATACCAAGGATTATATCCAATTCAACTAGAGGTATGAGAATAAGGGTAGAAAATAAATCATGTTTATGTGTCATAATGGGGACTTCCTGACACATCCTTGTTGAAGTGAGACTTCGACTGAGAGTTTTCACTAAAAACTCCATTATTAAGGTTCTAGGGAAGTATACATTTTCTTAGAAAAAAATGTAAGATATAAAAGGGTGTGATGATTCAGAATAGAATAAGGGATTGGAAAAATTTGAGGCTATGATTAAGGAAACTACCACAAATTCATTGGGTACTTACGCATCAGTTGTAGTGATTGTATAAACTTGGACTTCTCCCCTAAGCCTCTTATATGGTAAATTACCTTGACACTTGGGGAATTTTTTTCACAGTTCCCTATTTCTATAAAATTTAAACACCAAAAGAAAACATTTTATTTATTTGTTTTTTCATTCTTTATCCTAATGAGCCTTATCCCTAAACTTATAAGAAAACATCCATTCCCTTCAAGCATTTCCCAAAATGATTATTTCCATAATTATTACAATATGGAAATTGCTTCATTATATTATTATTTTTTGATGAATTATATTTTTATTAGTTCTCAGTAGACCTATTATTTTCTTGATTCCCCTTGAACTTATAGGATCTAGAGAATTAATTAACTTTTTTGATGTCATATAAACTATTTCATCATATGATGAAAAGTTTGAGAGATCGGTGACCTTCAAATACTTGGCCTAATACCTTAAAATAAACGTTCAATATTGAATTATGTGTTGTTTATATAATTTGTATCATACATGTAAAGAGTTTTAAAGGTATCCTCATAATATAAAACACTTTATTCTTCCTTTTTCAATAAAATAAGGGACCTTATTGTCATTTTAGTTTTTTTCTAATCACTGAATTTTTTTATAGTGAATGTTTTCTTAAAGCATTTACATTCCATGTGTTCTATCTTCTATTAATCTTTAGTATTTTAGATCAAATTCCACCATTTATCATCATAAAATTTGAGAAAATATAATGAAGTGTAACATTTTCCTTTTCATCTCATCCCAAGGCCATTAATATCTTCTTAAAAGAATTAATCCACTGCTCAAATACCATTATATTATTAGTCCCACCAAATGATGGGGGATTATGTTGTATAAATTGATTCAACATAGGGGAATCATAGTGCAGAACAACAGGTTTCTCCATTTGAGAATGTTTATTTTTCATAAACTAATTTAGATTCCCTAATATATCCATGTTATGTCTAGTTCCAATACTAGCTATATTGGCTTTCTCAGTTGGAAAATATCTATATTGTCCATGGTTATTGATAGCCTTATTTATTTCTAGTTCCATTTCCAAACAATGGAATATATGGGACTACCTCATAATATTATGTGTTTTAAATCATAATGTATAATTCTAAATATGGTGCAACAATTAACATAAATTAAAAAATTTATGCATTGTTAATCTCAAAATCATAAAATTTGTTTCTTTGGGGATATAATTATTTTAAAATCCACTATAATGGGTTGTAAAGAAAATGTGAATTATCCTAGGCATATCCATAAAGAGTGTCAAAACAGGTTCATAGTAAGGTCTATTTTCAGGTACTAGGTAATGATCAAGTCAAGACAGACATGTATTTTTTTGGAGTTTTTACTCCTAGGTACATCTTTTCTAGAACCAAGTCTACTTGCAATATTATAGATAAGGATGTATTTCTAGAAAAAACCACATAATATATTCCTTAACAAAAAAATTAGGATGCTATTCTATACTTATCTTCAATGCATCTCATAGGGTTATTCTCTATAATCTATGTTTTCCTTAATTTAGTTCCCATGATTTCTATTAAACTTCCTCAAATACCAACTATAACAACCGAGACTCCAGTAAACCGGAGCTAGTGTCTACATTATTATATTGGCATTGGATTCAAGTGATCATGTCCTAATGTACCATATACTTTAGTACTCAGGATGAGAAATATATATACCTGATACCCATTTTACATTGTGAATAGATAAATAAAACACAATAAATAATAAAATGGAATAATCAATATCCTCGAAACTCATTTAAATATTTCTTCTTCATATCTTATGGAATAGAAAATATAAGGTTGACCTCAAATGCTCAATAATGGTTACATATAATGGAAGATATCATGAGTAAATAAAGAATATTTAATATGAAAATGTTAATAACAGAAAATACATTCCATTTAATCAATAAAATGATCATGAAATAAGGCATAATCAATATGGAAAGGTAACTAACTGAACACACATTCCATTTAATCAATAAACTAATAATAAAATGCATCCAGAGATAATATCAATGTGAAATTATCATAGGAAATAGTTATAACTGAATTATCAACGAAGGAAATGATTAATTATTTGAAATCATGATCCCAATAATCATGGTAAATCTATCTTTAAGAACTTTCACAAGACATTTTTAAACTATGGTTAAAAATATGTCTAATTTGGCCAACTAGTTTGTCTCTTGAGACCCATAGATGCATATAGGGGGTATCTATAACTTGTACCCACCTATAACTTCATGTACAAATAATTCCTCATATATAAAATTATAAATTTAATTTATGAACAATATTTTTAATCATCAAATATGAATATTGAGTAAAGGATATAGAATTATCAATATTTTCCTAATTAATCAAATAAAATTCAAAGTAAATACCATATGTAAAAATGGAACATATTTTAAAAAATATTATTACCCATCATACAATAATATCTATATTTAAGAGAACTATAATTTATATTGAAATATGAACACATTAAAATGATTATTTTAATAGAATGTAAACAATCACCAAAGAAAGTGAGATTGTATAGTAAGTTTTTTACCTCTTTGGTAACTTTTAAATTGAAACCTCTTGAATAATAAACATGAAAAAAATTAATCATAATTAATAAATATTTATTCCTATTAAATACATCCAAAGGATAGTATATACACCACATAAAAGTGAATAATTGAATATTTATAAATATGTCTTAATGAAATGTAAATTTAGATAAAATCCCTTAGCTCACACATTCCAATAGATGAATATTATTTAACCACATATATAATGGTATAAATAATGTTATTAATTTATAATTGAACCATACTAATATTTATAATATCATATATTATCTTCTTATAAAATTTTACCACTCATTTGTAAATATTATTTCATTATTTTCACTGTTTTGGGTGTTAATTATCTAGTTTTCTCATGTGTGTTTTTTTAAAAAGTTCTAGTTATTGTACATAGGATAAAAATAAATCATAAAAAATTATAATAATGTTATAAATATAATATTTACTCTATATATACAATATTATAACTATTATTATATGTCGGTCATGGAAAATTAATAACATCACTTAGTGGAGATGGTAGGTCGTACGTACGCATGAGCGACAATATCATTCCCTTAATGGGTGAAAGGGTAAGAAATATTATGAAATATTAATTTTTTAGTATTAATATTATTTAATATATATCACATATATTCATTAAATTTATCCTTATTACCTTCCATGTAAAGCATAAGTGAAAAAATAATCACATCGCTTTGCGAGGTAGTAGTCCTCCGTACTGACGGATGATGTAATTGTATTTTAAACAGAATGAAAATTAAGTAGGTATATTTGATATTATAATTATATAAGTGTAATTATATAATAAATATTAAATATATACATTAAAACCACTGTTATATCTTACAATGATAGGTGTTGATGGAAAATGAGTTACATCAGTTCGCGAGTCGGTTGTCTTTCGTACACACGGTCGACGATTTAATTTCTCATTTGATGGAAGAGGAGATGGAAATAGGTAATTAAATTTAAATAATAAAAAATAATTATATTTTAAATAATTAGTTATTTATACTAGTATGATTTAAAAATATTTTATGGAGGTGGAAGAAGAAATAAAATAAAAAAGGTCATTGAAGAACATTACATCTTCTTTAGATGATCTCTTTATTTTTTCAACAAATACCTTACAAGGATAGATTTATGAAAAAATTAATGGATATAGGTTTTTGGTATGAGACCAAGGAATTTATTTTGGTATTTATTGGCAAAAAAATGTATTTTTAATTCAGAATATGGGAGGTTAAGGGGTGGCCTTTCATAAGTACGGAAGATGACACCCATGGAATGTTTGAAGAGATTCTATTACAACCACATTTTTATCATGAAAAGCCACAAAAATTAGTAATTATAAAACCTTAGAGGTTATAATGTATAAATATATCCATAAAATGTGTTTTTTGAAAAGTTTATTGGTCATTTTAAACCTTATCTTTTTAGTTTAACCACTAGTAAATTAGTTTTTACCATAACCACAACAATTAATTTTTACCATTTTACTATTCATAATGGTAAAATATTAAGTTGAAATTATCCATTAAGATAATTTTTTTTAAAATATGGATTCCATTTTAAAAAATTCAATTCATATAAGAGGAAGAATCCAATTTAAAATTACACTTGCAGACGTGATGAAAAAGAAGGTTTTCAAAGAGAAATGTTTTGTAAGTATAGAAAGTTTTAATATTAAAATTCAACATGAAATTTGTTACAATGACTTAAATTTTATTTATTATAATATAAATAAACTAATTGTACTTTAAAATTAGTTTAATGTATAATTTATCTTTTTAAATCATTTAAACAAAAAGGGAGTTTTTAATAAAAAATCAGTATTTTTCATTATTAATTAAAAAATGAAACATTTTAGAAAAATACCAAAAATTCAACATAAGATAATTTTTATATGATGATTTCAAAAATATTTTTTTTAAAATAAATTTTCTAAAACTAGTAAAAATTTATTTTAAATTTTTTGTGCAAAGCGCGACTAAACCTCCCTTTAGAAAAATATAGTTTTTCAAAAAATATTTCCTTTCCTTTAAAAATATTCTTATTTTATTTATAATCAATGGATCGAAATTGAATTTAATTTAAATATGTGTAAAACATATGATTTTAATAATGTATATATTCATATTTGTACCCACCAACTTAACATCTAAGTCATAATGGTCATGTTTAAATAATATTTTAATCAAGTATCATGTTTTGTTTAAACTCGATGTTTCATGCATCAAAAGCTATTAAAGAGATTGAATTTATTTAAAAGAAAATAAATCAAAATTACTTAGGGTGTTACAACCCATAAAATGTGATTTTGAAAACTTTATACCCATCTTAAATCATAAATATATAAAAATATCTATCTTTTCCAAAACAAAAATGTGGGTGAGAAAAATGTTTTTTCAAAAAAATCCTTGTTTTTTTTAGAAAAACTATGGTCTAAATTTTTTTCAATATCTAAGATAATATACCAACATTTATTTTATCATATTCTTTTATATCATTTCTGGTTCTATGAAAAATTTATTTACCAAAATAGTTATAAAAAAATGAGACCATTTCATGCTTTTGGAAAAATTTAGAAACCACTAAACAATATTTAAAATAATAATATTTTTTTTTCAAAATTACAAGTAATTAAATAATTTTAAAATATAACAAAAAAACCCAACAATGATACCTTTTATATGAGTTGTAACCTTTAAATATCTTAAGGATTTTCTATTTTGGATTCATCTATCAATTTTTCATTATTATAATAATAGTATATTATTAATAATGATGTGGCCCAACTCCCGAGGATCCCACCCAGATCTATACAAGGCCTAGTTTTTCACCCTATTCTCACCTTCAGTAGGCTAAGATATAGTGAGTATACTAATATATATAAGGTCTTTATAATAATTATAAAGGATATTCATCAGTGCTAAGAAATTTCTACCATTTTAAGTGAATTTAAAATATGATAGTCTTTATCAACGATAAAAATAGCACTGATAAAAGCTAATTTCATAAATGAACAAAAATCTCAAATAATGTTGTTTTCTTATCAGTTATTTTTTAGCACTAATAAAGGGGTCCCTTTATTAACAAATTTTTATCACAAATAAAGGTACATATTATCAATGTTATTTCTCTCACTTGTAAACTCCAAGCTGTAGTAGTGCATTGCTAAAAATTTATAGAACCCTACTATACTAAATATATAACTTAATTTCAATTAAATTTAAATAAAAAATACAATATAAAATTGTTATAATAATTTAAAAACATTAGTATATACAATTAATTTGGAATGCATAATTTATCACAAATGTCAAAAAATTCAAAAACATTAATGTTTCGTTATCTTTGGACCCCTCTCAATAGACCTTGAACATGCTACCAGTTTCCAAACAAACCAACATAGCTAAAAAAATTAGTGTACCTATGTAAAAAGAAACAATTATATTATTAATACTATAAAAAATAAAAATAACATTAATATGATACAATTCATTAATAAAATGTCACTTTTAAACTGGAAACATACACTTTGAGTCATACCGGGAACACAATGTATTAGAATAACAAGTGGTTGATTCCTACAGGTCACAAATGATTTATGGATAATTTTACTTAAGTATCAAGAAAATATGAGAATATTTTCTTGGTTTTGAGTATGTGAAATGTGTTTTGAAGTAAAATGGAAATTTTAAATAAAAACATGAATTTGAGGCATACTGGTCATACCATGTGTCATATTGATGTATGAATAATTCATAAAAATAAAAAACGTTTTATGAATCATTTTAATAAAATATAATGAAAATACAGGTTTTTTGGGTTTTTAGCGAGTGATATACATTTTTAACTGAAATTTCATTTTTAAAATCAAAACATGCAGTTTGAGTCATATGAGTCACATTATACATCACATTGATGTGTGACTGAATCCTATACATAAAAAATGAATTATGGAAAATTTTACTAAATTATTAATACAATAAGAGTATGTATTATTGGTTTTTAATTATTTAAATTTTTTGAACTAAAATATAACTTTTAAACTGAAAACTCACATTTCGAGTTATACAGGTCACACCATATACCAAATTGAGGTGAAAATGATTCATACATGTCAAAAATTACATATATAATATTTTACTAATGTATAATAACAATATGAATGGTTTTTATTGGTTTTGATCTTGTAACATATCTTTTACACTAAAATTTCAATTTTAAATAAAAACACGCACTTTGAGTCATACTGAGAACATCGTGTGTTAGATTCTTGTGTGGTTGATTCCTACATGTCAAAATTTATTTATAGATCATTTTCATAAATTATTAAGATAATATAAGTGTGTTTTATTGATTTTAAGTGAGTTACACACATTATTCACTAAAATATTATTTTTAAATTGATAACATACACTTTGAGTCATACCAGCCACATCATGTATCAGATTGACGTGAAAATGATTCTAACTAATTAAAAATGATTTATGAATCATTTTTCTAAAATATTAAGACAATTTGTGTGTTTTTTCTCAGTTTTCAATGAATGTAACTTTTTTTTAACAAAAATGTGATTTTAAACTGAATACACACACTTTCTGTCATACCAGTCACGCATTGAATCAGATTGATGTGAAACTGATTGATAAACATGAAAAATGACTTATGGATCAATTTAACAATGTATCAAAACAATCAGAATGCATTTTATTAGTTTTTATTGTGTGACACACATTTTTAACTAAAATGTAACTTTTAAACTATTAACACATGCTTTAAGTCATACTAGTCACATCGTTCATCATATTGAGGAGATTCTAATTCCCTCCTATCAATAATTAAATACGAATCATTGAATTAATGTATCAAGATGAAATACCTTTACTTGAATCACTTGGTTTGGTTCAGAGTTCCACATAACCTCATAAATGCCTCCTCATACGCAATTGGTTATCGACTAATAGCGAGGGTTTGAACAATGTAGTGGGGATAATATACCATCAGTATCAATAGTCTTACACTATAATCATAGAAAAGTATAAATAATAATCTAAAAATAACATAATTGAAATAAAAATAATAAATTCTATATCATATGGCATGCTGGGTATCACATAGTCACATGGGAAAATAACTAAGGACGCCCAATGTTGTAGGTCAAAAAGTGTATAAGAAATAAGTAGTAAGATAAATAAAGTTAATAAAACAAATATCTAGAATATATCCCAGTACTACCTCTTTCACCATGAACCAACTCCTCATCTCATTATACCTAGGACCGTTACCTTCCTTGGATCCATGATCATTAAGCCTCATTCATATCAGGATGACCATGCAGGGTGTGAGTATAAACCCAGTAGGACACCACAAATGCATCCTTAACATAAGTAAAAACATATATAGGGTGTATTTCACAACCTGAATTTAATTCATAAGTAAACAACAGACCACACAAGTGTTAGGTCATCATGTTCTAACCAAGCAATATTGAACCCCAAACTCACCTACTTCGGTACTATTCCATAAAGGATACTACTGTCAATCACTACATGAATTGCAACATTCCACAAGTCCACTCATTGGTGTAGAACCCTACACCCATCAGTCCTATTTTCACATTCAAAGTTTAATAAATACCTCATTCTCCACCCTAAGTGGTCAATTTTCCTCACTTGATGGTATATCCACCTGAAATTCCCAATGAATTGGATCACTATCACTCATACATGTTCTTTCTCCCATGTTAAAATTTCAAAAAATTTGATACACTTCACCACTAAATGGTTATAATTATTCATTGGTTAAACATGATTGTGATATTATATAATATGATCAAACAAGACCAAGTTTTTATCCTTTTTCATAACACCCTCACTCCCCATGAAATGGACTATTATCCAATTTCGAGAGACACAACCATTCTGATACCTAAAGAAAAGTCTTATAGGCTATGAAACGCTCATAAGAAATTCATATCATTGTAAGAACAATTGGCTCTATCAAGCATATTTATCAGAAATCCACACCCACAAAAAAACACTATATGAAAGGCTATCAATGAACATAAGCACACACACCATGATATCAAGATAACACCCATATAAAAGGGCCCTATATGGTAAGGAAATTCCTACCTCAATCATATTGATTCCAAATGTTAATAGACACCAAGAGTCATCTCTCGAATCAAGCCCTCCAACTAAGGATCCCTATAACCTATATAAACTGATCAAAAAAAGGGATTATAAAATAAGATTCAAGAAGATTGACATGATAATGTATTGAATTCGATTAAGCTTACCCAATGAGATCTTCCGTCAATGGTAGATCTAGATTTGACCAAGGAAAGGAATAAAATTATACAGATACATAATCTATTCATGAATCAAATTAAGAATTATCCATTAGAAAGAATTATAATCCATATATATGGACTTAACATCCTGTATCTATGACCCATTCTAAGAGAAAGATAAATGATCCAGTGAGATCAAGAAGAATGGAGAAAATGAATCAAATACCTTTAATTCTCATATCCCAAGGTCTTTATATTCACTAGTTTTATATTTTTAAGGGATAATATTCACTAAAAAACACCATTAGAGGAATTAATTTTGATATACCTTAGTGTAAGATAAATAATGAAGAGATTTATGGAGGTATCAAGTTTAAAATCAAATTTTTGGATTATTTAAAATACCATGCACTATTTGGTCACACATTTTACCAAATCATGTGCCAACTATGAGAGGATCTTTACCACTCATGGGAACCTACACAATTTGGTCACACAGATTGTTAAACCATGTTCTAAATGTGATTTTCACCTCTGTGCTAAGTAACATGTCTTTCTAGAAAATATAGGATGACTAGCTCAAATCGTGCCCCAACTATACACCACCAACTATCCTTATCTAATGAGATGCATGGTTTCCTAGGGAGAACCACACTATTTCCCCTAACCTTACACTAACCATTCACCCCATTGAAGGCATATAAAACCTAATAAACCCAACCATAAGATAAATTAGACTTCACCAAAGAAAATAATAACTCAGAAACACATTAAGAAGGGATTAAAGTATGGATTAAGGTACCTATAAATTTTGGTCCATTATAATCTACCACTTTAATGAATTATCATCCTTGAGAAGTGAATCAAATGTTCTTATTCAAACAAAATAGGCCAATAATATCATAAATCATATTCCCACTCATAAGTGTCATTTTGGATTCATCAATGATATTATAAACCTCAAAAAAGTGTTACCAACTTCCCCCACAATATCTACTCGATCTGGTCCACAATCGGTATTGGTCTCTCTAATAATGATGTATCTAGTTAAAACTCATTTTACTCACTGTTCATGACATGTGGAGGATTAGGATCATACCTAAAAAGCTAAGAAACATGGAAGAAACCTTGTATACATTGATATTTTAAAGGAAGATCCAAATGGTAATGCACTATTTCGATATGCCCATTAATCCCAAATGGTCCCACAAAACAAGATGCTAGCTTACCATTTTTCTAAAAATGATGATGCTCCAACTGAGGTGAAACCCTTAAGAAAACCCATTCACTCACAATAAACTCCAAATATCATCTCCTATAGTCATCATATGATCACTATATACTCTAAGTGACAACCACCCACTTCCTAATCAACTAAATCCTCTAGAAGGTATACTATACCATACACAGCCCAACAATAGCTGCCTCACTTTTCTTATCCATAAACAATGGAGTGTTACATGGTAAAACTTAAATAGCCTCAATAGGTTTCATATGAAATCAATCTTGGAAAATTTTATTTCATATGAACTCCACCAAGGACAAATGATTATACCATTCTCCACTAAAGTTTATGAAGCATTCCAAAATCATATCCTCAAATATGAGGAATATCCTCTTCGACAATCCATCGGTATGTGGATAACATATCATTATGTACTTTAACTGATTCCTTGAATCATTTTTCAATCCTTTCCCAAAACAAAATGTAAAACATGCATCACTTTCTAACATGATACTGGTGGGGACACCATATAGAGAATCAAGATTAACATACATGTATATTACATTATTTTATATGAATATACATCACATTATAAAAATACATGCCCAAGGACCTTAATTGTTTATTGTCTTTGGAAACTTTGAAACATAATCTTATAATGTGGTGAAATATCTTCAGTATCTCCTTTAAATATCTTCACGTTTTAGTACTCCTACTTAAATCCATTATTTATAACCTGGGGAAAGGAAACATAATAAAGGGGTGATCTATGATGCTTAGTAAGGGTAAAAAAGGGATATATATATATAAACATAACATGAGAATAAGGTAATGATAAAATGATTATAACATTATAATATCACACCCTTTATATAAAATATCATAAAACTTGAATCATGGTATAAATATAGGTAGTTCATAAGATATGAATAAGAAGGTAATCAAGAAAATAAGCCATGAAATCATAATATATGAGTAAGACATGGAATTTTGGAATACACATATGCACAGAAAAAACTATGTCAAGGCTACCTAACAAGTCCTCCAAAACATGTTAGGCTTTGGATAATCACTTATGTATCTACTTCGGGCTTGGGATAACCTCATATGTACCCTCTTGTTTCTGGCTTGAGATTCCCTCCCATGTGCCCTCTTGTTTCAAGCATGAGATTCCCTCCCATGTACCATATTGTTTTGGTCTTGGGAATCCCTCCTGTGTACCCTCTCATGTAAAGATTAAGATTTCCTCTTATTTTAGTCTTGGGAGGCCCTGTCATGTACTCTCTTGTTTCAGGATTAATATTCCCTCTTGTTTTGGGCGTGGGATTCCCTCTTGTGTACCCTCTTGAGCCTATAAAACATTTATCTTTACCCAATTCATTGGAGGGTGATATAAGTCCCACCCATCACATAATGAAATCATACATGAATGTGCCAAAATATAAAAAAAACATTCATAAAATCATGGACCATGAAATTAAAAGTGTATCATTAACATTTCGTAACATCCAAACATATATAAAAGTAATTGGTTTCATAATATTTTCATCAAAGCATAACCCATGAAAAGAAGCATGTTTCAAAAGCATAAAACCTATTGAAGAGAAATGGACATCATAAAAATAATTCTATAAAAACATAAACCCTTAATGAAATAATATGAATTATATTAATAAACTATACCAAATAATGAAATATTAGAAGGAGAACGATTTTGAAAGATAAAATGGAACATTTACTAAGGAAAATATCCTTTCTTTGAAAATAATTTTCATATAAACATTTCAAAAATACATTTCTTATAAATAATTATTTACTATTTAATTCAAAACATTACTTAAGGAAAATATATTTTCCCCTTTCAAAAACTTATTTTTAAAACATAAATCATTTTCAAAACGTTTTTCTTTGAAAACACCTAAAAACTCATAAAGAAGCCTGAAAACATTTTGAAAATTTTTTTCTTTGAAAATAATTAAAAAAACTAAAAAATAAACCTTGAAATTACTTGAAAAACCTTTTATAGAAAATTTATTTGAATAATTATAAAGTAAACTTGAATTCATTGAAATCATTTTCTTTGAAAATAACCTTTTCAAAAAAATATAAAGGATGATTTTGAAAATAATTTAAAACAATTTTTAAAAATAATTTTTTTTTTAAAAAAAATTACTTGAAAACCACATTAAATTAAAAAAATTTGAAGAATATTAGAAAAAAAATTTCTTTAAAAATAACCTTTTAAACTTATAAAGTAAGCTTCCAGTAAATGAAGGTAGGTAAGTCTATACATTCTGAACTATCCTTTTGCACCTTAAACATTTAGAGAAGAACCTTGATCAAAAAATGAAAAGAAAATTACTTTTAAAAACATTTTTATGGAAGGTTAAACATGGGTAAAAATGTACTATAAAAATAATAGGATAATAGCAAATCATTTTTTGATTTTTTTTAAAACACGATTTTGAAAAAATATAGATTTCTAACTGAAAGGAGAAATAAAGTTAGATTTTTATAAAAACATTTTCTTAATTATATTAAGTACCAAAGAGTGTTAAAATGGTAGTAATACATGAAGTTATCATGTATATATATAGGATAATTATATTTATGAGTGTTCTTGAGATATGGATCATAATATTTCATCAATGGAATCATAATCATAAACAATCCTGATGAATGATGAGATTGTAGAAATCAACTATTACCACTTTGGTAACATAGAATCATAATACCCATGAAATAATAAAATTTCATGAAGATTAAAATATTATGTAAGGAAATAAATTCTTGATATATTATTTCAAATGGAATTATATACATCTCATATAAAAAATATAGGTGCATAATATGACATGTTTCTCAAAGAAGGAAAATTGAGACAAAATTACTTTTCAGATTTGGTAACTTTTGAACAATAAAACCCATGAAATAAAGATCATAAAATGGAAATTTAAATACCCATAAATTTAGTTATACGTATAATATAATACATTAATGGGAAGTATATTCACTAAACAATATAAATGAGTGGTGAACATGGCATGTATCTTACAGATATAAAAAGTGAGATGAGAAAACCCTGAACTTAAGGATTGAATTTATTTTTACATGTTCAAACATACTATATAATAAATAAAATTTTATTATACATATATTATGGAATAATATTCTTATATATAATACTATAACTGGTTTTTTTTCTAACTTTATATCACACTTTTGTTAACAACTCCATATTAATGTTACATTTTGTGTAATATCCACTTTATTTTCATATATGCTTTGACTTTTTATTCATGATCCTATTACTTAGATTATCATTTAATTATTTTAATAATGTAAAAAATTTTATGAATATCATATCTATTAATCATATATGTATTTATAATAAACTATTATAGATAGAAGTATGAAAGGAATTCAACCTGCATTTTCCCCATGTCAAGTGGATCAAATAACAGACAAAAATTGATAAAATTTTAGATAGGGTATAAATGTTAACATAAAATGTCTTTTTGATGAGTTTATAGGTCATTTTGGACCTTAAGTTTAAGGTTTAATCCCTCAATAATCCAATTTTACACTTAATTATTGTTATTAATTTTAATTACATTCACTAATATTTTTGGTAAAAAAATAATTTAAAATTATTATAAATCATAAATTTTTCTGATTCCTAATATGGAGTTAATTTTTCCAAATTCCAATAACCAATTTGGTATAAATTATTTTAAAATCACTCCCACATATGGGATGATAATGCAGTTTTAAAAGTAAAAATGTTCAAAGGTTTGCTAAGTTTTTATATCAAATTTCATAGTGAAATTGATTAAAATGACATAAATTGGATTAATTATTGTATAATTGATATGATTATACTTTTAAACCAATTATAAATATAATTTATCCTTCTAAAAAAATTAAATGAAAAAGAAGTTTTGAATTAAAATTCAATAGTTTTCACTATTCATCAAAAAATGAAACTTCACAGAAAATTACCAAAAATTAACCCTAAACTAATTTTTATGTTTCTATTTCAAAAATTAATTTCATTTTGACATATAAAGTTCATAAAAGTTCTAAAATTTCTATTTAAAATAGGTTCTCCATTAAAATTTGGTAAAATAGATTTTATAAAAATATAGTTTTTTATGTGTAATATTGGGTTTGTTCCAATCTAATTCTTATCAAATATATTGGATGAATGAATATTTGAATGAATATATAAAATGCATATTTCATTAATATAATTCACTAATGGTAATTAATTTAATTTATTATTGTAAAATTCCTTTGTGAGTATAAAATTATTTTTTATAAAAATATTCCCTTTATATTCATTTATTTTTTATATTTAATTATATTTAATTTTTAACAAATGAATTTAACAATGTATTTTAATAAGTTATGTAATCCTATTCATAACCTAAAACTTAATATCTAGGTTATATCTTATTATATTAAATAATATATATTTTAATAATATATATTTTTTCGGTAAATCTAGGTTTTGCATGTTACGCAAGCCATCGAAGAACGTTAGTATTGCTTGTAATGTAAGCTAAATTTAGTGTTACATGTAGTGAAAGATAAACTTTATGATGTTTTTAGTGAAAAATTAACTTGGTGTTTTATATAAAACAAGAAAAATTTAGTTCCTTAATAATAAAAAACCATCTTTAGTGTTGCAAGAAAAGAAAAATATAAAAAATATTAAATTAACTTGAAAAATATATTTCACAAAATCTTGAGGTATTAAATTCTATCCACCATAAAATTATTTTTTCCCTAAAAAATATTTTTGGTTATCAATGGTTTTATACTTAAAGTTCCTTTTATAGAAACCCAGATCATAAAAGTTAATACTAAAACTTTTTTAAAAAGTGAAATTTGGAAAAAAAACAGTTACCCAAAGTAACACACAACTACGTTTAAACATAGGAGAAAATAGATGGAACCTAAAAACATGAAATGGAAGAGAAATACAAATATCATCTTCTAAAGGAGAGTGATAGATAACATATTAAGGATAACATTATCAATCAAATAGCCAAAAATCCACGATGATCTAAGGGGCCATTTGATTCATCAAAAAGGAAGGTACTAGGACAACATTTTTTATTCAAGATCCTTGTTCCTAAATTTAAATTTTTTTCATGAAATGTTATTATTACATGATTTCTAGATAGACTTACCCTTTTTTTGTTCCTTGATCAAATTCCACTTCATCTCTCATTCCAATAAATGATGGTGAATTTTTTATTCCTGAAGCATTAATAGATCATGAGATCTATGAATAGACTAACAAGTCATTCTAGCAGTTTTTATAATAATAAAATGTTATCATAAGTTATCCAATATGTACAAATCATCATATTGTGAGGTAATAATTTAATGCCTAAAACAATATATGAAGTTTAACATAAACCATTCCATAAATGGTTAACCTTGTAATAGTTCCAAAACTATAATTATCCCTTTATTCCTTAAATAAGTTTTTATCTTATACCAAAAAAGTTTCATTGGAATCTTGGGTCTATCCTTGTACCAATAGAACATTAAATGTGATTTTATTATTCCAAAATCCTTTTATATAGATATAATCACATGAAACCTCTCTAAAGGATGAACAATAATATTCTCATAGGGAATATTCATATAAAACCAAAAATGAAATTCCAAACTAAGGTGAGGAGGAAAAGTATTCACTAATTATCATGGTTCACTTATTGTATTATGATAGTATATGATTTACATTCATCCCTTAGTATAAGAGATTATTGATGTTGATCATCATAATTATCCATTTGTTTTAAGCACTTTCTTACATAATCCCACACTCCTTACATTTTAAAAACTGAATTGTGGGAGGTGTATTCTTTGTAACTTTATCTTTATTCCCATCACCTTGTAATTCTACCACTAGATGAACTTTCCTTCCACACATAAAAAAACTTTGTAGTTCCACTAAGAAAATTTCATATATGATCGCTTCCAAACTTTGAGCATAAAGAAAATTTAATATTATTGTCTCTATATTTTTTAGACTTCACTTTGAAATCTCTCCTAATTTTCTTATCATAACCATGATATTGATGGTATAAATCAATCTTCCTTTTTGTAAGAAAAATATAAAGAAGGTACTTACTAAAAAAATAATTCCTTGAACTATTCCCAATACACGGAGACAATTTTATCCAGTTTCCTCATATTCATGATAAAGTTCCACCACTAATCTGCCTCACCTTCCAAGCGATAAGTTCCCAACATTACATTTCCATGTTCTGAATGAAGGAGAATAAAAAATATCCTTTCAATGGTACAAATAAATTTTATAGAAACTAGTGGATTGGAAATTTCATTAAAATAAGGTGGATGTTTCCTTAATAAGGATTCAAGAAAACATTGTTCCCTCATTTGTTCATTTGGAAAATTAGCATGATTCATGTATTGATAAGGCTGTGTGTTCATAGCAACAAGGTTTTCACTCCATCATCCATAACATTCAGTTTATCTTGAGGAAAAATATTTAATTATACATTTAATTCCTCATTAATATGGTTATTTTGTGTTACATCTATTTAATAAAACCATAAATCATATCTTGAGCAACAATTGTCATAGAGTAAAACCACATAATCATGTCAAATCACTAATAGGATATCTAAATCATGACACCTAATTTTTAATATTTGAAACCTTAGGTTTATCCTAGTTCATTCAATGTCATTATTGATATATATCCTTTATGATAGTTTATAATGAGTTTGTGAGTTCCCAAAGAATATCCCCTAGGAGTGTCAAACTAGGTGTGTAGTACGACCTATTGTCATGCACTAGTTCCCAATCAAGTTAAGATCAATACAGTATTTTTAGGGTTGTTAATCCTATGTACATATGATAAGATGAAATCATATATAAAATTTTATTTCATTTGATTAAGTATTTTCAATTATTTATTCAATAATTCACATGGTATGTGTTTATTTTTTTAGAAAATAAGATTCTAAAATTTCAAAGGAGAAAATGAAAAAAATGGAGAAAATCTGCCTATTACACATTGTGAAACCTCTTTACATGATGTATTATTATGTTTCACAACATGATGTAATTTATGAATAAATTTATGATAAAAGTCATGGAAAACATAAAGTGGAGAATACATTACATGACATGAGTTGCTGATACAGGTCGTGAAACCTTCCAAACATATATCCCACCAGCTGAAGGAAGATACTCATCCTGAATCCAAGTTATATGTCATGATAAGAGTCAAAGATTCCAATATAAGATGAGATACACATGATATATGTGTATATTCAAAATCCTAGGAGAAATACCCGAATTGGAATTACATGACGTAAATCCCCTTTACATGTCGTGTAATATTTTTCCTATATAAACAGCATTAGGGCATTAGATTTTGATGGGTCCCCGAGTCGACAACTTTTGATCCTTCATTCCTATATCATACTTTACTACTTCTTATACCCCAAAACTGAATTTATTAGTGTCCTTTTATTATTTTACTTTAATAAAATCAATTTGGATCAAATTCAAGGCCGTTTTTCATTCTTTTTACTCCACCTATGTGGTTTTTCTCATTGTTCATTTTGAGTAGCAAGACATAACGAACCATTGGTGCGATTTTTCTCAACGTTATTTCATGTAAGTAGTTAATTTATTTATCTTTGACTTGAGATCTGTATTCCTTGTTCCTAGTTTCATGTTCATCAAATTGGATTATCCTTAATCATTTCAATTTTTTCAATCATTTAATCTCAACTTTTTACAACATTTTAAGCTTGATTTCAACTCCTCATTTGTTTTCATTCAATCTGACCATGAGTGGCTAAACTGCCTAGGGTAGGGATCAAGAGTTGGGGTTTTTGAACTCAATAAATCTTTAATTATCAACTTGGTAACCTTAAAGGTTAGTAATTAGGATACACAAAAATTTTCTATCCGATTATTCCAAACATCCTTGAACATGAGACATTTGAATGAAGGAGCCTATCCTGGTTAAAGTGGATTAAGCTATGACTAATAGCATAAGAAACTTTTTTACTTAGAATCTAAGATTAATTCATCTAGTTTGTCACTATCTCCAAATCAAGGAATAGTTACCTATTAAGTAGAACTAGTTGACTTGACCATAGTTAACTAGAGACCTCTACTTGCTTCATAGCCTAAACCTTAGGACCCTACCAAGTTAGAATTAAGATCAACCTATCTACAAATCTCGGAAATTGATCCCACTACCTACCTTCTTCCTAAATTCAAACCTCAACTATATAGCAATAGTTTTCCCAAAATGAATCAACTAGTGAGGAATCCTATTCCAAAGGGTTCCCATTCAAAGGTTACCATTTCCAGCCCAAATCCATGTGGGATCGACCCTAAACCATTGCTATACTACATCTCAGTAGAAAGTGATGTTTGGGAAACAATCAAATCTAATCTGACCACGACCCACATGAATTAAAATACATGTGAGGGTTCATCAAATTTTGGCACCGTTGCTGGGGACAAAATTTGTGATTCCCAAAGGAAACCTATAGGTAAAGACCTGGGATTACCTCTCCCTTACCCCATTTTCTCTCTTTTTTTATACACCACTATATCCTTGATTCTTGTGACATAGTGCATGAATCATGAACCTTCAACTCAATAAAGGATCCTGGAATCCTAAGAATAGTTAACCTTAAATCCCAAAATCGAACGATATCTCTCTGTATGCCGCCGGTCAAACATTGCTGATCAAAACAATCTATCAGAACCTAAATTTCCTAACCCTCCAAACGTGCAACAATTAATTATTGGGATCACCCAGTGTAAAAAGAATGAACCATAATGGATTATGGATTTCCATAAATCCATAGGACTACACCAAGCATCACACATCATCTTATTTAGGCCCACACCTTTGAAATAAAACCTGTACTCATTCACATGATCCAGAACATGGTCCAGTTTAGTGGGATTTAGTGTGAATATACTCATGAACACATCTCCAACTTCTTGGAAGTATGTGATAATTTTCAAAACCATAGAGTATAACGTGATGTAATCAGGCTCCAAATCATTCCCTTCTTCCTATGGGATAGAGCGAAATATTTTCTCAATATTCAATCTCCTGTGTAAATCATGACTTGGGATGATCTAGTTAAAAGTTAATAATCAAATACGTCCCACCAATCTAGACTTGGAAGCTACAAAACTACATTCAAAACATTGCTCAGATTGATGGATACTATGCATGTGAATCTTGGGATATATTTAAGGATATGATGAGAAAGTTCTTGAACCATGGACTAGACCTGTAGATCCATATCTAGACATTCTACCAAGGTCTCTATCCAGCCGCACACACAGTTTTCAATGCTTCTACCAATGAAGGACTTATGTTCAACACAAATGAATCCGAAAGAGACATTTTGGATGAACTATCTCACAATGCCGGCCTATGGAAGAGAAATTGTGGACCACCTCAGTGTGGAATCCACCATGTGGATGAAAATAAAAAACTAACATTACATGTCTAAGCACTCACAATGAATCTAGAGTCATTCAAACTACCTACTACACCACCCCATCCTTCTCCTATAATAGAGATACATTCATGAGAATTGTGCGGTGGATTGCACTTATACCAAGACTGTAAGGAAGGAGTTGAGGAATGAAAAACTAAATATTATAATTGCATCAATTAAATTAAGAAAAATATACTATTCCAATAGTAGAAAAAATTTTATTAGCAGAGGCCAGCTCTGAAGCCACCTTAAAACAACCAGGTATATTATAAAAAAATAAGTGTTCAAGAAGAATTTTTTAACTAAGGAACACCAAGGAACCCACCCATGAACTTTATACCAAGACCATAACAACAAGAACAACAAAAAAATTTCTCTAAGAGAGTACAATAGCAGTTTCAACCAGCTCAACCAAGACCTCAACAACAAACTAATCCTATACAGAATAACTTAGAAAACTTAAGGGATACTTTTGTTCAAAAATAAGACCAGTGAATGAATACTCAAGAGATAGATATGAATAACCAATGATCTTCCTGACAAAATCTTGAAGTTCATATGGGTTATATCTCAAAGACTCTATCAGATAGATTATTAGTTACTCTACCTGGTATTATAGAGACATACCCAAGGGAATAATCTAAGGATTTAGTGATGAGAAGTGTAATTTTTTTGGATTTTCAACAACTAGGTGGTATAAATGAAAGAAAAACCAAGGAACCTAAGAGAATTCACTAGTATAAGAAGAAAAAGTTGATGATACCACAAAAGTAATACACTAAGACTTATCACCAGCTACAAACACCCAAAAACCTGAGCAACCAAAATAGCATGTCTATGTTTCCCCACCACTTTAAAAGGAACCTCTTCCATTTCTAGAATGAGTGAGATAAGGCAGACATGAGGCATAGTATAATAAGTTTTTGTAAATGTTCAAGAAATTTCATATCAATATACTCTTTGTAGAGGATATTTATTAGATATTAGTTTATGCCAAATTCCTAAATTATATGAATTCCAATAAAAGAAAAATGGAAGATCTTTGTGTCATCTCACTGAATGAAGAATTCTATGCTGTTTTTCAGTATAAAATTCTACTAAATATGAAAGAACCCAAAAGTTTTTTAATCCTATGTGCTATTAGAGAGTGTAAATTTGGAAAATCTCTATGCAATCTTAGAGAAAGTATCAACCTCATGCAAATGAGTGTATTTTTAAGGTTGAGACTTCAAGAGATCAAAACAAATCGATTAGCACTAAAAACAGATGACCGATCAGTAAAGTACCCTAGATAAATTCTTGAGGATGTTGTAGTCAAATTTGGAAAGTTCATCTTTCCTACAGAATTCCTAGTTTTGGATATGAAATATGAAGGTAACATCCCCATTATTCTCATAATAATATTCTTGTCTATAGGAAAGGTTATGATATACATGAATCAAGGGAGTATAATCTTATGAGTTGAAGAACATATAGTATTTAACCTCATCAAAGCTTCCATATAATCAGATGATTCCTTTGATTACAATGCTATCTATCTTACCCAATAAATAAATAAATATATGGCCATAGAAGAAGATAGTGAGTATTAACTCCCTAATGAAGAAGAAGAGTATGATTTTGAAGAAGTTAGCTTCAATGAACCTCACATAATGGATACTTTCCCACCTTTCACCCCTTAATTATTCAACCATCGACACTGAAGTTGAAGCCTCTACCTGGTACTCTTAATTATTCATACTTAGGATCTTCAACCTGCCCACCATAAATCATTAACTCTAAATTATCTCAGTTACATGAAGAAAATTGGTTTATATATTGAAAAAACACAAGAAATCATTTGTTTGGGGAGTAGCTAAAATCAAAGGAATTAGTGCTACTATATGCACACATAAAATTCTACTTAATAAAGATGAAAAACCCAAATTTCAACCTCAAAGGTGGCTCACACCACCAATGAAAGAAGTTGTTAAAAAGGAAGTAACAAAAATCCTTATTTCTAGAATAATATTTTCAATATATGATAGTGAGTGGGTGAGCCTGCTATAAGTAGTTCCCAAGAAAGGTGGGATCATAGTTGAAAAAACTGATGAAAATGAATTGATCTCAACATGCACCATCATTGGATGGAAAGTTTTCATAGATTACAGAATCTTAAATGTGGCAAAACATAAATATCATTTTCCTTTTACCTTTATGGATAAAATATTGGAAATATGATCCAGACAACAATTCTATTGTTTCATAGATGGATATTCATGATATAATCGGATTGTAGTCAACCCAATTGATTACTCAAAAAAACATTCACATGTACATTTTCTACTTTCACCTACAGGTGCATTTCATTTTTTATGTTTAATTCACCAAAAAAATTTCAAATAAGCATGATACATATTTTCCATGATATGCGAGATGAATTCTTAGAAATCATCATGGAAGACTTTTTAGTTTATGGAAGATCATTAAAAGTATTCCTAAGTAATCTTGATTTAGTCCTATGACACCATAAAGAGAAATATCTAGTTTTAAATTGAAAAAAGTGTTATTTTAGGGTTCAAGGAGGAATAGTCATCAGACATAAAATTTTCAAATAGGGAATAGAAGTCAATTTAGCTAAGATAAAATTCATCAAATATTTACCTGAAACTTTAATAGTTAATTGTATAAGGTGCTTTCTAGGCCAGGTTATATTCTACAGGTGATTTGTTGAAGAATTTTCAAAAGTTTCCCACCCACTAAAACACCTATTTTCAAAGGAATTTGCATTTGAATTCACTAAAGAATGTCCTAAGGAATTCAATACTTTAATGAAAATATTTATAGCATCCTCTATAATCATTTCAACTAATTGGTATAAGGAATTTGAATTGATGTCTGATGCTAATGACTTTGTTGTGGGAGCTGTTTTAGGAAAATGAGTTGGTCATATATTCCATTGTATCTAGTATTCCATCTATCTAATGAATGAAATTCAAGTCAACTACACAACCAAAAAGAAATATATCTTACCATTTGTGTATTCTTTTAAAAAAATTCCACTAATATTTGGTCTTTTTTAAGGTAATTGTGAACTCTAATAATTCTTCCCTTAGGTATTAAATAAACAAGAAGGATTCCAAGCCAAGGATGATAAGGTGGATTATTCTGCTCCAATAATTTGATATTATCATCAAAAATACCAAATCCATGGAAAATCAGACCGCTAATCATCTATAACAACATCCTATGCCACTCATCAAGGATGACAACGAAATTGAAACCAAAGTCAGTTTTCTTGGTGAAACCATTTTCAATCTTAAGGAACAACCGTGCTTTCCTGATATTGCTAATTATCCCTCCATGATATTTTTACCCCAATACCTCTCATACCAAAAAATAATAATACTTTTATCTAAAGAAAAATATTACCATTGGGATGAACTACTCCTATTCAAACATTGCGATGAGGGCATGTTGTGACGTTGCATTCCCAAATATGTAATCCTAAATATAAAATAAACATGTCATAGACCACCAACTAGAGAACACCATGGGATTGAGTGCACTATAGAAAATATTCTATAGAGTGTAATTTTCTATCCCATGATATATCAAGATGAAATGAAATTCTTTCAAATATATGATAGGTTTCAAAGAACTGGTAGCATTGGAAAAAGAAATGAAATTCCATAAAACACAATCATGGATGTTGAAATATTTGATGTTTGGGGCATTGATTTCATGGGACCATTTCAAAATTCACATGGAAAATCATAAAATATTTTTGGCATTGACTACATCCCAAAATGGGTACAAGCTGAAGCCACATCACATGACACATAAAAAGTAGTCCTGAATTCCCTAAAAAAGAATGTGTTATCAAGATTTGGATTTCCTAGATTACTCATTAGTGATTTAGAAGCACATTTTACCAATCAATATGTTAATATATTTCTTAGAAAATATGGAATCCACTATAACACAAGAACTCCATACCACATGAAAACAAGTGGGAAAATTGAATTGTCAAGTAGAGAAGTCAAAAAAATATTTAAGAAGATCGTGAACACAAGTTGAAGTGACAGGAGTTTGAAATAGGATGATTCACTATGGGTGTACCGTACTGTGTACAAAATACCCATTGGTATGCCACCATTAATATTGGTTTATGGGAAACCATTTCATCTTCTATTTAACCTAGAGTATCACTCATACTAGGAAATTAAGAAGCTAAATTTGGATTCTCAAAAAGTTAGAGAAGATCAGATGATACAGTTGGATGAATTGGAATAAATCAGAAAAGATTATTATAAAAATTCCAAAATCTACAGAGAGAGAACTAAGGAATGGAATGATAAATTCATTGTAGGACATATATTTTTCCCAGGAAATAAGGTCATCTTATTCAACTCACAATAAAAATTGTTCCCAAGGAAGCTGAAATCTAGATGGACTGTCCCTTTCAAATTCTTCTATGTTTTTCCCTATGGGACCATTGAAATTTAGAAGAAAGGTGGAACACCTTTCAATGTTAATGGTAAAATGTTAAAAATCTTTCAAGAACCCTTCTGTGAAGGCTGTGTTATTAGCCTAAAGATCATATGATCCTTAAAGAATCAAGCTCTCAACATTAAAGGTAGAATTGATTGGGAGGAAACCCATTATATTGACTAGATTAGAATGGAATTACGAAATATTTGGATATTCTAGGAGGAAAAGGCCTGGGGTTGAATAAAATATGAGGCAAAATTATCAATTACACATTGTGTAACCCTATTACAGGACATGTACCTTTGCTTACAAAATATTTCAATAAACCCCACGTTACCTGACATGAAATGTAGTTACACATCATGTAATACCTCTGGCCATTTAAAAAAAATAGGTCATGAACCTAGGGTTCTCAACGTGATGCTCCACCTTCCTACCATAAAAACCACCTACCACCCCTTCCCTTTCCTACTCTTTTGACTGCATAACCCCAAACCACCATCCCCCCTTATCTCCCTACCTTTTGTAAACTCCATCACCAGTACCCTTCCCTCCCACTTAGTCTCAAAAACCCCCACCCCTATTTACCTCCTCCTATCTTAGCCTCAAACCCCCCTTCACAACTGAAAACCAATACTCCCATAACCCATACCATTTTGGCCTAAACTGACCCCCAATCATCCTACCATGCACCCGTACCCCTCAGCCCTACTCCTAGTATAGAGTGGACTAAAACACTATTCCTTTAACCTTAAAAGTTGATGTTAGACCACGATGATTAGACACCATCCAAAAAACCCATGAGCAGCCGCACCTCTCACACCCTCACCACCTCGGGAAACATCTCCCCTACTTCCCGATGCATCCCATGCTGAGCCTGCCACTCAGGATGAATCCTTGAATAGCTCCGATGAATCATCCAAGGATTAAAACCTCTATTTTCCCCCTATCATGTTCTTATCAAACAAAAATCACCACATCACCGTTAATCGACTGTAGGAAAATGCAATAAGAACAAACAAGACTCTCCACATGGCCATTCTCACCCACCTGCACATCAATGATGAGATCCTTAATCTCCTCACCAGACTTCATATTTCATTAATTATTGAGGTACATGAGGAAATATAAAGAGATATGTTCTTGGAGTTCCTTTTTATGTTTGAGGTAGCACTGGATATCCTGCTCTTTTGTTTGGGTGGCTGATTGCATGAGCTCTCATTTTTTGAATTCAGCATTGACTTGGGCATCTACACACATGGGTTTTCTATGTCTTAGATTTTTATGATGATTAATCTTGAGAATCCCTAGTATAATTCAAGGTGACTATAATAGATAATTGAACGAAATACTTAGACAATGCATGATCCCTGAATCACCTAGTCTAATCAGCTACACAGCCCAACACTATGGATACTCCATTGAGCCCTGAGTCACACCTAGTGTTCCCAAGAAGAGTCCCATGGTAGTGTGAACCATGTTGATATTATCATTTTTGCAGAAACCATGGGTATACCAGCCATAAATATGGTTTCCTAGTTCACCTATTACTATCAGGCTCACACACAGAGGACAAAGACACATTGATGGGTGATTAATTCATCACCCACCTCGTCCGCCATGTCAGAGTCTTTGATGTCGCTCTTCCACTCACATCCATTAGACCTATGGAGGCCATTGATTTTATAATGCTTCACAAGATGAATATATTTTTTAGGGATGATGACACTTACCATTGGGCACTAATCATATATGAAGTGGCCACCATAGGACCAGATGTACCTGTAATGGACCATGCACCTGCTCCACCCACCACTTCACCTCAAGAACCTCCCACCCATATCACTGCCTCTACAACTTCTACATCCAATAATTCTCTACCCACCCATCCCAACCCACCAGATATCTGGGCCATGTAACTATGCATCCTAGAGATTTTGAGATAGATCTCTACCCATATGAACCTCCCCTTCATCGAGCTTTCCCATTTTACCACCCCTCCACCTCCCTCTTATCCTGTAGGATCTAACCCACCATAAAAACCTACCGACCCATACTATTATACCACTCCCACCACACCCACTACCCACACTGACCTTCCCTCAAATCTCTGTAACCCTACTGCCCAGTAGGAGTACCTCGCTGAGGAGGCCCGACGGGGCAAAGGGTTGACCACTATCATATCCATCGAGGTGTCGCATGTCGATACAGATGACAGACTCATGTCCCCACTTAGGATCGACACCTCTCCACCACCTAGGTATCCCATCTTCCCAACACCATGACTCCACTCTCGGTAGTTGATCCACTAGCCCCGACTTCCTTCACTGCCACTGATCCGGTTGGACTACTACCTCAACCACCTGATCGTGAGTGGAAATCAGAGGGGCTTTTTGATTCTACCAGATTATCTTAGTTTTCAATTTTGATCATTTTTGTTTTATAATTTTGTGATAGGTATGGCTGTTTTTCTATTTTACTATGTTCGTATCATCATATTTTACTACTACAGTTATCTATTTATAGGGACTCATTTCGATTACACATTAATTAGATTAAAATTTAAATAATTATTATTTTTATAGAGTCCAGGTATAAATCCTATTTTTTTTATATGGTTGTTAATTACCCTATACCACCATTAGCTCTGATTCAACGAGTGACTCCACATGTGTCCAAAATTGAACATCAAATTCAGGAACTCTCACTAGAGATTCATGCACAATAGCCACCACCAAAATCTAGGATACCCATCCTTACACATCTGATCCATGATCAAAATGGTCTTAAAGTCATCAATCCTATAAAAAGACCCTATGAGCTTGAGGACACTTCCACTAATAGCTATATATGCTAGTGGATACACTGAGCCAATGGTCAAAATTACATGATACTTTGATCCTTCCATATGGGTATTGACATTATTTGTTAGCGCATTATGGGAGGCAATACATATGTCCTCGGTTTTGTACCTCTTTGTAGTTATGATTTTTTCATGTTCGTTCTTCTCATAAGATATCTTGAGATTTATTATATAGATATGTTTCATTTAAATAAAATTATTTTCATTATTATCCATATTATGCACCTGCATATACTTCTACTTTCCAAAATGTTTCAATCCTGTGGACTAATGTTTTATCTAGTGAAGGATTTGTATTTAAAACCCATTTTTTGGTACCCCAAATTCCAATCATGATACCCAAGTTCCCTCATGACATGCAACTCCCTTAAGGGAGATCTCAATTACCTCATTATTAAATTATTTAATTTCATTTTCATTTTTCTATGATTTAGTTTCCATAACACTCTCATAATACCACCATGAAAAGTGATGACACTGTCTCCTTCTAAGCATGGGGGAGTTTTTCATGACTTTCACTTTTGATACAATTGATTTTTTTCCTGTTATCATTTATCTTGGAGACATTTTCCAAATTTTAAGAAGTATTTAAACCTGAAAATCATTTTACCTATTTAAATAAATGAAAAATTTATGTTGGAAAATATTGAAAATCCATATTTTATCTTTGTTTATATTTTTAGAATGATTTCTAAGTTCAGTTATTTAATTGAAATTAAACTTTTTTTAAATTTATGGTTAATTTACTTATTAATTGGTTTTATACCCTTATAAATTTCCATTTTTATTTTTATTCTCATTCTTGAGAGGATTCTGATTCTACAATTGCATATTCTTTTCTATGCATATTTCTTGAGTGATACTTGGGACATGTAAACCTATCAGAACATGCATTGAGATCTTATTGAGGCTATGAATGAACAAATAAAATTTAAAATGTCTGAGGAAATATTTTCTGAGCAATTTTTTCTTGATACACACCATACATATTTCCCTCATTAATCCTTTAATTTCCATGAATGGACTTATAGGATGAAGCTATTCCAAGCCAATTATCCCCTCCTACCCTCCTATTTTTATAATGCATGAATTTACATTTAAAAATTTTAAGGGAAGATTTGAGTCAACATGGATTGATTATACTGTGGAGATGTATTGTTTTTCTCATGATTCCATTTGATTGTGATCCTTGTATACTTTGTATCATTTCATATCTATCCTATTCCTTTTGAAAATACAAAATAAAATGAAAACTTGACATGAGTTGTGTATTAGGAAGGTAAAAAATTACCATTTAAAGACCAATTAATCCCCTGAAGGATCATACGTGGTTAGGGGATATATGTGAGATCTGGTCTAGACATGAATTTCAAAAAATATAAACAAAAAAGAAAAGGAAAGGAATATGATACCTTTCTTGAACTTACTTGAAATATACATGGATCCAACTTGATCTACTAGAATCATGGATTTTATTAAGCTATAGAGGTGTCATTTTATTATACTTTTCATGATATTCATGCCTTATACTTTGGAGCCTAACCTCATTTTTTGAGTTTGGTTTTCACTATTTACCTACCTGTCCATAGCCTCGGAGTCATTAAAACCTAATTGCTGAAGCCCTAATGATGGATTTTGTATTTTTATTTACAAATTGGAGATGATAGAACCAATGAAAGATTATGGTTATGATCATGTAATTATGGTATGAGCATAAATCCATTTTCATTTCCCCTTGAGTTATGAGAGAAAATTTATCGCGAGGTAAATTTAAAATGGGTATAGAATTCAAGTAAAGGTTAAGAAATTTTGATTAAAAAAATAAGAATGTTTTCAAAGAACTAAGCTATGAGGCATGATTGAATTTCTATGCAGGGATGATTCTGAATAATAACCTTTTCTGCTTACACATAGTTTTATTTACCTTGATATAATGAGTATTTACTATTTTATAAATTTATTAACTTTTTGAAATCCTTGTTGAGATATTTTTTCTTGAGGACAAGTAATTGTTCATGTGTGTGGGAATTTGATAAGTTGAAATCATATAAAATTTTTTCTGTCACTTGAATAAAGATTTTCAATGATTTATTTGATAATTCACCTGGAGCCAATGAGCCTGTACCCAAGTGGTAAAGGCTTTTGCTTGGCATCCAAAAGACCCAGGATCAAATCTGGGTAGGGATGAATTTCCGGTACTGTAGCAGTACTCTTGCAGCGGCGGAACTGTAGCATCGATGACACTATAGTGGTAGAGGTACTATAGTAGGAACTGTAACAACGACGATACTATAGCGGGAACTATAATAGCCCGGGTACTGTATCATTACTATTCACCAAAGGGTCTTTAGAAAAAAATGGTCTTTTGGGCCTTGTATTCAGACCACCTGGTCTTGGGCCTTCAGGCTATGTAATTGGTCTCCCTTTACCCAGTTTGAAAGAGGTCTTTGCTTTAAATAATAAATGAGGATTCAACCCCAACCTTTAAAAAAAAGCTTATTTTCTCAGTTTTGGCTATGTGACACAAGATTTAAACTAAAATGATGGTTTATATTGAAAACACACACTTTGAGTCATACCAGATACATCATGTGTTTGATAGACATGTTGTTGATTCTAACACATAAAAAATGAATTATTGATAAGTTTCCTAAATTTTAAATTCAATCTGAGATCATTTTCTCAATTTTGATAATGTAATGCATGTTTTAAACTAAAATGAAACTTTTATATTGAAAACACACACTTGGAGTCATACCTAATACATCATGTGTTGGATTGATGTGAGGTAGATTCTTACACATACAAAATTAATTATGGACCATTTTCCTATTGTTTCAAGTCAACTGAAGATTGTTTACTTATCCTTGGCTATGTGACGTGTGTTTTACACTAAAATGGAAATTTTTTAGTGAAAAAATAATATTGGAGTCATAATTACCACATCGTTTGTCATATTGAAATATAGTTGATTTCTAAATACAAATAACAAATTATAGATCATTGTCTTAATGTTTCAAGATAATATGAGGTCATTTTCTTAGTTTTGGATATGTGACACGCATTTTATACCAAAATAAAACTTTATATTGAATACATGAACATGGAGTAATACAAGAAAAATCATGTGTTGGATTAATGTGTGGTGGATTATGGAACATCTAAAATGAGTCACCAATCATTTATCTAATGTTTGAAAATAATCTGATCATGTTTTCTTGGTTTTGTATATGTGACATGAATTTTAAACTAAAATGAAAATTTTATATTATGAACATGAACATTGAGTAATACCATCCACATAATGTGTCACATTGACATGATGTTGATTCCCACAGATCAAAAATGGATTATGGATCATTTTCATAAATCTTGAAAATAATCTGAGCTCATTTTCTTAGTTTTGAGAATGAGATGTTCTTTTATAAAATAAAAGGAATCTTTTATATAGAAACCACTGAAAGTGCGGCCGATTGTCGCCTATCGACCGTTCAAGGTTCCGGTGCTCTGCTAATGTGTATAGCAGCACTCGGGTCGAATCCTCGGCGATGATACTTTGTAGTAGTCGTTTGTTTTTAGTTGATTGTATTTTGATTAGGGGGGTTTGTTTGCAGAGCTTAATTGAAATGATTTATGGATGATGTTTGATTTACCAAATTGATAAAGATTGGGGTGAGTTCATCATTAGGTTAGTTAAGCTTGTGATATCCTCGAGCTTTGCTTTATATTGCATTTAAATTAACACCCATGTCACAAGATGATGTTGATTAGAATTCTTAAGTGTTAAGGCTTTAAACCAAGACTTAACTTAACTTAAGGTTATAATCTCAATCATATCTTATTTATGGTTGTGTATTTATGGTTCCAATAATCCATGGAAACCACATGTTAAACAAAACAAGTCATTAATCCATGACATGTTAAGTCCAACATACACAATGTTAATTCAAAGAATATTCATCGAGCAGAAGCTCTCAATCACTTAACATACCTAAATTATAACTCACCCCAATGAGAGATTTACTCAGCCATTTGGGTGATTAATAATCTGGTAATATATGTTTATGGTGATGAATTATAAAGAGAAGAAAAAGAAAGGGACAAGATAAGAGTAGTGTGCCGAACACACACACGAAATAATTTAAGAATCAAAAATGGAATTTCGATTGAATGAGGAAGCTTAAGAAGGGAAGGGGATTGAACTGAATTTAAACTATTTTAAGAACATTAATATTAAAATACAGAAGGTGGAAGAGAATAAGAGATATTGAATAAGTAACTTGCATTAAAACAGAATTACAAAGAAAGGGAATTACAAGATTACAAAAATGAAGAACACAAAAGTAAGTGAAAAGAAAGAGAGGAGGAAAGGTCTCTCAAGTGAAAACTTGAGTTTGGCAGGTCCTCCCAAGCCTTTTTCAAAGCTTTGGTCGTGCCAATATGATCTCCTCTCTTCTGAAATGCCAACCCCTCTCAAGGAGAGAAGGGAAGAGTATTTATAGCCCAAGGAGTGGACTGTTTGCATTCCCAATCTTTCCCTCCACTTGCATCGCCAATTTGACAATTCATACAGCCGAATCTTCAAATATCTTCTTCTTCAAAGTTGTAGGCAATAATGTTGGGCGACTACTCTTAAAATTTGGAGTCATTTGGACGTAAGGATAAAACGTTATGGCCGGTTGAATAAACAAACTTAAACTGTCCATTTCAATCCAGTCTTTTTGATGTCCATAATGTGAAAGGGTTTTTGAATATTAAGATGCCTTCAAATCCGAATGGTTTCTTCAACAAAGTCGGCCGCCTACATCCCCTCTTTCACACTGCAAAATCTCAGCTCTCTTTGATGATTACATCAGGAGATATGTCATGAATACTATACTGATTTTCATTCTCGGCCAGAATGGTGGGCTGGACTTCAAAGATTCATTTGGGCCCCTTGTACTTGGATTTGGGCCATGAAATTTTTATCCAAGATGAAATGTAGTGTCCCCCGAATTATGGTGGAGAGTTAAGGTTTTTGAACTTCTGGATGGAGCCCAGTAAATCAATCTTCATGAATAGTCCAGTTTCTTCACAGATTCTTTGGTCTTGTTTGTGAGGACCATATGACCCTTCAAATGGCATAATTGGATCCTGGTTCCTTCTAATGAAATGTTTTATATTGAAAGGAGAATCCTACAAAACAAGAACCACACAATTTGGATCCGTATAGTGATAGTTATAATTAAAACATTAAACTAACTCAATTTGACTACTTCTAAAAATGCTCAAATATTATACTTAATATTAAAACATTAATATTTCACACAAATTATGCACATTTCATATAAAATAAGTAAAGGGGGAATATAATAAGTCGTGAAAATATTAATAACATCAACTCCCCCACACTTAGATTTGCGCGTGTCCTCATGTGCAACAAATATAAAAACATGACAAAATCATTTTCACTCACCAACAAATATTAAAATTTTGTTTTCTCCAATCAAGGGAGGTTTAGAATATTTCACTCATCCATATTGAATTCCATCACAAATTTGGTTCAAAATAATGCATCATAAACAATTCATTTTTTCATGTTCAAGGTTTGAATTGGAAAATGTAGGCACTCAAAACTTACTCCTCTCAAGATGATAAAAATGTATTTTAGGAGGTTCACTCATTCACCAACAAAAAGTGAAAATCAAGAGTTTGTAAGAGCTCTCAACTTCCATTCCCAAATCTAATGTGTACAAGAATCAAGAGGACTTTTAAGGGGTTTTTCAGTGGCTATGGGACGGTAGGTATATAATGTCCAAAGGAAAAGAGGGGTTAAAAACACCAACATGGAAAAATCAATGCACATTTTTTTTGAAATTTGAATTGAAAGGAAATAGAAACACATATTTACAAGGGCATGAATGTGTGATGAATGAAAAGTGATGGAGATAGAAAATGGAATAGGGTGAGATGATGGAATATGTACAACATGGAAGACTTCCAATAATGACACAATACAAGATGATTCAAGTGTTCTTTTTTCTTCTGTTTTTTTCTTTTTTTTCGAAAGTTGTGCTTGAAACAAGTCTCACAGTCATCTCCCAACCCATGTTTGATCTTCTCATGGAACTAATTTTAGTAGTTATAACACGATCAAAGGTTGAGGATGAATGATTTTTGACCCACCCAAGACACAACCCATTCCTTTTTTTTCATTTTTTTTTCATTTTTTTTTTGAACACTTTTCAATGACTTTTGTACAAATGACAATTACACATATACACCCCAAAGCTCACAGAATTACAACATCTCCCCCACACTTGAATGGATGCTTTCCCTCAAGCATATGATGACACATTGGAAATCAATGAAAGTACGCCCAAAAATGAAGTCCATTCCCCCCACACTTAAATTTCAATAAATTATACAATGAAAATCCATGAAGATGTTGGGTGGGACAAGGTTTTAGGCTTGTAATGTGGCTATCAAAAGAAAGGTTTTCATAGGCTCAAAGGGGCTTTCAAAAGTAGGATCAATGTAAGGGTAACGGGAGGCTATTTGGCTATTCTGATTCTCATGTGGCTTAGAAAATGCCTCTATCATATTAATGCACACAAAAGATGGAAATTCAGCTCGAAGGTCCACAAACTCAAGACTCACAATCAGTGGTGAAGACACACAATGAAAAAGATGGCCATAGATGACCTTGGCATGAAGGCTAATGTTATTCCTCACGGTAGGGGAAAATCATTTTCCACCAAAAATTGTTCATTCAAAATGTTTGTTATTGACACAAAATTGTTTACCCAAGTTTGAGATAAAAATTCAATATATTTGAGTTTAAAACAAGCCTTTTGACTCCCCAAAATGGTTGGACAAAATTTCAAAACTAGATGGTGAGTAAGCATGACTCTTTTTTTGTAATTTTTTTAAGTAATTGTGTTTTTTTTGTTTTTTTTTAGTTTTTAAGGTTTTTTTTTTAAAATACACACCCACACAAGAAAGATAAAAAGAAAGGGTTTGATGAATAAAGTGGTAACAAAATGAAAGAGAGAGGAAGAAGAAGAAAGAGGTAGAGAGAGGAAGAGATAGAGAGAGAGTTAAAGGGAAAGAGGTGCCCCCTGGTTTGGATTTGGTGGGTCGCCATTTCCATCTAGTGGTGGGTCAATGGAAGTCGATGTGGAACCTGAAGTGAATGGCCTCTCATGGTGATGCTTTAACCGGTGTCCATTTACCGTGAATGTTCTTTTTGAAGAAGGGTCTTCGACTTGCACTGCACCAAATGGGTAAACATTAGTAATAATAAAAGGTCCATCCCAACGAGAATTGAGCTTACCTGGGTGAAGTCGAAATCGAGAATTGAAGAGCATTACCTTTTCACCTTCATGAAATACCTTTCGAAGAATGTGCTTGTCATGGAGTGACTTTGCCTTTTCTTTGTAGAGAATGGAGTTCTCATACGAATCGAGTCGAAGCTCCTCCAATTCAGTCAACTGCAACAATCTTTCTTCACCAGATTTTTCACAATCAAAATTACATGTTTTGACAGCCCAAAATGACTTATGTTGGATTTCAACTGGTAAATGACAGGCTTTACCAAAGACTAGCCTAAATGGAGACATCCCAATGGGTGTCTTATAGGCTGTTCGATAGGCCCAAAGTGCTTCACCAAGTCTATCGGGCCAGTCTTTTCTTGTGGGCTTAACAATTCTTTCAAGCACTCTTTTCACTTCTCTGTTAGAAAGTTCAGCCATTCCATTTGTTTGAGGGTGATATGCAGTGGATGTTTTATGTACAACCCCATTATTTTTCAAAAGTGACTCCATGGTTCTATTACAGAAATGAGTTCCTAAGTCACTTATAAAGCACATGGTGTTCCGAATCGATGGAAGATATGGGTTTTGAGGAAATCACTCACAGTTTGAGCATCATCTTTCCTAGTGGGTTTGGCCTCAACCCACCTAGAAACATAATCGACCGCAAGAAGAATATAGGATAATCCATTGGAAGGGGGAAAAGGTCCCATGAAATCGATGCCCCAAACATCGAAAAGATCACAGAAGATTAATGGCTTTTGAGGCATTTCGTTTCTTTTGGAAATTGTGCCAAAATTTTGGCAAGTGGGACATGATTGACAGAACTCGTGTGAGTCCTTGAAGAGTGAAGGCCAAAAGAATCCAGAATCTATGACATTTCGAGAAGTCCTTTGTGGTCCAAAGTGGCCACCTCCAGGCAATGAGTGGCAGAATTCCAAGATGGAGGATTGTTCAGTTTCATCAACACATCTCCTGATTACCATGTCAGCCCCGGTTTTCCAAAGTTTATTATCTTCCCAAAAATAATGCTTTGAATCACTTTTCATCTTTTCTTTTTGTTCTTTTGAAAAATATTCAGGGAAAACACCGGAAACCAAGTAATTGACAATTGGGGCATACCATGGTAACTTTGGAGTGAGAGAGGAGAGGTGTTCAGTTGGAAATTCAGGATCAATTATTTCAGAATGAGAATAATTAGAAATTCTACTCAGGTGGTCAGCCACAGGGTTTTCTTTTCCAGGTTTATCTTTTATCACAAGGTCAAACTCTTGGAGCATTAAAATCCATCTTATTATCCTTGGTTTGGAATCACTTTTCTTAAGTAAGAACTTTAATGCTGAGTGGTCCGTGAAGATGATGATTTTGGCACCTAAGAGATAGGGCCGAAATTTATCCAAGGCAAAAACCACAGCTAAAAGTTCTTTTTCAGTCACAGTGTAGTGTGATTGAGTTTCATCCAATGTTTTTGAGGCATAAAAGATGACATGAGGAATGTTTTCTCTTCTTTGACCAAGAACAGCCCCAATGGCCCTATCAGAAGCATCACACATCAATTCAAATGGTAAGGACCAATCTGGGGGTTGGATTATTGGAGCAGATGTGAGAGCAGATTTGAGTTCAATGAAGGCTCTCTTGCAAGCCTCGTCAAAATTGAATGTGACATCATTTTGAAGTAAACGAGTGAGTGGGAGGGAAATCTTGCTGAAGTTCTGAATGAATCGCCGATAGAAACCGGCATGACCAAGGAAGGACCGAATGTCTCGAACTGATTTGGGTTCAGGAAGTGATTGGATCACCTCAATTTTGGCTGGATCAACTTGGATACCCTCTTGAGAAATTATGTGCCCTAGAACAATCCCATTTGAAACCATGAAGTGACATTTTTCAAAATTCAGCACAAGGTTGCACTTGACACACTTTTGAAGGACCAAAGAGAGTGAATGTAAGCAAGATTCAAATGACTCGCCATAAATGGTAAAGTCATCCATGAATACCTCCATGAAATTCTCAATGAATTCAGAAAAGATACTCATCATACACCGCTGGAATGTTGCAGGAGCATTACAAAGGCCAAAAGGCATTCGCCTATAGGCATAGGTTCCAAAGGGGCAAGTGAATGTGGTCTTTTCTTGGTCTTGAGGTGCGATTGGAATTTGGAAGTAGCCTGTGTAACCATCAAGAAAGAAATAGTGTGACTTTCCGGCCAATCTCTCAAGCATTTGGTCAAGGAAAGGAAGTGGGTAGTGATCTTTTCGTGTTTCAGCATTCAATTTGCGATAATCGATGCACACACGCCATTTGTTTTTCACTCGAGTTGTAACTACTTCTCCATGTTCATTTGTGACAACTGTTATCCCGCCCTTCTTAGGAACGACTTGAATTGGACTAACCCATTCACTATCAGAAATTGGGTAGATAATACCAGCTTGAAGAAGCTTGGTAATCTCTTCCCTAACTACCTCAAGTATGAGTGGATTGAGTCTTCTTTGAGGTTGCCTAATTGGTTTGGATGATTCCTCTAAATGGATGTGATGCATACAAAGGGCAGGGTTGATTCCTGGAATATCCTCTAGGGTCCAGCCTAAGGCATTTTTGTTTTCCTCTAACACTTGAACAAGTTGGGACTCCTCAGTTTCAGAAAGTGAAGCAGAGATAATGACAGGGTAGGAGGGATCATGGAAAAGGAATGCATACTTGAGGTGTGAAGGAAGTGGTTTTAGATCAGTTTCAACCTTGATTTGAGAGCTAGACAAGTTAGGAGCAGGAGAAGGGATTCTAGATGGGTTTGGATCATTTTCCTCAACACTGTCCAAGGTGCAGCAGTAGAGATCAGAGTTGATGTGGGATTCAAGAGAGTTTTCAAGTTCCTCTAGATTGATGGAGTCTATGAATGAGAGGTCCACATCAACTTCACCATTTATGACTTTGTTAATCATGGTGCAGATTTCACAAGATCCTTTATCATTAGAACATGAAGAACATGGTGGATTGGGGTTCGATTGAATCTTAGAAGTGTCCTCAAAAGCATGGATTGAGAATGCAGAGTGATCCTCAGATGGGTATCGCATGGCTTGGAAAATGTTGAACTTGACCAGTTGGTCACCAAATTCCATGGATAAGATGCCTGAGTGGACATCAATCTTGGTTCTCGCAGTCATGAGGAATGGTCTTCCTATAATTAGGGGAGATCGAGAAGAGGTCGTCTCACCTTCCATGTCAAGGACATAGAAATCAGCTAGGAATATAAGATCATTGACCCGAACAAGAACATCCTCAATTATCCCCTCAGGACTGGCAGTGCTTCGATTGGCTAATTGAATGACAATACCCGTTGGGTGCAAGGGACCTAGACCAAGGTTGGAGAAAATGGATTTGGGCATGACATTTATTGAGGCTCCAAGGTCTATGAGTGCATCATCAAAGTTGGAACTCCCTATTTGACATGGAACCGTGAAGGTCCCTGGATCTTTGCACTTCATGGGAATGGACTGTTGAGTTGAAACATTTTCAATGTTCCTAAGTTTCCTCTTATGGGTGCACAATTCCTTAAGAAACTTGGCATACTTAGGGATTTGTTTGATGGCATCTAAGAGGGGGATGTTCACTTCAACACGTCTAAACATGTCAAGCATTTCCGGATCAGGTTCAAAGGACTTCTTAGGCTTGGAGATGGCTTGAGGAAAAGGGATTGGGTTCCTTATAGGAATGGAAGGAGGTGAAGGAGTGGATTCAAGTTCCTTTTCCAGCTTTTTGTTCTTTTCATTTTCTAGATCAACATTGAAAGGGGAGGTAGAGGAATCAGCATGGGGCATAGAAATTTGCTTTCCCGATCTAAGTGCAATTGCACTTACATTACCCTTAGGGTTGGGTAATGGTTGAGCTGGGAGTTGGGAAGAATTTGATTGTTGTTGCTGGCTCAGGTGGGATGCAAGTTGACCTATTTGGGTTTCAATGTTCTTTAGGCTAGAACGGGTGAAGGAAGCAAGATCTTCCATGGCACTTTCCCATGGTTGCTTGGAAGAAGAGGCTTGTCCCTGGTTGGGATTGCCTTGATTTTGGTTCTTGGGAAATCGATTGTATTGGGTGGGGAATTGGGAAGGCTCGTTAGGATAGTGGAATCCAGGAGGAGGATTGTTCCTTTGAGGTTGAGGAACAAAAGGATAAGGTTGTTGGAAGTTACCAACACCTTGACTATATTGAAACTGGTTTGGGTTTTGATGAGGGAACTGAGGAGGATGAGAAATGGGATTACCATACCTCAGAGGTGGGTTAAAGGTAGAAGAGAAGGGCTCAGAGTGGGGTTGGTTGAAGTTTCTAACAAACTGACCTGATTGTTGAGGGTTGAAGTTTCGCTGAGCATATGCCGCATTGAGCTCCATTGGACTAGATGAATCAGATGGATCATCTTGAAGTTGTGGACATGTGTCAGTCGGATGAGATGGAGAGTTGCATATTCCACAATTCTTGATAGGTCCAGGGAATAGTGACTGTGGAGAAGATGAGGTTGGGGCTTTGGTATCCACCGCTAGTTGACGCACAAGACCTGTAAGTTCACTCATCCACTCAGTCATCTTGTTGGGCTCTATGGATTGATTCTCTTGGGCTTGTTTCACTTGAGCATGTGCTCGAGTATGGAATTGCTGCGTGTTTGCAGCCATGTTACTTATGAGATCTCTTGCAGCTGCAGGAGTTTTGTCAACAAGAGCACCGCCACTTGCGGCATCAATGAGAGTTCGCTCCATAGCCAATAACCCCTCATAGAAGTATTGGATCAGGAGTTGGTCAGGGATTTGATGGTGTGGACAAGTTGCCACAAGCTTTTTGAACCTCTCCCAATACTCATGGAGTGATTCATTAGGGAATTGACGGATGCCGCTTATTTCCTTTCGGATAGAAGCTGTTCGGGAAGCGGGAAAGAACTTCTCAAGGAAAAGTCTCTTCATGTCAACCCATGAGTTTATGGAACCAGGTGGGAGGTAGTAGAGCCAAGACTTGGCAGAATCCGCTAGGGAAAAGGGGAAAGCTCTAAGCTTGATTTGTTCTTCAGAAACCCCTTGAGGCTTCATGGTAGAGCATACTACTTGGAACTCTTTAAGGTGAAGATGTGGATCCTCACCGGCTAGCCCGTGAAAATGAGGGAGAAGATGAATCAAACCCGATTTGAGTTCGAAGTCAGCTTCAATGTTTGGATATTGAATACCAAGAGGTTGGTAATTCATATCAGAGGCAGCAAGTTCTTTCAATGTTTGTTCCCTAGGATTGGCCATATCTAATTCAATTGGTAGGGCAATGATTGGTTCTTGAATTATTTGAGTATCTCTTATGTTCCTCCTAAGTTGGCGAAGTGTTCGCTCAATTTCAGGGTCAAAAAAATCCGAGGGATTGTTTGGAAGGCTACGGGGCATTCAGAGAGATTTTGGAAGAAAGAGGAAGACGGGTTTTTCTTTGTATTTTTTCAGTTTATGATTTTTATGAGAAGACGGGTTTTTCTTTGTGTTTTTTTTTCAATTTTTTTTTAAAAAAATTTGTTTTTTTTTGTGTTTTCTTGACAATAACCAGAAACTAATGACTACTTAAAGCACCATCCCCGGCAACGGCGCCATTTGAAAGTGCGGCCGATTGTCGCCTATCGACCGTTCAAGGTTCCGGTGCTCTGCTAATGTGTATAGCAGCACTCGGGTCGAATCCTCGGCGATGATACTTTGTAGTAGTCGTTTGTTTTTAGTTGATTGTATTTTGATTAGGGGGGTTTGTTTGCAGAGCTTAATTGAAATGATTTATGGATGATGTTTGATTTACCAAATTGATAAAGATTGGGGTGAGTTCATCATTAGGTTAGTTAAGCTTGTGATATCCTCGAGCTTTGCTTTATATTGCATTTAAATTAACACCCATGTCACAAGATGATGTTGATTAGAATTCTTAAGTGTTAAGGCTTTAAACCAAGACTTAACTTAACTTAAGGTTATAATCTCAATCATATCTTATTTATGGTTGTGTATTTATGGTTCCAATAATCCATGGAAACCACATGTTAAACAAAACAAGTCATTAATCCATGACATGTTAAGTCCAACATACACAATGTTAATTCAAAGAATATTCATCGAGCAGAAGATCTCAATCACTTAACATACCTAAATTATAACTCACCCCAATGAGAGATTTACTCAGCCATTTGGGTGATTAATAATCTGGTAATATATGTTTATGGTGATGAATTATAAAGAGAAGAAAAAGAAAGGGACAAGATAAGAGTAGTGTGCCGAACACACACACGAAATAATTTAAGAATCAAAAATGGAATTTCGATTGAATGAGGAAGCTTAAGAAGGGAAGGGGATTGAACTGAATTTAAACTATTTTAAGAACATTAATATTAAAATACAGAAGGTGGAAGAGAATAAGAGATATTGAAGAAGTAACTTGCATTAAAACAGAATTACAAAGAAAGAGAATTACAAGATTACAAAAATGAAGAACACAAAAGTAAGTGAAAAGAAAGAGAGGAGGAAAGGTCTCTCAAGTGAAAACTTGAGTTTGGAAGGTCCTCCCAAGCCTTTTTCAAAGCTTTGGTCGTGCCAATATGATCTCCTCTCTTCTGAAATGCCAACCCCTCTCAAGGAGAGAAGGGAAGAGTATTTATAGCCCAAGGAGTGGACTGTTTGCATTCCCAATCTGTCCCTCCACTTGCATCGCCAATTTGACAATTCAGACAGCCGAATCTTCAAATATCTTCTTCTTCAAAGTTGTAGGCAATAATGTTGGGCGACTACTCTTAAAAGTTGGAGTCATTTGGACGTAAGGATAAAAGGTTATGGCCGGTTGAATAAACAAACTTAAACTGTCCATTTCAATCCAGTCTTTTTGATGTCCATAATGTGAAAGGGTTTTTGAATATTAAGATGCCTTCAAATCCGAATGGTTTCTTCAACAAAGTCGGCCGCCTACATCCCCTCTTTCACACTGCAAAATCTCAGCTCTCTTTGATGATTACATCAGGAGATATGTCATGAATACTATACTGATTTTCATTCTCGGCCAGAATGGTGGGCTGGACTTCAAAGATTCATTTGGGCCCCTTGTACTTGGATTTGGGCCATGAAATTTTTATCCAAGATGAAATGTAGTGTCCCCCGAATTATGGTGGAGAGTTAAGGTTTTTGAACTTCTGGATGGAGCCCAGTAAATCAATCTTCATGAATAGTCCAGTTTCTTCACAGATTCTTTGGTCTTGTTTGTGAGGACCATATGACCCTTCAAATGGCATAATTGGATCCTGGTTCCTTCTAATGAAATGTTTTATATTGAAAGGAGAATCCTAAAAAACAAGAACCACACAATTTGGATCAGTATAGTGATAGTTATAATTAAAACATTAAACTGACTCAATTTGACTACTTCTAAAAATGCTCAAATATTATACTTAATATTAAAACATTAATATTTCACACAAATTATGCACATTTCATATAAAATAAGTAAAGGGGGAATATAATAAGTCGTGAAAATATTAATAACATCAACCACACACTTGGATTCATACTATCCACATCATGTGTTAAATTGATTCATGGTAAACTCCTATATTCCAATAATTAATTATGAACTGTTTTCCAAAATATTTTGGACAATCCATGCTCGTTTACTCAGTTTTGTCTATGTGATGCATGCTTTACACTAAAATTACATTTTTATATTAAAAACAAGAACTTGGAGTCATTCCAACCACATCATGTGCTATATTGAAGTGAGGTTAATTCTTATACACAAGAAATTAATTATGGATCATTTTCATAATATTTTGATAAAATACGATCTCACTTACTAAGTTTTGTCTATGTGATGAATTTTTATATAGAAATGACACTCTTAGATTGAAAACACACACTTTGAGTCATACCATCCACATAATGTGTCATATTGACATTTAGTTGATTCCTACTCATCAAAAATTGATTATGGACCATTTTAATAAATTTTGAAAACAATCCATGATCATTTGATTAGTTTTGACAATGTGATTCTTGTTTTAAACTAAAATGACACTTTTATGTTGAAAACACACACTTAGAATCATATTGACCACATTGTGTGTTTGATTGATGTGAAGTTGATTACTATTTTACATAAATGAATTATGGATCATTTTTATAATGTATCAAGACAAACCAATATTGTTTACTTAGTTTTTTAATGTGACACATGTTTTACAATACAATGACATCATTATATTGAAATCACGCACTTGGAGTCATACCGAACACATAGTTTGTTAGATTGATGTTTTGTTGATTCCTACATGACATAAATGAATTATGGATAATTTTACTAATGTTTCAAGATAGTCCGAGATCATTTAATCCTTTTTTCACTATGGGATTCGTGTTTTACACAAAAATGAAACTTTTATATTGGAAACACGCACTTGGAGTCATAGCATCCACATCGGTGTGTTAGATTAATGTGCAGTCAATTCCATGACATATCAATTAAATTATGGGATGTTTTCCAAAATTATAAAATCAAAATGAGATTTTTTTCTCATTAATCACTCTATGACATGCATTTTAAAATAAAATGACGCATTTATATTAAAAATATACAATTTGACTCATACCGACAACATCATTTTTTGAATTGATGCACAATGGATTCTTACACATCAAGATTGGATTATGGACCTTTGTCCTAAATTTTGAAAATAGTGCAAGATAATTTTCTTAGTTTTGAAAATTTGATACATTTTTGAAGTAAAATGACAATTTTAATGTGAAAACACACACTTTGAGTCATACAGGCGACATCGTATGTCAGATTGACATGTGTTCAATTCATACATGCCATAAATTAATTATAGAATGTTTTCCCAATTTGTAACAACAATATGATCTTGTTTTATTGGTTTTGAAAATGTAACAGGTGTTTTAAAGTTAAATGACACTTTTATATATAAAACATGAACTTAGATTCATTTTTAAGACATCGTCTATCAAACTTGTGTTTGGTTAATTCCTACATCTTTCAAATGAATGACTGAAAATTAATTAAATTTTTTATTATCACAAAACTTTTGAGGAAAAGTGAGAAACCACATGGTCCAACATTACAAAAAAAACATGAAAACCAAAACTTCCCCTCCCCTTCAATTGCACCATGATGATAAGCCTTTACAAAATCATGTCATTTGGCTAGTTGTCCCGTGCATAAGAGCACGAGCACATAACCAAAGAAATAGCCATACCCTCTCAATAATCCCAATCTTAATGACATGAACCGATGAAGACTTCATGATCTGATCCCCATCTAAAACAGCTCCAAAAACCACCAAAAAATCTAACAGATAAATGGTCCAAGAGCTGATATCTCTAACAAGAAAACATCTCAATATAACCCACCAAAACATTAACTTAAACATAGTCATCAAAAAGTAACTTGATATTACCTGAATCTGTTTCCCTAAACAATTTCAAGGATAGAGAAGAAATCTGGGTACCTGGGACCTCCATCTTTCAATTTTCAAAATCCGAAGCCAGTTGATCCCAGAACCAAATGTACTCCTCAATTTTAATCTTCCCTTTATTGAAACTCTGCCAAAATTAGATCATGTTTTTTAATCCACGAGTATTTCTCCTTGTTAAGAGTAACCCTTAGTGACCTCCACATCATTTTAGAAGCTTCCTCTTTAGTTTCATTAAGAAGTTAGACTTGGTCAATCACTTCTTCTTTGGAGTGTAAAAGTAAACCCAAAGGTTGAACTCCCTGGACCCCTGGTCCCCTGGTCTTTGATTTCTAAAAATCTTAGATGAATAATAGATAATTTACTAAATTTTGAAAATAATAAAAGCATGTTTTCTTAGTTTTTGAAAATATGATACATGTTTTAAACTAGATTACATTATAGAGATCAACCCGAATCTCAACATTTTAAACTTTAGACCCTATTTTATATTCCTTTATAGTTAATTACTCAATTATAATTTGATAATTAATAATTATATGAGAATGGAAGTGATTGTAATATCGCCTATACTATTTTTACAAACTCATCAAAAGACATCAATACATAAAAATCAAATAACGAGGCTAGAAGCATGGAAGTACCTTACCCAAAATTTGGTAATTTTACTTAGGATTTGTGTCTAAAAGGATATTTGGCCCATTTACCTCTCTCCATTATCTCATATGAATTAAGAGGTCCAATCTTCTTTAGAAACATCTAAAATATTTCTTACTTTATAGGTTCACCAATAAAGAATTTTACATTTTATACCAACTCATACTAACTCCTAAAAGAAGGAAACTAGTGAACAATTTAATATTGTTTTAGTCTATACTAGATCATATATATAATAGGTTATCAGCTCAACTTGATGTCAATAAACATTATAACACCATGTACTCTTCACACTCATCTATAAAAAATTTTACTTATTCTTTTGAGTACATAGACTATTGGAAATACTAATAGTACTGTGAAAATAAAGACAAACAAATGATTTAAAAATATTTTAAATGAAATTATAATTACCTTAAAAAATTACCTATTTAGGGATTCTAGTTTTTTAAAGGTATATAATATCATTTATAAACTTGAAAATGTAATATCCATAATCATTGTCGTTAGTTTGTTTTGAAATTGAAAAAACATTGACCAAAATAATTAAATTGATTTTAAAATTTTTATTTATAGTAATATCTTACTATATATACCTTAATTTTATTACATTTGAAGAAATATGTAGGTTTTTTATTCATAAACTACCCTTATACCATGATTCAGATTATATTTATAGATCACCCTATCATAAAAAATCTTGTTAAAACATAAACTAAAATGTAAAATTTGATGTTTATCTATAAAATTTTGATTGAAGAACATTACAGATTAATAATGGACATCATGTGTAGTGTATTTTTTTGGAAATCTATACTTTGTACCCAAAAAATAAACTTTTGGGGTATTAAAATTGATTGTGATTAAAATCTATTAATTCCTAAAAAATGCATATAAGTAATAAAAAATAAAAAATAAAAAATTATAATTTATATGATTAGATTATAAAGTTTTACCCCTACATTTTAGGCATCAAGAGGAGTCTATCAACTTCTATTTTATTTTCAAATTATTTTCTTATGTCTTCTTTTTTGTTTTCAATTTCTTTCACTTCCAAAGAAATATTTTCTATAGAGAAGAAAGAGGGATTAATGAGTCCAAATCTTGCTTAAAAGGTTTTAAATTTATATAGTAGTAAAATATATGAATGTAGAAAATCAGAATAGTTATTCACTATAATAAACATTGTATATCATTTTTTTTGGAAAAAAAATATTATGAAAATGTACCTCATGTATCTATTCACTACTAAGACTCCCAACCATTCAAACCTGATAACTTCATTTATACTCTCGAGACCAAACACATATATAATGTTTTTTATGAATATTTCCTATTAATATTCAATGTAGGAAATATTTACATTATTTAATGTTTTATCCACGCAATCTTGTAATGTTTATATATGTTGTAGTGGAACAAGAGGGGTGAAGGCTCCCTCATATGGTTCTTTTGTTTTCTTGGATGATCTGCTAGATTTTCATGATTCTACCTTCTATTTATCCATTTTTTTGTACATATATAATACCACACCTCATTTTAGACATTTTATTATCAACTATTAATGGGTTTTCATTTTAAAATAAATTTTTAAGGACATCCCTCATGTATATTTGTAGGATTTAATGGTTATGGTATAAAATTTATTATAGCATCATCAACCATGGTAACATCTATATCATCAACCAGAACTGGAAACTTAGCACTCAAATGAAGATATACTTCAATCCCCAATATCATGTGATATATTCTAGTTTTTTTATTTTTTATCATCTCTCCAATTATATTTTACACCATACCCCTTAAAAAAAGGCGATGCATGGGTGTTGATAGATATAAATCACATACAATTTCACCCTGAATAATTTTAGAAATATAATGTTATTGTATGTTCTCTGATTCACATTTAGGATAAAGAGTTATGAAAAAAATTATTTCCTTAGTTAAGGAAGAAAATTGGGGGGAATTTCCATCCACAAAGATAGTGGAGTTTGGTATCACTTCATATACTGATCGCTATTCCACTAATAGTTCTATTTTATCATTTTGCATATATTGGTCCACCAAACCATATTGGACAATAATATCTCTTAAATAAACTATTTGTTCCTTAATTCTATTCATAATCTCATATGTATCTCCTTGTGGTTTTTTTCCAAAATATTTCTGAGACGATGCTCTAAAACCTTCACTTCTAACGCAACCATACTGTTCTAGCTGCTTTAAATATACTAAATGTAGTTATTCTTCAGATACAATTATTGTTGATTCTTGTGTCTAATCCATATAAAATACATTTGAACATACATATATATTTTTATATAATACTATTATAAATAATAACAAATTACTATTATGTAATACTTACCCATGATTCCCATACTACTTTTGTATTCTCATCTACAAGTTTTCCCTATTTATTTATACGAGCCTCATTCCATAGATCATGAAATGAGATAAAAATGTCCTTGTATTTTGATTCATTAATAAACATACAAATAAAGTATAATATGTAGTTTTATATCACATAAAATATTCACTACAAATTTAAAATACATACCATTTTCTATTCAAGTGAAGTGTACCCCATATTTTCTTTATGGTAGGGCTATATTTGTTTTTCTACAAGTTTATCTTCAGCACTCCATTACTGTTTCATAAATTAACAATTTTTAATAAAAGTGGATAAAATAAATAATTTCAAGTAAAATATTATTGAATACAATTCACTTAAAATGATTTATCATTGTCAAAACTAATGAACGATTTCCATGTTTGTTGGTTTATAATGTGTGAATAAATAATTGGTGGGTGGGGGTTTACTTTTCCCTCAAAATACATAATATGTTTCTTTGTAATAAGAATTAAGAAGCCTCTATCAAATTTAATAGTGATCATGAAGACATATTTATTATTAAAATTGTTTAAAATAAATGAACACTTCATGGGATAATGAAATGGAAATCAACATTACACTATATAATTTTTCTGTAAAATAGTTAAAGTATATCATAACAGTACCCAAATAACTTCTCAAATGGTCGCCTTCAATGTAGTAATGACATATGTCATGTATCTATATGAATTAGAACATGAATTATCATTGTGAGCCCAATGTAACTAATGAAAATTGACTTATTAAGATCAATAGGTTAGCCATGCCGATTCCTTCCAAATATATATTTTATACCTTTTCTTATTACCACGATAAATTTAGTTAACATGTTGATGCTATGATGTTATTATTTTTTTCATCTATATATTTTTGACCCCCTATTATTTCCACAGCTTCAACATCAATCATGTGTTGTCCTTAGGATTTTTAAAATTAGCATGTGGAGAAGTCATTATCTTCATGAGTATTTAATCATTAAATTTAGATAATTAAAATTTAGTAGATAACTTATAATATTATGAGGAAAATCATAGTATATTAAAAAACTCTAATTCTCATTGAGTTCTTCCTTTTTTTCTTAAAATTTTGAATGGATTTAGATCCTCTATCATGTATCCAAATCCCCTCCATTTCATATTATCTAACATATGAAACATAATCAACATTGGGACTATCGTGAAATGATTGTGCTCTACCAATGAAAGGATCATTCCCAATAGAATTTTCCTGATAACTTTCACTTGTTTTGGCCTAAAAAAACAATTAACCAATTATTTTTTACAAGATATGGGACATAAAATACTTGAAATACTTGTGATGACATTATGAATTGTTCATCCTTATACCCTTTTACACTAAAATTCACCTTCATGAAGTCGAATTCATTTAATTTCCCTCGACTCCTATTGTCATCCCATTTTCAAATAAAAATTGTAACTTTAAATTTTGTATAATCAAACTCTTATATCTATTAAATGATACCTAAATACTAAATATTTAGATAAATTGTAATTATATCCTTGGAACCAAATACTTGCATTTCTCCCTCCAAAATAATAACTACATTATTTTACATCATACCATGTTCATCTAGTTCCTTTGTATAGAACCTATTGTAAGAACCCAGTTCTTCCTTTGAGGTAAAAATCTTTCCTTTTCAGTTGATACTTAAAAATTAAGGGAAAAAGGTCAAAGGTATAGCTTCAGGACTATTACATGATGTGAATTGGAACTACATGCCATATACTTAGAGGTACATGTTGTGTATGGAAGGCTACACACCATGTAATCCTGGTACATGACCATGTAAATGTCGGGCCACAAAACTATACAGACAAGACCTGTAATCTCAAGTACACAACATGTAATTTTTGTAATGATTAAATTGTTCAGCAACATCTTTTCTTGTCAGTTGTACATAAGGCTCATATGGGGTCATGAACAGTAATTTTGATTGTTGTTTTTTTCTCCGATTGATCATCTGAACCCCGATTCCTTCATCGCCAGTTGCATTTGAACCCGATCAGTGAGCTCTCAATTCCCCTTGAGCCTTTCTTCCTGATTTATTCTATCGATATAGTTATTTATGTTCAAGAATTTATACCTATTTTTAGATCTAATTTGTTCTAGGGAGAATCAAATCCCGACATTGGACAAGGAGAGTCACACAACTACGATATAGGTGGTCATGTTATTTTAGTGAATTGTCTTGATGTTTATATATATCGAAGTGTCATGCACCATTTTTAGGGTGTTTCTTGACTGAATAATGAACATTGTTGTTTCTTATTGATGATTAGGTAATTAATTAGATGATTTGAAATCATGTTTAGGGTTGCAAACCTTGATCTAGGGCCACCCCATGGGTGCATTTTCCTTGGATGGTCGTGTGGCTGAGAATGACTATGAAGCTTGACTTGAACTCCCATTCATGGGTTGTTGAAAATATATTGCTCATTATATGAATTTACCATGTGAGATACTTGTTTTTTAAGCCTTTAATTATTTAAATTTCATAATAGGCTTCTTATATGTTTTTCCCATGTGAGTTATCCTTGTTTGACCATGTAATAGTTTAATTTACATGTATTGGTTATTTTGTATATTGAGCCCACATGAGTTGATTATGTTTTGGACATGTGATATTTTAATTCACATGTGATTATTTTGAGATGGAATTTGTAATTTAATTAAATGATAAAAATAGGTAATTAGGAATGGGCAAGCCACAGTCTCGGTTAAAAGACAAGGTCGGGCTCATGTGACTAATTGAACCTTATATACATTGAGTGAACCATTGTGTTGGTTAAAAGACAATGGATGGGATCAATATGTTTACTATGTAAATCCCATGAGTGAGCCACATTTATGGTGGTTAGTCTCATTGAGTCTTATTTTAAAATGCCGAGCGAACCTAGGATCCATTGAGGGATTCCTAAGCTGTACTTTATTGGAAAATGATTAAATTATTATTGTGTCATGAGTCTATGGTTACTTTTATAAGGGTGGTCATCAGGCCTAGGCTAGACCTTGGGACTTTATATAATTCACAGAACATGAATAATGAAATGGATGACTTATGTCATGTCTTCCAAGAAAAAGCACATGCTTGGATTCAGTCTTCACTTATACCTGTTTACTATTGTCTTCTAAGAGATCTCGTGTGCATTCTTTTGAGTACCTACTGTTTACTTATTTCACTATTGTACACTACCTGTTATATATATTCACTGACATATTATCACAAAACATTGGTGTTTTCCTACTGTGATTTACTCTCGCACCCTGTTTGGGTCCTATTTTGGGCTGAAATAGATTATATGATTGCAGGCATTGATCAGGGAAAATGCCCTGCTACAGGTAATTGATGTGCTTCTTAGGATTCAAAGGGCATGAGACTGAGTTGTGGATTGCGATTCTCCTAGTCTCTTGTTTTTCTATTATTATTTTGAGACTTATATTTCTTATTACTTCAATGTACTTCTTTGGCTTCTTTTCTAGAACATGTGACATGTTGTGTCATCTTTAGTATTGAATGATGCTTAGTTATTTATCTTATCAGTCTTCTACTATTTTTTTCAATTATATGTTGTTCAATACTTCTGATATTGTTTATTATTATTCCTCTATGTTAACCTCTACCAATGAGGGCATATTTTCCCCACTACCATTCCCTAGGCCCTCGCTGCTAGTCGGAAACCTCTGACATTTGGGGAAATGCACTTGAGGCCATGTGGCCAAACAGGCACGAGGAACTAGTTGGGTTGCATCCAAATCTAGGATGTTACAAAGTGGTATCAGAGCTTTATTTAATGTATTTCAATAAGGTTTTGGGAAGATATAAAGGAAATGGGATTTGGTCATTATCTATTCCTGGGAGTAGCTACCACATGTACAGGGAAAATCCAAATTGCCTCAAATTGACTTGTGATTTTTTGATTTTGTGTTGTTACAGTTAATTCGATTTCATCATTGGGTGATGCACTTGTTTTGTACTGTTATTATTGATATCATAGTGGTTCTATTTTTTTGAAATCCGATGATATGAGGGTATTCCATCATATGCATCATATAGGAACTTGTTAGAAATCACACGCCATGCATTCTTCCCATTCCATTTTGAGAACATTACTTATTTCATGTTATTTTGACAGATGTTGCACTCGATATGCATGATGTTGTGAGAGATACTCTGATAGTTATTCATGTTGTTATGATAGGTATATTGTTAAGTGTTATGGTTGAATATGATGGATGCCACACTTTGATTCCTAGTGAGTATGGTCCCTCTTGAATAGGAAATTGGTGGACCATGATTCGGACATCGAATATAGATTGTATTGTTATGTGCTATATGTGGATTTCAAGAATTGATTTGTGGGGATTATGTGTCCCCATATATTGGAATTTGGCACACTGTTTCTTTATTTTGAAAAAATAGGGGTTTCTAGAATGTTTCTGAGGCTTACTATTTGGAAAACCATACAACATGGCGTGTAATCCTATGAGAACACGCCATGTGTTCTTTTTTTTGGGAAGAAATAAATTTTCCAAGTACACACCATGTGGTAAATGACCATGTCACTAGATGTGTGAAAGAAAAGATGGGTTGTTGAGTTTTGATCAGAACACAACGTGTACCATATGTACACCCCATGCAATTTTACATAGGAAGACTCATGTGGCTCTAGCCATGTAAAATTACATGGCCAGGAGGAAAGGACTTGAGTACATGTCGTGTTTCAGCTTGACATGTTGTGTACTTAGGATGTTTACATGAACAAGGAAGTTAGACTTACATGCCTAGGTGAGAGTTAAAAGGGACACGTCATGTGTCGTGATGACACACTGTGTACCTGGGGTGTTTACATGCCCAAACCAGTAGAAGTACACAACCATGTAAGGGATTAAGTGTACACGCCATGTATGATTCCTACACCCCCTGTACTAATATTTTGTTAACTTTTGAGGATTTTATTCTCCTATTTAGTTTTTAAATTCTTGAAATGCATACCTTGATAACTAATCTTATACTGAGGTGAATGTTTTGGACTTTACAGAGTAATTCCACCAAAACAACCTCTAGTGGTATCCCAGGAGGTTTATGATGATCATACCCTAGAGGTGCTAGGCCATGGGCTAACAGTGGGCCCTCTAGACATACCAATGGTGGAACCAATTGTTATACCGAACACATATGCTGATTCAGTTTTCTACGAAGAATTTATAAGGTTTATTAAAACCATTTAGGGTGCACCACAACCTGCCACGTCTATGGAAAAACTAACCCAATTGTTCCAATAGTAGCATCCACCCAAGTTTTCTAGGAAAAGCAGGCCACAGGCTACAGAGTCATGACTAGAGGCCATGTTATCAATCTTTGAGCATATTGAGATGACTCTGGAGAATAGGGTCAAGATTGAGACTTATATGTTGTGTGATTCCAAAAAGAGGTTGTGGGATGTTACCACATAGATAGAGCATCAACGAGACATGGTGTAGGAATATTTTCAGAAATTATTTTATGAAAAATTCTATCCCAAGACACTACCCATGAGTTTTTTCATCCTTATAAGGGAGTTATATCAATTATGGATTACTTCAACCACTTTACTGAGCTCCAATGCTTCACACCTATTATGATGGGTGATGATTTTTCAATGGATATGTGATTTGAGGATGGTCTCATGTACGACATATGATCATAGGTGAATATATTCCAGCTAAATACCGTATTTGTTATAGTAAGCCAGGTGCTGATTAATGAGTGGAATCAGCGGGAATCTGGAGGTGCGAGCTAGGGAGGTTCAACACCAAGATCTGGTACTATTTCAACCAGTTGAAGGAAGTGTTTTCTAGAGATTACACATGGATAATCTAGTACACAAAACGTATCTTTTGGTAGCCAGGTGAGGTGATTCTAGTGTGGAAGAATTTGGAATACTATACCTCAGTTCCCAATGGATCCATTCGAGTGCCGAGCTTGTGGAAAGATGGGACACTTACACTAGTTTTTTAGGAAAGTTCCACCAAAACCTAGTAAGAGAGGTTCTTCACTAACTCCACATTCAGAAGTACGATCCGTAGCTTCTCACCAATCAGGGAACTGGAATGCATCAAGCCATTCAGGATGAGGTAGTGGTCATGGTCGTGGTATCCGAACCCCAATATCACAATGATAGTATGGTGGGTCATCTTAGGGAATCCAGGAAGTGTATTAGGGCTGCAGTATAGGCCAAAATTATGCAGTGAAACAAACCCAACATGAGCAGCATTCCATGCCTTCTTATATCAGAGGTACTATTCTAGTCACCTCTAATTTAGCTTATGTACTCTTTGATAATAGGGCTTCACATAGTTTCCTATCTATGCTAGTTGTGGAGAGCCTAGTGATTATTATTTTTACTTTTTATGACATTATGAAACTAGAAACACTATTAGGGATCAAAATGGCAGATGTGCAATAGTGCAATGAGTGGCCCCTTGAAATTGGTGGATGTCACTTCATTTGGGATCTCTATTACATAGAGATGATAGGATTTGATGTCATACTCAGAATGGTTTGGTTAGTACCCTTTAAATAATTCATCAATTTCTATCACAGCAGGATGAGTTATATGTCACTAGAAGGAAGATAGTTTCTACACAAGGGAGAGTGGGATGTCCAGGAAAGATGAGCTGGACCTGATCATCGTGGGTTGAGTGGGATAACAACATAGATTGCTAGTTTATATCTAGATGACCAGAGAACACATCAGATATTTTTCCCTCCTGTGGTTGATCATTTCAAGGATGTTTTCCAGGATGAATTTTCAGGGTTACCTCCGGAGAGAGAGGTAGAGTTCATGATTGAGCTAGTTCTAAGAGTTTCACCAGTATCCATTCCTCCTTACATGATGGATACAATGAAGCTAGAGGAGCACAAGAGGCAGCTAGGGGATTTAGAGGAAAAAGAAATTATTCGACCTAGTACTTCTCTGTGGGGTCCAATGGTCCTTTTTGCAAAGAAGGTAGATGATACCCTCAGGATATGCATGGACTATCAGAAACTGAACCAACTGATGGTTAAAAACCGATATCCATTACCACGAATATATGACTTATTTTATCATCTTCAAGGAGGCCATGTGTTATTCAAAGTTAAATTATGGTCAGGATATCACCAGGTACGTTTTTGATCTTCAGACATACCTCATACCACATTTCTTAGCAGGTATGGTCTATACGAGTATGTGGTTATGCCATTTAGTCTCACAAACGTGCTGAAGATTTCATGGCACTAATGAACCGAGTGTTCCATACTTACTTGGATTCTTTTTTGGTGGTATTAATGGATGATATATTGTTATATTATCAAAAACGACATGAAACACATCTTAAGATCATTTTGAGTACACTGAGAGAGCATCAGTTATATGCTAATCTCTCAAACTGCCACTTCTGGATGGATTAGATTCATTTCCTAAGTCACTTCATCTCGGAGACATGATTATTAGTGGAACCAAAGAAGGTGAGAGTAGTAGTTACCTAGGAGCATCCTAAGAACACCTTTGAGATTCAGATTTTTCTAGGGATGTCTAGTTTTTATAGGCATTTCATACAAGACTTATCATGATTATCAATGATGATAATGGTATTGACAAAGAAGGGTGTGAATTACGTATGGTTAGATTCATGAGAGATGGAGTTTCAAGAGCTGAATATGAGATTAACATCATCTTTGATACTAATTTTTCTAGAGCCAGGTAGGAGTTACACTGTGTATTGTGACGCATTAGGTGACGGGCTGCAAGTAGTGCTTATGCAGAGGGATCAAGTCATTGCATACATGTTTCAGAAGTTCAAACCAAATGAGAGGAACTATCTGATTCACAATCTCAAGAGATCTGCGATTGTTCATGCCTTACACTATTGGAGACATTACTTATTGGGAGAGAGTTTTGTGGTATAAACAGACCAAAAAAGTCTCAAGTACTTCTTTACTCAGTGTGATCTAAATTTGAGGCAATGAAGGTGGGTGGAATACCTTTAGTATTTTGGATTCGAGATTTACTACACACTTGGGAAAGGAAATGCAGTGGCTGATTCTCTGATCAGGAGGACTCAGAGAAAGGTAGTGCAGTAGGCTAGTAGTAAGTGGCATCTTGTGGCGTTTTTCTCTGATATATACTTGGAGGTGGACGATAGTCTGGGGAAGACTTTCCTTTCTTATTTATCTGTGACTTCTACCCTCCTAGATAGAGTGAGGATGAGATAACTATCTGATTCTGAAGGCATAGTCTTGCAGGAGAGTATAGTATGTGGGGATCCACCTCTTGGTTGGGCGGTAAGTGATTATGAGATCTTGCAGATCCATTTACGTGTTTGGGTTTCAGTGGACATATTTGAGGAGTTGATATGGGAGTTTCATGCTTTAAATTGGGCAGTGCATCCCAAAGTTACCAAGATGTACCGTTTCTTACACCATCTATACTGGTGGATGGTTATGAAGAAAGAGGTTGCTGGTTTTGTTATGAGGTGTTCCACGTGTCAGTAGGTGAAGGGAGAACATCATCATCCAGCTAGGATTTTATGGAGGTTACCTATTCCAAAGTAGAAACGGGATTGTGTCATGATGGTTTTCGTTATGGATTTACTAAGGCCACCCTATGATAATGATTTTTTTATGGGTGGTGGTTGATAGACTTACAAAGTTTGCTCACTTCTTGTCGATCAAGGAGACCTTTGGTGTTAATGATCTTGGGGATATATATATTTGTGTGGTGGTACGACTTCATGGGGTATCTTATTCTATCATTTTAGATAGGGAATACCTCTTTAATTATTGTTTTTGGAAGAGTTTTTAGAGGGATATCGGTACACAGGTGCTTTTGAGAACATCATACCACCCTCAGACTGATTGGCAGTTAGAGTGTACAATAAAAGTAGAGGAGGACATGCTGCGAGCATGCATCCTAAACTTTAGGGGCTCTTGGGAGAAGTGTATTCCCCTAGTTGAATTTTCTTACAATAATAGTTTCCAATAGACTACAGAGATGGAAACTTATGAGGATTTGTATGGTAGGCCATGACGATCACCTCTATGCTGGCTGGAGTCAGGAGAGGCAGCTTTACTAGGACCATGTCTCGTGAAGGAGACTTATGAGAAGGTACAGTTGATTCAGAAGTGGATGAATACTACGTAGTCTCATCAGAAATCTTATGCCAATCTCCACAGATGACCTCTAGAGATCGGGGATGGGGATCAGATTTTCTTGTGCATTGCACTGAGGTTGGTACATAAGATAATCATGATACATGGTAAGATTTCACCAATATACATCGGTCCGTTTGAGACTTTAGAGAGAGTTGGGCTAGCTGCCTATTGACTGCAGTTACTTAAGAGGTATGGGGATATGAAAGAAATCTTCCATGTTTCTCAGTTGCAACATTACTTTTCAAACCTGTCTCACACATTTATGCCTCAGGAAGTGAATTTATAAGAAGATGAGTCCTTTGAGGAGCATCCCATTCATATTTTGGATCGTAGCATGAAGGTTCTCCATGGCTCATCTTTTCCTTTGGTGTGGGTGATATGGAAACATGTCCAAGTGTAGGATGAGACTTGGGAGTGCGAGACTGACATATGATCACAGTGGCCAGAGTTGTTCTCTTATATTTCTTCATCACCCTTGGAAGGTAAATTGAAGGAAAAATTTCTTTATGGGGGTAATTTTGTAAAAAACCAGTTCTTCCTTTGAGATGATGATCTTTCCTTATTAGTTGATATATAAGAAATTGGGGGAAAAGTGGTCAAGGGGATGGCTGTAGGCCTGTTACACAATGTGATTGGGAACTACACACTGTTTACTTAGCTGTACACACCGTGTATGGAAGGCTACACACCATGTAATCCTGGTACACTACCACATAAAGGTCAAGCTAGGAAACTATACGGACACAGTGTGTAATATCAAGTACACACCATGTACTTTTTTTAATGATTAAATTAGGTAGTAGAATCATTTTTTGTTAGATTGATATAAGGCTCATTCGGGGCTTCGAACATCATCGTTGAGAGCCATTTTCCTCCCCGATTGTTCATCAGAACCCTGATTCCTTTGCTGTCAGTTCTGTTTGAACCTGGTTGATGAGATCTCGATTCCTCTTGACCCTTTATTCCTGATTTCTTCTCTAAATCTAGTTATTTAAGGTTGAGTATTTATACCCATTTTGTATATCTACCCCATTATATAGAGAATAAAAGCCTAACGCTAGACGAGGAGAGTCGTACGAGTACGAGGTAGGTGGTTTTGTGATTTTCGCAAATTGTCTTGATGTGTATATATTCCGGAGTGTCATGCACCCATTTTTAGGGTGTCTCTTTATTGAATATTGAACCATATTATTTTCTATTTATGATTGGCTAATTTATTAGATTATTTGAAATCATGTTTAGGGTTGAGAACTATGATTTAGGGCTACCCCATGGGCTTGTTTCCCTTGGACGACCGTGTGACCAAGAATGCCTCTTAAGCTTGACTTGAACTCCCATTAATGGGTTGTTGAAAATGTATTTCACATTATATGAACTTCCAAAATGAGTTCCTTATTTTGTAAAGCCTTAAAATTGTTTAAATTTTATAATTGGATTATTATATGTTTTTCCCATGTGAGTTATCCTTGATTGACCATGTAATAGTTTAATTTACATGTGTTGGTTATTATGTATACTGAGCCCATGTGAGTTGATTATGTTAAGGCCATGTGAAAGTTTAATTCAGATGTGTTTCTTTTGAGATGAAATCTATAATTTAATTAAATGATAAAAATAGGTAATTATTAATGGGCGAGCCACAATATTAGTTAAAAGACAAGGTCAGGATCATGTGACTAATTTCTCCTTATAAACCCTGGGTGAACCATTAGATCAGTTAAAAGACAATGGATGGGATCAAGAGGTTAACTATGTAAAGTCCATGAGCGAGCCAGATATGCGGTGGTTGGGCTCATTGAGTCTTATTTTAAAATTTTGAGAGAACCTAGGATTCATTGAGGGATACCCTGGCCAGACTCTATTTGAAAATGATTAAATAATTATTGTGTCATGAGTTGATGGTTACTTTTATACAGAGGGTCTTCGGTCTTAGGATAGACCTCAAGACTTTATATAATTAATGGAACTTGAATAATGAAATGGATGACTTATTATGCATATACCAATCCAAATCACAAGCTTGGATTTGGTATTCACTTAATACCTATTTACCATTGTCTTATGAGACATATGTTATGCTTACTTTTGAGTACCTACTATTTACTACTTTCACTATTGTACACTACATATTATATATATTAACTGATAGATTGGAACAAACCTTTGGTGGTTTCCAACTGGGATTTAGTCTCACACCCTATTTGGGTCATGTTTTGGGCCCAAATAGATTATATGATTGCATGTATTGATCAGGGAAAGAACCCTGCTATAGGTACTTGATGTGCTTCTTAGGAGTCAGAGGGCATGGGAATGAGCCGAGTCTTGCAATGCTTCTTAGTCTCTTTTTTTTCTATTGTGCTTTAGAGACTTATATTGTGTATTATTGCAGTGTTCCTATTTGGATTATTTTCTAGAACATGTGACATGCTGCATCATATTTGGTATTGAATGATTCCTGGTTATTTATCTTGTAAGTATTTTTACATTTATTTCAATTATATGTTGTTTGATGCTACCACTATTGTTTATTATTATTCCACTATGTTACACTCTACCAATAAAGGCATTGTTTCCCCACTATCACACCCTAGGCCCTCACTGCTAGTTGGAAGCCTCTGGAATTTGGGGAAATGCTCTTGAGGCCATGTGGTTGACCAGGTATGGGGAACTAGTTAAGTGGATTCCAGATTTGGGATGTCACACCTATAACCATTAATTACAAACCAGTTTAAGAAATTGAATTTACATTTGGTACCGTGACTATCCATCAAATTCATTTGACAAATGAATTCAAATTTATAGATAAATACTTATAAATATAATCCTATAAACATCCTATAAACTATTAATTTTGGGAATTTGATATCCATTATTCAATCCTGTAAGGATTTAAATGTATAAGAAGTACTTTGTGAGATTCAACTTATGGAGAAACCTCTACACTATTATGAAAAATATAAAGGTGATCTTGTTCCTACTCTGTAATAGTAATTGTAACAATATCGCTTTTGGAATCCCTTCACATGAAGGGCTTCCACATTGATGAGATGTTAGGAGACCAATGATATCAACATATGATAGGACCATTTGGATGACTTAGATTATTTATATACCATTTTAAAATTTATATATACCATTCAATGTGGGAAAACTATCTATAATTTATAGGACCATGTAGTTGAATCTCTCTAACCAAGTGAACCATCAAGTGCTCCATTATATCAAAGAATGATTATGGGAAGAACATATAAAATTCACATAATATAACTAAAATTTATTTATTCATGATAGATAATTTCATTGGGTCTATAAATTTACTATATATAGATTTGTAAATGAAGCAAATTCAGATCAATGCATGTCGTACATTTTTAGCCAGAATGAAATGTAAAGCTACAAGAATAAAATATTCAATAAAAATATGAAAATCATGTGATTTTAGACTATGTAAAAACAAATTAGTCCTTTAAATGATATTATTTATATTTTATGAATATCTCTCTAGAACTTTGACACTATTAAGGAAGTTTGAAAAATTTAAAAATTCCTTATTTGTATAGAGTTTAAGCTACTGGAGGAAAAAAAGTTCATCTTTAACCCTTCACTACTGCCAACTCTTCCCTTATCCCAATTTAAATCATTTAAAACCTAACCTTAATTCCATATTTTGTTTTCTATAGTATATTTATTAATTTTCCAATAATACTATCCCATAAATATATTTCTACATGCACAACATAAAGAAAATGTATGACATACATATAATTCTAGTATGATAATTCAATGAAAATTGATCTTTTTTCTAACCTAATTTCATAAGTTTTTTGTAAATTTTTTTATATAAATTAGTGTCAATATCTTTTACTTTATTGAATAGTTGATAAAATGTTAGTGGAGATGGTGTTATACCTTGTTCTATATTTCTATATAATGATATCGTACGAGATTAAAAATTTTATCATCGGGGTAAAATTTTGTGATGTCTTAAAAACATAGTCTTTGATGAATGTTTCAATCTAAAAATATGTTTAAATTCATCAAAAATGGGACACCTAAATATTTCTTTAATTGTATACCCTAAAAAATCTTCATATGAAAGAAATTAATTTATCATCCTATATAAAATAGGCTCGCAATGTGAACTCTTCACTTCTATGAGCATCATACAATGTAACATCAGTTTCACAAATTGATCTATGATCTTAAATGAGTGAAGAAAAATAGACAACAATATCATTAATGGGTTGTTTTGGTCTAGATATAAGTACAGAAAACATCATTTATTTTATCTTCATGCATAAACACTAAGAAAATTTCTAATTTACCAACATAACAACCCATTACCGTGAGTATGATTTATGAACCCAAAAGTATTTATTTAATCTATAGATAACAAAAAATGAAGGTTTCTCACCTAATTTACAAATTCAGGATTCCCATATTCAATTCTCTTTCACTAAGGAGAGTCTGATGGGTGACATAGTTTCCCATATTCTATTATTGTATCTTCATGCCATGTAAACTGTATAGCAGATTCCTAACATTCACATAGTTTTATAAATCTTGGAATGATAGGAAGGTACCAAAAAACATTTAAAGGACTTGATTCATCTTTATTATATCAATTCATTCCACACATAAGGCATTTTCTAAGAGATTCATGATTCTTAAGAAAATATACAACCATTATATTGGCATGTATTTTTTAGAGATCATACCCACTGAATGTAACATTCACTTAGCATCATATGTTCAATAAGGAAACCAATTTTCTTCTGGTATCATATAATTTAAGAGACCAAGTAGTAATATAGAACTTTTATTGCTCCATCGACTACCATCTTTGAAATTAAATAACATCATTATAGTTGAAAATGTTGTATATTTAGTACAGATGGTATAAAATTGTATCTTAAAAAAATTACTTAACTTCTCAATCAATTTTATATAATCATGAATTCCATATTCACGTTTCATTTTCATTTCTTCCATATAATCTCTATTACTATTTACACTTGTATTCATATCAAATGATCCATAAATGGAAATATCAACCCAATCATTATGTACATTCTATTTTTCCCATTTTTAGTCAAACATTTATATCTCTGATGTATTCTGTGAAAAATCAAATGTTCTTACAACTCTACTGGACAAATATGTATTAAATAACAATAATATAAAAATGGACAATGTAATTTAAAATGGTAGTATGTATTCTCTATTGAAAATTTGATCATCTCTTTAACACTATCATCATAATTATTTGTCATATGATTAACATCCATATATTTTTGACTCATATTCATCTTATGATGATTAATAATATTCATTATGTCCAAAATAATTAATAAATTCACATTAGGTATGCATATAATGATATATACAATGATATGTAAAGAAAGTATCAGAATTTAAGTGTATTCGTTGTCTATTTTGGGAATGTTTACATATCCTAAAAATGTTTTTTATTGAAATATAAGAGTAATTTAAATAAATTTTAAACATTTGGTAAATAATATTTCAATTTGATCACATTAAAAGTTAATAATGTCAAGAAAATTAACTTCCGTTGTGGTTATAGGGATAATTCAAGTAGAGTATATCACAAACCTTAAAATAAGTTCAAACAATCTTTTAAGAGGTGGAGTTTTTTCTAGAATAAATTTTAAATGATTTAATTTGGAAATAATGTTTTACAGTTATCAAATGTTTCTATTAAGGTAAAAAAATAAATGATATTTATGAAATTATTAAAAATGAAACCCTAAAATAGGGAATAATTAATTTATTCTATTACATCAATGATTCAAAACCTTTAAAACTAGTTATCCAACCCATGAACCCATTATATAAGGGCCCAGATCCTGATATCCCTTACCTTTGTGGGTTTGGGGTGTTGGAGGCACCTGGAGGAGGTTAAATGATGTTTGGAGGAAAAGGGGGATCCACTACAAAAAATGGAATGACTATGATGTGGCACCCTAGGTTATTCCATATTATAGGTGGATATAGTTTGAAGCTGGTGGCTACACAATAGAACCTTGAGGAGCCACTAACAAATCCTTCTTTGTCGTAGAACGGTCTCTATGATACGGTATAGGGTGAGCTCATGGGGGATTTTGAGGCTACTGCCAAAATCAAGGTACTTATTCCATGGTGGTTGGGATGCAGCGTAGCCTCTCTTTGGAAAAGGGGTTCTTATAACACAATGCTTAATGATATATTTTTTCCCTATATCTACTTTTATAGGATTTTTTGCTGGTTCTTGTACATGCCTTTGACTAAGGGGGACTACAACATGATCTCTTGGGTTGTTCCATAGAATGCCATATGTCAGGGAGGGAAGTAGTGTGGTCATAAGGTTTGTGCTGTGGTCTTCTAAAATTTTTCCTTCTTATAAATACCATCTAGTCCATTCAAACATGATTTTATCCCAAGTCTCCACTAAAACCATAGGCACTCTGAGGAGGGTTTTGATTATCATCAGATCACTTTTTGATAGGGATTGATCCCGCATTCCCATGTTCAATCTGTAACAATCCAATGTACATTCTATCTCCCTTTTTGAGCAGTCTCTCTCCATTAGATCTATTTTACTCATAATTATTATTTATATGTTGTAGATTTTGATCTTCATCATTCTAATAGAGTTTTACTTGTCATTTTTTTTGGTGTTCTCAGGTCATTTTATCCTTGGGAGATCGTAGTTTCTTACGAGAGAGATGATCGGAGATCCACAACATTGATCCATTCTCATGCGAAGGATGATGATACCTTTGAGGTAGGGGATTTGTTTCTTCTATTTTATTTCTGTGCCATCATAAATTGAACATGGTTTATCCCTTTTTATTAATGTGAAATTTACGTAATAAATATTAAACCAGATTAAAGAATGGAATTTGTTTTGGATAGAGATCACACTATTTATACAATGATAATGGTTTCCTTATTGATTTTATAGATTGTTTTCTATCTATACTATTCTTTTTGATAATGTTTTTTATGCTACAATTCATTATGTTGTTGATAAAATTGGCAAATAATGTAAATTTGGAATTAATTGGCTAGCTAAAGAACTTAAAGAGGCATGTTTAATAATCTAGTTTTTCATTTAATTTAATGGCAATAAAATTGATTCAAGTATGAATATTTAGTTGAATCTGTTATTCCATGTGTTAATGGAATTTAATAAAAAACATAAATCATGTGAATTATTTTCAATTAAAATAATAAAAAAGGCATGTTAATTGAGAATTTTTCTTCTCACAGTTTGATGAAAAAAGTTTTATGCTATAGAGCATGTGTAAAAAAATTTGATTTCTAATTATAGATGATTTATTAGCCTACCCATGATTGGAATATATGAATGATCAATTTGTTATTTCAAGGTGGAAAAACAGTATTTTTTACAGATAAATATTTGGGGCTGAGAGTGCCCATTTTTTATAAAGGTTGGATGACTTTTCTTTGGGGTTGAGTGATCCCATTTTCATGTAAAGGAAAAATTCATTATTTAAGGGAATATTTTCCCCTATTGCCTATTATTGTTTTTTACATGATTATTTTTTCTCAAGAAATGAGCCTTGTGATGTGATATGATCCTAGGATGGCTGAGCATTATATAGATGATGATGTGTGGGTATGGAGGCCCAAGGTTGTGGCAAAAGTTGACACCTATGATGGAGAGATGCAAAGGGATATGAATTATGGTGAATAGGATGGAATCGGGATAGTTGGAATGTATTGAATCTGGGATTACCCATTAATTCATGAAAAGAATGATGCTTGCTTCTTAAGATTTCATTTAAAGGTATGGAGGGCTGAGTTACATTTTTGTCAGTATTCCTTTCCCCGATACATGAGTCAGCTAGATGTGCTTGGTTGAATCTCTATCTCTGGTAGATTATGATGTTTTCCTAGAGTACCTATAATTATGTAAAGTATGATCATGTATAATAATATTTTAATCCATGGGGTTGGTGTTGTTGGAATTAAAATGAGATAATATCAATAGCCATGGACTCAATTGGATTATTCTTGGAGGACATGGAATTCAATTTATTGGTTAATAAAATGAATCTGGATTAATATTTATGTTTAATTAATGATTAATGAATGAATTAACATAAATTTAATTGTTTACTGAAAATATATTTTATTTAATGTGCATATTTAATATTCTTATATGCTTATAGGATATCTAGTTCTTAGCAGAAGTAACTGGGAGTCTGAGAGGCACTAGCTATAGTTGAGTCTAAGACTAGGTTATGACTATAATGTGTATGTGATCTATATTTTATCCCTTATATTTTATGATTTCATATGCTACCCCACCTGTGTTAGTTAGGGATACTAGCACTTAGTGGACTCTGGGAGGGTGTTTTCCCTAATATCGAGGTTGGAAAGGATAGATTGCTGACTACCCCCTCTATACCTACTCTCTTCCCTTAGTAGTATTATGTGTTCGTATGCATGGTGGTTAGTTTCCCATATATGTGTATAGAGGGTTGTAATTTCTTTTGGTTATTACACACTAATGTACCCCTAGATATTTTATCCAAAGGATTTTTATATGTATGATGTGTATAGGATGTGATAGATTGAGGCACCTTACTCAGTATATAAGTTGTGATGGATTGCGGTATAATACTAGATGTATGATACAAGTTATACAAGATGTTTTGGATCTCAAAAAATACATGGTCATCATATAGAGATGTGGATATGATGATGTGATGCAAGAGGTGTATGTTGTGATACTTATCACATGTGTTTTTAGTTCGACATCTTTTAGAGAGAGATGTCTTAGGACATATGATGTTAGGGAAGAGTGGTAAACCAGAAGCGAAGCATTAGTGGGGTACCCTTGATTTTTCATTACTACAATATATGATATCTTGTATGCGACACTTGGTGAGAGATATACTTGATGAGGCTAGGAACTTTGTATACCTATTTAGGTGATGAGTTAGTTTCACTGTTGTTCATTGTGATTTAGTATTATTTATTTATCTTTTGCATGAGAGGATATGAGGAGGATACTATTGAGTACACTATAATTCTCAACCAATGTATTTATAAACTATTTTTCAGGTTAGTAGGACTAAGTTGATATCAGTGGGGATATTACTAGCTCTTGGTTTTGGAGGAGCTGTTTGGGAATCATGGTCGTTGTTGAGTTTACCTTTTTAGAATTCATATTTTTCCTTCTAGTTGTTTTGGTATTGTATAAAATTATAAGTATGCACTTGGTATTATTTTAACTATAAAACTAATAGTTGATTGGTGTATCTATCTTATCTCTCTCTTCTACATGTTCTCTTAGAGGTTAATGGCTCCCATTTTTATGTATAATATACCATCGATGCTAGTCGTCAATTTGGGGCCTACTGGTAGAGGGACTGATATAGTCACCATCTCCGCTCTCTCATTACCGGCCTAGGAGGGGTACTCTTTGGGGGGATGGGGTCATGATAGAGTGGTATCAAAGGTTCATTTTTAGGGATAAGATGGAGTTTGGAGTTAGGAATAGGTGAGACTGCATGGGTTGGTATGGAAATGGTTCCAATTGAGTTTAGTAAGCGATGTAAACACGAGATATAGGCTGAGACATGGGTATTTAGGCCCCCAATGATCTGATTCATGGAACTTTATGTTTATCAATCCTACTAAATGAAGTGATACTGGTTGTAAGGTAGAGACCTAGGAAATGATCATGCATAATCATTATTAATGTCTGTAATTGAAATGGGTTAACCCTGGGTTATGTCAATCCTCAAAAGAATAAAATGAATGAATTAATAAATAAATGTCAAGTATTCCATATTCTATTTTTAGGAGTCTAACTATTTTTTCTTCTTGTAGATATAGCTTAAGGTTTATGTCTTCATTAGTTCTGCACCAAAGATGTTTAGCAGGATGAGAAAAATAATCACCAAAGAGTAGAGGTTGATGACAACGGTACTTGGAGGTGGTCAATCTGAGATTTTTAGTGCCAATGTCTATGGAAGCACGAGGGATCCATTTTATTCTTAGTCATAGAAAATTGGTTAGATAATGTGAACATCACTTTCATTTCAATCTGTGATCAGAAAGAGAATTAAGTTTCTTTGGTTTTAATGATGCTTCATAGGATAGTAAGTATATGGTGGATCTTGTTCTTTAGGGATCACATGGATACTGTGGTATCCTGGGAGATGTTTTGAGACCAGTTCTAAGAAGAGTTTTTTTCTTTGACCATGAAGGTGGATAGGCACTAAAAGCTGCTTACCCTTAAACAAAGGAGTTCCAGTTTGTGATAGTTTAGGATTCATTTCAGGACTCTTTTGAGATATACTTTACACTTTTTCCTAAATGATCAGCCTAGAGTGAGGAATTTTGGGGAGGATTTTCATCTTAACATCCAACACCATGTTACAATTTCCATATTGTTGAGATATCGCATGGTGTTGGAGAGAGAAAAATTTACTTATAGGATGTTGTTTAGAACTGAATCATCATGATAGGAGAGTATTCATGATTCATCATGCAGAATATCTATTGTATAGGGTTCTCAGTTTCTTAGATAAAAGAGTTTTCTATCATATGGGGGTCAGTCCTAGATCTCATCATCTTGTTTCTCCTAAGGTGGAAGTCTCTGAATTTTTCCAAGGGATTAAAACCATGTTTTTATTATGGAGGTCACGATCATCAATAGTGAGAGTTCTTGACTATTATGAGAATATAATGTACACTAGGTGTTTTACTTTAGGTTCCCTTATTGAGGCAGGTTCAGTAGAGGCAACAACAGTAGGTTGTTCTAGATTGGGATCAACAAAGATGAGATGAGCTAGCCAGTGGATTTCCCAGAGATTATCTTTATCCATAGAGAGAAGAGAGCCCCCATGGAGTTAGACTTCATAAATGGACAGAGAGGATGTGTATTAGGTCATGGTCAACTTCATGCCCTGGCGTTTCTAGTGCCAGGAGAGCCATATATTGTTCAAGTTACCCTTTCCTTATTTTCCACCCGGGTGCAGGAATTTTGTATTCAGGAGTTACACGCTCATTTATATCACCTTACCATGTCTTTTATTTGGTAATTGAGGTGGATAGGCATCCAGTTCCCATATATTTTACTATTCTAGTTGGAGGTTTAGCTTACCTATATGAATTATATAGAAACTGTGATCCCGTGTTGGGGTTGCACTGCTCTTTGGGAGAATTCCTATGTTTGTGGATTCAACCTTATGATATTATTTTCATCATGGATTATATGGATTCAATGCAAGATATTTTGGATAAATTATAGAGAAAAATTGTGTTATATGATTCTATTGGAGAGCCAATATTTTTTCATTAGAGAGTGATACCCTCAGATGGGTTAGAGGTGTGTTTCATCCTTGGCTTTCTTTATGGAAGATTTGATGTTGTGTTTGCCAGAGTTTCAACATGAAGTGTTTCCTAGTGTATTGAAAGAGTACCCAATGTTTTTCAGAAGAGGTTTTTCTATTTCCCCCTTGAAAAGTGATTGAGTTTAGGCTTGATCTATTACCAGGTTTTTTTTCCAATCTTTATGTATTTATATTTAATGGTTCCTTCTATGTTGTGAGAGCTATGATTACTGCTTGGTGATATGTTGTAGCAAGGTTTGTTCAGCCGAGTGTGTCACCTTGGTATGCAGAAGTTTTTTTTGAAGAAGGCTGATAAAATTTTGTAGTTTTTTATAAATTATCATCACTTGAATAAGGTATTAGTAAATAACTGATATCCCCTTCCACAAATTGATGAATTATTCAATTAGATGAAATAATCTAGTTGGTTCTCAAAGAACAATCTATGGATAAGATATCATCAAATGTAGGTGAAGGATGAGGATATTATAAATACCACATTTTGATGTCATCATGGGAATTATGAGTTCATTATAATTTCATTCAGTGTGATGAACACTCCCACCATGTTCATGGGTTTGATGAACGCAATGTTCAGGGTGTTTGTAGATAATTTTTTGGTTATTTTCATTGATGGCGTCCTTGTGTGATTCATGTTTGAGGAGGATAATATAGAGAATCTACTTTCCATTTTGGGATTTCTTCATCATGAGTAGCTATTCATGAGGTTTTAAAGTGTTTTTTCTAGGATCTTGAAGTTAATTTATTGGGTAAGTTCATGTCCTAAAAAGGAGTAGGTATAGACCCTTCAAATATAGAGGCAATCTTTTATTTGGCCGACCAAAGACTGTTGTTGAGGTTTGGATTTTCCTTAGTAATGTTGGATATTATAGGAGGTTATTAGACAATATCTATTGGATTGAGACTCCTCTAATATCCTTGACCAGAAATGATCACGTGTTCTTATGGACTGACTAGTGTTAGGAATCTCCCAAGTACCTAAATGAGATGTTGGTCAATGCTATGATCCTTTATTTTCCAGTAGAAGGAGTTTAGTTTGATGTTTTCTATGAAGCTTCACATTTTGGGATGGGTTGTGTTGTGATATAGAAAATATCAGTTGTTTCTTATGCATCTTAGAAGTTATATCTTCATTAGTGTAAATATTCCATCCATGATACCGATCTAGTAGCAGCCATGTTTTCCTTGGATTTGTGGTGACATTACCTCATGAGTGAACATTTTTTGGATTTTACCAATCATAAGTTCCTAAGGTATAACTTCAATCACCATGAATTGAACATTATCTAGTGATGGTGGATGGAATTATTATATGATTATAACTTCTATATTTAGTATGAAACATTAAAGGGATATTTTGTGGTTGATGCATTGAGAAGGATATCACTTAGTAATGTCATGCGTGACTCTAGATATTTTTGGAGTGTAATGGAAAATCTCTTAGTGATGTGTCTAGATATGGGAGAGTTTGGAGGAAATTTTTTTCTTATCTAGATGATATTAAAACTGTATTTGGTGCATTAGGTGGAGGAGTCCTAGGTGGGGAATTATATTCTGGAGGTTTGGAGAGAACGAGTTGTTTTTGCCGATGCCCCTGATGACCATTTTGAGGATGAACATCACTGGTTATTGTTCCATGGTTGGATTTTTATCCCTTTGGAAATTCATGAGATAATCCTTTGAGAGTTACATAGTCCACCCTTGGTGGTAAATTCTGGTTTGAAAATGATATAACAAGTTTTGATAGGGTATTTTTAGTGTCTAGGGTTGAAGCATATAGTTATAGAGCCTGTTTTTCAATGTTTGTTTTTTCAGGAGGTGATAGCTGAGCACTGTGTTCTCAATGGTTTGATCTGTCCATTATATTTTACTCAATGGTAGTAGAGGGACATCTCAATGGACTTAATTATTTGTTTACCATGATCTTATGGAGGCTATGATGCAATATAGGTGATAGAGGATTATTTGGTTAAATCACCCCACTTTATAATGATCAGGGAGTTGAGCTTTGTGAAGGTTTGGTCGAGGAAGTATCTAGGGGAGGGGGTGAGAATCCATAGATTTTTTAGGATGATCATCTCCAATCATGATCTAAATTTTACATCAAGGGTGTGGAGGGGTTTTCAACATGCTTTTGGTTTTCAATTATTCCTTAGCAGTACTTTTTATCTACAAACATATTTTTAGATAGAGTGGACTATCTAGAATCATGAAGACATTCTATGTTCAGGTGTCCTATATTTTGGAGGTTTTTGGATGAGGAACCTTCCCTTGGTTGAGTTTTCTTATGAAAATAGTTTCCACTCCACCATTGGTATAACACCATTTGAGCTGTTGTACGACCAACCTTTTTGTTCTTTATTGTGTTGGACTAGGGTCATAGAGTTCACATTTTTTTGGCTGAAGCTAGTGCAAATCATGATAGAGATGGTTTAGGTAATTCATGAGAGGATGATTGCAATGCAGAATTGTTATATATTATATGGAGATCACATGAGGAGACCTATGGTGTTTAATGTTAGATATCAAATATTCATTAATGTGATTCCTCATTATGGGAAGTGAATCTTTGGACATTGAAGTAAGCTTTCTCTTTGGTATTTTGGGCTTTTTGAGGTGTTGTATTGTGTTGGAGCCATGGAGCATCAAATAAAAATTCCTTTATAGATGGTCCAAATACATGATGTATTTCATGTGTCATAGCTCCACCATTATCTTCTTGGCGACTCTCATGTCATTTAATGGGGTAAGATTGATGTTGACGATGAAACAACCTTTGAGGAGAAACCTATGGATATCTATGAAATCTAGGAGAATGTGTTATGTGAGCTTGATATTCCCTTAGTTATTGGATTGTGGTAGAGTAGGTTCATGTAGGAGATAACCTTGGAACATGATTCATAAATACATTCTCATTACCCTAAGATATTTTTTAGATATTCTATTATTGTAATGATTTTTTTGGATTTTGAACCATTTTGGGTTGATTGGAAGGTTTTCTCTTGTTTGCTTATTATGGACCTTCTTTCATTTGAGAGGTATATCCCCTAGGAGAGTGTTTAGGAAAAGTTTTTTTATATTACATAGTTTTCACCTTTTTCTTATGATTATGGTGGTTGAGATACTATGATGGAGAGAATCTTGAGAGGTATCTCATGAGTTTATTATTTGAATAACCCTTTCTATTTATTTAAATTTGAGTTTGTTTTTGAATTACTAAGGATAAGAATGGTTTGATAAGTATTTGATGTAATATCCATAATCTCATTATCCATTCAATTTGTGATTTTTGGGTGTTGGAGGCACCTAGAGGAGGTTCCAATATGTTTGTAGGAAGGGGGGGGGGTCACTGCCAAAAAACGGAGTAGCTGTGACATGGTGCCCTATATTGTGCCGTAGTATAGGTGGATGTGTCGTGATGTTGGGGGGGGGGGGAGGGTGCACCGTAGAACCTTTAGGAGTCACTAAAAAATATGTTATGGTGGTGGCATGGTTTCCATGCTGTGGTGTAGGAGGATCTTGGGGTGGATTCTAAGTCAATTTCCAAAATGGAGGTAGTTGTGCCATGGTGGTTGGGATGCGTCATAGCCTTATTGTTAATGAAGGGAGTCTAGTGGTGTGGGGATTAAGGCTACACCATAGACCTAGATCCACATTTTTGGATTATCCCATGGTTATAGGATGTGCCTTTGACCAAGGGGGAAGAGGAATGGTCTCTTGTGTTATATTATAGAATTTCCTATGTTAGGGAGGGATGTAGTGTGGTTATAAGGGATGTGTCACGGTCTTCAAAAAATTTCCCTAACAATAAAAAAAACCTAGGCCATTTGAACCTTGTTTTCTCCCAAGTCTTCCACTCAAACCCTAGGTACCACAGGGAGTTTTTTTGTGGATCTTTAAATCCCATTTTGATAGGTATTTGTCCTAGCTTGCCATATTCGATTTTCGTTATTCTATGGTACATTATATTTCAATTTTCTAGAAGTTTCTATCTGTTCGATCTTGTTTCCTTCATTTTCATCTTTCCATGTTGTGGAGTTTGATCTCCATCATTATAATGGTGTTTTTATTATCATTTGATGATGTGTTCATGGAATGAAATCCTTGAGAGATCATAGTTTCTTATGGGAGTGGTGATCAAAGATCTATGACATTGATCCATTCTCATGTGAATGAAATAGATGCATTTGAGGCAAGTTATTCACTAATCCTATTCTATTTATGTGCAATCATAAATTGATCATGGTTTAACACTTTGTATTATAGTTAAATTGACCAAATAAATATTGAACCAGATTAAAGAATGGAATTGTTTATGAATATAGATCACATTATTTATGCCATGATAATAGTTTTCATGTTGAATTTATAAATAGTGTGCTATCTATAATTTTCTTTATGATCATGTTTATGATTCTATGGTTTAGAATGTTTTTGATAAAAGTGGTAAAGAACATAAAGATAGAGTTAATTGGATGGCTAAATAACTTAAAGACACTTGTATAATAATCCAGTATTTCTTGTAATTTAATGACAATCAAATTGATGTGAGAATGTAAGTTTTGTTGAATGTGTTATTCCATGTGTTAATGGAATTTGATAAATAATTAAAAGAATGTTAATACTTTTTGATGAAAATAATAAAAAGGCATATGAATTGAGAATTATTATTGTCATAGTTTGATGAGACTAGTTTTATGATAGAGAGAATTTGTAACAAGTTGATAGATTGATATAGCTGATGCCTTAAGTTTCCCATGATTGAATCTATGACTAAAAATCAGATAATTCAAGATGGAATAAAAAAACTATTGTTTGTAAAGTTAAATATTTGGGTCTGAGGGTTCCCATTTGTTTATAAATGTCAGATTTCTTATCTTTGGGGCCTAGTGAGTCTATTTTCACATGAAATATAAATGCCTTGTTTTAGAGCCCATTTTTCTATTTTAACTATGAATGTTTTTTCATACCTTCTTGTGCTCTAGAAATGAACCTTATGATGTGATATGAGCATGGGATGGATGATCCTTGGATGACTAATGAGATGTGGATGAGGAGGCATGAGGTTGTGGTAGTAGTTGATGCCTATGATGATGAGATGCATGGGGATATGCATGATGGTGTTGGGGATGAATCTAGGATTGTTTTAATGGGTTAAATATGGTCTTACCCATTTATGTGTGAAAATATGGATACTTTATTGTTATGAATCTTTATAAAGGGTCGAATATCTATGTCACTTGTTTTTTTGCATTAATTTCGCCACTAATTAAGGAAGCTGGGTGTGCCTAATTTCATCTCTCTTAGAGGTATATTAGGATGTTTTTCTAGATTAGCTAGAATTATGGAATGTTTGATAATGTTTAATGATTTTTTTAACTCATGGGTTTCATGTTGTTGGAATGAAAATGAGATGATCTTGAGAACAATGTACTCAATTAGATTATTCCTAGAGGGCATAAACCTCACATTTTTTGTTACAAAAGTGTAATTGGATTAATGTTTATGGTTAATTAATGGTTATTGAATTAATTAAGGTAATGTTAATATTTTAATTTGAATAAAATTAATTTAATTTTTCTCTTTAAAAGGCTTGTATGCTTATAGGATATTTATTTCTTAGTAGAGGAAGTTTGGCATCAGAGAGACATTAACTGTAGTTGAGTCTAAGAATATGTTATGACCATAGTGTAGTTGTGAGGTATATTATATCATATATGTTTTTTATTTCTCACTCTACCCCACCCATTTTGGTTATGGAGATCAAAACCAAATGGACTCTGGGAGGGTGTTTTACCCAACATCTAGGATGGTGAGGACAGATGGCTAACTACCCCCTCTAACCCTGATCTATTATCTTCGTATTATTAAGTGTTGGTATACATGGTGGTTAGTTTTCCATATATTTTTGTAGATGAATATAATGTATTGTATTTATTTTTCACACATTTATCTATAAATTAATATCTAAAGGATTATTATAGGTATGATGTTTATAGGCTATGATGGATTGAGTAACGTTACTCGGTATATGGGATGTGATGGATTGAGGCATAATACTTTGTGTATAATAAATGTAATATGGGATGTGGTGGACCCAAGAAAATAATTTTTCATTATATGGAGATATTGATGGGATGATGTGATGATGTGATTCATGAGGTGCATGTTGTGATACTTAGAACATGTGTTTTTGGGATGGATTATTTTTGAGGGAGATAGATCTAGACATACAATGTTGGGGTAGATCAAAAAACTAGTGTGGAATAAATAGTAAGGAACCCTTGATGTTTCATTAATATAATACATGATCAGTTTCATATGATAATTAGTGACAAATATCTTGGGTGAGGTTGGGAACTTAATATACTAGTTTAGGTGATGAGTTAGTTTCTTGTTGTTCATTATGATTTAGTATATTTAATTATATTTTTCATGAGGTGATCTGAGGAGGATCCCAAAGAATATACTGTTATGATCACCCCATGTATATATAAACTATTTTTTAGGTAATAAGGATCAGTTTGGAGATCGAGCTGGATATTACTAGTTCTTTATTCTGCAAGATCTGTCTGGGATTAATGATCAGTATCGAGTTTACCTTTTTGGTACTTATAGTTTACGTTCTATTTGTTTTAGTACTATATGAAATTATATGTATACACTTGGGATTATTTTTTATATAGGAGAAGTATTTTTTTGGTGTATCTGTATTATATCTCTCTTCTTCATTTTCTCTTAGTGGGTAATTCCTTCCATTTGTATGTATGATATAACTTCAGTGTAAGTCGCTAAACTAGGGCCTACTAGAGGTGGGACTCAGGTCGTCACTATCTCCCTTATGTAAGTGATGGTCTATGTGGGGTACTAATTGGGGGTGGGGGTTATGACACATTCATTATCAAAATAAATGTAAACTATCTTAAGAATATTAAAACCTAAAATTATAGGATGCGTGTTTTAGAAAATGGAATGTCTTGGATTAGATCTTAGATTTCCTTTCTTCCAAAGAATTAATTTAGAAATTATCAAAAAATCACTATAAAAATATCATATTATTATTTTTAAATAGGATTATGGTCATGTGTTATAAATTGAATTTGAATAAAATGATTAATGAAATAGAAAATTCATAATATTTTATTTTTATAAAGAAAAACAAAAAAACTATTGACTTCTGAGATATAACTATGTGATAAAATATGTATAGTAAAAAATGAATAATTTTTAAATATAATTCATAAAACAAGATTTCAAATAAATTAATCAAAATAAATATATTTAACCATCCAAATATCATATAAAAAATATGAATTTTATTGAGAATATAACACCCCAAGCCTGGGCTTCCGGACTCAGTGAATAAAGCATGTTGTGTATTGTTTTATAAAAGATAAATAAAAAATACACAATGATTTAAAAAATAGATGAAATTTTCTAGTATAAGTTATAGAGGATTAGACAACACCTTAAATTTATCAGAGTTTAAACAAAAAATGAAATATATGCCTACTATGCTTCCGCGGGTACTAACTCAAAAAATGATGACATCAGAATTTGAACTTCTATGACACCTGTGAAAAATCATTTTAAAACAAGGGGTGAAAATTCAATTTCCTAGTAATGGTTTTAGAAACTATTTTATAAATATATTTATAATATTTCATTGGAAATAATTTTACAAATTCATTCAGAAATAACTTTTAAATCACTATAAAAAACACTAATATCTTAAAATTACCTTAACATTTTTTAAAACACTTATATTTAAAAATTATCTAAACATATTACAGTTATTTTTTTTAGAAATAAATATGAAAGATTAATAAAAAAAAACATAGGAAACTTGAAATGTGGAAGTCTGTCTGGGCCTACCCATTTATCTAAGGGATAGGTTCACTCCCATTCCCATATCATGTTTACTATTTTCAAGTACTGATTTTATAAAAATGGTTAATCTTGATTTACATATATATATTTTCACTTAGTTTTCTTCTTTAATATATATATATATATATATTTCATTGGTGATATATTGAAAGATTCTGAGCTGCTGGATCTTTCCACTTTCAAGCATCGCTGAATGTTAAATAAATTACAATTAACATTCAGTAATCAGAAAACCAATTTTAAACTGAATACATAAATAATAAAAATAGTGTATATAATATAGATGTATGACATGTCATAAGTATACATATAATATGGCCATATTATGTATAAGTATCATACTAAATAATCATGCACTTGAAATTAGACTTACAAACAAAATAAACATTTCAATAGTTTCCCCATAATAATACATAATATTGAAGAAATGAATATTATGATAATTGATATAAAATTTAATGTATTTAAATATAAACCTGAAGAAATAAATTTTAAAAATTGAAAATCATGTTTTGATTTTGGTAAAATACCAATTCAACATTAAAATAAACTAGCGGATCATAATCCTCTCCTAATAATTTGTTTCACAAAAATATGTGGATTAAATTAAATAATTCACTTATATAAAATAAAAATAAAAAATATCCTTTAATAGTTAGTTGAAAATAATTATCATTATAATTAAATATAATTTCAAAACTAAAATAAAATTAATTTTCTTACCAAATTGATTTGCAAACACATAATTTACTTCCACACAATAGAAAAATCAGAAAATAAGGCTACATCACTCAGTGCCTTACCAAACTGCCTTGCCTCTACCCCCTACTTTCCCTCTACTCAACACCTTAAAACATGATTTCATCTACTTTACTAAAGGTCATGAGGGAGAACCCCTCAATCTGAAGCATCCCCACTATTATGGATTATTGTCTTTTTTTAAAACATTTATTTAATTCAATTACTTTTATAAAAATGAATTTAAGTTAAAATAAAATTCTAAACATAATTATAAAATAAATTCATATATATATATATATATATTTCAATAATAATAAGTTTCTTAAAAAAAGTATTTATTTTTAATTTTTATTATCAATCATATTAAAATTCTATTTATTATATCTATATAATTTAATTTAAAACATTATGAAATAATATTTATAATTCAAAATATTAATTTAATGAATGATAATTTTCATAAAAGTATAACATAATTTAAATTTATGTTATATAATTTTAAATATTTAACTTTATAAATCAAATTTTATTTTGATTATAATTTTAATCAATTTAATAAAATAAATATTACCAATCTCTTAATTTATGGGATGCTACATTCTCACCCCCTTAAATGAATTGCAGCCTAGAAATTCATAGTTGAAATTAAAAAAAACATTCTGAATTTCCATCTTTAGAAGTAAAGAATTTATAAGGGTATTTAACTATCAAAAGAAAATTCTAACACATAGATTTTCCCCCCAAAGACAACATCTAATCTCCAAAGTTGTCTAGACCGTTCCTCTGATACTAATTATTATGCCCTGAGCCTGTGCTTCCAGACTCAGTGCTTAAAACATGTTGTGTATTTTTTTATAAAAGATAACTGAAAAATACACAGTTCTTTAAATAATAGAGGACCTTTTTTGGTCTAGGATCTAGAGGATTAAACAAAATCTTATATTTACAAGAGTTGAAATAAAAAATGAAACATATGCCTACTACACTTTCGCATGTGCTAACTCCAAAAATGATGACATCTGAATTTGAACTTCTACGATACCTATGAAAAATAATTATAAAACATGAGATGATCATTTTATTTCATAGTAAGGGTTTTATAATATCTTTGATAAATATATTTTCAATATTTCATTAGAAATACTTTTACAAATTCATTCAAAAATACCTTTGAAATCACTATCAAAAAAACGTATATCTTAAAATTACCTTATCATTTTTGAAAATACATACATATAAAAACTCTATAAACATATTCCAGTGATTTTTTTATAAATAAATATTCAATATTCATAAAAAAATAGAGAGGTAACATGAAACATGGAAGGTTGTTTAGGCCTACCCATTTATCTGAGGGACATATTCACTCCCATTACCTATCATGTTTTCTATATTCAAGTGTCAATTTTCTTAAAATGGTTAATATTTCTTTATATATACATATATTCACTAGGGTTTCTTATTTAAAATATATATATATATATATATACATCTATATATTTAATAGGTGATATTTTCCTAGATTCTAAGAAGTTGGATCTTTCCACTTTTAAGAATTTCTTAATGTTAAATAAATAACAGTTAAAATTCATGAATTAGAAAACTAATTTTAAATTGAATACATAAATAAAAAAATAGTGTATATAATATACATTCATAGAATGTCATAATTATACATATAATATGTCCATATTATGTATGAGAGTCATACAAAATAATAATGCACTCAAAAATAGACTTATAAAAAATATAAGCATTTGAATAGTTTCCCCATAACAATACATAATATTAAAGAACTAAATATTTTGATAATAGATATAAAATTTAATATTTTTAAACATAAACTTGAACATGTAAATTTAAAAATTGAAAATAATTTTTGCCTTTTGGGAAAATACCATTGCAGCATGAAAATAAAACGATGAATCATAATCCTCTCATAATAACGTGTTTCATAAAAATGTGCAGACTAAATTAAATGAACCTTTATATAAAAGAAAAACCACAAACTATCATTTCATAATTAGTTGAAAGTAATTATCATTATAATGAAATATAATTTTACAACTAAAATAAAATAAATTCTCTTACCAACTTGATTTATAGACACATAATTTACTTCTCTACACTAAAAAATTTAGAAAATAAGGCTATGTCCATCAATGCCATATGAGATCGCCTTGCCTTTACCTGTCTACTAGCCTCACACACTAATAGAAAACTATCCAAATATATAGAATGAACGTTTCCTATATATAGCTATAATATTTGAATCCAAATGAGGTTCAAATTCAATAATTTACTGAAAAACCTGATACATTAATAAACCTATAGAAAAGGGAGGCGCTTCTCAAATGCCTGATTTCAACATCAAAACCAATTCAGACAACCACTATCTTAATATTCAGAAGATAAAAAATAGTGAATGAAGAGTACCAATCAGTTCCATTCCACATCTCAAACTAAGAAATTTGGTAGAATAAAATTGATGTGCAACATATACATATATGAAATCATACCCTGTTGTTTCCTCTTTAAATCATCGCAAACAAAAATCAAAACAGACAAGCATGAAATCAATGTTTAGAGATTTTGATATTAAATAGGATTTGTAAATACAATTGATAAAATCAAATATGGATATAGATTTTTCTGAAATGATAAATTCACACCAAATAAGATTTTTGAAGATTCAGATTAACACCAACAAAGAAAATTAAAAACACACCTACTCGTATATCTGTATGATTCGAACCAAGAGGTCATCGGTGAGCTCCATCCAATTAGAAAATGGTGCTCTGACACCTTCAACATTCTATCGAAATCGAACCACCTTCAGGCTCCAAATTGAGCAATTCGAACCCAGATCAAGATTTTTACACCTCACTCAGCTTCGAATTGCTCGGCCTCACCTCCTACTGAAGACGAACCAGTGCCAAACTCATTGGTGTCGGTCTTGAATCGCTAAGGTGAATCCCTTCCCCACTAATCCACACCTTCGAACCGGATTTCACCTCCTCGACTTGATCTCATTAGAGAGAAACCCTCAATCCAACGCGTTCCCCCTATTACGAATTCTCTGTATTTTTTTAATTTTTTTTTAATTTAATTACTTTTATCAAATTGAATTTAAGTTAAAATAAAATTCTTAACATAATTATGAAATAAATTAATCGATATATATATATTAAAATAATAATAATATTCTTAAAACAAAAGTATTTTTTTTAATTGTTATTATAAATATTATTAAAAATTTATTTATTATATAGATATAAATTAATTCAAATCTTTATAAAACCATATTCATAATTCAAAATATTAATTTAATGAAATATAATTTTCATAAAAGTATGACATAATTTAAAGATATATTATATAATTTTAAATATTTAACTTAATAAATCAAAGTTTGTTTTGATTATTAATTAATAAATTTAATAAAATAATTATTACTAATCTATTCATTTCTGGGATGTTAAATTCTCGCCCTCTTAAATGAATTGCTCCCTCACCATTCATAGTCAGACTTAAAAAAAATTGAATTTACATCATCAGAAGTAATGAATTTCTAAGGGGATTTAACTATCTAAAGAAAATTTTAACACATAGATTTCCCCCCCAAAGACAACATATAATCTCCAAATTTTTCTAGACAGTTCTTCTATTACCAATTATTACACCCCTAGCCTACGCTTCCAGACTCGGTGCTTAAAACATGCTGTGTATTTTTTTATAAAAGATAACTGAAAAATACTTAGTTATTTAAACAATAGAGGAACTTTTTTGGTATAAGTTTTGGATGATTAGACAATACATTAAATTTATTATAGTTGAAACAAAAAATTAAACATATCCCAACTATGCTTCTGCATACGACAACTATAAAAACAATAGCCTCAAAATTTGAACTTCTACGATACCTGTGAAAAATAATTTTAAAAAATGGGATGGGCATCCAATTTACAAGTAAGGGTTTTATAAACTCTTTGATAAATATAATTAGATTATTTCATTATAAATACTTTTACAAACTCATTCAAAAATACCTTTTAAATAACTATCAAAAACATTTATATCATAAAATTACCTTAATTATTTTTAAAATACTTACATTTAAAAATTTTCTTGACATATTCCAGTGATTTTTTTATAAATAAATATGAAAGATTCATAAACCAAAGCACAGAGTAAACTTGAAACATGGAAGGCTTTCTGGGCCTACCCATTTATCTGAGTGAGAAATTCATTCCCATTCCCTATCATTTTTATCACATTAAAGTGTTGATTTTCCAAAAAAAGGCTATACATTCTTCACATATATATGTATATATATAATTTCACTTGGTTTTATTCTTTAAAATCCCTATATATATACATCTATATATTTCATAGGTGATATTTTTCTAGATTCTAATAAACTACATCTTTCTACTTTTAATCGTTTCTTAATGTTAGAATTAATAACAATTAACATTCATGAATCAAAAAATGAATTTTAAATTGACTACGTAAAATATAAAAAAATAGTGTATATAATATAGATGTATGAAATATCATAAGTATATATATAATATAGAAATATTATGTATGAGAGTCATAAAAAATAATCATGCACTCAAAAATAGATTTACAAAAAAAAAACAATTCAATAGTTTCCGCATTACTATACCTAATATTGAAGAAATAAATATTCTAATAATAGATATAAAATTTACTCTATTTAATCATAAACACGAAGTAATTAATTTTAAAAATTGAAAATCATGTTTAGCTTTTTGGAAAATACCATTCCAGCTTTAAAATAAAATAGTGGGTCATAATCCTCTCATAATAATGGGTTTCATAAAAATTTGTGGATTAAATTAAATAAATCATTAATATAAAATAAAAATCACAAACTATCCTTTAATAATTAGTCGAAAATAATTATCATTATAATGAAATATAATTTCCAAACTAAAATAAAATAAATCCCACTACCAAATTGATTTTCAGACACATAATTTACATCCCACACTAGAAAATTAAGAAAATAATGCTACATCCCTCATTGGCTTATCAGGCCACCTTGCCTCTACCTCCCTACTATCCTCACACACTCACACGAAACCATCCTATAATATAGAATGAAATTTTCCTATATATATTTGTAATAGATGAATCAAGATGAGTTTAGATTTAATAATTTCTTGACAAAACTGATACATTAATAAATCTACAAAAAATGGAGGTTCTGCCCAACTGCCTGATTTCTATATCGAAAGAAAGTCGAACAAACACTATTTTAATTTTAAAAATACAATAACTAGTGAATGATGAATACCAATTGGTTCCAGTCCACATCTCATCATAATAAATTTAGTGTAATAAAAGTTATTTGGGAATTATACAAATATGAAATCATACCCCGTTGTTTCCTCTTTAATTCACCACAAATGAGAATAAAAATATAAAAGCATGAAATAGATGTTTAGAGATACATATATTAAATAGGATACATATATATAGTTTAAAAAATTTAATATGAATATAGAATTTTTTGAAATGATAAATGCACACCAAAAAATATTGTAGTAGATTTAGACTAACACCTAAGAATAAAATTAAAAACACACCCACTCATAGATCTGTAAGATTCGAACCAGGAAGTCGTTGGTGTGATCCATCTGATTTGAAAGTGGTGCTTGAACCACTTCAGTATTCTTTTGAAATTAAACCACCTTCAGGCTCCACTCTAAGATATTCAAACTCAAATCTACTTCTGTAAACCTCATCCAGATTCAACTTGCTCGGCCTTGCCTCCTACCAAAGATGAACTAGTGCCTGACACACCACCATCGGTCTCGACTCATGAAGGTGAATCCATTTACCTCTATTCAACACCTTCAAACCTGATTTCATCTGCTTGGTTTGAGATCCTGAGGGATAAACCCTCAATTTGATGCGTCCCCCCATTAAGAATTCTTGGTTTTGTGTTTTTAAACATTTATTTAATTTGATCACTTTTATGAAATTTAATTTAAGTTAAAATAAAATTCCTAACATAATTAAAAAATAATTCAATATATATATATATATATATATATATATATTACAATAATAGTAATATTCTGAAATAAAAATTTCATTCTTTTAAAATGTTATTATAAATATTATTAATTTTTTTATTATATCTATATAATTTATTTCAAAACATTATAAAACAATATTTATAATTCAAAATATTAAATTAATGAAAGATAATTTTTATAAAAGTATGACATAATTCAAATTTATATTATATAATTTCAAATATTTAACTTAATAAATTAAATTTTTTATTATAATTTAATCAATTTAATAAAATAATTATTACTAATCTCTTAATTTCTAGGATGTTACAGAGAATGTCTAAAAAAACAATAGAAAAATAAACTATCTATACAATATAATCCATTTCATTGTGAATTGATCTTAATAACATATATATAATCAATATATTATTGTTCCCAAATATGATAAATACCACTAAAAGGGTGGGGTGAATCAGTGGTTCCATTTTCTTTTTATAATAAATTTTATTAACTTATTTAGTACACTTTCTTTACCTCTAAAACATTTTATAGTTATGATCTACTAAAATATAAATTCTCATCCTTACCTTTTGTATGCAAAAAAAAAAAGATAAGGTAACACACCTTACATAAAAGGTTTGGTACTAATACCAACTCCTTTCCATGTTGGATAGTCACACCAACATGGATTCTTTTACTATCTTATTTCCAGAACAAAAAGTCATATGAAATAAATAATTATACAACCCTAGTAGAAGATATCCTTCTATAGTTAGTTATAAACAAAACTTTAATTTTCATATCCAATTTCCACAATAAATTATACACCCCAATAGATAAATAATCCTTTTTATTAACTGTTAAGTATCCACAGTTACAAGATTCATTTTCCTCCTTTTCTAATACACTTCAAAATGTTATTCACTTCCTCCATAATTATGTTTAATTGAACATTGCATGTGTACTTTCTTCAATAAATTAAAAAAATTATATAATTAACTTGTTGGAAGAGAAACTACCATTAGATCTTCAAAAAAATTTAATATTCGCAACCATTCCTGAAAATTTGTTCAGAAAAATTCCTTAGTAAAAGTCAGTCTAATCGGCCTCTGTCTAGTAACCTCATTTTTATGGTATCTGTCTGATTAGAATCTTATGATTCTAGTTCTACCCTTACTCTTTTAACTATTTAAAGAAATCAATTGGTTGCTCACATTTTCTCCATTCGATGAAACTCAGTCTAATGGGGCTCGATCTGATAGATCTGGTTCTGATGGGACATACTTCGATGGAATCTCTCTAATGGATCTTAATCAAATTCATCCTGAATAAAAATGTTTAGTTGGAATCTCCATACCAAACCCACTAATTTTAGAGCTTAAACTTTGAGAACTCATGAATAGTTTTAGTGATACAAGTAAAAATATACTATGCACTTCCTGTTATAGTTATCCCATAGTGGTAAAGGTGGGAAAACCAATTCATCTTCCCACTAAACAAAATTTTCATATCTTCGAATTTCATATTTATTTGAGATTCATATTTGAAATATTCAACTCTTCTCAACACGTCTGGGAGCTTCTCGAATCTTATTAAAACTTATAAAAAATTTATAATTCCTCAAGCTTTCTAACAATTCTTTACCCATGTCTTTCTGATCATAATCATTATGATGGAAACATATGTAAGAAAACATAACTCTCATTACGTTTCTTTGTATCACTTGAAAAAAATTCAAATTTGAAAACATTATGACATAAACATAGTTTCAACTTATGGGGAATTTGAAACCCCCTTTGATAAGACTTTATCAAAAAAATATATTTGAAGACACATTTGAAATGTATTCAAGGTATTTCTCATTTTCTTCAAAACCTTAGACCGATGATCCTCAGTTTGATGAGGTCTAATGTTTGATGAATTATCAATGTTTCCATGTGTCTGATATATCGATCTCTCATTCACTCCAATGGATCGCTGTCAGCTCTAGTCCATTGAGTTGGAACCAATTCTTATCCGATAAATCTTGAACTAATTTTAAAACATACTAGAGATCTTATTTCATTATTGAACCAATTTTAAAATAATAAAACAATTAATTGCTCACTTCAATGAACTGGTTCAAATAAAAATGGTTGAATAAATTTTAGAATAGCATTATTGAAATTTATAAAGATTTCATATGTTTCGAATTACTTTATTAGTCACCCAATACTTCTCACATTTTCAATTGTTTCCTCATTATGATAGAAATTTTTTTATGTCTTATCAGACTGATTGTATAAATCCAATTATATAATGGATATCCCCATGGATTATTTTAATCTTCTTTTCTGATGAATCACCATCTGTGTCATGCTGATGGATTTACATTTTCATGATAATGATGTTTTGTTATCTTTTTCATACTGATGTATTGATTCCAAGAACTCATTTGACTAATCTTTCTCAATGAAACCCTTGTATTCCTCTTATATAACTTGCATCTGATGGATTAGTGTCCATAGTGACTTCATCTCATTCAAACTTCATAGCCTTTATTCTTCCACAAACTCATTCTTTTATCATGATTATTTTATTACATTAAGAAATTTTAGATTAGAAAAAAATATCCTGAATTTGATTTTAATGTTCTATGACTTCTTGGTATTCTAACACCTTCCTCAATCTAATTACCTACTTATAAAAGTCAAATACCTTTTCTCTCTTTCTTTCAAAAATCTTGGATAAAAATTATATCGGATTACATATGATGTTTAATACTTAAAAAAAGAAAAAAGAATCATTTGATATAATACATGGAAGATCTATGAATTTCCACAATTTTGATCTTATTTATCATCTTTTGACACTGATTCTTCCTAAGACCGATTCCCAGTAGTCTCTGACTTTCCATTAAATTCTCATTCTGATTTTCTAGATCTGATGACTTAGAATGATGAACTACGTCTGATGAGTGATTCCTTTTGAGTTTTGTATCTGATTGTCTACATCTGGTGTATCATCCTAGTCAGTCTGATGGGGTCTTTTTAGAAACCCCAAACTCCAACTTTTCTCATAAATTATCTATTGACAACCAATACAACGAAAACATAACTTGGGATTAACAATCCCTACTTTGCGTTAGTTTTCAATACCCATGTCTTCTACATGTCTTATTTTTATATTCCCCCCCTAAAATCATGCACCTCTATATCTATTATCCCCATTATTTTATTTCTCCACTATTCCTTATCTCTCCCCCCTATTAACAATCAAATTCAAGGGGGCCACTTTGAAACTTTTCCCCATTTATTGTAAAATTGTCTCATTTCCAATGGTTGTAACTATTAATATCAAAATATTGAACCTTTTTATTTAGGAGAACATAAGTAACACATTTTTTTGAATTAGTCACTCAACCAAAAAACTAAGGTATTCATTCATGAAATAAATTACAAGATTATAAATCATGGGATATTTTTACAATCATTTTCATAGAAAGAAATTAAAGCAGTCAGGAGCGCATCTGACCAAGTGTGAGTCACAAAAATACCCATGTTAGCAAACCCATATGTGACCATATTGGTCTCTCAGAAAGCATGAGTGATAATGAAGTTGGGAGACATTAATGTAATCATGAAATCCATCAATTTAGATTCAATACTATATAAAATAAACATTTCACATTTTCTAATGGATTACACAGGAGTGATAGATTCACTTTCCTGCCAAAGGTTTTTCCAATCTTTCATTTTTGAAAAGTAAATAGCATGAATGATTCCAATAATCTCTACTTAAATAGATTAATTCAAACCACACGATCCATATAAAAAACCCATGATAGTGTGATTGTGATCCTAAAAACATCACCACACCCTGAGGGTCTGAGGTTTCCTTTAGAGGTGCCATTCGTATTAACCTTGATCCAATTAGGGAGAGGAGGAGACCATAAGACCTTGATCATACCCATGTGTTGTTGAATGTTCCCAGAGATTCAAAAATTTCTCAGAGTGTAAAATTCCTAAATATTATTACCATAGTATCCCATTTGAAATAAATTTGTATCCATGATATTATCAAGGATATTCTTCAAAACAATATTCACATGGACAACATTCCCATTAAAGAGAAAAAAATTGTGACACCTATAGATTTCATGCAAGAATTCAACCAAAGAAACAAAAAAAAAACACACGCACCTAGGTTGATCTCTGGATGTAGGAACACTAGCGTAAAAGTTCCTACAAACCATAATAAAGTAGACAATGAAGATAAAAAACATTAGGAACTCCATTACAGATAGCTTAAGTAGTTGCACAACCAAGAAAAAGGTGATTTGGTTTCTCTCTATGATGGTGGAAAAGAATACAACAAGAGAATATGAGAAACCAAATTTCTACAAGACATCATCAGAAGGAATTTTGTTATGAGAAAGCATCCAAATAAGTGTAAACCGAGAGGGTCTGATCTAATTCCTATTTAAAACTATAATACAAATAAAATAATTATGTGATCCTTTTAAGGCATGCTAATAAAAGATATTTCTTTTGAGAACACCATTTTAAGCTAGTTCTAAGAATAGAAAATCAGGGAAAGAGACAAAATCATAGTTATCCACAATGACCTGAAGATCATCCTGCAATGAATGTTGAGGGAAATAAATATTTTTTTGATAGAAATATGCACATTAGAACATAGAAAAGATGTCTAAAAGTACAATATGAGAGGAGAACCAGTCCAATTATCAGGCCATAATTTATGATTAGAATTCTGTTTCATGACCCATCTTGAACATGTCATGATATTTTGAAAAGAAGATCTAATTTATGGACAAATAGAAAATTAAAGGTAAAAATTACATTTTAATTTCATCTTATCATAAAAATTTGCTTTAGGAAATCCTATGTATTCCAAAATGATGTGCATGAGGTTCCAGGTGAGCCTTTCTTGAAGGGAATCATTAAAAATACCAATATTCTTAATACCAATTCCACCTTCGGATAAGTTCAGATATAAAGTTTTCTATAAAATAATAACCATATTTATTTCATAAATGTTACCACTCCAAAAAAAGTTCTTGATACACACATTTAACCATTTGATAAGCCCTATTAGCAATTTATAAACCATGAAAGAATAAACTAAATTAAAAATAATAACAGTCTTCACCAAGATGATTTATCCATCTAAGGATAAACTGTTCCCTTTCTATGTAGATATTTTCCCATTTACCATGTCAAAAATTTCAACAAAATAATGAGATCTCAGCCTACCCCCAAAAATTGGAACTCCAAGATAGTTGAAAGGCACGAACCACTCTCTGATTCCCAACTATGAGAGAACATAAATTTTTCTAGTAAGATAGAAGCTCCACCCAAATAAAATAAATGATTTATCCCAACTAAAACTTTTCCCAAAGACACTTTCATAGTGCTGTAAAATTTTCTTCAGAACATGAATGTTACTTTTACCTCCCTATAGAAAAAGAATGATTTCATCTATATATAAATGATGTGAAGGGGTAGTGAGAGACATGGACTCTTGAAAATACTTAATCATTCCTTGATAGACTATGTGAGTGATCAGTTGAATGAGATAGTACTTATAAATAGAAAAGAGAAAAATTGATAGAGGATATTCTTGACAAACACCTCTAGAGAATGTAAAGTAGAACTTTGGAGAGGAATTAATTAAAACCAAAACTTGTGTACAATAAAAGAGTTTGGAAACCTAGTTAATGAAGAAACTATTAAAACCAAAACTCCTAAGCACTATATAAAAAAATTCCAATCCAAATTGTCAAATTCCTTATTTATGTCCATATTATGGGAAACCCTTCATCCTCTAATATATTTCTCAACCAATTTTGTAACGCCCCGACCCCAGTTACCCAGAGTCGATGCATTATTATGTTACATCGGCATAATCACAAAATATCAAGTCTCAAAAGACTGATTAGTTTAGTAGCCTTAGAAACACTAGATATATTCATAAGTCTTACATTACATCATAAATTAAAAAAAACTACAGAAACATCTTGTCTTTATATCCCCTCATACTATCCCTACAGGTCATTCATAAAATACTTCTTCAAATCCTAGAAAAATTAAAACATTGAAAGGGGTGAGATTAGAAGCTCAGTAAGAATAACAATATAACAGAAACTTTCATAAATAAACATAAACATTTAAGACAATGTATAACTAAAACAAAGCCTTTTAAACTTGAACTTCAGCATAATATGGAAAAAGTAAAATGAAATAATGCCATTTAATTATTCACATGTATATTCTACTAGTCGAATAATCACATGCAATATCAATAACCACTTTCATAATGATGGAGTGCATAATGCCAGACTATCATAACCACGTAGCCAAGGCCTTGTGCCAAGACTACAAATAAGATTTTGTCAAGGCCTCATGACAAGACACTAGTTTGTCTCATGAGACCTACCGATGCATTGAGGAGCTATAGTGGGCTCCACCCGTTACCGATTAAGTCCAATTCATTCCTTATATTAAAAGGTTTAAACATATCATAAACCATAACATAATCGTATCATATAAAACATGCATAAAGGAAACATAACATTTCCATATTTTAATCAAAATTTATCAATAAAACAAATTGATATAATAAAAAAATTATCAAAACCATTTTCAATACCAAAATAAAATAAATGTAAAACATGGTATTTATTTTTCATTTAAAAAAAGTTATGGCTTGTAGAGGAAGCCGAAACTCAAATAATGGTCACGGTGGTGGAGAAGTCGTTGTCGCCGCATACGTAAGACAAAAAATTCCTTTTGTCATTTAGTAAAAAAAATTTGTATAAAAAGATTCCTTTTTAATAAAAGTAAAAGTAAAAGGGGTTTATACACCGTATAAAAGAAGTTGTGTATAAAACAAAATCTGCCTCAATGAAAGAAGATTGAGACGAAGTCCCTTACCTCGTGTCCAACTTGACTCGATCGTTATTTAACCTCCTGAATAATACACTAGAGTTAATTTATAATTGATTAAGAACCTTTTCAAGTTCATTATTACTTTTATATCACTTATTACCATGTTATGAACATTATGTAATTATTTAAGTTAATAACGGTTGTTTTGTCGATATTTGGTACTTGAGTCAAAAATAAACTTCTTATAATTTCAAGTTGTTCATGTGGTAAAATATCCATTATATCCAGAATTATATTCATGATGTAGATATCATATATATCATATATATCCAGAATATACATTCATTTATAATATTAGATAAAATTTAGAGGTAAGAAATGAAATGCACCGTTCATGGAGATGGTAATCCGTACGTATGAATGAACGCTACTTTTATTTATATTTCGTATTTAATGGAATTAAAAATAAATGAGATATATATATATATATTATAATTAAAGTATAATATATATTTTATATAGGTCACATAAGTTCATTAATTTCATTCTTTATACATTCCATGTATTGCATGAACGAGTCACATCACTTGAGGGGGCGGTAGTTCACACTTCCTCAAATGAAATTATCGCATTTTCACAACATGCAAAGCATAAAGGTATGTTTTAAATGTAAAATACAGAATCATAGAGAGGAAATAAATATAATATATATCATAAATAAATATAGTGTCATCATAATGGCCACCATGAGGGGTGGTAGTAGAATATAGAACAATCATCGTTTCGTGAGGCTGTAATTCGCCATCCACGGAAACAGTATGTTCCTTATCCATTAGATGGAGGTGTGTGTAAGTGTAGCTCGAATATTTATCATAACAACAACCTAGTATATTGAAGATACTATTGTTGTTACAAAATAAAGGAATAAAAATAGTTTAAGGGGTTGGAGAAGCAAAATAATACAAAAGAACATAAGTGAAGACATTACCTTAAAATCGGGTAACTCTTTTTGATTTGAGCCAAATAATTCCTTGGGAAGAATTATACCCAAATTGAGGATTCTAGGAGTATGTTTAGAGATTATTTGGGCAGATTTTGTCTGAGCTAAAAGTATTTGAGGGTGTGAAAAAGGTGGTAGAGGTGGGGGCCTTTTATAAGAGGAGAGGAGGGGCATTCTCGGAAAGTCATGAAATTTTACATTATTATGAAGTGCTTTTTGGATTTGAAAGGTCCCACAATTATATATTTCGAGGATAAGGTGATAAGGGTTCGAAATATACTCATCCAATAGGTTTTTGACAAGTTTAAGTCTTATATTTTACATTATCTTTTCATTTTATTTAAATCGTTAATTAATGAGGTAATCATTGCATCATCATGGTGATATAAAAAAATTTAATTTATTTAATGTCTAAAAATTATAAAAAAAACATGATATAGGAAATTGTTTTATATTTACAATGAATGTTTATAGTAAAAAAGTTAACTTATATAACCCCATGTAATAGTTGTTTTAGTAAAACAACACATGTTTGTGACAATTTTATTTTTACTTTAAATAAAACATTATTAATGTCATTTTCTTACCCAAGTGGCTCCATGGGGTCCCCAAGTTGACCCATGTATTGGATTGGTCGGCCATGAATCACCAAATAAGGGTAGGACAAGTGTAAAGGTAATTTAATATTATTATAACATTATATTTACCTTAAGTTACACTAATTACCTTTAATCGCGATTAATAAAACTTAAAAGTTACTATTCAACAAAAATTATTTTAATCCCATTGAACCACATTTTACTTCCTAATGACAATGATGTATTTAGGATTCTTGAAATTCAAATCACAGAGGTGGTAAGATTTCATTTAAACGAAAAATTAGTTTTTTAACTACCACTTAGTGGTTTCACTATTCATCAAAAATTGAAGTTTATCAGAACAATACCAAAAATTCATACTAAGCTATAATTGATATTCTGAATTAAAAAATGATGTATATTTTAAAAAATTCCAAACATATAAGTTTCATTAATTAATTTTATAATTAATTCCTGTTGTCATAGCAAATAGCGTGTTTTTAAGAAACAATATATATCAAATGATTGACAATTGTTTATATCCAATTTCAAAGTGAAATTAATTATAATGACCACCATTGGATAAAATGGTAAAAATATATTCTAATTATACTTTAAAACCACTAAATAGTATAATTTATTATTATTAATTATTTTTATTAAAAAAGTTGTTTTTAATTAAAATTTAGTAATTTTCACTATTCATCAAAATATAAAAGTTATCCGAAAAGTTCCAAAATTTTACCCTAGGCTAAATTAGATATTCAAAATCCAAAAATGAAGTCCATTTTGAAAGATAAAATTTATAAAATTTCAAAAAGTTGGTATTACTATTCATAACGGCTAGTTTGATTGGTTGTGGTATGTGTTAGAACTCGAAGTTGCATACAACACACGCTACTGTATTATTCAAAGAGAAGCGTACCGTGGAAGCTTGGGGTGTTACAAATTCAATACATTTCAAAGCTGGGAAGATGAAGTATTGGATAGATCTACCATTTATGAATCCAAATTGGTTCCATAGACAATTTTTTAATCAATTATTGAATTCCTATTAGCAATAATCTTGTTGATCACCTAATAAACAGTATGCCCTTATAACTCACATCTCTTATATATTTTTTGAATATTCAATTTATAATATGTTGATATCATTTTATAAAATTTTATCACATATTCAGAAATATTTTCCTTTCCCTTTTCTTTAACTAATATTTTTTCTTTTATTAATTTTCTATCCATGTCCACTTGTTCTGGAAAAATAACTAATAAATCTTTCTTTTCAGACTCGAAAAGTGTGTTTTTATCAAATTTCTTAATATAAATGAATTTCTTTATCTTCTAGGATACCTTTTTTGGTTTCATATAATTTTTAGAAACATTTGATCTTATTTTCTTATCAAAAATCACCGTTTACTCATACTTGTTTCTTGGTTGAGACATGTTATTCGGACATGTGCAAGATCTATGTCATAAAATTCCACCAAAACAATAGTTACTTATTAATATATATTTTTTTAACTAATAATGAACTTCTTTATAACTTTGTTGTTATTTTTTCTTCAAATTTGTTGACCACTTTGGTCAGAAAGATATTATTTGAAAGAATTCCTCCCTTTCTTGGTGAAATATTTTGGCTCATAATCCTTACTTTGTAAACCTTTGTTTTCAACCTTTTAAGAAGTTTCACCTTTTAGGTCAACTATGTTGTTAAAGTCTTATATCATATTTCTAATCTCAAATTATGTTGAAATAATAATTGATTGTGTTTAAAATAGATTCTCTTATTTATCAGATAGATTAACTTTTAGAACATCTTTCATATTTTCAGATAGATTCTTTCATGTTGAGGTTCTCATTTCTAGCTAATATTTCTTTATAGATTTTTAGTTTTCTTTCAAGATCACTGAAATTCATATTTTGAGATCTAATAAAATTGAGATTTAATCCCACTTCTTCATCCAATCATCATTATCAAAAGATATATCTTTAACATCTTTCAAAAACTTTCTTCTTTATTTATTGGGTTGAGTATTCTGCTCAATTTATTTTTCCATTTTTAAATATCCCACTCTGTTTCTGTAATCTATTCACTATCATAACTGTTTGAAGAATTAATTTCACTTCTAACTTGAAAAATATTTTTTAGTTAATGATCATATTTATTATTGGATGAGTAATCACCCTTCTTTCATCTAATATGATAACTTTTATTCTTTTTTTAATAATTAAATATTTCCATATGTGTTTTACCATTTTATTTTCAAGAATTATTATCATCTTATTCAGACTCATACTATTGAATTTTATTCCTAATTTTTTTTAAAATAAAATCATTTACCTTCCCAATTCTAAAATGGGAATTTTACTTTCCCACTAACCCTTATTATATTTATTATAAATGAGGGAAAAAATTGTGTTGATATCTTCTGATTCTTCCTCTATCTCTGAATCACTTGGTTATTATTCAACTTATTTGACTTTGTTTTTACCTTTTAACAAATCTTTTAAGAAAATTTCTTGGTCAAACGTTTTCTTAAATGTAAGTGATTTTCTAATTTAATATGTCACAAGAATATTTTGATGTTCATCTAAAGAAAAATCTTTATGATCTTATAAAGTTGAAAGATTGACATGAAATCTCTCAGGAATGTTTCTCATATGTTTCTTAACAATTTTAGAATCTTACATCTTCACCAAAATTTTTTTTATGGTACTCAAAATCTCATTCAAATTTGTAAAGTAACCATCAATACTTTTATCATCATCTGTTTTCATATCCTCAAACCTATTTCTCCATATTTGTAATGGGGCTCCTTTAACTTCATCATTTCCCCCATAACTAATTCTCATCTTATCACACAAATTCTTGGATAATGTAAACCCCATAATATTTTCATAAACATTATCAATAAGGGCCATTAACAACTCATTATGTGGTTTTCCATTAGCTTCTATGTTTTTCTTACCATTATCTATCATAAAATATTCATTGATAGGAGAAAATCCCAATATTGTTGTTTCTATATCTTTAATTCTAAGAGATAGAGGATAGGGTAACATCATATTATTAAAACTATGTAGTTTATTCCATCAAAAACATGAATACCCATATTTTCACTGAATTAAAATTATCTATTTTTAGAGATGGATCTTTCAAAGAGAACCTGATCGGATACCAATTATTTTTCCCAAATAGGATTGAGCCCACTGGGGGTGGGGGTGGGGGTGAATCAGGGGTTGCTTTTTCTATTTTATAAAAAATTTTCTTAACTTACTCAGTAAAATTTCTTAACCTCTGAAACTTGTTATAGTTAAAAAACACTCAAATATAAATTCTCAACCTTACCTTTCATATGAGAAAAATATAAAGAGAAGAAAGGAAATGGTATTTACAATGTTTGGTATAAAGACATACTCTTTTCCATGTTGGATAGTCCCACCAACAAGGATTATTTCACTGTCTTATTTCTATAATACAAAGGTAAAATTAGTGAAAAATTGTACAAACATAGTAGCAAATTTCATTCTATATTTGGTTACACCACCCAACTACCCTTTTTATGTCCACTTTACATAGCTGGTTATACATCTTAGAAAAAAAAAGACTTTTCAATAGCTAGTAAGTATCAAAAGTTACAAGCTTCATTTTCTATCTTCTTTTCTTATCCACTTTAAAAAGTTCTTCACTTCCTCCACAAGTAAGATGAATCAAAATTTTCCTATGTACTTTATTTAATAACCTCAATAATTATCTAAGGAAATTTTTGGACTTGAAAATTCCTTCAGATCTTTAAAAAATCTTAATATACTAAATATTTCTAGAAAATGTTTCTATAAAACTTCCTTAGACGTATTCGGTCTGATCGACCTCTATCTGGTAAGCTTATTCAGATGGTATCTGTCTGATACGCTCTTTACAATTCTACTTTTTATAAATTCCTCCTTTAAATGAGTAAATAACACAAATGGTTGCTCAGAATTCCTATTTTCTATGTAAATTAGTCTGATGGGGCTTGATTTGATGGATCTAGTTTTGATGGAACATACTCAGATGGACTCACTCTGATGGATCTTTCTCAGCTTCAACTAGAAAAATAAATGTCTGGTTGGAATCTCAATACTATCCCCACTAATTTTAGAGATTCATGTTTGATCACACGTGAAAACTTTTAGTCATACAAGTACAAATGTATTGTGAAATTCCTTTTATATTCATCCTAGAGAGGTAAAGGTGGGAAAAATAATTCATATTCTAGATCAATGAAATTTTCATATCATCGAATTCAATGCTTATTTGAGCTTCATATTTGAAATCTTCAAATATTATTAATACTTCTTAGAGCTTCTTGAATATTCTTAAACCTTATAAAAAAGTCATACTTTCTAAAAATTTATAATCGTTATTCATTTCAATACCCATTCCATTCCTATTATATTCATTATGAAGGAAAAAAATGTAAGACAAAATACCTATCATTATATTTCTCCATATCACTTGAAAAACATTAAACTTTGAAAACATTCATCCATAATCATAGTTTCAACTTGTGAGGAATTCAAAACCCCCTTAGAAAATAATTTGGGTGAAAATATATCTTTAAAAACACATTTTAAATGTCATTAAGGTATTTATAATTTTATTAAAATCCTCAGATCGATGATCCTGAGTCCGATGAAGTCCAACATCCGATGACTTATCAGAGTCATTATACTTCTAATGTACCAGTATCTAATTCACTCTGATGGATCAGTGTCAGTACTTGTATGATGATTTGGCACTAGTTTTTATCCATTGAATCTTGTCCCAATTTTAAAACATATCTGCATTCATCTTTCATTCTTAACCGAATTGTAAAATAACAAAACAATTAATTTCAAACTTCGATTCTTTAGGTAAAATAAAAATGGTTGAAAAAAATATTGAATTGCATCATTGAAACTTGTAATGATTTCATATGTTTATAATCACATTAGTATTCACCCAACAATTTTCACATTTTTAGTTTCTTCCTTATTATGATGGACCATTTCATATTTATTCTCAGACCAATTGTATGAATCCAATTACAAATTGGATCTCCCCTGAATTGATGCCAGATTTTTGTCCAATTAATCAGCATATATGTCATATCGATGGATTGTAATCTTCAATATAATGACGGGTCAATATATTTTTCATACCTATGTATTGATGTTAATAACTCATTTGTTTAACCATTGTCAATACAACCCCAGTCCGTCTCTAATAGAACTCGTGTCAGATGGATCAGTGTCTGTAGAAACTTCAGCTCATTCAAACTTTTCATCCTTTCTTCCTCCACAAACTCATGCATGTATCTTGATTCTGATATCATGTTAAAAAAATTTATACTATCAAAGAAACATCTAACTTGCATTTTAATGTTCAATGAATTCCCAGTATTCCAGAACCTTCCTCAATTCGATTATCTACTTAGAAAACCTGGATACCTTTTCTCCCTTTCTTTCACAAAGCTTGGATCAGAATTATATCAGGTTATATATGATGTTAAAGACTTAAAAAATAGTAAATAATTGTGAAATTTAATACTTGTAAGATCAATGACTTCTCAACCTCTCTATCTTACTCAATATATTTTTAGACTGATTTTTCTCAAGACCGATTCCCAGTAGTCTATGACTTTTTATCAAATTAACATTCTAATTTCCTTGATCCAATGAATTAGTTCAATGTATTGTGTCTAATGGGTGATTGTTTTGATTTTTTTATCTGATTTTCTGTATTCGGGCCATCTTCTGGGTCAGTCCAATGGGGTTTTTAAGGAAACCCAAAACTCCACCTTTTCTAATATATCTTATATTGGAAACAAATACAACCAAAACCTAACTTGGTACTAACATATATAAATCATGATATATTTATATATATATATAAATAGATTATAAAAGAAATGAAACATATAGTATATTCAAATTTAAGAAAATAAAAAACTATGACATATCAAAAATTTACTAGTTAATATCATATTATAACAAATAATAAAATTTAAAATACATTATATCCCAATTGTAAATAAAAAAATATAATTTTAAATAGAAGGGTGAATATATATAGGGGAAAAATAAAAAAAAATACTAGAAGAAAAAATGAGATATATTTATAAATAATTATTGTGAGTTCAAGACTACAATATTTTTCATTGATAATAATCAAAATAAAAAAATTTCCTTAATAAATGATACTACTTCAATGTGTGTGTGTTCTATGAGTAATGAGAAAAAATAATTCCCTATTTCTATTATTTTTATTTTCATGTTATTGGTTATCAATTTTAGAAATAAACAGATTAAAGATAATGGTAGATTATTATTATCAATTAGTACTAAAGTTTTAATGAAAATTTAAGAAAATTGGAAACAAAATTCAAACATAAACTTTCTCCATGAAAGAATTGCATACTACAATCCAGAATTTAATTCTATACAATAGTGTTAAGAATTAAAATTTAGGTTTTACTTTTAAGGATATGACCCTTAGAAAGGCGATGAACCATGGGTAACTGGGACTTGGTTTATGGAAGGGTTATCTATATACTAATTCAATGATTGGCCATTCTAGTAGAAAGAAAACTAAAATGATTCCATAGAAAAAACATTTTATAGATGATATAATTCTAGGAATGATGGTGGGGATCATGAGGTGATGTGGATTAGTCGGTCTTGAGCCTATCCAAGTTCTTTGCATTAGAAGACAAACCCAAACCCTTTGGGAAAATTAAAAATACACAAATAATTCAAGATAGACTAAAAAGGTTAAGAATATAAGCACCTGACCTTAAACCTAACATAATATTGAGTTTTAAGTCAAGAATTTATTCTCTTACATTCTAGGATCTTTTTACGTTTATAGTTTTAGAGAATTAGGTCATCAATCATATATTACAAAACCATATATATACAAAGTGGACACTTCTGATCATTATCCATTTTACCATAATATAAAACTTTTGAATTGAAACATGAATTATTTTCATGATAAACCATCATGACTTTCAACTTGGTATCTTTCTTTACTTTACCCATCCTTAATCATTGTGATTTTTTTTAAAATGTGGGATGGGCACAAAATGTTCATTAAGGTACAAAAAAAGAATAAGTTCTTTAGTCTAGTGAAAAAAACACAAAAACCCATGAAATGTTTACCTTTGTCTCTAAGTTATTTGAGTGAAATGGAATAAATAATTTTCACAATAATTCATAGACAATTTTTTTCAAGTAAACCATTTAAAACCCATAACAAGAACATATAAATCATGTTGGTGGCTTGGGATATCATTATTCACACAATCCTTACAAATTTAATAATCGATATGGTTAAAATCCTTATTTGGAGTACCCAATACATTTGAGGGATATAATAGAACCTCCCATACTTGGTTTATAATAGAACAACCCATCATTGGTTTATAATGTAACCACCCATCCTTGGGTTGTAGCTAAACTACTCAACATTGGTTTATAACATAACCACCAATCCTTATTTTCCAATAGAACAAACCATCATCATAAACTATTCCCTAGAACCGTAAAATAATCATAAATCATGAAATATTGAATTTTTATTATAAAAACTTTTAAAACTATTTAAATATTATATGGAAATAAATTTCATATATAAAATTACCCATATATTTTAAAAACCAATTTTCAATACTAAAATTCCATTTTATTTAAAAACCCATTTTCAATACCAAAATACATAAAAAAGGTAAATGGTGTTTTTATTTTAAGTAAATATGAATTTTTTAATGGAATTCAATTTTTAAATAATTGTTATAGAGGTATAAAATTTATTCTCATCGTACATGTTAAAATACAAAATAACTTTTATCATTTGTAAAGAAAGTCAAAAATTCCGTACAAGCAATCCTTTTTTTTAATTTTTTTTGAAATAAATAAAAAATTCCCTTTATAAAAATTTAATTTCCATATAATAAAATTCATATAATCGTTTTAAAAAATGTACATGGAATAGAAATATAGTTTGAAGAAAACATTAAAAGATGAATTTTTTAATGAAAAGTCCCTTTCCACTTTGTAAACATTAGAATCATAAGACCTGGGAAATAATAACATTAAAAAACTTTTAATATCATGATAATAAGGAAATTCATGATATAACATATCAAAGGGGCGTTATATACACCTCATAAAATAATATAGGCACAAAACATCAAAATATGCCTCAATGAAAGGAAATTGATATGATGTCCCCTATCTAGAGTCTGATTTAACACACTCATTATTTATCTTCATGAATAATAATCTTATGTTAATTAATTATTTTATTATGAAAAATTTTCAAGTTTATTATTCCTTTTATTTTACTTATCTCCATGGAATATAAAATTACTTAATTAAATAAGGTTATGTCAGATGTTTTGATGATATTTGGCTTATATGATCAAAAATGACTTTGGTAGGTTGACTATGGTAAAAGTGGTAATTATTTAAACATATAAAGAATTATATTCATAAAATAATTATCTTATTTACACATCAATTATAATTTTGGAAACCAAATATGAATGATGGTTATGGAAAATGAACCATGTTACGATCATGAAGTTGATATGCCGTATGTATGCATGAGTAACATTTCCCTTTTTCAATGATCATTATGGAAATAAGGTATGTATTATTTTACATTTACATAATGATAATTATATGATAATTACGATATTATTTCTTTAAATATACTTATATATATATATATCATCTATATGATTTGGCGACGAAAAAAGTGTCAAATTTCTTTGTGGAGGTGGTAGACCACACGTACGCATGAATGATGTTATCATTTTTTAGTGTAAGAAATAAAATGATATATTATATTTTAATAATAATAAATATTTCATGAATATCAAAATTATTTTATTTATAAGAATTAGGTAAAAATGAATCACATTTCTTCGCAAGGCAGTAGTCTACTGTACACATGACTAAGGTTATCATATCCCCCACAAAATGTAATGTATGGAGGTATATATGATATAATTAATCTAAGAGTATAAATATGTTACAAATCATATATTTACATTAAATACATATTAGTAATAAGTCATTAGAGGCCATTATATAAAATGAATGACATCGGTTCGTGAGGTGATAGCTCGTCGTACAGACGAATGATGATTTCTTATCCCATTTGATGGCATATGAGTTGGATTTAGGTTATACCATTAAAATAATAAAATATAATCATATGGTAGATACTTGTGTTTTTATATCATAATAATTGAATAATATTTAAATGATGTGGACAAATAAATAATATAAAATGCAAGGTTAAGCATAATACCACTTCTTCGAACAACCTCCTAAGGTAAGAACCAAAAGACTTATTAGGATGGATTTTTGATCAAAATAAGGGATCTAGGTTATGGTTATAGAAGTTGATAATATATTTGTGTAGGTATTGGATGAAACAAAGGTATTTTAAGGTGTAATGTGGAGAAGAGAGGGGGTGACCTTTTATAAGTTAGGTGGGTGGTACACTTGTAATTTATGAAAAGAAAAAGGTGTGACGACATAATTCACATGACAAAAGGCACTAAAATGGACTATTATAAAGAATTAGACATTATAAGGTTTAAATATGTCTATAAAATAGATTATTGGAATTTTTTTTGGAAATTTTAGACCTTATTTTTTAGTTTAACCCTAGTTAAACCGACTTTCCCCTTAACCATGATAATTAATTTTTAATTTTTTCACTATTTATTATGGTAAAAAATTAAGTTAAACTTATTAGATAATATAAAATTTGATTATTCAATATATTAGATCCATTTTACCAAATTAAATTCATATAATTGAAAATAATTAATTTATAATTAAACTTGCGGATATGATGAAAAAGTTGGTTTTCAAGAAGAGTATTTTTCAAGCAAAAGATGGTTTCATATTAACTATTTAACTACTAAAAAATCGTGTATAAATATCAATTAATATTTATTAGTATATAATATATTAACTTAATTTAAAACATTCTTCATTATGTATTATATTAACTAATTAAAATTGAGAAATATTTTGCACTATAAAACAGTTTTTAGAAAAAACACCCCGTTTAAAAACCAAAAATAAACTTTCTAAAATCCAATATAATGTTAATTAAAAAGTAATTAAGTGGATTAAACAAAAAATAATAAAACTTATTTTAATTTAAATTATTTTAAAAACATAATGTTACTTCTAAATTACTTAATTTACTAAAAAGAAATTATTTTTTACAAAAATATATATTTTCATTATTCACCAAAAAATCAATGTTTTCTGAAAAATAAAAAAATTTCACCCTAATAAAATATTTATATAATTATTTCAAAAATGAAATTAAATTTTTTCTAATAAAAATCCTATAATTTATAAATTATGTTTTTAAATAAAATCCTAATAATTAAAGAGTTTAGTTAAAACTATTTCTGTTTTGATGTAAAAGCTACTTAATATTTTTATAACAAATATAACTATATAATTCATGAAAATTATTTATTATATCATTAAAGAGGTTTTTACATTATTTAACCCTTTTAAAAATTATGTCTTCTCAATTTTATTCACATATTAAACAAGTGGGGATATATTTCCCTCATAGAATTTTCAAATCCTAATGTTGCCTCTTCAACCATATGGGTTTTCTATAAAACTTTAACATAGTGAATCACCTTATTATGAAACAATTTATATATAAATTCAAGAATATAAATATGATTTTACTCATAATAAAGGTTATATTTAAAATTAAATACTTTAGGGGTCAAAACATGAGATGAATCTAGCATATATTTCTTTAAAAACAAGACATGAAAAACATTGTGTACAAGGGATAAACTCTGGGCAAAGAAAATCTGTAGGAAAATGATCCAAATTTATCCATGATTTCATACAGTCCAATGAACCATGGACTTATATTCACCTTTTTACCATAATGCATAACATTTTTCCATAAAGGTAATTTAAAAAAAACATGACCAAATATATTGAATGAAATATATTTCCTCTAGTTATCCGCATAAAATTTCTACCATCTCTGAGCCATAATCACATGTTTCTAAATCAATTATATCTCCTAAGACATTTCCTCTACCAACTATGGTCACATACACTTCCATTCTCCTACTTCATCCCAAAAATATATCATTTGATACTTCTTTTCATATAATGTCTCAAAATATTCCATTTTTATATTAGAATGAAAACTATTGTTATACAAAAACTCAACCAATGAAATATATTGATCCTAACTTACCCTGTAATCCATTGAACAAGAATGACGAATATTTTAATCGGTCTGAATCATCCACATAGACAGACCATTGGTTTGAGGATGAAATGTTGTGCATAAATTTAGTTCAGTATCCAATTACTTATGAATTCATTTCCAAAAATTAGTTGTTAATATGAGATTATAGTCTGATACAATGGATAGAGGAACTCCACTTTACTAGGTTTTCTCCATTAGATGTAGTGAAAAAATATGATCTAAATACATAGTACCTCGAATGGGAAGGAAATGTTCATATTTTTTTAATTGATCAACAATAACCCAAATCACATTGTTACCTAATAAAGTACTTGGTAATACCACAAAAAAATCCATTGATATATTTTCTCATTTAAAATCTGACATTAGGAAAGGTTAAAGAGTTACATTTGATAATTTTTATTTTATATTGACCTACTGATAAGTAAAACACTTCATGGTAAATAAAACTATATATATTTTCATAACATCCAACTTTTAATACTCCCCAAGGTCTTAGTATATCTTAATTCTTCCTATATGAATGGAAAACAGAGAATTATGAGCTCCACTCAACAAATATTTCATAAAATGAGAATCACTAGGCACACATAATATTTTAAAAAATCATAATACATATTCTTTATCATTATTAAAATAAATTAGCTTAACCATCTTAATGGATTCGACCTTTTTATGAAAATAAAAATCCTCCTTTTAAACTTTTTTAATTCAATTTGTCAAATTCAACTACAATAATAACTAAAAAAAAGTAGAGGATGTCCCTACATCCATAAATTTTAGGAAAAAATTCATCAAATTATTAACCAAAGGGACATGTTCCAAATATAACATAACTAATGTAGTTTTATTTGTATAACTCAAAGAATCGTCCACTTTATTTATGTTTCTAGGATGGTAATTTATTTTAAAATTACAATCATTGATAAGTTATAGCTTTCTTCTCTATGTCATGATCAATTATTTATAAGTGAATATATACTTATAACTTTTGTGATCAGTATATATTTTACACTTTACTCCATACAAATTATGCCTCAAAATTTTTAAATCAAAAACCAAAATAAAAAATTTCAGATCATGTGTATGGTAATTTAACTCATGAGGCTTCAACTATCATGAATCATAAGTAATTACCTTATCATTATGCATTAAAATACAACCAAAGTCATTCAATCAAGTATCACTATAGATGAAAAATTTTATATTCCCATAAGGTAGGGTAAAAAATGGATTATTCACTAATATTCATTTTTGTTCCTACCAAAAATCATAAAATTATTTTATCCAGATGAATTTAACTTCTTTTCGAGTTAAATTAGTCAATGGGATAGAAAAATGAGAAAATTAGTCAACAAACCACCTATAATAACCCACTAATCTAAGAAAACTATGAATCTATGTGATATGTATGGGTCTTTCCCATTCTTAATCATATTTTATTTTAGAAGGGCCAATGATTATCTCTATTTAAAAACAATATGGTTAAGGAAATAATTTTTTTGCAACCAAAATTCACACTTACTAAAATTTACACACAGTTTCGTTTATTTTAAGGTTTCCAAAATAATCCCTTGGTGTCTTTCATATTCCTCCTGACTTTTAGAATATACCAAAATTTAATCAAAAAAAACTTCCAAAAACTAACCCAAGAATTCATGGAGAAATCTATACACAAGGTCCATAAATACTAAAGGTATATTATACAACCCAAATGGAATATCCAAAAACTCACAATTTCCATATATAGTCTTAAATATAGTCTTCAGAATATCAGCTTCCATTACTTTAAGCTAATGGTACCCTGACCTGAGATCAATATTTTAAACACATTGTGCTCCCTAGATCTAATAAAACAATTTATTGATATGAGGAAACTGATAATTTTTATTAACAGTGATGTTATTCAAAGATCTATAGTCAATACAATGTCTCATTGAACCATCTTTCTTTTTAACAAAGAAAATAAGAGCTCTCCAAGTTGATGTTCTAGGGATAATGAAACCTTTATCTATCAACGCATGTAATTTATTTTTCAACTCTAAAAGTTCCACTTGATCCATTCGGTAAGGGGGTTTAGAAATATTCTTAGCAATAGAAACTAAGTCAATAATAAACTCAACCTCCTGATCAAGAATAACACCATGAAAATTATAAGAAAATAAATCCATGTATTCATTCATTACTGGAATGTCACTAATTTGAATAGTTTATTTCTTTTAAATAATATGATCTTGGTAACTTTAACAAAAATTTCTAATTAATTTCTCAGATTCTTGGTATATAATAAAAGGCATGAAATCATTGAATATAAAATTATTATATTTGTAATATATATTATCATGATCAGATAAAATAAAATCCATATAATGAATTATATCAAACTCTATTATGGCTAGTTCTACATGATTTGTAGGAAATAATATCCCACTAATGAAAATAGGAAGATTCCAATAAATCTTGGTTTCTTTAATATTTACACCTATATTTTTCACTGAAAGTTTTATCTTCATTCTATATGGTGATATTCCCATTTTACTTTCAAATTTCTTAGGAATGAATGAATACAAGGATCTAGTGTCAAATAGGGTATTCACTTAATTTTAATAAACAAGCAACATACCTATCACCACTTCACTTAATGTACCAACAACAAACATAATTGTATTAAAATATTTTCGACACATTTCTACTTTCAGTCTTGATGATTTCACCCCTGAGTAAATAAATTTGGACACATATTAACATAATTCCTCAAATCATTGCAATAGACTCATTTTATTGTTGAATTTTCATTATTTTTTTGTGAAGGAAAGAGAGTTTGATAGTTTTTTTAATTAATGTAAGAAACAAGTTTGAACTCGTAAAATTGGGAAGCATTTCATTAAAACCTAATACCGAGGAAGGAATTTTAAGGGAGTAGAGTAGAGTGTAAATGAGAGATCTGAAAAACTAATGGGGATAGATAATGGCAGAGTTGTATGGATAATGAAATATGTCTGAAGAGGTATGAAAATGCACGGATGTAGTGGCCGATAGTTCCAGTGGCTCAGATTGGCTGTTTCACATAGAGATCCTACAACCATGTGAAAACTTCTAGATTCTCATGAACCGTGACCTCCAAGAATGCATTGTTTCCTTCCTCATATCTTCCAAAAATCCCACCACCACCACCATCTAAATTGAGGGAATATATTCAATGGGTTATATAAGAAATTTATCCAGCACTTCTTGCTATGGTTAGTAGCATCCCTCCTAGCAATGGCTCAAACCCACCAAAAAAAAGAACCTTTTGTGAGTGCCCACCCACATCAGGATCCCAAAAACCCCTTCCTCATATACGGGCATGCTGGGCCAATCTTCTACTAAGGACGGTGGGAGTAGAAAAATTTACTCCCTATGGAAACCTTGATTTTGGGTTATAGGGAGTCCAGTGGTTGAAGATAGGATGGGGGAAATATAGATTCTCATTATTCATCTTCTCTTTTTTCCTCATAGTAATGAGACATACATCCAAAGATACCACATCATAAGTACTTCTGAGACTTTATAAAGAATTATCCAAGATGATTTTTACCAGACTTCTCACAAGATGGGAACATGGTTATATTTCCTCTATATTTAACTAATAGATACATCCCCATTTCCTTCAATCCACAATTTTTCTTACTCTTTCCATATCAAGGCACATAAGTGTTGGAAAACGTAATATCCTCTTTCTTATAATAATGAATAACTTTTATAGATTTTAAATTCCTATACTTAAAATATCTTTATAAAATTAGTTTTAACCCTGAGTAAAATATATTAATTTTATTGGAAATTCCTCGAACAAAACCCAGTACGTACCTGGATAGTATTGTAAAATATTATTCATAAACATCAAAAAATTATTCATTTTCCATAATTATACTAATTATTTATACATACTTATCCAATAAAACATTGGGAAATATTTCACAAGAAAACAATTATCAAATATATCCGCATTTGATGGAATCAATATCATATTTCTCTTTGATATTCATAACCAGATCCCACCATCAACCAACATCAACATCAAAATTGTTAATATTTAGGATTAAATTTTAATGCTCCAAACACCCCTTGACTTCAAATATCTTCTCTAGAGCATTGATCCATCCTTTGGATACCATACAGTCAGATGATACCCTGAATTCTAGCGGTTTTTTCCTTATAAAATTATCCAATATGGACATGTTCCTTAATGGTATATCAGGTTCCTCTCTAGTATGGATACCACCACCATTTATATCTTGTATCAACTGAGAAATAATTACAAAAAACTATTCTATTTTAATTCAAACCATCTAGAGATGTTTATTTGGAAGGATATTTTCCTCTCGGTGCGTTCCCACTATAACTTTCCAATTTCTTCTAGGGAAAACCATTCTGAATAGACATAGTTTAGTTGAAGTGACTTGGTAATATTTATATAATATATCATTTCCACATAACCATAATTTAAAATATTTAAATGGTATACTATAATCATTATCCTAAACTCTATAGTTATCTAAACCAACCTATAATACCAACTATATGGACCCGACCTTAATAATTATATAATATTGAGTTATAAGTCAATAATTCATTATCTTACATTTGAGAATATTTCTAGGTTTATAGTTTTAGATAATTAATTCATCACTCATACATTACAAAACCAAGTATATAAAAAGTGGAAACTTCACATCAGTATCCATTTTTCCCATAATATAAAACTTTCTGAATAAAACATGAATTTTGTTTCATGAAAAATATTCAAAAATTGAAACATAACATCTTTATTTACCTAAACCATCCTTAAACTTGGTGATTTTTTTTAAAATGTGGTATGAGAACAAAATTATTAGTAATAAGAATAAAAAGAATAATTTCATTAGTCTAGAGAAAAACACAAGAACCCATGAAATGTTTACCTTTATTAGAATTATCTTTGGGAAAAATAAAATAAATAATTTTAGCATGAAATTATAACAACTTTTTTCTTAAATAAATCATTTTAAACTCATATAAATAACATATAAATCATAAAGGTAACTTGGTACATCATCATTCATATCACTATTACAAATTAAATAATCGATATATTCAACTTCCATATCTAAAGTACCCAATGCATTAGTGGGATATCATGGGACAACCCACACATGGATTATCAATGAACAAATCACCCCTAGTTAATAACATAACCACCCTTCCTTGGTTTATAATGGAACCACCTATCACTGGTTTATAATGTAACCACCTATCCCTAGTTTATAATGAAACTACCCATCATTGGTTTATAACATAACCACCCATCCCTAGTTTATAAAAAAACCATAGTCATCATAAATAATTACCAAGAACTATAACATAATCATAAATCATGAAAATTTTCATTTTAATCTTAAAACCCTTTAAAAAATATTTTAATCTCATATGAAAACTTCTTTCAGATATCAAAATTCCCATTCAAAAAACCATTTTCAATAACAAAATTATATTTTCTTTTAAAACCATTTTTCAAAAGAAAAATACTAATAAAAAGGTAAAGAGGATTTTTATTTGAATAAAACATAAATCTTGAAAAGTAATCTAATCTTCAAATAATGGTTACAATGACGAAAAAAGTTATTATTGCCGTACACATTAAAAGAGAACATATTTAATATTGTTTGTAAAGAATGTCAAACATTCCATACAAAGATTCATTTTTTTGGAAAAACTACGTAAGAAAAAAAATAATCTAAAAAACTATAATATATATATAATCACATTCATAAAATCATTGTTAAAACATGGAAATGGAAGAGAAATAGATTTTTAAGGAAAACATTAAAAGAGGATTTTTTTAATGAAAAGTTCCTTAGTACTTTAGAAACATTTGAATCATAATCCCCATGAAATAATAACATTAAAAATATTTAAATATCATTAAAATAGGAAAAATAATTAAATAAAATGTAGAAGGGATATATATACTACTCATATAAAAATATAGGTGAATATCATTGAAGTATTCCTCAACATATAGAAATTGAGACGAAGTCCCTTACCTAGAGTTCAATTCATCATGCTCATTATTTCTATTTATGAATAATAAACTTATATTAATTACATAATTATTTAAGAACCATTTTCAAGTTTATCATTTCTTTTATTTCACTTATCACCATGTCATATACAATTACTTAATTAATTAATTTTACGTAGGATGTTTTAATGATATTTGGCTTATGTATCCAAAAATGAATTTGGTGGGATGAATATGGTTAAAAGAGGTCATTATTTCAACATATACATAATAATAATCATGAAATAATAATCATATTTATACATTAATTGTAATTTTTAAAAACAAACATGTAATATTGTTATGGAAAATGAACTATGTTGCGATCATGGAGACGCTTGGTCGTACGTACACATGGGTAACATTTCCATTTTTCAATGATCATTATGTAATGACAGTATGTATTATTTTATCATTACAGAATTATAATAATATCATAAATACCATATTATTTCTTTAAATATACTTATATATATCAACCATGTGATTCAGTGATGAAAAAAAGAGCTGCATCATTTCGTGGAGGCGGTAGTCCACACATACGCACAAATGATGTTATCATTTTGCTGTTAAAGAAATAAAATTATATATTACCTTTTAAGAAAAATAAATATGTAACTAATATCATAATTATTTTATTTATATAACATATATTCTTTAAATTTATCATTATTAACTTACATGTAAAGCATTAGTGAAAAATGAATCACATGACTTCGTGAGGAGGTAGTCCGTCGTACACACGAGTGACGTTATCATATCCCCCATGAAATAAAAATTAAGAATTTATATATGATATAATAACTCGAGGAGTATAAATATGTTATAAATTTCTTATATATACTTTAAATATATCATTATATAAATATGTGAGATGTCATTATGGAAAATGATTGAAATTAGTTCGCGAAGTATGCCATACACAAGAATAATGATTTTGTATCACATTTAATGGAAGAGGAGATAGATTTAAGTTATTATATTAACAAGAGAAAATATTAGTATATGGTAAATGATTCCAACACTTTCACTGGGGAACACACATATGTCCGGGGAGGACGCGTGGCTGTTTCCCCGCATTCCTTCTTTCTAAAGGATGGCAGCATCCGTCACTTTTTCAGGGAAGTTTTCTCCTTGATTGAAATGGAATGATGGGATATTGGTTTTTCCTTATGTGGATTCCTCATCAGAACTCGCCACCTAGTCTGGGTCTCCCTTATATATTTAAGACGTTGTTCTTGAAACTCTTCCTAGAGTCATATCTTCATGGACACCTGTTAATTACACTACTTCTGTCAAGACATTCCAAGGGGTCTAGTCAGGGCAGCAAACTTCATTCAGGGGAGTAGTCATGTTGGGCATCACTGGCGTGTCTGGGCATTGGGACACTGGAGCATCTGTCTTCTATCCCTTATTATAGGGCTTCTTGAGGGCACGAAAGACCGAGGAATCCCACATCAAGCATGGGGAATCATATTCCATGGGCATGAATCTAATGTTTTCATCAGCTTCCCATGTTTAACACAGGGTATGCTGCAAGTTTAACATCCAACAGAGATAGATTAGACTGATAAGAACACTGACTAGAGTAGATCAGATGGGTGCAACCCCTGGAGGAAACACCAATGTTGGGGCCAACGTGTGGTTGGATCCCCAAATGCGGTTAAATGGAATGGAGAATGGGGTGACATGATCTCACCGGGATGTGGCGGCCCGGGTAAGAATCAATATAGATAATGGGAGGTTCCATGAAGAGGGTGGTGAATGGGATGGAACCGTCATGAGGATAACAATGGTTTTGGGATTGAGCCTCTAAGGGGCTTCCTACGTATCCCCGTGGTAGGGAATCAAAGTCCATGTAGTTCATCTGATGACGGAATACTGCCAATTGGGGTTTTCAATGGGTTACCCATGGATGGGGTCGCAATGTCTTACCACTGGTTGAGGCCACAATGGCTTACCACTGGATGAGGTCAAACCAACGTAAATATTGTCAGGATGACCGATGGGTGGTGGGATTGAACCTCATGGAGGCTTCCTACGTACCTTTCCTTAGCAAGGATAAAAGACCGCGTAGTTCATGTCCATGTGGGGTTTACACTCTAGGCTGCCTAGGGTGTTGGTGAACCGACGTGAAGGGGGTCCGAGCAACTAATGGATGGTGGGCTTGAACCTCTTGGAGTATTCCTACGTACCTTACATTGGAAAGGGTCAAATTTATCATAGTTCGGGATGTAGTTGGGCATGAATCTATGGGAGGATTCCTAGGTACCTTTCCTTGGCAGGGATCAAAGTCTGCGTAGTTTGGTTATGGGGAAAGAGTCAGTGAACCAACATGAATAAGGACCTAGGGTCTATGTGGATGGTGGGATTGAATCTCATGGAGGATTCCTAAGTACCTTGTCTTGGAAAAGATCAAAGACCACATAGTTCATGGGGGGAATTTGGGGATTACGCTTTGAGGTAGCCCAAAGTATTGGTGAACCGACGTGATGGTTGTTAGAACGACCAATGGATGGTGGGGTGTGGGAACTGACGTTAAGGATGGTCGAGACCAATGGATGGTGGGCTTGAACCTCGTGGAGGCTTCCTACATACCTTTCCTTGGAAAAGATCAAAGAATTCATAGTTCAGATGGTGTGGGGCTTACACTCTAGGCTGCCCAAGGTGTTGGTGAACTGACTTGAAGGGGGTCAGAGCGACCAATGGATGGTGGGATTGAACCTCATGGAGGATTCCTACGTACCTTGCCTTGGAAAGGATCAAAGACCTCATAGTTCAGGTGAACTTTGGGGATTACACTCTAGGCTGCCCAAATAAGATGTCATGGTCAATGCTTACTCTAAGCCCACTTGAGTCATGCTCAGTGTGAGAAACCTAAGGCAGCAAAGACCTAATGATCACGTCGCAAAAGGTGCGACCATGGGAAACATAGTGGGGCTTACACATGATCATATCCCAAAGAGGAAACAGGGGCTTATGCTTGGTTAGCAGCCCAAAGAGGTTGGGAATTACTCTAGGATGGAGTCCCTATGGAAACAAAGGCCATTGGAAGAGGGATTCGGCATGGAAGAGAGGAGGACCACCATTCCCTACCATGCCCTTGGATGGCCTTGGGCACCGGGAAAAGAAAGGAGGAGCATGGATGCTTCCTCCTGCAAGAAAAGCTAGGGGATTACACCAGGGTTGTTTCCCTTTCCCCACGTAGGATAAATGGGGGGAATTCATAGTTTAACGACATGTTCTGAGGATGAAGGTTCTTGGTAGTTTAACATCCTGTAACTCAAATGAGGTGGGTTCATTCCACACCCCTAGGACTTACATAACCGGTACCCTCTGCACCTTGGTGTAGAGAAGGGACATGCAACGTCGTGGCTAGGGGGTGTCATGGAGTAAACCATTAGGGGTCCATGTTAGCGTGGCCATGAAAAGAAGAAATATCCGCTAGCATGCCTATGATAAGAAGCATGAGGCGAAGAAAAACAATGGGAAGTATCATCTAGGGGACTTTGAAATTGCTTCATGCGAACCTAGGAGGTTGCACGGGAGAGGGAGTTGTAGAGCAAAAGGGTTTACAAGTAGAGTCCTTGTAGAGCTCTAGTGCTCCATGAAAGGGAAGGGCTTCGTGAAGGTGTGAGATTCATGAAGTGAAGTGGCCTAGCCTGGACATAGAACATATGTGCATAGAATAGGTGCTTCGCAAAGTGGAAGGTAATTTGCGAAGAAAATCCCTACGAAGCATGGGTGCCTCGCGAAGTAAGGTCATGTGAAGAAATGTGCTTTGCAAGGCATAGTGACTCGACCTTAGCATTTGATTCATGAATGCATGGGGGGTGCTTCACAAAACATAAATACTCCACGATGACCCGGGTCCTTGTGGGGATCCCCTTCCTTCGTGAATGCCTATGGGCTTTGTGAAAGGCATCCCTCTCGAAAGAGGGGTTGAAAAAAAAGGAAAAGGGGAGGCACTTTTCAAAACAAAAGTACCTTGAGAATCTCATGATTCACAGAGCAGAAAGTGCTTCACGATTTGAGAGCTGGGAAGAGGAAAGGTCGGAAGATCTATCCTTTGGGCCTGGGGGGAGGCCAATATTTATAGGCAAGAGGCACCATGGAGTAGCGCTTGCTCGATGGGATGATGGATTACACTTTCCGGCGGGCTCGTGAATGTCAAAGGGGCTCGTAGAGCATCCCGCCTCCTGGCTTCACGGCGGGATCATGGAAATCAGAGGGGATCACAGAGCATCCTGCCTCCTAGCTTCGCAGAGGTCTCATGAACATCATAGGGGCTCACAGAGCATCCCGCCTCCTGGCTTCGTGGTGGGCTCGTGAACATTAGAGGGGCTTGTGGAGCATCCCACCTCCTGGATTCGCGGTGGGATCACGGGGACAAGGCGCCTCATGAAAGGTCTTCAGGAGGAAGCTTCAGAGCCTCTCTTATTATCCTTATCCCTTCCAATTTTTGGCACCAAAAAATGCACACCCTCAGACTTGGAGCCAAGGAGAAATCAAGCGTCAAAGTCTGAGGGTCAATTGCCAAAATTCATCAGCCGTTTCGCAAAACTGGCTCGCGAAGAAGGATCACAGAGTGGGAAAGCGACGGGTCAGCTGGGCGCACCATGAATTTTTCTGTGGCCAAGAGGCACTGCAAAGAGGCAAGGGCCATCACCTATAAATAGAGGGGATGAATTATATTTTTTCCTTTATCTCCTTCACAATTTTGGATTTTAGCGCTCTTGATTTGTGAAGCTCCGTGTACTCTGTGATTTCTCTCTGTGAATCGGGCCTTCAACATCGCGGCGCATAGCGAGTCTTTGACTTCTCATCTGTGTGCTTCACGACTCCGTGTTCAGAGGACAAGGTAGGGATCTGTGAACAAACTCCACAAATGCGCTCCACAAATGAGCTTCACAACCGAACCAAAAAAATCTACCCCAACCTAAAAGAATTCATGTCTTATCAAGAAGCCGCCCAGGTGTTCCTTGTAGATGCTGCCTGAAGGGATGAGATGGCAAACATCCTGGGTTTAAGAGAGCTAGTTCGGAGCCACTCTGACCATGGTTCTTTGGTGGAGATGCTATCATATATCCATAGGAACTAACCGGTATGCAAGAGGTTGCCTTTGTATGTATTAGGGATGAGGGATGACATCTTCATCCTAGATGGGAGTCGGGATGAACCATCTTATTGGTTTAGGAGAACAATGTGCCAACACTGATGGTTCAGGGCGGCTGACGGTCATGCCCGAGAGGACTTCACACCCATCATTGCTGACTGATTATAAAACCACCTGAATAACATTGAAGTGAAGGAGTTACAGCTAGAGACATCTCCCCCCATGCATTAGATGATATTGAAGGATACTTTAGGGAACCTGGAGAAGGGGTGGTCTGAGGAGTGGGACCTACCCCAGGGCGACAACTTCACAGACGATTGGGTCTGGGCCTATTGGGTAGGCACCTCATGTGAGGAGTTTGGGGCGGAACTGAGAAGAGTGGGCCTGTATGAGGCATCTTGGACCTCCCTGTTTCACATCTACCAGCCGTAGCAGCTGATGCCAGAGTTGTTGAGCAGGTGGTCATCGAGGACCAACACATTCCATTTTCACCATGGGGAAGTCGACATCAGTTTGTGGGACATCCACTAGATATTAGGAGTCCCGATTCTGGGGGCTATGTATGATGAATTCCTCCCCTTCATGAGTGTGTGGGATGACCCAAAGAAAATGTTTCTTCTAGCAATGGATTTTATGGCACTCGTGCCGAGAGAGGACAAGGAGGTGGTGAGGGATGTCAATTTCAGGTGGTGGTTCAAACACTTCCTAAACTTTTCAAAGGACAGATAGTTTCCAGAGAGGCCTCAAACATGCCCAAAGCGGGAAAGGAGTAAGGATCACTCATATTGGAAACTTTTAGAGGACAACCAGTGGAAGAAGTGGTGATTTAGTGTCATCACTAAACAACAACTGATAGTCAAGCTGGCAGTGTTCATCACGGCTCTCATATGTAGTTGGATCCTACTAGTGAGGGACACCAACACAAGAGTTCGAAAAAAAAAACATTCATTATGGCATCTGTTTTGGTGACTGGAGGGTGGGTCAACCTCAGGATCTCGATGCTTTCCAAGATGTATAAGATACTGCGACATATCAGTGAGTGTAAGAGGCCGCAGAGAATATGCGGGCCATTCCACCTCCTGTATGGGTGGATAACTGCACACGTAAGGGGGGTTTACGAATACATGAACTCCATTTCTCCTCTTGGATTGATCTTCCACCCATCCATCCTGAACTCTGTCAGGAGATTTCCAGCCAAGCTGACCGCACTGTCGGTTATGAACCGAGTGTGGAAGGTGGAGTAGTTCAATTTCCACCTATTCCTGTTGACGATAAGGGTATTAAATAATGATGGCCAGGTAACAGAGGAGCACCATTCCTATATCCTGGCCTCTCGAGGTGGAGTTTTGGAGGAAAGGGTGGATCGTGAGCCTCTCTGTGTGTCGTACACCCTGCTCATATTTTCTCAGCAATGCCGGTGTATGCAGTGACTGACCCTGCAAGTCTATCTGGGGGTGCACTATGAGTAACACCCGTGTGTGATGAGGTAGATGTGGCTCATGTTCACAACGAAATATGTGAAGATGCGGAACCACCTGCCTCCACCGACCTCTATCATCAAGTTTGCGAAGGAATATGCCCAGAGTTGGGAGGCGACCTACCTAGGGGAAATGATGAAGAAACTGACCATTCGTGTTGATGATGGACTGCCTCCCAAACATCAGGGCTTAGGTCGGAAGGCAGTAGGGGCATATTGCATTGGAGGGGCTACCATAGCAGTAGGCCCCACACCAGTTGAGGGAGTGGTAGTAGTGGAAATGGACCTGGCGGTCCGACAAGAGCAGATCCATCATGAGGGGAGGCCACCTAGAGTGTTCCGTATAATATCCATTCAGGCTCTAGGGAAGCGGCTATGCCACATTGATATGCCAGAGAATGCTGTCTTCCCAGAGGCCTAGGACATATGGGAAGTTAACCGACAATTACTCGGCCTGTCGAAGAGATGGAAACATATGAATCATTTAGGTATGGACTTGCTGGGGATAGGACCTATTAGGGCCATCTTTGTGGTATCTTAAGTGGAGGTGGAGAAATACCTAACAAAGATGGAGGAATATGTACACTCTCGGGGTACCCCACGTCTGATGACGGATTGAGTTAAGGTGTTGCTCGATTGCACTACTCCCCTGCAGTTGTTGGCTACTGACTTAAGGGAATGGTTCCCTCTATCGGAAGAATTAGATGAATCCTCCTGGGGAGACAAGGCCAAGAGAGGGAACCCGTTGGAGGAGGGTGCAGTCACGGTTCAAGACTTGGATCTTAAAGAGTTCACCGAGGCCCTTGAGGTAAAGATTACCAACCCCTTATTCAAAGACCACTTTCAGGTCATTGTGGACTCCTTTCTAACATCTAAATTGTGCAGGACGTCCTTGTGCAGAGAGCTTATTCTCACCCTTCAAGAGATACAGATGCGGGACCTTCGGGGTCCATGCCTACTGCTAGGGAGATCAGCATGTCTGGTGGGGCCGGAATACCCGGTATGGCTCCTGAACCTTCAGACCTTCCAACAATATATGGAGGGCCACACTTCGGGGTTCTGACGATATCAACCCAGGAACGAGATCGAGAATTAGATCTCTGTAAGTATCCTCTACCAATTTAATGACTTTCATCCATCGACCATGTTAAATGATGTGCATGCTTCCTTTTTGGTACGAACAGTCCTCAAAATGGTGTGGGTTGCCTTGGCGAGGTTATTCAATATCCTTGGAATCGCCTTTCCCTGGGTAATGTCGGTGACTGTAGAGGTGGAGGTGTAGAATGATTGAACAGTGGCACTACTGATTACTAGTGGGACCGTCAGGGAGGCTGATCCTGAGATCATCGAGGTGGGGTTCGATAATGAGGATGGGTCAGACAACCCATGTCTCGCCATGCCAGATCAAACACCGGATGCGGATCCGACTGGTGAGTTCCTGGGGGAATTCCCCGCATATGAGCCTGCCAACTGTGCTGACTTGGATGAGACAACCTCTGTTGAAGAGGACAATAGAATAGTCTATTGCTGATTGTGGAAGTAGATCAAGCGCTTCATTGATGACACCCCCAAGCACTGTGGCTGGATGAGATGGACAGACTTCACTTGTGACTGCATGAACTGTGTGCTAGGGGAGTGGATGCCAAACATCCTCACAAGGTCATCCGAGATCTTATGATGGATAATATTCGAGAGCATGACCTTGGTCTCGGTGTTAGTTGGGAGCGGAGGAAGGTGGTGAACATCAAGAGGATTCAGGAGGCTGAAGAAGAGGTCCAGCAGCTGCAGAGTCGGGTGGATGAGCACTCAGCCTCCCTCAACATGTAAATTATGCTAATATTGTGATTGAAGGCCTAGATGGCAGTGACTAAAGAGGGCATGAAGCGGGCCTCTGATGAAATGGTCGTTATCCGGACCGGCATAGAGTGGTCCTGGATTGCGGTTGATGAATTTTCACCCCATTGCTGCCGAGAAGGAATAGGAACTGAACAGGTAGCAGCAAATCCTGGACACCACCAGCCAGAGGGTGGTGGAGCTGTAACTCTTTTGATGAGGTCAACCCATCCATGGGAGGGGTGAATCCTAGTGTGGTGTGATTCCCGTAACCTTTGAACACACTTTCATGATTTGATTATTTTATGCCACCTGCATGCATGATTTCCATTATTTTCATTGGTTAATTGCATTCCCATGACATTTGTGGAGCATCCAGCGGTCAATACCTAAGCTCACATGGGTCGGGCCCGATGTGAGAAACAAGGGATGAACACCATATTGTCCTGTTCAAATGTAGGAGTCAAAACCAGGCTTCGGGAATCCAGGGGTTAGAACAACCAATCCGGATTCCTAGGAAGAGAAGGGAGAGATGTGACTGGAGAATGAAGCTCTCAGAACAGCTGAATTACCATTTTCCCAGCGTGCTCTTATGCATGAGCGTGGTAATGCCAAGGGCCCTGGAATAAATCCAAACATAAGGGAATGGAAAGTGTGAATTACAATACCCGAAATTCGGAACAATTTGGGGATGGTGCGACAATAAAAGATAACTATTGATCGCGTTCGAAACACATAATTTATATTGTGTTAGCCTAAAATGGGGATGAAAAATGAGGGCAGACCACTGATCATATTCGAAACATGGGGCCTGACTCAGAATGTCATCGATTAGCCTTCCGGAACGCTGTCCCCAGATAGTAGGTGATCCATAGGCTGAGCATACATACTCTTAAAGGGTTCCTTTAGACATGAGAGAGGAAGATGGTCGGAATAAAGTCCACACAAAGCGTGGATCATGTAGTGATGGGTTATTTTATTAGAGTCTAACACTCTTGAAATTACACCACCGTGGTGGAAACGCAGTAGGTGGATACACTGACTTGATCAGGGATTAATCATTCTTCTGAACAGGACCTCTATGTCAAGGAAACTGTCACCTCCCAATGCTTATCATGGGGCATCCCAAACTTGTTCAAGGTAAAGCCATAATTTTGTGGTTCCCCAAAGAGCTCAGGTCAAGGGACCGAAAATGGGGGGGGGGGGAATTATGGGTCCTGAGGCTGGACCTGATTGCAGGTTGTCTGGTGTTCCTACATATCCCATGAGAATGGGAATCAAGCCAAACGTAGTTCTGAGAGTGCAGTTTAACATCATGCGGGATGAGGAAAGGCATGTGTAGCGATGATTGCGCCAGTACACGCCATACCAGAACTACTAAGCCCATGTGAGTTGTGCTCGATGTGGGAAAGGAGAATTAGTGATGGTACTTTCCTAGCACAGGGAGGCATACATTAGGGACGATGTGGCATTAGATGAATGACATCCCACTGGTGTTAAACTGCCTAAATAACACACCAAGATGCACTGAAGAGTAAAGTCAAGTATGTTGGAATTTCACTTGAACCTAAGGGAGTGGAAACATGTGAATCATGATGCTCAAAACTTGGACCACAATGATGGTGGTGTGATGATAGGGGATAGATATTGACCGTGTTTGAATCACATCATCCATATCGCCTTATCCTGGAATGGGGAAAGGCAAATGAGGGTCGACTGTTGACCGTGTTTGAAACATAGGACCTATCACAAATTTCATCCGAGATCTTTAGGGATGTTGGCCCGAGATGGTAGGTGAGATGAGGTGGCATGAGACCAGGCCTTGAAGGGGGTCCCTTCAGATGTAGAATAGGATGAGGATCCAAATAATGGGCTCATGAATCTTAGACATGGAACAAGGGGAATGTCCCTGTGAAATTTCCACACTTCGGGCTCTTTGCCAAAACACATCTAAGTACGACAATGAGACACATCAGATAGAGAGAGTCAAGTCCCTTCCCATGTAAAAGGGTCATGGGGTTTCACACTTTCAACCTAAGGCCCTGGGGTGAACCATTAAGGGAGGGATTAATCTAATGGGCTGTGCGTAGGGTGGAGAAATAGACAAACGTGATGCATAGTTCCCATAGAGAGATTCTAGTTTAAGGTCATAGAGCTTAGACCACGTTGGGAAGAAGATGCAGGAGGCACATGGTGCAGTCTTTTCAAAAAACCAACATGAATGAGGACATAATCCCATAAGATACTCGCTACACCACATGTTAATCAGAGAGTTTGAGCTGAGAGGATGAAAGAGAGGGGACTAGATTTTGGATTCCTAGGGCTAGACTTGAAGACAAGATTCCTAGTCATTCCTACATATCCCATGAGAATGGGAATCAATCCATACATAGTTCTGAATGGTGGCACAACAAGGTACTAGTGCCAGGGACAAAAAGGGTGTGTAGGTCTGGCCCTCGCACCAAAAGAAGCGGCATTTGATAAGGCTTGTTTTTCCTTTAGGGTGAATGGAGGTGTTTTTTTGTGAGGTGATGGGACTAGAATAGAGAATCCATGAATCACGAAAAGAATCAATCCAAATGAAGGCATTGACAAATGGTACGGTGTTTGACCGATACCAAACATGATGCCCCTTGAGCAAGGGCACCACAATGCTGCGCCATTTTTCCTCGTGCGACCAGGAAGATACTATCACAGTTTAGGGTCATGTGACAAGACCAACCATGTACTTTAACATTTTGTGGCACAAATGTAGTAGAGATGAGGCTAAAAGGGGTAATGTGCACGGTGCAATAAACCATACCTGACGTGAATGAGGACGAGGTCCACACCCCACCATGCGTGATTCCGAGAAAGAAACCTCGGGAAAAGGGGCTAAAAAAAGGTAAGAGAGGGGAAAGTAGGAGAGACTGGCTCTCAATTAAGCTGGACCCGTAGACAAGATGCCCGGGTGTTCCTACGCATCCCATGAGGATGGGAATCAAGCTACACGTAGTTCTCTAAGGTTACTTTTAACGTCATGCAGGAAAAATTCAAGAAAGTAGGTAGGAGGGACTAACTCCTAGGATGAGGAATATGTGGCATGGATATTTCAAACCCAATGTGAATGAGGGAAGAAGCCCATACATGCCACACCGTGTGGTCCTATAAGGGTGGTGGCCTAAAAGGTAGAGTAGAAGAGATAGATTAGCTGAAATGATTTGGGCCCAAGGATGAGACGTATGGGTGTTCCAACATATCCCATAAGGATGGGAATCAAGATGTACATAGTTCTCACGAAGGGGAAATATAAAAAGATCTTAGTTTAAGGTCTTAGAACTCAAACCATAGAGAAGCAGGACTATCCCAAGTAAATGAAAACCTTAACCCAATCCCTAAGCCTACGTGAGTCGAACTCAGTGTAGGAAACAAGGGCGAATAAGGTATTTACAATACGTGAAATACATGTAAATGGAAAATTAGTGGAGCCCCAAATGATTGCATTATTGCATATTTTTCCTCATAACGTGCAGATGCGCACTAAGGAATAGTAACAGGAGTTTCGAAGTTCTACTTGGACATGATGAGGTGGAGAAGGATGTGAATCATGTAACCGAAATTTTGGGCTTAATGGGGTTAATGTTATAATGGAGGATGATTGTTTACCGTGTTCAAAACACAACATCCATATCGTGTTAGCCTGAAATGGGGAAAAATAAATGATCATCGACTGCTGACCATATTTGCAATGTGGGACTTATATCGATTTGTTGTCTAAAACCCTCAAGGATGTTGGACCATAATTGCAGGAGATCCCTTAGGCCTAGTATCCATTCTCTTTGGGGGTACTTTTTGGTGTTAAAGGTGATGGAAGCCCTAATGAAGGGGAACACAAAGCCTAAGAAATGGGTGAAAGAATGTCTGAGTAGAATCCGACATTTCTGGTGCTAAACTAGACTACCCTTAGGTACATTGGTGAATCGCTTAAGAGGAATGAGGGGTTCATCTTGAGAATGACCGATTTGAAAATATGAGGATACCACAAGGGGATGGAAAACTCTCAGGAGGAGGAGGAAAATGGCATGGTTGTTACAAAACCCGACATGAGTGGGGAAATAATCCCATACCACACCATATATTCCTCTCTCTAGGGGAATATAGGCCAAGGGGTTGAGATGAGAGAAATATTTCTAATATATGGGGCTAGACCTGAAGCCTAGATGTTCAGGCGGTCCTACGTATCCCATGAGGATGGGAATCAAGCCACCCAAAGTTCTTGAAGGGAGTAACGTGTAGTTTATCGTCATGCAGTAAGGATGAAAATGGGTAAGATACCCCACATACAAGAGGTGTATGGAACGATGAGTAACCCGAAGTTAATAAGGACCTAATACCATACCACACCGTAAAATCTTGTAAGAGTTAAAACTTGGGCCGGGGGCCTGAGATTGGGAACATGAAGCACGACCAGGCCTGTGCTTGTGGTATGGATGATAAATGATGGGAGGGATGTCTCAAGGGGATATGCGTGGCATGGAGAAATAGATCGATGTGAATGAGGACATAAGTCCTATCCACACCACACAACCCTAAATGAGAACTTGGGCCAGGGGACAGAAAAGGCCAAGGGGCCAGAAAAGGCTAAGGGGATGGAAAAGGCCAAGGGGCCTGAGGCTGGGCATCCCTGAAAATGGTATCCATATGACCTATTTTGCGGTTACCACCTCATCATAGATCCTAATCCCACATGATTAGTGCTCAGTTTGGAAAACAAGGAGCCGAACTCAGCTCTCCCTGTCATATAGGGGTCTAATAGCTGGCATTGACCGAAGGGAGTTCGTCACTTGGAGATACAACGAGGCCGAATGGACCACTAAAATTAATGTTTTGGACATCGTGGGGTGGATCTAATGACAAATGATTCCTGTTGACCATGTTCGAAACACATCATCCCTATAGTGACCTGGACTAGGAACAACAAATGAGCATCGACTGCTGACCATATTCTCAATGTGGGACTTGTATCAGCTTGTTGCTCAACATCCTCGAGGGTGTTGGCCCGAAGTGGTAGGAAAGCCCTTAGGCCTAGAATCCATGCCATTCGGGGGCCCTTCTAGATGGGAAAGATTATAGAGTCCTAATCAAAGGAGTGGGTGAAGCATAGTTGTACCCATCTGTGAAAGTGGCAAACACCTCTAGGGAGTGGGACGTATGGCAGGATCGAGATGATCTCAATGTGAATTGGGGTAAAAGTCTGCACCAAACCATATGTCTTGACCTGAAGGATGATTCTGGCATTTGGGATGGGCCAATAGACGAAATTCCTGAGCATTCCAACGTATCCCATGAGAATGGGAATCAAGCCGTACATAGTTCTTGAAGGCCATGCAGTTTAGTGTCGTATGGTGAGGACGCGAGAGGATAGAAGAATGGGGGAGAGGGTACATGGTGCGACTACTGTAATCCTAACATGAGTGGGGCTAAATAATCCTATACTACACCATGCAAGGACCCTCTAAGAGAACTATGCCTAGGGGGGATAGTTGAAAAGAAGAGTATGGGGGCTGGTCTCAAGATGAGGCATCTGAGCGTTCCTACGTATCCCATAAGGATGGGAATCAAGCCATACATAGTTCTTAAGATGTAGTTTAATGTCATATAGGACAATTCATAGTTTAAATTCATGTGAGACCATACAATTTAAGGTCTTTCAAGATTGTCATGCAGTTTAGGGTCGTGCAGGAAAATACAGTTTAAGGTCGTGCAGGATCATAGAGTTTAAGGTTCTGTAGGACCAACATGCTCAAGAAAATAATTACTTGAGGAACTTGGCATTGGTGGGAGGAGTGATAAGTTCTCCATCCCCAGTCACTAGAGAGTATGCAAAATTGAGGTAAACCCTGTGAATTATGTAATGTCCTTCCCATTTGGGCTCCAACTTGGGTGGTTTCCTGCTAGGGATCATTGGTGTCCGAAGGGCCAATACCAAGCCACCTCTCAAGAAGGAGATAAGACAAAATCTCTTTTTGAATTCCCGAGTTATCTTTTTTTGTGTCTTTCCAGATTGTACAGGGCACGAAGTATGTTTTCATCAACTGCATCTAATTCATCCAGAAGAATTTCAGCTACTTTATCTGGTGCCTACTGGTCATAGCCCGCTGTGCATAACAAAGGTAGCTAGATCTCTATGGGAAGGAAGACCTATTCTCCGTAGACTAGGGAATACGGGGTCACCTAGGTGGAATTACGAGTCATCATCCGATAAGACCAGAGGGTATTGGGGAGATTTTCCAGCCAACTCTTCTTGTTCTGACCAACTATTTTCTGTAAAATGTAAGAGAGGGTTTTGTTGAATGCCTCAATCTGTCCATTTTCATGTGCCTGATAGTGGGAGGTAGGGTTTGAATGGATGTTGTACTTGGTTTACAATTTCTTTAGCTTGTATACTTGGAATTTGGAGTCATTATTGGTGAGGACGTTGTGATGAACTCCAAATTGGAAGATGATATTGGAGCTCATGAAGTCAATGACAGAATGGGAATTTACCTCCTTTATTGGAATTGCCTCTACCCACTTGGAAAGGAAATTCGTGACGGTCAGGATGAACCTTCACTGGTGATCTATCGCTGGTGGATATGGTCCCATGACATCGAGTCCCCACACCGCAAATGACCAAGAGTATTTGGTGGAGTGGAGAGGTTTTGGCGGCCGATGCATGATGTTAGCATGAATTTGGTATGCATGACATATCTTGGGGAACTCAATGCAATCATGGATCATGGAGGGCCAGAAGTACCCCAGTATCTGGATTTGGTGAGATAGCTTCAACCCAGTCTGGTGGGAACCACAGGAACGAGTATGAACCTTCCGCATGACTTGATAAATCTCAACTCCTTGGATGCAACAGAGGATAACACCATCAAACCCGCACTTCTAGAGGGTCTGCTCAAGACTAGGACCGCTTTAGAGGGAAAACTGCAGTTCACGACATCGGATTCACTCGCGCTCGGCCCGATCTATTGGGAGGTAACCACTTTGGAGATACTTGATAAAGGGGGATCTCCAGTCAGGGGTCACTTCAACCACTAAATCTGAGGAACTTGGGGGTCCTGACGTGGAGGCCCCAGTGGTGAGATGGCTTACCCGCAGACCGTCATCATCATCTGGGGTGACAGGAGCAATGAATCTTTGATGTTCCATGTGTATAATCAGGTCATCCTTCTCAGGTTCTGCAAGTGATGTAGCCAGGCCATCTAGGGCATCATCCTGACCATTCTGAGATCGAGGGACATGAGTAACTTCTGGCCGAGATGGGAACTGGGCCATTAGCTAGAGAGTGCTCTCCAATAATGGTACGAGGTCTCTTTCTGATGATTTAGTCACCGTTGGTTTTCTTGATGACTAGTTCTGAATCCCCTTTTGACATGAAAATGGGGCACATCGATCTCGAGGGACAACTTGAGGCCAGTGATAAGAGCCTGATATTCTACCTCGTTTTTGGTGCAACCTTCCGACAACAGAACTGAGTACGACAAAATGGCTTGCGTCGGGGGTGATGAAGACAATACCCAATCCTACTCTGTTGAGTCTAGGATCATTGAGCCTCCTACCAGTGGGTTATGAACCTGATGTCAAACTGCTAAATAATTACTGCCCAATGTCCCTTAATATCCTTACGAGTCATGAACCTGATGTCAAACTGCTAAATAATTACTGCCCACTGTGCTAGACAACCGGTCAACATGGGCAGTTCAAAATGCACTTCAGTGGGTCTACCTAAGACACCAGTTGTACCTCATGGTGCTGCAATTAGTGTCACAATTTTTGTACTGTGAATACCAATGCAAGGCAGCTCTTTTCGATGGGGGAGTACCTGGTCTCCGTATCGATGAGCAGACGACTGAGGTAGTAGAGGCTGATTTATTCCCCCTCATTGTTCTTATGGGTGAGGAGGGTACTGAGAGATTGTTCCAAGGTAGTTACGTATAGGATCAGTGGATTTCTGGATATGGGTGGAATCAAGACTAGAGGTTGGAGAAGATACTACTTTATTTCCTCAAAGGCGGTCTAGCACTCTTCGTCCCACTCGTAGGTGGTGCCTTTCTTCATAAGCTGGGAAAAGGGATTACAATTTCCACCAAGATTCGCAATGAATCAACATATGTAGGATAAGTGGCCTTAGAAAACTTTAAGCTACCAAATATTACTCAGGGGAGGCATCTGGCTGATGGTTGTGATCTTCTACGGTTTGATCTCGATGCCCCGGTACCTGAAAACAAAGCCAAGAAACTTCCCAGAGGTGACCATGAAGGCACATTTCAGTGGGTTCATCTTCAGGTGGTGGTAACGGAGGAATCCAAACACATTCTCTAGGTCATTGAGATAGTCTTGGTGTTGAAGGTATTTTACCACCAAGTCATCCACATATCATTCCACCAATGTCCCAAGGATTGGCTTGAATATCCGATGCATGGATTGCTGATAGGTGGCACCTACATTCTTTAAGCCGAAGGGCATGACCTGGTAACAAAATGTACCTCATGGAGCCCTGAAAGTTGTGGAATCCTCATCCTCGAGGTCTATTTGGATCTGGTTGTATCTGGTGAAACCGTCCATGAATGAGATGGCTTGGAACCCTACCATAACATCGATCAACAATTATGTCACAGGATGGGGAAAATCATCCTTTAGATAGTGGCAGTTGAGATCATGGAAGTCAATGCAGAATCTGATCTTTCCATTCTTCGTATTGACTAAAACAATGTTGGCCAGCCATTTAGGGTACTAGACCTCCTTAATGAAGTTGGCTCGGATGATATTTTCAACTTCAGCCTCAAACATAACACCATGAGAAGGGTGCATCTTCCAAGGAGGCTGCTTGAATCCACGATGATTTTTCGGGAGAGCAAGGCAGTGGATGAATACCTAAGGATCAAGCCCTGACATCTTGTCATAGCTCTAGGAGAACACATCACAATGCTATTTAAGGAAGTACATGTACTACTGTTGCTCCTCGGAGGTCATGGCGGCACTAACCAATGCAGGTCTCGAATCTACCTCGCTACCAAGTTTCATCTGTACCAGTTCATCAACCGTGGAAGAGATGCCCTATTCAAATGCTGGGGGATCATCCACTAGATCATATTCTTCACTTGCGGAGGAGGGATCCTCAAAGGGAGAAGATTCCTCTGGGTCAGCAGATTCTGATGGGAGGCTGGTACCAGCCTGAGCAGTAGTGGTCACTGCATCGGGAGATTCCGGTACTTCTGAAACCATAGTAATGAAGGATGTCGACCTGATCTCATCTGGTCTTCGGCCCAAGGTGCCAAACTTGATGATATAAAAATAATAGTTGTGTGTTGGATTGATCTGGTTAATTCCATCCTGATGAAATAGGCACATATGACGTACTATTTTTGCAATAGGGTAGACGTCCTGATACCTTATAGGGGTAAGAGGCTCCAAGATCAGCTGAGCCCGATTTGTGTAGGAGTACGAGGTGATCTTCTGTCTTCACTTAGGCTTGTGAATATGCTTCCCCCTCATACTAGAGACAAAAAAACATTGACCCATGTCGAGGTTCGTGGCCTCCAATCGATGGACCGGGATGACATAGGTGTCATCCAGACCTGCCTAGGGGTCGGTTGCGACCGTGACGGGCTCAACCTCACTTGCCTGAATCTTTTTATTATTTATCTTGAAATATTCAGAATCCAGATAGAGGGCTTAAAAAGAGGTGAAAGGAGACGCGTCACCTTAGAGTATGCCTACTCGACCATTGAGGGAGTACTTGAGGCATTGGTGATATGATGGGGGGACCACCACATGCATGTGGATCGATGGTCTGCCCATCAATACATTGTACGCGGTGTCTTGGGAGACAACCATAAACATAGTGCTGGAAACTATACCACCGGACTGGGTCTTAAAACTTGATATTACTGACTAGGGTCTACTCTCTCCTATCATATCCCTTTATTATTAAATCTTAGGGAGTCATGTCATCTTCGGCTAACCCCAACTTCCATATTTTCCACATCAGGATAAGGTTAATCCTGGAGCCGATGTCAACAAGACAGTGATGAACCTCCATGCTTCTAAATTGGCCAGTGATATATTGTGGGTGGATGTTTCCCTATATGGGAGATCCTTTATCTTCTCCAGAGAATGAAAAGATGGTATGACATTCAACATTTGTGACTGCTTCATCATGAAAGGATTCTACAGCTTCTACCTCCGTCTCAAACTAGAGGGGGATTCTAAAAGCCTTGGTAAGGGACTCATGAATATCTGGTGACAAGAGAAGGGCCTTGAGGATGAAAATCCTCACTGGGATACTAGAAATCTACTTGATAACATCATACTTCCGCACCAGGTGTGGAGTTCTGCATGCAGGAGGCCGTTCTGTGATAGGAGGAATGGCGGGCCCCACTGGCTAGGCCAGCGACTGACTGGTGCTGGGCATATCCCATTACTTACTAGTAGAAGCCTACATAGTAGCTACCGGATGAGGGCTAGATGATTGAGACTGGCCTATAGAAGGGCATGGCTGGTTATGACATGGTTGAGGTGGCTCTGCGTGATTCAGTAGCACAAACGGCGGTGGAGGCGGGCCCGAAGACACCGGATGAAGAGGCTGCGCATGCTGAACTCTGTGTTGGGCCTGCTGTCTGGTCTCTGTTACATGCACAACCTAGATGGAGGTGATATATAATGTGCCTCTATGACCCATATGGGCTCTACCTATGCTGGCATTGGTTGGAGATATTGGGGAGGTTCGCTTGGTGCTCCCGGTTGTCGGGAGTCATATAGGGATTTACCAACTCCACAGTATTAACTGAAGTGTACCCTTGACTATCAGTTGAAGAGTCATCCATCACTGGGTGGATTCTGGGAGGAATCCCCATCTCTGGAGGCATGAAGTCACCGAGAGTGCTGGACGACGATGGCATTGGTGGGGCACGTTGCTTTCTCTTACGCCACCGGCGCTTGCTCTTCTGGGAAGGGGTCATCTGAGATGACGATGCAAAAGTGGAGGCTATAGCCTCTGAAGGCTCTGGCAGATTCAAGAATTCAAGGATGATACCATGGGCATGATAAACCATTTTTCAAGACATCCGATTGTCTTACTTCTAGGACTCATTGTTAGAAACCTGCTATCACTCAACTTCATTGTCGTTGCTGCTGTCTGGCCTTACAATGATGCATGCCACTTGTGCAGGGTCCAGGCCGAACTAGAATATGTTGTTATTGACCTGGTCTTGAAGCCAGTATTTTTACACATAGAACTACTTGGGGGTGTGCCCCAAGAACTTATGAAAGGGGCAGTAGTTGGGGCGATCAGTGAGGGTTGCCTCTTTTGGCCTTCTGCATTCCGGAAAATGCACAATCCCTAGTTCCAAGGCACTTTAGAAATAACTGGGGACCTAATTCTCGTTGAATGATTAGGTCTGGTTTCTTCTGTCCGGAAAGGGGGTCCTTGGATCTTGGACCTGATTAGGAGCTAGAGGCACCAGTCGAGGAGGCAGAGCCTGGTTGTCCCTCCTAGGCGGTGGCAGTGCATTGCGCGGGGGCACCTGCTGATTCTCAGGAATTTGCTGCTGAGCTGGAGACTATGCCTGTGGTGGCAAGACTCTGTGAGGCTGGGGACATGGCCCCACCGGTAATAATTCCATCTATCTAAGGGCCTCTATTTGGGCCACCGTGGTAGGCTTAGCTCTGATAGCCCTTCTTGTGGGAATTAAAGGGGGAAACAGATGTGCCTGGAAAACCTATTGCAGGGCTTCTTCCAGGCACTGGGCCTTATCATACAAGTCTAAAAATACCCCGAGGTAGTTCTAGGTTATCAGAGAGGGAATCAATTTTGTCTTGACATTTCCTACACACATCGTCAGTAATTTCTCCTGAGTTAGTGGTATGTCAAGGAAATATGTAATCCCTTTCCACCGGGCAATGAAGTCCGTGACACACTCATATGGCCTTTGTTTGCACTTATAGAGGTCTGCGATGCTCGTTTTCCATATGGAGGAGCTAAAATGGTAGAGTAAATACCTCTGGAGGTCCTCCCAACTGGTCAAAGATCCAATGGGAAGCTGGCTGTACCATACAAATGCAGGACCCTACAATGTCTGAACAAAGCAGCGAATCTTGGCAGCCTCCTACTGCGCTGGAGTACCTAACATGGGCCCAAAATTTGAGTTGAAGTGGTCCAGGTGCTGTGGTGGGTCCCCCATCCCATTAAAAGGGGGAGAAGGTTGGATTCCAGAAACCTAGAGGTGCTGGAATATCGTCCACCCATGTTGGATATGGCTTTCCTTCAGGCGGGATTTCCAACTATCGTGTTTCCAATGCCTCTAGGTGGGAAATGAGTGCCACCATTGGATCATCTAGATGGGGGTCCCTGTCTTGACAGGGATCCCTAACCACGAGCATGTTGGTGGGTTCTTTAACATGGTATGCAGGCCTAGTGGCTCATGGGGTGGCTAGTGACATGAACCTTAGGGTGGCTGGGGGAGCCTGAGATGGGTTCCTTGGATTGTCGTGTCATTCAGGAGGGTTCGGTGAGAGATACTGTGCCCTATTGCCGTAAGTTCCAACCTCAACCCTTTCTAAGGGGGTAGGACGACCAGGTTCTTCTTGAGGCAGCTCACCGATGGGAAGTTGGTCCTGCCCCTACTGCTCTAGACTGGGATCACCATAGTATGACCGTCGCTCTACAACGTGTTCAACCAAGAGGTCATAGACCAAATTCTTTTTCTCAGAAATTTATTGGAACAATGTTTCCTTCTCAGAGTCTTCCTTCATCTTTTTCACTGAGGTAGGTGGGTCAGAGTGCTTGGAAGCTCCGATGTGCTCTTTACCCTTACCGGCATTCCGGCTGAGTACCAATGCCTCAGTGGGCACAGGGAGACCTAGTAGGTTCCTCTGCTGATGAGTAACCCTCCCTGATGGTTCCAATAGTGGTGGCACGCCCTTAGGGGGTAAATCCCCATCAAGAAGCTCCAAATCATCCTCCTCGTCCACTATGTTGGCCATGTTGACCGTGAGCCTTCCCGGGGGCATGTCCTCGATATCACCTAGCAAGTCGGGTTGCTGCCGGATAATACTAAAGAGGAGGGAAACATACTGCCCCCAGACATGGAATTACACGTGGGGAGAAGCCTCCTTGATAATTTTTTGGAGTACCTTGAAACTCTGAACACATTGTTCTTGGAGGACCTTACAATGACCTGGTGACTCGGGGTGTTGGGCCACTGGGAACGCAGCCAGATCAGCTAGATGGCATTGCTTACCAATGTATTCAAAATTCCCTTGGCTCCTGGGATAAACCATTTTCTGATGACGAAGGTGAAAGTGCATCGTCCAAAGGGTTTGGATGAAACATTCAATCTCCTCTGGGGTGAGGAATTTCGGCATGTGAAAATTCAGTGATTCCATGGGGTAGAACATCTCAGAGAAGTGGTCCACAGTGAGGATTTACCATAAGCTCATTAGCTCGGATTCAGGGTCTAGAACTTTATTTACCCATTCTTCAACTGGTGGTTGATGAGGAATTGGAAGCGGTACTAAGGTAGACCGCTGGGACGACAGGCTGGCCGGTGGAGAGTACGACGAGCAGGCTGACTGACTGCCGAATCTCAGGTTGTACTCCGAAGAGTGTAGTGACCTGGCCACTACGTCATGGTAAGATGGGTTGACAGCCATAGTTCTTAGCTCAGGGGCTAGGGACACTATTGATAAGTTGTGTTGCTGCTTGCCTTCCATTGGTCCCCAGAATAGTTCTCCATGATCTCTTGTCAAGGTATATAGCGCTTCTGGTGATGATGGTGGTGATTGCACGATCGAGACTTGCAGGGTCGCTAGATTTTCATCCTCATGGATATACCCATGGAGGGAGGTGGGAATCTGATGGACCTTACATTCTGAGAGTAATAGGCTGATGCGCCTTGTTCCTGCCCCAGCCCTTGAATCGGCTAAGCGAGAGGAGGGTTCCCATGCTGAGTCATATTTCGCTTCAGAGTCTGATAAGTGGACTGGTTTGTTCTCCATCCATACCTTCCCATAATCCTTCTTATGGTGGTGGTGACCCTCCTTCCTTCCCCTGGGTGGCTTCTCGGTATAGGGCTGATTTCTAACACGGGGTCCTTTGTCTGCACTAGTACTGAGGTGGAGAGGGTTTCCACATGAGTAAGCCAGGGTGTGAGGAGCACCGGGATAGATGTCAAAGGGGACATGGGGAGGACCTCCATGGATAGCACTGGATTGGGCAAGACCTCTACTAGAACTGGAAGGATCATGGGGAGGACCTCCATGCTTCTTTCCCCTGGTGACCTTAGTACGAGGAGGGTCCTTATACCGATCTAGCTGAACACAGGTAGGACCTCCATGTTGGGTTCCAGTGAGGTGAGGATCGCCTTCACCCCCTGGTTGTTGAGGAAATAAGGACCTTCACCAGCTGCTAAGAGGAAATGGGGAGGATCCCCACATTGGAGAGAGACTAGATGGGCAATGTCCCTGCATCGACGGTCAGGGGTTGGAGGAATGACTCCATACCCAGTGTAATGGCCACGAGAGAGACTTCCGTACTGAGTGTCACTGCCATGGGGAAGACCCTCATTTGGATTGAGGGTGGAATTGGGAGGACCTCCATGCCAATCCTCGAAGTGGGGAAGGCCTGTACTCTCTATGGTAGTGGTACGAGGAGGACCTCCATAATGGGTGGCATTGTTGCAGGTTATTTCCTGGCAGCCACAGCCTATGCTAGCAACCAAGAGAGTCAACCCAGCATACTTATGGGGTGGTTGGGGCCTCGATCCGGATCAAGAGTATAAGTGATAAAGCTTAGTGTACATAGGGAGCTGATTGTATGCGTCGGTGGTGACTCAGGCCACAGTATCCATCGATGTTGACACCCCTGGAAGGCGTCCTCACCTTGCGCCCGACGCTGGCGTCGGGTCAGATGAATCGGGGCTGGTGGTGCTGGTACGTAGCTTACCTGCTCTTCATCCAGCCAGACCGGGTGGCGGCATTGATGCGGCTGGGTGGGAACCCTCGCTGGGATCCCCTAGAATGGGACTCTGACCGGGCTAGGCCAGATGTCCCCTACCTCATTAGCATAAGGCATGGAGTCGTCAAAGAGTTCTGGGGAGAGGCTCTCGAAATGATTATATGTCGGCGTGGGGAACAACGACTCCTTGTGCGGCCCTCAGGGGTGGTGTTGGAGATGAGGCACAGACACCTACATATCTAGGTGGGCCATATCTCGAGTCGGGATTATTCCCTCCTCCTCGTAACGGAGAACGAGGTCATTGAGTACCCTCCGCCGAATAACCTCGGATGGGGATATGAGGTGTGGACACCCCATGAACCTGTGTGTAGAGTCCGTTGTGGAAGCGGTGAATCCACGTGGGAATTCCATGTTAGCACTACCCCTACCCTTGTGTCGGTGTGTAGGAGGTGATCGTGTTCCATATGCAGCAACCTGATTCATGAGAGAAGGGAGATTAACTCATTTGTCCTCAAAGAAAAAAGAATCGATGACCAAAGCCCCAATGCCATTCCGTCTTCCACGAAAAGTAAGAGGGATCCATGATGACAATGTCATAGAACAAGATGTCCTAAATTCTACTGCCCCAACTTCTGGTGAGTTTCACACCAGGCCTGCTATTTTCTTAACAGGTCCCAGAACCGAAAAACTAGATCTAGTGACATGTCAATCCAGTGATGCCTCGAGCACTACTAATCTACACATTGAGGACAATAATTACACGTCGGGTTCACCATTTCTATTTCTGAAGCTTTCGTCGGGGCTCACAAATCTATCTGGGGAGGACGTGTGGCTGTTGCCCCACATTCCCACTTTCCAAAGGCAAGCGACATCCATCACTTTTTCAAGAACATTTTATCCTTGATCTAAATGGGATGATGGGATTCCGGTTCTTCCTTCTAAGGATTCCTCCTCAGAACTCTTCACCTAGTCTGGGTCTCCCATATAGATTTAAAACATTGTTCGTGAAACTATTCATAGCTCCATATCTTCATGGACACCAGTTAATTACACTGCTTCTGTCAAGAAATTTAAAGGGTTCTAGTTAGGGCAGCAACCTTCAGTCAGGAGAGTAGTCATGTTGGGAATCACTAGCATATCTGGGCACTGGGACACTGGCGCGTCTGTCTTTTGTCCCTTATTATAGGGCTTCTTGAGGTTGTGGAAGCCTGAGGAATCCCACATAGAGTGCGGGGAATCATATGACATGGGCCTATATATGAGGTTTTCCTTAACTTCCCATGTTTATAACAAGGTATGCTGCAAGTTTAACGTCCAGTAGAGACGAATCCGATTTATCAGAACACTGACTGTAGTGGATCAGATGGGTGAAAAACCTGGAGGAAACACCGATGTTGGGGCCAATTTGTGGCTGGCTCCCCGAATGATGTTAAATAGAATGGATAATGGGGTGGCATGATCCCACCGGGATGTGGTGACTTGGGTAAGAATCAAGATGGATGATGGGAGGTTCCGTGAAGTGGGTGGTGAATGGGATGGAACCGTCATGAGGATGATGATGGTTTTGGGCTTGAGCCTCGAAGGGGATTCCTACCTATCCCCGTGGCAGGGAATCAAAGTCCATGTAGTTCATCTGATGATGTATTACTACCAATTGCGGTTTTCAATGATTTACTGCTGGATGGGGCCGCAATGGATTACTGCTAGATAAGGATGTCAACGACTTACCATTGAATAAGATCACAACGACTTACCATTGATTGAGGTCACAATGACTTACCACTGGATGGGGTCGAACCAACGTAAAGATTTTTGGGATGACCGATGGGTGGTGGTCTTGAACCTCATGGAGGCTTTCTACGTACCTTTCCTTAGCAAGGATCAAAGACCGCGTAGTTCATGTCCATGTGGGGCTTACACTCTAGGATACCCAGGGTGTTGGTGAACTGAAGTTAATGGGGTCAGAGTGAATAATGGATGGTGGGCTTGAACCTCGTGGAGGCTTCCTATGTACCTTGCCTTAGCAAGGATCAAAGTTCCCGTAGTTTGGGACGGAGTTGGGTTTGAACCTCAGGGAGGCTTCCTACGTACCTTGTATTTTCAAGGATCAATGTCTGCGTAGTTCAGGTATGGGGTAGGAGTCAGTGAATTGACATGAATAAGGACCTAGGGTCTAGGTGGATGGTGGTCTTGAACCTCATGGAGGCTTCCAACATACCTTTCCTTGGAAAAGATCAAAGACCACATAGTTCATTGGGGGCATTTGGGGCTTACACTCGGAGGCAGCCCAAAGTGTTGGTGAACCATCCTGAAGGTGGTCGGAATGACCAATGGATGGTGGGGTGTGGGAACCTATGTGAAGGATGGTTGGGACTAATGGCTGGTGGTCTTGAACCTTGTGTAGGCTTCTTACGTACATTGCCTTGGGAAGGATCAAATACCTCGTAGTTCAGGTGGTGTGTGGCTTACACTTTAGGCTGCCCAAGGTGTTGGTGAACCAACTTGAAGGGGGTCTGAGTGACCAATGGATGGTGGTCTTGAACCTTGTGGAGTCTTTCTATGTACCTTGCCTTGGCAAGTATCAAAGACCTCGTAGTTTAGGTGAACTTTGGGGCTTACACTCTAGGCTGCCCATATAGGATGTCATGGTCAATGATTACTCTAAGCCCATGTGAGTCATGATCTATGTGAGAAACAAGAGGCATCAAAGGCCTAACGATCACGTCGTGAAAGGTGAATCCATGGGAAACCGAGTGGGGCTTACATGTGATCACAAACTAAAGAGGAAACAAGGGCTTATGCATGGTTAGCAACCCGAAGAGGTTGGGACTTACTCTAGGATAGAGGACCTATGGAGACAAAGCCCAAAAGGAGAGGGATTCGGCATAGAAGAGTGGAGGAGAACCATTCCCTACAACACCCTTTGCTAGCCTTGGGAACTGGGAAAAGAAAGGAGGAGCATGGATGTTTCCTCCTACAAGAAAATATAGGGGCTTACACCAGGGTGTTTTCCCTTTCCCCGCATAGAATGCATGGGGGGAAGTCACTGTTTAACATCATATGTTAAGGAAGAAGGTGCTTAGAAGTTTAACATCCTATAGCTCGGACGAGGTGGGTTCACTCCTCACCCCTAGGACTTACATAACCGGTACCCTCTACACCTTGGTGTAGAGAAGGGACATACAACACTGTGGCCTGGGTGTTTCATGGAGCGAACCATTGGGGGGTCCATGTTAGCATGGCTATGCGAAGAAGAAATATCCATTATTAGGCCTATGCGAAGAAGCATGAGGCGAAGAAACACAATGGAAATTATCATCCAAGGGACTTTGAAATTGCTTAATGTGAACCAAGGAGGTTTCATGGGAGAGGGAGTTGCAGAGCAAAGGGGTTTACGAGTAGAGGCCTCGTAGAGATCTGGTGCTCCATGCAAGGGAAGGGTTTCATGAAGGTGCGAGATTCATGAAGCGAAGTGGCCTAGCCTAGACATAGGGCATAGGTTCATAGAAGAGGTGCTTTGTGAAGTGGAAGGGCATTCATGAAGCATAGCATTACAAAGCATGGGTGCCTCACAAAGCAAGGTCCTGTGAAGCAATGTGCTTCACAAGGCATAGTGACTCGGCCTTAGCATTTGAGTCATGCACGCATGGGGGGTGCTTTGCAAAGCATAAATGATCCGCAATGACCAGAGTCATCCTGGGTATCTCCTTCCTTCGTGAAGGCCCCTGGGCTTCGCGAAAGGTATCCCTCTCAAAAGAGGGGGTTAAAACAAGGAAAAGGGGAGGCACTTCACAGAGCAAAAGTACCTTGAACAGCTCATGATTTGTAGGGAAGAAAGTGATTTACAATTTGAGAGCCAAGAAGAGGAAAGGTCAGATGATCCATCCTCTGGGCCCGGGTGGAGGCCAGTATTTATAGGAAAGAGGTGCCGCGGAGTAGCGCTCACTCGGCACGAATATAGATTCCACTCTGCGGTGGGATCACAAACGTCAAAGGGGCTCGCGGAACATCCCACCTCCTGGCATCGCGGTGGGCTCACGAACGTCAGAGGGGCTCGTGGACCATTCTGCCTCCTGGCTTCACGGAGGGATCACAAATGTCACAGGGGATAGCGGAGAATCCCACCTCCTCACTTCACGACAGGATCGCGAATGGCAGAGGGGCTTGTGGAGCATCCTGCCTCCTGGCTTCGTGGCGGGCTCGCAGAGCCAAGGCGCTTTGCGAAAGGTCTTCGCAAGGCAGCTTCAAAGCCTCTCTTATGATCCTTATCCCTTCCGATTTTTGGTTCCAATAGTAGATACATGTGTTTTTATATCATAATAATTTAATTATATTTTAAGAATGTGTAAAAAGAAATAAAATAAAACACACTATTAAGATCAATAACTCATATTCTGACAATCTCCATAGGTATGCACCAAAATCCTTCAAAGGAGGATTTTTTATTAAAATAAGGGATATAGTTTTTGGGAATGAAAGTTAGTAAGATATTTTGGTAGGTATTGGCCCACAAAAAAGGCCTTGGATGTTTAAATTGAAGAGGAAAAGGGGTGACTTTTATAAGTGAGGTGAGTGACACACGTGTAATTTTTTAAAAGAAAAAGGTGTGCCTAAATTTTTCTCATACAAAAGGGATCCAAAATAGGCCATTATTGATAATAAGAAATTTTAAGGTATAAATATATTTATAAAATAGATTTAGACTAGTTTTTAGGTCATTTTAACCATTATCGTTTTAGTTTAACCACCCAATAAATCCATTTTGACCTTAACTGTACTAATTAATTTTTACTATTTTCATTGTTAATTATTATAAAAAATTATGATAAACCTATTATATAATAAAAATAATTATTATTCCAAATATTTAATCCATTTAAAAAAATTAATTCACAAAATTCACAAAATTTGATAAAAAATTATACCTACAGATGCAACAAAAAGAGGATTTTCAAGAAGTGTATTTTTCAAGGAAAAGATTAATTTATATTAACTCCATAATGAATAATAATAATTTAAATTAATATTTATTAATATATACTATATGAATTTAATTTAAAACATTCCCCATTATGTATTATTTTAATTCATTAAAATGGAGAAACATTATGCACTTTAAAACAGTTTTATGAAAACCCGTTTTTAAACACAAAAATAAACTTATACTAAAATCCAATATAATGTTTATTAAAAATTAATTAAGTCAATTAAATATTACTAAATTATACTTATTTTACTTTAAATTATATTAAAAACATAAGGGTACTTTTAGATAAATTAAGTTGTTGAAAATAAATGTTTTCTTACAAAAAATGGTATTTTTCAATATTCACAGAAAAATTAATATTTTTCGAAAAATCCGAAAATTTTACCCTATATTAATATTTATATGACTATTTAAAATATAATTTTTTTTTATAATTCAAATTATAAAATTTAGAATTTTTTTAAATAAAAACCTTATAAGAAAAGAGTTTAGTTAAAACCATTTCCTTTTTTATGTAAATTTTAATTAATATTTTTATAATGAATATAAATATTTCATTCATTAAAATTATTTATTCTATAATTAGATGTTTTTTATAAATAAATAATCACATAACTTGTTTTTTGAGAGTTTCTATTCATCTGAGAAGTTCAAGGTCAAGAATCATTTAAGGTTCAATTGTACAAGAGTGTGAATGACGTAAGCGGTGGGGTACTCTGTTAGTGTTCTACATAAAAAAACGGAAGGATTTTATCAATGTTTTACAAAAACAAATGAAAAAAAATTATGTATTTATTTTTGTATATATGTATATATTCATGTTTGTATATTGTATATTGTATTTATGAATAAATTTTTATAAAGTATTTATTAATTAAAACACACACACACACACATAAAAAATTATATTTACACATATATAAATATATCTCGACATGTCTGAAAACACCCACCCACAAAAAACATATAATTCTAAGTGGGTCGGAATGTGAACCCCCATATCAAGCCTCTTGGATATATATTTAGACATATGTAATTTTTTTTTGATATATATGTACGTATGTATACATGAATATATATATATATATATTTATATATATGTAAATATATTCATAAAAATATATTTATAAATAAATTTATTTAATTTATTTATATATTTTCATATATATATAATGTATTCAACTGCATTTATATAATATATTTATAAAATATATATATATAAATTTATATAATATATATTTATATAGATTTAAAGATTATATTTAATAATATATATATATTAGTAGATTTTTATAGTTATATTTGTTTATTTATATTTTTACATTTATAATTACATATAATGTCAATTTAAATATATTTATATCATATATTTATAAATACCAATATATAATAAAATAAATAATATATGTATAGAAATATATTTACAGATGTATATATATACATATTTAACAATTACTGTAATGTATAAGTATTTATATATTGACACACACATATATTTATATATTTATGTTTATAAATATCTACATACATACATACATAATGTGGCACTGTATCAGTATTATAGAACCATAACAGTGAAATCACTGTGATGGTAATGTAATAATGATACTATTTATCTGAATTGGGATTTCGGGACACAAATTTGGGCCATAGGGCCTCCAGGTTTTCAAAGGCCTTTGGGATGCAGGGCCTCTAGGTCATCACTAACTTTTGGGCCACTGGGCCCCCGAGCCATCCATTTGTGGGTAGTAGATGACACAGAGTAACCAGTCTGTAACTTACCGACCCATGATACCTTCTAACCTAGTACCTGAACTAATTCTCCACTGACCTAATGGTAATTCCTAATCCCTATGAGCTGGAGACTAGCACCCATGCATCAATCAAAAACCAAAGGTAATGATGTAATCCTACATGAAAAATATACATGGAATATATATAGACACACACACACAAATGCACACATGTGGAAAGAATAACCAAAAGGGAAATATGCTATAATTTAAAAAGAAACAATAATAGTGATTCCTAATACAGAATTGGATGATGATAGTGGTAGAAATAGGCTATTTCAGTGGAAAAAAATGCTAACAATAGGTGCTCCTGTAAAAGTGATCGACCATTATTAGTATTAGAAAAGCACTGATAATGTACCCATTTATCAGTTCTTGTCATGAACTGGACCAGATACCCTGGTAACCCAATAACAGATCTGGAACCGACCTGTACCAAAGGGCATTCCCAATCCCCATGGATTGGAGACTACCACCAAGAATAAAAAAATGAAATTGGGAACTAATTTTCCACAAACATTGTGGAAACAAGAAAAAAATTCAGTATACATACAAAAGAAACTCCACAAGGAGAACTATACCATAATTCAAACAGGAATACAACTGAAAGTACTATAACAAAGTATTAGAAAACAAGATCAAAATCGAAGTCCCAATGGATGTAACTCTCCAAGCCCAAGGATCAAAAGCTTTTACCACATCTAAGTGGCCCCTTATCCTTTCTCAAACCTAGATGAAGACAATATACAAACACCCGAAGGAACAAGTAGGGTGTGAGCTAAAACCCCAGTAGGGTCTCACCAAGGATTCCATAATAAGATTCCACATTTTATTAACCAAATAAAGATTTCCATTTTAAATAAAAAAGAATGGAAGTTCAAAATTATAATTAAAACAATTCATTCATTACATTTAAAATAATGGAAAATACCTTAACCAAATGTAACTATATGCATTTTATATAAAATAGTTTATATAATTTATACGATATGGTAAATAGTTTGAAAAATAGGTACATATATTTTAAAAAAAATGTGAGAAACATGGTCATATGTCAAAAGGTATCATAGTTACAAGATATCAGACTCCAAAAACTCAAATATCTATCATGAAATTATGTGTACACACGTCCTTTTGGCACTGGTCAAAGAGGATTTTTCACCACCCCATCGGGGATGTGACTGCTGCATATGTGTTGTTAATGTTGTAAATCATAGAGTTCTATTTGAATAACTCACTAATACCTAGGCTTTCATCTTCTCTAATAGAAACAATGATGAGAAATTTATTTTAATACATCTTAAAATACATTGCATCCTATTATCCTATTTCAAATATTTGAATTTTTATTTTAAAATGAGAAAAGGAATTTTAATAAAAAACTAGAATTTTCAAGATAAAACCAATGGGTTTCTATCAAAATAATTTCAGTCTCTTTTCCTAAAATAACAATTTAAATCCCATAATTTAATTCCATAATTTAATTCCATAAATTCCACCAATTTCAATAAAAACACCCCAATTCAATAGAATTGGGGGTTTTCCAAATTCATGTCAAATCCAAATTTCAATTACCTAAATAAATAGAATTATATTTTAAAAAAACATTTAAAATTAATTAAATTGAATTCAATAAATTTCATATAAAAAAAGTTGAATTTAAATCTTGCAATTTAGGGTTAATCAAATTGGCCAATCAGAACAAAACCACCTACCTATAGATCATGGGATCTCGAAATGAAAATAGATATATAGGAAACTCCAATGAAGATCATCAAAAATGAATATCTAAGAATCAACTCTAGATTAAATATCTAAAATAGTTAATATTAGACTCTCCAAAAAAATAGATATCTAAAACACCCTATGGAGGAAAGGAGAGAGAGCGACTGAAAGATACCGAGAAGAGGAATCCTACTGGGTGGAGATCAAATGTTATTTTCCATGATTCAATATGCTTTAGGAAAGATGTAGAGGGTCCAAAATAACCTATTATAAGCCTCAAAGAAATAAGAAAACCCTATGGGTATGTACAAGCCTATTAGGAACCTAAAATAAGGGTTTCAAAATTTTAGAAAATAATGTTCGAAATAAAAAATCATGAACACACGGTTAGTTGGGTAGAATCACATAGTTAGACAAACTGTGCTCCCCTTTTAGTGGGGTTTCATGGTTTCTACTAGGTTGGTATATGTGTTTTAAAATTTTATTCTAGCCATGTAGGACCCCACTTTATTTGTTTCATGGTTTCCCATGAGAGGGTGCATAGTTTGAAAAAATCATGTGTCAGCTGTGCACAACCCAAAAAATGTGAAAATTTCAAAAAATTACACCTGAAAAAACACTAAATGAAACCAAAAAAAGAATGATTAAAATAAGGGTTTAAGAATAATTGAAAATAGTAACATAATTTTACAACCTCTCCACCATAGAAAATTTATATCCCTAGAAAGCCGATTAAGAATCTTACATGCCAAAAAGATGAGGCCACTGCTCTCTCATTAGTGCCTCCCTCTCCCATGTCTCATGTGAATCAAAACTATGCTTCCACAACACTAGATCCAAAGGTATCATCCTCCCATGAAGTACCTTGGTTTTAAAATCATATATCCTAACTATATGTTCTGTCATGGATAAATTAGGTTCAACCTCAGGATTCCTCAAGCTTAGAACATGATATGGATCAAATATATACTTTTGGAGATATGATACATGGAACACATTATGTATCAATGTAAGCTATGGTGGAAGTTCTAAATGATAAGAAACATTCCCCACCTTCTCAAAAACCTCATAAGGTCCCACAGTACAAGGAGAATGTTTCTATTTCCTCCCAAGCCATTGATGACCCAAATGAGGTGAAAATTTCAAGAACACCCGGTCACCAACTAAAAACTACAATGGTCTAAAATGACAATCAGTGAAATATTTGTACCAAATATGTTCTATCAACATTCTCTGATGAATCAATTGAATATTTTCTATCTTCTCTAGAACCAATCTCATTCCAACCATCTAAATCAAATAAATCTCTAACCAACACAATAGATATCTGCAAGGTCAGCCATATAAGGCCTCAAAATGACCCATCTGATCATGGACTGGTAACTACTATTATAAGAAAACTCAACCATCCCCAGATGGTCATCCCAAGAACCACCAAATTTGAGAACACAGGTGCATGGAATATCCTCATGAATCAATATAGCACTTTCTATGTTCCCATTTGACTATAGATGGTATGATTGTTGAGGCCTGCTAAATAAGCATTAGAAAAATCACAAAGTTATGAATAATTAAGTATGGGTATTATTTTCCCTACAAAATAAAGGAAGAAGTGGATGGTAGAAGACTCACATATCACATGAGTCTTCAAAGGACTTATGATCATGTGACCATTTCAAAGTCACATGAAGTATTTTTTCATGGTGTATAACCAATGGTTTGTCTTGCAGAGTCCCCTTCAACTAGCCCTCTGCTCACACAGAGGCTCTCCATACAACCCATGGTTGCATGGTGAAAACCGATTGAGTGCCCCTAGGCTGCAAATATTTTTTATTGGAAAGTGCTTGAAAAAGCATCTGAAATCATTAAAAAATTAAGAGAAGTGATATCCAAAGGGAGATACCCTAATGGTGATAAAGCTCATCTGCTGCATCATTAATGGGAAGAATAAAATCTCTTGGTGATATTCAAGACAAATTACAAGACCTCTGAGACTTAATCACATAAAATGAAGGAGATAGAGGAGAAAAGGTAAAAGGGGTTTTTTTATAGTTGAAAGACAAGCAATGTTCACCCTTGAGGACATGTGAGACACATCAAGTCCGTGTAGAACTATCTAGTGAATCTCATGAAACCCTTTAATCTTGTCAACTTTGCCGCATGAAATCCCCCCAAGTGTGTCTGGGAAACTCCACTATGCCTTAAGGGAAGACGAATGGTTTTGTCCACGAAATGATTGAACACTCTCATATGACCCATATTTTTCACAGAAGTAACCATCAAAAAATTGAGTACAAATCATAGATATTACTCATACAATCTCACATGACTCCTGACCATTTTCTTATAAAATAATGGGGCTTAAAAGGGAGGAGGTGAGTAGTGTTTGTGGTCATTGAAGGATATGAGACTCACCCCACAGAACAACATGAGTACCTAGCATAAAATCTGCCTTATGTCATGAGGTTCCTTTATTAGCCTCGCTGCATAGAATTCCTCACACATGCCCAAAAAACTGCATGGTGATCTATGGACAAACGAGAAGATTTTTCCATTGAATATTCACAAACCCCCATGCGACCCATATTGGTCATGCGACACATCTCCAAAAAATATAAGAAATATCCTCGACATGACACATGAAATATTGAATCACTCTCAACCTATATCACATAAAACATAGGAAATAGAAAAGGATGATACAAGAAAAATTATCCATCATTAAAATTCATAAGATGCGCGCAGTGCACCTGCAACGCAGTTCTGTGAGACCACATGACAATTCACCCAGGGTTTCATGAATGCCTTTCAATAGGAACTCAGATCTTATGAAAACCATTGGCCATGTCAACATGATAACATGGGAGTCCTATGACACATCCACATGATCGAATGAGTCTTCAAAAAATCATAAATAATTTTATAAGGTACATGTTAATGGAGGAGGCTTGTGATCACTAAAAATTAGGCAATGAACTTAATGCATTCCATGGTAGAGACTCGCGAAGCCACATGGTGCCAGAACCGCTTCACCGACTCCATCCTAGACTCGCACCAGATACGCCACACAAACTGATGTGTTTCTAGGGTGGGTTGGCCTATAAATTTCCCACCCTAAAATAAATAAAGGTTTTTACTTTTTCACTAGCTACTATATAGGATTTAGCTCTCAACTCCTATGGACTTCTCAGAGTGATCACGTGACTAGCCAGCTTTCTATTAGAAAATATACCAAATTAAAGTTGGAATAGTCATGTGATAGGAAGGAATCCCATTCATGTGATCAGTTATAGATCATGTGAAGGACTTATAACAAGGAATGTAAAAAACACATCGCACATCTTCCAGATCATGAAAGACTTAAACAAACTGAAACTAAACAAAACTGTTGTATTCAAAATAGAAGGGCTAGACCTAAGATCAAAGGTAAAAGGCTTAAGAAAAGGATATTTACACTGTTCCACATTCACATCAAATATGTCATCTAGACACACACAACAACACCGGGACATGTCACCTAGATTTTGCGACACTCCTTCATCATGCAATCTTGGACACATGAAAAACTCTAGACATGTTATAACATGTCTCATAGTTCCCCCATATGACCCACTATGATCTTTAAAACCCTTTGGATCTATCACCCAAGACATGATATTTCCTTCAGACATAGATTCTAACTCATATAATGGAACTTTCTCATGTCAGTTGAGTCTCAAGAAAGCATCTAAACATGAAAATCAGACTCTTGTGGTCCCCTTAGAAAATTAAAATGAGACTCAAAATGCCCTCCAGCAGTGACATCCAAGACACACGATGCACCTAGGACTATGCCAAAATGACTCTCACAACACCCTTCATATGTTTCAAGATAGTTCATGAAATTTCCCCAAGGACATGCCAACTAGACCATGTGACACCCTCCAAGAAAAGAGACCATATCAATAGGGAATCCTAGGACTTGAAGACATTATATTACCTATACATGTAAGCCCCGATCAATAGGGAATTGGATCAAGTGAATCCGTCCAAGAATGGAGGCCATATCAATAGGGAACCCTAGGACTTGATGATAAAATCTATCCTCAGTGTGTAAACCTCAATCAATAGTGAACTGGATCATGTGATTCTCTTCAAGAATTGAGGCCATATCTATAAGGAATCCCAATACATAATGACATTATCTATCCTCAGCATGTAAGCCCCAATCAATTGGGAACTAGATCATGAAACACCCTCCAAGAAAGGAGGCAATATCAATAGGGCATCCCAGGACAAGATGACATGTTCTGTCCTCAATGTGTAAGCCCCAATCAATAGGGAACCCTCGGTATGTAATCCCCAATCATTGAAATATGATAAATATGATTCCATCCATAAATGGGACACATAGGGTTCCATCTTAAGGCTTTATATCTATACCAAATACTTTAAGGAATGCCCAAATATGCAAGTTCCATACCCATATTCCATGAGCCTGATCAGTTGTTCCCCTTTATTTCTCACCCCAAGAATATCTCATTTGGGATTAGGGTGATGCAATAGAAACCTCATCGATATAATGAATCCTCTCTCTCCAGGGAAGCCTTAGTGTGTAAGATTTAACATAAAAGAAACTATGATGACTCTGATTTCTGTAAATATTCAAGATATGTAGGCTATATATCCTAGAGGTTTGAGCTCCATATTAATTATTCATGGTGATATCAGTATCTGAGCCCCTCACTAAAATCAAAGACATTGATTACTTGCTCCCCCTTGTTTCTCACACCAAGAATGAATCACGTGAGATTAGGGAGGATCAATAATCATATCATTTTCATCACAAATCTCTATAATGATAGGGTTGATCCTGACATACAAGCCATAGATAAATGAAATATGATAACTTTGATTCTTTACATAACCAAGACACATAGGACACCCCTTTTTTGGTTTGAACATGAATATTTGGCATCCAAACATAAGTCATTTTTCATGATGTTAAAATTCATGGGTCAAATGAACTACATCGGTTTTTATTCCTGAAATAACTAGGATATATATGATTCCCCATAGCAGCTTATTTCCATCCTCAAAATATTAATCACCTAATCATATGGGAGCATATTCCGAAGAACTTGGTTATATTACTTCATCATATAACCAACTTCCTATTACTAGAATATGATTATGAACCTCAGATATATAAATATGGACTCACTAAAAAGATCCTAATCTGGTGCATATGAAAGATAATTAACCTATAGTAATTTTTAGGGTAACTGATCTCATATCGGGAATAGGAAGTGATTCATGAACATATCTCAAATCTATAAGAGTGTCCTAGAGTAGGAAAAAATTCCCCCCCAAAAGGGTGTGATGATCACGAAATCCCATCCTCTCAACCAATGTGAGTCCCTAAGAATCATTAGAACTGAAAAACCAGATGACCACCAACCTTTGGAAAGCAGGTCCATACCCTAATATTTATAAGGGAACCATTGGGAGTTTCTAGGGAATATGAGATAGATGGAAAAACCCACCTGTGCAATTGAGAGAGGACCTAAAACATTCCTCAATCAAACCATTGAGGGGATCCCATGCCACATCTGTCCAAAAACACGATGAAACAAAAATAGTGAACCAGACATAAATCTCTATAATAACACATGATTGGTTTATAATTATCTAAGCCACGTTTCATTCCCATTATATAAAAATGTCACTGTTAAGATCAACTTGAACCTCTTAGGACACTTTTTTTGAAATCTATATACAAACAAAGTAGTAAGACCATCACAAACTGGGGATCCTGTAAGTCTATCCTAGCACTAACAAGTCCACATGAGAAGAATGAATGGAAAGAGAATATAGGAAAATAGTGTTAACCATGCATATTTGATTGATCATTTTCATGACTATGATACCATACTGATTGGTAGCATTGTTCCTTGTTTTCTATGTGATTTTATATACTGCTCTCTTTAACAAACTCCTGACCGGAGAGAATGTCTTTATCTTCTAGAACTCGTTCTGATACCTCATCTACCACTTCTACCCCAACAGGTTGAAAAGATACCTTACCTTTCAGAAGGCTCCAATAGTAGGTATCAAATAAAATGATTTAAGAGTACCATCGATATGGTACAATCCCGAATATGGAAGTTTCTTGTGAGATCCTTTAAGCATGGAAACCAATGGAGCCGCATCACCTAGAGAAGGTTACTGGTAAGCCAATAGCCCCCATTTCTATAACATACCACTTTAGGAGATTATACTCAAAGCATGATAACATCCACTATCCATATCTGATGAAGGTGGACCAAGAAGCTAGATTCAACCCCCTTTCTATTTAATAGCTTCTAACGAGGGACCATTCTAACCGTCGTCGCAAGTGCCGTCCTATCGATACCCATCGGTTACCTACTGAGGGTGCCAACTAACACACAAATACCTCAGATTCCCATGAATGGGATATGAGGAAGACTCATCAGAGGTAGAGGGCATTGGATATTTAGGTGATGGATCATATTACCGATCCTACAGGCGATGTCTGTCGGCATACTCTAACCAGAACTAGTAAGCAGTCCCATATACCTACTAACTCAAATCAAGTCTGTGGGAATATTCCCATATCCACCTAGTAGAGGGATCATATCACCACTCCTACCAATAGAGCCTTCCATCATACTCTATCATAGACCAACAAGAAGGATCATATCCATTATCGCTCAGAACAAGCCTACGAGTACATTCCCATGACTAGTATAGGGGAGGATCATACTCCTACCCCCCATACCTGAATCCCATTGGCATATTCTGATGGCACAAGGAGGAAAGAAGTGGGAACATATCCCCACATAAATTAGAGATATCTATCAATAGATAATGGGGATGGAGAATGTGTAGTCTTATATCATTATAAAAACATTTCTAAAATGACAATATATTTTAGCAACAGCTGAAGAGATCCACTAGCATATTTATACACTATTGTAGATGAAGGGATAGGTGAATACTCTTATCCCTATAGACATAATGACTCAACACTCTAATCATCATAATCATATGGTTGTACTAGAGAAAGCACACATTCTTTCTCCCATCCATGAGGATTATCGGCATATTCCAATGAAGGGTGGGGTATCAAATTAGGCTCATACACTTTTTCCAATCAGGGTTCACCATGTGAGAGGGGAACATGTGTTAGGAAAGGGGTGCATATAGGTCAAAGAATTCGAGCGACATACTCTAAAGGACCATGTTCGGGCATATATCCCTGTTCTGGCTGAGGCTATCTAAGTGAGAGGGGCACAAGCCTCAAGATAGGCTCATATTACTGTTAGTGATTGTTCCTAGAATATTTCAATAGGTCATGGAAGAAAGACACATATCCCTACTTCTTCAATGAATTACTATACTAGCATCCTTATATTGCAACTCAGGAGAAGGATTATACTTCTTATCCCATTCCATAGGTCTACTGGCATATTCTAGTGGGGAATGCATATTCGGATTAGGATCATATTCACATTCCATTCAGGGCTCAGGAGGTGAGATAGGAACATTCCCCAGGGAAGGCCCATACTACTTCCAAGAAAGACTAGTGGCATATCCCAAAGTCTTAAGATCAGGCCCATACTCCCATCTTGACTGAGGATCACCAAGTGAGAGTGAAACATACCTTAGTACTAGATCATATCCCTATCAATAATGAGATATATTATATTCATATTCCAATAGCTTCTTTGTAGTGGGATCATACTCCCATAACACTGGACAATTATATACAAGTTCTGACAACCATTACACAATAGGCTAATACCCCTGAAAAATAGAAAAAGTCGGGTTGATATATTTCAACCATGATGCAGAACATGGACCATATTACTAATCTACTCAATTCCATTGTCCTTAAGGTCATTTGAGACACATTATCGACATAATAAGGGTTCGTAGACTCTTCTATTGAATCAGAAGTAGGATATGTTCATTACCATGATGGTCTTCCTTGTGGTAGTATGGAGATGGATCATAGAGACTCTATTCCAGACATCCACTGTGGTCAACCTACCCTTTTCAATATCTTCCATGTGAAATAGAATCCTCTATTTTTACAAAAAACTTTGTATAGAGAGGTGAACCAAACCCCAACAACTTCGTACATAGAGGTACTCAAAACAATGGGGTCAACGGTATACAGTTCCCTATTAACCTCAGGCAACAATCCACTCCCTTAAGCAGGAGACTATCAGAGTTAGCATCTATGGTATGATCATATGGAGGTGTGTAAGTATGAAGAGGAGGAGGATGGAATTGACATATGGAGAGAGTTATCTAGAAATAACCTCCCCATAATGTACTTTTCCCCTCGCTACTTCCATCTATGAGATCCCAAATGAGCTAGAAAAAGAGTGCATTATTTATCTACACTAGAATATGTGGGATACTCATCAGAAACTGAAGAAATGATATCTCCCTTATCCAGGATATGAGTGTCACCTTCATACAACCAGGATACTCTATTGCCAGCTCGACCTAGCTACTATCTCCATGGCTCGGTATCCAAAAACCGAAAAAGAATAGTACAAATATGTAACACAATTGCTGCCATTGCATCATGAAACTTCGACAAATGATATCTGAATCCATGTTAGGCATTCGAATTCAAGGATATATATAGTTTGGACCATTACAATTTTTCACTCCCCAAGAACAACAAATCCCCTCAGACATAGTATCCTGCAATGTTATACCCTCTAGATAAATTAGTGGACCGGATACTGCTCGGGCTAGTTGGTCACTAAAATATAATTCCTCCACTCCAAAGGTTAAATACACCATGGACAAGAAAGGAGGATATCCAACAAAAAATCAAACTAGTCCCCTCAAGATAATATGTGTTTGTTCTGAGCAAAGAGATCTAATTTGTAATCACCCAGACAAATTTTCGAAAGGAACGATCCTCATCATGGGATGAAATCACACCCAGATCCTACATGAGAATAGACGTTCCACACCCCAAAGACCATAGTAGCAACTACCATAACATCCATCCAAGAGCAGACCCATCCCCTGGTCCAGGAGAATATATTCCACTACCGTAACTCCTCTGATAGTCAATTCCTCAGAGGATTCAGGACATGCCCTCAACAATCGAAGGTGAACCCCAACCTATAGGGCTAGGGGGATTAATATATCAACCAACATATCTAGATTAATTATTCCCAAAATGGAACATGGACACATTAGCAGTGATTATAGATCAACCCCACCCCACTGGGATGTGTGCAATTATATCTTCATGTACGTCTAGGGAATCATCAGCTCTTGGACCGGAGCCATTGGATCCTAAACAATAGGACCAATCCATACCAATTGAACCCCTAAATGACCCCCACATGATATGATTAGGTTAATTATCATATTAATTAGCACCACAAAGGGAATTAGTATTCTCGATGTTGGGAGGAAGAAATCAATGGTTGGTGTTCTTACAATTCCACCCATCACAAGACAAACCTATGCTGGTTGGGGATCACTCAACAATCTCGATTAGAAACTACCTCAAGGTCACTATTCATAATCCAAGAGGATACGAATGTATGAAAAATATAATTGGACCCAACCGGGGTCGCACTCCAAAAATAGCCCAATAAGGTCAAGGGTTCAAAAAGTGACCCTAATGGAAGCTTTACAGAACAATCTTGTTATGTTGAAAGCAATAGAGAAACCACTATTGTTAGGCATGCCTTCATGAATTTCATCATGGTTAAAATTTCATACATAAATTAAGATGTATATGTAGAGGACTGCAATATGGAAAACATACCCCAGGAGGAGGGTGATCTAGATGCACTATGTGAGGTTGCACACACCCATAACCAAAGAAGGCTCCAAAACATGGCACCACCAAATAATGAATTTCTACCTCATCGGTGAAATATTTTCAAAGATAAAGGGAATTTTGAAACCACATATCAGTTTCCATCCATGGAAGAATAGTTTTCACAATATTAAAGTGAAATAAAAGTTCTTTGATAACTCAATGAGGAGCTACTCAGGTGAAATATTCCTACATGGTATCATATCCTGCCAAAGATGAATATTCTCCCTCCCATTGCTGATCCTAAAATAGGAGTAGTATCTGGATTTTAGGATGGATCTAGATCAATGAATCCCATTAAAATAAATGAGGATGACAAAAATGATTGGGACTTCCCTCCATTGTGACAAATGACTCTCCCTCGACAAGGAAATCCCTCAACCAGAGGACAAATTAAGGATCAGTAGGAGATGAAATAGAGACCACATCATCAGCCCCCATGCACTTCCTATGGAAAGGATGTGACTCAGATAGTTGTACCCCCAGAGCTACTTACCACTATTGAATCCCTGGTTAATTTTATTGCAGCCATGGATGGTAAACACACACCAGTATAGGATGAGAGGAAACCATATCCCGAATGGGTGGATGATACTCCACCTCCACCCAATTTTGGAAATACTACCTTAGATACATTTGATGGTACACATTATCCTGAGAAATATCTCACACACTTTGTGTCCCTATGTGGACCAATAATGGTCCCTTGATATTGGTAGGAAGTAACAAAGCTGAGGTTCATTGTATAGACTTTGATAGGTCCATCCTTTATTTGGTACAACAGTCTGCCAGGGGGATCTATTGAAGGATGGGAATACCTTCATTGTCAGTTCCTTTATTAGTTTAGTTAAACATTGAGGAAGACCACAATTTTTGACTTACTTAACTAAAATCAACATGAGAATGAGAGTGTGTCTACCTTCATAACAAGGTGGAAGGGTTTGGCCTATTGTCTTAGCATTCCTCTCTCGTGGTAGAAACTAATAGAAATATGTGATGAAAATCATGAGGATGAGTTTAAGATGCCTCTAATCCCCTTGAAGCATCCTAATAGATTCCATGATTTCACTAAAACAACACAATTTATTGAAGTGGCTCTTTAGTGATCCTTATCCAAGTCTTGTCTCATGCCCATAGCATAGGGGAAAAGACAGGCAGAGAAGAAGCTATAGTTATCACTCTCAAGCCCACAGTAGTGCCCATCAAAGCACCCAAGAAAACTACAAAGTGCCCAACACCTCCTGCTAACCAATGATAACCATAAAATCACCCTCATCCAGAAGCACAGTGAATTTTGGGTCCCCCAATATTTGAGGAATGGATGAACAAAGTATAATCCTTCTGAAATGAATGAGTCCCCAATTATTTCTTGGCAGCCATGGATAATAACATTCTCATGCTCCAAAACCAAGGAATCCTGAGGAAGTCAACCTCACAAACTATCCCTACTACTTCCCCTTCCATATAAGGCTGGGTTATAATATTCATAATTATATTATCTTCAAGGATGTCCTTCAAGGCATGGTCGAATTTGAAAAGGTGATGCTAGACAATTTTCTAGATTAGGTGGCTTTCAAAACCATTATATTTACGGGAGAAGAGGATGGTTGGAAGAAATTCATGGCTATTATACCATAAATGTTTGAAAACTAGATGAATTGGAAAATATTTTATCAAGATCATGGTTCTCAGAATGAACAATTGAAAAAAATCATGATGGATCCACCACGAAAAAAGGAAATGATTGAAGTGCATCCCATGGGTGGGAATGAACACCAGAGGGAAGAAGAAACAAAGAAGGAAGAAACATATTCTACTCCAAATTAATCCAGGACTCTTGCAGATTTCTTCCACTCATCATCTATGGCATGGGAATAGACCCAACAAACAGAATACTCATCAGATGAGGACCTCATATTTGTATCTTTCAAAATAATAAACTTGACAAACCCCTTTTTCTGATGATGAGTGTGCCCCTGAATATGGTTTCCCCCCATATAACTGGGGAATGGGAGGCTGTATACATCGGAACAGATGATACCGGGGACAAAACATGCATGGAAAAACTAAATATTCCAACCATACCCCCATGTAGAACATATATGCCGCTAAGACTCATGGGAAAGAACACCAGTAGGCTCCAAAGAGGTGAAGAGGTGACTCAAAGCCCTCCAATAGTTCCCCAAACCTGATTGTATTACATGACTACTTTGTAGGCGTTCCACCTAATCAACCCAGGAAATAGGGAAGGAAGACACAATTTGCAGCACTGGAAGTGGACATTCCCCCAAACTTAGAATGAGCACCAAGTCCATATACCTCAGATGCTCTAGCTCCTGAACCACATGCCCTAGAGTATCCCCATATCGGGAAGAACAATTTTTTTTTAAAAAAAGTATGAAATTTTAAAATAGCTATCTACAGTACCAACCAATATATCAATCCTGGATGCACTATGACTTTCAAAATATCTCATGTAGGAACTTATTGAACCCCCTTCAGAGCCCATAGTAATTTGAGACAAAATTTACCACCACTGAGGTATATCAAATGGAGACTATGTCTTTAGGATGTCATGCCGACATCTCATTCACAAATCAAGATCATGAGGATTCCATCCAAGGGTATATCAAACCCTTATATGTTTTAGGTAGGCTCAAAAATGTTAATGTCTAGAGGGAACTGATTGATAATGAATTTGGTATCAATCTCATCCCAGTTCAAACCCTCTGATGGTTGGGGTATCGCGAATGGGACTTATCCCATTCAAATCCAACCATCCAGGGGTACGATAAGCGTGACCAAAGGCCTCTTGGGAAGATCAAGATCGAATCCCAATTTAGGGTGCTCATATATAACATCGAGTTCATGGTTATTGAGTAAGACACAACATATAATGTCCTACTTGGAAGGCCCTGGATCCATATCTAGCTCATGGTACCATCATCATTCCATCAATGTTTAATGTACACCATCAATGGAAATGTCGACATACTACATAGTGACAAATCCCCCTTCAATTCTTGCAGATCCATATACAATGAAGTATATTTTTATAAGAAGGGGGTAAAAACCAATGGAAGATGATGATATATGAGTTGTATCCCCCAATGGTTTCGTGGCCGCCCCTGTCAATCCCTAGAGAAATCTCAATGATGATTATGTGATCCCCATAATCTTGGTCAAGGTAGAAGATCTAATCCCAGTGGTCCAAACGTCTCCTTTCCTCAATGATGACAATCTATGACATCACCCTAAAATGACCCAGATGGTAAGGGATACTGATGTCTATTATAATGTCCTCACTCACCCTAATTCTAAAAGAGAGGTCCATAGATTTCCATCTCTACCTAAATATATCTCCTCAGACTCAGAAATGGAAGAGGATGAAGATGACCTTAGGAATTCCCCTACAGAATTTGATGAAGGTGCTTCCACCACCATAAATGAGCTCAGGAAGATAAATATGGGGATAGAGAAAGACCCATGACCTAACTTGATTAGTGCCTCCTTGCCTCTCAAAGATCAAGAGATGTATATCACATTCCTAAAGAAACATAGATATGTGTTTTCCTAGAACTATATAGAAATGCTCAGACTAGATCCATATGTGTATACACACCATCTCAGACTCCCCATTGAGCATCTAGGATCTAGGCAGGAAGCTGGGAGAATACACCCCTCTCATGAAACCAATGTTGAGGCAGAAGTTGAAAAGTTGATCAAATTCAACTTCGTATAGGAAGTGAAATACCGGAGATGGATTGCAAAAATCATACCTGTCAAGAAGAAGAATGGGAAGATTAGGGTCTAAATTAAATTTAGATACCTTAATCAGTATTTCTCGAAGAATTATTTCCTATTTATGATCATAGAACTCTCAGTCGATGCAACAACTAGCTTCTAAGCCCTTTCTATCATGGATGGTTACCCGAGGTACAATCAGATGAAGATGCCCCCCAAGGATGAAGAAGCCACTGCATTTAGAGTGAATCAAGGGATCTTATACTACTAGGTCATGCCATTTGGATTAATGAATTTTGGTGCCACATACCAGTGCACCATGAATCATATATTTAATCCATTACTGGGAAGGATAACATACTGCTATATTGACAAATTTTTCATTAAATATTGAAAGTTATGTGATCACTTTATGTATCATTGAGGAATTATGATAGAAAAGTCTAAAGATGAATCTGATAAAGTGCACATTTGGGGATACATCAAGAAGATTACTTGGATTTGTGGTACGCTCCCACAACATTGAGTTTGACTCATAGAATACTAGTGTTATCTTTGCGATGTCACCCAGAGAAAAATAAAATAACTGAGGGGAATCCCAGGGCACCTTGCATACATTTGGGAATTCGTATCCAACCTGGCCGTCAAAGAACTTCCCTTCATGAGGTTGTTGAATAGGGCACTCATCTACTAATGGGATAATGAATACTAGGAATCCTTTTAGTGTCTCAAGAAATACTTGATGCACCCACCTATTTTGATGCCTTTGGTGTAAGGGAGGCTGCTCATCCAAATGTGGCTTCCATGGAACATTCATTGGGATCCCTCCTCGCACAAAAGAACAATTCGGTAAGGGAGAATAGTCTCAATTAACTCATTCGGACCATGACTGTTTTTGAGACTAGATATTATGATGCTGAAAATAACTTCTTTTCACTCATATTTATAGTGAAAAATCTGAGGCATTACTTATAGAACCACGAAGTTCGCCCGGTCTCTCATATTTATCCTCTCAAGTACATCCTTGGATGCCCCATGTTGACTGGATTTTTGGCTCAATGGGAGGTCATTTTGAAGAAATATGACATCTAGTTCATATCTCAGATGTTGGTGAATGTAAAATCTTAGGCTAACTTTATAACAACATATCCTACCCCAAAAAATATATTATGGGACACTGAGCTACCTGATGAGGAGGTCTTATATTCCCATGACACTAATCATACATGTGATATATATTTTAATGGATCCTCCTGGAGTACTGTAGGTATAAGAATATAAAACCCAAATATCAACTGGGTTGGTCTAGGGATCATATTTGTCTCTCCAGAAAAAGAATTTTTACCCTAATTGTTCTCATTGTCTAAAGGCTTCACAAATAATGAGGTCGAGTACCAAGCCATCATTGCTGGATTAGAACTCACCTTAATTCTACACATAGCCTACCTAATTATCAAAAGGGACTCAAAATTAGTGATAAATATAATTTATGGATAATATGAAATTAAGAAAGAAGAACTATCCCCTATCAATGGCTATGTCAGGTGAATGATGGTGGAATTTCCTTTTGATCCGACACTACATTATGTTCCATGATCATAGATTTCTTGTTCCGATGCACTTGCTAGTACAACTACTTTCCTCTCCCACCCTAATCAAGATGAGGAAAACTTCCATATAATACATCTATGAATGGTCTCGTCAATCATTATAAGTTATATGGAAGATATCAATCATGTAAACACTGCCCCAGAGTGTGATGAGTTAGTTACCACCCGTAGATGGATGGGGACCATAATCGACTATCTTTGAGATGGGACTCTCCAAACAGACCACACTAGAAGGGAATAAATTCAACACTAGGAATCAACCTTTAATCTACAGGATGGCCCAAATGATTAGAAGATCCTCAAAAACTATGGATTTGATGGAATTTTCCTCTAGTGCGTAGAAGAAGGAGAATATTCTGCCATCATGGAAGAAGTCCACATCAGCTCTTGCGGCACCCATCAATCTGGAACCAGGCTCTCCGACCAGATTATGAGGTTCGGGTATTACTGGAAGACCATGAAAAAGGACTATGTGTAATTCACTAGAAAGTTTTATGCTTTCTAGATTCATGGAAACTTCATCCATCAGCCCCCAGAATTACTTCACATGGCTAAATATTCTCAGTCATTCGCTGTTTGGGGGTTGGGTGTTGTAGGTCCATATCCCCCATCCACTACTACATGGTTAAAGTACATCCATACTCCTATCAAATTCTTTTCCAAATGAGATGAGGAAATACCCCTCAGGGAAGTCAGGATGAAGAACATCATCAACTTCATGAAGTCCCATATCATCACCAGGTTCGGAGTCCCCCCCACAATATTGATGAACAATGTAACCGACTTCTGTTCCATGGAGTTGAAGAAAATTTAATAAGATTACAACATTGAGTTTAATCACTCATCCCAATATCATACTATTGAAAATGTACAGATAGAGGCCTTCAACAATAATCTATAAAATATAGTCTAGAAAATAGTGAACAAGGATAAGAATTCTTGTCCAAACAAACTCTTCCATGCTTTATGGGCCTACCATACCACCACATCTACTGCCATACAATAAATTCCATAATCACTATGGGACCGAGGTAGTGATACACATAGAGGTCCAACTTCCCTCACTCTGAATAGCCATTTGCAGATAGCTCTCAGATGATGAACAATATCAAATGCGACTGGACAAGTTGTAATTGATATATGAGAAAAGGTTTCACACATTACACAACCTTGAGGTTCAATAGATCTAGATAACATTAGCCTTCAATAAAGATTTATTTCTTTATTAATTTCTCCAAGGGGAACTACTTCTTGTCATCAGGACCCCAATGATATCAGGAAAGAATCCCCCAAAGTTGGAATCTAAGTGGGAAGAACCTTACACCATACACAAGGTCTATTATAATGAATCCTATTCACTATCCACTATGGATGGGGAGAATTTCACACCACCCAACAATTAATGATTTCTCAAGAAATAATTTTTATAGATATCAGCATATGGGAATCCACATCAGATTAAGCCTCACCATTCAACCTTACCACAGGATGTTAAAATGTATAGAGTGTATCCTTACCTCAAGACATTAAACTGCACAAACAATATGTTTATCTCATTATGTAAAACTTCATGGATCCATGATTCCTATTCTCCTTCACATTGGTTAATTCATTATCCTTTACACTTGAAGTTAAACTATATGGTCAATGTCCTTATCACCGAATGTTAAACTGCACGATCCATCTTGAAATATGAATAGCTTAATTCTCATTTTCAATGGGATTGGTAGGTATTCCTTGATCTTATATCCTATTCCAACCACTACATCATGTAAAATTCCCTCGTTGTACCCCTATTTTGTTTCTACACTATAGGGAAACCCATAACACTCTTTTTTTCTCACACCAAGCATAGCTCACATGATCTTAGTAATTATGGCTAGGACTTAACCTCACATGCAAGGCATAGAAGTACAAAACAAGTCCACTATGGTCCTGAATGTAAGACCATAAAATGAATAACATGAGTCCATACTGCATGATATTAAACTGCATGGAACTTCCAACAACTATATGTTATTTGATCACATCCTAATGAGATACGTAGTGATGCCCACACCTCTATTCTCAGGCCCAAAAAAATGTCCCCATTAATTCACATCAGTTCACATTCGTCCTTGCCTCATGAAGTTAATGTGCATGGAATTTATAGAACAATGTGTGACTTGATTCTAATACTCATAAGATATGTAGAGATTCCTAGAAAATTCATCTTCAGGACCAACCATAGGTATAATATTTTTTTTGGCCCCTTGGCCTGGGTTCTTTGGAAAGATGCATGGTGTGGCTGCACCCTCGTTGATCCTCATTCACATTGGGTTACTTCTTGGAACCACACTACACATCACCACAATAGGAGATTAATCTTACATTACAAATCACATGACCTTAAACTGTCCGAAAATGTCCCCACAAGAAGACATTAAACTACACTACGTCATCCACTCCACATGAAATTAAACTGCATGGAACTAAGACCTCAGTGTATGACATTAAACTGCATGGAAGTAATTCCTCACCACAAGACATTAAATTGAATGGACATCTATAACTATCTGTGTCTTTATTATTGTTTCTATGGAATACCTTGTGATTCCCAAGTTTTCATCTTTTGTCCCAGATGCAACATTACATCTTTTCACATCGGTTCCCATGTCCTTACCACATGATGTTAAACTACATGGGAATACGTTCTTATCGCATGATGTTAAACTGAATGGAGATGAATATCCCCACTACATGATAATAAAATGTTCATACCATCTCCCATTTTTCATTCCCTATCAAGGGACCACAATATAATTTCTCCAGTAAACCATAGAATAGAGTTCTCCCACCATCTTTTAAGAGAACCTCCAATCCATATAGCACACTTCATGTCTTGAGCATATTAGGTCACCATCAACCATCCAAGACCCTTGTAAAGGATATATGGTATCAAGGACCCTTTTCATGACTATGAATATATTCTCACGACTCCTGAATATGCGCTTATGGATGTCAACCAAATGTATTGCTCTAAAAAAGGACATTCTAATTCTCATGAGCCCTGAGATCATCACGACAACACTAAAAATCTTATTATGTCTGAATTGATCATTGTTTGATTTTCACATATCATTACTGATGACTTGATAAATTTTAGGTATGATTTACAACATCTCCATTCCAATCTTTGTAAGATGTGGAAGTACTCTTAACCATGGGTATCCTAATTAGGCTCTTGTGTATCATCCTCCATACTATCTCCATGTAAGGAATACTGTTAAACTATCATTGCTTTGGTCAAATATGTACGACTTTAAAATATATCCCCTCATGGTCCAACTTGTAAGACCTTAAGCAGCTAAAAAAAGAGACACAAACCCCTCCAGGATGAAAACCTGTAAAGTACAACCTGGAAAAAATTCAAGTCTTTTTGCACTAAACTAGTCATTATCAAAGTTTAGAAAATAATTAGGGTGAAAACATAAAAGGAATAAATCTCATAGGGTCTATAACCCTTGTAAAAAACAAGCTATTCTCACTGGAACCACTAGTCTAGGAAGGTGTTAGGGAAATGTTTGTCACATATCCTCACTGTGGGAATATATTCATTGGGTGATGACACCTATTTTAGGGTTCTAAAACCCTCCTTGGATTTTACTTCTTCCACAAACCACACTTCATGAGTTGGGGTTTATCGAATCACCATAACGTTTCATAGCCCTTGGTAAGGATATCCACCTTAAGGACCCTTTGATTCACTATTCATACATGCCCATGGTTCCAGTATTTCTTCCTATGGACATCAACCAAATGCATCGCTCTAAAAAAGGACATTCCAGTTCTCATGAGCACTGAAATCATCATGACAACACTCAACATCTCTATATGTATAAAATAATCCTTGTATGACTGTCCCATATCATTATCCTAAATTGAGAATTATAGGTCATGATTAATATTCCTCACACCTAACTATCCAAGAAGATTTGATATCCTTGTTGTTGTGCCACCATGTTTCATACCCTTTCTCAGGACTTTACAACGACACTTCATTTCCCAGCCTTTGATGGACCACACCTCAAAATTCCAAATCATAGGGTGTAGTGCTCGAGCTTCATGATTCAAGAGATAACTTCCCTAGGGTGCCAGAACCCTTCTTGGATAGCCTTAATCACATACCCAACTTCATCATTTGGACATTTGAGTGTTCATAAATCTATCATTTCCATCGGAAAGTAGTGGAGTATTTCTTTCCCATGGAATGCTACAGATTCATAAGGGCCTTGACATGCCAACTAAAGGCATCTTCTCCTTTCCAAAAAAGAAGAATTGATCCCTGTGATCCTTATAAAAACTATGTAGGAACTTGATATTTCAGAATATCATAGGACATACCCAGAATGTCTACACCACCTCACACCAATGGACTCAAACTTTTGGGTTATGATTTACATCATCCATTCTCTAACTATCTAGGTGGGCCTATCATCCCAAGTGTTTTGACCTCATCACCATTACCTAATTAAACAATATATATCCCTTCTAAAATATACACAACTTTAAGGAACCTTTCATTGAATATGAATACATGCAAATGGATCCTACATATGCACCTATTTCCATCAACCAAATGCATCACTCTGCCAAAAGGGCATTCTGATCCTCAAAATCCTTAAAATCACCAGATAAAAACCTAGAACCTCAGAGTGTTTTGAGTCATTCATGTAATTTTTTCACCTTATCCCTTAAATATATAGATATTATGAGCTAGAATACCTTAAACTATAAGTACACCAAAGGTTTGAGCTAAAATACCCTAAAATAAAGTGACCGAAGGTCTGGGATAAATGATCTTAAGCTAAATCACGTGGAAATTATTATGAGTACCACTAAATGGACTTATCACACTCTGGATACTTTCCACAGATATTTAAATCACCCATTTCTTAGGAAATATCTTTTTCCCGGATGATACCTCTACACATCAGGTGATCCCAAGAAAGCTAGAACATATTACCAATAGAGAATCTCATGTTGAATGGCATCCATAAAAAAATATTCTCTTAAATAAAATATGTTGGAATTTCATCATTCAATTTGTGTCATCCAAGTCCATTCAGTATAAAGTGAGGTATGTTTATCAACAACAATTTCTAAAATAATGGGAATAGAGAGATGTTATACAGGGAAGGAAATTAGATAGTAAGTTTATAAAATTCATCCATACACAATATGAAAAAGAGGGAGATATATCCACATTCTAGAGTCTCCTTAAAACCCAAAAAATGGATTTTAGTTCAAAAATATAGGATGCAGTACAAAAAAATTGATTCACAACAAAAATAGTCGACAACGCCAACAAAATCAACAAGAGTCTAATGACAGGCATCAATTGAGCATTGGAATGTCACCTAGACCCACTTCTTTCGTCTATACCTCAAGAAGAAGAACATTGACCAGAGTAGTCAACTCTTCAACCCTCTTTTGAGCATTGGAAAATGAGGTCGATGATGGAAAAATATTGAACTTCAGTTGAGAAATCATCTCTTCATACCTCCATATCCACGCCATCCAATAATCCATTAGGTCTTGCAGTTCCGATGAAAAGTAACGACCCTTCTCTAGTGCCTCCACCATCTACCACATTTGTTTGGAAAGGGAAGAATCATTAACAAAATCATGCATTCCCCTTCCCTACATGGCCAAGTCTCTTTGGGTCAAGATAATCTAATACATAATCTCATACAAAGGCTGCCGATCAAAGCCGCCCTCCCCTAGGCCATGAAATAGCTGGAGAAGTCGCTCCCCTTGATGGGAGAATGTATCCAGATGGGTCTTAGTGATCAAGATATGGATATGCTCCCATATCAGTTTATAATGTGATTGGACCTCAACAAAAGACAAATTAGTTATGATAGAAGGATCAATAACCAGTTAGATCAATGCTGAAATAAGAGAAGAAGGCTCATACACCTCTTTCTGAATAGGCATATCATCCATATCCTATGTGGGAGGACTGATCTCCTCAATAGAATATGAATTAACATTCGAATAACCTTCATCAGAGTGAGGTATCTTCCTTGATTCCTCAATCGAATCCTCAACCAACTCCATTAATTCTACAAATAGAGGAGTTTGTGATGCCAGAGGAATGCACATGTGGCAGACCAGTTGGCCTTGAACACCATTGGGATAAGCCACCCCCCAAGCCTAGAAATAACCCTGGGTGAGGAATGTGGGAGTATTGGTAGGTTGAAATATGATAAAAAATCTAGTATCTTAATGGGATAATATCTTCAAAAACTGGTGGATATATCTAAGATGTCACTCCCCTTGGTTACTGGCCAAAGGAATAGGGGAAACTCCATAAACACAGATAACATTTCGGGCAAATCAATGCAGTGGATACCACTCAAATATAATTAGCTTGTTCAACCTAGCTACAAGGACCCCATACTGAAGAGAGATCATGTAATATCTTTCATCAATAGAGTCGTTTTATTCATCAATAACTAGACCTCCTAGTGCATAAAAAGTAGAAAATTTGAAGCTATTAGATTTACACTGTGAAACTTTGACATCTACAGGGCTTAGAGACATAGGAATAACTCCATAAATGTATAGTAATATAAGAGAGGATATGGAATCTAGGTTTTGGGAGGTACTTTAGTACTCATAGAAATAGAAGTTCTCTTCTATCATGCTAAACAGAAACAAAAGAAGGCTGCTGATCTTGTAGGGGGTGTCACCTTGTTGGATATGGCCCAATATCTGGTAGAGGTGTTCAAGGAATGTTATAGCCATATTGAGATGCCACCCTTCTACGAGTCATGCTTCTATTACAAAGGTTCTATTGCGGATGCAAAATCACACATCCAAAGCCTGTAAAATCGACATGTTTAGGAAGATAGCCATAAAACCTTCAAACCTAAGGTCTAAGGAAACCTTCATATTAACTCCATAGACCAATGATGTGTAATAACTAGCTTCTATGATGGACCAATATGAGCTAGAACTTCCATGATATTGTTGGGAGGGGCACTGATAGGAACGAATAACATTTCATTTAACCCCACTACCACATAGAAAATTATTGATCTAGTCAGTGAAAGAAATAAGAGAGAACATCATCATCTCTACCCTCAATTTCTTCCTCGCAATGATGATCATCTACTTTACATGAATTAGAGTTTTTAGAGGGTCACCCAAAAAGTCAATATCATGGAGAAATTTTTCATACATCTCTCCAGGAGGAGGAATTCCACCCAGCTAATAAATATCCCATAAGTCGATACCCACCTTTCCATGAGGAAAGTGGAATGTGTTGGTCCCATGACACCAAAAAATGATCATTTCCCAGTGGTGGTTGGGATAAAAGTAAATGATGAATTGATATATCCACATGGATTCATAGGGATGAACCCTTTATAGATCATCAAAAAATTATGAGTAGCTATACCAAACCCATAATGGTCACGATCGTTTTTAGAGAAATTGAAACCAGTACAAAGATTTCATTTTGAGTACCATAAACATCCGGAGGAATCTAGATAAGAGGAAAATATGCTTGACTAAATCTAGGAAATAAGTTGTTGAGAAAATCATGACCATCTAGACTCAAGGGGGGAATTGGACAATACATAAGACAAGCCCTGATATTTGGCTATGGACAGCTAACCATCCTCGGTAATTATCATCTAAACACATTAATTAGAACTAAACACCCATCAAGATGATAAATTGATGTTTTGAGAAGGTATAATAGTGTAATATATCAATCCAAACTCGTATAGTGGATGTCGATCAGACAAGGGATAATTCTAAATGTTGGGTGAAAGGAACCCTCGTAGGACCTTTTTTCATCAACATTACCATTTTTATTCAAAGAAACACAAAACAACACCACACAACACAAGACCATGAAGGAAAAATCTCAGGGAGGTTGGAAATAATGGAGACCGAGGACATCCCCCTGGATCAAGTTCACCCCCTTAGGTTTAAGTTGAGAAACATGGGAAATACATTGAAATAGGATACCTGGGGTCGCTAAAGAAGCCAAGTGGTCAGCCACCTTATTCCCCTCCCTCCACATGTGGGTGATCCGAGTATTACCGGTGAGGAGAGCTATGTATTTTCAAATTGTGTAAAAAATGGACCAGGGTACAATACCGTTTCCACGTAGTGCCTCGAAAATTAACATTGAGTCTGACTCCACATGTGAGATGTGGAGCTCCCATTGCCTGCATAATGAAATACCCAAAAGAATAGCCTGCACCTCCTCCTGTAGGGAGTTACCAACACCATAATGTGCCGTAAATGCTACAAAAACTCTCCCCTTAGTGTCTCAGACCACTCCTCCGCCGCGCATGACGCCCATGACACATGAACCGTCCGTATTCAGCTTGAGGCCATCACCAGGAGGCTGCCACCTCACCCGGGAACCTTGCTGCTGAGTGTCCATCTGCTGGATAGATGCCTGCAGCGCATACAACCCACCCTGTTACCAAGTATCCACATACTAGACAGATTCCTGCATCGTGTTCATCCCACCTAGTTGCCGAGAACCCACCTGCTGGATAGAGGCTTGCAGTGCGTTCAACCCGTGCAGTGACTGTGTGTCCGACCAGCATCCCTCGAGCCCGCACAGGTCAAGCAAGCTACATCCTGTAGGACCTTATTATCAGTACACATGCGTTCTATAGGATCAAAATTATGATTCATGGTGATCACGGTCCTTTGGTTTTACATTTCTAAAAAACCATGGTGAGAACCAGAATCCATCTAAAAATAAGTAAGTGGCATATATCAGAAAAATGGAACATAAAATTTTGTCGACAAAGTGAAGACATTACACTAGACAATGACATTGTGTGCATCACATAACTTGGACAAGTGTTCGTGAACCGTATTAAAGAGTTCAAGAATCACCTAATCTCTAGAAAAATCATAGAGCACATAACCCCTGCAAGGAATCACATGAACTGCATGACTCTCCTAGAGACTTGTGGTTGTGTGACTTGAACAAGATCACATGATTCATAAGCAATCGAAGGATCAAGCCAACATGATTTTTCAAAGTCCTCATGACAACCATAGACCTCATAACATAATTATAATGGATTGCTGAATATTAGTTCATGGTTTAATCAAATGAGTTTTTGAGCAGAAAGTAGTCATATGCAAGAGCTCAAGTGGAACAGACTCACATTGAAGGCTTTCGGTTAGGTTTCATGATCAGTGCTTGAAATAGGGTCTTGTAATAGAAGAAATAACGGGATCAATCGAGAGAAAAAGGTGGAAAGTGGAATGAATTTTTCTCCACCACCCCTATATATAGGCTTATCATAGAATACCAAATGTCTCATGGTATACCAAACATCACCCAATACACTGGTTCACAACACCTTCTAGGAATCTGGAGGGCATTTAGTTTCCTCAGAACCATGTCCTTGTACCCTCAAACGATGCTCCTAAGGTGGGGGGGGGGGGTATTTGTTGATTCCCTCCAAATAAGAATCGGAAAAATCCCAAAGGGATAAATACCTGAATACAGGTATTATTTTCCTTGCAAAATCAAGGAATAAGAGGATGGTTGAAGACTTACAGATCACATGAGCATTTAAAGGAATCCGGATTTCATGACTATTTCACGATCATGTGAAGTCTTCACGCATGGTGTATAACCCAAGGTAACTCCCACAAACCCCCCTTCAACGACCCCCCTTGCTCATGCAGAGGCTCTTTAGAAACTCAATGGATAAAGGGTGATTGCCGAATGAGAACCCCTAGTCCACATGGTTTATCATTGGAAAGCGACTAACAAACCATCCTAAATCCTTTAAAAATAAGGAGAAGTGATATCCAAAGGGAGAGACCCCCAGTGGCCATGAATCTTACATTCTACATCATCATTGGGAAGAATAAAATACCTTGATGACTGTCAATCCAAATCATATGACCTTCACACCTTCATTACATAAAATGAATGTGATAAAAGAGAATAGTCAAAAGGGGTTCATGTTCACTAAAAGAAATACGACGTGAAACCCAAAGGATATGCGAGACACAGTGAGTCCCAGCTAACCAGTCTGACACATCTCACAAAAACCTCTCAACTTTTCAACTTCACTGCATGGAATCCCTTGGGTGTGTCTGAGCTACTCCATGACGCCTTAAGTACAGATATAATTCTTTTTACATGAAATTCTTGCACAATCTCATATGACTCATATGGGTCACATGATAAACCATATAAAAAAAGTAAAAATAATAGATATTATGCATGTAATCTTGTATGACTCCTGACCTTTGTCACATAAAATAAAGTGTCTTAAAAGGGAGGAGGTGAGCAGTGTTCGCAATCATTGAAGGACATGCGACGCACCTCGTAGAACACCGTGAGTCCCTAATGTCTAGCCCGGCTTGTCTTGTGAGGTTACATTGTCTTGTCATCCTCACGCATTCCCAGGAAACTCTGTGGTGATTTATGAAAAGATGGGATGATTTTTCCATGGAATTCTCGCGCACCCCAATGAAACCCATATTGGTCACATGAAACATCTCCAAAAAATAGAAGAAATATTCTCAAAATCACTCATGCAATCTCAAATCACTCATGGAATTTATCACGTAAAACGAAGGATATAGAAATGGAGGATGTGGGAATGGTTCTTGGTCTCTAAAAGGCATAAAACACTCCCAGTGCACCTACATCGCAGTCCTGTGAGACCACAAGATAGGTCACCCAAGTTCTCAAGAATTCCCTTTAATAGGCACTCAGATCTCGTGAAATCCTTTGGCCATGTTAGAGTGACAACATGGAAGTCCCCCGACACATCTGAATGATCAAATGAGTCATTGAAAAATCAATAGTAATCTGATAATGTATGCATTGATGGAGGAGGCTTGCGATCATGGAAAATCAGGCGATGATCTTGATGTAGTACATGATAGAGACTCACAAAGCATCATGGAAATAGACACCCTTCATCGAATCCATCCTAGACTCACACCAGATATGTTGCACAAAATAGTGAGGATCTAGGGTGGTGAGGCCTATAAATTCCCCACCCCAACATGATTAAAGGGTTGGACGTTTTCACCATCTATTACATATGAATTGTGTCTCGACTCCTATGGACTTCTTAGAGAGATCAAGTGACTAGATAGCTTTCTATCAGGTAATATACTGGAGGAAAGCTGGAATAGTCATGTGCTATGATTAAATCCATTCACATGATTAGTTATAGATCACATGAAGGACTTCTTGAAAGGCATGTGAAGAACACATCACACGTCTTCCAGACCAAACAAGACTCAAAGAAATAGACACTGAATAAAATTGTGGTATTCATGAAACAAGGTCCATAACTAAGATCAAATGTTAAAGGCATAATATAAGGACATGTCTAGTGTCTCTCATGAACTTCAAATATGTCATCCAGAGGCATGTGATAACACTGAGACATGTCGACTATATTTTACAATGCTCGTTCAACATGCCATCATGGACACATGGAGGACTCCATACATGTCAAGAAAAGTCTCATGGTTACCCTACAGGAACCAATTTGATATTGAAAACCATCTTGATCTATCACCCATGAATTTTGATTTCCTTAGAACACATCATCTGACTCATATAATGGTGCTTTCTCATGTCAGTTGAGTCTCGTGAAAGCACCTGGACATGACAACCAAGCTCTCACAGTCACCCTAAGCAAGTCAACTGAGACTCGTGATGCCCTCCAGGACATGAAAATATCCTTAAACTATGTCATAATGAATCTCATGACACTCTCCATATGTGTCAATATGGGTCATGAGATGGCCCCCATGACATTTCTACTAGATCATGTGACTCCCTCCAAGAAAGGAGGGAATATTAATAGGGCATCCCAAGACTTGATGACATTATATGTCCTCAGCATGTAATCCCCGATCGATAGGGAACTGGACCATGTGACACATTGAAAGCAAGGATTCCATATCAATAGGTCATCATAGGACATGACGACATTATCTTTCCTTGGCATGTAAGCCCCGATCAATAGGGAACCGGATCATGAGAAACCCTCTATGAAAGGAGGCCATATCACTAGGGCATCCCAAGACTTGATGGAATTATCTATCCTTAGTGTGTAAGCCCTGATCAATTGGTAATAGTATCATGAAACACCTTCTAAGTAGGGATTCCATATCAAGAGGGCATCCTAGGTTTTGATGACATTATCTATCATCTACGTATAATCCATGATTAGTAGGGAAACCTCAGTGTGTAAGACCTAATAAATGAACTACAAGAACTTTGATCCCCTCTATTATAGTGATATGTAGGACACCTTTTTAAGGCCCAATATATATACCAAACCCTTTAAAGAATTCCCCAATATATAAGTTCCATACCCATACTCCATGAGGTTGATCAGTTGTTCCCCCTTGTTTCTGACCCCGAGCATAGATCATGTGGGATTAGGGGGATGCAAAAAACACCTCACTGACATAATAAATCCTCACTCTCTAGGGTAGCCTCAGTATATAAGGACCAATAGAAAAGGAAATATAAAGAATATGATTATTGATAATATTCATGATTAGTAGGATACCTCTTCCCAAGGTTCAAGGTACCTATTGATTATTTAGGGTGATCTCATCATTTGAGCCCCTCACTCAAAAAAATTACATTGATTAATTGCTAACCCTTGTTTCTCCCACCAAGCATGACTCATGTGAGCTAAGGGAGGCTCAATAATCATATCATTTGGATTATGAGTCTCTATCGTGATAGTGGTAATCCTAATATACAAGCCCCAAATAAATGAACTAAGGAAACTATGATTCTATCCACAACCAAGATTTTAGGATTCCTCTTTTTGTTTTTGAGTTTGAATATTTTGTATCCCAGTATAAGTCCCTCCACATGACGTTAGACTGTATCGGTCGAATGAGATACATGGGTTTTGATTCCTACAATAACCATGATATATAGGAAGCCTCATAGTTTCTCAATCCCATCCACTTAATACTAATTGCCTCCTCATATGGGAGTATATTCCAAATCAATTGGTCATACAGATTCAACATATAAGAAACTACCTATTACTTGAATATGATAAAGAACCTCAAATACATACATATGGACTCACTAAAGAGATCCTAGTTTGGTACATATGAAAGAGAATTAACCTATAGTCATTTTGTTAGGGCAAATCTTCCTATATCAATATTCGGAAGAGATTCAAAAACAAATCTCAAATCTATAAGAGAGTTCTATAGTAGGAAATAATTACCCCTAAAAGGGTGTGATGAGTCTAACCTCCCATCCTCTCAACAAATGTGAGTCCCCAAGAGTCGTTGGGCCTTAAAACCCAGATGACTGCCCACATTTAGAAAGAAATTTTGTACCCAATTATAGATAAGGGAACCATTGGTAGTTTCTATGGAATATGAGACAGATGAAAAAACTAATGCATGCAATTGAGAGAGGAAAAAAAAAATCCTCAATAAAACCGTTGAGGGGAACCCATCCCACATCCATCCAAAAATCTGACAACAAAATAACGTACTGAAATGGACCTGAGATCCCAATGCCTCTTAAAGGCCTCTACAAAAGTGAGAAGTGAACCGTGTATCCCTATTTTAGACTATAGGACATGGAACTCTATGAAAATGAATAATCTATTTCACATAGATATTTCCCAAATATTCTACATTGGTTGTATCATGGATGGTTAAAAAGTGACCCGATTTAGTCATTCGATAGATCAAAACCCAAATCACTTTATTCTTTCTTTGGGTACGAAAAAACCCAACCATAATTTCCATAGGGATTTCATCCCACTTCCATGTTGGAACTAAAAGTGGATGGAACAAACCCAAAGGTTTCTGGTGCTCGACTTTGACCTTTTGGCATGTAAACAATGAGAGAAAAATTTAAAAATGCTTCATACAATATCTAGATACTATAATCTACACAGTTGGTCATAGAAATTTTTTTCCCTAGGTGCACTGCCCACTAGGAATTATGGAAATCCCACATCAAAACTTTCCTTACCACTAATGGTACAATAAAACTTTTCTGGTAACATAGACACCCTTCGTGGAGAAAAACCAATCATCCATGGTCTCCCCACCATTAATAGAGTCTCTAAGGCTACAGAACTCATTATAAAACTTTTGTTCTTGTATATTCATGTCATAAAGAGAAGATACTAACTGAACACTGGAAAAGGAAACCTTGACCCCAGATTCTTAGACTACAATATGAAAATGTGAAAAAGGGCCCTCAAGTTTCACTCTTACAATGATTCTCTCATGACCTAGGTTATAAGTTTACTTTTTCAACTATATATGATGACATTACCTTTCCCTGGGATATAGTATATTTCAATGTTGAATGATTTCATGTATTCCACCCAACACCTATGGTATAGATTCAAATATTTTTTTGAGAAGATATAACTCAAGATTTTGTGGTCGAATAACATGGTAAACCATCCTCCAAAATGGTAGTTATACCAACTCATAAGTGCATGAATCACATTTTCAAGTTTGAGGTCATGGGTAAGATAATTATTCTCATTTATCATAAGCTGATGAGAGTCATATCCAATAAACTTTTTACCTTTCTTGAGAACACAACCCAAACCTGAACCTAATGCATCAAAGAAGACCACATAGCCCTGCCTGGCCTTTGGAAGAGTCAGAATCAGTGATGTAGTCAAATGAAATTTCAACTCAAAAAAATAATTCTGAAATTTTTCATCACAAGAAAACTTTACTCCCTTATGGATTAGAGCAGTAATTAGATAATACAACTTTGATAAGTTCTTAACGAACTGACGATAATACCCAGCTAATCCCAATATGCTCTAAATCTAGAAAACATTTCATGGTTTTTCCCATGTAATAAAAACTTTATCATTTTCAAGATCAACTAAAATACCTTGTTCTGAAAAATTGTTTCCCAAGAAATCCACTTATCAGAACCAGAAATCACATTTTGAAAGCTTGTTATAAAGTTAGTGATTTCTTAACAATTCCAGAACCACTCTCAAATGACACACATGATCCTTCTTGGACATAGAGTAAATAAGGATGTCACCCAAAAATACTACCAAAAAGGTATCAAGACACATGTGTAATATTCTATTAATTAAATCCATAAATATTTTAATAGCATTTGTTAAACCAAAAGTCATGAAAAGGTACTCATAATGGCCACACCTGATTTCAAATGTGGTCTTATGAATTTAAAATTATGTTATTCTTAACTAATGGTAACCAGATCAAAGATAAATATTTAAGAACCATTTAGCCACTTTCTATTGATAAAAAACCCTCAATCCATGGAAATTATTATTTTTTCTTTACCTTGACTCAGTTTATTTTTCAGTAATCAACATAAAGGAGAAGTGAACCATCATCTTTCTTAGTAGAGAGAACTGGCGCCACCCAAGGAGACATACTCAGGTATATAAATTATTTCTCTACAATATCACCCAATTGATTCATAAAGTCTTTAATTTAAACAATTTCTATATGGTATGAATGAATAAATACTAGGTGAGTACTAGGCTCTAAATCGATATAAAACTTCACCTCCATTACCGATTGAAACCTATATATGTTCAAAGGAAACACATCGGGAAACTTGATGACAACTGGAGAGAGATCATTGCTCAAGGATTATCACTTTCGATTAAAAGAAAACACTAATATTACTTTCCCCAAATCTGGATAATAAGGTATGGCTCAACTCGACCTCAAGTTCAATTATTCTAGAAAGATATAGAAAACCCCATTGAATGTAGTAAATGAGACCCATCTAAGATAATAATCAATATAGCCATTATTGGAAATGGAAAATACATCCCAAATATGTCATTAAGAGGTTTCATGTTGAGAACCAGAAAAATCCAAGCAAGATCATCATATAACAGGGAGAAAACACAAGTGGGACTACATAGACCTAGTTCTCTCTCTTTACCAAGGTATATAGTAATATCCCTCACATAAGACAAAATATCCATAATAAGATTTTTTATATTAATAAACAAGTTTGAAATAAATGAATGAGATTTACCATTATCAATTAAATTAGTCACTAATGATGAATATATAGTGACAGTACCTCTCAAAGTCACCGGACCTATATCTTCTTCATCTGGAGACTCTTTTGCTGCATAAAGAAGCTTCGCTCTGGATACCAGTGGTTAGAACCCCTTTACTCATGAATTATATGATTTCACCACATTTTTTTAGGCACTGATGATCCCATGTCACTAAATGGAGTGGAATAGTCATGGGGGAACTTCTCTTGGTTACCCAAGTATCTGCATAATTCCTAGGTTTGACACATAGGTATAAAATAAAAGGGCCTCTTCTAGGCACTTCCAGAGGTTTAAAAAAACCTTACTATCCTGAAACACTATGAGAATCATCATTATTCCTCTCTCCCTTAGAGGAATTCACCTTTCCACTAGGAGAAATAAACTTACATCAACCCTGACTTGTCAGCTAGGTCCATTTCAACTATCAATGATCTATCCATCACATCAAAATAAAATGGAATATTTATTAAGAAAAACTGAGAATGAATATCAGATCAAATTCCAAACTTGAGCCATTGAGTCTTTATCTTATCATTTGATATTATCTTAGGTGAAAACGTCACTTGATCAGCAAAATAGTTTGCATACTCGGTTATGGTCTTGCCAACCTGCTTGAGTTTGAAAAAATCAATAGCCTTGGCCAACACCATCGACTCAGTATATATCTGGTAAGTGAAAAGAGCCTTGAAGTATTTCCACTCTAAGACCTCATACTTCATTGTCATCACCATCATGTACTACCGTCTCCTTTTTGGTCCTTCCATCATAAAGGTGGCACACTTAACTTTGATTTCATCAGGTGTCTCCAAGAAATCAAAAAACTTTCCCATCTAATGCAATTATTCCTAAACATCTTTAGGATCATTGGAGCCTTTGAACACTGGTGTCTTATAGAGAAGTATCTCCTGAGAATGATCATAAATAATATCCCTTTGAGGTTCCATAGATGGATCCTTAACAAGAACTGTTTGTGGTGCCTATCCTAGAACTTGGAAAGTATGAAAATCACCTCAACTAGACATGGGTCCATATGAGGATTCAATCCCTGAGGTTCATCATAACCTTCCTCCTAGATCTAATTTATACATATTTTTGGAGGTGTGATGCCACGCAACATCAAAAAACAATATAGAAGACATCATATTAACACTCAAACAAAGAAACAAGGGAAAATAATCCCAATAGATAGATACACAATATTTGGATTTCAATCTATCCAAATAAAAAATAGGTAAAGGACTAGAAATATATGTCAAAAAGTATTTCCCAAACCACACAGGTGGCTTAAGGTTTGTTACGGTGAGAGCCATCTAGAAAATAAATCATAAATACTTCCTACACCCTATAAAGAAAATAAAATATTATATTGAAATCAAGATAAGAAGCTTAACCTAGAGGTCTATTACTAATTTGTCACGAACTGGCCCAGATACCCTGGTAACCTAATAACAGAGCTAGACCTGACATGGATTGAAGGGAGTTCCCAATCCCCATGGGTTGACCACTAGCACCTGGATTTAAAAAAATTAATGTGGGAATGAATATTCTACAAACATCGTGGAAGATATATAAACAAGTTAGTATGAATAAAAAATAAACAACACATTGAGAACTATACTAGAAGTCAAACCGACATACAACCTAAAGTAATATAGAAAATTACTAGAAAAAAGGATAAAAAACAAAGTCCCAATGTACAAAACTCTCCAAGCCCAAGGATCAACAACTACTACCACCTCCATGTGGCACCTTACCCTTTCTCAAACTCAGAAGAGGAATATCTATAAACATATGAAGGCATTGGTAGGGTGTGAGGTAAGAGTCCAGTAAGGTCTCTCCAAGGATTCCATAATAAAATTACACAATTTATTAACCAAATATACCTTTCCATTTTAAATTAATAGGAATGGTAGTTTAAAATAATAATTAAAACAATTCATGATTTACATTTCAAATGATATAAAATACTATAGTGAAATAGATTAATAATCTCTTTATATAAAAACATTTATATAAATTCATATGGAAAGAAAAATAGTTTAAAAACATTGGAATATATACATTTAAAATAAAAAATAGTGGGTAACATGGTCATATGCCAAAATGTATGACATTTCTAGGCTATGGGACTCCAGATACTCAAATAGTTGTCATGAAATTATATGTACACACATCCCTTTGGCACTAGTCATAGAGGACTTGCCACTATCCCATCAGAGATGTGACTACTGTTAAAGTATTTTTAGTATTGTAAATCATAGTTTTCTACTCAGATAAGTAAATAAATACCTATATTTTCATGTTCTCTAATACAAACAATGATCAAAAAATTATTTTAATACTTCTTAAAATACAATTCATCCCATTCTCCCATTTCAAATAGGTCATTTTTTATTTAAAAACCAATTTTTTTAATAAAAAACTTGTATTTTAAAGATAAAACCAATGGGTTTATATCAAAATAATTTCAATAATATTTTCTCAAATAAAAATCTGAAATCAATTCCATAAATCTATTTTACAATTCAGTTTCACAATTTAAATCTCATAATTTAGTTCCATAAATAAAATTTGATAAATTTCTTAAATTTTCATAAAACACCCCAATTCAATAGAATTGGGGTTTTACCAAATTCATGAAAAATCCAAATTTCAAATCCCCAATTCAATGGAATTTTTTTTCAACAAACTAATTGAATGAAATTTAATAAAAATCAAGAAATTGCATTTAAATAAAACAATTGAATTTAAATCAAGAAATTTAGGGTTAATTAAATTTTCTAATCATAACGGAACGACCTACCTTGGGATCATGTGATCTCGAAATGCAAAGACCTAAGAGGGAAACACCAACGAAGTCTGTCACTAACAAAGATCTGAGAATAAATCCTAGATTCAAGATAAAAAATAAAGGGTATTAGATTCTATAAGAATGTGAAGATCTAATAAACTCGAGGAAGGAGGTCATGATCGAACAACATTATCTAATCTTAGATCATCTTTTGGAAGGGTGTAGAGGGGCCAAAATCACCACTTGGGAGCCTCCATGGAAGAAGAAAATTTAATGGGGTCTTAGAAGCCCACTGATCACCTAAAAAGAGGGTTTTAAGATTTTCGAAAAAAATGGAATAAATTTTTTTGTACATATAGTTTATTGGGTAGGGTCATACAGTTAAACAAACTTTTGTGCCCTAACTATGTTCACCTTTTAATGGGGTTTCGTGGTTTATCTTAGGTAGTAAAATTGTTTTTCAAACATGAACCAGTCATGAAAAACCCCACTAAATGGGTTTTCACAGTTTCCCCTTAGAGGGTGAATGGTTTGGACAAACTGCGCACAACCCAGAAACTTTCAAAATTTCAAATTATTTCACCCAAAGAAACAAAAAACAAAACCCAACCAAAGCATGATTAAAATAGGGGTTTTGGAATAACTAAAAATAGTAACAGTTTGTTATAGTGCCTTTATTCTTTCCATGATAAAGGACCCCTTTATCTATGATTTTTATGCTTAGTGCTGATAATGGGAGACTTTATCGTTTCTAGGAGAAAGAGATGATAAATGGGATCTCTATAAATTCATATTTAGTGATGTTGAAGGCTATAAAGCTATTGTATACTTGTATACTTACAATATCTATAACAAAAATTCAAATTAGAAAACATTATATGGATACAAACATACAGAATTGGAATAAAAATATAACATTTCACAATCATTTCAATTAAAAATTTACATAAAATATATTTAAATTGATGTGATATTTACTATTAATCAAAAAAATTACAACCAATATAAAAATCATAACTCTTATAGTAGGTTTTCTCTAAAGATTAAATTCCATAAAAAAGTTTATCCCTCCAATAAAACAAATGTTAATTTTAGTAATAGTAAATAAAACAATAAAAAAATTATAATTTCATTATTATATAACACACAGATGAAAAATTATATTGTTAATGACTATATATATAAATTATATTATCAGTTATATAATTAATTATATTATTAATGATTATATTGTAATTTTTATATTAACTATCAATAATTAATTATACAATTAATTAATAATTATATTTTGAATTATTAATTAAATTATTAATTAATAATTTATATAAATTATATTGTTAATTACTAAGTATATTAATGATATTATTAGTTATTAATTAGATTAATTACATAAATAGTTTTTAATAATTACATCACTAATCTAAAATGTAATTTTTATACTAAAAACACACACATGGAGTCATAGAAACTACATCGTATGTTGGATTGATGTTCGGTCAATTCCTACATCCCAAAAAAGAATTATGGACCATGTCCATAATGTATAAAGACAATTCATTCTCTTTTACTCAGTTTTGGCTACCTGACACTTTTATTAAACTAAATTACACTTTTATATTGAAACCATGCACTTTGTGTCTTACCAGCGACATCTTATATAGGATTGAACTGTTTTTAATTCCTATATTCCAAAAATGAATTATGGATAATTTTCATAAAGTTTCTAGAAAACCCGATATTGTTTACTTAGATTATTCTATGTGACACACAATTTACACAAAAATGATAGTTTAATATTGAAAACACATACATGGAGTCATATTTAATACATCGTGCTTCAGATTGATGTTTGATAAATTCATACACAATAAAAATGAATTATGGATCATTTTCATAATTTTTGAAAACAATATGATCTCATTTTCTATGTTTTGGCTATATGACATAAATTTTTCATTAAATGACACTTTTATATTGAAAACACGAACTTGGAGTCATACCGGCCACATCATGTTTCAAATTAATGCATGGTTGACTCGTACATGTCATAAGTGAATTATGGATGGATTTCCTAAAATTTGAAAATATTTTTATATCATTTTCTCAGTATTGTATACATGATATGCATTTTAAACTAAAATGACACTTTTATATTGAAAACACGCACTTTGAGTCATACACACCACATCATGCATCAAATTTATGCGCAGTCAATTCATACACATGTGCAATGAATTTTGGGCCATTTTTCTTAAATTTTAGAAACAATATAATCTTTTTTTCCCAATTTTTCCTATGTGACATGCATTTTAAACTAAAATGACACTTTTATTATTGAAAACATTCACTTTGAGTCATACCAACCACATCATGTATCATATTGATGTCCAGTCGATTATTACATGTAACAAATGAATCATGGATTGGTTTTCCAAAGTTTGAAACAATATGAGCTCATTTTATAAGCTTTTTAAAATGTGATGCCTGTTTTAGAGTAAAATAAATTTTTTATATTGAAAACAAAAACTTGGAGTCATATCAGCCACATCATGCATTTTTATTTATGTGTAGTTGATTCTTTAATGGAATAAAATTAAATATGGATCATATTTATAATTGTTCATGACAAAATGAGCTTTTTTATTCAGTTTTGGCTATGTGGGACATGTTTTACACTAAAATGACACTATTATAATGGAAACATAGGCTTGAAGTCATGCTGACCACATCATGTGTTATATTGAAATGTATTCAATTTCTATACACTATAAATGAATTAGGGATAATTTTCCTAGAGTTTCAAGACAATATCAGTTCATTTACTTTGTTCTTGGATATGTGATGCACATTTTACACTAAAATTATACTTTTATATTGAAAACATGCACTTAGTGTCATACCAGAAACATCGTGTGTTAGATTAATGTGCGATCAACTCCTAAATATCTCTGATGAATTATATATCTTTTTTATAATGTTTAAAACAATTTAATCTTGTTTTCTTAGTTTTTGACTATGACATGAATGTTTTAAACAAAAATGACACTTTTATATTGAAACACACACCTTGATTGATACCGAACACATCGTGTGTAAAATTGACTTGTGGTAGATTCATTAACAACCAAAGTTGATTATGGATCATTGTTATCAATTTTTAAAACAATCTAATATTTTTTCTCAGTTTTGACAATGTGATGAATGTTTTAAACTAAAATGACACTTTTATGTTGAAAACATGTATGGGGAGTCATATCAGCCACATCGTGTGTTATATTAATGTTTTTTTAATATTTACATGCTAGAAATTAATTAAGAATCATTTTCCTAAGGTCTAAAGACAATATGAGCTCATCTGACCAGTTTTTACCATGTGATGCGTGTTTTACACTAAAATGACAATATTATATTGAAAACACACACTTGGAGTCATACCGACCACATCATGTGTTGGATTAATGTGTGGTCAAATACTACATTCAAAAAATTATGTATGAATCATTTTATTAAATATTCATGAAAATAGGATCTCATTTACTCAGTTATTCCTATGTGATGCTTGTTTTATACTAAAATAATAATTTAATATTGAAAATACGAAATTTGAGTCATACCATCCACATCATGTGTCAGATTAACATGAAGTGGATTACTACACGTCACAATTGTATTATGGATTTTTTTCCAAAAATATTAAAATAATATGAGATCATTTCCATGGTTTTGACAATGATATTTTCATTTTATACTAAATGAAACTTTTATATTAAAAACTTGCACATGGAGTAATACTTGCCACAATGTATGTTGGATTGATTTGTAGTAGATTCCTACATAAAAAAATGAATTATGGATCATTTCCATAAAATATCAATACAATTGGAGATTATTTACTCATTTTGACTATTTGATGTGTTTTTTTGAAAAAAATGACATTTTTATATTGAAAGCTTGCACTTGGAGTCATATTGGATAGATAGTGTGTAGGATTGACATCAGGTTGATTCCTACAAACCAAAAATGAATTATGGATCATTTTAATTGAATTTAAATATAATCCAAGCCCATTTACTTATTTTTTTCTAGGTGAAATTTGTTTTACACAAAAATGACACTTTTATATTGATAAAACACACTTGGTGCCATACTAGACACATCAGGTGTTGGATTAATGTGTGGCCTATTCTTACACATCTAAAATGAATTATGGATTATTTTCCTTAATTTTGATAACATTATTCTATTTTTTCTTGGTTTTGGATATGTGATACATGTTTTAATCTAAAATGAAACTTTAATATTAAAAACACACATTTTGAGTCATACCAGCCACATCATGTATCAAATTGATGTGCATTAAATTATAACACATAAAAAATAGATTATGGATCTTTATCCTAAATTTTAAAACCAACATAATCTAATTTTCTTAGTTTTGACATTGTGACACATGTTTTAAACTAAAATGACATTTTAAATGTGATAACGCATACTTTGAGTCATACATTCCACACCGTTCTTTATATTATTATGAATTTGAATCATACATACCACACATGAATTATATATTATTATCCTAAATTATCAATACAATTTATGATTTTTCTATTTTTTTGGAAAATTTGACAAACATTTTAATGTAAATTGACACTTTTTATTAAAAATGAACACTTATAGTCATACTAGCCACACCATATATCAAATTGATTTGTTTTCAGTTCATATATGCCTTAAATAAATTAATGGTCATTGTGATAAATTTTGAAAACAACCTAATACCGCTTTCTCAGTTTTGAAAATCTGAAACATGTTCTAAACTAAATTACCTTATTGAGAAAAACTATCATGTCAACAATTTCAAATTTGAAACGTGGTTCAACTTCCTTCAAAATTAATTCCTTGATTCTAGTCTGATCATTTATGAGTCTTAGAGCATGGAAGTGACTGTAATAGGGTGGATAATATTTTTACCAACACATCAAAATATAGCGACCCACTAAATGAAAATGATGTGTTTAGGAGCATGGAAGTACTTTACCCCGTAGGTGGTAATACGTATTCATATTTTTTAGTAGAAGGATCCTATAATCATTTACATATCACCATTATCTTTTCTGTAGTCATGAATTTGATTCTCCTTAAGAAACTATTCAAATCTCTCCTTCTTTTTAAGTTCATCACCAAGGTGTTTTGAATATTCTACCAACTCATCCTAACCCTAAAGGAAAGAAATAAGTGAATAGTTGGATTTCATTTTTGGATATTAAAGATCAAAGACATAATATGAAATCACCTCAACTTGATTTTAACAAACATTTTAACACTATATACTCTTCCCACTCATCTATAAACAAATTTACTTCTTCTTTTGATTATACAGACTTTTAGAAATCCTCGTAGTATTAAGAAAATATAAACAAAAAATTGATTAACTAATATTTTAAATTAAATTGTAATCATCTTCATAAATTACCTATTCCAGGATTATAGTTTTCTAATGGTATATACTATCCTTCATAAATTTTTAAAAAATAATATCTATAATCATTTGCAATATTTTGTTTCATCCATTAAAGAAACATTGACCAAAATAATTAAATTGTTTTAAAAATATGTTTTGACAGTTAAATATTTCTATATACACCTTAATTATCATCCATTAGAATAAATACATAGGATTTTTGTGTTCATTCACAAACATCATACCATGATTTATCCAATATTTATAGATCACCCTATCAAAATTTTTATTCTCTAAAACACAAACTAAAATTTTAAATTTGATGTTTATTGATAAAATGTTGATTACAATGCATTACAAATTCACAATGCAAATCATGTGTGGTTGACTTCTTGGAAGTCCAAGCTTTTGATCCAATAAAAAAATACCTAGGTAATCCAAATTGATTACATTTAGCATCTAGTGCTTCGTACAAAACAAATAAAAATAAGTTTTCAAGAAGATAAAAATATAATTTATATGATTAGATTATAGAGTTTTAACACTGCATTATTGGCTTCAAGAGGAGTCTATTGTCTATTATTTTATTTTTAAATGCCTTGTTTAAGTCATCTTGTTTTATTTTCAATTTCATTCTATTATAAAAAAACATTTTACATATAAATAATAAAGGTATTAATGAGTCTAAATCTTTCTTCATAGGGGTTTCCCTTTATATTGAAGTAATATTTACACCTGTAGAAAATATAAATAGTTATTAACTTTAATGAACATAGTAGATCATTTTTTTTGAAAAATATATTAGAAAAATGTACCTCGTGTATGTATTAACAACTGAGAATCCCAACCATTCAAACATGAAAATATCATTTATACTCATGAGACTAACTATGTTTATAATGGTCTCTCCAAATATTTGTTCTTCATAATAAATGTAGTTCATATTTACATCATTAAATTTCATATCCATAGGAACTTGTAATGTTAATATATAAAGTAGTGAAACTGGTGGGCTAAAGTTAATCTTAGAAGGATCTCTTGTTTTCCTGGCTGATCCACTGGATTGTCTGGATTTGACCTTCTATTTCTCTATTGTTTTGTTCGTCTATAATATCATACCTCATTTCAGACCTTTTATCATCAACAATTAATTGTTTTTTATTTAATTTTTTAATGATATACCTCATGTATCTCTATTAGATTAAATTTCCTTGGTATATATTTTTCTATAGCATTTTTGACCATGGTAACATCCAGATTATCATGTAGATAAAGAAATTTGGCGCTCAACTAAAGATATACTTAAATCCCCACTGTCACATGATCTTTTGGGAGTTTTTTATTCTGTATCATTTCTTCAAAATATTGTACAGTATAACCCTCACAATAAGGTTATAAGTTGGTGTTGATAGATATTATTCACATACTATTTCACCCCATAGAGTTTTAGTAATATAATGTTTTTGGAAGTTGTTTGATTCACATTTAGGAGAAAGAGTTATCAAAAAATTGATTACCTCCAATAAATAAGATGGTTGAGGGGAATGTTTATCCTCAAAGCTAGTGGGGGTAATGTGGTTATCTATGTATTGATCATTATTCAACTATGGGTTCTCTTTGATCCTTTAACATATATTGGTCCACAAAACTAGAAAAGAAAATGATATATTTTAAAGAATATAATTGCATTTTTATTCAATTTTTCATCTCATATATATCTCATTTCAGCTTTATCTTCTTGAAATATTTCTAAGTTGACACTCCAAAAACCATAACTCAAATGTGGCCATACTGTTCTGACTTATTTAAGGTTACTAAAAGTGGTTGTTCTTTAGGTACATCCGAGGTTTACTATAGTGTCTATACCATATATAAAATATGAAAATAAAGAGATATTTTTACATAATACTGTTATAAATCATAACCAAATTACTATTATATCATACTTATACATGATTCCTATAATAATTTCATGTTTTCATATATTTTTTTTCACCCTTTATTTATAGGGGAGTCCTTTCATAGAACATGATGTGGGATGAAAGTGATTTAGATTTTGATTCATCAATATCTATATAAACTAAGGAGAATATGTTGTTTCATATCACATAAAACTTTTACTTTAGATTTAAAATACATACCATTTTATATTCAAGTGAAGTATACCCCATCCTTTCTTTATGGTATGAGTAAATTGGATTTGCTAAATGTTTCTTATTTTCAACACTCCTTTTCTATTTAATAAATTATTTTTTTAAATCAATGTAGATAAAATAAATGATGTCAAATAAAATAGTATTGACTATAATAAACCAAAAATTATTCCACATTGAGATAAATAATGAATGATTTCCATTTTCGTGGTTTTTAATGTGTGCATATATAACTAGTGGGTTGTGGTTTTCATTCCCCTTAGTATCCCTGAGAGACAGCTTTGTAATAAATGTATGGAAGCCACTATGATCTTTTCCTGTAACTATTAAGACTTATTTTTAATGGTATTCATCTAAAATAATTGAACTTTTTATGGGATAATGAAATTTCAATAAAAATATTTTATATAATTTTTCTGTAAAATATAGAAATTATATCATAACATTACCCAAATATCTTCCCAAATTTTTTCCTTTGATGCATGAAAACAATTGGGCCACATATCTATATCAACTAGAACATGAATTCTCATTATAAGCCCAATGTAACTAATGAATGTTGAATTTTTAATGTCAATAGGTTGGCTGTGTTAATTCCAACCAACCTAATATTTTATACCTTTTCTTATTTCCATGTAATTTTAGTAGACATGGTGATTCTATATTGTTATTGGGTTTCTCTTCAACATGTTGTTGATCCCCTATTAATTCCACAATTTTAGCATTAATTGTGTGTTCTTATTTAATATTATTAATAATAACACTTATTGAATTTATTATTTGTATGACCAGTCAAAAATTTAATTTATATTATTTAAATTTAATATATAACACATAATATTATGAGAAAAATCAATGTATATTACAAAATTCACTTTCTCATTGAGTTCATGCTCTTTTTTATTTAATGTTTGAAGGGATTTGGATTATCTATCGAGTATCCAAATATAACTGTCAAAAAATATCATAACTAGTGTAAATATTATATTAAATGGATTAATTTATTGTTTAAACAAAATAAAAAATGTATTTATTATAATTTTATTGGAAAATAATGACCAAAATTAAGTATTTTACTTAATTTAATTAATTTTTTTATATCTATTTGAATTCGAAAGATGATATTTTATATCAAGAAGATATTTAATAAAATATTTTAAATGAATTGAATAATATAATTATTGAACTATGTTACACAAATATTTTCACAATTAATGTTCATATTTTAATATATTCTAAAAATAATGTAATCTTACAATTGAATAATTATGAGTTTTAAATTATAAATTTTGATACTCTGAATTATATTATTTTTAAAAAATGACACCTTTTAAATTCATAATGATATGTTGAAATAAAAACAAATCATCATACCTTATAGTAGAACGAAATGATATTTTCTAATATATTATTATAACTATTATAGAGTTATATAATGTTTTAAATTATAAAGATTATTTTTATAAATTTATTAACAAATGATTCTAACAAAATCATTTCATAAAAAAAATCAAAAAAAGATATATTATTATTATATATTAATAAAATTATTATTATGAAAGTAAAAATAAGTTATTCAGAAAATGTATTATAATTATTATTTTAAAATATAAAATAATATATATGTTTTAAATTTTAAAATTACAAATTTATGTTTTAAAATTATGTTAATTATGGATTAAATATTTAAGATAAAAAATTAAAATAAAAAGAATGAAATTAAATGAATGAATATTTATGATACATATATTAAGATAGTTTTTTTAATAAATAAATATAAATAAAACAACAAATGGTTTTATGGAAAATAATAAAAAAATTAAACATTAAACTAAGAAGAGGAATTAGGTTTGTGGGTTCATGAGTTCGGCTTTGAGCAGACCAGTTCAAGTCATGCAATACATTTCCATTGGGAGGGTAGATGCAAGTCTTATGTGAGTTGAAGGTTGTGAGTCGATGGGGCATCATCTTTGGGAGTCAACCATATGTGTTAAATCAAACTGATATGTGTGAAGTCAAAACCGTTCGTAGAGATGAAGCCGAGCGTGAGTCGAGCCGAGGTCCAAGCAGTTTATGGTTTCCATTTTCAAATGTGAGGTCAAAGATAGATCCATATCTGTGTTTTGTGGAGGATCTAAATGAAATGTTGGGGAAACAACCTTCAATTTTTCTGAAAACTGCAAGTAGGTTTTGTCTTTGTTTATCTGGATCTCTTTTGTGAATTTGGTTTTCGGTGTATTAAATACATAATCATCATTTTCTTTCATTTTTCTTCACTGATATAGACATCCTCCTATCTAAGATTTTTCATATCTACATATAATAACATTTTTAATTGATTTAATTGTTAAAAAAATCTTATCATTATCTTATTGATTCTCTTTTTGTCCAAAATTTCTTCAATATGTCTCCATCTGACAATTTCATACATATATTGTTGTTGTCTTTACCTATTTAACTTCATTTAGTTTTTGTTTGTGAATCATTTTCTTCAGTTTCAAAAGGATATTGTTATCAAATTTTTCAATTTTTGTTCAAACATTACTGTATAATGGTCTAATGCTACTTATTGATTTCTCAACATTTTCATCTAATTTTTTTCCTTTATACAAAGCTTCGAGTTGAAGGGTCATCAACCAATTATTTTTCATACTTATCTAATGTCATATTTATCCATTATTCTTTCCAAAAATTCTGTTTAACATTTTTCTAGTTGTGTTCAAAAGTCATTTAATTTCTCATAAATTAGTATTTAATTTTATCCATGAGCACTTATATATATAAATAAATTCTTATTCAATAATTATAGGGATAAAGTTAGCGCTATGTGTGTTTGGAAGGTGAGGAAAGTAGTATCCTCTACCTCCACCTTCTTTCCCTCATGTATATTTTCCACTTCAATGAGTATGGAGTGGGATTTTATAAATATCAATCGGAAGAAGAAAAAAGTCCATCTACATATAAAACTATTAATTGATTTCATTTATTTAAATTATATTTTACTTTTCTAAAGTTAAGGGTTTATTTTTTTTAAAGAAATTATATTTGTTTTAAGATGTGCATATACATATATGACTTTAGTTTTAAGAATATATAATGTAATAGATAGTTTTATTTTCCAATATTTTTATTATTTAATATTTTTAATTGTATTTTTCATAATTTTTTCAAATTTATTAGTATGGGAAACTCTTATCTACCAAGTTTGTTTATTGGATTATTCAATTTACAATCGAAATGTTTTTTAGTTTTAAAAATTTGATATATTTTATTAAGAGATTTTTATATTTATTTTTCCAATTTATTTTTCTTTCAAAATTATAATTTTGGAAGTAGAGTTTTATTTATTTATTTAATAAAGTTATAATCTTCATTTTCTAGTTTTGTATAAGGGAGAATCATTCTGAAAGTGTTTTATTTTTGGTTTATTGAAAACAAAATCTAACATGTTTTGATCATTTGTAAATTTTGATATGTTTTTAGTAAGTTGTTTTTCTGAATCTTTTAGAAAGTTTGTTTGATTATCTTGATAATTCAAACTTATTTCAGAAGGATCGTGTTATTAGATGTGAGTGGTATATATATATATATCAAAGTTTATGTTTTAATTTGATTCTGACATGGGATGTTTCTACTTATCGATGTTTCATATAAACCTGAATTTATTCTACTATTATGTGATATATATATGTATATAATTGTATAAGTTTAAAGTATATAACCATTTTTTGATAAATTATGGTCAATAAAATATTAAGTATGAAATTAAAAATTAATAATTTCATAAATTCATCGTTTCATATGCATGCCATGCACAAAACATAATTATAACCATATATCTATGAATTTTTTTAGTTATGTCACTTCATACATACATACACATAGGTATATAAGAATATAGGTATATACATTCAGGTTTCATAATTGTATAAAATTTAAAAAATATGGATCTTTTATGGGATTAAGAATGAAATTTTAAGTAAGTGAATTCTAATTGGACTTCCAAGTAATTTCAAATGAAGATTAGTATTTATAGATATTATATATAAATAAAAGTGAACATGTTTATTCCATGTATGATTATATATATATATATATATATTCAAAGCTAAAACACTAGTGAAAATTATATGTATGTAAGTAAAGTTAAAAAAATGTTTTATAAAAACTAGTAATTGAACTTTGTATATACAATAGGGAATTGGAGAGTGAATCCACCCCTCAAGTGGGAAGGCCCAAGACAGCCTTCAAATTTTCAAGTGGCATTCGTTGTTTTGTTTTTAAGATAATTCTAAATTTTTTCCAATGAATGACTAGATTAGTTTATAATCATTTTTGAAGTATAATTATTTTTCAAAGCACTATAATATTTTGTAAAAGTTTTTTTTTTCAAAGGTATTTCTAATTGATTTTTTCAATTGTATCATAAAAAGGATGTTATTAATTGGATTTATCAAAGGTTTCCAAAACCCCTTAATGGGAAACTAAATTATCACCCTTTGTTTTAAAATGAATTTTCATAGGCACCTTAGAAGATTAATTGAAGATGTCATCGCTTTTGGAGTTAGCGTGTGCATAAGCATAGTAGGTGTTTGTTTCTTTTTTTGTTCAACTTTGATAAATGTAAGGTTTCATCTAATCCTCCAAAACCTAGACCAGTAAAAGCTCATCAATTATGTTTTTTGTGTAATTATTTAGTTACTTTTATAAAAAATATTATATAGCATTTTAAAAATACCGAGTCTGGAAGAGCTAGCTCAGGGTGTTTTACCAAATACCATCCTTGTGGCCCCTCTAAAATATAGACATTGTATAAATTGGGACTATCATGAAATGATTATGATCTTCTAATGAAAGGTTCATCCTCAATTGAATTTTCATGCGAAGATGTAGTTTTTTAGTCTCCAATATAACAATTGTCCAATTATTGTTTTTTAAATCAAGTATATAAAATAATTTCACTACTTGTGATTACATTATGAATGGTTCATCCTTATACCCTTCCACACTGAAGCCTAATTAATATACATTCACTATGCTCCTTTTTAATCCCATTTTCAATGGAAAATCAATACTTGAAATGTTGTATAATCTAACTCGTATATTTATTCAATGATGTTGAAATATGACATGTTCTCATAAATTTGATTTCTATCATTAAAATCCGATACATGCATTACTTATCCCACAAAAGTAACTACCATTTTTTGAATCATAATACGTTCATCATATTCCTTTATATAGATTATATGAACGTTAATTACAAAACCAATGTAATATATAACATTTACATTTCATCCCCTCGCTAGGACCACGTAGTTAACACACAATTTTAAAAGCCTCATATAAAATTCATTTGGGTATATCTATCTGTAATGTATAGGACCACATAGTTGAACCTCTCTTATAATGTGAACCATTAGGTGGAACATTATATGATATAATGATGATGGGAAGAACTCTCTAATTCACATAATATGAATAAAGTTTACTTATATATGATTATCAAATTTTATGGGTCTATAACTTTACTACGTGTGGTTTTTGAAAATAATAATAGTTCTGTTTATGTATGTTGTATATTTTTAGGAAGAATTAAATGTAGAGATACATGCATTATATCTAGCATCAATACGTATAAATCATGTGATTTTATACCTTGTAACATAAAATTAGTCATTTAAACGAAATTATTTATATTTGGAAAATATCCCTATGGAACTCTGAAACCCTTAAGTATGTTTCAAAATTGAATGTTTTCTTGTCTGGATAGAGTGTATACTCTAGGAGGAAGAAAAGTACATCATTTACCCTTTATCTATTCCAAATATTCCCTTATCCTCATTTCCATCATTTCCAGCCAATCCTTAATTGCATTTTTATGTATTATATTTATTAATGTGCTAATAAAACTATCACATACAATTTTTTTCTACATGATTAATATGAAGAAAATATATAACATACAAACAATTCTAGTATAATTGTTCAAATAAAATTAATTTTTTCTAAACCCAATTTCATAAGGTTTTTCAAAAAAGGATTTCCAAAATCACTATTAATATATTTAACTTTATTTAATAGTTGATCACCAGTTAGTGGAGACAATGATGTACCTTATTCTATATTTAAATTAAATGTTGTCATTTAGGATCACTATTTATATGGTGTTGGTAAAAAAATTAGATATCCTAAAAACAAAGTCTTCATTGAATGTTTAAAACCTAAATTATGGTGTAAATTATTTACAAATGACACACCCAAAAATTCCTTCAATTCTATAGCCTAAAAATTTTCCATAAGTATAAAATTCAATTATCATCTCATATAAAATGGATCTTAATGTGAATTCTTCCTTTCTATGAGTATCATAAAACTTAACACTGACATCGCACATAAATTTCAGATCTTCAAAAAATTGATCCAAATAGACATAAATATCATTACCATCTTTTTTTGGACAAAATATAAGTAGAGAAAACATAATTTATTTGTTCTTCATGAATAACAATGGTGGAAAGTTATAATTTACCAACATAACTAGCAATGTATTGTGATTACTATTTTGTACACTAAATGGATTTATTCTATCTGTTGATAATGCAAGATGAATATTTCCCAGCTCATTTGAAAATTTAGGATACTCATAATAAATTTTATTCCACTAAGGAGATATTGTGAGGTGACATAGTTTCCTATCTTAAAATCTTGTATCTATGTAGAATGTTAATTTTCTATCAGTTTTATGGCATCCATATAGTCATATAATCATAGGAATGATAGGAATGTACTATACAACTTTCAAATTACTTGATTCATATTTTTGGTATCCACTATATCCACAATTAGGTACTTTTTGAGTAATTATTGGTTCTTGTGAAATAATATACAATAATTTTAACATATATGTATTTTTTCGGAGATATTACACATTGAAATTAGTATTCTCTTAGTATAATATGTTAAAAAATGAAGCTTATTTTCTTATGGAAATATATTATTTAGGAGGTCAAATAGTTTTTTAAATCTTTTTTTCTCTATCTAATACCATATTTCATATTATATAACTTCAATACAACTAATAATGTTTCATATTTATTACAAAAAATATACAATTTCCTCTTAACATAGTTATTTTACTTCTCAATCAAATTTGGAAATTCAAGAATGCCATCTTCAATTTTCATTTCATTTCTTACATATGATCTCCATCATAATTTACACTGGTATTCATTACAAATGATCCATAAATGGCAGTATCATCCCAGTCATTATATACATTTAATTTTCCCCATGTTCATTCCAATATTTATAAATATGATATATTCAGTGACTAATAAAATGTTATCCCAAATCCTCTCGATGATTTTTTATTAGACAAAAATAACATTAACTCAAAAAAATGATTTGATAAGGGTTATATGCATTCTTTATTTCAAACTAGATGAACTATTTAACTACATCCTCACACACCACTGTTATACGATTAAAATCCATCCATTTTTTGTTCATATTCCTCCTATATCATTTAATAATTTTTATTATGTAAAATAAATAAATAAATACACCTAAAGTATGCACATAATGTTTATATATATTGATATGTAAAAAATTATTAGAATTTGAGTGTATGCATGCTCTATTTTTGGGAATGTTGACATAGCTTGAAAATGTTTTTGATTAAGAAATAAGACTTTCAAATAAATTTTACAATAGTTGGTAAATAAGATTTCAATTTGATTACTTTGAAACTTAATTGAGTCAAGAAAAACTAACTTTAGTCAAGGATGTCATAATAATTCAAGTATAGTCGTTTAGATACCCTAAAATTATTCCAAATATTATTCAACGAGATGGAGTTTTCTATATAATAAATTTTTAATGTTTAAATTGTAAGGTCATGTTTTGATAGTCCTCAAATGTTTTTATTGAGGGAACTGAATCAATGATATTTATAATATTATAAAAAACACATACCTAAAAAAGAGAATAATTGTTTAATGCTATTACATAAATGATATAAAAACTATAAAACTAGTAATCCATCTCATCAATCCATTCATTATCAAAAAAATAATCAATAATAGGAATAGTTAAACAAAGGTCATGTATCTCTAAAAAATATTATTTCTTAGATCTTACTATAACATTATTTTTTTCCCAAAGTAACCATGTTTACACATTATGAAAAAAATACTATAAAAATAACACTGTATTAATTTGAACTAGGATTATGGCAATGTGTTAGTAATTGAATTTGAGGAAAATTATTATTTAAATACAAAACACATACGATTTTGATTTTATAAATAAAAACATAAAAACTGTTGAATAATGAGATAAAAATATGTAATGAAATATATATAGTAAAAAAATGAATAATTTTGAAATATAATTCATAACACATGATTCCGAATGATTGAATAAAAATCAATACATTTATCCATCCAAATATCATACAATAACAATATGAATTTTTTTTGAGAATGTTTAAAGAAAATAATATAAAAATCAACTCTCGAAAAAATATAATCCATTTCACTGACCATTGATTTTATAAATATACATATAATCAATATATAAATCAGAACATATATATATATATATTATAAAAAATAAGAAAAATAAGAAAGGAAGCATGAAATATATTCAATTTTAAGAAAATATGAAACCATGTCATATCAAACATTGACTAATGAACAAAAAATTATAAAAAATATTAAAATTTAGAATATATTCTATCCAAATTGAAAATAAAAAAAAATAAATTAAAATAATGGGGTGTGTATATAGAGAGAAAAATTAAATAAACATAAGATTAAATATAAGATATATTTTTATGTCCTTATAGAAAGTTCAGGAGTACAACATTTTCCACTGAGAATAATCAGAACAAAATCAATGTCTTAGTAAATGATACTACTTCAATGTGTGTGTGTGCCACATGTATTTGGAAAAACTAATTCTAATTTTTTTATTATTTTCATTTTCATGTTATTGGGTAGAATTCATATAAACAAACTAATTAAGGATAATTATAGATTATTACTATCTAGATGTGCTGATGTTTTAATGAAAATTCATTAAAATAAGAAACAAAATTCAGTCCTCATATTTCACTATAGAATAAATGGATTCCACGATCCACTCTTGAAGTCTATCTAACAATGTAAAACATTAAAATTGAAGTTTTAAATTTAAATAAATGAAACTCAGAAAGAGGGTGAACTATGGCCAATTAGGACATGGGTTATGGAAGGTTTATCTGTATGATACTTAAAATATTGTTCATTATAGTAAATATAAAAACAAATTATTCCTCAGGAATAGAATTGTATAGAATATACTATACTTGGTGTGGGGGTGGGGAGCATGAGGCGTTGTAGATCAGTGGGCATCAATCAACTTCATGTTCCACAGATCACATGACAAAACCCAAAATCTTAAAAAATTTGAAAACACACAAACAATTAAAGATCTACTAAAAAGGAGAAGAAAGAATCATAAACCATGGGTTTTGAGAGTGTTGATTTGTCTAAAAAGTTCATGGGAGAGTGACGGTGAAGGTTTTTTTCTGTGAGATCCTGAACGGTGTGAGTGATGATGTCTTCTGATAGGGTTCTGTTTAAAATAACAGAGGGTTTTATCAGTGATAAAATAAAAAGTTCTGATAAAACTTATCATTTTCCATGCTAACTCTTTGCGCTAAAAAAGATGGATCTTTATCAACAGTATTTTTTGGTGTTGATAAAACACATCTTTATCAGTCATAAGAGATAAAGATGATAAAAGAACGTTTTATTGGAACTTTCTATTTTAGCGTTGATATAACCTGTCTTTATCAGTGCTTTTTGGAAAGTGATAAAAAAACTCTCAAATAAAATAAAATGTACTAAATGAATATACATTAAAAATGAATAAATTATAAAAAAATAAAAAAATAATTACATTATTAATGAATAAATAATCTTAAATGTATGAATGTTATTATTATATGGAATTTAATAAGTAAAAGTGAATAGACTTCAAAAATATAAACAAATTGAATAAGTTTTATTAATTATGTAAATTACTAAAAAAAGTTAAAAATGAAGATGAATTCATATTCAATATGACCATTAAAACCACATTAAAAAACTAAATGTTAATGAATAAATAAGTATAAAAATATTAAAAATTAATATATTATAAAATATTAAATAAATAATTATTTAAAATGAATAAATTAAAAATTAAAGTAAAAAATAATTAATATTACTAGTGAATAAATAATACTAAATAGAATTAAATGAATGAATGCTAAAAAGTGAAAAATTTAATAACTGTAAAATAAATTGATTGAAAAAATATTAAAAAATAAATAAGTGTTATTAATTATATAGATTATTAAATAAATTAAAAATGAAAACATGTTAAAAATAAAATGAATACATATCAATAATATAAATGAAAACCATATTAAAAACATCAAATTTTAATGAATAAACTTGTATTAATAAATATTAAAAATGGATAAAATTTTAAAAAATACCAAATAATAAAAAATGATTAAATTATAAAAAATATTAAAATTAAATACTATTATTAATGAATAAATAATTTTTAAAATGAAAAAATTTGAAAAAATATATTAAAAAGTAAGAAGTTATAGATATTGAAGAAAAAGACAAAAAATGAATTAAATTTACTGATTAAAAACATAATATATATTTAATATATTTTGTTAATAAATAAAACTCTACAATGAATGTTAAAAATTTTAGAAATTATATAAATATAATGTGTGTGGTTTTATATAAAAAATTACATTACTTTTGTATTTTTGTTTATGAAATTAATGCAACCCTAGTTTGGTATAAGATAAATTGAAAAACCAAATTACATTTTATGAAAATTCCATTACTTGATACTAATTCGTAAATATTTATTATTAATGTTATTTTTTAATTTTAAACAATTTTCACTAAATAAATTAATTATTTAATATAAATACATTTTTTTATTATATAAATCACATTTAAAGAAATATTATTTATATATTGATATATATATATATATATTTATATAAATGTATTTCTATATTAATAATATTAAATATACTAATGAATAATTATGTATAAAAAGAATTAAAATGAATAAAGTAAAAAAACATTAAACAAATAAATAATAAAAATGAATAAATTAAAAAAAACTTAACATTATTAATTAATAAATGATATTAAATTAATGAATTTTAAAAATTAGTGAAATTTAATTAAAAGATGAATAATTTGAAAAAATACTTAAAAAATTATTTTTAGTTATTAATTATATAATTTTTAAAAAAATAAAAATGAAGAAATTTTTAAATAAAAATGATTACACAAATTTATTATATAAATTACAACAGTTTTACTAAAATTTAAATGTTAATCTATTAATATAAATAAATATAAAAAATGAATAAAATTGCAAAAACATTAAACAAATAAAATTTAAAAATGAATATATTATATATGTATATATATTAATTAAAATGTAATTAACAGTATATATTAAATATACATAAATAAAATGAATAAAACTTGATAATAAAAAACCTAATATATTAAATATTAAATATTAATAAATGGATATATAAAACGAAAATATTAACAATTTATTATTTATATATAGGTTTGTCTCTATAAAATTGATTTAATTTCATATATGTACATGTGAGATTATTATATGATATATTAAGTGTAAAATAGTTAGTCGATTTTTTAATAAGTAATTAAATATTTATTATTTTATATATATGTAAATTTGAAAAAAAAAATGAAATTGATAAAAAATGTTATTAAATTTCTATTAGTATTAATTATTTAATACTTTTCAATAATATTTTTTTGAAAATAAATTAAGAACCATTCTTCTCTAGATATATAATATATAAATATGATTTAAAATACATTATATAGTATCATATAAATAAAAATTAATATAATTATATACATATAAATATATATTTCTATATGAAATAAGATATAAAAAAAATATTTTTTATTTTATATGCCGTTATTAATTAAAAAATTTATAAATCATGTTTAAATTTATATTTAGTAATATGTAAATTATATTTAATAAAATACATTTTATTTTTATCACTAAAAATAAATTTATATATTAATATATATATTTTTAATGATTTTTTATAAATATACAATTTTTCAGTGCTTTTGAGAATTGATAAAGGACACATTTTCACCACTTTTTAGATAACACTAATAAAGGATAAGATTGTTAATCTTTAGTTCTCTAGTAGTAGATAGAACCCAAAAGTAGTAAGATGAAACACTAAGTTATGTTTCCAACAAAAAAAGGACATGAAAAATAGGAAACAACTACTCCTTGTGATTTGTGGGAAATGTCGCACTATCTCACCACCTACTACCCATATTTGGCTAACACAAACATCACCACCTCGTTATGGTGACTTGCCTTTTCTTGTATCAAAAGACAATACATGGTCGACACATTCTTGAGGTATTTTTCATGGTGTGAGACAAACTTGCTCAGTAGGATCCCACCTAGGTGTTCCATATCAACTATCCATATAATAATCATAATATGAAAAATTTATAGATATATATAGCCTAATAAATAGTTAATCATTTTAATATTAAAAGCATGGTAAATAGTTACCCTTTTTTCATAGTTTTAAAATAAATCAAGATAAAATTGTTTCAAAGAAATTTTTTTAAATCATTTTACATTGATCAATATAGGTATATCAAAGTAAAAAATTACAAATCCAATGCATAAAATATAATCCTGGTTGGGATCACAACAAGTCAATCTAGCTAGACCAATCATACCTCAACCATAGTCTTGTGAAAACTTCAAGTCTCTAGAACCCATGAATCAAGTCTAGCAAATAGAGGAACACCCCAAAATTAAATCCCAATCAATTTCTATTGATTCTTAAAACCTAGGCTTCTATATTTTAGGAACAAAGAACATCTCCAAATGTGAACCCCAAATCAATACCAGTGGATGAGTCCCAGTACTACACCCTCAGCCTATGTACCTGACGATCTCATGATGTGCATTTTTTAAATCATTATGAAAAGGAATTGTATATTTCACAATAAAATTACACGACACTATTTTCCATAAAAATTTTATTTGAGAACCCATTACATTAATCAATTTCACAAGGATTTAAAAAGAATTTTTTTTTTACAAAAATATGGGAAATTCATATTTTCTCAAAACCCAGTCTACACACACAAATAAATCATTCAATAGTCATGATAATTTATTTAGGAAACAATTTATAAAAATAATAGTAATTATAGTTTAAATTACATAGGCTAGAGATGGAAGCACCTACATCAAACTTGGGTCGCTCACAAACAATGATGGGATCCACACAACAAGAGCATAAACGAACACATATCAGCAATTGGGGGTCCTAACAATTATTATCACATTTTAGAATCATTTTTCATAATAAAAAAGGACAATAGTGAGGTTAGATCAATGTTACCACTGAAATATGCATGTCACAGGAAAGGTCGAGGAAGGAAATCTCTATTCGAGGAAAATCCGAGCCCAAATGGCCTAAAAATCCCTACATGGAACTATTTTGTGAATCTCACTGGCTTTGAAATAGGATATAGATCACGAAGATATAGGGATGATAATATCCTTCACAAGTATGTGATGGATTGATGGTAACCTTTGTGAAACGTCAATATAAAGTCACAAAGCGCTTCACGATCACACGAAGAATTAAAGGTAATATCTTTGTAGTGAATTCAAAGTCGCGAAGCCCCAAAGACTCATAAAGATCTTAAATATTCATTAAGGCCTCCAATAATCCTTATAAATAATCTTTATAGTCCTAATTTTAAAGGGACAATGACATATAAACTTCAAAAAATAACTATGTATTTGTGAACCACATAATCTACGCAAACAAAAGATAAAATGGATCACCCAAGGAAGCCAATCATTGTGAAACCACATACCCTGTGTTACTCAGAGCCTCCACCTATATTGGATATTCCTTTCATGAAGGCCTATACCCTTGGTAGAAGAATAAGGTCCTCTAAGGCAATTGAGCCTTCAAAAATCATTTATTCTTTGTTAAGCACTCCCCAAGGGAATCTGAACTTCACTATACGGTAGGGGAACCAACCTTCAAGAAGCATACCCCTTCGAGATGCCCCTAACCTCCATGAGAATCATGATATTCATGATGAACCTCTCCATAAGGAACGATGCTTCATGAAACCTCTCTTCTATGCCTCTCCATGGTGCCCCTTCTGTTAACACCCCCTTATGAAGGTCAAGTGAACATGACCACCATACAAATCTAGGACCAGTTCAGCTACAGCTCAAGTCCCCACATGAACAGTACCACCCACTATGTGTCTTCTCAATTTATTCTGAGTGTGTATTGGGCCTCCAATATTCATATTTCTTATAATAATATGTTCCCTAACCCATTTTTCATCTAATCATCAGGATCCCAACATCAGTCCTCTAGTTGGCCACTCATCTATAGTAGTTCCAACACCATACCCCACCCAAAGGCAAATGAGTAATGTTCATATATTCCCTAAGGGGGATGAGTGAGTCCTACCACATCTTATCTACATTACATAAAACCACATAGCTCCTTGTCCTAGTCATAAGACATTAAAATTCATGAAAGCATCCTCAAAACAGGATGTAAAACTATAGCCTCACCCTATGTGATGAGAACAGGATGGCCCATGTATGATAATCATGGGATTCCACCTTCCCCCACCACTTGATGGGAAACTTGTAGAGTTAATTTCCCATTTGAAATCCCCACACCATCCCTCATAGATTCTTCATTCTCATCATGAGCATCCTTAACAAATGACGTTAAACTGCATGGATTGGTCTTGTCAAATGAACTTTAAATGAGGCATCACACTAAATGGGTTTTGATCCTTGTCTTCTAAATAGGGTACATAAGATGACTACCCACAGTTTAATCATACCATTGAAAAACCAAGGTCAGAAATTTTCCTTCCTAGGGATGTACCTCCCAGATCAACCACCATGATGCATTCTGATCCATTGGTAAACTATTCAAGTGTTCCCTCCATGGGAAATACCTCCTGGATCTGCCTCATTAGGGAATTCAGATTCATTGATAAACTATTAAGGTGTTCCCTCATAGGGTCACACCTCATGGATCTTCATCCATGGGGTGTTATGATCTATTGGTATACTATTCAGGTGTTCCCTCTTAGGGACACACCTCTCGGATCCACCTCCACGAGGCATTCTAATTCATTGGTAAAATATTCAGATGTTCCATCCTATGGACACACCTCCTAGATCCACTTCTATGGGGAATTATGATCCATCAATAAAATATAATAGTGTTTCTTCATAGAGATTTACCTCCCAAATCATCCTCCATGGGGTGTTGTGACCCATCAATAAACCTAGGTGTGGCACCTTCCCTCTAAGGATCACACCTCCTTGATCCACCTCTATGGGGAATTCCGATAATCCATCCTATCCCCACAATACATTAACCTTATTCCCATATCCATAAGAAGTAAAATTCATGCTTTATCCATCTTAACAAGATGTTTTGATCCATCACCAGAAGATATAGATCTTGTGACCGAACTACGAAAACCTACCCCATAAAATAAACATTTGAGGCCTAAGGTAAATAGCCTTATAAAAATTATGGATCTCGTGTCAATTACCTTATTATTGACATGTTATTCCTTGGGGTGCACACCTAATATGCCTCACACGAGATTCCATCCTAAGAGGAAGATACATAGGTATCAAATGTTACTAATTTCCAGACATGTCCATAGATGACCAAACATGACTAATCTCTTGATTGAATGTTACTAGCCTGTCAAGAAAAAATAAATGTTATTAACTTGAATCCATATAGAGATAAAATTAGGAATATGTTTCATGAAGCAGACTTATTCTAGGAAGGAGACCTGGACTAGGAAATAAGCACCAAGAAAGAATACATGGAAGGAGGAACCGACATACCATCAAACCATTTTGATTAAGAAGCATACATCACCAATGAAAGTGATAAAATATGACTGCCTTTGGAAATCTAGAATGTGGGGAAACAAATAAACATGTGTGTGGCCCTGATGAAAGTGTCAGAAACAAAAATGGTAATCCTAACCTAAAACTATCATACTCAACATGGGGACTAGTAGTGTTTGGAACATCACTATATTTACATTTCACCAAATATAAACATTCAATGCCATGTCCCACAAAGAAAACAGTGGGCCCAATGTCAAACTCACCTATGTGTTGGGGTAGTCAGTAATGGGGAATCATTGGTCTATGAAATTGTCAGTGTGGATCCTTCTATGATTTAGAATATTGGATGATGTTGGGTAATTTTGAATTTCATTCCTTGTATACCTATACTAAATGTTAAATCCACATTCCCTATGGGACTCAATATTTAGGAATCCAGAAAAACAATGCTTGCAGGTGCTAGGGTAGGAAAAACATTGATGAGACAATCATGCATAGCTCTACATCCACCATGAATTCCACCTCACCTTTGACTATCAGGTTTCCAAACCCTGTCTCCCCATCAAATATTATCCAAAGGAGGTAGATCGATTCTCTTATGCTCTGGAATGAGAATGTTTTATTCCCATAAGGTATATGGCCTACTAGGACCTCGAGGCATCAACGCTATATCAACACCACCGCCCCTGAGGTCCATAAAGGGTAAAAACACCTGTTCCAATGAAGATCCACTTCAAGAGTCTCTTCCCAGAGCACTTTGACAACTAGATACCCTATGCTAAGGAGGTGTTGGATGTTTGAGTCATTCCAACTGCGACTACCACCTGGAAGACACCTTGAATGGATCCCACCATGCCTCATCAATGCAAGCACTGTCTGGACCTATGGGACAAAAAGTCGGTAGACTTCACCCATTCTACGTCGAACCTGGTCTGAAGCACCTGATTCCAACTTTGGGAAATGTTCAGGATGCTACCCAGAAAAGGGGGATATTCTATGGTTATAGTGGCCCCTACTTCCATTGGTGCATCCTGCAAGATCCCTGCAGTAAAAGAACATGAATTCCTCTTCACCCGATTGGATTCGAGACCCCAGCCACCTCCAAGGCAGATTGTTTTGACTTTTCAATCACTAGAACAACCCAAAACCATTTTGAACAAACTCATGATGATGAGAATTAGTGTGTAAGTATTCCATGAACTATCATCAACCCAAGTGGACTTTCTCCCACTCTTTAAACAACTATTGTGGAGGTCTTCTTTATGCTGCTACCATCCAAAGTGTAGGTCCTCCCTAATATAACATTAACCAAAGAAGAGGTCCTCCCTACTTCATTGAAAACTATAGTGAAGCTCCTCACTGCTCTTTCAATAACCACCATAGAGGTCCTCCCTATTCCACCACCTTCCAAAGTAGAGGTCCTCCCTACTACAACACTAACCAAAGAGGTGGTCCTCTATGCTTCATCGACAAACATATTGGATGCACCCCATTCTATTTCGACAACCAGTACAGTGGTCCAACTACTACTTGTGTCACTACAAAGAATATTATAGGTCCTCCCCACTCATTTATCATTCATATTAGATGTCTTCCCCTCATTACAACCAATCATAGTGAAGGTCCTCCACGTTCCAATGACATCCAGAATGAAGGTGCTCCTAAGGTCCCAATGAACCAAATTGAAGGTCCTCCTCACATTACAACCAACCCGAATGAAGGTCCCACTCATGTAAAATACATAACCTTCCCTGAAGTACTTCCCCAAGGTATAAAGGTGAATACTCACCATCGACAGAAAATTCATAGGAAACACCATGTCATCATTGAAATTATTGATCTATCATATTTTGAGGGGATAGATTACTTGATAATAGAGTCTCCAACCTAATTACCAAATTTTGGGGATGAAGACTGACAAATATGATTTTAAATCCAAAAAAATGATGTTCAATGAATCCACAGATCCCTATGAATATACTTTCTAATGGAGGATGTTTTGGATCCCTTATAGGTAATCATATGGCAACAACATTTGTCATCGCTAGATTCTCTTCTCTATACATCCACTCAAGATGTTGGATAGTTTTCATGGTTTGGATTATCACCTTAAGATGGTAAGAAATCTACTAAGTCATAGATGAAATCCACAACCCTCGTGCATGAGGTAGTGGTGAACACCTCATCTACTAGGATGTGATGACATGGTTGGAACCACTCCCAAGAGAAGTCCCAATGTGCAGTGAACATTTTAATTGCATAGTGACTCATCTCATGGTTGGAAAGTCACAAAACTGATCTACATTATTGTGTCTACCCATACCTTGTTTATCACCGATCGGAGTTTGGGATGACCAAGAGTAGGACCCTTACTCTAAAAAAGAGGTCCTATGAGTGGTTCTAGCCTCCGAACAGCTGTTAGCTATGTCCTGGCTAGCTTCCAAACTTTAACATCCCGAAGTCCCTTACCAGGGGTGAGGATGGGTGTTTTTTCTATATCTTATGGGAAATGTTACATTTCCTCTATGATCATTAGTCATACTACCTAGGATTCCATGTACACTTTGATTCTTTCGACCAGCAGAGCCAGAGGGTTGAAATCATGGTACTCACGATGGTCCGATGCCTAGATTTTTTGGGATACTACTAGAATTTCAATAGACTTGAATAAAGAGCCTTATAGTGATCCAACAGGTTATGAAAGAATTATCGCCACATGTATAGATTAGATGCCGCTGATAATACACTGGTCTCTATTTCACCCCTATATTATGAGATCCTAGTCTCTCTGATGATGATGAAGGTTACTCTCCATCTACTATTGGGGTAAACATTGTTATCCCAAACCTTCTAGAGGATCAGAGGGAAATGGAAATCAATACGAGGCTTGATAGGGAAGACCTACACTATGGGATGGCACAATAATACAAATAATTCCATGAAAGTGGACTCACTCATCAGTTGTGGCAGTAACCTGGCCTCAGTGATCCCTCTAATGAGGCGTTACTTTTTGCCCACCAATATCTTGAAGAAGGAAAAGAGAATTCTGATCCCTCCAATCCATTCAAGGTCATTCCAAAAATAGAATAAAATCCCATGATAGTCGTCTTTATCTAGAATCTTGGAGGTAATAAGAGGATCATAACTGATCTCATTATAGATCGGTGCTAGGATTATGGATATTCCCCAAGAGATCCCATCTCTCCTCTAGTGGGGTAAAAATTCCTTTTTGTATAGATTCACCTAGTTGAGCTCTATGGACTTTCCTATCAAGTCATAGCATAAGTCTGGGTATATGGAATGTGACCATGGTATGCATCGACAAACCCACCCCGAGTAGCATAACCACCCTCCTTGGAAACCAGGACATATTTCCCCTAATATTGATGAGCCTTCTCTCTGAGTTGATGATCGTATTGATGCATTGGTTCATAGAGACCCTCTCCAAGATAGGGACCTTCTATAAGATGATTTGATAGTTTCTCTCACCACTCCCATTGAGGACTTGGAAACATGACAAGTGGTGATCACACCTGATGGAAAGCCATACTCGATATGGGTGGACAACATCCGAGAACCCCTATAGTTTGAAAATACTAGATTCACACCTTTTAATGGGATGGGAGACCCACTAACTCACCTAACCCACTTTATTAGAAGATGTGATTATTTAATAGGGACTCTAGATTAGCAGGAGGCCGCTAATATCGGATGTTTCATTCACACTCAGAAGGGCCTACGTTCGTCCAGTACAACTAGCTTCCCATAGGGTCCATTGCTGTGGAAGTTACTCTACAAGTTCATCTCCATCACATTCAATAAAGGTATTTTCAACCTATTAACATGCAAGAGGAGGCCTGATGAATATTTTTCATAATACAACACATGGTGGGAAGTCCTGACGTACTCACTCAATATACCAATAACTTAAGAGAATCAAATAAATTGTGTTTGGTGAATTTATAGACTGAGATGGTCCCTACCCTTATAATATAGAACATCCTAGGTGGATTCTGGGAGTTTTCTGATAAGGATCAACATCCAAAGGAATCCATATATTTTACTAGATAGTCACTCCCATTGTCTCTTCTAGCTCCAGTGAGAATACATACCAAAGTAGAGACTACCACTTCCATATAGGTAGAGGCCCCTGAGCTAGTAGAGTTTTTGGAACTTTTTTAGAGGAACATATTCAGGTGTAGCCTTATTAAGAGAAACCCCACCCAGTGCAGAACCACCAGTCACCACCTCTCTAAGTGAGACTTTCTAGATGAGGGAATGTGGTTCTGGACCCTCATCAAGGATAAGATCCTAGAGTTCCCTTCCTAAGAAAAAGGAACAAGAACTATTTATTTACGGATTCATAGGTTTCAAGAAACATCATCTTCACCATAAAGAAGGGGAATATAAAGCTATCAAGGTGCAATAGACCCCTTGAATCTAGGTAGTGGGTTTTATGTGTAGATCAATGGGAACTATCCTCCCATATTACTCTATTAGGTATGCCTCTGCAAATGACAATGTTAGTTGACCAATAAGATCATATATGATTGCTTTATGAGTAGAAGTGTCCAACCAGAGCCAGGCCTCAGACAATAGAGAGTTAGACAGTGGTTCAGAGTAGGCTAGATATTTAGTAGTAGGACATTTCCAACACTAGCTAAAACACAGTGGTTCGGCCAAAATCATCTATTATGCCCATTTCCAATGAGAAACCCCCATTTGGGAAAAAATTCCTTTAGTGCATGAGTATGACGTGTTAAAGCACCTCAACAGCATACCTTCAAGGATTTCAATCCTTGATGCTCTCCAATTGTTGAATGAAATGTGTGAGGTCCTTATAAATTCCTTGAAAATACCTCTCCAGTTCAAAACCAAGGCAGAAGATACTGATTCTTACTATGCAGAGGAGGCTAAGAAGGAGGAATGTCAAGCCATCATTTAGTTCTCTATGGAAGATGAGGGTACCCTCATATACGGGAAAATATGACCACTATACATTATAGGCTAGTTCAATGGAGTTGATATCCATTATTTCCTAGTGGAAACAAGTTCTATGATCAACCTCTTCCAGACCAGGACACCCCACAAGCTGGGACTCACTTAAGTAGATCTGACTCCCTCTAACCAAACAAATCAGGGTTATGATAGGATCATGTAAAAACTATGTAGCATGGTTTGGATAAAGACCTATTTCTATGTATTGATAGAATGAAATGAATTTATGGTAGTCTCACAAGATATGACCTACAATATATAGTGGGGTAGGCCCTAGATTCACTTTCATTCACCATTCCACTCATCATATCACAAGTGTCGTAAGTACTCCCTTAATGGTCGAGTAGGGGTACTCTAAGGTGATGTATTCCCCTTTGACTCCCATGAGGACCACTATATAGACACTAGTTAATACAAGAGAAAGGAGAAATAATATTAGACCAATGGAGTTGAAAACATTAATGCTCCCAATGAGTTGAAAACCACCATAGTCAATCCATGGGTATACATGAATGATTATTTCATCCACCCGATTCATCAGTCAGAGGCCACAACCCCAATATAGAGAGGTTTCTTTTTTGTATCCATGAATAAGGGTTTCATCGTCCCTAAAAAAAGTAATGTCCCCTAGATTACCTCGAAATTTCTACACGAGACATGACTGGAAGATACCAGAGTCCCCTACTCATGTGAAGTATCGAGTGGTTCTCCCTATGGCCATCACTTCATGATATTAGTACCTATTCTATAGAACATGGTTTAATCGATAGAAACCGACTCACCATCACAACATTGAATCAATAATGGAACTTGTGGTCAATGGTCAGATGTAATTAGCTCTATATCTTTTATCGATATCATGTTAGTAAAGCTGGAATGCCACATTCAATATTTTGTGTCTGCTGAAGTAGGAACCAATTCCTATAATGATTCAACTAGCCCAGTTGATCCATCACCTCCTATGAATTTATCTACCTAAGATGATGAAGAAGATTTTGAATACAACCCTATTGTATTGGAAGAGGGTGCATCCTCCACTATCGATGACCTAATCCAGGAAATCCTTGGTACCAAGGAGGATTCAAGGTCAACATTGATAATAATATCCAAGTATCTATGGGAGTAGTAGTTGTATGTTGACTACATGAAGTATCACCATGATTTATTCACCAGGATCTATGATGAGTTTCTAGGTTTGGACCCTCAGGTCATCATCCACCGTTTCAGCCTCCAAGTGAGTCATCTCAGGTTCAACTAGCCTCCTAGAATGATGGACCCCTATCATAGTGCTAGGTTTGTGGATGAGGTTGAAAAGCTTATCAAATCCAACTTCATTAGAGATGTATAAAATTCAAGATGGATAGAACACACCAATCTAGTTAGAAAAAAGAATGGTAAAATTGGAGTCTATATCGACTTTAGAGAACTCAAATACCATTGTCTGAAGGATGAAATTCCCCTTCTAGTGCAGAGCAATTGATCAATGCTACAGTCAAGTTTTAGTACATCTCCTTCATGGATGGATACTCTAGGTATATCCAGATCTAGATGGACCCTAAGGATGAAGATTCCACCATATTTGGGGTAACACAAGGGAACCTCTTCTATTAGGTGATTCCGTTTGGCATGAAAAATACATGATCCACTTATCAGCAGGCCACACACCATATCATAAAACCAATTTTTAGGATATTAGTGGAATTCTATGTGGATTACTTGGTTATAAAATTTCACTAGTTTAAGGGCCATCTCAAGGACCTTGAGAAAGTTTGTATATTATTCTTCTCCTGACACTTGAATATGAACTTCTTGAAGTGTGTATTCAGGGTTACCTATAGAAATTTTCTTAGCATCATCATAATATATAAGGACATTGATATTGACCTAGATATAATCAAATCTATTAGACAAATTCCTCCCCCACATAATTTCTAGGAGTTTCATGGACTCTAAGGCCACTTATCCTACAAACACTGATTTATTGTGAATCTAGATGAGTTGTGTTTTCCCATTTTGTGGCTCATAAATAAAGGCACTGTTTATTAGTGGGATGAAGAGTTCTAGGACACATTTTAGGACATCAAGTAGTATCTTATAAAGCCTCAAATTTTTATTCTATCTATCTTAGGGAAGCCTCTATTCCTTTACATGACCACCCTGGAATAGTCTCTTGGTGTCCTCCTTTCCTAGAAGAATAATGAGGGTAGAGAAAATATTTTATAATATATCAGTTGCATGCTCCATGACATGGAGAAAAGATATTCCATAATCAAGAAGAGATTCCTCACACTAGTTTTTATAGTGTATAAGTTTAGGTACTATCTACAACATCACTAGATATAGATGGAGTCTTGAGTATAATCACTGATGTATATTCTCAATCTCCCTAAGTTGATAGGATGTTTGGAACATTGGGAAGTGATCCTAAAACAATTTGACATCTAATTAAATTCATAGAAGTCCATAAAATTCCATAAAATGGAAGGCTTACTAGATTCCCATTATTCCCCTGAAGAAAATCCATTGGATTTTTATTTCCAAGATGAGGATATCCTCTTAGTGGATCAGGACATGCCCTTTGGAAGATGTATTTCGATGCTGGATCCCAAAGCTCGATCGGTAAGGGGATTACTAATCCCAAGATCAATAGTGTGAGCCTGTGGATCATCTGTATAACTACTATATAGGATATCTTTTTATAATCATTCCTTGTGTTAGAAGTATTCATAAAAAATGAGGCAAAGTATCAATCTCTTATTATAATTCTTGAATTGGACATCGAGATTGATGTTCCCTGCTTTCATGTGAAGGGAGAAATTGAGTTAGTCATATAATAGATCATTTAAGATTAAACAATTACAAAAAATGATCTCATGCCCCCATTGGAGAACACTCATCAGCTAATGGACTAGTTTCATACTCAGTCGGAAGTGAATCACGTACCTTGATCACAGAATTGTTGATCCAAAATCTTAGAAAGCCCAGTTGTGTCCCTCAAAGAACCTGAAAAGGATGAACTCATCATCTATGTGACACACCATAGGGTTAATTTCCATGAAATTTCATATAACAATGATAGGAAATGGGTAAAACAACTAACTACTGGTGATTTTGTACCAGATCCCTCAGGTCCCCCCTTGGAATAGGAAATCCCAGAATAGAATACTCTCTTTATTGAGTATCTCTAGAATGGGGTTATCCAAATATATCAAGATTATCATGAGTGAATGTAACAGTGTGTAGTGTAGTTCAACCTCTATAGAAGTCCTAACCTTTTTAAAACTCACTATGGATGTGGGTTTGATGTAATTCTCCTCGATTGTATCCAAGAAGATGAGATTCCCTAGGGTATTCTGGAAGTTCAATCTAGGTTTTGTGGCACCCAACATGTGGGATGGAATATATTCCACTAAATTTGGACATTGGTATACCTCTATCCCACTATAGTACATGACTATATCAAGGTTTATAAGAATATTCATGCACGTTAGATTCATGCAAACTTTGTGCATCGACCGCCAGAGGTCCTTTGCACCACCAAATATTCTTGTCCCATTGCAGCGTGGGGAATTGATGTAATGGGGCCATGTACACACTGCAATATCTAACCGGTGAAGGTTCATTCTGACAATGATATACATATTATCCAAGTGGGAATAAGTGAACCCCTCTATAAATTCAACGACTGATTCAAGATTGAGTACCATTAGCTCCCACATCAGGCATAAATTTACAATTACACATGCTATTATCATAGATAACAGTACTAACTTATGGGTTTATGATCTAAATAAATTGTATACTATGTAAAATATCCTATCCAACCACATAAAAACATTAAGATTTAGGCGTTCAATAAGACCCACTCTATCATTCTACAGAATATTGTGGGCCATAATAAGAAGATTTGGTCAGAAAATATACCCAATTCCCTCTGGGAGTACCAGATGATGACTTGAAATTCCACTCAGGTGACTCTATATTCCCTAGAGTATAGATTAGAGGAAGTATTTTCTATATAGGTTTACTTTACATCACCCCAAATAGGTTTCTATGACCAACATACATTGGAAAAAATATTGGAAGACCATTTAGGTGAGTAGGAATCTATCAAAGAGAATAAGATCTAGGTCTTGAACAATCTAGAGGGGAATAAGAAGAAGATAAAAAGATCATTCAACAATAAGGTTCACCTATTCTTCTTTCTCCAGGGTTACAAAGTAATGGATCTCAGAACACCAATGATACCTAGCATGAATCCACGAATGTAGGAGCCTAAGTAGGAAGGACCATACATCACTCATAAGTTATATTATAAGGGTGTACACTCTTTGATCACCCTGGATGGATAGTGTATCATATATACCACCAATTCCATGTTTCAAAAGTAGTTATTCACATAAGGATCCCCTAATGTCGGATCTTTAGAACCTTAAACTAATTTAATCTCCCTGGTCTGTGTAACATGACTTGTATTTTTTTCCACGGTCTAGGAAGTATGAACATAAAATATTTGTGATTAGACCAAACACTATGAATCTAAAATGGGAGTCTAAGTATGAGAATCATGACTTTATAATGTGTGTGATATCCCCTCAAAAATTTGTTGTTTGGTCTTGGGCCTTCTTATCCCTCAATTCATGTTAGGGTTTTCACTCCACCACACTACTCATATCCTTTTAGGATAATCAACCCCTCTAGTACAAACTCCATGAACTTAAACATATAGTCATGGTCTGAGAATTAGGACCTTAAACTTTTTTTAACCCATATAGTCTGAGTTATATGAATTTATACTACAAAGCCGAACAACCTCAATGCATGATGTTAAACTATGATCTTACCCCATATAAAACCGGTATGTATTTGAATGAGAGATGATTTACCCAGTATAAAATCAGGATTCCTTATACAATAAACGTGGGATGATCAAAAAACCTAACTCCATAACCTAATCAAAGGATTCCTTAGGGAATTTGTGGGATGCTTTAATACCCTCTATAGAGAGGATTTCCCCCACAAGTGATGGTATCATACCGCTCAGTGTTCCAAAACATTGTGTGTCTTGATTCCCATCTTCACGGGATACATAGAAATTCCCAAACTTCTCATCTTTGGGCTTAGTTGAAAATTTACCAAACCTTCTCCCCCTTGGAACCGATTACGCTCCCAACATCATGGAAATAAACAATGAATATTTTTTTTCATAAGGTGTACAAATGTTACGTGATCCCACTTTTTCTATTTTTACATAGGTTTGTACATCTAATGTTCCATTAAAACACCATTGAGACAAACATTTACCTAGTACAAGCATCATGACTTTAAAATAATTTCCACTTTTCCCTTGGACCAGGAATTATGACCTTAAACTTTGTGATGTTTTCTTCTTGGAGATGATGTGGAATGTGAGCCTTTTTGGCTCCATTAACAATGGGTTTGACCTATTTTATGCCACCAAAATACCCTTGGAACTAAAATTATCACCCTAGTTCAAGAATTATGACTTTAAACTGAATTATCATTGTCTAAGAATCATGATTTTAAATTGTTCTATATATTCTGGACTATATGATAGTAAATTTTGTGTAACCATCTTCAGTGTCACTTCATGTGATGTAGGGACTCCTTGGATCCACTCACATTGGGTTTTAATTCTTTCACCACATGAAAATATTTGAATCCCCCTCCTTGTGGTCCATGAATTACGACCTTAAACTACTTTACTCATGTAGAAGCACTAAAACCTCAAACTAATATCCCTATTCTAAGAATTATGATCATAAACTATGTGCATTCACCCCTCATTCACAAGGTCTATTTCACCCTTGGTGTTCTATAAATCCCATGTTTCCACCTTCTAGAACAACATTTGGATTGATTATCATCCTTATAGGATACGTTGTGATTCATAAACTTTCTATCTCCGGGTATATCCCTAGATCCTCCAAGACACCCTTCACTACCTATGGCGCTATCACCCTAAAACATTTCAATAGCATCATTTTAGGTATAGGACACATTCATTTAACATGGACCATTAGCATTCCACGATTACCTCATATCCTAATATGAGGATGGAATGAATAGGAAGCTCGATGCACAATACCCACCAATATCCTCAACACATGACATTAAACTATGGTCTTACCCCATATACATATGTTATTCATCTTAATGAGAGATAATATTACCTTTTATTTAATAAGGATTCACCGTATGAAAAATAAGGGATGAAAAAACTCAAATTTACTCAAAACATGATGTTAAACTATAAATATACCACATATAGATTTGGGTTGCCTCATATCATGGTATGGGAAATGTTAATATCCTCATTCATTAGGGTGGACCATTTTTCATGTTGGCCACCTGCCATTACATGTCACAGACGTATGCATGGCTGGATTACTATTTTTATGGGATACATAGTGATGCCAAAATATTTCCTCCTCAGCCTAACCCTTTCTTAAACTCATTATAGGATCATATCTTCACAAATTTCAGGATATTAATCTAGGATACAATTTATTAAGCTTTGTGGGGAAGGGGGGGCCTCTTGTCCCTCCATTTATGTAATTATGTACCTTTTCTATGCCACACAATCCTCTTTGGGAAACCTATGTCCACCCTACAATATTAGTTTTATGACTTTAAAATATTATAAGCCCTAGTCTGAGTTGTATGAATTTAGATGAGAAGGGCATACATCTTCCGAACATGATGTTAAACTATGGCCTTCCCTAGTACAAGACCATGATTACTTTCAGTGAGAGATGATTTTACCTCATTTAATTTCTAGATTCCTCAATATGATAAAATTCAATATCCTCACTCAAGATGGTAACCCCCTGTAGCTGGTCTCCTACCACACCATGTCTTAGAAATACTTGTGGCTTGACCCCCATCTTTATGGGATACATAGTGACACCCAAGTATCTCATATCTAGACTAGCCATGCATCAACTCATTTCAAGGACATTTCCCACTCCTAGTTCATCAATTAAAATTTTCTCTGATTTGGATAAATATCATCCTCTAAGTTTGATAAGGCTATTTAATATAATGGTATCATTCTACACTAACTTACCTTCCATTCCGATCCCATGCATTGAAGGATCATCTGACACAAATAGAGGATCTTGTGTTTTAGATTCATTTAAAGGTTAATATTTCATTTTTTCTCACCATAATTAATTGATATGGGTATAGAACATTTTTTTCAAACAAGTTAAACAAATTTTTCCTATATTTCATTTATTCATATTTCACTATCCAGGTCTTGAAATTCACAATTTACCTTGTGGTATTTTCAAGACACTTACTCCCCTTATTTTTTTCTCCCCTATAAGTTATGAAAATCTGTACCACACATTGTTTCCCACATAGATCATATATCATTAGGATATATGAGTTGGGAGGGGTCCACCCTCTAGCATGGTTGAGACACACAGACACTCGTTGGTCCAAAATCCATGACCTTAAACAAGACTCTACATCTAAGAATCATGACTCTAAACTACATGCAAGTATCCTCGAGAATGTGTTTCATGGTGTTATACCTACTTATCCTCTAATTCACATTAGGCTTTTCACTCTTCCACACTACACATATTCGCTTGAGATTCCCGTGGTCCAAGCATTATAGCCATATACTATTTTTACTAGGTCCAAGCATCATGATATTAAACCATATGCTGGTTGTCTTAGGGATGTTTTGTGTGGAATCAACTAGCCTCCTTGACCCCTCAATTCACATCAGGTATCTTTCCTTCAATGCCTTGCACAATCCTTTAAGATACACCACCCCTTATGGTCTGAGCATTTCTACCTTAAACTATTTTCTATGGTCGAAGCGTTATAACCTTAAACTATTTTATATGGTCCGAACTCTATGGCCATAAACTAGGATCTAAGATCAAGTCTGAGCATCATGAATTGGAAATAATTTCCATGATCCGAACTCTATGACCTTAAACTAAGATTACATATTTAAGAATCATATCTTAAAACTATGTGAAAACCTATATGTGCATTTTTTTACAACATCATGGACTCCTTAGATCAATTCATTCCATGTTGTCATTCTGTCGTGCTACACATCCCCCTTTTGGGATCATCATCATATGGTCGAATACACAATCAAATTTAAATGTGGGAGAATTTCCCCAAATTATTTTTCTTGGTGCAGAGTCTTCTAACATTTACTTTCCTTGTAGGCCCCTTTAATGAGTTCCCCCATCATGCTGAACCACCTACACCTCCTGCAACTTTGGCTGGGTAGATGTCATTCATGTTCATTTACACATCCTTTCACATGATTTTAAACTGTAATTAAAATGAGATTACTTCTTGACGTAAATGAGGATGAAATTATGGGAATCTCAGTGCATAATCTCCACATACACCATCCCAATCACATGACATTAAACTATATGATACATCATCCTTACAATATTATGCTAAACTACATGTTCAATATCCTCAGTATATGATGATAAATATGTATTTATCATACCCATTGAATAATTTGAAACTAAAAAAATCATCTTAGGCTCTCACCTGAGAATCCCTTTAATTTTTTTCCAGTCACCTACCACATCTTTCATGTTCTTCGACCGTCGCTCTACATCCAAGACGATGCTACCCTAGAAGATGAGTTTGAACATTGTTCAAACCTATATTCCAATGAAATGTAATTCAAGTCATGGTGGCATAATTTAGGGTGTTTTGGAATCTATTAAAACATTCCATATCATAATCTCCACACTTTCTGCATCCCTTTATTTGGATCCTCATCCTTCTCCATGTACGAAAGGCCCCCTAATGAAATGGTTCATAGACAAAATGGTGCAAAAATAATCTTGGTCCAAAGCCCTGGAATAATTTGGTTGAAATTCGGAGATAAGTTTTATGTTTGAAACATGATCAGTGGTCAAACCTTAGTTGTGGTCCCCCTTCCCAGCTAAATCAGTACGAATACTCTATTTCAAACATGGTCACCAATTATCTTATATCATCACAACACTTCCCTTGATCACTAGATTTTGGGAACCTTCATTCATTCTCTTCAATCCCAATTATTTAGGTAGAATTAAACTCCCCAGATTCACCCCACTCATGCACTAGAATATGTTGGAAATGTTAGTCAGATGGTCAAAGAGCCACATTCTCTATACATAACCACTCTTGGCCTGAACACTCCCAGTGGTCAGTCAACAAACGAAGACCTCGATCCTCTCAACAGTTGTCTAAAAATCTCATATGATTGAGAAATCACAAGGTCTTCAGTTTTTTATCTCACCGAGTCTGAATCATGTGGGTTTAGGGTTCGGTCATTGGTTATCTCATGAACATGATTGAAGTGTGAAAATAATTTTTAAGAAGCATATTCAAGAATAAATAAGTTTTAGAAAAATAAAACATTGTTTCAGAGGTTCATCCATGTATTAGAGCCTCTACTTTATAAAATTTACCTATATATTGACCACAATGATGAGGTGCTCGACCTCAGACAACCTCTCCTGAGTGGCCTCTAGGGTCCACTACCACTCCACCAGGTCCGCTTTCTTTTAATCGACTTTTGGGTGGACTTCTTCATCCCTAATTCGAAACCATTTCTTCTTGGACCACCACTCAAGAAATAGGGATGTTACCTCCTCCACCATGGACTCATAAACCCCTAATGGGACTTCTAACTATTAGTGATCTCATTCTTAGTAGTAGTGACCACCACATGCTCCTACACCAAACCTTCTAGGTGAAAAATATCCCCATTTGCTTCCTAAAGCTCCTGGGAACCCTTGGCCTTGTGATTCTTCTATGAAAATTCAAGCACCTACCATCCAGAATTCACCCTAAAGACTATAAAGTTATGATCCATTGTGTTAAAGTTTATAGAATCCACCCTACTAGTCACTAGGTTGACTAGCCAATGGTGGAGAGATCCCACCCAGTTTGGTAGGTGATCTATCTGGATATGTGCGATGATGTTCTGAACATATGTCTATGCTTTGAGACACATGATCGATACTACTTAGTGGAATCCAAGCCATAATTTTCAATGTATTTGGGTGGTACAGACTCATTTGGAGGGAAGATAGACAACACATCATTGGATGGATCATATGTATGCATGTCTTCGGGTGCGGGTTGGATGAAACCCAAAAATTGATCCTCATCACCCCCCACATATAGAATAATTATTTTCTTCCCCCTATGGAACCTCTAAGATGAATGTGACCATCCCAATATCCTTGACCTCCCATTTTGGTGGAACAATCTTGGCATTAAGTACCATAGACACCACCAGTGGACATTTTGGAGTAGGTGAATCCAATGTTGCCTCCCCAACCACTTCATATATTAACACAATTTACACCTATTATATTATGGATTTATCTCCAATTGGTGCCTTAGATGGAACCTCTATGATCATCTCCGCCACCAAATCACCTTTATCCAACCTTATCATAGGCCCCTCCTCGACTAACTTTATCAAGGGAACAGTCTTATCGGTCCCCTCTAGTGAAACCTATATGGTTAGACTGACCAACACTATCTTCCCATCCTTTTCCACTAGAAGAATAACACATATTGTTGCTTCCTTATCCTCATGTTTTACTAACTCAGATGTGGATGATGGAAATTGATCCCAAGTGCAGTTCGAACTACCATTTAAATATGATTCATTTAAACACAAAAAGACAAAGAATATGAAGAAAATGTGTAAGTAATAATAAGATTTTGTTAATAGTACATCTTGATGAGGAGAACTTTGAGATTCATGGGTAATTACCCTGAAAGGGAATTCCCCTAGTAGATTCCACCTCAGTCAAAGGAACTTCCTTGACTGAAGGTTGGATGGCCTTGGTCATCATGTTAGGAAGGGACCACATTTTAATCCTTTTAAGGGTTAATGTTTCAGCATCCTCTACCCAAGTCTCATCATAGAAACATCCATCTTCTATGATCACTAATTACTATGCATGGGAATGAAGGGATTTGGGATTAATATTAAGGGCTGAGTGGAATTAAAAAATTTAAAACAAATCATAGGATTTACCGGATTGAAATTAGGATGTCTATATGAGGATGAGTATTAATAGGCGTCACTTCTATAGGACCTTGACGATTCTTATCCCTCATCAATTCTGGTAGTCTCCTTACCCATAATGATAAATGTAGGGGAATACATGACCAATATAACGTTTACCTGGCCAGTCATGTGATTCACAGTTCCATGGGAGTAGACCACGACTTCGAGTTCTGACATATATTACATCACCTCGGTGTAAGGAATGTTAAAGTTCTAATTTTCTTGGCCCATTGTGGTGAGTATTATCACATTGATGATGAGATATCATCACACCCATAGAGGGGTGGTGATCTACTTATACACTCCACAACTCTCCCAATCATTAGAAAAGGCGAAATCATTGGGAACATCTAGGTGACATAATCACTAACTTGGGCCTTGGTAGTGCATAATCAAGATCACCTGATAGAATTCACCTTCCTCATGTGACCACTTTCCCATGAGAGATAAGCATGATAATACTCCTCTCCCTCTAACCTTTACCTATGCCAGCCCTATAGTTGTAGCTCTACCCACTGAGATGATCCTTCCTCTATAACATTATCCTACCACCACTTTCCCTTAGCATTGCAATTTTGTGGCCACCCCATCATCTACTAGGGTGGTTCAATACCTCCACATATCCCTAGGATATTTACTTTACTATCATAGTGCATATTCATTTATGATCATGAATGCAGTAGTAGGTGGTGGAAGCTTGTTCTGACCTTTCCCATCCTCTCATGTGAACATATGCCAGTTCTGTATCAAAATTGAACGATGTCTCTTGTGATTAACCTTCGTTCACACCTTTGGTATCTGCTTCAAAAATCATCTGAACATAATTTTGGACAAATACGACTTATACGACTTGAAGATTACATTATAGTTTACTCTTTCCACTAGTACCCCCAACATGAAAGTCCATGAGGTATGATAACTACTTAATGGTACTTGTGCCATCATTAGTCATTATTCCCATTGGAAGGGTAAATGGGTCAAACATGAAGATATTTTCTCGCCTGACATTTTATTATACCTATATGGGCCCCAACTTGAGAAAGAGACTCTTGGTGATTTTTAAAATCATTCGTTGGATGTTAATAGTTGGAAGTGATATGATTTTTGTATATTCATATCCCCCTATGTGTGTGACCACCCAGCTGTACAAGAAGTGCAGGGTCCCACACATATGAAGCAAAGTTTTCCCTTGACTGATGTGGTGGATAATATTGTATAGATTAACCAATGATGGAAAAAACTAGGTTAAAATGATACCTATTCACCAACATACATTCCATGATGAAGGTGTTCGAGAACACCCTCATGTGTTCATCACTTACAAGAAGCATCTATCTACTGATCACTATGACAATGAACCCTTCTAGTATGACCAATGGAGCTTCAACCTTTAGGTTGTAACCCCTAAACTACCACTGAATCACCTCAATGATCCTCTATTAGGAGTTCTCCTTATCTTGTTGGAATGAACCAAGGCATGTGTAGGGCCTCCTAGGTAGATTTTATGTTGGATTATTCCCCTTCAGTGGCTCTTCTACTGGTTCATTCAAGAAATACCAGAACTATTTCTTGAAGGGGATGTACTTCATCTCGGACTTATGTTTTCTGGTCACTTGAACCATATGTAGTAGTGTCTTTACTAGGACCAGAAACTGATCATAGTCCTCCAAAATGTTATTTATGGGGAGGAACTCATCATACATCATCCCATAAATTTGGATCCCAACTATATGGTGAAGATCCCATAGGATAATTCTAACCTCTCAATGATGTAGATGGAAAGTGTGGATCCTTATAGAGCACTTACTTACCATCTCTGGTATTATGTTCAAGTTGTTATAGATGTGAAACTGTGAGGCCCATGATTCCTCATAGAGCCCCACATACTTTATCTTAGCCTTGAATTCATGACACAATGTTCAATTGAAATAGGTCTAGTCCCATTCATCAGTGAAATTTTCATTTTGTCATTGGTCCAAGTTTTCAATCCATCCTTGGAGAGGATCCCCCAAACCCACCTTAATAATTGTCTCATACCGGGAGGAGTCTCATCCTCCAACTTCTCCCTGTTAAAATTATTGATGTGATTCAATAGAGTTTTACCTATTATTGTAGAATGGTCCTTCTAAATGTGTCCCTTGATATCCCTACTCCACTGGTACTATCCTATCATTCTAATGAATAAGTATGAAGGCTCATATATACTCAACACATGGATTAGAACATTCTATCTTAGCCAAAGACCATAAAGTGGCAACCTAATTCCTAGATAAAACTCCCTATGATATTTTGTTATAAGTGAAGTGGATGAGTCATGGTCTGAGGTGCTCCGAACACTCTCCCCAATCATTATATTCTTACCCATATCTTCTCGATGGGTGGAATTAGAATTGGCTCCATTAACAAACATTTTATTTAAAGAATTATCAGTTTTCATGTTTTGGTTCGCGATCCCCTACTCACAAAGATCGTTTCATGAATTTCATGTTCGTATAAGTTGTTTTGTGAAGGTTTGGTTCAAAGAAATCTGTTCATGGACAACTATTCATGGAGCTAAGGTTACAGAATTGGTGATATTCATGAGTGATGGGGATCAAAATCATAAATCACTCATGAAGGGTGTGAGTTTTGCAAGAAGAGAGACATGAGTTTTTGTTCATGAACGTCTCATGGTCTCTATAGGTCCTCCAACACTATTTTTAGGCATACAGATAGGGGAATTTTCAACTAGGTTTCACACCTAGGCTTCACAAAAGCACATCATGAATGAGATACATGAATGATCTTCATGAATAAGAGTTAATTGCCAATTTTCAATGATTCTCCCTCATAATATGACCCTAATTTCTACATAGACTCCCATTTTGAGGTGTATTGGAGAATTTTTCATGGTAAAATATGTGTTTAACAAGAATGGTTGAAGAAGGTATGGGTGTTTTGGAGAGAATCTAAGCTCAAACGGCCCAAAAATCCATTTAAGGTACTAGTTTGTGAAGCTCACTACCTTCATGAATGGCCACATCTTGATAAGATCTAGGGTCGAGAAGCTAAATTGTGAGTGTGTTAATTATTGGTGGTCACCTTATAAAAATGTCAATATGGAGTGACAAATTCCTTTTTGACCATGCAGAGAGTTGACAATAATCTCCGTGAAGCGATATTTAGAGTCGTGAAGCCCTGCCAACTCAAAAATATCACAATGCTTCCTGAAGACCACCAATCATCATAGAATCCATATCCCTATTAATACCCCTCAAGTCATAATTTTAAAGGTAAAATGAACTTTTGAATTCTAAAAAATCTCTCCCTATTCAAAAAACCACCTATGATTTTAGAACAAAAGAGAAAAAATATCACACAAGGTATCCAATCATCATGAAACCACCTCCCATATATTCTTGAGAGCCTCCACCTAAGGTGGATATGCCTTTTGAGAGGGCCTATGTCTTTTTCAGAAGAATGAGGCCCTATATAGAACTTGAGGATTCAAAAAGGATTTATCATTTGTGTAGCATTCCCCCTGGGAATCATAACTTCACTCTAAGTAAGGGGCACCCTATTTTGTAAATGATACCCCATTATGAATCCCTTGACATCCTCAAGACTTTTGGTCTTTATAATTCAACTCTTCGTGTGGCCTAAAACTTTTGAAAACCTCTCTTCTAGGCCTATCCATGGTTTCTTCCTTTTTTGACACCGTTTCATGAAGGTCGAGTTCCAAGGACACCCATACCAATCCTGGACCAGTTCAGCTACACCTTGAGTCCCCAAGCAACTAGTTACACCCACTATTATGTCCATCCACTTCATTCTAAGTGTGTCTTAGGGGTCCAATATTCTCATTGCTTCCAATAATAGGTACCCTAGACCCTGTTTCTTCTACATATAGTGACACTAAGGCTGGGCCCCTGATTGGACACTCCTCCATGGAATTTTCAACACCATTCCCTACATAATGTCCCACGATAAGTGGTTAGGTAAACCCTAGGGGTGAGGCGTAAGTCCTCCCACATCTTATCTAGATGATGTAAAACATCCTAGATCAAATTCCTAGTCACGAGATGTTAAACTACATGACAAAATCCTCAACACATGATGAAAATATATAGCCTTACCCAGTGTGATGAGCACATAATTCCCCATGTATTATCATCATCAGATGTCACATTTTCCCCCACCACTATATGGGAAACCCGTAGAGTGTATCTTCTACACATAAGCCCCACACCATCCCTCATAGATACTATTTTTACGATACAAATGTAATTACCACGTGAAATTAATCTACATGGATTGGTACGGTCACATGAACTTAAACTAAGACATCAAAATATGTGGGTTTTGATCCCTATCTTCTAGAAAGGCTATGTAGGATTCCTCTTTGAGGATAAATATGACCATTGGTAAACCCAGGTGTGACATTTTCCCTCCTAGGGATAAATCTCTTGGATCTTCCTCCATGAGGCATTATAATACAATGGTAAAATATTTTGGTGTTCCCTCCTAGGGGGAATCCTCCTAGATCTAGCTTCATGAGGCATTTTGGTCAATTGGTAAACTATTCTTGTGTTCTCTCCAAGGGACACACCTCCTAGATCCACTGCCACATGGTGTTCAGATCCATTGGTAAACTATTTATGTGATCCTTTTTCGGTATTCACCGCTTGTATCTTCCTCCATGGAAATGTTTTATCAAATTAAACTATTTAGGTTTTCTATCATAGGGATTCATATCCTAGATCCTCCACCATGGGAGGTTTTCATCCATTGGAAAACAATCAAAGTGTACACATATAGGGATTTACATACTGAATCAACTTCCACGGGGTATTTTGGTCAATTAGTAAACCCAGGTTTAACAACTTCCCTCTTAGGGAAACATTACTTTGATCTACCTCCATGGGGAATTCTGATCAACCATTATATCCCTAAAAGACATTAACCTTGTCCCAATATCTAAAAGATGTTAAACTCATGCCCTGATCCATTTTACCAAGATGTTCTGATCTATATCCACAAGGAAAAGAATATGTGACCTAACCTAGAATACCTACCCCATGTAATAGACATGGGATTCTCAAGGTAAAAATCCTTAAAAAGACTTAATCCACTATTTTTAATTACATTGTGATTGACACAAGATGCCTTGGGTTCCAATCATAATACACCTCACAAAAGATTCCCTCCTAAGAGGAATATTCATTGGTAACCAATATTCCCAATGTATAGACATTCCTATGGATTCCCAAATGTGACTACTCACCTCAACGAAGGTTGCTTCCCTATCAAACTAGAAGTAGTTTAATTAACTATATTCCACATAGATATGAAATTGAGAATGAGTTTCACAAACACAAAATAATCAATGATGGAGGCTCAAACTAGGCAATGAGATCTATGGAGGAATCTATAGACCGAATAACTAAAATCCCATCATCCCATTTTGATAAAGGACCAGACATCATTGATGAAAGATATGAAAATCATCTGCCTTTGTAAAGTGGGAATGTGGGGAAATAAACTCATAGTGTGCACAACCCAAATTAAATCATAAAAAATAATCAATACAGACCTCAAGAAACTCACATGATGAACCAAAACCAGTATAAGGAAGACCCCTAAAAGATGATCTCACAACAGATCTAGAAGGGACTAGATATGGAACATGATCATAGATCCCACTAATGAAAACCAATTCCACTACCAACCCAAGAGAACAATAAGGAATAAAACTGTAACCAAAAGAGAACAACCAAACCAGTCGAAGACCAAGGTTCCAAATGGAGGAATCCAAAAGGATTGGAACCAACCAACACCACCTTGAAGAGATCAGGGATTAAGTGATAAGGATGAATGTCAAATGAAATAAGGGTCAGGAAGGAGGCATAATAAAACCTATTGGGTAGAAAGGATTCATGTTGTGTATCCCAAATTCACAATTTGAACATCAAGGTTTGCATGTATGTGGAAAAAGGAATTAGATAGGGTTAAAAATATTGGACCAATGTTATTTTTTTTCACTCCATGAACCAGGATCATGGACTTCACCTAAAATAAATTCACACCGTGAATAAATATTTCATGATGTGAATCAATTTTTTTGCATATACCTAGCTTAATCTCCTATATAAAAACTCATTCGAGTCCTCTAAGACCCCCAAAACTCAAATAATGGCCTCTTAAACATTAAAATATATTATAAATTAACTATAACATTATAATTACCAACACCATAATAATTTACATCCTTGGAAATTCATATAGAAGAAGGACACTCTGGAAAATGGTGAGGCCACTATTCCCATACCAATGATTCTTATTCCAAAGTCTCATGAGAATATAATCAGTAACACCACAACACTTTAGTCAACATAACATACTTTCCATGCTTGAATTTCATATGAGAATAAATGATCTCCTATAGTTTCTTCATAATAAAAAATCCAACTTCAACTCAGTCTCCTCCAAAATTAGAAAATGGGATAGATTAAGGTGGTATTTCTTGATAAGATATATATATATATAATCATGAATATATGTTAAAATTTATGGTAATGTAAACCAATAAGAAACATATCTAGTCCTATTAGTGAGAAAAAATAGTTCAATATATCTGATCACCAACATTCCTTGTTTCCTTGGCTTACAATGACCCAACTAAGGATAGACTTTCAAGAAAACCTAGTCATCAATGGAGAACTCAAAAGGATGATGTGAAAAATAAAAATATGATTTCTACCAAAATAGAGATATAAAAAATTATCTATGTTTATATTCAATCCTAACTAAAAACTCATGAATAAGTATTAGTCCAAGAAGACAGGTCGCACTCACCTCATCTCAACAATGAATTGAACTACACACAAAACCATACAAATCCTACAAGTGTTTCATTATAATAGAAATCAAGTAATAATTTTTATAAGTTAACTCAACCTATCCTAGATAGATATCCCATGATCCACTAAAATCTATCATTTAGGCATAATGAATATCCTCAAGAACCTAAATATCACTCTCTATCTGACTGTCCATCTATGGATGGTAAGATATGATCAATCTGATATGATTTCCCATTTCCTCCTTGAGACTCTTACAAAATCTATAAGTAAACCTAGGATCTATGTCTGAGACAATTGACGATGGAACCCCATGAAAAATGACAATATCTTATATGTAAAACATATGCAGATATTTAAACTTAGGGGAATCATTGATCAAAATCAAATGATATAATTTCTTTAACTGATAAATCACAACCTAGATAGAACTCTTACTTTAGGGATTTTATGGTAATTTAATAATGAAATCCATGAAGACCTTACTCCATTTTCAGACCAGCACTAGAAGAAGATGGAATAAACTAGAAGGTTTCATGTACTATTTTTTTATATGATAGTAGGTGTAATAGTGGGACATATAATCAGTGATACCACACTTCATACCCAACCAACTCAAACACCATATCATGTCATAATACATCATAATATTTTTATGGTGAATGGACTATGAAGTGATATGACAATCATGAAACATTGAATTTATCATGGATGATTGTTCTTCAATTAGTTCCCTAGAACCAACCTATTTAGTATTTTATTATGTGTTTTAAAGAAATTTTATTGTAACATTATTATTATTTCTCTACATGACATTTTTATGTGATAATTTCCTATGAATATATGTCACACTAAAATGTTATAGCAGTCCCCTACTATAATGTGAACTTGGAGGTTCCCTAAAATTATTTATGAATCTTGTTTTATGGATGGATGATATTTTATGATGGGACATAGGTAATATAGTATATTGGGGTTATTAGTCTCATAATACATTAAGACACATTCTCATGTTGTTTTCCCTTTGTAGTATCCAAGATAAGAGGTTATGATAATAGAACCATCAAATTAGAAATCCACATTTCTATGTGGAATTGAATATTCCTACATTTGAACTTGTTCATTGATACTTATAAGTTAAGATTATAATTAATGGATATCATGAATTTCAAACATTGATGTATTAATGAAAACTATGATGAAATATGTTCACGACCAAGCATGGTATGTTGGGTGCATCATGAGTGATACTCTATTAATGGGTAATGTAAAAAAAGATGTATCCATTATATCTTATTATGTAAGATAAAATATCTTTCCATTTTATGGTATAGAGTTTCCTTCATGAATCCATGGGTAGGGTGTTCGGTAGGTGAGTTCATTTCCAGGAAGTCAAAGAAAGAGAAATCAAGTATATAGGTGGGTAACACTGGCATGCAACTTTCTTGAAAAGATATATCATGATAAATGGATTATATTACATGGTATGAATTCATAGGAGGTTGTCTATTGTTGTGACATTAAATTTTTTCTCTATGGGTTTCTTGGTATGTTTTTTAGATTCTAACCTTAGACTATAAGAGGTTATGCATAATTCCATTGAGAAAGATACCTAGAGGTTCACACACTAAGTGTATCAACAATCTCAGTTAAATTCAAGTAATTAATTTAATACGCTAGAATACCAAATATTTATTTAGGTTTATTTGATCACCATAATCTAATATAATGTTATTCAAATGAATAATTTCATCTAAATAGTCCTTATTTATGGACAGATAAATGTTGACATGGGAAAGAGGACCGAGTTTAATGGTTCAATTTGAAATAATTAATATTTATCTATATTCAAAATGTGTTTCACATTTCAATATATTAATAATAATATAATCATTATTAGTGGACATGAGTTCAACTACGAATATTAGACATGGTTAAGGGATTTTATGTAATTTGAAAACCCTTAACATGCCATAATAATTATCTAATTATATAGAATTTTATTTAAATATATCAAATTCCTAAAGTTATTTTGTGGGTGTTCACAATGGATAAGAGAGATATCTAAACATGAAATAATAATTATCTAATTATATAGAATTATATTTAAATTTATCAAATTATTAAGGTTATTTTGTGGGTGTTCACAATGGATAAGAGAGATATCTAGAGAGATATCTAGAGAGATATATCTAGAAAGATATCTAGTGATATACCTTGAGAGATATATCTAGAAATATATCTACAGATATGTCTTGATATATATATCAAGATAGATATATCTAGTGATATATCTAGAGATATATATTAATAGATATATCTATATAGATATCTAGAGTTCTATAAATACATTCTATTCCTCTTATATCCCATGTTTAAGGGAGAACCAAGAGTTCTCCTTATTTAAGAAGAATACTACTATAATCAATTACAAACAACAGATTTGATTAGGATCGAACATGATAGAAGTTAATGATTTTATGATGTTTATCAAATATTGTTGTGCATGAGTGGATCATCTCAAGATCTATTCTGCTCTTGAATCATGCAGTGTAATGATGGTGGGTTGAAATATATTCCATCAGATAATAAATAAAAGATAAATTACAAGTTGAGGAAATTCTATATTTTCTTATAAATTAATTATAAATTATATGTGAAGATCCTCACCCCTATTATAGTATATTAATGTAGTCCATTAATCTATTGTTTTCATTGGAATTGGTCTCATGATCATGTAAAGAAACGATTACACATGATTTAATACTAAATGATGAGTTGTTCGTACCTTAAAATTAAACCTTCATGGAGATGAAAATCCATAAGTAGAATCAGAGCGATCACATGTTTAATTTATAATTATTTATTATTCATTGATCGATGGCATGTGGTTGCATTTTATTTTTCTTAAAATGATTATTTTTAATAATCTGACTTTGTCGTCACTTATTTTATTCATTATAGATAACATTAATTGATTAATTATTAAAATGAGTATTAATCTAGATAGTACACAAGGTGTATCATGCGTTTCACATATTAAATACATGAAATAGGGACTTACATTCTATGAAATATGAGTGTAAACACCATGTATTCTCAGTACACTCCATGTACCTTGAATAAATCCAAGAAAGGGAACATGACAAGAACTAAGGTGTGTCATGTTGACACAGGAACAAGATTAGTATATTCCATATAAAATAATACATGTTTTTTAGTCTTCTACCAATGGTGTTCCCAAATTTTTACATAAAAAAGAAATAAATGTTCAATTAAACCTATTGATTATGTGTTTTTTTCATTTATTCAACAATACACTTCATTTAATAGGATTAAAAATAATATATTAAATTAATTTCCATGATAAACCATCGACAGACACACAAGGTTTCCTGCAAGTATAATTATGCACTTCATTAATTCTAGATGAGGGTTTTTTTAAATTATAGATATTGGTAAGTAAAATATTCTTAGATGGAATTAATATAAATTGAATGAATTGGATTAATTAATGTTGCATTATGATAATTAAACAAAAAATCAATGTAATTGATAACAATATTAAAAATTTATTCTTGTGGAATTTTGATGTTTGTATGGCCATTATATTAGACCAACCCTTTATATGTTATTTATTTTTTTAATTTATTTTTTTAAAATTAAAATGAAGGATTTTGTGTCATCACCTTCCTTTATTATGTAATGGCCTGCAAGTCCATGTTTTATTTTATGTAAACCCCCTTTATCCAATCCATTGGATCCCCTCACCTGAATGTGAGTAAAATCTAATCTAAGGATGGAAATCCCAAGTTAGTGGAGATTATCCATGTAATGCCCCGACCCCAGATACCCAGAGTCGGTGAATTATTATATAACATTGGCATGATCACAAAAGATCAAGTCTCAAAAGACCGATTATTTTAGTAGCCTTGGAATCACTAGATATATCCATCACTCTTACATTACATCATAAAATGAAAACTACAACAACATAGTCTCCATAGTCTACACTCATATCCCCTCATAAAATACCTGAAGGTCATTTATAAATTACTTCTTCACATCCTGGAAAAAATAAAACATAGAAAGGAGTGAGCTCCAATTCTCAGTAAGGATAACAATATAGCGTAAACTTTCATAAATAATCATAAAAAATTTAAGGCAATGTATAACTAATACAAAATCCTTTTAAACTTGAACTTCATCATAATATGGAAGAAATAAAATGAAATAAATCCATTTACTTATTCACATGGATATTCTACTAGTCGAATAATCACATGCAATATCAATAACCACTTTCATAATGATGGAATGCATAATGCCAGACTATCATAACCACATAGTCAAGGCCTTGTGCCAAGACTACAAATAAGATTTTTTCAAGGCCTTGTGCCAAGACACTAGTTTGTCTCATGAGACCTACGGATGCATCAAAGAGATATAGTGGGCTCTACCCATCAGTTATTAAGTCCAATGCATTCCTCATATGAACCGGTTTAAACATAACATAAACATTCATATTAAAACTAGCATATGAAATTTCAATACTTTATCCATAAACCATTAATGTTATAAAAATAAAACATCCACATTCAAACATATCACAAAACCCTCAATACAATATGTAAGTTTTGTATCATAATAAATCAACTTCAAATAAGCTTAAAATCCATCAAAGGATGTTGACATAGATAAAATCAAAACTATTTGAGAGAAATATCTCTTTTTTAAAAATCATTTAAAAGTCACATAATTATAAAATAAAAAATTTACTTTTAAAATATTATTATAAGCTTATAAGGGAAGCTTTGACGATTTTATAACAGTGAAAGATGGTCACACCGACCGTATAAGTTAAAAAATCATTCTTACCTTAATTTTGTTGAAAAGGTTAAAAAGGACCTTGTTTGGAAAGCGACGGAAAGTTTCGTTTATAAAAATCTTATAAAAAGTCCACAAGGGTATAAATAACATTAACCCATAGTCTATAAAATATTAAGAATCATTTTAAATAAATTTTTAAGAAACATGGATCTGGATGATAAAGAGGTCCTAATAGATAATTACGTATAAACAACCTCGGATAATGAAGAGATTGTGAAATAAACCCTTACCTTGTACTTTTCCTTGGATGAGGGTAGGTTAACCTCCTTTGTACTGGTGAAATAATTTTTATTAAATTATACAATAAATATTTAAATTAATATGATATCATATTTGATCTTTTAACATTTCTTTGTTAATAATATCTTAGTATTATCATTGTTTCGGGTGTTAACTTACTTGTTATATTTTATATGTTTTGTTACATAATCCGTGTTTTTTATAGATAGGTTGTATCTTATTCATATAAATAATGATATCAAGTCCTTAAAAATTATTTTTAATCATTAAATGAGAATTATTCTTGAATGGATATGATGAGGAATGAATCTCATCGCGTTCGTGGAGACGGTAGTCCGTACGTACGCACGAGCGAAAATATCATTTTTTTGATATTAAAATAATATATAATTGGATGGTATATTATATATACAGAATCATTATCATGTTATATTTATTATTTATATGAATTATACATCATTATTATACCCATCTAAATAATAATATATTGAATAACAATTAAACCACGATGTGGAGACAGTAGGCCGTACGTACGCACGTATGGTGACATGTCATTCAAGGGATGGATAGAATAATGAATTTGGTTGTTCCATATTTATAATAACATCACATTATATAAAATATACTGGAGTTATTATTTTAGAATGGAAATAACAAGGAAAGAAGAAGTTGAATAAGAAAGGAACTTGAATGAGGGTGGTGAAATCCTTATCTCTTCTTCAGGTTCTTCCTTTTGATTTGATCAAAAGGAATCCTTAGGTTGGCTTTCTGATCCAACTAAGGCCTCTAGGTTGAATTTAGGGAAGTTTATAGTATATTTGGTCAGGGTTTGGTCGATCCAAAAGGCTTTCAAGGTGTGAAATTGAGAGAAGGGGGAGTGCCCTTTTATAAGAGGGGTGAGGGGCACCTTTGGAAAAGCTAGAAATATTTTTTTATAATAAATTCATATTCGGTTTCTAGTGGCTCCAAAGTGGATTATTTAAATTTTAAGGTGGGGATGGATCTAAACCCTTTCAACCGATATATTTTAGACAATTTTGGGTCACTATTTTAACCTTATCATTTGTATTTAACTCTTATTAAAATAGTTTGACATTTACCACGTCTCTTTGTATTTTTATATTATATAGTTAATAAACTTACTATATACCTCAAAGAGACCCCCAAGTGGTCCATTAATGATACACCTATCATTATATAAGTCTCTTTCCCAAACATTAGATTTTTAGGAATAGAATATCAATTAATAATATATAATTTGTTTTAAAAACTCTTTTATGTCAATTTTGACACAATTTGGTATTTGATTTTTTTGAAAATCATAACAGCATGATTACTTCGAAAAAACATAATTACATAAATACTAACATGTCATATTATGAAATAAAATTCTTGTAATTCATTAAAAGTGTCAAATTATATTTATTTGGGTATTTATAATATCAATTATTTTAATAGTTCACTAATATGATAATTACTGCATCATCATTGTGTCATAAAAAAATTAATTTATTTACAGTCTAAAAATTATAATTAAAATACCATTATGTATGAAATAATTTTATATTTCTAATGAAAATTTATAATCGAATTTATCTTATGTATAATCCTATATTAGAAATGTTTTAGTTATTAAACTTTGATTTTATCTCTTTTAACTCTTCTTTGAATTAAATAATAATAAATGTCCTAATCTAATACAAGTGGACCTAAATGATAATATTTTATTCTTAAGATTGTTTTTGGTCGAGATACACTTGTCCAATAGAATTAGGACATGTGTTAGGGTAATATTAATATCATTTTTACCCTTAACTACCATATTTACTTTTAACCGTGGTAAATAAAAGTAAAAAGTTACTATTACCCAAAAAATATTTTTATATTATTGAACCGAATTTTTCTCCTTGATATTAACCATGTCTCTCGGATTTTCGAAATTCCACTCACAGAAGTGGTAAAATTATGTTTTATGTGAATTTCCAAATTCTCCTAGGAGGTGGGTAAAAGACGGTGAAAAGTTTAATAAAATTTTTATATATCTAAAATTATTCTAAACTAACTCCAATGAATTACATTGAAATTATATAGGTATTATGTATCTATTTTGACCTTAATTAAATTTAAATAAAATAAATAATTATTTAAATAAAAATTTGGTTTTAAACTATAACTTAGTGTTTTTTCACTATTCATCAAAAATTGAATGTTTTCAGAAAAATACCAAAAATTCACCCTAAGCTAATTTTGATATTATGAATCCAAAAATGAAGTCCATTTTGAAAGATAAAATTTATAAAATTTCAAAAAGTGGGTATTAATATTCGTAACGACTAGTGTTATTGGTTATGGTGTGTGTTAGAACTCGAAGTTGCGTACAACACACGCTACTATATTATTCAAAGAGAAGCGTACCGTAGAAGCTTGGGGTGTTACGTTCTCCTCTACTTCAAATAATTTTGTCCTTGAAATTTCTAGGATACTACCGCATGAAAAGACTCAGGTGTTTCTTCATCATAAGTTCCTTGGGTTCCCACGTTGCCTCTTCCATCTTATGGTTTCTCCATAAAACTTTTTCTAGATGAGTCATCCGGTTTCTCAGCACTTGTTCTCTTGTATCATGAATCCTGATGGGATCTTCATAATAAGACAGATCAGGTTCCAGTTCTAATTCCTTTTAAGAGAGTACATGCATTGGGTCAGGCATGTATTTTCTCTACAGTGATACGTGGAACACATCGTGAACTTTGGAGAGACTTGGCGGCATTGCCAAACGGTAAGCTAAAACCCCAATTTGTTCTAGAATTTCAAAATGTCCGATGTACCTAGGACTCAATTTACCCTTCTTACCGAAATGTATAACTCATTGCCATGGAGATACCTTCAAGAAAACATGATCTCCTACCTGAAATTCCAAATCCTTCATTCAGTTATCAGCATAGCTCTTCTGCCTACTTTGAGCTGCTTTGATGTGGTTCTGGATTACCTTTACCTTTTCCATCATTTCCCCCACCAGTTCTGGGCCTACAAATTTTCTTTCACCAACGTCATCCCAACAGGTTGGTGTGCGACATCTCTTTCCGTATAACGCTTCATATGGTGCCATCTGAATACTCGAATGAAAGCTATCGTTATAGGAAAATTCCACCAGAGGTAAATATTGATCCCACATACCCTGAATGTCAAGTGAGCATGATCTCAACATGTCTTCTAAGGTTTGAATAGTTCGTTCTGATTGTCCATCTATTTGAGGGTGGTAGGCAGTGCTCAAACGAAGTTCAGTATCCAGGGCTTTCTGAAGACTTTTCCAAAATCATGAAGTAAAATGTGGATAACGATCAGAAACAATAGATATGGGTACTCCATGAAGTCTCACAACTTCATTAATATATAGTCTTGCTAGACATTCCAGTGATAGATCTTCTCTTATAGCAAGAAAATGTGATGACTTGGTAAGACGATCAACAATGACCCATATTTCATCGTTCCTTCTAGGAGTCTCTGGTAGTCCCATGAAAAAGTCCATCATGATATTATCCCATATCCACTCAGGTATAGGAAGAGGTTGCAATACTCTACCAGGCTGTTACCTTCCAGCTTTCACTTGTTGACAAACCATGCATCTTGACACAAAATCAGCAATCTCTCTCTTCATGTTGTCCCACCAAAAATGTTCCTTCAAATATTTATACATTTTTGTGATCCCATGGTGTATAGAGAAATTGGAACGATGAGCATCGTCCAACAATTCCCTTTTTAGATCAGGTATATTGGGAACACAAAGTCTCTTCCCAAATTTCAAAATTCCATCTTAATACATAAAGTCACTCAATATCCCATCATTCACAGCTTTAATCTTCTTTTGAAATTCTTCATCATTGGTCTGAGAACTCTTAATCCTTTCTAGTAAAGACGGTTTGGAAACCATTTGAAAAAGCATTGATGTTTCACCTTCCATGGTTATTCCCATCTCCATCTTCACTAGATCCATGAAAATTGGATGCCTTTTAATTCTCATATTGTGCAAAACTCCATGATCTTTTCTACTCAAAGCATCTGCCACTTTATTTGCCTTCCCCGGGTGGTAGTGTATCATGCAATCATAATCCTTGAGTAATTAAATCCATCTCCTTGGCCTCATGTTGAGTTATTTTTGTGAGAAAATATACTTCAAACTCTTGTGATCAGTATAAATTTCACATTTTTCACCATAGAGGTAGTGTCTCCATATCTTCAAAGCACAGATAATAGCTGATAACTCAAGATCATGAGTAGGATAGTTTTTCTCATGGATTTTCAACTGTTGTGATGCATATAAAATAACCCTATCATTCTGTATAAGGACACAACCAAGTCCTTTCTTCGATGCATCACTATAAATAACAAACCCATCATTACCCGATGGTAGAGTCAATATAGGATCATTGAATAATATTCTCTTCAGTTCTTCTAAACATTCTTCACACTCTTTTGTACAAACAAATTTAACCTCTTTACGTGTGAGCTTTGTTAATGGTTTAGCCAATCGAGCAAAATTCTGGACGAAACTCCGATAATAACCTGCTAAACCAATAAAACTGCGTACCTTAGTTATACTCATCGGTGCAGGACATTATTGGATTTCCTTGGTCTTAGAAGGATCAACCGCGATTCAATCTTTAGAGACAATATGGCCAAGAAAAGAAATCTCCTGAAGCCATAATTCACATTTGATAAACTTCCCATATAATTCATGTCTTCTCATAGTCTTCAGGATAATGCACAAGTGATTTTCATGATCTTCATAGATTTTGGATTATACCAAGATATCATCAATAAATACCACCACAAAATCATCTAGATATTCCTTGAAAACTCTATTCATTAGATCCATGAATACAGAGGGTGAATTAGTCATCCCAAAAGGCATTACTGTAAACTCATAATGCCGGTACCTGGTTCGAAATATTGTCTTCGGAATGTCTTCCTTCTTCACACAAAACTGATGGTATCCATATTTAAGTCCAATCATTGAAAAGTATTGATCTCCATGTAGTTGGTCAAATAAATCATCAATGCGAGGTAGGGGATACTTGTTCTATATTGTTATAGCATTGATTTCCATGTAGTCGATACATAACCTCAAAGATCCATCTTTTTAACAAAAAGGACAGGGGATCAACATGGAGAAACACTAGGGCGAATAAATCCATTATTACTCAATTACTCTAGTTGTTTCTTTAGTTCAAATAATTCCACAGTGGCCATTCTATAAGGAGTCTTCGATATAGGACTTGAAACAGGAATTAAATCAATGGAAAACTCAATTTCTCATTCTGGAGGATGTCTAGGTAATTCTTCTGGAAACACATCAACATATTCTCTCATAATTGGTACATCCTCTATTTGAAAATTCCTTTCCTTAACCACAATTATTTAATTCTCTTCCTCACCAATAATTGAATTTAGTTGAGCTACTGGGGGTGGATCTAGGTAAGAATCAGGTGGTGATGATTCTGCTCTAAAGATAAGGTGTTCCTTATCATCATCATAAAAAATTGTAACCTCCTTCTTCTTACAATAAATATTCGCATCATGGTCCGAAAGCCAATACATACCAAGGATTATATCAAACTCAACCATAGGTATGACGATGATATCTGTAGATAAATAACATTTATATGCCCTAATGGGAACGTATCCACAGAACTTTGTAGCAATGATACTTCCCTTAGGAGTTTTAACTGACAACTCCCTTGTTAAATCAAATTGGAAATATCTAATTTTTTTAGAAAATTGGGAATATATGAAACAATGCGATGATCCAGAATCAAATAAAGAATTTTCTAAACTTGAGGAAACCATTAAATTACTTGCCACCACATCTTTTGAAGCTTCTAACTCAGCTGTAGTGATAGCATAAGCTTGGCCTTGATCCCTTGGCCTTTTCTGAGGTAAGTTCCCCTGACGCTTAGGACATTCATTTTCATATTGTCCCATATCCCTGCAGTTGTAGCATTAAAAATCGGTAGCTTCTTTCCTCCCCTTGAAATCACGGTCTTGGTGGCCTTTTTCACCACAGTTGTAATAGACTCCGATTCCCTTCAAGAAAGTAACAAGGTGCTTCTTCCCACATTTACTACAGGAGGGATATTCAACTTTTCCCTTCTTCCCCTTATTTCTATTCCCAGAGTGATCAGTGGATCCCTTCTTCCCCTTATTTCAATTCCCAGAGTGATCAGTGGATCTATTCTTCTCTTTCTTTGCTTTAAAGTCATAAGACTTAGAGAATTCTTTTTCTGTCTTGATAGCACATGAGACAATATCTTCGTACGACGAGAAGGATTGTGACACTAGTGCTCGACAAAGAAATGGTTTTAAACCATCAAGGAAATGATCAATCTTAATTCTTGGTTTATGTATATAATCTTCAGCATACCTTGCTAACCTTGTAAATTTAGCCTCATACTTTGCGATAATCTCATCCTCCTTTTGTCTCAGACTCAAAAATTGCCTTTCCATATTTGCTCGATGGTCATGAGGAAAGTATTTTTCTAAGAAAATATCTTTGAACTACCTCCATTACATATTTGATACTTCATCATCTTCCTTTTTTTTGTATCAATGGCCACCATTGATCAGCATCTCCAGTGAGGCGATAAACTGCCATGATAACTTTTTCCCTTTCACTACTCCCCAAAACCTGAAATATTTTCTCTAGGGAATTTATCCATTACTTAGATACTAAGGTATTTGTACTCCCATTGAACATTGGTGGTTTTTGCCTCATGAAGAGATCTAACATTGATCCTCCAAGCTGTGGATCAGTGTGCCCCTTTCGATTAAGGTTATTATTCATTACCTGAGTGAGTTGTCCCAGTACCGTGATTAGCTGATCAGTACTAGTTGCATCACCAGCTCCACTATAATTATCTTGAGCTGGAGGGAAATAACTACATGGAGTGCATGCATTGATACAGTTTCCATTTCTTCTACTAGGTTCCATTTCTAAACAATAGCATACACTATATTAGTTTATGAATCACAACACATAAATCCAAACTTGTAAAACACTTAACATAAATTGAACAGTTTATGGATATAATCCATAACCATGAAAATGTTTTCTTTGAGTAAGTATATACTCATAAGCCCTTCATAATGTTTTGTAAAGAAAATGAGAATTATCCTATGCATATCCCCTGGGAGTGTCGTAACCAACAGTGCATCAAGAACCGTTGTCGTGCACCAGTTCCGGTTCGAGTCTAGCTCAAAGTGGTGTTTTCGGGTTTTACCCCTAGGTACATATGTTCCAGAGCCACCTCTACCTGCTCGTATCCATATAGGGATGCATTTCTCGGAAAACTCACAAAATATCTACAATACTAAAATTCTAGGAAGTTCTTCTATACTAATCATCAAAGTCCATCTTAGGTCTATGTGATCTAATTAGAGTTTATCTAAATCTAGATTCCATGGTTTTTACTAAACTTCCTCTGATACCAACTATAATTCCCCGACCCCAGTTACCCAGAGTCGGTGCATTATTACATAACATTGGCATGATCACAAATGATCAATTCTCAAAAGACCAAATAGCTTAGTAGGCTTGGAATCACTAGATACATCCATCAGTCTTACATTGCATCATAAAATAAAAAATACAACAAAATAGTCTCCATAGTCTACACTCATATCCCCTCATAAAATCCCTATAGGTCATTTATAAATTATTTCTTCATATCTTGGAAAAAATAAAACATAAAAAGGGGTGAGATTAAATTCCCAGTAAGGATAATAATATAGTGGAAACTTTAATAAATAAGCATAAACATTTAATGCAATGTATAACTAAAAGAAAATCCTTTTAAACTTGAACTTCATCATAATATGGCAGAAATAAAATGATATAATACCATTTACTTATTCACATGGATATTCTACTAGTCGAATAATGACATTCAATATCAATAACCACTTTCATAATGATGAAATGCATAATGCCAAACTATCATAACCACATAGACAAGGCCTTATGCCAAGAATAAAAATAAGATTTTGTCAAGGCCTTGTGCCAAGACACTAGTTTGTCTCATGAGACCTACTGATGCATCGAGTATCTATAGCAGGCTCCACCCGTCACTTATTAAGTCGAATGCATTCCTCATATGAACAAGTTTAAACATAACATAAACATTAATATTAAAACTAGCATACAAAATGTCAATACTTTCTCCATAAACCATTAAGGGTATAAAAATAATACATCCACAGTCAAACATATCACAAAACCTTCAATACAATATGGATGTTTTGTATCATAATAAATCAACTTCAAATAAGCTTAAAATCCATCAAAGGATGTTGACATAAATGAAATCGAAACTATTTGAGAGAAATATCCCTTTTTTTGAAATCATTTAAAAGTCACATAATTATAAAATTAAACATTTACTTTGAAAATATTCTTATAAGCTTTTAAGGTAAGCTTTGACAATTTAATAATGGTGGAAAGTAACCGCACCCCCGTATAAGTTAAAAAAACATTCTTACCATAATTTTTTTCGAAAAGGTTAAAAAGGACCTTGTTTGGAAAGAGACAAAAAGATTCCTTTATAAAAATCTTATAAAAAGTCAACAAGGGTATAATCGACATTAACACATAGCCTATAAAATTGTAAGAATGGTTTGAAATACATTTTTAAGAAACATGTATGTGGATGATAAAGAGGTCCCAGTAGATAATTACGTATAAACAACCTCAGATAATGAAGAGATTGTGAAATAAACCCTTACCTTGTACTTTTCCTTGGTCGAGGGTATGTTAAACTCCTATATAATGGTGAAATAATTGTTATTAAATTATACAAGAAGAAGTTAAATTAATATGATATCATATATGATCTTTTAAAATTTCTTTGTTAATAATATCTTAGTATTATCGTTGATTCGGGTGTTAACTTACTCGTTTTCTTTTATATGTTTTATTACATAATGCATGTTTGTTATGGATAGGTTGTATCTTATTCATATCTATAATGATATCAATTCCTTAAACAATATTTTTAATCATTAAATGAGAATTAGTCTTGAATGGATACGATAGGGAATGAATCTCATCGCGTTCGTGGAGACAGTAGTCCGTACGTACGCACGAGTGACAATATCATTCTTTTGATATTAAAATAATATATAATTGGATGGTATATCATATATACAGAATCATTATCATGTTATATTTATTATTTACATTAATTATAAATCATTATTATACCGATCTATATAATAATATATCGAATAACAATTAAACCACGACGTGGAGACAGTAGGCCGTACGTACGCACGTATGGTGACATGTCAGTCAAGGGATAGATAGAATAATGAATTTTTTTGTTCCATATTTATAATAATATCACAGTATATAGAAGATACTGGAGTTATTATTTTATAATGGAAATAACAAGGAAAGAAGAAGTTGAAGAAGAAAGGAACTTGAAAGAGGGTGGAGAAATCATTACCTCTTCTTCGGGTTCTTCCTTTTGATTTGACCAAAAGGGCTCCTTAGGTTGGCTTTACGATCAAACTAAGGACACTAGGATGAAGTGATGGAAGTTGAGAGAATATTTGGGTAGAGGTTGGCTGATCCAAAAGGCTTTGAAGGTGTGAAATTGAGAGAAGGGGGAGTGCCCTTTTATAAGAGGGGTGAGGGGCACCTTTCGAAAAGCTAGAAATATTATTTTATAATAAATTCATATTCAGTTTTTAATGGATCAAAAGTGTATTATTTAAATTTTAAGGTTTTTATGGGTCTAAATCCTTTCAACCAATATATTTTAGACAAGTTTGGGTCACTATTTTAACCTTATCATTTATATTTAACTCTTAGTTAAATAGTTTGACATTTACCATGTCTCTTTGTATTTTTATATTATATAGTTAATAAACTTACTATATACCTCCAAGAAACCCCCAAGTTTTCCATTAATGATTCACCTATCATTATATAAGTCTCTTTGCCGAACCTTATATTTTTAGGAATTGAATATCAATTAATAATATAATATTTGTTTTAAAAACTCTTCTATGTCAATTTTGACACTATTTGGTATTTGATTTTTTTAAAACTCATAACAGCATTATTACATCAAAAAAACATAATTAAATTAATACTAACATGTCATATTAATCTATAAAATTTTTGGAATTCATTAAAATCCTAAAATTATATTTATTTGGGTATTTATAATATCAATTATTTTAATATTTTACTAATAAGGTAATTACTGCATCATCATTATGTCATAAATAAATTGAACTATTTAATTTCTAAAAATTATATATAAAATACCATTATGTAGGAAATATTTTTATCTTTATAATGAATATTTATAATCTAATTGATATTATGTATAATCCTATATTAAAAATGTTTTAGTTATTAAACTTTGATTTTATCTCTTTTAACTCTTCTTTGAATTAAATAATAATAAATGTCCTAATCTAATCCAATTGGATCTAAATGATAATATTTTATTCCTAGGGGTGTTTTTGGTCGAGATATACTTGTACAATAGAATTAGGACATGAGTTAGGGAAATATTAATATCATCTTTACCCTTAATTACTCTATTTACTTTTAACCGTGGTAAATAAAAGAAAAAAGTTACTATTCACCAAAAATTATTTTTATCTTATTGTACCAAATTATACTACTTGATATTAACCTTGTCTCTCGGATTTTTGAAATTCCACTCACAAAAGTGATAAAATTAAGTTTTATGTGAATTTCCAAATTCTCCTAGGAGGTGGGTAAAAGATGGTGAAAAGTTCAATAAAATTTTTATATATCTAAAATTATTCTAAACTAACTGCAATAAATTACATTGAACTTATATAGTTATTATGTATCCATTTTGACCGTAATTAAATTTAAATAAAATAAATAATTATTTAAATAAAAATGATGTTTTAAACTATAACTCAGTGTTTTTTCACTATTCATTAAAAATTGATTTTTTTTAGAAAAATACCAAAAATTCACCCTAAGCTAATTTCAATATTCTAAATCCAAAAAAGAAGTCCATTTTGAAAAATAAAATTTATAAAATTTCAAAAAGTGGGTATTACTATTCATAAAGGCTAGTTTGATTGGTTGTGGTGTGTGTTAGAACTCGAAGTTGCATACAACACACACTACTGTATTATTCAAAGTGAAGCGTACTATGGAAGCTTGGGGTGTTACAATCCGAGTAAAGGATTTGAGGTGAAACCAATAAAGGTGATACAGTGGTGTAATGGGGGAATGCCTCAACACAAACCATGTTGGAGCTCAAGGTGTGTTTTACCCTGGTGTCAAGGGTTAGTTTATCATCCTCTTGATAAACTAACCATTATAGAATCTCATGATCATGCCACTTATATTTTATTTATGTTGGTTTCATGGTTAATAATTTATGTTTTCAAATTCAATGTGATCACCTAATAAATGAATTAACAAACATGCATGATGGAACAAAATATAACCAGATTATGCATAAATATTTTATCAGATGCGGTTAGTTACTTATGTAAAATCTACATAATATTAACAAAGTGTGAAAGAGTTAAATTGAACTTTAAACGTAATGGATAAAAAATACCTCAACTAAAATATTAAGTTGGTATAGCCTTCCACAACTTAAGTTAAAATTACCTCATAGTTCTATGTGCTTAACCAACCCAAGTTGGGATTATTTAAATTATCATGGAATATTTAAGCATTGAGTTTTGGGTTGAATTAACTTGGTTTAAATCAAGGGTTGACTTCCCAAGTAGGAATTGGTTAAATTAAGATTATTTTTTAAGGAAATAATTAAAACATGTTTTCAGGATTGGATATTCCACTCAATGGATCAAGGAACTATGAGTTAAAGTAGTTGGAATGTTACACTACCTGAAACCCTTAAAATAGCTTGGAAGACCTATGTTTGGGTTCTAATAAGGTGAATATGGATCCTATACTATAGAATATCTAAGTGATAAGATATTCCATAGCTGATGGTGAGTGTTATTTGGTTTCTAACAAAGAAAGAGATTAGTGGAATTTAATTTATTTTGATTTTTAATCTATTTTTTTTAATATAAACCAGTACTAATTATCTAATATTAATTTTAAAAATGGTAAATCAAAAAACATTGACAATATCACTGTGATCTATACTTGAGATGGATAACCTTATTACCACTTTGAATTTTTGGAAATGGTATAGGCTTCTTCATGTTATATTACTACATGAATATTAATTATGCATGCTCAAAACACCACTTCCTTAGTCCATTTACAAATATGCTAACGAGGAAGAATTGTCTCGGTATTTGAATCACGTGGATGACTCTATGGTAGTCCAATGTTTCATTTTATCCTCATTTTCCTATAATATTTTAATGAAATATAAGGATATGGATAAATTTAGTTTAATTTATAACTTTAAGGATATCTATAAATCTAATGTGAGATAAGAGAGATATAAGATCTCCAATGAACTATTCATGTGAATTCTTGGAGAGTCGACACTAGTTGGGGCACATGTGGTCAAGATTATTGGAATCATTAATCACTTGGGTATTTTTGGAATAAAATACCTTATGATCTATGAAGATATATCATTCTATCCTCACTATGCTAAACTTTATTCAGTTTTATTTTGAATTATAATATGAGAAATAGAAAGAATACACTCTTATAGGTTTTTACACTTATTCATTAATTTCCAACGGATTTTTGAAAATTTGATTGGGAGGGGGGATTGAATCAATTGTTATACTTTTAAAAATTTATAACATTAAGAGACATAACCCCCATAACAAAATATATTTATTTCCTTATCACCTTTTAGTAAACTCACATTAATGAAAAAGTAGGAAATTAATCAAAGAACATAAGACTTATAAGGTTTGTTCTTAGTGTGTAATCCTATATCCTTTCCATTTTCACTCCCATGGGTCCATAAAAATTCACTATTAGAATCTAGTGGATATAACTTTTGATCCAACTCATTTTGGTATCCTTTTATCTTCTAAAGTGTATGATTATACTAAATCCTATTAGATTACAGTTTTTCTTACAAAATGAGATCCATGAAAAAAATATTTAATGTTGTGAAATATTCTCCAAAAATGTTTTTTAGAATGTACATCTGATTCCTCTATCTGATTTCTCCATCTGGTGTTATTGTGTCAAGTAATATCTATCTGATACACCATTTCTAAAACTGTTCCTGATACAAACTTCTATTATTTCTAATTTAATAAAAATCAACACCTCAAAATCATAATTTCTAGAAATTCTATCTATTGTACTCTATATAGAAACTGAACTAACCTCTATCAGATTAGTCTGATCACGCCATTCTATTTAGAACACTTATTAAACATGAAACTCAACTTCAGTTGGAAACTCAGTTTGAAAAAAATTAAGGAGCACTTCAAAATTTTTCATGTGTGAACTGTGTCAGGTATGATGTACTTTTTCACTCCTATTTATAGCCTCTCTATAAAATATAAAGTAAGGAAACCAATTTTGTTTTCCTACTCAGTATAATTAATAAATCTGAATTTAATGAACATTTGAATATCATTGGGATGCTTCTCAACACTTATCAACCATTTTGATATCCACTTTAATCTTATTAAATATTCTCAAATTTTATAGTGCTCAACTTTCTCAAATTTTCTTAACTTCATATATTAATACACTTCACACTAAATCATTATTAGATGAATAAAAAAACCAATTTAATGAACATATTAAATAATCACCCAATTTTTGGTATTTACAAAGTTACATAAAGAATTCTTGGTCCTCTATCTAATAAAGAATTGTTCGATGACCATCTCTGAGAAACTCCTCGGACCAGTAAAAGGATTGTTTGATCTTATTTATTTGATCATATTCTCATCTAAAAATTTGAAAAATATTTAGAGAAGTTTATATGATCACTTTATTAGGAATAATTTTATAGATTTACATTCTTACAAAAAAAAAAATTCGGATGTATTTTCTTAGAAAAAGTTATTTTTATGGGATTTCTCATAGAAAGTTCATCTAATAGACATTCTTATAGAAAATTCATTCAGTATAATTTCTCAAAAAATGTTTTCTTGAAAGAATTCATTATGGAAAGATCTTACAAAATACTTTATACATTAGTGAAAGAAAACATTCATTACTTTTAATTTTATAAAAATTTACTGTTTGGAAATCTCTTCTACCTTTTCCTAATGCTCATAACCCATTTGAAAAATAATAACATCTTCCTTCATCCCTTCCTCTTGATTTACTGAAGATTGTCAAATAAGTTGTTGAAACTTCAAGAGAATTTAGTTAATATTAATCTTCTTCCCAGTATCAGCTTCTTCATTCAATAAACTACTATCTGATGAAGTAATTTCAAACTTCCTCAAATATCTCTTATCTGGTGGTTTATGTCTGAAACATTATGTTCTTCCCAGGTTTATCCAATATATAAATCTAGAAAATTTTTCCATTAGGGTTCATCCGATGAAACTATGTACATATATTCGAATTCACATACACCAACTATGGTCCATCCAATTAGGAAATCTTCATTACCATATATTCTCCTAAAAACTCTATCTGTTCAGTATATCCTGAACTCTATATCTATAAAACATCACCTTAATATTTTAGAAAAAAAATTATAGAAGGATATTTTTAAAGAATTAAAGAACTCTGATATCGACATTGAATAATCTATATTGAGGTTATAAGGATTATGGCCTTTATATCCTCCTAACATTTATTTAACTCGAATAACTTTTTAAAAAATATTGCAAACATGCAACAAATTATTCTTTCTCTATATTAAAAAACAAATACATAATAAAAGTTATATTTTAGTAAAACAAAACATTATTGAACCATCAAAAATGTTCTTCGATCTTTCCCATTTTATTTTTCGGAAACTTTTGTCATCAAAATTTTCATCTCATAATTTTTTGACACTAAAAATCTTGCACAACTTATTTTAAAACGAACAATATTTTTTAATTTTTATAAAAAAAAGTCCTTCTCATAAGAGAGTATCCTAACAATACACTACTGGATATGGTAATATTTCAATAGAATTAAAACCCTCTATGAAAATCATATTTAAGACCATTTTGAGATAAAAACTCCATCACTTTGACCTTCTACATATTTTAAAACTCATTTTTTTCACTACCCCATTTTTTCTATCCCCCATTCTATGATGTCCACATATTCAGATTAATTATAGAAAGAATTATAAAAAGTTATTACTAATTTTTTGATTTCTCTACCCCTTTTTGACATAATCTAATATACAGTGTGCGATTTCCTTGAAAATTATACGAATTCCCGGGTAGTGGTTGAACCTGAAGTTACATGCTCAAATACAAAAATCCCACTTTTTTATTTATTTGGTGACAACACCAGCAATATGATATTTGATAGAAATATAATCTCATAAAACATATCCACCAAAAACGTTCCCTTTTATAAAATGATACTTCATATGAATGTGTTTTGATATTGACTATTGTACAATATTTTTATAAAGGTCAATGGTACTATTATTATCACAATGTATCTTCAATGTCTAGTAAACTACTACATTAAAATATTCTAGTTGAACATCCATAAAAAACATTTGATAATTATATTGGGTAGCTAAAACATATTATGATTCTATTATGCTCAAATTAAATAGACTATATTTATTATTAGGCCAACTCACACAATATTCACCCAAGAAAAATTTTCCCCCAGAAGTTTATTTTCTATAATTACACTCTTTATCCTAGTGACAATCAGTATAACCATGAAAGTTCATATCACAACTTATTTTTAATGACATCCCATGTAAATTTTTTCCCATCTCAAAATTTTATTTTCTATAAAAATATGATATTATTTCAGTTTAATTTGATATCTAGAACACAAATTCATAGGATAAACAATATCAGGTCTTGAGACTATTAGATAAAGGAAACATTGTAATTTTTTTAATATTATTTCTAATTTATACTTTTACCCGCTTCAACATTATTCATCTTCAACCTAATAAAAATAGGATTAGAAAATCCTTGGGATTTTTTCATGTAGAACTATTGTAACAATTACCAACAATACTTTTCTTTATACATGAAAATATTTTTTAACTTATTTTGAACCTGTAAACCAAGGAATAATGTTAATTCCCCTAAAATTTACATTTCAAAAATTTTATAAATTTATTAGGAACTCTCCTTGCAAATACTTTTTCTATCCCCATAAAAAGTTTTAAAATTCACATAAACAATTCAAATCAAGGTACTGAAGTTTACTTATTTCACATATATGTTGTTTCAAAAGTTTCCTTCAGAAAAAATCAACATTTTCATGAAATAATAATGTTTTGTGTACCAGGAATGTGGAGCTTGTTTTAACCCATAAAATGATTCCCTTAACATACAAACATTTCTTCCATATTTATCAAGTTGAAACCCACAAGGTCACTCAATGTACAATTCTTCCTAAATCTCCCTATTTAAGAGGACCGACTTTACATTAATTTAATAAACATTTTACAATCATGTTCAACCAGTTATAATAACACTATAATTGTTTCAAATCCAAATACTCTAGACATTGTTTCTTAAAAATCCACACCTTCCTCCTATTAATATAATTTACACAAAATTTGAGCCTTATTTCTTAAAATTTTTCTATTCTCATTTAACTTTTTTCTAAAAACACAAATTTTACAAATAAAATCATTTCCCGGTGGATGTGGAATAAGTTACCAATTCTATATTTCTCAATTTAATCAAGTTCCTAATTTATAGTATCATCCCATAATTTTTGTTTAACTCATTCTGAAAATGATTTTGGATTAATATGTATGATTAATGATATATGATTTTCTAATCTCAATATTCTTATTGTTTGAATTGAGGATCCCCGATTCCCAAAAATATATCCATTTTCAACCAATTTCTATCAAGTATGAAATTTTAGATTTTCTCTTTTATCATCACTTTCTCCATAATATAAATCTTCTAATTCTTCAGTCACTTGTTGTGGATCAATATCATCTTTCAAAATATTTTATTTATCTTCCAAAAAAATTTCATCAAACTTTGTTAAGGATGTTGTATTTTCAATATCTTTCACACCATAGGAATCCCTTAAACTTTTTAATTTTTTTTCCAACATTGATAATGTATTTTTTGGGTGAATATACCATGATAATTTCTTCTTCATCTTTCTTGTCATATTTCCCATGATCTAGGTTTTTTATTTTTAGTAATTAAGGGTTTCCAAAAAGCTTGAAATATTTCAATGAAAGTTTTTTACTCCACCTTTCATAAGAAGTCTTGTTGGATTATTTATTTAACAAACATCAGTTTTTCAAATGTATAATAATACTTATATCTTATCTCTATTAAAAAATTGAATGTTTGTACTCTTCCAACATGATTCTTCCGATTTCCAATAAAGTTCTATTTTTTTTCCATTCTCAATTTTGTTGAGGGGTGTATGGAGAACTATATTGATATACGATTTCATGAATTTTATATAATATTCAAAATAATTTCATTTTATTCTTGTATCTTTATCAATTATTGAATTATTTATATAGACCTCCATTTCTGTCTCAACATATATTCTAAAAGTTCTTAACATTTTTATAGCTTTTGATTTGTACTTCATAAATATGGTGTTGTTCACCTAATTGAAATCATCAATACAAGTAATAATGTAAATATATCTTTTTATTGATTTATGTCTCATAAACCCAAAAATATCTTAGAGAATAAGTTAAAAAAGTATAGTAGATTGAATTTATAATTTAATTTGGATTTTAATAACCATATTTACTTTTTTTTAAAACTTATAAAAATATCAAATTCTGTTCTTTTAAATTTTGTAAGATTTTATACAACATCAAATTTAATTTTTTTTTCATCCTTTTCTACCCAGGATTAATGAGTCTATGATGTCACAACTTGTTCTCATCTTCAGTACTCAAGTATCATGATTTATCTAGTTCTTTAATATTAAATAGATTTCTACTGGTTATTTATCCTCTTATAATAAGTTTACCATCTCCCAAACTTTTGGTGATACCAGAATATTTTTTTTAATATCACTTATTTTCCATCATTATAAAGATGGCTCATATTGAGAATATTGTGATGGATACCATAAAAATATATAACTTCTTTATATTTTAGTTTCTGAGGCACTTTTCCATCAATTCATATTCCTTTGATTTTTAAATAATTATCATTACCGAAAGAAACCCATCCTCTATCACAATTTTAAAGACCAACAAATATTTTTTGTCTCATTCCATGTGTAATGAACAACCACTATCAAGAATACTTGGTTTGCTATATTGTTACATTCTTTGAGTATTATTTCTACAAAAAACGATCATTCACCAACTTTTATGTTTCATAGATCATTCCCTTTTAGAACATAAGAATTTTTTCCTTAAAGGGTTGTCACATATTCTTTAGTAATGTGGACAACTTGGTTACATCTTCAACCCACTTCTTCTATAAATTCAATTTTTTAGATGTTTTCTAACATATTGAGATTTCACTTTTATAACCTCCCATGGATTAGAAAAGTTACTCATTATTTTTCCACCAATTCCCCCATATTTTTAATGCCTCTTTTTAGGAAGACACATTTATTCCAATAGTTTCAAGCTCTATGCCTATAAATTTCACTCCACCGTAAAAACCCATAAAATCTAGGTTTTTTATAGAAGTAATTAATTTTTTCTATAGAATTTTTTTTAGGTTCATAGCTTCTTTATAATATTTATTTCTTTCGGTGTGGATCATATTTCCTACGGAGGTAATTTTTATCTTTTGTTAATGTGATAGATTTATTGTAACACCCTGATATTTTGTGAGAAGTATATTTTTTTATGTCTTATGTTATATGCAACATCAAAGGAATCTTTCACTGCACACAACACTAGCTTGGTTTGCGTTACATGCAATCATGACCTTCCTCGATAGCGTGTGTAGTACACAATAACGGGTTTCACTAAACAATGATATATTGTTATAATATGGACTAGCCATTATGAATAGTATTAACTAAATTATAAATTTTATAACATTATTATTCATCTTACATGTAAGTACCTGAGATTTTATAAGATATATTATTTTTAATTTCTTTCATATCTTCTGTTGTATGCTAAACCAAGATTATCTTGTGCTATACGCAACACCGTATTAGCTTTCAGTATACACAACACTAATCTTGGATCGTGTTATACACAATTTCAAGTTTGTTTGATAGTAGTTATTCTACGCAACATTGAGTGCATATATATATATATATTCAATGTATAAATGAAATATGGTTGAATTTTTTTATACGCAGCAACAAAGGAGTCTTGCACTACACCTAACCCTGACTTGGCTTGTATTACACGCAATCGCAACCTTCCTCGATAGCGTGTGTTGTACGCAATACCGGGTTTCACTAAACAACAATATATTGTAATAATATTATTATGGACTAGACGTTATGAATATTATTAAATAAATTTTGAATTTTATAACATTATTATTCATCTTAAACATTTTATTTATCATGTTATGTGAAAAAAATAATTTTTTTTCTGGTAAAATAAGTATTTTTCAAAAAATGAGGTTTTTCCACCTTTTGATGGCGCACCCACTTTAAATATAGTTTTTGAAATGTTTATAAGTTCAATTTGAAGAAATAAAATTCTTCTTTGTGATAAGGATATAAAAATTTACTTTGGATAAAATTTTCATATTATTCTGATAACTTTTATATTTTAATGATTAGTAAAAACACGCTATATTTTAATTAAAAACAACTGTTTTCATTGTAATAATTTATATGGTTAAATTATGATATAGAATGGTTTTAAAGTATAAATAGAATATATTTTTACCATTTAATATAATTTATGTAATTAGCATTTATTTTACATTGAATTCATAGGTAAAATCATTTCAATCTTTTGCAATGTTTTAACTTTTAAAACTCGTTTTCTTAATAGCGGGATTAATTTTAAATTAAATACCGAAACTTCTGTGTTTTAAATTTTAAAAAATGTATTCCATATTTGGAATCAGTAGGTCCAAATTATGTTAATAGGCTACTTTTTATTTTTGGTCACTATGAATAGTAACTATGGTAATTTTTATTTACTTCAGTTAAAGATAAATCGGGTAATTAAGGGTAAACCTAAGATTATAAAATTACCCTAACACATGCCAAAATTATTTTGGATGACTAAAAGTCGACCCATATCACTTAAGGGTTGGATTAGATTCATTTTATGGACTTTTGATCATGAAAATAATTTAATTATTATTATTACCAAAGAAAGTGACAACATGTCACTCTCTTAAAACTTATAAGTATAATAATTTTAATTTAGTGATAAACTTCATGAAACGTAAAACATGAATATTATACAGAAATCTAACAAAAGTATCTACATCATGAGAATTTATTTATAATTTTTATGGGTTAAATAATTTTCATTAATGGTGACACAATAGTGATGCAGAAATTGTTTATTTAGTGAAAAATCAATAATATAGTTATTATTAAAATAACAATACCTATAAAAAGGACCAGAGACATGACCAAACATTATTGGTCGAGTATATATATACCCTAATCATCCAAGGGTATATTTTTGGAACATTTGGATTCTTATAAAACTGATTATGAAATTTATATTATTTTATTTTAAATGATGTCAAAGATGTCACCTTGATAATTTAATAAATATAAAAATTTAAATGTTTTGATTTTAAGATGATAAATTCAAGTAAGAATATTATTATGAAAGTTATTATATTTATCTTCATCATAATATTTTATTTTAAATTTTTATGAAACAAATAAGTATATTAAATAATTATAAACAAAATGTTGTAGTAATTATTTTATTAAGAGATATACCAAATAAAAGGTTTTACAAATATTGAAATAAATATTATATGAACTATTTAATGTTCTAAAATAATTTTATATATAAATATGACATGTTATGAATCTATTAATGATTTTATTTCGAACATATCTTCTGTATAAATTTTATTTAAATTCAAATAAATGCATAGTGTCAAAATTGACACTATTGTTATTTTATAAAAATTACATATTATAAAATTGTTTCAAAATAAAAAAATATTTAAAAATTCTAAATCAAAATTTATATAGTATAAAATGTCATAAATTATCCAATTATAGAAATTAACAACACATAAGTGATTATTTATAACCATTTAAAATTTATAATATTATTACCACAAATAAAATTAAACAGATTAAATAAGGATAAATCCAAATGATAAGGTTTAAAATAAGCTCCAAACATGTCTAAATTTTATTTTTTGTTGGGATTACAACCATATATCATCTAATATTCTAATTTAGTAATTTTTCTAGGTTTTTATATGGGGTTTGAATTTATATTAATCTAATATTTTTGAGGATTCCAAAGGTGCCCCTCTCCTCCCTTATAAAAGGGAACCTCCTACCTCTCCTCCTCACACCATTTTGAGCCTTGAATCTCGGAAAAACTCTGCCCATTTCACCTCCCTGATTCCTTAGAAACATTATAGAGGTACTGGTCTTCCCAAAAGACCATCTCTAGTGCCTTAAGAGGAAGTTCAAAGGAGGCACTTCGAGAAAGAGGTAATACCTTCTACCGATCCATTCAAGTTTCTTTCTTCTTCTACTTCTTCTTATTTAGTTGTCTCATTATAAAGTAATAACATCAGTATTACTTATATACTTATATGTTATTATAAATATGAAACAACCCTATTTCACCTTCTATCCATCCTACAGAAAATGAAATCACCGCGCGTGCGTACGTACGGAATACCGTCTCCACGCCATGGTGTAATCTGTTTTCAACCACCACCTTACTTGGATGGGTATAATGGTGTAAATAAATAACCATATATGATTATTTTAATGTGATATTTATTATGAAATATTATACATACACTTCAATACAATTCCACGATCATGGGAATGATATCATCGCTCGTGCGTACGTACGGACTACCGTCTCCACGACATGATGAGATTCATTCTCCATGTTAACCATTCAAAAATGATTATAAAGTATATATAATGAATAATAATGAAATATATGACATAATGAATCTACTGTATTTATATATATATATATATCTCTGTGTGTGTGTGTGTGTCATCTACTTACTTCCATTCAAGTCAATAAAGAAAGGAAAACAACGTTCATGCATACGTACGACCTACCATCTTCATGAACGGTGTGTTTCATTTCATTTATATATCTATTATATATATATATACTGAATATATATGATATATAAATAATGTTTTAAATTCTAGAAGTAATTAAATTATGATATATGTAATAATAATATCAAGAACACCAAGTCCAAACACGTACAATAAATGAAACAATTTTACCCAAAACACTACTTTAACATGGAATTGACAAATGAACAGGTAATATAAATACCTAAGTGAACCATATATGATATAATAACAAGGAATATGATTATGTAATAATTCAATGACATTATTTAAATCATTATACAGGAGGTTCAGATACATATGAAGCCTATCAGACATAAGGTAATGGATAATTATTCCAATCTCATTCTTATCCGAGATTGTTTATTTGTAAGTATTTATTGGGGTTATGTTTATCATCCATGTTCATGTTTTCTAAAAATGTTTTCATAAAATGTTTAGTATTATTCCATGTATGTTTAAAGTCATTTTTACCCTTTTATGACTTTTTCCACAAGGTTTGGAAGGAATCTTTCTTTTTTTTACAATACGAGGTACTTTTTGACTTTTCCGACAAAAGTACGAGGAGAATGTTTTTTTAACTTATACGACATGAAAGGATTTTTATGGTTTTTTAAAGACTTATTTTGATGAAGCTCCTCCAAAATATTTCATGACTATTTTCCACAAAATCTCTTTCTTTCTAAAATTGCATGACGTTTTGTGAAAAGAAATTGATTTTGAAGAAGAAAGGATATTTTCCTCAAGAATTCATTTTAAGTGTTTTATCAAAACAATTTTTCCATATAAGATGACATTATTTCATATGTGTATGTTTCAAGTATAATGTCTCTATGATTTACATAGTTTCACTTTTCTTATGACGAAATGATATCCATTTGTTTTATATGGATTATGTGATGATGGGATGATGTTTATGAAACCCATTTTATTAGTTGGGTTATTATGAATGATGTATGTTTATTTTGTGGAACAAGTAATAATGATTTCATTATGAGATGGGTGGGACCTATATCTCCCTCCAATTCATTGGGTAAGATTTATATCTCATGAGATAGACATGGTTGGAACAGAAAGTTAAACCGGTTTAGTAATACAGGACTGGAACGAGGAGTGAACTCGATTCAGAAAGGGACTTTGTCCACTAAGATGGTCTTGGAAGCAATGCCTTGGCTACTATGGAAATCATAACATGTGCTTAATGGTTTCCACAATTACATGTTTTATTCCCATGCTATTTTATCATGATTAATGTTTCTTTATGATCTATGACTTATGAACTACCATGTTTTATGTCATTGCTCCAGAATTTGATGTTTAAACATTATGTTCATGTTTTGAAGTTCAAATGGGTATGGTTTTTTTTATTGTTTCCATTCTTACCCTTACTGAGCATTTTAGCTCACACTTTTTATGTTTTCTTTTCCCCAAGATATAAAGAAAGGTTTTAGGTAAGAAAAAAGGGGAAGATCTTTATGGGAGATGTTGAAGATCTTTCACCATGATTAGAAGATTATGTTCTGAGTTTCCAAAGAAACTAAACTATTACGGTCCTTGTGTGTTTGTTTTTGTTATGTATTAAGTATTCCGCAAAAGTAATGTAATGTCCATGTACGTCAAGATTTGGGTCTTTACAGTTGGTATCAGAGGTTTGGTTTAGTCAACCTTTGGAAACTAGGATGTGAGAACTTTAGTGAGATCCCTAGAGATATTTCTAAGGTATGTCTAGGGATGTCCCTAAGGTTAAGTATAAGTATAGGTTATAGTCCTAGAATTACAGTAACGATATTATAATTAAACCTAAGATTTTAGATATTAATGTTAATCTCCCTTGATTATGATTTAGGCCTCTCACACTATTCTTTTTGGGTTTTAGAAAATGGATGGAAACAGGAGGATTCATGATAATGGAGGATATGATGGAAAATGGAATGAAATTATTCATGAGCTACCAAATTAAATGGAATTTGGAAGGCGAAACATCGTTATTATGCCTAATCATAAATCTCATAATATGATCAATAATCTCAGCTTTGTAAGATTCATAACTCAGCAAATAAGAGAAATATAGAGTTTAATGATGATCATAGAGGAAAGAAAGTTCAATTTCCCTCATGTAAGTCATGTGGGAAGAGGCATCAAGGAGAATGTTTCAAAGGAACTGGAAGATGCTTTGGTTGTGGAAAAGAAGGACACAAAGCCAGTAATTGCAAAGGAAAAGGATCAGTTAACACCATTGACAAGGATAATGGTATTGCTAAGACATAAACAATGGTTAAATGTTTTAAATGTGGAATGCACGGGCATTATGAAAACAAATTCCCTAAGGGAAAGTCTCATGAGGAGAATCATCATGGATGTATGGGTATTATTTATGTTGATGATGAAGAAGAGACTACAAATGATCTGTGAGATGGAAGAATTGTTGAAGCTCAGTCAAGGGTTTAAGAAGGTAGTGGAATGATTTACGTTGTATAGGTAATGATACTATGGAATAAAGACACATATAAGGATTGTTACACTATTGTTTTTCCTAAAGTATTTGAAAGTATATTTTACCGGTAACCCTGAAAGGTTATTCAGATATTTTTGGAAAGTAGATGATATGCGCATAATGAAGGGATAAGGAGATAATTAGATTTTTGAGAGTATTGATGAGCTCATGACTGATATAAGGACTGATTATCCAATAAAAACACATATGTTAATTACATTTTAATGGTATTAAATGTTCATTTTTGATCTTATGGGCCTGAGTTAGTGGATTTTAATTTTGAACATCCATTCTCATCATTTGTGCACTTCATGCCTAATGTACACCAATTTATGCCCAATGAGTCATCTGATTATAAGGAATGTAATTATACATATTTTAATTTGATATTTTGTGAAATTTATCTTCACTTAAATTTAAAAATTTTTCATTCAGGGATCAATGGATGATTCATAAAGGATTAAAAAGATATTTGGCGATGATAAGAAACAATTCTGGAGAAGGCAGATTGGACACCATCCTACTGATGAGAATGTGGGGCCCACAATACAGGCCCAATAAATCCCAAATTCCGTAGGATTCTAGAAGACATATATATGAACAAATCATTATTCAGGATCCAGTACTGAGTCTGCCTCCATTAGGGTTATTTAAGCGCCCCAAGTTAGAGATAAAATTCTGGGCTAGATTCTGCGGCCCAGAAAAACAGCCCACTAATATGATCCTATCTCGGAATACACAACTCCAAATGAGCCCAACGTTTACAGGAGGTTATAAGACATCAGGGGATCCATTTTCTTATTTTATGGTCTACTGTTTTCCGGCCATATAGAAGGACTTCCAAGCGCGTCTGTTCGATGAATGAAAGCTGGCTGCCACCTTGGGTCAAGGGTGGAAAAATCAACTCTCCCTTACTTTCCACCCACCTATGGACTACCAAAATTAATTGAAGAGACTTGTACTGCTGGAGGCTCGAACCAAGGGATAAAAAATTCTTATTTAAGGTAGTGGTGGTGGAGGATTTGATAATCTTGGGTGTTTGGTTTAATTGTAATGTTATGATGCCACTTTGTGTTTGTAATCGCATTTCAATTTCCATGTAAGTTTCCTTTTTGTACTTCTTTGTTCTTAATCAACATATTTCTCTTTTATTATTCCCATTTATTCCATTAAAACTTTATAATCACAAATTATAGTGATATCTCTTTGTTGTGCTGAATTATTTCACACATAGGTGTGAATTTCATTCACACACACGGAGGAGTGCTCGTTATTTCCGCAGTTTTAATTTCTTCAATCTAATTCTTGTAAGCCATCTTCTGCCCACCATTGAGAGTATACCATCAATGGAGGGTAACCATTTAATGTATTGATCTTAGGAAAAATAAAAGGCTGTATTGAATGTTATTTTATGAACAAATTTTTGCTAATTGGTTAACTAATTTAAGAATTCCATTCTTCAGTGGTTTCCACTCTTCATATTCACTGTGTTTGAGGAAGATAAATCCAATTACTAAAAGGACCATATACCTTGGAGACATCATGAATTTGGTTCTATAAGTTTGTAGGGGATTAGTAATTGAGTTTATTTGCATCAAACCAGAAAATGATGATGGTAGTGTTTTTTTGACGAATGGATTCATCAAGAATTAATTAAACCAAAATTTTCTAAAGAAGTAAAATTCATTCAATCCATCCCTAGCATAATCTTAAGATCAACCCATTTTCATTTAATTGAATTAACTTAAGTCCCTTATAGTTCACTTAAAACCATATAAAATCAACCCAAGTTGTCCACTTCATATCCAAAAAAAATCCATAGAATGTACGTGTCTATAGGTTACTTCTTAGGTATATGAGGATTCGACAACCCAAGCTAGACTACAAGGACCGTTCTACTTTCATCCCTTGGGTAACTTTGAGCGTGAATAAAATTTTGGTGCTGTTTACAGGGACCCAATTAAGTCATCTAAACACCCATTCTATTCTCCCCATTTCTTCCTTTCTCATCCAAATTCTCCTATCTTGTCCCTTTCTCGTTTTTTTTCTTTTGGCGCATGTTCGCCTCCACCCGCGATCAATCAAACCGTCTAGTTAGGGTGGATAGTACTAGGATAGGGGAGTCAAGTACACCAAGGGAACTCTTTACAATAGATCCTAATATTCATAATACTCAAGAGTCAAAAATTGATCCTATTTCAATGGAAGGTCTTCAAAGAAACCAACTCATAAACCCGGATGGGAACCAAAATGGAAACCCAAATGAGGCAGCCCAAACTTGGGGAATTCAATGGATCAAACCATGAATGACTACCTCACTCCATCTTCGACCAATGCCCCCTCATGTATTAGACACAATTCTATAGGAGATGAAAATTACATCTTTAAACCCCATGTTCTAAACCACCTTCCAACCTTTCACGGGATGGAGTCTGAGATTCCCTACCTTCACATTAAGGAATTCAATGACATTGTAGAAACCATGTGTCCCCCACATCAACTAGAATCAGATAAGATGAGGCTATTTCCTTTTTCTTTAAATTATCTAGCTAAAAATTGGCTAAAAAATTTGAGACGATCATCCATAAACTCTTGGTACCAACTACAAAGAGAATTCTACAAAAAATACTTTCCGCAACACAAAACAATTGCACTTAAAAAGAGTATCGAAAACTTTTTTGAAAAAGAGGGAGAGTCATTATATGAAACATGGGAGAGGTTCAAAGACACTCTAAACATGGTTCCACACCATGGTTTTTCTATAACTGAATAAGTGAGAATTTTCTATGAAGGGTTGGGTCTGGGGAACAAACAATTCATTGACATGATGTGTAATGGAACATTTAAAAACAAAGCCCCAAATGATGCTTACGAGTATCTAGAAATACTTTATGAACAAAAACAAACATGGGGAACATCACCTTATTCTGAAAATCCACAAATAACTACTAGAAATCATACATTTAGAGAAGAGGAAATCATCAGGGCTAAACTCACAGCACTCTCTAGGAAGGTTGAAGAGATAGACCTTAGGAAAGTCCATGAAATCCTAGCTGTTGACCCTGTTTGCACAATTTGTGACAAACATGACCATAAGACAGACAACTGCCCAACCATTCCATCCATCAAGGATGTTCTTTTAGGAGGACCCCGACAGAAGTAAATGCCTTGAAATTTCAAAATCCTCAATACCAAAACAACTTCAACCCAAAGTATAATGACCACCCAGGATTCCGCTGGAAAGATAACCAACAACCTTGCCAACCATAGGGACAGAATCCTTACCCCCATCAGAACTGCCAATCCCATAACCAGTTCCAAACCCAACCTATCTAATACCAACAGCCACCGGTCCATTTTCAACAAACCATCCCACCTCCAAAATATCCCCCTGGGATAAACCAATCTACTCAAGCACCAACCCAAACTGTTCCACAAATCCTACTAGAACAACTGTGCAAAAAATGGAGAGGATGAACTCGGAAGTCTCTTCCCTAAAACAAGATCGTAAAACCATCAAAACTGGAAAGGAACCCATTCCTACTCAGGCGGTTCCATCCTCAACTTCAAGGGGAGAGTCAAGTTGTGCTCAAACAACTCAAGAATAACTAAAGGCTGTGAATATTTTAAGTAGTGGGAAATCAATTGAGAAACCTGAACATCTAATTTAGAACTCACCTGAAGATTCAAACTTGGATGAAAATTCAAATGAACCACAAGATCAAACTGAGGAAACTAATAACAATGTGAAAGAAACAACTCTTCAATAAACAACCCCACAACCAGCACCATTTTCTCAACGCATGAGGGGGAAACCCAAGCCTGAACTGAATGAAACATTGAGGGAAATCTTCTAACAAGTCAATTTGAACATTCCCCTTCTCGATTACATCCAAACCATACCTGACTACTGAAAGTACCTTAATTACTTGTGCACTTTTAAAAGAAAATTTTCACATAAAAACCAAGTCCTTTTGGATGCTAATGTGGGTACCACCATTCAAGGGACCATTCCTCCTAAGTTAAAAGACCGAGGTTTCCCTTAAATCAATGTTGAACTAGGAGAAATCAAAGTTGTCAAGGCCTTGTGTGATCTAGGTGCTAGTGTCAATCTCATCCCCTATGCCGTGTACTTCCAGTTAGGCCTAGAAGAACTCCAACCCACATCTATCACACTTCAACTTCCTGATCGTAGCATTAGGGTTCCAAAGGGGATTTTAAAGGACATTCTAGTAAAGGTTGAGAACTTCATCTACCCTGATGACTTCATTGTCCTTGATAAGCATCCAAGCTTAGGAAATAAGAAACAAACCCAAATTATCCTAGGTCGTCCCTTCCTTGCAACAATCAACTCTGTTATCCGAGTCCGAAATGGGAACATGACCATAAAATTTGGTAACATGAGTCTAGACTTGAACATCTATAATACAAGCTCACAAATAGGGGATGACGGGGACATTCATGAAGTAAACATGATAGGAATCATTGATAAAGAATACATAGAACAACAAGGAATATTTAATGACTGTTTAAGTCAGGATGATATTTATTTCCTTTGTTTACATGAAGGAAGTTTATCTCCTTAGATTGAATCATTTTCAAATTGCTCTTATGATGAAGTCTTAGGTCCAAAATTCAGTGAAACCTTTCAGGAAACCAATTTCATGGAGACCAATCAAACTTCCTTACCTAAATCTGATCAAGCCAATCTAGTAGCTAAAACTTCTACATGTGGGGAATCAATCCTATCTGAAACTATAAAAAAAGAAATTTAACTTGATCCAATGTCCCAATATTCTGCTGAGATTCTGAGCCAACCTGATCTTGAATTGAAGGAACTTCCCACTACACTCAAGTATGATTTCCTAGGGGAAAATCAAACACATCCTATTGTAATTTCTTCTTCTATTGAATCCAATCATGAGAGGATGCTTCTAGATGTCCTTAGGAAACATAAGAAATCCATTGGTTGGACCCTGTCTGATATTCCTGGGATTAGCCCACTTATCGGGAATCATAGGATTGTTCTGGAATCTGATTCAAAGCCATGTCGTCAAACTCAACGACGAATCAATCCTAATCTCATTGAGGTAGTAAGGAAAGAACTTATGAAATTGTTAAAAGCTAGTATCATATATCCCATATCTAAGAGTGAATGGGTGAGACCAATCCAAGTGGTTCCAAAAAAGGCTGGAATCACAGTGATAACCAATGAGGATGGAGAGATTCTTCCAACAAGGGTGAGTAGTGGATGGAGGGTCTGCATTAACTATAGGAAGCTAAACTCATTCACCAAGAAGGACTATTTCCCCTTACCATTCATTGACCAAGTCCTTGAGAGAGTGGCAAGTCATGCGTTCTACTATTTCTTATATGGGTACTCAGGGTATAATAAAATTGAGTTCTCCCTTGAGGATCAAGGGAAGACTACATTCACATGTCCATTCGACACCTTTTCTTTCAAACACATTACCTTAGGGTTATGCAATGCCCCCGGAACCATCCAATGGTGCATGATGGGAATCTTCTCAGACATGGTAGGGGATTTTCTTGAGGTCTTCATGGATGACTTCTCTGTGTTTGGGGATACATTTGAGGGATGTCTGCAGAATGTGGAGAGAGTCTTGTCAAGATGTGAAGAAAAAAATCTGGTCCTAAACAGGGAAAAATTCCATTTCATGGTTAAAGAGGGACTAGTTCTAGGGAATCTGGTCTCAGGTAGGGGGATTGAAGTTGATAAAGCCAAGGTTGATATCATTCTTCACCTTCCATCACCCAAAACTGTCAAGGAAGTAAGGTCTTTATTAGGACATGCTGGTTTCTATAGAAGATTCATCAAGGACTTTAGTTCAATATCCCGTCCCCTTTGTGCTCTCCAAGTAAAGGATGCTCCATTTGTTTTGATAGAAATCTGTGAGGGTTCATTCTCAACCCTCAAATCCTCTCTCACCACTCCTCCCATTATGAAATCTCCAAATTGGAACCTTCCTTTTGAACTTATGTGTGATTCTAGTGACTTTTCTGTTGGAGATGTGTTAGGACAACGTTGTGATAAAACTCTTTATGCCATTACTTATGAAAGAAAATACTTAAATGATGCTCAAATAAACTACACCACTACTGAAAAGGAGTTATGTTTTATTGTGTTTTCTTTAGAGAAGTTTAGGTCCTACATCTTAGGATCCCCCATCATTGTGTTCACTGACCATTCTGCACTAAAATACCTCTTCCAAAAACAAGATTCTAAGGCTTTATTGATTATGTGGGTCCTTCTCTTACAAGAATTTGACCTCACAATCAAGGATAAAAAGGGTGTTGAAATTTTTTTTGTCGATCACCTCTCTAGGATGGAATTGAATGAAAACTCAAATCACCTTTCTGTGTCTGATATATTTCCTGATGAACACCTATACTCTATGAGTGACTTCCCTTGGTATGCCGACATAGCCAATTTCTTAGTTATATGAGTCATTACAAAATTCTTAGGGACTCAAGATTGAAGGAAATTTATTTCTGATGTTAGACACTATGTGTTTGATGATCCATACCTCTATAAGTTCTTCCCTGACCAAGTCATTAGGAGGTGTGTTCCAGAATCTGAACAAGAGTCCATCCTTATATTCTGTCATAGTGAGGCATGTGGAGGTCACTTTTCCTCTAAGAAAACATCTGCTAAGATTCTTCAATGTGATCTTTTCTGGCCCACCCTCTCAATTGACTCATACACATTTTCTCAATGTTGTCCTAGGTGTCAAAAAGTAGGGTCCATCACAAAAAGTAATAAAATTCCACTCACTCCCATCTTAGTTGTTGAAATATTTGACTACTTGGGAATTGATTTCATGGGCCTATTACAAAATTCTAGTGGATACCTCTACATACTCTTAGCTATTGATTATTTCTCAAAATGGGTTGAATCCATTCCCACCAAGTCTAATGACCATCATGTTGTGATCCAATTTCTGAAAGAGCACATATTTTCTCTATTTAAAATTCCTAGGGCTATAATCAGTGATCGAGGAACCTATTTCTGCAATCGCCCATTCTCTTCACTGATGTCTAAGTATGGTATTTCTCATAAATTTTCCACTGCATACCATCCCCAAACCAATGGTCAAGCTGAGTTATCAAATAGAGAGATTAAGCAAATTCTTGAAAAAACTGTCAACCCCTCTTGGAAAGATTGGTCTGAGAAACTCTTAGATTCTCTTTGGGCCTATCGAACTACATATAAACCATTTTAGGAATGTCCCCATATAGGTTGGTTTATGGAAAAGCATGCCATTTACCTGTTGAAATTGAGCATAAGGCATTTTGGGAAATAAAAAAAAAGAATTTCGACATTTCTTTAGCCAAAGAAAAGAGGAAATTAGATCTTAATGAACTTGAGGAACTTAGGATGGAGGCTTATGAAAATTCAAGGATAAATAAAGCTAGAGTTCAAGCCTACCAATCTAGGAATGTCAAAGCCAAACATTTTGAACCGGAAAAATTTGTGCTCTTGTATAGTTCAAAACTTAATTTACACCCAGGAAAGTTAAGGTCAAGATGGTCAGGTCCATACATAGTGCATAAGGTGTACCCCTATGGGGTAGTAGAGATTCAAGATCCCACAAGTGGTTACATTTTCAAGGTCAATGTTCAAAGGTTAAAACCATTCATTGAATCATTTAAAAAACAAGAAATAGAGGTGGAGTTAACTGAGCCAACCTATGAACCAGAAAAAAAAATGATAGATTTAGGATCCATGTTGGGATGACGATGTTAAACAAAGCGTAGCATGGGAGGCAACCCATGGTTTTCATGTTTTCAATATTTTTGGAATAATTTTTTTATTAATCATTTTGATATATAAAAAAAATACAGACTGTTGATCTGTTCTTCTATTATAAGTATGGATGTGTTCGAAAGTGGAGAACCATATTCATCCGTGTCACGTGGTGTGATCCCTAAGTACTAACTTACCCAGAAATTAAAAATAAGACAATGTATCATCAATTGATTTCAAAAAAAGAAAGGAAAACCATAAAAATGATGAGACTTGGTATTAAATAAATTGTTCTGTTGTTTGTTTTCTTTTGGTTTCTTCTTGTTTGTATGGTTTAGGGACTATTTTTTTGGTGATACATATTCAATCAAGGAGGTGCCTACATCTCCCATGAGACCAAAGAGTGATTTGGGAGCACCACAATCATCATTATGAAGCCACCAGGTGAACTTGTTCCATGCCCTTTCCAACTCATTTCCCCCCCACCCACTTCTCCTCTATTTTCTTTTTATGAAACTAGGGACAGTTTCATTCTATGTTGGGGGGTGTGGAAAAAAATGTTTGTTAAAAAAAACAATGATAAAAAAATTAAGTAAAATTCCTTTATTATTCATATAATAACATCTTTTCTCACATTAAAACAACATAGAAAATAATTTTTATTTCCTTGACTCTTAATTTAATTCATGATTACGTTAAAATAATTGATTTTGGTAGTTTGGTTGTCCAATGAAAATTTTCATCATTTTTATTTTCATCCATTAAATCAAAATGACACAATGCACGTCCTCTAGACTATGGGGTACTAATTTGAATTTTTGGGGTCCCATAATAAATAGCATAGGCTGGTTTTATTTTTATGACTATACGAGTATTCAAAAAATAAATAAATAAATAAATAAAATAAAAATTTGCGTGTAGAGCAATGGATTGATAAAATGCGAGGCTTTCAGCACTTGGGGTTCATGACTCCAGTGTTATCTAGCCCTGAGTTTTTCACTATATCTCTATTTATGGTAATATGACTTTGTTTTTTATTAAGTTAACTCGAGACGATGCCTGAGTATGTGGGCTTCACTTGGTGCCCTAAGGCCTTTGAGTTTGGGAGTCATCGGCAAAGTCTTGCTACATGGGTTAATTTGATTAACTAAAATCTCAATTACTATGACAATATTGAAAAAAAAATCCAAAAAAAGGAATTAAGAATACTCATATTAGGATTAAATGTGATTCCACGTAGCGCTTCCATGATCTCCCCCTTGAATGAAAATGAACCCCCATATCTATTGTGATTCACAACACATCATTACACCTAATTGATTTGGATGAAGTATGATGATGGATTTGATCAAAGGAATGAGCTTGGGATTGAGATCTGCTTTTAAATTTATCTTTTTTAAAATTATCTTGATAGGTTATAAATATATATTTGTGTGCAGTTTACATTGTGAGCACTGTTTGTTATAATGTATTTGAAGAAAGGAATTCAAATAAAATCATTGAATTATTTGCTCGGGACTAGCAAATATCAAGTTGGGTGGTGTGATTATCCAATAAAAACAGATATGTTAATTACATTTTAATGGTATTAAATGTTCATTTTTGATCTTATGGGCCTGAGTTAGTGGATTTTGATTTTGAACATCCATTCTCATCATTTGTGCACTTCATGCCTAATGTACACCAATTTAGGACCAATGAGTCATCTGATTATAAGGAATGTAATTATCCATATTTTAATTTGATATTTTGTGAAATGTATCTTCACTTAAATTAAAAATTTTTTCATTCAGGGATCAATGGATGATTCATAAAGGATGAATGAGATATTTGGCAATGAAAAGAAACAATTCCGGAGAAGGCAGATTGGACACCAGCCTACTGATGAGAATATGGGGCCCAAAATACAAACACAATGAATCCCAAATTTCATAGGCTTCTAGAATACATATATAGGAACAAATAATTTTGAATTATCTAGTGCTAATTCTGCCTCCATTATGGTTATTTAAACGTCCCAATTTAGAGATAAAATAATGGGCCAGATTCTGCGGCCCAGAAAAACATCCGACGCAGATGATCATATCTCGGAATCCACAAGCTCCAATTGACCCATATTTTACAGGATGTTAGAAGACATCCGGGGCTCCATTTTCTGATTCTATGTCCCACTCTAATTCGGCCATCTAGAAGGTCTTGAAAGCACATCTGTTCGGTGAAGGAAAGCTGGCTGCCACCTCGGGTCAAGGGTGAAAAAATCAACTCTCCCTTACTTTCCACTCACCTATGGCCTACCACAATTAATTGAGGAGACTTGTACTATTGGAGGCTCGACCCAAGGGCTCAAAAATTCCTATTTATGGTAGTGGTGGTGGAGGAGTTGATAATCTTGGGTGTTTGGTTTAATTGTAATGTTATGCTGCCACTTTGTGTTTGTAATCGCATTTCAATTTCCATGTAAGTTTCCTTTTTGTACTTCTTTGTTATTAATCAAAATCTTTCTCTTCTATTCTTCACATTTATATCATTAAAACTTTATAATCACAAAGAAAAATTATATCTCTTTGTTGTGCTGAATTATTTCACACATAGGTGTGAATTTCATCCACACACACGGTGGAGTGCTTGTTATTTCCACAGTTTTAATTTCTTCAATCTAATTCTTGTAAGCCATATTCCGCCACCATTGAGAGTATAACATAAATGGAAGGATAACACTTTAATGGGTTGATATTAGGAATATGAAAAGGCTATATTGAATGTTATTTTATGAACGAATTGTTGTTAATTGGTTAACTAATTTAAGACTTCCATTCTTCAGTTATTTCCACTCTTCATCTTCACTGTGTTTGAGGAAGATAAATCCAATTACTAAAAGGACCATATACCTTGGAGTCATCATGAATTTGGTTCTCTAAGTTTTTAGGGGATTAGTAATTGAGTTTAGTTGCATCAAACCAGAAAATGATGAAGGTAGTGTTATTTTGAAGAATAGATTCATCAAGGATTAATTAAACCAAAATTGTCTAAAGAAGTAAAATTCATTCAATCCACCCCTAGCATAATCTTAAGATCAACCCATTTTCATTTAATTGAATTCAATTAAGTCTCTTAGAGTTCACTTAAAACCATATAAAATCAACCCAAGTTGGCCACTTCATAGCCAAAAAAAAATCCATAGAATGTACGTGTCTATAGGTTACTTCTTAGATCTCTGAGGATTCGACAACCCAAGCTAGACTACAAGGACTGTTCTACCTTCGTCTCTTGGGTAAATTTGAGCGTGAATCAAGGAAAAAGTTATATCATGGTTTGAGTATATAGAAATTTTGGTATGTGGAAAGTGTTAAGTTTTGACAGCATTTATGTTTTCACTAAGGTTCAATGGGTATTCATTTTTCAAGAGAATACATGATTAAGGTATTCACATGTCTGGAATGTGACCAAAAAGATATATTTTATGATATATGGGGTATAAATGATGATATTCACATGATAGGTAGATGAAATTTCTAGTAATTGTTTTCTTTATACTATGAGTTTGGACAAAAGTATTTTAGATAAGCCTAAAGATTAGAAGGAATTATGTTGGACATAAGTTAGTATTATTTAAGGATAGAAATTTTTTCGATATTATTGATGGAATGTTATGATAGTGTAGTTTATGAAAAGGGACAACATGCAGAACAGGAGACAACCCATAGCGACGGACAAGGTAGTGGGAATCAAACCCACAACTGAAGTGCGACAGGCCTTTATCACCTACCACTGGCCTACAGGAAGTTGGTGGATAGTAGAAGTGAGTTTTATTATATTAAGCGGTATGATATATGATGTATAAGTCCATTTTAGGAACCATATATGATTAATATCACTATATATGGACTTATATATATTTAATAACTTTTACTATCCTTTTGTTTGAGACAGATAGAATGACTTATCATTCTATCACATGATCTACTAACACTTCACAGAAGACAAATTCAATTTTGTTTCATTAAGAGATGATGTGGAAATTGTTCAAGGCACAAAAAACAGTAAGATTGTACCACAATCAAGTAATTATTTCTTTTAAACAATTATTCAAATTTAGGGAAATGATCTTGAATACAAAAAAAATGTTGTCCTAGTGTCCTTATATGTGATGAATCTGATGGTACCTTAAATCATCACAAATTTATGGCTTTGTGATTGTTGGCTTTTTCATAGCCATGTTCTCTACCACTATCCATCATAACATCATGGTTAGATTTTTCTTCCATATCCATATTTTCAACTATGTTCTCCTATATGGAAACCCAGTGATGAGTTACTTTGGGTAATCGTTACATTTCATACTTTAGTTTTTAAAATTATGTTTTAGTATTCCTTTTTACGATGTGGGTTTCTATGAATTATAAACGATTTATAACCCTGATGAATTTCAATGGCGAAATTCATTTTAAGGGGGGTAGAATGTGACAACCTGAGATTTTATAAGATATATTCTTTTTAATTTGTTTCATATCTTCTATTTTATGCTACACCAAGATTATCTTGCACTATACGCAACACCATATTAGCTTGCAGTATACGCAACACTAATCTTGGATCGTGTTATACACAATTTCAAGTTTGTTTGATAGTAGTTATTCTACGAAACATTGAGTGTATATATATATATATATATTCAATTTATAAATGAAATATTGTTGGATTTTGTTATACGCAACAACAAAGGAGTCTTGCACTACACGCAACCTTGACTTGTCTTGCATTACACGCAATCACAGCCTTCCTCGATAGCGTGTGTTGTATGCAATTTCGGGTTTCACAAATAACGATATATTGTAATAATATTATTATATACTAGCCGTTGTGAATAGTATTAACTAAAATTTTAATTTTATAACATTATTATTCATCTTACACATTTTATAAAACATGTTACGTGAACAAAATAGAATTTTTGGGTAAAATAAGTATTTTTCAAAAAATGCAGTTTTGCCGCCTTTTGATGGAGCAACAAATTTTAATCTAGTTTTTGACATGTTTATAAGTTCAATTTGAAAAAATAAAATTCTTCTTTGTGATCAGGATATAAAAATTTACTTTGGATTAAATTTTCATATTATTCTGATAACTTTCATATTTTAATGAATAGTAAAAACACGATATATTTTAATTAAAAACAACTTTTTTCATCGTAATAATTTATATGGTTAAATTATGATATAGAATAGTTTTAAAGTATAAATATAATATATTTTTATCATTTAATATAATGTATGTCATTAGCATTTATTTTACCTTGAATTCATAGGTAAAATCATTTCAATCTTTTGCAATGTTTTAACTTTTAAAACTCATTTTCTTAATAGCGGGATTAATTTTAAATTAATTACTGAAATTTATATGTTTTTAATTTTGAAAAATGGATTCCATATTTGGAATCATTAGGTACAAATTATGTTAATATGCTACTTTTTATTTTTGGGTACTATGAATAGTAACTTCGGTAATTTTTATTTACATCAGTTAAAGATAAATCGGGTAATTAAGGGTAAACATAAGATTATAAAATTACCCTAACAGATTAAAAAATTATATTGGATGACTAAAAGTCGACCCATATCACATAATGGTTGGATTAGATTCATTTTATGGAATTGGACCATGAAAATAATTTAATTATTATTATTACCAAAGAAAGCGACAACATGTCACTCTCTTAAAACTTATAAGTATAATAATTTTAAATTAGTGATAAACTTCATGAAACTTAGAAAATTAATATTCTACATAAATCTAAAAAAGGTATATACATCATGAGAATTTATTTATAATTTTTATGGTTTAAATAAGTTTCATTAATGGTGACACAATAGTGATGCAAAAATTGTTTATTTAGTGAAAAATCAATAATATAGTTTTTATTAAAATAACAATACCTATACAAAGGACCAGAAACATGACCAAACATTATTGGTCGAGTATATATATACCCTAATCATCCAAGGGTATATTTTTGGAACATTTTGAGTCTTATAAAACTGATTATGACATTTATATTATTTTATTTTAAATGATGTCAAAGATGTCACCTTGATAATTTAATAAATATAACAATTTAAATGTTATTATTTTAAGATGATAAATTCAAGTAAGAATATTATTATGAAATTTATTATATTTATATTAATCATAGGATTTTATTTTAAATTTTTATGCAACAAATATGTATATTAAATAATTATACAAAAATGTTGTAGTAATTATTTTATTAAGAGATGTACCAAATAAAAGGTTTTAAAGATATTAAAATAAATATTATATGAACTATTTAATTTGATCCACTAATTTTATAGATAAATATGAAATTTTATGAATCTATTAAAGCTTTTATTTTGAACATATCTTCTGTATATATTTTATTTAAATTCAAACAAATGCATAGTGTCAAAATTGACACTATTGTTATTTTATAAATATTACATATTATAAAATTGTTTAAAAATGAAATAAATATTTAAAAATTATAAATTAAAATTTATATAGTCTAAAATTTCATAAAGTATCCAATTATGTAAATTAACAACACATAAGTGATTATTTATAACCATTTAAAATTTATAATTTTATTACCACAAATAAAATAAAATAGATTAAATAAGGATAAATCTAAATGATAAGGTTTAAAATAAGCTCAAAACATGTCTAAATTTGATTTAATGATGATATTACAACCCTATATCATCTAATATTATAATTGAGTCATTTTTGAAATTTTTATGTGGGGTTTGAATTTATATTAAATTAATATTTTTGAGGATTCCAAAGGTGCCCCTATCCTCCCTTATAAAAGGGAACCTCCTCCCTCTTCTAATCACACCATTTTGAGCCTTTTATATTGGCCAAACTATGCCCATTTAAATTCTCCACTTTCTTATAAACCTTATAGAGGTACTAGTCTTCTCAAAAGACCAACTCTAGTGCCCTAAGAGGAAGTTAAAAGGAGGCACTTCGAGAAAGAGGTAATACCTTCTACCGATTCATTCAAGTTTCTTTCTTCTTCTACTTATTCTTCTTTAGTTGTATCATTATAAAGTAATAAAATCAGTATTAATTATATATGGATATATTATTATAAATATTAAACAACCCTATTTCACCTTCTATCCATCCTACGAAAAATGAAATCACCGCGCGTGCGTACGTACGGAATACCGTCTCCATGCCGTGGTGTAATCTGTTTTCGACCACCACCTTACTTGGATGAGTATAATGGTGTAAATAAATATCCATACATGATTATTTTAAAGTGATATTGACTCTGAAATTTTATACATACACCTCAATACAATTCCACGATCATGGGAATGATATCATCGCTTGTGCGTACATACGGACTACCGTCTCCACGACGCGATGAGATTCATTCTCCATGTTAACCATTCAAGAATGATTATAAAGTATATATAATGAATAATAATGAAATATATGACATAATTAATCTACTTTATTTATGTATATATATATATTTCATCTACTTACTTCCATTCATGTCAATAAAGAAAGGAAAACAACATTCTTGTGTACATACGGCCTACTGTCTCCATGAATGGTGTGTTTCATTTTATTTATCTATGTATTATATATATATATACTGAATATATATGATATATAAATCATGTTTTACATTCTTGAAGTAATTAAATTATGATATTTGTAATAATAATATGAAGAACAACAAGTCCAAACACGTACGATAAATGAAACAATTTTACCCAAAACACTACTTTAACATGAAATTGACAAATGAACGGGTAATATAAATACCTAAGTGAACCATATATGATATAATAACTAGGAATATGATTTTGTAATAATTCAATTACATTATTTATATCATTATACAGGAGGTTTAGATACATATGAAGCATATCAGAAATAAGGTAAGGGATAATTATTCCAATCTCATTCTTATCCGAGATTGTTTATTCGTAAGTATTTACTAGGGTTATGGTTATCATCCATGTTCATGTTTTCTAAAAATGTTTTCATAAAATTTTCCGTATTCTTACATATATTTTTAAAGTCATTTTTACCCTTTTATGACTTTTACGACAAGGTTTGGAAGGAATCTTTATTTTGTTTACCATACGAGGTACTTTTTGACTTTTTCGACAAAAGTACCAGGATGATGTTTTTTTAACTTATACGGCATGAAATTTTTTTTACGGTTTTATAAAGCCTTATTTTTTATGATATTTCCTTGAAAATATTTCATGACTATTTTCAAAAAAATATCTTTCTTTTTAAAATTGCATGACGTTTTGTGAAAAGAAATTGATTTTGAAGAAGAAAGGATATTTTCCTCAAGAATTCATTTCAAGTGTTTTATCAAAACCATTTTTCTATCTAAGATGAAGTTATTTCATATGTGTATGTTTCAAGTATAACGCCTCTATGATTTACATAGTTTCAATTTTATTATGATGAAATTATATCCATTTGTTTTATATGAATTATGTGATGATGGGATGATGTTTATGAAACCCATTTTATTCGTTTGGTTACTATGAATGATGTATGTTTATTTTGTGGAACAAGTAAGAATGATTTCATTATGAGATGAGTGAGACCTATATCTCCCTACAATGCATTGGGTAAAGATTTATATCTCATGAGATAGACATGGCTGGAACGGAAAGTTAAACTGATTCAGTAATACAGGACTGGAACGAGGAGTGAACTCGATTCAGAAAGGGACTTTGTCCACTAAGATGGTCTTGGCAGCAATGCCTTGGCTACTATGGATATCATAACATGTGTTTAATGGTTTCCACAATTAGATGTTTTATTCCCATGCTATTTTATCATGATTAATGTTTCTTTATGATCTATTACTTATGAACTGCCATGTTTTATGTCATTGCTCAAGAATTTGATGTTTAAACATTATGTTCTTGCTTTGAAGTTCAAATGTGTATGGATTTTTTATTTTTTCCATGCTTACGCTTACTGAGCATTTGAGATCGGCCTTTTTATGTTTTCTTTTACCCAGGATATAAAGAAAGGTTTTAGGTTAGAAAAAAAGGGGAATATCTTTATGGGAGATGTTGAAGATCTTTCACCATGATTAGAAGATTATGTTCCAAGTTTCCAAACACACTAAACTATTATGGCCCTTGTGTGTTTGTTTTTGTTATGTATTAAGTATTATTCAAAAGTAATGTAATGTAATGTCCATGTATGTCAATCTTTGGGTCTTTAGATTTTATATTTTCTAGAATATGGTATGATAACAAAATAAATTTTTCAGGTAAAATAAGTATTTTTCATAAAATGCAGTTTTGGCGCCTTTGGATGGAGCACCCACATTAAATATAGTTTTTGACATATTTATAAGTTCAATTTGAAAAAATATAATTCTTCCTTGGAATCAGGATATAAAAATTTAATTTGGATAAATTTTTTATATTATTCTGATAACTTTCATATTTTAATGAATAGTAAAACCACGCTATATTTAAATTAAAAACAACATTTTTCATCACAATAATTTATATGGTTATATTATATTTTTAATTGTTTTTAAAGTGTAATTAGAATATATTTTTACCATTTAATCCAATTTTGGTCATTGGAATTAATTTCACTTTGAATTTGGACATAAAAAAGTGTTGATCTTTTGATAGTTATTATATCTTAAAAACACGCTATTTGTTTTAATAACAAGAATTAAATTTAAAATTAATTAATTACACATATATGTTTGAATTTGGAAAAATATACATAATTTTTTAATTCGTAATATCAAATATAGCTTAGGCTGACTTTTTGTAATTTTTCTTAAAAACTTCAATTTTTGATGAATAGTGAAACCACTTAGTGGTAGTTAAAAAACTGACTCTTTTATTTAAATAAAATTTTACCAATTCTATGATTTTAATTTCAAAAATCCCACATACATGGTTGTTATCAATAAGTAAAATGTGGTTCAATAAGATGAAAATAATTTTTGGTGAATAGTAACTTTTGACTTTTATTTACCGCTGTTAAAGGTAAATAGGGTAATTCAAGGTTAAAAGAATATTATAATAATTCGAAATTACCTTAAAATTTGTTATAACCTTATTGGACGAGTAGTGGCCGACCATGGGCATCCTTGTGTCAATTTTGGGACCCCATTGAGCCACTTGGTAGTGATAATGACAATTTGGATTAATTATATTAATGTAAATACAAAATTGGCATTAACAAAAATCTTTCAGTAATTAATTTTTATAAGGGGTTATATAAATTATATTTTCAACTATAAATATTAATTGGAAAGATAAAAATATTTCCTACATGGTGGTGTTTTTTTTAATTTTTAGACATCAAATAAAATAAATTATTTATGACACAATAATGATGCAGTATTTACCTCATTAATAAATGATTTAAATAAATAAGATTATAATGATTAACATATTATCCAAAACATGTCAAATTATGATTGGATGATTTTATTTCGACCATGATTCATCTTATCCTCGTCTTTAATGATTTTTGGACCTTTTGAAACCGAATATAAGTTTATAATAAAATAATATTTTTACACTTTCCAAAGGTGCCCCTCTCCTCCCTTATAAAAGGGCACCTCCTCCATCTCCTCTTTACAAAACTTTGAGCCTTCATGCTCAGCCAAAACCTGCCCATTACTCTTATAAAATACCCTAGTAAAATTCTAGTGGTCCTGGTCTTTTTCAAAAACCAACTTTAGTGCCCTAAGAGGAGCTTTCAAAGAGGCGTGTCAAAGAAGAGGTAACATCCTTTACTGATTCTTTCAAATTTATTTCTTCTTCTACTTCCTCTTCTTTAGTTGTTTCACTATGAAGTAATAAAATCAGTATCACTCATATACTGATATGTTATTATAAATATGAAACAACCCTATTTCACCTTCTATCCATCCTATGGAAAACTAAATCACCGCATGTGCGTATGTACGGAATACCGTCTCCACGCCGTGGTGTAATGTGTTTTCCACCACCACCATACTTGGATGGGTATAATGGTGTAAGAAATAACTATATATGATTATTTTAAAGTGATATTGATTCTGTAATATTATACATAAACTTCAATACAATTCCACGATCATGGGAACGATATCATCGCTCGTGCGTACGTACGGCCTACCGTCTCCACGATGTGATGCGACTCGTTATAAATGATCTTCATTGAATAATGATCATATAAATGAATTGAATGAATAAATATGATATATATTACACTAATACCATTATGTAAATGAGGTATCTATAACCTAAAAATAGGAATACAAATTTATTCGACAAAACATGCATAAGAACATAAAGCAATGAACACCCGAATAACAAGTAGCAATGAAATATTACTAATAAGAAGATAATAATATAACCATATATGATATAATAACAATTAATATGATTACGTAATAAGTCAATGATATTATTTAAATCATTATACATGAGTTTCAGATATGTACGAAGCAAATCAGACCTAAGGTAAGGGAAAATCTCGTAATCTCATTTTTATCCGAGATTTTTTATACTTCAGAACTTACTGGGGAATATTTATCATCCACATACACATTTCCTCAATATTTAATATTATTTATATCCTAATACAATTGTTTAAATCCAATTTTACCCTTTGGTGAGTAAAGGATATGAAAGGAATCTTTTTTTGTTTTTAGTACGAGGTACTTTTTGACTTTTCTGGTCAAAGTATGAGGAGAATTTTTTTTAAGTTATATGGCATGAATAGATTTTTATGATTTCATTGAACATTATTTCCATAAAGCTTCCATTACAAGTTTTCAAGTTTATTTTTTAATCAACTTCTTTTAGTTTAAAATTTTATGACATGTTAATAAAGGAAAAATGTTTTTGAAGTAGAAAGGATATTTTCCTCAAGAATGGAGTTCAAGTGTTTTGTCAAATTTATTTTCCATCTAAGATAATATAGGGTTCTGTTTCTATACCTATTTTTACATTTATTTGATTATGTAATGATGGAATTAATTTTATAATGTCTTTTTATCTTATATGGATTATGATATTATGGCATGATGTTTAAGAATCCCATTTTTATTACATGGGTTATGCTATGATTTATGATTTTGTGGCACACATAAGAATGGTTTAATTATGAGATGGGTGAGACCTATATCTCCCTCAAATTCATTGGGTAAATATTTATATCTCATGAGATAGACATGGCTGGAATGGCAGGTTTATCTGGTTCAGGACTGAAACGAGGAGTGAACTTAGTTCAGAAATGGACTATGTCTGCTAGGATAGTCTTGGAAATGAGTCTTCACTACTAAGAAATGATTCTCTATGATTATGTGTGTATGAAAAAAAGTATCATGTTTTAAGTTATGATTATTGGGATTACATCTCACTACTATGATTTATCCCCTGTTATGATATTCTGATCTCTTTTGCTGGTTAATATTTTCAAAATGTTATCTTCTTATGAATATGATATGATTGATATTTCTTTTGTTTACCCTTACTGAGAATTTAAGCTCACCCTTTTATATGTTTTTTCTCCAGGTTTGGAAGAAGGGTATGAAGTAGGATTTTCCAAAATGGACTGTAGATATGATGAAATAAACGGAAGACAATGTTGATAACTTATGAACGAGTTGTTTATGTTTCCCAGTTTCTAAAGACACTATACTTATATGATCCTATCATGGTTTTGTTATATGTTATAATATGTATGCTTTAATTCTGAAGTAATAACCATGTATGTAAAGTATGGGTCGTTATATTTATCACATCCCTTTTAATCCCAAACATTCCGAAATTTTTCTTAACAACTAGAATGTTAGTAAAATTAGTTGAACTTTTAAATTTAGTGGGTAAAGATTTAACTTGATTATTTAATTGATCATTTCCTATAGATTTAGATGATTCTTATTATACATTCGAAGCCTTGATGAAATTTTCACTCATCTTTATTTTGGTGGCTTCAACCTCAAGAAGATTTGGCTGAGTTTTTTTTAAATTTATCTTCCTTTGAAAATGGACTTTTAATTAGGTCTTCAACCATAATTACTTATTTAGAAATTTTTAGTTCTTAGTTTGGGATATCCTGGATGTACTATTCCTCTTACATAAGTAAATATTTTCCTTCTTTAACATCTTTTTCATCTTATTTTTTCATCATTCTGATTTATTTCTTCAGAGTTTGGGTTTTCCTAAGACCTGATACACATTCTCATCTAAGTTGACATTATCTATAGGATTCACCAACTCCTCTATATTCTACATTGTTTTAAAAATATTACTTTTTCTCAACATTCTAAAATAAGTTTCTGATACTTTATAACAATTTATATTTTGGTGAATCAATATTATCTAAGTCAGATTCAAATATCTTACCCAACATAATTCTTTTATTTCTAGTGTACTTTTTTGCACTATTGTACTTATTTTCTTCCTTAGAAGTTCTGTTCGATTTCTTCCATTGATTCTTTTCTTTAGAATAATCTTCAAATTCACAAACATTCTTCTTGGTATAGTTCATAGAAAATTTCCCAATTCCACCACACTCCAAAACGTTGACAGGAAGTTTTACTCCATACTTTCCTCTTCATATTTGATAATTATTTGAGATAAGTGACATGATTTTTTCATTCAACTCATAATATTACTTATCCTAAAAATCATAAAGATTAATATATTATGGATCTTAAATTTTCATCCATTTAATATTTGATATTATTTTTGAATACTGAGGAATTTATCATTTATTTTTCAATAAGAAGGTTATACCATTCATCCAGAGATAAATAATCATTATCTTTTAAAGTAGAAATTTTAGAATCAAACATGTCAAGTTTATTTCTCATGAGTTTCTTAACAATTGTATAATCATCCAGTACATCTCTAAAACCTTTAATGTTACATACAACATCAGTAAATCTTATGAAGTACCCATCAGTAGTTTCTTTATCTCTAATTATTATTTATTAATCCTTACTACACCAGGTTTGTATATTCACATCCTTCAATTTAGTATTTCCTTCAGAAATATTTTTGAAATTGTCCCACCATATCTTTGTTATTTTAAGACCCATCAACTTCAGGTAAGTTTTTTCTAAAAGAGGTAAAATAATATAATTTATATCTTTTCCATGAACTTTAATATTTATCTTATTAGTAAAAATTATAGGGGAATATTAATCAATGGTTGGAAACCCAATTGTAGCATTAATGACTTCTAGGCCAAGTGACAGAAGATAGGGAATAAATTTTCTCCAACCATAATAATTTTTACTATCAAAGGTAGTAATACCTCTATATTGAAAAAATTGATATTTTTTATGATTTGGATTTATAAAGGTTACATTCCTCTCATAATAATTTAAGTTCATAAGGATCTTTGAACAAATGAGATGGGGGGGGGGGTAAATCCATTGTTATCTTTTTAAAAATTTCTTTTATTAAGAAAAATTACCAATAAAACATACTATTGTTATTTCCTTATCACCTTTTAGTAAGCTCAAATGCATGAAAAAATCAGTAACATGGTCAAAGAACACAATATTTATAAGTTTCAACCTCAGTGTGATAATGTACATCATTTCTATGGCCACTCCCATGGGTCCTTGAAAATTAAATATTATAAATAAGTGATTATAACTTTCAAGAAAATCCTTTTGAACTCCATCTATATCCTGATAGGTATGATTATACTGAATCTAATTTTTTTTACAAATTTTCTTTAAAAAACTTGATACCAAATAAAAATATTAATCTCTCTGAATATTTCTCGAATAATGTTCATTCTGAATGACTTTCTGATTCCTCTATCTTAATTCTCCCTCTAGAATGCCTTTTTCAGGTAGTCAATGTTTGATAAACCTATTCTAAAAATACACCTAATAAAAATGTTTGTTCTATCTAATTCAACAAAATATAACACCTCATATTCTATCTTAATGGAAACTATATTTGTTGTATATTGTTAGGTGTCTTAACTAACCATTTTATGACTCCTCTGATGAAAACATTTTGTCCAGAACTCTTATTAAACATGGAAATCAACTTTTTTTGGAAACTCACTCTGACTCAAACTCTTCATCACTTAAAATTCATGCATATGTGAAAATTGTTATGTAAGATTCACTTTTCACTCCTATTTATAGGTTCTATAGAAATATAAAAGGGTGGAAACTAATTTCATTCTCCCTCTCACTAAAATTCATAAATCAAATTTTCATTCTCAATTCGAATCTCATTGGATGCTTCTAAACTCTTCTCAAACCTTCTAGAGTTTTCTTGAATTTTCTTAAATCTTCTCAAATTCTCTATTATTACAACCTTATCAAATTTACTTAATGTCATATGTGAATAAACTTCAAAATTCGTCATTATTTTCTCTATAAAATAACCAATTGAAAGAAAATATCACAACATAATAAGATTTTTGGATTGTTAGATCTTCATTATTTGATATTCTTCTCATCTAAAAATATTCAAACTCTTTATATAAGTTCATCTAATGAGATTCTTAAAAATATTTCATTCGATTGATGTTCTTATAAAAAGTTTTTCAGATTGATTGCCTTATAAAATTACTTTTGATGGATTTTATCACAAAAATTTAATCTAATGGACTTTCATATAGAAAAAAGTCCGATGGAATTTCACAAAATAGAAAATTAATCGAATTTTCTTACAAAACACTCATGTGATGGACTTTTTACATCGATGCAAGAAAAACTACATATATTTGAATTTTATACAAACTAACTTTCTAGAAAACTCTTCTCCCTCTGCCCAATTCTATTGACCCATATGAAAAAGAATAAAATCTTCCTTTATCCATTCATATTGATTTATTGATGATGGTTTACAATATTTTTTTAGATTCTAGTGAATTCATTTACTCGTAAAATTATTCCCAATAGAAACTTATTCATTTAATAAACATCTCTATAATAAATCAAGTTCAAACTTCCTCACATATCTCTTATCTGGTGATCTGTTTCTGAAACTATATGCCTTTCCCTAAATAATATCTTTTAATTTTTAATTTCTAGATATTAAAATTTTACTTAATGTCACACTTTTTATTAAATTAAAAACTACAAAATCATAGAAAAAACACCACTTTTAATCTTTCAAAAAAAACTTTGTTAGATGTTCTTCATCTTCGTACATCATAGAAAAAAATTCTTTCTAAAAAAACATAGTTTGATGATTTGTGTTAATTTAGGTTCATCTGATCTATCTATCTAGGAAATGTGGTCGGTTGGGTTTATCTAATTCAAATATGTACATCTCTTCACTTTCAAAAACACTAAATATAGTTTGTATAAATAGGGACTTTACATTGTTAGATCTTCTCACAAAAATTATGTCCAATTACTCTATCTCAAACTCGATGTTCAAAAAAATTATGCATCCTATTTTATACAAAATCATGTATCATGATAATTTTCATGATGTAAGGAACTTTTATATTGGAATAGAATATTCTCTATTGGGATTAGAATGTTTAATAACTTTTTAAATTCCCAACTTTCTGACTTTTCTTCAACTCTATCAACTTCATAAGAAAATATTGTAAAAATCCATGAACTTCTTATTTTCTTATTTTATAAAAACATACCTTAAAAAAATTTATTTTTCAAAAAATACAAAACATTGTTAAACCATAAAAAAATATCTTCAATTCACAAAGTTGAAAAATACATGGGGCATGACAAATATATTATCCTCATAGTGAATAAGAAGAGGATGAATTAGGAAAAGACACGGAAGACTCATTCAATGTCTGAGGCTACTGAGAACTTTCCTTCCAAGAAGAAGAATATATAGTGGAAATGAAAGTAATATGATACTATATATTTTTCATGTGGAAAGAAGGTCTATTGGAAGAGGAATTATACCCAACCAAAGAAGTTTGGGGAAGTTTTAGTTGTGTTCATTTTTTGGAGTTATCATCCCTTATATACATGTTGGGTATTAGATACTACCTATTGTGCTCAAATTTGTATCCAAATATGAGAACCAAGTAGATTTCAGTAGATTACCGGAGATGAGGAGGATTTACGATAGAACAATGGAGAAAGGCTAGCTACTCTAACCATTGGAGTCTACCATCTCACATTTGGGACAAATTTTCTGGAATGATGTCACACTTGTTTATAAGGTAAGATGACCAAACCACTATTTGTTTGGAAAGGTGAAAGAGACATAGAGTTTCTAGAATTAGTACACACTGATGTGTGTGAAAAATTTAAAGTAGAGGATAGTGGTAGATACTCATAATCTATTACGTTTTTCTTTGACAAGATAAGGATTGATAATATCAACCTAATGTGGTATAATCTTGATTCCTGTAAAACGTTATAAGAGTTCAAGAAGGATGTTTAGAATCATCTTGGTAAGAAGATAAAGAAATTTCGATCAGATTGAGGTGGTTAATATCATGATAAAGACATTATAAAATTTCCATGGGAGTATGGGATTATATCCCAAATCACTCCACCTATTACACCAAAGTGTAATGGTATTAATGAAAGCAGGAAACATACCATATTTGAAATGGTAATGTAAATGATTAGTCATGTAATTATTCCTTTATCCTTTTAGGGATATACACTTTATAAGACATAATACTTACTAAAATTAGTAAAAAATATAGTGGAAAATGATTTTCCTTCAAGTTATGGATTGGAAATAAACTTGTTTTGTCACATGTTCATACATAGGGTTGTGAGGAATTTGTTAATTATAGATCAAGAAACAAAATAGAACCCCAAGGCAAGAAGTGTATCTTTATAAGGTATCCCAAAGAAATAGGGTCAAAATATCTATACAAAAATTTAGACAAGAATGTAACTGTTGTAATGAAAACCATAATTCTTGAGAGGGAGCACATTCTCAAGAAGGATATTGGGTGTAATATAAACATTGATGAAGTATATTCTCAAGATCCATAAGAGTTGGTACATCAGATAATTCCATAATTTCCCATTGAAAAGGATGTTCTTGAAACCCAAGTGCAATGTAAGAGTGATAGAAAGGTAAGATAAATAGGGTGATAGGGTTTTCTAGTAATTGATTATGGTGAAACATTATTAGTTAACAATGATGATCCTATCTCCTAGAAGGAGGTAGTAGAGAACTCAGAAGCTGCAATATGGCAAGAATCCATGAATTCTGGGATGGATTTCATATATCAAAATCATGTTTGGGTTTTGATAGAATCACTATTTTATGTAAATCCTATTTAATGTAAATGGGTATTCAATAGAAATATAGGAATGTAAGGTAAAGTGAACACCTAAAACGAATGGATAGTGGGTAAAGGGTTTATAAAATGTCAAGGAATTGACTATGAGGAGGAATTTTCCTGAGTTTCCATTTTTAAATCCATCAGACCATTACTTTTCAATGTAGCTTACTAAGACTACGATATTTGAAAAATGGATGGAAAACTAAATTACTTAAAGGGAACATTCAAGAGTATGTTTCTATGACATATCCTAATGGGTTTGTGACTCCAGGAAATGAAAACAATTAATAAAAGTTACATATATGCATCTATATATTAAAGAAATAATCCAGGTCATAGAACATTCAATTCTACGAGGCCAAAAAGCAATTTGGTTTCCTTGAGAATGAATTTGATCTATGTATTTACAAATGTATTAGTGGTATTATAATCATTTTCATAGTAGTATATATTTATTATATATTAATCATTAGAAATGATACACTATCCTTACAAGAGGTTAAGTCCTGGTTTAGTAAGTGATTCTCTATAAAGAATTTAGGCGAAGAAGCCTACAATATTGGGATCAATATCATGCATGATAGATATAAGAGGATTCTTAGACTAAGTCAGAGTGTATAAATTTACTAGATATAGAATAGATTCATTATGGAATATTCCAAGAGTGGATTGGTTCTAGTGTCACATGGTATATATCTTTCCAAGAAAATGTTTCCTCGAACACAATAGGAAAGAGGGAGAATGAGTAAGATCCCATACACTTTAGTGATAATTTTTATCATGTATTCTATATAATATAATATTCTTTATGTTATCTTTGATTTTAGAATGGTAGGAAGATATCAAGAAGATCTATGAGAAAAAATTGTATTCCAATCATAACTATCCTTAAGTATCTTTAGTGATATAAGGATATATTCCTGGTGTATGGAGGAGATGAAGTTATAGTCATTAGAGGTTATATAGATGATAGATTTCAGATATATCAGAATGCTCTAAATTCATAGTTTTTATATTTCTTTTGTCTCAATGGAGGAGTTGTGAGATGGAATAGTCCAATGTAGCTAGTTGTTACTAGTTCCCCAATGGATTCCAAGTATATTGTTGCTTATGATGTATCTAAGGAAGTATTATAGATTCAAAACATTGTCCCAGAGCATGGTGTGGTACCTAGAAGTGATGAACCTTTCACAATTCACTATGATAACATTGAAATGGTGGATGTCTCCAAGGGGCCATGGTGACACCAAATCTGAAAGTGAATACTTTGGAAGTTTCATCTATTGAGTGATTTTTCTCAAAAAATTGAAGTTACAATGAGTAGAGTATCAATGGAGGAAAAAATAGAAGACCCCTTGACCAAGGATTTATCCTAGCATAGGAATGAGTATCATGTCAATGCTAGTGGTCTGAAATATTTTTTTAGTTGGCTCTAGTGAAAGTGGGAGTCTATTGGATTTGGTTCATAGAACCAACTTATTTATACGTGATTATATGTTATAATTATGTTTTTATCACATAATTATTGTTTATTTTCATGATATTTTTATGAGATAGTGTCCTATGAATATATATCACACAAAAGGTTATAGACGTTTCCTACTATAATGAGATCCTAGAGGTTCCATGAAAATTTTCTTGAAAATTTTTCAATGGTTGTATGATATTTTTTGATGGGAGAAAGGTGATATAGGATATTATGGGTAAGAGGCTCATAATACGTTGAGAAACCTTCTCATGGTGTTATCCCTTGGTAATCTACAATAAACGATGTTATGAGAACAAACATTTAAAATAGGAAATCCAAATTTCTATGTTTCATTGGATATTTCTACATACATACATGTGCATTGATCTTTAATCTTTAAGATTATCATTAAGTAATATCATGAGTCATTCAATTTTATGTATTGATGAAAATCGTGGTGATATATGTTCTCTACCAAGTATAGTACATTGGGTGAATCATAGAAGATATTCAATTAATATATAATATAATAAAATATTTATCCCTTCTGTCCTGTAATGGTTGTTGATATCTAAGTCCCATTGATAGAATATTTATTCTTGTATAAATCCATGGCCATAGTGTTCATTGGGCGAGTTTATTTCCAGAAATTCATAGAAAGGGAAATAAAATGTATAGGATGATGGAATTTTCATGAAACCTGCTTGATTAAAGATATCATGATAAAGGGGTTATATTATACATTATGTGTTCATAGGAGGTCGGTTTCCTTTGAGATATTAACTTCTTTCTCTATGGGTTCGTTGACATTTTTCTAGACATTAAGCCTTGAAATTAGCTAGTAATTCCTAATGAGTATGAGAACAAGGCCTAGAGGGTCACACACTGACTATATTTTAAATCATAGTTTTAATTTATCTAATTAATTTACTAAGTTAAAATAAATAATATTTATTTATGTTTGGTTTATCTCCATAAATTAATCTCAATTTATCCTAAAGAATCATGTGAGTTAAAAAATCATTATTTGAGGATCGATAAATGTTGATGAGGGAAAGCGAGCAAAGTTTAATGGTCAAATTTGAAATAATTGATATTTATTTATATTTTTAATGTGTATCACATTCCAAGAGAGTAATAATAATAATATTATTATTAATGGACATGGGGACAATTAAGAATATTTGAAATGATTAAGGTATTGTGTTTGATTTTCCAACCCCAAACTCGCCATGATAAATATCTAATTTTATCTAAATATAACACTTGCCAAAATTTATTTTTCTGGGAGGAAAAAATGAATAATTGAGATATCTAGAGATATATCAAGAGATTTATATGAAAATTTATATATAGAGAGATATATATATATATATAGAGATGTATCTAGAATGATTTCATGAGATATATCTATAGATATATCTCGAGATACATATATATATATATATATCTGAATTCATATCTAGATAGATATATCTAGATAAACATATAGAGAGAGATATCTATAGTTCTATAAATATTTTCCTCTTCCTTCTCTCTCACGCCATAGAGAGATCACCAAGGGTTCTCCCTCTCTGAGAAGAAAATTGTTGTGGTCAACCATGAACAATTAAAGTGATTGGGATCAACCATACTAGCACATGATGATTTTATAACATCGATCAGATATTGTGGTGTACATGTGAATCACTGATAGATGTATTATTCACTTGAATCCCACAGAACAATGATTTTATGATGAAATATATTCCCTTGGATCATTAATGAAAGCATAATTATAATTTGAGGTAATTTTTTTATTTGTATAATTTAATTATTAATTACATATAAAGATCATATACCTTCTATTTTGATTTATTAATGTATTCCATTAATCTACTATATTCATTGTACATTATCTCTTGATCATGTAAATTGACAATTACATGTGATCTAACACTAGAGTATGAGTTAGTAAAACCTTTAAAGGGAACTTATGATATGCATAAAACCAACATATAGGATGAAAAACTAATATTTCTAGCATAAGATACCATCATAAGGGAAATACCAACAAGAAACAATCTCCCCCACCACATGAGGTTTCCCTGATTCCTTTTAACTCAACACCCTACTATTGGTGCTACAAGTTCGACTGAAGGTGAGATGATTATAACCAAACACTAGTTAGAACCCTAATTGAATCATAATCTTACGTGTCTAGATGTATCTGAGAAAAAATACCCATAAGGATACACACCAACTTTGATTCCAAGACTATACATGAATGAAATTTCTGACTAAGAGTATCAACAATGAAATTCTCCTTCCCTAGGGTGTAGGAGATATCAAATTTGAACATTTTTAGATTCTCCACCCACCAACTCTTCCTTAGATTCAAGTCCTTCTAAGAGAAGATATAACTCAAACTCTTATTTTTTGAAAGTACCATAAACCTCTCCCCAAAAATATACTATCACAAAATATTTAAGACCATGCATAACCATAGAGGGATAAAAATCATGTGTGGGGTGATTCTTCTCATGTGGTCTAAGTTTACAAGATCCATAGGACACAACATGATCATCCTATATAAGAACACAACCCATATCAACATCATAAGAATTGTAGTATACCACATACCACTTAAGAGGATCAAGAAATATCAATATAGAATCTAATGTTATAAGTCATTACAATTAATCAAAATAAGATTGACACTTAGTGTCCTAAGTGAATTTCACTTGTTTCTTTGTAATAGTAGTCAAAGTTAATGATAGGTTTGAGAAATCCTTGATGATACAGTGATAATATCCATATAGACTTAGGAAGCTCCATATGTCAAATATGTTATTCATTTTTCCCCTGACAAGACAGTCTTCACCTTCTCAGGGTCAACTAAAAGTCTGTGTTCATAAATAACACTCCCCAAGAAAATCACTTATTGGATCTTGAAATTTCATTTCAAAGGCTTCCCATAAAGGTGACAACTCCTCAGGATTTATGAAACTAGATTTAGATAGTGCTCATGCTCATGATTGGATATCGAATAAACTAAGATATCAACCATAAGCAATAAAACAAAGTTTTAAGATATTTATGGAATATCTAGTTCAGAAAATCCATAAAAACTATAGGAGTGTTAATTATGAAAAAAGTCATTATAATATATTCATAATGGTTATAATTTATCGTAAAATAAGTATTTGGAATATCAATCTTCTAATCCCTGAGTTGATTATAGTCCGACTAAAGATCTATTATTGAAAACAACTTATCCCCCTTTAACTGATTATACATTTCATCCATATGGTGAAAAGAGTACTTATTCTTAACCATCATCTAGTTTATTTTTTGATAGTCTATAAAAATGAATTTATCTATAAGAATTCTTGGAAAAGTGAATAGGGACTACCCATGGTGACACAATAGGCTGAACAAAACCTTTCTCCATTAGATTATCCAATTAGATCCTGAGATATTTCAGCTTAGTTGGTTCCATACAAGAAGATAATATAGAAATAAGATCTGCATTTAACACTAGATCAATTTTAAAATATAAGTCATATTCTGAAGGGAAACTTGGGAATTATTCTTGGAACACATAAAAAATGTCCCGAAAATAAAATAAATGTCATCAGAATTAATTGAAATAGTTGACAACATACTTCTGAGCATTGGGTGGGAAGGTCCAACATGACCACACCTCAGGTCCCACTCTCCTTGAAATAGTCGAAATATTTGATCAAGAGCAAAGAAAAAATTTGATAATCATAAAAATCAATTTCAGCATGATGATAAATAAGATTTTTTATCCCAATGATTATGTAAAATATATCCATCTTTAGAACCAAGAAATCCCAAAGTAACACTATGTTAGATATCAATAGAAAACATATCAGAAAATGTAACCCTTTCTCCTTCATATTCCCAAGTGGTGTCTCTAGGTCCAAAATAAATGGAATTAGATCCATTAGAATTTTTAGCATATAAAAAAAGTATGAATATATAAATGATAAGTTGTAACATATATCAAACAAATAAATTTCTATAGAAGATGCAATAAAGATGATACCTCTCACTATTATAGGCACCACATCAACCTGCATCAGAAACACATCCACTATATAAAGGTTCATTATTCTTGAGTCTTGTGTATAGAGCATTGTGGTCCATGAATAATTTTACTATACTACATTTACCATTGGATAAGAAGACACCTAACCATAATGGGGTATAAACATAGCATTGCAGAGCCTCTATAGATGGACTTGCTGGCCACACGTGTTACATATATTGACAATCACATGACAAGTATGTACATTGTGCCTTACCTTACTAAATTGATAGTAGGTTAGGGGAACATTACTAGCTATTATTGATGGTGAAAAGGTGGAATAATACTAATAAAGGCCTCCACCAACCTTTTTATTATCATTTCATTTTATTTTCTTCCCCTACGAACTATTGAAATTACAGCTAGGTGGAAGAGAAAAGTTTGAGAAGATGATCTTTCCCATCATATCCATTTTTCACACCATCACCCTATCAATCATTTCATAATATGTAGAAATATTTAGTATTCATACCTAATATTAGATATATATTCGTAAACCCTGTAGGTATTTCTATTATCTCAACTGATCATTCATCATCACCTTTAGAGAAAAATAAACTAGCTCTGTAAAATGGTTTATGTATTCTGACACCAAATGTTGTCCCTAATACCAAGTAAGGAACTCTAAAAAAATTTTATCATTAGAGAATTTGGATAAAAAAACTAAAATTAAAGGGTCTTGAAACCCTTCCAATCCAATTGTACAAACAAATTTTCCCCTACCATGGAATCCCACAACTGCTTGTTGGGATCCTAGTGTATGAACGTCAAACATTTCACCTTGATAATCTCTGAAGTCACTAGGAGTTAAAAGACCTACTTGATCATGTATATACAGTCCTCCTTCTATTTGGGATCATTCATACCATTAAAATGGGGGGGGGGATTCTCATGTTGGATCTATCAAGATCAACCTCAATCTCCCTTAGCTCATGGTTATGCCCCAAAAACTGGGTCTGAACATGTAGTAAATTTTTATTCACAACACGAACTACCCATATGATAGCCTCTATAAGATTTTTATCTGAAGGATGATTCCATTGAGGAGAATATATCTCTATAGATTCCTATGTAACCTAAGGAAAACATCTCAGAGGTATGTTTCTAGACACCCAAAATAGAATAAAATGATCAAACAATAGGAAAAAATCATTTTAAACTAGATAAAAAAAAGTACAAACAAAGATCATGATAAAAAAACAGGAGACACAAATCTCAACATCCCATGGTAACTTGAGGATCGTCATAACAATATATAGACAAGAACTCACCACAAACCGACACTCAAGTCCTGAAAATCCTATCTACTATCTACAAGATGTCCCATGATAAAGACTCATGAAAAAATACCACCTCAGACAATAATTATAATGAACCAAACTATGATACCCTCTAATCTAGAACCCTAACTGATTCAATACTTACCCAAAGGGAATTCCCGTTCCCCATGGGCCGACGAATAACATCCGAGCATTGAACAATAACCAAAGAGAATGATTTTACCCAACCTGAAACAATATACATGTCATGTATATACACACACAATCAGAAATAATAAAAAAAGATAAATATTCCGTAATTAATGAAGTGAGAAAGGTAGAAACACAACCCAAATGTAGCAAGGTTAAACTCAAAGGTACATGTCTATAAATGAAAAAGCACAACCAAAACAATAAATCAATTCTCCGTGTTATTTGTGGGAAATTTCCCACCATCTCAGGAATATCTACTTGTACCTGGCTCGTACAAACTTTAATGCCTCACTCGGATGCATTGATTTTTTGTGCATAAAATAGACAATATGATGTATAGAAATTGTCAATTGAATTTATATGGTGTGAGATAAATAGGCTCTATAATATATCACACATGTTTTTCATATCAATTATGTACAATAATCCCAATAAGATAAATTTATTGAAAAATATGGACAGATAAAAATTTTAAAAGGTTTATATAAAAATCATTATAGATAGCTCCCCTTTTACCAAAGTTAAAAAATCATATAAAATAGTTTCAAAGAATAATATTAAAATCATTTCACATTTATCAACATAGGTATATGAAATCCAAAATAGTAAAAATACAAAGTCGAATAGATAAAAATTCTGATGATCACAATAAGTTAGGCTAGATAGAAATATCATACATCAAATATAGTCTTGTGAAAATATCAAGTCCCTAAACCCCAATAATCAAATATAGGGAACAAAGTAACACCCCGAAAAGTGTACCCCCAATAATTTTTCTCAGGTACTAAAACCCATGCATCTATGTTTTAAGAATAGAGAACATCCCATAAAGTGAACCCCAATCAATAGTAATGGATGAGGCCCAATACTAGACCCTCCACCTAATCACCCAAGGATCCCATATGATTCATTTCTAAAATCATTTCAAAATGGTCTTATACATTTCATAATACAATTCCAAAACACTTTTCCCCCTTCAAATCCTAATTCAAAAACCCATTTAACAAATCCATTTAATAATGATTTGAATTTTTTTACCAAAATAAGGGAAAACTAATATTTTCTCCAAAACACATTCACACACAAAAATAAAGTATTCTAGAATCATGCCAATTCATTTAGAAAAAACTTAAAAAATCAAGAGTAATTATAGTTAAAATTAGATTGTCTTGAGGTAGAACCACCATCCTCAAACATAGATCACACACCAACCTCAATGAGATCCACACACCAAGAGTGGAACAAAATCTATATAAAAAAACAGGTATTAAAAATGATTACCACATCCTAGAATCAATTTTTATAGTAAAAATTGTTGGAGGTGAGGTTATATCAACACATACCTTGAGAAACCAATATGTCGCACCACAAAAAACACAAGGACCAACCCCTAGAAGATGATCGAAAAATTGATCTAGAAGATATTAAAGAAGAAACTTAATCACATTATCATATATCCCACAAACTAATCCCAACACCACTTATAACTAAGAGAATAAGTCAGAATAGAGGATAACCCAAAATAAAAGAAACTAGCCCATTTAGAGACCAAGGTACAAAACAGAGGAACCTGGAAGGACTGGAACCACCCAACAATACTTGGAGGAGATATCAGGTTTAAATGAGAGGGATAAATGTTGAATAAAAATAGGTTTAGGGGTGTGGCATAATAAAACCTACTTAGAAGAAATGATTCATGTCATGTATCCTAGATTTACAATGTGAATTCCTATGTTTGCATGTATACCAAAAAAGGCCATACCTCTGGTAAAACATCATGATTGACTAATTCACAACATGAATATAATTCAAATCCTGAATGTTTTTCATTCCATGAATAAGGATCATGGATTCCTCCTAAAACAAATTCACATTGTGAATAAAGAGGTAATGACGTGAACCAGTTCTTGTTCCAACACCCAACCCATGCTCCTATAGAAAAAACAAAAATAACTCCTCTAAGTCCCCTAGAACTCTAAGAAAAACATCATAAATATTAAAAGAGATCATACCTTAAACATGATGTTATAAATTAATCTGTGAATTTTAATAGGTAAGACGTAGATTATGGAGACATACAATATTGTGGAGTGGATGACTTGAATGAGCTATGGGTGCATTGGCATCCATCACCTGTCCCTTTAATAACATGAGAAATAGGGGTTCCTTGTTAGAGTTTAAAAAATGGAAGCAATACTGACGATCATTAGAAAAGGGAGGTCTAACATGTTAATAGTGATGACCATGTAGAAAAATCATCACATCTTGAAAACTAGTGTAGTGTGGAAATATGAATGGTGTCACTAGGTGGGTAGCTCGATAGAGTGATGAGTGTGATGGCACTAATCATGTGACCCTCTACCCAGACATGGGGATGGAGGGTCACTCTTTCATGAAGCAACAGATTGTAGTATGATTCAATGACTTTTAATAAGGGCGTGACATGATGGTGAGATTGGGATCATAATGTGATGCAGGACTGTTCAGTTTGGCCTTTGATTCATATCATACTAAGGCCTCTAGTCTATTTAAGTAGGGTTTTGGGTTGTCAACAACATGGGACTTCATTCGATGAATATGTAATAATATATAGGTCTAGTTGGTGTATATCATTCCTTATGGGGAGGGTTGAGGCATGACCCTTTGGGGTGTCTAAGTGCATGTTGTTTTCCATTTCTAATCCCTTATACCATATATATATATATTATTTATATGTATTATTATAATTATTTATAAATATATGTATATTATGTATTTATAAATACCTTTACATACACTTATACATCACTACTACATAATCATGAATATTGAGCAACACCCTTTATCACCACTAACAAAAAAAGCTAATAAAGGAGTGATTTTATCAGTTCTAGAAAAAATAACTGATAAAGGGTATCGATATGAGCACTAAATATGGCATTGATAAAATTATCACATTTATCAGCACTTTTATTAGCACTAATAATGGTTATAATTTTCAGTGCTTTTATCTAGCATTGATAATAGTGAACTTTATCAGCATGTGGTTTAGTGCTAATAAAAGTTTATCTTCTTAGAAAAAATTATATATGATTAAAAATCATATTCAATGTATATATATATACACATTTTTATAAATATGATTTATATAATAATAAATGTGGGTTTAAACTTAAAATTTCATATTTTAGTTAAAAATTCTTCAAAAGTTAACTAAAAATTAATATTAATTAAAAATATTTACTAATTAATACTAATAAATATTTTGTATGATTTTATTTATCAATGTCATTTGTTTTTCTATTTTTACATAGAAACACGTACAAAATGTCATTTTTTTCAATTTGATATATATATCAGACCAGTTTATATATTCATAATCAATTTTACACGTATAAATATTAAAATAATTCAATTTTATATCTCATTTTATTTATTTATTTTTAATATTTAATATTTAATATATTATGTTTTTAATTGTTAATTAAATTTTACTCATTTTTTGTATTATTATTTAATATATAATTTTTAATAAATTATAATTTTTTATAATTTATTAATGTTAAATATTATTTATCCATAAATAATATTGAGTATTATTTTTAAATATTTTAGTAAATTATTCATTTTTAATTTTAATTAATTTAATATTTTTCTAATTTAATCCATTTTTAATATCTATTTATACATATTATTCATTAATATCTAATGTTTTTAATATGGATTCAATTTATATAATTAATATGCATTCATTTTAATTGCAATATATATTCATTTTTAATATTTTTAATAATAGATATAATTAATAATACTTATTGTTTAATTATTTTTTAATTTTATTAAATTTTTAATTATTAATTTTTTTCATTTTTTAACATTCATTCATTTAATATTATTTATTCATTAATAATATTAATTAATTTTTACTTCTCATATAATGCACTCATTTTAAATATTTATTTGTTAAATACGTTTATAGATTAATCACTTTTAATATTAATTTATACATATTTATTCATTGACATTTAATTTTCTTTACTATTGTTGTAATATATATAATTAATATGTAATCATTTTTATATATATATATATATATTCATTTTTAATTTTATTAATAATTTATATAATTAATAAAACTTATTCATTTTTTTAATATTTTTAAAGTCTATTCATTTTTAATTCTTAAATTTCACTCACTTTTAATATCTATTCATCTAATATTATTAATTCATTAATAATGTTAACTATTTTTAACTTTTTTTCTAATTTGATCATTTTTAATTTTTATTCGTTTAATATTTTTGAAATTCATTTTAAATAGTTCTTATCAATGCTTAAAAAATCAGTGATAAAATATGTTTTTATGAGAACTAAACAAAAAGTACTTGATAAAACATATCATTATCAACTCTAAAAAGTTGTCATTGATAAAGATATGTCTATATCAACATTTCTCATTTTAGCACTAATAAAACATATCTTTACTAGTGTTTTTTTGAAATCACTAATAAAACCCTTTTTGATCTGTAACGTCCCGACCCATCTCACCACTAAGACAGTGGCCAGACCGATCTCCACATGGTCTCAAGCATGTCACCCCATATGCTAGAGGCTACCGATGAGTATCAAGGGTCTCGGGAGCTGATAATGGGAGTCTATACCATCTTATCAGAGTTATACATTAGTATTATAGAGTAAATAATGATCAACAGTAGAAGAAATATACATAAATGATAAACCAACTGAAGAATAATATGTATTCAATTTAATAAAAGTGGCCAGTGCTAGTGTATACAATATATGAAATCATGAATTTTTATTGATACATATTTGAAAATAGTAAATAATATGACACGCTTTTTAAGATGGTATAAAAAGAAAATACAGCAAAGCCCCACATGCTATCTCCTTGAGCATCCCAAGCTCTAGCTCAGTCCTTTTCTCCTAACTCAAGGTACAAGAAATTCAAAAAAATACCATGGTCAGAAGTCCTACGAACATGAAAGCTCTACTCGGGTACCCCAGTGTAATGGTGGCTTAAGTAGGGTATGAGATATAAATCTTAGTAGGCCGACACCACCAATGTCTAACCCAATCCTGACAGTGTGGTATAAATTAAATAGTGCACAGACATGCATAAATAAAGTAATTAGTACAATGTAACTAAATACCCAAGTACCTTCTTCATCCCTCAATTGGTTTCTGAACATGTAACCAGTTCATTACTTATGTAATTATCGTTTTATGTAAATAGGTCACGTGAGGCATAACTATAACATACTTCACATCATGATAGTATAAATATTGAAGGTTCCAATATGTAACTAGGCAAACTATAATAATATTTTAAAAATAAGTTCCAAGGTAATAACTAAGGCGACATATAACTCAAGGGTTTAAAACTCAGTAATAACTATAGCTTGTCATAGGGGTAAGACTGAAATCTGAGGAGAATAGTCTAAGACATTCCACAATATGGTTCACTATCGAGTCCACAGAGTTTATCTAAGGTTAAACCGGGATAAGAAAAGACCAGGCCTGATTGGATTTAATCATTGAACATACTTGTCAATATTGTATCTAAAGTGTGTATCCAAGGAATCCTAGGATCTAGAGAGTGTATCCAAGGCATCCGGTAGTACTCCATGAGGGATCCAACGATTTAATACCAAGCATCCATATATTAGATAAGGATAGGGTTCTAGGTGTGTCTCAACCAAAGCAAGCCATATCCATGAATTAGAATGGGGTTTTTGAGTGCTCATGGTATTCTTGAATTAGAATCCAAGACTATCTTATGTCAGGAAATTCCTATTTTGATAAATAATTCATATAATATTGGAATTGATTCGCGTTTTTCCTTTCATTGGTGTGAGTTCTCCAAGAAGCAGGAAACCATTTATTCAAGTCATAACTAATCAAGAATCTCATTTGGTTAAAGCCTTGACTTTTATTAGTGTGATAAGGCCAAGTAGCATGAAACCATTTAGTAAATTCATAAGTAATTAATAATCAAGGTTCATTCTACTACCTACCATTAATGTGGAAGGGGTGATACAAACATGCAACCCATTACCCAATTATATTTAACATGGAAAATTCATATAATGAAGTATGATTTTCAATTCCATTTAACATTTAGTTATCAAATTGAAACACTTTACTTAGGTGGGTCAAGTGGTGAGCATACATGGTATGGGCCATTATGAAATTAAAATTTTTAAATCAAGCAATTTAATATAGGAAAGCTTACCCAAAGAAAGGTCAAGACAAGGCATACCCAAACAGTGGCCCGAATGTGTCAAAACACTAAACAACAATTATGGAAACATCAAACATGGATAATTCCAATTTAATACTACGCCAATAACTTAGGAATTTCCTTTTTTCCTTTAATTATTTAAGAATGTAACTCTATTTTTGTATTTCCATTAGGGCCATGTCCTATACATGCCATATTTCATTGCAATATCAAGGGAATAATAAAAACCAAGACAACAATCCACACAAACACCAATGCTTAGTCAGTACTTTTATCTTGAAGAAAACAAACCTCCAATGGAGGGGTTTTATTATAAAAAATCATGATATTGTTTTTCAAAAACCACTATTCACATTCATTCTTTAAAACATGAAGCATACTAAATTCATATTTAGGAGGAACTAAATCTAACAACATCACTACATCAGTTTAAATCTAAAAACAAATGCAGTAAGTAAATACATAATGCATTTATAAAGTTAGAGGGCTGGAAAAGGGACCCTACCTCAGGCTGGAACCAATTAGTACTCAACACATTGACATAATTGGTGGAAAACAAATGAAACTGGTCTGTAGACGCACACACACCCACCTATATATATATGTGTGCATGTGTTCCATTTAACTTTGATCAACAATCACTATAACAACAATTAGGTATCAATAATTAGTGCAACAATGATCAACACATGTATAATAATTTAACGGGGACTCACATATCACAAAAACCCAAAATTGGATGATGTAAAACAAAACAGAGGGTGTATAACCATACCAAAAACAATGGCAGTAGAGCGAAACAAGTTCATATGCCTCACCCTTTGCATAAGATGTCTGAACATATACCAACAAGTCCCGAGACATCAATAAAACACCCTATTTAAGGATGAACACAACATTTTGATATTAGCCTAACCTTAGGGTTTCAGCCAAATCCATACCATATGCCAAAATAGAACAAAATCGCCAAAGAGATGAAGGAGGATGTGAGGAAAATCCTTACCATAGAAGATCAAAGCTTAACGGTGAGTAATTGGAAGGAAAAAACACTGAATGAGGAACCATGAGGGGGGGGGGGGGGGTTGTTTATCCTAGGGTTTTCTAGGGTCACACAACTATTGTAAAATGCATCCCAGAAAGGTCATCACTTGAGAGGATGTCTGGCCACAGGGAGGAAGAAGGGAGCACAATTATCACCTAGGGTCACAGGGGAGAGGGCTTGCATAGCCATAGAGGGAGCTAGGGAGGGATCTCATTGTACCTTTAGGGAAGAAGGGAAAAATTCCTTGGGTTGTCTTAAAACCCAAAAATTAAACTCTTAATAATAATAATAATATAATTAATAATAATAACCATAATCATAATAATAATAATTAAATTATTATTATTATTATTTATTAAAAAATATCAATTTTTTATTTCCCCATTAAATATCAATTAATTTATTTTACTTGTAATTTAATTAAAAAAAATAAATTTTAAAACTAGGTAAACCGAATGGTTTGGGCGTAGAGTTTGGAAAGTCGTGCGCCAACCGTGTGCCCTCTACAAGAAAATTAAGGCAACCCACACAGTTTGGCAGCACAGTTTGAGAAATTGTGCACAGACCATATGCATGAAAATATCCATCTTATTTATCTTGAACATTTACATGCTATGAGCCACATAGTTTCAGACAGACCGTGTGCCCTATACTGGTCCCCAAAGTGGACTTTTCAAGGTCTAATGCTCCCAAAACTCCTCAGGACACCTGGGAAACCACTTGGGTGTTCGCCAAATCCCGAAAACAACATGTTTAATTGTTCCGACACTCAAAATTAAGTTCCAAAGGTCAATTTTTAAATACAACCATCTAGTAATTGAAAAAGATCATAAAAAACATCGTACTTTAGTCCGGTTAAAAAAAACGAGACTCTACATGATATTTTTAAATGAACCCTAACAGAGACCCCACTCGCTCGTAGTGTTCAAAATCTCATTGAACTTGATCTCTTATGCTACTCTCCCTATAATTTCTTAGATGAATCAGCCCTCCAAAAATCAAATATATGTGATTCTTTGTACACTCATTTAATTGATCTTGCATTATTTCTTGAGTTTTAGTTTATCATCCCTTGTAATTGATCTATGAAAACTTAGATTTGAATCCCCCATTTTAATAAAATTTTACTTTTTTTGTTGAGAATTATTTTCATAGATCCATGGGATTTTCAGATTGTATCTATAAGGTTCCCCCTCATCTTAGTATTTTGGAATGTAAGGCTTCCATTCACATCAAATTGTAGGGTTGTTCTTGTGTGTGTCTATGTATATATTGAAAAAAATATAATAAAATAATATAAATCTAAATGACTGTAAATATATATATTTAAATATATGCTTATTATATATATGTGTATATAAATATAAATATATATGTATACATGTATATATTAAAAAGTATAAAATAAAATAAAATAAATGTATATATTTAAATATACACATATTATATATATATATATTTATATATTTACATTATATATATATGCATATAATTATTTATTAAAAAATATACAATAGAATAGTAATGTTTAAATGAATTTATTAATATTTAAATATATACACATTATATATATAACTAAATTTATCAAGGGTATAATTAAATTGCATCATCATAAAACTAGTTATTATAAGGATATGACACTATTTCATGATAGAACTATAATTTTCCATCTTCTTTTTCATTGGTTCCTTGAGTTTCCAAAGTATGAATTTCTTCTTAGGAAAAAATAAAAGGTCATAGAAGGATCAATAACTTTGTACTTTGATTTTAAATATTTTTTACTCATTCAAAATATAGGATTTATATATTTACACATAAATATGTTTAGACACACACACATACATAATTATATATTTACTCTCAAATTCAGTTACTTTGTTTACATATCAATTTATATAAACATTATATTCATACCTTGTATGTATTTATTTATTTTTTATTCAAAATTAATATTTTTGATCCTAATAGGATGGATATGAATTGACAATGATTGAATGATAATCCTATAAGAAATGTGTATGAGGATGGAGTTAAAGAGTTCATCATGTTTTCAATAGAGCACACATGTGATCACTCTAAAATCCGTTTTCCATTCCTATATAATTGTTTTTCAAGTTGGATTCATCCCGAAGAGTTGGAAGAATATTTTATTTTTCACAGAATAAATCTGTGCTATAAATGTTGGACTAAAAATGGGGAAAATCTTATTATTCATACTGATCAGGATGATAATTCAAATTACAGATCATTTGATATAAATTATAGTGTACATGATGATGGATATCATATGGAAGAAATGAAAATAGAAATTGAAGATAACCCTTATGATTGTACAAATTTGATTAAAAAGATAAATTATAGTGTAAAGAGACCATTGTATACCGATTATACTAAATATAAATCATTGTCCGCTCTATTGAAGCCATATAATTTGAAAGATGGTATTGGATCGAACGATACCATGATTACAGAATTTTTTGGTCGCTTGAATGATATGTTATCAGAAGAAAAGGATCTTCTTTATTGAACATATGATGTTAAACGAATGCTATGTTCAATGTGTATGATCGATGAAAAAAATACATGATTTTCTAAATGATTATGTATTGTTTCTCAAGGACCATGAATCAATAAGAAAATTCCCTAAGTGTTGCAATAATAGATTTAGAAATATGAATCAAGTACATAAATAGTTTCATAGTACTTTTATATCATTCCAAGTCTTGAATGATTGTATGGATGTGAAGAAACCACATGAAAATTTAAATGGAAAGAAAATACAATAATTTAAGATGGGATAGTACTTCACCCAACATATTCTCCTAAGTGGAAGAAAATTGATTATGAGTATTCTAAATTTCGAAACAAGAAGATAAAACTTCATCTTGTTTTATATAGAAATATAATTAAACAATTTTTTACAAAAATTAATACTCATAGTACATAACCAGTTATGTTGGTAAATTATAAATTTCCACCACGGTTATGCCTGAATAACAAATAAATTATGTTTTCTTTGCTTATATATAGTCCAAAACAACCCAATAATGATATTGTTGTATGTTTACCTCCTTTGATAGAAGATCTAAAATTTATGTGATATACAAGTGTTACATTGTATGATGCTCATAGAATTGATGATTTCACATTTATACCCATGTTGAATGGTACAATAAATTATTTTCCAAGTCATAAAAATTTGTCCGGCTATAGAATAAGTGCAATTTTTTCATCTCTATTTTTGAAGAAGGTACACACTCTGTAATGTTAAAACATTCCTCAAAGACTATTTTTAGTACATCAAAAATTATTATCCTGAAAACATAAATATCAATCCTGGATGAAATAATTTGATGGAAATAATGAACAAGGTAAGACAAAATCTCTACTAAAGAGGGATCAAAAGTTCAATAAAATAAATTTTATTGGAACCATTATTGTTAGAACAATTTTGAAAATCTTTATAATTTTTTTAAAAGTGATTTGTTGTCTTTGAATTACCATACTATAATTTTTTTACGTCAAACATTTTCTTGATGTCATGAACCTAGAAAACAATGTATGTGATATTGTTATTGAAACATTACTAAATGCATTGAATAATATAAAATATGAAATTATGGATGGGTTAGTAATGATTGAAATAGAGATATGGGAAGAGTTGGTATTGTTGAAGGGTGAAAGATGACAATTTCTTCCTCTCATAGTTTATAATCTATCCAAATATGAAAATTATCAATTTTCAAACTTCTATAATGTGTAAATGTTTTAGTGGGGTATTTAAAAAAATTTAAGAATTTCATGTCAATGACAAATTTAAAGTTAAGGGGTCTAAAGTAAAATAAATGGCTTGTTTTTATACAAGATTTAATGTTTGTATCTCTATGATTCATTCTACCTAAAAAAGTACAACATATGTTAACCATAATTTTTTTTATTTTTCAACACCATATATAGAGATTTTATAAATCTTGAAAAGTTTCAAATCATGAATAATTAAATTACATTAAAACTATGTGAATTGGATATGTTCTTTCCATTATCATTATTTAATATAATAACCAACCTGATGGTTCACTTGGTTAGAGAGATTCAATTATGTGGTCCTGTATATTATAGATGGATGTAACCCATTGAATGATATATAAATATTTTGAAAGGGTATATCAATAATTGTTAGCAATAAGGTTTTATTATATAGTCATATATTTTTGATGAAGTTGTTGAATTATATACTAATTACCCATCACTTGTTTATAACATTGGTATCCCAAAATCCCATCACAACAGATTCCTTTTGGGTGAAGGTATTTCTATAAGAGATGTTATTAAAATTAAAATTATATAGGGGGATCAAGATAAACTTTACATGTTCCATATTAGTGTAGAGTTCTCTCTATATATTGAATCCCACAAAGTAATTATTATACAATTGATTACATTAAGGGTTGAAATATGGATATGGAGATTATATTTATAAGGAGTTATCTAAAAATATGATTTCAATTTCGGAATGACATTGATTGATAGCCATAGGATCAAATGTAAATTAATTATGATAGAATGGGTATGTAATTAATTATTATAAATTCTATATGAAAGAAAAAGATGAACACTGTATGATACAAAATAGTAGAGTTATTCTTATGGTGTAAGTGATGAACATAACAAGTTTCAATGATAGATATCCAATTTATATGAATATTCCATACTTCAACATCATCAAAAAATATTAGTTCGAATATACACTATTTTATGTGCTGATTTTCTATTTTAATTTGGTTGAAAATGGGAGCACCATTAAAGTCAATGAGTTGGGATTTGTGATTTTTAATTTCATAATGGATGGTTATAAGGGGGAATCATTCATAATGAAATAAAAATCAGTGAAATTATTTCATGTCCCTGATCTTGTGAATAGAAATTAGTCAATTGTTATATTTCTGACAAAAAGAACTGTAGGGATAGAATAATGTTTAATTGAGGACGACCCTTTCCTTGGGAGATCACAATAATTTCACAATGGTCCCAATATAGACAATGTCTTCTAAATTATATGCAACCACAAGGAAGGTCTTTGGATACTCAATAGAGGATTAAAATACCTTTTACCTTTAAATAAAAAAGAGAGATCAATGAATAGGATAAAGATTATTTTGATATAGATTGTTTTTTATAATAATATTATTTTCTCTCTAATACATTTACATAATCTAAATTAAATGTTTAACTATTCATGTAGATAATGAATTATTCACATGATGATTTTAAAAATCTTGAGGAAGAACACACTATCGACACTAAAACGGAGGAACTGTTATGGGATCAAAAACATGTGAATGGAAAAAAAAGTGTGGTGTATCATCATCGTGTTAACTAAAGTTATTAAGGAAAGAATAAAATTTATATTATTTGTTGTTGGATAGAATCAATGTGGCCAAATTTTTAAATCCAAAATGTTAATTTTCATTAGTAACATTAGGGTCACAACCCAAATGTATGTTACAATTGATATAAATACATGAAATAATATTGTTCCGATATTGAGGATAATTATTTAGGAAGATATTAGGGTAATGTTATGATAAAATTTGACAATTTTATCTAAAATATTTATAATGAAATGTTAATTTACATTTCATTATCACTTTTAGATTTCATTTATTTTAAATGATTTAGGCAAGAAATTTGTATTAATGGTTATTGGAAATGCTCATAGAGAATTTCAGACATTTTTTAAAAGGAAAATTATTAGGAATGCTGAGGGTAAAATAAACCACATGCATCAAAAACCATGTACCCCTACTATAAATCTAGGATGAGGTATGATTTACTTGAAAAGAAAATGGTATGTATTTTAGATCCTCAGTAATTGTTTTATGTGATATAAAACAACATATATTACATTGTTAATATACAAATAGATGAATTGGAATCGAAATACCCTACCATGAAACATCATATTCTATAGTAGGAGGATCATATAAAGAAATATTGAAAACTAGTAGTTTAAAATACACAAGCATCTTGTGAATCACGTGTAAGTATCACATAATAGTAATTTTTATACATTATAATAGTACTACATAAAAATACCTATATATATACATGTGTGTGTGTGTATTTTTATATAGTTTAGTCATTGGAATAACCATCAATTTTACCTAAAGATCAACTAATTTTAGTATCTTTGAAGTGATCAGAACAATATGGACACATTATAGGCACAAGTTTTGGAGTGTCACCTTGAGAGTATATAGATATGAAAAGGTCATAGGGAGTTATATATGAGATAATGAAATACATGAAAACACAAATAGATTCTTTAAAAGATATTATTTTCCATTCTATTTTGGTAGACCAATATATATGAAAGGGTTAAATCAAACTAATTGTAGAAAAATGATCAATACAAGAGGAGCCACACAACCCCACTATCATTGAGGCTAGCCATTACCATTATCTACTTCCTTAACTGAGGTAATAAAATTTTTCATAATAATTTATGTAAAATTTTAATCATATGCTTACTGATAAATTTATATTTCTAAAATTATATAGGGTGATATTGTATTTGATTTATCTCTATCAGTACCCATCTCTCACCTTTTTGTCAGACGTATGATGTAGAATATGAAAGTATACAAGGTATATAATAAAAAATTCCCAAAGGATCACATGAGAGTGGGTTTAAAGTAACATATGAGTCAATCAGTTAGTTGCCTATTCCTATTGATGACCTGAACATAAACATGGTCAATAATGATACAGAAAATTTTATAGCATGACCATTTAATCATATAAAGATACATGGTGATAATGAGGAATTCCATTTATATTTTTTTTTCAAATTAAAAACCTTTAAAAGATTATGAAAGATATATATGAAATATGGTATGATAATATAGTCAAAAAAACTAAGGAAGAAAAAGAATGTCATATCAAAAAAAATATTATTGTAACATCCCAACCCAGGTGCCACTTACCGGTGCATAGAGATGGTTCTTTACATGACCTCATAAACATATACCCATATGATAGAGGCTACTAACTAGAAGTGATGGTATAATATGTCACATGGGGAGACTATAACCTCTTTATTAGAGTAAGAAAATATTGGAAATAAATAAAAAATAGACAAAATAATAATAAATGGTAACAGAAAATGACCAACATCACATGATAAACCCAAAAAAGGGAAATTACCATAAAATAATGTACCAGATATGTCTTTACATGTATTTTTAAAGTGTCAAATAGTACCCAAAATAATGGCACACTAATAACTACTATGTGGTTCCATACATCATGTATGGTTCCCTCATCCATGATCCATCCGGAATCCCAACTCATCCATCTAGTATAGGGATCTTACCCTTATCTGGACATGAAAACATAAAGTCTATTCGATTACCAATCGAAAGCCTGAGTAGGGCCTGAGTACAAATTAGTGGGCCACCACCAATGGAATCTAAAGTAATATATAGTCCAAAACAATGTATATAGTTGTTTAAATAAATAATAAATTTGACAATAGAAGTAAATAGGTCTCACATTTATTATTATTTAATTAACCACATTGGCTCTTGGGTTTACGGTGACACCTGGTCCAATCATACCTACTTTGTCATGTTCTATAGTTTGAACAATAAACCATAGGTATTTTCCTATCTTATCAATTATTGGGATTTATTCATTCAATTTGATTGCAAATTCATTTCAATACCTTGGAGCATTAGTCTAAGAACTAGTATCATGGATACTTCGGGCATTAGTCTAACATCATTACCTCAGGAACTTGGACCATTAATCCAGTGCATATATCACAGGTAAATATGTCTCACATTTATCATTAATTATTACTCAAATCATTAATCCTTCAGGGTTAATCCAATAAAACCTTTAAATACAGTTATAAACCAATGAAAAATGGATTTAGTTCAATTATATAAAACCAATATTTCCCTTTTTTAAATTCCAAAAGGTATCATTTCAAGAATATCAACACACCCCATGGCTTTGTATCTAGTGCGATATCATAATTTTCAATGGGTCCAATGTGATCCCTAAAGGAACTCTCAATTTCATGAGATTCAATTAATTTTTTGTATTATAATACATTTTTATGATGTGGAAATAAAATGATACAAGTAAAAACACAAGATCATGAACATGACTATGGGAATTAGTAATTAGAACACATTCATTTGGATGGATAATGAATGATCTCCCAACATTATCTCTTAATTTGAGGAAGAAAAACTAAATTCACAATGATGAAGGAGAAATAGGATAAAACCCTAGGATTAAGTGTCATGATCTGTCCCTCAGGGCCCACGCCATGACTACACCAAGCCCAACTTCTATAGGACAGGGGCTTGTGACTAGCACCGAATAGGCAGATCCCAAAAAAGGGAAGGAATTTTCCTTTAAACCTATACACATGCACAAACTCAAACTGTGGAAAGTAAACACAAGGTAAACGACAACTGTCACTGAGGAAACTACAGAGAGTAAAATAGAAACTAAAGGTGTAAAGGGTCCATAATAATATCCCAAAAAAACAAAAGAAAGTACAATTTCCACGAACTATCCTCTTGAGACCCTACCTAAAGGGTAGGTGAAGGGTAGCTGCCTGTAGTCGTAGTAGCACGCTCGTTCGTCCTGTCGTCTCTTCATCAAAGAATCGATCACATGCACAAGACACGAACCATATGGGTGAATACTGTCTAGGGGTGAGTGACAAAATACTCAGTAGGGACCCCAAACCACAAAGGAAAGATAAAAAATCAATACTACACAACAAATTGAAAACAAACCAGGTATAACTCAAAGTATAAATTGTAAGATTATCATTCGTAGAGCTGAATTATCATGTACTACTGAGGGACTTATCCCTGATGAGTAACCAAGGGTTCTTCAGCTACTAGACCACTAAATTTCACTCTGCTACTAGTCCACTGAGGTCTGCTTGGCTACTAGACCATGGAGGTCCGCTCGGCTACTGGACAACTAAGGTCTGCTCAGATGCTAAACCACTGAGGTCTACTCCACTAAAGGAAGACTAAGGTATGCTGATCTAATGGACCAATGAGGTCCACTTGGATATTGGACCATTGAGGTCTGCTCATCTTCTAGAACACTAAGGTCCACTCCACTACTCGAACACTAAGGTCTGCTGAGCTACTGGACCACTAACGTCCCGCTTTTCATATTCTTCGTGTCATAGGTAGTCATAGGATTACCGATCTCTAGTGAGCTTGATTCCGGGTGAATCGACAACTCAAGCCATCAGTCATATCTCAACTACCATGAAAAATCACTTAGATTATACACAATAGACTGTCTCATTACAAGGGTAACAGCGCTAAATATGACACATCAATCTGATGCTCGGTATGAAAGATATGGGAATTTTAGTAAATAGGGGCCGGTTGCATCCGAGCCTGGTCCAACATGGTCAGATCGACCCGACCATCCTATCCTAGGGGTCCTGCATGACCCGACATGACACGCTTGGGTCTAGATTGACCCGGTGTGGCCTAGACCAGTGCCCAGAACCATTGGACATTGCTGCACCCAGCCCGATTTGGTTTTAGGTTAGGCATACCGGGTTTCCCAGTGACCCATTTCTCATTAGGTCCAGTCCGACTTAGTCGAACCAATTCAGACCAGTCAGGCTGCCCAATGGACCATTTTCCCATCCGGCCCTACCTGCATCAGTGGGATAGCTCTTCTCCATCCCAGGCCACCTGGCGGACCGGTTTACCGCACTGGTCCAGCTTACATCGGTGGGCCGGCTTGGGTCTGGACCCAACGCTGCACTAGCATTCGGTATGCACAACACACAGCCGGCTGAAGCCGGATGCCTCCCTCCAAATGAGTTTCCGACTAGGCCACATGCCGGTGCACACTGTGGCCCACCTCATGGGCCTCTGTCCTTGATGTGGCGCCCAATTGACGCTGCCTCCCTATGTTGGTTCACATTTAAAGGGGTTGGGTGGCCGTGTCGGCCATCTACCTGCCGGTGGCCCCTATCACCTTTGCGGTACGCTGCCAGAACGCCACCTCTCACATTCCCCCATGGCCTCACATTACAGCCTCTCACTAGTATTGCGACCCTCCTAGCCACGACCCTTCCACATGGAACCTCCTCGGCCGATGTGCCATTGACCGTTGGGACATGAAGAAAGGGGAGAACACAAGAAAGAAATTGGGGAAGGAATCGAAACACAAGAACACCCAAAGAATGATCCAGGACTTTTTTCATGTTGACCCAGATGCGTTCTGGTTATTAGGACCACAATGATCCAAAATATGGTAGAATAATCACTAACATAGATACCCCCTTTATCCAGCATCATTATCCATCCTACATGACTGATTAAACCACATATCAACCTGTTCATGGGTTGGTCTACATTTTTCCATAAACATTAGGAATGAGGAAATGAAAAAAACTCAGAAAACCCCCAACTAGGGATATGAGTTTTGGTCTAGGAAGAATAGGATCGCACACCACCATTCTTAATTCTTTACCCAAAGCCCATCGTTGCTAGTGATTCTTCAAAGGGTGGAAGAGAGTGACTTTTTCATTCGTCATCACAACCCACCAAAGCCTCAGAACAATCTCAGGATTGAGTAAAAAATCCTTCATTACTTATAAGGCTATTAATTGATGAAACATGAATCAATATTTCTGCTATGCTACGTTGTAGTGTTTTTACACTGATTCTTTATTGAGGTTTATTAATGTGATTCAATGTCACCTCATCGTTGCATTGTGAAGAAGAAAATATAATAATTTTTTTAAAGTTATTTTATTTTTCTTTCGAAAAGTCCGAAAACTATCTTTTTCAGTCGATCTGTGCTGGTCAATGTTAAGCCCTTCATAGGGGAATATTGAAACTCTGAATTGAACAGGGCCCTCATATTTTTTATCCAGACACCGATTTGAATGTTAGAAAAATATGATCACACATTTATTTAATGAACTTTTTAAATAGTTCAAAAATAAATTTCGGCCATTATAGGCCTTGGAATCAAATTTTGTCTTAGAGCCTCGTCTTGAAAAAATCCCATTTAATTTTCAAAAAATTTGCATGGAATTCTCGGACATAACATTATGTTCCAATGAAATAAGATCCATTAAAACCTAGATCTAAACCATAAAACACTAAAGTAAATTCATCCCTATCCAAAGGAAGGAGAAGACCAGAGACAAAGGAACCTAATAAAATAAGAGATCACATACTATAAAGGAATTTATCTTCTTCCACCAGATCTTTTGTTCACACAAGAAGGGGTACGAGAGTCCGAGGAGCCTCTAGTGAGAATAAAAGTGAAATTGAAGGCATATTAGGCAAATTAGGGGTGATTAGGGATATAAACCTTGGGTTAAAGTAATTTTAATTATATTTTATCAGCTTTAAATAACTGTGTGCACAGTTTCCTTGATGGGCCACATTTCTAGGAAAATCATGTGCCCTAACCGTGTGCCCTTACTTTCCAGGGGGTGCATCTTTTGTCCTTAATGTTAAAATTTTGTTAAACCATGTGCAAACCATTCACACCCACTTTCCAAGGGGAGGACAGTTTTTTGGGGTGGGTGTACAGTTTGGGAAAAATATGCACTAACCATGAACTACCCAAACCCCCCCAGGAATATCAAAAATTCACCCAAACAAACTTGAGATAAGATCCAACCTGAAAATGAGATTAAAAAAAGGGTAAAAGTACTTGAAAATAAGTATGATAGACCTCATGAATGGTCTAGATCTTATAATCTCCCCACATTATAATAGCTCATCCTTGAGCTGCTGTCCCAATCATCACTAAGGTTCTAAGGGGAAAGGGTAATTCCACTGGGTTTTCATATATGATTCCCTCTCCCATGTTTCCTCCTAAACACTACAATGTTTATACAACACTCAGATCAATGACATAGTCTTTACCCAAAAAACATTCTCACTAAAATCCAAAACACAAATCAAATTCTCCTTATAGGAAGAATCCACAAATAACATCAACATCGATCAGATGAGAATGTCCAAGGTGATATTGTAATACATGTGACACATAAAAAACATATTGCATAACACTATATTTCTTTTGAAGAGACAATCTATACACCACCAGTTGGATCCTATCAATAATATAAAAAATACTAAAAAAATTGGGCACCAACATTTCCTTCTTCCAAAACCTATACTGACCAAACCCAGTGACATACAAAGAAACACATGATCTATCCATTGTAATCTCAAGAGGTATACGATGTCAACCAGCATAAGACTTCCTTATATTTTTCCTTAAATCCATATGTTTTTGAATTAACTGATCCAGATCAGATATATCCTACACAATATTCGGTCCTAATAACTCAGACTCTCCTTTATCCATCTAAAAAAATGGTGATCTACATATCTTAGCCTAAAGAACCTCATATAGTATAATATGAATAGTCAGTTGATAACAAATGTTATAGGAGAATTCAACTAGTTCTAATTTATTATACCAAGATCCAATAATATTTTGGAGGCATGCCCACAACTTATCCTCTAGTTCCTGGTTAGCACGTTCTAATTTCTTATCATTCTATGGGTGAAAACAGTACTTAGAAACACATGAGTACTAAGAGCCTTATGTAAGCCTTTCGAGACGTGTGAGGTAAAATGTGTATATGATCTAAAAATATTATTCATGGGACTCTATGAAAACTTACTATATCTAGAATTTACATATCACCCAAATGATCAATCAAGAAAATATCCCCAATTGGAAATAAATTGGCTACTTTCATCAACTGGTACAAAATCACCCATATCACATCATTATTCTAATGCATCCTCAAAATACCTACCACAAAGTCAATGGTAACACTATCCCAAATTTGTTGTAGGATGAGAAATGACTATAACAACCCACAAGGTCATTGATGAATGGCCTTCACCTGCTAATAGGTGCAGAATTGTGTCACGAAAGCTGCAATTTTTTTTTCATTTTTGGTCACCAATATTTCCTATGAAGTTTGCAGTATATTTTGCGTAATCTTGGGTTCACTACACACTTCAACGCATGAAACTCATTCATCCAACCCATATAACATATGCGTATGAACAACAACATGGTTCTAAATTTAGATTATCTCATCACAATATATAGTCCAATTGGAATGTGACTCCCCACCTTTAAGGCTTTCCCCCAAGTCCAAACACTCTTGATCCTCATACTCCCTCTCCTTGATCAGGCTCAAAAGTGTGGACTTAACTGATAAGGACATGAGGTTCATCTACTCCTGGACCTCCTGAGCTTCAATATTCATCTCAACCGACAAAGTCATCCTCTTCAACTTAGATTCAGACTCATAGACTTCTGGATTTAGTTTCCTATCACTCAAATCATTAGAAACAATATTTCCATTTACTGGGGTATAGGCTATCTCAAAGTCAAATTATTTCATATAATCAACCATATAAACTATCAAATATTAAAACCACATTATGAAAATATTTAATTTAATATTTTGTGGCCGGTATTCACTCTAAACGCTTTGATCAAAAGATAATTCTACAAACACCTCAAGGAATAAACAACCTCATCCACATCAAGAGAATGCATAAGATAATTTTGGTCATATGGCCTCAAATTTCATGATTCATTTGAACTAACACAATTTATATTCACTAAAAATTCCACATTTAAGAATCTAGAGGAATAAAAAATAAGGTATTATCCTCTCCCAAATTGGGTAGTCTCAGAATTTGTATAGTAGTCAAACTTTTATTTAACTTCTGGAAATAATTATCACATGCTCCAAAACATTCAAATTTGTTACCCTTATTTGTTAGGATCAAAAATTCAACTTCCAATTGAGAAAATTCTTGGATATAATTCTAATAATATCCTTATAAACTCAAAAAACATTGGATATCAAAACATTCTTTTGAAACTCCAAAGACACAATTGTTTGAAATTTCTCTCAGACCGTTGAAACACCTTCCTCAGTGATGATGTGACCTCAAAAATGTACCTTATCAATACCGAATTAAATCTTAGATACCTTGAAATATAGACTATACTCTTTTAGTGTACTCATGATGATGACAAAATGTTTGGAATGATCTTCATGAGTTTGGATGTAAACTAATATTTCAATTACAAACACAACAACAAACAGGTCTAAAAACAGGTGGACGATTCAATTCATCAAAACCATAAACATAGAAGTTGCATTTATCGATATAAACCACATTTAAACATTCTCATACATGCTATACCTACTACTAAATAAAATCAATAGTATATCAGAAAGTCTCAATATCTACTTATGATACCCTAACATCAAATTGATTTTGGAGAACACACAAGCACCCCTCAGTTGGTCAAAGAGATCATTGATACATGAAAGAGGATACCAATTAATAATTTTCATCTGGTTCAAATTTCAATAATTGAAACAAAAATAAAGATTCCCATCCACATTCTTGGGAAACAAAACCAAATAAACCCAAGGTGACATACACGGATGGATAAATATCGTGTCCATAAATTCTTCCAGTTGAGTCTTAAAATATTAAATCTATATTGATTTCATTGGGTAAGGTGGAATGGAAATTGGTTCAGCTCTAGGAATGAGATCAATTATAAACTCAAAATCTCTCTTTGGTGGAATCCTTGATAATTTCTTATAAAACTTGTCCTTAAATTGATCCAATATGGGTGGGAAGACACAATGTTTCACACTCTCATCATCCAATATAATGCTTGCAACCTAGGCGGTGAGCTCCCCTAGTTGATAATGATCTGGCCCTGTATAACTTTCCAGGATATACCATTCTCCATGATGAATAGAAGTGTTACCTGCATAATATGTAATGATTACTCACCTATGGTAACAATCGATGTGAGATCGGTACAATACCAACAGGTCCATACCCAAAATCAAATCAAAAACCTAATATATCAAGTATGTATAGATCCCAATGGAATTGATACTCACCAACCTTAAGAGTACATCCTTCTCATTAACAAATTTCCTTTGTACGTACACATAGTTGTGTGTCGATCACCATAACCCCACTCACAAACTCTAACATTTGAATCAAACCATTCACAATTAGTAATAATATGAAATAATTTAAGGCTCCTACATCAAATAATTTTCTAGAAAATGTAGAAGCTACAAAACTCATACCTATGGATTTCGATGACACAAACTCGCTATCCACAAGTGTAGGCTAAACTACAAGTAATTTTCATGAAACTAATACTTTTACTCTAGTATGAGTCCCATGTGATTCACTACTATAGTTATAAAGGTGCTCTTTCCCTAAAGTACCATGTCTACTACTATGATTAGCATGGACAATAGAACTCCAACTACCAGAATGGTACGATGTAGAAGACCCCCTTCCAGTGCTTTGCTTCGTCCTAGGTACTCCATCACTACCCATCAGCCATGGTTTATTTTAAAAACTCTATAAGGTTACCATTATACTACAAGATCAACACTCCACAAATCTTTGAGATACATACTAAAAACCTTACCTGAACTACCACACTGAGGAAAAAACACTCAATTACTGCCTTAGGTAACTGATTTGTCTCCATGGCCACTCTGTTTGTCACCACCCAAGTTAGAATTCTTATAACAATGATTCCTACCCTCATAAGGTGTAACTCTTAGTCATCTAACAAAAAACACCTATCCTCCACTAGAAGAATCCTTCAGGTTCCCCTAAAAAATGAGGTTCTGATTCACTACTTCAAAAAACTTCTTCAATCAGAATATGTTAACCTGGGACTTAATATTACATTTATGTCCACCCTAAAAATTTCTCTCCATGATTTCTACATATCCTACTAGAATTGGGAAAAATACGTTCATATTGGTGAATTGACCTATATAGTCCATTACTAACATGATTTCTTGGGACAACCACATAAACTATTACACTCTCTCCTGTCTTAGTGACTCTAGATAAAAGTACTCTAGGAAATTCTCTTATAATTCCTTGTATACCATACCCTCTAACTACTCATCCTGATCTGGAATATCCCATAAAATATTCACTTAACCTCATAACATATAAGTGTTTAAATTAACTCTTCTCTCTAAAAGTGAATCCAAACTATCAAGAATTTTCTAGATAGAATCAATCAAGAGCTCATCTACCTTAGGTCCCCCATCTCTGGTGAAATTTTTAGGGTGTTCCAACTGGGACTCCTGTGTCAAATCATACATAATTGACATAGTCCACCCTGGGCCTCTATCTATGAACTACATAAAGCGAGTGAAGTTCTCATGAAACAAATCTCCCATCCCTTCACATAGAACTATAAAGTCCTCTTGTCCCTATGTTGGAGGCACATTTTAGAAATTTTTTCCTCTCATCCCACCAAAAAAATCATCATGGAAGCATATATCTATAATGCTAAGAACACATATTTGGACACAACAAATCATTAACACATTTTAATAAGATATATTCAAATAATATCTTAACAAGTCACCCCACATACACCAACCCACAGTCAAAACTGATGGAATATTATAAACCACATCCATCCCTAACATGGTTCATAACTAACAAAAGGTAACTAACATTTCAATTTTTTATTTTTACCATCAGACATTCATATTAACCATTTCCAATTACCATATTTATCATATTTTCACCATTATTAATTAATCATTAAGCATAATTTCTTTTGAATTAATAAAATAAATAATATCATTTTAATTTCCCAAAACCCACCCATGAATTTCTTTTCTATGAATGCCTAATATGATGCATGTCACATAAATTACTTAGTTATTAGAACAATTAATGAACATAATGAAATCTTGTTATATAATGTTCAATGATTAAAATCTCAAAAAATAATAACATCACACAACAAGTTCATCTACTAAGGTGAAATAACATCCAACTGTAATAGTAAACATCAAGAACAACAATCCCACCCTTGGTACTTGGGTTTTCCACCACACATGGGTTAGATACTCCTATGGATAAGATCATGATAGTGACCCAACTCTCCTAGTCTAATGTCTACCTTAACCAAATAATAATACAATGGAAAATAAAGGGAAATAATTTTATAGTACTTTGTAATGTCCTGACCCATGTTCCACATATCAGTTCCACATGATAATTAATTATATGACCACAAGCACACCTCCCCATACAATAGATTCTATCAACTAGAAATTAGGGTCTAATATGTAACATGAGGATACTATTCCCCAATTACTAGAGAAATAAAATAGTGGAAATGAAAAAAAAACATCCAAAATAATAATCAATGTTAAGAAATAATGATCAAGCTCACATGAAAATCCCAGAACAAAAAGAAATGGAAATAAAACAAAGTAGTAGATATGAAATGCGATATATGTTTCATGTTTCATATGAATCCCAAAATAGAGACACACCAAAAACTCCCAAGAGGGTCCCTGTAAAATGTCATGTTTCCTCATCCATTCTCCATCACAATTCCCAACTCATCAATCTAACATAGGTTTCATTCCCTTATCATGACCTGCAAACATGATGTTTCTTAGGGTACCTATCAACACCCTGAGTAGAGTGTTATTACAACTTAGTACGCCACCGCTAATAACATTTAATGAAATATCAAAACCATAATAGTGTATGTAGTTGAATAAATAAGTAATAAATAGTCCTATAAAAGTAATATGGTTTCACATTTATTATTAATTAATTAACCACATTGCTGATTGGAATCATGGTGAAACACAAGACAATCACACCTATTTGCATAGTTTCATAGCCTAAAACAAACATCATATAGATTTTACCATTTTATCAAGTCATGTGATTTCTTTATTCAATTTAATTTTATATTTTTTTCTATGCCTTGAAGCATCCGTCTATGCACTATTATCATGGACACATGGAGCGGCATCCCATCACCATTATCTTAGGAACACTGAGCATCAATATTGCACTAGTATTATGGACCTTAGAGTATTAATATAGAACCAAAATCTCAAGTACCTAAAACATTAGTCTAGCACCAATTTACATGCATGCATCAGTGACGTAGAGTATCAGTTGGTCACCCTATGGGTAATTAGAGAATCATTCCTTATCCAAAAACTCATTGTTCAAATTTTCATATAGATATATATTAAGAACCCTCATCAGTGAACTTTTTTTAAATCATTCACAACCCGTTTCACCAGTTAATTTATGAAATAAAACCATGGTTCTATAATTTTATCAAAGAGAACAAATAAGGACCAAACTTTAAAACATTACATAATATTTAATTAAATGGATAATTAAAATTGAGGATCATTACATGTTTAGAGTTTTAGAGAATTAGGCCATAACTATTACATTAAATCTCAAAAGATAAAAAGTAGACACTTCTACTCAGTTTCCTTTTTTTTCATAAAATAAAAACTCTTGAAAAAAGATCCATTTCTAGTTCTATGTTTTATATAGCATGAATTTTCCTTGATCCCATCTTTGACCGTATTAATCTTTAAGTCCTGTGAAAAAGATTTCAAAACTTGGGAGGAGCATAAAAAGCTCAGTAAGGGTAATAAAACAATGAAAGAAAACATTAGTCCATAAAAAAATAATATTTTTAACATAGATCAAGAAATTTTAAGATTTATGAATCACACATAGAAAACATAAATCATAAAGGTAACTTGTGTCATATATAACATACTTACATTGTAGCTTTCACAGCTACGTAGGGAGTTACATTTGGAATACCCATCAAAGTATATTCTGTAAATGTCTTAGAAGGAACATACATGTTTACCTCTGTCATGTTACCCAATGCATTGGAGAGCTATCTTGGGCTCACCTTCCCTAGGTTTATCAGGAAACCACTCGTATACGTAAACAATTCCCAAGAACCATAACATATCCATAACACATAAAACAAATATACAGGAAAGATAAAATTTCCACATTTCAGTCACAATATATAATTTAAATACATTGACATAACAAATACATTATCAAAACCATTTTTGATACCAAAATATGTAAAAAGGGTACATGGTATTTATTTTCCATTTAAAAATATTACGGATTATTAACAAAGGAAAAGATCAAATAATACCTGTGTCGGTAGAAAAGGTCATTGTCACTTCTTACATTAAAAAAACATTCCTTTTTTTCATTTAATAAAACACCTAGTATAAAATTATTTCGTTTGTATGAAATGAAAAGTCAAAGGTGTTTATAGAAAATATAATAGAATGTTGTGTATAAATCAAAATATGACTCAATGAAAGGAGATTGAGATGAAGTCCCTTACAAAGATCATTTTGTATATAAAATAGTTCTATTATGTGTATTCACTATAAGTACACATTTATCCAGTATAAATACAAGATAATATATAAAACGTTATATCACACATAATCATAGTACGCCATAATGAAAAAGTAGAAGTTTAACCCAAGGAATAGAAATTAGGTTAAGAAGTTCCCTTATCTCGTGTCCGACTTGACCCGTTCATTCTTTAATCTCCTCAATAAAAAACTAGAGTTAATTTATACTTTATTAAGATTTTTTTTCAAGTTTATTATTCATTTTATATCACTTATTACCATGTTATAAATATTATTCAATCATTTAAGTTAATAACACTCATTTTTTGATATTTGGTACTTGAGTAAAAAATGACCTTCTTATAATTAGAAGTTGTTCATGTGCTCAAAATTCAATTATCTCCAGAATGATACTAATTATTTGGATACCATATATACCATATATATCCATTATATATATGTATTTATAATAGTACATAACATTTGGAGATATGAAATGAAATACACCGTTCCTGGAGATGGTAAGTTGTACGTACGCATGAACGCTACTTTCATTTCTATTTCGTATTTTAATGGGATGGAAACTTAATAATACATAGTTATATTATAATTAAATTATAATATCATATATAATTTCTGCAACTTAGTCCTTTATACGTTCCACGTATGGCATGAATGAGTCATCTCACTTTGAGGGGGCGGTAGTCCGTAGTTCCTCAAAAGAAATTATCGTATTTACCCACTATGCAAACCATAATGGTATGATATAAATGAAAAATAAATGAAAAAAGAAATAATTAAAATATAATATATATCACATATAAATACATTACCATCTTAATTTCCATCATAATAGGTGGTAGTAGAAGATTGAACAATCATCGTTTCATGAGGCAGTAGTTCGCTGTTAAAAGAAACAATATGTTCTTTACCCATTAGACAGAGGTGTGTGTAATTTTAGTTCAGATCCATCTAAAAAAAACAACCTAGTATATTGAAGATACTTTTTTTGTTTTAAAATAAAATAATAAAAAGAGTTTAGGGGTTTGGAGAACTAAAATAAAAGTAAAGAACTTTAAAGAAGACGTTACCTTTAAATCTGGCAAGTCCCTTTGGTTTGAACCAAAAGGATTTTATGAAGTGCCTTATGACTAAGGTAAGGATTATGGGTAGAATATAGGGATGTATGGAGCTTAATTGGGAAGAATTTGGGCAATCCAAGGGGCTTGATAAGTGTGAGTAATGGGTTATAGGTGATAACTTTTTATAAGGGGGAGGAGGGGATCTTTAGGAAAGTCTGAAAATATTATTTTATTATATAATTATTTGTGGGTTATAAAGGTCTAAAACTAATTAAAATCAAATATAAGATGAATAATGGTCAAAATAAAATCATAAAATAATAATTGGACAGGTTTTGTATATTATTGTAATATTTATAATCTTACTTATTTAAACCGTTAATTAATGAGTTAAACCCTGTATCATTATTGTGTCATAAATAATTTTATTTATTTGATGTCTAAAAATTATAATAAAATGCCATGAGGTAGAAAATATTTTTATATTTATATGATAAATTTATATTTTAAGTGATAAATTATATAACCCCATGTAATAATTGATTTACTAAATGATATATGTTTATGTCATTTTTGTCTTTACTTTAAATTAATTAATATAAAGTGTCATTATCACTTTTAAGTGCCTCCATGGGGTCCCAAAATCAACCCAAGGATGCCCATGGTTGGACATGAATTAACCAATAGTATTAGGACACATGTTAGCATAATCTTATATTATTACAATAATATTTTGTTACCCTTATTTACCGGATTTACCTTTTAACCATGGTAAATAAAATTTTTACTGAAGTAAATATTCATAATGTCTAAAAATAAAAGTTACATATTTACAAAAATTGGACCTCCACATTCCAAATATTTAATCCATTTTTCCAAATTCAAAACATAGAATTGGTAAGAATTAATTTAAAATTAATTCCCACCTTCAAAACGAAAAACGTGTTTTTAAGAAATAATAACTATCAAATGATTGACACTTGTTTATGTCTAATTTCAAAGTAAAATTACATACAATAAACTACACTGGATTAAATGGTAAAAATATAATCTAATTAAACATTAAAACCATTTACAAATATAATCTATCCATATAAATAAATTATATTAAAAAGCAGTTTTGAATTAAAATACAGTATTTTTCACTATTCATCAAAAAATGAATTTTATCAGAAAAATAAATTTTTTTTACCCAGAGTAAATTTTGATGTCCCAATTCTAAATAAGAATTTTATTTCGTAAAATAAAACATATAAAAATGACCAAAACTAGATTTAATGATGGTTCTCCATTAAAAGGCGGTAAATCGACCTTTTAAAGAATATTAGAGTATTTATGCTTAAAATTAGATTCATTCACATTTTAAGCCACTAACTTTTATTGGATAATTGTAAAAACATTTAGAAAACATGTATAATAATATTTTAGGTAGTCTTGTTCATTCCCACTATTACAATGACTTGGCGTTAACTATCATTTAAAATAATAATATTGTATTATTAGTGTGCAACGTAAGATTTCAAATAAACCCGTTATTGCATATCAGGTACCCCATCAGACATAGAAACCCTTTTAAAGTAAAATTAATATTTAATTCAAAAATATTAATAAATATGAAAATATTTTATTCTTTCTTTACCCAGGATGTTACATCCTTCCCCACTTTTTGAAATTGTGTCCTCACAATTTGTATTCACATTTTAAATAAGTGGGGGTATTTATCCCTCATCGCATTTCCAGATTCCCATGTTTTCTCTTCAACCATATGATTTTTCCACAAAAACATTACCCAATGAATTATTTATTCCACAACACTTTCTCTCTTCATTCAAGAATCTGGATTGGTTGTTCCTAATAAAAGAGATTCTCTTCCAACTAAACTACCTTTGGGCTCATATCATGGGATGGATCTGGCATATAATTTCTCAAAATTAAAACATGAAAAACATTGTGTACCTAGGATGAAATTGGAGGTAAATCCACTCTATATGCAACTGATCCAACTTTCTCTAGGATTTCATAAGGTCCAATGAACCTTGGACTCAACTTTCCCTTCTTACCAAAACACATCACACTTTTCCATGGAGAAAATTTGAGAAAGACATGATCGCCTACCTCAAAAAATAACCTTCCTTCAGTTATCCAGATAACTTTTCTGCCTGCTTTGATCTGTTCTCATGTTCTTCTCAATCAAATGATCTTTTTCTGCCATCTCTACAACCAATTCTGGTCCCATCAGATTCCTTTCACCCAATTCTTCCTAAAAATATGGAGTTTGACAACGCTTTCCATATAATGCCTCAAACAGAGCCATATGTATACTATAATGAGAGTTGTTATTATAATAAAATTCAACCAAAGAAAGATGTTGGTCCCAACTTCCCTGGTAATCCATCAAGAAATCACGTAGCATGTCTTCCATGGTCCTAATTGTTTGATATGACTGCCCATATAATTGTGGATGAAAAGCTATACTAAAATTTAATTCAGTACCAAACAACATCTGAATTCCATTCCAAAAGTTAGAATTAAACTTGGGATCATGATAAAAAACAATGGAGAGGGGAAATCCATGTATCCTAACTATCTCTTTAACATACAACTAAGAAAGTTGATTTAGAGAAAAAATATCTCGAATATGAAGGAAACGAGTAGATTTAGTCAACCGATTGACAATAACCCAGATTGCATTTTTAACTCAAGATATCTTCGGTAATCCTACAACGAAATCCATGGATTTTTTTGCCCATTTCCACTATGGTACTGTTAAAGGAAGAAGAAACACTTTTGGTAACTTCTGCTCTGCTTTAACTTGTTGACAATTCAAACACTTCACAGTAAGGTCTGCAATATCTCTTTACATTCAATCATACCAGTAATACTTCTGAAGATCTCTGTACATCTCAGTACTTCCAGGATGAACTGAAAATGGAGAACTATGAGTTTCACATAACAACTCATTATTCAAATTTGAATCACAAGGCACACATTATCTCTTCCCAAAACTCAAAACACAATCACTATCAATGTTAAAATTAGGCAACTTACCCTTTTGAACCAAATCTACCTTTTTCTACAACTCACTATCTTCCTTCTGCGCTTACATAATTTTGTCTGATAGGGATGATCTCATTGACACTGGAAACAAAACAGAGTAATTTCCTACACCAAAAACTTCTATGCCAAAATTCATCAAGTCTTTAATCAAAGGATCTTGTTCCAAATGTAACAAGGTTAATGTAGCATTACTTTTTTGACTCAAATCATCAGCCACTTTATTTGCCTTTATGATATTTAATGAATCGTGCAATCATAATCCTTGATTAATTCTATCCATCTCCTTTGTCTCATGTTCAATTCTTTCTGAGTGAATGTATACTTTAAACATTTTTGTTCGATATATTTTTCACATTTTAATCCAAACAAATGATGCCTTAATATTTTTAAATAAAAAAAGATGCAGCTATTCCCAAAACATGTGTAGGGTAATTTAACTCATTATGTTTCAACTAACGCGAAGCATAATAAATTACCTAATCATTCTATATAAGGAGACAACCAAGTCCTTTCAACAAAGCATCACTGAAGATAACGAATTAACCATCTCTAGAAGGCAGTGTAAAAACTGGATCATTATCCAATATTCTTTTCAATCCATGAAAACAATCATCACATTATTTTGTCGAGATGAACTTAAAACTTTTTCGAGTTAGTTTAGTCATTGGACTAGATAACTGTGAAAACTTATCTACAAACCATTGGTAATAAACTACCAAACCAATTAAACTATGGATCTTAGTTAAATTTGTGGGTCTTGGCCATTCTTCAACAGATTTTTTTAATAGGATCAATAGTTATTCCACTTTTTTGTACAATGGGACCAAGGAAAGAAATTTTTTGTAACCAAAACTCACACTTTCTAAATTTACCAAACAGTTTATTTTCTTTTAAGGTTTGCAAGAAAAACCTTAAATGACTTTCATGATCCTCTTTGATTTTAGAATATACCAAAATATCATTAATGAACACAACCTCAAACTTATCCAAGAACTCACAGAAAATTATATTCATAATATCAATGAATATAGTAGGTGTATTCGTTAACCCAAAAAGCATAACAAAAAATTCATAATGGCCATATCCAGTACGAAACTCGGTATTTATAATGTATACTTTCTTTACATTCAACTGATGGTACCCCAACCTTAAATTAATCTTTGAAAAATACCCTGCTCCCTGGAGCTAATCAAACAAATCATCGGTATGAGGAAAATGATCCTTGTTCTTAACAGTGATGTTATTCAAAGCACTATAATCAATGAAAATTCTCATTAAACCATCTTTATTTTTAACAAACTAGACAGGAAAACCCCATGGTGATGTGATAGGTTGAATGAAACCTTTATCTAATAATTCCTTTAATTGCTTCTTTAACTCTAAAAGTTTAATTTGAGCCATTCAATAAGGGGGTTTTGAAATTGGCTTAGCCTGAGGAAATAATTCAATAGAAAATTCAAATTTATGATCAGGTATAATACCAAACAACTCATCAGGAAAAACATCAAGGTACTCATTTACAACTAGCACATCATTAATCTGAACAGTTCCTTTATTTTCAACAATATGTGCAAGGTAACATTCGTTTCCATCTTTTACTAGTTTCTCAGCTTCCAGATATGTTATCAAAAGTAAGGGTTCATTCTTTTACACAAACTGAAAATATTTCTAAAAAGATACCTCTTTAGCTATGCATTCAATCTTATCATGATAAACAAATAGTTAATCCACACCCAAAAAAACATCAAACTCTACTAGAGGAAAAACCATAATGTTTTCCGGTAGATTCTTTCCGCACAGAAGGACATGAAGGTTCTTATAATTTCTTTTTGTCTCAATGTTTCTGTAAGAACCCGAATATTCTTTTCAGGTATGTTTTCCCTTTTCTGGTCATTTTTGAGAAAAAGAGGAAATTATGGAATTTTTTGAAGTACTCATCGTGTACTTTATGAGTACACGCCATGTACTTGGTTACCTCAGGTAGACGGGTGCTATCCTTGTAGCGGCCATGCACACGGTTGTGTGAGGTGACTTGGAGGCCACCTAAAGTAGAGTATGGAAATGGCGAGTACAAGGCATGTACTTCAAAAGTACACACCGTTTACTTTATTTGTTTTTCATTAAATGTACTGGGGTCATGTCTCAACGCCAGAACCGTCTTCTTCTAGGTTTTCATCATCCGAGAGAACCCGTACGACTGTGATCCTTCTCTAAGCCCCCAAGACTCCATCCAATCTCTGATTCAACATCCATCGATTGTGTTTGGATCACCTCGGTAAGATCTCTCTTCTGCTTGAGCTTCATTTCATGATTCCTCTTCTTCCTTAAGTTATACTTCGTTGAACATTTTATATGTTTTTTTAGATCATTGGTGTTCTAAGGTGATTCAGGCCTCGAGGTTTACTTTTATTGATCTCCCAATGCTGAGGTTGGTGGTTTGAGCCTTTCTGTTGAATGTCTTTGAGTATTATGTTCAATTATACCTAATACCCTTGAACGGGGTATTGTGCGTTTATCGTTTTACCCCTGTTAATTTCCTTATATACTGGTATGTGTATATAGAGGCTAATTGGATGTGAATATGGTTGTTTTCTATACCTCAGATGTGTTTTCCAATTCATGTTCTGTTTATGGCCATTTGGTCCTGTTTAACCGTTAGGATTATTTGCTATTTCCAAGCCTAGTACTGTACGATGTAGTGAATATTTTATCTGACTTGCTTGAAATGTTGTAGAATGTTTATCCAAGTAGTTCTTGAGGTTTACTTGTGCCATATTGCATTGATCTACTCATTAACTTACACAGGGCCGTGAGAACCTGGTGTAGAAGACTATAAAGAGAATTGACCGAGTGAGCATCCTCATAGAGTCTTTGAGGACTTTCGGCTATATGGGTATTGACCCTATGAGCTTCCTCAGAGAGTCTTTGAGAACCTTAGACTATAAGGGTAATTGAAATGTGAGCTTCCTCAAGGATTATTTGAACCACTTGGGTTTATAAGGGGAATTAACCGAGTGAGATTCCTCAAAGAGTCCTTGTCCTTGGGTCTATATGGGGAATTGACCTTGTGAGCTTTTTCAGAGAGTCCTTGACTTTCCATATACTATAAGAGGAATTGAACATGTGAGCTTCCAAAGAGAGTCTTGATTTACCTTTAACTATAAGGGTAATTGACTGTAAGTTCTTTCTCAGAGAGTCTTTATATATTAATATAACTGAACCAGAGGGGATAGGATGTGTGCACTTCATAGAGGGTTATTGTGCTTGATTAGTTGTTTTTGAGATGTGGAATTTTTTTTACTGAGTACTTTGTTGTCTACTGCTTATGCACTTTTACCTACCATATATTCACTGACTATTAGGCATAGATATTTGGGTGGTTTCCTAGTGGGATTTAGTCTCATACCCTGTTTGGGCCATGCTTTTAGGCATAAATAGTTTATATTGCTACAGGTATATACAAGGGAAAGAGCCCTTCTACTTCAGGTACCTGACTTACTGTAGAGCTGGAGAGTATGGGACCAAGCATAGGTTTGCGATGCCGAGGAGTTGTTTATTTTTTCTTTTTTACTTAGGTTTAGTGCTATTTTTATTCCAGCATTGTGATTTTTTTGGCTTCTTTGGCTACTTTCATAGACACATGTACCATGCATCATTTATATATGTGCTTCAGTCGTTTTTTATTCTAGTCATCCGCTATTACTATTTTTGGTACATTTACAACTTCCGTTATTGTGTATTTGTTTCTTTCTGCTATGTTACTCTGCCAATGAGGGCATATTTTCCCCACTATCACACCCAAGGCCCTTGCTACTAGTCAGCAGCCTCTGGCATTTGGGGAAATGCACTTGAGGCCATCTAACAAACCGGGTACGGGGTGCCTCTAAGTGGCTTCCAGATCCAGGACAGTACAACGTGGAATCAGAGGAATTATTTTCCCTTGACATACTATTTGGAGCCTTTAGCCCGGGATAGGATAGAATTTGTACTTGGTAATAAGCTGTGTCCAGAAGTAGCTAATCCGTGTATAGGGAAAATCCTATCTACCTCATTTAATGCAATTTTTATAGTTTTGAAACTTTATGGTTGATTTTATTTTCACCATTTAGTGATTCACATGTTTTGTGTTGTTACCGTTAATGTTATTGAGGTTCTATTTCTATCGCAAACTGATGAGATGAGGGTGCGCCATCTCATGCATCATATAGGAACTTGCTAGAAATCACATTTCATGCATTCTTACCATGCCATCTAGGATTCGTTAGTGATTTCATGTTGTTGTAATAGATGTTGTGTAGAATGTGAATTTTGTTGTGATAGATTCCTTGATAAAAATACCTACAGTTTTATTGGGTATTGTTGTGTAAGGTTTTGTTTGAATGAACACCAAATTTTGGTTCTTGAGGTGTTATGTGACCTCATGGATCGTAATTTGGTGGATCATTGACTTGTTTTCCATGTTATAACATGTATAAGATCCCATACTTTGATTCGTGGGGAGTATGGGACCTCACATATCGGAATTTGGCACTTTCAATGTTTGTTTCAGTGTTTTTATGGTTTCTGGAGTAGTTTTTGTGGCTTACTATATGGAAAAACCCAGAATACATGGTGTGTAATGTTAAGTAAATTCCATGTGTTCTTCTATTCAGGAAGAAACTATTTTTCTTAAGTACATGCCATGTACTCAATATACATGCTGTGTAGTCTCTAACCATGTCATAGGCCATGTGGGCAGAGACACAAGATAGGGAATTTCTTGCCAGAACAAGCCATGTACCAGTTGAACACCCCATGTTGTGTTGACACTGTGTCCACCCGTTTAACTAACAACATGGATGGATAAACCTTAAGCTATACATGGTGTGTCAGGTTCGAACCCACCCTGTAGTCTGACCCAGGTACCCGGCCGTGTCACTAACTACACGAGTCAGTATTATCCTTTCATGTACATGCCATTTCGGCCTTGAACATGTCATGTAGTGTGATCCATGTGTCATGTCATGTCACTAACAGCACGGTCCATGTGATGCTTGTCTAGTACCTGTCATGTCTACTGTGAACACGCAGTGTAGTCTTGTCTTAGGAGAGCCGTGTGGCTTAACCGAGTAGAAGGAATCACATAGGGAATGAGGATTCAAGTACATGACCAATGTTAAGGAAACATGCCTTGTGTTTGGGGTGTTACACGACCAATTTATGAAGGAGTACACACCCATGTAAATGACTTAAGGGAACACGGCATGTAAGAATTATACACACTGTGTAGTCATGTTTTGTAAAACTTGAGTGCTTTATTTCTCCTATTACCTTATTACACTTCTAGTTTTTAGTCCATGATAATCTTGTTCTAAGGTGTGCATTTGACCTTGTAGAGTCATGCCACCGAGACATCCTCTGATTGTATGCCAGTTTCTAGGAGGTGATCAGACACCGAACACGGCTGATTAGGGGCTACCTACAGATCCGCCTGTCATGCCAATCTTCACACCAACCATTATACCAGAGATAGGTACTGATGCACAGTTCAGAGAGGGATTATTAAGATTGATGCAAAAATTCCATGGAGCGCCTCCTCCTGCCCTGTCAATGGCAGAATTGATGCGTGTCTTTCAGTAGCAACATCCTCCCACTTTCTCAGGGGATGGAGGACCCCAGGCTGGAAAGTCAGGGCTAGAAGCCACGCTGACGATTTTTGAACATCTGGAGATACCTCCAAAGAATAGGGTAAATCTTGCTACCTAAATTATTCGAGACTCCTTCAAGAGGTGGTGGGATGTGATCACACAGGTAGGATGCCAACAGAAAATGGCTTGGGATGTGTTTCAGCACATCTTATATGATTACTTATATCCTGATACCTTGAGGGAAGATTGAGCCCGAGAGTTCATGAGTCTGGAGTAGGGTAATCATACTGTTATGGAGTATTCCTCTCGATTCACAGAGCTGTAGTGTTTCATGCCTATTATAAAAGGTGATGAGTTGTTCCTTGCACGGAAGTTTGAGGATGGTCCGAGGCACAACATCTGATCTTCAATGAACATCTTCAGGTTGACTTTGATATCCTCTATTTTCAACCATGCACTGATCACAGAGCATAATCTGAGGGATTTTGTAGCTTTGAGACAGGGTTGTTCGACATCTAGAGTTATCATTCCTCCTACTAATTGCAAGATGCACCGTAGGGAGACTTCACGAGGAGACTAGAGTAGGCGGGATGCATCTTCTGGTAGGTAGGTGGTGTGCTACCAGTGTGGGAAGAGCGGGCATATGAGGCCACATTGCCCGAGGGACCCAGTGGAGTGCTGAACTTACAACAAGATGGGTCAACTTCAGTGCTTCTGTTAGTTATTCTCACCAATAGTTGTTGATAGGGGTTCTTCTATGACTCCTTGTTTAGAAGCAGCACCACTAGTTTCTCACCATTCAGGGAGTTGGATTTATTCCAGCCATTCAGGATGATGTGGAGGTTGTGGCCATTGTAGAAAGTCACCTAGTTTTCAACGACATTAGGGTGGATCAGCTCAGAGTTGTCAGGCAGGGTCGCTGGGCTATAGTACAGGCCAGACTTTTACAGTGGAGCAGATCCAGCAGGAGCAGGATCCCAGACCCTCTACCATTCGAGGTACGATCTTAGTAGCCTCAGTTTTAGCATATTCTCTTTTTGATACAGGGGATTCCCATAGAATTATATATATTTCTTCTATGAAGAGACTTGGTCTCTACATCTTTTCTTCTACTGATATCTTAACGCTAGACACCCCGTTGGGGACTATAACGGCTAGTGTATGTCAGTGAAGGTAGTTCTCTCTACAGGTTTGTGGGTGTCACTTCTTATGGGACCTCTATGTCCTAGAGATGACATGCTATGATGTCATTGTCGGGATGGACTTGTTGGTTCCATTCCAGGTAGTCATCAACTTTTATCATCACAGGGTGAGTTTCACGTCACCAGAAGATGAATCTTTTCTTCATAAGGGCGAATGGGATGTCCAGGAAAGCAGAACGAAACCTGAGCATCATGGGTTGGGAGGATTTACAACCTAGATTGCTAGTATATATCTGGATGACCAGGGGACTTCATAGTTATAATTTCATCCAGTGGTGGATCATATCAGATATGTCTTTCTAGAGAACTTTTCAGGTTTTCCTCTGGAGCGTGAGGTAGAATTTTTTATTGAGCTTCTGCCCGAAGCGGCACCAGTGTCCATTCCTCCTTATAGGATGGCTACACCTGAGTTGTAGGAGCTCAAGAAGTAGTTGGAGGAGTTGCAGGAAAACGGTTTCATCTAACCCAGTACTTCTTCTCGGGGTTCTCCTGTCTTTTTTGCAAAGAAGGCAGACAATACCATCAGGCTTTGTGTGGACTATCATAAGTTGAACCATTCAACACTCAAGAACCAATATCCATTGCCTAGGATTGACGATCTATTTGATCAGCTTTGAGGAGCCCGAGTGTTCTCGAATATTGACCTGAGATTTGGTTACCATCAGTTGCATGTTATACCATTCTATATACCTCTTACAGCCTTCTGGAGTAGGTATGGTCTATACGAGTATATGGTTATGTAATTCGGTCTCACAAATGCCCTTGCATTTTTCAGGGAACCGATGAACCGAGTGTTCCATCCATACTTGGATTACTTCATAGTGGTTTTCATGGAAAATATCTTAGTGTAATGTCACACTTGAAATGACCATGCCACCCATTTTGAGATTGTTCTGAGTACAGTAAGAGAGAATCAGTTATATGCTAATATCTCAAAATTCCACATTGGGATGGATCCAATTCACTTCTTAGGTCATGTTATCTCAGAGATAGGAGTATCAGTAGAACCAAAGAAAGTGAGAGCTATAGTTTCCTAGGAGCAGTTGAAGAACGTCTTTGAGGTGCAGAGTATTATATAGCTGGCTGGATACTATAGAAATTTCATATAAGGCTTTTCACAATTAGCATCACCGCTGATAGGTCTGACTAATAAGGCTGTGAAGTTAAAGTGGTTAGATTATTGTGAGTCAGCCTTTCAGGAGCTGAAAGGAAGGTTGACTTCAGCACCAATAATATTCTTTCCAGAGCTGGTAAAGAGATATACTATTTATTGTGATGAATCAAGTATCAGTCTTGGAGATGTGCTTATGCAAGAAGATGGAGTCGTTGCGTACATGTGTCGGTAGTTGAGGACACACGAGAGGAATTACCTGACGCACGATCTCGAGTTGACTGCAGTTGTTCATGCCATATGATGTTGGATACATTATCTTCTAGGATAGCATATTTTGGTTTTCGCCAACCACAGAAGTCTCAAGTACATTTTCACTAACTCTGATCAGAATTTGAGATAGAGAAGGCGGGTTGAGTACCTTTAGTCCTTTGACATTGAGCTTTCCTATATACCTAGGAAAGGCTACACAGTGGCTGATGCGTTGAGCAGAAGGAATCAGATACAGGTAGTTTAGGAGGAAAATAGTGAGTGGAATCTTATAGCTCTATTCTCTGAGATGCATTTGGAGGTGCACAACAGTCAGGGGAACATGTTTCTTTCTTCTGTATCTGTTACCTCTACTCTTCTTGATCTAGTGAGAATGAGGCATCTATCAGATTTAGAAGGCCTAGATCTATGGGAGAGTGTGTCAGGAGAGGACCATATTCATGGATTCACAGTAGGAAAGGATGAGATCTTGCATATCCAGGGGCGTGTATGGGTGCCAGTAGATATACATGAGAAGCTGATGAGGGATTTTCATTCCTCAGATTAAGCAGTTCATCCTCATGTCACCAAGATGTATCATGATCTACATCGTCAGTATTGGTGGCCCGGTATGAAGAGGGATGTTGATGGTTTAATCATGAGGTGTTCCACCTATTTGCAGGTGAAGGAGGAGCATCAGTAGCCAACAAGGCTTTTACATCATTTACCCATTTCAGAGTGGAAGTGGAACAACGTCACAATGTATTTCATAATAGGGTTTCCGAGGTCACCTCGAGGGAATGATGTGGTTTGCGTTGTCATTGATAGACTCACAAATGTTACCCACTTCTTTCCGATTAAAAAGACCTTCAGTGTTGATGAGCTGGGACAGTTGTACATTCATGATATTTTACATCTGCATAGAGTCCCACACTCCATTGTTTTAGACAGGGATTCCTGTTTTACTTCTTGGGTTTGGAAGGGGCTTCAAAAGGATTTGGGTACAAAGGTACTTTTGAGTACATCTTACCACCCCCAGACAGATGGCCATCCTGAGTGTATGATTAATGTGCTTGAGGACATGATCCGAGCATGCATCTTGGATTTTGGAGGTTCTTTGGAGAAGCACATACCTCTTGTGGATTTTTCCTACAATGATAGTTTTCAAGAAACTATTCAAATGGCACCTTATGAGGCTTTGTATGGTAGGCCATGCCGATCAACCATATGTTGGATGGAGGTAGGAGAGGTATCTTTGCAGGGACCTCATCTTGTTCAGGAGACCACAGAGTAGATAGAGTAGATTAGGAAGAGGATGTCTACTACGCAGTCTCGACAGAAGTCTTATGCTGATTTGTGAAGATGAACTCTGGAGTTGAATGTTGGGGATCATGTTTTCCTACATGTCACACCGAGTTTGGGACATAGGAGGATTAGAAGATAGGGTAAGCTTTCACTGAGGTACATCAGACCATTCGAGGTTGTGGAGAGAGTTGGTCCGGTTGCCTATCAGTAGTAGTTACCCCAAAGGTACCGGGATATGCACATTGTTTTTCATGTTTCTTGACTCCGACATTACTTTTCAGACCCATCTCATGTATTTCATCCTGAGGAGGTTGATCTCTAAGTGGATGTGTCATTCAAGGAGCATCCTATTTGGATTGTTGATCATTGTACAAAGGTTCTCTGTGGCTGGTCTGTTCCTCTAGTACAAGTACTATGGCAGCATGAGTGGGTACAGGATGAGACTTGGGAGAGGGAGGTTGATGTATGAGCACTGTGGAAGGAACTGTTCAAGTTTTCTTCTTTTACGCTGCGCTACAGAAATTTGGGGGAGAATTTCTTTAAGGGGGAAGTTTTAAGAACCCAAATCTTTTTTTAGGTATGTTTTTCCTTTTCTGGTCATTTTTGGGAAAAACAGGAAATTCTGGAAATTTTCAAAGTACACGTTGTGTACTTGGTTACCAAATGTAGCCGGGTGATGGCCGTGTAGCAGCCATGAACACAACCATGTGGGGTGACTTGGAGGCCGCCTAAAGCGGTGTACAAAAACAGCGAGTACACTCCATGTACTTCAAAAGTATAGGCTGTGTACTATATTTTTTTAATTAAACACACCAGGGTAGCGTCAAAATGCCAGAACAGTCTTCTTCTAGGTTTTCTTCATCTGAGAGAACCCGTACGACTACAATATTTATCCGAGCCCTTGAGCATCTATACGATATCTAATTTAACCACTATTTATTGCTTTGGGATCGCCTCGACATGATATCTCTTCTTCTTGAGATTTGTTTCATGATTCCTCTTCTTCCTTAAGTTATAATTTGTTGAATGTTTTAGACATTTTTGTAGATCTTCAGCATCTATGGTGATTCAAGATTTGAGGTTCACTTTTATCGATCTCCTAAAACCGAGGAAGGTGGTTTTGTTCCTTTTTGTTGAAAGTCTTTAAGTATTATGTGAAATTATTCCCAATACACTTGAACGGGGTATTGTGTGTTTACCGTTTATGGCTGTTTGGTCCTATTTAGCCATTAGGATTCCTTGATGTTTCCATGCCTAGTACTATAGGATGTAGTGATTATTTTATCTGACATGCCTGTGATGCTATATAATATTTAGCCAAGTAGTTATTGAGGTTTACTTGGTCCATATTGCATTACTATGCTCGTTGACTTACACAAGTCCATGAGAACTTGGTGTAGGATACTATAAATAGAATTGGTCGAGTGAGCTTCCTCAGAGAGTCATTGAGCACTTTAGAATATATGGGGATTGACTGTGTGAGCTTCCTTAGAGAGTCTTTGAGCACCTTAAACTATAAGGGGAATTGACATGTGAGCTTCCTCAGAGAGTCTTTGAACCAATTGGGGTTATAAGGGGAATTGACTGAGTGAGCTTGATCAGAGAGTCCTTGACCATGGGGATATAATGGGAATTGACCGTGTGAGCTTCCTCAGAGAGTCCTAGACTTACCTTAGACTATTTGGGTAATTGAACATGTGAGGTTCCTCAGAGAGTCTTGATTTACCTTTGACTATAAGGGGAATTGATTATGATTGCTTCCTCAGAAAGTCTTTATATATTCCTATAACTGAACCAGAGGGGATAGGTTGTGTGCACTTCCAAGAGGGTTACTATGCTTGATTAGTTGTTTTTGAGATGTGAAATTGTTTCTGGTGAGTAATTTCTTGTTTAATACTTCTGCACTATTACCTTCCATATATTCAGCGACTGTTAGGCACAAATCTTTGGGTGGTTACCTATTGGGATTTAGTCTCATACCCTGTTTGGGCCATGATTTTGGGCCCAAATAGATTATATTGTTGTAGGTATAGACAAGGGAAATAACCCTTCTACTACAGGTACTTGACTTGTTGTGGATCTAGAGAGCATGGGACCAAGCTTAGGCTTGCGATGCTGAGGAGAGGTTTATTTTCTCATTTGTACTTTGGTTTAGTACTATTTGTATTCCAACATTGTGATTTTTTTGGCAGTTTTGGCTGATTTCCTAGAAACATGTACCATGCATCATTTATATATGTGCATCAGTCGTTTGTTATTCCAGTCTTCCACTATTACTGTTGTTGGTATATTTACTACTTTCGCTATTTTGTATTTGTTTCCCTTCCGCTGTGTTACCCTGCCAATGAGGGCATAGTTTCCCTAATATCACACCCAAGGCCCTCGCTTCTAGTCAGCAGCCTCTGGAGTTTGGGGAAATGTACTTGAGGCCATGTGACCAACCAGGTACGGGGCACCTCAACATGTCTTCTAGAGCTAGGACGTTACAGTTTACCTCGAGTTTTTTTACCATAAGTTTAGGATTCATATCTTGATAAGGAATTCCCAATTTACTAGAAAAATTCTCAGAAATGAAAGAGTGTGTCGAGGCTGAATCAAACAACACTTTGGCATAATCTGAACAAACAAAAAATGTACCTGATACTACCTCATTTGATGTCCCAACATCTTCTGAAGTAGTTGCAAAGGATTTCACAACGCCTTTTTGCTTGTTTTCTAGCTGCTTTCCCTTAGTTGAGTTCTTCGGTGGACACTCATTTTCATAATGACCCATTTCATTGAACTTAAAACATCTTACTTATTGTAAATTATATTTTGTTTTACCATTACCCTAATCTTTTTAGTGAAATTATGAGCCTTATGTCCCATTTTACCACATCAGTAGCACTTACCATAATTCAAAAGACAATCCCCAACATGATTTTTACCACAATTTTCACAAACTATAAACTTAAGTTTCTTTCCATCATACTTTTTTGAAGTGTTCTTCCCTTTCGTCTTCCAGCTCAACCTATTATTATTTGTTTTTCAAAGAATAACTGATCATTGAGAAACTCCATTTCCACCTTCACACAAAGAATTTTTTTTCATAAATTTTGAAAACATGAGATACTAAATCCATTCGATACTTTGGCTTTAATCCTGAGTAAAAATGGTTGATTTTACTATCAAGATCTCATATGAAATTTAGAGCATACCTTTCCAGTCGAGTAAAATTTTCTTCATAAGCCGCCATAGAGTCAGCATCCTACCTCAATTCCAGGAATTTTTTTCCAAGTCAAACCACCTTAGGAAAATATTTATTCAAGACACATACCTTTGAATTCATCCCAATCAAGAGAATCAATCTCCTAACTATCCCTGATATTTTTCACCATCCACCACCATTTATCAACTTCATATTCAAAACAATAAAGAGAAAGACTAACCTTTTGATGTTATGAACACCCCATGACATCAAAAATATTCACTAGTTCTTTAATCCACCCTTCTACTAGAATAGGGTCAGATGATCCTATGAATGATGGGTGATGTTGCCTCATGAAATTCTCCACTACTAACATGTTTCTTTGTAGTTGATTTGAATGATCTCGGGCATGGATACCACCACCGTTTATAACCCGAGTCAATTGTTCCATCACTACAACAAACTATTCAGTTCCAATTCCAACCATCTCAGGTTGCTGATTTGGAAGGTCGTCTTTCTCCTGATTTCCTCCCATCATAGCTACCCTATTTACTCTATGGAAAACCATTCTGAACACAAAAATATCTTAGACAAACCAACATGGTAATCTGTAAAAGTTATATCATTTCAATCTTAACATAATTAATTTATGGACATGAATTTAACAATATTATAACTCCTAAAGTTATCTAAACCTACCTCTGATACCAACTATAAGGACCCAACCTTAAAAAATTACATAATATTGAATTAAAAGGATAATTTACATTAAGGATGTTTTCAGATTTAGAGTTTTATATAATTAGGCCATAACTATTAAATTACATCTTAAAATATACAAAGTAAATAGTTATACTTAGTTTCCATTTTTTTCATAAAATAAAAACTCTTTAAGAAATTAGCCATGTCTAGTTCCATGTTTTAGACAGCATGACTTTTCATAGATCCCATATTCGACCCTATTCCTCATTATGTCTTGTGAAAAACATTTCAAAACATGGGATGAGCATAAAAAGCTCAGTAAGGGTTATAAAACAAAGAAAAAAAACATTATTCCATCAAAACATAAGATTTTTAACATACCTCATGAAATTATAATATTATTGAATAATACATAGAAAACATAAATCATAAAGGTAACTTGTTTCATACATAACATACTTATGTTGTAGCTTTCACAGTTACATTGGGAGTTACATTTGGAATACCCATCACAGTATATTCCCTAAATATCTTAGGAGAAACATTCACGTTTACTTCCATCACATTACCCAATGCATTGGAGAGCTATCTTAGGTTCACCCGCCCTAGGTTTATCATGGAACCCCCCATATACGTTAACAATTCATAAGAACCATAACATATCCATAACACATAAAACAAACATAAAAGAAAAGATAACATTTCCACATTTCAATCACAATATATAATTTAAATATATTGACATAAAAAATCAATTATCAAAACCATTTTGATACTAAAATACATAAAAGGGTACATGGTATTTATTTTCCTTTTAAAAACATTAAGACTTGTTAAGGAAGCCAAAGATCAAATGATACTCGCATTGGAGGAAAATGTCATTGTCACCACTTACGTTAAAAATAAAAACATTCCTTTTTTTTAATTTAGTAAAATTCCCCATATAAAAATACTCCCTTTGAATGAAATGAAAATTCAAAGGTTGTTATACACAATATAATAGAAAGTTGTATATAAATCAAAATATGCCTCAATAAAAGGAGATTGAGACGATGTCCCTTACAAAGATCATTTTGTATATAAAATAGATCTATTATGTGTATTAAATATAAGTACACATAAATCAAGTATAAATAAAATATAGGATATAAAAAGTTATATCACACATAATCATATTATGCCATAAGGAAAAAGTAGAAGTTTAACCCCTGGAATGGGAATTGGGTTAAGTAGTTTTCTTACCTCACGTCCGACTTGAACCGTTCATTCATTAATCTCTTGAATAATAAACTAAAGTTAATTTAAAGTTTCTTAATAACGTTTTTCAATATTTTTATTACTTTTATATCATTTATTACCATGTTATAAACATTATTCAATCATTTAAGTTAATAACGGTCATTTTGTCGATATTTGGTACTTGAGTAAAAAATGAACTACTTATAATTACAAGTTGTTCATGTGGTCAAAATTCCATTACCTCAAGAATGATATTAATGATTTATATATCATATATATCATATATATCCTGTATATATATGTATTTATAAAAGTACATAACGATTTAAGATAAGAAATGAAATGCACTGTTCATGGAGTCGGTAAGTTTTATGTACACATGAACACTACTTTCATTTCTATTTTGTATTTTAATGGGATGAAACCTTAATTATACATAGTTATATTATAATTATAGTATAATAAAATATATAATTTAAGTAAATCCATCCTTTATACTTTCTGCGTGTGTCATGAATGAGTCATCTCACTTTGAGGGGGCGGTAGTCTGCACTACCTCAAATTAATTTTTTGTATTTACGCACTATGGAAACCATAAAGGTATGCTATAAATGAAAAATAAGAAATCAAAGAAACAATATAAATTTAACATATATCACATATAAATACAATTCCATCTTAATGGCTACCATAAGAGGTGGTAGGAGAAGATTGAACAATCATCATTTCATGAGGAAGTAGTTTGTTGTCCACAGAAACAGTATGTAATTTACCCAATAGATGGATGTGAATGTAAGTGTAGTTCGAATAATTCTCATAAAAACAACCTAGTATATTAAGGATACTGGTTTTTTATAAAATAAAATAATAAAAATAGTTTAGGTGGTTGGAGAAGTAAAATAAAAGAAAAGAACTTAAAATAAGACATTACCCTTAAATCAGGGAACTCCCTTTGGTTTGAACCAAAAGGATTTCTTGAAGTGACTTATTCCTAAGGTATGGATTCTAGGTGGAATGGAGAGATATAGGGATCCTAATTTTATAGATGTTGGATGATTCAGGGGGCTTGAGAAGTGTGAGGAATGGGTTAGAGGTGAGGGATTTTTATAAGCGGGAGGGGGGGCTCTTTAGGAAAGTGTGAAAATATTATTTTATTATATATTAATTTTCTGTTTATAAAGGTAAAAAACATATTAAATACAAATATAAGAAGACTAATGGTCGAAATAAAATCATCCAATACTAATTTGACAAGTTTGAGATATTATTTTAATCTTTATAATCTTATATATTTAAATCATTCATTATTGAGGTAAACACTGCATCATTATTGTGTCATAAATAATTTTTTTTTATTTGATGTCTAAAAATTATAACAAAATTACCATGATGTAGGAAATATTTCTATATTTATAGTTAATATTTATAGTCGAATAGATAATTGATATAACCCCATGTAAAAGATTATTTACTAAAAGATATATGTTAATTTCATTTTTGTCTTTACTTTAAATTAATTAATATAAAGTGTCATCACCACTCTTAAGTGGCTCCATGGGGACCCAAAATCAACCCAAGGATGCCCATGGTCAGACATGCATCAAACAATAGGATTAAAGAAACATTTTAGACTAATTTAATATTATTATCATAATATTTTGTTACCCTTATTTACCAGATTTATCCTTTAACTATGGTAAATAAAATTTTTACTGAAGTAAATATTCATATTCTATAAAAATAAATGTTACCTATTTAAAAAATTTTGACCTAATAATTCAAAATATGGAATCCATTTTTCCAAATTTAAAATATAGAAGTGGTAGATATTAATTTAAAATTAATTCCCACTGTCAAAATTAAAAGCATGTTTTTATGAAATAATAACTATCAGAAGATTGACACTTTTTATGTCCAATTTCAAAGTGAAATTACATAAAATGACCAAAATTGGATTAAATGGTAAAAATATAATCTAATTATAGATTAAAATAATTTAAAAAGATAATATATCCATATAAATAAATTAGATTAAAAAGGCAATTTTGAATTAAAATGTAGTATTTTTTATTATTCATCAAAAAATGAATTTTATCAAAAAAATACCAAAATTTTACCCAATGTAAATTTTGATTTCCCGATTCTAAAGAAGAATTTTATTTTGTAAAATATAACATATAAAAGTGACAAAAACTATATTTATAGATGGTTCACCTTCAAAAGGCGTTAAATCAACCTTTTAATGAATATTAGAGTATTTATGTTTAAAATTAGATTAATTCACATTTTAAGCCTCTATATTTTATTGGATAAATGTAAAAAAATTAATCAAACATGTATAATAATATTTTACTTAGTCTTTTTCATTCCTGCCATTACAATGGCTAGGAGTTAACTACCATTTAAAATAATAATATTTTATTATTAGTGTGTAACGTAAGATTTCAAAGAAACTCGTTATTGCGTATCTGGTACGCCATAGAACATAGAATCCACTTTAAAGTAAAATTAATATTTAATTCACAAATATTAATAAATAAGAAAATGTATTATTTTTTATTTACCTGGGATGTTACAGAACAACATGAGAAAGTCCCCCATTGAACCATTTATCATTAATTAATACACAACTCAATAATCCTTAATGGTTAATCCAATCAACCCTTTATGTCCAATTATCAGACCATGAAACCCATGTTATTCCCAAGTAGGATAGAGACCACTATTATAGCTGGGGGGAAATTAGTGGTTTGTTTTTCTTTTATAAGAAGGTTTCTTAACTTATTTAATAAACTTTATTAACCTATAAAACTTTTTAATTTTATGATGTACTCATATAAAAAATATAAAACTCATATTTATTATGAAAAAATATAAAGAAAAGTAGTCACATGATATTTACAAGGTTTTTTAAAAATACTTACTTCTTTCCATATTGGATAGTCCCACCAACATGGATTCTTTCAAAATTTTCTTTCCAAAATACAAAGGAACAAGTAGAGAATAGTTCCACAATAGAGGTAGAAACATTCCTATTATAGTTGGTTATACCCCCAAATATCTATTTTATTATCCACTTTACCATAGTTGATTATACACCAAAAAAACAATCAAGCCTTTTCTGAAACTATTAATTATCCATAGTTACAAGATTCACTTACATTTATTCTCTTATATACTTTAGAAATTATTCAATTCCTATGTAAGTAATTTGAATCCAAATTTACTTGAATATAATATTTAAGAACATAAAAGTTTATCTAAAGAACTTTATGGTCTCATAAAATTCTCCCAAATTTTTTTCTAAAATAATTCCCCAGGAAAAGTTAGTCTGAACAGACTGAGTCTGATAACCTCTTTCTGATTACTCGTAGTCTGATTTTCTTCTTCTCTTTTTTATTATAGTAAGTAGAAACTCATTTGGATGCTCAAGTTTCCACCATCAAAGGGAACTTAGTCTGATGAACCTAACTCTGATGGATTTTACTTTGATGGGATCACTCTGATAGACTTGTTCTAATAGAACATCATCAGTTGGAACTTGATCCGATGATCATATTTAACCTCACTTTGATGGATCTCGTTTTGATGGAACTTACTTAGTGTCAATCTAGGAAAAAAATAGTATTATCAGAATCTCAATACCTTATCTATAATTTTCATAGCTCCAGAACACGTGAACAGTTCAATTTAGAAAAATAAAAAAAACGCCATGATCTACTTTTATTGGTACCCCAAAATGTAAAAGTTGGGAAAATAAATTCCTTTTCCAGCTCAACAAAATTCACAATTTCTATATTTCTCATTAATTTAAGTCTTCATATTTGAATTCTTAAACACCTCTCAATCCTTATGGGTACTTCTGAAATCTTCTCAAATGTATGTAAATATTCATAATTCTTCAAGTTTACAAAAAATTTCTTTAGTCTCATTCTTTATTATGTTTCATCATTCTAATTCTTCATTAAGATGAAGGTATATAATAGATTTTTACTTACGCTACTCCATACCAAATGATCATATGTGAAAAGTAGATGAATTATATTTACTATGAAAACATATTCAATACTGAAGATGGCTCATTTAGATGAACTCTTATAAACACTAAATGCATTATGATATAGACACCTAATATCAATACTTAATCATCACATCTAAAATATCTTCAAAGTATCCCTCCATTTATTCTACTACTTTGACTCATGATTCTACGTTTGAAGAATTTATCGATGTCAGCCTGCACATGATGGATTGGTCTCAATCTTCCTCTAATGGATTGGTGTCACATATAGTCTGATAGTTGTAACCACAGTTAAGAGATAATTAATAATTTTTTTCTTTTTCTCCTAACCTAGTTATAAGAATACAGAGTTTGACTTATTTTTTTCGTTTCCAAATTGAAATACAATTCACTCATTATCAATTCAGCCTCCAATGGAACTATTTATCAAATTTTGTAAAGATACCAACAATTTAAAATGAATCGATATTAGAATCCATTATATTGGATCAGTTTTATCAATTAATCATTTACTTCAACAAGATCCACCTTCCATCCTTCTAATATTGTCACACCGATGATTCTCATACCGATGATTGGAAACCTACTATGGTGTCTAGTGTTCCTCACATAGATGATTCACATTATATTATCCTCTCTTCCAAAAAATCTATCATGTATAATGACATCTTCATGATTTATGATGATGTTTAACATTGGAATTGAATCATATAAATCACAATGGAAATTATTTTAACATCCAATTCATCCAAAAACTTATTTCTTTCCAACTAAGAATCAATATGATTGGAAGTACCTACACTCCCATGTTCCTTTATAAGAATAACATCACATGTTCTCCAAAAAAAATTATGATTTATGAGAACAAAAAGATCAGAGAAGCAATATCATATGTAATCATCTCAACCATTTAGACTTGAAAAAGCTTCCCCATTACAATCACCACTTTCATTCCAGACTTAATATGATTTTTAGAAGCTTCTAACTTTCTATAGAATCCCAATCTAATGAATCATATACAAAGAATCACATTGATAATATGATTCTAATTATTCCTATCGATGGTATGGGTCACAAAATCTTATAATTCTTCTATTCTCACATTCAAAAATACATCATCTATTGAGAACTAATACAATCAAAACATAACTTGGGACTAACAATCAACCCTTTGTCTTTTTTATCTTTACAAACTTCAAACACTTCAAAAATAATACTAGTTATTGTTTTTATTTTCTAATTTCTTATTCTACCCATTAATTTCTTATCTCCCCCTTAGTTAAATTCAAATTAAAAGGGTACATCATGAAAAGTTACCCGTTATTGAAATTTTTTCTCATTTCCAAGGGTTGGAACATTACATCAAAATCATAAAATTCATTCTCAGTAGAACATAATTATTAGATGACTTTTCTAATAAAGAGCCTTAAACTAAACAAACCTAGGTCTACATGGGAAAAACTGATGTATAAAATAGGAGTGTATAATAAATCTTATCAATGCTGTCCATTTAACACCTTTCATGTGATACATTATTATGTTTCATTAAACATTATCATTTTTGTGTAAATCTTGAAAATGATATTTTTAAGATAAAAGTAACCTACACCCATCTATAAAAAATATATTATAAAGTTCATGTGTATAAATATAAATTTCAAAAACTCATATTTTATAACCTTATTACTCTATTTTTAATGAATAGTAAGAGACTCATTTATGATATTTATTATTTAAACTAATTCAATTCCCTATATGTTAGTACAAATAAAAATATTTTGGGAATAAGGAGAAACCTCAATTATTTTATAGAAGCATATCTCAGACTAAGAGTAATATCCCATATTTTCCTTTTCTTCCTGGATTTCCATTGGATATACTTTCTTCCTTATTTTAATCCTTCTCAGATCCTATAGCAAGTTTATTTTCATATTATAGACTCTTTTAATAATGATTTCAATTTCCTTTCCCCTTTTGGAGCCTTTTTTGTAGTGAGTTTTTAACAACTCTTCCATGCCTTCCTCTTATGCTGAAAATATAGTCAAACAACTTTTAGTAACATGACCGTCTTTCACACATCTCTTTCATCTATTCTTAATATTCAAACCACAATCCATTTATAAATTTTTATCAAACATTATCACATAATTAAAAAAATTTCTTCCCCTTTTCTTAAGTTGATTTGGGTGCTTCATATAACTGTATAACTATATCAACATGTTATGGCTAGATAACTAAAAATTCATTATTTTTAGACTATACAAATTTTTTTCCTCCACATTATTAATGTATTTATCTTTCTTCACGCTCTGAGTTACTATTTTCAGTTCTTCATAATTTTTATGAACATTTGATCTTCTTTTCTCATCATAGCTCCCATGTAATTCATACATATTTCTTATAAGACACATGTTTTACTAGAATGAATAATAATTGTGTATAAAGACTCCACAACACCAATAGTGACCTATAAGTCTTGTTTTTTCATAGTGATAATGTACTTATTCTGAATTTTTTTTTGGTTTTTTCTTCTTCACAGATCATAGACCACTTTACTCAGGAGGATAGTTTCAAAAAGAATTCCTATCTTTCTTGGTGAAAGATGTTTCCCAAAAACCTTTTGTTAACCTATATATTTACATTTTTTAAAGGCTTAACCTTTAAAATCAACACACTTGGTGAATTTTTCTTATCTCGCATTATGTTATAATAAGAATTTATTATGTTTCAAAAAAAATCTCTTTTTTCTCATCTAGAGTATCCTTCAAAACATCTGTAATTTTATTTTGATTTATCTATATTCAACATGTTATGCTTATGTTATTTATCATGTTTGGAGTCTTTCATGTTTATGTCCTCATTGAAAACTAATGTTTAATTATAAATTTTCAGTTTTCTTTCAAACTCACCGACATACTTATAGGTAGATTCAATTAAATATAGATTTTTCCTTTATTTCTTCATTCTTTACTTGTTCTAAAAAGTTATTCCTTCAACATATGTATTTATCTTATTTATTTATTTCTTGAAATGAGTATTGTTCTCAATTTATTTTTCCAAATTAAATTTTAGAGTCAATTACATTTCTATAATTCAGTCATCATCGTCATCAAATTCTGAAGAATTAATTCCCATTCTAACATTAGATGTAAATTTGAGTTGTTGGTCTGATTCATTATTGGATGTGGAACCATCAGTCTATGTTTTGGTTTGATTGATTTTATTATACTTATCATAAGGAAATCATTTATTATGTTTCTTCCACTTCTACTTTTTATATTTTTCATCATATTCCTCAAACTAATATTCATTAAATTTATTCCTCAAAAAAATAATTACAAAATGTTCTTTCCCTTCACAATTCTAACAATTTGGGGTTTTAATTTTCCATTTTCAATTATTGTATTATTTTAAAGGAGGGAAACAATTATATTAAAATATTTAAATTCTTCCTCTACTCTTGAATCACTTAATTATTCTATAATTTATTTATCTTTGTTTTTACCTTTTAATAAGGATTTTATGTCCATCTAATGATAATTTTTTTTGAATTCCCTTAACCCTATCTCTTCTCATTTCTTAAGAATTAAGAATAATTTTCAACTCATCTAAATATAGAGTTACAATATGTCTATATTCCAAATATGAAACTTTGGAATAAAAATTATCATGAATAATTATCAATATATTTTCAATAATAGTTGAGTCTTACAATTTCTCACATATATAACTTAGGGTGATGACAATGTCGTTCATCCTTGTAAATAAATCACTAACAAATTCATACTCATCCATGTTAATATCATCATACTTTAGTATCCAGAGTTATAACTTCACTATTTTCATATTTTTATTTTGTTCATAAATGTTTTTCAACTTATCTCAGATACCTTTGGAAGCTCCAACTCCCATTACTCTATGAAACTAAAATTTAGTACGTGATGATAGTAAAGAATTTTTAGATCTTCTATCATTATCAAGGTTTTCCTTATCAATATTAGAGAGTAGCATTATAAACATGAGGAGATAATCTATATATAGTAGTTTCTAAAACATTATACCCAATAGAATTAAGATATTGAAGCATTCTATATTTCGAGATATGATAGTTCTTACCATTGAAATCTAGAGTCCCCTTTTAGTTTATGGAATTGGAATTCTTTATTCATAGAAATAGACCTTTAATAGGGAACCACGACTATGATAATTTTTTCTCCATGTAGGATTGATACCACCGAGATGGGGGTGAATTAATGGTTCGTTTTTCATTTATAAGAATATTTCTTAACTTATTTAGTTAACTTTCTTAACCTCTGAAACTTGTTAATGTTACAATACACTCAAATAATAATTCTTAAGATTAACTTTAATAATAAATATATATAAAGAGAAGGTATCACATGATATTTACATAGTCCATCATAAATACCCACTCCTTTACATGTTGGATAGTCCCACTAACATGTATTCTTTAATTATATTATTTATGGAATACAAAGGAACAAACAGTGAGAAATTCTACAATCCTAGTAAAAACTTTTTTGAAATAGTTTTTTATACCCCCTAATAATAATATTCAATATCCACTTTCCCAAAACTAGTAATACAACTAATAAAAACAATCAATCCTTTTTCTGAAATTGGTAACTATCCATATTTACAAGCCTCACATTCCCTTATTTTTTGATCCTGTTTAGAAAGTCTTCACTTCCTCCACAAGTAAGATAAATCAAAATTTACCTATGTATAATCTTTAGGAACTTAAATTATTATCTAAGGAACTTGTTGGTATATGGAAATTCTCTATAAACTATGTTTAGAAAAAATTCCCAGCAAAATTCCATCCAATCAGCCTCAGTCCAAAACCCTTTATTTTATAGTATCTATCCGATTGACCTCAATATAATTCTTCTTATATTATTCCTTCCTATACTGAGTAGAAACTCAATTGGTAGCTCATATTTACACATTCTGATGGAACTTAGTCTGATAAAACGTTTTTGGATGGATGTCTCTATGATGGGATCACTCTGATGGACTTGTTCTGATGGAACATCATCAATTGTAACTTTATCTAATGATTGGATTGAACCTCACTCCTATAGAACTTGTTCATATGGAACTTCCTTAGTATCAGCCTAATAAACAAATAGTTTGATTAGAATCTCTATAATTTTTCTACAATTTTCAGATATATGGATCATGTGAACAGTTCATGTTATAAAAATACAAATTTTTCTAGATCTCCTTTTATAGGAACCCTATAATGGAAAATATAAGAAACAAATTCCTCTTCCCACTCAATGAAATTCCCAATTCCCAAATTTACCTTTCATTTAAGTCTTCTTCATTGAATTATTTAACTCCTCTCAAACCTTCTGGACACTTCTCAAATCTTTTAAAATCTACTCAAATCTTTTAGCTCCTTCAATTTAATTAAACATATCTTTAGTTTGATTCTCCATTACGATTATTCATTCTGATTCTTCATTGTGATAAATGAATACAACGGTTTCTTTATTACGTTTCTCTGTACCAAATGATCATTTGATAAAACCAGAAAACTATCATTATAATGAAAACATATACAATAATGAAGATGGATAATTATGATGAAGTCTTGTAAACACTAAATTTTTTCTCACACATATGCTCCATATCAACTTTTAATAATCACATATAAAATATCATCAATTATTTATACTTTCTTCTATTCTGTAGACTTATGATCCCATGTTAGATGAATTTTTCGGTGTCTTCCTACACCTGATAAATTCGTCTATGTCTTCATCTGATGGATCAATGTCATATCCTGTCCCATTTTCATCACCACTATTAAGAGTTAATTAATACTTTTGTTCTTTTTATCTTGATCCAGTTTTAGGATAACACATTATGAAGTCTTGTTTTCTTGAATGAGTTGAAATATAATTCAATCATTCAAAAATTTTCCTCTAACAGAACTGTATATCTTATGTCTTAAAGATACAAAAAATTTAAAATGAATTGGTGTAAGAATCCATTACTATGTATTTTTATCAATAGTGACTTATTTATTTCAGCAAGACCAATCTTCCAACCTTCTGATATTGTCACACCAACGATTCTCCTACGAATAACCAACAAACTGATTTGGTTTCTGGTAATCCTCACACCTATGATTCTCATAATATTTTCCTATCTTCTACAAACTCCATCATGTATCATACATTCCTCATGATTTATGATAATGTTTAAGATTTTTATTGCATCATCTGACTCATGAAAGAAAGTATTGTAACTTCCCATTCTTCGAGAAACATCATTCATTCCAACTGATCCTCAATACGTTTGGCTACACAAGAATGATTGGAAGCACCTGCACTCTCCATTTTTTATAAGGATATCATCCTGAGTTATCCATAAAATATATGATTTTTTAGAACTCTATGTTTTGAAATGCCTCTTTAGATTTAATCATCCTAACTAATTAGACTCATAAACACTTACTTATTATGTTAACCAATTTCATTCCAGACTTAATATGATTTATAGTATCTTGTGAATTTCTATCTAAATTCCAATATGATGAATCAGATTCAATGATTCACACTATTTATCTTAGTCCAAATCTTCAAACAAATGGCCTGGTTCCAAAATAAAAAAACTACTTCTTTTATCAACTTCAAATATAAATTATCTATTGAAAACGAATAAAATAAAAAAAAAACATCATACTAGCTACATAGATTTAGTTAAATTCTATAATACAACTATTTCGATTTTTTACATTCCACCAATAATAATTTTAAGGATACCAGAACACCCCCTAGTTTTCCATCAATTTTGGCCTCATAATCTTCAACGGGTATAACGAGATCTGTGGGGGGTCTCTCAATTTCATGGGATTCGATTCACTCAGTGAATTTAAATAAAACATCATGACATGGAAATGAAATGATAAAACTATGAACATAGATCATGTTAATGACTATGGGAATTAAAAATTATAAAACAAACCTTAGGTTTATTGATTAACGTTCGCCTAACCTCAACCCTTAATCCAAGGTAGAATGGTTGAATTCATAGTGACAAAGGAGATTTAGTATCAAAAACTAGGATCACGATTAAAAGAAAAAAGATCCATTAAAAACTAGATCTAAGACATCAACAAATGAAGGAAATTCAACCCTCTCCAAAGGAAGAGGAATACATGAGATAGAGGAACCATATCAAAGGAGAGATTACATACTAGAGAGGAGTCGATCTTCTTCCAATGAATCTTAAATTCTTAAGAGAAGGGGTTGAATAAGGTAATGAATCCTTTATAGATCCATTAAGAGAATGTTAAATTTCATTAGGTTATGTGGGGGTGATTAGTGAAATATATCATGGGTTGAAGAAATTTAAATTACATTCTCAATGTTTTTAATAACTGAGCAGAACATTTCTTTGACATGCCGCAAGGTTAAATAAACAGTGCACCCCAATCATGTGCCCCTAATGTATAAGGATTAACAGTTTATATTTGATGGGAATGGTTTCTTAAACCAGGAAAAAACTATGAAAACCCCACTATCTAAAGGGTTCATGGTTTTCAAGGGTGGGTACATGGTTTGGAAAAACTATTCACCAACCGTGTACTACCCCCCCCCCCCCCCACCAGAAAAACATAACAAATTCACCCAAATGAACTCGAGACAAGATCCAACCAAATATGAGATTAAAACATGGGTAAAAAGTAACTAAAAATGAGTATAATAAATCTCATGGAAGGTTTGGATCTAACACTTTTGGATCATCAGAAAATTCAAATGGACCTATAAAGAGTACTTTCACCCCACCAGTTCCACTACCCAATATATTAACATTATAAGTTCTTGTGGATACAATATTAAAATATAGAAATATGTCCTATATTTTATATAATGAAAAAATATTTATTGATTACATTACAAATGTGATTTGTAAAAATGAAATTATCATATTTTAATTTCTAGGTGTCTCGGTTGTAATGAATACGTGAGGTACATCATCATATTCTATTTTTCCAAACAATGACCTACTAAGTTTATTATAAATAATAACAACACATATTTTATACATAAATATATATTAATACTATATAAAGGGAAAATACCTTGTGGGAAAATTTATACTCATTAATACTTCTATTATTTCTAAAACAGAAGTTAATTTGAAAATGTAAGAAATTAAAAAAAAGATAAACTAAGCACAATGTTTGAACAGAAATTAATAGACGACATACACTTCTTGAGGCCTATAATGAAGAGCTAAAACTATAAAATATAATGATATAAAATATTTTTTCCTATTTTTTCATGTCTTGTTAGTTTTTTTGGGATGTAATGGATGCTGATCAAAATCAATTTGGATACCCTGATGCTTATTTTTTGCATACAAAGCATGGATTTTCACCAAATCAACCACACCTAACCTCCATTGTGAATTTTTAATGGACTACAATCATTATTTTTATAGTAACTTGAGACCTAGACTCCAAATATGGAGATAAAAACATGATGCATATATTTTTTATAAACATTTCAACTAAATAACATAATGTCCCTCCAACCCCAAATCATCTTTTAGGTTTAGGTTTTTGAGGACTTGGAAATTCTTACAATATATTTGAGTTATGAAAATTTTATACAAAAAAAATATGGATTCACTCAATCTAGAATCACAATCGAGTCCAAACCCATGATCACATACTAATCACTAATTCCCTAAAAAAATATAATATGTTGGGTGAACAAAAAATTTCTTTGTATAGGGTTTTAAAACACGGGGAAAATTATTTTCTAATAAATAATATTAAAATATTTTCAAATATTTTCAATTTTAATTGGGTAAAAAAGTGACATATAATAAATAAATTTCAAAAATAAAATTATATGATTTTCAAGAAAAATCGATATGAAATAATTTTCATAAAATTTAAAAATATATATCACTTCTAAGACCCATATTATTTCAAAATATAATAGCTTTTGAAATACACTTGGATTTATTCTTGAAAACTTTAAATAATTTACTTTGAAATTAATATAAATTTATAGAATATAATGGAACTCTAAAAACATAAGAAAACCATGTGGCCAATAGAATTATTTAATATATCACTTTTGGGATAAAAGTCCCCTTTTAATGTTGTGGGTTCATACCCTATTAATCACTTTTAAATAAATACAAATGTGTTGATTTTTTAGGAAAATAATTTTAAGAATATTTCATTTTTCATTAACAATCCATCAAAATATCCTTTTAAAGTATTGATAAATTATTTTCATCGATTGAAATAATTTTTTACCATATAAACATTAAAAAATTATTCCTCTAATAAGACACCATAGATATTTGGAAAAATTCATGTTTTATAAATACTACTTAAATAATTCCCTTAAACAAAGAATTATACATTCAAAAATTATTTCATAAGATTATAGAATTTTGATGGTAATTATAATTCATATGCATACCTGTATTCATGAGGAAAATCCATAAATATTAAAGGAAATTTAATGAATAGAATGATCACCATAAAACTTTGAAATAAAATGATTAAAATCAAAACATTTATAAAAATTATTTTAAAAATTGAATAAAACATTTACCCTGTAGTTAAGGTTTTTTAAAAATAAAAATATTATCAAATATAACAATATAGGGTTTGGAAGACTTGGAATAGGTGTTTTTTCAAAAATAATGTTTCCTTACAATAATAAAATTGGAGTTTTAAACATATTTCTATTAAAAAGTGGAATCTTGATAAAAATAAATTGTCATACATTAAATAATTACCAAAATTATTCTTTTTGAAGGTAGACTACTACTAAACAAATTTCTCTTACTCATACAAAATTGGAAAAATAACTAGGGATATTAAGAGGCACTGAGATTCTAAGTAACCCAAAGGAAATTGATTCTTATATAGACCAACATACAACATTCATTCTCATTTAACTTATACAAATATAAATTTTATGTTCCCTTTCATATAAAACTGGAGATTTTAATAAATATATTTAGAGTGATGTTTAACCAAAATTTCAACGATGAAGGGAAGGCTATTTGTAAGGATAAATGTTTTGTGATACCCAAATCAAATAGACTATATGTCAATTATAGAAACCCCACCCTAGATACCCCCAAGATAACATCTTAAATTCACTAAATTAGAATGACAACAATGATTCAAGCCATAAAGGACTGAAGAGTGTAGTTGTCTTCGTAAGACAGATACATAAATGAATATTGTATTACAACTGCCTACACAAATTACAACATAATGTTTTTATCTTCTTAAACAAATAAATTCAAGGATAAATCTAATACATATAATAAACCCCTAAATATCTTTCATAGTACGATTCTTGTATTCTTTGGGTAGGAAACATAATAAGGGTGATGTAAAATTTTTTGTAAGGGAAAAATATAGCTAAAGAAATAATTGATCAATGATAATAATCAGTATGGAAAGTTAAAAACTGGAAGCACATTCCACTCAAACAACTAGATAAGGAAAATAAATATGGTGAGGTAGGAAACATAAATACATTCCATTTAATCAAGGAACTAAAAATTAAATGTATCCATTGATATGTCGACGCAAGATCTCATGGATTAATAACAACAAAAACTAAATGATAAATAAATAATAATTATTAGATTCCATGTTTCCTTTAATACATAGATCCAATACCATCAAGAGATAGTTTAACAATACCTATTTTCACAACTAATGCATCCCATGAGACTAATGATGCATCTAAGGTATTTCATTAAGTGGTCCCCAAAACATGTATTGCATGTCTTTATAATTCATAATATCAAATAAACAATATGCCTTATCAAATATCTGTATTTAATAAAGTATACATATTTATCATTATTTCCCCAAATAATTAATTAAATTTCTACGTAGATACTATATGTAAAATGGTATATGTTTTAGGTAGTATTAATATCCATGATAAATGAAATGGATAATTCTGGGGAAATTCAATGTTCAATGATCAAAGGAGACTGAATATTTCAAGGGGACTAAAAAGTAAATCATGAAAGTGAATGTGAATACTATCCTTCAAAAAATCAAACCTAAACCATAAAAAGGAATATAAAGTATGTTATCAATAAAAAATCTCAATTAGAGTAAAAATAGAGGGTTTCTTTTGTTGCTGAAAAAAAAGAATAATTTTTAAAAATATTCTTGAGGAAAGTACCCCTTTTTTTTGAAAAACCTTTTCATAATATTTTTTCTTCAAAAATCAATTTTACAAAACATTTTATTTAATAAAATAAATATTTTTATCTTTAAAAGGAGGCTTCAATGAAATGACGGTGGATAGATACATATTTTTTAAACGACGTAAATAGAATATTCCTTTTGTACGAGAAAAGGTTAGAAAATGAATCATTAATAAAGAGAAAAGATGATTACATTGAAAACATTGGTAAATGACATAAATGGTTAAAAAATGTTTTTAAAAAATGTTTTTAAAAACATTTTTTAATTTTTTTGATAAAACGATGATTTTAGAAGAAAATAGGTTCTCTTACTAAAGAGAGAAATAAAGTCGGGTTTCTTAAAAAACATTTTATAAAACATTTTGAGTACCAAAGAATTGAAGATTGGTACTAATACATGAAAATGGTCATGAATAACTAGATAATAATGAAAGGGTTTATTGAAAAATGCTTATATAATTTCCTATAATGGAAATACCATTGAAATATCATTAATGTTATTATTGAGGAGAATAATATTCAAACATAGAAAAGTGTCCCACACCACATTGAAACATTTTAAATCATAAAACTCATGAAGGAATAATATTAAAAGAAATTATTAAATACCATGAATATTAATTAATTCAAGATATAATATATAAAAATGGGTTGTATATTCACCACACAAAAGATTTAAGTTGTGACCATTACATTTATGTTTTGAATACAAAAAAGTGAGAGGAGAATCCCTTAAGTATTAATCGAAAGACAAAAAATTAATAATCATCATTTGAAACATCTAAATACCATGAAGATATAATAATTCATGATATTACATGTCAATGTGGAAGTATTTAAAACTTATAAGAAAATAGTTTTACAATAATAAAGTATTCCTCCTAGAAAGAAAAGTGATACAAGAGTACATTACCGTGTGTTTCCATTCGGGTGAACATCCATTAAATTATTGTATAATAAACTTATGTTAATTGTATACTTTATTAAGAACCTTTTTCATATTTATCATTAATTTTTCATTACCATGTTATTTAAAACTACTTAAATAATTATGTTTACGTCATGTGTTTTTGACCAAATTCAGTTTATGTGTCAAAAACAACTTTGGTAGGTCATCTGTTGTCAAAGTGAGTAATTATATTATATATAAAGAATAATAATCATGAAATACTTAAAATATTTATACATAAATTATACTTTTAAAATTAATCATTGAATATGATTATTAAAACTAAATCAACGTTATAATTATGGAGACGGTAGGTTGTACGTATGCATGAGTAACATTCCCATTTTTCAATGATCGTTATGGAAAGATTTTAAGTAACACTAAATCACTCTAGAATAATAATTATATAATAAATACCATATTATTTAATCATATATACTTATATATAGAATTATTTTAATGAAAAAGGAATCACATCATGTCGAGGAGGCAGCGGTCCACACATCCACAAATAACGTTATCACTTTTTAAGTGTGTGAGATAGTAATAAAAAAAATGATATATATATATATATAGAAATTTTATTATGTCATGAATTTAATATAGATTTTTTTATGTTTCATTTTTTAATTATAACCTTCATTTATATATTACATGTATCCTGTAAAAGAATCACATCACATTGAGGGGGCGGTAGTCCACACTTTGTCAAAGGATGTTATCTTATTAACATAACATGGAATGTTTTCAATTTATGTTTCATAAAAGGATTATAGAAGTATATATACATAATAAATATAATATATAACATTAAAAAAAATATTTTCCATCATAATATCCAACCATGAAAGTTGGTAATGTAAAAATTAACAATAATCATTCTGTGGGGCATTAGTTCGTCGCACACATAAACAGTTTGTTCATTACCCATTAGATGATGGTGTGTGTAAGTGTTGGTTGAACCATTATCCTGAAGAAATATTATATTGAGGATATGGGTGTTGTTGTAGAATAATATAATAAGAATATATAAGGGGTTAGAGAAGGGAAATGAATCTAAAAATATTGAGAGAAGGTGTTACCACTTAATTGAGTCACTTCTTTTGGTTTGAACCAAAAGATTCCATGAATTTCCTTTTTAAAAAAGGTATGTTTATAGGTAAAGGGAGGGATTTTTTAAGAATATTTGGTTATTTTCTTTCCAAACCTAATAGTTATGAGAGGTGTGAGGAAGTGGGATAGGTGGTGGCCTTTTATAGGGAAGGAAAATTACTCACTTGGAATCTCTGGAAAAAACATTGGAGAACACATGTTATCACATAACAAAATTTAAAAATACCAGATAAACACAATAATTTAATTTTATTGGACTATTTATGTGTATAAAATGGGTTTTGGACAAGTATCTAGCTTATTTGGGACCTTAAATATTATATTTAGTCCATCTTTTCCCTAATTACACCTCAAACACTGTAAATAGTTTTAATCACATTCACTAATATTTTTATGTCAAAAATTAAGTTGGTATTATTAGAATAAAAATATAATCCTAATAAAAATTATGTCTGCATATTTTAGAAAATTCAATTCACATAATTGGAAAAATTATGATTAATGCAAATCTTATAGATGAAAAATTTTACTGGTTTTAGAAGAAAAATGTTCAAAATATTGTTAAGTTTTTATATTCAATTTCAATGTGAAATTGATTATAATACGACACATTTTATTAATGTATTTGTTATTGATCTAGAGTTACTTTATAAGAAAATTAAAATATAATTTTACACGAATAATTGTTTAAAAAAATGAAGTTTTTAACTTAAATGAAGTATTTTTTACTATTCATCGCAAAACGATGTTTCCTAGAAAAATCCCAAAAATTTACCCTAAGATAATTATGACATTATAAACTCAAAAATGAAGTTTATTTGATAAAATTTATTTATAAATGTGTCAAAATTAATATTTAAAATAGGTGATCCATAAAAAGGTGGTAAAAATGACTTAATAAACATAAATATTTTTATGTATAAAATTTAGTTGGTTCTCATCTTATGATTATCAAATCAATTGGATGAATATAAAAATTATATTATTTTCTATATAATATATATATTTTATTTAAATCATTAACTAATTGTATTTAATTATGTTTATTAAGACAAAAATCCTATATAAGAATAAAAAATATATCCTTTTTATATCCTATTGGATATTATTTTCATTTATTGTTAACTAATAACCCATGAATTAATTTTAAATTTATATAAATAATAAATTTTAATAAGTTACATAATAAAATTCATTAACACTAACATAACATCTAGTCTATATAATATTATATTAAATAATCATATTTTATTAATAAATGGTTATTTTTTGAAACTTGGTCTTGAATGTAACACAAGCTATTAAGGAAGGACATTCTTGCATGTAATGAAAGCTATTGAGGAAGGTCGCTCTTGTGTGTAACATAATCTAACTCAGTGTTGCATGCATTGAAATATATAGAATAGATTACAAATAGTAAATATGTAGTAGAGTCTCAGGATATTATATTCCCTTACACGCTTAGTGATACATGTCATGCATGCTATCGAATAAAAAGTTGTGCATTATAATTTCGGGGTGTTACATTCTCCCCACCTTAATTAAATAGCATTATCACAATTTAAAATAAATATTGCTGATATATTGTCTGATGTTTTCTATTTTGGATCCCCACATCATGAGAATGGTTTGTAAAACATCCTCTAGAAAAGAGAGAATGTGAAGTAAAAAGGTCACATGGACTACCATGAAACAAGGTATCTAAGTTTGAGAACATTAGTGGAAAGTAGTGATACGTACTAGGTGGAAAATAATTAATATTTAAAAGGAGTGAATGAGGTCATCAATTACCAACATCGAAATGATCAATGGAGTGTTGAGGGCCTCAAATCCATAAATATGTGATGATATAGATGAATGTTAGTTCAACAGAAATTGAGGTATAAAGAAAACGTTTTACTTCTAAATCATTTTCTTAATTTTGGGAAATTATTTTACTAACCAAGAATATAATGGGATATTATTACTTGATAGGTTTCAATATGAACAATCCCAACTTTGGGTGTCCTTCAGTCAAATTCTAATTCACTTATTTACTCTCAAAAATTAAATAACAAATAATGAGTTTTTAGGCCTGAAGTAGTAAAAGAAACTTTTAAAGGATCATAAGGCCAAAAAAGAGTGCTATGTATAACTATCTTGCTTTTACTATGTTAAAAAAACCAATATGGTCAATATATTAATCTCTAATCCTGAAAATATGTTTTACTTCTTCATTATTAACATTTATTTGTCAAATTGTTTAAAAATAAATGAAAATTTAACCAGGACATTGCATAGGTCAGTGGTTGGCATGAAAACCTTATCATCCTTTGGTAATGGGTTCAAGACCCACAACCTTTGAATAATTGGTAGGTTGTCACCTGGCACACATGATTTCCTTTTCTAAAACAATATTAATACAATTTCCAAAATAAATATGATGGCCATCCTTGAAATATGGTTAATCACTAAATATCTATTTAACTAATGTTTTCAATAAAACCTCAATAAATAAATACATCATCCATATTATTTTACATAGGTCCTTCCTTGGTCTAATGTTTATCCATAGTATCATCAGTAGGATTTATAAACCATGGAACGTTATCTTAATTCTAAAACACTGTAGATTTAACCTAGGTAATTCATTTTCAAAATCAATTCAAATTCTTCATCATAATTTATAATTAAATCTTGAATTATCCTAATAATATATCCTAGGAGTGTCAAACTAGGTGAGTAGTAAGTCTGATCATCGTGTACTTGGTTACCCTGAGTTTGGAGTTCTTACTCCTAGGTATATCTGTTCCAAAACCACATCCACTTGCTGTATCCAGGCAGGTATGTTTTGCTATGAATACCCAAATAATTTATATTTTACAAAAAATTTTACAGTGTTCATCTATAATTATTCCAAAATACATCCTTAGGGATATGTTCCCTAATCATTTTTTTCTAAATCTAGTAACCAAGGTTGAAACTAAACTTCCATTAATACAAACTGTAGTGACCCGAACCCATATAACCCAAATTAGGTGTCTTATATCAATTACATTGGCTTTATTTCAAGGAATAAAACCATGAGGGACTGAAGAGTTTATCATTCTTGGTAAAATAGATACATAAATGAGTGTTTTATTACAAATGAATAAACTAATTATAACATAATTTTTTCTATTCATAAAAAAATTACTTCATGGGTAACTCTAATCCTTATAGTGAATCCCTAAATATATTTCATAGTATGCTTCATGGATTCCTAGGGAATGAAACATAATAAGGGTGGTTTAAAATTATTAGTAATGGAAAAATATAGACGTATCAATAATGAATCAATGATAATAATAAATATGGGAAGGTAATAACTATAATAACGTACCAATTAAAAAACTAGATAAGTAAAAAATAAATATGGAAAGGTAAGAAAATTAAATACATTCCATTTATTCAATGACCTAAAAATGAAATATAAATATAAATAGGTCGACAAAAGATCTCATAGATAAATAATAATAGAAACTAAATGAGATCTAATGCTTAATTATTGGATACATTGTTTCCCCAAGAACATGGAACCAGTACCATCAAGAGAGAGTTTAACCATATTAATTTGTGCAAGTAATTCATCCCCTGAGACTACCTATGTATCAATGTTATTTCATTAATTGGTCCCCAAATCATGTATTGAATTTCCAAATAATTCCTTATATCAAATAAACAATATGACTTATCAAATATCCATATTGAAAGAAGTATATGGATTTATCATCATTTACCCAAATAGTCAAATAAATGTAAAAGTAGACACCATATTTAAAATGTTATACAGTTTAGGAAATAGTAATATCTATGATAAATTAAATGGATAATTCAAGGGAAATTCAATGTTCAATGATCATTGGAGATTTAATATTTCAATGGAAAAAATAAGTAAATTAAGGAATTGAATGTTAATACTATTATCGGAAAAATAAAAAATAAACCATACAGTGGAATATTTAGGATGGTATCAATACAAAAAAATCCCATGTGGAGTAAAAATTGAGGATTTTTTTGGCATTGATGAATTAAAAGAATATATATTAAAAATATTCTTGAGGAAGATATCCTTTTCCTTTAAAAAAAATTAAAAATATTTTTTATTTGAATATAAATTGTAAAAAAATTATTTAAAAAAATAATCATTTTGAAAATTAAAAGGAGGATTCAAAGAAATGAAACTGGATAAATCAGTACATGTCGTATGAGATAAAAATAATATTCCTTTTGTATGATAAAAGGTTAGAAAATGTATCGTTCAAAAAATGACAAGAATATTCCTTTGAAAGAATTGGTAAAATATAAAATGGGTAAAAATGTCTTTAAAAAATAATTTTAAAAACATTTTTGAAAACATTTTAATATAACATTATTTTTAGAAGAAAATAGGTTCTATGAGTAAAGAGAGAAATCCGGTTTTTTAGGAAACATTTTAGAAAACATTTTGAGTACTAATGAATTGAAGATTGGTACTAATAATGAAAATGGTCATGAATTACCAGAGTAGAATGAAATGGGTTTTTTTAACAATGGTTATACAATTTCCTTGAATGGTAATACCATTCAAGGATCATTAATGTTATTATTGAGGAAAATAATATTTAAACATTCCAAGTGTCCCATATTACTTTGAAAGATTTTAAATCATAAAACGCCTGAAGGAAAAAAACTAAATAAAATCCTCAAATACCATTAATATGACATAATTCATGATATAATATATAAAAATGGGATGTATATGCCCCACAAAAAAATATGTAAGTGGTGAAAATGACATTTATCTCAGAGATGTAAAAAAGTGAGAGGAGAATCCCTTACATATGAATCAAAAGGTCCCAAAGTAATAATAATCGATTGAAAAATCTAAATACCTTGAAGATAAAATAATTCATTATATTAAAATTAAATTAGGAAATATGTACAACATATATAATAAATTAGGTGCACAATAATAAATTATGCCTCATGAAAATAAAGGTGATATACGAGTCCCTTACCTTATGTTTCCTTTTAGGTGAACATCCTTTAAATCCCTTCATAATAAACATATATTAATTTTATACATGCCTAAAAACCCTTTTCATGTTTATCATTACATTTATTTCACTCATTACCATTCTTTTACAACTATATAAATAATTAACTTTACGTTAAGTGTTTTTGAACAATTTCAGTTTATGTGTCAAAAGAATCATTGTTAGGTCATATATGGTCAAAGGGGGTCATTATATAATATCTATAGAATAATATTAATGACATAATTTCCATATTTAAACATAAATTATACTTTAAAATAATAATAATTGAATATAGTTATGAAAAATAAATCAATATTACAATCATGGAGATGGTTGGCCGTACGTACACATGAGTATTGTTCCCAGTTTTCAATGATTGTTATGGAAAGAAGGTATGTAGAACCATATATTTAAAGAATGATCATTATAGAATAAATACCATTATTTTAATAATACATACTTATATATATATAATTATTGTGATTAAAAATGAACCACATCATGTCAAGGAGGTGGTACTCCACACATCCACAAATAACGTTATCACTTTTTAAGTGTGTGGATGGGTAATAAATAAAATAAAATATATATATTTCCATAAAGATAATTATGTAATTAATATCTTATAGATGTTTTTTATGTATCATAAGTTTAACTATAACCATCATTTAAAATTTCCATGCATCTTGTGAACGAATCACTTCGCTTTGAGGGGCAGTAGTCCACACTTCCTCAAACAATATTACAGTATTAACATAAAATAGAAAGTATTCAATGTATGTATTATAAAAGTATTAAATAAGTATCAATACATAATAAATATAATATATAACATTAATAAACTTAGTTTCCATCATAATATACATCCACTAATGTTGGTAATGGAAAAATGAACAATCATTATTTCGTGAGGCATTAGTTCTCCATACACAGAAACAGTATGTTAATTACCCATTAGATGGAGGTGTGTGTAATTTTAGGTATAATAATTAGCCTAAAAATATTCTAGTATATTTAAGATAATAGTTTTTTATACAAGAAGATAATAATAAGAGTTTAGGGGTTGTATAAGGGAAATGAAACTAAAGAGTTTGAGAGAAGGTGTTACCTCTAAATCTGGTAACTTCTTTTGGTTTGAACCAAAAGCTTCCATGAAATGATTTCATACCAAATGGAGGATTATAGGTCAAGATAAGGTATTTTGGGAGAATAATTTTGTAGGTATTGTATGAAACTTATTTTTTTTAATTGTGTGGGGAAGTGGGAGAGATGGTGGCCTTTTATAGGGAAGTAAAAGGTCTCTCTTTAAATATTTGAAAAAATGTTTTGTGTACCCATTTTATTTCCAAAAAAGTCATAAAAAATAAAATAAAGAATTGAAGTTTAATAGAAACAGTATCACCCAAAAATGTGTTTTGGACATGTGTTTAGGTAATATGGGTGCTTAAATATAAGGTTTAGTCCCTTTTGTTAGCCAAGTTACACCTTAATCACTTTAATTAGTTTTAATCACACTCACTAATATTTTTGGTCAAAAATTACATTGGTATTATTAGACTCAAAATATAACCCTTATTATAATGTTTTATTTATGTTTTTAGAAATTCATTTCAAAGAAGAGAAAAAATTAAGATTTATACAAATTTATAGATTGAAAAATTTATTTGTTTAAATAGAAAAATGTTCAAAGTATTGTTAAGTTTTTATATTAAATTTTAAAGTGGAATTTATGATAACAAAATAAATTATGTTAATAGATTTATCATTGATCTAATTTCACATTATAACAAATTTAAAATATAAATTATCATCAATAATTATTTAAACGAAAAGGCTATTTTTAATTAAAATGCAGTGTTTTACACTATTCATCAAAAAAATAAAGTTTCTTTGAAAAAGAAAAAAAATCATCCAAAGATAATTTATACATAATAAATTAAAAAATTAAGTATATTTTTCCAAATTAAATTTATAAATATATAAAAATTCATATTTCAAATAGGTGCACCATTAAAATGCAGTAAAAATGAATTAATAAAAATATAGGATTTTATGAGTAAAAGTTATTATCTTCTGCTTATCAAATCAATTGGTTGAATATAGAAATTATATTATTGATAATATAAATATATATTTCATCTATATCATTTTCTAATTGTATTAAATTATGTTTGTTAAGACAAAGCTCTTTTAGAAGTATAAAAATAATAATATTTTTTTAAATCCAACTGACTTTTATTTTTATTTCTAATTAATTAACAACCCATGAATTCATTTCATATTTATATAAATAAAAAAATTTCATAAGTGATTTAATAATATTCATAACCACTAACATAATGGCTAGATTATATCCTATTATATTAAATAATCATATTTTAATATTACATAGTGATTTGGTAAAACTCAGTCATGCATGTTACAAAATCTATCAAGGAGGATCGCTCTTGCGTGTAACGCAAGCTATTGAGGAAAGTCAATATTGTGTGTAAAACCAGATAACGTGGTGTTTCATGCATTGAAATATATAGAATATAGTTTAAATAGTAAATATGTAGTAGATTCTTGGGATATTATGTTCCCTTATGTGCTTGGTGATGCATGTCATGCACATTATTGGATTCAAAGTTGTACATTAAAATTTTGGGGTGTTACATCAATGAAGAATATATATATATAACTTGTTATATCCAATGCTATAAATTGAGGAGGAATTAGATGCACCTAGGAGATTTACACATAATTGTATGTGAAACTTTGACAAATAAATAGTTTCTTTGATTTAAAATTTTTTATTTTAAAATCCGAATTCTGAAGATAAGGGAATATCATATTTTTTATCATCCAAGATTTTAATTCATTTTTTATACATACATACATATATATATATATATATATATCATTTTTATTTTCACTTATCCTTGAGTACACAAAAACATTAGCTGAAGAACTCAACATCGAGTTGAGTTATCCATGGGTCCAACATTTATTTCGATGATGAGGTTTACACTGGAGGAATGTGAATAATTCAATGGGGTTTTTTAAGTTTATCATATGGGGAGAAGGAGATGATACACTAGTTAATCTGAAATCTTAGAAATAATTGATAATATTTTTTGGATATACGAGGGAGTTCTTATATATGTGAACACTACCCATGTTTTCTAATCCCACATAGAAACTTATGATGGTCAAGATCTTTCATATATTATTTATCATTACATCAACTTCTCAATCCAGGAGAGGGGTTCGACCCCCTAAAACATTAAAACACACTAACCCACATTGGGTGTTCAAAACCCTTTGTGTGGTCTATAGTCACCATATACTTGCCTTGTGCGCACCCTATGGGTAGTATGTGTTCACCGACCTACTTATGTATGCTCTATAAACTCATGTCACCATGCACGCCACTTGGGATGGCTCTCCCTATGGTTGAGCTTGCTCCCATATTGTACAGATTGATTTGGCCCTTAAAGGATTGAGTGTCTGGCCAATTCTTTTACACTTAAGTAATACTAGATAACTTATAATAACATTAAACTCCGGATTATTTATCATATTAAATATTTTTCATTTAAAAAAACATTTATATTAAACTTCTTGTGAATACATTTTTTAACAATATGGAAACTTTACATTCATTTCTTTTTACTATATATATTATATAAAATTCAGAATGATATGCTTAAAAAACTTATATATATATATATACATCTATTATTTTCTAAAAAATTACAATATTTTCAAAAGTAACAATGTTAAAAACACAAGGTCATAAATTTTAATCAAAAATATAAATTTCATATCGAATAAAAGTTATTTTAAGTAATTAGTAATAATTTTAATTTTAAATACACTTTTATTAATGAAGGGTTATAATTTATGAAATAATTTCAAAATGGATTGTTAATTACCTTTTTAAAAAATAGTGTATATTTATCATAAAAAATCATATCTTTCTAAATATTCAATGAAAATATATTTCTGCTAGTTTAACTATATATTTTTTTAAATTATTTTATATATTTTAATTAAAAAATAATTTATTTTCTTTAATAAAAACAATAAATATTCTAAAATAATACAAAATAATAATTTTATTATTATTTAAATATTAACTTATAACCAATACTTATATTGATTGAAAGAAATCATTAAGCTTCATAAAATAGTTTTAATATTAAAAAATTATTTTTTATGGTTTTAATTATAGAACAATCCATTTGGTAAATGTTTATTAAAACTTTTATTGTTAAAACATTCTTAGGATGTCACATTTTACCCCATTAAAGTAATTTCTTCCTCACAGTTCCATTGTCTCACTTAGAGAAATCCAAAATGTCACTTTTCCAAATATAGAAAACTTGGATCGCAATATCTCCATTTTTAGGAGTTTCCTAAAATATAATCACATAAAACATTAACATTATTCCTATAACTTTTAGATTATCCATGAAATAATAATCTCCAAATTTGGCAACATTTTTGGTATGATACCAAATGAAACAACCTAAGACTCACACACCAGAATTTGGAGATAAAAATATTCCCTCTATTTTTTTTATAAAAAATTCAACTTAAAACTATACAATAATTTACAAAACTAAGGATATTTTAGGTTTATGTTTTAGATGATTAAGAAAATTTTATAATATATCACATTAATAAAAAAATTATACAACTATATAACTTTACTTTAGCAAGTATCATAATCATTACCATACACAAATGATAACCTACTCATCACTAATTCTATGAAAAATGTTTAGGACATAGGGCTAACAAAAAAATTCTTAGTAAGTTGTATGAAAAGAAGGGAACAAATTATTTTCTTATAAATATTATAATTTATTATGAAAAAATTAAAATTTATATCAAATAAAAAACACATGATATAACAAATAATTTCCCCAAATATTATTCTACGGTTTTTAACAAATATCCATAAGGGATAATTTTTATAAAATTTTAAAATACATATCACTTTGAAAACTCATTTTACATAAAAATATAATAACCTTTCAAATACATGTGTATTTCTCCTTAAAAGCATAAAATAATTTACATTGAAATTAATATCTCTTTATAGAATATAATTATACTTGAAAAACATAAGAAAACCATGTGTCCACAAGAAGTATTGAAAATATCACTTCTATGATAAAAGTCCCCTAAGGATGTCGTGGATTCACTCACCAATCCTCATCTTCAAATAAATAATCGTGTTCAAATTTTTAATAAAGTTTCCCTATAAATATTTCCTTTGTCATTAATAATTCATTAAAAAAGGATTTTAAAAACATCATAAATTATTTTCAAGTAGGAAAATAATTTTATATCTCATAAAAATTAGAAAAAGATTCCTTAAAAAGATTCCATATATATTATGTGATATCAATATTTCAAAATTAATAGATTCAATAATTCCAATAAATATTGAACTAAACACTGGAAATTGTTCTCCAAAAAATTCGAGAATGTTAATGGTAATTATAGTGCATGAACCTACCTATATTCATAAATAATATCAATAAATTTTAAAGAATATTTCATGCATAGAATGATCAAATTATAAATTGTAAAGAATTTTTTTAAATAAATTCTTCTAGAAAGTGGATTTTGAAAATTGAATAAAACATTACACCCATAATTATGGTTTTTAGATATAAAATAGATGTTGTAAAATATAATAAGATAAGGTTTTTCAAAACATGGAAGATGGGTTCCCTCAAAAATAATTTTCATTTACCATCATAAAATAGGTATTTAGAAATATTTCACTTAAAAATAGAAATCTTGATAAAAATAATTTCCCTCGCCATAAAAAAATGTAGAAATTATTCTTTTCAAATGAAGACTACTACTAACTAGGTATATCTTACTCTCTGAAAATTGAAAAAATAACCACAGAACTTAAGAAACACATAGATTCTAGTTAACCCGACGAAAATTTCTTCTTATATAGCTTAGAATTCACTATTAATATGTATTTAATTAATACAAATATAAATGTTGGGTTTAATATAATTTTAAAATTGTATATTTAAAGAAATTTATTTGTAGTGATTTTTACACCATATTTCATTAATAAACTGATGGAAATTTATGAGGCTTGATGTTCTGTGATAACCACTTGACGTGTATTATATGTCGATGGAGAATGAATATATATATATATATATATATATATTCCTCATTGCTATAATAGTTGTATCCTGACAAATCATAAAATGAGGAGTTTTTTTAAAGTAAGTTTAAAAAGAAAATATTTTTTGAAAACTTTCTAGGTTAAAAGTAATTTTAAAAAATACACTGTAAAGGCGGCATGTACGATTCCACCTTTGGGCCCGGGTGAAAGGAAGAATCCTAGATGCCACGTTTTCCCCTAAAACAGAAATATATATATATTTTTAATTTTTTTTTATTTTTTTTTGTATTGTTTCAATATATATATATACATATATACATATATATAAACAAAACAAAACAAAAAACAAAAATAATTTTTTCACCAGAATTTATCCGCTATTTAAAAACCAGTAGTACTGCCATTACAGCCGTCTGGATTCTGACAGAAGCTCTCATCCAGTGCTCCTTTTTATAAAAGAGTTTACCTAGAAATCATTTTGCATTTCCGATGTGGGATTCTGGTTTTCCCTTTCCGGCGTAGAAAATTCTGCATTTCCGATGTGAGATTCTGTTTCATGTACGTGACTTTGAAAGACTATAAAATACAAATTATAAGCCTAATATAAATGAAACATAAAACATTGATTAAAAATATAAAAACTAGTTGAAAACAAAAAATATTTCATAAAAAATTATTATAAAAAATAATTTGTAAGCTTTCAAAACCACTTACTTGAAACTTAAAAATGTTTCAAGTACGTGACTTTGAAAGCTTATAAAATATAAACTACAAGACCAACATAAATGAAACTTAACACAGGGATTAAACATATAAAAAATAGTTGAAAATAAAAATAATTTCATAGAAAATATTGATGGTAAAAAATTTATACGTTTTCAAAGACAACTACATGAAACTTAAAAATGTTTCAAGCACGTGACTTTGAAAGCCTATAAAATATAAACTATAAGACCGATATAAATGATACTTAAAACTTGTATTAAACATATATAAATAGTTGAAAATAAAAATAATTTCATAAAAAATGTTCATGAAAAGTAATTTATAAGCTTTCGAAACCAACTACTAGAAACTTAAAAATGATTCAAGTATGTGGCTTTGAAATACTATAAAATATAAACTATAAGACTGACATAATTTAAAGATAAAACATGGATTAAACATATAATTAATTAATTAATTATTAAAGTAATATTATTAATAATTAATTATATAATAATTAACCAATTAATTAGTAATATAATGACTTTTTATAATTAAAATTTAATAATTATCATGATTAATTATAATTTATAATTATATTAAAAATTATATTACCAATTAACTAACTAATTACTATATAATAATTTTAAATAAATACTAATTTATAATTATAATGAATAATTATAATTTATAATTATATTACTAATTAGATAATTATAAATAGGGCCTCGACTATATCTATCTCAAAAAATTAACTAATTAACTATTATATATTTAAAAATTATATTAATAATTAAATAATTAATTATTATATAATTAATGATTAATAATTACTAATTAACTAACTTCAAATTATATAATTAATAATTATATTACAAATTAACTAATTAATTATTATATAATCAATAATTATATTACATATTAAATAATTAATTACTAAACAATTAATAATTATATTAGTAAATAATAAATTATATTACTAAATAACTAATTAATTGTTATATAATTAATTATTAATAATTACGAATTAACTAACTAATTATTATACAATTAACAGTTATATAATTGGTAATTATATTATTAATTAACTAATTTATAATTATTAATTAATAATTAATAGTTATAATGAATAATTATAATGAATAATTATAATGAATTATTATATAACTAATTAACTACTTAAATATTACATAATAATTTTTAATAATTAATAATTAATAATTATAATGAATTAGTAATTATGAATAAACTAATTAACTATTATATAATTAATAATTATATTACCAATTAACTAATTAATTATTTTATAATAATTTTAAATAAATACTAATTAACAATTATAATGAATAATTATAATTTATAATTATATTACTAATTAACTAATTATAAAAAGGGCCTTGACTCTATCTTTCTCAAAAAATTAACTAATTATCTATTACATAATTAATAATTATATTACCAATTAACTAATTAAATATTATATATATTAATTTTTAATAAACAATAATTAATAATTATAATGAATAATTATAATTTATAATTATATTACCAATTAACTAATTATAAAAAGGGACTCGACTCTATCTTTCTCAAAAAATTTACTAATGAACTATTATATAATAAATAATTATATTAATAATTAACTAATTAGTTATTATATAATTAATGATTAATAAATTAAAATTAATTAATTAAAAATTATATAGTTAATAATTATATTACTAATTAATTAATTAATTATTATATAATTAATAATTATATTACCAAGAAACGAATAAATTATTAAATATTTAATAATTATATTACTAATTTACTAATTATATTACTAATTAACTATTTATTTATTATATGGTTAATTATTAATAAATTCTAATTAACTAACTAATGATTATACAATTAATAGTTATATAATTAATATTTATATTATTAATTAACTAATTTAGAATTAATAATTAATAATTAATAATTATAATTAGTAATTATAATGAATAATTAATATAAGTAATTATAATGAATAATTATAATTAGTAATTATAGTGAATAATTATAATTAATAATTGTAATGAATAATTTTAATTTATAATTATATTAGTAATTAACTAAATAACTATTATATAATGAATAATTATATAAAAAATCAACTAATTAATTATTATATAATAATTCTAAATAATTACTAATTACTAATTACTAATTATAATGAATAAATATAATTTATAAATATATTACTAATTAACTAATTAACTATTATATAATGAATAATTATATTACTAATTAATTGGTTAATTATTATATAATTAGTTATTAATAATATTAATTAAATATTTAAATAATTTATTATATGTTTAATCCATGTTTTAACATTAAAATATAACAGTCTTATAGTTTAGATTTTATAGTATTTCAATGCCACAAACTTGAATCAATTTAAAGTTTCAAGTAGGTGGTTTCGAAAGCTTATAAATTATTTTTCATTAACATTTTTTACAAAATTATTTTTATTTTCAACTATTTGTTATATGTTTAATCCATGTTTTATTTTTCATTTATATCGGTCTTATAGTTTATATTTTACAGGCTTTCAGAGTCAGGTGCTAGAACCATTTTTAAGTTTCACGTTGGTGTCTTTGAAAACTTATAAATTATTTTCCATAAACATTTTTTATGAAATTATTTTTATTTTCAACTATTTATTATATGTTTAATCCATGTATTAAGTTTTATTTATATTGGTATTTAAGTTTATATTTTATAATCTCTCAACGTCACATACTTGAAACATTTTTATGTTTCAAGTAGGTGGGTTTTTCAAGCTTATAAATTATTTTTTATCATTTTTTATGATTTATTTTTGTTTTCAAATATTTAATATATTTTAAATCCATATATTATGTTTCATTTATATTGGGATTATAGTTTGTATTTTATATAATTTCAAAGTCATGTACTTGAAACAGAATCGCACATCGAAAATGAAGAATGTTCTGCGCAGGAAAGGGAGAACCAGGATCCCACATCAAAAATGCAGAATGATTTCTAGGGTAAGCTCTCTTATAAAGGGGAGCTTTGGGTGAGAGCTTCTGTCAGAATCTAGACTACTGTAATGGTAGTACTGCTGGATTATATAATCCTTAGTGATAAATAAATGGTTCCATAGATATGAAACTTATTATTATATAATTTCTCATCTGAAGATAAGGGTAGTTTAGATTATATGACATCTAATTTTTTAATTTCAATGTTACCCACTCACATATATATTTATATATCTTATTTTCTTAATCTTTCATCCTCCAGTACATGAAAATATCTGCATAAGAACTTGACATTTAGATGAGCCATTCATGGTTCACGCACACATGCCGATGATGAGGTTTACATCGAAGAGAAGTTGAAGAAGGTGATGGAAGTCTTTTTGGTTTAGCATAAGGGGAAGGATGCGATACTAATGCTTATCAGAGGACTCAAATGTATTCGATCAGATAGTGAGGATATAAACAAGAGTTATTAAATAGGGGAATAATAATTCTCTTTCCTTCCCCACATCGAAACTTAATACAGTTGATATCTTTCATATATTATTTCTTCTGTCATCAATTGATTGATGTAGAAGTGGAGTTCAGATCCCAAAACACTCACCCACATGGGCCGCACCAAAACCTTGCACGGTATACAAGAACCCTATGCACAACCTGCGGTTTCCATTCACTCAGGATTTATATTATACAGTTTCTCTCACCTCATGCCTCCATGTGGGCCTATTGGGTTGGCTTTCCCCATGGTTGATCTTTCTCTAACTTTAGTTATATTGAGTTGTCCTATGAAGGGTTGAGTGGCGGGAAATTTTTTTTATAGTTAAGTACTTTTAGTTAATAAAAAAACATTAAACTCATGATTATTTTACCATATTAAATTTTATAAATTTCGTAGTGATATTCCTCAAATTAACGTAAATATATAAATATATAAATATTTTTTCCTAAAAAATAACAATATATTCAAAAAGTAACATAATTAAAAACATGATGTATTTATTTTAATAAGAACTATAAATTTCATAGAAAATAAATGTTAGTTCAAGTAATTAGTAATCATTTTTATTTTAAATACACATTTATTAATAAAGTCTTATAATTTATGAAAGAATTTCAAAAGGGATTATTAATTACCTTCATAAAAAATGATGTAAATATATAAAAAATAATCATATCTTTTTAAATACTAAATGAAAATAAATTTCATCTAATTTAATTATAATATTTATTAAAAATGTAATATATTGGAATCAAATCCAATTTTATATTCCTCAACAGAAATTCCTTTTTTGAAAAATAATGCAAAATCGGTATTTTTTAAATATTAAATTATAAAAAACATATACCAATTCAATAAAATCATTTAGTGCCATAAAAGTTTTTTATTTTAAAATGTCTTTTAGTTTTTTTAATTATGGAACAATCCACTTAATAAACCTTTATTAGAAATAACAATATGATGAAATTATTGGGTGGCTACAATTTTACAAAAAACATCAAATTATACATTTTAGTTTCTATAATAATGAGATTTGTTTTATGATAGAGTGATCTATAAATATCATTTAAATCATGGTACATGGTCAGTGAGTGAACCCAAGAAGCCTATGTACTTCTATAAATTGAGACATATTAAGGTATATATAGTAAGATTTAACTATTGGAATATATTTCAAAACAATTTACTTATTTTGTTCATTGTTTATATAGTGTCCAAAATAAAATATCGATAATGATTAGGCTTATTAAATTTGTAAATTTATAAAAGTATTATATTATATCAACAAACTAGAATCCCTTAACAAGTTTATCTAAAGGTAATTAAAATTTCATTAAAATTATTTTTTAATAATTCTTTTATATATTTCATTAGTACTACGAGGATTTATTACAGTCTATGTACTCAAATGAATAAATAGATTTGTTTAGTTATGAAGAGGAAGAGTATATTGTTCCAAAATGTTTATGAACATCAAGTTGATGAAATTAAATAATATTTTATTATTTTTTAATTTCACATAGATAATGGTGAACATAACACATTTCGATCTGACACATGATGTGATTGGTTGGACTCCAAATGAATGTTCATAATAAAAACTGAAAATGTAGTCTAAATGCGATTCACATAGATAAAACCAATAAAATGAAGTTATATTGTATTATTATATTATCATAATGATCTATAAATCATTTGAAACATGAAAAAATTTAATTCACATAAATCATATGTATGACGTGGATGATATGACTCAAAGTTCATGTTTTTAATATAATATTTTCAATTTAGTATATAATAAGATTTAGATAGAAAAAAAGAAAACAACAAAGTATTGTCTCAACACTTTATGAAAATGATCCAAGATTAATTTTTTATGTTTAGGAATTGAACAAAATTCAATTTAATACATGACATGGTAGGTATGACTCAATTTCTTATTTTCAATATAGATGTATTATTTTTGTCTAAAACACAATTTATGTATCGAAAATCAAGAAAACGAGCTCAATTTTTCTTTATCATTTATAAAAATGATACATAATTTATTTTTAAAATATATAATTGATTTCCCCTCAATCCTGTACACAATGTGGCCAATATTACTCAAATTGTGTTTTCTGAATACAAAAGTGTCATTTTAGTTTAAACTTCATTCGACATTGTCAAAATAAAGGAATAAATCTTGATTTATTTTAAAATTTTTCAAAAACAATCCATAATTCATTTTTGATTTATAGGAATCGATTACACATCAATCTGACACACTATCTGTCTGGTACGATTGAATGTGCATGTTTATAATATAATAATGTCATTTAAGTCTAAAACACAATTCACAAGTCCAGAAATGATCAAACAAGCTTGTATTATATTTATAATTTAATAAAATGATAAATATTACATTTTTGATATGTAGGAAATGAATTCACATCAATTTGAAACTTGAAGTTGCTAATATGATTCAATGTCTTTGTTTTTATATTAAACCGTGTCATTTTACTCTAAAACAAGCACCACATAGGAAAAACTGAGCATAAAATGTTGAATTATTCTGGTATTTTAGTACAACAATCCATAATTATTTTTTATTGTGTAGGAATTGACTACATGTCAATATGACACATGATTTATTCGGTATGACTAAATGTACATTTTTTTAATATAAAAGTGTAATTTTATTTAAAAAAGCATGTCACATTCTCAGAACCAAGAAAACATGCTCGATTTGTTTAAAAAATTTATTAAAATGGTCCATAATTAATTATGAATGTGTAGGAATTTATTGTTAATAAATATGAATCATTACGTAGTCTGTATTACTCAAATTTTATGTTTTCAATATAATAGTGTCATTCTAGTTTAAAATGTTATTGAGATAGCCAAAAAAAGATTTAATTGTTTTGATTATTTAGAGAAATTATCGATAATTCATTTATGATATGTAGTACTTAACTATACATCAAAACGATATATGATGTGTCCAAAATGACTCAAAATGTGTGTTTTCAAATTAAATAAGAGCCATTTTACTATAAAACTGACATCACAAATCCAAAACTAAGAAAAATGAGTTTAGATTATCTTGACACATTATAAAGTGATCCGTCATTCATTTTTGACCTATAAGAATTTATCTCACATAAATATAACACATGATGTGTCTTATGTGACTTAAGGTGTGTGCTTTTAATATAAAAGTGTCATTTTTATCTAAAACATGTGCCATATAGAAAAAATTGAGAAAATGATCCTGAATTGTCTTCAAACATTAGGAAAATGATACATAAATATTTTTTATTGTTTAAGAATTTATTAAACATCAATATAACACATGATGTGACTGATATTAATTAATGTGTTAATTTTTAATATAATAGTGTCATTTTAGATTAAAATGCTTGTCACATTTTTAAAACATGGAAAACATGCTCGGTTTGTTTTCAAACATTAAGAAAATGATCCAAAATTAATTTCTGATATGTAGGAATTGAAAAAACATCAATATGACACATGATGTTTTCAGTATGACTCAAAGTTCATGTTTTCAATATAATAGTGTCATTTAAGTCTAAAACATGATTTAGATAGCCCAAACCAAGAAAGAGATATTTAGATTTATGGATACTTTTTGAAAAAGATCCACAATCCATTTTTGACATGTGGGAATTGACTACACATCAATCCAACAGAAAACATGTTTAGTGTGACTCAAAGTACTTATTCTCAATATAAAAGTGTCATTTTAGTCTAAACCAATATTCATATATCCAAAACCAATTAAATAATCTCCAATTATTTATAAACATTAAAAAATAAATCCACAGTTCATTTGTAATGTGTATGAATTGACCACATAACAATCTGATCCATGATGTGGCTAGGATGACTCAAAATGCCTATTTTCAAGTAATAATGATAATTAATAGTTTGAAATACAATTAATTACATATTTAATAACAAATAGTGTAATTAAAATGTCATTAATTAATGATATAATTATTAAAAACTATTTAATTAGTTGAGGTAATTAATAATTGATAATATCATTAAAATATACTTTAATTAAAAATATAGTTTATATGGATTATTAATTAACAATGTAAATAATAATACATAATATAATCTATAATAAATATTATAATTAAAAATATATAATATAATTAGAAATATAAACCTTAATAATATAATTAATAGTTTAACTAATATTATCATTAGTAAATTCATTAATTAATATAATTTATTATATGTGGATTATATAACACTTCAACTGTAATTCGTTTGTTTTTTATGTACAATTATTAAAAAAAATTATATTTATTACAATGACACACTTTGTACATAGTTTTTTTGATCATTGGAAAATGTATACAACAAGAGTTTTGTTTTTTTATTAGGTTGAAATTTTTTTGATTAATTATAAATATCACATCAATGTAAATATTTTGTATAAAATTATTTAATTTTTTTGAATTAAAATCATGGTGAAATGTAATTTTTTTATTCCAATTGTGTTTAATTTTAATTTTTAAACTTTTTTTTCTATGCTTGTTATCTTTTGTTTTTTTATTACGGCTATTGCAGGGATGAATTTCTATAACATTTGGTGTGTCCTTTATCTCTGCAGAAAAAAGTGCTAACAAATGCCTCCTTTATATGCACTAAAATAAAGAGTTGATAAAGCACAAATTTATAAGTGCCAAAATAAAGCACTTATTAAGTTCACACACTTTTTAGGATTCTTTTCTTGTGAATGTTTTTTATTATGACAATGGCTATTTCTAAGATGACTTTAGCCCTATTTTTAGTAGTGTACGATTATGTATATGTGTATTGGATTTTATGTTGATCTTTCTCTCTCTTCCTCTTCATATATATCTACAAATCCAAAATACATTTATATATGTATATATTGGTGGTTATTATATATTCCATAAAAAAAATAGTGGTTATTATATATCTATACATATATATTGTATTTCTATTTTTTATTTTTGTACTTACATATACGTATTTATATAATGTATTTATAAATAACTTTATATGGTATATTTATAATATATTCATATACATAATTTCTAATGAACAATAATTATAATTAATTATTAATTTTCTGGTAGTAATTAGTTACTATAAAATATTAATTAATTTTTATTGATATTAATTAGTAATTATTATTAATAAAGAGATAATTACTAATTAAAAATTAATAAATTAATTAATATTATCTTTATACATTAAAATATACAAATAAATAAATTTTTATTACTCATTTTTCATAATAATTGTAATAAAAATAAAAATAATTATTATTATACAATATTTTTTAAAATACAAAATAAATAAAGGGGTTTTAAACTACTTTTAAATTATGAAAATAGAAGTGCATAATATAGAGGTAGTTTATATGTAATATTTTTTTTAAATATAAAAAATTTAAATATTTTAATTAGCTGTGGATTCTGAGGAGAAAATTGTAATTTATGAGAATGTTTTCTCAAAAATTAAACTTAACTATTTTTAAAATAGATTAACTAAATTATAGTATTTTTATTGGTGAAGAACAGATCAATCCCATGATAAAAAGATAGTTGTGAAATAATTTAGTTCATATTTATATTAAAAGAAGAAATGATAACTTTATAAAAACAAATGAAATCCACACTTGGATATTAAACATGAAAGAACCCTCCAACGGGGAGGATTAAAAACCACATGGATACTCCAAAAATTCCATTAATAATCAGATAATATAAATTTCAACTTTATACCCAAGCATGAATTTTAAATAAATGTAAAAATACTAGTGTAAAGGTCACATCGAAAATGCCTTATGTAATCTCTATGAAAATAAACAAATGAAAAAATGTCACCATGTATATATCAAACCCAAATTCTCTTTATTGTTTAGTACCCTTGAATCTACTATTACAACAGATGATATTATGGCCTTATATTGGTTACATGAATGACTATTGTACTAGATCTCCACTACCCTATTTGCATCATTGAGAACTCTTGTAAAAATCCAAGGATACATATTAACTTTTTAAACCCCTAGACTGCATGCGATTTTATCTCATGTAGATTTTTTCAAATAAAAATATCCCACATATAATGAACCAAACTCCAATAACCCGAATCCATTGTCTACATTATTATAAAGGAACTAGTTAAAAGTTATCATATCTCAAAGTAAATAATAGTTTATTAGTCTAGAAGAACGATAAACATACATGATACCCATTTTATGTTGGAAATACAAAAATAAAACATCATACAAAACAAAAACAAATGATTTTATCCTTGAAACTCATTCAAATATTTCTTTTTCATATCTTGGAGAAAGAAATCAAAATAAAGCAGAGCTTAAATGACAAGTAAGGTTTATACACAGTAGAATATATCCTGATAAATAAATCACATTCAATATGTAAAGTTGAATATGGGAAAAAAATTCCATCAAATCAATAACTTCAGCATGAAATGAAGAGTAATCAATATTGAAAGGTAACTAACTGAACACACATTCCATTTTATACAAAAAATGAGAATATAATTCATCCATATATAATATTAATGTGAAAATATCCTGGAAAATAAAAATAAACAAATCCAAAATAATTTAAATGGTTAATTATTAGATGTCATGATCTTACCCATCATGATACTTCGTCTGTCAATACCTTTCATAAGACAGTATAAAAACACAGGTAAAAACCCATCATATTTGGCCAACTGATTTGTCCCATGAGACCTATAAATGATTTGAGGGGATATATATAACCGATCCCACCCATAAATTTATTCCCAAATAATTCCTCATATATTGAATTATTTATTTAATTCATGAATATATTTATTATTATCAAATATCAATATTAAGTAAAGGATAAAAATTTATCAATATTTTCCAAGTTAATCAAATAACTTTCAAAGTAAAAACTATATGTAAAATTGTATAAGATTTATGAAATATTCATATACATCATAAAATAGTTGGATATTTAATATAAATTTAATTTCCATTGATAAATGATCATAATAAAGTGACTCTTTCAATAGAAAGAAAAAAATCCAAAATTAAAATGAAACTGTATAATATTTTTTCCCTTTGGTAACTTTTAAATTATAACCCCATGAAAAAAGCATGAAAAAAACATTAATTATAATTAATAAAATTTTATTCACTTTAATTACATCATAGAGGTTGTATATACACTATATAAATGTGAACATGTTCATGTTAATAAATATGTCTCAATGAAATGAAAATTGAGAAAAAATCCCTTACCTCATTCTTTCAATTAGTTTATATTTCCTTAAACTCATGTATAATTGTATTAAGAATGTTATTAATTTATAAATTAATAACAATATTTATAATATCATATATAATCTTTTTATAACATTTTACCACCTATTTGTTAATAATATTTCATTATTTTCATTGTTTCAGTAATTAATTACCTTGTTTTCTCATGCCTATTTTGTCATTAAAGTTATGGTTCATATGTATATGATATAAATACTTAATTTATGGAAAGATAATAATGTTATATGTATCATATTTTCTAATTATATGCAATATTATATCTAGTATTAAAATTTGGTCATATATAATGATTATGCTTACTGCGTGGAGATGGTAGGCCGTAGGTATGCACAAGTGAGGATATTATTCCCATAATGGTTGAAAGGGTAAGTAAGTGTGAAATATATTATTTTTTTGAATTTATTTCACATAATATACATCACATATATTCATTAAATGTACCTTTTTTAAATTTTATTTAATTTGTATTTAAAAAAGTAATCACATTTCCTTGTGATGCGGTGGTCCACCATACACACGAGCGACATTATCGTATTTTAAATGGATTATAAACAAAGAAGTGGTAAATTTAATTTTAAATTATGTGAATAAAGAAAGACTAAACTAACTTTTAGAGAAATACAATTTTTTTTAGAAAACATATACATTTCATTCAAATGTTTTTAATTTATTCCAAATAAATTGATAACAATTGAATTCAATTTGTACATGTGTAAAATATACAATTTTAATAATTTAGTTATTCCTATTCATACCCTCCAAATTAACTATCACATCTGGGTCTTGGTGGAATCTCAAACATCCTAGCTCTCAACCCAGGTAGTGAACTGCACTTAAGGCTGAGTACCACCTCTGATACCAAATGTGAAAACTGGGACTCGATAACGGCACAAACATCCTGCCTTAACATGGACATCAAGTCCTAACCTACCAGGTACAACCAGCTGCCCTGTAGGGACATGGTCCCCACCATGGGACCCACCCACATGCCCGAACGGGTCATCTGACTAATGGTTATCCACACAGGCCACCACATGTCTTTTATAGTGTTCTTTGTCCCCACTCACACACCCCATGGAAAAATTCCCAAAAGATAACCCATCATAATCACTATTCCATGACAATAACACATAACTGTGGAGTTCTAATAAGGTAGGATCCCAAAAAGGAATGTTCTCCTTGTTGAAATGAGTCATATAATTTATCCATTTAACCCTTTCTCATTATGGGGTGTTACAATCACCCCCTTTAGAGCACAAATTTCTCATTGTGGGTTGTATATCTCAACCCAGGTAGTGAACCACACTTAAGGATGGGTACCACCTATGATACCAAATGTTAAACATAGGTCCCGGTGACAGCATAGAAATGACGTCTCTTAACCTAGGAAGTGCGTTGCACTTTTGGCTAGGTACCACCTATATTACCAAATGTGACAACTGGGCCCCAGTAACGACACATCCACCCCACCTTAACATGGCCATCAAGCCCTGGACCACCAGTTACAACTAGTTGCTCTGCAGACATGCGATCCCCACCCTAAGGACAACCCACATGCCCGAACGGGTCATCTGACTAATGATTGTCCCCACATAACAATACACAACCTTTCCAGTGTTCTTTTTTATCACTCACACACAACTTGAGAAACTTTCTAGAAGTTCACCCATCCTGATCACTATTCCATGCGAACAATGCTTAACTATGGAGTTCTAATCAGGTAGGATCCCAAAAAAGAAGGTTCACCTTATTTATATGAGTCATATCATTTAACCATTTAACCCTTTATCATTCTGGGGTGTTACATTAATAGTTATGTAATAATTTCCACATTTAAATAATATTTAAATAGAGTATTATGTTTTGTTCAAACCAAATGTTGCGTAAATTCCAAGCCATTAAAGACATTGAATTTATTTTAAAGAAGATAAATCATAAAGTATCATGGTGTTACATTATTCCCATATAAAAAAATATCCTCCTGGAAATTTCATGGTTATTACCTTCTAAACATACAAGGTTAGTTCTTCTTCATAACATCCTCTAGTTCCTATGATGCTTCCTATATTATTTGATTTCTACAAAGTTTCATTATAAGTCGAGTTGTATAAATTTCTTAATAAATGATATATAGTATTAAGAGTATGGATTGGTTATTTATAATAAGTTATATAGGTTGCAATAATAATTCATAATTTGTGATCACATGCGTTGGTTTAGACACATGCCTCCTTGACAATGACATATAGAGCACACCATGTACCTTTGAGAGACTTGGCGGCATTACCAAACTGTAAGAAATAACTCAAAATATTTCAAGGATTTAAAAGGGTAAAATGTACCTGGGGGAAATTTCATATTCTTATAAAACCATATGCCACCTTTCCCTAGACATACTCTTAAGAAAATATGGTAATTCACTTGTAATTTTAAATCCTTTCTCTGATTATCAGTAAGACAATTTTTCCTACTTTGAGATGATCTAATATGTAGCTGCATAGTGTACCTTTTTTTATTGCCTCTTAAAAAGGTATGGTCCTTCAATTTTCCATTCATAACCTTTATTTGAACAAGTTGATGAATTAAATCTCATACAATATAATAGTTCATCTGATGCTACAACTCCCCGACCCCAGAAGCCCAAAGTTGGTGTATTATTTTATTACATTGGAAAGGTTATAAGTAATCAAACCCAAAATGAATATTTATTTTAGTAGTATTAGATGTTCAGATTACATACATAATTGTTATAACATATTTCTAAATAGGAAATAAAAACATGATACATAAAAATAAAATAAACTGCATCCTTGAATGATTATTCAAAGATTTATTCTTCCTTACTTGGGAGAAGGAAACATAATAAGGGTGAGATAAAATGCTTAGTAAATATATGTAAAGAATCAGAAATTATGAATAAATTTGAATAAATTAATATATAAAGCTAAATAAATAATAACACATTCCTTTAAAATAACTAGATAAGGAAAATTCAATACATAAATGTTCGAAACTAAAACACATGACATTTAATCCATGAACTAAAATGAAATGTATCCATAGATATGTCAACACAAAATCTCAAGGATGAATAAAAACTGAAATATATATGAAGGAAATACATAATTATTGGATTTCGTGTCTTAGGAACATGTGGACCTATACTGTCAAGATCCATCTCTCGAACACTTTAAAACCCTATGTAAAAACTTGTTTAACTTGGCCATCTTAATCGTCACATGAGAACCTATTGATACATTGAGGAGAAATATAAAGTCTAGGATCAACTAGTAATTTAATTTTTGAAGAATTATTCATAACTAGAAATTTATTTAATTAATAAACAATATTCATTATCAAATATCTATAATGAATAAAATATATATATTTATAAATAATTCCCCAGTTAATCAAATAACTATCAAATTAAACACCATATGTAAAATGATATACGGTTTAAGAAATAATAATTTCCATAATATGAAATTATAGATATTCATATAATTTATAATGAAACATTATTACAATAAAATTATTATTTAAATAGAAATTTAACATTAAAAAAGGAAATGATATTGCAATGTTAATCATTAAGAACATTCATGAGGAGACTAATCATTAAAGATTCAGAAGTGTCCTATACCACGTTAAAAAAATTAAATAATTATCCCCATTAAATAATAACATTAAATATAAATTAAAATATAATGAAAATAATGAGATTCTTGATATAACATTTCAAAGGTCATTACATACACCAAATAAAAATAAATTGGTGCATAAAAAAATAAATTTCAAAGGAATGTAAATTGAGATGAAATCCCTTACAACTACGGTAACATATGAATTGGAAGAACCAAAAGTAAAAATATTTAAATTAATAATTTAAATAAAATAAAGATAAATTAATTCATGACATTTTATATCAAAATGGGCAGTAGGTACACCATACAAAACCAGTAAGTGGTGTAAATTGCATATGCATCACAGAAATAAAAGTAAGCCAAGAATCCATTACCTTCACATTCCTTTTTGTTTTTTGGTCATTATAAGACTATATAGTGGTTTAAAATATGTTAATAACTAATAATAGAACCATAATGATGTTTATAATATCATATATCATCTTCTTATAATATTGTATTACCCATTTGTTAAGAATCATTCATTATTTTCGCAATTTTAGGTGTTAATTGCTTAGTATCTCAAGTATGTTTGTGACTTATCAATTTTTGTTCCTATTAATTAGATCATTATTTAATCATATCCATAATTTAAACAATTACTTAATTATCAAATATACAATTATATATTCATTTATAACAATCTATAAAATTTGGATATAAGAAATGAAATGTATCGTTCATGGAGATGGTAGGTCATACGTATGCATGAATGATACTTTCATTTATCTGTCATATTAAAAGAATGAAAATTAAATGATATTTATATAAATTTATATTATATTTAAATTAAAATATTTATGTAATATTTCTCATATATTTTCCTAATAATTATCCTTGATAAATTCCATCTATAACGTGAATGAATCACATCACATTGAGGGGGCGACAGTCCACACTTTCTCAAACGATGTTATCGTATTAATGAAAAATAGAAATTAATAAATGTATGTGTTATAAAAGGATTAAATAAGTCTAAAAAATAATAAATATCATATATAACATATATAAATATATTTTCCATAATAATGTCCTACCATGAATGTTGGTTAAGGAAAAATGAACAATCGTCGTGCCACAAGGTAGTAGTTCACTATACATAGAAAAGGTATGTATGTTTTCTATTTTAGTGATGTTTGTGTAATTTTATATTGAAACTTTAGCATAAAAACATCCTAGTATATTGAGAATACTGTATTTTTTTTATAATAACATAGAATAAGAAGAGTTTAGGTGGTGGATAATGTAAATAAAACTAAAGAGTTTGAGGAATGATGTTACCTCTTAATCAGGTAACTTCTTTTGGTGTGCACCAAAAGGATTCCTTAGAAGGATTTCATCCTAGTTTAAGGCTTCTATATCTAGGGGATGTATGTTCTGATAAAACTTGGGTAGATTTTTTATGTGAAAAAGTGGCTTGATAGATGTGAGAAATGGGGAGAAGTGGTGGTCTTTTATAGTGGAGGAGGAGTGGTACTATTGTAATATTTCAAAAAAGAAATTCCTACCACGTTATTTATGTTGAAAGTGCTCAAAAAATGGACGCAATTATATTAAATTGAGTAAAGGGTCTATACATGACCATAAAATGGATTTTGGGCAAGTTTATTTAGGGATTATGTTTAAGGGTTAGTCCTTTATTAAGCTTAATTTTATATTAATCATTGTATTTAATTTTAATAACTTTCACAAATATTTTTCGTCAAAAAACAAAGTTGGACATATTAATGATTAAAATTTATTCTGATTTGAAATATAGAGTCTATTTTTTCAATATTAAAATCATATAAGGGGCAGAAATTAATTTAAAATTCATCCTTTAGGCGGGACGACAAAGTCGGGTTTTAAAGAAAAAACAGCCGAATGTTGGCTATGTTTTTTATAAAAAAGTTGTACATGAAATTGTTTATAATTAATTTTTTTTATTAATTGATAAATTTATTATATAAAAAAACTTTAAAACTAACTGAAATTATAATTTATATTTATAAATAAATTATATGAAAAAACAAAATTGAACTTATATTTAGTATTTTTAACTATTCATTAAAATATGAAAGGTTTCAAAAATATATATCAAAAACTCACACTAACAAAATTATTATGTTTCAATTTAAAATATGATTTTTATTTTGAAATATTAAATCAAATAAATTGTAAAAATTCATATTTAATATGAGTTTTCGGTTTAAAGGTGGTTAAATTTCTTTTATAAAAAATATATGTTTTTATATGTAAAATGGGTTCAGTTATTATCTTATGCATATAAAACCTAATGGATAAATATCGTAATTTTTTTTGAATATATAAAATATATATCACATTAGTATCACTCACTAAATGTAATTAATTTAATTTATTATGGTAACATAGCTTTGTGAGCTTAATAATATTAATATTTTCCTTTATATTCAACTAGTTATTATATTAATTTCTAATTGTAACCTATGGATTTATTTTAAATTTATGTAAACAATATATTTTCTTACGATGGTTAATTATATTCATAACCACTAATTTAATGGATATGTTAAGTCTTTTTTTATTAAATAATAATATTTTAATAATTTATTATTGTTTGGTTGAAACTCGGTCTTGATTGTTATGTAAGCTTTCGAATAAATTCGATCTTTCGTGTAACTCAAGCTAACTCGGTGTTGTGAGCATTAACAAATATAGAATATAATAAATCTATTTAAAGTAATAAATATATTTTTATGTATCAAGGTATTATATTCCCTTGCGTGCTTGGTGTCACGTGTCATATACACTATCGAATATAAAGTTCTTGCATTAGAATTTCAGGGTGTTACATAAACCATTTGAATAATTCAATGAAAACTAATGTTATTGGAAAAATATATCAAAGGTAAATTTTCATCCCATAAACCTTTAAATTCAATTGATAATTACCTCAATATGTCTTCCAATGTTTGAATAGTCCTTTTGGACTCTCCATTAGTTTGAGGATGGTAGGAATTGACTAAATGAAGCTTAGTATCAAGAGCCTTCTGAAAACCCTTCTAGAATTTCAATGTAAAATTAGGATCATGAATAGAAACAATCAAAAGAGTTTCACCATGAATTATTATAACAAAATTAATATAGAGCCTTGTGAGGCACTCATGAGGTAAATCTTCTCTTATAGTGAGGAAATATGTATATTAGGTTAGGTGGTCAATGATAACCCATATAGCATAATTATTTCTAGGAGTATTTCATAGTCTCATTAATAAATTCATAGTAATGTAATCCCATCTCTACATATGAACAATAATAGGTTACATGAATCCTCTAGAATGATTTCTCACAACATTCACTTATTTACAAACCAATAATTGGAACACATAATCATTAATTTCCCTCAACATGTTATCTCACCAAAAGTGTTCCCTCAAATACATGTACATTTTTAAGAGATCATGGTGTATAGAGAAATTTTATCTATGAAAATAATCAAAAAATAATCCCTTTATATGAGGTATATATAGAGCACATAATGTATTTCCATATTTCAAAACAACATTTTCAATAATGAGTCTGATAATTTCTAATCATTAACAAAAGTAATTTTCTTCTAAAAATTCTCAACAACATATTGAGAATGTTTTATCTTTTTAAATAAATTTGTTTTCACACAAAATTTAAAAAGTAGTGATGTCTCCCCTTCCTTAATAAATCTCATATCCATCTTTACTAGATCTATGAACATAGAAACCCTCACAATCCACATTTAGGTTATAACTCCATGATCTTTTTAACTCAATGCATATGCTAAATTATTTTCCTTTCATGGGTGGTATTGTGTCAAGATATCATAATCCTTCAGTAGTTCAATCCATCATATTTGACTCATATTGAAATCTTTATGTTAAAATATGTATTTTAGAATTTTATGATCCATTTATATCTCGCATATTTCAAGATAGAGACAATGTATCCATATCTCAAAATTAAATATTATAGCTACCAACTTAAGATCATGGTCTAGATAGTTCTATTTGTGATTCTTCAACTACCGTGATGTATATGTAATAAATTTATCATTTTTATAAGGACACAACCCAGTCTTTTCTTTGATACATTACTATTTATCAAAAACATGTCATATCTAGATAGTAGAGTCAAAATTAATGCATTGATCATTATCCTCTTAAATTCCTCAAAACATTGTTCATATAACTTTATCTAAATGAACATAATCCCTTTATGTGTAATCTTGGTTAATAGGTTATCCCATCAAGAATGATTTTGAATGAATAGCTGATAGAAACCTTGAAAAACAATGAAACTATGTACATTAGTTATGTTCATTGGTGTAGGCCATTCTATAACTAAAATTTTATTTATAGGATCAAATGACATTCCATACTAGGAGACTATAAGTCCAAAGAAAGAATCACCTTCAATCCGGAAATCAAACTTACTAAATTTACCATATAACTCATTCCTTATAACAGTCTCCAGAATGATCTAAAAGTTATTCTCAAGGTCCTCATAGAATTTATAATAAACTAATATAACATCAAAAAATACCAAATAAACTGTCATAATATTCCTTTAAAACTCGATTCATTAGATCCATAAAAATAGAGGGTGAATTAGTTAATAAAAATGACATTACTATAAACTTGCAATGTCCAAACCTCATTCAGAATGTTATCTTCAGAATTATTTCTTTATTTACAATCAATTGATGATATCCAGAACAAAATTAAATCATTTTAAAATATTGAGCTCTGTGAAGTTGATTTAATATTCCATCAATATGAGGCAGAGTATGCTTTTTTATTATAATAATATTGATTTTCCTAAAATCAATGCACAACCTCATAGATCCATCTTTCATATTAACTAAGATAACATGGGATCCCCATAGTGAAACACTAGGTTGAATGCATACATTATCACAAAAATAATCTAGTTTTTTTTCTCCATTAATTCCTCTTTGGCTATTCTCTAGGGATTGGTTTTAATTGATATCATAATTGCTATTAAATAAATGGAAAACTAAAATTCTTACTCTGGTGGATGTCTAGGTAATTCCTTAAGAAATAAATCAATGTATTCCGGTACAATAGTTACATACTCAATTTTATTATTACCTTATCTAGCTATAATATTTTTATATTATCCCCTAAGAATATATTTCAGAAGAGTTAATAGTGGGGGATCTAGACAGGGATGAGATAATAAAGTCTCTACCCTAAAGGTAAGGTATTCTATATCTTCGTCATGAAAAATAATTTCCTTCTCCTTACAATACTTTTTTTGCATAATATTTTTAAACATAGTCTATAACAATGATTATATCAAATATAACCATAGGTATGATAATTAGGTTATAAAAATAAAGAATATCTATGTGTCATAATGAGGACATCTTGAAACATTCTTGTTGTAGTGATACACCCACTATGAACTTCGATTGATAACTCTATTATTATGGTGCTATGGAAGTATCTACAATTGTTGGAAAACATGTAAGATATAAAAGAGTACGATGATTTAGAACCAAGTAAGTAATTGGAGAAATTTAAATCTATGATTAAAGTACCTACCATGACTTCATTGTGTACAAACACATCTGATGTAGTGATCTCCTAAACTTGTTCTTATCCACATAGAATCTTCTATGGTAGGATCACTTGACACATGGGGAATTCATTTTCATAGTGAAAAATTTCCCTAAATCTAAAACACTGATTAAAAGAATATTATTTCTTACCTTTTCATTTTTTAACCTGATGAGACTTATCTCTGCACTTATAAAAAACTCCCATTCCCTTCAAGAATTTCCCAGGATGGTTCTTTCCAAAAATTTCACTAGATGGAAATCGCTTCGTTCTCTTCTTCTTCTTTGATGCACTCCCTTTTTCTTAGTTCTCATTCTGCCAGTTATTCTACTGATTACCCTTGAACATATAGGATCAAGAGAATTCATTCTCTATTTTTATGTCACATAAAACTATTTCATCATATGTTAAAATAGTTTAAGAGACCAACTCCATTCATAGATTATTCTTAATCCGTTGAATGAAATAATCAATCCTAAATTATGTGTTTGGTATTTACTTTGCCTCATACCTAGATAGACTTATAAAGGTATCATCATACTATGAAACACTTTCTTATTCCTTTTTATATAATCCAAATAACCATCTATTCATTTATGTTTTTCTCTAATGAGGGTATTTTGATTCAAATAACATCTTATAAAAAATATTTCCATTGCATGTATTTTATATCCTATTCCTCCCCATTATCCTGGATCAATGACCACCATTGATCAACCCCAAATTTCAAAAAAAACACTGAAATTGTAACCCTTTTGTTTTCATAACATCCCATGTTGATAAATATCATCTCAAAAGAACTAATCCATTGCTCAAATACCACTAGATTTGTAGTCCCACCAAATTATTGAGGCTTCTATCGCATGAAGCGATCCAAAATAGGATAATCGCATGAAAAATAAGGTTTCTCCATCATCTAATGGTTATTATTCATAACATGATCTATAATCCATAATATAGCCATGATATAATTAGTTCTAAAAAATGTATATTAGCTTTCTTAGTTGTGAAATCACTAAATTATCCATCAGTATTGATACCCGTCTTCCATCCTAGCACCATTTTTAAAAATGGAATATATGGGATTATCTCATTATATTATTAATTTGAAATCATAATGTATACTTCTAAATATTGGGTAACATGTAACCTAAATTAATAAATTTGTGCACTGTTAATATCATAATCAAAAACTTGGTTTCTTTTGGAATATATTCTTTTTAAAATACTATATAATTGTTTCTAAATAATATATAAAATATCCTATTAATATAACTAAGGTGTTTCAAAACCGGTACACAGTAAGACCCATTTTAATGTACTAGGTAGTTATTGAGTTAATACCCACATGTATTTTTTACAGTTGTTACTACTAGGCACATCTTTTCTAGAAATAAGTTTACCTATAGTATTCAGATAAGAATGTATTTCTACAAAAAAAACATAATAACATCCTTAAAAATATTGGATGTTCTTATATACTTATTTTTAATGTGTATCATAGGATCATATTTTTTAATCAATGTTTTACTTAATATAGTTCCCCAGGTTTCTACTAAAATTACTCTAATAATAATTGTCACAACCTTTTTACTGTAAACTAGATCCGATTTTTCCCTTATTACACTTCCACTAGATACAAAAGATCACATCCTAATGTACCATATAGTTCTTTAGTCTTGAAGATAAAGATACATACATGATAACCCTTTTACATTGGGAATATAAAAATAAAATATAATACATAAAAAAATAAAATGATTTTCATCCTTGAAACTCATTCAAAGATTTCTTCTTTATATCCTGGGGAATGGAAACAAAATAAGGGTGAGATAAAATACTCATTAAGGGATATATATAGCAGAAGTTATCATGAGGAAATAAAGAATATTTAATATGGAAATGGGAAAAAACTAAAATAAATTCCATTTATTAAATAACATGAACATGAAATAAGGCATAATAAACATGGAAAGGTAACTAACAGAACACTCATTCCATTTAATTAATCAAATGAGAATGAAATGCATCTAGGGATAATATCAGTTTGAAAATATCATTGATAATAATAATAAATGATTTATAAATGAAGTAAATTCTTAATTATTAAACTTCATGATCCTAAGAATCATGATACATATATTTTCATAACTATTCAGAAGACATTTTAAAACTATGGGTAAAAACCCATTTGATTTCGACAACTAATTTGTCTCATAAGACCCATAGATGCATTGAAAGGTATTTATAACCAGACCCCAATCATAAATTCATGTTTAAATCACTCCTCACATGTCAAATAATATATTTAATTAATAAAAAATATTCCCCATTATCATATATCCATTTGAATTAATTGATATTAGTTTATCAATATTTTCATATTTAATCAAATAACTTTGAATGAAAACAGTATAAAAAAGTACACAATTTATGTAATATTGATATCCATCAATCAAGAATATAAATATTTAAGAGTAATGTACAGTCTAATGAAATATTATCACATGAAAGTGATTATTTAAGTATAAAGTTATCAACCACAAAAGAAAGTGAGATTGTATACTAATTGTTTTACTTCTTTGAAAACATTTAAACTGCAACCCAATGAAGAATAAACATGAAGAAAATTAAAAATCATGAATAAATAAGTATTCATGTTAAAAACATCAAAGGTACTATATATATGTCACATAAAAGTGAGTAAGTGAATATTAATAATTTTTTCTCAATGAAATAGAAATGGAGATGAAATCTCTTACCTTATTCTTTCCTTTAGTTGAATGTTTATAAAATTATATATAATGGTTTTTATAAAGTTATTTTTTTAATAGAGTAATAATAAAATTTATAATAACATATATGAACTTATTATAACATTTTAATACCCATTTGTTAATAATATTTCATTGTTTTTGTTGTTTTGGGTGTTAATTGCCTTGTTTTCTCATACGTGTTTTGAAATGAAAGTTTTAGTTATTATAAATAGAATATAAAGATATAATAAATATAATTATAATAATTTTATAAATATTGTATTTACTCTTTAGATAAATTATTATAACTATTTTAAATGTTATTCATGGAAAATGAATCGCATCACTTCATGGAGACGGTGGGGCATGCATACGCACAAGTGAAAATATAATTCCATTAACGGGAGAAAGGGTAAGGAAGTGTATGAAATATTTTTTTATCATTATTTATATCATGGTACATATATAACATATATTCATTAAATTTATCCTTATTACCCTCTATATAAAGGGTATGTAAACAATGAATCACATTACTTTGCGAGCTGGTAGTCCTCCATATACACAAGCGACATTATCATATTTTAAAAAATGAATATTTAGAAGATATATTTGATATTATAATTATGTAAGTATAATTATATCATAAATATTATATGAATACATTAAAATCATCGTTATTTTTGGCCAGGATAGGTGTTGGTGGAAAATGTGTTAATTTAGTTCATGAGGTGGTAGTCCACCATGCACACAGTCAAGGATTTTATTTCTCATTTCATGGAAGATGAGATGGGTATAGGTTATTAAATTAAAAAAATAAAATATAATTATGTTTTAGATACAAATTTTATTATACTAGAATTATTTATTAATATTTTAATAAGTCAGAAAACGAAATAAAATAAAAATGGTTGTCTAAGAACGTTACAGCTTCTTGAGATCATCCCTCTAGGTTTGCACCAACACCTTCCTAGGATAAATTTATGATAAACTAAATGTATAAAGGTTGTTTCTAGGGGATTAATGACTTTAGTTTTCTATTTATTATCTAAAACAAGGGGCTTTGGAAGTGTGGATAATGGAGGAGATGGGGTGTCCTTTTGTAAGTGTCGGAGAGGAGACCCATTGAATTTCTGAAAAATATTATATTACACAAACATGTTTATCATGACCAAGGCCTAAATTATTAGTCATTGTAGGCCCTTATAGGTTTTAAGGTTGACATATGGATATATAATTTGTTTTGGACAAGTTTATTGGTCATTTTAATTCTTATCGTTTTAGTTTAACCCTCGGTAAATTAGTTTTTACCTTAACCATGGTAATTTATTTTTTCTAATTTTAGTATTAATAACGTTAAAAAACTATGTTGATATTTATCAATAATATAAATTATTATGATTAAAATTATTTAATCCATTTTTATAAATTCAATTCATAGACTTTTTGTAATCCAATTTAATATTATACCCATAGATGTGACCAAAAAGAGGGTTTCCAAAGAGAGAATTTTTATAAGTATATACTGTTTTAATATCAAACAACAACATGAAATTGGTTATAATAACAGAAATTGTATTTATTATACTAAACTAAACTAATTTTACAATAAAAAAAATTTCATATATAATAGAACTTTTGAAATAATTTAAAAGAAAAGGTAGTTTTTAATAAAAAATCGGTATTTTTCACTATTAATCAAATGATAAAACATTTACAAAAAATACAAAAAATATAAAAAAAGATAATTTTTATATAATGATTTAAAAAATAAATTTCATTTTTCAATGAAATTTTATAAAATTGGTAAAAATTTATTTTAAATTATCTAGGCAAAGTGTGACTAGTCAACCCTTTAGAAAAATTCAGTTATTTTAGAAAACATTTCGTTTTATTTCAAATGATTGTTATTTTATTTATAATCAGGGGATTACAATTGTATTTATTTTTTACATGTGTAAACCATATAATTTTCATAATTTAGTGATTCCTATTCATAACCAGTAACATAACATCTAGGTTATAGTGGATAGGTTTAAATAATATTTCAAGAGAATCACATTTCATTTTAACCCAGTGTTGTGTGCATCACATGATAATAAAAAGATTTAATTTATTTTAAAGGAAATAAATTATAAAGTCTGAAGATGATATACCCCAATAAACATGATATTAAAAACCTCACACCCATCCCAAATAAAAAATATATAAAAATATCTATTTTACTATCGAAAACCTAAATGTGGTTGAGAAAAATGTATTTTTAAAAAATTCTAATTTTATAGAAAAAATATGGTCTGAAAAAATATCAATATAAAGGATAATATAAAAATATTTATTTTATACGGTCAGGGACCTTGACATATCCAAATGATTTTTAATCTAGGTTTAATCTATCACTTTTCCAGTATTAGAATAATAACATATTATTAATAATGAAGTGGTCCAACTCATCAAGATCCCACCCGGACATATAGTAAGCCTAGTGCTCCACCTTATGGTCACATCCAGTAGGATAAGGTATAGTGAATATAATAATATAGGTATGTTCTATATCATAATTATAAATGGTCTTCATTACTGCTAGGAAATGTGTTTTCATTGTTAGTTCATTTAGAAGAGGACATTTTTTATCAATTCTAAAAGATTACATATAAAAGCTACCTTCATCAGTGCTAAAAAATCTCTAATAAAGTTGGGGCCTTATTAGTTCTTTTTGAAGCTCTAATTATGGGGGAATTTATCATCAATTTTATTTGGCACTGATAAAGAGAAATACTATCAATGATATTTCTTGCACTATTGAACACCAAGCTATAGTAGTTTGATGTTTAAATTTTAAGCACATTACTACATTAAATATATAATTGAATTTAAATTATACATACATCACAATAAAAAAATACACTATAAAATTCTTATAAGTATTTCAAAAATTGGTAAATACAATTAAATTTGCATGAATAATCTATCACAAAGATAAAAAATTCAAAAATAATAATGTTTTTTTGTCTTTGGACCTCCTCGCAAAAGACCTTGATCATGCTACCAGTTTCTGAACAAACCACCCTTGCTCGAAAAAATAGGGTACCTATATAAAAATCAATTGTTATGTTATTAATACTATAAAAAGTAAAATAAACATAAATATGATACAATCCATTAATAAAATGTCACTTTTAAACTGAAAACTACAATTTGATTCATACTAGGAACACAATGAATTAGACTAATAAGTGTATGAATCCTACATGTAAAAAATTATTTATAGATCATTTTACTAAAGTATCAAGATAATCCAAGAATAATTTCTTGGTTTTGATTTTTTGACATGCATTTTGAACTAAAATTTCAATTTTAAATAATAACATAATCATTGAGTCATACCATTCACACCATTTTTCAGATTAATATATGAATAATTAATACATATAAAAAGTAGTTTATGGATAATTATCATAAAATATACTGACAATATTTGTGTGTTTTATTTTTATAATTGAGATATGTACATTTTCAATTAAAATTGTATTTTTAAACTGAAAACACACACTTTGAGTGATACAGGTCACACGGTATTTTATATTGATGTATTAAAATTCCTTAAAATCAAAAATGACTTATAGGTAATTTTTATAAATTATCAAGACTTTATAAGAGATTATTCTTGTTTTTTAGTGAGTGAAACATGTTTTAATTAAAATATAACTATTAAAATGAAAACTAAAATTCGAGTTGTATCGGTCACACTGTCTATTAGATTGAGGTGAAGATGATTCATAGATTTCAAAAATGTCTAATGGATTTCTGTACTAAATTATAAAAATAATATGAAGGCTTTTTATTAGTTTTTAGTTTTTCATATATCTTTTTAACTAAAATGCCCATTTTAAATAAAAACATGCACATTTAGTCATATCGGGAAAACCATGTGTCATATTGATGTGATGTTGATTTATACATGTCAAAAATGATTTATAGATCATTTCCATTATGTATAAATATAATATAAGTAATTTTATTATTTTTCAGTGAGTGAATCAAATTTTTTACTAAAATTTATTTTTTAAACTGAAAACGGGCACTCTGAGTATTAAAAACGACATCATGTTTCAAATTGGTGTGCGACTATTTCTCACCAATGTAAAATGATTTATGGATCATTTTTTAAAAACTATTATGGAAATTTGAGTTTGTTTTTCTCAGTTTTCAATGATTGGAACTTTGTTAACTAATTTTTTTTTAAAATAAAGACCCACACTTTCTATTATACTAGTCATACAGTGTATCAGATTGAAATACGACTGATTAAAAAAAATAAAAAAACAACTTATAGATTAATTTCCACTTATATAAAAATAATATGAATATATTTTCTTAGTTTCTAATGAGAGAAACCGATTTTTAAATATAATGTATCTTTTATACTAAAACACACAATTCATGTCATTATAGTCACAATTTGCATAGTATTGAGGTGAGTCTAATTACCAGATGTAAAAAATGACTTATAGATCATTGTACTAATATATCAAGATGTAATACCTTGAATTGATTCACCTAATTTGGGACAAAGTTCCATATAACTGCATGCACACCTCCCCATACACAATAGGTTACCGACTAACATAGATGGTTTGAATATCATAGTGGGAACACTATACAGTTAGTATCAATATCCTTACACTATATTCATTTAAATATATAAATAATCATACCATAATAACACAATTAAAATCAAAATAATATGTTATATACTATATGGAATGATAGGTATCAAATAGTCACATGAGAAAATATATTAAGGACCCCCAATGTTTTAGGTCAAGAAGTGTATAAGAAATAAATAGGAAAATTAATAAAGGAACTACAAAATCTATCTAGAATATATCCCAGCACTATATCCTTCACCATGAACCAACTCCTTGGATCCCTATCATTGGGCCCTTTCCCTTTCTTGGTTCCATGATCACGAAGCACCATTCATATAGGGATACCCATGAAAAATGTGAGTATAAACTCAGTAGGACACCAAAAACAAACTCTTAACAAATGTGAAATTATATATAGGTTGTATTCCACCACATGATTGTAATTCATTAGTAAAAAATATACCACAAAATTTTCAGTTCATCTTTTTCTAACCAAGCTTCCTTGAACCCCAAACTCACATACTTCATTACTACACCTGAAAGAACACCAATATCAATCAATACATACCATGGAACATGCCACAAGTCTGCACATTGGTTCATAACCCTCCAAACAATAGTAGTATATTCAGGCTCCCTATTTAAGTAATTCCTCACATGATGGTATATCTACCTGAAATTCCTGATGAATTGGATCACAATCACCCATGCATGGTCTTCCTCCCATGTTATAATTTTGATCCATTGCATACACTTCACCCCTAGATGGTTTTATTCTTCACTAACCAAACTTGTTTGTGATGTTATATAATTCCATAATATAAAACCGAGACTTTATAATTTTTTACAACTCCCTCACTCCCCATAAAAGTGTCTATTATCAAATTTCCAGAGACCTTACCATTTTGATACCTAATTCAAAGCTTCACAGGCTTTGAAACACTCACAATAAATTCATATCATTACAAGAACAATTGTAAATATCAAGAATAAGGCTCAAAAAGCCACACAAACAATCCCACAAGTAACAAAATTTATCGAAGGGTCTCAATACACACAATCACACACACCATAATATCGAGACAATATTCATTTATAGGATCCCTATACGGTAAGGAACTTCCTACCTCAAACATGCTGATTACAAATGGTAATAGCCACAAAGTTTCATCACTCAAATCAATCCCGACCCCTAAAAATCCCTATAACCAATGAAAATTATTAAAGAAGGGATACATGAATAAGATTCAAGAATTATGACCTGAAAAGGGATTTAATTTTATTAGACTTTCCCAATGAGATCTACCATCAATGGTAGATCAAGATCCATTATGTAAAGGAGAAAAATTTGATATATTCACCATCTATTCATGGATTGAATTAATAACTATCCATTAGAATACATCAAAATCCAGAGATATGGCCTCAATAGCCTATATCTCTGACTCACTCCAAGAAAAAGAGAAAAGATCTACTGAGATCAATAAGAATAGAGAGAAAATATAACATACATTGATTTCTCATTATCCCAGGTTTCTAAATTCAGTAGATTTATATTTTTAAGGGAGAAGAATCAATAAAAACGACCATTAGAGTAACTAGGTTTGTGATCCATAAGTGTAGGAGGATGAATGAAGAGTTTAAAAGTGTTTTTGGGTTTAAAAGATAATTTTTGGTTTTTTTAAAACCCCATGCACTATATAGTCACACAATTTACCAAATCATACGTCAATTGTGACATGATATTTACCTATCATGGGAACCTGCAAAGTTTGGTCGCATATTTTGGTATACCATGATCTAATTACTTATTTCAAATATATCCCAAGTCACATGACTTTATATAAAATATAGCATAGCTAGCTCTAATAATTCCCCTAATTTGTGCTACCCACTATCCTCTAATAAGCTGAATAGTTCCCTAGGGAGAACCACACTTTTCCCCCATTCCTTACAGCAACCATGAACCCCATTAAATGCCTCTAAAACTCAATTAACCAAACCATATGATACCAAATGACTCAAAAAAGACAATAATAACTCAAAAATATGTACAAAATGGCTAAAAGAAAGGCTTTAGGTACTTCAAAATTTGTGGCAATTATAATATCCCCCTCTAAGGATTTATTATCCAAAAGAAGTGACTCTATAATTATTACCCAAGAAACTTTGGACAATAATATCATAAATTATATTCCCACTCCCAAACGTCCTCTTGTATTCATCAATGCTTTAACAAATATCAAACAATTATTACCATCTTCCCCCTCAATACCTTCTCACTCCAGTCCATAATCCGTATTGACCACTCTACAGACGATGTATCAGTTTACAACTCATTTTCCTCATTATTCATGACATGTGATGTATTAGGTGCATACCTTTGAAGCCAAGAAACATGTAAGAAATCATTAATTACTTGATATTGTAGAGGAATATCTAAATAAAAATCCATTTTTTTGATATAACCACTAATCCTAAATGATCCCACAAACCACGACTCTAGCTTCCCCTGTCCCTAAAAATGATGATGCCAGAACTGAGGTGAAACCCTTTAGAAAAACTGTTAATCAAAAAAGAACTCCAAAGGTCATATCCTCCATTCTTACAAAGATAAATTTCTAATATATGTGATAACAAATCGCTTCCTAATCAGCTGAACCCTTATAGAGGTCTCCTATACCATATTCATCCAAAAACAGCTACCTCACTTTCCAGTTCCCAACACAATGGAGTGTGTCATGGTCAAACAAAAAAATCCTGAAAAGTTTTCATTTGTATCAAATATTGGAAAATGGTATTTCATTTTAACTCCACCAAGGCCAAATGATTATCCCATTCTCCAATAAATTTTAGGAAGCATTCCCAAAACATATCCTCCAAGATCTAGAATTTCCTCTTTTACTGTCCATCAGTATGTGGATAATATATCATTATATACTTTAACTAATTCATTAAGGAATTTTGAATGCCTTTACAAAACCAAATTGTGAAACAATCATCCGTGTATAACATGATACTTTAAGGTTCCCAATTTGGTACTACAACCTCCCAAAAATAAATCTTACCCAACTCATTTATAGATTACGTATCTCAAATCGAAACAAAATGTGTAACTTTCATTAGCCAATCAACTATCACCCATACAACATCATGAATTATTGAGGTACTGGGGAAAACAATTATGAAGTCCATCATCTCCTCTTACCACTTCCATATCAGCATGTGAAGTGTTTGAAATTTCCCTCCCACTCAACTAATGTCCTAATACATATTCATTAATCCTTGTTGAACTACCCATTGAGAATTATGGTAGTACCTCATCAACTCTTCCCTTATAGAAGTACATACTAAAACTCCCCCATGGAAAAATATTATGTCATCGCTGTCTAAGGACCATTTTAAAACTGGGTCACTCCCCACCAACTGTTCTGGAATCACTGTGCACTAAGGATCCAACTCATGGTTAGACATCACTTGTTCCAAAAAATAATACATGATAACTAATGGTGAATATGTCATCACCCATTGATCCTCAAAATCATCAACCATACACTAATCTATCAAACTCATCTATTGCCTTTCCTCTTCTGAATTCCTCTCTCAAAGCTCTATTATTTTTATATTCAGAGAATCGCTAAGAAAAATATATTTTCTAGGAGTATAATAAATCTCAATGTTGAATGAATATAGATACTCCTCCCAATGACTCTGTATGAGATTCATATCTTACTGAGAGAAAATTTAATACAATCTGTTGTGGTTCACATGTATGAAAAATACATCTCTGATGAGATACTGTCGCCAAAATGTTAGTTCATGTACCAGAATTGAAAAATGAATGTCATGCTTAGGTTAGTTCCTATAACACTATGATATTTTATAATATATTTTTCTTTAAATAAATTTTATTTCGTTGATAGCTTTTGTTACACTCAACAATAAGATTAAACGAAGTAAGATATTCTATTTAAATATTAACATTTAATGTGATAAATATTTCATTGTTTTTGTATTGGCGGGTATGAATAATACTAATAAAACTAGAAAAATTTTACATAAAAAATAAATTCTTTGGTTATCATTTAAAGATAAATGAAAATAAAAATTATTTGAAAATAAAGGAGTTAATTATCAAAAAACGGGTTTTATACGCGCAATGTATTTTTATCATTGTAAAATAAATTATTCAGCATTAAAGATTGATTTTAATATATATATATATATATATATTATATTAAATAAAACGCCTTAACAATCATTTAATTTTTTTTTTCTGGGAATGATATAGTAAAAAATTCAGTTTTATGCTAAAAAATGTATTTTTCTAAAAAATGGTTATCGTTATGTTTTGTGCACCTATTTTAAAATGAATTTATTTCTTATATAGAAATTTAATTTTAAGAAATGGATTCTATATTTGTAATTATGACTTACTAATTTTGAAAACTTTTCCCTTATATTTTTAGGCATTATGAAAAATAACCATGGTAATATTTACCACCTTGGTAAAGGGTAAATTGGGTTAAATAAGGTTAAATCTAAATGTTAAGGTCACCATTTTTCATATTAATTCTTATTTTATTAAGATAATTATAAATTTATTAACTTATTCTTGGAATTTAATTTGTAAGGTATAATTTTCAATGTAAAATGCAAATATAATATTTAATGTAAAAAAATACAAAATATCAGTCTCATACTTTTACATATCTACTATGTGTTCACATAGGAAGAAAAGAAATTTTTTAATTAAAATTTTTATGGTATTAATTTATTTATAATTTTTTGAAACTATATAATTAACTTAAATTCTTGTTCATGGATGATACAATATTTCTTCAATTAATAAAAAATAAATGTTTTTAATTTATTTAAAATTAATATAATTTAAGTAATTTATAGCATTACATGAAGTTTAGAGATGAATATAACATATTAATGATGTGTAAAATTATTATATTCTAATTCTGTTTTTTTCCTTGGTGTCCTTAAATTCAAATTAAATGAATAGTTCCAAAAATTGACATTAATTATATTTTATAATAAATAATATATTATTAAATGATTTAAAATTATTAAAAATATTATCTTATTCAAAGTGAATGGAACATGGTTCAAAAAATAAAACATGTCTCATTAATTAATTACATTTCCATTTATAGTAACATTATTAACCCATTAAGATTAAACCAGTTGTTACCACAGTTAAGGTCAAAATCATTAACAATGGGGTTAATAAAAAAGATAATGTTTATAATGACACAGAAACCTATATAAATTTCATTGTATAATTTTAATTAGACCATAACCTCTTTTTATTCCAAATCATGGTCATTTGGAATCATTTTTCCTGAAAATTACTTTATTATATTTTAATATTTTATGAAATTCCAAGTGTGTCATCTCCCTCCCTTATAAAAGGACACACATCCTTTCTCTTATTTACAAAACACTAAGCCTTATAGATTGAAAAAACCCTTATAAACTTCCATATAAACATTATAGAGGTTATTTTATTCCCAAAATATCAAACCTATGGTCCTTTTGAGGATATCCAAAGGAGTTCTTTCGAATAAGAGGTAATCGCTTTAACTGATAACTTTCTTTTTTTTACTTCTTCTTTTACCTCCTATGATTTTTTGGTAATTATAATAAATTAATAAATTATTTATCCTAAATATTATAAAATTTTATTATGATTATTAGAAAACCATTATAAACCCTATTTCCTAAAAAAATGGTAAGTGAACATTTCACCCATGCGTAATTACGGGTTAAAGTCTCCTTGTAGAGAGACAATTCATTTCTCATTATCATATCTTCTGGATGGTTATTATGATGGATTAAATTTTCATATATGATATTTATGAAACATTTATGATTTTTTAATGATAATATCATATCTAAAATTTTACCATCAAGTACTTTTTAAAATGGTAACCACACTCGCGGTTACATATAGACTATGACTTCCACGAAGCGATATGATTTTGTTTTCATTTATAACTAACATGGATGTTAATAAGGATTTTTTTATTAATATGATTTACAATATATATTAATTATTATATAATGGTTAATTAATATTTACCTTTAATTTCTTCAATCATTTGAAAAGTGAAAAGAACATCCATGTGTACATATGAAAAACCTTCTCCATGAACGGTGTATTTCATTTTTCTATCTAAATATTTTATGGATGAATATATATATACATATATATATAGAATATATGATACATATATATATATAGAATATATGATACATATATATCATGATTTAAATTTTGGATATGATGGATCCAAGATTAAAGTACAAGGACTAAAACTTCTAAGACAAAACATAAATGAAAAATGATGCAGTTATCACCGAGAACAATGATTTTAATAAATAATTGTTAAAAAATGGGTAATGAAAAGGATATATGTAAATAATTTATAGAATGATACATATATTCACTATTATTTTATAGATTTATAATAAATTAATATTTATTATATAGGAGTTCAGAACTCGTTTGAAGGAATTCAAACTTGATGCGAGGGGTTTTTACTACAATCTCATTGCTCATTGGAATTGTTTATGATTAAGTTACAATGATGAAATTTTAAGGTCTACCTCACTTTAATTGAATGGTTATTTTCAAGGAAATCTGACCTTATTTCCTACTTCGGTTGAAAATCATTTTTCTTCCAAATCCATGTTTTCTAAAAAAATTGAGAATGTTTTTAATATTATCCATATATTTTTAATTTCATTTTTACTGATGATTTAGTTATCAAAAAAATGTTATAAAAGTAATATTTTTTCTATTTTTTGAATATGGTAGTTTTGAATATTTCTTTACAAAAGTATGAAAGGAATTATTTATTTTTAACTTATATAACATAAATAGAATTTTATGATTTCAAGACCAATAAACTACTTAAAACATCATTTTCAATATTATAGGTTTCTTTTCAAATAATTTTTTTTTTCTATAATTTTTTTTTAATTTTTTTTTGATTTTAACAAAGTGTTTTGATAGTGAAAATGATATGTTCTTCAAGTAATATTTCAAATGATATTCAAAATAATTTTCATCTAAAATTAAATCCATTGATGTCAGTAATGATTTAAGAGGGTTATAATCCAATAATACCATCATTAATCTTTTTTGGATGGTTTATGATTATAATTACAGGATGTTTAAGAAAACCATTCCATTTTCACTAGATATGAATTGATGAATTGATAAAATCATTATGAATCTAATTTATTCTCCAGGGGTTATTCATGATTAAATGTTTATGAAACCCATTTATTTTTTTTAGGTTATTTCATGATGAAATATTTATGAAACCAATTTATTTTTCATGGGTTATGATATGAATAATGATTTTTGGTCTTACAGAACACGTCTACATGATTTTCATTATGTGATGGGGGGACTAAAAATTATATAGTCCTCAAATGTATTGCATAAATATAGATACCCCATGAGATAAATTGAACTAGAATAGTGAGTCTAACAAGTTCAGTAAGGGACTCTATCTACTATGATATTATTAGGAGTAAAACTTGACTACTACATTGGAATGTGGAGTGATCCCTATCCACTATGATAGCCTTGTAAGTGATCGTAGACTACTAGAAAAATGAATTTTTTTTCTAATGTGTATGATAGAAAGTTATGTTTATTCCAATGTTATGCCCTCATGGATCATGTTATTTGATTCCATTATGATTATCATCTTATAAACTACCAATATTTTATCCATGACTCAATATTATGATCTATTATATAAAGGGTATTTTTTTTCTTATGTTATTTTCAAATTATCATACCCTTATGCTCATGTTATATTTTTGTGATCATTGATATCTCAATTATTTTACCTTATTGATCATCTGAGGACACCCTTTCATATGTTTCCTTTACTTTAGTTATAAAGAAATGTGTTAAAAATGATATGTCTAAAAAGGGTTATAGTTAAGAAGAACATAGTTGGAGATGACATAGTTCATTGAAGAACCAGTTATTTATGTATCCATGTTTCATGAGATACTAGACCTATACGATTATGGAATGTATCCATATGATATGTAATGAATATTCATCTAATAATATGTAATATAAATTTATGAAAATTAGGGGTCTCTATAGATGGTATTAAAGGATGTTTTAGTTACCTTGGGAAACTGGGATGAGAAAACGTTTTTGAGAAACAAAGGTATATGTCTATGGATATGATAAAATCCTAAAATTTTGGTGGTGAATATGGAATAACTAGGTTAAACCTAAAGTGGAATAGATTTAAAATAGGGTGTCATGATTTCAACATAAAATAAATGATTTTTCATGATCATGTAGCATCCCAATATGAATATAATTTCTCACACTATTTTTTTTGGTTTTAGTCAATGGTCAGAACCCAAAGTAATCATGTTAGTGATAGATATCATGAAAAATTTAACAATTGTTCTCATAAGAGACCAAATATTATGGGGTAAAAAATGAAAAATATCATTTTTAATATTGCACAACTTTCTAAAGTTATGAATCATGATGTGCTTCGAAAAAAGAAATAGAGGGAACAATTTTCTATTGATTACTTCATTAGAAAACACCCTTTTTTAATGGGTCTATTGATCCACTAATTTATTAGAAATTAATCAGTACCAATAAAATTATATTTTCCACTCTATAGTTTTTTGAACCTGAAAAAGTAATATTTACTTTTTTTTGTTTGGAAGATGAATCAGATCAATGGTAGAATATTATAACGAACTTGAGGAAATAAGAATAAATTGACTCCATGGAGTGGGTTGAATTTAAGAGACTGTTTTTAAATAATTACTTCTATCATAGTATTTATACGAAAATTAATAAGTAACTGCTTGAGATAAATCTGAAGGTTGATGAATCCATTAGTATCTATGAGGTAAATTTTACAATATTTGTGAGGAATGTTTATGATATTATCATCCAAGCATAGAAGTAATTGTCTTAATAGAATTGGTAAAATTTTAAGGTATTTAAAGTAATATCATTTAAATTTCAATGTGATGGAATAAAGTCATCCATTAATAGAGGAAATTCAATATATAATTCACTACACACACTCTAGTGTTTCAAATGAAAGGAGTATTGGAATTATGCTATCCAGTGGTCAAGACCAAAGGATAATGATGACCATTGATGTGAGAAATATCTTAATACTAGAGAAAATGATAAATATCATGTGATAAATATTAATGATGTAGAGCATGATAATGATGTGGTGAAATGTACACTTACTATTCACTTCATAATTACTAACATTTTACTTGATTAGACATCTACCCACCCTTTTATAACTTTATAATTTTATAAGGGTATCATAGAACCATCATAATGATTATATGTTGAATTAGTTATGAAAAAACAAAATGGTATGATGATCATATATCAAGTTTATGACTCTTATCTGATTAAAATATATTTGATTGTACACTATGAAAATAACACTATTCTCCCTGTAGTTGAATTCTATGTTTTTTTTGGCATGGATTGACATTATTTAAATTAATCCTACATAAATGGGCTAGGATTGAAAATAATGTTTGATATTCTAAACCCAACTATGATAATATATTTTTGTCAGGATAAAAATGAAAATCCATTAGAAATTTCATCCATTACATTTGTGTTGATTCTTATTCAGAATGGGTGTTTATCTCAGATAGTTTGAGAGAAACTCAACGTCGATGATATGGGTATTGTGTGGGAGTTTATTGATGTATTTATGAAATATTTTCATATTCTCTCACTGAATCTTGAAGTTTAATTTTCAATGTAATTATTACCTGGTGTTATACCTACTTGAAAGACTCTATGTATAATGACCTTGATTAAGAAACAAAAACTGAAGAAGCATCTCTAGGAGAATTTTGGCATGGGATCAATTCATCCAAGTGTGTCACCTTTGGGTGCACCCATTTTATTTGTTAAAAATAAAGATGTATCAATGTGACTCTACATTTATTATCTTGAACATAATAATAACACAATCAAGAATAAGTATCCTCTACCTTATATTGATGACTTGTTTGATCAACTACACATAGCTCAATATTTTTCCAAGTTTGATCATCATTTTGGATATCATTAATTGAGTGTCAAGAAAGAGTATATACTAATGATAGTATTTAATTCAAAGAATTTACATTATGAATATGTATTTATTCCATTTTTTCTTATTAATTCCCCATATATATTCATGAATTTAATGAATAGTGTCTCTAGATATTATCATGCTCGATTTGTGGTAGTATTTATAGGAGATATTAATATATATTAAAAAATAATGGAAGGTCATAAATATCACTTGAGGATTATAATAATGACCATTTGGAAGGAGAATATATATGAAAAATTTACTAAGTGTGAGTTTTGGCTATAAAACGTTTCATTTTTGGGCCACATAATCTCAAGAGTGTGTATATTAATAGATCCATCCAAGAAAGAAGTTATATAACATTATCCCAGACCAAACATTATAATTTAGACCCATTGTTTTCTTGGTTTGGTTGGATATTATCAATTATTTTTGGAGAGTCTTACACAACTATATAATCCACCCACCAAGTTAACTCAAACAGAAGATAGGTTTCTGTGGATAGATTAATACAAGGAAGAATTCATAGAATTAAAGAAATGTTTAGTTAGTGAACCTCTAACTACATCATCGTATAATGAAGAATGGTTTTTATTATATAGTGATGAATTTATGAATCAAATATGATGCTTTCTCACGTAGAATGATATGGTTAGATATTATGTCTCATGAAAACTGATGGTTCATGAGAAAATTCACCCAAATCATGATTTGATGTTAGTTGTGGTAATTTATTTTATTAAAGGTATGTAGGAATTATATTTATAGAGAAATTTTTCATATATATACATACTGAAAATAAAAGTTTAATGTATATATTCACTCAAAAAATGATATAATTTTTTTTCCAGATAAAATGGCTTGACTTGATTTAATATTATGAATTCTGAATAACTTACTTCCCTTTGAAAGAAAACAAGGTGGATGATGCTCTGAGTTGAAAGTATCGTGAAAGATTATATATGATGAATATTATAAAATATCCAAAATTTATGGATTCTCATATGATGGATTTTCATTTTTGAAGTAAGGGGAGAAATATTATTTCTAAAATGAGTGTTCAGTCATATAACCATGTAAGGATTAAAGAGGCATAAAAGGAAGATGATGAATCATAGAAGAAGGTCATTAATGTTCCCAAGTTCAACATTGATTATGATGAAATGAAAAGTTTCCAAAACCATGTGTGTATCCTGTAAGATAGTATCATTTTCTATTGATGTATCGAGTTTGTTTATAGTTACTCTTTTTCTTTTTTTGGTTATACTTTGGTTGAAGAATGTATAGGGCGTGTTTGGGTGAAATTTTGATGTTTTTAGAGGGGTGTTGGGTAGTGCATGGTTGACACATGATTTTCTCAAACTATGTGCTCTACTCTAGAAAGTAGTAGAAACATAGAAATATGGGATCACATGGTTGGAACATGGTTTGGAAAATAGTGCACCCTCTTAATAGTAACTGTGTGACCCGAAAGTGAGGAGCACAATTTGTAAAACCATACGCCCAACCCTAGGAGACCATCCATGTAGAAAATGATCTCATAAAGAAATTATTTTCAAAAGCACAACCCCCTGTTTTAACTCTAATTCAACCCCACTCAACCCTGACATTTTTTATTCAATTGTTTTGCCACATAAACATATTTCAATGCCTTACAAACACCGTTATTCATGAATTGAAGATCCATTTGACAGATCTACACCTCTCCCCATAAGCAATCTCTTCCCGATTGGATGTATCCCTCTATTTTATTTTCTTTTGAATGAATAGTAGTGTTTTATTTACCATTAGCAATGGTTTAGATCTTGGTTTTAAAGGATCCTAATATATATGATCTTGGATCTAGGTTTTGGTTCTATATCTCGTTCTTCATAGTGCAATTGAGTGATCCTATTCAATTTGGGGTTTTCCATTAGTGAATGCTCATCAATAATCTTGATGTAGGTGGTCTAAATTTCAAATCCCATAGTCTTAATTTAATTATGTGTGTGTAATTGTGAAATTAAAATTACCATGATTGGGAAATAGCATTATAGATTGAATTGATTAAGTTGAATTTCCTTGTGATAATGAATTGGGTCAAACTAGGGGAAATTGAAATTGGTTGAATTGTGATAATGAAATTGATGGTTTGATGGGATTGTGCAATTATTAAATTAATTAATTATTTAATTGGATGGTATTGGTAATTTAGGGATGTTTGGAATAACATTTAAGATCTAATGGGTTTTTATTAAATAATGAAAGATAGTTTAACAATGAATTTTTCATATTATTCATTTTGATTAATGTAAATAATTATGATTGAATTTATATTTGAAATGGCATAACATGTTGTGAAATGTTGATATGATAGTTAATAATGATTAACTATGTTGAATGTGATATATGTGATAAATTTATTAATTTAGAAATGGGGTGTGGGACACAGACTGATGATACAAATACTCAAAGGTCTATATCCATGAGGTTTTAGGACCAAATGCCTGGATGTGAATTTTATAATATGGGATAGGGAACGATGCTCCGAATACCCAGGTGTGGTGTGACATGGATCAATGCTTCAAACAACCATGGGCTTCTAGACACGATGTTCCATGCCTATGATATTGACATTGGACTATGTTTCCAAATGACCTTGTTGTGAAATGGAATTAAATTGATAATGAAAGTTCATGTGATAATAAATTGTGATTTACCTATGTGATATGGTTTAGACTTTAGCATGGGCTAGAGTAGGTATTGATGGTTTATATTTACTTCAGAACCTGTTGGTTTCTATGGTTAAATAAAGAATAATTGGATGTGAAACTATATATTTTATCTCTTTTATTTTATTCTTTATAAAAATTCATACACTTTTATTAAATATATATTGTTTAAGACACCACTGCTGGTGGCCTACTGAATATTACCCACACCCTAATTGTGCTGCTGAATCCGTACTTGAATAAAAGTATTGCTTTCAAGAAATTATATGGGTAAGAGCCATATGTTAAATGGATGAGTCTGATGGATCATGGATTAGGGAACCATAATCGGTGTCCGGAAATAATTAGGGGTGTCACTAAGTCTTTATTTTGGGTTTTCATTTGACACTTGACATGTAATTGGGATGACATATCTAATAAATTATTTTTAGATATTGTATTCTAGTTTTGGTAATCATGTGATAGTGTTATTATTTTGATTATGGTTATTCAGTTGGATATAGTTTATTTATTTCAGTCATTGAGATGATTTTATAAAGAGAGTATAGTCTCCCTATGATCAATATTATAACCTCGATGCTAGTTGTAAACCTATAGTGTATGGAGAGGTTCTTTAGATGTCATGTAGTTGACCAGTTTTGGGAACCGGTGTTTGGCACCTATGATGGGAAGTCACAATGTGGTATCAAAGGCATTGAGTTATTTTTCTTTTATGTCATATTATTATTTGGAAAAGGTATACGTGGAAATAATAAGTGTCATGCATTTGAAATTATCTATTGCATTGAAGTAACTAAACCATGAATTGGGGAAAACCCATGTACCGAGGGTGGGATTGTTGTTATTGATGTTTACTCTTATAGTTTTATGTTCTTTACCTTGGGTGAATCACTTGTTGTGTGAAATCATTTAATTTTGATATTTTTTGATATTTGACTTGTGGTCTAGTATGGAATGATATTTGATCCTACATGCATCATTTTAGGCACTCATGATTAACTGTGACATACATTATATTAGGAATAAAAGGGAAAATAGAGTTTTGGGTAAGTTATTGAAATTGAGATGTTTTCCTTGCTTGTGTAATTGAAGTAAAAAATGGTTCTTAATATTAAATTGAAAATTTTAAAATGGTGAAAAATGTTTAAAATGGGTGTCTAATGAGAAATATAAAATTGGGAAAATGTTTTACCCTATGTTAACCATAACCTAGATGAGGGATGGTTGAGGGTAGTGACAGTGCCTCATTTTTGACCATGTAGTTGGGTAGGGGGAAGCATTGTCACAAATTTATATGAATCCTCATGAATTTGATTATAATGTTGTATAATGTGTCATAAGACATGTGTTTTGTATTTATCAGATATGCCTCCATGATGATGTATGTTAAAAGTATCACATGAGGGAATGGTTGGAAATGTGCCTGCAATGGTGGAACCTGAGGCATTGATAGTGCCGAGCGAAGGAGAAAGAGAGAAGTTCCATGAGAAATTTGACCACTTATATAATGTATTTAAAGTAACCTTGTTCTAGTTATGAAGAGTATGTTTGACTTGACCAGATAGTTTCAGTTGTATCATTCTCTGAATTTCAATAGAGAGGGTGGAGCTACGAGAGATGAGTTTTGGATTGAGTCTATCTAGATGATTCATGACTACTTAGTGACTCCTATTGATAAAATAGTCAAAATGGAAACATATATGTTGTAAAGATTAGATAAGAAATGGTGGGATATCCCTACACGATATGGATAGCTGGACAACATGACATGGAAGTACATCCAAGAGAATTTCCTAGAGAACTTCTATCAAGAGACTCTAAGATAAGAGAAGGGATCAGAGTTTATGAGGCTGACCCTGGGGAGTATGTCTGTGATAGAATATGGTGGTCACTTTGTTGACTTAGTGTGATTTTTTTCAGCGCTATTAGAGGATGAGACAACTATGACCTGAAATTTTTAGGATGGGTTTAAATACGAGATTAAGTCCCAGGTTAGCATATTTCGGTTAAATAAATTTGATGAGGTTGTGGACCATGCTATCATATATGAGGAGAATCTAAAAGATTATTACAATGGAATATTGGTATATTCTATAGGAATACTAGGAGTTATGAATTTTGAGATTAGGAGGTTTCTCTATGAAAATGTTGACGAATTTAGTGGAAAGATGATTTTTCAGGGGAATGATGAGTTACTCAGGATATTACCTGAGTGGTCTGCCACCAGTGTATCAGGTCATGTAACTCTTACTGGGATTATCCATGACCACTAGTAGAGTGTAAATCTTATTTTATTATGGTACATCTATATTGGTTATGCAGGAACCCATGAAAGATGTGTAATGATAGAGTGACTTGATAGAACTAGGGTACATGACGAGGATCTTCTACACCATAACAGTCTAGAAGTTAGAGTTCTACTATCCCTAGAGATAGAGGTAGTGGATGAGGTAATTCTGGAAAAGGTCATCCAAATTAGAAAAATGATACATCTTAGGGGACTCATATTGAATCATAATGAAGAGGGGTAAGAAATTTGCATGCAGTTTGACCTAACACATGTGGATAGTGAGGTGGGGCCATTGACAATTAAAGGTACCATTCTTTTAGCTTTTATGTTTGTTATTGATTTATTTGATACTGGTACCTCTCATTACATTATATATTAACAAAATATGAATGGGTAGAGTCTAGCAGTGGAGTTTTTGAGTGGTGTGATGATGATCAATACACCTTTGGGGATATGGTTGAGGGATATTGTTTTTGTGCACGTGGTGTTCTCTCAAGGTTGGGGAGTATCATTTAACTTAAGATTTATACATTATTTTTATGTCGAGAATTTTTGATAATTTTTGGTATGGAATGGTCAGTATCATTCCATGCCCATGTATATTTTTACCATAGGAGAGTGAATTTTATGTCCCCAGAGTGAAATGATTATGTTGATCATTGTGAGTGGGATATTCAAGCATGCCATGTAGTTCTGCAATGGGGGGAGCTCACCACCTAGGTTGATAGTATTTTACTGGATGATGGGGGTGTGAAGCAGGATGAACTTCCACTTATAGTGGATCTGTTTTAGGATGTGTTTCCAAGGGACTTCTCAGGGATTCCACCAGATATAGATTTGGAATTTAAAACTGAGCTCAAGATGGGGGCTAAGCTAGTTTCTGTTCCACCAAATATAATGGAACCAACATAGATTCAAGAGCTCAACACTCAACTAGAAGAGTCTATGGGTAAGGGGTTTATCCTTTTAAGTACGTTGATGTAGTTTTCTTTATTTATTTTTGTTTAGAAGGCTGAAGAGACCTTTAACTTATGTTTTGACTACTAGAAGTTGAACCATATGACATTGATGAACTGGTATCATCTTTCACGCATCAATGATCTCATTGACTATTTGAAAGGGGATTTTGTTTTCTATATGATTGAATTGAGACTGGGGTATCATTAGTTTAGAGTTCTACCATCTAATATACCAAGGAGTTATTTCAAAAGGTATGAAATTTATGTGTTCGTCATGATGTTGTGTGGGCTAAATAACGTTCCAAAAATGTTTATATAATTGAAGGTCTGAATATTTCACCCATACTTAGATTAGTTTGTGGTAGTTTTTAAGGATGAAATCATTGTGTACTCTATGAATCGTGAATATCATGACCAACATCATGAAATATTATTGATTTCACTAAGAGTGAATCTTTTATATGCCAGTCTATCTCAGTGTCAATTTTGGATTGATCCTATACATTTACTAGGTCACAGAATCTTAGAGGAATGTGTTTAGTCGACGTAGAGAAGGTTTATCTAGATTTTTCTTGGGAGAAACTCAATATTTTTTTCGATATACATAGATTTTTGACTTTATAGGGATATTATATAAGTTTAATCACAAACTTTTCTCTCCTATAAGCACCACATTTGGGCACGACCGAGACTTGATTTAACTTTTAATGGTCTAGATCATGTGAGAAAACTTCCCATGAGTTGAAGATATAGTTGAATACAACTCCAATTTTTATCCTACCAGAGCCAGGGGAGGAGTATAAAGTATTTTTCTATGAATTAGGGATTGATCATGGAGCAGTGTTGATGTAGGGATATCATATTATTGTGCTTGGGCCCAGGCAGTTGAGTCCACTTGAATAAAATTACCCTAAGAATGACCTAGATATAGATACAATGTTTTATGATTTGAAGTGTTGGTGATATTATATACTAGGTTAGAAGTATACTATGTTTACCGATAACGAGATCTTAAAGTATATCACTTTTCAATGAGAATTTAATATTTGGAATTAGAAATGGATTGAGTATATGTATTAATTTCATTTTGAGTTGAAATACACACCCAAGAAGGGAAAAAATTTCACTGATGCGTTGATTTTAAAAACACAGGCTCATACAATTCAAGATTTGTCCTCTATCTGGAAAATGATGGATTTGCTAGATGATATGAATTTTTTTTGGTTTAAGACGACCAAGATAGGATTACCATCATATTAGTTTTAGTGGATTGATAAATTTTTATTTGGATTGATGAAAAGAAATACAATGTTTCAGAGTGTTTGGCCTTGAGGGAATGCCTTTGATGTGGGTATTCACCTTTAGATTTGACCATAAATGTGGATGAGGTTGTCTATTATAGAAATCTGTTTGTTGTACCTATGAGTATGTGGGATGATGTGACCCATGAATTTAATTTCTCTAAATGGGAGGTTTATCTAGGTTTGACCAAAATATACCATGACCTACGTCGATAGGATTGGTGGATAGGAATGAAAAGGATATAGTAGGGATCGTGATACGATGCTACACTTGTCAATAAGTGAAGGCTGAGCATCAATGACAAGATGTTTTATTACCACCATTTCCCATTGTAAAATGGGAGTGAGACCACATTACTATGGACTAGTTGTGGGTAACGTGAAGATGCCTCATAAGAGTGATTATATATGGGTTGTTGTGGAATGACTAATGATATTAGTATATTTCTTGCACATACTAGAGACTTTCATAGTGGATTTGTTGGGAGACTTATACATTCAAGAGATAGTACATATAAATGAGGTTCCATAAAGTATGGTTTTATATCATTACTTTAATTTTACGTCATTCTTTTGATAGTGATTTCATAAGGATCCTGGGATATAGGTTTTATTAGGAATGGATTTCCACCCACAGATAGCTGGACAAAAAGAATGATGTACATGAGGTTTGGAGGATATGATTCGGGAATAAATTCTTGACATTGTTTGTTCTTGGGAGAATCACCTAGAGCATGTATATTATTCCTATAACAATAGTTATCAGGGTAATATTAATATAGAAACATATGAAGACCTTTTTAGTAGGCCATGAAGATCACCTATAAGTTATAAAGAGGCATATGATTCAGAGTTGTTGGGACCATTTCTCATGCCGGAGACATAAGAGAAGGTTCTGCTAAATTGAAAGCATATGGATATAGATTGTAGTAGGAATAAGTCATATAAGGATAGAAATTGATGACCCCTATAGTTTATAGAGGGTGATTGTATTTTGTTTTAGGTGTCCCCTAGATTGGGTCACCGTATGATTTAGAGATAGGGCATGTTGGTGCTTAGTTTTATTGGGAATTTTGAGGTTGGGAAGAGAATTAGGACAGTGGAATAATGATTGCCTCTTCCACAGATTTGTAGTGTTATGTATGAAATTTTTCTTATGTCACAACATTGGTTGCATCACCTCAATGATTCTCATGTGAGATATGTGGGTGATGTTGAGCTTGAGAATGATGTGTCCTTTGAGGATCATCCAATACATGTGGTGGATCTGAGTGATAAAGTATTGCAAGGAAAGATTGTGACAATAGTTTGAGAATTTTAGAAACATGGGAGGGTTCAAAAAGAAACATGGGAGGGAGATGTGGATATGAGGGTTCAGTGAAGTGATCTTTTTACCTCAAAATCGTAGAGTTTCATGGAAGTACATCTTGAGAAAGAACTATTATAAAGTTGGGAGATTGTAATATCTTGTCCTTTTTTTGGATATGTATCAATCTCGTTTATAGGTACTATTTTTTTGGTTATAATTTTTTTGGAATCAGGACTTGGGTTCATTTGGGTGAAATTTTGATTCATTTGGAGGGGTTTTGTTCTGTTCATGGTTAGCACCTTGTTTTACCAAATTGTGCACCCTCTCCTATAAAACCATGAAACCCTATATTGATGGGGATTACATGGTTGGCACTTGGTTTGGAAAACTGTGCACCCTCTCAGTAGTAACCGTGTGACCCCTAAGTGAGGAAAATGGTTAGGGAATATAGTTTTAAAAATCGTGTGCCCTGGCCTAGAAAACCATGCACATGGAAATTAATATACCAAATATCTATTTTAAAAATCATGAAACCCCTAGTTTTAACCCTGATTTGACCCCACTTGACCCTAACATTTTCCTTAGATCTTTGAGCATCTTGGATGGATTCGATGGCCTTCAAACCACCATTCTTCATTAATAAATGTTTCATTTGACAAATATTCGCCTCCTAAGATAATTAATATCTTTCCAATTGGATTTATCTCTCTCACAACTCTACTTATGAATTACGTTGATTGTTTTGTTACCCACTGGAAAGGGTTTAGATCTTGGGTTTTAAGGTTCATAATCTCTTTGATCTTGGATCTAGGTTTTGGATCTATATCTCATTATTTCTTGTTCAATTGAATGGTCTACTTCAATTTGGGGGTTTCCATAGGTGAACACTCATAAGTGATCTTGTGGTAGGTGGTTAAAATTGAAAATACCATAGTCTTAATTTTATTATGTGTATGTAATTGTGAAATTTCAATTTACATGAAAGGGATATTTCATTAGAGATTGAATTGAATGATTTTAATTTCCATGTGATAATGGATTGGGTTAAACATGGGGTAATTGGAATTGTTTGAGTTTCAATCATAAAATTGATGGGTTAATGGGAGTTTGTAATTATTTAATTGATAGAATATTGTATTGATTGATAGTGGGAATTGAGGGATGTATAGAATAACCATGAAGAGTTCATGGGTTGTTATTAAATGTTGAAAGATGGATTAATGGTGAATTGTTCATATTATTACATGTGATTAAAGTTAGCAATTATGAATTATTTGATTTTTTGAAATGGTATACCATGATGTGAAGTATCTATATGAGGGATAATGTTGAATATACTTAGTGAAAGTGATATATGTGATAAATGTGATTGACTGAGAAATAGGGTGTGGGACATGAAATGATGATCCAATTTCCCATAGGGACCTAGCCCTGACATTCTAGGACTAAATGTATGCATGTTAATATTGTGGTATGGGACAAAGAATAATGCTCCAAATACCCATCGGGTGTGGTACATGGACTAATGCTTTAAATGCCCAAAGGGTTATATAAATGATGTTCTATACCCATGATATTGGCATTGGACAAATTTTCCAAATGATAGTGATATTAAATGGAATTAAATGGACAATGAAAGTCTATGTGAAATTTAATTTTTATTTCTCTATGTGATATGGTTAAGATACTAGCATGGACCAAAGTAGGTTTTTATGGTTCATGTGTCCTCAAGAACTTAGGGGTTTATGTGGTTATATAAAGAATAACTAGATACATAAACTTATTATTTTATAACTTTTATTTTATTATTTATAAAACTTCACACACTATTATTGACTAGATATTATTTTAGACATTTTTAGTGGTTCCCTATTGAGTTTTACTCACACCATACTTGGGATTCCTGACCAGCACCTGAATAGAATTCATACTTATTAGAAAATATAAGGTCAAGAGACTTAAGTTATATGGCTGAGCCAGGTTGGGGAATGGATGAATAAACTAAACATGGTGTCAGGACCCTCTTGGGAGTGTCAATGTATCTTTATTTTGGTTTTCATTCTACACTAGAAACGTATTAGGCATTACGTATCTACTACTTCAGTTTTGGATACTATATTCTATTTTTGGTTACCTTGTGATTTTGGTATTATTCAAATTTTTGTTATTTAGTAGACTATTGTTTATTTATTTCCATTATTGTATTAATATGATAATGAGGGTGTAATCTCCCCTTGATCAATATTAGACCCTTTCTGCTAGTCAGCAGCATTGGGCATACAAGAAGGCACCCCTGATGTCATGTAACTGACTAGCTCAGTGAACCAATGTGTGGAACCCAAGTAGGTATTTCACATGACCCATGAATACCAACCTTGAATGATGACCAATTAGAAAAATCTCATAGTTCTTCATTCTCTATTTAACCTATAAGTCCTTTGATGTACAGATATTTGAAAGAGTATTTCTGGTAGGATAACATGAAGAGAGATATTTTTGAGTATGTATCTTGGGGCTTGGTATGTAAGTAAGTCAAGGCTAACAAATAGAAGTGTAAGGGGTTTTTACAACTGTTACAAATAACACAATTCAAATAATAAAACATTACCATGGGTTTGTTTATTGGAAACTAAAAATTTTATAAAGGCTATAATGTTGTTTATGTTATAGTCAATCACCTTAATAATTTAGCACACTTCATTATTATCAATGAAGAGTTATCACTTTATCATCTTACTATAATTTACATTAAGGAAGTGGCAAGGTTTCTTGGAGTACCAAATTATGTTGTATTTGATCAGGATCTGAGGTTTACCTCTACATTATAGAGAATCATTCTATAAGATATGCATATAGAGTTTAGTTTTAGTATAATATACCATACTTAGATAGATGGATAGTTAGAGAGAACCATTCATACCCTTGAGTATTTGATGAGATATTATTCTATGGATTTCAAAGGTGTCTGGGATCAACATTTTTCTATAGTCTAGTTCTCTTATAACATTATATTTCACTCAAGAATTAAGATTTGTCTTTATGAATACCTAAATAGAAATAAGTGTATAAATTAGAAGTCATAGGATCAATTTTGAGGAAAAATATATTTTTACCTGAAATAGATGTGGAAATAGTATATAAATATAGAGATATTAAGTAACTCGTCAAGGAAGTTCAAATTTGATAGAAAAGTCATGCTGATAATCATTAATGAGATCTAGAGTTTGAACATGGTGAGAATGTGTTACGATGAATTTATATCTAAAATAATGTTATAAGAATTAGAAATAAAGTAAATCTAAGCCCAAGGAATATTGTCCACTTCAAGATTATTGATCATGTAGGGATAGTATCTTATTGCTTTGTGCCCACACTGAACCTCTCTCAAGTTCACGATGTGTCCCACGTATCTCTCATAGTTATGTACATAACCAATCCATTACATGTATTGAACAGAGACTTCATGAGAATGAATCATGATATTTCTTATAAAAATAACTAGTAAAAATCTTATATGGAAGAGATAAATTGTTATGGAAAAATAATCCTCACCTGGTTATAGTTCTCTGGAGGAATCCAAAATTCAAAGAAGTTACATGGGAACCTGAGGATGTGATGATATTGAGATATACTCATTTTCTTATATCAAAGTGATGAAAATTTAGGGGTGAAATTCATTTTAAGGGGGTTATAATACTGAACCTTAATATTTTTGAATATATTTATCTTTAATTTATTTATTTTATTGATAACTTTCTTTACACACAACATTGAGTTTATAAAAACCACAAAAGCATATTGAAATATTTTTAAATAATGTGACAGTTATTTCAAAAAATTGGATTATCATGTAGTAATATGACAAACTAAATTATGACAAATCAATGTATAAAATAAAATCATTGTTTATCATATAATTATAATTGAAAATAAAAATCATTTGAAAATTAAGGGGTTGTTTTTCTAAAAAGGTGTTTTTATGAGTTTAATGTGTTTTTATCTTAATAAATTAAATTAATTACTCTTAGTGAACTATTTTAATGAAATTTATATATATTATATATTCAATAAAATATATTAGCAATCATTAAATGTTTTTTCTTATCAAGGTATAGTAATAAATCCCTTTTTATGCTTAAAAATATTTTTTTTCAAAAAAGATTCTTTCATCTGGTTTTGAAAACTTATTTAAAAATGAATTTTTAAAACTTATAGAAATTTATTTTTCGAAAAATTCATTAAATATTTTGAATTATTAGGTCTAAATATGGTAAGTAGGTCCCTTATATTTCTAGACATTATGAATAGTAACCGTGGTAAAATTTATCACCTCAGAAAAGGGTAAATCAAGTTAAACTAAGAAAAAAAGTAAATTTTAAGGTCGTCCTTCTTAATATTAATTCTTAATTGAGGAAGTTAATCTTAAAATTATAAGCATAGTCTCTAATATTAATTCTCTTTGGGACACATATCCTTGAAAATTTCATATATAATATTTAATACAAAAAAATATAAAATGTTACTCTATTACTTTTAAATATCCTTTATGTGTTGAAATAGGAAAAAATAAAGTTATGAATGAATATTTGTTGTTATTTTTATAACAACTAAAGTATCTGAATAGTTTTATTTTCTTTCTCATTTTTAGTAATGACATAATCAACATAAATTCTTACACAACATCGACACATTATTTTTTTAATTAAAATAAAATAAAATAAGTGATTTTAAAAATATTAAAATTAATATAATTTGAGTGAGTTATAGTGTTAAAAATAATTTATTTATGAATATAACATATTAGTTTCCTTTAAAATTATTATATTCTAATTTCACCTATTTATTGGTGTCCTTAAAGTTAAATTAAATGAATAGTTACAAAATTGACATTGATGATATTTTGTATAAAATATATATTATTAAACGATTTAAAATATATAAAATTAATATATTCTTCCATGTTAATAGAATATGGTTGAACATATAATCCTTATTCCGTTTATGAGTTATTATTCCATTTATTATAACATTACTAACCCATTAATATTGAGATAGTTTGTATTACAGTTAAGGTCTAAAATGGTTAAGGAATGGGTTAATAAAAAAGGTAATGTTTATAATAATAATGTATCCTATATAAATTTAATTTAATGCTGTTATTTAGAACCTAAATTATTTTTATTTGAATCTAGTGTAATTTTGAAGAATTTTTCTTTAGAATTATTTTATTATACATTAATCTTTTAATAAATTCCAAGTGTATCCTATCTATCTTTTATAAAAGAAAACCCATCTTTTATCTTATTTAAACCACTTGGAACCTTTTATATCAATACAAATCTTAAAATATACCTTATAATCTTCACTATCCACCTTATAAAAGTTTTATTCTTCCCAAAATACCAACCCTAGGATCTTTAAGATTAGATCTATATGAATTATTTCAAATAAGATGTAATCACCTCAACAGATAAATTTCTATTTACTTATTCTTTTACCTCATATAAACCTGTTTTATTTGTCATAAAATTATTAATTATGTATCAAAATATATTTTAATGTTATTAGGAATATTAAACAACCATTAAACACCATATTTTCTATCAAATGTGAAGTAATATTTTCTCTTGTGAGTACGTACATCTTACCATCTCTACCTAGGAATTCAATTCATTTTTCATCACTATATTTTATGGAAACGTTTTGTGGTGGATTTTTGTTTATATATAATATCTATGACATAATTATTAATATTTAAGGATAATATCATATCTACCTTTTTTACATTACAATCTGTTGCATAATGATAACCTCACTCATGCATAGGTATGGACTCTCACCTCCATGAAGTGATACGATTCAGTTTTCATTTCCACTTTAAATGGATAATAATAAGGATGGATTTTCATAATTTATATAATTTATATGATATAATAATTATTATTTAATGGTGAATTTTTATTTTACTTTATTTACTTTTATCTTTCGAAAAGTGAAAGCATCATTCATGCGTATGTATGACCTACCATCTCCAGGAACAATCTAATTCATTTTTCTATATCAATAATTTCTGGAAGAATCTATCTCTCTCCCTCTCTCTCTATATATATATGTAATTTATACCATTATTAACATTCTGGATATGATGGAACCATGATAAAATTACAAGGAAAAATAATATAGAACCAAAACAAATATGAAGAACTAAGCAGTTATCACACAGAAAAATGATTTTAATAAAGAATTGTTAATAAATGGGTGATAAAAGGATATAAGTAAATATTATATAGTATGATACATATAATTATTTTTCTGTAATATATTCTTAATGACTTTATATGTAACATCCCGACCCGGTTCACCACTAAACTGGTATCCGGACCAGTCTCCACATGACCTCAAGCACGCCTCCCCGTACGCCAGAGGCTGCTGACTAGTAGTGAGGGTCTAAGGATAGTCAATGGAGAGACTATACCCTCATTTTAGTGTTCAAAAAATAGACAAATGCAATAAATAGTAGAAATGGTATAATAAATTAATAAGCAGCGGAAAGCATATTTTATAAATCTTGTACAAAACAAATAGCCAACGCCAAATTATAAAGCATTTCATACATGCATTTGCTATATAATTTGGCATTGGCCATTTGTTTTGTACAATATTTATAAAATCTTCTTTCTTCTACTTATTCATTTATTATACAGGTTCAACTATTTATTACCTTTATCTATTTTTGAACACTAAAATGAGGTTATAGTCTCCCCACTGACTATACTTGGACCCTCACTGCTTGTCGGCAGCCTCTGCCGTATAGGGAGGTGTGCTTGAGGGCATGTGGTGACCGGTCCAACCACCGGTTTAGTGGTGAGCTGGGTCGGGACGTTACATTATATTTGTTATACAATATTTTGAAACATATATGATGGAATTAAGATTTTAGGTTAAAGAATTCTAATACAATATCATTATTTATTGGAATTGTGTATAATTATGTTCTAATTATTAAATATTGTGGCCTAACTCTAATTTTCCTAAATTTTCTTCTAAAATTATTATTTATTAATATTACATTTTTCCCTATTATTTCATTATTTTTATAAACTTAGGATATTGATGAGTAATTTTTTAAAGGAAAACTAGCTTTATTTCTATCTTTAGTAAAAAATCACTATTCTTATATATCCATGTTTCCTAAAAATGTTTTCAGGAATATTTTTAATATTATCCTATGATTTTTAATGTTATTTTTTTCCAAGATTTATCTTTTATAATATTTTTTAAAAGGATTCTTCTTGTCCTTTTCCAAATGAGTTAATTTTGACTCTTTTTTACAAATGTGTGAAAAACTGTTTTCTTTTAACTTATATGACATGAATGGAATTTCCCAACATCATAAACAATCATTTAGTTGAATATTATTTACATGTTTCCAATGTTATTTTTTATGAAATTTTTTTTCCATAATTTTTTTGAAATTTTTATATTTTAAAGAAGTCATTTCAATTTGAGAAAGGATATTTTAATAAAGAAATATTGTAAGTGATTTTTAAAGGAATTTTAATCTAATATAACATCTGTTGATATCATTGATGCTTTTTTGGGGATATTATCAAGTGATATAATCATTATTATTTCATTGGATGGTTTATGATTATGATGAAAATATTTTTATGAACCTCATTACATTTTCATGGGTTATATGATGATGAGTTGATGAAATGTTTATGAAACACATTTACTTTCCATGGGTTATGCCAGGATGAAATGTTTATGAAACTCATTTATTTTCAATGGGTTATGACATGATGAAATGATTATGATACTCATTTATTTTTCATTTGTTATGATATTAATAATGTTTTATCATATCATGGAAAAAATATATATGATTTTCATTATGTGATGGGTTAGACTTAAATTATATATCCCTCTAATTCATTGGGTAAAGATGGATACCTCATGAGATAGATAGAACTTGAATTCAGAGTGAACCCATTTTGGTTAGATAATTTATCCACTATGATTGTATTGGTAGTGGACCTTGACCACTATTATTGAATTGGGAGTGATAGCATTCCACTATGATAGTCTTTGAAGTTATCCTTATTTACTAAGGAAATGATTTTCTATTCTTATGTGTTTTTTAAAACATACGTCTTATTCCAATGTTATTCTTTTATGGCTCATGTTCTATGTTTCCTTTATGATTCATGTCTTCTTAACTGATTTTTTTCCATGTCTAAATATAATGATCTACAAAATGAAAGGTATGGTTTTCAAATGGTATGATAATATTTACATAAACTTATGCTCATGGTATGTTTAATTTTTCAATGGTTTCTACCATTTTTACTCTTATTGAGTATTCGAGCTGACCCTTTATCATGTTTCCTTTACCCACATTATAAAGAATGATATTAAGTATAATATATCTAATAAGGATTTTAATTATGAAGAACTTAGTGGTAGATGATTTAGTTCACCTATAGACTAGTCTTTTACATATCTAAGTTTGAAAATATTCCAAAAATATATTATTCCAGTGTAGATCATTATGGTATGTAATGAATATTCATATAATTAGATAGAATGTGTATGAATGAAAATTATAGTTTTCTATAGTTCCTCTCATAGGTTCATATATAATGAGACAAATAATCCACTAACTGATCCCTCTATATGTGAAAAATCAATAAACCAAAACATGAGGCATCATAGTAAACCATATATCTAATCATGGGCTCCAGAAATTTCATGATCAAATTTGTAATCAATCTCATTTTGAACTCCAATAATACTTCTTTACACTAGTAAATCAATTTAAAATCACCACATTCTTGGTAATCCCATTCATAAGCACTTCCAGATGGTAGAACTCTTGAATAATCTTCATGTAGTACCCTTCCCACCTAGGGAAACTTCTAATCTCAAACACATTCTTAATGAATGTTGAGGACATCACCACATATAAATTATTTGGATGAACTGAAATTATAGAATTAGAAATAAAATTCTCTTAGAATCAGACATCCTGGATCTAAAATTCCCACTTCAAGAGCTCATTATATAGTCTAGGTACTCTACAAAAGATAAATATGATATCATGTTTTCTATCATATAAAGACGATGTCCTTGAATATATCAGGATACCATCCATGGACCCCATGATGAAGGAGTTGAGGTATAGATGGAAGATCCAGTTTAAGAGATATACAAACACCAATAGCACATTTTTCAGACCAAAAGGCACCACTAGGTACTCATACTGTCCATATTTGATCTAGAATTCCATTTTAGGTATATCGTATCTACCCAAAATATAATGATAACTCGATTGTAGAACAATTTTTGGGAACCTGTTAGATAAATTTAACTTATCAAATAAGTCATTGATACTCATAAATGACTACATGTTATTTTTTATGATCTGATTTATCTTCCTGTAGTCCATGAATAGACAAATAATATTATCTTCCTTATTTACGAACAACACCAGAGAACCCTAATGAGAGTTTACTAGTCTGATAAAATCCATCACCTCCAAATCCTTAAGCTATACCTTGATACTGTTCCAATTAAATGGGTTTATATGATAAGGTAAAATTTATATATTATATGGTAATGGAATGAGTTCAAACCTGAATTCAGTTGCTTTATTCATTGAGAGAATTGAAAATTCTTTTGAAAAAACATCATGATAGTGATCCATGTTTAGAGGAAGATAAGAAGAGACTAATTTTGGTTCTACTATAAGAGACAAGCCTACTATATGTGCCATAATAGCTACAATCTAGCTCAGTTCTTGTCCCAATATTCCTACTCCAACATCCCATTCATCGATCACAATAAATTTCACTCCATTGGTGTGGTAAATTATACTCATATCTGATAATAATTAATGGGGGACCGATAAATTTTCATCCATTCCATGGAAAAGATCACATCAAATCTATTCATCTATAAGAGCATAATATCCCATAAATATCCCAAGCAAACAATTACTACGGGCCAACCAAAAAATATTTGGAGTTGATTCACTTTTTCCCCAAGGGTGTGTCAAGAGATAGAAATTGAAAAGATAGATTAATTGGTAAATCTTCTTCGAAAATAACTTGATTAGAAATGAAGGAATGGGAAGATCCTATATCAAAAAAAGAAGAATAAAGTGTTGATCTTATCAAGGATGCACCACAAACAGTCGATGGTCCCTCCCTACCAACATCTGGAACCTGGTCTATTGTGCACGTCCTTCCAACACAAGTTCCACAACCTTTCCCTTGAGGCCCCTGGTTCACATGAGTTATCTAAGTTTGAGCTTTTCGTAACCTATGATAATCTCATCTACCCCTATTCCAAATTGAAATCCTATAAATCATAAATTTTCACTCAAAAAATCATAATATATAGACTAACATGCCACATCGATGACACTCTATAGTAGATTTCTCAAAAATATTACTGAGGTTCACTTACAATCCACAATTAAAGAACATGATAGAACCAACTACCACATAGAAAGATGAAGAAATTCTTTGTTTCTTTGTTACCTACTACCACTCTAGCATGAACCCTATACCTCCATTTTCTTAAAATTGAAAGAAGCAACCATGGATTTACTTGAGAGTATACTAATTATCCCATTGAATTTTAAAGGATAACTCACAAATCATTCCTCCTCGAAACCCTTCTGAAAGGCCAGGTCCTTACGAAGTACTTTTGATTATGTCATTAAGTTAAAAGACCTAACCTAACATCTCATTTTTATATGATGTTCAATATCAAAAATACTAAAATTTTGTGCCTCATTACCATCCAACTTTTGAGTGTAGTGAAGTACCACCATGAAACAAGATGAATTGGAAGCTTCTGTCATCATTATATATTGTAGCTCTAGGAAATAATAAGTGTGATCTTACATTAGCGTGTCCAAAAAGAACATATAAAATAAATGTTCCTTGATGTTCACATGGGTAAGAACCTTAGGCATATATTCCTAGACTATAACACCCCACCACCTCCTAGTATGTCCCTGAAGTATAAATGTCACCAACGTCACACACCATTCCTCCGGTGTCTCCACTAGGTCGAATATCCCCTTAATGATTTCTATCGAGTCCTCAAAATCTTGAAGACCCCTAGTACCATATAAAGATGGTGGGAACCAATGATGAAATTCCTAGGAACAATCTACAATTTATCTTTGTTCCACTCAACCTTCAACTAGCACTAACCAAAAGACTTTAGTCTATAATGGTTCTGTTGCCTAAACCAATAATGTAGGGGTGGGAGCATGCATAATTGAATTATTATTTATAACTAATGCTAGAAAAGGTGTACCCTCCCTCACTGAATCATTTTAGTTTTCTTCCCCAGATATTCCCATAAAAAACCTCCACAGAAATATTATCTGAAATTCTAAATGAACGCTTAGAAAGCTATAACACAACTCTTAAAGAAATAACCTAAAAAATTAATATGCAGAAAAATGTACTACAAAAGAATACCTAACCTTATAATATACCCTCAACAAAAAGTCATATTCCTACTATTAAAACCCAATTCCTAATCCCAGTCTTGAATACTAATATGTTATTCACAGTCATATATATAAGAAACAAGCATGTCCATGTTCAGGAAATCTAAATGTAAAAACATGTATATCACACAAGTATAGATAATAAATATATTATAGGATCACATATTCCTATAATTTAATTAATTTAACTACTATTCAACACAAGAAACATGTATATATGAAATGTGATACTATAATCCTTTTTATGATATATTAATAAAACCAAATTCTATAAACCATAATAACACAACACACTCTGGATAAATATAAAACCGTAACTATAAACATGTAATCACTATCCCATCACTGAAAAATCAATGGTTCAGTATGTAAGAGTTTTCCATATACTTACAAGACTTCCCTAATCAAAATCTACATAACATAACTCTTTTATACCTTTACTTAAACATCGTGACAAATAAATTAAATGGAAAACATCCTTTCATTCCAATTTTTAATTCCCTAACCCAAATCAAACAATTTGAGATGGATTTCCATAAAACCTCATGAATGATTCCTCATGAAAGAGGTTTTTAACTTGTAGTGAGGGTCTGAGAAATACATTAGGGAGAATACACCCTTAATATCAGTAACCTTACACTGTAATCATATTCATGTTTAAATAATATTCCTATAATATCAAAATATAAATAAATGGTAATAAGTTCTATATCAGATGACATTTTAGGTATCACAGATTCACACAAAAAAAATACACCAATTACCCCTATAAAAGGTGAGCAATTTTATGAGAAATAAAAAAAATAAAAAAATAAAGACACTCTAAAATATCTTAGAATCTATCTGGATACTTCCTCTATCACTGCGATCCACCTCCTCATCTCCCTCTCACTGGGTCCTTACCCTTCCATACATCAATGACCATAAAGTCATTATGCACATCAAGATTCAAGTGGAGGTTATGATTGTAAACCCATAAGGACACCACTAATGTGTCCATAACACAATTCCTAATATATATAGGATTTATAAAATAACTTAAATGTAATTCATAAGTAAACAATCAACCACACAAGCTTTGAGTCATCTTATGCTAACTAAGTTTCCATGAACCCCAACCCCACCAACTTCATCACTAATGTAAAAGGGATTCCACTTTCATTCATTACATGTATTGGAACATGCCATAGTTCTATGTGTTAGTTAATCACCTTATACCCAAAAGTTATATGTTCATTTTCCACCTTTACAGAACACATCATACCTAACCCCAAGGTGGTCGTCCTTCCTCGCTTGATGATATATCCACTTGACTTGACAAATGTAAAAACCCAACATGTTTTGATGTATATATGAATTTAATTTTGGGTTAAATCATGTATTTTATCTAAATATAAGTGTTTTAGGGGTCATGTGGTTCCAAAGATAGATTTCATGGTAAACAAAAAATCATATAGTTTAAAAACTATCATCCATAGCCTTTCACAGTGTGAATGTATGATTTATGCTATGAATCAGCTGGACAATGTGGGGATCCCTCTATCCAAATTCTCATGGTGTGAATTAAGATTTCATTATATTAATCAAGCATGTTTTCATTATTTTAATTTTTAAATTATTAAAGGGGGAGGGGTACATAATACAGTAGATTCTACATTAGACAGGAAGTATGATGTCAGGGGACTTGGTAATGAGATTATTCCAGGGAGTAGCTTACCCATGTATGAGGAAAAATCTAGGATTCTAGGGGGAATTTAAATTCATTGATTTTTTTGTCACAATTGATCTATTTTCACAAAGAGTGAGGTATTTTTTATGAGTTGATTGTATATTGGATTTTTAGTCTTGGTTCGATATGATAAGAGGTAATGTGTCTTGCATCATAATTGGCATATAGGTATTGATATACCATTACCAGGATTTCACAATTACTATCCCTAATTGATATCCTGTGTTTCTTTGTTAGGACATGGGTTGGTTATTTAAAATGTGGGCATTAGCCTATTTTTTTATTTCATATATTAATGGTGTCATTCTATCTATCCAATCCTTATATGAAAAATATAATAAAATTGTGAACTTATGTATGCAATTTAAATTAATAGATGTTAAAAGGGGTTCCAAACACAACATAAATAACATTTTCACTATATACTATGTATGAAACTTTATATAATGACACATGGGTAGTAACTTGGAAAATGATAAAGATTTTAATGATTATGATTTATGAGAACTAGGTAAATGAAAATATTATTGGTTTTAAATAAAAGTTTATTCATCAATTTTTCAGGTTTTCACCTCATAAATTGTGAATGACATCCTATTTAACCAATCCTAGTGACATGAGCCTTTCTGGTATGTGTAACTTGACCCTAGAGAAGGTAGTTGGTGATAGTGAGAGCATTACATTTGTGAGTATAAGAGCCTATTATTGTTACATATTACTCCATATTTTATACAATGAAATGGTATAGTAATGTGGTTTGAGTTGTTCCTTAGCATTTATAGATAAATTACATAATGTTATCCATTAGGTGAGTTCCTGGAATGACCTGAAGAGTATTCCCCTAAGGCGAAGAGGAAAAAAGACAGCTATGGAATAGGGAAAGTGTTTGGATTCTCAGATTAGGGAGAGTCTCTTTCACACAATGAACTCTATCAAGTGGGATCTACCTCGAGATACATCGATGATGTTTGATATGACTTTGGAGTTTCAGCTACAACATCTTATTTCTTTCTCTATCTATAGTGTCCACCTGGTATCTGAAACTTATTGTGAGGATATGTAAACTATATTTAAAAATATAGATACACCCATTGAGGATGGGGGAATATTTCTACCCATAACATTTAAGAAAATTCTAGATGATGTTGGATGTCTTGATTCAGGATGATTAGTATGTGGGTATGGATTTAAAGGATTTCTAAACTTTTTTCGTCGGGAAAGTTTTTCTAGAGACCCTTGAAGTTTAATCAGGCTAGGTAGTTCAAGCACTTGGATCATGTGAGGTTTTTAGTTATGGGGTATGGTACTTCATTTACTAATCTATAATGGTTTTTCCTATCCATGGGTAGTGATGAGTTGGATATAGTGAGATAATTTTAGAAAAACCTTACTCATGAAATAAAATTTCTAGTGAAATTATTCTATTTGACCATAGTCTCAGAGATTGTGAATCATTAATTGATTTTAGAGAGGAATCTAAAACCGGATCATGTCCTTGGGAAAGAAAAACTAGTTGGCAGTGGATCATATAGTGGAAGGAAGAACTATTTTTATGGGTACCAGCAAAGTAGTGGGGAATAGAGTACCAATAAGGGTAATGTGATCATATGTTAGTGGTACTTCTTGTTGGGTCAATACCATTGGCATTTTGTAAGGCTTCATTCCATATACATATCCTATGGTAATACAAGACATCACCAAAGGTTTTGTAAGATGATGTCACAAGAACCCATGAATATGGATTCTATGCCATTTTAGGGATTTGGTGTTGGATCTACTACTCCTCGACATGAGAGTAGTTGGATTTCTATTGGTTTCACCTTATGAGATAGTGGAAGTAATGTTAGGAGTTAAAGTTAGTTAAGTTAGTAAGGTAGTACATAACCAAGGAGTTATGCTAGGATATATCTAAGGGGTTTAGGTCATATCCACATATTGCAGACTGCACCTAAAGATTCGGAAACTAGACCTTCTACCATGAGATTTACAATTTTTATAGCCTTGAATTTATCTTCTAATGTTTCTAACATAGGGACACCATACTATTTTATTGACACTCAACTAGTGTAGTGTTTTGTTTTGGTTATCAATTTATATAGTTGGTGATGTCTATCGACACCTTGTTGGGTGTCTCATATGAGGGATTCTATTTATGTAGGGCATTTTCCCTTCAGATCATAGGATTCTAGTTTTTAGGGACATGTTAATGATTGAAATGACTATATTTTATCTAAATCTAGGTATGGATTTTTTTAGTTCCCTTTAAATAATAAATTGATTGTTACCATCAGTGGGTGACCTTCATGTCTCTAGAAGTGATCAGTTATGTTCACATGGGAGAGTTGAACTTATAGGTTGGTTAAGTAGGTTCTGTTCAATAGAGGTTGGTTGGGGTTTCATTCGAGTTTATCATCCATATATTAGATGATGTAGGGGAGTGTATGATAGTGTATTATTTATTGGTTGAATAGTTTTTGGATGTTTTCCTTAATGAATTCTCATAAAGTACTCTTGAGAGGGTAGTGCGGTTCAATATTGAGCTCGTTTTATGCATTGATTCTATTTCTATTCCATCATATTGGAAAGATTTGATAGATATTCATGAGCTGAATAACCAGATCGATGACTTATTGGCCAAGGGGTATATCATCCCTAGTACTTCTCCATGATAATCAATTTTTATATTTTCTAAGAATACTGATTGTATGTTATAGCTATGTGTAGATTATAGAGGGCTAAAATAGGTGACTAGTAAGAATTGGTATCCACTTCCACATATTAACTATATTTTGACTAACTTCATAGTTGTCAGATATTCTTAAATATTGAATTTATAATATTATATCACTCGGTTAGGGTGATGCCCTCTAATATACGATGTAAAACATTTTGATGTAGGTAAGAACTTTATGTGCACTTGGTGATGCTGTTATGCCTAACAAACACCCAAATAGTGTTTATAGCCTTTCATAAAAGAGTCTTTTATCCAATCATGGGTTCTTTAATGGGGTATTTTTTGGATGATATCCTTTTTTAATTTTAGATGAGGGTGGAGCATTCATAGAACCTAGAGATCATTTTGGGCACAATTCAGAAGTATAGGGTTTATGATAAACTCTCAAAGAGTCATTTTCTGATTGACAAGTAACAACTCACGGGGCATATCATATAAAAATAAGGAGTGTCTTTTGACCCTAAAAAATGGGGGTGATATTTCCTTAGGAGTTTCCAAAAAGTTTATTTGATGTTCAAAGATTTATAGTCTTGGTAGGATATTACTGAAATTTTTTACATGAATTTTTCAGTTTATCAGTACCTTTAATAGGGTTGAAAAAAGGGTGCGAAGTTCATTTGGTTAGAATATTGTGATAATTCTCTCAATAAATTAATTGGGACATTGACCACAACACAAATATCAAATTTTCATGAGCTATGTATAGAGTATGTTTTTTACATTGATGCATCAAGTATTAAGATATATTCTATTTTGAGGTAGGTATGTTGAGTCATGACATATGGGTCATGGAATTTGAGGCACCATGAATGGAATTACCTCATGGGATGCATGATTTATAGTTCATTATAGATCGACTGATGAACGACTCAAATTTCTACCAATCAAAGAGAAATATGAGGTGAATGATCTGGAAAGGATATATCCTTGAGATACCGTATGTCTTAACATGAACCCTCATAACATAATTTTTGGATAAAGACACTTGGTTTGCATCATGGTTTTATAAGGGGTAATATAGAGTACCGGAAACTTAGGTTCTACTAATTATAATATACCACCCAAAAACCGATGGAAAATTCAAGTGAACTATTTAGGTGTTGGAGGATATGTTGGGGAAATGTGTCATGGATTTTTTTCTTGGGATTTACATCTAACTATTGTGGAATTATATTATAAAACGTGTTACCAGATAATGATTCAGAAAGTACGTTATGAGAATTTGTATGAGAGCCATGTCAATAACCTTTGTTCTAATTGGATGTAGGTGAGGCATCAATTGTGGTGAGGCAACCCATTCAAGAGATGACCGACTAGGTCTTGTTTATTTGAAAGTGGGAAGATATGGAACATAGTAGGTAGAAATCATATGTGGTTTGACATTTTTGACCATTGTAGTTTAATATAGGTTACCAATCATTTTTACATATCACACTTATACTGGGAATCATTATATATGGATTTTAGGAAAACTGGATCTTAGGTAAATGGGTCAACTTGAAATTATAAAGAGAGGTCATCTTAGTTGAATAAAAAATATCTCTTCCAAAGAGATTCAGTTACCTTCACAACATGTTTTATGTATCTCATATTTGATGTTCCTTTCAAAATCTATCTCATACTCTTGGTGAAATTGGTTTTGTCCTAGAGGATAATGCATCCTTTGAGGAGCATACAGTTTGAATCGTTTACCATTGTGGGAAGATTCAATATGGAAAATATTTCCTTCTCATATGAGTTTTATGTAAACACAAGTTTTTCCATAATAAAATTTGTGGTGAGAATTGGATATGTGGGCACAATGGTCGAGCTTGTTCATTGAGGAGACCAATGATGTTTGATGGTAAAAAACAAGGATGAGTTGTCTTGGGGTGGGGAGGTGTAAAACATTGAATATTTTCATGGTATATATGCATTTAATTTTAGCCTCAAATAATTCATTTTATCTAAATATATTTGTTTACGGGGTTAGGAGAGGATTAATATGTATTTTAGGGGAGACTAGTTGACCTTTGGTTTAAGAACTCTTGGATATAGCCTTTCCCGGTGTGAATGTCTGAATCGCTTCATAAATATGTTGGGTGGTGGGGGGAGGCTGATCCATCTACCAATATTAGCATGTCTTCAAATATTATTTCACACTATGAATGTAAATACCCCAACCCCAATAGCCTAGAGTCAGTGCCTTACTTTATTATATTGGTACTTTGAACATGTGATCACATCAAAAATGACTAAATAGTATAGTAGTTTTGGAGAACCAGATACAAACATATGTTTCACATTATAACTTGAGAAGAAAAAACAACCTAGAAACTCCATTGGAAACACCAATAAACTCCTAGATTAACCCAAAAAGTCATTCATAATATTAATCTTCGCATATTGGGGAGAAAATTGAACATAATAAATTGGTGATCTCAGCTACTTGGTAAGGGTAATAAATAACACAGAAGTTATCATAAATAAAAATAAACAATCAGGAAATGTTAGTAACTAAAAAATTTCATTAAAACCTAATATTAATCATAATATAGAATAAATAATTGTTTATTATATAATTCCATATAAATAATTATATGAGAATAAAACATAACCATGAATATTATACTAGTAGAGTAGTCTATTAGACTATCATTTAATATTATCATAATTATGGAAGGCATAATTTCAGACATTTGAAGAATACCATCAAGTTATTGACCCCGAAAATTGAAAATAAATGGTTATGGCCTCGAAACAATTCCAATTAGAAAATTAATGGGCATGGCCCCAACCAAGTACATATCATGTTTGTCTTACTAGACCTACCGATGCATTGAGGGGCTATAACATACCTCACCCATAACATACTTAGTCCAATAAACTCCTCATATGAATGGGGTGAAATAACATATGAAATTTAAATAATTTTCCTGAAACAATAAGCATAATAACAATACATTTTGAGTAATATGGTGAATGGTATCAGGATAGAACCTCAATAGTCAAAATAATCATAAATAGTTTAATAAAATATGGTAGATTATATCATAAAAGATCAATATAAATTAATCATAAGATTCAACAGAGGGTTTTTGAAATATATGGAAATATAATAATAAAATCATTGAGTAATTCTTGAGATAAATATCCATTTTTTACATTGGAAAGAAGAGTTCTTTTGGAAAAATCATTTCTATTTGTCACAAAATCAGATTTTAACATGTATGTCCCCAAAAGAAAAGGTATGGATAAAGGCATTATGTTTGGGGCATAATTTATTTCCAACTGATGTGAAAAAATATAAATATTTTTATTAAGAAATTTTAGAAATGTTCAAATTCAGTGTGTTTTAAGAGAAAATATAAAAGAGTATTTAAAATGGAAAAATTAATAATTGTTTCTATAAAACCATAAATAAAAAAATATATTTTTATCAGGAGAAAAATATTTATTTTTTTAAAATATTGGTGTATTCAAATATATTACGAATGGCACTTGAAAATGGGTATGAAATTGGTAAGTTCCCTTTTATCGGGGATTATTTTTTAGAGGATTTTAGAAGGAATTGTTTTAAAACGTGTATTTTACCATAAAATAAAGAAAAATTGAGAAAGTTAAATATTTTTTGAGCATAAAAAAATAATTTAGTATGATTAAATAATAATAATTAATAATTAATTAGGGTAAAGAGAGAGAAAGCGTAACTCGAATGAAAAATGGAGGCTTATAGAGAATCCCTTACAACTTTGAAAATAGTCGAACCGTATGCCCCATAAAATCATTGATCATCAAATGGAAAATTGAATACTAGGAATATAAATATATTCATGATAATATATATCAAATGGTAGTATACATACAACAAACACAATAAATAATGGTGATTAAGGCATATCTTACAGAAATAAAGGTATGGTGAGAAAACCCATACCTTATGTCTGAAAGTTTTATGAACTTGTACATAATATCCTAGGTAATGAAATTAGATTCATTAATAATTTAATAAAGAACATATTAAAAATTTATTTCATTTATTATAATTTTATTTAGTTTATTTATGTAATTTTTGATGAGTTATATGATTCAATTTCATCGTTCAGGAGTGTTCGTTTCGTAGGTTTCATGATTGGTTCACATGTATACATAAAGAAAAATCATGTAAAATAGAAATAGTTTTCTAGGATTGAAATTGTATGTTATTAGTTAAATTATAGGATCTATAATTTTCTAATATATCATTTGTCATATATTAGTATGATTCATTAGATAAATAACTAATGAATGCCATTTAGATTATTTTGGCATTTTTTATACCATCATGAAGTAGTTTTCCTTGTAAATTAATATTATTTGTATATACTAGTTCTAGGACATTAATTAAGTTTTTTAAATATATAAAATTCTTTTTAACTATATAAATGGTTTTAGGACCTTCCATGAAGGCATATATGAAAAAAAACTTGTCATTCACAACGGTGGTAAATCGACATCTCATGGATGGTGTTTTTAGTTTTAGAATAAAAGGGTAAGAGAAGAGAATTTATGGATGATATACCATTATCATAATAAAAATCAATTATATAAAATATAATGGAGTCATCATGATAATTTGGTATATGGATGTGAGGAAAGTATAAGAATATAAAGAAATTAAAAGAAAATTAAATGAACAAAAGGAGATTTTAACTCTAGAATTCATCTCATTGAGAACCACCTTAAGGAACATTGAAATGGTATTTTAGGTAAAATTAGAAATAACAAAATGTGTGGTAGATTTTTTTGAGTGGTATTGGGTATAAATTGGTCAAGCTCTAAGTCTTTGGAGGTGTGTGGAGAAGAGGTTGCAATGGATAGTATTTATAGTAGAGGAGATGGTTGTTTTATTATTATTTTATTTAATTATTTATTATTTTGGAAAAGATAAGAAATAATGTTGATTATTGACACTAAATACGATAACTAGTGGATGTGGGTTAGAAATAATGGTAACTTACATCATCCATGACTCAATAATGAAACAATGTTTCATATAAAAGAGTTTTTAAAATAGAAAAATTCATAATTTTTTTTACAAAACCAGAAATGAAAAAAGATCGTTTTTGATGATAAAAAGATTTATTTTATAAATAATATTAGTGTATTAAAATATATTATGGATGTTACTTGAAAATGGGTACGAAATTGGGAAGTTCCCTTTAATCAAGCTTGCTTATCCGGTGGAATTTAGAAGGGAACCTCATAAAACTTGCATTTTTCCATCGAAGAGAGAAGAATTGAGCTAGGTAAATATAATTTGAACAAAAAAAATAAATTAATAGGAGTAAATAATAATAATTAATAATTTAACTGGCGTAAATAGAGAGAAATAAAACCCCAAATGAAAAAATGGAGGTTCAGGAAGAATCTTTTACTACTTTGCAAGTAGGAGAAACGTATGCCCCATAAAATTAATGATCATTAAATGGAACATTGAATATCATGAATATAAATAGATTTATGATAGTATACATCAATAGGCAGTATAAATACACCACATATGATAAATTATTTCAAATAAGGCATATCTCATAAAAATAAAGGTGACATGAGAAAACCATTACCTTATGTCCGAAAGTGTTTTTCACTTTTACTTAATGACATGGATAATGAAATTAGATTCGCTAATAATTTAATTCAGAAGTTATTAAACATTTATTTTATTTATTATAATTCTATTAATTTCATTTATAGCCTTTTTATGAGTTGTACGATTCAATTTCATCGTCTGGAAGTATTCGTTTCCTTGGTTTCATGATTGGTTCACTTGTATACATGTACAAAAGATCATGTAAAATGGAAATAGGTATCCAAAATTGAAAGTATATGTAATTAAAGAAATTAAAGTATACTTACTATTTTTATATTTCATTTTGTTTCTAGATATGAATATGATTCATTAGATAAAGTGTTAATGGTAATATTTTATATTATATTGGATTTTTTTTATCACGAACTAGTTTTGTCTTATGAATTGATATTATGTGTATATACTGGTTATAGAAAATTAAATAAGATGTATTAAATATATTAAATTCTATGTTAACTATATAAATGGTTTTATGACCAGCCTTGAAGGAGTGAATGAAAAACAAAAAATCATCGTTCCTGAAGGTAGTAAATCAGCAACTTACAGACAATGTTTTCATTTTTAGAAAAGAAGGGGAAGAGAAGATAATTGATGGTAGATATACCATTATCACAATAAAATTATAGTATATAATAGATACTAGAGTTATCATGATACATTTTTATAGGTTTTCAATCAAAGGATAACAAATGAAATAAATTAATGGAAAATTAAAACAATGAAAATCGATTTTTTTTATGAATTTCATTCCTTGAGAACCTCCTTAAAAAATTTGAAATGGTATTTTGGGTGATACCAGAAAGACTAGAACGTATAAGAGAGGTTTGGGAGAGGTATTAGGAAAAAATTGTAAGATCTTCAAGGCTTTGGGGTGTGTGGAGAAGAGGTGTTGATGGTTGATACTTATAGTGCATGAGAGGGGTGTTTTTATATTATTTTATTCATTTGTTTTTTTATTTTGGCTAAATATAAGAAATAATGTTGATTATTATGACTGAATATAGTAAATAGTAAATTTTAGTTTGAATTAATGACCACTTACATCATCCATGACTGATGATTAACCTAGTATTTCATTTATTTACTTATAATGTCAAATACCAAAAAATATTCTATTTTAATATTCAAAAAACATTCAACTATTTTATAAAAAAACCATCCTAACCATTTTATGACATTAATAATTAAAAAAATTAACTCAATTTTTTAAAAATAATCTTCTAAAATGAGAAATATAATTTGTAATAAAAATAATCATTTTTTCCAAAAAAATATAGATTTTAAAACTGTAACTAATTTTATAACACTATGAAAAAAGTAATTAAAGTCTTAAAATTATATGATAATCATAAGAAATCAAATTATTATTTTATGAATCTGTTTTCTTAAAATACATTTTCTTTTAATTCATTATATTAATTATATAATTGTAAATAAACACTTTCATTTCTCAAAAATACCAAAACATTATTTATAATTTCTAAAATATTAATTTACTTATCCTATGATATAAAAATATTTTATTTTAATTCATAAAATAAATAAATTTTATTTTTAATTTAATATGTTAGGTTATTATTCTAATAATAAATATAATTTTAATATTGCAAAATTGACAGTTTTATAAAAACTTGTATTTTTCAATATTTTATGGAAAATAAATATTTTTCAGAAAAATACATAAATTTAAATCTAAGATAATTTTTACATTATTATTTTAAATATTAAGTTTATTTTGTTCAATATAATTTATAAAAGTTTCAAAATTTAGTTTTAAAATAAGTGTTCCATTGAAAGGTGGTAAAACTGTCTTTATAAAAATAAATTCTTTTATGCATAAAATCTGATTTAGTCATATCTTAAGCCTATAAAACATAATGGTTGAATTTAAAAACAAGTGGTTGAGTATGTAACATATGAATTTGATTATAATCTTTTACTAATTGTGATTAATTACTTTTATTAATATCTAATGCTATTGTGGTCATAAAAATATTTTTTTAATAAAAACACATCCTTTATGTTCAATTTTCTTTTTATTCTCTTTTCTATTTAATTGGTGACCAATGAATTAATTTTCTAAACATGCATAAACTATATTTTCATAACTTAGTTAATCTCATTTTTTCCCTCTATTCTAATAGTTAGGTGATAACTATCACGATTAAATTATAATATTTAATTATTTTTTAAACTCGATATTCTGTGTAATGTGGGCTATTGAAGAAATCAAATTTAAAATGTGATGTGCAGTAAAATCTTGGGGTGTTACATTGAATACGCCCAGTTTTATTTTTTTATTGAAGGGGGTGGGGAGTTCAAAATAAGTTATTGTCATCCTGTTCATGGTTTCACTCCTAATAAATTGATCATAATCACCCCTTAATGGTCTTTCTTTGTGTCATCATTCTGAAACATTGGATACACTTCACTCGAACATAGATATACTCCTATATAGATTAAACATGTTTATGATTGTAGAAAATACCATAAAGAAGTCCCAAGTATTTAGCCTTTGTCACAACACCCACGCTCCCTCCAAATGGGTTGTTAACTAATTTTGAGAATCCCAACCATACTAAAACCTGATGAAACGTTTCATCGTATATGTAAAACTGACAAGAAATTCATATAATAGAAACAAAAAATGGTTGCACCAATCATTCAAAAAATTCTAATCACACAATCCCCCCAAAACAGAACACATCAACCATGGGTCTGAAATAACACAATCACACACCATCATATCAAGACAACATCCACAAATCAGGGACATATATAGAAAAGAGATTCCATACTAAAATGAATTGATTCCAAAAAATAATTGATTCTACAATTCATTACTAAAATAAGCATTACCCACTAAGGACCCCTATAAACAATCCTAAATCATCAAAAAAAAGAATTTTAGAGAAATATTAAATAATAAAAACATGATGAGGGCTTGAATTTGATCGTAATTACCCAATGGGATCCTCCATCATTAGTATATCTAGATTCGATCATGGAAAGGATGAAAATCATCCAAATCCATTATTTATTCACCTATCAAATAAAGAATTTACCATTAGATCACACCAAAATCCATATTCCATTGCATGAGATATTGGATCTATATCCATTTATAAAATAAATAGGAATTATATTTATAGATCAAGAAAAGTAGATAATAATGATAACATTCATTTAATTCTCATGACATAAGGTCTCTGGATTTTCAGAATTTGGATTTTAAAGAGAGAACATTGTCTAAAAAACACCACTAAATTACTTAGGTTTTAAGGACATAGTGATAGGAGGAACAATGAGTATTTTCAAAGAGTTTTTTGGGTTTTAAACCCAATTCTGATTAATTAGAACACTGCACTATGTCCGGTTGCATGGTTTACTAAACCGTATGAAATACATTAAGGAAATCTTCCTCTACTAAGAACCCACATAGTTTGGTCACACTTTTTGGGAAATACATCACCAACCATTCATTTTACCTATGTCCCAAGTCACATGGTTTCCTATGGAAAGTCACAGGGACAATGTTTACCAGGTAGCACATGTTTTCTTTATCCAATAAGAAACAAAGTTCCCAGGGGAGAACCAAACAATTTCCCCTAACCACGATTCAGTCATGCACCCCTAAATGGACTCTAATGCACTCCCAAACCAACCATAAACTACTTGAGACAACAACTAATAAATTAATAACTCATGTAAACTAAAATAAGTACTATAATTAAGGTATATTCAACAAGGGAATTAAGTGCCATTATAAAAAACAATCGAAATGTGTTATCTTGGTTTTGAGCATGTCACATTTCTTTTGAACTAAAATGAATATTTAAAATACAAACACATGATCTGAGTTATACCAGACACAATGTGGTTCTAAATGATTTTTGGTTGATTTGAACACATCAAAAATGACTTATATATCATTATATTAATTAATCATGAAAATATGAATTTTTATTATTATTTTTCAGTTAGTGACTCATGCTTTTAACTAGAAAGTAATTTTTAATCTATAAATAAGAACTTTGAATCCTATCAACCACAACATGTATCAAATTAATGTTTTGAAGATTTATACTCATAAAAAATGACATATTAAATGTTTTCATAAAATATAAAGATTATCCAAGTGTTTTTTCTTGATTTTCATTGAGTGACACATTTTTAACTAAAATTTCATAAAAATCTCAAAACACATAATTGAGTCATAAGAGGCACACCAATTAGTATATTGAAATTAGAATAATTTATAAACATAAAAAATGATATAAGGATCATTTTACTAAAGTATCAGAATAATCTGAATTGGTATTCTTTGGTTTTAGTGAGTGATTTACATCTTTTACAAAAATTCAACTTCAAAACAAAAATCATGCACTTTGATTCTTACCAGGAACACTGTGTGCCATGTTGTTGTGAGGATAACACCTATAAGTAATAAAATTAAATAAATATAATTTTAATGAAGTATCAGAACCATCTATATGTGTTTTCTTGTGTTTTAATGAGTGATGAATGTTTCAAACTAAAATGTCACTTTTTAAATTGATAACACACAATTCAAATCAAATCTGACATACCATGTGTCAGATTTATGTGAGATTGAAACCAAAATGTCATAAATTATATTTGGATAATTTTTATAAATTATCAAGGAAAATTATGGGTTTTTTCTCAGTTTTCAGTGAGTGACATGTGTTTTGAACTAAAACGTAACTTTTAAATAAAAAACAAGCACTCTGAATCATATCAGTCTCACTGTGGGACAGATTGATTTGAAGAAGATTCTTAAACATGACTAAAAACATATGGATCATTTTCATAATGAATCTTGAAAATATAAGAATATTTTATTTGTCCTTAGTGAGTGATTTGTGTTTTTAACTATAATATCACTTTTAAATAAAAACATTCACTTTCAATGATATCAGTCACACTGTGTATCTGATTAACATGAAACTGATTCCAATACATAAAAAATGACTTATAAATCTTTTTACAAAATTATCAAGTTAATTTGATAATTTTTTAATGGGTTTTTAGTAAGTGATTCTCATTTTAAACTAAAATGATACCTTTTAACTCAAAACATTCACTTTGAGTCATACTGGGTACACCAAGTTCCAGATTGATGCGAGGTTTATTCCTACATTTTACCAATGAATTATGGGTCATTTTATGAAAGTTTCAATATAATAAAACTATTTCTGAAAATTTTTTAGTATGTGATTAATTTTTTGAACAAAAATTTCATTTTAAATTTGAAAACTTGTACATTGAGTCATTTAAAAACTAAAAAATACACCACTGAACATAAAAATATCTAATAAATAACTAATATCTCAAAAAAATAAGAAATAGTACTAGATTGCATAATATTTATAAATGAATTTATTAAGAATTGATTTAATTCCCCAAACTTAGAAGCCTAGATCCAATTCATTATTTTAATACATTGGCATGATTATAAGGAATCAAATCCTGAAGGACCATAATGTTTAATAGTCTTGGAAATAAAAATTGCATACATGATACCCATAATACATTGGGGACAAAATAAAACATGATACACAATAAACAAAAATAAAATAAATTATTGAAATATTATTCAATGTTCTCTTATTCCTAACCCAGGGAAAGAAACATAATAAATTTGATCTCAAATAATCAGTAAGGGTAAATACAATGGAAGTAAAAAATTAATCAATCTATATGTAAAGGTAAATTACTAAACACAATTTCCATTTACATAACTAGATAAGACACAAATAAAATTGAATGTAAGAAACCAAAACACATGCCATAAATCAATTAACATAGAATAAACTACATCTATAGATATTTCAATGAAAAATATCATGTATAAGTAATAATTTAAACTAAATTAGAGGAATTGATTTCATATCGGAATTCATGTCTCACTGACATGAAAACCTATTACTATCCAGTCCTTTCACAAGATAGTTTTAAAATAGATTGAAACCCATTTGATTTTTCCAACTTATTTGTTTCATGATAACATCTTGATGCATCTAGGAGCTATATAAATTTTGGGCTCCACTCATCATTGCCAGTCCCAAACATTCCTCATATTGAATAATCAAAATAACTAACATGCCTTATCAAATAACCATATTGAATGAGGAATATGTATTTTATCAATAACTCCCATGAAACAAATAATATTAAATACTATCATTTAAATTATGATATTCATGATATAACATGCCTAAAGGTATAATATACACCATATAAAAGCAACTAGGTGTATAACATTACAATATGACTCAGTGAAATGAAATTGAGATGAAATCCCTTACACATTAATCAAAAGATAAAAATGTGGTAATCATCAAATAAAAAATCTAAATAACATGAATATAAATTAATTCAAGATATAATATGTCAAAATGGGAAGTAGGTACACTACACCAAATAAGTAAGTAGTGAATATGACTTTTATCTCATGGATGTAAAAAGTGAGATGAGAATCCTTACCTTAACCTTCACTTTCTTGTGTGGTCCTAAACCTCATTTATAAAAGTTTAAAGTATGTCACTAACTAATACCAGAACCACACTAATTTTTTTAATTTCATATATTAAACTTTTAAAATATTTTATTACCCATTTGTCCAAAATTATTAATTATTTTAAATATTTATCATGTTAATTTCCTAATACTCTCACGAATTTGTTGACTTGTTATTTTTTTTTCCTATTAAATATATCATAGTTTAATAATATACATAATGAAAACCATGAATAAAACATTTTAAATATTCAGTACATATGTATTTAGAATATTCAATAATATTTGGAGATTAGAAATGAAGTGCACCGTTCATAAAGACAGTAGGGGGTACGTACACATGAGCACTACCTTCATTTTATTACAGTATTAAAAGAATTAAAATTAAATGATACATTTGTTTATTATAATTATAGTATCATATATATATTATATATGTTACATATGATTATTATAACCATCCTTTATACGTTCCATGTATGGCATGAACGAGTCTTATTGCATTGAGGGGGCGGTAGTCCACACTAATTCGAATGAAATTATCATGTTTAAAAAATAGGGAAAGTATAATGGTATTTTAAAAATAAAAATTGCAGAAGCATAGAGACAATATAAATATAATATATATCATATATAATTATTGTTTCCATCATAATTTCCATTATTAGAGTTGGTAGTGAAAAATTGAACAGTCATCATTTTGTGAGGCAGAAGTTCTCCATACACAAAAACAATATGTTCATTACCATTATATTGAAATGTGTATAAGTGTAGGTTGAACCATTTTCAAAAAAGAAAATCCAAGTATATCTAGTATACTGTTTTTTATTTAATCATATAAAATGAAGAGTATAGGGAGTGGAGAGTTGAAATGAAACTGGAAAGCATGAGAGAAGGTGCAACCTCTTAATCAGGTAACCACTTTTGGTCTATTCCAAATGGCTTCCTTGGGAGGATTTCTAACCTAATTGAGGCTTCTATGACAATGGAAGGGATTTTAAGAAGATGTTTTATGTGTCTTGGATGAACAAAAGTATTTTATATTGTAACAAAAAGAGAGTAATGGGTTGCTTCAAATAGAAGAGGGGAGGGGAACCCTCAGAAAGCATTAAAATATTAAATTAAGATAAATTAATTATTTAATAAAAATGAAACCAAATTGATATAAGTCAAAGATAATATGAGTATAGTTCTAAATCCTCTTATCCAATAATTTTTATACATGTACCGTGTTTATTTCAAACCTTATATTTTCAGTTTACCCTTAACAATTCTCTTTTAATTTTAAAAGTAATAACAACATTTTAATTATTAAAAAGATATTAATTTTACTTATATGGGGTAAATTTAAAATAATTGGAAACTTGATGAAATTCTAGACCATATCATAATAGCATTGTTTTTTATAAGATTTTAAGGTTTTTTAAATAATTTAATCATTTATCATTTTTATTAAATATCAATTATGTCAATTCTTTCGCAATTCACTTTATTGAATTTAAATAAAATATAAAGATATATATAACTTCAAAAATAAGCATTGAATAGTATTATAAAATTTCATATTAACCTAGAAAAGCATGGATGACATAAATTATGTCAAATAATATTTATTTTAATATTTATATTATCATTTATTTGATTCCTTCATTAATAAGGTAATCAATACATCATCATTGTGTCATAATAAAATTTAATTATTTAATATATTATAATTATTAATAAAATACCATGATGTAGGAAATATTTTTATATTCTTAATGAATATTTATAGTCTAATATATGTCTTATATAAACCCAAATTAAAATTGTTTTAGTAAGAAGATATAAGTTTCTAAAATATTTTCCTTTACTTTAAATGAAAAGTTATATGTGTCATAATCACACCCAAGTGGCTTCCAAAGAACAAATTTTTATCCTAATCATTTTCTTGGTTATAAATATCTCATAAAATTGGATCAGGACACGTTTTAGGGTAGTTTTGTATTATTATAATATTATTTCTACCCTTATTTACCGGATTTACCCTTTAACCATGGTAAATAAATATAGTTACTGAAGTCACTATTCACAATATCCAAAACTGAGGCATAATTTCATAATTTGTACATTCTAATTCAAAATATTAAATCCAATTTTCCAAATTCAAAAAAATGGTAGAAATTAATTTAGAAAAATTCATTTTGTCAAAACAAGAAAGTGAGTTTTTTAAAAAGTAAAAGCCATCAAAATATTGGCTTCTGTTTATATTACATTTCAATGTGAAAATACATCCAATCGCCAACATTGGATTAAATTTTAAAACATAATCTAATTAGACATGAAAATAAATTAAATGGATAATCTATATATATATATATATATATAAATTATATAAAAAGACATTATTGAATTAAAATGAAGTATTATTTATTTATTTATTAAAAATTGGCACTTTTCAGAAAATTGCCAAAATTTCACCCAAAGATAATTTTGATATTCCAAATTCAGAAATTAAGACTATCTTGAAAAATAAAATTTATAAAATTTAGAAATGTTGTTAATAATATATATAATATGTTTTTTTAAGATGACTAGTTTGATATGTCATGGTGTGTTTGAACTTGGTTTTGCGTTTAGGGAAAGATACTGAATTATTTACAAAGAAGCATACAATGGAAGAATGGAGTGTTACATTATTCCCTCCTTCAAATAATTTCATTTTCAAAATTTCTTGAAGATTAATTCAATAAAATATTCTGGGTGGTAATTCTCCATATTCTCTTCAAGATGCCGCGTCGCCTCTTCCATTTTATGGTTTCTCTAAAGAACTTTTATTAGAAAAGTTTTATGATTCCTCAACACTTGCTCTTGGTATCAAGAATCTTGATAGGTTGTTCACAATAAGAAAAATCTTGTTCCAAGTCTATTTCATTGTAGGTGATCACATGGGTCGGGTTTGGAAAGTATTTCATTAAAAGTGATATGTGGAATACAATATTAAATTTTGAGATAATTAGTGGCATTGCCAAACAATAAGCTGCAAATCCCATAATTTCAAGAATATCAAAGGGTCTGATGTACCTGGGACTTTTTTTCCCTTTCTTACTATACCTTATAATACCATACTATATAGATAGTTTCAAGAAAACATGATCTCCCACTCAGAACTCTAAATATTTCCTCTAATTATAGCCATAACTCTTTTGACTACATTGAGCTACTTTAATATGGGCCTAAATAACCTTTACCATTACTGTTGTCTCATCAAAAAGTTTAGGGCCTATGAGTTTCCTTTCAGTCACCTCATCCCAACATGTTGGAGTACGACATCTATTTCCATATAATGCATCATACAACACCATTTGAATACATGAATGAAAGTTATTATTATATGAAACCTATAAAAAAAGTTAAGTATGGACCCCACATACCTTGAAAGTAATGTGAGCAAGACCTCAACATATCTTCCATTATTTGAATAGTCCATTCAGACTGTCCATTAGTATGAGTATGGAAGGCTATTATCAAATGAATCTCATTACCAAGATTCTTCTAAATAATTTTCAAGAATGTTTATGTAAAGCGGGGATATTGATCGAAAACTATTGATAAAGGTGATCCATGAAGTCTTACAACATCATTTATAGAGATCCTTGGAAGGTGCTCAAGAGGCATGTCTTCTCTTATAGTAAGGAAATGTTCCAATTTGGTTAAGCGATCAATGATAAGCCATAGTACATTATTCTTACTAGGAGTCTTTGGTAGTCCCTTGAAAAATTCCATAGTTATTTCATCCCATTTCCACCAAATAATGGTAAGAGGTTGTAGGACTCCTTTGGGATTATACCTCTCAGCTTGCACATGTTGACAAGTCAAACTTCTGGATACATAATCTAAATTTTCCCACTTTATATTATCCCACCAAAAATGTTCCTTCAAGTATCTATACATTTTTGTGGTACCAAGGTGTAAAGTGAAATTTGTGCTATGAGTATCATCAAATAAATCCATTTTTATCTCGGGTATCGAGGGGACACATAGTCTCTTTCTAAAGTTTAGAACCCCATCTTCGCAAAACAAATCTAATAATTTTCTTCCATTCATGAATTTAGTTTCCTTCAATAAGTCCTCTTCATTAGATTTTGAATTCTTTATCTTTTTTAATAAAGATGGTTTTACATTCATTTGAAAAACAATTCATTTCTCCCCTTCCTTCAAATTTCCCTAATACATATTTACTAGATCCATGATCAAAGGATCCTTACCAATCCTTATTTGGGTTAGAACTCCATGATCCTTCCTACTTAAATCATCTTCTACCATATTCACTTTTCATAGGTGGTAGTGTATTGAGAAATCAAAATATTTCAGTAGATTGAGCCATCTTATTTGTCTCATATTGAGCTCTTTTAGTGAGAATATGTATTTCATACTCTTATGATTTATGTATATTTCACATCTTTCACCATAGAGATAGTACGTCCATATTTTTCAAAGTGGTGATTATAGTCTCTAACTCAAGGTCATGTATTGGATAGTTCTATTCAAGAGCCTTCAATTATCATGATGCATATTCAATAGCTTTATCATTTTTCATTAGGACACAACCATGCCCCTTCCTCTATGCATCACAATATATGAAAACCCATCAATACTAGATGGTAGATTCAAAATTATCTAATTTAAAAACATTATCCTTAGTTCTTCAAAGCACTATTCACATTCATTTTTCTTGAATCATTTATCACATATATGTGTAATCTTGGTTAATGGGTCATCCAATCAGGAAAAATTCTGAATAAATTGCCGATATTAACCTTCTAAACGAACGACACAATGTACCTCTATTATGTTTGTTAGCATAGGCCATTCTATGACTACCTTCATCTTTGCAGGCTCAAGTGATATTCCATCCTTGGAGACAATATGGAAAAGAAAATGAACTTCTTGAAAAAAGAATTTTCACTTAATAAATTTCCCATATAACTCTTCCCTTATAAGAGTCATAATCATGATTCACAAGTGATTCTCACGATCATCGTAGATTTTCGAATAAACCAAAATATCACCAGTGAATACCACAAAAAAATAAAGATATTGTTTGAATAGTATATTCATTAGGTCTATAAAAATATATGATTCACTAGATAATCCAAATTACATTACTATAAACTCTTCATGTCCATACCTTGACTGAAAAGTTGTCTTCATAATGTCTTCCTTCCTTACTCATAATTGGTGATACCCAGAACAAAGATCAATTGTTTAAAAATATTAGGCTGTGTAAAGTTGAGGAAATAAGTAATTAATTCAAGGTAGAGGGTATTTTTTTCTAAATTTTAATAGAATTTATTTCCTTATAATCAATTCAAAAGCTCATAAATCTGTCTTTCTTCTTAACTATGAGAACAATGGCTCCCCATGATGAAAAACTAGGGAGAATAAATCCCATATTACCTAAATATTCTAGTTTTTTAGTCAACTCCACCAATTCCAAAGGGAATATTCTATAGGGAGTATTTGATATTGTCCTTTTTCTTGGATTTAATCAATATAGAACTCAACTTTCCATTCTAGAGGATATCTAGGTAAATCCTCTGTAAATACCTTAATATAATCTTTCACAATTGGTACATCCTAAATTTGAATATTTATTTCCTCATCCTTGGATGTTGATTTCTCTTCAACCCTAATAATTTCATTTAGTATAGCTATTAGAGGTGGATCTAGATAAGAATCTGATGATGATGTTTCTACTATAAAGATATGGGACTATAAATTTTCCTCACTAATTGTATCTTCCTTTTTTTGCAATAGATTTTTGCATCTTGTTTTGAAATCCAATATATATAAAGTTTCATATTAAAATAAATCATAGGTATGATGATAAGGCTTTCAACTAAAGCACATTTATGTTTCATGAAGGTAACTATCCAACACATTTTTGTTGTGATGATACTTCCCTTAAGAGTTTTGACTGAAAACCCCTTTACTTAATAAAATGGGAAATAACTATTTTTTGGAAAACTGGGAAGAAATAAAATAATGATATGATCCAGAATCAAATAAGGAATTTTCCATGTTTATGGAAATTATTAATGTACCTACCACCACATCTTTAGGAACTTCAACCTCTGCAATTATGATTAGATAATCTTGCCCATCTCTCATTGGACTCTTCTATGGTAGATTCCTTTGACGCTTGTGGAATTAATTTTCATAGTGTCCCATATGTTTACAATTGTAACAGTATACATCATTGATTTTCTTTTTCCCCTTTTATTAATCAGCCTAGTGTCCCTTTAAACATTTCCCAAGGTGATTTTTCAATATTTTTCACAAAATTAAAAATCTTTGAACTTATTCTTATTATTCTTTGACAAATTCCATTCTTCATGGTTCTTAGATGGCCTCTTCTTTCCTTGGTTTCCTTTGAATATATTGATCCAATAAAATTCCTTCTATGTCTTGATGGCACAAAATACTATTTCATAATATGATGAAAAATTATGAGAAACCTGTACCCTTCAGATATTTGGCTTAATACTACCAAATTCATGATTGATCTTGCACATTATTTTGCATATATAATCCACACCAAACCTGGATAATATTTTAATGTTAGCTTCATAATCTACAAAACTATATTCTTCCTTTTTCTTTAGGCTAAGTAAATTCCTCTTCATCTAAATTTTTTGATCACGAGGGAAGTTTTTGATGATGAACATATCCTTAAAAGTCCTCTACTCCATAAGTACTATTTCTTCTCTCTCCATAGTATTTTGGATCAAGGTCCCCCATTGATCAATATCACCTTTGAGACAATAAACCACATGTGTAACCTTTTCTATTTCACTACATCCCAAGGAAATAAATATCTTTTCCGGAGACTGAATCCACTGCTCAACTAAAATTGTATTAGTAGTCCCACTAAATGATGGGGGATTTTGTCGCATAAAGTGATCCATCATAGAATATTCCCTCTATGGAATGGGTTGTTCCATTTGGGAAGTGTTATTTGTCATAGCCTGATTAAGTTACCCTACTTTATCTATAACTTGCTCCATTCAAATACCTGCTATTTTGGTTTCCTCAATAGGGAATCCCCTACAACTTCCTCGAGTATTGATACCATTCATCCGTCCATGTACCATTTGTATATAATGACACATATTAGATTAGCCAATAAAATTATGAATTTTCAAATATGGTAAAACACTCAACATAAATTAAAAAATTAAAAATCATAAATTATAATTTTTCTTACTTTGGGTGAATCATCATAATTGTATCCCAAAATTCAATATTAGTGTATGTTCCCTAACCTAAATTTTCTAAATCTAGTTTCTTAGGTCACATATAAACATCCTCTGATACCAACTATATTGACCAGACCTCAGAATCCTGGAGTCAATGCCTTATTTTAATACAATTTCATGATTACAAGGAATCAAATACCAAATGAACATAATGTTTAGCAGTCTTGGAAATCCAAATTACATATATGTTACCCATATTTTGGGAAAAGAATAAAACATGATACAAAATAAACCAAAACAAACTTCATTCTTGAAAGATTATTTAACGTTCTCTTCTTAATAACCAATGGAAGGATACAAAATAAGGGTGAGATCAAATTCCTAGTAAGGGTGAATATAATAGAAGTAATAATTGAATAAATCTATATGTAAATTTATATAATTTAACCCACATTCCATTTACATATCATGATAAACAACAAATAATATGTAAAGTAAGAAACTGAAGCTTGTGCCATAAATCAATTAACTTTGAATGAAATACATCCAAAGATATGTTGATGCAATATATCATGGATAAATAATAACTAAAACTATATGAGGGGAATTTATTTCTTTTTAGACATCATATATTAGGAACAAGAAAAATTATAACCATCAAGAACATTCACAAAATGGTTTTAAAAATGGATAGGAGAAAATTTAATTTGGCTAACTTATTTGTCACATGAGAATCTATTGATGCATCTAGGAACTATATAAATTCAGTGCTCCACCTATCACTGCCAGTATAAAACATTCTTCATATTGAATAATCAAAATAACTAATATGCCTTATTAAACAACTGTATTGAATAAAGAATATGTATTTTATCAATAATTACCATGAAGGAAATAATATTAAATAATATCTTGAAAATAACGAGATTCATGATATGAAATGTAAAAGGGTATAATATAAACAATATATAAAAGGAACTAGGTGCATAACATTACAATATGCATCAATGAAATGAAATTGTGATGAAATCCCTTACACATGAATCGAAAGATCCAAAAGTGATAGTCATAAAATGATAAATGTAAATAACATACATATAAATTAATTAATGATATAATATATCAAAATGGGTAGTATTTACACCACACTAAATAAGTAAGTGGTGAATATGACTTTGATCTCATGGATGTAAAAAGTGAGGTGAGAATCTTTACCTTAAACTTACTCTTGGTGTGTTGTAGTTAACATCTTATATAGTGGTTTAAAATATGTTACTAACTAATACTAGTACTAAAATATTGTTTATAATACAATATAATAACTTCTTACAATATTTTATTACCTATTTGTTAATAATCATTCATTATTTCGACTATTTATGGTGTTAATTGCACTATTTTCTCAAGTACATTTTGACTAGCCTTTTCTTGTTGTTATTAAATATATCATGGTATCATAATATCTATAATTTAAAACCAGAATAAAACATCTTATATATTTAGTACATATGTATTTATAATAGTCCATAATATTTTGAGATAAGAAATAATGTGCAGTGTTCATGGAGACGGTAGGACGTACGTACGCATGAATGCTACCTTTATTTCATTGCTGTATTAAAATAATTAAAATTAAATTATGAATATGAATATTAAAATTCTAGTATAATATCTATATTATATATGTTACATATGTTTATTACAACCATCCTTTATATGTTCCATGTATGGCATTAAAGAGTCATATAACTCTGAGGGGGCGATAGTCCACACTTCCTCAAATGAAATTATCATGTTTACACAACATGGAATGTATAAAGGTATGTTATAAATAGAAATTTAATAAGAAAATAGATAACATAAATATAATATATATAGTATATAAATATATTTTCCATCATAACGTCCATCATGAGTGGTGGTAGAGGAAAATTGAACAATCATTGTTTTGTGAGGTAGTAGTTCACCGTACACAGAAAAAATATGTTTGATACCATTAGATAAAGGTGTGCGTAAGTGTAGGTAAAACCGTTAGAATAAAAAATCATATAATATTGATGATAGTTTTGATTTTATGTAATCATAGAACAAGAAGTGTATAGGTAGTGAATAATGGAAATGAAACTAGAAATCATGAGAGAAGACATTTCCTCTTAATCGGGTAACCTCTTTTGGTTTATACCAAAAGGTTTCCTAGGGAGGATCTATGTCCTAAGTGAGGATTATATGATTAGTTAGGGGATTATATGAAGAGTTTTGTGATGTGATTGACCAAACCAAAAGAATTTTATAGTGTAAGGAAAATATAGTAATGGGTTCCTTTTTATAGGAGAAGGGAGGGGCACCCTTGGAATGTATTAAAATGTTAAATTAATATAAATTAATTATTTAATAAAAATTAAAAAAATGATATAATTAGAAGATAAGATGAGGAATGTTCAAAATCCTCTCATCCCATAATTTTCGTTCATTTATTATGTTTATTTTAAAACTTATATTTTCAGTTAACCATTAGCTATTCTATTTTAATTTTTAAAGTGGTAACGAAATTTTATTTTTTTAAGAAGCTATTAAATTTACATATATTAGGTAAATTTAGATTAATTGGAAAATTAATGATCTTTTAGACCATTGAATAATCAGTTTTTTTAGTGGTTGCCTAATTTTTGTAAGTCTTTTTTATGTATTGGTCATACTTCTGTGCAATGTTGTAGGAATAATAAATGCACACTTTGTAATTCTCTGGGTCATACCTATGATTAGTCGAAGAAGAAGACGGTTGTACTGACTAGTAACAAGTATGTTTCCAGGGGGAAGGATGCTCAAAATGTTGGCACTTACTCTTTTGCTGAGGATGTCCAACATGGTTTGTCTAAGCCTGCTGAACTTCATCTGGCTACTACTGCTGCTATTCCAGTGGATAAAGTATTGGAGCAAGATACTATTGGAATCACCGGGGGTATTAATAAAATGTCATGGTCTAATATAGCTGAAAAGGAGGAAGGGTTACAATTAGAGCATGAGGTTGTTGTCCAAATTAAAGAGCCTGCTTAAGTTCAGCAAGATATTTTTGTTGTTGTCCACCATGATTCATCTACGGTTGCTGAGGAGGAGGAAGGGTATCAATCGGTGCAAGAGGATGCTGTCCAGAATGATGTAAATGTAGAGTTTGATCATGCTGCACTAGACTCGACTTGTAGGAAGAGTGAGATGATGGTCTTTGATGAGGATGGATTCCAGTTGGTGATGCTGAAGAGGTCAAGGGCATGCCCAGTTCCGGTGACTAATGTGGGTGCCCGAATGGAAGATGCTGTGTCACTGGATCGTGTTGCTGTAGAAGAGGTCATTGTACAGCAGGTGAGTCAAGAGGATGTACAGATGAAGAGAGATTCTTCTATTGGGAAGGATGATGGTCATTATGTTGATCCAGGGGAGGAGGGTTCACATATGCAGGTTGATATTCTGGCAGGAACTCCCCCTGCTATTTTGGAGAATGATTCCCTCCAATGTCTTTGGATCAAAGGGGGGCTAATCTGGATGTTTCTCCAATGGTTTCTTTTAGTGACAAGGCTTTGAAAAAACCTCTAAAAACAGTTGTTAGTTTCTTTTCCATGTTAGAGTCTATTAATAATCATGAGTTTGATCTTCTTAATCTTCAAGGGCTCAAGAATGCTGGATGCAGCAATTGAAGACACTCTTCCTCGATACCGGCTTCTCTTAAAGGTTTGGAGATCCCAAAGGGGCTATAATATCTAGTTCATAATTCTGCACTCTCTATCAATGATGTGTAGGATTCTAAGACTCTATAGGAGGATCCTTCAGCCATTCCTGAAGAGTCTTCTACTGATTTTGATCATTATGATGACATTGCCTCCATGGAAGCGGGGATACATAGGGAAGCTTATCCCGTGGAAACATAATTGCTTAATATTGAGGTTTTTTCCATTAGAGAAAGAAGCTGGAATACAAAGTGGGTGAGGGCGTCATCCTTCTAATCATGGAGGGTCTAGGGGTGGAGGCCCTACTTGGAAAAGGTAATGTTTGGTTGTGTTTTTAGTTTTCTATCTTTATGTGGTCCGCTGCATGTTAGCATTTCCTCCTGTATCTTGCACCTTAAAACTTTTTTAATAAATTTTGGGGTCATGGGTCTCTAAATCCATGACTGGTCCTCTTTTAATTTCATTTTTATAAATTATCCATCATGTCAACTTTTACACTATTCAATTTATTGAAAGTAAATAAAATCCAAACATAGAGATAACTTCCAAAAAAAGAATTGAATAGTATTATAAAATGTCATATTCAAATAAAAAATCATGTATGTCATAAATTATGTCAAATAATATTTATTTTAATATTTATAATATCATTTATTTGATTCCTTCATTAATAAGGCAATCAATGCATCATAATTGTGTCATTATTAAATTTAAATATTTAATGTATAAAAATTATAAATAAAAAACCATGCTATATTAAATATTTTCATATTTATAATTACTATTTATAGTTGAATATATCACTTATATAACCCCATATTAATATTGTTTAATTTGGAAGATATAAGTTTATGACATATTTTCCTTTACTTTAATTAAAAGTTATAAGTGTCAAAATCACACCCAAGTGGCTTCCCAAGGACAAATTTTCATCCCACAGGTTTTCTTGACAGTAAATATGTCATAAAATATGTTTAGGACATATTTTAGGGTAGTTTTTTATTCTTATAAATTTTTTTACCCTTATTTACCTAATTTACGCTTTAACCACGGTAAATAAAAATAATGACTTAAGTCACTATTCATAATATCCAAAAAAGGGGCTTATTTTCATAATTTTGACCTTATGATTCCAAATGTGGAATCCATTCATAAAAAAAATACATAATTATCATAAATTAATTTAAAAATTATTATCGTTGTCAAAACGAGAAAGTGGGGGTTTTTAAAAGCAAAACCATCAAAAGATTGGCACATGTTTATATCAAATTTTAAATTTGAAAATAATTCCAATGAATACCATTGGATTAAATGATTAAAACATAATCTTATAATACTTTGAATTCAATTAAAAGTACAATATGTCTATATAAATAAATTAGATGAAAAGTCAGTCTTGAATTAAAATGCAATATTTTTTAACTATTCATTAAAAATTGAATCTTTTTGAAAATTTCCAAAATTTCACCGTAAGGTAATTTTGATATTCTGAATTCAAAAATGAAGTCTATTTTGAAAAATAAAATTTATTAAAATTTAGGATATATTTAATACCATTCATTACATCTTTTTTTAACGACTAGTTTGATAGGTCATGGTGTGCTTGAACTCGGCGTTGCGTTCAGGGCAAGCTATTGAATTATTTAAAAAGAAGCATACCATGGAATCCTGGGGTGTAACAATTGATTTTAATCAATCAATTTTTTATCCTTATAGAGATAAAAATGGTTGGAAATAAAAAAATTCTCAACAAAGTCATTTCTTCATGATCTATATGTAAATTAAATAAATAAGTAGTGGGTAAAAATGATATGGAAACTTAAAAAAATATATTCTAGATAAAATTATGAGAAAATTTACTAAATAAGTAATATAAATTCCCATCTTCATGATATCTATATATATTTTGAAATCTTGTATTTGGCCCACTCATTTCTAAACAAATATATTTCTTATTTTGAATATCTGGGCAGGAAACATTCTTGTTAGTACTACAAAAATATAAATAAACCAATTATTTATAATTTTTGTTAATGAAATTGTAATTATAATTAGAAATCTATTTGTGGGGATGGTAGTTTTTTTTATGGAATATGATATATTTCATAAATCTACAATTATAACCACCATAATCATTACCATTACATTGTTTTATAAACTGCAGAAATATTCTAAAATATAATTAATTTTATTTATATATGTTTTGATAGTAAAATACTATTATATATACCCTAATACTTTTCCAGTTTTATAATTTTATATACTTATTATTCACATGGATTTTCCTCAAACCCTAATTTTGAAAATATTTAAATATCACTATATCATAAAAAATTCTCATTAAACCATAATATAAAATTTATAACATGAATTTTATTTTTAAAATATTGAATGTAGTGTTATACAAATTTGAAAAAATCATCATGTATGGTCAATTTTTTGGTGACCAATGCATTGAATTTAGAATGTAAATATTTAGAGTATCCAAATTTATTGAAATGTGAAACCAATGCTCCCTGAAAAATGGAATAAGTAATTAATGAAATGAAAATATATTTTATATGCTTAGATTTTTGAGTATTACTCTTGTATCATGGGTATTCTAAAGAGTTTTTTTAAAATAAGTGTCTTGTAAAACATTGATGAAAAATAGATGACTATTTTAAAATGAATGTCTTCTTTTAATTTTTTTATGTAGAATTGATTTGTGGTATTATGAGTCCAAATTTTTGTTTTTAGGTTTTTCCATTCATGTAGTACTGATATATACATGTGAAACAAATTATAAATGATATTTAACAAAATTTAACAATGTAGATCAACTATTAGATATTTAATGCCCAACCCCATTTTACTAGATCCTGTGCAATATATTATTACATTGGCATCATTAAAATAATGTTGTATCCCAAAGGACCAATTTTTTTAGTAGTTTTGGAAATCAAGATGAATACATAATTTCAACATTACAACATGAAATGAAATACAACATAAGAGATCCATTAGTAACTCCCATAACCCCTCGGTTATCCCTGCAAGTCATTCATAATACACATCTTCACATCCTAGGGATATAAAAAACATAAGAAAGGGGTGATCTCAAATGCTTAATAAGGGTAAATAATACACTTCAAGTACTCATAAACATAAACACTATTCATGATGAATAACTAAAAACACAAGTCACTAAAAAGAAACATGAGCATAATATGGAAGGAATAAAAAATGATTAAAGAACCCCATAACAAATAACCATAGATATTATACTAGTTGAATAATCACATGGAATATCAATATCTATTTTCATAATGAGGTAATGTATCATTCCATACATCATAGTTATACCATCAAGGACCCAACCAAGACACCATACATAATGGGTAAAAACCTTGGCTAATTTGTCTCTTGAGACCTACTGATGCATCGATGGGCTATAGTGGCCCCACCCATCACATTATAAGTCCAATGAATTCCTCATACAAATATGGAGAAACATTAACAACATATACATTCATATTGAAATTAATATATGAAATGTAATTAATATTCCCCAATCATTAAAAATAAACACTAACTATTCTGAGTAATATTGTGAATGGTATCAAGATATCACATAAAATGTCAAACTAATCATAATCCATTCAATAAAATATGTCATATTATATCATAAATTATTAACACCAGTTAAACATAAGAATAAAAAAGTGTGTTGAAATAGATGAAAATACTTATATAAAATCATTGAGTAATTCCTGAGATAACTACTCTTTTACTTTGAAAAGAAGAGTTTTTTTTGAAAATAACTTCATAAAACCAGAAGTAAATTAATGTAGTTTTTTCATAATAAAATGAGTGATTTTAGAAAAATAATGGTATCTAAAAAAATTATGTGCATTTGAAAAGAATTATGAATTTGAGTAATTATTTTTAAACGGGCTTGTTTATCTGGAATAATTTTTGAAAGATACTTAAAAAATATTTAACACCCCATAAAAGAAAGAAGGATTCGGTTTTGTTCAAATATGTAAAACAATAAAATAAAAATCACGATGATTACATAAGAATAATTAAAAATTTCATTGATGTATGAAGAGAATTAGGGTGACCAGAAAGAAAATCAAGGTTCCGGTATAAACTCCCTACCTTATGTCCGAACATGTTCTGCACTTGAAATTAAATTCCGAGATAATAAAATAAAATCAATTAACTAACTGATTCCTAAGATTATATAAATATATTTGATTCATTATATTTTTATTATTTTTATTTTTATCCTTATTGTTAAGTTATAAGATTGAATTCCTTTGTTCTGGAGGGTTTGGTTCCTTGATTTCTTGACTGGTTCACTTGATTATAAGTAATAGAGTTCATTTAAAATTGGAATAAATCTCCAGAATTGGAACGTCATTTTGTTAATGAGAATCCAGAAGTGTAAATAGTTATTTATATATCATTTAGTTATATATTATGAGGATTAATAATTATATAATACATTTAGTGATCATCACCTAGATTATAATAGTGGTTATTGATCACAACAAACTCATTTTTGTATTATCAATTTGTATTATGAAAATATGTTACATCCAGAACATAAATAAGGTTTTAAAATTTATTTTACAATATTTTTCAACCATTATAATGGTTTAATTAACATCCTTTAAGGAGAAATTGATGAATGAAACTTCATCGTCCATGAAGGTTGTAAATCGGTACTTCCCTGACAATGATTTCGTTTAAAAAAAGATAGTAAAGAGATTCATGATTGTTATTCCATTATCATGATATAATATGAGTATATAAATGATACTAGATTTATCATGATCATTTGGACATAGGAGGTGAGGATATAATAATAATTTATATTAAATTGAAATGAAATTAAATGAAATGGAAGAGGATTTACCTCTTGAATCAACCTCCTTGAGAACCTCCTTATGGGAAGGTGGTTCGGTATTTTGGAAGGAACGAAAGATCATGGACATGGTGAGAGACATGTGAATAGTATTTGGGTAGAACAATGAGAATATTCAAGGCTTATAGGATTGAGGAGAAGAGCGAGTGATGGGTGGCTTTTATAGTGGAGGAGAGGAGTGATTTTTGAATATCTTATTCATTATTTTATTAATTTTCTCAAGACAAGAAATATTTTTTATTCTTCTGACCCAAAATACTAATATGTTCATTTGGTTTCTAACTAATGGTTTCTTACATTATCAATTTTTAATGCAATAGTGTATTTATCTTATAATATATTTATACCATAAATTTCAATATTTTACTATTCACCTAGAATTTAAGTATTTCAGAAAATTCGCAAAAATTCACTATAATAATTTTTCTACATGTAAAATTTAAAAACAAAATGAATTTTATGAAAAAAATTCTAAATATAATAATTTTTTTTAAATAAAATCAATTTTAGTTAAAAAATACAGATTTTATTTTTAAAACTGATTTTATAATACTTACAAAAACTAATTGAGGTCTCAAAAAATTATCATAAAATCATAGACAAAATATTTATTTAAGAATACATTTTATGAAAATAAATATATTTATAAATCCAAAATTTTAATTAAAGATTTATTAATCACAAAAATATAAACCCTTAATTATTAAAATTTTAAAATATACACTCTCAATTGTAAGGTGACTAAAATTTATTTATACTTACATGGGTTAGGATACTATTCCTAAGAGTCATATTATTATTAATAAGGGTACATTACTATTCATATGGGTCAAGTTACTATTCACCAAAAATGTATGTTGATCCTATAAGACTCTAAATATCTTACCAATCGCAACCCTGTATATCTGTATTTCGAACATCAAAACATAAAATAGGAACAATTATGTCTAACAACTAGGTTATAACTATCTTATTTAATAAAAAATTGTTTTTAAGAGACTTAGTGTTTCATGAATTCTATATTAGATTTTTTGTAATTCCTTGTGGTGCTACATTCTTCCCCCCTTACAAAACAATTGTCCTCAAAATTACCAGAATGTTACCTCATATCATGATTTGGGTAGATACTAATCATAGGCTCTTTAGGATCCAACGTTACCTCTTCAATTTTATTATTTCTCCAAAGTATCTTTACTAAATGAGTCATCCATTTCCCCAAAACCCTATCTTTGGTGTCCAGAATCTAGATTGGCTATTTCTTGTAAGATAAGTTAGGTTCCAATTCTATACCTTTATAAGTGAGAATATGTGTTTGGTATGGAATGTACTTTCTAAAAAATGAGACGTGGAACACATTGTGTACCATAGAAAGGCTAGGTGAAATTTCAAAATGATTAGACACTACTCCAATTCTCTCAAGATTACAAATGGTCCAATGTACCCCGGGCTCAGTTTCCGTTTCATCTCAAATATTATAACACCATTCCATGGAGATACTTTCAAGAAAATGAGATCTCCCACTTGAAATTCAAAACCCTTACTTAGATTATTTGAATATATCTCTTTCTTTCATTCTGTTTCTTTAATAAGGTTATGAATAGTATTTACCTTTTTTGTGGTTTCCTCAACAAGCTTTGGGCCCAGAAGCTTTCTTTTGTGATCTTCATCTCAACATGTTGGTGTACGACATCTCTTTTCTTAAAATTTATTATATGGTTCCATTTGAATACTTAAATGGAAACTATTATTATATTAAAAAACCACCAAAGGTACATAATGATCCCACATACCATGAAAATTATGTGAGCATGATCCCAACATGTCTTCTAATGTTTGGATCGTCCTTTCGGATTACCAGTTAGTTTGAGGTTTATAAGCAGTACTTAATCAAAGTTTAGTACCCAAACCTTCTTGAATAATTTTCCAAAATGTTGATGTAAATTTTCAATCACGATCAGAAACAATTGAGTGAGGTTCTCCCTGATGTCTCACAATGTCATTAATGTAAATCCATGTGAGGCATTCCTGTGGAAAATTGTCACATTCCAGGTAAATAAAGAAGAATAAATATTTAATATTTATTAATAATTGTGAATTAAATATTAATTTTACTTTAACGGGGTTTCTATGTTAGATAGCATACCCGATACGTAACAATGTGTTTCTTTGGAATCTTACGTTGCACACTAATAATATAATATTATTATTTTAAATGGTTGTTAACTCCTAGACTTTTTATTGGAAGAAATGAACAAAACTAAATACAATATTATTATCCATGTTTTTTAAAGGTATTTACATTTATCCAATGAAAATTTAGAGGCTTAAAATATGAATGAATCTAATTTTAAGCATAATTCACATTAAAATGTCGATTTTCCGCCTTTTAATGAAGAACCATCTTTAAATCTAGTTTTGGTCATTTTTATATGTTCTCTTTGACCAAATAGAATTCTTCTTTAGATTTGGTACATCAAAATTTACTTTGGGTATTTTTTTCTAATAAAGTTCATTTTTAATGAATAGTGAAAAAATGCTGTATTTTAATTCAAAATTCCCTTTTAATATAATTTATTTATATGGTTAGATTATCTTTTTAATCTTTTTTAAATTGTAATTAGAATATATTTTTACCATTTAATCCAATTTTGTTTATTGGAATTAATTTCACATTTAAATTGGACATAAACAAGTAACAATCTTTTGATAGTTATTATTTCTTAAAAACACTCTATTTGTTTTAATAACCAGAATTAATTTTAAATTAATTAATGCAACTACCATTTTAATAATTTGTTAAAATATAAATCATTTTTGAATTTGGTTTATCAAATATATTTTAGGCTGATTTTTTGGTATTTTTCTAAAAAACTTCAATTTTAGATGAATAGTGAAACCACTTCGCAGTAGTTAAAAAACCGACTTCTTCATTTGAATGAAATTTTACCCCTTCTGTGAATTGAATTTAGAAAAGCTGACAAACATGGTTGTTGTTATTAAGTAAAATGTGGTTCAATAAGATGAAAATAATTTTTGGTGAATACTAAATTTTGACTTTTTTTACCACGGTTAAAGGTAAATACGGTAATTCAAGGTAAAAAGAATATTATAATAATTCAAAATTACCTTAACACATGTAAAAAACTTATTTTTTGAGTCATTTACAACCATGGTAATCTTTGGGTCGATTTTGGGACCCGATTGAGCCATTAGGGAGTGATAATGACAATTTAGATTAATTAACTTAATGTAAAGGCAAAAATGACAAAAACAAATATCTTTTAGTGAATTAATTTTTAAAATCCGTTATATAAATTATCTTTTTGACTATAAATATTCATTGGAAATCAAAAAAATATTTCCTACATCATGGTATTTTTTTATAAATTTTAGACATCAAATAATTTAAATTATTTATGACATAATGATGATGCAATATTTACCTCATTAATAAAGGAGTTAAATAAATAAGATTATAAATATTAAAAAAATATCCCAAACCTATACAATTATTATTGGATGATTTAATTTCTACCATGAGTCATCTTATATTTGACTTTAATTAGTTTTGGATCTTTAGAAACTGAACATCATTATATAATAAAATAATATTATCACACTTTCCTAAAGGGCCCCTCCTCCCCCTTATAAAAAGCCCTCACTTATAACCTATTCCTAACACAAAAAAAGACTTTAGACTTGTCCAAAATCTTCTCAATTAATCTCCCTATATCCCTCTCCTCCTCCAAGAATCCTTACCTTAGGCATAAGGAACTTCAAGAAGTCCTTTTGGTTCAATCCAAAGGAAGTTACCCAAATTAAAGGTAACCGTTTCTATTAACTTCCTTTCTTTTATTTTACTTCTCCAAGACCTAAACTATTTTTATTACATTATTTTATAAAAATACTAGTATCTTCAATATACTAGGATGTTTTTATGAGAATTATTCAAACTACACAAACACACATATCTATCTAATGGGTGAAGAACATATTGTTTCTGTGGATGGAAAACTAACGCCTCATGAGACGATGATTTTTCGATGATCTCCTCTCGTCTTTCATGGTGGCCATTAAGATGAAACTATATATATATATATGATATATATTATGTTTATTTTTTCTTCATTTTTCTATATTTTTGTTTTATAGTATACCTTTATGGTTACCATTTTGGGTAAACACGATAATTTCATTTGAGGAAGTAAGGACTACCGCCCCCTCAAAGTGATATGACTCTTTAATACGATATATGAGATTTATAAAGGATGAATTTAATGATATTATATAGAATATTATACTATAATTATAATATACCTATGTATCATTATGTTTTAATTCCATTAAAATAATAAATTGAAATGAAAGTAGCGTTCATGCGTACGTACGGATTACCATCTCCATGAACTGTGCATTTCATTTCTTACCTCCAAATGATATGTAATGTTATAAATATATATATATATATATATAATGTATATATATTATATATATGATATCTAAATAATGAATTTCATTCTGGATATAATGGACTATTTCTACATGGACAAATTGTATTTATAAGAAGTCCATTTTTGACTCAAGTACCAAATATCGACAAAATGAACATTATTAACATGAATGATTACATAATGTTAATAACATGGTAATAAGTGATATAAAAGGAATAATAAACTTGAATAAGGTTCTTAAGCAAGTAAAAATTAAATTTAGTTTATTATTTCGGATATTAAATAACGAACGAGTCAAGTCCGACACGAGGTAAGGAACTTCCTCTCAATCTCCTTTCATTGAGGCATATTTAGTTTTATGAATGTCTTTATTTTATACTGTATAAACCCCTTTGAATTTTAATTTCATTCAAAGAGAATATTTTTATATGAATCATTTTACTAAACAAAAGAAATGATTTTTTTTAATGTAGGTGGTGACAACGACCTTTCCACCACCGTGAGTATTATTTGATCTTTGGATTCCTTAACAAGTCGTAATGTTTTTAAAAGGAAAAATAAATACCATATAATATTTTTATGTATTTTGGTATTGAAAATTATTTTGAGAATGGATTTATTATTTCAAAATCTTGAAATTATATTTTGTTATTTCAATGTGGAAATGTTAGCTTCCCTTTATAATTATGTTATGTGTTATGATCATGTTATGGTTCTTGGGCATTATTTACGTATATGGGTGGTTCCCTGATAAACCTAGGGTGGGAGAGCCCGATATATCTTTACAATTAATTGAGTAACGTAATGGAGGTAAACATGAATGTTTCTACTAAGAGATTTAGAGAATATACTATGATTGGTATTCAAAAGTAACTCCCTATATAGCTGTGATAGCTATAATATAATTATGTTTTGGATGCCACAAGATACCTTTTTGATTTATGACTTATATGTGTTATTCATAAAATCTTATGATTTAATGAGGTAAGTAAAAGAGTTCATGTTTTGAATGTATTTATGAACAAATGTTTTCTTTCTTTGTTTAATAACCCTTACTTATCTTTTTATGCTCATACCATGTTTGGAATTTTTTTCACAGGATTTAAAGATGAATAGGGTCAAGGATGGGATCAAGGAAAAGTCATGTTGTCTAAAACCTGGAACTAGACATGAAACTTTTTTTCAAGAGTTTTAATTTTATGAAAAAATGGAAACTATGTAGAAGTGTCTACTTTGTAATCTTTTGAGATGTAATAATTACATCCTAATTATCTAAAACTCTATATGTGAATAGATCCTCAATGTGAATTATTCATTTAATTCAATATTATGTAATGTTTATGGTCAGGCCCTTATAGTTGGTATCAAAGTTCAGTTTAGATAAATTTAGGATATATGGTATTGTAAAATTAATATCCGTAAAGTAATTTATGTTAATATTGAAATCATATAGCATTTACAGATTACCATGTTGCTTCACCTAATATATTTCTATGTTTAGAATGGTTTTTCGTAGAGGAAACATGGCAGCTATATTGGGACGACATCAAGAGTAAGAAAACCTTCCAAATCAGCAACCTGAGATGGTTGGAATCAGAACTGAATAGTTTGTTGCCATGAAGTCACAATTGAATTAGGATATAAATGGTGGTGTTATCCATGAAAAAGATCAACCAAATCAACCGCAGAGGAACATGTTAGTTGTGGAGCATTTCATGAGGCAACATCCCCCATGATTTAGAGGATCATCTAACCATATGCTTGAAGAAGGGTGGATTAAAGTACTGTAAAATATTTTAGATTTCATGGGTTGTTCAGAACATCAAAAGGTTAACCTCGATGTTTACCGTTTCGTAGGTGAAGTTGATCAGTGGTTGTCGATGGTGAAAAATATCAAGGATAATGAGGGGATTGATGCTCTTAATTGGGATGAATTCAAAGGTATGTTTTTTCAGAAATATTTTCCTAAGGTGTTTCATCTTAGAATGGAAAAACAATTCCTGGAATTGAGGCAGGAGGATGACTCACTGGATGCTTATGAGTAAAAATTCACTTGACTGGCAAGGTATGCTCCAAATTTCATATGAGATCTTGATAGTAAAATCAACAGTTTATTCTCAGGATTAAAGCCAAAGTATCAAAGGGATTTAGCTTCTCGTGAGTTCAAAAGTTATGAAAAACATGTTCGTTGTGCGGAGAAGGTGGAAATGGAGTTTTCTGATGATCTGGTGTTATTTGTGAAACAACATAATAAGAGGTCAAGGTGGTAGGCAAAAGGGAATAACTCTTCAAAAAATTATGATGGTAAGAAACTTATGTTTACAGTTTGTGAAAATTGTGGTAAAAAGCATACTGGGGAATGTCTTTTGAATTCTGTTAAGTGCTACTGATGTGGTAAAATGGTACATAAGGCTTGTAATAGCATGAAAAAATATCAAGGTAAATATATGATAAAATCTGATTTATAGTCTGTAAAATGTTTTAAGTGCATTGAAATGGGTCATTATGCAATTGAGTGTCCAATAAAGAACTCAACTGAAGGAAAGCAGCCAGAATAAAAGAAGAAATGGGTGGTGAAGTCCTTTGCAAATACTTGAGCAGATGTTGGGCCATCAAATGAAGTTGTATCAGGTACACTATTTGTTTGTTCAGATTATGCCAATGTGTTGTTCGATTCAGGGTCTACACACTCATTCATTTCGAAGAAGTTTTCTAGTAAATTGGGAATTCCATCTCAAGATATGAATACCTATCTTACGGTAAAAACACATGGCTGAAAATTTGAGACAAAAAGAAAACATAAGAACATTTATGTCCTTGTGTGTAGAAAGAATCAACCTATAAACCTTATTGTTTTGTCTCTAGTAGAGTTCGATGTTATTTTGTGTATAGATTGGATTTCTTTTTATCATGCTAAGATTGAGTACAGATCTAAAGAGGTTTATTTTCATAAATATTTACAGTTTGTGTACAAGAATGAATCTTTTATTTTGATAACATATCAGGAAGCTGAGAAACTAGTAAAAGATGAAAATGATTGTTACCTTGCACATATAGTTGAAAATATAGTAACTGTTCATATTAATGATGTGCCTATGGTAAATGAGTATCTTGATGTTTTACTGATGAGTTTCCTAGTATTATACCTGATTAGGAAGTTGAATTTACTGTTGACTTAGTTTCCGATGCTAAGACAACTTCAAAAACCCTTATTGAATGGCTCAAATTGAACTTTTAGAGTTAAAGAATCAATTGTAGGAGTTTTTAGATAAAGGTTTCATTTGCCCTAGCACATCACAATGGGGTGAACCTGTATTTTTTGTTAAAAAGAAAGATGGTTCAATGAGACTTTGCATTGATTATAGAGCATTGACTAACAACACTGTTAAGAATAAGTGTCCTTTTCCCTATATCAATGATTTGTTTGATCAGCTCCAAGGAGCTTATAATTTTTCGAAGATTGATTTGCGGTCGGGGTACCATCAGTTTAATGTAAAGGAATCAGACATTCTGAAGACCACATTTCATACAAGACATAACCATTATGATTTTTTAGTTATGCCTTTTGGATTAACCAATGCACCTGCAGTATTCATAGATCTTATGAATAGAATTTTACATGAATTATTTGATAAATTTGTGGTTGTGTTCATTGATGATATTTTGGTTTATTCCAAAATTAAATAGGTACATGAGAATCATTTAAGGGTTTTCTTACAAACCATAAAATAAAATAAAATGTATGGTAAATTCAACACGTGTGATTTTGGGTTGCAACAAATATTTTTCCTTGGTCACATTGTTTCAAAAAAAGGCATAACGATTGATCCTGCTAAAACAAAAGTTGTTGAAGAGTGGCCAAGACCCACAAATATAACCGAGATTCATAGTTTTCTTAGTTTGTAAGTCTTTTACCAGAGGTTTGTTGATAATTTTGCACAGTTATCTAGTCCAATGACTAAGTTAACTCGAAAAGGTGTTAAGTTGATCTGGACAAAATAATGTGATGATTGTTTTCAGGAATTGAAAATAAGATTGTTTAATGCTCCCGTTTTGGCACTACCATCTAGAAATGGTGAGTTTTTTTATCTAAATTGATGCTTAGTTGAAAGGAATTGGTTGTGTCCTAAATTAAAATGATCAGGTAATTGCTTATGCTTCACGTCAGTTGAAACCACATGAGTTAAATTACCCTACACATTATTTGGAATTAGCTACTATTGTTTTTGCTTTAAAAATTTGATGGCATCATTTGTATGGAGTAAAATGTAAAATATATACTGATCACAAAAGTTTAAAGTATACATTCACTCAAAAATAATTGAACATGAGATAGAGGAAATGGATGGAATTAATTAAGGATTATGATTGCATGATCCATTACCATCCGGAAAAATCAAATAAAGTGGCTGATTCTTTGAGTTGGAAAATTAATGCTTCATTAACCATGTTACATTTAGAATAAGATCCTTTTTTTATTAGAAAAACGTAGGCATAGAAGTTGTTGGTGCAGAAAATTCTTCTATTTTGTTTCAGGTTTCAGTGATATCATTTCTATCAGAAAAAATTGATCAAGTATAGAAGGAATACAGTGAGTTACAGAAAAAGTTAGAGTTGGTTCAGAAGGGTAAGTTTCCCGAATTTAACATTGATAATAATTGGGTTTTGAGATTTGGAAAATAATTATGTGTGCCTTGTGATTCACAGTTGAAGAATGAGTTGTTATGTGAAGCTCATAGTTCCCCATTTTCAGTTCATCCTGGAAGTAGTGAGATGTATAGAGATCTTCGTGAGTATTACTGGTGAGATGGAATGAAAAGAGATATTGCTGATTTTACTGTGAAGTGTTTGACTTTCCAACAGGTTAAAGCAGAGTGATAGTTGTTGAAAGGGATGCTTCAGCCTTTACCGGTGGCAGAGTGGAAATGGGAAAATATATCCATGGACTTTGTTGTGGTATTACTAAAGACATCTCGAGATAATAATGCAATCTGGTTTTTTTTGATCGATTGACTAAATCTACTCATTTCCCTCCTATTCGAGATACATTGTCTCTATGACAACTTTCTCGGTTGTATGTTAAAGAGATTGTCAGGTTGCATGGATTTCCCCTCTCCATTGTATATGATCATGATCCCAGGTTTACTTCTAAATTTTTGAAAGGCCTTCATAATTAGTTGGGTACAAAATTAAATTTTAGTATATATTTTCATCCTCAATCAGATGGGAAATCAGAACGAACAATTCACACATTGGGGGATATGTTACGTGCTTTCACGATGGATTATCAGGGAAGTTGGGACCAATATCTTTATTTCATTGAATTTATATATTGTAATAGTTTTCATTCCAGTATAAAGATGGCTCCATTTGAGGAATTATATGGAAAGAATTGTTGAACTCTAGATTTTTGGGATTAGTAGGTGAAAGGAAGCTGATGGGACCAGAATTGGTAGAAGATATGGCCGAGAAAGTTCATTTGATTCAGATGCACATGAAAACTTCTCTTAGCAGACATAAAAGTTATGCAGATAACCAGAGGAAGGATATTCCTTTTGAGGTAGGTGATCATGTCTTTCTCAAAGTTTCTCCATGTAAAAGTGTGATGCATTTTGGTAATAAGGGAAAGTTGAGTCCAAGGTTTAATGGACCTTATGAAATTCTGGAGAAAGTTGGATCAATTTCATACAGAGAGGATTTACCTCCATGTTTATCCCATGTACACAATGTTTTTCATGTTTCAATGTTGAGAAAGTATATTCTGGATCCATCTCATGTTTTGATCCCAGAGGTAGTTCAGTTGGTAGAGAATCTCTCTTATGAAGAACAACCAGTTCAGATTCTTAACTGAAGAGAGAAAGTGTGGTGGAATAAGGTAATTCACTTGGTTAAAGTTTTGTGGAAAAACCATATGGTTGAAGAGGCAACATGGGAATCTGAAAATGCTATGAGGGATAAATACCCCAAAATATTTTGATAAGTAAAATTGCGAGGATGAAATTCCCAAAAGGGGGAAGGATGTAACATCCCAGGTAAATAAATAATAATAAATATTTCATATTTATTAATATTTTTGAATTAAATATTAATTTTACATTAAAGGGGTTTCTATGTTTGACAGCGTACCTGATACGCAACAACAGATTTCTTTTAACTCTTACATTGTACATTAATAATATAATATTATTATTTTAAATGGTAGTTAACTCCTAGCCATTGTATTGGTAGGAATGAACAAAACTAACTATAATATGATTATACATGTTTGTTAAATGTATTTACATTTATGCAATACAAATTTAGAGGCTTAAAATATGAATGAATCTAATTTGAAGCATAATTTACATTAAAAGGTCGATTTACCGCTTTTTAATGAAGAACCCTCTTTAAATCTAGTTTTGGTCATTTTTATATGTTCTATTTGACCAAATAAAATTATTCTTTTTATTTGGGACATCAAAATTTACTTTGGGTAATTTTTTGGTATTTTTCTGATAAAGTTCATTTTTAAATAAATAGTGAAAAATATTGTATTTGAATTCCAAAGTGCCTTTTAATATAATTTATTTATATTGTTAGATTATATTTTTAATTGGTTTTAAAGTGAAATTAGAATATATTTTTACCATTTAATCCAATGTTTATTGGAATTAATTTCACTTTGAAATTGGACATAAACAAGTATCAATCTTTTGATAGTTATTGTTTCTTAAAAACACACTATTTATTTTGATAATGAGAATTAATTTTAAATTAATTAATGCAAATTATATGTTTATAATTTGGAAAAATATACAACATTTTTGAATTTGGACTATCAAATATATCTTCGGCTGAATGTTTGGTATTTTTCTGAAAAACTTCATTTTTTATAAAAAGTTGAACAACTTAGTAATAGTTAAAAAACTGACTTTTTCATTTAAATGAGATTTTACCACTTCTATGAATTTAATTTCAAAAATCCTACATACATGGTTGTTTTTAGTAAGTAAAATTTTGTTCAATAAGATGAAAATAATTTTTTTCTCAACAGTAACTTTTGACTTTTTTTACCACGATTAAAGATAAATAGGGAAATTCAAGGTAAAATGAATATTATAATAATTCAGAATTACATTAACATATGTCCAAACCTTATTGGTTGAGTCATTTACAACCATGGACATCTTTTTGTTGATTTTGTGACCCCATTGAGCCACTTGGGAGTGATAATGACAACTTAGATTAATTAACTTAATGTAAATGGAAAAATGACAAAAACAAATATCTTTTGGTATATTAATTTTTTCAAAGGGTTATATAAATTATCATTGCGACTATAAATATTAATTGGAAATATAATCATATTTCCTAAATCATGGTATTTTGTTTATAATTTTTGGACATAAAATAATTTAAATTATTTATGACACAATAATGATGTAGTATTTACCTCATTAATAACATATTTAAATAAATAAGATTATAAATATTAAAACAATATCCAAAACCTATCCTATTACTATTGTATGATTTTATTTTGACCCTGAGTCATCTTATATTCTACTGTAATTAGTTTTGGACCTTTATAAACTTAATACCATTATATAATAAAATAATATTATCACACTTTCCTAAAGAGCCGCTCCTCCCCCTTATAAAAAGACCTCAATTTTAACCAATTCCTCACACCTCTCAAGAATTTAGGCTCGTCCAAACTGTTCCCAATTAAGTTCCCTACATCCCTCTCCTCCTCCTAGAAGCCTTACCTTAGGCATAAGGCACTTAAATAAGTCCTTTTGGTTCAAACCAATGGAAGTTACCCAAATTAAAGGTAACAACTTCTCTTAACTTCTTTTCTTTTATTTTACTTCTCCAACCCCTAAACTATTTTATTACTTTATTTTATAATGGTACCAGTATCCTCAATACACTAGGTTGTTTTTATTAGAAGTATTCTAACTACACTAACACACACCTCCATCTAATGGGTGAATAACATACTATTTCTATGGATGACAAACTAACGCCTCACGTGACGATGATTGTTCAATTATCTCCTACTACCTATCATGGTGGCCATTATAAAGACAATATATTTATATATGATATACATTATGTTTATGTTTTCTTCATGCTTATGTATTTTCTTTTATAGCATACCATTATGTTTTCCATTATGGGTAAAGGCGATAATTTCATTTGGGGATGTGCGGACTACCACACCCTCAAAGTGATATGACTCATTAATACCATATTTGAGGAGTATAAAGGATGGAGTTGATGACATTATATATGATATTATTATGTTATTATAATATACATTTTTATCATTATTTTTTAATTCCATTAAAATAAGAAATAGAAATGAAATTATCATTCCTGCGTATGTACGACTTTCCGTCTCCATGAACAGTGCATTTCATTTCATACCTCCAAATGATATGGAGTGTTATAAATATAAATATATACTGAATATATATGATAGATATGATATCTAAATAATGAATTTCATTCTGGATATAATAGAATATTGACCACAGGGACAACTTGTAATTATAATAAGTCCATTTTTCACTCAAGTAACAAATATCGACAAAATGAACATTATTAACTTGAATCATTACAAAATGTTTATTACATGGTAACAAGTGATATAAAAGTCCCAATAAACACGAAAATTTTTATTAAGTAAGTAGAAATAAATTTTAGTTTATTATTCAGGATATTAAAGAACGAACGGGCCAAGTCGGACACGAGGTAAGGGACTTCATCTCAATATCCTTTCATGGAGGCATATTTAGTTTTATAGACGACATTATTTTATACAGTGTATAAACCCCTTTGACTTTTCCTTTCATTCAAAGGGAATATTTTTATATGAAGCATTTTACTAAACGACAAAAAGGATTTTTTTAACATAAGCGGTGACAACGACCTTTCCACCACCGTGAGTATTATTTGATCTTTGGATTCCTTAACAAGCCGTAATGTTTTTAAATGGAAAAATAAATACCATATACTCTTTTTATGTATTTTGTTATGGAAAATGATTTTGATAAGGGATTTATTATTTCAATATCTTGAAATGATATTTTGTTATTGCAATGTGGAAATTTTATCTTTCTTTTATTCTTATGTTATGTGTTATGATCATGTTATGGTTCTTGGGAATTATTTACAAATACAGGTTGTTCCATGATAAACCTAGGGCGGGTGAGCCCAGGATAGCTCTACAATGCATTGGGTAACGTGATAGAGGTAAACAGGAATGTTTCCCCTAAGTGATTTAGTGAATATATTGTGATGGGTATTCCAAAGTAACTCCCTATGTTGCTGTGATAGCTACAATATAAGTATGTTATAGATGCCACAAGTTACCTTTATGATTTATGATTTCTATGTGTTATTCATAAAATCTTATGATTTCCTGAGGTAAGTAAAAGAGATCATGTTTTGTATGTATTTATGAAAAAATTCTTTCATTATTTATTTTATAACCCTTACTGAGCTATTTATGCTCATCCCAAGTTTTGAAATGTTTTCACATGACTTAATGATGAATAGGGTCAAGTATGGGATCAAGGAAAAGTCATGCTGTCTAAAACCTGGAACTAGACATGAATCTTTTTTTCAAGAGTTTTTATTTTATGAAAAAATGGAAACTATGTTGAAGTGTCTACTTTTTAATATTTTGAGATGTAATAGTTATGTCCTAATTCTCTAAAACACTAAACCTAAAAAGATCCTCAATTTGAATTATTCATTTAATTCAATATTATGTAATGTTTATGGCCAGGTCCTTATAGTTAGTATCAAATGTCAGTTCAGATAACTTTAGGAGTTAGGTTATTGTTAAATTAATATCCATAAAGTAATTTATGTTAATATTGAAATCATATAGAATTTACAGATTACCATGTTGCTTCACCTAATATATTTCTGTATTTAAGAATAGTTTTCCACAGAGGAAATACAGAAATTTGTTGGGACAACATTAGGAGGAAGAAAACCTTCCAAATCTAAAACCTGAGATGGTCAGAATCGGAATTGAACAGTTTGTTGTAATGATGGCACAATTAACTAAGGATAAAATTATGGTGGTATCCATGCATGAGATCAGCCAGATCAACCACAGAGGAACATGTCAGTAGTGGAGCATTTCATGAGGCAACATCCCCCATCATTTAGAGGATCATCTAACCCTGTGCTATTAGAAGGGCGGATTAAAGCACTAGAAAATATTTTCGATGTCATGAGTTATTCAGAACATCAAAAGGTTAGTCTCATTGTTTACCATTTCTAAGGTGAAGCAGATCAGTGGTGGTTGATAGTGAAAAATATTAGGGATAATGAAGAGATTGATTCTCTCAATTGGGATGAATTCAATGGTATGTTTCTTGAGAAATATTTTCCTAAGGTGGTTCATCTTAGAATGGAAAAACCATTCCTAGAATTGAGGTTGGAGTATGACTCAGTGGATTCATATGAAGAAAAATTCACTCGACCAGAAACGTATTCCCTAAATTTCATACAAGATCTTGATAGTAAAATCAACAGTTTTTACTCAGTATTAAAGACAATGTATCGAAGGTGTTTAGATTATCATGAGTTGAAAAGTTATGAAAAACTTGTTCATTGTGAGGATAAGGTGGAAATGGAGTTTGCTGATGATCAAGTTTTCTTTGAAAAACAACAGAATAAGATTTTGAGGTGGCATGTGAATGGGAAGAACTCTTCAAAAAAGTCTGATGGTAAGAAACTTTTGATTACAGTTTGTGAAAATTGTGCTAAAAAGCATTCTGGGGAATTTCTTTTGAATTATAATAAGTGCTACCAATGTGGTAAAATTGGACATAAGGCTTGTAATTGAACTGAGAAATATTAGGGTAATGGTAACACAAAATACGATTTATAGTCAGTAAAATGTTTTAAGTGCAACGAAATGGGTCATTATGCAAATGAGTGTCCAACAAAGAACTCAACCGGTGGAAAGAAACTAGACTACTAGCAAACATGGGTGGTGAAATCCTTTGCAACTACTTCAGCAGATGTTGGTCCATCTAATGAGGTTGTATCAAGTACACTATTTTGTTGTTCAAATTATGCCAATGGGTTTTTTCATTCAGGGTCTACACACTCTTTCATTTCTATGAATTTCTCTAGTAAATTGGAAATTCCATATCAAGATATGAAGACATAACTTATGGTAAAAACACATGGATGTAATGTTGAGACAAAAAGAAAACATAAGAACATTCATGTCCTTGTGTGCAGAAATAATCAACCTGCAAACCTTGTTGTTTTGCCTCTAGTGAAGTTTGATGTTATTTTGGGTATGGATTGGCTTTCTTTTTATCATGATAAGATTGACTGCAGAGCTAAAGAGGTTTCTTTTCAGAAAGATTTATGTTTTGTGTACATGAATAAACCATTTATTTTGATAACATATCAGGAAGTTGAGAAACTAGTAAAAGACAGAAATGAATGTTACCTTGCACATATTGTTGAAAATAAAAGAAATGTTCAGATTAATGATGTGTCAGTGGTAAATGAGTATCTTGATGTTTTTTCTGATGAGTTTCCTGGAATTATACATAATCGGGAAGTTGAATTTACTATTGACTTAGTTCCTGAGGCTAAGACAATTTCAGACCCCCCTTATCGGATGGCTCAAATTGAACTTTTAGAGTTAAAGAAGCAATTATAGGAGTTATTAGATAAAGGTTTCATTTGACCTAGTACATCACCATGGTGTGATCTTGTATTTTTTTGTTAAAAATAAAGATGTTTCAATGAGACTTTGAATTGATTATGGAGCATTGAATAACATCACTGTTACGAATAAGTAACCTTTGCCTCATATTGATGATTTGTTTTATGATCTCTAGGGAGCTCAATATTTTTTGAAGATTGATTTGAGGTTGGGGTACCATCAGTTGAAATTAAAGGAATCATACATTCTAAAGACCGAATTTCATAAAAGATATGGTCATTATGAATTTTTAGTTATGCCTTTTTGTTTAACCAATAAACCTTCTGTATTCATGGCTCTTATGAATAGAATTTTCTGTGAGTTCTTGTATATGATTGTGGTTGTGTTCATTGATGACATTTTGGTTTATTCCAAAAGTAAAGAGGAACATGAAATTCATTTAAGGATTTTCTTGCAAACCGTAAAAGAAAATAAACTGTATTGGAAATTCAGTAAGTGTGAGTTTTGGTTGCAAATGTTTTTTCCTTGGTCACATTGTTTCAAAAAATGGCATAATGGTTGATCCTACTAAAACAAAAGTTGTTTAAGAATGGCCAAGACCCACAAATATAACTTAGATTCGTAGTTTTATTGGTTTGGAAGGTTATTACTAGAGTTTTGTTGTAACTTTTTCATGGTTATCTAGTCCAATGACTTAGTTAACTCAAAATGGTGTTAACTTCATCTGGACCAAAGAACATGATGATTGTTTTCAGGAATTGAAAAGAAGATTGGTGAATGATCTAGTTTTTGAACTGCCATCCAGAAATGGTGAGTTTGTTATCTATAATGATACTTCGTTGAAAGGACATGGTTGTGTCTTAATGAAGAATGATCATGTAATTTCTTATGCTTCACGTCAGTTGACACCACATGAGTTAAATTACCCTACACATGATTTGGAATTAACTACTGTTATTTTTTGCTTTAAAAATTTGGAGGCATCATTTGTATGGAGTAAAATATGAAAGATATTCTGATCACAAAAGTTTAAAGTATATATTCACTCAAAAATAATTGAACATGAGACAGAGGAGATGGATGGAATTAATCAAGGATTATGATTGCATGATCCATTACCATCCGAAAAAAGTAAATAAAGTGGTTGATGATTTGAGTCGAAAAAAGTAATGCTTCATTAACTATGATACATTTGGAACAAGATCCCTTGGTTTTTGATTTGATAAACTTTTTCATAGAAGTTGTTGGTGCAAAAAATTATTCTTTTTTGTATCAGGTGTCAGTAAGATCATCTCTATCAGACAGGATTATGCAAGAACAGAAGGAAGACAGTGAGTTACATCAACGGTAGAGTTGGTTCAGAAGGGTATGTTTCCTAAATTTAACACTGATAATGGCTATGTTTGGGGATTTGGAAAGAGATTATGTGTGCCTTAGGATTCATAGTTGAAGAATTAGTTGTCATGTGAAGCTCATAGATTGACGTTTTCAGTTCATCCTGGAAGTACTTAGATGTATAGAGATCTTTGTGAGTATTACAGGTGGGATGGAATGAAAATGGATATTTCTGATTTTACTATGAAGTGTTTGACTTGTCAGCAGGTTAAAGAAGAGTGACAGTTACCGAAGGGGATGCTTCAGCCTATACCGGTGCCAGAGTGGAAATAGGAAAATATATCCATGGAATTCGTTGTGAGATTACCAAATACATCTCGAGGTAATAATGCAATCTGAGTTATTGTTGATCAATTGAGTAAATCTGCTCATTTCCTTCCATTTTGAGATACATGGTCTCTAAATCAATTTTCTCGTTTGTATGTTAAAGATATTGTCAGGTTTCATGGATTTCCCCTCTCTATTGTATTTGATCATGATCCCAGGTTTACTTCTAACTTTTGGAAATACCTTCAGAAGTTGTTGGGTACTAAATTAAATTTTAGTAAAACTTTTCATCCTCAATAAGATGGGAAATCAGAATGAACAATTCAGACATTAGAGGATACGTTCAATGCTTTCTCGATGGATTATCAGGGAATTTGGTACCAACATCTTTCTTTTGTTGAATTTTCATATAATAACACTTTTAATTCCAGTATACAGATGGATCTATTTGAGGCATTATATGGAAAGCGTTTTCGAACTCCAACTTTTTGGGATGACATAGGTGAAATGAAGCTGATGGGACCAGAATTGGTAGAAGAGATGGTAGAGAAAGTTCAGTTGATTCAGAAGCACATATGAATAGCTCTGAGAAGAATGAAAAGTTATGCAGATAACCAGAGGAAGGATACTTCTTTTGAGGTAGGTGATTATGTCTTTCTCAAAGTTTCTCCATGGAAAAGTGTGATGCGTTTTGGTAAGAAGGGAAAGTTGAGTCTGAGGTTCATTGGACCTTAAGAAATTTTAGAGAAAGTTGGATCAATTGCATACATAGTGGCTTTACCTCCAACTTTATCCCAGGTACACAATGTTTTTCAAGTTTCAATTTTGAGAAAGTATATGCCAGATCCATCTCATGTTTTGAGCCCAGAGGTCGTTCAGTTGGAATAGAATCTATCTTATGTGTAAAGACCCATAAAATTCAAGGGAAATTTTTTCTTATTTTTCTTTGGGATTTTACAAGAACGCAGTTTCAAACGGCACTTGATTCCGAGGCCCGGTGTGCCCGGAATTTCTAACCGAAGTTTAGCTCAGGTACGTTCAGTGAACGAACGAGCATGAATTTCTAACTTTTGAACCGGTGCTCGGAATTGAATTTCGAGGGCACCGATGGAACCGTAGCGCCGGTAATTGATTAGGAACACCTATTCCAGAGTTGCGTTTTCACGAGAGTTGATGATAAAAATTGTGGAAGTTTATTTTATAATTATTCTACAAATTTTATTTTTTACTCTAAGTGTTTAATCCTTTGGAGGGAAGTTGGGTAACCACCCAACCTCCCTTGGGAGGTTATGAGGGTGGTGGGGCCCACACGAACCCCACCCCTTCATATCCTCTAACCCCCCTCAACTCACCATTAATGTGGTTAACTAAAGTTTATGAAACTTATGGATTTAATGTTGTGAGTTTAATGTAAGTTTTTGAAATTCAAACCCTTGAATTTCAAAAGGCTTGTTGTGTTAATAAAATAAGAAAGGAGCTTATTTTATTTTGTTGTTTGAGTTTTTTCGTTGAGAGATTTTGGGAAGAACATCTTCTTCTTGATGAAGAACAAGAAGAACGAACGATCTCCGACGTGGAACGCCGAGCCCTCGGAGACCGTCTTCCACGACACCGACTCACGACGCGACGTCTTCTTCCATGACGTTATTCTTCCGCGACATCTCTTTCCGCGATGGTTTTCCACGACGAAATCTTCGTCAACGTCTTCGAATCCTCGTTTCGTGACGCCGACGTTTGTCATCTATTTTATCAAGGTAGGGGTTTATTTTATTTAATTATTTTCTGTTCATGAATTCTAGTTTGTCGTTCTTCGTGGATAAATGACTAATTAATAACAATTAACGAGTGGGGGCCGGACCGCACAAACATGGCCGACCCTCCTCCTTTATCCTTGTTTGATTCCTTGTGGATGGAACGGAATGGCGTGGTGCAGTCTCATCAAGTGGGAATCACACGGTAAGTAATACGTGACGCCGTCGCACCACGCCATGAAGTTGATCAAGGACGTGACGCCGTCGCACCGCGTCGAAGAAAACCGAAGACGCTGCGGCCGGAGCGGGGCCGCGGCGGAGGGGGCGCGGTGCCGTCGCACCGCGCCGGATGAATCAAGCCACGGCCGGTTCCGGGCCGTGGCAGAGCAGGGTGACCGGCGGCCGGTTCTGGGCCGCCAGTCTCGGCGATGGAGGAAAGGACCGGCCTTCGCCGGTCCTTGTCGGCAGAACCGGCCGGCTAGTGTGGGCCGACCGGATAAAAGGGAGCCGGGGAAATTAATTCCCCCGACCGGCTATGCAAAACGGCCCCCTTAATTGGGGGGCCGCGGTTTCACCAGGGGCAGGCCCCCCCCCTTGCCGAAACGGCTCGGCCACTGGTTGAGCTGGCCAGCGCGCTGGGCACGCTGTGCCCAGCTGGGCCGCGCCCAGGCCGGGCCGGGCCGACCCGGACCCGGGGCGGGTCGACCCGATTCGGGCCGACCGGGGGGCTCGGGCCGGGTCGGTCCGGGCCCGAAACCCCCGTTTTCGGACCGTCTTATGTCTTTTTCCCATAACATGGGCTGTGGACCTCCGATCGACGCACCGTCAGTTGCGATGCGATCCTTGAATCGAGTCGGTCGGTTCGGTATATCGCACTCAAAGTTTTGGAATACTTTGAGTTCAGCCGGGTTGGTTCGTACACGAAACCAACCGGGCCCTCGGAGCAGAAACGCTCATATCTTAAGCTCCGGACGTCCGAATGATGTGCCGTCGACTTTGTTGGTTTCCTCTTAGTGAGACGGATCTTTTGGCTTACTCCTCCCAAGGTTTGGATGCAGGTGGAGTACGGTTGGGTTGGTTTTGCCTTAAAAACCAACCGGGCCCCTGAGACGAAAAGGCCAATAACTCTCAGACCGGGCGTCCGATTGACGCACCGTCTGTGACGTTGAGTTCCTATTGACAATATGGAAACTTTGGATACATCAACTCTGGACTATGTGTCAGTTGATGTATCAGCCTCTCGGCTCGTGGAGCGGACCCTCCCGAACGAGCTTGCTGTGTGCGGGAACCCTAGAGCTGGCTGCAACTGCTACTGTGACTGCGACGACGACTGTGTAGAGATCCTCAGTGGATTCGACGATGACAACTACAGAACTCAGCGATCCTGTGTGGATCAGTGCTATCGATCCTGTGTGGGTCCGATCTTGTGTGGGTCAGCGTTCAACGGTTCTGTGTGAGCCAGCGCCTACAGATCCTGTGTGGGTCCAATCCTGTGTGGGTCATTGCGGGGGTTAGTACCTATCGATCCTTTGTGGGTCCGACGACTTAGATGGATCAGTGATCATCCGTATCGTCTTTCAAAGAAGTATACCTGTGTGAGATAAATCCTGTTTTATTTTCCTGTGTGGACTGTGTTGTGCTATCCTGTGTGGATTTACATTTTTCTTTCCTATGTGGATTGAGTTGTTCTTTCCTGTTTGGATTACTTTTTGCTTCCTGTGTGGAATACGTTGCTTTCCTGTGTGGAATGGGTTGTACATGGGCTCAGATGTTGGATCCGAATGAGAATTGATGACTTAGGTATATGTATGGGCATATAACTAAGCAGTGTCGGATGTTACTTCATGATTGTATCTTTCCTTTGTGGTTTATCCTTTGTGGATTTTGGGAGAACTTCGGGGGTATCAGGGTCCCTACTGAGTAGCTTATACTCACCCCTGCACAGGATATGCCTGCACTACGTTGTGTTGGTTGTTGACGACGGAGAACACTGATCGTGGTGGAGGCTTGTGGAGCAGGATGGTACCTGGAGGTGGACCACTGGGCAGGACGTACTCGGAGCAGTAGGCTGGACCGAGGAGCAGTGGAGGCTTTCTATACCCACCCTTCAGGTGGGATTCCCAGTGGACAACTCGTCGTTGTAGCTTTACCTTTCAGTTGCTGTTTCCCTTTTCGAGTTGTACTTTACTTTCAGTTTGAGTTTGTATACTGGCCCACTTACTTTTCCACACTTACTCTTGTACCAGCTTTTACTTAGTGTTTACTTCTTCCGCTTGCTTATTCTGTGGTGCTTGTTTACTTTACAAAGACAATGCCTTCCCTTTTTCCGGGATTTACCCCTTGGTGCTAGTCGCCAGCCCCTGGCCTATGGAAGGCGGGCTTGGGGTAGTCACGGCACGGGCCCCGAGGACGGGTCGTGAAAAATTGGTATCAGAGGAGTTCAGTTCTACCGCAGAACTACGGACTCTGATATTTTACTATATAAATCAATAGTGTTTAATGTATTGGGTGTGGTTATCAGTCCAGGGAGTCCAGTGTTGGTGCGGCAGCCGACGTATCTGTACACCAGGACCCTGACTTCTGATTTCCGACTTAATGCATGAAAACATTGATTGCATGTGTGTTTCAAGTTTTCTTTGTGATTACTTTGTATCAGCTCACCAGGTATACTGTAATGACCGTGGCGCACATATTTCCTTTTCAGGATGGCCCCATGATGGCAGCCAGCTAGGGTTCCGAGAGTCGAGCATGACGACAGCCCACCGACCGACGAGGCCTCGGTGTAGGGCCCTTTGTCAGCAGTGGCACCAGCGGTAGCTCTACCCGTCGGGCCACTGATGCTTCCAGCACCAGCCGCTGGCGATGCACGTCGCCTTAGTGCACTGCATGAGTTCCAGCGCCAGCGACCACCCAGGTTCCGCGGGGAGACGGACCCCCAGGCAGCCGAGGACTGGCTGGAGGCAGTGGTGAGAGTTTTCAGGTTAGTGAGGACACCAGCAGACCTCATGGTGATCCTCACAGCGAGCCTACTGCACGCAGCAGCAGGCAGATGGTGGATCTTGATGCTCCAGGTGCACGATGAGGCATCTCTTCTCTGGACGGACTTTGAGAGCCTCTTCTGCTCAGAGTTCGTCCCAGCCACCCTCCATGCGGTGCGCATCCAGGAGCTTCTTTAGTTGCGGCAGGGTAGCATGACGGTCGCCTAGTACTCGGTGAGTTTACCGATATCTCGTGCTACTCGACAGACATGGTACGGGACCCATTCTTCCGGGATCACACCTTTGAGCAGGGATTGAGACACGAGATCAGGGAATCGCTGATCTCCCTCAGCATTCCGACTCAAACAGGAGTACTGGAGCGATCCATTTTGATCGAGAGCTTTCTTGCTGAGTCTACACCAGCGCCGAGACCCACCGCAGGGCGGCACGTAGCAGAGTCTTCTGCATCAGGCAGTCGACAGATGACTCATGGGTCCAGGTAGACCAGACCCTCAGGAAGATGACCTCAAGGCACTGACTCAGCTGTTCGGGGCACATAGCGCGGAGCCAGTCTTTCGAGAGCCAGGCAGTGCTACTCATGCGGCGGGCAGGGCCACATGGCACGTGACTGCCCGACCCGCCGTGCCGCGGAGCAGCAGACGGTTGAGGGACCACCGAGGCAGAGGCAGAGGGTCGATCGTGGCAGTCCGCAAGGAGGAGGTGGACGAGGCAGTGGAGCTGGCCAAGTAAGAGGTGGTGGGCGATGCTTTGAGGCTCTACCACCACTACCACCAGGAGGTCCACCCCGACCACAGGGAGCTGGCAGACAGAGACATGCACAGCTCCAAGAAGTAGAGGCCTACGACCACGACACACCCAAGATGATTCGAGGTACTACCTGTGTCTATTACACCCATGCTTTAGTTCTTATAGACACAGGAGCGAGTCACTCTTTCATAGTCGCTGCCCTTGTTCGGAGCTTGGAGATTCTGACAGAGCCGTTGGCTCGATCCTTACGGATAGAGACTCCTACGGGTGCAGACTCAACGATTACGCATTGGTGCCGGCAGTGTGAGCTTACTCTAGGAGGAGAGAGCTTCGGCTGGGATCTTCTTGTAGCGACGTCGAGGCCTTACGACGTCATCTTGGGCATGGATTGGTTGTCTACATTCCATGCACAGATTGACTGTTTTAGGCGCACGATGTGATGTGTACGCACTGACGGGAGTAGGTTCATCTTCACCGGCGAGAAGGGAGCCTTCGTAGCACAGGATGGACTTCCGCAGAGGAGAGGACAACCTATCACTCATCAGTTGGCTAGCCTCATCCTAGGAGCAGTTGACGTGCGGAGTCCTGGTTTTCCTACAGTGGTGGATCAGTATGCGGGCGTCGTTCCCGGCGACGTTCCAGGGCTACCTCCTCGCAGAGAGGTAGAATTTTATATTGACCTATACCCCGGGACAACCCTGATATCGACTCCATCATATCGGATGGCCCCCGCCGAGCTTCGAGAGCTATGGGTACAGTTGGAGGACTTGCAGGGAAAGGGGTTCATCCGACCCAATGTTTCACCCTGGGCTTCCCCAATATTGTTCGCCAAGAAGACAGACAGGAGATTGCAACTTTGTGTCGACTATCGTCGCCTGAACCATGTGACACTAAGGAACAAGTATCCGCTACCGAGGATTGATGACCTTTTTGATCAGCTCAAGGGAGCATGGTGGTTCTCAAAGATAGACCTCAGGTCAGGCTATCATCAGCTCAGAGTTTGAGACGAGGACGTGCAGAAGACAGCCTTCAGATGTCGGTATGGCCACTATGAGTTCTTGGTTATGCCTTTCGGCGTAACCTATGCTCCAGCAGTGTTCATGGACCTCATGAACAGGATCTTTCAGCCATACCTCGATCGATTTGTCATGGTCTTCATCGACGACATTTTGATTTACTCGATGACTGAGGAGGAGCACGCCTACCACTTACGAGTTATACTAGACACACTCCAAGAGCACAAGCTTTACGGTAAGCTCTCGAAGTTCCAGTTCTGGATAGGTGAGGTCCACTTCTGGTACACGTCATCTCTGAGGCGGGAGTTGCAGTGGATCCTGCGAAGATCGAGGCAGTGCTATCTTGGGAGCCACCCAGGAGCCTGACGGAGGTGAAGAGTTTCTTGGGACTAGCTGGATACTACCAGAGATTCATGCCAGACTTCTCCAGAGTTGCGGCACCACTCTCAGCTTTGACGAAGATGGGGACACCCTTCGTGTGGTCAGACAGATGTCAGCAGAGCTTCCAGGAGCTGAGACAGAGATTGACCAGCGCACCTATCTTGAGGTTGCATGAGGAGGGAGAAGGGTACGTAGTCTAGTACTATGCATCAGGGACCAGACTCGGATGTGTCCTGATGCAGGAGTAGGCAGTGATCACCTATGAATCACATTAGTTGAGGCCTCATGATCAGAACTACGCTACCCAAGACCTGGAGTTAGCAGCAGTGGTCTTCGCTCTGAAGACATGGTGACACTATCTGATGGGCGAGCACTTTACAGTATTTTCTGACCATCAGAGTCTCAAATACATCTTCTCTCAGCAGGATCTGAATCTGAGACAACGGCGTTGACTCGAGTTTCTCCAGGACTATGACTTTGAGATATTCTATACTCCTGGGAAGGGGAACGTGGTAGCCGATGCTCTCAGAAGGAGGACGGGCATTCAACTACTTGAGGAGGCGACAAAGCAGCTAGCCTCTTTGCAGATATACTTCGTGGATAGAGATGGAGCAGCCTTTCTCCAGTCTCTCACAGTCACTCCTCCACTACTGCTGCAGGTCAGAGAGGCACAGCGTGGGGACACTGACTGTGAGATGCGGCGTGCACAGATATCCTTAAAACAGGCACCTGATGGTTTCTCCTATGGAGTAGAGCACATCATCCTTTTCAGAGGACGTACCTTGGTACCAGGTGCTTTACGGGAGGAGGTGCTGAGAGAGTTTCACACTTCTCCTTTGGCGGTACATCCTGGAGTGGAGAAGATGTACCAGGATCTCAGACGACAACACTGGTGGCCAGGCATGAAGAAGGCTATGGCGGAGTTCATTTCTCGATGCCTCACCTGCCAGCAGGTGAAGGCTGAGCACCAGGTACCAGCAGGCTTGGTACAACCCTTAGTGATCCCGGAGTGGAAGTGGGACGGGATATCTATGGACATCGTGACTGGACTTCCATGCACTTCTAGAGGTCACGACTCCATCTGGGTTATTGTCGACCGACTCACCAAGTCGGTGCACTTTCTACCCATCAGAGAGAAGGGCCCAGTGGAGAGATTGGAACAGCTTTACGTTTAGGAGATTGTACGGATTCATGGTTTTCCATCATCTATCGTCTCCGATCGAGATGCTCGCTTTACTTCCCGGCTTTGGAAGGGATTGCTGGAGGCGTTCGGGACATAGCTACATCTGAGCACAGCCTTTCACCCTCAGACGGATGGTCAGACGGAGAGGACCATTCAAACTCTCGAGGACATGCTCCGCGCATGTGTCCTCGACTTTGGTCACAGCTGGGAGGACCACCTACCCTTGGTGTAGTTTGCGTACAACAACAACTACCACTCCACCATTGGGATGGAAACATACGAGGCGTTGTACGATAGACCTTGCAGATCTCCTTTGTGCTGGACAGACCCTGGGGAGTCAGCACTTGTGGGACCAGAGATGGGCCAGGCCATGACAAAGAAGGTCTAGGGCATCCAGGATTAGATGAGGATAGCTCAGAGCCGGCATAAGTCTTATGATGATAGGAGACGGAGTCCACTAGAGTTCGAGGATGGCGACCACGTCTTCTTGCGTGTCTCATCTCGACGTGGATTACGTAGATTTGGCCGAGGAGGCAAGTTGTCTCCATGCTTCATCGGACCATTCTAGGTCCTCAGCAGGATTGGTGAGGTGGCTTATCGTCTGGCTCTACCACCTCAGTTGCACCGGGTGCACGACGTCTTCCACGTATCTTAGCTGAGGAGATACGTGCACGACCCGACGCATATCATTGACCATGGGGATCTTGACGTTGATGATTGGGTGACTTTGCGGAGGTCCCAGTGGAGATCGAGGATCGACAGGAGCGGGTCCTACGTGGACGGTCGATTCCTCTAGTGCACATCAGATGGTAGCACGAGAACCTCCAGGAGAGCACATGGGAGCGAGAGGCTCAGATGCGTGCTCAGTACCCAGTTCACTTTCCCCAGTTTTCGATGTATCATTACGGGGACGTAAAGCCCTGAGGTGGGAGTAATGTAAAGACCTGTAAAATTCAAGGGAAATATTTTCTTAGTTTTCTTTGGGATTTTCAAATAACTCAATTTCAGAGGGCACTTGATTCCGAGGCCCGGTGTGCCCGAAATATCTAAACGAAGTTTAGCTCGGGTACGTTCTGTGAACGAACGAGCATGAATTTCTAACTTTTGAACCGGTGCTCGGAATCGAATTCTGAGGGCACCGATGGAACCGTAGCGCTGGTAATTGCTTAGGAACATCTCTTCCGGAGTTGCGTTTTCACGAGAGTTGATGATAAAAATTGTGGAAGTTTATTTTATAATTATTCCAAAATTTTTATTTTTTACTCTAAGTGTTTAATCCTTTGGATGGAAGTTGGGTAACCACCCAACCTCCCTTGGGAGTTTATGAGGGTGGTGGGGCCCACACGAACCCCACCCCTTCATATCCTCTAACCCCCCTCAACTCACCATTAATGTGGGTAACTTAAGTTTATCAAACTTATGGATTTAATGTTGTGAGTTTAATGTAAGTTTTTGAAATTCAAACCCTTAAATTTCAAAAGGCTTGTTGTATTAATAAAATAAGAAAGGAGATTATTTTTTTTTTAGAGTTTTGTCGTTGAGAGATTTTGGGAAGAACATCTTCTTCTTGATGAAGAACACGAAGAACGAACGATCTCCGACGTGGAACACCGAGCCCTCGGAGACCGTCTTCTGCGACACCGACTCGCGACGCGACGTCTTCTTCCACGACGTTCTTCTTCCGCGACATCTCTTTTCGTGACGGTTTTCCGCGACGAAATCTCCGTCAACGTCTTTGAATCCTTGTTTCGCGATGCCAACGTTCGTTATTTCTTTTATCAAGGTAGGGGTTTATTTTATTTAATTATTTTCCGTTCATGAATTCTAGTTTGTCGTTCTTCGTGGATAAACAACTAATTGATAATAATTAACGAGAGGGGGCCGGACCACACAAACACGGCTGACCCTCCTCCTTTATCCTTGTTTGATTCCTTGTGGATGGAACGGAATGGCGTGGTGCTGTCACACCATGCGGGAATCGCACGGTAAGTAATACGCGACGCTGTCGCGCCGTGCCATGAAGTTGATCAAGGACGCGACGCCGTCGCGCCGCGTCGAAGAAAACCAAAGACGCTGTGGCCGGAGCGGTGCCACGGCTGAGGGGGCGCGGTGCCGTCGCACCACGCCGGAAAAATCAAGCCGCGGCCGGTTCCGGGCCACGGCGGAGCAGAGTGACCGGCGGGCGGTTTCGGGCCGCCGGTGTCGGCGATGGAGGAAAGGACCGGCCGTCGCCATTCCTTGTCGGCAGAACCCGCCGTCCGGACAAAGGGGAGCCGGGGGAATTAATTCCCCCATCCGGTTATGCAAAACGGCCCCCTTAATTGGGGGGCTGTGGTTTCACCAGGGGGCAGGCGCCCCCCTTGCCGAAACGGCTCGGCCACTAGCCGAGCTGGCCAGTACGCTAGGCGCGCTGTGCCCAGCCGGGCCGGCCGCTTGGCCGGTCCGCCAGGCCGGGCCGGCCGCTTGGCCGGTCCGCCAGGCCGGGCCGCGCCGGTCCGGGCCGCACCCTGCCGGGCCGGGTCGGTCCGGGCTCGAAACCCCCGTTTTCGGATCGTCTTCGGTTTTTTGCCCGTAACATGGGCTATGGAACTCCGATCAACGCACCGTCAGTTGCGATGCGATCCTTTAATCAAGAAGGTCGTTTCGGTATATCGCACACAAAGGTTTGGAATACTTTGAGTTCGTCCGGGTTGGTTCGTACACGAAACCAACTGGGCCCTCGGAACGGAAACACTCATATCTTAAGCTCCGGACGTCCGAATGACGTGCCGTCGACTTTGTTGGTTTCCTATTAGGGAGACGGATATTTTGGATTACTCCACCCAAGTTTTGGACGTAGGTGGAGTACGGTCGGGTTGGTTTTTCCTTAAAAACCAACCGGGCCCCTGGGACAAAAAAGCCAATAACTCTCAGACCGGGCGTCTGATTGACGCGCCGTCTGCGACGTTGAGTTCCTGTTGACGATACGGAACTTTTGGATACATCAACTCTGGACTATGTGTCAGTTGATGTATCAGCCTCTCGACTCGTGGGGCGGACCCTCCCGAATGAGCTTGCTGTGTGCGGGAACCCTAGAGTTGGCTGCGACTACTACTGTGACTGCGATGATGACTGTGCAGATATCCTCAGTGGATTCGACGATGACGAATACATCACTCAGCGATCCTGTGTGGATCAGTGCTATCGATCCTGTGTGGGTCCGATCCTGTGTGGGTCAGCACTCAGCGGTTCTATGTGAGCCAGCGCCTACAGATCCTGTGTGGGTCCGATCCTGTGTGGGTCATTGTGGGGGTTAGTACCTATCGATCCTTTGTGGGTCTGACGACTTAGATGGATCAATGATCATCTCTGTCATCTATCGAAGAAGTATACCTGTGTGAGCTGAATCCTGTTTTACTTTCCTGTGTGGACTGTGTTGTGCTATCCTGTGTGGATTTACATTTTGCTTTCCTATGTGGATTGAGTTGTTCTTTCTTGTGTGGATAACGTTTTGCTTCCTATGTGGAATACGTTGCTTTCCTGTGTGTACTGGGCTGTACTTGGGCTCGGATGTTGGAGTCGAATGAGAATTGATGACTTAGGTATATGTATGGGCATATACCTAAGCAGTGTCGGATGTTACTTCGTGATTGTATCTTTCCTTTGTGGTTTATCCTTTGTGGATTTTGGGAGACCTTCGGGGGTCTCGGGGTCCCTACTGAGTAGCTTATACTCACCCCTGCACGGGCTATGCCCGCACTACGTTGTGTTGGTTGCAGACAACGGACAACGCTGATCATGGTGGAGGCTTGCGGAGCAGGACGATACCTGGAGGTGGACCACTGGGCAGGACGTACTCGGAGTGGTAGGCTGGACCGAGGAGCAGTGGACGCTTTCTATACCCACCCTTCAGGTGGGATTCCCAGTGGACAGCTCGTCGTTGCGACTTTACCTTTTAGTTGTTGTTTTCCCTTTTCGAGTTGTACTTTACTTTCAGTTTCGGTTTCTATACTGGCCCACATACTTTTCCGCACATACTCTTGTACCAGCTTTTACTTAGTGTTTACTTCTTCCGCTTGCTTACTCTGTGGTGCTTGTTTACTTTATAAAGGCAATGCCTTTCCTTTTCCGGGATTTACGCCTTGGTGCTAGTCGCCAGCCCCTGGCCTATGGAAGGCGGGCTTGGGGTAGTCACGGCATGGGCCCCGAGGATGGATCGTGACATTATGAAGAACAATCAGTTCTGATTCTTGACCAAAGAGAGAAAATGTTGCAGAATAAGTTAATTCACCAGGTAAATGGATTGTGGAAAAACAATATGGTTAAAGAGGAAATATGGGAATCTGAAAATGCTATGAGGGATAAATACCCCCACTTATTTTGATAAGTAAAATTGTGTGGATGCAATTTCAAAAGGGGGAAGGATTTAACATCCCAGGTAAATAAAGAATAATACATATTTCATATTTATTAATATATGTGAATTAAATATTAGTTTTTCTTTAAAGGGGTTTCTATATTCGATAGCATACCCGATACAGAGCAACAAGTTTCTTTGAACTCTTACGTTGCACACTAATAATATAATAATATTATTTTAAATGGTAGTTAACTTCTAGCCATTGTATCGGCTGGAATGAACAAAACTAACTACAAAATGATTATACGTGTTTGTTAAATGTATTTACATTTATCCAATAAAAATTTAGAGGCTTAAAATATGAACGAATCTAATTTTAATCATAATTTACATTAAATGGACGATTTACTGCCTTTTAATGGTGATCCCTATTGAAATATAGTTTTAGTAATTTTTATATATTCTATTTGTCCAAATAATATTATTTTTTATATTTTGGACATCAAAATTTACTTTGGGTAATTGTTTGGTATTTTTATGATAAAGTTCATTTTTAATGAATAGTGAAAAATAATGTATTTTAATTCAAAAGTTCCTATTAATATAATTTATTTAAATGGTTATATTATCTTTTTAGTTTGTTTTAAAGTGTAATTATAATATATTTATTCAATTTAGTCCAGTGTTTTTTATTTTAATTAATTTTACTTTGAAATTGGACATAAACAAGTATCAATCTTTTGATAGTTTTTGTTTCTTTAAAACACACTATTTATTTTGATAATGGGAATTAATTTTAAATTAATTAATGCAACTTCTATGTTTATAATTTTGTAAAATAGACATCAATTTTTAATTCTTACTATCGAATATAGCTTATGCTGAATTTTTGGTATTTTTCTGAAAAACTTCAATTTTTGATGAATAGTGAAACCACTTAGTAGTAGTAAAAAAATTGGAATTTTTCATTTAAATGAAATTTTACCACTTATGTGAATTTTATTTCGAAAATCCAACATACATGGTTGTTATTAGTACGTAAAATGTGGTTCAATAAGAGGAAAATAATTTTCAATGAATACTATCTTTTGACTTTTTTTACAGTGGTTAAAGGTATATAGGGTATTTCAAGGTAAAACAAATATTATTATAATTCCAAATTACCATAAAATGTGTCCAAGACTTATTGGATGAGTCATTTATGACCATGGTCATCTTTGGGTCGATTTTGGACCCCATTGAACCACTTGGGAGTGATAATAACAATTTAGATTAATTAACTTAAAGTAAAGTCAAAAATGACAAAAACTAATATCTTTTAGTAAATTAATTTTTACAAGAGCCTATATAAATTATCTTTTAGACTATAAACACTAATTGGAAATTTAAAAATATTTCCTACATCATGGTAGTTTTTTATAATTTTTTGATATCAAATAATTTAAATTATGTATGACACAATAATGATGCAATATTTACCACATTAATAAAAGATTTAAATATTTAAGATTATAAATATTAAAACAATATCCAAAACCTGTCCAATTTTTATTGGATGATTTTTTTCGACCATGAGTCATATAATATTATAATTTAATTAGTTTTTGACCTTTATAAACTGAATATCATTATATTATAAAATAGTATTATCACATTTTCCTTAAGAGCCCCTCCCCCCTTATAAAAATCTCTCACTTCTAACGAATTCCTCAAACCTTCCAAGCCTTTAGGATCATCATAACTCTTCCCAATTAATCTACCTACATCCCTATCCTCATCCTAGAAGCATTACCTTAGGTATAAGGCACTTTAATAAGTCTTTTTGGTTCAAACCAAAGGAAGTTACCCAAATTAAAGGTAACAGTTTCTCTTAACTTCTTTTCTTTTATTTTACTTCTCCAACACCTAAACTCTTTTTATTCCTTTATTTTATAACAAAACCAGTATCCTAAATATACTAGGATGTTTTTATGATAAGTATTTGAACTACACTTACACACACCTCCATCTAATGGGTGAAGAACATACTGTTTCTGTGGATAGAAAACTAACGCCTCATGAGATGATGATTGTTAAATTATCTCCTACCACCTATCATGGTGGCCATTAAGATGAAACTATATTTATATATGATATATATTAAGTTTATGTTTTCTTCATTATGATGTATTTTTCTTTTATAGCATACCTTTATGGTTTCCATTATGGGTAAAGGTTATAATTTCATTTGAGGAAGCCCGGACTACCGCCCCCTCAAAGTGATATGACTCGTTAATACCATATGTGGGACATATAAAGGATGGAGTTAATGGTATTATATATATGATATTATACTGGAATTATAATATACCTATGTATCATTTTGTTTTAATTCCATTAAAATAAGAAATATAAATGAAAGTGGCATTCATGCGTACGTACGGTTTACCATCTTCATGAACAGTGCATTTCATTTCTTACCTCCAAATAAAATATACTGTTATAAATATATTTACATATACTGGATATATATGATATCTAAATAATCAATTTCATTTTGGATATAATGGACTATTGACCACATGGACAACTGGTAATTATAAGAAGTCCATTTTTGACTTAAGTACCAAATATCAACAAAACGAACATTATTAACTTGAATGATTAAATAATGACTATAACAAGGTAATAAGTGATATAAAAGGAATATTAAAATTGAAAAAGGTTCTTAATAAAGTAGAAATTATCTTTGGTTTATTATTCAGGATATTAATGAACGAATGGGTCAAGTCAGACACGAGGTAAGGGACTTCGTCTCAATATCCTTTTATTGATGCATATTTAGTTTTATAAAAGACTTTATTTTATACAGTGTATAAACCCCTTTGAATTTTCATTTCATTCAAAGGGAATATTTTTATACAAAGCGTTTTACTAAATGACAAAAAAGAATGTTTTTAACGTAAGCAGTGACAATGACCTTTCCGCCACTGTGAGTATTATTTAATCTTTTGCTTCCTTAACAAGACTTAATGTTTTTAAAAGGAAAAATAAATACAATATACTCTTTTTACGTATTTTGGTATTGAAAATGATTTTGAGAATGGATTTATAATTTCAATATCTTGAAATCATATTTTTTTATTGCAATGTGGAAATGTTATCTTTCCTTTTTTCTTATATTATGTGTTATGATCATGTTATGGTTCTTGGGAATTATTTTCATATACGAGTGGTTCTGTGATAAACCTAGGGCGGGTGAGCCCAAGATAGATCTCCAAAGCATTGGGTAACATGATGGAGGTAAACGTGAATGTTTCTCCCAATATATTTAGGGAATATACTGTGATGGGTATTCCAAAGTAACTCCCTATGTAGCTGTGATAGCTACAATATAATATGTTATGGATGCCACATGTTACCTTTATGATTTATGATTTCTATGTTTTATTCATAAAATATTATTATTTCATAAAGTAAGTAAAAATGTTCATGTTTTTTATGTATTTATGAACAAATGTTTTCATTCTTTATTTTATAACCCTTAATGATCTTTTTATGCTCATCCCAAGTTTTGAAATGTTTTCACATAACTTAATGATGAATAGGGTCAAGGATGGGATCAAGGAAAAGTCATGCTTTCTAAATCCTAGAGCTATAAATGACTCTTTTTTCAAGAGTTTTTATTTTATGAAAAAAATGAAAACTGTGTATAAGTGTCTACTTTGTAATCTTTTGAGATATAACAGTTATGTTCTAATTCTCTAAAACACTAAACCTGAAAAGATCCTCAATGTGAATTATTCATTTAATTAAATATTATGTAATGTTTATGGCTGAGTCCTTATAAAAATACTCTCATATAGCAAGGAAATAAGCATATTTGGTAATTTGATCAACAATCACCCATATTGCATCATTATTCCTTGGATTTTTTGGTAATACAGTGACAAAATAAATACTGATGTCATCCCCTTTCCATGTATGAATAAGAACATGTTGCATGACTCCTCTAATATGTTGTCTTTTGTAATTCACTTGATGACAGACTAATCATCTTGATACATAATTAGAAATTTCCCATTTCATGTTGTCCCACCAGAAATGTTCCTTCAAATATATATACATCTTAGTTCTACAAGGGTGTATATAGAAATTATACATATGGGAATCATCCAATAACTCCCTTTTTTATCTTGGGGATAGAGTGAACACATAACCCCCTCCAAAATTTCCCAATTCCATCCTCACCCATGATGTCATCCAACTTTCCATCATTCTTAGCGTTAATTTTCATGTGAACATTCTCATCATCAAATTGAGAACTTTTAATTATTTAAAATAAATATGGTTGGGAAAACAATTAAAAAATTAGTGATGTTTCACCTTCATTAATAATTATCATATCTATACTCACCAGATCCTTGTATATATGAACATTGCCAATTTTTATTTTTGTTTAAAACTCCATGATCATTCTCAATACATCACCTAACTTATTTACCATTCCTAGGTGGTAGTGTATAGAAAAATCATAATCCTTGAGTAGCTCGAGCCATCTCCTTTACCTCATGGTGAGTTATTTATATGAGAAGATATATTGGAAGCTCTTATGATCCATATATATCTCACATGTTCCCACATATAGATAGTGTCTCTATATCTTTAGAGAAAATATCGTTTCTGCTAGCTCAAGATCAAGATTTGGTTAGTTCTGTTCATGAATTGTTAAATACCTGGAAGCATAGGTAATAAATCTATCATTCTATATAAGGATGCAATCATGTCCTTTCTTTGACGCATCACTATAGATCACAAATCCACCATTCCATGATGGAAGAGTCTGGATCAGAGCATTCACTGATCTCCTCTTCAATTCTTTAAAACCTTCTTTACAATCTCTTTTCCATTTTAACTTGACCCCTTTATGAGAGCTTTGTTAATAGGTTTACTAATTGGAGAATGTTCTAAATGAAACACTAACAATAACCTGCTAAACCAATAAAAAATACATACCTTAGTAATGTTCGTTAGTGTAGGACATTCCTAAATTTCCTTTTTCATCACAGGATACACTAAAATTACATCACTAGAGACAATATTACTGAGAAAAGAAACAGTTTGATGCTAGAATTCACATATTCTAAACATCCCATAAAATTAATTTAATATAAGTGACTTGATAATAATTCCTAATTGATTCTAGGGATATTCATATCTTTTAGAGTATATTAAGATATCATTAATAAATACTACAAAAAATTCATCAAAATATTCTGTGAAAACACTATTCATTAGATCCATGAAAACTAAGGGTGTATTAGTCTGTCCAAAAGGCAGTACTAAAAACTTGTAATACCCATACCTAGTTTAAAGTGCTATTTTTGGAACATCTTCCTTCCTCACATGTAACAACGGATTTCCAAATCAAAGTTCAATTGTGGAAAAATATTGGGCTCTGTGAAGTTGGTCAAATAAATCATCATTGTGAGGGAGAGTATACTTGTTATTTACCATAATATCTTTGAACTATTTATAGTAAACACACAACCTCATATATCCATCTTTCTTATTGACAAATAAAACATGGGCTCCTCATAGAGAGACACTAGGGAAGATAAATCCTTTATCACTCAATTCCTCTAGTTATTTCTTCAGCTATATAAATTCCATTGTGGCCATCCTATAAGGATTCTTTGATATAGGGCTTAAACCAGTAATTAAATCAATAGAGTACACAACTTCATGATCTGGAGGATGTCCAGGTAAATCATCTGTAAAAATATCAATATATCCTTTCACAATATGTACATCCCCAATTTGAACATAACTTTCCTCACCCATAGATATTGCATTCTCTTCCTCCCTAGTAATTTAATTCAGTAGAGATACTAGGGGGATCTACATAAGAATTAAATGGTGGGGCTTATCCTCTAAAGATAAGGGATTACGAACTATTCTCAATAATTATAACCTACTTCTTCTATAAATATATTCTTTTGTCATAGTTTGAAAGATAGTTCATACAAGGAATTATGTAAAAGCAATCATGGATTTGATGATAAGGTTATCAACTAATGTATGTTTGTGTTTCATTAGGGGACTGGATTGACACATCTTCACTGCACTGACAATTACATTATAAGTTTTTAATGAAAACTCCTTTGTTAAATCAAATTCTAAATGTATAGTTTTCTTAGAAAAATGGGAAGATAGAAAAGAATGAGATAATATAGAATCAAATATATCAATGGATAATTTTGAGAAGAAAATTAAAGTACCTACCACCACATCATTAGTAACTTCAACCTTAGCAGCTGTGATCACATAAGCTTGGCCTTTCTCCCTTGGACTTCTATGGGGAATGTTTCTGTGACACTTGTAACAATCATTTTCATAATTTACCATCTCTTTGAAATTGTATCATTTAACATTGATGGCTTCTTTCTTTCCCTCACAATCATGATATTGGTGGACTTTTCCTCCACACTTGTAACTAACACCCATACCCTTAAGGGAAGTACCATAGTGTTTCTTCCCACAATTATCATATGATGAAAAATAAATTATTCCCTTCTTCCACATTTCTTTATTTTCTATTTCAAAGTTTTCAACATCCTTCTTAATCTCCAGAATTACATTAAATTTATAAAACATGGAGAATTATTTTTATTTCATGATAGCACATGAGATTATATCTTCATAAGATAAGAAACATTGAGAGACTAGTGCCCTTAAAAGTGACGGTTTCAAACCCTCAAATAATCAATAACACTTTCTCCTTATATTGCATATGTATCCCACAAAATTCCATAATAACCTTTTGAAGTTATCTTCATACTTTGCAACATTATCATCCTCTTTTTCCCTAAGATTCTGGAACTACCTTTCCATATCTGCTCATTTTTCATGAGGACAGTATGTTTCTAAGAATATTTCCTTAAAATCCCTCCATTTCATATTTTAAGTATCATCCTCCTTCTTTGTGCCAATAATCAGTTACCACCATTGATCATTATCTCCCAATAGATGATAAAGTACCCTAACAACCTTCTCCCTTTTGTTATTTCCCAAAGTGAGAAATATATTTTCTATGGAACATATCCACTACTCTACTACAAATGGGTTTATAGTCCCCTTAAATGAAGGAGGCTATTGTCATATAAATTGGTCTAACATTGTTTCTCCACATTGTGGATAAGGATGCTCTATATGGTTAAGGTTATAGTTTATAACTTTAGTTAGTTGTCTGAATATAGTTATAAGTTTCTTAGCACCAGTCATAACACCATTATCCTGCATAGGATGGAAATCCCTACATGGTATAAATGCATTCATGTGGTTTATATTCCGTCTAATAGGAATTATTTCTAAATAATGGCATAATCTAGATTAGGTTATGAATCATAATGTATAATATCAACTAGAAAAATAATTAACATAAATTTAAATCCTATGAATAGAAAATCTAATAATCATAAACATGGTTTCTGAGAGGAAACATTTACCTTTAAATCCTTCATAATTGATTTTAATGAAAATGTAAATTCTCCTAAGAATATCCACTAGGAGTATCGAACTAGGTGTTTCATAAGGCATGTTATCGTGTACTAGGTTACCTCGAGTCTAGCCCAGAACACCTTGTTAGTGTTGTTACTCCTAGGTACATCTGTGCTAGACCTAAGACCACTTGTAGTATCTAGACATGGATGAATTGATAATAAGTTACACATAATCTATTCCATACCAAAATTCTAGGATTTTCTCATATTCTTATCCTCAATGTCTACCTTAGGTTTTGGTTCCTTAGTATATGTTTTCGATATATCTAGTTTCCAAGGTTTCTAATTAACTTCTTTTGATATCAACTTTAACACCCCGAACCTAGAAGCTTAGAGCTGGTACATTATTTTATTACATTGGCATGATTACAAGAAATTCATATCCTGAAGGACCATGTAATTTTTTAGTTTTGGAAAACAATATATATACATAAGTTCAACATTATAAGTTGAAATGAAATACAATATAGAAGATATATTTGTAAGTCCCATAACTCCTAGGTTATCAATACGAGTCATTCATAATATACTTATTCATGTCCTGGGGAAATATAAAAAAAATAAAGTGGAGAGATTAGATGCCCAGTAAGGGTAAATAATAAATCAGAAGTAATCATAAGCATTAACACTAGGCCAGATGAATATGTAAAAATGTGTGCCTTTAAAAATAAAGATGAGCATAATATGGAAGGAATAAAAGCTGATTAAATTATTCCGTAACACATAACCATGGATATTCTAATAGTCAAATAATCACATGGACTATTAATATCTAGTTTCATAATGTGGTAATTCATAATTATATACATTATAATAATTCTGTCAAGGCCTTGGCTAAGACACCATACATAATGGGTAAAAACCCAGCCTAGTTTGTCTCCTGAGACCTAATAATGCATTGAGGATCTATAGAGGTCCCCACCCATCAAATAATATGTCTAATTAATTCCTCATAGTAATGGGTAGAAACATAAAAATCATATACATTCATATTGAAACTAACATATGAAATATAATTAACTTTCCCTAATCATTAAACATAAACACGAACCATTCAGAGTAACATGGAGAATGGTTTGTAGATAACACATCCGCAACCAAACTAATCATAAACCATTAAATAAAATATGGAATATGATATCCTAAATCATTAATCCCAATTAAACACAATAATCAACAAGATAATTGAAATATATAAAAATACTCATATGAAATCATCTAGTAATTCTTGAGATAAATACTCTTCTACATTGAAAAGAAAAATTCTTTTGAAAAAATATTTGAATAAAATCATAAGTGAAATAATTTAGGTTTTTAATAATAAAATGAGTTATTTTAGAAAAATAATGGTGGAAAAAAACATATTATATTTTGAATTTGAAAAAAGGTAAGAATTTGATTTTTTCTTTTGAAATGGGATTGTTTATTGGGAAGAATATTTGAAAGATATTTGAAAAACATGTAACTCCCAAAAAAAGAAAGAAGGATTCTATTTGGTACCTATATATAGAAAATTAACATATAAATAATGAGGTTTACATAAGAACAATTAATAATTTAATTGATGAATATAGAGAATAAGAGTGAACTGAAAGAAAATGGAGGTTTGTGTAGAAAACCTTACCTTATGTCCAAACGTGTTCTGCACTTGACATTAAATTCTAGGATAATCAAATTAAATATATTAATTAACTAATTAAAACCTTATATATATATATTTTGATTCATTATAGTTTTATTAAGTTCATTTATATCCTTATTGGTAAATTATAAGATTGAATTCCGTCATTCTGGAGTGTTTGTTTCCATGATTTCATGATTGGTTTTCTTGATTATAAGTACTGGAGTTCATTTAAAATTGGTAAAATTATTCCGAATTGGAATTTAGTGTTTTTAATTATAATATATAAGTTTAAATGGTTATACATATATATATATATCATTTGGTTATATATTATGAGGATGAATCATTAGATAGTACATTTAGAGATAATCGTTCAGATTATTACAACGATTATAGATCATAACGAACTCATATTGTTTTATCACTAGGAATTATGTAAATAAGTTAAATCCAAAAAAATAAGTTTCAAAATTAATTTTTAAAAAAGTTTCAATAATTTAAATGGTTTAGTGAACATCCTTGAAGGATTAATTGAAGAACAAAACATCGTCAACACTTCCTAGATGATGATTTCATTTTTAATATGAAGAGAGAGAGAGAGAAAGGATATTGATGATAGTTATTCCATTAAATTGATATAATCCTAGTATATAAATGATATTGGATTTATCAAGATCTTTTTTTCATAAGAGATGAAGCTGTAATAATAAAAAATATTTAAATTAAATTAATTGAAAAGGAGTAGGATTTACCTCTTGATTCAACCTCCTTGAGAACCTCCTTAAGGGAAGGAGTTTTGGTATTTTGTAAATAACAAGAGAATATTGACATATGAGGAGACTAGGTAAGAGTATTTTGGAATAACATTAATAATATTCAAGGCATAGAGAGTGAGTAGAAGAGGGAATGATGGGTGGCTTTTATATTAACGGAGAGAAGTGATTTTTGAATATCTTATTCATTATTTTATTAATTTGCTCAAGACAAGAAAACGTGTTTTATTATTGTGCCTGAAAACAGTAATAATTGAATGTATGTTTTAACTAATAGTTTTTTACATCATAAATTATGCTAATAGTGTATTTATACCATAAATAACTGTATTTTACTATTCACAAAAATTTCATGTATTTCTGAAAAAACCCAAAAAATTAACCATAACCATTTTTATCATGTATAATTAAAATATTGAATCCATTTTATAAAAATTATATAATAAATCTTTGAAATTTAATTTTTAAATAAAATCAATATTTACTTGAAAGATTACGATTTTAAATATAAAACTGATTTCACAATCCTTTCAAAAATTAACCAAGGTCTTATAAAATTATCCTAGAATCATAGGAGAATAAAATATTTATTAAGGAATATGTTTTATGAAAATTAATAAATATATTAATTTAAAATTTTAATTAAATATTTATTACCCCAAAAAATATCTAAAAATAACTATTAATTTTTTTAAATTATTCACTCTCATTTATGTGTTGCCTAAATTTTATTTCTACTTAAATGGGTGAGGTTACTCTTCATAAGGGTCTTATTACTATTAATAAGGGTAAATTAATAATCATAAAGGTCAATTTACCATTCACCACAAATTTAAGTTGATCATATGTGACTCTAAATGCCTTACCAATCAGAACAGTGTATGTCCATTTTTTTGAAATTAAAATCACAGAAGTGAAAAACTTATGTATAATAGAGTGGTTATAACTATGTTCTATAATAAAAATGTGTTTTTTTCATAGAGACTCAGTGTTTCATTAATTCTATACTAAATTTATTTATAATTCCTCAGGGTGATACAAGATAAACAGTTTATGAAAACACATCATTTGTATTCATTTACAATTGAGACCCCCCCAACCATCCATGGATAAGGATTTCATTTACATTATCAAGACCAAGATAGCCAGTAATACCATATCTTTCATTTTTTTCATTGAAATCAATGATGGATATATTACCATCTTTTAACATTGTATACATATAAATGTGTAATAATAGTAAATACAGTAGTTGAACTATCCAGGTAAGGGCACTTTCCAAAGGTATTTTTGATTCATTGATTGATCCTTTATATTTTTTTGATTCAACCTTCCATTACCTGTTATTTTTCCTTATTTGAAATATCATTCCATGATCGATAACTTTTTTCATTAATTATTAATTTTTTTTAATAAAAAATATATTTTGAAGTACATAACTCAATATTGAAATGTATTTTTTCATTATAAATGGTTATGCTATGAAATTTTCAATAGAAATTTTGACCAGTAAACAAACAAATCAACAAGGATATGAGGTACCTCAATTCATGGATTGTGATATATTTGAATATCTACTCTCACATGAAATTTTTGATATTGTTTCTCTACTTGAAATTAGAGCTATACCAACGGACCTATACCAACAGTTTGGCCAAAACTATTTGTATAGGTACCATAGAGATACCCTATGCCAACAGTTTGACCATATCATTAGTATAGGTGATACATATACTAATATTCATGGGAAATATTTGGTATAGGTACGATAAAATGATCGTATACCAATGGTTTTGGCCAAAATATTGGTATAGGTGATAGCTATACCAACATTTTGGCCACAACCATCGGTATAACTTCCATAAAAGACCCTATACTAATGGGTTGGCCAAATACATTGGTATAGATTCCATAAAAAGTTATTATAAAAACAATTTTTCCTAAAAAAATTTTATATATTCCAAAAATCTGGATGTATATACCAACTATTTAGAAAACCATTAGTATAGACCTATTACAACGATTTTGGAAAATGTTGGTATTAGTATTCATATTTTTTATGAATTTTTTATCAAATAACATTGAATACATTGAATTTTAAATTACTTTTTAATATATAAATATACATATTTTTCATATTATGTTCATAAAATTCATATTATCTTAGTTGCTAGATCATTGAAATTTAGGTCGGTGGTGCGGGGATCAAAACCATTCAAGATTCTTTACATTACCTATAACAATGGTTTTAAAGAATGTCAGTATAGGTATATCATATGGATCATACCAATGGTTTAGGAATCTTTAGTATATCCCACCAATAAAAACGGTTCTCCAAAACCATTGTAATACCATTGGTATAGGTCTATATTGACTGAAGATAAGATAATGAACCTCTAAACCATTGGCAGATCCTATACCAACAGTTTGGGGGCCAATACCAATGGTTACAAACCATTGGTATATTATTTGTTTTCAGTATTGTTTGTAGTGTTGTATATCTCCTTAAATATTTTACACAATACCCCTCACAAAAAGGCAATGGGTGGGTGCTGATATATATAAATCATAAACAATATAATAATGTAGAATATTTGTATTGGAAAATATTTGTATATTGCTAATTTATATATCATTTGAATAGTTATGTTAATATTTATTATCTCTGGTAAGGTAGACTTTTGAGGGGAATAGATAGCGTCAAATCTAGGGGGTCTAGATCTTCATGTTGTGGTTTTTTGTGTTGTTTCTTCTCTTTGATTCCTTACAATAATAGTCTCTAGAAACTGAGACCACTACTTATGTTTTTATGTCTTGAAAGTTTTTTTAATCTCATCCTTTTTTATATCATTATACCTTTGTGTATTTATTTTCTAAAAATATTTTCGAGTTGACCCTCCTAAACATGCACCTCTAACACACCCATATTTTCTTATTAGCTTTAAATCCAAAAAAGTAGTCATTCATCGGGTACAACTGATAGTGACTCGTGTGTGTAATCTTGATAAACATTAATGTAAAATATGAAGTCCAGATTATGTAATACCGATTTAAAGAAGAATTTTTTTTTATTATGTAATAATTACTCATGATTACCAAACTATTTGTGCATTTTCATCTATTAGTATTCTATACCTATTTTAAAAAGAATCCTTCCATAGAATATGAAGTGAGATAGTAGTGGATTTGGATTTTAATTCATCAATATATGTATAAAAAAACATAACTATTTTCTTGTTTCATGATACGTAAAATTATTATAATATATTTAAAGTACATACATTTTTAAGTGAACAGTACCCTATTATTGCTTTACAATATGGGTTTGTTGGTTTTGATATACAATACTTATTTTTAGTTATCAGTTTCTTTTTAATATGTTAACAATTCTTAATAAAAGTGATTAATACATGTATTTTAATTTAAATATTACCAATCACAGTGTACCTAATATTATGCCTCCTCACAGTAGGAAATAAAAGTATTCAACGTTGTTTTTCTTATCACATTTTCATATATATATATATATATAGTTGGTATATTCATACTTTCCCTTCAGTATTTATAAAATGACGCTTAAAAAGAATTGTCTAAAATGATCTATGAGCCTTTAAAATGATCATTAATACAAATTTCATTTGATAAAAGTCGATTATAAATGCACATTAAAAAGGATAATGAAGTGTAAATCAATGTTTCAATATTTGTTTTATTAAAATAAAGAAAATATATACTTATTTTACTTTAATATCTTCTCAAGTTAGTGCATTTACCATGTGTAAAACATTGTTCCATGTATATACATCAATCAACACATGAGTTCAAGTAGTGACCCCAATGTAACTAATGAAAATGGATTTATTGGGGTTAATAGAATGGTCCTATGTATTCCATACGATCCTCCATTTTATGCATCTTCTTTTAACCTTAATAATTTTTGTTAATTTTTTCACACTATGATGACCCTATTTTCAATTAGACATAGGTGGTTCACCTTTACCATTTCCACAGTTTTAACTTTATTAAAATATTGTTCCTTGGGATTGGTAGCATCACTATGTGGAGAAACATGTTCTTCCTCTAGACTGGGAACATCAAAATGTTAAGAAACCAATTGTCACTTAGGATTGGGAGGATCAATATATAGATAATTCATTATATATAAAATTTGATTAACATTTAATCTAGAGTATACTGTATAAAATAAAACATTAACCAAAATTTTTAACTCTATAATTTTTCCTTTAAAGGCTGAAAGGATTTGACGCTTACATCAAGTGTCATGGCCCCATAATTGTGATCTCATATGATATACAAGAATTCATTTAAATTGGTAACATCATTAAATAATTCTGATATCACAATAAAAGGGTCGTCGTATATTTAATTGACATATGGACCTACAATGGTTTATGTTGATAATAGAAGAAACGACCTCTTTCAATTTCAAGAATTTGGGATATAAAATATGTTCACTATTTGTGATTACATTTTTCTTCGTTAATCCATGTATAATTCCTTACTAAAATCCACTTTCATTAATCTCAATTATTCAATTTTGAATGCACTCCTATTATCATCCAAATTTCAATGAAATATAATCACTTAGAATGTTTTTATAATCCAACTTTGATATTTTTTATAATTCTAATAAATGACATATTTACATAAATTGTATTTATATATTTCATACCATATACATGTTTCACTTCTTCTATAATATTAACTATGTTATTTTTCATGGAACTACATGCATCATGTTCTATTATATATAACATAAAACCATTAAATACATAACCACTATTAAATCATATATGGACACTTGATCATCTATTTATCCATCAAATTCATTCTAAAATTGAATTCATATTTTTTTGTTGACTAATTTAAAATATGGTCTCAAAACCATCTTATAAACTATTGATTATGTGTATTTTATATCCATATTTCATCCCTCGATGGATTAAAATGCATAAGATATACTTTGTGGGTTTCAAAATATAGTGAAACCAATAAATGTTTTTGTAAAATGAGAAAGTGAGCCCACTCCCACATTGTAAGGGTAATTATGGTAATATATATTCTAAAAATTTATTCACATACTAGTAACCTGCAATGATAAGAATTTGTTAGACCAATGATCTCCACATCAAACTGGTATTCATTATATAATTAAATGGTTTTTTAACAATATATCCCTTTACAATATTACCTTTTGGACAGATTTTATTTTTTGATATACCCATTACAACTCTTCATATACTGTTGAATGGGGTACATGAATCTATTATGTATAGAATCACAAAGACTATTTTCTATAACCAAGTAAACCGTTATGTAAACCATCATATTAAAGAATTATGGTGGGAAGAACATCTCTATTTCACATAATATGAAAACAATATCCTTTTCCAAAGTTGGAAATTTCATTACGTCTGTGAATTTAATGCGTATATATTTTAAAAGTAAACAAATCATGATTGATGTATGGTAGATATTTTTAAGAAAAATTCAACATAAATTTACATGCATTAAATCTTACAGCAAAACATTACAACCATGTAATTTCTGGACCTTCAACTTCAAATCAATAATTGACATTATATTATTAACATTTTATGATATCCCTCTATGAAAGCATTACATTATTCAGGAAGTTGAAAAAATGATATTTGTTTTCCTAGAAAGAGTTTAAGCAGCTAGATGATGAAAATTCTTCCTTTCACCCTTCCCTGGTTCCAACTCTTCACATATACCCATGTAAATCATGTCCAACCTATCCTCAATTTTAGGATTTTCCCCAAGAACATTTAGTAACATTCCAATGAAACCATCACATATACATTTTATACATGTGTGACATTAAGAAAATGTGTGATGTATAAACAATTCAAATATGTTAATTTGAAATGAACTGGTCTCTTTTCGAATTGGTTTTTGTAATGTTTTTGAAAAAAGTTTTATCAAAACATTGACTATATCCTTTACATTATCAAAAATTTGATCACATATTAGAGTAGAAAATGTTATATCTTATTCTGAATAATCATCAAATGATGTAATAAAATATTGATATTCATGTCATTAGAGATGAAATTTTTTATATCCTAGAAGCACAATATTTGAGGAATTTTTCAACCTAACTGAGTGTATATATTGTTCACAAATGGGATTCCCTTGGGTTTCATTAATTAAATATCTTGAAAAAATTCCATAAGTAGAAAAGTAATTTATCATCCCATAAAATGTGGATCTCAATATAAAATCTTCATTTCTATAATCATTATACAATGTAATACCTGAATCTCAAATTTATTTCAAATCTTCAATCAATGATGATCAATAAATATTAATATAATTACTAGGTTTTTTCCCTAATATAATAGTTGAAAACATAATTCATTTTCAATTTATGCATAACCATGGTGAAAAGTTATATTTTACCAACACAATAGACCATGTACTATGAGTGATACTTTTTCCATAGAAGGTATTCAATCCATCTATATATTTCCTAAGATGAAGGTTTCTTGTCTCATTTCAAAATTTAGGATACCTGTGATAAAATTTATTTCCCTATGGAGGGTTTGTTGCAAGAAGAAGTTTTCCAACTTGATAACTTTTATTTTTTTGTTTTGTAAATTACCTTGAAATCTTCTTACATCCTTATAGGAACCTAAACCTTTGAATTATTGGAAAGTAACATATAAATTTAGAGTGACATTGTTCATCTTTCATGTATCAAGACACACTACACTTTGAGAATTTTTTAAGTGATTAATGGTCCTTGAGAAACATTATACAATAATTTTTATTAACTTTTAATATTTTAGAGGTCATACCCATTGAATGTAACATTCGTTTCATATCACATGTTTAACAAGGAAGCTTGTTATTTTTTAGAAACATATCATTCAAGAGAGAAAATAGATCCATAAATAGAGTGAATTTAATTATGTTCCCATATTTTACATAATAAATATTTAGTATGGATGAAAATGTTTTATATTTAGTACAACCAACATATAATGGAATCATTCCATAGTTGGTTGAATTCTGAAGTAGTTTTGGGAAATCATGAACTTTATCATCAAATATTGTCATCATTTCCTCAATAAAATCTTCATTATCATTTACACTTGTAATGAAATCCTAGATACAATCTTAATCAAAATTCATGCTTGTAATTATATCAGACGATCCATAAAATGTAGTTTTATCCTAGTTACTGACTACATTTAGTTCTTTCCTATGTTAAGTCTAATATTTCAAACATCTATCTATTCTATGATAGATAAAGTGTTCTTCCAACACTAATAGAATAATTATTATTGAATTAAAATAATGTAATCATAGAAAAAATATTTTAGAAGGGTCTTATACATGATATTTTTCAAACATGATGAACTCTTTAACCCTATCCTCATACTCTTTCATCATACGATTTTCATCCTTCCATTTTCGATTCATATCCATACTATTTGGTTTGTTAATATTTATATTTCAAAATAATAAAATTCATAGAATATATAATATTAGAATCCTAAAAGACTATTCTTTATATATACACACATATAGTCATCATATTTGATATAAATTAATAAATGTGTCAAAAACATGATAGAACAAATGAATATGAAGAATTATATTATTTTAATGTATTATAACACTTATTTTATTATTGAACGAAGCAACATATCAAAAATCAATATTTTTTTAAATGTATTCATCAAGGGAGATAATAATGTCAATTTTAAAAATAGGAGGTCATCATCTTTAGTCATATCAATTCATCAAGGGTATCAGTTGTTGTTGGAGGCCACCTTGAAGAAAAAATACTTATAAAAAATGTGGATTCTTTCTTGTCTATTTATTATATAGTGTATTTTGAGTTTTCATAAATATAAAATTGTTAAATTCAAATTAAATTGTTTCTAGAGCATAATCCGAAATTAATATAAGAAGATCAAACATAAATTTTCTTTGGATGAACCATGTTTTACTATGATTTTTATTTTAATACACCACTATATTTTGGTATTTTCAAATGTGTGGGTTATAATATAATACCACACCCCCTTAAATAGTTGTTAAAGTCTTCCCTTAGTTATTCACTCCCTCCACTTGGTTAAAAAGTTCAATAACATTATATATATATATATATTTACATTATTATTGGATAATTTGGAACATTTCAAAGATTAAATATTTTGGTTTCATTTTAAATACATGTTTATATATACCAAAATCATTTATGAAGGTAACAAGGCACCATAAACCATTACATTCTTGTGTACTTGTTGATACACATATATATGTATTTTTGGAGGATAATAACTCACTATATTCATTTTTCAATTATAAAAAAATTGGTTGTTTTTTCAAATTAAAATGATGAAAATATGTAAAATAATTTATAATAAAAAATTCTGAATATTTATATTTATGGGGACGTTGGGCATCTTTTTTGTTTTTTAAATATCAGGTGGTAATGATAACAGTGATATTTAATTGTTTTCATTGACTTCCTTATTTCAAACATTATAGGTATATATTATGGTCTAGGATATATAAAACATTAAAATCATGTATAGCATAATTAAACAATTTGTTTATATAAATTTATAATTTTTTATTATTCCTTAAAAACCCTTTCTTATTCAAAAAAAGAAACAAAATCAAATTCTTTACGGTATAAACATAGAATCAATTTAATAATCCCAAAATTATCCACTGTGAAAATGTAGATGGTAGGTTCCTATAATTAAAAAATACTTAGGCAATTTAACATATGATGATGTTCTTTTTATTTAGGCACTTTCATTTTTATTCTCAGATAGTGCACATCAACAAAAATTTATGATACACATACGACATCTGATATCCAAGATCCATGAAATATAATAAAAAAGATTAATATCTCTAATATATATACCACAATACCCATTTTTTAGTTTCTCATTAATTTATTTGATAATATTTAATGCCTTTCTATTTTCATATTGATTATGAATTTATAATGCATGGAGTCCAAAATAAGACATCTTATATCAAAGGGGAAAACCATTAATAATATTAAAATGCTAATGAGTGTTTTTAAAAATTCATAGAAATTCCAAAAAAAATATTAGATTATAATGGAAATAAGTTAAGTCAATGAAAAAGAAAAAATTATGAAAACAAGAAGAACTAAAAATAGAGAAAACAGGGTGCTAAACATCAATTTGAAGAATAACAACAAAAAACCATCTGAGCGAAGGGGCCAACATTGATCATAAGAGAAGAACCAAGGAGAAGAAACAAAAATTGTTAAAACAGTGCCAAATAATCACACAAACTAGAAGAACCCATTGAGAAGAACAAAAAAAGTGAAAAGGGAAGAATAAATAATTTAAAATGGGTATGGAATCAATCAAAAGATTCGAAGGAGGTGATTGCAAAATTTTTCTCCTCTAAGTGCTTGAATGACACGAGCTTAGATGACATCGTTTAGGGTTCTTTTAAAATAAAGGAAGGAGTTTTAACAGTTTTAGTAAAAAGAAAAGATAAAATACACACTTATCAGCGGTAAAATAGAAAACACTGAGAAATGTGATTTTTATCAATGCTTTTTTACTAGAACTCACAAAAAATGATTTTATCAGCACTTTATATAGTGCGAAAAATACTAATGGAAAAAAAGAAAAAAATGTAAAATTACAATAAATTACTAATTATATGAAATGTAGTACTAAAAATTAATTATAACAAAAAAATATAAATATAAAAAATAAATATATGAAAATAATATTAAAAATATATAAAATATATTGTCTATGTTAAATTTTTTTAAAAATGTAATAATATTATGATAAAAGTATTAATATTATGATAAATTAATAAATCATATTAATTATGTAGGTCAAAAAAATATTTAAAATTTTACAAAAGATTAAATTATATAAGTTAAAAATATAATAAAATTAAATAAACATTAAAATAAAAATGAATAATAACTAAAAATTTCATTTTAATCCTAAAATATTTAAAATAAATTCTGAAATAAAATTGAAATGATAATAATTATATAATGTATTAAATAAAAAAAAATTGAACTAAAAATGAATAAATATTAATTATATAAATTACAAACATGCTAAAAAATTTAAATATTAATAAATAAATATGTATAAATAATTATTAAATATGATAAAATAATATAAATATTAAATGAATAAATATTAAAAATGAATACAGTACAGATATATTAAAAGTGATAAATTATTAAAAATAAACATTTAATGATAAATGAATAAATACTAAAAATGAACAAATATTACAATAAAAATAAAAATATTATAAATAAAATTTAAAATCAAGAGATTTGTAATGAGGTATTGATTTTTAATAAATAAATAGTGATTGTAAAAGGACTTAAATACAAATATATTAAAATTAAAATAATTTTTTCTAATTATATAAATTACATACATATTAAAAGTATTGAATAAAAATATTTTAAAATGTGATAATATCCATAGAAATTGAATCTAATATGATAATATTAAATGAATAAATATTAAAAAATTTATAAATATAAAAAATGAATAAATTACAGAATATATTAAAAATGGAGAAATATTAAAACTAATAAATTAAATCAAATGAATAAACAAGCATACACATTACATATATACACATACACACATATATATAGATAGACATACACATACACATACATAGCCATACCCATATACAAAGACATACATACACAAGCATACACATACATTTACGTACATGCATATACACATACACACATGTGTACACATACACACATGTGTACACATACACACATGTGTACACATACACACATGTGTACACATACACACATGTGTACACATACACACACATACATGAACATACACATACATACACATACATATACATACATACACATACTACAAAAACATAAACATACATACATATGCATACACATATACACATATACACATATACACAAACACAGACACACACACACACACAGAAACACACACCCATACACATACACACACTAACTAACAAACAACCAATGGGTTAAATAGGGATATAAGTCACCTCAAACTAAAAATCCAAGAAGGAAAAGAGAGAGCCCATATATGTTTACAAAGAGAGAACACAGGATTTATGAGAGAGTATTGTTAAACATAATTCAGCTATAGAAGAATTATCCCTGAAAGAATTCAATGAACTTAAATCACCTAGTTTGTATCTTATATCAAAACTAATAAATTTTAATGGGGAACATGTGCCCCACTAAAGGATAATCATCAATTGCAGGAGTAACCAACCTCGGTGGAGGACCCACACCACATCATATAGATCATGTTGGATGAGGGGGTACCGAATTCATGGATAGAGGAACTGTACCCTTTGAGTGTGGAAGTTCCGGACTCTATCTTCTCTGTAGGGGACCCCATTCACAATCATAAACACATTCCCAAGATACTAACTAACCCCATGAACATTTTTATCATCACACTTGATCCCTATCATAATTCCTATGAAGAGTGTGATAAAAAACCATCCCAAATAACCTCACCCCTGACCTTTGATGCATAAGATGGTCGTACCATCTGACTTTTCATGGTAAAACAATCTCGATGGGCTACTCATGTTATAAAATCCGAGTCTCAGGAATGAAGATACAAAAACCCATTATGGCTAGAAAATACACAATATATTCCACTGGAGTACACGACATGTATCCTATAAGGGGTAGTTTGTGTTGAGCAAGTGTTGTTTTCAACAACACGTAATATTTATATTAAAAATCGAGAGATTGTTGAGAACAATACTCTATCTCCGTGATGAATTTGATTCTCAAAAGTACCCTTAATTGGTTTCTAATGATTTTATTTTTGAATTATATTTCAGGAATTTATTTTTTATTATTTATTTCTAAAATAAATATTTAAGTTCTTGAACAATGAGAACTTATTGCTAATGTATTTGCATTAGCTTGTTCTGGAAACACTGTTCTTGATCTTCATATTCAGGAATTGCTTAAGCACGTTCTGGAAACACTGTTTGTACCCTACATGGAGAAACGTAGCGTAAGGATGAAATGCGGAGTATACTTTATGAGATATCAGAAAAGTATGGTTGAACAACCATGCGTTATCGAAAAAGTATAGAAGAAGAACCCTATGTTAGGAAGGAACCCTACGTTTGGGTTATTGAACATGTATGGAAGAAGAACCGTACGTAAGTTTTAAATGTTACGTTTGTTTCTCAAAAGTATGGTTTATCAACTTTACTTTTGTAAACAATCGTACGTTTCATCAAAAGTATCCATCATGTACCTTACATTTGGAAGCTTTCAAAATTATAGATTATTTATCATATATTTTGGCTATTGAAAAGAAAAGTATGGTTCATCAACCCTATGTTTGTAATCAACCTTACGTTTGAAGGATGTGACATCAACCATAAATTTGTGTTCAGCATTACATTTGAAAGATGCATTCTATATAGTTTAACCTTATGTTTGGCATCGGAGAATTAAAGATTATATTATTATGCAACAGTTTACAATCAGATTATTAGGATGATTTCAAGCTAGATTTAAAGCTGATTTTAAAGAGTGTCTTTGAATTATTAAAATCCATTTTATCTATGATTCAAAGGATCAATTTAAAAGGACCTTTTTATGCCGAATATTTAGGGAAGTTACGACTGCTCTGTTATTTTGAATTTTTGAATATCGCGAGTCAAAAAACAACTTTTGTGGATCTAAATTTGTAGGAGAAGTGCCCGTTATTATTTTATATAGATGTGAGATTTTTTTTAAATATATATATTCATATACAATGTTTTTTGAACAAAAACAAGGCGAAAAAAGACTATCAAGATCTATAGATCTGTTGATTACGAAGAGTGATAAAGATTTGTTTATTAAAAGAAGAAGATTCATGACAGAAGATTCACTCATTCGACATCGAAGATATACTGTGAATCTACTACTACTAATCTTGTGAATTATATTTCTATATCTATTTCAACAGGATCGACTCATAACGACTCTTACTTGAAGATCATTATTTCTAAAGGTGATGATCCATCTACTGTCAATAGCATTGTATTGAAAATGTGAAGAACAATTGGAAAGTATTTTCAAATTAAAAATACCTTTATTTTGTAATCTTGAGTGACTGACTTCTCATACTATGCTGTGTAGGTTCTGTGATTGAACTAGAAGTTTTTTTTTCTACCTTATATTGTAAAGGTGTCAACTTCCTGTACTCAGTTGTGAAATGGTGTATCAACCAGAGGGCTAGATAGTGAAAATCACCAATCTTGTAGACTAGATCATTGGTGGAGTGGACTATGGGCCTTTTATTCCCGAAACCAATATACATCGTGTGTCTCTGCTATTTAAATTTCCACTTCATTAATTCATCTGATTAAAGTTAAAGCGTAGAACATGATCTTACAAAGAATTTGTAAAAGACACAATTCACCCCCGCTCTTTTGTATATTTAGTATAATCCAATCACACAATTGGTATCAAAGGTTGAGCTTTCTGATAAATCCTTAATTAGATGAAAGTGATTATACACAGATCAAAATGACACATACAAGAGAGGGAATGTGTATGGTTAGAGCACCGTACTTTAATGGAGAAAAGTATGGATGCTAGAAATCAAGAATGATTATATATCTGAAAAACCTTAGATAGAGAGTATACTCTAAGATTATGACTCTATATGAAATACCAGAAAAACATGAAACATGGAGTGTAGCCACTGAAGCAGAATACGATATGAAATCGAATGAAATGAATGCAATTATATATGGCCTAGGACCCGATGAATTTAACAGATTATCTCAATTCCCATCAACATATGAGATGTGGAAAACTATTTCTATTGCTTATGAAGGAACTAAAAATATCAGGGAAATGAGATATGATACTGCTAAGCTTAAATTTGATTCATTCAGAATGGTTAAAGGTGAAATCATTACTCAAATTAATGGAAGGTTGATAGAGATTGTCAATAATATAATAGCTTTGTGAGACACAATCAAACAAGTTGATCATGATTTAAAATTTATAAGAGTACTCCCTACTAAATTGAATGGAATCTCTACTGCAATCAGAAAATCAACACCTGTCAAAGACTTAACCATGAAAGAGATGATTGGAACACTTATGATGTATGAAGCCAAGATGGAAGATGAAGCAAATGAGCATAAGATTTTGATCAAGAGAGAAGACACTGCCTTAAAAGTGTCATATCAAGGGAAAAGCAAAAAGCTAAAGAAAAAAAAGTAAAGGTGCAATCAGAAATTTCTGTTTCATCAAGTTCTGATGTAGAACTGGCTCAGCTAGCCAGAAAGTTTAGTAAATTCGAAAGAAAGAAGAAAGGTTTCAGAAAAACATTCAAAAAGGATGAAAAAGAAATCAGATGTTATGAGTGGAAGAAGTTGGTTCATATCAGACCTGAATATCCACAGTTAAAAGAAGACAAGAATAAGATGTTCTTCAAAAGGAATGATTATGAGAAAAAAGAAAAGAATGAAATGAAAGCTACATAGAGTATGTCTGAAGACTCCATCAGCTCTTCAGAATCAGATTCAGAGAAGGAAGAAGTAAATTTGAAATCCATAAAGTGTTTTATGGTAGAAATATAAGGGGTACAAACATATTGCTCTTATGACTCTAACTCTATTTCTGAAACAAGATATTCTAATGAAAAACTTCCAAACTACTGCAACATTCTTGATGAAAAATATGAATCTATTTTTAATAAACATAATTCCTTAAAGAACCTTCATAAGGCTGTTTCAGATAAAAGAGATACAATACTAAATCAATTTAAGAGGTTAACTGATATGTATAATTCAATTAACACTGACTATAAAGATCATGAAGCTAAAATAAAAACACTTAAAATAGAAGTAGAAACATATAAAAGTGCACCCTTACTTTTAAAAAAGGAGAAAACTACTTGAATGAAATTCTTAGAAAAACTGTTATTAAGAAAGAAAGATTTGGAATTGGATGTAAAGGTGAAAAACCTAAGCTGTACAAGAATTATTTTGTTCCAAGCTCAAAAGGATTAAATTGTAATTACTGTGGAACAAGGGGACATATTTCAAAAAACTATTTCTTAAGACAACCTCAAATAAGTGGTATTAAGAAATCTTTTGTTTCAAATAATTTATTTGATTTTGTTGATTTTAGAAAAACAAAGCAAGTCTAGATTCCATGATCTTTGCTGGCTAACACAACTGGACCCAATAGAATATGGTTACCAAAGCAACTTGTTTAAATTCCTTTATAGGAAGCAGGTCATAGAACAAAAAAAACATATGGTATATGGACAATGGGTGCCCAAGGCCTTTGAGTGGAAACTCATCGATTTTCTCTACACTCACTCAAAAATATGGTGGACTTGTCAATTTTGGTGACAATACCAAAGGGAAAATCATTGGTATTGCAATAATTAGAGATCCAGAAGCTATCTCAATCAACACAGTACTTTATGTACAAGGATTGAAACACAATATGATAAGTATCTCTCAACTATGTGATGATGGTTATGCTGTTTATTTTTTTTAACAATTGCAGTTCTATTTTAAAAAATAAACTGCTTAAATTTAGAGCACCTAGAACTGACTATGTGTATACCCTGGATTTGAATTCCCTGTGTAAACAACAAGTAAGATGCCTAAGTACTAAGATAAATGAATCCCGAATCTGTCATAGATGACTTGGGCATTGCAATATATATGCTTTACATAAATTATCCAAGAAAAAATTATTTTCTGATTTCCCTAGTCTCAAGTTTGAAAGTGATAGATTCTGTGATGCATGTCAACTTGGCAAGCAACAAAAATCATCCTTCAAATCTGTTAACAAAATTGATACATCTAAATCTATAGAACTTATCCATATGGATTTTTTGGACCTTCAATAGTAGAAATCGTGGCAGGTAAATTATATGTATATGTTTTGCTTGATGAATATTCTATATTTACATGGATTTTATTTTTAAAATTTTAAAAGGAAGATTTTGCTTTATTTGAATGTTTTTGTAAAGCTGTTCAAAATGAAATTTTTTTTAGAATAATTTTATTAAGAAGTGATCATGGTGGAGAATTTGAGAATCTAGAATTCAATTCCTTTTGGTCAAATATGGGTATTAAACACAACTTCTCTGCATAAAGAACGCCTCAACAAAATGGAATTGTTGAAAGAAGAAATAGGACTATTCACGAAATTGCTAGGTCTATGCTAAATTAATATAGTCTTCCTACCTATTTTTGAGAAGCTATAAGCACATACTGCTATATAATGAATAGTTTTTTAATTAGAACTTTTTTAAAAAAGACACCCTATGAACTCTAGAATAACAGAAAACCTAAAGTAAATTACATTAATGTTTTTTAATGAAAGGTTTACACCTTAAAAACCAAAGACAATCTTGGTATGTTTGATCCAAAATCTGATTAAGGCATTTTCTTAGGATATTCTGCTACTTCCAAATCATATAGAATTTTTAAAAAAAAGTCACAGATTGTTGAAGAATCAGTTCATGTGAAATTTGATGAAATTGATCCCTTTGAGAAAAGGACATATCAAATGGATGAGCTTGACTCTGATGATAACATGAGACTTGAGAACCTAAAAGATGGTTTTGAAAAAGATATAAATTAAATTCAGTCAAGTCCAGAAAATACTTTTCAGGTTTAGTAATTATAATTTATTTTTTAAATGACCCATGTATGTAAATAAATCTTTTTTTGGATAAGGTAAGCAATTTTTAATTTTTTATGTCATTATTGCTTCATTATTATTTCATAAAACATATAGTATTTGAACAAATAGTACTTTAACTACACATATAGGATTTTTAGTAATTAAAAAAATTACTAAAAACTAACCCTTGGAAGATTTTAAAATGATGATTCCAAAAATAAAAAACATTTTATAAAAATTATTTTCTAAAATTATGTAATTTTAATTTTTAATATAAATTTATTTATATTTACAAAATAAAATAAAATAAAGATAATTAAAGATGTCATTATATTTTCATTGAATTTATATTAATTATATTTATTTTTGGGATTATAATATTTATATTTTATTAAGTTACTCATGATAAATGTTATTTATGTTATATTTTATTATATTTCGATAAAGTTACTTTTCCCAATGGCTAGGATACTATTCCAACAGTCATACTACTATCCTAATGGGAACATTACCTCCTATAAATAAAACGTTTTCCTTTATTCAGCATTAAATACAATTCCTCACAAGGATATATATTTTATTTTTCTTAAATATCGATTGTTTTATTAATATTTTGTTAATTTTCTATAATGTTGTTCAAGAGAGTGATAATTATAGTGTATTGGAAGAATAATAGTTTTCCCATGATACTTTTCATTTTAATATTGGTTCAAAAATATAATATTAGGAATTTTCATGGTCTTATTCACTGAATAATGTATGGATATCTATTAATGAAATAATTCTCTATTGGTTACTTTATTTGTTGTGTGTATATAATACACATTTTTTTAAGATAAAAATATAATTTATAAAGTCTAAGTCATTTAATTATTCCCCTATTTAGAAATTTTATCCAAGAAATTTCAACTCATATTCTCAGTTGAGAATAGATTAGGGTACTTCTATTTCATTGTTTCGTTATGTTCACATGCCACATCTTGAAATTTATGTTTCCTCCACAATACATCGCCAAGGTGATTTGTCTTATTGTGTTAAATTTTTTCCCTATGGTATAAGATTTTCACTATATTATCCTCATAAGAGAGTTCATTATCTTGTTATACCACCACGATATTTGGTACATGTGAGGGATTATGTCTGTAATTTTTTAAGAGAGATACATGAAACAAATCATGATCTTGAGACATGTTTTATGGAAGTGCTACATGATTAGCCACTGAAATTGTGTGATAAAGGATCTAAAATAGGACCATGTACCTAGAGAAAAGAGTTACTTTCTTTACAAACCATATGAATCTCTTCCATGGTGATATTAGAAGTAAAAATTCATGTCCTACATAAAAATCCAAGTCCCTTTGAGGGTTCTTACCACAGTTATTTTTCCAACTCTGAGCAGTGTTTATATGTTATTGGATGGCTGAAACCATTTCCATTATTTTTTACATAATATTGAGTCCAAATATATTTTCCCCAAAATATCCTAAAAAGTAGGATTTCCACATTGCTTCCCGTGAATAGAATCCTGTAGATCCATTTGAATACTTGAGTAGATGTTATTTTCATAAGAGAACACAATTAATGGGAGATGTTGATACAATCCAACGTTAAATTAAACTGAGTTGGTTTTCAGTATGTGATTGAGTGTCTGAATGGTAATTTTATATTGTATATCTATTTAGTGTGATATTTCATGATGAAATTCAATTCAATATTCAGATCATGTTGAATATTTCTTCCGAATTTAGAAGTGATCCTATGATCATTATTGTAGATGATGGAAATGTTTACCTAATGTAGACTCACCAGTAACTTCTTGTATATCATATACATATATTCAAGTGATAGATATTCACAAATTACAATGAAGTGGATTGATTTAGTGAGGTGATCCACCACAACTCATATTACATTTCATTCCTTGGATGTATTTGGGAGACCACTGACAATATCCATGGTGATATTATACCATTTCCATGTGGGTAAGGGGAATGGTTACATTCCCCCTTGGATATCCATCACACTAATTTAACTTGATAATATTCCAAGCACTTTGATATGTACTTAGCAATATCCACCTTCATATTTTCCAAACATAATTTCTATCAAAAATTATAGAACATCATGGTATATCAAAGATGAATATATAAATATTAACTATGATAATTATACAATAACACTTTATTTATCTCAGGTGATGTAGAAAGAAAAAGTTTAGTTACAAACAGAAAGAAACCATATTCATTGATGTTTATTTCATGAAGCATCACCTCCTTTACCAATTCTAGCTTCTTTTGATGTTTTAGATCATCCCTTTATGCCTCTTCGATCTTCTCTTGGATAAATGGTAAAGAAATAATTTGAGATATGTAGGATGTATTCCATGAAATTATGATTTCCAATTCCATAATTTTTATATCCATGATGATATGTTATTTGTCAATCTACATCATGGATAGATTAATAGGCTCTTTTCTGGTTAGAACATGAGTTACATTTTTCACCTCTCTAAGATGGCAGTGAATAGAGCAGTCATTTTCCTTGATCATCTCTAACCATATTAATTGATTCATGGTCAAATATTTCCTTGTAAATATTTACATTAAACTCTTTTTAAATGTATATATGTCATAATTATCACCATAGAGGTAGAACCACCAAATATTCAAGGAAAATATAATAGTTGAAAACTCTAGATCATGCATCTAGTAGTTCTTGTCATGGATAATTGATTTTCATCATGAATTGTAAGAACTTGGATTTTTCTATAAAAGACTTTGGAATTTTTGTGATGTTATTCCAAAGAAGCGCCTTCAGACGGCGTGCTATTCCAAGCCCCGGTGTGGCCGGAATTAAATTTTCAGTGCATTCACACTGGGCGCGCCAAATAAATAGGATAACTTTTAAATGGTAATTCAGATCCTAAATCTGAGAGTACGGATGGGCCCAAAATGGGGTGTTTACCCTAGGAACGACATAAAAGATGTCGTCGCGGGACATTGGGACCCCTCTCCCATTGAAGGAACATTAAACTGATAAATAAAATAATTAATTTATTTGTTTAATGGTTAAACTCAAGAATCTCTTAAATGGTTGCTCGAATGGGATAACCGAGGGCACCGTTGAGTGCAGAACGTGCCGTTTACCCTAGGAGGGGTGTAATTTCCACGGGTGCGACCCTTCTGTGGAAAATGACCCCAAGGGCGTTTTCGTAATTTAGTGACATTGGGCGTTGAGTTTTATAACTTTTTAATGAGGCCTCAGATTAAAATTACGAGACCAGAGTTATGCTCGAGAGGTGCTGTTTACCCTAGGGGTGGCTTAATCCCGGCCCCAACAAGAGTTCGGGTAAAGGCTGACGGGTGGGTGGTTAAGTGTGTTTTTCTATTTAAACACACCATACACCCTATTCTCCCCCTTTCTTCCACTGACACTCTCCCTAGAAAAATCTCCAAATGAAGATCCTCTTCTCCACCTCTCCAAGGCAGTGCGGAGCTCCGACAGCCCGTTCGCGAAGCTACGGGCTACGCCCAACAAGGTAGGAGTTCAGTTTTTTTAATATCCGCATCTCACTTGAATTCATTTACATTCATCGAATTGCTATTGAATTTTCCGGAGAAGGCTAAATTTAAATAGAGATTGATCTGAGCTTTCCAATGAACCTTTCTGATCGAAACTCCGAGTCCCGGGGCGTCCAGGGTGGCCGTGGGAAGTTTTCCAGTTGTCTCTTTTTTTTTTCCGGCGAGCTCAGTCGGCGGCGGGATCCTAGCACGGCGGCCGCTTCTAGCGTGGTGGCAGCTTCCAGCGAAGGAGGAGGCTCACAAAAGCTCCTGGTGGCGGCTCTAGGTTGTTCGGGTCGGCGGCGTATGCGGGGTGACGTGGGGGAGCCGGGCTGGCTAGCTTCGCCGGTCAGCGGCAGGCGCGAAGAACCGGGGTCATCGTGACCCCAGCCAGCCGATAGAGACCCGCATCCCGCGGGTCTTGTAGAGTAAACTCTGGCCACGGTGGACCGAGAGGTCTGGGCAACCCAGCTGCAGACCACTGGCCTGAAGGGGTGGGCCGACCCAGCCCCCCCGTCTCCGTCCGATAATGTTAAAAACATCAAAACTCGCAATCCGAGTGTCGGATTCGCGTGCCATCTATGGTGACACAATCCTTAGTTCGAGACATAGGTTTTGATATGTTCTCAAAATTTTTTAGTTTTTGAGATGAGGGGCTCTGTGGCGCATCACGTACGATAAGTGGTTTAGTTGTTTTCTCGAGGATCTAGTTTTGAGCGGCGCAGACACATCCGGATTCCGTTTTGGGCACTGTCGGCGGCATTACGATCTTGGTGTTGAGGTGGAGATTTCTAATGGGTTTTCGAGCATTGAAGCCAGAGTTTGGGCATGGGACCCATGGCTCGTCTTTTAAGTTGTGTGCAGCGCTTTAAAACTTTTTCATTGGATGTCCCTTTGGGGCATGCGAGCAGTCGTTTTTGTGTGTTTTTTCGAGGGAATTATGATGGCGTAATCCCTTCGCTTTTATTCTGCATGATGGTGCATGCCCCATGGGGGCCGTTTTGGGAGTTGGCGGTGATTTCTATCTTTATGACCAGGTGTCCATTTCGGACAAGTGGATAGTCAATATGGAGTACCCTTCCACGAGGATCGCAATGGTGTGATCCATTCGTTGCACTTCAGGACTGAGATGCGGGTCCCATGAAGCAACGCTTATGTGCGGTACTGTGAAATGCATCATTTCCCCGGATATCTGTTACACTTAAGAGAGCATTCAATTTGACGTGTTTTTCCAATGGTATCGCATTGGTGCGATGCGTCCGACTATTTTTGGGGCTGAGGCTCAGGACCACCAGATACTGTTCTGGCGTAAAGCGGTGTCAGACGAATTTTACATCAGATGCCTATTGGAGGTGAGTAAATAGTCATTCTTGCATGTTTTTCCGTGAGGATTGAAATAGTATGATCCGTTTGGATGTGTGGAGTCTCTTTCGAGATCTCATTAAATGTGGAAGCATGAAAGGTGTACCAGTGGTGTTTTTTCCTACGGTGTATGTAGGGAACTCTTGGCGTGTGATCGCGTTCACTCTTGGGAGAGTGAAGTGAATGCTCAAAGAGATTTTGTTAGCCATTCTAGGGCTGTGGAGGAATCAGGTTGGCGAAGTTATGTTTACGCCTTTTTGCATTGACATTGGGTGTCGTGTGCACGATAGCCTTGGGCTGGCAATGTGGCATACTCTGGGAGTATACGGGAATGCCTGGAGGTACATGTTGTAGTTTTTACCTGAGAATGTTTGTGTGCTTGGTTTGTAGATGAGTTTGGGCCACATGTTGGGTGGGCCTTATGTGTGTTTCCTGTCATTATTTACATACCTTTGACCTCTTACGACACAAAGATCCCTTTCGTTAATAGCGTTTAGACTAGCAGGGTTGAGTGGGTCCCTTGGTTATGTTCTCGATGGTTTGACTGGCAGAGTTGTTTTGGTTCCCCTGTTCATTCAGTTGAGGGGGTTTTTAGTGATGGGTCCCTTTCACTAGACTGCGACATCATTTACGACTATGTGTATTTGTACAGTGTGGGTGTGCTCCCACTTTCTGGAGTGAGTTGTCTCGGTCATCTTTGACAGTAGACTCAGCGGATTGGATCATGTATCACCCCAAGAGGCTCAGGGAGATCCTCACATCCCTTCGTGTTCCCTAGTAGGGTTATTTGGGTATTTATATGACCAAAAGATTATGCGGGAACCGATCCTCTACCCAGGAGGTTGTTTCCTGTAGGGTACGGATCCCCCAGTGAGCCCTAGGCGCAGACTCAGTTGTGTATCGAGATCATATATTCTTTCCGCAATCTATCGTGACATGTTTCCCTCTATGTGTTCTAGTTGCTGGTGAGGTACCATCCAGCAGGGATGGCCAGTAGTGTACCATCCTGCAATGATGGCTAGTGAGGTACCATCCATCAGGGATGGCCAGTGGGGTACCATCCAGCAGGGATGGCCAGAGTGGTTCCGGGTCACCCTCCAACGGATTACCCTTTCGCGGGGCTGGGTAGTGGGAACCTGTCGACTTTGAGAAGACCTATAAACTATTTGACAGTGAAAAGGTCTGGTTTGAATTCCCCCAGAACTCTCAAGTACAAGGGGTTCTTTCCCCACTGAGTCGTGTCCTTGTGATGTGACCTAAAACTGTGTGGGCGAGTTCGTGCCGCCCAAAGTAGATAGTGTCAAGGTATGGTGATTTGAGTCCCTTGACTTGCAGTTCGGGGAAGACATATGGATACTGGGAATCGATGGTGTTTACTTCTAGGACTGTTGGCTACTCACTTTCTTGGGCTGAGCTACGGGACAAAGATCCCCTTATGATCTTTTTCGGGATTCTTAATAGATCATATATATATAAATACCTTGTTCCAGTTCCCACTTCCTGGGTTTTGGTTACTCTCCTTCCAGGATAGGGGAAGACGCATGGGGTATGCCACGTGCTTTCCTTGTCTAGCTTCTCGTGGTTGGACGAGTCTACTCTCCTACTATAGGTAGCGAAGACTCGATGAGAAGTTCATCTTCTCACTATTTCCTGCTCCTTTCATTTGGACAAGTCTACTTCCTTCCTCTTGTTGGGTTGAGCTGTATTCTTTACTGCACTCTTAGTTTTGCTCCTTTACTTTTCCCTATTAGATCTAGTTCTCACCTCTTCAGTACCTCCTTTTTTTCTCCCTCGATCCTTCATGGAATCCTACTAAGTATTTTTATACTCACCCCTGCTTGGGCTTTTCCCACACATGGTGTGCCCTGGAGACGACTGACAGGTTGGTTGTGACTTCAGGGGATCTTACGAGTTCGAGAGCGTGGACCATGTATGGTGGTTATATCTGGGTTCTAGGTGTGGGAATATCCCATCTATTTACTTTTGTTTACTTGTTGCTGGGTTCTGGCACTTTTCTGGTTGGGCGCGTGTTTTGCCTTTTTTCTTTTCAGTTTACCTTCAGCTTTTACTTTTTACTGTTTAGAGGTAGATGCACTTTTGTGGTTATTTATAGTAGTTAGTACATTAATTTTCCTTTTACTCTACACTTCTTCATTGAGTGGGCTGCGTGTGTGTGTACAGGTACTCTGGAAAAGGCCTCCCCGAGTTGTTTATCCTTCAGTGATTATTGCCAGCCCCTGGCCTTTGGAGGTGGGCTTGGGGTAGTTGCGGCTCGAGCCAGGGTAGGTTAGGTTCAAGAAAATGTGGTATCAGAGGTGGTTCATTCCTTGGGATGTTGTTTGGAAATCCCTAAAAAAGGAATTTGTTGGAATTTAGGGAAATGGTGTCAACCTGTCTCGAGAGCGGCTCTCAGGCCAGGGAGTCCAATGATGGTGCGGCAGCCGACGTATCCATTCACCAGGACCCTGATAACTCGCTTGTCGACTCAGAATGCTGAGACACCTATTGCAGGAGAAATTGGTTTGTGGATCACATGGGATTGAGCCTTTGATTTTCCTTCTTGAGTCAGTTTCCCATTGTTGTTACTGTTATATACATATATGCTAATCTGACCGCAGAACTCTTTGATAACATTCAAGATGTCTCCGCGAAGACAGCCAGCTAGGATACCTGCTTTGGTTCATGACGACGACCCTGTGAGACATGATGCCTCAGTCCAGGACCCATCATGCGATTCCCTTTCTCCGGGTGGGCCGGTAGTAGCACCCCCACCTGGTGGGCAGCAGACAGCTTCAGCAGAGTAGACTGAGATTGAGTGTAGGTTGAGTGCGCTACGTGAGTTCCAGCGATACCACTGAGGTTCTGTGGTGAGCCAGACCCTGAGGCAGCAGAGGTTTGGCTAGAGATAGTGGTTGGAATCTACAGGCTTGTGCAGACACCGATAGATCTTATGGTGGCTTTGGCTGCCAGCCTTTTCCACAGAGAAGATGGGCAATGGTGGAGTCTGGTGACCCAGTTTCTTGATGAGTCGTCACTTTCGTGGGACGACTTTCAGCTGTTGTTTCATGAGGAGTTTTACCCCTCATGCTTATGATCTGTTCGGATCCAGGATATCTTGCAGTTTCTACAGAGAGGTATGACGGTTACTGAGTATGCAACTAGTTTCACAGACCGTGCATGTTTTTACCTGGACCTCATCCACGACGGCAAATTCTGAGCACTGAAGTTCGAGAAGGGTCTCCGTAGAGACATTCGTGCTGTCATAGAACCCTTGGGAATTTCCATATATGTCAGGGATCTAGAGTAGGCTCATGTGACAAATATATTCCTATCACGCTCTATAGTTGGTGGTGGCAGCAGGATCGACAGAGCCGAGACGTCTGCCGCAGCTAGCGGGTGTCGGGTCACAGAACCTCGACACATGGGTATTTACAATAACCGGACATAGGGGCGTGGTCGGACACCATAGTGGCACCGGAGGGCACCAGTGAATCCCAAAGAGCGTCTGTGCTATGCTTGCGATAGAAAAGGTCACTTGGCACGAGACTTCCTGACCAGGCATACGGAGAATATCAGGCAGGCAGCGGGTGCACCACCACGATAGAGGCAACGCCGTGATCAGAGTGGAACCTAGAGAGGTGGTTCTATAAGAGGAGCGGGAGGAGCTGGAAGTGGAGGACAACCTTACGAGGTCTTCCCATAACCACCAGGCGGTCCACATCAGGCTCTGGGAGCTGACAGTTGGGACCGCAGAAAGCCGCAGGATTTGGACATCTACCTTCCTGCAGAGCATGAGGTGGAAAGAGTTACCCATTATGACTCTTCTACTTTTTGCAGTACAATTGTTAGACTCTGTGTGAGAAATTATTTTCTCCCTTATCGTTGTTTGATTTGTTACCAGGGTGGTGCGGGGCGTCAGTGTAACCCTATGTTGGTAAGGTAAAAGGCATAATACCTTTTTCTTTAGTCGATGGTGTCGAATCCTTCTCTCTCCAAGCATGTAAGAGAGTCTGGGTCATGGAACATCGACTATGAAACCTTATGTGACCAGATATCTATATGTGTTTCACCATATGGATATTCTAAATGAGGGAATCACCGGGCTTGGTCCCAGGTCCAAACGTTGATTCCAATCGCGACGTGCAATGTAGAGGTTCGACTGGGGTGGTGAGCTACCCCCGAGGGCCTTTGGTCCATTTGAGACGGTGCAAAGGGATGGAGAGGTTCTCTACCACCATGCCCTAACCCTGAGGTCTGGAGTGGGTGCACGACGTCTCCCACATGACTCAACCTTGAAGAAGTTTGCATTCTCCTATGTATATCATCGGCAAGGGTAGACCTCGTGTGAATAGATCAAACACTTTGGTCTGTGTGCGGTGACACGGGACTGTGAAAGAGTTCTTCTGGGTATGGGAGAGCCATGTGTGGGCTTAGTTCCCTGAGTTGTTCCCTGGTTTTTCATTTTGGGGATGAAAACCTTGACGAAGAGAATGTTGTAAGAACTCGGTTTTTGTTAAAAAAGTCTTTGGAATTTTCTTGATGTTATTCCAGAGTAGTGCCTTCAGACGGCGTGCGATTCCGATCCTCAGTGTGGCTGGAATTAAATTTTCAGTGCGTTCACACTGGGCACACCAAATAAATGGGATAAATTCTAAATAGTAATTTGGATCCTAAATATGAGAGTACATATGGGTCTGAAATGGGGTGTTTACCCTAGGAATGACATAAAACATCTCGATGCGGGGCATTGGGACCCCTCGCCCGTTGACGGAACATTAATCAAATAAATAAAATAATTAATTTATTCTTTTAATGTTTAAACTCAAGTATCTATTGAAAGGTTTCTCGGATGGGAAAACTCAGGGCACTGTTGAGTCCGAAACGTGTCGTTTACCCTAGGAGGGGTGTAATTTTCACGGGTGCGACTCTTCTGTGGAAAATGGCCACAAGGGCGTTTTCATAATTTAGCGGCATCGGACGTTGAGTTTTACAACTTTTTAAAGAGGCATCCGATTAAAATTCTGAGACTGCCATTTTTCTTGGGAGGTGGTGTTTACCCTAGGGGTGGCTTAATACTGGCCCCGATGAGAGTTCAGGTATGGGCCGATGGGTGGGTGGTTAAGTGTGTTTTTCTATTAAAACACACCATACACCCTCTTCTTCCCCCCTTCGTCCCCTTCCACTCTCCCTGGAAAAATATCCCAATGAAGATCCTCTCCTCCAACTCTCCAAGGAAGTGTAGAGCTCTGGCGGTCCATTCGCGAAGCTTCGGGCTACGCCCAACGAGGTAGGAGTTCGTTTTTTTTCTTTTTTTAATATCTGCCAATCCCTTGAATTGATTTAATTATGTATAATTTCTGTTGAATTATCCGTTGAAGGCCTATTTTGAATAGATATCGATCCGAGCATTCCAAAGAACCTTTCGGATCGAAAATCCGAGTCCTAGGGCGTCCATGGGGGGGGGGGGAGTTTTCTGACGGTTTTCTTCTTTTTTTTCCCCGCGAGCTCAAGCGACGGCGGGCTCCTAGCGTGGCGGCAGGCTACCAGCACGGTGGAGGATTCCCGCTCGGTGGCGACTTCCAGCAGAGGTTCTGGCTCGTGGTGGCTCCAGGAGGTCTGGGCCGGCAGCGTACGCGGGGTGGCGTGAGGGAACCGGGGTCGTCGCGGGGTCTCATTGAGTAAACGAGGACCGGATGAGCCGGCCCAGGTTGACGCGGCGCGGCCCGCGTGGTGAACCGCGGGCCGTGGTGGACCGGGCGGTCCGGGCCACCCAGATGTGGACCGCCGGCCTGAAGGGGTGGGCCGGCCTAGGCCCCACCGTCTCCGTCCGATGATGCTAAAAACATCATAACTCGCAGTCAGAGTGTCAGATTCACATTACATCTACGGTGACGTGATCCTCAGTTCGAGTTGGAGGTTTTGAGATGGTCTTGGGAATTTTTAGTTTCTGAGATGAGGGGCTCGGTGGCACGTCACGTATGATAAGTTGTTTAGTGTTTTTCCCGAGGTTCTTGTTTTGAGTGACACAAACACATCCAGAGTCCATTTTGGGTGCCATCGGTGGCGTTGCGACCCTGGAATTGAGGCCGAGATTATAAAGAGGTTTTTGGGCATTGAATCCAGAGTTGAGGCATGGGCCCCACGACCCGTCTTTTATGTTGCGTGCAACACTTTACAACCTTTTCATCAGATATCTGTTTGGGGCCTATGAGCAGTCGTTTTTTGGTGTTTTTCCAAGGGCATTAAGATGGAACAATCCGTCCGCTTTAATTCTGTGTGATGGTGCGGGCCCCACGAGGGCCATTTTGGGAGTTGGCGGTGATTTCTATCTTTATAACCGGGTGTCCGTTTCAGACAATTGGATAGCCAATCTTGTGTAATTTTTCGAGAGGATTACAATGGTGCGATGCGTTCATTGCGCTTTGAGACTGAGGTGTGGGTAACACGAAGCACCGCTCGTGTGCTATATGGGGAAATGAATCTTTTTCTCCAGATATTAATTGCACTCAAGTGAGCAGTCAATTTGACATGTTTTCCCAATGGGATCACATTGGTGTGATGCGCCTTACTATTTTTGGGGCTGAGGCTCTGGACCATAGGACGCCATTCAGGCGTAAAGCGGTGTCAGACGACTTTTACGTCGAATGTCTGTTGGAGGTGAGTAAATAGTAATTCCCGCATGTTTTTCCGTGAGGATTACAACGGTAAAATACATTTGGATGTGCGGAGTCTCTTTCGAGATCTTATTAAATGTGGAAGAATGAAAGGTGTACTAGTGGTGGTTTTTCCTACGGTGTATGTAGGGAACCCTTGGCGTGTGATCATGTTCACTCTTGGGAGAGTGAAGTGAATGATTAAAGAGATGTCGTTGGCTATGCTAGGGGCTTGGGGGAAGCAGGTTGGTGAAGTTATGTTTACACCGTTTTGCATTGACATTGGGTGATGTGTGCATGATAGCCTTGGGCTGGCAATGTGGCATACTCTAGGAGTATACAAGAATTCCTGGAGGTACATGTTGTAGTTTTTACCTAAGAATGTTTATGCGCTTGGTTTGGAGATGAGTTTGGTCCACATGTTGGGTGGGCCCCATGTGTGCATCGTGTCCTTCTTTACATAAATTTGACCTCTTACGATGTAGAGAGCCCTTCTGTTAGTAGCGTTTAGACCAGTAGTGTTGAGTGGGTCCCCCTGGTCCTGTTCTCAATGGTTTTAACCAGTAGGGTTGAGTGGGTCCCCTGGTTCTGTTCTAGATGGTTCGACTGGCTGTGTTGTTTTGGTTCCCCTGTTCTTTCAGCTGAGAGGGTTTTTAGTGTTGTGTCCCTTTCACCGGATTGCGACATCGTTTACGACAACATGAATTCGTACAGTGTGGGTGTGCTCCTACTTTCTGGAGTGAGTTGTCTCTGTCTGCTTCAACAGTAGACTCAGTGGATTAGAGCATGTATCACCCCAAGAGGCCTGAGGAGATTCTCAAATCCCTTTTTATTCCCTGGCCGGGCTCTTTGGGTATCAGTGTGACGAACACATTAAGTGGGCACTGATCCTCTACCAATGAGGTTGTTTCCAATAGGGCACGGAGCTCCCAGTGAGCCCTGGTTGTTGACTCCCTAACTCTGTATCAAGATCATATCTTCCTTCCATGATCTATCGTGACATGTTTCCCTCTACGTGTTCCGGTTACCAGTGAGGTACCATCAAGTAGGGATGGCTAGTTGTGTACCATCTTGCAGGAATGACCATTGAGGTACCATCCAGCAGGGATGGCCAGTGGTGTACCATCCAGTAGGGATGGCCAGTGGGGTACCATCTAGCGGGGATGGCCAGAGTGGTTCTAGGTCTCCCTCCAGCAGATTACTTTTTCATGGGGCTGGGTAGTGGGAACCCATAGACTTTGAGAAGACCTCTCGACTATGTGACAGTGACGAGGTGTGGTTTGACTTCCCCCAAAAATCTCAAGTACAAGGGGAGCTTTCCCCACTGAGACGTGTCCTTATGATGCGACTTAAAACTGTGCAGACGTGTTAGTGAAAAAAAAGGTGGATAGTGTCAAGGTGCTGTTATTTGAGCCCCTTGACTTGTAGTTCAGGGCAGTCATACTCATACTGGGCATCAATGGTGTTTACTTTTGGAACTGTTGGATACTCACTTTCTTGGGCTATGCTACGGGATGGAGATCCGCTTATGATATTCTTCAGGTTTCTTAACAGATCATATATATATGTAAACCTTGTTCTAGTACCCAGTTCTTGGGTTTTGGTTACTCTCCTTCTAGGAGAGGGGAAGACACATAGTGTATGACACATGATTTCTGTGTCTAGCTTCTCGTGGTTGGACGAGTCTACTCTCCTTCTATAGGAAGTGAAGACTCGATGAGAAGTTCATTTTCTCACCATTTATAGCTCCTTGAAATTGGACAAGTCTACTTCCTTCCTCTTATTGGGTTGAGTTGTACTCTTTACTGCACTATCGGTTGTACTACTTTACTTTTCCATGTTCGATCTAATGCTCACCTATTCAATACCTCCTTTGTTTCTCCCTCAAGCCTTCAGGGCATCCTACTGAGTATTTTTATACTCACCCCTGCTTGGGCTTTGCCAGCACTTGGTGTGACCTTACAGACGATGGACAAGTTGGTCGTGACTTTAGTGGAGCTTTGGAGTTCAGGAGCTTGGACCGTGTACGATGGTTGTAGCTGGGTTCCTGGTGTGGGAATCTCCCAACAGTGTACTTTTGTTTACCTATTACTGGGTTGTGGTACTTTTCTGGTTGGGCGCGTGTTTTTCCCTTTTTTCAGTTTGGCTTCAGCTTTTACTTTTTAGTGTTTAGAGGTCGATGCAATTTTGTGGTTATTTATAGTAGTTAGTATTTTACTTTTCCTTTTAGTCTGAACTTCTGCATTGAGTGGGATACGTGTGTGTACAGGTAATCAGGCAAAGGCCTCCCTGAGTTGTTTAGCCTTCGGCTCTTGTCTCCAGCCCCTGGCCTATGGAGGCGGGATTAGGGTAGTAGCAGCTTGAGCCTGGGTAGGGCCGGGTCGTGACATGAATTGTCTGTTAATTCACCATTTTGAGTGAGTACACAACCCAATACCTTATTTGAAGTATCATTGTACATCACAAAACCTTTTCCACTTGATGGTAGTGTGATTACAAGGTTTGTGATTAGATTCTTCTTGAGTTCCACAAATCATTCCTTGTATTATTCATTCCATAAATACCCTACCCCTTTCCATATTAACTTAGTTACTAGGATAGAAAATCAGGAGAATTATATCATAAATCATTGGTAGTGTCTAAATAAACCAATAAAACTAATTATTTCTATGACACTTGAGGTTCTATCCAATTCGGCGATTTCATTTATCTTTGAAGGGTCCATAAAAACTCTCTCACTTGTGATCGCATGCCCCATGAATGTGACTTTCTACATCCAAAAGTCACACTTACTGAACTTTTCATACATTCTATCATTTCTTAATGTTTCCCACACAATCCTTAGATGTTCTTCATGTCCCCCTTTTTCGTGGAGTAAATGATAATTTGATCAATAATGACTAAAATTTTCCATGAACATAGTCATTTTTGGTCTAATTGGAAAAATCAAGAGATGGGTGAATGGATTTCCAATTAAAATCTAGATTTTAAAAGACTTAATACTAAATCACGTAGTTTATAAAAACAACCCAGTTAGATAAACTAGAATAAATGTACAATTCAATGTTTTTAAGATTTTTCTGAAAGGATTGACCAATGACTAGTTAAAACAATTTCAAAATTATTTTATCTTTTGAAATATATATAATTACATTAATCACAATATATATAACACTCTTTAAATATAACTATTGAAATAATGATTTTCTATACAATTTGAAAACTAAAACTGTTTAAAAAAGAGTAAAAAAATTAGAAAATATATAGTGTAATAAAAACAAGAGGCCTAGTCTCAAGAAAATATATAGTCCTCTTAAATTGGAAATCAACTACTTCTAAATATTTTATTAAAAAAATAAATAGATCCACAACCTAGATCAATTTTGATATATAACAACATCTGTAAAGATGTCCAGGCTATACAAAAAAATTATATAATTATAGATGGGATCAAATTTGTAAAAGAGTAAAGGAAATAGTGTCCAATACTCTTATGTACAAGTCTTGAGCCCATGCTAGTGAATATATAGTTTATATCAAACACAACTCAAATGTAAGATTAAATATCAAGAGTAATCAATATGAATAGATAAATTTTTAATTTTCCCAATATGATCATATTTGGTTGATAAATTATCTTTAAATCTATCTTTGAAATTATTTGACTATGTTTTTCATTAAGAGGTTAGAATAATAGGGTGTTATGTAAGAATTCAGTTATTTATAATTTCATAGTAATCCATTAGTGTATCACAATGTTTCTCATGTTCATGTATACTTGTATCTGAATTTTTTCCATTAGTGGTTGTACATCCCAGAGAGATAACGTTTTGTAATTATCCATTGGGGTATATTCATAATATAATATTGATACTAATTAAAACCTTAAAGGAATATAATTTCTAATAAATTCTTTAAAATATTTTCATTGTAGATTTGAATGTACCTCGCTTTTTAAGTTAGACAAGATCACTTATTCTTCACTTGGTTATAGTAATGTTGACTTAATGTCATTTAACGTAGTTACATTCCATGAACACTTTTCAAGTTATCTTTCCACTATCACTATCAATTTTTACATCACATGGTCACTTATTTTCATCATGTGTTATGATACATCCTTTGTGTATTAACTTGAAATCTTTATATAGTCACTTATTTTATTCAGGCAGTCACTTCACTTCTTCTTATACTCACTTCATTTATTCTTCCAGTCACTTCAATTCTTCTCGAGGTCACATAATTTATTATTGTAGTCACTTTACTTCTTATTTTCATTACTTCATTTCATATTATAGTCACTTTAATTCTTATTGAGGTAATTTAATTTCTTCTTATGATCACTTATTTTCTTCCTATGGTAGCTTCTTTTCATCGCTTGGTAGGTTGAACCCATTATGCGATCACTTGAACTTCAACACGTGGATAGTTCAAGACTTAGACAAAATTAGTTGATTTAACACATGATCACATGGTTATTTTTGTGGTATGTTGACATTGTCCCTTCATGACATATCCATTATTATAACTTTGTCCATAATTTTTTACTACAATAGAACATAAAATTCATTTGTAAGATAAGAAACATGTTTTAGGATCCTTACAATAGGGATTTTTGGACTAATCAAACAATCTACTATTTTTTTGATGATCACAAATGTTGAAAGATATATATCAAATGAATTAAAATTTTTTTTTCTCCATTTCTCAATTCATCCTCTTTTTTAAATGTTTAAAATGTAAATTAAGGTTAAAATAAAATAAAGAGTAATAAAAAAACACTGAAATAATTAAATAATAGGAATGATATAAATATTATAAATTTATTTCATTAATATTTAAGAGGTTACCAAAAGAGACCTTATCAAGGGTTCTAATTAGAATCAGAATCAGGTATATACCTAATGTCAAAATAAAGAATATGATCCTTTATTTTATATATAGGGTCTTGGGTGGGAGGGTGTGATTTGGGTGTAGAGGTTCAAGTTGGTTATTAGATAACCACACATCCATAAGTAGGGGGAAGGTTCTGAAATTATTTTCTATGAGACAAACCAAAATGGTTAAGAAAGAATGTTTTTATAGAAGGAGGGGGTTAAGTAATTGATAAGGCAGGAGGATTCAAGAAGGAATTATTTGTAGTGTAAATTTGTGACTTAGGAAATCTATTGAAATCCTTAAAAACACTTAGACTATGTTTCGTATCCTAAAAACAATGTTATTTGATCTCTATAAAGGGTTCCAGAATAGGGATAAGAACTTTCACTTTCTCTACTAGAGAATTGAAATCTTGAGTTAAGGGGGTATTCTGAGTTCATTATCTATGCTTTCCAATATGGTCTTCAAGTCATATTTGGTCTATACCCTACTAAGATAAATATAAATAGTTATTCTAATATTATCTTTATATTTTCTATATTTCTTGAAATCTCTTCTAACCAATTAAATGGTCTAATCTCCATTGGTTTAAAATCCTTAAAACATCATATCTATTTCCCTATAGAACTCATAAAGAAAAAATTTAAAATAATATTTAATGAGATTTATTATTTGATTTTCATTAATAAAAAATGGAACATGAGAAAGATGAAGTACTGAGGATGATGAAGGGAGACTAGATGATGTAGAAGACTGAAACACTAAATTTATAAATCTTTGATGTAACTTCAATGTCATATCTAGAATAAAATCTTCAAAAGAACCCAATTATGAATGGAATACCCATCCTCATATTTTAGATGTTCCATTTTGAGATTGAATGTTGTTTTAAGATAAGAAATAAGCAAATTGATTGTCCTGAATATATCCTCATCACCAAATGGTTCCATAGAGATCCCAAAGACAGTAAATAATTCTTATAAAAAATCCATTATACTTGATTTGAATTCATACAAATACTATTTTTTCATATAGGATAAAGAAAGAATATAATTAGGGACATTTATAGAGGGATCCAAAGTAGGATAACTACCACTAACCTTAGCCTAAATCACCACATGCTACAACTAAATTTATTTACCCCAATAACATTTTTATCCACCTCAAGATAAGTTGTGTGGGATGATACAAGAGGAGATTTATAATTTGTTTTTATAGATTCCTCAGTAGTTTAGATTGAAGTATGACAAAAGATATCATCCCAAAATTTGTCAACTGTAGTTCTGAGTGGTAATACCTCAACATTTCCCTAAGAATCAATCTCATCTATAAGACATCGAATAAGTGCTCTATAAATAGAATATTTGGAAGGTCCACCATGATCAGGTGGGTTGTCCCCATTATCATCATCCTCATTTGATTCAGAGTAATCCATGATTAGTACTAATGATCCTATGGACTTATCCCCATTAAAAGATTTAAATTTTTTCACTAGGTTTAGGATTACATCAAATTATAGGGATTAGAGCAGAGGACTTCTCAAAACATTCCTTATACCTCAATGAATCACCTAACTTAGTATCCTCTTCTTCAAGAAATATACCTACTGACTCTTTAGTATCAATAAGATATCCATATTTCAATTCACCCTCATGAGAAGGTATATGTAAACGATATTTAAGAGGTGAAAAAGGCATTGTATGTTAGGGATCCTTGATATCCACATAAGATTCCATAGGTTTCTTGCTAAGACCATCCTCCCTAGTTTCCACTTCATATTCTTAGAGGCAAACACCATTAATATCATATGAAGAATGCAAAACAATTTCATAAGACTCTAGACAAGGATCTACTTGGTCTATTATCCACACTGAATCCTTAATAGGATTAAATTTCTCACCCAATTTTTAATTTTCATCTACCCATTATTTTATATAGGTGTTCTAATTAACCATCAAGTTATTATATATTTTTTTGATTTAGGCATAAACTATCAGAATAAATAACCTTTTCCTCCCCCTCAGAAACTAATCCATTACAATCCAGGAGGTCTGATATGGACTTAAGAAAAGAAGAGAAATTGAAAAGTGCGGAAGGATTGCCCAGATTAGCCATATGTATCAAGATATACCTTGATAAACTTATATGAATCTAAATATTTATTATTAAAAACAGGAATAAATCATAGTGACTCAAAATGATGAAGTCCCCTTTCATGAGACTAATTATATGTTGGATAAAAATTATGAATGTTCTACATTCTCCCATGAGCTCCACTATAGTTAAACTTCTGATAATGAAGTTCCCATTAAATTCAGAAATAAAATTTGAAACTCAGAATGGGAATGATGAAACACTTAAGAACTTATCCTAGAGTTATAAAGAGAAAATAAACATTTATCCATTTACAATTGTATGAATGGATTCTATTTTATCTCCAGGAATGAACTCCATATGGGTATAAAAATATTTAACCAATCTTATAGAATACATCATTCCATTAACCATGAACTATTAACTCTATCCTTTCCTTCGAATCAATATCCACTCTATGTATTTATTTTACCAAATCCATAATGAATGAAATTACATTTTGGCATAGACATGCTAGTCTAATAAATGGGGGTTGTGAGGCTTATCCATAAAACCCAAACTAGATTAGTCTTTCTTTGATTTCATTGAAGCATGTGATCTAGTTGGATATGTGGCATCCAAATATAATTTATTCCCCAATTTTTATCTATATAATTCAAACTTTTTAGGTACAAGTTTGGGTTGAGAGAATGAAAATGGGTTTTGACAAAATGTTAGAGAGTGCGAGAGTTGTTATGGATTGAAAAAGAATAAAATATTTTTATGTAATTGACGTACATAGATTCTAATTCCAATTATAAATATATTTCAATAATTTAGGGATTAAAAAATAAAACACTTAAAGAAAATTAGTCCAAAAATTTTTAAAAATGTTTTAAACAAAATGAGTTACAATATGTATATTGACCATGTATTCAAAGTAACTTAGATAACTCATGGTAAGTATATTAAACATGAAATCACAATATATTATATATGGTAATGTGGGTATACTCAAAATAAACTCATGGTAGGTACAATGATCATTAACTCACAGTATCTTTGATAAGGCACAATTGGTATACTTACCATTAACTAATAGTAGGTATAATAATTGAATGAAGAATTGGTCACAATCACTTAACTGACCGTATGTAGAAATATCTCATTATACCTTAACTAATTATGATAACTGAGGTTCATGTTTACATAAAAAAGAAAAGTAAAAAAATATTATAATATTAAATTAAGAATTATATTAATAATGATAGATGTTAAGCATTATAAAATAAATTTAGAAAAATACCAGAGTTAGAATCGAGTTGAAATATCTATAAATAATTAATATTTTCAAAACAATATATTATATAATTAAGTCTCTCAATATTCAATAGATTTGTAAATATATCAGAAATATGATGTTCAGTACAAATGAATTCAAGAGTAATATCCCATTTGTGAAATTGGTCTTTCAAAAAGTGATGTCTTATATAAATATGCTTTTTACTAGAGTGAGACATAGTATTTTTAGAAATTTTTATAACACTTGTATTGGTAAAGTCTATATGGACATGTCTAAACTAAAATCCATAATCCAATAACGCATGTTTCATCTATAGAATTTGTGCACAAAAACTACCTATAACTATATACTCAACTTCAAAAGTGGATAATGAAAAAAATATTTTTTCACACTATACAATGAAACAAGTGACTTACAAAAAAAATATACATGTTCTAGAGGATATTTTATCTGTCTTACCTATAGCCACTAAAATTGTCATCTGAATAACTAATGAAGTAAAATTCTTGTCATCTAGTATATAACACTCCTAAATTGGTTGTAATTAAGAGTTATTTGATATTTATTTTTACAAAATTTAAATGATATTATTTTTATTCTATTAAATATGAGTACAAATACATACAATAAACATAATAATAGGTTATCTAGTAGTTATGTAATGTAAACTTCCAATAAAACCTGTGTATGTAGTCTGGTCAACTAATTTCTCAGTTTCATCAAAATCTAACTTACATCTTATACTCATGGGAGTATCACTACCTTGGGTTCTACCCATACCAAAATGTTTTAAAATATCCTTTCAATATTTTATTTTATTTAAAATTAAAATTTCAAACCAATGAGGAATTTTAAATAACCCATTAAATTCATTTCAAATTCATTTTTCATCAATTTTCAAATTTAGTACACATGGTGTTTTTGGATTATCCAAAAATAGTATCATCAATATAAATTTTAACTACACATATATTTTGGGAAATAATTTTTATAAATGGGGTTGGATATTCAATACCATTAATAAATATTTTCCAAATCAAATAAGAGACAATACTATCATACCAAGATCTAGGATCTTATCTCAAACCATACAAAGATTTTGTTAATTTGAAAGCATGATTTTGAAAATGAGTGTTTTGAAATATTGGGTTATGTTAAATGAAAACTTAATCAATAATTTAATCATTAAGAGAATGTCTTTTGATATCCATTTGATATAATTTATATTCAAATGTTCTATATTGGAATGAATTTATCTAATAAACTCAATTATTGTTTCTGGAGTAAAGGTTTATTCAATGTCAATAAATTCTACTTAAATATATCCTTCTACAACCAATATAGATTTATTTCCAATTATTGTTACATATTCATGACAATATTTTCTAAACACCAATTATTTTTCTAATGTTCAGGAATTCTTTAGGTCTTTCCACTAGTTCCCAATTTTTTTTCTGTCAAAACAATTCATCTCTTCCCAAATAGCCATTACCTAAAATTCATCATCTATAGATTTAGTGATGTTTTTACTGTATATGATGAAAATAAATCTTATTTGAGAACCTTGTTTCTAATTGATTCTCTAGTTTGAGCACGTATATCTAGGTCTCCCAGAATAATGTCTATAAGACGATCTCTAATAGTTATAATGTATCAAGGGATAACAGTACTTAGTTCATCATTTCTTTATTTAGAGTCTATTTGAAATATTTCCTTGGTTTTAGGTGATTTCACAATAGTAGGTTTTAAAAAAATTACTAGGATTGGTTGAGGTATTGATATTCAAGAGAGAAATATCATCCTAATAGTTTTTAATGAGGTTTTCGGTCTTTGTGGATCAGTTTCATCAAATTTAGAATTTCAAAATTTCTTCCATGAGTTTGGTTCTTTTTTGACCACCAAATATAATTTACTAGAGGTTGAATAACCAAGAGGGATTCCTTCATTAATCTTGGATGAAATGTTTTTAAACATTAATTTATGTTTATAATAATGGACTTCCATTGAAAAAATCTATATAATTAAACTTTGGATTTATTCTATTCCACAAATCACATAGTGTATTCTTTAAAAGTTGTATAATGAGAACCCAATACATAATATTAATGGTTGTAATGATAGCGTCTTCCCAAAAATAAATAGGTAGTTCATGCTCATTAATCATAGTCTTGGAAATCTATTAAAGAATTATATTCCTTATTTATACAACACCGTTCTAATAGGAAGTTATATGAGTAGAAAATTTAATATTATAGTCATGTAGTGTGAAAAAAAGCTTAATGTTTCAATTTTTAAACCCAAATCCATGATAAATCCTTAATATATTAATAGTAAGTTCAATGATATTTTCTACGTATGTGTTATATTTTTCAAAATAGAAACACGCTCCAATTTCATAAGATAAAATAAATACCCATGTATATCTAGAATAATCATCCACAAGAACGAATGCATAATTCTTCCCATTTAAACTAGAAACTATAGAGGGTCCAAAAAATAAAATGTGAACCAACTATAGTTTTTGAATGGTGGAAACTTATTTATTTGGATTGAATGACATATTATGTATTTTATATTTTTGGTAGGGGTTATTGAATTTATCTTTTAGGAATTCTTGTTTAGGGGGATCCTTAGAAAATAATTACATAGTTATATTTCTAAGAGGGTAAAGGATGCAGTGGTCTAGTATCCTATGGATTAACCATGATTCTTTATAAAAGGTATGAAAGAATGAAATATTTTTAGAAAAAATAGAATCTAAATCAACTATAGAAACATTATCATTACAAAAATTCATAAAAATATAATCATGTTTAGAATCATAGATTTTGTATGATTTATTTTCAAACAGGACATGGTAACCATCATCACATAATCGTGAGATGCTAAAACTAAAAAAAATAAGGCCTTAGTAACATCTTTTATAATATAAGTGATGGTTTATACAACCTATTTATTGTTTATTATTTATTATTAAAAAACCAACATATTTCATGACCAAAAACTATTTAACAGTAGATTCTATAGTTTAGAGACATTTAATTTTTGTTTCATTTTAAGGTACTTAGAAAAAATTATATATTACTTTGGAATGTATTTTTTTGTGAGAAACTTTTTGAAATTATGACAACAAAAAAAATAAATAAGTGACGGTTGACCTAGCTGGAGGAAAAACATAACTAAATCCAGCATAAGTGTAGTTAAAATAATTAACAGAGGATTGTTTAGATATAGTTATTATAAATTTTCACTAAAAAACCATCAATCAATCATAAATTCAACATTCATATATATATATATATGTGTGTGTGTGTGTGTGTGTGTGTGTGTGTATGTGTATAAAAACAAAATATGTCCAACATCCACCAACACATGACCAATACATCCATACCACCACCACCCTTGCATCCAACTGCCTCCATAACTTGATTAATCATTAATGAAACCAACCACATCATGTCATCAACTGAAATCAACAAAAGATAAAAATCAGAACTGAACATATTAAAAATACATTAGAATAATTGATAATATGTAACTATACCAAAAAAACTACGAGTCATAAAAACTACCTTATAATGATTTTTATAGCTCAAAATGGTCTACCTCTAACCTACTACCAGCATAAATTACCTACATTATAAATAAAAATATTTTTTTAAAGAAAAACAAAACATAATATGCCAAAAATATATTTTTAATTTTATAGTTAACATTTGTGATTTTATAAATCAAATAGATGACAATATTTTTAATATAAATATATATATAATTTTGAACACTTTGAAAACATAAACCTAAATATTTAATATTTGATACAAAAATTCGATGTCAAAAGCGAAATGTATAAAATAATCTCATCAATTTTTAAAACAACCTAAGGTGTGTTTGAAATTAGCCGATAAATTTTTCAGATACTGTGGTATAGAAGCCTTTTCTATATTTAACTAATAATTTGATGGCTGTTGTTTCATGGTGTCACATTAGTTTGAGGTCATTTTATATGGTTTATAATATTTTATTCATGTTTTAGTATATGAAAACACTAAAACCAAATTAATGAGATTCTCTTAAAAATAGTATTTCAGAATTATGTGGAGTCAATTTTTACATCTCAATAATCAATATATGGCCATTTTACTATGATTCTATGGTCATATGAATTCATTTTCTTGGTTTTAAAAACCTGATGTGCATTTGTAAAGACATTTATATCTTTTAAAACATCTTATTGAGTAATCCCAAGCACACTACACATTGGATGAACTTTTTTCGTACTTTTAAACATCACATCCAATTCAACAACAACTCTCCCACAATTTCATGTCAATCTGAAATGATTTTCTTTGATTTTGTCATGACATGATCATTTTAATGTTATAAAACACCAAAAAGGGACTTACAAGCATCCTGGGAAAACTGTAACTCATATTGAAATGGTGTCAAATCCAAGATTAAAAAAAATATTCTATGTTTTCTTTATATGATTTAATAGCCATCTGAAATCATTTTCTTGGTTTTGAACCCCTAATACACATTTTTATTGATTTTAGAATCTTTTGAAATAACTTATTGAGTCATTTAGAGAACACTAGGAATCTGATGGATGTGTTTTGTACTCATACATGTCATAGAAATTTCAACATTGGGTTTCCCATGATTTCACATCAATTTGAGGTAATTTTATTTTGTTTTTTATTTATACATGGATTTTTAGTGTTTTAAAATAGTAAAATTATGTTTATGGGAATCCCAAGTAAAATGAAACTCACATTGACATGATGTGAATTACTAAATTAAAAAATCAATCTATAGTCATTTTCTAATGATTTCATGGCCATCTGACATTATTTTATTAGTTTTGACCACCTGAAGCATGTTTTTAATGACATTGAGATCTTTTAAAACCATTTATTGAGTCATTCCTAGAACACCACACAACAGATGTACATATTTTCTACTCGAAAACAACACAAACAATTAAATGGTGGTTTCATCATGATTTCACATCAATATTTGATTTTTTCTATGGTTTTTCTGTTACATGCATGTATTAGTGTTTTACATAAAAAAAATGTTTACTATAATCCATGGAAAACTATAATTTGGATTGATATAAAGTAAGTTCATAAATTTTAAAAATAAATATAAAGTTGTTATCTTATGATTTGATACACATCTGATGATGTTTTTTTAGTTTTGACTACTTGAAGCACATTTTTAAAGACTTTGGTATCTTTTAAAACAGCTTATTGAGTCATTTAGAGCACACCACATATCAGATGAATGTGTTATCTACACATTCATGTCACAAAAAAATGAACATTTTTTAGATGATTTAATGTTAATATGAGGCAGTTTTATATGATTTTGATTGTTACAACCATGTTTTGGTGTTTTAATAGTCTAAAAATGAATTAAATTGTATCTTGGAAATACATAAATTTTATTTATGTAGATTCTATTAATAAATTTAAAAAATAAATCTATAGTTATTATCCAATGATTTCATAGAAATCTGATTGTATTTTTTTTGTTTTTACCCCAAAATTCGTGTGTTTAAAGACATTTGTATTTTTAAAACATCTAATTGTGTAATTATGATCACACCATACATCAAATGGATGTGTTTTCCACTTCCATATGTTGAAAAAAAATCAATAATGGGTTTCCCATAATTTCACAATAATATATGATAGTTTTCTATAGTTTTGATAGTTACATACATGTTTTAGTGTTTAAAAACACTAAAAAAAATTTATAGGTATCCATGGAAAACCATAACTCATATATACAAAGATTCATTTCCTAATATTTTATAATAAGTCAATAAAAAATTTTCTATGATTTAAAATCCATCATATTTCATTTTCATAGTTTTGACCCCATGACGCATGTTATTAAAGGCGTTAATATATTTTAAATTTCTTGTTGATTCATTTTGAGAACACTTTATGTCATATAGATATTTGGCCTATCATCAAAAATAAAAAACATTATGGTGGTTATCTCATGATTTATCATCAATTTGAGGTCATTTTCAATTTTTTTGACCATTACATGTATGTTTTAGTGTATTAAAACAAAAAAAATATGTTTATAAGAATCCTGAGAAAACTGTAACTTGTTTTGATGTTTTTTCAGTTACAATTTATCAAAAATAAATCTACGGTAATTTTTATATGATTTCATATGAATCATATTCAATCTTCATGATTTTGACCCCTTGAAGAACTTTTTTAAAGGCTTTGTTATTTTTAAAAACTACAATTGAGTAATTTTGATCATACCATATATCGGAGGGAAAGTTTTTCCAGTAATACATGATAGAAGAATTCAAAAGTGTTTTTCTAATTATTTCATGACTATCTGAGGTTTTTTATATGTTTTTGACCATTACACTCTCATTTTATTATTTTAAGACACTAAAATTTCATTTATGGACATCCAAGGAAAACAAAAACTCATATTGACATGGAATCAGTTATTACATTTCAAAAATAAATCCATATTCATTTTCATATGATTTCATATAATCTGATACATTTCTCTTGGTCCCACTTGACACATGTTTTTAAAGACATTAGAATATTTTAAAACTAATTATTGAGCCACTATGAGCTCACCACGTATAATATGTATGTATTTTATACTAATGCACATCACCGAAAATTAAACTATGGTTTTAGTATGATTTTACAACAATATTTTCTCATTTATATGGTTTTGAATATTACATGCATGTTTAAGTGTTTTAAACAGTAAAAAATTGTTTATGGGTATCCTGGGGAAACCAAAAGTTGGATTGAAATGGTGTGAGTTCTCACATTTCACAAATAAATATAATGTCATTTTATAATGACTCCATAATCATCTAACTCCATTTATAAGGTTTTGAATACCCGAAACACATTTTTAGACACATTGATATCTTTTTAACCAGATTATTGAGTCATTATGAGCACACTTACCTTATAATGGAAATGTTTTACTTACAAACATCAAGAAAAATTTATAAGTTGTATTCCCATGACTTAAAATAAATATTAGTTTATTTTATTTGGTTATGATCATTATACACACATTTGAGTGTTTTAAATCACTAAAAACGTGTATACAATCATCATTACAAAATAGTAACTTATATGATTGTCACATTAGTTCTTACATTTAAAAAATTAATGTACAAAAATGGTCCAATGATTTCAAAGATATCCAACACCATTTTCTTCTTCTTAACCAAATGATTTATTTTTTTAAAATATTGATATCTTTTAAATTTTTTTATTGAGTCATGAATTGAGTTTGGAATTTACCTCAATAGGATGAGCTATAAGGCCATTAATTTCATTGGGTATTATTCCTACCATCGTCCAAAATATAAAAACTAATTCATTTTCCATTGTTAGACACCACTAGTTATCTATTTTCCTATAAGGGTCATGTTTTGGAACATTTTCTTTCATCCATGAAATAACTCTCTATGCAACCCAATCAATGACACTGTTTGAACCCCACTAGGTGTAGAAGTAAATGATAATGATTCCCTACCATAGATAACTGATGGAGTACTCTAAAAAACCCTTCCCCTGCATATTAATAGGATTCTTCGTCCCTAAAATTATCGTGACTTCATTTTTATGGGAAACCAATGATGATTGTAATGGGTTTACATCATAGGATTCTTGAAGTTTTACATGTTAATATAATAATACTACCAATGATTTTTTAAATTAACTAAACTTTATAATATTATACAATTAACAAATATTTTATTACAAATAAATGTTATTTTGTTAATATAAAATCATAATAATGAAAAATAAATTATAACAAAAAAATCCTCAAACCCAATTAATTTGGATCGAATACATGGTTCAAACAACACCAATTGAGCTGATCAGAACCATTTGATCCATGTAGAGAACCCCATTTAATTGGAATTATGGATTGTTTTTTATTTGTCTTTCATTATTTTTTTATAGTAATAAAATAACATTAAAAAGTAATTAAAAGTATACTCTAATGTATTTGGTAGGTTCATTTACAAAACCATTATTGAGTTTCTTATGAACTTTAAGCCATGTCATTGTCTAGCCAACAAAGTGACCTTATTCATTAGCCTTCCTAAAAAATATACAACATATAAAAATCCTTTAGTTATAATAAAATAATATTAATAAAAATTGATAAAAAATACCCCGGTTTTTTTCTTTATCTAGAAAAACATTATGATCTAGTGATTTTAGGAATGAATTGTTTTTTACAATTCAAAGTATTTTTTTTATATAATTCCTATAGAAAAATTGAAAAATTAATAAAAATTATTGTTTTATTATGATTATATTATTAAGACACTATGAAATATGTGATTTATTCTTGAGATATATCTTTTTAAATATCAACAGATATCTTCTACTGCTCACAAGAGATGCCTTGAGGCCACTTCCCATTAATTTTTTGAGAGCTCAGAGATGTTTTATTAAAGATGTTTTATATTATCCATTTCATATCTCTCTATTTCTTCCCCATATTTTTCAGGTTCCAAGGGCGTGAGATGGAGTCAAAGTCATCAAAATTAAAAAACTTCTATGAATAAAAATCATAATAATATATAACTAAATTAATAATTTTTTTATATATTTTAAATTAGTTATCAACAAATCTTAAATTAATATTACCTTTAAATGGTTATAAAACACATATTTTTCCACTCTATGCAAACATGTATTCAATCTTTATAATTAAATAGAAATCTCATCGTATTGCAATAAATATTCCCAAGAATATGTCCATATATTATGGATACATCATCGATAGACACCCCAATATCATCTAATGGAATGATAAATCTTATGTATTTTAGGTCTCATACATATGAACAATTAATATTTATATATCATCTATTTTTATCTTTATGAGTTTGAAAAATGCATTAAATTTTTATAAAATATGTTGTTTTAATACAATGACACATATACCATTAGTGGTGCCTCTCCAATATCCCCTAGATGGAAGGGTGGCCCACTACTCTATTTCTAGAGGTGCATCAGATGGAGGGATACCAAAAAAATATGGGTAATATTTCGGATCACTAGTTGTTTCAGGTATAATGGAATCAATTGGATTCATTAAATTTTATGGTAGGGGTTGTGTGATCCAAAATGATGATTGGCTAAGATCATGAAATTGTTTTGTTTTCTGAAATTCAAATGGTTAAGAATATATTCAATGTACAGAAAAATAATAATTAAAATATATTTTAACAAAAAAATGAAAAAAAACATGTATATAAGTACAAAACACTTATAAATGAGAAATTGTGATATAGTTTCTTTACTAATTTATACATTCAGTTATCATCATGTACATTTTCTTTATTTGTATAAATATCCATATTGATGAGTACTTAATTTTCACCATATGTTTAAAGTTCTATTATTTCAATTTTCTGAGGGGAAAATATTCAATACTTTTTGGTTGATAAGGTTCACAGTCAGAAAGTACCAATTTACCTTTATCACCCATATCATACAAGTATCTCTATTATAAGTTTAAAAAAATATTCCAAACATAATGTATTTCAGCATCTAAAAATAAATGATTTTTTCTTGTGAAGCTATGATAAATGGATAATTCCTTGAATTCTCACTAGTATAGATCTACTGAGAGAGGTTAACAAAAGTAAAATGTAATGAATCATACATTATTACCTTGTCAATGTAGACCCACTATAATTTGAATAATACAAAAAGTGGCCATGATGGTTAAATTTTATTGTATCAACCATCTTTCCATAGTATCCCACATCTAAAAGTGTAAATACAAAACTATTTTGAGTTTCAAGTAATCTTTATGATAAATTATATGAAATTTAAAGCCATTAATATTGTAGGCATAAAATATCTTGGGCTTCCTTAGAAGACCTTTATCCAAAAATATCAAATCATTTGATATTTCAGCTCAATTATCAACATTAATTATATAGATAAGAATATATGAGGTGTTACATTTAATATATAAAAAATAACTACCCATCAATATTGTGAATATGAGTATATACTTACAAGATGAGAAAACTATTCAACAATCTTCTTATTGATTTTTTTTAATTCCATATAATTTCAAGATTGACCCCTTTGTCATCTATTTATTTTAAATATTAATTCCTTGATAAATGGGTCTATAATAAGACTATTCTGTAGGACATATCTATGTTCTTATAATAACACCAATTCAGTTAGTGTAAACTTTTACCCCTTTTCAACTGGTTTTCCAATAGTTGTAAATACTGTTGACTGGATTTTAAAATAAGAATTAGTGGAGATGTCATCAATACACCCAACATGATTGAATCTAGTCTCAATCCCATCAAAATACCTAGAATAAAAGGTCAATAAAAAATTTACATATGTATCCTTCGGTAATAGAGGCTTCTAGGTGAGATTTGTTCCGCACATATGATTTCAAAAGGCCAAAGTATCTAATAAGAAAAATAAGAAACAAATAAAAAAATATATAATTACTTGATAAAATTTAATTGATCAATGAAAATGAAAATATTATTGATGAACCACTCAATTGTATACATCCATTGATACTTTACCGGTCGATCAAGTTTATCTTTTTTAAAAAAAAATTAATAGTTAGATGAATCATGAAAATGAAAAATTAAGTGCTAAAAAACATATCCAAATGAAAAAGATTCAAAAAATATTTTCTTGAAATTTTTCAAGCTTAGTTGGATTAAATGTTTTTTCCCAACACTCTCAGAATAAGGTGAAAAAATCAACTAGAACTATAGTTACATTTTCTTGTAACATATTATGCAATGATGACGATAATAACATCTCCATTAGAATATATGATTCATGACATTTCAATCCACATAACATTTGATGTTTTAGGTCAACGCACCTAGAAATGTTATTTTGATATCCATATGAAACTTTTGAATTCTTTACATTTCAATGGAATATTACTTTCTCATGATTTTTCATTGTAAAAATAGACTAAGATACATTATATTCTAATTTCCATTCAAACCATGCTTTATATTCATTGATTCAAAATCCTTATCATAATTGAGGCGATCCATTAATTTGACCTGCTTATTAAGCAATGTAAAAATTACATCTCACAAATCTTCTTATAAATATGAATTATTTCAAGATTATAATGTATAACATTATACTCATAACAATGAATTTTGAAAAATATAACAATTTTATTACAATTGTATGTTCTAGATGCTTTGTATGTTTCACCTCATACCCTTTTCCCCTTCTTTAAATTAATTACTTTTTCTAAATTTTATGGTAGTATTGATTACCTGTACTAAGATTTCTAAACATATAAAACATTCAGTGACTTTATCATTTTAGTATCTCCATTAAATTGTGTTTTGTTAATCTTGAATTTATAATAAGCATAGATAAATTGATGATTAAACATAAAATGACATTTTCAAATATGAGTTAATCATTAAGTTTCAAAATAAAAAATTGAAAATTAAAAATCCAAACTAGTACATGTGTTCCAACTATATAGGTTTACAATTACAAGAAAGTTACTAATTTTCCAAATTAATGTTTTGTTAATTTTTAATAGTTTTATCATTTATGAGTCATATTTATCCATGCCATCATCCCATAATTATTACAACTCATTGATTAGAGGTTGAAAGTATTCATCAATTCCATTCCTTGAAATTTACTTCCATTGAATAATCATAAAAATAATAAAAGAATTATTCTTTATACACATCCATTGATGTAGATTATAGGGTATCAAAACTATTGTCCATATACTATAATCAGTACATAATGAACTAGTAGGTTTATAACTGCTAAAAGACAATCCCAAATCTACATTCCTATGATTCAAAGAAAAATCGTGATATAATGAATCAAACACCATACATGATGTTTAGTCTTTTGGAGGTCTCATCAAGCCATAGTTGTTTCAATCCTGATCATTCCACTTTAGTTTGTATATAGTCTAAGATTTCATGAATAATCTTCTCAAGTGGGGTTTTATAGGGAAGTATCGCAATACCTTTGTTGGATTTTTATTCTTTTATTTTTTCGTAGTTTTGTACTGATTTTTACTATCATTTTTTCTCAATTAATTCCATCTTATTATAAAAAATATTATGAATTTTTATTTATTGAACTCTTCCCCTAAAAAATCATGAAATCATTAGTGCCTGCATGTATCTTTTTATTATAATGTCCATGTTTGTTGGTGATTTTATTTATCTCATAGAAAGAATCAGGGATCTTAACTACAATAAATAAATCACGATGCAACTCTAAAATCATGGAAACTAATTTTCAATAATTACATAGAGACATTATATATGATAAAACATAAGTTGAAAAGACATCTTTAAATACTTTTCATGCTAATCATATAGTTCATGTTCTCCATCTTCAACAAATTTATGAAACTGGTTTTTTTCACTAGTGTTCTCAGAAAGATTAACTTGATCAATATCATCTGAATATTCTGTTAATCTATTAGAATCTTGGAAATTATGTCCTAAAAATCTAGATACCTTATTTATCATGTTACAAATACAATTCTCCTCTAGCGGGTCACTTTTTTGTGCCATTTATATGATAGTTGTTATTTTGACTTTCCATAAAATTTTATTCTCCATGCCAAGTCCATCATAAATTTCTTGTAGGAAACTATTTCAATATCATATTTTTATATACTTCATTTATATACAACCATATCTTTAATTTACTACTTGGACTCATAAATTTTATTCTACCATCCACTGATTGGTTTTTAATTGCATAATCTAAAAATCATTCTAGAACCCTGGAAAACTGAGGTGTGTATCAAATTAAATTATTCCAAAATTTATCCATAGCTGTTTTATTTTCACTCTTCAATTTTTAATTCAAATATAAATATTTAACTTTTTAATCAAACAATGAAAACCAAATTTTGACATCACCCAACGTTGTAATTGATCAAGTTAGGACATGATTCGATAAAATATAAATTTAACATGAAAATGATTAAATAATAATTGAAAAACATAAACAACATAAATGTATGAATATTACCCCGTATAATGATAGGGTTAGATATTGTGGAATAAGATCATTCAGGAAAGGAGAGGGAAATAAATAGTTTGGAGGTTGGGTATATGATCTAAGTAATTCATGAATCATATTGAAGTATGGGAATTTTAGGAGGCATGGAGGAGGACAATGTATAGAGTAAGAGGTTAGGTATTGGACTTCATCAGGGGTGGTTGTCATCGATAAATAGGGAAACTGGGTCATCCATGTATGGGAGATAATCGGTCTAAGAGTACTTCGTTGGTTAGCATCGAGGGATGGGGGGTCTAGGGTAGGTGGGGTTCGATGTTCAGTGGACGTCAGTGAGAGAAAGGGTTCGACATTGAGGTATGGGTTTGGTGACTGATAGTCGACATCGAGGGATGGAGGTGGGGGTGGCAGCAGATGGTGTTTGTTGAGGGAGGAGTGATTGAGGGGGGGGGGGGGGGGTTAGGGTCACTAGTGTTAGGGTGGGGATGGGAAGATGGGTTAATTAATGTTTTTTCAAAGGGAATAGTGGTAAATCTAAAAATATCGCCACTAAATATTATGAATAGTGGTAGTTTTGTGAAGTATCTGACATATTCTATATAATATTCAAAAAGTTTTAATTAGTTGTGATTATAAAAAAATATAATTAATAGACTACCACTAATGCCTTGTTTATTTTATTTAAATAAAATTATACTTTAATCCATCAACATATAGTACATTTGAAATTAAAATAGGATTAGAGTTACTAATTTGACTAAGTCCTAGTATTTTTCCTTTGGTGTTTTCCCCAAAAGTCACATTCCCACCATCGATATTTAACCGAATAGTAAATATTGAGTACTATCTTGTCTTGTGTCCGGAATATCCACTATCTAGATAAAAAAAATTCATACCGGTACACTTCAAGAACATTTTTAACACATATTAAAAAAATTATTTTGGTACCCATACATTATTGGGTCCATAATAGTTAGAAATATGAGATTTTGGAATCCAAAGCTATTTAGTAGGTTTACTATAAGTAGACTTAAAACTTTTAGAAATAAAATATTTTTATGTTCCCTAAGAATATAAAAGTTTTCTATAATTAGAATACCATGAACATGGAAATAACGTATTCTTAAAAAATCTCATTTGATCGAGATGGTATCCAATCCAAGTTTGGATACTTGGGTGTGGTATATTTACCAAGAATACTATTCAAGTTTTCTCACCAATTTATAAAACATTTATTAAACTTTTAAATTTTTTCAATTGAAATTTTATTTTCAATATTATATTTTAATCAATTATCACTATTTCTTCTAGATAAAGATCAGACTAGATATGAATAGATATAGAATGATGTTTCTTTAAATTTTTATGATTACCATTAAGTTAATTGAATATTTCTTATAAAATATTTTAGTACTCTAATATATATTCACTGGCCATATTTTCATCATCAATTTAATTTTCATAGATATTATAAATATTAATATAATATATAGATAAATTATTTATATCCTTGGATGTGTTTTTCATAAAACAAATGTTTGATCTATCAACCTTCTCTTCTCTTCTTGAGTAAGACTCACTAGAATAGTCCCCAGAGGTGCTTCATGTTTCTTTCATAGACTTATTAGGTCTTTATTCCTTTATACTCATACTATTTCTTATTATTTAATTTCGGACATTCATTTTTATGTTTCCTTTCCTCTTGAATTCATAAAAAGTCACTTATCCTGGTTTATTTTTTTTCCAATTCCCTGATCTATTATATTTTCCTTTATAGTTTGATTTATTGAGTAAATTATTCTTCCTCAAAAACTACATAAATCTCCTAGAGAGATTATATATCTCCTCATCAATATCATAGTGTTACTCAACCTCACTTAAATTGTAATTTTTATTTTCTCCTTCATCGTTGACCTAGAAGCTTGGAATGTTACTAATTTTATCCTTTATTCATCAACTTATTTATTCAATTTCTACTCTTCCTCATAAATCACATGTTTTACAATCATATACTTTAATGATTTTTTTCTTGTATGACATGATTTTAAAATAGTGAGAGATTATCCTTTTCATAAATTAGGTAAGAATCATTAGGCTTTCCTCACATGATCTTTATCTTCAATTCTCATTCCAAGTTCTAGAATTGTATTCAATTTTTTCATGAACCTGAGATATATTTAAAAAATTGATTCATCAGGATTTATTTCAAAAATATAATATTTAATAGTATAGTTATCTAGATGAATTTCTTTAGCATTTTTTGTAACATTATGTGACACAAAAATTTAATATCAAATTTAATATATTTTAGAATATACATAAATTATATTGAATTTTAATTCTCATAATTAATAATATAATTAATTAATATATTTGTAATTTCATTCATAAGTGGCCATAGTAGAATCACTCCTATCATCTCTAGGAGTTTGAGTTTTTCATATTTTCCCTTTATTATAATCCAAATACCAAATCCCATGCTCTCTATATGTATTCTACTTTTAATTTTCCACTGATCATATTTTATTATATTAAAATAAGAAGACCAATTAGTTGTATCCCCCTTAATGTTATTATAATCCACAAATATATAAATGTATAATAAAAATAAATATTTTCTTCTGGGTAAAAACATTGTCACACATAATGGGTAGATAGGGAGGAATAAATCCATTTGACACCAAATGTTGGTATAAGTGGATAATTGAAGAGGAAGTGAATTGAGTTTCCAATTAAAATTTCTATTTATAAATATTTCATACTAAATCTGTCTGTTTATAAAAAATTCTAGTTAACCAATGTAGTAGAAATATATAACTCAATATTTCAAAATATTTCTCAAAAGCATGATCATAGATTATTTAAAATAATTTAAAAATTATATTAACGTTCAAAACTGATATATTTACTTTAAACAAATAATATAATAAAATTATTAAATATTACTATCAAAGAAATGTTTTTATATATTGTTTGAAAACAAAAATTGAGTTGTTTTTAAAATATAGTAAATAATAGAAGAAAACAAAGAGAAAAATAAAACCAAGAGGTTTAGTATTAAGATGAGACCTTGTCCTATAAACTCGGAAATAAACCCTTTCACAATAGTTTATTAAAATATAAACTTTTCCATAACCTGGTTTAGGTTTTACATAAACAAAATTTACACAGGTAGTCCAGGATACACATAACATCTTTTATTGTTATACAATGGATAATAGATGTAAATGTGTAAAGGGAATAGAATCTATTAATCTTTAGTACAAAGTACGATCCCTATATAATGAATATAAATAATAAATGAAAAACAAATCAAATATAAGATAAAACATATAGAGTAAAAGATTATAAGATGGAATGACTAAAGTAGCTCAATTTTATTTGTTTTTGATTTTCTCTTTATATTCATTAGCACTGGATACTAATTTGTAAGCTGAAACAGAGAGAGTAACATATGATGATAGATAATGACTGATGTATCACAATTTGATCAATTTGGGTTAATCAAATTTCTTTAAATCAATAATTGAAAAGCTTCAAACAAGTTTTTCAATGAGATTTTAGAAAACTAATGTGTTGTTGAAGTTTTCATTTCTATAAAATGTTAGAGTAAGTCCTCAGTGTATCATAGTGTCTCTCATGCACATGTACACTTGTTTCTATTTTTTTCCTAGGACTGGGTATACTTCTTGAAGAGTTTACCTTCCCTAATTATAAATTATAGGATATTCATAAATTATTCTTCTTACTCATTTAATCCTTAAATTAACTAACTCTATAATAAATTATTTAAAATATATTTTTAGATATTTGAATATACCTCATTATATAAGTCAAACATAGTCATTTAGTATTCAAAAAGGCATGAATACTTTGGGTCTTAGTCACTTAGTATGGTAAAATTCCACAATCACTTTCCACATCACTTTCCACGGTTATAAGGCACAGTAACTTTTTTTCTTCATGTGATAGATAAATTCCTTAGTGTGGTCAAAAAAACTCTATAAAAGTCACTTCTTTTATTCGTAAGGTCACTTCAATTCTTCTTAAGACCACATCACTTCTTATTTCGGTCACTTCAACTCTTATTGTGTTCACTTCACTTCTCCTTTTGGGTTCTTCATTTATTTTTGTGGTCACTTCACTTCATCCTATGGTCAATTCATTTCTTCTAATGGTCACTTATTTTATTCTTATGGTTTATTGTTTTATTATAATGTAAGTTTGAATATTTCATAAGGTCACTTGATCTTCAACATTTGGTAAGTTGAAAAATAGAGAAAATTTTGTTATTTGATGACCGTTCACACTATTGTTCATGTGGTAGGTTTACATGGTCACTTCAAGCCTTATCCTGAATGGCTCAAAGGCCTTATTTTTTATTGATTTTTGATAACCCCCCTTTCAAGGGATGAGGGGGAACCCTTACAAGGCTCATAAGATTAGAGATTACAAGACATGTAGGCTTAAGATATTACATGACCCAATGGTCCTAGGGAATTCAACCTGACTATCTACAAGGAATTGCCCCTCCCCAGCATCTACATCATGATAGTAGCTCTCCAGCTTTACATGGCCATCTGGCTAGGCTTATTATATAAGCACCCGCTGGTCCTGATGGCATAACCATACCCTCTCATTCTGACAATCCATTTGGCTCTTACTCAGGTGAGTGCACCTGCTCTGAATCCTCTTCTAGGGATGCTCTATTTTTGTAGAGTTTTTCTGGGTCAACTTCATGTAGCCCGAAGGCCTTGAGGTGGTCCAAATGCCTTAAAGGTGGCCCAAAATCCCTACTGACCTGAAGGCCTGGGTGGCCCGAAATGCTTAAGGACTCCAAGCCAAAACCAATGGACCAAGTTAAATAGTTCCAGCTGCTACGATACCGAATAGTACCTGCTACAGTAACTGCTACAATGTCTGCTATAGTACCCGCACAGTGTACAGTTATGCTATAGTACCTACATAGTGTACAGTCTGCTATAGTTACTGCATAGTTTATAGTCAGTTATAGTACCTAATATAGTACTACTACAATACCCCCATAAATATGTCTCTACCTGGTTTTGAACCCGGGTCTTGTGGATTCACTTTAGGATACCTCACCAACTACGATGAGGCTCATGTGCTGTAGACTTATCCATTTTTAGAGTTTTTTCTAGAGTTTTTTTTAACTAGCATAAAATATAATAATAATTATTAACATAAGAAAATTTATTTTGGATGATTAATAGAAGGGGGTTTTAAAAAAATACAACAATCTATGAAGACTATATTTATCAAATCCAGGAAGGTTCCAGGGGAATTAGTAACTCTACAAGGAATCACTATGAAAACATAGTGTCTATAACTTATAAGAAATGATTTTTTATGAATAAATTCCTTATTTAACCTTGGTTGATGATTTAAGGACTGAATATGAACCATTAAAAAGTATAGAGCTCTATATTTTTTATTAAAAAGGTCCTCAACACTTGGGAGGGGATACATAGTGATCTTGTTTAGGTCCTGGTAATCGATACACATCCACATCGATCCATCATTTTTCTTGAAAATGATAACTGGTGAAACCCCAAGGTGATGCACTAGATAATATAAATCATTTTAACAACTATTCTTGGATCTACTTCTTTAACTCCTCCAGTTCAATCTAGGCCATCCTATAGTCGAATTTGGGGATAAGTGTGGCTTCAGATATAATCTCAATAGGGATATATACCTCATGATATAGGGGAATTTCATCTAACTTTTTAAGAAATACATTAATATATTCCCTTATAATGGGCATTTCTTAATGGTTTTTACTTACCTATAAATCATCCATTTATATATGGTAAGATTGTTTACTGGGTATCAATAAAGACATCATTGAGGTATTTTCCAAAGGAGACTCATGAGGTTACTTTCATTTGTACAAGACTATGGGATAGTAAAGAATATTGAAATATATTTCTTTTTTCAAAAAGATGATGTGATTTATATATAACAACATCTAATTCAAACATACTATAGTGTCTAATTCCACCAAGGAAATCATTATGAGATTTTCTGGAAGAAGTTTCACACAGACACTTATAGGATAAGATTCCAACAATTGGATTGCGTTGATCACATAACTATTTGTTTTTATAGATATCTATACTTAGAGGTATCAAAGTTTTGGTCCAATAGTTCTAAAAAAATTACAGGATATAAATTAATGTGTTGAACTAGAATCAAATGAAACTTATTCATTTCTTCAGTGAAGATTCCTTAGAGCTTCATCATTTTAGACCACATTTATTTCCACTGGGTGATATTTCTTTTTCTAAATTTTCATATTTTGTGTCTGCCTACGACATCATTTCCTTTTCCCATTTTAGAAATATTAAATACATACTTATTCCATTGGATTTGGTGGTTACTAATTCTTATTACCCCCAAATACATATGGTTTAGTGCGTTGTATTGTATAGTTCCATTTCTCTCTATAGTTAACGAATTGAACCATGGGTGGTGCCTTCCTTTTCTCGATCATGTTGGAAATATTCCTCATGGTTCATTGAAATTCATGAGAATTGTAGAATTATATCCCACACATAAAAAATTTACCTATATTTTTTAGGAAATTCTCATGATTCTTCTTCCCACATTTTTAATATATCAGTGCTTGGATCTTTTTTCCTACTTTTTGGTTTAATACCTTATCATGAAACTCCATATTTCGTTTCTTATCTCCAGAACCTTGGAACCATTATCCAAAATCTATATATATTTCAAGATCACATCAAACTTCTTCTTCATAACTCTTAAAATATAGAATTCCTAGATCCTTTTAGAGGTGTTGTGTTAATCCACTAAAGAATCCAGCTATTTTACTATCATGTTAAAATCAAAACAAAAGGTGTATCTTTAAAGCTGTGAACTTTTCCCTATAAGTCATGAAATATTAACATTCCATTTTCTTCAAATATAGGAAGTCTATATCCATATGATATGAATATTTTGAGGGAAATACTTGTTAAGAAATAAATTCTAAAGGCCCCCACACCATTTCTTCCATTTAATCCTTTAGCTTAGTATTTTTTATCAATGACCACCATTGATTTGCCTATCCATCTAAAAGATAGATAAAGGAGGAGATTTTATCCTTATCAGAAAAATGGATCATATAAAATATCTTCTCAATTGAGTTACCCTAATATTCTCTAGAGAGTGGTTCAGAAGATCCACTATACATCTGTGATCCTTTCCTCATAAAAGACTGAATTTTCATGGGCTCCATCCAGGGTGAGTGTGTACATTCAAGATGATTTGGGTTATTTTTTGTAGCTTAAGATTGGTTTTTAAGAATCTACATGAAATTTTTAAGTACAAATCCCATGGAATTGGGAACTTACTTCAAACAATCGTTGCATTTCTCCTCACATGGGACGTTGGTCTAGTGTCTCCTCATTCACACCATTTTATTAAATAAAAAATGTTCGAAGAAAATTTAAGTCAATAAAGCATGAATTAATAATTTATTCTCTTGAAAAATGATTTTTAAATTCATACTTTATGGGATCACATTGTTTTAAATTTCACTAAAATGATTCTTCTAGGATCACGCACTTTAATACTTTAATATCATTAAAATAATTAATTACTTAAGCTCCATGTCCCCCATAATGGTTTATATAGAGTTTGTGATTAAAAAAAGTATATTACTATGGATTATGAGACAAGGTATGCAAAAAGTCCTTTTTTCATACAATAAGTGATGATCAAGTTAATACCCAATCCACCCTTTTAGGGTTATCACCACTATATACATCTTTTCTAGAGTCACATCCAATTGTAGTATCTAGACATGGATTTTATTACTTGGAAAAACCAAACCCTCTTATAATTTATCAAATCACATTATTTTTACCTATAACTAGACTATATAGTTTTCACTAATATTTTTTAATCCTTGTTCTCAAATTTACTAAACCATGCTATGATACCAACTATAGTTACACCAATTTTTCATTCTCGACTATTACAACATTTTTAATAAAAACAACATAATAGTAATATATTATAGTATCCAAAGGTTTAGTAACTTTGGTAAATTAGTCTCATAAATCAATCATATATAATTAAAATAAACATTACTTAAATCATTCTTCTTTATCCTTTTAAAATCTCTCACATTCTCTTTGGTATGGGTATTTACTTGAGGATATACATCAAATAAATTGGATAGCCAAAATCCCTATAATGGGAGGCATAGCATATATGGAATAAGAGATATGAATAAATTGTGCATGGGTGAGAATAATAATCATTATAATTTCATAAGAATGGTATCATCATCCTAATAACGAGTGAAAAATTTAATAATGAAACGGAATGAGGAATATGCATAATAATGAAACATCATAACATAGTGGTCAAATACCACACATAGTTGGGAATGATTATAGCATCATGTTCAAGAATAACATATTTGTATAAATATAACATCATAATTGTGTAGAAAGACAATGGGATTTTCTTCTTCATGCTTCCCGACCGCTTTCGTCTCCTTCACCAGATTTTATGATCTCATCGCAGCTTTCCCCAGAGTTCATCAAGTTCTCTTTCCTCCCTCGGTTGCATTCGATGCCCTATAAATCCTCTAGGGGTGCCTTTCCTTTTGTGGGGGTGGTTAATCAGATACGATCTTTATAAACCTATCCTCAATGTCGCCTACTAGTTTCCCTCCTCCATTAGGAGGGGGCGTTTTCTCCATCGTCGGCTTCTTGACTTTCGATTCTGGAGGGCTCAGAGTGTTCTCCCAATGAAAATTCTCCTGGGTCATGTCTTGGAAGGCTGTCGCTCGGGTTTGTTGGTCCTGTTACCCGCTCGAAATCGAGGGAGGCTGGGTTATCATTTCCATTTTTTTCTTCTAATTTCCCTAGCCTGGTGAGCAGGAGGGGGCTTCTGTAATGGCTTCAGTAATCATTTGGAATTCCCACGGGTTGGGTAGTGGATAAAAGTGTGAATTCATGGATGTTGAATCTTGTAAGCATAATGTCTCTATTATTTTTGTTCTTGAAGAGAAGGTTGATCAGAAGAATCTCCAATCTGTGACAATACAGATGGGTTTTCCACTATTTTTGCATGGCGGTCAGGTTAACCAACACGTCTGGGTTTGTTGGAAGTCGAGTGTGAAGGTGGAAGTGATTAGTCTCTCCTCACAAAGCATTAAAACCAAAGTTTCCTACAATGGAGGTGAGTTTTTGTTCTCTTTTGTGTATGCTAGAACTGATGTGCAGTGGATATCATAGCTTTGGGGATTCCTTGGATCCTTTCAGTCTGTCAATCTGTCCTAGTTTGTGGGTGGAGACTTTAACATGATCGCGGACCCTCAGGAGAAAAGAGGGGGTTCGTGGCCCTGAGCGGTTTCCATGTAGGAATTCCACGAATTCATTACTGCTGTGGGGATGATAGACCTAGGCTATCAAGGAAGTCATTTTACATGGTGTAATAAAATAAGAGGGATTCTTTGTATATGGAGGAGGATTGATCGATGCTTGTCCAATCTCCAGGGTCTTGACACATTTTCTAAAACAATGGTAACCCATATGTCCCATTCCTTGTCTGACCATGCTCCACTTCTAGTGGAGGTGAGTTTGGATAATTCGAGGAGGAAGGCCTTCCTTTACAGTAGAAATATGTACCATTTTTAGGGCTTCATGCAGACGGTGAGGGCCTCATGGGATCGTGAGGTATCTGGGGATGTCTGGCACAATCTTTCTATCAGATTACAGAGGCATAAGAAGGACCTTCTAGAGTGAAGGGCTTCTAAACCAGATGACTTTTTCAGTGTGAATGGTATCCAAGCCAAGGTTGAGAACATGGAATAGGAGCTTTAGTCATACTAGGATGACAACCGATTTACTATTCTATGTGAGAAACACATGTTTCTTGCTGAGAAACTTCTAGAAGTGGAACGCGATTATAAACAGCGTGCTCGGGTGCAGTGGTTGAAGGAAGGGGATCACAATAGTGGGTTATTCCATGCATGTCTTATGGAAAAGAGTAGACTGAAGCTCAAAATCGATCTAGGAAATGGGGTCTTCTCTTCAGATGTGGATGTGATTGGGGGTCTGGTCTTGGAACATTTTGAAGGTCTTCTGGAGGGAGGGGTTCATGCTAGGTAGGGGGTGTTGGATGGGGTTGCTGAGGATGCAAGCTTCTGGCAGTGCATTCGCACCTTGGTTGGGTACGCGGAGAATGCATTTCTTATGGCCTAACCTAGCGAGGAAGAAGTTAAGAGGATAGTTTTGAAGATTCCTCATGACAGAGCTCCGGGCCCGGATGACTTTCTGTGTTCCTTCTATGCGGCTTCCTGGGGTATTGTGGGTCCTCAAGTAGTGTTGGCTGTTTATGATTTCTTCCATGGAAGTACTCTTAATCAGGGGGTTGCAGCTTCAAGGGTGGTGCTGATTTCGAATGTTAAGGATGCTAATAGCATTGACCAGTATAAACCAATATGTTTGTGCAATTTGTCCTATACAATTATGGAAAGTCTGATTTTGAAGAGGTTGAGCTAGTTTATTCCAAGGTTGGTGTCCAGATAACAACACAGGTTTTTAAAGGCTGGAATATTCATGGGGCGGTGGGAGTTTCTAGTGAACTGGTTTATGATCTTAACAAGAAAGCTGCTGGGTCCAATGTTATTTTTCAGGTGGACATGGACAAGGGTTATGATAAGGTGCAATGGAGTTTTATTATCTGGGTTATGAGGCAGTTCAGCTTCCATAAGTGGGTTTGTGACCTCTAATTCAGATGCTACTCCTCCCCATGGAATTCTATCTCCCTCAAAGGGAAAAGCATTGGATTTTTTAAATCAGTACGTGGAGTTATGTAGGTTGATCCACTTTCTCTGAATCTCTTCATCTTGGATCAAGAGGATCTCTCACGGAACTTACATAAGGGTTTGGAGGTGGAAAGGTTGCTACATTTTGTCAGTAGGGGTGGCAGGGAGGCTGTGTCTCATCTGATGTTTGCTGATGATATCCTGATATTCACAAAATGCCTGTATAGATCCTTAAGGGTGCTTAGGGATATTTTTAAAAGGTATGGGTGTTTGAGTGGTGAGTGCATAAATACCAGCAAGAGTAATGTTTTCATTTCCAAAAAATGCTCCGGCAGCCGGTCCAGGTCCATCCAAGATATCTTGGGTTGTTGCAAGAAATATCTCCCTATGGACTACCTTGTGGTTCCACTTTCTTGTGGGCACATTAAAAAAAATTTCTTTGAGAGGTATACCAATCAGGTGTTGGGGAGGATCTTTGATTTAAAGAAAAAATTGCTTTCTTTTAGTGGGAGGGTTATCCTGATCAATAGTGTACTGTCGGCTATTCCAATGCATGTCTTCTCGGTTTTATATCCACTGAAGGGAACCATTGATAGAATGGAAAATATTCTTAATTCCTTTCTCTGGGACTCTAATAATCCTGTCCGCTGCCATTGGAGCACTTGGGCTCGGCTTGCGAAAGCGGTTGAAGATGGTGGTGTTGGTCTTCGTGACATTAAGGATACCTTGAAAGGAATTCAAGAGAGACTTGCATGGGATATTATTGCGGGTGGCTCACTTTGGGCCGCTTTCTTTACACCTCATTATGGTGAACATGGGGTGATTTCAGAGGATCATAGGTCTCCTTGTACTTGTCTTGAGATATGTATGTTCTCATTTTTGAATGATTTATAGGAATCGAAAAGATAGATTATTGGGAAGGATGACATCCATTTCTGGAAGGATAATTGGGTGGGTGGGAGGCTGTACTTCCCTGGGTGCCCCACTCTAGAGATAACTTTCAGAGAAGCTTGCGCATTTCCATCCTTTATTCAAGCGGTACTATCTCAAGAGCAGATGAAGATCTTTGGGGAGGTTACCTTAAATATAGGGGAGGAAAGATTCTGTTTCACGGGTTCTAGTTCAGGGAAGTTCTCGTCTCTAGATTATAGGAGGCTACATTATCACGAGTTGAGGTCAGACTAATAGATCTAGAAGTACTGGTGTAAAGAGATTCCAATCAAGATGAATTTTCTAATATAGAGTATCATCAATAGAGCTATTCATATGGAGGAAAATATCCATAGTATGGGAGTGCACCAGGCCTCGTGGTACCATTGCTGCGATGACCCTCAGAGTGAAAATGTGGTAAATCTATTTTTTCCAGAGTGATTGGGCCATGATTCATTGGTCTAACTTCCTTCCCCTCCTGAATTCGCCTGCGGGTTTGACCAATATTCATAACTTTTTGAATGCCTGGTTCAATGGATCGGAGTCCATCACATGAAAAGAGTGGTGCGTTATTCTTTCCTCTATTTTCTGGATTATCTGGGAGGTGAGGAACCAGTCTTGGATGGGTGACTGACGCTCTACTCGGTACCTCTGGGTCTAGATTAATTCACTCTTGGTCGAGATGAGTTCTCTGTTGAGAGGGAGTGCTCACCTGCTTGGATCCTTCTGTCTGAATGATTCGAACATGCGCGGCTGGCTGGAAGACCGGTGGATCAGATGGTGGCCGCCTTGTCGAGGTTTAAAGTTGAATGTTGAGGGATTGCTGATTTCTGGGATCATGATAGGTGGAGGGGTGTTAAGAGACTCAAGAGGTTTGGTTATGATCGCCTTCAGTGAATATATTGGGCCAATAAGTTCATTGGGTGCTGTGGCTAGGGCCCTTTTGGCAGGACTTCTAGTGTGTCGGAGGGCTGGATTTCAGGTGGCTGAAGTGGAAACAGATTCTGAATTTTTGGTTCGTGTGGTGTGAGGAAGTTACAATCCTCCATGGGAATTGGATTATTTTCTTCGTAACCGTGCACTTGCTATGGAGCTTGGGAGGATCATTCAGTATTGTTTGAGGGAGGCAAATTTTTCGGTAGATGTGTTGTCCCGAAGGGGGAGCTTTGAGGAGGATCTTATTGTTTATTCTTGTACTGGTTCTCTTCCTGCAGGGTGTAAATTCTTTGTTCAAGGGGACGCTCTTGGTTTGAATCACTTCCGTCCTCCTTGAGGCTATTTTTCGGGGAGGTGTTTGATCACCCTCATTTTATAATAAAAAGAAAGTTTCAGTCAATAAAGGGGTTTTAATGAATAATTCTAGGAATAACCTGTGGGGTTAAAAAATTAATAAATCAAATCATATTTTTTCATAAAAAATTATAAATTGTGAGTAGATAATAAATAAGGTAATAAGAGACAATGTGATGTTTTTTGGAAATTAATTTCTTTTATAAAAATCATTGTAAATGGATTATAAAAAATTCAAAAGCATAGGTACGTGTATATCATATAAAATAAAAGATAAATAATATTTTAATTACATTTTATGGATATTTTAAGAACATCTAAGTTGAAAATAATGTGAAAGAAGAGGCAACCCCAAAAAAAGAAGTTGGGTTAGAGATTTCCCTTATCTTAAATCCCTCTTTATTTAATTGCTTTTTTTCCACATGAGTAATACAAATAGGTTTATTAAAATAGGTAACAAGAAGTTAATTAAGTTTATTTCTTCAATCTAGATCTATTATTACCATGGATTATATTTATCAATTTCCTTTGTTAATGGTGAGAAGTTTTGATATTATATTTTCCTTAAAATATCCCATATTGCTTCAACTTAATGATATTTATTTAAATATACTTATACAATATTATGACTAAATATAAAATATTAGAAAAATAAAATTACATATATATAATAAATAATTTATTATAATCATCCAGAATTTGGTGATAATAAAACAACTAGAAATGTCCTCATTAGCGGTTAACCAACCATTAGAAAGAAACTATCCAAGAGGTGGAGTGGGAAATACATTACGTAAACATATTGTATTTTTATTCTATGATTTTTTTTGATTAGAAATGAAAATAATTATATGGAGTTTATAAAATGAAAAAAATAAAAGATGAATGGAAATTACCTCTTTTATGAAGGTGTTCCTTTCCTAAATCCCTTAACATCTTGAAATATTAGAGTTTTATTACTCCAAAAAGTACCAAAGGATGATAAAGGGATTGAGAGTGGTGATTTGGAAATATATGTGGATTTGGAAGTTGAAAGGTAAGTGGTTTACCAAGGGAGGCTTGATTTGTAATTTATACATGCGAAGAGGGGTATTTTAAGGATAAAATATTGAAAATTTATTATATCCACGATAAACCTTTGAAGAGTGATATTTTTGATATTATGAATCATATATAATTAAAATAAATTTATTTAGTAAATTAAATACTTTTATAAACCATATTCACAATTTTTTTTAAAAAGAAGTTGGGAAAAATGAAAAATTGATATTTTAATGGAAAATTTTTTACAATAGACTTTGGAAAAAAAATTCGTTTGAAATTATGTTTCTTGTTTATAAAATGAGCCAATTATATTATTAAATTTATTTTTGGCCAAAATAACCAAATATTGATTGTTTAATTAATTATTTCAAAATCCTTATGTCGTAAAATATGTGGTATTTTAAAAAACATTTTTTCTATTACTCATAAACATTAAAGTATTTTAAAAAATTACAAAAAAAGCACACATTGAAAATTTCAATATGATGATTCTAAAAATGTAATTCATTTCATAAAAATAATTTTCCAATAGAGGAAATTTTAATTTTTAATATAAAATATAATATTTAAAAAACATTAAAATTTAGTTTATTAAAAATGTAATCATATCTTCTATGAGTTCTTAGTAATGATATTAATTTTCTAGGTTTATAATATTTATATTTTGTTAAATTAGCCATTTTAAATATTACTTACATTATTCATTTTTATTTTTAGGTGAATTTACTATTCCCAATTGTTAGGTTATTATTCCCATGTTAACATTACCTACTATAAATACCACTTTATTCTATTATTCATAAATCACCAAAATTCCTTCTATGGTTCTATATTTTCATTTTATAAAATTATGATTAGTTTAATATATTTTTTTTTCTTTTCTGTAGTGTTGTTTGTGTGAGCTATATTTATAGAATATTTCATTGATCCATGTTTTCTTATTCAAATTTTTATTTTTAATATTTTTTCCATTGTATAATCTTTCATTTTCATGGATTTAGATACTGACTAATGTTAGGATATCAACAAATGAAAAATGTGTTATTATTTTAATTATGTGTTGTGTTTGTAAAAAAATTTAATCATGAAATAAAGATCATTTACAAATTATGGATCCTTACATTATTCCCCTGTTTATAATTTTCAGCCCTAAAATTTTAAATCATATTATCGATTAAGAATAGTTTCATGTACTTATATTTCATTGTTTTCTTAATTCCCATGTTAAATCTTCATATTTACTGTTCTAGCACAGTACTTTATCATGGGTGTTTTCTTTTTTCATATAAATTTCTCTCTATAGTGAAATATCATTTCCAAATTATTCTCCGAAGGGAGGTTATTATTCAGTTATATGTCCTCCTGATTCAGTACATGTGTGGGATTAGGTATGAACTTCCTCAAGAGAGATATGTGGAACACATAAAGAACTTCATATATATTTAGCAAAAGTCTTAGCCGATATTCCATACTCTTGTTTGATTAAGTATCTTAAATGGTCCATTCTACCTAAATAAAATCATTCCATTATTAATAAACCACACAAATATTCTCCATGGTGATATTTGAAGGAAATGTTTTTCTATAGCATCAAACTCCAATTTCCTTCAACTGTTGTCAAAATAACTTATTTGATGAATCTAAGTATCATTTTTATACTATTGGATAACTTTATTATTTTCTATAATATGTTATAGAATATTTGTCCCATGTATCATTTTGTCAATAACTTCATCCCAAAAAGTATGAGTTCTACATCTCTTCAAATACAAAGCATCATATGTAGTCATATTACTACTTTAGTGGAAGATGGTGTGGTATGCTAAATAAACTAAGGGGATATTTTGATACCATCCAACATTTAATTACAATGAGGAAGGTCTAAGAATTTCCTTGAGTTTCTAAATGGACATTTTAAATTATAAATAAATTTTGGGGTGATAGGTCGTACTAAAATTCAATTCAGTATTCAAAAATCATTAAAGAATTTTCAAGAATTTAGAAACAAACCTTTTATCATGATTATAGATTATCAAAACTTGTTCCCCATTAAATCTAACCACTTAATTTATGTATATCTCAAAAATTATCTCCTGTTAGAAATATCTAAAAAGAAGTGGTGAGTCGGTCCACAATAATAGAGTTTACATTTCTTCCTTTAGATGTCTTTAGAAGAACAATGACATGTTCTGTGGTGATATTCTCATATTTCAATGTGTGCATGGAAAATTATTGCATCATCCCCTTGTACTTATATCATTATACTATAACTTTTCGATATACCAATCAATTTCATATGTACTAACTAATCCCCTTCTTCATGTCATCCCACCAAAAGTCCTCTCTGATATTGTGAAACAGATTTGTACTTTTAGGATGGATGGAGAAATATGATATATAAGCATTATTCAAAATCCATTTATTTATCCTAGGTGATGGAAACACACAAATTATAGTTTCTTGTATATTAAAACTATCTTTATAGTTGTATAATTCATAATGTTTCCCCTCCTTTACTACTTCCACCTTCTTTTGAAGTACGAGATTATCCCTTTTTGAATCCTTCTTATTCTATTATATAGATGGTTGATAAATAATTTTTTCAAGGTAGGATGTGTTCTACATCATTATTATTTTTTGATACATCCTTTACATATCCATGAAGAAAATGTCTTTCTAAATTTTCATCACAGATAAATTAGTTATTCCTTCTATGCTAAGAGAATCAGCTACCAAGTTCACCTTTGAAGGATTTTAGTGAAAATGGAAATTTTATTCCTTGATCAGAACGAACCATATTCATTAATTCATATTCATATATTTCTATGGGAATATATACATTATACTCTTTTGATCTATATTTATGTCACATTTTTCACTATAGAGTTAGTACCACCAAGTCTTTAAGGAAATGACTATATCTTTTAACTTCTATAATGTGTTGTGTAGTTCATATCATGGTTCTTCAATTTTCATGAGGAATATGCTATCACTTTATCAATTTTCATGAGTACACAACCTGATCCTCTATTTTAAGAATCATTATGTATCACAAATCCTTCTACACAAGATGCTAGTGTGAGTATAGGCTAAAAGATTATCCTCTTCTTGAGCTCCTTAGATGTTTCCTAAAATTATTACATCTAAACCATCGTTAGCCATTTTACTATTAACTTATTTATGAGGATAACAAATAATTATATGTTTCATGAAAATCATCAATAATACCAATAACAAAATAATAAAACTATGGATATTCATGAAGTTTGAGGGTCTGGGCCATTCCTAAATCACCATTTCCTTTTAAGGGTTGACTTAAATTCCATTACTTATGATCACATGCCCTAAGAATGTGACTTTATATATCCAAAAGACACACTTGATAAACTTATCATACATTTTATAATTTATTTATGTCTCCAACACAATTCTTAAATGCTTTTTATATTCCACCATACTTATAGAGTAAATGATAATATCATCAGTAAATACAAAAAAAAATTAGAATGTATTCACTTAAGACTTTGTTAATCATATCCTTGAAGAATGTATAAAAATTAGTAAATCTAAAGTGAATCACTATGAACTCATAGTGTCTATACCTTTTACGGAACACTATTTTATAAATATATTATTTCTTTGCCTATAGTTGGTGATATCTATAATGAAGAACCTACTTTGAAATGTTCTAATCTACTTGTAGTTCATCAAAAAATTCATCAATTATTGTAAAAGGATACTTTTTATTTATAGTGTTCTTATTGACCTCATAGTAATTGGTACATAACCACATTGATCCATCCTTTTTATTGATAAAGTGAATTAGTGCACCCCATGGTGACACACTACGATTCATGTACTCTTTATCTAAATTATCTTATAGCTCATTCTTTAACTCCTAAAGTTTAATCAAGGCCACCTTATAGGGGTATTTAGATATAGTAGTGGATCTAGATGTTAGGTCTATTGATAAATCTTCCTCATGATTAGGGGATGATCAAGTGACTATATGGGAAATACATCAGTATATTCCCATACAATGAGAATTTTCTCAAGGTTAATACTTTCCTTCGATTCAATAATTTGGTAAAGGTATGCATATTTCCTAGGAATTCATACCCACATAGTTGATATATTTTCTAAAAGAGATTCATGATATTACTTGAATTTTTATAAGAGCATGGGATGGTTTGGAATATAGAAATATGATTCATTTTTCTGGTGGTTAATAAGATTGTTCATCAGAGATTGACAGGAGTAAAACTCAAGAGGTGGTGAATTAATTTCATGGAATAATCAAGGATTAGAAAACAACTATATTTAAAGATATGATTAGTTATGATATTTTATTAACACATGAAAATTATTTAAGTAAAATCACAAAGAAAAGGGATTAGTCATTTGAGGTTTATAGTGGTCCATGGAACTGAAACCACATAGTCCACTCCACTAACACTAAACTCCATGTGCTTGGTGATTTTCACAAGACTGGTCTTATGGTTTAGGACTACGAGTACTATTACTAATGAATTCATGACTAAGTGTAATCATTTAACAATTCGTAAAATATTAGGAGCATTTAACTGGGATCCAAAAAGGATTTAAAAACACCATCCTTCAAGGTTCTTTTACCAAGAACCTTTATAGAAAGAGAGATAATAAATATATATTTCTCAAATGAGTTTCAAATATGGAAGATAAAACTACTAGAAGATAATAAATCTCAATGATAAATGAAAATAATGAAAAATGGATCAAGGAGATTCATCTGAAATATGAAAAGATTGATTATGATAGCACAACTATAGAGTAAAATTTCTTTTTCATTTTTGTGAAAAAGAAGAAACACACAAATATATTTGAGAGTGATTTCTAAGTTTATGGTCTGATTTATTCTACTCTTTCTTATATTCACTATTTCTATTCTTTTCACCCATAAATAGAGTGAAATGATTCAATTTTAATTGAATATAAAGAGACCCATTAATTCTTAGATTGGAATCAAATCCCCTAGATCCTTTCCTTGAAAATCTCTTGGAAATAGTAATAACCATTAAATTATCTAATAAATTCTTTATTTTCTCTATACTTTTTAATTTTTTTATTATTTGTTTTCAAAAATATGAAATCTATAAATTAATTCAAGAATGAAAGTATTAATTTCCACTAAAAGTACACCGACAATAATAAATAGAAGGTTGCAAAATGACATATCTAATTATAGATAAAAACATATCTAAATTCCACTTATTTGAATTCATGTATCCTAATTGATCCATTTAGTCATTATTTACATAGATGATTTATCTATATAGAAAAATTTCATAGGTTTTCCTCATATATTCTAATTTATTCTCATGGAAATATTTAAAATATAGTAGATATATACATAGTTGAATGAATTACATTTCCATTTGGAACCACATAGCTATTTTCACTGCTGATCAAAATTACACTTCCAATCTCTCCATATGAATAAATCAAGTAGTTGTTTGATCTACATTGTTGAATTATAATGTTAGTGGTTTATCGATGTTGACCGTTTCTATGTAGTAAATTTTCTAACATAGTTGTTACACATAGATTTCAACATAAAATAGGAAACTAATGTAGTTGAATGCTTGACATAGTTATTTTTCCATGTAGTTGAATTCCTTATAGATAATATTTTCTATAATTAGGAAATTTTTACAAAACTTACAGAACATGCACATTTTAATAGAATGCACTAAAATAATGATAAACTGTAAACACCAAATTCTTAAAAAAATAATTAGTAAAATATAAAGGTTATTTTGGATCATTAAAACATAAAGCATATGGTATATGTTTGGTAAAATATTTTAGTCCACCAATATCACTCATTTTGACTATAAAAATCCCATTAAACATTAAAAAAAATATTTATTGATTTTTTTAGAAAAGATATTAAAATATATATTTAATTTAAAATGATGTGTTTATCGTTTTATTATCCCCATTAATTAGATACTTATTCAATTTTAGAGCATATATTCTCCTTTTAATAAACATCTCCCCTATTGTATAATTAAAAAAATTGGAAAGGTGAGGGAAAAATAATCAATTTAGCACTTAGAGTGATGAACTAATTAAGTATGGATCTAAAACTAAAAGAAAATTATTGAAATAGTTATATTATATAACGTTAAAAAAATAAAATAGGAAATAATATAATTATATATCACATTAAATGAAAATAATTAGCAAGTGGAAAAATAACGATATTAAACAAAATAAATGAAAACAATTGCTAAGAATGACATAAGAAATAGATAAATTTCTATTTCATTAAATATAAATATTGGTTCAAACATAAAATCACTAAAAACCCACAAATATATTACATATAGACCACTAAAAATAATATCTGAGCTTATGGACAAGTTTAAACTATGAATGTGGTTTGGGTGGATGTTTCATGAAAGTTGGAGAGGCCTGAGAGATAGTAGGAGGCTCTATTACTGGATGAAAAACTTATTTCACAATCTATGTATTAGCATAGTATTTTGTTCTGACTATATATATACCCCTTATATTATGAACATGATTACTGATAAGTCCTTATAGACTACCTAAGTTATTTATGAAATCATAGGAATTGGAAGGAAAAAATCCAAATTATTTTGATGTAATGATGGTAATTTTTATTCTCCAAGCCACTCAACTTGTAAGAATTCATCCAACATGGTTATATATATTTTTATAATTGTTGGATAAATCTTAAACAATATATACTCTCTTTCTAGTACCTCTAAAGGTTTTGGATATTTTGTTCTAAGAGTCCTTCTACCTCCGATATAAAAAAATGAATCTTCACACATGAAAATCCACTTAATTATATCAGACTTAAAGAAACTTATAATAGTTGTAGATAACTATTTATCTATGAAGGAAACTATTTAGAGACCATTGTTTACAATTAATATGATTGGTTAAATCAATATAAAGGAAAAATCCAATTGGAATTAAACATGGGAGCATGATAAGAACTGGTTGAAGCAATTCAAATATCTAAAAAGAACTTATTCAGAGTTTGGTCTATGGATCCTTGTAAAAAAATAATACATCCATTCATTGATTACCAATTATCTTCCACATTGTCTGTATACAATACTAAAACTTATGCTACCACTTGAATAGCATTGGTATGATCTTGAGGTACTGGGGTACTAGTACTAGTAATAGTAGGCTTTGGTGAAACTAGAGCAGGTACAACAGGGGAATGAGAGATTGGTTGAACTACAAGGATAATTCTAAGAGTCTTATAAACAACATTCTCTCTCCCTATAGTAGAATAAATCATAAAAACTAGATTTAAATCATACCATGATGAATATGAATAATTTTCTAAAAGTCAAAGTATATCCCTTAAAATTCCTCATAAATTGTTACCAGTATGTCTATAATGTTATAATGGTTTCTAGTTACTAGACTAATTAACCTAGAAATCATTCCATGAACATCCCAAGACACTCCCAAAAAATCACTTACCTTTCCATAAATAGATTCCTTAAGATATCCTACAATGCCATTCAATAAAATTTCAATCCAAACACCATGCCTTCTTATAACTTATATGGTGCCCTAAAACTCATCCAAAAAATCATTCCTGAAATATTTCATTACCAGAGGTGTGAACAAGTCGCATTGAATATATTGAATTTTAGAGGATAAAAATTTAAATCATAATATGTTTAACCATCATTATAAAAGTTCACTTTTTTCGAATTATAGAACAATGGTCTATAGTACATACATTCTTTATTCTAGGTGTCTTAAATTTAAGAACCATATATTTGAAAATAAAAGTGGAAATGTTAGGAAAATATACAAAATGACCCTCACCACAAAGTTATTAAATAATTTTCATGTTGGGATTTAATCCTTATACATAAGGGGATTTGTTGATGAGTATTGAGCTTGGATTACCAATTATTATAACTCCCATAATATTTCCTTTTGAAACATCACCATTAGTGACATGGTCGCCATCAATTTTTAAAAAAGAGTGGATGTTAGAGAAATAACTAGTCATATTTCTTGAGAATCCACTATACATATACCATTTATCATTGATGGAATTGGACCTTTTTTCCCAAAAAATCATAAAAATTGTTTTGGTACCCATATTCTTTTGGGTTTAGCAATGTTAGGAACTGAATATTTGGGAATCAAAATCCGTTGGTATTATCTAGAAAATCAAACAAAAAAATTTATTTTTTTTAAAATAAAATCAAGTTTAGCTTTATGAAATTGATAATTAATTTAATTACAATTAATATAGTAGTTCCCTAACACTCTATAGTGAAAAAGTAACTTTGGGAGTTTTTTTGAGAACGAGGAACAAAATAAGTTTTATAAAAATTTAGCCATTTCACCATAACATCCTATTCCAAATTTATTTCAATATAATTAAACATTTTTAAGGATTATATATAAATAATTTTCACATTTCAAAAACACTTGCATCATATTTAATGTCATAAACTTATATTTTTTATCTTCTATTCTTTTATCCTATTTAGCACTATAAATAGAATAAATTTCTAGCCTAGTTTTGAAAGATAAAATTTGATTACTTATGTCCAATATTAATTAATAAAAACATTATAATAAATTTTTAGGGATATTTTATAATTTTTAATCTGTAAAAAAAATACCATTATGATTAAATATGTATTTAATTCATCATAATAAAAATGTTCATTTTTTTGAACCAGATACATGCTCAAAAGAATAAAAATAATGTACCTCATCTTAATGTTACAAAATTCATTTATTATCTTTTTGATTATAAATTTCAATATATAAATATAATGATGTATATTCACTAGAATACTATGAATTACTCCAAGTTCATTTCCTGCCTTCTTGGCATTCTTAATTTAGCCAACCTTTGTGAAATACCTTTTCTTAGATATATTATTGTCATACAATTGATTGATATTGGGAATGATGATCTTAGGATTACAAAACTTTTAAAATATAACTTTTTTAGATTTTCCCACATTATTATTGTAATAAATTAAGGGTTTATTAAAATATATTCTCTTATTAAAGATATTTTCGAAATTTCTTGAATATTTGAAATATCACTATCTTTAGAAGACAAGTTTGAGGTATCTTCATCAGATAACTTAGATAATTTTTTTTCATTACATTTATTAACATCTTTTTAAGTTAAAACTTTTAGACTTCATTCTCATTATTAAGTAATATATACTATCTGTTTTTATCTTCAATATTATCCACGTTCATTATAAGGGTTCGAACAAGATCTTTTATTTTAAATTTGGTTACCTCTGTAGATTTCCTGATGGAAGCTGAGATTCCACCCCATCTAGGTGGTAGTAATTTTCGTATTTAAAAATCTTGATCTAGTATAGGAATGGGTGTTCATAAATAAGAAACATTATTTAAAATATCAATAATTTTTCCATTTAGTTGGGTTATGGGTTCTCTATCCATAAACCTGAAGGAATCGAACTTCATATTTGTAGTATTATATCAAGGAGATATCACATTTTCTATTCCTTCAAAATACATTAATATAGTAGTCCACATTACATGATTGGTTTCAAATTTTAAAAATTTATTGAACTCATATAGACCTATTTAATAGATGATATCATTCATGGTTTTGGATTTTAAGTCATAACTAGATTTAGTTCAATATCCCATGTTTAATGTTGGGTCTTGGGAGTTTTTCATCGATTCACATATTTAAGATAAACCTTTAGACAAAGGTTCTCCAATTAAATTATCTTCCATGACTTTTAGAAAACATAATTCTCAACATTAGAGTAGGGATAACTTAACACCGAAAAACCTTATTTTTTATCAAAAAAATGAATTTTTATGATTTTCTTTAGAATTTATCCTTTTATATCTGACAAAAAAAATTCATGACCATTGAAACCATTTTTTGATCGAAGACTAAATGTAATAATACTAAATAATTATGAATTGAGTTATAGGAATTTTCCTATCATAGAAAACCTCCCTCTTTAATGAAATTATTAATTATAATATTTTTATAACACAGGAACCCAGTGGACATAAAAGAACAAATAAAAGAGACTAGACAACAAATATTTATTATATTCTAAGGAAAAAAACACATAGTCCACTCGAAAAATGCTCGAGTCCAAGTACTTAGTGGTTCTCACTAGACCAATAATTTTTTAGGGAATGTTAGTCCTTTTCATGGGGACTCCCTGAATTAGTTCTATTAGTAAACACTTTCCCCATTACCAAGAAATTTTAAATTAGGATCTAAAAATGATTTACAAAACATTCTTCAAGGCTCATTTACCATGAACCTACTTAGTAAAAGAGAGAATAAAAAGATATTTTAAAAATAAGGTTCACTGTTGTTAGATATAACTAGCATAAGAGAAGGAATATTTGATATAGAAGATAATAATTATAAAGAGATATATGATAATATTTTGATACATAGAAAATTTGATCTTGATAGCATATCTATAGAGTTTAATCTTATATTTTTTTTTAAATGAGCTTTATAAAGAGAGAATTGAGAGTGATTTCATGGTGGATGGTGCAAGTTCTTTTGTTCTTCTATGTGTCCAATATTTATCATCTTCACCTCCTTAAATATAATTAGAAACATCTATTTTAGTTTCAAAACATGTAATATATAAAATCAAGAATTGTAATTAAATTCAACACATCACTTTTTCAAAAATACCTCAACAACATTACTAACAATTACATTATTCTTGTACTTCATTATTTTATTGGCACATGAAACTTTTTATAATCATTTTTACCAAAAAAATATGTAATATATCATTTAATGCATTAATGAAAGTATTTATTTCCACTAAAGGTATACCAGTGATAATAAATTATAGGTTTCAAAATGATGTAGCTGATTCTAGACCGCCACATATCAGAATTCCACTGAATTAAATCCACATAACTAAATAGATACATATATTCATTCTTCACATGGTTAATTTATCTACATAGTTGAACTGTGTATGCATTATTGATGAAGCCAAATTAATTTATGTAGACTTGTTGATCACATAGACGATCTAGAGGTAGCAAACTGAATTATATATCCATTTAGAACAATAATTGTTTTCACCATATTTCTGAATTATGTTTCTTTTTAATCAATATAACCACATCATTCAAGAAAATCGCATAGATTACTAGTCTGTGTTTTCTATTTCTCTCGTAGAGAATTTATCGGCATAACCATTTTCTACAAAGTTAATTTCATTACGTTGCTCAATCCTTTATGTAGCCGATTGACATAGCTTAATTCTCGACGTAACTATTCCTCTACATAGAAAAATTCCACAGATACCTGATTTTATATACTTAAGAATCATTTTATAAAACATTCATAACTTGAAGATTTTATAAGAATAAACTAAAATAATGATAAAACACAAAGAACATACACTAAAAAAGAAAATCATTAATAACATATGAATGGTATTTGAGATCATCATAACATAAAGTACATGAGATATGTATGGAAAAAAATTAGTAGTCTAATTTTGATAGATATATAATTGGAGACAATCCATGGAAAATATAATGTTTAATTCCTTCAAGGGAAGGATTATCAGATTCAGTGGAAGAATATTCCAATAGATTCTAACAGGAGAAGAGTCCAACACTTGGATTTCACTGATCACACCACTAGTTGTTTTTATTGATATCTCTACATCAATGTGTTTGGGTTTGGACTCCATAGTTTTTTAAAACATGCTGGATAAAAAGTATTTTATTCAAATATAATTAAATAAAACATTTCCATTATTTAGTGAATAAGACGTGCAACTTATACTAATTCATTTTCATGTTCCACCTCTGTGGTGGTGATGGGATAATCTTTCCATTACTCCTTTTCCTGTGGTGGTTTTTGAAACTGATTACTCCCAAATACCCAAAGTTAGGTGTAGTAGATTATATAATTCCCTTTCAACTTAATATTGAAGCATTGAAACATGGGTGGTTCCTTCCATTCAACCATCACGTTTTCTATATTCTTGATGTATCGTTGACATTTATGATATTATTAGTCTTCTATCTCACACAAAATGAATTTCTCTATACATTTAAGGTAATTATCAGGATTATTTTTCCCATATTTTTTCATATTGGTGGTTGTATCTTATTTCCACATTTTTCATTTGATCTCCCATCTTGAATCACTAGCATTTATTTCTTATCTCCATAATCATGGGATCACTCTCCAAAATCAATCTCTATTTTGATATCACATTGAAGTTGTCATTACTAACTCCAAAAGTCTTGGATGGTTGGATCATTTTGGGGGTCCTATCTTAAACAACTAAATAATATATCTTTTTTTCTATTTTTTTTGAAAAAAACTTTAGTCATATCATGCAAGAATTATTGAAAGTTCATTATATGTCATGATAAATTCGCCCTACTTTTTCTTAATCTCTAAGAATTTTCTATCCATTTTTCTTCGATTAGTTTTATGGTAATACATTATAATAAATAAATTCTTGAATTGACCCTACTCCATTTATTCCATTTTATCATTAAATATGGTATTATTTATCTAATCCCACAATTGATCAAACTATCTTTCTAAACAATAGATATCTAAGGTGAATTTCTCCTCCTTATAATAACGGATCAAAAGAAATATTTTCTCCCTTAAATTAAGCCACTATTCTATGTAAATTGGATTATAAGACCACTAAACATCAATAGTTATTTCCACAGAAAATAATTGATGGATAGTTTCTCCTTGTTGGGTAATAGTTAACATTCAACATGGTTATTTTTCACATTATGATAGAAATGGGTAATCATCACCATGAATTATTGAACTCCACCTATCATAGAATTTGGGTAGTTGTTCATAAAATCATTATATTTCCCCTCACCTGGGTTATTGGTCTACTTTCTCTAGGTTCCCACCATTTTTTAAAATAATATTTTTAAACAAAATATAATGTAACACAACATTAATTATTAATTAATTATTATAAAAAAGTTTATTATAAATTCAAATTTTATGGGATTCCATTGTTTATAACTTCTAAAAAATGATTCTTCTTTGATCATAAAAATTAATAATTTTCTAACATTAACATATTGAATCAATTTAGATATTTTTCCATCCTAATGGTTTCTATACATTTTGTGACTAACCGATGCATATTCCCTATGAGTTTCAAATGAGATGCATAGAACAGAATCTCTATCATGCACTGGGTGATAATCATGTTAATATACAATCCTCCCTTTTCTAGAATATTACCCCTAGGTTCATCAATTATAAATTTACATTCACTTTTATATCTAGATAGGTATTTCATTACTCAGAAACCACACACTCATATACATTACCAATACATTGGATGTTTATCTAAACTAATACATAAAATTATAGTTTTCACAAACATTTTCTAATTTTAGTTACAAAATTAATTAAACTATACTATAACACCATCTATAGTGAAATGTTTTTATCTTAAATGACTATTGTATAATTTTTAAGATAAATTACATAATAGTAATACAATTAAGGGTCCAAAGGTTTAGTATCTTTTGAAAATTAGGCACATACATTACTAGTACATAATAAAACATAAGAATTATTTAAATACATATTTTTTATTCTCCTATAATATATCATGTTCTACTTAGTAAATATATCAACCGAAGGATAAACATCAAATAAATGGGAGATCTAAAATCATAGTAAGGGGGGATAACATAGAAGTAATAAGAAATATTAATCAATAGTACTAGGATGATCATAACTATGATCATTGTTTAATAATCCTAATATCATCATCATATTCATGAGGTTAAAATTTTATAAATGCATGTAATGTGGCATATTCATAATAATAAACCATACTAACATAGTGGTCAAATACAACACATAGTTCGGAAAAATTTAGCATCTTTTTCATGCATAACGTATGTGCATAAATGAGGATATCTTATTTGTGAAAAAATATCATCATGTGCATGAATAATACACATAATCTCATAATATATATTAAATTATCCAATTCATAGGAAGGATATATAATTTTTGGCAAACCCATCACATAATAAAATTATCACAATCATGTATGCCACATAGAATATAAAACAATAATAGGCATAAAATAAACCTATGGAAATAAATGAGTTTCATAGAGGTTTCACAAAGAAAAAATTAATGAATAAGATTTGTGGGTCCCCAAATGAATAAATGGAATCCATATTTTTCATAAAATTTCATCAATCATGAGTATATAAGAAATAACTCAAGAAGAGTCAATTAGATGTTTTTTGGAAATTAAAGGATTTTCAAAAACGCTTTGTGAATGGATTAGATGTTTTTGAAAAGGAAGGTACAAGAATATCCCATAAAAAGGGAACCAATAGTGGAATGATATTTTAAATAAATTTGAAGAAAATACATATAGAATAATATGTGAAAGAGTTGGTATCCCAAAAAACAATGGGTTAGGCTTGAGATTCCCCTTAATTTAATCTCACATTATTTCATCTATTTTTAGACACCTGGTTAATAAAATTAGGTTTACTAAAACATGGAACTAGAAGTGAATTAAATTCATTATCTCCCTATTTATAAATTATAGTCGTTAGATCATATTTCTCAATTCTCTTTGTTAATGGTGAAATTTTCTCATATCACATTTTTGTTTAAAATATCACATCTTTCTTTGATTTAATGATATTTATTTGAACCTACTTATACATTATTAATATTAACTCCAAAATTATAGAAATATATATGTTTATAAATTTATATATTATAAGTAATTTATTATAATCATTTTTAAGGGTGGTGATAAGAAATTAATGAGATACTTCCTCATTAGTAGTTAACTGACCATTAATAGGGAATTTTTAGAACCAAAGGTGTAGCGATATATATTATGTTCGTATATTAAAAATAAAATTTTCAAAGAATAGTAACATTATGAAGATCATGTTAACATAATTTTTAATTATTTTTAGTGGCTTTGTATTATAAAATAAAATTATGAAATTGTGTTGAGAAATAGAAATCAAAATAAAAGATGAAAGGATATAGCATCTTTTTTGAAGTTTTCTACGACCCATAATTTATTGAAAGCATGGAGATTGATTACTCTTGAAAATACCTTAGGATTATAAGGGAATTCATAATTGGGATTTGGGTAGATATTTGGATTTTGAATGTGGAAGGTAAGTGGTTTTCTAATAGAGGTGTGAGTGGTTATTTAAACTTGGGTATATAGGTAGTTTAAACATGAAATATTAATAAATTTATTATATCCAAGGTAAACCTTTCAATAGTGTTATTTTTGACATTATTCATCATATATAAAATGAATAAAATTGAAATATTACTCTAAAAACAATTATAAACTTAATTCACTAGTTTATTAGAAAGGAAAGTGGACAAAAATGAAAATTTCTTATTTTAATAAAATACTTTTGAATTTAGACATTGAAATTTACTTTTGACGTTTAGAAATTTTTTTCATCATTTTTAAATCACCCATTTATCATTTTTAATTTATTTGTGTCTAAAATAATCAATTTATTAATTAGAAAGTAATTATTTCATCATTATTAATCCATAAAACATGTGGTATTTGAAAAAAAACGCATTATTTCTATTCATATAAAAATTGAAGCACTTCTTAAAATTACTAAAAAACACCATTAGAAAATTTCAACAAAATAATTTTAAAAAAATCATTCATTTTATCAAAATATTTTTTAATATTGTTAATTTTAATTTTTAATATAAAAATAATGGTTCTTATAAAATACATAATGATACATTTTATTAAAAATATTCTTATAATTTTATTATTTTTTAATCTTGATATTTATCGTAAGGGATTATGGTTTTTATATTTTATTAAATTAATCGAGATAAATATTATTTAAATTAAAATTTATTATTTTCTGGTAAAGTTACTATTACCAAATGTTAGGGTATTATTCCAAAAATCATATTATTACTCCAATGGCCATACTTCCTCATATAAACAGCACATAATTCCATTATTGAACATTCTCTAAATTTCCACCCAATGTTCAATATTTTCATTTTATAAAATTTCGATTAGATTTCAATTTTTTTCATAGTTTTTTTTCATGGGAGTGATAATTGTATAATATTTTAGTGATCCATGTTTTCCCATTATCCCTTTTCATTTTAATGTTTTTCCTATTATAATAAGATTTATTTTAATGGGTTTAGTTGTTGACTATTGTAATGATATAAATTAATGATCCAGTTTTTTTTACATTTGTGTTGTATGTGCGTAAAACACATTTATTTAAGAAATAAATATCATTTATATTATCTGGATCAATACACTTCTCATGTAGATCCTCAATAACCATTAGGTAGTCTTATAAGGGAGCACAATCCTTGATTTCAAAATCACCCTAGTCAATAACATGTGTTGAATCATGAATGTATCTCCATATTTGTGATATATTGAAGACTTCATGTACCAATTAAAACTAAGGGAGAAATGTTAGATAGTAAGAAAACTAACCCACATTACATGTGATTTGGAAAGTCTTAATTAATGTCAGGTAAAACATGATTCCATTACAAAAACCTCCACAAACAACATTGTGGTGAGACCTTTAGGATCATATAATCACTTATATTAAACGCCAAACGTCTTTATAATTGTTTTTATAGGTATTTTGAACACACTTTCTCCATCATCTGCTAAATAATATTTGTCCCCATCAAAAATATCACCCTGATATCTATCTAGTATAAGGGTATCCTACAGAGTATCTCATATAGGTCTATGAAAGGTCTCATGCTAATAGTGAAGCAGTGGATTTTTAAATACGTAAACTCTACTAAGGTAAAGTGATCATCCCAAATCTTTCCAAAATATAACACAAAAGTCCTTAGTATATCCTCAATAACCAGAATGGTTTTATTTTTTTGGCCATCGGTATGAGGATGGAATACTATACTAATCCACAACAAAGTTCTGAATGCCTACTATAGAACCCACCATAACCAGAATGTGAATTGAGAATCCCAGTTGGGAATGAACATCAAAGTTACCATATGTAACAAAATGTTATCCATAATATATACGAACCTTAATCTCTCCACTAAAATCTAATATTGAATAGTAATGATGTCGACCAATGTGGTTAGTAAGGTAATGATCACCGAGATAGTGTTATGACCTCTCACAGATCATGAAGACCTCTCAAAAAATCCATCGATATGCCTCCCCACTTCCACTCTAGAACTCTAAGGGATTGGGCCCAACCTGGTTAGACCAAGTGAATCTCCTTTACCTTTTGGTAGGAAATGAACCATTATACAAACTTCAAAACAATAAACTTAATATTTGACCACAAAAACCAATGCATAAGGTATCAGTACATCTTCATCATGCACAAATGAACATCTAAGGGTGAATTAAGGAACTTCCTTAGTACCTCCTCACATAGCCCAACTAAAAATATTTTACTTCCTTGGAAGAGGGTGATGTACTCCCTACCTTCATTAAATCCATCTAGTGTATCACATAAGTAAATATATTCATATAAAACCTCATAGTTGATGTTTTACAATTGGGCCTCCCTCACATGTAGTGTAGGGAGGGAGGAAACCACAATTTATTTAATATAGCAAAATTACCCCTCATTTATCATCAATAATTAAATCAAGGTTAACTATTCATATATATCATTCAACAAATGAAAATGAAACATCCTATTAAGGGAAAAACCTCCACATTTCCCTTTACTAGAGTATATAAAATCTTAAATTCATAGTCTCTTGAGAAATATAATCATTTCCTATTCCTTAGGTTAATATCTATCTGAGTGATGTTTTATATATATATATATATTATGGTCTATGTAGACCATGAACCACTCACTAAGAAGGTAATATATCTAGGTCATCATGACTAACACTATGACTATGAGCTCTAAATCATGGGTCATGTAGTTTTGCTCGTGGGGTCTCAAATATTTAGACTCATAACAAAGAACATACTACGAGTACATAAACATACATCCAAACCTATCTATAGAGGCATCGTGAAACACCATGTACTTGAATCCTCACTCTTACGTCTTCAAAATAGAGGCACTCATCAACCTCCACTAAACCCCCTCAAAATATATATGTAATTTATTTGAAAAAATAATGTGATTCCCATTTAATGTAAGGGTATTCATATGAGCTAAAATAATATATAAGTATTACATGAATCTCTATTAGTTTCCCACCTACCCATGGTAACATCTATCATTTAGCATGCTCATGGGTTGCTCCCATGTAAGGACTTCCTAGATTTATTATAGAACTAAAAATAATCCACCCTCTAAGAATATAGGCCCCAATATGTATACATCTAAAATCTAGAACTATAAATATTATAGCTTTATATACAACATGTTTTCTCAGATTACGTCTAGGATAATATAGAGGTTCTTAATAAAGTCATCCCCTGACATTAAATAGATGAATATTTCATTAGTTAATACCACTAAAACATATTCCAATAAATTCTAAAAAATTATGTTAATTGGACCCATGGACACATTTTGGGGTTTCATTACACTTAATGACATTCTTATTAATTCATAATTTCATTAAAGTCATGAGAATATCATCTTTTATAAATCCTACTTGATAACCCAAAACAGATGATAAGAGGCCCTAATATTGATATTTAAGAACCAATTTACGATTTTCATTTGGTTTTAGAGGTTACCAATCATGGAAATATGATATTTTTCTTGATTTATAATTAAATTCAAGTGGTTATAATAGACACAATCCCCATGATCGCATCTCCCTTCTTGAAAAAAAAGGAGCTACCTAGGAGGACACATTTGGCCTAATGAAACCATTATCTATTTTGTCCCATATATACAGATTTATCTCTATATGTTCTATTAGGGAAATCCACTAATCTATAGAAGATAATGATTTAATCCATTGGTGTTGGAAAATAGATATTTTGATCCCCCCATTGATGGGTGAATCAAGGAACATCATAATGAAATAAATCTATATAATACTCTATGACCAGAGAAAGTTGATCACCTGATGTGTCTACTAAACATGGAGAAAACTCTCTAAATGATGGGTGTTATACTATAACTCCTTATACATAGGTCCTTCTCACCAATATAGAATGTCCCACTATCCCATAAAGTAAAATCTTAATATTCTTGATAAAAAACATACCAATTTCACAAGATATTTTTTTATTTAAGAATGGAATGATGATTACCAATTCTTACAAATGATGATGTCATAGGGATTCATCCTAGTCACTTTGAGGTCTCATGAAAATTTATTTCCACAAAGAAGAATATCAAATTATCAAAAAATGTGTGTGACCATGTGATCACTTCTTATAGAATTCTATAGCCATATAGTTCAATATTGGGGCTCTACTAATATTTCTAGCTCTCAAACTAGGGATGAGACAATAAAGGAATGACATGCACCATTATCTATATGTATGAGTGCTAGTGTAGAGGAGAAAAATATCATACATCAGTTTATATGGTGCACTTCTTGGTTATATCCCTCCATTGAATTCATTAAGATACATCCCTAGCTATTAGCTCCTCATGTCTATGAATTACATGGGGTGGTGGTGATGGTAGAAGATCATAGATATATCCCCCTTTAGATCCTCTTACTAGTTAACTTATATCTTATCAAAAATATCTATCTTTATAAGGACCACCTTGTCTCCCTCATGGAGGTCCCATATCATTTTGATGCCTCTGGAACAAGGTAATATCTTCTACTTGACTACCCACTACTGCATATCTAGGTAGAAATTCGTGATCCAAATGAATTCATACTCTGCTAATGTAAAAAAATAGGATCCCTTGGTTGACTGGATGCTCTATTCAACTCTTGAGTTTTTGATCCTTGGGACTGGGACCATGCAATCATATATCGATGGAATTATGATCATAACACCAAACATTTGTTTGTCACTACTGATGAACCAACCTTTGGATATTCGCCACTAACACCTACTACATATTTTCCTTTTACCAAAAAGCTATAAAAAACTAAGACTCTCTCCATAACCCCAATATTGGTGGGGATGCATAGGGGAACACCACTAGATCATCTATATCTACTATGGAAACACAAAAAATTCTATGCTCAAAATAATCAATCACAAACCATGTCAAGATAGTACCTCATGGGGTCAATGAACCACAACATTCCCTATATGACAGACATTCTTGCCTACTTTATCTCCAACATCTCTTGTATGAATATAAACCATAATATAGTCTGGTATTACTACTCATGATATAATCATTCAATGTATGACCGTAGAAGAGTGACCTCATTAATGGTAAGTATGATCACGGTTGATTAGTGAATCAATAAACCATTGATAAATCCAGATACTAGAACCACAATCTAACTAGTAAGCATTTGAACTAAGAGGGGAAAAATAACTTCCTTAATCCAGTCAATAGCTACCTTAGGGTCAAGGTCATTATACACCCTTAATGGTCTCTATCTCTAATACTCATGAAGTTCACTCATACGAACCAAATCATCATTCTATTCAACTATAATGATCTACTTATTTGAATGAGATGTATTGTCTACTTGAAATATGCTTGGTGAGACTACTCACTATATTAATTGTGGAGGTACTTTTCCCCATATTCCCTTTGGTGGAATATCATGATTTGACCCCTAAAGAGAACCCTCATCATACTAATTTTCGACAATAAGAGGCTCATTCATTAGCACATGCATGCCCCAACCCATCCTGAAAACACTATCAACCTGTCTATCGAGAGGTATCATATAATTGAAATGATTAACCTTGATCACTAAGGAATATTTAGGGTCATAAATCTATAAATAAATTAAAAAGAAATAAATTTTCTCTAAATATATATACCATTCACTTAATTTCTAAAACTAATGCCTCATATATCCAAGTTGAAAAAAGTTAATTAGAGTCTTGATGAATGGATACATCAATCTCATTACAAATACTTGGTTCCCTATCCTAAAATGCATACTTAATAAACCTTAATACTATTTCCATAATTTCTCAAAATAATCCCCACAAACAAATAAATCAAAAATACATTCGTAAGATATCATCACTTATATACCAATCTCACATAACTCAACCCACTCATAACCCCCCAAAATTTGTGTTAGACTAGGTAAGTCACCTCAATACATCATTAAATAGGACAAGGGTAGCTGAAAAATCCAAAGCAGTCACATCACATGTAATGGTAGGACTTATCCTAATAAACCTATAAAAGACACACATCTATGAATAGAACATAGAAATATATGATAGAAAAATTAAAAAAATGGAAAATAAATAATGCATGATACAATGAAAAATGTTTATAGAGGAATAATGGTTAATAAAATATAATGTAAGAGTGGGAAACATACACTACCAATAGAAACAAATTAAAACCATCTCAATTTACTAAGGTGAAGGGATATCCATAATGAACTATCTCCAGACAGAAACATAATCCATAACTATCACCTTTCAGGTTCCACCACTAACACTATGTCCACCAAGGTTTCCAAATAAATGTTCATAATCTGTATAAGACACAATACATGTGGGGAAAATTACCATTCACGGGTGAGTATATACATACATATAAGGGTCCCCCAAAAACCATAAATGAGTAACATGAATTATTAGTTATCTCCAATCACAATGGAGAAAAGAAAACAAGGAAACCCAGATGTGATTAAAAGTATAGAACCCAGGATGAAGAAGATAGTCTCATTTGGTAGAAATAACATACAGAAGGATCATCTAAGAAAAATTCATAAGAACCCAAATCTCCCAATTTTTTTCCCATGTCACTTCATAGATTCTATAATAGGGAACCCATACCCCACTAAAGGATATGTTTTGTTCTAGTGAGTAACCATGATCAGTGGAGGACCCATATTATGTTAAGTATATATCATTGGATGAGGGAGTACCCAAACACCATGGATAGAGGAACCTCACCCTATGATCAGAGGAGTTCCAAACTCTATTAGTCATATATGAGACCAATAAATTATAATAAACTCATTCCCTTGGGAGTTCCTAACTTAATGAACTCTTTTATCATCATTCCTGATAATCATCATTGATCTTATAGATCTAGAGAGACTAAACTAACTAAATATCCTTGAGTCTCACCTATGATAACGAAGTGGCATGTGACATCATGTACTATGTAGAAATAAAATAGGATGAAATACTTACATTAACATTTCTGAGTCCTGAACAAATAGATATGAAAAACCACTAAGGGTATAAAGGTACACAAAATTTACTATTAGAATATATAGTTAATAACCCCTCAGGGGGAGTTTAGTCATGTATTGATCTTCAAATGTTGTGTGAGGTCCAACCAACATGCTTTTTAGACTACAGTACATGTTGTATGAGGATAGTGGAATAATCGATGTGTATCATTGCAACTTGTGTACTCTAGGTCCAGGATACACTGTGTGTCCCATAAAGGGTACAAGACATGTATATCTAGATGGATCACCAAACATGGGTTGTCGATGTGGTCAAGTTTTATATGAACAAGTGGTACAAATTTTGTGGTCATGACCCACTACTTGTGCAATTCCATAATGGGTTCTATTCATGTAATCCTTATACATCATAAATCTTTTGACTTAGGGGTACATATGTTTTTACAAAAAAAATACATTACATGCAATACATAATCCCCTTGAAAACACTAACAAAAACTATAGAGAACTACATCTCATGTGTTCTACGGACTACACACTGTGTAATCTTTAAAACATAGTCAGTAACTATAGAATGATAAAGAACACATTTTATTCATCATTATCACCATCGATCATGCTCAAAACTCATCCGAATTTATCCTCCTTCATTATTGTACATTTGGTAGTCATTTTACAATTCTCCTCCACTAGAAAAATATTCTCAATCGATTCTCACATAGCCCCGGCACCCTAAAACACCTCTCTATTTTTGGAATCCATATCACTTCACCCTCAAATGGATCATTTTTACTCAAGGATCCTCTCCCACACTGTGATATTAACTTCCATACCTAAACTATTTTCTCACATACCTAGATATCAATCATTCCTCAAATCATATCACCACCCTTCAAATTTCTATCCATTTTGAGTACCGACAAAGATCATGTGAAGAAATAGGTGGATAAAATTAATTGAAAATCATAGAAGGAAGGATATTGGTTCTAGTGTAAAGTAAAACTGCATTCATTGTGTGTAGATCCACTAAAAATTAATAACATACAATGAAGTATCAATATTAGATAGTAAAAATTCATAAGTTTATAAGGACATATGATTTTTTATAAAATAGAATTAAGAATAAAGATTTATAGGATTGAAATTATAAAAATAGAGAAAAAATCCTAAAAAAATGTGACATGACTTTCTAATAGATCAATTGTTGATGGAGAATGCATCTTTATTGATTTTTTTGATGTTATAAGATGAAGAATTTAATCATCAGAACCCCATATCATGGATCTATAATGCTATCCCTCTCCATTATCTCATAGGTTATGGTTTATGATGGATAACCCTCACAAGAGTGTTTAAAGAGGATTAAATATATATGAGTATGGTTTCTAGTATATATATACATTTAATTGATCTATCAAACAATTAATATAATTAATAAATTCTACATGTTATGGTTTAATCTAATGGTCCATTGGTGTGAAAAATTATACCACTATTAGGGAAAATCCTCTATTTTAGGCATAACCATATAGTCAGATTACCCATTTAGGGATTTTTTGGGAAGAAATGGTTTTTACCATAATCACATGTGCATGAATAAAAATAATACATAAATATTAAAATATCATTATTGGGAAACTATGATTATTGATTAAAAAAATTGATCAACAAATCATCTAAAAATATTATGTAAAATATTCAAAGGATTAGTCTATAACAATTTGGGTCACTACATCCTCCCTATAATATAGAATTTTCATTCAAAAAAGAGAAATATACTAAAAATGATTACATTAGAGAGGATATTAACCATCTTTTCCTTCCCTGTGATATAAAAACTGCTCTCTGGCATTATATTTCTAACATCTTTAAGTGCAGATGGTCCCTGGATAGTTTTATTACTCTGCAGTTGCAATGATGCATGGACATTTCTGACTCCCAACAGATCAGAAACCTTCTCCTTACAGCGGTGGCCAAGCTTCTTTATGTAATCTGGTATGGTCGAAATGATTTTATCTTTTTTAATAAATCATTCCATATTAATTAAGGTAAAATTAAAATTCTCATGGCCATTCATGAGGCGGCCTTGATTCAAAAGGATCAATGCTGCAACTTGGTTCGTGATTTTGGGATCCTTTGTCGGATTGAAGTGAATGGGAATTATCATCGTCTGAAGTCTACCTTTTAAGTAATATAGCTGCCTCCTCCCCCAGTATGGATTAAAGTTAACATTGATGTTTCCTCAAAATGTAACCCCAGACCAGCAGGTTGTGGTGCTATCTTCAAGAATCACCTGGATCAGACTCTTGGATGCTTTTATGGATGTTGTGGCACTACTTCTTTGATGGAAGCAGAGATGCTGAGTGTTATCCATGATATCTATTTTTTAAGGCCCCACAACTAGAACAACACCTGGATCGAGAGTTACTCCACTACTATTATCCAGGCCATTTGGAGTGGGACCATTCATCTTGCCTGGCCGCTCACTGGTCTCAGGATTGATTGTTTAAACTCGCTCTCTGGGATCAACTTCATTTCCACTCACACCTATAGTGAAGCTAACAGGATTTCTGACGGGCTTTCCAATATGGGTGTTTCTCAAGCTACGATTTGGAGGGATGATATTCAACCTGAATTACTCCCTCTCTATGTTAGAGATGTTAACAAAATTCCTTATTTCAAAATTATGTAATATTTTTTATCAATAAATTTTGGTGTTTTGGTCATTTACCAGAATGCTACCTTTCAAAGAAAAACTAATTACGCTGATAGTACAAACCTACATACTCCTATGAGCTCACCTGAATGTTCTCATGCTACCATAGACCACAAACTAGTGGTATAACCCATCCATAAAAATTCCTCTCCTAACAACCCTAAATCATTTATGGGTACTTTGAGAAGGAATCACTTTCCTTAATGTCCAACTCACACTAATAAATAACATGTGATAGATTATACACATATCTCTTTTATTATGATATATAAAAGACATGTACCTAGAAAAACTACATGGGAAATTCAAGGTGGAAAGCAACCTTTCCCACCATACATAATATCAATAATGTCTTGAAGAATCTTGAGTATGGATTTCTTCCCTTACCAAACCACTACAAACCAAACCAGGGTGAGACCTCTAGTAACACATGATATCCTACGTCAAACTCTAAAGTTATAATGCCTCAACCTTTAACATTAATTAATCATAATTTAAGTCACTAATTTGACTTTCATTCACATTAAGGATCTTTTCATGTTTAGAGTTTGTGTGAACTAGGCCATAACAATTACATTACATCTCAAAATTTAAAAAGTAGACTCTTCAACTTACGAACAATTTTTTTCACAAAATAAAACTCCATAAATTAAACATGAATTATTTTCTTAGTAAAAATATTATTGATTTATTAATTTCTCTTACCCATCCTTATCCCATTTGGAAAACATTTCAAAAACATGGGATGAGCATAAAAATCTCAGTAAGGGATATAAAATAAGGAAAGAATGCATTAGTCCATGAATACATACAAACTAATAAAATCATACCTTCACTCATAAAACGTAAGATATTTAACTTTCCTCCTGATAACATAAGATTATATAAAACATAAATCATAAAAGTAACTTTTGGCATTCATAACATACTTACATTATAGCTTTCACAACTATATAGGATGTAACATTCATGGTTATGTTTGGAAAACCCATCACAGTATATTCCCTAAATATCCTCGGAGAAACTTTAATGTTTAACTTCTTCATGTTACCCAATGAATTGTAGAGCTATCACAGGCTCACCCAACCCCAGTTTATCAAAAAACCACTGGTATACATAAAAAATTTCCAAGAACCATAACATAATAATAACACATAAAAATAGTATAAAGAAAAAAATAACAATTCTACATTGCAATAACAATAGATAATTTCATGGTATTGACATAATAAATATATTATCAAAACAATTTTCAATACCAAAATGGAATTTATTTTTTTCTTTTAAAAATATTACAGATTGAAGAGGAATCCAAATATTAAATAATGTCGTGACAGCTGAAAGGTCATTGTCGCTGTGTACATTAAAAAGAAACATTCCTTTTGAAATTTAGTAAAATGATTCATATAAAAAGATTCCTTTTGATAATCATTTTATGTAATTTAAAGTAAAAGGGATTGATTATATACTGTATAAAAGAAATTAATTTATAAATCAAAATATGCCTCAATGAAAGGTGATTGAGACAACGTCTCTTGCCTTGAGTCCGACTAGTCTTGTTCATTATTTAGTTTCCTGAATAATAAACAAAGGTTAATTTATACTTGATTCAGAACCTCATTAAATTTTGTTAGTCATTTTATATCACTTATTACCAAGTTATAACAATTATTTAATTATTTTTATTCATATAGAATGTTTTGCCTTTTTTCGGTACTTGAGTAAAAAATGAATTTGTTTTGATGAAAATTATCCATGCTGTCATAAGTCCATGATCACTATAATGATATTAATGATTTAAATATCATATATATCTAGTATATATGTATTTTTAGTATTATATAATATTTAGATACAATAAATTAAATGTACCATTCATGGAGATGGTAGGCCATACGAATGCATGAATGATACTTTCATTTATTTGTCATATTAAAATAATGAAAAATAAATGATACATGTGTATATTATAATTTCACAATAATAAATATTTTATATATGTTACAAAGGTTTATTAACATCATAATTTATATGTTACGTGTATGGAATGGAAGAGTCATATCACATTGAGGGAGAAATAGTCTACACTTCCTCAATTGAAATTATTGTATTTACACATTATGGAAATCATAATGGTATGTTATAATATAAATTAAAGAAGAATAGAGACAATATAAATATAATATATTTAATGGGAAAATGTTTTTAAATGTAAATTAATTTCATATAAATACGTAATATAATCACATGAAATTAAAACACAAAGAACTAATAAGTGTTGTGTGACCTTTAAACATAATTTTGAATCTTTTGTGTTTTGAATTTATAAAATCTTACACACACAGTAGTGATTAGTAAGATGTTTGGAGTTTAATAAGAAAAACATAATTTTTAGTGAATAGTAACAAAACCCGAGGAATATTAACCTCCCTTTTGAATAGTAATATGACCCTTATGAATAGTAAATCATCTAAAAGAATATTATCCTCACCCATGAGTATATAAATAAAAAATTAGGCATCTTGTAAATGATAATATGACCATAGTAAAATTATAGATATTTTTATAAGACATAAAAAATTAATTACAATTAACTAATTAATTTAAAAAAATCCCTAAAATGTGTTGATAAATTAATAATTTTATGTCTTCTAGTTTTAAGATATTGTTATAAGACCTTTTGTAATTTTTGAAAGCATTATAAAATCAGTTATAATTTTAAGAACTACATTTTTTCAAGTAAATTATGATTTAATTTAAATATTAAATTAATCATATTTAGAAAATTATTTTTGAAAAATTGAGTTCACTTCTAGATTCTACATGTTGAAAAATATTTTGGTTGAATTTTTGGGATTTTTCTAAAATACGTGATTTTTTATGAATAGTAAAATATTATAATTCACCATAAATGCTAAAACCTGAATTTATGCATCATGCTTGAGTCATGGATGGTGTAAATGGCCATTGGTTCAAACTCACAAAACATATTACTATTTGTTGTCACTATAATTATTACAATTGATTGTCTTATAGAAAAATAATAAATTAATGACTAAAATATTAAGAAGACCTGCCTCCCCTCCACTATAAAAACTACCCACACTCCCCTATTATATTAACTCCACTAAATCCTTGTCACTTACTTAAATTATTCCAAGATCTCTCCCAAAAATTCTAACACACTTACATCAGCCTTTGGTCTCCTCAAAAGACCAAAATATCCCCCCTTAATAGGTTCTCAAAGGAGATAAACTCCAGAGGTAAACTCCTCTTTCCAAATCTTTTATTTTCTTTCAAGTTCTTTTCTTTAGTTTTTTATTTCCACACCTCTCTTCACCCAAATGGTATGATAAGTCTATTAACATACATGTACTAATAATGTTTTATGATAATAGTATAATTCATTATCATCTCTCGATTTCCCTTCTTTTAGACGAAAGAAATGAAAACATCATTTGAGAAGTGTTAATTTATCACATTCAAGGATGACAGTTTATCAATTTCTATTACCATATTCTATTCTGGTCATGAAATAATTTTTATGGTTGACCCGTAATATTAAATAATTATTTTATCTTATGTGTCTTTCTGGAATCCTCTTGCACACTTGATGTAAAATAATGATGCAAAACAAGTTAATTATGAGAAATATATCCATATTAATTCAAGCATTTGTCATTAATTTATTATATAATGATTCAAATACACTAAAAGTAGACAAATTAAATTTTTAATTATGTATAATTATTTATTTTTAATAATAAAATATAACTTCAATTTTGGAAAACCACTTAAATCATAAATGTTTATCTGTTCATGAACATAAGTAAACTGATCGTTAAAAAAACGAACGGACCCGAACAATGAAATTGAGACACTTAACCCATTAAAAAAGGACATGAATGAACATTAAAAGGGTATAATAAATCAATTAAATTTTGAAAACGTTCTTTAATTATAAATTAATCATCCTAATTGTTTTATTCGGGTCATTAAAAAGGAGTGCGGAACACCATCAGACTTAAGGTAAGGGATCATATCTATTTCACTTTTATTCAAGAATGTCCTCTATGATAAGCTATTTCATGTTTAATACCTAATGATGAGGTATGATTTCACACATCCACAAAAATTCCCTCATTATTTATAACTGATGACAAACCTCTTTCTCTCTCATGAATACCTCTTAAGTACACCTGATACTATGCCAATAATCGTTAAGGAATTTTACCTGAATATCTTTTATTCCTTTGGGTTTTTCAATATTTCTATATAATGATATGAATTTATCTTATATATTTATATAAATATTCTAAATGTTATGTACATTTAAAAAAATCAATTATCAATACCATTCCATCATTCTCCTTCAGGGATATACATGCTTTTAACTGATTCCCTACTTAATACTTCTTGATAAGCAAACCTCTTTTGAGGGAGCTTCCTGAATTTTTACCCAATTTCAAGTGCACTATATATTATATTATATGAAACCATTATATTTATTAAATAATACTTTTTATTGTGAAAACCATCATGGTTCAATTATCTTTTTGTATAAATGATTTTTCCCTTTTCTACTTTAAAGGCTATATAGTATTTTCCATAAAACCGCTCAAAAATGTTTTTATGCCAAAATTTCACAAATAATTTTCTTACAAGTTTTCACTTATAGTTGAAATAAATTGACATGATACATTCCTATTTTAACTTATGAATTTACATATATATTTTACTTCTTTATTTCATGGACACTGTAATGATACACCCATTTGCTATGCTTTATATCATGATTATTGTACCCAATCCTTTTCATGGGTAACCGTTATGATTATATATGTTGTATTATGTATGATTAGTTATGTGTAAAACATATTCATGTAAAATTAATATGGGTTCACCTTGATATCACTCCAATTCATTGGGTAAGGTTAAGTCTCATGATATGTTTTGTGTGACGGTCATGGTAGTTAGCCTTGGCTTGTGCTACAATGTGAAACAATCTTGGTGGCCAGCCTTGACTGATACTAAAGTCATGTTATATTATACTTCCACATTTCTATGACTCCATATTTATATTATTATATTTTAATATGTTAAGGTTCCATATGTCAAATTCATTTTTATATCATCATGTCATGCCTTTTATTCCTTGTGCTAATGATTTGTTATTATGGATATTCACATTCTGGGATTTTTAGATCACCCCTTTGTCCATGTTATCCCCAGGTTATCCTATGAAGATGCATAAGAAAAATGGAAGTTAGGGGAAATTTATAATGACTATATAAATATGTTTTTAGCCACATGTTTTAGGTTTTGTGTACGTAGTCATCAAATGCATTAAACATTATGATCATTCGCTTGTACTCTGATGTCTAATTATTCAAAAAATCATGTTATGTTATAAGTAAAAGTATAGGTTCAATATGATATATATCATATATAAATATAGTTCCATTATAATTTCCACCATGAGATGCATTAGGATAAAACTGAACAATCATTGTTTTGTAATGAATTTGTTCACTGTACACAGAAATAGTATGTTCGATATCTATTAGATGGATGTGTGTGTAAGTGTATCTTGAAACCATTTCATAACGACAAACTAGTATATTTAGGATAATGTTTTTTTATAAAATAATTTAATAAAAAATTTAGGGGGTTATAGATGGATAAAATAAATGAAAGGTGCTTGAGAGAATATGTTACTTCTAAATCAGGTAGCTCCTTGTGATTTGAGGAAAAATGATTTCTTTAATTTCATTATGCCAAAGGTAAGGAATCTATTATTATCGGAGGGATGTTGGGAGATTATTTTAGAATAAGTTGTTTGATCCAAGGGGATTGAGAGGTGTGAGTAAGTGGGTAGAGGTGGTGGCCTTTTATTAGAGGGAGGGGCACTTATGAAATGTCTTAATATATTATTTTATTACTAAATTTATTTTAGAATTATAATAGTTTAAAAGTTATATATTTAGAGGATAAGATAATGTTGGGTATAAATCCACTCAAAAAATGGGTTTTACACAAGTTTAAGTCACATATTTAACTTATATTTTGGATTTTACCATTAGTCAAACAAATCAACTCTTACCATGTCTTCTTTTCTTTTTACACTATGGTTAATATATTTATAATAAAATGACAATAGAACAAAAACTGGATCATTAATAAAATTTTTAACATTATCTACGTCATATGGAGGAATTGTATATTTTTATGACTATTATATCATCTAATAAAATAGTATTTGTTTTAAAAAACTCATTTATGTTAATTTTGACACCATTTAGTAATTGATTTTTGTTAAACTCATAAAAAAATTATTCATTAAGAAAAAATAAATTAACTCAAAGATAAAATTTCATAATCATCCAAAAAATTTGTCGATGGCTTCAAAAAGTTTATATTAAATTTATTTTAATATTTATAATATCAATTTTCTAAATCTTTTATTAAAAAGTTAATCACTGCATCTTCGTTGTGTCATAAATAATTTTATTTATATAATGTATAATAATTATATATAAAATACCATGATAAATGAAATATTTTTATCTTTATAATGATTATTAGAAGTCAAATAGATCATATATATAATGCTATATTAAAATTGTTTTATTAAAAAGATACTTTTTATGTTATATTCCTCTTTACATTAAATTAATTTTATAACATGTCATTATCACACCCATGTTGTTCCCAAATGATAACATTTCAGCCTAAAGTTTTTTTGGTCACCCTTGACTCATACAATAATATTATTATATGTGTGTAGGGTAGTTTTTTTTTATTATTATAATATTATTTTTACCCATATTTACCTAATTAACACATTAACATTGGAAAATAAAAATAATCACCAAAGTTACTATTCATAATGTCAAAAAATAAATGGTAACTAATTAAATAATTTGGACTTTATGATTCCCAATATGGAATCCATTTTTCCAAATTGAAAATATATGAAGTTTTATTAATTAATTTAAAATTAATTCCCAGTTGTAAAAGGATAAACATGTTTTGAAATTGTAAAAACCATCAAAAGATTGACGTGTGTTTATATCCAATTTCAATGTGAAATTATTCAAAAAAACATAATTAGATTAATTGTTAAAAAATAAATTCAATTACACTTTAATAAAAATTAATAGGATAACCTTACTATATAAATTAAATAGATAAAAAAGACCATTTTAATTAAAATGCAGTAATTTTCAAAATTCATTAAAATATGAATTTCATTAGAAAAATACCAAAATTTCAACCATGTAAAATTTTGGTGTTTCTATCCCAAAGAATATGTTTATTTTTCTAATTTAATAAATAAAATTGAGAAAAATACATTTAAAAGGCTTCTCCATTTAATGAAGTAAAATGACCTTTCAATAATATTAGGGCATTTTATCCTTAAAACTGGATTCATTCTCATTTTAAGCATCTAAAATTTATTGGATAAATGTAAAAAAATTTAACAAACATGTGTAATCATATTGTAGTTAGTTCTATTCATTCTTTACAATACAATAGATAGGCATTAACTACCATTTAAAATATAAATATTATTGTTGCATTATTTTTCGGTAAAACTCAATGTTTTATGAAATATAAGATTTTGGAGAAACCCATTGTTGTGTGTTGAGTGTGATATTGGACAAAGAATCCCCTTAAAATAAAATCATTATCTAATTCATAAATATTAATATATATGGATAATTATTATTATATAAATACTTGGGATATTACATCCTTCCCCCCTTATGGAAATTATATCCCTGAAATTTTATTCACTTATAAAATAAGTGGGGGTATTTATCCATCATAACATATAGAGATTAACGTGTTACCTCTTCAACCATATGTTTTTTCCATAAAACCCTAACCTAGTAAATCACCTTATTTCGCAAGACATTCTCTCCATGGTCAAAAACCTAGATGGATTTTTCCTCAAAGGGAAGATTCTATTCCAACTAAACTACTTATAGACCAAAAACATGAGATGAATCTGAAAAATACTTTATCAACATTGAAACATGAAAAATAGTGTGAACCTAGGATAAAGATGGAGGTAAATCCACTTATTATGAATTTGATCCTACCTTCACTAAAATTTCTTAGGATCCAATAAACCGGGGACTCATCTTTCCCTTTTCACTAAAATGAATCAAAGTTTTCTAGGGGAAACATTAAGAGAGACATGATCACCTACCTAAAAATAAATATCCTTCCTCCAGTTATCTTCATAAATTTTCTTCCTACACTGAGCTATCCTCATGCGCTTCTGAATGGACTGAACATTCTTATCCATCTCTTTTACCAAATCTATTCCCATCAACATCCTTTCACCTACTTCCTCAAAAAAAGTTGGAGTTCAACACTGATTCTTATATAATGCCTCAAATGGTTTATTTTGTATGTTATAATGAAAATTTTTGTTATAAGAAAACTCATCCAAAGAATTATTTTGTTCCCAACTTCCCTGGTAATCCATTGAACAAGAATATAGCATATCTTCTAATGTCTGAATTGTTCTTTTTGTTTCCCCTTATGATAATAGAAGTAAAGATGTACTAAAGTTTAATTTATTTCCCAATAATTTATAAAGACCTTTCTAGATGTTATATTTGATCCTGGGATCACGATCATATAAAATAGAGAAATTAAATCCATGTAACCTCACTATTTCATTAAAATACAACTGAAAAAGTTGATCTAGATATTGTGTATCTCAAATAGAAATAAAAAGGGAAAATTTATTCAGTCAATTAAAAATAACCTAGATTTCATTATTACCTAAAGATTTATTTGGAAATATAACAAATAATTCCAGAGATATATTTTTCTATTTCCACTCTAGTACTAGAAAATACTGAAGTATCCTCTTCAGTAACTGTCGTTCTTCTTTCACCTGCTGTAAAGTAAAAAACTTAAAAATAATGTTTGCAATATATATTTTCACTCCATCCCACCAATAATATTTTTGAAGATCTCTATAAATCTTAGTACTTTCAGGATGAACATAAAGTGGAGGACAATGTGATTCTCAAATCAACTCTTTCATAAACTATGAATCACAAGGAACACATAATAATTTCCCAAATCTCAAAACACAATCATTATCAATGTTAAATCCATGTAAAATACCCTTCTGAACCAAATCTACCTTTTTCTGAAACTCAATATCTTCCTTATGTGCTTTCTTAATTACTTATGATAGAGACGATTGCACTAAAACATGAAACAAAACAGAGGAATTTCCTACCCTAACAATATCCATGCCAAAGTTCATAAAACCATTAATCATAGGTTCATGTTCCAAACTTTACATGGTTAATATTGCATTACGTTTCAAAATCAATGCATCAGCCACTTTGGTTACTTTTCTATGTGTGTAATGATTCGTGAAATCATAATCCTTGATTAATATTAGCCATCTTCTCTGTCTCATGTAAAATTATTTATGAGTAAATATATATTTCAAACTTTTTTAGTCATTATATAATTCACATTTTACAACATACATATGATGAATCAAAATTATTAAAGAAAATACAACAGTAGCTAGTTCCAAATATGGTGTAGGGAAATTTAACCCATGAGTTTTCAACTGATATGATGCATAAGAAATTACCTGAAAATTATTCTTTAGGACACAAACAACTTGTTTCATTGAAGCATCACTATAGATAACAAATTCACAAATTTTGGAATTCTATTCCAAAACTGGAGCATTCAACATTCTTCCTTTCACTTTTGGAAAACATTAATCACATTCTTCTATCTAGATGAACTTAATACCTTTTCAAGTTAACATGGACAATGATCTAGATAACTGTATAAAATTTTCAACAAATCTCTTGTAATAACCTACTAAAACAAGAAAAATACGAGTCTTAGTTATATTTATGAGTCTTGGAAAATTTTCAGAAACTTTTTTTATAAGGATCAAAAGTTATGCCATATTTAGAAAGAATGTGACCAAGGAATGAAATTTGTTGTAAAAAAACTCAATCTTTCAAAATTTCCTATATAGTTTCTTTTCATTGTAGGTTTGGAATAAAACCATTAAATTTATTTTAGGATCCTCTTTACTTTTTTAATATACAAAAATATGATCAATAAACACAACCAAAAACTTATCTAAGAACTCATGGAATATTCTATTCAGAAGATCCATGAATATATCAGGTGAATTAGTTAACCCACATGGAATAACTAAAAATTCATAATGGACATATCGTGTATGAAATGCAGTCTTCAGAACTTATTCTTCCATTACTTTCAACTGATAGTACCCTAACCTCAAGTAAACCTTTGAATAACAATGTGATCCCTAGAGTTGGTCAAAAAAATCATCAATATGAGGAAAAGGATACTTGTTCTTAATAGTGATGATATTCAAGGATCTATAATCAATGAAAATTCTCATTGAACTATATTTATTTCTAACAAACAGACAAAATCACCCCATTGTGTTGTTCTAGATTGAATTACACATTTATCTAATAACTCCTGAAATTTCTTCTTAAATTTAAATGTTCAAATTGAGACATTTGATATTGGGGTTTTGAAATTTTATTAGCATCAAGAACCTTGTAAAAAATAAATTCAACTTCTTGATTAGGTGTAATAAAAAGTAAATCATCAGGAAAAACATAAAGATACTCATTTACTACTGGAAGATCATTACTCTAAACTATTCCTATGTTTTAAAAAATATGTGCAAGGTAACATTAATTTCTATATTTTATTACTTTTTCAGCTTCCTAATATGTTATCAATAGTAAGAGTTCATTATTGTACACCAAATGAATGTATTTCTGAAAAGAAACTTATTTAGCTCGATAGTTAATCATTGCATGGTAAATAGAAATCCAATCCATACCCAGAATGACATCATACTATACTAGAGATAAAATAATAAGGTTTTTAGGTAGATTCATTCCATTTAGAAGTACATGAAGGTTATTATAATTTCTTTTAGTCTCAACATTTTCCCTAGGTGTTTTTACAATATGTTACAGATTCATATCTTGTGATAGAATTCCCAATTTTCTAGAAACATTCTCAGAAATGAGAAATTGTTAGACCCAGAATCAAAAATCACATTGGTATAATCTGAATAAACAAACAATGTACCTGATTCTACTTCATTTTATGGGCCAGCATCTTCTGATGTAGTTACATAGGATTTCATGACACATTTCTACTTATAGTCTGACTTCTTCCCATCATTCAAATTCATCATTGAATACTTGTTCACATAATGACCCATCTCATTACATTTAATGCATTTCACTGACTGTAAATTGGATTTGGTCTTAAAATTATCTTTTTTAGTGCATTTATGAGATTTATGCCCCATTTAATCACATAAAAAGAACTTACCAGAATTAAAAAGACATTCCCCAATGTGATTTTTACCACAATTTTCATAAATTGTAAACTTTATTTTCTTATCGTCATACTTTTTTTAATAATTTTTCCCATTAGTTTACCATCTGGAACGTTAATTATTCTTGTTTTAAAATAACACTTGATCATCAAAAAACTCCATTTCCACATTACCTGCACATCAAACAAGGGTTTTATAAATTTTCAAGTCACGAGAATCAAATTTCCTTTGGTTTCTGTTTTGCATTAATCATGAGTAAAACCAATTGATTTTACAATCAATATACCATATAAAATTTAGATTGTACCTTACCATTTGAGTGAATTTTTTCTTCTATGTAGCCAATGAGTCATCCTCTAGCCTCAATTCCATGAATTTCTTTTTAATCCTATGTCAAACCTCATTTGAATTTTTTTTCAGGAAACATACCATTGAATATATCCTAATCAAGAGAATCAATATCTTCACTATCCTTGATATTCTTAATCATCGGCCTCAACTGATCATCTTCACCTTTAAAATGGAAAGCAATAAGACTAACCTTTTGATTTTATGAACAACCCATGACATCAGAAATATTTTCTATGGATTTAATCCACTCATCAGCTAGCACAAGGTCATGTGATCATCTGAATGATGGAGGACGTAGCCTCATGAAATGCTCCACTACTAACATGTTCCTCTATGGTTGATTTGTATGATCTCAGACATGGATTAAAACACCACTTATAGCCTGATTCAACGATGTCATCACTGTAAAAAACTATTAAGTTCTGATTCCGACCAACTCATGTTGCTAATTTGGAGGGCTGTTTTCTTATGTATTCCATCCCAGCATAGCTACCAATTTTTTTCTATAGATAACCATTCTGAATAGACATATTAAAGATTAATCAACTTGATAATTTTAAAATGCAATATCATTTCAATTTGACCAAAATGTAAAAATGATTTATGGATATTCTATTAACAATATCCCGACCCTTAAAGTTATCTAAACTGACCTATGATACCAAATATATGGCCCCAAACATAATCATTACCAAATGTTGAGTTAAGTCGATAATTTTATGTTCATTCACATCTAGGATCTTTTCAGGTTTAGTGTTTTAGAGAATTATTCCATAACTATTACATTACATATAAAAAATTAAAATGTATTCTATTCTACTCACTAATAAATTTTTCACAAAATAAAACTCCTCAAATAAAACATGAATTATTTTATGGAAAAAATACTTTTTAATTCCTCATTTATCTTACTTATCCTTATACCATATGAAAAAAAAATCAAAAGCTAGGGATGTGCATAAAAAGATTAGTTAGGGATATAAAATAACCAAAGAAAATGTTTGTACTTTAATACATAAAAACCAATGAAATCACACTTTTCACTTATATAACATAAGATCTTTAACATACCTCATGAAATTAAAAGATCATAAAAATCATAAATCATAAAGGTAACTTATGGAATTCCTAACATACTTTTATTGTAGCTTTCACATCTATAAATAGATTAACCTTCATGGTTATGTTTGGAATATCCATCATAGTATATTCCCTAAATATCTTAAGAGAAACCTTAACATTTACCTATGTCATGTTACCCAATGAATTTTAGAGCTATCACAGGTTCACCTACCCTTATTTGTTCATGAAACCAACAGTATACAAAAACAATTCCCAAGAACCATAACATGATCATAACACATAAAACAAGCGTAAAAGAAAAAAAAATTCCACATTATATTTGAAATATATCATTTCATGATATTGACATAATAAATCCTTTATCAAAAATATTTTCAAAAGAAAAATGGTATTGTTTTTCTTTTAAAAAACATTACGTCTTGTAGAGGAAGCCAAATATAAAATAATTCTCACGGTGGAGGAAATGTCGTTGTCACCGCTTAAGTTAAAAAGAAACATTGCTTTTGAATTTTTTTAATAATATTTGTAGAAAAAGATTCATTTAGAAAACTGATTAATGAAATTGAAATAAAAATGGGTTGATTATATACCATTTAAAATAAAGTTATGTATAAATCTAAATATGCCTCAATGAAAGGAGATTGAGGAAAAGTACTTTACCTTGAGTCTGACTTGTCTGGTTCGTTCTTTAATTTTCTGAATAACAAACATAGGTTAATATCTAATTAAATCAGAATGTTTCTAATAATTATTATTCAGCTTATATCACTTATCCCCATTTTTTAAAAATTAGTTAATTATTTGGGTTCATATAATATGTTTTGTCGTTGTTTGTTACTTGAGTAAAAAAATGAACTTGTTTTGATGAAAATTATCCATGTTTTTATAAGTCTGTCATCTCTAGAATGATATTCATGATTTAATTATCATATATACCTATTATATATGTATTTATAACAGTCCATAATATTTAGGGATAAGAAATGAAATGTACCATTCATGGAGGCGGTAGGTCGTATGTATGCATGAACACAACTTTCATTTATTTTACATATTAAAAGTATGAAAACTAAATGATACAAATTTAAATTATAATTTCATTATAATATCTAGGTCATATATGTTACATCGGTTAATTGACGACATCTTTTATCAATTTCATGTATATCAAGAATGAATCATATTACATTTTGTGGGCGGTAGTCCACACTTTCTCAAATAATATTATCGTATTTACACATTATGGAAAGAATAAAGGTATTTTATAAAAAAAATATAATCATAGAAACGATATAAATATAATATATATCATATATAAATGCAGTTCCATCATAATGGTCACCATGATTGGTTGTAGGATAAAATAGAACAATCATCATTTTGTGATGCATTAGTTCATTGTACATAGAATAAGTATGTTGTATATCTATTAGATAGAGGTGTGTGTAAGTGTTTGTTGAAACATCATTATAAAAACATACTATTATATTTAGGATACTAGTGTTATTATAAAATAATTTAATAAAAAAGGTTATGGGGTTGGAGAAGGAAAAAATAAATGAATGGAGCTTGAGAGAAAACGTTACCTCTAAATCGGGTAACTCCTTTTGATTTGATCCAAAAGGAGTTCTAGAATTGCCTTATACCCATGTTATGTCTTCTAGAAGGAAGTTATAGACTTTTGGAGCTTATTTTAGTAGAAATTGGATTATCCAAGGTTCTTGAGAGGTGTGAGTATATGGGTAGTGGCGGTGGCCTTTTATAAGAGGGAGGAGTGTCACTTTCGGAAGGCCCTGAAATGCTATTTTATTATAAATTGATTTTAGAATTCCAATAGCTCCCAAGTTATATATTTTGAGTATAATGTGAGGATGGGTCTAAATCCTCTCAAGATGTATATTTTAGACATGTTTAGGTCGCAGATTTAACTTTATCGTTTTGTCTTTAACCCTTAGTTAAATAAATTAACTCTTACCATGTGTTCTTGTATTTTTACTCAATATGTTAATACAGTTACAATAAAATTACAATAGAACCTAAAGTGGATAATTAATGACATTTTTATCAATATATATGTAATTTGAAAGAGTCATATATTTTTATGACTACTCTATCATTTAATAAAATAGTATTTTTTTTAAAACTCTTTTATGTCAATTTTGACACTATTTATTAATTGATTTCTGTTAAAGTCATAAAACCATGATTAATTTGAAAAAAAAAACAAAATTAATGATAATATAACATGTCATAATTTTTCAAAAAAATCATGTATGGAATGAAAATTTTCAAATTACAATTATATTAATATTTCAAATATCATTAATTTTAATCCTTCATTAATAATGTAATAACAACATCATCATTGTGTCATTAAGAATTTTTTTTTTATAATATATAAAAATTATAAATAAAATAACGTGATGTAGGAAAATAATTTTATCTTTATAATGACAATTTATAGTCCAAGATATCCATTATATATCCCAGTATTAATATTGTTTTAGTGAAAAGATACTTGTTTATGTTATATTTCACTTTACTTTAAATTAATTATTATATCAAGTCATTATCACTCCCAAGTGGCTCACAAATGCCAAAATTTCATCTTAATGACTTTTTGGATGCCCATGAACCATCCAATAATAATAGGACACGTGTTAGGGTAGTTTTATACTATTATAATATTATTTTTACACTTATTTACCTAATTTACGCTTTAAGCTTGGTAAATTAAAATATGTACTGAATTTAGTATTAATAATTTCCAAAAATAAAAGATACCTATTTTCATAATTTAGACCTTATAATTTTAAATATGGAATCCATTTTTTCAATTTCAACCCAAAGAAGTTTTAATAATTAATTTTAAATTAATTCCCATTATCAAAATGATAAAATGGGTTTTTAAAAAGTAAAAACCATTAAAATATTGATGTGTGTTTATATATAATTTCAATGTGAAATTTATTCCAATGACCATAATTGGATTAAATGATAAAAACATAATTCAATTACACTTTAATACCAATTAAAAGGATAACCTAACTATATAAATTTATTAGATGAAAATATAGTTTTGAATTAAAATGTAAATTTTTTTACTATTCATTAAAATATGAATTTCATCATAAAAGTACAAAAATTTCAACCAAGGTAAATTTTGATGTCTCAAATACAAATAATAAGTTTATTTTGTAAAATTTAAAATATTAATGTGAACAAAGAGTATTTGAAAAGGTTTCTCCATCAAAGGAGGTAAAACAACCTTTAAAAAATATTACAGTATTTTGTGCTTAAAATGTAATTCATTCTCATTTTAAGCCTATAAGATTTATTGCATAAATGTAAAAACATTTTAAAACATGTTAATTCATATTGTATTTAGTTTTTCCATTCCCACCAATAAAACAGATAGGCGTTAAATACCATTTAAAATATAAATTTTATTATTGTATTATTTTTTGTATAAAAAATGTTGTGTAAAACATAATATTTCATAGAAACCTATTATAGCGTGTCGAGTACGATACCATGAGAAGCGTCCCCTTGACATGAAATCATTATATAATTCATAAATATTAATAGATATCAAAAAGTATTATTCAATAAATTCCTGTGACGTTTCATCCTTCCCCCCTTTTGGAAATTGTGTCCTCACAATTTTATTCACCTATCAAATAAGTGGGGGTTTTTATCCACCATAGTATTTTCGGATTTCCTTGTTGCCTCTTTAACCTTATGGGGCTTTAATAGAACCTTAACCTAAAAAATCACCTTATTCTGCAACACTTTCTCTTTATGGTCACAAATTTAGATGGGTTGTTCCTCATACGAAAGATTCTCTTCCAATTGAACTACCTGTGGACACAAAACATTAGATGGATCTGAAAAATACTTTCTCAACATTGAAATATCAAAAATAGCTTTTTACCTGGGATAAACATGGAGGTAAATACACCTGGAAGAAAATTGATCCAACCTTATCTATAATTTCATAGGGTCCAATAAACCATGGACTCAGCTTCCCCTTTTTACCAAAACACATTACACTTTTCCAGGGGAAACATTGAGAAAGACATGATCACCTACCTCAAATAAAATATCCTTCCTCTTGTTATTTGTATAATTTTCTTCCTACTCTGAGATGTTATCATGTACTTCTGTATCGACAAAAATTTCTCTTCCATCTCTTTTACCAATTCTGGTCCCATCGACGTCCTTTCTTCTACATTATACCAAAAATTTAGAGTTCGACACCACTTCCCATATAATGCCTCAAATGGTGCCATTTGTGTGCTAGAATGAAAACAGTTATTATAAGAATACTCAATCAGAGATTGATCTTGGTCCCATCTTCCCTAGTAATCCGTTGAATAAGAACGTAGCATTTATTACAATATATGAATTTTTCATTCTGTCTTCCCATCTCATTATGGATAAGTCTCTATAATAAAATTTAATTCAGTACCCAACAACATGTGGAGGTCTTTCCAAAAGTTATAAGTGATCCTGGGATCACGATCAGTTACAATGGAGAGAGTAAATCCATGTAACCTAACTATTTCATTACGATTTAACCAAGAAACTTAATCTAGATAATGTGTATCTCGAATTGAAATAAAATGAGAGGATTTAGTCATCAAATAAATAATAACCATGATTGAATTATCACCTTGATATTTCTTTAGTAATCCTATAATGTATTCCATGGATATAGTTTTCCATTTCAACTATGGTACTGGAAAATCCTGAAGCATCCCCTCCAGCAACGGTCATTCTAATTTCACCTACATACACGTCAATCACATCATATTAATGTCTGTAATATCTCTTTTAACTCCATACCACAAATAATACTCCTAAATATCTATGTACATAATAGTACGTCTAGGATGATCTAAAAATGATGAACTTTGAACATCACAAAAAACTCTTTCTTCAAATGTGTATCACAAGGCACACATAATATTTTCCCAAATTTCAAAACAAAATCTTTATCAATGATAAATCCATGTAAAATACCCTTCTGAACCAAATCTATATTTTTTGAAACTCACTATCTTCCTTCCACCCTTTCTTAATTCTATCTTATAGAGATTATTGCACTGAAAGTTGAAAAAAGCAGAGGAATTTACTGCACCAACAACTTTAATGGAAAAGTTAAACAAATCATTAATCAAAGGGTCACATTCCAAACATAACATGGTTAATGTAGTATTAATTTTCACACTCAAATAATCGTCCACTTTGTTGGGATTTCCAAGTTATTAATGAATTGTGAAATTTTTATCCATGATTAATTCCAACCATCTTCTCTATCTCATGTTCAATTATTTTTGAAAAATATATACTTAAAAATTTTATGGTCAGTATATATTTTACATTTTACTTCATATAGATGATGCCTCCAAATTGTTAAAGAAAAAACAATAGTAGCTTCTTCTAAATCATGTGTAGGGTAATTTAACCCATGGGTTTCCAACTGATATGAAGTATATTAAATTACATGATCATTATACATTAGGACACAACCATGTCCTTTCAACAAATTATCACTTTCTCGAGGATTGAAAAGTTTTATTGTATTTGTAGAATTGATACCTAATATACTTATTTATTGAAATATCTTCAAAGTATCACTCAAATATATTTACACATATAAAAATTGGTATATATTCCATACTTAAATCCATTCATTATAACCTATGTAAAATAATGTCAAGAAAGTGTGAGACTGGATGATCAGTAAGGGTAATCAAGGGAGATATCAACATATCATTAGCATAAGGGTATGAGAACATGAAAATAACATTTTAAAACCATACCATGCATATAATAAGTCATAAACATTAGTCTGGAAATAAATCATAAAAGTTTATAAGATATTTATCATAATGTAATCAAATAAAATGATCCATGAAAACATAACATTAATATAAAACAATGATTTGTAGAATAAACATAAGAACATGAAATAATTTCTTTTGTATTAAAGGATTATTTAGAAAACTATCATAGTGGAATGGGTTATCTCCTCAAACCATCATAGTAGTTATAGTTTACTCCCAAGACTATAATAGTGTAAATATTCCCTTACTGAAGTAAGTCCACTATCTATTATAGTCCTTTATACCTCATGAGGTATCAATCATTTACCAATTATTAAGAGAGATATATAGGTCCCATATGTTCTGGTTATAATGTAACCAACATCCTTGGTTATAATAAAACCACCATCACATAATGCAAATCATAAATATGATTTCCAAAATATAATAAAATTTTCTTCATATCAGAATGCATGAAAATAAATGGGCTTCCTAAAACAATTATAACATTATATCCCATGAAAAGAAATGTATTTTAAAAACCACCCTTCATTGAATATCATATGGAAAAGAAACATGTTTTGTAATAATTTCATCATAACATAACCCATGGAAAAGAATTTTTTTTCATAAAAATTACTTCATCATAATCATAACAATCAAAACAAATAAAAAAAATATGGTATTCTAAGATCATATTACTAATAAATATTAAGTAACGTCAAAGGATTTCATCTTAGATAGAAAATGATCTTGAATGAAAAATAAATAGAAACATTTTTTGGGGAAAATAAACTTTATTTGATAATAACCTTTTAAAAATTAGAAATTTAAAAATATTTTGGAAAAAAATTTCTTTTAAAGTAACCTTGAAAAAATATAAAGGAATCTTTAAAAACAATTTAAAACATTTCTTGTGTAAAATATATTCTCCACTTTGAAAAACAGTTTTTAAAACCTAAAATATTTTTCAAAACCATTTTTATGAAAATAACCTTCGATACATATAAATTAATCTTACAAACAATTATATTTCATGAAGGAAGATAATATTATTCATGTCATACGAGTTAAAACAATACTCTCTTTTACATTTTCAATAAAATCCAAATGATCCTTATTTTTAAAATGACATAAGGATTACATTCAAAAAAATTATAAAAATTAAAAAATGGGTAAAAATATATTTAATAAATCATTTTTAGAATGTTAAAACATTTCTAAAAACATTTTTATAAAATGTGGTTTTGGAAGAAAGATGGTTTTCTACAGACGAGAGAAATAAATATGACTTCTCTTGAAATAATAATTTAAAAATCTTGAGTACATTAAGAGAAGAAAATTAATGGAAAAAAATGTATTCTAGTAACATAAATAAAGGATAAAAAAATTTATTCTTTTATTGAGATATTTTTCACAGTATTTATTCATTGAAAATATAATTATAAAAAAATCTTGATAAACAATGAGATTTTATCACAAAACTACTAACACTTTGGTAATATTGAATTGAAAGATCCATGAAAGAATAAAATTAAAAGAAACATAAAATATAATTTTAATAAGTAAATTCATGATATTAAATTTAAATGGGGATTTATATACAACTCATAAAATAATATAGGTTTATAACATATTATATGTCTCAAAGATGGGAAAATGGGGCAAACATTCCTTACCACTTTAGTTTTATTTTCTATTGTATCCCCAATAAATAATAATATAAAATGAATATTTAAATATTATGAAAATAATTATATTTATTATATAACATTTCAATGTTTCAGTATATACACCACACAAAAAAACAGGTGGTGTATGTGACATATTTGTCCCAAAAATAATATAGACTAGAAATTTATTACCATAAGTCTTAAATTCTGTAATACATGTTCAAATAAACTGTATATTAAATTTAGGTTTATTATATATATATATTTTAGATCCATATTTGTATATATCATACCATATAATATTCCCTTTTACCTTTTATTACCCATTTATTTAATAATCCATGTTAAAGTCTGTTTTAAGGAATTACTACATTGTTTTTCATTTATGTCTTAATTTTTTTTATTTTTGGTCCTCTTAATCTTATCCTGTTTTTATAGTATTGTAAAATTATAAAATTATATAAGTATCATATATATTTATTATATATTTAATAATAATATTTTATTATAGTTAGATATAGAAAATGAAAAACACTTTTCATAGAGATGGAACAGTGTACGTATGTGTGAATGCTATATCCATTTTCTTGGCAGAATGAAAGCTAGAAAAGTAAAGATTAAATTACTATTATATTATCATTTTTATGTCATATATACTTCATATATTCATTATTACCATCCTTATTACATTTTTTGTAAAGCGTGAATGGATCACATCACTTCATAAGATGGTTGTTCGTCGTACAAACGAGCGACGTTATAAAATTCCAATAGAATGGAAGGTAAGAGGTTTATGTCATATAATAATTAAAAAAGGGTAAATATAATACCAATATCACTTATAGATATTCAATATATATTTATTGTCATCCATGAATAATATAATTGAAAACTGCATCACATTGGTTTGAGAGGAGGTAGTCCATCGTACACAAAAGTGACATTATTGTTTTCCAATAGGAATGTAGGTAAAAAGATAAATGTGTTACTATAATTAAAAAGGTACAATACTATCATAAATAATCATATATATATATTAAATTAATCATTATATCCATTCATAAAATGTGTTGATGGAAATTGAATAACATCAGTTTGTGAGGTAATAATCTGCCATACACACGAATAATGATTTCATTCACATTTGATGGAAAAGGGAATGATCTAACTTTTTACATCAATATAATTATGTATTTTTATATGGAATATAAATTATTTAATTACATAATCATAGATTAATAGTTAATTAATTACATGGATGGATAAATAATATAAAATACTTGGTTAGGGATGTTACCTCTTCTTCAGAAAACTTCTTTTGGTGTGCAATAAGATCCTTCATAGGTTGTATTTTTGAAAAAAATAACTATTCTATAACAATAAAAGGGAATTAATGAAGGTATTTTAGAAGGTATTGTATGATAAAAATTGATTTTAATTTTTGAAGAAGATAAGAGATGTGGTGGCCTTATATAAGTTATGTGAGTAACACTCTTGAAATTTTTGAAAAGAAACAGGTATACCAACATTTTTCACATGCAAAATGATAAAAAATAGATAAATATATAAACTAGAAGATATAAAATCTATATAAAAACAAATAATCATTTTTTAATTATTTTTTGGTAATTTTTAGTCTTTATTGTTTTAGTTTAACTGCCGGAAAACCCTATTTTTTCCTTAACTAGGACAATTATTTTTTTTACCGATTTCACTATTTATAATGCATAAAAATAAATATTAACATATTATAAAACATAAATTATTATTATTAAAAATATGGAATCTATTTTTCAAAATTCCATTAACATAATGAGAAAATTTTAATTTAAAATTAAACCCACAGACATCATGAGAAAGTTGTTTTTCAAAGAGAAAATGTTCAAATGTTTGAAACATTTTTATATAAAAAATCAATATTAAATATATTAAAATGACTTAAATCGGATTAATAGATTAATAATTGAAATAATTATACTTTGAAAACCATTTTAACCAAAATTTTATGTATTTTAAATCTTTACAATAAATGAAATTTTTTAATAAAAATCAGTATTTTCACTATTCAAGTGTCATTGTCGAATCATGCCTCTCAATCCTTCGATGCCTATCCCCTGTAGGTGACAATGGTGGCCTCAACACTGGATCCTCCCCCCTTAGTGGGGGAGGGGGAATCTCCGTCCCATAGGAGATCAAGGATCTTCTAACCTTTCTCCAATTCAGAGTTTCTCCCACCTTTCCTGAAAGTCACTATAAACCCTAAGGTTCCAGATCTGGTCAACGGGGTGTCGAATCATCACCTTTCTTCATCTGAGTTTACGAAATCTTCCAACTTGTTGAATCTCACCCTTGTGATTGGTTCAAGAACAAGAGGCCTTTTGTGGATGACTTCGAGTGAGTCATTTTCGGCTCTTGGGATCTCTAGGAACAAGCGGTGGTTGGCTTGCTTGATAGTAAAAAAGTTATGATTTGATTTGAGACAGAGTCTTATCTCATTCAAGCATGGTCGAGGGCTCCTCTCTAGTGCAAGGGATCTCACTTTTTTCTTCTTTGTTGGTCCTTAGACCTTCATATGAACCATGACTCACCTTCCATCGTTGTTTGGGTAAGTTTTCCTAAACTTCCTTTGCTGTTTCAAAACTATTCAATTATTTGTATATTGGTAGAACCTGGTAGGTCAATTTCTATGTTCTAAGAGTCGTACTGAGGCAGTTTCCCATCTAGTGAACCCCCGGGTGTGTGTTGAAATTGATGCATCTTGCAGTCCTTTTGACTTTGTTTGGATCATGATTGGTAAATATTATCATTATCGACGGCGAGTTGATTATGAATATTGGACCAAGTTTTGTGATTCTTACAGGAGGCTGGGACATTCAGTTGAGGTGTGTTGAAGTGGACATCCTCCACGTTTGAGGGAGATCTATCGTAAATGGAAATATGCTCCTGTGAGCATGACTAATGATACTCTTTTGGAGAAAGGCTTAGTGTTGGATCTATATATGAGGTTGATAGGGCCTGTTGATAGAGGGATGTGATCTGGTGTGTCTTGTTCGTCTTTGGATGGTAAGCTAGCTGGGTCTCATAAGGTTTATTTTGAGAGCAGTTATGATTCTGGAGCTTCGGGTGGTAAGAATAAGTCTATTTCGAAGGTTTCGGAGAGCTTTCACAATTTAAAGCAGGAGGTTAGAGATTCCACTAGCTCATTGGTTAGTGAGAGTGTTGGGAATGTTCCGGATGGGAGGGTTTTGATTTTAGTGGAAGTGGTTAGCTCAGCTAGTGTAAAGGATTCTAGGGGTTTGGATCCTTTGGATCCTCATTTTCTTTCATTGAGTAACAGGTTTGATGGACTTTCTGATGGTTTGATGGCTGAGGGTCTGGAGGAGGCTGGTCTTACAGGAAGGGATGATGGTGAGGAGGCACCAGAGAGACAGTCGGTTGAAGGTTTGGAAAATTAACCTGTTATGGTTGGAGAGGAGTCTATAGAGGTTCAACAGGATGGTGACAGGGGGCAGGATCATGTTGGTTTGACTGTGGAAGAAAACCACAAAGTTGTTAGGATACCCACTTAAGTGGAAACAGATATGAGACTAGATCTTCAGGCTGGTGGTGGTGTGAAGGAGGCACACATGGTGGCTGTAGAAAATGTGATTTCATAGGGTGAACACCTGCACATGATGGAGAATAAAACTCCAGATCAACGGAGGGAGAACAACGCAGGGAGTCCTATTTCGGGTTTGGGGGAGAAAGTTAGTAAAGGAAGGGAGATTTATGGGGGAGGAAAAAAACTTTTAGTGGCCCAGTTTTTCATTCATTCAACGATGTTGTTAAAAGTTGGAATCCGAAATTGGCTACAGTTGAAGGGCCATTTTCTGCTACACCAAGAAGACGACCAAGGAGAGATTATTCAAGACTTCCGTGACAGATTCAAGCTAGATCTTCCTGAAATAGGTAAAATGAGGTGATATTGGATTTTAAGATGGGTAGCGTGGTCAAGAGGACATTACCAAACAAAACAGTACTGGATCAGCTTAGGAGCCGACTTCAAAGTGAAAGCTACTAGAGGTCACCTGAATGGGAATCGGCTACGACTACCAGAGAAGATGAACCTGGCATGGGATGTAGAGATGCGTATGGTTATTATGATATATAATTATCTTTTGGTTGAGTTTTCTAATTTTTTTTCTCTTGTTTGAGTTTGTTATTGTAAGTTTGGGCACCAGAATCCCATAAACCAGCTTTTGAAAATCGAAAAAAATGATTTGTGGCGGTACTATTCATAAAACATTTATCTTTTTAAAAAATTATAGAAAATTAAATGAAAGTTAATTTTGAAATTATAAGAAAAAAATGAATATTAACTTGTCTTATAATTTTCAAAAAGTCTAAAAATTTATTTTAAAATGAGGCACAAAAGGTGACAAAACTATTTTAAGAAAAATACATTTTTTAACTATAGAGATTATTTTATTCTTTTTGATTTTCTAGACAAATAATAAGGTGAATGTTAAAATTTTTATTGAATATATAATATATATATTTCATTATATCATTAAAAAAATATTTTTTAAATTTATTGTTGTAAAACACGTTTCTGGAAATAAAAATTATTTTTCAGAAAAATATTTCTTTTATTTTCAAATAGTTTTTTTATTTATAATTAACTATTCATATAAGAATTAATTATATATACTTTTTTAAACCATGTATTTTTATAATTTATTTAATCCATTTCATACTCGTCATTCCAAAGGTTATGTGATAACTGCCATATTAAATAATAATATTTTAATAGTATGTCATGTTTTGTTCAAACTCGATGTTGTAGATAACGCAAGATATACTCAGTGATGTGTGTAATGAAAGATAAAATTTGCATTGTTTCTAATGAAAAATATCAAAAAAGATTAAATTTATTAAATATTTTGTGGATTTACATTCTACCTATAACACCCATAGATATTTTGATGTTTTTTTCAAATAAATTTAGTGTTTTCAATATTATTCATAACATGTAATACTAATTTTATAATGAGTTACAAATAATATTGAGTTTATCTTTCCTTATATGCAACAATGGGTGTAGCTTATGTTACACAAAACATGGAGTTTAAATATAACATGACATACTGTTAAAATATTATTATTTAACATGATAGTTATCCCCTAACCATTAGAATGGTTGGTAAGAATAGAAATAAATAAATTATAATAATTTATGGTTTAAAATAATATATATATTTAATTACTTTAAGACCAATTAATTAAAAATAAAAAAATAGTTTATGAATTTTTTTCCTAAAAACTATTTTTATAATTGGAACACGTTATATATGAATAATTGAAACAAAACACTTTATTTGAATGATTCTAATGAAATTAATATATTATATATTCAATAAATAATATATAAATTATCTTTTGTGTTTCCTATACAAGTGATAAGAATAAATCTAATTTTATGCTTAATAACTATATGTTTTTAAAAGTAGTTTTTTCACCTTTTTTGAACTTATTTTAAAAGTAATTTCTGAAAAAAAAAATAATTTTTTTAATTTAACATTTAAAATCATATTTTAAAAATTATATTATTTTTAATTTTAATAATTTTTCGAAATGATTAATTTCTTTAGGAATAGTGAAAATAATGAATTTTAATTGAAAACTGCCTTGTCAATTAAATTATTAATAAAGGTAAATTATATTTTGAATTAGTTTGAGAGTAAAATTATTTAAATTACATATGATTTAATAAAATTTATGTTATTTTAATCATTTTAATATTGAATTTTGATATAAATACCATATAAACATTTAAACATTATCTTTTTGAAAACTTTCTTTTTCATCATGTCTGTGAGTTTAGATTTTAATTAAAAATGGCCGCTTCTATTAGTTGAATTTGGATAATGGTTACAATATTTTGAATCATCATAAATTATATTATATAATAAGTTTATCATAATTTTTGACAAAAATGAATAGTGAAAATAGTAAAAAATAATTACTATGATTAAGGTAAAATTGGTTTAATGAATGTAAAAAAATTATAAGGGTTTAAATGAAATAAATAAACGAATAAGGTATAATTTTATTTCCATATTTAGATCCTATAATATCTAATTCTTGATAATACTTCATTTTGGATCCTTTTGGCATGAGAAAAACATGGTTACAACCTTTTCATTTAAAAAACTTATAAGTGTGCCACTCACCTCATTTATGAAAGGCCACCCTCGCCTCTCCTTTTCACACCTTAAAACCATTTTTATTTGGACAATACAAGCCTAGATGACTTCAAAACATCCATACTCACATCCTAGGATCATTATTTTTTTCATAAATACAAATTATGAATGATTTGTTATGTAAGCCTAAGGAGGATACATGAAGAAGAGATGATATTCTTCAACGAGTCTTTTTATTTTATTTCTTCCTTCACCTCCTTGAATTCTTTTTAAAACTTTATGATATAATAACCATAGTATCGTACCAATACTAATATTGTTTTATGTTAATTTTATGACCTAAAAACATCTCCACTTTCATCAAATGGGATACGATAGCGTTGCTCGTGTGTACAACAGACTACCACCTACCAAAGTGATGTGATTTGTTTCACTAACGCTTTATAAAGAAGGTATTAAGGAAACATTAAATGAATATATATCATATAAATGATATAATTATGATATTAATTAAATATTTATCATTCTAAAAAGATAATATATCAGTTTATTTCTTATCTTTTTAGCCAATGAAAGACGATAGCGTTATTCATTTACGTCTAGACTATCATCTTTACGAAGCAATGTGACTCTCTATTCTCATCACCATAATGCAAGGATGATATGTTTGATTATATATATAAAAACATTATTATATTATTATAATTATTGTATTAGAAATATTACTAACCTATTTACAATAATGATAAAAAAGATGGAAATGATTCTCATGTGTACATATGACATAATGTCTCCATGATCGTAAAAAACATCATTTCCCAAAAACATATTTATTTTTGTGGTTTGAAAGTAAAATTGATGTATAAATATGATAACTATATAATTATTATTATTATTATTTAACCATGATTAATATAATAGTATTGAAAATAACAAATCACCAAATATACAAAAAACAAAGTAGTTACTATGATAAAAGTTATTTTGATAAGGGGTTGGTAATGAACATGTAATAAATGGTCATAATTAAATAATAAATGTTGAAATATATATAATTATTGTAATATATTATATTTATTAGTGTCTAGGTTCTAACATGTACATAGTAAGTCGACACTTAAGGTTATATATTTTCATCTCAATTTTTACTTCAGTGAGACACATCATATTCCCCCACCAATTTATTTTATATAGTGTTTATAATTCCCATGAATGTAGTTTATGATTAATATCCTTAAATTTATTTTGATTTAAATAACCATTTTATTTCCTCTATTATAAGGGGTTTACAATTCAAAAGGTTCCAAAGTGGTAATGGATTTTTTTCTCAATTTTCATTCTTTGAGAAAAATGTTATATTATGAACCCTTCTTAAATTATAAGGTGAAAACCCATTTGAAAATTAAAATTATGAAATTATTTATTCTCATGATATTATATGTTTAATTTAATTTCATAATTTCATTGTTCTTGTAATTCAATGTTACCAAAGTTATAATGGTGTTATGATACAATCTTATCATTTATTCGGATTGTTTGTGATTATTCATGGAATGATGAAATACTATAATATATATCTCAATACACATTTATATGTTAATTTCATAAAAATAAATATTTTACACTCATCTTACTCTCTTTATGTACTCAATATTTTAAAAGAATGGTTTTATGAAAAAAAATCTTGATTTATATCTTCAATTAAAAACCCACTTTCTTAAAAACACATGTTATATAAGAATATTTTCACAAGTTTTTTTTAAAATACTATAATGATTTATTAATGATATTTTTACCCATTTTTTGAATATTAACTCTTTTTTTTATTGGTATTTTCAAGTGATTTTCCAAATAATGTATGTTTGGATATCACCGAAAAGGTGAAAAGAATCTTTTTTTAACATTTACTGAAAGAATAAAATCTTCCACCATCCTGACCAATATTTTATTTTTAGATTAGTTTATATGTTTTCATGTTAATTTTCAATGAAGAGTATTTTAAAAATGTGTTTTGAATTTTTAGTTTTAAAAAATTTATATTCAAAAAAAGTTATTTTCCTAAAAAATGTTCCATGTGATCTTCCAAAATCTATCTATGATGATATATTTTCATGTGACTTTTGATTTTTTGGGGATATAAACCAAGGATACCATTATTATTTTCTATTTGAATGGTATGTCAACAAGTGATGTTTATGAAACCCATTTCCCTTCCGTGGGTTGTACCATGATAAAATTTTTATGAAACCCAATTCTTCTTCTATGGGTTATGCTATGATGAAATGATAAAATGTTTATGATACATGTCTCTTTTATATAGGATATAATATCATAAAATATTTAAGCCATACATTTACTTACATGTGCTATTATACGACTAATGTTTTTGTATAGACCCCGAATTTCAATGTAATTTTTTTTAAAATAAATAGGAATTTTACGAGTCTGTGAAAATTAACGGCGTGTGATTTTGAGGCCCATAGTGGCCAGAAAGAATTTTTGAACTTTATTTTGGGTACGTTCAGTAAACTTGCGAGTGAGTATTTTGAAATTTTGAACCTATGATCGGAATAGAAATCTGAGGGCACTGTTGAACTCACATCACCATTTTTTGCTTAAGGAGACTTTCACCTCGACAGCAGTGGTTCGAGAGTGAAAGATAGTTTTTTGGTTTTTTGTGTAAGAAGAAAATTAAAATATGTGTGTGAAATTTTTTTTATTTGCAACACCCATGTGGGTGTTGGGAGGTGGGGTCCACTGGAACTAAACCTCCATGCGGAAGTTGGAAGTGGGGACTACAATAACTTAACCTCCCATGAGAGGACATGGTGGTGAGGACCACCGGAACCATAACCTTGCATGAGAGGTTATGGTGGTGGAAACCACATGGGATTAAAACCCATTGAAACCCCCTTTTAATTGTGAGAAACCCTAAAATCCCTAATAAATATGGGGGGATCCTCTTCAACAACTCGACAATTTAATTGTTCTAATGCACATACCCTTATTTTTGTCAACTCTCATGCTTTAATTATGCCACCCACCATAATTAATGAAACCTTTTGAATTCTTCCAACAAAATAATAGATTCCATAATCTATTATTTTGGCACACTTTTCTTTTTTGGGCGGAATTTGGGGAGTGGAGGAACTTGGGAGATAGCTCCCAATGAAGAACCCTCCACCGATGAAGAACGCCGATGAGGAACGCCTTCGACTACGAAAAAGGACCTCTACTTCAATCTTCTTCCTCGGAAACACCTTGGGGTGGAAACCGATGTAGGTTGTATTCAACTAGGACGAACCGACATCCGCCTTTTCCCAACGATTCGTTTTCTTTCCCCACAACTCTGTCGACGTATCTACCTGAGGTAGGGGGTTTATTTTCCTTATAATACTTTCCTTTATTTTCTTTTGCAGTTTGGGAATGAATCGTTACGGAGGTTGTAAAATTTCAAGTTCATCATTCTTCTTTCTTGTTGAGCCAAATGCTACCACCCTAAACTTGGAGGGTGTGGGCCAAACCAACATGTCCCGACCCCTCCGTCGTTCTTCTTTGATGTGTAATTCTAAATGGAGGATGGCGACAAAGGCAACGGAGCTACGCCACCCATAGCCTCCGCGCCCCGTGGTGCTCTGCTATCCACGGCCACAATGCATCTCCACACGGCACCCACAACCTCTGACGCTCCACGCCACTGCCATACCACCACCATGCTGAGATGATGAGATGAACCAAAACTGTGATGAGCTGTCGTGCCGAACCGCTGCTATGCCATGCCGCCGAGCCGAGCCGCCTTTGACTCCCCCTCGCGGGGCCCCAGCCGAGCCGGCCCGCGCCCCTCGCGGCTCCGCGACCGAGTCAGCCCGCGCTCCTCGCGGCACCCTGGCCGAACATGCCCGTGCCCCTTGTGGAATCTCGGCCAAACCGTCCCCGCACCCTCGCAACGCCTCAGAAAAACTAGCCTCGCTCCCTCGTGACACCCCCATAACTAAGCCGCCCTGCGGCGCCTGCGGGCTACGCGGCCCCTTGTGGCTCTTATGGCCTGCTGGACCTCCAAGCGGACCGGTCCACATCATGGGCTGGCCCAACCTAGCAGGTCATTCCAAGTCATCCTAAACTGGGTCGGCCCAGGCTGGGTCGGGCTGTGTCAGTCCAACCGGGTCGAACCAGACCTGGGCCCACTACGACCCATTTACACTCCTTCGGCCATATCTTTGGCACCAGACGTCCATTTGATGAACCATAAAAGGTGCTAGAAATAGTTGAGCATGAAGGTCCCTTTGAGTATACAACACTGGATTTTGGTGTATAATTGAGTTATAGTCAGGTTTGATTGTACCCGAATCCAACCGGGCCCCCCGGGACTAAAAGGATAATAACTCACAAACCGGGCATCTGTTCGACGCGACGTTTGTTGTGTTGAGTCCCCTATGACATAGCAGACCTTTGAGATACTTCTTCGTTGGACCTTTTGACAGTTGGAGTGTTGACCATTAGCTCGTGGAGTGAATCCTCCTCGAGACAAGCGAGCGTAGTGCGGAGACCTAGTAGCTGGATGAGAACTGACGACTACTAACTGTTTAGTCTCAGAGTGACTCTACTTGCCCAGTGGGGAGAACCATGGTGTCATTGAAAACCCACATTGTAGAGGGCCCTGGTTTCATGGAAGAACCACAAAACTTGATAGGAGGAGTACATCAGCAGGCTGTGAGGGGGGGAGCATGCTTGGTGACGCGACAGACCCACGGTGGGGAGCTCGCTTGGTGACACGGTAGAAACATAGTACTCGACAGGAGGAGTACCACACCAGTCCAAAGTTGGTGGGAAGTGCACTTGGTGTCACGGTAGGCCCACTGTACTGGATAGAGTAGGAGTTCTCCAACAGCCGAGGTTTTGATAATGTTATTGGGGATGTTACTTGATACTACCTGAGGAATAAATTCCTTGTTTGAGCTGAGTTGGTTTTTCTGTGTTTTCCTCCTGATTGAGATTGATTACATGATAACTTAGGTATATTTATGGGCATATAACTCAGTAAGGTTTTCTGTTGATTCCATACTTTGTGTTTGTCCTTGATGGATTTTGTGGGACCTAGAGGGCGTCAGGGTCCATACTGAGTATCATTATACTCACCCATGCACAGGCTATACCCACACCTTGTTGTGTTGGATGCAGACGATAGACAACGCTGACAGAGGATGAGAGTACTAGGACTAGATGGTACTCGGAGGTGGACCATACAACATGTCAGTACGTGGAGGAGACAGATAGATGAGGAGTGTGGAGGATGCTATATTTACCTACCCTTCATGTAGGAATCCCAGATGACGACCCAATAACTTCATTTATTTATTTTTCTCTAATTGTATTATTTTTAGTTCTACTTGTACCTTTACTGTTGGACTTGTATTATGGACCCTTTTACTTTCAGCACTCTTATGTTTATACATTTTACTCATGTTTTTTTCTTGTTGTGTGTGTTTACAGGTTATAAAGGCAATGCCTTCCCAGTTTTAGGGAATTATGCCTTTCGTGCTAGTCACCAGCCCCTGGCCTATGGAAGGTGGGCTTGGGGTAGTCATGGCATGGGCCCTGGGGGATGGGTCGTGACAAATTGGAATCAGAGGCAGTCGGTTCTACCACATAACTAAGACTCTGATCTTTTTGTGAAGCAATATTGTTAAGTGTAAGGAGTGAGGTTTTCAGTTTAGGGAGTCTAGTGTTGGTGTGGCGGCCGACGTATCCATACACCAGGACCCTAACTACTGATTTCCAACTCAGTTCACGAAAACACTTATTATGTGTGTGTTTTAAAAAGATTTATTTAAGTCAACTCACCATGTCCGCTCACCAGGTATAAACTTTTAACTGTGTCACACCAGTTTCATTTCAAGATGCCTCTACACAGGCATCCAGCTAGAGTTCCAAGAGTTGTACGCACAGATAGCCCACCGAGAAAAGAGGCCTCGGTTCAAGGCCCTTTTCTAGCGGAGGCACCAGTGGTACCACTCCCCGTTGGGCCATCGATGCCACCAGCCCCAGAGACAGATGGTGCATGCCGCTTGAGCACATTGCACAAGTTCTAGCGCCCTAGGACACCTAGGTTCAGGAGAGAGATAGAACCACATGTGGTTAAGGATTGACTGGAGGCTGTGGTGAGAGTCTTCCGATTGGTAGGGACACCAGCAGACCTCATGGTGATCCTTAATGTCGTCTTTCTATAGGAAGTTTTAGGCAGATGGTGGAGCTATATGCTCTAGGTCTATGATGAGGTGACGCTTCTCTGGGCGGACTTCGAGAGCCTTTTTTGGGTAGAGTTTGTTCCAGCGACTCTTTGCGTAGTGCACATTCAGAAACTACTTCATCTGTATTAGGGAAACATGACTGTAGCCCGGTACTCAATTAGGTTTACTGACCTCTCATGTTACTCCATGGATATGGTGCGGGACTCATTCTTTAGGGCCCAGACCTTCGATCAGGGGCTCATGTGGGAGATCAGTGCTTCGATGATCTCACTCAGCATCCCAACACAGGCGGGGGTGTTAGAGAGAGCCCTCCTAGTGGAGAGTTTCCTAGATAAACAGTCTCCATCAACGAGATCCACCAGTCGACACGTAGTGGAGTCTTCTTCAGCTGGCAGAAGACAGACACAAAGAGGTCCAAGGGGACTAGACCTACAGGTGGACGACTGCATGACTCATGATTGGTTGTGCGGGGAAACCAAAGCGGAGAAAGACGTGCCAGGAGCGGGCAGTGTTTCACATGCGATGAGCAGGGTCACATGGCTCATGACTATTAGACCTACTGTTCGGATGATCAGTAGATGGTTAAAAGACCACCAAGGTAGAGATAGAGGTTCGACCGAGGAGGTCCTTAGAGAGAAGGCGGACGTGGCAGAGGAGATGGTCGTGTAGCTAGTGGTGGGCGATGGTTCATGGTGTTACCGCCACCACCACCAGAAAGTCCACCCTGACCATTGGGAGTAGGTGGATAAGGGCGAGCTCAATTCCAGGCAGCTGAGGCTAATGATCATGGAACTCCATATATTATTCAAGGTATTATATGTGTCTAATCCACCATATCTGAAGTAATTATAGACATAGGTTCCAGTCATTCTATTATTGCCGCTTCCCTCGTTCATATCTTGGAGATTCTGACGTAGCTTTTGGCTCGATCTTTACAGCTAGAGACTCCTACGGGAGCAGATTCCATGATTACGCACTGGTGTTGGCAGTGTGAGCTTACTCTAGGAGGTGAGATATTCAGATGGGTTATCCTAGTAGCAGTGTTGAGTCCTTACAACATCATCTTGGGTATTGACTAGTTATCTACAGTCCATGATCAGATTGATTATATTTGACGCAAAGTGCGGTGTGTCTGCACGGATGGGACCAAGTTTACCTTCACCGGTGAGAAGGAAGCCTTTACAACACAAGATGGACTTACCTGGAGGAGGGTGTATCCGATTACACATCAGTTGGCTAGCCTTACCTTTGGAGCTATTGACGTGGAGAGTCTAAGCTATCCTGCAGTGGTGGACTAGTATGCAGATGTTTTCCCTGATTCTGTCCCACATCTACCTCTTCATAGAGAGGTGGACTTTTACATTGGCTTGTGCCCCAGTATGGTACTGATGTCTACACCGACATATTAGATGGCTCCCGTGGAGCTTCTTGAGCTGCGGGTATAGCTGGAAGACTTGCAGGGGAAGGGGTTCATCCAACCCAGAGTTTCACCTTGGGTTGCCCCGATTCTGTTCTCCAAGAAGGCGGATGGGAGCTTGAGGCTTTGTGTTCACTATCGGTGCATGAAATTGGTGACCATAAAAACAAGTACCCACTCTCGAGGATTGAAGTCCTCTTTGATCAGCTGAAGGGATCACAATGGTTCTCGAAGATAGACCTCAGATTAGGTTATCACTAGCTCAGAGTGCGAGACGAGGATGTGCTGGAGAAATCCTTCAGGTGTCGGTATGGCCACTATGAGTTCTTTGTTATTTCATTCGGTGTAACCAATGCTCCAGCAGTGTTCATAGGACTCATAAACATGATCTTTTAGTCATACCTTGATCACTTCATAGTAGACTTCATCGATGACATTCTGATCTACACAACAGGAGGTTTGGTATAAAGCTGCTAGGTGGGGCGACAGAGTAGTGGGCCACTTTGTAGATATCCTTTGTAGATAGAGATGGAGCAGCTTTCCTTCAGTCTCTTACAGTCACTCCCCTACTTCTTCAGTGATATAGGGAGCCACAGAGTGGGGATTCTGACTACAAGACATGACATACTCAGATATCCATAGGACATGCACCAGATAGATTTTCTGAATGTGGGGAGCACGTCTTCTTCTTTAGAGGACATACCATGGTACTAGTGTCACTTCAGGAGGAAGTGTTGAGGGAGTTCCACACATCCCCTCTAGTGCTACATCCAAAAGTGGAGAAGATGTACCAGGACCTCCAATGATAGCACTGGTGGCTAGGAATGAAGAATGTTGTCGTAGAGTTTGTCTCTCGATTCCTCACTTGTCAACAAGTGACGGTGGAGCATCAGGTACCAGCAGGCTTGGTTTATCCTTTAGTGGTCCCAGAGTGGAAGTGGGATGGGATATCCATGGACTTCATGATGGGTCTTCCATGTACATCCAAGGGACATGACTCAATTTGGATGATCATCGACCGACTCACCAAGTTGGCCTAGTTTCTACCGATCAGAGAGGAGGGTTCAGTAGAGAGCTTGGGACTCCTCTATGTGCATGAGATTGTACGGATACATGGAGTACCCTCAATGATTGTCATGGATCATGACACATGTTTTACTTCCTAGCTATGGAAAGGGTTGTATGAGGCTTTCAGAATGAATCTTCATTTGAGCACCTCCTTCTATCCTTAGACGGATGGTCAGACTGAGCAGACCATTCAGACCCTTGAGGACATGCTACATGCTTCTGTCCTCGACTTCAGTTGCAGTTGGGAGAATCACATACCTTTGGTGGTGTTTGAATACAACAAAAGCTATCACTCCACTATTGGGATGGATCCCTTTGAGGCATTGTATGTGTGACCTTATAGATAACCCTTGTGCTGGAATGACCCAGAAGAGTCAGCACTCGTGGGACTAGAGACGGTTCGGGCTCCCACAAGGAGGGTGCACATCATCCAATAGTGGATGAAGACTACACAGAGCAGGCCGAAGTCCTATACCGACAGGAGACGGAGACCTCTGGAGTTTGAGGATGGAGACCACATCTTTCTACAAGTCTCACCATAATGAGGTCTACAAAGATTTGGCTTTGGAGGCATGTTATCTCTAAGGTTCATCAGACCTTTTTAGGTCCTTAGCAGAGATGGCATGGTGGCATACTGCTTAGCTATTCTACCTCAATTGCACCGGGTGCACGAAGTCTTCAACATATCCCAACTGAGGAGATATGTGCACAACCCTTCTCACATCATCGACCATGGCGAGCTGGATATCGACGATGGGGAAACATTTATGGAGGTTCCAGTTGAGATTGAGGATTGATAAGATCAGATCCTTCATGGACAGTCAATACCTTTGGTGTGTGTTCTCTTGCAGCATGGGAACCTGTAGGAGAGCACATGGGAGTGGGAGGATTAGATGTGTGCTCAGTACCCCCACTTGATCCCTTAGTTTGAGTTGCAGCTTATAGGGATGTAAAGCCTAAGGTGGGGAGAATGTAAAGACCCAGAATTTACATGTAATTTTTTTAAATAAATGGGAATTTTACGAGTCCGTGAAAATTGATGGCGCGTGATTCTGATGCCCGAAGTACCCAGAATGAATTTTTGAACTTTATTTTGGGTACGTTCAGTAAACTTGTGAGTTGATATTTCTAACTTTTGAGCCAGTACTCAGAATTGAAATTTGAGGGCATCGTTGAACTTTCAATGCCAGTTTTCTTTTAAGAAGACTATCACCATGACGGTAGTGGGTCGAAAGTGAAAGATAATTTTTGGGTTTTGCGTGTAAGAATAAAATAAAAATAAAAGTGTGACATTTTTATTTTTATTTGAAACTCCCATGTGTGGGTTGGGAGGTGGGGTCCTCTAGAAAAAAACCTCTATGTGGAAGTTGGAAGTGGGGACCAGCAGACCTTAACCTCCCATGAGAGGTTTTGGTGGTGGGGACCACCCAAACCATAACCTCCAATGAGAGGTTATGGTGGTGGAGAACAACCGAGATTAAACCCCCTTGAAATATCCCTTTAATTGGTCAGAACCCTCAACTCCATAAAAAATGTAGGGGGATCCTCTTCAACACCTCCACAATTTAATTGTGCCAATGAACATACCTTAATTAGTGCCAACCCTCTGGATTTAATTTTTCCACCCATGATAATTAATGAATCTTTTTGAATTTTTCCAACAAACTAATAGATTGCACAATCTATTATTTTGGCACACTTTTCTTTTTGTGTGGAATTTGGGGAGAGGAGGAACTTGGGAGAAAGATCCCAACAAAGAATGCTCCACCATAAAGAACACTGATGAGGAACGCCTTTGATTATGAAGAATGACCTTGACTTCGATCTTTTTCCTTTGAAACACCTTGCAGATGAAACCGATGTAGGATGACTTCGACTACGATGAACTGACGTCTATCTTTTCCCTATGATTTTTCTTCTTCCTCACGACTCCGTCAACGTTTCAACCCGAGGTACGGTGTTTATTTGCATGATAATACATCCCTTGATTTTCTTTTATGGTTTGGGAAAAAATCATTGTGGAGGTTGTAAAATTTGAAGTTCATCATTCTTATTTCTTTTCGAGCCAAATCCTTGCACCCTAAACCTGGAAGGTGTGGGCCAAACCAACATGGCCCAACCCCTCTACTGTTCTTCTTTGATGTTTAATTAGAAATGGAGGAAGGGGACAAAGGAAATGGTGCTCCGCCACCTGTGGCCTTCATGCCCCATGGCGCTCCGCCGTCTACGGCCTCGCCGTGTCGCCACGCAGCTCTGGAAACCTCTGCCGCTCTGCGCCACCACCAAACCACCACCGTTCTGAGCTGCCGAGCTGAACCGCCATTGTGTCGAGCTGCTGATCTGAACCGCCACTGTGTTGAGTTGCTGGACTGAGTCGCCTTCGCCGCCCCCTCATGGTGCCCCAGCCGAGCCGACTCGCGCCCCTCATGGTGCCCCAACCAAACCTGCATGTGCCCCTCACAGTGCCCAGACCAAACCTACCCATACCCCTCGAGGTGCCCCGACTGACCAGGCCCCATGCCCCTGCGACGCCTCGGCTGAACCAGCCTCACCCCCTCACGACACCCCCTTGGCTAAGCTGCCCCACAGCAACTCGCAGCCCTCGTGGCTTGCTGGACCTCCCAACAGACCGGGCCGCATCACGGGCTGACCTGACCAAACGGTTCGGGCAGCGTTGTCTTGAACCGTGTTGGCCTAGGCTTGGCTGGGCCGGACCCAGGCCCACTACGACACATTTACACTTCTTCATCCATATCATTGGCACAAGACGTACTTCTGAAAAACTATCAGCGGCGCTAGAAATATTGGAGTGTGACGTTCCCTTTCAGTCTACCCCACAAGAGTTTGGGTAATAGTTGAGTTACGGTCAGGTTGGATCATTCACGAATCCAACCAGGCCCTCAGGACTAAAAGGATAATAACTCACAAACCACGCATCTGTTTGACGGGCCATATGTTTCATGAGACCCCTCTAACGTATCTGAACATTGAGATAATTCTTCATGGGACTTTGTGATAGTTGGTGTATCGACCAGTAGCTCGTGGGGTAGATCCTCCCCAAGACGAGCGAGCATAGTGCGGAGACTTAGTTGTTGGATGAGACCTGAAAACTACTGACAATTTTGACTTGGAGTGACTCTACTGGCCCAATGGAGAGCACCTTGGTGTTGTGGAAGACCCATAGTGGGGATCTCCTTGGTGACGCGGTAGATCCACGGTACTGGATAGGAGGAGTACCTCAGCAGTCCAAGGTTAGTGGGAAGCGGGCTTGGTGTCACGACATGCCCAATGTACTCGATAGAGGATGAGTTCTCCAGCAGCTGAGGTTTCGACAATGTGACTATGGATGTTACTAGATACTACCCCTAGAATAAAATATTGGTTTGATTTGAGTGGGTTTTTCTGTGTTTTCCTCTTGATTGAGATGGATTACTTGATAACTTAGGTATATGTATGGGCATATACCTAAGTAAGTTTGTCTTTAGATTTCATAATTTGTGTTTATCCTTGATAAATTTTGTGGGACCTAGAGGGTCTTGGGGTCCCTACTGAGTATCGTTATACTCACCTCTGCACAGGATATGCCCACACATTGTTTTGTTGGATGCATATGACAGACATCGCTGACGGAGGCTGAGAGTACCAGGACTGGTTTGTACTCGGAGGTGGACCATATGACGTCTCGGTACGTGGAGGAGATGGACAGATGAGGAGTGCTGAGGAGGCTATCTATACCCACCCTTTAGGTAGGAATCCCATAAGATTACCCAATGGCTTCTTTTCTTTATTTTTCTTCAGTTTGATTGTTTTCAGTTGTACTTGTACCTTTACTGTTGGGCTTGTATTCCAGCCCCTTTTACTTTTATAACTCTTTTGGATATAGAGATTACTCATGTTCGTATATTTTTCTGTGTGTTTATAGGTTATAAAGACAATTCTTTTCTTGTTTTAGGGAATTATGCCTTTGGTGCTAGACACCAACCCCTGGCATATGTAATGCGGGCTTGGGGTAGTCACGACACGAGCCGCGGGAGACGGGTTGTGACAATTTTATTATCGTGTGGCACACATATGTATGATTTTAATTATTTGATGGGTGGGACCAATATCTCTCTCTAATTCATTAGGAAAATATAGATAACTAATGAGTAAATATTTTACGTGTGAACTCGATTACATGTTTGTTGAGAAAGTGTTGTTTTCAACAATATATAATTTTATTATTAATAAGGGGGAAATTATTGAGAACAATACTCAATCTATTTGTGATGATATTGATGCTCACAAATATCCTTTTTTGTTATTCTACTGATTTTACTTTAAGTGTATTTCAGGATTTTAAATATTCTTTGTATTGTAATTTCTAGAAAAAAAATTTATATATTTGAAAAACGTGAATTAATTTCTAAATTAATCAGAAATCATTTTTAGCGTGTTCTGGAAACACTGTTCAAACCCTACATTGAGAAGTGTAGCGTAAGAATGGAATACAGTGTTTACTCTATGAGATATCAGAAAAGTATGGTTAAATAAACACACGTTATCAGCAAAGTATAAAGGAATGAACCTTATGTTTGGAAGGAACCTTACGTTTGGAAGGAACCTTATGTTTTTGAAATCATCAAAGTATGGAAGAAGATCATTTACATAAGTATGTAATGATAAGTTTGTTTCATAAAAGTATGGTTCTTCAAAGTTACTTTTGTGAACAACCCTATGTTTGAAAGCTAAAGATTATAGTATGGTTCATCAACCTTACTTTTATGAACAATTGTTCCTTTGATTAAAAATTATGAAATATATACCATACATTTGTGAGATGAATAAAACCATTTGAGATTAACCTTACATTGTAAAAAATACGTTTAGAGAATGTGAGCTATGCAGTTTAACCCTACATTTGATGTCGGATGTTCAAATTACGACTTTATTAAATATATGGTATTTATGGAGATTATTAGGCTGATTTCAAGCTAGATTAAAATCCCGAATTTAAAGAGAGTCTTTTACCAATTCAAAGTCATTTATCTGTGATTCAAAGGATCAATTTAAGAGGATATTTTCATGTCGAATTTTCAGGGGAGTTATGACTGCTCTGATATTCAAACATTTGAATATCAGGATTATAAGGACACTTTTATGGATCTAAATTTACAGAAGAAGTGCTTGTTGTTATTATATATAATTTTAAAATATAGATGTGATATACAGATATAAAATATCGAAGAACTAATGATCGACGACGAATAAACAGAAGAGAAAAATAGAGTCAACCAAGATCTACAAATCTGTTATTACGAAGAGTGAAAAAGTTAATTTTTGGAGAAAATGAAACTCAACTGATGATTTATTGATCTACATTGAATATAATTTTGAGAATCAACTACTATTAAAGATTCAAACGACATTTCAAGATCTACTACAACAAGATCATATCATAACCACTTTTAACCGAAGATCATTATTTCTGAATATGAAGATCCATATACTATCAACTGCATGATGTTGCAATTGTAATGAATAACTGGGAAAGTATTTTCACTGAAAAAATAATGTTTTATAATAAGTGAATGAATTATCGTATTAAGCTATGTATTCCGTTCTCTATATAAACCAAAATTCATTATTTAGCCTTAAGTTTGTAATGGTGTAAATTGACTGTACTCAGTTGTGGAGTGTTCTATTGATAAGAGGACCAGATAGTGAAAGTCCCCTAGCTCGTGGAGTAGAGCATCGGTGGAGTTGACTTGGGGCCTTCTGTTCCCTGAACCACTATACATCCTAGGTCCAGCGATATTTATAATTCTTCTGTTGAATCTTTTATACAATGATAAAAAAAATCATGATCATTCGAAGAAATTGAAAAGGCACCATTCACCCCCACCCCTCTTGTGCGTATCTAGTATAACCTGATCCAACAATTAATATCAAAGGGGGAGATTTTGTTAAATCTATAACAAGATAAAGGTTTTAAAGGATTATACTCATATCAAGATGTCTGATACAAGAGAAGGATTGTCTATGGTCAGATATCCATACTTCAATGGTGAGAAATATGGATGCTGGAAATCAAGAATGATAATCTATTTGAGAAACCTCGATTATAGAGTCAACTCAAAAATATTGACTCCTTATGAAAGAACAAAGAAACCTAAAACATGGAGTTCAGCTATAGAAGCTAAGTATGACATTAATTCGAAGGCTATGAATGCAATCATATGTGGTCTTAGACCAGACGAGTTTAAAAAAGTATCTTAGTTCCTAACAGCATGTGAAATGTGGCAGAGAATTGTGGTTGCTTATGAAGGAACTAACAATGTCAGACAGATGAGGTATGCTACTGCCAAACTGAAATTCGATATGTTCACGATGTTTGAAGGAGAAATCATCACCCAAATCAATGGAAGATTGAAAAATATTTTCAACAATATAACTGCTTTAGGAGACTCAATCAAACAAGCTGATCAAGAATTGAAAGTACCGAGAGTACTGCCAACTTGATAGAATGGAATTTCTACTACTATCAAAATATTATCTCCTATAAAAGATTTAACAATGAGAGAGTTAATTATAACTCTCATGATGTATTAAGATGAGATTCAGGATGAAGAAAATGAGCATAAAGTTATGATCAAGATAGAAGACACTACCTTAAAGGTGTCATCTCAAATAAAAAGAAGAAATCTAAAGAAAAAATAAATAAAGGTGAAATCAGAAGGTTCTGATTCATTCAATTCAGATGTAGAACTGCCTCTACTGGCCAGAAAATTCAGTAAGTTTTATATAAAGAATATACTTTTTAAAAAGACTTTCAAAAAGGATAAAAATGAAGTCAGATGCTATGAGTGCAAGAAGATGGGTCATCTCAGACCTGACTGTCCACAACTAATGGAAGACAAGAAAAAGAAATTCTTTAAGAGAAATGATTATGAGAAGAAAGAGAATATGGAAATAAAAGCTACATAAAGTGTATTGGAAGAATCCATCAGCTCATCAAAGTCTTATTCAGAAAATGAGGAATCCAATTTGAAAGCCAATATGTACTTTATGGATGAAACTGATGAGGTACAGTCCTATTATTCTTCTGACCCTAATTCTATATCAAGCTATTCAAATAGAAAACATACAGCCTACTGCAACATGTTTGAAGAAAAATATGATTCTTTATTTAAAAAACACAAGTATTTAAAAAATATCACAATGCTGTTTTAAATGAAAGAGAAACAATGCTAAAACAACATTAGGAATTACTAGAAAAATATAACTCAATAAAAAAACAATACAGATCTTAAAGCTAAAATAAAAACACTGCAAACTGAAGTAGAAACATATAATAGTGCAGTTCGTATTTTTACAGAAGGAGAAAATACACTAAATGAAATTCATAGAACGAATGTAATTAAAAAGGGAAGACATGCAATTGGTAGTAAAGGTGAAAAACCTAATCTTTACAAGAATTAATTTTTTCATAGTACAAAGAGATAAATATGTAACTATTGCGGAACAAAAAATCATATATCTAATAATTTTTACATAAGGAAACCCCAGATAAGTGGAATAAATAACTCTTTTGTCTCAAACAATTTATATGATTCTATTGATTTTAGAAAAACAAAGCAATTCTGAATTCCCAGATCTTTGCTGGCAAACACATATGGACCCAACAGAATATGGGTACCAAAACAATCTATTTAAATGTCTTTGCAGGAAGTATGTGATAGAAGCCGAACTACCATATGGTATATGGACAGTGTCTGCTCCAGGCATATGAGTGGAAACTCATTGAATTTTAGATCTTTAACAGAAAAAGATGGAGGACTAGTCACATTTTGTGATAATGTTGAAGGCAAGATTATTGGCATTGGAATAGTTGGATATCCAGAAACTGTCGCAATCAACAAAGTACTTTATATACAATGTTTGAAACACAATCTGATAATTATCTCTCAACTCTGTGATGATGGCTATAGTGTTGATTTTTCTAACTGTTGTTCTGTTTTCAAAGATAAATAACTTAAATTTATATCACCTAGAACTGATAATGTGTATACCCTAGATTTAAATTTCTTTTGTAAAAAACAAGTAAACTGCTTAACTACTAAGATAAATGAATCCTGGATCTGGTATAAAAGACTTGGACATTAGAATATATATGCTTTCCATAAGTTATCTAAGAAACAATTTGTTCCTAATTTTCCTAGTCTAATGTTTAAAAGTGATATATTTTGTTATGCATGTCAACTTGAAAAGCAGCACAAATCATCCTTCAAATCAGTTAACAAAATTTCTAAAACTAAACCTCTAGATCTCATCCATATGGATTTGTTTAGACCTTCAAAGGTAGAAATCTTGGCTGGTAAATTATATGTATATGTTTTAGTTGATATTCTATATTTACTTGGATTTTCTTTTTAAAATATAAAAATGAAGCTTTTACAATATTTGAATGTTTTTGCTAATCTGTTCAAAAAGAAAAAGGTTTTAAAATAATTTCATTAAGAAGTGATCATGGTGGAGAATTTGAGAATCTGGAATTCATTTCCTTTTTCTCAAAAAAGGGTATTATACCCAACTTCTCTACACCAAGAACACCTCATCAAAATGGAATTATTGAAAGGAGAAATTGGACTTTTCAAAAAAATTCTCAGACTATGGTAATTGAATACAGTATTCCAACCTATTTATGGGATAAAGTTGTAAGTACACCCTGCTATATAATGAATAGAGTTTTAATTTGAACAGTTTTTAAAAAGACACCATATGAACTCTGAAATAACACAAAAACTAAAGTAAATTACTTTAATGTTTTTGTAAGAATGGGTTACACCTTAAACACCTAGGATAATCTTTGTATGTTTGATCCAAAATCTGATGATGGAATTTTCTTAGGATATTCTACTACTTCTAAGGATTATAGAGTTTTTAATAAAAATTCAAGGATTTTTAAAGAATCAATTCATGTGAAATTTGATGAATCTGATCCATTGGAGAAAAGGAAAGACCAAATTGATGAATCTCTCTCTAATGATAACATGAGACTTGAGAACTTGAAAATTGATTTTGAAAAATATATAAATGAAATTATCTTTAGTTCAGAAGAACTTGACACTGAATAACCTATAAGTGCACTACAAAGATAGTCAAGAACCCTAAAGAATCACCCTTTAGAAATAGTAATAGGATACTTAGACACAGAAATAAAAACTAGAAGGAACATAGGAAATCTTTTTGAGTTTTCTAACTTTTTATCCCAATCAGAACCCAAAACTATAGAAGAAGCATTAGTTAATGAATATTAGATTATATCAATTCAAGAATAACAAAAAAAATTAAAAAATGAAGTTTTGAAATTAGTTGAAAGACCATAGAATTATCCAGGTATAGGAACAAAATGGGTCTTTAGAAATAAACAAGATGATCAAGGAATAATAGCTAGAAATAACGAAAGACTAGTAGCTAAAGGATTTAATCAGAAAGAAGGTATAGACTATGATGATACCTTTACACCTGTAGCTAGATTAGAAGAAATCAGAATCATTTTAGCCTATGTATCTCATATGAACATTAAATTATTTTAGATTGATGTTAAGTCTGCTTTTTTAAATGGTTATTTATTAGAGGAAGTCTATGCTGAAAAACCTCCAGGTTTTGAAAATTCACAAAAACAATATTTTGTTTTTAAACTTACTGATCCTCTTTATGGTCTTAAATAAGAACCTAGAGCTTGGTATGAAATATTAAGTTCCTTTCATTAAAAATTTATTTTACTGTTGGAATGGCAGATCCAACACTATTTAAGAAAACATGAAATTCTAATATTTTATTAGTTCAAATTATATTGATGATGTAATTTTTGGTTTAACAAATAAAACACTTTGTCATGATTTTTAAAATTTAATGCAAAAATAATTTTAAATGGGTATGATAGGATAATTAAAATTTTTTTAGGACTTCAAATTTTTCAAAAAGATTTTGGAAATGTTTTGAATCAAAGAAAATAATTTTATGATTTACTAAAGAAATTTTGACTTGAAAACAGAAAGACATATACAACTCCTATGTGTACTAATATAAAACATGATTTGGATGAAACTGGAATATAAGTTGACGATAATTTATATTGAGGTATGATTGATAGTTTATTAAATTTTACACTAGAAAAACAGATATAATGTATTTAGTATGTCATTGTGAAATATTTCAATCAAATCCTAAAGAATCCCATTTAAAAAATGTTAAAAGTTTTTTTATATATTTAAAAGGAACTATTTTTCGATATATTCATTATCCCAAAACATATGATTTTAATTAAATTTCATATTGAGATGCAGACTATAGAAGTTTTAGATTAGATAGAAAAAGAACCTTAGGAACTTGTTACTTTTTAGGAAAATCATTAGTATAAAGGTCTAATAAGAAACAACACTCAGTTGCCCTGTCAACAGCTGAGGAAGAATATGTATCTGCTGGCAGTTTTTTTGCACAATTTTTGTGGATGAAAAACACTCTTATGGATTTTGGACTATGTTTTAATAGTACACCAATTTTATGTGATAATAAAAGTTCTATAAATATTTCAAAAAATACTATTAATCATTCTAAGACTAATCATATTGATATCAGACATCATTTTCTAAGAGACCATGTTCATAAAAAGGATATATTCTTAGAATTTGTAAATACTAAAATTCAAATAGATGGTATTTTTACTAAACCAATTCCCACTACAAGGATATATTTTATTAAGGGGGGGGGGAGGTGGCTTAGGTTTATTTAATTTTAAGTATGTTTTTTTTAAAAATAATTTTGTTATTTTTTTTTCAAATTATACACTTTTGTTTATTTATGTTTTTATATTTTTTTGTAATGTGCGAATTTAATTTGTTTTAAAATTTATGCAATAATTAGTATGTACATAATGAAACTAGAATCAAGGATGTCAAAAACTACTTAGAATTCCAAACCTGTTCAAAACCCTTCGAAACCTAGAAAACTTTTACCACTCTTCTCTTCTAAAACTGAACCTTAGAAACCCTAGTCTTTTTTGAACATTCAGATATTTACAATAGAAACAGCCAAAACCAAAAGAACCAATGAGCCAGAGACCAACACCACGAAGAGGCAGCACCCAGTAGGGAAAAAGATTTTGCAAGGAAAAGTCATAGATCTGGCATGGCTCTATCAGATGAACCTGATGCTAAATAAAGCCCCAGCTTTTCAAAACATAGAATAGGCATTTAATGGAGATTATACAGAGTTTCTATATGAGGTATACCATGATAATTTCTTTAAGTCGGTACAGTTTAGTCTTGGAACTGATGAAGATTTGATTGTTTCTATGATTGAGGATCATGATTTTTTAATCTCATCTATAGAAGTTTCTCTAATTCTTAACTTCCCTCTTGAGGGAGTTTTTCATTTTTACTTAAAAAATATTGGTGATTATGTGCATAAGTCAGAAGATATCATGTCCTTTTTTTGGAACTACATCTATAAAGAGGATGTTTGTGATGGATTTGGAACCGGATCAAAAGATATTGGTTAAGTTTGTGAAAACTGGTATTGCACCTAGAATGTCTGAGATGGAAAAGATTATTTACCAAGATATATATAGAACGTTTTTTATGATTAGTGATATCAAATTGAATATTGTGAGATACATGGTGAGGTATCTCAGTTACTATTTCCAACTAGAGGCAAGATTGAATTTTTATCCTTTTGGAAGGTTCATCTCAAAAATTCTGTTTTAGACAGATAATGTAAGATTGGTGGATGCTCGGGTGAGATGCCACCATAGTAACATCCTCAATGCTTGTACATTGAGAAAAAATGGATTTTTCTGGAGCGTTATCAAAGGAAAGATACTGCATGTTAGAGATGAAGAGGATGAAGAATGTGCTCAGGCCCAACCAAGAACATCAAAGGAAGGAAAAGATGAATCAAGAGTCATTGTTGTATCAAGAAGACTCAGGTTTGAGGATATGGAAGTATCTAAAAAAGATGTCAAGAAAGACATCATTTCAAAAGGACCAGGGGTCCTGATCCTGTGGAAGAGCCTGTTGTAACATCAAATGTTTTAACATCTGGTGATCTCTTAAGATATAAGTTTATGAGAGAAGATTTATTTAAAGAGATGTTATAGGGATAGGTTTCTCAGTATAAGGTGACTAATCTAGTAGAGCAAGAAATTTTGTCTTAGGAAGTGAAACAAATAGAGGCTCAAACAGAAAATATAACTAAGACCATGCCAAGTGAAGGAGAGACAGTGGCCCGAACACAAATTGATCGAGTAGAAGTTGATCAAGAAAATATTGTTTTGCAATATACAGTGATAGGGGAAGACCGTGTAGATGATTCTTACGAGAAGTTACCTCCAACACTTGTAAACTAAGAATAGAATGCATATGAGAATCATACTAAATTATTGAATGAGAACTTTCTTGTGGATGAGTCTGGGAATGGCTCGGAAGAAAAACTGTTAAGAATCTAGTATAGGGAGGAAATGATGAGAAGTCAGATGCTGAATCCTTTGAATTAGTGTTGATGCATCATGTTGAAGCTAAAAATGAGAATCAAGAACATGGTTTATCTGATTCAGTAAATACAGATATGGAAGAACTGTAAATAAAATTGACTGAAGCTGAAAAGGAGAATGCTGCTCTATGGAGAGCATTAGAAAAAAAATTTAAATTTTCAAAGACTGAAAGTAAGTACTATTTCTAAACAAGAATATTAATGTTTTAAGAAGGATATGTTAAATGAAATTTCAATGTTGAAATTAGATATGGTTATGAATAAAGATTTAATGGAACTTATATCTTTCATGGAGCAACAATTTTCATTTTTCAGAACCAGTGAGGCCAGTACATCAGCTACTTCACCTGATTTAATCAAAATATTTCATGCTATTACAATGCTTATGGAGAATATGATTGCCAGACTATTGGACTTATAGTGTAACAGTGCTCCTTTTCAGTACAATTAGATAATCAGATATTTCTAGTTGCTCAGTTGACTTCCAGTGAACGAGCAATTAAAACTGTGTTGAATCAGTTCACAGAAAAGTTGACTCTTTTTATGAGGAAGGAACAAAGGCTTCCTGAGTTTTTAGAGTGAATCTGCTTGAAAATATTCATTTGACTCAATAAAGCTGAGATCTAATTATCCAGTTGGGATATGGATTGATGAGACGTTTGAGGGAAAAATTAGCAGAGATCAATGAAATAGTTCAGAGGAGATGAACCCTACCTCACACCCTTACCCAATCATGATTCCTATTGTTTTCATTACTTTACTTGTAATTATCTTTGTAATAAAATATATTTACGTCTCTTTTTAATGTGTTTTAATTTTTTTATTGTACTGTCTATGAATGAAATGCTAGTAATCTAGATTCACATATTGATAAATAGTTTATAATAACATTTAATTAAGTTCAATGCCACATTAAAATGTGTTATATTCATTATTATATCATTCCTTTTGATACTAAAAAGGGGGAGAAATTATGAAAACATAAAATTTTGTATTTACAATTTTACTTTAATATTTTTTTAGTAAAAAAGGGGGAGAAATGGTAAGCATTACCTTAATTCTTTAAGGGGGATAAATTAAGTTAAATACAGTATTTTATTTATCTGTGAAAAAAATCAAAACTATATGTAATTAATTTTGTAAGTTGATTTCATTGGTTACTTTAGGGGTTTTTTGGTCATAACAAATGGGGAGATTGTTGAGAATGTTTTGTTTTCAATAATAAATTATTTTATTATTAATAAGGGGAGATTGTTGTGAACAATACTCTATCTCTTTGTGACGATTTTGATGCTCAAAAATACCCATATTTTTTATTCTAGTGTTTTACATTAAGGGTATTTAAAGAATTTAAATATTCGTTGTATTCTTATTTATGTAAAAAAAATTTAAGTATTTGAACAGCAAGAATTAATTGCTAAAGTATTCAGAAATCATTTTTAGCATGTTCTGAAACACTGTTTATACACTACATTGAGAAGTGTAGCATAAGGATGGAATGCAATGTTTACTCTATGAGATATCAGAAAAGTATGGTTAGACAATCATACGATATCGGAAAAGTATGAATAAAGGAACTTTAGGTTTCGAAGGAACCTTACGTTTTGAAAATCATCAAACTATGGAATAATATCATTTATGTAAGTATGGAAGGATAAGTTTGTTTCTTAAAAGTATGGTACATCAACCTTACTTTTGTGAACAACCATACGTTTGAAAGTTAAAGATTAATGAATGGTTCATCAAAATTACTTTTAAGAAAAACTATTAATTTTATTGAAAATTATTGACTATATACCATACGTTTGAGAGTTGAAGAAAAATATTTGAGATCAGCCTTATTTTGTAAACCTTACGTTCAAAGAATGTGTGATATGCAGTTCAACCCTACACTTGACGTCAGTTGTTTAAATTATGAATTTATTAAAACAATGATATTTATCCGAATTATCCGGCTAATTTCATGCCATATTAAATGCCCAAATTTAAAGAGAGTCTTTGACTGATTCATAGTAATTTATCTGTAATTCAAAGGACTAATTTAAGAGGAGCTTTTCATTTTGAATTTTTAGGGGAGTTACGACTGCTCTGGTATTCAAACATATGAATATCACGATTCGAAAGGCGAATTTTATGGATATAAATTTTCAGAATAAGTGCTCATTTCTATTATATATATTTTAAAAATATATATGTGATATACAGATATACAATATACAAGAACTTATGATCGAAGACGAATATACAGAAGAGAAAAACATTGTCATTCAAGATCTACAGATCTGTTGTTATGAAGAGTGACAAAAGTTTTTTATGAAGAAAAAGAAACTCGACAGAAGATTTATTGATATAAATTTAATATACTTTTGTGAATCAACTGCTATTATAGTTGAGAATGACATTTCAAGATCTTCTGCAACTAGATCATCTCAGAACTACTTTTACCCAAAGATCTTTTTTTATTGAAGACGAAGATCCATCTAATATGTATTGCATGCTATTATAAAATTGAAGAACAACTGGGAAATTATTTTCACTAAACAAAATACTCTTTTATATTGAGTAAACAGCTTCTCATACCAATTTATGAATTTGGTTCTATGTATGAACCAGAAGTATTTGTTTATCCTTATGTCTGTAAAGGTGTCAACATCCTGTACTCAGTTGTGGAGTGGTCTGTTGATAAGAGGACGAGATAGTGAAAATCACCAAGCTTGTGGAGTATAGTGTTAGTGGAGTGGAATATGGGGATTTTTTCCCCAAACCACTATACATCGTTCGTCCTATGCTATTTATATTTCCACTACTGAATCATTGATATAATGATAAATGGAAAATCATGATCATTCAAAGAAATTTAAAAGGCACAATTCACCCCCCTACTATGTGTATCTAGTATAACCCGATCCAATAATGTTCACAATGATATTCATGAACCCAGTTATATGTTCATAATTTTATGCGTGAAGATGAATAAATTTTTACAATGTTATGAATGAACTTTATTACTTGTTCACAATGTTTTGTGTGAACTTGATTGCATGTTCATAGTATTATGAATTGTCATATCTTTGATATCCATAATGTTATTCATGGATCTAGTTTCATGCCAATTAGTTTCTTTAAGGGAGTGATTTCATTTCCTTACTTTAATGAGTGAACCTATCGCTATTTATACATGTTCACAATTTTATAAGTATATTTTTATCCTAAAAATCTATAGATTATACCAGTATTATTCTCTCATGGATTATGTCTTTTGATTCCCTTATGATTCGTGTCTTATGAAAATCAAATATTTATGACCTGAATCATTATTATGAGCTTTGATGTTCATTTTCTTCTTTTAAAATGTTATTCCCATGTTATAATAGTCTTATATTCATGTTATTCTTATGTATCACCCTTGATTAACCATACAGAAAATTTAAACTTACCCTTCCTTATGTTACCTTTCTCCATGTTGTGAAGAATGGTTTTTGGTAGGGTTTGTTTATGATGACTAATAAATGAAAATATTTTTATTCAAGATGTTAATGGTATTTCACAATATTAGATGATTATGTAACTAGTCTCCAAATACACTAAACTATTATGGTCCTTAGATGCATGTTTGTGTAATATAATGGACAGTTATCCAAAAATATTGTATATATATATATATAAGAATCCTGAGATGCTACAATTTGTATCAGAGGAATCATTTTGATAACCTTTAGAAAATTAGATGATAATGATTTAGTGAGATCCCTAGGGACATTTCTAATGATATATTTAAGTATATGACTAAGGAAGTCTAATGATGAGTCAATGTATAGGAAAATGTTATTGAATTTTTGTAAAGGATGAATTGAGTGGTTTTTATGAAAATACATCCTTGTATGGATACTATAAGTTTATGTGGCTCTAGGATAGAGGTACCAAAGGGTAATAACACCAAAAAGGTATCATTGATATGAAATCTATCATCGCCTAGTGCATGAAAACATGCCTTACTACTCTCCTGGTTTAACACACCAAGAGGGTATTATTTGAAAATTCCCAAAATCATTAAGAACCATCAAGAATGATTTAAATAATAAACATACATGATATTGGTTATGCCTAAGGTGTAATAGATTTAAAATGAGGTTTCAGGATTTATACATTATATAATATATTATTCTTGACAATGTGGTTACCCACTATGAATATTGACACTATAATTTTTTGTTTGAGTCAACAGAGGAACTGGAAGGAAATAGGTTAACATTGAATGTGACAGACAATTTGTTTATTAGAAACCAAGTGGGATTATGACTAGAGTAAATGATACAATGATTATTCCTATCTAGTTATCACGGAATATGATTAACAATGTGAATCTTAACCATTTATCAAACTCACAAAAGAAATGAGTTATAGTTCATTCTGAGAGTTTTGGTAGTGGAGACCATGGAGGAAAGAAGAGTTAGTTTCCTATATTTCAAGAATGTGGGAATAAGCACTCAAGTGAATATATCAATGAAAAGAGTTTATTTTTATGTGTATATTATAAGTTCATATAGTTATGCATTATTGTGGGAAAATTAAAAGTTCAGTTAACTCAATAGATGAGAAAATTGGTCTCCCTATAGAATTATCATTCGATGAGTGTTTTAAAAGTGGAAATTATAAAAATTATAAAAATTTATGTCATAAGGGGGAAGCTCATGGAGATAGTTAGAAATGTTATAAAAGTAATGTTTATATTTTTTATTATAAAGAGATAATAAATGAAACATGAAAGGAAATTAGTGTTGATGAATAACATGAATAATCCTAGATAATGGGTTGAGTAGGATGTGGGAAGATTGGATTTATTATATATTTTAATTTAAGAATTATGTGATATAAATCATGAAATATATAAGGATTGTTTATTGTATTTTTTTCATTAAGGATATACAAGAATATGTTGAATATTACTAATGACCTAGAAAAGTGATTTTATAAATGAAATATTTTAGGTATAACACATGATTAAGGGAATATAACCATTAATAAATCCTTTAGGTTGAGTAAATTGTTTTTAGTTTTTGATAAAGATATGATTGATATGGATAAATAAAATTTTATTATATTGATGACCTCAATAGAAATAAATTATTTTTTAAAAAAGTAGTTTATGTTATCATTGATGGAGTTTATATCATTATTATATCTATAGAATACCTTTAATAATATAGGGTTTAATTCAATGAATAATAAATCATTGATGTTTTAACTGAGGTTTTCTGGTAATTATGGTCATTAACATGACTTAGGATAATATATGACCAAGGTATTGATATATTTTTCATGTGACAATTAAGAGTTTCTTAATTGATAATTAGAGGACTAATGTTAAGCTGATTTTGAGAAATTTAGTTACCTTTATAAATTTTAAAATTAAATGGTGTAAGTTTAACTTTTAATGAAGTTTTATATATTAATATATTACTTCCCCAGATGAAGATTCATCAATACTGGATAATGGGTGTTAACCATTTTTTTTGTTTTTCTACTAGAGAATGATGTAATAACAAAACAATATTTTATAGATATTATTTACCACTTCAAATGTGAAAACATCAACTCTTAGAGTAAGAGATTAATTTCAAATTGAATAAGGTATGACCAAAGGAAGAAATTGTTCATATTAAATAAAAATATTTCATGTATATTTTCTTATATGGAAAAATAAATATCCCAAAAATAGAAGAAGATATTGAAATAAAATGTTTTCCTGTTATGAAAATTTCATATTATAATAATGAAAATTTTCACACCTCTTTGTTTATATCTTTATGTTAAAAACATCTTCTAGATTATGTTCTTTCTTGCTCTCCATTAGTATTTGGTTTTAGTTTTCCATTCTACATTTGTGTTTTAAATTTCCATGTATGTTATCATATTCTAAAACCTAGTATGTGTTATTCTAGAAGAATTTCACTCATACCTTTCTATTTTTCCAATAGGATGTTCTATTAACCCTTTTTATGATTTCAGTTTCAATAAAAGAATTTTCCAATTGTAAAACAATCATAATTGAGATGACTTTCGAGGGTGAAATTATGTTTAAGGGGGTAGAGTGTAACACACCAAGATTTGGTGAGATATATATTTTTAAAATAAATTTAAATGTTTCAACATTTTTCAATACATGCGAAAATAATTTTATCATTCATTACAATAAACACTAAGTTCATATTTCATTCCATGTAACAGTGGGTGTGTCTTGTATTATACACAACACTGAGATTAAATGAAATGTGTCATACTATCAAAATATTATTATTTAATATTATAGATATAACCTAGTCATTAGAATAGAGAGTATCGATATAATTAATTAAATCTAATTTTACGCTTAAAAACTGTATTTTTCTAAAAATAAGTTTTTCCACCTTTTGTGCACTTAATTTAAAATTAATTTTTCAAAAATATCTAAATTTATTTTAAAAAATATAGGTCATTTTAGAAATCAAAATCTCAAAATTATCTAAGGGTTAAATTTTAATAATTTTCAAAAAACATTAATTTTTTGATGAATAATGGAAAAATATTTAATTTTAATTGAAAAATTCATTTTTGTTTAAAATATCTAGAATGTTTAATTATATATTAAATTTTTATACAGTAAAATTAGTTCAATTATATATCTATTAATGTTATTTATGTCATTTTAATCTTTTCTATTTTGAATTTTGATAGGAAAACCTTGTAAACTTTTGAACTTTTTCTCTTTGAAAACTATTTTTCACATCCTGACTACAAGGTTAATTTTAAATAATATTTTTCCACTTCTATGAATTGTATTTCAAAAAATGGATTAAATAATTTTAATCATAATAATTTATATTATCTAATAATTTAATCTCATTTTTTACCGAAATGAATATTCAAAGCCTTAAAATTTTATTACCACGGTTAAGGTAAATACAGGTTTGCTGGGGGTTACACTAAAAAGAAAAGAGTGAAAATGACATATTAATTTTATAATATATATTTTAGTTAAATATTTATACCGTATTAATTTTAATTATATTTAACACAAAAGTTTTTATCCTTTTCAAATGAGTATGATGTGGGTAAACCATTTTCATTTCAGAAAATTACAATTATGCCACTCACCTTACTTATAAAAGGTCACCCCTCTCCTAGCCTGTTAACACCTGAAAACAATTTTGTTTTGGAAAAAACCTAACACAATAACTTAATAAATTCTTTCATCTCATCCATGAAACACTATTTCAATGTAAATCTATCCTAGGAAGGTTTTTGGTGAAAACCTATGGAAGTTACCTGAAGAAGAGGTAATGTTCTTTGCCGAGTGGTTTTATTTTATTCATACCTCCATATTTTATTAAATTATTATTAATAAAAGATGATATAATAACCATAGTATCATAAAGATACTTATATTTTGTTATTTTAAGGGGATACCCTAAATCCATAACCACTTTCATTAAATTTTATATGATTAAATTTCTCGTGTGTATGATGAACCACCGCCTCACAAAGTTTTGTGATTCATTTTTTACTAACTATTTACATGAAAGGTAATAAGTATAAATTAAATTAATATATTTGATATAAATTGTGTAATTATTTTATTAATGGCATAATTATCACTATGAAAATATAATATGTTATTTTCCTTCTTACATTTTCACTCACGGAAATATGATAATGTCATTCATGTACGTGTGTACTGGCACCTTCATAAAGCGATATTACTCTATCTTTTCATCACCACCCTAAATAGATTAGAAGTGTAATTATATTTAAATAAATAATATTGTATTAATATCTTTATGTAAATATAAACTATTACATAACTCCTTTCTATAATGATCGTTGAAATATGGAAATTTTAGTCACGCGTACATACGAAGAACCGTCTCCATGATTGAAACATACATTACTTCTCAAAACTTCATTTCATTATTGGTTTTAAAATTATAAATTATGTATAAATATGATAATTATTTCATCATTATTATTCTATATAATATGGAAACATGATCAAATTAAGAGGACCCAAAATATAAAATCAAAACATATACAAAAAACGTGGTTATTTCCGGATATGTGGTTTTAACAATGGAATTGGTAATAAATAGTTAATACATTTTCATGGGTAAATAATATATTTTATATTAAAAATATTTATTTTTAAATAATATATTTATAATAAAATTCTATTTATTATACATTAGGTCACAATATTTATGATGAAAGTTGAGACACAAAGTTAAGGTATTTTTTTCTTAGTTTTTTGCATCCTTTTGACACATTCCATATTCATCATCTATTTATTTTACATGGTGTGTATAATTCCCATGAATTTATTTTATTATTATAATCATGAAAATTATTTAAATTTAAATACCCATTTTAGGACCTATCTATCATGTAGTTTATGCTTCAAACATTACAAATGTGGAAATTCATTTTTTAGAATTTTCCTTCTTCAAGATATGTGTTTTACTATGAAATTTTCAAATTTTATGAGGTTTATATAATACCCATTTGATATATAATATCATGAATTAATTTATTATCATGATAATATATGTTTCATTTAAGGTTATTATTTCATTGGGCTTATGATTCAATGATATCAAAGTTATAATTGTGTTATGATACAATCTCATAATTTATCATGAGTGTTCCTGATTATGCTTCCAATAATGAAATATTATGATCTATATCTCAAAAAACCCATGAATTTTATTCTCCTATGTTTTTTTATCATAATATATTGTTTCCTTAATTTTCCACTCTTTATGTTCTATCATCATGAACATTATCGGGTTTGAATATTAATTTACATATTTTCAAGATTATTTTAATATAAACTTATTATCACTTTTTTTTATCAATTTTCTGTTTAAAAAGTGATTTTTTAGAAGAAGTTATTTTCCTTAATAAATGTTCTGAGTGATCTTTTGGAATAATTAAATATATAAGATGATTTCCTTTAATATAGCATATGATTTGATGGTGATAAGAATCAATGATACCATTTTTATTATTTATCAAAATGGTTTATTCTGGAAATATTTTTATGAAACCTATTTCTCTTCTATGGGTTATACCACAATGATATTTTTATAAAACCCCATGTTTTATGTTATTGAAAAATAATGCAATGGTTATGAAACTTTTCTATTTTCCATATGTTATGATATGATGAAGTATTTATGAATCCCATTTCGTTTAAGGAGTTATGATATGATGTATGTTTAATGATCTTGAGGAACACATATGTATGATTTTTATTATGTGAAGGGTGGGACCTATATCTACATTCAATACATTGGGTAATTCTGGATAAGTCATGAGTAAATATATTATGTGTGAACCTAATTACATGTTCAAAATATTATGTGTAAACCTGATTATAAGTTCAAAATGTTTTGCATGAAGCTGATTATATGTTTATAATGATATGTGTGAACCTAATTACATGTTCAAAATGTTTTGTGTTAACTTGATTACAGGTTCATAATGGTTTTCATGGACATATCTTTCATTTCCATAATGTTATGCATGGACCTAGTTGCATGTCCATGATTTTATGCCAGGGATTGATTTCATGTCCTTAACATAATGAGTGAACCATTCAATATTTATACATGTTAACAATTATAAGATGACATGTATGAGAAAAATCATTATATTATGCTCGTTTAATTATCTCATAGCTCATGTTATTTTATTACCGTATGATTCATGTCTTACTTTAAATATTTATTCCATAACTCAATATAATGATATTTTATATTCATGGTATGGTTTCAAAATGTTATGCTTATGTTATAATTCCCTTCTATTCATGTTACACTTATGTATCTCTTTTGTTTTACCCTTATTGAGCATTTTATGTCCCCATTTATTATTTTTACTTCCCCCAGGTTATTAACAAATGATTTATGTAGGGTATGTATTTTATTATTACTATACCTAAATATCCTTATGGGGGATGTTGAAGATCTTTCCCCAAATTATAATATTGTATACCTAGTCTTTAAAATACTAAAATGTGATTGTCATCGGGTGTGTGTTTTTGTAATGTATTGAATATTCATATAAAAATATTTTATATATACATATGAGAGGCCTAGATTATTAAACTACCCCATCAAATAAATTATTTCTAGAAAATTGAACTCGTGCTCAGTAAATAAGGGGCTAACAATTAAAAATCATTTTTTGGGAAACCCACTTCGTAAAAAGGGTTGATAAAACCTCCACTTAAAAATAGATGAAGGGATATGGGAAATTCATCTATAAAAACACACAATAGGTTACAAAACCGGATAACATAGGTAGGAAGTGAATATTTTGACATGTAAAAAAGCATAACGTCCAATTAATGATAGAGAGTAATGAAGATCAGTGATCATAATAAAGAGCATGATCATACGAAAATAAAAAAACATAAAACCATAAAAAAGTAGTGTGAAAAAGTTCATAGATATCATTATAAAATATAGTAATAAGAAAAAATTTTATTTCAAGATCCCTATCCTAAATTTAGGTAATTTTAGGAAGAATATATACTTACTTGGTTTTATTGAATTTAATAAGAACAATCACATCTTATGGTTTTTCTTCAACAATCTGCCACTTCATCTCTCACTACAATAAATGAAGATGATTTTTTTATGTTTGAAGCACTAATGAATCATAACATCCATAAAATAATGATAAATAATAACTTTTTTCTCTATTTATTATCAAAAATAAAATTATTATAACATTTTATCAAATTACATCCATAATTTTACTTAATCCATTACATAAAAAGTTAACCTTAATGATAATCAATTTTTGGAAGAAAATATAATAAAAAAAGTTGGAAATAAAATCCTTAAATTTTAAAAATAAACTTATAATTAATCCCTTAAACAACATGAATTGTCTCTTAATATTAAATTCCAAATCTGTGAATACATTTATCATATTTTCTTCTGAAATATGGTAATATCTTGAATTACTATATATTTTTTTGAAAACAATCCTGATTCCAAAAATTAACTCTTTTATAATTTATTAAATAAAAAAACTTATCATTTAATATAATTCATAAATCCAAAAATGTTGTAAATTCCATCAATATGAACATAGAACACTTTTTCATCAAATAATTAAGTATTTCAAGGGTAATCAATACTATTAACTATATTTTTCCTATACAGATCTTATCATTATCCATACTAAAAACCATTTTCTCAAAATTTAGAACATATTATGGGTTATCTACCCAAAATCAAAATATCATAATTCCATTAAATCACTTTTCTAATCCATCATTACCATTTAACATGTCCTTGAAATTATTTAATGAAAAGCTATTATGGAACAATCCATTGATGTTTCATGATTCTAATAACTAAAATCCCATTGATAAAAAATATAATTTTTTTGAATCTCAATACATAAACACATCAATAATTCCACTATATTTATTTACCATTAACCAGGATTCATAATCTTAATCCTTAGCACTTCTTTCTTTCCATGATTCATTTTTAGTCTCTTCGTCATAAGTGATATTAAAACTACTAGTAAAACCTTGTAGATTCTCTTCATGAGATTTCCCATTATGAAGTCAATTTTTATAATTCCCATTATTTCCACAATTTATTCATTCAACCATCAATGATATCTTAGGGAGACCATTATTCATATCCATTAGGTTAAACAAACATTTCACTTTTCATTTGAAATTAATTTTTTTGCGTCCTTCTATTCCACACTTGAAATGTATTCGCCTTCCTCTTAGACATCCCCATGGGTGCTTCTTCCCACATTCTCAATATATTGGTTAAAAAATTATATTTCTTATATGGTTTCCACTACTCATACACTAAACAAAATATATCCTTATCTACTTTGGTGAGACTAGAAGATGGTTAAGGTGAATGTATTAAGTCATATATCATGATAAATGATTAAGAATAATCACAATATCCTTCACTATAGTCATTATCTGATTTGGTTTCTCATCAACACATTGTATATAACATTAATTATTAATACAGATAATTATGGTTCCATTAATTGACTAAAACGAAGAATCATAGCATGAGAAACACTAATTTTATTTAGAAACCAAATAATTATGGAACTCACATACAATATGTCAAAATCATGAAACATTATTTATAATCTATTGAACCTTGGCTTTAACTTTGGTTATTCAAGATCATAATTTAAATCCTCTATTATTCTTTATAAAGGGTTTTGGAATTTCCAAATCATATCCCATGGTAGTGTCAAACTTGGTGCGCAAGAAGACCTATTTTCATTTACTGTGTGATGATTGAGCCTATATAAATGCAACCTTTTTAGAGTTATTAACACTGGGTTCCTATATTATAAATAAAAATCCACTTGTTATATATATATATATATGTTATTTTATTGAAACCACTCTCTCTATCCTTTTCCAATATTCTATGACATTTTCTTATACATTGACTCATCCTTAGACTTATCTTTAGATATTCCCCAAGATATATACTTAATCATGTCCTAAGGGATCCTAGTTTTCAAGGGGTAAGTAAACTACTCATTAAATACAAATTGTAAAGTCCCAAACTTATCATACAGAGATATTACTTTTTTTAGATGAATATTCAATACATGTCCCAAAAACTCACCTGAGAACTGTAAGGGTTTAGTTTCTTCATATACAACATATACAATATTCTTTTTTCTTGAAAGAAGTTTAACATATCTTATAAATATTATCCCACAAATCACTCTTATTAGACATACCCTACTAAAAATATTTCTTCATAACCAGTTGAAAGGAAATATAGTAAAGGGTGAGATTAGATACTTAGTATGTTCAAACAAAAGACATATCAATATATCATGATTATAAGGTTATTCTAGCATGAGAAAGATATTTTAAAACTATACCCTACATATCATAGATTATAAAACCACGCCATGTAATAAATCCTAGAAGTTTATAATACATAAATTATAATGGAATAAAAGAACATGAGTTATGAGAACATGACTTTGGAATAATAAATATATTTATGGTATACACATAAGAATAAAAATCATTTATTTAGTTTTCAAGACTCATTTCCAAAAAAATGTAGAATAGTATCAATCACCAATACACTATATTTGTCAAGGTTCACATAAAAGACTATTAGATTGGAAAGGTTCCCTTACTAAACAGGGTTCACTCTACATTCCAGTCCTTTTTTCCTCCTGAGATATAAATATTTATCCAAGGCATTAGGGGAAGATATATGCCCCACCCATTTTGGTTACATAGTAACCACCATGCTTGGTATTAATGTAACCACTATCAAATAATGAAAATCATATATATGTGCTAAAAAATATCATCAAACATTTATCATATCATAACCGATGAAAATAAATAGGATTCATAAAACGTTCATCATATAATAACCTGGTAAAAGAAATGGGTTTCATAAATATTTTATCATTGATCACCTATAAAAAAGAAATAGGTTTGAAAATCATTTCATCATAACATAACCCCTGAAAACTAAATGTGTTTTATAAATATATCTACATCATAATCATAACCATCCAGAGAATGAATAAATATTATTTCATTGGATCATATCCCAAATAAATATAATGTAGTATAAAAGGATGTCATATTAGAAGGAAAATGATTTTGAAAGAAAAATCACTTGAAAATTGTCTTGATAAAAATAAAATTTCATTAATAATTACCTTTTAAAATTATAAATTCATAATATATTTTATAAACCGTTTTCTTTTAAAATAACCTTTAAACATATAAAGTATGATTTAAAAATCTTTTTGAAAATTTGTTGACTCAAATATCCTTTTCCTGTTTAAAAAATAATTTTTAAAAAAAGAATAATTTTCAAAATCCATTTGTATGAAAATAAAATTTGAAAATAAAAAAATGAAGTTTTAAATTAATGATTGGTCCTGTTGGAGGAAAATACAATTCACGTCATATTGCATAAATCAAATATTCCATTCATATTTTTGGATAAATCCAAACGAATATTGTTTAGAAAAGGACAAGAATATTAAATTCAAAAAGTTATGAAAATTAAAATATTATTAAATATATCTTTAATATATCTATTATTTATTGTTAAAAACATTTTTGAAAACATTTTTAGAAAATAAATTTATGGAAGAAAAAGGGTTTTCGACAGAAGAGAGAAATAAATATGATTTTTCTTAAACAAATATTCTGAAATCTTGAGTACATAAAGTGTGGAAAATAAATGGAAAACATATATTCTAAGGAGATAACTAGTGTATAAAAAAATTCCTAAGTTTCTTAATATATTGATCATAATATTTCATCATTGGAAACATAATTGTAAACAATATTGATACACAATGAGATTGTATTCTAAATCCCTTACAACATTGGTAACATTGAATTATAGTTCCCATGAAAAAATAAAATTAAATGAAAATTAAATTATTATGATACTAAATAAATCCTGATATTAAATCTCAATGGGGATGTATACACACACCACAAAATAAGATAGGTTTATAATATAATATATGCCTCAACGAAGGAAAATTAAGACAAAATTCCCTTATAACAATAGTAATTTTTTGAATCATAAAACCCAATAAATCATAACAAAAAATGAAATTTTAAATATTTTGAAAATACATATATTCATGATATAACATTTTAAATGTGTAGTATATACCCCACAAAAATAAAATAAGTGGTGTATATGGCATACGTCTGGCATAAATAAAATATATACTAGAAATCTCTTACCTTGGGTCTTCACTTCCTTTATACACAATTGAAACTATTGTGTTGTAAATTATGGTTTATTATACATATATTATAGAACAAAACCTCTATATATCATACTATATAATATTTACATTGACCTTTTGTTACCCGTTTCTAAATAATTCCATGTTAAAGTCATATTTCGGGTTATAAATACTTATTTTCATGTATATTTTGATTGTTATTTTTGGTCATATTACATTGATCATGGTTCCATTATATTAAGAATCTTAATAATTATATAACTGTCATATTTATTTTTTTTATTTATGTATTTAGCATAATCCACTATAGTTAAACATAAAAAATAAAATACATCGTTCATAGATACATTAGGTTTATGTAGGCATGAACGTTGTTTCCATTTTGTTAAAGGAATTAAATTAAGGAAGTTAAATAGTATATTATCATTATATAATAATTATTATTTTATATATATCATATATTTTCACTAATCCCATTCTTATTACCTTCTATGTGAATAGTCCCTGAATCACATCGCTCCGTAGAGCGGTAGTCCACTGTACACACGAGTGACATTATCATACCCACACAAAATAGAAAGTAAGGAGGTATATGAGATATAATAATTCAAAAAGTATAAATAATTTACCAATATCATATATATTTATTCAATATATCATTATTACATCCTAGTAAAATAGAAATCAAAAACACGTTACATCGGTTTGTGAGGCGGTAGCCCTCCATACATATGAGGAATGTTATAGTTTCCCAACCCGTTTTAGGTAAGAAAGTATATGTTATGTTATTATTAGATATGAATATTAATATCATAAATATAATATATAAACATTAAATATATAATTCTATCAGCCCATTAAAGGTGGTTATATAAAAAAACAATATCGGTTCGTGAGGCGGTTGTTTGTTGTACAGATGAATGATGCTTTCATATCTAATTTAATATAAGTGGAGCATTATTTAGGCCAATAAATTAAAATAATATAATATAATTGTATAAAATATACTGATTTTATTATACCATAATTATTTAATATGAATTTAATTATGGGGACAAAGACATAAGATAAAATGATCAGTTAGAGACGTTACCTCTTCTTCCGAAAACTTCTTTTTGTTTGCGCCAAAAGCCATCCTATGTTTTATTTATTAAAAAATTATGTATTATAATATTATATTATGGAATTAGGGAAGGTATTTTTGATGTTATTGGCCTAAAAAATGGCTTTTAAGGTGTGAAGAGGAGAGGATATGTGTGACCTTTTAAAACTAATGTGGTTGGCCCACCAGTAATTTTTGAAAAGATAAAGGTTTAATGAAATTTTTTACTTTAAAATAGGATCCAAATTAGGTTATTATTTAAAAACTAATGTATAAGTTTTAAATATTTCTTGTAAATGGTTTATGGATAGGATTTGGGGCATTTCTAATCTTTATATTTTAAGTTCAACCTTAGGTAAACCCATTTTTACCATAAATGTGATAATTAATTTTTACTAAATTTACTATTAATATTGTTAAAAAGTTATGATGAACTTATTATAAAATCAAAATTATTATTGTACAAAATATATAATTCATTTTTCCAAATCACACTCATATAAGTGGCTGAATATAATTTAAAATAAGACCCATAGATGCGATAAGAAAGATGGTTTTCAAAGATAAAATGTTAAAAAGTATAGAATGTTTTTATATAACAATTATATATTATATCGAAAAAAATGATCTAAATTTGATTAATATATATATATATATATAATTTCACTAAGTTTACTTTTAAACCCATCATAAAATATGTTTCATGTTTTTAAATTCATTAAAATGAATGATAATTAAAAAAACCGAGTATTTTTCACTATTCTTCAAAAACTATATCTTTTCTAAAAGTTCTCAAAATTTCACTCCATGATAATTTTTACATTATTATTTAAAAAATTTCTTTTATTTTTAAAAATTAATTTTCAAGAAGTGTAAATTTTATTTATAAAATGTATGCCCAAAAGTAAAAAAATGCTATTTTTAGTAAAATACATTATTTAAGCATCATATTGGTTTTATTATTATCTCTTCTAAATAAAACACATGATATGAGTGTTAATAATTTTATTGAATATATAATATATTAATTTCATTAAAATAATCCACTAAAATTGATTTTTGAAATTTATTGATGTAAAACGTATTTGTATGCATGAAAATAGTTTTTCGAAAAAATATTTCCTTTGTTTTCAAATGTTTTTTATTTTAATTTATTATTAATTTGTAAAAAAATAATTCATTATATATGCACATTCAGACCATATATTTTTATAATTTACTTAATCTTATTCAGACCCACCATTAAAATATATTAGAGATATCTATCAGATCAAATAATAATATTTTAATAGTATGTCGCATTTTGTTTGAACTCAGTGTTCCATGTAATGCAACATACACCCAGTATTTCAGGAAACATAAATAAAACTTAGTGTTTCACGTAATGAATAATATTAGAAATAAAAAAAATTAAAAAAAATTGTCAAAATCTCTCGGGGTTATAGCAATCATCAATAACTGAGGTTAGAGGAAAATCCTAAAAATATGAATTCCATTTTATTTATGTATCATTGGATATTTTTATATGAAGACATGTGTATGGGTCCGTAGACATGAAATTATTTTTACTATATATCATGAATCATGTACATTTATATATTTATGTTATAGGACAACATATGCTCATAGTGAGGTAAGATATATTGGGTGCATCAAATGTGATATGGAATTTATTGAATAATTCAAAAAGGGGTTTCCCCTTTTAATTTTGTAGAAGAATATATCTTTGGAAAATATTAGTATGTAGTAGTAAAATATAGTGTCTTCATATAGACCCTATATTTATCTATATACATCTATTATAACAACATTCCATGAAAAACATTGAAACTATGGAGCTTCATATAAACCTTAGAGTGACTATTATATGACTAGTATATTAACTTTCCAAGTGGGTTTATCACCAACTGGGGAGACCACAGATAATGATTACTCAACTATCTTAGCTCTACATTGAGGAAAATAATTATCCTAGACCACATAGATTACAAGTGAAAATAGGGGGTCTTATAATTCATCTCCTAGTGTAGAGGCAGGTAATATTCCTTTAATATGAACATTATCTAAGATTAATTATTATTGATATCCATAGAAAATATCCCTGGTTATATGAAAATGGATCTTATCCATTTTATGTACCCTAATGGGTTTAGATGTTTTTAGTAGTCTCAAAACAGCTAAAAATTACAGTTTTACACTCAAATGTCAAATCTCATCCAACAATATCAATATAAGGGAGTAATACTAGTAGGGTAGATACTATAACTCTCCTGCTCAAACTGATATCAATTCCATCTCTAACTCTCAAACCAACTCAATATCATGTGGTTCTTCCTCCTGAACAATAGTGGAATAAATAACCCCCTTATAAGAATTAGAAGGGGTGTAATTTTATAATTTTTTTATGATCATTATAATAAATTTTAATCCTTCTGAAAATTTAAATTCCTATTTTATTTCATTTCTACACTAGAAAAAGGAATTCACTAAATTTACCATGGGTGAGAAGCCTAACAAAATCAGTTTGAATGATCGTTTGGAAAACTTCCTCTTCCACCAGTTGTTGGGACATAACATTTATGAATTATCCATATATAAGAATATATTATATAATATGGATTAATAATGGAATTCCTTGTAGGTTAAACCACCAGAGTCTATGAGTTATGTTTCAAATCCTTTATAAAAAGAAAAAAGAGTGTGGAAGGATGCCCTAAAGCAATTTTCATGCTAATTTGTTAAATGGATGGCCCTGAAATCGATCAACTAGGTGAACTATATACCTATGGAAGAACTAAATTATCTTTTCATGACTCCATTTCCCCATGTGAAGTTATAGATGAAATAATCATCATCACATCATTTCAAGAATCAACACAACAGATATCGATAGAATAAGTCACACTGGAAAGAGCCCTTTCTAGTACTCAAGCTAGTCCAGACACTTTGATACTTCATACCCCTATCACCATAATGATGGGAACCATACCCCTAGATGAGACAATAAGAACCTCCATTCTCAATGGAACCTTTATTTTATATAGAGTTGTAATATGGTTTTTGTAATATCATTCCCATAATGGATGCATTCACTGAAGATGAATATGTATACGATCATGAGTATCCCATTTATAATTGGATAGGATATCATAGAGTACTAGGAGGTAAGGTACAATGACATACTATTGGGATTCATAATTTATGAAATATCATGTTTAAATCTATATATATAGACAAAACCCAAATATAGGCACTTCCATGATCCTAACAAGAACATCAATATGCTCTTGAATGACTGACGACTTGTTTGGATCTAATCATACTAGATTATTGACTACCAATATTGTATTTCTATATTAAATACTAAGGTGGAGGAATAATATTCTTGAATAACCCATAGACTATAAAACTGACCCCAAAAATCAATAAAGGAATAAAGCTGCCAATGTATCCAACTTCTATCCCAAACCCCCATTCCTAGGAGAGAACTAAATATAAGAAGCATCAAACCCATAGTCCATAAGTCAGATATATTTAATCATCTAGATATCATTCTGACCATTCAACAAATAATGGATACCCTTAACATATTTATTGGACTCATCATTGATTCATTTTAAACCCCTCATGTGTTTGTGGTCGAAATTAATGTGGAAAATATATTTTCTACAAAATTTGGTTTCACCACATTCTATACAGCTATATAATTTATGATACAAGACAATGAAACTATTACAAAAGGATACATCCATCCCTTATATGTATCATGAGATTATTAAAACATCAAAATTAATTTATCCCTTGTTGATAATTGTCATGGAATCAATCTTATCCTCATCCAAACCCTTTATCATTTTGACTATAGAAAATCTGAATTATCACTGTCCAACCTAGAATCCAAGGATATAAAAATAGTGAGTAGAGACCCCTTGATATGATTATATTGATGATTCAATTTTAAGGTATCATTTCTAATTCAAAATATATTAGTGTCCACTAAGACATGGATGTCAACACTTTCTGGGAAGTTAATTGATCTATATACATGTATTAGTTCCATTATCATATTATTAATTCATGAAGTCCTCCATTTATAGAAAAATATGTGTACACTATGGTGATAGTTAACCCATTGATTCATGAGGGTTAAATTATATAGACATGGGGTTTTACAAAATGGAGGTGAAGTAGAATATGGTAAATAAATACATTAAAATTACTACCCCAAATGGCTTGTAAAATGCTTTTACAGTTGTATAGGGAAAACTCAGTGACTATGTTCTATCGATTAACCAAATTGAGGAAATAACCCCTTGTTTATAAATTCATCAGGTTATATGTGTAATACTAGATAATTTATTAAAACACCCATTCAATTTATTCTCATATAAGGTTCAGGTGTAGATTTCAATTAATAAGATTCCACCAGTAGAGGAAAATACCACCACACATTCCATTTATATCAACACTACACGAAATATATATATTTTAATAAATATTCGGTCTAACCAATATTTAGGAGATATAGTCGAGGCTCTTTGATTAGATGTATATGAATCCTGATAGAAGAAGAGAACGGGGTTTGGGTACATTTACACTTCTTCTCATGATATCAATTTCATAAGGTGATCCCAAATATATGAAATAAGGATTCCATTATAATGAGAATAAAATTTCCCCCAAATTATATTATTGATATAAATATGTTATTTTGTCATATATCCCTGATTATGTATAATATAAAATGGAATGTGACAAGAATACCACTTCATCATTCAAGTAATTTGTTTTGACCACCATTTATGAACATAAACAAGTTAATATAGGAACATGGGATGATTTTCATCCTATATTGATTAATGAATCCATGTAATCATATGAATAGGACATATACATATATTTTATAAAGAAACATGGATATTTTTTTCATATGGAATTATATAAAAATGCTTGAGTTTGATCCCTAGGCGGATACCCATTATTTGATTTTATCATATGACTATTGTGGAGGTAAATATTTAGAATGGAAAATTCATTCATACCATGCCTCTAAGATGGAATCCATAGTTGAAAAGATAATCATGGATAACTTCTTTCAAGATGTTAAATAACTAAAATTGTTAGACAGTAACATCAATGTAAAGAAAAATAATTGGAAAATTATGGTTATCATCAACTTTGGAGATCTCAATCATCACTACCTAAATGGTGATTTCTTTGCCCCAATCACAAAATTACTAGTTGATGTAATGGTTTAATTTTAAGCCCTATCCTCCCTTGATTTATATTTTGGTTATAACTAGATTTGAATGGAACTTGGCTATTAATATTTCACTACATTTAGGGAAACTCGAGGGGAATAATATTTCCATGTAATTCTACTTGGATTAATTAATGTTAACACAACAAAAAAATATCCCATGAACCATATTTTCATAATATTTATAGAGAAAAAAAACAGTGTTACATGGATGGTATGATTATCCAATATAAAAAATGAATTAATCTTATTTTTTATCCTAAAATAGTTTATAACAAACTATTTAAACACATCTTCATGATGAATCCCTTGAAATCAATTTCGGGTTAACAGGAGGGAAATTACTTAACTTCATGGTATTCCATCATAGTGTCAAATTTCACCATGAAAATACTAATTTGATACTCAAAATTTCTCATTCTCAAAATATTAAATGACTAAGAGGACTCTGTTTATGTCTTGAATGTATCTGAAATTTCATACCTAACTACTTTTCCAAGTATTTTCCTATCAAAGGTTGTGTACTATGGAATCCCTAGGCCGCTATAACACTGATCTGGCTATAGTTGACTCTATGCCTCTCATGGTTAGAGTGGTTGTAGTGGTTATAATGAGGCTTTGGGTTTTTTGGTTGAATATATGGCATGTTTCCATGCACTATTGGAATCGATTGTTTTTTTTTGTTATGATTTTTGGTTTCTTATTTATTGATGATGGCTGTGTCTGGAGTCCTCAAATGCTCAAATCCTAATTTGACCCCATGTCCCTCATCACCACTCTGAGTCACATCTAGTATAGGGGATTCATTGTGGTTTTTGGATCTATGGTGTTTCGACCATTGTGGCTCCAAGCGTATCCTCAGTCGGTATTCTCTTATGAGGTTGGATACTAGTTTCATAGATATTCTTATTGTTTCTTCTTCTATGTGATATATGAAGGTGTTTTTTATTATTTTGTGAATTTCTATTTTATGATCACTCGAGGCAGTTTTCACTGTTTTTATATAGTTTGGTGATTCTCATTTCTACTATGGTGATTGAGTAGATTTTGATGATGATGATATGGTTGAAGCCATGATAGTTCTTCTGGTTTGGTTTTTAAAGGTTGATTTTTTTGGTAATTGTAAATATGGTGTCTTTTGCTATAATGGATGAAGTGGTTTTGGTGATAAGAATGGACAGGTATCTGATGGGTGGTTCTCGATGGTTTTGTGGTTGATTATTAATGATTGGGTGTGTCTGGGCTTGTGGCTCAAGGATCCACCTCATGTTTTGCGGCCCGAGGCACTGGCATGACACATTTTTTATTTTTGAATTTGGTGAATCCAACACTTGGTATGTGAACTTATTGAAATCTAGGAAGTGTTTTTCATGGTGATTGAATTAGTTTTTGAGTTTTTTTATTCCCACTCATCCATAAAGTTGTCATGAAAAATACAAAAAAAATTGTTTTCGATGTTTTTTATTCATGGTATAGAATTTAAGCCATTATCTGTAGTACCAAGAGGTCCACCTAATCTGTTATATTAATGAATTTAATTATATATAATGTATTTTCAGGCTGACCAGGAATCTATAAAAATTGAAAGACATTTTGTTGCATTTTTATATACATTATGTGACTCATAAGGCAGTCAAACGAAAATCGTTGGCATGTTTCATCATAGTTCACCCTATACAAAAAAATTATTTTTCTTGGACATTAATATACTTGATGAAGAAATATTATCTTTCTATTAAACTTCTAATTCATTGGATATGTACTTTGATGGTGGCTCTATAATCCAAATAGGTCAAAAGATTAAAAATGTAAATCTTAGTTGGGTCAGCCTCGGAATTGTATTGGTCTCCCCAATAGAAGAAGTTATGCCTAATTTCTTTCTACTATCAAATAGATGAATAAAAAAGTAATAATATCATTACCTTATTTCAAGATCATAATTGGAATTCTACATAAAATTCACCCAATTTAACATCACTGTGATTCATAGTTGTTAATCAAGTAAATTAATGGTGATAATTCTATCATTAAGGAAGAGTCGATTCCTTATATTGTCTATAAATGAGGTCCGTTGGTCGGATTACCCTAAAATACAATACTTTCTCACAGATAATGTTATAAAAAACCCAAGTATATGTAATATTTAATGTATCTCCAACCCTGAAAAAGACATACTTGGATGAAATAGTCATTTACATCATGAATTATAGGTTGGTCTCTCTAACAACCATAGATTTTTGATCTCTTAAATTAAACACATCATCAGTAGATTCTATCACATGCAAAAAAAAACTAACACAACACCATTGTATACAAAACCATAACATATTAAAATAATATATATAATATAATCATTAGTAGATAAAAAGATAATAATCAGTTAAAATAATTACAAATTATTTTTCATGCCTTTTTAAAACCATATAAGAAAGGTATTTTATTTAACCTTATTAAATTAAATTGATCATAATTAGAAGTTTTTTATAATAGGTAATAATTATATTTATAATAAATTACATAAAATTCTATTATTTCAAAATTTATATAGAATAACATTTAAAAATACTTAATGTTTAAGAATGTCATTTTTTAATTAAATCTATTTTATTTATATATTGTATTTTCATTTAACATATAAAATTATATATTTTAAAATTTTAATTTGATAGAATTGAATTATTTTTTTTAAAAAAAATCTATATTACCTTAGGATAATTATTTTATATTTTTATAAAATAATTTATTTTACATAAAAAGTGAAAAAATACTGATTTTTATAATACTGTTACTTTAATGATATTATCACAATACTAGAATGACTTAAAAGTAATTCAAATTTTGTTATTAAAATATATATTTATAAATTTATATAAATAATTTTAGAAAACAATTTTTAATATATAATGCCCATGTCAAACATTTCGAAAACTCTAATAATAGTTTACCCTAAAAACCATTTTTATTCACTTATATTAAAATTTTGATCTCATCAACTATTAAAATTAATAAAAAATTGATTTAATATGTTATAATAAAATTTTCATATTATTCTATAAGCTCTATTTTATTTTTAGGCATAACAAGATGATTACTTGGATTAAAGTTAATTATTGTGATAATAGTAAAACTAATATTTTAAAGCACTTTTTTACTAACATTTTTGTAATTTTTATTCAATCCAATAGATCAATCACATTTATAAATGGATATCACATAATTTTTAAATTAATATATAAATAAACCAACACTAATTCAATTGGTAATCAATACTAAAAAATTATGAACACTTAATCGTAAAAGATACATTTTCAACAAAATAGTTTTTCTCTAAATTAAATGTTTTAAATTAAAAGATAATTTTCACTTATATATAAATTTAATTATAATATATGGATCCTAAATTTATGTTTTTAAAATAATATTTTTTTTAGGTTTATATTTTATTTTATTTAAAAAAAATATAAACTACTAGGGTAAAAACTAGTTAGTAAGGTAAAAACCAAACTGGTTAAATATAAAAAAAGAATTCATAAAAAGTTTCAAATATTTTTATAACTTGTGGGAAAATGATGGTGAATTCTTTATTGACTATATATCTACCCACACTTCATTCTTTCACAAACTTGTTATCATTAATACTCAAATAGTGTTATCCCAGTATTGAAAGACAATCGGTGCTCACAAAAGAAACTTCTTATTCACTTATAAAAGGGTATCACTTACAACCTCTAAAATTCATTGTTTATCATATAGGAATTGTGAAAAAACTCAAAATAGGGGGAGTGAAATGTGTTCCTAAAATTTTCCCCACTTAAAACCACTCTCTCTTAACAAATGAATGATTATGATATTTTTTTTAAAAACAAGCAACAAAATGAAAAATAGTAATAGAAGGAAAGAAAATAGAGGATTTATAGAGGGTTGTGGAAACAAATCCCCATTACACTATAGAAACACTCTACTCCCTTATTTTGGTGATTTTCACTAGAGTAATCCACTTTTAGGGGCTTTCCAGCTGAGTTGAGGAAGTTGTCACTTGGTACAAAGGACCAAGAGCTTTTAACTGGGTTCACCCTTCAAAAGACCTATCTATGGTATTTATAAAATTAAAACAATGAAAATATAAATTTAAAAATATTAAATGTATTATATCGATGATGGTTAATAAATATAATATTTTTATCCTCTTTTTATTAGTAATAGGTAGGGGTGTTGCTAGACTTAGGTGACATCCCCAAGACACCAAAGGCTAGTAATAAATTCCAAGTCCTCAAGAACATTGGGGGGACTAGTTTACTTTTTAAAATATAAAAGAGTAAAGAACCGAAAAATTAAAGGATTTTCTTTTCTTAATTTTCTTGGGAATTTTACAAGAATGCAGTTTCTGACAGCACCTAATTCTGAGGCCCGGTGTTCCCGGAATCTTTTTTTGAAGTTTACCTCGTGTACGTTCAGTGAACGAACGAGCAAGTTTTTCTAACTTTTGAACCGGTGCTCGGAATCGAATTCAGAGGGCACAAATGGAATTACAGCATCGGTAATTGCTAAGAAAAACCTTCTCTGGGGTTTCATTTTCTCGGGTGTGGTTTTTAATTTTTGGGGTTAAGTTAAAGAATAAAATAAAGTGGTGCGACAATTTATTTTATTTTTTTTACTTAAAGCGGCTTAACCTAAGTTAAGAGGATATGATGGGACCCAAAATATCCTACCCACTTGGTAGGATATTTGTAAGGTGGGCCCCGCATGAGCCCCACCGTTTCTTTCCTTCTAAGAAACGCACCCACACCCCCCTTTTTAATGAAGTCAGTCGTGCGTTTATTTGGATTAAGAAACGCCTCATTAATTTGGGCGGTTAAATCGTTACATTTAATTCATTGAATTAATTATTCATTTCTTTTTTTTTGAATTTCAAAAGCTTAGGTTATGATAATAAAATAACTATTCGACTTATTTTATTTCATTGGATTTCTGGTTATGTAAGCCTTTGGGGGAAAAAGAGAGGATTTTTCTTTCTTCGGCAAACAACGCGAAGAACGCAGCACTGTCGACGAAGAAGACCGACCTCCGACGGTGGACAACGGTGAGAGACACCTTCTTCAGAGATCACCTAATGCCAACGAAGTTCCTTCCGTGGCAATGCACTTCTTCCACGATGATCCTCTTCTTCCGCGACGGTTAATTCCGCGACGAACGCCCATTCGACAACAACGTTGAGGTAGGGGTTTATTTTGTATTTTTTCTTTCGTCACCATCTTCCTTTCATTTGAGCCTCCTGATATCGCAATAACAGTAGGACTTCGGACTGGACGAACATGGCTGACCCTCCTCCTCCTTGTTGGTTTGATTTTGATTGCGGCATGAGCAAGGCAACGCGGTGCCGAAGCACCGCGTGGAAAATAATAAAGAGGGGAAGAAGCGCGGCGCCGTCGCGCCCCGCCAGACGAACCAAAGCCACGGCCGGTTCCGGGCCACAGGGGAACAAGGGAACCGGCGGCTGGTACCAGGATGCCGGCGTCGGAGTCGGGGGACCGGCCTTGCCGGTGCCGTGGTGGCAGAGCCAGCCGGCCGGAGCGGGCCGACCAGACCGTTGAAGAACCGGGGGTTCGAAACACCCGGCTGGCTGGACATAGCAGCCCCATTAAGGGGTCGCGGTTGCTACATGGGGGGGGGGGGGGGCAGCGCCCCCCGCATCCGAACGGCTCGGCCATTTGGCTGAGCCCCTGGCCAGCGCGCCGGGCCGGCTGCCCTGGTCGGTCCGCCAGACTGGGCTGCCAGGCCGGGCCGCGCCCAGGCTAGGCCGCACCCAGGTCAGGCCGGGCCAGGTCGTGCTAGACCCAATCCCGGTTCGGGTCGACCTGGTTCAGGCCTACCCTGGGGGTATCGGGCAGGGTCGGACTGGGGCCAAACCCCCTAATACAGAACCTCTTTGGTCTGTTTCCCATAACATGAGTTGCGGACCTCCGATCGATGTATCGTCAATTGCGTAGCGATCCTTGGATTGAGACGGTTGTTTTGGTATATTACACTCAAGGTTTCAGAGTACTTTGGGTTCAGTCAGGTTGGTTCGTACACGAAACCAACCGGGCCCTCGGAGCGGAAATACATATAACTTGAGCTCCGGACGTCAGATTGATCTGTCGACGACATGTTGGATTCCTCTTAGTGAGGTGGTCCTTTTGGATTACTACACTCGAGGTTTGGAAGCAGTTGGAGTACGGTCGGGTTGGTTTTGACTTAAATACAAACGGGGCCCCTGGGACGAAAAAGACAATAACTCTCAGACCGGGCGTCCGATTGATGCGCCGTCTATAACATTGTGTTCTTGTTGACGATAAGGAAATTTTGGATACATCAACTCTGTACTTTGTGTCAGTTGATGTATCAGCCCCTCAGCTCGTGGATCGGACCCTTCTGAACGAGCTTACTGTGTGCGGGAACCCTAGAGCTGGCTGCGACTTTGATGACGATGACGACTGTATAGAGATCCTCAGTGGATTCAACCACAACGACTACAACACTCATGGATCCTATGCGGATCAGTGCTACCGATCCTGTGTGGGTCAGATCCTATGTGGGTCAGTACTCAGCGGTTTTGTGTGGGCCAGCGCCTACAGATCCTGTGTGGGTCTGATCCTGTGTGGGTCATTGCGGGGGTTAGTTACCTATCGATCTTATGTGGGTCAGATCCTTTGTGGGTCATTGCGTGGGTTAGTACCTATCGATCCTTTATGGGTTCGATGACTTAGATGAATCAGTGGCTATATCTTATCATCTCTATCGTTATACGAAGAAGTATACCTGTGTGAGCTGAATCCTGCTTTTCTTTCCTTTGTGGATTGTGTTGTCCTATCCTGTGTGGATTACGTTTTTCTTTCCTGAGTGGAATGGGTTGTGATTTCCTATGTGTACTAGGTTTTACTAGGGCTCGGTGGTTGGAGCGAACTAGAATTGATGACTTAGGTATATGTATGGGCATATACCTAAGCAGTGTCTGATGTTACTTCATGATTGTATCTTTCCTTTTTGGATTATCCTTTGTGGATCCTGGGAGTCCTTCGGGGGTCTTGGGGTCCCTACTGAGTAGCTTATACTCACCCCTGCATGGGCTATGCCCGCACTACGTTGTGTTGGTTGCAGATGATGGACAACGCTGATCGTGGTTGAGGCTTGCGGAGCAGGACGGTACCTCAAGGTAGACCACTGGGCGGGGCGTACGCGGTGCAGACGGATGGACCCGAGGAGCTGTGGAGGCTATCTGTACTCACCCTTCAGGTGGGACTTCTAGTGGATGGCTCGACGTTGCGGATTTACATTCAGTTGCTGTTTTCCCTTCCCAGTTGTACTTTACTTTCAGTTTGGGTTTGTATTCTGGCCCACTTACTTTTCCACACTTACTTTTGTACTTAGTTTTAACTTATTGTTTACGTCTACTTCTTGCTTGCTCTGTGGTGTTTGTTTACATTACAAAGGAAATGCCTTCCCTTTTTACTGGGATTTACACCTTTGTGCTAGTCTCCAGCCCTAGGCCTATGAAAGGCGGGCTTGGGGGTAGTCACGACACGGGCCCCGAGGACGGGTCGTGAAAAATTGGTATCATAGGAGTTCGGGTCTACCGCAGAAATTTGGACTCTGATCTTTTTTTCTATGTGAAGCAATAGTGTTAAGCATATTGGGTGTGGTTATCAGCCCAGGGAGTCCAGTGTTGGTGCGGCAGCCGACATATCCGTACACTAGGACCCCGACTTCTGATTTCTGACTTAATGCACGAAAACATTGATTGCATGTGTGTTTCATGTTTTCATTGTGATTACTTTGTGTCAGCTCACGAGGTATACTGTTCTGACCGTGGCGCACCTGTCTCTTTTCTGGATGGCCCCACGACGACATCCAGCTAGGGTTCTGAGAGTTGTGCATGATGAGAGCCCACCGAGCGATGAGGCCTCGATACATGGCCCTTTGACATCAGAGGCACCGGCGGTACCGCTACCCGCCGAGCCACCAATGCTACCAGCCCCAGCCGCTGACGATGCATGTCGCCTTAGTGCACTGCACAAGTTTCAGTGCCAGCGACCACCCAGGTTCTGCGGGGAGACAGACCCCCAGATAGCCGAGGATTGGCTGGAGGCAGTGGTACAAGTTTTCAGGTTAGTGAGGACACCAGCAAACCTCATGGTGATCCTCGCAGCGAGCCTACTGCACGCGGCAACATGTAGATGGTGGAGCTTGATTCTACAGGTGCACGATGAGCCATCTCTCCTATTGACAGATTTTTGAGAGCCTCTTCCACTCAGAGTTCGTCCCAGCCACCCTCTGTGCGGTGCGTATCCAGGAGCTTCTACAGCTGCGGCAGGGAATCTTGACGGCATCCCAGTACTCATTGAGATTTACCAATCTCTCATGCTACTCGACAGACATGGTACGAGACCCATTCTTCCAGTCCCGGACCTTTGAGCAGGGATTGAGGCATGAGATCAGGGCATCGCTAATCTCCCTCAGCATTCCGACTCTGGCAGGAGTACTAGAGCGAGCCCTTTTGATCGAGAGCTTCCTTCCGGAGCCTTCATCAGCAGTGAGACCTACCTTGGGGCGGCACATAGCAGAGTCTTCTACAGCAGGCAGTCGACGGATGACTCATGGGTCCAGGAAGACCAGACCCTTAGGCAGATGACCTCAGGAAACTGGCTCAGCAGTGTGGGGCACACAGTGCGGATCCAGTCTTTCGAGAGGCAGACAGTGCAACACATCCGGCGGGCAGGGCCACATGGCACATGACTGCCCAACCCACCATGCCGAGGAGCAACAGACGGTTAAGGGGCCACCCAAGCAGAGGCAGAGGGTCAACCGTGGCGGTCCGCAGGGAGCAGGCGAATGAGGCAGAGGAGCTGGCCGAGCAGCAGGTGGTGGGTGACGCTTTGAGGCTCTACCAACACCACCACCAGGAGTCCCACCCCAACCACAGGGAGCTGGCGGGCATAGATAGCCACATCTACAGGAAGTGGAGGCCTACGACCACGGTGAACCCGAGATGATTCGAGGTACTATTTGTGTCTATTCTACCCTTGCTGAAGTTCTTATAGTAACATGAACGAGTCATTATTTCATAGCCACTACCCTTGTTCGGAGCTCTGAGATTCTGACAGATTCGTTGGCTCGATCCTTATGGCTAGAGACTCCTACGGGAGTAGACTCGACGATTACACACAGGTGCCGGCAATGTGAGCTTACTCTAGGAGGCGAGAGCTTCAGCTGGAATCTTCTTGTAGCGGTGTTGAGGCCTTACGATGTCATCTTGGGAATGGATTGGTTATCTATAGTCCATGATCAGATTGAATTTATTAGGCGCAAGGTGCGATGTGTACGCACCAACGGGAGAAGGTTCACCTTCACCGAAGAGAAGGGAGCCTTCACAGCACATGATGGACTCTCGTAGAGGAGAGGACAACCCATCAATCATCAGTTGTCTAGCCTCATCCTAGGAGCAGTTGACGTGTGGAGTACTAGTTTTCCAGCAGTGGTGGACCAGTATGAGGATGGTTCCCCCGACGATATTCCAGCACTACCTCCTCGTAGAGAGGTAGACTTTTATATTGACCTATACCCCAAGATAGCCCCGATATCCACTCCAGCGTATCGGATGGCCCCCGCTGAGCTTCGAGAGCTATGGGTACAGTTGGAGGACTTGTAGGGAAAGGGATTCATCCGACCCAGTGTTTCACCCTGGGCTTCCCCGATATTGTTCGCCAAGAAGGTAGAAGGGAGCTTGAGACTTTGTGTCGACTATCGTCTCTTGAACCAGGTGACAGTGAGGAAAAAGTATCCACTACCGAGGATTGATGACCTCTTCGATTAGCTCAAGGGAGCACAATGGTTCTCAAAGATAGACCTCGGGTCATGCTATCATCAGCACAGAGTTCGGGATGAGGACGTGCAGAAGATGGCCTTCAGATGTCGGTATGGACACTAAGAGTTCTTGGTTATTCACTTCCGCATAACCAATGCTCTAGTAGTGTTCATGGGCCTCATGAATAGGATCTTTCAGCCATACCTCATTCGATTTGTCATGGTCTTCATAGACGATATTTTGATATACTCGACGACTGAGGAGGAGCACACATACCACTTGCAGGTTGTACTTGACGCACTTCGAGAGCACCAGCTTTATGGAAAGCTCTCGAAGTGTCAGTTCTGGAAACCTGAGGTCCACTTCTTGGGACACGTCATCTCTGAGGCGGGAGTTGTGGTGGATACTGCAAAGATCGAGGCAGTGCTAGCTTGGGAGCCACCTAAGAGCGTGACATAGGTCCGATGTTTCTTGGGTCTAGCTGGATACTACCGAAGATTTGTGCCAGACTTCTCCAGAGTTGCGGAACCACTCTCAGCTTTGACGGAGAAGGGGAAACCCTTTATGTGGTCAGACAGATGTTAGCAGAGCATCCCGGAGCTAAGATAGAGATTGACCAGCGCACCTATCTTGAGGTTGACAGATGAGGGAGTAGAGTAAGTAGTCTACTGCGATGCATCAGGGACCGAACTCAGATGTGTCCTGATGCAGGAGGGGGCAGTGATCACCTATGGATCACATCAGTTGAGGCCCCATGAGCAGAACTACGCTACCCATGACCTGGAGTTAGCAGCAGTGGTGTTTGCTCTGAAGACATGGAAACACTATCTGATGGGTGAGCGCTTTACAGTCTATTCTGACCACCAGAGTCTCAGGTACATCTTCTCGCAGAAGGACCTGAACCTGAGACATCGGCAATGTCTCTAGTTCCTGCAGGACTATGACATTGAGATAGTCTATACTCTTGGAATGCAGAACGTAGTAGTCGATGCCCTCAGCAGGAGGACGGGCATTCAGCTACTTGGGGAGGCGACAGAGCAGATAACCGCTTTGTAGATATACTTCATGGATAGAGATGGAGCAGACTTCCTTCATTCACTCACAATCACTCCTCCACTACTGCAGCGGGTCAGAGAGGCATAGCGTGGGGACGCTGACTATTATACGCGGCGTGCACAGATATCTTCAGGACAGGCACCTGATGGATTCTCCTTGGGAGGAGAGCACACCATCCTTTTCAGAGGACGTACCTTGGTTCCAGTTGCATTACCGGAGGAGGTGCTGAGAGAGTTTCACACTTCTCCTTTGGCGGTATATCCTGGAGTGGAGAAGATGTACTAGGATCTCAGACGACAGCACTGGTGGCCGGGCATGAAGAAGGCTGTGGCAGAATTCATTTCCTGATGCCTCACCTACCAGCAGGTGAAGGCAGAGCACCAGGTACTAGTAGGCTTGGTACAACCCTTAGAGGTCCCGAAGTGGAAGTGGGATGGCATATATATGGAATTCATGACTGGACTTTAACGCACTTCCAGAGGTCATGACTCTATTTGGGTGTTTGTCGACCGACTCTCCAAGTCGGCTCACTTCTTACCCATCAGAGAGCAGGGATCAGTGGAGATATTGGGACGTCTTTACATTCATGAGATTTTACGGCTTCACGGTGTGCCATCATCTATCGTCTCCGATTGAGATGCTCTCTTTAAATCCTGGCTTTGGAAGGGGTTGCAGGAGGCGTTCGGGATGCAGCTACGTTTGAGCACCGACTTTCACCCTCAAACGGATGGTCAGACGGAGAGGACTATTCAGACTCTCGAGGAAATGCTCCGCGCATCTGTCCTCGACTTTGGTCACAGATGGGAGGACCACCTACCCTTGGTGGAGTTCGCGTAAAACAATAGCTACCACTCCACCATCGGGATGGCACCATAAGAGGCGTTGTGCGGCTGACCTTGCAGGTCACCTCTGTGCTGGACAGACCCTGGGGAATCAGCGCTTGTGGGACCAGAGATGGTCCAAGACATGACGGATAAGGTCCAGATCATCTAGGAGCGGATGAGGACAGCTCACAACCGGCAAACGTCCTATGCTGACAGGAGGTGGAGGCCACTGGAGTTCGAGGATGGTGACCACATCTTTTTGCGAGTCTCACCTCAACGTGGATTACAGAGATTTGGCTGAGGCGACAAGTTATCTTCGCGCTTCATCAGACCTTTCCAGGTCCTCAGCAGGATTGGAGAGGTGGCTTATCGCCTGGCTCTACCACCTCAGTTGCACCGGGTGCACGACGTCTTCTACGTATCCCAACTGAGGAGATACATGCACGACCCAACGCATATCATTGACCATGGGGAGATGGAAGTTGATGATGGGGTGACTTTTTCGGAGGTCCTGGTGGAGATTGAGGATCGAAAGGAGTGGGTCCTACGTGGATGGTCGATTCCTCTAATGCGCATCAGATGGCCGCACAAGAACCTCCATGAGAGCACTTGGGAGCAGGAGGCTTAGATGCGTGCTCAGTACCCACATTTGTTTCCCTAGTTTCTGTTGTATCTTTACGGGGACGTAAATCCCTGATTTGGGAGTGATATAATGACCCGAAAAATTCAAGGACATTTCTTTTCTTTATTTTCTTTGGAACTTTACAAGAACGCAGTGTATGACTGCACCTAATTCCGAGGCCCGGTGTGCCTGGAATCTTTTTTCGAAGTTTAGCTCGGGTATGTTCAGTGAACAAATGAGAAGGTTTTTCTAACTTTTGAACCGGTGCTCAGAATCGAATTCTGAGGGCACCAATGGAATCGTAGTGCCGGTAATTGCTTAGAAACACCTTTTCTGGAGTTGCATTTTCTCGTGTGTGGTTTTTAATTTTTGGGGTTAAGTTAAAGAATAAAATAAAGTGGTGCGACAATTTATTTTATTTTATTTACTTAATGCGGCTTAACCTAAGTTAAGCGGATAAGATGGGACCCACAATATCCTACCCACTTGGTAGGATATTTGTGAGGTGGGGCCTGCACGAGCCCCACCGTTTCTTTCCCTCTAAGTAACGCACCCGCACCCCCTTTTTAATGTAGTCAACAATGCATTTATTTGGATTAAGAAACACCTCATTAATTTGGGCGGTTAAATCATTACAATTAATTCATTGAATTAATTGGTCATTTATTTTCTTTTCAATTTCGAAAGCTTAGGTTATGATAATAAAATAAGTGTTGGACTTATTTTATTTCGTTGGATTTCTGGTTGTGGAAGCCTTTGGGGGAAAAGGAGAGGATTCTTCGTTCTTCGATGAAGAACGCGAAGAACGCACCGCTGCCGAAGAAGAATGCTGACCTCCGACGGCAGACGACGGCGGGAGACACCTTCCTCGGAGATCACCTAACGCCAACCACATTCCTTCTGCGGCGATCCTCTTCATCCGTGACGATCCTCTTCTTCCGCGACGGTTAATTCTGTGACGAACGCTCGTTCAACGACAACGTTGAGGTAGGGGTTTATTTTGTATTTTTTCTTCCGTCACCATCTTCATTTGTTTTGAGCAACCTGATATCGCAATAAAGGGGGGAGGTCGGACCGTACGAACACGACCGACCCTCCTCCCCCTTGTTGGTTTTATTTTGATTGCGGCATGAGCAAGGCAAGGCGGTGCCGATGCATCGTGCGGAAAATATTAAAGAAGGGGAAGAAGCGCAGTGTCGTCGCGCTGCACCAGACAAACCAAGGCCACGGCCGGTTCCAGGCCACGGCGGAACAGGGGAACCAGAGGCCGGTACCGGGCCGCCGGCGTCGGAGCAGGGGGACCGGCCTTGCTGGTCCTGTGGCGGCAGATCCGGCAGGCCGGACTGTGGATGAATCGGTTGTTTGAAACCCCCGACTGGCTGGACGTAGCGGACCCATTAAGGGGCCGCGGTTGCTACACGCGAGAACAGCGCCCCCCGCATCCGAACGGCTCGGACATTCGGCCAAGCCCTTGGCCAGCACGTCGGGCCGGCTTCCCTGGCTGGTCTGCCAGACCGGGCTGCGCCATCCGGGCCGGGCCGGGCCGCACCCAAGTGGGCCGGACCCGAGCCCGGTTTTGTTCGACCTGGTTCGGGCCGACCCTGGGGGTATCGGGCCGGGTCAGACTGGGCCTGAACCCCCTAATACCGAACCTCTTCGGTCCGTTGCCCATAACTTGAGCTACAGACCTCCGATCGATGCACTGTCTGTTGTGTAGCGATCCTTGGATCAAGACTGTTGTTTAGGTATATTACACTCAAGGTTTCAGAGTACTTTGGATTTAGCCGAGTTGGTTTGTACACAAAACAAACCCGACCCTTGGAGAGGAAACACTTATAACTTGAGCTTCGGACGTCCGATTGACGTGCCATCGACTTGTTGGATTCCTCTTAGTGAGATGGACCTTTTGGCTTACTCCAATCGCGGTTTGGAAGTAGTTGGAGTATGGTCGGGTTGGCTTTGACCAAAAAACCAACCGGGCCCCTGGGACGAAAAAGCCAATAACTCTCAGACCGGACGTCCAATTGACGCACCGTCTGTGACGTTGAGTTCCTGTTGACGATACAGAACTTTTGGATACATCAACTTCAGAGTTTGTGTCAGTTGATTTATCAGCCCCTCGGATCATGGAGAAAACCCTCTCGAACGAGCTTGCTGTGTGCGGGAACCCTAGAGCTGGCTGGGACTGCGACGACGACGATGACTGTACAGAGATCCTCAGTGGATTCAACGGCGACGACTACAGCACTCCGCGATCCTACATGGATCATTGTTACCGATCCTTTGTGGGTCAGATCCTGTGTGGGTCAGCGCTCAACGATCTTGTGTGGCCTAGTGCCTTCAGATCCTGTGTGGGTCCGATCCTGTGTGGGTCATTACGGGGGTTAGTTACCTATCGATCATGTGTGGGTCAGATCCTTTGTGGGTCATTGCGGAGGTTAGTACCTATCGATCCTTTGTGGGTCCGATGACTTAGATGAATTAGTGGATATATCTGATCATCTCTATCATCATACGAAGAAGTATACCTGTGTGAGCTGAATCCTGCTTTTCTTTCCTTAGTGGATTTTTTTGTGCTATCCTGTGTGGATTACGTTTTGCTTTCCTGTGTGGACTGGGTTGTGATTTCCTCTGTGGACTGGGTTGTACTTGGCCTCAGAGGTTGAATTGATGACTTATGTATATGTATGGGCATATACCTAAGCAGTGTCTAATGTTAATTCATGATTCTATATTTCCTTTTTGGATTATCCTTTGTGGATTCTGGGAGACCTTCGGGGGTTTTGGGGTCCCTACTGAGTAGCTTATACTCACCCCTGCACGGGCTATGCCCGCACTACGTTGTGTTGGTTGCAGATGATGGACAGAGCTGATCGTGGTTGAGGCTTGTGGAGCAGGACGGTACCTAGAGGTGGACCACTGGGTGGGACGTACTCGGTGCGGACGGCTGGACCCGAGGAGCTGTGGAGGCTATCTGTACTCACGCTTCAGGTGGGACTTCTAGTGGACGGCTAGATGTTACGGCTTTACTTTCAGTTGTTTTTTTTTCCTTCCCAGTTTTACATTACTTTCAGTTTGGGTTTATATTCTGTCCCACTTACTTTTCCACACTTACTCTTGTACCAAGTTTTTACTTAGTGTTTACTTCTACTACTTTCTTTCTCTGTGGTGTTTGTTTAATTTATAAAGGCAATGCCTTCCCTTTTTACCGGGATTTACGCCTTGGTGCTAGTCTCCAGCCCCTGGCCTATGGAAGGCGGGCTTGGGGTAGTCACGACACGGGCCCCGAGGATGGGTCGTGACAAAAATAACCAAAAAATAATAATAAACATTAAATACTCAATATTTTACATTAGTATACAATATAGCTCAAAACATAACCCAACATATTAAACAATATCTTAGTAAAATATGACAACAAAATTCATAATTGAAAAGAATGAAAATATCACATGACATCAAGACACCCTAGTGGCCTAAAAACTAGTAACTCCCAACCCATTGAAAGCTAAAAAATAAAATTTTATTCCCATGTCATCAAGAATTCCCAACTCATTCTACAAGGAAAAAACTTATTAACACTATTTACATAAATAATTTTAAAATAATCTAAGCTAGTTTAAATCAAAATATAAACAAGTTCTAAGAAAAAACATTTTCAAAGTCCTAAAAACATTATAAATTATTTGTAATACCCATAGCCATGTATCCATAAACACACACCCATGAAATCCCATTCAAGAGTTTCATATTAATGATTGATCTCTCATCGATCCACCAATTCATCATAAGTTGAGAAATACCATGTTCCCTAATGACACACGTCTCTTCTATAGGTTAATATAAATGAATGCACTCACACCAAAAATGTGTTCCAATTTCCATGGTAAATAATTTCACCTAAAACCTTTATTTATTTTAATAATTTCAATAACCATTTTCCATGTGTTAAAAAAATAGTAATTTTAAACCCATCATTTCCAAATTATCATCAATATGAATTTCCTAAACAACTATCCAGTTTAAACAATTCCGAAGCCCTAACCCAAAAGGGGTTTCTAACATCAATCAAACATATTTCACAAAATATTCAATAAAAACAATTAATTAAAACTAACCCTTTATGTTTTATGAAAAAAAGAGATGAGAGAGAATATACCTATCTCTCAACAGTTGGAGAAAATAAAGAATGTTTTTTAACGCTTCTCCATCCGATCATTAATCATGTTCCCTTCACTAGATCCATTAAGATGTTATCAATATTGCCATCACACAACATAGATGTACCCATAATGAACTAGTTTTTTTGGTTTTGTTGGAGAGAGAGATAAGAATAATAGATTAAGTAAGAATAAGGAATAATTGGTACTTATAGAAAAATATGAATCTCCAACACACTTTTATTCAATGAATAATCACTTACAGTTAAAAGTTATTAATCTCTAAGGACTTGGGGGAAATTAATTTTAGATATTAATATAATTGGTGATTAATTAGGGTTAGGGGACATAATTTGGATTAGATAAAAAAATTAGGGTTCTAACAGTATACTACCTGACTAGGTTTCATGGTTAGGAACCGTGTGGTGATACACTCTCAACACAACCCCCTTGCATGGTTGTACTATATAGTGTGTTTTTTGTGTTTTCCCCTAAAACGCACATGATTTGTAAAAACCATGCGCTAACCACTCATTTTCTCAATTAACATTTTCCTCCCTTTCATGGTTTTATGTAGGTGGTACACAACTTATATAAGTTGTTCACAAACTATGAACCACTATAAATGAATCCAAAACAATACAAAATACCTCAAAGCCTCCATAAAATCATCCCAATAAATATATAAATAAAAGTACATAAAAATGATTATGTAACTAAAACCATGGGTGATACATTCACCCCACCACTGGTCTTTCTGTCCTTAGAATGGAGAAAACTGGTATTGTTCTGGAAGCATTTGGGCCACTTCTCAAACATTTACTTTTATTTCTCCCATGTTTCTTCTAAAATCTACCATGCTACAATAATACCCATAACAGACTAATTCATTCCCTTGAATTATATTCTTTTTCTCGTCCAAAATATTTATCCTTAATTAAATCATTATAGCATCTGACTCATGGTCAATGTGATCCAATCGAATCACATGGTCTTGATTAGTTTGGTACATTTTCAACTACGATCCATGAAATACATTGTGCACTGAATAAAACATTGGTTGAAATTCTAACAGATATTCCAGCTCACCAACCTGTTAAACTATTCTAAAGGGAATATGTACTATGTGGATAACTTTCTTTTTTTACCAAAATAATTATTCCAAAACCTTGGAGAGATTATCAAGAAGTCATGACGGGCTACCTCAAATGATAACATTCATCAACAATAGTCCTCATATTATGTTGGATGACTTTGAGTCATCACCATTCCATATCAGATCATCTAAATCACCTATATTATCTCATGCACTAGGCTTGTTCTGATTAGTTAATTATCACATCTTTTCACCCAATAAAGTGGATAATAACCAGGGAAACCATACAATCCGTTAAAAGGATCTATATAAATTTAGGTCTGATAAATATTATTGTACAAAAACTCCAATTAATGTATATTCTCCTCCCATGATAAACCAAAATCCATCACACAATACCCATTCATGTCTCAAATATTTGTATTTTTCTTTTAAATTCTATATCTATTTGAGGATAATAATATATCATCATAGTAAACATGTTTCCAAGGGATTTTTTAAGTATTTCAAAAAATGAGATAAAAAACTGGGGTCTGATTTATAAAAAATAGTGAATAGAATTATATATATCTTTAAAATTTTCAGAATGTATATTTTGGAAAATTCTTTCATTGTATTCATCTCATGAATATAGATGAAGTGATCTGACTTTGTAAGAAGATCCATAATAACCTTTCATGACTAAACCTAATTTTTATTTATGTGTATAATATAATATTATATATATTATAAGAATAAAAATAATGTTTTTTTCTTTATATATCACTTAAGTATTATAAAGGTGTAATTGATTGACAAATGGGAAAAGGGTCATATTTTAGAATTATTGGTTTTTATAGAAGAAATAGAATCATCCAATGAAATTAATTAATGTTTTGGGTTTTTTATGATTTATCACATTATTTTTAACATTAATTACTTGATTTTCCCTTTACTGATGTGAAAAATGTTACAATGATTACTATTTATAATGAAAAAAAGGGAAATGTTTTTTAAATTTTGAAATCATAGTTCCAAATATTAAATTTCAATATCTGGAATACATTAATTTAATATTAAAAAGCCAAACACAATGAGAAACCATTTTTTATAAAATAAATTTACGAATAAAATGTTTTTACACTAAATTAAACCATAAAATTGATTAAAAAGATATTAATTCAATTATTACTACTCTAATAAAAGTATTTTTACTTTTAAAACATTTTAAATCAAATTTTAACATTTAAAATAGTTGAAACAAAAATATTGTTTCCAATGAAAATAATTACTTTACACTATGCAATGGAAAATCTATTATTATAGGGAAATCCAAAAAAATCAATATATGTTAATTTTAATATTATGATATCATAATTAAGTTCATTTTTTAAAATATAATTTCTATTTTTTTATAAATTAATTATAATTACCACACAAAAAATAAAAGATTAAACAATATTTGAATAAAATGTATTTTTCATGCATATAATAATTTTATTAAAAGTTTAGTATATATTAATTAATAATAAATATATTATATATAACTAGTATACATATTTTCAAAATATGGTTAACCCCCTTCATTCATTCCAATTTAGTGGTTGTTTATAACCATCATTTTTAAATAATATTATTTTTTGGTTTATTTAAAATCGTTGTTATGTTCTCGGACATAGTGTTCTTTTAAAATATCATGGTGTTACATTTTCCCCCATTTAATAAATTTTGTTCTCACATTTTATACTTCTAGTGGTTAGTCAAGGGTTTGATATTTGAAATTTTCTTTATGGAAAAGCCACATTGTCAAAAATTATTAATAAAATTTCCTCTTAAAATGAGGGAAAGGTGAATATGACTGTCATCTAGAATAACAAAAAAATTGATTCCCAAGTAGAAGAAATCTAGTGGGAAGTAAAAATATAGACATTGATTTTAGAAGAAACACCCATGGACTAATATATATTTATGTGAACATGTTCCGGAGAAAATTCAAAAACAAAAAAATATAAATATGTGATAGTTGGGAAGACCATTAATTCATTGAAAATGATCATAATAAAATATATTTTTTATTTCAGGAATCCTTTCCTAGATATGTGGAATTCCTTTTTCATTTGTCTTAAGATCATAAGGAAATATACTTTCATGAAATGTATAAATACATCCTTTAATGAATTTACACTACAATATTATCATTTCTCTAAATTGTGTGTATTTCAGATGAATTTTTATCCCTGAAGAACTACAATAACTTTTAATTGTAAATAAGTCACATAAATGTATTAAAAGTCATTCCTCCTAACTGTAGGTAGTTTACAATAACAAAGTAGTTACCATGGGTTATCTAATAATATGTCAATCTCTAAAAACTCATACAAAATCCTAAAAGTATAACTTAATAAATTTCATAAATAGTTAACATTAAGAAACCTCCAATATATTTCTGAAGAAATTAAAAACCAAAAATATTTCATTAATCATTTATTCCTAGAAAAAATAATGTACCTCATAGTGTCAAATACCAAACATCAGAATACCTTGATCACATGTTCTCATAAAACATACTAAAAACTTGAATAATAATAAAACCCCAATAAATACATAACTCATTCGAAAAATAACTCACTTCTTAGTCCGTATAACCCTTAAATCCAAAAAATCGGTAAACTCCCTAATGAATTACATTTTTATCAAATTAGTATTCATTTTAAAGATCTCCAATATTATCCATTTTACTTCTTCAGTTTAAATAATCTTCTTAACCTAAATAAACATTATTAACTCAACATCAGAAATATATTAAGGGTTGTTTTCTCCCTTTTTATGTATTCTCAAAAAAATATCACCTTACCACTAAATCAATATTCTTAGTTATCAGTACCATTGTACATATTATTTAAAACCATTAAATAAAAACTATTTTAGGTCAATCCATATATATTCATGATTCTTATAACCAAAATATAATTTATAAACATAATTATTGAATTCAAATACACGTGTAATTTAATCATTCCATTTTGGATGCAATGATTTCATAAGATTGGACTTTTCCATATAAATTCATTTGTGGTAGGTTTCTATAATGGTTGGAGAATTGATTTGAATAATTACCCATCTCTTAACTATTGAAGTATTGGATATTAGTGGATTATTTCTTATCCATATAGTCATTATTTAGATGACCCATATATACAAGTGTGACAAACTCTCACACACTACCAGTATTTTATAGGATGTTTCTTTTCACAATTTTCACATGATGAAAATTGGTTCATTTTTTATTCTTCTTTAACACTATTTCTTTTTTATGGGTGCACATTAAACCTCTTCTTCTCTTGATTTATCTTCACGATATAGGATTTAGTAAATTTATTTTTCGTATTAGTGGCACTTTTCACTATGTCATCATATGAAAAAAAAATTTTATTAAAGACTACTACTCTTCAAAGAATCAGATTAATCCCACTAAATAAATAGTCAATATTTCTCTCTAAGTAACATATATATTCTTAAGAATTAAGGGGAAATCATGTGAAGCTATCCTCATATTACAACACAATTTATTCTTCCTTATTATTTAAAGTAAAAAACCTCCCCATCTATTTCAGCTCATTTTTCTGAAGGGAATTATTTATCAAATAAAATAACATTAAAAAATTTCTATTTCATGCCTTCAATTTATTTTACCTCTTTATTGTTCTAGATCAATGACCATCACTGATCGATATATACTTTTAAAAATATACTATCCGAATAATATTTTTACTTTAATTGCAAACTAAATTTGTGAATATCTTCTGGATATATTTAATACATTTCTCATCTACCAATGGATTAGTCATTCCACTAAAATAAATAGGATTTTATTGCATGAAATGATCCAACATCAGTGAATCACACTATGTAACAACATTTTTATTTAATAAGGTAATGGTTATTTTTCACAAACATACAGAAATATCCTAATATGTCCATTATCAGCTCAGTTCCAACATGATATATATTGGTTTTCATAGTAGGGAAATCCCAACATTATCTGCAATAGTTGATTCCTTTTCTTCAATTAGGAACCATCACTAAATAATTTCGCATGATGAGTTACCTCATAATCATCAGGAATATTTATTTATAAAATAATATCCCCATATTGGTAAATGTTATTTATTACTATAAGAGTTCATCATAATTTTTATGTTAACTATGTTTATTTAAAATCTAATTCCCAATTCTTTTACAAAATAATCTTAGAAAAAAACTCTACACACCTAGATTCAAGTAGCATAGAGTCAGAGGTTTCCTTATTAAATTGGAATAAGATATAAGTGGTCACATTCTAATGGAACAAATAGTTTATTGGTCTTGAAAAACTAGGTATAAACATTCTTACCATTTTACGTTGGAAATAAAATATAAAACAAAGTGAGAGTAATTATTATGTATCCTTTAAATCCTTTAAGGATTCCTTATTTATATCATGGGTAAAGTTAAAAAAATAAGGATGATTATAGATTCTCATTAAGGGTTATGTACAATGGAATTTATCATTAGAAAATAAGTAATAATTAATATAACATTGTTAGTAACTAAAACCACATTTTAATTAATAAAAAACAAGAGAATAAAATTAATCCATGGGTAATATCAATGAAAAAATCTTATGGATAGTAATAAAATAATTGTTAATGAATAAAATGTTGAATGTTGGATTTCATGATCTTAGAAATCATGATATCTCTAACATAAAATCCTTGTTCCAAGAGAGTTTAAATTGGGGGTATGTGTAAACCAAAAAATTATTTAATCATTCCAATAAACTTGTTTCATGATACCTTTCAAGCATAATGGGGATATATAACTCTAGGGACTAACCATCACTTTATTTTTAATGCATTCCTTATATATTGAATGATCAATTTTATTCATGAACAATAATACTTGTGAAAGAATTTCGATATTGAGTGAAGTATATAAAATATCAATATTTCCATATACAAAAAAATAGATTTCAATATAAGACAACATATATAGAAATTGTATACAGTTTTCAAAATAATCACATCCCTAATACATAGAATATTTATTTTTAAAAAAAATGTATTTTCTAATTATAACATCCCAACCTTAAACATTACATAATCTAGTGTCTTAATACTATAATTCATTTTATAGAATTCCCAAATATCATTTCTATTTTTAGTGTTATAAAATTATTTCATAAATATTATATTAAAATACTATATATTACTAAGTGTACACTTGTACTCGGTTTCCATTTTCTCCAAGAAACAAAAATTTTAAAAAATAATAAGTTTTCTCTTCACAAAACATCTTCACAATATTTATATTGACTAAATACTTGTATATGTGTATCAATAAAACATTGGGAATAAAATTTTAAAATAAGTTATGAGCATAAAATCAATGTAATGGACATAATAAAAAGGAAAACAATTAATCTATTAATACTTATAAAATATTCCTTTTTTTAAATAAACTCTAGCATCAAGATAAACACATTATTTACCCAAAGATAACATTAAATATGAAAATATATTTATAAAACATTTCATAAGAAATGTTAAAGGAACAAATAATACTCATAAAGGTTTCTTTTTAATCATGAAACCCATAAGACCTATTTTCAAAAAGCTATACGTTTTACTGTTAAGAAGTGGAAATTATTTTACTGTTTAAAATCCTAATTATATTACTTTATAAAATAATAAATTTAAATAAAAATACATATAAGAAATTGATAAATTATATAGGTAACATAGACATAATTCTTATGGAAATGTTATAATCTCTCTTAAAAATGGAATAACCAATACAGTCAACTTCCATACCCAATGCGTTGGAAGGCTATAACGGACCCACCCATTAATGGTTTATAAGTGAACCACCCATTATTGGTCTATAAGGGAACAAAAATTAATTTCAACCAATATAAATGAACCATAAAATAATTATAAAATGTGAATATTTAAATTTCATCCTTAAACTCATAATAAATTCTTTCCACCCATAGGAAAATATTTTTGAACATCTAAATATAGATTCCATTTAAAAACCATTTAATAAATAATAAGAACAAAGGAACTAAGGGTTTTTTATTTGACGAATCATAAAATATTTTAAAATAATTAAAATATAAAATAATTCTTATGGTTGTGTAAAAATTATTTCTCACGGTCTAATTTAAAATAAAATATTCATTTTTTATTTTCTAAAGATTGTCAAAACATTTGGTAAAAATATTCCTTCGAAAAAATGTTGAAATAAATTCAAAAGTGAAATAGAATTTCCTTTATAATTAATTTATGTACATATAAATACATCAATTAAAAAATTTCAAGAATATTTATATGGAAGTAAATTATTTATAAAATAAATCTTTAAAACATGTTAAAATAAGATTTTAAACTGATGTATCCTATACCTCAAGTCTGAATTGTCATGTACACTATTTATATTACAAAATAATAACCTTACGGTAAATATTTACCTTATTAAGAACATTTTTTACTTTTATTATTCCTTTTAATTTATTAATTACCATGTAATATTCAATTACTTACTTAATTAGGTTGACGTCAGACATATTGACAATATTCAGCTCAGATGTCCAAAATGATATCGGTAGGATGGAAATTGCCAAAGTGGTTATTATTCCACCATATCCATAATAATAACCATAAACTAATAATAATTTTTATACATCAATTATACTTTTAAAACTAAAAATAAAATGTTGTTATGAAAAATGAACTATGTTACAATACTGACAACAACTGATCGTACGTACGAATGAGTAATATTTACATTTTATCAAAGATCATTACAGAAATTATATAAGAATTATTTTAACTTTTATGAATAATATTTATATCATAAATAACTTATTATTTCATTATATTTTCTTATATTAATCTTTTATGAGATGTGGTGATGAAAACGAATCACAATGCTTCATAGAGGCGGTAGCTCACATGTATGCACAAACGACGTTATCATTTATTCAGTGAATGGAAAGGTAAAACACTAAATGATATATCATATTTTATAAATGAAAAATTATTAATTATTAATATATATATATATTCTATAATTATAACCATCCGAGAGATATGGTGATGGAAAATGAATTACAACAGATCACAAGGAGGTACTCTTCCATACACACGAGCAACATATTTGTATCCCATTTAATAGAATAGGATATGAATTAAGGTTTTTTAATTAGCATTATAAAATTCATTAAAATTAAGATAGTGGTTTTATTATTTTTTCATGTTAGAAAAATATTTTAAGGAGGTAGATGAATAAATTGAACAAAAATTCCAAGATAAGAACTATACCTCTTGTTCAGACAACCACTTATGGTTTACACCAAAAGATTCCTTAATATGGTTTCTGATCAAATAATGAATTATATAAAATTATAAGGGATGTAATTAAATTATTTTTTTACATCTTTTCCAAATGAAAATAATTTTTTATGACTGAATAAAAGAGGAGAAAGATTTCCCTTTTATAAGTGGGGGGAGGGGTACTCTTGGAATTATGTAAAATTTTAAATTAATAAAAATTAATATTCATTTAAAAAAGTATCCAAACCAATTTATTATTATTATATGACGTGTATGGGTATATGTAATCTCATAATATAAAATTTTAGACAATTTAAGTTGTGTTTTCATAATTATTTGTTTGTGTCAACCACCCATCAACCCTTTTGACTATAACCATGAAACAAAGTTGTTTAATCACTAGGATTCAATATAGTTTCTATAAAAGGGAAAAATTTACATAAATGGACAGTGTATGATATTGTAAACCATATCCCATTAATATAGATTAAGATAATATTTTAATGGATTTTAAATCATTTAATTAAGCATTATTTAACATAAAATTTCATTAATGTTATTTTTGACAACATTCATCAAATTTGAATTTAAAAAAAAGTCAAGAAAAATAATGAATTAGAATAAATTTTTTTAAAAACAAACAATTTTTTTATGATTATCTAAATAATTAATGGGACACTATAAATCACTAAGATAATATTATTTTCCGAGTTTTTAAATCACCTTATTGGGTTTTCAATAGTTTGCAAAAGTGTTATGTCAGTGTAGATTAAGGATTTGAGGTAATTATTTAATTACTAAAAATTACAAATAAACTACCCTGATGATAAAAATAAATTATATTTACATTTATATTTATAAGTAAACATATCCTCTGTTTATCCTAATTTCAAAAACTTAGTGTTAACAAAATAATGAGAATTCCATTTTCGACTTTTCATTGTACAAAAAAATATAATGGTCCAAATAATGGCCTATTGGAAAAAGGGATAGATGTGAAATTTGGATAATTATTAATTATATATACTCAATAAATAAAATTAATTCAAGTTTTATGAACTTTGTTTTATTTCTTATCATATTATTTTTAGAAAAATTAACCGATTTCGCATTACCAAAGTGGAAACACATTTACTAATGTTACTAATTATATTGACTAAAAAATGGATGTATTTACAAAATATGGAAATAAATATTCACATTTATGAATTAAATTTTTAAAATTCAATTTTCATAAGTGGCGTAATTCATTTTAAAATTAAACCCATAAAATGTACCAAAAATGGTATTTTTTACAAATGCCATTTTGTGTATAAATATTTTCTATTTGAAATTAATTTTTAAAATTAATTACAAATAATAAAATTGGATTATATTTAATAATATTTAACCAATTAAATTTTCAGAACTTATCCAACATTTAATTTTACATGATAAGTACTTTAAAAGAAAATATTGTTCTCAATAAACATCAATATCTTTCATTATTCATTTAAAAGTCAATGTTTTTAGAAATTTATCAAAAACTAAACCTAAGATAATTTAAATACACTAATTTAAAAAATGATATAATTTTTATCAAATATTTTTTCTAAATATTCCCTAAATTTATTATTATGTTTTCTGACAAAATTGAAATACAATCCATTTTTTAAGAAAATTTTTTTTGAAGTGTAAAATGACATTAGTGAAATTAAGTGATTATTAATTAAGAATTATTCAATAATTTTTTATTTTTTAGGACCTTAATACTTAAATTTCTTAATGATATTAATCCAATTGATACACTCTAATTCAATGGGTAGGTCATAATGTTCACATTTAAATATAATATTTTGTGTTTCATTTAATCTTGATGTTGCATGTCGCGTATTATATCGAATATAATGTCATTATTTAAAAATATCAGGGTGTAACATTATTCCCACATTCATAAATTTGATCCTCATAATTTAAACTCAAACTTGAAAATCAAATGTTTCCGTTCTAAAAATTACTTTTTTGAATCCTACTTCATAGAAATGGTTAATAAAACATCCTCTTGAAAATAGGGAAGAGAAATATGAAGGTCAAGTGTAATATCACATAACTAGGTTTCCAAATAGTAAAAATTAGTATGAATTGAAAATATAGACATTAAAGAAAATAATAATTTAAAAATAATTATGGAGAGTGACAAAGATCTTTAGTAGAGAAATCTAATGATCATGAAAATGTTAATGACCCCAAAACCATAAACCAAAGATGTATAAGAAAGGACATATATTCATTGGAAATGAAGGTAATGTGAGAATGATTTTGTTTCAAGATCATTTTCCTAGAGTTTAAGAATTACATTACCATATAGGATAATGACATAAGGAAACATTATTTATTAACAAGTATAAATCAATACTTTAAACACTTTTCACCTCAATTCCATATTTATTCCCCAAAAGATTAGTATTTATGATGAATTGTTTAGGAATGAAGCAATAAAATCAAATTATAAAGGATCAAATAATCCAAAATGATAAAATTAAGATATTCATCCTATATTTAGACATTTATTAAAACCAAAATGTTTAGAAGGATATAATTTTCAAAATGAATAAAACTTCATATAAATACTTTCAACTTTAATTTCCAACACTCTAAAAATAACACTCATAGGTCAACTTAGATTATGTGACAAATGAATTTCTTAAAAATAATTAAAAAAATTATATACATTTTCGATGCCCAAAATCATAATTATTTTATTACATATTCTTTATTGAATAATATTAAATTTATCTAAAATAAACATGAGTTAATCAAAAATTCATTTACCCAAAAATGTATATACGCTAAAAATATAATCTCCAAAAATATGCAAACCATTTCCATAAATAACATATATCACCATAAATTTCAATTAAAATAATTTGTTCTTCTAGAAAATAATTCATCCTTCATTCCCCAAATAATTTCTTTTAATGTTTTATATACCTAAACCATATAAAGTTCCCAAAATAAAGAAATTCTTCCAAAATTACATTAGTCACTTAATTACAAAATTAATTTTCATTCCTATAGTTATTTAGATGATAACAAATATGTTCCCAAAGTCAACTTAATAATTATCTTCCAAATCATTAAAGTGAAAAATCAACTTCATACTAAATAGGACATCATGTAGGGAATTGGTAGGTGACATGCCCTGGACTCCTTTCAATTGTGGGATTAAGACCCCGCCTCCTTTTCATATGTGATGCGCTATCACTCAGCCTAAGGATTTTTCCATTTATAAATCTATATAATTCATATAAAATTCCTATAAATATAACTAACATCCAAAAAAATAAAATTAATAACTAATGATTATATAAACCCTAAAGGTTATTAATATCTTAAAACATATGTCCACAAATTATAATGGTATTCATTCTCAAAAAAAATTCACATGTAAAACTTAAGGGTCACATATACATCAAAAATCAACCCAAACATAGTATATATTTACCAGCGTACCCTCATCGCATAAAAAATCAAAATATTATTAATTTTTTAAAATTATGATAAACGATAAATCTACTTTCATCCCATGACTCTTGAATCCCTATATGTGGACCCCTTAATCATTAAATTTTCAATATAATCTGTTAAAAAACATTTACCATCTTATTCTTTAAAAAATATTTCATAAAAACTCAAATATGAATAATTTTATAAGATTGAGAAATATGAAAACATAATATAAGATAAAATCCATACCTTTTATATATTATTTATTTTTTCCACATCTTCAACTATAATGGAAATAGGAATTTATAAAAATGTATCTATATAATATTGAATCAATTTTCATAATTCCTATACTCCCTACATCTGAAAAATTCAATTGATACCTTCAGAAAAACATTATTCACCTTAAAGAAGATAACAAAATGATTGAGTTATTCTTGGAAGACTGATTATTTATTCCCATATTTACAATATAAAAAATATATTCCCATTATTTTAAGACATTTTTATAGGTTATTTTTCTCACATTCATGACACATATAATTATAAATATTTTAACCTTTATGTTATTTATCATATATACTTATATATAGATTCATTTATCTATTATTTTATGCATTAGTAAACTCACGTAGGTTCATATTGTTAATAATGACTCATGATATCTTGTTCATAATAACCATAAGAGTTTTCACAACAACACTCATTTCATTAGGTTACTCATTTAGGCAACCACCAAATTTTTCTATACCTCCATTTTAAATTTGGGGACTAGAAAATCCATCCATTCACTGAAACCAAAATAGTTAGTGTTATATTGTTAATAAAATAATAATAAACCATATTATGTAAAGGATAATCACTAATATATCCTTAACCATGATATTTTTAACTCTTTTTATTTATCTAAAATTACTAAATTATTTATAATGTACTAACTATTGTTATTATATAAAACTTTTAACTTTTTATCGAATAACATTATCTCCTATAAATCTATAAAAATCATTTCTATAATACTAACTACAAGCATTTATCCTTAAACATTACATAATCTAGTCTATTTAGAATTGAATTAATTTTCTTTCATTCTTAAATATCTCATAGGTTTAAAGTTTTAGATAATTCTGTTATAAATATTATATAAAATTCAAATATATTACAAAGTGTACACATCTACTCAATATCCATTTTATCCAACAAAACAAAATTATTAATATATTACAAGTATTTTTTCATGAAAATATTCACAATATTCAAACTATCCACACAATTCTCAATAATAATCCTTAAAACCCTAAGAAAAATATTTTAAAATGTGGTATGATCATACAAATATCATTACGTAATAAAAAAAGAGTTAAACCATTAGTCCTTGAATAATTATAAAAAAACAATTTTCAAAATACAATTTTAGCTCAAAATACACAATATATCAAATAAAAATAATAATATTCTCTACCAAAATAATTACATACATTTAAAAATAAATCATAATGAAAAAAAAACTCATTATGGTTTCTTTACAATCAAGCTAACTCATATAAATTTTTTCTAAAAAAGTTATACATTTATCCATTAATAAGTAGAAAATATTTTCCATTATTCATTATCACATTACATTACTTTGTGAAATCACAATATTTCCATAAAAACATATATAAATAATATCTAAATCGTGTAGGTAACTTGGGAAATCATTTCCATATCACTCTTACAATCACTCTTAAAAATGGAATAACCAATACAGTAAACTTCCATACCCATTACATTGAATATCTATAACCAACTCTTGTCCTTGGATTATATTGCGAAGACCTGTCCTTGGTTTATAATGGAACTAACCATCATTATAAATAATTCACAAAAATCATAACATAATCCTAAATCATGGAATATTATATTTTCATGATTACACTCATAAAATATTCTTTTTACTAATAAGAAAACATTTATAGGTATCAAAATATCCATTCCATTCAAAATACTATTTCAAAATACACAAAATAAAGAAAAATAGTTTTTTTTATTTTATGAATCATGTAATATTGTAAAGGAATATACATATAAAATAACGATTATAATTTTAGGAGTCCTACTTTTATCCATATATGTTAAAATAGAACATTTTATTTGTCTTTTGTAAATAAAGTCAACAAATTCTTTAAAAAACTACTTTTGAGAACATTTCAAAGAAAGTAAAAAATTGATATGAAATTTTTTTTATAAAAAATTTAAATCTTTAAAAATTAATCAAAATATTTTTAAGAATATGGATATAGAATAAAATATTTAGAAAATAAATCTTCAAAACATTTTTAAAAATAGTTTTAAAGTAAAGCATCCCTTACCTCGAGTCTAAATGGTCACATACGTTCTTTGTCTTCTTGAATAATAATAATTTTTTATTTATTTAGTATATTATGAAATTTTTTATATTTTATTATTTCTTTTCTTTAATTTATTATCATGTAATATTCAATTAGTTAATCAATTAGGTTCATGTTAGATTATTTTATGATATTCAGTTCATATGTCCAAAATGACATTGGTAGGTTGATTATGGTCAAATTGGTAATTATTCAACTATATACTAAATAAAAATTATCATTTTTATACATAAATTATAATTTTATATCCCACTATAAATTCTGGTTATAAAAATTAAACTACATTACAATCATGGAAATTGTAGGTCGTATATACACATGAGTAACATTTCCATTTATCAACAATAATTATAGAAATAATGTGAGCATTATATTGTATATATTGAATAATAATTGTGTAATAAATGATAAAAATTTATTTTTATGTACTTAAATATATCATCCATTTGATTGGGTGATGAAAAATAATCTCTTACCTCCGTGCTAGTGGTAATCCACATGTAAGCATAAATGACATTATCATTTTTTCAGTGAATTGAATGGTAAGAAATTAAATGATATATTTTCCTCTTATCATGATAAAAATTTAATTAATATCATATATATACTTAAATCCATCATTATAATGAGATATGAGAGATAGTGACAGAAACTGAGTTACATCTGTTCACGAGGTGATAGTCCACCATATGCATGAATGATGTTCTTATTTCTATTTGATGGAATGGAGACAAATATAGGTTATGAAATCAAAATAATAGCATCTCATTGTATGTATGATACTAGTATTATTTTTTATCAAGGTTGAAGAAAATATGAAGGAGGTATAAGATAAATTAAAATAAAAAAGTTTGGTTAGGAACTATACTACTTATTCAGACAACCTCTTAATATTTACACCAAAACCTTACCTATGAAGGAATTTTGATCAAACCAAGGTTTATAGGACATGGGTGGGATGTAAGGAAAATATTTTCAATATATTTTCTAAACCAAAATGCTTCTTAACTATTAATAAAAGATGAGAAGAGGTTCCCTTTTATAAGTGAGGGGAGGGACACTCTTTGAATAACATAATGTATTAAAATAATACAAATTAATAGTCATATATAAAAGGAACTAAAATGATTTATTTCCTATATAGTATTATAATCTGTCTGAATAAACTCATAAAATAATATTTGGAAAAGTTTAGATGACTTTTTTACCTTTTTCTCTCTATGTTAACCCCTCGTTAACCCTTTGACTATTACCACCAAAACATTACTTTTTAAGGGTAAATATAGTTACTATAGTATTTCACATAGCCAATAATGAACCAAAGTTGATATAATAAACTATATAAGAGTCATGTTAAATAATATAATATTTTTGTTAATTTTAAACCATTATATAAATTATTATTCAACTTAAAATATAATTAATGACATATTTAAAACTATCTATTTAACAATACATTTAAAACATAAAAAAATAATAGAATTAGAATTTAAAATATTAAAACATATAAAATATGTTATAATTATCAAAAATATTCATGGTATGCTATAAATAGCATAATTAATTTGAATTTTAGAGTTTTTGAAGTCATTTTATTGAATTTTCTACAACAGGCACTAGTATTGTGTTAGTGTTACATAAGAATTTAAGTTAATAATTTCATTACTAAGACTTATAAATAAATATATATTATAAAAATAAATTATATTTAAAATTAATATTTATAATTGAACATATCCTTTGTTTATCACTAATTCAAAAATTTGGAGAAAACAAAACAAATAGAATGATTTTATAACTTTTCATTATATAAAATAATATAATGGTAAAAATCATTGTAAAATGGAAAAAAGGCCATAAATTTTAATTTTGGATTATTATGGAAAATTTATAATCATAAAATAAAATTTAGGGAATTTTTAGGGTTAGGTATTTAGTCCTTATCATATTATTTTTAACTAAAATTACTCAATTTACCATTACTTTGGTGAAAAACATTTACAATGGTTACTATTCATAATGAAAAAAATAAAAGGATCCTATTTTCGAAAATTTTACCCAGTAATTAAAAATATTAAATCAATTTTTCATGGTTAAATTCAAAAATTTGGTATAATTTAATTCAAATCTAAATATGTAAAAAGCGACAAAAAATGGTTTTTAGGAAAATCCCATTTATGTACCAAAATTTTTTTTGACCAAATTTAATTATAAAATTCTCTATGAGGACTATAATATTATTATTTATAATTTAAAGGAACAAATTAATTTTTAAAACTAATCCACAATATAATTTTCCTTTAAAAATACTTAAAAATAATTTATCATTTTCAATAAATAACAATATTTTTCCCTATTACTTGAAAAGTCAAACTTTTTAGAAAATTTTAAAAAATTCCCTCCAGGATCATTTTTATATACTGATTTATAAAATTTAATCCATTTACCAAATAATATTTCAAAAAATTTGATAAAGTATTTATAATATTTTCTCAAAAAAAGAAATAAAAACCATTTTTCTAGAAATTGTATTTTTAAAGTATAAAATGACTTTTCATGAAATTGAGTGATTATTACATAAAAATATATTAATAAATATAAATTTATTAGGAACATCATATATATATATATAATAATGTGATTAATAATAATCATACTCGCCAATTAAATGGTTAGGTTATAACAGTCACATTTAAAATAATAATATTTTGGGGTTTGTTTATGCTCGATGTTGGATGTCATATACGATATCAATCATAATTCCAATATTTAAAAATATTAGGGCGTTACAATAATGATAAAAAATGTAAATTTTTTATTTCATAGTTAATGGTAATAAAATTAATCCCAAGATGACATTTGACTATCAGAATTGTAGATTTTATCATAAAATCACGTGTTTTAAAAAATTTAAGACAATAGAAGTGAAACATTTAAAATATTTTTTCATAAATATTTTTCCTCTTAATATAATTAAAAATTTTGAAAAACATATAGTGCATAAAATGGTTTTGATGGCGACAAAGTCTATCCACGGTGTATACGTTAAAAATAAAACATTCCATCTTAATTGTTATAAAGAATATTGAAAATTTCCCTTTCAAGAAAACCACATAAATATAACATTAAAACCTTGTAAAAAATCAAGAATAATTAAAAAGTTACTTAATAAATAATTTGAGTAATAAAATGTCTTTTGTAAACCAATTTTGAAAAATGTAGACGTTGAAGAGAAATATACCTGATTAAAAAGAGAATTAAGACTGAATTTTATATTAAACATTAATTTGATTGATTAACATGAAAATGATTGGAGAAGATTTAAGGAAATTTGTAAGCTCCTTAAATAAACAAATAATAATAAAATATAAGGATATTATAAAGGATATATTATAAAATTCCTTTTAGGAAAATAAGATCAATCCATAAAAATGATATTTTGATGTAAATTATTATAACATTATTAACATTCAAATTGTAACCCCTTGAAATAGTAAACCTGAAGTGAAACCTTAATCAATATTAATTAATATATATTCCTTTAAAATAACTAAAATTGTAATTATACAAACCATATAAAAAAACAGGTTCATAATACCAAATATGTCCCACTGGAGTTGAAATTGAGATGAAATCAATAACAATGATGATATCATTGATGTGCGATTTAATCAATGAAATAATTAAGTGTGACAAGTGTAAAAATGAAAAATAAATTTTTTAACAATATATAATAAAATAATAAGTCATTTCACATATAATCATTGAATAAAAAATTCAATAAAGAAGTAATATAACACAATGAATGAAAATTGAGTTAAGAAACCCCTTACCTCATGTTCATATTTCCTCATAAGTTCTGTTGACCTCAATTGTGATAAATTTATATTTATTATAATTAAATAAAATAACCATATAAATATATATGAAACCATAAACGATCCATTTATTATATGTTATTCTATTTTTGTTAGAAATATTTTATTAATATCATTATTTTGGGTGTTAAAAACTTCGTTTCTCATTTATGTTTTGATTTCATAGTTTTAGTCCTTACAAATAAATCATGGTTCCCCCATATCATTCATTTTATTAATGATTTATATTCAATTTATAGATATTCAGTTCCATCTATAAAAGGTAGATATAGAAATATAAAATGCATTGTTTATAGAGATGGTTGGTAGTATGTACACATGAATATTGTTTTTACTTTTTGAATGATAGATAAAAAGAAAGGTAAATAATAATTTACAATTTAAGTTCATTTTTATACCGTATATTTTTGATATATTCATTAAATATTTCCATATTACAATCCTCGTAAACTAGAAATGAAAAATGGATTTCATCGCTTCGTGGGGGTGGTAGTCTGCTCGTATTCACGAGTGACAGTATTTTTTTCCAAAAAATTGGAAGTTAAAAAGGTATATATGATATTTTAATTATATAAGAATAATTATTCCAAAAATGTCACATATATATATATATATTATTTTTATCTTTATATCCATCTATGTATTTTGGAGATGAAAAAATAATGGCAACACTTCATGGAGACGGTAAATCATACGTATAGACGAGTGATGTTTTCAGTTTTCAAAAGATGGAAAATAGATGGAATGTGTTTGTTTCGCAATAATAAAAAATATCATCATATTTATTAAATTGTAATTATTTTTTTAGTTTAGTTATAACACATTAATAGGAATTAGAACTAGAAATAAACCTGGAAGAGTTGGTAAATATGATTACCTCTTTTTTGGAAGTATTCCTTTATATTTCCCCTTATGGGACATAAGGGTGGTTTTTTTGAAGGGATAGAACCTCTATAACTTGGATAAGGATTTATAAAAGGTACTTTGGTAGGTTTTGGTTAATCTAGGTCATTCAATGTGTGAAAATAAAATAAAAATGGGGTCATTTTATAAGTGAATGGAGGGGAATTCTTTGAATTTATTAAATAGTTAAAATAATATAAATTATTTTTTATGTCCAAATGAATATTAATTGATATAATTATAATATAAGTTTAGTATTAATATAAATCCTCTCATAAAATAAAATTTGGACAAATTTTGGTTACATTATCACCCTTATCTTTTAGATTTAACCCCCATTAACCAATTTGACAACTACTACATTATTAATATTTTTCCCATTTAAGGGTTAATATTATTACAATAAAATGACAAAAAACCCATAAATGGACCATGTATTATTATTTCAACCATATAGCACTCATGTGACAGAATATAATATTTTTATGGATTATAAATCATTTAATGAAATTTTATTTTTTTATAAAAAAAAATTAATGTCATTGTTCACACCATTCATTTAATTGGACTTCAAATAAATAAATAAAAGTGGGACATATAATATAATCCTTAAATACATATCTAAAATATTTTATGTGTCTATAAAATTAGTGCAACATAATAATTAATACCATTTGTATTACATTAAATATTTTTAAAAATATTTTTTTATTTTTCTACTAATTGAATAAATATTGTGTCGACATTGCATAAGAATTTTAAATAATTATTCAATCACATAAAATTTAAAATAAAATAAAATGAAAAGGATAATAATATATATTTAAAATAAAATTTTATAACCAAACTTATGTTGTGTCCATCCCTGTCAAAAATTATTTTAGATATTAAATGAATAAAATTAATATTTTTAACTTTATCTCTCATATAAATATTATAATGGCTAAAATCATAGATAAATATAAAAAGGTCATATTTTAGTAGATTATTAATATTTTAACAAAATAGAACCATCCAATGAAATTATAGAAATTTTTTAGTTCATTTTTAATGGTTTATAATATTATATTTAAACTTAATTTTCCAATTTACACTTTTCTAGTGTGATAAATTTTACAATGGTTACTAGTAATAATGATGAAAAATAAAAGAAAAGTATTAACCAAATTTTTACCTCCTGATTCCAAATACAGAATTATTTTTTCAAAATTGAATTTCAATAATTGGAATAAAAAAATTTAGTTTGAAAATAAAAAATACCAAAAAAATAGTTTTTCTAAAAAATGACTTTTAAGTATAAAGATGTTTTTATACTTAATCCAACCATAAAACTAATTGAAATTAAATTCATAGAATTATTAAAAATAAAATAGGTCAAATTTTATTTTTAAACTATTTTAATTCAATATGTAACTCTTTTAATGGTTGAATAAAGAATATTTTTTTCATTGAAAATCATTATTTTTCAATATTCACTCAAAAATCAAGTTTTTAATAAAAATCCCTAAAACTCACTATAAGATAATTTTGATATTATTATTTAAAAAATTCTATCATTTTTATTAAATAAAATATAAAAATTTATAGAAATTATTATAATTCTCACACACAATAATGAATAATAAAACCATTTTTATGAGAATGTATTTTTGAAGAATAACATGATTTTATTGAAAGCTGTGTTCTTATTAATTATTTACAAAAAAATAATAAAATAATAATAAATATTTTATTAATTTGGTTAACCCTATTGATTCACAATATTTCAATAACGAGGTTATAACAATCATATTTAAATAATAATATTTTGTGGTTTGTTTTAACTCAGTGTTACTCTATAAAATGTATAGATATTTTAAAAAATAAAGATGTTACCAAATTAATATATAGTAAGATGAATTAAAAAATGTAAGATAAATTTACAAACATAAGATAAGTCATCCAATAATACAGTATCCTTAATTTCATTCCATAATTATATGATAAACCATATTCTATAAGAAAAATGACTTATAAGTTCTTTGATTTTTTCTATGCATAAGATAATTAAATTATAAAATTCTTTTTCATAAGGTAAATCAAGATCCAAGTAAGTGAAATGAATTAGTTGAATATCAATTTTTGGTACATTTTTTATAACTCTTTCTTTCCATAATATTTATCATCTATTCAATATAATAATTTAGTTATTTTGTAATATAAACCATTAACTCCAATATTTCATAAGATAAATTCCTTTAGCGCAAACTGAATTTTTAGTTCATGCGATGAGACAATTCATAATAGAATTCATTAGCATGTAATATAAATATATAAATGTAAGATAAATACCTTATATAATGTTTTTGTGATAACTCAAAGCATTCAAATGAGTTAATAATATGAGATATGATCTAGAAACACTTAATATAAACATATCAGTAAAAAAATGAAATTTTTTTGGGAATAAAAATATAGATGATTTTATGAGATATTATGTAACAAAATAATTTTCTCCAATAATTTCCCCTTTTCTGATGACCCCAAACCCTGAAAAAAATGATAAATTAATAGGATCTTTAATAATGATCAATACAAAATAATTTAAAAAAATGTTGTGTTGATGATCATTAATACTCCCATAAATACTCCCCCTCTTTCTATAACAAAATGATAGTAAACTTATTGATGAAAAATTATTTTAGAACATTAACAACTATAAATTATTTGAATATAAATCACTGAAATAAAAAATAGTTTTTATGGATTTAATAACAATAAACATTAAAAGAACGACCATTCAGACATTCAAATATCATGAAAAATATAAGTTGAAAAGAATATAGAAAATAATCAATCCTTCGATGGAATATAAAGAGGGAAATATTTATAGAGAGTCTTACTGTACTACAAAGTCTCATTGGGTGGTATAAAAGATGTAGGAAACATCACAACTTCACTTTCTCCACAAATATTTATGAAATATAAATCACATAAAAATTATCTTTTAATACCATATCATTCATGTGGAACTATCTTTGTGGTACTATCTTGAATTCATGTAATCACTTCCTAAAATTTAGATAATTAATATTTATCTATTGGAGTGAAATTAAGTATTGAAGAGGTGGAAGGAGTAGTGGTATATGTGGAGATTTCAGGAAGAACCACTTGAATTTATTTCACATAAATAGTGGTGGAATAAAAAATTTATTTCAACTGCTATGATGTGGAAGGATAAAAACCTCCAATTGTAAGTCCAATAGATTGTCTTCCACAAAAATTAAAGAGTTCATCTATACATATAACACTCATGTGTACGTGTGGACAACTACCTCCAAGAAGTGATGTGATTTATTTTTCATTAATGATTTATATGAATAATTATTAAAACCTATATTATGAATATATATGATACTTATGTGATGAATTAGATTAAAGATAATATGAAACCATGTCCAAGGAGCAAGTATCTGAACCATCGAACTGAAATATGCAAAGTAGAAAGACCAGTTTTCACCCAAATGCTCTTTTTAGTGAAGAAATTATTAATAAAATAATAATTATAAATTTTAAACTAATTATACATAGAAATTTATATATGAGTATGATTCTAGAACTTATTTCTAAGAAATATATACTTATTATTTAATTCATTTGAACACATACAAATAAATAAGGGACATGATGTAATGGTTTATGTTACAATTTTTTTTTTGGGACTGTCTATAATAAATTTTTCATTAAGGGAATTATATGGATATTATCATTTAAACCCACATATTTTCATATAATATGGTTATTCTTGGATTATTTATGTATTAGTAAAATTTCTCCCTCTTCAGTACTAAAAATTATCCAGAAATTATTTTTAATGAAATGTTGAACTTATTTACTTTATAATCGATAAAATTTTTCTTTCATGTTAATGCTAGTAATAATTGTTTTATGGAGGATTTGAATGATAATTTTAATCTCTTTAAATGTTCATTTTTATTAAAATTTATTTTATTATCATTTTTTTGAAAGTAATATTTTAATGAAACATTTTTTTGAACTAGTCATGTTTGAATTCTTAAAAAAGTTTGAAAATAATTTTCAATTTTAAAATACATTTTATGAATGGATTTTCTAGAAATATTGACCATTATAATCTTTAAATATTACATTACATGTTTTAATTATTATATTCAAAGGAAATCATTTTTCTAATATTCATAGAATTCAGAGATAAATGTTTATGAAAAGAAAATGATATTTTTCATGTTTTAAAAAAATGGCTTTAATGTTATTTTAATAGTATTATTAATTGATGTTAACATCCTTTAATTATTTTTATTCTTCATTAGGGATATGATCTTGTGATTCCATCTACTTTCCTTCTCTGGATAGCTTATGATGATGGTGATTTAATGGTGATTCTATAAAACTTGTTTCTTTCCCATTTTTTCATATATTATGATAAAAATTTAATCAAACCCATTTCATTTCCATGGGACATGATATAATGAATTGATTAATTATTTATGAAACCCATTTCCTTTCCAAAAGTTATAAAATGTTGATATGATTAATGTTTTTTTGATATTTTGGAACACATATGTATGGTTTAGATTTCATGATAAGTGGGCCAATAATTAAATATCACTCCAATTCATTGGTTAAAGACGAATATCTCATGAGATAATAAGGACTTGAATGAGGAGTGAACCTAGTTCAGTAAGGTAGTTATTTCAATAATATAGTCATGGGAGAGAACCTTCCAAAAAGAAAAGATGAAATTGGGAGTTAACCCAATACACTATGATAGTATTGGTAGACATCCTCGATTAAAAAAATTATTTTCAATGCATATGTGTGTGTAAGAATCTTATGTCTTATGCATAGTATTTATTCTCATGGATCATGTTTAATTATTGATGAATCCAAAAAAACTATGACTTATTTATTCAATTTTTTCAGAGAATTTTTCTTTGATTTTTGATTTTTTATATTTGACTAATTGGCTTTGATTATAGTATTTTATTATCATGTTCTCACACCATTATTCTTATTTTATACTCACTTAAGGTCATTGAATGATATCTTCTATAATTTCCCTTATTGAGCGTCTAATATCACCCATTATTATGTTTCCATTCTCCATGTTATGCATAATGTTTTTAAGTAGGGTACATCTAAGAAGTGTTTTACATGAGAAGAAATTTTTTTGGAGATATCAAAGATCCTTTATGAAATAAGATGATTGTGTGTCTAATATACAAAGACACTAAACCATTAATATCCCCTGACATGTATTGTTATGAGATTTGTTTAATATTATTCTAAAATGATGTAGTATTCATGTAAAAAATTCTTAGTTCACTACATTATTAGTATCAAATCTATCTATTGTTTTATCAAAGGAATATTCATCAGTTGATGAAGAGTTATATGATTGTAACTAGTCAACCAACTAATGAATTTTAACATTCCTTTCTTCTAGTTAATAAATGTTTTTGGAATGGGAACCAAACATCATTACATGTTAGGTCACAATGAAACTTGTTTCCTTTAGGGACTTTAAAGAGGTACCTTTGACTAAAGAATCATTTTCTTCAAAAAAAATCCCAAATCATTCATATTCTTATTGAGAGTATGAAGAGTATTTCAAGGAAAACTAGGAATACTTCCAATATAAGAAATGAAACTAATTTTAACCAAATGAGGAATCTCTATAGAATGTTGATCTCACTACATCGAGGAAATTTTTATATTCATAGATTCTAGAGAAATAGAGACAACTTTTATCATATATTTTTCTAAAATAAGAAAAATTAATCATGGATATCCTTTTCAAGAAACTACTGCCACCTAAGAAGCATCAAAATTCAACTGAAGTATGATTATCAAACCATCTAAATATGTATTGAATAAAAATTAGGGTGAAACATTATTATTATTTTTATATACTCAAATTTGGATACCAACATCTTTTTCAAATAATCAATATAATCCTTCAAAACTAAATTCTCTTTAAGAGTCTAAAATTCAACTCTAGATTCAACTAAAACAACATTTAATGAACTAGCATCTGTTATTAATACATCAAAAATTAATAAAAATTTATTAGTAAAATTTGAAAAATCAGTTGCATGCACATCAGTACTACTATATTTATCTTATATAAAAACAAGATGTGTAACATGTCTAGTTTCTTCTATGTGAGAGGGTTAAACCAAAAGTTTCATATTTTTCCTCTTAGAAACTAAATTAATTACCCTTGTATAACTTCTTCTTCTTATTTTTACCCCATAAAATGTATTCTTACAAAATTATTTAGTTCTTTATTAAAAATACTTTAATATTCAGTGGGATAGAAAACTTAATTAATGGATGAGTACAAACTCTATATATATTATCCACTATTCTCCTACACCAATATTAATAGTTCTGGTGATGGTCACAACCAATATTTCTTAAGTAATATATAAATTAACAACATTTTATAGAAAATGGTTGTATATATTTTCATCCTCATGAATTTGAGTATAGATAGTTTCATCCTTAAGAATCTAAACCACATCCCAAATCAACTCTAATTCTACTACTTGATCATCTTACTTAGCTCTAATAGAACCTCAGTTTGACTATACTCATAAATACACACTATTACTGGTCATAATCTATCAACAAGGTACAAATTTTCAAGGGAATATTCCAATGTTATGATCATGAGTACTTATTTGGTACTTTGGTCCACAATGATTTTCCTACAATTCTCTCCCTAAACTAAAAAAAGGTAAAATTTGATATCCTCTTCATCTATAATAATAAAATGTTCATTTAGTGAGAAACTCTAGAATTACCCACTCTTCTTGAGTAGTCTAGCTCTAATATTTTCTATAACATGACAATGGTAATCCATTGCATCATTCAAATAAATGATGTCTTTTACAAAGATGAGTGTAAAAATTATTCCAAAAGGGAGGAAATTTAAATATTTGTTATAGATATGACACATATACCACATAATTTTCTCATAATAATGAAATTATTATCCATCAGGAATAGATACAAAAAGTAAATGTATTAAAACAAATATTCTAGAACTCACTAGCTCATTGACTAATTGCATATTTAACAAACATAACTAGTTATGTTCAATTCTATTAAAGGTCCTTCAAAACATTCTTCCCTAAATAAAAAAGTGAACATTTATATTTCATGATCTTATGATATATAACATTATTAATAGAATTTATAGAGGTATTTAATTAAAAACATCCATCATATGGATAATGGAATAGTCTTACTATTTAAATAGAAGATATCAAAAAAATCTTATTGATTTACAATTTAGGTAACTAGGTCTTCATTATTTAAAAAATGAATAACCACGGTGTGAAAAAATTCTCACACTTATTTCTCATAAAAGAACTTTTTCCACTTTTTTATCATAGATTTACCCTAATCCTTGATGATTGACTACTTTTTTCAAAAATATGTCCATTTTTTCCAACCAACCAAAATATTTTGTATAACAACCCAAGCATGAATTATATTAATATTACATATTTTTAGAAAAATATTCAATCCATTTTACAAATTAAAACCTGAGGACCATAATAGTTTAGTTCCTTTGGAAACTCGGAATACATTCTTTTAACTTGTGAAAGATCTTAAAAATATCCCATAAAGATATTCACCTTTAGTAATCTTACTTAAATGATTTCTTTATAACCTAAAAAATGGAAACATAAGAAATGGCGAGGTTAGATGCTCAGTAAGGCTAAGAATACAATAGATGAACATATGAATGGAAAAATACATGAACATAAATTTTTTAATATCAAAATCTTGAGTCATGACATAAATCATAGCAGTTCGGAAGGCATAAATCATAAAGGAACATTAACCATGATAACGTAGAATTGGCATAAAACACGAACTTGTGGAAAACACATAAACAAAAAAAATCATTTCTATATTAACCAAGGATTATATCTAAGACCATCATAGTAGAAAAATTCCATTAAAAAACAGAGTTCACTCCTCGTTCCATCCCTGTATTACTGAACTATCTATACATGTCGGTTTATCCCATTATTACTAAAACAAATTTACTTTCTGTTCCATTCATGTATATCTCATTACATATAAATCTTTACCCAATTAATTAGAGGGAGATATAGGTCCCACCCAGCCCATAATTATATCATTCTTACATGTTCCAAAAAAACATAAACCATTCATTATAGCATAACTTAAAGAAAAAATGGGTTTCTTAAAAAATCATTCCATCATAATTCATATAAAATAAATGGATTTCATAAAAATAATTCCACCATAGACACAATAAAATAAGGGTAATAATAGGTATAGAAACATAAACCTTTGTCATCTTAGATGGAAAATAATTTTTATAAAATACTTAAAATTATTTCTTGAAAAAATAAACCTTTATTCTATAAAAAGGTTTTCTTTTCTCAAAATTCTATGAAATTTTAGAATATAATAATTTAATTGAAAATACACATTAAATATTGTGATGGAATTTTCCTGAAAAAAAGGTGTTATAAAAGCATAAGTATAAATTACATATATATAATTTAATAAATAATTATCCTCATACTTGTTCCAGAAAATAAAAAATGTATCTTGAATCTAATAATGACAAAAGATTCATTTCTTACTGATTAATAGAAATTCATCAAAGAGTAAAATTAACTTTAAAAATTTTTAGAAGAATATAAATAATACTACATAGTTAAGAAACATGGTCATGGATGATAAATACACCCCAGTAAATACTTACCTATAAATAATCTCAGATCATAATGAGATTGAAAAATTATCCCTTTCCTTAGGTCTGATATCCTTCTTATGTATCCAAACTTCCACTTTTTTGAGTATCTATTTATTATTTGCAAAAAAAGGTCTCCCTATGTTGGATTTACACACAAATTTTGGACTCTATGATTCATTGAGGGATGTTTGGAATGGAACTGGGTAGGTTTTGGATGAGAAACATTTCATTGGATGTGTGATTAAAAGAGAAGGAGAAGTTCCTTTTTATAGGAGAGGTGATGGTCACATTAGAAAAGTCATGAAATATTAATTTATTATAAATTTATTTTCATATAATAATGATCCAAAACTCCTTTATTTATAGAGTAATATGATTATGGGTTGAAATAAAATCATCCAATAATTTTTTGACATGATTTGAATATTTTTTAACCCTTATCTTTTTGGTTTATCCCTTAATTTACCCTTTTTAATTTTACCGTGATATCATGTTATTTAAAGTTAGTGTGTTAATGTAATTATCATCACATGTCAAACGACTAAAAAAGGTAAATTTATGACATGTTAGTACTTATCTTTACAATTTCTTTGAATGTTATATCTTTTTAGGAATTTTATAACATTTAATAATATATTTTGTATTTTAAGTTATTAATTTTGTCAATTTTGACACCATTCATAATTTACATTTTAAAAAATTTATAGAAACTTTATTATAGATAAAAATACATTAGAAAAATCCTAACATGTCATAGTCATCCAAAAAATTTGTGGATGACATAAATAATGTAATATATTATTTACTTAATATATATAATATCCTTTATTTTATATTTCTCCTAACAAAATAATTATTATATCACTGTTGTGTAAATATATATGGTAATTATTTAATCTCTAAAAAATAAATATAAGTTCCTATTATGTAGAAAATTTCATTATCTTTCTGGATACTATTTATGTTCTATTTTTCATCAAGTTTATCACTTAATTGAAATTATTATACTAATAATAGATAAGAGAGTGACATGTTGTCACTTTCTTTTATTTTAATAATAATTTTATCACTTTCATGGAAAAAGTCCATTATATGAATCAATTATGACCCTCATATAATATAGGTACACTTTTATTCATAAAATAGGTTTTTTTTCAGGTTTTAGAGTAATTTTATTATCCTTATCATATTGTCTGTTACCCTAATTTACCCGACTTACCTTTAACTATGGAAAATAAAAATTACCATAGTTAGTATTTATAATGCCCAAAAAAATAAAAGTAACCTATTAACATAATTTGTAACCACTTATTCCAAACATGGAATCGATTTTTCATAATTCAAAATAGATAAGTTTTAGTAATTTATTAATAATTAATTTTAGTTATCAAAACAAGAAAACAATTTTTTTTAAAACCATCAAAAGATTAATGTGCGTTTATATCTGATTTCAAAGTGAAATTAGTTCCAATGAACAACATCATATTAAATTATAAAAACATAATCTAATTACACATTAAAACTAATTAAAAATATAATTTAACTATATAAATAATTTTGTTGAAAAAGGTAATTTTGGATTAAAATGTAGTATTTTCACTATTCATTAAAATATGAATTTTGTAAATAAAATACCAAAAATTCAAACAAAGTAAATTTTGATTTCTTGATTCCAAATAATAAGTTTATTTTATCAAATATAATATATAAATATGTTAGAAACTATTTTTAAAATGGGTGCTTTATCAAAAAGCGACCAAACTTCATATTTTTGAAAAATATATCTTTTATCCAAAAAAATGAATTTATCCTTATATCATGTATAGAAAGTATATAATATTAATGTTAATGTCAAATAAAATTAAAATTTTGGGTTATAATATCCATAAATTCCAGTTTATATCCCATTAAATAATTATATTTTAATAATATATCATTGATTAGTGAAAATTAGTATTGCGTACAACAGAAGCTATTGAAATAGGACACTCTTGTGTGTAAATCAATCCATGTCAGTGTTCCATGTAGTGAGATATTCCTTTGGTGTTTAATATAAAATAATCCAAACTTATTTCTTTTAAACATTTATGGAAATATATACTCAGTTTTGCATTTATCGTAATCCAAATCTGTGTTCCGTGTAACATATGACAATTTGGTTTAGTGTGAATGGAATGTTTTCCTCATTGTATTACAAGAAATAAAAGAGAATTTCAGATTATTCAAAAAAAGTTCCATAAAAACTTGTGGTGTTACATTCTACTACCCTTAAAATTAATTTTCCCACAAAATTCATTGTGGTTATAAAAGGTTTACTACTTGAAATGTTTTTCATGGATACCCACATCATATAAAGGAATACTAAAACGTAATTTCAAAAAGTAATGTTATAAAACAAATGTTTACCCAAAGTAACTCATCACTAGGTTTCCAAATATAGGAACATAGGTGGGAAGTGAAACATATATATGGAAGAAAAATCATAACATCAAATTCTGATGGATAGTGATAGAGAACAAGGTTTGGAGAAAGTTAACGACTAGAAACCCATAACTCTGCAATGATTTAATGGGCCATTTGATTCATCAGATAAGAAGGCACTATGATAACATTTTGGTTTTTCAATATAATTTCCAAAAGCTTAAGAACTTCAAAAGAAATACTTGCTTTATTTTAGTAAAATCCCACCATTGGTCATGCCATGAACAATTTCCTCTTCATCTCTTATTAAAATAAATAAAGTTGAATTTTTCATTCATAAAGCTTTAACAGATCATGTGATGCATAAATAGAATGATATGTCATTAAAACTATCTCAAAAAATGTTAACACGGATTATCAAATATTCATAAGTCCACTTATAGTGAGATAATAAATTAATCTATCAAACTTCAATCAAATTATAACTTATACTATCCATAATTGGATAATCATACAATCCTTCCAAAAATTGAAAATCTACAACTTTAGATGGAGGTTAACTAAATCAGTTTACCAATTATCTCCCATATATAATAAGGTGGTTCTTGGTATTCACATTTCAAACATGTGAATACATTAATCATTTATTCACTTGAGTCAGAGTAACAACCTGAAATATCTGATATTCTTAATGAAAACATGCATGTATTCGTATTCTTAAATCCAAAAATTAGTAATATTCATCTGAGATAGCATAACCCATATGTCAGAAAATCATTAACTATTTATAAGGTAACTAATATTGCCTAATTTACTTATTCTTGTACAAGAAATCATTATACAAATATTATTACCTACACATAATATTCATATTAAGGTTCATTCTTCCCTAAATCATGTGTTTTCCAAAAAAATCACCTTATTACCTCAATCACTTTTCTTGGTTACCTGTACCACTCATCATATTCTTTCAAACACATGTGGAAAACTATTGTGGAACCCGACATAGATATTCCATTGTTGCATAATACCATAAAAATAAATTCAATGACATTATTCTTGTATCTGATTACATAAACACTCAATCATTCCACCACTTCATTTTCATACTCAACATCACCAATAGTGATCGCATGTAATTTTTCTTTGTCTTTGGACTTAAGAGTTTATTGACATCGATCATCATTGATAAACCTTGGATTAGGAAATTGGTCAGCATAATTCCCCCATTTCCTTTAACTTGTATCATTTAAGTGTGGGTGGTACATTCGTTACAGAATTTTCTTTATTCAAAAAATTAGCTACCTTTTTCTCATTACTTAGGAACTGACCTACCCAATGACCTTCTTTTACATACTTAAAACAATTTCTAGACCCTTTAATATAGTCTCCACCATAATTATTTCTACACTTTGAGTATAAGTAACCATTTATCATCTTTTCACCATTGTTATGATATTTTCTTACGTACTCCATCTTTCATTTCTTTTTAAAACCATGAGATTGATATGTAACACCAACTTTCATTTATACCATAATAGCACAACTAACAATCTATTTATAGCCTCTAAAGTCACTTATAGATAATTACATTTAAATAAATGGTTTTAAGCCACTTAATAATCGATCAACATTACTTCCATGTTGGATGATAAAACCAGAAAAATAACTTATACGTCTAGAAACATTTTCCTCATATGTACCAACAGATTCATCATCCATTTTCTTAAGCTCAAGGAACTCATTTTTAATTTTTTTTTCAAAGAATAAATGGAAATTACTTATTAGAAAATGATTTCTTGAACTCATACCATTCCATATATGAAATTTCATCTTTTTACCTCATACTCTTGATTAGAGTTCACCACCGGTCTGATTCACCTTTAAAACAATAAACACCCAAAGTAATTATTTAATGTTACAAACATATAAAGATGGAAAATATATTTTAATTGATAATGATCCATTGTTAAAAAATAAGTGTATTAGAATACCCACTGAAATAAGGTGGACCTTTCCTCATTAAGTAGTCAACCGAATTTTGTTTTCTTCCCAACTCATTTGGAAGTCCAGATTGATTCATAACTTTTGTAAGTATAGTGATAATATTTTTTATTTAATCTCCCATAAAATATATTTATCCGAGAGGAATATAGTTGGATTACCCATTACATTTATCATTAACACAGTTCCTTTGGGTTCCATCCATTGTCTAAAACCCAAAAAATAAGAGTGTGATAGGAAAAATCATACTAGGAAAACAACAAAACCAAGTGGGTGTACTTTCAATCTCTACATATTAGGATTAATAGTAGGTTATTAATGATCATTACTTTAATTCTAGGATTGTAATTTATAATTATAAATATCCTTATGAAATCCCTTAGAAATATATCTAGGGATCTCACTAAAGTTTTGGCATCCTAGTTTCCAAATGTTGACTAAACCTTTCCTCAAATACCAACTATAACAACCCAAGAATGATGTATATGAATATTACATATTTTTAGATGAATATTAATTAAATTGAAAAAATGAATGCCTAAGGTTGATAATAGTTCAGTGCCTTTAGAAAAATGGAATATATTCTTCTAATTTTTTAAAGATCTTAAACATCTCTCATAAAGATCTTCCCCTATTGTACTCCTACTTAAATGATTTTCTATAACCTAAGGAGTGGAAACACAAGAAAGGTTGAGATTAGATACTCAGTAAGGGTAAGAAAACAATTGATGAAAATATTAAAAGAAAACATGAAAAAATAATTTTTAATATAGAAATCTTGAGTCATGAAATAAATTTTATCAATTCGTAAGTCATAATTCATAATGAAGTATTTACCATTATAACATAGCATTGACATAAATAATGAACTTATGTAAAACACATAGGAATAGAAAATCATATTCATATTAGCTAAGGCTCTTATCCACGACCATCATAGAGTACAAATTCCATTTCTGAACTGAGTTCACTCCTCATTCCATCCCTTTATTACTGAACCAGATATACTTTCCATTTCAGCCCTTTATTACTAAATCATATTTACTTGTCATTATAGTCCTGTTTATCTCATGAGAAATAAATATTTACATAATTAATTGGAGTTATATATAGTTCCCAACCATCTCATAATTAAATAATTCTTATATGTTCCACAAAAACATAAACCATTCATCAGAGCATAACCCAAAAAACAAAAAAATGGGTTTCTTGAACATCATTCCATCAAAATCCATATAAAATAAATGGATTTCATAAAAATAATTCCATAAAAAACACAATCCAATAGAATTAATAATCAAGATATAAACATAGTACTATTTTATCTTAGACTGGAAAAAAAATTTACAAAATACTTGAAATTAATTATTGAGTAAAATATCTTTTCTACTTTAAAAACATTTTTTTTTTCTCAAAATGCCAAAAAAATTTAAAAGAAAAGAATTTATTTCAAAATAAACTTGGAATATTTTAAAAGAATATTCATATAAATAAGGTTTTATGAAAGTGTAAGAATCCATTCATGTGATATAAGTTAATAAAACATTATCCTCGCACATTTTCCAAAATAGTCAAAAATTACCTCAAATAGAATAATAAAAAAAGATTCCTTTCGTACCATTTAATAATAATTAAAAAAAGGGTAAAATTAAGTTTAAACAATTATAGAAGATTATAAATAATAGTATACAGTTAAGAAACATAGACTTAGACGATAAATATAACCTAGTAAATAATTAAATATAAATAATCAAGGATAATAATGACATTGAAAATTTATCCCTTACCATTGGTTTGATATCCTTCCTCTGTATATGAACCTCTTATTTTTCAAGTATCAAATTTTTATTTTAACAAAAGGTCTCCATAGGAAGGATTTATACCAAAATTGTGGCCTATAGGATTAAGGGAGGGAATGTTTTAGGAGAAATGGGAAGGGTTTGGCTGATAAAAAGGGCCTTTGAGGTGTGATTAAAAGATAAGGAGAAGTCCCCTTTTATAAGAGAGGTGAGAGGCACTTTAAGAAAGACATAAAATATTAACTTATTAATAATTTATACTTGTTTTATAATAGTACCAAACTCATTTATTTCTAATCTAAGATGATTTTGGGTTGAAATAAAATCTTCCAATAATTGTTTGACAAGTTGTGAATATTTTTTAATCCTTATCTTTTTGGTTTATCCCTTATTTTACCCTTTTTAATCTGATTGTGATATCATGTTATTTACATTTTGTGTATTATATTAATTATCAAAACATGTCAAACGACAAAAATAAGATTAATTTATTACATATTAGTACTTTTTTTTGAATTTTATAACATTTAATAAACTATTTTATATTTAAAGTTATGGATTTTGTCAAATTTGACACTATTCAAACTTTTCATTTCCAAAAATTCATAAATACATGATTACTTCGAAAAAAATACTTTAAATCAGTCCTAACATGTCATAGTCATCTAGAATATTCGTGGCTAACGTAAATACTGTCATATAATATTTATATTAATATTTATAATATCATATATTTGATATTTCTATTAATAAAATAATTATTATATCACTGTTGTGTAAATATTTATAGTAATTATTTAATATCAAAAAATTAAAAATAACTTCCAATTATGTAGATAATTTCATTAGATTTCTGGAGATGATTTATTTTTGATATTTCATCATGTTTATCACTACATTTAAATTATTATAATTATAAGAGATAAGAGAGTGGCATGTTTTCACTTTCTACTGTTTTAATAATAATTACATCACTTTCATTGAAAATTGTCCATTAAAAGAATAAATTCAAGAACATAGGTAATATAGGTTTACTTTTATTCATCCAATAGTATTTTTCTAGGTGTTACAGTAATTTTTGTATCCTTATCATTTTGTTTGTTACCCTAATTTAACCAATTTACCCTTAACTATGGTAAATAAAAATTACCAAACATACAATTCATAATGTCCAAAAAATAAAAGTAACATATTAACATAATATAGACACACTGATTATCAATTTTTAATCCATCTTTTAAAATTATAAACACATAACATGAATTAAGTAATTTGAAATTATTTCTGGTTGTCAAAATGAGAAAACGCGTTTTTTTAAAACCATCAAAAGATTGATTTGCATGTTTATCTAATTTCAATGTCAAATGACATACAATGACCATCATTTGATTAAACAATAAAAAAATTACACTTTAAACCTAATTAAAAAGATAATCAGACTATAAATTAATTAGATGAAAAGTTAATTTTGAATTAAATTGCATTTTTTTGCACTATTCATAAAAATATGCATTTTATCAAAAAATCCCAAACAAATCAGCCAAAATAAATTTTGATGTCCCGCATCAAAAGAAGATGTTGATTTTGTGAAATAGAATATATAATGGTGTTAAGAACTAGATATAAAATGGGTACACCATCGAAAGGTGACACACCTACAATTTTTTAATAAATACTTCTTTTATCCGAAAAATTGAATTTGTTCTTATAAGATGTCTATAAAATACATAATAAGAATTTTAATGTTATATAAAATTAAAAATGTGGTTAAAAATATTCATAACTGCTAGTTTATATCCCATTAAATAATAATATTTTAATAATATATCGTTGTTTAGTGAAACTCATTATTGCATACAATGAAAGCTATTTAGGAAGGTTTCTCTTATGTGTAATGCATTCCATGTTAGTGTTTCATGTAGTGAAAACTTATTTTGGTGTTTTATATAACATAATCCATATATAGTTATTTTATACACTAAAAAAGATATATACTCAGTGTTGCATGTATCGTATTCCAACTGGGTGTTGCATGTAACATACGATCAGTCAGTTTAGTGTAAAATGATTATTTGACATAGTGCATTGAAAGATATAAATGAAAATTTTAAATTATTCAAAAAAAAATGTCCTTAATAACTTGTGGTAATACATATTTTTTTGCCACTTATCATCTTCCTCAAAGATTTTAGTGTATTTTATCTATTTGAAATAGATAATTATGACCGCTTTTTCTTACACATGATTGAATAACAAAAAAGAAAAGTGGTTTAAGGATTTAGGGTAAGAAGTGTTTAAGTATGAAGGAAGAATCTTTGAGGGTTGAAAATTTTTATGGTTTTCACAAGAATGATTGTTTTACACAATATCTCTTTTGATATATAAAAAATATGACCATAGTGTGATGTGAAAGATAATCAAAATTATAGATAGATCCCTCGTTTTAGGACATGTCAAAAACTAAATAATAAAAATTAGTAGAAAATTGAAGAAAAAATTTGCTAAAAATAAATTTAAATGTGAAAAAAAACATTTACGAATAATGGGGTAAATTAAAATAGAATAAACAAAATTTTTATTTGTTAAAGTAGAATTTATCATCAATAAATGAAAAGATAAAAATGTTTTCCAATTGATTTTATGTACCTATAAATTCCAAAATATATCAACTATTAGTGAATGATCTCATAGGAAGTTATGCCTAAATCTATGTGATTTTTTATCAAAGTATTAATTTGATTTTTTAAAATATTTATACAACTAGTTTTGTCACATTTCATTTTTATGTGACCTAAATTAAATCCCAAATCTATCAGGGTGTGTTTTATCCACAATACTTGTGTGAAACAACTACCAACTGAAATGTATTTAGCTTATATTGCTAAAAATCCAATATATTGTTGTTTCTTATTTGATCATGAAACAAAATATTTTCCCAAAAAGTAAAAGGCTCCCAAGGTAATCTTTCTATCTAATCTTCTAACACCAAAATTTACATTTGAATATGATGTTAAATTAAAGATATGTGTTTTTAGAGAAAGATAAGATAACGTGATTGTTACTTTAAAATACCGTAAAACGATTATGCCATATTCAAATGAGTTTTTTTTTAATTTAATTGAAATTGGTCAAAAATTAATATTAGAGACAAAATATTTGTAGAAAATCATATTTTATATGTATTATTTTTTGATAATGTATGCATAATTTTTAGAGTAGGTACTTAAATAACATGTAATCTTGAGGCCTCGTGTGCCCAACATAAATGTTTAAAATATATTAAATACACACACACACACACACTCATTTTTGCTGAAAAAGTAGAATAAATTATAATTAGAGGCCTAAATCATAAATTTGAGTGCACTGTTGAGTTTATAACACATATTTTACCCTATGCATGATATAACATTTGAACGCCTTGGGTATTCAGGTTCAAGAGTGATCATGGGAAAAATTTTAAAATAAAATAAATTATTTTAATTTAGTAAATCTAAACCTATTTCATTAAAGAAATTCATATGTAAAATATTTTGGATTGGCCATAAATCCCTACAAATCAAAGAGATCCATTGGAGATCATTACGGTACATCGGTTGGAGGATGACGGTCTAATTACGGATCATTGATCGGTGTATAACAAAATTAGAGGATGTCACCAAATATAGTGACACAAATTAATTCCTGATTAGTGATCCATCATAATCATGTGGCTTTATTCTCCTTAATTAATTCTTAGAACGAATGAAAATTAATAGAATATTATATAGATTCATGAATTAGTTGTTTTGTGGGATGGAATATGTGTAAGAAATTTTTTGGAGATTACCTTTGTTATTATTGTATTTTGTCTTATTTTATCATTCTAACGAAAATGAATTGATTCCAAAATTAACTTTGGATAAGGTTTATTCTTCATTTTTGTGATTGTACATATCTCCCCCATTTATCCGTTCAGGGTGGGAAAATATCTTATCCAGGAATTCAACTTGAACTGATAGACTAACTATTCCACATAATTTCATGGTGCAATGGTTTGATATTGAAAATCTAGGATTGGTATGATGATGAGATCATTCTACGATGAAGTAAATTGTGGATCTATGATATATTTGATACCCATGGTTCTCATAGGGCATGTGACGATGATGAGAACCAATGATGGGTGTTTCCTAAATGTTCTCAATGGAATAATTTCAGATTACAGTGTTAAAAAATATTTAATAGACTAGATCTGCCCTTGATGGAATGACCCATGGCCATATTTGGCACCATAGGAGTGGAGGATACCACAGACGGATAAATAGAGGATTTTTGGTAATCTCGATACACTCAACATGTATTCCATAAACACATGACGTGTGGGACCTACACAGTGGTGAATAGGCTTTCCATATGAATTTATGTATCACAAAGAGTGTGACCTTATCACATGGCATGTTACCCTTCCTGGTTGGATCGACATGTACATAGTATGGTGCATGGGCATGGGCATAGCTAGGTGTATATGGATGATTCCATATACACAAGGACATGATAAAGAGTACATTGGCTCAGACAAGCTGTGAACTCTGACAAGGACACAAACATGGAAATATGTCATTATACATGGTCAGGACCTAGTTCTAAAGGTACATGTTGTGTAATGAATGTACACATCATTTACTCCTTAAATGAAGTCTTAGACACCTTGAAATATGTATCATGGACATGTTTTTTTAGGGTGCATTCCCTATAACTATTCCTTGAGGGTTGTATAGAATCGTATCCTACTCATGGGATAGTGATCCTTCAGCACGAATTCTTGGATAGAGTTGTTGGAATCCTTCTATGAGGCACATAATTTGATCCTCTGTCACATTCTTCTCCTATGTGGAGTTCTCGGTAACATCTTATCCAACACTATATGGGCGTATATCATCTACATAGTGGGTTATTCCAGATTGAGTTAATAGTATACCCCATAGGCATGGGTGTGATCCTCATATATTTATCATTCTCTTCATACATCAAACATATGCTTCAAATATTAAGACCTAATTATTAGTACATCCTAGATAGATTTTATATGTTCTATCTAACTTGTGGAGTGTGTTCTCACGAGTGAGTTCTATGTGGAACCTTCAATCCAGAATCCTAGGCGGGCATTACATTTTTTACTTCACCTTGAGAATTTCTATATTTTTTGAGATTATATGGATATTCTTATTATATGTGTCATAAACATATACTCAATTAGATAAGACTTTTATTCCTATTGTTATATTATTTTTTGTTTCGGGGTGTCCTACTAGTTTTTTTATACTCACCCCTACATGGATTTTTCCTGAACGTGTCATGTCTTGTATAAATGGTCAAAATTTGTATAGAGTCCTAGAGGGACTAGGACTAGGTGGTGCTTAATGAGTTTGATATACCATGATGTGTTCCAGTAGTTATCATTATTATAGTCCCCACTTTACTTTTAGGTAGAACTTGGCTTCAGACTCTTTGTGGTAGGATTGTATTTGTCCCTCTTTACTTTAAATTACATGTTATTGTACATTGGTTGTGGTATTTAGAATTGTTCATGCATGATTTATAACATTTTTTTTAATTTCATCATTGTATGGTTTTGGAGATATGTATGTGTATAGGTACTTTATGCTAAGGAAACCCATGTCAGTGATATGCCTACTTAGCGCTACTCTACATCCCCTGATCTATTGGAAGCGGGCTTGGGGAGTCACAACATGGACCTTAATGGGACTATTCAGGACCAATTGGTAACAGAGGAGTGGTTTATACCTTAGTATCATATTCTATTATATTAATTTTATGCAACAATGTTATGTGTTTCGAGTTGGACTTTCAGATCGGGGACTCTAGTGTTGGTGCGGTGGCCAGCGTACCCATACACCAGGACTCTGATCACCTGCCTTTCAACATGGTATATAAGAACACTAGTTATAGGGAAAACAATGGTACATGAATAATATAGGAATGGGATGTGGTTTCATGTCCTTCCTGGGTCAGATTTCTAGATATACTCATTGTTCTTGGTACATCATGTCTACTTCAAGGATGCCTCCATGATGTATTCTACAAAAGATTTAGAATCAGGATCAAGAGGGTGATCTCCTCCTTGATCAGGCATCAATATAGAAACCTATTATAGAGGTTCTACCTTTATGTGGTGCACTAGTTATTCCACCACATATTGAGAACCAAATGGTACCAACTTTACTAGTAGATAATGTGTGCATGAAGAGTGCACTTCATGAGTTTTAGAGACAACATCCCCCCAAGATACGTGGTGAGATTGATCCCTAGGTATCTAAGGACTAGCTTGAGGTGGTTAAATGATTTTTTTGTCATTTCAAGACACTGGATGATAATATGGTGGTTCTAGTAGAGATCCTTATTTATGGATCATAAGTAATATGGAGGGGTTTTGTGACCTAGTCATACGATGAGGTGACTCAAGCATGGTCAGGGTTTGATTGCCATTTCCAAGAGGAGTTATCTCTAGATATGTTCAGTTTTTTACAAATCCAGTGTCTTCTGCAGCTCTAGTTGGGTTTTTCAATAATGGATGAGTATTCATTGAGATTCATTGACCTCTCAATGTACATTATGGATATTGTTCATGATCTATTCTTCAGGGCTCGGACATTTGATAGAGGATCACATAGAGACATTCATGATAATGTTATACCACTATAAATCCCTGTTTATGTTGGGGTGATAGAGTGAGATTTTGTGTTTGAGAGTTTCCTAGATGAGAATCCACAAACAATGGGCCCATAGGAGAATATACTTTGGTAATAGGGACTCAACATCAATCTTAGGGACCTGTACATGTGAATTATTTTAAGAGGAGGTCCCATGATAGGGGTCTGTAGTTCAATGATCACAGGATGGACCTAGTCATCCAAGGAAGATGTGTTCCTACTATTGTGATGGCATGGAGAATCCAATGAGGTATTTACTGACCTAACATATAGATAATACGGAGATAGTATATGGGCCACTAAGGGAGAGGCAATAGTTAGAGCAGATAGGTCCATATGGTGGTAGACATGGAATAAGACCTTGAAGAATATCTAGATGTGGTTGATGCTTCAAATTGATACCACCACCACCCAAATGTGGTCCAATATAGGCTTATGAAGCTAGAGGATAGGGGTAGGGGTAGCTACAGGAAGTAGATTATTATGACCTAGAGGTTTGGGAATGATACGAGGTATGATTTATTTCTTTTATACCTTATCTGAAGCACTAATAGACTCATGTTCTAGTTATTACTTTGTTTTGACATATGTAGTTTGATACTTAGAGATTCTGGTTGATCCCTTGGCTTAACCATTATGCTTAGAGACTACTACTAGAGATGAATTAGTAATCACACACTTATGTTGATAGTGTGACCTAACTCTTGGAAGTGTGAGTTCTATTGGGATCACCTTGTTGCAATGATGAGGCCTTATGATGCCATCTTAGGTAAGGATTGGATATCTACAGTTCATGACTAACATGACTGTTTCAGATAGAGGATGCAGTGTATCAGAAATTTTGAGACTAGGTTTTACATTATGTGATAAAAGGAATTCGATGAAGTAAAGGATGGAATCATTCATAGGATGGTGATTTCAATTACTCATCAGTTGTCTAGAATGGCCCTTAATATAGAAGATGCAATGATGTTTTAGTTCCTTATAGTGGTGGTGGAGTATCAAGACATATTTCATTAGGAAGCTCTATTCATAACCTGACACATAGAAGTATAATTATTCATTTTTTACACCCCTAGATGAAAATAATATATATACCATCATATCAGATTTCACCCATAGTTATTTACAAGATAAAGGTGCAGTTGGAGGACTTGCAAAGGAAAGGCTTTGTTAGACCCATTGTTTCACCCTGGACAGCCCTAGTTTTTTCTCTAATAAATCAGATGGGAGATTGAGGTTGTATGTTGAATACAGATACTTAAAATAGGTGACTATGAAGAATATGTATCCAATACCAAGGATTGGTGACCTCTTTGATCAATTGAGAGGAGAATAATGGTTCTTGAAGATTCACCTCAGATCAGGTTATGACAAGTTTCGAGTATAGAACATGGATATACCAAAGATGGAATTTAGATGTCTCTAAATTCACTATGAGTAATTTATTAATCCTTTTTACAATAATAATTCCCCATTAGTTTTCATCAAACTCATGAACGATATCATTCATAAATTCTTAGATAAATTCATGGTTGTCTTCATTGATGATAACCTTTTGTACTCGGTGTCCAAGGATGAGAATTTGAGACACTAGAATATTGTTCTGAATGTACTCCTACAACACCAAATTTATGAGAATCTCTTGAATTTTCAGTTTTGGATTCAACAGGTCAATATATGGGATTCAATTTCTCTTCATATGGTGCGGTAGTGGACTCGGAAAAGGTCGAGGCAGTGTTACCTTGGGAGCCACCCAAAAACATGACTGAGGTACAGAGCTTCGTTGTGTTGGAAGGATATTATTTGATATTCATACCTAAATTATTTGGTATATCATCCTCCAGTACATCCTAGACCTAAAAAGTGTATCCTTTCATGTGGAAATCTAGGTTCTGTCAGCCTTTTCAAGAGTTGATATAGAGATTGAAAGGTCCTCCCATATTCAGATTTCTAGAAGAGGGTTTTGAGTATGTAGTGTTCTATGATGCATTGAGAACCAGACTTGGTTGTACTCTGATATATATTTTGGTGTAGATTTCCTACATTTCATGATATTTGACACCACATTAGAATAAATACGTAACCCACAATCTTGAGTTAGCAATGGTATTCTTGGCACTGAAGATGTGGCGACATGACCAGAAGGGTGAGAAGTTTATCTTATATTCTGACCACAGGATTCTCAAGTATATATTATCTCAGAAGGATATAAACTTTAGAAAGATTCAATGGATATAGTTCCTCTAGTATTATAACTTTTAGGTTATCTATACTCCTGGGAATGGGAGCATGTAAGTATATTATCTAAGCATGAGATGTTGTTCATAGTTTCTGAGTGATGTTTTAGTGTAGTTGGCTTCATTAAAGTTACAGAGTATGGACGGAGATGGAGTAGCTTACCTACAGTTAATGGTTGTTTCCCCACCACATTTATATTGATGTAGGGTGGCACATATTAGGGATACTGACAATGAGACCCAACGTACTCATATATAAACTGGAAAACTTCCTGATGGATTTTATGATGGTGGGGAGCATGACATTTTTTTCAGAGGACACACGTTGGTACAAGAGAAATTTGAGGAGGTGGATCACATATAGTTTCATACATATTCTTTTTCAGTACATCCAGATGTGGAAAAGATGTACTCAGACCTGTAACATCAGTTTTGGTGGATAGAGATGAAGAAGGGAGTTGAAGAGTTTTTCTCTCGATGTTATACTTGTCTGTAAGTGATGATTGAGCATCAGGTTCTATTGGTTTTCATTTAACCCCTTTCAGTTCTAATTTTTTTTTGTATAAGATATCCCTGGATTTTTTGACTAGGTTTCGATGTACATTCAGGGGACACAATTCAATCTCAGTGATCATAAACCAACTTTTCAATTCAACCCACTTCCTAGCTATCTGAGGTAAGAGTTTAGTAGAAATATTGCGACACATTTACATGTATGAGATAGTCCTACACATTGGAATTACCCCCCCCCCCACATAAATTATTTCTAGAAATAATCCTGCTTCACATATCAGTTAAGGAAAGGATTTTAGTGTGATTTTATGACTCAAGTGAGTTTGATCATAGATTTTTACACTCATACCGATGGAAAGACTGAGTGAACCATTCACATTTTGGATGACATGCTACAAGCTTATGAATTAGAATCTGGCCATAATTGGGGGGATCGACTATCATTTTTTTATTTTACGTACAAAAATAGATGTTATTCTTCCATTAGTATGGATCCATTTGAAGTATTTATGGGTGACCATGAAGATCACCACTTTGTTATACTGACCTAGGAGAGTCAACTTGTATGGGCCTAGGGTTGGTTTAAACCACTATAGAGAAGGAGAAGATCATACAGTAGTATATTAGGTCTACAAAAAGAATTAAAAAGACCCATTCTAACTAATGGTTGAGGACTTTGGAGTTTTAATATGGATACTGTATATTTCTATGGGTTTCACCTTGATCTAGATTACAGATATTTGTCCACTGTCATAAGATATCTCTATGAATCATTGGCCCATTCTAGATACTTCATAGAGTTAGGGATGTAGATTACCACTTATCTCCAACCCCCCCAGTCAATTAGACATGGTACATGACATATTCCACCTATCTCAGTTGAGGAGCTACATTCATGATCCATCACATGTTATAAAATGATGAGAGTTGGACATCTATTATAGAGCTACCTTAACTGGTTACCTATTAGGGAAGACAAATATATTGGAGATGATCCTTCATGGAAAATATATTCCTTCAGTACATATCTAACGAAAGCATTAGAATCATTAGAAGTGAACCTAGGAGTGGGATACCCATCTTCTATCTTAGTAAACATATCTCTCTATATAGTTTTTTTTATTTTTAAGATGTTAAGCCCCGATTTGAGAAGAATTTAGCATCCCATATTTTCCATTTATTATTTTTGGATATTGTACAGTTTATTTTCAAGACCAGGCATAGAGATGGTATGTGATTCGATGTCATGGTGTGACCGAAATAAATGTTTGAAAAACATTAAATATATTAAATGCACACACACTCAGTTTTCCTAAAAAATTAGAATAAATTCTAAACTATGTCTCAGATTATATATTAGAGGGAAACGTTGAGTTCAGAACATGGGGTTTACCCTTGTCCCACTGTAACCTTGGAATGCATCAGGAATTCATGATGAGGAAGATCATGGGAAGATGTTTAAAATAAATTAAATTAAGAAATTAATTTATTTTAATTTATCCAACCTAAATTCATTTCATTAAATACATTCTTATAGAATACTTTTAGGTTTAATATGAATAACACTGAAAATCAAGGAGAGGTGTTAGAGATCAAGGAGGATGTTTCATTGGAAAAATACTACTAAATTGAGGATTATCGATCAACATGAAATAAAATTAGAGGATCTTTCCAACAATAATTAAAAAATTTATTATCATTAGTGATTGATCCAAATCAAGGTTGTATGTGGATTTATATTGTTTAATTACCCATTATTAATTATTATGATGAACTCGAATCAATTGACCAAAGGATTGATTCGGGAATCAATCATTTTGGGGGATGGGTTATCTGTGGGAATTTCTTTAGTGATTATCTTTTTTACTATTTGACTTTCTCTTCATTCATCATTCTAATGGAAATAAAGAGAGTCCATGAAAAACATTGAATGAGGTTTGTTACTCTTGTTGGTTATTATGAATATCTCCCCCATTTCATTATTCAAAGTAGGGAAATCTCTTGGAAAATGATTCAAACAATACCAATGGATTAACCCTTACCGATTTTTCATGGGGATATGGTTTTATGTTGAAAATCCAAGATCAGTATGAAAAAAAAATCTTGATAAGATGATGGAAATGGAGGATTGATGAATGATTTGAGACCCTTAATTTGAACTGGATGTGTGACGATGACAGGAACTAAAGGCAAGAATTTCATGAATTTTTTCAAAGTCTGGATTTCTAAGAACAGTGAAAGAAAGGCTTAGCTAGACTAGACCCACCCTTACTAGCACCATTTATGGTTGTATTTCAAACTATAGTAGTTGAGGAAATTGTTTAAGGAATAAAATAGGTTTATATAAAATATTGACACACACAAAGTGTATTCTAGTAACACGAGCTGTGTGGGACCCTCATAGAGGTGGCTAGGGTTTTTGGGTGAAGTTATGTATCATACAGCATGTGACCCAATCACTCAGCATGTTAACCTTCATAGCTGGATCATCATGTACCTTGGATAGTACACAAGAATGATGATGGATAGCCAAACATGGACATGTCCAACCAGACATGGAAAATGTTAGGATTACACAAGTCTGGACACACAGTTTACTCTAACATAGAAAAGGACAAAGGTACAGGTTCTAGTATATGGGTGGGTCCTATTGTTGAAGGGTTACATCATGTACTTTTAGTACATGACACGTAATCCTTCAAAGAAGTCTTATATCATTTTCTCTATGTCTCATACATGTTTCATTAGGGTGTGTTCCCTATATCCATTATTAGATGGTTAATATAGAATCGCTTGATTCATACAGGATAGTCAACCATTCAATATGACTTCTTGGGTATAGTTTTTTTAAACCTTACTTGAGTCCCAAAGAGATATCATCTATCATCTTCTCAACCTAGGTGGATTTCTTGGTATCTTCTATACTAACACTATGTGTGTACTGATCCTCTACATAGCAGGTTATTCTATATTAAATTTTTTGTATACTCTATGGCCTTGGTTGTGATCCTAATATTTGCATCACTCTCTTCAGACATCTAGTATATTCTTCTAATAGCAAGGCCTGATGAGCAGTATATCTTAGATGGATTCCATACATGACATTTGACTCATGGAGGGTGTTTTCCTAGATAAGTGTGATGTGTAACCATCGATTAAGAAACCTATGATGGAATTATGGTTGTGAATTTACCTTGAGACCTTGTTTATTTATAGAGTAAATCTAAAAGATCTTTTTATATGTGTTGTATAAATATACCTATTTAGAGATGAATATTATTCTTGTTGTTATATTATTTGTAGCTTTTTGGTGTCCTATGGGGTGTTGTTATACTCACTCCTTTGGATTTTCTCACAAGTGTCGTGTATTGTTAAGATGATAGACCTTTTGAAGGAGTCATAGAGTGACCTGGACTAGGTCGTTATTAATGATCCGGACATACTGAGGTGTTTTCTTAGGGTTATCTTGACAACAGTCCCATCATTACATTCAGGTTGGACTTGACATTAGACACTTTATTAGGTGACTGTATTTAGACATGTTTTCCCACCATTACTTATTATCATACTATGGTTTTGGGATTTAGATGTAAGAATTCATGTTTTATAATTTGTTTTACATTTTAACATTACATGGTCTTGGATAAGTGTGTTTGTAAAATTACTTAAGGATACGACCTCCAATATTATTGATATGCCTACTCGGTGCTATTTTCAAACCCTAATCCCATTAGAGGAAATTTTGGGGTGTCATAGTACATGACCAATTAGGTCAGGCCATTAAAATATTTGGTTTACTTATATTGAGATATTTCAATCTCTTGATTATTCCTCAGTATAGCTTTTTTTCAAATTATTTTCAAGATTCATCATAGTTAAGATTAATATTGGAACTCATAAGAGTTGAAAAAGTATTACAAATTTCAAGTACAAATCTATTAAGTAATTTAAGTATGTTTTTTATTTAGATTAAAAAATTTCCAAAATATTTTGGGAAAATTTAAAATCAAAGGGAATAGTTTAAATCACCCATCATTTTATTTCATATTCTTTTCTCATGAGTTTTGAAAATTCACTACACATCTATGGTTTTTTGAACCAAAAATAATGTAATAAAAATACTCATACCTGTGAATTATATGTTGATGATGTTTTATTAAAAATAGTTGGGTCTGAAAAACCTACATTAAGAAAATTTAATAACAAAAAATAATTTAATATTGGATACCAAGCTCTACGTTCCTATTTAGGATAATAAAAAACATTGATAATTTTAAAAATTGGATTTTAAAAATAAGATTCTTAAAATCCTAGATTTTTTACAACATATAATTTTCCCTTTAAAAATACATTTATAAAGGAATATTAAACATCCATATGATATAATTAAAAGTTCCTATTAGATGAATATACTAAAATGATTCTAATTAATTCTATTATAATAAAAACGTAAATAGATTCCTTACAATATATTCCTTCTTATTGATTATAGTCTTCGGAAATAAGTGTAGACATATTTATAGTGATTAAAACATGATGATACCATTTGTTCCTAAATACCCATTTATTTCCAATAATAACATAATCATAAGTTCTATTATGTAATTAATATACCTTATTATTATTGAAGTGGTTGAACTCTTCTTCCATAACAACTACCCATTTTTCACCATTTAATAATTCTTCTATGGTATTAGGTTCAAGTTGGTAAAGAAAAGTAAAAAATTAAAAAACATTTTCTATACTTCTTATAGTTATAACACTTGAATCTACGTTTCCTACAATAGTTTATAAAGGATGATTTTTAAGGGTTCTAGGTTGTCTAGGAAGCACACTCTTAGGTTATTTAGAATCAATTCCTTCATGTATGGACTATTCGTGGTCATTTTCCAAATCACCATTCTTTTTTTAATAGATAAGGTTTAAGCCAAAGGTCCTTAATAGATTCAATTATATTATTAATTTGAGTTATTTTGTGATTAAAATGATCACATTCATGAAATTTAAGATCAAAAGATTCTTCAACTACCTTTGAATTCATATTGAAAAGTCTATAAGATTTTTACATGGTAGAATAACCTATTAATATTACTTCATTTTCCTTTGAATAAAACATACCAAGATTATCCTTAGTGTTTAGGATATGCACTTTACATTAAAAAACATTAAACTATACTGCCTTTGGTTTCATATTCTCCCATAACTCATATTTTATTCTTTTAATACAATACATATTAGAACAATATTAATTAAATAACATGTCATGTTAGCTTCTTCAACCCAAAAATGAGTTAGTATATGATATCACAAAACATAGTTATAGAAATTTTAGGTAAATTATTATTTTTCCTTTCAATAACACCATTATTTTTCTATGTTCTAGGTCTAGAGAAGTTATGTTTGATTACCGGGTTTGAGTAAAATGAATTGACTTATGATCATTAAATTCTTCACCATAATCACTTCATAAATTCATAATTAATAAAAACTATCTTTTTATATATTCTTGAAAAAAACTAATAAAAATATAACATAATTCATTCATAGGTATTAGAATGTAAACCAGATTAAATTACGAAAAATTATCAATAAAAACATAAAAAAAAGTATTGACACCTAGGATTTATATTTTAGAAGGTACAAACAGAACCATCTGGATTATTTCTAATTTTATAAAAATAGATACCTATTTAATTTGATTTAAATATGAATTTTATTTATTTCCCTTTTGGAATGAATCACATAGTTTCATTTTTTTCTAATGTAAGGTGAGAAAAATTTGAAATAATAATTATGTTGATAGATTTCAAAAATATTTCACATCATAAAGTCCCAAAATTCTATTCTAAAACCAAGATTCATTGATTTCAACATTAAAATAGTTTATTTTTTTACACAAGGAATAAATATTAAAGGTGTAATCATTTTTGGTTCTTGAAGTTTTAAGCATAACAAATTTATCTTTAAAAATAGAGAAATAATCATCAAAAAATTTAATTGAATAAAAATCATCACAATGTTGACAGATTCTTATCAGGTTTTTTTATAAGTATTAAATTTGGATCACTAATAGTGCTAAATCCATTGAGATTTCCATTATCATTTTCACTGAAGATGACATATCCTCCATCAATTATAAACAATGAGTGAAAAATTGAAAAATCTACAATCATATGTCCTGAGAATCCATGATTTATATACTCCTTCTAAAAATTATTCTTACACTTCTCCCTTTCAAATATATCAAACAAGGATACATTTTTGTATCCAAAAATTCTTGGGTCCTGTAATGTTTAAAACCATGGATTTTGAAATCCAAATCTACTTCTTATGTTTTGAAATTCCATCACTGTATTTTGAAATATTTTTTGATATAAGGGATATCGTAATACCAATAAATTGATTATTTTTAAGTCTAAAAATATTGGAATAACTTCCAATGTATCTATCATGAAAATAGATAACATATGTATTCTTTTATTATTAGAACTAAGAATAAAATAATTACTATATACTTTTGGTTTATTTCCATTACTCTCCATGCTAATCATCTCTTATTTTCTATATTATTTCCAAGAATTATAATTATATAGATTTATCCATTTTTAAAGTAATTGGAAGAATATTTAAATTATTTTAAATCACATTGTAATATTTTAATTTTATACTCATGATTAGTCAAAAAGAGAAAATATTTTTCTAGTATTTTTTTAAATGTGAAAAATATTTATTCAAATAATTATTTCACTAATAACATCGTCATAATATTTTTTTATAGTTTTGCTCTTATTTTTCAATATTTAATATTTATTATCTTGTATAGTAATATATATATGTGATTATTCAATGGAGATATTTTCATATTCAAATTCGGATTCTTGTTTAGAAAAATAAAAATAATTCACTTCTTGTGATTATTCCACAAATCACATGATAAATTTTTTATTAGAGAGGTAAGCTTCAGATTTAGAAGGTGATTAATCATTGGAGTCTTTTGGTACACTCTAGGTAGCCTTCATAGCTATTTATTATTTCTTTTTATATCCAACCTTCTTAAGCAATTTATTTTCAAAATTATTTTTGTCTTGTAATTGTGGGAATTCAAGCTTGACATGTAAAATATTATTTCACTTATAACATATTATTTCTGTTGTATTTCAATTTTTAGGATTGAAATAATGATGTAGATGCTCAATATACAAGAGGGAGGGTGAATTGTATACTTTAAAAATTCCTTTGGAACCTTTAAAGTTAGTTACGAAAAACTATGTTTTCCTTAACCAAAGGAAAGGGCTATGTTTAACAAAGTTAAACTAAGAAAATTCACAAAAACTCTTACACCAATTGAAAACATGGAAAAATGAATGAATTTATAAACTTCAAGTCCTATGTACTTACTTAAAACTGGAAAGAGATTCCGAAAGTAGGCCCCAGAAATATGGTTCCGGAAATTGAAACTTAACTAAAGATTACAATATGAGATTCTACCTTGAAGCCTATAGAATATAAATGAATCAGAATACAAGTAGGGAAGTATAAGAAAGTTATACTTTTCTTACAATACAAAATGCAGTGGAAATAAACAAGTAGTAAAACTACATGTAATAAGATATAAGTCTTTTATCCCAAAGAGAAGGGTATCCAACAACCTTGGATAAAGGTCCCTTGATTTATACTTTCAAGAAAGTCTGTCTTGCCTACACTAGGGTATGCCCTCAATACGAATATCATAATCTCTGTCTTGTTATCCCTGCAAGACCTCAACTTCAAGTTAGTTGGCAACCTCTGTCTTCCTCAGCAAGGAAGCCCTCGAACTTCAAGGTAATCGACACCTCTTTCTTACTATCCCCGGAAGTCCTCGAATGTAATCACCGACATTCGGAGTCACACAACGCTTTGAGAGTTAATAAGAGCCTCTCTCTCTAGAAATCACTTCAATAGCATGTATGCACAATGTCGAAGAAGTTGTTGTCATCAGTCCCGAGCTCTTTCAAATGAGCTCCTATTTATAGGCAAGGTCGGCTTCCTTTCCAACGGCCATATTTTCCTTAAAAATCGGAGGGACCTGTATACGTTTAACTTAACCAACGGTTAGTTTATAACAGAAAAGATGACATCGTTTTATAACAAAACAAGTGTAACAGAATGTACGACATCGTTTCAAGTTTAACACAAAAGTTCGGAGTGAAGGTTCAGAGTGTAAACAGAATGTCGAAGAGTAAAAAAATTATGAAAGTGTAAGAAAAATGAAATTTTGGAGTCTAACAAAAATAATATTCAGAGTCTAAATAAATTCGGAGTGTATAAATAAAAGATGATCAGATTATGTTTAATAGGTGAATTTGGAATGAGAATTCGGAATGAGAATTCGTCATCAGAATTCGTAATGAGAATTCGTCATCATAATTCGTAATGAGAATTCATATACAGAATTCGGAGTAGAACTTTATTAGAGTTCGTATCCAGAATTCGGAATAAAACTTCATTACAATTTTCATCTGGAATTTGGGGTGAAACTCCATTACAGTTCTCATCTAGAATTCAGAACCTAAAACAGAATGCTTCATATCAAAGTTTCAAACGATTCCAGGAATATAGAAATGAATCTAAATCTTATAATTAAGAAATATATGGATATAGATAATGAAAATATGACAAGGATAATTTTTCTTACAAAAGCGTTTTTCCTTATACAAGCAATTTTCCTTGTAAAAGCGATTTTCCTTATAAAAGCGATTTTCCTTATAAAAGTGATTTTCCTTATAAAAGAAAATTTCCTTATGAAATCAATTTTCCATATAAAAGTGATTTTCCATATAAAAGCAAATTTCCTTATAAAAGAAATTTTTCTTAAAGATAAGGTGTTTGTGATTTTCAAAACAAGAAGGAATGGAAAAGTCATAAGGAAAACCTTATTGACTCAACAATCTCCCCCTTTTTGGAAAGCACAAACATCCTTATGAAAAAGAAATTATAAGAAGAAAGGAAACATTAAGGCTTATCTCCCTTTGCTTATGGATGTAGATGAATACGAATAACTCCCCCTTAGGCTTTGAAACTCTAAGGATCGTATTCTAGATTTCCGGAATGATATTTCATTAAGAATAAGAATGTATTATATAATGAAACCCCCCCCCCTTAGATAAACTCTATTAGAGTTATTTTTCTTTCTTACCCTTTGTTAAGATTCTTTTTCCCCATTTATTAGGGTTCTTTTCTTTCTCCCCCTTTGTGATTTTCAAAAATAATTCGAGGGAATGGAAAATATTACAAAGTACCTGAAAAATTAGTAACAACAACAAAAAGAGATGAACAAGCACAATTTTCATTAAGTTTGAAAGTTCAACAACAAATAAATTTAGATACAACAAAAGATCGGATCTATCTATTTTGGTTATTTTTCCTTCACCTTGAGACCCTTAAGAATTTTCTTTATCTTCTTCAAGTCTTTATGGTCTTTCTCGGCTTGCTTCTCTAACATAAGAATTCTTGCATTTTGAGCTTCAATCTTTTTTTCCTGGGCTTGAAGCTTTTCTTCATGAGCCTGAAGCTTTTCTTCCTGAGCCTTCAAGATTTTTTTTTCTTTAACATCTTTTCTTCAAACTCAATCTAATGATCCCTTTCATACTTCCAGTTTTGAGAAACAGAATTCAGCTTCCCATTCAGATCTCTGACTTCTTGATTCCGTAAATTCTTTTCATCTGTCAACTTTTCTTCAAAGGATTAATTAAGTTCATTTATCTTCCTGTCTTCTGTCTCAAAGGAATCCTTCACATTATCTTGGAATTCATCAAAGAGCCTCATCTCTTTTACAGTCTTCCTCGACCAACTAGTCATCCTCTTGCAAGATCTCTTGTGGGCTTCATAGCCGACAAAGAAAGTTTTGAACTGTGCCTCAATCTCAATACATTTGTCCATAACCATGGATACAGAGTCTGTTTTCTGATTCAAAGAATGTTGATGCATCTGGAATCTTGAATCAATACTTGAGAAAGTCGGAATAGTACCCACCAACTTCTGTAAAGACTGAACAAAAAATTCATGCCCCAATGAAGATGACTCCAAATTCGAGACTTTTCTTGGAGAATTTTCTTCTTCAATATGCTCAAGCTTTCTCTTTGAAGAACTACCAACATCCCTTCTCTTTACAACCACTGAGATCGGGGTATCAACAAAAAGTTGTTTTCCCTTGTCCCTTTTCGGAATGGAGTCATGTTCCGGAGTTCTCTTTTCACTGTCAGACACTTGAACAACATTGTCTTCATCATTAGCAACTTTTTGAGCACTATCCTCTACATTCTCCATTTGAGAAATATCATGTAGAAGTTGTTATTCCTCTGCATGATAAGATACTTCTTCTTCTCCTTTCTCCTCATCCTTCCCTGGAGTGACTAACTTAGAAGACTCAGCTTCTGAGGTTCGGAGCGATAAATGTTCCGAAGGTGTCCCCTTATAATCATCTACTTGCTTCAAAATATCTCCGGTCTCACCACTACCTTCAGCAACTACCTCTAGATCTTATACTCGCTCAATCTGCTCAACATCCTCAACATGCTTAGAAACTGCCTCTTCCGGAGCAACAAAGATTCTTCTTGGAGTCTCAAGTAGAGATTCTAAAGAAAAAGATTTCAGAACAGGAATGTTTCCGGAGTCCATCTCAGTAAACTTGAACAAAGTCTGAACCACCTCAACTTCAGAAATCTTCTTCTTGAGCTTCTTTTCTTTCGCCTGTTTTTCTATCTCATATGTTGTTCTTTACTTCAAGGCCTTAGCCTCCACAGGATCCAAGACAAACTGAGGCTCCCCTTGCACTCTCTTCTCTTTGATTTCCCTCCACTTAGCAACTACCTCATCAGGGTAAGCTTTCTTCTTCTTCGGTTTAGGAGGTGCGGAATGAACTTCCTTGGATTTGGGATTATCTGCTTCACCTTCAACTTCTTTCAACTTTCTCTTCCTCACTGGCTTAGAGGATTCAGGTTCAGCAACTTTCGGAACCGTTTCTTCTTGAGCAGGTAAATCAAAAAACTGACCAGCCCTCTTATCGAAGGCTACATCCATCCTTTTGAGAGTACCATCACTCACTAACATAATCTTGCAAACTCTTGGCTTAGACTTGCAGGCCTCCTTGAAAGACCCAAGGCACTGAACTATTAACTTCAAGATTATTTCTGGATACATTATGATCTGATCTCTTAGATTACCTTTATTAACATTCTCAAGGGTAATAAGAATGTGTTTCATCAGATTAAACTTCCTCAGATTTATCAGAAAATCTAGAATATAAATCCCACTCTTCTTCAGACTATCTTTGTCACCCTTTCTCGGTACGATAAGGCCTTGTACCCATAATTCTAGAATCCAAAAATTCGTATACAGAGAAGCAATATTCGGAGCCTTATCATCTGATAGTCCGAGAGTTTCCAAATCCTTTTCCTTTTCGAAGATTCCCTTTGAATCCGACAAAACATGAGAAATGAAGTCGGCTTCCCCTTAATTGTTCAGCCCTACCAAGCTGGTTTCCTTTGCATAAGAAAGATTATAAGTCTTTCCATAAGACTTAAACGATAATTTTCCCTACCATATTCCTTATAGAAGGGAACCGTTTCATAGAACTCTACAAGAAAATCCGAAAACACTTCATCTTGATTCCCAGGCTTAGACACAGCAACATCTTCCCATCCATTAAGATTAATGTTCTTGGATATAAGAGAATCATACTTGTTGAAGAAATATGGATGAACCAACCATTCTCTATATACTAACCACTTCGAAATCGGCTTAGAGGAAGACATGTATTGAGAAGCTAATTCTATAGACATTCGGATCTGAAGACCTCTGAGAAGTTCAGAACGGAGATTACTGAAGTTTGGAACGACCTTAAAACAGAGAGGCAGAGCTTCAGGACACTAGAGCTTCAAAACTGATGTGGGACAACCATTTGGGGTCCCCTTTATATAGGCAACGAGAAGAAAGTTCAACTTCCTCTGTTGATCGAACGGTTGTGACAAGCTGTGATCAGATCTGACGGTTGAAAACCAATTCTCAAGAAAACTTGAATCCGATCTTTTGAGGTTTTTATTAAAACAAAGATTTAAGAAAACTATAATCCGAAAACAAATTATAAGAAAATACCAGCAAGTGAAGTATGATTAAGAAAACTTGAGTAAGGAAATCATACCTTTCGGATTGGATTTGGAGGATTATTCGTAATGGGTAACAAAAAAAACTACGAAAAATCTTTATTACGAAAAGACATAGTTCGAAAAAATCACTACGAAAAACTCAACAAAGAAAATGAAAAAACACATTGTATTTGCCTCCAATACTTCCAGTTTGTGTTGGACCAAAAATATCCATGTGCACTAACTGTAATGCATCAGTTGTTGAGACATCACCAATTGATTTAAAACTAGATTTATGTTGCCTTCCATATTGACAAGGATCACAAACTTTAGAAGAATCAAATCTAAGCTCTGGTAGATCCTTAACTAGTTTCTTGTTAGAGAGTTTACATAAGTTTCTATGGTTATAGTGACCTAGTCTTCTATGAAATAACCAGGAATGATCTTCCATTGCGCTTAGGCAAGGTAAATCTTGGCTCCTAAGGTCTTCTAAATTTAAGATGTAAACATTCTCATGCCTATTGGCTGAGAGAATAAATTCTTCCTTGGAATTGTGAACTAAGCACTTATCATTCCTAAAATTCAAATGGTATCCTTCATCACATAACTGACTTATGATAATAAGGTTGTGCTTAAGACCCTTAACAAAAAGAACATTTGAGATCAAGGTTTTACCTAGAAGAACAATATTACCAATACCAACAATCTCTCCCTTATCATTATCTCCAAAAGTTACCTTTCCTCCATTCGTTTCGATAATCTTTTCAAAATAGCTTTTGTTACCAGTCATGTGCCGGGAAAATCCACTATCCATGTACCATGTATTGTTGCTGGTACTCTATTTTCCTAAAATCAAGAAGAAATTTAGACTTTTGGAATCCAAACTTGTTTGGATCTGAGATTTCCAGATAACAAAATTTTAGGTACGCACATCTTCTTTGAGAAATATGCCTTATGAAAACCTAAATATTGGGTTTTGTTTAAGGAACAATTATTAGCCCAGTGACCACCACATTGACACTTAGTAAAAAATGGGGCACTTTGAGGAACAAAATAATTGTTACTAAAAATTGGTTTTTCATTGGTATAACAAAATCCAGATTTATTTCTTAAAGGTCGTATTTGAGAATACATTTTATCCAAATTTTCCTTACCATGGATAAAGTTTGATAAACACTTCTTTATGGAAATGATTTCGGACTTGAGTTTTATAACCAAGTTTTTATCCTCAAAATCATTAGTTTTAGAACTAGAGCAAGGCTCGATAATATTTTTCTTAGAAATTACTTTTTCTAACTCTTTAGAGAGTTTGTTCTTCTCTGAACTTACTTCCTCAAGATTTTTTGAAATACTTTAAAAATCAGCATTTTCCCTATCAAGATCTTTAGAAAGATCTGATATCTCTTTTGTAAGAATAGAATTCCTAGAGTTTTCCTTATCATGTTTCTTATTGAGTTTAGAGTTATCAATCTCAAGAAGTTCAGCAAACCTAGAAACTTCTTCATAAGTAGGTAAAGTATTTTCTTCATCAGAAGAGGATTCTTCATCTGAGGAATTATAATACTTGCTACCATTAGAATTAAAGATACATTGGTCAATGATTCATCATTTCGTACCTCAGCCATAAAACAATGATTCTCAATAGGTATTTTGGCTATAATAACAAGATTCTTCTATCCTAAAGATTCATAATCAGAAGATTCATCTGAAGAGTCACCACCACTAGAACTCCAGGTGTCATTTGCTTTCAGAACATTCTTAGCTTTGGATTTGTAATACTTCTTTCTGTTCCTGTCTGAATTCCTTTCTTTCCTTTCATTCTTTTTGAGCAAAGGGCAATCTGGTCTAATATGTCCAGCTCTCTTGCATTCATAACATGTGACTTCTCCATCTTTCCTATCTTTCCTTTCCTTTTTCTTATACTTGGATTGGAAATTTCTCTGGCCAGCTATCTTGTTCATCCTTCGAGAAAGATTTGCTAACTCATTTTTAGAGACTTCACTTTCACTAGAATCTAATTGATCAACCATCTTCTTAGACTTGGTTCTGGTTACTCTCTCAGAAGTATTAGCTTTCATCTGATTTGATGTTGTTGTAAAAGCAACAGTACCATTTCCATTTTTCTTCTTGATGTTGTTAGCATCTCTTTTTATTCTAGTTTCATGTTGGAGAAGAGTTCCAAATAACTCATCAAGAGAAATTTGAGTGACCTTCCTGTTCTCATCTATAGCATTTCTTTTGGATTCCCACTCATTGAGCATAATATCAATTATCTTTTCCACCAGTGCTTCATCATCCAACCCTTTCCCTCCCATAGACTGTAAACTGTTGGTGATAGTCATAAACCTTTTTTGAACTTTACATATTGGTTCACCATAAGGAAAATTGAATCCATGGTATTCATCTCTAAGCATAGCTCTCCTAGTTTCAATCACTTTAGAAGTTCCAAAGTGTGTAACTTCTAACTTCTTCCAGATACAATTAGCAGCCTCACAAGAAAAAAATTGGCTATATATATTTCTAGTCATTGAACAAAGTAAGGTATTGTGTACCTTATAATTGAGTTGATACTCTTTCTTTTCCTGGTTATTGAAAGTTATAACTTTCTTTATCATGAATTTTATAATCACCATTAAGCATAACAAAGTTGTCCACTCCAGTATTGATAACAAAAGTCTTCATTCGATCTCTCCAATACTCATAGTCATTGCCATCAAATATTGGTGGTCTTGTAGGATTTAGATTATCAATGGAACCAACATTAACTCCTGCCATAATTAAAATAACCTTCGGCACACAAACTTGTTAGTAGAAAAAGTTTTTAATAACAATGTTCGGAATGACAAAGTTCGGAATGAGAAAGTTCTGAATGATAAAGTGAGCAAGAAAAACTTATACGCGAGTACAAGTATTTCAGAGACCTCCTCTGATACCAATTGTAGGATTAGTATAGAGTATGATGTTTCCAACCTCTGATACCAATTGTAGGATCGAAATAATGATGTAGATGCTTAATATACAAGAGGGGGTGAATTGTATACTTTAAAAATTCCTTTGGAACATTTAATGTTAGTTACGAAAAACTATGTTTTCTTTAAGCAAAGGAAAGGGCTAAGTTTAACAAAGTTAAACTAAGAAAATTCACAACACCTCTTAACACCAATTTAAAACTTGGAAAAAGGAATGAAGTTATAAACTTCAAGTCCCTTGTACTTGCTTAAAACTGGAAAGAGATTCTGAAAGTAGGCTCCAGAAATATGGTTCCGGAAATTGAAACTTAACTAAATATTACAATATGAGATTCTACCTTAAAGCATATAGAATCTAAATGAATCAGAATACATGTAGGGAAGTATAAGAAATTTATACTTTCCTTACAATACAAAATGCAGCGGAAATAAACAAGTAGTAAAACTACAAGTAACAAGATATAAGTATTTTATCCCAAAGAGAAGGGTATCCAACAACCTTGGATAAAGGTCCCTTGATTTATACTTTCAAGCTAGTATGTCTTACCTACACTAGGGTAATCCCTTGATACGAATATAAGAATCTCTATCTTGCTATCCCCGCAAGCCCTTAACTTCATGTTAGTTGGCAACCTCTGTCTTCCTCAGCAAAGAAGACCTCGAACTTCAAGGTAGTCGGCACCTCTGTCTTCCTATCCCCGGAAGTCCTCGAATTTAATCACCAACATTTAGAGTCACATGATGCTTTGAGAGTTAATAAGAGCCTATCTCTCTAGAAATCACTTCAACAACATGTATGCACAATGTCGAAGAAGTTGTTGTCATCATTCCCGAGCTATTTCAAATGAACTCCTATTTATAGGCAAGGTCGGCCTCCTTTCCAATGGTCATATTTTACTTAAAAATCAGAGGGACCTGTACAGGTGTAACTTAACCAATGGTTAGTTTATAGCAGAAAAGATGACATCATTTTATAACAAAAAAAGTGTAACAGAATGTACGACATCGTTCTAAGTTTAACACAAAAGTTCGGAGTGAATGTTTGAAGTGTAAACAGAATGTCAAAGAGTAGACAAATTATGAAAGTGTAAGAAAAATGAAAGTTTGGAGTCCAACAAAAATAATATTCAGAGTCTAAATAAATTCGGATTTTATAAAGAAAAGATGATCAGATTCTGTTTAATAGGTGAATACAAAATGAGAATTCGTCATCCGAATTCGTAATGAGAATTCATCATCAGAATTCATAATGATAATTTTTATTCAGAATTCGGAGTAGAACTTTATCAGAGTTCGTATTCGGAATTCGGAATAAAACTTCATTACAATTCTCATCTAGAATTCGGAGTGAAACTCCATTACAATTCTTATCTAGAATTCGGAACCTAAAACAGAATGCTTCATATCAAAGTTTCAAACGATTCCAAGAATATAGAAATGAATCTGAATCTTATTCTTAAGAAATATATGGATATAGATAATGAAAATATGATAAGGATAATTTTTCTTACAAAAGCGATTTTCCTTATAAAATAAACTTTCCTTATAAAAGCGATTTTCCTTATAAAAGAGATTTTCATTATAAAAACAATTTTCTTATAAAAGCGATTTTCCTTATGAAAGAAATTTTCCTTATAAAAGCGATTTTCCTTATAAAAGAAATTTTCCTTATGAAAAAAATTTCCTTAAAGATAAGGTGTTTGTGATTTTCAAAACAAGAAGGAATGGAAAAGTCATAAGGAAAACTTTATTGACTCAACACAATTAATATTTTATTTTCATTTAAAATAATTTCTAGAAACCAATTATCTTATTATAGAATTTTTTTTAAAAAACTTATGAAATGGGGAAAGTTCACAATCTGAATCAAGAATTATTTGATTCTTCTTCATTTGATAAGATAGATAGAGATAATTCTTTTGATTTATTTTCATCATTGAAGTAGAAACTTTCAAAACAACACTTTACTTCTTAAACACCTTATACTCTCCATCACCGGCTTCAATTCTAGACTCATACATCATGAATGTTCTAATAAGATATTTTATTGTTAAATCATTCAAAATAATAGATTACCTAACGGATGATGAAATTACACTCCATTTGGGTTGTAAAAAATCGAAAAATTGAGTTCATGAACACGAGTTCCTAAGTTAGCCTTGTGTTTTATGATTTAAATCATCCTTCTATTTATATGAGTTATGTTCTCACCATCCATCATTTTTAAGGTTTCAAACATTAATTTTTATGTATTTTACGTTAGTTTCCTTACTTTATGAATACCATCGTAAGATACTAATATAGTTTTTCACATTTCATGTGTTGTTCCTCATTAAGAAACTCTATTGAAATCCTCTAATCCAAGACCAAATATGATTTCATTCATATCATTGAATTTTAGATCATACACTGCTTAGGAAATAACACCCCATATTTCTATATCTCCTTTAGGATTTTTTTAAGGCTTAAAAAATTTCAATAAACCTTTTGGCCATGATTTTTCATATAGATAATCATATATTCCTTCTAACATATATTATTTTTTTCAATGAAATTTTGATCCTTGACTATAGACCTATGTTATTTTTCATCAACTATTATTACCAATGGATCTTTAAAATTCAACTAATGAAGGTTGTGAACTCAAAAGTAACAACCTTTGATAACAATTGTTGGTCCGATAAGTGTTACGCAATGGCTGAAGTGGGGTGGGGAGGAATTTAGTTATACAATTGTTTCTAATCTAAACCACCTACTATTATGTTATAAATTATTATGATTTTATCAAATTACATGTAAAAACCCAAAATAAAAAAAGAGAAATATAGAACATGTAGTATTTATAGTTTTTTGTTGAACCAATATCTCCAAGTCCACTCCACCAACATTATACACCCTTCAATTGTAGAGATTTTCACAAGGAAATCCCTTTTTTAATGGATTACTAGATAATTGAAAGAAACTTTTACTTGGTACAAAGGTCCTAGATATTTTAACTAGGTTCTCCCTTCACAAGATGTAAGAACCCTGGTTTTTAAAATTGGTCAAACTCCTGACCCTGTTTGAGTTTTTGACTTGTTTATGAGAAAACTAGGGAAATCTAGGATGGTCAAGAAATTTCTAGACTACACACCATGTACTCTAAATTAAACGTAGTGTATGGGTTAGCCGCGTACTGGTCGTGTGCTCGCCGAGTATATGTCGTGTGATGACCATGTCAGAATTTCCTACTACACAACGTGTAGTGTAGCTTGACACATTTTATATGCTTGACCGTGTGGAGGCCATACATGGAGGGTAGTCTTGTTGATTGTGTAAGATGTTTTTAGAAAGTACACGCCGTTTACTATAGGTAAAAACTGTGTAGCCAGTTGTAAAATCCTTTGAGAAATATCTGTCGTTATACGAACTGTAAAATGATACACGATGTGTAGTCAAAAGTATATGCCATGTATTTCCTTTTTATTTTTTCTTAAACAGGAAGTAGCCTTGTTTTGTGGGTGAAACCCAAACCCTTAATGGGTTTGAGTGGGGAGAGCCAGCCAGAGATCATTTTTTCTCTCGATCGTTCCTCCGAACTCTATGTTGATTACTTTCGGATGCGTTAGAACCCCCTCAGTAAGTCCTTGATTCCACTTGATCTGTTCTTCTTGATTTCTGTTCTGAGACAAGTTATAGGGGTTTGAGTGTTTAATATTCATTTGTATATATACAACATTTTAGACCTAGTAGGAGTCTGTTATCAGAGAAGTATCATTGTACGAGTCTCGGGTAGGTGGTTCATACCTCTTTTTGTGTTTTCCCAGACTTTTGGGTGGTGCGACCATTGGTGTGTTTTCAGGTATTTTGAGAGTGACCGGGTTTTCCCTACCATTGCATGTTTAATTTTTTATTTAACCTATGGGATTTCTTTGGGTATTCCATGTTACCTGTTTTACTTGAGCGGGGTCAGGCGAGTGGTCGTTGCTCATCAGGGCATTTTGGTCGGGGGACGCCAAAATGGTTATAATTGAATTGTATTTTTTTTTAACTATTGAGTTTAGTTTATTAAACCTTGATATGAACTATTAAAGGTTATAAAGACCTCAGTGCTGGTATGAGACAACACTTAGTCAGTGTTTTACAACTCTTCAGTTTGTTTTTCTGGTTTAAAAGTGATTCTTTTGATTTTATATATAATTGTTAAATTGAATATGTTGGAACCCCTGTAGTTGTGTTGGGTGTGGCCCGAATATTCTTGAGTGGTGCTAATTACAGGTTGGGCTTGGCTCGGGGTACATTGGGTGGTCCTGACCACAGGATCTGGTGTCCTGGACGTCGGTTTGAGGCAGAGTGACTGTCAGGTTGGGCATTACCCGAGTTACTTGGATAGTGAGGACATCAAACTTGAGCGGCATGTTCATAGGGACATGAGGTGTCAGATATGTTGTGTATTGGGCATTATTTTGTTGATTACCACTCCCCAAAAACTTTGAGTAGTGTGCACACAGAGTGACTCCAGGATTAGGTTGTTTTGACCACTTGTGTGGGTAGAGGCCCCCGTTAGATGTGGTTTAAGTACAATTAGTTTGGGGGTGCTTGTCATAGGAAGACACATGGCATGTGGGGAGCATTCATGGGATAGCAGTGAGGCTATCAGGTTGGGGGTAGAGGCTCTCTGTTATTTGAGATCAGACATCATTGTCCCTCTGGTTACTTTATTTGAGGGCAGACACCATTATACCTCTGGTTATATTATTAGATGGCTGACATCGTTGTCCCTCTAGTTACTTTATTTGAGGTCATACATCTATGTCCCTCTGGTTACTTATTTTAGGACAGACATCGATGTTCCTCTGAGTTACTATTTCTTGGGCATTCCTTCAGGATGTTAGTAATTGAGACACACAGTATCTGGGGGCACATGGTGTTGGGGTACATGACATAGATTCTGGCATTGGCTGAAGTAAGTGTCACTTCATGGTGGCTACAGAGCACTAGTGGAGTTTATGTTTTTTTTGCACCATACTATTTTCTATTTTTCTTATAACCACATGCCTATTAAAACACTTATATTTGGTACGCACCGTTGGTTGGTATCCTACTGAGATTCATCTCACACCCAACACGGGCCCTTTGGGATGCATGTAGACTTTATGGATTTGTGTGTAGGAAATAGATCGGCTTCTTGGGATGTGCAGGTTTAGGCTCATAGGCATGAGGGACTAGCATTGAAATACTTTGAGGATAGGTTCTTCGAGAACTTTTACCAAGATACACTAATGGCAGAGAGAGCTCGGGAGTTCTTTAGCCTTTAGTAGGGATACATGTCCATCATGGACTATGCAGCTACTCTCACTGAGTTGTCTCTCCTTGCACTGGGTATGGTAAGCGGTGACTTGGAAAGGGTGAGGCGCTTTGAGGATGGATTATGACACGCCATTTGGATCCAGGTGAATATTTTCAGGCTGTGTTCATTCTCATGGGTGGTGAATCAGGATCTCATAGTAGAGGGTAACCAGAGGGATAGGCCCCAGGTCGGTCGGGCGACAACTTCGGGCGATGGTTCAGACAACAGAAAGCAAGGATGGGATGAGTTCTAATAGGTCAGTCAGGCCAAGTACTTAGCTATACCACATCGTAGATGTTCAATAGTGGTTTTCATTCAGTGAGGACATCTAGGACATGTTTGGACACAGTGCGATAGGCCTCCAAAGGAGTTCCAGGCATGTTGACATGTCGAGAGTCTTGAGAGGTTCTACATGAATCCTTCGCAAATAGCCGGTAGGTAGGGACCATGATAGACTATGGAATCTAGAGATGGTTCAGGTTCGGTACCAAGAGAGGGTAGTAGAGTTTCAACTACATGTGGAGGACGTGACAGAGATATTGGGACTCTGCTGAGGGGTCAGTGGTCTGTGACTAGAGGAGAACCACAGGGAGGTCAGGCATTAGGCAGTCATACTTTAGGCTATGTGCACACCATGGAGCTGCCAGGGCCTGAGCAGGCTGGTGAGCCAATGAATATTAGTGGTACACCAAGAGTGTGGTCATGACTTCCTTATTTCATTATTGGCTTGACCTGTTGAGGTAGGTCCGTTTTGAGTGCATGAGGTGTACAAGATTCATTTGGACTAACTAGATGCCGGTCAATGGGATTGGAACCATATAAGGTGGATAATATATGTTTACATATATATGAGATGTGTATCATCAGGAGCATCGATGATGCGGTTTACATGGGGTACCTTGGGCATCGGGGCATCGAGGATGGTGATTACTTGAGGTTCCATGGGAATCGGGGCATTGAGGATGTAGGTTACATGAGGTGGTAGACACAACGTTCATTTTGAGCATCCATGTGATGAAAGACCTCATGGAGGTAGACACCGATGCGGTGTGGGATATTTTGGATGTCAGAAACAACACGGGAGCACCAATTAGACGTAGGGTGAAGATGCGTCATGAGAGGAACATGAGTTCAGAAATAGGTTATTGACCCCCACATTGTTTATTTTTTATGGTTGAGACTGAGTTAGGAAATTTCTAAGGTAGGGAACCCCTTGAAGAATTTATCCAGAACCTCTAAGACCAGGAGAGTCCAGGATACTTTGATCGAGGTGGTATGTTCGGTGTCATCTATGGGTTTCATTTGATAGCTTGGGGATGAGAAATGTTAAGGTGGGGAGATTGTAAGAACCCAGGTTTTTAGAACGGGTCAAAATCCCGACCTTGTTGGAATTTTTGACTTGTTTCTGAGAAAACTGGAGAAATCTGGGATGTTTTGGAAATATCCAGACTACATGCCATGTACTCTAAAGTATATGTCGTGTATGGTTTAGGCATGTACCAGCCATGTGATCACCGAGTACATGTTGTGTGATGACCGTGTCAGAATTTCCTACAACATGGCATGTAGTGTTGCTCGACATGTCCTGTACCATTGACTTTGTAGAGACCATACATGGTTTATAGGCATGTTGGCTGGGTAGGATGTTTTTAGAAAGTACACAATGTGTACTATAGGATCACACCGTGTAGTCAGTCATCAAGTCCTTGGTAAAATATCATTCTTTATATGAACAGTGAAATGATACACACTGTGTAGTCAAAAGTACAAGTTGTGTATTTTCTTTTTTTCCCTTAAATAAAAATTAGCCTTGTTTTGAGGCAGAAACCCAAACCCCCAATGGGTTTGAGCGGGGAGAGCCATATGAAGCTCATTTTCTCTTCCGATTGTCCATCTGAACTTCGTTTCAATCACCGTGAAATGCATTATAACCCCCTCAGTAAGGCCTTGATTCCTCTTGATCTGTTCTTCTTGATTTCTGTTCTAAGACAAGTTATAGGGGCCTGATCGGTTTTGGTTATTTTATAGATATACTACTTTTTAGAACTAATTGGATTATTTTATCAGAGGAGTATCATCATAAAAGTCCAGGGTAGGTGGTTCATACCTCTTTTTGTGTTTTCACAAACTTTTGGGTGGTGCGACCTTCTACACGTTTTCAGGTATTTTGAGAATGACCCTGTTTTACTTGATATTGCATGTTTAATTGTTTATATCAAATATGGGATGAGTTTGGGTATGTCCTGTTACCTATTTTTCTTGAGCGGTGTAGAGAAATTGGTCATTTCACAATGGGTAATTTTGTATGGGGGATGCCAAAATGGTTATAATTGAATTGTTTTGTTTTAAACTGTTGAGTTTTGTTTATTAAACCTTGATATGAATTGTTAGAGGTTTTAAAGACCTCAGCTCTGGTGTGGGACAACACTTGGTTAGTTTTTTTCAATTGATTAGTATGTTTTTACTATTTAAAAGTGATTCTTTTGATTGTAAATGTAATTTCTAAAATGCATATGATGGAACCCTTGCGGTTGTTTTGGGCTCGGCCCAGATATTCTTGAGTGATGCGGATCATAGGTTGGGCATGGCTCGGGTTACATTGGGTGTTTATTACCATGGTATTGGGCGTCATGGATGTCAGCTTGAGGCAGGGTGACTGTCAGGTTGGGCATGGCCTGAGTTACTTGGATGGAGAGGCAGTCGGACTAGAGAAACATGTTCACAGGGACACGAAGTGTTTGAGACATTGTGGATTGGGTACTATTTTTTGTGATTACCACACACCTGAAACTTTGAGTGGTGTGCACACAGAGAGACTCTGTGATGAGGTGGTTTTGACCACTCATGTAGGTAGAGTCCCCTATTAGTTGTTGTTTATGTACAATTGGTTTGGGGGTGCTTGACATAAGAAGCCATGATGAATGTGAGGAGCCTTCAGGGATAGCAGTGAGGCTATCGGGTTGGGTGCAGAGGGTCATCGTTATTTCATGGCAGACATCTTTGTCCCTATGATTATATTATTTGAGGGTAGAAATCGTTGTCCCTCCAATTACATTATTTGAGGGCGAACATCGTTGTCCCTCCTATTACTTTATTTGAGGGAATATATCGTTTTCCCTCTGATTACTTATTTGAGGACAGACATCAATGTTCCTCTGAGTTACTATATCTTGGGCATGACTTCGAGACTTTGATACTTGAGACAGTCGGTGTCGGGGGGAACATAGTTTCGGGTTACATGATAAAGATTTCTACATTGGCCGGTAGAGCACCATTGGAATTTATATTTATTTGTGCACCGTACTATTTACTATTTTATGTATAACTTCATTCCTGCTTACACACTTATATTAGGTATGCACTGTTGGGTGGTATCCTACTGAGATTCATCTCACACCTGCACGGGCCCATCGGGACGTGTGTAGACTTTATGGATTTTCTTATAGGAATGAGGTCAGCTTTAGGAGCTAGACTGCATTTTCTATTTCCTGGAGATGGTACATACCTTGTGTTCTTACCTAGCTAGAGTTTACCTTGTTTTTTATTTCTTTTATATATCAGCATGCATTACTTATTTTGTAGCTATAGTCAATTATCCATAAATACCTTTATATATGGATAGGTATAAACTGCTTCGGATTCGTGTTTTCTTGTTCAGTAGTAGTTACAAGTGGTACTCAACATATTGTTTTGTTTACTTCCTACTACTGTTGTTTATATTTATTGCTTCCACTGTTTGTTTCTATTGAATGTCTTCTAATAAGCGGGTGTCGTTCGAGTCTTCTGAGTCATTTATTTCCACTGCATGTTATATACATTATTGCTTCAACCAGTACCATTATTGTCCTCCAAGAGGGTATATACTCCCCACTATACCAATTAGACCCTCACTGCTAGTCAGTTTCCTTTATCATTTGGGGAGGTGTGCCTATGTTAGTAACACCCAACCTGTTTTGCATTGTTCGGGTGGCTATTGAGGTCTGGGTCAGTACATAAGACCTCTTCATGGTCTTATAACACTCTTAAAAATAATTGTAAATCATTAAAAGTATTTAAATTAGTAGATTATTATAGTTGTATAACACAAATATAAGGAAAAATGATATATGGTGAAACATTTTAGGGGGATAGAATATATTAAAATAACTATCTTTAGAGTTTCTTCAATTTCAAGAGAGAGACTTGTCAGCACAGTAACCTGAGGTGCTTAAAAATTGATCATGTGGAAAAGAAAGGATCTGTGTGTCTATCTGTATATACACATGAATTTTTGTGTTCTTAATTTTAGACCTACTATTATCTAATTTTACCCCTACATACTTCTTGTAACACCGTAATATTTTAAAATAAGAATATCTTTCATAGCTTATGTTTTACAGAACAATGAGCATAAATGAACTCCAAGATATTATTATTAAAACACTGCCACTATCAACTAGAAATTAAAATGGGGGTTTGAAAAAGATTAAATATGTTATGAAATATATATAAGTTCTCAATTCAATGAAAATTTAATCAATTATTTAAAAATAGGCACATATGTTTTAGTAAAATTATTTTGTTCTTCAAATATATGTTTTCTTCAAAAATGTTTTTTATTTTTTTCTATGTGACAAATAAATATAATTGATTTTTGAAACATTTAGAAAATTTATTTTAGAAAATTATCACAATTTTTGGATTAATAATGTCAAAATTATCTTATTATGAATTTTTGACAATCTTCAAAATAGACTAATTTTCCAGTGAATATTAAAAAATACCGATTTTTTAAAAATATATATATATTTAAAATAAATTAAGAAATTTAAATGTCTCGTTATGATTTGAATATTTTTTCATGTAAAATAATTAGTATTTATTGATATTTCATCCACTAAAATTCTTTGGGATCAAATTTAGACTATATTTTAAAATAATATTATTTTTACGTTTAAAAATAATTTTTGTGAAAATCAATTTAAAGTACATAGTTATTCTCCTTATTAAGTAATTAAAATAATACCTAATGGGAAATGTTTTCAATAAAAATATAGATTATATATAATTAAATTTAATTTCAAAAAAAATTAATATTAATTCATAGAGTTAATATAAAATCATTTTTTGATAGAAAAATATTGTTATTGAAAACCCTCTTTTTTCATCGTATTTGTAGGTTTTGTTTTAAATATAATATTCCCAATTATGTGAATTGAATTTCATAATATGAATACAATATTTCAAAGTAAAATTATTAAATTATGTTTTAATTTTTTTATTTTTAGTCATAAAACCTTTACTGTGGTAAAAACATATTTATCATAGTATAAATAAAATAATGAATCAGATTAAAGTTAAAATGTAAAAGCTTAAAATATATAAAAACTAAAATATTAATCGGTGTATTATGTGATTATTTTCCATTAAAATTATCTATTACATTAATTATCACTCTAATTAATTTTAATTAATCATTCCCAAATCTAGTTCTCTTTAAATATGAAATAATCATTATTTAACCTCATTAACTCGTCCCTCCTGGTGTATAAATTCCACTCCTCACAACCCTTTTCCCATTACAAGACTTGAAGATCCTAAAATTTATACCAAACCATACCCTAAAATCTCTCCCAATGTCTAAGTGCTTCTATTGTCACAAAAATACGAATTTAAAGGTCTTTAATAGATCCTTCAAGGAGTTGATATTCATGGGTAATTTTCTCAAACCACATCTCTCATTTTCTTTTTTCTTCTACCTTATACTCAACTCATTAATCCATAAAATCATAATAAATATAGTATCATTTTTATCATATAATTTTATATTAATTATATAATATCTTATATCCATCCCATTTATTACCTCCTCATATTCAAAGAAACGAAACCAATGTTAAAATTGTGGTGGTTAATTGTCACCATGAATAATGATTTTTCATTTTCCATTACAACATTTAAGTCTGGTCATAAAAGTATTATTAAAGTTAAATAATATTTTCAAAGGTATAATATAACATAGTTAATATTCTAGAACCAACATATATACACAATACTATATAAAACAAAACTTGTTCGTGATGGTCAGAGAAAACACAAAAATAAACTAAACATTTATCATTAACATTTAATCAAATGAATAATCCTTATTTTAGAAATAATAATGATATATTAGAACATTTAAACCTATGGAATTTCATTAAAAATCATTTTAATTCTAAATTTTTATTTCCATTTGTAAATAATTTCCATAATTATACACAAATGAACCAATCATGAAACCATGAAACGAACACACCCACAATAATGAAAATAATGAAACATTATAAATGAATGGGTTGTAATATGGTATAAAAGTGATGCATAAGGTATTATAAATATGATTATAGTTCTATAATGAATTAATAAAATTATTTAGACCTTTATATATGAGGTTAAATTATGTAAAACTAAATGGAAACATGTAGTAAGGGTTTCTCATCTCGCTTTTACTTTTATGAGATATATGCATTATTCACCACATATTTCTTTAGTGTGTTGTATATAACTCCATTGGATATATCATATCATAAATATCATTATACTCATTCATTTATTTTTTATTTGATAATTTTTACTTGTATTGGGCATACGATTCAACTAATTACAAAGTAGTAAAGGAATTCTTAACCTAGTTTACATTTGATGGGTCAATTTTATCTTCCTTGATTATGTTGTAATGTGTTTATTTTTTAAATAAATTTGGAAAATATTATATTTCAATTTTACTTTTATAATTTTAATTTATATCAAATAAATACATTAAATTCATTTGACTAATGTTCACTTCAATGATTTGAAACATATAAGTGACTTTATTTTAAAAGATTATCATTTTTAATGTTTCCCTTAAAACTCAGTTTTTTTCCATGTACATGTTTCCTATAGTTGTTTAGAATATTTATATTATTATCCTATGATTATTTAAAGTCATTTTTTATCATTTATTGAATTCTTACAAAATGTTTTGAAAGGTATATTTTCTTCATTTTCTAAATAATGCCTTTTAAGAATTTTCTGAAATAATATAGAAGGAATGTTTTTTTAAACTTATACAACATAAGATGATTTTCCCACCATCATGATGAATTAATGATTAGAATATTCCATTATCATTTTTACATGGTTATTTTAAAATAAAATATTTCTTTTATAATTTCATAATGTTCTAAAAATAATTTATATTCAAAATAAAAAATGGTATTTTCCTTAGAAATTTTTCAGTGATCACATTTAAATTGTTTTTATATATGTTCAAATACTTTCGTGAATCTTATGATTAAATAAAATTTATCTTTTATGATGCCATATTCAATATTTTGTTAACTGTTTTATGATCAGTTTGACTTGGGATATACCATTTTAATACCATTCAACATATTAATCTATATGATTTTTCATTATGTTTTATTATTTGGGGAAATTTATTTACATTTCATATACTAGTTTCAATAAAAAAATTATTGTTGATTAGGATTTTCCACTATCATATGAGTAATGAATTGGACTTAGTAATTTATATATAGGTTCAACTGCAGACCCTAGATGCATTGGCATGTCTCATGAGACAAATGATTTTTGCTGTTGGATTATGTCTTATCTATTTCTGAATGATGCCTTAGATGAAGCCTTAATGGTATGTTCAGATGTCCAGAATTATATATTCCATCATTTTGAGAAGGGTTATTGATTTCCATGTGATTATTATATTAGAACAATATCAATGGTTATGTTTCCAAGATCATGTGATTATTTATAAGGATTTCATTGATCATATTTTATTCTAGAAATATTATGATCAATTTATTGATTAATGGGAAGTAGTTTCTATTATTGACATTTCAATAATTGTTATTTATTGTTTATGATATCCTCTAATGTATAAATATCATTATTGAGCATAAAATCTCACCCCTTTTCTTCTCTTTTATTTTTCCCTGTGATGATAAGTAGTTTATTATGATTTATATATGGGGTTAATATAGATGAATAATGGTGTTTAAAAATGGATTCTAAGTGTTATATTTTATACTCTCCATTGTAATGTAAGTATCAAGCATATATCTAGTTTTCCAAAAATATGAAAGGGTTTGGTCCTTTGGGATTTGATTCCTTGTATATTATGCCAATGTAATAAAGAAACCACATAATCTAGGATACTAGGGTCATGTTATTTATATTTGATATCAAATGATGTTTTTAATAAGCTATGGGAACTAGAGTTAGGAAAACATAGATTATAAAGTGAAACCCTATGAAACAATTCCTTAATATTGTCAGTAAAATCAAACATATGATTTAGATAAGATTTATACCTAAATGTTTTAATTTAAATTGAATCTAGTGTATTCCCATACTTAGAAATGGATTATAGTGGACGTAATTAGAAATATATCAATAGAAAATATCTATTTATGGATTTACCTCCTGGTAAAGATAGTAAATTTGGAGCTACGACTGGATTTGGAGTTGTTGCTAGATATGAACAACTTATATCTGTATTGGACAGCTGACTCAGGTTATGTGTAATAAACATACCCATATGGAAATACCTACTAACACACAACATGGTGTAACAATAAAGAGATTTAATTTTCTAAGTATTGTAGTTCAAAATGAAAGAGATTTAATTTTCTAAGTATTGTAGTGGATAGAAATGAGGTTATATTATCATCATATGAGGTTATAGTATCATTTTCTATCAAGAAAGAGATTTAATTTTCTAAGTATTGTAGTACAAAATGAAAGAAATAAAATAATAGTATGAAAGAGAAAAAATAGATAAGGGGGAAGAAACAAAAGAAGGATTTTTCTACATTTGCAAAATATAGAAGGAAACACCCTCATACTTGTTTAAAGGGAGTGGGAGTTTTTTAAAAGTGTGGAGAGAAATGATACCTATATCATAATTCCAAGGGAAATAATTTAGTTGTTAAATGGTTCAACTATAATGAGATTGGTAACTACACAAATGAATTCCCTGAGCATCAATAGAATATACACCAATATAAGAAAATGGATTAGGGTCAAGCATATGATATTGGTACAACTGATGTGGAATGATTACTATGCTTGTGTATTTGGATGTATGAAATATGTCATAGAGGTATTTTATTGATGATATTCATAAAAAATTTTAGTATTTTACTTATATTCTATTTTCTAAAATATTTGAAAGCATGGGTCAGATGGTACCAAGAATAATAATTTAGTAGAATGTTAATCTTTTTGAAAACACATTTTTATAGGAGGATAACAATTAATATGTTCTTGATATTGACATGATAATAAAATGATGATTTTGGGATAATATTGGTTACCATGAAATTGGTTTGTAAATTGGTGTTTTATGATATCTTTTATAGAGTTTACAACTTGTTTTGATATAAGGAAAATATTCAATAATCTGTGTTTTACTTAATGAATAGGGAATCATGAATATTTTAAATAGTTTTTCTTAATTCAGGTTATTTCCTTGTTTTAAGAGATTACATGACGAAGCTATTGATATGTTTTGTGTGGAATTATTAAGATCTATATTAATTTTTTTGAGAGATAAATAATTAGTTGATATGGATAATTTATGGACCTTCTTTTAGTAGTTTTGGATTTTAATATTTTGGAACGTTTATAAGGGTAACCATTTATGAAATTGATTGAATTAAAATTTGGATGAGGTTTCAGAGATTAATGTATTAATAAACCAAAAGAATATTTTTGCATGTTGAATAATATATTATAACTATTTTTTTATGATAAATACATATGGAAGGAATGACTTTTCTTCCCATTATAAATCTTAGGATCCACTAGTTCGGTAGGAATTATAATTTAAACTACATTTATTGAAGAAAAAATGAACCAAATATCGATCCATCCACCAAAAAAAGTGAGACTTTACTTATGATATTAAATCAAGTATATATTCTCAAATTATTTTAAAATAAAATGTTATCTTATTATTATCATTTCAGATGACATAAATGACCTTTTTCTGGCCTATTTGGTCATTGGATTTATGGTCATTAACCTTATATTGTCCATGTTATCTATCATTTTCCATTAGAACTTGATAATTATATTTCTTTTCCTTGTCCATTTTCCACTTCCCATGAATTTTCACTTATACAGAAACTATGTTTATGGTGACCATTTCATTTTCTTATCCCTCTTTTTAAGAGGGAGTTTTATTCATCCTTTTTACAAAGAGAGATTTCCATCATTTGTGTTTTAAAATTTCTACTTCATTATAACCAATAAAAAATTAAATAAAAATGATTTAATTTATTTAATTATGGGAGAATGTAACACCCTGATATTTTAAAAGAACACTATGTACAATATCTTACGTATCATAGAACACCAAACTTAAATGAACTCAACAATATTTTTATTAACAAACGACTGTTATAAACTACCTATTAAATAGGTAGGTGTGAATAATATTAAACATATTGAGAAATAAATTTTAAATTCATAATAAATAAAATTTTAATTTCTTCTTATAAAATGATCACATAATTTGTAGTAATGTTATTTTGTAATTCAAATATATGTTTACTTTAAAAACAATTTTTTTAATTCTGTGAAAAAATAAATAGAATTTCTTTTTTAAAAATTTTAGAAAAAATATTTGATAATATTTTATTTATTTTTGGATTTATTATGTTATAATTATCTTATGAAGTATTTTTTAGAATCTATAAAAAAGATTAATTTTCTAGTGAATAGTAAAAAATACATATTTTTAAAATTTCATTTCATTTCAAAAATTTAATAAATTTAAAAGTCACATTATGTAGATCATTTGGTTTAATGTAACATAAATATTACATAGTTTTATTTATTCTAGTTGTGTTGTTTTTAATCGACATTACAACTTATTTTATAATAAGTTTTTTCTTGGGTTTAAAAACGATATTTTACTTAAAACGGTTTTAATGTAAATAAGGTTTCATGTTTTTAAGTAATTAAATTAATAACTAATAAAGAAATTTTTTAAATAAAATTAATAGACTGTGTATCTATAAAATTAGTTTCATACAAAGATAATTTTTAATCATAGATTTAATATAAAATCCTATTTTTCTTGAAAAGTACACTTCTTGAAATCTTTTTTTTCATAGAGCCTTTGCATTTTATTTTCAATATAACGTTTCCAATTTTATGAATTGAATTTGATAAAATGGATTCCATATTTTTAATCAAAAAATTCCAATTAGGGTTTAATGTTATTTTCATTTTTAGGCATAAATACTTACCATGGAAAAAAAGATTAAGCGTTGCATATGTAAAATAACAAAATAGGTTAAAGTTAAAAGGTAAAAGATTAAAATACATAAAAAAATAAGACTAAATTGGTGGTTTATATGATTCTACACAATGAATAGACTTTAAAAAATTAATTATCAATATAAATTTTTGGAATTAATTTCTTCCGAATATGGTTGGATTTAAATATAAAATAATCATTATTTAGTCAGTTAAAATCACCCCTCGTCAAGTATAAATACCACTCCTCACCACCCCATATCTCCTTAAAAGACATTATGCTCCAAAAAACTCTAAGAAACTCCTCCCCAATGTACCCCGGTCTAAGTGTTGTTGGTCTCACCAAAAGGCCAATTCCAATGTCTTTAAGGAATCCTTCCAAGAGGTGATATTCAAGATGTAATTTTCTAAAACCACCTCTCTTATTATATTTTATTATTATACATTCTTCTCACCTCCTTTTTCAATAAAATAAAAAACCTCAGTTGTCAGTTATATTCATGAATTTTATATTTCTATGTTAATATCTTATATCCATCTAGTTTTTACTCCCTATAATCCATGAAATGAAACCATTTTCCAAATTATTGTGGTTAACCATCTTAATGAATAATTATTTTTTTGTTTTCTATTGACACCTTAAAGGATGGTAATAATTTTATTATTCTTATTAAATAATATTTTTATAATTTATATTATAACCTACTTCATTTTTTGTAAATATCATATATACCTAATATTAAATAAAATGAAACAGGTTTGTGATGGTCAAAAAAACTACTAAAATAAACTGAAAAGTTAGCATTAAAATTTTATTAAAAGAATCATACTTATGTCAGAAATAAAAAATATATATTGGAAAATTTAATATTATTTATGCCCATGAATAAATTTTTATTTCACTTATAGATCTTCATTTCATTTTGGCAATAAAATCTAGAGTTATACTCATATTAACCAATAATGAAACCAAGAAAAAAACACACCTGAAACAATAAAAATAATGAATTTTTTTTAATGAGTAGAAATTATATGTTAAAATATTATCGGATGAGGTATTTTAAATATGGTTATAGTTCTAAAATTAATTAATATCACTCATTAAACCTTTATACAAGAGGTTAATGTTCTCAACAGTAAAGGTAAATTTGAGGTAAGGGTATCTTGTCTCACTTTAATTTTTGTGAGGTATATTCCTTTTTAACCACTTATTTTTTGTGCATTTTATATAATTAAATATGATATATAATATCTTTATACCAATTAGTTTCATGGTATTAAATGTTTCTTTTGATAATTACTACTTTTGTAGGTCATATGATTCAACTGATTACAATTTAGTATGAAAATTCGTAACCCAATTTTCATTCATTAGGTTAACTTTTTAATTATGTGATTATGTCATTCTAAGATTATTGGTGAAATTAATTTTGATTATATTATATTATATTTCATCCTTTTTTAGTATTTACATAAAATATAAAAATTTGATTCATTTAATTAATGTTCTCTTCAATAATATGATTCTAATAACGGACTTCCTTTTTAAAAAATGATCTTTTTAAAGTTTACCATAAAGATTTATTTTTATTACATGTACATGTTTTCTATAATTAATTCCAAAAAAAAATTTCTATTTTTTTATGATTATTAAAATTCATTTTACCGAATATTTTAATTTTTTCAAAATCTTTTGGAAGTTATATTTTTCCATTTTCTAAAAAAGTTATTTGAGTCTTTTCTAATAATAATATATAAGGAATGTTATTTTTACTTATTCATATTAAGTATATTTTCCCACCATCACGAACCATGATTATTTTAAGCATAATTTATTTTGTATGTGGTGATTTTAAAACGAATATTTTTCTTTCATAGTTGTTCTGTGTTTTAAATATATGTGAATTTTAAAGTGAAAAAGAATATTTTACCCCCATGTATTTTTCTGTGATATCAGTTAAAGAGCATTCATATTTTCAGAAAACCTTTTTTAATCTTATGATTCATTAAGGTTGTTCTCTTATGATACCATTTTCCATATTTTTCTAAAAAAAATATGATCGGTTTGAATAAGGATGTAATATTTTTACACCATTCACCAAATTACTCTAAATAGTTGGTGATTATGTTTTCTGAGTGTGGAAAGTTATTTACATTTTGTATTCTAGTTTCAAAAAAAATGTATACAATGGTTTCACCTCCTTCACATGAATAATTCTTTGGACATATTAGGTGTTCTGTGGGTCCCTCTATAACCCTCGATGCATTAGTAGGTCTCATGAGACAAATTAGTTGTGTTATTTGATTATATATAACCCATTTCCGTATGGTGTATTGGATGAAGCCTTGATGATATGTTTATTTTTTTCATTATGTGTTCCATCATTTTGAAATTCATTATTGATTTCCATGTGATTATTCTATTTGTATAATATTCGTGGTTAAGCTTCCTAGATCATGTGGTTATTTATATTGAATTATTTTATAATATTTTATTCTATCCATTTTATCCTCATGTTATTGATGAAACGAAATTAGTTTTAGTTATTTACATTTCCATAACTATTATTTATTATTTATGATATCTTTTTTGTAAAAAACCATTATTAATCATTAGATCCCACCCCTTTGTTATGTTTTATTTTTTCATTAGAACGTAATGAACATTTTTAGGATTGATATGCAAGGTTAAGCTAGAATAATAATGGTGTTATCAAAGGATATTATATGTTGTATTTTAAATTTTAATGTATAGTTTAATAATATATCTAGTTGAAAGAAACTAAAAAAACTATTTGGTCATTTGGGATGTGATTTCGTGTATATTATGCCATTGTAATCAAGATACCACTAACTCCAGCCTACTAGGGTCATGATCTGTACACTTGTTAACCCAATGGAAGAAAAAACATAATCCTTCATTGGGTATGAATCAACACACTCTTAATTATCATGTTTCCCTATTATTTAAATATAAAATTAACATAGGTGGCATGTTTTAGTAGATTGCCTATTCATCAGATATTTATACTATTAAAACTATGAACTTAATTTAAATCAACCTTTATTTATTTAGATGACTTCTTCTCTAACAAAAATAAATTCAAGAGTTTAATTTCAAAAATATATTGAATTGTTAATGTGACATACTATTAAAAGGGTACGTTATATTTTAATGTTTAAGATGTTTTTCTAATGTTAGAAGGGAATGGGATTCGATTTAGAGTTTCCTATAGAAACCTAGGCTAAGAACTCTCTACGGGAACATTCACACCATTAATATGATTCTAGACATGAATATGTGACTAAAAAGATTATAGTAGTATTAATTAGAGCAAGAAGATTATTTAGAAAGTTAATATAATTCATGACATGAATTCATCGATCGTGGTTTTTTAACCGATGTGATAACATTCTCGATGTACATATAACATGGGAAGTTTACATCACGAGTCAAGGATTCATGACATAAATACTTCATTCCTAGTGGGTTTTATTACACTAAAATATGTAAACTTATTCATTCATTATAAAGCCTCTTCCCCAAACCCTATATGTCTCCTAGATAATTTTGGGTGATTTTATCCATTTGAATTACTCTATTAAGTGTGTTTGATCTCCAAAATGGGTAGTTAATCTCTTTTTGTGAGTATTGTTTTCTTTTCAATGGGTTTTAATAGTGTTTAGGAAGTGATGTCGAGCTATGGGTTTGGACTCTTTAGATCAATATTTAATTCTCCATTGATCCTATAGAGTTTCTCATCCTGGATTTCCTTCTAGAGACCATCCCTTGTGTTGGTTATGGTGTGATGTGTGAGTTACTTGAGGTATTTGTTGATTTGACCTACCTAATGGACGTTTTTTATGTAATTAAATTATAAAATATCTTATTTGATTATAGATTCTTTATTATTGTTCTTGAGTTCTAACGGTATCTTTGGATCCAGTGTGGGGAGTGTGCAACTCGAGTATGAGGTGGGTGGTTCCATCTCATGAATAAGTTAGATGAATTGTGATTTCTCTTAGTAGTATAATTGGTTTATAAATTACATCAATTTTTTTTATTTTATGTGTGTAAGTGGGGTTTTGAGAAAGGATTGTTTTCACCTAATTTTGATAAAAGAAATGTGATATTTAATGCATTGTAAAATTGATTTCAGAAAGGCGTTTCAATGTAGGTTTTTATGAAAAATGGTGTTTGATATTGCATTGTGAACTATGTAATCCCTTTGAAATTATTTGATAAAATGATTCACATAGGAACCTTCAGTGCATAGGTGGAAGGTGTAGTGGTAAGAATCATCTTTTGATATTGTAAGGGAGTTCACATTCTAGGGTTTTATACCATTTATAGATGAAGATTCGTTTGTCTATGGTACATTATTTACATGTGAAGAGGGTCCAATTTCAAGGATTTTCATCCATTCCCTAGACTATAATTCTTGTATTATAAGGATTATAATGTGATTTATTCATATTTATGTATGAGTATCCTCTATATCCTGAACCTAAGTTATCCTTGGAGTGTTTACCATTGTGCTTTGGAATTTTACTATTTGGATTTCATATACCTATTTTTGATAAATGTGAAATGATTTGTAAATTGTTCTCTGACGATTTTTTACATATCATTGTTTTAGAACTGTGGAAAAAGTGAAACTTTTTACCAAATTTTGAAAAACAAAACTATGAAATTATTTAATAGGGCTTTTTTTCTTTAAATTGATCATTTTGGGATTGTTTTATTGAGTCTTGAAATGGAACACTTGGGTGGGATCATAATGAGTCTGTTTAGATCACACCCCTTTTGTAGTGTGTGGACCTCTCTCTAACTTTTTTCATAGGAAAATGAAAGGCACCACAGATAGGTGTCAGGGTTTATGTCAGATGGGAATGGGTGGTTGATGGTGAGATGGTGGGATGATTCCAAAATATCACAAGAAGTAGATGTTTCTTGTTTTAGTTGTCCTTTGGATGCTAAACCTCTACTTTATAGTTTTATCTTACTTCTTTTTAGTTGTATCACTACCATTTTCACTTCCTTAGTTAAGGAATATATTTATCCTATTCTTCTTTCACTACTTATTTGTAACACCCCAGGTAAATAAAGAATACGACATTTTCATATTTATCTATATTTGTTAATAAAATGTTAATATTAATTCAAAGGGAACGCTATGCTCGATAGCGTACCCAATGCACAACAACGAGTTTCTCGGAAATCTTAAGTTGCACTCTAACAATAAAATAATATTATTTTAAATGGTAGTTAATGCCTAGCCATTGTAATGGTGTGAATGAATAGAACTAACTAAAAATTATTATATATGTTTGTCCAATATTTTTACTTTTATCCAATAAATGTTAGAGGCTTAAAATGTGAATGAATACAATTTTAATCATAAATATACTAAAATTCTTTAAAAGGTCGATTAACCCCCTTTTGATGGAGAACCCTTTTTAAATACACTTTTTGATAATTTCATATATTATAATGGACCAAATAAAATCCTTCTTTAGAATCGGGACATCAAAATTTACTTTGTGTATGTTTTTGTTATTTTTTCGATAAAGTTCATTTTTAATGAATATGCGAAAAATGTTAAAACCCCTTTTTAATCTAATTTATTTATATGAATAGATCATATTTTTTTTTGTTTTAACGTGCAATAAGAATATATTTTTACCATTTAATCCAATTATGGTCATTGGAATTAATTTTACATTAAAATTGGACTTAAACTAGTTCCAACCTTTTAATAGATAATATTTCTTAAAAACGCGCTATTTGTTTTGACAGCGGGAATAAATTATTAAATTAATTCATTAAACTTATATGTTTTTAATTTTTTAAAATAGACATAATTTTTTAATTCTGAATATCAAATATATATTAGGTATAATTTTTGGTATTTCTTTGAAAAACTTCAATTTTTGATGAATAGTGAAACCACTAAGTGGTAGTTAAAAAACTGATTTTTAATTTAAATTAAACTTTACCACTTCTGTGATTTGAATTTCGAAAATCTGACATACATGGTTGACATTAGGATGTAAATTGTGGTACAATGAGATTAAAATAATTTTTTGGTGAATAGTAAATTTTAAGTTTTATTAATCGCGGTTAAAGGTAATTAGTGTAATTTGAGGTAAAGATAATGTTATAATATTATGGAATGACCTTGAAAAATGTCCAACCTGTATTGGGTGAGTCATGGACGACTAGGAAAATCCATGGGACAACCTGGGTACCCCATGGAGCCACTTTGGTAGGAAAATGACATTAATAACTTTTTATTTGAAGTTCAAATAAAAAGGTCGCAAACATGTATTGTTTTAATAAAACAATTTTTACATGGTATTATACAAGTCATATTTTTTACTATAAATATTTGTTTGAAAGATAAAACTATTTCCTAAATCATAGTATTTTTTTTATAATTTTTAGACATTAAATAAATTTATTTATTTATGACACCATTATGATGCACCGATTATCTCATTAATGAACGATTTAAATAAAATGAAAAGATAATGTAAAATCAAAGACTTAAACGTGTATAAAACCTATTGTATGGGTGCATTTAGAACCCTTATCACCTAATACTTTAAATATATAATTGTGGGACCTTTGATATCCGAAAATCATTGTATAATAAAAGTATCATTTCAAGAATTTCCAAGAGTGCCCCTTCTCCCTCTTATAAAAGGCCCCCACCTCTACCCCTTTACCCACACCTCTCAAGCCTTTGGCTCGACCAGACTCTGCTTATTCTATCTCTCCACATCCCTATACTCATACTAGAAGCCTTAACTTAGGCATAAATCTCTTCAAGAAAACCTTTTGGTTCAAACAAAGGGGAGTTACCCGATTTGAAGGTAAAGTCTTCCCTAATGTTCTTTTGTTATATTTTTCTTATCCAACACCCTTAACACTTTTTATTCCTTTTTTTGTAACAACACAATTATATTCAACATACTAGGATGTTTTAATGAGAAGTATTTGAGCTAAACATACACACACCACTGTCTAATGCTTAAAGAACATACTGTTTCCGTGGTTGGAGAATTACTACCTCACGAAATGATGATTGTTCTATCTTCTCCTACCACCTCTCATGGTGGCCATTAGGATGGAACTATATTTATTTATGGTATATATTATATTTATTTCCTCTCTGTGCTTCTTTATTTTATATTTAATACATTCCTATATGCTTTGCATGTTGTGCAAATTTGATTATTTCATTTGAGGAAGTGCGGACTACCACCCCCTCATGTGATGTGACTCGTTCAAGAAATACATGGAATATATAAATAATGAAATTTATGAAATTATGTGACATATATAACATATATATTATATTGTAATTATAATATATATATCTCTCTCATCTAGTTTTAATTCCATTAATGTGCCAAATAAATGAAAGTAGCGTTCATGCGTACGTACAACCTACCATCTCCATGAACGGTGTATTTCATTTCTTTTTATCTCCAAATGTTATGGAATAGTATAAAATGAATATATACTGGATATATATGATATTTAAATCATTAATACTATTCTGGAGATGATGTACTTATAACTACATGGAAAATTCTTTTCCAAAAAGTTTGATTTTTAATCATGTACCGAACATCGACAAAAACGTCTGATATGAACTCACATTATTAACCAATTATTATAACATTATAATATGTGATTTGAACTGAATAATAATATTTAAAGGATTTCCTTAAGCAATTATAAATTTACCAAATTTTATTATTCAGGAATATAAAGAAACGAACAAGACAAGTCAGACTTGAGGTAAGGGATCCTACCTCTCTCTTTCTTTTTAAGCGCTCTCTTTTAGGTCATTTCTTTAAAGCTAATATTTCTTATGTTTGGGGATGTTATTTTATATTCCTCATTCTGTAATTTTTCTTTTCATATTATGTGATACCCTAACTTATCTCATAAATCCTTTTTTGTATGTTTTAAGTGGCGTTGTTAGGCTACCGAGTTTTCGTAAGGGATTTTTCATCTCATTTTTATTCCCATGAGATTTATGCTACATTTTCCACCATTTCCTTTGAGTGGTGTATGTATTTCCCATTATTATACTCTTTGTGTAACATAATTTCGTTTATGAGTACTTACATAAATGTTGTATAGTCCTTCTTTCATGGGGTGTACGTTTCGAAAGTTACCCAAATCGGTAAGGGAACCTTTCACCATCCTCTTGTTAAAAGGATTCATTTTGTTGGGTCTTTTAATTTACATATTGTTATGTTAGTATATATTCTTCTATATCCTTATTGATGTAAATTTTATGTCCAAGTGATGAGATACCATTTCCTCTATCATCAACTCTTTTTCTGAATTTTAAAGTGACGTCGTTGGGTTGTCGAATTTTAGTAAGGGAACTTCTTAACTCAATTTCAATTCTTTGGGTTAAACCTATGCTTCTGGATTATGTCATACTATGAATATGTGTGGATGACCTCTAATTGGTTTACACTTAATATCCACTTATATTGGGTGTATTAATATTTTTCAAACATAATTATGTAATTGATTTATCCTTAATCTAAGGATACCGACTTTGTATGGGACTTCATCTCAATCTCTTTTCATTGAGGCATATTTTGTACTAATACAAGACTTTCTTTTATACACTATATAATCCCATTTGACTTATACTTTTATTCAAAAGGAATCTTTTCTATATGAGGTATTTTACTAAATGACAAAAAGTATGTTTCTTTTTAACGTATGCGGTGACAACGACCTTCCCACCACCGCGAGTATTATTTGATATTTGGCTTCCTCAACAAGCTGTAATATTTTTAAAATTATATAAATACCATATACTCTTTTAGGTATTATGGTATTGAATATGGTTTTGCTAATGTATTTTTTATTTCAATATATTTAAGTGATATATTGTTCCTGAAATGTGAAAATGTTTTCATTCCATTATAATTGTTTTATGTGTTATGATTTTATAATGGTACTTGGACATTTGATGGGTGGTTACGTGATAAACCATATGAAGGGTGGTGTCGTGAATACCAGGACTGCTGGTTACGTTATAACCTTCAATGCATTGGGTATGGAAGTCGGTCATATGGATATTCCATTTAGTGATATGTGTGGAAGTCGACCGTATGGTTATTACATTTAAGTATTTTTATGTCCCAAGTTACCTTTATATCTTATGTATTCTTTATATGGATTTATGGTAATCTTTTGGATACAAAGGATAAGTGGTGATATTTTATTTAGTGAAGAGTATTTACTACTTCGTAAAGTTGAAAAGTATTACTTTGATAAAGTAATCATGGTTTACTTGTTTTTTAAAAAACTAACAGTTTGCCTTCTTTGTGTATCCTTTAATGAGCCTTTTATGCTCATCCAAAGTTTTTGAAATGTTTTACATAGTACATAAAGGTGAATAGGTTCAAGGATGGGATCAAGGAAAGACATTCTATCTAAAACATAGAACTAGAAATGATTATTTTTTTAAAAAAAATCTATTTTATTTAAACTAAGTAGAAGTGTCTTCTTTTGTAATCTGGTGAGATGTAAAAGTTGTGTCCTAATTCTCTAAAACTATAAACCTAAAAATATACTCTATGTGAATTATTCATTTAATTCATGATTATGTAATGTTTTACGGTTGGGTCCTTATAGTTGGCATTAGTGGGAGGTTTAGATAACTTTAGAGGTTTGGATATTCTTTAAGCATAAGTGACATTACCATAATGGCTAGGATTTCAGAAAGAGTCATAGTTTTTAGATACAGTGAATGAGTAATTATATCATAGTGTTTATATTAATCATTAGTACATGATGATTATGTTGATATACTCACACTGACATTTTTGGTTTTAGTAAATGGATGGATCTAGCAGGCACCAAAGTGACAATGGGTTTAAAGGAAACTGTTGTGGTTCTTTGATTAAGAGACTGGATGAAATGGGGGATTCAATGATAAATCTCATGGTTATTCTAAACCAACTATCAGGAGGCATGATTAACCACATGAACCTTGGTTATTTCTCTAATGCATCATGCACGAGATGACCAACTCAATGAGGAAGTTCAGGTAATAATTATAAAGGTAACTATTAGGGTTTATATAATCCTTACTTTTGAGGTAATTATGGGTTACTATATGTTATGATGGAAAATGAAAGGCATGAGATAAACTTGAGGTTAAATTATGTGATGGTTATCTTTGATGATTTTATCTCTTTTTGTGGAATGTTTTGAGAATTATATAGTATTGGAAAAAGGACAACATGTAGACCGTGTGACAACCCGTCGTGTCGAAAAAAACTGTGGGAATCGAACTAACAACCAAAGTGCGACTGGTATTTATTGTCTACCACTAGACTGCGTGAAGTCCCTGGTGAGTATGACAAATTTATTTTTTAGTTATATGATCTTATGAATCAGGAATAAGTTGATTTTGGGTTATCTATGGAAATTATTTTCCTATCATGGAGGATATGTGATTAGGTTGGTAACTTTTCAGTATGAGCCTTTAATAGTTACTGATGTTATTTGAAGATAATTTTTAATTTGTACCTTGGAAGAACATGTTATTAAATCCTTCAAATATTTGGGATGCAATCTTAGTTTGGTTTACTTTGAATAATTTGGTGGACAAATTGTTTATTGAATGGTCGTCATTGAACTTTGGGTTTTGTTGGAAAAATTTTAGAGATTAAAAATAGATTTTCTTTTTATAAAGGATTGTATTTTTTGGGGATTATCTAATCTTGTACTAACCATTTTGGATTTGGTTAAGTTCTAAAGGCATGGGAAATATATAGTTCTCTTTTTTGGATTAGGTGATTCTCTATAAGTTGATTATAGCGCTCTTAATATGAACAAGTCATCCTAAATACTCGTCTTTTAGAGGAAAAAATGATTTGTGTAAGAAATATAGTAAGAGATGAAAGTATACAAGACAAGTAAGTATGTATCATTGTGATTTAGTTAAGCTAATAAATAAATTCCTCAATGATAAGTAACTTAAAAAATGTTGTCTGTTAACTTTTCCTACTGGGGAGTCAAATACCGTTTAACCCATCACCATTTTGTGATTTTCTAGAGGTTAAATTTCTCCTAATCATGTTTTCTATCACTCTCCATCAGAACACGACACTTTTTTTCTCTTACATTTCCATGTTTTCCTACATGTAATCCTAGTATGGGTTATAGTATCATCATATGAGGTTATAGTATCATTTTCTATCAAGAAAGAGATTTAATTTTCTAAGTATTGTAGTTCAAAATGAAAGAAATAATATAAGAGTATGAAAGAGAAAAAATACATAAGGGGGAAGAAACAAAAGAATAAATTTTCTACATTTGCAAAATATAGAAGGAAACACCCTCATACTTGTTTAAAGGTAGTGGGAGTTCTTTACAAGTGTGGAGAGAAATTATACCTATATCATAATTCCAATGGAAATAATTTAGTTGTTAAATGGTTCAACTATAATGAGATTGGGAACTACACAAATGAATTCCCTGAGCATCAATGGAATATACACCAATATAAGAAAAGCGATTAGGGTCAAGCATATGATATTGGTACAACTGATGTGGAATGATTACTGTGCTTGTGTATTTGGATGTATGAAATATGTTATAGAGGAATTTTATTGATGATATTCATAAAACTTTTCAGTATTTTACTTATATTCTATTTTCTAAAATATTTGAAAGCATGGGTCATATGGTACCAAGAATAATAATTTAGTATAATTTTAATCTTTTTGAAAACACGTTTTTATGGGAGGATAACAATTAATATGTTCTTGATATTGACATGATAATAAAATGATGATTTTGGGATAACATTGGTTACCATGAAATTAGTTTGTAAATTGGTGTTTTATGATATCTTTTATAGAGTTTACTACTTGTTTTGATATAAGGAAAATATTCAATAATCTGTGTTTTACTTAATGAATATGGAATCATGGTTATTTTAAATAGTTTTTTTTTGTAATTCAGGTTATTTCCTTGTTTTAAGAGATTACATGATGAACATATTGATATGTTTTGTGTGGAATTATTATGATCTATATTAATTTTTTTGAGAGATAAATGATTAGTTGATATGGATAATTTATAGACCTTCTTTCAATAGTTTTGGATTTTAATATTTTGAAACGTTTATAAGGGTAACTATTTATGAAATTGATTGCATTAAAATTTGGATGTGGTTTTATAGATTAATGTATTACTAAACCAAAAGAATATTTGTGCATGTTGAATAATATATTATAACTATTTTTATGATAAATACATACGGAAGGAATGACTTTTCTTCCCATTATAAATCTTAGGATCCACTAGTTCGGTAGGAATTATAATTTAAACTACATTTATTAAAGTAAAAATGAACCAAATATCGATCAATCCACCAAAAAAAGTGAGAATTTACTTATGATATTAAATCAAGTATATATTCTCAAATTATTTTAAAATAAAATGTTATCTTATTATCATCATTTCAGATGACATAAATGACCTTCTTCTGGCCTATTTGGTCATTGGATTTATGGTCATTAACCTTATATTGTCCATGTTATCTATCATTTTCCATTAGAACATGATAATTATATTTCTTTTCCTTGTCCATTTTTCCACTTCCCATGAATGTTCACTTATACAGAAACCATGTTTATGGTGACAATTTCATTTTCTTTTCCCTCTTTTTAAGAGGGATTTTTATTCATCCTTTTTACGAAGAGATATTTCCATCATTTGTGTTTTAAAATTTCAACTTCATTATAACCAATAAAAAATTGAAAAAAAATGATTTAATTTATTTAATTATGGGAGAATGTAACACACTGAGATTTTAAAAGAACACTATGTTCAATATCTTACGTATCATAGAACACCAAACATAAATGAACTCAAAAATATTATTATTAACAAACGGCTGTTATAAACTACCTATTAAATAGGTAGGTGTGAATAATATTAAATATATTGAGAAATAAATTTTAAATTCATAATCAATAAAAATTTAATTTATTCTTATTAAATGAACACATAATTTGTAGTAATGTTATTTTGTAATTCAAATATATGTTTACTTTAAAAACAATTTTTTTAATTCTATGAAAAAACAAATAGAATTGATTTTTTCAAAATTTTAGAAAAAATATTTGATAAAATTTTCTTTATTTTTGGATTTATTATGTTATAATTATCTTATGAAAGATTTTTTAGAATCTATAAAAAGGATTAATTTTCTAGTGAATAGTAAAAAATACATATTTTTAAAATTTCATTTCATTTCACAAATTTAATAAATTTAAAAGTCCCATTATATAGATCATTTGGTTTAATGTAACATAAATATTACATAGTTTTATTTATTCTAGTTGTGTTTTTTTAATCAACATTAAAACTTATTTTATAATAAGTTTATTCTTGGGTTTAAAAACGATATTTTACTTAAAACTGTTTTAAAGTAAATAATCTTTCATTTTTTTAATTAATTAAATTAATAACTATTAATGAAATTTTTTAAATAAAATTAATAGACTATATATATAAAAAATTAGTTTCATAATAAGATAATTTTTAATAATAGAGTTAATATAAAATCCTATTTTTCTTGAAAAGTACACTTCTTGAAATCTTTTTTTTCATAGAGCCTTTGCGTTTTATTTTCAATATAATGTTTCCAATTTTATGAATTGAATTTGATAAAATGGATTCCATATTTTTAGTCAAAACATTTCAATTAGGTTTTAATGTTATTTTCATTTTTAGGCATAAATACTTACCATGGAAAAAAAGATTAAGCGTTGCATATGTAAAAAAACAAAATAGGTTAAAGTTAAAAGGTAAAAGATTAAAATACATAAAAAATAAGACTAAATTGGTGGTTTATATGATTATAGAAAAAGAACAGACTTTAAATAATTAATTATCAATATAAATTTTTGGAATTAATTTCTTCCGAATCTGGTTGGATTTAAATATAAAATAATCATTATTTAGTCAGTTAAAATCACCCCTCGTCAAGTATAAATACCACTCCTCACCACCCCATTTCTCCTTACAAGACATTATGCTCCAAAAAACTCGAAGAAACCCTCTCCTCCCCAATGTACCCAGGTCTAAGTGTTGTTGGTCTCACCAAAATTCCAATTCCAATGTCTTTAAGGGATCCTTCTAGGAGGTGATATTCAAGATGTAATTTTCTAAAACCACCTCTCTTATTATATTTTATTATTATACATTATTCCCGCCTCCTTTATACATAAAATAAAAAACCTTAGTTGTCAGTTATATTCATGAATTTTATATTTCTAAGTTAATATCTTAATTCCATCTAGTTTTTACTCCTCATAATCCATGAAATGAAACCATTTTCCAAATTATGGTGGTTAACCGTCTTAATGAATAATTATTTTTTTTGTTTTGTATTAACACCTTAAAGGATGGTAATAATGTTATTATTCTACTCAAATAATATTTTTATAATTTATAATATAACCTACTTCATTTTTTGTAAATATCATATATACATAATATTAAATAAAATGAAACTGGTTCGTGATGTTCAGAAAAACTACTAAAATAAACTAAAAAGTTAGCATTAACATTTTATCAAAAGAATCATAATTATGTCAGAAATAAAAAATATATATTGGAAGATTTAATATTATTTATGTCCATGAATAAAATTTTATTTCATTTATAGATCGTCATTTCGTTTTGGCAATAAAATCCAGAGTTATACTCATATGAACCAATAATGAAACCAAGAAAAAAACACACCTGAAACGATAAAAAAAATGAAATTTTTTTAATGAATAGAAATTATATGTCAAGATATTATCACATAAGCTATTTTAAATATGGTTATAGTTCTAAAATTAATTAATATCACTCATTAAACCTTTATACAAGAGGTTAATGTTCTCAATAGTAAAGGTAAATTTGAGGTAAGGGTATCTTGTCTCACTTTAATTTTTGTGAGGTATATTCCTTATTCACCACTTATGTTTTGTGCATTTTATATAATTATATATGATATATAAAATCTTTATACCAATTATTTTCATGCTATTAAATGTTTCTTTTGATAATTACTACTTTTGTAGGTCATATGATTCAACTGATTACAATTTAGTATGAAAATTCGTAACCCAATTTTCATTCATTGGGTTAAATTTTTAATTATGTGATTATGTCGTTCTAAGATTATTCGTGAAATAAATTTGATTATATTATATTATATTTCAACTTTATTTAGTATTTACATAAAATATACAAATTTTATTCATTTAATTAATGTTCTCTTCAATAATATGATTCTAATAACGGACTTCCTTTTAAAAAAATGATCTTTTTAAATTTTACCATAAATATCTATTTTTATTACATGTAAATTGTAACAGCCCAAGATTTTATAAAAAAAAATATATCTTTTTAATTTTATTAATGTCTTGTGTTGTACGCTACACCAAAAGGAGCTTGCACAACACGCATCCTTGTCTTTCCTTGCATTACACGCAATCGCGACCTTCCTCGATAGCGTGTGTAATACGCAATACCGAGTTTCACTAAACAACGATGTGCTATTAAAATATTATTAAAACTAGCCGTTATGAATAGTAATAACCACTTTTTAAAATTCTGTAAATCTTATTTTTCAAAATGAACTTCATTCTTGGATTCGGAGTATCAAATTTAGCCTAAGGTGAAATTTTGGTACTTTTCGGATAACTTTCATATTCTGATGAATAGTGAAAATTACTAAATTATAATTAAAAACAACTTTTTTAATCGAAATAATTAATAGTGATAAATTATTAATTTGAGTGGTTTTAAATTATATTTATAATATATTTTTACAATTTAATACAATGTTGGTCATTGGTTGTAATTTCACATTTAAACCAGACATAATCAAGTGTCAATCTTTTGATATATATTGTTTCCTAAAAACACGCTATTTATTTTAATAGCGGGATTTAATTATAAAATTAATTAATGCAACTTCTATGTTATGAATTTGGTAAAATAGATTTCATTTTTGAATTCGGAATATGAAATATAGCTTAGGATGAAATTTGGGCATTGTTCTGAAAAACATCAATTTTTGATGAATAGTGAAACTACTAAGTGGTAGTTAAAAAAACTGAATTTTTCATAAAACTTAATTTTGCCGCTTCTGTGAATGGAATTTCGAAAATCCGAGAGACACGGTTAATATCAAGGACTAAAATGTGGTTCAATGAGATGAAAATAATTTTTTGGTGAATAGTAACTTTTTACTTTTTTACCGCGGTTAATAGTAAATAGGGTAACTAAGGGTAAATATGATATTAACATTACCCTAACACATGTCCTAATTCTATTGGACAAGTGTAATTCGACCAAAAACAAACTTATGAATAAAATATGACCATTTAGGCCCACTTGGATTAGATTAGGACATTTATTATTAATTTATTTAAAGAAACGTTAAAATAGTTAAAATCAAAGTTTAATAAGTAAATCATTTTTAATATGGGGTTATACATAAGATAAATTCGATTGTAAATATTCATTAGAAATCTAAAAAGATTTCCTACATGATGGTATTTTATTTGTAATTTTTAGACATAAGATAATTTAATTTATTTATGACACAACGATGATGCAGTAATTATCTTATTAATGAAATATTGACATAATTGATGTTATAAACACCAAAATAAATGTAATTTGAGATTTTTTATGAATTCCACTAATTTTCTAGGTTACTATGATATATTAATGTTGATTTAATCAACTTGGTTCGAACATTTAATTCTGTTATGACTTTCACAAAAATCATATATCAAATAGTGTCAAAGTTGACACAAAACAGTTTTTAAATCAAATATTATATTATTAATTGTTATTGTATTCCTAAAAATCTAAGGTTCGGCCAAATGACTTAGATAAGGATATATATATTAATAATAAACAATTTGGGGTTCGTTTGGCATGTTATAGTAAGTTTATTAACCATATAGTGAAAGAAAACAAAAAGGCATGGTAAAAGTTAAATTATTTAACTTAGAGTTAAATCTAATTGATAAGGTTAAAATAATATCCTAAACTTGTCTAAATTCTATTGGTTGATAGGATTTCGACCCATCCCTACTTTATCTTCGAAATAAGACCCTTTGGAACCATTATAAACCGATTTTGACTTTAATATAAAATAATATTTTGAGATATTCCTAAGGTGCCCCTCTCCTCCCTTATAAAAGGACACCTCCCCCCCCCCTCCTCCTCACACCAATTTGAGCACTCAAGCTCGGCCAAACCCTGTCAAAATCTCTTCTCCACTTCCCTAGAAACATCCTAGAGGTTCTGGTCTTCCTCAAAGACCAATTTTAGTTCCCTAAGAGGAGGTCTCAAAGAGGCACTTCAAAGAAGAGGTAATTACCGTTACCAATTCTTTCATCTTTATTTCTTCTTCCACTTCTTCTTCTTAGGTTGTTTCATTATGAAGTAATAACATCAGTATCACTCATATACTGATATGTTATTATAATTATGAAACAACCCTATTTCACCATCTATCCATCCTACGGAAAAAGAAATCACCGCGCGTGCGTACGTACGGAATACCGTCTCCACGCTGTGGTGTAATCTATTTTCCACCACCACCTTACATGGATGGGTATAATGGTGTAAAGAATAACTATACATAGTTATTACAACATCATATTGATTCTGATATATTGTATAATCCACTCCAATTCAATTCAATATTTATAGAAATGATATCATCGCTCGTGCGTACGTACGGACTACCGTCTCCACGACGCGATGAGATTCATTCTCCATGTTAACCATTTAAGAATGATTATAATGTATATATAAGAAATAATAATGAAATATATGACATTATAAAGCTACTGGATTTATGTATATATATACATATGTATGTCATCTACTTACTTCCATTTCAAGAAAATAAGGAAAGAAAAACAGCGTTCATGCGTACGTACGGACTACCGTCTCCATGAACGGTGTTTTTCATTTTATTTATCTATCTATTATATATATATATATACTGAATATATATAATATATAAATCATATTTTATATTCTGGAAGTAAGTAAATCATGATATAAGTAATAATGATGTCAAGAACAACAAGTCAAAACACCTACGATAAATGAAACGATTTTACCCAAAACGCTTCTTTAACATGGAATTTACAAAAGAACGGGTAATATAATGTCATAAGTGAACCATATATGATATCATAACAATGAATATGATTCTGTAATAAGTCAATAACATGATTTAAATCATTATACAGGAGGTTTGGACACTTACAAAGCAAGTCGGACCTAAGGTAAGGGAAATATCACAATCTCATTTTTATCCGAGATTGTTTATACTTTGAAATTTACTGGGGTGTATTTTATTATCCACATCCATGTTTCCTCAATATGTAATATTATTTCCATCCACCTACAATTGTTTAAATCCAGTTTTACCCTTCGATGAGTTTTTAGTAAAGGATATGAAAGGAATCTTTTTTCATTTTTCGTACGAGGTACTTTTTGACTTTTCCGACAAAAGTACGAAGAATGTTTTTTTAACTTAAACGGAACGAACGGATTTTTATGGTTTTATAAAGCCTTATTTTCATGAAGCTTCCTCCAAAAGATTTCATGACTATTTTTAATAAAATCTCTTTCTTTTAAAATTGCATGATGTTTTGTGAAAAGAAATTGATTTTGAAGAAGAAAGGATATTTTCCTCAAGAATTCATTTCAAGTGTTTTATCAAAATTATTTTCCATCTAAGATAATAAAGGGTTCTGTTTCTATCCATATTTTTACATTGATTTGACTATGTTGTGATGGAATTATGTTTATGAATTCCTTTATCTTATATGAATGGTTTTATGATGTCATGTTGTTTAAGAATCCCATTTTTATTACATGGGTTATAAAATGATGTATGATTTATGATTTTGTGGCACACATAAGAATGGTATCATTATGAGATGGGTGGGACCTATATCTCCCTCCAATGCATTGGGTAAAGATTTTATATCTCATGAGATAGACAGGGCTGGAATGGTAGGTTATACCGGTTCAGTGAAACAGGACTGAAACGAGGGTTACTCGATTCAGAAAGGGACTTTGTCCACTAAGATAGTCTTGACAATGAGTCTTGACTAACAAGAAATGATTCTCTATGATTATGTGTGAGTGCCACAAAGTTTCATGTTTTAAGTTATGATTATTGTGATTACATTTCACTGCCATGATTTACCCCATGTTATGAAATTATGATCTCTTTTGCAGGTTAAGATTTTCCAAAAGTTATGTGCTTATGTATATGATGTGATTGATATTTCTTTTGTTTACCCTTACTGAGCATTTGAGCTCACCCTTTTATGTTTTCTTTTCCCCAGGATATAAAGAAAGGTTTTAGGTAAAAAAAAGGAAGATCTTTATGGGAGATTTTGAAGATCTTTCACCACGATTAGAAGATTATATTCCGAGTTTCCAAAGACACTAAACTATTACGATCCTTGTGTGTGTGTTTTTGTTATGTACTAAGTATTCCGCAAATGTAATGTAATGTCCATGTACATCAGGATACGGGTCTCTACAGTTGGTATCAGAGGAAAGGTTTAGTCAACCTTTGGAAACTAGGATGCGAAAATGTTAGTGAGATCCCTAGAGATATTTATAAGGTATGTCTAGGGATGCCCCTATGGATAAGTATACGTATAGGATATAGTCCTAGAACTATGGTAACGATATTAGATTAAACCAAAGATGTTAGATATTTAAGTTACTCCCCCTTTATTATGATTTTTGCCTCTCACACTATTCTTTTTGGGTTTTAGAAAATGGCTGGAAACAAGGTGATTCACGATAATGGAGGAAATGATGGACAATGGAATAATATTATTCATGAGCAACCAAATGAAATGGGATTTGGAAGTCCAAACATCATTATTATGCCGAATCAGCAATCTCATAATATGATCAATAAAGTAAAATTTGGTAAGTTTCCTGACTCGGCTAATAAGAGAAAGATGGAGTTTCATGATGATCATAGAGGAAAGAAAGTTCAATTTCCCCTATGTAAATCATGTGGGAAGAGGCATCAAGGAGAATGTTTCAAAGGAACTGGAAGATGCTTTGGGTGTGGAAAAGAAGGACACAAAGCCAGTAAGTGCAAAGGAAAAGGTTCAGTTAACACCAGGGATGAGGATAATGGTATTTCTACGACTTCAACAATGGTTAAATGTTTTAAATGTGGAATATACGGGCATTATGCAAACCAATGCCCTAAGGGAAAGTCTCATGAAGATAATCAGTATGGTCGTATGGGAAGTATTTATGTGGATGATGATGAAGAGACTACCAATGATATGTGAGATGAAAGAATTGTTGAAGCTCGGTCAATGGTTTAAGAATGTAGTGGAATGATTACATGTTTATCATGTGTAATGTTGTATAAGTAATCTCATGGTACTATGGAATAAAGAGAAATGTAAGGATTGTTACATTGTTGTCTGATTAATGTTACCAGTATCCATGAAAGGTTATTCAGATATTTTTGGAATGTAGATGATATGCGCATAATGAAGGGATAAGGAGAAAATGAAATGTTTGACAGTATTCATGAGCTCATGATTGATATAAGGACTAAGTGATATCATGGTTTGAGTATATAGAATTTTGAGGATTTTGGTATGTGGAAAGAGTTAACTTTTAATAGAATTCATGTTTTCAATAAGGTTCAATGGGTATTCAAGAGAGTACAAGATTAAGGCCTTTGAATGTTTGGAATGTGACCAACAAGATATATCTTATGATATATGGGAATCAACGATGGTATTAAATCTCTGGTAATCGTTTTCACTATGTTATGAGAGTGGACTACAGTATTATGGATAAGCCTAAAGATTAAAATGGATTATGTTGGACATAAGTGAGTATTGTTTAAGGATAGAAGTTTTTTCGATATTATTGATGGGATGTTATAGTAATGTAGTTTTAGGAAAAAGGACAACCTGCAGGACGGGCGACAGCCCATCGCGTTGGACAAGGCTGTGGGAATCGAACCCACAACCGAAGTGCGACTGGCCTTTATCGCCTACCACTGGCCTACAGGAAGTCCCTGTTTAGTATAAACTAGTTTTATTATATTAAGCAGTATGATATATGAAGTATAAGTCCATTTTAGGAACCATATATGATTAATCTCACTATAGATCGACTTATGTATATAATTTTTGCTAACCTTTTGTTTGAGACAGATGGAATGACCCGTCATTCTATCACATTATCTGCTAACACTTCACGAATAACAAATTCAACTTCATTTATTTAAGAGATGAAGTGGAAATTGTTCAAGGCACGAACAACAGTGAGATTGTACCAAAATAAAGTAAGTATTTATTCTAATTCAAATTTTCAACTTTAGGGAAATGATCTTGAAAACCAAAAATATTGTCCTAGTGATCTTATACCAGAGGAATCAGATGGTACCTTATATCATCACAAATCTATGGATTTGTAATTACTGGCTTTTCCAAATCCATGTTCTCTACCACTCTCCATCAGAACATGATGGTTATATTTCTCTTCCATATCCATATTTTCACCTATGTGGATACCCAGTGATTAGTTTATTTGGGTAATCGTTACATTTTATACTTTAGTTTTTAAAGCCAAGTTTTGGTATTCCTTTTTACGATGTGGGTTTCTATTAAAGAAACTTTCGAATAGTAAACCATTTATAACCCCGACGAATTTCGAGGGCGAAATTCATTTTAAGGGGGGTAGAATGTAACAGCCCAAGATTTTATAAAAAAAAATATATCTTTTTAATTTTATTAATGTCTTGTGTTGTACGCTACACCAAAAGGAGCTTGCACAACACGCATCCTTGTCTTTCCTTGCATTACACGCAATCGCGACCTTCCTCGATAGCGTGTGTAATACGCAATACCGAGTTTCATTAAACAACGATGTGCTATTAAAATATTATTAAAACTAGCCGTTATGAATAGTAATAACCACTTTTTAAAATTCTGTAAATCTTATTTTTCAAAATGAACTTCATTCTTGGATTCGGAGTATCAAATTTAGCCTAAGGTGAAATTTTGGTACTTTTCGGATAACTTTCATATTCTGATGAATAGTGAAAATTACTAAATTATAATTAAAAACAACTTTTTTAATCGAAATAATTAATAGTGATAAATTATTAATTTGAGTGGTTTTAAATTATATTTATAATATATTTTTACAATTTAATACAATGTTGGTCATTGGTTGTAATTTCACATTTAAACCAGACATAATCAAGTGTCAATCTTTTGATATATATTGTTTCCTAAAAACACGCTATTTATTTTAATAGCGGGATTTAATTATAAAATTAATTAATGCAACTTCTATGTTATAAATTTGGTAAAATAGATTTCATTTTTGAATTCGGAATATGAAATATAGCTTAGGATGAAATTTGGGCATTGTTCTGAAAAACATCAATTTTTGATGAATAGTGAAACTACTAAGTGGTAGTTAAAAAAACTGAATTTTTCATAAAACTTAATTTTGCCGCTTCTGTGAATGGAATTTCGAAAATCCGAGAGACACGGTTAATATCAAGGACTAAAATGTGGTTCAATGAGATGAAAATAATTTTTTGGTGAATAGTAACTTTTTACTTTTTTACCGCGGTTAATAGTAAATAGGGTAACTAAGGGTAAATATGATATTAACATTACCCTAACACATGTCCTAATTCTATTGGACAAGTTTAATTCGACCAAAAACAAACTTATGAATAAAATATGACCATTTAGGCCCACTTGGATTAGATTAGGACATTTATTATTAATTTATTTAAAGAAACGTTAAAATAGTTAAAATCAAAGTTTAATAAGTAAATCATTTTTAATATGGGGTTATACATAAGATAAATTCGATTGTAAATATTCATTAGAAATCTAAAAAGATTTCCTACATGATGGTATTTTATTTGTAATTTTTAGACATAAGATAATTTAATTTATTTATGACACAACGATGATGCAGTAATTATCTTATTAATGAAATATTGACATAATTGATGTTATAAACACCAAAATAAATGTAATTTGAGATTTTTTATGAATTCCACTAATTTTCTAGGTTACTATGATATATTAATGTTGATTTAATCAACTTGGTTCGAACATTTAATTCTGTTATGACTTTCACAAAAATCATATATCAAATAGTGTCAAAGTTGACACAAAATAGTTTTTAAATCAAATATTATATTATTAATTGTTATTGTATTCCTAAAAATCTAAGGTTCGTCCAAATGACTTAGATAAGGATATATATATTAATAATAAACAATTTGGGGTTCGTTTGGCATGTTATAGTAAGTTTATTAACCATATAGTGAAAGAAAACAAAAAGACATGGTAAAAGTTAAATTATTTAACTTAGAGTTAAATCTAATTGATAAGGTTAAAATAATATCCTAAACTTGTCTAAATTCTATTGGTTGATAGGATTTCGACCCATACCTACTTTATCTTCGAAATAAGACCCTTTGGAACCATTATAAACCGATTTTGACTTTAATATAAAATAATATTTTGAGATATTCCTAAGGTGCCCCTCTCCTCCCTTATAAAAGGACACCTCCCCCCCCCCCCTCCTCCTCACACCAATTTGAGCACTCAAGCTCGGCCAAACCCTGTCAAAATCTCTTCTCCACTTCCCTAGAAACATCCTAGAGGTTCTGGTCTTCCTCAAAGACCAATTTTAGTTCCCTAAGAGGAGGTCTCAAAGAGGCACTTCAAAGAAGAGGTAATTACCGTTACCAATTCTTTCATCTTTATTTCTTCTTCCACTTCTTCTTCTTAGGTTGTTTCATTATGAAGTAATAACATCAGTATCACTCATATACTGATATGTTATTATAATTATGAAACAACCCTATTTCACCATCTATCCATCCTACGGAAAAAGAAATCACCGCGCGTGCGTACGTACGGAATACCGTCTCCACGCTGTGGTGTAATCTATTTTCCACCACCACCTTACATGGATGGGTATAATGGTGTAAAGAATAACTATACATAGTTATTACAACATCATATTGATTCTGATATATTGTATAATCCACTCCAATTCAATTCAATATTTATAGAAATGATATCATCGCTCGTGCGTACGTACGGACTACCGTCTCCACGACGCGATGAGATTCATTCTCCATGTTAACCATTTAAGAATGATTATAATGTATATATAAGAAATAATAATGAAATATATGACATTATAAAGCTACTGGATTTATGTATATATATACATATGTATGTCATCTACTTACTTCCATTTCAAGAAAATAAGGAAAGAAAAACAGCGTTCATGCGTACGTACGGACTACCGTCTCCATGAACGGTGGTTTTCATTTTATTTATCTATCTATTATATATATATATATACTGAATATATATAATATATAAATCATATTTTATATTCTGGAAGTAAGTAAATCATGATATAAGTAATAATGATGTCAAGAACAACAAGTCAAAACACCTACGATAAATGAAACGATTTTACCCAAAACGCTTCTTTAACATGGAATTTACAAAAGAACGGGTAATATAATGTCATAAGTGAACCATATATGATATCATAACAATGAATATGATTCTGTAATAAGTCAATAACATGATTTAAATCATTATACAGGAGGTTTGGACACTTACAAAGCAAGTCGGACCTAAGGTAAGGGAAATATCACAATCTCATTTTTATCCGAGATTGTTTATACTTTGAAATTTACTGGGGTGTATTTTATTATCCACATCCATGTTTCCTCAATATGTAATATTATTTCCATCCACCTACAATTGTTTAAATCCAGTTTTACCCTTCGATGAGTTTTTAGTAAAGGATATGAAAGGAATCTTTTTTCATTTTTCGTACGAGGTACTTTTTGACTTTTCCGACAAAAGTACGAAGAATGTTTTTTTAACTTAAACGGAACAAACGTATTTTTATGGTTTTATAAAGCCTTATTTTCATGAAGCTTCCTCCAAAAGATTTCATGACTATTTTTAATAAAATCTCTTTCTTTTAAAATTGCATGATGTTTTGTGAAAAGAAATTGATTTTGAAGAAGAAAGGATATTTTCCTCAAGAATTCATTTCAAGTGTTTTATCAAAATTATTTTCCATCTAAGATAATAAAGGGTTCTGTTTCTATCCATATTTTTACATTGATTTGACTATGTTGTGATGGAATTATGTTTATGAATTCCTTTATCTTATATGAATGGTTTTATGATGTCATGTTGTTTAAGAATCCCATTTTTATTACATGGGTTATAAAATGATGTATGATTTATGATTTTGTGGCACACATAAGAATGGTATCATTATGAGATGGGTGGGACCTATATCTCCCTCCAATGCATTGGGTAAAGATTTTATATCTCATGAGATAGACAGGGCTGGAATGGTAGGTTATACCGGTTCAGTGAAACAGGACTGAAACGAGGGTTACTCGATTCAGAAAGGGACTTTGTCCACTAAGATAGTCTTGACAATGAGTCTTGACTAACAAGAAATGATTCTCTATGATTATGTGTGAGTGCCACAAAGTTTCATGTTTTAAGTTATGATTATTGTGATTACATTTCACTGCCATGATTTACCCCATGTTATGAAATTATGATCTCTTTTGCAGGTTAAGATTTTCCAAAAGTTATGTGCTTATGTATATGATGTGATTGATATTTCTTTTGTTTACCCTTACTGAGCATTTGAGCTCACCCTTTTATGTTTTCTTTTCCCCAGGATATAAAGAAAGGTTTTAGGTAAAAAAAAGGAAGATCTTTATGGGAGATTTTGAAGATCTTTCACCACGATTATAAGATTATATTCCGAGTTTCCAAAGACACTAAACTATTACGATCCTTGTGTGTGTGTTTTTGTTATGTACTAAGTATTCCGCAAATGTAATGTAATGTCCATGTACATCAGGATACGGGTCTCTACAGTTGGTATCAGAGGAAAGGTTTAGTCAACCTTTGGAAACTAGGATGCGAAAATGTTAGTGAGATCCCTAGAGATATTTATAAGGTATGTCTAGGGATGCCCCTATGGATAAGTATACGTATAGGATATAGTCCTAGAACTATGGTAACGATATTAGATTAAACCAAAGATGTTAGATATTTAAGTTACTCCCCCTTTATTATGATTTTTGCCTCTCACACTATTCTTTTTGGGTTTTAGAAAATGGCTGGAAACAAGGTGATTCACGATAATGGAGGAAATGATGGACAATGGAATAATATTATTCATGAGCAACCAAATGAAATGGGATTTGGAAGTCCAAACATCATTATTATGCCGAATCAGCAATCTCATAATATGATCAATAAAGTAAAATTTGGTAAGTTTCCTGACTCGGCTAATAAGAGAAAGATGGAGTTTCATGATGATCATAGAGGAAAGAAAGTTCAATTTCCCCTATGTAAATCATGTGGGAAGAGGCATCAAGGAGAATGTTTCAAAGGAACTGGAAGATGCTTTGGGTGTGGAAAAGAAGGACACAAAGCCAGTAAGTGCAAAGGAAAAGGTTCAGTTAACACCAGGGATGAGGATAATGGTATTTCTACGACTTCAACAATGGTTAAATGTTTTAAATGTGGAATATACGGGCATTATGCAAACCAATGCCCTAAGGGAAAGTCTCATGAAGATAATCAGTATGGTCGTATGGGAAGTATTTATGTGGATGATGATGAAGAGACTACCAATGATATGTGAGATGAAAGAATTGTTGAAGCTCGGTCAATGGTTTAAGAATGTAGTGGAATGATTACATGTTTATCATGTGTAATGTTGTATAAGTAATCTCATGGTACTATGGAATAAAGAGACATGTAAGGATTGTTACATTGTTGTCTGATTAATGTTACCAGTATCCATGAAAGGTTATTCAGATATTTTTGGAATGTAGATGATATGCGCATAATGAAGGGATAAGGAGAAAATGAAATGTTTGACAGTATTCATGAGCTCATGATTGATATAAGGACTAAGTGATATCATGGTTTGAGTATATAGAATTTTGAGGATTTTGGTATGTGGAAAGAGTTAACTTTTAATAGAATTCATGTTTTCAATAAGGTTCAATGGGTATTCAAGAGAGTACAAGATTAAGGCCTTTGAATGTTTGGAATGTGACCAACAAGATATATCTTATGATATATGGGAATCAACGATGGTATTAAATCTCTGGTAATCGTTTTCACTATGTTATGAGAGTGGACTACAGTATTATGGATAAGCCTAAAGATTAAAATGGATTATGTTGGACATAAGTGAGTATTGTTTAAGGATAGAAGTTTTTTCGATATTATTGATGGGATGTTATAGTAATGTAGTTTTAGGAAAAAGGACAACCTGCAGGACGGGCGACAGCCCATCGCGTTGGACAAGGCTGTGGGAATCGAACCCACAACCGAAGTGCGACTGGCCTTTATCGCCTACCACTGGCCTACAGGAAGTCCCTGTTTAGTATAAACTAGTTTTATTATATTAAGCAGTATGATATATGAAGTATAAGTCCATTTTAGGAACCATATATGATTAATCTCACTATAGATCGACTTATGTATATAATTTTTGCTAACCTTTTGTTTGAGACAGATGGAATGACCCGTCATTCTATCACATTATCTGCTAACACTTCACGAATAACAAATTCAACTTCATTTATTTAAGAGATGAAGTGGAAATTGTTCAAGGCACGAACAACAGTGAGATTGTACCAAAATAAAGTAAGTATTTATTCTAATTCAAATTTTCAACTTTAGGGAAATGATCTTGAAAACCAAAAATATTGTCCTAGTGATCTTATACCAGAGGAATCAGATGGTACCTTATATCATCACAAATCTATGGATTTGTAATTACTGGCTTTTCCAAAGCCATGTTCTCTACCACTCTCCATCAGAACATGATGGTTAGATTTCTCTTCCATATCCATATTTTCACCTATGTGGATACCCAGTGATTAGTTTATTTGGGTAATCGTTACATTTTATACTTTAGTTTTTAAAGCCAAGTTTTGGTATTCCTTTTTACGATGTGGGTTTCTATTAAAGAAACTTTCGAATAGTAAACCATTTATAACCCCGACGAATTTCGAGGGCGAAATTCATTTTAAGGGGGGTAGAATGTAACAGCCCAAGATTTTATAAAAAAAATATATATCTTTTTAATTTTATTAATGTCTTGTGTTGTACGCTACACCAAAAGGAGCTTGCACAACACGCATCCTTGTCTTTCCTTGCATTACACGCAATCGCGACCTTCCTCGATAGCGTGTGTAATACGCAATACCGAGTTTCACTAAACAACGATGTGCTATTAAAATATTATTAAAACTAGCCGTTATGAATAGTAATAACCACTTTTTAAAATTCTGTAAATCTTATTTTTCAAAATGAACTTCATTCTTGGATTCGGAGTATCAAATTTAGCCTAAGGTGAAATTTTGGTACTTTTCGGATAACTTTCATATTCTGATGAATAGTGAAAATTACTAAATTATAATTAAAAACAACTTTTTTAATCGAAATAATTAATAGAGATAAATTATTAATTTGAGTGGTTTTAAATTATATTTATAATATATTTTTACAATTTAATACAATGTTGGTCATTGGTTGTAATTTCACATTTAAACCAGACATAATCAAGTGTCAATCTTTTGATATATATTGTTTCCTAAAAACACGCTATTTATTTTAATAGCGGGATTTAATTATAAAATTAATTAATGCAACTTCTATGTTATGAATTTGGTAAAATAGATTTCATTTTTGAATTCGGAATATGAAATATAGCTTAGGATGAAATTTGGGCATTGTTCTGAAAAACATCAATTTTTGATGAATAGTGAAACTACTAAGTGGTAGTTAAAAAAACTGAATTTTTCATAAAACTTAATTTTGCCGCTTCTGTGAATGGAATTTCGAAAATCCGAGAGACACGGTTAATATCAAGGACTAAAATGTGGTTCAATGAGATGAAAATAATTTTTTGGTGAATAGTAACTTTTTACTTTTTTACCGCGGTTAATAGTAAATAGGGTAACTAAGGGTAAATATGATATTAACATTACCCTAACACATGTCCTAATTCTATTGGACAAGTGTAATTCGACCAAAAACAAACTTATGAATAAAATATGACCATTTAGGCCCACTTGGATTAGATTAGGACATTTATTATTAATTTATTTAAAGAAACGTTAAAATAGTTAAAATCAAAGTTTAATAAGTAAATCATTTTTAATATGGGGTTATACATAAGATAAATTCGATTGTAAATATTCATTAGAAATCTAAAAAGATTTCCTACATGATGGTATTTTATTTGTAATTTTTAGACATAAGATAATTTAATTTATTTATGACACAACGATGATGCAGTAATTATCTTATTAATGAAATATTGACATAATTGATGTTATAAACACCAAAATAAATGTAATTTGAGATTTTTTATGAATTCCACTAATTTTCTAGGTTACTATGATATATTAATGTTGATTTAATCAACTTGGTTCGAACATTTAATTCTGTTATGACTTTCACAAAAATCATATATCAAATAGTGTCAAAGTTGACACAAAATAGTTTTTAAATCAAATATTATATTATTAATTGTTATTGTATTCCTAAAAATCTAAGGTTCGGCCAAATGACTTAGATAAGGATATATATATTAATAATAAACAATTTGGGGTTCGTTTGGCATGTTATAGTAAGTTTATTAACCATATAGTGAAAGAAAACAAAAAGACATGGTAAAAGTTAAATTATTTAACTTAGAGTTAAATCTAATTGATAAGGTTAAAATAATATCCTAAACTTGTCTAAATTCTATTGGTTGATAGGATTTAGACCCATCCCTACTTTATCTTCGAAATAAGACCCTTTGGAACCATTATAAACCGATTTTGACTTTAATATAAAATAATATTTTGAGATATTCCTAAGGTGCCCCTCTCCTCCCTTATAAAAGGACACCTCCCCCCCCCTCCTCCTCACACCAATTTGAGCACTCAAGCTCGGCCAAACCCTGTCAAAATATCTTCTCCACTTCCCTAGAAACATCCTAGAGGTTCTGGTCTTCCTCAAAGACCAATTTTAGTTCCCTAAGAGGAGGTCTCAAAGAGGCACTTCAAAGAAGAGGTAATTACCGTTACCAATTCTTTCATCTTTATTTCTTCTTCCACTTCTTCTTCTTAGGTTGTTTCATTATGAAGTAATAACATCAGTATCACTCATATACTGATATGTTATTATAATTATGAAACAACCCTATTTCACCATCTATCCATCCTACGGAAAAAGAAATCACCGCGCGTGCGTACGTACGGAATACCGTCTCCACGCTGTGGTGTAATCTATTTTCCACCACCACCTTACATGGATGGGTATAATGGTGTAAAGAATAACTATACATAGTTATTACAACATCATATTGATTCTGATATATTGTATAATCCACTCCAATTCAATTCAATATTTATAGAAATGATATCATCGCTCGTGCGTACGTACGGACTACCGTCTCCACGACGCGATGAGATTCATTCTCCATGTTAACCATTTAAGAATGATTATAATGTATATATAAGAAATAATAATGAAATATATGACATTATAAAACTACTGGATTTATGTATATATATACATATGTATGTCATCTACTTACTTCCATTTCAAGAAAATAAGGAAAGAAAAACAGCGTTCATGCGTACGTACGGACTACCGTCTCCATGAACGGTGTTTTTCATTTTATTTATCTATCTATTATATATATATATATACTGAATATATATAATATATAAATCATATTTTATATTCTGGAAGTAAGTAAATCATGATATAAGTAATAATGATGTCAAGAACAACAAGTCAAAACACCTACGATAAATGAAACGATTTTACCCAAAACGCTTCTTTAACATGGAATTTACAAAAGAACGGGTAATATAATGTCATAAGTGAACCATATATGATATCATAACAATGAATATGATTCTGTAATAAGTCAATAACATGATTTAAATCATTATACAGGAGGTTTGGACACTTACAAAGCAAGTCGGACCTAAGGTAAGGGAAATATCACAATCTCATTTTTATCCGAGATTGTTTATACTTTGAAATTTACTGGGGTGTATTTTATTATCCACATCCATGTTTCCTCAATATGTAATATTATTTCCATCCACCTACAATTGTTTAAATCCATTTTTACCCTTCGATGAGTTTTTAGTAAAGGATATGAAAGGAATCTTTTTTCATTTTTCGTACGAGGTACTTTTTGACTTTTCCGACAAAAGTACGAAGAATGTTTTTTTAACTTAAACGGAACGAACGGATTTTTATGGTTTTATAAAGCCTTATTTTCATGAAGCTTCCTCCAAAATATTTCATGACTATTTTTAATAAAATCTCTTTCTTTTAAAATTGCATGATGTTTTGTGAAAAGAAATTGATTTTGAAGAAGAAAGGATATTTTCCTCAAGAATTCATTTCAAGTGTTTTATCAAAATTATTTTCCATCTAAGATAATAAAGGGTTCTGTTTCTATCCATATTTTTACATTGATTTGACTATGTTGTGATGGAATTATGTTTATGAATTCCTTTATCTTATATGAATGGTTTTATGATGTCATGTTGTTTAAGAATCCCATTTTTATTACATGGGTTATAAAATGATGTATGATTTATGATTTTGTGGCACACATAAGAATGGTATCATTATGAGATGGGTGGGACCTATATCTCCCTCCAATGCATTGGGTAAAGATTTTATATCTCATGAGATAGACAGGGCTGGAATGGTAGGTTATACCGGTTCAGTGAAACAGGACTGAAACGAGGGTTACTCGATTCAGAAAGGGACTTTGTCCACTAAGATAGTCTTGACAATGAGTCTTGACTAACAAGAAATGATTCTCTATGATTATGTGTGAGTGCCACAAAGTTTCATGTTTTAAGTTATGATTATTGTGATTACATTTCACTGCCATGATTTACCCCATGTTATGAAATTATGATCTCTTTTGCAGGTTAAGATTTTCCAAAAGTTATGTGCTTATGTATATGATGTGATTGATATTTCTTTTGTTTACCCTTACTGAGCATTTGAGCTCACCCTTTTATGTTTTCTTTTCCCCAGGATATAAAGAAAGGTTTTAGGTAAAAAAAAGGAAGATCTTTATGGGAGATTTTGAAGATCTTTCACCACGATTAGAAGATTATATTCCGAGTTTCCAAAGACACTAAACTATTACGATCCTTGTGTGTGTGTTTTTGTTATGTACTAAGTATTCCGCAAATGTAATGTAATGTCCATGTACATCAGGATACGGGTCTCTACATAAATGTTTTCTATAATTAATTCCAAAAGTTTTTTTTCTATTTTGTTATGATTTTTAAAATTCATTTTACAGAATTTTTTAATTTTTTCAAAATCTTTTGGAAGTTATATTTTTCCATTTTCTGAAAAAGTTATTTGAGACTTTTCAAATAATAATATAGATGGAATGTTATTTTTACTTATTCATATTAAGTGGATTTTCCCACCATCATGAACCTTGATTATTTTAAGCATCATTTATTTTGTATGTGGTGATTTTAAAACGAATATTTTTCTTTCATAATTGTTCTGTGTTTTAAATATATGTGAATTTTAAAGTGAAAAATCATATTTTACCCCCACGTATTTTTCTGTGATATCAGTTAAAGAGCATTCATATTTTCTGAAAACCTTTTTTAATCTTATGATTCATTAAGTTTGTTCTCTTATGATACCATTTTCCATATTTTTCTAATAAAATTATGATCGGTTTGAATAAGGATGTAATATTTTTACACCATTCACCAAATTACTCTAAATAGTTGGTGATTATGTTTTCTGAGTGCGGAAAGTTATTTACATTTTGTATTCTAGTTTCAACAAAAATGTATACAATTATTTCACCACTTTCATGTGCATAATTCTTTGGACATATTAGGTGTTCTGTGGGTCCCTCTATAACCCTCGATGCATCAGTAGGTCTCATGAGACAAATTAGTTTTGTTATTGGATTATGTATTACCCATTTCCATATGGTGTATTGTATGAAGCCTTGAGGATATGTTTATTTTTTTCATTATGTGTTCCATCATTATGAAATTCATTATTGATTTCCATGTGATTATTCTATTTTTATAATATCCATGGTTAAGATTCCTAGATTATGTGGTTATTTATATTGAATTATTTGATCATCTTTTATCTTGGCCATATTATCCTCATGTTATTGATTAAACAAAATTAGTTTTAGTTATTTACATTTCTATAACTGTTATTTATTATTTATGATATATTATATTATAAAAAAACCATTATTAATCATCAGATCCCACCCCTTTGTTATGTTTTATTTTTTCATTAGAACATAATGAACATTTTTAGGATTGATATGCAAGGTTAAGTTAGAATAATAATGGTGTTATCAAAGGATATTATATGTTGTATTTTAAATTTTAATGTATAGTTTAATCATATATCTAGTTTAAAGAAACTAAAAAAACTATTTGCTCATTTGGGATGTGATTTCGTGTATATTATGCCATTGTAATAAAGATACCACTAACTCCATCCTACCAGGGTCATGATCTTCACACTTGTTAACCCAATGGAAGATAAAACATAATCCTTCATTGGGTATGAATCAACACATTCTTAATTATCATGTTTCTCTATTATTTAAATATAAAATGAACATAGGTGGCATGTTTTAGTAGATTGCATATTCATCAGATATTTATACTATTAAAAATATGCACTTTATTTAAATCGACCTTTATTCATTTAGATGACTTCTTATCTAACAAAAATAAATTCAAGAGTTTAATTTCAAAAATATATTGAATTGTTAATGTGACATACTATTAAAAGGGTACGTTATATTTTAATGTTTAAGATGTTTTTCTAATGTTCAAAGGGAATGGGAGTCGATTTAGAGTTTCCTATAGAAACCTAGGCTTGGAACTCTCTACGGGAACATTCACAACATTAATATGATTCTAGGCATGAATATGTGACTAAAAAGATTATAGGAATCTTAATTATATCAAGAGATTATTTAGAAAGTTATTATAATTCATGACATGAATTCATCGATCGTGGTTTTTTAACCGATGTGATAATATTCTCGATGTACATATGACATGGGAAGTTTAAATCATGAGTCAAGGATTCATGACATAAATACTTCATTCCTAGTGGGTTTTATTAAACTAAAATACTTAAACTTATTCATTCATTATACAGCCTCTTCCCCAAACCCTATATGTCTCTTAGATAATTTTGGGTGATTTCATCCATTTGAATTACTCTATTAAGTGTGTTTGATCTCCAAAATGGGTAGTTTATCTCATTTTGTGAGTATTGTTTTCTTTTAAATTGGTTTTAATAGTGTTTAAGAAGTGATGTTGAGCTATGGGTTTGGACTCTTTAGATCAATATTTAATTCTCCATTGATCCTATAGAGTTTCTCATCCTGGGTTTCCTTCTAGAGACCATCCCTTGTGTTGGTTATGGTGTGATGTGTGAGTTACTTGAGGTATTTGTTGATTTGACCAACCTAATGGACGTTTTTTATGTAATTAAATTATAAAATAGCTTATTTGATTATAGATTCTTTATTTTTGTTCTTGAGTTCTAACGGTTTCTTTGGATCCAATGTAGGTAGTGTGCAACTCGAGTATGAGGTTGGTGGTTCCATCTCATGAATAAGTTAGACGAATTGTGATTTCTATTAGTATTATAGTTGGTTTATAAATTACATCAATTTTTTTGTTTATTTTATGTGTGTAAGTGGGGTTTTGAGAAAGGTTTGTTTTCACCTAATTTTGATAAAAGAAATGTGAAATTTAATGCATTGTGAAATTGATTTCAAAAAGGCGTTTCAATGTAGGTTTTTATGAAAAATGCTATTTGATATTGCATTGTGAACTATGTAATCTCTTTGAAATGATTTGATAAAATGATTCCCATAGGAAACTTCAGTGTATAGGTGGAAGGTGTAGTGGTAAGAATCATCATTTGATATTGTAAGGGAGTTCACATTCTAGGGTTTTATACCATTTATAGATAAAGATTAGTTTGTCTATGGTACATTATTTACATGTGAATAGGGTCCAATTTCAAGGATTTTCATCAATTCCCTAGACTATAATTCTTGTATTATAAGGATTATAATGTGATTTATTCATATTTATGTATGAGTATCCTCTATATCCTGAACCTAAGTTATCCTTGGAGTGTTTACCATTGTTCTTTGGAATTTTACTATTTGGATTTCATATACCTATTTTCAATAAATATGAAATGATTTGGAAATTGTTCTCTGATGATGTTTTGTATATCGTTGTTTTAGAACTATGGAAAAAGTGGAACTTTTTACCAAATTTTGAAAATAAAACTATCAAATTATTTAATAGGACTTTTTTCTTTAAATTGATCATTTTGGGATTGTTTTATTGAGTCTTGAAATGGAACACTTGGTTGGGATCATAATGAGTTTGTTTAGCTCACACCCCTTTTGTAGTGTGTGGACCTCTCTCTACCTTTTGACATAGGAAAATGAAAGGCACCACAGAGACGTGTCAGGGTTTATGTTAGATGGGAATGGGTGGTTGATGGTGAGATGGTGGGATGATTTCCAAATATCACAGGAAGTATATATTTCTTGTTTTAGTTGTCCTATGGATGTTAAACCTCTACTTTATAGTTTTATCTTACTTCTTTTTAGTTGTATCACTACCATTTTCACTTCCTTAGTTAAGGAATATATTTATTCTATTGTTCTTTCACTACTTATTTGTAACACCCCATTAAATAAAGAATATGAAATTTTCATATTTATCCATATTTGTTAATAAAATGTTAATATTAATTCAAAGGGAACGCTATGCTCGATAGCGTACCCAATGCACAACAACGAGTTTCTTGGAAATCTTAAGTTGCACTCTAATAATAAAATAATATTATTTCAAAAGGTAGTTAACGCCTAGCCGTTGTAATGGTGGTAATTAATAGAACTAACTACAAAATTATTATATATGTTTGTCAAATATTTTTACTTTTATCCAATAAATGTTAGAGGCTTAAAATGTGAATGAATACAATTTTAATCGTAAATATACTAATATTCTTTAAAAGGTCGATTAACCACCTTTTGATGGAGAACCCTTTTTAAATCCACTTTTTGACAATTTCATATATTATATTGGACCAAATAAAATCCTTCTTTAGAATCGAGACATCAAAATTTACTTTGTGTATGTTTTTGTTATTTTTTCGATAAAGTTTATTTTTAATGAATATGGGAAAAATGTTAAAACCTCTTTTTAATCTAATTTATTTATATGACTAGTTCATGTTTTTTATTGGTTTTAACATGCAATTATAATATATTTTTACCATTTAATACAGTGGTGGTCATTGGAATTAATTTTACATTGAAATTGGACTTAAACTAGTGCCAACCTTTTAATGGATAATATTTCTTAAAAACGCGCTATTTGTTTTGACAGCGGGAATAAATTATTAAATTAATTCATGAAACATATATGTTTTTAATTTTGTAAAATAGACATAATTTTGTAATTCTGAATATCTAATATAGATTAGGGAGAATTTTTTTTATTTTTTTGAAAAACATCAATTTTTGATGAATAGTGAAACCACTAAGTGGTAGTTAAAAAACTGATTTTTCGTTTAAATGAAACATTACCACTTCTCTGATTTGAATTTCAAAAATCTGACATACATTGTTGACATTAGGATGTAAATTTTGGTTCAATGATATTAAAGTAATTTTTTGGTGAATAGTAAATTTTAAGTTTTATTAATCGCGATTAAAGGTAATTTGTGTAATTTGAGGTAAAGATAATGTTATAATATTATGTAATGACCTTGAAACATGTCCTACCAATATTTGATGAGTCATGGACGACTAGGAAAATCCATGGTACAACTTGGGGACCCCATGAAGACACTTTGGTAGGAAAATGACATTAATAACTTTTTATTTGAAGTTCAAATAAAAATGTCGCAAACATGTATTGTTTTGCTAAAAAAATTACATGGTATTATACAAGTCATATTTTTTACTATAAATATTCGTTTGAAATCTGAAAATATTTCCTAAATCATAGTATTTTTTTATAATTTTTAGACATTAAATAAATTAATTTATTTATGACACCATTATGATGCACCGATTATCTCATTAATGAACGATTTAAATAAATTGAAAAGATAATGTAAAATCTAAGACTTACACTTGTCTAAAACCTATTGGATGGGTGCATTTAGAACCCTTATCACCTTATCCTATAAATATATAATTTTGGGACCTTTGATATCCGAAAATCATTATATAATAAAAGTATCGTTTCAAAAATTTCCAAGAGTGCCTCTCCTCCCTCTTATAAAAGCCCCCACCTCTACCCCGTTACCCACACCTCTCAAGCCTTTGGCTCAACCAGACTCTTCTTATTATATCTCTCCACATCCCTATCCTCATACTATAAGCCTTCACTTAGGCTGTAATCTCTTCAAGAAAACCTTTTGGTTCAAACAAAGTGGAGTTACCTGATTTGAAGGTAAAGCCTTCCCTAATATTCTTTTGTTATATTTTGCTTATCCAACCCCCTTAACTCTTTTTATTCCTTTTTTTTGTAACAACAAAAGTATATTCAACATACTATGATGTTTTAATGAGAAGTATTCGAGCTAAAATTACACACACCTCTGTCTAATGGTTAAAGAACATACTGTTTCCGTGGATGGCGAATTACTGCCCCACGAAATGATGATTGTTCTATCTTCTCCTACCACCTCTCATGGTGGACATTTGGATGGAAATATATTTATTTATGGTATATATTATATTTATTTCATCTCTTTGCTTATTTATTTTATATTTAATACATACCTATATGCTTTTCATGTTGTTCAAATTCGATAATTTCATTTGAGGAAGTGCGGACTACCACCCCCTCAAGTGATGTGACTCGTTCATGAAATACATGAAATATATAAAGAATTAAATTGATGAAATTATGTGACCTATATAACATATATATTATACTGTAATTATAATATATATATCTCTCTCATCTAGTTTTAATTCCATTAATGTTCCAAATAAATGAAAGTAGCGTTCATGCGTACGTACGGCCTACCGTCTCCATGAACGGTGTATTTCATTTCTTTTTATCACCAAATGTTATGTAATAGTATAAAATGAATATATACTGGATATATATGATATTTAAATCATTAATACTATTCTGGAGATGATTTACTTATAACTACATGGAAAATTCTTTTCCAAAAAGTTTGATTTTTAATCATGTACCGAACATCCACAAAAACGTCGGATATAAACTCACATTATTAACCAATTTTTATAACATTATAATATGTGATATGAACTGAATAATAATATTTAAAGGATGTCCTTAAGCAATTATAAATTTACCAAAGTTTATTATTCAGGAATATAAAGAAACGAACAAGACAAGTCGGACTTGAGGTAAGGGATCATACCTCTCTCTTTCTTTTTAAGCACTCTCTTTTATATCATTTCTTTAAAGCTCATATTTCTTATGTTTGGGGATGTTATTTTATATTCCTCATTCTGTAATTTTTCTTTTTATATTATGTGAGACCCTATTTTTCTCATAAATCCATTTTTGTATGTTTTAAGTGGCGTCGTTAGGCTACCGAGTTTTCGTAAGGGATTTTTCATCTCACTTTTATTCCCGTGAGATTTATGCTACATTTTCCACCATTTCCATTGAGCGGTGTATGTATTTCCCATTATTCTAATCTTTGTGTAATATAACTTCGTTTATGAGTATTTACATCAGTGTTTTATTGTCATGCTTTCATGGGGTGTACGTTTCGAAAGTTACCCAAATCGGTAAGGGAACCTTTCACAATCCTCTTGTTAAAAGACTTCATTTTGTTGGGTCTTTTAATTTACATATTGTTATGTTAGGATATTTTCTTCTATATCCTTATTGATGTAAATTTTATGTCCAAGTGATGAGATACTATTTCCTCTATCATCAACTCTTTTTCTGAATTTTAAAGTGACGTCGTTAGGTTGTCGAATTTTAGCAAGGGAACTTCTTAACTAAATTTCAATTATTTGGGTTAAACCTCTAATTTTTGATTATGTCATACTATGAATATGTGTGGGTGACCTCTAATTGGTTTACACTAAATATCCACTTATATTGGTTGTATTTATATTGTTCACACATAATTATGAAATTGATTTGTCCTTAATCTAAGGATACCGACTTTATATGGGACTCCATCTCAAACTCTTTTCATTGAGGCATATTTTGTACTAATACAAGACTTTATTTTATATGCTATATAATCCCATTTGACTTCTACTTTTATTCAAAAGGAATCTTTTCTATATGATTTATTTTACTCAATGACAGAAAGTATGTTTCTTTTTAACATACGTGGTGACAACGGCCTTCCCACCACCACGAGTATTATTTGATATTTGGCTTCCTCAATAAGCCGTAATATTTTTCAAATTAAATAAATACCATATACTCTTTTAGGTATTTAGGTATTGAATATGGTTCTGCTAATGGATTTGTTATTTCAATATATTTAAGTGATATATTGTGCCTGAAATGTGAAAATGTTTTCATTACATTATAATTGTTTTATGTGTTACGATTTTATAATGGTACTTAGACATTTGATGGGTGGTTAGGTGATAAACTGTATGATGGGTGGTGTCGTGAATACCAGGACTGCTGGTTATGTTATAACCTCCAATTCATTGGGTATGGAAGTCGGTCATATGGATATTCCATTTAGTGATATTTGTGGAAGTCGACCGTATGGTTATTCTATTTAAGTATGTTTATGTCCCAAGTTACCTTTATATCTTATGTGTTATTTATATCGATTTATGGTAATCTTTTGGATACAAAGGATAAGTGGTGATATTTTATTTAGTGAAGAGTATTTACTACTTCGTAAAGTTGAAAAGTATTACTTTGATAAATTAATCATGGTTTACTTGTTTTTTTAAAAACTAACTATTTTCCTTCTTTGTGAATCCTTTAATGAGCCTTTTATGCTCGTCCAAAGTTTTTGAAATGTTTTACATAGGACATAAAGGTGAATAGGTTCAAGGATGGGATCAAGGAAAGACATTCTATCTAAAACATAGAACTAGAAATGTTTATGTTTAAAATTTTTTATATTTTATTTAAACTAAGTAGAAGTGTCTTCTTTTGTATTCTAGTGAGACGTAATAGTTGTGTCCTAATTCTATAAAACTATAAACCTGGAAAGATACTCTATGTGAATTATTCATTTAATTCATGATTATGTAATGTTTTAAGGATGTGTCCTTATAGTTGGCATCATATGGAGGTTTAGATAAATTTAGAGGTTTGGATATTCTTTATGAATAATTGACATTACCATAATGGCTAGGATTTCAGAAAGAGTCATAGTTTTTAGATATAGTGAATGAGTAAGTATATCATAGTGTTTATATTAATCATTAGTACATGATGATTATGTTGATATACTCACACTGAAATTTTTGGTTTTAGTAAATGGATGGATCTAGCAGGCACCAAAGTGACAATGGGTTTAAAGGAAACTGTGGTGGTTCTTTGATAAAAAGACTGGATGAAATGGGTGATTCAATGATAAATATCATGGCTATTCTAAACCAACTATCAGGAGGCATGATTAACCACATGAACCTTGGTTATTTCTCTAATGCATCATGTATGAGATGACCAACTCAATGAGGAAGTTCAGGTAATAATTATAAAGGTAACCATTAGGGTTTATATAATCCTTACTTTTGAGGAAATTATGGGTTACTATATGTTATGATGGAAAATAAAAGGCATGAGATAAACTTAAGGTTAAATTATGTGATGGTTTTTTTTGATGATTTTATCTATTTTTGTGGAATATTTTAAGAATTATATAGTATTAGAAGAAGGAAAACATGCAGACCGTGTGACAACCCGTCATGTCGAACAAAGCTGTGGGAATAGAACTCACAACCAAAGTGCGACTGGTATTTATCGCCTACCACTAGACTGCGTGAAGTCCCTGGTTAGTATGAAAAATTATTTTTTTAGTTATATGATCTTATTAATCAGGAATAAGTTGATTTTGGGTTATCTATGGAAATTATTTTCCTATCATGGAGGATATGTGATTAGATTCGTAACTTTTCAGTATGATACTTTAATAGTTACTGATGTTATTTGAAGATAAATGTTAATTTTTACCTTGGAATAATATGTGACTAAATCCTTCAAATATTTGGGCTGCAATCTTAGTTTGGTTTACTTTGAAGAATTTTATGGAAAAATTGTTTATCGAATGGTCGTCCTTGAACTTTGGGTTTTGTTGGACAAATTTTGGAGATTAAGAATAGATTTTCGTTTTATAAAGGATTATCTTTTTTGGGGATTATCTAATCTTGTACTAACCATTTTGGTTTTGGTTAAGTTCTAAAGACATGGTAAATATATAGTTCTCTTTTTTGGATTAGGTGATTCTCTATAAGTTGATTATAGCGCTCTTAATGTGAACAAGTCATCCTAAATACTAGTCTTTTGGAGGAAAAATGATTTGTGTAAGAAATATAATTAGAGATGAAAGTCTACATGACAAGTAAGTATGTCTCATTGTGATTTAGTTAAGCTAATAAATAAATTCCTCAATGATAAGTAACTTAAAAAATGTTGTCTGTTAACTTTTCCTACTGGGGAATCAAATACCGTTTAACCCATCTCCAGTTTGTGATTTTCTAGAGGTTAACTTTCTCCTAATCATGTTTTCTATCACTCTCCATCAGAACACAACCCTTTTTTTTCTCTTCCATTTCCATGTTTTCCTACATGGAATCCGTGTATGGGTTATAATATCATCATATGAGGTTATAGTATCATTTTCTATCAAGAAAGAGATTTAATTTTCTAAGTGTTGTAGTTCAAAATGAAAGAAATAATATAAGAGTATGAAAGAGAAAAAATAGATAAGGAGGAAGAAACAAAAGAAGGATTTTTCTACATTTGCAAAATATAGAAGGAAACACCCTCATACTTGTTTAAAGGGAGTGGGAGTTTTTTACAAGTGTGGAGAGAAATTATACCTATATCATAATTCCAAGGGAAATAATTTAGTTGTTAAATGGTTCAACTATAATGAGATTGGGAACTACACAAATGAATTCCCTGAGAATCAATGGAATATATACCAATATAAGAAAAGGGATTAGGGTCAAGCATATGATATTGGTACAACTGAAGTGAAATTATTACTGTGCTTGTGTATTTGGATGTATGAAATATGTTATAGAGGTATTTTATTGATGATATTCATAAAACTTTTTAGTATTTTACTTATATTCTATTTTCTAAAATATTTGAAAGCATGGGTCAGATGGTACCAAGAATAATAATTTAGTAGAATGTAAATCTTTTTGAAAACACGTTTTTATGGGAGGATAACAATTAATATGTTCTTCATATTGACATGATAATAAAATGATGATTTTGGGATAACATTGGTTACCATGAAATTAGTTTGTAATTTGGTGTTTTATGATATCTTTAATATACCATAATCTTTGTTTTACTTAATGAATATGGAATCATGCTTATTTTAAATAGTTTTTTTTGTAATTCAAGTTATTTTCTTGTTTTAAGAGATTATATGATGAAGCTATTGATATGTTTTATGTGGAATTATTAATATCTATATCAATTTTTTTTAGAGATAAATGATTAGTTGATATGGATAATTTATGGACCTTCTTTCAATAGTTTTGGATTTTAATATTTTGGAACGTTTATAAGGGTCACCATTTATGAAATTGATTGCATTAAAATTTGGATGAAGTTTTAGAGATTAATATATTACTAAACCAAAATAATATTTGTGCATGTTGAATAATATATTATAACTATTTTTTTATGATAAATACATACGGAAGGAATGACTTTTCTTCCCATTATAAATCTTAGGATCCACTAGTTCGGTAGTAATTATAATTTAAACTACATTTATTAAAGTAAAAATGAACCAAATATCGATCAATCCACCAAAAAAAGTGAGACTTTACTTATGATATTAAATCAAGTATATATTCTCAAATTATTATAAAATAAAATGTTATCTTATTATCATCATTTCAGATGACATAAATTACCTTCTTCTGGCCTATTTGGTCATTGGATTTATGGTCATTAACCTTATATTTTCCATATTATCTCTCATTTTCCATTAGAACATGATAATTATATTTCTTTTCCTTCTCCATTTTTCCACTTCCCATGAATGTTCACTTATACAGAAACCATGTTTATGGTGACCATTTCATTTTCTTTTCCCTCTTTTTAAGAGGGAGTTTTATTCATCCTTTTTACGAAGAGAGATTTCAATCGTTTGTGTTTTAAAATTTCAACTTCATTATAACCAATAAAAAATTAAATAAAAATGATTTAATTTATTTAATTATGGGATAATGTAACACCCTGAGGGTTTAAATGAACACTATGTTCAATATCTTACGTATCATATAACACCAAACTAAATGAACTCAAAAATATTATTATTAACAAACGACTGTTATAAACTACTTATTAAATAGGTAGGTGTGAATAATATTAAATATATTGAGAAATAAATTTTAAATTCATGATCAATAAAAATTTAATTTATTCTTATTAAATGAACACATAATTTGTAGTAATGTTATTTTGTAATTCAAATATATGTTTACATTAAAAAAAATTTAATTCTATGAAAAAACAAATAGAATTTATTTTTTAAACATTTTAGAAAAAATATTTGATAATATTTTCTTTATTTTTGGATTTATTATGTTATAATTATCTTATGAAGGATTTTTTATAATCTATAAAAAGGATTAATTTTCTAGTGAATAGTAAAAAATACATATTTTTAAAATTTCATTTCATTTCAAAAATTTAATAAATTTAAAAGTCCCATTATGTAGATCATTTGGTTTAATGTAACATAAATATTACATAGTTTTAATTAGTCTAGTTATGTTTTTAATCAACATTAAAACTTATTTTATAATAAGTTTATTCTTGGGTTTAAAAACGATATTTTACTTAAAACTGTTTTAAAGTAAATAATGTTTCATTTTTTTAAGTAATTAAATTAATAACTAATAATGAAATTTTTTAAATAAAATTAATAGACTATATATCTAAAAAATTAGTTTCATACAAAGATAATTTTTAATAATAGAGTTAATATAAAATCCTATTTTTCTTGAAAAGTACACTTCTTGAAATCTTTTTTTTCATAGAGCCTTTGCGTTTTATTTTCAATATAATGTTTCCAATTTTATGAATTGAATTTGATAAAATGGATTCCATATTTTTAATCAAAACATTTCAATTAGGTTTTAATGTTATTTTCATTTTTAGGCATAAATACTTACCATGGAAAAAAAGATTAAGCGTTGCATATGTAAAATAACAAAATAGGTTAAAGTTAAAAGGTAAAAGATTAGAATACATAAAAAATAATACTAAATTGGTGGTTTATATGATTATAGAAAAAGAACAGACTTTAAAAAATTATTTATCAATATAAATTTTTGGAATTAATTTCTTCCGAATATGGTTGGATTTAAATATAAAATAATCATTATTTAGTCAGTTAAAATCACACCTCGTCAAGTATAAATACCACTCCTCACCACCCCATATCTCCTTACAAGACATTTTGCTCTAAAAAACTCTAAGAAAACCTCTCCACCCCAATGTACCCAGGTCTAAGTGTTGTTGGTCTCACCAAAAGGCCAATTCCAATGTCTTTAAGGAATCCTTCCAGGAGGTGATATTCAAATTGTAATTTTCTAAAACCACCTCTCTTATTATATTTTATTATTATACATTCTTCTCACCTCCTTTATCAATAAAATAAAAAACCTCATTTATTAGTTATATTCATTAATTTTATATTTCTAAGTTAATATCTTATATCCATATAGTTTTTACTCCTCATAAGCCATGAAATGAAACCATTTTCCAAATTATGGTGGTTAACCGTATTAATGAAAAATTATTTTTTTGTTTTCTATTAACACCTTCAAGGATGGTAATAATGTTATTATTCTACTTAAATAATATTTTTATAATATATATTATAACCTACTTCATTTTTTGTAAATATCATATATACATAATATTAAATAAAATGAAACTGGTTCGTGATCGTCAGAAAAACTACTAAAATAAACTGAAAAGTTAGCATTAACATTTTATCAAAAGAATCATACTTATGTCAGAAATAAAAAATATATATTGGAAAATTTAATATTATTTATGTCCATGAATAAAATTTTATTTCACTTATAGATCTTGATTTCGTTTTGGCAATAAAATCCAGAGTTATACTCATATGAACCAATAATGAAACCAAGAAAAAAACACACCTGAAACAATAAAAATAATGAAATGTTTTTAATGAATAGAAATTATATGTTAAAATATTATCACATAAGGTATTTTAAATATGGTTTTAGTTCTAAAATTAATTAATATCACTCATTAAACCTTTATACAAGAGGTTAATGTTCACAATAGTAAAGGTAAATTTGAGGTAAGGGTATCTTGTCTCACTTTAATTTTTGTGAGGTATATTCCTTATTCACCACTTATTTTTTGTGAATTTTATATAATTAAATATGATATATATTATCTTTATACCAATTATTTTCATGGTATTAAATGTTTCTTTTGATAATTACTACTTTTGTAGGTCATATGATTCAAATGATTACAATTTAGTATGAAAATTCGTAACCCAATTTTCATTCATTGGGTTAAATTTTTAATTATGTGATTATGTTGTTCTAAGATTATTGGTGAAATTACTTTTGAATATATTATATTATATTTCATCTTTTTTTAGTATTTACATAAAATATAAAAATTTGATTCATTTAATTAATGTTATCTTCAATAATATGATTCTAATAACGGACTTCCGTTTAAAAAATGATCTTTTTAAAGTTTACCATAAATATATCTTTTAATTACATGTACATGTTTTCTATAATTAATTCCAATTTTTTTTTCTATTTTTTTATGATTTTTAAAATTCATATTATCGAACTCTTTAATTTTTTCAAAATATTTTGGAAGTTATATTTTTCCATTTTCTAAAAAAGTTATTTGAGACTTTTCTAATAATAATACAAAAGGAATGTTATTTTTACTTATTCATATTAAGTGGATTTTCCCACCATCATGAACCTTGATTATTTTAAGCATCATTTATTTTGTATGTGGTGATTTTAAAATGAATATTTTTCTTTCATAATTGTTCTGTGTTTTAAATATATGTGAATTTTAAAGTGAAAAAGCATATTTTACCCCCATGTATTTTTCTGTGATATCAGTTAAAGAGCATTCATATTTTCAGAAGACCTTTTTTAATCTTATGATTCATTAAGGTTGTTCTCTTATGATACCATTTTCCATATTTTTCTAAAAAATTATGATCGGTTTGAATAAGGATGTAATATTTTTACACCATTCACCAAATTACTCTAAATAGTCGGTGATTATGTTTTCTGAGTTCATAAAGTTATTTTCATTTTGTATTCTAGTTTCAACAAAAATGTATACAATGATTTCACATCTTTCGCATGCATAATTCTTTGGACATATTAGGTGTTCTGTGGGTCCCTCTATAACCCTCGATGCATCAATAGGTCTCATGAGACAAATTAGTTTTGTTATTGGATTATGTATTACCCATTTTTGTATGGTGTATTGGATGAAGCCTTGATGATATGTTTATTTTTTTCATTATGTGTTCCATCATTATGAAATTAATTATTGATTTCCATGTGATTATTCTATTTGTATAATATCCACGGTTAAGCATCCTAGATCATGTGGTTATTTATATTGAATTATTTTATCATCTTTTATTCTGGCCATATTATCCTCATTTTATTGATTAAACGAAATTAGTTTTAGTTATTTACATTTCCATAACTATTATTTATTATTTATGATATATTATATTGTAAACAAACCATTATTAATCATCAGATCCCACCCCTTTGTTATGTTTTATTTTTTCATTAGAACATAATGAACATTTTTAGGATTGATATGCAAGGTTAAGCTAGAATAATAATGGTGTTATAAAAGGATATTATATTTTGTATTTTAAATTTTAATGTATAGTTTAATCATATATCTAGTTGAAAGAAACTAAAAAAACTATTTGGTCATTTGGGATGTGATTTCGTGTATATTATGCCATTGTAATAAAGATACCACTAACTCCAGCCTACCAGGGTCATGATCTTCACACTTGTTAACCCAATGGAAGATAAAACATAATCCTTCATTGGGTATGAATCAACACACTCTTAATTATCAGGTTTCTCTATTATTTAAATATAAAATGAACGTAGGTGGAATTTTTTAGTAGATTTCCTATTCATCAGATATTTATACTATTAAAAATATTCACTTTATTTAAATCGACCTTTATTTATTTAGATTACTTCTTCTCTAACAAAAATAAATACAAGAGTTGAATTTAAAAAATATATTGAATTGTTAATGTGACATACTATTAAAAGGGTACATTATATATTAATGTTTAAGATGTTTTTCTAATGTTCGAATGGAATGGGAGTCGATTTAGAGTTTCCTATAGAAACCTTTGCTAGGAACTCTCTACGGGAACATTCACACCATTAATATGATTCTAGACATGAATATGTGACTAAAAATATTATAGGAGTCTTAATTAGAGCAAGAAGATTATTTAGAAAGTTAATATAATTCATGACATGAATTCATCGATCGTGATTTTTTAACCGATGTGATAACATTCTCAATGTACATATGACATGGGAAGTTTACATCATGAGTCAAGGATTCATGACATAAATACTTCATTCCTAGTGGGTTTTATTACACTAAAATACTTAAACTTATTCATTCACTATACAGCCTCTTCCCCAAACCCTATATGTCTCCTAGATAATTTTGGGTGATTTCATCCATTTGAATTACTCTGTTAAGTGTGTTTGATCTCCAAAATCAGTAGTTTATCTCTTTTTGTGAGTATTGTTTTCTTTTAAATGGGTTTTAATAGTGTTTAGGAAGTGATGTTGAGGTATGGGTTTGGACTCTTTAGATCAATATTTAATTCTCCATTGATCCTATAGAGTTTCTCATCCGGGGTTTCCATCTAGAGACCATCCCTTGTGTTGGTTATGGTGTGATGTGTGAGTTACTTGAGGTATTTGTTGATTTGACCTACCTAATGGACGTTTTTTATGTAATTAAATTATAAAATATCTTATTTGATTATAGAGTCTTTATTATTGTTCTTGAGTTCTAAAGGTTTCTTTGGATCCAGTGTGGGTAGTGTGCAACTCGAGTATGAGGTGGGTGGTTCCATCTCATGAATAAGTTAGATGAATTTTGATTTCTCTTAGTATTATAATTGGTTTATAAATTACATCAATTTTTTTTTTATTTTATGTTTGTAAGTGGGGTTTTGAGAAAGGATTGTTTTCACCTAATTTTGATAAAAGAAATGTTATATTTAATGCATTGTGAAATTGATTTCAGAAAGGAATTTCAATATAGGTTTTTATGAATTATGGTGTTTGAATTTTCATTGTGAACTATGTAAGCCCTTTGAAATGATTTGACAAAATGATTCACATAGGAACCTTCAGTGCATAGGTGGAAGGTGTAGTGGTAAGAATCATCTTTTGATATTGTAAGGGAGTTCACATTCTAGGGTTTTATACCATTTATAGATCATGATTCGTTTGTCTATGATACATTATTTACATGTGAATAGGGTCCAATTTCAAGGATTTTCATCAATTCCCTAGACTATAATTCATATATTATAAGGATTATAATGTGATTTATTCATATTTATGTATGAGTTTCCTCTATATCCTGAACCTAAGTTATCCTTGGAGTGTTTACCATTGTGCTTTGGAATTTTACTATTTGGATTTCATATACCTATTTTTGATAAATGTGAAATGATTTGGAAATTGTTCTCTGAGGATGTTTTACATATCGTTGTTTTAGAGCTGTGAAAAAAGTGGAACTTTTTACCAAATTTTGAAAATAAAACTATCAAATTATTTAATAGGACTTTTTTTCTTTAAATTGATCATTTTGGGATTCTTTTATTGAGTCTTGAAATGGAACACTTGGGTGGGATCATAATGAGTTTGTTTAGCTCACACCCCTTTTGTAGTGTGTGGACCGCTCTCTACCTTTTGACATAGGAAAATGAAAGGCACCACAGAGAGGTGTCAGGGTTTATGTCAGATGGGAATGGGTGGTTGATGTTGAGATGGTGGGATGATTCCCAAATATCACAGGAAGTAGATATTTCTTGTTTTAGTTGTCCTATGGATGCTAAAACTCTACTTTATAGTTTTATCTTACTTCTTTTTAGTTGTATCACTACCATTTTCATTTCCTTAGTTAAGGAATATATTTATTCTATTATTCTTTCACTACTTATTTGTAACACCCCAAGTAAATAAATAATATTACATTTTCATATTTATCCATATTTGTTAATAAAATGTTTATATTAATTCAAAGGGAACGCTATGCTCGATAGCGTACCCAATGCACAACAACGAGTTTTTGGAAATCTAAAGTTGCACTCTAAAAATAAAATAATATTATTTTAAATGGTAGTTAACGCCTAGCCGTTGTAATGGTGGGAATGAATAGAACTAACTACAAAATTATTATATATATTTGTCAAATATTTTTACTTTTATCCAATAAATGTTAGAGGCATAAAATGCGAATGAATACAATTTTCTTCGTAAATATACTAATATTATTTAAAAGGTCGATTAACCACCTTTTGATGGAGAACCCTTTTTAAATACACTTTTTGACAATTTCATATATTATATTGGACCAAATAAAATCCTTCTTGAGAATTGGGACATCAAAATTTACTTTGTGTATGTTTTTGTTATTTTTTCGATAAAGTTCATTTTTAATGAATATGGGAAAAATGTTAAAACCTATTTTTAATATAATTTATTTACATGACTAGATCATATTTTTTATTGGTTTTAACGTGAAATTAGAATATATTTTTACCATTTAATCCAATGGTGGTCATTGGAATTAATTTTACATTGAAATTGGACATAAACTAGTGCCAACCTTTTAATAGATAATATTTCTTAAAAATGCGCTATTTGTTTTGACAGTGGGAATAAATTATTAAATTAATTCATGAAACATATATGTTTTTAATTTTGTAAAATAGACATAATTTTTGAATTCTGAATATCAAATATAGATTAGGGAGAATTTTTTGTATTTCGTTGAAAAACTTCAATTTTTGATGAATAGTGAAACCACTAAGTGGTAGTTAAAAAACTGATTTTTCATTTAAATGAAACTTTACCACTTCTGTGATTTGAATTTCAAAAATCTGACATACATGGTTGACATTAGGATGTAAATTGTGGTTCAATGAGATTAAAATAATTTTTAGGTGAATAGTAAATTTTAAGTTTTATTAATCGCGGTTAAAGGTAATTAGTGTAATTTGAGGTAAAGATAATGTTATAATATTATGGAATGACCTTGAAAAATGTCCTACCTATATTGGGTGAGTCATGGACGACTAGGACAATCCATGGGACCACCTGGGGACCCCATGGAGCCACTTTGGTAGGAAAATGACATTAATAACTTTTTATTTGAAGTTCAAATAAAAAGGTCGCAAACATGTATTGTTTTACTAAAACAATTTTTACATGGTATTATACAAGTCATATTTTTTACTATAAACTTTCGTTTTAAATATAAAACTATTTCCTAAATCATAGTATTTTTTTTATAATTTTTAGACATTAAATAAATTAATTTATTTATGACACTATTATGATGCACTGATTATCTCATTAATAAACGATTTAAATAAAATGAAAAGATAATATAAAATAAAAGACTTAAACTTGTCTAAAACCTATTGGATGGGTGAATTTAGAACCCTTATCACCTTATCCTCTAAATATATAATTGTGGGACCTTTGATATCCTAAAATCATTGTATAATAAATGTATTGTTTCAAGAATTTCCAAGAGTGCCCCTCCTCCCTCTTATAAAAGGCCCCCACCTCTACCCCTTTACCCACACCTCTCAACCCTTTGGCTCGACTAGACTCTTCTTATTCTATCTCTCCACATCCCTATCCTCATACTAGAAGCCTTAACTTAGGTGTAAATCTCTTCAAGAAAACCTTTTGGTTCAAACGAAGGGGAGTTACCCGATTTGAAGGTAAAGTCTTCCCTAATATTCTTTTGTTATATTTTGCTTATCCAACCCCCTTAACTCTTTTTATTCATTTTTTTGTAACAACACAAGTATATTAAGCATACTAGGATGTTTTAATGAGATGTATTCGAGCTAAAATTACACACACCTCTGTCTAATGGTTAAAGAACATACTGTTTCTGTGGATGGTGAATTACTTCCTCACAAAATGATGATTGTTCTATCTTCTCCTACCACCTCTCATGGAGGTCATTAGGATGGAACTATATTTATTTATGGTATATATTATATTTATTTCCTCTCTGTGCTTCTTTATTTTATATTTAATACATACCTATATGATTTGCATGTTGTGCAAATTCGATAATTTCATTTGAGGAAGTGGGGACTACCACCCCCTCAAGTGATGTGACTCATTTATGAAATACATGGAATATATAAAGAATTAAATTGATGAAATTATGTGACCTATATAAAATATATATTATACTGTAATTATAATATATATATCTCTCTCATCAAGTTTTAATTCCATTAATGTGCCAAATAAATGAAAGTAGCGTTCATGCGTACGTACGGCCTACCGTCTCCATGAACGGTGTATTTCATTTCTTTTTATCTCCAAATGTTATGGAATATTATAAAATGAATATATACTGGATATATATTATATTTAAATCATTAATACTATTCTGGAGATGATGTACTTATAACTACATGGGAAATTCTTTTCCAAAAAGTTTGATTTTTAATCATGTACCGAACATCGACAAAAACGTCTGATATGAACTCACATTATTAACCAATTATTATAACATTATAATATGTGATATGAACTGAATAATAATATTTAGAGTATTTTCTTAAGAAATTATAAATTTACCAAAGTTTATTATTCAGGAATATAAAGAAACGAACAAGACCAGTCGGACTTGAGGTAAGGGATCCTACCTCTCTCTTTCTTTTTAAGCACTCTCTTTTATGTCATTTCTTTAAAGCTCATATTTATTATGTTTGGAGATGTTATTTTATATTCCTCATTCTGTAATTTTTCTTTTCATATTATGTGAGACCCTATTTTATCTCATGAATCCATTTTTGTATGTTTTAAGTGGCGTCGTTATGCTACCGAGTTTTCGTAAGGGATTTTTCATCTCACTTTTATTCCCGTGAGATTTATGCTACATTTTCCACCATTTACTTTGAGTGGTGTATGTATTTCCCATTATTATACTCTTTTTGTAACATAATTTCATTTATGAGTATTTACATCAATGTTTTACAGTCCTTCTTTCTTGGGGTGTACGTTTCGAAAGTTACCCAAATCGGTAAGGGAACCTTTCACCATCCTCTTGTTAAAAGACTTCATTTTGTTGGGTCTTTTAATTTACAAATTTTTATGTTGGGATATGTTCTTATATATCCTTATTGATGTAAATTTTATGTCTAAGTTATGAGATACCATTTCCTCTATCATCAAATCTTTTCATGAATTTTAAAGTGACGTCATTAGGTTGTCGAATTTTAGCAAGGGAATTTCTTAACTCAATTTCAATTCTTTGGGTTAAACCTCTACTTCTTGATTATGTCATACTATGAATATGTTTGGATGACCTCTAATTGTTTTACACTTAATATCCACTTATATTGGGTGTATTTATATTTTTCACACATAATTATGTAATTGATTTATCCTTAATCTAAGGATACCGACTTTATATGGTACTTTATCTCAATCTCTTTTCATTGAGGCATATTTTGTACTAATACAAGACATTCTTTTATACGCTATATAATCCCATTTGACTTCTACTTTTATTCAAAAGGAATCTTTTCTATATGAGGTATTTTACTAAATGACAAAAATTATGTTTCTTTTTAACGTACGCAGTGACAACGACCTTCCCACCACCGTGAGTATTATTTGATATTTGGATTCCTCAACAAGCCGTAATATTTTTAAAATTAAATAAATACCGTATACTCTTTTAGGTATTTTGGTATTGAATATGGTTTTGCTAATGGGTTTGTTATTTCAATATATTTAAGTGATATATTGTTCCTGAAATGTGAAAATGTTTTCATTCCTTTATAATTGTTTTATGTGCTACAATTTTATAATGGCACATGGACATTTGATGGGTGGTTACGTGATAAACCATATGACGGTGGTTCTGTGAATACCAGGACTGCTGGTTACGTTATAACCTCCAATGCATTGGGTATGTAAGTCGGTCATATGGATATTCCATTTAGTGATATGTGTGGAAGTCAACCGTTTGGTTATTCCATTTAAGTATGTTTATGTCCCAAGTTTCCTTTATTTCTTATGTGTTCTTTATATGGATTTATGGTAATCTTTTGGATACAAATGAAAAGTGGTGATATTTTATTTAGTGAAGAGTATTTAATACTTCGTAAAGTTGAAAAGTATTACTTTGATAAAGTAATCATGGTTTACTTGTTTTTTCAAAAACTAACAGTTTTCTTTCTTTGTGTATCCTTTAATGAGCCTTTTATGCTCATCCAAAGTTTTTGAAATGTTTTACATAGGACATAAAGGTGAATAGGTTCAAGGATGGGATCAAGTAAGGACATTCTATCTAAAACATAGAACTAGAAATGTTTATTTTTAAAAAAGTTTCTATTTTATTTAAACTAAGTAGAAGTGTCTTCTTTTGTAATCTGGTGAGATGTAATAGTTATGTCCTAATTTTCTAAAACTATAAACCTAAAAAGATACTCTATGTGAATTATTCATTTAATTCATGATTATGTAATGTTTTAAGGCTGGGTCCTTATAGTTGGCATCAGAAGGAGGTTTAGATAACTTTAGAGGATTGGATATTCTTTAAGCATAAGTGACATTACCATAATGGCTAGGATTTCAGAAAGAGTTATAGTTTTTAGATACAGTGAATGAGTAAGTATATCATAGTGTTTATATTAATCATTAGTACATGATGATTATGTTGATATACTCACACTGACATTTTTGGTTTTAGTAAATGGATGGATCTAGCAGGAACCAAAGTGACAATGGGTTTAAAGGAAACTGTGGTGGTTCTTTGATTAAGAGACTGGATGAAATTTGGGATTCAATGATAAATATCATGGTTATTCTAAACCAACTATCAAGAGGCATGATTAACCACATAAACCTTGGTTATTTCTCTAGTGCATCATGTACAAGATGACCAACTCAATGAGGAAGTTCATGTAATAATTATAAAGGTAACCATTAGGGTTTATATAATACTTACTTTTGAGGTAATTATGGGTTATTATATGTTATGATGGAAAATGAAAGGCATGAGATAAACATGAGGTTAAATTATGTGATGGTTATTTTTGATTATTTTATCTCTTTTTGTGAAATGTTTTGAGAATTATATAGTATTGGAAAAAGGACAACATGCAGACCGTGTGACAACTCGTCGTGTCGAACAAAGTTGTGGGAATCGAACTCACAACCAAAGTGCGACTGGTATTTATCGCCTACCACTGGAATGCATGAAGTCCCTGGTTAGTATGACAAATTATTTTTTTAGTTATATGACATTATGAATCAGGAATAAGTTGATTTTGGGTTATCTATGGAAATTATTTTCCTATCATGGAGGATATGTGATTAGGTTGGTGACTTTTAAGTATGAGACTTTAATAGTTACTGATGTTATTTGAAGATAAATGTTAATTTGTACCTTGGAAGAATATGTGATTAAATCCTTCAAATATTTGGGCTGCAATCTTAGTTTGGTTTACTTTGAATAATTTTATGGACAAATTGTTTACCGAATGGTCGTCATTGAAATTTGAGTTTTGTTGGACAAATTTTAGAGATTAAGAATAAATTTTCTTTTTATAAAGGATTATATTTTTTGGGGATTATCTAATCTTGTACTAACCATTTTGGTTTTGGTAAAGTTATAAAGACATGGGAAATATATTAATTCTCTTTTTTGGATTAGGTGATTCTCTAGATGTTGATTATAGTTCTCTTAATGTGAACAAGTCATCCTAAATACTCGTATTTTGGAGGAAAAAATGATTTGTGTAAGAAATATAGTAAGAGATGAAAGTCTACACGACAAGTAAGAATGTCTCATTGTGATTTAGTTAATCTAATAAATAAATTCCTCTATGATAAGTAACTTAAAATATTTTGCCTGTTAACTTTTCCTACCGGGGAATCAAATACCGTTTAACCCATCACCAGTTTGTGATTTTCTAGAGGTAAACTTTCTCCTAATCATGTTTTCTATCACTCTCCATCAGAACACGACCCTTTGTTTTCTCTTCCATTTCCATGTTTTCCTACATGGAATCCTAGTATGGGTTAACTCGGGTGACCTTTGTACTTCACTTTCTTTTAAAGTGACAGTTTAATTGACTCCTTTTCTGATGTAGGGCTTTCAATGAAGTTTCCAAGCCCAATTTTAAAATTGAGAGGACACAATTCCTATAAGGGGGGAAGGATGTAACACCCCAAGTAAATAAATAATATGAAATTTTCATATTAATCCATATTTTTTAATAAAATGTTAATAGTAATTTAATGGGAATGCTATGCTCGATTGTGTACCCAATGCACAACAACGAGTTTCTTGGAAATCTTACGTTTCACTCTAATAATAAAATAATGTTATTTTAAATGGTAGTTAACGCCTAGCTGTTGTAATGGTTGGAATGAATAGAACTAACTACAAAATGATTATATATTTTTGTCAAATATTTTTTCTTTTATCCAAAAAAATTTAGAGGCTTAAAATGCGAATGAATCCAATTTTAAGCGTAAATATTCTAATATTCTTTAAAAGGTTGATTAACCTCCTTTTGATGTTGAACCCTTTTTAAATCCACTTTTTGAAAATTTCATATATTATATTGGACCAAATAAAATCCTTCTTTAGAATCGAGACATCAAAAATTATTTTTTGTATGTTTTTGTTATTTTTTTCGATAAAGTTCATTTTTAATAAATATGTGAAAAATGTTAAAACCCCTTTTTAGTATAATTTATTTATATGATTAGATCATATTTGGAATTGGTTTTAAAGTGAAATTAGAATATATTTTTACCATTTAATCTAATGGTGGTCATTTGAATTAATTTCACATTGAAATTGGACATAAACTAGTGTCAATCTTTTAATAGATATTGTTTCTTAAAAACACGCTATTTGTTTTGACAGTAGGAATTAATTATTAAATTAATTAATGAAAATTATATGTTTTGAATTTTTTAAAATAGACATCATTTTTGAATTTTGAATATCAAATATAGATTAGGGTGAATTTTTGGTATTTTTCTGAAAAACTTCAATTTTTGATGAATAGTGAAACCACTAAGTGGTAGTTAAAAAACTGATTTTTCCTTTAAATGAAACTTTACCACTTCTGTGATTTGAATTTCAAAAATACGACATACATGATTTTCATTAGGATGTAAAATGTGGTTGAATGGGATTAAAATAATTTTTTTGGTGAATAGTAACTTTTAAGTTTTATTAATCCTGATTAAAGGTAATTAGTGTAATTTAAGGTAAAGATAATGTTATAATAATATGAAATGACCTTGAAACATGTACTAACCTTATTTTATGAGTCATGTCCGACCAAGAAAATCCATGTCTCAACATGGGGACCCCATGGAGCCACTGTGGTAGGAAAATGACATTAATAACTTTTTATTTAAAGTTAAAATGAAAATTTCACAAACAAGTATTGTTTTACTAAAACAATTTTTACATAGTGTTATATAGGTTATATTTTTTACTATAATTATTAGTTAGAAATATAAAATGATTTCATACATTAAAATATTTTTTTATAATTTTTAGACATTAAATTAATTTATTTACTTATGACACCATGATGATGCAGCGATTATCTCATTAATGAACGATTTAAATGAAATGAAAAGATAATGTAAAATCTAAGACATAAACTTGTCTAAAACTTATTAGATGGGTTTATTTCTAACCCTTATCACCTTAGCCTCTAAATATATAATTTTGGGACCTTTGATATCCGAAAATAATTTTATAATAAAAGTATCTTTTCAAGACTTTCGAAGAGTGCCCCTCATCCCTCTTATAAAAGGCCCCCACCTCTACCCCCTTACCCACAACTCTCAAGCCTTTGGCTCGACCAAACTCTGATCATTTTGTCTCTTAAAATACCTATACTTTTCTTAGAATCCTTACATTATGTAGAAAGCTCTTCAAGAAACCCTTTTGGTTCAAATGAAGGGGAGTTACCCGATTTAAAGGTAAAGTCTTCCCTAATGTTCTTTTGTTTTATTTTGCTTCTCCAACCCCCTTAACTCTTTTTATTCCTTTATTTTCTAACAACACCAGTATATTAAATATAATAGGATGTTTTTATGAGAATTATTCAAGCTACACATACACACACCTCCGACTAATGGTTAAAGAACGTGTTGTTTCTGTGGAAGGCGAATTACTGCCTCACGAAATGATGATTGTTCTATCTTCTCCTACCACCTCTCATGGTGGAAATTATGATGGAACTAAATTTATTTATGGTATATATTATATTTATTTCTTCTATATGCTTCTGTATTTTATATTTAATACATACCTTTATGCTTTTCATGTTGTGAAAATACGATAATTTCATTTGAGGAAGTGTGGACTACCGCCCCCTCAAGTGATGTGACTCGTTCATGCTATACATGGAATGTATAAAGAATGAAATTGATGAACATATTTGACCCATATAACATATATATTATACTGTAATTATAATATATATATATATATCTCTCTCACCTAGTTTTAATTCCATTAATGTTCCAAATAAATGAAAGTAGCGTTCATGCGTACGTACGGCCTACTGTCTCCATGAACGGTGCATTTCATTTATTTTTATCTCCAAATGTTATGGAATAGTATTAAATTAATATATACTGGATATATATAATATTTAAATCATTAATACTATTCTTGAGAATATGTACTTATAACTACATGGAAAATTCTTTTCCATCAAGTTCAATTTTTAATCATGTATCGAACATCGAAAAAAATGTCTGATATGAACTCACATTATTAACCAATTATTATAACATTTTAATATGTGATATGAACTAAATAATAATCTTAAAAGGATGTCATTAAGAAATTAAAAAATGAACAAAGTTTATTATGAAGGAATATAAAGAAACAATCAAGACAAGTCGGACTTGTGGTAAGGGATCCTACCTCTCTCTTTCTTTTTAAGCACACTCTTTTATGTTATTTCTTTAAAGCTCATATTTCTAATGTTTGGGGATGTTCTTTTATATTCCAAATTATGTACTTTTTATGTACATATTATGAGAGACCCTATTTTATCTCATAAATCCATTTTTTTATGTTTTAAGTGGCATTGTTGGGCTGCCGAGTTTTTATAAGGTATTTTTCATCTCACTTTTATTCACGTGAGATTTATACTACATTTTCCACCATTTCCTTTGAGTGGTGTATATACTTCCCATTATTCTACTCTTTGTGTAATATAATTTTGTTTATGAGTATTTACATCAATGTTGTATAGTCCTTCTTTCATGGGGTGCACGTTTCGAAAGTTACCCAAATCTGTAAGGGAACCTTTAACCATCCTCTTGTTAAAAGACATCATTTTGTTGGGTCTTTAAATTTACAAATTGTTCTGTTGGGATATGTTCTTCTAAATCCTTATTGATTTAAATTTTATGTACAAGTGATGAGACACCATTTTCTCTCTCATCAACTCTTTTTCTAAATTTTAAAGTGACATCGTTAGGCTTTCGGATTTTAGCAAGGGAACTTCTTAACTCAATTTCAATTCTTTGGGTTAAACCTCTACTTCTTGATTATGTCATACTATTAATATGTGTGTATAACCTCTGATTTTTTTACACTTAATATCCTATTTTATTGGGTGTATTTATATTTTTCACACATAATTATGTAATTGATTTATACTTAATCTAAGGATACCGACTTTGTATGGGACTTCGTCTCAATCTCCTTTCATTGAGGCATATTTTGTTCTAATACAAGATTTTATTTTATACGCTATGTAAACCCCTTTGACTTCTACTTTTATTCAAAAGGAATCTTTTCTATATGAGGTGTTTTACTAAATGACAAAAACTATGTTTCTTTTTAATGTACGACGTGACAAATACCTTTCCACCACCGAGAGTATTATTTGATCTTTGGCTTCCTCAACAAGCCGTAATATTTTTAAAAGTAAATAAATACCATATAATCTTTTAGGTATTTTGTTATTGAAAATGGTTTTCCTAATGGATTTGTTATTTCATTATATTTAAGTGATATATTGTTCTTTAAATGTGAAAATGTTTTCTTTCCTTTATAATTGTTTTATGGGTTATGATTTTATAATGGTAATTAAACATTTTACGGGTGGTTATATGATAAAACATATGATGGGTGGTGCCGTGAATACTAGGATGGGTGGTTACATTATAACCGCTAATGCATTGGGTATGGAAGTCGTCAATACATTCCTCTAATCCAAATATCTTCAATACATTCATTCCATTCTTTTTAGATCATGAATCCCAAATATCTTCAATACATTCCTCTAATCCAATCATGGATGATGCATGGATCATTTCTTCATTCTTCCTGAATTAACGCATAATGCATGGTCTTCTTGTTGTGAGGGTTTTATTCTCTATTAACACATATCCTCGAATTTGAGAAACAACTCAAACAATCATCTGATTTTTAAACTTCATCCATTTAGATTCAATGGATAGATCTTCAACACTTCGTCAACTTTGTGACTATGGATGGGTATTTACTTCTTTTCTCATGAAATTAAGTATTGTATAGACTTATTCAAATGTTGTAACAACGTATCACCTTGACTTAGGTCTTGTAACTTAGGACTAGTTCAACAATCTTCTGAATTTGTTAAAATATGGACAATTTCCCAAGCATGGAATCAAATGCTATTAATCCGTAAAAATTCTCTAAGTTCCAATGGTTGTGGCAAATATTCATAATAAGAGTTGGTTCTTCATTGAGTTAGCAAAATTACATTAAGAATCACCACCTAAATCATCATCATAGCTAAAAATGACTACCTTTAGATGCACATAGTCAAACTTTATTGACAAAAAATGAAACACTATACTCCACAACACAGTAATACCTCCTCTTTTAATGGTAATAATGAACCTTAGCCATCAGGGGACTTTCGGGATAGAATCGATTAATTGAATTCATGAATACACAATGGGATATCATGGTGTAGTGTGCGATGTTGAAATCTGATGATCCCAGTAAGAAGTGTTGGGATTTCATGGTGAAAGAAATTTGCACCTGGTCTTGGATTAAAAAGGTATCAAGACCCTCTACTTTTTTCAATTATTCCCATAGTCTTTAATGGTAGAAAAGCTCATGGTGGTCCTCTCTTTACAGAAGGGAGATCGCTCAGTGTCAGAGTAAACCAAATGTTTTACAAAGCTTGTCTGTTTTTCTCTAGAGGTGGTGATGAATGATCCGCTGAGAGAAATAAAATACCTATAGGTAATGTATTCATATATTATATCATGGGTATATATGATTAATCTTACCAACAATACTAACAATATGGATAGGGATATGATAATAGATATGGATATGATGGGCCAACTTGGATTTACTATCTCTTATCTTCCACCCAGTGGCACATTCAGTGGTGTACGAGGGAAAAATAGGATGTGGGACAACAATAATAGGATTAGTGGAGGTGTTTAATAGTATTAGTCCCCCCATTCCACATAAATAGCATCCAATAGTGTTCCCCTAAATTAATATTAGTGTGGAAACGTTGCGAAAATTAGGCATAGTTGTCCCACACCCATGAAGATATGTACTTCTTGTAGACACTAAGGCCACCAACATCAGTTCTTTTATTATATGTCTACATTTCATTATAGTCATGGTTCATCGTCCCTAGTTCCCACCATGACATATTCAGATGCTTCAAAGTTCACAAGGCTTCATCCACAATCCTTGAGAATGAATCATCTTTTTGAGTGGATGATTTTTTATGGAGGTTTTTGTGGGACCAGTGATAGTGAGAGGTTCCATTTTGGTTTCACCTTCTATAGAAGCTTCTTTAGATGATAATGCTGACATGCACTCATTTATATCTACCCATTTTGACGACTTTATTAAACATTCAATGAATATCATTTTCTTTTTTATAAATATAATGATGCCTCTTGGATAGAGGAATGTATATGGGTTTCAATGTCTATCTTATTCACTTTCAATAGAAAATGTGGAGCTATTATGGGATTTCATGATTCTAGATTTGGATATATTCAACAACTTCATTGAGATGGATTGGTTATTATATCTCCATGATGAAATTTATTGTTATCATAAGCACATTTCATTATTTGTTGTTGATTGGATCTCTAGGGTATTTTATGGAGGGTGGGATCTGTCATCCAAGCATGTGAGACACCCCCAAACAGATCTCATGAGTTCTTTGTCAGCCATTACAGTTGATCCCATTGATGTTTCTTATGGTGTTGATCACCCTTAGGTTATTAGGGACTTCCCTGAGGTATTCTCATATGACTTATCTGGTATTTGTTCTGAGATAGAGGTAGAGTTAATAGTCGGTCTGGTGTTTGGTACACATCTAATCTTAATACCCTTCTATCATATGGAACCTATATAGATGATGAAGTTTAAGATCCAGTTGTATAATTTGATAATGAATGTTTTTTCCCTTATAATTTGACCATGGGATTCCCTTATGCTCTTCAACAACAATGATTCTGGTTATATTTGATTTTTTCTTGAATATCATAAGTTAAACTAGATGATGGTTAAGAATAAGTGCCCTTTATCCTAGTTGAACTAGATATTTCATCAGTTTATCAACACCTTTTTCGTAGTAGTAATGGAAGATATCTTGGTTTATTCAAGATATGATATTGAGAATTAGCACTATATGAATATCATTATGTGATTGATTAGCAAAGAAATTTCAATTGACCCTTATAAGTTTATGGTTATCATGTCATGTAATGATAAATGGAATATCTTTGAGATACAGAGCTTCCTAGGTTTGGATGGATATTATGTTCACACTACTACAAAAATGAATATACTACCATGAACATGTTTCCATTTTTTAAAAAAATCATGTAAATGCACTATCTAATTCCATAGTTAATTGAAACTATGGAAATAATTCTCTCCCACACCCCTTCCCTTTTTCCATCAAGCACCCAACTTCCCTTTCACAATTGAGCACCATATTCCCCTTTCACTTATTTGATCATCAACCCCATTCCCATTTCAATATCAACCCCCCCCCCCCCCACATCCTCTACATATCTCTCCCATACATTTCTTGTGATCAAGATCCCCCTCCCCATAATCCATAGATATCTCACATCCAGTACTCTTCCTCCATAGATCTATCCTGTATGGCCTCATGATCGACCCCCCTTCCTATACTCAACAAATATTATCTTGGATAGTGCTTCCCCTCCTTTTTCTCGAGCCACCCACCCTCTGTAGAATTTATCTTGGCCAACTCTTCCCATTTTTATAATCAAGAATTCCCCCACCCCTGCCATCCTCTGCAAATCAACTCTGGACTAGATCTTCCCCAAATCATACCCTCTTTGTTCAATTTCCTATCTAGGTGGATCTAGAAAAGAAATTATTTCTTATTCCACTAATGATCAAATAACCCATGAATATGTTTTCCACAGAGGCTCTTCAAAATATAAATCAAGTGATTTATTCACAATTTCCCACTGGTAAGAACAATTATTTTATTGTAATACCAATTTCAAATGGATCTATCTCTAGATAAATTAATTGGATAAACCATTTTTGTGTTGAATATAAAAGCATAGTTTTCATATTTTATTCAAATTTTTTTATTTTAATATATTTTTATGTCTTTTGCTGAAAATTTTGGTATTATTTTGTTTTCAAAATTTATGATCAGTTCTTAAAAAATTTAACATATTGAGAAGGTGTGTATATAATTATTGTTTTCAATGGAATGATACATAATAAGGCACATAGGAGACATTGAGGGGGGGTGAGGGAATTCCCTAGTGACGTATTCTTATCTCACAAATGACTAGTCACTCTAAGTGTTCCTTGCAACACCACTTTCTATGGCATGCACCTCAGCATGCCTTTGACAATACTATATATCATGTTTGTTGGGAATGGATATAGTTTGAATAATACTTCAAGAATCTACTATGAGTAATCAATGTGTATTTTTTAATGTAAAACTGCTATAATTATTTATATATTGTAAAGGGGTGAAATTAAAAACATTCCATAAAAACAACTTTTTGTTGAATGGGTGATTTCCATAATTGACATTTTAAATATGACAAACTTATTTATAATTATGAATTAATTTCAAATTTTTTTAATTATTATGTGGGACACATATTAGTATCTATTTTGGTTATGAGATGTATAAAGTAGTTATGGAAATAACATACATTATCTTTACCTATATTATTTTACTGAACACTAGTTATTATACATGGTATTTTTGAATACTTTCTTACATAGATATTACAAAAACATGGATTTTTGTCAACTCAATGACTAGTTTATGGTAGGCAATTCTGCTAGACAGTCCTATACTGGATTAACTATATCTTTCTTGTTGATTATTATTAATCCACTTTATTTGTAATTTTTTTGTTCTAATTCATTTTATTTGAGAAAGATTTTTTAAAAAAATTGTTTGAAAATAACACTTTTTGACGATTTTATTTCCACAATTATTTTAAAATGGAAAATTTAAGTGTTATTGGATTAAATTTCTGTTGTTAATTTTTTGGGATAATTGAATTCATTTCAATGAGGAATTTTAGAATTTTATTTTTAATGACGTTTCTTTTATAAAATAATTAATAATGTTGGTGGTATTGATAAAACCAATGAGATTAATTCCGTAGAGACCAAGATTAACATAAATGGACATTACATTAATTTTGCATAATACATGATATATGACACAAACAGATTCCCAAATACCTTATTAGTTTAGTGTCTTTATAAATTGGGAACACATTCTTATAACTTGGGGAATGATCTTCAATATATCCCATAAAGATATTCTCTTTTATTTTTCCTACCTAAAACCTTTCTATATATCTTGGGGAAAAGAAAACTTATGATAAGGGTGAGATCAAATGCTCAGTAAGGTTATGCATGGAAAATATCATACCAAACATAATCATAAGAATTTGAAATAATGAACATAACTTTTAAAAACCATACCAAATTTTACATATATCAATATAATGATTCATGAAATAAACATTGGTAGTTTATAATGATTAAATCCTAGAGGAATCATGAACCATGATAAAATGGCATTGGAATAAAAAATGAAATTATGGAAAACAAATAGGCATAGAAAAATAATTTCCATATTAGCCAAGGATCATTTTAAAGAGCATTATAGAAGACAAAGTCCATTACTGGATGGAGTTAACTCCTCATTCCTTCAATGTATTACTGAACAACATTTACATATCATTATCTCCCTATATTACTTAAACGAATTTACTTTTCATTCTTTCCCTTTTTATATCATGAGACATAAATCTTTAACCAATGATTTGGAGGGATATATAGGTCTCACCCATCTCATAAGGAAATTATTCTTATGTGTGCCATAAAAACATAAATATTTTATCATAGCTAACCTAAGGAATAAAATGGGTTTCTTAAACATCATTCCATCATAACATAATCCATATTGAATAAATTGATTTTATAAAAATAATTCTATAATAAACACAATAAACCCATAAAAATAATAGGGATAGTATACTTGAAACATATCCTTGTTAAATAATTTCATATTAGATGGAAAATAATTTTGATAAAACCCTTGAAATTAGTTGTTGTGGAAAATATCTTTTCTTCCTCCAAATGATTTATTTTTTTAAAACACCGTACATTTTTAGAAGAAAAAAATTTATTTGAAAATAACAATAAAATCATCTAAAAGAAGCTACATAGTAGTAAGGATTTATGAAAATATAAAAATATGTTTAGGCTGAATAAGTTAAAAAAATTATTCTCATACTTTTTTTAGAACATTCATGGGAAGCATAAAAACCACTCAAAAGAAATAGGTTGTGTATAAGGCATATGTCTCACAAAAATTAAAGTGAAACAAAATAATCCCTTACCATATGTCTGATATCCTTTGTATGTATCCTAATTTCAGGTATAATGATTTAAATAATTCCATTGACTTATTCAAGAATAATATTCATTTTTATGATATCATATAAGATCATACTATCATCTAGTTTTTAATAACATTACATTATTACTTGTTTTTTGGGTATTAACTACTTCATTTTCTTATGCATGTTTTGTTGAATAAACTTTGGGTGTCTTTGTTAGGTCATATTTATATCATTTAAAAATAATCTTAAAATTATATTTGTAACATTAAATCATTACGTACATTTATATAATCATGTTTTGGTGGATATCAGGTAGAATAAATCTCATCACATCGTGGATATGGTAGGTCATTCATATGCACTGGCAACGATATTATTCCCATAATTGTGAAATAATATGGAAGTGAATGGTATATAATTTGTTATAGAATCTATATTGTGTTATAAATATAAAATATTGTTATTATTTCTTTCATTATACCCATCCATGTAAGGCGGTGGTGAAAACCATATTACCCTAAGGTGTGGATATGGTAAGTCATACGTTTGTACACATTGTGATTTTGTTTTCATAGGATGGATAGAACGTGAAATGAGGTTATTAAATAACCATAATAACATCTCATTACATAGGTGATACTGTATTTATTACTTAATAATGTAAAAAAAAGTAAGAGGAAGTATAAGAAGAAATGATCTTGAGGGAGTCGATAAAGAAGATTACCTCTTCTTCGATGAGCTCCCTATAAAGATCCTCTTAATGACATAATGGCTAGACATTTGAGAAGACCAGAACCAATAGAATGTGAATAAGGAAGTTGATAAGGGAACTTTTTAGAGTATGTAAGAACATGAAGTCTCAAATTGAAGTCAATAAGTGAGGTAGGAGGTTCCCTTTTATAATTCAGGTGAGGGGAACTTTTGGATTATCCCACAATATTAAATTATAATAAAATATATCTCAATACAAATACCACCGAAATGTCTTCTACTGAATGGTATAATGAGATAAGGTTATTATATCATAATCCAATAATTTTTGGACATGTTTTTCTGTCAATTTAGACCTTATCATTTCAATTAACCCCTAGTTATTATATTTTAATTTTAATTGAGGTAACAAATTATTCAATATTTAAATAGTATAATTTTTAGTTATTTGATATCAATTAGACTATATATGAATACTTTATAACATTTTAGACCATATATTAATTATTATATATTTTTTAAAAAAAATTATGATTTTTAAATAATTTAATAATACATACTTTTGATAGACAATCAATAGTGTTAATTTTGATACTATTCAATTTATTATTTTTTACAAATATCAAGATAATATGTTATCCTAGAAACAAATATTTTGTTATATCACTAAGGGTTCAAGTATATTGGTAAAGTGTTTTGGATATATTATTTATCCCAAACTATATTTATTTTTATATTTTCTAAAATATTAATTTGGTATTTCTATTTATAAAATGATTACTACATCATATTTGTATAATTATTTAATATACTTATTTTTGAATAAAAATTAAAAATAAAATACAAAAAATAAGAGAATTTCCTTAAATATAATATTAATATTTGTAGTTGAATATATATTCTAGAAAATCCAATATTAAAATGTTAGATTTATTAAAACACGAATGTGGCAACTTTAACATCACTTTAAATAAAATATTATAAGTGTAATAATCCTTTACATATGACTAAAAATGGTCCAAAAATATACCATTGGATGTCTATGATCTATATATACTTTACCAATAATATTTGGTCAACTATTGTTGTCTTTTAATTTAATTATTTTATTCATTTCTCATCAATTAAATAATTGATGCATCATTAATGTATAAGCTATTAAGGTAAATATTTATTTCAAAAAAATTACAAATAAATTTCCATGATAATAAACATATAATAGAATTAAAATGATTATTTATAATCTAATTTATCTTCTACAGAACCTTATATTAAAAATTATATAGTCATAAAAATTTGAGTAATACATATTTAAATGTTCTTTAATTAAAATAAATTAAATGTCTTAATATCACCCATGTGGCTTCCAAAAGATACCATTTAGACCCAAGGATGGTTTAAGTCACAAAACCTATCTAATGATTTTAGGACAATTTTTAAGGTAATTTTATAATATTATTTTTACCCTTAATTACCTGATTCACCTTTTTTAGTATATTAATAAAAATTATTATAGGTACTATTCATAGCGGCCAAAAATAAAATTAATCTATCTATATAATTTAGAACTACTAATTTCAAATATGGAATCCATTTTTTTAAACTAAAAACAGATATGTTGCATTAATTAATTTAAAATTAATCGCTTTGTGGTAAAAAAATGTTTTCAAAAATTAAAACATTGCAAAAGATTGAAATATATTTGCATCAAAATTCATGGAAAAATTAATTCCAATTACCAAAATTATAATAAATGATAAAAAAATATTCTATTTATACTTTAAAACTATTCAATAATAAAATATATCCACATAAATTATTTTGATAAAAGAAGTTTTTTTCGATTAAAATTTAATATACTTTTACTATTCATCAAAACATACAATTTATTTGAAAAATATAAAAAATTAATTCAAAGTAAGTTTTCATATCCCTATTCCAAATAATATTTTTTGTTAAATATAATATATAAAAGTTTCAAAAAATTATTTTGAAAATGGGTGTTCCATCAAAAGGCAGCAAATTGTATTTTTTGAAAAATACTTCTTTTATCTGAAAAATTGAAATAGTTCTTATATCATGTCTAAAAAACATATAAGATTAATTTTAAACATGTTTATTGAATATATTACACATATATTATATTAATAAAATCCATAAATGGGATTTTATTATTTTATAAACTCACTTATTTGTAATTAAATAGTTTTTCAGAGGAAAGTCAATACTATTCATACCCTCCATTATAATGACTAGGTTGTAAGGTAACATAATAATATTCAGTTGTTTACATAAATATCATCTTGTGTGAAATTAATTCTATTAAAATAACATGAAATTTTTTCTAACATAATCCAAACATAGTGATTTGTATAATGCACGCTAAGCCGTTGTTGCATATAATGCAAGCTTAACATGGTATAACATTCAAAATAATACATCAAAGAGATTTAAAAAAACTATCGCATAAAAATATCTGGGAGTTATAGATTCCATTTATATGAGATTATTTAAAAGGGTTCTTAGAGAAAAATATTATTCTTGTTTCATTCAATGGTTGAACATATTTAGGTCTTTATAAGTGTTCAATTTTTTTATGAATTAAATGTATTCACATTTATACAGAAGAAAATAAAAATAATTTTAACTATAATATAATGAACATTTAATACTTATAAATTCATAAATAATTAGGTTAAAAATAATTAGTCTCTATAGTACATGTATTAATCATCAATTATTTTAAATATTTTTATTGACAATAAATAAATTGATTATTTTTTAATTTTTATTAAAATTGTTAAAACATGGATAAAAATTTTTTATCAGATCATTGATGAGTTTTAGAATGACTTATAATATTTTTTCGGATTTTACATTCAACAAGGATTTATATAGAAGATTTATTTGATTCCCATGTTTTGATTTCATTGGAATATCATTTTTGACTCAAGAGGAAGTGAGATTCAATATCACTAATTTTTTTTCCAAAAATAATATCATCTTTTGTATCACAATTGAGAAAAACTCAAGATGATAAGGAATTTGATTTACGTAAAAGGATCAGAATAGAAAATTTGTTTTACGATAATTTAATTTTTTTTGCTCAAGTCATTACTTCAAGTAGACCAGTGGAATAGGAAATGAATATGGGAACATAGTTTTCTTCTAATTACAATAATGAAAATGTTGATAATGTTATAAGGTTGATTGAAAATGTGAATACTAAAGTTTATCATTCATGTGAAAGAAAGACCAAACATATTTTTTTAATGAGATTGTATCATGGAAAAATTTTATGGGTTTAGTAACACTTTTTTGAATATCTCGTTACCTTTTTAAAGACTTATTACCTGATGATGCATGTATTATTGAGAATTATTATATGGAATTGAAGTTAGTAGAAAAAATTGGACTTCCAAGTACTAAAATACATGAATTCTCTAAAGATTATTATCCTTTCTTGAAGGAAAATATCAAGTTAAATGAGTAAATACAATTTTGTACATTGAAATGAAAGGATAATAAAGATATTACTCAATTCTATATAGCAAAGAAAGTAATGTGTCACTTTACATTGATTCCCAGAGATTAGAAACATTTTATATTGTAAAAAATGTGAAAAAATATGAGATAACATGAAGTTGAATAAAATAAAGATAATGAATATATATCCCATCCTACATAAGGTTTATCATGGTAGAAATTTGAATGGTTATATCATAGTTTTAGCCAACCCATAAAATGATATATTAGTATTTTCAGGTGTTGGTTTCATCCCATTTCACCATATAAATACTGAATATAGTACTTGGCCTATTTTAATTCATATTTATAATTTTCAAACATGGATGTGTTTGAAAAATATAGATACTATCATTATTATGTTTATTTTTTAACTGAATTATCTAGGAAATGATATTGATATATACATGAAACCAGTAATAGATGAGTTGAAGGACAGTTGGACCATTGTGGTGCAAATATATAATGTATTTTGAATGGATTATGTTATGTTTAATGCGTAATTATTATGAAAAATGAATTATTTCCTTTATTATTGAGTTATTTCTTATTGGAATACAATAGAGAGATTATCCATATCTATTTTTATGAAAATTACACATTATAGGAGATTAATTTTTTGGTAACCATTCTGTTTCAATGGGAATAACCCAGTCTACAAATAAATCATCCATACATAAATCAAAGAAGATAGTTTGATAGTTAAATAGAGAGATAGAGATTAATTAACTCAATGAATGTTAGGGATGATATACTTAATTAATATGACAATTTTAATTTTGATCTAATTTTTTTTAGTAAAATTAAAGATTGTGGATGAATATTCTTTCAAATTAAAAAAAATTATTAGAGAAAGAAAATTATATTCTTTGAGAAACCTTATTGTTCATAACATATGTCACATAAATTCTTGGAGACAAGGAATATTGATAAAAATGTGTGTTAAATTTTACTTGAAATGATTTTAAATGTAAAGGGAGAAACACAAGATAATTTGTAAACACATCATAATTTAATTTATTGTGGTCTAGAACCAAGACATTATCCTTATTTAATTAGTATTAATTAGTATAATGTTACTTTTTATTGTTTTCTGATGATAAATATAAAGAAAATATAATTTATTCAATTATAAAAATGTTTAAAATTTCCAAATGGTTATACAAGTAATATTTCAAAATTGTTTAATATTCAAGATATGAAACAAAAAACCCTTAAAACCCATGACTATCATATCTTTTAGAATGACTAGATCTTGATTTCTATTTTATATTTACTATCACATGATTTTATAGTCACTCTAATTAAATTATGTTCTTTTTATACAAACCTTTGTTGTAAAATATTGAAGAAAATTCTTGTGAATAACTATATTAATATGAAAAAATAGTTCTTTGTGACCTGGAGAAAATTTCACCCCCATAATTTTTCACATGTTTGGTGCATTTTACCATTAATCTTCCAACAATAGTTCTTTTTTGTGGTCTTTTTTATATTCATTTGATGTATCCTATGAAAAGAGTGATGTTTACATAGGAATATTATATGAAAAATTAGAATCATCATGAAGTATTTATTATGAAAGGTTATTTATCATAGGAATGAAAGTATTTTTTTTCAATGTACATAAATAATGTCACCATAATATCTAATAGAAAAATGAGAAATAAATATGGGAATTATGATCTAATTGAGATAACATTTTTTTCACTACCCCAAACGCGGGGATATCTGGAGCATATAGGCCATGGACTTTGAATAAGGGTGAGTGGTAAATGGATTATTATTTAGTATTATTCAGCTATTCTTTGGTTGATGATTACATCAAATAAAATTATATATATATATATATATATATATTATTGTGTAATTTTTTCATAATTTCTGACATCATTAAATTTTCATATTTATATAGAACAACATGAGATTATAATAATAACACATATTTTTTTCTATTAAAAGGGATGGGAAATTAAATAGTAAATAATTTATTTTTGGGTTGAATTAGAAGGTATAAACTTCCTTTTTACATGAAAAAATCATTGGTTCTCAATTAATATTTCATTTTTTCAAATTTCAGGTCTAAATTTTTCTAATAGATAATGTATATACTAAAAAAAGAGTATTTTTGTTTGGTCTAAACAATGTGTCCCATGATTATAAAGAAATAGTTGTAAATGGATTTAAATTCATTATTAGTATTTTTACAAAAATCATTGAAACATAGAATGATGTTTCCACAATAAGGATAACAATATATTGTTATGATTTTCTATCAGATAGAAAACCTCAATTAGAAAATATCTCATATTATGGGGTTGTTAAGGGAATATTTTTATTAGATTACTATGAAAAAGGTGACGTCACTATGTTGAAAATAAATTGGTCTGATTCAATGACATGAAAAGGATTTCATATATATTTTTTTGGATTTAAGGTTGTTGATATGAACAGATGATCATTTCATCATTTTATATCAAGATAGAAAGGTGTTTTATATAGAAGTACCTTTAAAAAATAAAATTTAGTGTTATTTTTTACGTTATTAGAATACATATTTTTTAGGAATTAATGGATGAAAGTGATTTTTTGAATAAACCAGTGGGTATTCACTCATATTTATCATTTTATGACATATATGGTTCTATTGTTAGAATGGATTGGGAACCATAAATTGTAAAAGAAAATGCGTAGTGGTAACATGTTTGGAAGTATTTAGTTTATACTAGTTTGACATGATATGTGTTTTTTTAAATTAAAAAAATGATATATAAATAATTGTGTTTATTATATTATAAAAGTAATCTAGTTTCATATTTTTTGTACGTTTTATGCATGGTTGCAAAATATTTTAATTCACAGACTATTTATTATGAGATATTTATTATAGTGTCGCATTCCTAAAATGTATTCTTTAAAGTCTTAAATATTTGGTTGTTTTTACATAAAAATAGTTAACATTTTTGAAATGTATTTAATAATTTATTAGAAAAATGAACTGAAATAGAGATGACATTATATTTTCCAATATATGTAATTGTTTTTTAATTGTTTTGTTTTGGTATGTGGATATTATATCCTCAAAAAGTGTACTGAATATGAAGTTATAGATAATACATGGAAATATAATTTCATGTTTATTTTAGGTTTAACCAAGAATAGAATCCATAGTGATAATGGAAAAACTTATTTATCCAAATTTGGAAGTTAAAATAGTATCCTCCATTGTTTTGTAATGTTTTAATTTTGTTAGTAAAGAACATAACAGAAATAATATTAATGGAAGATGTAATTTTTTGAAAAATAATAAGAATTTTCTTGTCATATTTATATTTATCTAATATTTTTTATATTTTTAAAATTATCACATCACTTCTGTAATTTTTAGGTTATTATTTCTTATGAGGGGGTTGATAGAAAAAAATATAAGAAAATATCACTATTTTAGAGAAGTTGGACTTACCAATTTGATTTTATTTATGAGTACCTTATTTATTTATTTAATATATATGAACTTTAAAAAAATCGTAATTAATATTAATAGGAATCATCATGGATTCAAATTTCAATTAGTGAGGATTGTTTAGGCCGTCCAGAATATAAGACCACCCCTACATGTAGCCCCCCTATATGTTGTAGCTCACATCCCATGACTCTATAGTCCCTGGAGAACTTTCCACCAATCATGCCTTTCCCTTATATTCCATACCCATACATGGATGAAAATATTTTTTATCTGTTTCCTCCTCTTACTATATAGGGTAGTCCCTCTCATTCTATCCCTCAACCTTTTTTTCCATATCCACGTTCATCCCTATAGGGTGAACATTCATTGTTTATTCCCCTAGTATGATCATACCTACCTACCTAACACAATCCTTCATAATTTATTATATAACAAATTTCTCTAGTTACAAATAACCAATATAGTTTATAGGATCTAGTGGAAACAAGTAGTGATTCTGGTAAATGTTTTAAAAGTAGTGAAGTAAATAATTCTCTATTAAATTTCAGTTATATATGTGAATGAAATATTTATTTATTTCTTTTGGATCATCTTCTATAAAAAATAATTGTCATATAAATATGAACACAGCGTCTAAAAAAATAAAAAAATAATAGTTCATTATAATTAGGACATGAAAATAATTTAAAAAATTTAATGAATTTTACAGTTTCATAGGGACACTCAATAAACATAGTAATATTATTCTAATTTAGGTAATAAAATTTAGAGAAAGTTACACATGAAAGCAAATACAAGGGTTGGACAAAAATTTGGGAAACATATTTCTTAAATTTATTTTCAATTTCATTGTAATGTATTGTTGATATTTGTTTTAAAATATACAACTCCGATATAACTTCTTGGATGGCATCCAAGCAATGTTAGCTAGTTAAATAGAACTTGTTGAGATGTGGTAGGGCTAATATCATGGCATGTATCTTGGATAGAAAAATAGAAGGGATACTAATCTTGAAAATATTACAATCTTCAAAAAATGTCCACTTCTAAAATACAAAGACCTAATTTTATACTAGAATAGTTCATCCTTCATGGTAATTTAAAAAATGTAACATTTAATTTATAGTTTTTCTATTATGAATCATAACATGTTTAACCTACAAAAAACAATTTAAATTTTTATTAAAGTGTGATACATGGCCTCTTCCCTTGAATTTCATTCAATGGATCTTATTATGATGAAACAAATTTAAATTTTCTTTATATAATGAGCTATTGTGATATGAGTCAATTCTCAATGATATTTTAGTATTTCAACTATTGTTTTCATTTAAAACCAGTATATTAAAGTTTAGATTTACATGTTTTAACATCCCAAAATGATCCTAAGTTGAAGCAGTACTGGTAGATGGACAATAATTTCGACTTGATGATCCCATATTGAATCTCAACTCATATGGGAACCTATATATTAATAATCACCCCCCTTAACACACTGAACAAATCCTTATGGGTCTCCCCTCCTAGAGAGTATGTCATGCTACCCCACATAGTGGTGCTCTCCCAGTATGTGCCGACCTATGTAGGATCTCTTCTCATATCCAGATCCTTATTCACTAACCTACTATTAATTCTCATCCAACTATAATTTCTCGCATTCTACTTGGGAAGATCCATATTAATGGTTGACTATTTTTTTATTCTCCATAATGTTTCATTTATTTATACATTAGTATATATATATTATCATGCAATAGTACCATGAACCACTATAGTCAAACTGCAACTTTTCCAATTCCTTTTGTTAAATCAAATTAAATTCCTATAAACAGTATCTCATGAAAAATTATATTATTCAATCTTCTAAAATAAGGATATGAATTCACATATTTTGGTGAGAATACTAAATTATAATTTATGTTTAAGGATTATAAATCAAAAGATCATGGAATGAAAAATAAATTAGTGTCAATGGACCTTGCAAAATATTTTTAAATAGAAATATAAAAATAATTGTCTGTTTACATATCAATATTAACAAATTAAATTCTATAAATCTGAAGCATTTGGACATATTTTATCAAATTAAACAAAAAGAAAATCCATGATTATTTTAGGTGATAGGGATGTTTTTAGTACTTTCTCAATTGAATATGATATTTTCTCCATAAATGAGTTTTCAAATGTCAAAATAAAGAGCCCTATATATGGATAAATTTATATAAAAACGAATTCTTTGAGTGATAAACCTAATTAATATCATGATTATAATGACCCAAAGTTTTATCAATGAAATTACCTTCTTATAATTATGCCTTGTAGTATAATCTCATTTAGAAGAACAATTACATATAATGATACTGAATACTAAGTAGCCATTAAACATAATTTTTCCACTTCTCTATTTTGAATTTCTAAAATTTGACATACACAATTGTGTTTAAGATGATTTTTGGAGTCTAATAGAACAAACATAATTTTTGGTGAATAGTAAAATACCCTTATGAATAGTAACCTACCCTTATAAATAGTAATATGACCCTTATGATTATTAAATAGTACAAATAATAATTACATTACCCATGAATGGTTAAATAAAATTTAGGCATCTTATAAGTGACAATTTGACCATAGTAAAAGTATTGGTATTTTTGTAAGCCATAAATAATTAATATTAATTAATTAATTTAAAAGAAAATTTATTTTCTTAAAATGTGTTTATAAATAAAAAATTATATGTCTCATAGTTTTAAGATAATTTTATATGACTTTATTTAATTTTTGAAAGCATTATTAAATCAGTTTTATTTTTAAAACTGTATTATTCAAGTAAATTGTGATTTTAATTAAAAATAAATTAATCATATTTAGAAACTTATTTTTGAAAAATGGACTTCAGTTTTGGATTTTAAATGTAGATAACTTGTTAGTGTGAATTTTTTGGGATTTTTCTAAAATACTTGAATTTTTGATGAATAGTGAAATACCATAATTTACAAAATAAGTTAAATACACTAATTATAGAGTCATGTATGATGTTCTTCTGATGTAAGCACAATTATTTTGGATTCACACATTAAAATTACATTAATTATTCATGGAAGACTCACTCTTACTTGTATTTTGGAGAAATAAAAAATTTAAGATTATTATATTGAAAAAACCCCTCTCGCCTCCACTATAAATACCACCTTTGACACCTTCATTTTCCCACACCTATCAAGGTTCAATCCTTGCCAAAACTCTGACCAAATCCCTCTATCTAGCCCCTACCCCACGACATGGAGCTCTTTTCCTCATTAAAAGACCAATACTAGGCTCTTTAAGGAGGATCTCAAGAAGAGGATTCAAGAGGTAATTCCTCTCTCTCTCTTCTTTCATTTTCCATTCAAATTTCTTTACTTTTCTTCTATTATCCTCAACTTATCTTATAAAAATTTCATAATAAATCCAGTATTGTTGATATAATGTTATGATATCATGTTAATGGAATATTACTCATTATACCCCTCCCTCCTCTCTTTGTTAATAAAGTAAAATCTTTTCCCATGATGTGTTAATTTACCTAAATCATGGGTGATGCACTTCCTTTTTCCTATAAATCCTTCAAAGATGACAATAAAACCATAAAATGGTTGAAAAAATATTTTAAATTGTATGTATTATCCCCTTTTTTCTATAACTAACTTATTTACATGACTCTATGTGATAAAATAAAACAATTTCATTATGATTAAAAAACCACCCAAATTAACCAAAAAGGATCATCATTAAATTATATCTAATGATTCATCCTCATGGTACATAACCAAATTCATTATAAGACCATTTATATCTCTGTAATTTTACTAATAATATATATTAACAATTATGGATGTTCAACCACAATTAAAACAAACATTAGTTTATGAATACAAGTGAACTATTCATAAAAGCTATGAAAATTAACACTCATGAACAATAAATTTAAGCTGTATAACTTATCAGAAGGCCCATAAAATAACTTAATGAAACCATAATGAACCATATTTATATAAACAAGGTTATTTAATTATTAATTAATTAATATAATATGATTATTCAGGACATTAAAGTAATGGAATCATTTGGATACATGGTAAGGTGAAATTCTCGAACCCAACTTTCCTTCTTTGGGTTCTACCTCTTTCACTCCATTTTTTTGGTATGGTTTCTAGTTAAAAATTATTTTTTCATAAATATATTTCCTATAATATGATATAATTTTTTTCCACTAGAGTTTATTTCAAAAAAAATGTTTTCTATAATAACTCTTCTTTCAAAAACACACCTTTTACTTTTCTGTCAAGGTGGATGGTTCTTGTATCAAGTAAGTTATTCCCTCTATCTTTTAGAAACCCAATGTTTATAAATGTGTTCTTGTTAAATTAAAAGCATTATTTTTCATGGGTCATTTATGTTTATTTTTTATATATGTTCTATTTGGGATGCATTGTAATGATAATGTTATAGTGTGACGGGTGTGCCCAGAATTATATAGTGAAAAATGAATGTTATGATGTGACAGGTGGACTAGGAATTATAAAGCACTCCAATGAATTAGGTAAAGTGATGAATCTCATGAGTAAAAGTGAAATTATTTGGGAACAAGATTTTATATTTTTTCACAACTAATATTGGTATTTGACCACTAGACAAGTTGTTCTATTTGATGCATTGCCACATTTCAAGTCTTTTATTAATGATTCCTCCCATGTTCATTATGCTTTTCCAATGTTATTTTTATGCTCACCCATTATTATATTGTTCTAATATACCCTCTTACTGGGCTTTTAGATCATCCCTTTTTATTTATATCCTTAGGTGACTACATGTCTAATGGAGAGGTCAAGTGACAATAAGAATCTAGAGAATAATATATTAAATAAATGTTTATGTTTGATATTGTAAATGTAATTTTCGATTCTAGTTTTTCCTAGACACATAACCTTTGGATCCTCAATGTGTAATACTATTATTTTTTATCTTTATAATTATTTAATATTAATTTAAGAAAATTTAGATTCTCTATAGTTGGTAACAAAGGCAAGGTTTAGTTAATTTGGGAATTAGGATTAGTGAACCCTAGAGAAAAGATCTAGTATGAGACTAAGTAAAATTATGCACACAAAAATATTTACATAGGGATACCATAAGTTATTATTTTAGTGTAAATTGTAAAAATGAATAAGTTATTTATTCATGAATTTTTGACTTATGTTTTTACTAACTTTTTCTATTTTATAAAATGGTGGGAACCAAGAGAAACTAGTCCAACAACTCATGTGAGGGCCAATGAAAAGATTGCCTGAACGAAATCACCAATTATTTGAGAGGTGGAATTAAAAACTTAATGGATATTCTTACCCAACTATCTTAGTTTATGAACAATAACCAGAATAATTTTGAATGTCCTCCTTCACCAAAGAGGCAGAAACTGGCTATCGATTGTTTTATGAGGAAATGACCACTGACGTCTAGTGGATCTTCTGATCCACTAGTTGCAGAACAATTGGTCAAATCCATAGAGAAGATCTTTTTTGAGATTCACTGTTTTGAGCTGGAGAAGGTGACACTAGTATTTTATCATCTGGATGGAGATTCTGATTAATGGTGGGATTTGATTAAGAACACCAAGAAAAGGGACAAAATTAAAGAGATGGAATGGGAAGACATTAAGGTCATGTTTCTTAGTAAGTATTTACAATTAATTCTTAGTGAGAATATGGAGAGTGAATTAATTGAACTCAAGAAAAAGGAAAGAGAATCTATCACGAACTATGAAGATAATTTCACAAGGCTTGAAAGGTAAGTTTCAGGTTTTGTTATCAATAATAATTAAAAAATTTAATGATTCTTTAGTGGATTAAAACCACACCTTTGAAAGAGTCTTGAAATTCCACACTTTGGGAGTTATGGGGAAATTGTTTGATGTTCTCTCTAAGTATATATGGAGTTTGGATAATGGTCCCATGGATATGGTGATAAGAAATGAAAGATGGAGTTTCAAGCTAGAGGATATAATCATAAAGATGGGAAGCAAACTCAATGACCCACATGCCAAAAATGTGGAAATTTCATCATGGGAACTGCCTCAAAAGGATAGGGAACTGCTTAATGTTTGGGAAAGAAGGACACCATGTTCAAGAGTGTCGAGAAGACATGAGAAGGATTTCGAATGTGGTGGAAGAAAGGAGAGAACCACCCATGGTTCAATACAACATCTGTAGGGAGCAAGGTCACTGTGCAATCGAGTCCATGAGGGTAATATGAGTCAGTATCCACCGAAGCCAAAAGGAACAAGGAAAGGATTATTCCATCACTACTGTGGAAGTAGATCAAGATAATGATGTCATAAATGGTACACTTCTTATTCACCCATGAATGGAAAATTCCTTTTTTGATTCTGGTTATATTACTTCCTATATATCTTGAAAGTTTTCTAGAACTATAGAATCAACTCCTAGAAACCTTGAACTAGAGATATCTATAAAAACACAAAGTGGTGAAATAATTTCAACCTAAGTGTTTGACTCTTGTCTTGTTGGTGTATGTGGCAATATTCTTCCGGTAAATATTGTAATACTTCCCTTAGTGGAATTCTATGAGATAATGGGAATGGATTGGCTCTCATTATATAGATCACATATCAACTGTCGGGAAAAGGAATATCTTTTCATATTTTGAACCATCCCATGCTCCTTTACAAATTCAAGGAAGATCATGAATATCCTTTAAAAAATCCTCCAACGGTGTGGTTGTTGATTCCCTATAAAGAAGCATACCTCACCCAAATGGTTGAGCCAAAGGAAGGTGTCAACCTTATGGGAATTACCATTGTGAGTTAATACAAGGATGTATTTCCTGAACAGTTACCTAGAATTCCACCAAATCCTGAGGTATAGTTCACAATAGAAATCATACCTGGAGCTGAACCTATATCAAAATTTCCCTATAGGATGTCTCCTATCTAACTGGAGGAGTTAAAGAAACAGCTACAAGAGCATTTGGAAAAAGGGTTCATATGCCCTAGTGCATCACCTTAGTGTGTGCCAGTACTCTTTGTGAAGAAGAAGTGTGGAATAATGCATCTTTGTATCAATTATCATGAACTCAACGAAATCATTATAAAGAAAAAGTATCCTCTTCCAAGGACTGATGACCTGTTAGATTAGTTAAGAGGATCTCAATACTTCTCAAAGGTGGATCTTTGTTCTAGATATCATCAACTAAGTGTGAATAAGGAAGATATTCAGAATACTACCTTTATTACAAAGTATGGAAACAATAAATTTCTGGTGATGCCTTTAGGACTTACTAATTCCCCTGAAATCTTCATATATTTTATAAATAGAGTCATTAGACATTACCTCAAAACATTTATGGTAATTTTTATTGATGATATTCTCATATATTCCAAGAGCAAGGAGGAACATGAAGAACATCTAAGACTTGTGTTGGAAACATTGAGAAAAGAAAATTTGTATGTCAAGTTCAGCAAGTGTGACTTTTGGAAGAATCAAGTCATGCTCTTAGGACATGTGATCACAAGTGAGGGAATTTATGAGTACCCTTTTAAAAAAAGGTGAATGGGGAATGTCCTAGGCCTTCTAATATCACAAAAATCCGTAGTTTTCTTGGATTAGCTGGGTACTACTGACATTTTGTGAGAAATTTATCATGATTGTCAATACCACTAACTTAGTAAATAAGGAAAGGGGTAAAGTATGTATGGATGGAAGAATGTGAGGGAAACTTCAGGGACATAAAGAGAAGGCTGATCATTGCACTTGTACTCACATTACCAAAAAGTGGAGAATTTTTCTGATATACAGAGATGCTTAAAATAATGTCTTGGGTTGTGTACTTATGAAAAATGATAATGTGATATCCTATGACTCACAATAGTTGAATATCCATGAGCATAAATACCCAATGCATGATCTACTGCTGAAATCCATGATTTTTGCCTAGAAAATATGGAGTCACTACCTTTAAGGTGAGAAGTGTTACATATTCACTGACTATAAGAGTTAAAAGTATATATTCACACAAAAGGATCTCAACATGCATCAATGGATATGGTCAGAGATAATCATGGATTACGATTTCTCTATTCACTATCATCCAGGAAAGATGAACAATGTAGCTGATGCTCTAAGTCGAAAAGAACTTTCTACTCTATCCATACTACAAATTGAGAAGGACCCTATCTTCATGGATATGAAAAGGATGGATTTTGAAATCATAAGGGAAGGGGATACATCCTACCTTTCCTGAATTATTGCACAACCATAACTTTAAGAGATGATTAAGGAGGCATAAAAGGATGATATGCAGTTACAAAAGAAGGTGAGTGAAATAAAGGTAGGTAAGCTGCATGAGTTTCATATCAAGGATGATGGTGTGATTCAGTTTTAAACAAAGCTTTGTGTGCCTTCATTATCCAGGATAAATAAAGATATATTAGACAATGCACATAGCTCAACTTTGTCTATCCATCCTGGTAGCACCAAGATGTTCCGTGATCTCCAAGAACACTTTCAGAGGGATAACATGAATAAGGAGATTTTGGAATATATCTAAAGGTTCTTGGTATGTTAGCTAGTTAAATTAGAGTGAAAAAATTCCAAAGGTTTGATGAAACCACTACTTATACCCATATAGAAATGGGAGAATGTTACTATATACTTTGTCATGGTTCTCCCAAAGACGTTGAAGGAAAATAATGCGACATGGTTTGTGGTTTACTAACCCACCATGACTGCCCATTTTTTCACTATTCGGGAAGATCTATCACTTGAAAAACTTTCAAAGATATACGTGAAGGAAGTGGTGAGACTGCATGGTGTTCCACTCTCGATTGTGTTTTATCATGATCCAAGGTTCACATAAAAATTATGGAGAAGTCTTCAGCATGATTTGAGTACTGAATTAAAATTTATCACGGCCTATCACCCCCAAACTATTATCCAAACTGTAAAGACTATTTATACACTTGAATATATTATAAGAGAATGTTATCTATATTTCACAGGAGGATAATATCAGAATAACATATTGGTTGAGTTCTCAAACAACAATAGATTCTAATCGAGTATTCAGATGGATCTGTATGAATCTTTGTATAGAAAGCGATGTACAACTCCCACCTGTTGGGATGAAGTTGGAGAAATAAAACTACTTGGACCAGATCTTGTGCAAGAGATGACAAAGAAGGTTCATGTCTTCCATTAACACATCAGAGATTCTCAAAGTCAGAAAAAGATCTATGCTGACAACTGTCGAAGGGACTTGGAGTTCGATATTGGAGAAAAATTCTTCATTCAAATATCACCATGGAAAAGATTCGTGCAATTTGTGAAGAAATGGAAGCTAACCCAAGTTACATTGTCCCCTTTGAGATCCTTGACTGCATAGGAGTTGTGGAAAATCAACTTTCACTTCCACTGAATATGGCTCAAGTTCATGATGCGTTTCAAGTATCACTCTAGAGGAAGTACATACTAGACCTCTCACATGTACTAAACTCAGAGGTGGTAAAGCTGGAAGATTATCTTGTTTATGAGGAGCATCCAGTAGAGATTTTGAACCAGAGAGATAATGTTGTATGCAACAAGACAACCCACCATGTCAAAGTGTTGTGGAGGAAACAATTTTTTTAAGAAGAAACTTTGGAACCGAATGAGGCGATAAAAGATAAGTACCCTCACCTGTTTAAGTAAAACGAAATTTCGAGGGAAAATTTTCATAAGGGGGGAAGAATGTAACAGCCAGAAGTTTTATCAATGATATTCCCTTCTTATAATTATTCCTTATAGTATAATCATGTTAGGAAGCACAATGACATATAATGATACTAAATACTAAGTAATCATTAAACATAATTTTTCCACCTCTGTGTTTTGAATTTTGAAAATCTAACATACACGGTTGTGTTCAAGATGATTTTTGGAGTCTAAAAGAACAAACATAATTGTTGGTGAATAGTAACATACCGTTATGAATAGTAACCTACTCTTGTGAATGGAAATATTACCCTTATGAATAGTAAATAGTCCAAAATAATAATAACTTTACTCATGAATTATTAAATAAAATTTAAGAATCTTATAAGTTACAATTAGACCATAGTAAAAGTATTTGTATTTTTATAGGTCATAAATAATTAATATTAATTAATTATTTTAAAAGAAATTTTTTTAAAAAAAATGTTTTAATAAATTTAAAATTCTATGTCCTCTAGTTTTATGATAATTTTATAAGACCATATGTAATTTTTGAAAGCCTTATAAAATCAGTTTTAATTTTAAAAACTGTATTAAAAAGTAAATTATGATTTTAATTAAAAATTAATTTAAAAATATTTATAAAATTATTTTTGAAAAATGGACTTCATTTTTGGATTATACACCTTGAAAAATTGTTGGTTTGAATTTTTTGTATTTTTCTAAAATAATTGAATTTTTATGAATAGTGAAATACCATAATTTACAAAATAAGTAAAATGCACTAATTATAGACTCATGTATGATATTATGCTGATGTAATCCCAATTTTTTTGGATTCACATGATAAAATTACTTTAATTAGAAATGGAATACTCACTATTACTTATCTTGTGGAGAAATAATAAATTAATGATTTTTATATTAAGCAAACCCCTCTCCCCTCCACTATAAATACCACCCTTCACACCCTCATTTCCTCACACCTCTCAAGATTCATGACTTGCCTAAAATCTTCAAAAAGTTCTTCCCAAGCCCCTTCCCTATGACCATGACCTCTTTTCCTCATCAAAAGACCATTCATAGTCTCTTTAAGGAGGATCTCAAGAGGAGGATTCAAGAGGTAATTCCTCTCTCTCTTTTCTTTCATTTTCCTTTCAAATTTCTTTTCTTTTATTCTCTTATCCTCAACTAATCTTATCCAAATTTCATGATAACTCCAGTATTATTGATATAATGGTATGATATCATGTTCATGGAAGATTAATCATTATATTCCTCCCTCCCTCTCTATGTTAATAAAGTGAAATGTCTTCCCAAGATTTGTTAATTTACCTAAATCATAGGTGATGCACATCATTTTTTCATTAAAATCCTTCAAGTATACCAATAAAACCATAAAATGTTTGAAAAAAGGATTTTAAAGTGTATTTATTATCCACTTTTATGTTCTGGAACTATCTTATTTACATTACACTAAGTGGTAAAATAAAACAAGTTCATTGAGATCAAAAAACCACCCAAATTAACCCAAATGATCATTATTAAATTTTATCTAATGATTCATCCTCATGGTGCATAACCAAATTCATTATAAGATCATTTTTATATATTTAATATCATTAATAATATATATTTACAATTCTATATGTTTTACCACAATTCAAATGAACATCAGTTCATGAATACAAGTGAACTGTTAAAAAAACAATAAAAATTAACACTCGTGAACATTGAATTTAAGCTCTATAACTCATCTAAAGGTCCATATAATAACTTAATTAAACCATAATGAACCATATTTATTTAAAAACTATTATTTAATTGTTAATTAATTTATATAATGTGATTATAGAGGACATTAATGTGACGGAAGCGTTTGGATACAAGGTAAGGGGAAATTCTCAAACCCAACTTTCTTTCTTTGGGTTCTCCCTCTTTCACACTATTTTTGGTATGGTTACTCCTTAAAACATTTAATTGTTATCTTTCCTATTCTAGGATATTAAGTTTTTACACTGTATTTTATGTCAAACTAATGTTTTCTAGAAGAAATCTTCTTTAAAAAACACACCTTTTACTTCTCACTCAAGGTGGATTGTTCTTATATCAAGTATGTTATTCCCTCTTTCTTCTAGAAACCAAAAGTTAATGAATGTGTTAATATGAGATGAAACCCAATTCATTTTATGGTTAATTTGTGTTCATTTTTTATATATTTCTTATGTTTCATGCATGACAATGATAATTTTATGGTGTGACAGGTGCGCCCAAAATTATATAGTGCAAAATGATTGTTATGATGTGATGGGTGCACCCAGAATTATACAGTGCTCTAATGGATTGGATAAAGTGATGAATATCATGAGTTAAAGTGAAATTATGTGTGAAAAATATTCTATCTTTGTTTACAACTATGTGTGGTAGTTTACCACTATACATGATGTTTCATTTTATGCTTATCCACATTTCAAGTCTTTTGTTAATGATTCCTCTCAAGTTCGTGATGCTTTTCCTATGCTATGATTATGATCACCCATTATTATATTGTTCTTATCTACTCACTTACTAGGATTTTAGCTCATCCCTTATTTATTTATATCCTCAGGTGACTACATGTTCTAAAAATATGTCATGTTCTAATAAGAATCTAGAGAAATGGGATTAAATAAATGTTTATGTTTGATGTTGTAAATGTGATGTTTTCTCCTAGTTATCCCAAGACACTAAACCTTTGGATCCTCAACCAGTAATACTATTATTTTGTTTATATTTTTAATTATGTAATAGTAATATAAGAAATGTTAGGGTCTCTATAATGATCAAGGGGAAAGGGAACACCATTGAGGCATTTGAAAGCGTATAATGTTCAAGTGGGGATTTTGAGATATTTTTGAGGTACCCTGGGAGAGATGGTAAGTAACAATAAAAGGGGAGGGGTTGAATATGTGTCTCCCACTTTTAAAATTTCATTTAAATTTAACCTATATGATCATTTAGTTTGTATGTTCTTAATCATTTATCCATTCCTCAACGATATGAAAATATTAAACAAGAACATAGAGTATAAATTTTTTTTTCAAGTATCGCTCCTCTGGTGCGTAAATTAGTTCTTGTTGTGTTTGATGGATTTTGGGGCATAATTTATACACTAATTTAACAATTTGAATACAATATAAGAATTTATCATCCTTTACCAAGAATTATATCTTGAAAACTTAGGTATCCCTAGAGTTATTATAGGATCCCTCTTGATTTCTATATTTTTATCAATGAAAATGAAAATGAACTCTATAAAATATGTAAAATACTTCATCATAAATAAGTATATATTATTCATATGTGAAGAGTTCAGTCATATATGTGTATAAATGAATCTCAAAGACATGATAATAAATCACAAGGTGTTTTTTTGTGACCATGAAATGAATTTAATTTTTTTTTGTATTTTATGTTCAAAGTGTGAGAGTATAATGAAATGGAATATAAAAATTGGATCAATACCAATTGGTGTTGGATTAAATGAATTTTGAGTAGGTTATTTAAGGTTATAATATACCTTGTTATGTATTAAAAATTAAATAACAAAACAATTTGTTAGAAACATTACCAATTCCCTAAATTGATCTCTCATGGTAGCTAAGGAATTGATCATAAAGTCAACAGTACCCATGAGGGTTCTCTTATCCCTTGTGTAGTGGTTATATACATTATCTTCAATTAAGTCTCCTATTAATTCCTTGAATTATCATTCCATAGGATGTAGTTACCATGATTTAGTTCTCGGTTTGGGTTTCCATTGTCACTACACAACCCTCATCTACTCATAAATTAACATTTGGACAAATAGTTAAATCATTATGTGTTAAAACATGAATAATCACATACCTAGTTTTAAAACGGTATAAAAAATATTTTGTAGTATACCCCTCACCCCTATATAAAATTAAAACCCAATGAAGTCAAAAAACAATATAAATAATGAGTATATTCTCATGGATGTGATCAATATATTTTTCTTGTGTGGTTACAGATGCCCCTCACACAAGAATAATGAATGACGAAGGGATTCATCATAAATGGAATAATTCCACCATCATACCCAACCATCATCCTTCCCCCTACAAATAATATACTTCCAATCACTCTCATGAATAACTAATAAATCAATTAACCCTTTATATCCTAAGAAATTATATCTACAATTTAAAATCCCAGTAATCCAAATCAATGAAAACACTTCAATTGCACTATTAAATGAAATAAATATTATACTTATATTATGTTAATCCCTAAAAACAAGAACGAAAAGAACATAAAACTGAAAATTATTTAATAGTATTACATTTTGTTCTTGAAACCAGTATATTTAAAACTTTTTAAATCAGACACAATCAAAGCCTCTTATTTTTTTTCAAAACCGTTGAAACGATCCAAGATATTTCTTTAATCCAAAGTACATAAAACTACTTTAAAATAATTTCCATACCATTTCTGACTCTACCATGTTATTTTTAAATCGACATAACTATAAAAAATGAATTGGTTTCATTTTTTTCATGAATAAATATTTTGAATAAACCACACCATATTTTGAACATGTCATGAAAACATCATTAAACATCATTGCACACATTACTACCAATCAATGGAAAAGTAAACTAGATACTACTTATCATGATTTAAAAAAACAAAATAGTAAACATGATATACTTTTGATGGGTGAAAATAAAAACTACATACTCATAAAAAATAGGTAATAAACAAGAAAATAGAGTTGTATTAAACATAATTGAATCAACTTAAATATATGAAGATATAGTTCACTTTTTGAATTTCAAATTTAAAATTGATATCTTATATCTGTTAAATTAATGTCTAATGATGGTATAAAAAATAAATATTTCTTATTCATTTTTTCAATGGTTGATGCTAACTTTTTTGGTTGATTAGAATATAAAATGTTTATTTTAATGAATATTAGAATAAATATGTTATATTTTAAGTAGAATTTATATTTTTTGCTTCCAACTATGTGTGTTGTATGAGATTTGAAAAATGTGGTTATTTGAGTTATGTATTTATCTAATTAAATTAAAATGATAAAATTTTAGTGTTTTATCACTTTTTAATTTATAAAATTCTATTATAATGTTTTTCACTAATATAAATCATCATAAAGAAAAAAAAATAAGAGCACAATGAAATATATTTATACATTGGGCCACACTTATATTCTAGATCCAGAACTATCCTAGGTAATATATCATTTAGCATTGAATAAATATTTTTTCTATTTTTAATTTTAATGAAGAAGTGGGCATTAAATATTAATGGATGTTGTCCTCAAAAAAATTATTTTGAATCGGTAGACAAAATAATGATAGAAGCACTATAAATGGGGAAACACATAATAAAATTGTAAGAATGTTTTTAATTTTTTATATTTTTATATTTAATAAACTCCATATATTTATGCTTCAATGAATTTGAAATGTTGATCCTAATTTTTCTGTCAGATAAAAATAATTCTTTATGATTAATTTTGTGTCTTTAATCTTCAGTCAGACCTCAAATATCTACAATTCTTTATATAAGACCATTCCAAGACTTGAATCTTCTTCCTCCTAATCTTCAATGAAAATCTCTATAAAATCAAATTTTAAATATTATACACTCCACTATATCTCTTTTAAACCTTGTATTCAATGTGTTTCATGCCAATAGAAACTAAATTCTCTTCTAATAAAGATGTGTAATGAGTAACATGTTGTTTTTACCTTCCTCATATGAACACATAGTTACTATTATTTTATTTCTCTTATAAATATCCAACTTGAGTAATAATATTTTTTCACCTTCAACTTATCTTTTATTTTTTAAGAAATTATTTTTAATTGAAATATTGTTCTTTAATTTAATTAGTTGATTGATCATAAAAAATTAGAGGTGAACTTGTTCATAAATAAGACTAGTAATGTGATTATGTAGTATCGTCATTCGATTTTTCTTCTATAAAGTTGTAACATTTAATATAAAATTATTATGTTTGGAAATAAAACATATATATCAATATGTAAGAGAAATTTACTTGTATTGAGTTGTAGGGTAATACTTTGTTAGGGGATTTGACATTTCTATAAAGTATTAGATTCATTATTATTTTCATATAAAAATTGTTCATTATAAATTGACATTATAATTCCTATTATTTTATAAATTATATCTTATAATATATTTTAAAAAAGTATTGTCCTTTGATTAGATTTCCTAATAAAACTAAAAACCAGATATGTTATTTCATTAATCTAAATTTTAGTTATGAAAATATATTGCGAAATAAATTTTAGTATTAAATATGTAACCTAAATTTATCACTTACTCCACTATTAACTCATTATGTGGCATGCTTAGGGTATTTATTGGATTTGAAAAATAACATAATAAGTCTATCACATAGTAATAATCTTCTACTTACTACTCATTTTTAATTTATGTGTTAGAGACATATTTGTATAGGTTATTTTGGACATTTAATTATTCCCCTAAACATATCTTAGAGGTTCTATAACTTCACTCTAATATAATAGAAAAATAATGATTATTTATAATTTAAAACATGTTTGGAATGGTTTAATTATATGAATTTTGAATTCTTATTGTGATATATATGGACAAGAACTCCTTCAGTTATAACTTGTTAAATTATATTCACTTTATTATATTAAACTATAGAAATACATGTTAGAATATCTAATTTTTGTTCTATTAAGTATACTCTTTGTTATAATAGAATTATTTTAGAATGGATAATAGTTTTAGAATTTTTCATCATATTTATAAATAGGTATATATATGTTACATAGAATTTGAATTTTGTAGTGAGTAAACAATATAAAGGGATCTCTTATTATAATATTTTTTTTAAAATTTTGGTTTGTTTATATTTTATAAGTTTCATTATTGTTTTTTAATTTTTTAATTTTTTTATTATCTTCTAAAATGGAAACAATAATTAATATGATGATCCTAAATCTTTTCCATAGAAGAAATTATAGTTAAATGCTTCCATTGAGATAGAAAATCAATAAGTTAGGCAAGAGTCTCAGAAAAAGAAAAAAGATGGAGAGAGTAAAAATTCTAATTTTTTAAAGTTATATCAACTATATGCTATTCAACTATGCCAAAGGAGTAAGTGTTAGTGGATGGATATTTATAAATTCTAATGTTGATTTATGGGGATGGTGATGATTATATAGTTCTTACTCATGATGCCCGTGTATCAGATGGTAATGATGATGTTGGCAATCATAAGGAAATTGTCGGTGGTTAAGATGATGCCAATGTTGGTGGAACATATGTTGATGTTGTTGATATTGGTTCTAGTGATAATGATAAATTAGATGACACAATGGAACGATAATATAGATAATTTATGTATTTACATATCATTATGTTTTTTTACTGATTATAAAAAGAAAATTTTATGTGTTGCATTAATTTTTTGTTTTCTTTTTGTTTTAATTTTTTGTGAAAATGGTATGTGTTATGTAGTGAATTTGGTTAATATCTATGAATTGGTATGTTATTTTTGATTTTAATGTTTTATGTGGTGAAATTGGTAGGCTCGATGTGGTATAGCTAATTGAAATGGTTTTCACTATGGTTATTGCTTCAAATTTCCACAGTTAAATCTGTGGTAGTAGAGGTCCATTTCCATTTTTAAATTGTGGTTGTAACTATTAGTTTCCATGGTTTATATAGTGTATATTTATTTTATTTTCAATGGTTTAAAACTTAGTTTTATATGTTAACTACCGTGTTTAAATAGTGTCTATAAGGATATAATTCAATAATTTAACATGTGTCTATACATAACCTACTTCCATGGTTTAAAACATGGAAGTTGAAAATACATATTTCTATAGCTTTAATAGCCATAGTTTCATTAACCTTGTATATACCCTATTTCTATGTTTTTCTTGACTACAACCATAGTTATTAAAGGTTTAAATATGTTATTTTTAATGTTGTAACAGTTTTTCAAGGATTTATCAAAGATGGTATCACCTTTGATATCTATTAACAAGAAAGGGGTTAATTTTACATGGGATTTATAATATTAGACTTTGTTTGATGAGTTGAAATGGCTTCTAAATCAACTCATATTCTAGTCTTAACAAAGTCTGTAAGGGTAATATGGTATAATATGATACCTTTGGTGTTGTTCTAGTTTGTGTGCTTATATAGTATGATCATATTATGGCCTAAAACTCTCATCTTCTTTGGCCACATGAAAATAATTACCCCACTCATGATTTAGAACTTTTTAAAGTAATTAATTCTCTCAAACATTGGTGGAACTACCTTATTAGGGAGTTGTTCATAGTCATTTTTTATCATGAGTCTGATTTATATATTTACTAGAAGTACTTAAATCTCAGAAAATGATAATGGGTCAAATACCTCAAGATTCTTGACTTTTATATAACATGATCCTAAAGGAATGGTAATGTCATTGTAGATTTTCTTAGTTAGAAAGTTCCACTATAGGTTTTTTTACAATTGATAGAGGAGTGAGACCTACTAGGGTTTTTTTCTCAATTTCATCAAGATGTGTTATAGGATGGTTTAGGTGTGGTTATAAACTATTTTTAGTCATCATCATCTATAGTTGATTCTTTTTTATAGGGACACCAGCAGTATGGTGAGTTCAAAGGAATTAGGGAAACCATTTATGGTGGGGATACCTCTTTTTGTTGGTATCTCCCTTCTGATGGTGTTCTCTAATTAGAGGACCTATTTATCATCTCATAATCCATGGGGATTTTATTATTTTATGATTTTAATAGCTATTCATGGACCATTAATCCTGAAACTATAAAGATTCATTGTGAAATGAGAATGTGTTTGTGGTGGCTTCGTATTAAGCATGACATAACAAATTATGTGTCCCGGTGTTACACATACTTTCAGAAAAAGGCAGAGCACCTAAATCCTTCTGGTCGGCTCCATACTATTTTGTGATATTTTGAAAATGGGTTGATTTGATGATTTAATTTGTTATTGTATTTCCATGAACACCATGAAGAAATAATTTTATTTAGGTATTTTTTTATTTTTTGATGAAGTCATCTCATTTCATTATGATTAAGGACACCATCAAAATTGAGAATATGGGTAAAATATACATGCAATTTATTTTGTAGTTATAGGGGATTTGATATTTAATTTTATTGGATATGGATGTCAAGTTTACTTATAGGTTCTATAAGGGTCTCTATAAGGTGATGGGGACTCATTTCAGGTTGATTACAGCTTATCATTGACATAAGGAAAGGTAGATAAAGTGTTCTACTCAGATCCAAGAGGATATTATTCATGTATGTATCTTGGATTTTTTGGATTATGGGATGGGAATATGGGGATGGTTTAGTTTTCATATAACAAAAATTACATATCTTGGATCTCTATTGAACCCTTCAAAAAAATTAATGTTTTCTCATCCAGGTCATCTCTTTGTTTGGTAGTGTTGGGAAAGGCCTCTCCTGCGGGATCGAGTTTCATTTCTATGGAATGTGTGATGATCTTGGATATACATTGGATCTTTGTAATAACACAGAGTTATGTAGATCAAAATATTAATACTTTTAGGTTTTATATTAGTGATAAGGTTTTGTTGAAGGTTTATCCTAACTTAGGTCACCATTATCTTGAGAAATAGTGAAATCTAACTCTAAGGTATGTTGGAAAATTTAAGGTCATTGAGATTCTTGGAAAATTTCTTATTAGTTTTAATTTTTAGGTATGTTAATATGTATTAATTATTTTCCCCATATATAAACTTAGAAAATAAAATCATAATCCCTCTCATGTTCAAAGTTGAGAGAAGATTGAGTCAGAGCTAAACATTTCTATAATGGAGAAACCATTTGAGATTTTTGATTCTTAGGTGAAGGTATTTCATGGGACCTCTATTCCATTTTGTCAACGTTTTATGGAGACACAAATTATATTCTCATGAGACTTGGGATCGTGAGCCATCAATGTGTAACCAATTGCCTCACCTATTTCTGCAGAATTATTCACCTTCATCACGAATTCACAGGGAAATAAATTCCTATAGTGGGAAAATTTTAACATCCTGGTAAAGAGGAACACTCTATTTAAATATTTAAGATCCTTTTTATAGATTTGGAGGTCATGGGAGTCAATTTGGAGTTTACTAAATAAAATAGTCTAGGTACTACCTATAGGACACATTCATGCTATGAGTATAATTCCTGATGTGAGTATTTTGCACTGATAATTCCATAATTTGGTTTTGAGAATGAATTTTATTTTGTACAGGAACTAAATTCATGACATGAATTCATCAATCATGTTTTTTTAACTGAGGAAATGTCTATTTAGGCATATATGTGATATGTGATATTCACATAATTAGTTAATTATTCACAACATGAATCATTCATTCCCAAAATTATTTATTTCATTATAATATTGAAGTCAATTCATTCATTGTGAATCCTCCTCCCTCGAACCATAGGTCTCTCCCATGCACTTATGGGTGATTCCCTACAATTTAAATCACTCCTTTCAGCATGTTTGATCTCTTGCGTGGTTGGTTGCTCTCTTTTTGGAAAATTTTTTGTTCTTCCCTCATTTTTTTCTTTTATTAAGGTTTTGGTACTAGTGTTTTTCTACAGTTGTGAAATATTTTTTTCAGGATATGATTCTCCTTCAATTTTATTCAGTTTCCCTTCTTGTGTTTCCTTTTAGAAGTTGGACCTTGTGTTATTTGGGGTGTGGAATTTGATTTAAATAACATATGTGTTGATATAACCTCACCATTGAACCTTTAATTTATTTAATTCAACTCTAATATGTGGGAATCAATTCTAGGGTCTCCATTTTTGGTTTCTAGTTCATTTTGGCTTCTGTGGATCCTATGTGGTTTGTGTGAAACCCAAGTTTGGGGTAGGTGGTTCCATCTCTATCCTATTTTTGATAAATCTTAATTTCTCTTAGTTTTATAATTTTTGATAAATTATTTCACAAGATTTGGTGTTGGTTTATTTGTGTGTGTGAATGGGTCTTTCAGAAAAGATGGTTTTCCAGTAATTTTGGTAAAATAAATGCAATTTTAAAAGCATTGTGAAATTGATTTTCAAAGATGTTTATGATGGGAATGGTTTATTTCATATTTCATTTTGAAATATTTAATGACATTGAAATGATTTGATAAAATATAGCACATGGGATCTATGGGTACTTAGGTGGAAGATGTAGTAATAGGACTCATCTTTTGATATAGTAAGGGAGCTCACTTTTTGGGGTGTTCTTCCATTTCTATATCAAAATTCATTTGGTTCTAGGACCTGATTAACATGTTAGTAGGGTTCACTTTGATGGGTGTTCCACTATTCCTTATACCTTAATGCATGGGTTATAAGTACTTGTAGTGAACACTAGTTGTATTAATATAAGAGTGTCCTAGATGCCCTAACTATAAGCTATAAATGGAGTGTTTACAATTTTCCTTTAGCTTTCCAACTATTTGGATTTGATATAACTATTTTTGATAATTTTGAAATGATTTTGTTGTTTTTATTTAAAAATGTTTTACCTATATTTTTTTGAACTATGGAAAAAGATTAACTGTTTACAATTATTTTGATATAAAAATGATAAAAAAAATTATCATTCTTTGTTTTCAGTAAATTGAATATTTCAAGATTATTGTTTAGATACCTGATATGTAAAACATTTGTGGGATCCTATAGATACGATTTAGATCAAACCATACACACCCCTTTAGAAGTGTGTAGGCCATGTTCTATCTTTAGTTATAGGAAAAGGTATAGTACTATAGTTAAGAGGTGAGGATTATTTCGACTGGGTATGTGTTGTTGGTGGCAAGATTATGGGATGCTTCTAGAATATCACACAAAGTAGCATTTTCTAATTTTACTTTTCCTTTTTATAGTATTCTCTTAATTTGGTGTTTTATCTTTCCTTGTTTGAGTTGTATTGCTAGATTTTTTTCCTCTTTGGTTGCGGAATACATTTGTTTTAGTATTCATCCCTTTTTTACTGTTGTATGGAAATATATTCCATGTATCTTGTTTCAGGTTAGAAAAAATTATTCCCTCTAGTATATGTTTGATTCTTGGGTGATTTTCTCCATCCAATGGGGATCTAGTACCAGTATCAGTGTCTATCTCAAGCCTATTTGTTAAAGATAAAGAGTGTATCAAAATGATACCCTAGATCTGAGGATGAAAATTGATCATTCATATGAAAATTTTATTCACGTAAGATGAATGATCTAAAGTTTTATTCTCAAAATAAAATCCCATTATCATATGATAAAAAAGATTCCATAAGATAAATAAAATATTAGTTCTTTAAATGTGCTGACTAGTAAGAAAAGTTATATATGAAGTTCCCATTCATAAGTTAAATTGATATACACATAAGAGAAAAACATTGTCTAATATCTATTTGAGATATATTTTAGAGTATGAATTCATTCCATAATATAATTCATCTGTTATATGAGATAATTTACTTACTTTATAAGATAATTCATGTAATCTAGTCTTTTAAAATATAAATTATTGTAGAACGCAATGAATATTTAGTGCAAGTGACGAGAATTTCCATAAAATATTTCTTTAGTGAAAAGTATATTTATAAAAACATAAGAGAAATTCTATAAGTAATTGTTTAATGACACCTAAAAGCATTCAAATGAGTTAATAATATGTGATATGATCCTGAAACACTTATGATAAACATGTAAGTAAAAAAATGGGGATTTTTTTAGCATTAAAATATAGATGAGTTTATGAGCTAATCTTGAACAACATAAGTCTACGAAGTAGTTAGACAATCCTATTGAAATTTCCCTTAACCATTATCCAAATTTCCTCTCTAAAATTTCCCTTGTATGACCAAAATCCTATCGTCACAATAAGTTATCTTAATCCCTTCTTTTCAAAGCATAAATTTAAGAGAAATTTCAAAGTCTGAAATGTGAGTATTACATAATACTTATCCTTTTCTTCTTAATCATTATCCTATAAACATACCCTAACTATAGAAAAATAATAAACTCAGTATCATTAGTATTCTAAAGTGTTATTATATAAATGTGATAAACCTTATTTATTCCTTTCTAACCACTTATAAAAACTAAAGAACGTTGATCATGTGTTTGTGTGAACTACCGCCTCAATGAAGCAACGTGATTTGTTTTTCCTCACCACCTAATATATATGAATTTAAAAATATGTTAAAGGTAAAATAAAAATATTTATAAAACTATTAATATTATATATAATTAATTTTGGACATTATGTAAGTGATATTGATAATTAATGGTCCCAATAAACTTGACCATATATAATGAACATATGAGAGTGCATTTCTTAATTTCAGTTCATTTTATAAAAAACTATATAACTATATAATTTTTATGCTAATATAAAAATAAATCACATGCACCCCCAAATTTTTGGATATTATTATGTTATTCTAAAACATATTTTACCATGGTCAACATACCAAAAGAGTTATGTAAAAATTGGCTAAATCACATCAAATAACCAGGATAAGAAAAAAAATATAATAAAAAATAATTTTATAATACATGGTATTTCATAATGAAATATATTATAATAAGTATACTAATAATTTATCCCATAAACATAATTTTATTATTCAATAAGTCAAGAGCATGCATAGAATGAATCGAGAACAATGTTTGAGTTTCTTGCCTCAATTTTCACCCCTTGAGGCATATTTTTTATTGTACACCATGTTTTATTTGGATTGGTGTACCCAATGGACATTTCATATTGTGTATCATGATTCAATTATATTCATTATATTCAATTTTCAATCCCATGTTCTTTCTCACATGTTTTTTTGACTCAAAATTAAAAAATCTATAAGGGTTTATTATCTCAAATTCCTTTCTTTGAGACATGTATGTATTATACACCTAATTTTATTTTAATTATTTATATGCTTATTATTTGAGCCATTGCACCTTAAAATATATTTCATTCATGGTATTATAAGTTCAATTTCAATATCTCACTCATTCAATGGGTTTTGATTTAAATGATACCTGAGTGGTAATAGTTTTCTCAACTAAAATTCTTTCAACTTAATTCATAAATTCGCTTCATTATTATGATCTTATAAGCCCATTTTTATCAAACTAATTTATTTTATATATGATATTTTCTCTTATTATCATGGTAAGTTACTTAATTTCATCGATATCATCTTCCTTGAGAAAATACCTTCTCAAATAAAAGTTTTACACTGGAAATAATAACTCTCAGTCTTTACCTGAATGGCCCGAAGGCCATCATTTTTATTTTAAAATGGATAATCCCCTTTTTGAGGATTTAAGGGGAACCCGTAGATGACCTGTAGGCCCAAGGCACAAGGACCGATTGACCAGCAATACATGACCCAAAGGCCCAGAGGCATACCATGCCCAATACATGACCCGTAGGCCCAGCCCACTTGAACTGCCCCTCCCCATCATCTGCACCATTGATCAAATAGCTCCCCACCTTTCATTACTGATGATCTAGCATTGACCCATAAAAAGCTTAATAGTGCCTGGTCCCAATGGTTGTTTCCATACCCTCTCATTCTTCCAATCCGGTTAGCTTTGCTTCTGGTGGCTGCAACCCTTGTTGCTCTGATCCTCTTCTGGGGCCTATTTTGTGTGAACTGGACTACTCCATGGTCTTCGTGGCCTGAAGGCCCTATGTCCTGAAGGCATTTGATGACCTGAAGGTCCTTGAGACTTGTAGTCCCAAACAGGTGGCCTGAAGGCCCAAATCGGGTGAATAGTTCTTTTAGATACCCAAGCTTAATATACATGGACATTACATTACTTTTGTAGAATACTTAATAAATAAATAAAACAAACACCCGAGGGCTGTAATAGTTTAGTGTCTTTGGAAACATGGAACAAAAACTTCTAATCATGGTGAAATATCTTCAACAACTCCCATAAATATCTTCCCCTTTTGTTTTCTTAACTAAAAACTTTCTTTATATCCTCAGGAAAATAAAACATATAAAGGCTGAGCTCAAATTCTCATTAAGGGTAATCATGGGGAAAATAAAACAAACCCTATACATTTGAACTTAAAAAAATGAACATAAAGTTTAAACATCAAAATCTTGAGTTATGAAAAACATATTGGCAGTACGTAAGGCATAGATCATAAAGGAACATCAGTCATGATAAAATAGAATAGGAATAAAACATTTAATTGTGGTAAACCATTAAGAACATGATTTTATTTCCATGGTATCTAAGGCATTGCTACTGAGAGCCTCATACTGGACAAATTCCATTACTGAATTGGGTTTACTTGTCGTTCCAGCCCTGTATTAATAAAAATGGGATTCTTAAACATCATACCATCATAACCTAATCCATATAAGATAAAGGACTTCATAAAAATAATTCTTACATAACATAATCAAATCAATGTAATAATAGGGATAGAAACCTAACCCAATACCATCTTAGATGGAAAATAATTTTGATAAAACATTTGAACTCTGTTCTTGAGGGAAATATCCTTTCTTCTTTAAAATCATTTTATTTTCTCAAAATGACATAAAATTTTAAAAGAAATGAATTTTTGTTAAAAATAATCATGAAATATTGCATAGTAAGATTCATGTAAATAAGGCGTTATGAAACCGTAAAAATCCATTCATACCATATAAGTTAAAAAAACATTATCCCCGTACTTTTGTTAAAAAAGTCAAAAAGTACCTCGTATGGTAAAAAAAAGAATAATTACTTACATACCATGTAGTGAAATTAACAAATTGGTTAAAAAAAATTTAAAAATATATGAAAACATTTTTATAAAATATGTACAAGGATGATAAATATAACCCCAGTAAATACTTATGTATAAGCAATCTCAGATAAAAATGAGGTTGCAAAATTATCCCTTACCTTATGTCCAAATTCTTCCTTATGTTTCTGAGAATCCTGTATAGTAGGTTTAAACAAATTATTAACTTGTAATAGAACCATAGTAATATTTATTATATCATATATGATTTACTTATAACATTATATTAATCGTTCATTTGTGAATTCTATGCTAAAGCAGTGTTTTGGGTAAAATCGTTTCATTTATCGTACATGTTTGGAATTTTTGTTCTTGATATTATTACGTATATCATGATTTACTTAATTCTAGAATGTAGAACAATACTAATATATCATATATATATTCATTATATATATATAATAGATAGATAAATTAAATTAAATACATCGTTCTTGGAGACGGTAGGTCGTACGTACGCATGAACGTTACTTTCGTTCCCTTATTAAATTGAATGGAAGTAAGTAAATAACATATAAATAAATCTAGTATCATTATTATTTCATATATTTAATGATTTTTTATTATATATACTTTATAATCATTCTTTAATGGTTAACATTGAGAATGAATCTCTTCGCGTCGTGGAGACGGTAATCCGTACGTACGCATGAGCGGTGATATAATTCCCATTATTATTGAATGGAATTGGAGTGGATAATATAATATATCATAATTATTATTATGTTATAATAATATATAGTTATTATTTCTATCATTATACCCATCCAAGTAAGGTCGTGGTGGAAAAACAGTTTACTCCACGGTGTGGAGACGGTAAGTCGTACGTTCACACACGCGGTGATTTTGTTTTTTATAGGCTGGATAGAAGGTGAAATAGGGTTGTTTCATATTTATAATTACATGTCATTATATTAGTGATACTTATGTTATTACTTTATTATGAAACAACAATATAATATTAAGTAGAAGAAGAAATGAATTTGAAAGAATCGGTAAAGTATATTACCTCTTCTTCGACGCGCCTCTTCTAAACCTCTTCTTAAGGCACTATAGATGGTCTTTGAAGAAGAACAGGAAATCTAGTATGTTACAATGGAAGTTGAAAAGAGAAATGGATATGTTTCAGACAATCTTGAAGGCCCAAAATGTTTTGAAAATGGGAAGGAGGAGGTTCCCTTTTATAAGAGAGGAGAGGGGCACTTTTGGAAACATCTAAAGTATTAATTTATTATAAACTCAAACCCCACTTAAAAACTTCAAAAATGACTCAAATTAGGATATGATATAATATATGGTTTTAATATCATCAACAAATCAAATTTAGACATTTTTTTATTTTATTTTAAACCTTATCATTTTAGTTTATCCTTATTTAATCTATTTAATTTTATTTGTGGTAATAATTTTCTAAATTATAAATTGTTTTAAATACTTACTTATGTGTTGTGAATTTTAGATAATTGGATACATTATGACATTTTCGACCATATAAATTTCAATTTCTAATTTTTAAATATTTTTGTGACTTTTAAACAATTTAATAATATGTTATTTTTTTAAAATATCAATAGAATCAATTTTGACACTATTCATTTATTTGAATTAAAATAAAATCCATATAGAAAATATGTTAGGAAGAAAATATTTAATATATTCCTAACATATGATATTCATCTAGAAAATTAGTGGAGCACATTAATTAGTTCATATCATATTTATTTTAATAATATTAATAAAATAATTACTATAACATTTTTGTATGATTATTTAATATATTTATTTGTTGCATAAAAATTAAAAATAAAATACTATTATTAAGATAAATCTAATATCTTTCATAAGAATAATTTCAGTCGAATTTATCTTTTAAACCATCAAATTTTAGAATTTTATCTTTATTAAAGTAGGAAGGTGACAACTTTGACATCATTTGAAATAATATAATATAAATGACCTAATCTGTTTTATAAGTCTCCAAATGGTTCACAAGTAGAACCTTGGATGATTATGGTATAGATATACTAGACCAATAAGGTTTGGTCAAGTTTATGGTCCTTTTGATGGGTAATATTATTTTAATAAATACTATATTATTGATTATTCAGTAAATAAATAATTTCTGCATCATTAACGTATAAGCTATTAAAGTAATTATAGATTTCTTAAAAATTTCAAATAAAATACTGAGATAAATAAAAACATTTTATATTTCAAATGATTATTTATAATCAAGTTAATATTTTGTACAACCATATATTAAAAATACTTTAATTATTAAAGTTTGAGTGAGACATATTCCACTTTCTTTAAATAAAATAAATTAAAGGTCTTAATCACATCCAAGTGGGTTCCAAAAGATACCATTTTGACCCAATTATATTTTAGGACGAAATTTAATCATCCAATTAAATTAATACAAGTGTTAGGGTAATTTTATAATATTATTTTTACCCTTAATTACCTAATTTTCCTTTAACTGTTGTAAATAAAATTTACTGTAGTTACTATTCATAATGACTAAAAATAAAAAATAACCTATTATCATAATTTGAACCTAATGATTCCAAATATGGAATCCATTTTTCTAAATTCCAAACAAAGAAGTTTCATTATATAATTTAAAATTAATCCTGCTGTTGAGAAAACTGGTTTTAAATGTTAAAATGTTGCAAAAGATTGAAAATGTTTTTACCTATGAATGCAATGTAATATTAATGATAATGACTTAAATTATATTATATGGTAAAAATGTATTCTATTTATACTTTAAAATCATTAAATTTTATAATTTAACCATATAAATTATCTTTATGAAAAAAGTTGTTTTTAAGAAAAATTTAGAGTATTTTTACTATTCATCATATATGAAAGTTAACAGAAAAATATAAAAAATTTATCCTAAGTAAATTTTTATATCCTTATTACATTTAATAATTTTATTTTGTCTAATTGAACTTATAAATGTGTCAAAACTAGATTTAAAGTGGGTGTGCCATCAAAAGGCGGAAAAACTGCATTTTTTGAAAAATAATTATTTTACCCGAATTTTTTTTCTCATACCATGTTCTTGAATAAGTGTAAGATGAATTATTATGTAATAAAATTAAAAATGTAGTTAATATTATTCATAATGGCTAGTTCATAACAATATATCGTTGTTTAGTAAAACCTGGTATTGCGTACAACACACGCTATCAAGGAAGGTCGCTCTTGCGTACAACATAAGCCAGGAATTGCGTTTTTGTATACTAAAAGCTAATATAGTGTTGATTATAGTGGAAGATAATATTGGTGTAGCATAAAACAGAAGACATAAATAAAATTAAAAATAATATTTCTCATAAAATTTTGGAGAGTTACATTCTACCCCCCTTAAAATGAATTTCTCCCTCGAAATTCATCGGGGGTATAAATGGTTTACTACTTGAAATTTTTTTTCATAAAAACCCACATCGTAAAAAGGAATACTAAAACTTAATTTTAAAAACTAAAATATGAAATGTAACGGTTACCCAAATTTACTCATCGTTGTGTTTCCACATAGGAGAACAAAGGAGAAAATATGGATATGGAAGATAAATCTAACCATCAAGTTCTGATGGAGAGTGGGTGAGAACATGGCTATGAAAAAGACAACAATCACAAAGCCATAAATTTGTGATTATTTTAGGTACCATCTAATTCATCAGATATGAGAGTACCAGGACAACATTTTTGGTTTTCACGATCATTTCCTTAAAGTTGATGAATTTTTGCATAAGGATACTAACTTGATTTTATTGTAATATCATCGTTGGTCATTTAATGAAAAACATCCACTTCATCTCTTATTTAATAAAATTAAGTTGAATTTTTCATTAATGAAGTGTTAGCAGATCATGTGATATAATGATGAGTCATTCCATCTATCTCAAACAAAAGGTTAGAAAAAGTTATTAAATATACATAAGTCCATATATGGTGATATTAATCGTATATGGTTCCAATATGGACTTATAGTTCATATATCATAAAATATAATAAAATAAAACTAATTTCTACTAACTAGGGACTTCCTGTAGGCCAGTGGTAGATGATAAAGGCATGTCGCACTTCATTTGTGGGTTCTATTCCCACATCCTTGTCCAACAAGACAGGTTGTCGCCCTTCCTGAAAGTTGTCCTTTTTTGTAAAACTAAACCATTATAACATTCCATAAATAATATAGAAAAAATTTATACCCTTAAACAATACTATCTGATATCCAACTTAATCTATTCCAACATTTAGTCTTATCCAAAATACTTCTGTCCAAACTCATAGTATAAAGAAAATTATTACCATGAAGGTCATATAACAAGAATGTCAATATCATCATTTATTACTATAGAACCTTAGTAAAAACATGAAGGTTGTCAAAATTTTACTCTTTCCATATACTAAAATACCAAAAAAATTATATACTCAAATCATGATATCACATTGTCTTTATATCAGTCATGATCTCATTAATAATATCCACCATATTATTTTCTCCTTATCCCTTTATTAGGCACATCTCATCTGCATTCCAATAATATTTCAATCACTTTTCATGGTTACTGGTACCATATAATTTTCTAAACCCACAATAAAGAAATACATATATATTTCAATATTCCATGATACTATAAATGAGATTCCACAACACTATTTTGGAATCCTATTACATAAACACTTAATCATTCCACCATTTTGTTGTTATATTCAAAATCACCAATAGTGATCGCATGTGACTTCTCTTTGTCCTTCGCCTTAAGCTGTTGTTGATTTCGATCATCATTAATCCTTGGATTAGGGAATTGGTTAGCATAAAGCCACATTTCATTGCACTTGTATCATTGAAGTGTTGGTGGTGCGTTCTCTGTAGTCTTTTCTCTATTCAAATCATTAGCTACATTTTTCCCATTACTTCGGCACTTAGCTACTCGATGAACTTCTTTTCCACACTTAAAAAATTTTATAGTCCCTTTAAGAAAATATCCACCATGCTTCCTTCCAAAAAATTTTCATAAAGGAACATTCGTCTTTTTTCACCATTTTTTTGAGATTTTTCCTTGAACTCCATATTTTATTTCTTATCAAAACTATGAGATGGAAATATAACACCAACTTCCATTTCTACCTTGATATCACAATGCACAATTTCATCATATCTACTTAAGTCTCTTATATCTAATTCCCTTCTAAGGCTTGGTTTTAAGCCACTAAAGAATTAATCAACTTTACTTTCAGGTTGGATGATAAATCCAGATGCATACCTTACAAGCCATGTCAAATTTGCCTCATATATACCAACAGATTCATCATCCTTTTTCTTAAGCTCAAGGAACTCCGTTTCCATCTTGGTTTGAAAAATACGATGGAAGTACTTATTGAAAAACAAGATCTTGAACTCGTCCCATTCCATGGATTCAATTTCATATTAGGGCCTTGTATTCTTAATTATAGTCCACCATTGGACTGCTTCACCTTCTAAATGGTAAACAGCCAAAATGACTTTTTCATGTTCTGAACAGAGAAGTATGGAAAATATCTTTTCAATGGTACTGATCCACTATTCACCAACAAGTGGATCAGAAGACCCAATGAAAAAAGGTGGAAGTTTCCTCATAATGGACTCCATAGAATATTGTTCCTTAATCTCCTCATTCCGAAGTTCATAATGATTCATAGCTTGTGTAAGTATAGAAATAAGATTTTGAACTCCATTTCCCATAACATCTGGTTTCTCGAGGGGACAATCATTGCATTTCCCAGTGAATTGATCATTAACACGGTTCTTTCAGGTTCCATCCATTATCTAAAACCCAAAAATAATAGTGTGAGAGGGAAAAATCATGTGAGGAAAACAACATAATCAAGAAGAGTAATTCCAATCTCTAACATCTTAGGTTTAATCCTAAGTTATTCATGATCGTTATCATGATTCTAGGACTGTAACCTATACTTATACTTATCCTTAGGTACATCCCTAGACATACCTTAGAAATATCTCTAGGCATCTCACTAATGATTTTCTTATCTTAGTTTCCAATGGTTAAGTAAGCCTTTCCTCTAATACCAACTGTAGAGACCCAAGCTTAATGTACATGGACATTACATTAGTTTTTTAGAATACTTAATACATAACACAAATAGACAACCAAGGAACGTAATAGTTTAGTGTCTTTGGAAACTTGGAACATAATCTTTTAATCATGGTGAAAATTCTTCAACATCTCCCATAAAGATCTTACACTTTTGTTTTCTTACCTAAAACCTTTCTTTATATCCTAGGGAAAAGAAAAAATATAAAGGGTGAGCTCAAATTCTTAGTAAGGGTAATCATGGGGAAAATAAAACAAACCATATACATTTGAACTTAAAAAACATGAACATAAAGTTTAAACATCCAAATCTGGAGTTACGAAATAAATCTTGGTAGTACATAAGGCATAGATCATAAAGGAACATCAATGATGATAAAATAGCATAGAAATAAATCCTCTAATTGTGTAAAACCATTAAGAACATGATATGATTTCCATGGTAGCCAATGCATTGCTTCCAAGACCATCATAGTGGACACATTCCATTACTGAACCGGGATTACTTGACGTTCCAACCCTATATTACTGAATCAGGTTTACTTGTCATTCCAGCCATGTATATCTCATGAGATATAAATCTTTACCCAATGAATTGGAGTGAGATATAGTTCCCACCCATCTTATAATGAAACCATTCTTATTTCTTCCACAAAATCATAAATCAAACATCATAGAATAACCGATGTAATAAAAACAGGATTCTTATACATCATGCCATCATAACCTAATCCATATAAGATAAAGGAATTCATAAAAATAATTCCAACATAACGTAATCAAATCAATGTAATAATTGGGATATAAACCTAACCCTATATAATCTTAAATGGAAAATAATTTTGATAAAACGCTTAAACTTAGTTCTTGAGGAAAATATCCCTTCTTCTTCAAAATCATTTTATTTTCTCAAAATGACATACAATTTTAAAATAAATGAATTTATTTTAAAAATAATCATGAAATATTTCATAGTATGCTTCATGTAAATAAGGCATTATTAAATTGTAAAAATACATTCATTCCTTATAAGTTAAAAAAACATTCTCCTCGTACTTTTGTCGGAAAAATCAAAAAGTACCTCGTATGGTAAACAAAAGAAATATTCCTTACATACCATGTAGTGAAAGTAAAAATTTAGTAAGGACTTTAAACATACTTGAAAACATTTTTAGAAAACATGGACATGGATGATAAATATAACCCTAGTAAATACTTATGTATATGCAATCTCAGATAAAAACGAGATTGCAAAATTATCCCTTACCTTATTACAATTTCTTCGGTATGTGTCTGAGACTCCTATATAGTGGGTTTAAACATATTATTAACTTTTAAATGAACTATAATAATATTTATGATATCATATATGATTCACTTATGACTTTATATTACCCGTTAATTTGTCGATTCAATGTTAAAGTAGTGTTTTGGGTAAAATTGTTTCATATATCGTACGTGTTTAGACATTTTGTTCTAGATATTATTACTTATATCATGATTTAATTGATTCCATAATGTAAATAAAGATTTATACATCATATATATATTCTGATTTATATATATAATAGATAGATAAATGAAATTAAATAAATTGTTCATGGAGATGCTAGGTCGTACGTACGCATGAACGCTGTTTTTGTTTCCTTATTAAATTGAATGGAAGTAAGTAAATAACATATACATAAATAAAGTATCATTATTATTTCATATATTTCATGATTATTTATTATATATACTGTATAATCATTCATTAATTGTTAACATGGAGAATGAATCCCATCACGTCGTGGAGATAGTAATCCGTACGTACGCACGAGCGATGATATCATTCCCATAATTATTGAATGGAATTGGAGTGGATGATATAATATCTAAAAATTAGTATTATGTTATAATAATAACATATATATATTATTTCTACCTTTATACCCATCCAAGTAATGTGGTGGTGGAAAAATAGATTACACCATGGCGTGGAGACGGTAAGTCGTACGTACGCACACGCGGTGATTTAATTTTTCATAGGATGGATATAAGGTGAAATAGGTTTGTTTCATATTTATAATAACATGTCATTATATGAGTGATACTAATGTTATTAATTTATTAAGAAAAAACAATATAAGAGGAACTAGAAGAATAAATGAATTTGAAAGAATCGGTAAACGATATTACCTCTTCTTCGATGCGCCTCTTGTAAACCTCCTCTTAAGGAACTAAAGTTGGTCTTTGAAGAAGACCAAGACCTATAGTATGTTTCTATGGAAGTGGGGAAGAGAAATGGACAAGTTTTGTCTGAGTTTGATGGCTCAAAATTTTGTGAATAGGAGAGGTAGGAGGTGCCCTTTTATAAGAGAGGAGAGGGGATCTTTTGGAAACCTCTAAAATATTAATTTATAATAAACTCAAAATTCACATAAAAACATCCAAAATGAATCACATTAAGATATGAGATAAGGTAGGTTTGTAATATCATCATCTAATCAAATTTAGACATGTTTTGATTTCATTTTAAACCTTATCATTTTGATTTATCCTTATTTAATCTATTTAATTTTATTTGTGGTAATAATTTTCTAAATTTTAAATTTTTATAAATACTTAATTATGTGTTGTGAATGGACCATAATTGTATACATTATGAAATTTTCTACAATATAAATTTAAATTTCTAATTTTTAATATTTTTTTGATTTTTAAACAATTTAATAATATGTTATTTTTTAAAATATCAATAGTGTCAATTTTGACACTATTCATTTATTTGAATTTAAATTAAATCCACACAGAAGATATGTTAGAACCAAAATATTTAATAGATTCCTGACATGTCAATATTCATCTAAAAAATTCATGGATCACATTAATTAGTTCAAATAATATTTATTTTAATAATATTAAAAAAATAATTACTACAACATTTTTGTATGATTATTTAATATACTGATTTGTTGCATAAAAATTAAATATAAATTACTATGATTAATATAAATCTAATATCTTTAATAAGAATGATTTTAGTGTAATTTATCTTCTAAAAAAACAACTTTTAAAATTTTATCTTTATTATAGTAGGAAGGTGAAAACTTTGACATCATTTAAAATAAAATAATATAATTGTCCTAATCTATTTTATAAGGCCTTAAATGATTCAAAAGTCGACCCTTGGATGCTTTGGGTATAGATATACTCGACCAATAAGGTTCAGTCAAGTTTCTGGTCCTTTTTATGGGTATTATTATTTTAATAAAAACCATATTATTAATTTTTCAATAAATAAATAATTTCTACATCATTAATGTATAAGCAATTAAAGTAATTATATATTTCTTAAAAATTACAAATAAATTACCATGATAAAGAAAAACATTTTTTATTCAAAATGAGTATTTATAATCGAATTTATTTTATGTACAACCTTATATTAAAAATAATTTAATTATTAAAGTTTGAGTGAGACATATTTCACTTTCATTAAATAAAATAAATTAAAGGCCTTAATCACATCCAAGTGGGTTTGAAAAGATACCATTTAGACCCAAGTATATTTTAGGATTAAAGATAACAATTTCATTAAATTAATACATGTTTTAGGATAACTGTATAATATTATTTTTCCCCTTAATTACCTAATTAACCTTTAACTGTAGTAAAAACAATTTACCATAGTTACTATTCATAATGTCTAAAAATACAAAGTAGACTATTAACATAATTTGGACATACTGATTCCAAATATGGAATCCATTTTTCCAAATTCAAAACATATAAGTTGCAGTATTTAATTTTAAATTAATCCCTCTGTTGGGAAAACAGGTTTTAAAAATTAAAACGTTTCAAAAGATTGAAATGTTTTTACCTATTAATGCAATTTAAAATTAATGATAATAACTTATATAATATTAAATGGTAAAAATATATTCTATTTAATATTTAAAACCATTAAATTTTATAATTTAACCATATAAATTATCTTGATGATAAAAGATGTTTTTAAGAAAAATTTAGCGTATTTTTACTATTCATCAAAAATGAAAGTTAACAGAAAAATATAAAAAATTTATCTAAAGTAAATTTTTATATCCTTATTGAAATGAATAAGTTTATTTTGTCTAATTTAACTTATAAACATGTCAAAAACTAGATTTAAAGTGGGGGTGTGATAAAAAGGTAGCAAAACTGCATTTTTTGAAAAATACTTATTTTACACGAAAATTTTATTTTGTTCTCATAACATGTTATATAATATGTGTAAGATGAATTATTATATAATAAAATTCAAAATGTTGTAAATAATATTCCTAACTGCTAGTTCATAACAATATATCATTGTTTAGTGAAACCTAGTATTGTGTACAACACACGTTTTTGAGGAAGGTCGCTCTTGCATGCCACACAAGCCAAGAATAGTGTTTGTGTATACTAAAAGCTAATATGATGTTGCATATAGTGCAAGAAAATCTTGGTGTAGCCTACAAAAAAAGACATAAATAAAATTAAAAAGAATATTGCTCATTAAATTTCGAGGTGTTACAGTTCTCGCAGCTACTGTACCGAACAGTAACTGCTACAGTAACTCGGAAATTCACCTCCACCTGGTTTTAAACCTAGGTCTCTCGCATGCCAAGTAGAATCCATTACCACTCAAGTACAAGCTCGTTGGTAACTCTCAGTCTTTGAAAAATATATTTTCCTCTATGTCCATATCTTCCTTCCCACTAAAGTTCTCCTCTCTTTTTTGAAGTAAAATACGTATTATTTTCAAGGATTATCATAATTCAATTTACCAATTTTCAAAAGGAAAATATTATTCAACTTTTATAATGCATCATGTCAAAAAAATCAAAATATTAAAATGTTTTCAAACATTTCATAATATATTGTTTTATCTTTCAATAATCATATTCTCAATAAAACATTTATTCATTTTTCAAGACTCCATTTATGAATATTTCATTAAAATTATTGTTTTAATATATATCAAAAAATTTCATTTTAAATTTTTTGAAAATAAATTTTCAAAAGAAACTCATGAATTTTCTATTTAAACATTATTTATAAAAATAAGAAGAGAAACATATTTTTAAAATTTATTCACAATAATAGATTTCAAAATATTATTGAAACTTCAAACCCATGTTTCATGATTTTACATAGTAAATATTTTTTTATATTATTCTATATGTTTTTATTTAAATGTTTTTTCATTGATGCAGGTCATTTTAATCATCCTTTTCAATGTAAAATTCAACTATTCTTCTAAAATCATTCTTCATTGACCTATTGATTCTTTACCGTTTTTCACTAATGAGAAATGTTAAACCACTATAAGAGAAATAATTAATCACTACCTTTTTCTTTTCAAATCATCTTCAATGTATAACTATAATTCTAAATTCAGTGTTTTTACTCTACGAATATCGTATTTTTGATCCCTTTGACTGAAGGGTCATCACCAATATTCATACATCATCTTATTAGGGAATTTATTGACATAATAATATAACATTTATCTATGTAGTGTAAATACCATATGATCTATTATAATTATTGAATGGTATTTAACTTGAATGTTACTGGATATATTTGGTTAACCATTTTTTTACATGGGTGTATCATTATATTATTATTGAAGAAATTATTTGTTTTTTATTTTATGTGTCCATTTGAAAAGGATATGAAACCCATTTTCTTTAAATGAGTTATTTATTATATGATGATGATTTATTTTATGTGGTACGCATATGTATGTATAATTACAGATGGGGTCTTATATCTCCCTCTAAGGAACTAGTTTAGGTTTCAATTTCATTACATGGTTTTGCATATACAAAATGAGTTTGTACACATAATCAGGGGCATAATGAGTTTTCTCACATTTTCAGGTAGGGTCATAATGAGTTTTTTCTCAAAGGAATTGGAATAATGAATCTTATCACAAATATATTCATATTATTATGTTTTTCCCAAATCACTAAGTTGTTTTTCAGGTTATACCAACTTTATATAATGTATATATTTTTTGGATATGTTACATTCCCTATTTATTCCTATTTTCTACAATATTATTAACTTTTATGTTGTCCCACACCTTATTCTATTATTTATGATCAATTATTAGTGGGTATAACTTTCATATTGATCCTTATTATACTAGTATTATAGTTCTCACTTATGAACTTTGATTTTTTATTGTTTATGTTTACCCTTACTGAGTGTTTGAGCTCACCCCCATTATTCCCATTTCCCATTATTATGAAGAAAACTAATAGGTAATATTATTTTAAAAACTATCTTGTTTGGATAATTAATGGGAATTATTTAATACTTATTATAGAATAATTCCATAATATTATATTGGAAAAAAAGCACATTCATTGAAAAAGACATTGGTTTTGTTGGTTAATTTTTTTCTAAATTCTATAAAACTGTAACCCTAAAAGATAAAAAAATTATTGTAATGTAATATTTCATTCCAGTAAAAAAGTTGAGATAGTCACATATGTGCGATGATATAATTATTATTTGAGAAATTTTGTTAAAAAAAATATTAGAACGAGATATGGGAGTGTGGGAATGGGAAGTCATAATTGGTATCAGATCAGGGTTTAGATAACTTTAGATATTAGAATGTTATCAATTAAGGGTAATTTGAGAGTTATAAATGGAATAATTTTTTTTTAAATTAAGGTTGATAATAATTTAAAAGGTATACCAAACCCTTTAGTATAGTTGAGGTAATTTTGGATATTTTAGTTATTAGGAACAAATCACATTAAAAGGTCTAAGTGATATGTCTATGTGTAGGTTAACATCCAAAACCATTTCTGAATTTTTTAATCTGTAGTTTTCCAAGAAATCGTACCTCAGTCTAAATACCAAATATATATATAGAGTCTATAATAGATAAACTTATGTGTAAGAACTCTAAAAATTGTGTGTGGGATATTCACTCAGTCATCACCTAGTTTATGAAAAAAGTGTTTGAACTACATTCTTGGTTACACAATCCCAGGGGATATTCTATGATTAATAAATATTCTCTTTAATAAATGATTATGAAGGATTTTAGTATGAAGTTAACTAATTATGTTTGAGAACCTAATAGAAAAATTACCTTTAATAACCAAGGAGTGAATAAAGAGAGTATTAATCTAAAATGTGAGTATCATATAATAAAAATAATGGTTCTATAGGGTAAGAAATCTTCATATTAATGTTTTATATTCTTATTTTGGATATGATCATAAATTTTTTTTAGTATTTCATAAAAATGGAATCATGAAATTGAAGCTCAAAAAGATATGTATTTGAAACTAATATGTCGTATAATAGAATAAGGGAGCATACTTAAATAGTTTAGAATCATAGTATATCCTTGTTACAATGGAAAAGTTATTTTGTCTAGTCTTACATAAGGTCATGTGGTTGGTATTATAATATAAATTAAATCTTTATACTCTTAGAAATTATCATTATCTATATATATTTATCAATGATATTCTAGTATATTATAAAGTTTTTGAGAATTGTGTTAAATATCTAAGGATTGTACTCTAGTAGTTATGCTTTAAAAGTTTGGAAACATGTATAAAATGGTATAAATAACCTTAAAAATTGATAAGGTTATATTCTTTGGGATAAATTTTGGAGAATTGATGATTGAGGTAAAGATAACTCTTATTTTTAACATATTATTGATGTTGAGGTAATAAAGAGTGGACTAATTTTTAGAAAATAGAGTCATAAGGAATTGATAGACTTGGAATTGATTATCGATTTAATGAAAAATAAATCTATGGTATTTTAGGTAAATTTTATCTCATTTTTGGGATTGTTCTATATATTTTCAATTGTGCGACTTTATGAACTAGTGGTTTATACAATTTTGGGTTAAAGATATAGTTTATTTCCAGAGGAATATAAGATTTAATTACGGTTTACCATATTACAGATTTAGATGGTTTTTGGAAAGATATATTTTAGAGAATTTTTTATTAGTGTATATACATACTTTAGAATATGATGGTTTGAATGCTTAATTTAGTTTGATGAGAGATAAGTAAGATAATATAACCAAATAGAGTAATGTAGATTCCATATTAGAAGCTATACCACGAATGATAATATGTTAAGAATTCCCTCATCTACTTTCATCTATGAGTAATAATTAAAAATTGTAATGATATGATTTATTTAAGGGAGTAGAATAGAAAAACCAAGGATTTTATATCATTTGAAATAACACTATCATTAATAGATGGTTTCACAAGTAACACCAAAATAACATAACACCCAACTAAAAACCAAGATATATTAAAATTACATGATGAATATAATCATCAGCAGATTAAAAGATAATAATCAATTAAAATAATCACTTCTTATTTTCTTTTCCTTTCGAAGATCCTTTTAAAAAAGGTTTAATATATTACCTAGATAAATTAAATTTATCATAGTTACTTTTTTTATTATAACAAGTGATATTAAGATTTATAAACTAATATGTGAACATTCAGTTATTTATAAATTTATATGAAATAAAATTAAAAATAATTGATGTTTAGAAAGGTCAATTTTCTAAATAAAAGTAGTTTTTATTAATATATTTTATCTTTATTTTAAAAATAAATTTCAAAATTTTAATTTTAAAAATTTAGCTTCATTTTTGCATCAACCATGTTAATATTATATTAGGATGAATATTTTATATTTTTATAAATTATTCTAATTTTATTGTGAATACTAAAAAATATCAATTTTGATAATACCATCAATTTTATAAAATTATTATCATACAGGTTTATCTAGAAATTCATTGAAACTAATTTATATAAAAATATATATTTATAAACTAAAATAAATCTTTTTAAAAATCCTTTTTTGAAGTTATAAAATCCACATGTTACATTATAGAAACTTAAGTGATATTTTACTCAAATAAAATTTAATCGCTTAGATTAAAAATTATTCTTCATCAATTGGAAAAATAAAGACAAAAAAAGATAGATGTCATATTTTATATAAAAAATTACCTATTATTTTATAAGTTCAATTTCATTTCTAGGAATAAAAAATATTATTACTAGGATTAAAGTTAATTATCTTGAAAATGGTGAAACTGTTATTTTCAAATAATTGTTTTATTAACATTGGGTAATTTTATATAATAAAATAAATTAATATCTTCTCAATAATTACTCTAATATAAATTTTAAATCTATATATAAATAAATCAAAACTTATTCAATTAATAATCATTACTAAATAATATTAAGATCAATTAATGGTATTTTTTTTCTACAATCATTTTTAAAAATTTGTGAAATTGGGATGTGGAGGATTTATCAACATTATAAAACCCCACACTCCATTAGTTTTAAATTTTGGAACCACTAGCCCTTTAATTGTGTCATTACATTATTAAAAAATAATGGGTCTTACAAAAGATCCTTTTCTTCAATTATAAGTGGATATCACTTCTTACCCATAAAAGTTACACATTGCCTTAGAAATTTAAGTTAACCCCTGCTAATTTTTACACTCCTATAAGTAAATTTTATGAACTATATCCCAATGTAAGAATAAGATACCCTAAGAGATTATTTTCCAAGGATATTTTCAAGATAAATTTCAAAGTCCCAAAGTTATTATTACTAATTCCATATCATTTTTTATTAATATTTTTCTTCCAAAACTACCATAACCCTTGGAATATAATGGATTAAATATCATTATTATACAAAAGTTTCATTATATTTATGGATAAACACTTATTTATTTTTCCCACCCACTTAGAAAAATAAAAAATGTATGTAATGTTTTTTTATGTACCACCATCTCAATGAAGTGATTTCTGAGACGTCCATCGCTACCTAACACGGATTCCCTAAAAAAATTAATTAAAAAAATTGATTTTATAAAACTACTAATATTATAGATAGATAATATTGGACATTATATATGTGATGTTATTAATAAGTGGTCTTAGAAAATTTAACCACATAAAATGAACATATCATTGTACCTCTCCTAATCTGAGTTCATTTTATAAAAACCAATATAACTATATAAATTTTATGCTAACATAACAATAAAGTAAATTAATCTATATAATTCTAGGGATTATGAATTTATTATAAATCGCTAATATCTATGGTTAACATACCAAATGATTTAACCAAAAATTGACTGAACCAAATCAAATAACCCACATAAGATAAAATTATATAATAAATAAATAGAATATTATACTAAATGGTCCTTAAATAATGAAATAAATTTGAATAAGGTTCTTAATAAAGTATATAATAACATTAATTTGATTATTCCGGAAGTTATAAACAATAATAGAATGAATCATGAACAAGGTAATGGTTTCTAGTCTCTATTTTATCCCCTTAAGATACATTTCTTATTATACGCCATGTATTCTTTGGAATGGTGTAACTACTAACCCATTATTATTTTTTATCATTATCCTATTATATTTAATGATATTAAATTTTCAATTCCATTTCCTTTTTCTCATGTGGTTTTGACTCAAAAATTAAAAAATAGTTAAGGTTTTGTTATCTCAAAGTCCTTTCTTTCTTGATATGATTATATTATGCACTTAATTTGGATTATATGGTATACATACTAACTATTTGATTCATTAAAACATGAAATATATTTTATTCAAGAAATTTTATGTTCAATTTCAAGATATATCTTACTCAAGGGGTATTTATTTATATTTTTCTCAAGCCACAAAAGTTTTATCGACATTCATTACATTACCTTGATTTGTAATTCTATACTTGATTATGATCATTAAATACCCTATATATCCACAAACGTTTTTATATATGATATTTCATGTTGTCCTATAGGGATTTTACTTCTTTTTATTTTATTATTTTCATTGATATCATCTTACTTTATTAAATTCCTTCTCAAATAAAATTTTGACATCAGAAAGAATAACTCACATTCTTTGAAAAATATCTCTTCCTCCATGTCCTTATTTTCCTTCCCAAAAATTTTCTATAATATAGAATATTTTTTTATAATCTTTATAATTATATTTACCTATTTTTAAAAGGAAACTATAATACACTTTTTATGATGTTAGTTTTCAACAATGGTTTTTCAAAAAAAATAAAATGGTTTCCCATCCTTTCAAAATAAAATATTGTTTCTTCCACTCCACATTTTCTCTATATAAACATTATCTATTTTTAAATACACTATTATTGGATAATTATTTACAATCAATTTTTTAATATAATTCAAAAAAATCATTCTAAAATATTTGGAAATATATTTTCAAAAATAACAAGTGAATTGGTCACTTAGAATTTCTTTATAAAAATTATAAAATAAACTTCGTTTTAAAAAATTATCACAATATTAGATTTCCTATAATTTTTAAACTTATTTTACGTGATTCATGGTTTTATAAATTAAATTATTTTTACATTATTCATATTATTTTCATTTAAATGGGTTTTTATTGAAAAGTGATATTTTCATCATTCATTTAAAATTAAAATTTTACTATTTTTCTAAAATTATTATTCATATACTTGTTGACTCATTACCTATGTTTTCAAAAATGAAAAATTTTAAACATAAATAAGAAATGATTTTCCATTGACCATGTCTTTCCAAATAATCTTTAGTATATTATAATAATTCTTCTTCCAATACCTTTCCTATGTGAAAACCCTATTTTTTATTACTTTTATTGAAGGATGGTCACAAAAATTCCAAACATATATTGATTAGGGGAATTATTTAATTAACCATATAAATTTTATATATATGGGGTAAATACTATATTCTATATTACATTGATTAAATGATATTTACCTAGAAAGTTACATAATATATTTGTATTAAAGTATATTTTCCACGGGTATATCATGTTATGATTATTAAGTGAAATGTGAATGTTTTCATTCCTATGATTTCATTTGAAAAGGATATAAAACCCATTTTCCATCCATGGATTATTTATAATATGATGATGATTTATTTTATGTGGTATATATATATATGGATAATGATGGGTGGGACCCATATCACCCTCTAATGCATTGGTTTATGTTTATATCCCATGAGATACTCATGTGTGGACATAATGATTTTGTTCATATAAGGGTGTTCATGATGAGTTTTCTCACATTTTCAAGGGTTTACATAATGATATTTTTACATAGGTGTGGGAATAATGAGATTTTTCACAAATTGTCTCCTTTTATTTTGTTTTCCCCATATCTCCAAGTTGTTTTCCATGTTATTCTACTTTTTTTAGATATCCTTTATTTTGGCTATATTATATTCTAGGTTTATCCCTATTTTCTAACATATTCCATAGTTTTATGTTATCACATTACTTTTTCCATTATTTATTATCTATGATTTTTTGGGTATAATTTTTTTATGTTTCTTGATTATACCTATATTCTTGTGCTCGATTATAATCTTTTGTTATTATCACTTATGTTTACCCTTAATGGGCCTCTGATCTCACTCATTTCTTTTGTTCCCATTTCCTCAGGCTATGAAGAAAATTAATATGTATTATGTGTAAAGAAGAATATATTTTTATGGATAATTTTTGGGAAATGTTTAATAGTTATTATAGATTGATCCGTTGATCATATAGTTGTAAAATTATCTTTATATGAAAAAGACATGGGTTTTGTTGGTTAATGTTTTTTATTAATTCTATAAAATTCTAAACCTAAAAGATCATAAGATTTTATTATAATGAAATATTATATTAATGATATGTTAAAGATACATTTATGTTTATGGGATGGTATAGTCGATTTTGAAGCAAGTATGTAATGAAAGTGTCTCAACACTAAATCTAATAGTTCGTGTATGAGTTGTCATAGTATTTCCAATCATTAGTATTCTCATGGGATAAACTGACATGTTTAAAACCACCCTAGGTCATGGAGAGACTATATTATTTTTGGTTGGTATAATAATTTTCTAGATGTCTCTCAAATTAGACTACCTCAAGTATGGGATTCATCCACCAGATAAAGACAACAAGGAGAAGATTCTCTACTAAGCATCAAATCTAATCCTCTTTTGTTGACTTAATTTTCTAAAGTTCGAAAAATTTGGATTTGATGGATTTTTCCTTATATACATTAATGTTTGGGGAGACATTTAATATTATACATGATTTTCATTATGGTTCCTATGTAAACCGATTTTCAGAAGCTAACATCTTTAATGAAATCATGTGTCTTGGGATACATCATGAAATCAATAATACAATACCAAATGGAGTTCGCAATGATGTTTCATTTTAATCAGATACATGCCTACTTCATCCATCAACCGTCGAAAATTATATATCACCAAATAGTCTTGGACTATTTTAATTTGGAGAATATATGTTATTGGGATATATCCCCCAACTACTGCCAAAAAACCCTAGTAAATACTTCCTACCAATAAATTCTTTCCAAATGGTTGATGTTGTATCCCTCCAGTATTCTGTAATGAAGGCTATGAACAATTTAACAAAGTCTGAAATCATGACCATATTTGGTGTCCCTCACAAAATATTGATGAAAAATGACACCAATTGCAGTGCTTACATGTTGAAAAGGATATATTAGGAATATTCGATCAAGACCAACTAATCAACCAACTATAATGTAGTGATAAAAGGACAGATAAATTCCTTTAACAAAAAAATTTCTAATATCCTTTAAAAGATTGTAGAAAAGGCATTAATTATTTTATAGAAAATGTATTATATTATAGTGACCCATACTTTTAATACATAAATATCACATATTATTATATGAATATTCTCTATGTAAATTGATTATCCAAACTAGAATTGTATATTTCTAGTGTCGTTGGAATCCTGGATATATAAACAATTAGTTCATAAGTGAACTACATATTTCTAAATTAGATCATCATAACTAAAACCATTCTTATACATATCATACATAATAAATTTCTTCATAAAATGGGACAAGGAAGCATAATAAAGGGTGATCTATAATGCTCAATAAGGGTAAAAAAGGGAGATACATTTTATCAAACAATAATAACCTAAGAAAAGGGGTATTAGAACATGTTTTTAACATTATAAAGCCATTCCCTACATATCATATATCAAAATAATGAGTCATGGAATAAATCATGGCAGTTAATACTACATGAATAAAAAATTAACAAAATAACATAATCCATGAGAGCATAACATTGGCAAAGTGCATAAAATTGGGGCATACACATAAGTATAAAAAACCTTATTTTAAGGATACTAATAACATCATTAATAACATGTTAGTCTTGGGATAACCACCCATTTCCCAAATTCATTATTAGGATAAACTCCCTTTCACCCTCTTTTGGGATTGGGATAACCAATCATGTACCATTTGAGCTTGTAGAACATTAATAATTACCCAATGAATTGGAGGGAGACATATGTACCATCCATCATATAATTAAAATCATGAATATGTGTTCGATAAGATGACCAAATATTATTCATATTAGAACCCATGAAAAGAAATTTGTTTAATAAAAATTTCATCATAGCATAACCCATAGAATAGTAATGGATTTTATGAAAATATTATCATCATGGAAAAAAACCATACTAATAAATAATTAGGATGGTATCATTATATGATAACCCATGTAAGGATTAAGTAATATCAAACAATCCCATATTATATAGGATTTTTTTAAACATTAATTGCAACATTTTTTGAGTAAAATAACCCTTTCATTTTGAATTCAGTTATTTAAAATCTCAAAATTTTCAAAATATTATGGAAAATATTTATTTTAAAATTAACAAAGAATATTTTTATGGTAATATTAAAACAATTGATTGTTTAGGATAGAAATAAATTATTCTCAAAATATATAAGTTAAGAGAGAATAATCCTTTACACTTTTGTTAAAAGCTCATAAAGTACCTCATTTAAAATATGAAAAGATGATTCTTTTTGAAACATTTTTTAAAATTAAAAAATTGTTAAACCTTACTTTCAAAAATCATTGTATAATTTTAAAAAAATCTTTAAAATTTTTTTAGAAAACAAGGATATGGAAGAAAAGGCTTTTTCAATTGAAGGTAAAAAAAATTTATTTGGTTGTAAAAACATATTTTCATTTTATTGAGTAATTAATGTAAAGAAAATGAAAGAAAAATAATGTAATTTCATGAAATAACTAGTGGATAAGAAAATTCATGAGTTTATTGAGAGGTGCACCATAATATTTCATCCTGAGAAACATAATCATAAAAAATCCTGATTATGACATAAAACCCTTACCGCTTTAGTGACATTTGAATCACAAGCCTCACGAAATAAAGTCACTTATATGGATATGTAAATCCTTATAATTTTAAATATAATAATCATAAAATTCATTAATGGTTATTATATACACCACAGAGAAGAATCAATTGATGTATAAGTCATGTTTCCCATAGAAATAAAAGTGAGATAAAAATCCCTTACGTTGAGTTCCACTTGCATTAAATGTGTTCTAAAATCATTTATAATAAATTTTAATTTATAATAATTATAAAAAATAATCACATAAATCCTTATTATATCATATATACTCATTATATACATTTATTTAGATTCATCTATGATAGTAGATATAGATAATGAATCACATTATTCATGGAGATAGTAGGTTGTATGTGCACATGAATGTTGATTTCATATTTTAAAGGATGAAAAAAGAAGTTTAAATAACAATTAATCTTTAGAGAGTCATTATTTTATCATATAAATCATATATATTGATCATATACATCCTCCTTATCATATAATAAAAATATAAATGAAAAACAAATCACATTGTTTCATGGAGGTGGTAGTTTACACGTATGCACGATCGATGTTATCATTTTCCATCAGTTTAAGAGGTAAGAAACTAATATGATATTATCAATAAAGAATAATAAATATTTTTTAAATATAATATATAAACATTAAACTCATTATAATAACCATTAATGTAATATGGTGATGTAAAATGAATTATATCGCTATTTGTAGATAATAAGTCATATGTACGTATCAGCAATACTTTCACTTCCCATTTAATAGACAGGGAGTTAAAAAAGATAATTTCATAATAATAATAACATTTAAGAATGCATATATACTTAATTTATTATTTTATGATAAATACCACATATTCTGATAATTTATAAGAATAAATAAATTCAAACGGGACGATTAAGACAATTACCTTTCTTTTGGGATACCTACTTTAGATCATTTCATAAAGAACATTGGGTTGGTCTTTTAGGGAGACCAGAACCTCCAAAAAATAGATAAGGATATTTATAATATAATTTTTTATAGTATTTTCTACCAATAAATATGAAATTGGTGTGATGAATAGGAGCAATGAGTGTCCTTTTATAATGGTGGGAGATGACACACTCAGAATTTGTTAAAATATTAAATTATAATAAATTATTTCTTAGTAAAAATGGTTCAAAATTTCATACAAATTGATAGGGGATAAATTTTTTTACAATATATTGTACTATTTTTCCTTTAAATATTTTTATGATTTTAATTAATTTAATCAAATATTATATTAATAAAATATCATTAATGCCAATTTTAACACTATTCCTTTAATTTGACATAAAATACATCATGAATAATGTTTTAATTAGAATATAATTTTATAACATAACACTAGAATGTCATAATCAACTATAAAATTTGGGGAGAACATTACATAACTCATATTATATTACTTTTAATATTTTTAAAATCATATATTTTATTTTTTTATTTATTTGATAAATAATCCATCATTGATGCATAATCATTTAAAGTAATTATATAATTAATAAAAACTATAAATAAACATTTACATTGAAAATAATTTCATTAATCTAAAAAATTAATATCAATATTTGTTTATAACTAGTTTTTTATCTATGTGAATTCATAAAATATGATTAGAACGATGAGAGTGACACTTTGTAACATTCATAATTTTAAATAATCTAAAAGTTCATTTTCAATGAAAAGTGTCCATTAAAAAATTAATTTAAAAAAATGGTGATAATCATCATATTTAATGCATACACAAATAATTAAGATGATAAATTATGGCCTTATCACTTATTTTTTACCTTTATTAACCCGATTTACCCTTTACCAAAGTGATAAATTTTACGACAGTTACTATTCATATTGGCCAAAAATAAAAGATAAATATTTAAAACATTTTAATCTCATAATTATAAGGCACAAATTTCATCAAATTCAGTGCCCATAAGTGGCATAAAATAAATTTATTGTAAGTGCAGAAAATGAAAAAAAAACACTTTTGGGGAAAAAATTAAACATTAAATCTTATTTATTTTTATCTCGTGCAAATTAGATAAATGTTGAAATATATTTATTGAATATAATATATATAAATTTAATTATAATAATTTAACAATAGTATTAAATTTAATTTATTAAGATAAAAAAAATTACATTAATAAATTAGCTTTTTAGAAAAACATATCCTTTATTATCAAATGATTTTTATTTTCATTTTTAATTAGTTAATAATAATTGAATTAGTTTTATAAATTTGTATGGAATAAATTTTAATAATTTTGTTAGTTAATTCATACCCACTAATCCAATTGATAGGTGATAAAATATAAAAACAATATTCTAATAGTATATCGCTGATGTTTTTATACTTGTTGTTTTTTATAACTTAAGATATCAATGAAATAGACTTTTTTGAAATAAATATTTCATAAAATTGCAGGGTGATATATTCGACTCCCTTAAATTAATTTCACCATTGAAATCCATCATATTGAAACAAAAAAATATAAGGATATCTCAGTTTCATTATATCATCAACTTCCCACATCGCTTCCTCAAATTGGTTGTTTTGCTAAAAAACATTGACCATGTGAGTGGTATTGTTTCATAGAAATATACCTCTCTCTCTCTAAAATCCGAAATATCCATTGGTTTTTCCTCATAAGAGATACCTTTATCCAATTTTATGATCTCAGAGTTCAGTACATGTGAGTGATAATGTTTGTGCATCCTTATGAGAGATATATTGAACAAATCATAAACTTGAGAGAGATTTGCTGGAGGACCCAATCGATTATCTACCATCTTAAAAAGAACATGAATTATTAAGGGACCAATATAATTAGGTCATATAATTCCCTTCTTTCCAAATATCTTCACCCTCTTCGAGGGAGATATTCATTGGAACACCTTTTCACAAACTCTAAAATCTAAATATTTCTAGTGATTGTCAGCATAAATCATTTTCTGACTCTCAAATGCACTTATATACTGATAAGTAGATCTAAGATTCTCTTATATTTCCATTTATTGGTGAGGTAGGCTTTATAAAGATCCATATGGATACGTTAATGAAAGATATTATTGTATGAGAATTCTACCAAAGGAAGTTTTTGATCGTAATCACCCTTTAATTCCACAAAAAAAATATCTCAACATGTATTCTAGAGTTTGAATAGTTCTCTCAGATTGACCATTTATCTGAGAATGATTCACCATACTAAAATTCAATTTTATATCTAGTCTCTGCTGATGACTTTGCTAAACCATTGAGGTAAACCTCATATCCTAATTAGATACCATGCAATGTGGTACTCCATGAAAACATAACAATTACTTAATATATATCCTATAATGTTTATCAAAATATAAATATTCTCTAATGGAAATTAATTGTACCATATTTTTAAGGATATTGACCATAACCCATATGGAATTGTTCCCTTTAGTCATTTTGGGGAGTCCGATGAAAAAATCATTGTTGACATTTTCCCATTTCCACACTAGTATATAGAATGGTTGTAACATCCTCTTATACATTTATCTCTCATCCTTTACTTTCTGACATATCAAGCACTGAGATACAAACTTTAAAATATCTCTCTTCATACCATAATACTAGAAATACTCTTTTGAATCTCTATACATCATTATACATCCATGTTGAATAGAAAATGAATAACAATGAGATCCATCCAGTAACTCCTTCAAAATTGGTATCGAGGCTACACAAACAAAGTTCCAAAACCTTATGACTCCATTACAATAATGTTTGTACTCAGAAACATTTTTCACCTTCTTCTATAGCTCTACAAAATCCTTCGGTGCTTCTTTAATTCTAATAAGGATAGAAGATTAAACACTAATTTCATCCAGATAATATTTTTACCCTTCCATTAATATTTGTAGCTCTATCCTTTTAAAATATAAGAACATTGGATCTTTTATTATCCTCATTAAGGATAATCTATCATGATCCTTTCAATGGAAAGCATCAACCATCTTGTTTTCTTTTCTAGGGATGTAATTTATTGAGCAGTCATAATCTTTAATTAGCTCTGAACATCTTTTATGGCATGTATTAATCTTGTTTTGAGTGAATATGTACTTTAATGTTCTGTTATCATTATTGGAGATAATTTTTTAGGTTCACCTATTTTTCTTTGATTATGTTTATATTTAATGTATGGAATATTAATAAAACTAATTATTACATATTTGTTCATTGTTATGAATTAATCTAATGTAATAATTTTTTATAGTATATGTCACATTGATAAGGTCATATCAGTTCCCCGCTATGATTATAACCTTGATGTGTTATGTTGATATTGTTAAATAATTTTATTCGGTTGGATAACATACTATGATAAGACACATATTACGTAGAATATCTGGTGTGAGTACTCGTAATCAGATGATGCTTCGTCTCATGAGGTTTGTACATAGTAATATATAAGATGTGAGATTATGAGAATAGACTTGCCTGTAGTAATTCCACACATTTTGGGGTCCTCGAATATTATATGTGAGCATGTGTGATGGTCCTTATAATTTAATATTATTATTAATAAAAGTTACGACATGAGTACTTAGATGTATTTAGTAAATCATGATAATAAAAGTTAATCAAGATGTTGTATAGGTTGGGTGTGTCATTAATGACATTTCATTATTGTATAAGTCAATGAAGGATTTATACCTTTCAAATTTATGGAGGCTGATATTTCATCTCTTTTATTAGAATGGAACAATCATCATGAAATTTCATGCCATGGTGTAATGATGTGTTTATTTCATATTTTCAAAGAAAGAAGTTTTGAGCTTATAGGTTGGTGACTTGCATGTGAAGCCTTCTTGATGAGATATTGTGAAAATGGGATCATATTGCACATTGACCATTCATACATGGTTTCAATTTTTGTGACATTAAGTTCTTTCTCTTTTGTTTCTTAACTCATTGCTAGAAAGTAATCTTGGACATTAGGCAAGCCTTCCTAATGCCAATGAGAAAGAATCCTAGGGGAAAAACTAATTGTTTTTCTTTATCTTGATTAAATTTTATTTGAATTTAATTAATGGAATTAATATTGTTCTCAATTTTGAGGAAGTATTTTTGTTCGTGTATTTTTGATAACATAAATTAAATAAATATTTACTCAATGGGATGCTAATAAAAATATATTTATTTATTTTGTTGAATATTTAATAAATATTTATTCACTGATATGTGGATGAAATATTTATTTTTTAATAAAAATATTTATTTGAGTATTCAATAAATATCGAAGATTTCAAATGGACCAAGACCGAGTCTGGTGATAAATAATTATTTAAAAGTAGATAAATATTATTTATAAAGTTTTTTTAGTTGGTTGACACTATATAATAATATTATTAATACTATTACATGTAATGAGGTTTTTTAAAGGTTTTAAAAGTTACATAATGGAAAACATGCAATTAAATAATATTTTAACCAAAATCGTAACTCTATAAATAGAAGGTTATGTCTATTGTGGGTTGCATCCAATATTGATAATAGAGAATTGTTGTACATAATGAATTATCCATGGACTCCTCTTTCTCTCTCCCTATCATGAGTAAGAATAATAAGAGTGTTTTCATCATGATTAAAGAAAGAGTGGTCAATAACAAACAATTCAAGACATTTGATTCACCATGCTAGCATTAAAATATCGATAGGTGTTTATTAGAGATCATTGGAGCATGAGTGGATAATTTCTAGAGGGATTATATCTTTTTATCCTCACGCACATTAAATAAAATATGGAGGAGACTTTTTTATGGTTAAAAATCATTAATGAATAAATTAATTATACCTAGATATTTATTTCTACAAAAAAGTAAATAAGTTAATTATAAATTTAATGTATTATATCCTCTCTCTTGGTTTTAGGAAATAATTATTAAAAGAAATTTAAATATATTTCCCACCATTTAATTCTTCTATTATACCTGAAACAAATAAGTGGTGTCATAGTGGCCATATTTGAATTTATAATTATTTATTTCTCTATTGATCCATATATAATCATGGTTGAGTTTTCATATTTTGTTATTAATTATTTAATCCAATTTGAATTAACATGCTTCAACATATTATTAATATTGGTTTTGATATTCATCTTCTTTAGGGTTTAGGAGTTGATAAAGAATGAATATAGATTCCATTGGAAAGTTCCAAATCTTTGGCTCGTAAAACAAGGTTATGCGGCATGTAGTCCGTGTACACGCCATGTACCCATGTACATTATACCTGATGTGTCGAGTTATTATTTACAAGAGGTAAAATTATTTCACAACACATGTTTTTTGGGCCAACTATCCACATGAAAAGAAGATATGTGTCATGTACCTGATATGTACATGTTGTGTAGTTCTATCGAGCTAACACTCCAACTCCATAAGCATGTGACTCATTAAAATGAAAAATGAGGTACACATTGTGTAGCGTAACTGTACACACCGTTTAGTATCCCATTAAAGGAAATAATTTAATATTAAATTAAATTAAACAATTATAGAATTAAAATTTTATTTTAATTTGTGGACCACCAATGTGTATTTTATAATGTAAGAATGTTTTTAAATAATATTAAATTCTTAATTAATTTGTTGTAAGTAGAATTTAATTATTGGTTTTTCTATTTATTTTCTAAAAATTATTTAAATTACATAAATAATGGTTATCTTCAATTAAAATCATAAGATCATTAAGATTAAAGGGAATTAACTAACTAATTAATTAAGTAATACATGCATTTTTATCATAATAAAAATGAATGAATAATGAAATGAATGTTAGTCATTTCCGTTTGTGTATTTGTAGAATGTATGATCAATCATGAGCTTGTCCAAGACCTATGTACGTGTTGGAATTTATTTAGTTTAATTTATTTCATGGGTCATTAATTATTCAGTATTAAATTAAATTATGGAATGTGCGTCATCCCTTGCCACATTATTATGTAGGACCTGCGTGTCCAATGATATTTATGTAATCCCCTTTAACCAATAGTTTAGTTCCCCTCACCTTCATGTGAGTAATAAATAATAGTAGTTAATAGATCATCCAAAGTGAATGGATATAGTTTCAAATTGAACAATGATGATTATAACATGGTGATTAATAGATATACATGTGGAATTCTATAACTCAAGCCATGTATGGAATATGGAGTAATTCCCATAGGTTATCAGTTTATTTAATGTCATCTCATTAAATCAAGTGTTATATAAGCTCATGATTACGTCATTCACTTTATTTATTTATTTTTTGTATATGCATTATTTATTTTTTGTATTCATCACCAAAAGTATATAAATTATGAATTAATATTAAATTAAGGAAACTAAAAAAATTAATTATTCATAAATTATTTATCTAACATGTTTAATTAATTAAGTAAAATCCACTTAATATTAACAACACATGTAAAGGATAAGGAAAGATAAAATTATTGCAAAAATTAATTAAAATATCTCAACTTATTATTAATTCAGACTAAGCCTTCAATTACTTGATTTAGAATGAAATTATAGAACTATGATTAGTACATTTCTAAATTTTAGAAACTTTATTTTATTAGGGAGTTCTCATGGGACTTTTGGGTTGATTTAACTGATCTTGTATTGAGTTTAATGGCCAAAGTATATTCAATACAAATTTGGGGGAATGTGTTGAGGAAATCCAATACATGATTTTTGGATAGGGCAATATACTCAATGTATCAAGGATCTATAATTCTAAAGTTATAAAGACCACTTACCTAATTAATTTCTTATGTTTTTCATGGAAAAAAAGTGTTGATTATTAAGAAAATTAATGGTTCTCATTTCCACTAGAATGTTAGAGAAACTAGATATTCTAAGTTCAATGGTGAGGTATATTGGGACTTGATAAAATAGTGGGATATTTAACAATATTAATTAATTCATTTGTGATTTCTCACATAATTTTTAATAAATAAAAATTACTAATAGTATGCACTTTTTTGTAGAATAAAATGGAAATATTTTCATACACAATATCTCGATGATTAATTTTTTAGAAATACAACCTCCTAACTAAAAGTAACTTCGAGGAGTTGTTTTGAAACCATTGGTTTGTGCTATTACGTGAACAGGAAGATTACATTATAAAATCCTCAATGCACAATCTTCAAACTAAAGATTCATGTAATGATGAGTTCATTCTCTATGAAAACAATTGAGTGATGCAGTCAATGTTCATTGTTTAATGCTTTCATCGATGTCTAGTGAACTAATGAAGTCTCATGAAAACATGGATGTGTCTAACATGATTCTGAGGATCTATATTCATTACCAAGAGAGAACTATATATGAATGGTTTTATATTTACAAGGATCTCCTTCCAGTCATGATTGTAGAGGGTTCCCTAGATGGGACTCATGTAGTTAATCCCATTAACAACATTGAGTGCTTATAGGTTCTTGGGATTATCCTCCTTGAAGAACTAGGCACCAAACTCATTATGGAATCACTCCCTCATATCTTCTCCATCATTGTTTGTTTATTTTAATATGAACAACATTGAGAAGTCTCTGCCATATATTCTTACTCTTCTTCTCAATGAAGTTAAAAATACGAAGCATTAAAAACCATCAGTCCTTATGGTTAACAAACAGAAAGGGAGAGAAAATATATTTAATCCAAAATATTCTTCACATACTTTCAAGAAGAGTATGATAATGGGTAAGGAGAGAGAATAGGATATTATCCATTTCACAGGGGGAAATAAAGTCCGCAAGATGAAATAATACACCCATACAAAGAAGAAGGGGTAAGCTTTTGGTGCAGTTATTATTGAGTACAATTTATCTATTCCTAAAAAATAGGAATTGGATACATCTTTTGATTATCACATATATATTCAAAAATAGAAACAAAATATGTTTAGAAATATTGATTGAGTGTAGGTATATTTATGAGCATCCAAGAAATCTAAACTTTTAGTTGTAGCAATTTGGGACTACCACTTCATATTATCGAACAAAATGATATTTATTTTAAAGGTTTTTCATTATGTTTCTTCTGTTAACAAAAACATTATTTTTGTTTCATACTAGATATAGATGTAATTATTTTCAAATTTAGGAATAAAGTTTTCTTCTTTTATCAATATATAATTTATTATGGTAAGAAAAATTAAAATTACGACCTTTATGTGTTGGATTACAGAAACCAAGTAATGATAATCAATAATGAAGTTACTTCATATTAATCATTCCACACTTAAATTAGGAACCATGGGATAGGTCATTTAAATGAAAGGTTCTTGACTAAATTACATCAATGTGGATATTTAGATTCATTCGAACTAAAACCTCTTGGTGTATGTCATGCATGTTGGTAAGGAAAAATGAACAAACTCACATTTAGTGGGAATGGTGAAAGAGACAAAGATCATCTTGAATTATTTCATACCAACATGTGTGAGACATCTCCTATTGAGGAAAGGGGTGAGTACTCATACACCAAGACTTTTACTAATTATTTTTTAGATATTGATATTACTACTTATTGAGGTATAATTCATATTCTTTTAATAAATTCAAGTAATACAAGAATGAATTTGAGAAAAATCATGGTAATAAGGGTTATAAACTCTAATCAGACCTTTGGTGAGAGTATCATAATCAAGACTTCATTGATTATTTACAGTAGTTTGGGATATTATCTCAACTCACCCTTCCTTATATGCCTCAATGGAATGGTTTAAGTGAATGGAGGAATCCCACCTTGATGAACATGGTGAGATAATTATTTAGTCATGTGATTATTCCATTATCTTTTTGGAGATAAGTATAACAAAATATACTTACTAAGCTGAATGAAAACTAAAGAAAAAGACTATATACCATACTAATTTTAAAATGGAAAAACGCTTGTGTTGTCGTATGTAAATGTGTGGGGTTTTGAAGTGTTTTTAAGGCCTCTTCAGGTAACATGAATTCACCCTAAGTAATAAATTGTGTCTTTATAGTATATCTTATATAAAAAATGGATACTACCTACACTATCCCTTAGAAAATAAATTTGTGGTTGAAACACGTTCCATAATTCTTGAGGAGGATCTTATCTCTAAAGTAGATTCTAGTAGTGAGATATAATTTGATGAAATCCATGATCAAGGTACACAGGAGTTTGCATGGGAATAAATTCCACAAACCCCCACGAAAGAAGTTATTATTCTAGAGATATAATTACTTTCTATGAGTACTAGAGAGGTAAGATAACAAGAATGGTATGGTTTTCTAGTCATAGTGGTGAAGAATCATTATTAATTGATTATAATGATCCTTTAACCTACAATTATGCATTAATTGGCACATATGTTTCTATGTGGAAAGAGGAAACAAATTTTTAAATGGATTCCATGTACCAAAACCATGTCTAGATTTTGGTAGACCCTCCAGTAGATGTAATTCCCATTAGTTGAAAATGAGTATTCAAGAAGAAACTAGAGATATAAGAATAATTCAATACCTATGTGGCGTGACTAATTGCCAAAGGGTTTAAAATATTTCAATTCCTTGAATACATAAAGACCTTATCACTAGTTTCTATGCTCAAATCCATCAAAATTCTAATTTCCATTGTGGCTTTCCATTATTATGAGACATAGAAAACGGATATAAAAAAACCTTCCTTGATGAGAACCTTTAAGAATATTTCTATGGGACACATCCCAAATGGTTTTTGAATCATAAGGATTCCAACATGGTATGAAATTTTCAAAGATAAATTTATGGATTAAGGAAAGAATCCCAGTCATGGAACATTCACTTTGATGATTCCATAAATGAATTTGGTTTTATAAAGAACAAATGTGAGTCTTATGACTATAAATAGTTGTTTGGGAGTGGATTCATTGACTTAATAGTATATGTTGATGACATATTACTCATTGGAAATAAAATACTAGTCTTATAGTCTATTAAGTCATGGTTGAATAAATGTTTCTATATAAAGGACTTCAGTGAGATGGAATATGATATTGTAATCCAAATTCATCATGGTATATTTAAGAGGTTTCTTGGACTATGTCAAAGTACATAAATTGATAGGATACTGAAGAGATTCAGTATGGAACAATCCCAGAGGTGATTGTTGTTTTCACCACATGGCATTCGTCATTCTATGTAAATGTGTCCTCATGAACATAAAGAAATAAATAGAATGGCATAGATACCATACACATCATTGATTGGGTCATTTATATATATTATTCTATGAACTAGCATAGATGTATCATACACATTAAGTGAAATAGGAAGATATCAAGATGATTCAATTGACCTTCATTTGATGGAATTTAATATTATCCTTAAGTATTTAAGGTGTACTAAGAATATATTCCTAGTCTATAGAGTATATGAGGAACTAGTCATCAAAGTATATATAAATTTTATTTTGAAAACTGATCAAGATGATATAAATTCACAAAGGTGTTACATATTCACTTTGAATGGAGATGTTGTGAGTGGCAAGATATCAAATAAGGATATGGTCACATATTAAACATAAGATTCTGAGTATGCTGCAGTTTTTGAGGTAGCTAAATAAGTTTTATAGACGTAAAGCTTCATCTATGACCTTTGAATGGTGCCTAGTAGTAATGATCCTATGACACACAATTTTTATAATACAATAGCAGTGGATCTTTCAAAATATCCAAGGTCACATATGTGGATTAAGAACATACTTCAAAAATATCATCTCTTCAGGGACATTTATCAGAGAGGTGAAGTTGAATTCAACAGTATTTCCATGGAAGACCACAGGATGGACTCCTTGATGAATTCCTTGAATCAATAAAAACATGACTATCATTTGATGTCTATGGGACTTAAGGTCATAGGTAGTTATATCTTGTCTATGTAGGATTTTTTTGGAGTTTGTGTTCTAGGTTCAACTAATTGTTCTTTGACTAAGTGTATATAAGATGTATTGAGTATTAATAAATAATATTATTATATATTGACAATTTTTCTGCATAACTCTAATGAAATAATTTTCTAGAGTATATGTTGCATTGATAAGGTAATAGAATTTCTCTGATATGATGAAACATTGATATGATATGATGGTTTTATTAAATAATTTTTTATGGTTGGATAACATACTAAGATGAGACACATAGAACATAGACTTTCATGTTTGTGTACTCATAAGCAGATGAGGCTTCTTCTCCTCAAGTTCACACTTGGTATTCTATAATATGAGAGATTATGAGATAATACCTAGTATTAGTAATTCTACATGTTTTGGTGTCCTCGAATATTAATATCTCTGATCTTGTGTGATGGTACATAGACTTTAAGATTATTATTAATGCATGTTACAACTTGTATACTAATATGTATTTTCTAAACCATGACCATAATAGTTCATAGAAAATTTGGATACATTGGGGGCATCACAAGTGAAATTTAATTAATTGATAAGTCAAAGAAGTGTTTTTATAGACCATATTTATGGAAGTTGATATATCAGATCTTTGATAGGAATATAATTGTCACCCTAAAATTATGTAGTCTTAGTGTAACGATGTGATTATTTCAGATAGTGAAAGAAAGGAGTATCATGCATATAGGTTGGTCACACATATGTGAAACTTTCTTGATGAGAAATTGTGAAAAATTTATTATATTACACAAGGATAGTTCATATGTGGTTGTCATAATTGAGGTATTAATTTCTTTCTCTTGGGTACCTTGACATGTTGGTATACAGTAGTCTTGGACATTTGGTAAGCCCACTTAATTGAAATGAGAAAGAATCATATAAGGACCCACACTATGTGTTTCCATTGATATAGATCAAATTGTATTTTAATTTAATTAATGGAATAAATATTATCTTTAAGATCATTAAATAATATTTATTAAAGTTTTACCGATTGCATAAATAAAACAAATTGTTCAATGTAATTTGAATAAAAGTATATTTATTCAATTTATTGATTTTTTAACAAATATTTATTCATAGATTAGTGAATGGAATGTTTATTTATGAATAAAAATATCAATTCAAGTGTTCATTAAATATTCTGGAGTTTGAATAGACCAAGACTCCATCCGGTGATAAGTAATTATTTACTAGCTATTAAAAATTATTTAACAATTTTTGAAATTTGTTGAACACTAAAAAATATTATTATTATTATTATGGGGCATGGGGTTTATTAAAGGTTTTAAATTTCATTTAATGGATAAAATTAAATTAAGCAATATGTTATCTTAAACCCTAACTCTAAAAATATATTTTTATATCTATTGTGTATTTCATCCAAAATTTAGAATATAGAATTGTTTTACACTTCAAATTATATCTTGAATACTCCTTTTCTCTCCCTCTTAAGAGAGATAAGTGAAAGATATATTTATTCATGATTAAAGAATGAGTGATCAATAGTTAATAAAATAAGAAAATCAATTCACCATGACAGAACCTAAAGATAGAGTGGTGTTCCTTAGATATAATTGGAGCATGGGTGGATCATTACTAGAGGGATTCTATCCTTAAATCCTCACATCACAATGAAGTCATTCTAAAAGGGTCTTTTCAAATGATCAAAAAAATCAAAAAATAAAGTACCTATGTCTAGGTAATTATTTCTTAACATATTACAAAAATTAATTATAGATTTTTTGTGAGATATCATCACTCATGGTTTTAGGAAATGATTATTATAAGTAATTTTAATTTGTCTCCCACCACTTCTTACTTCAACTACATGAAGAACCAAAAATCCGTATATATATATATATATCAGAACATTCTCTATAAAGATAATTCCTTCATGTCTTTAATGAAAAAAATTACTGAAGCTAACTCCAAATCATGAGTTGGTTAATGTTGTTCATGAACATTCAATTTTCATGTGTCATAAGCTATAACCATATCATTTTGCATGTGGAAAAAATATCAATACCATCTTTGATGACATAATACAGATCGTAAACCCTTATTTACTATAGGTAAATGTATAAATAGGTGCACTAACTAGCCTTCCCTTCAGTTCCTTGAAACATTCATCACATTCATCTATCCAAAGGAACTTGGATCCCTTTCGAGTTAACTTGGTGATTATATTGGAAAGTGGTGAAAGATTCTCCATAGCCCATTAATAATATCCATCCAAACCAAGGAAAATTCATATATCAATAACTATGTTTGGTTTAGTCCAATGTTTTATTTATCACATCATCATTGGATCCACAAATATACCATCTCTTGAAATTTTATGACCCAAAAATTAACCATTTTTTATCCAAAATCTTTACTTTGTATATTTTTTACACAGCTTTTTATTCCATAGGTTCTTTAGTATAATCCTCAAGTGATATAAATTCTATTCCTTTAAATTTGAATATATAATAATATTGTCTATAAATACTACCACAAACTAATCAAGTTAATCACTCAATACTCTATTCATTAAACTCATGAAGATAGAGAGGAAATTATTAAAACCAAAAAGAATCACGATATATTCAACGTGTACATACCTTATTTAGAGTTATTTTCTTGGTATATCATCCTTATTAACACTCAATTTATGACACCAAAAATGAAGATCAATCTTGGAAAAATATTTAGCTCCATCCAGTTGATCAAACGCATAACAATATGGGGTAATGGATACATATTCTTGATAATTATCCTATAAAGTTTCCAATAATTAATGAATAGTCATATTGATCCATCTTTATTCTTAAAAATATGAATTGCTGCACTGTAAGGTGAAGCACTTGACTGAATGAATCCATTTTCAAGACTCCCATGCAGTTTCTTTTTAAATTCCTAAAACTCAATCTAGGAAATTCTATATAGAGTCTTTGAAACCGAAGTAGAACATGACAAGACTTCTATTGAAAAATATACTTCAATATTCGATGGAATATCAGGAATATATTCTAGAAATACATCAAAAATAATATTATACAATAGGCATGTCTTTGATGTTGAGTTTCTCCCAAACCATTTGAGATGAATTCCAATATTGAGTAGGAATAAAGAACCGTATAACAGATTTTATTTCAATTGGAAGTTCATAAACATCATCACACTAACAAATGATCATATGTTGGTTTGTAATATAAAACATTACTTCCCTTCCTTGAAAATGTATCCTAAATTTATATAAATAATTCCAATTTATTCCCTAAATAAATTTAAACTAAACTATAGGGTGGATAACAAGATCTATACGATGTATATTCCCATAACCTTCAATATGAGAAGAATCACTGACCCGAGATGCAATAATTTTACCATTAATAGTATTAAATTCTAATGAAACATCTAATTATTGAGGTGGTACTATAATACCATTTGTAAAAATTTTATAAAAAAAGAGTTGGTGGGTCCACAACAATTTTTTATATTAACAGTTCTAGAGTGGATGATAAGTGCACCTTTCAGCATGTCATCATCACACCCAACTTAAAAAATTATGATCACATGATATTCCCCTTTGTATCTAGTCTTAAGAGGTTTTTCAGGATGATCATCATCATTTTCATTCAGATTTGGTCAGTAGTTATAATAATTCACATACTCCAGGATTCAAAACACTGGATTGTGGGTGGGGCATTCCATGTATATTTCTATTTGTTCACATCATTAAATAACTTCTTCCCATCACTTAATCATTAAGTAGTTCAATGTAATTCTTTTACATATAAAAAAAATTATTGGTCCCCTTAATATAATTTTCTCTCTATTTCCTACCTCACATTGAACATAAAATAATCCTCATCTTCTTCTCTCCTTGGTTTTTATAATTTCCATTTAATTCCATATTTATTTTCTTTTGAGAACCATGAGATTGATGGGTAAGTCTAGTATTCATTTACACCTCAATATAACATCAAATGATTTATTCATAACTAATAATGTCTTTTATGAATTATTCCCTTTAGAGACTTGGTTTTACACCACTAAGGAATCAATCTACCTTACTTTCTGGTAGGATGATAATTCCATAAGTGTACCTCATAAGTCTTGTAGAATTTTACTCATAGGTACAAACATATTCATCATTATTTTTATTTAACTAAATAAGTTACATCTTCATTTTTATTTAAATAATATTAGGAAACTACTTATTGAGAAATAATATCTTAAATTCATCCCACAACATGGAGTTAGACTCATCTTGTTCCCTCTTATTCTTGATAGGATTCCACCACTTATCCACTTTGCATTCCAAAAAAACAACCAAAATAAATTTTCATGAGGATAATGTAAAATCTATTTTCAATGGTAATAAAACACAATTAAAAAATTATTATATCAGCAGACCCACTAAAAGAAGGTGTATGTTTCTAAATGAAGGAATCAAAAGAATGGTGTTCCCTCCTCTGGTCATTTGTAATATTAGTGTGGCTCATATATTGAGAACGTTGTGTGAGTATAAAAATAATATTTTTCATTCCATATAACATAATGTTTGATTTCTCAAGAATAAATTCGTTTTATTATCTATTAAATTTTGAATTAATATAATTGATGTGAGTTCCATCTATCAACAAAAACAAAAAAATAATAGTTTGATCAACTTTACTAATAGAGGGAACCCATATAATAATGAGATTTTTTTACTGGAACTCTAAAACATGGAAAATTATTTTCAATCTATGAACCCTTAGGTTTAACATAGATAATTGATGATAATTAAAAAAACATCATGATTTTGTACTATACTTAGACATACCACTGGGGTTCTCAAAAAATATTCCTTATCCAATTCTCCATAGGTTAACTAACACTTTCTCTAATACCAACTGTAGAGACACACAATTTTCATACATAAATGTCACGAATAGTCCCCCGTGGCCCGTTCTGTGACTATCCTAAGCCCGCCTTCCATAAGCGAGGGGCTGGCGACAAGAACCGAAAGGCGTATTCCCTAAAATCGGGAAGGAATTTCCTTTATAACCTAAAAAACATGCAACCAAGCACATAACAAGATATGAACACAAGTCAACTGTATAGAAAAAAGAGTTCTGAAAGTAAAAAGGGGTTGGAATACAAGCCCAACTGTAAAGGTACAAGTACAACTAAAAAACAATATAACTGAAGTAAAAAAAGGAAAGTAGCTACTGGGTCGTCCTCTAAGGTTCCTTCCTGAAGGGTAGGTACAAATCGCCTCCTCAACACTCCACATCCACCCATCTACTCTGCATACCGACATGCCATATGCTCTACCTCCGGACTCTGTCTAGACCTGGTACCCTCATCCTCGATCATCGTTGTCCGTCATCTGCACTAAACAAAACTGCTCCACAAAGGAAGGTGTACCACGATGGTAAGTACAACTTAGGTATACCACACAGAAGAATACCACTAAGGAATTACCACAAAGGAAATTACTTCTCAGGTACGAACTCAGATCACACCGGGTATAACTTAAGTAAAGTAGTAGAGATGATTAGATATAACTATGGAATCATCTTACTCTCTTATGGGGCATTGCTGCTAACCCACACAGGATAAATCAGTGTTGACCCACATAAAATCTCTAGGTGCTGACCCACAGAGGATCACTCGATGCTGACTCACATAGGATCTCTCGGTGCTGACCCACACTGGATCTCTCAATGTTAACCCACACAGGATCTCTATTCATTCTTCATGTCACAGCCAGCTACTGGGTTCCCACACTAAGATTTCTCATCTCTGGGAGGGTCTGCTCTTCCATCCAATAGTCGATACTCCAACTAACACAAAGTATCATGAATAATTATCACAAAGAACCACCATCCTATAGGGGACTCAATGCAATAAACGGTGCATCAATCAGACGCCCTGTTTGGGAGCTATTATCCTTTTAGTCCCGAGGTCCTGGTTGGATTTGTGCTCGATCCAACCCAACCATACTCCAACATTATCAGAATCTCCATTGGGGTATACTCAAAGGTACCATCTCACTTCAAGTTTTCTATCCCCACTGACAGTTCGTCAAATTGATGCTTGATGCCAAAGTTATGGTTGATAGAGAAAAACATTTGAAGTTTGCCCGGGTCTGGTCTGACCCGGCCCGCTAGATCTGGTTCAGCCGATTGGGCCCGGCCTAGCTGCACTAGGTGGCGCTGAGGCCATGAGGTTGATGCGAGTTCGCGGGGGCTACGGAGGCCACAAGGGCAGCGCGAGGTAGTGAGGGGGGGGGGGGGGGGTAAGGGCGGGGGCTGCGGGGCAGTGAGACCGCGGGGTGGTGAGGTTGTGGGGGCCACGAAGGTCACAGGGGCTGTGGGGGCTTCCGGGCGATGAGGCAGTGGGGTGGAACGAAGGGTTTCAAGGTGGCAAGGCCGTGGGGATAAGCAGAGGACCATGAGGTGGCAAGGTTGCGGCGCGGCGTGGAGGGCGGCGGGGCGGCGCGGAGGGCCACGGGGTGGCGCGGAGGGCCACGGGGCGGCATGAAGGGCCGTGGGGTGGTGCGGAGGGCCGCGGGGCGACGAGGTCACGGGGCAGTGAGGCCGCAGGGGCCGTAGAGGCCGCGAGGGCCACAAAGGCCACGGGGTTGGCATGAGGACGCGGGGACCTCCAAGGCCGCGAGGGTTGTTGCCTTCATCGCGGCCGGCAGTGTGTCGGCCGCCACATTCGTTCATCGTCGTGGCATAATGTCGCCTTCTTCCATCGTGAAGAACACACCATTCAAGAAGAACGATGGAGGGTTAGAACCTTTTTTCTTTGGCCCACACTCTCCGCATTAGAGAGGTAGCAAGCGGCTCAAAAAAATCTTGAATGAAAAACGTCAAACCCTACAACCTCCTGCAAGGATTATTCAAAAACCCACAAAAGAAAACATCCACGGATCAACTAGTTAGAGTGTTGATTACCGTTCTTTGTTTTAGAAGGGAAGAACCTGGGAAACAATAATCACACATAATTAAACCCCTACCTCTGAGATTTTTCAACGGAGGTCGCGAGGAAAGAGACGAAGTCATTATGGATAGACGGACGTCAGTGATGTCGGCATTTCCTTGATCTTCAGTTCATTGTCATTGAAGACATTCCTTGTTGGCGTGAGCATTCTTCCTTGGGGAGTTCATTCTTCAATGGGTAGAGCATTCTTCGTTAGAGAAAATAATCCTCTAAAAGGTTCCCCTCTCCCAATTCCACCAAAATTTTAAAATATCCTCTTGTTAATTTAAGTTTATCAAATTAAAATGTTAGCACAATTAAGTTTACCACATTGGCATCATTAATTATCTCCGATTAATGGGATCAAAGGATTAATGGGAAGTTGAGAGGTTTCTCTCCCATTAAGAGGGGTTTGATAATCCCTGTCCCTAAATTCAAAATGGGGGTTAGTTCAGGTGTTCCCCACCTCTAAACATTCACATGGGAGGTTTAGGCTTGGGTGGTCCCCACCACCATAACCCATGCTGAGGGGTTTCAACAAATAAAATATAAATGTTAAATTTTTTATTTATTTCATTCTTTCATGAAAAACAAAAAAACTATCTTTCACTCTCAACCCAATGTGGTCGAGGTGAAGGTATCTTTAAGCGAATACTGGAACTACGAATTCAACGGTGCCCTTAGATTTCAATTCTGAGCACCATTTCAAAAGTTACAAAAACCCGCTTGCAAGTTTACTGAACATACCTGAAAAAAAGTTCAGAAATTCATTATGGGCACACCGAGCCCCGAAATCATGCGCCATCAATTTTCACAGACTTGTAAAATTACCATATAATTAAAAAATTAAAAAAATTATATGTAATTTCTGGGTCTTTACATTCTCCCCACCTTAGCAATTTGCATCCCCAAAATCCACATCACAAAAACTAGAAAAACAAGTGGGGGTACTAAGCACCAATTTGTGCCTCCTGCTCCCATGTAATCTCCTAGAGGTTCCCGTGCTAGCAGCAAACACACACCAGAGGTATCGAACACCCACGAAGGACTTGCTCATGTCGATCCTCAATCTTTACCAAAACCTCTAAAAACATTGCCCCATCGTCAATGTTCATCTCACCATGGTCGATAATGTGAGAAGGTTTGTGCACGTATCTCCTCATCTAGGATACGTGGAAGACCTCGTACACCCGGTGCAACTAAGGGGGAAGAGCTAAGCAGTAAGCCACCTCGCCAACTCTTCTGAGGACTTGAAAGTGTCCAATGATCCTCGGAGATAACTTTCCACCTCGGCCAAATCTCTACAAACCTCATCGAGGTGAGACCCATAGAAAGACGCGGTCACCATTCTCGAACTCTAGAGGTATCTGTCACCAATCAACATAAGACTTCAGCCTACTCTGTACAGTATTTGTCTGCTCTGGGATGATCTTCACTTTCTTTGTGGTAGCCCGTACCATCTCTGGACCCACTACTACTGACTCCCCTGGGTCAGTCCAGCACAATGGTGATCTCCAAAGTTTCTCTTACAACGCCTCAAAATGTTCCATCTTAATGGTTGAGTGATAGATGTTGTTGTATGAAAACTCCACCAATGGAAAGTGATCCTCCCAACTGCAACTGAAGTCGAGGACGCAAGCACGTAGCATGTCCTCAAGGGTCTAAATGGCCCGCTCAGTCTGTCCATCTATCTGTGGATGGAAAGTAGTGTTCAAATGAATCTGCATCACGAAATCCTCCTGAAACCCCTTCCATAGCTAGGAAGTAAAATGTGTATCAGGATCAGAGACAATCATTGAGGGAACTCCAGGTAGCCGCACAATCTCCTGCACATAGAGGCGTCCCAAGCTCTCTACTAAACCCTGCTCTCTAATCGGCAGGAAGATGGCCGAATTGGTGAGTTGGTCAATGATCACCCAGATAGAGTCATGACCTCTAGATGTACGTGGAAGTCCTATCACTAATTCCATGTATATCTCATCCCACTTCCACTCTAGGACCTCTAAAGGCTGAACCAAGACGGCTGGTACCTAATAGTCCACCATCACTTGCTCACAAGTGAGAAACCAAGAGACAAACTCTGCTACTTATTTCTTCATTCCCAGCCCCCAGTGCTGTCACCAGAGATCCTGGTACATCTTCGCCACTCCTAGATGTACCTCTAGAGGGGATGTGTGGAAATCCCTCAACACTTCCTCCTGAAGTGACATTGGTAACATGGTACATCCTCTTAAGATGATGATGTGCTCCCTACCTTCAGAAAATCCATCAGGTTCATGTCCTGTGGATATCTGAGCACATAGAGTCTCTCAGTCAGTGTCCCTGTGTTGCGCCACCCTAACTCACTAAAGAAGTGGGGGAGTGATTGTAAGAGACTGAATGAAAGCTGGTCCATCCCAATCCAAAAAGGATATCTTCATAGTGGCCAGCTGCTATGTCGCCTCACGTAGCAGTTGTATACCAGATCTCTGGCTGAGTGCATCTGCTACAAAGTTCCCCTTCCTAGGAGTATAGACTATCTCAAAGTAAAAGTCTTGGTGGAACTCAAGCCAATGTCATTGTCTTAGGTTCAGGTCCTTCTGAGAGAAGATATACCTGAGACTCTTGTGGTCCGAGTAGACTGTAAAATGCTCACCCATCAAGTAATGTTGCCACATCTTCAAGGCGAACACCACTGCTGCTAACTCCAGGTCATGGGTAGCATAGTTCTTCTCATTCTGTCTCAGCTATCAAGAACCATATGTGATCACTACTCACACCTACATCAGGACACATCCAAGCCTTGTCCCTGATGTGTCACAGTAAACTACGTACCCTACGCCCTCATCCGGTATCCTCAATATGGGGGAACTAGTAATCCTCTACCTCAGCTCCTAAAAACTATACTCGCATCTCTCTAACCACACAAAGGGTTTCCCCTTCTTCATCAACGCTGATAGTGGTACTGCAACTCTGGAGAAATCTGGCACAAATCTCTAGTAGTATCCAGCCAAACCCAGCAAACTCCGTACCTCTGTCACACTCTTGGGTGGTTCCCAAGCAAGTACCGCCTCAATCTTCACTAAATCGACTACAACTCCAGCCTCCGATATGAAATATCCTAGAAAGTAAACCTCTCATATCTAGAATTGGCACTTTGAGAGCTTACCATAATGTTGGTTCTCTAGGAGTGTGTCCAGTAATACCTGCAAATGATAGGAAAGCTCCTCCCTAGTGGTCGAGTAGATCAGAAAGTCATCGATGAAGACTACTACAAAGCGATCAAGGTATGTCTGAAAGATCATGTTAATTTGTCCCATGAACGTTTTTGGAGCGTTGTCCATGCTGAATGGCATAACAAAGAACTCATAATGGTCATACCAACATCTGAAATTCATCTTATGCACATCCTCATCTCGTACTTTGAGCTGGTGATAGCCTGATCTGAGGTCTATCTTCAAGAACCATCGTGGTCCCTTCAACTGATCAAAGAGGTAGTCAATCCTTGGGAGTGGGTACTTGTTCTTCATGGTCACCTGGTCCAGGAACCGACAGTCGACACAAAGTCTCAATCTCCCACCCGCCTTCTTGGTGAACAAAATAGGGGTTGCCGAAGGAGAAATACTGGGCTGAATGAATCCCTTCCCCTGCAAGTCCTCTAACTATACCTACAGCTCACTAAGCTCCATAGGAGCCATCCAAAATGCTGGTGTAGATATCTGTGTCATCCTAGGGTATAATTCAATGTAAAATTCCCCCTCTCTACAAGGAGGTAGACCCGAAATATTATTAGGGAAGACATCCACGTGTTGTTCTGCCCCTACAGGATAACTTGGACTCTCCACATCAACCACTCTGAGGGTAAGTCTAGCCAACTGAAGACTGATCAGTTGTACTCTCCTCCAGGTAAGTCCATCCTATGCTGCAAAGGCTCCCTTCTCACCAGTAAAGGTAAACCTTGTCCCATCCATGCGGACACACCGCACTTTGTGCCTAAAATAGTCAATCTGAGCATGGACTATAGATAACCAGTCCATAACAAAGATGACATCCTAAGGCCTTGACACTGCTACTAGAAGATCCCAACTGAAGCTCTCGCCTACTAGAGTAAGCTCACACTGCCGGTACCAGTTCGTAATCATTGAATCTGCTTCATTAGGAGTCTCTATCCTTAAGGATCGAGCCAACTAATCCGTCAGAATCTTCGAGATCCGATTGAGGGCAGTGACAATAAAAGAATGACTGGCACTTGTGTCTATAAGTACTACATCTAAGGTGGAGTAGAAACAAATTGTGCCTCGTATCATCTCCAGAGTGGCATGATCGTAGGCCTTAGCTTACTAGATCTGAGCTCTCCCCATTCCTCCTACTCCCTGTGGTTAGGGTGGACCACCTGGTGGTGGTGGCGGTAGCATCTCAAAACGTCTCCCACTGCTAGCTACACGGCCAGCTCTTCTGCCACGTCTGCCTGCTCCCTGCGGACTTCCTTGGTCGAACCTCTATCTCTTCTTGGGTGGTCTTTCAACCATCTATTTATAATCCATATGGTGGGTCGGATAGTCACGAGCCATGTGACACTGCCCACCGCATGCATAACACTGCCCACCCCTAGCATGACTGGCTCAGCCTCGGGTGCCCCGCACAACCGACCCGAAATCCTTCGTTCGTCCACCTGTAGGTCTAGTCCACTTGGACCTCTATGTAATATGTCTTTTTCCAGCTACGGAAGACTCCACTACATGACAAATGGTACTGGGTCTCACTACTGGTGACTTCTCAACAAGAAAACTCTTCACTAAGAGGGCTCGCTCTAACACCCCCACCTACGTCGGGATGCTGAGTGAGATCATCGAAGCACTGATCTCCCACCTGAGTCCCTTCTCAATGGTCTGGGCCCTGAAGAATGGTCCATGAACCATATCTATGGAGTATCATGAGAGTTCAGTGAACCTCGCTGAGTACTGAGCCATAGTCATGCTTCCCCTGCTGCAGATGAAGAATCTCCTGAATGCGCACTGCATGAAGAGTCTCTAGGACATAATCTGTCCGAAAAAGGCTCTCAAAGTCTACCTAGAGAACAATTCCCTCATTGTGAGCCTGAAGTATCAAGATCCATCATCTGCCTACTACTTCCTGTAGAAGACTGGCAGAAAGGATCACCATGGGATTGGTAAGTGTCCCTACCAGTTGGAAGACTCTCACCACAGCCTCCAGCCAATCCTTAGCCACCTGTGGGTCCATCTCTCTCATGAACCTGGGTGGCCTCTAGCATTGGAACTCATTTAACATGCACAAGCAGCGTGCACCCTCTGCTGTTAGGGCTAGTGGCATCGGTGGACCAATAGGTAATGGTACTGTTGGTGCATCTACTGGAAGAGGTCCCTGAACCAAGGCCTCATTGCTCGATGGGCTATTAGTGCATACTATATCTAGAACCCTATTTGGCTATCTGTGTGGAGGAATCCTGAAAATAAACAGGTGATCAATGGTCAAAAGGGTATATCTGGTGAGCTTAATCAATGAGATCATAAAGAAAACTCTTTAAAACACACACACAATTAGTGTTTTCGTGCACTGAGTCAGAAATCAGAAGTGAGGGTCCTGGTGTATAGATACGTTGGCCACCACACCAACACTAGATTTCCTAAACTGATAACCATACTCAATACACTTAACACTATTGTTATTAAAAGAAAGATCAGAGTCATATGTTCTACGGTAAAACCGACTCCTCTAATACCAATCTGTCATAACTCGTCCCCCATGGCCCGTGTCATGGATACCCCAAGCCCGCCTTCCATAGGTCAGGGGCTGGCCACTAGCACCGAAAGGCGTATTCCCTTAAAATGGGAAGTCATTGCCTTGATAACCTGTAAACACATGCAACCAAGCACGTAGAAAGATACGAACACAAGTAAAACATATATAAAAATTAGTGCTGAAAGTAAAAAAGGTGTCAGAATACAAGTCCAACTATAAAGGTACAAGTACCACTAAAAAACAATACAACTGAAGGAAAAGGAAAGTAGCAACCTAGTCATCCTCCGAGGTTCCTAACTGAAGGGTAGGTACAGATCACCTCCTCGGAACTCCACACCCTCCCGTCTCCTCTGCATACCGACATGTTGTATTCTCCACCTTCGGGCTCCGTCTAGTCCTGGTACCCTCAGCCTCGATCAGCGTTGTCTATCGTCTGCACCAAACACAACAAGGTGTGGGCATAACCTGTGTAGGGGTGAGTATAACAATAATTAGTAGGGACCCCGAGACCCTCAAGGTCTCACAAAATCCACAAAGGATAAACCACAAGGCATGAAATCAACTGACAACCCTACTTAGGTATATGCCCAAACATATACCTAAGTTTTCAAGTATACCCATCTCAATCATGAGGAAACACATAGTCCAACTCAAAAGCCCAAAGATCAACTCTTCTACAAAAGAAGGAGTACCACGATGGTAAGTACAACTCAGGTACGCCACAATGAAGAATACCACCAAGGAATTACTACAAAGGAATGTATCGCTCAGGTATTAAATCAGCTCACACTAGGTATAACTTAAGTACAATAGTAGAAATGATTAGATGTAACTACTTAATCATCTAACTATGTTATGAGGCACTGCTACTGACCCACACAGGATTGCTCAGTGCTGACCGATACAGGATCCCTTGGTGTTGACCCACACAGGATCGCTAGGTGTTGTCCCATACAAGATTTATATTTATTCTTCACATCACCGATAGATATTGTGTTCTTGTAATATGCTTGCTCATCTCCTGGAGGGTTCACTCCTAAATCCACTAGTCAATACCCCAAAATCCAATAATTCCCACGAAGAAGTATCACAAAGGACTGACATGCCATAGGGGTCTCAATGCAACAAACGGTGTGTCAATCAAATGCCCAATCTATGATATATTAACCTTTTAGTCCCGAGGGCTCGGTTGGATTCGTGCTCGAACCAACCCGACTGTAAACCAAATTTATCCAAATCTCAATTGGGGTATACTAAAAGGGGTCGTCTCCCTCCGAGCCTTCTAGTGCCACTGACGGTTCGTCAAACGGAAACCTGGTGCCAAAGTTATGGCCGAGAGAGTGAAAAGTTTGAAGTTGGCCAAGGTCTAGACCGACCCAGTCAGATCGACCCCGACCGACCCGACCCAATTCAAGTTGACCTGGCCCGCTGGGTCTGGTCCATCCCACTGGGTCCGGACTGGCCCACTAGGTCCGGCCCGACCTGTTGGGCCCGACCTTGCTGGGGGGGCACGGAGGCTGCGAGGGCTGCGGGATGCTGCATGGGGGGGTGAGGGCTGTGGGGTGGCGAGGCAGCAGGGGCTGCAAAATCCATAGGGTCCACAGAGTCCGCGGGGTGGGATGCAGGTCCGTGAGGTGGTGAGGCCACAGGGTGGTGTGGATGGCCATAAGGAAGTGAGGCCACGGGGTGGCATGGAGGGTCGTGGGGCGCCGCGAAGGGATGTGGGGCACTACGAAGGCCAAGAGGGCCATCACCTTTGTCTCGGTCGGCGGTGTGCCGGCCACGGCATCCGTTTGTCATCATGGTACAAAGTCGCCTTCTTCCATCACGAAGAACACACCATTCAAGAAGAACATTGGAGGGTTCGGGCAATGTTTGTTTGGCCTGAACCCTCCGCGTTAGATCGGTAGCAAGTGTCTCAACAAAATCATGAATGAAGAATGTCAAAACCTACAACCTCCCTCAAGGATCATTCCCAAACCTGCAAAACAAAACATCCACAGATCAACTAGTTAGATAGTTGATCAGCATTATTTGTTTCAGAAGGGAAGGACATGGGAAACAATAATCACACATAATTAAACCTCTACCTAGGATATTTATCAATGGAGGTCACGAGGAAAGAGACGAAGTCATTGGAGATAGACGGACATCAGTGACATCAGTATTTCCTCGATCGTCAGTCCGTTGTCATTGAAGACGTTCCTCACCGGCGTGAGCGTTCTTCATTGGGGAGTGTGTTATTCATTGGAGAAAATAATCCTCCAAAAGGATCTCCTCTCCCAATTACACCAAAATGTGAAAGTATCCCCCCTATTAATTTAATTTCATCAAATTAAAATGTTGGAAAAATCAATTATACTACGTTGGCATAATTAATTGGCTCAAATTAATGAGAGGAAAGGGTTAATGGGGAGTTCAGAGGTTACTCCCCCATTAAGAGGGGTAGGGTGGTCCCCGCCGCTAAATTCAAAATGGGGGTTAGTTCAGGTGGTCCCCACATCTAAACATCCACATGGGTGGTTTAGGCTCAGGTCATCCCCACCACCATAACCCATAATGAGGGGTTTCAACAAATAAAATAAAAATGTTAACATTTTTATTTATTTCATTCTTTCACGAAAAACACAACAACTATCTTTCAGTCTTGACCCACTACAGTTGAGGTGAAGGTCTCCTTAAGTGAATATCGGCATTGAGGATTCAACGGTGCACTCATATTTCAATTCCGAGCACTGTTTCAAAAGTTACAAAAACCCGCTCGCACGTTTATTGAACGTGCCTGAAACAAATTTCAGAAATTCATTCTGGGCACACTAGGCCTCAGAATCATGCACCGTCAATTTTCACGGACTCGTAAAATTCCCATATAATTTAAAAAAAAATTAAAAAAAATATGGAATTTCTTGGACATTACAATAAATATCACATCTTATTAGATAAATATTCATTGCATTACATGACGATCCAAACCAGATTCATATAAATCTAGTCCCTTCAATATATTAGATGCATAAATAATTGGTTCATAAGGGAACCACATCATCTCCTGCTTAGTTCATCATAAAAAGAACCTTTCTATGGAATATAATACAAAACACCATTCTTCTTAAACTTGGAAAATGAAACATAAGAAAATATGAGCTATAATGATCATTAAGGGTAAAAAAAGAGATATTGATGATCTTTTAATCATAAAAAGAGTATAAGGGTTTCATAACATGAGTTTAATGTTTTTAATTCAATACATACATATTATAGATCATAATATTGAGTCATGGAAAAAATCTTGGCAATTCATAAGATAGGAATCGTAAAGAAATCAAAGAACATAAGCTATAAGAGAATATCTTTGGCACAAGACATGGAATTATGGAATAAACATAAGCATTGAAAAACTTATATCAAGGATACTAACCAAGACATTCATAACATATTAGGCTTGGACTAACCACTCATGTAGCTACTTTGAGATTGGGATAACCTTTCGTGTACCCTATTTTGGGCTTGGGATAACGTATCAAGTACCCTTTGAGCATGTTGAAAATTAATCATTACCTAATTAATTAGAGGGAGATATAGCTACATAAATTCATTTAATGAAAATCATTTATATCTCTTCCAAAATATAAAAAAATACCCATTATTTCATAACCCATTAAGATAAATGGGTTTTAAAAACATTTATCAATATCATAACCCATTGAAAATGAATTCGTATTATAAAAATGTTATCATTATAAACATAACACATAAAAATAAATAATAAGGATGTTATCTTGGGATCATAAACAAAATAAGGTTTAATTTACATCAAAATAATAATAATCTAATATGGAAAATGATTTTGAAAGATCACATAGAACATTTCTTAAGGAAAATCACCTTTCCATTTTGAAATCTCTTCATTAAAATATAAAAATTTCCAAAATATTATGGAAATTTTTTATTTTAAAATATCCATAGAAACATTATAAGGAATATTAAATTCATTGAGTATTCATGATGCCATGAAATTCTATTCATGTCATATAAGTTAAATGAAAACATTACTTTACACTTGTAAAAAATCATATAGTGCCTCATTCAAAAAATTAAATGTTAATTATTTTAGAACATTTTTTTCTAAATTAAAAAAAATCAGAAAAATATAATTTATAAAACCAAAGTAAAATATTAAAAACCTTTATTTAAAATAGTTTTAGATAACATGGATATGGAATAAAATGGTTTTTTTACCAAAGATAAACATAAAGTCGATTATTCATAAAAAGTTATTTTCATTCTCTTTAATAGTTAAAGTGAGGAAATAAGTTGAAAATGTATATTTTAAAGAAAAAATAGAGGATATAAAAATTCATCAGTTTCTTGAGAGTTATATCATTTTATTTTATCATCATAAACATAATCATAAACAAACCAGATAAAATATGAGATTCTGAAATAAAACCCTTACCACTTTAGTAAAATTTGAAACGTAAGCCCCATAAAAGAGAGAACCTTAGATGGATATCTAAATCCCATTCATATTTACAATGATAAAATAAATTCATGTATATAATACGGGCCAAAAAAAATAAACAAGCGATGTATAATGAATGTTTCCCACATAAATAAAAGTGAGACAAAAATCCCTTACCTTGAGTTCCACTTACTTCAAAGGCGTTCAATACAATTAAAAAAACAAAAATAAATTTATTATACTTCAATATGATAATCAAATAAACTATTATTATATCATATATATTCTTTATAAGTATATATTTAGAGTCATAAATTATGGTTGTGATCGAAAAATAATTAGATTGTTCATGGAGATGGTAGGTCATACATATGCATTAATGTTGTTTTCATTTTTTAACAGATTGAGAAAAAGAAAGGTAATTAATAATTTAAATTTAAATAATTATTATTATATCGTATAATTAATATATATTAATCATATCTATCATCATTAATATCCAATTAAAATATAAAAGAAAAAATAATCACATCACATCATGGAGTTAGTAGTCCACACGTATCCAAGAGCGACATTATCATTTTCCATCGGTTTAGAAGGAAAGAAGGTAGATATTAAATTATTATTATAGAATCATAATTATGTCATGAATATCTCATATAAAAAAGTAAACAAATAAATACCATCTATGAAATTTGGTTATGGAAAATGAATTGTACCACTATGTGGAGATAGTAATATATACGTACATATGAGCAATACTTTCACATCCCATTTGATGTAATGTGGGTGGATAATGGTAGTTTTATAATAAAAATTAAATTTATTAATATCAAGTATAATAAATTTTGTATTTTATGATAAATATAAAATATTGAGATTAATTAGAAGAAGAAATAAATTGAAATAGGTTGGGAAAGACAACTACCTCTCTTTCAGTAGAACTCCTTCAGAACCATTATTAAGGAACATAGGGTTGGTATTTTGGGGATATAATCTCCTAAAAACGTGTATAAGGATGTTAATTTGACAATTTTGAATGGATTTATCGATAAATATATCTCAAAGTGGGGTAAAGAATAGAAATAAAGGTTTTCCTTTATAAGGGAGGGAGAGGACACACTTGGAATTTCTTAAAAGATTAAACTATAATACAGTAATTCTCAATAAAAAAGGTTTTAAATGGCCTATAAATGGAAAATGAATATAATATTCTACCATATATTACCCTTTTTCATATTTTATTATTTATAAGATCATTTAGTAATTTAATAAAATGTTATCTTGATGAAATATCATTGATGTCATATTTGACACTATTCATTAAATTCGATATAAAATACATAAATAAAAGATTTAAATTCATATATATTTATTTTAAATTACACGAATATGTTGCATTTATCTAAAAAATATGTTTAACACATTAAATAAATCAAATTATATTACTTTTAATATTTTTAAAATCATTTATTATATATTTTTTATTATTTGGAAAAATATTACATCGATGATGCATAAACATTTAAAATCAAGGAAAAATTACTAAAAATTAGAAATAAATCACTTCCATAAAAATAATTTCATTAAAATTAAAATATTTATCAATTGTTTACATAACTATTTTCTCCCTATGTTAATACATAAAAGATATTTAAGATGAAGAGAGTGACACTTTGTAACTTTCTTTATTCTAAATATTATAAACATCATTTTCCAAGAAAAACGTTAATTATATAAATAATTTTTAATCCTATATAGTTAAGGGTAAAATTAAATAATATGTTAAGAATAAATATGAAAAATTATCTCTTTTATCCATTATTAACCTGATTTACCCTTTATGAAGGTGACAAATTTTACCACATTTACTATTCATATTAACCAAAAATAAAAGGGACATATATTCAAAATACGAACCTCTTGAATATAAGAACAAAATTAATTTTATCATGTTTAATACATATATGTGTCATAAAATAATTTAAATTTAAGTGTCCCAAAAGTGAAAAAACCCATTTTTTAGAAAAATATAAATTTTAAGAAAAAAAAACAAATTTATTTTTATATCAAACTGATGAGATGAATGTTAACAATATTTTATTGAATATATTGTGTAAAATTTCATTAGAATGATTCAATAATAGTGAAAATTATAATTCATTAGGATTAAAATACATTTCAAAATTAAAATTTTTTTTTAGGAAAGCATTTCCTTTTTGAAAATGTTTTTTCATATCTAATTAATTGATAAAAAATGAGTTATTTTTATAAATGTGTATGCCATAATTTTTCATAACTTATTTAGACATATTCATACCATACAATGCCACAGTAAGTTGATAACATATAATAATGATATTCTAATAGTATTTCGTGGTTTTTTAGACTAGTTGTTGCTTGTAACATAAGCTATCAATGAAATAACCTTATTCGAAAAAATATATTTCATAAAATCTCTAAGTGTTACATTCTACCCCCATTAAAATTAATATGACTCCTGAAATTCATCACCATGATACATATAAGTAAGTTTATCTTTGTTTCATTTTATCATCGAGTTCCCATATATCATTCTCAAATTTCTTATCTCTCCAGAAAATGGTGACCAAGTCAGTGGTATTTTTTTATATAACTCTCTCTCTCTTTGGGATCTAGAATCTTCGTTGAGTGTTCATCTAAGTGACATTTTTCTCCAATGTTATGACCTCTGGATGTATTATAAGTGATGTATTAGGTACATAATTCCTCAGGGGAGATATATATAACACATAACGAACTTGATAAAGATTCAGGGGAAGTGCTAATTGATAAGCTTCCATCCTAACATGAATGATATACATAGGTATCATCATAAACTTATTTCAAAATATCATCACCCTATTCTAGGAATATACTCATAGGAATTCATTTTCACTAACTACAAACATTATCTCTTTTTAGTTAACGTCGTTATAAATTTTTTCCCAACTCTATGCTACAATTATATATATCTAATAGATCTAACATTCTCTACCATTTCCTTAATTAGGTCATGTCCCAATAGGTTTATTTCTCTGGCATCATTCCAGTTTATTGGAGCTATTTTATTTCTATCACAGAGGGATTCATTAGGATCTATATGAATATTTTAGAGAAAGCTATTATTGTATGATAATTCTTCCAATGGAAGATATTGATCCCAACCACCATTGAATTTCATCGAGAAACATCTCAATATGTCTTCTATAGTTTGAATAGTTATCTTAGACTGACCATATGTCTGAAGAAGATATGTTTTGCTAAAATTAAATTATATATCCCCATCATACTAAATACTTCACCAGAACTATGAGGTAAACAACATATATCAATCAAATACAATGGAATGTGGTAATCCAGGAACCCTTACCACATCCTTAATATATATCGAGGAAATATAATCAAAAGAGTAATATTCTTTAATATAGATAATGGGTGTTAAATTTTTAATGTCATCGACTACATCCCATATGGAATCGTTCTGTTCAGCCATTTTGGGGAGCCCAATGTTAAAATCAATGGTGATGTTTTCACACTTCCACTCTAGTATAGGAAATGTTTGTAACATCCCCTTAAAATTTTGTATCTCAACATTAAATTCAAAAAATACCAAACCCTGAGATACAAAGTTTGTAACATCTCTTTTCATATAACCCAAAAAATAATCTTTCAAATATATATACATATGAGTACTTACAGAATAAATGGGGAATGAAGAACTATTTGATTCATCAAATAGATCCTTTTCAAAACTGGTATAGAGGGGACAAAAACATGATTTCTGAAACTTATTACTCCATCCCAATTAAGGTTAAAATCGTGAACATTTCTGACATTCTTCTACAGCTCCACATCTTTCTTCTAAATATCTTTAACCCTTACATAGATAGATGTTTGAAATCTAATTTGATCCAGACAATATTTTTACCCAAACCATTAATATTTAAATCTCCATCCTTTTAAAATATATAAATATTGGATCTTTTATGGTCCTCATCATAGATAATCTTGCATGATTATTTCAACTCAAAGCATCGAATCCATTTTTTTTCTTTCCTAGGGTAGAAATGTATTGAGCATTCAAAATCAATAATCAACTCTAACCATATTTTCCAATGTATATTCATCCTTTTTTGAGTGAATATTTACTTTTCAATTTTTTGATCGGTATATATTTCACACATTTCCTCATAAAGTAAATGCTTCCATATATTTAATGAAAATTGTTCCATATCTAACTCCAAATCATGAGTTGGGTAATTTTTTTATGAACCTTCAATTGTTGTGAGGAATAATCTATAACCATATCATTTTTCATGTGGACGGTTTCCAATATGTTTTACAGTACATCACTATATAATACCAAAACTTCTCCATTATAGGGTAATGTAAGCATAGATATGTTGACTAACTGTATCAACTCAGGTTTTGGCCCTGTCAGGTTTTGGAATATTTCTATGAATAATTCCAGAGCTAGGCGCAAAGACGGCGTGCAATTCTGAGGCCCGGTGTGCCCGGAATTAATTTTATAAAAATATTAAGTATTTTTTTAAATTATACACGTGGAAGGGGTGTGATATCTCCTAAATGGTATCTTGGTAAAGGAATCTGAGGGCACACTTGCATCCGGAACGTGTCGTTTACCCTAGGTGAGGTAAAAACTTTGTGGGCGTGGGCCGACTGTGGAAAAGGCCACCAGGGGCGTTTTCGTAAATAAATGGAAAATTTAATTTACGAACATTGGCTAGAATAACATCTGAACGGAGTATCAGATCAAAAATCTGAGTTTTCCTTTGTGTTCAGAATGGTGTGTTTACCCTAAGGGTGGCTTTACTTTTTCCTGCATCGGGCATCGGGCGGAGGTGCATCGGGAGCCAGAGATATTTAAAAAAAATATCTTCTTACCCCCCCTCCTCGTGTAGAATGTATGATGAATATAAGAGGAGTTCCTCCTCCTTCCTCCTCATTCTCCTCACCTTCTGATGGTGAATCTGTGGCCGAATTGCATGATCAAGGTGCCATCGAGCTCATATTTCAACGGAGAACGTTCCAGGATCGTGCAGCGGAAGTTTTGGAGCGCGGATCGTCGGTGTTTCGCCCGTGAGGTAGGAGGTTTGAGTTTTAGACACCCTCATCCCATTTTTGTGTAATTTTTCTTCAAATGTTTGTAAAGTTTTTTTATTTCGGTTCCTGAGGTTTCCAAAACATTTTTCGGATCTGAATTTGGAGCACTAGGGTGCTCTTGGTTGCTCCCGGATGTTTTCCAGCGGAAAACACGGTTTTCCAGCGATGAGGGTGGCGGCCATGGTGGATTCTGGTGATGCGGCAATGGAACTGCAGTGGCATGGTGGTTTCTGGTGGGGGCACGGTAGAATCCAGTGGCGGCGCGGCAGTTTCCGGCAGCAGCGCGGCGGTTTCCGGTGGTGGTTTCCGGCGACGCGGGCAGTGGTCCAACCAGGTTTTTCGAGGGGTTCTTTGAACCCCTTTAACTCACAAACTGGAAGTCCGATTTGAGATCCATTTGCGGAGATGTGAAGCTTGCGTCGAACCAGACCTCCTGATATTCTTTAGGGAATTTTTATGGGTTGGGTTTTTGGTTCGGGGCCATGAAACTTTGAAAATAATAATAATATTTTATTATTCTCAACTTTAGTCCGCCGAAACATTTACACGAAGTGTCCGATTGACGTTTCGTCAATGGCGTTGAGGCCCTAATGGTGCGGCGGACTATTCTAGTTGGTCTCTGGGTGTTGGGACCGAGTTTGGGGTGCGGGACCTATGAGGCCCGATTTGGGGCGTTTACAGAGAAACACAACTTTCTCACAAGGAGTTTGATTTTGGCAGATGAATAGTCGATCCTTTGTGATTTTCCTAGAGGATCGCAATGGTGTGACCCGTTTGGTGTGTTCTAGGATCGAGGTGTGGGCCCACCCAGGCTGGCTTTGGTGAATAGTACCTTTTTTCACCGGGTGTCCGTTTCGGATGAACTAGTAGTCGATCCTGTGTGTTTTTTCGAGGGGATCGTCGTGGTATGATACGCTTGATGAGTTTTGGGACTGTTGTGTGGGCCCCGCATGGGATATCTATGCTGAATAGTACATTTTCACCAGTTGTCTGTTTCAAGTGAGTAAGCAGCCTATCCTGCGTGTTTTTTCTCGTGGATAGCGGTGGTGGCCTCGGTATCGTCCTTGGTGACGCGTACTGTGGCGTTGTTGCGGGTCACTCGGGTTAGTGACATTTGGACCAACAGTGGTTGAGTGTACTACCTTGGTTCGTTCCAATGGGGGTTCATGAGGACTCACAACCTTAGTATAGGTTTTTGATCCTCTCGATGGGATGTTTAAACTGTAAGAGTTGTGGCATCCCTCTAGTGGGCCTAGAGCGGGATCCTCAAGCATCGTTTCCCCTAGATTGGGTTCTTGGTATCGCTATGACCGCTTATCCACAGGCAGCAATCCCCTATCTAGCAGGTTAACCCCCTAGGGTTTCTGGCATCATCAGAATATGATCCCCTACACAGTGGTCCGTGCTCAGTAGTGTTGTGGTATCATCGGTTATATGATCCCCAACTCTAAATGAAGATTATAATATGGTTTCAGTATTGTTGTTTATACGATCCCCTACTTAGTGTGTGGTTTCTGTAGGGTTTTGGAATCATCAGTTCGATCTGATACATCATGATTTATTCCAGATAGAGTTTCGGTATCATCGTGACCACCTATACGTGGGTTATGATCCTCTATCTGACTGATGAGTTTCTGCTGAGTGCCAGATCTGGTTGTCGTATCCCCCAGCAGATCCAGGGAGTGATCCCCTATATGTGAGATCTACGAATGCCAGATCGGGTTGCGGTATCCCCCAACGGACCCTGGGAGTGATCCCCTATCAGTGATATCTTCGTATATCGGTGTGGGATTTGGTTTCCCCTGTTGTACCTCTCGTACCCCTCGTGGTTTAATTTTCATGATCACAATCACTTTCCTTTTTATCTAATCTTGTTTTCAAGTGTTTTTGTTAATAGGCATGATTTCAGGAGCAAGAAGTGGCAAAGGAGGAAAAGTGGACTGTTTTCATGTCCACCGGCCAACCGGTGGCTTCACCACCGGCCAGCTGATAGAACCCAGACAGAAGGCTGAGCCACTGCCTCAGCACCGGCCAACCGGTGGCCTCAGCACCGGCCAGCCGGTGGTGCCTGGGCAGAAGGGACACCTACTGCCTCCTCACCGGCCAACCGGTGGCCTCAGCACCGGCCAGCCGGTGGAGCCTGGACAGAAGGATGTTCCCTCTGTCAAGGCACCAGCCAACCGGTGGCTCTGTACCGGTCAGCCGGTGAGCTCAGTCAAACTAGCTGTTGGGCCTTTGACCAGGCTTGTCCACTTGACTCCCAACGGCTCCGAAGGCCTCTCCAACGGCTCCGAAGACCCCCAAAGGCCATTTGAGGGTTCCCCCTCTATAAATAAAGGACTAGGAAGCCCCGGAACACAAGAGAATCATACGGAAGCCCACGGACACATTTTTGATCATTTGGCGAACCTCCGGCGCATTCCCTCAAGGAACCCTCACTTGCTCCAACTCACTTCCACATCCAAGGAGCACCATCAAAGAATCTTGGGAGCTCTCTTCATCAACTTCATCAATCCTTTGGTGCCCAAGGCTTCCCCCATTACGGTTTTTCTTTTTTTATTTATTTTGAGCGTCAATTTGGGTTTGTGCCTACAAACCCCTCTTTCTCTCATCTCCCTTTCATTTGGGTTCTCACACCACCTTCAAGGTGTGAAGAGGTTAGTCAAGACTTCCCTTTAAAAGGCTTGAGTCATAGGTGAGCTAGCCTTCACCTGTAAGAAGGCTAGTGGGTTCTTTCTCAACCATTAAAAGCAAGCTGTAATAGGTTCTAGACTAACCTTAAAGTCTAGTGGGTTTCTTGCTAAAACCATTAAAAAGCAAGCGGTAGTAAATCTCTCAACGGTTGAGTTGGGAGTGAAGACGTAGGCTTGGGTTTAAGCCGAACTCCGTTATCAAGTTGCGTGTCTTGCCTCTTTTATTTCCTCTGCACTTTTAACTTTGATTTTAAATTGTTAATTATTTTTTAAAAGTCAATTCACCCCCCCTCTTTCCATCACTTCTCCGCCTAACAATTGGTATCAAAGGAAATTTTGAGTAATACCTTAACCGGTTTCAAATTTAAGATCCATTGTGATGGATTCAACTTCTTTCGCCCCCGAAGGCTATTCTTTGGGTCGTGCTCCATTTTTTGATGGAACCGACTACACTTATTGGAAAACCCGCATGACCACTTTTCTTAGAAGTATAGGTTATCCTATTTATAGAATTGTCATGCATGGTTACTCTCTCTCATCTCCCGATGAATCCAAATAGACTCAAGCCGACATTAAAAATTTCGAGCTTGATGGCAAAGCCATGAACGCTCTTCATTGCGGCCTTGATCGTAATGAATTCGATCGAGTTTCCACATGCACCTCATCACATGAAATCTGGAAACTTTTGGAGGTTACCCATGAGGGGACCAACAAAGTGAAGGATACTCGATTGGACATGTACCGTCAAGATTTTGAGTCTTTTACCATGCATCCATATGAAAATATTACTAAAATGTTTACTCGTTTTACTGATGTTTGCAATGGGAGAAATTCCCTTGGTGATGATGTTTCTGCAGAAACGAAGGTCATGAAGATCCTTTGGATCTTACCAATCTCATGGGCACCAAAAGTCACGGAAATCCAAGAAGCAAAAGACATCAAGAACATGCCGGTCGAAGAGCTCATCGGATCCCTCATGACCTATGAGATCACCATAAGGAGGCAAGCTGAAAAGGAAGGCAAACCGATCAAAAATCCAAAGAACATCGCCTTCAAAGTTCAACAAGAAGAAAGCTCCTCCTCCTCATCATCTTCCTCTTCAAGCGGCGATTCCGAAATGGAGAATCTTGCCCGCAAGATGCACAAATTCATGAAGAAGCACAAAAAGAAGAAATCCCGCAAGGCTCGAAAGGAAAAACACGACGAAAAATCCGAGCCCGAGGTAACATGCTATGGGTGTGGCAAGAAAGGCCATTACAAGCCCGATTGTCCACTCAACAAGAAAAAGGCCAAGCAAAAGGAAAAGAAGAAGGCTTTCAAGGCCACATGGAGTGATAGCTCCACATCCTCCTCCTCCTCCTCCTCAAGTGAGAACGGTAAAAAATGCCTAATGGCATTTCATGAGGTAACATCTTCAGACTCCTCATCCTCTAGTTCTTCAAATTCTTTCAATAATTTATCTTATGAGGATCTCCAACATTCTAGAGATCAATTGGAGGAAGGTTTTCATGAACTTTCTTCAAAATTTGTTGCTTTAAAAAAGAATTTCAAAAAACTCTCTTCCGAAAAGGAACAACTTCTCAAAGAAAAGGAAGAGTTGTCCCTCAAAGTCCAAAACCTTCCCGATGTTGATTCTATGGAATCAACAATCAAAGATTTAAGGGAATCTCTCGCCAAGTTCACCCAAGGTGAACAAAATTTGACCAAACTCTTTGGTTCCCAACGCATATCTAGAACCACCGAAGGGCTTGGATATTCCAATCAAGCTTCCTCTTCCCATGCTCCAACTATTTTTGTAAGGGGGATCTCCCAATTTCAATTTTGTAATTATTGCAAAAATCCCGGTCACTTAATTTATGAGTGCGATTGCAAAAATGCCCGGTATGGAAGGCCCAAAACTATTTTCTTTAATGATGAATTTCAAAGGAGAAGACCCGCCACTAGACAAGTGTGGATTGAAAAATCCCTTTTAGGGAGTCTCACCAGACCAAAATTTGTCTCGGTTTCAAAATCCCCTCCCCGGTGATTTGTTGTTTTTATTTAGGGGGAGTTAGGATTGTTTAAGCCTTTTTTATTTCAATTTCAAAATTTTCATTTCAAAATTCTCAATTCAAAATTTTCGATTCAAAACTTTCAATTCAAAATTCTCAATTCAAAATTTTCGATTCAAAACTTTCAATTCAAAATTATCAATTCAAAATTTTCGATTCAAAACTTTCAATTCAAAATTCTCAATTCAAAATTTTCGATTCAAAACTTTCAATTCAAAATTCTCAATTCAAAATTTTCGATTCAAAACTTTCAATTCAAAACTCTCAATTCAAAATTTTCGATTCAAAACTTTCAATTAAAATTTCAAAAATTTCAATTGGTTTAAAATCTCTATCTTGTTTTTCAACTCATTCCCTCAATCAAGTTTTATGCCCCGTGCTATTTTGATAATCACAAAGGGGGAGAAATTCTTGGTTGATTGGGGGAGAAATCTTTCTCTCATGCTTTACTTTACTTTGCTTTATCCTTTAAATCATACCTCTAATTTCAGTCTTTTACATTGCTTGTTTTGGTGATTGTGATCATCAAAATAGGGGGAGATTATTGTACCTCTCGTACCCCTCGTGGTTTAATTTTCATGATCACAATCACTTTCCTTTTTATCTAATCTTGTTTTCAAGTGTTTTTGTTAATAGGCATGATTTCAGGAGCAAGAAGTGGCAAAGGAGGAAAAGTGGACTGTTTTCATGTCCACCGGCCAACCGGTGGCTTCACCACCGGCCAGCCGATGGAACCCAGACAGAAGGCTGAGCCACTGCCTCAGCACCGGCCAACCGGTGGCCTCAGCACCGGCCAGCCGGTGGTGCCTCGGCAGAAGGGACACCTACTGCCTCCTCACCGGCCAACCGGTGGCCTCAGCACCGGCCAGCCAGTGGAGCCTGGACAGAAGGATCTTCCCTCTGTCAAGGCACCGGCCAACCGGTGGCTCTGTACCGGTCAGCCCAGTCAAACTAGCCGTTGGGCCTTTGACTAGGCTTGTCCACTTGACTCCCAACGGCTCCGAAGGCCTCTCCAACGGCTCCGAAGACCCCCAAAGGCCATTTGAGGGTTCCCCCTCTATAAATAAAGGACTAGGAAGCCCCGGAACACAAGCGAATCATACGGAAGCCCACAGACACATTTTTGATCATTTGGCGAACCTCTGGCGCATTCCCTCAAGGAACCCTCACTTGCTCCAACTCACTTCCACATCCAAGGAGCACCATCAAAGAAGCTTGGGAGCGCTCTTCATCAACTTCATCAATCCTTTGGCGCCCAAGGCTTCCCCCATTACGGTTTTTCTTGTTTTATTTATTTTGAGCGTCAATTTGGGTTTGTGCCTACAAACCCCTCTTTCTCTCATCTCCCTTTCATTTGGGTTCTCGCACCACCTTCAAGGTGTGAAGAGGTTAGTCAAGACTTCCCTTTAAATGGCTTGAGTCATAGGTGAGCTAGCCTTCACCTGTAAGAAGGCTAGTGGGTTCTTGCTCAACCATTAAAAGAAAGCTGTAATAGGTTCTAGACTAACCTTAAAGTCTAGTGGGTTTCTTGCTAAAACCATTAAAAAGCAAGCGGTAGTAAATCTCTCAACGATTGAGTTGGGAGCGGAGACGTAGGCTTGGGTTTAAGCTGATCTCCGTTATCAAGTTGCGTGTCTTGCCTCTTTTATTTCCGCTGCAATTTTAACTTTGATTTTAAATTGTTAATTATTTTTTAAAAGGAAATTCACGCCCCCTCTTGCCATCACTTCTCCGCCTAACAATTGGTATCAAAGGAAAATTTGAGTAATACCTTAACCGGTTTCAAATTTAAGATCCATTGTGATGGCTTCAACTTCTTTCACCCCCGAAGGCTATTCTTTGGGTCGTGCTCCATTTTTTGATGGAACCGACTACACTTATTGGAAAACCCGCATGACCACTTTTCTTAGAAGTATAGGTTATCCTATTTATAGAATTTTCATGCATGGTTACTCTCTCTCATCTCCCGATGAATCCAAATGGACTCAAGCCGACATTAAAAATTTCGAGCTTGATGGCAAAGCCATGAACGCTCTTCATTGCGGCCTTGATCGTAATGAATTCAATCGAGTTTCCACATGCACCTCATCACATGAAATCTGGAAACTTTTGGAGGTTACCCATGAGGGGACCAACAAAGTGAAGGATACTCGATTGGACATGTACCATCAAGATTTTGAGTCTTTTACCATGCATCCATCTGAAAATATTACTGAAATGTTTACTCGTTTTACTGATGTTTTCAATGGGAGAAAGTCCCTTGGTGATGATGTTTCTGCAGAAACGATGGTCAAGAAGATCCTTTGGATCTTACCAAGCTCATGGGCACCAAAAGTTATGGCAATCCAAGAAGCAAAAGACATCAAGAACATGCCGGTCGAAGAGCTCATCGGATCCCTCATGACCTATGAGATCACCATGAGGAGGCAAGCTGAAAAGGAAGGCAAACCGATCAAAACTCCAAAGAACATCGCCTTCAAAGTTCAACAAGAAGAAAGCTCCTCCTACTCATCATCTTCCTCTTCAAGCGGCGATTCCGAAATGGAGAATCTTGCCCACATGATGCACAAATTCATGAAGAAGCACAAAAAGAAGAAATCCCGCAAGGCTTGAAAGGAAAAACATGACGAAAAATCCGAGCCCGAGGTAACATGCTATTGGTGTGGCAAGAAAGGCCATTACAAGCCCGATTGTCCACTCAACAAGAAAAAGGCCAAGCAAAAGGAAAAGAAGAAGGCTTTCAAGGCCACATGGAGTGATAGCTCCACATCCTCCTCCTCCTCCTCCTCAAGTGAAAACGGTAAAAAATGCCTAATGGCATTTTATGAGGTAACATCTTCAGAATCCTCATCCTCTAGTTCTTCAAATTCTTTCAATAATTTATCTTATGAGGATCTCCAACATGCTAGAGGTCAATTGGAGGAAGGTTTTCACGAACTTTCTTCCAAATTTGTTGCTTTAAAAAAGAATTTCAAAAAACTCTCTTCCGAAAAGGAACAACTTCTCAAAGAAAAGGAAGAGTTGTCCCTCAAAGTCCAAGACCTTCCCGATGTTAATTCTATGGAATCAACAATCAAAGATTTAAGGGAATCTCTCACCAAGTTCACCCAAGGTGAACAAAATTTGACCAAACTCCTTGGTTCCCAACGCATATCTAGAATCACCGAAGGGCTTGGCTATTCCAAGCAAGCTTCCTCTTCCCATGCTCAAACTATTTTTGTAAGGGGGAGCTCCCAATTTAAATTTTGTAATTATTGCAAAAATCCCGGGCACTTAATTTATGAGTGTGATTGCAAAATTGCCCGGTATGGAAGGCCCAAAACTATTTTCTTTAATGATGAATTTCAAAGGAGAAGACCCGCCACTAGACAAGTGTGGATTGAAAAATCCCTTTTAGCGAGTCTCACCGGACCAAAATTTGTCTCGGTTTCAAAATCCTCTCCCCGGTGATTTGTTGTTTTTATTTAGGGGGAGTTAGGATTGTTTAAGCCTTTTTGATTTCAATTTCAAAATTTTCATTTCAAAATTCTCAATTCAAAATTTTCGATTCAAAACGTTCAATTCAAAATTCTCAATTCAAAATTTTCGATTCAAAACTTTCAATTCAAAATTCTCAATTCAAAATTTTTGATTCAAAACTTTCAATTCAAAATTCTCAATTCAAAATTTTCGATTCAAAACATTCAATTCAAAATTCTCAATTCAAAATTTTCGATTCAAAACTTTCAATTCAAAACTCTCAATTCAAAATTTTCGATTCAAAACTTTCAATTAAAATTTCAAAAATTTCAATTGGTTTAAAATCTCTATCTTGTTTTTCAACTCATTCCCTCAATCAAGTTTTATGCCCCGTGCTATTTTGATAATCACAAAGGGGGAGAAATTCTTGGTTGATTGGGGAAGAAATCTTTCTCTCATGCTTTACTTTACATTGCTTTATCCTTTAAATCATACCTCTAATTTCAGTCTTTTACATTGCTTGTTTTGGTGATTGTGATCATCAAAATAGGGGGAGATTGTTGTACCTCTCGTACCCCTCGTGGTTTAATTTTCATGATCACAATCACTTTCCTTTTTATCTAATCTTGTTTTCAAGTTTTTTTGTTAATAGGCATGATTTCAGGAGCAAGAAGTGGCAAAGGAGGAAAAGTGGACTGTTTTCATGTCCCCCGGCCAACCGGTGGCTTCACCACCGGCCAGCCGATGGAACCCAGACAGAAGGCTGAGCCACTGCCTCAGCACCGGCCAACCGGTGGCCTCAGCACCGGCCAGCCGGTGGTGCCTGGGCAGAAGGGACACCTACTGCCTCCTCACCGGCCAACCGGTGGCCTCAGCACCGGCCAGCCGGTGGAGCCTGGACAGAAGGATCTTCCCTCTGTCAAGGCACCAGCCAACCGGTGGCTCTGTACCGGTCAGCCGGTGAGCCCAGTCAAACTAGTCGTTGGGCCTTTGACCAGGCTTGTCCACTTGACTCCCAACGGCTCCGAAGGCCTCTCCAACGGCTCCGAAGACCCCCAAAGGCCATTTGAGGGTTCCCCCTCTATAAATAAAGGACTAGGAAGCCCCGAAACACAAGCGAATCATACGGAAGCCCACGGACACATTTTTGATCATTTGGTGAACCTCCGGCGCATTCCCTCAAGGAAACCTCACTTGCTCCAACTCACTTCCACATCCAAGGAGCACCATCAAAGAAGCTTGGGAGCACTCTTCATCAACTTCATCAATCCTTTGGCACCCAAGGCTTCCCCCATTACAGTTTTTCTTGTTTTATTTATTTTGAGCGTCAATTTGGGTTTGTGCCTACAAACCCCTCTTTCTCTCATCTCCCTTTCATTTGGGTTCTCACACCACCTTCAAGGTGTGAAGAGGTTAGTCAAGCCTTCCCTTTAAAAGGCTTGAGTCATAGGTGAGCTAGCCTTCACCTGTAAGAAGGCTAGTGGGTTCTTGCTCAACCATTAAAAGCAAGCTGTAATAGGTTCTAGACTAACCTTAAAGTCTAGTGGGTTTCTTTATAAAACCATTCAAAAGCAAGCGGTAGTAAATCTCTCAACGGTTGAGTTGGTAGCAGAGACGTAGGCTTGGGTTTAAGCCGAACTCCGTTATCAAGTTGCGTGTCTTGCCTCTTTTATTTCCGCTGCACTTTTAACTTTGAATTTAAATTGTTAATTATTTTTTAAAAGGCATAAGCCGAAATCCGTTATCAAGTTGCTTGTCTTGCCTCTTTTATTTCCGCTGCACTTTTAACTTTGATTTTAAATTGTTAATTATTTTTTAAAAGGCAATTCACCCCCCCTCTTGCCATCACTTCTCCGCCTAACATCCCCTTGCGGACCCTAGGAGAGATCCCTGATCCGAGGATTTGGGTGTTTATGTTGTTTCAGCAAGGTTTCCTCAATGACGATATCCGAGGAGCGTGATATCTCGGGTGAGCATATGAGATGTTTGTGTGGGACCCGATGGAGTGTATCTCTTATACGGGTGACATCTGGGATGACAGTGATCATGGAGTGCGTTCTCCTAGTTGTGGACAGTTTCTGGTGATTAGGTCGGTATCTCATGTGGCTTGGTGCGTGAGCTGAGTATATTTGGATTGTTCATGGTGTATGTATGGGCATACACCTGAGCTAAGCTGACTAGTTGTGTTTAGCTGAGGATGGTCACGAGATTATGTTTCTCTCTCATCTGGGTTTCCTGTGGCCGGGATGAGCAGACGGTTGCCTTTCAGATGCTCTCTTTTGTTTTGGGTTTTTGGGGTAGCTACTGAGTATTGTTATACTCACCCATGCACAGGCTTTGCCTGCACATGTTTGTGTCTTGTAAAGACCACAGGACTTTCGACAGAGTCCCAGGAGGACCTGGAGCAGGTGGAGCTTAGTGAGCAGGTTTGACCTGGGTGTATACTAGAGCTGTGTCGATGAGCTTACTGGAAGGTGTTTTGGCAGTGTCTTCCCTCCTTTTGAGCAGGTTGGACACTTTTGTAGTTTTCTTTTGGTTGTCCCTATTTCCCATTTTTTACTTCTATTGTACTCTGGTTGTGCGATAGTTGTATGCATGCATTTACTTTTTCGTTTTATATATCTCTACAGTGTTGCATGGAGGTGTGTGTGGGTGCATGTGTACATGTACCTTAGGCTAATGCCTCCCATGTGTCTGATATCCTTCTCAGCACTAGACGACATCCCCTGGCCTGTTGGAGGAGGACTTGGGGAGTCGCGGCTCGAGCCCCATTTGGTCGGGTCCTGACAGAGTGGTATCAGAGCAGGTTCCACCTTTGGGATCTCAGAGCGTATTTGGCCTAGCTGTGAGATTGGTTTGGGTTGCATAGTGGTAATGTTAGGATGGTTTGAGTTTCGCTTTCAGGCCAGGGACCCCAGTGTTGGTGTGGCGGCCAGCGTATCCATACACTAGGACTCTAATAACCTGCCTTTCGACTCGGGACATTCGTACACAGGTCACAGGGACATAATGGTACATGCATCATATAGGACTGGGTTTTGGGTTTTTCTTTGTCCTTCTTGAGTCACCTTCCCAGATATAATCTTTTACTATGAAGTGTCTTGATTTTATTTCAGGATGCCCCCACGATGACATCTAGCAAGAGTTCCGCAGCAGGATTGTGGGGACGATCCGCCTTGTGTAGAGTTTGTGGACTAGGGCGCAGGTTCTGAGGTTGCACCTACAGGTGGTCCTCCAGTTGAGCCACCACCTGTCGAGAAACTGGTTGTGCTGGAAGTGCAGCATGAGGTTGAGTGCACTGCACGAATTCCAGAGGCAGCGACCTCTGAGGTTCTGGGGTGATCCAGACACTCAAGCAGCTGATGACTGGCTCGATGTAGTCACCCATGTTTTCCGCCTAGTGAGGAAACCTCCAGATCAAATGGTGGTCCTAGCTGCGATCCTTCTGCATGGTTCGGCCGGGTGATGGTGGAGCCTAGTGATGTAGTACCATGATGAGGAGACGCTCACGTGGGTAGAGTTTGAGCGGCTCTTCAGGGAGGAGTTCTATCTAGTAACGCAGAGGTCAGTGTGGATTCAGGAGCTTCTGCAGCTTTGGAAAGAGGTCATAACTATGTCGAAGTACTCAGAGAGGTTTACTGACCTGTCATGCACTCCCTAGATATGGTTCGAGACCCGTTCTTTAGGGATAGGACCTTCGATCAGGGTTGACATAGAGACATCCGAGCAGGTGTGGTTTCTTTTTGCCTGCCCACCTATGCTGGAGTGTTGGGGCGAGCGTTGGTGGTGGAGAGATTTCTAGATGAGAAGATCCCCCCTGTTAGTGTTGGGCATGCGAGAGCTGAGACGCTGGCATCTAGTGGTCGGAGGTAGGCATAAGGGTCTGGACGTGGTCGATGTTTCAGGAGGCGACCCCAGGATGGAGGCTCTGAGGCTCAGGGCACACATAGATCGCAGGCCTGTTGGGGTCAACCGTAGAGGAGGAATTGTTACACTTGCGATGGTTGGGGATATCTTGCTAGATATTTTCGGACCCGTCATGCTGCTGAGAGGGAGTCGGTCGATAGACTGCCTTGGTAGAGGCAGCGTCTCGAGCAAGGAGGTCTGCAGGGCAGTGGATGTGGTCACGGTGCTGGTGCAACAGTAGAAGATGGTAGGCGGTATCAGTTTCCACCACCCCAACCCCCAGGTGGACCATACCAAGATCAGGGAGCTGGTGACCGAGGGAGAGGACGGTTTCATGCCCTGGAGGTTGTTGAACCAAAGGCTCCACGGATGGATAGTGGTACGCCTTGTTTCCTTTCTACTTTCTGCATTAGTTTGATAGACAATATTTATTAGTACCCTTCCTTTCCATTTCTTGCTTGAGTTTTGTTCAGGGCATTGGTAAGACCATGTGTGAGTGTTTCTTGGTGTTCTTTAAATTTGTGAGGAAGAGGGATCCTTCCCTCACTGAGATGCATTTTTGTTATGTAATTAAAAACCCTGTGGGCAAGTCAGTACCGCCCAAAGTAGATAGTGTTGAGGTGTGGTGGGGGAGTCCTTCTAACATATGTGTTTGGGCATGGGTGTTTGTTGGAAAACTCACTGGAATGGGAGACCCAGTTGAGAGTCCAGTCGCTTTCCTTGTGCATGTGGCTTTTCGGGATGAAAATTTCTAAGGGTGGAGGATGTAGCGACTCGGGTTTTGGCCCTGTCAGGCTTTGGAATATTTTTATGAATAATTCCAGAGTTAGGTGCGACGCCAGCGTGCGATTTTGATGCCCAGTGTTCCCGAAATTAATTTTATAAATATATTAAGAATTTTTTTTATACTATGCACGTGGAGGGGTGTGATATCTCCTAAACAGTAGCTCATAATTGGAATCTGAGGACACAATTGCATCCGGAAGTTCCATTTAACCTAGGTGAGGTGTAAACTTTGAGGGCGCGGGCCCACTGTGGAAAAGGCCACTAGGGGTATTTTCCTAAATAAATGGAAAAGTTAATTTAAGAGCGTCAGCTCTAATAAATTCTGAACGGAGTCCCAGATCGCAAATCTGAGCCCACTGTTGCGTTCAGAACGACACGTTTTCTCTAAGGGCGACCTTACTTCTGTCAGCAATGGGAATCGGGCGGAGGCGCTTCGGGAGCCGGAGATATTGTAAAAATGATATCTTCTTATCTCCCCACCCCTTTTTGGATGTATGATGAGCAGAAGATGAGTTCCTCATCCTTCCTCCTCCTTCTTCTCCCCTTCCGACGGCAAATTGTTGGTCGAATCGCACGATCAAGGTGTCGTCGAGCTCAGATTTCGATGGCGGACGTTCCAGGATCGTGTAGTGGAAGCTTTGGAGTGCAGATCATCGGTGTTTCTCCTGTGAGGTAGGCAGTTTGAGTATTAAAATCTTGGATCCCATTTTTGTGTTGTTTTTCTTCAAATTTTTGTAAAGGTTGTGTAGTTAGGGTCCCGAGGTTTCCGAAACATTTTTAGGATCTGAATTTGGAGCACCGCGGTGCTCTCGGTGGCTTCTGAATGTCTTCTGGCAGAAAACCTGGTTTTTCGGCAATGAGGGAAGCGGGAAGGGAAGATTCCATTGAAGCGGCGGTAGCACAGCGGCGGTGCGGTGGTTTCTGGTGGCAGTGTGGTGGTTTCCGGCAAGGCAGGCGGTGGTCCGGCCAGGTTTTTCCAGGCGTTTTTAAACCCCTGTAACATGCAAACCGAAAGTCCGATTTGAGACCATTTGTGGTGACGCAAATCTTGCATTGAGAATGACCTCTTGAGATTCTTTAGAGAATTTTTATGAGTTGGGTTTCTTGTCCAGGGCCAAGAAATGTTGAAAATAATAATAATATTTTATTATTTCCAACTTTGGTTCATTGTAACTTTTACACAAAGCATCTTATTGACATTTCGTCAGTGGCATTAAGTCCCTGATCGTGCAGTGGACTTTTCTTGTTGGTTTCTGGGTGTTGGGACTGATTTTGCGGCGCGGGCCCAATGAGGCCCGGTTTGGGGCGTTTACGAAGAAATACAACTTTCTCACCAGGAGTTCAATTTTAGCAGACGAATAGTCGATACTGTGTGTTTTTCCGAGAGGATCGCAAAGGTGTGATCCGTTCGGTGTGTTCTAGGATCAAGGCGTGGGCCCCACCCGAGCTGGATTTTATGAATAGTACCTTTTTGACTAGGTGTTCGTTTCGAACAAATGACTAGTCAATCCTGTGTTTCTTTTCAAGGGGATCATCATGGTATGATCCGCTTGATGTGTTTTGGGATCATTGTGTGGGCCCCGCCTGGGCTAGCTATGGTGAATAGTGCATTTTTCATCGGTTTTCCATTCCGGGCGAGTAAACATCCTATCCTGCGTGTTTTTTCACGTGAATCACAGTGGTAGCCTCGGTATCGGCCATGGTGCTGCGTAGTTTGGTGTTGTTGTGGGTCGCTCGGGTTAGCGATGTTCGGACCAGCAGTGGTTGAGGGTACTCCCTTGGTTCATTCCTATGAGGGTTCGTGTGTCATCACAACCTTATTATAGTTTTTTGATCCTCTTGATGGGATGTTTAAACTGTTAGAGTTGTAGAATCCCTCTGGTGGGCCCGAAGTGGGAAACTCTAGCATCGTTTCCCCGAGATTGGGTTCTTGGTATCGTTGTGACCGCTTATCCACAGGCGTTGATCCCCTATCTAGTAGGTTAACAAGGTAGGGTTTGTGGAATCATCAGAATATAATCCCCTACGCAGTGGGCTGTGCTCAGTAGGGTTGTGGTAATGTCGGGTATAAGATCCCCTACTCAGCATGAGGATTATAGTACGGTTGCAGTATCATTGGTTATATGATCCCCTACTTAGAGTGTGGTTTATGTAGGGTTGCGACATCTTCAGTTCGATCCCCTACATCACGATTTATACCATATAGGGTTCTGGTATCGTCATGACAACCTATACGCGGGCGACGATCCTCAATCTGAGTGACGAGTTTCTACCGAGTGCCAGATCGGGTTGTGGTATCCCCCAACGGATCCTGGGAGTGATCCCCTATCTGTGAGATCTACGAATGACATATCGGGTTGCGGTATCCCCCAGCAGACCCTGAGAGTGATACCATATCTATGAGATCTTCGTATACCGGTGTGGGTTCTGGGATCCCCTAGAGGACCCTAGGAGCGATCCACTATCCAGGTAGTTTGGTGTTTATGTTGTTTCAGCGAGGTTTACTCAGTGACGATATCTGAGGAGCGTGATCTATTGGGTGAGCATCTGAGATGTTTGTGTGGGACATGATGGAGAGTATCTCTAGGACAGTTGTCATCCAGGATGAAAGTGATTGTTGAGTGTGTTCTCCTAGTTGTGAAAAGTTGCTGGTGATGAGGTCAGTACCTCATGTGGCTTGGTGCGTGAGCAGAGTATATCTGCATTGTTCATGGTGTATGTATGGGCATACACCTGAGCAGAGCCGACTAGTTGTCTTTAGCCGAGGATGGTCACGAGATGAAGTTTCTCTCTCGTTTGGGTTTCCTCTGGCCAGGATGAGCGGACTATTTCCATTCAGTTGCTCTCTTTTTTTTGGGTTTTTGGGGTGCCTACTATGTATTGTTATACTCACCCCTGCACGGGCTTTGCCCGCACATGTTTGTGTCTTGTGCAGACCACAGTCCATTCGATGGATTCCCAGGAGGACCTGGAGCAGGCGAAGCTTAGTGAGTGGGTTTGACCGAGTTTTTATCAGAGCTTTGCAGATGAGCTTACCGGTATGTCTTTTGGCAGTGCTTTCCCTCCTTCTGAGCAGGTTGGACACTTTTGTAGTTTTCTTTTGGTGGGCCCTGTTTTTTCCCTTTGTACTTCTGATGTACTCTGGTTGTGGGATAGTTGTATGCGTGAATTTACTTTTCCATTTTCTATATATCTTCACTTTTTCATGGAGTTGTATGTGGGTGCATATGTATGGGTACCTTAGGCTAATGCCTCCCATGTGTGTGATAGCCAACTCGGCACTAGACGCCAGACCCTAGCCTATTGGAGGCAGGCTTGGGGAGTTGCGACTCGATCCCATTAGGTCAGGTCGTGACAGAGTGGTATGAGAGAAGGTTCCACATTTGGGATCTGAGAGTGTAGATGGTCTAGCTGTGAGTTTGGTTTGGGTTGCATAGCAGCAGTGCTAGGATGGTTTGAGTTTGGCTTTCAGGCCAGGGACTCCAGTGTTGGTGCGGCGGCTGACGTATCCATACACCATGACTTTGATAACCTGACTTTCGACTCGGGACATTCGTACACTAGTCACAAGGAAATAATGGTACATGGATCATATAGGACTAGTTTTTGGGTTTTTACTTGTACTTCTTGAGTAAGCTTCCTAGATATACTCTTTTATTATGAATCGTCTTGATTGTATTTTAGGATTCCCCCACGATGACATCCAACGAGAGTTCCACAGTGGGATTGTGGTGACGATCCGCCCCATGTTGAGGCTGTGGACTAGGGCGCAGGTTTTGAGATTGCACCTCCTGGTGATCTGCTAGTTGAGCCACCACCTGTCGAGCAGTTGGTTGTGCTGGAAGTGAAGGATGAGGTTTCATGCAAGATGATTGCACTACACGAGTTCCATAGGCAGTGACCTCTGAGGTTCTGCGGTGATATAGACCCTTAGGCAGCTGATGACTAGCTTGAAACAATCACCCATGTTTTCCGCCTAGGGAGTACACCTCCAGATCAGATGGTGGTCCTAGTGGTGAGCCTTCTACATGGTTTAGCCGGGTGATGGTGGATCCTAGTGACACGGTCCTATGATGAGGAGACGCTCACATGGGCAGAGTTTGAGCGGCTCTTCAGGGAGGAGTTCTATCCAGTGACGTTGAGGTCAGTGAGGATTCAGGAGCTTCTGCAGCTTCGGTAGGAGGGCATGACTGTGTCAGAGTACCCAGTGAGGTTTACAAACCTATCGCGCTACTCCCTGGATATGGTTAGAGACCCGTTCTTTATGGCTCGTACCTTCGAGCAGGTCTTACGCAGAGACATCCGAGAAGGTTTGGTTTCCTTGTGCCTACCCACCTAGGCTAGAGTGTTGGAGTGAGCGTTGGTGGTGGAGATCTTTCTAGCTGAGAAGATCCCCCATGTTAGTGTTGGGCACACGAGAGTTGAGACGTCAGCATCTGGTGGCCAGCGGCATGTGCAAGGGTCTCAATGTGGCTGACGTTTCAGGAAGCGACCCCAGGATGGAGGATCTGAGGCTCAGGGCACACAGGGCTCGCAGGATAGTTGGGGTCAGTCACAGGGGAGGTGGTGTTACACTTGTGACAGTCAGGGACATCTTGATAGAGATTTTCTGATCCATCGTGCTACTGAGAGGGAGTCAGTCAATGGACCGCCTTGGCAGAGGCAGCTTCTCGAGCAAGGAGGTCCGCAGGGTGGTGGACGTGGTGACGGAGCTGGTGCAGCAGGAGGTGGTGGTAGGTGGTATCAGTTGCCCCAGCCCCACCCCCAGGTGGTCCACGCCAAGCTCAGGGTGCTGGTGGCCGAGGGTGAGGACAGTTGCATGCCCTGGAGGCTGTTGACCCAGAGGCTCCACAGATGGATAGTGGTTTGCCTTATGTCCTTTCCACTTTGTGCAGTAGTTTGATAGAAACTATTTAACAGTACCCTTCCTTTTCGTTGCTTTTTCAGGTTCTGTTCAGGGCGTTGATAAGACCATTTGTGGGTATTTCTTGGTGTGCACTGAATGCATGAGGAAGAGGGATCCTTCTCCCACTGAGAAGCATTTTTGTGATGCGATTAAAAATGGTGCGGGCGAGTCAGTGCCGCCCAAATCAGATAGTGTTGAGGTGTGGTGGGGGAGTCATTCTAACTTATGTGTTCGGGAATACGTGTTTTTTGGTGAACTCGCTGGAGTGGGAGACCTAGTTGAGAGTCCAGTCGATTTCCTTATGCTTATGGATTTTCAGGGACAAAATGTTCTAGGGGGGAGGATGTACCGACTCGGGTTTTGGCCCTATCAGGATTTGGAATATTTCTATGAATAATTCCAGAGCAAGGTGCAAATACGGTGTGAAATTCCGAGTCCCGGTTTGCCCAAAATTAATTTTATAAAAATATTAAGTATTTTTTTATACTATGAACAAGGTGGGGGTGTGATATATCCTAAACGGTAGCTCGGAATGGGAATCTGAGGGTACGATTGAGTTCGGAACGTGTCGTTAACCCGAGCCAGGGAGTAAACTTTGAGGGTGCGGGCCTGCTGTGGAAAACGCCACCAGGGGCATTTTTGTAAATAAATGGAAAAGTAAATTTACGAGTGTCCTCTCAAATAACCTATGAACGGGGCCTCAGATCGCAAATTTGAGTCCACCGTTTCATTCATAATGGTGCGTTTTCTATAAGGGCAACATTACTTTTGTCTGCATCGGACATCGGGCAGAGGCGTGTTGGGAGCCGGAGATATTGTAAAAAAATATCTTCTTATCTCTCCCACCCCCCCCCCTTGTTGGATGTATGATGCACAGAGGAGGATTTCATCCTCCTTCCTCCTCTTTCTCCTCCCCTTCCGACGGCGAATCGGCAGCCGAATCACATGATCAAGGTGTCATCGAGCTCAGATTTCGACGGTGGACGTTCCAGGATCGTGCAGCGGAGGTTTTGGAGTGTGGATCGTCGGTGTTTCGCCCGTGAGGTAGGCGTTTTGGGTTTTAAAATCCCGTATCTTGTTTTTGTGTTATTTTTCTTCAAATGTTTCTAATGTTTGTGTAGTTTGGGTCCCGAGGTTTCCCAAAGATTTTTCGGATCTGAATTTCGAGCACCGGGGTGCTCCAGGTGGCTCCCGGAAGTTTTTCGGTGGAAAACCCGGTTTTCTGGCAACGAGGGCGGCAGCCATGTCACATTTTGGCGAAGTGTCGGTTTCCAGCAACAACGCGGTGGTTTCCGGTGAGGCAGGCGGCGGTCCGACCAGGATTTTCTAGGGGTTCTTTAAACCCATGTAACACGCAAACCGGAAGTCTGATTTGAGATCCGTTTGCGGCGATGCGAAGCATGCGTCGAGACTTACCTCTTGATATTAATTAGGGAATTTTTATGAGTCGGGTTTCTGGTCTGGGGCCATGAAAATTTGGAAATAATAATAATATTTTATAGTTTTCAACTTTGGTATGTCGTAACTTTTACACGAAGCGTCTGATTGATGTGCCATCATTGGAGTTGAGGCCCTGATATTGCGGTGGAATTTTCTTATTGGTTTCCGGGTGTTGGGACCAAGTTTGGGGTGCAGACCCCATGAGGCCGAGTTTGGGGCGTTTACGGAGAAACGCCACTTTCTCACTAGGAGATCGATTTTGGTAGATGAATAGTCGATCCTGTGTGTTTTTTCGAGAGGATTGCAATGGTGTGATATGTTCGGTGTGTTCTGGGATCGAGGCATCGGCCCCACCTAGGCTGGCTTCGTTGAATAGTATCTTTTTCACCGGGTGTCCATTTCGGATGAACGAGTTGTCGATCCTATGTGTTTTTTCTAGTGGATCGCCGTGGTATGATCCTCTTGATGAGTTTTGGAATCGTTGTGTGGGCCCCACACGGGCTAGCTATAGTGAATAGTGCCTTTTTCACCGTTTGTCCATTTCAGGCGAGTAAGCAGCCTATCCTGCGTATTTTTCCGTGTGGATCGTGGTGGTGGCCTCAGTATCGGCCTTGGTGCTGTGTAGTGTGGTGTTGTTGCGGGTCGCTCGGGTTAGCGACGTTTGGACCAGCAGTGGTTAAGGGTACTCCCTTGGTTCATTCCTATGAGGGTTTGTGTGGCATCACAACCTTAGTATAGGTTTGTGATCCTCTCGATGGGATGTTTAAACCTTTATAGTTGTGGAATCCCTCCGGTGGGCCCGAAGCGGGATCCTCTAGCATCGTTTCCCCTAGATCGGGTTCTTGGTATCGATGTGACCGCTTATCGATGGGTGGTGATCCCCTATCTAGCATGTTAACCCCATAGGGATTGTTGAATCATCGGAATATGATCCCCTATGCAGTGGGTTGTGATCAGTAGGGTTTTGGTATTGTCGAGTATATGATCCCCTACACAGCATGAGGATTATAGTAGGGTTGTGGTATCGTTGGTTATACGATCCTCTATTTAGGGCGTGGTTTCTATAGGGTTGTGGCATCGTCAGTTCGATCCCCTACATCGTGAGTTATACAAGATAGGGTTCTGGTATCGTCATCACCACCTATACACGGGCGGCGATCCTCTATCTGATTGACAAGTTTCTACCGAATGCAAGATCGGGTTGTGGTATCCCCCACTGGATCCTGAGAGTGATCCCCAATCTGTGAGATCTATGAATGCCAGATCGGGTTGCGGTATCCCCCATCGGACCCTGGGAGTGATCCCCTATCTGTGAGATCTTCGTATACTGGTGTGGGTTTTGGTATCCCCTAGCGGACCCTAGGAGTGATCCCTTATCTGAGGAGTTTGGTGTTTATGTTATTTCAGCGAGGTTTCCTCAGTGACGATATCCGAGGAGTGTGATCTCTCGGGTGGGCGTCTGAGATGTTTGTGTGGGACCCGATGGAGTGTATCTCTCGGACGGGTGTCATCCAGGATGACAATGATCATGGTGTGTGTTCTCCTGGTTGTGTAAAGTTGTTGGTGATGAGGTCGGTACCTCATGTGGCTTGATACGTGAGCTGAGTATATCTAGATTTTTCACAGTGTATGTATGGGAATACACCTAAGCTGAGCTGACTAGTTGTGTTTAGTAGAGGATGGTCATGAGATGAATTTTCTCTATCGTCTGTGTTTCCTCGGGTCGGGATGAGTTGACTTTTGCCTTTCAATTTCTCTCTTTTGTTTTGGGTTTCTTGGGTGCCTACTGAGTATTGTTACACTCACCCCTGCACAGGCATTGCCCGCACATGTTTGTGTCTTTTGCAGACCACAAGCCTTTCGACGGAGTCCCAGGAGGACCCGGAGCAGGCAGAGATTATTGAGCGGGTTTGACCAGGGTGTTTACCAGAGCTATTCCGATGAGCTTACCAGCAGGTGTTTTGGCAGTGTTTTCCCTTCTTATGAGTAGGTTGAACACTTTTGTAGTTTTCTTTTGGTGGGCCCTATTTTTCCCCTTTGTACTTCTGTTGTACTCTGGTTTTGGGATAGTTGTATGCATGCATTTAACTTTCTGTTTTCTATATATCTACACTGTTGCATGGAGGTGTATGTGGGTGCGTGTGTATAAGTACCGTAGGCTAATTCCTCCCATGTGTGTGATAGCCTACTCGATGCTAGACGCCAGCCCCTGTCCTATTGGAGGTAGGCTTGGGGAGTCGTGGCTCAAGCCCCATTGGGTCGGGTCGTGACACTAACCTTCTCTTCAGTTACTTGAAACATTACTTTTATTCATATTCCCAAAGTAACATGGCTTCATTTCAAGTTAACCTGTTGATTGGATTTGATATCTATGAAAAATTATTCAAAAACCTCCAATAATGTCTAAAAAACCAAGGAAACTATAGATCTCAATAACCATATTATTTCAAGTCTAGTGTTTTATAGCTTCCATCATTGATAGATCGGTATATATACCCTTATTTGAGATTATATGGCCCTTGAATAAAAATTTCTACTTCCAAAATTTAGACATTTTAATTGTTTTATAAAGCTTCTCCTTCCATGGGGTCCTCAATACAATCCCCCAATGATATTCATTATCTTACTTACTCATTTAATATTTGTGAAGTCATATATAAAGACTAATTAAAATTGATATAGGTAATCTATAAAGACTCTATTTATTAAATTCATGTAGATAGTGGGGGAATTAGTATGACCCAAAGGAATCACTATATATTCATAGTGTCTATACCTTGTTTGGAATGATTTCATGGGAATATACTCTTTCTCAACCCTCAATATGGGGTAGGAGATAATTGTTCTTGACAATGATCTTGTTATGTTCCTGATAATAAATGCAGAGTCCCATTGATCCATTTGTCTTATTAACTAAAATAATTGGTTCACCCCAAGGTGATACAATTGTATGAATGAATCCATTTTTAAGATTCTCATGTATTTTCTTTTCCAATTTCTATCAATCAATCAAGGCCATTATAAATTGAGTATTAGAAATAGGAATAAAACCATAGATGAGTACTGTTGAAAACTCAACATCATGATTTAGTGGAAGACCGTGAAACTCTTTCAGAAAAACAATAAAAAACCCCTAAAAAATAGTAATATCATTATTTTTTGTTTCACCCTAATCATATAAGATAAACACCTATTTTGAATAGGAATAAAGACCCATAAATATATGGGATATCCATTAGAATTTCATGTTTATCGTCATAATGATAGATGGTCATAGGTTTGTTTGGAATATCAAACGTGACTTACCATCAATGGAGATTGAAGTGAAGTTTATGAAAATAAATCCAAATAATTTCCAAAATAACATCAAAATCAACCATATATAGAATAAAAATATTTAATAAAAGGCTATTCTCCCAAACATCAATATGGGAAAAATGATAGACCATATATTTGATTATTGTACTATTAGGTGTTTTCACTGATAATGCTACATATAATCATTGAGTTGGTACTATAATACCCTTATAAAAATTCTCAAGAATAAAAGAGTGGGTATATAAAGAAACAAAAAAAATAATTAGTAGTTCTAGAGTGGATAATAAGTGTACCTTTAACCACTTCATCAACACACCCTTCATAGGAAATAGAAATTTTATGATATTTCCTTTTATATCGGGCTTAAGTAGTTATTAATAATGATCAGTATCATTATGATTTGGGTTTGGGAACTAGTATTCACAATTTTCATACTATGGGAATTTGAATAAATTGATTGGAGGTGGAATATTCTATGGATATTTCTATTTATTCACATCATTAGATAACTCCATCCCATTACTTCGTCTTTTAGTATCTCAATGGACATACTTTATGCACAAAAATATTTTATCAGTCCCATTAAAAAAATTTCCTCCTTATTTCCTACCAAACATTAAGGATAAAGGAATTTCATATTCTTCTCTACATGGTTTTTAGAATTTCCTTTAAATTTCATATTTATTTTCTTATCAAAACCATGATATTTATGGGTAACTCCAATATCGATTTCCACCTTGATAGCATATAAAATTATTTATTCATAACTAATAAATTATATTATGGATAATTATCATTGGAGAGTTGGTTTTAAGCCATTGAATAATCAATCAATCTTACTTTCAAGTTAGATGATAATACCAAAAGCATACCTGATAATCCTTGTACAATTTTCCTCATTGGTGTTGATGGATTCATTATCCTTCTTATTTAACGTAAGGGATTCCTTCTCTATTATTTTAAAATAATATAGGTAAACTAGTTATTCCAAAATACCCCCTTAAATTCATCACATTCTGTGGAGTCAACCTCATATTGTTCCTTCACATTCTTAATAAGAGTATACCATTGATATACTTCACCTTCCAAACAATAAATAACCAAAATAACGTTTTCAAGATCCAAACGCTATAGAATGGAAAATATATTTCCAATGGTACTGATCCATTACTCAATAATTATTATATCATTAGAACCTCTGAAATATGGTGGATGTTTAATCATGAAGAAATAAACATAACGTTGTTCCCTCTTTTGCGCATTTGGAAGCTCAACGTGATTTATTTATTGGAAAAGTTGTGTGAGCATAGAAATTATATTTTTCATTAAAACTCCAATAACATTTATATTCATAGGAGTAAAGTAATTTAATTATGCAATTCATTTGGCATTAACATGATTCCTTCAGGTTCAATCCATCACCTATAACAAAAAATAAAAGTGTGAGAAACATTAATTTTAGAGGAAAACCACACAATTTTGAAATGTCATTTACATTATTTATAAATCATGATACCCTCTTTCCAATATACGAAATCTTAATTTTAACCTAGGTAATTCATGATATTTGTCAAAACTTTTGGATTTTATCATATACATAGACTTATCCGCAGGGTTCTCACTAAAGTTTTCATATATTAGCTCCCGAAGGTTTTTTAATCCTTTCTCTGATACCAAATATATCAACTAATTCTCTTAATACATAAAGTTCACATCCTATTCGATAAATATTAGTTGTGTAACATGAAGATATATTCCAAAATAATATTGGTCTAGTTCCTTTGTATACTTAGATACATAAGAAATTCATTTATAAGAAAACAACATTATCTCCTACTTAGATCTCTATGTCTATAACCCTTTTTAGAAATATCATACAAAATAATTTTATTTATAATCCAAGGAAATAAAAAATAAGAAACAATGAGATATAATTTTTAGTAAGGGTGAATAAGGGGTATATTTATGATCACATAAGAACAACATGAGCATAAGTGTAATATTAAAGAGTTTAAAATTTTAAATCTATGCCCTTAAAATCATATATCAAAATATTGAGTCATGTCATAAAGCTAGTTTAATCATAGGACATAATCATAAAAGAATAATAGAAATTATTCTATGAGAGATTAACATTGGAAAATGACATGGAAATATTCCATACACATAATCATATAAAAATTTACATTAAGGATAAACAATAAGATATTCATAACATTTTAGTCATGGGATAACAACTTTTACCATATTTAGGCTTGGGATAACCTTCAGTGTACTCTTTTTTAGGATTGGGATAACCTCTCATGTACCCTTTAAGCTTAAAAAACATTAATAATTACCTAAGGAGTTTGTGGGATATATAGTTCCCACCTATCATATAGTGAAATTATTACACATTTGTGCCACAATAACATTAAAAATTCATCAAATGAGGACCCATAAAAAGAAATGGGTTTCATAAATATTTCATCATAGCATAACCCATGAAAAAATAATTGATTTATTAAAGATTTTATCATCATAAAAATAAATCACCCCAAGAAAGAATAAGGTGGTTTCATTGGATAATAACCCTAATAAGTCCTATGTAACATAAAATTATTTCATCTTAGATGGAAAAAAAACTTTGAAATATCAATTGGAATATTTTTTAGGAAAACAACCTTCCTATTTTGAAACCACATATTTAAAATATGAAAATTTACAAAATATTATGGAAAATATTTTATTTTAAAATAAACATAGAAAATTTTAAGGTAATATTCAAATCATCTAGTGTTCATGATGGTGGGGAATTTTGTTCATGTCATATAAGTAAAAAGAAAAAATTACTTTACACTTTTAGAAAAATCATAAAGAACCTAATTCAAAAAAAATTAATATATTTGAACAATTTTATAAAAATTTAAACTAGGGTAAAAATGAATTTAAACAATCATAAGAGAATAGTAAAAACATATTTTAATTTTTTTTTTCAGAAAATTTGGATATGGAAGAAAAGTAAAAAAGGTTTTTCGACTGAAGAGAGAAATAAAATATATTTTTTATAAAAAAAATATCATTAGTATCTTGAGAAATTAAGGTGTGGAAAATGAAAGGAAAAAAATTATTTTTAATAAATAAATGTATTATAAGAAAATTCATGCGTTTCATGAGATTCAGATCAGAATATTTAATCATCTAAAACTTATTCACAAACAATCTTGATAAAGGATACGATTATGACAAAAGGCCCTTATAGCTTTGTAAAAATTTGAATTGTAAGCCTCGTGAAAGAACAAAACTCAGATAAATATGTAAATAATTTTAATTAATATAAAAGGAAACATAAAATAAATTTAGGGGGAGTATATACACTAAAAATAATATACAATTGATGTATAAGGAATGTATCCCTTATTAAGAAATGTGAGGCAAAAATTTCTTACCTTGAGTTTCACTTGCTTTGAAAGCATTCTAACCCCCTGTATAATAAAATTAAATTCTTTATAATTCTATAAAATACTCACATAAATGATTATTATATAATATATATTAATTATATACATATATTTATAGTCATCCATAATGTTATCGATAAAAAAACAATTAAACCATTCATGGAGATGATATGTCGTACGCATGCATGAATATTATTTTTATTTTTTGATATATAAAACAAATGAAAGGTAAATAAAAATTCACCTTTATAAAATAATTTTTATATAATATTATTCATATATATTCATCATATCTATACTTCTTATCATCCATGTAAAATAGAAATTAAAAAAAATCATATCGTATCATGTAGGTGGTAATCCACGTGTATGCATGGGTGATATTATCGTTTTACATCAGTTTGGAAGGTAATAAGGTATATATGATATTAAAATTATAGAATAATAATTATATAATAAATATCATATATAAAAAGTAAACCCATCATAATAATCATCCATAAAATATGGTTGTGGGAAATTAAGTGTATCGCTCTATGGAGATGGTAAGCCATACATACGTACAAGCGATACTTTCACTTACCATATTATGGAAAAAAAGTGGATATGGTAGTTTCATAATAATAATAACAATTCATCATAATAAGGATACTAATTTTTTTTTTTGATAAATATCATATATTTACAGGAATTATAAGGATAAATAAATTGAATGATATCAGGTAAACAACTACCTCTTTTTTGGGAGAGATCCTTTAAAACCATTCTTAGGAAACATAGGGTGGGTCTTTTGGGGATATAAACACCTCCAAAAAATTGGATAAATATTTCCAAAATATAATTTTTTAGGGTTTGGGGGAACTAGATATCTCAAGTGGTGTGAAGATTAGAAATAACGGGTTTCCTGTTATAATGGATGGAGAGGACGCACTTGAGATTTCATAAAAGATTATATTAAAATAAAGTCATTATCAATCCCTAACAGTTAAAAATTGCCTCTAAATGGAAATTTGATAAATATTTAGGTCATATATTGTACCATTTTCCTATTTTAGAATTTTTATTATTTTAATATCATATAATATAATATAGTCTTGATAAAATATCATTAATGTTAATTTTGACACTATTCATTTAATTTGAAATAAATAACATAATTATAATGTTGTAAATCAAATATAATTATTAAAAATGACTATAATAAATATTTTTCATCTAATAAATTATTTTAAATCACTACCTCAATCAAATTATATTACTTTTAATATTTTTAAAATCATTTATTATATTTTTTTATTAATTGGAGAAATATTTCATCAGTGATGCATAATCATTTAAGGACTTTATATTATTACTAAAAATTAGAAATAAATTTATATCATGAAAATAATTTCATTAGTCTCAAAATAATAATCAGGATGTTTTAATAATTTGTTTTTACCTCTATGAATACATAAAACATGACAACCATGCTTTTTATTACAACATAAACATGATTTATTACATAACACGTCACTTGATACAATAAAGAAGATCGAGAGGTTTAGTGTCTTTGGGGCTTAGGATCATTACATAAAAACTTAAAACATGAAATACAATATCTTTATTGAAATCTTCCTTTACATGACCACTACATTCCCTCGTACTTAGCATTGCATGGGATAACCTAATGACATGCATAAGAAAAGGGTGATCTATAAAGCCCAGTAATGGAATACACATGGAATAAAATGGGGAGTAAAATACATGTTAGAAATTAGGCATGTTGATAGAGCACAAGAGAAACATGAACATAAATGAATGATAAAGCATAATAATCATAACATGGAAATGTGGCAACAACACTTAACATGGAATTAGCATGAGCCAAGGCCCATTGCACATGGAGCATGAGTAAATCCTCATTGCACATAAAGCATGAATAAACCATCGTTTCACTTGAATTATCATGATTCAACACTCATTGAACATGACGTATCATGATACTATAATTTACCCAATGCACTGGATCTCTATAAGGGTGCACCCTTCTTAAACATTTTATTTCATGCATAAGTGTGACACATGGATCATAAAACATGGATTCATAAAACATAATCATTTATTCCACGATAAAGGAATGTGGAATTAATACATGGAACTTTATAATCAATAAATAAAAGTGCATCAAGGTGAATACCCTTGATGGAGAAATGGGCATGGTATTCACTACACAATGACATTGGCTTAGAAAATTGGTGCGATTTCGGTAGCGTAACAGCGTGACATAAGAATTCATAAAAACGGTTGATGAGCGAGAAAGGGGTTAATCATCATATTTAAAAGTAATGGACAGTAATTAGGTCATATATATACATTTCCCAACAATTTTAATGGAAATTAGATTCATGATACAAAAGTATTGCTTGAATGTAAATGAGGAGAGAGAAGTTCCTTTCGGAATTTCGGCATAGTAACGGGTGTACATGGGAGGAATTTAATGAGAGATAAAGGGGTCTCCCATAATTAAAAAATAAAGAGGGAAGTATTAGGGAGGTTCTAAACCATACCCCAACATTCATAATTGAAATTAAAAGGGAAAGACAACTTAAAGAAAAATGGACAAAAATGAGGAAGGAAGAAAAAAACCCTTACTTGGAAGTGTGCTTCCAAAGGCTAGAGAGAGGCTTGTGAGAGGATTCTTGGGAGATTGGGGAACCTTGGGAGGATTCTAGAGAGATTAGGTCAGAGGTTGGACGAACTCAAAAGTCTTTGAGTGAGGAGTAAGTGGGAGCTTGGGTGGGTTTATATAGGAAAGGTGAGAGAATTCTTTATTATTTAGGTTTGGGACCCCTTATATTAAATTAATGCAAACCACAGACCATCCCATGGTTTTTGCCCATGGTTTTTGGAAAAGGGAAAAGGAATAAAATATTTTATAATACCGAAGTCCGAACTTCTTAAAATAATAGGTTTGCTTATGTGGAGGTGAGTCACACTCCCATGGAAATTAATTTAAAAAGACGAGGTGTTTAATAAGTCTTGAGGGGTCCATTAATGTTTTGAAATGTAATCCAAATGAACCAAAAATAAAATTATATTAATGGTAAACATATATTGGCCGAAAATAAATATTATAGTATTTTATTAAATCACTATTGGGTCATTATGATGTCATAAAACACATTATATATTTAAATGGTATTTAATTTTTACTCAAAAATTTGACTGTCTCCGAAAATTATGAAAAATTCACCGTTGGATAATTTCGACGTCCTGATTCCAAAAATAACATTTATTTTATCTAAATAATTTTCTAAATATGTTAATTTTCACTTTTAAAATAAAAACCGACTTTTATCGAAAATTCACGGGTTTTGAAAAAAATGGCTTTCAAACCGTAATAAAAATTATAATTGCATTCATACAATTATATGATCATTTATATATAATAAAATTAATCTAATAATAATAATAATAATAATTTATTAAAATATTATTTAATTCAAAAATCCCTTATTTTAATAAAATAGATTTCTTAATTAAATAATAACTAAAAACACCATTTGTACTTTAAAAACTATTTACAATGTATCAATAATGACAAGAAATTATATTAATTATTATATACAAAAATAATGTACATGAACATAGTACTATCGATTAGTTACATAACCCCTTAAAACATCCACATAAGGCCTAGGGGTAAGGTGTATGATGGTTAAAGACTCTTGGGGTGGCTCGGATAACATCACTTGAGTGGTAATTTCTATCAACATCAACTTCTCCCGTAGATGGTCCCGTTTGAGCATGACATGGTGAAGCTCATCTTGGGCTTGATCAAGAGTGAAGCCCAAGGGCGCCACCTCTTTTCCGAGCTCTGATAAATGGGCTTCGTATGGGGAAATTCTACTAGATGAGGCCATTTCTTCCATTGTCTAAGTAAAATTGGATGTGTTAAAGCCCTATATTTATACTAATCATGTGATCACTATTCAACGGCTATAAAAGTAATGGTCACAATTCTTATCATAAAACCAATGAAGTTGACATTTTATAAAAACATATTATATAAAGATACATTTAATAAGATCAAGAGGATTTTCCATTAATGAAACTTTGAGTCGTTACAATATTTCCCCCTTAATAAATTTCGACCTCGAAGTTTTCCTTTTCCCACACTAAAACAGATGTGGGTAACTCAGCTTCATAATTTCCTCCAATTCCCAAGTTGCTTCTTCAAACTTGTGGTTTCTCCACAACACCTTGACGAGCATCATTGTCTTATTTCATATTAATTTTTCTCTACGATCTAATATCTTCACTGGTTTCTCCTCATAAGAAAGATCATCTTCCATTTGTACCACCTCATAAGAGAGTACATGTGAAGGGTCCGGTATGTACTTCCTTAAGAGGGATACATGAAAGGCATCATGTACTTTGGCCATAGTAGGTGGAAGTGCTAGTCGATAGGCCACAGCCCCGACACGATCAAGGATCTCGAATGGGCCGATGTACCTTGGACTTAACTTCCCTTTCTTTCCAAACCTCATGACATTCTTCCACGGAGATATGCATAGAAAAATCATGTCTCCAACTTTAAACTCAAGGTCTCATTGATTATTATCTGCATAACTCTTCTGTCGACTCTGGGCTGCCTTGATATGCTGCTGAATGGTTTTCACCTTCTCCACTATTTCCTCGAACATTTCTGGTCCAAGCAGATTACGTTCAATGACCTCATCCCAACATGTCGGTGTTCTGCACCTTTTCCCATATAAGGCTTCATATGGTGCCATTTGGATGCTCAAGTGGAAACTGTTATTATAAGAGAACTCAACCAGAGGATGATGTTGATCCCATCCTCCTTTAATGTCCATTTAGCATGCTCTCAAAATATCCTCAATTGTTTGGATAGTCCGCTCGGATTGGCTATCAGTTTGAGGATGATAGTCCGTACTGAAGTTCAGTTTAGTATTCAGAGAATGTTGAAGACTCTTCCAAAACATAGAGGTGAATCTTGGATCTCGGTCAGTCACAATAGATAGTGGTACTCCATGCAACATTACCACTTCCCTGATATATATCCATGCTAGTTGATCCAATGATAAATCCTCCCAAATATCAATGAAGTGTTCAGTCTTTGTAAGATGATCCACAACAACCCAGATTGCATTGTTGCCTTTGGATATCCTTGGAAGTCCGGTGACAAAGTCCATGGTGATGTTCTCCCATTTCCATTCTGGTATGGGCAATGGTTGCATCATCCCCTTAGACTGCTGCCTCTCTGCCTTCACTTGCTGACACACCAGGCACTTTGATGTATATTCAGTGATCTCCTTCTTCATAATATCTCACCAAAATATTTCTCGGATATCTCAATACATCTTTGTTCTCCCTGGGTGAATAGAGAAATTTGAACTATGTGCTTCATCCAAAAGTTCCTTCTTCAGCTCTGGACTTCATGGAACGCACAGTATTTTCCCAAACCACACAATTCCTTCTTCATTAACATTAAACTCCGAGGATTTCCTTATTTTGATAGCATCCACTTTTTATTGAATTCCTACATCATCCTTTTGAGCATCCTTTAACCTTTCCAAAAGAGACGGTTGAGAAATCATTTGTGAAACGATTGATGATGTTCCCTTCTCTATGATTCCCATGTCCATTTTCATCAAGTCTAAGAAGATTAGATCCTTCTCAATTATCATCATTGATAGAATCACTGGATCCTTTCTACTTAAGTCATCTGCCACCTTGTTCACTTTCCCAGGGTGGTAATGGATTGAACAGTCATAATCCTTGATGAGATCTATCCATATTCTCTGGCGCATATTAAGCTCTTTCTGTGTGAATATATATTTAAGACTCTTATGGTCAGTATATATCTGACATTTCTCCCCATAGAGATAATGCCGCTAGATTTTCAAGGCAAAGATCGCCACTGCCAACTCCAGATCATGTGTTGGATAGTTTTGCTCATGGATTTTCAACTTCCTTGAGGCATAGGATATCACTTTATCATTCTGCATCAGCACACAGCCTAAGACCTTCTTTGAAGCATCACTGAATACCACAAAAATTTCCCCACTTGGGGGTAAAGTGAGCACGGGTGTAGTGACAAGCCTCCTTTTCAACTCCTTGAAGCTTTATTCGCATTCATCACTCCAAGAAAACTTTACTCCCTTTTGAGTTATCTTGGTTAGAGGATTGGACAATCGTGAGAAATTTCTCACAAATCGTTGATAATATCTAGTTAACCCCAAGAAGCTACGGATATCTGTTACCGATGTTGGCCTCATCCATCCCTCAATTGCATCTGTTTTGGAGGGATCCACAGATATCCCATTGCTTGTGATGATATGGCCCAAGAATGAGACCCCCTTAAACCAGAACTCACATTTTCTATACTTTGCATAGAGCTTCTCCTTGCGCAAAGTCTCTAGTACAGTTCTTAAATGCTCCTCATGATCCTCCTTGGTTTTGGAGTATATTAGAATATCATTTATAAAGACTACCACAAATTTGTCTAGGTAATCTATAAAGACTCTATTAATCAAGTCCATGAAGATTGTTGTATCATTGGTGAGTCCTAAAGGCATTATTATGAATTCATAGTGCTCATATCTTGTACGAAAAGCAGTCTTTGGGACATCTTCCTTCTTCACCCTTACTTGATAATAACCCGACCGCAAATCTACCTTGGAGAAGAATTTTGCTCCACGCAGCTGATCGAATAAGTTATCAATTCTTGAGAGAGGATACTTGTTCTTTATCGTGAGTTTGTTAAGTTCACGATAATCGATGCAAATCTGCATTGACCCATCCTTCTTCTTGACGAAGACGACTGGTTCACCCCATGCTGAAGCACTTGGGCATATAAACCCTTTATCCAGATTCTCCTATACTTGTTTCTTAAGCTCTTAAATCTCTACAACAGCCATTCTATATGGATTCTTGGATATTGGTAAAGCCCCAGGTATACGTTCAATTGAGAATTCAACATCTCTTCTAGGAGGAAGACCAGGCAGTTCCTTGGGAAACACTTCAGCGAATTCCCTCACAATAGGCATTTCATCAAAGATGGTTTCTTCCTTGGACTCAATCATCTGAGCTAGATATGCATCCACATAAGGTAGTAATATCCATGCTTGAGATGATGGAGCTAAAGGAGATTCATCTTCCTCCTTACACTTTTAAATAATCGGGGGTCGATTCTCCATATGGAGTGTGATTTCCATCTCTGGAAAATTTATGTTGGCTCTATTTAAGTAAAGCCAATCTATGCCAAGAATTGCATCAAATTCCACTAGAGAAAGTATGAAGAGGTTCTCCGGGAAATTTAATCCACATATTATAACAGGGGGGACTTATATTCGTGGGATGCAATGATTTCCCCATTTTTCGTACTCACCGACATCTTCACTTCCATGATTTGTGGTGGTGCTGGGATTGTTCTACTAAACATTCGAGATATAAAAGAATACATAGAACCTGAATCAAAAAGTGCGTTCTCTATTCTTGAATGAATAACTTCCGTACCTGTGAACACTTTGTTGTTGGGGTTCACTTCGGCAAAAGTGATGACAAAATCTCTTCCTTGCTGCTTTGGAGGTTATTTGTTGCCTCTAAAAACCCTTGGATTAGGGCACTGATTTGCAAAATGACCCGGTTCTTTGCGTTTTTAGCATTGAACAACGCATTGAGGTTTGAACGGAGCATCCCTCTCCTCTGTCGCAACCGTGGGTGTTTCTTTCCGATAGTTAATAGCTCGGTACCCTTCTCTTCCACACCTGAAGCATTTCTTTGTCCCCTTAAGGCAATTTCCAGGGTGCTTCTTTCCGCACTTTTGGCAAGTGGGGTGCTGGATCTTCATAGCAACGTTGGATTTATCCATCGGCCCACCAGCATTGAAGTCCACCTTGCGCTTCTTATCCTCATGATACACCTGTGATTCTCCGATCTCCATTTCTACCTTTAGGGAACATCGGACAATTTCCTCATACATGTCAAAGTCACGGATCACCAATGCTTTCCGTAGGCTAGGATTTAGCCCACCAAAGAAGCGGTCATCTTTGCATTCTGGGGAAATGAAAAAGCTAGAATCATATCGTGCAAGCCTTGTGAAGTTTTCCTTGTAAGCTCCAACACATTTTTCATTTTTTTCTTGAGGTAAAGGAAGTCCCTTTCCATCTTAAGCTGGAGGGTGCACAGAAATTATTTATCGAAAAACATCTTCTAGAAATCCTTTCATTCCAACTCCTCGATCTCCCCCTCAGGCTTCGTATTTTTGATCAAAGTCCATCATTGATCAGCTTCACCCTCCATATGTTAAGCCTCCAGGAGAACCTTCTCTTGTTCAGAACATTGAAGGATGGAGAAGATCTTTTCAATGGAGTTGATCCATTGTTCAGCGATTGTGGGATCGGATGATCCACCAAAAGTAGGAGGCCTTTATCTCATGAATCTCTCGATAGCAACTTTTTCTTTCTTAAGGGGGTTTGAACGTTCTTCTTGACCCGTTTTTCTATTCAAAACTTCAGCTAGCTGAGAGAGAAGCGTGACAAAGTTCGTGATTCCCGCTCCCATTGGATTGGGCATCTAATTAGTACAATCATCACACTGATCTTCACAATGGTTGTTAGCCCGAGTCCTCCTATTACTGGCCGTTGGCTGGAATAAAAGGAAAGTTAGGGGTAACACATAAAGGGTAATCCAAAGACAAAATTTGATGACTTATAAATAAACTTTCTTTTCCTTAACTCATGAGTCTATATGCTTCAATCTAGGCTTTTCATGATCTACTTTCTAACATATATTCTTAGGGGAATTTTTTAATTCCCTTAATAAGGGTTCATACTAAGCTTGTGAATTTACCAAAGCATATCCCCCGGGAGTGTCATAACCAAGAGTGCAGCAAGGCCCGTTGTCGTGCACCAGTTCCCGTTCAAGTCTATCTCAAAGCGGTGTTTTCGGGTTTTACCCCTACGATACATCTGTGCCAGAGCCGCCTCTACCTACTCGTATCCAGACAGGGAGGTATTTTCTTGATAACCCACTTACTCATTACTCACCAAAACATAGGGACGTTTTTATTGTACTTAGTCTTGTATTTAAGGCTTTACTAGGGTTTTCTAATACTAATCCCAAAAATAACCAAACCTATCCTCTGATACCAACTATAACAACCCTGCTTTTTATTACAACTTAAACATGATTTATTACATAAAACTTCACTTGATACAAAAAAGAATATCGATAGGTTTAGAGTATTTGGGGCTTATTATCATTACATAAAAACTTAAAACATGAAATACAACATCTTTATTGAAAACTTCCTTTACATGACCACTACATTCCCTCGTACTTAGCATTTCATGAGATAACCTGAGGACATGCATTAGAAAAGGGTGAGCTATAAATCCCAGTAAGGGAATACGCATGGAATACCATGTGGAGTAAAATACATGTGAGACATTAGGAATATCAATAGATCACAAGATAAACATGAACATAAAGGAATGATAAAGCATGATAATCATAACATGGAAATTTGACAACAACACTTAACATGGAATTAGCATGAGCCAAGGCCCATTGCACATGGAGCATGAGTAAATACTCATTGCACATAAAGCATGATTAAACCCTTATTTCACTTGAATTAGCATGAGTAAACACTCATTGCACATGACGTATCATGATACTATACTTTACCCAATGCATTGGAGCGCTATAAGGGTGCACCCTTCTTAAACATTTCATTTCATGCATAAGTGTGTCACATGGATCATAAAACATGGATTCATAAAACATAATCATTTATTCCAAGATAAAGGAATGTAGAATTAATACATGGAACTTTATAATCAATAAATAAATGTTCATAAATTTGAATACCCTTGATTGAGAAATGGGCATGGTATTCACTACACAATGACATTGGCTTAGAAAATTGGTGCGATTTCGGCAGCGTAACGGCGTGACATAAGAATTCATAAAAATGGTTGAAGAGAGAGAAATGTGTTCCTCATCATATTTACATGTAATGGAAAGTAATGAGGTCATATAGATACATGTCCCAACAATTTTAATGGAATTTAGATTCATGATACAAAAGTATTCATTGAATGTAAATGAGGAGAGAGAAGTTCCTTTCAGAATTTCATCATTGTAACGGGTGTACATGGGAGGCATTTAATGAGAGAGAAAGGGGTCTCCCATCGTTAAAATATAAATACGGAAGTATGAGGGAGTTTTGAAACCATACCCTAACATTCATAATTGAAATTAAAAGGGAAAAACAACTTAAAAAAAATGGACAAAAATGGGGAAGGAAGAAAAAAACCCTTACTTGGAAGTGTGCTTCCAAAGGCTAGAGAGAGGCTTGTGAGAGGCTTCTTGGGAGCATGGGGAAACTTGGGAGGATTTTAGAGAGAGTAGGTCAGAGGTTGGAAAAACTCCAAAGGCTTTGAGTGAGGAGGAAGTGGGAGCTTGGGTGGGTTTATATAGGAAAGGTGAGGGAATTCTTTATTATTTAGGTTTAGGACCCCTTATATTAAATTAATCCAAACAACAAACCATCCCATGGTTTTTGCCCATGGTTTTTGGCTAAGGGAAGAGGAAAACAATATTTTATAAGGTCAAAGTCCGAACTTCATAAAATAGTAGGTTTGATTATGTGGAGGTGAGTCACACTCCCATGGAAATTAATTTAAAAAGACAAGTTGTTTAATATGTCTTGAGGGGTCCATTAATGTTTTGAAAAGTAATCCAAATGAACCCCAAATCACATTATTTTAATGTTAAAACATATATTGGTAGAACATAAAGATTATAGTATTTTATAACATCACTATTGGGTCATTATGATGTCACAAAACACAATATATATTTAAACGACATTTAATTTTTACTCAAAAATTTGACTGTCTTGGGAAATTATGAAAAATTCACCGTTGGATAATTTCGACGTCCTGATTCCAAAAATAACATTTATTTTATCTAAATAATTTTTTAAATATGTTAATTTTCACTTTTAAACAAAAAACCAACATTTGTCGAAAATTCACGGGTTTTGACAAAAATGGCTTTCAAACCTTAATAAAAATTATAATTGCATTCATAAAATTATACGATCATTTATATATAATACAATTAATCTAATAATAATAATAATAATAATTTATGAAAATATTATTTAATTAAAAAATACGTTAATTTAATAAAATAAATTTCATAATTAAATAATTACTAAAAAAACCATTTGTACTTTAAAAACTATTTACAATGTATCAATAATGATAAGAAATTATATTCATTATTATATAAAAAAATAATGTACAAGAACATAGTACTATAGATTAGTTACATAACCCCTTAAAACAGCCACATAAGACCTAAGGGTAAGGTGTACGATGGTGACAGACTCTTGGGGTGGCTTGGATAACATCGCTCGAGTGGCAATTTCTATCAACTTCCTCTTCTCCTGTAGACGGTCTCGTTCGAGCTTGACATGGTGAAGCTCAGCTTGGGTTTGGTCAAGAGAGAAGCCCAAGTATGCCACCTCTTTTCCGAGCTCTGATAAATGGGCTTCGTATGGGTCAATTCTACTGGATGAGGCCATTGCTTCCTTTGTATATGTAAAATTGGATGTGTTAAAGCCCTATATTTATACTAATCATGTGACCACTGTTCAATGGCTATAAAAGTAATGGTCTCAATTATTATCATAAAACCAATGAAGTTGACATTTTGTAAAAAAAATTATATAAAGAGACATTTAATAAGATCAAGAGGTATTTTCCATTAATGAAACTTTGGGTCGTTACATAAAAGATATTTAAAATTTTGAGAGTAACACTTTGTAACTTTCTTCATTTTAAATATTATAAATTTCATTTTCAGGGAGAATATTACATTAAAAAATTAAATTGCAATCTCATGGTGATAATGATAGAATTAAATTCATCATGTAAGGATTATTAATAAATATTATATCTTTATCACTTATTTTTAACCTAGATTCACCTTATTTACCTTTTTTCCGAGGAGATAAATTTTACTAATATTACTATTCATATAGACAAAAAAATAAAGGGTATTGTCTTCCAAATTTGAACATCATGATTATAAATATGGAACTAATTTTATCAAATTAAATACCTATAAGTATCATAAATTAATTTTAATGTAAGTATCAAAAAATTTGACAAAAACGGCTTTTTAGAAAAATACCATATAAAATCATAAAGTCATATTTATTTTTATATCATGCATATTAAGTGGATTTTTAAATCATTTGATGGAATATATTATATAAAAAATTAATTAATATAATTAAATAATAGTGATATATTTAATTTTTTTGACATAAAATCATTGCATTCCTAAAAAATATATTTCTAGAAAGACATCTTCTTAATTTTGAAATAATTTTTATTTTCATTTCTAAATAATTGAAAATTGATGAATTAATTTTATAAATGTGTAATAAATAAATTTTCATAATTTACCCACTAGTCCCCCAACTATGTGAGAAAATATAATAATATTATTATTATAGTATATCATTTTTTATACTTTTTCATGTAATGAATGCTAAAGAAGAAATAAATTTATTCTAAATATCTATTTCATAAAATCATGGGGTGTTACATGTATTATTTATGGTAAAATCACCCCAAACTACCTAGTAATAGAAAGGAGACCTCATTTTCATTTCTATATGGGACAATCTTAGTCCTAATCATCATGTTCAGTTTCCTTCACATTACATTACCATATGCAACCAACTATCTGAAGATGAAAAATGTCAAATATGGCTAGAAAAGTTTGATTATCTTTGTGAAAAAATGGTTACAAAGACTATATATCCTTAAAATACATTAAATTCATGTCACATGTGAATTCAATAAAAAAAATTCTTTAATAATACATCAAAGGAGAATTGGTAATCACCTTGAGAACTCCCATGATACCCAAGAAGAATCATTCAAATCTTATCTAAAACAGGGGGAAATTACACCTTTTATAATGCCTAATCTAATGGATCTTATTCTTTAATCATGATATATATAGAGAGTTTCATGTTTGATACTAATTCAAGTTGTTTAAATAAGTACACTTCATAACTTCACATTAGGTTCACATTATCCTAGTACTATGATGAAAAACTAAATAACATAAATCCCATTTAATATGGATATAAACTACTAATAATTGGTCTATATTATATAAACATAAACTACATGATAATCTCCACCTCATAACGTTAAACTATATAACATATGCTTCATAATAAAAGATCTTAAACTTATTAGATAGGTCTATTCCATGACATCTCAAACATTAAATACCATCGATGTAATAACACAATCAATATGAAGGTTTAATTTCTATTAAAATTTGATTGATATGGATGAATTGGTTGACTATAACATCGTGGTTCACCTAACCTATGATAGAAATAATTACAATTGGTAAAACAATGTGTGTCTTGATTCCCATTATTTTTGGATATGTAGTCATTCCAAAATATTTTATCCCATGACCAACTATAACATTCCTTTTCATTCTTAATTATGCTCTTGTGATGTGGCATCTCCAAGTTCTCTTTGTTTTTCATCCTTTTCTCTAACTTGAGTATCCTAAAAGTTCTCCCCTTCACTTGTATACATGATCTATATTTTTATAGGAAAACCCACATAAGTTCAATGTTTGTAATGATTCCTATTGTCTTAGTATATGTAGTGATTCTCATGATCCTTATTGTGAGTCCAACCATAAAACTAATTGGATTAACTCCTGGTTCCCAATACATTACCAATTCACATTGGGTTTATTTTAATAACTATTATTAGAACAAATCCACCCATTCTCCCCTGTACATAAGATGTATTTGTGTGGGGACATTATTATAACTATGTGTGGATTAAATCCATTTATTGGGTGTGTAGTGATACGTGGATCTTTATATATTTGTTCTTACCACAAATATTTTCTCCATGTCGGACCTTACCCAAGTGAAGAGACATGTACTATCCCATGTGAGGTTTTCTAGGGCCATATATTTGTAGGAGATAATTTCAAGTGGACTTTGTATTGGGATATAGTTACTGTTAGGTTCCCTCCATTACTCAACCAAGAAAATTACCCATTTCCCTTATTCACATAAGTAATATTTGTTAAAATAAGTCTCTTCCAATAACAACATGTGGCCTGATTCCCATTACAATGGGATATATATTGATTCTCAATCCACTAACCACTAGTTTAGTTTTAAATCCCATCAATTTCAGTTCTGTTTATATCATATTGTTTGGTCCTTCTCATTCATTAAAGGCTTTACATATCAATCATACTTTGGGATGTTATATAAAAAAGATCAGATCTCATATCCTAGGTAAAATTAGTCCCCTAAGAAAGAAAAAACCCTCTAATAAAAGAATTACATTTGGCTGGATTTTTATTTTCAATGGTTACATAGTGATATCTGATCCATATGTCTTAGACCCAACCATGTGTTTCCTTCAATTTCAACCCCCCTCTTAGAATAGGGTCTTCTTATAAATTTCAGGTCTTTCTATATTAGCCTCCATTCTAGGATATCACTTATTGTCCAAAGCTATATGGATTGAAATCTACCCCCCTATGGTTTGTATTTTATTACCTTATACTGAAAATTAATGATATTAAAAGGCACTTTAGACAAGAAAACTAGAATGGAATTCCACAAAGAAAGTTATGTTTCCAATCACAAATTTATTCCATTACATGGATTATGAAAAAGTTAGAGTGAAAAATAATAATGTAAAAAATTATTTACATACAAAAACATGTCCATATAAAATAAAATCTACACTCATTTCACACACTTGTCTATGTAAACTTTATATAATATCTTCATTTCCCCATATATGTGATGTTGGATTGTGTCATATGTATATTTTCATTCATGAAAAGGTGTCATATTCACATGAAGAAAGTGATCTTGTAAATGTGGATATATACTTAATCCAACATCCATAATATCTATTCAAACTAAAAATATGTTCAATATATTGTGGTGTATCCTTTGTAGTGCGCAAACCCTCCATGGACATCATTGTCTCCCTAAAATTACCTCATACCATTGATGTTTGACTCATCACCAACCAAAATATATGATTCAAGATTCTCATGATGATAATGAGAATATTTACAATATCCTCTAGGTTCCCCCGTTCCTGGTGATTTATAATGAAAATATTAAACTACAAAAGTATACCACTCCTTGGTAATGATATTCATGCCACCATATTTGGAACTTCCAATCATAGGCATATTTTCACCCTAAAGAGAATATCCTCTACCCACATGTGTTATTTCCAAATAGTGTCATAACAGTCTCTCTATTACCATTGGTTAACTTATTCCCACCTTTATTCATGCCTCCATTTTTTTATAAATTATTATTTTTATTTACCCCTATCTAAATCTTGGTATACATCATATATAAAGAAAAAAATTCCATGAGTTAAGGAACTCCTATTGGTAACAATAAAAGAACTATGTTTTTCTTGATTGCTTTTATTTTAGTATTCAAAGTGATGTCAAAATATATTTTCTTGGGTCCATATAAGAAATAATATCACTATTTTATCCTAGTATGATGGTTCTATTAATTTATTTCTAGTATTATCCAATATTTCTACCCTTTGATGGAATCATTCCATTTTATCTTTTGTGTGAATCAGATCAGTATATAATAACCATACAAGAACTATATTGTGTTTGAATCCTATCACCCTAGGATATTTAGTCATTCCAAGATCTCTAATCTCATTCCCACCCAATAATTATTTCACGATAACACCTTTTTTTATTATTGGTATTTTAGACCTCCCAAGTTCATGTTGGGATTTCTCCATGGGTTTTGTACTAAGACAAAACTATTTCATTTTTATGAATTTTCCAAATATATGATAATTACCTATATAAAGGTACATTTCATGTGACTTTAAAATAAATGACATCACAGTCCTTTTCAAATGAAATTAAACATCCTGACATATGGTCCTTCCTATATGTATTTAAAATGGCTTAGATTAGTCTATTGAATATAACATGGATTTCTAAACATGAGATCAAAATCTATGTTTGGGTTCCCATCATATGGTTCAAATATATAACCAATTCTTGGATAAATTACCTATTTCTATGGATTATGTCCTAGTGTTTTGGATTCATATATTTATATCAGGTTTCCTACAATGGTTATACACCAAGATGATATCCTGGGTACGACCATGGAACCTATTATTGTTTTGGTTAGATACTAGAATATAAATTCATATTATCATAGGATATGTAGTGACATATGATCTATATATATCAGACCCAATCTAAGATCATCATATATTCCCACACCAAGATTAACAATAGGTTTCCATATCCAAAATAGTGGATTCATTGTTACAACAGAAAATATTGATTCCTCCATGGAATCTTGGAACCATTCCAAATTAATTATTGAACTTCCTAATCCAAACTGATTACCTTAAAGTATCTAATATAGTGATATACTCTACCCCTATTTTTTTATTCCATTGGTGTGCCTTTTTTGGAACTCTTCTAACTGATATATCCAACATTTATGAAAAAAATTAAACCATACTGAGTTATTCTTTAATCTTGATCATATTGGAATCTTTCATATGTGAAATCATTTAAAAAAAGTACATATTCTCCTCTAAATACCATGAACATACCCTTAGTCCTTCTTATGTAATCCAGGATGTACATGATAGTGATCTTATGACACTAACTTGGGTTAGATTGGTATTTATTAGTTATGATAGAGAATATGTGATATTAGATCAATTAAAAAACATACCATGGAAGATAAATCCTATAGAGGATGCATAGGGAATTCTTTATATCCTTTATAAACCACTTGAATTATCCTAAATATTCCTAAGATTGACACTATGGGACATGTGTAAAAACTAATTTTTAGAGTTACACATCCTAAACCGATTTAGAACTTTACCAATCTATGTTTCGTGAATGAGTCCACAGATCCTCTTAGATTTATCTCTATATATCATCATACATAGTATATAGACTACTTCATCCATTTCTTTTATAAACAATCTTTTTCAAACAAAATATTTACAAAGTGTAAAGTTGATATATCATTCTTAATAAGAATCATGTCATCTATATGCAATATCAGAAAATCCACTACTCTACATCTAATATACATATATACATGATAATAATCATCATTATTGATGAATCAATACTCATATATTACATCATCAAATTAAATATTATAACTCTGAAAGCTTACTTCAATCCATAAACAGACCATTGAATCTTTTATACCATAGGGAATTTATAACCTAGTATTATATACACATCCTTTGCTAAATTATCATTTAGGAGAGTATTTTTGACATCCAGTTGAAATAACTCATAATCTTAATGAGATAATATAGACAAAAATATATAAATGAACTTTATCATAAAAAAAAGGAAATGGTTTATTTATTGTCAGTTAAATGAATTTACTTATATCCCTTATCAACAAAGAATGATGTATTGGTAGAAACTCTACCATCCTTGCCAGTTTTCTTATGTAAAACCTCACTTAAACCCTATGGATCTTACTAATTTTAGTTCATCTTCCATGTTTTAAACTTGGTTGTTGTATATGAATTATATTTCAGATTACATGAATTTAAATGAAATATCAAAATATCAATTCTCAATAGACTTCTAGTAGGTAGTATGTTCATCTCTCATAAACATTACCTCATTATAATATTCCAAGAGAAATCCATATCTCTTGAGTTATAGATAAATCCAAAAAGGACTTCAAGGTTCTTCTCTAACATGAATTAGATTATCTTCCAAAATAATTTATGAAACTATTTTAAATTCCATATTAAGAGTACTTCCAATTTTTTGGTTTTTATCTTCTTCTTCTTCAACATTATTCCCACTTACATATCAACTTATGTGCTCATTCTCAATGAAAATAATTTATTGGTCATTTAATATTTTTTTCTTCAATAGGATTATAAATGTAATATCTTATATATTCCTTGGTTTAGCTACAAAATATGAATTTTAAAAATTTAGTAATTCTGTTATTAGAATAAAAATTTCATACATGGGATTCACAATCCCAAATATTCCCAAAATATATATCATGATGTTTTTTAGTCCATATCTAATAATCCTACTTAATAATATATTTAAATATAATGTGGTTAAGTATGAATGTAGAAATATCTAGAGAATAACACCAAAATTTAATAGGAAGGTAACAATAGAAATTCATTGACCAAACCATGTCCAATCAGGCATGATTACTCCCCTCAGAAACATTATTCCACTATGTTATTCCATGAGTAGTCACTTGTGAAACAATTCAACAATATATCAGATGATCAATGAATTTATCATAAAAATTAGTCACCACATTGATCTATTTGAATAATATTAATACTTTTTCCTAATAAATTTTATACATTCTTATGAAACAATTTGATCATTTTATAATTTGAATACTTGTTTCTAATTAGAAACACAAAACCATGTTGAATTAATTTATTGGAAAAAGTAAAAAAGTACCTAAAACCATAACTTTATTGCCTACTCATTAGACCGCACACATAACTATGTATAAGATCTAGTAAACCACTAGTCCTTCAACCATTTCCAGTAAAAGATGTTTTGGTCATTTTTCCTAATAATAAAATGTTCATGTATCAAATGATTTATAATTGAACAAGTTAAAAAATATATATATTAAGAGTATTTGGATGTTTTTATCATTTATATGTCAATTGAGATAATGGAAATTTTATATTGGATTTTAATCCACCCTAATCTTTTTATTATGAATTTTATAAATAGTATAATCCATATGAAGAATATATAAACCATTTAACACATTCCCAAAGCCTAAAAATATTTCATTCTTATATATAGAACAGCAGTTTTTCTTAATATTAAATTAAAATCTCACATTATAAAAATAGTATATATAGAAATAAAATTTCTATTTATAGAAGGAACATAATAATAGTCCTATAATTTTAATATTGATCCACTTCACAGACTTACATAAAAAGTATATAATTTCAATTTTTTAATTCTTGATCCATTTCCAACATGAAGATATTCTTCTCAATAGATCGAATCCCTTCAATATTTTATTTTATGATTATTATAAAAAAATTGAAATTCTCATTTAATATCTAATACCCATGTTTCATTGTTAGGGATATTGATTTCTATAATATTCACAATAAAATTCTTAGAATTATTCTGATTGACAACACTTTGAAACCTTAGATAACAATTTTGAACTATTTTTTATGTCATACATTTTAGATATCTCAAAAGGCACATCAATAAGTACATAATCTAAAAAAAGACATATCAGTGGGTGAGAATGATGTTTTATATCTTTTTAATGGGTAATTTTACAAAGAAAATCCCATTAAAAATGATTACCTCATACATCATATTTATTTAGTGACATAAGATCCATACTTCATCATGACTTACATTAGTTTGAGTATGTAAATTAACCATGACTGTATCTAAAATACAAAAAATATCAATCATATCATATATAACAGATGGATACTTGAGTTGATAAATCATTACCCAAATCCCTCAAATGTATTCACTAAACTCAATTTCTTTGGTATCCTTACCATTATAGTTTCTCGACTATGTGTAACCTAAATAAAATGCTAAGAACAAGTCACCTAACTATTAGGATAACTTTATTTATTATATTTCTTACGTAGGATAATTTATTGGAACCTAACCATTTGGGTCACCCATACTGAATGATCAAAGTCGAGATAAGTTCCTCTTTGGAAAGAATATCACACTTACAATTTAAATGGTTTTTTTAAAAGTATCTCCCTTTTATTATAAATTCCATGAATATAAAATTAATAAATAATTCATCACAATATATTTTTATCATCGCATGTTTTATTATTTTTGTATTATTATATTGAATGATTTAGTTTTGGAATCCATATTTTGTCCACTATATAAATGTTTTCACACCATATTAATGTAAAACTCTTTATACCACCCATATTCTATGTTACCCACCCAAATATTGAAGCTAAACATATTGAAAAATATCAAAAAACATATATTTATAATATACATGATCTTTTCAAGTAATGTGATAGCATTATATAATATTGAAAATATCCACATGATTAATCATTAAGCGATAGATTGGATGCCCCCACCTTTCTAAAATAAGGCATAAACCACCATGATAGTGGGTGGTATGACTCAAATTCCCTCTCTCTAGGGAAACTATACTCAAGAGAGAAAATAATTCAAAATAAATGTAAAACCTAATATTTATAAACTATATATAACAAAAAAAAATCAAGCCAATAACATTAATTACATATAATGGTAATGGTAGATGAAAACTAAAACATATTTTTCTTTCTTTATCATGTAGTGTGGGGCATAATAATCTACTAGAATTTTTTTTTTAAAAACTCTTACCATATAGAATACTAAAAAATTATATAAAATTTATAAATTATTTTACTCTAATGGTTAAAAATAAAAATAAACTCTTTATTAATTTTCCAAAAGATAATATAGAAATATAAACTTTTCATATTTAATTTAGTTATTGAAAAAAAAAATTACATAGATTTATAAAAATTTCAAAAATCATATGAAAATATATAAAAAATTAGAATTATAAAATATTTTACCCTATGTCATATTTTTTAACTTATAATAGGATTATATAATGTAAATTATGACTCATACATAAGGGTAATCACGGTGAACCTTAGGTATAAAAAATATTTTATAATATATCACATTCATAATCCAAGGAGGATATTTTTGCCTATGATTGGATATATCATATGGCGCCAATCATATTTAATGATATCACCAGTATTACAAATGTTCTATAATGCTCTATTTTCATAAAATATATATTTTTTTCATAAGTTATGATATCATATATCGTATCCTATGAAATAGTTCAAATCTATGGGTTTCTATAATATCACACCTTATGATACAAGACTACAATACACTATGATCATGCAAATCATAAGAATTATATTTTATCATATTTTATGTTATAGATTAAATACCATATGATATATGAATTATTTGAAAATTAGTAGATAAAAATTTGAATCTGTTGAATAATAAGGAACCAATACAACTTATGGGTTTTGGGTGATCATATAATGCTCATTTATAGTAGAAGAAACCCGTGGAAATTTTTAATCTATCTCCCATAGTATCAATATTTAAAATATATGATTAACAAAAATATGTCTGTACATCTATTTTCCTAAACTCTATTTACATATTTTTATGGAGTATATTTGATGTGGATCACTAAAGTAGCAAAAAAGTTTTCTTACCTATAAGGGGATTACACCTGCCTTGGATTATCAATTGTATCAACAGGACCCAGAACCACCAAATTGGTGTTAGTTCCTCCACTAAGTGATCAATAGTGATTCAATATGGTGGAGATATATTAATTATCTTACATGTATCGACAATAGATTCTAACAAATTATGTTATTCCCTTTTATAGGAATCCTCAATGCTCTTTATCAAATGAATTTTATTATTTTATCATGATCTAAATCATGGAACATGTGTGTTATTACCCATTGTAGTATCATTCACTAAACACTTCAATAAATATAAGAGAAACAACCATAAAAATCAATCCTATATTTTATAACGAATGTAAACTTCAGGGAAGATGTGGAATTGTACTATGCACTCAAATCCCATGAAACACATATCGTAAGGCTTATCATATGCTACAATATAAGCTAATAAAATCATTCGCATTCTCTTTAATATTTAAGGATTTTTCAAGATATATTATGTATGTAATTTATTTTATGTCATATTAATCAACGGACATCATATTCTAAGATATCCATAATTTTAGTGCATATAAAACACATTTATCATTTCGAAATTATGTTTTTCAAGATACATAAGGGAAAATGAAAAGACCTTATTCTCACCTCACTTCCATAGAGATTCTCCAGTTTTATTATGAATTTTAATATAAAAACTATCGAAAAGATTATCCTAGATCTTATGACTTTGATTATCCTAGAGGATAAGGAAATGAATCCTGAAACCCCCTTTAGTGCTTATATTGAATAATAGGAAAGGAAAAGTGATAATATCCATGACTAAATCCAAGTATAAGACACCTTTTCAACTCCATACTAAGTGGAGGAGGATTGGTGGGAAGCTATGGAGCATGATAGAATGTAATTTTTAATATGGAAGGAAATTCCATTGGAAGAAGAACTACACCTTAGTGAAGAGTACATGGGAATATTTAAATGTATCCATTATCAAATGTAATCTCTCCATTTCAAAAAATTTGGAATTAGAAATGGAGTAAGACTAACTATTTTGTCTATTAGAGACTACGAACTCAAATTATCTGTTGAGATTGACTCTAATTTTAATAAATCATTACTGTGTGTCCAGTGTAACAAAAAACATTTTAACCGTGACCAATTTAGATATAAATGGAATTATATTGAATTTAAATAACAAGAGATGATACTTTTATAAATATATAATATGTTATTGAATAAAAATTTTAAAAAATGGTCGACATATATTTGATTATGAAAATCATGCTTTAGAAATTGGTAAGGAATCATGTTCACATGACTCACCTCACACCTAGTTGTGGAATCATCATCTTGGTTAGCTAAATGAGAAGTCTTTAACAAAAATATATAAATAATTATATTTAGTATATCTTAAAATAATACCCATAAATAATTTCATGCATATTTGAAATGTAAAATTATAGAAGCTTTTTTATGGAAAGGGTTAAGGGTACATAAAAATTCTATAATTAGCTTATTTGTATAATTATTCTTATTTTTAATAAATTTTATTAAATGATTTTTTATATAACTATTAATATAATAAAATCTCATAAAATTGCGCAGCCTAGTGTCACTAGGAAATTAGATATATAAACTATTAACATAAAATAAAATGAAGTATATTTATTTAAAACATTATAATTTGATCCTAGTTTACTTCAAACTCTTAATACTCCACAAGATAACCTAGGGACATACAATGGAAGGGGTGAGAAACAAAGTCTACTAAGGTAAAAATCAAAGAATAGTTTGATGATAAATAATACATTTTAGTGAAGAGGTGTATCATTATTACATAAAGAGGTAAGATTTATACATACTCACATGTAAGCATGATATGAGAAAACAACATCATAAAATCATGGTATCATAGGAATGTGGAAACAACATTAAATTTGACAGAATAAAATAATTTGGGGACAACCACCAAGAAAATATTACAATTTCTTTAGGATAACCTCTCATTCATCGCACATGGTATTTCATGAGATGAAAACATAACAAAACACAATGGTGTACTATCAGGTTGCACCCTTTATATATCTAATATTTAATGTTCTGTATCAGTCATATATCATAACAATGTATTCTATCCTTTCAATCCAATGATTAATGAATGTGGGTTTCATACATGGTACTCCATGATTAATAAAATATAGTTATATCTAGGTAAATACCCTTTAATTAAAATAAGGTTGTGTATTCAAAGAAAAAAAGGCATGGTCTTAAAAAATAAAGGGATAATTTTGAAAGTATAATAGGTGCACATAAAATTTAACAAAATGAATTAATGAAAGATATGGTTAAAATATAATTAATAGAGAATAATTTATATATTAAGGTATGAATATGAACAAAAGAGAACATAACAAATTGGAAATAAAAAAACTAATAACAAATAAAGTGCTTATATTGAAAAGAGGAGGAAGAGAATCCCAAACCGTAAGTGTAACACCCCAACCCCAGTTACCTAGAGTCGGTGCATTATTACATAACATTGGCATGATCACAAAAGATCAAGTATTGAAAGAACGATTAGTTTAGTATCCTTGGAAACACTAAACACATTTATAAGTCTTATATTACATCATAAAGTGAAAAACTACAACAACATAGTCTCCATAGTCTACACTCATATCCCCTCAGACTATCCCTATAGGTCAATCATAAAATACTTCTTTACATCCTGGAAAAAATAAAACATAGAAAGGGGTGAGCTCAGATGCTTAGTAAGGATAACAATATAATGGAAAATTTCATAAATAAGCATAAACATTTAAGGCAATGTATAACTAAAACAAAATCCTTTTAAACTCTAAATTAATCATAATATGGAAAAAATAAAATGAAATAATGCTATTTACTTATTCACGTGGATATTCTACTAGTCGAATAATCACATGCAATATCAATAACCACTTTCATAATGATGGAATGAATAATGCCAGACTTTTATAACCACATAGTCAGGGCCATGTGCCAAGACTACGAATAAGATTTTGTCAACGCCATGTGCTAGGACAATAGATTGTCTCATGAGACATACTGATGCATCGAGGAGCTATAGCAGGCTCTACCAGTCACTTACCAAGTCCAATGCATTCCTCATATGAACAGGTTTAAACATAACATAAACATTCGTATTAAAACTAGCATACAAAATGTCAATACTTTCTCTATAAACCATGAATGGTATAAAAAATAACACATCCACAGTAAAAAATATCACAAAACCTTCTATACAATATGGAAGTTTTGTATCATAATAAATCAACTTCAAATAAGCTTAAAATCCATCAAAAGATGTTGATATACATGAAATCAAAACTATTTGAGAGAAATATGTCTTTTTGGAAATCATTTAAAAGTAACATAATTATAAAATAAAACATTTAATTTTAAAGTATTCTTATAAGATTTTTTGGTAAGCTTCGATGATTTTATAATGGTGTAAAATAGACGCACCTTCAATATAAGTTAAAATAAGACATTCTTAGCTTAATTTTTTCGAAAAGGTAAAAAAGGGCCTTGTTTGGAAAACGACGGAAAGATTCCTATATAAACATATTATAAAATTCAAACAAGGGTATAAATTAATTTAATACAGAGTCTATAAAATAGTAAGAATGTTTTGAAATAAATTTTTAAGAAACATGGATGTGGATGATAAAGAGGTCCCAGTAGATACTTATGTATAAACAACCTCCGATAATGAAGAGATTGTAGAATTAACCCTTACCTTGTACTTTTCCTTGGTTGAGGGTAGGTTAACCACCTGAATAATGGTGAAATAATTGTTATTAAATTATACAATAATATTATACATTAATATGATATCATATATGATCTTTTAACATTTCTTTGTTAATAATATCTTAGTATTATCGTCGTTTCGGGTGTTAACTGATTCGTTTTCCATTATACTCTTTTCTACGTAAGTAATGATTGTTAAGGATAGGATGTATTTTATTCATATTTATATTTATATTAAATCTTTAAAAATTATTTTTAATCATCTAATGAAAATTATTCTTGAATTGATACGATTGGGAATGAATCTCATCGCGTTCGTGGAGACGGTAATCCGTACATACACACGAGTGACAATATCATTATTTTTATATTAAAATAATATATAATTGGATGTTATATCATATATAAAAAATAATTCTAATGTTATATTTATTATTTACATGGATTACACATCATTATTAAACCCATCCAAAATAATAATGTATTGAATAACAATTACACCACGACGTGGAGACGGTAATCCGTACGTACGCACGTATGGTGACATGTCATTCAAAGCATGGATTGAATAATGAATATAGTTGTACCATATTTATAATAACATAATTGTATATATAAGATACTAGAGTTGTTATTATCGATTGGAAATGACACAGAAGGAAGAAGTGTAAGAAGAAAAGAACTTGAAAGAGGGTGGTGAAATTATTACCTCTTCTTCGGGTTCTTCCTTTTGATTTGATCAAAAGGGCTTCTTAAGTTGGATTTATTACTAAATTAAGGGCTCTAGGATGAATTGAGGGAAGTTGAGAGGATATTTTGGCAGGTTTTGTCTAATCCAAAAGGCTTTGAAGGTGTGAATTAGAGAGAAGGGGGAGTGACCTTTTATAAGAGTGGTGAGGGGCACCTAAGGAAAAGATAGAAATATTATTTCATAATACAATAATTTTCGGTTTCTAATGGCTCGTAAATATATTATAAAAAGGATAAGGTGGTTATGGGTCTAAAACAACTCAAAAAATAGGTTTTATATAGGTTTGGGTCACTATATTAACCTTAAAATTTTTATTTAACTCTTTGTTAAATATTTTGACATTTACCATGTCTCTTTCTATTTTTATATTATATGGTCAATAAACATACTATATACTTATAAGAGAACCCCAAGTGATTTATTAATGATTTAAGTATCATTATATAAGTCTTTTGGACAAACCTTAGATTTTTATAAATAGAATATCAATTTATAATATAATAAATGTTTTAAGAACTCTTTTATGTCAATTTTGACACTATTTGGTATTTTGTTTTTGCTAAATTCATAAAAGCATTATTACTTCAGAAAAAATTCATCTAACCAACCCTAATATGTCATTGTAACTTATAAAATTAGTGTAATTAATAAAAAGCCTCAAATTACATTTATTCAGATATTTATAATATCAATTATTTTCATTTTCATTAATTAGGTAATTACTGCATCATCATTGTGTAAAAAATAAATTAAATTATTTAATGTCTAAAAAATATAAATAAGATACCATTATGTATGATATATTTTTATCTTTATATTTAATATTTATAGTAGAATTTATCTGATTATTAACCCTATATTAAAAATGATTTAGTTATTAATCTTGGATTTTAACTCTTTTAACTCTTCTTTGAATTAAATAATAATAAATGTCCTAATCTAATACAAGTTGACCAAAGAGGTTAATATATTATTCATAAAATTTTTTTCGGTATAATTTTACATATCCAATAGAATTAGGACATGTGTTAGGGTAATAATAATATCATTTTTACACTAAATTACCCTATTTACTTTTAACCGTGGTAAATAAAAGTAAAAAGGTACTATTCACCAAAAATTATTTTTATCTTATTGAACCACATTTTACTTACTAATATCAACCATTTCTATCTTATTTTTGACATTCCAATCACAAAAGCGGTAAAATTATGTTTTATGTGAATTTGCAAATTCTCCTAGGAGGTGGGTAAAAGACGGCGAAAAGTTCAATAAAAATTTTATATATCTAAAATTATTATAAACTGTCTCCAATTAATTACATAGAAATTATATAGTTATTATTTATCTATTTTTACATAAAATAAATTTAAATAAAATAAATAATTATTTAAATAAAATTTCAGTTTTAAACTATAACTCAGTGTTTTCACTATTCATAAAAAATTGAAAGTTTTCAGAAAAATACAAAAAATATACCCTAAGATAATTTCAATATTACAAATCCAAAAATGAAGTCTATTGTTAAATATAAAATTTATAAAATTTCAAAAAGTGGGTATTACTTTTCATAACAGCTAGTTTGGTTGGTTGTGGTGTGTGTTAGAACTCGAAGTTGCGTACAACACACGCTATTGTATTATCCAAAGATAAGTGTACCATAGAAGCTTGGGGTGTTACAATAAGAAGTTGCATCTTAAATCTTGGGAGGATCTCATTAAAACCTTATAAAATACATATGAGCGGTCAAAAAAAGTAAAATTAGAGGAAATTCATGCTTTAAGGATTTGGAATTTAGAGTAATGGGATAATGGGTCGGTATTTATTGTAAAAGGATATATAATTATTTATTAATTCTCAAACATATCCCTTTAACACCTAGTTAATAAAAAATAAAAAACCATTTTAATTCCCAATGTATTTTACTAGGAGCATTGGTTTTTAATATTTAATTATTTTAATAACTTAACTCTATAAAATAACATAATTCATGATGTGGAAGTAAGTCATTTTCATAAAGAATTATTTTTAATATCATAAAATATCCTATAGGTCTTGGAAGGTTGTTAATAGGTTTGGAAAAATAATATAATCATATTAGAATACATTATTTGAATGAAAAAAAATATATTTTTCCCTAATGGACCATTTATGGAATTTATTACATCACTTTTAGGTTATTATGATGTCCTCATACTTATTGTGTATTCATACTGTATTTAATTTTTTTCCAAAAAAAATATTGTCACAGAAAATTATTTCAAATTCATCATTTAATAATTTTTAAAACCTGATTTATAAAATGATATTAATTTTATCAGATTAATTTTTAAAAATGCTAATTTTAGATTTACATAAAAATAATAATTTATTGAAAAATACTATTTTTTACATCACCAAAAAGATTCAAACCCATAAAAAAATTACATGGGACTTTATAAAATTATTTTCTTATTCATAAATAAATATATAGTATTTTATATATCCATTTAATTGGAAAAAATTTGATTTTAAATTCTAGAATTTATCAAACAATAGTGTTTTAATTGAAATTATATATATATTTTAAAAATAAAATTTTGGTTTTTGAAGAACCCTATTGTTTTGGTGAAGGTTATGAAATTTTTATCAACATGAAAAGTCAAGTTTGATATTATATTAAAGAAATTTAAAGAATGTGAGGGAACTATTTCTAGAAGAACATTCTCAGAATGACCTTTTTGGAAAAAAAAAATTCTAATGGTCTTGAAATTAAGTCAGATGATGATTTAATTATCGATAAATTAAAGTATAACACTTCAGAATAAGATCAAAAACTATTCATGATACTCATAGTATGGAAGATGCAATAAAATGAGTCCATCGGAATTACCTCACTAGAAGTTTATTCAACAGAAGTAATTCCAAATAAATTATGTTCATCTAAATTATTTTTACTATAAGTTCATTCAATTTAAGTGCTTTTAAAAAAATAATGTCCAACAGAAGTATATCCATATGACATTCGTTTATAAAAAATCATTCAATTGAAGTATTCCCAACTGAACTGCATTGATATGATGTGTGTGCATTTGAAGTGTTTTTACACAAATTATGTTCAACTAAAATTTTCCCAACTAAAATATGTTTATCTGAATTATGTTCATGTAGTGTACATTCACCATAGGTCCATCAAACTAAAGTATATCAAATTGAATTATGTTCATCAGATGTATTTTTATCTAAAGTATGTTCCCCCAATGTTTTTTTAACTAAATTATATCCAAATAAAGTATGGACATCTAAATTATGTTCACTAGATGTTCCTTTAACTAATATACATCCAACAATAGAAGGCCCATCTAATTCAATTTCCACTAATGTATGTTCACCAGAAGTTCATTCAAATAAAATATTTCAAAATTATGTATGTTCATATAACATAATTTCAACTAAATCGCATTCACTATAAGTTCATTCAACTAAATTATCTTCACATTAAGTATTTTCACTGGAAGGTTCGGAGTATTTTCATTTAATCAATATAATGTCACATATATTATGAAAATGATGATCTGGATGTTGAAAATGATTTTTCATCAAGTAATTTTACATTATTCTAAAAGATATATATAGATGAGTTGAATGGATAAAAGTCTGAGTTTTCTAGAGTTTTTGACAAAGTTAAACCACCAATATCTTCAAAATATTTCAAGGATATTGAATTAATACTTGATTTGAGTTAAGGTTTCAAAATCATGGCATATAAACTCCCCACATTTATCATAAAAATTATGGTTATATAAAGGTTGAAACATAATTTTGAGAAAATATTTTTGATAAAGATATAATTTTCACTAATGATATTAGGAAATTTTGATTGAGTAAGATCACCAAGTATCCAAACATCATTCATTAGAAGAATGTGCACCCAGTGTTGATATTAACTAAAGATAAATGTTTTGGAAGAAAAGTTTGGGAAGATTGAGTTTAGAGTAAAAGAAATTGTTTCTTTTATATAATCTCAAAGGATGATCTATATTATAAAAAAATAATTTGGAGGATAATCATATATTTTTAAGGTTAGTGAGGGAAACTTTTGTAACTACTGAAAAAAACATTTTTGGGTTGAGGGTTATTCCTTCCCAACATTATTTTGGTTAAGAGATATTCCTTCCCACCATTATTTAGGTACCCACATTGGGATTGAACCTTATAAAACTTTTGATTCTTTATTTTTATCTTTATAATATTTTTATATGTGTGAGGATAAGTTATAAAGTTTAGTGAATCCAAAATCTACCAAGGTAAATATGTTTATTTCCAAGAAAATGAAATTCCCAAAAGATTAAAATTGATTTAACCATCCCCTTTCATTGGTACTACACTCATGTCACTTTAATTGGTATCATAGTGAGGGTTGCCTTTGTATATCTATATATTAGAGCTTGGGGAATATAAATTCAGTTAATATTAAAAGGGTTTTTACTTTCTATGGAAAAAACTATTATTGTTGGAAGAATAATATGATATTGTATCTTCTTTCTCTTGGCCTAAAATTAGTGGATACAATAATAATGGGATATCCACCTAGAGAGAATGATGATACAATAACTTTTTATAATAAGCGAAATATAGAAGATGATTGTATAGATCAAAAGAAATTTCTTATGTATCTTTCCTAAACAGTTTTTGAAGGATATAAGACATCGAACGGATAAAAAAATTACGGATAAAATTGAACGAATTTCTAAATTTTATGTTAAAGTAAAGGAATAATAACGTAAAATTTGGATAAGTAAATTTTATTATATCAAAATGGAAGATAAAGAAAAAATTGATGAATATTTCATATGGTTTAATGAAATAGTTAGTTATATTAGAAGTTTTGGAGAAATTTTTTTAGAATAAACTATTTTTAAAAAAAGTTATGGGGAACTTTTTTAATAAATTTGATTCCGAAATAACAATTATTGAGGTTAGAGAAACTATTTCTCTTTATGAGATTCATAAAATTATCATTACTTATGAAGTTAGGAAATCTATGTTCTTTAGGAAGAAGGTGAATAATGAAATATCTTTTAAAAAAATAAAGAAAGTCAATATTTAGAAATAGGTAAAGTGATCTGACATATCCGAAGATGAATCTCTAGATAAGGAATAATATTCTAGAGTGGTGGATTGCATCGCAAAGAAATTTTGAAAAGGAAAATCTAAGTACAAGGTAAAACTTCCTATAAAATTTTATAAGTGTGGAGAAATCATCCATTTTTTCTAAGACACCCCAAGAAACAAAATGGGAGTGTTTGGAGAAGATTAAGGTATAAAGAATATTTATAGTAAAAATAATAAAGAGGAAAATAAATCTGACTATAGAAAAAAAAAGATATTTCAAAAGAAGAAGGATAATTATTTGTATAGAATATGATAAATACTCAACTAAAAGCAATTAGTTAGATAAATATGTTTTATAAAAAATCACTACTATCAGGGATCTTATTCCAAAACAAGAAGAACCTTCTTATAGTGAGAAAGGTGCAGGGTAAGAAACATATAGAGAATATGTTCTGAGAATAGAACATGAATCATACCTTAAAAAAACTCCATAATTGAAAAGGAAGTAAAAAATACATATTAAAAAATATAAAAGAGAATACTTTATTAAAAGAGAATAAAAATATCATTAGGAAATAAAATCTGTCAATGTAAAATTTACATAATAATAAGGGATGTTAGAATATAAATATATGACACTTTCAATGAAGGAATAATATTTGGAAAAAACCCAATGATGTTTTATTGAAGATAAAAAATCCTTAAAAAGGATGAATAATTATTTTTTTAAATTAATTAGTGTTAAATAATAATATTTAAGAATATTTAGAATATCCAACTACACAAAAAAAGCTTTAACTCAACTTGATAATAATGAATATTCAAAGATTGTTTCAATACATAAGAATTTTCTTCAATAAAGGAGGTAAATTTTAGATTAAAAATGATACTAACGAATATAATTCCTTTAAAAATCATTCAAAAGTTGATATTAATCCCATATAACTAATATTCCACAACAAAGAATAAAGTAAGTTAAAAATATTTTATGAACTGAAATAACAATATTTCAAGAAAAATTCTTATGGAAGGACAAGATTCAATTATTATTGTTGGTGTTGTGGAGATTTTTGACATTAATTTTATAACTATTGGTAAAACATGTAAATTATTTGGGAAAGGAATGGGTAAATGGGGAGTAATACATAAAGGATGAGAAACTGTAAGAAAAATAGTTCCAATGACTAGATATTAGAGAAAATTTTTTTAATAAAAATTCATGTGAAAAATAGTTTGACATAAAAAATATGTATGAATGTCTTAATGATTTATGTGGAATGTTTAATCAATCTAGTAATCATTTAGAAGAATGTATGACTACTCTTCCTAGAAAATTTCAACTTATTAGTAAAGAAGTTGTACTATGAAAGGGAATAGTTGAAGAAAACCATTATCAGATGTGGATTTTATAAAATCTATAAAAATGAGGAAATCTTGGATTCTTAGTGGTGGATTATCTTATCATATATTATAGGATAAAAAAATCATTAAAACATCAAAGAACGTGTTGGCAGTGTTGTTAATTTTGGAAAATATTGTACTCTCAAAATCAAAGGGGTTGGAAAAACTAAAATTGATTCAATAGTGTTGATATACAAATATTTACTATTTTTTGATGGACTTAAACATAATATACCAAGAATCCTCAAACTTTGATATGATGGGAATGAAGTTATATTCTATATATATTCTTTCATTATAAAATGCTACAAAGATGGGGGAATTGTTACCAAGGATGATAAGATTAATGGTGATTAGCTTCAAATCAATAATCCAAGTAAATATTTCTATTTGAGTGATAAATATGGAAATGGATTTTGAACCATGATATTTTCTCATCTTGGTCAAGGAAATATAATAAAAACATATATGAAAGAATCTGGGATTTATCTTTCATCACTAAATAATGAAATGTATATTATTTATGAAACATGTGAAAAAGGAATAATGGTCAAAAAAAGTAATTAGAAGGTATTGATTTAGTCTAATCAACCACTTGAACTTTTTCACAACAATATTTGTGGACCAATACAACATTAGTGCACCAAAGGTGATCTATACATCATAAAATTCATTGATGACATTACACGGATGACTCAGGTAATGTTTATAAAACAAAAATATGAGGCTGTGTAAAAGTTAAAAGCATTTAGGAAGAAGTTTTAAAATTAAACAGGTGTATATATCTTAAAATTGTGTGTATGTAATTGAAAGCAGTTTTCATGTAACTCATTTTAATTCTATTTATCAAGGCATGAGATAAGACATCAATGTGGTGATCTTTATACTCCCCAATAAAATGTATTGGTAGTGAGGAGTAATAGAAGTCTATTTGAAATAGAAGGAGCTATGTTTTTTTAGTATAAACTCTAAAAATATTTTTGGGGAGAAGAAATTTTTATTGCTGTACATATTTAAAATAACTATAATACCACAATCAGAAGAAACTCCCTATGAAATTGGGAACAAATAGAGGCCTTATATTAAATACTTAAATTTAATTGTAATTTCATACTTTGTAATGATAAAATAAATAATTAGATAAATTTGATGAATGATTTGTGGATGGAATTTTATTAGGTTATAAAACTAATAGAAGAAGCTACGGGTGATGGTGTAAGAAATCACATAAAATTATGGAATCATGTGATGTTAAGGCTATTGAAAATAAGTTCAAATAGATAGCTGAAGGAACTTTTTTTACTAAATTTGTAATTAAATAAATCTTATAACCTTACAAACAAAATGAATATGATAATGAAATAATATTATAAGTTTCATAGAAAACACATTTTGAATTTTAATGAGGGATAAACTAAGGGAAACAAAAACTCAAAAATCTAATGACATTGAAGAAGGTTAAACCAACCAACATTATTGAAAGAAGTGAATCTCTAGTTTATATGATAAGGAAACTAAAAATGCAGAATCAAACAACACCCATTTCTCAAATAAAACCATGATCACTATTATATACTATTTGCAATAATTAATAACTGGAAGCTATGAATGAAGATTTTGATCAGATTGAGAAGAATGATACTTGGCAACTTATTCTAAGACCATAGGATAAACATAAAATTGGAAATTAATTAGTGTTCTAGAATAAGCTAAATAAAAATATATAAATTTCAATAAATAATTTCATGTTTTCCTTAAAAGGGTATACATATATTAGAGGTGTGGATTTTAAATAAACATTCACCCCTTTTACAGTACTCAAATCTATTAAAATGTTATTGGGAATTGCATCTCAACAAAGATACAAAGTCTATCAGATGGATGATTAGCCAATATTTATAAATGGGGATAACCAACCAGATGGATTCAAACACGATAATGATGTAAGTAATGTTTGTATATTGAATAAATCATTATATTGTTTGAATAAGGCTCCTTGATATTAGAACTCCAAATATCATTATTGTCTCCAAAAATTAAACATTTCGAGAGGATAATTTGACAACAATGTTTATGTAATGGAAATAGATATCAGAACATTAATTTTTATTGATTATGTTATAAAATAATCTTTATATGTGATAAATATCATATTTGTAAGGATTTCTTGGAATAGATGAAGTTATTATTCAATATTTCAAGGTATGAGTATATGAATTTCTTTCTCGGGATACAGACCTTGGAATTTTAATGTTATATCTTCCTTTCACAAGAAAATTATGCTAGGGTAATATTAAATAATTTTCATATGGAAAATTAAAATTAATTTTCTACACCCATTTAGGTTTAGGTAATGATGAGTAAAGATAAATCTTACCAATTACTGAATAATAAATAATTTCAAAATTCGAATAGAATTTTACTCTATCTAATACCATCTTAGTTAAACCATGTTTATATAGTAAATATATGTTCTAGATGTCAAAGTGGTGCTAGATAATCTCGCATGAAGGCTACCAAGAGAGTGTGGACATATGTCAAAGTAACCTTGAATTATAGATTGATGTATATGAAAGGTAAAAAAATGAATACTTTGGTTCATGGATACCGACTACGTTGGTGATTATAATGATCAAAAATCAATATCTGGAGGAAATATTTCTTTGGAATAAAGTAATGTTTTTTGGAATTTTAAGAAAAAATGCCACTACCATTAAGTAAAATTGGATCTAAATATGTAAATAATATACATTCATGTAGTCAAATGATGTGGATTAAAGTACAACATAAATATTTGAGGTGATTATTGAGAAACCATGAAAGATTATTTGTTATAATAAAAGATAAATTGATCATTATAAAAATTTGGTTCAATATTATTAATCAAAGAAAATTTATATATAATATCATTTCATCAAGAAATGATTTTCTATTGGATGTTTAATGTTTGAGAATATTTCAAAAAATATATAAAATTGTAGATATTGTCACCAAAGCTATGTGAAGGGATGTATTTGAGGAATTGTGGATAAAACTATATGTTCAGCCTTAATAATGGATTATGAAAGTTCTAGAGTTTTTCCCATATTTTTTTTTATATTCTTTTCAAAGGTGGAGAATAAGTACAAATATGAACTCTATGTTTTGTGGATCTAAACCAAGTGTTATCATAGAATGGGGGTGTAAAATTTTTAGAATATTTATTTCTATACGAGGAGTTGGTTAAGGGGAGAATATTAATATCATTGAAACCAACGGATGAAATTATCTTTAAAACATTTCCTTATCTCATTGTCTGGTGTTAAGATACTTCTCATTGATAAAGGATGTGGTTTGAGGTTGAGTTTGAAATTTAGTTTTTTCAATATTGATAACAAATCCAAGTGGGGGATTTAAGAACCCACTATTTTTTGAAGTTGTTTTGTTTTTATAAACATAAAAAGATGTTTTTGATCTTATGTTATATATATTCACAGTTTGTGAGGGAACAATTTCTAAAATAACAATTCTGGGAAGACCTTTTTGGAAGAATGTTTTTAGAAACTCAACATATTATGTTAGATAACATTGTACTGTTTGGTCAATGAAAGTTCATCACTTTTGAAGAAGTCCAAAAATCATTAAAGTTACTCATTGTTCTAGAGGCTACTTGAGTATGGTTTCACATCAAGTAAATTCACAAAAATTTCATTCAATTGAATTTTGAATAACTATGTTCACTTTAAGTTATTTCAACTAAAGTACATTTATACAAAGTATGTCTAAGTTAATTAAGTTCATCTAAGGTACATTCACTAGAAGTCCATTATATTGAAGTGCATCCAACTAAATTATATTTATATGAAATTTTTTAAGCTAATTCACATTTACCAAAATTTATTTTAGCTAATGTACGCATAAATGATGTAATTTTATCTAATTTACTTCTATTTAAAGTAAATTCACTTGAGGATCGTTCAACTGAAGTACATCCAACTAAAGTATTTTCACCTGATGTATGTTCATCTAAAGTACATTCACTAGAAATTAATTCAACTAAATTATGTATGAATAATGTACATTAATTTGAAGTATATTCACCAAAATTCCATTCAACTAAAGTACATAAAATTTATGTGCATTCATTTGATTTTCTCTCCTATAAATTCAATTCACCAAAATTTTGTTGAACTGAAGTACGTACAACTAAATTATTTTCATATAAATTTGTTTCATCTAATTTCATTCACAATAATTATGTTCAATTGAAGTACATTCCCTTTAATTACAATCACCTGATGGTCCTGGGTATTTTCATATAATTAATATGAAGTCATATATATTATGATTGGGTTGAGCTAGACATTCAATGTGTGTTTACAACAAAAGAAAATTTGTGATTATAATCGAGATATAAAGATGAGATTAATGGTGTTTATGTTGATTTATGAGGAGGTTTTTATAAATTCAAAAATCTAATATATTTAGAGTTTTTCAAGGATATTGACCAAATATTTATTTTAAGCATGATTTGAGAAATCAGGGCATGTAAATTTCCCACATTTATCATAGAACATTTAGTTATATAAAGGGTGAAAATAATTATTTAGACTTTTTTTAATAATTATATTATTATCACTGATGATATTGAGCCTGTTTGAGTGAATTAGATCATTGAGAATCTGACCACCATTTATTAGAAGAAGGATCTCAAAAATTTGTGTTTACCTGAAGAATGAATTTATAAATAAAATATTATGGAAGATTGTGGTTGGAGTAGAAGAATTATTTTATTATATATAGTTTCAAAGTAATATATCTATTATATTTGAAGAAGTTAGAGTTTGATGATATCTTTCTTAGGATAGTGATGAAAACCTGTATAACTTTTGAAAACCAATGTTCATGGGTTATGAGTGATTTCTATTTACCATTATTTGGGTTATGGGTGGTTTCTTCTCTATCCAAATATTATATTTGTGATGGAACATAGAGGATAATATGTGTCTCTAATTATTAAAAACATAGCAAGGATTGGGTAACCACATTTGAACTGAACCTCATAAAATATTTTTTCCATGATTTTTATCATTCTTTTATTTTCATATAGGTGAGGCTAAGATAAAATTTGAGCAGATCAAAACTCTAAAAAGTTATAGAGAATTATTTCTAGTTGAAATAAATTTTAAAATAATTACCAAAAATTCAACACCCCTTTATATGTTGTTCTATATTCCAAGTCACTTAATTTTCATTATATCAAAATCTAATTTTTTTTCTCATATTCATTATATAATCAAGTATATTTAGAATAATAATGATAAAGGTGTTAATATAACTATTATCTTGTTTATAAAATAGAAACTTTATATATTAATACTACTAGGTTCTAGATAAATAACCACATATTACTCCAATGTATGCACTAAGGGTAAGGTATGTGGTGTTAGTGCTTTCATGGGGTGGTTTAGCGAATATAGTTGGTGAAGTGATCCTTATATGCTTAAAATTTTCCTATAAATGGTTCTGCTTGAGTTTTAATTGTTACATCTAGAAACATTATTGGTCAAGGGTGAATACTTGTAATTCCATCTTCATTAAAATATCCAATATATGATCCCTATAAGGTATGGTCATATCAGTTGAGGATGTCACTTCTTCATGCAACATATATTTGTTTTTATTATGTACCATAATGTATAATAATCATAACAGTTACTATATAATGGATATATTACCAATTATCATGACCCTTAAAGGTATTTATATCCTATAATAATATTATTGTAATATTTTATAATGGTCAAAACAATATACAAATATAGTGCATGTGTTTTATATAACTACATTAATTAATACAATATATATTCATTCAAAATAAAAATTCATTGATAAAAACGTTTTCTCATTATATTCTTCCACCATTTATAAATTTCTCACTAAATATTTCATTTCATACCTAAAATAATATTAGGTAACTTCTATCATATAGCTTCTTATGGTTCCCATGTTGCCTCCTAAGACATTTTATTCAGCCACTAAACATTTACCTCATGAGCTTTCTTTTTTTATAGAACATATCTCTATATTCTAAGAGATTAATTGAATTCTCGTCATAAGAAAGGCTATTTTTAAAATGTACAAACCCAAGATAAATTACATGTGAGTGGATAGTATATACTTCCTTGATTAGTAGAAGTGTAACACAGCATGTACTTAAGATAAGTTTTAGTGGTAGTTCTAGTCGATAGGCCAAATATTTGATGAGATGAAAAATATCAAAGGGGATGGAGTATCTATTAATAAGATTTCTCTTCTTGCAAAACCTCATGAATTTATTAAATAGTAATAACTAAGTAAACAATTGTTGTCTTCCTCAAACTATAGTTCTAATAGATGATTATACATATATATTTTCCATGAAATTTAAAAAAACATATGATGTTGAATGGTTCCATAATTCAATATAATCTATTAGATAAGATAAAGTCTAATCATCTTCTTCTCTCCAAATTCATCCTATCATGTTAGAGTCTGAAGCCTCTTCTAATATAGAGCCTCATAAGGTGATATTTTAATGAAATGATGGAAATTATTATTATATGAAAACTATACTAAGGGAATGTGATGATCCCAACAACCTTTGAAATCAATTTAACCAAATATTAGATCATACTATAGAGTTTGGATGGACCTCTTAGACTGACCATACATCTGAGGGTGGTAATAAGTTCTGAAACTCATCTCTTTATAAAACTCTTAATAAATTCATCTATAAGGCCATTAGGTAAACCTTGAATGGATAGGGATGAGATATATTCATCACATAGAATGTCCCTCTTCAGTTCAGGTTTTGATGGAACACAAATCCAGGTTTCAAAACTTATAAATCCATATTTTGGAAATTTTATCTCTAGAATATTCATCACCATTCCCTATAACTCCACATCATCATTCCTGGCCTCCATTATCTTCTCAAGAATGAGGCATGGAGTATTTATTTGATCAAAGTAGTATAAGGTTACTTTTATGATTCCCATATCCATCATTTTCATGTTTAAAAATATTGGTTCCTTCTAAAACTTCATCATGGAGAGGGTTGTGGAATCATTATGACATAGAACATCAACCACTTTATTCTCCAACAAAGGATGGTAATGGATTAAAAAGTCATTTTTTTCATCTCTAATCACCTTTATTGGTGAATATTATACTCTTTTGTGTAAATATATACTTGAGGATCTTATGATCTGTATATATGTCACTTTTTTCCCTGAAGATATAATGTTTACAATGTTGGTGTTCCACCTTTCTAATTTAATTATGTTATGTTTTGATAATAAAATTATATCATAATTTTATTTTTGGATTATAATTATTTAATTTTTTATTGAATTTCCATTTTTTTAATCTTATATAATCTTTTTTCTACATTTACAAAAAAAAATTGGAGTTTTTTGTTTCACACATATGTAAACTTTATTTTACCCTTAAATTAGTTCTCTTGTACCCTTATGAATGTATTATAAATATCTATTTACCTTTACATGAGTTTTTTATTAACCATACATAATTTACTACCCATCCTTAGCCGGTGTAAATCATTGTTTACCATTATTCATCACATGAAATTACTTGTTTTCCATTAAAAAAAATTATTTTCCAAAATATATCAAAAAAAAATTACCTTTACACAATGTTTAAAATTTTAGTTTTACTATATGTAGTGTATGTGATCTTTTTTTCCTTTTCACAACTTATATAAAACATTTTTACCCTTAAATGCACTGTTGAGAGTGGTTAATACACTTATGAAACCTATGGAATTTATATTTTGACTTTACTTATGCATGGATAGTTACCCTTATGTAGATTTGGGAATCTAAAATCCTTATTTACATAGTTTTCATGATTTTCATGATATATTGATTTGAAACATGTTTATTATAAGTGTTTAAATTGATTTAATAATTATATAAATTATTATAAATGATATAGAACCAATGTGAAGCATTTTTAAAGATCATTAAAAATTATTTTATATTAATTTTTGAAAATTCATGTTTAATATAAAAAAGTTTTTAAAAATTATTTTATACTTTTAAATGTAGTATCTTAAATATTGATATTATCGCATATAGTTTTTGGAAGGAATTTTAAATTTTAGATATTGAATATTTTAGTTTGAATCCATGTGAGATTTATGTGATCTATTTAACCTATTATTGTTGAGTTGTTTTAATAATATTTTAATAGATATTTAAATTGGTTCAATTCATTCAAATGGTATTAAATTTAAAATAATAATATTTTCTATAATCTGTTTCTCTCTCTATCTACCCCTAGATAATTTATTATTTTAATTATTATTTTAAATTATTCTAACTAATTACAAACTACTACTTAGTATAGAGTTATTCTTATTTAAAGGGATCGAGGCATGCATGGATGTGTGGTTGTGAAAAAATAAAATTGTGAATGTACATAGCGATACGATAAATGAGAAAGAGAACCTCCACTTCGTGAAATATACAATAATGTGATGTTATACAAATAAATTTCAAAATAGATATGATTTATCATTAAATTTCCACTTTTTTATGTACATTATTGTATTTCTATGATTTCATCATTAAAATCCATTTTAAAGGTTGTTGAAGAACTATTCAACACTAGCATATCTATCTACAACCCTTCAATATTTCTTTAATTAATTCATTTATTTATTTGGGTTTTCGTTGAGTTTTCTATATATAATATTTCACCCAATATGTTATAACACCTATAAAAATTAGTTATTCATTTTTATCACCAGACCTAAAGGAATAATACATAGGTTGGGGTGATCCTTATAGAAAATCCTGGGTTTTGTATACTCCCATTAAAGGCTAGTTAGGTTCGAGGATTATCCCAAGTAAAAGTGTATGGTTTGGAATTGTACCCATTATAAAATTATCTATATATATTTAGTCAGTTATGCACACCATCAGTTGGGGTGTAAAGAATGGAGTATGTATAATTTGGATTGAACCACTATAAATTTTTTTATGTTTCTCTCTTTATTTTTCTTTCATTCACTCTTCACAATTAAACTATTCTTAATAATTTAAGAATAAATTTTTATTATTTTTAATCCATATAATTTCATAATTAACTTTTTTTTAAAAAAAATATATTCTTATGAAAAGTAAATTCACCCCCCTCCCTCTTGCCTATTTACAACAACCTTTAGGACCTAACACTTGGTATCAGATTATAGACCTTCTTAAGGATAGTTTAGATATTTTATTATTTTTCCCAACACCAAATAGATAGTATTAGAGGTTGACCTAAAAAGGATATTTTTACCTTTTGTTATATTTATATGATTATTTATTTCTGAGATTACTTATATAATAACCCTTAATTGGACCAAGGAAAGATCTATTTTAGTAATGGAGTGATAGAAAAATAACATTTTTTTGATGAAGATATTCAATCAAGGGTGTGCTCCAAAATCTTCTGAAATAATGGAGTATTATGCTAAATGTAATATGGTTGAATCGGCTGATACAAGTGATTCTAAATCTTATATTTTTAACAATAAAAATTTATATGAGATTCATTATAAGTATCAATAACAATATCAAAACATTATGGAATTATATTTATCTCTTGGGTAAAATATATAAGGAATTTATTTATGAAAATAAAATTTTTCCCCTTTAATTTAAAAGGTTAAGAAATTATTATCATTAAATATTGAATCATAAATATGAAAATGGAAGGATTAGGGATTTTATTTCTAAAAATAATTTGTCGGAAGAAAGGAAATTTCATTTTTTATATTATTTGACTCAAGTTGAAGAAAAATGTTGGAAGCTTAAGGAATAAAATTATAATTTGAAAAATTATGCTTCATTTAGTAATTATAATGTTTCTAATGACAAAAATTAAAACAATATTCGTATAATGTGAAAAATGAGGATATTGGTTGAAAAAAACATTTTGTTTTAAATAATTTCAATATAAAAATATGGTCATCTTGTTTATTTTAAGAATTTTTATATTAAATGTAATACTGACTATTCTGTGAATATTTTTTACAAATGTGATTTGAATAAAATTTATTATTAAAATTATTATCAAAATTTTATAAAATTATTTGGGAATATAAATTTCCCATTCTATTCATCTTAGATGAGTTCAAATGTTCTAAAAAATAAATAATTTTTGGGTGCCTAAAAGAACTCTTTTAAATCCTATTAGGCCAAAATTGGTCTGGATTCCTATGTAAGTCTCTTTATTATTTTATGAAAAACATAAATATTCATATTTTTTATTATGTGGTTTGTTAGAATGAGATAAACTAAAAATTCATTGTTATTTTTCCCCAGGGAGAATCTATTCTTTGTCTTATATTTTGGTTTATTGGCATGTGCTTAATGTTATTTATTTTTTTAATTTTTTGAAATCTATTTTTTAATTTTAAAAAAAATATTTTTGTTTACTTGTTTTCATGGATCATTTAGAAATTTTATATCCAAATGATATATTTTATAGAACAATTAATTTAGGATAAGCTATATATTTTTTGTTATATATTTTTTAAATTTATAAAATTTTAATCATATTGTGGAAATTTTTATTTAGGGGGAGAAAATGTGTTTGATAATTGGATAAAGTTTAATTAATTTATTCAAGAAAAGGGGTGAAATTATTTTAAATTTTTTTTAATATTTTTTTATCAATTCTAAAAAATGGGAGCAATTCTGAAATTGATATCTTTGAAATTATTGGAAACTGGGAGATTGCTGGAATGGATCATTTCTACTTTAATTAGTTTGTGTTTGGACAGTTAAGATATTTCCTTATTTTATTTTTTGGATAATTATAATTTTATTGTTTATTAGATTTTAATTTTGTTTTACCCATGTTTAAGCATGTTTCTACCATTACAGAAGCTTACAGTTTTTCAGGTTTCCCTTAAGAATCCTTTTTTTAACCTTACACGAGTTATCTTGTACACTTATACATGTATTATAAATCTACCTTAACCATTACATGAGTTATTTATTACCATTACATAGTTTTTATCAACCATTAAATTTCCTATATAAATAGAGTTTCACCCTTACATAGTGCACAAACTTATTTGTTTACCTTTACGAAAATGCAGTTACCTTTATGCAATATATTGAAAATGAAAATTATCTTTAATCAATGTTTATAATTTCAATTTTACCTTTACACAACATATTTATTTTTCTTTTTACATTTATACATATTATATAAAACTTTTTTACCCTTATACACAATATCAAAATTGCTTCTTACCCTTACATAAACTATGGAATTTATATTTTACCTTTACACATGCAAGGAAAATTACCGTTACATATGATTGGGAATCTAAATTTCAAGTTTACTATTATTTTTCAAAATTTTCATGATATATATATTTGATATATGTGTATTAAAAGTGATTAAATTTTTTTAATGATTCTCTAAATTCATTTAAATGATATAAAACCTAATTGAAGTGTTTTTACAGTGTTTGAAACACATTTATATATAGATTATTTATGAGCTTCAATTTTTCATGAATATGGGGTAGATGTTTTAATTATTTAAAATTTTAATATTGTGAGTTGATTTAATTGATTTCAATGTTTTTAAATTCTTGTTTAAGATAAATGAAGTTATTCAAACGTTTTTTTATTTTTAATATTGTATCATTAAAGAATGATATTATAGCATTCGTTTTTTGGAATGAAATTTGAATTTAAAATATTTCAATATTATGGTTTTAATCTATGTGATATTTATGAGATATATTTGACCTGTTATTTGGATTTATTTTTGAATAATTCTAATTCTGATTTAAATTAGTTTGATTAATTCAAATAGTTTTAAATTTCATATGATATGGTTATCAATAATCTCTCGTTATCCCTCTTTCCAAAATAATTCTATATTATTATTATTATTTTGTATTATTATAACTATTTAATAGATACTATTTAGTGTTAAGTTATTCTTATTTAAGTGGGTAGTGGAATTCATAAAAGTGTGATTGTGAAAAATACAATTTAGAACTTGCACTATGATATTATAAAAGATGAGTATTAATTTGACTACATAAAATGTACATTCAAGTGAAGTGCTATAGGAAACTTTTAAAAGAGATAATATTTATCGTTCAATTAATTCTTACTGAATTACATTATTGGATCACCTGGTCTTCATCATTAAAATACAATTTGAAGGTCGAAAAATAATATTTCTACACCATCATATCTATCTACAATTCTCTAGTGGTTCTTTATTTGTTTAAATTATTTCTTTTAGGATGGGTATAGTTTTATTCACATAATATTTAACAAAATACTTAATAAAAACTATAATAATTTTTCATTGGTTATTCTCATGTAACCAAAAATATAGACAAATAGTTTTTGGATGATCCTTATAGAAAACCCTTGGTTTTTTCTACTCCAAAAAGGCTTGTTAGGTTTGGGGTTGCTCCCATGTATAATTACTAGGTTTGGTATTGTTATAATTGTAAAATTATTTCTCTATTCAATTGGTGTCATACTCTATCAGTTTTGGTGTGAAGAGGGGGCTAGTTATATAATGGACTAAACCATAATAAAATTTCTTCTATTTATCACTTTATTTTTTCTGCATTCACTCTTCACATATCCACTATTATTAATCAATTATGAATGAATTATTTAATCATTTTAATCCAAAACAATTATCTAATTATATTTTTTTATTAATTTGAAATTTTAAATAAAAGAAAATCCCCCCACCTATCTATTTTTAAGAACCTTCAGGACCTAATAATGAAATATTTAATGAGAATATTTCCAAATCCAACTCCAAATAATGAATCAAGTAGTCTGTCTCATGGATATTTAATTGGTTATTGGAACATGTTATCACATTATCATTTTTCATGAGTACAGAACCCATTACATTATTGGATGCATCACAATACATCACAAGTCCTTTCCCACTTCTGGGTAGTGTGAGTAATGGTGTAGTGATTGGCCTCTTATTTAACACTGTGTGTCTCTCCTCGCATTCATCAGTCTAAAAAATACTCACTTATAAGTTAGCTTAGGTGGTGGGTTTTACAATCATGATGTGTTTCTCAGAAATAAATTATAATACTCATCTAATCCAAGAAAACTACATATCTTCATTATAGATGTTGTTCTGGGCCATTCCTCAATCACCATTTCCTTTGAAGGATCCACAGGTTTCCCTTTACCGATGATAACAATCCCCAATAATGTTACTATATTCATAAAGAATCAAATTTATTATACTTCCCATATAGCCTCTCATTTCTAAAAATTTTCAGCACAATTTTCAAATGCTCCTCATATTCCTCATTTCTTTTGGAGTATATAATAATATCATATATAAAGACTAAAACAATTTTATCATGGTAATATATTAATAATCAATTAATAAAATTCATAATTATTATTGGGTAATTAGTGATTCTGAATGGAATTACTATTTACCCATATTTTCTGTATCTTTTACAAAAATTAGTCTTGGGAATATAATCATTATTATCTTTTACTTGAGAATATCATGACCAAATATCCACCTTAGAAAAGTATTGGGCTTCGTATAGTGGATCAAACAAATCATTAATTCATGGTAGATGATACTTGTTCTTTATCATGATATGTTTGAGTTCATGATAGTCGATTTCGATATTCATTGAACCATCCTTTTTCTTGATGAATAGGGTGGTCATTCCTTAAGGTGAAGTAAATAAGTGTAAAACCCTTCTATCCATATTACGTTTTAGTTTCATCCATAACAATTCATGTTCAATAGTGGTCATTATTTTTGAATTATTGAATATTTTAAGGGATATGGGTATAAGTTTTATTATGAACTCAACCACTCGGTTATGAGGATGACCAAAAAAACTCTGTAAAGAATAGATTATCATATTCTCTTTTCATGGGCATGTCATCAACGATGATATTTTCCTTGGCCTCAATTGTTTGTGCTATATAAACATTCTCAAAGAGAAGTATTATCAAGGATTAATATGGGTGTTTTAAATGGGACATGTCGTACTCTTAACACCTGTATCAGATCATGGGAGGATTTAGGATATGAAAAGTTATTTCCTTCTCCTGATAATTTATGTTGTATCTATACAAGGAAAAAATATCCATTCCTAGAATAACGTAGAATTTTGAAATGGTGAGTATCATATTTTTAAGGGAAAGTTTTCACACACATATTGATTGAGGATGAGTTATATTCACAGGAAGAAATAATTTACCCATTTCCATTTTAACTAATAACACAAAATCCATTTTTTAGGGTGGTGTTTGAATAGTTTAACTAAAATTTTTTAATATAAAAGAATGCTAAGAACTATAATCAAATAGAATGTATGATATTCTTGAATAAATGACTAGCATACTAGTCACCAATTAATTTTTAAGAACCACCTTAGAAATTGTGATAACATATGATTATCTTTTCCCTCTATGATGTGATAGTTTTTTTCATCGGTTACCTTTCAAAACCATTATCATAGGCCATTGGTTTTCATAGTGTCCATGTTCCTTCCATTTTAAAAAATGGACCACTATTTATGCATTGACTGAAACTATATTTTCTTCCATCACATTAGTGGAATTATTCCTCTCCCTTTTGTATTCATTATCATGATTCCCCTATATTACACACTTGATGCATTTACTTCTCCCATTTATAAAAATTTCAGGACTATTCTTCCAATACTTTTGACACATGGGTAGTTGGAATTTCATAGCACTGGGGGATTTCTCTATTTCTCCATTTAAATTAAACTCAATTATATTATTCCTATCTATGGACATTTTAGACCCCTGAGACACAACATTATCTATTTATACTTTGAGGGAACATATAAAGATTTCCCCATAACTATAAAATTTTAAAATTTACAAATCATTTTGTAGTTTCGACTTTAATTTTCAAGATCCAGCCAAGATACCCTAGTACCTCGACACCCAAGCCATGTATAACATGGAACAAAGGTAATTACCGATCCCCAGGGGTTGGAGACTTGTACCATACATCATACAAGAATAAACAAGGAACATGTTTTCCAAAAAAAATAATACAACAAGATCAAGTCAGTATCATCACTCCTCAAGGGGAAAGTAACATGATTCAATTAGGTAAAACAATACATAAGTGCATAGATAAACAACTTGATGAAACATCAACCCAAAATACCATCAACGAACTATAAAATCCTCAAAACCCCTATGTAACAAGTGGACCTTAACTCCACTAGTCACCACCATCATTATATTTTCCAAAGGATCAAGAACATCCACCACCTCCAAGTGGTGCATTCCTTTTTCTCAGACCTGACATAAGACAATATAAAATTTCTCATCAGAAAATGTAGGGTGTCAGATAATAATCCCAGTAGGGACGCACCAAGGGTTCTATAATAGATTAAATAATTATAAAACCAATCAGTATTTCAAATTAGATAAAATAAGGAATGGAATAATATATAATTATAAAATATAAAACAAAAAATTCATTTATTACAATAGATGAAAAAAATTTAAATTGTGTCTTAAAAAATATTTTATATAAAATAATATATATAAATAATTTTTCATGAGTAAAATAATTCTATGATCAATCCCATATATAATAAAATCATAAAAATCATGTGCCATAGACATCTTCCCTACAGTACATTAGTTTCTGGCTATTTGATCCTCAAACATCTCAAATCGGTGACCACAGCTAAGTATGTTTACACATATCCCTCAGGATCAGGCTGAATTGGACCCATCAACATCCCATTGGGGTTAATCATGATGAACTATTTATTATAGAGTTTTCATCATCAATATAATTCTAGGGGATCAGGATTCTAGCATGCTTGTCCCAAATAACACACTAACTACCCATGATTTCGTGTTCTCAATCAATCAATCAATAATATGAAAATAATCTCATTTCAAATCATTCATCATTTACAATTCAATTTCCAAATTTTGTGTTTCAATTTTCTAATTCAATTCCTAAGCCAAAAAATGAGATTTTCATCTTTCCATGCCTTTTCAATTAAAAAAAATCATAGGTTCTCATATTTTAAATTTAAACCATTTTTCATAAAATAATTGTCAAATAATTTCATCAAGTCTATCATTTTAAAAATTCACTCCACAATTCCAAATTACATTGGAATTGGGGCTTTTCTCAAAATCCATGTCATTTTGAATTTCATAATAAAATCATTCAAAATAATGGTTTTATAAGTCAGATAAATGATTTTTCAAACCAATAATGAAAATAAAGGTCTTATTTACATGGAAAATATCAAATGGAACCACCTATATTTAATCAATGATCAAGAATCAACACTCGTAATGGGATCCTCCAACAAAGTACAAAGACACCAGTGATTAATAAATTAAAACTAGAATCATGATCCAATTAAAAATATTATATATCAATCAATTATGTGATTATATAACTCTAAGGATGTGGGAAATATGGGATATAAGAAACCACATAAGAGAATATCCAGTTACATGGAAGATATTTAACATGATCAACCACACTTCAATCTGCAAATAGGTTGGGTTTGAGGAGACTAATCCACTTCATGAGAACCTCAAAAGATAAGGAAAACATATTAGGTTTTAATGGATGGATTATGTGATTTAAATATGGGGTTTTAGGTTTTATAATTAAAATTTTAGAGGAATAAAAACCAATGTGAATAGTTTTATAGGTAGGGCTATATGGTTAATTAAATCGTACACCCTAATTGTGCACCCCTACTATCTAGGGAGAATAGTTTCTCTATAGTTGGCACATGGTTTTATTAACCATAGGAAAACTGTGAAAAATCCCCCCTATCCAGTTTCACATGATTTAGAGAGCCTAGAAACATGATTTGGATGAATTTTGCACCCCCTCCATAGCACTACCAATGGGAGAATGGTTTTCTGGGCTAAACCGAAAGGTTTTTTGGGCCAAACTACATGGTTTTCCATAACTTTTAACCAACCATGAATAGCCCCAAAGGCATCAAAAATATCCAAATATCTCTCAAAACAACCTGTAAAAACCATAACCAAATCACAATCAAAATAAGGGTTGAGGAGTTCCTAAAGAAAGGTAATGAAATTTTAGAACCTCCCCATCGTAAAAAAAATATTTCCCCATAAATCCTATCAAGAATTTTCCATATCAAATAGATGATTCCACTAATATCTCATCATTGCCTCATGCTCCCTAGTATCATTATAAACAAATTCATACTACCATAGGACATAGACCAAATGTATCATCCTCCCATGAAGTACCTTTTTCTAAAAATCAAAAATTCTTACTAGATGCTTGTTCATTGATAAATCATTCTCAACATCAAGATCATCCCAACTCAAGACTTGAGATTGGTAAAAGATAAACTTATAATGTTGTGATACATAGAATAAATTATGTATCAACTTCAACTATGGTAGAATTTTTAAATGGTAAGTCTCTTTTCCCACCTGCTCAAGAACAAAAAAAGGGCCCCAAATGTAAGGAGAAATATTACCTTAACTACCAAACCGTTGAAGACCCAAACAAGGTGAAACTCTCAAAATAAAATTGTCACCAACTAAAAATTCCAATGGTCTTATATGATGGCTTGCATAATATTTGTATCAGATCTTTTCAAAAAAAAATAATTGATGAATCAATTGAATCCTTCATAACATATCTCATACTTATCTAGTTCCAATAAACAAAGATTCAAAAATCTATGACCAACATAATTGAAATTTTCAAGGTTGTCCATTAAAGGACACAAAAATAAATTTCCATATTATATACTGGTAACTTTTGTTATAATCAAACTTGACCATTCTCAAATGGATTTCCTAAGCTTCACCGAAATTAAATATGAAATAAAGGATCATGTCTTAAAAAAATTTATATAACATTATATCTTTCCATCCATCTATGGATGATACATTGTGCTCAAGCTCACTTTAGATACCATTACCTCCTGGAGGCCTCTCTAAAAACCAAAAGTAAACCGGGTATCTCAACCAAAAACTATCATAGATAGAGCACCACGCAACTTGAAAACCTCATGTATATATAGGATTCCTAATTCTTGGACTTTGGTTTTGTAATGGAGGGGTATAAAGTGGGATTGTTTGGTCTGCTGATTGATCCCTACCCATAACGTGTTCTCCTTCCAAGCGATATAAAGAACCCCCCCCCCCCCCCCCACAAAATCAGTAGATATCTCATCCCACTTCCAAATCATCAATGGATATGTCTAGAAAAAATATGAAGTTTTCTGGTTCTCATCATGGACCTATTGGAAAGTATAACAATGTGAAACAAAGTCAGAGTAGTCTTGTCTCATACCTGGCCATCAAAATCATCAGTACATATCATAGAACATCTTCGTGTACCTGGGTGCACTGCCCACTGAGAAATATGACAGTATCCAATCACAAACTTATTTGTGAATAAAGGAACAATGTACAAGTTTCAAAAACCTAGAAAACCCTCTATGGATAATGACCACTCACCAATGGTCTCCCCACCATAAAAAGAGTTCCTAATGCCATGAAATTCATCATCACACCACTAATCCTTAAAAATCATCTCAATAAGAGATTTGGTAAACTAAACACTAATTTAAACGGACTTAGACACATTTTACTAGACTCCAAAATTAAACTATGAATAGAGATCCATAAATTTCCACTCTTCTAAGGATTATTTCATATCCTAGGTCGGATGTTTCCTACTCAAACCATCAGAAAAAACTTTCCCATTTCCATATTTATAAGAAATTTCAAAATAAAAAGACTTCAAGAACTCCACCCAATGAATCTATAAGAGATTCAAATATTTTTTAGGGAAGATATAAATCATGATTTTGTGGTCAGAATAAATGGTGAACCATTATTCAAGAAGAAAATTCAATAAACTATTAAGTGTATACATCACAACTATAAGTTCAAGGTCATGGTTTGTATAGTTATTATCACGTGGACTGAGAGGCCTATATCAATAGGAAATCACATGATCACCCTGCATGAGAATACTTCTCAAACCCAAATCCGATGCATCATGAAAGACCACATAGCCTTGTTGGACCTCTAGAAGATTCAACAATTGGGTAAAAGTTAGGATATGTTCTATCTCAACAAAATAAATCTTGTATTTATTAACCTAGGAAAAACTCACCCTATTTTAAGTCAAAGTAGTCATTTGAGAATCCTTTATTGATACATCTTTAACATACTGGCAATAATACCCCACAAAACTAAAAAATCTCTGAATATTGAAAACATTTAATGGTATATTCCATGTTGTAATATATTTTACCTTTTGAATATTAATTGGGATACTATATTCTAATACCAATAATCCTATGAACTTTAATTTCAAAACCCATAAATCAAATTTTGATAGATTTTTATAAATTTTATGATTTCTTTTCATTTCAAGAACTTCCCTTAAATAACTTACATGATTCTGTTTGTATGTAGATTAAACTAGGATTACATACCCAAAGACCACCATGAATTCTTCAAGATACTCATGAAATATTATTTTAATCAAATCCATTAATACTACATGAATGTTGGTCTACAAAAAGGGTATAATAAGATACTAATAATAGACATACCTACTTAAAGATGTGTTTTTTGAAATGTCAGATTATATTATCATCAATTGGTGATAACTATATTAAAGATCAATATTAGAGAACCACATCACCCATTTCCATGTCTCAAATAGATCATCAATATGTGGTAACTGATATTTTGTCTTCACCATAACATAGTTGAGTTTCTGACAATCAGTACAATGTAAAAGTGTTCAATCAACGTCCCTAGAAAAGAGAGTGGGCACCATCCATAGTGACACACTTGGGAATATAAAACATTTCTAAAGAAAATAATTCAACTAATTCGTCATCTATTTTAGTTCATATTTTTTCATATGCTGATATTGGATGTGTATCAGGTATAAAATCAATATAAAACTCTACCTCCCTTACCACTAGAAAACCGTAGAATTCAGAGGAAACAATTTCAAGAAACATGATGAAAATTTGAGGGAGAAAAAAAATAAAAGATTATCGCTCCATATAAAAAATAAAATACTAATATTACCCATTCCAACTCCAGAAAATATGGTCAGACTCTACTTGACCATTGGATCCATTCACCCTGAAAGACATAGAACACCTCATCAGGTATGGTAAATGAGACCTATTGAAGATAATAGTCAAAGAAGGCCTAATGAATGAACATTTAATCCATCCATAGAATTATGTTAGAAGATTTTATATCAAGGAATCAAAATTTATAGCTAAGATAAATCTCTAATCAATATAAAATACACGTAGGGAACTGAATACCTTTCTCTCTCTTTGTTATGAGGGCATATTAATATCTATCACATCAGGTAAAATCTTCATATAAAATATTATAAAATAAAAAAACAAGGTTCTATATGAATGAGTGATATTAACTAGTATCAGATAAATTAATCACTAATGATGAATCTATAGTGATGGTACCTCTCATAGTTACTAGACCTACATCAACTTCCTCTAAGAGACTTCTTCTACATGAATAATCTTTGTTCTAGATGTATGTGGCTGGAACGCCTTTGTTCTTGAATCATCTTACTTCACCACGGTACTTTTTAGTGCTAATGATAACATTCCACTGTGTGGAGTGGAAAATATATATCATAATTTATATAAGTGACGTGAACATATTTGGTAATAAAATATATTGGGTCCCTTAGTGAAAACTTGTTTTGAATGCTTAGCCTTGGAAAACTAAAAGTACTTCAAAGGGACTCTACCATCCATTGCAGGATGTATAGAAGAACCCTTTTAACGAGATCCATCATGATACCCATCACATTTCATATATCCTTTAAAGGAACTCACAAAACTACCACTGGGAGAAAACATTACACCTATAAACCCTAACATACTAACCAGGTCAAGCTCGTTTATCAATGCTCCACCCAACACATCATTATAAGAATTCATCTTTAACATGAATACCTAGGATCAAATATCAGGTTGATGTCCCCTCTCAAATATATGTTCCTTTATCTTAAAATTAGTCACAATATCAAGATTAAACTACACCATCTCAAAAAAGTGGTTTTTATACTAATTCATGGTCTTGTCACATTGTTCTAGATAAAGAAACATCATTGAAATTTCAAAAACCATGGAGTATGGATAGAAATGCTCAGTGAATTAAGTGTTTCTAAGAAATAAAAATGTCACTTAATTCCTTTCAACCAATCCTTACATTTTTTGGTATCATTTGATCCTTGAAAATCTGGTGGATTCTTGTGAAGAAACTCCAGCACATGATCTCTAGAATCTTCTCTTTGAGGATGACTAGAGCCTGAACAAGAATGGGTGTCACTGCCTTCCCAAATATTTTATTTAATGCACTAATATCTTAATGATATTTTGTTCAACTAGAGGGTTTGCTTACCATGATTCATTGGAAGTTCTTTTCACACCCCGACCTTTAAAATTATTTAATTATATTGTTTCATGGCATTGTATTCTCTCGTCGAGGTTCAGGATGAGTGATTCTTTAAAAATTATGATGTTTCTTAATTTTTGTGGGTTTTGACCTAGTGCACGGGCAGTGTACTGTAAACAATAAATTGTCCGGTCGGCCCAGGTGATCGTACAACTACCCTATACTTAAAATAAATAAATTTTATAATTTTTTAAACATTAATAATAATATTATTATTATTGTAGATATAATATTATTATTATTAAATTGTTATTATTATTATTTAAAAAATTAAATCAATGTTATTGAAATTATTATTATTATTATTATGATTAATACTAATATTATTATTAAAATTATTATTATTATATTATTGGAATTATTATTATGATTATGTTACTATTATTATTATCATTTTATTTTATTGGGGTTTTAATAAAAAGAAAAGACAAAAAATTAAACCCTAGACACAATACCCCCCCCCCTAAACTACGCAACCACCTCCCTCTCCACCTCCCTCCCCCTGCTCTCTCCCTCCCCAGTGGTCCATCATCATGTCACCCTCCTACTCGTGACCCAACTACACCACTAGCACTTGTTTCGGAACATTCCCCTCTACTAGAAGCACCCTTATCGGCCACCCTCCCTCACTAGAAGACCCCTCTCTAACTGTGACCCCCTTGCTATTATCCCTCCTTCTGGAAGTCTCCACTCTGGCCACACCTCCCTAACTGGTACCCACCTCTCTTTAGGGTTTTTTTCTTTCATTTTTTGGTATTTATTCATCTTTACTAAACCCTAATGTTATGGGTTCATGTTAGTGTGTTTTTCATGGATTCTAGGGGTGTGGTCTGGTCTTCGGGGTGTTTTATTCCAACTATGAGTGTTTCATCGTGTTCACACATCATCATGGTAGGTGATTCCATGTCATTCCTTTCTGATTCAATCTATTTAATTATTAAGAGTTCCAATATGTTTTTATACATGATTCTAACCTTGGTGATACATGTCATTAGCATTTTATGGTGTTTTATTATAGTTTAATTTTCTAAAAATAGGTTTTTAAGTAATTCTTTGTTTATCCCTGTGTATTTTCTCAATGAATGAAGCTTGAGTACTTTTTAATAAATTGGTAAACATTATTTTCACCCTTACGACACCTTTTTTTATGTTTTTGTATTTTTTTGACATGAGTATACATTTTTCAAAATATTTTGGGAGTGCTTTCATAAATTATACATTTTTTTATGCCATCCAAATGTTTTTTTAATTGTTTATTTACCCATTAAGGGTATAATTGGGGGATTTTGGGTGATGTTTGTTCATGAAAATATTTCATCAACTTGATTGATTTTTTATTGTATTTTATGTGTGAATTGGTAATTTCTATAGATTATTATTTTATTTTGGAAGTATATGGTGTTTCTTTAAAAACATGTTTTGTGGATTTATGTGGACATTTGTGGTGTTTTTTTGATGATTTTATTTGTTAAAAATTTGCATTGAGGTGATTCCTTTCTTATGACTATGTGATGGTTTGATTTAGTTTTTCATGATTCTTCCATTTTTAGAGTTGTGTGAAGGGTTTCTCGGGACCCATTAGTCTATGTTCCGAAAACCACCACCAAAGGTGAGGTAGTTTATGTCGATTTTTCTCTTCCGATATCATTTTGGTAGAGTTGTGATCGGTTTTGAAGGTGTGTCTGCACATTCCCATGTTTGGATTCATATAAATATACACATCCACTGTGTGTGTTTTCCCACAGGGCATGGAAAACACATGTATCCATTTAAGGATATTTATATGTGTGTTTGTGTGTGTGTGTGGAAGTATGTGCATGCGAGCGGGTTGCAACTTGAGTTAGAAAACTTTGGCTTGGACATCTTTTGAGGTAGGATTTCCCACCCACTTTCCTTTTTAATTTAAGATCCATTAGTTTCTTGATTTTCTCACCCTATTTGATTTATGAATATGAATATATGAGCTTTGGTTTATATTTTTTGGTGTTAAATTAGTGTTTTAATATTTGTTTTGTGATAAATAGAATTATTTTTCTAGATTAGTGAACACCAAATGTTCGACGAAATGCTCGGTAAGATTTTGTGAGAAGATTATGATATGAGAAGTGTGGTTTTTCTTTCTTAATAAATATGTATAATATGAAATGATGATTTAGGGTTTCTTAAAAGAGTTTTCAAATGGTATTAAGTTAATAAAATGGTATATTTATCTTTTGAAATATGTTTGCCAAGTGTTGATGAATAATGGCCCGGTTTTCATTTTCATAGAAGATGGTTCTTGTTTGAAAAGTAGATGGGAATATTTTGAAAGACTTATATTGATGTATTTATATGAAAATGGTGTTTTTGACACCTTTTCTTGAAAGGTGGAGTACATTTTTTGTAAAGGGTGGTTTTTTGAAATACTTAAGGGCCCGTTTGGCCCCATTTTGAAAATGACGAAAAAAATTTATTATGAAAACCTTCATTGAATGTTCTCATGACTTGTCTCAAATAATGGATGGGATTTCCTTGCTATGGAATCATCGGGATCCATTATCAGGGTTCCTCAGTGGAACCCTTTGTGTTCTATTAGTTTCAAGTCATGATATTAGTCCTTGGGGAGACACTGGGTGATGCCTGTTATGAATTATTATTATTATATATATCTTGTGATTGGTTGTTTAGCTTGAATCAGTTAGTTCACCCACATTATATACATGAGATATGGGAAATTTAAATAATGAGAGAACTTTCTGAGAACAATTTCCACACTAGTATTTCACGTACTGATCAGTGGCCCATAGTAGGTGGATATATATATTTGGGTTTATTGCTATAGAAATCGGGTCCCTCAATCTATTATGAGTTTGGGTGGTCAAGAATTTGGGAATTTTTGATTTCATCATGTGTGGAATTCTATTGGGGATGCAGTCTCATGTATAGGTATGTTATGGATTTTTATTGATCTTCTGGGTTCACCTATGTCTATTAGCTCTTAGTTTCTTGAGGTAATGAATGTGATACTTGTATATATATTTTCATTATAGCTGTTGTATCAACATTGTGGTGATTTCAGATGTAGTGTTTATGTGGAAGTGATGTGATTATATCTAAAATCTTGTGAAGAAGGTTTTAAATTCAATGTTCTTCATAATATTTCATTCCATAAAAAATTAAATCATCACTTCCCTTTAGAAAATGTTAATAGCACACTAATAGAATGAACTTGGTTTTTCAATATAATAAGGGAAATGAGTTGTATATTGTTTTGAGTAAAATGAGAAGAAAATCATTGTTTGATATATTGTAGTTCAAACTCTAAAATTGATGTTTATTCTATTTTAATGTATGTGCATTGTGAATAGTTTATCGAGCTAGCCTATTCAGTATTAAAACTCATGCCTATAGATTTTTTTTTAACTTTGGGTGTTGTTTATTTCATGGATTCGGTCGTAGTAGTGCAATGTTGGTTTAAGGTCGGAGGTGACTTGCAAGGTCACATAGAGGTATGTGAATTTTTATTTTCTCACTACTGCTAGTTTTTACTTCCATTTTTTAGTTTTCATTTATTTATTTTTCTTTCAGTTTTGGGAAAAAAATTCCCATATATTTAATTTTGATTCCCGAAACTATTTTCCAGCCTGTGGGGATCTAGAACACCCTTTGAGTAATGCCGCGGGTTGGCTCAGGTGACCAGTTCAGGGTTGACCTGGGTTGTTTTGTGATAGTTCTCCCCTTAGGTCAGTCCATACTTCTTCTTGGAGGCTTATTACTACACACCATAAAAAAGATAGTATGAAAAACATTAATAATGATACTCAGGTCAAAAAATAAAATGATACTTAAAAGTCTATAATTTTCATATCACTATAATAAAATAGGGAAAATATGATATTCAAATGAAAATACTTATCTAATAAACTTTTCCCCCTTCACCCATGGTGACTTAATTATCATTATGATAAGATCTTACTAGGAACTCACTCATAACTACTTACCCAGTACAATCAATCCTACCTCCTATCACCTGGACAACCCAAACCACATAGAAACTTCATGAAAATATTCACAAACTCCCTCATATAAAACATTGTATTGAACCAACATTGATACCCTAGTACCCGAATACCTGAGATGATTATGACATGGCCCGAAGGGAGTTCCCTATCCCCATGGGATAGAGAATACCACCTAGAATCATAAAATGATAAAGAAAGAACGAGTTTTCCATAAAAAAAAGTATAATACAACAAAATAAAAGTCAGTATCAATACTCATTATGGAGAAAGTACCAAAAGTCATATGGGTAAAACAATACATGAGAAAACAGTTAAACAACTCGATGTGACATCAACCCAAACTGTAATAAAAACATTCAAAAGCCTCAAAAACCATTTGTAACAAGTGTAACTCATCTACATTGATCACCACCATAACCCAATGGGCCAAAAGATCAAGATAATCCACCACCTCCAAGTGCTTCTTTCCCATTTCTCAAATTTTGAAAAATAAAATCTAAAAAAATTGTAGATAATGGTAGAGTGTGAACTAATAATCCCAATAGGATCTCACTAAGTATTAAATAATATATTCAACAATATTAAACCAATCATGCATTAAATTTAAATAAAAAATTTCATGGTAGAACAAATCATTTGAAAATTTAAAAAAAACATTATTTCTTAACAATAGATGGAAAAAAATTCAAACAAGAGAGAAATATACATTTTATATAAAATATTTTATATAAATCATTTTTCTAGAGTAAAATAGTTATATGATCAATGGAATATATAATGAAAATATACACAATAAGAACAATGATCATCTACCCTATAGTATGTTAGTTTCTGGATATAGTATCATCACACTTCTCAAATTATGATCATGGCTAAGTATGTGTACAAACGTTTCTCAAGATCATGCCGAATATGACTCATAAACATCCCATTGGAAATAATCATGACGAACTAGGTTTTTTTAGAGTTTTCACCGTCAATCAAATTCTAAGGGTTCAATACCCTAGTATGTTTATCCCAAATAACTCACTAAATACTGATTCTTTCATGTTATCAATCAATCAAGAAAAAATGATGTAATAACCTCATTTCAAATCATTTTTCATTTATAATTCAATTGCCCAATTTTCAGTTTCAATATAAAAATTCTATTTCAAAACCAAAACATTGGGTTTTCATCATTTTAGGCCTTTTAAATACAAAAAATGATCATAGTTTCACATGATTTTAATTTAATCCATTTTTATAAAGACAATTCTCAAATCCTTTCATCAATTCCATAATTTTTAAAATTCACCCCAAAAATCCAATTCTATTAGAATTGGGGTGTTTTTCTCAAAATCCAATCCATTTATAATTTCATAATTAAATCATTAAAAATTGTAGGTTTTATAAATTAATTTAATTATATTTCAATTAAATTAATAAAATCATGGTTTCAATTATATAGAAAATATAAAATGGATCTATTTACCATTCATTAAAGATCAAGAGTCAAAACCCACAATGGGATCTGTTAACGAAGAATGAAGTTATTGGAGATAAAGAAATGAATCATAGAATTCTAGTCCAAATAAAGAGTTTTTAGATCCATAAATTACATGATGATATATTAAAAAATATGGAGGATAGAAATATGGATCAGAAGAAACTACATGAGAGAAGACCCACTTTCTTATAGGAGATTAAACGTGATAAACCATACTTTTATCTACCAATAGAATGGGTTTGAAGATCCAAACCAGTACTTGAGAGAATCCACTGATTAGAAAATAATATTAGGTTCTAATAGAGATATTTAGAGATTTAAATAGGGGGGGTCTTGGTTTTTAAATAAAATTTCTGAGTAATAAAAACCTAAACCCATGGTTTGTTAGGCAGGGCTGCAAAGTGCATAGTTTGATTTACCATAAACCAACAGTGTAAAATCCCCCTATTCAGGGCCACATGGTTTGAAGTTTCTGGACACATAGTTTTGACAAACCATGTATCCCCACTAGAGTACCATTAATGGAAACAAAATTTTCTAGTATAACCAAAAAAGCTTCGAATATTCTCCAAATTTCTCGCAAAACCCCTAATCAAAGTACGGTCAAAATAATGGTTGAGGGGTTCCTAGATACATGTAAAAGGATGCTATAAATAAGAACTGGGGACTGCTAACATCCCATACACCCCACCTTAACATGGTCATTGGGTCCTGGAATTCTAGGAACCACCAGTTTCTTTACAGACACATGGTCCCCTACATAGGGCCCAACCACATGCTCGAACAGATCATCAGAATAATGATTATTCCCACAGGACAACACTTGTTCTTTTAGTGTGATTTTCCATTCACACACACACCCTAATAATCTTCCCTGGTGGTCACCCATCCAAATTACTACTCCTGGATGAGCACACTTAACTATGGATTTCAATTCAGGAAGGGTCCCAAAAATAATGGTTCACCTTGTTGACAAGAGTCGTATCATTTAGTCATTTATCCCTTTATCATTTTTTGGTGTTATGTTACACCCCCCCCCCCACTTTAGAGCACAACATCCATAATGTAAACCCTAAATCTCAATCCAAGAAGTGCCACCACACTTATGGATGGTTTCCTCCCCTGATACCAATGTATGAACTGGGCCCCACTAAAATCATAGACACGTCACCTTAACATGGTCATCAGTTCTTAACCAAACAGGAACTACCAGTTTCCCTATAGACACATTTTCCCCTACCTAGGGCCCACCCACATGCTCGAATGGATCATCAGACAAATGATTGTCCCTATATACCAACACATGTTCTTTTAGTGTGATTTTTCACACTCTCACACACCCAATGGAACTTCCCAAGAGGTCACCCATCCTAATCACTTATCCATGCCATGGATGCTTAATTATAGACTTCTAATTAGGTAGGCTACAAAAAATAAAGGTACACCTTATTTCCATGAGTCATATCATTTAGTCGTATAAAACTTTATCATGTTGGGGTGTTGCATTCACCCCCTCAGACCCTGCATCTCAACATAGGAAGTGAACCCATACTTAAGGTTGGGTTATTCCTCTAATACCAATGTAAAAACTGGGCCCCACTAAAAGCACATACATCCTGCCTTAACATAGTCATTGGGTCTTGACCCACTAGAAATAACCAATTTCCCCACATACACATGGTCCCCTCTCTAGGTCCCACCCCCATGCTTATGTGGATCATCATACTAATGACTACACCCACAGTAAAACACGATTTCTTTCAGTGTGCTTTTTACTCACTCACACACAATCCAAAGAAACTTCCTAGGAGGTCACCAATCTTAATCACTACTCCAGGCCAAGCATGCTTAACTATGGAGTTTTAATCAGGAAATCTCCTAAAAAAGTTTCACCTTCTTGAAATGATTGATATCATTTATTCATTGAACCCTTTAACATTTTAGGGTGTTACATTCACTACCTACCTCCCCTTAGTGAAAAAAATCCTCATTGTAGACCATAAATATCATACTAGGTAGTGCCACTGCACATAAGGTTGGGTTCCTCCTCTAAAACCAATGTAATAATTGGTCCCTGATAACAACACAGATACCCTACCTTAACATGGTCATTAGGTCATGGCCTTCCATGCACCACCAGTTACCTTGCATACATGTGGTATCTTACTTGGGTCTCATCCACATGCCTAAATGAATCATCAGACTAATGATTAACTCTACATTCTAACACTTTTTCTTTCCTTGTTCGTTTTCCTCACTCACACATTCCCTAAGAAGCTTCCCATGAGGTGACCCTTCCCGATCACTACTCCAGGATAAACATGATTAACTGTGGAGTTATAATTAGTTGTGCTCATAAAATTAAAGGTTAAAGTTATTATCATGAGAAAAATCATTTATTCATGTAACCATTTTTCATTATGGGGTGTTACATTAACCCACTAAATAAGTTTTCAAACTTACCTTTAGTGTCGATTGAAATTCCAGAGGTATATCATGCAATCCTTGTGAAGTTTCCTTGTATTCCCCCAATGGATACATCCTTCATTTTCTTATTTCCAAGGAATTACATCTCTATTTTGAGATGGAGAGTGTGATGAAAATATATATTGAAAAATATTTTCTTAAATTCATCACAATACATAGCCTCAACATATTCTTTTGGATTTTTATAATTGATTAGAATCCACCATTGTTCAGAATCTCTTTCTAGGAGATAAATGGACACTATATAATTCTCTTGCATAGAACATTAGAGGATACATAATATTTTATTAATGGAGTTAATCCAAATTTTCATAACTAAAGGTCCATATTATCCACTAAAATTCATATTCTTTTTTTCATGAAGGTATCAATCGTAACTTTATCTTTCTTAAGGCGTTGTTTGTATCCCACATGATTCAAGTTATTGTTAAAAACATGATTTAGTTGATCAAGTATTACCATGTTTTTCTTGACTCCTATTATCGTTAGGTTAGGAATATCATTTGGGAAATAATAAAATTTCCTATCACATTGGTTCTTGACAAGGTACCTCCTATTTCGATCCATTGACTAAAGTAAAGGAAAAAATTAGGGATGACAATTTTTGACCTATTAGGCATATAAAAGAGACACTCTGAATATAAAAGGCGTTAACTATAAATTATATATTCAAATTATCTCGTGGATTTATAGGCTTTAATATATGTTATCCGTTGTATAATTCTAGTTAATTACTCTAACATAACATTGTATTTATGTCCTTCATAATTTTTTGTAAATATCATTTGAATATACTAAATCATATCACCTACAAGTTATAAACTAGGTGTGAAATGAGGCCCAATACTCATGCTTATAGTGATGATTGGGTTTATACCCAACGATCCCTTTTTTTGGTAGTTACCCCTAGATGAATATGTTCTAGATTGAAATCCAATTATAGTATCTATATAGGGTTTTCATTTCTTAGAGACCACACACTCTTTACATTACAAAAATTTAGGATGTTTCCAATATGTATTCTTGTCCTTAGAATGTTCACTAATGATTTCTAATCTTAATCTCCCAAAAATAACTAAACTTTTGTTAGATACAAACTATAATAACCCATATTCTAATAGATTTTATTTCATGATTTTTAACATAAAGATCCATTTAATACAATACCAGAAAATTGAGAGGCCTAGTATATTTAGGAACATGGATACATACACTATTAACATAAAATAACATATAACATCCTCTTTTAAAACTCTATAACGAGTTCTTAGTTTACTTTTATCTCTTATTAATGCACAGGATAACCTGACGACATACAAAGGAAAGCGTGATCTATAAATCTCAATAAGGGAATAATCAATGCATTTTATTATGATAAATAGTACATGTGATTTAAGAGGCATATCATGATAACATAAAGTGGTAATAATCAAACATACTCATATGGAAGACTAGCATGAAAAAATGACATCATAAAATCATATTATCATGTGAATGTGGAAAAAATATAAAATTTAGCATCATAAGTATATGTTTAGGAAAACTTCCACGTTATCATAACATAGTGTTCTTAGTAAAACTTCCCATGCGTCATACATAGTATCGCATGAGAATAAAACATTACCCAATGCATTGGAGTAATGTGAGGGTGCACCATTTATATGTATAACATTATGTGAACCAAATTGATCACAAAAAAAATAATGTATTTCATCATCTCAATCCCAAGATTAAGGAATGTGGATTTTATATGTGGAAGTCCACATTTAGTGATTCATTTTTATATCTATGTAAATACCCTTGAATGAAAATAGGGTTGGGTATTCAAAACATAATGGTATGGAATGGAAAATCAAGGGATAATTTTCATAGAATAACAATTGTATATAAAAGTCCGTAAAAGAAACTAATGAGAGAGAAGGGTATTGTCTCATTAACATGGAATCATATAGATATTAAGGGATTATTACGAATACATGAATATATGACCACTTGGAAATCAATTTTCATATAACAATGAAAGTGCTTGTATTGAAAATAGGAGGGATAGAATCCATTACCTTGAGAGGTTGCTTATTAAATCATGGCAGAAGCTACATATAACCTTAGAAACTCCTTTGGAAGTCTATAGAAAGAGAAAATGAGAGAAAATTCATACTTTGAGTCTTCACAGTTATGATTAATGGGATAATTGGGTGGGTACTTATAGAAAAAGAGAGGGAATTTTTTATTAATTCCCAAACATAGGCATTGGAAACAAAGTTAATAAAAAATAAAAAACCATTGGTATCATCATTGTTTTTAACCATGGTATTAACTAAGGAGTATTGTTTTTTAATATTTTATTATTTTAAGAACCTAATTTGAAAAAATAATATCATCCATTATGTGGAAGTGAGCCATGTTTATAAATAAGTGTCTTTAAAATCATAAAATATAATTTAGGATTTGTATGGTTCTTTATAGGTTTGTAAAAATAACATAACAACATTATGATACCATAATGTAATGAAAAAAAATTATTAATAAATAAAATTTAAAGAATTTATTACATGAAATTTATGTTATTATTATGTTATAATACAAACTTTATATTCATACCATTTTTTATTTTTACCCAAAAAATTAAATTCCCGAAAGATTTACTAAAAATTTACTATTTGATAATTTTAAGTTGATAAATTAAAAAATTATATTTATTTTACAAAAATAAATTTCTAAATATGATAAGTTTAACATAAAAATAAATAAAATTATTTATTTAAAAATACTATTTTAACATCACCAATAACTTTCTAACCCCTATAAAAATTACATAGATCTTTATTAAATTGTATCATCATTCATATTTAAATAAATTTTCTATTATAATACTATTAAATGAAAAATAAATTTTATTATAGTTTTTTTCGTTTATTTGAAATGAATTTTTCAATTGAAATTAAATATATTTTTAAGAGAAATATAATTTCACATTCATTGTATCAAAATATAATTTTTATCAAATTCTTTCTACATTCAACTGTATAAAAAATAATACTGATTAGGGGATCAATATAAACATTATATTATGTATAAAAATAAAATTTAAATATTTATACTACCATATTCTATATACATAACTCCTTATACTCTGGTGTACACCCTAAGGGTATGTTTTGTGATTTTAGTACTTTTTTAGGCTGGTTCAGTGAACATAGTTTGGGTGGTGATCTTATAAACATTAATTTCTCATAAAAATGGTTCTAATTAAGATTAAGTTATTGAATATTTTCTTGTTCTTGGTCAAGTTAAAATCCCAGTGATTCCATATCCCATGGAAGCTATGAAAAATGATCCTTATAAGGTACAATCCTACTGGTTGAGGTAATTGTTACTTCCTTGGGAATCAACTAGATTTTTTATTACCTATAATATGTACTGATCATAACTGACACTATGTAATGGATATATTACTATTGGTAATGATCTTTAATGGTCTTTATTGATAACAATCATATTATGGATATATTTTATAATGGTCTAAAACTATAATGAAATAAATATCATGATTTTTATATTACTGCATTACTTAATGTGGAATATACTCATTCATAAGAGAATTTAATTTATAAAAGTATAATTCATTACAATATAGATGTGTGTATGCCTTTTCTAGTTGAATCTAGATGTGGTTACTCTTACATCAAAAAAATATATGGATTTTGTAGACATTCATATATCTACATAATGAGTTATAATTTTGATTCCTTAGAGAAATTTAAAGAATAAAGTTATGAATTAGAGAATAAAATATGTATAAAGATAAAAAAACTTCACAAAAAATATAGACGATTATATCATAACTAATTTTTTTCCAATTATATAAGGGATTTTTAGATTTTATCTCAACTCACTTATCCTTATACACCTCATCTAAAAGGTGTTAGTGAAAGGAGGAATCACACCTTATTCAACATGGTGATGTTGATTAAGATTTATAAGATTCTTCCATTATACTTTTAAGGATACTAATTACAGACTATTTCAAAAATATTAAATCAATTGCTAATTTAATTTTTAGATAGAATTAAATATGAGTTTGTGTGTGAGAAAAAAAAATTCACATTTAAATGTATATGGATGAGAAATGTTTGTTAAGTCTATATTTGGTAAAAAAAGATTAAATTTTGTAGAACTAAGTGAATATTTAAAAATACTCTATGTGAATAATGGAATAATACACAATAATTTATCCATGAAAAATTCCAAAAATTATATTCGAAAAATTTATTCCAGGGACACAAGTACTACTAAGGATCCCCAGAGAGGTTGTAGAACAAAAGAGATACAATTTTCTTATTATTGAGTCAAAGGGAACATTTTTATTTGTATTTAATGAACCTCTATCATACTATGAAGTAGTAAGCATATTGAAAGCTTCAATGGGAAAATAAGTAATGAATTCTGAAATGGATTCTATGCACTAGAAATATGTCTCAATTTTAATAGAGCCTCCATTTGATGTAAATACTATTGGGTGAAAATGGGTATTCAAGAAGAATAATGACATGGATGATAATGTTAGTACCTATATGTGACTAATAATATAAGGTATTAATAAATTTCAATTCATAAACTATTATGAAACCTTTTCACTAGTTTCTATAATTAAATCCATTAAAATTACACAATACATATAAGATTAACATGAATATTTGATTATGGAAATATATGTAAAGATAGTTATACTTAATTTAATCCTTGTTTAATGAATCTATAAGACACAACCAAATGATTTTGAGAATAAAAAGCAAGAAAATGTATTGTGCAAGTTATAGAGATCTTTTTATTGGTTGAAGAATGCATCATGATCATAGAAGCTTTGTATCGATGATGCTATAAGGGAATTTGGTTTCATAATGAATTAATTTGAGCCATGTATCTACAAAAGGTTTAGTGGGTGTGTGGTGGCTATCCAATTAGTATAATTTGATGAAATATTACTAATGGGAAATGAGATATGATTCTTATATTCAGTAAAGAAATGGTTAAACAAATGATTCTATATGAAAGACTTGGGTGGAACAAACTATATTTTATGTATCAAGATCCATATTTATAGATCAAATTGGTAGTTTATACTAATTAAATGTACATATATTCTCATGTTTTTTAAGAAAATCAATGAAGAATAGTCTAAGAGGGGATTTTTTTTCAGTGTCACATGATATAAATATCTCTAAGAAAATATTTCCTTAAAAACAATATGATAAATATATAATGAGTATAATATATTATACATCTATGATAGGATATATCATATTTGTTATGGTATGTACCAATATTTATATTTTATATAATTTGATCATTGTATGTATATATCAATAAAACCATTATAATCCATATTGGGTGATTTTAATGACTTTATTGAATTACTTGAGGCATACAAAGGATATATTCCAATTTTATGAGGAGATGAGGGACTAGTTATTATAGGATACATAGATTCCAGTTTTCCAAATGATAAAAATAATATAAAATCATGGTCAGGATATATTTTTCTCTTTAATGTAAGATGTTGAAGTAAAAGAGTTCTAAGAATCTAGTAACTGCCAATTCAACAGTATTTTTTGAGTACATTGTGAATCATGATGTAGCTAACTAAGTAGTCTCAACACACAAAATATTCTAATATCTTGATGTGGTTCCTTAAAATGAATATGTTACCACATTATATTATAATAATACTATATAGTTATATTTACCTAGGATACAAGTTCGCATAAATTTTTGAGGTGTATATTTCAAAATTATCACCTATTAAGAAACAATTCTCATAGGGGTTAGACCATAGTAAGTAGAGTTTTTGTAAGAACCCGGTTTTTCACTTAGGTGTGGATCCTTTAATTTTCATTCTAAATCTATACTTTGGACCTAATGTGTATTCTTTATGAGTTAGTAAAGCTTTTGAGGGTGTTAAATGATTTTTTAGAGCTAGGAACCCATCTTTTTTGAGAAAATAGACTTTTCACACAGTTTAGATTAAACTGTGCGGGGCTTCCGCACAGTTTTCCAAACCATGAATATGGTGTTTTTTCAGATAGATCCACCTTCCACAGTTGGCACCTGACCGTGTGGCCTAAACATGTGAACAACCCTTTTTTCTAATTATTTGTGCATGAGTTGTGCATGGTTTAACAAATCGTGTATTGTTCAGGCAGAGTCATCCTACAAGGTTTGTTCACGGTTTAACAAACCGTACGGACAAATCATGTGCAAGAAATATTTCTGGAAAATTTATAGTTTTCCCTTTAATGATCTATTAATCCTCCTCCTTCCTCCCAACTCAAAAAACTAGTATAATTTTCCTCCATTTTCACCCATTTGGATATTTTTGAAGGCCAAAGCTAGGGACCAAGAGGTCTTCTTCATTCGGCATCTGATCGATCTTTCGTCATATTGGATAAGAAACATTAAGTACTTGAGTCCTCATTATCCATTCTTATTACATTTTTCTCTCAACCTAGATATCCCCAAGTGAGAAGTTTTCACTCTTTTTTAGATCTACTCCGATCCGAGGAAAATCAAGGGTTGATACTGGAAGAGAAGGATCGTACAACCCTAAGGTGGTTGGTCTATAACTCATCCCTAAAGTTTGTTGATTTTGAAAAACATTTGTGGGTCTCTTCAATTCAATCAGAGACCATTTATTAAATATACATTAAATGATTATACTTGTTAGAATATTGTGGTTATTCTCTTTCCAAATATGCGATTAGTTGTTAGTGGTTACACCCACAACTCAAACTGCCTCATGTTGACGGTTGTGCCATAATTTGGGTTTTAGTGTTTTTTCATGTTTGAGTCACTATTCGGGTGTGCCCTTGCTTTACCTTCCTAAAGGTGAGTATTCCTATAATAAATGGTTTTTTATTGATGTGAATTTCATAATTTCATGTACCATGTATGCTCACCACTTGACCCGCCTAAGGTAAGGTCTTTCAAATGGATTATTAAATGTGAAATGTGGAATGGTAAGTATACTAAGAATAAAACTTGGCCTTATTAAAAGAGATTGTATGAAGGTTACATGTACATAGCAAACATTTCCATGTTGATGGAAGGAAGTGGAGTGAACCTCAAAATTTTAATATGCCTTATTGGTTTACTAAGACTTGATTAAATGGTTACAACTCTACTTGTCCTATCCGCATTAATGGAAGACAAGGATTGGACAAATAAATAAAAGGTTTCAACTCTACTTGATCTATCCACACTAATAGAAGGCAAGACTTGAACCAAATAAATTATAACATTCTTACAAAATCAAATAGGAATGGAATGACTCGTGCTCACCGAGGATTTTGAGAGGAGAATACCTTGGGTCTTGAGAACCCCATTCTGACTCAAGGATTCGGTTTGTATAGGTTGTTACCCACCTAGACTCTAGTTCTTGTCTATTACTTGAATGCCATGTATACTACCATAGGATACTTTTCTTCATTACAGGATACCTCGGATACACTCCTTGGATCCAGCATTGACTAGTAGGTGCCATGGTGAAAGCCCATAGGGCCCTATATTTTCTAAGCCCATTTACCATGGTTGATCACCTTGGACTCGGTAGGCACCTTATTGTGGAATTCATTGGTTTATGATCCTTTTATTACACTATTACCCCTTTATCTAGACTCATATACTATTGAGTTAGCATTCCACGAGATTTACATTACCTTGGTTATTAACCTAGAACTCCCTCACTAGATATCATTTTCAAGCCCCCTTGTTACGTCTTGGGACCTTAACTACTTATACTATCATGTAGTGATGTCATTGTTGGCTATGCCTCACGTGACCTATTAACATTAAATGGTAATTTGTTAAATAATGAACTGGTTACATGTTCAGACACCAGCTGAGGGTTAAAGTAGGTAGTTGGGTATTTAGTTATACTTTACTGATTGCTTTACTTTATATATGCATGCCAGCACACTGCTATATTCCATTACATAGGCCAGATGTTATAAACACCATATGTGGTGCCCCACTAGTATTTATCTCACACCCTCTCTGGGCACCATTTGGTACCTAGAGTAGATTACATGGTTGTGGGTATTGACAAAGGGAAGCATACAACTTCCAATACTTGATTGCATGCTGTTAGGATAGAGCATGATAGAAGATAACCGAGTTGGATATCTGGATGCTTGGAGTAGTCTTTGTTTTTCTTTTACCTTATGTAATATGTTATTATTATTGTTTTGTATCCATGTTTTATATTTTCTAGTGACATGAAATACATCATCATTGTTAAAGTTTATACAGTTATGGTTATTCTTGTTTATTTATTACATCAGTTTGCTTCTACTATACTATTTATTTCTATCTCTTCTACTATTTATTATTCCTTTATATTCCTTACACTATGCTACACTCTGCTAATGATGGAATATTCTTCTTGTAGACACACCCTATACCCTTGCTACTAGTTTGAAGCCTCTGGAATTCCAGAAGATTTGCTAGAGGCCATGTGGCCCACCGGGCTCAAGGCACCCACTAAGTGGCATCCAGATCTAGGTCATCACGAAGTGGTATCAGAGGTGGTTTCTTTTCTTGCTTTACTATATGGAGAAAATATATTTGAGAATAAGAATGATTTTGACTTGGTAATAAGCCATTATTGGGAATCATGAACCCATTTTTGGGGTAAAATCCATGTTACCCAAAATACAATTGTTTTATTTTTCCTATTAGAGTTGATATTATTTCACCATTGGGTAATGAACATGCTGTATAGTGTGGTTGATTATTACTCTTTTGATAATTTATTTCATCTTTATCCCAATGACATGAGGTCAAGGAGAATTTCTACATGCATCATTATAGGCACCTAGAATTCATATGTCATGCTTATTGCAATGCCATAAAAATGAATTTCACTGCTTTTCATTTCTTAATATGCTTGTCATTGTTGGGTGATGTTGTGATAGTTTGACTGTACGTGTATTACATTTGTTGTAATTGAGTGATTTTTTGTCTCAATTAATGAGGTGTATGGGCCCTCATCATTTGGGATGATTAATTTACTGATTCGAGCTATTATGCTATAAAGAAATGGGTGTCGTTTCTAGTGATAGGTGTATGGGCACAAATTCATCAAAAATGACTATCCATTATAAAGTGAATCTTGAAACCTAAAATGAATTGGTTGCACACCCTTATCCTATCATGTCATTTTTATGAAAGGTAAAGGAGTAAACCTAGAAATTAACTGCAAAATGACATGAAACTTATACTTGAGCACTTACAATGTATGGACATCTAAGCAGGTAGTTTGGGTAGTATTCCTTGGGTAGTGAGTTTTTATTACGTTCATTTTCTGCTAGTGATGTTATTCTATGCACCTAAGATTGTTTGAAGGTGTTTTCTTGTCATTTCTAGACCAATACCGCCAGTAAATCCTCATGTCATTCACCATGAGAGTGGTGATGACCATGCTCCAGACATGGTGGGCCTTGAGACACTAGTTTTACTTCCAATAGTGCCACCTGAGGCACTGCCTGTTGTACCTAATACGGGTAATGACTCCCAAGTTTGTGATTGTTTCCTACGTCTAATGTAGTCCATGAAAGGTGCTCCATGGATTTCACCTATGATGGTTGATCTGGCCTAACAGTTCAAACAACAGCATCCTCACACCTTTTTAGGGGATGGAGGTTCTTAGGCTACTGAGTCTTGGCTAGAGGTCATGATGTCTATATTAGAGCATCTGGAAACACCTCGAGAGTGGAGAGTCAAGATTTTTACATACATTCTTTGGAATTCTTCCAAGCGTTTATGGGATATAGTAAGCCAGGTCGGTCATCATCAGGGCATGTTATGGGCTAATTTTCAGATCACCTTCTTTGATCAGTTCTTTCCTCAGGCAATGAGAGCTGACAGAGTGAGAGAGTTGATGCATCTCATGTAGGCTTCTATTTCAGTTATGTAATATTCAGCATTTTTCACTAATTTATAGAACTTTTCACCACTTCTAGTTGGTGATGAGCTTTCACGTGCTAGAAATTTTGGGGATTGGCTCCAGTATTCCATCTGAACTCAAGTGACTATCTTTCGCCTACCTACATTTTCTAAAATAGTTTATCTAGACCTTATCACTGAGCGTAACCTAATAGAAAGCACAAGTATCGGGTTTAAAGGATCAGTGACGCATCAGGCCATTAGTACTTCTAGTGATGAGAAACATTCCCTTGAGGTTTTTCGTCAAGGAAGTGGCAACCAGAGTATCCAGTTTGATAGATTTGAGGTGTGTCATCAGTGTGGAAGACTGGGGAATAAGAAGCCCCAATGTGATAGAGACCCTATAGAGTGATGAGATTGTGGCTGTATAGGTCATCTTCAGTGCTTTTTCAGGACCTTTCCACCATCTTTGAGTGGAAAATAATATGTGGAAACTCCATCTTTAGGAGTGAGTTCTTTTTTGTCGCATCAAGGGGAAAGTTGGAATAGCACCAGAAGCTCTTGATAAGGAGGAGGTCGTGGTTGTGGTAGTCTGATCCCTGATCACCAGCAATGCTAGTAGAGTAGTCATGACAGTGGTAGTATATCTGTTATATAGGGTTTTGGATCAAGTAAGTTGCATTCATTACAACTGATACCTAAGGATCAGGTTGTGGGACAATCTATAGTATGAGGTACTATTCTAGTATCCTCTACTATTTTCTATTCATTTTTGATATTGGTGCTTCAAACTCCTTTATTTCTATATCTGTTTTGGAAAGTCTCGGACTATGGATATAGTATCACTATGGTGTAATGACCCTCAATACACCATTGGGAATATAGACTGAGGAATATATCAGTGCAAGGACTATCTTCTTTAGGTAGACAGTTACCCTTTCTTATGGAATCTCTTTGTTCTCGAGATGATGGGCTTCGATTTCATTCTCAGGATAGACTAGTTATTCCACTATCATTCCTTTATAGATTTCTATTGATACAGGGTTTCTTTTTCATCACCATAAGGTTTCAATTATCTTTTCAAGGGTGAGTGGGATGTCTAGACTAGGAGAGTTAGACCAAAGCATCATGGGATAGGTGAAGTGACCACCTAGATTGCTAATATTTTTATGGAATATCAGGTTTTTCTTCAAAATGTCTTCCCTTTAGTAGTTGATCATTTTAGGGAAGTCTTTTCTGAGGAATTTTTTGGATTACCTCTTAAGAGAGAGGTATAGTTTACAATTTATATTTTCTAAGAGTATCTCCAGTGTCCATTCCTCTATATAAGATGATACCTACTGAGTTTCAGGATCTCAAGTGACCGATAGAGGACCTAGATGCCAAAGGCTTTATACAGCCTAGTACATCCTCTTGGGGTTCACCTGTGCTTTCGTCCAAGATGGAAGATGGATCCTTACTTCTATGCATGGATTATAGAAGGTTGAAACAGTTTATGGTCAAGAACTGGTATCCACTTCCTCGAATAGATGATCTCTCTGACTAGATCTGAGGAGTAAAGGTTTTCTCTAAGATTGACCTGAGATCGGGTTATCATCATGTGCGAGTTAGACCATCAGACATACCTCATACCACCTTCCATAGTAGGTATGTTCTGTATGAGTATATTTTTATATTGTTCGGTCTTACAAATGCACCTTCTGTTTTAATGGTTTTGATGAATAGGGTTTTCCACCCCTATCTTGACTCTTTGGTTGTGGTCTTTGTGGATGACATCTTGGTGTATTCTCGTACTTGTAATGATTGTTCCAAACATCTTGAGATCGTTCTGATTACACTAAGAGGGAATCATCTTTGTACCAAGCTTTCAAAATGATACTTCTAGATCGACAAAGTCCACTTCTTATGTCATATTATTTCAGAATAAAGAGTATCAGTTGAACCTGAAAAGGTTAATGTTGTAGTTTCTTGGGAGCATCCCAAGAATATGTTTGATATCAGGAGTGTATTAGGTATCATTGGATATTATAGTCCTTTCATACAGGAATTATCACACCCCTATTCACCTCTTACTGGTCTTACAAAGAAGGTTGTTAAGTTCTTGTGGTCAGAAGCATGTGAGAAATCATTTCAGAAGCTGAAAGGGAGGATAGTATCAGTTCCTATTTTGATTCTTACAAAACCTAGTAAAGCTTATATCATCATCTATGATGCATCAGTCATTGGACTAGGAGTAGTGTTGATGCATGAAGACAAATCCATTGCATACGGATCTCGGTATTTAAGGACTAATGATATAAATTACCTGACACATGACCTTGAGCTAATAGTAGTTGTTCATGCCTTATGCAGATGGAGACATTATATGTCAGGTGAGTGCTCTGTGGGGTATAAAAATCACAAAACCCTCAAGTATATATTTTCTCAGCATGAAATGAACCTCGTATATAAAATATGGGTTGAATATCTACAATACTTCGATTTTGAGCTTGCCTATAGTCCTAGAAAGAGAAATGTGGTTGTTGATGCACTGAGTTAGAAAACTCAAACGTAGGCCATACAGGAAGACAGTGATGAATGGAAGTTAATGGCCCTCTTTTCTAAACTTCAATTGGTGTTTCATGTCAGTCATGCGAAGTCTTACCTCCCAGCCTTAATAGATACCCATTCCCTCCTTGATAAGGTGAAGAGTATGAATTTTCCAAATCCTGAAGGTTTGGTTATCCGTGAGAGTATATTAAGAGATAAATCACCATCATAATGGTCTACGGATAGAGACGGCATTCTGCATCTACATGGATGTATCTGTGTTCCTATAGATATGAGAGAGGAGTTTATGAAGGAGGCCCATGCTTCTCAGTGGGCAGTTCATCCCAGTATATAGAAGATGTATCGATATATGTGATTCCGGTATTGGTGGCCTAGAATGAAACATTATATTTCAGGCTTCATCACTAGGTATTCCACCTATTAGTAGGTGAAGGAGGATCACCAGAGACTTGTTGTCTTACTACAGTCGCTTCCAGTCCCAGAATGTAAATGAGAAGATGTCACTATGGATTTCATAGTCGGATTACCTAGGTTTTCATGGGGTAGAAATTTTATCCGGGCAGTCATTTACTAACTAAAAAAGAATCCCACTTCATTATTATTTGGTAGAATTTCTCATTGGATGAATTAGGAAGACTTTATATCTATGAGATCATAAGACTACATAGGGTTCCATGTACTATCATTTCAGATAAGGATGCTCATTTCACTTCACGGTTCTGTCAAGGTCTGTTGAAATCTTTGGGGACTCAGGTGCTTCTATGAAAAAAATTTCACCCTCATATCGATGGACAATAAAAATGGACAATACAGGTTCTAGAGGATATACTAAGAGAATGTGTCCTTAATTTCAGTAGTTCTTGGGAGAAGAAAATTCCTCTCATTGAGTTTGCTTATTATAATAGTTTTTAGATGAAGATTTATATGGATCCTTTTGAGGCCTTATATGGTAGGACATGCCATTCACCCTTGTAATGGATATAGGTTGGGGAGGTAGCCCTACTAGGTACTCATCTTGTTTAGGAGACTTCGGAACTGGTCCAGCTAATCAGGAAGCGTATGACTACTGATCAGTCTAGAAACAAATCTTATGCCAATCTCTGTCGATGAACTCTTGATTTCAAGGTTGGGGATCAGGTTTTTCTTCATGTATCACCCAGGTTAGGGTATAGACAGTTAAGGAAGCATGGAAAGTTATTTCCTCATTATGTCAAGCTGTTTGAAATTCTTGAGAGAGTCTGGATGGTAGCCTATCAGTTTCTACTACCTCAGAGGTACCATACCATGAACAATGACTTTCATGCCTCATAGCTTCATCAATATCATACTGACCCATATCATACCTTTGATCTCTCTGAAGTTGAGTAATATGTCAATGATACCTATGGGGAGTATCCATTAAGCACCATTTACCGAAGAACTAAGGTTCTCCAAGGCAAGTACATCCCTCTCGTAACAGTGATATGGAAGCACATCCAAGTATAGGACAATACTTGGGAAAGTTAAGTCGATGTACATGCCCAATGGACATAGTTATTCTAATACAATGTTCCTCTACCCATGGAAAGAGAACTCGAGGGGCGATTTCTTTTATGGGTGGAATACTGTATGAACCTAGTTTTTCACTTTGGTATGGATCCTTTAATTTTTGGTCTAAATCTTTACTTTGGACCTAATATAGATTCCTAATGAGTTAGTAAAGTTTCTGAGCATGTTTGGGGCTTTTTCGGAGCTTGAAACACATATTTTTAGAGAAAACAAACTCTACTCATGGTTTAGAGTAAACCATGAGGGGTTTCAGCATGGTTTGAAAAACTTTTCGGATGGTGTTTTTTGGATAGATCCACCTCGCATGGTTGGCGCACAGTTGTGCAGCCTAACCATGAAAGCACCCATTTTGTTCAAGTATTTGTGCATGAGTTGTGTACAGTTTAACAAACCGTGTGTACCAAACTGTTCGAGCCGAGCCATCCCGCATGGTTTGCGTACAATTTGAGAAACTGTGTAGAAAAAACGTGTATAGGCTATTTTTTCTGGGTAAATTTTTTAGTTTTTACCTTAATGATATTTTAATCCTCCTCCTTCCTCCCAACTCATAAACCAATAGGATTTTCCTCCATTTTCACCCATTTGGATCTTTTTGAAGGCCAAATCTAGGGATCAAGAGATCTTCTTCATCCAGCATCTGATCGAGATTGCATTCATCACATTGGATGAAAAATGGTGAGTACTCGACTCCTCTTTAGCCATTTTTATTCACTTTTTATCTCAACCTGTATATATCCACGTGAGAGATTTTTCACTCTTTCTTAGATCTACTATGATCTGAGGAAAATCAAGGTTCGATACGAGAGGAGAAGGATTGTAGAACCCAATGGTGGGTTCTCTATAACTCATCCCTAAAGTTCATTGATTTTAGAAATTTAATGTGGGGACCGCCGATTCCATTGGGGACCATTTCATAAATTTACATGCCATGATTATACTTGTTAGAATCTTAGAGTTTTATTATTTCCAAATATGTTATTAGTTGTTAGTGGTTACTCCCACAAATCAATTCACCTAATGTCAAAGGTTATGCCATAATTGTGTTTTTAGTGTTTTGGAACATTTAAGCCACCGTTCGGGTGTTCCCTTACTTGAGCTTACTAAAGGTAATCCTTCCTATAATTATTGGTTTTTTATTAATGAGAATTACATAATGGAATATACCATGAATGCTCACCACTTGACCTGCCTAAGGTAAGTGCCTTTAAATGGATTATTAAATGTGAAATGTGGAATGTAAATTATACTAAGTATATAACTTGGCCTTATTAAAAGAGATTGTATAAAGGTTACATGTCTATAGCACCCCTTTCCATGTTGATGGACGGTATCAGATTAAACCTCAATAATTTAATATTCTTTATTGGTTAACTAAGACTTGATTAAATGGTTGCAACACTACATAGCCTATCCACACTAATAAAAGACAAGGCTTGGACCAATAAATAAATGATTTAAACTCTACATGGCATATCCACACTAATGGAAGGCAATACTTGAACCAAATAAATTATTACGTGATTACAATATCAAATAGGAATGGACTGACTTGAGCTCACCTTGGATTCTGAGAGGAGAATACTTTGGGTCTCAGGAACCCCATTCCAACTCAAGGATGTGGGTTTCTTTAGTTGATAGCCACATAGACTACAGTTCTTGTCTATTCCTTAGATGGTCAGTATACTACCGTAGGGTCCCTTTATTTATTATAGGATACCTCAGATACACTCATTGGATCCTGCATTGACTATTAGTTTCCATGGTAGGGATATGTCATTTGTTTTCCCCATTTTACTTTGATTGATCACCTTGGACTTGGTAGGAGAATTATTGTGGAATTACTTGGATTACACTCATTGGATTATATTCTTTCCCCTTTAGCTTGACTCAGATACTAATGAGTTATCATTTTTTGAGATTTACATTATGTTGGTTATTACTCTAGTACTCCCTCACTGAATATCATTTTTAGGTTTCCTTATTGTGTCTTGGGACCTTCACTACTTATACTATCATGAGGTGTGGTCAATGTTGTTTATTCCTCACGTGACCTATTAACATTAAATAGTAATTTCTTAATTAATGAACTGGTCACATGTTCAAACACTAGAAGATGGCTAAAATAGGTACTTGGGTATTTAGTTACATTTTACTGCTTGATTTACTTTATATATGCATGTCTTCACAGTGATATATTCCATTACACAGGTCGGATGTTATAGACATTGTTGGTGGCGGCCCATTGAGATTTATCTCACTCCCTCTCCAAGCACCATTAGGTACCCTGAGTAGATTAGATGGTTACAGGTATTAAAAAAGGGAAGCATATAGCTTCCAATACTTGATTTCCTACTGTTAGTATGAATATTGATAGTAGATGACCGAGTTGGATCTCGAGATGCTTGGAGTAGTCTTTGTTTTTCTTTTACCTTATGGAACATGTAATGCTTATTGTTTTGTATCCATGTTTCCAATTCTCTAGGGACATGATATTACATCATCATTGTTTCAATTGATACATTTATGGTTATTCGTGTTTATCTATTGCGTCAGTTTTCTTCCACTATACTATTTATTTATACTACTTACACTATTTATAATTCCTTTATATTCCTTCAATTGTTCTACACACTACTAATGAGGGCATATTCTTCCCACAGACACACCCTAATCCCTTGCTGCTAGTCAGCAGCCTCTAGTGTTCGGGAAGATGCACTTGAGGCCATGTGGCCCACCAGGCTCGGGGCACTCGGTAAGTGGCATTTGGGTCCGGGTCGTCCCAATTTCCATAGATGATAACATGGTGGACCTATTTACTAAAAATATCTTTGTATAATCCTAAATATAAGTTGAGAGCAAGAATACTAAAAAAAATTGCAGTTGGGTCTAGTGAATGTTGGAGTCTTTTATATTTTTTTCCCCAAGACCAATATACTTTGAGATTTTTATTACTAAAATATTAATAAATACTCTATCACAAGTTGAGTGTTATTATTTATAACATTAATGTGATACTATAATTAGAGTATATATCAATCCAAAAGTTTATAATATTTCTTCACTATAATGGGAACATTGAAGAGTTATGAAAATATCCTTACACATATATCCTATGGTCCAGTGGAATCCATTTGACCAGACACAATCATGTTCTTGGTTATCATAAGTGGATGACTCTTTTTATTGTGAAGTTTAAAAATGGTAATCTACAATAAATGAGGTTATAATTACAAACTTACCAATATGAATTCCACATGTTATATGTGTCCTTGGATATTATTATTTTTGAATGTTTGAATTAGACCTCTAACATGAGATTTTTATTAATGTATATCAGGAATCAATTAATTTTATGTATTAATGAAAAATATAAAAACATATGTGCATGGTGATGTAGGATATGTTGGTTGAATCATAAGTGATATAGAATTAATTGAATAATTTCGGAAAGGATTTATCTCTTAATAGTTAATAAAAGAAGATGTCCCAGGACCTTTGATTAAAATGGAACCATCTAACTGAGTTTATTGTCATGAAATATTGTTGATTAGTTCATTTTAGGTATCCAAAATAAAGATAAATCAAGAATATAGGATGATGACATAAGTATGCAACCTGCTTGATGAGATATCAAGACACTAGAATTACATGACATAGTAAGTGTTCTTATGTTTTTATTTTCATTATGACATTAACTTCATTCTTTATGGATTCCCTAAAGTGTTTCTAGATGATGATATTGTACATTAGGAATGTTTTCCATTGAGAAAATGGATTATATGTTCAGATAATAAGTGTATCTAGAATCTCAATTAAATTCTATTTGTATTTAATATTAAAAAAATATTATTCCAAGATTTTTGTTTAATAATTATTCTAAATAGGTTGATCTCATACATTTAATCACTAATTAATCTATTTCAAAAATATATATTTAATTTTTATATTAAATAAATTATATTTTCAAGTTAGTGAATATAATTTTTATTTATCACCTATTAATTATTCATAAGATAACACATAATTAATTATTTATTAAATAAACATTTATTTGGAAACATGAATATTAAAATAAATATTTATTAAAAAGTTTAATTAATATAATAATTATTTATATATTGAAAAAATAATATAAAGTTTTTTATTTATTTAAATAAATATTTACAATTAAAGGTTTGAAAAATATTGATGATGATTGATAGGTTGATTTAACAGCCATATAGAACTGATATATTATATTTAATATCATTCAAATAAATATTAATTTATTTATTTTGTAAGAGATATGTAATTATTCATGAGATAGCACATATTATGGAATATATTATTATTATTCTTGTTGTTTTTGTTTTTTCTGTTGTTGTTTTTGTTTTTGTTGTTATTATTTGACATGGGTTAGAGAGGATATTTGAAGAAGTTCCTTTGTGAAGTCATCAAATATTTAACCATGTCTATATTTTCCATTTTATATTATTTTACTATGGTTATGTGGACTATTATCCACAATATTTCATCTCTATTGAATTCTCTCAGGATCAAGAGAACCAATCAAGAACAATCACATGAATGAGAGATAATCCCTCTATACTCTCTCAAGATCAAGAGAATGGGGGAATAATTATTTCAAGACCAAAATACTTCTAGTTGGGATCAATGGTGAATGACGCAATGGAATTGGTTCCTCCACACTGGAACATAGAATACCAAAAATGATGTTCTAATCATTTTTGGATATCATTAATATAATTCTAGTTTGTATTCATAAACTCAATGATGATACAAGGATAGAAAAAAGAAAACTAATCAACAAAAAAATCAGCACGTCAAGTTATTTCTTATTTTAAAATAATTATAAAATATATTTTAAAAGTTCCTCTATGTAAAGAATATAATTTTTCATTCATCAATTTATTTGGATTTATACGTCGAAACTAGATTAAATTGTTTATTATTGGATTGGCCGCTTCTAATGTTCCCCTGAATCTTTAGCAAAATTAGCCACAATTTTATAAACCATGAGTAAATTTTTAAAAAAACAACCATTTTATGGGAAAACATTGCTAAAAATGGTTGATTTCATTTTTTTATTGTGTTATAGTTTTACTTAGGAGGTCTCAATAGTCTGGACCCATAAGAAATCACCAGCTACCTGTACTTATAAACATAAAAAAGGAAGGATTCATAGTGATTATATAACACCACGTACTTGAATCCTTACTTAGAAATTCATATAATAGGATCACTCATAACCTTCACCTCAACTCCCCAAAATATATTTGACATTGTTTGGACCAAACAAAGGTCTTCCCCTTTTGGGTAAGAATGTCCATATGAGATTTAATCCTAAATAATACTTCCATGAATCATTGGTTGTATCCTAATATCCTAGAAAATATGCATCTCAAACCTTATCTTGGTTGGCCACTAATGAAGCACTGACTCAATATTTTTTGGTTCCATGACTATTATTCCCTCTGAGATGACATTCACCAACAACTAAACATATTGATTCCAGAATTGGTGCTTCGAATATCTTACTATATAGCTAGTGCTATCAAAAGAAGTCCAATAATAATCTTAAGGTTATCGATGTGATCTTACTCTAACACTAAAAATAAAAGGATATCCTCGATAAAGAAAACAATTTAATTACAAAATAATGGATTGAAAATATTGTTCATGTGAACCATGAAGATAGTTGGGGAGTTCTTAATGTCGAAAGTCTTCCCCCAAAACACATAATTTTCTTAGAAAAATCATAACTCCGTATTTGGTAAATCCACCTTGCATACCTAAATCTTTTTATAGTCAAGCATGAGATTCATCTTTGAGAACCACATTTCTCTTTTTTAACTAGTCAACAAAGTAATTGATACTTAAAAAAGGGGTTTTTTTACAATCATCATATTCAAGAAGTGATCATAAATAAAAATACCCAAGATATCATCCACCTACTTTAAAAACAATGATAGAGTTATGCTACTAGACACAGTGTATCAGATGAAACCCATCCCCATAAGGTCCTCCAACTATACCTCTATCTCCATAATAATTTTTTGGACTGTAAAATATTCTATAATATATATTTGGGAATTACCAATGTGTTTATAAATAGATTTTTCTATCCTATAATGAGGTGTAAATCTTGGTACATTCTCAAGAAATACATTCATATACTCCTCCCTAAATATTAGAAGTTGATCATCTAAACTTTCTACCACACAAAAATCCAAACTCTCCAACTAATTGGATATCAGATAAGATATTTTGTATAGTTTCCTAACATATTTTAATTGATGGTCCAAATCACCCAGAAATTAAATTCTCGAATGATTCATTCAGAGAAAAACCTTTTTTTGATAATAATAGTCTATTGAGAAAAATGTTGAGGATAACTAGTCTATACAAGAATGATGTATTAAGAATTTATATTATCTACTATGAGGTTCCATGAAAATAACTCTCTACAAATCTAAGTCTCTCGTCATCGAGAGATGTGGGTGAGCATGTGATCACTTCTTGTAGGCTTCACTAGCCTATAATTTACGCTATGGGCTAATGGTATATCTAGATCTTGAAATTATACAAGTTAAACAATAGAATGAATCAAATTAATATCTATAAGTATTGGTGCCAGTGTAGATGATATATAAATAATACCATAAATTTTTTTTGATATCACATAGTTATATCCCTCCATCACCTATATCCCTACACATACCTAACCACCAACTCCCTAAGTATAGAGTTGGATAATTGCGGGTAGTGGTGGTGTAATAAGATCATAGAGACCTCCACCTATCATAATCCTAAATCTTGTCTTCATCCAACCATAGTGGATGAATACACCTCTAGATATCCATCATAAGAACCTATTTTCAAATAAATTTTTTCTAAGAAACTCTCTATAACCAAGGCTCTCTCTATAACCATGAAATATGTGGGGAGGAAAATAGGTAAAATTCTAAACCATATGTCTCTACAATGGTCATTCTCAAATTTTCATACTTAAAATAACCCATCAATAACCATGTCAATAGAGTATCTTGTGATACTAGTTAACCTTGACATCTACTCTATAAAAAACATGACACTATATTACAGCTTCAAAAACTCATGGATGCATATGATCATAAATGATGATTTGTACTCCATGTGGAAGTATTTATTAAACTCTATCCATGGAAGAGTCCCTCTATTATGGGTATAGATGTTCAAGGTCCAATAGTAAGTCACCCCTTCATAGAGAAGGATAGATGATCACACATCCATCAACTCAGTATGCATCCAAATGAAGTGGAACACCCAAGTCACTACCTCAATTTATTCTTCAATTACATGATTTTCAGTATCATCTTAGAACCTAGGTTGTATCTGTTTCTAAAACTCATGAAGCATACTCAAGCTACAAGAATCCCCATCATATCCTGATAGAGTGGTATGTTTCTTAGGGGGTGGAGGAACATCAACCTGTGTTTTGGGAGGCCAGTCTATTAATTATATTATAGGTGGAGGTATTACTCCCTACATAACTAGTGGGGGAATCTCGTGATCTAATCCCTGATTATGGGCCTCAACACTCTTATGGTTGGTTATGGGAGGCTCAATCACTATCACAAGAACATTAAAAGCCTACTCTGTAACTATAAAAGGATATTTCATGGAAGAATCTTATTTTTTAAAAGATGATCAATAGTCATTAAATCATATATAAAGAGATAACTCAATAATGTCATAAAAATAAGATACCCTTTTTAATATGATGCATGTTCCATTTACTTATTCCCTATAACCAGTTCGTTAGAGATATTAGTTGAAAAAAGGTTATCAGAGTCCCAGTGAATACCAACCAGACATAAATCTTAACTTCAAGATCTTTCCCTAATACTAGATAGCTCTAATACCACTCTTACATGAACCAACCAACTAAGACCCCACCTAGGCCAGCATTTTATCAATTGTGCTTTTAAAATATCTCCTTAAATAGGCTAATGGCTGGTAACTATCATTGAGTGAGCATATTATACATGATGGGAGGCCTTATCCTAATGCCTCTATATATAAAATACATATCTAAAATGAAAATATAAATGCATGATAGAAGAAAACCAATTGAAATATATAATGCATGTCGAAAACACTAAGATCCATAGAGTAATAGTATGTTCATAAGCCATAATGTAGAGTGGGGCATGATACATTCCCAATGGACCAATAGGGTAACCAACCTGAGTAACTGAGGTGGAGGTTTCTCTTCAACAAACCTTCATCATATAAAAATTTCATCCACTGCTATCACCTTTGGGTACCACTAATCTCTACCAACACTATATATACAAAGGTCTCCACTAAACATTTCATCATCTATATAAGACATTAAAAGTGGGGGAGAAATTACCATATATTGGAGAGTATATATATACCCATTAATATTCCCTAGATACAAAAACAATCACAATGATAAAAACTAGTCATCTCAAATCACAATAGAAATATGAAAATGAGTAAATGTGGTTATTCTTATAAGGAGAGAACCTAGGAGATAGAAGATATTCATGCCCATTATATCTTAGAAATAGAAGAATCATCCCAAAAAACTCAATAAAATGATTCACCCATTTTAAAACATATTCACCTCTCAAAAATTGCAATGGAGAACTTGAGTCCCACTAAAGGAAAAAAATTTCAATCGAGGGAGTAACCAACCCTAGTGGGGGACCGACACCCTATCAAGAAGAGATCGTTAGATGAGGGAGTATCCAACTTGGTTGTTAAATTACCTATGAACCTTGACTAGGAGAGTTTTTAATATTATCAATATTATGGGGGACTCATGGCCTATCTTAAACACATTCCTAGGGGAATACATAACCTCAAAATTTATTTGATAATCATGACAGATCCCCATCATCGATCTTATGTAGATTAGGAAAATAAACTATCAGAATGACATCGCATCTCACATATAATGGTAAAGAGGAGTTCCCCATAATGCTTAATATATTAAAATGCTCACAATATAATAATCAATTTCCCAAATTAGATTCCTAGGAAAATAGATTTAAAAATACAATAAGGATGGGAAAATGTTTGACATGTACTATAAGGGTACATGGAACATAGCCCCTCGAGGGTAGTTTATTCATGTATTTCAGTTCATATTCCATGTGAGGGTATATATATATGAAGTATAGATTGGGTTACACAACATATGTGACCAATGAGATACTATGCATGTACTATCATAGCTCGTGTTGTGTAGGGACATGATATATGATGTGTCTCATAATGGTTCTAGCATGTCTATCTCTCTCTATATCCATGGGAATATACTTCTATGGTAGCTGAGTCTTGCATGGATACAGATTATATGATATGTGTTCCAAACCCACATATTTTGTAAATCTAGATGACTATCTGGTTGTGTACTCACTATACACACCAAGATAGTCATCCTATGGAGTACAATGTGTATGTACCAATCATATATTTCATATGATACTTAATCCACTTGAAAATATAGGAATCCATTGGATGGTATTACATGACATTTTATCTAGGAACTACACATCGTGTAGCTTTGAAAAGTGTCCAAAAACAATACAGTGCACATAATTAACTTGAAATCCCTGTTCTCATCCTCGATTATGTCAAAACCTCCACCAAACACCTCATCAGTGATTGATGCACATCCATTGCTTGTTTTCCAATCATCCTTAATCATAAAAATTTTCTCAATTGATTCACATGTAACCTCTAAACACCCACAATGCCTCTATACTTCAGCAATACATATCAATGAACCTTCTAATGTCCAATTTTCACTTGAAGACCATACCACACACATTTATCTCCACTTTTATACCCAAATTTATCACTCAAGGACCCATATTTTGATTGTCTGTTGATCTAAATCTCCATCCACAGAACCTCTGGCAATAGAAAAGGAATCCAATGAACACATGAAAAAAATGGGGTAAAATCAAAGAAAATAATAGATGATAGTATATTGGTGAAATTTTTGAAGCAAGTCCATGTTTACTGAGTGAGGATCCACCAATTTTGAGGAATAAAGATAGACGGACCAGTATTAAAAAATATAAATTAGATATGGTAATGGGTTTGTTGCCTACTATTTTAGGCCACCTGAACTCAAACCTGATTACATTTTACCCTACCAAAACCCTACCTAAACTCGGTTATACTAATTTAACTTTTACCCTAACCCTGTCCTGATTAATTAAATGGTACCAATTTAATACATGAAAATCGATTTAAATTTAATATATATATATATTATAGATAAGTGGATTATTAGAGAGAGGATAAATGGATGCTGATAAGACGCCATAGATGATAGAGGGATATTTTAAGGATCCATTCAAAGGGGATGTGGTATATTTCACCTAAAAAATTTGAATTATCATACAAAATTTGAGGATTAATAACCATGTTTATCCCCAACCCCTACGAATGACTCTGCCCTAAACCTCCCTCCATCCCACATAGACGCTAGCTGCCATTCGGACACCTTGACACCAAAAATCTCATTCACAATGCAATATTTTATAAATAATTATATTAAATATATGTAACTTTTTGGGTATCCTATCAATGATAAATGAACCCAAAAAAATTAATTGGAAATGTAATATGAAACCCAAACCAGAGTATGGTGTACCCTAACCTAATTTAATTGAGTCGGGTAGCATTAGGTACCTAGTAAATGAGTACACACTTCCAACCCTAATAAAAATTCATAATTTTATATTGACATATGAACAGTGATGAACAAGAATAAAGAAAAAATATTTCCAAGATCAAAAAACTCAAGAATAAATCAAGAGTCTTGAATTAATGAATCATACCTCAAAAATGAATTAGTCACGACCCGTCCTCGGGACCCGTACCGTGACTACCGCAAGCCCGCCTCCCATAGGCCAGGGGCTGGCGACTAGCACCAAGGCGTAAATCCCAACAAAAAGGGAAGGCATTTCCTTTGAAAAGTAAACAAGCACCACAGAGTAAGCAAGCAGAAAAGTAAACACTAAGTAAAAACTGTACAAGCTGTGCTGAAAGTAAAAGGGGGCCGGAAATACAAGCCCAACTGTAAAGTACAACTGAAAGGAAAAACAGCAACTGAAAAGGGAAAACTGTAGCGTCGAGCCGTCCTCTGGAAGTTCCACCTGAAGGGTAGGTACAGATAGCCTCCACTGCACCTCGGGTCCACTTGACCGCTCCGAGTACGTCCCGCCCAGTGGTCCACCTCCAGGTACCGTCCTGCTCCGCAGGCCTCCACCACGATCAGCGATGTCCGTCATCTTCAACCAACACAATGTAGTGCGGGCATAGCCCGTGCAGGGGTGAGTATAAGCTACTCAGTAGGGACCCCGAGACCCCCGAAGGTCTCCCGAAATCCACAAAGGATAATCCACAAAGGAAAGATACAATCACGAAGTAACATCTGACACGGCTTAGGTATATTCCCATACATATACCTAAGGCATCAATTCTCGTTCGGCTCCAACGTCTGAGCCCAAATACAACCCAGTCCACACAGGAATGCAACGTATACCCACACAGGATAGCACAACGCAATCCACAAAGTAGAGTAAACAGTAAAACCACACAGGATAGCTCAACACAATCCACAAAGGAGAGTAACACAAGATTCAGCTCACACAGATATACTTCTTCGGATGATGATAAAGATGATCACTGAACCATCTAAGTCGTCGGACCCACGAAGGATCGATAGGTACTAACCCCGCAGTAACCCACACAGGATCGGACCCACACAGGATCGGGCCCATGCAGGACCTGTAGGCGCTGGCTCACACAGAACCGCTGAGCGCTGACCCACACAGGATCGGACCCACACAGGATCGGTAGCACTGATCCACGTAGGATCGCTGAGTGCAGTAGTCGTCGTAGTCCACTGAGGATCTCTGCACAATCGTCGCTGCAGTCCACTGAGGATCTCTGCACGGTCGTCGTCGGATTCCATGGAGGATCTCTGCACAATCATCGCCGCAGTCCACTGAGGATCTCTGCACGGTCGTCGCTGTCGAAGAAGCAGTCGCAGCCAGCACTAGGGTTCCCGCACACAGCGAGCTCGTTCGGGAGGGTCCGCTCCATGGGTCGAGAGGTCGATACATCAACTGACACGAAGTCCGAATTTGGTGTATCCAAAAGTTCTGTATCGTCAACAGGAACTCAACGTCGCAGACGGCGCGTCAATCGGACGCCCGGTCTAAGAGTTATTGGCTTATTCGTCCCAGGGGCCCGGTTGGTTTTTAAGGCAAAACTAACCCGACCATACTCCACCTGCGTCCAAACCTCGGGAGGAGTATGCCAAAAGATCCGTCTCACTTAGAGGAAAACAACGAAGCTGACGGCACGTCAATCGGACGTCCGTGGCTCAAGATATGAGTGTTTCCGCTCCGAGGGCCCGGTTGGTTTCGTGTACGAACCAACCCGGCCGAACTCAAAGTATTCCGAAACCTTGAGTACGATATACCGAAACGACTGTCTCGATCAAAGTATCGTGTTGCCGTAGACGGCGAGTCGTTTGGAGCCTCGTAGCTCAAGTTACGGGCGTTTGAACGAAGACCGTCCGAGCCCGACCCCCCACCCCCCCCCCCCCCGGGAGTCGGCCAAACCGGGTCGACCCAACCCGGTCCGGTCGGCCCGGCCTGGCCCGGTTCGGCCGAGTGGCCGAATGGCCAAGGCGCCGCGGGGCGCCGCCCCCGCGGCCTGGTGGTGCCCCCTCCCCCTGCGTGGGGCCGCGCCGAGTCAAGGACGTAGCTTTGCCGCGTCCGGGTGCACCGGACCCGCGCGGCCGCGGGTCCACGGGTGTCGCCGCCGCCGCGGCTTCAGCCACGGCGGCCTGTCCGGAAGCGCACCGGGGCGCCACCGCTCCCGGCTACCAGCGCCGCCGGTGAGTTCCGCGGGCCACCGGGATCGCTCTGGTGGTCCGATTTTGTTCCTGTCTGCGCCGCTGCTCCTCCCGGGACTCGTTCTTCACTGCGGGATCATCAAACATCCGTTGCGGCACGTTCCATCGTCGCCCGTCAAATCTGCACAAGAACGAAGAACGGCGGAGGGTTGTCGGGCCGTGTTCGTTTGGCCTGCACCCTCCGCGTTAGATATAAACAACGGGAGAATTTTTATTCCACACAGGAAACAACAATTTTAATAAAATTAAAATTGTTCGCAATCCAGTTCTTTAACTTTTTTAAAGAAACATTTACAGGAATAATAAAAAGGGGGTAATTCCCAAAATAAATCCCTACCTCGTTGGTCGTCGCACGTGAGCGTTCTTCGCGGAATTGCTCATCGCGGAAGGTGGAGATCGTCGCGTCGTCACGGGAAGGCGTCGCATCGTCGCGGAATCCGGCGTTGAGTCGGCGAGCTCAACAGACCAAGAACAACAGATTTAAATTATAAATAATTAAATCTGTGTTTTGTTTAAAACCAAAAAGAACCTTTAGAGGAAACCCAAAATCACTCACCTCAAACGGTTGGTGATCAGAGATCGGGGCGGGGAAGAACGTCTCGGACGGGAGCGTCGTCGATTTCCGGGTTCGGCGTTCTTCACGTTCTTCGTGTTCTTCGCTTTCTTCGCAAGGGAGAAGAAGATACAAGGGTCTTCTCAAATATTTTCAACGTGCAAATAACCAGAGGTCGTGCGTTGGCCTTATTTTATTATTGCACCAACGAATTTGAAAATTGGTTAAGAAACGATCCATCAATTCATTTAATTAATTCAACGAAAGAAACTGCCCATTTAATTTACGAAATAAACTGCCCAATTAAATGGTCTGTTAAGATTTTAAGAAACACGTTAGTTGACTTTCATAAAGACGGGTTTTCGCGGGTGCGTTTCTTAGCGGAAAGAAACGGCGGGGCTCGTGCGGGCCCCACCTCACAAATATCCTACCAAGTGGGTAGGATATTTCTGGATAGAATCCTATCCGGTTTAACTCAGTTCAAGCCTCCTTTAAGTGGATTCAAGTGGCTTCCAAGTGGCTTAAGTGAAATAAAATAATGTTGTCGCAAAATTATTTTATTTCTTAACTTTAAGCCCGAAAATTAAAAACCACACCCGAGCAAACGCAACTCCGGAAGAGGCATTTCTAAGTGAATACCGGTGCTGCGATTTCATCAGTGCCCTCGGAATTTGATTCCGGGAACCGGTTCAAAAGTTAGAAAAACCCGCTCGTCCGTTCACTGAACGTACCCGAGCCAAACTTCGGAAAATGATTCCGGGCACACCGGGCCTCAGAATTAGGTGCCGTCAGAAACTGCGCTCTTGTAAAATTCCAAAAAAAATTAAGAAAAAAAATTTCCTTGAAATTTACGGGTATTTACATTACTCCCACCTCAGGGATTTACGTCCCTGTAAAGATACATCAAAAACTAGGGAAACAAATGTGGGTACTATGCACGCATCTAAGCCTCCCGCTCCCAATTGCTCTCCTGGAGGTTCCCGTGCTGCCATCTGAGGCGCACAAGAGGAATCGATCGCCCACGTAGGACCCACTCCTGTCGATCCTCTATCTCCACTGGGACCTCCGCAAAAGTCGCCCCATTATCCACATCTAGCTCCCCATAGTCAATGATGTGCGTCGGGTCGTGCACGTATCTCCTCAGCTGGGATATGTGGAAGACGTCGTGCACCCGGTGCAACTGAGGTGGCAGAGCCAGGCGATACGCCACCTCTCCAATCCTGCTGAGGACCTGGAAAGGTCCGATGAAGCATGGAGACAACTTGCCGCCTTGGCCAAATCTCCGCAAACCACGTCGAGGTGAGACCCGCAAGAAGACGTGGTCGCTATCCTTGAACTCTAGTGGCCTCTGCCTCCTGTCAGCATATGACTTCTGCCGGCTCTATGCTGTCCTCATCCACTCCTGGATGACCTGGACCTTCTCTGTCGTGGCCCGGACCATCTCTGGTCCCACAAGTGCTGACTCCCCAGGGTCTGTCCAGCACAAAGGAGATCTGCAAGGCCTGCCGTACAACGCCTCGTAGGGTGCCATCCCGATGGTGGAGTGGTAGCTGTTGTTGTACGCGAACTCCACCAAGGGTAGGTGGTCCTCCCAGCTGCGACCATAGTCGAGGACACATGCATGGAGCATGTCCTCGAGGGTCTGAATGGTCCTCTCCATCTGACCATCCATCTGAGGGTGAAAGGCGGTGCTCAGACATAGCCGCATCCCGAACGCCTCCTGCAACCCCTTCCAAAGCCGGGAAGTAAAGCGAGCGTCCTGATCGGAGATGATAGTCGATGGCACACTGTGAAGCCGTACAATCTCCTGAACGTAGAGACGCCCCAAGCTCTCCACTGAGCCCTGCTCTCGAATGGGTAAGAAGTGCGCCGACATGGTGAGTCGGTCAAAAATCACCCAAATGGAGTCGTGACCTCTGGAAGTGCGTGGAAGTCCAGTCACGAAGTCCATAGATATCCCATCCCACTTCCACTCCGGGATCTCCAAGGGATGTACCAAGCCTGCTGGTACCTAGTTCTCTGCCTTCACCTACTGGCAGGTGAGGCACTGTGAAACGAACTCTGCCACATCCTTCTTCATGCCCGGCCACCAGTGCTGTCGTCTGAGATTCTGGTACATCTTCGCCACTCCAGGATGTACCGCCAAAGGAGAAGTGTGAAACTCTCTCAGCACCTCCTCTCGTAAAGTGACTGGTACCAAGGTACGTCCTCTGAAAAGGACGACGTGCTCTTCTCCAAGGGAGAAACCATCAGGTGCCTGTCCTGAGGATATCTGTGCACGTCGTGTCTCACAGTCAGCGTCCCCACGCTCTGCCTCTCTGACCCGCTGTAGAAGTGGAAAAGAGACTGTGAGAGACTGAAGGAAGGCTGCTCCGTCTCTATCCACGAAGGATATCTGCAAGGCGGCTAGCTGCTCTGTCGCCTCCTCAAGTAGCTGGATGCCCGTCCTCCTGCTGAGGGCATCGGCTACCATGTTCCCCTTCCCAGGAGTATAGACTATCTCAAAGTCATAGTCCTGGAGGAACTCGAGCCATCGCCCTTGTCTCAGGTTCAGGTCCTTCTGAGAGAAGATGTACCTGAGACTCTGGTGGTCAGAAAAGACTGTGAAGCGCTCGCCCATCAGATAGTGCCGCCATGTCTTCAGGGCGAAGACCACTGCTGCTAACTCCAGGTCATGGGTAGCGTAGTTCTGCTCATGAGGCCTCAGCTGACGTGATACATAGGCAATCACAGCCCGCTCCTGCATCAGGACACACCTGAGTCCGGTCCCTAATGCATCGCAGTAGACTACGTATCCAACTCCCTCCTCAGGCAACCTCAAGATAGGTGTGCTGGTCAACCTCTGCCTCAGCTCCTGGAAGCTCTGCTGACATCTGTCTGACCACACGAAGGGTTTCCCCTTCTTCGTCAATGCTGAGAGTGGGGTCGCCACTCTGGAGAAGTCCGACACAAATATCCGATAGTATCCGGCTAGGCCCAAGAAACTCCACGCCTATGTCACGCTCTTGGGTGGCTCCCAAGCTAGCACTGCCTCGATTTTCGCGGGATCCACTGCAACTCCCACCTCAGAAATGACGTGCCCCAAGAAGTGGACCTCGCGTAACCAGAACTGGCACTTCGAGAGCTTTCCATAAAGCTGGTTCTCTCAGAGTGTGTCTAGTACAACCTGCAGGTGGTAGGCGTGCTCCTCCTCGGTGGTCGAGTACACCAAGATGTCGTCGATGAAGACTACGACATATCGATCGAGGTATGGCTGGAAGATCCTGTTCATGAGGCTCATGAACACTTCTGGAGCATTGGTCATGCTGAAAGGCATAACCGAGAACTCATAGTGGCCATACCGACACCTGAAGGCCATCTTCTACACATCCTCGTCTCGAACTCTGAGCTGATGATAGCCTGACCTGAGGTCTATCTTCGAGAACCACCGTGATCCCTTGAGCTGGTCGAAGAGGTCATCAATCCTGGGTAGCGGATACTTGTTCCTCACTGTCACCTGGTTCAGGCGATGATAATTGACACACAGTCGCAAGCTCCCATCCGCCTTCTTGGCGAACAAAATCGGGGAAGCCCAGGGTGAAACACTGGGTCGGATGAACCCCTTGCCCTGCATGTCCTCCAACTGTACTCGCAGCTCTCAAAGCTCAACAGGGGCCATCCGATATGCTGTAGTGGATATCGGGGCTGTCCTGGGGTACATGTCAATATAAAAGTCTACCTCTCTGCGAGGAGGTAGTCCTGGAACGTCGTCGGGAAAGACGTCCGCGTACTGATCCACCACTGCAGGAAAACTGGGACTTCGCACGTCAACTGCTCCCAGGATGAGGCTAGCCAACTGATGAGTGATGGGCTGACCTCTCCTCTGCGTGAGTCCATCCTGTGCTGCTAAGGCTCCCTTCTCGCCAGTGAAGGTGAACTTGCTCCCGTCGGTGCGCACACATCGCACCTTGCGCCTAATGCAGTCAATCTGAGCATGGACCGTAGATAACCAATCCATGCCCAAGATGACGTCGTAAGGCCTCGACGCTGCTACAAGAAGATCCCAGCCGAAGCTCTCGCCTCCTAGAGTAAGCTCACACTGCCGGCACCAGTGCGTAATCGTCGAGTCCGCTCTCGTAGGAGTCTTTAGCCGTAAGGATCGAGCCAACGGCTCTGTCGGAATCTCCGAGCTCCGAACAAGGGCAGTGGCTATGAAAGAGTGACTCGCTCCTGGGTCTATCAGAACTGTAGAAAGGGTGGAATAGACACAGATCGTACCTCGAATCATCTCTCGCGCGCCGTGATCGTAGGCCTCCACTGCCTGGAGCTATTCCTGTCTCTTCCCGCCAGCTCCCTGTGGTCGGGACGGGCCTCCTGGTGGTGTTGGTGGCAGAGCCTCAAAGCGTCGCCCACCACCTACTGCTCGGCCAGCTCCTCTGCCTCGTCCGCCTCCTCCCTGCGGACCGCCACGGTTGACCCTCTGCCTCTTCCTGGGTGGCCCCTCCACCGTCTGCTGCCCCTCGGTACGGCGGGTCGGGCAGTCACGAGCCATGTGGCCTCGCCCGCCGCACTCGTAGCACTGCCTGCCTCTCGGAAGACTGGCTCCGGGCTGGGTTCCCTACACTGCTGAGCCAGTGTCCCGAGGTCCTCTGCCGGAAGGTCTGGTCCACCTGGAACCCTGAGTCATCTGTCAGCTACCTGCTGCCGAAGACTCCGCTATCTGCCGCCCTGTGGTAGGTCTCGCTGTGGACTCATCCAGGAAGCTCTCGATCAGGAGGGCTCGCTCCAGTACTCCTGCCTGGGTCGGGATGCTGAGGGAGATCAGCGATGCCCTGATCTCGTGTCTCAATCCCTACTCGAAGGTCCGGGCCCGGAAGAAGTGGTCCCGTACCATGTCTGTCGAGTAGCGAGAAAGATCGGTGAATCTCGCCGCGTACTAAGCGACCGTCAAGCTGCCCTGCCACAGCTGAAGAAGCTCCTGAATGCGCACCGCACGGAGGGTGGCCGGGACGAACTCTGAGCGGAAGAGGCCCTCGAAGTCCGTCCAGATGAGGGTGGCCTCATCGTGTACCTGGAGCATCAGGCTCCACCATCGCCCTGCTGCTGCGTGCAGCAGGCTCGCCGCGAGGATCACCATGAGGTATGATGGTGTCCTCACTAGCCTAAAAACTCGGACGACCGCCTCCAGCCAGTCCTCGGCTGCCTGGGGGTCCGACTCCCCATAGAACCTGGGTGGTCGCTGGCACTGGAACTCATGCAGAGCTCCGAGGCATCGTGCGTCGTCATCTTCCAGTGCTGGAAGCATCGGGGGCTCGGCAGGTAAAGGTACCGCCGGTGCCTCTGCTGTCAACGGGCCCTATACCGAGGCCTCGTCGCTCGGCGGGCTGTCGTCGCGCTCTACTCTAGGAACCCTAGCTGGCTGCGGTCGTCGTGCCATCCTGAAAAGGAAACAAGTGCGCCACGGTCAGAACAGTATACCTGGTGAGCTGACACAAGTAATCACAAAGAAAACTTGAAACACACATGCAATCAATGTTTTCGTGCATTAAGTCGGAAATCAGAAGTCAGGGTCCTGGTGTATGGATACGTCGGTCGCCGCACCAACACTGGACTCCCTAGACTGATAACCACACTCAATACGCTAAACACTATTGCTTCACATAGAAGAAAGATCAGAGTGTGCGGTAGAACCGACCACCTCTGATACCAATTAGTCACGACCCATCCTCGGGACCCTTGTCGTGACTACCCCAAGCCCGCCTCCCATAGGCCAGGGGCTGGCGACTAGCACCAAGGCGTAAATCCCAACAAAAAGGGAAGGCATTGCCTTTGAAAAGTAAACAAGCACCACAGAGTAAGCAAGTGGAAAAGTAAACACTAAGTAAAAACTGTACAAGCTGTGCTGAAAGTAAAAGGGGGCCGGAAATACAATCCCAACTGTAAAGTACAACTGAAAGGAAAAACAGCAAGTCAAAAGGGAAAACTGCAGCGTCGAGCCGTCCTCTGGAAGTCCCACCTGAAGGGTGGGTACAGATAGCCTCCACTGCTCCTCGGGTCCACCTGACCGCTCCGAGTACATCCCGCCCAGTGGTCCACCTCCAGGTACCGTCCTGCTCCGCACGCCTCCACCACGATCAGCGCTGTCCGTCGTCTGTAACCAACACAACGTAGTGCGGGCATATCCCGTGCAGGGGTGAGTATAAGCTACTCAGTAGGGACCCCGAGACCCCCGAAGGTCTCCCAAAATCCACAAAGGATAATCCAAAAAGGAAAGATACAATCACGAAGTAACATCTGACACGGCTTAGGTATATGCCCATACATATACCTAAGGCATCAATTCCCGTTCGGCTCCAACGTCCGAGCCCAAGAACAACCCAGTCCACACAGGAATGCAACGTATACCCACACAGGATAGCACAACGCAATCCAAAAAGGAGAGTAAACAAAAAACCACACAGGATAGCTCAACACAATCCACAAAGGAGAGTAACACAAGATTCATCTCACACAGGTATACTTCTTTGGATGACGATAAAGATGATCACTGAACCATCTAAGTCGTCGGACCCACGAAGGATCGATAGGTACTAACCCCGCAGTGACCCACACAGGATCGGACCCACATAGGATCGGGCCCACGTAGGACCTGTAGGCGCTGGCTCACACAGAACCGCTGAGCGCTGACCCACACAGGATTGGACCCACACAGGATCGGTAGCACTGATCCACGTAGGATCGCTGAGTGCAGTTGTCGTCGTAGTCCACTGAGGATCTCTGCACAGTCGTCGCTGCAGTCCACTCAGGATCTCTGCACGGTCATCTTCGGAGTCCACGGAGGATCTCTGCACAATCATCGCCGCAGTCCACTGAGGATCTCTGCACGGTCGTCGTTGTCGAAGAAGCAGTCGCAGCCAGCACTAGGGTTCCCGCACACAGCGAGCTCGTTCGGGAGGGTCCGCTCCATGAGCCGAGAGGCCGATACATCAGCTGACACGAAGTCCGAAGTTGATGTATCCAAAAGTTTTGTATCGTCAACAGGAACTCAACGTCGCAGACGGCGCGTCAATCGGATGCCCGGTCTGAGAGTTATTGGCTTTTTCGTCCCAGGGGCCCGGTTGGTTTTTAAGGCAAAACCAACCCGACCGTACTCCACATGCGTCCAAACCTCAAGAGGAGTATGCCAAAAGATCCGTCTCACTTAGAGGATAACAACGAAGCTGACGGCACGTCAATCGGACGTCCGTGGCTCAAGATATGTGTGTTTCCGCTCCGAGGGCCCGGTTGGTTTCGTGTACGAACCAACCCGGCCGAACTCAAAGTATTTCGAAACCTAGAGTGCGACATACGGAAACGACCGTCTCGATCCAAGGATCGCGTTTCCGCTGACAGCGAGTCATTTGGAGGCCCGTAGCTCAAGTTAATGGCATTTGAACGAAGACCGTCCAAAGACGGGGGGTACGGGGCCCGGGCCGACCCGGCCCGACCCCCCCCCCCCCCCCCGCCGGGAGTCGGCCGCACCGGGTCGACCCGAACCGAGTTGACCCGACACGGTCTGACCCGGTCCATTCAGGGCGCGTCCCGGCCTGTCGGAACGGCCAAGGCGCCACCCCCCGCGGCCTGGTGGTGTCGCCCCCCCCCCCCCCCCCCCACCCCCCCCCCCCCCCCCCCCCCGCGCGGGGCCACGCCGAGTCAAGGACGCGACTTAGCCGCGTCCGGGTGCACCGGACCCGCGCGGCCGCGGGTCCGCGGGGGCCGCCGCCGCTCCCAGCTGCCAGCGCCGCAGGCGAGTTCCGCGGGCCACCGGGATCGCTCCGGTGGTCCGATTTTGTTCCCGTCTGCGCCGCTACTCCTCCCGGGACTCGTTCTTCACTGCGGGATCATCAAACTTCCGTTGTGGCACGTTCCATCATCACCCGTCAAATCCGCACAATAACAAAGAACGACGGAGGGTTTTCGGGCCGTGTTCGTTTGGCCTGTACCCTCCGCGTTAGATATAAACAACGGGAGAATTTTTATTCCACACAGGAAACAACAATTTTAATAAAATTAAAATTGTTCACAATCCGGTTCTTTAACTTTTTTAAAGAAATATTTACGGGAATAATAAAAAGGGGGTAATTCCCAAAATAAATCCCTACCTCGTTGGTTGTCGCGCGTGAGCGTTCTTCGCGGAATTGCTCGTCGCGGAAGGTGGAGATCGTCGCCTCGTCGCGGGAAGGTGTCACGTCGTCGCGGAATCCGGCGTTGAGTCGGCGAGCTCAACGGACCAAGAACAACAGACTTAAATTATAAATAATTAAATATGTGTTTCGTTTAAAACTAAAAAGAACCTTTAGAGGAAACCCGAAATCACTCACCTCAAACGGTTGGTGATCGGAGATCGGGGCGGGGAAGAACATCTCGGACGGGAGCGTCGTCGATTTCCGGATTCGGCGTTCTTCGCGTTCTTCGCGTTCTTCGCAAGGGAGAAGAAGATACAAGGGTCCTCTCAAATCTTCTCAACGTGAAAATAACCAGAGGTCGTGCGTTGGCCTTATTTTATTATTACGCCAACGAATTTGAAAACTGGTTAAGAAACGATCCATCAATTCGTTGAATTAATTCAACGAAAGAAACTGCCCATTTAATTCACGAAATAAACCGCCCAATTAAATGGTCTATTAAGATTTTAAGAAACGCGTCAGTTTACTTTCATAAAGACGGGTTTTCGCGGGTGCGTTTCTTAGCGGAAAGAAACGGCGGGGCTCGTGCGGGCCCCACCTCACAATTATCCTACCAAGGGGGTAGGATATTTCTGGATAGAATCCTATCCAGTTTAACTCAGTTCAAGCCGCCTTTATGTGGCTTCAAGTGGCTTCCAAGTGGCTTAAGTGAAATAAAATAAAGTTGTCGCAAAATTATTTTATTTCTTATCATTAAGCCCAAAAATTAAAAACCACACCCGAGCAAACGCAACTCCGGAAGAGCTGTTTCTAAGAGAATACTGGCGTTGCGATTTCATCGGTGCCCTCAGAATTCGATTCCGGGCACCGGTTCAAAAGTTAGAAAAACCCGCTCGTCCGTTCACTGAACGTACCTGAGCCAAACTTCAGAAAATGATTCCGGGCACACCGGGCCTCGGAATCAGGTGCCGTCAGAAACTGAGCTCTTGTAAAATTCCAAAGAAAATTAAGAAAAAAAAATTTCCTTGAAATTTATGGGTCTTTACAGAATTAATTTTTGATGAAGACAACATTTTCACAAGCCTCATTGCCATTAACGGATGAAGTATCCACTTGTCAACACCCCAAATTGTGAATCTCCCATGGTCTATCTCTCTCTCCTTCTCGCTCTCTCAAGTTGGGATTTACAGAAGATGACCCTCAAGAGAGTGTTTATTGGGGACTAAATAGATATGATTAGGGTTTCTATAATACATAACCATTTAATTAATTAATTAATTAATTCCACCTGTAATAGTCCGATCCCAAGTACCCTGGGTGAGAAAAATTTTTATACAACTCTATTGGGAAAACACTTATTTTAGACACATCCATGACATTTGGTTTTAAATATGAGGCTCTATTTTGGATTAAATGGATCTATGCCATGACTGTTTGTGTGTGATAAAAAAATATATCACATTTAATATACCATTATTGAGGCTTCATGATGCTCATTTAAGGAAAATGGATCATTGAACCATTTAAAAATATTATTTAAAATTTCCAAAAGGTTCATACTATTAAAATAAGGATCTCTAAAAATAATAATACATAGAGTATCCAACATTGAGATGTTCACAATGGTAGGGATGGGGACATGATGAGTTGGCAGAGATAAATGGTATGATTACAGAAGGGGATATTACAGTTTAGGCCTTAGGGATGGGCCATGTAATCTGGGCCTTCCTGCTATGTAATTTGGGGCTTACGAGTCATGTTTGGGTTCCCTATCAATCCATTTTAAAATAGTTTTTATCCGAAAATATAATAATAATTGAATTTGATTGATTAAAAATTATTAATTTAGTTAATAATTCATAATAAATATAATTATAAATTAGAAATATAATCAAAAGGATAATTCATAATTAATAAGATTAAAAAAATATAAATAATATTTAATAACTAATAATATAATTAATAGTTTAATTAATAATAAGTAGTTCAATTAACAATTAATAATTAAATAAATAATTAATAATTAATGTTGTTATGGGAAGATCACATAATCAAGATTTTATGTTTGATCCCACCAGTGTATTACTGTTTTCCTGTAATAATAAGGGGTGTCATGTGATTGGTTTCTTGTAAAAGGATGTAAAAGCTTTTTCCTCAGATCTCTAATTTATGCTTGTTGATAAGATCACTTCTTATTTTCATTCACAAAAAATCAATAGCATAACCTTTTAAAATATTGGTTTCTCTTGATTTGATATGGTTATCCTTTATTCTAATCATGTTCTAGTTTGTTTTTATTTAGAAGATAAATACTATCAATGTTGGTCTTAGGGTATGCGTCTTTTTAGGGTATTTTTTATGAAGGTTATGAGAATTTTATTCCAATTTTCAAAATTTATTTGAAATTATAGTTATTACTATATGGATAGGGTTTTATGGTATTTTAGTTCACCTCTATAAACTAATCACTCTTTTTTTAATTTCCATACTAGTTTGGGTACTGCTAAAAATTGACTTGGCTACCTTTACACTATCTAGAACCTTAGTTAACCATATTTTCATAGAGTTTTATCTATCTATGAAATTAACATCTAATATATAGATATAAAGTGATGATTATAGCTTCTAATTGAATTTATTTTATGAATATATCCTTGAATATTATACTTTTCAAATTAAATTTGATCACCAATCTAAGTCTTGTGGCTTCGTAACTTTAGGAAACACAATACTTGGTGGTCCAAATCCTATTAGGAAAACCATCACGTGGTATGAAAATGGGAAATGACATTATAATGGATTATCTATCCCATATAATTTATATTGTGTTGCACCAATTATTTAAAATAAATACATTATATTTCACAGCATATACAATACACAACATCGAGCCCAAACGAACCCTGATATACTATTTAAACATGATTGTAACAACCTAACCGTGAAAACTAGTGGTATGAATAGAAATAAATAAATTTTTAAAAATATGTATATATATTTTAGATGAGTCATATATATATTTAAATAATTAATCAATTTTTAGTAAAGCCTTTATATACCTCAAAAGTTTATTTTCAATTAAAAAAGCTTTTACTGATTTATAGAGAAAATACCATAATAAATTTCTACCAATATCATAAATTAAATTACAAAAATTGATATTAATTTTAGAAATAATAATTTATAAATTAACTTAGATTTATATTTTGTGATTTTTCAGAAAAGTGTGATTTTTTAATGAAGACTGAAAAATACCGCTTTTGTAATACTATCATTTCTTTTCAATAAATTCAATGATTTAAAAGACGCATTGTGATTTGAAATTATTTTAAATATACATAAGTATTATTATTTATTTTTAATCTAATTAATTATATTTTAATATGTTTTATATCATATTTTGGTATATGTTTATTTTTCGGCCTAAAAACACTCTTTTCTGAAAACTGTTTTTAAGTGAATAATGATTATCCATTTATGTTAATTAAAATAAACCCTAATGAGAAGTTGTTTAAATTCAATTTATACATTAGATATCTATATATATATATATATCTGTGTGTGTGTGTGAATTTAAACTCAAATAATTGTGATAACTAGTCATAGAGTCAATTTAAGATCATCTTATGCTTGAAGAATACATGTCTTGAAAAAAAACAATTTTAGACACTTTTTGTGGGTTCATTTTCAAATTAAATTCTACCAATTCTATGAATTGAATATGATAAAATAGATTCCATGTTTTTAATTAGAATAACTAATATTTATTAATAATTTCAACCTAATTTTTTTCATGATAAATAGTAAAAACATTAAAAAAACACCCCGGTAAAAGTGGAAATTGAGTTAAATCAGGTTAAAACTAAGTGATAAGGCCACCATTTTTCATCTTAATTTTTATTTGATGAATATAATTTTACCCTTATAAAAATATTATCTATATTAAATTATTTATAATACACTTTTCCATTTGAGTGACCTATACAATAATTTATGTAAATAAAAGGACACAATGTCACTCTATTTCCTTTAAATATCTATTATATATTAACATAAAAATAACTATAAGTGGTAAATGAATATTAAAATTTGTTTTAATTATAATGAAATTATTTTTTTAATGATAATTTACTTTTAATTCTTAGTGATTATATAGTTACCTTAAACACTTATTCAATGCTTGTGCAAAGAGTGGAAAATACAAGGTTAAATGATGTTGAAAATAATAAAAGTAATATATTTGGGATGATTTATGGTTCTAAAATAATTTTATAGTTAATAATTATATTTTATTAATGTTAAAATTTATTATATTTTAAATTAATTTTTATATTAATCTATTTAATGTCAAATGAAATGAATAGAGTCAAAATGGGCATTAATGATATTTTATGTTGAATAATATTTCATTAAATTATTTAAAAAACTAAAAAATAGTGAAGATAAAAACTAGGATTATAAATGGTCTAATATTTTATCCATTTTTCATTTATTATCCAATTATTGTCTTATAATTAAAACCATAACCCTTTTATTTTAAAAAAATTTTGTCGTAGTTACAGTTCAAATGTGTTTATTGAGGGTTTTACTAATAGATCAGGGTTAATATCTAATTAAACTTGTATAAGTACTATTTTTTCATATTTATACCTTATTATATCCAAAATTTAAATAACTATAAATTTATATGTATTTTAATTGAATATGAACTTATATTAATTTCATATTTTAAGAAACTCCAAAAGTACCCCTCCCTCACTTATAAAAGGGAACCTCCTATCTTATTTTAATAAAACATAAAGAACCATTTGGTTTGTTAAATACCATAAAAATCCATCTATTATATCCCTTAACATTTCCTAGAGGCCTTTTTATATTATAAAACCATCCAAATAAGGATTTTAGTGTAAACCTAAAGAGGTTGTCTCAAGAAGAGGTATTTTTCTTAATAGAGATTTTTTTTATTTATTCTTAAACCTCTGTAAAATTTTATTCAATAATAATAATATAATAAAATAAGTATCTATAATATATTTGGTTTTTTTATTTTAATGTAATACCCTATTTCCTTCTCCTTTTCCATCAAATGGGAAACAAAGTCATCACTCGTGTGTACGGTGGACTACCACCTCACGAATCGATGTAATTCATTTTACTTCACTGCCACTCATGAATGGTTTTAAAGATGGATTTACTATATTTCTATGATATTAATGAAATATTTAAAAAAAATTATGACTAAAATATCATATAATTTCTTACATTCCCGTTCAATTAAAAATGATAATAGTGTTCGTGTGTACGTGTTGATTACCACTTCCACGAAGTGATGTGATTCATTTTTCATAACCACATCACATTAATAAAATATATAAGTGTATTTATGGAAAAAATATTATATTTATTTTAATATTATAATTCTGTAAAAATAAAATAATAATTATTTTCTTTTCATCATGGTTGTGGAAAAATGGAAACATTACTAGTGTGTATGTACGGCTTACTGTCTTCATGATTGTAACATTGTTCATTTTTCATAACCATATTTCATGGTTTGATTAAATTTTTTAATTTGTCTATTAAAATATTAATCATTTAATAATTATTATGGATATTATGTAATAATGGCCTATTTTAATATATTCAACCTACAAAATTCATTTGGGATATATAAACTGAATATCATCAAAACGTATGATGTGAACTTGATAGATTATGTAATTAAATATATCATGGAAATAAATAAAATAAAATTAATAAAAATCGTTAAAATGGTTTTGAGAAATTAAATAATTAATATAAGTTTATAATTTAGGAATATAAATAATGTATGTGTTGATTCAGTCCTCATGTAATGAATTCTCCCTTAATGTCCTTTCATTGAGTCATATTTTTATATTATGCACCAATTTATTTTATATAGTTTATATACAACCATTTTTTATATTATAGGATTAATACTTCATAATTAATTTTATTTTATGTTGTAATTATAATTATTTTATCTAAGGGGATTTGACTCAAAAGTTACCAAGTGGTAAGGGATTTTGTAACTCAGTTTCTTTCCATTATATTATATTACTTCTTCATCGTATTTGATATTCTAAGATTATGTGAGTAAGGAGTTTTTATTATTTTAAGTGATATTTAAACTTTATTATGTTTTTTTAAATTTGATAAACACTATAAACACATTGATTAATTCTCATTTTAATTGTATGATCTTTATAAAAGATTTTGTCTCAATTTCCTCTCCATTGAGACACGTTTTATAGTATGAACCAATTTATTTTTATGAGGTGTATCAACAACCCATTTGATATTTTATATCATAAATATATTTTTATTCATGGTATCTAATGCTTCATTTTAATTATTTTCTTTTATGGGGGTTATGATTCAAATGTTACAAAATCGGTAAGAGTTTGTGCTTCAATTTCATTTTAATCAGGTTATTTTATTATTTAATTTCTATTATAAAAAATTATTTTATCCTTGTCTAATAAAACCCTTTAATTTTTTATCCTTATTTTATTAATTAAATTTTCAATTAATTGTATTTTTTTCCACTCTTTGGTACTTAAGATTATTGAGAAATTGTTTTTTAGAAAAGCCAACTTTATTTCTCTTTTCATTTAAAAATGATTTTACTTCCATAACTATTTCTTCACAAAAATGTTTTCAAGAATGTTTTGAATATTATACTATTATTATTTAAATTCATTTTTATTCATGTTTTAATATTTTAAAAATGGTTTAAAGGAAATTTTCATTTAGTTTTTCAAAATTGGTTTTTTTAGTTTTTATCAAAAATTTAAAGGAATCATTGTTTTAACGTACTCAGTATGAATGATATTTTTACATCATTAAGTTTAATAATTTTTTTAAATATAATTTTACATGTATATAATATTATTTTAAATGAAATTTTTTTCCTATTATTCTAGAAATTTTTAAAAATGATTTTGTAAGTTAAAGTTTATTTTCTTAAAGAATTTTTTTAATGATATATTTATAGTAATTCTATTAATTAATGATTGAAAAAATTTATTTTAAATATATTAAATTGGGGATATGTTTTAATGATTCCATACATGTTCTTTATCTATATTTTTTATGATTATTTTGTCCAGGGAAAGTATTGATATTCAAATTATTGATTAATTTTATAGTTATTAACTTTCTCTTGAAACATTCACATTATTGGTATCATTAGATATTATATTTATCATAAATATAAATATTCTTTTTATCTTGGATGTGAATATTTTCTATACCATATATCATATATACATATGGTATTTTACCCTCCAAATTATTAGATTTCCTTTTTAAATATTTATATTTTGTATTATTTAATCAATACATATATTTTTTGATAAGGCATGTTGTTTATGAATTAAATTGATTATTAAATATATGATTAATTCATTAGACATGAAATTATGGGTGGGTCTAGATTATAGATATCCCCTCAGTGCATTGACAAGTCTTATGGGACAAATTAGTATTCTGGCATTAAATGGGTTTTGGGTGTATACCTATCAATTGACTAAATTGTCTTAGTGTAAGGCTTTGACAATATAGATATCATGATGTCCGGAATCATGAAATCCAATATTAGTCATTTCCATAATTATGAATTCAATTATTATTATCCATGACATTAATTAATTGATATTGTCCATGGATGCATTTTTTCTTAATTTATTGATTAAATCACAAGTGTTTTTCAGATATTTTGCTTACCATATTGAATATTCCTTATTTACTCCTCATAGGTTCCATTATAGTTAACCCTTAATGAGAAATTGATCTTACAACTTATTTTTTCCCTTCTAAAGGATATGAAGAATAAATCTTAGAATGAGTTAAAGGATGTAGGTTATTTACTTTCACTGTGTTGTATTCTTATGTTTTCAATTTTAATGCGAGATTTAAGTATGTGTCTAGTATACCAAGACTATTAAAATTTTTAGTCCTTTTGGATGTGATATCTTGTATATATTACCAATGTATTTAATTAACCACTATATATGGTTTAATGGTTTTGATGTCATTAAATTTGGTATCGATGTAATTTTAGTAGAAACTATGGGAACTAGATTTTGAAAAACATTGATTAGGAAACATAACACTATCATAAAATTTGAGGACGTTACCCAAAGACATTATGTTTATGATTCATATGTGGGTATATTAATTTTTGTATGTATTATCATGGGTTAATAATTATAAAATTTATTATAATCTTAAGGCACATATACCCATTCTATGTGATAGAAGTACCTTAGAGAGATTTATTGAGTTTTAGTAGATGTTTGAGGTATATATAACCCCTATGTATAACTTGTGATTTAGTGAGAAAGTTATTTTAGGAATAATTATTTTATATTTTCATTAAATAATTTTAATATTATTGATAACCTTTAAGGTTAATATGATCATTGATGTTAAGGAAATAATAAAACACTAAAATTATTTGATTTTTTGAAAAAACAAGTCATATAGAAAACCTATATTATTAAAAAGTGATTTGAAGAATAATTTTATATTTAAGTATCTTCCTCATATTTTTGGGGGTTTTATAGTAATTATATTAATATATTTTCCAAAAAAGGGTAACCCACATGTTGGACGATTACCCTTCAAATCTGACAAGGTCGCAAGGCTTGAACCCACAACCTGAGGGTGATAGGGGTACGACACAAACCAGTGTCTTACGTGATGTCCTCATTAGTATGAAATTGTTTTTACATAAAACGTTTTATGGATAAATATTAATTTTATTTTTCAAAACATGTTATAGGATCAAATATTTTTTATTTTTTAGATATTAATGATATTTTAGGAGTTCTTTTATTGGGTGGAGGTATAAATAACCCTTAGGTTTAATGTAAAGGTTTGTTTTGGAAGAATGAAATTCAATTTGTGGGGATATTTGTTAAATGGTATGAGAGTAAATTTGTGGTGAAATAAATCATTAATGTTGACAATATTAAGGTTAATTTTTATTTAGTGTTATTTATTTGTTTAATAATCTATATTGGACTTTTGGTTGACATTCTGAAATAAAATGTATTATTTATTTATATGAAGATTTATATATTTTGGTTATTATATAACCTTGTGGTAACCAATTAATTTTTGGTTTCTATTTAAATAATTAAGGAATGGAGTATTATTATTTTATGGGTATTATGATCTATTAAAAATTAACGTTAGTTCTTTGGGTATAAATGATTCTAATTGTATATCCATTTCTAGGAGTAGGAGATGAATTTGAAATTTATCGAAGCACAACCAAAAGATGAAATTGTTATTTTGATATAGAAATATATCATGTAAGTATAATTTGTTATGTTCTTATTATAAATGGTAAACTAATTAATTTACTCTAGGAAAAGGATCTTGAAACAAAATTTTAATCCAAATACAATCATTTTCAATAAATTGATTGGATTTTCACCCATTATAGATTTATGATTTTGGGAGTTGTTAACTTTATCTTGGTCATATTTGCTATGAATCTATATTAGTCCTTATGGGTTATTTTTCTCCTCCATGTTCATATTTTCACTTTGTATTAATTTTTCCCTATTTGAAAACATATTTTTTTGTTATTCTAGATGACCTTCATATTATCTTTTCTCTCTTTTTAAGAGGGTATTTTTTTAACCTTTTTAATGTGTGGTTTTTCCATAAAATAATTTTGAAATTTTAAACCCCTGATTATTTATAAAAACATAAAATTATGAGGATACAATTTATTGATGTTAGGGATAATTTTCCACCCTGAGATTTTAAAAAAATAACATTTTTGTCGGTAGTGTATACAACAAAAAATGCTAATACTAAACAAACCAGGATATACTTCTTAAATGTGACTATTATAACCTAACTGTTAAATTTAGTTGTATGAATAAGCATAAATAATTTTTTAAAATTATTTATAAATATTTTAGATGAATTGAATATATTGTAATATTAGGACACAATTTTTAGTAAAGTCTTTACATGCTTTAGAAATATATTTTTCACCAAATATTTTATTCTAACTTTTTTGAGAAAATAATATAAATTATTTATGCCAATTTTATATATTTTATTGTCAAAAATTAACTTTATTTTTTAAATAATCATTTAAAAATTTATTTTGGGGAGAAATGTTAGGTTTTTTCTTAAAATAGTGATTATTCGATGAATATTGAAAAATTACCCTTTTTGTAAAACTGAAATTTATTTTTAATAAATTAATTTAAAAGTAAAATTATTTTATGGATTTTATTTTAAAGTAAAATAATTATATTTTTATATTTAATCTATTTTATTATATTTTAATCATATTTATAATAGATTTTTCTATAGGTTTTTTAGGCTTAAAAACAAATTTTTCGAAAGACTGGATTTATGTGCCTAATGATTATCCATTTTAATTAATTAAAATAACCCATAATGAGAAATAATTTAATTTAAATTTATTTATAATATATCTTTATGTATAAATTTAAATTCATATAATGATGATTTCTAGACATAGAGTTAATGTAACATCATCTTATTCTTGAAAAATACATTTCTTGAAAAAACTGTTTTTTGACACGTTTTATGGGTTCATTTTAAATTTAAAATTTTACAATTCAGTTAGTTGAATTTTGTAAAATTTAATCCATAATTTTAATTATAATAATTAAAATTAGTAAATAAGTCCAACTTAATTTGTTTCATAATGAATAGTAAAAATAGTAAAAAAATCGTCGCATTAAAAGGGTAAGTTGGGCTATCTTAGGTTTAAACTAAGTTATAAGGAAAACATTTATCATCATAATTATTATTGGATAAATCTAAATTTAAAAAAATCATCTTAGTATCTATATGAAATTATTTATAGGAAAATTTTCTATGAAATTGAATTATATAATAATTTATGTAAAGAAAAAGAAAAAATATTACTCCCTTTCCTTTAAAAATCTATTATATGTTGTCCTATGGATAAAAATAGGTTCTGAAATAATATTTTAAGTTATTTAAATTATAATGAAATTATTTTTATTATGGTAATTTTATTATTATTAATTTTTTAATAGTTATCTTAAACGCTTATACAATTCTGATACAACGCTTATGCAATGAGTTGAAAACTCATGGTTAATGATTTTAAAATCATTAAAAGTAATGTATTTGAGATGAGTTCTCATTAAAAAATAATTTTATACTTAATAATGATGTATTATTTATTATTAAATGTATTTTATTCTAAATTTATTATTTTCTTAATTTATTTAAAGTAAAATTAAAATAAACATTAAAATTGTCATTAATAATATTTAATGTTAAATAATATTATTTTAAATTATTTAAAAATACAAAAAAATCATGAAATAGGAAAATTAGGATGATAAATTATCTAAAATTTAATTAATTTTCCTTTAATGATCCAATTTTTAACTTATAATTAAAATTATAACCCATTCAGTTTGAAAAATATGTCTGCACCATTAGGGTAAAAAGGGTTTTCTGGGAGTTAAACAAAGAGATAAGGGTTGGTTTCAAATTAAAAATATCTATAACCTATTTTTGGCCCATATTTCGACCTTATCCTATCATAAATTAAAATAAATTCACATTTTTATTTACTATAAATGAATATGAACTTTTTTTAGTTTAATATTTTAATAAATTGAAAAGGTTCCCCTCGCATCACTTATAAAAGGGTACATTCTCTCCACTTTTCTTCACACTTCAAGAACCATTTATATTATCCACTCCCTTAAAAAATTCCTTCCTTACTACCCTTCCTATTTCCTAGAGTCCATGGTTTTATTATAAAAACGCCATGGGAAGGGATTTCAAGTAAACCTAAAGAGGTTGTTCTAATAAGAGGTATTGTTCCTAATTGAGCGTTTTTTTCTTCTTCCACCTCCATCCAATATTTTTTAAAATAATAATATTATAAAATTAGTATCTTTGATATACTGAGATTTATTTTTGTTCATTTCATGTCGTATATCAATATCCTCTTCCATCAAATGGGATACAAAACTATAATTCATGAGTACGACAAACTACCGCCTCATAAACTAGCAAAATTCATTTTCCATAACAACCGCTCATAGATAGTTTTTATGATAGATTTACTATATATATATATTTAATGAAATATTTAAAAATATTATAATAAAATATATAAAATAATATCTTACATTTCCATTCACTTAAAAATAATAACGTCATTCACGCATACGTGTGGATTACTACCTCTATAAAGTGATGCCATTCATTTTTCTTAACTTCATCACTTTTCTATAATATATAAGTGTATTTAAAAAATAATATTATATTTATTTTATAATGATAATTATGAAAATATAAAATAATACTTATGTTTTTTCCATCATGATCATTCATAAATGAAAATTGTACCCATGCATGCATGCGACTTATCATCTCCATGATTATAATGTGGTTCATTTTTCATAAAAACCTTCATGGTTTTATTAAAAAGTATAATTAGTGTATAAAAATGATTATTATTTCATGATTATTATTATTGAGATGATGGAATAATGACCTCTTTTACCATAGTCAACCTACCAAATTCATTTTTGATATTTGAACTAAATGTAATCAAAAAGTCATACATGAACATAATTGATTAAGTAATTAAATATAACATGGTAATAAACAAAATATAAGGAATAATTAACATTAAAATTTTTCTTATTAAATTAAATAATTAGCATAAATTTAATATTAATGAATATAAAGAATGTATGTGATGACTATGACTTGTGGTAATGGATTCTATCTCAATTTACATTACCTATATAGCCCAAAGGACTTAGATTTATTATTTATTTCTAATAATCCCATTTTTTAAATCATTTGAGATGGAACCCTTACATTACCCACCTCAATTTCTTTTCATTGAGGAATATTTTAATATTATTTCCCAATTTAATGTATATAGTGTATATACTATTTTTTTATATTTTATATCATGAATCCTTCATACTTAATGGTATTTTATGTTGTAATTAAAATTATTTTATCTACGGGTATTTGAATCAAAATTTATAGTGGTAAGGGGTTTTATAATTAAATTTATTTTTATTGGGCCATAGTATTATTTCTAATTCTTTCTTGTCAGGGAACACATCCTGCATGTTTTCTCCCCACATTCCTTATTTTCAAAGAATGGTGTCCTCTACCACCATGTTTTGTGATGTTTGATACATGATTAAAATGGGATAATGGGATATTAATTCATCTTTAATGTATTCCTCTATAGAGCTTTCCTCCAAGTCCTAGTCTCCCACAAATACTTAAAAACTGTTTATGAAACATATTCCCAATGACATCTCAAAGTGGAAAATGGATAATTGCACTACTCCTATCTCGATAGGGAAGAACAATACATTCATTTTAGATTGTTATGTTGGGTATGTCTTAGATTTTCTATTTGTTGGGTATGTTGGTAATATATAAAGTCTTTATATTTGGAGGTTGGAGGAATCTATCATATGAGGCATATTTGGTATTAAACCTAATGCATCACATGTCAACCAAGAGGTAGTTGATGCCAGGGGAATAATGAATCTGAGGATTTTTAACACAGGTATACCATGTTTATTGTATGTGGTAGAGGTTCCAAGTGGGTCACCGGCTTAAAATCTTGTGGGGAAAAGTTTGTGGTTATATGTGTCACCATGGAGGATATGACCACCCTTGAGGGTTTGGTTAAGTGTATCACCAGGGGGGAATATTTCACACTTGAGGGTTTAGTGAAGTGTGTCCCCAGTGGATCAATATCACACTTTATGGTTTCGTTAAGTGTTTCACTATGTTACATATCATACACATGAGGTTTTGGTGATGTATGTCCCCAATGGGGAAGATTTCACACATGATGATTTTTTGAAGTGGGTCCCCAAGGGGAAGATTTCACAATTTAGGGTTTAGTTATTTTTGTTCCTAGGGGGAGGATTTTATACTTAAGGATTTGGTGAATTGTGTCCCCATGGGTGATGATTTAAAATGTGAGTGTTTGGTGAAGTGTGCCCCTAGAGTGGGACATACAGATTTGGGGGTGTTCAAGTGTCGGGATTGAACCATGGATAGGTCTCTATGGTTTGTGGAGATTTTATGATTGAACCTCATGGAGGTGTCCTTTAAAGAATGGCCGGTTATCTCTTATTGACCGTTCAAAGTTCCTATGCTATGCTAATTTTTATAGCAGCACTCAGGTCGAATCCTCATCGATGATACTTTTTAGTAGTCGTTTGTTTTTAGTTGATTGTATTTTAATTGGGGGGTTTGTTGGTAGAGATTAAATGAAGTGATTAATTATTGGTGTTTGATTTAACAATTTTATAAAGATTGGGTTTATTTCATTTTTAGGAAGTTAATATTGTTATATCCTTGAGCTTTTCTTTATATTGCATTTAAATTAACACCCATTTCACAAGATAACGTTGATTGGAATTCCTAAATGTTAAGGAATTAATCCAAGCCTTAACTTAACTTAGGGTTTTAATCTCAATCAAATATTTTTGATCGTAGTGTATTTATAGTTCCAATAATTCATGAAAACCACACGTTAAACAAAACAAGTCATTAATCTATGACATGTTAAGTCCAACATTCACAATGTTAATTTAAAGAATACTCATCGAGCAAAAGCTCTCAATTTCTTAATGTCTCTAAATAATGACTCACCCCAATGGTAGATTTACTCAGACATTAAGATAGTTATTAATCTGTTAATATATGTTTATGTAGATGAATTATAAATAAAAAAAGAATAGGATAGAAAACCATTTGTGCGTCGAACACACACACACACGAAGGGTGATGAGAATTAAAATTGAACTTTACATTGTATGAGAAAGTGACAGAAGGGAAAGGGTTTTAACTTGATTTAAACTATTTATAGAAAACTAATATTAAACTATAGAATTTGGATGATAATAAGAGATATTGAAGAAGAAACTTTCATTAAAACAAAATTACAAAAGAAGGACTTACAAGATTACAACAAAGAAGAAAACAAAAGTAAATGAAAACAAAGAGAGGAGGAAAGGTATATCAAGTGAAAACATGAGTATGGAAGGTCCTAACAAGCCTTTGGAAATTTTTTTTTCATGCCAATATATGATCAACTATTCTGAAATTCCAACCCTTTTGAAAGAGGAGGAGGTGATGTATTCGTAGCCCAAGGTGGTGGACTATTTTCATTCCAAAACTACCCCTCTACTTGGCTTGATGATTTGGACATCCAGACAGATTAATCATGATATATTCCCTTCTTAAAAGTTGTATATAATAATTTTTTTCTAATAATCTCAAAATATGGTGGAATTTTCAATTATGGATCCAAAGTTATGGCAGTTTGATTAAACAAAGTTAACCTGTCCATTTCTATCCACGCTTTTTCATTGGCTGAAATGTGAATAGATTTTTGAATAGGAAGATGCCTTAAAATCCGAATTATTTCTTCATCAAAGTAGGACACCTATATCTCCTATTTCACACTGAAAAATATAATCTTTATGTGATGATTACATCATGAGCTATGTCATGAATAGTGTCTGAATTTTAATTCCCGACCAGAATGGTGGGCTAGACTTCAAAGCATTAGTTGGGCCTATTGTTCATAGAGTTGGGGCCTGAAATTTTTATCCAAGACTCCTTGAATATTTCCCCAAACTTTTAAGGATAATAAATGAATTTTGATTTCTTTATTGATCCTATTAATTCAATCTTCAAAGCTGGTCTAGTTTATCACAGATTCTTTGGGTCATCTTCTGAGTACCATATGACCCTTAAAATGGAATAATTGGCCACTTATTACTTCTAATGATATGTTGTAAATTGAATAATGAATCCTAAAAAATAATAATCACACAATTTCTATAAGTAGGGTGATATTTATAAATAAAATAGTAAACTAACTCAATTGGACTACTTCTAAAAATTCTAAAAATTATATTTAGTATTAAAACATTAATATTTCCCACAAATTATGCACATTTCATATAAAATCAGTAAATAGGGTATATAATAAGTCCTAAAAACATTAATAACATTAATTCCCCCACACTTTGTCTTGTACATGTCCTCATGTACATAAAATATAAAACCATGACAAAATAATTTTCACTCACCAACAAATATTAAAATTTTGTTTTCCCTAATCAGGGGAGGTTTAGAAAATTTCACTCATCCATATTGAATTACACTACAAGTTGTAACAGAACTAATGTTACAAAAATAACCCTTTTTTCATGCTCAAATTTATTAATGGAAAATGTGGGAACTATAAACTTACTCGTCTCAAGATGATAATAATTTATTTCTAGAGTTCCACTCATTCAACAACCAAAAGTGAAAATATTAGAGTTTGTAAGATCTCTCAGATTCCACCACCAATCCTAAAGTGAAAAAGAATCAAGAGATCATTTTAGGGGTTTTTCTGTTTCTATGGGATGGTAGGAAGATGATATCCAAAATATAGGAAAAGGGGGTAAAACACTAACATGGAAAAAGAAATGCACATTTTTTTGAAATGAGACATGAAAGGAAATAGAAACACATATTTACGAGGGAATGAAAATTTAAAATAAGACCCAAAAGAAGAATTAAATTTTAATTGGATGATAAGGTGAAATATTTACAAAACACAAAACTTATCCCAATGACATAAGTGTTCTTTTTTTTCTTTTCATTTTTTTTGAAAGTTGAACTTGAAAAAGATCTCACACTAATATCCCATCCCATGATTGATATCCTCACTACACTAATTTTAATAGTTATAACAAGATAAAATGTTGAGGAAGAGTAATTTTTGACCCACCCAAGACACAAACAATTCTTGTTTTCAATTTTTTTTTTTTTGATTTTTTTTTTATTTTTTTGAACACTTTTCAATATCATTTGTACAAGATAAACATATATACATTCCCAAACCCCACTGAATAATAACCTCTCCCCCACACTAAAATTGATTCTTTCCCTTAATTATATAATAACATAGTGAAAATCAACAAAATGGTACCCAAAATGAAATCCATTCCCCCTACACATAAATTTAAAAAAAAACTATGCAATGAAAATCCATGTTGATATTGGGTGGGATAAGGTATTGGGATTGCAATGTGGATAACAAAGAAAAGGTTTTCATAGGATCAAAGGGGATTTCAAAATGAGGATTAATGTATGGTTAATGGGAGGATATTTGGCTACTATAATTCTCATGGGGTTCATAAAATGCCTCTATCATACTAATTCACACTATAGTAGGAAATTAAGCTCTAAGGTCCACAAACTCAAGACTCGAAATTGGGGGTGAAAAAAACACATTTTGAAAATATGGCTAAAGGTATCCTTTGTATGCAAGAAAATTTTGTCCCTCGCAGGTGGGGAAAATCATTTTCCAAATCAAAAATTGAGCATTCAAAATTTTTTGGTTTTGACACCATATTATTTATCCAATTTTATGAAGAAACCACAAAATTTTTTAGATGAAAACATGTCTTTTGACTACCCAAAATGTTTGAATTTTTTTTTGAAAATTGGTAGGTGAGTAATTATGACTCTTGATTTTTTATATTTTCTTTAAATTATTTTTTTTTTATAAAGACACACCCACACAAAAGGGAAAGAGAAAAATAAAAGGGTTTGATAAAGAAAGTGGTAAAAAATGAAAGAGAGGGGAAGAATAAGAAAGAGGGAGAGAGAGTATAGAGACCCAAGCATAACGTACATGGACATTACATTACTTTTGTGGAATACTTATTACATAACAAAAATAGACACCCAAGGACCGTAATAGTTTAGTGTCTTTGGAAAAACTCGAAACATAATCTTCTAATCATGGTGAAATATCTTAAACATCTCCCATAAAGATCTTCCCCTTTTATTTTCTTACCTAAAACCTTTATTTATATCCTAGGGAAAAGAAAACATAAAAAGTGTGAGCTTAAATCCTCATTAAGGGTAAACATGGAGAACATAAAACAATCCATAAACATTTGAACGTAAAAACATGAACATAAAATCGAAACATCAAAATCTTGAGCAATGACATAAAACATAGCAGTACACAAGGCATAGATCATAAAGAAACATTTATCATGATAAATTATCATGGGGATAAAACATTTAATTGTGTAAAACCATTAATCACATGTTATTATTTCTATAGTAGTCAAGGCATTTCTTCCAAGACCATTATTGTGGACAAAGTCCATTACCGAACCGGGTTTACTTATCGTTCCAGCCCTATATTACTGAACATGATTCACATGCTATTCCAGACATGTCTATCTCATGAGATATAAATCATTACCCAATGAATTGGAGGGATATATAGGTCCCACCCATCTCATAATGAAATCATTCTTTTGTGTGCCACAGAATAAACATAAATCATTCATCATAACCCAAAGAATAATATGGGTTTCATAAACATCATCCCATCATAACATAATCCATATAAAAAAATGGATATCATTTCATTATAAGAAAAATAAAACCATATAAATAATACATACATTATACTTGAAACATAAATATACTAAATAATGTCATCTTAGATAGAAAATAGTAATGATAAAACACTTGAAATGAATTCTTGAGGAAAATATCATTTCTTCTTTAAAATCATTTTCTTTTCCCAAAATACCATGAAATATTAAAAGAAAATGATTTTTGGTTGAAAATAATCATGAAATAGTGTAGAGTATGCTTCATTTAAATAAAGTGTTATGAAACTGTAAAAATCCGTTCATGTTGTAAAAGTTAAAAAAACATTCTACTTGTACTTTTTCCAGAAAAGTCAAAAAGTGCCTCGTATGGTAAACAAAAAGAATATTCCTTCCATACCATGTGGTAAAAAAAGGGTAAAAATGACATTAAACATACATGGAAGAATAATAAACATTTTATGAAAACATTTTTAGAATACATGGACAAGGATGATAAATATAACCCCAGTAAATACTTACAAATAAACAATCTCAGATAAGAATGAGGTTGGAATAATTATCCCTTACCATTTATGGTCGGTGAAATCATACGTGTCATAAAATTAAGAAAGTTACATGCATATGTAAATATCATATCCTTCATAATGAAAATCATAAAACATTCATGGGAATCATAAACACCATACAAAATAAATAGATGGTGATTAAGGCATATGTCTCATAGAAATAAAAGTGAGATGAAATAATCCCTTACCTTATGTCCAATTTCTTCCATACGTGTCTGAAACTCCTGTATACTGGGTTTAAAAATATTATTAACTTTTAAAAGAATAATAATAATATTTATGATATCATATATGATTCACTTATGATTTTATATTACCTGTTCTTTTGCCAATTCTATGTTAAAGCAGTGTTTTGGGTAAAAATAGTTTCATTTATTGCACGTGTTTGGACATGTTGTTCATGATATTATTACCTATATCCTGATTTAATTAATTCCATAATTTAAAACATTATTTATATATAATATATTTTAATAATAAAAATATATATTATAAATTGATAAATGGAATGAAATACACTGTTCATGGAAACGGTAGGTCGTACGTACGCATGAACACTATTTTTGTTTCCTTATTGAATTGAATGGAATTAAGTAAATAAAAAATATATGTACATAAATACAGTATAATTATTATGTCATATCTTTCATGATTATTTATTATATATACTTTATAATCTTTCTTGAATGGTTAACATGGAGAATGAATCTCATCATGTCGTGGCGACGGTAATCTATACGTATGCACGAGCGACGATATCATTCCCAGAATTGTTGAATGGTATTGGAGTGGATTATATAATATCACAGAATTAGTATCATTTTATAATAATCATATATAGTTATTATTTCTACCATTATACCCATCCAAGTAAGGTGGTGGTGGAAATATTGATCACACCACGGTGTGGAAATGGTATTCTGTATGTATGCACACGCGGTGATTTCATTTTTCAATTGATGGATATAGGGATGTTTCATATTTATAACACCATATCATTATATTAGTGATATTTATGTTATTACTTTATAATAAAATAACTAAAGAAGATGAAGTATAAGAAGAAAGAAACTTAAAAGAATCGGTAGAAGAGTTTACCTCTTCTTCGACGTGCCTCTTTTTAACTTCCTCTTAGGGCACTAGAGTTGGTCTTTTGAGAAGACCAGAACCTCTATAATGTAAATAGATATGTTGAGAAGAGTAATTTTTAGTGTTTTTCTGAGCTTGAAGGATCAAAATTGAGTGAAGATGATAGGGAAGGAGGTTCCCTTATATAGGAGAGGAGAAGGGAACTTTTGGAAACCTCAAAAATATTAATTAATAATAAAATGAAATACAACTTAAAAACTTCCAAAAATAACTCAATTCGAATATGATATGAGATAGGGTTTTAATATAATTAACCAATAAAATTTACACATGTTTTATGTTTATTTTAAACCTTATCATTTTGATTTATCCTTATTTAATCTATTTATTTTTATTTGCGGCAATAATATTCTAATTTTTAAATTGTTATAAATACATACTTATGTGTGGTGAACTTTCTATAATTAGATAAATTATTAAATTTTAGACCATATAATTTTAAATTTGTAATTTTTAAATATTTTTGTGATTTTTAAACAATTTAATAATATGTCATTTTTATAAAATATCAATAGTGTCAATTTTGACACTATTTAATTATTTGAATTTAAATAAAATCCACACCAAGAATATATTCTAACCAAAATATTTAATAGATTACTAACATGTAATATTCATCTAAAAAATCTTGGAGAACATTAATTTGTTTATATAATATTTATTTTAATATTTTCAAAACCATTTACTTGATATTTCTCTAAATAAAATAATTACTACAACATTTCTTTATAACTATTTAATATACTTATTTGTTGCATAAAAATTAAAAATAAAATTCTATGATTCCAATAAATCTAAAATATTCCATAATATTAATTTTACTCGAATTTATCATCTTAAAATCACAACATTTAAATTGTTATATTTATTAAGGTATGAAGGTGAAAACATTGACATCATTTAAAATAAAATAATGTAAGTGTCATAATCAGTTTTATATGGCTCAAAATGGTCAAAACGTCTACCATTGTATGATTATAGTATATATATACTTCAAAAATAAGGTTATTTTGAGTTTATGGTCCTTTGGATGGGTATTATTAATTTAATAAAAACTATATTATTGATTTTTCACTAAATAAATAACTTATGTATCATTAATGTATAAGATATTAAAGTAATTATATATTTCATTAAAATAAAAAATAAATTACCATGATGAAGAAAAACATTTTATCTTTCAAATGATTATTTATAATATAATTTATATTATGTATATCCTTATATTAAAAATACTTTAATTATTAAAGTTTGAGTGAGACATATTTCACTTTCATTAAATAAAATAAATTAAAGGTCTTAATCACATCCAAGTTGGTTTTAAAAGATACAATTTGGACCCAATTACATTTTAGGACGAAATATAATCCTAAAATTATATTAATACAGGTGTTAGGGTAATTTTATAATATTATTTTTACCCTTAATTACCTGATTTACCTTTAACTGTAGTAAATAAAATTTACCATAGTTACTATTCATAATGCCTAAAAATAAAAAGTAGCCTATTAACATAATTTGGACCAACTGATTCCAAATATGGAATCAATTTTTACAAATTCAAAACAAATAAGTGGCAGTATTTAATTTATAATTTATCCTATTGTTGAGAAAACGAGTTTTAAAAGATAAAACATTGCAAAAGATTGAATTGTTTTTACCTTTGAATTCAATGTAAAATTAATGATAATGAAATAAATTATTAAATGGTAAAAATATATTTTATCTATACTTTAAAACCATCCAATATTATAATTTAACCATATAAATTATCTAAATGAAAAAATTTTCTTTTTATTTAAAATTTAGCGTATTTTTACTATTCATCAAAATTTGAAGTTTATCAGAATAATGTCAAAAATTTATCCAACATAAATTTTTATATCATGATTCAAAGTAATAAGTTTAATTTTTCAAATTAAACTTATAAACATTTCAAAAATTGTATTTAAAATGGGTGTGTCATCAAAAGGCGACAAAACTGCATTTCTTTTTTAAAATACTGCTTTTATCCAAAAAATTAATTTTGTTTTCATACCATGTTCTCGAAAATGTGTAAGATGAATTATAATGTTATAAAATTTAAAATGAGGTTAATAATATTCATAATATCTAGTTCATAATAATATTATAATATATCATTTTTTTAGTGAAACTCGGTATTATGTATCACGCAAGTTATTGAGGAAAGTCACTCCTATGTGTAACACAAGCCAAGTATATTGTTGCCTATACTGAAAGCTCATACGGTGTTTCATATAGCACAAGCTAATATTGGTGTAGCCTACAACACAATACATCAAAGAAATTAAAAATAATATATCTCATAAAATCTCGGGGTGTTGCAGAGAGGGAGGGGGAGAGAGATAGAGAGAAAAGAGGAGTTAAAGGGAAAGAGGTGCCCCCTGGTTTAGATTTGGTGGGTTGTCATCTCCAACCAGTGGGGGTCAGTGGAAGTTGATGTTCCTCAAGTGGGATGTTACCTGAAAAATAAAAATTATTATTCATCTAATGAATAACTAAAAAGAAATTAAAATTTCATAAAAGTAAAAGAAAACATTGGTTACCTCTCAAGAAGCATTGCATTTATTTTTTCTACAAAAGGAAAATTGAATTGGACTACCCATAGTCTGATGGTGGCCACCGTATTTTCTCAACTCCAGTACACTTCTATAAAAACATCTCTTATGGGAGGCCCGATGATTCATTGGATAATTTCATCCCTTCCTTGTTGTATTGCTTTCAATTCAATGGGCGTTTAAAGAGAATATGACTATCCCCCCATTGGTCTTAAATGAAAGGAATGATTTTATCCACAAATTGATGGTTTTCTGTGCTTGGAAATTCAAGAATATGTTTCAGTTTTGATGGTTCATTTATGTAATGTTCATACAACACAAAACTAGATCATGAGATCCCAAATTTTTTTAACTCATTTATTTCATGACCTACTGAAGTACAGTAAAGAATATCAGTGGATTCATAAGACTGAATAAATTTTTCAATATCCTTTATATCAATGTTTTTTTCCAAATAATGGTCAATTTCAACCTTACCAATGATCACTTTATTAATTATGGAACAAATATCACAACCTTCACTCCCATTGGGACAATATAAACACATTGGTTCAGCGTTCACCTCACATATAATAGAATTTTCAGAATCATGGATAAGAAATGATGAATGTTGGATAATCAGATTTGAATCAAAAAATGAACATGCTTGTTCATTCTCCCCATTACCGTACAAGTTGGAACCACAGATGTTAGAGGTGAGTTTGGATTCCAAATAGTTTTCAAGGTCCTTTAGATCAATGGAGTTTGCATTTGTAATGCCAACATCAACTTCTCCATTTATGACTTGGTTAATGAGGATGCAATATTCATAAACTTCTCTAAAATTATAATAAGAAGAACATGATGGATTTTGAGTCAACACATACTTAGAGAGACTTTCGAAAGCATGTATAGAGAATATAGATTGATTCTCTGAGGGGTATCGCATGGATTTAAAAATATTGAAATTGATTAGTTGGTCACCAAATTCCATGGATAAGATGCTAACATGGACATTAATTTTGGATTTAGATTTCATAAGGAAAGGTCTTCTTATAATCATAGGAGATTTCCAAGAAGTTGTCTCACCTTCCATGTCAAGCACATAGAATTCGGCTGGGAAGATAAGATCATTGACTCGGACAAGGACATCCTCAATTATTCCCTCAGGACTAGTAGTGCTTCGATTGGATAACTGGATGAAAACACTCGTTTGGTGCAAGGGACCAAAACCAAGGTTGGAGAATATAGATTTAGGCATGACATTTATTGGGGATCCTAGGTCTATAAGTGCATCATCAAAGTTGAAACTTCCAATTTGGCATGTAACCATAAATTTCCCTGGATCTTTGCACTTCATGGGTATGGAATTTTGTGTTGAAACATTCTCAATAGTCCTAAGTTGTCTCTTATGAGTGCGCAATTCCTTAAGAAACATGGCATACTTAGGGATTTGATTTATGGAATATAAGAGGGGAATGTTGACTTCAATACATCTGAACATGTCGAGCATTTCAGGATCGAGTTCAGAGGACTTATTTGTCTAACAAACGGCTTGAAAAAAAGAATTTGATTCCTAAGTAGAATATAATGAGGTGAAAGAATGGATTCATGTTCCTTTTCAAGTTTCTTTTTCCTTTAATTTTCTAGGTCAACATTCAAAGGGGTTTTGGAGGACATATCTTGAGGCATAGAAATTCTCTTCCCTGATCTAAGTGAAATTTCACTTACATTACCCTTGGGGTTGGGTAATGGTTGAGCTGGGATTTGGGAAGAATTTGATTGTTGTTTCTGGCTCAGGTGGGATGCAAGTTGACCAATTTGGGTTTCATTTTTTTAGGCTAGAATGGGTGAAGGAGGCAAGATCTTCTACTGCACTTTCCTATGGTTTCTTGGAATAAGAGGCTGGTCCCAAAGTGGGATTACCTTTATTTGGGTTCTTGGGAAAGTGATTGTATTGGTTTGGGAATTGGGAAGGCTCTCTAGGATAGTGTAATATAGGAGGATAAAAAGGAGGATTGATCCTTCGATGTTGAGGAACAAAAGGGTATGGTTGTTGGAAGGTACCAACACCTTGACCATATTGGAATTGGTTTGGTTTTTGAGGAGGGAATTGAGGGGGATGAGAAATGGGATTACCATACCTTAAGCCTTGGTAGAATGTAGAAGAGAAGGACTCATAGTGGGGTTGGTTAAAGTTTCTAACAAACTAAACTGATAGTTGAGGGTCGATGTTCTGCTGAGCATAGGCTTCATTGAGCTCCATTGGTCTGAATGAATTAGAGGGATCCTCTTGAATTTGTGGAAATGTGTCAGTTGGATGAGATGGGGAGCTACAGATTCCACAGTTCTTGATAGGTCTAGGGAACATAGATTGTGGAGAAGATGAGGTTGGGGATTTGGATGCCATAACTAGTTGTCACACAAGACTTGTAACATCAACGATCTGCTTTTTCATCTTATTTGGCTTTATTGATTGAATATCTTTGGCCTTTTTAACTTAAGCATGTGCTCGAGTATGGAATTGTTTTGTGTTTCTATCCATGTTACTTATGAGATCTCTTGCAGCTGCAGGAGTTTTATCAACAAGAGCACTGCCACTTATGGCATCAAAAAGGGTTCTCTCCATTACCAATAACCACTCATAGAAGTACTAGATCAAGAGTTGGTTAGGTATTTGGTAGTGTGGGTAGGTTGAAACAATATTTTTGAACCTCTCCTAGTACTCATGGAGTGATTCATTTGGGAATTGATGAATAGAACTTATTTCCTTTCGAATAGAAGCAATATGAGAAGCAGGAATAAATTTTTATAAAAAGAGTCGCTTAATGTCATTACATGTGGTTATAGAACTATGAGGAAGGTAGTAAATCCAGGACTTAGAGAAGTTATATAAGTAAAAAGGTAATGCTTGAAGTTTTATTTGTTCCTTAGAAACCCATTGAGGCTTTATGGTAGAGCATACTACTTGGAACTCTTTAAGGTGGATATGTGGATCCTCACCTGCTAGCCCATGAAAATGAGGGTGAAGATGAATCAAAACTGATTTGAGTTTGAAGTCAGCCTCTATGTTTGGATATTGAATATCAAGGGGTTGGTAATTCATATCAGGGGTAGTGGGTTCTTCAAGTTTTTGTTCCCTAGGATTGGTCATTTCTAATTCAACTGATTGGACAAGGGCTGGTTCTTGAATAAGTTGATTGTCTCTTATGTTTCCCCTAAGTTGGAAAAGTGTTCACTCAATTTCAGGTTCAAAGAAATCTGAGGGATTTTTTGGGAGGCTACGGGGCATTCTGAGAGATTTTGGAAGAAATAGGACGGTGGGTTTTTCTTTTTGTTTGTTTTTTTCAAATTATTCTTAAAAAATTTGTTTTATTTTTGTTTTTTACTATAACAAGAAACTAATGACTACATAAAGCACCATCCCCAGCAACGGTGTCATTTGAAAGCGCAGATGATTGTCACCTATTGACCATTCAAAGTTCTGATTCTCTCCTAATGTGTATAGCAGCACTCGAGTCTAATCCTCGATGATGATACTTTTTAATAGTCATTTGTTTTTAGTTGATTGTATTTTGATTTGGGGGTTTTTTTGAAGAGCATAAATAAAGTGATTAATGATTGGTGTTTGATTTGAAAATTTGATAAATATTGGGGTTAGTTCATTTTTAGGAAGTTAATCTTGTGGTATCCTTGAGCTTTTCTATATATTTCACTTAAATTAACAATCACTTCCCAAGATAACGTTGATTGGAATTCTTAAGTGTTAAGGCTTTAATACAAGCCTTAACATAACTTAGGGTTATAATATCAATTAGATCTTGTTTATGGTAGTGTATTTATGGTTCCAATAATCGATGGTAACCACACGTTAAACAAAAAAATTCATTAATCCATGACATGTTAAGTCCAACATAGATAATGTTAATTTAAAGAATACTCATCGAGCAAAAGATCTCAGTCTCTTAATGTCTCTAAATAATGACTCACCCCAATGGTAAATTTACTCAGAAATTAAGATAGGTATTAATATATTAATATATGTTTATGTTGATGAATTATAAATAGAACAAAAATAATGGGATAAGAAAATATTTGTGCGTCGAACACACACACACGCGAAGGGTGATGAGAATAAAAAATAATCTTTAGATTGAATGAGAAAGAGAAATAAGGGAAAGGGTTTTAACTTGATTTAAAATATTTTAAGAAAATTAATTTTAAACAACATAATGTGGATAATAATGAGATATATTGAAGAAGAAACTTTCATTAAAAAAAATTAAAAAAGAAATACTTACAAGATACAACAAAGAAGAATACAAAAGTAAATGAAAAAAAAAGAGAGGAGGAAAGGTCTATCAAGTGAAAAAATGAGTACAGAAGGTCCTCCCAGACCTTTGTAAAGGCTTTGTTCATGAAAATATATTCTTCTATCTTATGATATTCCAACCCTTTTGAAATGAGATGAGGGGATGTATTTATAGCCGAAGGTGGTGGACTATTTGCATTCCAAAACTACCCCTCCAATTGGCTCAATGATTTGGACATCTATACTACTGAATATCTAGATATATACTTCTTAAAAGTTTTAAATAATAATGTTTTCAGACTAATCTCAAAATTTGGAGGAATTTAATGTTATGGCAGTTTTATTAAACAAAGTTAAAATATCCATTTATATCCATGCTTTTTCAATGGCCGAAATGTGAATGGATTTTTTAATAGTAATATGCCTTAAAATACAAAGGATTTATTCAAAAAAGTGGGCCACATATATCTCCTATTTAACACTAAAAAATATAATCTTGATTTGATGATCACATCATGAGATATGTCATGAATAGTGTCCAGATTTTAATTCATGGATAGAATGGTGGGCTGGACTTCAAAGCAATATTTGGGCCCCTTGTTCTTAGATTTGGTCCATAAAATTGTTATAAATGGATACTTGAATTGTCCCCCGAAATTTAGAGGATAATAAAAGAATTTGGACTTCTGGATTGATCCAAGTAATTCAATCTTCATAAATGGTCCAGTTTCATCACAAATTCTTTGGGTCATCTTGTGAGGACAATATTCCCCTTAAAATGGAAGAATTATCCCTTGATGTCTTCTAATGATATGATGGAAATAAAATAATTAATACTAAAAAACAATAATCACACAATTTGGATCAGTATAGTGATAGGTATAAGTAAAATAGTAAACTAACTCAATTGGACTACTTCTAAAAATTCTCAAAAATTATATTTAGTATTAAAACTTTATTATTTCAAAACAATTATGCACATTTTATATAAAATCAGTAAAGGAAGTATATAATAAGTCATTAAAATATTAATAACATCATCCCTACATACCCTATTTAATATACAGTGATAAAAACCCTTGTACATTGATTTCACAGTTTAAGGTCGGGTGGTGAGTCGTTTCATCGAAGGTATGTTATTGGAGTCCCAAATTATTTTTACCCTAACAAGTATAGCACTAGTAAGGGGTCAATACATAGGGAAAAAGAAGTGATTCCTATCTTGTTTAACTTGGTTTGTATTTTTGTCTTAGTGAAGTGTGCTGAATTTAGAGTTGATTTTTTTTGTTTGGATAAAAAGATTAATTGGTTTTAAGTTTTTGTAAGAATTTACTTAATGAATAAAAGAAAATACGGGAAAATTGATTTTGATATAGATAAAGAGAGAAATGCATTGGGGTTGTCGATTTATGAGAAGTTGATTATTACATCAAATTGGTTATGAGTTTTTGTTGTTCATGATAACCCAACACTCTGGGTTCAATTTGTAACAAAGTTTACATAGTTTGGTAAACATATATTTAAGGCTGAAGAAACTAACTCCTTTTTCCGGTAGTTAGTGTTTCATAGTTATTTATTTGGCTTAATCTATTTTATGAGTCAATGAATACTTACAATGATCATGAAAATATTCACTGTTATTCTTCTTTTGAATCCCTGAAAATTCTCCCCTTGGTCTGGTTCAAAAAATCTAGTGATAAGGTGAAGTGATATAAGAAGAAAAAAAATAAGTTAAAAGAATAAACACATTCATAGTAATTAACTTAAATTTCAACTCATAATCTCCCACAACCCCAACACACTAGGTATTTAGTTAGAAATATAGAGAATGATAAACACAAAACTCTTGATACCTGATGTGATCAGGCTTAAAACATCAAGGAGGGAGTGATTCTATGGTAGATGGTATAATGGATGTAGTACAGCGATAGAGATTCTTTCCTTTGGACCTTCAACCCTTTTCTCTTCACAACTTTTCCTCCCCTAAACCAGATGCCAAAGCCTCTATTTATAGAAAATACAACTACACGGTGTGTGGAAAAAGTACACGGTGTGTAATTTTGTCAATGCACTTTTTTCTTTGTTTTCTCCACTGGTAGGCGGCCTAATACACCATCTTTGACTTGGAACACGACGCCTCCTAGTAGGTATATATACATGGCGTGTAACACCACCATACATGGTGTGTAGTCTCATTTTTCATCCACCAACCACTTCTATAATTGTATACATGACATTTATATGTTGAACATGGTGTGTACCCTTCAGCCAGCCACATGGGCGAGTCGACTCTTCTCATCCACCAAATGCTTCTAGAAGGGTTTACACGGCGTATTTGTATGTGAACATGGTGTGTACCTACTTCTGGTTACTTGGGAATGTACGTTTCTTGGTCAACCTATGTCTAAGATTGAATGTACATGGCTTGTATATATGTAAACGTCGTGTAGTTGTAAATTGTTTCTCAGTTCTCCACCAGTTTTTGTATTTGGCCATAAGTTTCCTGAAAATGAAAAAGATCACCCAAATCAAAGTATTTTCCACTAAACAGTAGGTGATTACTGAAAACTTGTACTTGTTTTCAATAAAGTATGTGAAAATATATACACAAATCAGGTGCATCAAACTCCCCCATACTACTTAATTTTCTTGACCTCGAGAAAATCTCAACATCTAATTAAGAGAGTCTATATTTTAAAAGGAATGAATTCAGTTAATCATAAATTTAAATAATAAGTTACAGGAGAAAAATCTAAAAAGATACGAAACAGTTTCAATTCAGGAGATATTCTAATCACGCCTCATATACAATTCAATTAACTATTGTCATCCTCTTTTAAACTCATGTTTCAACCATTCAAAAATAAGTAATCCACTTGATGATTTACCTCACCAGAAATATATTCAACACTCAAGATGTTTGTAATTTAATGTTATGCTCAATGAAATATATATACACTCTATCCATAGGTTTGCAATAAATCTAGTTCTCTACTTCATAAAATTGATTTACAAAAATCATGAGGACTTTTCAATAAAGAGCATATGTTTCTGTGGCTAAAGGTTGGTAGGTAAAGATGTGAAAAATGACTCTAAAACTTGAAAAAGGAGGCTAAATTATTTAAATAACAGTGCATGATATTCAAATTTAAGCTCAATGTAAAAGATTCCTCAATAAGCTTTGTCAAATAATCTCATCATCACCATCTCCTTTAGTTTGGTAGGGTTCACAAACCAACAATTGAGTATAAGGTCCCATTTTTGTATAATTTTTTTTAATTCATAACAAAGGGGGCCTTTAAGAATAGATGTTTGGAACCCTTTTTTTCCCAAATGATCAAGGGGCTCTCCCCCATACTTAATTTCAAGACAATTCACAGAATTATACAATGTGTTTACAATACCTTCTTTTAATCTCAAGTGAATAATCATGAAAAAACATAAAATAATTAGGGTAGGAAAGGAAATAGGCTTGTAATATGGCTTCCTATAAAGGCTATTCATGGTTTCTAGGGGCTTCACAAATATAAGATATAGGGTAGGTCTCATGATAAAGGGGTTTAAACAATCTAATGCCTCAATAATTTTAATGTAATTCAAAAATTATTCATGTTTTGAAAAGAAAACTTAAAAATTATGGTAGTTATGTATATGATAATAATATATCAAGAAAGAAGGTATTATAAAGAATATGACAAATGGTTTCGAATACCTCTCAGGAGTAGGAAAAACAAATAAAAATACAATCAGGTCATGACATTCATATAATTGATTAGTCTAACTGATGTAATTATCCAAGTATTAAAATTTTTAATTTAAACTATATTAGAAATCATTTTAAAACACTTAAGAACTAAAATAGGCATGCACTTTTTTTAAAATTCCAACTTTTAGCTTTATTATTTAAAAATATGATTAACCAAAAATGTGTTCACATTTTTAAATATATCTTCTAATAATGATGTCTCCTAGAATGATGATAAGGAAAAAGACTAAAGTGGTTGAGAGACGCCCCCCCCCCCCCATACTTAATATCGCACGTGGTACACCAAGTGCCACAAAAAGTGAATAAGGGAATGTGGAGACACAAAAGTGGACCAAAATGAGGGGAAGTAAGGTAAGACGTAAACCAAGGAAGAAAAGAAAACAATGGAAAAAATGTGTAATAATAGTACTTCCCTCGTGTTTAGGTGAAGAAAGAAGAGGAGTGGTGGAGAAGGCTAGTCAATAGAATTCCAGAGTACATGTAAGAATACATAAAATACACAGGCACAATATATCACAAATATATATACGATAAAAACTTGTGTCTAAAAATCAGTCAGGGGGTTGCCTCAGAAGAGGCATCGTGTAGTACAGAAATAGCCAGTAGAGAAGGATCAGGAGCTGTGGAAACTGGGGGCTCGGAATCTGCACTCGAAAGAGATGACGTAGAAGTAGGAGCCACAAGAGATGGACTTTGAATAGGAAGCTCAGCATCACTCCCTGGACTGGCAGTAGTAGCGGTAGCAGTGGTAGCAGTAGTTGGGCCCATAGTGGATAGGAGAACTGAATCTGTGGCTAGTGCAGTAAAGGGTGGTGGAGCTACTGAGGAAGGGCCAGGAGCCGTGGTAGAGGTAGGTATCGGGGGTAGTGGAATACCATGATTCTGAAGAAGAATCCCCAACATCTCCTCTAGTCAGACCTGACATCAATCGAGATGAACCAATTGTTGCTCCATTATGGATAGGAAGAGGGAAAAGGAGATAGCGACTGAGGGTGTGGGGGTTGGTGGGGATGGTGGGGTAATAGAAGAAGAAAGGTCATAAGTAAGGGGATGGGGTGGAGAAGCCAGAGGGGGTGGGTAAGGAGGAGCAGGTGCATCAACGGGGGTAGGAGGGTCAGCAGGTGGGTGGGGTCGTGCCTGGGCAAAGACATAGACACCCCCTACTTCTGAACCAATCCCATGCGAATAAGCATTAGAAACATCTGATAGGGGGAACCTAGCCTATCATGAGGAAGATAAGTTTCAAAAACCACAAGGTGGTGGGAAAGGTAGGTGGCATAAACCCACCATTCAGGTTTCCCTGACGACCAGTAAACATGGCATGGAAAGAGGAGGTGGCAAGGTAAGGGAGGTTCGGATAGTCCTGCCGGATGACATAGGTAAGGACCTCCATGTCACGACTGTTCATGACCCTCGTATCCTCGTGGTGGGGAAAAACAATGGCATTGAAGCACTTGTGAGTGAAGTGAATGATAGGGTCATTTATAAGGATACTCTTCTATGAAGTGGTAGTATGTCGGTGGTTAGGACCAGCAATCTCCCGCCCCATGGAAATAAGCTTAGAGCGCTCAGGTCGGATCATGGAGGAGATAGGGGTGGGGTGATGGGATGGGGATAGAAACCTCACCCTCGGCCGAACTTGGTCATGGTAAGGGAAAACTGTCGGCCACCTAGCTGGAACTAGACCACCGGTACTACATCACTAGGTGTCTCCCGGTACTCAGCTCCGTCAAACTCTAAGGAAGCATCAAACTCCAAAAACAAATCTCAGAAAATAACAGTGTTGATCTAGAAGATCGATAGTAATGGGGTGTGTCTGAGAAGATCCTCAAACTTTCCCGGGATACCTAGCTGTTGTAGGATGTTGTTATCTAGATAGCGGCTGCTCAATGGAATCGGGTGCTGAGAGAAGCCTTGGATCCTATTGTGTGCTAAATTAGTGACCGAGAACACCATCCAAGGGTAAGGAACACTTGCAGGTCCCAGCCCAAGTGGAGGTGCTGCAGCGGGAGATAGCTCTGGGGGTGGATCGAATGGAGTAGATGGAGGCCCGCGGGATGGGCCGGTCGAGGATGGACCAGCTACGAATGAGGATTGCTCAGGTGGAGTGGCAGCTAGTGGGGAAGAAAGGGTGGTCCTCAGAGGCTCCATGAGAGATGGTGGAGGTGTAGCGCTACTAGGAACATCCTTAGCTAAGGGAGTGAGGGGAGGAAGGATGGTCAATGGAGGGAGTTGATATACCAGAGAGTCCGAATCTGGAAGCGTCATGGGCCGGAGTCAAATGCGATGATAAATGGGCCTCTCACCCTCAGTGGTAGAGGTGGTTCGTTTCCTATGGGAAGTATCTATGTCTTCCATATCCTAAAAGAAAATATAAAAACCAAACAAAAGAAAAGGAAAAGGAAAAAAATTAAAAAGAAGAAAATGTGAGAAAATGGAAAAATAACAAGTACACAACATGTATTTCCAGAGTACATGGTGTGTAGTGAAAATTTATTATAATCTCGTGTTCTCTAGATATAAAGGCTGAGTGAGCAAGGATTAGGAAAGGATACACGGTTTGTACCAAACATACACATCGTGTGCATGTAAAGTGGTCCGAGTCGTGTGTGTACAAAGACACAACCATTATTTGAGGTATTTCGAACAATACAAGACACACCATGTTTATAGGCCCACATGGCATGTTCAAGAACAATGGGTAAATGTCCATGTGAAATGTTAAACATGGGCTGGCCAAAAGAAATGGTATACATAGCGTGAAGCGAACACACACACCGTGTATGTGAACATGGTGTGTGAGGCCATGTGGAAAAAGGTACATGGGCATGGAGGGGCTGGTACATGGTGTGTACCGAACATACACACCGTGTATTTTCAAATTGTGAAGCATTCGGTGTGTGGCCATGTACAAAAGTACACGGCATGTGTTCTTCATTTCATGCATGTGTACCATGGAATTCGAACGGTCGGTCGATCCAAAAATCACCCTAAATTCTTATAATAACTTGAAATATATGGTGTTGAAGGGCGTACTGGGACCGAGGATCACAGTTCAGCAGAAAATAGATGGAAAAATGCCCAAAATCCATGGATTTGGGTGTGAGGAGGTCGGGTTTCATATGGGGGAAGAAACGGGGAGGGAGGAGGGGGACGCACGACACGAGATAAAGTTGGGTGGTTCGTGGCTTTTATAGCCAAAGTACAGGGCATGTACCATATACTACATGTCGTGTATCCCATTTTTTAAAGAACTGATATATATATATATATATAATTATTATAGTAAACTATATAATAATTAATATTAATAATTAAAATAGTAAAAATAGATATATATATATATATATATATATACATAATTTTAAAAATAAAACTATATATATAATGTATCAGGAAATACACGTCGTGTGTTTTAAAATTGGAAAAAGAAAAGTGAAACCTTTGGTCTGGTGCTTGGGGTGAGGTTCGAACCAGCGATCGGCCATTCTGAACGGAAGCCCTCAACCACGGGAGAAATTGTTGTATTAGTGCTCCTATGTATTATATATATATATATATATATTTAATATATAATAAATATACTACATGGGATGAATATAAATGAACACTGTGTGGTTTTTAATTTAGACAAAAAGGGATGAAGCATGGAGATTAGCCAAGTTCGAACCCGGGTCTTTTGGATCTAGGACAGAGTCTCTGCCAATCTTCCAACTTCACCCGCATGAATTACTATAGGTGAAAAATCTTTTTAGTTGCAGAAGGATAACATGGTGCACACGATGTATATCAAAAGATACACCATGTGATTTTATTAAAAGGACAAATGATGGAAATGGGGTGGTTGTCAGGATTCGAACCCGGGTCTTTTAGAACCAGGTTACAATCTTAGCCAACTGATCCATCCCCATCATGGGTTTTATTATAAGAATATATATATATATATATATATATATATACCACACACCCCGTGTAAGAAAACACATAGATAAAAAGGATGAACCCCATGCTGAAGGTAGGTTAGAAGAGATTTGAACCCGTGATGGCTCGAATAAAGTCGAGTGACCTTACCATCGGCACCAGCATCATCCCTATTTATTAATTTGTTAAGTTATATATTTATAATAGTTTAAAAGTTAAATTAAAATTAATATTTACATGTCGTGTATATAGGTGGTACATGGCATGTATCTACTGGGTTGCCTCCCAGGAAGTGCCTTTGTTTTAGGTCGTTGGCTTGACCTACTTACCTCTACTTTACCTAAGTTGTATGGTGGATAGTGTTCTTACCGTGTCATCCAGGTGATGGTAAGCTTTCAACTAATTTTTGTTCACCTTGAATGGTTGACCATCCTCTCTAAAAATTTCCACCACTCCATGACGGAATACTCATATAACATGGAATGGTCCTGACCATCATCACTTTAACTTCCCTAGGAATAATCAAAGATGAGAGTTAAAGAGAAGTACCTAATCGCCGGGTTGGAAAGATTTTAATGAAATCATTCAGTCGTGAATTTATCTCATCTTCTCCTTGTACAGCTTGGCATTCTCATATGCCTCTAATATTATTTCATCAAGTTCCGACAGTTGGAACATTCACTTTTCTTCAGCTTCCTTTAGATCAAAATTCAGGGCCTTGATGGCCCAGAAGGCTTTGTGTTCTATCTCCAGTGGAAGATGGAATGGATTTCCATATATGAGGTGGAATTGGGACATTCCCAATGGTGTTTTGAAGGCAGTTTGATATTCCCACAAAGCATCATCTAAATTCTTGTACTAGTCTTTCCTTGAAGTGTTCACTGTTTTCTCCAGGATATGCTTGAGCTCACAGTTGGAGAGCTCTACTTGTCCATTGGACTGGGGATGATATGGTGTCCCCATATGATGCTTTACCCCATACTTCAACAGTATTCCTCTCATCAGTGTGTTGTCGAAGTGGGTCCCTCTATTGCTGATCAATACTCAGGGAATGCCGAACCTATTAAAAATATGTTTCTTTAAAAAGATCTTAACTACCTTGGTTGTGTCGTGTGCTGTAGAAGTGGATTCCACCCACATGGAGACATAGTTGATGCAGACTAGGATGTAAGTGTTTCCGAAAGATGGGGAAAGGGAACCATGAAATCTATACCCCAAACGTTGAAGATCTCAACATCCAGGATGGGGTGATGGGGTATCTCAGCTCTACATCCCAGGTTACCAGTACTCTGGCGTCGATCACAATAGAAAACAAAGCCATGGAAATCTTTATGCATGTTGGGCCAGAAAAACCCAGATTGGAGGATCTTTTCTATCGTATGTTCAAGGCCATGATGTCCTCCAACTGTTGAGGTGTGACAAAATTTCAGGACGCCATGAACTTCGGTTTCAGGGATGCAATGACAGATCACCCCATCTCCATAGGATTGAAACAGAATCAGATCATCCCAGAAGAACCTCTTGACATCATAGAAAAATATCTTCCTTTACTAGAAGAAAAGGTCGGGGTGAACGACACCTGTAACCAGAAAATTAGCAATATCAGCATACCAAGGTCTAGGTATTTTTTTGAACGAAAATAGTTGTTCATCAGGGAAATCCTCCCTGATCTCCTGATCTTCCTCCTTCTCCAAATGAGGTAGCTCCAGGTGGGAGAGATGGTCAGCAACAACGTTCTCGCTCTCTTTCTTATCTCAAATCTCCAGATCAAATTCTTGTAAAAGGAGTACCCAGTGAATCAATTGGGGATTCACATATTTCTTGTTTAGTAGGTACTTTAGTACTGTATGGTCAGTATAAACAATAACTTTAGACAACACTAAGTAAGAATGGAACCTGTCAAATGTGAAAACCATTTCAATAATCTCCTTTTCTGTGGTGGTGTAGTTTATCTATGCCTCTTTGAGCATCCCGCTGGCATAATATATAGGTTGGAAAATCCGTTCAAGACATTGGGCCAAGACTGCTCATACTGTGTAGTCGCTAGCATCGCACATCATTCTAATTGTTCCTCCCAGTTTGGAGAAATCATCACTGGAGCTTCCACCAGGCACTACTTTAGGTGTTCAAAAGATATGGTGCATGTCTCATAGAACTCAAATATGGAATCCTTTTTTAGAAGATTGCTGAGGGGATAGCTATTTTTGAGAATTCGCAGACAAACCTCCTATAAAAACTCACATGACCTAGGAAGCTACGGATGGATCATACGGATGTTGGAATAGGCAGTCATGAAATGACTTCTATCTTTGTCGGGTCCACCTCTATCCCCTTTTCTGAGATTCTGTGGCCAAGGACGATTCCACTTTTCACCATTAAATGAAACATTTCCCAGTTCAAAACATGGTTAGTGTTCTCACATATTTCCAAAACTAGCTCCAGGTGCTGCAAACAAGTGGTGACTGATTTTTCATAAATAGAAAAATCATTCAAAAATACCTCCAAGATCTATTCCACCATGTCATGGAAGATATCCAGCATACAGCACTGGAAGTTGGTGGGCATGTTGCACATGCAAAAATACATCCTTCGGTAAGAAAATCTGTCGTAGGGGAAAGTAAATGTGCTCTTCTCCTGATTCGCTCAAGAAATAGAAATTTGGTTGAAGTCGAAATAGTTGTCGAGGAGGAAATAGAAGTTGTGCCCTTCTAGTCTCTCTAGAATTTGATACATGAATGGTAGGGTAAATGATCTTTCCTCGTGGCATCATTCAGCTTCCTATAATCCACATAGACTTGCTATCCCGTGATAGTGCATATAGGGATGGTCTCTTTTTTATCATTTGAAATCACAGTGATACCCCCCCCCCCTTTTGGGTAACACTTGTAGGGGACTCACCCATTTACTATCCGAGATGGGATAGATGATGCCTGCATCTAATAATTTAATCACTTCTTTTTTAACAACTTCCTTCATGGGGGATTTAGGTGCCACTGTGGTTTATGGGATTTCTTGGAACCTTCTTCAAGTAGCACTTTGTGGCTGCAAATGGTAGGGTTTATTCCCTTCAAATTAGCGATTGTCCACCCAATAGTGTGATTCTACTATTTCAAAACCTGCAGAAGTTCATCTTACTACCCCTGTGACAGTTCTGTGTTAAGTATCACAGGCAATGTTTGATGGTCTCCCAAATACCCATACGTTGGAAGAGTCCTTATTTCTAGATTAGGGACTTCTAAAATCTAAGTTACAAATGGTTTCACCTTGTCCTATTCTAGACTATCAGGAAAAACTGCACGTTTCCAGTAGTGGTCTCCCTAGCCTTCTAGGAATTGCAGGTCTTCTAGATCTTCTTCAAATGGAATGTTTGGAATGATAAAGTTATCTAAGGAAAAAAGAACATTCCAGATCATCCCCTTCTATTCTCGGGTGATCATCCATGGTTTTTACCACATAACATCCCTCATGCTCAGACAATGATGCATGATTGATGGCCTTGAGAACATTGTAGGAGACTCTCTCATCTCCTACCTGAAAAATTAGATCCCCTTAGTGCACGTCGATAAGTACCTTCCCAGTTTCCAAGAAGGTCCTTCCCAAGATGAGAGGTGCCTCATGGTCATCCTCCATGTCAAGTATGATGAAATATGCAGGAAGGATCGGCCTACCCACCTTGACCAGCACGTCCTCCAGTATCCCCATTGGATATTTGATGGATCAGTCAGTAAGTTTAAGGGATACTTGGGTAGGCTTTAAATTGTTGAGCCATATATTTTAGAAAACTCCTAGGGGATTGAGGTTCACACTAGCCCCTAAGTCACAGAGGGCCTTCCCAAACTCGCATGGTCCAATAGTACATGGAATAGTGAAGCTACCTAGATCCTGGAGGTTGGGAGTAATTGAATATTGGATGACTATAGAACACTCCTTGGTTAGGGAAATGGTGCCAAGATCCTCTGTCTTTATTTTATTGGAGATTATTTCCGTCATTAATTTGGTGTCAGTGGGCATTTGCGTCAGTTCTTCTACAAATGGAATATTTATGTGCAGCTTCTTGAACACTTCCATGAATTTCTGAACTAGTGGTTCAGCGTCCTCTACTTCATTCTCTCTGGAAAGGGTAAGGCGGGCTCAAAGGGTTTGATAGTCTCCTTCACTTTGTTCTGCGAGGATGCCTTCTATGGTATTTTGGATGAGGAGGGGTCTGTACTTTTACCTTCTTCATCAATAGGGGGTGTGGATGCACCCGGCTACGCTGGTTGGTTCTGTTGGAGCTCTTTTCCACTTCGTAGCATAACAGCATGGGCCTCTTCCCTTAGGTTCTTCTCAGTGTTACCTGGTAGTGTACCAAGTTGCCTCCCTGAGAGTTGGTTTTCCAATTGGAAAATTTAGTTTTCCATGCCTCAAATTGAATCCTCTTGATTTTGGAACCTGGTCTCAGTAATAGAAATAAATTTGGTCATGAGATCCTCTAACCTTAAGGTGTTCTCCAACTGAGGGGGTTGTTGAGCTGGTGGAGGTGGTGGCTATTGTGGGTGCTGTGGGCGAGGGTTTTGATACCATTTCTACTAATAAGTGCCACGTTGGGGTTGTTGCTGCCTCTGGTATTGGTTCGGATAAAGAGGCTGGTTGTAGCCAGGCAGTTGCTGGGGCGAAAGATTCTGCTGCTATTGACCCCATCCTGTGTTCTGTTGATCACGCCATGCTAGGTTCTGGTACTGCTGGTACTGGTTGGACCCTCAATTTTGTGAAACATAACTCACCTCACTTGTCGAAGGACCTCCGACAGAACCCGGTCATTCTCCCATGATGTGGTTATCACCACATTTACTACACGCCAGATGGTTTACCGTATGTACTTGAGACGTGCCTTTTAGATTGAGCGCGTCAATATTTTTTGACACAGTGTCCAATTTAGAATTAAGCATAGTAGTAGTATCAATGTTATGCATATCGCATTTCTATGTGCCCCGCTCAGAATTTCACTAGAATCTGTTGGCAGACATGTCTTCCAGTAGTTTGAAAATCTCTTTGGGGGATTTATTCATTATTGTACCTCCAGAAGCAGCATCCACCACATAATTTGTATTCATTTTCAACCCTCCCTAGAAGGTTTGAACCTGCATTAAAAGTGGGAGTATGTGGTGTGTGAATTTGCGCAACATCTCCTTGAAGCGCTCCCATTATTCGTGTAATGACTCCGAGTCATGCTGCTAAAAGTTATTGATTTCATTCCACAGTGTCCCCATCTTCGATGGTGAGAAGTATTTAGAAAGTAATGCATGGGTGAGCTCCTCCTAGGTGAGGATGGATCATTGTGACAATCCTTTAATCTAGTCTTTCACATTATTACTTAGAAATAATGTGAAGAGGTGAAGAAAAATTGTGTTTGTGGATACTCTGTGGTAGTGGAATGTGTCGCAGACCTCTAGAAAATTCGAGAGATGGGTGTTGGGATCCTCACTGAGAAGACTGACGAATTGAACGGTGTTCTAGATTAGTTGAATGATAAAAATATTGATATTGAAGTGTTGGGCCTGCATAGGTGGAAAAACGATGCCCATGTTTTCTCTGTGGATGGATGGAAGGCCGTACTTCATGAGAGTACGGAGTGGAGGTGGTTGCAGAGGTAGCTGAGTGGGCATGTATTTTTGTTCTTGGGGGACGTAGTACAGCCCCTGACCTAGATGTAAAAATGGCATCTACTCTTTTTGGAATTGTTGAAGCTGTTGTAGGCCATACCATGGAGCAAGTGTAGCTTACTGGTTCTGGTTGTCATCTGGTCCTAACAGTTGTCTAGCTATTTGAACAATAGCTGGATTTCCTTTCTCATTCTGCACCATTAGTGTTTTTTGGTTTTTCTCGTCCATAATCCCTCGGTATCCCCTCAAGAGTGTCCATTTTATCTCTAGGTCAATTAGGAAAAATCCTAACGACTCAGCATTCATGGAATGTGTGAGGTAGTTGCTCATATACCTAAAGACATGCTCAATATGAAACACACCAAGCTTAAATGAGGAAAAAGAAATATAAAAAAGAAATGAGATTTAGAAAAGAGATTTTTGGGAATTTATGATTTTTATTTCTAATAAAATTTGATAAAAACTTATTCAAAACAAGGACATAATTAACTTTTCCTTAATTCCCCAACAACGACACCAAAATTTGGTGAGTTGTTTCACTGATGGTATATTATCAGTGTCCCAAATTATTTTTACCCTAACAAGTATATCACCAGTAAGGGGTCTATCCATAGGGAAAAAGAAGTTATTCTTGTCTTGTTTAACTTGGTTTGTATTTTTTCTTAGTGAAGTGTGCTGAATTTAGAGTTGATTTTTTTCATTTGGATAAACAAGATTAATTGGTTTTAAGTTTATTTAACAATTTACTTAATGAATAAAAGAAAATATGAGAAAAATGATTTTGATACAGATAAAGCAATAAATTCATTGGGTTTGTGGATTTATGAGAATTTGATTATTACATCAAATTACTTATTAGGTTGTGTTGTTCATGATAACCCAGCACTCTGGGTTCAATTTATAAGAAATTTTCCTTGGTTCGGTAAACTTATATTTAAGGTTGAAGAAACTAACTCCTTGGTCCGGTAGTTAGTTTTTTGTAGTTCTTTATTTGGCTTAGTCCATTTTTTGAGTCAATGAATACTTACAATGATCATGAAAATATTTATTCTTATTCTACTTTTGAATCCCTGAAAATTCCACCCTTGGTCTGGTTCAAATTTTTTAGTGATAAGGTGATGTGATTTATGAAGAATAAAAAGAAGTTAAAAGAACAAACACATTCATATAAATTAATTAAAATTACAACTAATAATATCCCACAACCCCAACACACTAGGTATTTAGTTACACATATAGAGAATTATAAACACAAAACTCTTGATACCTGATGTGATCATGCTTGAAACTTCAAGGAGGGAGTGATTCTACGGTAGATGGTAGAATGGTGGTAGTACGACAGCAGAGCTTCATTCCTTCATACCTTCACCCCTTTTTCTCTTCACAATTTTTCCTCCCCTGAACCAGAGGCCAAAGCCTCTATTTATAAAAAATGCAACTACATGGCGTGTGGAAAAAGTACATGGAATGTACTTTTTTCAATGTCCTTTTGTCCTTGTTTTCTCCACTGGTAGGCGGCCTAACACGCCATAATTAACTTGGAACACAGCGTCGCCTGGTAGGTAGATATACACGGCATGTAGCACCACCATACATGGCGTGTAATCACATTTTTTGGCCACCAACCAGTTATACAAAGGTATACATGGCGTGTATATGTTAAACATGACATGTACCCTTCATCCGGCCACATGGGCGTGTTGACTCTTCTCACCCACCAATTGCTTCTAGAAGGGTTTACACGGCGTGTTATTATGTGAACATGGTGTGTACCCACTTCTTGTTACTTGGTCATGTACTTGTCCAGGTCAACCGATGTCTGAGCTTGAATTTACACAGCGTGTATATATGTACACACCATGTAGTGGTAAATTATTGCTCAATTATCCCCTAGTTTGTGTATTTGGCCATAAATTTTCTGAAAATGAACAAGATCGCCAAAATCAAAGTATTGTTCCACTAAAAAATAGGTAATCACTAAAAACATGTTCTTATTTTCAATAAAGTATGTGAAAATGTATACACAAATCGGGTGCATCATCAGGTGATAGGACTATTCTATACAGATTATCTTCATTCAGTAAGTATGTGAGTGTCATAGAAGGAGGATTGATGAGGGATGGTGTAGGGATTATTAATAGAAGCTACCTGAAGTATGAGGGTCATCCCATGGTGGCGAAAGATTTTTCATCAAATAATAATCATACAAGGGGATTCATGTGTTCATCACAAAAGGATATACTAAAGTTTATCTTCACATGATGAGGACTTTTTCATGCCGTTTAACATTGTATGTCTAGGACAATGGGCTATTCGGTTTAACATCATGCAACTCAGATGTTTTTGGGACATAAAACTGGGGAGACCATTTCAAAGTAGGATTTAATGATTCATCATAGGTTCTATATGAAAAGAAATGTGGATAGTTTTCTGTAATTATTCCACTTTTAGGGATTACATTTAGAAAACTTATGCACCTCTAGGTGGGGCATGGTGTAAACACAACAATGAAGGAGTTGAAATCCGGGGACCTAATGTTAGGGTGTGTATTCTTAGGATCAAGAAGAATTATAATTCTAATACTTAGGAGAAAAATGTGGGGTTGTAGTCCAAGACATTCTGGATGAAAAAGGGGTGGACATAGGGGTTTATGATTTTGATCGCATGAGAATTTAAGGTACATATGAACCCGTTTTAGAGGGGTATAGGGTCTCTAGTCACTCAAAATTCAAAAAAGTGTGTTTTCTTAAAGGAGGTGCCATGGAGAATCTTGGAGGATGGTTTTTGTGAATGTTTGAGGATTCAAATGATTGAGGGTTTCACAAAGAATATGAGTTTTATGAATGTTCATATTTTACAAAATATGGAGGCTCTGTCATGGGGCAATTATGGGTTCCCATTGAGATTAATTCACAAAGGATGGTTATCTCATGAAACTCTAAGAGTTACAAAGTCCTTTATTCCTATAGGTAGGACATGGAAATTCACAAAAGGTATCTACACCATCGGTATAGGTTATAAAAAACACATGGGAGGTGGTTTTGAAAAATTGGTAACCTCTTGGAATCTATCTTGTCTTTTTCTCATGAAGTTTAGAGTTTTATGAATTTAGATCCTTTTTCAGAAACTGAAAGGTCGCATCACCTAAAATGTTTCATGTGGGAGGTATTTATAGTCCCAATAGAGTTAAGGACATTGGTTTCAAAAAAAATAGTAGTGCTCATGGAAGAATATGACTTTCATGATGGGTGGGGAATTTTTCAAATTCATATACCAATGTTGAGGTTACCACCTCAATCTCCATACGTCTAGTGATTTTTGCAAGGCACCCCCATTAAAAAGGGTTTTTACCCTCACAAACATAGGATCTTAATTAGATTTTTTGAGCTATTTTAGCATATATTCTCTTTTAATTGGGAGTGAATACCTCGAAATATATCATGACACATGTATTTCATCCTCAATAAATGCCCCCACCCCTTATAATTGGATTTTATGAGGGATATTAGGTTTTGATTATGAGGGGAAACTAGAGAAAAATAGTGACCATGGAACCATGTTCATGAAACATGATCTAACTCTACACTTATAAAAAGGGTGGGAGTCTGGAAGAAGACCGCAATATTTTTATGAATTTAGGATAGTATTATATTTTTATGAAACTCCAAACATTCATGGGTCTTTGGGGATATTAATCCTCACATATTCCAAAAACATTCAACTTTTGAAAATATTTCATTCATGACTAGATATTCATGAATTATATAAACTTTAGAAAAATCAACCATCACAAACTGACCTTCATCGACTAGTTTCATAAAACATTGTATGTCTTTGAAAAAATGGTTTTTGATGGTGTAGATGCTACAATGACTCAAAAAAGGAATTTTTTTCACAAAATTTATTATCATAAAGAGAATATATAATTCGTAGGAATATGACACACTCACCATATTGTTGAAAATGGATCATCCGGACTATCCCATCTATAAGAGGCTACCATTATATGGATTTGGGTTGAGGTAATATTTGTTCATCCTAATGGCAATCGAGACTAACTCAGTTATTGGTTTAAGAGAACTCTTGGGCAGTACCAATGGAACAGATCTATCATGGGTCATATTTTGAAGGAAAAGACACTATTCACTTCTCACACCCTATTGAACCACATGAGTGTTGTTAATGTGGAGGTGTTGGAGAATAGGCATCCCCCCTCCATCAATACGAGATCATTATTAAGAAGGATTTGATGGAAAATCGCAAAGGGTGGACAAGAGACTAGGGAATGAACCAAAGTAGAAACATTAAATATAAATGGGCCAAGGCATACTGGATATACTTGACCTATCATCAATTTGAGGAGGGACTAAAGTGGTTCTGGATTTATGAGTTAGTATAGAGATCACAGTTCCATGTTTATAATCATCGGGACATCATGCCAATGATTCTAACCAGGTGATCACTGGGGAAAAACACATTTCACCAACATCATGGGGTAGTTAGTATCAGTTTATGGGACCACTACCACACTATAGGGTTCCCCATCCAATGGTATATATATGAAAATTTTTTCATAGTTGAGGATGTTTGGGAAGACCATGAGAAGATGTCAGGGATTACAAGGGTTATGTTTTCATTTGTACAAGGTACAGGTGATCATAAGTAAGGAATAAAGGATATCCCCTTCAAAAAATGGTTCATTTATTTTATAAATGAACTAGTGGATAAGATACTAGGGAGGCCACACTAGTGTCCTTAGTCATCTTAGTGAGGGAAGGAACATTCATATTGAAGGATCCTAGAGGCAAGACAATGGAAAATATGGGGATATAGTGTGAAGCCTAAAGCTCTCATAGTCAGGATGGCGTGATTTATTGTCATGTTGATCTATGTGTGGATTCTCCGGGTTAGGGTTGCTCACATGGTGGTGTGGATGATCACTGTCATCAAGTAAGTAATGTTGGAAATGGAGAAATTCATCAACATAGTAGTCTGAGTACTAGAAAATCTATAGAAGATATTATACCACATTAATTAGAGAAACAACCCCTTCTATGTGTTTGGTGAATTCCATTACCTGTACTGTTGGGTTTCCATACAAACGGGTGGATATAAATACACAAACCTGATCACCCATCCTGAAACAATATTCTATCCATCGATCCTCTACATCATCGGGAATCAGCCTGGTTCATTTGACGTGTTAGTGAGGATTGTTTCATCATACCGCTTCATATTTATCCTATCTCACCTTATTATAGAGAAAGTAATAAATTATTTTATGGGGACTATGAGAAGAGTTCATGACACCAGGCCTTTCGAGGTATGGTATTGGTTTCAAGGGTGGATTGTAAAGTAATTTATGATCAGTATATGCCACACTGATTTTCATGGTAGTTTTGGTTCTTATAGAGGCTCAATACAATGTTGTATATGGTGGAACATATCAACTTACACCTCTCAATGATTCATAGGATATGGTGCATGTTCCAGCACGAAGATGGAAGGGGTGAAATGAGTTCACACCACCTACTGCTTCTTATGGGAGCATCCATGAATATGAGCTAATATGGGAGAGAACTTATCTTGGGGACATGATAAGGAGAGAAGTGACTTGGTTGTATGAGGAAGAAGGGTTACTAAAACCAAGGGATCAAGGGTGAGTGATGGGCAGAAAACTCTAAGTAGGAAGAGGTGGACCATTAGAAAAAGTAGTGTTTGTATCTCCAACAATTCCTTGTCTTTCATATGTTGAAGCTATAGGGAGAGGAATAAAAGTAGGAAAAACGCCCTTAATAATGATTCCTTGAGTTGAAGTTCAAACCACCAGTGTGGTTTGAGGGAACTAGGTGAGTCCCTAAGGAAGTTATTACACAACCTAGATGTCCTCAATGGCACTAATTTCCCTGATATTTGGCAAATCTAGGAAATTTCAAGAAAAACCAACTCTAAATAGAATTTTTCAAAGATTTTTCATCATAGTGGGATACACCATTCTAGACTGTTCCATACAAGGGTATTCTTATAAGGATTAGGTGATGTAGTGTATCACTAAGCTAAAATAAAGTATCCATTCTTATGGTATGGTTTTCCCCCTCACTACCCAGGTGGAAGTGTTATTAGGTTTGACCTCTCATATAGATCAACCAATTGGTCAGCTAACCATGGGCCAGCCTACCCAATAGGGGTTGGAGGAGGAAGAATATTGAGGAAGTGATGTCAATATGGGATCCCCAAGGGAGGTATATCCTTCCATTGTTCTGGTATGTTTTCATACTATGTGCACCTTGACCATTCGTAAACCTCTCGAATTTCTTTCTAACTCATTTTTCACTTTTGCAGGAATCAGTGAGCATAGAGGAGGGGGGTTTCCTAAATAATTTTGAGTGGAGGAGAAAAACGAATCTATAACCCTTAAAGTGGTATCTATGCGGCATCCCCCTAATGTTGTAGTCATAAGAAGCCAAGCATCTATTGTTGAAGTGGTGTATGTGATCGAAGCGATGGATCAACAATTCAAAGTACTACATGGTAAACTCTATTTCCTTATATGGGTTTTTATATATCTGTTTTGAAATTATTATTACTTTTTTATTTTCTTGTTGATATACCTATAACATCCATCCATGGGGAAACTTCTGATAATTGAGGTTTTGGATTCCAAGGAAAAGGTCTTAGTAGGTGGACTATTGGTGAATCTCTCTAAGTTACTGGTTGGTTTATACAATTCTCGTAATCTTTATCCCATTTTCACCTTTTTTTTCTTTCATAATTTTAACTATTCTATCTTGGTATTTTAAATGGTAGTACAAACTGTGTTGGGGGATCAAAAACCAGTGTTGGAACTTGACTCAGTAGAGCCTATAGGTGAGGCAATGAAAGAGTATCTTCTTCAAGAATTTTTGTAATGATATTTTATGGTACTTTTATTAATAAATGACAAAACCCCTTTATTTTACTTATATTATACTAGGGATATTTTCTAATGATATCATCTTTATTCTTTCTATGGATGGTTTATGATCAGTTCGACTGGGGAAAGTATTGAAATTCAATTTATTGATTAATTTTGTATTCATTAACTTTCTATTGAAACATTCACTTTCTTGTGGTCATTGGAAATTGAATTTATCCTAAATATACATATTCTTTGTATCATGGATATTACTATTTTATAAATCATTTATTATTTCTACATATGTTATTTAAACATAAAATTTATTTTAATGAATGGGAACATATTGATATTCCTTATTATTTATTCAATACAGATATTTTTTGATAAGGTATATTGTTTTTTAATGAAATTGATCATTAAATATATGTGGAATGAATTTTATATGTATTGATAGGTGGGGATCGATTATAGATATCCCCTCGATTCATTGACTTGTCTCCTGAGAGAAAGTATTAAGCTAACATCAAATGGGTTTTTGGTGTATACCAACCCAGTGATTAAGATTTATTGGTTCCAGGCTTTGACAATATAGATATCATGATGTCTAAAATCATGATGTCAAATATTCTAAATTTCATTCATTGAGAATTCAGTTATTATTAACCATGATATTACTGCATTTATAATATCCATGGATGTATTTTTTGGTCTAGTTATTGATTAAATGGCATGTTTTTTAGTTATTTACCTTTCTATATTGATTATACTTTATTTTCTCATGATAGATTATATTGTTTTTAACCCTTAAAGAGAATTTTATCTCACAATTTATTTTTTCATTTCCCAAAGATATGAATAATCAATATTTGAATTAGTTCAAAAATAAAGAATATTTACATTCACTATGTTGTATTTTTATCTTTTTAATTTTAACATGATAATCAATTATGTATCTATTTTACCAAGTTTAATAAACTATCTGTTCCATTAGGATGTGATCTATTGTATCTAGTACCAATGTATTAATGTAGCCACCAACTTTATTTTTATAAGGTTAGGGTCTTACCCCTAGCATAAAAAGGAATTAATATTTAATTGAAAATATAATCAAATCACCAAACTAATTAATATCCTTTATTCACTAGTCTAGAGAATTATATTGAATTTTTTAAGGGTGTTACTAATTACCAACTCTGCAATGAAAATCATGGTATGGATTTTTCAAAGGAAAATGGGTAGATCCAAGCTAATTTCCAATCTATGTTGAGTTATACCAAGGATACATTTGGAGATTACTCTACCTATCATGAAGTTAATCATGGTTCTTGAAATGACTCTATAGAAACCATCCAAGATACATTTAAAAAATTACACTAGATTGAATAATATTAATATCATTCATGTTCAAAAAGGTAATAAGTCTATTGTGAACTAGGATGGGTTCATTATGCCACATCCAAGGAAGATAGTGAAGGGTAAGGGTTTTTCTAACATGGAAAAGATAATTTTTTTCATTATCTTTAGGGATATATATTGATGATAAAAAAGTAAATTCCTTCTCAACTAAAATTGGTTGAGGAAAAAACCTCATCCTCTAATGATAAAAATATGGAAGACATTGAAATGATCAAGAACATTGGTATTAATAAGGAGGGTATTTGTGAATAGATATATCCATGGATTAAGAAAAATAGAGTGATCGTATTCAAGAGGTATTAATATTAGGATATATTTATGGATTGATATCAAGAAACCATGGAATGTATGATATCTAAATTTTTGTTCCAATTTGATCATTATCCCTATATTGAATTTCTCAACATTCCATGGGAGTATCTTGGTTTTTCCACTATTTTTTCTCTAGACTTGAGGCTCATACTTTTAACATTGACATATTGAATATTAATTTCTATTTTCTTAGGTATATGTATGAATAGAGGTGGCTTGGTGGGAGACTTTCCTCAATTTTCACACTTTTATATATCCAATATCTCTTTCTATCGAGATTTCTTGAATTTTTCTCTAATAATTTTTATTAATTATCACTCTTGGAAGTAGGGGTTTCATGTATTAATCATTTTAGTTCACTCTTATTTTAATAATGGTGTTGTTGATGAACCTTTTCTAATTTTTCAAGGGGAATTTTAATGTTCTTCTCTGATGATCCCTATTCACCATTTATCTAGTTTTAGAGATTAGATTTTATGATTTTTGACTTCATGTTATTCTCTTAGATTACTTATTAATTTTTTTATTACACTTGTTCTTTAACATTAAATGTTGCATTCTTATTTGTAGAGTCTATACAAGTGATCTGGAAATTTAATGGAAAGATAATTGTGTGAGTTTGAAGGATCAATTAATGTGTAACTAGGTTGTGTTTATGTGATGATTTCTTCATCATGTGTAATGGGGAGCTAGTGAACTGAAATTTCATTGAGGCATTGGAAGCTTAGAGTTATGTTGATGATAGGTCAATGGAAGTTGAATTAATCTTTGAATAACAACAATTATTATACCTATTTACTACTATTGAATGTATTTGAACAACATGAGGATGATTATGAACCATTGAAAATTGATAATGACTTCAGTCTTTGATAGTTGTTTGGGAAGGCTTTTATATGTTTTTGTTGATGAAAGAGGGAACGTTGTCCCATAATCATTTTTTCCTATATGCTTTAATAAGCCTTTTGGAAAATGATTATTACACCTCATATAGTTTCATGTATAAATATATTTCTTTAATAAATTTTAGGGGAGCATTATTTGGTCTTCAATATAATTCCTCGAACCATCATCAATGAATAACATTCACTAATGCAGATTACTCGATAATCAGCACTAACATTTATTAGTGCTAAAAAATTGTTTATAAAATGGGGGATTTTTTTATATCTAGAAAAAAATCACTGATAAAGGTTAATTTTATCATTTCTAAAAAAATACTCACAAAAGTGGCCCCTTTTAAGTTCTTTTTTAGTGTTGATAAAGGTGCCACTTTATGAGTGGTTTTTTAGCACTGAAAAAATGTCCACCATTAACAATGTTAAAAAACAATGTTAAAGGTCACAATGAATAATTTTATTTATATATACATATTTATATGTTTTTAAATAATTTTTATCTTATAATATATATATATATATAATATAATATATAAATATGATTTATATAAAAATTATTATCAATGTTATTTTTATAAATATATATATAAATTTATCAAATTTATATTATTCAATAAAAATATGTAATATTATATTTATTTACATTAATTAAAAAATGTGTATAAAATTAATATTAATATGATATATTGATATTTTATTTAAGTAATTTTATAAATATATAAATTAATAAAAAAAATTAATTTTTGATTTATATTTGATTTTATATATTTATATTAATATTAAATAATTTAAATTATATATACACATATCTTTATGTATATTTATGAATGTGTATGTATGTGGGTGTATGTGTATGTCTGTATGTGCATGTTCATGTATGTGTGGTATGTGTTTTCATGTGTTGTGTTGTGTGTGTCAGTGTATGTGTTTGTATATATATCTGTGTGTGTGTACGTGTATGTGCATGTATGTGTACATAATTCTGTTGATGTGTATGTATGTGTGTGTATGTGTATGTGCATGTGTATGTGTTTGCGAATATGAATGTGTTTATATGTTTGTGTGTGTGTGTGTACGTGTCTGTGTGTGTGTGTGTGTGTGAGTGTGTGTGTGTGTGTGTGTCTGTGTCTGTGTCTGTGTCTGTGCATGTGTTCGTGCATGTGTGTGTGTATGTGTATGTTTCTATGTATGTGTATGTCTATGTGTATGTGTATGTGTATGTGTATGTGTATGTGTATGTGTTTGTGTGTGTGTGTGTGTGTGTATGTGTATGTGTATGTGTATGTGTCTGTGTATGTGTATGTGTATGTGTATGTGTATGTGTATGTGTATGTGTATGTGTATGTGTATGTGCACGTGTGTGTGTGTGTGTAAATGTATGTGTATGTGTATCTGTATGGGTATGTGTATCTGTATCTGTATCGGCATGTGTATGTGTATTTGTATTTGTGTGTGTGTGTGTGTGTGTCTGTGTGCGTTTCTCTGTGTGTGTGTGTGTGTGTGTGTTTATGTGCATGTGTATGTGTATGTGTATGTGTATGTGTATGTGTATGTGTCTCTGTATGTGTATGTGTATGTGTCTGTGTATGTGTATGTGTATGTGTATGTGTATGTGTATGTGTATGTGTATGTGTATGTGTATGTGTATGTGTATGTGTATGTGTATGTGTATGTGTATGTGTATGTGTATGTGTATGTGTATGTGTATGTGTATGTGTATGTGTATCTTTAGGCACATGTTTATGTGTGTGGGTACGTATATGTGTATGTGTGTGTGTGTGTGTGTGTATGTGTATGTGTATGTGTATGTGTATGTGTATGTGTATGTGTATGTGTATGTGTATGTGTATGTGTAAGTGTATGTGTGTGTGTGTGTGTGTGTGTGTGTACGTGTACATGTATATGTATGTGTATGTGTGCCTGTATGTGTATGTGTATGTGTATGTGTACCTGTATGTGTATGTGTAGGTGTAGGTGTAGGTGTAGGTGTATGTGTGCGTGTGTGTGTGTGTGTGTGTTTGTGTAAATGCATGTGTATGTGTATCTATATGGGTATGTGTATGTTTATCTATATCGGCATGTGTATGTGTATTTGTATTTGTGTGTGTGTTTGTGTCTGTGTCTGTGTCTGTGTGTGTTTCTGTGTATGTGTGTGTTTATGTGTATGTGTCTGTGTATGTGTTTGTGTCTGTGTATGTGTATGTGTCGGCGTATGTGTATGGGTATGCGTATGTGTATGTGTATGTGTATGTGTATGCGTATGTGTATGTGTATATGTATGTGTCTGTGTCTGTGTATGTGTATGTGTATGTGTATGTGTTTGTGTGTATGTGTATGTGTATGTGTATGTGTATGTGTCTGTGTATGTGTATGTGTTTGTGTATGTGTATGTGTATGTGTATGTGTATGTGTATGTGTATGTGTATGTGTATGTGTATGTGTATGTGTATGTGTATGTGTATGTGTATGTGTATGTGTATGTGTATGTGTATGTGTATGTGTATGTGTATGTGTCTGTGTGTGTGTATGTGTATGTGTATGTGTATGTGTATGTGTATGTGTATGTGTATGTGTATGTGTATGTGAAGGTGTATGTGTATGTGTATGTGCATGTGTATTTGTATGTGTATGTGTATGGGTATGTGTATGTGTATGTGTATGTGTATGTGTGTGTGTATGTGTGTGTGTGTGTGTCTATTTATATAGCATATGTATGTATATATGAATATGTATATATGTGTATGTATGTGCATGCATTTGTATGTAATTGTATGTAATTGTATGTATGTGTATATATATATACATGTGTATGTGTATGTGTATGTGTAATTGTATGTGTTTGTGTATGTATATATGTGTATATGTATGTGTATGCATTTGTATATATGCATGTCTCTGTGTATGTCCATGTATGTCTAGGTGTATATATGAGTGTATGTGTATGTGTATGTATATTTATGTTTATGTAGTATGTGTATGTATGCATATGTATGTGTACGTATCTATATACACGTGTATGTGATTGTATATCTGTTTATGTGTATACATACATGTATGTGTATGTAGATGAACATACATATACAATTTTATGTGTATGTGTACATGTATGTGTATGTGTATATGTGTGTGCAGGTGTATCTACATGTATATATGTGTATAGGTACTCGTATGTACATGCACATGTATGTCTATGTGTATGTATGTGTGTACGTGTATGTCTATTTATTGATTTAATATTATTTATTCATTTTTAATATTTCTCTCTTTTTATAATTTTCTGTAATTTATTCATTTTTAATATTCATTCATTTTTAATATATATTCATTTAATATTTTTTGTAAGATATTCAATTTTGATGGTTATTTCTACATTTTTAAATATTTATATATTTATTTAAATATTAATATTTTTAATTACTATTAAGAATTATAAAGGTTATTAATTAATTATATTTTTTATATACAATAAATAGAGTGCGTACATTAATAATTAACAATAACACTATCATTTATTTACTCATTTTTAATCATTTTTATGTGTTTTCAATTTATGTAATTAATGTTATGAATTTACTTCTTTACATTCATTTTTAATTTATTTAATTTTATTTGCTTGTTTATATTATTTCATTTAATATTTTTTTCACTTTTGATATTTAATAATTTTCAATATATTTGGGATTTATTCATTTTAAAAAAGTTATAAATGTTACTTTACTAGGTTTTAATATTTTTAATATGTTTTTAATTTATTTGATTAATATTTATTAATTTTTATTTATCATGTTTTAATATTTTTAATATGTTTGATATATATATAATTGATTTTTATAATACCATCTTTAACTCATGCCATTTTGGCTTTAAAACACCATTTTAGTGTGAAATTGAACTCCAACCCACACCATCATCGGCATCTATTTGGTGATTATGTAGTTAATTATGTTATTGTATTAAATCCATTTTTTAATATATAAAGACTAAATATTAATTAGTTGTTTTTTATATTTTTTTACTTAATTAATTAGTTCATGTCATTCTGAATATATGTGTGTGCATTTAATTTAATTTAATTTAATTTAATTTTTAATATTTTCCATAGTGAATATAATTCATTTTCAAGAGTTTTTTATTTGTATAATTAATATTATTTATTTATTTATTTTTATTCATTTTTATGTGTTTGTAGTTCGGGTAATTAATGTAACAAATTTACTTTTTAAAATATTTTTGAAATTTATTGAATTTTATTTATTCATTTTTAATATTGTTTCATTTGATATTATTGATTCATTTATAATATTTATTAATTTTAAATATATTTATAATTTATTCACTTTTAATATTTATTTATACATAATTGTTTACCAAGTTTTAATATTCTTACTATGTTTTTAATTTATATGATCAATTTTTATTCAATTTCATTTATTAAGTTGTTATATTTTTAAAATGTATGAAATTTTTATTATTAACTTATTTAAATGAATTTTTTAATATTTTTCATTTTGGAATGTGTTTACAATTCATGTAATTGATTTTACTAATTATACAAAATTATATTCTACTTTTTAATATTCTTAATATGTTTTTAATTTATGTGATTAATATTTATTCAATTTTATTTATTAAGTTGTAATATTTTTAAAATACTTGAAATCTATATAATTAATTTATTTAAATTAATTTTTTAATATTTTCTTCATTTTTATACGTGTTTATAATTCACATAATCAGTTTTACAAATTCTTTTTTTAAATGGTTTTATTATCTATTAAATTTTATTTATTGGTTTTTATTATTCTTCCTATTAATATTATTGACACATTTTTAATATTTATTAATTTTTATATTTTCTGGTATTTATTAATTTTATAATTTTTAGTTATAAATATTTATTTACTATGTTTTAATAATTTCATCTTCATTTTAATATATATTCCTTTTAATAATCTATGTAATTAATAAAACTTATCCATTTTTTTAATATTTTTGTATCCTAATTATTTTTAGTTATTCAATTTCACTATTTTTTAATATTTATGCATTTAATTTATATATTTGTTAATATTAATTATGTTTTACTTTTTTCAATTTATTCATTTTTAATATAAATTCTATTAATATTTTTTATTTTAATTTAAAAAAAATTATCGGCTCATAAAAAAGCACTGATAAATATAGGTTTTATCAGCGCTAAAATAATAGGCACTGATAAAACTCATATGTATCATCACTTTCTAGAAAGCACTGAAAACACCCTTCCCGATCTTATAAATTCAACCCTAATAGAACTCACTTCTCCACGCTAATCATGCTCTTCCGGAAGTTAACCTCTGTCACCGCTCCCCCTTGAACATATCAATCGAATCGACCCTCTCAAAACCTAAGGTATGTGATTATTTCTACTCCTCATAGGACAAGGCATATTTTTCTATTATTATGAGTTAGATGAAGCGCCCCAACCACTTGAATCATTCACATGACCCTTTCTGAAATATAATCTAGTTTGGTGTCCCCTTTGAGATGTCGGTTGGCTTTGATTTCTACCAACATCGGGAGAAATCATAGAATTAAAATTTTCAATTGACTTAGTCCAAATTCATTTTCATTCAAAGGTCCCCAATTCTATAAATTTTTACTTATAGAAGTTACCTCCCCCCACCGACCTCACTAAGGTTGCCTTCCACATTAATTCTAACCTCATTTCCTATTAGTAAGTGGGTCTTCAATTTCATTGTGTTCTTTCCCATTTCCTCGCTTGCATTCATTCTGACCATCATTGGGTTTCTTTAATTAATCATTTTAATCTTTTCTTCTAATTGAATTTATTAGTTAATCCCATTAGGATTGATCAATGGTTTTATTTAAACCTTTGTCTCTGTAAGAGGGACTCCCGGAGCTCTCTTTAAAGCTCCACTCAGACTGCCTTTCACTACATAAATCAGAATCATGGACAAAATTCAAAACATATGTATCTGATTCCATCTTGTTTAAACTCCACTCCCAATTTCTACTCTGGCATTTTTTCAGAGTTGATTCTCTTGGTTGGTTCCAATGAGGCTGAGATTCGTTTTCAGGTGATCCTATATAGTTGGGGTTATACTCCAATCATTCGTTTGAGATGTGGTTTTCTACTGGTCCCACTACGATACTTCTTCAACTTGTGTTGAAGTAGATTTCTCCTTTTGGACACAATAAGAATTTTCATTTTTATTCTTTGAGGCTTCATCCTAGTCATGTGAATTGTTCAAATCTGAAGCATTCATCAAACACCAATTTGACTATTCTTCGGTTTTTCTAGTAGCTTTTGAACTCCAACATGAGACTTCTTGTTCATTGGATTAAAATTCAACAGTTTCATTAAATTTTGGGTTCTCACCTAGTGATCGGGACCTATAAATGTTTCCATTGTCTACCAAAAGATTGACCACATTGGATCCTAAGAATCCTATCACTGAAACACAACCTGGTCTGCTATGTTGTAAGAACCCGGTTTTTAACTTAGGTATGGATCCTCTAATATTCGGTCTAAATCTTTAATTTGGACCTAATATGGATGTCTAATGAGTTAGTAAAGGTTACGAGGGTTTCTGGGGCTTGTTCGGAGCCCATGACCCTCCATTTTGGAAAAAACAAACTCTGTGCGTGGTTTAGTGTAAACCGTATGGAATTCCACATGGTTTGGAAAACCCTGTAGATGGTGTTTTTTTGGACAAATCCACCTCTCACGGTTAGGTCGCATGGCCATGCGACCTAACCGTGTGAGCACCCCTTTCTCCCTAGGTACCCGTGTATGGGTTACGCACTGTTTTAAAAACCGTACAGACAAAACCGTTCGGGCAGAGCCATCCCGAACGGTTTGCGTACGGTTTGACAAACCATGAACATGTTATTTTTCTGGGTAAATTTTCAATGTTTCCCTTAATGATCTATTAATCACCCTCCTTCCTCCCAAATCTGTGAACTAGAAAGATTGACCTATTTCTCTGTCAATTTGGGGATTTTTAAAGATCAAAACATGGAATCAAGAGATCTCCTTCGTCCAACATCTGATCGAGCTTCCATTCATCACGTTGGATGCGCAATGGTAAGTACTCGAGTCCATGTTTTCCATTCTTCTTCTCTTTTTATCTTGACCTAGATATCGCCATGTGATCATTTTTCACCTTTTCTTAGATCTACTCTCATCTGAGTCAAGTCAAGGGCCGATATTGGAGGATAAGAATCCTACAACCCTAAGGTGGGTGGTTTATAACTTTTCCCTAAAGTTCATTGTCTTTGGAATGTTTTTGTGGGGCCCTCTGGTTTCATTGGAAGTCGTTTCTTAAATTCAAATGCCATGATTATACTTGTTAGAATCGTATGGTTATGCCCTTTCTAAATATGTGATTAGTTGTTATTGGTCACACCCACAACTCAATCTTCCTCATGTTGAATTTCATTCCATAATTGGGTTTTAGTGTTTCGACATGTTTGATCCATCGTTCAGGTGTGCATTTGATTGACCTTTCCAGATGTGAGTCTTCATATAATAAATTTCTTGTTATTAATGAGAAATTCATAATGGAATTTACCATGTATTCTCACCACTTAACCCACTGAAGGTAAGTGATTCCAAATGATTATTAAATGTAAAATGAGAAATGGAAAGTATACTAATTATATAACTTGGCCTTAACAAATTGGATTGAATAAAGGTTACATGTTAGTAGCAACACCTTCCATGTTAATGGAAGGTAGCGGAGTGAACCTCACTAATTGAATATTCCTTAATGGTAAATTAAGAAGTGATTAAATGGTTGAACTGCTACTTGGCCTATCCATACTAATGTAAGACAAATCTTGGACCAATAAATAAATGGTAGCAACTCTACTTGACCTATCTACACGAATAGAAGGAAATACTTGAACCAAATGAATTAGTATATGATTTCCATATCAAATAGGAATGTATTGACTCAATATCTCTATGGATTCTGATGGGAGTATATCATGGGTCTCCAGAACCCCATTCTGATTCAATGATGTGGTTTTCTTATGTTGATACCCACCTAGAATGCGGTTCTTTTCTATTCCTCGGATGCCTGGTATACTACTGTAGGGTCCTTTTCATTATTACATGATAACTTAGATACACTCCTTGGATCCAGCATTGACTAGTAGGCTCCATGGTGAAAGGCCATTGGTTCATGTCCTTACTTAGCCCCATTTTACATTGATTGGTCACTTTGGACTCGGTAGGCACCTTATTGTGGAATGCCTTCGATTACGCTCCTTGGATTACACTCTTACCCCTTAGCTAGACTCAGATACTACTGAGTTAGTGTTATGTGAGATCTATGTTACCTTGGTTATTACCCTAGAACTCCCTCACTGGATATCATTTTCTGGTTTCCTTGTTACATCTTGGGACCTTCACTACTTATATTATCACTAGGTGATGTCAGTGTTGGCTATGCCTCATGTGACCTATTAACATTAAATGGTAATTTCTTAGTTAATGAACTGGTTGCATGTTCAGACACCAGCAGAGGGTTGAAGCAGGTACTTGGGTATTTAGTTATATTGTACTACTTGATTTACCATATATATGCATGCTTACACACTGCTATATTCAATTACACGGGCTGGATGTTTTAGAAATTGTTGGTGGTGGCCCACTGAGATTTATATCACAGCATCTTTGGGTGCAGTTTGGTACTTAGAGTAGATTACATGACTGCATGTATTGACATAGGGAAGCATATAGCTTCCAACACTTGATTGTTTGATGATAGGATGGATCTTGATAGCAGATGACCGAGTAGGATCTCAGGATTCTTGGAGTAGATATTATTTTCATTTAATTTTTAGAAAATGTTATGCCTCTTGTCTTGTATCCATGTTCTCAAGTTTTTTAGTGTCATGTCATTACATAATCATTGTTCAAGTTGATACAGTTATTGTTATTCTCCTTTATCTATTGCATTAGTATGCTTTCACTGCTTAATTATATTACTTCCTCTGTTTACTATTCCTTTACATTCCTTATGTTGTGCTACACTCTATTGATGAGGTAATTTTATTCTCATGGACACACCCTAGGCCCTCACTGCTAGTCCGTAGCCTCTGGCATTTGGGAAGATGCACTTGAGTCCATGTTCCCTCCTGGGCTTAGGGCACCCATTAAGTGGATTTCGGGTTCAGGTCATCATAAAGTGGTATCAGAGGTTGATTTTTTCTTACTTTACTATTTGGATATAATAGACTACAGAATAGGAATTCTTGGGACTTGCTCATAAGTCGTTATTGGGCATTGCAAACCCATGTTTGGGGTAAAAATCCAAGTTACCCAAAATGAAATTATTGTTCTATTTTTCTTATTACAGTTGATATTATTTCACCATTTGGTGACACACATATTATGTGGTGTTGTTTATTATTACTTTATTTGAGAAATTATTTTATCCTTATCTCTATGATATGGGGGAAAGGATAATTGATACATGCATCATTATAGGCACCTAGATTTCACATGTCATGCATATTTTCATGCCATATAGGTGAATTTCACTACTTTACATTGCTTGATATTCTTGTGATTGTTGAGTGATGTTATGATAGTTTCTTGTAAATATATTACTTTGACTTCGATTGAGTGATTGTCTATCTCAATTAATGAGGTGTATGGGACCTCATGGTGTGTGATGATTAATTTACTAAGTCAATCCATTATACTATTAAAAAATTGGTTTCATTTCTGATGATAGGTGTATGGGAATTAATTCATTGGAAATGGATCTCCATTATAAAGTGAATCCTAAAATCTAAAATGAATTGGTTTCACATCCTTATCCTTCCTTTTCATGTTTATGAAAGGTAAAGGATTGAACCTGGAAATTAATTGCAAAATGACATGAAACTTAAACTTGAGCACATACTAATACATGGTCATCTAAGTGGGTAGTTTGGGTAGTATGCCTTGGGTAATGAGTTTTCTTACATTCTTCTTCCATTAGTGATGTCATTTTATGTTACTAACCTTATTCTGAGGTGTCTTCATGGCATTTGAAGACCAATTTTTTCACAACGTCCTTGAGATGTTCACCATGAGGGTGGTCGCGACCATGCTCCTGACATGGTGGGCTCTGAGCCTCCATTCTCACTTCCATGAGTGCCTCTTGAGGTACTGCCTATTGTACTCGATCTGAGAACTAATTCTTAGGTATATGATAGTTTCATACATCTCATGTAGTCCATGCATGGTGCTCTATAGGTTTCACCAACGATGGTTGATCTGACCCCTGAGTTCCAGCAACAAAATCCTCCAACTTTTTCAGGGGAAGGTAGTTTTCAGGCTACTGAGACCTGGACAAAGGCCATGCTATCTATCTTTGATCATCTAGAAACACCTCCAGAGTAGAGATTCAAGCTTTCTACATACATGATTTGGGATTCAGACAATCTTTGGTGGGATGTGGTTACCTAGGCCGGTCTTCATCAAGGCATGTTATGGGTTGACTCCCAGAATGCCTTCGATGATCAGTACTTTCCTTAGGCACTAAGCACTGACAGAGCCATAGAATTCATGCATCTCAAGATGTTTTCTAGGTTAGTTATGGAATATTCATCATGTTTAATATATTTACCATGCTTTTCACTACTTCTAGCTGAGGATGAGATTTTGTGTGCTATACGTTTTGAGGATAGGCTTCAGTACACCATCCGAACTCAAGTGAATTTATTTCACCTTCCAACTTTTTCTGTAATAGTAAATCAATCCCTTATCACTAAGAGTAACCTGAGGGATGGAATGAGTACTAGATTTAAATTATTAGTGTCACGGTAGGCCTGCAGTTCTTCTGGTGAAAGGAACTGTTCCCTTGAGGGTTCTCTTCAGGGAAGTGGTAGCCAGAGTATCCAATTTGATAGCTTTATGGCGTGTCATCAGTGTGGAAGATTGTGTCATAAGAAACCCCAATGTTAAAGAGACCCTATGGAGTGTTAGGTTTGTGGCTGTATGGTTCATCTTCATCACTTTTGCAGGACCTTTCCACTAACTTCGAGTGGAAAAGGATCACCATCTGCTCCACCTACAAGAGTGAGTTCTTTTGTGCCGCTTCAGGCGGGGATTTAGAATATCATAGGAAGGTCTATACAAGGAGTAGGTCATGGTCATGGTAGTTTGACCCCTAATCACCATCAATGTTAGCAGATCAGTCATGATCATTGTAGTCCATCTATTACATAAGGTCATGAATCTGGTCAGTTGCATGCTTTATAGCAGATACCCGAGGATTATGCTATGGGATTATCTACAGTATGAGGTATTATTCTAGTAGCCTCTAATATTGTCTCTCTTTTTTTAATACAGGTTCTTTAAAATCTTTTATTTCTATATCTATCGTGGAAATTTCTGGACTAATTATACAGTAACAATATAGTTTAATGAACCTCAATACACCATTGGGAATACGGATGAAGGTAATACGCCAGTGTAGGGACTTTACCCTTGATTTTGGTAGTTAACCTTTCATGTGGAATCTATTTGTTCTCGAGATGATGGGCTTCGATGTGATTCTTGGGATGGACTGGTTATTTCACTACCATCCCTATGTATACTGGTATCACCGTAGGGTATCTTATATCCCCATAATGAAGAAGTTATCTTTTTAAAGGTGAGTGGGATGTCCAGGCTAGGAGAGCTAGACCGAAGCATCTTGGGCCAGGTGAAGTGACTGACCAGATTGAAAAACTTTTCATGGAGGATTAGGGTTTTCTTCAAACTGATTTCCCTCTAGTATTTTATCATTTCAAGGAAGTCTTTCCTGATAACTTTTATGTCTTACCTTATAAAAGAGTGGTAGAGTTTACAATATAGCTTGTTCTAGGAGCATCTCCAATGTCCATTCATCCATACAGGATGGCACCAACCAAGATTCAAGAGCTCAAGTAGTAGATAGAGGACCTAGTTTCCTAAAGCTTTATGTGGACTAGTACATCCTCTTGGGGTTCGCCCGTGCTTTTTTCCAAGAATGCGGATGGTACTCTTCGTTTATGTATGGATTAGAAAAGTTTGAACCATCTTATGGTCAAGAACTAATATCCACTTACTCAAATAGATGATCTCTTTGACCAGCTCCAAGGAGAAAAGGTGTTCTCTAAGATCGACAAGAGATTGGGTTATCATCAGGTGTGATTCAGACCATCAGACATACCTCACAAAGCTTTTTGTAGTAGTTATGGTCTGTAAGAGTGTCTTGTTATATTGTTCGGTCTTACGAATGCTCCTGTCATTTTCATGGCTTTAATGAGTAGAAATTTTCACCCCTATTTGGACTCTTTTGTTGTGGTCTTTCTGAATGACATCTTGGTATATTCTCGCACTCGTAACGACCATGAAAAACATCTTGAGATCATTGTGAGTACACTAAGAGAGCATGATCTTTATTCCAATATTGTTAAGTGTGACTTCTGGATCGACAAGGTCCACTTATTGAGTCATATTATTTCAGAATCAGGAGTATCTCTTTACCCTGAGAAGGTTAGTGATGTAGTTTCCTAGGAGCATCCCAAAAAAGTGTTTGATATCAAGAGTTTCTTAGGGATCATTGGATATTATAATAATTTCATACAAGACTTTTCTTATCTTGATTCAACTCTTAATGGACTTACAAATAAGGGTGTCAAGTTCACATGGTCCGAAGAATGTGAAAAATGATTTCAGGAGATGAAAGGGAGGTTAGAATCAGCACCTATTCTGATTCTTCTAGAACCAATTAAATGTAATATCATCTTCATTGATACATCAAGAATTGGACTAGGATAATTTTTGATGCAGGAAGACATAGTCGTTGCATACAGATCTTATAATTTGAGGCCTCACGAGATAAATTACCCAATGCACGACCTAGAGCTAGCACAAGTATTCCATGCCTTACATTGATCAAGACATTATCTATTGGGTGAGTTATTTTTGGTTTATACAGATCATAATATCCTAAAGTATATCTTTTATTAGCGTGACTTGAACCTCAGACAGAAATGATGGGTCGAATATCTACAATCCTTTGATTTTGAGCTTGCCTATACAACTAGAAAGGACAATGTGGTTGCAAATGAACTAAGTTGAAAAACTCAAACGTAGGCCACATAGGAATCCAATGATGAATGGAAGTCAATGGCCCTCTTTTCTGAACTTCATCTAGATTTTCATGAAATTCACGAGAAATCTTACCTCTCGGCCTTAACAGTTACCACTTCCCTCTTTGAGAAGGTGAAGAGTAAGTAGTTTTTAAATCCTGAAGGTTTGGTTTTTGGTGAGAGTATATCAGGAGATAAACCATATATAGATTGGTCTATGGACAAAGATGATGTCCTAAATCTATATGTATGTATCTGGGTTCCTATATATATGAGAGAGGATTTGATGAAAGAGTCCCATGCTTCGTATTGGGCAGTTCATCCAGGTATCTCTAAGATGAATTGAGATATGCAATGCCAGTATTGGTGGCTTGGAATGAAATGTCGGATTTCAGGCATCATCACTAGGTGTTCCACCTATCAGTAGGTGAATTCAAAGCACCAGAGATCTGCAGTCTAATTATAACCGCTTCCAGTTCTGGAATGTAAATGGGAAGATGTTTCTATATATTTCGTAGTTAGCTTACCTAAGTCGCCAAGGGGTTGCGATGCTATTTGGGTATTCATTGACCAACTAACAAAATCAACCCACTTCATTTATATATGAGATAATTTCTCAATTGATTAATTAGGAATACTTTATGTCTATCAGATCATACGACTACATAGGGTTCCACATACTATCAATTTAGATAAGGACCCTCATTTCACATCACAGTTCTAGAAGGGTTTTTAGAAAGTTATGGGGACTCAGGTTATTCTAAGCATAATTTTTCACCCTCAGACTGATAGGAAATTAGAAAAGATAATACACATTCTAGAGGATATAATAAAAGCATGTGTCATTGATTTTGGCAGTTCTTCGGAGACGCAAACCCCTCTCATCAAGTTCACTTATAATAATAGTTTTTAGGCGATGATTATGATGTATTGTTTTGAGGCCTTATATGGAAGGCCATGTTGTTCAACCTTGTGCTAGATGGAGGCAAGTGAAGCAACCCTACTAGGTCCTAGTCTCATTCAGGAGACTTCAGAATAGGTTCAACTGGTCAAGAATCATATGACTACTGCTCAGTCAAGATAGAAATCTTTTTTCGATCACCATCGAAGATGACATCTTGAGTTCGAGGTTGGGGATCATGTTTTTCTTCAGGTATCACCCAGGCTAGGGCATAAATATTTAGGAAAGCAAGGAATGTTTTCTCTATAAGGCCCTAGCCTTAAATATTACATAATATTTAATTAATTTAATAATTCACATTGAGGATCTTTTCAGGTTTATATTTTTAGAGAATTAGGCCATAACTATTACATTACATCTCAAATATTAGAAAGTAGACACTTTTACTTAATATCCATTTTTTATAAAATAAAAACTCTTGAAAAAAAAGTGTCATGTCTAGTTCCATGTTTTTAGATATCATGACTTTTCTTTGATCCCATCCTTGACCTTATTCATATTTAAGTCCTCTAAAAAACATTTCAAATACTTGGGATGAGCATAAAAATTTTATTAAGGGATACACAAAGAAGGAAAACTGTTAGTTTTTCAAGACAACAAGTAAACCATGAATACTTTATCATAAGTAATAATTTTCACCTTTATGAAGTAGTAAATACACTTCACTAAATAAAAGATCATTTTTCACCCTTTTGTAACCAATAAATTACCATAAAACCCATAGAAATAACACATAACATATAAAGGTAACTTGGGACCTAAACATACTTAAAAGGAATAACCATACGGTTGACTTCCACACATATCACTAAATGAAATATTCATATGACTGACTTCCATACCCAATGCATTGGATGTTATAACATAACCACCCATCCTGTTTTATTATGGCACCATTTGGTTTATCACATAACCACCAATCAAATGTCCAAGTACCGTTATAAAATCATAACACATAAAATATTGAAAATATAGAAATTTCACTAATAACATTTCATTTGAAATAACAAGAAATAATTTCAAGATATTGAAATAATCAATCCATTTTAAAACCCATTTTCAATACTAAAACACCCAAAAAGAGAATAAGGGGTTTCTTTTTCATTTTAAAAAACATTAAGTCTTATAGAGGAAGCAAAATAACGATTACGACGACGGACAGGTCATTGTCACCGTATATGTTAAACAAACATTCCTTTTTGTCGTTTAGTAAAACACTTCATAGGAAAAGATTACCTTTGAATGAAACTAAAAGTAAAACGGTTTTATTATATATTGGGTAGAAGAAGGAGGTTTATATTATCAAAACATGCCTCAATAAAAGAAGATTGAGATAAAGTCCCTTACCTTGTGTCCGACTTGACTTGTTCGTTCTCTAATTTCTAGAATAATAAACTAAAGTTAATTTATACTTTATTCATAACATTTTTCAAATTTATTATTCCTTTTATATGACTTATTACCATGTTATAAACATTACATAATCATTTATCTTAATAATGGTCATTTTTTCAATATTTGGTACTTGAGTCAAAAATGAACTTCTTATAATTACAAGTTGTACATGTGGTAATTTTTACATTATCTCCTGAATGGGATTCATGATTTTGATATCATATATATCATATATTTCCAGTATATATAAGTAATTATAATAGTACATAACATTTGGAGATAAGAAATGAAATGCACCGTTCATGGAGACGGTAAACAGTACGTATGCATGAACGCTACTCTCATTTCTATTTCATATTTAATGGAATAAAAACATAATGATACAGAGTTATATTATAAATCTAGTATAATATCATATATAATTTTATTAACTCCATCCTTTATATGTTCCATGTATGGAATGAATGAGTCATATCACTTTGAGGGGGCGGTAGTCCGCACTTCCTCAAATGAAATTATCGTATTTAACCATTATCAAAAAACAAATGGTATGCTATAAATGAAAAATATAGAGCCATATAAATAATATAAATATAATATATATCATATATATATACATTTCCATCATAATGGCCACCATGAGAGGCAGTAGGAGATAATCGAACAATCATCGTTTCGGGAGGCAGTAATTCATCGTCCAGAGGAACGATATGTTCTTTACCCATTAGATGGAGGTGTGTGTAAGTGTAGTTCAAATCCTTATTATAAGAAAAACTAGTATATTTAGGATACTGGTGTTGTTATGTAAAAAATAATAATAATATCATGGGGAGTGAAGAAGTAAAATAAAAGAAGAGAACTTGAGAGAAGATGTTACCTTTTAATCGGATAACTCCCTGTGGTTTGAACCAAAAGGCTTCCTTGAAGTGCATTTTTCCTAAGTTAAGGATTATAGGAGGAGTATAGGGATGTGTGGAACGTATTTGGGTAGAGTTGGGATGATCCAATGGGTCTTGAGAGGTGTGAGTAATGGGTTAGAGGTGATGGCCTTTTATAAGGGGGAGGAGGGGTTATTTAGGAATGTTTGAAAATATTATTTTATTATAAACTGAATTTCCATTTAAAAAGGTCCTAAACACAATAAATTATAATATAAGTTGAATATTATTATAAATAAAATCATCCAATAATAATTGGATAGGTTTTGGATATTTTTTAGCCCTTATCTTCTTTATTTAAGCCTGTGTTAACTTATTTAACTTTTACCATGTCTTCTTGTATATTCATACTATATGGTTAAAATATTTACTATTAAATGCCAATAGAACCAAAATTGGTTCATTAATTACATTATCAACCCTATCTAATTAATTTGGAAGAATTTTATATTTTTTGGATTATTATATCATTTAATAAAATATTAATTGATTTAAAAACTCATTTATGTCAATTTTTATACTATTCATATCATGAATTTTTAAAAAATATAAAACAACTTTATTATTTTGATAAACCTTCATTAATTCAAATATAAAAAGTCCTTATAATTTATAAAATTCTTGTATGGCATAAAAAGGTTCAAAATAAATTTATTTTAACATTTATAATATCATTTATTTAAATCGTTCATTAATGAGGTAGTCATTACATCATCATTGTGTCATAAATAAATAAATATATTTGATGTCTAAAAATTACAAATAAATTAAAATGATTTAGAGAATCTTTGTATCTTTATAATTAATATTTATAGTCAAATATATCAATTATATAACCCTACATTAAAATTGTTTTACCAAAACAATACATGTTTATTACATTTTTATTTTTCCTTTAAATAAAAAGTTATTAATGTCGTTATCTTACCCAAATGGATTTCAAAGGACAACGGTTATACCTAAGTATTTTATTGTTCATCCATGACTCATCCATAAGGTTAGGACAAGTGTTAAGGTAATTTTTTGTTATTATAAAATAATTTTTACCTTGAATTGCCCTATTTACCTTTAACCGCGGTAAATAAAAGTAAAAAGTTACTATTCATCAAAAATTATTTTCATCTTATTGAACCACATTTTACTTACTGATTACAACCATGTATATTAGATTTTTGAAATTCAATTCACAAAAAGGAGTAAAATTTCATTTAAATGAAAAATCCGGTTTTTTAACTACTATGTAGTGTTTTCACTATTCATCAAAAATTGAATGTTTTCAGAAAAATACCAAAAATTAACCCAAAGATAATTTTGAAATTCCTAAGTCAAAAATTATGTCTATTTTACCAAATTAAAAACATAGAAATTTCATTAATTAATTTAAAATTAATTTCTGTTGTCAAAACCAAAAAACGTGTTTTTAAGAAATAATAACTATCAAAAGATTTACATTTGTTTATATCCAATTTCAAAGTGAAATTACTTCCAATGACCAACATTAGATTAAAAGGTAAAATATAATCCAATTACACTTTAAAATCAATTAAAAAGATAATCTAATAATATAAATAAATTATATTAAAAGGTAGTTTTTAATTAAAATGCAGTATTTTTCATTGTTCATTAAAAATGAACATTGTCATAAAAATACCAAAATTTCATCCAAAGTAAATTTTGATGTCCCAATTATAAATAAGAATTTAATTTTGTCAAATAGAACATATAAAAGTGAAAAATAAACTAGATTTAAAAAGGGTTCACCATCAAAAGAATCGACCTTTTAAAGAATATTAGAGTACTTATGCTTAAAATTGGATTCATTCACATTTTAAGCCTCTAAATTTTATTGGAAAAATGTAAAAACATTTAACAAACATGTATAATCATATTGTTGTTATTTATGTTCATTCCCGCAAATAAAACGACAAGGCTTTAACTAACATTTAAAATAATATTATATTATTATTTTTTTAGTATGAATCAGCCTTGTGTGCAACATGAGATTTTGGAAAAAGCCATTATTGTGTGTCAGGAACGCCATCGATCATAGCATAACCTTTAAAATAAAATTAATATTTAATTCACAAATATTAATAAATATATAAATTTTATATTCTTTATTTACCTAGAATGTTAAGTCCTTCCCCCTTTTTGGAAATTGTTTCCTCACAATTTTATTCACTTATAAAATAAGTGGGAGTATTTATCCCTCATAGCATTTTCAGATTCCCACATTTCCTCTTCAACCATATCGTATTTTGCACAAAACCTTTACCTGAGGAATTACCTTATTCTATAACGCTTTCTCTCTTAGTTCATGAATCTGGACTGGTTGTTTCTCATAAGAGAGATTCTCTTCCAACTGAAATACCTCTGGACTCAAAAACATGAGATGGATCCAGCATATACTTTCTCAAAATTGAAACATTAAAAACATTTTGTATCTCAGATAAACATGGAGTTAAATTCACTCTATATGAAACTGATCTAACTTTCTCTAGGATTTCATAGGGTCTAATTAACCTCAGACTCAGCTTTCCCTTCTCACCAAAACGCATCACACTTTGCCATGGAGTAACTTTGAGAAATACATGATCACCTACCTCGAAAGAAAGATCCTTCCTTCGATTATCCGCATAACTTTTCTGCTTACTCTGTGTTGTTTTCATGTGCTTCTGAATCAATTGAACTTTTTCTACCATCTCTTCTACCAATTCTAGTCCCACAAACTTCCTTTCACCTACTTCATCCCAAAATGATGGAGTTCGACACCGCTTTCCATATAAATCCTCAAACGTAGCCATCTGTATACTGGAATGAAAACTATTATTATAAGAAAATTCATCCAAATAAAGATGTTTCTCCCAACGTCCCTGGTAATCCATTGAAAAATCATGTAGCATATCTTCCAAATTCTAAATTGTTCATTCTGACTGCCCATTTTATTGTGGATAGAAATCTATACTAAAATTTAATTCAGTACCCAATGACTTCTGAAGGCCTTTCCAAAAGTTAGAAGTAAACCTGGGATCACGATCAGATACAATGGAGAGGGCAAATCTATACAACCTTACTATCTCTTTAACAAACAATCGAGAAAGTTGATCTAGAGAAAAAGTATCTCGAATAGGAAGGAAATGAGAAGATTTAGTCAATCGATCAACAATAACCAATATTTCATTATTACCTCGATAAGTCTTTGGTAATCCCGCGATGAAGTACATGGACACATTTCCCCATTTCCACTCTAGCACTGGTAAAGTCCGAATCATCCCTTTTGGTAACTGTCACTCTATTTTAACCTGTTAAAAAGTCAAACAATTCACAGTAAAGTCATAAATATCTCCTTTCATTCCATCCCACCAATAATACTCCCGAAGATCTCTGTACGTCTTAGTACTCCCAGGATGAACTGAAAATGGAGAACTATGATATTCACATAACAACTCATTCTTCAACTGTGAATCACAAGGCACACATAATCTATTACCAAATCTCAATATAAAATCATTATCAATATTAAAATTTAGAAACTTACCCTTCTGAACCAACTCTTCATTTTTCTGCAACTCACATTCTTCTTTCTATACTTTCTTAATTCTATCTTATAGAGATGATTTCACTAACACCTGAAACAAAATAAAGGAATTTCCTGCACCAAAAACTTATATTCCAAATTTCATCAAATCATTAATCAAAGGATCTTGTTCCAAATATAACATGGTTAATGTAGCATTACTTTTCCAACTCAAAACAACAACTAGTTTATTTTCCTTTCTCGGATGGTAATGGATCGTTCAATCATAATCCTTGATTAATTATATCCATATCCTATATCTCGTGTTCAATTATTTCTGAGTGAATATATACTTTAAACTTTTTTGGTCAGTACATATTTCACATTTTACTCCAAATAGATGATGCCTCCAAAATTTTAAAGAAAAAACAACAACAACTAATTCCAAATAATGTGTAGGGTAATTTAACTCATGAAGATTCAACTAACGTGAAGATTAAACAATTACTTGATCATTATGTATTAGGACATAACCAATTCCTTTCAACGAAGCATTAGTGTAGATAAAAAACACACAATTTTTGGAAGGCAGTTCCAAAACTGGAGCATTCGCCAATCACTTTTTAAATTCGTAAAAACAACCATCACATTATTTTTTCCAGATGAACTTAACACCTTTTTGAGTTAACTTAGTCAGTGGGCTATATAACAATGAAAAATTCTCAACAATCCTCCAGTAATAACCCACTTATCCAAGAAAACTATGAATCTCTTTGATATTCGTAGGTCTTGGCCATTCTTCAACAACTTTTGTTTTAGCATGATCAAAATTTATGCCATTTTTTGAAACAATGTGAACAAGGAATGAAATATTTTGTAACCAAAACTCACACTTTCTAAATTTCCCATACAGTTTCTTTTCTTTTAAGGTTTTCAAGACAACCCTTAAATGACTTCCATGTTTCTCTTTACTTTTGTAATAAACCAAAATATCATCAATAAACACAACCAAAAACTTATCTAGGAACTCATAGAAAATTCTATTCATAAGATACATGAATACAACAGGTGCATTGGTGAACCCAAAAGTCATAACTACAAATTCTTAATATTCATATCTATTATGAAACGTGGTCTTTGGAATATCTGCTCCTTTTAATTTCAACTGATGATACCCCTACCTCAAGTCAATCTTTGAAAAATACTGAGCTTCCTGAAGTTCATCAAACAAATCATCGATATGAGGAAAAGGATACTTAATCTTAACAGTGATGTTATTCAATTCTCAATAATCAATGCAAAGTCTCATTTAACCATCTTTCTTTTTAAGAAACAAGACAGGAGCACCCCATGGTGATGTGTTAGGTCGAATGAAACCATTATTTAATAACTCCTGCAATTGCTTCATTAACTCTAAGATTACAATTTGAGCCATTTAGTAAGGGGGTTTTGAAATTGGATTAGCATCAGGAACTAAGTCAATAGTAAATTCAACTTCTTGATTAGGTATTATACCAGGAAACTCATCAAGAAAAACATCAAGGTACTCATTTACTATTGGCACATTATTAATCTAAATAGTTCCTTTGTTTTCAAAAATATGTTCAAGGTAACATCCATTTACATCTTTTAGTAGTTTCTCAACTTCTTGATATGTTATAAAAATTAAGGGTTCTTGTTTGTACACAAACTTAAATTCTTTCTGAAAAGAATCCTCTTTAGCTCTGCAGTCAATCTTAGCATGATAAACGGAAAGCCAATTCATACCCAAAATAACATCAAATTCTACTAGAGGAAAAAAAATAAGATTTGTAGGTATATTCTTTCCACACACAAGGATAAGAAGGTTCTTATAATTTCTTTTTGTCTTAACATTTCCTCCCATTGTTTTTACCATATGTTCAGGATTCATATCGTGAGATGGAATTACTAATTTACCAGAAAACTTCTTATAAATGAAAGAATGTGTAGACCCTAAATCAAACAACACATTGTCATAATCTGACTAAAAAATAGTGTACCTAATACTACTTCATTCGATGCCCCAACATATACTAAAGTAGTTGAAAGGGATTTCATCACCCCTTTCTGCTTGCAGTCTGACTGCTTTCCCTCAATTGAGTTTTTCATTGGACACTCATTTGCATAATAACCCATTTCATTTCACTTAAAACATCTTACCACTGGCTTTTCATTGACTTCTTGGTCATCTTATTTAATGTTTCGAGCAATATGATCTAGATTACCACACAATAAGCACTTTCCAGACTTTGATAAGCATTCTCCATGATGCTTTTTACCACACTTCTCACAAGATGGGTATTTAATTTTCTTACCTCTAGGATTATTTTGATGAATTCTTTCCCTTTTCCTGCCAACTAGTCCTCTTCTTTTGATTACTCTCTTGGAACACCTGATCCTTAGAAAACTCCATTTCTACCTTCTCGGCACATCTGACAAGTTTCTCATAGCTTTTGAATTCACGAGAACCTAATTCTCTTTGATATCGTGACTTCAGTCCTGAGTAAAATCAATTTATCTTACTATTAAGATCTCAGATGAAATTTGGAGCATACTTTTCCAATCGAGTGAACTTTTCTTCGTAAGTAGCAACTATGTCATCCTCTTTCTTCAATTCCAAGAATTGTTTTTCCATCCTAATTCGAACAGTCTTAGGAAAATATTTCTCAAGAAACATAAATTTGAATTCTTCCCAAATAAGATAATAAATCTCCTCACTATCCCTAATAATTTTAACCATCAACCACCACTGATCGGCTTCACCTTTGAAATGGTAAACAACGAGACTGACATTTTGATGTTCTGAACACCCCATGACATCAAAAATATTATCCAGTGCTTTAGTCCACCCTTCAGCTATCATAGGGTCAGATGATCCTCTGAATAATGGGGGATATTACCTCATGAATTGTTATACTATATACATGTTCCTCTGGGGTTGGTTTGGTTAGTTTTGTTCATTTATACCACCACCATTTATCGCCTGAGTCAACTGAGCCATGACAACAAACTATTCAGTTCTGATTCCGACCATCTCAGGATGCTAATTTGGAAGGTTATTCTCCTCTGTATGCCTTCCCATCATAGCTGCCCTATTTTCTCTATAGAAAACCATTCTGAACACACAAATATCTTATACAAAGCAACATGGTAATCTGTAAATGCTATATAATTTAAATCTTAACATAAATTAATTTATGGATATTAATTTGACAATACCATTACTCCTAATGTTTTTTAAACTAGACTTTGATACCAACTATAAGGCCCTATACTTATAAATTACATAATCTTGAATTAAGTTAATAATTCACATTGAGGATATTTTAAGGTTTATAGATTTAGATAATTAAGACATAACAATTACATTACATCTCAAATATTGTAAAGTAGACACTTCTACTCAGTATCCATTTTTTTATAAAATAAAAACTCTTGAAAAAAAGAGTCATGTCTAGTTCCATGTTTTTAGATAGCATGACTTTTCCTTGATCCCATCCTTTTCCCTATTCATCTTTAAGTCCTATGAAAAATATTTCAAAAACTTGGGATGAGCATAGGAAGCTTAGTAAGGGATACACAAAGAATGAAAATAATTAGTTTTCCAAAAAAAAAGTAAACCATGAATACTTTATCATAAGTAATACTTTTTACCTTTATGAAGTAGTAAATACTCTTCATTGAATAAAAGATCATTTCTTACCCTTTTGTAACCAAAAGATGAAAATAAAACCCATAGAAAGCACCCATAACATATAACGGTAACTTGGGACATAAACATACTTGAAAGTAATAACCATACGGTCGTCTTCCACAAATATCACTAAATTAAATAGCCATACGATCGACTTACATACCCAACACATTGGAGGTTATAACTTAACCACCCATCTTGCTTTTTCACAGCACCACCCGTCATTTGGTTTATCACATAACCACCTATCATATTTCCAAGTACCATTATAAGATCATAAGACATAAAATATTAAAAATATAAACATTCCACTAATAACATTTCATTTGAAATCACAAGAAATAATTTCAAGATATTGAAATAATAAATCCATTTCAAAAACCATTTTCAATACCAAAACATCCAAAAATAGAATAAGGGGTTTCTTTTTCATTTTAAAAAACATCAAGGCTTATAGAGGAAGCCAAATAATGATTACGGTGGTAGAGAGGTCATTGTTTCCACATACATTAAAAAATTTTCCTTTTTCCCATTTAGTAAAATGATTCATAGAAAAATATTCCATTTGAATGAAAGTAAAATTCAATGGTTTTTATACACCGGGTAGAACAAGGAGGTGTATATTATCAAAACATGCCTCAATAAAAGGAGATTGAGACGAAGTCCCTTACCTTGTGTCTGACTTGACTTGTTCGTTCTGTAATTTCCTGAATAATAAACTAAAGTTAATTTCTACCTACTTCAGAACCTTTTTCAAATTGATTATTCACTTTATATCACTTATTACCATATTATAAACATTACATAATCATTTATGTTAATAATAGTCATATTTTCAATATTTGGTACTTGAGTCAAAAATGAATTTCTTATAATTACAAGTTGTCAATGTGGTCAAAATTACATTATCTCCAGAATTATTTTCATGAATTAGATATCATATATCATATATATCTAGTATATATAAGTATTTATAATAGTACATAACATTTGGATATAAGAAATGAAATGCACCGTTCTTGGAGACGATAAGCCGTACGTACGCATGAATGCTACTCACATTTCTATTTCATATTCAATGGAATGAAAAAATAATGATACATAGGTATATTATAAATAAATTATAATATCTTATATAATTTCATTAACACTTTCCTTTATATGTTCCACGTATGGCATGAACGAGTCATATCACTTTGAGGGGGCGGTAGTCTGCACTTCCTCAAATGAAATTATCATATTTACCCATTATGAAACCCATAAAGGTGTGTTGTAATTGAGAAATAAAGAAGCATATAAACAATATGAATATAATATATATCACATATAAACATAGTTCCATCATAATGGCCACCATGAAAGGTAGTATGAGATAATCGAACAAGCATTGTTTCGTGAGGCAGTAGTTCACCATCCAGAGAAACAGTATATTCGTTACCCATTAGATGGAGGTGTGTGTAAGTGTAGTTCGAATAATTATCATAAAACCTAGTATATTGAGGATAATTTTGTTTTTATTTAAACAAATAATAAATATATAATAGGGAGTGAAGAAGTAAAATAAAATAAGAGAACTTGAGGGAAGATGTTACCTTTAAATCGGGTAACTCCCTTTGGTTTGAACCAAAAGGATTCCTTGAAGTGTCTTCTTCCTAAGTTAAGTATTCTATGAGTAATAGATGGATGTTGGTAGATTATTTGGTAATATTTTGTACAATACAAGGGTGTTTTAGAGGTGTGAGTAATGGGTTAGAGGTGATGGTCTTTTATAAGGGGGAGGAGGGGATCTTTAGGAAAGTTTGAAAATATTATTTTATTACAAACTGAATTTCAATTTGAAAAAGTCCAAAACTAAATAAATTCAAATATAATATGAATATTATTAGAAATAAAATCATCCAATAATAATTGGATAGGTTTTGGATATTTTTTAATCCCTATCTTCTTTATTTAACCCTTTGTTAACTTGTTTAACTTTTGTCATGCCTTCTTGTATATTCATACTATATGGTTGATATATTTACTATAAAATTCCAATCGAACCACAAGTGGTTTATTAATGACATTATAATCCTTATCCAAGTAATTTGGCATAATCTTGGAATTTTTGAATTATTATATCATTTAATAAAATATTAGTTGATTTAAAAACTCATTTATGTCAATTTTTATACTATCCATATCATGACTTTTTAAAAAATCCAAACCAACTTGATTATTTCAAAAAACCTTCATTAATTAAAATATAACCAGCCATAATAATCTATAAAATACATTGATGGCATAAAAAGGTTCAAAATAAATTTATTTTAACATTTATAATATCATTTATTTAAATCATTCATTAATGAGGTAATCATTACATCATCATTGTGTCATAAATAAATAAATTTATTTGATGTCAAAAAATTATAAATAAATTACCATGATTTAAAAAATAGTTTTAGTTTTCTAATGACTATTTATAGTCAAATATATCAATTATATAACCCAACATTAAAATTGTTTAAGAAAACAATACATTTTTATGATATTTTTATTTTTACTTTAAATAAAAAGTTATTAATGTCATTATCTTACCCAAACAGCTTTCAAAGACCAAACGTTATACCGAAGGATTGTATTGGTCGGCCATGAATCATCCAGTAAGGTTAGTACAAGTGTTAAGGTATTTTTTTATTATTATAATATTATTTTTACCTTGAATTACCCTATTTACCTTTAATTGTGGTAAATAAAAGTCAAAAGTTACTATTCACCAAAAAATATTTTCATCTTATTGAACCAAAGTTTACTTAATGATTACAACCATGTATGTAGTATTATTTAAATTTAATTCACAGAAGTAGTAAAATTTCATTTTAATGAAAAAGTCGGTTTTTTAACTACTATGTAGTGTCTTCACTATTCATCAAAAATTGAACGTTTTCAGAAAAATACCAAAAATTCACCTAAATATAATATTGATATTCCAAATTTAAAAATTATGTCTATTTTATCAAATTCAAAACATAGAAATTGCATTAATTAATTTAAAATTAATTTCTGTTGTCAAAATAAAAAAAAGCATGTTTTTAAAAAATAATAACTATCAAAAGATTGACATTTGTTTATATCCAATTTCAAAGTGAAATTACTTCCAATGACCATAATTGGATTAAATGGTAAAATATAATCCAATTACACTTTAAAACCAATTAAAAATATAATCTAACTATATAAATAAATTAGATTAAAAGGCAGTTTGAATTAAAATGCAGTATTTTTCAAAATTCATTAAAAAATGAACATTATCGGAAAAATACCAAAATTTCATCCAAAGTAAATTTTGATGTCCTGATTCTAAAAAATAATTTTATTTTGTCAAATAGAACATATAAAAGTGAAAAAAAAACAAGATTTAAAAAGGGTTCACCATCAAAAGGCTGTAAATCAACCTTTTAAAGAATATTAGAGTGTTTATGTTTAAAATTGGATTCATTGACATTTTAAGCCTCTATATTTTATTGGGTAAATTTAAAAACATTTAAAAAACATGTATAATCATATTATAGTTAGTTTTGTTCATTCCCGCCAATACAATGGCTAGGTGTTAACTACTATTTAAAATAATATTATATTATTATTATTTTTAGTATGACTCAGCCTTGTGTGCACATTGAGATTTTGGAGAAACCCATTGTTGCATGTCAGGTATTCCATAAAACATAGAATCCCCTTTAAAATAAAATTTATATTTAATTCAAAAATATTAATAAATATGAAAAGGTCATATTCTTTATTTACATGGGATGTTACAGTCAACTCGTTATATCAGGTTGTTCGAGATTCTAGAGAGAGTCGGGCTAGTAGCCTATCAGTTGCTACTACCTTAAAGGTATCATTCCATGCATGATGTATTTAATGTCTCATAGCTTTTCCAATATCATTTTGACCTTTCACTTACCTTTTATCCTGAGGAAGTTGAGTTAGATGTCGATGCAACCTTTGAGGAGTATCTAGTATGCATCATTGACCGAAGCATGAAGGCACTCCAAGGCAAGTCTATCCATCTCGTATGGGTGCTATGGTAGCACGGCCAAGTATAGGATGAGAATTGGTAGAGGGAAGATGATGTATGTTCCCAATGGCCATATTTTTTCTCAAATAGTGTCTCGTTACCCTTGGAAGGAGAACTCAGGGGGTGAGTTCTTTTAAAGAGGGAAGACTGTAAGAACCTAGATTTTCAATAAGGTATGGATCCTTTAATTTTCCATCTAAATCTATACTTTGGACCTAATATGGATGCCTAATGAGTTATTAAAGGTTTTGAGGGTTTCTGGGGCTTGTTTGGAGCCCAGAACCCATCTTTTTGGAGAAAAAAGACTCTATGCATGGTTTAGTGTAAACCGTGTGGATGGTGTTTTTTTGTAAATATCATCCTCGCACGGTTGGCACACAACTGTGCAGCCTAATCATGTGAGCACCCCTTTTTTCCTAGGAACCTATGCATGGGTTGTCCACGGTTTGAAAAACCATGCAGACCAAACCGTTCAGGTAGAGCCATCCCGCACGATTTTCCCACGGTTTGACAAACCGTGCGCATGCTATTTTGTTGGGTAAATTTCTTGTTTTTCCCTTAATGATCTATTAATCATCTTCTTTCATCCCTAATCTAAGAACCAGTGGGATTGACCTATTTTTCTGTCAATTGGGGTCTTTTTGAAGATCTAAACTTGGGATCAAAAGATATCCTTCATCTGGCATCTGATCGTGCTTCTGTTCATCATGTTGGATGTGCAATGGTAAGTACTTGAGTTCTCTTTTACATATCTTCTTCTCTTTTTCTCTCGACCTAGATATAACCATATGAGCATTTTTCACCTTTTCTTAGATCTACTCTGATCCAAGTAAAATCAAGGGCTGATACTAGAGGAGAAGGATCGTACAACCCTAAGGTGGGTGGTCTATAACTTTTCCCTAAAGTTCATTGTCTTTGGAATGTTCATGTGGGTCCCACCAGTTTCATTGGAAACTGTTTCTTAAATTAATATTCTATGATTATAATTATTATAATTATATGGTTATGATATTTTTCAATACGTGATTAGTTGTTAGTGGTTACACCCACAACTCAATCTTTCTCATGTTGAAATTTATGCCATAATTGGATTTTAGTGTTTCGGCACATTTGAGCCATCGTTCAGGTGTGCCTTTGCCTGACCTTTATAAAGGTGAGTCTTCTTATAATAAATGGTGTGTTATTAATGAGAAGTGAATAATGGCATGTACCATGTATGCTCAATAATTGACCCGCCTATGGTAAGTGCTTTCAAATGATTATTAAATGTGAAATAAGAAATGTCAAGTATACTAAGTATATAACTTGTCTTTAACAAATGAGATTGAATAAAGGTTACATGTCCTTAGCACCCCTTTCTATGTTAATGAATGGTAGAGGAGTGAACCTCTATAATTTAATATTCTTTAATAGTTAATTAATACTTGAATAAATGGTTGAAATGTTACTTGCCCTATCCATACTAATGGAAGACAAGGCTTGGACGAATAAATAAACAGTTGCAAATCTACTTGACCAATCAACACTAATGGAAGGAAAGACTTAAACCAAATTAATTATTACATGATTACCATATCAAATAGTATTGGATTTAGTCAATCTCACATGGGATTCTAAGAGGAGAATACCTTGGGTCTCAGGAACCCCATTATGATTCAAGGATGTAGTTTACTTAGGTTGATACCCACCTAGACTTCGGTTCTTGTCAATTCCTTAGATGCGTGGTATACTACCATAGGGTCCTTTTCATTATTACGTTATACCTTGGATACACTCCTTGGATCCATAATTGACTAGTAGGTTCCATAGTGAAATCCCATCAGACCCTTTCCTTTCTTAGCCTTGTTTTAAAGTGGTCGACAGCCTTGGACTCGGTAGGTTCCTTATTATGGAATTCCTTGGATTACACTCCTTTGATTACACTCTTACCCATTAGCTAGAATTAGATACTACTTATTTATCATTCCATGAGATCTATGTTACCTTTATTATTACCCAATAAATCCCTCACTGGATATCATTTTTAGGTTTCCTTGTAACATCTTGAGACCTTTACTACTTATAATATCATGAGGTGATGTCAATGCTGGATATGCCCCACATGAGCTATTAACATTAAATGGTAATTGATTAATTAATTAACTGTTTACATATTTAGACACCTACCGAGGGCTGTTGAAGGTACTTGGGTATTTAGATATTTTTTTCTGCTTGCTTTACCTTATATATTCATGCCTCCACATTGCTATATTCTGTTATACGTGTCGGATGTTATAGACACTATTGGTGGTGGACCACTAAGAATTATCTCACACCCTATATAGGTGTTGTTTGGTACCTAGAGTATATTACATTACTATAAGTATTTACAAATGGAAGCATACATCTTCCAACACTTGATTATGTGCTAATAGGATAGAGCTTGATAGAAGATGACCGAGTAGGATCTCGGGATTCTTGGAGTAGCCTTTGTTTTTTTTACTTTGTATAACATGTTATGCTTGATGTCTTGTATCCTTGTTCTCCAATTTTATAGTTAAATATCCTTAAATTATCATTGTTCTAGTTGATATAGTTATTGTTACTCTCATTTATCTATTGGATCAATTTTCTTCCAATGTTTAATTATATTACTTCCATTGTTTATTATTCCTTTACATTCCTTTCACTATACTACACTCTACTAATGAGGGAATAGTCCTCCCACGGATACACCCTAGGCCCTCACTTCTAGTCAGAAGCCTCTAGAATTTGGGAAGATGTTATTTAGGCCTTGTATCCCACCGGTATTGGGTAACCCATTGAGTGGCATTCGGGTCTGGGTCGTCACATATGTACCAAGTGAAGAAATGAATAAACATAAAATCCACCCTCTTGTTTCACTCCCACCTAAGAAAGTTATAGAAACCATACTTGATATTTGTTTTTTGTAATATATTAATTTTTAATTATATTCTTTAAAACTTTATATATATCACAAATTTCCTTCCTTCAATGATTTCCAACACTACCAAAAACTTAATACACATCATTAAACTATTATTGTATTAGAAAAATGTATTTATATAGCTTAAATGATTCTTCAAGAATGGACTTGTAGGGTTATAAGATCCTATTTTTTATATGTATTTATTTCTTTAAAAATGAATATTAGTGAATAAAATAATATGGATATTAATCAAAAATCGGTGGATCCCAATCATATGACAAAAGAGTATGAGAATGGGGTGAAAGAGTTCATCGTGATTTCAAAAGATTAATCATATAACCTTTCTCAAAACCTTTTTCCATGATTATGATATTTTAATTAAAGATTAATTAGTCCAAAGGAGTTAGGAAAACACTTAATCTATCATGGAATAGAATGAAGATAAAAATATTGTACTAAACATGGAAAAAATTGAATATATATAGTGATTTGGATAACAATGCATTTTATGGATCATTTAATATGATTACAAGTGTGAACAATGTTAAACATTGTATTGAGGGTATGATTACAGGTGTGAATGGTGATGAAGATCATATTGATGAAATAATAATGATATTCGAAGATGAACTTCATGGTTGTCCAAAACTACTTTAGAAGTTAAAGAGTTGTTAAAAGACACCATTGTATGTCGATAGTAAAAAAATATATAGCATTATCATCTATACTGAGGCTATATATTGGAAAATAATGAAATAAATGGAGTGAAACTATTTTTACTCAACTAATTGATATCTTGAATTATAAGCTACTAGAAGATAATGAGCTTCCCGACTAAGAAAATGACAGTAAAAAAGGTACATTCAATGGGTACAATCTATGAATGAATACATTATTTTTCATATGATTTTATACTATCTAACAAGGAGTATGGATTACATAATAAATACCCAAAATGTGGTGCATCTTTATACAATAAAGATGAATAAAATCCTTCAAAATATTTATGGTAATTTCCAATCATTACAAGGTTTAGGAACCAGTAAGATGTGAGGAGACTATAAGGAAATTGATGTGGAATGTAGCTACAAGAAATCAATATGGGAAGCATTTTCATCTATCTAACTCTTCTCTATGGAAAATTTTGATTATGAGTATCTTGAATTTGGAAACAAGTTGATAAACCTTCATCTTGTGTTATCTATTGATGGAGTAAATCATTTAATTTTTCAAATAAACGCTCATAATATATGGCCAGTAATGTTTTTAATTTTAAACATGCCACTATGGTTATGAATGAAATGAAAATACATTATGTTTTCTATGCTTGTATCAGGACGAAAACAACTCAGTAATGGAATTGATGTTTATTTGGATCCATTGATCAAAGACTTGAAATTTAATTCAAATTTAGGTGTTACATTATATGATTATTATTGAAATGAATATTTCATATTGAGAGCCATGTTTTATGGGATAATAAATTAATTTATTTTTTAGGGATATTTTCTATGTTATGGAATTAATGGAACTCAATGGTGTCCCATTTTTGAACAAGGTAAACACTCAAATAGGTTGAAACATTCATCGAAGATTGTGTTTCTAGGAAACTATAGATTTTTACCTTGATTGGATAAAGACCAATCTTAATGACAACATTATATGGGTATTCAAAAGAAGGTACAACACCATCTCCAATAATAGGTGATCAAATATATGGAAATGTAAAAGTTATAGACACCACTTTTGGTAAACCTTATTTGAAAGCCCCTACTAAAACCAATTAGAAAAAGTGATCATTTTTTAATTAATGTACTAAAATTGTCTGTATGTTAGAAATTTTGTTTTGATTTTATCCATGTGGAAGAAAATATTTTTGATATTTTCATTGTAAATTTAATAAATTAAACTAGAAAAATAAATGATGACATTAATTCAAGGTTGTACATTATTTATATGGGGATATGGGAATCGTTGGAACCCATAAAGGGTAACAGAAAGACTTTTCTACCTCCAACGACTTAAAAACATTCTAGGAAAGAGATATATTGGTTTTACAAATTAATTAATGATGTTAATGTTCCATAAGGGTATTCATAAAATGTAAATAATATTGTACCAATGGATGATTTAAAGTAAAAGGGCCTTAAATCACTTGACTATCCTGTTTTGATGAAATATCTGATGCTTGTAGCTTTACATAGCATTTTACTTAAGAATGTTCATCTTGAATTAACCAAGATCTTTTTCTTTTTTAAATATATATGCAACAAATTCATATACCCAATGAAATTTAAAACTATAGAAAATGATGTTATATCATATTATGTGGATTAGAAATGTTCTTCCCACCTTTATTCTCTTATGTGATGGTTCACTTAATGGTTCAGTTATTTAGAGATATCTAACTATGTGGTCCTTTCCATTATTGATGAATGTACCCCCATTGAATGTTATATGAATATTTTGAAAGGTTATGTCAAAAATTGAAGTATACCAAAAGGTTTAATGGTGGAGATATATATTGTTGAGGAAGCCTTTGAATCCTTAACGACTACTTGTGTAATGTGGAATGAATTGGTCTACCAAATTATCATCACACCAGGAGAATAGTGGATGAATGAATTTCTAGAATATAAGTTTTTTAATATAAAATAGATAGTGGGAGATGGATAAAAATTAATATTTTTATACAAATTTGGAGGTAGTTCCATATGGTAAAACCTATAAAGAAATTATTAGGCATTTGAATCCAATGGATGAAAGATGGATATCAAATTAACATAATAGATATTTTATATGATGTATTAAACATTATATTTTAAATGATTCAGTTTTAAATATCAATTCAATTTATAAACACCTTCAATGGATAACAAGAGGACCAAGTGCACGTTTATTATGTTATAATGGTTAAATTTTATATAAAAAGGAACATGATGAACAAAGTACAATAAAAAATAGCAGAGTTACAATTATGTTTGAAATTATGCATGTATCTTCTAATAAGTATAGAAATATAATTTATAAAAATATGTCATATTTTGAAATCATCGGAAAAATATGGTAGTTGGATTATATAAAATTCCAAGAGTTTATTTTTTAATGGAAGTGGGTTGATAAAAGGAGTGCAATTAAAATCAATGAATTGAGATTCATGAAAATGGATCTATGTAAGGTGTGGTATAATGACAAACCATTTGTAATGTAATCATATACAGTATAGGCATTTTATATTCCAGATCCTATAAATAGAAAGTGCTCAATTATTCTGTTATCAACTAAACCCATTTAAGGTTAGGAAGTCAATTCAATACAGGATAACCCTTTCATCGGGATGTCATAATAATTTTGTGGTGTTTCCAATATATATAGGTTATTTTATGTCATTGGGGACCACACTGAGGGGATTTGGATACTCGATAGAGGGGTCAAATACCTCTAACCATTAAAGAAAGAAAGTCTTGAATAATCAAGTTATATTTCTTGCAATATACATCACATTAAATCGTATTATTTTATGTTCACTACTATATTTTTGTAATCATAATTAAATTTTCAATCACTTCTATAGATAATGGATTCTTCACATGTCGATGCTCACAATACTATGAAAAAATAAGTGTATCAACATCATGATTCTCACAATGTTTAGGAACAACAAGTTTCTCCACATGGGAATGCTACTAATCATGAGGAACATCATATTCACAATGTTGATGTCAAGGAAATGGTAGAAAGTGAACAACCTATGTACCAAAAAAATAATCATCATACTACGTGGGTGTAAATAAAAATTAATAAGGGAATAAGTAGAGGAATCAAATTTGAAGTTGGATGGAATGAATGTGACAAACGTGGTAAACCTAAAAAGCCTATTTGCATTAGTTATATTGGACTCACCACCCAAATGTACATGTTTATTGATGTAGATATGTAAAAAAATGGTGTTTTCATGGTTAAGACTCCAATTTGGGAAGATATTAGGGTAGCAATATGATATAATTTCATAAATTTACTAAAAAAATGATGAAACATCGATTTAATCTTCATTATCCCTTGTAGAGTGCATTTATAATAGATGAATGCCAAATGAAATTTTTATTAATGGTGTCTGGAGAGTCCCATAGGTACATTAAGACAATTCTTTGAAATTTTTATCTCATGGATGCTGAATGGAAAGTAAACCCACACCCACCACAGATGTATGTACACATAATAAACCAAGAAACATGGAATTCATTTATTAGTCATCGTGAGGAGACATCTTTTCAGGTACATTGTGACTGGTAATACATTACAAGATAATATGTATATTAATCACATTTATTGTGAATTTTTAATTTATAAAGCATAAAATGAGTGATAAAAATAAGCTACATGTAGAAAAACTAACTTACCTCTACCATAAAGTGAAGATGGGGTTTACTTCACTTGAAAAAAATGGCATGTGTTTTAAATCTATAGTAATACATTTATGTGGCCTGAAAAAAACATAATTATGTTCCATTATTTATAGATAGATTAATAAATCAAAATACAAATCCACATTCATCCCATTTCATATGATATGGAAAGAGGCTCGTTTAAATAAAGACGAAATAATAATAAATGAAAACACACAAAAAGTATGGTAAGCAGGTGAATGTTGTTGGAGTTGGTGTTCTAAAACCAACTATTTATTCTTTTGATTACATATATATTATAAGATTTTAATACTAATAAAACATATTATTATATATTTTTCATTGTTCTGCATGACCTTGATGTAATAATTTTCTAGGTTATCTACCATATTGAAATTAGCAAAGTAGTTCCCCCCTATGATGAGAACATTGAAATTACATATTAGAATTATTAAATCTATTTTTGAGGGTGGATAATATTCTATGATTCGTCACATATTATGTTGACTTTTTGTTGTGAGTACTCGAAAGTGGATGAGAATTCATCTCATGAAGTTATTATTTGGTAATCACCAAGTTGGAAGATTATGAGAATTCATCTAAAAGTGGGAACTCTGCATGTTTTTGTGTTACTGAGTATTTCTATCTGTGAGGGTTTGTAATGATGCTTAAACATTAAGATTATCATTAATGTATTTCATGAGAGATTTATTGACCACAACCGCGATGCCATATATTTGTGGTAAGTATGGTATATTGGGTGTTTCATGAATGGAATTCCTTTTATAGATAATTCAAAGAAGGATTTTTCACTTCCATGTATATATGGATGTTGATATCTCAAACCATTGATTAAAATGAAATCAGCGTATTAAATTTTGTATCCATGGTATAACAACGTATTCATTTCAAATAGTCAAAGAAATATGTATGAAGTATATAGGTTGATGACTCGTATGTGAAACATGATTGATGATATATCATTCCAAAAGGATTATATTACACATAATGTACTCCTATGTCATTTTCAATGTTATGAAATTATGTTCTTTCTTGGGTTCCTTGACTCATTTCTAGATAATAATTTTAGACTTTATGCAAACCCCCCAAATGCTAATGAGAAATAATCCTTGAGGGTCACACACTAAGTTTTTTCATAGATCTTGATTAATTTTTATGTTATTTTAATTATTGGAATAAATATTATTCTCAAGAACAAGAAATAATTTTATTCAAGTTTTATTGATCATGAATATTTAATAAATATTTATTCTCCAGATTTTGAATAAGTATATTTTTATTTATTTATTAAATATTTATTAAATATTTATTTTCTAAAATATGAATAGAATATTTATTTATAAATAAATACTTAACAAATACTTGATTTGGGATTCGATAAAAGCCAGAAAATTGAGTAGAACAAGATCTCTTCTGGTGAAAAATATTAATTTACAGGAAGGTAAAATAATATATATTTTTACCCCAATTAACGCAATCCATAAAATAATAATATTTATATTTTTATATAGAATGGGGTAAGAATATGATTATTAAATTATTTAAGGGTTTTTGTGGAATTAAATAATATTTTTAACCAAAAATGTAACTCTATAAATTGGTTGTTATTTTTAATTTGTAGGGTTAATCAAGAGATGAGAATAATTGTACACAACAGAATTCTCTCTCAAATTTATATTTGTATCCTCATATCAAGAATGAAAGGAAAATTTAAAATCATTTAAGCCCAAAGAAAATTGTAGTGATCAAGATGAACAACACAAGATTTTTTATCAGCCTCGCTAGCACCCATCTATTTATTGGCATCATTTGGACTTCAAAGGATCATGTGTGGATCACCTTTAGAGCTTTTATACACATGTATCCTACAAGAAAAACAAAGGTAATACAAAAAGGGTTTTTTAGATGGTCAAAAACATCATCAAAGAATGTTCCTAAGATGATGACACCTTTCATCAAATCTAAATTACATTAATTAGAAAGTTAGAATGCATAATATTATCTCTCTAGGTTCTAAGATGATAGACTACATTTCATCATTCTCTCCTTTATTATGTATGACCTATGTGTCCAAAGTTATTTATGAAATTCCACATAACCAATCCTTTTGTTCCCCAAACCTATGTGAGAGTTATAAATACATGTAATAAAATGAGTATATCAAGGAACATAAGGTCATTCAAGATGGATTTGAGATGATTCAAACCCAGCTGATACACAGGTGGAAAAATGGAATGTTGCAACTCATGCTATGACTGGAACGATGAGTTATTCCACTAGGTCATAAGTTGATTTATTATCCGCTAAATAAATCAAACATTAGACAAAATCATCATCAGTTTATTTATTTATTTATTTATATTTGTCTTAGGTATTATTTATTTTATGTATGCAAGACCATGATCACCTAAATAAATGGAATAATTTACAAAGAAAAAATTTCAATAAATGTAATATGCATAAATTATTTATCAAAACATAGTTAATCCCTAAAGTAAAATCTTATAATATTAACATGACATGTAAAAGATAAAATTTATGCATAATAAATAAAATCCCTCAACTAAATATTAAGTTACACTAGGCCTATAATTACTTTATTAGGAATAAAATCCATAGAACTATGTATTTTTTCGACCCTCATTGGGACACTTACTTTTAAAATGGAGTTCATATGATGGTTTGGGTTGACATAATGAATTTACATCAATATAAGTAGGTCATTCAAGACTTGATGTAACTTGGAGGCATGTGTTGAGGAAATACTAGTCAGGATTTTTTAATTGGGGATTCCACTCAACATATCAAGAAACTAGAAACACTAAGTTGGAAAAGACCAGCCTACCAAAATAACTTTGAGTGACTGACTGAGCCCTCTCTCAGTCTATGATAAGGGGAATATGGATCCTTTAACTAGAATGTCTAAGAAACTAGACATTCCATGTTTAGTGGTGAGGGTTTTTTGATCTTTATAAAGCAGTGATATGATTAATAAAATTAAAATTATTATTATGTATGAAATATTTTTTAATCCAGAAAAGTGTTAACAATATTCAATTTTAAAATTTTATAATAATGAAATGTTCATCATCCACAATTTATCTATGATCAATATTTGAGAAAGAACACCTCCTTACTAGCAGTAAAATCTAGGAATGGCTCAAACACATTCATTTTGTGTTTCTCCATGAATGAAAATCTTACCTTCTTTAATCCTCATTACCTTATTAGCCTATAAAGGAGGTGATTGATGAAGATTTTTTTGTCTATGATAAACACTAGAGAGATGTGGATGTTTTTTAGTGTTTAATTATCTCATCTATGTCTAGTGAATTCATGAAGTCTCATGAAGAAATGGATACTTATAGAATGATCTAGAATCTCTATGGATAGTATTAGATGAGATATATAATGGAATGGTTTGATATTTATAAGGAAAACTTTTTGAATAATCTTGGAGAAGGTGAACTAGTTGGTCCTCATATAGTCAAAATCATTGGCTACATTGAGCGTCGATAGATTCTAGGGTTTAAAATTATTAATGACCTATGCACTGAACACATTCTTAAATCACTCCCTCAAATATTATCATGATTCTTTGTTAGTTTTAATATGAGAAATTTTGAGAAGTCTATCCCATATCTTCTCACTATAATTCTCCATGTTGAAAGGACACAAAAAAAATCATTCCATCCTTATGGTGAACAAAATGAAATGATATGTAGATATATTTAATACCAAATATTCCCCCTAATTCCCTTCCAAGAATATAAATATCAAGGGTAATAAAAGGGAATAGAATGTTATCTATTTCTCATGTGGAAAGAAAGTCCTCTGGAAGAAAAATTGCACCCATGAAGAGTAGAAAGGGGATGTTTCAGGTTTGTTTTTTATTGATAAAAATTTATCTTTCTATATAAATTTTGTTTATATATAGCATGTGGTGATAACATATGTATTCAAATATAGGAACTAGGTATATTATAGATTATTGACCAAGGAGAAGTTGATCTATGAGTATTCAGTAGAGCCAGACCTTCTTATGTGGCTATCAGGGACTACCACCTCATGTTGCTGATGATACTGGTCTTGGGTCTAAAATATTTCTATTTTGTGAAATATATTACCAAACACATTTTTTTGGTATCCATACATGAAACTGATGGATTTATTTTCATGTTTGGGAATAAATGTTTCTTTTTCTAAAGATAAAATATGTTATGGCATTGTATATTTAACTAACAGTCTTTTTGTGTTAGGTTACATGAACCAAGTAATGGAAATTGATAACAAAACGACATCACATAGATCATAAAACACCCAACTATATTAACACCAGCTAAGTCATGTGAATGAAAAGTGATCAAAATAATTACACCAATATGGATGATTAGATTCTTTTGAACTAAAACCAATTAGTATATTTCACACATGATCATATGGAAAAATGACCAATTTCCCCTATATTGGAAAATGTGAAAGAGATAAAGAGATTCTTGAATTTGTTTATATTGATATGTGTGGACCATTTACTGTTAAAGAAATAGGTGGGTACTCATACTTCATAACTTTTACTGATGATTTCAGTAAATATGTATATGTTTATTTGATGATTTGTAAGTTTAATTACTTTGAGAGATACAAGGAATATAAGAATGAAGCTAAGAACCATCTTGGTAAGATTATTGAGAAACTCCACTCATACCATGGTGGAGAATATCTTAATAAAGGCTTCACTGATTATTCGTAGGATTTTGGGATTCTATCCCAAATCAATCTTTTGTAAACACCACAATGGAATGGTGTAAGAAAAAGGATAAATTTTTCCATATTAGACATGGTGTGATCATTGATGAGTTATGTGGGTATTCTAATATCCTTTTATGGATATACATTACATACATTTTCACAAATAATAAACTATGTTCCAATTAAAGTGGTGGAGGTTATTCTATACCAATTATGGAGTGGAAAGAAACCTTTATTTCCATACTTACATGTGTGGGTTGTGAATAATTTTAAGGCCTCTTTATTCAACAAACTTTCACCCCAAGGCACAAAGTGTACCTTTATAAGATACCCCCATAGAAAAAAGAGGATCTTACCTATATTACCCCTTTGTAAAAAATGTAATAGTAGAAAGATGCACAATATTTCTTGAGAGGGGAACATAAATAAAAGAGATAGTGAAAGAGAGAGATACTTTTGTAAAGTCTTGGATTAAGGTTCATAAGATTTGGGACAGAAATAGATTCCCCAAATCCACATGGAAGAAGATGTTCTAGAGACACAATTACTATATAATAGTACTAGAGAGGTTTGAGAACATGAAAGATATGGTTTTCTGGTCACTCAGGGTGGTGAATCATTATTATTTGTTAATAATGATCCTATAATATATAAGGATGTGTTATGTGGAACAAATTTTACTAAGTGGAATGAATATATGAACTCTGAAATTGATTACAATTATAAAAACCATGTTTTTATTTGGGTAGATCCAATGATGGATTTAAATATAATTATTTGTAAATGGGAATTCAAGAAGAAACTAGACATAGATTGATAGTTCAATACATATATGGCATGACTGGTTGAAATAGGGATCAAATAGTGTCAAGGCATAGACTATGATGAATCCTTTTCAACAATTTCATTTTTCAAATCCATCATAATTCTATACGGAATTATGGATTTACTTGACTATAAGACTCAGAAAATGGATATAAAAATATATTTCCTTAATTTGAACCTTTTGGAAGAGGTCTTTATGACATAATCTAAAGGTTTTGTGACTATAAAGGATGCCAAAAGGTACATAAATTTAAATGATCAATTTATAGATAAAATCAAGCATCAAGGTCATGGAACATTTAGTTTGATGTGGACATATGAGAATTTGGTTTTGTAAGGAATGAATGTGATCCTTGTGTATATATAAGGATTATTGGGAGTGAATTTATTTTCTTAAAAGTATATGTCAAAGAAATACTAGTAATTGGAAATGAAATATCTTTCTTACAGTCAGTAATGTCATGATTTAATAAATACTTCTCTGTAATGGACTTAGGTAAAGTAATATATATTCTTGGGATCAAAATCCATCATGATAGATCCAAGAGATTACTCAACCTAATTCAAGGTATATATATTGAAAAGATACTAAAGATATTAGATATGGAAAAATCTAAGAGGGGATTGTTACCAATATCACATGACATTCATATTTCTAAGAAAACGTGTCCTCAATAGACAATGAACATACTTCAAAATTACTATCCCTTGAGGGACTTTTCTCAAATATATGAAGTCACAGTGAGATGAATATCCATAAAATACAACATGGAATACCCCTTAAATAAGGACTTAACTCATAAAAAACATGATCATCATTTGAGGTCTGGTGGACTAAAATTTATAGGTATATGGATCTAGTCCTAATGTTGTTTTTTAGAGTTTATGTTCTAGGTTCAACTATTTATACATTGGATTACATGTATAATTGAATATTTGAATATTAATATAACAAATTATTATATTTTTTCACTGTTCTTCATGAATTTGATGTAATAATTTCCTAGAATATCTATAAAATTTAAAAAGATATAGAGGTTTCATGCTATGATGAGAACATAGAAATTCCATGATGATATTCTTAAACCTTGTTCTTGTTTTTGGAAAAAATTATATGATGGGGAAGATAGTATGTTGTGTTTTAACTGTGATTACTCATAATCATATGATACTTCATCTGGGGATGTTTCCACTTGGTAATCTCCAAGATGTAAGATTGTGAGAAAAGGCCCTCTAGGAGGAATTCTAAATGTTTATGTGTCATCATATATTCTTATCCACGAGTGTGTGTAATGGTCTTTAGACATTAATATTATCATTTACACATATAGAGACTCATACAATTATATTAACTAACCAAAACCATGATTCCATATGTTTGTAGGAAGTAGGGTATGTTGGGTGTATTATAAATGACATTTCATTAATGGATAAATTGATGAAGGTTTTCTACCATATATATATGGAAGTTGATATCTCAACCCATTAATTGAAATAGTAATGTCTCGTTTAATTATATGGTCATGGTGTATTGACATGTTTATTTCATATTTTCGAAGAAAGATGTATCAAAAATATAGGTTGATGAAACAGATTTGCAACCTACTTGATGAGATATTGTGATAAATGGATTATATTACAAAGAAATAACTCATATGTGGTTGTTAACATTGTGATATTAAGTTTCTTCCCTTGGGTGTCTTAACCGATTTCTAGACAGTAATCATGGACTTTAGACAAACCCACCTGATTCCAATGAAAAATAATCCTAGAGGGTCACAAAATAAGTGTTTTTATGACTAAATATTTATTTGGGTATTTGATAAATTTCTAGGAATCTGAGTGGACGAAAATCATGTCAGGTGAAAAATATTAATTTACAAGATGAAAAAAAATATTATTGTTCTAGTTACCGAAAACCATAAAATAATAATATTATTATTTTTTAATATCATGTAGTAAGATTAGGTTAATTATAATATTCAAGGGCCATTGTGAAATTAAATAATATTTTAAACTAAAACCTAACTCTGTAAATAAGATGTCATGTTGATTGTCCAGGGTTAATTGAGAATTGATAATCATTGTACACAATAGAATTCTCACCCAAATTCTTATTTCTCTCCTCCTCTCAATAATGAGAAGAACTTGTGAGAATCCCTCAAGACCTAAGTAAATTGAAGTGATAAAAATGAACAACATAGGATAACCTAGCCACTACGTTAACACTCGAAAATATATCATTGTCGTTCGAAGATCACAGGATCATGTGTGGATCACCACTAGAGGGGTTCTACACATGGATCCTACAAGCCCAGTGAAGGTAATCCTAAAATGGTTTTTTTCATTGATCAACATTGTCATCGAAGAATGGTTCAAATATGAGGTATCCTTTAATCAGATATAAATTGAATTAATTATAAATTTAACATGCATAAGACCCTCTCTCTAGGTTCTGGGATTTTCAATTTCAATATTCAGTGGAAAAATATTATTAGTCATGATGTTTTCATCTTGAAATTTTTTCAAATGATCCATCGGTTCCAAAAAAATATTTATGGTTAGTCACCCACAATGTGCTTTTACTGTGTCTGGGACCTACATAAGAATGACATAATAAAAAATTGTTTTGTGTTAAACCGGTATTACATAATAATGATTACTTATTTTCCCAAAGTTGTATCCGGTTTAAAAAAAGGAATCGTAATCTGTTTTACCTGATGAATGAATATTTGCAGTGTCCTTAAAATATCCAGGAGAATGTGGTCACATGAGAGGTGTAAGTTTTAGAATGTCACCTTTGAAATAATTTTAGAAAATAAATTCATGGGGGTAATGATAATAAAATGGATGAGATGTATAAATGAATATCTTCTCTAGAAGAAAAAATTAATCACAAGTATGAGTTGTTGGAGACTTTTTTGCAAAAACACGAAAGAAAAGAAAAAACACAATAAAAACCACTACATGAAGATCTCCCTCCCCAAGTCTTTGAAGTAAGACTTTCCCCTCAAAGGTCCACCTTAACCAAGGTAATCAATTTTTTCATAACTATTTCTGTGAAATTTGAATCAGTCAAACACTAATTCCTTTCATGTACTCATATTCTATGGAGAGAAAATGATTTTGATTTATAACTATCAGCACTCAACCATCACCTTGTTGTGAGGGGTATGGTGTACAATATCCAAGAAGATATCCTACACAAAAAACAAATTTCAAAAAGTCAACGGAGAGTGGGGATTCACGTAGATCATGAGTCAATTGATGAGCTACATGTTCCTCTTGACAATTTGGACGTTCACATGGCCAAACATGGTATTGTAACTTTTAGAGAATGGTCTTTTTATCTTGTAAAAATACATATAGATAAATTGGTATTCCATTCCAATTTATTATTTATGAAAAACCTTTAACAATTAATGAAAATATCCCTAGATCAAAGAATTTTATTTTAGGTAGAGAAAGGGAAGGGGAAAAAATTCCCAATAAAAAAACTAAAGGACCAACCAACCAATTTAAACAACCATAAAAAAGTACCTTTTACACACCGGTTGAAATTCTAAATTTACTAATATTACATGTTCATGTGGAAAGATGGCATGTGCTCCCGGATCTGGTGTTTGCGTTCCCAAGGCTGGATCCTCGGTGGTTGTGTGGTGCCTTGTGGGGGCGGGGGTGGGTCTCTTTTGGTTGGGGTTTCTAAGGCCTAATCATTCAAAGAAGCTATTTCCAGCAGTTCATCCCATTCTGTTTGTGCTACTCCCAGCATACCGGCAATTCAGATGGTGCCCAGATGTGCGGAGAAGATGGATGGCTTTCTAGTGGTCGAGATTTGGGAGAAAGAGGCGTGGGATGTTGTAGCCTATCACAGGCTTTCTCTTGTAGCGCACTTTGGTCCAGATAATCCGCCCCTCCAATAGGGAAGACTTTGTGCACGCTTGGTCTAGGAAGGAGAGGCGTTGCGGTGCTCAATGCTTCATGCTCTATCGTTGGTCCTGGGAGTGTCACTATGGAAAGGATTATAGCATAGAGGCATTTTGGATCAAGCTTCCAGGCCTCCCTCTTCCATTTACAAACCATCAATTCTAGCAGTGGTGGGAGATTCTTTGGGGAATTTCCTGAGCTCAGATGAGAGCACTGTACATCTTCAAGACGTGGCTAACCCTTGTATCTGTGTTGAGATGAATCTGGCTGTGAAATTCCCATCGCGTATTTTTATTAAGATTCCTGAAGGTTTCAATTGGTGGCAGCATTTGGTTTTCCAAGCTCCTCCCAGGTTCTAAATGGTGTGCGAATTTTAGACTATCGTTGTTAGAGGAGGAGGATAGGCCTTTAAAGCAGAATATTTTATCTCCGAAGAAATCTGTTTCTTCATAAGGTTCTTGTAGTCCAGTAACACGTTCTATGTCAAAGGAAGCCCGCAAGAGATTATCTATCCCAAAATCTGGTACATTTGACCGGAAGGTCAAGAACACTCTATTTTATCGCTTTCCTTGACTGTTTGGAATGACCGTGGATTGGGGGCACATGAAAAGTGTTCCTTCATTGCATATGAATCCAGGAAATACAAAGCTTCATTGATTGCGATTTTAGATCCTAAGCCAGATCCAAGCAGGATTTCTTCTTTTGCAAATAAAATGGGCTATGCTGCCATTTGCATGTGTACCCTCACAATACACATCTGGATTTTCTGGAAAAGGAACTTGCAAGTGGATTTGATTAATTTTATGCCCCAATGTATCACTGTTATGATTTCACTTAAAGGAACTGAAGTTCTTTTTTCTTTCGTTTGTGCTCGTGGGGAACCTCAATTTACCCTAGTTTGATGATATTTCAATTCTATTGTGGATATCTCAAAAAAGAGAGGAGGGTCGGACGTCTTCAACAATGGTATGCTTGACCTTAAGAAATTCCTTTCTAACAAGGGTCTCTTGGATTTGGGTTTCAATTGGAGAAAATATACTTAGTGCAATAATCCGAAGGGTAACAGATATGTTTGGAGCCTCCTTGATAGATGTCTCTCTAACCTGTAAGGACTTGACTCCTTCTCATGGGTTGTGGTTACTCATTTAACTCGTTTTCTATCTGACCATGCCCAGGTTGATGGATATATTTTCCGACTGCTTGTGGTAGGTGGTCGATGCACCAACCCCACCAGCACCATGCCTGCTTCAACACATGTAAACTGTGTAGGCTGTCATTGTTGAAGGTAGGTGGGGATTGGTGGAGGAGTTTTGTCGAACATAGACTCCTTCACCATGGCTATTTAAGGAGGGCCAAAGGACCTTCATTCAAATCATCAATCCAAGCCAAGAGAGCTCTTCTAGCCAAGAGAGCCTTGAGAGCTCCATGTGAGAGAGGTGTAGAGAGAAGTTTTTGTAAGCTTTGTTCACGTTGAAATAAAGCTCCCTTTTCTTCCATTTTCTTTCTCTATTATCTCCCTTTGTGGTCAGCGTACCACAACAAGTGGTATCAGAGGCGGTTCCGGTGAAATGACTACAGGCAGTTGAATTTTTCCGGTGAACGGAAAATTCAATTTGCCCGGAATCGTGTTTTGAAGGCATATTCTGAAAGCCTGTGTCTAGACAATTCCAACGATGCAAACGACATCAAAAACGGAGCTAAAACGAGTTTCCTAGGCCTGGTTAAAGTTTGGTCAAACTTCGGGTGCTATAGTACCCCCTTTTCCGGAGAAGAAGGTACTGTTCCGACGCCGACGACTTTTTCAGCAGATTTCCGGCAGCTTCTCCGGCGTGCCACATCATCGCCATGTCATCACCACGTCATCGGACGATCTCGATCAGTCGTTGATACTATTTTGATCATAACTTGATCAATCAGTATCCGATTTCGACGATCCAGGAGTCGATTCCACCATTTTCGACCGTTCCGGACGCAACGGTGAGATCCATTTTTCCAAATTCTACACCAATTTTAGCTGAATTGAAATCCAATGGAGGGATCATCCACGTGAGGGATGATCATGTTGACTTCTTCGAATTACTCCATTTGGAAGTCTCGAATGGAAGATTTTATCAATGATAAAGATCTTTTTGACCCCATTGAGAATGAGGGAGTCAACCTCGATGCCACAACATAATGAACAACCCAAAGTTTTTCAATAGAAATTCTCTTCTTATATTTATGTCATAAAATAACATGAAATCACAACATAATGAATTATTAAGTGATAAATGACCTTTAAACATAAGTTTGTCACTTCTGTGTTTGGAATTTTGAAAATCTGACATACACGGTTGCGTTCAAGATGATTTTTGGAGTCTAATGAAACAAAAATAATTTTTGGAGAATAGTAACGTACCCTTATGAATAGTAACATACCCTTATGAATAGTAATATGACCCTTATGAATACTAAATCAATCCAACATAAGATTAAAATTACCTATGAATAATTAAATAAAATTTAGACATCTTAGAAAGTGACAATCTGACCTTAGTAAACCGTTTTGGTATTTTGTAAGTCATAAATAAATAATTATAATTAATTAATTAATTTAAAAGAAAATATATTTCCCTAAAATCTATTCATAAATTATTGAATCAATGTCTTATAGTTTTTAGATAATTTTATAAGACCCTACGTAATTTTTGAAAAGCACTATAAAATCAGGTTTTAATCTTAAAAACTGTTTTTTTAAGTAAAATTATGATTTTAATTAAATATTAAATTAATAATATTTAGAAAATTATTTTTGAAAACTGGACTTCATTTTTGGATTCTACACGTCGAAAAATGGTTGGGGTAAATTTTTGGATTTTTCTGAGATACTTGAATTTTTGATGAATAGTAGAATCTGATAATTTACAATAAATGCTAAATAATGGATTAATTGAGTCATCGATGATGCTATGCTGATGTAAGCCCACTTGGTTTGGGATAACATGATAAAAATACTATTCTTGGTCATTCAAGACTCACTAGTTCACCTTGTCTTAGGAGAAATTAATAAACTAATGAATTTTATATTAAGGAAACCCCTCTCACCTCCACTATAAAAGCCACCCTTCACACCCTCGTTTTCCTCACACCTCTCAAGCTCCAAGCCTTCTCTAAAATCTGCCAAAACACCTTCCTTATCCCCTCCACCACTTCCAAGAACTGGTGGTCTCATCAAAATACCAAGCTTAGGCCCTTAAGGAGGTTCTCAAGAGGAGGATTCAAGAGGCAATTTCTCTCCCTCTCCTCCTTTAATTTCCTTTGAAGTTCAAGTTCATTTCTTGATCTATCCCCACCTATCTTCATTCAAATTGTTTTTGTAAATCTAGTATTATAAATATACTGTAATTTATATTATTCTAATGAGATATTATATCATCCAACCCCCTTTCTTCCCTTCCTTTTATTTTATTAAAGAGAACGTTGTTCATGAGGTGTTAATTTATCACCTTCAAGAACGACATGATTTCTTCTTCCATTTCTACCCTTCAGATCTGGTCATGAAACCATTTTTATGGTTGAACCAGAATATTTTATATGTATTATTTCCTATTTAAGGTTCTGGAAATAATCTATGGCCATATTACTAAGTGATAAATTAAAATAACTTCATTGTGATCGAAAAACCGCCCAAATTAACCCAAACAATCTTCATTTAATTCTTATATAATGATTCATCCACATGGATATAATTTGATTCATTATAAGATCATTCAAACTCTTGTAATAGCATTAATAACATGTAATATCAGTTCTGGATGTTTACCCATGTTCTACCCAAACTTCAATTTAAGAATACAAGTGAACCACTCAAGAAAACCATAAAAACAAACATTCTCGAACAATGTTTTAAAATTCTATAACTTATCCAAACACACATAAAATCACTTAATGAAACCATAATGAACCATATTAATTTAAAAAAGGTTCTGGATTTCTAATTAATGAATATAATGCCATTATACAGGAAATTAAAGTGAAGGAAGCATTCGGATACAAGGTAAGGGGAAATCTCGAACCCAATTTTCTTCCTTCGGGTTCTCCCACTTTCACTCCATTTTTTATATAGTTACTCCTTAAAGATCATTTTTTCATCATTTCCTTTACTTTTTGGGGATATACATGTTTTTCACTGGTTTTTATGTCCAACAAAACATTTTCCAAAAGAAATCTTCTTTCAAGAACACCCATTTTACTTCTCACTCAAAGTGGACGGTTCTTGTAACATGTATATTATTCCCTCTTTCTATTGGGAACCCAAAGCTTATGAATGTGTTATTATGAGATGAAACTCATTCCTTTTCATGGGTTCATTATGTTAATTTATTTTATATGTTCATTGTGTCATGCATGATAAATGATAATGTTATGATGTGATGGGTGCGCCCGGAATTATATAGCACAATATGAATGTTTAAATGTGACGGGTGCGCCCGGAATTATACAACGCTCCAATGCATTGGGTAAAGTAATGAATCTAATGAGTAAATTTGAAATGATGTGTGAAAAAATATGGCAACTTGGTTCACAAGTATGTGTGGTAGTTAACAACTAATACGTGAGGTTTCATTTTTATGCATTGCCACATTTCAAGTCTTTTATTTATGCTCCTCTCATGTTCATGATCTTTTGCCTATGTTATGATTATGCTCACCCCATGCAATATTGTTCTTATCTATCCTCTTACTGGTCTTCTAGCTCACCTATTTTGATGTATATCCTCAGGTGGTTACATGTATTAAAGAGAGGACAAGTTTCAATAAGAAGCTAGAGAAAAATAAATTAAATAAATGTTTATGCTTGATGTTGTATTTATTATGTGTGGTCCTAGTTTTCCCAAGACACTAAACCTTTGGATCCTCTATGTGTAATACTATTATATTTTTTATCTTTGAAATGATGTAATAGTAATGTAAGAAAAGGCCGGATTGCTATAATGTACCAATCAAAGACCACTCGAAACATGATCCTCTTGTTGAAGCGGTTGATGAATCTTCGACTACAAAGCAGAAACTCTATAGCCGAGCACACCAGCAAGTTCCAAAGCCTGGAGCACCAGTTGGTGGCTGCCGGTAAGACTGTAAATGATGAAGATAAGGCAAACCACTTACTCTTCACACTTTCCGATAGCTGGGATACACATGTCGTCTCACTCAGCAACTCGGCGCCTGGAGGAAAACTTACCATGGCGATGGTAAATGATGCACTATTCAACAAGGAAGCCTGAAGGAAGGAAGTGAGTTTCAACCAGACGCAAGCTCTCACTCTGGAGAAGCGAGGGAGACAACAAGGAGGAGGTCATGGGTCAGGAACCAGAGGTCAAATCAAGAATATAGGAAGATCCATAGATGGCAGGAGGCCAACATACAAATGCTACCATTGTGGCATGGAGGGACACATGAAGAAGAACTGCCGAAAGTTGTTACAAGAAAAGGGTCAAAGTACCAACCAACAAAGAAGAAATGAATACATGCATGTGAGCGTCACCGGAGAAGTTATTCTTTGCTCCAAAGACGAAGAAGAGACATGCTTTCATACATCAGGCCAAGACACTGAATGGGTGGTCGATACTGCAACATCGTACCACGTCACGCCACATCGTGAGTATTTCTTGACTTATCAAGCTGGTGACTTTGGTGAAGTCAAGATGGGGAATACTAGTTTGGAAGAGATTGTTGGCATGGGTGATATCCAAGTCAAGATAAATGTTGGATACACAATCACCTTGAAGGATGTTCAGCATGTTCCAAGCCTTCGGCTCAACCTGTTATTAGGTATAGTCATTGATCGACAAGGCTATGACAACATCTTCAACAATGGATCATGGAAGATGAAATAAGGATCCATCAATATCGCTCGAGGACACATATGCGGTACTTTGTACAAAACTCATGTGAAGATATGTACAGACTTCCTCAACACGGTGGAAAGAGAGACATCATCCAATATGTGGCATAGAAGGCTCGACCACATGAGTGAAAAAGGGTTATCTACCCTAATAAAGAAGAAGTACATCAGTATTGACAAGGTTGCATCACTTGATCCTTGTAAATATTGCTTGTATGGGAAGCAACATAAAGTCTCATTCAACACTACTTCATCACGAAGATCAGAGTTGCTGGATCTGGTGCACTCTGATGTATGCTGACCCATGGAGGTTGATTCACTCGGAGGTAACAAATATTTCTTATCCTTTATTGATTATTCATCTCGAATAGTGTGGGTGTTCTTCTTTCCGATGAAGGACAAAGTACTTGACTACTTCAAGATGTTCCATGCCATGGTGGAGCATGAAACAGGAAAGAACCTGAAGTGTCTTCATTCAAACAACGGAGGAGAGTACACATCTAGGGAATTTGATGCCTATTGCAAGAGTCATGGAATCTAACATGAGAGGACGGTCCCTCACACCCCACAACACAACGAAGTTGCAAAAAGGATGAACAGAACTATCATGGAGAAGTTCATAAGCATGATGATTTTGGCTAAGCTCTCTAATCCATTCTGGGGAGAAGCTGTTCAGGTTGCCTGCTACCTCATCAACCGATCACCGTCAGTCCCACTGAATTTTGAGATTCCACAGAAGATATGGTTTGGTAAACATACCTCTTACTCTAATTTATGAGTATTTGGATGTTTGGAATTTTCACATGTATCCAAGGAGCTCAGGCAGAATCTAGACGTGAGATCTACTCTATGCATCTTCACCGGCTATGGAGATGAGAATTTTGGATACAAGCTTTGGGACCCAAAGGAGAATAAGGTGATTAGAAGTAGAGATGTCGTGTTCCATGAGAACCAGACGATCAAGGATATTCAAAATCCTAGAATATCTGAAAGGGAAAGTGTTAAGGACTCAATTTATGATCCAACACCTATACCAACACCACATGTCATTGAAGAGGAGGTGGTGCAAGAATACTCATCGGCAGTAGACCATGAGGTAGTAGAGGAGGATATTAAGCAGGGGGAGACTCAATCCTCTCCACAAGAAGTTGCAGAACCATCACAGGAGCTAGGTGATGTTGTTCCTCTATAACCTAACATTTTAGAGGTTCAAAGATCTTCACGATGAATGATTCCATCAACAAAATATTCAGAGTCATATTACCTACTGCTGATTAATGAGGGGGATCCTGAAGAATACCAGGAAGCGGTGTCTCATCCCAAAAAAATCAAGTGGATGCATGCAATGGAGGATGAGATGGATTATTTGACGAAGAACAAAACATAAGTTTTGGTGGAATTACCCAAAGGTAAGAAGCCACTTACGAACAAATGGGTGTTCAGGCTGAACAAGGATGACAGCAAAAGGGAGTTCAAGCACAAAGCTTGGTTAGTTTTTAAGGGATTCCTTCAGAAGAAAGGAGTTGACTTTGATGATATTTTTTCACCCATGGTGAAGATGGATTCAATCAGAGTCATTTTCGGTTTAGTGGCTAGCTTGGACTTGGAGCTTGAAAAGATGGATGTGAAGAAAACGTTTCTTCATGGTGAACTATCTGAGGATATCCATATGAAGCGGCATGAAGGATTTGAGGTTTCTAGACAATAAAACCTCATCTGCAAATTGAAGAAGAGATTGTATGGACAGAAACAAGCTCTGAGGCATTGGTATAAGAAGTTTGACTCATTCATGGTGATTCATGGCTAAAAGCGGACACAGGCGGACCAGTGTGTCTACATCCAAAGATTTCAAGATTGTAACTTTGTTGCCCTTCTACTTTATGTTGATGACATGTTGATCATTGGGAAGGATGCAGCAAATATTAGCCAGTTGAAGGAGTTATCCAAGTCTTTTGATATGAAAGACTTAAGAGCATCTCAACAGATTTTGGGGATGAAGATCGTTCATGACAGAAAGAAGAAAGTGTTATGGATATCTCAGGAGAAGTATGTTGAACGTGTTCTGAAACGTTTCAACATGGACAAAGCCAAACCAGTGAGAATTCCTCTTCCCGATCATTTGATGTTGAGCAAGATTGCATGTCTGTCATCCAAGGAATAAATTGAAGCGATAGAGATGATACCATACTCCTTAGCAGCTGGAATCTTGATGCACTCTATGGTGAGTACGAGACTTGACATTTCCCATTCAGTGGCAATCATGAGCCGATTTATCTCCAATCCCGGGAAGCAACACTGGGATGCAGTCAAGTGGATTCTGAGGTATCTTAAAGGTACCTCAAAGTTATGTTTGTGCTATGGGGGAGCTGAACCTATCTTGGAGGGCTATACAAATGTAGATATGTCCAGAGATCCTGATATGAGGAAGTTTACATTAGGATACATCTATAATTTTGCGGGAGGAGTTGTATCATGGCAGTCAAGGTTGCAGAAGTGCGTCGCTTTATCCACGATAGAAGCAGAATACATTGTCGGTTCATAAGATGGAAAGGAGATGTTATGGATAAAGTGTTTTTTCCAGGATCGTGGATTCATACAGAAGGAGTACAAGGTTCATTTCTATAGTCAAAGTGCTTTATACTTGAGCAAGAACTACATGTACCATTCTAGGATGAAGAAAATCGACATTCGATATCATTAGATATGCGAAGTAATGGATCAACAACTGTTGCGACTTGTGAAGATCCACATGAAGGAGAACTCGACAGACATGTTGACAAAGGTGGTTTCTCGGGAGAAGCTAGACCTTTATAGATGCTCCAGCGGATTGCAGCTGGAGGGGGAGAATTGATGGATATATTTTCCAGCTGCCCATGGTAGGTGGCCGGTGCACCAACCCCACCAGCACCATGGCTGCTTCAACATTGGATGTTGCACATGTAAATTGTGTAGGATGCCATTGTTGAAGGTAGGTTGGGATTGGTGGAGGAGTTGTGTCAAACATGGACTCCTTCACCATGGCTATTTAAGGAGGTCCAAGGGACCTTCCTTCACATCATCAATCCGAGCCAAGTGAGATCTTCTAGCCAAGAGAGACTTGAGAGCTCCATGTGAGAGAGGTGTAGAGAGAAGTTTTTGTAGGCTTTGTTCATGTTGAAATAGAGCCCATTTTTCTTCCATTTTCTTTCTCTATTATCTCCCCTTGTGGTCAGAAAACCACAACACAACTGTTGGTGGAACTGAAAAAAGGTTATGTTGATAATCAATCCTTCCTGTAGTCCACCAATTGGCATTGAATATATGGTTTTATTCAAATGATGAAGGGTTCTTGGTGTAACACCCCAGGTAAATAAAGAATATGACATTTCATATTTATCCATATTTGTGAATAAAATATTTAAATGACTTTAAAGGGGACGCTATGCTCGATGGCGTACCCAACACGCAACAACGAGTTTCTTGGGAATCTTACGTTGCACTCTAATAATAAAATAATATTATTTTAAATGGTAGTTAACATGTAGCCGTTGTAATGGCGGGAATGGATAGAAATAACTAAAATATGATTATATATGTTTTTAAATGTTTTTACATTTATCCAATAAAGGATAGAGGCTTAAAATACGGAAAGAATTCAATTTTAGGCATATATGCCCTAGTTTTCACTAAAGGTTCACTTATCGCCTTTTGATGGTGAACCGTCATTAAATATAGTTTTGTTCACTCTTATACATTCTATTGTACCAAATAAAAATCTTCTTAAGAATCGGGACATCAAAATTTACTTTGTGTAAATTTTTGGTATCTTTCCGATAATGTTCATTTTTTTAATGAATAGTGTAAAATGTTGTATTTTTATTCAAAACATATTTTTAATCTAATTTATTTATATGATTAGATTATATTTTTAATTGGTTTTAAAGTGAAATTAGAAAATATTTTTACCATTAAATCCAAGAGTGGTTGTTGGAATTAATTTCACTTTGAAATCAGACTTAAACTAGTGTCAATCTTTTGATACTTATTGTTTTATAAAAACACGCTATTTGCTCTGACAGCGGGAATTAATTATTAAATTAATTAATGTGACTAATATGTTTTGAATTTTGTAAAACAGACTTCATTTTTGAATTCGTAATATCAAATATAGCTTAGGGTGAAGTTTTGGTATTTTTCTGAAAAACTCCAATTTTTGATGAATAGTGAAACCACTAAGTGGTAATCAAGCAAACTGATTTTTCAGTTAAATGAAAGTTTACCACTAATGTGTATTGAATTTTGAAAATCCGACATACATGGTTGTCATTAGTAGGTAAAATGTGGTTCAATGGGATGAAAATAATTTTTTGGTGAATAGTAACTTTTTTTCATTAATCGCGATTAGAGGTAATTAGTGTCATTTAAGGTAAAAATGATATTATAAGAATGTGAAAACACCATTACACTTGTACTAAACCTATTGGGTGAGTCATGGCCGACCAAGACAAGCCATGGGCCAACTTGGGGACCCCATTGAGCCACTTTAGTTGGAAAATGACAATAATATATTTTTATTTAATGTTAAAATTAAATTGACACAAACATGAGTTGTTTTACTAAAATAGTTTTTAAGTGGGGTTAAACAAGTCCAAATTTTGATTATAAATAGTCATTGGAAAGCTAAAACGATTTCCTACATCATAGTGATTTTTTTATAATTTTTAGACATTAAATAAAATAAATTATTTATGACATAATAATGATACAGCGATGACATCATTATTTGACGATTTAAATAAAATGGGAAGATAATGTAAAATCTATGAACTACACATGTCCAAAACTTATTGGATGGGTGGATTTCGAACCCTTATCACCTTATACACGAATTATATCAATGTGGGACCTTTTAAAACCGAAACACATTTTCAAATAAAGTAATATTTCTTACTTTCCAAAAGTGCCCCTCCTCTCCTCTTATAAAAGGCCCCCACCTCTACCTCATTTCACACACTCCTCAAGACTTTGGCTCGGCCAACCCCTGCCCATTTACTCTCTCCAAATCCCTATCCTCATCCTAGAGGATTCCCTTTGGGCAGAAGCCTTTCAAAGGAATCCTTTAGGATCAAATCAAAAGGAGTTACACTTTTAAAGGTAATTCATTCTCTCATGTTCATTTGTTTTATTTTGCTGCTCCAACCCCCTAAACTCTTTCTATTTATTTCTTTTGTAACAACACCAGTATCTTCAATATAATAGGATGTTGTTATAAGATTTATTTGAGCTAAACTCTCACACAAATACATCAAATGGTTAAAGAACATACGGTTTCCGTGGATGGAGAAATTGTGCCTCCCGAAACGATGATTGTTCAATACTCATTTAACACCTTCAAAGGTGGCCATTATGATGTCACTATTTTTATATATGATATATAATATGTTTATGTTTTACTTATGCTTCTTTATTTTTCATTTGTGTCTTACCTTTATGGCTTCCATTATGGGTATACGCGATATCTTCATTTTAGGAAGTGCGGACTACCGCCCCCTCAAATTGATGTGATTCGTTAATGCCATACGTGGGACGTATAAAGGATAGATTTAATGTTATTATATATGATGTTATACTGGAATTATTATTTAACTCTATATAATTATTATTTCTTTCCATTAAAGTATGAGATAGAAATGAAAGTAGCGTTCATGCGTACGTACGGCTTACCGTCTCCATGAACGGTGCATTTCATTTCTTATCCCCAAATGTAATGTACTATTATAAGTACATATATATAATGGATATATATGATGTATGATACATCTAAATGATTAATATAATTCTGGAATTAAAATATACATACCTCTCATATAGTTTTAATTCCATTAATACGACATAGAAATGAAAGTAGCGTTCATGCGTACGTACGGCTTACCGTCTCCATGAACGGTGCATTTCATTTCTTTCCTCGAAATGATTATGTGATTTTATTAATACATGTATATTATGGATATATATGATATATATGATATCCAAATCAGGAATGTCATTTTTGGATATGAAGAACCTTTGACCACACGAACAACATGTAATTGTAAGAAGTCCACTTTCGACTTAAGAACCAAATATCGACAAAACAAACATGATTAACTTAAATGATTAAATAATGTTTATAACATGGTAATAAGTGATATAAAAGGAATAATGAACTTTAAAAAGGTTCTTAAGGAAGTATAAATTAACTCAAGTTTATTATTCCGGAGATTAAAGAACGATCGAGTCAAGTCGGACCCGAGGTAAGGGATCCTACAACTCTCTTTCTTTTTAAGTACACTCTTTTATGTCATTTCTTTTAAGCTCATATTTCTTATGATTGGGATGTTCTTTTATATTACTCCTACTGTAAATTTTATGTTCATGTGATGAGGGACCCTATTCTCTCTCATCAATCCATTTTGGAAGTTTTGAGTGGCGCCGTTAGGCTGCCGAACTTTCGTAAGAGATCTAACCTCTCTCTTTCTTTTTAAGTACTCTCCTTTATGTCACTTCTTTTAGGCTCCTATTTGTAATGTTGGGGGGGATGTTCTTTTATATTCCTCTTGCTGTACATTTTATTGTAATGTGATGAGATACCCTATTTTGATCTCATCAATCCATATTCGGAAGTTTTATGTGGCGTCGTTAGGCTGCCGAGTTTTCGTAAGGGATTTTTCATCTCACTTTTATTCTCGTGAGATTTATGGTACATTTGCCACAAATTCCATTGAGTGGTGTATGTACTGCCCATTATTCTACTACTTGAGTAATATAATTTCGTTTATGAGTATTTACATCAATGATCTATTGTCCTTTTTTCATGGGGTGTATGTTTTGAAAGATACCCAAGTCGGTAAGGGAACCTTTCACCCTCCTTTTTTTAAAAGACATCTTTTGTTGGGTATTTTAATTTACATATTTTTATGTTGGGATATGTTCTCATATATCATTATTGATGTAAATTTTATGTCCAAGTGATGAGATACCCTTTTTTTATCTCTCATCAACTCATTTTGGTGTGACGTCGTTAGGCTGTCAAGGGAACTTCTTAACCCAATTTCGATTTCTTTGGGTTCAACATGTTGTTATTGAATATGTAATCCTTTGAATATGTGTGAATGACCTTTGATTATTTTACACTTAATATCCACTTATATTTGGTGTATTCATTTGTCACACATAATTATGTAAATTGATTTATCCTTAAACCAAGGATACCGTCTTTGTAAGGGACTTCATCTCAATCTCCTTTCATTGAGGCATATTTCGTTTTATACACAACTTTCTTTTATACGGTGTATAAACCCCTTTGACTTTTACTTTTATACGAAAGGAATATTTTTCTATGAAGCGTTTTACTAAACGACAAAAAGGAATGTTTTTTTAACGTACGCGGTGACAACGACTTTTTCCGCCGCCGCGAGTATTATTTGGTCTTTGGCTTCCTCAACAAGCCGTAATGGTTTTAAAATAAAATAAATACCATATACTCTTTTATGTATTTTGGTATTGAAAATGGTTTTGATAAAGGATTCTATTATGTCAATATATTTATGATATATTGTGATTGAAATGTGGAAATTTTATCTTTCCTTTATATTGGTTTTATGTTTTATGATTTTATATTGGTACTTGGACATTTTAACGGGTGGTTACGTTATAAACCATATGACGGGTGGTGCCGTGAATACCAGGACGGGTGGTTACGTTATAACCTCCAATGCATTGGGTATGGAAGTCGGCCGTATGGCTATTCCATTTAGTATGTATGGAAATTGTCCGTATGGCTATTCCATTAAGTGATATGTGTGGAAGTCGACCGTATGGTTATTCCACTTAAGTATGTTTATGTCCCATGTTACCTTTATATATGTTATGTGTTCTTTATATGAGTTTTATGGTAATCCTTTGGTTACAAAAAGGTAAGTAATGATACTTTTTTTTCAGTGAAAAGTTTTTACTACTTCATGAAGGTGAAAAGTATTACATTGATAAAGTATTCATGGTTTACTTGTTGTTTTGAAAATCTAACAGTTTTCATTCTTTGTGTATCCCTTACTGAGCTTCTTATGCTCATCCCAAGTTTTTGAAATGTTTTTCACAGGACATAGCGTGGAATAGGGTCAAGGATGGGATCAAGGGAAAGTCATGCTACCTAAAACATGGAACTATACATGTTTCTTTTAAAGAGTTTTTATTTTATGGAAATTTAGTAGAAGCGACTACTTTGTAATCTTTTGAGATGTAATAGTTATGTCCTAATTCTCTAAAACTCTAAAACTGAAAAGATCCTCAATGTGAATTACTCATTTAATTCAATATTAAGTAAGTTTTAAGGCTGGGGCCTTATAGTTGGTATCAAAGGGAGGTTTAGATAACTTTAGAGTTTAGGGTATTCTTTAAGCATAAGTGACATTACCATAATGGTTAGGATTTCAGAAAGAGTCCTAGTTTTAGATAAAGTGAATGAGTAAGTGTATCTTAGTGTTTACCTTCCTCATTAGTACATGATGGTTTTGTTGATATACTCACACTGACATTTCTATTTTTAGTGAATGGATGGATCTAGCAGGCACCAAAGAGACAACAGGTTTGAAGGAAACTGTGGTGGTTCTCTGATTAAGATACTAGATAAAATGGAGGATTCAATGAGGAAACTCATGGTTGTTCTAAACCAAATATCAAGGAGTCATGATCAACCACTTCAACCTTGGTGAGTTCTCTAATGCATCATGTATGAGATGGCCAACCCGATGTGGAAATTCAAGTAATAATTATTAAGGTAACCATTAGTGTTTATATGATACTTAATTTTTAGGTAATTATGGGTTACTCTATGATATGATGTAAAATGAAATGAATGAGATAAACTTGAGGTTAAAATATGTTATTATTATTCTTGAAGATTTTATCTCATTTTGGGGAATGTTTTAAGAATTATATAGTTTTGGAAAAAAGACAACACGTAGACCGTGTGACATCCCGTCGCGTCGGACAAAGCTGCGGGAATCGAACCCACAACCAATGTGCGACTGGTATTTATCGCCTACCACTGGACTACGTGAAGTCCCTGGTAGTTTGACTGATTCATTCTAATTATATGATTTTATGAATTAAGAGTAAGTTGATTTTGGGTTATTTATGAAAATGATTAACCTATCATGGAGGATATGTGATTAGGTTAATTACTTTTCAAAACGAGACTTTAGGAGCAACTGATATTGTTTGGAGATAAATGTTACGATTTATCTTGGAAGACTATGCGACTAAATCCTTCAAATATTTGGGTTTCAATCTTATATTGGTTTACTTTGAAGAATTTTATGGACAAATTGATTATAGAATGGTCCTCGTTGAACTTTGGGTTTTGTTGGACAAATTTTGGAGAGTAAGAATAGATTTTCTTTTTATAAAGGGTTATCCTTTTCTGGATTATCTGATCTTGTACTAGCCTTTTTGGTTTTGGTTTTGGTTAAAGTCTAAAGACATGGGAAGTATATAGTTCTATTTTGTGGATTAGGTGATTCTCTAGAAGTTGATTATAGTACTCTTAATGTGAACAAGTCTTCCTAAATACTCGTCTTTTGGAGAAAAAATATGAGTTTATGTAAAGAATCTAATAAAAGTTGAAAGTCAATATGATAAGTGATTATGTTTCCTTATGAATAAATTCCTCAATAAAAAGTAACTTAAAACAAAAATGTTGTCTATTAACTTTTCCTACTGTGGAATCGAATACCGTTTAACCCATCACAAGTTTGTGATTTTCTCGTGGTTAACTTTCTCCTAAACATGTTTTCTATCACTCTCCATCAGAACATGACCCTTTGTTTCTTCCTCCATGTCCATATTTTCATACTTGGAATCCTAGTATGGGTTAACTCGAGTGACCTTTGTACTTATCTCTCTTTATTTTAAAGTGTTTGTTTTACCGACTTTTGTTCCGATGTGGGACTTTCAAGGATGTTTCCAAGCGCAATTTTAAAATTGCGAGGACGCAATTCCCAAAAGGGGGGAAGGATGTTACACCCCAGGTAAATAAAGAATATGACATTTCATATTTATCCATATTTGTGAATAAAATATTTAAATTACTTTAAAGGGGACGCTATGCTCGATGGCGTACCCAACACGCAACAACGAGTTTCTTGGGAATCTTACGTTGCACTCTAATAATAAAATAATATTATTTTAAATGGTAGTTAACATGTAGCCGTTGTAATGGCGGGAATGGATAGAAATAACTAAAATATGATTATATATGTTTTTAAATGTTTTTACATTTATCCAATAAAGGATAGAGGCTTAAAATACGGAAAGAATTCAATTTTAGGCATATATGCCCTAGTTTTCACTAAAGGTTCACTTATCACCTTTTGATGGCGAACCGTCATTAAATATAGTTTTGTTCACTCTTATACATTCTATTGGACCAAATAAAACTCTTCTTAAGAATCGGGACATCAAAATTTACTTTGTGTAAATTTTTGGTATCTTTCCGATAATGTTCATTTTTTTAATGAATAGTGTAAAATGTTGTATTTTTATTCAAAACCTCTTTTTAATCTAATTTATTTATATGATTAGATTATATTTTTAATTGGTTTTAAAGTGAAATTAGAAAATATTTTTACCATTAAATCCAATAGTGGTTGTTGGAATTAATTTCACTTTGAAATCAGACTTAAACTAGTGTCAATCTTTTGATAATTATTGTTTTATAAAAACACGCTATTTGCTCTGAAAGCGGGAATTAATTATTAAATTAATTAATGTGACTAATATGTTTTGAATTTTGTAAAACGGACTTCATTTTTTAATTCAGAATATCAATTATAGCTTAGGGTGAAGTTTTGGTATTTTTCTGAAAAACTCCAATTTTTGATGAATAGTGAAACCACTAAGTGGTAATCAAGCAAACTGATTTTTCAGTTAAATGAAAGTTTACCACTAATGTGTATTGAATTTTGAAAATCCGAAATACATGGTTTTCATTAGTAGGTAAAATGTGGTTCAATTGGATGAAAATAATTTTTTGGTGAATAGTAACTTTTTTTCATTAATCGCGATTAGAGGTAATTAGTGCCATTTAAGGTAAAAATGATATTATAAGAATGTGAAAACACCATTACACTTGTACTACACCTATTGGGTGAGTCATGGCCGACCAAGACAAGCCATGGGCCAACTTGGGGACCCCATGGAGCCACTTTATTTGGAAAATGACAATAATATATTTTTATTTAATGTTAAAATTAAATTGACACAAACATGAGTTATTTTACTAAAACAGTTTTTAAGTGGGGTTACACAAGTCCAAATTTTGATTATAAATAGTCATTGGAAAGCTAAAAAGAGTTCCTACATCATAGTGATTTTTTAATAATTTTTAGACATTAAATAAAATAAATTATTTATGACATAATAATGATGCAGTGATGACATCATTATTTGACGATTTAAATAAAATGGGAAGATAATGTAAAATCTATGAACTACACATGTCCAAAACTTATTGGATGGGTGTATTTAGAACCCTTGTCACCTTATCCACGAATTATATCAATGTGGGACCTTTTAAAACCGAAACACATTTTCAAATAAAGTAATATTTCTTACTTTCCAAAAGTGCCCCTCCTCTCCTCTTATAAAAGGCCCCCACCTCTACCTCATTTCACACACTCCTCAAGCCTTTGGCTCAGCCAACCCCTGCTCATTTACTCTATCCAAATCCCTCTCCTCATCCTAGAGGATTCCCTTTGGGCAGAATCCTTTCAAAGGAAGCCTTTAGGCTCAAATCAAAAGGAGTTACACTTTTAAAGGTAATTCATTCTCTCATGTTCATTTGTTTTATTTTGCTTCTCCAACCCCCTAAACTCTTTTTATTTATTTCTTTTGTAACAACACCAGTATCTTCAATATACTAGGATGTTTTTATAAGATTTATTCGAGCTACACTCTCACACAACTACATCAAATGGTTAAAGAACATACGGTTTCCGTGGATGGCGAAATTGTGCCTCCCGAAACGATGATTGTTCAATACTCATTTAACACCTTCAAAGGTGGACATTATGATGCCACTATTTTTATATATGATATATAATATGTTTATGTTTTACTTATGCTTATTTATTTTTCATTTTTGTCTTACCTTTATGGCTTCCATTATGGGTATACGCGATATCTTCATTTTAGGAAGTGCGGACTACCGCCCCCTCAAATTGATGTGATTCGTTAATGCCATATGTGGGACGTATAAAGGATGGATTTAATGTTATTATATATGATGTTATACTGGAATTATTATTTACCTCTATATCATTATTATTTCTTTCCATTAAAGTATGAGATAGAAATGAAAGTAGCGTTCATGCGTACGTACGGCTTACTGTCTCCATGAACGGTGCATTTCATTTCTTATCCCCAAATGTAATGTACTATTATAAGTACATATATATAATGGATATATATGATGTATGATACATATAAATGATTAATATAATTTTGGAATTAAAATATACATACCTCTCATATAGTTTTAATTCCATTAATACGACATAGAAATGAAAGTAGCGTTCATGCGTACGTACGACTTACCGTCTCCATGAACGGTGCATTTCATTTCTTTCCTCTAAATGATTATGTGATTTTATAAATACATGTATATGCTGGATATATATGATATATATTATATCCAAATCAGGAATGTCATTTTTGGATATGAAGAACCTTTGACCACACGAACAACATGTAATTGTAAGAAGTCCACTTTCGACTTAAGAACCAAATATCGACAAAACAAACATGATTAACTTAAATAATTTAATAATGTTTATAACATGGTAATAAGTGATATAAAATTAATAATTAACTTTAAAAAGGTTCTTAAGGAAGTATAAATTAACTCATGTTTATTATTCAGGAGATTAAAGAACGATCGAGTCAAGTCGGACCCGAGGTAAGGGATCCTACAACTCTCTTTCTTTTTAAGTACACTCTTTTATGTTATTTCTTTTAAGCTCATATTTATTATTATTGGGATGTTCTTTTATATTACTCCTACTTTAATTTTTATGTTCATGTGATGAGGGACCCTATTCTCTCTCATCAATCCATTTTGGAAGTTTTGAGTGGCGCCATTAGGCTGCCGAACTTTCGTAAGAGATCTAACCTCTCTCTTTCTTTTTAAGTACTCTCCTTTATGTCACTTATTTTAGGCTCCTATTTGTAATGTTGGGGGGGGTGTTCTTTTATATTCCTCTTGCTGTACATTTTATTGTAATGTGATGATATACCCTATTTTTATCTCATCAATCCATATTCGGAAGTTTTATGTGGCGTCGTTAGGCTGCCGAGTTTTCGTAAGGGATTTTTCATCTCACTTTTATTCTCGTGAGATTTATGCTACATTTGCCACAAATTCCATTGAGTGGTGTATGTACTGCCCATTATTCTACTATTTGAGTAATATACTTTCTTTTATGATTATTTACATCAATGATCTATTTTCCTTCTTTCATGGGGTGTATGTTTTGAAAGATACCCAAGTCGGTAAGGGAACCTTTCACCCTCCTTTTTTTAAAAGACTTCTTTTGTTGGGTCTTTTAATTTACATATTGTTATGTTGGGATATGTTCTCATATATCCTTATTGATGTAAATTTTATGTCCAAGTGATGAGATACCCTTTTTTTATCTCTCATCAACTCATTTTGGCGTGACGCCGTTAGGCTGTCAAGGGAACTTCTTAACCCAATTTTGATTTCTTTGGGTTCAACATGTTGTTATTGAATATGTAATCCTTTGAATATGTGTGAATGACCTTTGATTATTTTACACTTAATATCCACTTATATTTGGTGTATTCATTTGTCACACATAATTATGTAAATTGATTTATCCTTAAACCAAGGATACCGTCTTTGTAAGGGAATTCGTCTCAATCTCCTTTCATTGAGGCATATTTCGTTTTATACACAACTTTCTTTTATACAGTGTATAAACCCCTTTGACTTTTACTTTTATACAAAAGGAATATTTTTCTACGAAGTGTTTTACTAAACGACAAAAAGGAATGTTTTTTTAACGTACGTGGTGACAACGACTTTTTCCGCCACCGCGAGTATTATTTGGTCTTTAGCTTCCTCAACAAGCCGTAATGTTTTTAAAATAAAATAAATACCATATACTCTTTTATGTATTTTGGTATTGAAAATGGTTTTGATAAAGGATTCTATTATGTCAATATATTTATGATATATTGTGATTGAAATGTGGAAATGTTATCTTTCCTTTATATTGGTTTTATGTTTTATGATTTTATATTGGTACTTGGACATTTTAACGGGTGGTTACGTTATAAACCATATGACGGGTGGTGTCGTGAATACCAGGATGGGTGGTTACGTTATAACCTCCAATGCATTGGGTATGGAAGTCGGCCGTATGGCTATTCCATTAAGTATGTATGGAAATTGGCCGTATGTCTATTCCATTAAGTGATATGTGTGGAAGTCGACCATATGGTTATTCCACTTAAGTATGTTTATGTCCCAAGTTACCTATATATATGTTATGTGTTCTTTATATGGGTTTTATGGTAATCCTTTGGTTACAAAAAGGTACGTAATGATACTTTTTTTTAGTGAAAAGTTTTTACTACTTCATAAAGGTGAAAAGTATTACATTGATAAAGTATTCATGGTTTACTTGTTGTTTTGAAAATCTAACAGTTTTCATTCTTTGTGTATCCCTTACTGAGCTTCTTATGCTCATCCCAAGTTTTTGAAATGTTTTTCATAGGACATATTGTGGAATAGGGTCAAGGATGGGATCAAGGGAAAGTCATGCTACCTAAAACATGGAACTATACATGTTTCTTTTAAAGAGTTTTTATTTTATGGAAATTTAGTAGAAGAGACTACTTTGTAATCTTTTGAGATGTAATAGTTATGTCCTAATTCTCTAAAACTCTAAACTTGAAAAGATCCTCAATGTGAATTACTCATTTAATTCAATATTAAGTAAGTTTTAAGGCTGGGGCCTTATACTTGGGACCAAGAAGAGCTTGGGAGGGTGTGGGTTGGTCTATCAAAGTAGCTTAGGCAGCTTAAGAAGGACATTAGTGTGTGGTTATACAACAATCCTATTGTTGATAATTTGGTGGAGTCCATACAAGTAGATATCGACAAGAAGGAGGAGGAACTCCATGATAGATGGGGTGAGGGAAGTTTGATGGTCCGTTGTGATAAACGTGTGTTTCTTGTGGAAAGGCTTCTGGAGATCGAGAGGTCTCTTAAAAAAAATATCCAGAATCTAGTGGATTAAGAAGATCGTAATGGTGCTTAGTTTCAGGCATGTTTAAAGGGGAAGAGTAACATGAAAATTAATCACATTCTTCATGATGGATCCTACTCATCTGATGTGAATGTTCCAGGGAGGTTGGTGCTTGAACATTTTGAAAGGCTGTTAGCAGGAGTGGCCTCAGTTCGTGGAAGTGAACCTATTCTGTCTGAGGAAGAATAGGTCTTTATGTGGTGCTTACCAGGGCTAGTGGAGGACTCAAATGATGATTCCTTAATGGTTATGCCTTCAGGAGAGGAAGTTAGGGGAATAATCCACAACATTTCTTTGGACAGCGCTCCAGGTCCAGATGGATTTTCGGGGGCCTTTTATGTGGCTGCTTGGGACTTCATGGGGGCTCTTGTTATTGAAGCAGTCCAAGATGTTTTCTTAGGGGTTATCTCAACCGAAGCACAAGTTCTTCTAGAGTGGTTCTTATCCCAAAAAGTCAAGGATCCATCAAGCATTAACCATTATAGGTCCATCTGCTTATGTAACGTCTCTTACAGAATTAATGCATGTTTTCTTGCTAGAAGGTTGAATGTAATGATCCCCCATATTGTTTCGTAAGAGAAAAATGGTTTTGTTAATGGTCGTAGCATTCAAGGGGCGATTTCCATTGCTAAAGAACTGGTGGAAGATATTAGTAAAAAAATAATTGGCTCCAATTTTATTATCAAAGTGGATATGGATAAGTCTTATGATAAATTGGAGTGGGGTTTCATTATCCTGGCTATGTGAAATTTAGGTTTCGGTGAATGGGTCTATGATTTATGCTTCAGGTGTTACTCATCCCCATGTCTTTCCATCTCTCTTATGGGGAAGGGGGTTGGATTCTATAAAAGTGTGATGGATGTGAGACAAGGGGATCCCTTGTCTCTAATCATCTTCTTATTGGCCCATGATTCCCTTTCTCGGAATCTCCATAGATGCAGCGATGAAGGAAGGATCCTACCATATCACACTCAGTCTGGGGATGGTGTCATTTCCCACCTATTGTTTGAGGAATATATTCTTATTTTCATCAATAGAAGGTAGAAATTGATCCATAATTTCATGTAGTTTATGTTGTTTTATGGTGATTTAAGTGGACAATTTATTAACTCAGGGAAGAACATTGTATTTATTTCCCGCAAGTTCTCTGGTCAGAGAAGTAGGAATATTCAAGAGATTCATGGAATCCAAAGGAAGAAACTTCCAATGAGTTATCTCAGGGTGACAATTTCCAATTGGATGATTAATAATTCCTTCTTTGATGATATTATTTACATGATGATGGGGGAGGATTCTTAACTTGAAAACTTATTTTTGTCTTTTTGAGGAGGAGTCACCTTGATCGATAGTGCCATGACCTCCATTCTGATGTGTATCCTCTCAACCATCAATCCTCATAAAGGGACCATTAATAATATGGAGATGATCATGTCTAGATTCTTGTGGGATGCCGGTTACTTGGACCTTTATCACTAGGTTTCCTGGAGACGTATGGAAAACCATTTGAGGAGGGAGGTATCAGTTTACGAGATGTGACAGAATCCATGCACGCCATATAGGTGAGGTTGGCATGTTATTTTATCATGTTGGATTTGTTAGGGGCCACCTTTATCGGGAACATATACTACGATCATTGGTATTATTGGGAGTTCTATAGTTCTAGACTTTTGAATCTGGATAAATGTGTGCTAAAACACCTAGAAACTCTTGAGGCTTCAACTCGATTGGTTGTAGGGAGGGGAGATATCAATCTGTGGCGGGATAATTGGGTCGGAGAAAGGATTTATTATTCGGGATGTCCTGTTACTAACATATACTTTAAGGAAGCAAGTTGATAGCCCCTACTATTAGAGGATATACTTATAAATGAATATATAGACCTCTTCAAGGGTATTTTTATGAATGACGAGGCTGATAGATGTTGTTTCATAGGTTCATGTTCAGGGGTTCTCAATGAACATGACATTAGGTTGATGCTACATTCTAATTCTTCTCATGATGAGTGGGCTTCTCATTTATGGTGCAACTAATTCCCCACAAGGATGAACTTCTTGGTCTAAAGGGTGAATAATCGGGCTATTCTAATGGAGGATAACATTCAAAGGAAGGGAATTTCTTTGGATTCTCGATGTTACTACTATGATAGATCGAAAATGAAGTTATCCCTCCACCTCTTTGTTGGGAGTGATTGGGCGGCTAGCCTTTGGTCTACCTTCAGTCGTATGTCGTGCACCAATAGTGAAAATTTCTCTATACAAGACTTTATCTCCAACTGGTTTATTAGCTCACAACATAGAGAGATGGAGACTAAGATTCACAGCATCATCTTCACATCCATTTACTGGATCCTTTGGGAAGCAAGGAAGTAGGTGAGATTGGGAAAACGACCCTACGTTTTCTTCCATCATGTGAGAATAACAGCTCTCATCAATGATTTGGGTTCAATTGTGAAAGGTGGATCGAAGTCTCACTTTCTTTGCAGGTTTATTAATTGACCTATTACTGTAGTGAGTTATCAAGGTCGATGGGTTAGATGATTCATATCCAATAATGGTACTAATATCAATGAGGATGTCTCCTTCATGAATAGGACGATTCGTGGGGGAGTTTTGATAATGGATTCTAGTGTGTCGGTTCTCATTGATTTCAATGCATTTTATGGTCTGGGGAACTCCTTGAGTGTGGATGCAAGAGCTTTGTATTCTGGTATCATGTTAGACAAGAGGTATGGTTTGCATGTTTTTGAGGTTGTGGTGGATTTTGAGGTCCTAGTGCATACTCTTCAAGGGAAAGTTTCTCCCCCCTGGTATTTGATCTATGTCAATATAATGTGTTCAATGGAGACCAATCATTGAGGAATGCCCATCATATTTAGAGAGAAGCCAATTATGTAGCTGACGCGCATTTTTAGGGAGGAAGGGAGGAGGATTCTTTGATGGTTTTCTATTGTTTGGGTTCTATTCCATTGGAATTTATGGCTTTCATTCAAGGGGATTACCTTGGACTTCAACACTTCAAACCCCCTTTATTTATCTTGTTTTGATGGATTATTGTCCCATAATTAAATAAAAAATCAATTTTTGATCGATCGACAAGTTCATGTGGATATAATGTTCAAATATTATGATATAACTATTTTTATATTTAAGAAAAAAGGTATGTATAGTGCATTACATACTTTCTTAGTCTTGAGAATGTTGATGATATCTTTAAGCAATAACAACTAGGATCCTCGTTTTTAAATATATACACGATGTGTGTTGTCATGATGTTTTTGTCTAATAACTAATATACTCTTCTAATTATAGGTAAATAAAACTCATATATTTTACTAGTGTATATATCAATACTATATTAAGGGAAAATAAAATATACAAAAATTTAGACTCATTAGTCCTCACATCACTTCTATACACAAGAAATTTCATTAGAAGAAGATAAATATTCAGAAATAGTGGAAAAACTAGCTAAATTGTTTGAAAAAATAACATAAAAATGAAAAACTCTTCTTAGTACCCAAGATACAAGGGTTAGACTCTATAATTTATTCATATCAAATATTTTTTAATTCATCTCATTACTTATTTCTTTTTATTTATCTAGGTAGGATTGGTTTCTCATTGCAATCCATTGGGATACTCTAAATATTTATTTATGGGATTCAATGCATGGATACCCAAAAAATCAACCACACATGATCACTTTTATCAATTTTTAACTCACTACATGAAAAATTGTAAAATAAAATTCATTTTATACAATTTATATTATGTTTTATTGAATTTTTTTATGATAGTGCATTGTTTAAATATCATCAAAATCATGGAATGGGGACTATCTGTGAGCACAAGAGGCCTATAAAATTATATAAGTGGATAAGTATTAAGATATATAAAATAATAAATCACTATCAAAAAATATATCAAAACAAATTACTTATTTTTATTAATGTTTTTGCAGTGTCTAAAATAAAAAAATGAATAAGATTGTGGTTATTACATTTTGTGATTTAGGAAACATATCATATTTTATCAACAAATTAGCATCCTCAAAGGGGTATTTCTGATGATAATTACAATTTCATTTATAAATTTATTAATCCATGGTTTATTTATATTTTTAAAATACTACTATAACTGTCAACAATCCTCATATTCAAAAGAGAAAATATATTTGTTTAGAATGGAATGGGCTGAATACATGGTGTCAGAATGTATATAGACATCATAATGCACTCAAGAACTATTTATTCAATCTGTACATCACTTTTCTTCTTCATTTAATGTTTTTATGTTCATTAGTATGTGTTTTTTAGTTTAAAAATGACTTGAAGACACATTTAAGATTAAAATTGACATTTTAGTTAAAAATTATTTTTGCTCACTAAAAACCAAGAAAACATACTCAGATAGTCTTTATACTTTAGTTTAATGATACATAAGTCATTTTTGATTTCTATAAATCATTTTTAAATTGATTATACATATGATGTGACAAGTATGACTCAAAGTGTGTGTTTTCAATTTAAAAATGATATTTTAGTTAAAAACATGTGTCACTCACTAAAAACCTAGAAAAAAAATAGATTGTATTGATACTTTAGGAAAGTGATCCTTAAGTGGTTTTTTACATGTATGAATCAACCTCATCTTAATCCTACACATAGTTTGGTCGATATGATGTGGGTGCTTTTATTTAAAATCGACATTTTAGATCAAAAGTCGTGTGACATACTCAAAACTGAGAAAACACATTCATATTGTTTTGATAACATAGGAAAATGATCCATAAGCCATTTATAACTTATAGGAATTATAAGAACCTAAATATGGTACAAATTATGACAATTATGTCTCAAAATATGTGGTTAATATTTATAAATGACATTTTAGTTAAAAAGATGCATGGAAAACTCCAAACTAATAAAATGTATTCAGGTTATTTAGATAATTTAGGTAAATGATCCATAATTCATTTGTGACATATAGGAATCATATTTACCTCAATATGATATAAAATTTGACTTGTATGACTCAAAATGAATGTTTTCAGTTGAAAACTAAAATTTATGCAAAAAACACGCATCACTCACTAAAAAAACAATAAAACATGATTAAATTGTCTTTTTTTACTTTAGGAAAATGACCCTTAATCCATTTTTGATGTTTATGAATCAATATCACATTAATCTGATGCATAGTGTGACTCGTATGACTCAAAGTGTGTGTTTCTAGTTAAAAATGACATTTTAGTTAAAAAATTCATGGTATAATCAAAATAGAAAACAAATCAGATTTTTTTATATTTTATGAAAATAATAATTAAGACATATTTGTTGTGTAGGAATTGCTACCACCTAAATATGATAAACATTGTGACCATTAAGGATTAAAAGGTGTGGTTTTATTTTAAAAAATGAAATTTTAGTAAAAAATACATGTGATGTACTAAAAAACGAGAAAACAAATTCAGATTTTATTTTTACTTTAGGAAAAATATCCATAGTTTATTTTTGATGTTTAGGAATCATCCATTCCACAATTTTTTATACGGTGTGACCAGTATGAATCTAAATGTGTTTTTTTGGTTTAAATTGATATTTTAGTTGAAAATATGTGTCACTCACTAAAAATTAAGAAAATGCTCTTATATTGTCTTGATAATTTAGTAAAATTATTCATAAGTCATTTTTGACATGTATGAATCAACCAAACATCATCTAAACACATGATGTGTCTTGTATAACTCAACGTCCATATTTTCATTTTAAAAATGACATTTTAGTTAAAAACATGTCCCAGTCACTGAAAACCTAGAAAACACAATCAGATTTTCTAAAAACTTTAGGGAAATGATCCTTAATTTATTTTTTATGTGAATTAGCCTTATTTTTATCCAATACCTAGTGTGATTTTTATGATACAACATGTGTGTTTTTATTTAAAATTAATTTTTTTGTTCAAAAGATGCATGACAACTCAAAACTGATAAAAGAACATCAATTTTTTATACTTTGGAACACAAATCCATAAGTCATTTGTGACTTGTAGGAATCATTCTCACCTCAATATGATACACTGTGTGATTGGTATGACTCAAAATGTGGGCTTCCAGTTTACAAATAACAATTTATTTAAAAATTAGTTTGAAACACTAAAAACTAAGTAAACACATTCATAATGTTTTGATACTTTTTGGAAAAGATCCATAAGTAATTTGTGATGTGTTGGAATCAGTCACACCACAATCTGATACACAGTGTGATAGGTATGACTTGAAAAGTGTTTTTTAGTTTAAAAATGAAATTTTAGTTAAAAAAATGTGCCACTCACTAAAAACCTAGAAAAAACACTTCATTTTTTTTTGATACATTATGAAAACATTCCTTAATTCATTTTGGATGTCTAATAATCAACCACACATCAATCTGCCACATGGTGTGACCTGTGTGACTCAAAGTGTGTGTGTTTATTTGAAATTGACATTTTACTTCAAAACAAAACCCACATAATTAAAACATACCAAATAAAATCATATTTTCTTTATAATTTATAAAAATGATCCATAAATCATTTCTGATGTGTAGGAATTATCCACAAATTAATTTTACATACGGTGTGCTTGGTATGACTCGAAGTGTATGTTTTTATTATAAAATTGATACTTTAGTTAAAAACATATGTCACACACTTGAATCCAACAAAAATTCCTTAGATTATCTTGATACTTTTGGAAAATTATCCAAAAATCATTTGTGATGTCTAGAAATTAACTACACATTAATTGGACACGTGGTGTTCCTAATATGACTCGAAATGTGTGTTTTGAGTTTAAAAGTAACATTTTATTAATTAATTGTTTCATATTTATGTTTAATTTATTTATTTATAGTATTACTAACATAAGAATTTTTTTATTATATATTCACACTCATTTTCTTGAGCTGTGTTGGTTAGATCAAAACCTTTAGCATGATCAATCTCTTTTGAGATGGGGTCGGGGACCAAACACAACGAAACATTAATGATTCTGAATTTAGTAATGCTTTTGTAAATTTTATATACCAATTTAATTGTATAAAAAATTGAAAATTTTATAATAAAAATTTTGTTGTTTCATTTTTTATTTAAATTTAATTTAAATTGGATTGTTAGTTGTTGTAGTGTGATTTAGTTTCAGCAGCACACTACTACAGTCTTCCATTTATCAGTGCCTAGAAGAGCACTAATAAAGGATGCCTTTATTAGATCTTTATTAGTGCTAATCACTACAATAAAATTGATCTTATAAGTTTTTTATTAGTGGTGGTTTTATGAACCATTTCTAATTATATCATATTTTTAAAGAAATAAGATTTAGAAGTGGTTTAAGTGAACCTACCGTTGTTTTTTATTTTAGATTTTAGCAGCGATTTTATTGAAATATCCTCTAAATATTTTTTAAAAAGTCTAATTTCAACCCCCCCCCCCCCTTCTCCCCAATCCCCCTCCCCCTCCCCCTTTCTCCTCGAGCTCGTTTTTCCCCTCACTTCCTGCCACCCCTCACTTCCCGCCACCCCTCACCGCACCCTTTCTACCCCTCACCACCACTCCTCGTGCCCTCCCCCCTCGATCCCCCTTTCTCCTCAAGATCGCACCACCCATTACCCTATCCACCGATTCCCCTCACCACCCTCACCACTCTCCACCCCTCACTACTCACCACCCCTCACTGCTCGCCGCCCCCTCACAACACTTTATTTTCCCTTGCTACCCATCGCCCCTTTCTCCCTAAGTCCCATCCCCCCTGTTTCCTTGAGGCATCACCACCACTTCCCCTCGCTATCGTTTTTCACCCCTAGACATCCCTTACCACCCCTCACCGCCTCACCTCATCTCCTCGAGCCCCCCACCCCCATCTCTTTAAGCCCGCACCACCCCTTCCCCAATCCATTACTTTGTGTCATCCATCACCACCCCTCTCCACCCTCACCCCTTTGCCACCCCTCTCTAATAGGTGGTTAAATATATATTTTTTGGTTCCATAACCATGACTGATTTCATTAGTTTTATTATAATTTTATTGAAAATTAAATTGTATTTATTACTTAGGATTAAATGGTGATAGTAATATAGTGACTTTGCTTTAAATTTAATGTGATAAATTGTGGTTTTTTCCTTACAAATGCAGTAATCCAATTTTAAAATAATTTTTCCCATAAGGTGGTTGAAAAAATGTAATTTTCATATGAAATAATAACTTTTGTTTCTATATATGATTTATGGGGTGTTACAAATATTTAGTTTCATTGTTTTGATTGTTTTTCCCAAATATCAATAATTTTTTGATTAATATCAATTTTGTGGGTGTTTGTTAGTATAAAGATATGTTATGGGTTGTTTATTAATTTTATTTTTATGAGGTATTATCAATAATAGTTTGGATTAATATCAATGTTAAGAGGTGTTTATAAATGTCAGGAATTATTTATGGGGAGCTATAAACATTGATTTTTTTTTTGAATAATATCAAGAATTGTTTTATAGGGTGTTTATTAATTTTATTGAAATAGTGGATGGTTTCTAAAATGTCATAGAGTGGACGTATATTTATGACTAAAGAAATAATATCATAGGGGACCATCTCAAACTAAAATTTAGTCATGAGATAAAATTTATTTAGAACTCCATTCATTTTAAAACATTTATTTGGTGTTATATCTAATCAAGACCCTACCCCAGTCAATGGTGATGTTGGGTGATGTTTTATTTTGATTTTAATTGTTTGATTAATCATTTTTATCTTTATATCTAAATTTACAAGGAGAACAGTGACAATCCAATACCTATGGATAACATTTGTATTAATTCACCTCGAAAAATACCTCAGTATGCCAAGCGTTCAGAATTTGTTTTATATTTTTCAATTGAAAATCAATGAGTGGATGATAGAATAAAATTTATGTGTCCTGATTATAAATTAAAGTGATGGTTTAATAGAAACAATGTACACGGTCATTTGATATTGAAATAGTTTCATGATTGATATGTAAGTTGGATTAGGTATGGTGAATAAAATGTTATGGAAATTCAAAGAAATGGAAATACTTTCAAAGAAACACAAATTGAACCAGTCAAGGAGAATTCTATTTGAAACTTGTTAAATGGAACATTTGGTTTTTTAGAATACAATGTCCAATATTTTAATAGATTAACAGATCCATTAGTTGATCCTGGGTAGGATAATATTTCTCAGAACATCAATGTCCAAGAAAATGATTTTTATGAATTAGTTGAAGACGGATAGTAAGAACTATATGAAGGGTGTGTCAAGTATTTGAAGTTGTCTTTCTCTACTTAATTCATATCATATCATGTCTTTCTGAATTACTAAAAAATAAGTGTCCATGATTTTATATTTTCTTCATGTTTCATTTATTAAATTAAATATACATGAATAATTCTATGAGATGAAGAAAGTCATCAAGAAACATGGACTTGATTATACAAAGGTACATGTAAACCCTAATGATTTCATTCTTTACAGCGGAGAATAGTCTGATAAAGAAGAATGCGTAAGATGTCATACAACTAGATGGATGTAAGTGAACAATAATGAGATTATAAATAAATGTTGTAACGACCAAAAGTTTTATCAATGGAATTCCCTTCTTAATCCTTATAGTATAATAACATTAGGAAGAACAATGACATATCATGATAATAAATACTATGTGATCATTAAACATAGTGTTTCCAATTCTATGTTTTGAATATCAAAAATCTGATATACATGGTTGCGTTCAGGATGATTTTTGGAGTCTAATAGAACAAATGTAATTTTTTGTAAATAGTAACCTACCTTATGAATAGTAACCTACCATTATGAATAGTAATATGACCCTTATGAATGGTAAATCATCCAAAATAATAGCAACCTCACCCATGAATGATTAAATAAATATTAGGCATCTTATAAGTGATAATATGACCATAGTAACAGTATTGGAATTTTTTTAAGTCATAAATAATTAATTAAAATTAATTAATTAATTTAAAAGAAAATGTATTTCCCTATAATGTTTTTTTAAATTAACAATTCTATTTCTTATGATTTTAAGATAATTTTATTAGAGCTTATGTAATTTTTTAAAGCATTATGAAATCAGTTTTAATTTTGAAATATGTATTTTTCATATAAATTATGACTTTATTAAAAATTAAACTAATCATATTTAGAAAATTATTTTCAAAAAATGGAGTTTATTTTTGGGTTCTACAAATCAAAAAATGGTTAGGGTGAATTTTTTGGATTTTTCTAAAATACTTGAATTTTTATGATAGTGAAATGATGTAATTTACAAAATAAGCTAAATACATTAATTATAGAGTCATGTATGATGTTCTAGAAATTTAAGAACAATTGGTTCAAACTCACATACACTTATTACTGAACTTGGTCATATAATCATCACTATTACTTGTCTTGTGGAGAAATAAAAAATTATTGAATATAATATTGAGAAAACCCCTCTCCCCACCACTATAAATTCCACCCTTCACACCCTCATTTCTTCACACCTCTCAAGATTCAATCAATGTATAAAATCTATCCAAACATCTTCCCTATCCCCTCACCCATGTCCAAAGAGCTTCTTGTCTCATAAAAAGACCAATCCAAGGTTCCTTAAGGAGGATTCAAGAGGTAATTCCTCTCTCTCTCTCTCTCTCTTTCTTTAATTTCTTTTCAATTTCAAGTTCTTTCCTTAATATCTACCCACATATCATCATAAAAGTGGTATTTTAACTACATTAACTTAAATATACTGGAATTTTATGGTACTAATGGGATAATATATCATACATCCTCCTTATTCTCTTCTTTTTATTTAATAAAGGAAAACATTGTTCGTGAGGTGTTAATTTATAACCTTCATGAATAACATGTTTTAATTTTATTTTATTGTCTTAATATCTGGTCGTGAAACCATTTTTATGGTTCAAACCGATTATTTTATATGTATTATATCCTACTTATGTTCTATAACTAACTTATGGACATATTACTAGATGATTAAACAAAAGAAGTTCATTGTGGTAAAAAAACCGCCTGAATTAACTCAAACGGTCATCATTAAAATATTTTCTAATGATTCATTCTCATGGTATATATAAAAAATTATTTATAAGATCATTTAAAGTTATGCATCATCATTAATAACATGTAATATCAGTTATTTATGTTTATCCATGTTCTACAAGAACTTTCATTCATACCGTTCAAGAAAACTATAAAAATGAACATTCCCAAACAATGAATTTAAACTCTATAACTCATCCAAAATACCATAAATGAACATAATAAAACCTTAATTAATATTATAAATGTATAAAAGGTTCTTGAATTTATAATTGATGAATATAATGTCATTATACATGACATTGGAGTGAATAAAGTATTCAGATACAAGGTAAGGGGAAACTCTCGAACCCAACTCTCTTTCTTTGGGTTTTCCCTCTTCAACCAATTTTTAGTATGGATATGCCTTAGAAATAATTTATTCATCACTACATTAAATTTTATGGGATATAATTTTTATATTATTGATTTTATTAAAAACCCAATGTTTTCCAAAAGAACTCTTCTTTCAAATAAACACGCCCTTTTTACTCCTCGAAGATTGTTTCACTCTTCACTCAAGGTTAATAGTTCTATGTCAAGAATGATATTACCTCTTTATTTTGGGAACCAAATGTTTATGAATGTATGTTTTAAAATTTGAAACCAATTTATTTCCATGGGTTATTTTTTATGTTCATGTTTGACATATTTTCAATGTGGCATGCATGATAATGTAAATGTTATGATGTGACAGCTGCACCCAGAATTGTATAGCACAATATGAATGTTTTAATGTGATGGGTGTGCCTAAAATTATACAGTGCTATAATTCATTGGGTAAAGTTATTAATCTCATGAGTTAAAGAGAAATGATGTGTGAACATGATGTTATCTTTGTTCACAACTATGTGTGGTAGTTGACCAAAAAGATATGATGTTTCATTTTTTTTTGCATTTCCACATTTCAAGTGTTTTATTAATGATTTCTCTCATGTTCATGATCATTTTCCTATGATATGATTTTTCTCACCCATTGTTATATTTTTTATATCTATCCTCTTACTGGTCTTTTAGAACACCACTTTTTTATGTATATCCTCATTTGATTATGTGTACTGAACAGTTTTCATGGGTCAATAAGAAGATGGAGAAGAATGAATTAAATAAATGTTTATGTTTGATGTTGTAAATGTTATGTATGGTCTTAGTTTTCCCAAGACACTAAACCTATGGATCCTCATGGTGTAATACTATTATGTTTTTTAAATTCATAATGATGTAATAGTAATATAAGAAAAATATGGGTAGCTATATTTGGTATTAGAGGCAAGGATTAGTTAATTTGGGAATTACGATTAGTGAACCCTAGAGAAAACCTCTAGTATGAGACTAAGTACGAATATGCACACAAGAATATTTACACAGGGATCCCATAAATTATTATTTTATTTAAAATTTTACAAATTAATAAGTTATTTATTCATGACTTGTTGACTTATGTTTTTTCTAATCTCTTCTATTATAGAAAATAGTGGGAACCAGGAGAAACCATGCCAAAAACCTATGCGAGGGACAACGCAACAATTGCCTGAATGACATACCTAATGCTTTGGGAGGTGGAGTTCAAAACTTCATGGTGATTCTTACCCAAATATCTCAATTTATGAAGGAAAACCAGAATAATGGTGAACGTCATCCTCACCTAAGAGAGAGAAATTGGTTGTCGAGTGTTTTACGCGGCAATGACCACCGATGTTTAGTGGGTCTTCTGTTCCACTAGTTTCAGAATAGTGGGTCAAATCCATAGAGAAGATATTTTTTTGGCTTCACTGTTCTAATATGGATAAGGTGACACTATCCGTTTATCATGGAGAGGTTGATCAATGGTGGGATTTGATTAAGAACACCAAGCCAAGTGACAAAATTAAAGAGATAGAATGTGAATACATTAAGACCATTTTTCTTAACAAGTATTTCCCAAGAACTCTTTGTATAAATATGGAGAGATAATTCATAGATCTCATGAAAAAGGAATGAGAAATTTTCCCCACCTACTAAGTGAATTTCACAAGGCTAGAAAGGTATGCTTCAAGTTTTGTTATCAACAATGATAGGAAAATTGATAGATTCTTTTGTGGATTAAAACCACACCTTCGTATAGATCATGCAATTCTAGACTTTGGTATTTATGATGATGTTGTTCAGTGTTCCCTCAAATTGGAGATGGAGTTTGGAGAATGGTCCCATGGATATGGTGATTAGAAACAAAAGACGGAGGTTTAAGTAGGAGGATCTAATGATAAAGGTGGGAAGAAAACTCAATGACCCACATGCCAAAAATGTGGGAAGTTGCATAATGGGAACTACCTCAAAGGGATGGGGAAATGCTTAAAGTGTGGGAAAAAGGACACCATGATCAAGAGTGTCAAAAATACATGAGAAGGAATGAAAATGTAGTGGAATAAAGGAGATCCCCACCCATGGTTCAATGCTACAAATATAGGGAGTAAGGGAACTATACAAGCTAGTGCACTAAACCTCGAGTCCTTGAGGGTAATTAACATTAGTAGATACCAAAGCCAAAGGAATAAGGTAAGGCTTATGTCATCACTACTATGAAAATATAGAAAGATAATGAAGTAATACAAGGTAAAATTCCTATTCAATCAAGAATGGAAAAATTTATTATTTGATTCTAGTTCTACGTATTCCTTTATATCTAAAAAGTTTTCTAGAACTATAGAATCGAAGACCCAAAACCTTGAAATAGAGATATCTGTAAAAACACTAAGTGGTGCAATAATTGTAATAAAAGTGTTTGACTCTTCTCCTATTGGATTTTTTGGGAAGATTCTTTTAGTAAAAATCATAATACTTCCCTTTATAAAATTTGACACTATAACGAGAATGGATTGGCTCTCGTTATATAGAGAACATATCAACTGTTGAGAAAAGAAAATATCTTTTCATATTCTAAACAATATCATGCTCCTATACAAATGAAAGGAAGATCATGAATCTCCTTTGAAAAATCCTTCAATGGTGTGGGTGTTGATACCCTATTAAAAAGCATACCTCACCCCAGTGGTTGAGTCAATGGAATGTTCCAACCTTGCAGAAATTCCCATCATGAGGGAATACAATGATGTATTTCCCAAAGGGTTACCCAAGCATCCCCTAGATCGTGAGGTAGAGTTATCAATAAAACTCATACCTTGAGCTACCCCTATCTCAAATTGTCCCTATAGGATGGATCCTATCAAATTGGGGGAGTTAAAGAAGCATATACAAGAGAATTTGTACAAAGGTTTCATACGACCTACTACATCACCTTGGGGTGTGAAAGTTCTCTTTGTGAAGAAGAATGATGGATCAATACAGTTGTGTATCTATTATCAGGAACTCCACAAGATCACCATAAATAATAATTATCCTCTTACAAGGATAGATTAATTTTTTGATCAGAAAAATGAATCTCAATACTTCTCAAAGGTGGATCTTTGTTCAGTATATCATCAGTTGAAGGTAAAAGAGGATGATATTCAGAAGACTTCCTTCCATACAAGGTATGGAAACGATGAGTTTCTAATGATGCCATTAGGACTAACTAATTCCCCTACAATCTTATGGATTTTATGAATTTAGTCTTTAGATATTACATTGATAAATTTTTGGTAGTGTTCATCGATGATATTCTCATCTACTCCAAGAGAAAATAGTAACATGAAGAACTTCTAAGACTTGTGTTGGAAACATTGAGAAAGGATAAGTTGTACGCCAAGTTCAGAAAGTGTGACTTTTGGATGAGGAAAGTCACATTCTTGGGATATGTGATCACATGTAAGGGAATTTCTATGGACCCTTCGAAAACAAAGGCGATTAAGGAATGACCCATACCCTCTAGTGTCATAGAAATCTGTAGTTTTCTTGGATTAGCTGGGTACTACTAACGTTTTATGATAAATTTATCATGGTTTTCAAGCCCACTAACTAAGTTAATAAAGAAAGGGGTAAAGTTTTTATAGACAGAAGAATGTGAGGGAATCTTTAAGGAGCTAAAGAGAAGGCTGATCACTACACATGTACTCACCCATCCAAAAAGAGAGGAAATTTTTATGATATAAAGTGATGCTTCAAAGAAAGTATTGGGTTGAATATTCATGAAAAATGATAATGTGAGAGCCTACGCCTCATGGTAGTTGAAGATTCATGAGCATAACTACCCGACACATGATCTAGAGCTGGCATCCATGATTTATGCATTGAAAATCTGGCAGAACTACTTTTATGATGAGAAGTGTGAAATATACACTGACCACAAGAGCCTAAAGTAAATATTCACACAAAAGTATCTCACCATGCGTTAAAGTATATGGTTAGATCTAATCAAGGAATATGATTACTCTATTCACTATCATCCTGGAAAGGTGAACACGGTAGCTAATTCTCTAATAAGAAGATAACATGCTACTCTATCCATGTTACGGATTGAGAAAGACCCTATCTTCTTGGATATTCAAAGTATGGATTTGGAAATCATAAGGGATGGGGATACATCCTAACTTTCCCAAATGATTTTGAAATCATCTATCTAAGATAAGATTAAGGAGGAACAAAGGGATGATCTGGAGTTATAAAATAAGGTGAATGCAGTAAAGGATGGGAAGCTGCAAGATTTCCATATCAACGATGATGGTGTGATTCGATTTGGAACATGACTTTGTGTTCCTTATTCACTTGGGATAAAGAAGGAGCTATTGTACAATGCACAAACCTCAACATTCTCTATCCATCCTGGTATCCCCAAGATGTACCAAGATCTTTAAGAACACTTCTGGTGGGATAACATGAAGAAGGAGAATGTGGAATATATTTCAAGGTGCTTGATATGTCACAAAGTTAAAGTAGAGTTACAAAAGACCAAATGTATGATGCAACCATTTCCTTTACCCATGTGGAAATGGGAGAATGTCACTATGTACTTTTTCATGGCTCTCCCAAATACATCTAAGGTAAATAATGAGATATGGGTTATGGTTGACCGAATCACCAAGACTACCCATTTTATTGCTATTTGGTAAGATCTCTTTCCTTAAAAACATGAAAAGATATATGTGAATGAAGTGATGAGACTACATGGTGTTCCACTCTCGATTGTCTCTGGACATGATCCAAGGTTCACATCTAAATTCTAGAGGATTATTAAATGGTATTTGAGTACTAAATTTAATTTTATCATGGCCTATCACTCCCAAATTGATGGACAATCTAAAAGGACTATTCAGAAACTTGAAGATATGATAAGAGATTACTCTTTAGAATTGAAAGTTGGATTGGATCAGCATCTACCATTGGTTGAGTTATCATACAAAAATATCTTCCACTTGAGTATTTAGATGTCTCTATATGAATCTTTGTATGGAAACTGATATACAACTCCAACCTATTGGGATGAAGTTGGAGAAAGAAAGCTACTTGGACCCAATAATTTGCAAGAGATGACAGAGAAGGATCAAGTCATCCAGAAACATATCAAATCTACTCAGAGTCGGAAAAAGAGCTATGCTAACAACCATCGAAGGGACTTGGAGTTCGACATTGGAGATAAAGTCATCCTTTGAATAACACCATGGAAGAGAGTCATGAAGTTTGGAAGGAAATGTAAGCTAAGCCCAAGGTACATTGGCCCCTTTTAGATCATTGACTACATAGGAGTCATGGCCTATCATCTTCAACTTACACTGAATATGGATCAAGTTCATGATGTGTTTCACGTATCACTCCTGAGGAAGTACATACCATATCCCTCACATGTACTAAACTCATAGGTGGTATAGCTGGAAGATGACATCTCTTATGAGGAGCAACCAGTAAAGATTCTGGACAGGAGAGATAAGGTCCTACGAAACAAGGAAACCCATCTTGTTAAATTGTTGTGGAGGAACCATAAGTTTGAAGAAGCTACTTGGGAATCATAGGATCCAATGAAGGAGAATTACCCTAACCTGTTTGTGTAAAACAAAATTTTGTGGGTGAAATTTCATAAGGGGGAAGAATGTAATGACCCAAAATTTTATCAATGGAATTACCTTACTATTCCTTATAGTATAATCACATTAGAGAGCACAATAACATATAATGATAATAAATACTATGTGATCATTAAATATAATGTTTCCACTTCTATATTTTGAATTTCAAAAATCAGACATATACAGTTGCGTTTAGGGTGATTTTTGGAGTCTAATAGAAAACAATTGTGAATATTAACCTACCCTTATGAGTAATATGACCCTTATAAATAATAAATCATCCAAAAAAATAGTATCCTCACCTATTAATGATTAAATAAAATTTAGGTATCTTATAATTGATAACATAACCATAGTAAAAGTATTGGAATTTTTGTAAGTCATAAATAATTAATTATAATTAATTAATTAATTTAAAAGAAAATTTATTTCCCTAAAATGTTTTAGAAATTAAAAATTCTATGTCTTCTAGTTTTAATATAATTTTATAAGAACCTATGTAATTTTTTAAATCATTATGAAATCAGTTTTAATTTTAAAATATGTATTTCTCAAGGAAATTGTAATTTTAATTAAAAATTAAATTAATCATATTTATAAAAAAATTTCAAAAAATTAAGTTCATTTTTGTATTCTACACATTGAAAAATGGTTAGGGTGAATTTTTGGGATTTTTCTGAAATACGTGAATTTTTTATGAATAGTGAAATGCTATAATTTACAAAATAAGATAAATACATTAATTATAGAGTCATGTATGATGCTCTGCTGATGTAATCCCAATTAGGTCGAACTCACATGCACTTATTACTATTATTGGTCATATAATCATCACTATTACTTGTTTTTTGGAGAAATAATAAATTAATGAATATAATATTGAGGAAACCCCTCTCCCCTCAACTATAAATACCACCCTTTACACTATTATTTCCTCACACCTATAAACCTTCAAGAATTGTTTAAAATCTATAAATATATCTTCCCTAGACCCTCCAACACATTTAAATAGCTTCTTGCCGCATAAAAAGTCTCATCTAAGGTTCCTTAAGGAGGATTCAAGAGGTAATTTATCTCTCTCTCTCTCTCCCTTTAATTTCCTTTCAATTTCATGTTCATTTCTCAATCTCTCCCCACATATCCTCATCCATATGGTATGGTAACTCCCATATCATACATATAATTTAATGTTATGATATTAATGGGATAATATATCATCCAAACTTTTTCTCCTCTTCTTTTTATTTTAGACAGGAAAACGTTGTTCGTGAGGTGTTAGTTTATCACCTTCAAGAACGACATGTTTTCATTTTTCTTTATCGCCTTCAGATCTAGTAATTAAACCATTTTTATGGTTTAACCAGATTATTTTCTATGTATAATATCCTATTTAATATTCTGTAACTAACTTATGTACGAATTACAAAATGATTAAACAAAACAATTTCATTATGGTCAAAAAAATGCCCGAATTAACCGAAACGATCATCATTAAATTCTTTTCTAATGATTTATTATCGCAATATATAAAAAAATTATCTAAAATATCATTTAAATTTTTTTAACATCATTAATAACATGTAATACCAATTCTGTATTTTTATCCTTGTTCTACACGAAATTCCATTCATACCATTCAAGAAAACTATAAAATCAAACATTCCCCAACAATGAATTTAAACTCTATAACTCATAAAAAATACCATAATTAACATAATAAAACCTTAATGAATATTTTTAATGTATAAAAGGTTCTATAATTTCTAATTAGTGAATACAATTTTATTATACAGGACATTGAATTGAAGAAAGCGTTCGGATACAGGGTAAGTGGAAATTCTCGAACCCAACTCTCTTTCTTTGGGTTTTCCCTCTTCAACCAAATTTCAATATGGATATGACCTAGAAATAATTTATTCATAACTATAATCAATTTTTTGGGGATATAAATGTTCTCTAATTTATTTTATTAAAAACCAATGTTTTCCAAAAGAAATCTTCTTTCAAATAAACACACCCTTTTTTACACCTCAAAGATTGTTTCACTCTTCACTCAAGGTTATTAGTTCTATGTCAAGAATGTTATTCCCTCCTTATTTTGGGAAACAAATGTTCATGAATGTATTTTCTATGATTTGAAACCCATTTATTTTAATGGGATGTTTTTTATGTTCAAGTTTTACATATTTTCAATGTATCATGCATGATAATGTAAATGTTATGATGTGATGGGTGCACCCAAAATTATATAGCGCAACATGAATGTTTGAATATGAATAGTGTTCCTAGAATTATACATCACTCCAATTCATTGGGTAAAGTTATGAATCTCATGATTTAAAGAGAAATTATGTGTGTACATGATGCTACCTTTGTTTATAACTAGGTGTAGTAGTTGACCACTAATACACGATGTTTCATTTTTTTATGCATTTCCATATTTCAAGTCTTTTAGTAATGCTTCCTCTCATGTTCACATTTATTTAACTATGTTATGATTGTGGTCACCCATTTTTATATTTTTCATATTTATCCTCTTACTGGGATTTTATCTCACCCCTTTTTGATGTATATCCTCAGGTGATTATGTGTACTAAGGAGTTTTCAAGGGACAATAAGAAGCTGGAGAAGAATGAATTAAATAAATGTTTATGTTTGATATTGTAAATGTTATGTATGGTATTATTTTGACCAAGTAACTAAACCTTTGTATCCTCATTGTGTAATACTATTATGTTGTTTATATTCGTATTGATGTAATAGTAATGTAAGAAAAGACCGGGTAACTATAAATGCAACCCCAAGAAGAAGAAAAAAGTAGAAAACTCTTAATAAGGTACTATGTTACATTCCTCTAAAACCACGCTTGCAAAGATTAATCATGTTCATATATGTTTTCATACAACATTAAGTGGAATGCTCAGGATAGTAATGATGTCTTGATGAGGAATCCAAAATATTCAACATCATGGAATATATTCGATTTTCTATATCCATATTTTTCTCTGGATCCTAGGAATGAATTATTTGGGATTGGATTCTAATGTTTTTAACCAATTTGGTACTTTATGTACTAATTATTGAATTTGACCAGTAGTTTTGATCCCCTATAATCTAACTCCATAGATGTGTAGGAAGAATACTTTTTTCATTATTTCAATGATTATTCTAGCAAAGAAAATTCCTATAAAGGGCATTAATGCATACCTTTAACCTTTAATTAATGGATTGAGAGAATTATTGGGTGACGGTGTGGAAATATATTATGCTTCAATGAGAAAAATATTCAAAATTCATGTTGGTTTAATGTGGAAAATTAGTGACATTCCTATATAAGGAAATTTATCTAGTTGTAACACTCATATTGGTTTGGATTTTCTAATTTGTAATTTTGATTTTGAACCTCAACAATTAACTCTTACCAGAAAATGGTGTTTCATGTGTCATCATTGATTTCTTGATTCTTCTCATAAATCAAGGTTTTACAAGACGTGATTATATGGAGATATTGAAATGAAAAACTCACCAAAGGTGTTATATGGTTCATAAATCTTAGGACAATTAATGAATGTCACTGAAGAATTTGGAAAATGTCATCAGCTTAAAGAAGGGGGAAAAGGTATGAGGTACAATATTTGAAGCAATTAGAACACAATAATGGAATAAAAAGAGTATATTTTCCAAATATACATATTGGGTATTTAATTTGATACGTCATAATATTTATGTAAATCATATTGAGAATAATTTTTTTGATAATTTAATTTTTACATTTCTTAATGCTCAAGGTAATTAGAAGGATCGCCTTAATGATCATAATGATTTGGAGTCAATGAATATAATTCATGGTTTGTGTTAAAATGGGAATTTAAAGTATACTTCATCTATTTTTACAATGAAAACTAATGAGAAAGACTTATTTCTTAAAACATTAAATAATTTAAAATTTCTGAATGGACATTCAACTAACATATCAAGGTGAGTTGACTAAAAAATCAAAATTTAAAAGGATTTAAAAGTCATTACTCACATATTTTTGTGAAGTGGTTGTTGGAATTGGAATTTCATAATGTGTTACCTAATAAAGTAACTGAGGTTATTTATTTATTTTGTACCATTTTCAGTGATATTTGTGTACAACTATATATCCAAATGAGGTTTATAAACTTCAAGAAAGAATAGTTTTAACACTTTTTCATTTTGGATATGTTAATTCCCCCTTCAATCTTTACTATTGTGATTAATTTGACTATTCAATTAGTTAAAGAAGGTAAACATGGTGGACTGGTAAACTATCAATGGATGTATCCAATTAATATATACATTGATATTATTTTTATTTTCATTTGTGAATTCTATTTTATCACATTATTCAGTAATTTTTTTATACATTTCTTATATTTTTTTTCTTTTTGGAACTCAAGTCATTTGAAATCATATGTGTGGAATAAATCTAAACTAAAAGTCTCTATTGCTGAAGGTTTAAATATCATAGAGTGTTTGACCTTCTATTCATTTTATTTTCTTGGTATTGATACAAGATTCCATCATGAAGGATGTGCTAGAAAAATATCCACTAACTCTCTTTCTGAAAATAAATCATCATTAATTCCAACTATTGGATGACCAATTGGAATGGTTTCAAATTTCAAACTGACTAAACTAGATTTTTAATAATAACAGAGATATGTGCTACTCAATAGAGTTATTTTAGATCCATTTATTTAAGACTTGTGACTACAAACAAAGTGGCAATGAAGGGGTCGAGCTAGAAATGTGATGGAATTAACAAAAGTTGTTAACAAGGAGATTGGTGATTGTTTTTCCCATCCTGTAAGTATATACTCATATTCATATTATTTATTTTAATTCCAAAAGGTTAAACAACCTGATTGGAGAAGGTAAAATACCCTGAGAGGGGGGTGGATCACAGTACAACAAATTAAAAAAAACCCCTCAAGATCTTGTTTCATCGTTAAAAACAACACACTTCTCTCTTCCTCCCATAGTAATGTAGGAAAAGGAATTAAATCAGAAACATGACATAATGATTTTACTTGGCTCACCCTCACATGGATACATCTAAAGATAATACAACAATGATGTGAAGATGTACCATAACTATGAATGTTCCCTTCCAAAGTTCATGGTTTGGGATGGATCCCTTCTATGCCCAGGCTCACTACCTTTACAATGTTTCAGGTTAGCACACTGCTTTACCTAGGGTCACTCTCAATGTCTCATTCTCTGGATCACTACTGATGGAAAGGATCACCATCATCATCTTCATTTTCTCACTACTCTATAAGGGACAAACTCATAGTTTATAGACATGTATGTTCTCTATATGGCATGATTTCACATATCCTCAACTGTAGGTAGATGCGATGTCGAAGTCTCATTGTCTCCCATAGATGAAATCCACTTTTCTGTGAACTGTTAGTTAATGTAAAATTATTTTGTGAACTATTTTAGTCCCTTTACAAACTTTCCTAACTCATCCATGGACTACCCTTCTTCCTCTACGAGTTGTGCTATGCTGCATGGCATGAGTGCTTCATGGACCACCTATTCCTCTACAGAATACCTCCTCTTATGTGGACCAACCTCATTGTATGGACTATTTCTTCTCTTATAGACTCTTTTCTATTTGAGCTATAGAGCCCCACAAAACACATTCCCGAACCATTCCCATGAACTACTTCACCCTTCAAGAAATTCTCCCTCATGAACCACTTTCAGACTTAGACACCTTATTCCTAGAGTGATGAAATTTTATAATTGGGTTTTCTATCTACATAATGATCTAGTTAGTGGTATTTATATTGGGAAACAAATATGAAAAATATGTTAATACAATTTCCCCAATGTTTCGATGCGGTATATCCTTCACCGTGAACTGCTGTGTGGTCATCATAGTACTTTTATCTTCTATGGCGGCCAATCCCTTTTGTGAATAAAAACCCTTTAAGATCCACAAATAACTTCATCCTTTTTATAGATGAAAAAAATCATGTAAAATTCAAGCCTCTAGGAAACTATGACCCTCCTGTGAACCATTTTTTTCTCTCTACGGACCACATAGCACACTTCGTGGTTTGTATAGAAATTCTATGTATAAAATTTTCCTTTTCAAATTTTCCATCTTTATTATGTTAACCTCTTTTGTAGTCCAAAAACTATGCTTCGCGGTTCGTCAATTGTGTTCTATGAGAAAACATCCATTTTCCAAAAACCAAACTCCTGATTCTGAGGACCAAAAATTTGGTAAACACTAGGAAAGTGTTCCACCTTCAAAACCTTCTTCTATAAACACTAACAATTCTCATTAATGGTCATATGGATTTGTCAACAAACACAATGACACACAAAAACACATAGGAGAAACTTGAGGGATTTTTTCCCAACAATTAACATGTATTTATTTTGTCTATTTTAAAAGTGACGCTTTATAAAAAAAACTCAAGAAAATGAATTTTGAAAATCGAGCTAAAATATTGAATGATTTAACATTTTTGGATTAAGTTCATCTAAGGGTGGGTTAAGAGATTCAATGCCTAAAATATTCATGGATTTAGGTTTTAAACAATCTATAATGAAGAAGACTTGAAAACTCAAAATAGTGGTGTATTTACATTTTTTACATGAGAGATAATATGGGAAGATGAATAATATAATTGAATTAAACTATAATTTCATGTTTTCAATTGTCTTATTCAAATGATATTGGGTCAACATTGATAGGGTTACAATGAACAATTAGTTACATTTTACTTCTATCAAATACCCTTTCTTGATGGGTACTAATGATCATGCAGAGCATGATCCAATTATCTTGAATTCAAAAGCTAAGATGGTTTATTACGTGGTTGATGAAATACATAAAGGATGGAGTTTTGTTGTACACTTAAAGAAGAGAGACTTTTATGATATGGGTGATGAAGATCAATTGATGATTTGTGATGGTGGACCTCATCAACCATAAAGCATTGAACAATTTTTTCCTGACAATATCGAAACAGTAGAACATGTAAGAGAGGGTGAAAATGAAGGACTTGTCATAATGAAGGTCGATAACAATAATGATAATTAAGTTTAAGATAATTGAATTTCTAAATTGGTAATGAAAATAAAATAAATATCTCAGTGATAAGTGTTCGTACATATATACATTTTTCTAGTTTTTATGGTAAAAATATTTTAGTTTCACCTTTTTTATACATTTAATATAACTAAACAATTTAAAATATAGGAATTCCAAGAAAAAAAAATTTAGGATCCTAGTTGATTAGAATCTTAGAGCACACCACCACTATATTCATATTTTATGGATCCTAGTGATTTTTTTTACCCAATACTACTAGATATTCAGTTGTTTCCTCTGATTTCATTGGCATCCCACCACCTGATTCACCTCTAGTGAGAGAGGAATTGATCAACTCTACATCTAGGGGATATTGTCAAGTTACCATTATTGTTATGTATGAAATTTTTCTATAAAATATATATATTTTATTAATTGTTTAATAAATTTTTCAAATAGCTAAAGTTAACCATATAAGGGATAAAAATATGAACACATTATATGAATGGGACTTTAATGAATGAAAGATTATCATTAAATTTGATGAGTTTGGGGTGCCTAGCAGTGATGATGCCGAAATATATGGCCAGATTCTTAGGAAAATTGTTTGTAAGGCAGGGAGATTTCCCATTAATTATATTGATTGGATGCATATTACTACGTCTTTGGAAAATGAGTTCTTTGATACTCATATAAAGGTAATATAAATTTAATATTACTTTATATCTGGTTTAAAATACAAGAGTAATATTTTGTAATATACTTATAAAGTGTTATGCTTTTTATTTTTAGATGCTTTTCATTTTGATGTCCCACACAATATTTAACACCCTTGGAATTTGAAAATTTTTGGCAAGAAATTGAGATATTTTAAATATAGATTATGGTATGAGTTTAATGAAACTTTTATAAGCTCGTGATAGATGTATGGGAATATTACTGAAGGAATTTTTAGGGAGAAAAGGAATCTCTTTGTCGATATCAATAGAGTTATATCTCATGAGGTATCTTAATAAAATAAACATAATAAAATTATGATTTTTATTAATGTTTCTATTTTTTATGGAATTATCTAAAAAAATATAGTGAATCATGAGAAGAAATTCATTTCTCACATCATTGGTTCTCCTATTTTTTCAAGAAAAAGAACAATTTGGGTCTGTATTTTATTCATAATTATTTATATTATTTTATTATAACTCAAATTTTATTCTAAATTGTATAAATTTTTTATAGAGTCTAATCAATTAGGTTACATTATTAGGTGAATAGATATTTTGTTTGAAGTGCATAGGAAACCCGGTAGATATTTTGTAAATGACCCTAACAAAGACGTTGGGGAAATTAATTTTCATTTCTATTTCATATTATTTCATTACTATAAAAACATAATAATGAAAAATATATTATAATAACTAAAAATTATTAAAACCTATTAAATGGGGCCAACTAAATAGATCAAATGATGCCAATTTGGAATCCTTTGATACATCTTGTCGACCCCAATTTATTGGGTTTAATTCTTGTTTGTAGTTATAATATAATTTTCATTATTATGTTTTTAAATTAATTAAATAACAATAAATATTAATGAAAAAATTATTAATTAGATAATATTATGAAGTTAGTGTATTTTGAAAAATCATTGTTAATAGTTTTGTATTAACAAGTTAAAATTATAGAATTCTAGTATGTGAATGCTTCACAATCATCATCAGTTTCCTAGAATGAGGCAGTTGATTTTTTTTAGGGAAGGAGCATCCTAAAAGTGCATGGGGGATGGGTTCTGAGACTATTTCATCAGTTGTATTTTGTAGGGTAGTGGCACCCTTTATTACTACACCTAGTGGGGGTTTGAGTAGTGTCATTGATTGGGAATCACAAAGAGAAATTGCAATATTGAAAGAAAAAGTTCAATAACAATACTCTTATAGGAAAATATAGGATCAACAATGATCAAAAATGGAATATTCTTTAGTTTCTATATTTCATCGGATAACTGAAACTATCTATGAAGAAATTTCCATCCTTATAGCTCATCTCACCTAGGTAAATTCTAAATTCCATAGATCATTCACATATTTTGAAATAACACATACCAAATCCAAAAATAAAACTATAATTACCCTTTTATATAGAAAACACGCATTTTGATTCATACCGACCACATATTGTTCTGGATTGACATATGGTTAATCGCTACATGTCAAAATTTAATTATAGATTATTATCCATAATTTTGAAAACAATTTGAGATTGATTTCCCAGTTTTAACTCATTAAACACATCTTAAAGCTACAAAGTCCTTTAAAAAAGAATCATGCGTTAAAACTAGGAAAATTATGTATGATTTTTGTGAAATCATGGGACAATTACCGTAGTTTGAATTTTGAAATTTATGAACTGACGATAGGTCATTCCGAATTACGGTTCGCTCAGGATGTCTATAAATAAATTTTTAGTGTTTTAAAACACTGAAACCTATGTGGAATGGTCAAAACCATAGAAAACATTGTAAGATTGATGTGGAATCATGAGGAAACCAAATATGACTTATTTTTTAAAGTGTATGTGTAGAAAACACATTAATCCTATGTGTTGTGTGGTCTAAATAACTCGATAAACACTTATTAAAGGTACAAAATCTTTTAAAAACAAGTGTAGGGGTATCAGAACCAAGAAAATGAAGTTGGATTTCCCAGAAATTAGGAAAAAATGACCGAATATTGAATTTTGAAATGTTGTGACTGAAGACACATCATTCCAAATTACGGTTTTCCTAAGATGGTTGTAAACACTTTTTTGTGTTTTAAAACACTAGAATGCATGTGGAACATTTAAAACCCTAGAAAACAAACTCATATTTACATGGAATAAGTGAAACCCCACTTATGAGTTATTTTTGACATGTACACATAGAAAACACATCAATACAACATGCAATGTAGGAAAAATGACTTGGTAAACACTTATTAAAAGTATAAAATCATGTAAAAAACAAGTGTTGGGGGATCAAAATAAAGACAACATCATTGGATTTTGATAAAATTATAGGAAAATGACCATAATTTCAATTGTGAAATGTAGTAACTGATGATATGTCAATCAAAATTACAGTTTTCCCAAGATGTCCATAAATGCATTTTTAGTGTTTTAAAACACTAAAACATGCATGGAACTATCAAAACCATAGAAAAAAACATCAGATTGATGTGTAATTATGGGAAAACCACTACTGAGTTATCTTTTAGATGTAACCATAGAAAACATGTCAATCTGATATGTAGTGTGGTCGGAATGACACAGAAAACCCTTCTTATTGGTATAAAAGCCTATAAAAACAAGTGTTATGGGGGGTCAAAAACCAAGAAAAAATGTCGAATTTCCCTTAAATCAAAGGAAAACGACCATGTATTGAATTTTTAGATTTAGGAACTGACAACACATAATTCCAAATTATTTTTTTCTTGGGGTGGCCATAAACTGGTTTTTAGTGTTTCAAAACACTAAAAAATGGGTGAAATGGTCAAAACCATAGAAAACAACCTTATATTGATGTCAAATCATGCAACAACCATCGATGAAATATTTTTGACATGTACACATAGACAACACATCAATATGTTGTGTGGTGTTGTCTGAATTACTCAGTATACACTTATTAAAGGTTCAAAAGCCTTTAAAAACATGTGTCGAGTAGTCAAAACCCAGAAAATGACCTTGGATTTCCCTAAAATCAGAGTAAAACTACTATATATTTAATTTTGAAATAAAGGAACCGATGACATGTCATTCTGAATTACAATTTTCCCATTATGATTGTAAATGTGTTTTTAGTGTTTTAAAACACTAAAATGTGTAAGGAATGATAAAAACCATAGAAAAAAACCTAATATTGATGTGGAATCATAGGAAAACAACTGATGAGTTATTTTTAATGTGTATGTGTAGACAACACATCAATCTGACTTGTTGTGTGGTTAGAATGACTCAATAAACAATTTTTAATTTTATAAAAGCCTTTAAAAACAATTGTTAGGGGCTCAAAGCTAGGTAAATGAAGAATGATTTCTCTAAAATTATAGGATAACAACCATATATTTAGTGATGAATTTTAGTGACTGATGAAGCATCATCACGAATTACGGTTTACTAGGGATGGCCTTAAATGCATTTTTAGTGTTTTAAAACACTAAAACATGTGTGGAATGATCAAGAACATATAAAACAACCTCATATTTATGTTGAATCATGGGAAAACTGCCACTAATTTATTTTTGATGTGTATTTATAGAAAAAAACATCAATCTAACATGCGTTGTGGTAAAAAATATTCACTAAGCACTTATTAAATTAACAGAAGCCTTTAAAAACAAGTTTTGGGGGTCAAATTTCAGAAAATGATTTCATATTCCATTGAAATTCGTTTTAAATGATTGTAAAATGAATTTTTAAATGTTGAAACTAATGACACATCATTATAAATTACGATTTTCCTAGGATGGCTATAAATATGTTTTTATTGTTTTAAAAAAATAAAACATGTGTGGAATGGAAAAAACCATATAAAAATACCTCATATTAATGTGGAGTCATGAGAAAATCATTGATGAGTAATTTTTGATGTGTACGCATAGTCAACACATCAATATGACGTGCAGTGTGTGAAAAATGACTTAGTAAATACTTCTTATAGAAACAAAATCATTTAAAAACAAGTATTGGGGGTAAAAATTAGGAAAATGATGTTGTGTTTCTCTGAAATCAGAGTAAAACAACCAATTATTTTATTTTAAAATGTAGGAATTAAAGAAACATCATTTGAAATTAAGGTTTTATTAAGATGGTTGTAAATATGTTTTTAGTGTTTTAAAACACAAAAACATTAGTGGAATGGTAAAAACCATATAAAATGACCTAATATTGATATGGAATCAAGGGAAAACCACTTATGAGTTATTTTTGACATGTACACATAAACAACACATCAATATGACCTGTGGTGTGGTCTGAATGACTCGGTAAACACTTCTTAAAGGTATAAAAGCCTTTAGAAACATGTGTTAGGGGGGTCAGAACTAGGAAAATTACATTAGATTTCCCCAAAATCATAGGAAAATGACAATATATTGAATTTTTAAATTTATTAACTGACCTCACATCATTCCAAATTATAGTTTTTTTAGAATGGTCATAAATACATTTTTTGTGCCTTAAAACACTAAAACGTTCATGGAATGGTGAAAACCATAGAAAACTAACTTTGATTGACTTTGAATCATGGGAAAACTACCTCTATGTTTTTTTAAAATTAAGAACAAGGTGTTATATGAATGTCTTTAAATAAATTATTAACTAAATTTTATACACATCACACATCGATTTAAAAATTAATTAGAATATTTACCTATCCCTTTTCAATTTCAAGTGTTGAATCATATATTGAATAAATATGTTTATGTTTTGAAAGTTTTTTTCATTATATGATATTTTTTATGTTAAATTTTCATCTTTTTTAATAAAAAATTATTAATTTTTTTTGTGAAATTTTATGAATATATTATGCGTCTTTTCTCTTTCACATTTCCTTTCATAAATGTTATAGTTTTCATTGTAGGTAAAAGTTACCAGTTGATTTTCATTTTCTTTTTTATTACAGTTGATGAGTTGACGTGGTCAGTTTCAGTTGAGGAGATGATGTAGAGGTAGACAGATATAGTGGAGGTTAAGACATAGACGTATATTGGGCATGGGTTTTTGGAAATATTTTATATGTATATATTGATGACTAAGGTATTGGTTGACTAATGTATGGGTTGACTGAGACTGAGGTTATGAAGATTGTGGATGTTTTTATATATGACGATATGGCATCCCGTCTTTTTATAACATAACTTTCATTCCATTACACGGAACTGAGGATCGTTAAGGTTTAGTGTCTTGGAAACAAGGATCATAATACATAAAAAAAACATAAAACATTCTTATTAAACACTTGAAAGGATTCTCCTTTAGTTCATCCTAGGTTCATTACTGCATCTCATAACCTGGGGACATACATCAAAAGAAAGGTTGAGCAGAAGGCCCAGTAAGGGAAACAAGAGAAACATTTTACATGTGAACTTGAGATACTTCAATAAGGACATGAAAAGAACTTTAAGGCATGAGAAAGAAATCATGAGATACATCATAATAAAAATAACATTTTTCATAACATGAAGATGTGGCTGCAACATTTAATATTGACAATCGTTTCGTTTCACCAAGGTCCATCCCCAAGGTGTCGTTAAAAATTACCAAGGTTATTCACCAAGGCGTCGTTAAAATGGTCATCTCTAGAGATTAAGTCTTTACCCAATGCATTGGAGCGCTATCAGGGCGCACCCTTAAATTTGCCTTTATTATCATGTCATCCACATATATCATCATCAAACATTTCATAAATAACCCATATAGCATAAAATAAATGGGTTTCATTTCATAATCATAACGTTTTAAAAACTGCTTTAAAGACATGATCTTTACGGCACTTTAAACCCACGGAAAGGGAAAGAGGGTCTCATGTATGTAAATCCCAGAATTTAAAATGGAACATTTTGATATATATGTGAATACCCTTGTAGAAATAAGATCTTTGAGTATTCAATTTATAACATAAAATAATTTTTGAGAAAAGAGAGAGACATTTTGAGGGGAAAATTCTGCAACATAACGGCTAAGTTTCGGGGTTTTTGAAAACATTGAAATGAGAGGGGACATGGGTCACCCACTCATAAATGATCCATAAAACAGTAGGGTAAAAGAATAAGAAGGACATACAGAAATGGTAATGAAATTTTAGGGACATACCATTTGAAATGAAAAACATAGAAGGGAAAAAAATTAGATTTCTCTTATGAAAATTCGGCAGCCTTACAGCGTCACTTAACTTCAAAAAAAATGATTTGACAAGATCCAATAGGGTCCATAATCATATGATCATAATAGATAAGTATGATAGATATAGAGATCATACCCCAACATAATAAAAAAGAACTTGAAAGACTTGACATGAAAATCGAACTTGAAAAATGAGAAGGGTGAAAGAATCCCTTAAAAATTCGGCAGCCTAACGGCGTCACTTAAACTTTCATAAAACGAAATGATGAGAGTAAGAGGGGATCTCTCATCATATAAACATGAAAGTGCAGTAAGATTAATATAAAATAACATCCTCTCACATAAAAACATGGAGCATAAAAGGAATGACATAAAAGAGATTACATGAAAAGAAAGAGAGGGGTTGGATCCCTTACCCTAAAACGTGACTCTTGAAACTCAAAGTTTTGGACCTTGAGGGCTTGGGGGCACCTTGGGAGGACTCCTTGGAAGGTAAGAAGACCAGAAATTCGTTGGGGGAGAGTTGGGAGTGAAAACTAAAGGAGGAAAGGGTGGGTATTTATAGGGAAAGTGAGGGGACAAGGCATTAATGGCCAAAGGACACCTCACATGTGCTTTTCTCAAACCCATGTGCTCTCCCTTGGCATTTATCATGGAGTTAGGCCACATGGGGCCCCCAAAACAATAATTCATCACCCTTGGCCGGCCAACCCTCAAAAGATCTCATGACATCATCATGACACCGTTATGATGTCATTAAACATACGGAAACCCTAAAACTGTAATTTTACTATTCACTGAAAATTCAACTTTCTCAGAATAATCCCAAAATTTCACATTAACCAAATATCAATCCTCTGATTTCAAAAATGAAATCCATTTTATAAAAATAATTTTCTAAATATTTTTAATTTAATTTTTAAATAAAAACACTATTCATCGAAAATTCATTTTTTTAAGAAAAATCCCCAAAAATTACCTTAACATAATATCGATGCTCTGAGTTCAAAAATAAAGTTCTTTTTATAAAAATAATTTTCTAATTATTTTTAATTAAATTTTTAATTAAAAAACACTATTCATCCGAAAAAACTAATACTTGACTAATAAATTATGAAACCGTTATTTACCCATTTTATTGAATCACATTACTTAATCTAGGTGTCTAAATTATATTAAAACTTTCTTTGAGTGAAATTACTAATCCATTTGGTCACATTACTAATCCTAAGCGTAAAATCACTATTCATAATTTACTATTCATCAAAAAAATAAGTTGATCTTATTAGACTCCAAATTCCTTACTGAACACTTTTGTAGAAGACCATTTTTTGAAAATCATTACACATCATTAGTTATTTAGGGTTTACATAAATATTTTAAAATATCCTTTTTTCGAAATTCATCAATAAAATACATTCTAAAATTATCTGGACATTTGAAATTTCACAAACATCACTAAAGGAAGAAATATCAATTTATTCACCCGAATGGATTACACAAGGAAGCTAGGGTCTCGTCACATAGCCCCTTATAACACCGGCATATGACCTAAGTGTAAGGTGTGCTATGGTGAGAGAATCTGAGGGAGGCTCAGATAACATTGCCCTAGTAGTAATCTCTACTAACTTGAACTTCTCCCGTAGGCGTTTCCGTTCATGCTTGACACGCTGGAGTTCGGCTTGGGCTTGGTCCAAAGCGAAGCCCACAGATGCTACCTCCTTCCCAAGCTCTGATAAGTGGGCTTCATAGTGTTGAGTCTACTGGATGAAGCCATCGACTCCTCTTTCTGCATTAACCATTAACATCTTATTAAGTCAATAAGAGTAAGTTAATATACTACTCAAAAAGATTGGGTCGTTACATTCTTCCCCCCTTAAGAAATTTCGTCCCTGAAATTTATACTTGAGGCCTAGTCAAAAAGGTGAGGGTACGTTTGCTTCATTGTTTCCTCCGGCTCCCATGTCGCCTCTTCATATTTATGATTCCTCCACAACACTTTCACAAGGTGGGTAGTCTTGTTTCGTAGGACCTTGTCTCTACGGTCCAAGATCTCCACTGGCTGCTCCTCGTAAGAGAGGTCCTGTTCCAGTTGTACCACCTCTGCGTTCAGTACATGCGAAGGGTCGGGTATGTACTTCTTCAAGAGAGATACATGGAAGACATCATGAACTTGAGCTAGGTTCGGTGGTAGTGCTAGACGATAGGCCACTGCTCCTATGCGATCAAGGATTTCATAGGGGCCAATGTACCTAGGGCTGAGCTTCCCTTTCTTCCCAAACCGCATGACTCTCTTCCATGGAGAAATTTGAAGGAATACTTTGTCACCAACACCAAACTCCAAGTCCCTTCGACGATTGTCAGCATAGCTCTTCTGCCGACTCTGAGCAGCCTTTATGTGTTGTTTGATGGCATGAACATGTTCCGTCATCTCTTGCACGAGATCAGGCCCAAGAAGCTTCCTCTCACCAGTTTCATCCCAACAAGCAGGAGTTCTACACCGCTTTCCATATAGAGCTTCATAGGGTGCCATCTGAATACTCGAATGGAAGCTGTTGTTATAGGAGAACTCAACTAATGGGAGGTGTTGATCCCATCCACCTTTAAATTCCATTGAGCATAATCTCAACATTTCTTCGAGTGTCTGAATAGTCCTTTCAGATTGGCCATCAGTTTGAGGATGATAGGCCGTACTAAAATTCAATTCAGTATTCAGAGCATGTTGAAGACTTCTCCAAAATTTTGATGTGAATCTTGGGTCACGATCAGATACGATGGATAGTCGTACCCCATGCAGCCTTACCACTTCCTTCACGTATATCTTGGCAAGCTGATCCAGAGAGAAATCTTCCCGAATAGAGATAAAATGGGCTGTCTTGGTGAGACGGTCCACAATAACCCATATCGCATTGTTTCCTTTGGATGTTTTCGGGAGACCAGTTACAAAGTCCATAGTGATATTATCCCACTTCCATACTGGTATGGGTAGTGGTTGTAATACCCCCTTAGAAAGTTGTCTTTCTGCCTTTACTTGCTGACACACTAGGCACCTTGTAGTGTAATCAGCAATCTCCCTCTTCATGTTATCCCACCAATAATGATCACGAAGGTCTCTATACATCTTAGTGCTTCCTGGATGTATAGAGAATGTAGATATATGAGCTTCATCCATCAGTTCTTTCTTTATCTCCGGAATAGATGGGACACATAGTCTTGTACGAAATTTCAATACACCTTCTTGATCAATATTGAAATCCGGGAACTTCCCATCTTTTACAGCCTCCAACTTCTCCTGCAGCAAAGGATCTTCTTTTTGAGCCTTCTTGATCTTCTCTAGTAATGAAGGTTGAAAAATCATTTGGAATAGGGTTGATGATGTCCCTTTCCTTATAATTCCCATGTCCAATTTTACTAGATCTTTAATCAAGGGATCTCCTACGATCCTCATTGTTGCCAGAACAACAGGATCTTTCCTGCTTAACGCATCCATAACTTTGTTTTCTCTTCCAGGGTGATAATGAATTGAACAATCATAGTCTTTAATAAGCTCCAACCATCTCCTTTGTCTCATGTTCAATTCTTTCTGTGTGAAAATATACTTTAGACTTTGGTGGTCAGTGTATATATCACATTTCTCCCCATAAAGGTAGTGCCTCCATATCTTTAGAGCAAAAACAACTGTCGCCAGCTCTAGATCATGCGTAGGATAATTCTGCTCATGAATCTTCAACTGTCGAGATGCATAAGCAATTACCTTGTCATTTTGCATGAGGACACACCCAATCCCTTTCAGAGATGCATCGCTAAAAATAACGAATCCTTCTTCGATAGAGGGTAGTGTTAACACAGGTGTAGTAACCAATCTCTTCTTCATCTCTTGGAAACTTTCCTCGCATTCCTTTGTCCAGATGAACTTAACCCCTTTTCAAGTAAACTTGGTTAGTGGATTAGAAAGCCGTGAAAAGTTTTTCACAAACCTCCTATAATATCCTGCTAAACCAAGGAAACTACGAATCTCAGTTACTATTGTGGGTTGAGGCCACTCCTCCACAACCATTGTCTTTGCAGGGTCAACCTAGATTCCTTCATTGGTTACGATGTGCCCCAAGAAAGCCACCTGTTGTAACCAAAACTCACACTTGCTGAACTTCCCACAGAGCCTCTCCTTCCGCAGAGTTTTCAATATAACCCTCAGATGATCTTCATGCTCCTCACGACTTTTTGAATATATCAAAATATCATCAATAAAGACTACCACAAAGTTATCAAGGTAGTCCTTAAAGACTCTATTCATAAAATCCATGAAAATAGCAGGAGCATTAGTCAAGCCGAAGGGCATAACAGTAAACTCATAATGCCCATCTCTTGATCGGAAGGCAGTCTTTGGAATATCTTCCTTCTTCACCCTCAGTTGATGATAACTAGATCGAAGGTCAATCTTAGAGAAGAATTGAGCCCCGCGAAGTTGGTCAAATAAATCATCAATTCTTGGAAGAGGATATCTGTTCTTCACTGTGATCCCGTTCAGTTCTCTATAATCAATGCATAGCTGCATTGATCCATCCTTCTTCTTCACAAAGAGAACTGGTGCTCCCCAAGGAGACACACTCGGTCGGATAAACCCCTTCTCCAACAAGTCTTGGAGTTGTTTCTTTAGCTCTTCTAGCTCTAAATTTTCCATTCTATACGGATTCTTTGATATCGGATGAGACCCAGGTACGAGTTCAATGGAGAACTCTACCTCTCTTTCTGGGGGAGGTCCAGGTAACTCTTCAGGAAATACATCCATGTATTCCTGAACAATCGGAACATATTTTATTTGTATGCTCCCTTTTCCTTCTTCATCATCACCGATTAACTCCATAAAGAATTCTATAGGAGGTGATTCTAGATAGGGATCAGTTCGGGATATCTCTCCTTGGAAGATAACTGTAGGTCGTTCATTCAAGACTACTGAGATTTCCTTACTTCTGCATTTGATCTTAGCATTATACTTTGAGAGCCAGTCCATCCCTAGTATAATGTCGAATTCCATAATGGGAATGACTACTAGATTTGCGATAAGATTGTGCTCACCAAAGTAAACACTAGAGTCTCTAAATACTGTTGATGCAAGGATAATCCCACTTGGAGTCTTGACAGACAACTCTACCTCTAGCAGTTCAGGGATTGATTCTATATTCCTTGCAAACTTGGAGGAAATAAAGGAATGCGTAGAACCAGAATCAAATAAAGTACTTGCTAGTTTTGAGAGGACAACAAGAGTACCTGCTACCACATCGTTCGGGACTTCAACTTCAGCTGTTGTGATAGCAAAAGCACGACCTTGCTCTCTTGGCCTCTGCTGAGGTTGATAGTGATTCCCCTCCATCGCCCTCGGATTTGGACATTGGTTAGCAAAGTGCCCAAGCTGTCCACACTTGAAGCATGTGACTTCGGGTAGGGATAGAACCATCTTTCCTCTGTCGTTAGTGTTGGGAAGCTGAGGCTTCACCTCACTATGAAAATTCCGAGCAATATGGCCTCCTCTTCCACACTTGTAGCACTTTCCACTTCCGTTCAAGAAGTTCCCCAGATGATTCTTCCCACATTTATTGCATGTGGTAAGTTGCATTTTCTTTCCACCTCTTCCCTAATCAAAAGACTTCCCTAAACTGGGCTCCAACGATCTCTTCTTCTCATTTGGTTTATGAGACCATTGTGTCTCACCAAACTCCAGCTCGACTTTCATATCACTTTGAACTATTTCTTCATAGCTATCATAGTCCTTGTTGGCTAGATTCTTCCGCAGATGAGGTCTTAGTCCACCAAAGAATCTATCAACATTCCCATTAGGGTCCATGAAAAAGCTTGAGGTATAACGGGAAAGCCTTGTGAAGTTCATCTCATAGATTCCGACAGATTCGTTCTCCTTCTGCTTCAGCTCGAGAAACTATTTCTCCATTCTCGTTCTCATGGAACGAGGGAAATACTTGTTAAGGAAAATTCCCCGAAATTCTTCCCACTCCAAAGCTTCTATCTCTCCTCGTGGCTTCGTGTTTTTGATCAGTGACCACCACTGATCAGCTTCTCCCTCTAGGCGGTAAACAGAAAGGGTGACTTTTTCTTGTTCTGAACAATGAAGTACAGAAAAGATCTTTTCAATGGAGCTTATCCATTGTTCTGCAACCAATGGGTCAGTAGATCCACTGAATGTTGGCGGTCGTTGACGCATGAAGGAATCAACAGAGTGTTGTTCCCTTCGTGGTGAGGTCGGCCTCTCAGCTTGATTCAAGTTATTACTCATAACTTGAGTCAGTTGGTTCATCATTCGCATGAATGTTTCCATTCCGGCTTCCATCGGAGGGCCGTCATCACATGGTGCATTGCGGTCACCATCGGCATGGTTCCTCCTATTGCCCGCCATTTTCTAAAAGAATAAAACCTTAGTAAGAAACTTATTTCATTTATGAATCTTTTAAATAAGACTTCATGCTTAGACAATTACACTTTTCTATAATTCCTTCATAATGATTCATAAAAAGCTTGTGATTAACCAAACATATCCCCCGGGAGTGTCGTAACCAAGAGTGCATCAAGGCTCGTTATCATGCACCAATTCCCGTTCGAGTCTAGCTCAAAGAAGTGTTTTCGGGTTTTACCCCTATGTACATCTGTGCCAGAGCCGCCTCTACCTGCTCGTATCCAGACAGGGATGTATTTGTTTGATAAACCACTTACTCAATACTTACCAAAATACCAGGAAGTTTTCCTATATTTAAAATTTTCTATAGGGTTCTTCATAAAGTTTTTATATCCTAATTTCCACAAATAACTAAACCATCCTTTGATACCAACTATGGCATCCCGTCTTTTTATAACATAACTTTCATTCCATTACACGGAACTGAGGATCGTTAAGGTTTAGTGTCTTGGAAACAAGGATCATAATACATAAAAAAAACATAAAACATTCTTCTTAAACACTTGAAAGGCTTCTCCTTTAGTTCATCCTAGGTTCATTACTGCATCTCATAACCTGGGGACATACATCAAAAGAAAGGGTGAGCAGAAGGCCCAGTAAGGGAAACAAGAGAAACATTTTACATGTGAACTTGAGATACTTCAATAAGGACATGAAAAGAACTTTAAGGCATGAGAAAGAAATCATGAGATACATCATAATAAAAATAACATTTTTCATAACTTGAAGATGTGGCTGCAACATTTAATATTGACAATCGTTTTGTTTCACCAAGGTCCATCCCCAAGGTGTCGTTAAAAATTACCAAGGTTATTCACCAAGGCGTCGTTAAAATGGTCATCTCTAGAGATTAAGTCTTTACCCAATGCATTGGAGCGCTATCAGGGCACACCCTTAAATTTTCCTTTATTATCATGTGAGACACATATATCATCATCAAACATTTCATAAATAACCCATATAGCATAAAATAAATGGGTTTCATTTCATAATCATAACGTTTTAAAAACTGCTTAAAAGACATGATCTTCACGGCACTTTAAACCCACAGAAAGGGAAAGCGGGTCTCATGTATGTAAATACCAGAATTTAAAATGGAACATTTTGATATATATTTGAATACCCTTGTAGAAATAAGATCTTTGAGTATTCAATTTATAACATAAAATAATTTTTGAGAAAAGAGAGAGACATTTTGAGGGGAAAATTCTGCAACATAACGGCTAAGTTTCGGGGTTTTTGAAAACATTGAAATGAGAGGGGACATGGGTCACCCACTCATAAATGATCCATAAAACAGTAGGGTGAAAGAATAAGAAGGACATATAGACATGGTAATGAAATTTTAGGGACATACCATTTGAAATGAAAAACATGGAAGGGAAAAAAATTAGATTTCTCTTATGAAAATTCGGCAGCCTTACGGCGTCACTTAACTTCAAAAAAAATGATTTGACAAGATCCAATAGGGTCCCTCATCACATGATCATAAGAGATCAGTATGATAGATATAGAGATCATACCCCAACATAATAAAAAATAACTTGAAAGACTTGACATGAAAATCGAACTTGAAAAATGAGAAGGGTGAAAGAATCCCTTAAAAATTCGGCATCCTAACGGCGTCACTTAAACATTATTAAAATGAAATGATGAGAGTAAGAGGGGATATATCATCATATAAACATGAAAGGTCAGTAAGAGGAATATAAAAGAACATCCTCTCAGATAAAAACATGGAGCATAAAAGGAATGACATAAAAGAGATTACATGAAAAGAAAGAGAGGGGTCGGATCCCTTACCTTAAAACGTGACTCTTGAAAATCAAAGTTTTGGACCTTGAGGGCTTGGGGGCACCTTGGGAGGACTCCTTGGAAGGTAATAAGACCATAACTTCATTGGGGGAGAGTTGGGAGTGAAAACTAAAGGAGGAAAGGGTGGGTATTTATAGGGAAACTGAGGGGACAAGGCATTAATGGCCAAGGGACACCTCACATGTGCTTTTCTCAAACCCATGTGCTCTCCCTTGGCATTTATCATGGAGTTAGGCCACATGGGGCCCCCAAAACAATAATTCATCACCCTTGGCCGGCCAACCCTCAAAATATCTCATGACATCATCATGACACCGTTATGATGTCATTAAACATACCGAAACCCTAAAACTGTAATTTTACTATTCACTGAAAATTCAACTTTCTCAGAATAATCCCAAAATTTCACCTTAACCAAATATCAATGCTCTGATTTCAAAAATTAAATCCATTTTATAAAAATAATTTTCTAAATATTTTTAATTTAATTTTTAAATAAAAACACTATTCATCGAAAATTCATTTTTTTCAGAAAAATCCCCAAAAATTACCTTAACATAATATCGATGCTCTGAGTTCAAAAATAAAGTCCTTTTTATAAAAATAATTTTCTAATTATTTTTAATTAAATTTTTAATTAAAAAATACTATTCATCCAAAAAAAACTAATACTTGACTAATAATTTATGAAACCGTTATTTACCCATTTTATTGAATCACATTACTTAATCTAGGTGTCTAAATTATATTAAAACTTTCTTTGAGTGAAATTACTAATCCATTTGGTCACATTACTAATCCTAAGCGTAAAATCACTATTCATAATTTACTATTCATCAAAAAATAAGTTGATCTTATTAGACTCCAAATTCCTTACCGAACACTTTTGTAGAAGACCATTTTTTGAAAATCATTACACATCATTAGTTATTTAGGGATTACATAAATATTTTAAAATATCCTTTTTTCGAAATTCATCAATAAAATACATTCTAAATTTATCTGGACATTTGAAATTTCACAAACATCACTAAAGGAAGAAATCTCAATTTATTCACCCGAAGGGATTACACAAGGAAGCTAGGGTCTCGTCACATAGCCCCTTATAACACCGGCATATGACCTAAGTGTAAGGTGTGCTATGGTGAGAGAATCTGAGGGAGGCTCAGATAACATTGCCCTAGTAGTAATCTCTACTAACTTGAACTTCTCCCGTAGGCGTTTCTGTTCAAGCTTGACACGCTGGAGTTCGGCTTGGGCTTGGTCCAAAGCAAAGCCCACAAATGCTACCTCCTTCCCAAGCTCTGATAAGTGGGCTTCATAAGGGTTGAGTCTACTGGATGAAGCCATCGACTCCTCTTTCTGCATTAACCATTAACATCTTATTAAGTCAATAAGAGTAAGTTAATATACTACTCAAAAAGATTGGGTCGTTACAGACGATGGATGTATGATGTGTATATGATGGGTTATTATACATTCATTTTTAGTATATTTCATGTCAGTTTTTTTATAGTTTTTTGTTTAATATTTTTAAAAAAAAATAAGATTTCCCTATGGTTTTTAATAACCACTGCAAAGTACATTCATTTGAAATATTTTAGTGGTGGTTATGCTTAACCACCACTCATATGTTCAGTAGAGGTTAGTTTCATTTTATGTATTTTTTCCTGTTCATTTTTTTTTAAATCCTACAAAATAAAAAATAAACTACCGCTAAATGCTCCAAATACGACACATAAAAAAACTTTCATGACATTAAATAAGTCACTGCTAAAAGATTAGCGACAATGAAATGTGCATCAGTTGTTGTAACTACTATTATATTATTAGGTGGCAGTTTAAACCTCCTGTAGTTCACAAAATATTCACCACTAATTCCCCTTTTTTAGCGAATGCAAGTTACTTTTTCCAATTTCTATTTTTTGTGCTGATAAAATTTGTCTGCTTTTAAAGGCGCTTAGAATATTTGTGTTTTTAGTGCTCGTGAAGGTTATTTTTAGTGCTAATGAAGCCTATATCTTCATTAGTGATTATTAAAAACAAATTATATTATTACTTATAATTTTCATATTAATTTTTATTATTTTTATAATTTATTATTTATTATTTTATATTTTATTAATCATTAATTATCTTATTAATTGTTAATTATTTTGTTAATTATTACTTATATTAGTAATTATAATACATGTTATATATTATTGATTATTAATTATATTATTAATAATTATTACTTATATTAATTATATTATTTCTAATTATTATTTATTTTATTAATTATTATTTATATTAATCATATTATTTATTTAATTATATTATTAATTATATGTTATCATTAATGTCTTATTATTAATAATATATTATTATTATTATAATAATAAATTGAACAATGAATTATACATGGAAAATATTTTAGATATGTCAAATACCCTTTCCTTATCAAAGGGAGCTTTGAAAGGGGATTTTAGTTATATTATATAATTATTTTAATGCTAGTAATTCTAAATAGAATAGATTTCATGGGGCCCCTTCCCCCAAAGAGCCCCTTACTATTCCATAAATGGGTGAAGGTAGATGGTGAATGCCTGATTCCCCCCTCCAGTAGTCCTTGGGTTGGTGACGAGCATCAAGGGTATATCATATATAAAAATTAGAGGAATTGCCATCAAAGAGAAACATGTGGAAGAGAGAGATAAGATCGATAATAAAATCCATTAATGCTCATAAATATAATATAATCTCAAGTGAATACATGTAATGTCATATAACACTAAAACAACTGGAAAGGAAACTAAAAGTACCAAAAGAAAAATATGACAGCAACAATGAAGCCCAAACAACTCCTACAAAACCATGAGCTAGTAATATCCAGCCTGATCTCTAACCTATTACAGCAGATCTGAAAAAATATATATATACATGGGGTGAGAATAATATTATACTCACTAGGATCCTCCCTAGATCCACTCATGCAAAAATGATAATGAATGGATACTAAATTCCAGTGAACAACAAGTTGAACCAACTCATCATCTAAACCAGTATACTAAATTCCAAGCCTCTCCACAGCTAACTCTCACTAAGTATCTCACATGATAGATCATGTATTATAGTAATAAATAAAAATGGTATCCCACTACCACTTCCCCAATATTTTTTGATCTTCCCTAATGTTGACATCGTGGGCCATCACTCTCTAAAATAATTTTGCTCGAAGACATTTGGGCTAAGTATCACAACATGAATCTCGTGCATCATATAATCCCATACACATATCTATATATAATAACTAAGTAGTTTTTAGGTTCCAAAATATCTCATATGATGTGTATCATACATTGGGTATTATACCTCAATTCATCACAACCCATACACTATATAAGGTACCTCAAACCGTCACAACCTATACATGTCATACCTATAATAGTCCTTTGGATACTATATCAGGAGATACATTTATGTGTTATAACCAAAATACATCATATCCCTCTTTACACATATATAGGGAAACCCATTAATGTGCATACCAACAAATAATACTTCCAAGAGAAGAGATCAGGGCCAAAGGGGTAGTATGTAACAACCCAAACTTTTATCAATGAAAGTTCTTCTTGATCTAATTAAATATCTTATTATATAAAATGGTTATATAATATATAAAATTATTTGGTTTTATGATTTTTTATTTTAAAATACCATTAATAATTGTAAACCTTGCTAATATAGACGTTGAATAGTGATCACATGATTAGTTTAAATAGAGGTCTTTACCGAATCCAATTTACACAAACAAAGGAAGTGATGGCCTCATATAGTAGAATTTCTTCGTACGAGGCCCATTTGTTGGATCTTGAAAAGGAGGTAGCATCACTATGCTTCACTCTTGACTAAGCCCAAGATGAGATTCAACACGTTAAGCTCGAGCAGAACCGTTTAGGAGAGAAGTGGTAATTAATAGAGATTACCACCTATGCAATTTTATCCGAGCCACCCTAAGAGTATATTACCATCGTGCATCTTACTCTTAGATATTATGTGGGTGTTTATATGGGGTTTTGTAACAAGACCCTAGAACTATGATTATGTATATTATAAAGAATATACATTCATTTTATCATTGTTACTTTGTAAATAGTTTTAATACACAAATAGTATTTTTAGTTAATATTTATTTAAGAAATATATTTTTATGAATCAATGGATTTTTTAATTAAATAATTTTTAAATAAAATATTATTACTAAATTATTAAATATAAATTATCGTAGAATTTTTATGAATACAATGGTAATTTTTACCAATGTTTGAAAGTCGTTATTGTCAAAACCCATGAATTTTTGATAAATGTAGGTTTTTATTTTAAAAGTAAAAATTCAAATATTTATAGAATTATTTAGATAAAATGAATATTATTTTTGGAATCATAATTTTGAAATTATCCAATGGTGAATTTTTCAGAATTTTCTGAGACAGTAAAATTTTCGGATAAAAATTAAATATCATTTAATTATATAATGTATTTTATGACATCATAATGATGCAATAGTGATGTAATAAAATACTATAATGGATATTTTGTTCCAATATATGTTTTACCATTAAAATAATTTGATTTTAGGTTTATTTTATTTATTTGAAAAATCCTTAGGGGACCCTCCAAGACTTACAAAACATTTTAAATTCTTAAATTTATTTCCTTGAGAGTTTGAATCACCTCCACATAAGCAAGCCTAATATTTTAAGAAGTTTGGATATTGGCCCTATTAAATAATTTTTTCCACCCACCTTTGGAAAAAACCATGGGAAAAACCAGGTTATGGTTTGTGGTTTTTATTAGTTTAATGTGTAGGGTCCAAAACCTAAATAATAAAGAATTCCCTCTCTTTTCCTATATAAAACCAACCAAGATCCCACTTTATCTTCACTCAAATCCTTTTAATCTCGACAAACCTCTGCCATCCTTTCTCTGGAATCCTCCCAAAGTGCCCCATGCTCCCTAGAATCCTCTCTCAAGCCTCTCCAAATCCTTTGGGATCACACTTCCAAGTAAAGGATTCCTTCCTTTCTCATTTTATCCAAGTTTTATTAATATTATTATGCCCTTTTATTTTCAATTATAAAATTTGAGGTATGATTTAAACCCCCCATACTTCCCTCCTTATTTTTTAATGATTAGATACCCCTTTCCCTCTCATTAATTCCTCCCATGTACACCCGTTACCTTGCTGAAATTCTGTAAGGAATTTTTCTCTCCCTCATTTACATTCAAGAAATTCTTTTGTATTATTAATGTAAATTCCATTACATATGGTGGGAAATATATATATATGACCCCTTACTTTCTATTTAATGTAAATATTATGAGACACCCCTTTCTCTCTCATCAACCATTTTTTATGAATTCTTATGTCACACAATTATTCTGTCGAAATTACATCGTGATTTTCCAAGACAAAGTCATTGTGTAGTGAATACCATGCCCATTTCTCTTTCAAGGGTATTCATATTTATGCACATTTAATTATTTATTATAGAGTTTTATGTATGTATTTCACATTCCTTTATCATGAAATAAATTATGATGTTTAACTAATCCATGTTATATGTTCCATGTGGCATACTTATGCATGAAATGAAATGTTTAAGATGGGTGCACCCTGATAGCGCTCCAATGCATTGGGTAAAGATTAGTATCATGATAAGTCAAGCGCAATGAGGGTTTACTCATGATAATTCAATTGTAATGAGATATTACTCATTCTCCATGTTCAATGAGCCTTGGCTCATGTTAATACCATGTTAAGTGTTGTTGCCAAATTTCCATGTTATGATAACCATGCTATATCATTCCTTTATGCTCATGTTTATCTTATGCTCCATTGATATTCATATTGCCTAACATGTATTGTATTCTTCATGTTATTCCTTGTTTACTCTCTTATTGGTCTTTATAGATCACCCTTTTCTTATGAATATCCTCAGGTTATCCCATGAAATGCTAAGTACGAGGGATTGTAGTGGTCATGTAATGGAAGTTTTCAATAAAGATATTGTATTTCATGTTTTAAGTCGTTATGTAATGTTCCTAATCCCTAAAGACACTAGACCTCTCTATCTTCTATGTTGTATCAATTGAATATTTTATGTAAAAAATCATTTTTAAGTGTGTAATAAAAAATTAGGGTTTTATAGTTGATATCAGAGGATATGTTTAGTTATTTTTGGCATTACTATTAGAAAACCCTAGTGAAACCTTAGAGATAAGAATAAGTATAATAAAAACATCCGTAAATTTTGGTAAGTATTGAGTAAGTTGTTTATCAAGAAAATACATCCATGTATGAATATGAGTAGGTAGAGGTGGCTTTGGCATAGATATACCTAAGAGTGAAAATTATGACAAGGAGTATCGGGCTTGACCCATGGTATCCTGGTATACGACAATGGGCCTTGCTTTACTCTTGGTTACAAAACTCCTGTGGGATATGCTTCGGTAAATTCACAAGATTAGTATGAACCATTATTAGGGTAATAAAAAAATCCCCTAAGAATATATATTGGGAAGCAGATCATGGATAACATAGATCGAAGCCTATAGATTCATAAGTTAAGGAAATAAAAGTTATTTTTAAGTCATCTATTTTTTCCTTGGATTACCATTTATGTGTTACCCCTAACATTCCTTTTATTCCAGCCAATGGCCGGTAATATGAGGACTCAGGATAACATCCTATTTGAAGATCAATGTGATGACTATTATAAGGAGATATCAATCCGATGGGAGCAGGAATCATGAACTTTGTCATGATACTCTATCAATTAAATCAAGATTTGAATAGAAACATGGGTCAGGAGGAACATTCAACCGCTCCCCCTAAAAAATAACAAGTCACTATCTAGATCTTCATGATACAAAGGCCTCATATTTTTAATGGATCATCTGATACCTCAATCGCCAAAAAATGGATCAACTCCATTGAAAACATCTTCTCCATCCTTCAATGTTTCGAACAAGAGAAGGTTCTTATGGTTTCTTATCATATAGAGGGTGAATATGATCAATGGTGGACATTGATCAAAAATACAAAGCCTGAGGAAGAGATCGAGGCGTTGGAATAGAAGGATTTTGGAAAATGTTTTTTGATAAATATTTTCCTCTCACCCTCCAACTTAATATGGAAAGGGACTTCTTTTACCTCAAGAAAAAAGACAACAAATATGTTAGATAATACTAGGAAAACTTTACCAGGCTAGCACGATATGACTCTAGATTTGTTATTACCCCCGAATGAAAGGTTGACTGCTTCTTTTGTGGGATGAAACCTAGCCTACGGAAAGCCCTGGTGATCTGTGACTTTGATAGCTATGAGGAAATTGTCTGATGTGCCCTCAAGGTTGAAATGGAGATCAGTGAATCTAATGGGTATCATGAGGATAAGAAGATTAAGGTGGAATTCAATTCTGGAAGTTTGATGGATAAATCCAATGGCGCTAAGAATATTCATCACTCCACTTGCCAAAGGTGCAGAAAGAAGCACCCTAGAAATTGCCTTAATGGGACGAGGAAATGCTTTAGGTGTGGAAGAGAAGGGTACCTATCCATTAACTACCCACAAGAGAAACTCACGGCTGTAACCGAGGAGAGGAATGATTCATTCGAACCTCAACATGTTGTTTATTTCTTTAACTACAAATAACCTGGGTACCTTGAAAATCAGTTCCCTAATACAAGGGTTTTCGAAGGCAACCAACAATCTCCTAGGCTTCAAGGGTGAGATTTTTCCATAACTACCACTGAAGTGAACCCCGAAAATGAAGTGGTGGTAGGTATGCTAGTTATTCATTCATGAATAGTGAATGTACTTTTTGATTCTAGTTCTACACATTCTTTTATATCCCAAAAGTTTAGTAGAACAATCCCAACACCACCACAAGTCATAAAAGTAAAGATGTCGGTAAGTACAACAATTGGGGGAATCATTGCATCCCATGAATATTACTCATCCCCTATCATAATTTTTGGATTGAACTTCTCAGAGAACCTTGCCATACTACCTCTAGTGAAATTTGATACAATTATTAGTATGGATTGTATTTCCCTATATCCAGCCAACATAAATTTACATTAGAGGGAAATCTCTCTCCCTATGGCTAATCGACCCCTGATTCTGTACAAGTACAAGGAGGAGGATGGATCTTCTTTAGAACCATCATCTCAAGCATGGATATTACTGCCCTATGATCATGCGTATCTTACTTAGATGATTGAGTCCAAGGAAGCTACCATCCTTGAAGACATGACTATTTTGATGGAATTAGCTGAAGTGTTTCTCGAGGAATTATATGGTCTTCCTCCTAGAAGAGATGTTGAATTCTCAATTGATCTTATACCTAAAAAATTTACAATATCCAAGAATTTGTATAGAATGGTTGTTTTGGAGCTTTAGGGGTTGAAGAAAAAACTACAGGATATTTTTGATCAAGGGTTTATACACCCAAGTGCTTCACCATGGGGGAACCAATCCTCTTCATCAAGAAGAAGGATGGGTCAATGTGTTTTTGCATTGATTATCATGAGCTCAAAAAATCACAATAAATAACAAGTATCCTCTACCCTAAATTGATGAATTGTTCAATAAGTTATGTGGAGAACAATACTTTTTCAAGGTGGATCTATGGTCTTGATATTATCAAGTAAGGGTGAAGAAGGAGGATATCCCTAAGACTGCTTTCCGTACAAGATATAGGCACTATGAATTCATAGTAATGCCTTTCTGACTCACCAATGCTCCATAAATATTCATAGACTTGATGAATATATAATTTTTATATTACCTCGAAAAAAATTTGGTAGTCTTTATAGATGATATTCTAATATACTCTAAAACTAATGAGGAGCATGAGGAGAATCTAAGTACTATACTCAAGACCTTGCAAAAGAAGAAGCTCTATTCAATGTACAAAAAGTATGATTTCTAGTTGAAGTAAGTCACATTATTGGGCCATATCATTACAAGAAATGGGATATTTGTATATCCCTCCAAGATATATGCAATTTAGGGATGGTTGAGGCCAACATCAGTGACAAATATCCATATATTCTTGGATTTAGCTGGATATTATCACCGATTTGTGAGAAATTTCTCGTGGTTGTCAAACCATTTTACCAAGCTAACTCAAAAGGGAGTCAAGTTTTCTTTGAGTGATGAATATGAATACAACTTCAAAGAGTTGAAAAGGAGGCTTACCACTTCACTTGTTCTCACATTACCCACAAGTAGAGAACATTTTGTGGTATTTATTGATGATTTGAAGAAGGGTTTGGGTTGTTTCTTGTTGAAAAATGAAAAATTTATTGCCTATGCTTCAATGTAATTGAAATTTCATGATCAAAACTATCCAACACATGATTTGGAGTTGGCTGTAGTGATCTTTGCTTTAACAATTTGGTAGAATTACCTCTTTGGGGGGAAGTGTGAAATATACATGGATCAAAAATTCTTCAAGTATATATTTACACAGAAAAAGTTTAATATGTGTCAATGGAGATGGTTAGAGCTAATCAAATACTATGACTTCTCAATCCATTACCACCTTGGGAAAGTGAACAAGGGGGTAGACACTCTATGTAGAAAGGATCCATCAATTCTATCATTAATGAGAATTTAAAATGATCCAATCTTCTTAGATTTGATGAAGTTGGTCATGGGAATCATAAAAAATGGAACATCATCAATCCTTTCACAAATGATTACTCAACCGTCTCTTTTGGAAAGATTAAAGGATGTTTAAAAGGATGATGTGGGAATTGAGAAGAAAGTGGAAAGTATTGAAAAAGGGAAATCCTAGGAGTTAAATGTTAATGAATAAGGAATTTTGAGATTTGGGAAAAGACTATGCGTTCCATCAAGTTTGGAGATGAAGAAGGGACTTTTGGATGATGCACATAGTTCAAATTTCTCCATTCACCCAGGAAACACAAAGATGTATCAAGATCTTTGAGAGCATTATTTGTGGGATAACATGAAGAAGAAGATCTCATAGTATATATCAAAGTTCCTGGTATGTCCGCAAGTGAAGGCTGGGAGGAAAGAAGTCTATGTGGATAATGAAACCATTACCCATTCCATCATGGAAATGGGAGAACATCACCATGGACTTTGTCACAAGAATTTTGAAGATATCCAACAAAAAAAATGCTATCTAGGTTTTTTTGGATCATCTTACAAAGACTACACACTTCATTTCAATTCAAGAGGATTTCTCATTGGATCAACTGGTACAGATATATATCATAGAAGTGGTAAGACTGCATGGAGTACCACTATCTATTGTATCCGATCGAGATCCACGATTTACCAATATGTTTTGGAAGAGTCTTCAACATACTCTGGATACTGAGTTAAACTTTAGTACAACTTATTATCCTCAAACTGATGGCCAATCCAAGCAGACTATCAAAACACTTTAGGACATGTTGAGAGCATGCTCAATGGACTTCAAATGAGGATGGGATCAACATCTTCCTCCAGTAGAGTTCTATTATGAAAACAGTTTCCACTCAAGAATCAAAATGGCTCCTTATGTAGCCCCATATAGGAGGATCTGTAGAACATCGACATGTTGGGATGTAGTTGGGGAGAGAAAACTCATAGGTCCAGAAATAGTCGAAGAAATGGTGGAGAAGGATAAGACCATCCAACAACACATTAAAGCTTCTCAAAGTCGACAAAAGATCTATGTTGATACTTGTTGATGCGACCTAGATTTTTATGTCAGAGACATGGTATTCCTCTGCATATCACCATGGAAGAGAGTTATGAGATTTTGGAAGGAGGGAAATCTTAGTCCAAGGTACATCGGCCCTTTTGAGATCCTTGATCGCATTAGAGAAGTGGTCTATTGACTAGAACTCCCACCGAACCTATCTCAAGATCATGATGTATTCCATGTATCACTCTTGAGAAAGTACATACTTGACCCATCACATCTACTCAATCCAGATATGGTACCATTGGAGAATGACCTCTCCTATGAAGAGAAGCCGGTGAAGATATTATATCATAGGGAAAAATTTATACAAAATAAGACAATGCCCCTCATGAAAGTGTTGTAGAGAAACCACAAGTTGGAATAAACAACATGGGAATCAGATGAAGTGATGAAGTAGAGTTACCTGCATCTATTTTAGTGTGGAAAAATAAAATTTCTTAAGGGGGAATATTGTAATGAAATAAGATTTTATCAACAAAAATTCCTCTTGATCTAATTAAATGTATTATTATGTAAAATAGTTATATAACATTTAAACTTCTTTGGTTTTATGATTTTGGATTTTAAAATACTGTTAAGAATTGTGACCATTGCTAATATAGCAGTTGAATAGTGATCAAATGATTAGTATAAATATAGGGCTTTAACAAATCCAATTTACTCAGACAAAGGAAGTGATGGACTCATCAAGTAGAATTACTCTATTTGAGGCCCATTTTTTGGAGCACAGAAAGGAGGTGGAATCAATAGGCTTCTCTCTTGACCAATCCCAAGTCAATCTTTAACACGTTAAGCTCGATCAGAACCACTTATGGGAGAAGTGGAAGTTAATAGAGATTACCACCCGCACAATGTTATCTGAACCACCCCAAGAGTTTGTTACCATCGCACACCTTATCCTTAGGTTTTATGCGAGTTTTATACAGGGTTATGTAAAAATACCCTAGAACTATTATTATGTACATTAAAAATAATATACATTCATTTTATCACTATAACTTTGTAAATAGTTTGAATGCACAAATAGTATTTTTAGTTAATATTCAATTAAGAAATCTATTTTTGAGGAATTAATGGATTTTTGAATTAAATAATATTTTAATAAAATATTATTACTACATTATTAAATATAAATGATCATATAATTTTTTATGAATACAATTGTAATTTTTATCATGGTTTGAAATCTGTTTTTATCAAAACCCATGAATTTTCGATAATGTCAGTTTTTATTTTAAAAATAAAAATTCATATATTTAGAAAATTATTTATATAAAATGAATATTATTTTTGGAATCAAGATTTCAAAATTATCCAACGGTAAATTTTTCATAATTTTCTGAGACAGCCGAATTTTTGGGTCAAAATTAAATATTGTTTAATTATATAATGTGTTTTATGACATCATAATGACCTAATAGTGATGTAATAAAATACTATAAATGATATGTTTGGCCAATATATGTTTTAAAATTAAAATAATGTTATTTTATGTTTACTTGATTTATTTTACAAAGCCTTAGTGGACCCTCCAAGACTTATAAAACATTTTAACTTTTTAAATTGATTTCCTTGAGAGTGTGACTCACCTCCACATAAGAAAGCCAAATATTTGAAAAATTTCGTCTATTGGCCTTATAAAATAATATTTTCCACTCCAATTTTAAAAAAACCATGGGAAAACCATGGGTTTGTTTTTAGTTTTGATTAGTTTAATGTGTAGGGTCCAAAACCTAAATAATAAAGAATTCCCTCTCTTTTCCTATATAAATCCACCCAAGCTCCCACTTCATCTTCAATAAAATCCTTTGGAGCTCAAAAAACCTCTTACCTAATTTCTTTATAATCCTCCTAAGGTTCCTTAAGCTCCCAATAATCCTCTCTCAAGCCTCTCCCAGGCCTTTGGTATCACACTTCTATGTAAGGGATTCCTTCCTTTCTCATTTTATCCAAGTTTTCTTAATATTGTTATGCCATTTTATTTTCAATTATAAATGTTGTGGTATGATTTATAAACTCCCCTATACATACCTCCTTATGTTTTAATGATGATATACCCATTTATCTCTCATTAATTCCTCCCATGTACACCCTTTACCATGCTGAAATTCCGTAAGAAATTTCTCTCTCCTCATTTACATTCAAACTACTCTTTTGTATTATGAATCTAAATTCAATTAAATATATTAGGACATGTATCTATATGACCCCCTTACTATCCATTTCATGTAAATATTACTAGACACCCTTTTCTCTATCATCAACCATTTTTTATGAATTCTAATGTCACACCGTTAAGCTGTCGAAATTACACCACGATTTTCCAAGCCAAAGTCATTATGTAGTGAATACCATTCCCATTTCTCTATCAATGGTGTTCACCTTTATGAACATTTACTTATTTATTATGGAGTTTCATGTATTAATTACACATTCTTTTATCATGGAATAAATTATGATGTTTAATGAATCCATGTTATATGATCCATGTGTCATACTTATGCCTGAAATGAAATGTTTAAGAAGGGTGTGCCCTGATAGTGCTCCAATGCATTGGGTAAAGATTAGTATCATGATAAGTCCAGTGAAATTATGGTTTACTCATGATAATTTAAGTGAAATTAGGGTTTACTCATGTTCCATGTTTAATGTGCCTTGCTTCATGCTAATACCATGTTAAGTGTTGTTGCCACATTTCCATGTTATGATAACCATGCTATATCATGCCTTTATGTTCATGTTTCTCTTATGCTCCATTGATATGCCTATTTCCTAACATGTATTTTATTATTCATGTTATTCCTTGTTTACTCCCTTACTGGGATTTATATATCACCATTTTCTTAGGTATATCCTCAGGTTATCCTATGTAATGCTAAGTATGAGGGAATGTAGTGGTCATGTAATGGAATTTTGCAATAAAGATGTCGTGTTTCATGTTTTAAGTCATTATGTAATGTTACTAAGCCCCAAAGACACTTTAACTCAAAATATTATATGTTATATCAATTGAATATTTTATGTAATAAATCATGTTTAAGTGTGTAATAAAAAGTAGGGTTGTTATACAGTCAGTCATCCATCCTCCCACCACGATGTTGGGGAAAACACCCTCCCATATTCCAATGGGTTTCAGTCTCCAAAAATGACATGGGTGATGTAGGATGTGAAATCATAAAACATATAAAATATAATATATCTGACAACCACACTACTGGAATAAAAATTTCCAAAGCTCAACTACAGTTATCATCACTCAGACACCCAGTTTCCACTAGTAGGAACTATATATCATATATCCGCGCAAGAATTAAGAATAATTATATTGAATTTATTATTTCCTTTTTATCATACCATTTATGTTAATTAAATCATTATCCATTAATTAAAATTGTTCAAATTACATTTCATAAACCATCAATTTGAATTCCATACCCTCCAGGCATAATCCAAATTGAGTCCATGGTTTCTCAAGAGTGACATATCATTTTCATTCCAACAACAACAAACCCATGGGATAAACATTTATTAAGAATCATTAGCATTCCATAATTTTAGGTACTATTAATGAAATATCATAAGCTACCCAAAAGGGATATGAAACCAAGCACATCTCTTTTCCATTAATTTTGGGGAAATAATTTCAGATAAAACAAGCAACCCAGTCATACAACCATTAGACAAATTCCTTAATAGAAATCATCCTACTAAATCAAAATAATGGGTAATCCCATAATCAACACATTCCATTTTATATAGTTCCATCCCAAACATTCACATTCATATCCCCATATATCTCACAGTCACAGGCGTCAACTGTTTCAACAACCACGGCCGTCCCCGCCCATATCTCATTAGCCATCCTAGGCTCAAATCACATCATAAGTCTCATATCCATAGAAAACATAAGTAAATAAATAGGTAATCATATTCAATAGGGATAATTGTCCCTAAATCAAGGAATTTGGCCTTCACATGAAAACAAGATCTCATGGCCCCCAACACAAGGCATCCAACCATTATAAATAAATAGGCACACTCATCCCTAAAGATTTATATTTAAAAAATCATATAGTTTTTATTATATCTTGAATTAACTAATTCATTATTCAAAGGTTCCAACTACGAGAAACCTAAGGTGTATGCTATAACAGGTTATTAAAATATCCAAAAATGATTTCTATTATTTTCAAATTTTAACAAGAATTAAATAACAACAATTCATTAACATTATTTTTTAATCTCAATAACATTAACAATAATTACATCTTAATTTTCTTAATAAGTTCCAAAGTATGTGATAAAAATTTTAATTAAATATTCAATTAAAATCAATTTGATTAACATCAAAATACAAGATACACTGAATTAATTAAACATGCCTCTTTAATTCGTTATCCAATCAATTAATTATGGATTTATGTTCATTACCAATTTTCATCAATTTCGGAATATTAAACAAATAATAACAAGATGCTATAAAATCATAGTATAGATATCATATTATATAAAAAAACAATAGAGAAACCATTATCATAGTGTAAAGCAACAACATGTGATCACTAACATAAACCAAGTACATATTTAACCTGGTTTAATTTTCATTAGGTAAATTTCACCACCATAAAAAGGGATAAACCATTTTCAATTTATATTTTCACATAAATAAATAGGGGAAGAAATAAATCCCCTTCCTAGAATGTCTCAATGTTCTTTTCATTATAAAGGATCAACATAACAAATCTTTGATCACGTCTACGATAATAAACAACATCCCTCTAAGGATGCTGCATCACAAACTAGTAAGAAAATCCCTTATAAAAATAGAGAGAAACCACCATAACATGGTAACAGTAAAATGGGGGAATCGAGATCGATATAAGATGAATTCATAATAAAATTAAGGAATAATGTGCCTTGGATTTCTAGAGATTGAACATGGAAAACTAGGATCAATACCTGTTGAAAGTGGATTCAAATCCTTCAAAAAACACATCAGGGAGCCTAGGTTTCAAGATATATAAGTGAGATGTCTAGGTTCATGGGTTTCAGGGTATTTATATATAGAAAAAAATATAAAGGTTCATGGTGCAACATCATGGACGATGACACATAACACCTCAGTTATGGCATAGTGGGAGGAGACTATGTCAGAGCCACCAGATTAAATGCACATCTAGGATCAACAACTAGATCCACAGTGCAAATCGATTTTATTTGGATGAAATACAACCTTCCACAATGCCACAACCAACTCATTTTTGGTATTCACCTTGAAAACTTTTATGGGGAAACCACATAACTTCATTCCAGAATGCTCGACACCAGGGAAGGGCTTATACCAAAACCATAACTCCACGCTATAGGGGTCATGGAACTAGAAGAACTAACCAATCCACCCATATAACTCCTATTATACCACAACATGAAATTATTTTGTAAAAAACAAACATTGAGATATATACAAGGGATCCACATCCTAGTCCTATCTCAATTTCCCTATTCTACCTACAAACATGTTCAAAGAACCATGTATCTCCATCAAGTGCCTCCAACACCAAAAAAACAAAAATGGAAGGTTCATGGGGGTTTAGGTCCTAACATTAGATACCTCTCAAAACATTCTCATCCTAATTAATTAAAAACTAAACATTCAAGAAAACAAGGTAAAAGGGTTGTCCAAATAACCACCCTATAAGATACCTCTCAAGGATATCACCACTACAGGAGATCAACCACCTAACTTAGAAGAACCTAGTTCACAACCATGAAGCAACAACAACCAAATCCAAAAAACTCTCTTGAGGGATATTACTTTTAAAATAGGGCATGGTAAACAACAAACAAGGCCTTAAGAGATAACCATCTCATAAATTAGAAAATTTCAACATCCATAATGATCGTTACAACAAGAGAAGAGTTTAAGAACAAACATATCAGGGTACTTAACATGTATCTATGAATCATGTTCCTAGGTACTCTTCTCTATACCACCACACTACATAGGACACGAACTAAGGGAATAACATTCATGTGAAACATCTTCTTCTGTTGGTCTTGGATCTTTATAGGATGCTCCACGAAGGTCTCATCATCTTAAACATTTATCTCTCTAAAATTGATGATGTGAGAGTCTTTATTAAGGTAATTAAGGTGTTATAACTTGTGAAAAAATGTGTATCCATATCATCCATGGGATAAGTGTAATTTGATACATCATGGCTCCCACATGTGCCAACACCTCGAAAGGCCCAACAAACCAGGGAGAAAACTTACTCCCATGACCAAAACATCACTTCCAATGATGATGAGTGACCTTTAGTAACACATTTTCTCCAAAATTGTACCCAAGAGTCCCACTACTATGATCAAAATTGGACTTATGATGATACTTTGATGCTTTAATCCTCTTATGAATTACCTGACCCATCTCAGGTGCACTTTGCACTAGCTTTGTTCAAAGAATTACTGCATCTTCAACCCCATTCCAACATAATAGAGAACTAAATTTTTGTTCATACAATGATTCAAATAGTTTAATAATAGTGGTGGTGTGAAAACTATTATTTAAAGAGAACTCAATCAAAAGAAGATTCCTCAAACATGAACCTCAAAAATCGGGGACATAAAAATACAACTTGTCTTCAAGATTGCTGATATATGGATGAAAAATAGTTCTAATGAATAATTGAGAGCCAAAATAATATTTGGGACCTATATACACCCTAGAGATTAAATAAGGATCCTAATCAGAGATGATAATCCTCTGGAATCTTTGGATTCTTACCACCTCCTTTAGATACAGCCTCAAAATAACCTCCATTGGTCTTGACTCCCTCATCACCATGAAGTGGGGTGATTTTGTCAAACAATCCACTATAACCCATATAGCATGAAAGCCTCCCTAACCTCAAGGAAAATTGATAATGAATTCCATTGACATTTCCTCCCCCTTATATTTAGGAACATCTAATTCCTGGGGAAAACCACCGAGAACATGGTGATCATCCTTCATACTTTGGCAAACCAGACTTTGAGACACAAACTCTAAAGCTGCATGCTTCAACCCATGTCACCAAAAATGACCTATCAAATATCAATACATCTTTTTCACACTAGGATGTTCCACAAAGGTTGAACTATGAAACTCATAAAGTATCATCTTAGTCATGGCCAAATGAATGAAAATCCTCCCCTGGAACAACACATAGTGTTTATCATCATCAGACCAATTATCATGGGCATCACTGAAATTAACTTGTTCTATCTAATCCTTCACCTTAAAATACACAATATGGACACCTCTACCTACTTTACCAAAGGAAATTGCACCATCATCTATAAAATAAAAACTCTACCTATAATCTCTCTAATATAAAAAGTAATTACTGAGAGATCTTATGTCACCCTCTAGGAATACCCAAAATCACGCACAACATCATCTTGTGGTTTCATGTTTACTGCATCAGCTATAAAATTACCCATTCTTGGTGTATATGAAATCATGAAGTCATGATCCTGCAATAATTCCATCTTCCATCAATATCACAAGTACAAGTAATTCTAGTGTAAGACATACCTTATGATCAAATGATTAGTACAAACCACAAAATGATCACTGATGAGGTAATGTCACCACAACTTCAAGGTAATCAAATCTACTACAAACTCAAGATCATTAGTGGAATAGTTAAGGGTCACTAAAACATTGATTGCCGGGGACCATGCCTAAGGAGGAAATGAGCCTCGCGTCATCCCCTCCCCCTTGGAGGGGGAGGGTCTTCTGTTTCACCCCCATGGAAGTCGACCTACCCCATTCGTCCCCTTCTCAAACCCAGACTACAAACCATCCTTTCCTCATATTCTTATTAGCCTGATGGTTCTAGAATGCTTTGTAGGTCATCTTTTTCTGCTGATCTCAACCCAGGAGTTCACTGAGGCATCCTCCTTACATAACCTTACCTTGATTGCACGATTCAAGCGATGGCGGTTGTCGGTGGACTCCTTTTACCATCTAATTTTAGAATAATGGGGTTTATAGGAGCGAGCTACAGTGGGAATTCTTGACCCCAGACATATCATGATTTGGTTTAGCTCTGAATAATATTTGATACTCTCTAGGTCTAGCACGTCTCGCTCCTGTGATGGTGCTCGATTCCTCTTCTTCAAGTGGTCCTAATAATTTCATATGAATCATGAACCTATAATGATGGCTATTTGGGTAAGTTTTATAGAGATTCCTCTTCCATTCAAAAAACCCTCTATTATCTCTTTTCTTGGTAACTTGGTTGTGTGTTATCATTGTTCTGATAATCGCACCCATGTGATGTGCCACCTGATCTCCTCGAGGGTGTGTGTTGAAGTTGATGTTTCGAAGCCCCCTATTGAATCCTTCTCGATAGTCATGTGAGAAGAGTATAGATATAAGCTGACCATCACATTTGAATCTTGGTGTGATTATTTTACTTTGTGAAAGATTCTAGTCCATAGTATGATTATTTGTTGGAGAAGGGAGAGGAAACTAGGGGAGGGTATGGAGGTTCAGTCGGATTATACCCAGCTTGGTTCTCTCGAGGAAGATGATAAGATGTTGGATCCATCTGGTGCAGGGCCTGTGGATGTATGTGTTGTCTCTAGACAAGGGAATGGCAAGGTTGGGGAGTGCTTAGGTGAAGTAAGGATGCAAAAACATGCTAAGTCTTTACCTCCCAAACCCAGTGTTTTGGGAATATTTAACAAATTGAGGAATGATTTGGCTAGTCCTCATGGTATTAATTTGGTATCTAGGGAGACCAGGCCAGTAAAGAGTATGAAGAAAGTGTGGATTTACTCACCGAAAATAATCAAGCTCCAAGGAAGCTGTTGGAGCTGGTTTCCAAACGTCAATGGTTGGGGTGAGCCAGAAGCCTAGCACATATTCCATGGAATTATGTGCTGATGGAAGTAAAATCTCTCACAAGTTGATCCTTTCTACTAGCAAGAGTTAGTCTAAGGAGGGTCAGGTGTGGGCGCATAATTCACAAAGAGGAATTAGGTCATTGAAGAACACACATGACACCAACTTGAGTACTTTGTCCTATCTTTACTTGAACAACATATTTGAGATCTTGAGCAATGAGGGAGAGTTTGAATGTATTTCCATGTTCCCCTCTAAGGATGAGTATAATGGATATCTACCATTTGATGACAACAGTTTGGGAGGGGTTAGCAAAGGATTGTACAACAAAAGAAGGAAGAAAGAGAATAATGAAAACAAGGACCCGAGGAGCTTTATTGTTTCTAAGAATACAAAATCGAAGGGGCACAAAGATTACTTTTGTCTTACGTGGATGATGGAGACTTGGTTGGCCAAAAATGAAGGGAAACCCAAAGATCCGGAGATCCATCCAGTGGTGGGAGAGGAGGGTTGGATTGTTGAGGTAACTGAGTCTCAAGAGCAAGTGGTAGGAACATCCATGGTAGAGGATCATCAAGAGGAGAGGCACTTGCCAACTGAGGAGGTGATGCCGTTAGAGGAGGATGTTACTTCCCCTAGAAAGAGGTTTAAGGAATGGTCAAGTGACAGCTTTTAGTTCCTAAGGGTCATGGAGTTGGAGAAGTAGATGGAACTACTCATGCATTCTGGGGAAGAAATGAAGGATTATTTTTTTGAGATCAAGGCTTCGAGGGAAGACACTGAACAAATGATGGGAAGGTTAACCCAAGTGTAAGATACCAGAGAGAAAGTTGAGTGGATGGATAAGAAAGACTAAATCTTGATTACGGACTTCAATATAGATAAGATCAACAAAGAAGAGTACATGAAATCTTGGGACTATCTAGAAATTTTTTTTGATGAAATTTTTTATGCCGATCCAGACTGCCAGGTTAGTTCCTTTCCCTGGAAACTATTTAAGGAAAGAGATTCTCATTGCCTTAGACTTGAGTTTAATAATTCTATTGTTTCATTTGAATCTTGATTTATTTTCAATATGTTAGGTTTCTCACTTTATTCTTAAATGTGTTGATAAAATAAAAATGTTATGTTTGCTTGGTGGAATAGTTATTCTTATGGGGATGTAACTACTGATACCCATATGAAACAACTAATATCTGGTAAATCATTACACAACCTAATCCATGACACAAAGAAACATGGAAAACCTCAAACTGAACTCCCTCTACTGGAAAACAAAGTATTGGACTACTGAACAGCTTCTCCTTCAGATAGTTGAAAGCTACATAACACTATTCAGTTCACAAGAATGCTAGATCCTTCCTAGTTATGGATTTTAGATGAGTAACAACCAAAGATAAATTAATTAAAACCCTCTTATAATAACCTACAATTACAAGGAAACTTTGTAACTCCAAATAAATACTTCAGGATTCCAAATAAACAACTTCCTTTATCTTTAAAGGATCCATAACAACTCCTTCTAAGACATGACATTCCATAATAAATATACTTTATGATCCCAAAAACACATCAATAACTTTTTATATAGATACTGATGAGAATAAACTCCCAAAATAGTACACAATTTCTCTACATGATCCTCCTCACACATGGAGTGTACGAGAATGTCATAAATGAAAACCACCACGAACCGATCCAGAAAATCTCTGAACAATTCATTTATCAAACCCATGAACACAAAAAGAGAACTTATCACATCAAATGACATCACCACAAACTCATAATTCCCATGATGACATCAGAAAGTGGTCTTTGGAATATCCTAATCCTTCAACATCATATGATGATATCGTAACCATAGATTGATCATCAATAAACAAGTAGCTCCTTTTAGCTGATTGAATAACTCATAAATCTATGGAATATGATTGTGGTTCTTCACTGTCACCTAGTTCAAACAAAGATAATCAATACAATGGCATAGAATGTTGTTCTTCTTCACCAACAAAACTATTTCCCCCACAATATTAAACTCTCAACTAAACTAAACCCCACTACAATATATCATAAACCTATACCCACAGATCTTGTGACTCAGAAGGTTCCATCCTATATGATGAAATCCAGATATGATAAACATCCATTTATAGCTAAATCCCAAACACAATCTCTCTTTGAGGGGGAAACACTATAACCTCCTCAGGAAAAGAATTAGGGTAGTCATCCCCAACCCTGGGAAACACCCATGGCTGAACCTCTGAATAACTCAACATTATCTTTACTATCAAGGAAGATAAGGATGAAACACACATCTGACCCATCTGAGTGTCTTTCTCACTAATGAACACATCTGGATCTCCCTTATCATAAAAAAAACTGACTCATGAAGAAATACACAATATCTTTCACCAAATATTTCCATTTTATATTGAGGATGATGTAATTGGGATATATCTATAAACATAGGAAGTCTCTCAAATAGTATGTTCCCCCATAACTAACCCATAGTCTTTACATACTTCATACAATTAATCTCCACCACCAAGTAGTGTAGTAAATTCCATGGGAACTGGAAGCCTCTCCAGCAAATTTCACAAAGCATGGATAAGGGAAGGTTATATAAAGGAGCGCATAGATCTTGAATAAAAAATATCATGCACCCATATAGAAAATAAAAAAAGGGTACCTTGAATGATGTTTGGATCACTCGGTGTAAGAACGTATAGAGAATGAAGAAAACCATGACATACTTTATGTCCTCTCTAACCCTAATGAAAACCACCTTGATGAATGCACTCTGAACTCTGAGAATGAGGATAATCTTGAGGATGTATTAAAATTACCCCATCACTCTATTGATCCCAATATAAAACATCCTACTACTGCTACCTCAACTGAAACTACCTTAAAGAAGGATCCAAGAGTAGAATACCTGGTACACATTTGATTTTTGGAAAGATTGTAAACTATCACCATTGATAGACTTGGGAACTATAAAAAAATATGCATATGAACCCTTAGAAAATGTATGAGATCCACCACCCCCAAAGAATCAAGATGATGATGGATGGGACCTACTCTCAACTATCTGAAAAATCTGTATTCCTGTCAACTAGGAACATTGGGCCACAACTATTCTTCATGAGGAATCTTTGTGACTCCCTTATTATGATGATTTGATTCTATCAGGTATCATATCAACAACCACTTCTCTTGAAAACACCTTGAGATATGTTGAAAATATGAATAGGTGATATGGAACTAGATATATAGATGAAAATACTACTTGAAATGCCTCGCCTTAGTCTTATAATATGGAAACAAGTCTGATTCATATCAGAGAAGGGTACTAAAATAGATCCCAAAGTCATTCACACCCGAAATCCCCTATCGAAGGGTAAGTAACTCTTGGTGGACGGATACCTTCACAATATAATAAATAAATTCAACTCAAAAAAGTTCTCACAACTTCTCTGATGAGACTTTAAACTCCTCATGGTCCCCTAGGAATAAGATCTGCCACTTCCTTATTGCTCCACACAGCATCATCATAGGCAGTAAAACCCTTTTATCATTTCGAGCACGGATTGAACTGAATTCTATATCAAAATCCTCTATCAAGTCCTCTATGAATGGGACTAATAGGGAGCCCTTATACTGATATATAATATGGCACTAAAACACTCAGAGCATCCCCCTCTATGTTAAATCATCATCGACCTCTACTCTATGGTGATCATATGGAGACTCCTAAACCTAGAATAATGAATATTTAACATTAATTATTTATTTATTTTTTATATTTTTTGAGGTTTTAACCTATCCCAAGGCCTACCCATTTCAAATATATATGTAAAGAAGAATAATGAATGATCCTTTCCTAGGAATCTAACATGAAACCAGTATCACATAATTTAGTAGACTTAGTAAACTTAAAAGGTCTATGCATCAGATCATAGGGAGACCTAAATACCCATGTATCAACTGGTCTTCGATTTTTATGTCACTTACTAAACTTAGTTGACACAGTTTACCTAGAAATCCATGTAGTCTCACCTATTCATAACTCCAAATCCATCCCATCCCTCAACCTAAACCTTTGATGCCACTCTATTATGACCCCCTACCTCCAAATTTTACCCCTCCATGGATGATAATGAGAGATGGGTAATGGTGACTGCCTGAGTCCTACCTCCAGTAGGCCTCAGTTTAGAAACTAGCACCAAGGATATATAATATATACAAATGGTTGGAAATATCCTATAAGAAAGACATATGAAAGAGGGATATAATACATATATTCCAATTAAAACCTTCTCATAAAGATAACATAATCCTATGTGAATACATGTAATGTCACACATGACTAAAACAACTAGAAAGGAAACCAAAAGTACCAAAAGATAATGATGGTAGTGACCAGAAATCACAAAAAATTATTACAAAACCTCGAGATATTAATATCGAGAACAATCTCCAACCTGATCCTTCTGACATGAAAAAAAATTTATATACATGTGGGTGAGCATAATATTATACCGAGTAGTATCTACCCCAGATCCTCTCATAATAAGATAAAGAAATCATACTAAAGACCAATGACCAAAAAGTGAAACTAACTCTTCACCTAAACTAGTATAATAGGTTCCCAACTTCACCATTGCTAACTCCCACAAAGTATATTATTTTGGATGGGGCCAAAGCCTCATTTTTATTATTAAAGAAATGAAAATACCTCTTTTAACTGGGTAGAGAGAGACACATTACATAGCCCGAAGGCCCAGTGGGCATGTAGCCCATAACAAAGCCCGTAGGCCCAATTTTTTGGCTCTAGGCCCATTATGTGAATAGTAATACTACAGTACACACCTGCTATAGTACCCACCATTACTATAGTGCCCTTACACCGCTATAGTGTCCTGCCGCCGCTATGGTACCCATCATTGCTACAGTACCTCCGCTGCTACAGGCCACTATAGAACTGCTATAGTCCCACCAAGTATCTATTAAAATATATCATTTATTGTAGCAATAAACAACAAGGATATCATGTGACTGCTTCCCCACTAGTCTATTTCACTGCCTCAACATCGCACGTGAAAATACATCTCTCTCTAAAAGAAGCCATCCCTAAGACACCTGGGTTTAGTATCACAACATGCACCTCATCAATCACATCATCACAACATGAACATACACATTTTCATATATATTAACTGATTATTTTTCAAGATCCACCATAACCCATATGACCTTTATCATACATTGAGTATTATACCACAATCCATTACATCCCATACACCATGTAAGGTACCTTAGGCCAACACAGCCTATACACATCATACATATAATAGTCCTTTGGATACTATATATAGAGATATTGTGTGTGAAATAACCACAATCCATCATAGCCCTCTACACATTAATATGTGGAAACTAACCATTGTGCATAACAATAAATAATACTACTAAGAGAAGATATTGGTGCCATAGGGGTAGTAAGTCATCCATCCTCCCATAAAGATGTTAGGTAAAAAATCCTCCCATAGTCCACTGGGTTTTAGTCCCCCTAACCGACATAGGTGGGGTAGGGTATGAAATCATAAAACATAAAAGATATAATATAGCTCACAACCACACTATGGGAATAACCTAGTCCTAATCTCAACTATAACTATTGCTACTTGGACAAACGACTTCTACTACAATAGACTAGATATCATATAGGCACATAATCATTTAAAGTATTTATATTAAATTACTTATTTCCCTTTTATCATTAAATTTATGTTAATTAATTCATTCTCCACTAGTTAAAATTGATCTAAATTACATTTCATAAACCTTTAATGTTAATTTTGTACCCTCTAGGAAGTATCCAACCATAGTCCCTGGTTTCTCAACAATAGCAACTCATTTCTCATTCATAAAACACAAAACACCATGGGTTAAACATTTATTAAACATTATTACCATTCTATAATTTCATGTACTTTAGGAAAACATCCTATGCTACCAATAAGAGAAATGAAACCAAGCACATCTGGTAGCCTTGAGCAGTGAGGAAAGGAATATAGATAAAACAAGCAACCCAACCATCCAATTGTTAAATAGATTCATTAAAAATAAGCATCCATCTTATTCACAAGAACAGGTATGCCCAACTTCAATCTACTCCATTGTGTCATGTTCTATCCCCTATACCCACATGTATATCCCCATGCATATCAGAAACACAATCATCACCTTCTGCCACAACCTCAGGACTCCTTCATATCTCATCATCCATCCCAAGCCCACATCACATCACAAGGCTCATATCTTGAGAATGCATATTGATGAAAACAAACAAGCATAGTCAATAGGGAAACATAGCCATAAATCAATGCATTTAGCCTTCAGATGTAAACTGGATCCCATGGACCCCAACATAGGGCATCTAGCCATTATAAACAAATGGAAACACTCGACCATGAATGTTTGACTTTATTAAAATAGTTAGTTTTTATTACATCTTTAAATAACTGATTCATTAATCACAATTTCCAACTATGAGTAACCTAAGGCATCAACTATAACAAGTTATTAAAGTATTAAAACATGCTTTATAGCATTTCCCATCTTTAAAAAGATTTAAAGAAAAATAATTTATTAAAATTACTTTTCAATATCATTAACATTAACATGAATTCTAGCTTCAATTTCTTAATCAATTCCATTAAATATAAGAACAAATTCAATTAAACATGCAATTAGCATCAATTTGATTACAATCAAATTACAAGATATTCCATATTTATTAAATATGACTCTTTATTTCTTTATCAGACTAATTAATTCCATATTTTCATTCGTTACAAATTTTCATCAATTTCAACAAGCTAAACCAATCATAACAACATGTTATACATGCATTTTATAGATAACACGTTTTCTTTCAAAAAAAGGAAACTTTTTGTCACTATGTAAGGTAACCACATGAAATCACTAACATAAACTAAGATCATATTAAATATAGTTTAATATATATTATTTTAGTTTCACTACCATAAAAATGGATAAACCATGGTCAATTTAGGATTTAACATAAATAGATAGTAGAAGAAATGAATCCCCTAACTCATTGGCGACAATGTTAATTTCATGAGAATGGGTCAACGCCGCGGATCTCTGATCACCTCTCCCATAAGAAACTACATCCCTCCAATGACCTCATACCACAAAAAAACAACAAACTACATTATAAAGATGTATATAAAATGGGGAAAAGAGAGGAAACAAGATAGATCTAAGAAGAAACTGTTAGAAAAGGGAGGTAGAACAGACCTCACATCCCTGTGGAATGAACAAGGGAAGATGGATCAATCCCTATTGAAAGGGTCATCAAAACATTCAAATAACACTCTGGGGAGCCTATGGTTCAAGAGGAAGAAGTTGTATAAAAATATGAGTTCAAGGGTATTTGGGTACTTACAGGGAGTCAAAAAATTTAAGGGACTACATTGCAGAACACATCGTCTATGGCCCAGTGGGAGGTGACCATGTCGTTGCCACCCCCCCCCCCCCGGTCAAATGCGCATCCAAGATCCATGATGCAGATCCAATTTATCTAGGGGGAGTGATCACCCCTTATCCTACCATCTTCTTTTAGCCAACCCATTTTTTGTAGTAGCCTTGAAAACTGCTATGGTGCAGTCGCATCACTTTAAGCTGTAGCGCTCAACACAAGGGAAGGGTTTGTGCTGCTACTAAAGAGCTCCACACTACAAGGGTGCTGGAATGGATATAACTGACTAATCTAATCCTCAAACCCATCCTATTCCATAGTATGAAATAACATCTTAGATGCTAACCCTTACGGTGAAGCCAAGGGATCCATGTCACATCCTTGGATCAGCTCCCTCCATCGGACACAAAGGGGAGGGCCATGAGGGTATGGACCCTTATAATAATAGTATTTTAAATAATATTTACATGTAATTATATATATAAAACAAAAAAAATAATAAAAAATAAAAATGTGTGAAATATTTTTACGCTTCTAGTTCAAAGGGAATGCTAGAAGCTTGAAACAATTTCATGCTTTTAGTGATTCCAAAATATGAGCAAAAGTGTGAAATTGTTTCATGATTTTGAGAGTTATTATGGTTAATGAATTCTAACAAGATCCAAAATAATAAGCCTCGTAGGGGGTTGCTTAGTGTTCAAGGTCAATGGTGGGGTCCTTGAGGTCTCGAGTTTGATTCCCACATGTTGTACCTGGCATCGTAATTTGTCATCATCAGTACTTCAACGCCATGAAGGTCCCGAGCAAGGGATGTGGGAGGCTAGTTTTACCCACACTACCACAAATCGTGCATTATCCAATGTCAACTTTTATCATTTCTAAGCATAAAGCGCTGATAAAAGGGTAACCTCTATCAATGCTAGCTAAAGCACTGATAAAAGTAACTTTTAGCGATGCTAAAAAGTGCTGATAAATGTGTACCATTTATGAGCACTTTTTTAGCGTTGATAAAGGTGGATCTTTATCAGTGCTATTCTTAGTGCTGAGAATTTTTTTTAATAAAAAATATTTTTAATATATATAAAATTATCACATTTATAATAAAAAAATATTGTCTATTTATATACATTAATTAAAAAATGCAAGTATATAATTATTATAAATATGATATATTAATATTTTTTTTAAAATCCAATACATATAATTTTTGTAAAAAAAAGTATTTATATAATTATAAGTAAATAAATAAATATTTAAATGATTATTAAATTATAATAAATATATTTAAATAATAAATATATTCATTATATTTATAATTATATATTTAGATATTAATAAATATATATGATTTTATATATATATATAATTACATAAAAAATTTTATAAATATATACAAATATTTATAAGTATATTTATATTTATTTATAATTATAAAAAATTATTTATAAATATTTTATATATTTATAAATATTTTATATATTTATAAATATATTTATATAATAAATATATTCATTATAATTTTATAAGTATATAAATGTATATATTAATATATATATATATAATTATATAATTATATATAATTATATATATGTGTGTGTGTGTGTGTAAATATATTTATAATCATATATAGATATTTATAATTATAATTATAAATATATAAATATATATATTTAATTAATTATAAAATTATTATAATCATATTTGAATATATATATATATATATAATTATAATAATTATATTTAAATAATAAATATATTTATTATATTTATAATTTTATAATTATATATAATAATATAAATAAATATAATTATATAGAAATATATTTATTTTTATTTATTTTTATTTATAATTATAAATATATATATATATAAATGATTATAAAATTATATTAAATATATTTTTATATTTATAATTACATAAATATATTTTAGTATATATATGTTTATAATTATATAAAAATACTTTTAAATATATTTAATTATAATTATAATTTTAATATATATATTTATTTAGATAATTATAAAATAATAATTAATATATTTAAATAATAAGTATATTTATTATATTTTTAATTTTATTAATATTTATAATTTTATAAATATATCTATAATTATATTCAAATATTTTTAAATATATATATTTAAAATTCAATATAGTTCAATTTATTTAAATTTATATGCATTTAAATTATTTAATTATATTTATTATATACATTTATATTTTTTAATTATATTTATTATATCATTAAAATTGGATGTTTGTCAGTTATTTTTTAGCAATGATAAAAAACTCGTTTTATCCATGCCTTTTTAGCACTAATAAAAAGGTATCTTTATAACCACTAGAAAAGCACTAGTAAAAAGTAGTTTTATTAGTGCTTAATATTTTAGTGATGATAAACATACTCTTTATTTATACTATTTTGAAAGATATGATAAAATCATTACTCATTCTCATAATAAGAACCCTAAGAGAGTCTCATCTCTTGCACCATTTGAGATCTCATGGAACACAATTATTGTGGCTGTTCTAGCTCTTCATCGACTATCTCAACGAATTGATCCTCTTAAAATCTATGGTATGTTCTTATTTATTTTGTTAGCGCCTAAAGATTTACTTCTCACGGCTTGATACCACCCTACTTGTAGTACCCCTTCTTTCAAGTAATTAACCCTCCATTTATTCTTTTTTAAATATTTAATTTGTTTGGGTGAAGTTTGGGAGGTTTTAAATGACTTTTGGAATGTTTTGGGGGATTTTCTAGAGGTGTGTGGTTTGTACATGGTTAGTAAAAACCATAAAACTTCTATAAGAAACTGTGCAATGTGAGGCAGTGAACACTTGGTAGGCCCATGATTAGGTGAATGGTTTGGAAAAACCATTCGGCCATCTAAGACCAACCATGCTTTTGGAGAAAGAGGCATTTTAATTGTTAGCACATGGTTTACCTAACAGTGTGACTAACCTTGCAAGGTTTAAGGTAAGATCCTATTAAAGTAGATTTAACTCAGTTACACCCCAAATTAACTTTTTTTCACCTATTTCAACCCTAACTCGAGTTTTCTTCCTCCCAAAGGCTTTGGATACTCTCCCCTTCAATCTGGAAGCGATTTGTTGGAAAATATTTGGGCGTTGATGTTCAAATTGATTGGTAATTATTTTCTCTTCGTGGTTTTCTTTAGATATACTCTTCTTCCCTCAATTAGATTCATAAATCTAGTCTGTTTGGGATAGATCTATGATAGTTTATATTAATAATGATGAGATTTGGTTGTGTGGTTGTCTAGTAAGAAGATCTAAGGCTTTTTTGTGAGATTTAGTCTAGTTTGGTTGATGAATTAGTGTCTTTCATCATTTTTTCTCTAACTTCCAAGGTAAGTGGCTTCACACTTGACTCCTCATATTAGAACATGGACGTTTAGTTTCAAATTAATTTAATTTCATGAATTTTTTTCTAAATATTATGTTAAAATCATTGTATAAACTCTCTTTAGGGATGAATTTTAGTTTTGTGGAAATTAGGTGTTGTGTAAGGTTCTTGTTTTAATGATTTTAAAATGATGTTTTAAAATATTTCTTTGGTTTGATTAATGTAAAACGTTTTGTGTAATGGTTTTTAATAAAAAAATTATTTTAGTTAAATGGATTGAAATGGTTGGTTTGACATGGTTTTTCTATACATGGGTTTGTGTGAGTTCATGCTTTCTACATGACCCTAAATAAGTGGTGTGCATCATTGGGGCACAAGGGACATGACCCGGGATAATGGGAATGTGTCATTGGGGCACAAAGAGATTGGACACTTAGTGATGAATTCATGGATGGATAAGAGACTTCTTGTGAGTATGTAATTGTCACTAAAGCATGCATGTGTGGGTGGGTGGGTGTGTGTGAATCATGGAATGTGTATGCCAAAAAGGAATGTGAAGTGTTTTACAGAATTGTATGGCTCCTTTCTTTGGAAACTGGTTTGGTGTGGAAATTGTTTTATATTATATGATAAATTGTTTCAAGTTTTCTATATAAGTTATTTTATATAAATGTTCTTGCATGTTCTATCCTAGTGTCATGAGTAGGTGAGTCATTTTTTGAGAACCTACTGAGTTTCACTACTCACCCATTCCTTTGAACATTTGTGCTTTTATAGATGTTTTTTATCAAGAAAACGGTAAAGTCAAGGTATCACATTTCATTAGTGATGATTCATGATACTTAGAGTATGTCATTTGGAGTTGGAGCTTGGAGAAGGTTGGGAGTAGTGGATTCAGTGATTTTTGAGTCATTGAGTTTTGTTGGTCTTGTATTCTACTTTATTTCTGATTCTAGTTTTTCTCTCCACTTAGTACTTGAAAGTGCGGCCGATTGTCGCCTATCGACCGTTCAAAGTTCTGGTGCTCTGCTAATGTGTATAGCAGCACTCGGGTCGAATCCTCGGTGATGGTACTTCGTAATAGTCGATTGTTTTTAGTTGATTGTATTTTGATTAGGGGGGTTTGTTTGCAGAGCTTAATTGAAATGATTTATGGATGATGTTTGATTTACCAAATTGATAAAGATTGGGGTGAGTTCATCATTGGGGAGTTAAGCATGTGATATCCTTGAGCCTTACTTTGTATTGCATTAAATTAACACCCATGTCATAAGTTGACGTTGATTGGAATTCCTAAGTGTGAAGGCTTTAATCCAAGCCTTAACTTAACTTAGGGTTCTAATCTCAATCAAAACTTATTTATGGTAGTGTATTTATGGTTCCAATAATCCATGGAAACCACTTGTTAAACAAAACATATCATTAATCCATGACATATTAAGTTTAACATACACAATATTAATTTAAAGAATACTCATCGAGCAAAACTCTCAATCAATTAACATCCCCAAATTATAACTCACCCCAATGAGAGATTTACTCAGCCATTTGGATGTTTAATAATCTGGTAATATATGTTTATGGTGATGAATTATAAAGAGAAGAAAAAGAAAGGGACAAGATAAGAGTAGTGTGCCGAACACACACACGAAATAATTTAAGAATCAAAAATGGAATTTCGATTGAATGAGGAAGCTTAAGAAGGGAAGGGGGTTGAACTGAATTTAAACTATTTTAAGAACATTAATATTAAAATACAGAAGGTGGAAGAGAATAAGAGATATTGAAGAAGTAACTTGCATTAAAACAGAATTACAAAGAAAGAGAATTACAAGATTACAAAAATGAAGAACACAAAAGTAAGTGAAAAGAAAGAGAGGAGGAAAGGTATCTCAAGTGAAAACTTGAGTATGGCAGGTCCTCCCAAGCCTTTGGCAAAGCTTTGGTCGTGCCAATGTGATCTCCTCTCTTCTGAAATGCCAACCCCTCTCAAGGAGAGAAGGGGAGAGTATTTATAGCCCAAGGAGTGGACTGTTTGCATTCCCAATCTGTCCCTCCACTTGCTTCGCCAATTGAGCTATACAGACAGCCGAATCTTTAAATACATCCTTCTTCAAAGTTGTAGAAAATACTGTTGGCCGACTACTCTAAAAATTTGGAGGCATTTGGACAATTTGAGCCAAAGTTATGGCCGGTTGATTAAACAAAGGTAAACTGTCCATTTCTATCCATTCTTTTTCGATGGCCAAAATGTGAATGGATTTTTGAACAGGAAGATGCCTTCAAATTCGAATGACTTCTTCAACAAAGTCGGCCGCCTATATCTCCTCTTTCACACTGCAAAATCTCAGCTCGATTGGATGCTTACATCAGGAGATATTTCATGCATACTATACTGATTTTAATTCTCGTCCAGAATGGTGGGCTGGACTTCAAAGATTCATTTGGGCCCCTTGTACTTGGATTTGGGCCATGAAATGTTTATCCAAGATGAAATGTAGTGTCCCCCGAATTATGGTGGAAAGTGAAGGTCTTTGGACTTCTCGATTGAACCCAGTAAATCAATCTTCATGGATGGTCCAGTTTGTTCACAGATTCTTTGGTCTTGTTTGTGAGGACCATATGACCCTTCAAATGGCAGAATTGGATCCTGGTTCCTTCTAATGAAATGTTGTATATTGAAAGGAGAATCCTACAAAACAAGAACCACACAATTTGGATCAGTATAGTGATAGTTATAATTAAAACATTAAACTGACTCAATTTGACTACTTCTAAAAATGATCAAATATTATACTTAATATTAAAACATTAATATTTCACACAAATTATGCACATTTCATATAAAATAAGTAAAGGGGGAATATAATAAGTCGTGAAAATATTAATAACATCAACTCCCCCACACTTAGATTTGCGCGTGTCCTCATGTGCAACAAATATAAAAACATGACAAAATCATTTTCACTCACCAACAAATATTAAAATTTTGTTTTCTCCAATCAGGGGAGGTTTAGAATATTTCACTCATCCATATTAAATTCCATCAAAAATTTGGTTCACAATAATGCATCATAAACAATTCATTTTTTCATGTTCAAGGTTTGAATTGGAAAATGTAGGCACTCAAAACTTACTCCTCTCAAGATGATAAAAATGTATTTTAGGAGGTTCACTCATTCACCAACAAAAAGTGAAAATCAAGAGTTTGTAAGAGGTCTCAGCTTCCATTCCCAAATCTAATGTGTACAAGAATCAAAAGGTCTTTTAAGGGTTTTTTCAGTGGCTATGGGACGGTTGGTATATAATGTCCAAAGGAAAAGATGGGATAAAAACACCAACATGGAAAAATCAATGCAGATTTTTTTGAAATTTGATTTGAAAGGAAATAGAAACACATATTTACAAGGGCATGAATGTGTGATGAATGAAAAGTGATGGAGATAGAAAATGGAATAGGGTGAGATGATGGAATATGTACAACATGGAAGACTTCCAATAATGACACAATACAAGATGATTCAAGTGTTCTTTTTTTTTCTTTTTTTTTCTTTTTTTTTTTTGCTTTTTTTTTCGAAAGTTGTGCTTGAAACAAGTCTCACAGTCATCTCCCAACCCATGTTTGATCTTCTCATGGAACTAATTTTAGTAGTTATAACACGATCAAAGGTTGAGGATGAATGATTTTTGACCCACCCAAGACACAACCCATTCCTTTTTTTTCATTTTTTTTAATATAAATTTTTTTCATTTTTTTTTTGAACACTTTTCAATGACTTTTGTACAAATGACAATTACACATATACACCCCAAAGCTCACAGAATTACAACATCTCCCCCACACTTGAATGGATGCTTGCCCTCAAGCATATGATGACACATTTGAAATCAATGAAAGTACGCCCAAAAATGAAGTCCATTCCCCCCACACTTAAATTTCAATAAATTGTACAATGAAAATCCATGAAGATGTTGGGTGGGACAAGGTATTAGGCTTGTAATGTGGCTATCAAAAGAAAGGTTTTCATAGGCTCAAAGGGGCTTTCAAAAGTAGGATCAATGTAAGGGTAACGGGAGGCTATTTGGCTATTCTGATTCTCATGTGGCTTAGAAAATGCCTCTATCATATTAATGCACACAAAAGATGGAAATTCAGCTCGAAGGTCCACAAACTCAAGACTCACAATCAGTGGTGAAGACACACAATGAAAAAGATGGCCATAGATGACCTTGGCATGAAGGCTAATGTTATTCCTCACGGTAGGGGAGAATCATTTTCCACCAAAAAATTGTTCATTCAAAATGTTTGTTATTGACACAAAATTGTTTACCCAAGTTTGAGATAAAAATTCAATATATTTGAGTTTAAAACAAGCCTTTTGACTCCCCAAAATGGTTGGACAAAATTTCAAAACTAGATGGTGAGTAAGCATGACTCTTTTTTTGTAATTTTTTTTAAGTAATTGTGTTTTTTGTTTTTTTTAGTTTTTAAGGTTTTTTTTAAATACACACCCACACAAGAAAGATAAAAAGAAAGGGTTTGATGAATAAAGTGGTAACAAAACGAAAGAGAGAGGAAGAAGAAGAAAGAGGTAGAGAGAGGAAGAGATAGAGAGAGAGTTAAAGGGAAAGAGGTGCCCCCTGGTTTGGATTTGGTGGGTCGCCATTTCCATCTAGTGGTGGGTAAATGGAAGTCGATGTGGAACCTGAAGTGAATGGCCTCTCATGGTGATGCTTTAACCGATGTCCATTTACCGTGAATGTTCTTTTTGAAGAAGGGTCTTCGACTTGCACTGCACCAAATGGGTAAACATTAGTAATAATAAAAGGTCCATCCCAACGAGAATTGAGCTTACCTGGGTGAAGTCGAAATCGAGAATTGAAGAGCATTACCTTTTCACCTTCATGAAATACCTTTCGAAGAATGTGCTTGTCATGGAGTGACTTTGCCTTTTCTTTGTAGAGAATGGAGTTCTCATATGAATCGAGTCGAAGCTCCTCCAATTCAGTCAACTGCAACAATCTTTCTTCACCAGATTTTTCACAATCAAAATTACATGTTTTGACAGCCCAAAATGACTTATGTTGGATTTCAACTGGTAAATGACAGGCTTTACCAAAGACTAGCCTAAATGGAGACATCCCAATGGGTGTCTTATAGGCTGTTCGATAGGCCCAAAGTGCTTCATCAAGTCTATCGGGCCAGTCTTTTCTTGTGGGCTTAACAATTCTTTCAAGCACTCTTTTCACTTCTCTATTAGAAAGTTCAGCCATTCCATTTGTTTGAGGGTGATATGCAGTGGATGTTTTATGTACAACCCCATTCTTTTTCAAAAGTGACTCCATGGTTCTATTACAGAAATGAGTTCCTAAGTCACTTATCAAAGCACGTGGTGTTCCGAATCGATGGAAGATATGGGTTTTGAGGAACTCACTCACAGTTTGAGCATCATCTTTCCTAGTGGGTTTGGCCTCGACCCACCTAGAAACATAATCGACCGCAAGAAGAATGTATGAGAATCCATTGGAAGGGGGAAATGGTCCCATGAAATTGATGCCCCAAACATCGAAAAGCTCACAGAAGATTAATGGCTTTTGAGGCATTTCGTTTCTTTTGGAAATTGTGCCAAACTTTTGGCAAGTGGGACATGATTGACAGAACTCATGTGAGTCCTTGAAGAGTGAAGGCCAAAAGAATCCAGAATCTAGGACCTTTCGAGAAGTCCTTTGTGGTCCAAAGTGGGCCCCTCCAGGCATTGAGTGGCAGAATTCCAAGATGGAGGATTGTTCAGTTTCATCAACACATCTCCTAATTACCATGTCAGCCCCAGTTTTCCAAAGTTTATTATCTTCCCAAAAATAATGCTTTGAATCACTTTTCATCTTTTCTTTTTGTTCTTTTGAAAAATATTCAGGGAAAACACCAGAAACCAAGTAATTGACAATTGGGGCATACCATGGTAACTTTGGAGTGAGAGATGAGAGGTGTTCAGTTGGAAATTCAGGATCAATTATTTCAGAATGAGAAGAAGTAGAAATTCTACTCAGGTGGTCAGCCACAGGGTTTTCTTTTCCAGGTTTATCTTTTATCACAAGGTCAAACTCTTGGAGCATTAAAATCCATCTTATTAGCCTTGGTTTGGAATCACTTTTCTTAAGTAAGAACTTTAATGCTGAGTGGTCCGTGAAGATGATGATTTGGGCACCTAAGAGATAGGGCCGGAATTTATCCAAGGCAAAAACCACAGCTAAAAGTTCTTTTTCAGTCACAGTGTAGTGTGATTGAGTTTCATCCAATGTTTTTGAGGCATAAAAGATGACATGAGGAATGTTTTCTCTTCTTTGACCAAGAACAGCCCCAATGGCCCTATCAGAAGCATCACACATCAATTCAAATGGTAAGGACCAATCTGGGGGTTGGATTATTGGAGCAGATGTGAGAGCAGATTTGAGTTCAATGAAGGCTCTCTTGCAAGCCTCGTCAAAATTGAATGTGACATCATTTTGAAGTAAACGAGTGAGTGGGAGGGAAATCTTGCTGAAGTTCTGAATGAATCGCCGATAGAAACCAGCATGACCAAGGAAGGACCGAATGTCTCGAACTGATTTGGGTTCAGGAAGTGATTGGATCACCTCAATTTTGGCTGGATCAACTTGGATACCCTCTTGAGAAATGATGTGCCCTAGAACAATCCCATTTGAAACCATGAAGTGACATTTTTCAAAATTCAGCACAAGGTTGCACTTGACACACTTTTGAAGGACCAAAGAGAGTGAATGTAAGCAAGATTAAAATGACTCACCATAAATGGTAAAGTCATCCATGAATACCTCCATGAAATTCTCAATGAATTCAGAAAAGATACTCATCATACACCGCTGGAATGTTGCAGGAGCATTACAAAGGCCAAAAGGCATTCGCCTATAGGCATAGGTTCCAAAGGGGCAAGTGAATGTGGTCTTTTCTTGGTCTTGAGGTGCGATTGGAATTTGGAAGTAGCCGGTGTAACCATCAAGAAAGCAATAGTGGGACTTTCCGGCCAATCTCTCAAGCATTTGGTCAAGGAAAGGAAGTGGGTAGTGATCTTTTCGTGTTTCAGCATTCAGTTTGCGATAATCGATGCACACACGCCATTTGTTTTTCACCCGAGTTGTGACCACTTCTCCATGTTCATTTGTGACAACTGTTATCCCGCCCTTCTTAGGAACGACTTGAATTGGACTAACCCATTCACTATCAGAAATTGGGTAGATAATACCAGCTTGAAGAAGCTTGGTAATCTCTTCCCTAACTACCTCAAGTATGAGTGGATTGAGTCTTCTTTGAGGTTGCCTAATTGGTTTGGATGATTCCTCTAGATGGATGTGATGCATGCAAAGGGCAGGGTTGATTCCTGGAATATCCTCTAGGGTCCAACCTAAGGCATTTTTGTTTTCCTCTAACACTTGAACAAGTTGGGACTCCTCAGTTTCAGAAAGTGAAGCAGAGATAATGACAGGGTAGGAGGGATCATGGAAAAGGAATGCATACTTGAGGTGTGAAGGAAGTGGTTTTAGATCAGTTTCAGCCTTTATTGGAGAGCTAGACAAGTTAGGAGTAGGAGAAGGGATTCCAGATGGGTTTGGATCATTTTCCTCAACACTGTCCAAGGTGGAGCAGTAGAGATCAGAGTTGATGTGGGATTCAAGAGAGTTTTCAAGTTCCTCTAGATTGATGGAGTCTATGAATGAGAGGTCCACATCAACTTCACCATTTATGACGTTGTTAATCATGGTGCAGATTTCACAAGATCCTTTATCATTAGAACATGAAGAACATGGTGGATTGGGGTTCGATTGAATCTTAGAAGTGTCCTCAAAAGCATGGATTGAGAATGCAGAGTGATCCTCAGATGGATATCGCATGGCTTGGAAAATGTTGAACTTGACCAGTTGGTCACCGAATTCCATGGATAAGATGCCTGAGTGGACATCAATCTTGGTTCTCGCAGTCATGAGGAATGGTCTTCCTAGAATTAGGGGAGATCGAGAAGAGGTCGTCTCACCTTCCATGTCAAGGACATAGAAATCAGCTGGGAAGATAAGATCATTGACCCGAACAAGAACATCCTCAATTATCCCCTCAGGACTGGCAGTGCTTCGATTGGCTAATTGAATGACAATACCCGTTGGGTGCAAGGGACCTAGACCAAGGTTGGAGAAAATGGATTTGGGCATGACATTAATTGAGGCTCCTAGGTCTATGAGTGCATCATTAAAGTTGGAACTCCCTATTTGACATGGAACCGTGAAGGTCCCTGGATCTTTGCACTTCATGGGAATGGACTGTTGAGTTGAAACATTTTCAATGTTCCTAAGTTGCCTCTTATGGGTGCACAATTCCTTAAGAAACTTGGCATACTTAGGGATTTGTTTGATGGCATCTAAGAGGGGGATGTTCACTTCAACATGTCTAAACATGTCAAGCATTTCAGGATCAGGTTCAAAGGACTTCTTAGGCTTGGAGATGGCTTGAGGAAAAGGAATTGGGTTCCTAAGTGGAATGGAAGAAGGTGAAGGAGTGGATTCAAGTTCCTTTTCCAGCTTTTTGTTCTTTTCATTTTCTAGATCAACATCGAAAGGGGGGGTAGAGGAATCAGCATGGGGCATAGCAATTTGCTTTCCCGATCTAAGTGCAATTGCACTTACATTACCCTTAGGGTTGGGTAATGGTTGAGCTGGGAGTTGGGATGAATTGGATGGTTGTTGCTGGCTAAGGTGGGATGCAAGTTGACCTATTTGGGTTTCAATGTTCTTGAGGCTAGAACGGGTGAAGGAAGCAAGATCCTCTACAGCACTTTCCCATGGTTGTTTAGAAGAAGAGGCTTGTCCCAAATTGGGTTGGCCTTGATTTTGGTTCTTGGGAAAGCGATTGTATTGGGTGGGGAATTGGGAAGGCTCGTTAGGATAGTGGAATCCAGGAGGAGGATTGTTCCTTTGGGGTTGAGGGACAAAAGGGTAAGGTTGTTGGAAGTTACCAACACCTTGACCATATTGGAATTGGTTTGGGTTTTGAGGAGGGAATTGAGGAGGATGAGAAATGGGATTACCATACCTCAGAGGTGGGTTAAAGGTAGAAGAGAAGGGCTCAGAGTGGGGTTGGTTGAAGTTTCTAACAAACTGACCTGATTGTTGAGGGTTGAAGTTTCGCTGAGCATATGCCGCATTGAGCTCCATTGGACTAGATGAATCAGATGGATCATCTTGAAGTTGTGGACATGTGTCAGTCGGATGAGATGGAGAGTTGCAGATTCCACAATTCTTGATAGGTCCAGGGAATAGTGACTGTGGAGAAGATGAGGTTGGGGCTTTGGTAGCCACCGCTAGTTGACGCACAAGACCAGTAAGTTCACTCATCCACTCAGTCATCTTGTTGGGCTCTATGGATTGATTCTCTTGGGCTTGTTTCACTTGAGCATGTGCTCGAGTATGGAATTGCTGCGTGTTTGCAGCCATGTTGCTTATGAGTTCTCGTGCAGCTGCAGGAGTTTTGTCAACAAGAGCACCGCCACTTGCGGCATCAATGAGAGTTCGCTCCATAGCCAATAACCCCTCATAGAAGTATTGGATCAGGAGTTGGTCAGGGATTTGATGGTGTGGACAAGTTGCCACAAGCTTTTTGAACCTCTCCCAATACTCATGGAGTGATTCATTAGGGAATTGACGGATGCCGCTTATTTCCTTTCGGATAGAAGCTGTTCGGGAAGCGGGAAAGAACTTCTCAAGGAAAAGTATCTTCATGTCAACCCATGAGTTTATGGAACCAGGTGGGAGGTAGTAGAGCCAAGACTTGGCAGAATCTGCTAGGGAAAAGGGGAATGCTCTAAGCTTGATTTGTTCTTCAGAAACCCCTTGAGGTTTCATGGTTGAGCAGACCACTTGGAACTCTTTAAGGTGGAGATGAGGATCCTCACCGGCTAGCCCGTGAAAATGAGGTAGAAGATGAATCAAACCCGATTTGAGTTCGAAGTCAGCTTCAATGTTTGGATATTGAATACCAAGAGGTTGGTAATTCATATCAGGGGCAGCAAGTTCTTTCAATGTTTGTTCCCTAGGATTGGCCATATCTAATTCAATTGGTAGGGCAATGATTGGTTCTTGAATTATTTGAGTATCTCTTATGTTCCTCCTAAGTTGGCGAAGTGTTCGCTCAATTTCAGGGTCAAACAAATCCGAGGGATTGTTTGGAAGGCTACGGGGCATTCAGAGAGATTTTGGAAGAAAGAGGAAGACGGGTTTTTCTTTGTATTTTTTTCAGTTTATGATTTTTAAGAGGAAGACGGGTTTTTCTTTGTGTTTTTTTTCAATTTTTTTAAACTTTTGTATTTTTTTTGGGTTTTTTTTACAATAACCAGAAACTAATGACTACTTAAAGCACCTTCCCCGGCAACGGCGCCATTTGAAAGTGCGGCCGATTGTCGCCTATCGACCGTTCAAAGTTCTGGTGCTCTGCTAATGTGTATAGCAGCACTCGGGTCGAATCCTCGGTGATGGTACTTCGTAATAGTCGATTGTTTTTAGTTGATTGTATTTTGATTAGGGGGGTTTGTTTGCAGAGCTTAATTGAAATGATTTATGGATTATGTTTGATTTACCAAATTGATAAAGATTGGGGTGAGTTCATCATTGGGGAGTTAAGCATGTGATATCCTTGAGCCTTACTTTGTATTGCATTAAATTAACACCCATGTCATAAGTTGACGTTGATTGGAATTCCTAAGTGTGAAGGCTTTAATCCAAGCCTTAACTTAACTTAGGGTTCTAATCTCAATCAAAACTTATTTATGGTAGTGTATTTATGGTTCCAATAATCCATGGAAACCACTTGTTAAACAAAACATATCATTAATCCATGACATATTAAGTTTAACATACACAATATTAATTTAAAGAATACTCATCGAGCAAAACTCTCAATCAATTAACATCCCCAAATTATAACTCACCCCAATGAGAGATTTACTCAGCCATTTGGATGTTTAATAATCTGGTAATATATGTTTATGGTGATGAATTATAAAGAGAAGAAAAAGAAAGGGACAAGATAAGAGTAGTGTGCCGAACACACACACGAAATAATTTAAGAATCAAAAATGGAATTTCGATTGAATGAGGAAGCTTAAGAAGGGAAGAGGATTGAACTGAATTTAAACTATTTTAAGAACATTAATATTAAAATACAGAAGGTGGAAGAGAATAAGAGATATTGAAGAAGTAACTTGCATTAAAACAGAATTACAAAGAAAGAGAATTACAAGATTACAAAAATGAAGAACACAAAAGTAAGTGAAAAGAAAGAGAGGAGGAAAGGTCTCTCAAGTGAAAACTTGAGTATGGCAGGTCCTCCCAAGCCTTTGGCAAAGCTTTGGTCGTGCCAATGTGATCTCCTCTCTTCTGAAATGCCAACCCCTCTCAAGGAGAGAAGGGGAGAGTATTTATAGCCCAAGGAGTGGACTGTTTGCATTCCCAATCTGTCCCTCCACTTGCTTCGCCAATTGAGATATACAGACAGCCGAATCTTCAAATACATCCTTCTTCAAAGTTGTAGAAAATACTGTTGGACGACTACTCTAAAAATTTGGAGGCATTTGGACAATTTGAGCCAAAGTTATGGCCGGTTGATTAAACAAAGGTAAACTGTCCATTTCTATCCATTCTTTTTCGATGGCCAAAATGTGAATGGATTTTTGAACAGGAAGATGCCTTCAAATTCGAATGACTTCTTCAACAAAGTCGGCCGCCTATATCTCCTCTTTCACACTGCAAAATCTCAGCTCGATTGGATGCTTACATCAGGAGATATTTCATGCATACTATACTGATTTTAATTCTCGGCCAGAATGGTGGGCTGGACTTCAAAGATTCATTTGGGCCCCTTGTACTTGGATTTGGGCCATGAAATGTTTATCCAAGATGAAATGTAGTGTCCCCCGAATTATGGTGGAAAGTGAAGGTCTTTGGACTTCTCGATTGAACCCAGTAAATCAATCTTCATGGATGGTCCAGTTTGTTCACAGATTCTTTGGTCTTGTTTGTGAGGACCATATGACCCTTCAAATGGCAGAATTGGATCCTGGTTCCTTCTAATGAAATGTTGTATATTGAAAGGAGAATCCTACAAAACAAGAACCACACAATTTGGATCAGTATAGTGATAGTTATAATTAAAACATTAAACTGACTCAATTTGACTACTTCTAAAAATGCTCAAATATTATACTTAATATTAAAACATTAATATTTCACACAAATTATGCACATTTCATATAAAATAAGTAAAGGGGGAATATAATAAGTCGTGAAAATATTAATAACATCAGTACTCTGATGTGGATCATGGTTGTAGTTATGTTTTATTATCACTTTTCGTACTTTGAGTTGTGTATATTCTTATCATGCATCATTTAGTGTTTATTTTTTTTATGGAATTCTTGGTTATAGTTGTTTATTTTCCAAGAGAAAATCATCCCCCAACTATATTGAATGACTTGTAATTTATAGCCAGCCTTTGGAATCTTGGGGATGTCATCTATGGCCAAGTAGAAATTTCTCCTTAACTCAAGACAATTAGGAGGGTAGGTATGTTACAAGTGGTATCATCTTGTTCAGACATTGAATTACAAATGGTATTGGTCTTGGTGAGTCTGTATTTCATTGTGGGACAAATGGTGTTGGTTTTCAGTCATGGAGTTGAAATTCATTTTGGTTTGGCTCATGATTTGGGATAGTAGAAAGGAGTAGATTTTTTGGGACATAAAATATAGAAAATAAAACTATGTAGCAAACCATTTTATGCTAAAAATAATGTTACCAGGGAGTTGGGAAAAAAAATTTGGAGACACATATTGTAGTTGTAATCTCATTATCTTGGGTGTAGACAATTAGAAGAGTATGAAATTCATTTTAAAAATGACTTCCCACTAGGAGTTCATATTTCATTTTGAGTAATGATTTATAATGTTGTTAAAAAATTCTGATTTTTGGTATTTGTGGGAATTGTTTTCAAATGACAGATTTTAAAAAATCTTGATATGTGTATTTTGAAAATGGCATGATATTCAAAAACAAGGTGGAATTTTCAAAATGGTTTGAAAAATGGAATGTGTTTAATTTTGGGAAAGTATTTTGTAAAAGTTGTTATCTGGTAAAATTTGAAATTATTAATCCTTCAGTTACTAGAGAGTGGTATTTATGGAATCTTTTGTGATTATAGAAAATGGACCTTAGAACGCATCATAGAAACCAACCAGAAGAGGTTTATTAGAATGTGGTTGCACCTGAGCCACAGGTGAACCGACAACTGGTTCAGAGTATAGTCCAAGATTTTTAGGAAGTATATAAAGGAAATAGAAGGGAGGAACCAAGTCAAGTGGATCACTCCCTTTAGTTCTAAAAGTAGAATCCACACATCTTTCAACGTGATTTGGAGCCAGAGAAAGAAGGGGTGTGGCTGAATAGGATGAATCAAATATTCAATTTCCTTAGCACACCAATAGTGTTGAAAGTTATGTTTTTTATATATGATGGATGCTCTATTATTCCATTCATGGGATTTAGAAGTTCAAGATAAATTAGACCCAGGAATATCATGAGAGGTTTTTGATGAATTGTTTAACAAAAAATTATATCCTCGTATGTTTAGGATCGCAATAATGATGAAATATTTCAGATTTAAGTAGGTGAACTTCTTGGTGATAGAGTATGCAGATAAATTTATGAATTTAGTCCTCTTTGAAGTTGATTTTACTGCATGTGCATCCTTTAAGGAAAGAATTTCTGAATTGGGGCTTAGGCAGGAGATTCACTGAAAGATTTTCATGCTTTTTATAGAAGATTATACATAGATGGTCAGTAGGGAAATGGTAGTAGAAAGGTAAATATACAGAACTACAGGTGGAGGAAGCACATTGATACCTGTAGAAAATGGTGGGAAATCTAATAATGAGAACAAGAAAAAGAGGGACACCTATTTCCAAGGTAGTGGGATGGCTAAGAATCAGACGACTAGATTAGTGAATCTTCATCCAAGACCCAACAGTAAAGATGGATGTTTTCTATGTGTTTTTTCTCAAAAACATGAAGTAATAATGTATGGAACCACCTAAATCGTGACACAATTGAAATTATATAGGGCATCTTCAGTGATATTGTCGTACTGCTCCATGTTCAGGTGTTCGGGACACTTCTCATGTGTTACAGATATCATATGCTTTGATAGGAGGAGAGAAGCAGAATACCTCTCATCAGTAGAACCGAGATATCCATAGTGATTCTAGGAACACCATGACTCGTTGGCAAGGGAAATCTCAAGATGGAAATAAAGAAGAAAATGTAGCGAGTTAGAAGTTATATGAAGCTGACCAGGTGATAGTAGATGATCAATCTGGACTATTGATAGTCAATGGTATAATTCTTCTAAATTATACTATTATGAATGAATTATTTGATATGGTGAATCTCATTAATTTATTTATTCTCAAGATGTTTATGTTATGGGTTTAAATTTTGAGATGATGCATTCTGTTTGGAACTTCAAACTCCTCTTCTTCAAAGAGAATGTCGATCCTTTGTGTGCAAAGCATGTACAATAAATGTTGTTAGAGCTGAGGTGTTATGGGATTTATCTATGATACATATGGATGTCTATGAAATAATAATGGGTATTGATTCGTTGAAAATATTAAAAGATCATAATAATTTTTATACGATAAAGGTTAGTTTTGCAACTGATGATGACTTCAAGCATCTCTCTAATGTGGACAAGAATAAAATGGATGGTGAAATGGGCTGGTTGGAGCTAGTAGTTGGAATTATCTCATACCAGTTGGAATCGTTGATCATGGAGTCAATGGAAGATATTGATAAAAGTAGTTTTTCTTTGGTTTTTGATCTATTTCTAGATGTTTTTCCTGGGAATTCATCATTATTCCCACCCACAAGAGAAGTAGAGTTTACAATTGATCTCTTTATGAGGACCATCCATATTTACCATCCATCTTAACATATATAACAAATAGAGTTAAGGTAATTGTATGTGTAGTTAGAAGAGCTATACAGAAAATGTTTCATTTGGACTACTTCGTCTCTATGGCTAGAACCCGTCTAGTTTGTGAAAAAGGTTGATAAAACTCTTCAGTTTTATGTGGATTATCATAATCTTAACCAAGATATGATTAAGAATCGGTAACCACTTACACATATTGATGATCTATTCAATCAATTGAGGGAAGAATAGTGATCCTCAAAAATTGGCCTATAATTTGGATATCACCAATTGAGAGTTTGGAAGTAGGATATTATAAAGACAGTATTGAAGAGTAGATATGGCCATTTAAAATGTATGGTTATTCCATTTAGTATTATGAATGCACTACCAGTATTTATGAAATTAATGAATCATATATTTCAAATATATCTTGATTCTTTTGTGGTGGTGTTTTAAGATGAAATATTGGTGTATTCAAGGACAAGGGTTGATCATGAGAAACACTTGGTGACATTTTTATGAAATTTATAGGACCATCATCTGTATTCCAAATTATCAAAGTGACATTTTTGGATAAAATAGGTACATTTACATGGCCATATAATCCATTATATAGGGGTTTCTGTGGATCCAGAAAAGATATAGGATGTTATATCTTGGAAACCACTAAATAATGTCATCAAGATACGTAGTTTCCTTAGCCTAGATGGTTATTATTGATGTTTTTTTCATGACTAATCATGAATAGATTCACCAATGATGTATTTGATGAGGAAAAATGTAACATTTAAATGTAATGATGAGTGTTAGAATTATTTTCAAGGGATCAAGGTTTTCCTTTCATCAGCACTAATCTTGATATTTCTAGAATCAGGACAATGGTACGTGGTGTATTGTGATGCTTTGGGATCTAGATTGGGATTTTTTCTCATGAATGGAGATAATGGCATTGCTTATGGCTCATGGAATTTATAGTTTCAGGAGAAGAACTACACAATACACTATTTTGAGTTAGCTGTTATTGTCTATTCTTTAAAGACTTTGTGTCATTTCTTCTTTGGTGAAAATTTTATAGTTTTTACAGATCATGAGAGCATCAAACATATTTTCTCATAATGGGATTTGATCCTGAGAAAAATAATATGGATGTATTATCTCTAAATTTTTAATATAGATTTTAATTAAACATAGATTAAAGGAAATTTAGTGGAGGATACATTAAGAATAAATTCATATTCTCAGTTAGAAAAATTAGCTTTAGATCAATGGTAGTTAATTTCGGTCATAGCCGACATGCACTTGGATTGTGAATTCTGAGGTAATGTTGTGGTTGTCTTTATAGTTTCATCTATTCCTAATTTAGTGGAGACTATTAAAGAGGCATAAACATATGATTTAGAATGTGTTACAATGAGGTCAAATCTCAATGGTAGGGAGACCATTGATGAATGGAAATGGGATGGGTGTTTAGTTTTGTGGTTTCAAGATCGGATAGTTGTACTTATTCCTTCTCTAAAAAAATGATTCATGCTTACCCCCATTCTATATAGTATATTCATCATGGAATAAAAAATATGTATAAGGTGTTGAAAGTGTTTTTTATTGGGTTATCATGAAAAGGAAGGTGGATGAGTTTGTTTCAAGATGCCTCACCTATCAGCAGGTTAAGGTGAAACATCAGTAACTAGTGAGTATGTTGCATTATTTACTTATTCTTGTTTGAAAATGGGATTAAATAACCATGGATTTTGTAACATGTTTCCCAAGAACATTTCAGAAACATGATTCAATATGGTTGGTAGTGGATTGACTCAAAAAGTTATCCCATTTCATCCATATTTTTGAATCTCAGATGGTGGAGGACTTGTAAAAAAATATATATATGAGATGTCCTAAGGGGGAATAGAATAATAGTTGTGATAGTATTAGACATAGATATGAGGTTTATGTCTTGTTTCTATAAATCCTTACAATAATCCTTGGGGACTCAGTTGACTATGACTATGGTGTATCATCCACATATGGATGGAAAATATGAAAGGATGATACAAATGTGGGAAGAAATTATTTAGGATTGTGTAATGGATTTTGATGGATCATGGGAAGATCACATTCCATTAGTGTAGTTATCATATATCAATAATAATCAAGACTTGATAGATATGGCTCCTTTTGAGGCATTTTATGGGAATCATTATTGTTCTCTACATTCTTGGGTGGAAATAGGCAAGACTTCACTGGTTGGAAAAAGCATTGTCCATGAGATAATGGAGAAGATTCAGTTGATTAGAAATATAATGGATATGGATTAGATTCATTATAAATCATATGAGGATCATCATCGATGGTTGCTGTCATTTGGGGCAAGTGATCATGTGTTCTTGAGAATCTCTCCAAGGCTTAAGCATTGTCATTTTAGAAGGCAAGGCAAGTTGTTTCGTCAACACATAGGCCGTTTTGGTATACATGAACGGGTTGGTAAGTTGGAATATTAGTAGGAATTACCACCAATGTTCATTTTAGTTCATAATATGTTTTGTGTATCTCATATGAAAAAGTATCAGCCTGGTCTGACCATGTGATTTGATGGGATCACATTGACCTAGAGCCGAATGCTTCATTGGTCCATGTACTAGCTTGGATTGTGGATAAGAAATAGAAATTATTGTGTGGGGAAAATGGTGTTCTAGTGTAGGGTTTATGGCAACATGGTCTGAATTAGGAAGGAACATGGGAATAGGAGAAGGAAATGGTCGAGAAATGTCCCAAACACTTTCAGGACAATTATTATTTTCTACATTATGGGGATAAAAATACCAATGGTGGGGATAATTTAGAACCCCAAGTTTCATGTAAGTAACCCTTCATTAATTATTTTTAATTATTTAATTTGTTTGGGTGATGTTTTGGAGGGTTTAAAAGACTTTTGGAATGTTTTGGGGGCTTTTCTAGAGGTGCGCAGTTGGCGCACGGTTAGTAAAAACTGTGCAACTCCTAGAGGAAGTCGTGAAAAGTGAGACAATTGAATCTTAGTAAGTTCATAGTAAGGAACATAATTTGGCCAAATTGTACAGACACCTAGGAGTAACAATGATTTTGGGGGCATATTCATTTCCATGGTTAGAGCATGGTTTTCCTAACCATGTGGCTTACCATGCACAGTTAAAGGTTATATCCTAAAAAGTGAATCTAACTCGGTTTTACCCTAAATAAATGTTTTCCACCTTTTTTGACCCTAATATATTTTTTCCTCCTCTCAAGGGTTATCGAGACTCTCCCCTTTGATCCAGAAGTGATCTATTGGAAAGTCTCGGTGCGTTGAAGGCCAAATTTCTTGGTAAGTCAATGTTCTTGGTGGTTTTCCTTTGATATACTATTCTTCAAACTCTTAGATTCATTAATCTAGTCTTTTGGGGATAGATATATGGTAGTTGATTCCAATCATGATGAAACTTGGCTATGTGGTTATTATGCAACAAGATCTAAGGGTGTTTTGGAGATTCAACCTAGTTATGTTGCAGAATTTGTGTCGTTCTTCGTTTTCACCAAAAATGTTGAGGTAAGTTGCTTCACTATTGACTCCTGTTATTAGAGCATGATTTATTAGTTTAAAATTTATTGAATTCTATGATATTTTATATGAAAGTGATGTTTAAATCATGGTATAAACCCTTTTTAGTGATAGTTTGTGGTTTTGTGTAATTTTTTTGTTGTGTAAAGTGCTTGTTTTAATGTTTTAAAAATGATGTTTTAAAATATGGATTTTTTTATTTAAGGATAAGGTTTTGTAAAATTGTTTTCAATCAAAATTTTGTTTTATTGAAATGGATTAAAATGGTTGGTTTGACATGGTTTTTGTATACACGGGTTTGTGGGAGTTCATGCTTTCAATGTTTCCCTAATTAATGGGCGTGTACCATTGGGGTATAAGGGACGTGATCCAAAATAAGGGGCATGTGTCATTAGGGAACAAAGATATTGGCTACTTAGTGATGACTTAGTGGATTAATGAGATAATATTTATGAGTATGGAACTATCACCGAACCATGCATGTGTTGGTGTGTGTCTGTGTGTGAATCATAGGATGGGTATTCCAAAAACAATTGATAAGTGGTTTATAGAATTTTGTGGTTTCATTCATTTGAAACTATCTTGGTATGGAAATTGTTTTATATTCTAATATAAACTATTTCAAATTTTTTTATATAAATTTTTTTATATAAATGTGATAACATGTTCAATCGTGTTGGAATGAGTAGGGATGTCATTTGGGGAGAAGATAATGAGTTTCATTACTCAACCCTACCTTGGAACATTGGTGATTTTAAGATGTTTTTTATTGATAAATAGATAATGTGAAGTTATCACATTTCTTTAGTGATGCTTCATGATACTTTGAGTATGTATTTTCGAGTTGGAGATTGTAGTAGGTTGGGAGGAGTGGAGTTGGTGACCATGGAGACTTTGTGTTTTGTTGGTCTTTTCTTTCTCTTTGTTTTATGATTTTAGTTTGGTTTCTACTTGGTACACTAATGTGGTTTATGGTTTTAGTTGTGTTTGATTATTAGTTGTTATAATTTTATTCGTATACATTTTTATCGCACAATATTTAGTGGTTACTTTTTTATGGTATGATTGGTTGGGTTTGTTTATTTTCAGTTGAAAATCATCCCCCAACTGTATTAAATCTCATGGAATTTATTTCCCACCATTGGAATCTTGGGTATGTCACCTAAGGCCAAGTTTAAATTTCATATTAACATAAGACAATGATGAGGGGTGGGGTGTAACACTACTCCCATCACAATGTGAGTACACCATGTTTTACTCAATAATCCACACTTAATTCTCAAAACACACCCATATTTTTTTTACCATAATATGTATAGGGTTTATCTGTTGTAGCCCCATATTCATTACTCTTCCACAATCCATAATTTTTCACATTTTCAGATTTTTTCCCTGAATCACTTGGTTCACACTTGTATGTTGTTCATCACCATCCATTTTTTCTTTGATCTTGTATTTCTTGATAGATATTTCTAGATCAATCTAAAACTCATTAATTTCATTACTAATTCCCACTTTAGATTACTTATGTTAACTTGTACCTGCGAACAAGGAATAATACACATGTGAATAGAATAAATAAAGGGAATAAAATCCAATAAAATGTGAAAATTTCATAATTATTCTATAAATTCCATATAACCATCCCTTGAAATGGTGCCATAATTTTGATATCCCTTAAGTGTTTTTTTAATTCCAAAGGGGTAGTCAAATTATGGAATTTATAAAAGAATCAAACTAACTACTATTTAGTTAATGTATTACATGGTAAGCTGGAGTTTCAAACCTTTATATATTATTTTAAATAAATATTTATAAATTAAGTGATTTATTGTGAGAGATGGATTTTGTTTTTTGAAAAATCATATTTAGATGATGTACCATGTTTTTTAGTAACCATATTTTTTATACTAGTGAATTAAATAATTGAAGTCATTATCAATTTTTTTTATCAGATTTTGGACAAGGAGAATCCTTGGTTTTCATATTCTCTATATCTAACCTGATAATTGACCATTCATTTGATCAAATATATTCGGTGATTAATTAATTGGTTTTTTTAATACTATATTTAAACATGGTTACTTTCCAACCATGGGGCCTAGTCTATTATGATTACTAATTATCCTTATATTTTTTGTTTGATTTTCATTTCTTCTAAACTATATTGATTATATAATGATTATTTTATTTAGGTGATTCATAATTTTAAATGTTTTAAATCATCGTTCAAAATGTAATGGGATTGGTTTTGAAAATAGTGAGTGAGGTTTTTAAGTCAGTTTGAAAATGAATTTTGTGTTTGATTTTCCAACAAATATTTATTTTAATGGGTAATTTTTTTATTAAAATGTGATTTTAAATAATGGGTAATATGATTATTAGTGGTGAAAATAATTTCTAAAAAATAATAGAATGTTTCCCAATGATTTATTAGAACAAGATTCATTATTTTTTATAATGTGAATGTGATTTTAAGGGTAATTGATTGGTTTTAATGTTAATAAGGTGGATTTCTATGTAGTTTCAAAATGAGGATGATATTTTCGATTCCAATGATGATAAAAATAAAATAACTTTTAAATTTCCATTGACTTTAAAATCATATTTTTTTATTTAAAATTAGAGTGAATAGATTCAAATGGTTTAAAAAGGGGAATTTTGAATTGTAGGAGCTTGTGAGTTAATAATTATTTTAAATTAATATTTCTAAATAAGTATTTATTTTGAATTAATTATAATTTTGAATTAATAATTATTATATATATATTTGATAAATATATATATATTTATGTATAATAAGTATATAAATTTATTTAAAAATCCATGATATAATTTGAAATTGTAATATTTATTTATTTGGAATAATTGATTTTTTGAAAACTATATTTTTAATAAGGGTTTTTTTTCATATTTCCAAATAAATATTTTGTTTTATTTTTAAAAAATTTCTCCAAACCATATGTAGAGAAATTATAATCATTTATTTTCTTTTACTATATTTCACATCGAATCAAAATGAAATTAAATTAAATTTACAATCATTTCATTATTTATGTTTTTAAAATTTTAAAATTTGTATTAATATATTTTTATTAGTCTACTTTTTTTAATTTGTTTTTCTTGAAATTATTATGATATATTAAAATCAAGGTATGTGATCACTTGTGGTTTGTTTCTCACCCTAGAACAACTTTGGTTGTTTTTAATTTTCTCAAATGGTTTGAACAACGTGCATATAAGTGATCTTATTTGCCCTCGATTTTCCCATTTGATTTCAAGTGTCCCTCCTACTCCCATAGATTAAAAAAAACATTTTATTTTTAAAACATGTCCCAATAACATTTAGATACATCCTAGATAAATATAATCTCACCTTCTATATAATATAGATTGATAATAACACCATGGAATGATCATGTCACCAACTCCATCCAAGCCATAGGATATCCATCATGACCCCACTCCCACAACCTTGGACTCATAGGAAGTTAAGCACTATTGGAATTCATCGCTCAGACCAAAATCATTTTCTATTTCCCTCCAAATTCATTTTTTTCATTTTAAACCCTACTTTTTTTGTTAATTGGTAACTGCACATGAGATCAGATCCAAACCGAAGAAGAAATTTAAATATTAAAAAACATAAAATTCCAAATTAAACATGAAGGTATTTTACAAAACTCAAATCAAAATAGTGGGAAAAAAAACATACCTAAATCCAAGATTCATTTTTCATCCATCTCACGGTAGTATATACATATAGCAGTGAAAAAACCCTATGAATACAACAACCCTATTCTTTATATCAGAATCCCATCATGCACCATCTATGTGAAAATGTACCCAAATAGAAAGATCCAGGATAAAACTCATCCAAATTATCCTAGCATTACTCCACCAGCTTCACTTTCTTTATCTAAATGTTTTTTAAAAAAATGAGCGAAAACCAACCAGAAACAAATAGATATCAGTAGTGGAACAACACAAATGCATCTAGATAAGGAAATAAAAAATCTAGATCTTGGATATCAAATTAGAGTAGCATCTAACAATAATAAACTAGAATTTCCTTGATGATCACCATCCATAATCAGATTGAAACTAATCTAGAATGAAACACCAAGAAGCAAACAAACACTACCAAAACACCATTTTTGTGAGACACACTAATCATTATTATGATCCATAGGGTACTTTTTTCATAATTTCAAAGAAAGATCCTTTAAATTTAGATTTTGGAATATTTGAAGGCTTTATCCAATCATGAAGGTTAGGAATTCCACAACCTTAAGGTAATAATCAATAGAGAGGCTTTAATGTTTCAATTCTTATGCTAAAACATCTAGTTGAAAGTCAAACCATAACTTGAGGTTGTCACTATGACCACAAGGACATATCTCTCTCTTCAGTTTAAGATCCTCCTCCAGTGTTATATCTAAAGTCTTTATATATGCTATAATATAATCTTCTACAAATTCCCTACCAATCCTATCATATATTGATTTAAAATTTTTAGATAAGTGGTCGGGAAAGATGAAGACCCCAAGGGATTAACCTTCCACATTGTTTCCCTTCTCATACGTTTGATGTCTATTAGTATCACAAACTTAAAATGAACTGTTGATTGGAGTTAGAAGTCCCTAATTATATTTAATCTTAGGTAATTTTTTATTTTGACCAGAATCCTTTAGTCATGCACCCTCATATGCTACCATAGTCATCATTGGTTTAGGCAGAAATGAGTAACCCTTTCAGCGTTTAACATTCTTCCTTGCAGGTAGTGGGAAATCCCAAATGCCATAATTCCAATTTTCCATTTACTCAAACCTGATCTGAAATACTCATCAGGTGTGTTGTCAACTGCATATACATAATATTCCAAAAGACATTCCCCCTCCTCTATAGTAGTGGTGAACATACATTTTGAGCCCTTGGATAATGAGGTGTCAGAGGCTATGTCATTCAATTATCCTCCATTCAATGAGTTTTACCATGGTTTCTTATTCATGGAACTTATTGTTTTCCAACCAACTTCATCACCACTATTATTGGGGATATATATCATACACTCATATTGGTTCCATAAATGAATTCCTTATCTTCCTTCAAAGCATAAATTTCCCTACCCTAGTTCGACCTACTACTACTGGGAGCATATTCATCTTTCCCCAAACCTTATATAGCCCCTCTTATTACTTCCAATTTCACTTGTGAGGGGACATACTATTCAGGTAAGATATTAATAGTTTATGACCTGAAGCTAGTATTCATCGTAGGTATCTCCCACTCACTCTAGTGTGGAGTGATCCCTCGTACTGCAACTCCTATGGAATCACCACTCACTATATTATTGAAATAATATCCATTTAATAATCTACATCCTTCCTCATTAGATGAATTTTCACCCATATCCCAACCCCCCAATTCATCCTCATTCACATTCTCATCATCCATGTGAAACTGATGCTGGGAAACCTCCATAACTTCCTCATGAACCTCTACTATAGAAACACATGAGAGAGGTCTTACATGTAATTTTTTCAATGTATTACCTTAAAACTAAAATGGTTCTATCATCTTGAGTGTGTGTAAGACCATCAAATCAATCCTTCTCACATACACACCAATCACAGATCCCCTTGTAGGAAATAGAATGTTTCTCCTTATTTTTTCAACTTTAACCAACAAACTAAGAAATTTTGCAGGTGCTTCACGAACTCCCTATCCTAGGATCATTTATATTTAATGAGATAACTTTCATCCCCATCAACTTCATCTCCCAAACAGATTTTATTGTATTTTGTTTCTTGGAACTCATCTCCCATATCCTCTAGGCATGCACTTATGTTTCTTTAACTCCTCTAAGAATTATTCATCCCATTCTAGGTATCGATAATCATTTTGGATGAATTTAGAGGATAAAACCTACCACCAATGGAGTAATTATTTTCTTGAATTCAATTATCCATTTCCATAAATGCATTTTGAAATTATTTGAAACATTCAAATGTTTAGTTCCCCTAATTTTAAAGGCTCCATTTGTGTATATAATTATTTTTTAAAATATTAATATTATAGAATCAAATATGATAGATGATAATAAAAAATGGATCTATGTCAATCATATGAAAAAAGAGTTTGTATATGGGGTGAAATAATTCATCATGTTTGAAAAAGGTCGTGCATATAACCCTTACAAAATACTTTATTTGTGTTTACGTTGTTGTTATTCAAGACTAATTGGTCCACAAGATTTGGAAGAATGCTTGATCTCTCACATAATATATCAAAGTTATAATTGTTGGATTAAACATAGGAAAAAAGTGAATCTAGTTAGTGACTAGGATAATGTGATATAATTACAAGTATGGAAAATGAAAAAGGTTGTATCAAGTATGTGATTATAGGTGCGGACGGTGATGAAGATATTATTGAGGAAATAAAAATGAATGTTTAATATGAACTTCTTGATTGGAAAAAAATATTTTGGAAAGTTAAAGAGTTTCTAAAAGATGTCATATTATATTGGTTGTACTAAATATAAGGTGTTGTTAGTCCTACTGATGCTATATAATTTAAATGTGGAAACATATGGATTGATTTTGGTTTTACTAAAATAATTCCCCTCTTGAATGATGTGCACCCCAAAGATAATGATCTTTTGAGCCAAATATATAACTCTAAATGAATTCTATGTTCAATGGGTATGATCTCTGAAATGTTACTTTCTTGTCCAAATGACTGTATATTATTTTTCAATGACCATAAATCACATAAAGAATGACCAAAGTGTTACAGTTCTCAAAATAAGAAAGATGAATCCTACCCTATGAAATTTGTATAGTACTTTCCAATCATTCCAAGGTTTAGCTGACTATATAGAAATGAGAAGACTGCAAGGAAATTGACATGGGATGTAGATACCAGAAATAAAGATGTTAAACATTATCACCTAATAAACACTCCTCAATGGAATATAATTGATCATGAGTATCTTGAATTTGGAAAAATGATGAGAAACATTTGTATTGTTCTATCTAGAGATGGATTTAATCCTTTTAGATTTTAAAGAATAACACACATTACATGGCTGGTTATATTGGTAAATTATAACTTTCTATTGTGGTTATGCATGAAACAAAAATATATTATGTTATATGTGCTTAAATTAGGACCAAAAAAATCAGGTATTGATATTGATGTTTATTTGGATTCAGTGATAAAATAGTTGAAATTATTTAGTGATTTAGGTGTTTTGTTTTATAATGATTATAGAAATGATGATTTCATGTTGAGATCCATGTTGTACTGGATGATAAATGAATTTCATACTTATATAATTTTTTTAGTATATTAAATTAAAGGAACTCAATGGTTTCCCATTTGTGAACAAGGTACATAGTCAATTATTTTGAAACATTTATTGAGGACTATGTTTCTAGGAAATCACATATTTATACCACAATAACATAAGTACCAATCTTGGATGACAACATTTGATGGGTGTTCAAAATAATATACAGTATTGTCTCTACTAATAGGTGATCAACTATTTGAGAAAGTAAAAGATATGGACACTAATTTGGTAAACCTTTTTTGAAAACCTCATGAAAACTGGTTTGAAAAAGTGATCAGTTTGTTTTTGAATTACCATACTATAATTGTTTATATGTTATGACTTTTCATGATATTATAGATGTTCAAAAAAATGTATTTGATAGTTTCATTGGAAAGTTACTAAATGAACCTGAAAAAACAAAATTATGTAATTAAGGATAGGTTGGACATGATTGATATGAGAATATGGGAAGAGTTGGTTCCATTTAAGGGTGAAAAAAGAATTTTATTCCTTCCATTTCTTACACTCTTTCTAGGAATGATAGATTTAGTTTTGAAACTTCTTTAATGATGTAAGGGTTCCAAATGGGTATTCATTGAATATAAATAATATCATGTAAATAACTAATTTAAAGTTAGTGGTTCTAAAATCCCATGACGGTCATGTTTCCATGAAAGTGATAATAGATGTAGATTTATGTTTCATTTTTCCTAATAATTATTTCATACATTAACCAAGAGATTTTTCTTTTTCAAATCTATAAGTAGAAAAGTTATAGACTCGATAAAATTTACAACCATAGAAAAGGAAATTTCCATCATATTATGTGAATTGGATTTGATATGAAGATTCACTTGATGGTTCACTTGTTAATAGATATTAAATTATGTAGACCTATACATTAAATAAAGATGTACCCAATTGAATGTTATATGAATATTTAAAAAGGGTTTTCCAAAAATAAAATTCATTTAGAATGTTTTATCAAGGATCGATATATTTTTGAAGAATCCATTGAATTTGGTACTGAATACCTATCTGGTGTGAAAAAATTGGTCTATAGAAATATCATCACACTAAGTGTCTTGTGGGTGAAGTAATTTATGGAATACATGTTTTCACAATCACTGTTATAGATTAGTTTTAGGACCACCTTTGTATTTTTCAAAATATATTAGAGGTTTCCCCATATGATCAAACCCAAAAAGAAATTCTTAAGAATTTTAATCCATCAAGGGGTGAAAGAAAGATATAAAATACACATAATTAAATGTTTATAGCATGGTTTTAGGACTATATTTTTAAGGAGACAACTAATAATCTGGATTCAATTTTAGAACGACTTCGATGGTGGCCAGAGGACCAAGTGCAAAAATATTATCTTATAATTGTTATGTAATTAATGGTTATACATTCTATACAATCGAACATGATGAGTGAGGTATCATGTAAAATAGTGAATTTACACTTGTGGTTGAAGCGATTCATGTATCTGGTACCAAAGATAGAAATCCAATTTATATGAATATTTCATACTTTGTAATAATCAAACAAATATGGGATTTGGATTATATAACATTCCAAGTAATGATTATTCAATACAAGTGGGTTGATAATAAGAGTTATGTTAAAATAGGTGAATTGGGATTTTTGAAACTATATTTTAGTAAGGAAGGGTAAAAAGATGAATTTTTTATAATGGAACCCTTGGAATTACAAGTATTTTATGTTTTAGATCCTGCAAATTGAAAGTTGTCAATTATTCGGTTGTTGACCAAAACCACTAAAAGGTTTAGATGAAAATTCAAATGACGATGACCCGTTCATTGGGAAATCACAATAATTTCAAAGTTGTCTCAATATAGAAAGGGTATTTTATTTTAGAGGATACCAAAATGAAGCAATTTGGATACTCAATAGAGGGGTTAAATCCCTTCAACATTTTAAAAAAAAACAGAGTTCAATAATCATGTTATATTTTTTAATATACATTTTGTTACCTCATATTATTATCTGTTCATTGCAGAATTTATGTAATTGAAATCAAATGTACAACCACGTTTATAGATAATGAATTTTTTATATCCTGATGCTTCTAATCCTGAGGAACAATTGGTTTTTCAACCTATTGGTGATCCCAATATAGAGGATCAACAACATTTTACACATGTCGATGCGACCAATCAAGAGTAAAAACATATTGATGGTGTTGAACCTAGGGAATTGGTATATTGTGAACAACCAATTTCTAAAAAAAAGAATCACCATATAATAATAGTGTTAGATTTTTTTTAAGGAAATAAGTAAAGGCCTCAAATTCAATATTGTATGGAATTCACATGGCCAAATGTTAACTCAAAAAGGAAAATGTTCAGTAGTTTACTTGAGATCACCACTTGGAATTGTGTGATTATTGACATAGATTCATAGAAAAATGTTATGCATGATCTTAAGAAACTAATTTGGGAATATATTAGGGTAACATTGTGATATTATATCTTTATTTTACTAAAAAAATAAGATAATGAAATATTGACTTACACTTCATTATCCCATGAAAAGTGCATTTATAATAGATGAATCTTGAATTAAATTTGTATTATTACTTCCTAAAAGTCTCACGAAGGACTTTATAGACTTATTATTAAGTTTCATATCAATTATGGTGAAGTGAAAATACAGTTTCACCCACCACAAATATATTCATACTTGATAATCCAAGAAGCATGGGATGTGTTTATTAGCCGTCACGAGGAGACATGTTTTCAGGTACATTGTGATTGGTAATACATTATTTGAAAATATGTGTATTAATCACCTTGATTAATAATATTTAATTTATAAAATAAAAAATAATTGATAAAAATAAGAAAAGGGAAGTAAAACTAACATACCCCTATCGTAATGCAAGGATGGGGTATGTTTCACATGAAGAAAAAAATTGGTACGTATTTAAAATCTATCGTAATAATTTTATGTGATATGAAAAAACAACATAATTATATTCCTCTATTTATATATAGATTGATGAATCCAAATCCAAAGACACTTCCATTCCACATCATGTGCTATGAAGGAGGCATGTGTAAATAAATATGGGATACTAATAGATGAAAACACAAAAAATGTGTGGGAATCATGTGTAAGTAGAAAGAATATAAAATTTTCATTAAATCGGTGTTAAAAAACAGTGATTACTTATTTTTGTTTATTTTTTATCTAACTATTATACATGAATCATCATTAGCTTTACTAGTTGAATAGCTACAATTACTATCCTTGATGTGGCCAAAACAGTATGTTTGCATCAGATGTGGAGGTTTTGGGGTGACACCCCAAACATATTTCGTGAAAATAAATGAATAGGTGTTGAATATAAAAAATAGAATATTTGCAATCATGATTAGCTACTATTGAAGAAAATTTTAATTAGAAATTACATATTCTATAAAATTTTATGGGATGGAATAAAATACATAAAACAACCCAAAACAACCATTGCATGAAAACCCCCACCCCCACTATCTTTGAGGTGAGAAATTCCCCTCAAAGATATATCTTATATGTGGTAATTAATATTCCATAATTATTTATTTGAAATGTGAATTAGGTAGAAAATGATACCTTTCCTATACTAATATTCTATAGGGTGAAAATGATTACGATTTATATCTATCAACACCCACCCATCTCCTTGTTGTGAGGGCTAATGTTTTCAATATTCAAGATGATATTCTAAAGAATATACAACTTCCAATAGGTCATGTTAGAGTTGGGATTGACATAGATTGTGATCCAAGAATTGAACTACCTATTCCACTTGATGATGTATAAGTTCATATGGTCAATCAAGCTATTGGAACAACCATAGCATAGCTGTTAGTTCTTGTAAAAAACATTTTTTACAATGAAGTATTCATTTACAATTGATTTTTTATGAAAAACATTTAATAATTAATGAAAAATGGCCGGTATCAATGAATGTTTCTACATATGTACAAAGGGAAGGGGTGAAATAAATGGTTGAATCAAAATGGTCTAAAGGATCAACTAACTAATCAAAAAGATCTTCACAAATCACCTTTACCTTGCCCATTCTACTTCCACATTTTATAACATTGAAGGTTCATGTGGATACAAGGTTACAAAGTAGTAGTGATATCATAGTTATTTTTGAAGAACATATATATATAGAGTCCAATATAAACTACATTCCTCTTGAGAATTTAAATGAAATCCAATTGTATGAATGGATATGAGTCGCAATTGAAAACTTTTATATGAGTTGTGTTTTCATGATTTTTTTTTTCAAATAGTTGATCTAGTATGTTAATTATGATTAAATACAATTAATATTTTTTCCAAGTGTATATATCAATTTTATTTGAACGAAAAACCCAGTGAACATAAATATGAACTCATTATTCCTCACATCACTTATACAAAACAAATCTCATTTGAATGAGACAGATTCATGAAATAGTGGCATAACTGGCTATGGTGTTTGAAAGAAAACATACAGTTGATATAATCTTCTTATTACTAACAATTTAGGGGTAAAGCTCTACAATTTAATCATATCAAATATATTTTCATTACATTAAATACTTATTCCTTTTTATTTTTTTAAGTAGAATTGGTTACTCATTGAAGTCTACTTAGATACTCCAAATATTTATTTTATAGATTTAGTGCATGGATACACAACAAACCGACCACACGTGATGATGTTTGAAAATTTTTAATACAATAAAAAAATGTTTTAGAACTAAAATTCAAGTTATATATTTTATATTATGTTTTAATGAGAAATTTTATTTGATAGGGTGGTGTTTAAGTATTATTAAAATAATTGAATGAGGATATTCCATGAGCATAAGAAGCCTGTTGACTTCTCCATGTGGATAAGTATTAGGGTTTATATAATAAGATTTCACTATCACAACATATATATAAAAAATTACTTATTTTTCTCAATGTTTATGTAGTGTATGCAACCAACCAATGGAAAATATTGTGGTTATTATGTTTTCAAAATTATGAAATATATCATATACCATCAATAAACTAGAATCCCTGAAAAGGTATTTTCTATGACAATTGCAATTTCATTAAAAAAAATTGTTAATCCTTAGTGTATTTATATATTTCAAGTACTACTAAGACATTCAAAAGTAATTGTATTCACATGAAAAAATATATTTATTTAGAAATGACTGGGAAGCATGCCTAGTATCAAAATGTACACATATATCATGAATATGTGACTAACTACAACTTATTTAATTTATTTTCACATCATTTTATCGAATTTTTATAGTTAAATTTCTTATAATTTTTATCTGAAATTTATTTTGTTAATTATCATAAAGATCGTGAAAATATTCATCAAAAAGTATGATTCTCTCATGTTCTATGATCATGCACTCAACATGGATGGTGAACTCATGATGGTGCAAGTTTCTTTTTATTCTTCAATGTATTCAAAATTTCGGGTCACCAAACAATAATATTGTTAGATAACCTATATATTTAATACATTGTAGGATAAAAATACACGATGGAATCAACCATACCTTAATCTGAAACATAGTGTACCCAGTATGACTCAAATTTTGTTTTTTTAGTTTAAAAGTGACATTTTATCAATGTATTGTTTCATATTGATATTTAATTTATTTCATTATTATGTTACTAACATAATATTTTTTTCTTGTACAAGTGAATTTTTTTTATCGATTTGGGCTGGTTTGTTCAAAGATAATCATGCTCATGAGAGATTGGACTACGAGGTTGTAACTAGGATAACAGAAATAAGGAAATGTGTCAATCTTCCATGACCTGACCTTAATTGGGGCTCAAGAAACAACTACCCAAAGTGTAACACCCCAAGCTTCCACGGTATGTTTCCCTTTAAATAATATAATATCTTGTGTTGTACGCAACTTTGAGTTCAAACACACCACAACCAATAAAACTAGACGTTATGAATAGTAATACCCACTTTTTTAAATTTTATAAATTTTATCTTTCAATATGTACATCATTTTTGGATTTGGAATATCAAATTTAGCTTAGGGTGAATTTTTGGTATTTTTCTAAAAACATTCAATTTTTGATGAATACAGAAAAAACACTGCATTATTGGTTAAAACCGACTTTTTATTTAAATAATTAGTTATTTTATTTGAATTTATTTTAGGAAAAAATAGATACATAATACCTATATATTTTCATTGTAATTCATGAAAGTCATTTTATAATAAGTTTAGATATGTAAAATTTTATCGAACTTTTTACCGTCTTTTACCCACCTCCTAGGAGCATTTGCAAATTTGTATAAAACTTAATTTTACTACTTCTGTGAGTTAAATTTAAAAAATATGAGAGACAAAGTCAATATCAATAAGTAAAATGTGGTTCAATAAGATGAAAATAATTTTTGGTGAATAGTAACTTTTGACTTTTATTTACCACGATTAAAAGTAAATAAGGTAATTAAGGGTAAAAATGATATCATAATTACTTTAACACATGTCCTAATTATATTGTAAAAGTATAATTCGAACAAAAACAACCTTAGGAACAAAATATGATCCTCTCTGGTCCACTTGGATTAGATTAGGACATTTATTATTATTTTATTTAAAGAAGAGTTAAAAGAGATAAATTCAATGTTTAATAACTAAACCATTTTTAATATAGGGTTACACTCAATATAAATTTGACTATAAATATTCATTAGAAAGATAAAAAATATTTCCTAAATAATTGTATTTTATTTATAATTTTTATACAATAAATAATTTAATTTATTTATGAGACAATGATGATGTAGTAATTACCTTATTAATGAAATATTAAAATAATTGATATTATAAATATCCAAATAAATATAAATTGAGACTTATGATGAATTAAACTAATTTTATAGGATAATATGACATTTTAGGGTTGGTTAAATATTTTTATTCAAATTGATAAAGTTTTTATTGCTTTTAAAAAAATCAAATACTAAATAGTGTCAAAATTTATATAATTGAGTTTTTAAAACAAATATTATATTATTAATTGATAAAATATTCATAAAAATCTAATGTTTGTAAAAAGGACTTATATAAGGTTATATATATTAATAATGAACCACATGGGGTTCTATTGGCATGTTATAGTAAGTTTATTAACCATATAATATAAAAATACAAAGAGGCATGGTAAATGATAAACTATTTAGCTAAGAGGTAAATTTATAAGATAAGGTTAATATGATGCCCTAAACCTATCTAAAACCTATTGGTTGAGAGGTTTTAGACCCATCCCTACCTTATTCTTTAAATAATTTATTTATAATCCATTAGAAACCGAAAATTATTTTATTATAAAATAATATTTCAAGCTTTTCCTAAAGTGACCCTCACCTCTCTTAAAAAAGGTCACTCCCCCTTCTCTTAATTTCATGCCTCCAAATCCTTTTTCCTAGGACCACCCCTACCCAAATATCCTCTCAACATTCATCCTTTCATCCTAGAGGCATTTATGTTTTCATAAAGCCAACCTAAAGATCTTTTTTGTTCAAATCAAAAGGAAGAACCTCAAGAAGAGGTAAATATTTCATCACCTCTTTCAAGTTATTTTCTTCTTCCACTTACTCTTTCTTTGTTTATTACATTATAAAATAATAACTCCAGTATATTCTATATACTGTGATGTTATTATAAAAATGGTACAACCATATTCATTATTCTATCTATCCTATAAATGACAAATTCACCATACGTGCGTACGTACGGATTACCGTCTTCACATCGTGGTATAGTTTGTTATTCAAACACTTCATTATTTGGATGGGTATAATAATGAGTATAAATGATGTAAATAATAAATATAACATGTTAATTATTTTATATATATGATTTATCATCCAATTACATATGATTTTTCCATCAATATAATGATATTGTCGCTCATGCATATGTAAGGATTACCGTCTCCACGAACGCGATGAGATTCATTCCCCATCGTAATAATTCAAGAATAATTTTCATTTTATGATTAAAAATAATTTTTATGAACATAATATCATTATATATATGAATAAAATACATCCTATCCCTAACAAACATGGTTTATGTAACCAAGCATATAAAGGAAAATGAATCATTTAACATCTGAAATGATGATACTACTAGAATATTATTAACAACAAAATATTATAAGATCATATATGATATCATATTTATGTATATAGTTCTTGAATAATTTAATAAAAATTTCTTAACTATTATACATAAGGTTAACATACCATCAACTAAGTAAAATTACAAGGTAAGGATTAATTTCACAATCTCTTTATTATCCGAGGTTGTTTTTACGTAAGTATCTACTAGGACCTCTTAATCATCCACATCCGTGTTTTCTTAAAAATTTATTTCAAAACATTTTTATCATTTACTAGACTATGGGTTAAATTAATTTATACCCTTATTTGATCTTATATTTTTTGAAAGGAATATTTTCTTTGTTTTCCAAACAAGGTACTTTATGACTGTTTTGACAAAAGTAAGGTAACAATGTTTTTTTTTAACTTTTACGGCGGGTGCGACTATTTTCTGCCGTTAAAACATCATCAAAGCTTCCCTTAAAATAATATAAGAATATTTTCAAAATAAATATTTTCTTTTATAATTACATGACTTTTAAATTATTTCAAAATAGAAAGAGTTATTTCTCTCAAAAAGTTTTTATTTCATCTATGTCAACATCCTTTGATGGATTTTAAGCTTGTTTGAAGTTGATTTATTATGATACAAAAATTCCATATTGTATTGAAGGTTTTGTGATTTTTTTGAATATTTATGTGTTATTTTAACACCATTAATGTTTTATAGATAAAGTCTTGACATTTTGTATTCTAGTTTTAATACGAATGTTTATGTTATGTTTAAACCTTTTCATACGAGGAATGCATTGGACTTAATAAGTGACGGGTGGAGAACGCTATAGTTCCTTGATGAATCGGTAGGTATCATGAGACAAACTAGTATCTTGGCACAAGACCTTGACAAAATATTATTTGTAGTCTTGGAACAAGGCCTTGACTATGTGGTATGAAGTCTGACATTATGCATTCCATCATTATGAAAGTGGCTTTCGATATTGTATATGATTATTCAACTAGTAGAATATCCATGTGAATAAGTAAATGGAATTATTTGATTTTATATTTTCCATATTATGTTGAAGTTTAACTTTAAAAGGCTTTTGTTTTAGTCTAATACATTGCCTTAAATGTTTATGCTTATTTATGAAAGTTTCCGCTATATTGTTATCCTTACTGGGAATCTGAGCTCACCTCTTTATATGTTTTATTTTTTCCAAGATGTGAAGAAGTATTTTATGGTTGACCTACAAGGATAGTATAAGGATATAATGTGTTCAAAAAGTGGACAAAATGTTGTTGATGTTTTTATTTCATGATGTAATGTAAAACTTATGAATGTATCTAGTACTTACAAGGCTACTAAACTGACCGGTCTTTCGGGACATGATTCCTTATATCATGAAAATGTTATATAATAATTCACCAACTCTGGGTAACTGGGGTTGGGGCATTATAGTTCGTATTAGAGGAATTTTAGTACAAACCTTGGAATATAGATTTATAAAAAATCTAATTAGAGAACATTACGCTAAGATAGACTTTGAGGATTAGTATAGAAGAACTGCCTAGAATTTTGGTACTGTAGAGATTTTCTGAGTTTTCCTATAAATACATCCCTATCTAGATACGAGCAGGTGGAGGTGACTTTGGAACAAATGTACCTAGGGGTAAAATCCAAAAACACTACTTTGAGCTAGACTCAAATGGGAACTGGTGCACAACAATAGGATTTTCTGAATTCTTGGTTACGACACTCCCAGGGGATATGATTAGGACAATTATCATTTTCTTTACAAACCATTATGATGGGTTTATGATTATATAATTCCTCAAAGGAAACATTTTAATGATTATGGATTATATCTATAAACAATTCAATTTATGTTAACTGTTTTATAAGTTTGGAATTATGTATTGCAATTTATAAACTAATCTAGTGTATTTCATTGTTTAGAAATGAAACATAGTGGATGGAATGGAAATCATATCAATGCATGAAATCCATGTAGGGATTTCCCTCCTACTCAAGATAATTATAGTGGAGCTAGTGAAGCAACTGGTTCTGATCATCTTATCATCATACTGGGACAACTCACTCAGGTTATGAATAATAACCTTACTCGTATGGAGCACCCTGATCCACAACATGGAAGATCAATGTTAGACAACTTCATGAGTCAACAACCACCAACATTCAGTGGGAGTACAAATCCATTAGTAGCTAAGAAATGGATAAATTCCTTACAGAAAATATTCCATGCTTTTGGGGGTAGCGAAAGGGAAAAAGTTGTCATGGCTGTTTATCGCCTCACATGAGATGAAGATCAATGGTGGTCATTGATTCAAAACACAAAGGAAGATGATGAAGTATCGAATATTGAATATAGAGAGTTTAAAGAGATTTTATTAGAAAAATACTTTATGCATGACCATCAACTGGATATAGAAAGGCAATTTCTGAGTCTGAGGCAAAAGGATAATGAGAATGTTGAAAAATATGAGGCTAACTTTACAAGTATAGAAAGTAATGTATTAGATTATATATGTAACCCAAGGAGTAAGATTTATCTATTCTTTTATGGGATAAAACCATTTATTCATCGAGTATTAGTCTCACAATCCTTCTCATCATACGAAGATATTTTCTCATGTGCTATCAAGATAGAAAAATAATTCTCTAAGTCTTATGACTTTAAAGCGAAGAAGGAGAAAAAGAGATCTACTGAACACTCTGTAAATGGAAATAAGGTGAAGAAGGGAAAATTTGAAAATCCATCCTGTGGTAAATGTGGTAAGAAACACCCCGGTACTTGCCTGATGGGAATGGAAGTCTGTTACAAGTGTGGTGAAAAAGGCCACCAAGCTCGTGATTGCAAGGGGGTGAAAGAGGCTATTGAATGCTACAATTGTAGAGAAAAGGGGAATTATGCAAATGAATATCCTAAGTGCCAAGGTAAATTACCTCATAAAATTCCAAGAGAGAAAGGCCAAGCTTATGTGATCACTAATGCTGAGGTTAAAGCTCCAAAAGACATGGTGGCAGGTAATTTAATGGTTTCCTCAAGTTTAGCCAAATCTTTATTTGACTCTGGATCATCGCATTGTTTCATATCTCCCCAGTTTTCTAAGAAAATTAGATATTTTCAATTTGACATAATAAGGGAGTTTTCAGTCAAAACACCTAAGGAAAGTATCACTGCAACAAAGTTTTTTGAATCAGTTCCCATTAGGGCATATAAAGTTTCTTTATTTGTTGATATCATTGTCATACCCATGATTGAATTTGATATAATCTTTAGAATGGATTGGATTTCATACCATGATGAAAAAATTTATTGTAAGAAGAAGCAGGTTACAATTTTCGATGATGATAAGGAGTACCTTATCTTTAGAGTAGAAATGTCACCACCTGATTCTTATCTAGATCCACCCCTAGTAGCTAAACTAAATTCAATTATTGGGGAAGAAGATAATGAAATAACTATGGGTGAGGAAAAATGTTCGAATAGAGGATGTACCAATTGTGCAAGAATATGTTGACGTGTTTCCAGAGGATTTACCTATACATCCTCTAGAATGAGAAATTTATTTTTCCATTGACTTAATTTCTAGTTCAAGGACCATATTAAAGACCCCTTATAGAATGGCCACTGTGTAATTAGTGGAACTAAAGAAACAACTAGAGTAATTGAGTAATAAGGGATATATTCTCCCTAGTATTTCTCTATTGGGAGCTCATATCCTTTTTGTTAAGAAGAAAGAAGAATCTATGAGGTTGTTCATTGACTACAAGGAGATCAACGCTATAACAATAAAGAACAAGTATCCCCTACCTCGCATTGATGATTTATTTGACCAACTTCATGAAGCTCAATATTTTTCAAAGATTGACCTTTGATATGGATATCATTAATTGTGTGTAAAGAAGGAAGACATTCTGAAAACAACATTTCAAACCAGGTATGGGCATTACGAATTTACAGTAATGCCTTTTGGATTAACTAATGCACCCTCTATCTTCATTGATCTAATGAATTGAGTTTTCAAGGAATATCTTGATGAATTTGAAGTGTTATTTATTGATTATATCTTGGTATACTCCAAAAGATACAAATATCATGAAAATCACTTGCGCGTTATCCTAAGTACTCTTAGAAGAAATGAATTATATGGGAAATTTAGCAAGTGTGAATTCTGGCTTCAGAAGATTTCTTTTCTTGGACATATTGTCTCTAAGGATGGAATCTCTGTCGATCCTTTAAAGACCAAGGAAATCCAAGAATGGCTAGCACCAATGAATATAACTGAGGTACGCAGTTTTATTAGTTTAGTAGGTTATTATCGACATTTTTTATGGAATTTTGCTTGATTGGAAAACCCATTAACCAAGATCACATGAAAATGGGTCAAATTTGTTTGGAAAAAAGAGTTTGAAGAATTTTTTTAATAATTAAATAGAATATTAGTCAACTCTATTATCTTGACTCTACCATCAGAGAATGATGGGTTTGTTATTTATAGTGATTCTTCAAATAAATGACTTGGTTGTGTCCTTATACATAATGATAGATTTATTGCCTATGCATCACGACAGCTAAAAATCCATGAGAAAAACTATCCCACTCATGATCTTGAGTTATCAGCTACAATATTTGATTTGAAGATATGGAGACACTATCTCTATGGTAAAAATGTGAGATTTATACTGATCACAAGAGTTTGAAGTATATTTTCTCACAAAAAAGCTCAATATGAGGTAGAGGAGATGGCTTGAACTACTCAAGGATTATGATTGAACAATACACTACCACTCGGGGAAGGCAAATAAGGTGGACGATGCTTTGAGCAGAAAGAATCATGGAGTTTTCAATAAGATGAGAGTTGAAAGGGATTCTATTTTCATGGATCTAGTAAAAATGGATATGGGAATAATTATGGAAGGTGAAACATAAATAATTTTTCAAATGGTTTCCAAACTATCTTTACAAGAAAGGATAAAATGTTCTTAGACAGATTATGTGTAATTTCAAAAGAAAATTAAAGCTGTGAACAATGGGAGATTGATCGACTTCGTATATGAAGATGGGATTTTGAAATTTGGGAAGAGACTTTATGTTCCCGATATACTTGATATAAAAAGGGAATTGTTGGATGATAATCATAGCTCCAATTTCTATATACACCCTGGTAGCACTAAGACACATAGAGATTTGAATGAACATTTTTGGTGGGAAAACATGAAGAGGGAGATTACTGATTTTGTGTCAAGATGTATGGTTTGTCAACAAGTAAAATCTAGAAGGAAACAGCTTGGAGGAGTCATGCAACATCTTCCCATACCTAAGTGGAAATGGGATGATATTATGATGGACTTTTTCATGGGACTACCAAAGACTCCTAGAAGGAATGATGCAATATGATTCATTGTTGTTCGTCTTACCAATTCAGCACATTTTCTTGCTATAAGAGAAGATTTACCACTTGAATGTTTTTCAATACTATATATTAATTAAGTTTTAAGACTTCATGTAGTACCCCTATCAATTTTTTCTGATTGTGATCCCCGTTTTACATCAAGATTATGGAAAAGTCTTCAGAAATCCCTAGATATTGAACTTCGTTTGAGCACTGCCTACCACCCTAAAACCGATAGACAATTAGAGTAGACTATTCAAACCTTAGAAGACATGTTGAGATCTTGCTCACTTGTCTTTCAAGGTATGTGGGATCAATATTTACCTCTGGTATAATTTTCCTATAACAATAGCTTTCATTCAAGTATTCAGATGGCACCATATGAAGCGTTATATGGAAAGATATGACACACACCAACTTGTTGGGATGATGTTGGTGAAAGAAAACTTGTAGGCCCAGAACTTGTTGAGGATATTATGGAAAGGTTAAGTTTATCCAAACCCACATCAAACAACTCAAATTAGGCAGAAGGGCTATGCCGATAACCGAAGGAAGGATTTGGAATTTCAGGCAGGAGATCATGTTTTCTTGAAGGTATCTCTATGGAAGGGAGTTATATGATTCGGTAAGAAGGGTAAATTAAGACCCAAGTACATTGGACCTTTCAAAATTCTAGAAAGAATTGGGGCTATCGCTTACTATTTGGCAATTCCGCCAAGTCTCTCCAAAGTTCACGATGTGTTCCACGTATCACTATTGAGAAAATACATGCCTGACCCAACGCATGTACTTACCTATGAAGAAATTGAACTGGAACCTGATTTGTCTTATTGTGAAGAGCCTGTCAATATTCTTGATACAAGAGAACAAGTGATGAGAAACCAGACGAATCGTCTGGTAAAAGTTCTATAGAGAAACCATAAGATGGAAGAGGCGACGTGGGAACCCAAGAAACTTATGATGAAGAACCACCCAAATCTTTTTATGCTGTAATATTCTAGAAATTTTGAGGACAAAATTATTTTAAGGAGGAAAGAATGTGACACCCTAAGATTTCACGGTATGTTTCCCTTTGCATAATACAATAGCTTGTGTCATACGCAACTTTGAGTTTAAACCAACCACAACCAATCAAACTAACTGTTATGAATCGTAATACCCACTTTTTGAAATTTTATAAATTTTATCTTTCAAAATGGACTTCTTTTCTTAGATTCGGAATATCGAAATTAGCTTAGGGTGAATTTTTGGTATTTTTCTAAAAACTTTCAATTTTGAGGAATAGTGAAAAAATATTGTGTTATTGGTTAAAACCGACTTTTTATTTAAATAATTAGTCATTTTATTTTAATTTATTTTAGGTAAAAATAGATACATAATACCTATATATGTTCAATGTAATTAATTGGATTCATTTTATAATAAATTTAGATATATAAAATTTTATCGAACTTTTTACCGTCTTTTACCCACCTCATAGGAACATTTGCAAATTTGTATAAAACTTTATTTTACAGCTTCTGTGAGTTGAATTTAAAAAATTCAAGAGACATAGTTAATATCAGTAAGTAAAATTTGGTTCAATATGATGAAAATAATTTTTGGGTAATGGTAACTTTTGACTATTATTAACAATGGTTAAAAGTAAATAGGGTAATTAAGGGTAAAAATGATATCATAATTACCCTAACACATGTACTAATTCCATTGGATAAGTATAATTCGACCAAAAACAAACTTAGGAATAAAATATGATCCTCTTTGGTCCACTTGGATAAGATTAGGATATTTATTATTATATTAATTAAAGAAGAGTTAAAATAGTTAAATTCAATGTTTAATACTGAATAAAAATTACTTTTTTTATTATAAAACACTTTTAAGAGAAAAGTGAGAAACTGTATATAACCAAAGAAAACTATCGGACTGCCCCAACCCAGCAAATGAGCCAACAATAAATGTAGGGTTACACACAATATAAATTTGACTATAAATATTCACTATAAATCTAAAAAATTTCCCACATAATGGTTTTTTATTTTCAATTTGTATACATTAAATAATTTAATTTATTTATGACACAATGATGATGAAATAATTACCTTATTAATGAAATATTAAAATAATTGATATTATAAATATCCAAATAAATGTAAATTGAAATTTCTAATGAATTACACTAATTTTCTAGGTTAATATGACATGTTAGGGTTGGTTAAATAAATTTTATTAGAATTGATAAAGTTTTTATGTCTTTCAAAAAAATCAAATACTAAATAGTGTCAAAAATGAAATAATTGAGTTTTTAAAACAAATATTATATTATTAATTGATAAAATATTCATAAAAATCTAAGGTTCAGCCAAAAAACTTAGATAAGGTTATATATATTAATAATTAACCACATGGGGTTCTCTTGGCATGTTATATTAAGTTTATTAACCATATAATATGAAAATACAAAGAGACATGGTAAATGACAAAATATTTAACTAAGAGTTAAATATAAAAGATAAGGTTAATATGAGGACCTAAACTTGTCTAAAACCTATTGTTTTAGAGTTTATAGACCCATAACCACCTTATAATTTAAATAATTAATTTTTAAGACATTAGAAACCAAAAATGATTTTATTATAAAATAATATTTCAAGCATTTCCTAAAGTGACCCTCACCTCTCTTATAAAAGGTCACTTTCACTTATCTTAATTTCACACCTCAAAAGCCTTTTGGCTTGGACAACCCTACCCAAATATCCTCAAAAAATTCCTCCCTTCATCCTAGAGGCCTTCCTTTGTTCATAAATCCAATCTAAGGAGCCCTTTTGATCAAATCAAAAGGAAGAACCCGAAGAAGAGGTAAATATTTCATCACCTCTTTCAAGTTCTTTTCTTTTTCCACTTCCTCTTTCATTATTGTTTCCATTATAAAATAATAAATCCAGTTTCTTCTATATAATTGGATGTTATTATAAAAATTCTACAACAATATTCATTATTCTATCCATCCTATAAATGACAAAGTCACCATACGTGTGTACGTACGGATTACCGTCTCCACGTCGTGGTGTAGTTTGTTATTCAAACACTTCATTATTTGGATGGGTATAATAATGAGTATAACTGATGAAAATAATAAATATAACATGTTAATGATTCTTTATATATGATATAACATCCAATTACATGCAATTTTTCCATCAATATAATGATATTGTCGCTCGTGCGTACGTACGGATTGCTGTCTCCATGAACGTGATGAGATTCATTCCCCATCGTAATCCTTCAAGAATAATTTTCATTTTATGATCAAAAATAATGTTTATGAACACCATATAATTATATATATGAATCAAATACATCCTATCCATAACAAACATGGTTTAGGTAACCAAGAATATAAATGAAAACGAATCAGTTAACACCCGAAACGATGATACTACTATAATATTATGAAAAAAGCAATATTATAAGATCATATATGATATCATATTTATGTATATAGTTATTTTATAATTTAATAACAATTTTTTAACTATTATAAATGAGTTTAACATATCATTGACTAAGTAAAAGTACAAGGTGAGGGTTAATTTCACAATCTCATTATTATCTAGAGTTGTTTTTACGTAAGTTTCTACCAGGACCTCTTTATTATCCACATCTGTGTTTTTTTTAAATTTATTTCAAAATAAATATCATTTACTAGACTATGGGTTAAATTCATTTATACTCTTATTTGACCTTATATGTTTTGAATGGAATCTTTCAGTCGTTTTCCAAACAAGGTACTTTATGACGTTTTCAACAAAATTAAGGTAAGAATGTTTTTTTAACTTATACGGTGGGTGAGGCTATTTACTGCCATTATAACATCATCGAAGCTTACCTTACAAGGTTATAAGAATATTTTCAAAATAAATGTTTTCTTTTATAATTACATGACTACTAAATGAGTTCAAAATAGAAAGAGATATTTCTCTCAAATTTTTTTGATTTCATCTATGTCAACATCATTTGATGGATTTTAATCTTGTTTGAAGTTGATTTATTAGGATACAAAAGTTCCATATTGTATTGAAGGTTTTGTGATATTTTTGTCTATGGATGTGTTATTTTTACACCATTCATGGTTTATACATAAATTATTGACATTTTTTATGCTATTTTTAATACGAATGTTTATGTTATGTTTACACCTTTTCATATGAGGAATGCATTGGACTTAGTAAGTGACAGGTGAAGCTTGCTATAGCTCCTCGATGCATCAGTATGTCTCATGAGACAAACTAGTGTCTTGGAATAAGGCCTTAACAAAATCTTATTTGTAGTCTTGGCATAAGGCCTTGACCATGTGGTTATGAAGTCTAGCATTATGCATTCCATAATTATGAAAGTGGCTATTGATATTGTATGTGATTATTCGACTAATAGAATATTCATATGAATAAGTAAATGAAATTATTTAATTTTATCTTTTCCATATTATAATAAAGTTTGAGTTTAAAGGGATTTTGTTTTAGTCTAATATATTTCCCTAAATGTTTATGCTTATTTATGAAAGTTTCCGCGATATTGTTATCTTTACTGAGCATCTGAGCTCACCCCTTTCTATGTTTTATTTTTCCTAGGATGTGAAGAAGTATTTTATGGTTGACCTATAGGGATAGGCTAAGGATATTATTGTGTTAAAAAAGGGGACAAAATGTTGTTTATGTTTTTATTTCATGATGTAATGTAAAACTTATTAATATATATAGTACTTCCAAGGCTACTAAACTGATCAGTCTTTTGGAACATGATTTCTTTTATCATACTAATGTTATGTAATAATGCACTGACTCTAGGTAACTAGGGTTGGGGAGTTACACAAATCCCACCTCCATAGGCCAGGGGTGGAAACAAGTGTTGAAAGGCATATCCTAAATGGGGTTTTTCCCCTAATGTATATATATGAACACACCTAACCATATTAATGATGATGTTCAGATGAATAATAATAATAAGATGTAATAATTATAAAGTAAACCTAGAATAAAAAACCTCTAGGGTGTACAAGAGTATTAAAGTGAAAATTAAAAAGTAAAGGGTCAAAATACATGGCCAACCCAAATATGTCCCAACCTGAAAAAACTGGAAAGTAAAACTGATGAGAGTGTCTATCTCCTGATCTCTAAAATATGACCACTATATGATACCCAATGCACCATGTATCCCTAATATCCTATAAATTCAGCACTAACATGTCCGTCATCTATTGAAGACCCTACATGTGCAGGCAAATCCCATGCATGGGTGAGTATATACATACCCAGTAGGATGCATCAAAAGATAAAGGGAAAGTAGAAGAGACATGATAAGAATAGATTTAAAGTAAACAACTCAACACAAATCAAGAGAGTAAAAGGAAAAAAATATAAATATGATCATACCAAAGAAACTCAAATGAGTAGAGGACTCTTACCCTTGTATAATTAGGGGTTCCAAATAATAAGTCTCTATAGGGGACCTGATCCCTAATGTGCTAGGGGGTCCACTCTATTGGTTGTGTAACCACACCCCGGTGCCTCTGGGTGGTTCCACTCTTTTTTCACGAGGACCCACACCATATCTGATGGGGGGTTCCACTCAGTAGATATAGGTCTCGTGCCCAAGATTAATGGGGGTTATACTTTATAGGTTGAGAACCCACACCCTAGTGCATATATGGGGTTCTACATTGGTGTTATGAGGACCCATTCCCTATCTGATAGGGGGTTACACTTGGTAGATATAAGACTCATTCTCAAGATGATGTGGGGTTCCCTCATCGAGTGTTGTCTAAATAATAATTATGCTCAAAACATCAAACATCATTTTTCAAAATCCAAAATTGAGGTCACCATCATCTTCTATGTGTAAAACACTAATGATATGATACTCACAATCAAAAAATACAATTCAAGATGAAGGTGATATGAGAGATTAAAGTTTCCTTGAAAGGAATCAAGGGGTACACTGCATTTGAGAGGACCCACATGGTGTGTGGTCCCACTCCATCAACTAGTTATGTCCCTGGAGGTGCACGACTCACCAAATCGATATCAATAAATAGTGGGTTGGGAGTGTACATGGTGTGTTCAAGACAGTCGATGTCCCTTCCCATGTAACTTGGTGATGTTCGTGTACTTCAGTATAGGGCATGTGCCTGGCTAGGTCTGTGTACTTAGGTACACGACATGAGCTTGGATGTGTCCTCCTACACAAGGTATTTCCCATTTGATCCACCACATGGAATTTCCACCTATTAAAGGATACACATCTTGTAAGTTGACTACATGATGTTCCATCCTTATCTTTTCCCAAAAACCCTAGTTGATGCAACATAAAGGTTACACGCCATGTGTTCTTCTGAACTACACGGTGTACAGTTAGGATTTTCATAGAACTTTAGAACCAATATCCATGCATGAGATCTGGTAATTCCACCTTTATATGTGGCCTCGTTTCTTCCCAAAAATGGTGGATTTAACTTCATCTTGAAAATTCCATCCATCTGGTTGCTAGAAAACCAATTCTCATGGCTTCTCATAAAACCCACATGAACCACCTCACACCGTGTAGGAATTGAGTTCTTCCTCACTTGATAATTTGGATGTAAATAATTGAAAAATTAACCATAAATCAAAATTTATCCAAAATAATAACTGATTTGTTGATCCATCTCTTACACATTAAGTTATTGTGAATCCATGGGTTGATCGGATGTGTTCATGCCCGGTAATGTTGAATTGATACCCTATAGGCAGATCTGTAAGGAACGTGAAGAATTATTGGGAGTAAGGCACCTTTAACAAGGTTTAACAATCATTAGAAAAGCTTTCTTGGCCAATGAATTTAATTGGGAGATATGAGATTAATAAATAATGGATAATCAATATAATTTCAGTATATTGGTGCATGCAACATCTATAAATTAGCATAGATAATAAAAAGAGATGATCTTGGTTAATCAATTTAATCAAATAGGTCATAAATCACAAATTAACCAAACCTACCTAGATATTGGATTATTTTTTAATAACACTTATACTAATGATTTAGAGGAGTTTTTTCATTCATTGTTCTTTGATCTTCTTTGATTCAGAGATTCATCATCACCGAATTTGATTCACCAACAGAAGGAGAAGGAGAATACTTTGGATCCTCCTAGGGTTTATGCAGCTAACCCTGGAGGATTTTCCATTGTAGTGGATTTATAGATATATTATAGTAAGGTTACATTAATACATAAATTAAAATAATTTATTAATTAACCAATTTAATGCACTACCAATGGTCAAAGAATGAAAATGCCCCATACTGAAAAATGTTAGCTCACATCTAGGGTAAACATCGCATTTCAGACTCAACTGTTGTCTCATATTTTTTATCTGATATTTCATTTAAGAGTTATCCCATTTTCTTTAAGAAACTCTATTCATGTAATAGAAAATATATTTAATATTTCTATGAAATTATTTATAGGCACACCAAGCCTTGGAATCGCATGTTGTCTCAACACCTGATTATGAAAATATATGTTGAAATATTTCAAATATTTACAAGCCAAAAATGTAGTCTCTAAATCATTCCCTTCTTTGATATTTTCATCCCCAAAAATAAAAAACTAAAAAATAATCTAGGGATACCAATTCTATATCTCGATCTCCCTCTCCTTGTATATATACTATGTGTTCTAGTGCTACCACAACATGTTAACCAAGGGGATGGTTTTTCCATGTAGGGTCCTCTCCTATCAATCCTCAATCACCAATGGGTGCCCACAAAAGTGGAACCATCCTCGATATCTAGGTAACCCCAAATTATGATGTGCATGGGTTAAAACACTTATCTCCTCATTGGAAACACATGTAAGACATTGTGCACCCGCTCCAAATATAGGGGTAGTGAAAGAAAGTGATAAACCTCACCAACCCAATGCAAGATCAAAAATTTCACAATGAAACTCAGGGATATATTTCCTCCCTGGCTGAACCTTCACAATACTCATCATGGGGAGATTATAAGGAAAATGTGGTCTCCCTAATATAACTCTAAGGGCATAATCGTTGCCTACACCATCTTTGTAACCATATGAGATGTCTTGAAAATATCGGTCCATCTTAAGGGGGACCTTCATGGTCTCTTGTACAAGGCCTCAATAGGTGTCATGCCATAATAGAGTGATATCTGTTATTGAAAGAAATCACAACCAAGGAAAAGTAATCCTCCTAGATATTTCTAAAGTCTAACACGTAAGCCCTCAGAATATCCCCCAACACATTGATAGTGTGCCCGGTCTACCTATTTTTCTGGGGGTGAAAGGTTGTACTCATCCTCATCTGGGTCCTAAATTACTTATATGAGCCTCTCCATAATCATGAAATTAAACACACATCAAGATCATAGGAAATATTCAAGGACACCCTATGAAGGTGAACAATATCCAATATGTACATCTACCCCAAAATCTCCACTGAACACTTCTCCCTGGTAGCAATAAAGTGAACTGACTTTGTGATTTAGTCAACTATCACCCATATGGAATCATGGCACTTAACTATCTGTTGAAGCTATGTCACAAATCCCATGGATATACCATCCCACATCCATTCTGGGAACTCAAGGGGCTTCAACAAACCTACCCGAACCCAGTGCTCATCCTTCAGCTGCTGATAGGTGAGGCACCAAGAGACAAACTCATTCATGCTCCATCTCATGCTAGACTACCAGAACTAATATTGAATGTCTCATTACATCTACCCCACATGGAGATGTAAATCCAAAGGATATGTGTGGAATCCTCTCATCATCTCCTCTTGCATTGTGACTGGGACCATCATCTATCCCTTGAAAAGGATGATGTGATTCCATCATTCAGAATATCTATATGATGAATCCCCTATGTATATCTAGTCATGAAAGATCTCATAGTCGATGTCTCTTAGTCTGGACTTTCTCACACACTCAATAAGTGGAGGATTCAACACCATCAACTACAGAAAATTTCCACACTCTTATACCATCGAGGTCAGTTTCAAGGAATCCAACTCCTCTAAATCCTCTTACACCAAGCGAGCCTAGGACTTCCTACTAATAGAATCATCTACCACATTTCCCTTGAAAAGAGTGTAAACTATATTGAAGTAATAATATTGAAATAACTCCAACTAGAACTCTTATCTCAGGTTAAATTATCTCTACATGAGGACATACCAAAGACTTTGATGGTCTGATTAAACCATGACCCGATTTCCCAAAGGATAGTGCCTCCACCTCCTCGGGGAGAAGACTACCACTTCTATATCTAGGTAATAAGTCACATAGTTATTCTCATGGGGTCTCAACTTCCATGACCTATATGTGATAAATTCCTTCCACTGCATTAACACATAGCCGAGCCTAGCTCCTTAGGCATTACAATGCACTATTTACTCCATGACCTCCTCTGGTAGTCTCAATATAAGATCACTCACCAACCTCAACCTCAACTCCTCAAAGAATCCTTGAAACTTCTTATTCTAGGTTAAAGGCCAGCCTTTCTGCATCAGGATAGTCAAAGGGGTTTCAATCTGGTATAATTCTTCCAAAAAAAATCTTGTAGTACTCTTCCAAACCAAGAAAACTTGACACCTCAAACAAACTCATGGGTGGATCCCAAGAAAGAACTGTATCTATAATAATTGTCTCCACATCTAAACCATGCACTGAAATTACATGCCTATGAAAGATAACCTCATGAACCCAAAACTGGAACATCGAGAGCTTACCATAAACTTGGTGCTCTTGAATAAAGTATAGGACCATCCTCAAGTGCTCTGCATGCTCATCCTTGGTTGAAAAGTAGATGAGTATGTCATAAATAAAGACAACCAAAAACTATTCAAATTACAATGGGAAGATCCATTTCATCAAATCTATAAAAATAGTGGGGGAATTAATCACACCAAAGTGAATCACCAGGAACACATAGTTTCCATAACAACATCGAAATTCCAGCTTCAAGATATCAGCCTTGTGTACCCTCAAATGCTGGTAGTCATACCTAAGAATGATATTCAAGAACCATATCACACCTTTTAATTGTTCATCAATTTTATCAATACTTAGAAATGGGTACTTATTAGTTATCATGTCCTAATTCAGGCCATGATAATCAATGAAAACCCGCAATTTCCCATTTTCCTTTTTGTCAAACAACACTGGAGATGCCCAGGGGGGACACACTGGGCCTAATGAAACCTTTCTCTCAAAGGTCCTCTATTTACATTCATAGCTCCTTGGGATTATTAGGGGTTATCATATATGCCTCAAATGATATCAGAGCAGTCCTGAAAATCAAGTCAATATAAAACTCTATCTTCTACCTCAAGGTAGTCCTTGAACATTTTTAAGGAATAATTCTATATAATCCTCCATTATTGAAGAAATCAAGATTCCTGGAGAGCCGTTTAATCCATGGGATACACTCACCAACTAATGGGTGATGGGATATAGCCTCCTTCTCATAGAACCCACTCATCCCAACATGAGATCTCTCTCACCCATAAAGGTCTATCTCATCCCATCAGTGTGAAGGCATCTGAAACATCAGAAGTAATATTAAATATAGGCTCAAAATATGGACAACCAATCCATAAACAATATTAAGACATAGGTTTTCATCATGAAGATAAAAAGGTCCCATGTGAACAAATCCCTACCAAGAAATAGCTCATAGTGTTTAGAGATAAAAGACTCTGAAGAAGTGTTCCATGTCTGAACATCAAGACAAAGTTGTTGGGCTAAAGCCTCAACTGGGAGATCCATATTTCACCCAAGAAGTATATATATGAAGGAATGATAATAAATTATGTCTACTAATATTGAATAAAGGGTAAAAAATACACAAATCATACCTCAAATCATCTTGTGTGCCATGTGGTCATAAGTCTTTGTAGCATGCAGCTGTCTGCAGCCCTAACCGCCAACTCTAGGAGATTTAAGTTGGATGGCTGTTTGTGGTGGTGGAAGGATCTCATAGAATCATCCACCACACATATATCATCCTAATCCTCTTCAAAATCCACCTCCCTAGGGACCACCCTTCCCTCACCTAGGAGATCCCTGATCACGGTGTTGCCACTGTTGTGGCAGTTCACTAGCTATCTGCATGTGATCCTCATCACTTCTAGTTGGGAGGTCATGCACCATGTGACATCACTCATCACAATAATAGAACATCCACTCTCAAGGATTTATTTCCTTCTATGTGACTCCATACCACATGATTTATTCTAATCAGGGGGAGGTCTCCTGTGTCGAGATCCTATCGATTATCATGTCTTCACTATTGTAGATGAATCAGCCCTATAACCGCCATTTCCATCACTAGCTACCTAAATTCCATTTAAAAGAAAACTCTCAGTCACCAATGCCATCTCCAATACCGTTAAATTTGTGGGAATTACAAAAAGAACCATAGTGATACATATTTCTCTATGTAATCCCTTCTAAAACATCCATGCTTAGAAGTATCCATCTAGGATCATGTCAAGGGAGTACCGTATAAGGTATGAGAACCTCACTACACAATTTGACACTATCATACCTCCAATATATAGCTCTATAATCTCCTAAAACTAAAAAGAGTGAAAATAAGAAGGGTGGAACTCCTCATGAAATAGCTGCTGGATGTCGGGCCACCAGAGTGTTGACTCATCATGTATTTGGGAATCAAGACTCCGCCAGCACCCAGATGCTTCGTGTAAAGTGCTATATGCTAGCACAACCAAATGATTTGTTGGTTTCTGGATAATCCTAAGAATATGGAACATTAAATCTAGCCAATCCTCCACTACCTGGGGATTTGGGTCACTCTAGAACCCCAGTAGCCTCTATGCTAGAACTCGCTGAGTGTGCTAAGACTGCATGTATCCTCAGCCTGCTCGGCTAGCATGATATTCTATTCAAAAGGTGGGATGTTTCTACTTGTCCATATATAGGAATAATCTCTTAGTATTGACACTAAAATGAGGCCACATAACTCATCGGATTGTCATCACAATCAAGAACTGGTATCCTGGCTTGATATCATTGTGGAGGCATCCTAAAAATTTAATCAAGACATACCATGGTCAAATGAGCATATATATATACAATGGGGAGATAAATAAATAATTATAGTCAATGAATCAATCCTACATGATGTATTCACCATTGATACCTACAACCAATGTCTCGGTATTCCTAGTCAAAAAAATAGGTAGTCAAGGTCCTGGTGAATGGATACATCAGTTGCTCGTTCCATCACTAGGTTCCCTATCCTTAGAGGCACACTTGAGACCCTTTCAAACTATTTACCAAAATCATAACCAAATACTCCTTTGTGGACTACACCAAACATCATCCCAAGGAATTATATTATTTGATATCAATCTATCATGACCCTACACTAACCGGGGCTCGAGTTGTAACTACCCCAAGCCCACCTCCATAGGCCAGGGTGGAAACAAGAGCCAAAAGAAATATCCTAAATGGGAGACATTTTCCTAATGTACTTATATTCACACTCCAATCCATATTATTTCAGAAGTGTAGAGGAATAATAATAAAATATGAAATCGCTAGAATGTAAACCAATAATGAAAAACCTCTAGGGTGTACAAGAGTACAATAGTGAAAATTAAAAGTAAAGGAAAAAATATACACCCAACCATAAGATTTCCGCACACAAAAAACATGAATATAAATGTACCAAGATATCCCATCTCTTTACCTCAAAGCCCTTACCACTGTATGAGGCCCAATGTAACAAGTATCCCTAAACTCTTTTGAAGTCATTTTCAACCTGTCCATCATCTGTATAAGACCCGACATGTGCAGGTAAAGCCCATCCAGGGGTGAGTATATACATACCAATTGGAAAAATCCGAAATATGAAGGGGGATAATAAGAGACATGATTGGAATAAATAGAAATTAAATAGTTTAACCCAAAAAATATAGTAAATAGACAAATATATATATATATATATATATATGTGATCAAATGGAATAAACCCAAATGAGAGAGAAGTGGGATCTCCATCTCATAACCCAAACTAGAAAAAAGAGTCTCCATCAAATCCAGAAGTCCATCAATGATTCCCATCAACTTGTACATCTACCTAGAAGAAATAGTGTGGAGTCCAACTCCTCACCACTACTCTGTATAGTCTAGGGGGAACAATATCCAATTATAGGACCCACACCCTAGTATGCCAGGGGTGCCACTCAATAAGTATTTATAGAGGACTTGTGTCATGATGGGCTAGTGGGGGTTCCGCTATGTAGGTTGAGGACCCATTCCCTGGTGTGTTAGGGGGTACCCCTATAGTGTTATGAGGATGTGTTCTCTTTCTGATAGGGGTTCCACTTAGTGAATAGAGGACCGCACCCAAGCTGATGGGGTTTCCAATCTATAGGTTGAGGACTAGTGCCCTGGTGTGTTAGGGGGTCCTAGTCTAGTGTCATAAAGAACTTCTCCCTATTTGATAGGGGTTTTCACTTGAAAGATAAAGGACTTGTGCCCCCAAGTTTATGGGGGTTCCACTCTATAGGTAAATGATCTGCACCTTGGAGGGTTAGGGGGGTTCAAATCTGGTGTCATGAGGACTTGTTCCCTATCCAATAGGGGGTTCCTCTCGGTGGATAAAGGACATGTTTTCACGATGATGTGGGGTTCCACTATACAGGTCACTGGTGATCCTTTTCTTGATCACTATCATCATTGAGTGCCACCTAAATACATGTTATTCTCAAAACATCTCACATCATATCCCAAATTCCATAATGGAGGGGACCATATCATTTTACATGAAAAAAACACTTAGGATAGACTGCTCATAGGCCAAGATTCGAATCCAAATGAAGTATATTTGAGAGATTAAAGTTTCTTAAAAAGGAACCAAGGGGTTAATGGCATGTGAGGGGAAACACATGATGTGTAGTCCCACTCCATTGTCTGGTCGTGTCCCTATAGGTACATGGGTCACCAATCATTTATAACTACATGGCATATAGAGAGTCTACATGGTGTGTTCAAGACACTTAGGGTCCCTACCCATGCACCTTGGTTGGCTCTATGTACTTAGCTACATGGAGTGTGCTTGGATATGTCCTCTTTCATTGGGTTTTTTCCTTGTACTATGTGACATGAAATGTCCACCCTGGGTGGGGTTCATGGCGTGTAGGTGGCCAACATGTTGTTCCATCCTTATCATTTCCCAAAATTCCTAGCCAATATAACTTAGGGGTTACATGTTGTGTGTTTATCCAACCTACAAAGCATGTGGTTGGTATTTTCATAGAACTTTAGTTCTGATCTCCGTTCTTTAGATCAAGTTCTTTGGCCTTCATATCCAGACTCGTTTTTTCCTAAAACTGGTGGATTTAACTCTAGTAGTTGAATTCTACCCATCTAGTGGCTGTAAAACCAATTCACGTGGCTTCATAAAAAACCCTCACGAACCACCTCACATCGAGAAAGCATCACGTTCATCCTCACATGATAATCTGGATGATGATCAACAAAAAAATCACCCACAACCTGAAGTATAACCAAAATAATCCCTAATTTGTTGATAAATATCTCACATGTGAATCCATCATCAATCTGGGGGTTTGATCAAGCTCAGTCCCACCCGACAATGTTAAATCGATACCCGTAGGTTTATCAGAAATAAACTCAAAGGATTTGTGGGATAAAGGCACAATAAAAAGTTTTAACAATCATTGTAAAAATGTTCTTATCCAAAGGATAAAATTATGATATCCAATATTATGAAACAATGGATAATAAATTCAATTTTAATACATGGGTGCATGAAATGTCTAGAAATTAATGTAGATCCATGAAAGGGATGATCTTGCACAAAACAATTAATCAAAAATGGAATAAACCATGAATTGAAGAGTCCTACCTAGATAATGGATTTTTTATCATCGAGGAACGTATCCTCCAATGATTAATAGGATTTGTTTTATCCATTTTTCATTGATCTTCTTCGATCAATATATTATATGTTTTCGGATGTGATTCTCCAATATAAGGAGAATAAGAAAGTTATCGATCCTCCCAGGGTTTATGCGGCTAACCATGGAGGATTTTCCAATTTTGTGGATTTATTGATGGACTTCAGTTATGTTAAATTAATATATTAACTAAATTAATTAATTAATTTACCAACTAAATGCACTGCCAAATGTTGGGATATCCGAATTCACCATGCCAACCTATTTCAGTTCACCCCTAAGATATACATCGCATGTCGAACTCAAATGCGGCCTTAGATTTTTGGTCTAATATTATATTTAATAGTTATCTAATTTTATTTAAGAAACTTTGTGTACATAATATAAAATATATTTAATATTTTTATAATATTTATTCTGGGCACACGGGGCCTTAGAATCACACATTGTCTCAGTGCCTTGTTCTGAAAATTTTGGAAGAAATATTTTAAAGTCTTACAAGGAAAAAACTATATCTTTATATTAGCCATACATGAATCTGATACACAGTCTTCTTGGTATGACTTGAAATGTATATTTTTAGTTCATAATTTACATTTTAGTTCAAAATAGACATCACATATTCAAAATTGATCAAAAACATTCAATGTATTTTGATACTTTAGTACAATGATCCATAATTCATTTTTGATGTGTAAGAATCAATTGTTCCTCAATATAACATATGATGTGACCGATATGACTACAAGTGTATCATTTTATTTAAATTTGAAGTTTTATTAAAAAAGAAAAATAACATACACAAAATAGACAAAACATATTCAGATTGTTTTGATACTTTATGAAAAAAAATCCATATATCATTTATTCAATTTAGAAATCAGCTACAACACAATCTAATACATGGTGTGTCTGATATCACTCAAAGTGACTGTTAGTTCAAAACATGTGTCACTCCATGATAAATGAGAAAACACACTCATATTGTCTTTATAATTTAGGAAAATTATTCATAAGTCATTTTTGACATGTAGGAATCAGTCTCATGTCAAATTGACACAGGATGTGATCGGTGTGACTCAAAGTGCATGTTTCAAGTTTAAAATGACATGTTATTAAAAAAAGACAAGTGATAAACTCAAAATCAAGAAAAAAACATTTTTATTATTTTGATACTTTAGGACTACCATCCAAAAATCATTTGTGATGTGTAGGAATCATCCAGACCTCAATCTGATACATGGTGTGACCAGAATGAAACTAATTGTGTCCTTTTATTTAAAATTTAAATTTTATTAAAAAATAAAAGTGACATAATCATAACATTGAAACCGCCTTTATATTATTTTGATAATTTAGGGAAGAAATACATAAGTCATTTGTGATATGTAGGAATCAGCTTCACTGTAATTTGATACACAGTGTGCCTGGTAAGATTTAAAGTATTTGTTATCACTTTAAAATTGACATTTTAGTTCAAAGCAACTGTCACTCTCTGAAAACTAAGAAAATGAACTTTGATTAACTAGATAATCAGACAGAAATGAGTCAAAATTCATTTTTGACATGTAGGAATTATTCTAATGTAAAATTGACACATGATGTGACCGGTATGACTCAAAGTGATCATTATAAGTTTAAAATTGTTGTTTTAGATCAAAACATGTGTCACTAACTAAAAAATGAGAAAAAATGACCTGATTGTGCTGATAATTTTGAAAAATGATTCCTAAGTTATTTATGACATATGGAAATCAGTATCACATCTAACCGACACATGATGAGACTGGTATGACTCAAAGTGTTTGTTTCCAATTTAAAATGAAAGTTTATTAAAAAACAAAAGTGGCATACTAAAAACTGAGAAAATGTATTTAGATTGTTTTGATACTTTTGGAAAATTATTCATAAGTTATTTTTTGACATGTAGGAATCATTCACACATCAATATGATGCACGATGAGATCAGTATGACTCAAAGTGTGTATTTATATTTAAAATTGACATTTTAGTAAAAAATCAAATGTGACATACTCAAAATTGAGAAAATGCATTCTGATTTTTTATATACTTTTAGAAAATGATCCATAAGTCATTTTTGATGTATAGGAATTATCCTCAACTCAAAATAATACAAAGTGTTATTGGTATGACTTAAAGTGGTCTTTGTGAGTTTAAAATTGAAATTTTAGTTCAAAAGGTGATTCAACCACTAAAAAACGAGAAACGTCACTCAGATTATCATGATAATTTAGGAAAACTATTCATAAGTCATTTCTGACATGTAGGAATTAGTATAACAACCCATACCTTATATAAAAGGTTATTACTTCATAATTAATGCATAATTATTACAACATATAACAAAACCATGAAAGGACCGTATAGGTATAGTGTCTTTAGAAACTGGGAAACATAAACAACTGGTTCATAAAGCATCTACATTGTCTCCCATTTATTTCATCATATTTATAGTCCCTTTTGGCATATCTTACCTAATAACCTTCTTCCTGAACTAGGGAAAGAAAACATACAAAAGGGTGAGCTCAAATTCTCAGTAAGGGTAAACAAAAGAAATATCAATCACATCACATTCATAAGAACATAACATTTTGGAAATCTTACCCTGCAAAAGAGATCATAATTTCATAACATGGGATAAATCAAGGTAGTGAAATTTAATCACAATAATCATAACTTAAAACATGAAGCTTTGTGTAATACACACATAATCATAGATAATCATTTCTTATTAGTCAAGACTCATTGCCAAGACTATCTTAGTGGACAAAGTCCATTTCTGAACTGAGTTCACTCCTCGTTTCAGTCATGTTTCACTGAACCGGTTTAACCTGATGTTCCATCCATGTCTATCTCATGAGATATAAAATATTTACCCAATGCATTGGAGGGAGACATAAGTCCCACCCATCTCATAATGATACCATTCTTATGTGTGCCACAAAATCATAAACCATACATCATAGTATAACCCATGTAATAAAAATGGGAATCTTAAACATTGTGACATCATAAAACAATTCATATAAGATAAAGGAATTCATAAAAATATTTGCATCACAACATAATCAAATCAATGTAATAATAGAGATAGAAACAGAACACTATATTATCTTAAATGGAAAATAATTTTGATAAAACACTTGAACTCCATTCTTGAGGAAAATATCCTTTCTACTTCAAAAACATTTTTCCTTTATTAACATGTCATACAATTTTAAACTAAAAGAAGTTGATTAAAAATAAACTTGAAAACTTGTAAAGGAATATTCTTGGAAATAATGTGTTTAAAAAAATCCATTCATGCCGTATAATTTTAAAAAAAACATTCTTCTCGTACTTTTGTCGGAAAAGTCAAAAAGTACCTCGTACAAAAAACGACAAAAGATTCCTTTCATATATTTTACTAAAAACTCACCGAAGGGTAAAATTGGATTTAAAAAATTGTAAAAGGATATAAATAATATTACCTATTTAGGAAACATGGATGTGGATGATAAATATTCCCCAGTAAATTCTGAAGTATAAACAATCTTGGATAAAAATTGAGATTGCGAGATTGTCCCTTACCTTAGGTCCGATTTGCTTCGTAAGTGTCCGAACCTCCTGTATAATGATTTAAATAATTTTATTGACTTATTACAGAATCATACTTATTTTTATTATATCATATATGGTCATATTCTTAGCTTCTTGTTAGTAATATTTCATTGTTACTTGTTATTCGGGTGTTTATTGCTTTTTGTTCTTATGCGTGTTTTGATTAAATTATTATTATTCATTTTAGGTTATAGATACCTCATTTCCAGAATTTTATTAGTGTAATATATATCATATTAATTCATTCAATTCATTTATATAATCATTATGCAATGAAGATCATGTAGAATGAGTCGCATCACATCATGGAGACGGTATTCCGTACGTATGCACGAGCGATGATATCGTTCCCATGATCCTGTAATTATATTTGAGTGTATGTATACTATTTCAGAATCAATACCAATTTACAATAATCATATATAGTTATTTATTTGCACCATTATACCCATCCAAGTAATGTGGTGGTGGAAAATAGATTACACCACAGCGTGGAGACGGTACTCCGTACGTATGCACACGCGGTGATTTCATTTTCCGTAGGATGGATAGAGGGTGAAATAGTGTTGTTTCATACTTATAATAACATATCAGTATATTAGTGATACTGATGTTATTAATTCATAATTAAACAACTAAATAAGAAGAAGTGGAAGAAGAAATAAAGTTGAAAGAATCGGTAACGGACATTACCTCTTCTTTGAAGCGCCTCTTTGAAACCTCATTTTAGGGAACTAAAATTGGTCATTGAAGAAGACCATGACCTCTAGGATGTTTATAGGGAAGTGGAGAAGAGAATTTTTCTAGGGTTGGACGAGTTTTAAGGCTCAAAGTGGTGTGACGAAGATAGGGAGGAGGTGCCCTTTTATAAGGGAGGAGAGGGGCACCTTTGAAAAAACTAAAAATATTATTTTATTATAAAGGAATATTCGGTTTTAAATAGCTCCAAATTGATTTATTTAGAAGATAAGGTGGGTATGGGTCTAAATCATCTCATAAAATAGAATTTTGATAAGTTTAGGTTACTATTTTAACCTTATCATTTAGATTTATCTTTAAGTTAGATAATTTTACTTTTACCGTGTCTTTTTGTTTTCTTACACTATAAGGTTAATAAACTTACCATAAGAAGGCAAAATAACCCCAAGTTGTTTATTATTAATATATATAACCTTATATAAGTCATTTTTTCTAACCTTAGATTTTTATGAATAAAATAACAATTAATAATATAATATTTGTTTTAAAAACTATTTTATGTCAATTTTGACACTATTTGGTAATTGATTTTTGTGAAAATCATAATAGAATTATTAGTTCTAAAAAAGTTACTTAAATTAATAATAACATGTCATATTAACCTATAAAATTATTTTAATTCATAAAAATTCTCAAATTACATTTTTTTGGGTATTTATAACATCAATTATGTCAATTTTCATTAATAAGATAATTACTGCATCATCTTTGTGTCATAAATAAATTAAATTATCTAATGTATAAAAATTATAAATAAAATACCATTATGTAGGATATTTTTTATATTTCTAATTAATATTTATATTCGAATTTATCTTATGTATAACCCTATATTAAAAATTATTTACTTATTAAACTTTGATTTTAACTATTTTAACCCTTCTTTAAATAAATTAATAATAAATGTCTTAATCTAATACAAGTGGGCCTAAATGGTCATATTTTATTAATAAGGTCGTTTTTGGTCTAATGAAACTTATCCAATAGAATTATTACATGTGTTAGGGTAATAATAATATCATTTTTACCCTTAATTACCCTATTTACTTTTAACCGTGGTAAAAAAAGTAAAAAGTTATTATTCACCAAAAATTATTTTTATCTCATTGAACCACATTTTACTTACTGGCATCAACCGTGTCTCATGTATTTTTGAAATTCCACTCACAGAAGCAGTAAAATTAAGTTTTATGTAAATTTGTAAATTCTCCTAGGAGATGGGTAAAAGACGGTGAAAAGTTCAATAAAATTTTTATATATATAAAATTATTATAAAATTACTTCAATGAATTGCATTGAACTTATATATGTATTATGTATCCATTTTTACCTAAAATACATTTAAATAAAATAGATAATTATTTAAATAAAAAGTTGGTTTTAAATAGTAACCCAGTGTTTTCACTATTCATCAAAAATTGAAAGTTTTCAGAAAAAAGCCAAAATTTCACCCTAGGCTAATTTCAATATTTCGAATCCAAAAATGAAGTCCATTTTGAAAAATAAAATTTACAAAATTTCAAAAAGTTGGTATTACTATTCATAATGTCTAGTTTTAATAATATTTTAATAGCATATCGTTGTTTAGTGAAACTCGGTATTGCGTACGACGCAAGCTATCGAGGAAGGTCGCGATTGCATGTAAAGTAAGCCAAGATAGTGTTGTGTGTAGTGAAAGATTCCTTTGATGATTTATATAACATAAAAACAAAATATTTCTCAAAAAAGTCTCGGGTGTTACATTCTACCCCCCTTAAAATGAATTTCTCCCTCGAAATTCGTCACTTTGTAACAAACAGATGAGGATGCCTCTCCCTCATCATATCATCAAGCTCCCATGTAGCATCTTTTAATTGGCGGTTCCTCCATAAAACTTTCACCAAGCGAGTGGTCTTGTTCCGTAAGACTTTTTCGCTACGATCCAGAATCTCTATTGGCTGTTCTTCATAAGAAAGATCTTTCTCCAGCGGTACAACTTATGAGTTGAGTACATGTGAAGGATCAGGTATGTAATTTCTCAGGAGAGATACATGGAACACATCGTGAACTTGGGAGAGATTCGGTGGAAGCTCTAATCGGTAATCTACCTTCCCAACATGATCCATAATTTCAAAAGGACCGATATACCTAGGGCTCAGCTTTCCCTTCTTTCCAAATCTCATTACTCTCTTCCAAGGAGATATTCGTAAGAACACTTTATCACCCACTTCAAACTCTAAGTATTTTCTTTGGTTGTCTGCATAAATTTTTTATCGACTCTGAGCTTCTCTTATGTGTTGTTGAATAGATCGGATCTTTTCTGCCATCTCATCAACAAGATCAGGTCCTAATAGCTTTCTTTCCCCAACTTCATCTCAGCAAGTTGGAGTCCTGCATTTCTTTCCACAGAGAGATTAATAAGGAGCCATCTGAATACTAAAGTGAAAGGTATTATTATAAAAAAATTCCACCAAATGTAGGTGTTGATCCGAAACACATTTCAAATCCATAGAGAAAGCTATCAACATGTCTTCTGGAGTTTGAATTGTCCTCTCAGACTGACCGTCTGTCTGAGGATGATAAGAAGTGCTAAAACTCAACTCTGTATCCAGAGTATGCTGAAGAATTCGCTAGAACTTCGAGGTAAATCTCAGATCCCAATCAGATATAATAGAAAGTGGTACTCCATGCAATCTTACCACTTCCTTTACATATATCCTGGCAAGCTGATCTAGAGAGAAATCCTCTCTAATAGAGATGAAGTGTGCAGACTTTGTAAGACGATCAACTATGACCCATATTGCATTATTTCCTTTGAATGTTTTAGGAAGTCCAGTGACAAAGTCCATAGTGATGTTTTCCCATTTCCATTCTGGTATGGGTAATGGTTGTAACATCCCCTTAGACTTCTTTCTCTCAGCTTTAACTTGCTGAAAAACCAAGCATCGAGAGACATATTCAGCAACATCTCTTTTCATACCATCCCACCAGAAGTACTCTTTCAGGTCCCTATACATCTTCATGCTTCCACGATGAATAGAGAATGAAGAACTATGAGCCTCATCCAGTAGCTCCTTCTTTAATTCGGGGATGAGAGTAACACAAACCTGATTCCTGAACTTTATTATCCCATCACAATCAAGGTTGAATTCAGGAACATTTCTCACCTTCTTTTGTAACTCTACATATTCTTTATGTGCCTCTTTAATCTTCACATATATATATGGTTGAACATTCATTTGAGAAAGATAAGATTTTTTCCCTTCCATTATAATTCCAAGATCCATCCTTTGTAAATCCATAAATATTGGATCTTTTGTGATCCTCATCATGGATAAGCTAGCATGGTCTTGTCGACTTAATGCATCTGCCACCTTGTTTGCTTTCCCAGGGTGGTAATGAATTGAGCAGTCATAATCCTTAATCAGCTCCAACCATCTTCTTTGTCTCATATTCAGCTCCTTTTGTGTAAAAATATACTTTAAACTTTTATGATCAGTATAAATGTCACACCTTTCTCTATAAAGATAATGCCTCCAAATCATTAATTCAAAGATTACCATATCTAACTTCAAATCATGAATTGGGTAATTTTTCTCATGGATTTTCAACTGTCGTGAGGCATAAGCTATCACCATATCATTTTGCATAATAACACACCCCAATCCCTTCTTGGATGCTTCACTGTAGATCACAAACCTTTCTCCACTACAAGGCAGTGTGAGCACAGGTGCATTGGATAACCTTCTTTTCAACTCCTTGAAATTCTCTTCACATTCCTCCATCCAAACAAACTTAACTCCTTTCTGAGTCAACTTGGTGAGTGGATTAGATAATCATGAAAAATCTTTCACAAAACGTCAATAATATCCAGCCAAACCAAGAAAACTTCGGATCTCAGTTACTGTTGTTGGTCTCGACCATCTTTCGATAACCTCTGTTTTTGCTAGATCCACAAATATCCTCTCTTTTGAGATTATGTGACCCAAAAATGAAACTTTTTGAAGCCAAAATTCACACTTGGTAAATTTGGCATAAATCTTCTCCTTTCTCAGGGTCTTCAATACAATTCTCAAGTAATCTTCATGTTCTTCCTTGCTCTTTAAATAGACAAGAATATCGTCTATAAAGACTACCACACACTGATCAAGATAGTCTCTAAAGACTCTATTAATTATATCCATGAAGATAGCAGGGGCATTAGTAAGACCAAATGAAATCACTATAAATTCATAGTGTCCATACCTTGTACGGAAAGCCGTCTTTGGTATATCCTCTCTTTTCACCCTTAATTGATGATACCCTGAATGAAGATCAATCTTGGAAAAGTATTGAGCTCCGCGTAGTTGGTCAAATAATTAATCAATGCATGGGAGAGGATATTTGTTCTTGATAGTGATCATGTTAAGTTCTCGATAATCAATGCAGAGTCTCATTGATCCATCTTTCTTCTTAATAAACAGAACATGTGCTCCCCAAGGTGACGCACTAGGGTGTATGAACCCCTTATCAAGATTATATTGGAGTTTCTTCTTCAATTCCTGCAACTCAATTGGGGCCATTCTATAAGGTGTCTTTGAAATAGGCAAAGCACCCGGTACGAGTTCTATTGAAAACTCTACTTCACGATTTAGTGGAAGACCCGTAAATTACTCCGGAAAGACATTATCAAACTCCCGTACAATGGGAATATTATTAATAGTGAGTTTCTCTCCAACAATTTGAGATAAATAACCCCCATTTAGTGGAATCAAGACCCATAATATGGAAGAAATTTCCACTGGAAGGTTATGTTCATCCTTGCATTGATAGATGATCATAGATTGATTTGGAATATGAAATGTGACTTCCCTTATTTGGAAATTGATATGAGATCCATATAGAGAATGACAATACATACCAAGAGTCACATCAAATTCCACTATAGGAAGGATCACAAGATTTTCAAGAAGCACTTTCCCACAAACTTCAATCGGAGAAGAATTATAAACTTTTGATGTGACTATTGTGCCATTAGGGGTTGTCACAACTAACTCAACATCTAATTGTTGAGGTAATATGGTGATACCCTTAGAAAATTCTTCAGAAATAAAAGAGTGGGTGGATCCAGAATCAAATAAAACATTTTCTACTTTAGAGTGGATAGTAAGTGTACCTTTCACCACTTTGTTATCGTACTCCACATCGTTGATAGAAATTGCATGTGACTTTCCTTTTTCTTTAGCCTTAATATTTTGTTGATGTCGATCATCATCAACAACCCTTGGATTAGGGCATTGATTGGCATAATGCCCCATTTCCTTGCACTTGTAACATTGAAGTGTAGGAGGTTCACTCTGTGTAGCCATCTCTTTGTTCGCATCACTATAAATCTTCTTCCCATCATTGTGGCATTCAAATGCCCGATGACCTTCCTTTCTACATTTGAAACATTTACTTGTCCCTTTAAGACAACTCCCTCCATGTTTCTTTCCACACTTTGAGCATAAGGGAAAATTCATCTTCTTTTCAGTGTGCTCTTTAGATTTTCCTTTGAATTCCATTTTCCTCTTCTTATCAAACACATATGACTGATGGGTTACTCCAATCTCCATATCAACTTTGAGAGCACATCGAACGATTTCCTCGTAGCTATTGAAGTCCCTTATGGATAATGCCCTTCGAAGACTTGGTTTTAAGCCACTAAAGAATCGATCGATCTTACTCTCAGGTTGGATAATAATACCAGAAGCGTACATTTCAAGTCTAGTAAAATTTTCTTCATAGGTACCAATAGATTCATCATCCATTTGCTTTAGTTCAAGAAACTCCTTCTCCATCTTTGTTCGAAGAATACGAGGGAAGTACTTATTGAAAAATAAGTTCATGAACTCGTCCCATTCCATGGACTCAATTTCATCCCTTTGCCTCGTATTCTTAATAAGATTCCACCATTGATCAACATCACCTTCAAAAAGATATACTGCTAAGATGACTTTATCATGTTCAGAACATTGAAGAACTGAAAATATCTTTTCATATGTACTAATCCATTGTTCAGCCACTAATGGATCAGTAAACCCACTGAATGAAGGTGGACGCTGCCTCATGAAGGATTCAACAGAATTTTGTTCCTTCCTTTGCTCATTTGGAAGTCATGCATGATTCATAACTTGAGAATATTGAGTGAGCATGGCTAAAAGATTTTGCATTCCAGATCCCATAACATTTGGTTGCTCTGGGGGACAATCATTGCATTGCCCGTCGCATTTCGCATTAACACGGTTCCTTCGAGTTCCAGCCATTGACTAAAACCAAGAAGAATAGTGTTAGCAACACTAATTATAATAGGAAAAACCCATAATCAAGAATAAAATTTCACACTTAAGGTCTTATCATAGGTTTTTCATGGCCATTTCTAAGATTGTGTTCTACGCTTAGACATATCCTTAGGTTTCTTACTAAGGCTTTCACGTCCTAGTTTCCAAAGGTTGACTATACCTTTCCTATGATACCAACTATAACGACCCATACTTTATATACATGGTTATTACTTCAAAATTAAAGCATACTTATTACAAGATATAACAAAACAATGAAAGGACCGTATAGGTATAGTGTCTTTAGAAACTGGGAAACATAAACAACTGGTTTATAAAGCATCTACACTCTCTCCCATTTATTTCACCATATTTATAGTCCCTTTTGGAATATCTTACTTAATAACCTTATTCCTGACCTGGGGAAAGAAAACATACAAAAGGGTGAGCACAAATGCTCAGTAAGGGTAAACAAATGAAATATCAATCACATCATATTCATAAGAACATAACATTTTGGAAATATTACCCTGAAAAAGAGATCATAATTTCATAACATGGGATAAATCATGGTAGTGAAATTTAATCACAATAATCATAACTTAAAACATGAAGCTTTGTGGCATACACACATAATCATAGAGAATCATTTCTTATTAGTCAAGACTCATTTCCAAGACTATCTTAGTGGACAAAGTCCATTTCTGAACCGAGTTCACTCCTCGTTTCAGTCCTGTTTCACTGAACCGGTTTAACATGTCGTTCCAGCCATGTCTATCTCATGAGATATAAAATCTTTACCCAATTCATTGGAGGGAGATATAGGTCCCACCCATCTCATAATGATACCATTCTTATGTGTGCCACAAAATCATAAACCATACATCATAGCAAAACCCATGTAATAAAAATGGGAATATTAAACATCGTGACATCATAAAAAAATTCATATAAGATAAAGGAATTCATAAAAATATTTCCATCACAGCATAATCAAATAAATACAATAATAGGGATAGAAATAGAACCCTATATTATCTTAGATGGAACATAATTTTGATAAAACACTTGAACTCCATTCTTGAGGAAAATATCCTTTCTGCTTCAAAAACATTTTTCCTTTCTTAACATGTCATACAATTTTAAACTAAAAGAAGTTGATTAAAAATAAACTTGGAAACTTGTAAAGGAATATTCTTGGAAATAATGTTTTTAAAAAAATCCATTCATGCCGTATAAGTTAAAAAAACATTCTTCTCGTACTTTTGTTGGAAAAGTCAAAAAGTACCTCGTACGAAAAACGACAAAAGATTCCTTTCATATCTTTTACTAAAAACTCACCGAAGGGTAAAATTGGATTTTAACAACTTTAAAAGTATATAAATAATATTACATATTGAGGAAACATGGATGTGGATTATAAATATTCCCCAGTAAATTCTGATGTATAAACAATCTCGGATAAAAATTGAGATTGCGTGATTGTCCCTTACCTTAGGTCTGATTTGCTTCGTAAGTGTTCGAACCTCCTGTATAATGATTTAAATAATGTTATAGACTTATTCCATAATCATACTTATTTTTATGATATCATATATGGTCATATTCTTAGCTTCTTGTTAGTAATATTTCATTGTTACTTGTTATTCGGGTGTTTATTGCTTTTTGTTCTTATGCGTGTTTTGAATAAATTCTTATTATTATTTTTAGGTTATAGATACCTCATTTATAGAATGGTATTATTGTAATATATATCATATTAATTCATTCAATTAATTTATATAATCATTATGCAATGAAGATCATGTAGAACGAGTCACATCACATCGTGGAGACGGTATCCCGTACGTACGCACGAGCGATGATATCGTTCCCATGATCGTGTAATTGTATTGGAGTGTATGTATAATATTTCTGAATCAATAACACTTTACAATAATCATATATAGTTATTTATTTGCACCATTATACCCATCCAAGTAAGGTGGTGGTGAAAAATAGATTACACCACGGCGTGGAGACGGTATTCCGTACGTACGCACGCGCGGTGATTTCATTTTCTGTAGGATGGATAGAGGGTGAAATAGGGTTGTTTCAAACTTATAATAACATATAAGTATATTAGTGATACTGATGTTATTACTTCATAATGAAAAAACTAAAGAAGAAGAAGTGGAAGAAGAAATAAAGTTGAAAGAATCGGTAACAGACATTACCTCTTCTTTGAAGCGCCTCTTTGAGACGTCCTTTTAGGGCACTACAATTGGTCTTTAAAGAAGACCAGGACCTCTAGAATGTTTCTAGGGAAGTGTAGAAGAGAGTTTGGCATGGGTTGGCCGAGTTTTAAGGCTCAAAGTGGTGTGAGGAAGAGAGGGAGGAGGTTCCCTTTTATAAAGGAGGAGAGGGGCACCTTTGGAAAAACAAAAACAATTATTTTATTATAATGTCATATTAGATTTTAAATAGCTCCAAATTGATTTATTTTGAAGCAAAGGTGGGGATGGGTTTCAATACTCTCATCCAATATAATTTGGACAAGTTTAGGTTACTATTTTAACCTTATCATTTAGATTTAACTTTAAGTTAGATAATTTTACTTTTACCGTGTCTTTTTGCTTTCTTACACTATAAGGTTAATAAACTTACCATAACAAGCCAAACGAACCCCAAGTTGTTTATTATTAATATATATAACCTTTTCTAAGTCATTTGTCTGATCCTTAGATTTTTAGGAAAAAAATAACAATTAATAATATAATATGTGTTTTAAAAACTATTTTATGTCAATTTTGACACTATTTGGTAATTGATTTTTGTGAAAATCATAACAGAAATATTAGTTCGAAAAATGTTACTTAAATCAATAATAAAATGTCATATTAACCTAAAAAATTATTTTAAGTCATATAAAGTCTCAAATTACATTTATTTGGGTATTTATAACATCAATTATGTCAATATTTAATTAATAAGATAATTACTGCATCATCTTTGTGTCATAAATAAATTAAATTATCTAATGTCTAAAAATTATAAATAAAATAAAATTATGTAGGAAATATTTTTAGATTTCTAATGAATATTTATAGTCGAATTTGTCTTATGTATAACCCTATATTAGAAATGATTTACTTATTAAACTTTGATTTTAACTATTTTAACCCTTCTTTAAATAAATTAATAATAAAGTCCTAATCTGATCCAAGTGGGCCTAAATGGTCATATTTTATTGCTAAGGTTGTTTTTGGTCTAATTACACTTATCCAATATAATTAGGACATGTGTTAGGGTAATAATAATATCATTTTTACCCTTAATTACCCTATTTGCTTTTAACCGTGGTAAAAAAAGTAAAAAGTTACTATTTACCAAAAAATATTTTTATCTCATTGAACCAAATTTTACTTACTGACATCAACCGTGTCTCTCGTATTTTTGAAATTCCACTCACAGAAGCGGTAAAATTAAGTTTTATGTAAATTTGCAAATTCTCCTAGGAGATGGGTAAAAGACGGTGAAAAGTTCAATAAAATTTTTATATATCTAAAATTATTATAAAATTACTCCAATTAATTGCATTGAACTTATATATGTATCATGTATCAATTTTTACCTAAAATAAATTTAAATAAAATCAATAATTATTTAAATAGAAAGTTGGTTTTTAAATAGTAACTCAGTTTTCACTATTCATCAAAAATTGAAAGTTTTCAGAAAAAAACAGAAATTTCACCCTAGGCTAATTTCAATATTTCAAATCCAAAAATGAATTCCATTTTGAAAAATAAAATTTACAAAATTTCAAAAATTTGGTATTACTATTCATAAAGGCTAGTTTTAATAATATTTTAATAGCATATCGTTGTTTAGTGAAACTCGGTATTGTGTACGACGCAAGCTATCGAGGAAGGTCCTGATTACGTGTAAAGCAAGCCAAGCTACTGTTGTGTGTAGTGAAAGATTCCTTTGATGATTTATATAACATAAAAAAATATTTCTCAAAAAAGTCTCGGGTGTTACAATTAGTCTCACATCAAACTAACCCATGATGTCACTGGTATGACTCAGAGTACACTACTACAAAATAGGCCTTTAACAACACTAAAAATAGCCATTATCAGCGATAGAGAAGTGCTAACTATTAGAGTGAGATTAGATCCCTATACTTTTATCAGTTCTTATTGAAGCACAGATAAATGGGGCGTACTATAGTGTGCTGAAACAACACACTACAACACTAGTGTATTATACTGTAACAGAACACCACAACACCAACAACACAACAAAATCAGAAAAATCAAGTACCAATACAGAATTTTAATGACATAAAATTTACAACACAAATACAAGAAAAAAACACTATGTTATAGGAATTTTAAACATTGTTTTATACAATTACATAAGTCATAATTGTTACATACTTTCAAAAACAGTAGTGTTCCATTGGGTTTTGATTCGAACACCTACTCAAGAAAAAAATGCACCTTTATAAGAAAATAATTCATACATTAATAATAATATAAATAAATAAATTAACATAAAGTGTTAATTTTAAAATAAACTTTGAGTCATACCAGGAACACAGTATATCAGATTGAGTTGTGGTTGATTCTTGCACGTCACACCATTTATTGTTCGTCTTCAAGAATTATCTCTATGAAAATTAACTAAACAAGCATAAGATAAAATGATAAAGAAATTAATTAATTAATATAAGATATAATGATGAGAAAATAATCTAGGCTTGTTTCCTCAGTTTTGGTGATGTGATGCACATTTTGAACTAAAATGACACTTAAATATTGAAAAGAAACACTTGGAGTCATACCGGTCACACCATGCATCAGATTGAGGTGTGGTTGATTCCTAAACGTTGTAAATGAATTATGGACCATTTTCCTAAAGTATAAAAATAATGTAAATGTTTTTTCTCAATTTTTAGTAATTTGGTTGTCATTTTTTCTAAAATTGATGTCAATTTTAAATAAAAAGATGCACTTGGAGTCATACCGGTCACATTGTCCTTCGGATTAAAGTTCAGATGATTCCTACTTATCCCAAATGACTTATGAATCATTTCTCTAAGGTATCAAAACAATTGGAATGTGTTCACTTAGTTTTGAGTAGGTGAGTTGTCCTTTTTACCAAAATTGATGACAATTTTAAATAAAAAGAAGCATTTAGAGTTATACTGGTCACATTGTGCATCTGATTGAGTTGTGGATGATTTCTATGCATCAAAAATGACCGATGGATAATTTTACTAAAGTATCAAAAAAATATAAATGTTTTTTGTTGGTTTCAAGTAGTTCAGTTGTTCTTTTTACTAAAATTGATGTCAGTTTTAAATAAAAAGACGCACTTGGAGACATATTGGTCACACCATGTGTTGAATTGAGGTGAGGTCGATTCCTATATGTCCCAAATGACATATAGAAGGGTTCCCTAAAGTATCAAAATAATATGAATGTGTTTTCTCAGTTCTGAGTAGGCACGTTTTCTTTTTTACTAAAATTGATGTAAATTTTGAATAAAAAGACGCACTTGGAGTCAAAATGGTCACACTGTGCATCAGATTGATGTGAGGATGATTCCTACATGTCAAAAATGACTTATTAATCATTTTACTAAAGTATAAAAACAATATTAATGTATTTTTTTTTTTTGAGTATGTTAGTATTCCTTTTTACTAAAATTGAAGTCAATTCCAAATAAAAAGACGCACATGGAGTCATACTGATCACACCTTGCATCAGATTGGGGTGTGGCTGATTCCTATACATAAAAAAATGACTTATGGATTAGTTTCCTCAAGTATCAAAACAATATGAATGCATTTTCTCAATTTTGAGTAGGTTAGTTGTCCTTTTTACAAAAAATGATGGAAATTTTAAATAAAAAGATGAACTTAGAATCATACTGGTCACACCGTGCGTTAGATTGGGGTTCGGTTGATTCCTACATGTCTTAATTGACTTATATAACGTTTTAATAAATTATCAAAACAATATGGCTGTTTTTTCTTAGTTTTGAGTACATGACTTGTCTTTTTTACTTAAATGTCATTTTAAATTGGAAACACGCACTTTGACTCATACTGATCACATTCTGTATTTAATTGATGTAAGAACAATTCCTACACATCACAAATGGCCTATGAATTTATTTCCAAAATTATCCAGAAAGTCTGAGATTGTTTGATTATTTTTCAGTGAGTGAAACCTTTGAACTAAATTGTCGATTTTAAACTCATAACATACACATTGAGTCACATCGAAAATATTGTGGATCAGATTGAGGTGTAGATGATTCCTACACATCAAAAAAGAAATATGGATCATTTTACTAAAGTATCAAAACAATACGAATGTATTGTCTTGGTTTCGAGTACGTCACTTATCCTTTTTACTAAAATCGAGGTCAATTTAAAATAAGAAGATGCACATGGAGTCATATTGGTCACTACATACGTCCTTGGTAGTTGTACATAATAAAAATATATATTTGTATAATATATATCTGTGTATTGTATAATATATATATTTGAATTTTTATTTGTGAAATATTTATCTTTATTTGTATAATATATATTTTTATTTCATATATTTTTGTAATATAATATATATTTGTGTTTCTATAATAAATATATTTTTATAAAATAATTCTATAATATTTTAATATATAATATTCAATATATATTTATTTACATATAAATATAAATTATATAAATATATAACAATTTTTTATTTTTTTAATTGTATACATATAGTTTTTTGTAATATATTTGTGTAACATATTTGTATAATATATATTTTAATAATATATTTTTATAATATATTTATATATTATATTTTCACAATATATTTTAATAATATTTATTTTTATAGTTTAATATATATTTATATTTTTATAATATATATATTTTCATAATGTATTTTTATAATATATATTTGTATTATATGTGTGTGTGTGTGTGTTTAAAATATACATGTGTGTGTCTATATATAAAAAATCCAATATTTTACACCTCTATCCAAAACCATGGAACTGTAATTTTTCAATTTTGATTCGTGAACCATGAATGAAGATAAAAAATTCTAATAGATCTTTCCAAACAATCAATCAACAAGCGAGGAGGATGAGAAGAAAACAAGATACCTTGGATTGAAGATGTGAATCATCCGAGCGAAAGTAGAGATATCGAAAGTAGGGAAAACATTCAAACCTTGGATTTTTTTTCCATTGAATCATTCAAGCATTGGATTTGAGCCTTGAAATTGTTCGGGACCAGATTCAACCCTTGATTTGAGCTTCAATTCAGACAGAGGGTGGCTTTTACGAAATGCTTCAAATATCATGCCGATTTGGCGACTGGATAGGGTTAATTTAAACAAATCGGGACACTTTTATCAGTGGTTTCAAAAAAATGCTGATAAAGATCATTTTTATTTGCGCTAAAAAACACTGATAAAGATGCAATTTATCAGCGCTAAAAGAGAGCTGATAATTCTCGTTCATTATCAGAGCTAAAAAGCTGTTGATAAATATTCCTTTTATCATCACTAAATAATCTAACAGTGATAAGATTTTATAACAATAATTACAAATATATTTATTATATTTATTATCATTTTATACTATGAAAGTTTAGGCCCTAAAGTTTTTATAAATTAAAATAAAAGTAAAGACAAAATAGAACATGGTTCAAACCAAGCACCACCATAACACGATGTCTGAAAATCTCAAAGGAAAAATCACAATCATTACCCACTAGTCCTGTTATTTGTTACGCCTATAAGACCAAAACTCAATGCAGTCAGTATATTGGCAAACGGAATCAATTTTTTTGACACAGCCTGTGGGTAGCGACTTGGACCAGAGCGCATCCCAAGTCTTCCGCTGATCTGTTGTCCCGATGCCATCCACACGTCCAAAGGTCCTCCCTTCGCTGGAGGTGGTCCCCGGATCACTCCCGAGGTCACCCCTATCCCACCGTAAAGGTTCATCCTGTCTCGTGCACCGTCACCAGCAGCACCCCTCTGCGCGTTGACCGCCGCCCTCAACCGAGGTTGTCTTTCGCAGGGATGAATCAGATCCACCAAGATCCCAAATCCATCTCTCCTGTGAATATCTTGTAATGGCAAAAAATATCATCTTCTCTCATGGGGAAAGATTGGTGCCTGATTATAATTTTATAATTTATTAAATATATCGTTATTTATTTATAATTTTATAAATACTTTTTTTAAAAATAATATTAATATCATTATATATATTTATATAATTATATATATATATACATATATTTAATAAATATATATAAATATAAATATATTAAATATATTCATTATTTAAATAAATTTATTATAATTTTATAATTATTTAAATATATATAATTATTTATTTTAATTATATAAATACTTTTTAAAATAATATCATTTATTTATTTATGATTATAAATATGTAAATGTATAAAAATAGTAAATTTGTACATTTATAAATATATTTATTTATAAATATTTTTTAAAAAATTTATTTTTATCATTTTTAATGAATATTTAATTTTAAGTGCATGCATGTTAAAAATGAGTGAAATTGAATAATTAAAAATGAGTTCACATTAACAAAATTGAAAAATTGTATAAGTGCGATTAATTAATTATAAATTATTTAAAAAATGGATATATTTTGAAATAAATACAGATACATATTGAAAATATTAAAACATAGTAAATATATATAAAATAAATAATAAAAATTGATTAAATTTCCAAAAAAATATATATTTGTGCATGTGTGTTGTATATAGGATTGCATTAATTACATATATGTGGAATCAATATAATACGTATGATCTATGTTAAATTGAAAAATCAAATGACATTCAATTATATTCATTACTCGATGCAATTAGTCAATATTTTTAATTTATATTAATTTTTAATTATACACCGCTATTTACTAAATATATACTATATATTAGTATTTTTAATTTATATATAGTATAATCAATTTATTCATTTTTATCAACAATTATTTAATTAATATATTTTTTTTAATTTTTTTAGTAAAATCATTTTTATTCTTCATTTATTTTATTATTTCATTTTATTTGGACTTTTATAGGAGTTGATAAAAGATACCATTATGAGCACTAAAAAAGCACTAGTAAAGGGCAACCTTTATCAATTTAAAAAATAAACCACTGATAAAGGCTGTCGTTTATCAATGTTAAAAATAAAGCGTTGATAAAGGGTGCCCTTTATCAATAGTAGGAAAAAAATCATTGATAAAAGGGTGGTTTTTATGATCACTAAAAGTAAGCATTGATAAAAGGTACCCATCATCATCACTTTTTACTATCGTTGATAAAGAGCCAAACTGAGAAAATGCATTTGGGCTATTTTGATACTTTATGGAAATGATCCATAAGTCTTTCTCAATGTGTATGAATTAAACACAACTCAATCTGACACATGATGTGACACTCTAACTGTGTCTTTTTAATTAAAATGGACATTAATTTTAATAAAAAGGACAAGTGACATACTCAAAACCAAGGAACACACATTCCATTTTTTTGATACATTTGGAAACCAATCCACAACTCCTTAATGCTGTTGTTTTGCTCCCGGCACAGCGCACGACCAGGGGTCGTGTGGAAGAGACATGCGCTACCCAACAATTGATTTGAGAAGGCTGAGCTCTGCTTAATCACTCATATCGGGTGCACCGTTTGCACCTCGAAACACCCAACGATTCCATATCCCGCAGTGCGTGGACCTGCTTTCCAAAGGCAGGCGTTTGCTGGATGGTTTGGCCAGCGATGCTTAAGAACTCACATTGGTCGAGAGGATGAGAATTCGGGCTCATCAAACCCTTTTGAGGGGAATTATTGCATGTTCCGGGACTCTCTTATAGATTTAAGACGTATTCATATGTTCGTGAATCTTTGGTTTATACCCAAACATAGTATCCACGGATTTAACCCTGGTGGGAAATGGTCAACTGGATGCAGGGGTTCGGAATCATTTAGGCATGAGGTTTACCATCCCTCGTTGGATTAATGACCCAGTGGAGTCGGGACTCATTGAGGCGGCGTTGGGATTAGCGCGGTGAACCGACGCGAAGATAGTCGGATCCGCCGGTTGTTGGGCTTGAACCTCAGGGAGGGTTCCTACGTACCCTGCCTAAGAAACAAGGATCAAAGTCCACATAGTTCGCATTGGTATGGGGCTTACGCTTTGAGGCGGGCCAAGGTGTGGATGATGGGCTTGAACCTCAGGGAGACTTCCTACGTACCCTGCCTAAGAGACAAGGATCAAAGTCCACGTAGTTCGCATCAAGTCCACCGTCGTGGTGTAGGTACCACGACCATCACAAATCTCTAAGCCCACGTGAGTCATGCTCGGTGTGAGAAATAAGATAATGCAATAGACTTGGCTAACCTCGCACTTTTCTCCCGACCAAGGGAAGGGGAGACAAACAACGAGTGGAGGAAAAGGCCGATGCCGCTGGACTCTCCTTCCCCCTGATGTTCGAGGAAGGTAGAGGCCGCGCGGCAGAGCAATGAACCATCCAGGTTAAAAGGAGCGGGGTCATTGGCTTCCGGAAAAGATGGCGTGGGGCTTACTCCAAAAGAGATGGCTAATGGCGACAGAGGCCACCAGGAGAGGGACTTGGCCCCAAAGAAGGATAGAGCAGCACCCTTCCCCACTACGTCCCTTCTTGGTCGTATTGGTGGGGAAGTATGGAGGTGCATGAGGATGGCTTCCTTATGAAGGGTATGCCGCCCCCTCTCTAGGGAGGGGAGAAGTGACCGACCACTGAAGCGTGCATTCCCTCATCCTGGTGAGTAGAGGCAGAAAGGGGGCTCTCGGGCTTAGACCCCGCATTACCGTGGGAATGTGAACCCAGACATGTTTCAGGAATCCGCCCAAGGGCTGGGGCAACCCCTTCGCCTTCGCTTACCGTGGGTATGTGAACTCAAAAGGGCACGCTGATATGCCTACAGGTTACATCATATCGGTCTGGTGGCTCTGGTGGAGGCCTCGACTCAGGGCCGATGAATGAGCCAATGAGGAGGTTGTGAAGGATCAGACCGGATTGGAATTGGAAGGATTTTATCTCGCTCGGGGAATGGGAACTCCAAAGGTTTTGGCAGGCCACATAGGTGTTTGAGGGGTGGTTCCCTTCGCGTAGGGAGGTGCTACATGGCTGGAGAAGCCGTCTACGAGCTAGGGTGGTCCGCGGACTGAGAGGCCATCCGTGAACCCGGAGGGTCGGCGGACTGAGAGGCTGCCCGTGAACCAGGAGGGTCCGCGGACTGAGAGGCCGCCCGCGAACCAGGAGGGTCCGTGGACTGATTGGAATCCCTCGAACCAGGAGGGTTTGTGGCTTCGGGTTCGGCCTGCGTACAAGGTTGGTACGCGGAGGGGTCCATGCGAGCAGCGGCGGCCAAGGGCGGCGCCGATTGGAGATTCGTTGGTCAGGGCTTCGCCCGCGTAGGAAGGTGCTACGCGGTGCGACAGATCAGAAAAGGGGCATAAACTCCCTGGTCCATGGGTAGTGCATCCGTGTAGGGGCCATGGTTCGCGGTATTCTCTTTTTATGTTATTTTTGGTTCACGGTTCACCAAGTTACACATTTTTAGTTCCTTATTAATTTGTTTTCAGCTTTATACCTGCTCTGGTTCGCGAACTGGAACTTTGCTCTTTGCAAAATCTTAAGCTCCTTCATTCGAAATCCTTCCACCCGAATCTGATCGATCCCCCCTCAATCTCCCCCTTCGGTATCCTTTTATAGAGGGGAGGAAAATGGATCTATTGGGGTCAAGCGGCACCTTTTGCGGAGGCCCACGACCGAAAACCCTGCTAATAGATGACTTGGTCAATTCATAACTCGCGGGGCATTAAACACTCCTCCCCTGCGAACCAAACTCGGGGATCACTTCATGGCCGTGGAGGGTTCCACATCCATTTCGAGAATGACAGTAGAGGCGGTTTGGGCCGGTTGACGCGGCTCACGGCTGGGGTGGTCCAGAATTGTGAACCGGGTTAGCGCCTGTCCTGCCTCGCGACCGCGGAGGATCTCTGCCTCCATCTCGCGAACGAGGCTAGTCTGCGGAGGGGAGCGGTTCGCTGAACCAGCTGCGTAACACTTGGGCCGGTTCGTGGACCGGTTGTTCCTTTTCCAATTTTGAGCATTGGCCTCCTTCCCTTGCCCAATTATTTGAGGGAAAATTGGGTAGAATCTCCCTTGATTTAAAGGGGATCATCATTCTCCTTTGCGAATTTTTCAGGACCCTACTAATGCCCCCCATCGGAATGAGGTCCGATCAGAACGAAGAGGAGGCTATTACGATGTAGAGTGGTCCTGAAAATTGGGTAGTTCATGGTAGAGATGTGGACCCGGTAGGAGACCATGCCTATAAATACGGAGGGCCCTTCATTTGTTTTCTACCGGATTCTTCATGAATACCAGCGCTCCTTCTCTTTTCTACCTCAGCGTGCTTGTTCCTTCATGAAACACTTCGTCCGCGAACCAGATGCTACTTCTACGAACCATTTATTGTTCGCACCATTCTTAATCCGTAGACCAACATCCCAACCGTGAACTAACTCCTTTAATTAATTAAAAAGTAAGTCACGACGGGCCGTAGAGGAACTCGCTTCGCGGTTTTGGTGCTCTGTGATTTCGATTTTCCGCGATTTCAATGCTCGGCGAACTAAAATCTTCTGAAATTTTCTATGTTTTCCGAAAATAACCACTTAAATTCGGGATTGAAATTCAGCGGAGAAACCTGGTTCACGATTTTCTGGCCAACGCTCCACGGGCCAGAGTATCGCGAACTACTTCCGCGCAGGGTTGGCTCACGGAGTGTAGTTATTGCGAACCATCCTTCGAGGCCTCCTCACAAAATTTGGTATTTTTGTCTGATTTTTTTTTATTTTGGACTAACCACTTGTTGACTTTCATTGTGCTGGTAGAAAATATGGTTCCTCCTCGTTCTGCACCTAGTCCTGCCACCAAGCCCCTCTCAATTGGCGATCAATGCCTAAAGGACATGGCCAGCTCTGTTCAGGATAGAATCCTCCACTCCCCACTGTCTTCCTTTCTTGCCGGTCGGTTCTCCAAGTCACACCAGGAGTACCCCTTTTCTAATATCCTTCCTGCCTATGGGTTCTGTTTGATGTCCGATACCCCGATTTCGGTACCATCCCGTGACAACAATCCTAAAGCATGGATATTTACTGCCACTATCCATCAGTTCATGATACCTGTCAGCGGTCGGCCTGCCCCAAGGGATACAGCTGTCGGATTTGTGTTGAATCACCTTCCAGTATCTCCGACAGGGGAACAACGTCAACAGGAAGGAACAATTCACTACTACCGGAGAATTTCCCGCAATGCCATGGTAAGCAACCAGCATGACTAGTCAGCGAATCGGGACCTCCGGCTTGGGAGAGCATTTATGTCCTTGGATTGGGGGTGGCCCTTCTGGGTCCGCCAAAGCTGTGTGGAGTTTGAGGCAGAATTGCGAGTCGTAGGCTTGTATGAGGCTGCCTGGGTGTCCCAAACCTATACCTACCGGCCTCAAGCCCTTGCCAGGAAACTTATGAGCCGTTGGAGTCCAGACACCAACACCTTCCATCTGGTCCACGGGGAGGTGGGCATTAGTCTTTGGGACGTCTTTCAGATTTCAGGGGTCCCCATTATTGGGGGTATGTATGACGAATTCCTACCTCCCCCTTATATGTGGGATGAAGAAGGGAGAACCCCTCCCTTGGTGAAGCGGCTCATCGATCTGGCCCAAGAATGTTTGAAGGATACATCTCTGAAAAAGATTTTCCATGGTTGTCACGAGCATTCGAAGGATACGTCTCTGAGACAGCTTGTCCTGTATCATGACTGGATCAAGGATTTTTACAGAGAGAGTCTGTCTGTAGCTCTCCCGCGTAGGCCCACAACCTGCCCTAAAATGGAGTCCCGAAAGTAGATGGGCAACTATTGGATGAACCTAGAGCAAGGCCAATTCAACGACTGGGGGTGGGAACTTGTTCCAGAAGTTGATCGGCTGCTTCACCTGGCGGCATTTCTGGCCAAGTTTTTGAGCGGCTGGCTATTGCTTGTACGTGAGTCTAGCGGCGTGCAGGTCTCTACCTTTGTCATGGCGGCACAATTGGCTACTGGCAACATTATCAACTTAGGCGTCCCAGTACTGGCCATGATTTATTGGTTTCTTGGTAATATTACCAACAGGAGCTGACCAAACCGAGTGGGAGACCCTTTTAAAATTCTTTGGGGATGGCTAGGCGTACATATTAAGAACTGATACACCTTCATCAACCCTCTTGAGATTCTGGGCACCAAATTCTCTCCATACTTGCAGTTGACCAGCGGGGTTATGCCCGAAGAGTGGGCAACCCAAGAGAAGGATAATCAACAGACATTTCAGAACAGGCATCTGCTATCGAGTCGAATCTCGAGTTATGATCATTTCAATTTCCATCCATTTTCTTCCCCAACTGGTGCAATAATAAATACCATAACAGAAGAGTTTAGCAAGCGGGGATACCTCTTTTCCCTCCGAGAGGGTATTCTGGTAGCTCGTATTGGCGGGGAACTGATCTGCAAGGGGTACGCGCCTTGCCGATTCGGGCATCAATTTGGCTGCGTCCAGGCACTGTGTCCTCCCGCACTCAATGGTGCCTGCGAGAATCATCATTTAATGGTGGCCAGGAAACTGTGGTTAATGTTTACCCGGGAGGATACCGGCTGCGAGGTTATGACCCCCACGCTTGCAGACTCCATGCCCTTCTTATCCAAGAATTATGCTGACTCCTGGGTACAATCATACCCAAATGGCCACCTAGGGACGTTGGTGCCTACCATATCAAGTACCAAGCCATCAAAATGCAAGAGGAAGCGAAAGGGGGATGATTATTCAACTAGTTCGGGCAAATTCCTTCACCACCCTGTTGGTCCCATGCTTCTGGGGAAGATTTTAACAGACAGAGGTGTATCCTCTCATGCCCTCGAAGCTGCCCGAGGGGGGTTGGTTATTTCTGAAGATGCTGCCTTCCTGATGGCCCGGGGCCAATGGGACGAATTCAAAGGTCGATCATCCTTTCGTAGCAAGTACCCCCGTTCTCTGTGACAGTATCTTCAGGAATCAGAAGTGGCATTTGATAGGCTGGGCTACATATCAGCCCTTGTTGACATCCTTTATGATGTTGACCCAGAGCGGGTCAATCAGTATCTCCAGGATCTCAAAGCCTATATTTACGTGCGCCAGGGTTACACAGTATTAACCCACTGATTCCAAGACATGATGCACCCGATGACCGATGAGGAGGGGGGAGGAAGTGACCACTCTTCAGGGGGTGATGATTTTGATGATCTCCCCATCATGGATGAAGTAAGGGAATTCCCCTCCCTACCTGTTAGGTCCCGTCCACAGGTATCCCTAGAGAGTTCTAGGGTGGCGATGAGATCCTAAACACAACCACGGCCATTGGCGCCCCTACCAGCCCCTGCCGCTGCCCGACCCTCTCAGGTTGATCCTTCCAGGCTAGCCGTTCCCATTACGACCGCATTCCCAGACACATGGAGGATTTGGGATGAACTGATGTCCAGGGGATCAGATGAAGAGGTTTGAGAATCACTCCAAACGATCCCTCTTAAGCTCCCAAGTATTAGGGTTATCTTCGCTTCTCCACACCTGCAGTTGGAAGATGATTTGAGTGAAATACTCGTGTCATTGAGGGAGATGGACACATACATGCGCTCACTCTGAAACCGGCTCTATGGGACCACCTGGGTGTCCATGATGATTAGACATCCTTAATTGTCCGACCCTGAAGAGGAGGTTTCTCTGCTCACCCATTCTGGCTTTCTTCCTCCTTTATTGTAAAGGTTCTAAGGTTTCTCCCCCCTCCTCCTTTTTTTATGCTGGGTGTCGAGGAATCCTATGGGGAAATTCCTTCCCCAGAGTATACTCCTCGTGGGACCGCGGTAGGTGAACACACGTTCTCAGCCACAGGGATCACCGAGGAGGGATCTCCTGGCACAACTGAGCTTATGGAGGCGACCATTGCAGACCCATCTAGGGTCTTTCCTCCTCCGGATCCTCCCAGTGTTTCGAGTAAGGAATTATCCTCGGGGCAGATCCAGAGACGTCAGTAGGCATCCCATTTGTCGGAACGACTAAGGCAGGGGACGTCGGGTAATCACGACTTCTCGTTTCCTTGATTACCGACTCATATTCTCTGATTCTATCAGTTGTTGACTTTTCTGGTGCTACAGTGTAGGTCCTTTCAGAGACCTGGTCATGGCTACCCAAGAGACTGTACCTCCTGCCCATTTATCATCTAGGGGATCACCCACATCCACCCCTGAGCATGATGAGACGGTGGGATCCACTGATGGGTAAAATTACATAGATGCTTTCCTTATTCCTTCATCCACCAAAGATATGTCCAAGGAGGGACAACTGGAAGCTGGGACTACCACCGATCCTACAACCTCTATAATTGCGGGCGAGGATGGGGTTCCGATGATTACCGAAGAGGCCCCAAATCTAACGGGGCCAGCTGCCTCAGACCCAGTTGGTCCTGTGGTGATGGAGGAGGAGCCTGCCATCATGCTAGTCATCGGGTACCCAGAGCGGGCCATCATCTTATTCACCGGGGGAGTGATTTCCCTGGTATTGATCTTCGTAGCTGATTGCTTGGGGGAAACTTTGGGAGTTTCTGGCCTTGGGTATGGCTACAGGTCATGGGTGCCTCTGGGGATTCCCAGGGCTCCTCTACCTTTTGAGGATGTATCATCTTCCTCGAGTGGCCGTCACGAAAGTGCAGATCTTGAGGATGCCGACGCCTTGGCGATCAGGAGTAAGTTTCCTGATCTTTTGCCAATGACTCCATTTTCTTACCTTTTTTAATTAGGGGTACTTATCTGTCTGATTGAATCTCGAGCTTTAGGACCACAACCTTTGGTGTTGGCGATTGTGTTGTCAGACCCAACCATGCCTATGACCACAATTGTCGGGGGGTGAAGTTTCCGCAGTGCCAAAGTTTGTGGGTGAAACCGCATCGGGTCCCTCCTTGGTGACGTTCATCCTTGAATTTGTTTCCTAATCCAGGAGTGATTATGAGCCCGATCAACAAGTCCTTTTTAGTCTTCGGCTTGCTCGCCAAAGGGCCTGGGAGAAAATTTGGAAGCTAATCGCTCAAACTCCCTTGGTCGAGATGCCGACCAAATTACCGAGGCTATGCAATTTGTTTATGCTGCTGGGATTTGATGGATTTGTCTATCATGGTGTTTAGGACATAGTCAAGCAGGTAGTCACTGACCGGAAAAGGCTGGGTGATTTCGAATCTCACCTTTCCACTGCTCAATCTAAAGGCTACCTTTCCACGACCCGACAGCTACACCTAACAGAAGCTCATGAGCATGCTGGGGTAGTCATGAGACTTCAGGGAGAAGTTTCTCAGTAGCATTATCGACTGGAGGTGCTGAGGAGCGACATACAGTGGTTGCAGCAGGAGGAGACTAAAGTCACACCCGTAGTTGAAGAAGGGGAATGGAGGATGGAGGAGGAGTTAAGGGCGAGCTCTAAGGTAGAATAGGAGGCGGAAGCGTTGCGGGCTGGTGCAGAAGCCGAGATGACCTTGCTGCAGAATCTCTATCAAGTGATCGAGTATTCTCATTGGTGCATGATACAACTTTACGAATCCGTTGAAAACCTCCTGTAATAACCTTTCACGCTAGAGGAGGCTCCAGATTGTGGATTCCCTTCCTATGAACTTTGTTATGGAACAAGGAAATATTTCTCCTCGGTGCTCTTGTCATCTTCTCCTATGATAGAAATTATTTGGCAGGATTGCTACATATGTTAATTCCCTGAACATAGAATAATCAAAGTTCAGAACCATTGATAAAAATAAAACGATCTCTAACTTTTTCCTGGACCATGGGATCCAGCGAGCATAGTCTGACTATTGCTAGGGATTTTTAGAAAATCCCCACAAAATTTTTGTCTTTTTTTTTTAATGCCCTAATTTTTCCTGGTCTCATTTAGTGTGAACCTAGTGGGTATGGCCTGACATTTTCTTAGGTATCCCTTCTCAGGTTTTCGGCCTAATAGGCTTTGTGCCTCTTTTCTTGGGCGGTTTAAAGTCTCACCATTAAGACTATCATTACTGATGTTTTAGGTCGAACATATTTGACCAAGTATGGTGGGGAAAGGGATCCAACGAGGTTTGGTTGGTTAAAAGATGTCTCGATGTTCTTCAGACACATGTGGAGGGGGAATGTTTAGATTTGAACGACATGCAGGGCATTTCTAAAGGCATGGGAGCCATATCGGCGTGCAGAGGTGGGAGGAGCATCGCCTAAGGAAATCTTGCCTTTGGTAGACAGTCTAGGGGCGATCAATATGTAGAACCGCTGAGGGCATGATTTTCATAGTCGTGAAAAGGTGTCCTTAAGTAAATGACTCTTCATTTTTTATGGCCATAGGACTTCATGAATGTCCAGCTTATGGAAACCACCATGGGTGACTTGGAGAATTATGAAAACCACCGGGGGTGGCTTGGAAAGGGTATGTGACATCTGAAAGGTTTTGAGAACATCTGTATCAATCAGAAGTGTGGATGAAAGGTTCCTATCCTACGCATTTATCTAGTGTAAAGGATGGTTGGGGCTTGGCACAGTTTAAAGTCATGCCGATGAGACATCGTTTAAAATGGAACGAAATCTCCTGGTTCTCAGTAATATCTTCAAAGACGTTTCACCGTATTCAGGTAGGATTGTGAAAGAGGTTGGTAAACTGTAACTCAGAGGGTTTCTGAATCCCAGGATAGACATGGGGTCTCAGAGGCCAAGAGGCGTACGGAGAGAAGTATTGCCTAAGGAAATCTTGCCTTTGGTAGACGGGCCAGGGGAGATCAATATGCAGAGCCGCTAAGGGCATGGTATGCATAGTCATTCAAAGGTGTCCTTAGGTTACTGATTGTATTCCCCCGATAGCCAAGCAACTTCAGGGAAGTTGAGATTTGGGACCACCAGGGGTGGCTTATGAGAGTTTGTCTTTTTCTGAGTACAGAGTATGGGTTATGATGAGAGGGTGCCTCAATACGGGGGAAACATCTAGACTAAACTTCCCGAGAATGGGTGAAGTAATCCCTTATCACTCAAGTGTGAGACGGTGGCTTATGCAGGCTTGACCCATGCACTGAAGGATAGAGAAAAGCCTCCGTTCCTTACTGAACCCGTGATGGGTTTTACCATGAATTTTAGTGTCGTGCGATAAAGACGAAGAGAATTATTAAAGGATGCTGTGCAGTTTAATGTCATGCAGCGAGGATGGGGGACATTTTTCTTTCCTTATACAATGCTATGCAGTTTAACATCGTGCAACAAGGACGATTGACCGTGCATTTTAACGTCGTGTGGTAAGGATGAGGAGCATTATTAAAGGATGTTGTGCAATTTAACGTCATGTAGCGAGGACGGGGGGGGGGATTCTTCTTTCCTTAGTGAATGCTGTGCAGTTTAACGTCGTGCAGTAAGGACGATTGAACGTGAAATTTAACGTTGTGTGGTAAGGATGAGGAGAATTATTAAACCATTGAAAATACTTTTTGTTGGAGGAATTCCCCGGGATGTTTAATGCTTGGTCTTTGCAGCCTTGCGCCAAGCAGCCAAGATTTGCTTTGTTCCGTTTAACGTCATGCGGCAAAGACATAGTTAAAAAGGTCACTATTGATTAGAATGTAACTGGGCTGGATTATCCTGGCATGTCCAAGATGTGTATGGGGGTTGATGGTGTAAATCATGGTTCTGGGGCTTCCTAGATCAGGAGAGATGACATGGAGTCTCTGGGTCCGATAAGCATACGGAGCTAGGAAGAGTGTCGCCCGAGGAAATCATTCCTTTGGTAGATGAGCCAATAGCTATAAATATGTAGAGCCTTTGAGGTCATGGTATGCATATTCATGCAAAGGTATCCCTAGGTTGATGAATTTCCACTTCCGATGGCCATAAATGGTTATGAAGATCCGCAATTATCTGGGCCATGAAGTCTATCATTGGGGAAGGGAATATCTGGGAATGTTGGGGATATTCATCCCTGGTTGCTGTTAAAGCTTAAAGAGCCCCCCTGCACTGATTTATTTTGCACATGGGGGTGTACCTTCACTCCATGCAGTTTAACGTCGTGCGGTAAGGACGAGGCACTCCTAGTTTAGTGGTCATAGAGCATGGACCATTGGGTGACTATTGCTGTAGTCACTCTAAGGATAACTGAGTCAACATGCTCTGATATACTTGGGACAAGGTGTGGGATGAAGGTCGTAAACTACAACTTTGAGTTTTACCGAATCAGGAGGTGTGGTGTGGGGGATCGAGGCCAGTAAGTGTACGGAGCTAGGAAGAGTGTCGCTCAAGGAAATCTTGCCTTTGGTAGATGAGCCAGGGGATATCAATATGCAGAGCCGCTGAGGGAATGGTATGCATAGTCATTCAAAGGTGTCCCCGGGTCGATGACTTTCCACTTACGATGGCCATGAATGGTTATGAGGATCTGCGATTTCTCACAGTGTAGAGTTGGGCACGTGGGGATAATGGCGTTCGAGTATATAAGAAAAATCCTCACTGAAATTGTTCGTTGAGTCAAAGTAGCCTAGTCGTGGCTTGATGTTCATTGATACAGGTCGTCACGTGAACCACGAGCGGATACATAGGCCAACCAGGTAGGGGTACCTTGGCAACATTTGGATGTGAAAAGGAGAATGAACTTGTAAACCACTGCTCCGTAAATTTTTGGATCGGGAGATGTGATATGGGGAATTTGAGGCCGGTAGTCATATGGAGCTAGGAAGAGTGTTTCTCGAGGAAATCTTGCCTTTGGTATACGGGCCATGGGCTATCAATATACAGAGCCGCTGAGGGAATTTTATGCATAGTCATGCAAAGGTGTCCATGGGTCGATAACTTTCCGCTTCCGATGGACATGGATGGTTATGAAGATCCGCAATTATCCGGGTCATGGAGTCTGATGTATAGAGAGGATGCACCCAAATGTGCAAGGGGTATTCCCATCTCGTTTCACTGTATATCTTGGGTGGGTCATGATCAAGCCCGTGCAGTTTAACGTCGTGCGGTGAGGACGTATTCCGTGAAGTTTAACGTCGTGTGGTGAGGATGACTTCCATGTAGTTTAACGTCATGAGGTAAGGATGGATTCTGTGTAGTTTAATGTCATGCGGTAAGGATGAAGTACACACCCCGTTCAGGTCTAGACCATACACGGGGGAAAGGGAGCATTTCTAAATCTTATTATTCGTGCAGTTTAACGTCGTGCGGTAAGGACGACGAATACACCCCGTGCAGGTCTGGCCCATACACAGGGGAAGGGGACATTTTTAACTTCTATCCCACCTGGAAATGGTTGGGTTAGGATAGTGGATCCCAGCGTCGCTACGTATCCTGAAAAGGCAGGAATCAAGCCGTATGTAGTTATCTTCTAGATACACCCTGTGCAGGTCTGGTCCATACATGGGGGAAGGGGGCATTTTTTTTTCTTCCCCTCTTTTTTTATTTGAGGGGTGGTTGGGCTAGGAAGAGGGGTCCTGGCGTCACAACATATCTTGCGAGGGCAGGAATCAAGCCACACGTAGTTCTCTAAAAGACAATACACCCTATGTAGGTCTGGTCCATACACGGGGGGGGGGGGGCATTTTTAAAACATCTTGTCCATGCATTTTAACGTTGTGCGGTGAGGAAGAAATAATTTTAGTTTAAGGTCATAGAGTTTGGACCATTGGGTGCTTGGAAGCTTAACATCATGCAGCTTGGATGAAGAATACACCCCGTGCAGGTCTTGTCCATACACGGGGGGAGGGAGCATTCTTAACTATTATCATCCATGCAGTTTTAATGTCGTGAAGTAATGACGATGGGTATTATTAGATTCTTTGAAGTTTAACGTCGTGAGGTAAGGATGATGGGGTATTATTAGATTCTGTGTAGTTTAACGTCGTGCGGTAAGGATGATGGGGTATTATTAGATTCAGTGTAGTTTAACGTCATGCGGTAAGGATGAGGGGTATTATTAGATTCCATGCATTTTAACGTTGTGCGGTAAGGATGATGGGGTATTATTAGATTCCATATAGTTTAACGTCCTGCAGGAAGGATGATAAATACACTTGGTCTCTATGTGAAATACTTCTTTAGGAATCTCACATTTGTAGGAGCAGTTGTAAATTGTCTGTCCATGGAGATCAGGGCATACGTTCCGTTGGAGTAGACCTTGTGTAAAATATATAGTCCCTCCCACTTGAGCTCCATCTTTGGAGTCTTCCTGCTGGGTATCATTGGGGTCTGGAGGACCAACACTAATTCTCCTTCCAAGAATGACCGAAGATGAACCTTTTTGTTGAAGGCTCATGAGATCCGGTTATGGTATACTTCCAAATGGTGAAAAGTGTGCAACCGCTTCTCATCTAGCCATTCCAATTCACCTAGCCTCTTTTCTGATTGCTCATCATTGGATAATTGATCACAAATGGCAATGAGGAGTGAGGGTAATTGGAGCTCAATGGGTAGGACCACTTTTGTTCCGTATACTAATGAGTACGGAGTAGCCCGAGTAGTAGTGCAGATTGTGGTTCAATTAGCCCACAACGCATGAAGGAGTTTATCCATCCATGAATTCTTGTCTTTTTCCACCATTTTCTAGAGAATGTTGGATAGGGTATTGTTGAAAGCCTCTATCTGTCCATTGACCGCGACATGGTAGTGGGATGAGTGGTTCGCCTTGATACCATACTCGTGGTATAGTTTCTCTAATTCCGCTGAGCAGAAGTTGGTGTCGTTTTCTGTCAGTATGGTATGAGGGACACCGAATTTGGTGATGATATTGGTCTTCACAAAGCTGACAATATTTCTTGCCCTGAGTTCTTTGAGTGGTATGGCTTCTGCCCATTTGGAAAAGAAGTCGGTTGCTGTGAGGATATACTTCAGCAATTTGGCCGTGGTGGGAGGATATGGTCCCATGATGTCCATCCCCCAAACAAAAAATGACCAAGAGTACTTGGATTGATGAATTAACTCCAGGGGTTGGTGTATGAAGTTGGCACAAATCTGGCATGAGTGGCATTTTGCGGTAAAACGCTCGCAGTATCTGTGGGCTGGTAGTACCCAAGCCTTCGAACCTAATGGGAAAGATTGGTCCCCGGTTGATGTGTTACACATGCTCCGGCATGTACTTAATTCATTACGACATCAATTTCTTCTCCATCAATGCATCTGAGGAACACTCCATCAATGCCTCGTTTGTAGAGGACCTCTTGTTGACCTGCGCCGCCATATAGGACAAAGTTGATTGCCCTTCTTCGTATTTTCTCTCGTTCAGCCCTATCTAATGGAAGTTCTCCCCATTGAAGGTAGTTTGCAATGGGGGTCATCCAGCCAGTGGCAGGAGCATACGGCTCGGGAACAGGACTGACTTCGTGGATTTCTTCCATCTTAGCTTGAACAAACTACAATACCATTCGATGGTGAGCAATACTGATAACCGTTTCATCCCGGCCTGGGTCAGCTAGGGCTGTGGCCGCATTGGATAATGCATCAACCTGAGCATTCTGAGACCTGGGAATATTGGTCAATGTTGGTTCTGTGGATAATTCCTCCATTAACCATTGGACATGGTCAAACAGGGGGATCAAATCCTCTTTTTTAAGAGCATAGTCACCATTGACTTGCTTGATGACTAGATCCGAGTCAACTTTTACCTTAAGGTGCGGTACTTGTGCCTGGAGTGCGAGCTCCAGGCCTGCAATGAGAGATTGATATTCCACTTTATTGTTGGTACATCCCTCTAACAGCAGGAAGGAATATGAAAAGACTGACTTTTCTGGGGACACAAGTATTATTCCCAAACCCACTTTGTTGAATCTGGGATCCTCTATCCTCTTCCCGGTTGGGCTTCGGGATGCGCCGTCGAAGTACATTTCCCATGCTGGGAACTCCTCTCGAACTGAGAAGATGTCTTCATCAAGTATCTTGGTGTCCGGTGTAGTGGTCCCTATCGAAGGGTGATCTGCCAGAAAGTCTGCTAATGCCTGGCCCTTGATGGCTTTCTGAGGCACAAACCAGATGTCAAGCTGTTTCAGAATGACTGCTCATCGGGATAGGCGTCCGGTTAGCATCGAGCGACTAAGGATGTACTTGAGCGGGTTACTCCACGAGATCAAATGGACTTCATGATGCTACAAATAATGTCACAGATTTTGAACTACAAAGACTAAGGCCAAACAACTCTTCTTGATATTTTAATATCGAGTCTTAGCATCAATCATGGTTCGACTGAGGTAATAGAGACTGTTTTCACTGCCGGCATCATTCTTTTGTGTGAGGAAGGCTCCCATTGACCATTCTAGGGCTGTCACGTATAGGATGATAGGTCTTCCTTCAACTGGGGTCTTGAGCACTGATGGGCTTAAGAGGTACTTCTTCAAGTTGTCGAACACCTCTTAACAGTCATCCATCCATTGGTACGTGACCCCCTTCTTCATTAACCTGGTGAAGGGAAAACATTTGCCTACCAGGTTGGCTATAAACCACCTAATATAGGCTAGGTGTCCTTGGAATCCCCTCAACTTAGTGAGATTTTAGGGAGGTGGTAATCTAAGGATAGCCTTTATCTTCTCAGGGTTGAATTCGATGCCACGATGGCGTACGACAAAGCCAAGGAATTTACCTAAGGTGACCCCGAAGGCAAATTTCAAGGGGTTCATCTTCAAGATATGCTGTCAGAGTTTGTTGAAGACAGTTCCAAGGTCTGACAGGTGATCCGAGTGCTATCTGGACTTGACCACCAGGTCATCCACGTAACATTCAATGAATTTTACCAGGAATGGTTTAAATATATGATTCATGGCACACTGATATGTGGCACCCGCGTTCTTGAGACCAAAGGGCATGACATTGTAACAAAATACCCCTTGAGGGGCCCTGAAGGCAGTGGTTTCTTCGTCTTATCAGGCCATCCTAATTTGGTTATACCCAGAATAGCCATCCATGAAGGATAGATCCTCATACCCGACCGTTGAATTGATTAATAACTCAGTGACCAGGACTGGGAAATCATCTTTCGTACAATGCCAATTGAGATCTCTGAAATCAATGTAGACATGGATTTGTCCGTTATTTTTCTTGACAGAGATGATATTGGCCAACCAGATGGGGTATTGGACCTCCCGAATGAAGCCTGCTTTAATGATATTTTCAACTTCAGCCTCTATTTTGGAGGCATGTGAGGGATGTGTCCTTCTGGCAGTCTGTTTATAGCCTCGGTGGTCTTCTGGCAGACCTAGGTGGTGTGTTTCCACTTCGGGATCGAGTCCCAGAATTTCCGTGTAATTCCAGGCAAACACATCTCGATGTTTCCTTAAGAAGGAGGTATATACCTCGTGCTGTTCGGGAGACATGGCTACACTAATGAGAGTGGGCCTCGGGTCTTCCTCGGTACCCAGGTTTATTTACCTGAGCTCGTCCACAGTGGTGGAGATACCTTCCTCAAATTCAAGAGGTGCATCCCTAAGATATTCCCCCTCTTCTTCTCCCAAATCCTCATCTTCTTGATCCGATGAGGAGAGAGATCCTAACATGGGCTCTTGGGAGTCTGGAGGCGAGGTGTCATGGGCGTCCTTACTCGAGTTTTCATCCCCAGATTTAGGGCTAGTGGATGTTCCCACATTGACATGCTCGGCCGTTATGGCTGAAGTCATGAGGATATCCGAGTGCATGTCCGGAATTGAACTCCTACCCTCAACATGGTTTATGGGCAGGACATAATCTCCGCCAAGCTTCCTGAGGGGGTCATCAGGAACCATTTCTCAGACATTTGGAGTGGGGATCCAGTCAACACCATCAACCCAAGGCTTCTTTTTCTTTTGCTCATAGAACCCGACGTCAATGTAATGTGACTCGGAGAGCTCGAAAGGGGCCTTGTCGGCGTGCAATGTTTCACTTTGTCCATTGACGCAGTACTTGATACACTGGTGGTATGATGAAGGAATGACCATGTGCTTATGGAGCCACGACCTTCCCAACAAGGCATTGAATGTTGTGCTCTTCCGGACCACTAGGAATTCCGTGTAGGCTACCAGGTCACCAAAATGGGTCTTTAGCTCAATTATTCCCATTGGATTCTGCTCGCTCTTGTCGTAACCCAACAGAGTTTTGGCTGAGGGGATTAAATCGTCCTCACTATAGCCCAACTTATGGAGTGTCTGTAGGGGAAGGAGGTTAACTCCAGAGTCATTGTCTATAAAGAATTTTCGGATCTCAATACCATTTAGTGTGCCAGACACATATAGTGGTCTGATGTGTCCTTTTATGATGGCATCCTCATCCTGATCGGTGAAGGAAATCACTGCATTGTATTCAGCCGGGTCAGTCTCCGTCCGGTAAATCAGGACGATAGCTACCTCGACTTGAAACTCCTGGGGGCTGATCAAAGCTTCTATAAGCTCCTCCCTATGGTCTGCTGACAGAATTAGGGCATCGAGGATTGATAGCTTGGCTGGTACCAATTCCAGCTGCTTCAGGATATTGTAATTCTGCTCCAGTAGCCGACGCTTCTCCATTTGCGGGAGAGTCTTAGCGGGTGCTTTGGGGGCTGGAGCATCTGACAAGGAGGGACCAACCGTGGGGTCGAATATCGATGGTGTTCCTACATTTTGAGTACTTGGCTCGGCTAGTCTGTTTGTGCACACTAGGCGGCCAGACACTTGCTCCTCCTCTGGTGGGTATCGTAGAACAATAGGGCTAGAGTGGCTGATTGTGGAGGTGGAGGGACTTTCTTTCTCCTATTGAGTCCATTGAAGGTCTCTCCCACAGGTTTCCGTGATATTAACGGTTTGGGATGGGGTCCAACCGTAGGGTTGGTTTTGGCCGCAGCTGCGCCTCCCCTAGTATCATCTACCTCTGCGATTCCTCCTCCCGGCTCCTCATGCATGGAACTCGGGTTCATAACTATACCCTTCGTCGGGGGACTATTCCATGAGATGGATGACATTGATGGAACCAAATATTGGCTCCTCATCCTCTGACAAGACAACTTGGTCAGTTGTCCGTGATGGTGCCGTTTGGTGGGTCAGTGCCCGTGGTGCCAAATCTGAGGGCATATAATCTACCAGGGTCGGGACTAACTTTGGCCCCGCTGTGGACTGATCCTCTTGCGATTGTTTCTTCCTTCTTCAATTACGCTTGGATGATCGGATCGTGGATGATTGTGAGGCCAATGCTGTCAGCTGTACGGTGTCAGGGGCTGTTGGCGGCAACACTGGCTGTTGTAGTTGAGCTCGGAGTATGCCCTGGGCTCGGTTGATAGTCTTCCAAGTCATCCAGTCATCGAATTTCTACCACTGCTTGCTGGTGAATTTCTGCCACCCCTCTTCTTTGTTAGAGTCGGTGGTAGAGATACATGCCACATGTGCTGGGGGTGGTCCCAACTCGACCTGTCCAGAGTCTACTATCCTCTGCAGGAGTTCTTTGAAAACGAAGCATTCTCGGATATTGTGCCCCAACATTCAATAGTAGGGGCAGTAATCTGGCCTGTCATCACGACAGACTTCTTCAGGTTTCCTTGGCTCCGGGAGGCAGAGCAAGTTGCAATTCATGGAAGCAATGAAGTATCCTCGAACTTGATCGTCTTGGAATGAGTATACTTTTTTTCTTCGTTCCTTAAACTGGTTCCACTTCGGTCCTCTCTGATCATCCCGTTTAGGCAGAGGTGGAAGCTGATATGCAGGAGGCCCTTGATGATTTGGTGGAGGCCTAAGCGGTGGAGCGGGCACATGGGCCGGCTTGAGTGTGACAATGGACACTTCACCTCTAGGGGATCTTTTCGCAGGAGCCTGCGAGGCTATTCAAGACTTCGAATTAGTCCGCTGTAGGGAGTCATCAATTCTATGGGCAATGGCCAAGAGATGGCGGAAGCCAGTGGTGCACTCCACTGGTATGAGTGGTGTTCGCAGCTCATCTCGAAGATTATCGATTCATATGGCTAACATCTCATCTTGAGGCATTGGCCTATTCAGGGAATAGGTCAGACCTTTCCATATGGCGATGAAATCTAAGACCCTCTCGTTCTCCCTTTGCTTGCAGTTCATGAGGTCGCTGACCGCTGTTTTAGGAAACGTTGAGCTGAAGTGGAACAGGAACTGCTGCTGAAGATCCTCCCAGCTCTTTATTGACTGGGCTGGCAGACTCGTATACCAGATGAAGGCAGATCCTTGCAAGGTCCGTACGAAGCATCAGAGTTTTATAGCTTCTTGTTGTTCCGAAATCCCCATCATAGGGTTGAAATAAGACACGTAGTGCATCAAATGCTATTCCGGATAGCCCGACCCATTGAAAATAGGGAATACAGGGAATACAGGGCTTCCAAAATTGGGCGGAGGTGGTGTGTTGGTCACCCAATCTGGGTAGGGTTTCCACTCTGGCTGTATCAGAGCGCGTCGACCTTCCATCGCTTCCAATCGATCTGTTAGTGCCTCGATGGTGTTGGTGAGACCCTGGTTTACATCCTTCTGGGCTCGGTCTTGGGCAGGCGTAGCCCGAGGCATTTCCTGAGGATCCAGATTGGCTGGCACCAGGGGTGCATGTTCTGTTTGTGGCACCTTCGGAGGGTTCAGGCGTACTCACTCCGGTTGCTTCCTGAGTGGAGGTAAGTATTGGTATTCATCCGAATCTACATTTAGGTAGTTGGAAGGGTCGGGCGCCTCGTTGGACGGGAGCCCTGACCTTGTTTCGTTTCCCAGGGAAAACCTTAGTCTTTGAGGTGCACTTTTTGGGAGTGCATTATGTGGATCCTCTTGGGACGCACTTTCAATAAGTCGGTTTCTCTGAAGTAGCTCGGTGTTAAGCCGCCTCAATTTATTCATCTCCTATTCCTATCGAGCGAATCTCTCTTTGAGCATGAGTGTCTCATCTTTTTCGAGAGAAGGAGGTGGGTTAAGGGTAACCAGTACTTTATTCTTATCCTTATTGGAAGCTCGCTGGGCAGGCAGATGAGGGTTGGCTGGAAGGACGACCATATTTAGGGCGGCCCTCTGGTTCCGGGTGTGCACACCTAGTGGTTCGTTGTGAGTCACAACCTGACCGGAACTATCGTCTCTTGATCCATCCTGATTCACATCATCTCTGGTGTCACCCTTGGGGTTAACCTCAACGATGTTGATAGATGCATATCACGGGGCGGAGAAGATTTCATCTTCCAAATAGGAAGAGGATCTCCCGCGTCTTCTGCTGGCCTTCCCCTTCATGACCTGGGATTGCCTTCAGACTTCTTGACGAAGGGTGACGCGAAGAGTTCTTTGATGCGACCATACAGTGCACCTTCCTCTCAGAGGGGATGATGATTCAAATGACAAGATAGGACAAGAACATCCTCTTTTGGTTGTCCTCCCTAGATGAGAGAATACTGACTCTCGTGGGGGAGGTTGTTATTGAGGGGGTAAAAATGCCCTTAGCCTTGAGGGATGGTGTTGGCTCCGTTCCATGGACGTTGAGTCTCTTCCCATTTTTATTGGTCTTATGGGGGAATTTGTTGTTAAAAATTCCCCCAGACCTGCAGGCTGGGGTTGACCCTGGATAATGGCAGTGGCTGCTGCTATTGCTACCTGCCTGATCTTGCGTGCCCCCATTCAGGGGTGAACTAGGTTTGGTGCCGAGTTCTTCTGTGAACCCCTCCCTTCTGGGGAGGCAGGCAAAGATCACTGATTGGACTCTCTTAGGTGGGAGGCCTGTTGTATACTCCTGGTGGCCTGATTCAGGAGTTCTTGAATAAATTGTTCCCGTCGGTCCTGACTCTTCTGGGACTTACTCAAGGCTTGAATCTGTTGGATGTGTTGCCTTTCCTGAACAGAGAGACCATTTGATTTCCATCTTGACGTGATGAAGTTTCAAGACACCACACCGAATGGGGTGTTCTGGGTGGGGATCAGAGTGAAATGCAGAGCTCCATGTTCTCTCCATCCCCTGATATGGACTCCTGTCAGGGCGTCACCGATGAGGGGACATAACTGGTGCAGCGCACGGAGCAAGCCATCTCCATGTTTCCTTTACGCTTCTCGGGTCACTGTTGCCGTGCTGACGGAAGAGATTCCAGGTCGATGTGACGTAGGAGGTCTCCTATTGTATTGACATGGTCTATATACCCATCGTAGGGTAGGAAGCGTGATTTCAGCTAGTGGAGGGTTACCCATATATTATGGCGAATGCCGTACACGCATTCTCCCGACAATTCTCTGGGTATGTCGAATTGAGAGGTGGCCATGGGCGAAAACATAACTGGTATATCATCCCTGGCCAGTCATTTCCTTAGGTGCAACATGTCGGCATACTCCTACGCTAGTGATTCCTCTACCTGGTCAGCCCAACTGAGATGCCCGCCGATAGTGTGGTTGGAGGCAATGGGACTAGTTAGTGCTGAATCATTATTTGGGAGATTCTGAGGTGGTTCAGAAGATGAACGTGGCCCCAGAACGTCTCCCGATTGAAGAAGGATGTTGTTGGTGATTAACTGGGAATATGACATACTTGATTCCGTCCTTCTGAGTGCCTTGACATATGAGGAATTTTCTGTGCTTGATTCGGTAGGGGGATGACCTTCCCGTCGACATGATATGTCATTGCGGGGAGGACCTTCGCAATGGAAGTCGTAATGGAAATGACTACCACTACTGCTTGACGCCTCACTAGATAGAGTACTTTTGCAGTGCATACCCTAGGGAGGACCTCCAAGGCATGTCGCAGCAAGGGGAGGACCTTATGGCTGCGTAGCGTTGTTACGGGGAGGGCCTTCGCAACAACTGCCATTATGGTGAGGATGACCATCATGGTTTGATGTTTGATGTGCATCCTGGGGAGGACCTTCAAGACACACTGTGACAAGGGGAGGACCTTCTTGTTGCTTGGGTCCACTGCGGGGAGGACCTTCGCAATGGCGGTCGTGGTGGTGAGGACTACCATCACAGCTGCTATAATGGAAAGGACTACCATTACAGCTTCTGCAGGGAGAATATCTGCGGGGTACACCCTGGGGAGGGCCTTTAGAATGTACCGCAATGAGGGGAGGGACTTATTGTTTCTTGACGTCTCTACGGGGAGGACCTCCGTTATCAGGGTGGCGAGGACTACCACCATGATCTGATGCCCGGCTACGCAGAGTTTCGTTGCAGCATAACCCCTGGGGAGGACCTTCAGGGTAGGCCAAGACAAGGGGATGACATTCTTGTCGTGATGAGTCATCACTACAGGGAGGGCCTCCATAGCTACGACTATGATAGTGAGGACTACTATCATAATCTGTGGTGCCATTGCATGGAGAGTGTTTGCAGCATATACCCCGGGGAGGACCTTTAGGGTGGACCGCAGCAAGTAGAGGATCTTCTTGCTGCTCGATCTTCTGGCCACGTGGAGGGTTTCTGTGACTCGCATCAAAAGAGGAGCTCTCGTGATCGATTGTTATATGCCCACGAGGGAGGACCCCATGGGTTCTCAGGGGAGGACCTTCAGAGCTGCTGGTAGTGAGATTGCTGGGAGGACCTTTGCAACTGCTACTACCACTCCCATAACATGGTAATGGGTGGGAATGGTTCTGAGCCTTTGATATATGCTTAGTGACATTGGGAACCCTAGCTTCCAGCAGAGTAGAATCATGAACTCCCTCTTTATTTTCCGGCTGACTTCAGTGCGTTCGGGGTGCTTTCTTGCAGACAGCGGGGACCGTCTGTTGTTGACAACGACCTTCACCTTTGGGTCCCTATCTAATTGGGTCCCGTGATGCTGTCAGGATACGCCGAAGAAAATATTTACTTTTAGCAGGGATATATGCCTGCTCTAGAACATCCACCGTGATGGACGAGTGTCCCCCAGTTGGAACGAGTGAAGCCGCTCGATCCGGCTGCCCTTGCATCATGGAATATAGCCGGAGACCCTCCTGGGTGGAATCAGGGATGCAGATCTACTCCGAGGTGGCTATCTCATCTCTTAGATGAGTCACATCAATTGGGAAGATGGGCTCACGGGACCAGGTCCTTGCTGTTGCCGCTGATGCAATTACATTCTGGAAAGTCTGCAAGATATGATATGGGATTGATACCTACTCCTCCATCATTTCCAGGATATGTAGAGAGACATATTTGTCTAGAATGGGTATGAAGGCCCATTCCGGTATCGGAGTAGGAATATCCTGCTCCAGTCCTCCAGTTGTCAGTCGGTACTGACAATTCTCCTGTGTCGGGGCAGGTGAACGAATCTTCCCCTGTACCGGGATACTCCAGTTTATCTCTCTGTTTGCCGCTACATCGGGGTGTCAGACTTTACTTGCATCTGCAGGGAGCTCGCCATACATTTGTTGGTTTCCCATCGTATCGAGTCGGTGTCCTTTGTTGGCGGGGAGACGTGCCCGCCGATTTATTGCCGCCACATCTGGGTGGCAGACTTTGCTGATCTCCACCATATCAGGATGGCGGGAATCAGAAGCATCTTCTAGGAGATAGTCCTACAGGCACCGGGCCGCCACCACGTCAAGCTGGTGGGCTTCACGACCCTGGGCAGGGAGAGGTGCCTGCCGGGTAAGTGCTGTCCTGCGTGAGCGATGGGCCTAATGGAGCTCGGAAGAGATGCACGCCGGCTCGTATGATGCCTCCATGTTTGGATGGAGGGATTGAGAGGAGTGAACAGATGTAGGTGCCTGTTCGTGGTACGTCTCCGTGGCTGGGAAACAGAGATCCTCCTCAGGGACCGGGGTGATGACCGGTCCCTGGTTGTACGTTTTCTGCCCTCATCAGGCAGTTCGAGGGGCCAGAGCTTAGGGAGCGTGGGCCTGAATCTGCGGGGGTACATCCTCCTTGGCATGAGGATATTGAGTCGCGACATGACCGCGATGACGCCCTTCGGCAGGGGCCTTGGAGCGGAACCCCTGTTCGGCAGGGATGAAGTCCTCAACGTCGACCTCATCTGCCTCCCTAAGATAAGGGAGGTACACATTGTCTCATTCCAGGGACAGACTCCCAAAATGGTTGGAGACAGTAACATGGGCTGTCTGGATCTGCCTTTGCGGCCACTGCTGGGCAGGCGACCTGCGAGTTATAGAAGATTAGAGGGCGTGCATGGCTGCCTCCACCATTGGGAGAGTACCGTTCAGGTGGTACTCTCGAATCAACATGTCTGAGACCCAGCATTGAAGAAACTGGGTGGGTGACGGGGTCCTCCGTAGGTGAGGATGTCCAGTCCTTGCGTTGTTGGAAGCGCGCGCTTGTGAGTTTCTTTGCGATGCCATTAGATCGAAGGGAGTTCTGAAGGTACCTATAAATTTTTCTAACAAATACAAACAGCAAACCCGTCAAATCAACATCTCATGATCCCATGCATAATTAATGACCTTGATTTCCCTCCTTGTATGTAAAAGGGGGCACAGAGCGAAATTACGTTAAATCTGTCATGCTTGGTTAATGATTCACGTCAGGTTCACCATTTTTTGTTTTTCTCCCTACACGGCGCATGACCGGGGGTCGTGTGGAAGAGACATGCGCTACCCAACGGTTGATTAGAGAAGGCTGAGCTCTTCTTAATCACTCTTATCGGGTGCACCGTTTGCGCCTCGAAACACCCAATGGTTCTATATCCCGCAGTGCATGGACCTACTTTCCAAAGGCAGGCGTTCACTGGATGGTTTGGCTAGTGATGCTTAAGAACTCACATTGGTCGAGAGGATGGGAAGTCGGGCTCATCACACCATTTTGAGGGGAATTATTTCCTGTTCTAGGACTCTCTTATAGATTTAAGACGTATTCATATGTTCGCGAATCTTTGGTTTATACCCAAACATAGTATCCACAGATTTAACCCTGCTGGCCTATGTTTAACTGGATGCAGGGGTTCGGAATCATTTAGGCCCCAGGTTTACCATCCCTTGTTGGATTAATGACCCTGTGGAGTCGGGACTCATTGAGGCGGCGCTGGGATTGGCGCGGTGAACCGACGTGATGATATTCAGATCCGCCGGTTGTTGGGCTTGAACCTCAGGGAGGCTTCCTACGTACCCTGCCTAAGAGACAAGGATTAAAGTCCATGTAGTTCACATTGGTATGGGGCTTATGCTCTGAGGCGTCCCATGGTGTGAATGATGGGCTTGAACCTCAAGGAGGATTCCTACGTACCTTGCCTAAGAGACAAGGATCAAAGTCCATGTAGTTTGCATCAAGTCCACCGTCATGGTGCGGGTACCACAACCATCACAAATATCTAAGCCCACGTGAGTCATGCTCATTGTGAGAAACAAGAGAATGCTACAGACTTGTCTAACCTCACACTTTTCTCCCGACCAAGGGAAGGGGAGACAAACAATGAGTGGAGGAAAAGGCCGGTACCAATGGACTATCCTTCCCCTTGATGTTCAAGGAAGGTAGAGGTTGCACGGTAGAGCAATGAACCCTCCAGGTTGAAAGGAGCAGGGTCATTGGCTTCATACAAAGATGGTGTGGGGATTACTCCAAAAGGGATTCCCAATGGTGACAGAGCCCACCAGGAGAGGGACTTGGCCCCAAAGAAGGATGGAGCAGCACCCTTCCCCACTATGTCCCTCCTTGGTCTTATTGGTGGGGAAGTACGGAGGTACATGGGGACGGATTCCTTCTGACGGGTATGCCTCCCCTCTCTAGGGAGGGGAGAAGTGTCTGACCACCGAAGTGTGTAGTCCCTCATCCTAGCAAGTAGAGGCAGAACGTGGGCTCTCAGGCTCGAACCCTACATTACCGTGGGAATGTGAACCCAAGCATGCTTCGAGAATCAACCCAAGGGCTAGGGAAACCCCTTCGCCTTCACTTAACGTGGGTATGTGAACTCAAAAGGGTGCGCGGATACGCCCAAAGGATACATCATATCGGTCTGGTGGCTCTGGTGGAGGCCTCGACTCAGGTCCGATGAATGGGCCAATGAGGAGGTTGTGAAGGATCATGCCAAATTGGAATTGGAAGGATTTTATCTGGCTTGGGGGAATGGGAACTCCGAAGGTTTTGGTAGGACACATGGGTGTATGAGGGTTGGAGCCCTTTGCGTAGGGAGGTCCTACGCGGCTGGAGAAGCCATCCGCGAGCCAGGGTGGTCCACGGACTGAGAGGCCGTCTGCGAACTAGGAGGGTCCGCGGACTGAGAGGCCACCCGTGAACCAGGAGGGTTTGCGGACTGATAGGCCACCCGCAAACCAGGAGGGTCTACAGAATGATTGGAATCCCATGAACCAGAAGGGTTCGCGGCTTCGGGTTCAGCCTGCATATAAGGTTGGTACGCAGAGGGGTCCACGCAAGCAGCGGCGACCAAGGGCAGCACCGATTGAAGATTCGTTGGTCAGGGCTTCGCCCACGTTGGAGGGTGCTACGCGGTGCGAAAGATCAGGAAAGGGGCATAAACTCCCTGTTCTGTGGGTAGTGCATCCACGGAGGGGCCATGGTTCACGGTATTCTCTTTTTAGGTTATTTTTGGTTTGCAGTTCAACAAGTTATGCGTTTTTAGTTCCTTATTAATTCGTTTCCAGCTTTATACCTACTCTGGTTCGTGAACTGGAACTTCTCTCTTTGAGAAATCCTAAGCTCCTTCCTTCTAAATCCTTCCACCAGAATTTGATCGATCCCCCCTCAATCTCCCCCTTCAGTATCCTTTTATAGAGGGGAGGAAAAGGGATCTATTGGGGTTAAGCATCACCTTTTGCAGAGGCCCACGACCGAAAACCCGGCTTACGAATGACTTGGTCAATCCATAACTCGCGGGGCATTAAACACTCCTCCTCTGCGAACCAAACTCGGGGAGTGCTTCGTGGCCACAGAGGGTTCCACATCTATTTATCAAACAAATGCGGAGGTGGTTCGGGCTGGTTGACATGGCTCATGGCTGGGGAGGTCCGGAATGGTGAACCAGGTTGGCGCCTGTCCTGCCTCGCGACCGCGAAGGATCTCCACCTCTATCTCACAAACGAGGCTGGTCCGCAAAGGGGAGTAGTTTGCTGAACTGGCCACGTAACACATGGGCCGGTTCACGGACCAGTTGGTCCTTTTCCAATTTTGAGTATTGTCCTCCTTCCCTTTCCCAATTCTTTGAGGGGAAATTGGGTAGAATCTCCCTTGAGTTAAAGGGGATCATCATTCTCCTTTGAGGATTTTCAGGACCCTACAACTGTGTATAAATTAACTGTATCTTAATATGGTACACCGTGTTCCCAGTATGACTCGAAGTGTCTGTTATCAGTTTAAAGTTTTCATTTTAGTTCAAAACATGTGTCACTCACAGAAAACCAATAACACATGCTCAAATTATCTTAATAATTTAAGAAAACTATTCCTATGTTTTTTTATGTGTCATAATCAATCTCTCATCAAACCAACACATGATGTGACCTGTATGACTCAAAGTGCGTGTTTTCAGTTTAAAATGACATTTTAGTAAAAAAACACAAGTTACATACTCAAAACTAATTAAAAATATTCAGATTATTTTTATACATTAGGAAAATGATCCATATATCATTTGTGATGTGTAGGAATCAACTGCACCTTAATCTGATTCATGGTGTGACCAGTATGATTCCATTGTGTCTTTTTATTTAAAATTGACATTTTAGTAGAAAACACAAGTGAAATAATCAAAACAAAGAAAAAACATTAAGATTGTTATGAAACTTTTGGAAAATGATTCATAAGTCATTTGTGATGTGTAGGAATCATCCACACCTCAATCTGATATATAGTGTGCTCGATATGACTCAAAGTTTCTGTTTTGAGTTTAAAATTGACATGTTAGTTTAAAATGTGTGTCAATAACTAAAAACCAAGAAAACAAACTCTAATTGTCTTGATAATTTTTGAAAAATATTCATTAGTCATTTTTGACGTGTAGGAATCATTATTACTTCAAACTGACACACAATGTGATTATTATGACTCAAATTGTGTGTTTTTAGTTTAAAATGGTATTTTAGTAAAAAACACATGTGACAATCTCAAAACCAAAAAATGCATTCATATTGTTTTTATATTCTACGAAAATGATCAAAAATTCATTTGTGACTTGAAGAAATCATTCTCACCTTAATCTAACACACAGTGTGACTTGTATGACTCCAAGTGTGTATTCTATTAAAAATTTACATTTTACTGTTAAAGATAATTAACACAATCAAAATTGGGAAAACCCATTTGGATTGTTTTGATACATTAGGACAATGATCCATATGTCTATTTAAATGTGTAGGAATTAGGCTCACCTCAATCTGATACATGGTGTTCCCAGTATGATTCAAAGTCTTTGTTATCTATTTAAAATTGTCATTTTAGTTAGAAACATGTTTTACTCACTGAAAAATGAGAAAACAAACTTAGATTATCATAATAAATTATGAAAATAATTCATAAATCATTTTTTACATGTATTAATTAGTCTCACATCAAATTGACACATGATGTAACCGGTATGACTCAACGTGCATGTTTTCTGTTTAAAATGACATTTTAGTAAAAACCACATGTGACATACTCAAAATGAAGAAAATGAATCCATATTGTTATGATACTTTATAAAAATGATTCACAAGTCATTTTTAACATGTAAGAATCAGTTACACCTCAATTTGACGTACGATGTGACCGACATGACTCAAAGTGTGTATTTTTATTCAAAATTTACATTTTAGTAAAAAATATAAGTTTCATACTCAAAACTAAAAAACCTAATCATATTCTTTGGATACTTTAGGAAAATCATCCATATGTAATTTTTTATGTATATGAATGAGTCGCACCTCAATCTGATAGATGTTGTTCCCGGTGACTCAAAGTGTTCACTATCATTTTAAAATTGATATTTTAGTTCAAAATTGACATTTTAGTTCAAAACCTGTGTCACTCACAGAAAAATGATTAAACAAAATCCGATTTTTTTGATAATTTAGAAAAACGATTCATAATTAATTTATGACATGTAGGAATTAGTCTCACGTCAAACCGATACAAGATGTAACCGGTATGACTCAAAGTGCATTTGTTATGTTTAAAATAACATTTTAGTAAAAAACACAAGCAATATACTTAAAATCAATAAAACACATTTAGATTATTTTAATACTTTGGGATAATGATCCATAAGTAACTTTTGACATGTAGGAATAAACTACAACTCAATCTAATGGTGTAATAAGTATGATTCCATGTGTGCCTTTTTATTTAAAGTCAATATTTTAGTAAAAAAGAAAATCGGCATACTCAAAACTGAGAAAATCCATTTGGATTGTTTTGGTACTTTAGGAAAATGATCCTAAAGTCATTTGTGATGTGTAAGAAAAAATATTACCTCAATCTGATATAACATTTGTCTGATATGAGTCAAAGTGTGTGTTTTCAGTTTAAAATGACATTTTAGTAAAATAGACAAGTGGCATACTCAAAGCTAAGAAAACGTATTCAGATTTTTTCGATACTTTACTAGAAAGATTCATAAGTCATTTGTGATGTATATGAATCAATTCCACCTCAATCTGAAACAAACTGACCAGTTTGACTATAAATGAATCCTCTTATTTAAAATCAACATTTTATTCATATATTGTTCCATATTATGTTTAATTTATTTTTTAGAGTATCACTAACATAATAATTTTTTTTATTATAAAGGTGGATTATTTTGATCGAGTTGGGGTGGTTTATTCTGAAATTGATTCCATGAGCATGATTTTTTAGAGGAGGTTGGGTGCTAAATAAATGAAACATTGATGTTTTTGAATTTTTTTGATAATAGTGGATAATATAATTATATAAACCATTATTTCATATTGGAGTTTATGCACCCAAAAAAATTTAAAAAAATTACAATCAAAAAACATAACTAAAAAATTTTAAGAACCTATTTTCATATTTTTCCCTATATCAACAAAAAATACTATGCTAATTTATATTTTGTAATAAATATATATAGTTTTGAGTTGATTTAATCAAAAATATTATTTACATTTTTTGAACCATAATTGTTTTTCGGATCTTACTTTTATCAAATCCTTAATAAAGTGAAGAGAGATACACGGAGGTTATGCAATGGGGTAAGTGGAATCCATGATAATGCCAAAAAACCCCTTTGGGTCATCCATGTCCCACTGTAGCTTCATGTATCCACCATCCCCCACCTCTCCCCCACATGTTCTTTATCAACCAATATTTCCCGCCCTCCTCCGCCATCCCTATAAGGCCCCAACATTAAACAATACATAATCTTGAATTAAGTTAATAATTCACATTGAGGATCTTTTTAGGTTTAGAGTTTTAGTGAATTAGGTAATAACTATTAAATTATATTTCAAAAATTAAAAAGTAGACACTTCTACTTAGTTTCTATTTTTTTCATAAAATAAAAACTCTTTAAAAAAAGAAACATGTCTAGTTCCATGTTTTAGACAGCATGACCTTTCCTTGATCCCATCCTTGACCATATTCATCTTTAAGTCCTATGAAAAACATATCAAAACATGTGATGAGCATAAAATGCTCAGTAAGGGTTATAAAATAAAGAAAGAAAACATTATTCCATCAATACATACAAAACATAAGCTCTTTAACATACCTCATGAAATCATAAGATTTATGAATAACACACAAAAATCATAAATCATAAATATAACTTATGGAATACGTAACATAATTACATTGCAGCATTCACAGCTACATATGGTGTTAATTTTGGAATACCCATCATAGTATATTCCCTAAATCTCTTAGGATAAACATTAACATTTACCTCTTTCACATTAACCAATGCATTGGAGAGCTATCTCGGGCTCACCCACCCTAGGATTATCATGGAACCACCCGTATATGTAAACAATTCCCAAGAACCATAACATATTCATAACATTCAAAACAAACATAAAGGAAAGATAAAATTTCCACATTGTAATCACAATATATCATTTCAAGATATTTACATAATCAATGCTTTATCAAACCATTTTCAAAACTATTTAAAACATTTAATAAAGAGATTTCTGAATCAAAGTGTACCATACCAATTGGAATATTTTAAAGAAATTAATATTTTAAAACATTAATATCCATATAAATAAATCCTTAAAACCATTTAAAAAACATGGACATTATTGATAAATATTTAGAAGAATAAATCTTTAAAGCTTTTAAAATGATGTTTTAGTTAAAGAGTCTCGTAACACTTGAGAAACACTTGACTAAACATAATTAAAGAATAAAATGAAACAAAACTTATAATATCATGAGAATAAGGATATTCATGATATAATATTTCAAAGGGTATTATATACACCATATAAAAGTGAATTTGTTCATAACAATAAATAAGTCTCAATGGACTGTAAATTGAGACGAAATCCCTTACAAAGATCGTACCATTAGATTAAGGATAAATCAATGAAATAATTACGTGTGACAAATATAAATACACCCAATATAAGTGTATATTATGTTTAAAAAAATCATAAGTCATTCACACATATTTATAGCACGACATAATCAAGAAGTAGAAGTTTAACCCAAATAATAGAAATTGGGTTAAAAAATTCCCTTACAGAGATTCGACAGCCTAACATTGTCACTTTAAAATTCAGAAAATGAGTTAATGAGAGAGAAAAAGGTATCTCATCACATGGAAATAAAACTTACAATAATAAGAATATATAATAACATATCCCAACATAAGAAAATGGAAATTTAAAAGATATAACATAAAATAAGTCTTTAACTAAAAGAGTACGGTGAAAGGTTCCCTTACCGATTTGGTAACTTACAAAACATACACCCCATGCAAGAAGGATCATACAATGAAGATTTAAATATACATAAATTAAATTATATTACAAAAATAATACAATAATGGGTAGTACATAAACCACAAAAAATAAAATAGTGGCAAATATAGCATGAATCTTACAGGAATAAAAAGTGAGATGAAAACCCCTTACAAAATTTTGGCATGGTAAAAAATATACATGGAAGGAATAAATGTGAGAGAAATGGGTCTATCATCATTCAAAAATAAAGAGGATAGTATATGGGTGGTGAAAAATCATACCCCAACATTTATAATTGAACATAAAATGGCATAACAATATTAAGAAACTTGGATAAAATTAGAAAGGAATGAATCCATTACCTCGTGTCTGACTTGACTCGTTTGTTCCTTGTTCTTCCTGAATAATAAAATCAAGTTAATTTAAACATTATTAAAAACCTTTTTAAATTTTATTATTCTCTTTTTATCACTTATTACCTTAATATAACAATTATTTATTATTTGAGTTCATATCAGACATTTTGTCGATGTTCGGAACTTGAGTAAAAAATAAACTTGTTATAATTAAAAATTCTCCATGTGGTCAAAAGTACATTATATACAGAATGATATTCATGATTTAGATATAATTTTCATAACATATATCCATTATTTATGTATTTATAATAGTTTATAACATTTGGACATAAAAAATTCAATGCACCGTTCATGGAGACGGTAAGCCATACGTACGCATGAACACTACTCTCATTTCCTTTTCATTTTTTAAGGAATGAAAATAAAATGATACATAGGTCTATTATAATTTAAGTATAATATATATGTTATATATGTTACATAAGTTCATAAACTCTATCCTTTATACGTTCCATGTATATCATGAATGAGTCATATCACTTTGAGGGGGCGGTAGTCCGCACTTCCTCAAATAAAATTATCGTATTTACCCATTATGAAAACCATAAAGGTATGGTATAAAATAAAAAAACAGAAGAATATATATAATATAAATATAATATATATATCACATATAAATATAGTGACATAATAATGGCTACCATGAAAGGTGGTATGAGATATTTGAACAATCATCATTTTGTGAGGTTGTAGTTCGCCATCCATAGAAATAGTATGTTCGTATCCATTAAATGGAGGTGTGTGGAAGTTTAGTTAGAATACTTCTCATAATATTATCCTAGTTTATTTAGGATAATTTTGTTGTTATAAAATAATGGAATAAAGAGAGTTTAGGGGGTTGGAGAAGGAAAATAAAAGAAAATAACTTCAGAGAAGATGTTACCTTTAAATCGGGTAACTCCCTTTGGTTTAAACCGAAAGGCGTTCTTGAATTGCCTTCTTCCTAAGGGAAGGCTTCTAGGATTAATATAGGGATGTTGGGAGCTTCTTGGAGTAATGTTTGGACAAGACAAAGGGCTTAATAGGTGTGTGTAATGGATTAGAGGTGGTGACTTTTTATAAGAGGGAGGATGAGCTCTTTAGGAAAGCTTGAAAGTATTATTTAATTATAAAATTATTTTCGGTTTCAAAAGATACAAAACATATTTAATTTGAAGATAAGGTACATATAATTCTAAATAAAATAATTCAATAAGAATTGGACAGGTTTTGGATATTTTTGAATCCTTATCTTTTTTATTTAATCCTTTGTTAACTTATTTAACTTTTACCATGTCCTCTTATATATTCATACTATATGGTTAATATATTTATTATAAAATTACAAGAGACCCAAAATGGATAAATTATGATATTATTAACATTATTTAATTAATTTGTATGAATATTATATTTTTTGGATTATTTTATCATTTAATAAAATAGTATTCATTTTAAAAACTCATTTATGTCAATTTATAAACTATTCATATCAAGACTTTAAAAAAAACTATAAAAACATGATTATTTTAAAAAAAATTCATTAATTCAAAGATAACAAGTCCGTATTATCCATAAAATTTGTGGATGACCTAAAAAGTTTCAAAATAAATTTATTTTAATATTTATAAAATCATTTATTTGAATCCTTTATTAATGAAGCAATTACTGCATCACCATTGTGTCATAATTAAATTTATTTATTTAATGTATAAAAATTATAAATGAAATAAAATTATGTAGTAAATATTTTTATATTTTAAATGAATATTTATAATCTAAGATATCAATTATATAACCCCATATAAAAGTTTTTTATTAAAAGATATATGTTTATGTTATTTTTGTCCTTTAAATTAATTAATATAAAATGTCATTATCACTCCCAATTGGCTCAATGGGGTCCCAAAATCGACCCAAGGATTCCATTGGTTGGAAATATCTCATCCAATAGGGTTAGGAAAAGTTTAAAGGTAATTTAATACTATTATAATATTATTGTTTACCATCATTTACCAGATTTTCCTTTTAACCATGGTAAATAAAATATTTACCAAAGTAAATATTCATAATGTATAAAACTAAAAGCTAAATATTTACACAAATTGGACCTCCTAATTTCAAATATGGAATCCATTTTTCTAAATTCAAAACACAGAAGTGGAAGAAATTAATTTAAAATTAATTTACATTTTCAAAACCAAAAAGTATGTTTTTAAGAAATAATACCTATCAAAAGATTGCCTGTGTTTATGTCCAATTTCAAAGTGAAATTACTTATAATGAAAAAAATTGTATTAAATGGTAAAAATATAATCTAATTAAACTTTAAAACTAATTAAAAATATAATCTAAACACTTAAATAAATTTGATTAAATGACAGTTTTGAATTAAAATGCAGTATTTTTCACTATTCATTAAAAAAATGAACTTTATCAAAAAAATATCAAAATTTCATACAAAGTAAATTTTGATGTCCCAATTATAAAGAATAATTTTATTTTGTAAAATAGAACATATAAAAGTGACAAAAATTATATTTAAAAAGGGTTCTCCATCAAAAGGTGGTAAATCGACCTTTTACAAAATATTAGAGTATTTATGCTTAAAATTGGATTCATTCACATTTTAGGCCACTAAATTTTATTGGATAAATGTAAAAACATTTAACAAACATGTGTAATCATATTTTAGTTAGTTCTTTTCATTCCTCCCAATACAACGACTATGCATTAATTGCCATTTAAAATAATAATAATATTATATTATTTTTCGGTATAACTCAACGTTGTGTGCAATGTAAGATTTTAGAGAAATCTATCATTTCATATTGAGTATCGTATCAAAAAAATATTCCCCTTTAACATAAAATTAATATCTTATTCATAAGTATTAATATAAATCAAAAAGTATTATTCTATAAATACCTGGGTCGTTACAGTCTCATACCTAAATATTGTCACCACATGGGTCAGATTGGGGCTGCAGTCCCCATCGAAGTTTTCACTATTGTAGAACTAGAATACCTTCCCACTCACGTCTATCACCACAAACATGGGATTTTGGGGCCCGAATTTCAGTAAGGATTCCTTGATGTTGGTTAGCATGGAATGGAATCCACCAATGGTGGCTACAAAGGATGCATGTTGGTCATTGTAGGTGTCTTCCATGGCCTGGTATGGGTAATCATCCTCTCCGACAATGACCTGGAGTTAGTTGACATAGTTGAAATCCTGTACCATGGCTCCTCCTTGGCATCCATCATTTTCAGACGTGCAACCGACCAGTTGATGCTCTGAGAGCGACCCCATCAGACCAGTTTTGATCATTATTATCCCTTCCATGGCCCGCACTAAAGAAAATTCCCAACTGCATCCTACAAAAAACATGTAAATGAGATATAATGGTCTATAGATCTTCAATTTAAGAGGAAACATATTTGAAAAACCAAGCAGTGTAGCTTTTTTGATTCTTCATGGGATGATAGTGCTAGTCAGTTGGAGTGGTCGCCGCCGCAGTTGAAATCCTCGATGAACTAAATGTTTCTATTGAAAGTTACTAACTATGACTCCTTCTCATCATCATCCATATAGCTCTGACCGTGCACCGCCATCCCCCTCTCACGCTTCACTAACATGGAGACTTTATCGAGCAAGCTACAACAACCAGACACAACCACTGGGAAGGGCAGGGTAGAAAACGCCAGGGTGAGTGCGAGGATGATGATGTTTGTAAGGGGGATACAAGGAGACATGGCCTTCAAACTTAAGGGGATTATCTGGGGTGATTAGTTTTTGGATCCAGTGAGGTTTATGTGGGTATATATACACAAAATTGCAATCACTCTATAAGGACTCATCCATAAACATTACATAATCTTGAATTAAGTTAATAATTCACATTGAGGATATTTTCAAGTTTAGACCTTTAGATAATTAGGTCATAACTTATACATAACAACTTGAACATTACATGTAGACAATTCTACTCAGTATCCATTTTTTCCACAAAAAAAACATGTTTAGTTCCATGTTTTAAACAACATGAATTTTCATTGATCCTATCCTTAAACCTATTCCATTTTAAGTCCTGTGAAAAACATTTCAAAAACTTGGGATGAGCATAAAAAACTCATTAAGGGATACACAAAGAAGGAAACATATTTGTTTTCAAAAAAACATGTAAACTATGAATACTTTATCATAAAGTAATACTTTTAACCTTAAAGAATTAGCTAAAAAACTTTACTAAATATAAGATCATTTCTTACCCTTCTTTTGCAACCAAAAGATTACCATAAAATCTATAGAAAGAAACATATATAATATAAAGGTAAACTTGGGACATAATCACACTTAAATGGAATAACCATACATTAGACTTCCACAAATAATTCTTACAAATGGAATAGCCATACGACCAAATTTCATAACCAATGCATTGGGGGTTATAATGTAACCAACCATCCTTGGTTTATCACAGAACCATCCATCCTTTAGTTTATCACGTAACCACCCATCAATTTTCTAAGAACCATTATATAACCATCACACATAAAAGATTGCAAATATCAACATTTCAATCATAAAATTTCATTTTCTATCAAAAGAAATAATTTCAAGATATTGAAATAATAAATACACTTTAAAAACCATTTTCAATACCGAAATATATAAAAAGGGTATATGGTAATTATTTTCCATTTAAAAACATCATGTCTTGTTAAGGACTCAAAATATAAAATAATGCTTGTGACGACAGAAAGGTCATTGTCGCCACATACGTTAAAAACATTCCTTTTGTCGTTTAGTAAAACACTATGTAGAAAAAATATTCCATTTGAATGAAAATAAAATTAAAAGGGTTTTATTATACACTATGTAAAATATGGTGGTGTATATTATCAAAACATTCCTTAATGAAAGGAGATTGAGACAAAGTCCCTTACCTCGTGTCCGACTTGACTCGTTCATTCTTTAATTTCCTGAGTAATAATCTTAAGTTAATTTATACTTTATTCAAAACCTTTTTCAAATTTATTATTCCTTTTATATCACTTTTCACCTTTCTATAACAATCATATAATTATTCATGTTTATATTGGTCATTTTGTCGATGTTCGGTACTTCAGTAAAAAATGAACTTGTTATAATTACAAGTTTACCATGAGGTAAAAAGTCCATTATATTCAGAATGATATTCATTATTTAAGTATAATATATATATATATAATATATATCCAATGTATATGTATTTATAATATTCCATATCATTTGGAGATAAGAAATGAAACACACCGTTCATGGAGACGGTAAGCCGTATGTACGCATGAATGCTACTTTCATTTCTATTTCATATTTAAAGGAATGAAAACATAATGATACATAAGTATATTATAATTATAGTATAATATAATATTTTATATATGTTACAGAAGTTTATTAACACCATCCTTTATACGTTCCATGCATGGCATGAACGAGTCATATCACTTTGAGGGGGCGGTAGTCCGCACTTCCAAAAATGAAATTATCGCATTTATAAAACATGAAAAGAATTAAGGTATGTTATAAATAAGAATTAAAGAAGAATAGAGATAAAATAAATAAAATAAATATCATATATAATTACAGCTTCATCATAATTTCCACCATGATAGGTGGTATGAGAAAATTGAACAATAATCGTTTCGTGAGGCAATAGTTCACCATACACAGAAACAGTATGTTCGTATCCATTTGATGGAGGTTTGTGTAAGTGTAGTTCTAATACTTCTCATAAAAACAACCTATTATATTGAGTATACTGTTTTTGTTATATAAACAAAGAATAAGAAGAGCATAGGGAGTGAAGAAGGAAAATATAATGGAAAAGAACTTGAGAGAAGACGTTACCTCAAATCAGATAACTTCTTTTGATTTGAGGCAAATGGATTTATTGAATTGCCTTCTACCTAGGGGAAGGATTCAATGAGGAAGATAGGGATGTTGTGAGATTATTTAATCAAAGGTTGTATGATCCAATGGGGATTGAGAGGCGTGAGTAAGGGTTATAGGTGGTTCCCTTTTATAAGGGGGAGGAGGGGCACTTTAGGAATGTTTGAAAGTATTATTTTATTATTAATTGATTTTAGAATTCTTATAACACCAAAGTGATATATTTTGAAGATAAGATGAGGATGGATATAAATCCTATAAGACAATGGGGTTTAGACATGTTTAGGTCATAAAATTAACAATATCTTTTAGCTTTAACCCTTAGTAAACTTATTTAACTTTTACCATATCTTCTTGTATATTCATACTATATGGTAAATATAATTACTATAAAATGCCAATAAAATATAAAGTGGTTTATTAATGAAATTGTAAACCTTATCTAAGTCATTTGGCCAAATAGTAGATTTTTTGGACTATTATATCATTTAATAATATAGTATTGTTTTAAAAAACTCATTTATGTCAATTTATACACTATTCATATCATGAATTTTAAAAAATCCATAACAACTTGATTGTTTTGAAAAAACTTCATTAATTCAAGGATAACAATATATAATCATCCATAAAATTATTGGATGATATAAAAAGTTTCAAAATAAATTTATTTTAATATTTATAATCTCATTTATTTAAATCATTCATTAATAAGGTAATCACTACACCACCATTGTGTCATAAATAAATTTATTTATTTAATATATAAAAATTATAATAAAAATACCATGATTTATTAAATATTTTTAAATTGATAATTAATATTTATAGTAAAAAATATAACTTATATAACCCCATATAAAAATTGTTTTACTAAAAGATACATGTTTAGGTAATATTTTTGATAAGTTTAAATTAAAAGTAATTAAATGTCATTTTCACCCAAAAGTGGATCCATGGGGTCCTAAAATCGACCCAAGGATTCCCATGGTTAGATATATCTCATCCAATAGGTTTAGGACATGTGTTAGAGTAATTTAATATTATAATAATAATAATTTTGACCCTTATTTACCAGATTTATCCTTTAACCATGGTAAATAAAATATTTACTGAAGTTACTATTCATAATGTCTAAAAATAAAAGTTACCTTTTTAAACAATTTAAACTGACTGATTCCAAATATGTAATCAATTTTTACAAATTCAAAACATAGAATTCACATAATTTAATTTAAAATCATTTCCTCTTATCAAAACCAAAAAGCATGTTTTTAATAAGTAAAAAACTACCCAAAGATTAAAATGTGTTTATGTCCAATTTCAATGTGAAATTACTTAAAATGAATAAAATTGGATTAAATGATAAAAATATAATCCAATTACACTTTAAAACCAATTAAAAGTACAATCTAACTATATGAATAAATTATTAGAAGACAGTTTTGACTTAAAATGCAGTATTTTTTACTATTCATTAAAAATGAACTTTGTCAGAAAAATAGAAAAAATTTATCCAAAGTAATTTTGGATGTCTTGGATCCATAGAAGAAGTTTATTTTGTCAAATTTAACATATAAAAGTGACAAAAACTATATTTAAAAAGGGTTCGTCATCAAAAGGCGGTAAAATGATCTTTTAAAAGTATTTATGCTTACAATTGGATCGATTCCCATTTTAAGCCTCTAAATTTTATTAGATAATTGTAGAAACATTTAACAAACATGCTTAATCATAATATGGTTAGTTCTATTTATTCTCTCCAATACAACAACTAGGTGTTAAATACCATTTAAATAATAATAATATTATTTTATTTTTCGGTATGACTCAGCCTTGTATGCAACATGAGATTTTGGAGAAACCCATTGTTGTGTGTCGGGTACGCCATAGAACATAGCACCCCATTTAAAGTAAAATTAATATCTTATGCATAAGTATTAATAGAAATAAAAAGTATTATTCTATAAATACCTGGGTTGTTACATCCTTCCTCCCTTTTGTGAATTGCATCCCTACAATTCTATTCACTCATCAAATAAGTGGGGATATTTATCCCTCATAGCATTTTCAGATTACCATGTTGCCTCTTCAACAATATGATTTTTCCACACAACCATTACCTAATGAATTACCATATTATGCAACAATTGCTCTCTTCAATCAAGAATCTAGACTGGTTGTTCCTCATAAGAAAGATTCTCTTCCAACTGAACTACCTCTTGACTCAAAACATGAGATGGATCCGGCATATACTTTCTCAACATTGAAACATGAAAAACATTGTGTACCTGGGATAAAATTGGAGGTAAATCAAATCTATAGGCAACTTATCCAACATTCTCTAGGATTTCATTGGGTCTAATGAACCGTGGATTCAACTTCCACTTCTTACCAAAATGCATCACACTTTTCCATGGTGAATCTTTAAGGAAGACATGATCACCAACCTCAAAAGAAAGATCCTTCCTCTGGTTATCTGCATAACTTTTCTACCTTCTCTATGCTGTCCTCATGTGATTTTGAATTAACTGAATATTTCTGCCATCTCTTCTACCAATTTTAGTCCCATAAACTTTCTTTCACCTAAACCATCCCAAAAATATGAAGTTTAACACCACTTTCCATATAAGGCCTCAAATGGTGCCATCTGTATACTGGAATGAAAACTATTATTATAAGAAAACTCAACCAAAGAAAGATGTTGGCCCCAACTTCCTTGGTAAGCCATTGAATAAGCACGTATCATATCTTCCAAAGTCTAAATTTTTTGTTCTGACTTCTCATTTTATTGTGGATGAAAAGATGTACTAAAAATTATTTCAGTACCTAATGACTTCTAAAGGCCTTTCCAAAAGTTATAAGTAAACTTGAGTTCACGATCAGATACAATGGATAGGGGAACTCAATGAAACCTGACTATCTCTTTAACATAAAACTGAGAAAGTTGATCTAGAGACAGAGTATCTTGAATAGGAAGGAAATGGGAAGATTTAGTCAATCGATCAACAATAAACTAGATTTCATTATTAACTCAAGATGTCTTTGGTAATCCCATAATGAAGTCCATGGATATATTTTCCCATTTTCAATTTGGCACCGATAAAGGCTGAAGTATCCCTTTCGGTAAGTACCGCTCTGCTTTAACCTATTGACTAGTCAAACACTTCACAATAAAGTCAATAATATCTATTTTCATTCCATCCCACCAGTAATAATTCCAAAGATCTCTGTACATCTTAGTACTTCCAGGATGAACTGAAAACAGAGAACTATGAGCTTCATATAACAACTCTTTCCTCAACTGTGAATCACAAGGCACACATAATCTCTTCCCAAATCTCAAAATACAATCATTATCAATGTTAAATTCAGGAAACATACCCTTCTGAACCAAATCTACCTTTTTATGCAACTCACTGTTTTCCTTTTGCACTTGTTTAATTCCTTCTGATAGAGATGATTTTACTGACACATAAAACAAAACAGAGGAATTTCTTGCAACAACAAATTCTATGCCGAATTTCATCAAATTGTTAATCAGAGGATCTTGTTCTAAACGTAACATGGTTAATGTTGCATTAATTTTTTGACTCAAAGCATCGACCACTTTATATGCCTTTCCTAGGTGGTAATTAATTGTGCAATTATAATCCTTGATTAATTCTATCCATATCCTCTGTCTCATGTTCAATTATTTATGCGTTAATATATACTTCAAACTTTTTTGATCACTATATATTTCAGACTTTATGCCATACAAATGATGCCTCCAAGTTTTTAATTTAAAAACTACATCAGCTAATTCAAAATCATGTGTATGGTAATTTAACTCATGAGGTTTCAACTGACGCGAAGCCTAAGAAATTACCTGATCATTCTGCATTAGGACACAACGAAGTACTTTCAACAAGAATCACTATAGATAACAAACTCACCTTTTCTAGAAGGTAATTCCAATACTTGAGAATTCACGAATCTTCTTTTCAATTCCTAAAAACAATCATCACATTATTTTTTCCAGATAAACTTAACAAATTTTTGAGGTAACTTATTCATTGGGGTAGATAATCCTAAAAAATTCTCATAAAACCATCTATAATAGTCTATCAAACTAAGAAAACTATGAATCCTAGTTATTTTTGTAGGTCTTACCCATTCTTCAATAACTTTTATTTTAGTAGGATCAGCAGTTATGCCATTTTTTGTAACAATGTGACCAATGAATGAAATTTGTTGTCACCAAAACTCACACTTTCTAAATTTCCCATACAATTTATTTTTTTATGGTTTGCAAGATAAACCTTAAATGACTATCATGTTCCTCTTTACTTTTGGAATATACAAAAATTTTATCAATAAACACAACCACAAACTTATCCAAGAACTCAAAAAAAAAAAATATTCAGAAGATCCATGAATATAGCAGGTGCATTGGTTAACCCAAAAGGCATAACTACAAATTCATAAAGTCCATATCTAGTAAAAAACAAGGTCTTCATAATTTCTACTTCCTTTCAACTGATGGTACCCCGAACTCAATTCAATATTCGAAAAATACTGAGCTCCTTGGAGTAGATCAAACAAATCATCGATATGAAGAAAAAGATACTTGTTCTTAATAGTTATATTATTCAAGGATCTATAATCAATGAAAAGTCTCATTGAATCATCATTATTTTTGACAAACAAGATTGGATCACCCCACAATGATGTGCTTGGTCGAACGAAACCTTTATCTAACGACTCCTACAATTTTTTGTTTAACTATAAAAGTTCAATTTGAGCCATTTGATAAGGGGATTTTGAAATTGTATTAGCATAATGAACTAAGTCAACATTAAATTAAATTTCTTGATCAGGTGTAATACTAGGAAACTCATAAGGAAAAACATCATGATACTCATTTACTACTAGAACATCATTAATCTAAATAGTTCCTTTGTTTTCAACAATATGTGCAAGGTAAAATTCATTTCCATATTTCAATAGTTTCTTAGATTTATGATATGTTATTATAGATAAGGGTTTAATATTGTACACAAATTGAAAGACTTTCTGAAAAGAAACCTCTTTATCTATAAAGTCAATCTTTCCATGGTAAACATAAATCCAATACATTCCAAAAATAACATCAAACTCTACTAGAGGCAAAATAACAAGGTTTCTAGGTAAGTTATTTCCACATATAAGGATATGAATATTCTTATAATTTCTTTTTTCCTCAACATTTCCCTCAGTTGTTTTGACCATAAGTTATGGATTCATTTCTTGAGGTGGAATTCCAAATTTACCCAATTTTTTTTAGAAATGAAAGAATGTGTAGATCTTGAATCAAACAACACATTGTCATAATCTGAAAAATAGAAAAATTACTTGATGCTACATCATTTGATTGTCCCACATCAATCGTTGTAATAACAAAATATTTTCCCCCACCCTTATGCTTTTTATCTGACTGGTTTCCACCCTTGGTAATCAAATTTGGACACACATTGGAATAATCCCTAAACTCATTGAAACTAAAACATCTTACCACATGATTTTCATTGCTTACCTGATCATCATCCCTACAATTATGAGAAATATGACCAGTATTACCACACCCAAATCACTTCCAAGACTTTGATAAAAATTCTCCAGGATTCTTTTTACCGCACTTCTCACAAGATGGAAATTTAATTTTCTTACGTCCAGGATTCTTTGATGAATTCTTTACCTTTGTCTTCCAACTAGACCTCTTCTTTTTCTTGCTCTCTTAGAACACCTGATCATCAGAAAACTCTATTTCTACCTTCTTAGAACATCTTACAAGTTTCTCATAACTTTTGAATTCATGAGAGGCTAATGCTCTTCGATATTGCGGCCTAAGTCCTAAGTAAAATCAATTTATCTTACTATCAAGATCTCAGGTGAAATTTTGAGCATACCTTTCCAGTCGAGTGAACTTTTCTTCATAAGAAACCACTGAGTCATCCTCCTGCATCAATTCCAAGAATTTTCTTTCCACCTTCAGTCTAACCACCTTAGGGAAATATTTCTCAAGAAACACACCTTTGAATTCATCCCAATCAAGAGAATTAATATCCTCACATTCCATGATATTTTTAACCATCGACCACCACTGACCTTCTTATCCTTCAAAATGATAAACAACAAGACTAACCTTTTGATTGTCTGTACCACCCATAACATTGAAAATCTTTTCCAGTGCTTTGATCCACCCTTTAGCTTGATCATGGTCATATAATCCTTTGAATGATGGGGGATGTTGCCTCATGAAATGATCCAATATAGACATATTACTCTAGGGTTGATCTGGTTGATCTCATGCATGTATATCACCACCATTTATATCCCGAGTCAACTGTTCCATCACTGAAACTGTTCAGTTTTGATTCTGAACATATCAGGTTGCTGATTTGGAAGGTTGTTTTCCTCTTGATGTTGTCCCATCATAATTGTTATGTTTCCTCTATGGAAAAAAATTCTGAACACACAAAAATATCTTAGGAGAAGAAACATGGTAATATTCAAATTCTATATCATTTCAATTTTACCATAAAAATAATTTATGGATTTTAATTTAACAATATCCTAACTCCTAATGTTGTCTAAACTGACCTATGATACCAACTATAAGGCCCCATCCTTAGACATTATATATTATTTAATTAAGTTAATAATTCCCATTGAAGATATTTTCAGGTTTATAGATTTAGATAATTAGTTCATAACTTATACATAAAAACTTGAATATTACATGTAGACATTTCTAATCAGTATCCATTTTTTTCATAAAAAACCTATTTAGTTCCATGTTTTAATCAACATGACTTTTTCATGATCCCATCGTTAACCTTATTCCACTTTAATTCCTATGATTTTTTTTTCAAAAACTCGGGATGAGCATAAAAAGCTCATTAAGGGATACACAAATAAGTAATAATGTTAGTTTTCAAAACTAAATGTAAACCATGAATACTTTATCATAAAGTAGTACTTTTCACCTTAAGGAAGTAGAAAAAACACTTAACTGAATATAAGCTCATTGCTTACCCTTATTTTGTAACCAAAATATTACCATAAAACCCATATAAAAAACATATAGCATATAAAGGTAAAATTGGGACATAATCATACTTAAATGGAATAACCATAAGGTCGACTTAAACAAACCATTCTTATAAATGGAATAGCCATACCAATGACTTCAAAACTCAATTAATTGGAGGTTATAACGTAACCACCCACCCTTTGTTTATCGTGTAACCATACGTCATTTGGTTTATCACATAACCACCTGTCAAATGTCCAAGTTCCATTATATAATCATTACACATAAACGATTTCATATATAAACATTTTAGTCATGAAATTTCATTTTCAATCACAAGAAATAACTTCAAGATATTGAAATAGTAAATCCACTTTCAAAACCATTTTCAATACAAAAATATGTAAAAGGTTACATGGTAATTATTTTCCATTTAAAAACATTTCAACCTATTAAGGAATCCAAATATCAAATAATGCTCACGGTGGTGGAAAGGTCGTTGTCACCGCATATGTTAAAAACATTCCATTTGTCATTTAGTAAAATGCTACATAGAAAAATTATTCCATTTGAATGAAAATAAAAGTAAAAGGGGTTTATTATACACCATTTAAAATAATGAGGTGTATATTATCAAAACACACCTCAATGAAAGGAGATTGAGACAAAGTCCTTTACCTTGTGTCCAACTTGACTCATTCATTCTTTAATTTCCTAAATAATAAACATAAGTTAATTTATACTTGATTTAGAAACTTTTTCATGTTTATTATACTTTTTATATCACTTATCAACTTGCTATAACAATTATATAATTACTGAAGTTTATATTAGTCATTTTTTTGATGTTCGATACTTGAGTCAAAAATGACCTTTTTATAATTACAAGTTATCCATGAGGTCAAAAGTCCATTATACCTAGAATTATATTCATGATTTTAATATCATATATATATCATATATATCTAGTGTATATTTATTTATAATAGTCCATGTCATTTGGAGATAAGAAATGAAACACACCATTTATGGAGATGGTAAGCCGTACATACGCATAAACACTACTTTCATTTCTATTTCATTTTTAAAGGATTGAAAACTTAGTGATACAAAGGTATATTATAATTATAGTGTAATATCATATTTTTTATATGTTACATAATTTCATTAACATCATCCTTTATACGTTTCATGTATGGAATGAACGATTCATATCACTTTGAGTGGGCGATAGTCCTCACTTCCTCAAATGAAATTATCATATTTATACAACATGAAAAACATAAAGGTATGTTATAAATGAAAATTAACAAATAATATAGATAAAATAAATATCATAAATATCATATATAATTATAGTTCCATCATAATGGACCCCATGAGAGGTGGTAGGGAAAAATTGAACAATCATCGTTTCGTGTGGCAGCAGTTTTCCGTACAGAGAAACAATATGTTCGTATCCATTAGATGGAGGTGTGTGTAAGTGTAGTTTGAATAATTCTAAAAAAAAACTAGTATATTGAGTATAATAGTTTTATTATATAAACAAATAATAAGAATATAATTGGTAGTGGAGAAGGAAAAAATAATGGAAATGAACTTGGGAGAAGACGTTACCTCAAATTGGGTAGCTTCTTTTTATTTGAGCGAAAGGGATTTATTGAATTGCCTTATAACTAGGGTAATACTTATATGAGTAAGATAGGTATTTTTGGAGCTTATTTGGTTTGATTTTTTCTGATCCAAGTGGTATTGAGAGGTGTGATTAAGGGTTAGAGGTGGTTCCCTTTAATAAGTGGGAGGAGGGACACTTTAGGAAAGTTTGAAATTATTATTTTATTATTAATTGATTTTAGAATTATAATAACACCAAGGTGATATATTTAGAATATAAGATGGGTATGGGTCAAAATACTCTAATAAAATGGGTTTTATATAAGTTTAGGTCATAAAATTAACCTTATCTTTTAGCTTTAACCCTTAGTAAACTTGTTTAGCTTTTACCATGTTTTCTTGTATATTCAAACTATATGGTTAATATAATTACTATAAAATAAAAATCTAACCTAAAGTGGTTCATTAATTAATTTTTCAACCTTATTTAAGTCATTTGGGCGAATCTTATATTTTTATGACTATTATATAATTTAATAATATAGTATTTGTTTTAAAAACTCATTTATGTCAATTTATACAATATTCATATCATGACTTTTAAAAAATTCATAACTTGAGTCTTTCAAAAAAACTTCATTAATTCCAGGATAAAAAATAATAATCATTGATTAAATTCATGTATGACATAAAGAGTTTCAAAATAAATTTATTTTAATATTTATAATCTCATTTATTTAAATCATTCATTAATAAGGTAATCACTACACCACCATTGTGTCATAAATAAATTTATTTATTTAATCTCTAAAAATTATAAATAAAATACCATGATTTAGGAAATTATTTTATATTTCTAATGACTATTTATAGTCTAAAGTATAACTTTTATTACCCAATATAAAAATTATTTTACTAAAAGATACATGTTTATGTTATATTTTCCTTAACTTTAAATTAAAAGTAATTAAATGTCATTTTCACACAAAAGTGGCTCGATGGGGTCCTAAAATAGACCCAAGGATTCCCATGGTCAGATATATCTCTTAAAATATGGTTATAACATGTTTTGGGGTATTTTAATATTATTATAATATTATTTTTTACCCTTATTTACCAGATTTACCCTTTAACCATTGTAAATAAAATATTTACTGGAGTTACTATTTGTAATGTATAAAAATAAAAGTTACCTATTTACATAATTTGGATCTACTGATTACAAATATGGAATTAATTTTTCCAAATTCAAAAGATATATGTTTTATAAATTAATTTAAATTTAATTCCTATTGTCAAAACCAAAAATCATGTTTTTAAGATGTAAAAAACTACCCAAAGATTGACATGTTTTTATATCCAATTTCAAAGTGAAATTACTTAAAATGACCAAAATTGAATTAAATTATAAAAATATAATCCAATTAAAGTTTAAAATTACAATCTAACTATATAAATAAATTAGATTAAAAGACATTTTTGACTTAAAATGTAGTATTTTTCATTATTCATTAAAAATGAACTTTATCAGAAAAATACTAAAAATTTTTCCAAAGTAAATTTTGTTGTCCCAATTCAATAGAAGAAGTTTATTTTGTCATATATAAAATATAAAAGTGACAAAAACTAGATTTAAAAAGGGTTCTCTATCAAAAGGTGGTAAAACGACATTTTAAGAGTATTTATGCTTAAAATTGGATTCATTCCCATTTTAAGCCTCTAAATTTTATTGGATAAATGTAAAAAATTTTAAAAAAATGATTAATAATAATATGGTTAGTTCTTTTCATTCCAAAAAATACAACATATGGACGTTAAATACCATTTAAAATAATAATATTATTATAATATTTTTTCTGTATGACTCATCCTTGTGTGCAACATGAGATTTTAGAGAAACCCATTATTGCGTGTCGGGTATTCCATCGAACATAGCATCCCCTTTAAATTAAAATTAACATCTTAATCATAATTATTAATAGAAATAAAAAGTTTTATTGTATAAATAAATGGGTCGTTACACACTCTATATTTTGGGTGTAAGATGACTGTTGCAATTGAGGGACCATTGATGACACTGATTTGAAGCTGGAGCATGTTTGATTAGAGAGACAAAGATAATAATAAGTTTGGTAAATAAAAGATGAGGCTGTGACATGTTGGCTCGCTGAGAGACATAACTTGATATGGAGAGCCACAACTCTAATAATAATAATTTACAATTATATTATTAATAATAACCATTATCATTGACAATTGCTATAATGCCAATAATTATCAATATAAAATTGTATTACAATGAAAGTAATATCTCTGAATTAATTAAATGAATTCAAAAAGTGAACTTAAATTATAAAAAATAAATTATATTCATTTTTTAATATTTTTTTTTTATTTTTCATTATTTATAATACCAATAAATAATGTTTTTCAAATATAATTAATGAAATTATATATATATGAATTTTTTTATAATTTTTTATAATTATTGTTTAAATATTAAGAATAAGGAATTCAATAGAAGAATAACCATAAATTTTATATCTATTTTAATTAGTAAAATGTATTGAAAATATTTTGTATTTAAATACAAGACAGTTATAATAATTATAAATATAATTATAAATTTTTATTTAGAATAAATTATTTATTAATTATTAAAATTTAAAATATTTATGAAAATATAACTAATAATATTTAAAGACAATTTGTAATTATTAATATTTTTTATGTATAATGTAACTAATATTATATACAATTATATAATTAGTAGTTATTATTATTTATATAAATATATTAACTAATATAATATTTTTTATATATTAGTAATTAATTTTAGTTTATTTTATATATAAATTATAGTAAAATTAATATTAGATACACTGTATATAGTTCTATATATGCACATATTCATTGGGTTCACCTATGAAACAAATACACACACGTCCGTGGGTTCCATAGACACATGTATGCATGTGCAAATTTATATGTGAATAAAGACAATCATATAGACACACACACACACAAATATTAGAAATTGAAAAAATATGCCACTTTAGATCTTTAAATGGATTTATAAATGAACTTATATATAGAATTTTCAAAATTTTATAATAAATTTTTTATATATTATAATAATGCTCCATCATTGGTGGTGGGGTAGCTTGGGTTCGGGTGGGGTGAGGGTAACATCATGGGGTCAAGTCCCCAATATGCATTTTTATTACCTTTCTTTGAGTTATGTTCCCCGATGATAGACGTAATTTAGCTTTAATATATTATTATAATAGTAAAATTATTAATTAATTTTTATATTTATGTAATTAGTCATGTATATTTTATATCTTTTCATACTTATACATATAATTATATTGTAATATAGTTATACATTAATACAATTAATGATATATTTAAATAAATATATATATACATAATAATAATATTTAAATGAAATTGGGAATTTATCATGTTTTTTTACAAAATCAATACAATATATACATCTATAATTAGTAATAATAATGAATCTATATAATATAATATGAGAATATATTTAAATAAAATTATTAAGATTCTTACTTCTAATTTTATAGTTTTATAATTAATATTATATTGTGAAAAAATTCGACACATTTATATTTTCAATGTAGTTGATAAAAAATATATTTTTAAAGAGGTTTCTTCCCTAAATAAAAGGGAGTGGCCCCAACCTGTTTTAATAAAAAATATTTTATTATTACATATGGAATTTATATATGTATATATTTAAAATAATAATAATAATTCAGTATTATTTTAAATATAGTTGAAAATAAATTTAATATTAATTAATAATATTTGAAAATAATCATCTTTAAACTGAAACATAGTTATTAATATTTTTAAATATAAGTATGATTTTTTATAATATGAAATATTTAGTCATTTAAATAATTAATAAAAGTTCTTAAATATTATTAATAAAATTGTGTAAAATTAGTAATTATTAATATTATATATGTACTTAAAATTATAAAAATTTATATAATTAGAAATTTATTATAAATCCTCTATATTTAAATATTTTTTTTTATATTTTTATATTTATTTATAGATTTATATATTGTAAAAAATATTTTCACATTTATAAAATTAATAATATTTCTTAAATAAAATTAAGCACATTGAAATATAATTATTAACTATTAGTTAATTTTTATAATTAATAATATATAGTTGTTTTTATTATTCTTATGTAATTTACTTTCTTTGTGATTAATCTTTTCTTGTACATATAATTATTTTTCATATAATTATACATTTATATAATTAATGATACATTTAGAAAAATTATTATTCCTTTATATAAATAATAACATTTTTAGTTATAATTGAATTTTTTTAAATGTTTTTAACAATTAATTATATTTTTTTTATATACTATACAATATAAACATCTATATAATTAATTATTAAAAGTAACATACCTATATATTAGCGATTACAAACCTATTTAAATATATTTTTTAAAATTATTACTTTTAATTTTATAGTTTTATGATTGATAATATATTGTGAGAAATATTTATACAAGTATATTTTTCATCTAATTGATAGATATATTATGTTATTACAAATGACACACACACACACACATATTTTGAAGTCAATATGTAAGGATGAATACCAATATTTATAAGAGTTGATCCGGATTTCATAAGGATTACGTAAGGGTTACTCTGTATAAGTGATCATTTTATCATTGATAAATCTTCATGTATCACCTCTAAGACCATCTAAAATTTATTACACCATTTTGGAGTTTGGTTACTCCAAAACGGTGTATGAATAATAAAATATACTCCAATGTATTGCACAATTTTTACCAAAAAATAATATTATATGATTATTATTACTACTACTATTGAATAAATATACACATTTTGTACACAAATAAATAAATTATTACTTAAAAAATAATAGTGTTGGTTCTCCTATAGTGAAAAACTATATTTGGCACCACACTATAGTTGAACACCATTTTGGAATTCAATTTAGAGTCAGTTAGAGGGATATATTAACACCAAAATGGTGTTTTCACCCTCCAAAATTCCTGGGTTCAAATCTACGCACGGGAAGAATTTTTGAGTTACTGTAGAAATTACTAAAATAGTGGAACTATTCAACTATATTGGGCCTATGGGATACATATTTGGGCCTTCGGTCCATATGGAAATTGGGTTACAAAAATCCTTTGGTCCGTAGGGCCCCCGAGCCTACACATGCCATCAGACTAATGGTTTTTAATCCATCTAGTCCCTCAGGACCACATATGGTGGATCAAGACATCATGATGGAGTAGTTCCAAGACAGCGGAGAAGCAAAAAGACAAAGGAAAGACCTGATGATTATTTGGATGTGGTGGTTTCATTATAGAGCAGCTAACACACACTAGTTAAAGACCCCAGGCAAGGGATGAGGCAATGGATAACCATTGACGTGAAGTATATCACCCCTAGTTTCAAGTATGAAACCCTTAATTTTTTGTATTTGAAGCATGTAAAGTGTATGGTTTATGTTTTAGAGGGTTTTGAGGGCTTTTAGAATGTTTCTGGGATTTTATGAAGGTCACATTTTGAGCACAGTTAGTAGAAAGTGTGAAACACCTCTAGGAAATCAAGAAAATAGAAACATCAGGGTCCGGGTAGGCACATTGTTTAGTCAAACCGTGTGGCCACCCAAGTGTAACAGTGAAAAGTTGAAAAGAGGGGAAAAAATGTTTGGTACATGGTTTGTCTAAACGCGTGAACCAAACATGTGGAGGGTGTTTAGAGGTAGTGACTAGAGCATGGTTTTCACACAGTTTGTCTAACTGTGCACTTAAACCATGTATAGTTAAAAATTAGATCCTTAAATTTTGGATCTCATTATGGATTACTCCTAAACCACTATTTTTTCTGATATTTTGACTCTAACTCAGTTTCACTCCCAAATGCTGTGGAGACCTTTCCCTTCAATCTGAGAGCGATCTGTTGGAAAATCTTGGTGCGTTGAAGGCCAGATTTATCAGTAAGAATCCATTATTGGTGATTTTTCTTATATTTACTCTTATTATCTCTCTTGGGTTCATATATCTTGTTCATTGGGGATATATCAATCATGGTTGATGCGAATAATGATGAGATATGGCTATATTGATGTTAGGTAATGAGATCCAAGGTAGGTTTTGGGGTTTCAACCAGGTTCTGTAAAAGAATCTGTGTTGTTCTTCATTTTCTCCATAGTTTCCAATGTAGGTGGATTCACTCTCATATCCTTTTATTATAAATTCAAGGGTTAGTTTCAAATAGTTTTAATTTCTTGAAATTTATTATGAAGTTGGTGTGAAAATCATTGTAGAAACCTTATTTAGTGAAGGTTTGTGAAATTGTAATCTTTGGTTCTTGTGAAAAGTGCTTTATTTATGGATTTGAAAATGATTTTTTTAAATATATCTTAATTTATATTTTTGTAAATAGTTTTATTGAAGTGTTTTCCATAAAATGTAGATCATATTAAAATGGATTGAAATGGTTGGTTTGACATGGTTTTGGCATACATGGGTTGGTGAGATTTCATGTTTTCGACATGACCCTCAATAAGGGGCGTATACCATTGGGGTACATTGAATGTGACCCTAGATAAGGGGTGTGTGCCATTGAGAAACAAGGTGATTGGAAAATTAGTTATGAATTGGTGGACAAATGAGAAACCACTCATGAATATGGAATTGTCATTAAATCATTCATGTGTGGGTGTGTATTTGAATCACGGAATGGGTATGCCAAAATGGACGTTGTAAAATTGTTTAAAAGTATTGTTTGGTTTCTTTCCTTTGAATTTTATTTGGCTTTGGAAAACTTCTTTGGAATAAAAACTATTTTATGATTTGATATAAACAATTTCAAATTGTTTTATGTAAATTTTATAACATGTTCTATCCCTGTGGCATGAGTATGGAAGTCATTTGGGGAAACCTACTGAGTTTCATTACTCATCCCCTGCTTGGAAACATTAGTGTTTTTTCAGATATCATTTATCGGGACATATGTAAAGGGAAGGTATCACATTTCTTTTATGGTTATTTGTGATACTCAGACATGGATTGTGGAGTTGGAGCTTAGAATTGTTTGGGAGTTTCTGAGTTAGTGACTTTGGAGTCTTTGAGATTTTTCGATTTTGTATTCCACTTTGTAGTTAATTCTGATCTTGGTTTCTGCTTGGGACTATAATATACTTTGGTTTGAATTGTTATACATTGAATTTTCTTACATTTTTATCATGCATCATGTAGTGGTTTTTGGTTATGGATATCTTGGTTGGTTGTGTTATTTTAAAAATGGAAAATAATCCCCCAATTGTTAATGAGTCCCTTGGTATTTATTGACAACTTTTAGAATCTTAAGGATATCGCCTAAGGCTAAGTAGAAATTCCGCCTCGTCTCATGCCAATGAGGAGGGGAAGGACGTTACAAGTGGTATCATTTTGTTCGATATGTGGTTATCATTCTTGTGTCGGTCTTTTTTTTGAAAATATATTCTGGTTTAGTTATTGAGTGGGGATGGTAGATAGGAGTCGGATCATCAGTAATTGAAGTGTAGATCATAAAAGGCGCATATAAACTATTTATGTTGAAGTTCAAGTTACTAGGGATATGGGTATATAAGTGTTTTTTAAACACGTATAGGAATGTTACCTAATTATCATTGGTTTATCCAATGAGAATAGCATGAAATGCAATGATAAAATGACTTCCCACTAGGAGTGCATATTTCATTTTGAGTAATCATTTATCTTTTTGTAAAATAATTTTGTTTTTCAAAAATTATTGAGAAATTATTTAAAATGTGAGGATTTGAGAACGACATGATAATTGTATTTTGAAAATGGTTTTATTTTCAAAATCATGGTGGAATTTTCAAAAATGGGTTTAAAATAGAAAGTGTATAATTTTGGAAAATCCTTGTTGTGATAGTTGTGATATGGTAAATTTTAATTTGTTATGCCCTCATTTGATAGAGAGTGAGACTTATGGAATTTTTCTTTGGTTATATAAAATGTCACCCAATGGGCATCATTAAAACCAACCAGAACAGGTTGCTGAGAATGTGTTTCCAGTTGACCTATAGGTGAACCAATAAGTAGTTTAGAGTATAGTCCACGTCTTTCAAGATGTGGATTGGGTAAACATAAGGGAATAACCAAGGAAATTGGATCATTCAGTTCAGTTCTAAAAGCAGAATCCACCCATCTTTTAGAGTGATTTTGAAAAAGAGAATGAAGTTGTGTGGATGAATTGGATGAATCAAATCTTTGATTTTCTTGGCATACCATCAGAGTTTAATGTCATGTAGGTGACGTATATGTAGGAAGATATTGAATACTAGTGGGGGGATTTAGCAGTTTAGGCTATATTAGACCAAGACATTTCATGGGAGGACTTTGAAAAATTTGTTCACAAAAAATTCTATCCTCCAATAATCAGGATTCAAATAATGATATAATTTTTCATCATGAAGTATGATAACCCCTTAGTGATAGAGTATGTGGCTAAATATAGAAATTTAGTCTGCTATTATCCTGAAGTTTCTGCTAGTTCATCTTTAAAGGCATGCATTTTTTCATCAGGGTTGGGGAAATATACTCAATTGAATATTGTTGTTATTTTTATAGTAAATTATACAAACATGGCCAATAGAGAGATAATGACTAAAAAGGATATATCATGAGATTTGGGTGGAATAATCTTACTGATACCTTTGGGAAATAGTGGGAACTCTAATGCTGGGAACAAGAAAAAGAGGGACACCTATTTCCATGATAGTAGAATGTTTCAAAATCATATGGTTAGATCACTGAGTATACTTATAAATCCCAAGAGTAAATATAGATGTTTTCAATGTCGTTAGTTCGACTACATGAAGTGAGATTTTATAAAACCACCTAGAGCATGCCTCCATTGCAACTAGATTAGGAATATTTGATGTTGTTGTTTCTTTTATCCGTGGTTCAGTGTTTGAAACACATCACGGGTTTCATAGAAATCATATATCTTGATGGGATGAGGGAAACAAAATACATATCTTCTGTATAACTGAGCTAGACATGGTGATTCCCAAAAAACCCTGACTCCTTAGGCAATGAAATCTCAATAGGTAAATAAAGTACAAAGTATAGCAAGTAAGAAGTTATATGGATTTGAGTAAGTAATTGTGGATAATCAATCTGCATTATTGATTGTGATAGGTATGATTAATTTGAATTATAACCTTATATAATATTTTTTGATATGAGTGTATCCCATTCTTGTATTTCTTCTGATTCTATTAATCTTCTGGATTTAAATATTTGTATGATGCCTTAAATTTTGAAACTTCAAACTTTTCTTGGTCAAAGAGAACTTCAGGCCTTTATGTGTATAGAATGTTTTATAACAATTGATGGAGTATAATCAAGTTGAGATTTCCCTATTCTTGGGACTAATGTCTATGATATAATCTTGGGTTTTGATTGGTTTATAATGTTCAAAGCTCACATCGATTTTTATACCTCAATGTCTAGTTTTACGACTGATGATGGTGTCATGCATCTTATTAGAGAAGACCAGAATGCAAAGACAGGTGCAACATGATTTTTGGAACTGATGGTTGCATCTATATCATAATAACTGGTAGCTTTGAATTTTGGAGAAATGTATGAGATTGAGACTATTATTTTTCCATCAATTGTTAATAAGTTTCTGGATGTTTTTACCAAAACATTTTGATAGGGTTGAAACCCACAATAGTAGTGGAGTTTATGATTGATATGATCCTAGGGAATAATCATATTTCTATTCTCTCTTATCAGATGGAACCAACAGAGTTAAGTGGATTGAAAATGTGGTTGGAATAGTTGGAAAACAAAGGGTTTATTCGGCCTAGCACATCTCTGTGTCCATCACTGGTCTAGTTTTTAAAAAAATCATATGGAACTATTTAATTGTGTGTATATTATAATAAGATTAATCATGTTATAATAAAGAATAAGTATATACTTACAAAAATTGATTATTTTTTTGTTCAATTAAGGGGAGATCAGTGGTTCTATAAAATTGACACGCGATTAGGATATCACCAATTATGGGTTCAGAAGAGGGACATTGAAAATATATATTTTAGATATAGATATGGACCTTATGAGTATGTGGTTATGACTTTCAATCTTATAAATGCACTAGAAATATTTATGGAATTGATTAATCACATATTCCAAAGGTATCTAGATTCTTTTGCGGTGGTATTTTTGGATGACATACTGGTGTATTTAAGGAAACAGGTTGAGTATGATAAACACTTGGTGATAGTGTTGGGAATTTTTCAGGATCATCAAGATTATGCAAAATTATAAAAGTTTAGTTTTTGGATATAATAGGTATGTTTTATTGGCCATGTTATCTTTGAAAGATGTGTTTTTTTGTTCCATAAAATATAGAGGCTTCTATCACTTGGAAACCTCCAAATAATGTCTTTGAGATACACACATTACTTGGTCTAGCTGGTCATTACTGACACTTTGTTCATAAATTCCCACAAATATATTCACCTAGGAAAGATTTGATGAGGAAAATTGTTCCATTACAATGGAGTGATGAATGATATAAGTCCTTTCAAGATATAATGATTTGCCTCACATTAGCACCAATCATGATATTACTAGAATCAGGACAAGAGTATGTGGTGTATTGTGATTCTTTAGGATTTGAGTTGGGTTGTGTTCTCATGCAGGGAGATCATATTATTACTTTTGGATCATGGAATTCAGGGTTTCATGACAAGAACTACACAACACATGATTTGGATTTAGCTGATATCATCCATGCTTTGAATACATGGTGTCATTAAATTTTTAGTGAGAAATTTAAAGTGTTTACTGATCATAAGAGTTTGAATCATACTTTATCATAATGATATTTGAATATGAGAAAATGAATATGGATTGATTATCTCTAAATTTTTAAATTTTCCTTGGTGTATACCTTGGGAAAAGGAAATTCAATGAATAAAGTATTAAGAAGAAATTCATATGGTCAGTTTGAAAATAAGGTTTCAGATTAGTGGTAGTTGATGTCAGTTATAACCGATTTGCATTCGATTATGAAGACTGAGGAAGTGTTGTGGTTTTTATAGTTTTTTTGTTCCTAATTTTGTTGGGAATGTTAAAGATTTATATACGAATAATTTAGAATGTGTTTATTTAAGGTCAACACACAATAGTGGGGAGACCATTATGGGATGAATATGGATGAGAGTTTAGGTTTGTGGTTTCAAAATCAGATGGTTGTAACTATTTATTTTTAGGAACAAAATCATCATTATTACCACCATTTGAGATGGGTTGTTCATCCAATAATACATAAAAATGTATAAGGAACTGAAAGCACTATTTTGGTTGGTTGGCATGAAAAGGATGGTGGTTGAGTTTGTTTCTAGATGCCTCACCTATTAACAGGTTAAGGTTGATAACTAGAGGCCAGTGGGTATGTTTCAGTCATTACCCATTCCTATTTAGAAATGGGAGCATATAGTTTTGGATTTTGTTATAGGTCTCGCAAGGAAAGTTTCGAAACATGATGCAATATAGATTATATTGGATTGACTAAAAAATCATCTCATTTAAACCCTATTTGTTTATCTCCTACAATGAAATATTTTTATAAAATATATAACCAAGAAGTGGTAAAGTGGAATGAAATATCATTTTTGAAAGTATTAGACAGAGATATGAGGTTTTTGTCTCATTTCTAGAAATCCTTATAGCAATCCATTGGGAATTAGTTGACTATAGATACAGTGTATCATCCTCAGATGGATGAGAAATCTTAAAGGAGGATAAAAATGTTTTAAGAAAAGTTGTGGGCTTATGTAATAGATTTTGGTGGATCATTGGATGAGCACATAACATTAGTGGAGTTATCATATAATAATAGTTATCAGGCCTCAATATATATGCCTAATTTTGAAGCATTTTTTGGGCATCCTTATCATTCTCCACATTGTTGGGTGGAAATAGCCAAGGCTTCACTTGTTGGGCCAAGACTTTTCCATGGGAAAATGGATAAGATTTAGTTGAACAGGAAGAGAATGGAGATGGATTAGAGCCATCCAAAATCATATGCATATTATAGTTAATGGCCATTTTTTGTACGTGGTGAGTGATCATGTGTTCTTGAGAATCTCTCCAAGGCTTAGGCATTGTTGTTTTGTGAAGTAGGGTATGTTATCTCCTCGATATATTGGATATTTTAAGATACATGAATGGGTTGTTTAGGTGAAATATAATAGTGATTTAATACCATGGTTTAGTGAAGTACATAATTTATTTCATGTATCACATTTGAAAAAGTATCAGCATGATACTAACCATGTGATTCGATGGGATCACATTGACCAAGAACCAAGTGCTTCATTGGTTAATGTGCTATTGAATATTGTTGTTAAGAAAGTGAAAATCATTTGAGGGAAAATCATCAGTATAGTGAGTGTTTTGTGGAAATGTAGTCAGATTCGAGAATAAACTTTGGGACAATAGAAAGAAATGGTCAAGCAATGGCCCAGACTCTTTTTGGGAAATGGTAATTTTCTACTGTATGGGGAATGAAAGACCAATGGTGGGGAGAATGTATCACCCCCAATTTCAAATAATTATCCCTTTATTTATGTATTTTAATTATCTAAACTGTTTGAGTGAAGTTTGGGAAGGCTTGGAGGGCTTTCAGAATATTTTTGGGGATTTTATGAGGATTCACGGTTTTAGAACTGTTACTAGAAAGCATGAAAAACCACCAAAAAATTAGGAAAAGTGAAACTGTGGGCTCCGGGTAGGCTAATGGTTAGGGGTATAGTTTCTCAAAAAAGTGTTTCCACCTAGGCGTAACCATGAAGAGTGGAACATAGTGAAAAACACAGTTGGTGCATGGTTTGTCTAACCATGTGATCCAACCATGTGAAGGATTTTGGGGTTAGTGGCTAATGCATGGATTGCGATCCAATTGTGTGAAGGGTATTCAGAGGAAACGACTTGTGTGCCAACTGTGTAAAGGGTGTTTGGGGATAACCCGATTTATCTACCCATAAAATACTCCCCTTAACACTATCAAGATAACCCACAAATATACACTTCATATCCCAAGTAGCTGGATAATAAATTCATGTATGCACAGAAGATATGGATCCAAAGGTCCTAAGGTGTGCAAGTCTTGAGGGTGAACCATTATGAAGTTCTTCACATATCTTAAAATAATTAGTATAAATGGGAAACATTTTATTAGATAGACTATTATTGAGGCAGCCTCATCCTAGAAGGACGTGGAGAGTTTTGAGTTGGAAAACATGCACTTAACCCTTTTAAGAAAATTATTTTTCATCCTCTCTACTCATCCATTATACTATGAAGTTTCCACAATAATATGGTTTTTTTTAATCTCTCAGATTCATATAATTCCATGTATTTTGTGGATAGATACTCTAAACCATTATCATTTCATAAGGCTATGAGTTTCTTATTATACTCCCTTTCTACCCCAGATATCTATTTCTTAAAAGTTTGAAAGGTATCAAACATATTTATGAGTATATAAATCCATAATTTCTTAGAGTAGTCATCAATGAATGTCACAATGTATAAGTCTCCACCATGGGAGGTGACCCTAGAAGGACCTCCACATATATGAATGAACACATTAAAGGGGTTCTTTAGCCTTATAAACAAACCTACTAAAACTAACTCTTTTATATTTTTCATATACACAATCTTCATAGAATGGGAGATTAGTAGGAGTGATATTACTCAAAATATCCTATTTTTTGGAGTTCATTAAGGCCCTTGGCACTAACATTCCCTAACCTTCTTTGTTAAAGGGTGCTAGAATCAAGTTCAAAACCACAAAAGTTGTTCAAAAAACTTCTATAAATATTTCCATCAAACACATAAATTCCATTGTGAAGGAACAAATGTATTATATTACAGGGTTAATTATTTGATATGTTCAATTAAATAATTGGCGATAAATAACTAGAATGATTTTATTGAATAATTAAGCTACTGGAAGAACAAAAGTAGAAATTAAAAAAAAGAAAAAAATACTAGATATAATGTGCTTCAAATTAGTGTGATCCTACATGAATGTAGATAACACCACCTAGGTCAGTATTTTATTACTAATAATTAATGCAAGAAAATAAAGATAAAGACTCGAAGAAAAGGAAAGAAAAACTAGAGAAACTATCAGAGGAGGCCGCCCTTGTTGAACTAAGTGGAAGTGGGGAAACCTATCATGTAGAATCAACAACATCAACACATAGATGGACTCACACAAAAACACAAACCGTGGATATAGATTTATACATGATAGAATATAATAAATCACTATAGAGCCATGAATCTAAACTAAAACCTAGTTATGATGAAATGAGAGTCATGATTGGGAACCTCATTGATGTGCGGTCATCCTAGACCCAATATCTAGCTGATCTCTACTGAATCTCCACCGAAAAAGTACTCATGTTCCAAGAGACTGAACAAACTTGATAATGGGGAGTTCAAGTGGCCAAAATACCTCGGACCTCCTTACTATTCTCCTATAAGAAACCTAGGAGGAGTAGCATAACGTCACCCTGAAAAAAACATTAATGAAGAAGATGAAAGGTGATGAACCAAGAGAATAGATCCCACGAGTCCAAGTGACCAAAGGGAGAATCTATGGAATTCCAAAGAATGTTAGATTGCCCAGGTAGAGACCCTTGTCATGGGGGATTCCCCTATGCAAGAGATGATTCTAACACAATAGCCCAGGATATATTGGGTATTTTGGTATATTAAAATCTGAAATATGAAAACAATATTTATTTTAAGTTTATTACATATAATATGATAAGCATATAATAGAAGGATATAATTTCATTCCAACATGAGGAATAAAAAAAGAATACAACCAGCAGTGAACAAATCACATGCACTGGATAATGGTTAATACACAATCCAAGAGTGAACATAACAGATATGGAAGTGGACTAATTCACATGGAAATGAAAATGCAACAATAATTCAAACTTAAAATTTACTCTCATTAACAACAGAAATAAAAAATATGTAAAGATAATTAAATTTTTTATTTACAATATACATTCTAGAACTAAAAATAGATTCTTTCATATGATACATACAATTCAAGAAGTGAAAAAAAACTAGATCCAAGGTTCTTCAGCAAGAAAGAATTTTGAGTAGTAGTATGAAACTATGTAAACTAAGAAAAACAAAGGATCAATGCAACGTTATTATCAATAAGAAAAATTAAACATATCCTCAAATAAATACCATAAGTAATGAATGCTCAACATTTATAGGTCGAATAAAATGTGTAAAGGAATGTAATAAAAGGACAAAAAGATTTACATGCTTCATCCATTCAGCCTACATAAATGGGCTAGGATCTTCCCTAGTTTTTCAATATGAAAAATAAAGGAATTACAGTTAGACAACATGACTGAAGAAACATCAAAGACAAAAAAATAGAAAAGATGTACATGGAAACAAAAAAACAACCAAAGAAAAAAGAAAAAAGCCTACAACCCCTGTACCAGGGGATCAACTTCCCCTAGTTAAGATCCATAATTCTAGGTATTGCTAGAAGTTACCATCATCATGTATGATTGTAATCATCCTCCATGTTCTCATACTGAGTATCATATTGTATGCGGGCTATATGAATTCTAGGACCTCAATCCGCATGTACCATAAAATCTCTACAACTCCAGAAACTTCCAAATAACTCTAAAAACCATATTTTTCAACTTAAAGGTTCAATAATGAGACCCACTAGCACCATAAAATTATGTATCCTTCCACCACGACATCTAATCCCTCAGGGAAAAATAAAATCATTTTTAGAGTGGTTCTCCTCTCTGGTATTCCATTCTACCTCAGCCAAAATTGAAGATCTCCTCTTTCTCACTATGTCATTTATCTCTGTCACCATTTCCCCTACATCTGGAATAATGTTGTTGTGGACACTACCTCCATGAAGAATGATCATTGGACTAGAGATGTCACTGATCTCTCTCTCAGCAAGGTTGTGCTATCTCCCTCTAAAATGAAACCCTCACTTCTCCCCAAAATGAAGCACTACGGCGAGTCAAGGGGAGCTCTAATATCTATTAGGTGAAACATGGATGATCTACCTCCTACAGTACCTCTATTCTACCAGGTAAGAGCTGAACCAAATCATCATTGGAATGCCAGACTCTAGGAGAGACACTACTATCTGTCTCTAGTAAAAACCGAACAATATTTCATTCCCTAAAGGCGATGCAATCCTTGATAGAGGAAAGTAAGGCATGTAAAGGAAAAGGGGTTACAAGTCCAATGGAGCTTGATTGGATGGATCATCTTGTCTAGGTGGGAAATAAATTTGAAGCAAACATATTAAAATACAGTGCAATTTAATTAACAAATAAAAATGTGAATGTAAAAAATCACAAATCACCACCTGGGAAATTAAATTCATGAACAATTTTAATATGAAACAACATCACACTCTCCACATTGAAAATTAAAACTTAATCACATGATGGTTCTATTCCAACTAACATCATCAAGTTGGGAAAATCCTAGACAAGTAATAACTATACGATTATGACCCAAATGGTCCTCCAACCATGTATTAATGTGACACATGTTGAAAATAAGTTGAATGATATTTTTAAAACTACTAAACATGTTCAAAACTAAAAATTTTAAAAAAATTGATAGAGGTCATACATTCACTTACTTAAGTTGCACTCTGACATGATTCTAATGAGGAAGATAAGAACAACAAATCACATTCTAATAGTGGTCCTTAGAACATCTTACTAGTTCTTCCAGAACACTAACAAAATAGAGCAGTATCCACCATCATGAAAAACATGGAAAAACAAAACTTTGAGAAAATAAAATAGAATGTAACTCATTATAAAATAGTTCAATCATGGAAAGAGCATAATAAAGAGATAAATAGAGAGAGAATTCATAGGAAATGAAAAAATTGAAAGTGGTCTGCACCTGAACCCATAAAAACATAAGAGGACCGAAGCACCAAGAATCATAAGATTTAAACCAAGGAATGATTTCAGAAAACTATAATAGGAAAACTCTCAATGAAATACACTAAAAGATCCTTAAAAACTAGATTCAGAATCTCCACACAAGGAGATGAACACCTAAACAAAATTCAAAAGGAGATATCCTAAAAAAAGGGAAACTGAAAGGACACATGAAATCAGTCCCAACATCCCAAGACAACTCAAAGATGTGATAAAAAGGATGGGAGACACCTAGAAACCTAGTGGAGACAATAGGAAAAAGGGAAACACATCCTACTATAGTGTTACTAAACACACAATGTTCCAAACACTAAGAGACCAAAAAATTGCCACTAAACCCGGTGAACACCAAACAAATAAGCTTGGTGATCAACCAAGCGACACTACACCCATAAACTACCCAAATATAAACACTAAACTCGCTACAAGTCCATACTTAGAGAAAATAGTCATAAAGAACCTATAGGAACACAACATAGATAACATAATCCCATATCCTAGGAAAAAGGAATTTACTAGAGACAGAAGATCCTAGAAATACAATACTTCTAACTAGCACTCAAACATAGGAAAAACTCGTACAAAACACATTCCTACCATTAAACCATAGACACACATAGCTAGTAACTAAAAATAGACATCTTTGAGGCTCATAATGGAAAAGAAAATCGGGTAATATCAAGGAAACAAACTACGAGTAGAAGAATGAAATTATAGCCCAAGAGAGAACACAACCAAACTGAACAAAGGAAATCAGTGTGTGTTACAACAAAATAAATCCACTACTTTTTTTGAATGAAATAAACAATCAATTTAAAATTTTAACAAAGAATAACTTAATCCCAATTTGGCTCTAATACCACTTGTTGTGGGGGATACCCCTACATGAGAGATAGTCCCCACACAATAGCCTAGAATCTATTGGTTATTTTGGTATGTTAAAATAAAAAATATGAAAATAGTGTTCATTTAGATACATATAATATGATAATCAAATAATTGAAGTTTTGAATTGAATTCAAACACGGGGGAATAAAATAAAAGAATAAAACTAATAGTGGAAAAATCACATGCACTAGACAATGGTCAATACATAATCCAAGAGTAAACATAATGCACATGGAAGTGGACTAAATCACATAAAAATGGAACTATAATAATAATTCAAACATGTGATTTATTCTTATTAATAATAGAACTACAAAATCTATAAAAATAATTAAATTATATATTTACATATATGCATTATCGGACCTAAACTAGATTCCTTGATATGATTTGTACAAGAATAGAAGTGAAAAAAAATCAGAGCCAAGGTTCTGCAGCAAGAATGAATTATGCGTAGCAGCATGAGTGATGTAAACTGAGAAAAAAAAGGCTTAAGGGAGTGTCGATATCAATAAGAAAATTAAAAATATCCTTGAATAAATATGATAAGAAATGAATGTTAAAAATTTAAAGGTTGAATAAAATGAGGAAATAAAAGAAGTAAAAGGATAACAATATTATGATCTACATCCATCCGGCCTACATGCATGAGGCATGATCATCACTAGTTCTTAATTCTGAAAAATAATGGCATTAAAAGAAGAAAAAAAGACTAAAAATGATAAGGAAGACAATTAAGAAAAACTAAACATGTAAAATGAAATAAAAAATGTCCAAAGAAGAATGAAACAAGCCCAATACCCCTCACACCAACCAAGTTCTTGGATTCACATAGTCGAGATCAATCATGCAAGGCATTGCGCGATGTTACTATCATCGAGTCTGAGCATCACCATCCTAAAAGTTCTCATGATGAGGATCATATAATATGCAGGCCAGAGGAATGCTAGGATCTCACTCTGCATGTACCATAAAATTGATGTAACTCTAAATCTGAAGAACTCTAAGAACCAGATCCTTAAACGGCAAGGTTAAGGAATGAGACACACCGACACTGAACAATAATGTTTCCTTCCACCATAACAACTACTCCCTCAGTAAACTAGAAATTCATTAAAGGAATGGAACTCCTATCCCATTTTCCGATCATCCTTGGTCGAACCAGATGAGCTCTACCCCCTCATGGAATCGATGTCCTCAATCACCACCACTCTTAAACCTTGAATAACGTTGATGTGAACACTCTCTCCGTGAAGAAAAATCATCATACCAAGGACGTCACTACTCTCTCTATCGAGGAGGCTGAGCTCTCTCCCTCTATATTGAAACCCTTTCTTATCCCTAAAATGAAGGGCTACTGCAAGGCCAAGGTAGATTTGATCTCTCTCGAGCAAACCATGAATGGTCTTCCTGCATCTATGCCTCTCTCTCCACCAAGGAAGAGCCAAACCAAATTGACATAAGAATGAAGGACTCCCAGATAGACACTACTATCTCTATCTAGTGCAAACTAAGAAATTCTTCAGTCCCTAAAGGAACTGATAATCTTGGTGGAGGAAAATAAGAAGTGACAAGAAAAATGGGACATGTTGTTGGTTGATCTTGATTTTGTGGCTCACCCTATATAAATGGGAAAAAATTATCAACAAAAATATTAAAATAAAATGAAATTTAATTAGAAATGAAAAACATGAATGGAAAAAAATTCACAAATTGGGATAACAACCACATGGATGACCAGGATGAATCCACCGATTCACATAACTGAAGGAGGTAGAACAAACAGGACAAGTGGTGACATGTGATTGGAACAATAGAGGTACCCGAGATCAAAGCCAAGCCAAATAAACACACCCAGAGAAAACAAAGTACATTTTATCCCCTTAAATAAATGATCCATATTATTTACCACTATCCAGGTAAGGAAAATATAGATCCCTCATTTAAATAATGGGGTAAAAGGAAATAAAGGATCTCGGATGAAGAGTCCCTTGAATAGGTAAATACTCCCTTGAAAAAACAAATACCAATTAACCAATATTAATATATCATATTAAACAATAATTAAAGTAATTTAAATTCAATAATAAGGGGCATAAAACAACACTAACGTTAATAAAGGCTCAACTTTGTTAGCTATTTTTTAGCACTGAAAAATGTAAAACTTTACATGTGCTTTCCTAGAATTGATAAAAGTTTTCTCTATTTAGCACTATTGATGAATTATTATGGAGTAGTTAGAAGTATTTTATATAGTAGTGAATCATCACTTAAAGAAATGAAAATAACATATTAAGAAAAAAACTATTTAACAAAAGAAATCTGAATTAAACATTCATAGAGATATTTGGAGGCTAAACATTTGGGTAAGAGCCATCGATGGCCAGGCCACACAACCCTAATGGGTCATCCACATCCTATCACAACTTCATGTATCTTCCATCCCCCACTACTCCCCCATGAATTCTTTATCATCCAATATTTTTTACCATCCTCCACTATCCTGTACCCGATCACCATCACCATATGGGTCAGATTGGTGTCATTGTCACCGCCAAAGGTGATGTGTCTATAGTACTTGAATGCCTACCCACTCTCATCTATTTCCACAGACACAAACTTTTGGGACATGGCTTCTAGTAGAGATGCCTCATTGTTGGCCAATACAGACTAGAAGCCTCCAATGGTGGCTGTAGAGGATGCATACTGGTTGTTACAGGTGCCATCCATGGCCTGGTATGTGTAATCATCCTCTACAGTGATTACCTAGTGTTGGAATACATAGTTAAAAGCCAATACCATGTCGAAACCTTTCTAGATTCTATTTTTAGACATGCAGTCGATGCCATGCTGCTCTGAGAGTGATCATCTCTAACTAGTTTTAATTTAGGTTATCCCTTCCAAGGCCACCACTATAGAAAATACCTAACAACATCCTAAAAAAACACATGTACATGAGATAAAGTGATGGCCTCAAAGGTATCACCAAAATCAAAACTAGTCATCTAAAATGATACAGTTACTCTGTTCATTAGTCATCCCAGGGATGAATACTTAGTATTTGAATTAACATAGGTGAATATTCATAATAGACAGAGAATGAGTGTCAAAAAAATGGTTGAGTACTGATAAGAGTATTAATGGAAACATATGTCCACAAGGATAATATAATGACCCATAATTTACATACATGTTTATTAGTTCAAAATTTAAGCATACTTATTACAACATATAAAAAAACCATGAAAGGACCGTATAGGTATAGTGTCTTTAGAAACTGGGAAACATAAACAACTGGTTCATAAAGATTCTACACTGTCTCCCATTTATTTCATCATATCTAGAGTCCCTTTTGGAATATCCTACTTAATAACCTTATTCTTGACCTGGGGAATGAAAACATACAAAAGGGTGAGCTCAAATTCTCAGTAAGGGTAAACAAAAGAAAAATCAATCACATCATATTTATAAGAACATAACATTTTGGAAATCTTAACCTGCAAAAGAAATCATAATTTCATAACATGGGATAAATCATAGAAGTGGAATATAATCCCAATAATCATAAATTAAAACATGAATCTTTGTGGCATATACACATAATCATATAGAATCATTCCTTAGTAGTCAAGACTCATAGCCAAGACTATCTTAGCGGACTAAGTCCATTTCTGAACCGAGTTCACTCCTCGTTGTAGTCCTATTTCACTGAACCAGATTAACCTTCCATTCCAGCCATGTCTGTCTCATGAGATATAAATCTTTACCCAATGAATTGGAGGGATATATAGGTCCCACCCATCTCATAATGATACCATTCTTATGTGTGCCACAAAATCATAAATCATACATCATAGCTTAACCCATGTAATAAAAATGAGATTCTTAAACATCATGACATCATAAAACAATTCATATAAGATAAAGGAATTCATAAAAATAATTCCATCACAACATAATCAAATCAATGTAATAATAGGTATAGAAACATAACCCTATATTATCTTAGATGGAAAATAATTTTGATAAAACACTAGAACTCCATTCTTGAGGAAAATATCCTTTCTACTTCAAATTTTTTTTCCTTTATTAATATGTCATATAATTTTGAACTAAAATAAGTTGATTAAAAATAAAATTGAAAGATTGTAAAGGAATATTCATGGAAATAATTTTCTAAAAATCCATTCATTCCATATAAGTTAAAAAAAACATTCTTCTCGTACTTATGTTGGAAAAGTCAAAATGTACCTTGTACGAAAAACGTCAAAAGATTCCTTTCATATCTTTTGCTAAAAACTCACCGAAGGGTAAAATTGGATTTAAACAATTTTAGGAGGATATAAATAATATTAAATATTGATTAAACATGAATGTTTATGATAAATATGCCCCAGTAAATACCGAAGAATAAACAATCTCGGATAAAAATTAAGATTGTGAGATTTTCCCTTACCTTAGGTCCGATTTGCTTCGTAAGTGTCCGAACCGCCTGTATAATGATTTAAATAATGTCATTGACTTATTCCATAATCATACTAATTGTTATTATATCATATATTGTTATATTCTAAGCTTCTTATTAGTAATATTTCATTGCTACTTGTTATTCGGGTGTTTATTACCTTTTTGTTCTTATGCGTGTTTTGTCGAATAAATTCTTATTATTATTTTTAGGTTATAGATACCTCATTTACAGAATGGTATTAGTGTAATATATATCATATTAATTCATTAAATTCATTTATATAATCATTATGAAATGAAGATCATGTAGAACGAGTCACATCACATCATGGAGACAGTATTCCGTACGTACACACGAGCGATGATATCGTTCCCATGATCGTAGAATTGTATTGGAGTGTATGTATACTATTTCAGAATCAATATCACTTTACAATAATCATATATAGTTATTATTTACATCATTATACCCATCCAAGTAAGGTGGTGGTGGAAAATAGATTACACCATGGCGTGGAGACGGTATTCCGTACGTACGCACGCGCGGTGATTTCATTTTCCGTAGGATGGATAGATGGTGAAATATGGTTTTTTAATACTTATAATAACATATCAGTATATTAGTGATACTGATGTTATTACTTCATAATGAAACAACTAAATAAGAATAAGTGGAAGAAGAAATAAAGTTGAAATAATCGGTAACGGACATTACATCTTCTTTGAAGCGCCTCTTTGAGACCTCCTTTTAGGGCAATAAAGTTGGTCTTTGAAGAAGACCAGGACCACTAGGATGTTTCAAGGTAAGTGGAGAAGAGAATTTGTCAGGGGTTGGACATGCTTTTAGGCTCAAAGTGGTGTGAGTAAGAGAGGGAGGAGGTGCCCTTTTATAAGGGAGGAGAGGGGCACCTTAGGAAAAACTAAAAATATTATTTTATTATAGAGTCATATTTCGTTTTTAATAGCTCCAAATTGATTTATTTCGAAGATAAGGTGGGTATGGGTCGAAATACTCTTATCCAATATAATTTATACAAGTTTAGGTTTCTATTTTAACCTTATCATTTAGATTTAACTTTAAGTAAGATAATTTAACTTTTACCGTGTCTTCTTGTTTTCTTACACTATAAGGTTAATAAACTTACTATAACAAGCCAAACGAACCCCAAGTTGTTTATTATTAATATATATAACCTTATCTAAGTCATTTTTCCAAACCTTATATTTTTATAAATAAAATAACAATTAATCATATAATATTTGTTTTAAAAACTATTTTATGTCAATTTTGACACTATTTGGTAATTGATTTTTGTGAAAATCATAGCAGAAATATTGGTTCTAAAAAAGTTAATAAATTAAATAATAACATGTCATATTAACATATAAAATTATTGTAATTCATAAAAAGTCTCAAATTACATTTATTTGGGTATTTATAACATTAATTATGCCAATATTTCATTAATAAGATAATTACTGCATCATCATTGTGTCATAAATAAATTAAATTATTTAATGTTTAAAAATTAAAAATAAAATACCATTATTTAGGAAATCTTTTTATATTTCTAGTGAATATTTATAGTCGAATTTATCTTATGTATAACCCTATATTAAAAATTATATAGTTATTAAACATTGATTTTAACTATTTTAACCCGTCTTTAAATAAATTAATAATAAATGTCCTAATCTAATCCAAGTGGGCCTAAATTTTCATATTTTATACCTAAGGTTGTTTTTGGTCGAATTACACTTATCCAATAGAATTAATACATGTGTTAGGGTAATAATAATATCATTTTTACCCTTAATTACCCTATTTACTTTTAATTGCGACAAAAAAAAGTAAAAAGTTAATATTCACCAGAAATTATTTTCATCTCATTGAACCACATTTTACTTTCTGACATCAACCGTGTCTCTCAGATTTTTGAAATTCTATTCACAAAAGAGGAAAAATTATGTTTTATGTAAATTTGCAAATTCTCCTAGTAGGTGGGTAAAAGACGGTCAACAGTTCAATAAAATATTATATATCTAAAATTATTATAAAATTACTCCAATGAATTACATTGAACTTATATAGGACTTATGTATCAATTTTTACCTAACTAATTATTTAAATAAAAAGTCGGTTTTTAAATAGTAACCCAGTGTTTTCACTATTCATTAAAAATTGAATGTTTTCAGAAAAATACCAAATTTTCACCATAGGCTAATTTCGATATTCTGAATCCAAAAATGAAGTCCATTTTGAAAAATAAAATTTACAAAATTTCAAAAAGTGGTTATTACTATTCATAACAGCTAGTTTTAATAATATTTTAATAGCATATCTTTGTTTAGTGAAACTCGGTATTGCGTACGACGCAAGCTATCGAGGAAGGTCGCGATTGCGTGTAAAGAAAGCCAAGCTAGTGTTGTGTGTAATGAAAGATTCCTTTGATGATTTATATAAAAACAAAATATTTCTCATAAAAGTCTCAGGTGTTACAGATAATATCTTCCATATTGAAGTAATTCTTTTCTTAAATTCAACTACCCATTTTATTCAAAGCATACTTAAATTATTTGATACAATCCAATGTTGAATTTCCCTTATTAGAATTAGGAAAGTCTTGAGAAATATGGTTTCCCAAGAAAAATTACCCATTTTCTCTATGTTTTATTAGTTTTGAGTATGGGACAAGTGTTTTCAACTAAAATGTCAATTTTATACTAAAACACACACTTTGAGTCATACCAGACACACCATACATAATATTGAGGTGCCAATGATTTCTACTCATCCAAAATGAACTATGGATCATTGTCCAAAATATAAATGCAATATGAATTCATCTGCATCATTTTGAGTATGTCAATTCTCATTTTTACTAAAATGTCAATTTTAAATAAAAAGACACACCTATTGTCATACCGGACACACCATTAATTGGATTGAGGTGGGTTTGATTCCTATACATCAAAAATGACTTATAGATTATTTTCCTAAAGAATCTAAACAATGCAAATAAATTTTATCAATTTTGAGTATGTCACTTTTGTGTTTTACTAAAATATCATTTTAATCTAAAAACACACACTTTGAGTCATAACAGTCACATCGTGTATCAATTTGATGTGATACTAACTCTTATACATAAAAAATGACTTATGAATCATTATAATAAATTATCAAGATAATTTGAGCACATATTCTTAGTTTTCAGTGAGTGAAACACGTTTTGAACTAAAATTTCAATATTAAATTGATAACAAATGCTTTGAGTCATACCAGGAACACTATGTTTCAGATAGATTTGCGGATAATTATTGAACATAAAAAATGACTTATGGATCATTTTAATAAAATATCAAAATAATACAAATTATTTTTCTTAGTTTTGAGTCTGTCGTTTGTGTTTTTTTACTAAAATGTCTTTTTAAAATGAAAACACATAATTTGAGTCATACCAACTACATCATCTGTTATTATGATGTGATATTTATTCTTACATGTCAAAAATGAATTATGGATAATTTTAATAAATTATTCAAAATAATAGAGTACATTTTCTTAGTTTTCAGTGAGTAACACATTATTTGAATTAAATTTTCAATTTTAAACTGATTTTATTTGAGTCATATCAAGAACAAAATGTATCATATTTAGATACGGAAAATACATACACATTAAAAATGACTTATGGATCATTTTCCTAAATTATCAAAATAATTTGAATGTGTTTTATCAGTTTTGAGTTTGTAACATGTGTTTTCAACTAAAATATCAATTTTTAACTGAAAACATGAACATTAAGTCACACAAGACACACCATGCATTGGATTATAGTGAACCTAATTCCTACTCATCAAAAATTACATTGGGATCATTATAATAAAGTATCAAAACAATATCAATGTGTTTTCTTCATTTCGAGTATGTCACTTTTCCTTTTTACTAAAATGTCAATTTAAAATAAAAATACACAGTTTGAGTCATATCGGTCACACTATGCATCGTATTAATGTTAATATAATTCCTACATATAAAAAAATTACATATAGACTGTTTTAATAAAGTATAAAAACAATATGAATTAATTTTCCTAGTTTTGAGCATGTCACTTGTGTTTTTTTATTAAAATATAATTTTAAACTGAAAACACTCACTTTGTGTCATACTGGTCACACCGTGTATCAGTTTGATGTGAGACTAATTCCTATATATTATACAGGATTTATGATTTATTTTTATAAATTATGATGAAAAATAAGGTGTGTTTTCTCTATTTTTAGTGAGTGACACATGTCTTGAATTGAAATGCCAATTTTTAAATGATAACGAACACATTGAATAACACTAGATACACCGTGTATCAAATTGAGTTGAGAATGATTTGTACACCTAAAAAATGACTTATGTATCATTGTATTGAAGTATCAAAATAATATGAATTTGTTTTCTCAATTTTGAGTATGTCACTTGTATTTTTTACTAAAATGTCATTTTAAACTAAAAACACATAGTTTGAGTCATATTAGTTACATCATCAATTTTATTGATGTGAGACTAATTCCTACACATAAAAAATGACTTAGGAACCATTTTCCTATTTATAAATAAAATATGAGTGAGTTTTCTTGGTTTTTAGTGCGTGAAAAATGTTTATATCTAAAATGTCAATTTTAAATGGATAACAAAAACTTTGAGTCATACCCAACATACCATGTATCAGATTGAGATGAAAATAATTATTAAAAATAATAAATTAAATATGCATCATTATCCTAAAGTATTAAAACAATAATAATGTTTTTATTCATTTTGAGTATGCCACTTATCCTTTTTAATAACATTTTATTTTTAAGAAAATGGTTATACTTGGGGTCATACTAATCACACTGTGCATCAGGTTGGGGTGTAACTGATTCCTACACATAAAAAACTAGTTATAGATCATTTTATTAAAGTATCAAAACAATATGAATGTGTTTTATCAGTTTTGAGTATTTCACTTGTGTGTTTTTACTAAAATATAATTCTAAACTTAAAACACACAATTTGAGCCATACCGATCACATCATATTTCATTTTTATGAGGGAATGATTACTTCAAATCACAAATTACTCATGAATTGTTTTTTAATGAACACATACAATTCAAGAATTATTGCTAAATTTTTAGTGAGTGACAGACATTTTGAACAAAAATGTCAATTTTAAACTCCTAACAGACACTTTGAGTCATACCAGGAACACCGTGTATCAGATTGAGGTGAGGATCATTACTATACGTTAAAAATTAATTATGGATCATTTTACTAAAGTATAAAAATAATATGAATGTGTTTTCTGAGTTTTGTTTATGTCACTTTTCATTTTTACATAAATGTGTATTTTAAATAAAAATACACACTTGGAGTCATATCTGTCACACCATGTGTCAAATTGAGGTGAGGCAGATGACTGCACATAAAAAATGACTTATAGATCATTTTTTAAAGTTTAAAAACAATTTGAAATCACATTATTGGTTTTGAATATATCACTTTTGATTTTTACTAAAATGTGATTTTAAACTGAAAACACACACTTGGAGTCATATTGGTCACACCGTGCATTGGATTGACATGAGGATTATTCCTACACAAAAAAAATGGAAATAAGGATCAGATTTATAAATTATTAACAAAATCCTAATTTTTTTTCTAAATTTAGAGTAAGTAACTTGTTTTTTCACTAAAATTTCAATTTAAAATGAAAACATGCACTTTGAGTCATACTAGTCACATCATGTGTCGGTTTGAACTGAACCAGATTCTTAGACCTCAAAAATGAATTATGAATCATTATCATAAATTATCAAGATAATTTGAGCATCTTTTAATTATTTTAAGTGAGTTAAACACATTGTGAACTAAAATGTCCATTTTAAAATGATAATGGGAACATTGATTCATACTAGGAACACAATATATCCAATTGAGTTACATATGATTTCTACAAATCAAAAATGACATATGGACCATTTCCCTAAAGTATCAAAAAATAAAAAATTGGTTACCCATTTGCTAGTATGTGACATGTTATTTCAACTAAAATGTCAATTTTAAAGTGAAAATACACACTTTGAGTCGCACTAGACATACCATTTATCATATTGAAGTGTGGTTGATTACAACTTGTCACAAATCACATATGAATCATTTTCATAATTTATCAAATATAAATGATAAGTAAATTAACTAAAAAATAGATAAAATGATGATAAAATAAAATAAAAAAGTAGTAGATTGTGACATATTCATGATGTTTGTATACATCCTGACATTGGGAATTCAACCCATTTTTTTTACAAAAAAATGTATTTTGTCTTATGCATATGAGGACTATTGAAAGTTCAGGATGGACTAGAAAAATATAATTAAACAAAGGATTATTAAATTTTTTAAATTAAGTTGTAATTATCTTCGAAAATACCTCTTCAGGGATGCTAGTTTATTGATAGATTACAATATATCTCATAAATTTGAAAACATAATATCCATAATTTTTCCATTAACTTGCTCCAAAAACTACAGAAACATTAATAAAAATAAGTAATTCATTTTGATATATGTTATGATATTTAAATATTATTATTTATAGCCTAATACTTATAAACTTTTATAAGTCGATAGGCTCCTTGTATTCATGGACTGTCCTCATGCCATGATTTTGATGATTTTTAACCCCAACCATATCATAACATAATTTTAATTAAAACATAATATAAAATATATAACTTACATATTTTTTGTAAAAATTTTCATGTAGTTTTTTCCAAATTTATAAAAAACATAATGTGTGGTTAGTTTTTTGGGTGTCCATGCAATGAATCTAGAAAATAAATATTTTGAGTATCCAAATGGACTACATTGAGTAACAAATTCTACCTAAAAAATGAATAAGTAATGAATTGATTGAAAATATTTTTGATATGAATAAATTGTAGTGTTTTACCCCTTCATCATGGGTATTAAGAATAGTACATCATATGTAAGTTTTCATTCAATTATTTTGGATATTTTTTCCACTATTCCTTCATATTACTTTTGTTCGAATGAAAATAGTTTTGTAGAAGTGATGTGAGGACTAATGAGTAAAAACTTATTTCCATATTTCATTCTTTTCTACACCAAAAAATATACAGAATTCCTATCCCTCAAAATATTTTCACCCATACCATGTTGCATTTATCATTTTTTTCATGTTCCCCCCACTGACTTTGCAGGAAGAGCAATGACGCTACCACTTCTCAATCACAAACGTATTATTTATTTTCAATAGTGAAATAATTATCCATAGAATAAATCTATAGTTTTATATCTATGATTAATTTATTGATTTTTATTATTACTCCCATAATAATTGTTTTATTATATAAGTGGATTATTTTTTTCAAGTTATGGTGGTCTGTCCAACTCTCATTCCTTTCTGAACCAAAAATTCCATATAATTCTTCTCCTTAAAAAACGTTTCACCCCTACATTATCGTAATTTATCTCTTTCTTTCATGTTCCTATCTGCTACTCAATCAGAAATGTAATTTTGAGGTTTTAACAAAAAAATAATTATCCCTAGAATTAATTTACTATTTTATATATTTTTATCTTTTTTCATTTTAGTATTACTCATATAATAATTTTTTTCTTATATTGGTGGAGTATTTTGTCTGATTTGGGATAGTTTATTCAAAACTGCTTATGATCATCTGTAAGATCATAAAATTTTTTGGGGATATATTTGGATCATTTACATGTACTATTTTGTTTAGTATTGATTATTTTTTTTGGTTTTAACTTGGGGTGTGTTTGGGTTATTTTTTGAGAAAAATGGATAAAATAGTGAAGTGCATGGTTGGTTCATGGTTTACCCTAACAGCGTGCCCCAACCAACAAAGTGTGCAACCCTAGATAGAGGGTAATTATATGGTTGGTGCATAGTTTTCCAGAACATTCCCCCTCTTAGTAGTAACCATGAACCCTTAAATAATAGGCTCACCGTTTTTGTTCATAGTTATGGGAAACTGTGCACCCCTACCCAACAAATCATGGTTGACTTTTTTAATCACCCAAAAATTTGATTTTTAATTACCTGAACCCCCATTTTAATCCCAAATCAACCCGAATTCAAAAATTATGATTTATCATGATTTTGGAGCCTCAAAAAAAGATTCCAAGCCTTCTTTACCTCCATTCATCGTGATTGGAATCCCGTATTGTAGGTCTTCATCTCTCCCAATAAGTGATTTATATCTTTCTTACTTTCCCATTCTTCCTTCTTTCTCCTCCCATTATAGAAAAGGATTATTATTCCTATTTTTATTATATATACATTTACTATTGTATATATAGATCTATATTTGAGTGATCTTGATTTTTTCAATCTTCATTTAGGGTCTTTGATTAGAATCTCATTCTGTGTCATTATGTTGCTCAATTTTTTGGGATTTCTATTGGGAATTTATTCATCGATGAATTGAGGTAGGTGGTCTAATATTCAAATACCACAATTGTGATTTTGATTATGTGTATGAAAATTGTAGATTTGATATATTGTTTTATAAAATAGATGTTCTTGATTAAATTAATTAATTTGGGTAAATTAACTAATAAAAGTTTTGTAAAATTATAGGTTTTTAGAATAATTAATTGTAAGATTAATTATGTGATATTGAAATTATAGATTGAGAAAATTAATTTTTTAATTAATTATTATTAATTGAGATTTTGAATGAGATAATTAATTCTAAAAAATAATTATGGGATATTATGATATGAATTAAATAATTACTTATAGTTGGGAATTTGGGTTAATTAATTGGTGGACTAATTAAGGGAATCAATGTGATCAATTAATTGATGAATTAATTAAAGGTATTTACATTATTAATTAATTATTGAATTAATTATTATGATACGTGTGATGCATTTTATATATATATTGATTAGGAAATGGGGTGTGGGATATAGACTGATGCTTCAAAATCTAATGGGGTGATAGACATGGTGTTCTACACTAGCATGCATAGAAATGGTATAGGATTAGGACTAATGCTCCAAAATCCCATGAGGTGTGGGATAGGGATTGATGCTCCCGAAAGTCATGGGGTGATTGACATGTAATTCTTCACCCAAAATGTAGCATTGGACTATAGTTCCAATTGGCTGTAATTATGTTTTGAAATTAATGGATAATGAACGGCCATTTGATAAATGATTTATGAAATTAAAATGCGAAATGCTTCTAACTCGGACATAATCCATGGTAGTTATCGTGGTTTGGGTATCCTAGAGAACCTAATGGTTTATGTGGTTAATTAAAGAACAATAGATAAGTGTGATAACTGAATATTTATGAATTTTACTTTATTTGTTATAAAATTTAATACACTGATTTGAATAGATATTGTTTTAAACACCGTTGGTGGTGGCATACTGAGTTATACTCACACCCTACTCGGGTTTTTTGATCAGTACTCGACTAAAATTTATGTTTTTTAGATATTTTAAGGGAAAAGACCCTATATTAGATGGATTATTTGGGATAGAGCATGGAGGAGGGAACCATATGTGGTTCGGGACCCACATGGGAGTTGTGAGTGTCTTTACTTTTGGGTTTTCATTTTGACACTTGGAACATACTTTAGCATGGAATGTCTATTGTTCAGTTTTCACTTTATATTTCCTATTTAGGTTATCATGAGATATTGGTGTTTCTGGTTATTAAGTATTATTATATAGTAATTTTAATTATTTTATACCATTTTGAGCCATTTATAAATAGGTTATGGTCTCCCCATGATCGAAATTTGACCCTCATTACTATTTAGTAGACTCTGGTGTACATGGTGGCAAGTTTGAGGTCATGTGACCAACTAACTCAGGGTACCGATGTGTGGCACCCAGTTCAGTATATTATACAGTGGTATCAAATGGATCAATTTCTTTTCTTTTCTTTTGTATTACTATTTGGGAATGGTAGAAAAGACAATAGGATGAGTCATTCCTTGGTAATGAGCTCGTGCATGGGAGTTTCAAAACCATGTACATGGGAAAACCCCAGTACCTAGGGTAGGGGTTGGTAATATTGTTGTTTTTTGTTACAGTTGGATATCATTTCACCTTGGATGACACACTTTTTGTGTGATGTGATTATTTTTTATGATATTTTTTGAGATTTCACTCATGGACCATTAAGGAACATGTGTAGAGAAAGAATTCATCGTTATAGGCACTTAGTACCATTTTATGACATGAATCATTTTAAGCACATATGGAAAATGGGTTTTGGGAAAGTGGTAGAACATGAATTATTTTTCCTTGATTGTGAAATTGAGTTGAAAAATCATGTCTAATGAAAATTGAGAAATATTCTAAAATGATGAAAAATGTGAATGAATGGGTGTCTAATGAGAAACACGATTTTTTGAATGAGAATACACTTTTATAATCAAGACCTAGGTGTAGGATGGTTATGGGTAGTGATAACACCTCATTTTTGACTTTATAGAACGATTCAGGAAAAAGACTTGTTGTGACTTGTTGTGATTTTCCTCTTAAATTATTATGATAATGTTGTTTTATGAGTCTTAAGATATGTGGTTGGAATTGTAGATATATTACTCCATGATGAAGCTTGTTGAGAGGATGAGAAGGGGACATGGCTAGATATTATCCACCAGAAGTAGAACTTGAGGCACCGATAGTTATAGCTGAGGAAGTGGGAGAGTAGTTCTGGGAGAACTTCACTCGCTTCATGCAAATAATGGAAGAAGACCTAGGGAGGGCTGTGAAAAGAATATTTGATATGATAAGGGAGGTCCAATTGAAACCCCCTCCAAATTTTACTGGAGAGGGTGGACCTGAGGGAGATGAGATCTGGTTTGAGTCGATCCAGACTATACCTGACCACTTGGAGACACCTGTTGAGAAAATAGTCAAGCTAAAATTTTATAAGTTACGTGGTCAATCAAAGTGTTGGTGGGACATCCAAAATTGAGGTAGAAAATCTGATGACATGCTATGGAAGGGAATTTTGGAGAATTTGTTAGAAATTTTTTATCCAGAAACACTAAGACTAGATATAGAAGCTGAGTTCATTAGGTGAACATAGAGGAACATGTCTCTGATGGACTATGATGGAGGTTGTACTGACTTATAGTGCTTTGCTTCAGCATTGGAAGAAAATGAGTAAAATTTAGCAGAACAATTTTAGGATGGGTTTAAATGTGAAATTATGTCCTAGGTGAACATATTAAGGATGAATAAATTATCATAAGTGGTGAGTTAGGCTATCATTTTGGAGGGGAACCTGAAGGAGGCTTCTAGTGGAGGACATATGGTTTCTGTGATACAATCAAAAGATATGTCTTTAGAAATTAAAAAGCATCACTATAATAGTGATATCCATAGGGATAATAGATAGAGTGGTTTGGAGAAGGATCAATTACTCAGTATCTTACCCGCTTGATTTTTCACCAGTGTGGTAGGCCTGTACACATTCGTAGATATTGTCACCAACTACCAGGGGTTACAAATATTTCGGTAAAATGGGACATCTATAAAAGTTTTATACAAGCCCACATTAGATAGATAATGGTGGAGGATCTAGATAGAACCAGAGTTTAGGAAGGGGATCTTCTACACCATGATAGTCTAGTAGTTGGAGTTCTATTGGCCATGGTTGTAGAGGATATGGATGTGGAGAATCGGGGAATGGACACTCATATCAGAAAAGTGGTGCCACACATGATATGGAGGTTGAATCATAGAGAAGAGGAGTAGGACAGTTACATGCTATTCATCCTATACTTTTGGATAATTAGGATGAACTATAGATAGTTATTGGTATTATTCTTGTAGCTTCTACACTTTTTAGTTCCTTATTTGATACTGGTGCCTCTAATTATTTTATCTATGAACTACTGGTAAATGGTTTGAGCTTGAAGGTGGTGTTTATGAGTGTGGTGTTAATGATAGGAACACCTTTGGGAGTACGGTTTAGAGACATTTTCCTATGAAAGGGGTGTTCTCATGAGGTTAGAGAGTATAACATTCTATAGGATCTCTATATTATAGACATGTCAGGATTAAATATAATTTAATTATGGACTAGATAGTATCCTACCGATCTGAAATTTATTATTACTGGAGGAGAGTGATATTTACATCTCCTAATGGTGTCCAGTATGTTCACCATGGAGAATGGGATATCCAGGCAGGCCGAGCAAAACCAATTACTCAGCAACTAGGAGAGATTATAACCCATGTTTCTAGTTTATTCCTAGATAATGGAAGAGTAATGGATGACATCCTTACACCCATAGTGACCACTTTTATAATGTGTTTCCTAAAAATTTATCAGGGATGCCACCTGAGGGATATGTGGAATTCACTATTGAGCTCATGTTGGGGGCTAAACTAGTTTTTATTACACCATATAGAATGACACCAAGATAGCTTCAAGAGATCAATACTCTGGTAGAGGAGTTAAAGGATAAATGATTTATCCATATGAATACATCTTCATGGGGTTCATAGGTTTTTTTAAGGAAGGATGATGATACTTTTCACATGGGTATTGATTAATGGATGCCGAATCAGATGAATGTGAAGAACAGGTATCCTCTTTCTTGTATTGAAGATCTGTTCGATCAGTCGAAGGGAGTGTACATCTTCTTAAATAATTATTTGTGATTAGGGTATCATCGATTGAGAGTTTAGACTTATGATATATCGAGGAATACTTTCACAAGTAGGTATGGCCTAAATGAGTTCGTCTTAATGTCATTTGGGTTGATGAACACAACAATAATGTTTACGGCTAAGATGAATAGAGTATTTCCCAATATACCTGGATCAGTTTGTTTTAGTTTTTTTAGATTACATATTGGTGTCCTCTAAGACTCATGATGATCATGAATAACATCTTGAAATCATCTTGAGTACACTGAGAGCGCATTTTATTTCTACCAAGCTATGTAAGATTCAATTTGGGATTGACCAATTACTGTTCGTGGGGCACATCATCTTGGAAGAAGGTATGTTAGTGGACCTAGAGAAGGTTTAGGAAGTGTTTTCTTGGGAAAATCCCAAAACTTATTCAATCTCTGTAGCATTATGGGTTTAGATGGATATTATTGGAGATTCATTAAATAATTTTCCCATTTGGCAGTTCCACTTTCGATCTTGAACAAGAAATGGATAATGTTTGAATGTTCAGAAACACGTGATAATGCCTTCCAGGAGTTGAAGAAGTGTTTGAAATTGACATCGATCTTGATTGTACCTGTGTCTGGTGGGGAGTATAAAATGTATTGTGATGCTTTTGAAGATATACTTGGAGTAGTTTTGATACATGGAGATCATGTTGTGGTGTGTTGATCTTGGCAGTTGAGCCTACATTAACTAAACTACTCTATACACAACCTAGAGTTGGAAGCAGTGGTTTATGCTATGAATTCTTTGTGACATTATCTGTTGGGAGAGAATATTATGTTTTTTACCAATCACAAGAGCTTGAGATATATATTTTCATAGAATGATTTGAATATTTATTAGTGGAGATGGTTTGATTTATACAATCTTTCGATTTTGATACTGAATATATGCCTGGAAAGGGGAACAATATTGCTCATTCATTGAGCAAGAAAACACAAACATGAGATGTTTAGGTGTCTGGTGCAGAATGGAAGATGATTAATTTACTAGCTAGGATGCTTGTTTTGGTTCAATAGATTCATGAGAATATGTCTCTCATATCAGTTTTAATAGAGTATATACTATTGAGGTGGATTAGAGAAAAATAATATAAAGACCCAGAATAATTTACGTTGAGGGAAAGCCTTGAAGGTGGGGAGGCACCTTCATACTAGAGAATAGATGAGGATGGGATTATCCATGTCATGGAATGGGTTTTTGTGCCTACGATCATGCAAGAGAAGTTGATGTGTGAGTTTCATGCTTTGAAGTATGTAGTATATCTAGGTGTGACCAAAATGTACCATAACTTACATTGATAGTTTTTGTGTTCGGGGATGAAAAAGGATATAAATGGGTCAGTGATACGATGCTAAACCTATCAGTAGGTCAAGGATGAGCATCAATGACCTAGAGGATTTCTATATACATTACCCATTCTTGAATGAAAGTGGGATGATGTGACCCTATATTTTGTGGTTGGTCTCTCGAGTACGCCTTAGAAGAATGAAACTATTTGGGTGGTTGTGGATCATTTAATAAAAGTAGCACACCTAATGCCCATACATGAAACCGTTATCAGTTGAGAATTTGGGGGAATTGTACATCTGAAAGATAGTCTATCTTCAGGGGTTACCATATACTTTTTTCTCATACCAATATTTGTGTTACACCTCTTTCTTCTTGAATGGATTATAGAAGGTTCTTGGTATGAAGGTATAATTGAGTATATATTTACACCCAAATATAGATGGGAAATCAGAGATTACTATACAGGTGCTCGAGGATATGCTGCGAGCTTCTGTTCTTGAATATGGTGTGTCATGGGTGAAGCACCAGGAACTGGTGGAGTTCACCTATAACAATAGTTATTAAGAAACTGTTAATATGTAACCATTCAATTATCTTTATGGTATTCCATGTAGATCACCACTATGTTGAATGGAGACGAGTGAGTCAGATTTGTTGGGGATGAGTCTCATACAAGGGACGTTGGAGTAGGTGCATCTAATTTAGAAGTGTATAACTAAAACTTAGAGTATACATAATTTTCATGCTGATAGACGTTGATGAACCATTGTGTTTATATAGGGTGATTGTATATTCCTTCAGGTGTATCCAAGATTGGGTCACTGCAGGATACAGAGACAGGATAATTCAGTGCCCAGGTTCATCAAATCATTTGAGTTTGTAGAGATAATTGTGCTGGGGGCATACCAATTGGATATTCTATAGAAATAAAGTGCTCCACATGATGTTTTCCATGTATCAAAACTTTGGCAGCATCACCCCAACCCTTATCATATGATCGATGTGGATGATGTTGATCTTGAGATAAATGCATCTTTTGAGGATAATCCGATATATGTGTTGGATTTCAGTGAGAAAGTGTTTTGGGGAAATACTATGATGATAGTTCATGTATTATAACAACATGGGAATATATAGGAGAAAAATTGGGAAATGGAAGAAGATTTGAGGGCTCATTGTCATGATCTTTTTGACTCATAATCTTAGCGAAGCTTGGGAGTATTTCTCAAGGATGAGTTGTTTTAAGGTGGGGATATTATAAGATCCCTAACTTTTTAGGATATGTCTCTGGCTCATTTATAGGTAATCATTTGTTTATTATTGAGTAATTTCCATTTGGAGTTTAACTTGGTGTGTGTTAAAAATAATATTTTGAAAAAATAGATGAAATAGGGAAGTGTATGGTTAAAACACGGTTTACCCTAACCGTGCACCCAATCCTATAAAACCATGCAACCTTGGACAGAGGGGGATTTCCACACTTGGTACATAGTTTATCAAACTATGTTCCCTATTAGTAGTAACCATTCACCCCTATAGAATAGGTCCATTATTTAGGCACACATTTAGGGGAAACCACACACCCCTTCCCAGAAAACAGTGCTCTACATTTTAAATCACCCAAAAATTATATTTTCAATTACTTGAACACCCATTTTAATACATAACCAACCCACATTTGAACCATTAGAATTTATAATGATTTTGGATACTCCCAAAAAGATTACAAACCATCCTGACATTCGTTTTTTGTGATTCGAATCCTGAATTGAAGGTCTGCATCTCTCCCGTTAAGTTACTTAAGTCCCTCATAGTTTCTCGTTCTTCCTTATTTCTCCTCTCCTAAGGGATTGTTCTTAATATTTTTATTATATATGGATATAGTATTTTATATTTAGATCTATATTTGAGATATCGTTATTTATTGAATATTGATTTAGGGTTTTTGATCTGGATCTTCTTCTACATCATTATGTTGCTCAATTTTTTGGAATTTCTCTTGGGAATTTATTCTTAAATAAAGTGATGTTGGTGTTACAATATTTAAATACCATAGTCATGATTATGATCATGTGTATGAAAATTTTATAATTTCTATAGTTTTGTAGAAAATTGAAGTTTTTTATTACATTAATTAATTTGGGTAAATTAATTAATAGGAAATTGTGAAATTATGTTTCTTGGGAATAACTAATTGTGGGATTAATTACGTGATATTGATATTATAGATTATTATAATTAATTCTGGAATTAATTATAAATAATCATGATAGTGAATGATATAATTAATTCTAGAAATTAATTATGGGATATTGATATATGAATTAAATAATTACTTTCTGAGCTAATTATTGGAAATTGAGAATTTTGATTAAAATAATTAATTGATGAATTTATTATGGAATTACCTGTGTTGGTAAATTTGGGTTAATTAATCAGTGGATTAATTAATATAAATAGTGTGATCGATTAATTGATGAATTAATTGAAGGCATTATCGTGATTAATTAATATTAATATTTATTTAATGTGATATGTGTGATTGATGTGATATATTTGATTGATTGAGAACTACTGTGTGGGACACGAACTAATGTTTCAAAATCCCATGGGGTGATAGTCATATCGTTATACACTTGCATGCATGAAAATGGTATGGAACATAGACTGATGCTCTAAAAGACCATGAGGTGTGGGTCAAGGACTGATGCCCCAAAGACTCATGGGGTGCTTGACATGGCGTTCTTCACCCAAAATGTAGCATTGAAGTATGGTTCCAATTGGCCTTAAATATGATTTGAAATGAATGGATAATGAAAGAATGTTTTTTTAAATGAATTATGAAATGAAAATGTGAAATGGTTCAGACTCTGGCATGGGACGAGGTAGGTATCATGGTTCTTGTATCCTCTGGAACCCGATGGGTTATGTAGTTAATTAAAGAATAATTGATAAATATTATAACTAATTATTTATTCATTTTAATTTATTCTATATACAACTTTATAGACTATTTTTACTAGATATTGTTTTATATGTCCTTTTTCATGGCCAACTAAGTTATACTCATACCCTAATTGGGCTACCTAATCAGTACCCAAATAGACATTATGTTTTATGGACAGGTTTAAGGAAAAGGCCCCATATTAGATGGTTGATTAGGGATGAGGTATGGATGAGGGAACCATACATGGTTGGGGACCCACTTGGGAGTTGTCGGTGTCTTTACTTTTGAGTTTTTATTTTGACACATGGCACGTACTTTAGCCTGGCATGTCTACTGTTCAACTTTGATGTTGTATTTTGTGTTTAGGTTATCATGAGATATTGGTGTTTCTGGTTATTTAGTATTGTCATATAGTAATTTTCATTATTTTAAAATGTTTTGATACTCTAATAAAGAGGGTATAGTCTCCCCATGATCAAAATTAGACCCTCATTGATAGTTGGTAGCCTATGGCGTATATAGTGGCACACTTGAAATCAAGTGACAAACCATCTTGGAAAACTGGTGGGTGGCTCGTAGGTCGGTATATTACATCATGAGAGATCGGACTTCGATCCTACAACTTGGATAATGACAACAAGGAAATGAGTTAAGAATTCATATTGAATCGATGTTCATAGTTGAAAAACCATAGTAGTTTTTAGAATACAATATATTAGAGGAATATTGTGCGCCCATTTTGGTGAATTCTCATGATATAATGGGCACATGAGAATCCTTTGATGTTATGGATTTAAAAAATGAGAAATGATTTTCATCTAAGAACATTGAGTAAAAATTAAGTGTTAGATGTTTAAAAGAGAAAGGAAATTGAAATCATGGTAACATTGGAATTTAGGATTTTTTGAGGCTTTATAATGGATAAAAATTAGCCTCACATCAATCAGAAAAATGGTGTGACATATATGACTCCATGTGCTTCTTTTTATTTAAAATTGACATTAATTTTATTGAAAAAGAAAAAAACATACTCGAAACTAATCAAACATATTCATATTGTTTTGATACTTTAAAAAATGATTCAAAAATATTTTTTTTGTGTAGGAATCATCTGTACCTCAATCTGATACACGATGCGCACATATGTCTTAGAGTGTTCATTATCAGTTTAAAACCCACATTTTAGTTCAAAACGTTTCACTCATTGAAGACAGAGAAAACACGCTCAGATTTTATTAATAATTTATGAAATATATTCATAAAACATTTTTGATTTATATAAAATTGGTCTCATGTCAAACTGATACACGGTGTTATCCATATGACTCAAAGTGCATTTTTCCAGTTTAAAAATAAATTTTAGTAAAAAAGAAAAGCGACATAATTAAAACCAATAAAACATATTTTAATTGTTTTGAAACTTTAACAAAACGATTAATAATTAATTTGGGACATGTAGGAATTAGCCTCACCTTAATCTGATACACGATATTACCGGTATTACTCAATGTGATTGTTATCAGTTTAAATTTGACATTTTATTTAAAAAAGTATCACTCATTGAAATCCAATCTAACATGCTCAGATTTTATTGATAATTTATGAAAATTATTCATAAGTAATTTTTGATATGTAGGAATCAACATCACATGAAACAATGACACAATGTGACTCGCATGCGTCAATGTTTATGTTTCCAGTTTAAAATGAAATTTTATTAAAAAACAAATGTGACATACTCAAAACCAAGAAAAAAATTCATATTATTTTGATACTTTATAAAAAATACACATTAGTCATTTGAGATGGGTTGGAATCAGCCACACCTCAATCTGATGCACAGTGTGACCTGTATGACTCCAAGTGTATCTTTTTATTTAAAATTAACATTTGTTTTAGTGAAAAGGACAAATAACCTATTCCAAAACGAGATGAAGAATTCATATTGTTTTGATACTATATGGAAATAATTCATAAGTCATATTTTATTTTTAGGTATCTTTATCATCTTAATCTGATACATGATGTGCCGAGTATGACTAAATGTGTTTTTTATCACCTCAAATTCGATATTTTAGTTCAAAAAGTAGAACTCACTAAAAATGGAGAAAACACACTTGGATTGTCTTGAAAATTTATGATAATAAATCAAAAGTAATTTTTTATGTGTATGAATTAGTATCACATCAAACTGACACATGATGTGACTGACATGAGTGTAAGTGCGTATTTCAAGTCTAAAATTACATTTTAGTAAAAAAGACAAGTGGACTATTAAAAATGAAGAAAAAACATTATGATGGTTTTGATACATACAAAATGATACATATGTAATTAAATCATGTAATAATTAGCCACACCTCATTCCAGCGCACTGTGTGACCGACATGATTCCATGTCCACATTTTTATTTAAAATTGACATCAATTTTAGTAAAATGGACAATTGAACTACTCCAAATTGAGAAAAAACATTTGGATTGGTTTGATAATTTAGGAAAATGATCCATATTCCATTTGTGAATTATAAGAATTATCCTCACCCAAATATAATACATGATGTGCCCATTATGACTCAATGTGTCTTTTTTCAGTTAAATCAATATTTTAGTTCAAAAAATTTCACTCACTAAAAACCATGAAAACACACTCAGATTTTCTTGATAATTTAGGGAAATGATTCATAAGTAATTTGTTATGTATAGGAATCATTATCATATCAAACCATCACATGATGTGATAGTTATGTGTCAAAGTGTATGCTGCCATTTTAAAAATGATATTTTAGTAAAAAAGACAAGTGACATGCTCAAAAATGAGAAAACAAATTTATATTATTTTCATTGTTTTGGAAAATGATCCATAAGTCATTTTAAATTTTTTGAAATCAACCAAACTTTAATCTGATTCATTTTATGACTGGTATGACTATATGTGTGTTATTTCAATATATAAGTGCCATTTAATTTAAAACGCACATCACATCTCCTAAACTGAGAAAACGAGCCTAGATTTTTTTGAACTATTCTATCTACTATTACTTAATTAATTTTCTTATCATTTTTATCTTATACTTATTTAGTTAATTTTCATAGAGATAATGCTTGACTATAAAAAAGAAATGGGGTTACGTGCAAGATTCAACTGCAACTCAATATGATACAGAATGTTCCCAGTATAACTCAAAGTTTAGTTTAAAATTACCACTTTGGTCAATTTATTTCTTTATACTGTTATTAACATAAAAATTATTTTCTTATAAAGTTTTGTTTTTTGCTCGAGCATGGGTTAGGATCAAAAGGAAAAGGAACATTGATGTTTTTGAGTGGATGTAATAATTTTTAATTATGTAACTGTATAAACCAGTGTATGAATATTTTATAATATAGTGTTTTTTTCTTGTATTTGTGTTGTAAATTAAATTTCATTAAAATTTTAAATTGGTTATTTATTTTTCTAATTTTGTGGTGTTTTTGGTTATACAGTGTGATGTTAGAGCACATTGAACTAGTGCTTTATTGTGCTGTTATAGCACATTAAAGCATTCCATTTTATTACTGCTTGGAGAAGTGCCAATAAAGTTTTAATTTATCAGCGATAAATATATATTGATGACAAAGGGTAACATTGTCAGATATTTTTTAGTACTGATAAAAGCCTCTGGATTTTAATCTCTCTTCAGTAGTCCTCGCCTCCCTGGCACTGATAAAGGCCATTTTTAACACTATTAAAGACTTATTTGGTATTAGTGGATACACCATGTGATCAGTTTGAAGTGAAGTGCATGTTTTTAATTTTTAATTTTTCTTTTTCTTGAAAACTCACATCATAAACTCAAAACTAATAAAATTCATTTGGATTGTTTTAATGCTTTAAAATCGTGTTCCATCTATCATTTTTGATGTGTAGGAATAAACTACTCCTCAATTCGATACACATTTTTTTCGGTATGACATAAAGAATCTTTTTCAATTTAAAGTTGACATTATTTCAAAACACACATCACACACTCCAAACTAAACACGAATAATTCGATTTTCATTTATAATTTAGGAAAATTACCCATAAATCATTTGTGATGTATAGAAATTATCCACACCTCAACATGATACACAGTGTGCCTGATATTATTAGAAGTGCATGTTATCAAATTAAAATTGACATTTTAGTTCAAAACATGTATCACACACTGAAAACAAAGAAAAACACCATCATATTATCTTGATACAATATAGAAATGATTCATAAGTAATTTGTGGCTTGTAAAAAACAATCACATGTCATAATGACACATGATATGATTGGTATGACTCAATGTGTGTGTTTTTAGTTTTCATTAGCATTTTAATAAAAAAGGAATTCACTCAAAACTATGAAAAATCATTCAGATTGTCTTGATACTTTAGGAAAATCATCCATAAGATATTTATGACATGTAGGTATCAACGTCACATCAATACGATGTGTGGTGTGACTGATATGAATCAATGTGGGTTTTTATTGAAAAATGAAATTTTAGTTGAAAACAAAAGTCACAAATTGAAACCTAAGAAAATGAGTATATTTTGTCCATAATAATAATAACAATTATATAATATTAATTTGGTGTCAAAATAGTGTTATACATTGGAGTATATTTTACTATTCATAGACCATATTGGTGTAACCATACCATAAAATGGCATGATACATTAGATATGGTCTTAGAGCTAAAATAAGAAGATTTATTTATGCTAGATTTATCGCTTATACAGAGTGACCAATATGTATCCCTTAAGAAATCCAGATAAACTCTTACGTATTGTGGTATTCACACATACGTATTTACTAGAGAATATATATATATATATATATATATCATTTTTAATAATATAATATTCTTATCAACTACATGGAAAATATAATTGTATAAATGTTTTTCACAATATATTATCAATCGTAAAACTATAAAATTAAATGTAATAATTTTAATTATTATATTTAAATAGGTTTACAATAGCTAATATACATATATATTATTATTAATAATTATTTATAAATATGTATATATTATACTATATATATAAAAATATAATTTATTACTAAAAACATTTAATAATTAATAATTGTAATTCAAAAATTTATTATTTATATAAATGAATAACCATTTTTAAAAATGTATCATTGATTATAGAAATGTATAATTATATTAATAATTTATTTTATATACACAAAAATATAAAACTCAAGGATAAAAAATAACATAAGAATTATTAAAATATGTATAATTAATTAATTATATAAAAATATTTAATAATTTTTTAACATGATTAAATTTATTTAAGAAATATTATCAATTATATAAATTTGAAAATATATTTTTACTATATATAAAAGTATAAATAATTATAAAAATATTTAAAAATACATTTAAATATAGAGGATTTATAATAAATTTCTAATAATATAATTATATTTAATTTTAATTATATATATAATCTTAATAATTAGTAATTGTATTTAATTTTTATTTAAATAGTTTCAAAATTGTATAATTATTTAAATGAATAAACATTTTATATTATAAAAATGTATACTTATATTAATAAATTTTAACGATTATGTTTCAAATTATAGATGATTATTTTCAATATATTATTATTGAATATTAAATTTACTACTGTCTATATTTAAAATAATATTAAATTATTATTATTTTTTAAATATATATACATATATAAATTGCATATGTAATATTAATTTTTTTAGCAAAACAAGTTGGGGCCACACCCCTTTATTATGGAGAGAAAAACTTTTAAGAATATATTATTTTATCATTTACATTAAAAATATAAATGTATAGAATGTTTTCACAATATAATATTAATTATAAAAATATACAATTAAAAGTAAGAATTTTTATAATTGTATTTAAATTGGTTCACAAATTATAATATATCGATACATTATTATTACAAATAATAAATGTATATACTGTGCTGATTTAAAAAAAGTATTATTAATTATCAATCGAATTTAAAGATTATTATTTGTAATTAAAAAAATTATTATATATATAAATGAATTAATATTTTTTAGAAAGATATCATTTATTATATAAATGTATAATTATATTAAAATATAATTATATATACACGTAAAAAAGATTTAAAATATACATTACTATTTACATCATTATAAAAATTAATTAATAGTTTTAGTGTTATAATAATATGTTAAAGTTATATTACATCTACCATCGTGGAACATGACACAACGAATGAAAATAAACCTACATGTCATGATGTAACCCTAACCCCACCCAAACCCAAACCACCCCACCACCAATGATGAAGCATTATTCTAATATATAAAAAATTTAATTATATATTTTTTAAATTATAAATATAAGTTCATTTAAAAATTCATTTAAATATTCAAAGTCATATTTTTTTGATGGGTGATATATATATATTATTGTCTTTATTCGCGTATAAATATGAGTGCACACATGCGTGTGTGTCTAAGGAACCCAAGGATGTGTGTGTGTGTCATAGGTAAACTCAACACATATGTGCGTATATCCAACTATATACAGTGCATATAATACTAACTTTATTATAATATCTATATAAAATAAATTATAATTAATTAATAAAATATAAAATTTTTTATATTTATCAATATTGTTATAAAAATAATAAAAATTTATAATTATATAACTATATATAATATTAATAGTATTATACATAAAAAATATTAATAATAAAATTTTTATTTAAATATTATTAGATATATTTTTATAAATATTATTAATTTTATAAATAAATAAATATTTTATGGTGAACAAAAATTTATAGTTATATTTATAAATATTATAATGGTATTTTATTTAAATACCAAATATTTTCAATACATTTTACTAATATAATAGATATTAAATTAATGATTAATTTCTTTTTTAAAAATGAATTCTTTATTCTTAATATTTAAATTATAATAATAGAATTTATAAAAAAATCCATAAATATAAATAATTGCATTAATTACATTTTAATAACATTATTTATTTGTATTATACATAATGATATATAAAAATAAAATTAATAATATGAAAATTTTCTCTATAATTAATTTTTTTATAATTTAAGTTCATATATTTTATTTTTTTAATTAATTTAAAGATATTATTTTCATTGTAAAATAATTTTATATCAATAATTATATGTATTATAATAATATTCAATGATAATGGTTATTATTAATATTATAGCTGTAAAATTATTATTATCATAGTTGATTGCATCATTACTTATCTCATTATAAATTAGTGTTATTATCAATTACTATAAACAATAATTATATTATTAAATTTTAAAAATTAATTAATTTTTTAATAGTTACCCTCAAGTAATAATCACCGCCTCAATTGGGAGTCATCTACGCACAAAGCAGATAGCGAAACACCAATTTTGTGTATATATACACACATAAAACTCACCCGATCCAACAACTAATCGCTCTTGAGAATCTTCTTAAGGTTGCATGCCATGGATCTCTGGATCCCCCTTACAAACATCATCATCCTGGAACTCGCATTGGTGCTGGGTACCTCACCCTTCCCATAAGCTCATCTATGTATGACATCCAATAAATCTGCCCATACAGAAATAAAATTTATCCTTCATCAAAAAAAGAACACACAATTATATCAATATTGATTCGTGCATACCTCATCAATGGAAGGAAAATCAAACAACAAATGTTAATAAGAAATTTATTGAATAGGGCTATATAAATATATCTTCAAGTGATTCTACATATGATTTGAAAGTAACAAAATTTATGAAATTATAAAATCAATATATGATTTTGGAATTAATGTGTGTATTAAACATTTAATATACCTGCAAGTAAAAGGACCAATACATAATGTGTCAAATGGTAAATCAGAGAAGAATCAAGCCATAAGTGTAGGGAACTGTACTCATGACCACACCTATACTAACAAAAAAAAACCAATTATCTTCATCACCTCTATGCATGATTCCCTGCACAACTCCATACACAGATGTGAAAGACATGTTGAATCCCAACAATACCACCCAACACCCCGATGATATCCAAGTAGAGGTAGGTGTATCAGTTGAACATATGATCTAGAGTGATCTGGAAATAATCTACCTCCAATCCATAACAAAATGTACACTTCTGTATATCTATACAATGTCACCTCACCCACATCTTGATCAACGGGGCCAAAATGGGTGTCCAGCTAGGGCATCCATAACCTTACACCTCTAAGGGTCCCTAGCGCGTTTGGTTATGGTTATTATAAATAACTATGTAAAATATAATCCTAGATATATATCATTGGACCTATAAAAACATCCCCATCGACAGGAATACCCCATAATATAGTGATATCTTATAGTGTAGTCATCATCTCCCCCTAAGGCATATGAAATCTATGTATCTCTAGTCTCCATTACTCAACCAAAGCAGAAATCTATTAACCATCAATGGGTATATATCAACACATGTTCAACTCAAAGAACCCAAACCAAAAAAGTAAATAATGACAGGCATTGGTGATCTATCAAGGTGAAAGTGATGGGCCCTCTGGAATTTTAGTATCTTCTATTCACCACTATCCCATAAATGTTGTGATATGTGTTCACTCTATGTAGTAAGAAGAGATGGATACTTGGATCCTAGAAGTAGTTCTGCAGATTCCATCCATGTAAATGGATATGAAATGGTAAACATATAAATAATTAAATAATATATATGTTTAGTAGATTAAAAATTAAGATAATGACATTATTCATCTAATAAACCTTTATACATGGATTGAAAAAATTAAAATAATCAACTCATAGTAAAAATAATCAATAAGGGAATGATAATGAACCCTTAATGTAATCATTTAGAGGAAACTGTTTATGATTATTCCCCTCTTCCCTACACTGTCCACATCATTTCTAAATCCCTTTATCCTGAGGCTAATCCATTTCATTTTTCATATTGATTTTGAAAGAAATCTTAAATGAAACCATGATTGATTCAGAACAAATAATTAATGATTCAGAGAGGAATTAATTATTGATATATCTCAAATTAGTATCCACTCTATGAACTAGAAATTCTATAACATGTTGAGTCTATACACCATATTGACATAACTCTCCCATGATAGGCGAAGATGATAACATGATGCAAGTATATGTGATCAAGGAATTTTGTATGATTGGAAGCAACCATAGGTGTGGTTCTCAAGAAGAACTATCATCAACCGACCTAAAAAAACTATTCAGTAGATCCTGAAACTATTCAACTTTAACCCAACTTCCCTTCCTATGAAAATGGTACACCTGGTATAATATGACATGGGTTTTATTAACCTCAAGATCCATTATAAAGCATTTCTAGTATCAATGACCCTGTAGTAGTTCATTCTTCAAATATTTTGATCTATCAACAAAGTATTTGAACCCATTATAAAATGTTAGAGAATCAATAATTGTGATTGGTAAATTTGTAACCCCCTTTAAGAAATCTTTGATTCATTCAACAATGTTTTTATTCATGTTCACATATCTATTCGCTTCATAAAATTCCAACGACCACTTCTTCTTTGTTATGTGGATCATTTTCTTATAGAAATACTCATTTATTACTCTATTTTATTCTATTCTTTGAAGGAAAACATGTTGTCATGATTTGTATATTGTAATGGAACGTATGAAACATTTAAAAAATATAAATTGATATTAAATAATCATAAGTACTGAATGCATAGAAAATATAATCCAATAACTAATTTTATGATTTTTTTTTCACATTGTCACCGTGAAATTTGGTTTTCACATTTTTAGCAATATGTCTCATGCTACAATGATTATAGGAATTTGGGGGGGGGGGGTGGTAGCCAACTGATATTCTCAATATTCATAGTTTCATTGATTGAGTGATGATGATATGAAATATATAATAGACCATGACTATCAGTGACATGAACAAGTAGAAAAGGTAGAAACAAAATCTATGAGTCTAGATTATCCTTATCTATCACAACCCACCTTCTTCAAGATGAGGGAAGGAATAGAAAGATGTCGAGACCATCCTTCCTCAAGATGAAGGAGAGATAATGACCCCTTGAGTTCTACCTCCAATTGGCCTCGGGGTGGCAACTAAAACCAAGGTTAGGTAAATATTCACACAAGATGGGATGCATTACCCTTTTTAATGAAAAAATTATTGGGAGATAAGATGTATAAACCTTAAACAACTCGAAGACACATATTTATAGAAACCAAAATCCATCACACATGCATGTTTAAAGTAAAACTTCTAGAAATGTAAGAAAACTCAAAATTAAGTACCAAAATAAAACTAAGCAGTGACATGACAACCATCCCCAACGTCCAAGCTAGTAAGGTCCACAACGGTCCGCATAATCTCCCCAGAAACCTAAAAATAGTTTAATATATGTCGGGTGAGAAAACAAGTACACTCAGTAGGGAAAAACCAAAGCCACCCGTTCACAAGTGTGAGAAGAAAACTAATTCTCCTATGAGAAAACAATGGAAACTCAAATGCACCTAACATGGTATACTATCCACTCCAACCCCAGCAAGTCATGATCACCAAATAACACAAGTCATGTAAAGTAAAGTATTAATCACATCGATATTTGGGTACCCCGCACCACTTCCCATTGGTTAACTGCTCATCTCTAATGGAAAACATACTAAAACTAACACACTCTTCCACAAGTCCCACTATCACAACCTTCCCACACACACATGGGTCACATATAACATTAATTATTTCCCACAAACACATGTTCCACAAAACACAACCTCATCCCAAAGACACCATGGAATCACTACACAACTCATCCCGAAGACACATGGGAAGTACACCTCACCCGCAGATACCTGGTCCTCACTACCACACCAATACCTTCCCAAAGAGTCTAGGGATACCAATGCTTAGTAAAGGGAGAAAAAAATAACCAATAACCATCCATCCATCCTCCCATCGGGATGTTGGGGAAGGACACCCTACCCCATTAGAATGGGGGTGTTTGGAATTTATTGCTCAACACGGGTGGTGTGCATATAAAAAACACAAGGAAATACATGTATATGTCTATTTATATATATATATATATATATATATGTACCAAACACTTATCCCAAACTATTGGTTTTCAAAACAATAGCCATCCCACACCAAAACTACCCTTTCTTACAACCCTGTATGCTCGTATCAAAATGAACAATGGTCACTTCCCAACAAATGAACCCCAATTCACTACAAGTGAAAACTCAAAACATAACTCCAACCAATTAATTTAACAAATTTTCATTATACATTATCAATCCATTTATGTATTCCTTCCCTCCCTATCTGTGAGACTTCCTAACATAGCATACCACAAGTAACATCATAACCCACACCCACTTCATGAATGTCCAGAAACTCCAGGCCAAGGGATCTTGTAAGGTAAAAATATCCTTCTTAAAAATTATCCTTCCAAAACCATCATTGGAATCTCCAATACATGAGAAGAACCACATTTAGAAAAACAAAACTGACCCTGCTTGCAGTCCCACTGCACACTCCCCTCTCTTGAACAACCGTTCAACCACTGCCACTATCATTCTTCAATGTTATGCTTCCATGCCCTTCTTTTCAAAAAGTAAACCAACCAAAACACCTCATCACAAACCCACTTGGGAGACCCACTAAATAATAACACCATACTCAACACAACCATAAACATGAACATGACACAACCCAGTCTGATAGCTCCACTGGCCAACCACTTCCCTGATTCAGTCCCACTACATAATAAGTTCATCCATTCAACAATCAACCAACCCCTCATCCTGAGACACCATTACGCCTCCCATAACACCCCATACCCACAACTGTACTCCCATCCACAACACCACAAGAAAAACACAAACACGATCCAAACAGAACCACAAAAAGCACATAGCCACACCAACATGGAAATTTTCATTCAGATTCAGCAGCACTCGTGATTTAATTCCACTTGATAAAATTGGGGTGATCACAGAATATGATTCATCCTTGGGAATCCATTTAATTAAATGAATATACATGATCAACCAGATTCCAATTATTACGAAAGTGATTCACAAATCATACAGGTGTACAAACAGAGACCACGAACAACTATGATTTTCAAAAGAACACAACCCATAAAATTTATAACATGGATCAAAGATAACATATAAAACAAAGTGATCATCATCCTCATACTCCCAACCCATAATTTATAAATTCTTTTTATCTTCCTTAAATATGGATCCAACAATATTCACAAGGGTATAAGAGTACACCAACCCCACATGATTAAAAATTAAAGTAAAGATGAAGGAAATCCCTACCTAGAACAACAGGTGACTAACAATTCTTCCTTGTGCCAGAAATAGGGGGTCACACGAGCAATAAGAAAGATTCTAGGGGAAAAATGAATAGACAACTACACCACATGGAATGACTCCTTGGGGAAGAAAAATTCTCATAACACCAAGATAAATCATAAGGGTTAAAAGGAAGAGAAGATTTGGATTTAGAAAGTCCATATCCTAAATCTATGGGGAAACAGTTTCAAATGACATTAAAACCGGATCATGAACAAGACCATGTAGTTTAGGTGTCAAAAGAAGATTTAGGTTTTTAAGAGATAAATATAATTTTAAACAACATTAAAATCATTAAATATGGAACTTAACTCATTTAATGTCAAGAAGACGTGGAACTAGAAAAACATGGAAAGGCTAGAAAATGACTTACCAATTGGCGAGTCACCGATGCCTGAGCCACCAACACAATGATCTACCAATGACCTGAAATACCAATACCCTAACCATATGATTCCTAGAGGCACTGCAACTAAGCTACGAACGCGAGCTACTGATGTGAGCTACCGATACCGTGCTACCGACGCTGAGCTACTGAGGTGAGATACTGACACAAGCTACCAATGTTGTGCTACCGATACCAACTTACCAACACTGAGCTACTGATACATTGTTACCAAATCCAACCTACCGATGCTGAGCTACCGATGCCACCCTATTGAAAAAAACCTACCGATGATGAGATAGTAACGCGACTCATCGTGACTAGACTCACTTATGAAAAAATTGAAATTTGAAAAACTATTGAAATGAGCTATAACTGCATTCCAGAACACCCCAAACACTAGATTTTGATAGAGTAATAGACCACGGAGGTCTAGAACATTACATCATATACCTCTCAAACTATTATCACCCTTGACAATTTAAAACCAAACCCAGATGAAAGAGGGGTTTGAATGACCACCCCGTACGATACCTATCAAGAATAAACAACCATATATTGTTTCGAATGCTGGAGTGAAACCTCAACATCCAAGTAAACCTCCTCCTAGATTTTCCAACCCAAACAACTGCAATACATACCACTCGAGCACAAAAAGTTACACTTCTCGAACATATGTATCATGGAATTCATTTCTCCATGTCAAGATAATATCCACTTTGGGCGGAACTAACTGGATCGTACAGGTTTAATCACACACGCATTAATGCATATTTATTAGGGATTTGGTTCTCCCCTCCTCATACATTTTTACTTTATCATACGTTAGAGAACAAGGAAATAACTCATTTCATAGAAAACATGGTTCAGGAATTACAAGGAAAAACATGACAAGGAATAACATAAAACAACTCTGGGTACTAGGGAATCATCTACGTCTCCCTTTCTCAAGTACTCTCCTCTAGTCCACCATGCCTCCACAACACACAAACCATGGTAATGGTCTGTCCACAAAACACCTTCTCCCAATGATCCTAGATCTCCACTAGTCACTCCAAGAACATTGTGTCATCCTAGATATCTAACTCTCCCATATTAATTACCTTAGAGTCATCATGAAGATATCGACTAAGTTGGGAGACATGAAAGACATCGTGGGTCATTCTCAACTATGGTAGAAATGCCAACTGGTTTGCCACCTTGCCAACCCATCCCAACACCTCAAAGGGTCCGATAAACCTAGAAGAAATCTTAATCACTCTTCCAAACCTCCATTACCCATGTCGAGGGGAAAAAATCATGAAAATGTGTTCCCCAAAATCAAACTCCAAGGGCATTTTCCTGCTACTGACATACGACTTCGGCTGGTCATGTTCTTCCTTCATCCTCTCATGGACAAGTTGCACCTTCTTGGTCATACTCTACACGATTTCTGGACCAAGAAGAGGCGCCTCCCCAACTTTTTTTAAACTCAAAGGTAAAGGACATAGTCTCCCATACATGTCTTGAAATGGATCCATTTCAATATAAGAGTGATAGCTATTGTTGTAACTAAACTCTACCAAAGGCATGTATCGAACCCAAGACCCACAAAGGTCCAAGAAACATGCTCGAAGCATGTCCTCCAACATCTGGATGGTCCTCTCTATCTTCACATATGTCTTAGGGTGGAAAGAAGTGGCGAGGAGTAACTGAGTGCAAAGGCATGCTGCAATCCCCTCTAGACTCATGACGTAAAACACGTATACCGATCTGAAATGATGGATATGGGAACTCCATGAAAGTTCCCATTCAGTGTAATGTATCATTGAGAGGGGGAGGGGGTGAATCCGTGATAATATTTTTCATGTAAGTTCCCTTTTAGTTGAAACAAAATTCACCTTTAGTTAAAAATTCAATTCCCCATTAAAAACAACATAGACACACATCCATAGAAACACAAGTATTCATAAAGATCACTATTAAATAAGAATAGAAACGTCCTTGGTATGGATGGAAATACTTTAATACCATATAATCCACTAGAAAACAATCCTTGTATTACAACGATTATGATGTTCCTTTATACTCGTGTAGCACTATGGAAAAATACCACTTGTGCATGGACACCCTCTTAGCACAATAGGGTAATACAAATTCATTTGTAATAACTCATGTTACATGCACTTCTTTTCAATTCAAAAAGTGTATACATGTGTAACAAAATTATTCAATTCCTTACCCATAAGAAAGGTAAGAACATCCAAGACTAATGTTAAGAAACATAGAGTCTAATTTCCCAGTCCAATTTTATGAATATGATTCTTTCTTATACAATTGAATCAGAACAACTTAAATCCCTGATTACACTGAAACTCAGTACAATTCTTCTTCATTCTGGAAGTCTTCAGTATGATAATGCCAAGTGCAAAAAACTCCATTATGATTTATCCTCAATCCTAGAAACCCAGTACCGTGATACCCAATACAGAAATCATGTAATAATTAGTCCATCCTTTTACGAAAACCACGTTCCTATTAGATCATCATGGTAACACAGTCAGCCAACCACATTTGTATTCCCATTGCAATATGTTCAATAAGAGACATCCGATATCACAGTCTCTCTCTTAGCCATCAGAGCTTATCTCTCTTATGTGATGAACATTACTCTATTTTCAGACATCCCAAAGTATAATGTACTTTCCCACCTTTTATAGGTGACCCAAAATGGGTTAGGCAGGAATCCTAAAAAATATTTATCACTCACCTAAATTCACTATAATCATCAGTTCCCCTAAAATATCAGATCAATTTTGACTTCGTCAAATCTTCTCGATTCTTCTCGAACATTCTTCAGCCTTTATTACATCTTCTTCAGAATTTGATTGCTAAGACTGATTATGATCATCAAGAAGACAAGGGTACAAACATCAAAATCTTATTCTACCATTCCTATTTCTTAATCTGATTTTTTATAACCTATTTGAATCAAAATCTTGTATTTGAAGGTTCAGATCCCCCTCATCAAAGCATTTATAAAACTCCATCTCTTTTTCTTCTCTCTTGACCCACTTCTGAAAACACACTTCTTCTTTACTTCTATTGACATACTTGATGAAAACCATACTTATTATTCACTTATCTTGACCCACATGGGAATGAAACACTTCTTCTTCATTTCTCTTGACCCACTTGATGAAATAATTTTAAGACTAATCAGAGAAATATTGTTTCAAGATACGATCAACTCTGGTTTCAATCATCTTGGCTATGATTCTTTCTGATTACGATCATCCTAATTCCAAACAATATTTACCTCAACATCACTTTCCATTTACATCTTCTTCATCATCGACATGAATTTACTCTTCTTAACACATCTTTCCAATAAATAATATCTCTTCTTGGTACTGCTATCCCAACAACACCACTTTTACCTTGATACCATTCTTTCTCACTAGAATTTCTCTCACTCATCACCAATTTTTCATTGGCCATTAGTATCAAATTTTTAACACCCATTAGTACCACTTTTTTCTGCATCCATAAGCACCAATTTTCCATTCATTATTTCTTCCATCAAGATTTCATCAATAGTTATCACTTTAACTCATGATCTTTGAGAAATACTATAGGTTCCGGGCGTAGTGGAAGCACGGTTGGGTTGGGACCCAATTTTAATTTTTACCATGATCAATGATTTTTCCGGGATCAATACGACGATGAACGCCCGTCTCCACAGAATAGAATCAATGATTTCGATAAAGAAGAAAGAGTCTCAAAACGTTTAGAGAGGATCTTGCACATCATGTTTATAATCAATTTAATTAATTTCATAAATAAAAGAATACCTGGTTCTTTGGTATTTTCTTTATTGATAATTTTGATCATTCGGAATGACCCTTTCAGATTATCTCGTTATTCTTGTGAGGATCCGAACAAGAATCCCTCTAGCAGTGATCCACATGTGCTTTGATGGACTCCGATCGACACCACTTGTTCTCCGGGTGCTAGTGCAAAGAAGCGAGAGTCTTGTGTTGGTCGTTCTTGATCGCTTGTTCTTCAACCTTGAAGAAAATCTCTCGTTATTGAGAGGGGTGGGAAGAGGCTTTGATAGATAAATTTTTTAGCTCAAAAATTCTCAATACACCAAGTGTGTGGTGTGTTCTCTAGGGCACAATAGACGTACTTGTCTATTTAAATGCATGGAACTTCAGTTACAATATTTAATTGCATAAAAAAAATTAAATAAATTCATGAACTTAGAGAAAACCCATGCTCATAATGATAATATCATGTCATTATTTATGGTGTTCCAACTTGCGCAAAATGGAATTATGAATAAAATTCTGCGTCACAAAATAATAGCAGCGTCATTACTATTTTAACTTGTGCCAAATAGTTAAATAAATATTTACTTCATTGCAAATAATTATTTTACTACCGGACTAGCCTTGGTCTACTGAAACTCCACTTCCATTTGTTGAACCCCTAAATAAATAAATAAATAATTTATTCTCTTAAATAAATATTTTATTTACAAACTAGTAAACAAATATTTATTAAATATTCAATAAAATAAATAAATAAATTTTATTTAATTTATGTGATCATCTTAACTTGAATAAAATTATTCCATGGTCTTGATAATAATATTTATTTTATTAATTAAATTGAAATATAATTTAACCGAGACTACCAAAAACACTTAGTGTGTGAACCTCTAGGATTCTTTCTCGTTAGCATTAGGCAGGCTTGCCTAAAGTCCAAGAGTACTATCTAGAAACAGGTCAAGGAACCCAAGAGAAAGAATGTAAAGTCACAACAATGACATCCACATATGAACGCTCACTATGTAATATAATCTCTTCATCTCCATATCTCATCAAAAAGAATTCATGATAATTTCATTAACCTTTATGCTTGATACGAAATTCTTTGACTACCTGAAATAAACTCGTTGTTACACCATGGCAATGGAATTTCACGTGATAATTCTATTTCAATCAAAGGGATGAGATATCAACTTCCATAAATAGAAGGGACAAATCCTTACTCGACTTATCCATTAATAACATGACACTAATGACGCACCAAACATACCCTTCTCCCCACTAACTATTTTCATGACGGTTTTCATCATTAAATCAAAGTGAATGAGTCGTGACACATATTAATGATAATATTAAAGTCTAAGGATCATTATACATGCTTGCAGATAGAAATATCTGATTACACCATCACATGCATAATTTCTACTGGTGGGTATGTTTTCATAATCTTCTGTCTTGGAGATTACCAAGTGTGAACTTAATGAGAGGAAGTCTCATCTTCTTATGAGTACTCACACATGAATTTTTGCATGCTATGTGTCCCATCATAGTATTTCATCCAACTGTAGAACTATATTAAAGAATATTCTTATATAATTTCAAGGTTCTCATCATAGAAGGGAACTTTCCTGACCTTATCATTGAAAAAAATACTCTAGGACATTATTACATCATAGTCATGCAGAACAATGAACAATATGTAATAAGATGTTTAATATTTAAATAATTTAAATATCCATATAATCAAAGTACAACCATTTGGTTCTAGGACACTAATTCTTACAAACTTCCACATGGACTAGAGCTAACTGCCCATGACTCTCAGTCCGCTAGACCTCACATAGTGATCATGTTTCTGTTGAGTCAAGGATATAGTCAAGGGGTCTTCCACATGTCTTCCATGGAAATACTAATCACTTAAAATTCATCTATCTGAAAAAACCCCTCAAGATATGATGCTTCTAAAGTATGTTCTTTTTCCATTATTGTGACCTTGGCTCTTTTGTGAGAACCACCACTGCAGTATTATCACAACACAGTGTTATGGGATATTTGCTACTAGGTATCCCATCCAACTTCAGCACAAAGCTTCGCATCAAAACTACTTCTTTAGCTTCCTCAGAAGCTGTGATATACTCAGAATCTACTATATAATCTACAACCACACTCTCCTTTGAGTTCTTCCAGCTCACTGCACCTCCATTCAAAGTGAATAAGTATCTTATTAAAGACTTCATGTCATCTTGATCAGTCTAGAAACAAAAACATGCGTATCCTCTGATGACTAGTTCCTCATCTCTTCCATAAACTAGAAACATATACTTAGTACACCTCATATACTTTAGGATAGTTTTGACTGCCATCCAATGAAGTTCACCTGGGTCAATTTGATATCTTCCTACCAAACTCAATGCATATTATACATCCAACCTAGTTCATAGCATGACATACATGACTGACCTAATCACTGATGCATATGGGGTCCTTTCCATAATCATTCTTTCCTCATGTGTCTGAGGACACATTTTCTTGGAAATATGAATGCCATGTGATGCTAGAAACAATACCCTCTTGGATTATTCCATACTGAATATCTTCAGTATATTATTAATGTATGTAATTTGACTTAGGCCTAGAAATCTCTTGGATCTATCATGATGGATCTTGATCTCAAGAATTTATACTGACTCACCCAAGTCCCTCATGGAGAAGAATTGACTCAACCATGTCTTAATAGACTATAAGATTGGTATCTCATTTCCAATAAGTAATATTTCATAAACATATACTATTAGGAAATGACTGCACTCCCACTAAACCCTTTGTAGACACAAGGCTCACATTCATTCTTGATAAAAACCAAATTTCATTATGGATTCATCAAAATGAATGTTCCATAACCTGGATGCTTGATTTAATCCATAATTTGATTTCTGTAACTTTCATACCTTATTGGAATCCTTTAGAGTCATAAATCCTTTAGGTTGTGTCATGTAGATATCTTCCTGAAGGTTCCCATTAATGAAGGTTGTTTTGACATACATTTTTCAAATCTCATAGTCATGGTAATCGGAAATGGACAATAGAATTCTGATGGATTTCAGCATTGTAACTGGTGAAATGGTTTCATCGTAGTCAATGCCTTGACACTGTTTGAACCCTTTTGAAACCAGTCATACCTTATAGGTACTGACTTGTCCTTCCATGTCTAGTTTTTTCTTGAATACCCATTTTCATCCAACATGCTTTAAATCAACTAGAAAGTCTATAAAAATATAGACTTGGTTTTGGTACAAGGAATCCATTTCAGAATTCATGGATTCTTTCCACTTAGAAACATCTATTCCACTTACTAATTCCTTGCAGTTTATTATCAACTAAGAATGAGTCACCATCCTCGGTAACTAGAAAACCGTACCATTTCGGTTCTCTGACCTCTCTTTTACTCCTACGTCATTCTTGTATCTCTGGAACAATTCTTACTTCCATGGGGATTTTTGGAATCTACTCCTGTACCAACTCTTGTGTACCTTGAGCCTCAACTTCATCGAAGTCTATATCTCTTACACTATCTCATTTGGATATGTGCTCCCTCTCAAGGAATCTGGTGTGTCTTTCTACTACAACATTTTTGTCTGAGGGGTGTTATAGGTAATATCCCCTTGTTTTATTGGGGTATCCTATAAAGGTACACTTTGTGCCTTGGGGTGAAATTTCATTACCATAAGAGGACTTAACAAACATATCGCTTCCCCAAATATGTAAATTCAATAATGTGGCTTTATTTTTACTCTAGAACTCATATTGAATACCATTTATCGATTTAAATGGTACTTGGTTTAGTATGTGCGCCAATATTTGTAACGTATATCCTCAGAAGGATAACGGAAGACTCACATGACTCATCATTGATCTCACCATATCCAATAGGGTGAAGTTCCTCCTTTCGCTCACACCATTCCATTGGGAAGTTTAAGGAGGAGTGAGCTAGGATAGGATATCAAACTCCCATAAGTAAAAAATTATGTCTTGATTAGGATATTATCCACCTTAGTGTGAGCGGAGTTTCTTAATATTCTTACCAAGATAGTTCTAAACTTCATTCTTATATTCTTTGAACATATCAATAGAATCCCACTTATACCTCATTAAGTAGATATATCTAAATCTATAAAAGTCATCAGCAAAAGTTATGAAGTATGAGTACCCTTCCCTTAATTCAACTAGAAATGGTCCACACACATCATTATTAACCAATTCAAGAATTTATTTGGCCCTTTCACCTTTCCCACTAAATGGGGATTTGGTCATTTTTCCTTATAAACATGCATGACATAACCCAAGTGGTTTTAGTTCAAAAGAATCTAAATATCCATCTTGATGTAACTTTGTCAGGAATTTCTCATTTACATGACCTAACCGGTGATTCCAAAGTTGGGTGTGGTATGAGAAATGTGAAGTATATTATTTTTATCGATTTTAATTACTTGGTTTGTGTAATAAAACATATAAGGACCATTGTATAAATTATCCCTACCAAAACAAATGCTATCTTTGTAAAAGAAGCTACATTAATTTCTAAACTTGAAAAAAACCATCTATATCTAATATGGATACAGAAATAATGTTTTTAGTAATAGAAGACACATAATAACAACCCTTTAACACTAATATCATCCCAGTTGGAAATGCGAGTTGGTAGTCCTCAACAGCTACAATAGCAAGTCTAGCTCCATTGGCTGCTCACAGATATACCTCCCATCCATCAATCTTCCTGAATCTACTTGGTTCCTATATTTGGATATATATGTGATCACTAAAAGCTATATCTAATACCTAATTTTTGAAAAACTAGATTGCATTCGATATAAAAAGCCCCTGAATTTTCCCCTTGCTTCTTCATCTCGGTGCAGTTCTTCTTCTAATGGCCTTTCTTTCCACATGAAAAACAAACAACCTTCGGTTCCCTTGCCTCCCCTTTGATCTTCCTTCTCATAGAAGGTCATGAAGAATCTTTGGCCTTAAATCTCTTCTCCTTCCCTTTTCTATTATTCACCATAAGGATAAAAGTTTTTTCGTGATTCATATCTTTTTCCACTTGGAGAATGAGGATAAGAAGATCAGATAGAGACTTCTCAATTATGTTCATATTAAAATTAACAACAAAACTGAAGAAGCTCTGATGGAGTGATGCAAGAATGAGATTTGTGCCTAGTTCATTAGGGATTTTAAAACCTAGAACCTCCAGAAACTCAATGTAGCCAATGAGCTTGACCACATGAGGCCAAGCTAGGGCACCCTCTCCAAGTTTACTATAAAAGAGTGCCTTGGATATATCAAACCTTTCCTGTCTCTCTCACTCCTAGTAAAGATGACAGTGGTGCTCGAGCATTCTATACACATCCATGCTTTTGTGAGACTTTATGAGATCACTAGACATTGATGATAGTATCAAACATTGGACATCGACCGCATCGTTCACATGTTTCTCCTAGACTAGGAAATCCTCATCACTTGCCTCTTTGGAAAATGAATCAGGTAATGATGACTCCAACATGTAAGAATTCCATTAATGGAGTAGGATAAACGGAAGGAATATAAACCATTCCTGGAAGATAATTCTAGGGAGGATGTTGTCTTTATCGAGAATTTATCATAGGGATAGTATGGTTGACGAGCTTGTCATATTTTATTCTATAATTAAAATATCAGATAATTGATACTTTCTTGTTTAATTTTTTGAGAAATTAAAAATTAAGTCTCACACTATTTTATCAAATCCTAATGCCCCTCACCATTGAACTTAGAATGTCTAGTTTCCACGACATTCTAGTGGAAGGGATCCATATCCCCCTTTGCATAACCCCAATAAGGGTTGGCCAAGTTATTTAAAGGTATTTAGGTAGGTAGGTCTTTTCCAACTGTAGGGTTGCAGCTCCTTGATCTGTTGAGTGGACTCCCAAATCATGAAATCCTGACATTGGATTTCCTCAACTCCTGACTCCAATATTACACAAAATCTAGAAAGGAATACTCCTCTTATTTTAATATAGTTAAGTCAAACCAATACCTTTCACAATGGATTCCTGTATAAAAGTATGTGTCCCAACAAGGGTTGGTTAAAAACATAGTTTTGTTGAGTTTTTCCCTTAATAAAGTCGTGGAAGGCTTGGTCTGACTTAATATTTTATTTGAGTTATTTTTATCTCTTATGCATGAATTTCTTATTATCATTATCACATGCTTGTTAATATTAAGTGGAACTTACTTAAGTTTTTAACCATATTTTGATAATATTTACACATAACCCTAGTGTATTTTAGTTCCATATTGCATGCTTATTTAATTAATTAATTATATGATCATGAAAACACATCCATAATGATAAACCATGCATCTGATAGAAATAAAATAATGAAAAGGTAATGATCATGAGATTTTATAATGGTTAGTTTATATAGCGGTTGATAAACTAACCCTAACCTAGGGGAGAAAAACCTTGAACCTTTTGGGTTTGTGTTTATAGATTTCCACCTATCCACCTTTGTATCTCATGGGATTGATTTCATGTTGGAACCAACTTGAACTAAATCCACTATTACATATGCCTTTTTTTAACACACATTCAAGTGAGGGGTAAAAGGTGTTTTACATAAAAGAATCCTTGGGCATGCATGCCCTACATATTAATGAGGAGAAGCCTCACAGGACAACAAATTTAATTTAAATAAATTAATTAAAAGAAACCATCCACATACAAAGGTCTTGGTCTAGCTCATGATCATCCAAACATGCAACAATATTTACACATAAATAAAAATAGAATTAAATTATTTAATCGTTCTTGTTTAATATAATTCACGCTCGAATAAATTAATTATCTTTAATTAATCAATAATTTTATCTTAAACCCTTTTCTGAATTTCCTTGAGATTCTCATCCATCATAATTTTAAACAAATAAATTCATTGAAAATTATCTTTGTACATAACTTGTACCTTGGAGGTGACCCGGTGAATTCCTATTCATAACTACCCAATGAGTAGAAATGAACATTACACATATGTTAAATGAAACACATATATATAAAACACCTATCATGTGTTGTGCCTCAGCATTATTCCCGAACTATGGTACATATCTCAAGGGTTTGTATAATAAAATAATAAATTTTCATAAATATACATAATTTGGATAAGTTCACGACATGTAGTTCCGACTACACAACGTGTACTATTGTTCACCATCAATCCGAAGTACATGCCCAGGGACATGGCATGTAGATGTAATTCAAAAATCTTTAGAGTACACGACATGTTTAGTAGGCCACACACTGTGTAGGATCCCTGTTACACAGTTTCTATCCAGGAAAGTCGTGTATGGGGTACACAGTCCAACCCTAACCCGAAGGGAATTCATGCCTTTTCCAGTGGACTACATGGTGTGTAATCCAGAAACAACATGACACCTATTCCTAGTCAACTCACGAAGTCATTTAAAACATATAAATACTCCAACATATGACTTGGTTTGGCAGACTAGTCTTTAATGGCCAGAAGGCCTTCATTTTTTATTGATTTTTGATAATCCACCTTTAAAGGGGTGAGGTGGAACCCTTACAAGGCCCATAGGCATTAGTATTACATGGCCCGTAGGCCTTAGAGGAAATAATTTCCCTTAGGCCTCAAAAATTACATGCAACCCAGACTAACTACTTGGAGCTACTCCTCCCCAACAAATTTATCATGAAATTATCTCTCCACATTTGCATGACTATTCGACTAGGCTTTTCCGTGCATGCACAGGATTTTCCCGATGGCAGGTGCCCTATACTCTCATTCTTGCAATCCATTTAGCTTCTTCACTGGTGAAAGCTCCTTGCTCATCCTCCGTCTGAAGCTTGTTCCTTGTAGGTTTTCTGGTTTGCTTCTACACTTAAGGTAGCCCGAAGGCCATTGAGGTGTCCCGAAGGCGTTATTGACATAAAGGCATGGATGGAACGAAGGCCTTAAAGGACTCAGGGACCAAATTGGTGGCCCGAAGGCTCAAATGAGAGAATATTCCTGGCTTTTATAGTACCAAACAGTGCCTGCTACATTACCTGCTACTGTACTACACCGTTCCTACTACAGTACTGCTACAATACCGAAAATTAGCCTCTGGCTGGCTTTGATCCCAGGTCGCCTGGTATGATGCATTGAATCTTGACTACATGACATGTACTACTGAATACACACCATGTGTTCTGGTGTTGTATGGCCGGTAAGCTTTGGAAGCTCCGGATGAGATCCTCTATTTTATTTTAATCAAAATTAAAAGAAAATATTGTTTCAATAAGGTGAATGAGAAACAAAAGAGGAGGAATAAATATCTAGATTCAGATTTGTAGAACGATTAACTTGAATGGAAAGAACTAAATTATTAAATGAATAAATCATAAAAAAATATTTAAATAATTATAAACTATGATGTAACCTCTCTGATACCACTTGTAGGTTTGGAGCACAGTGGAAGTGCGGTTGGACCGGGACCCAAATTTAATTTTTACCCAAATCAATGATTATTCTGAGATCAATACGATGATGAACACCAGTCTCCAAGGAATAGAATCAAAGATTTTGATAAAGAAGAAAGAAGCTTGAAACCTTTAGAGAGGATCTTGCACATCGTGTATATAATTAATTTAATTAATTTTATAAAGAAAAGAATACATGGATCTTCTGTATTTTCTTTGTTGATAATGTTGATAGTTTGGAAGGAACCTTTAAAATTATATCATTGTTCTTGAGAGGATCCAAAATATAATCCCTCTAGAGGTGATCTATACATGCTCCGATGGCCTCTGATCGACACCACTCATTCTCCAGGTGCTAGCATGACAAAGAGAGTGTCTTATGTCGGCCATTCTTGATCACTTGTTATTTGGTCTTGAAGAATGTCTCTCATTCTTGAGAGGGGTTGGAAGAGGATTCGAGAGAGAAATTTTTTTAGCTCAATAATTCTCAATTCACCAAGCGTGAAAAGTGTTCTCAATGGCACAATAGACACACTTTTCTATTTATATGCATGGGACTTCAGTTACAATATTTAATTTCATAACATAAATTAAATACATTAATGAACTTAGAGAAAACCCATGCTCATAATAATAATACCATTTCCTTATTTATGGTGCACCAACTTCCACAAAATAGAATTATGAATAAAATTCTGTGTCACAAAATAATAATAGTGTCATTATTATTTTAACTTGTGCCAACTAGTTACATAATTATTTATCATTTTTTAAATAATTATTTTTCTACCAGACCAGCCTGGGCCTACTCAAACTCCACTTCCATTTATTGAACACCCAAATAAATAAATATATAATTTATTCTCTTAAATAAATATAATATTTACAAACTAGTAAATACATATTTATTAAATGTTTGATAAAATAAATAAATAAATTTTATTTAATTTATGCGATCATATTAACTTGAATAAAATTATTCCACGGTCTTGAGAATAATATTTATTTCATTAATTAAATTCAAATAGAATTTAAGTGAGACCACAGAAAACACTTAGTGTGTGACCCTATAGGATTCTTTCTCATTGGAATTAGGCAGGCCTGCCTAAAGTCCAAGAGTAATATCTAGAAACGGGTTTTGGTACCCAATAGAAATAACATAAAGTCACAACAACAAAATCCACATACGAATACTCACTGTGTAATATAATCCCTTCATCTCAATATCTCATCAAACAGGTTTCATGATAGTGTCATCAACCATTATGATTGATACATTGTTCTTTGACTACCTGAAATAAACTTATCATTACCCCATGGCCATAGAATTTTTCATGACCATTCTATTTAAATCAAAGGTCTGAGATATCAAATTCCATAAATGGAAGGGACAAATCATTCCTTGACTTATCCATTAATAACATGCCACTCGTGATGCACCCAACGTACCCTACATCCCACCAACTATTTTCATGACGGTTTTTGTCAGTAAAGCAAAGTGAAAATGTTGTGACACATATTAATAATAATCTTAAAGTCTAAGGATCATAACACATACTCGAAGATGGAAATATCCGATGACACCAAAACATGCAGAATTCCTACTAGCGGGTCTGTTCTAATTATCTTATGTCTTGGATTTTACCAAGTGAGAACATCAAGAGAGGAAGACTCATCTACTTATGAGTACTCATACCTGATGATCTACATGATATGTGTCCCATAATAGTATGTCATCCATCTTTAGAACTATATTTAAGAATATTGTTATAGAATTTCAAGGTTCTCATCATAGAGGGGAACTACCATGACCTTTTCAATGAAACAAATACTCTAAGAAATTATTACTTCACAGTCATGAAGAAAAATGAACAATAAGTAATAAGATGTTTAATATTTAAATGAATTAAATATACATTCAATCAAAGTACAAACAGTTGGTTCTATGACACCAACTATTACAAATACAAATAAAAAAAGCATCGCCACACTAAGAACATCGTAGTCATAGTGACTCAGATTCACCTGAAAACCAGACTCTGATCCACCTAAAAACCAGACTCCAATTCTTCTAAACATAAAACTCCAATTCTACTGAAAACTAGACTCTGATTATTCTTAAAATAATACTCTTATTCTTTTGAAAATCAGACTCTAATTCTCTTGAAAATTAGGCTCTAATTCTCCTAAAACCCAGACTCTGATTATTGTGAATATCAAACTCTGATTCTCTCCAAAAATTGGTTCTGATTATTTTAGAAACCAAAACTCATAATGATTATTTTCAAAACAAAGAGGGGAGATTTAATTTCTTCAAACCTTATTATATAACAAAATAAAACACATGAAAACCATCACCTTCATTATTAGCTTTGTCCTAACAATACCCCCCTTTGGATTTTGTTGTCAACCAAGTTTTCATAAATCACTGAACTTTGTATCCTTATGAAATGAATTACTTATCAAAAATTCAAAGCCTATGTGAGATAACTCATTATAAAAAAAGAATAATTGATATCAAAAACATGCTATAAAAAATAAGTGATTATGACTTAATATTTTTTATTTTTCTTGTCACAACTCTTTTTCACCCTTCCTAGAACATAAGATTTTTTTTCTACAACCACTTCAACCAACAGTCAGAATAGTTCAAACACTAAACAATTCTCAATTCATAGATTACCCATAAATCTATCTTTTATGCAATATATTTATGAAATAGTACAATTCTCCCCCTTGACAAAACAATCCATTGGTAAGAAGAGAGATTGTAAAAAACATAATACCTTATCCTTGAAGAGAAAGATGTTGGAAAACCATGTTCAACCTCAATTTTGAGAATGCTTCATTTGGAAAGGGTTTTGTGAAAATGTCATCCACATGTTCCTATGTTTAAAATTATTCAAGATTTAATTCGTTATTCTCCACATGATATTTGATGAAATGGTATTTGATATCAATATTCTTCAAATGATAATGTTGAACTGGATTCTTGGTGAGATTGATTGTTCTTTGATTATCACACCCTAATAGAAAGGGTAACTTTACTTCAATAAGAAAATATTCAAATTTTGTCTTCATACAGATATGTTGAGTAGTGTCTTGAGTGGTAGAAATATACTTAGCTTCAACCATTTTGAGATTTACTGAATTCTGATTCTCTGAATTCCAACTAACACAATTATTTCCCAATAAGAACACTTCACTAGATGTGTATCTTCTATCATCAACATTACCTTCCTAATATGCATTTGAATACCCAAACCAGTTAATACTATTCGAGCAACAATACTTGATTCCGAATTATGTTGCGCCTTTATCTAATAATTATTTTTCTAGTAATAAGATGTGATTATTTAGGAGCACTCTGAAATCTTTCACATAAGGTTACAAAATAAACAATGTCAGGTCTTGAGGTATTCAAATACAATAAACTTACAATAATCTTATGATACTCTTTTTGATCAACTAAATTTCCTTAACCCTCTTTACTCTGCTTTGTTCCCACTAAAATTGATGCAGAGACAGGTTTTGAGTTTTCCATGCCAAACCTCTTGAGAAGTTCCTTAACATACTTTTCATGGGAAAGAGAAATGTATTCTATCTTTTGAAATATTTTTAACTGATGAAAGTATTTCATTTACCCCAATATTGGAATTTCAAAAACATTCATAATCTCTTCAGAAAATCTTTCCCAACTTCTTTCATCATTCCCCAAAAAGATAATATCAACAACATAAACTATTAAAATGAGGAAAAAGTCTTGACTTTCTCTAATATAAATATTTCTATCCACTCTTCCTTTTTTGAAGTTCATATTCCTTAAGCAAATATTGAATTTGGAATATTGTTCCCTTGGAGATTGTTTTAGCCCATAAAGGCTTTCTTCAATCTTCATACATAACTCTCATCTTTCCCAACAACAAATCCATTAAGCTATTCAATATAAACTTCCTCTTCAATATCACCATTCAAAAATTTGGATTTGATATCCATTTTAATGATATCATATCCTTGTTGTAAAAAAATAGCAAGAATGATTATTATATTTACCAATATATCCACCAGAGCAAATGTTTCATCAAAATCAATTCCTTTAATCTTATAATACCCTTTATAAACCTATATTTATTTTTTATGATAACTTCACATTCTTCATTCATCTTGTTGTGAAAAATTCATTTTGTGCCAATAATATTTTTTTTCATGCTTGGGTATGAGTTCCCATGTATTATTGTTTTCAATTTGATCCAATTCTTCATTCATGGATTTAACCCATTTCAGATGCTTAAAAGCTTCTTTCACATCATATGGTTCCACTTTTGAGTATAACGAAATATGTGTAATGGATTTTGTTGTTCTTCTGGTTTGAACATTCGGATGTTGAACACCAATTTTATTTTTAGCTTCCACTTATGTAATCAACTTAGCATGAGACTTTAGATTATATTCCTCACCACAGGAAATGGTTGGGTCCAATTCTTCTTCTTGATAAGGTATACACTCATTTGTATTCTTATCAAAATTGTTTTCTTTAAATTTCTCAACTTCTTCCACTGCTTCAGCATGATTTTATTTCCCACTTATTTCGATAAACTTTACATCAATAGAATAAAAAATTCTATTTGTTTCTTTGTTAAAGAATCTATAACATCTTCCTTCTATAACATAGCCAAGAAAGATTCAATCACCACCTTTCTTCTCAAACTTACTATTGTTTCCACATTTTATCTCTATAATGCATTGAATCCCAAAAAATATAACATGCTTTAAGCATGAAGTACTATCATAAAACAATTTCTATGGAGTCTTATCTGATTATGGACTATAGAAACACCAGTTCTAAATATAAATAGTAGTACTCATAGGTTGCCTCCAAAGGTAATGTGAAATGCCATGTTCATGTAACATGGTTCTTCCCATTTCCACCAAGCTTCTATTCTTTCTTTTAGTAACCTCATTTTGTTGTGGTGTATATGGGGAACTACATTCATGCTTAATTCCATGGTTCTCATGTTAGACTTCAAATTATTTACTTATATACTCACCACCATTATCAGTTCTCAACTTTTTCATAGGATACTCACATTCTTTCTCATCTTTTCTTCTGAAACTTTTAATCATTTTCAAAGAATTTTATTTTTGTTTCATATATATAACACAGGTAATGCGAGTAAAATCATATATGAAAGGGATGAAGTACTTATATTCATTTGTTGATTTTTTCTCATTGGACCACATATATTAGAATGTATCATCTCTAGGGGTTGTTTTGAATAAATATCAACTTTCTTATGCACAACATTCGTAATCTTTCCTTTCTGGAAGATAGTGCAACACCAATTTATTTTTATTTGAAAATTAGGTAAATCTCTAATACTATCTCTTTTAGATAGCTTCCTCATGTTTCTCTAACACATGTGTCCAATCCTTTTATTCCACAACTAATTCTCTTCCACTATGCTCGTGTAACAAGAGTTTTGTGTATCAAAAACCTGAAACAAATTCACTTTTGTACATTGTCCTCTTGTAAAAATCTTCCCATATTCTCCACTTTTCACAAAAAACCCATATTTCTTTAAGATAACTTTGTTACCCTCATCACAAAATTGTGAAATACTTAGTAGATTATGCTTCAGTTCATCAACATACAATATTTTCATAGATTTCATATTCTCTTTCCAAATGGTGGATGACCCAACACAATTTATTTTCAATGATTTGGCATTAAAAAATGTCACAGTGCCTTCTTTAATATCTTTCACATCCTTCACAAACTTCAAGTTTCCTGTCATGTATGAGAAACACCCACTATCAAGTATCTAAGGTCGTTCTCCTTTTATGTATTTCAAAGTAGTTTTAACAACCAGAGATTTTTCTTCATTAATAAAACTCTTAATATTTAGCTTCTGAGATTTAAGAATATTTTGATGAGATGAAAACAAAACAAGACATCCTTTTTCAAGATATCCAGGTTTTTCACATCTCTCACAAATAGTTCCCAGAGGTTGAAACCTATTTTCAATATTTATTCTATTATTTTAAGCAACATTCTCATTCTTCTTTCTATGAGGTGAATGAATCCAATTCAATATCTACCTTTAATAACCTGGGATATGATGTTTTTGGTAGAACCAAAACATACTTGCAGTATGCCCGAATCCACCACAATACCCGTAATACCCATAAAAAGATTATTTTCATCTACAAATTCTGTACTAATCATAATCATGAATATGTTTCCCAGCCACTCTATTTCCTAATCCACTAAAATTTCTGTTATCGACAAGATTATTCTACTTATTTTCTTATTTATTGGATTCAGAAGTATTTGAAACCTTTATGGATTCAGATTGTTTCAAAACATTTTTGGACTTATATTTCCTTAAGACTTCTGAATTTCCAGCATTGTTGGTCTTGGTCACATAAACAAAATTCCTATCATTATTCTTTATAGAAAAAACTTCATTATTCTTATCACCCTTTGAAAGTAATTTTTTTTGAACCTTATCAAATTCTCTTTTTGAGAACATTCACCAGCCTTAGTGATAGAGTTTTGAAAACTTTTGTTTCTCAATTTAGCTTCTGAGAGTTTTTTTTGAACATGTCTCAACCCTTCTTCTTTTTTCCTTCAGCTTCACTTCTAGATGCTCATTACTATTATTTTCATCTTCAAGAGACATCTTCAAACCATCAATCACTTTCACAATATTTACATTAAAATATTCTTGATTGTACACTGAATAAAATTCATCTTCCAATTTTTAATTTTTATTTTCAATCCTTTTAATCATTTTTAATCATTCATTCAACTATTCTTTCAAATGCATTTTATGTTTTGTTTCTTATTCTTCTTCAGAATAGCAGTATCGGTATTCTTCATCATTCACTGTTTCAATAAAAATATTTTCTATACGATACTCAACTGAATTTTTGGATTTATCATTAATTCCTTCTTATTCTTTATTTTTAGATAAGAAGATTCTTCTCCTGGACTTGAAGAATTTATTTTATTTCTCTGACTTTACTTTATCACCCTATATCTTCCATGAACTTCTTGGGTTGCATTTTTCTTCATCACTATCCTCTTCATTTTTTCTTGAAGGGTCATTAGCTGGAAATTGACCAATGCCTCCACATTCAAAACACTTTAAATGAATTTTCCCTTTTTATTTCCCTATACCAATTTTAACATTTTTATAAAACAATTATAAAATATCATTAAGATTTTTTCATACCTCATTTTAAGAATCAGAATCACTATCTTCTTCTTTGATTAGAATCTTCTTATAACTCTCCTTTTTCATAGCCTTGAAAGACATTTCTCTATCAAATTTTTTCTTTCTCTTCAAAGATTTATCTCCTCTCATCTTATAAGTAATAAGAGTTCTATGAAATTCATTAAGAGATAATGTCTTAGAATCTATTTATTCTAATGAAGAAACTTTTGCATCAAAATTTTCAGGTAGGATTCTCAAAATCTTTTTGAAAAATATTAGAGTCAGCTAGATTTTCACCAAGGCAACTAATTGTACTTACAATATCATTCACCCTGGTAAAAAAATCCCCAACATATTCATGTTCACCCATCTTCAAGTATTCATACTTTAACCTCTATATTTGACGTTTTGTCTTCTTGAATTTTTTATTTCCTTAATATATGTTTTTTTAGTTTTTCCCATATTCCTTTGGATGTGGAAACACCTTTCACTCTCAAGAATTCAATTTCATAAAGTGAAGATAATATATCATTCTTAGCTCTTCCATCATTCTCAAGAAACCTCTTGTCAACAGGTGTAATTGGATCTTTATCAAAAATGGGAGGAAACCCAACTATTGAAACTTCAAGAACATCATAACTGATAGAAATAAGATATGGAAGAATTATATATTTCAAGATATTATAATTATTTATATCAAATACTAGAATACCTTTATTATTAACATAGATCCTATTCTCCATCAGAAAATAATAGAAAAGGAAACCTTCATCTCTAATACCACTTGAAAGTGCCCAGTTAGTGTAATGTATCATAGATAGGGGGAGGGTGTGAATCAATGATAATATTTTTTTAAGTCCCCTTTCAGTTGAAACAACCTTTGTCTCCTATTAAAGATTTAATTCCATACTAAAAACAACACAAACACACATCTAAAGGAACACATGTATTTATAAGGTTCACTATTCAATAATAATATCTATGTCCTTGGTATGGTCAGAAATAATCCAATACCAAACAATACACTTGAAAAAAATCATTGGATTACAATGAGTAGGATGTACCGTTAAACTCGTGTAGCACTATGAAACAATCTCACTAGTGTGTATGAAACCTCTTAGTACAATAGGGTAGTACAACTTCTTTTTCTAACAAATCATGTTACTTTCACTTATATTTAATTCAAAAAGTGTATACATGTGTAAAAAAATATTAATTTACTTACCCAGAAGAAATGTAAGAACTTCCTGGACTTATGTTAAGAAAATTAGAGTCTGATTTCACAGTCCGATTTTCTAAATCTGATTTTTCCTGGTACAGCTAAATCTACACCACTTCAATCCCCGAGTATACTGAAACTCAGAAGGATTCTTCTTCAGTATAGATATATTTAGTATGGTAAAACTCAGTATGAAAAGCTCCGTTCTAATTCTTCCTTAGTTTGAGAAACCCATTACACTGATTCCTAGTATGGATACACCATTCTGATTAGTTCATCCTGGTATAACAACCACGTTCTGATTAGATCATTTCAGTACCACAGTTATCCAACCACATAAATCTTTCCATTGCAATATGTTCAATACAAGACAACCAATATCACTTTCTCTCTATTAGCCTTTGAAGATTCTCTCTCTTTTGTGATGAACAATACTCCACTTTCATACATCCCAAAGTAAAATATACTTTCTCTCTATTTATAGGTGACCTAAAATGGGTTGTGAGGGAATCCAAAAAAAGATTTCCTGCTCACCTAAATTCACTCTAATGATAATTTTCCCTGAAATCTTGGAGCAATTTTGACTTCATTAAATCTTCTCAATTCTTCTTGAAACTTCTTCAACATTTATTACTTCTTATTTTGACTCCAACTGCTAATATTGATTATGATCATCAGGATGACAAGGGTTTGAACATTAGATTCCAATTCTCCCATGAATATTTCTTAATACAAATATTTAGATTCGATTTGAATGAAAATACTATATTTTAAGGTCTGATCCCCCTCATCAAATCATTTAGTAAACTACATATATTTTTTTCTCTCTTGACCCACATGAGAAAAAACCCTTCTTCTTTAATTATATTTTCCTACTTGATGAAAACCACACTTCTTATTCACTTCTCTTGACCCACTTGGGAAAGACACACTTCTTATTCACTTCTCTTGAACCACTTGATGAAGGAATTTAAAGATCAACAAGATCAAGAGTCTTTCAGGATGTGATCAAATCTATTTACGATCATTCTGTGTATGATTGTTTTCAATTAAGCTCATCCTGATTTCATATAACCTTTCTCTCAGCATCAAATTCCATAGACATATTCTTCATCCTCGGCATAACTTCACTCTTCTCGACACTGGTTTCTAATAATCATTATCACTTCTTAGTACTGCTTTCTAATCAACACTACTTTTCCCTTGACACCATGCTTTCTCATGGTAATTTCTCTCACTCGGAAACACTTTTTCATTGGTCATTGGTACCACATTTTCAATGCCCATCAGTAGCACATTTTTATCATCCATCGGTACCAAATTTCTATTCCTCATTTCTTCCATCAGGCTTTCATCACAATTACTCACTTTAACTCATGATCTATGAGAAATAAAAATAAATAATTCATCATCACACTAAGAACATCATAGTCATAGTGACTCTGATTTACCTAAAAACTATAATCCGATTCACCTAAAAACCAGAATCCGGTTCTTCTAGAAATCAAACTCTGATAATTCAGAAAATCAGACTCCAATTCTTCTAAAAATCAGAATTTGATTATTTTGAAAATTAGACTTTGATTTTCTTTAAAATCCGGCTCTGATTCTCTTGAAAACAAGACTTTGATTCTTTTGAAAATCAGACTATGATTCTCTCAAAAAACAGGTTCTGATTCCTTTTGAAACCAAACCTCATAACAATTCTTGGAGAAAAGAGAGAGGTGGTTTCTTTTAATCAAACCATCTTAGAAAAAAATAAAACACATGAAAACCATCACCTTCATCATTATCTTGGTCCTAACACTCCATATAGATGCACCACCTCATACACATACCTCTTTTCTAAGGCATATACTACGCTCAAATTCTTTATTGCTAAGAAGTGAGCCAATTTCAACAACAAATCCACGAATACAAATATTACATCACATCCTCCCTAAGCCTTGGGTAGCCCTGTGATTAAATACATTGAGATTTCATCCCACTTCCACTCGAGGACATCTAAGGTCTTAAAAAAACCCCTGAGAACACAGTGTTAAGCCTTCACTTTTTGGAACACCATGCACTTTGCCACAAACTCCACCACAACTCGCTTCATCCTGAGCCACCGGAACTATTCCTTCAATCCATGGAACACCTTGGAAATTCCCATGTGTACCTATAGTACCAATCCATGAAACTCATGGAGAAATCCCTTGCACATCGTCATGGGAACAAATAGATTCCCATGGAACAAAATCCGATTCTGACCATCCTCTGACCAAGCCTCCAGAGTATCACCCTGGTAAATGCAATCATGCATCACCTTTTCCTCTATATCTCCCCTCTAAGATTCTTCCACCTACTTCCTCAAAGGTTACTACACCATTTTCTAAAACAGACAGCCTCTTCCGCCATCCATTCCTACATTTAAGTACAAGGTGTCCAAATCCTCCACATCCCTCCAAGTATCCATAGATTCTCAAACTACCTCTCTCCATGACTTCTTAAATAAATCATCAGCCATAACATTTCCCTTTCCTGAGGTATAGTAGATCCCAAAATCAAAATCCTAGAGAAACTCCATCCAACTCTATTGCCTCAAATTCATATCTCGCTTGGAAAATTTATACCTCAAGCTCTTGTGATCTGTGAAGACCACAAAGTTCTTCCTAATGAGGTAATGCCATCACAAATTTAGTACAAGTATGACTAATTATAGATCTAGATCATGGATTGGATAGTTAAATTCATGGGTATTCAACTACCCAGACCCATAAGAGATCACTCCACATTGTTGCATCATCACACACCCCAAACCTAGATGAGAAGCATCACAAAACACCTCAAACATCACCCCTAAATCTAGAAACCTAAGGACTGGGGAACTAACAAATATTCCATTTAGATAGTCAAACACTACCTATAACTACTAGATCTACACAAAATCTTGGCCTTTTCTTGTCAGAGCCATCAACAGAGCTATTACTTGTGAGAAATTAGGTACGAATATCTGATAACATCTTTCCCAATCGAGAAAACTGTGAACCTCTACCACATTCTTAGGTGATTAAAAATAAAAAATTGCCTTTACCTTCGATGGGTCCACTACTACACACTATTGAGGGACCACATGTCCAAGGAAGTGGACTTCCATGTCCAAAACATGAAATTTGATAGATTTCCATAGAGTTAGTGGTGTCGAAGGACTTCTAGGATAGTCCTGAGATGCTCGGTAGGATCGTCCTCTGACTTCGAGTAGATCATGATTTCATCATTTAATACAATGAGAAACTAGTCCAAGAACTCATGAAAGACTGAATTTATAAGCCCCATGAACATGGATGGTGCTTTCATAACACCGAATAGTATAACCATGAACTCAAAGTCCCTATACATACACCTAAAATCATTATTCATGATGTCTCCCTACTTCACCCTCAACTGGTGATACCTAGACCACAAATCGACCATAGAAAACCAACTTGATCCCTTAAACTGATTGAAAATACCATCTATCATCAAGTGAGGGTAACGATTTGTGACAGTTTTCTAATTCAACCTCTGTTAGTCTATACACAATCTCATACAACCATATTCCTTCTTTGAAAACAAGACTGGATCACCCCACAATGATACACTGGTCCGGATAAATGCTTTCTTCATCAGAACATCAAACCGAATCCTTAGATCCCACAGATAAGAAGGTTCATCTGATAAAAAGAAATTGTAATCGGAGAATCATCAGGATATAAGTCTATCCTGAAATCAACAACACATTGAGGGGTAAAGTCACAACCTCCTCAAGAAAAACCTTAAATAACTCTCTGAAAACTTTGGAAACCCCCACTATCCTAGAATGGATCGATTCCACTGATTGTTGGGACAATAAGGAAAGAGTAGTCTCCACACTCCAGCTGACCACCTAATAACTCCACTCGCTAACAAAATATACACACTGACCATTCATGTCTGAAAACATGACTTTTCTCTGGAAGCATTTGATTAGAGAATGTATAGAGTACAACTAGTTTATGAAAAGGATAATATCGTATGGCTACATCAGTAGCAGAAAGAGAGCCCCACTAGTCTGATGTGGCCCCAACATCAGTCTACATCCTTGATAAACATAAAACAAGCTAGAAAGACCACCAAATTGTGTACTTAACACTAGGGGAATAGAAAGTATCTCCATGTAAAATCCAAGAACACAGGATAGATCAAGTGCCACAAAAGAGTGTGAATCTCCTGAATCAAATAAGGTGAAAATTAGAGTACTGAACAAACTAATAGTACCTAGAATTATCTCCAGCCTTGCTGGAGATATAGCCTCTGGGGCATGAAACTGACCACACCCGACTCCTATTCTCTTGTACTATCGGCCACCTCCCTGACCATGCCCTGGTCAAGGTCCCTATGGATATCCTTGAGGTCAGCCTTTGCCCACTCTATCTCCCCTCGGTGGAGCAGGATCCTGTTTCCCCTACTACTAAAATGGCCTAGTTGGAAACTAATGTTGAGGTGGGCGCTGATCCTACCCACCTCTGCCATACTAATCTCGAACTCGAAACTGAATCTGAAGGTGCTTGTGGCCTCCACAATATAAACACCTCAGTCCCAAGCCTAGTTGAAAATGACAAGGACCAGAAGGTCGGAATTGAAACTGCTGGGGTCATCTCCCCATTGGCCAAAACCTTGAAGGTCCTGACACTAGAGACCTTATAATAATATAAATTCCCTTTGAATAACTCATCTAGATCCCCACTTGTGGTAGACCTCCCCGTGAGTGCATCCCTTCCACTACCTCATCCTTCTTCTAAACCTTTATGTATGTTGGTAAGGTGAAGGGAGTAACTATATAAATGAGAGAAGGATATAGTGACTCCTCTAAACGTCTCGCCCAAGACTCATCATTTAGAAAGAGATCTGGAGAAAAGTAAAGGAGATCCTTGAACTTGATCTCCAACTCTTATACCAACATACTCCCCTTCTGGAGGGATATTAGTTCATATCGCTTCTCAACCTTTATCATCGAATAGTAGAATTCTGCCCAAAACTCATTCTCAATGTTATCCCATGAAACATTAGTATCCTTCCTTTCCCCAAGGTAAAGTATCCCCCACTAACACACATCTCCCCTCATGTAGATAACTTCTAGGGGAACCCAATACTCTTTTGGAGCCCTGATCAAGGTGAAGGTTATCTCCAGCTCCTCAAGTCAACTCTTTATCTCTGTATCAGAAATGTTTCCTTTGTACTTTCCCATAGTCTATCACTAGAAAGAACGAAGAATCTTCTTTCTTTGGTTATCCTTCTACATTGGATAGACCCTTCACCAATCATCCAAATTGTCTTGTTGAGCCTCCACTGCCTAAGCCACTCATAGACAAAGATCAGGTTCCATAGCTAAAAGGTAAACAAGGAATTCATAAGCCCGAGTAGTATAGAATTTATTTAGGATTCCTTTTAACTCATTTTTTATTTTAATTTCCTAATATCTACAAAAATAAACAATAAAAAAGTCATAATGATGCATGTACCTTACCTAGGATCTCTACCCTGTAATTAGTGTATCTTCACTCGGTCGTTCAGTAATCTCAGAGTCCTTGCATCGGATCATAGGGACCCTAAAATCCCATGTCCTAGCCAGTCTTCCCTAGTCTATGTCTTGCACCAAGATCACCTAACACTGTTTCCCTACCAACCCATTCAATCCTCACTATGCCTAACACCAAAATCCATCCTATCTCTCAACCTTCCTCTCATTTCATTCAATCATGAACCACCTTATTCAAGATGATGGAAGGTATAACATGATGATGAGACCTTCCTTCCTCAAGATGAAGGAGAGATAATGACCCTCGAGTCCTACCTCCAATAGGCCCTAGGGTGGAGACTACCACCAAGGGTATGTAAACATTCACACAAGATGGGAGGCATTACCCTTTTTAATGAAAACATGATCAGAAGATATGATGTATGAACATCAAAAAACTCTAAAAACCATATTTATAGAAACAAAAATCCATCATACATGGATTTTTAATGTACAACTACTAGAAATATTAGAAAACTCAAAAGTAAGTAACAAAATAAAACTAAGAAGTAGCACAACAACCGTCCCCAACATTCGATCTGGTAGGGACCAGAACGATCTACATAATCTCCATGGAAACTTGAAAATAGTTTTATATACGTAGGGTGAGAATACAAGTATACTCAGTAGGGAAAAACTAAAGTCATCTATGCACAAGTGGGATAATAATACTAATGCCCCTGTGAGAAAATAGAAGAAACTCAAAAGCACCTAACAAGGTATAATATCCACCCCAAACTCCCCAAGGAACATTTACCAAATAATGCAAGTAAAGTAAATTAAAATAGTAAGCACATCAATATTTGGGTACTCGCACCACTTCCCATTGGTTAACTTCTCATCTCTAATGGAAAATATCCTGAAACTAACACACTATTCCACAAGCGCCACTTTCAAAACCTTACAACACATACCTGGGCCACATACCACATATAATACCACCCGCAAACACCTGGACCACAAACCACAACCTCATCCCAACAACACTTGGGAATGACCACACAACTCATCCCGAAGACACCTGGGAAGCACACCTTTCCTGTAGACACCTGGGCCTCACAACCACACCACAACATGTATAAATATTATAGGGCTACAAATACTAAGAAGATGGAGTAGAGAATAACTAATAATCATCCACACATCCTCCCAACTAGATGTTGGGAAAGGACACCCTCCCCTATAATAATGGGGGTGTTCGACACATAGTGAGAAACATGAGTGGGGTGTGTATTGAAATCAAAAGGAAATACATGTATATATATAGGTACCAAACACTCATCCCAACCTATGGGTTTTTAAAACAACAACCAAACAACACATAATATTCCTTGCTGCCAACCCTACATGCACTTGTCAAAATGAAGGACGGTCACTTCCCAATAAATGAACGCCACTTCACTATAAGACAAAAATCAAATCATACCCCCAACCAATACATTTAACCAATTTTTATTCTGCATTATTAATTCATTTATTTATTCATTCCATCCCTAACCAAGAAACTACCAAACACAATATACCACTAGTAACATCACAACCCACACCACATTCACGAATGTCTAGAAACTCCAGTCGAAGGGCTCTCACAGGTTAGCAACACCCTTATTCAAAATTATCCCTCCTAAACCATCCTTGGAAGCCCCGCTTCATGAGAAGCACCACATTCAGAATAACAAAACCCACCCAGATTGCAGTCCCACTGCACACTCCCCTCTCTTGAACACATTTTCAACCACTACCATCATCATTCTTCAATGTCATGCCGCCATGTCCTTCCTATCAATAAGTAAACCCCGCCTAACACATCATCACAACCCCACTTGGCAGCCACACTGTATAACAACACCATACCTAGCACACCAATAATCATGTTCATGACACAACCTAGTCCAAGATCCCAACCACCCAACCAATGACAAAATATAGTCCCACAACATAACAAGTTCATTCATTCCACAATCAACCAACCACTTAGCCCAAGATACCATTACACCACTCGTACTACCCCATACTCACAACCACACTCCCAAACACAACACCACAAGAATAGAACATACAAAAGATGAATAGAACCACAAAATGCACAAAACCACAACAATAAGTTAAGGTTCATTCAGATTTAGTACCACTTGTTCTTTAATTCCACTTGATAAAACAAGGGTGATCACAGAATAAGTTTGATCCCAGGGAATCCATATAATTAACCAAATATACGTGATTAAGCAGATTACAATTCCTACAGTAGTGATTAAAAAAGCATACAAGTGTGAAAAAAGACCATAAATGACCATGTTTTTTAGAATAACACAACACATACAATTCATAACATGGTTCAAATATGACATATAAAAAAAGAGATCATCATCCTCATACTCCCAACGCCTTATTTATTACTTCTTATTATCTTATGTAAATCTGGGTCCAACCATATTCAAAAGGGTACATGAGTACACCAATCCCACATGATACACAATTAAAGGAGATATTAAGGAAATCACTACATGGAATGATGGGTGACCAATAATTCTTCTACGCACAAAAATTAGGTGGTTACGTGAGCAGCTGGTAAGAATCTAGGGGAAAACTGAACAGGCTGCTACACCACAGGGGCACATCTCCTTGGGGAAGAAAGGTTCCCAACACACCAAGAGAAAACATAAGGGCTAAAAGGAAGAGAAGATTCAACTTTAGAAATCCCAGATTCTAAATCTATGGGGAAACTGTTTCAAAGGCCATTAAAGCCGTATCATGACCAATACCATGTGATTTTGGAGTCATAGGAAGATTCAGGTTTGTAGAAGATAAATACCATTTGAAATGGCCCAAAACTTATTAAATATTTCACTTAACTATTTTAAAGTCAAGAATACAAGAAATGGGAAAAACTCAGAAAGGCTAGAAGGGTGAGTCATCGATGCGAGTCACTGACGCCTGAGTCACTAATGCTTGAGTCACAGACACTTAATCCACTAACATGATGACCTACCGACACCATGACCTACCAAAACCCTGACCTACCAACACCCGAACCTATTGATTCCATGATTCACTGATGATGAAATATCGAAACGAGCTACCGACATGAGCCACTGATGCTGAGCTACTGACCTAGAGCTACTGACATGATCTACCGACGTGAGCTACCGACGATGAGCTACCAATGATGAGATACTGATACCAACCTATTGATATTGAGGTATAAACACTAATATAATAACACCAACCTATCGATGATGAGTTACTGACACTAACCTACCAACACCAACCTACCAACACTGAGCTATTGACGTGACTTGCCGATGCCTGACTCACCGATGGAAAAAATGGAAATTTGGAAAACTCTTGAAATGAGCTACCATTTGTGGCACAGAATAAGTTCCTTCTAGTTGATATGGTTTTATCCTATAAAAATTTGTTCAAATCTCCCTCTCTCAGACCATTCCATGTGGATGTCATTGATATATGTCCAAATAATACTGGTAATTGGGTTTTATGGCTCCTGCATCACCAGGTCCTAAAGGTCAAAATTGATGGATCCTACTACTCGGACGACATGAAAGGAGATGGTGTGGTTAGGAACTCAAGGGAAGTATTGTTCTAGCCTTAATTTCCCACTTTGGAAAAGGGCATTCCCTTATGGATAAGTCTATGAATTTGCTAACTGGTCTTTAGATTTAAAGGCTTAGGAGTATCGGGTTGGATACAGTTGAAACTGAATCTATCATTATCATGAATCCATGCTTGGAAGATGCAATACTCCCTGGTCTATATCTTATAATGAGAAGGTACATATCTCTTGTTAGTGACAGAATAAACATAATTCATACTTGTATGGAGGAAAATATGGTTGCAGATCATCTTTCCTCTTTGGCCTTGAAGGGTCTTTGTATCTTCCTTTCACCAGACTTGCATTTGTTCCCTAATGAAGGGAAGAATCTCATTAGAGGGGATACCCTTGGGTTGCATAACTTCAGGCCCCCATAATCTCATGTCTTCTACCTATTTTTTCATTTCAGATGTTCTATTCTTTCTTCAATAATAAAATAAAGGAATGATTGTGTGAGCTACTTTTGCCTCCCAGAACACCCCAAACACTGTATTTTGACAAAATAATGGGCCAAAGAGGTCTGGTCCATTACATTGTCTACTACTGAAAATTCCAGTGGCACGAGACATTTATTTCCATCCTCTTTGGAATAAATCAAGAGAAACCCATTATATTATCCATATATAAAAGTGTCCTCCACTTGTATAAATTGTTTGCAGTGAGAGAATGCTATGATGCAAGGAAGTAATTCCCAGAATATCTAATTAAATTGGAATTTGTTTGAAAAGATGCAATTGTTTACTACCCAATCCATTGTTTTAAATTGATAAAAAACTAGACAAGTTTGAACCAATAGCTCTATCTAATAAAGAAACACTTGAAACAATGTTTCCCAATCACCATAAACCATCTCAATAGATTTATTATTTGAAACACACACCTTACTGTATTATATTTTATATCCATACTCACTCTCCATGTGTTCCTATATTTAGTTGACATGAACATCCTGATCAACTACAACCATACCAATAATAATAGAATATATGAAGGTCATGTAAAGGTATATATGATCTTGAGTTAGAATTGGATTCAAACAAGTTTGTGGTCCTATTATTTTTATTTTCAACAAGTAGAATTTCTAACAACATTATCTCATAATCAAATATTTCATAAGTCACTAAAATTTTGATATTTTCATGAAAATATGAATCTTTTAGAATCATCTTCAAGACAATTGTAATGTATCTACATATGGTAATTCTTTATAACTATTTTAATACTTTTTTTCACTAAAATTGTCTTCTAATAGATACTTCATCATCAATCCTTCCAAATTTTATTTTTTGAAAAATATTTGGGATCTCGGTTATTGGTGTTACTACATTGAAATCAAAATTAGGTGGCACAAGTGTAGTATCATGTGATGTTATCACAATCCATGCATGTTGCATTTCTGGATCATTTCTTAGCATCAAATCATATTCTCTATTAGATAATTCCTCATCCTCCAAATGAAAGTCATAGTCATCATTGATCTATCCCATATGTGGATCAACTACAACAACAAATTTTGTAAGAACATTTACATTAACTATTATCTGAAAGCTTAGATCTGATCGACAAGTATTTTCTTCACCTGGTCTACCTTGAACAACCGACCGATGTAATCATATACCCCTCTACAAATCCACCATCTTATAAAAAGTTTTATTATATTTTAGTGATGTATTCAAGTGTACTAACATCAATATATAATTCCATCACACTAAGACTTCCATTCTCTCGATATGTATCATAGGAAAGCCTCAAATCTTCATCATCGACCAAATGATGAGGAATGTAATATAAATTATCTTGATCTTGAGGAAATATATAAACAAAATATGATATACACTTATTCCCAGCAATATTCTAGGGATCATGAATTTTACTATTAACTACATTCATCATACCACATTGAGTAAGTTTTACTATTCTCACAAGGCCACTAATATACAATATCCCATTCTCATCACTTACTATTTTACATCCATGATTACAAACACATGAAACTATTTGACCATATTTTTTAAGCTATTAATTTAAATTAAATTTTAGGTTAAATATATACACCAAAATTTCTTCTAATAAATATAAAAACATTGAACATCAAATATTATTAATTCAATTATAATTCCTATAATCAGAATGATATATTAATATATTAATTATAAAGAAATAGTATTTTATTTAAAATTTTAATAATATATTAATATATATACATTTGTTTATTTTGTACTATGAAATAATATATATACACACTATACAATTAAATAATGATGAATTGAAAGAAAATTTAATAATAGAAATGTACTTGTTATTATTTAAATTTAAATTAAAATTCAATATCATTTTTATAAATACATAATTTATTAATTTGATATAATTTTTTTTATCCATTGAAATTAAATACAAAAAATTTAATTTATCTAACATAAAATATTAACCTAAGATTAACTTAATAATTAATATATTTTTATTACAATACAATAATATATTATTTTCAAAACAACCAATTAATTGAAAAATAATTGATTTTATACTATAGACTCTGAAATAAGTGTGTCACTAGAGTGGACGAGGAAGGCATGATAGGTTCAAAGTGAATCTATTCCAAAATAGCCAAAAACTCCAGCTAAGGTATTGGATTTATGAAGGTACCATCCATCGTGAATGGGTGGGACTTTCGAAGGTCCCAACTACATGAAGGGTTAATAGTGACATCTGTATAGTGTAAATCCTGAGTGATGAAGCCCCATTTCACAAACGCATGAAGGGTTGAGAGTAACCTTTACATAGAATCATTTGGGTTTGCAGAGCCTCGACCATTCGTGAAACTTATAAATCTTTGTAAAAGGATCTATCCTCTGAGATACCAACACCCCCACATATGTTGGGCCTATACATACCCCCTTAAGTCCAACTTTAATTGGGACATAACATTTAAACTTCTGAGGAAATCTCTGGGTACATGATACTCCTCAGATCCATGGGTGAAATAAAATATGTTTCTACCAAGGTATCCATCCTTCATAAACTTACACTAATGGGTTCTTGAGAACATTAGAATATACTGAATATTCTTATCATGATGGTCCACAAATTTCATGAAAGAAGAAATCCCATTGCAGCATCTGGGGTTTTAAGAGGAACTTATCCTTCGTGAAACTAACCTCATGGGAACCCAAACATTACCCCACAGTAGGGTCACTCTGTTTCATGAAGAAAACTCATTCAACAGAAACATAACCTCTCCAAAGCCCAAAAAATTTTGAGGTACCTCCATCAAGCCTCCACATGGTACCTCCTTTCGATTAACTACCATTCTCGGAAGTTGAGTGCCCGAGGGGCCCATACTAAATTTGGACTGTTTCAGTTGTACCCCAAGTTTGTGTGCGATTGGTTCCAGCCACTCCTATGTCATCCCACTTCACTCAAAATGTGGTATGGGTGTCCATAATACCTTTTTAAACGAATCATAGGTATTTTAATTTCTATAAATTCAATAAATAGGATCCCCAACAACATGCATCATAATGGATACTCCTCCATGGTAGTGCCAATGCCATGTTCTACCAAGAGGCACATGAGCTGTTATAACATCCCATAATTTACATGTAGATATTACTTCAACATTGAATAATATGTATTACATAACATAACAAAAATCATTCCCAGACCGAATAGGTTTAGTGTCTTTAGAAACTAGGAAACATAAACAACTGGTTAATAAAATATCTATATTGTATCCCACATATTTTTTCAAAACTAGACTCCTTTTGGACATATCTTACTTAATACCCTTCTTCATGAACTGGGGAAAATAATCATATTAGAGGGTGAGCTAAAATTCTTAGTAAGGGTAAAAAAGTGAAATATCAATCATATCATAATCATAAGAACATAACATTTGGAAATATTATCCTGTATATAAAAGATTAGAATATCATGTCATGGGATAAATCATAAATGTGAAATGTAATCCCAATAGTCATAACATAAGACATGAAATTTCTTGGAATACACACATTAGAATATAAAATCATTTCATATTAGTCAAGGCTCATTTCCAAGACCATCATAGCGGACAAAGTCCATTAGTGAACTGAGTTCACTCCTCGTTCTAGCCCTATATTACTGAATCAGATTTACTTTCCATCCCAACCATATCTATTTCGTGATATGTGAATCTTCAACCAATTCATTGGAGGGAGATATAGGTACCACCCATCTCATAATGAATCCATTCTTATGTGTGCCACAAAAACATAAAAACATTCACTGTAGAATAACCAATGAAATAAAATGGGTTTCTTAAGCATTATTCCATCCTAATTGATATAAAACAAATAGATTTCCTAAATAAAATCCCTTTATAAACACAATAAAATTATAGAAATAACAAGTATATAAATATAAACCTATTTAAAGTGTGTCATCTTATATTTAAACTAATTTTTAGAAAATAATTGAAATTAATTCCTGAGGAAAATATCCTTTCTTCTTCAAAAATGTTTTCCTTCCTCAAAATTCCACACAATTTTAGAATAAATCATTTTATGTGAAAATAAAATTTTACGCTTATAGGGGAAGCTTCAAAGAAATAAGGCATTATGAAATCATAAAAATATTTTCCTACCATACAAGTTAAAAAAACATTATTCTCGTACATTTACCAAAAAAGTCAAAAAGTACCTCGTACCAAAAACGACAAAAACATTAATTCATACCATTTGGTAAAAATTTAACAATGGGTAAAATTGAATTTTAAAAATTATAGAATTATATACAAGATATTTTTAAAAACATATTTAGGAAACATGGACGTCGATGATAATTATATCCCTGTGAATACTTATGAATAAATAATATTGTATAAATACAAGATTTGCAAAGTTATCCCTTACCTTAGGTTAGATATGCTTCGTATGTATCCAAAAATCCTATATAATGATTTAAATAATGTTTCTAATTTATTCCAAAATCATAATAATTTTTATGATAACATTTATGATAATATTTTCATCTGTTTGTTAGTAACATTTCATTGGTACTCATTATTTGGGTATTAACTGCTTCATGTTCTTATGCATGTTTTGTCAGATAAGTTCTAATTACTATTTTTTGGTTATGGTTATATCATTTATAGCATGGTATTATTATAATTTATATCATATTTATTCATTCAATTCATTTATATAATTATGCTTTAATGAAGATTATGTAGAACAGATCACATCGCATTGTGTAGACGATAAGCCGTACGTACACACGAGCAACAATATCGTTTCAATTATTGTTGAATGGTATTGAAGTGAATGGTGTATAATATTTAAGAATCAGAACCATTTTTATCAATAATATATATATTTATTAATTCCATCGTTATACCCATACATGTAAGGTGGTGGTGAAAAATTAATAACACCATGGTGTGGAGACGGTAAGCCGTACGTACGCACGCGTGGTGATTTCATTTTTCATAGGATGGGTAGAAGGTAAAATATGGTTGGTTCATGTAATTTATTAGAAATTACATGTAATTTTTTTATATAGAGTTATTCTGAAACTATATGATTTGATGACATGAGATTCTGAGGCCCGGTGAGCCCAAAACGTAATTTTGAACTTTTTTTAAGTACGCTTAAGTAAATGTGCAAGCAAGTTTTTTCTAACTTTTGAACCGATGCTTAGATAAAAAATATGAAGGCATCGTTGAACATAGAATGTTGAGATTCTCCTAGAAAGGACTTAACTTCTTCCGGCAAGGACCAAACAAAAAAGTTATTTTTCAGAATTTCCGAAAAATAATAAAAAAAATTTAAAAAGTTATTTTATTTTTCTTTTCTAATCTGTTGAGTGGCGGGTAGTGACACTGTGGTGCAGTGATGTGGTGCATTGATGAGCCTCATTAATATCTCATTAAATCATAGTGTAAAAACTCTTTAATGATGTATAACAACAATGCTATTTCATAAATGAAACAACGTAATGACACGACGTCACAACGTAATAGAAACACTATGACATGTTTCCTTTTTATTTTGGTTGACACATTGGTGGAATGAGGAACTAAACTACGAGAATTATCTAACAAGCCTCCGGTGAACTTCCTCTCTAAATAAGAACAAAAAATGCTGACTAACGTCAAACATTTTCAATGCACATGGAAGAACAGAGCTGGAAGGGACAAACGACATCGATGTCTTGATACCTTGAGGACGTAATTCTATGGAAAAGAACATCAAAGAGGTAGGGGTTTAATTTGTGAAAGTTCTTCCCCATTATTATTCTAGAAATGATGAACATAGATCATCCCATGAACATCTTGATTGTGAATCATGCGTTTATATGGGTGGGTAACTTTTTTTGTATTTTCTTTAATTGGGGTTGAAATTATCATATGTTGATTGGAAAAAAATCCATGGACCTCCCATGATTATAAACCTCTAATACGTAGGGCACGAGCCGACATGAACAAGGCCCGAGAACCACCACCATGTGCATTATTTATGGTCACACCCTCAAAAGTGGCGACAAGATGATTATGGGACCTTTTCGGTGAAGAGGATGTTACCCAGAGAGTGCAGGCATAAGCGGTGCGAAGAACAGACCAACATAGCACGTCCGGTGGTCTGCCAAACATCTGTCGGTGCGCGGACTCGTTGTGGCAGTCGTGGGAGGAGGTGGTGGTGTTCTCGTCGGTATTCCATGGTGAAAGGAAGCTTCAACCAAGAGGTCACGACACCCCTGGTTCCACATTGAGGGACGATCCGCGTTTGGGCTATCCAGGTGGTTTGGAGAGCCATGCTCGTTCGACCGTGGAAGGAGGGCCCCACATTTTCGCATGTCCAGTGGAGGCCGGACACAACAGTTGGTCACATCTTGGCTAGGAGGCACACCACCTACTTGTACTACATGGGCTGGCGGGCCGTGCCACCAACCAACGGGCCGGAGCCGTGCCGGGGGGCCAGACCCACACCGGTGGGATGGAACCATGCCGGCGGGCCAAGACCACACCCAGCGGGCCAAACCCACACTGGTATTTCAGACCCCTACCCTTTGGGTTGGGCCAAACATGAACAGGTTGTCTGGCGACCTGACTGGTTGGACCCTCAGCCAAACCGAGCTAGGTCCAGTGAGTCTCCTTGGGCGTGGCCCATTGGCTATGCTGGACATGACCGACCTAGAACTGAACCATGTTAGGTCAAGTTAGTCGAATTAAAATGGGATATGTGGGACCCTTGGGCCGGGTTGGTCTGGTCGGTCCGACCAAGTCGGACCGGGCTCAGACGTAACAGGCCCCTGTTTACTAAAATGCTCGTATCTTGAAAACTGCGCATCCGATTGATGATATGTTTATAGCTTTGGGACCCTCTCAATGAGGTAGATCATTTTTCATGCCCGGAGGATGCTTTCAAGGATGTTGAGATGTGAATAATGTATTGAGGAACAAATATCCTAGGAGCACTATGTATAAAACCCTATGGTTGGATGAGACCAGAAGACTCCTGACTATAGACTTTGTATGACTCAACTGTAGCCTAGTGGTAAGCACTTCTATGTGAATTTGCAAGCCCATGGTGGGAAGAACTTCTATGTGACTTTTCAGGCCCATGGTACATGATGAGGAGGAGTACCTCAGTTGACAGGGATTAGTGGGAATCACTTATGTGTGACTTTTCAGGCCCAAGGTACGCGATAAGGAGGTGTATCTAAGTAGTCCAATATTAGTGAGAAGCACTTATGTGTGACTTTTTAGTCCCACTGTACTCGATAGAGGAGGATTTCTCCAGCAGCTGACGTGTTCGATGATGTTACTGATGATTCTTTTATCACTACCCTAAATGTATACTAGGTGTGAGCTGTCTTGTGCTTCATGAATTACTTTGAGGGTTGTTGTGTGGTCTTTAATTTTTTGTTTTGGGTTCACTACAGAGTATTTTGTTACTCACCCCTCTATGGGCTTCGCCCACATGTGTCATGTCTGGTGCAGACAATTGATATTTTGACAGAGACTTTGGTGGACCAGGACCCAGAGGTGCTCAGAGAGATGGGACTAATGGATTCTATAATGGTGGACTTGGTGTCCTAGGACAATATTGGGCCTAGTAGGATTGGGTGGACAGGATTTTCTACTTTAGTTTCTAGTTGCTACACTACTCTCATGACCAGGGGGGTTGTGGATGAGCATTAGAGTTTTCTTTTTCTACTTTGTTGTTTTCAGTTATTTTTTTGGGTTTTTATTTTGTCCCACTTATATTATTTGTACTTGTAATTGGATTTGTTTTAGTGATACTTGTTTCATTTCAGTGTGTGGGACTTGTTTGGGTCTGTGTGTGCATACAAGAACTTAGGAAAATGCCTCCCACTTCTAAGTTGACACCTTTGGCGCCAGTCGCCAGCCCCTAGCTTTCAGGAGGCGGGCTTGGGGTAGTCACGACATGGGCCCTAGGAGATGGGTCATGAAAAAGTGGTATCATAGGGCAGCCTGTACTACCACAAATACTAAGAGTCTATTTTTTGTTTTGGGGAATGAATGTTAAGTGTTTCAAGTCCAACTTCCAAATTCAGGGAGTCCAGTGTAGGTGCGACAACTGACGTATCCATACACCAGGACCTTGAATTCTGATTTTCATCTCTATACATGAAACCATTGGTTGCATAAGTGTCTCCTTATATTCTTTTGAATAAAAGTCCGCTCATCAGGTACAAAATTCTAACCATGGTACATCTTGATCTTTCTTAGGATGCCTCCACATGGATGACCATCTAGGATGCTGATACAAGTTCATGAGGACAACCCACATAGTGATGAGGCATCCGTTTAGGGACTAGTTCTAGAGATGGCCCTGCCAGGAGGTGCACCAAAGATTCCACCACTCAATGGTCAACATCTACTGCCAGTGGTTCCAGAAGAGGATGTGTGTAGACTCAGTTCCCTGCATGAGTTTCAGAGACTGAGACCTCCCAATTTTAGGGGAGAGATAGATCCTCAGGTCACTAAGGAATGGATAGAGGCAGTGATGTGGGTCTTCTACTTAGTAAGGACACCGCCTGACCAAATGGATATCTTGGAAGCAATCCTTCTATAGAACTCGATAGTTAGATGGTAGATCTTGACCACTCAAATGCACGATGAGGTGACCCTCACCTCGGCAAACTCCGAGAAACATTTCTGGGAGGAGTTTTTCCACCCGACCTTGCACTCTATGCACATTCAAGAGCTTCTTCACCTACAAAAGGGAAGCATGATGGTGGCTGAGTACTCAATGAGGTTCACCAAGATATGTCTGTACTCGACAGATATGGTATGAGACCCATTCTTTAGGGCTCAAGCCTTTGAACTGGGAATAAGATGGGAGATCATGGCATCAATGTTGTCTTTCAACATCCCTACTCAGGTTAGGGTGCTGGAGTGAGCCCTTCTGGTAGAGAACTTCTTGGCAGAGCAGGCACCCACAACTAGAAATACCAGCAGAACCCATGTGGAAAAGTCTTTGGAAGGTAGAAAACAACAGATGTGAGGGCCCAAGCAGGCCATGTCTTTTAGTGGATGACCCTATGAATCGAGGTCGGTAGTGTGGGGCTCCTAGACAAGAGGAAGTCAGCTGGGAACTAGGCATTTCTTCTCATGTAGTGGGAAGGGAAACATGGCACGTGACTTCCTAACCAGCTGTACAGATGACTGGAAGATGGTCGAGGGGCTACCAAGGCAGTGACAATGGTTCATACGAGGATGTCCTCAGGGAAGAGGATGTGGCAAGGGAGCAGGCCAAGAAGCAGGTGGTGGGTGATGGTTTCAGGTGTTACTGCCACCACCATCAGGTTTTCCACCCTGACCTCAGGGAGAAAAACTTGAGATAGTGGAGGCTTAGGACCACAACACTCCAAATATGATCTGAGGTATGATTTGTGTCTACTCTACCCTATCTGTAGTTTTTATAGACATAGGTTCTAGTCACTCCTTCCTTACTATGGCTATCATTTGGAGATCAGAGATTCCGGTGGAGCTGTTGGCTCGATCCTTATGGCTAGAGACTTCTACAGAAGGGGATTTTATGATTACACACTAGTGCCGGCAGTGTGAGATTACTCTAGGAGGTGAGAGCTTCGGCTGGGATTTCCTAGTAGCAGCGTCGAGGCCTTAAGATGTCATATTTGGTATAGACTGGTTATCGGTAGTCCATGCTAAGATCGACTATTTTAGGTGTATAATTCAGTGTGTCCATGGATATGGGACCAGGTTTTCCATCACCGGTGAGAAGGAAACCCTTGGAGAACAGGAGGAACTTTCTCAAAGGAGGGTGCATCTGATCACTCACTAAATGGCCAGAATCACTTTCGGTATAGTAAATGAGAGGAGTACAAGTATTCCTATAGTGGTGGAAGAGTATGAGGATATTTTTCTTGATGATTTTGTAAGACTACCTCCTTGTAGGGATGTATAATTTTTAATCGACCTATACCCCAGGACAGAACCGATATCCACACTGACATATCAGATGGCTCCCTTAGAGCTTTACAAGCTAAGGGTATATCTGGAGGACTTGTAGGAGTAGTGGTTTGTAAGGATCAATGTTTCACCATGGGAAACCCCTATGTTTTGTCCAAGAAGGAAGATATGAGTTTGAGGTTGTGCATGGAATTATGGTGCCTAAACCAGGTGACCATGAAAAACAAGTATCCACTTCCAAGAATTGATGATCCCTTTGACCAGCTGAAGGAGGAAAAGTGGTTCTCAAAGATAGACCTCAGATTAGGATATCACTAGATTCAGGTACGAGAAGAGGACGTACCGAAGACATTATTCAGTTGTCGGTATAGCCACTATGAGTTCTTGGTGATGCCTTTTGGCATGCCCAATTATCTAGTAGTGTTCATGGGACTAATGAACAAGATCTTCCAGCCTTACCTTGACCAGTTTCTTGTGGTCTTTAATGATGACATCTTGGCGTACTCGACATTAGAGGAGGATCATGCTACACACCTATGGATAATCCTGGATACACACTGAGAGCACCAAATTTATATAAATCTCTCGAAGTGTTTGTTTTGGATTCAAGAAGTCCACTTTCTAGGACACATCATCTTAGAGGCTGGAGTTGCAGTGGATCCGGTGAAGATAGAGGTAGTGCTTTATTGGGAGCCTACTAAGAGAGGGAATGAGGTGCAGAGCTTCTTGGGGTTAGCTGGTCACTATCTGAGGTTCATTCCATACTTTTCTAGAGGAGCAACACCCTTATTTTCATTTACATGGAAGGAACAACCCTTTTTGTGGATAGAGGAATTTCAGAAGAGTTTCTAGGAGCTGAGGCAGAGACTAACTATTACCCCCATTTTGATACTACCAAAGGAGGGCATTAGGTATGTAGTTTACTACAACTCATCAAGGACTGAAATTGGTTGAGTCCTGATGAAGTATTGAGCCGTGATTACCTATGTCTCACAAAATTTGAGATAGAATGATAAGAAATACATGAACCATGACCTGGAGTTAGAAACAATAGTCTTTTCCTTGAAGATGTGGTGGCACTACTAGATAGGTGAATGATTTACGGTTTACTTTGACCACAAGAGTCTCAAGTATATCTTATCACAGAAGTACATGAACCTAAGACAACAACGATGTCTAGAGATCCTCAAATACAATGACTTTGAGATAGTCAATAATCCTAAAAATTGGAACGTAGTGGCAGACACACTCAGTAGGAGAACCGATCTGCAGTTGCTAAGTGAGGTGACAGAGCAGTTAGCTGCAATGTAGATATCCTTTATGGATGATGGTGGAGATTCTTACCTTCATTTGATGACTCTTACTCCCCCACTCTTATAGATAGTCAGGGAGGCACATCTGGTGGATGTTGACTATGAGGCCCGAAGTACTCATTTATCCTCAGGAAGGGATCATGGTGGATTTTACATAGGTGGGGAGCACACCATCATTTTCAGTGGGTGCACTGTAGTGCCAGGGATGTTGCGGGAGGAGGTGTTGAGGGAGTACCATACATCGCCTTTGGTGGTATATCCTAGAGTGGATAAGATGTACCAGGACCTCCAATATCAGTACTAGTGGCCGGAGATGAAGAAAGAGGTGGCTGAGTTTGTTTCACGATGCCTCACTTGTTAGGAAGTGAAGGCTGAGCGTTAGGTTCTAGTAGGGTTGGCCTAGACACTTGAGGTACCCGAGTGGAAATGGAATAGTATCTCGATGGACTTTGCGACGGGGTTACCACGCACATCTAGGGGCCATGACTCAATATGGGTGATCATTTACCACCCATCCAGGAGTAAGGAATGGTAGAGGGCTTGGGACGCCTCTACTTCCAGGAGATAGCATGAATTTACAGGGTACCTTTGATGATCATTTTAGATTATGATGCTTGATTTAAATCCTGACTATGGAGGGGATTAAAGGAGGAATTCGGGATGCAGGTGCACTTGAGAACAACTTTTCATCCCAGATGGATGGTTAGATGGAGCCGACCATACAAACATTGGAGGAATGATACGTTCTTGTGTCTTGGATTTTTGTCGTAGTAGGGAGGACCACCTGCCACTGGTGGAGTTTTCATAAAACAAAATCTATCACTCCACCATTATCATGTCACCATTTGAGTCCTTATACAGGTGGGATTTTATATCACCCCTATGCTGGACAGACCCAGCGGAGTTGGAACTCATGGGTCTGAAGTTGGTACGAGCTACAAAGGAGAAAGTGCAGATCATTTAGGAGTAGATGAGGACTATACAGAGCATGCATAAGTCTTATGATGATAGGAGATGGAGACCCGTGGAGTTTGAGGAGGGAAATCATGTATTCCTTTGGGTCTCACCCCAATGAGTATTGAAGAGAATTTGCTGGGGCGTCAAGCTATCTATAAGATTCATCATACCTTTTCAGATCCTGAGCATTGGTGGAGAGGTGGCGTACCACCTAGATCTCCCCCCATAGATGCCCCATGTGCATAATGTTTTCCACATGTCACAGTTGAGGAGGTACGTACAAGATCTATTGCATGTCATCGAATGGGGTGATCTAGACATTGATTATGGGGAGACATTTACAGAGTTCTCAGTGGTAATAAAGGACCAACAGGAGCAGGTCCTACATGGGAGGTCGTTTCTTCTGGTGCGAGTTTAGTGGCAGTACAATAATCTCCAAGAGAGCTCATGCAAGCTAGAGGATCATATTAGTGCTCAGTACCTCCATCTGTTTGATTAGTTTGTGTTTTGGTTTTTGGGGATGTAAATCCCTAAGGTAGGGATAATATAATGTCTCTGAAATTCCATGTAATTTTTTTATATGAAATTATTCTAAGACCACACACTTCGATTACACAAGATTCCAAGGCCCAGTGACCCTGGAATAGAATTTTGATCTTTTTTTAAGCACACTTATGTAAATGCACAAGTGGGATTTTCTAACTTTTGAACTGGTTCTTGGATCAAAAATCTGAGGGCAGCTTTGAACTCAGATCACCAAGATTCACCAAGAATGGAATTAACATCAGTCGACAAGGGCCTAAAAGAAATATTATTTTTTGAACTTTTCAAAAAATAATAAAATAACTTTAAAAAGTTATTTTATTTTTATTTTCTCATTCGTTGAGCGGAGGATGGCATTGATGTGGTGCATCGATGAGGCACATTGATGAGGCTCATTAATGGCTTGTTAAGTTGATGCGTGATGACACTTTAATGACTGGTAACAGTGATTCTATTTCATAAATGAAACGGTGTAATGACGTGATGTCACAGTGTAACAGAAACGCTATGATGTGTTTCCCATTTATTTTGGTTGACACGTTGGTGGAAAGAGTAATTAAACTGAAAGGATTCTATGATGAACCTATAATGGACTTCTTCTCCAACGAATAATGAAAAATACTGACGAATGTCAAAAATTTTCCATGCACATGGAAGAACAGAGCCAGAATCGATGAACGACATTGATGTCTTAAAACCTAGAGGACGCAATGTTGCATCTATGAACATCAAAGAGGTAGGGGTTTAATTTTTGAAAGTTCTTCCCCATTATTTTTCTAGAAATTATGAAAGCGGATCAACCCATGAACATGTTGATCCACGAATCGTGCATTTATGCGAGAGGGAATTTTTTTTGGGATTTTCTTTAACTGGGGTTGAGATTTTCATTTTTTGATTGAACTGAAATCCCTGGACCTCCCATGATTAAAAAATTATAATGTGGAGGGTGCAGGCTGACACGAAAAAGGCCTAAGAACCTCTGCTGTGTGTGTTATTTATGGTCACACCCTCAAAAGTGGCAGCAAGATGATTCTGGGACATTTGTGGTGAAGAGGACGTTACCCAGAGAGTGTTCAGGAATAGGCGGAGTGAAGAACGGACCACCGGAGCATGTCTGATGGTCCACCAAACATCTGTCAGCGTGCTTGTTGGTGTGCCGCCGTGGTAGTGGGGAGGAGCGTCTCCTCCTAGTGCCACGTGGAGGGATGGCCCACATCTAGGCCATCCGGGTGGTTCGGCTAGCCGAGATCGCTCGACAATGGAAAGAGGGCCCTTCACCACCATTGGGCCAGCAGAGGCCGAACGCGGAAGATGGCCACGTCTTGGCCAGGCAACGCACCACCGGATCACACTACGTGGACCGGGCGTTGGGCTGGAAAGCCGTGCCTCTAGATAACGGGTTGGTCCTGCGCTGTTGGTCCGGACCCGCACAGGTGGACCAGACTCACCATGGTGGTCTGAACCTACACCCAGTGGTCCGTACTCGCACTAGTAGGCCAGACCTGTGCCCTTCGGGCTAGGACAGACTCGACTGGGTTGCCGAGTAACCCTGTGGGTGGGACCCTCGGACAAACTGGGCTGGGTCCAATGAGGCCCATTGGTCAGGTTGGAGCAGACCGACCAAGAATCGAACCGGGTAATGTTGAGTTGGTTGAATTAAACTGGGATATGTGAGACCCCCAGGCCAGGTTGATCAGGTCGGTCTGACTGGGTCAAGCCAGGCCCAGACGCAACCAGCCTCTGTTTACTAAAACATCCATATCTTGAAAACAGTGTGTCCCATTTACGAGCTATTTGAGGAGTTGGGACCCTCTCGACGAGTAAGGTCTTTTGGAATGACCTGAGGAAGATTTCATGGAAGTTTAGTTGTGACGAATGGCTTGAGATCAGTTCTCCTAGGCGCGCTATGTATGGAACCCTGTGGTTGGCTGAGATAATAAGACTTATAACTTTTGACTCTATATGACTTAACTATGGCCCAGTGGGAATCACTTATGTGTAACTTTTTAGGTCCATGGTGGGAAGCACTTCTGTGTGAATTTGCAGGCCCACGGTATGCAACGAGGAGGCGTACCTTAGTTGGTGGGGATTAGTGGGAAGCTCTTTTGTGTGACTTTGCAAGCTCACAGTACGTGATGAGGAGGTGTACCTAAGCAGTCCAAGGTTAGTGGGAATCACTTCTCTGTGACTTCAAAGGACAACTGTATTTGATAGAGGAGGATTTATCAAGCAACCAAGGTGTTCAAGGACGTGACTGATGATTCTTCCATCACTACCCTAAATGTAGACCTGGTGTGAGCTGTCTTTTTCTTTGTGCTTTACTTTGAGGATTGTTGCATGGTCTTTCCTCTTTTTTTTCAGGGTCCCTATCGAGTATTTTTGTTACTCACTCCTACATAGGCTTCACCCGTACGAGTTGTGTCTAGTGTAGATGATCAACGTTTCGATAGAGACTTTGGTGGACCAGGACCGAGATGTTCTAAGGGAGACGGGTCCGACGAATGCTAAGTTGGGTGATTATGTGTCCTAGGACATTCTTATTCTGCTTCCAGTAGCTACACTTCTCTCAGAATAAGCTGGGGTTTTCTACGGATGACTATCAGAGTTTACCTTTTGTACTTTTTTTGTTTTCAGTTCTTTTGTTGAGTTTGTATTGTAGCTCACTTATATTATTCATACTTGTACTCAGATTTGATTTAGTGATACTTGGTTCCTTTTAATTTGTGGTACTTGGTTGGGCATGTGTGTGCGTAAAATTACTCAGAAAAAGGCCTCCCACTAACTGGTTAACGCCTTCAGTGCTAGTCTCCAGCCCTTGGCCTTCGGGAGGCGGGCTTGGGATAGTCACGACACGAGACCTGGGTGACAGGTGATGACATTTCATGTTTATAATAACATATTAGTATATGAGTGATACTGATGTTATTTCTTTATAAAGAAACTAATAATGAATAGGAAGTAGAATAAGAATGAAGTTTGAATGAATCAGTAGAAGATATTACCTCTTCCTTAATGTGATTCTTCTAAGTATCTTCTTAGAGCACTAGAGTTGGTCTTTGAAGATGAACAAAACCTGTAAAATGAAAGTAAGGAACTTAAGAAGGAAAAAGGGTAGGGTTTTTTGAGCTTTAAGGTGCAAAATGAAGTGAAGTGATGAGGGATGAGGTTCCCTTTTATAATTGATGTGGGGGAACCATTTGAAACTCTATAAATAATATGTACAATAAAATCAAAACCTACCAAAAAACCTCCAAAATGTCCCAATTTTGAAGATGAGATGAGATAGGGTTGTAATCTCATCAACCAATAAATTTTGGACATGTTATTTTTCCAATTTAAACCATATCTTCTTAATTTATACTTAGTTATTCTATTTAATTTTAATTTTGGTAATAACATTTTAAATATTTAATGGATATAAATATTTATTTATATGGTGTTAATTGACTATAAATAGATATTTTATGAAATTTTAGATATTATAATGATCACTTTGTAATTTTATCTATTTTTATGATTTTTAAATATTTTAATAAGTTTTTTTATAAAATATCATTAGTGTCAATTTTGACACTATTCATTTATTTGACTTTTAAAAAATACACATAGGATATAAATTCAAAAAAATATTCAATACACTCCTAACATGTCATAGTCACCTAGAATATTCGGGGAGCACATTAATTAGTTCATATGATATTTATTTTAATATTTTTAAAACCATTTATTGGATATTTCTATTAATAAAATAATTTTTACATTACTATTGTGTCATCATTAATGGTAATTATTTAATATCTAAAAAATATAAATAAATTCATATGATGTAGGTAATTATTTTAGATTTACAAAGACAATAAATAGTCGATATTATCTCCTAGTTATCCACATATTAAAATTAGTATAATTATATAAAATGAGATTGTGAAATTATGTCACATTCATCAGTTTTTATTAAATTCATGTCATATTCAGAGGTAAGTGGCCATAATGTGATAAAATTTTGGAAAATAGATGATAAGGGTAGAATTTAGTCATACAATAGTATTTTTTCTGGTTTTGAGGTAATTTTATAATATTATTTTTACCCTTAATTACTCGATTCACCTTTAACCATGGTAATGAAAATAATTACCAAAGTTACTATTCATAACGCCCAAAAATAAAAGTAGCCTATTAACATAATTTTGACCTACTAATTCCAAATATGGAATCCATTTTTCAAAATTAAAAACAAATAATTTCCAGTAATTAATTTAAAATTAATCACGTTGTTGAAATGATAAAACGAGTTTTAAATGTTAAAACATTAGAAAAGATTAAAATATTTTTACATATGAATTCAATGTAAAATTAATGATAATGATATAAATTATATTTAATGATAAAAATATATTCTATTTATACTTTCAAACCATTCAATATTATAATTTAACTATATATATTATCTTGACGAAAAAAGTTGTTTTTAATTAAAATTTAGTGTATTTTTCTCTTTATCAAAACATGAAAGTTAAGAGAAAAATATCAAAAATTTATCCAAAGAAAATTTATAAATCCCTATTCAAAAATAAAATGTTTATGTTTTCATGTAATAATTATTATTGTGTCAAAATAATAATTTAAAATGGGTTCACCATTCAAAGGTGTAAAATTAACCTTAAAAAAAATAGGTTTTTATACATCAAATAGGGTTTAATTCATACCCGATGACTAAAATTTCAATTGGATGAATATAATTTTTTTTATTAAGTATATAACACATATATATCTCATTAATTACATTATCAAGAGTAATTCACTCAAAATACAAATATCTAATTGATTTATATTTTTCATAAATAATTGATAGACATTGAATTCATAATGTATTTTCATAAGTTAGTTATAATTATTCCTGCTGACCTAACAGATAAGATATAATGGTAATTTTATAATAAGGCCATCTCGTAGTTCGTTTAAACTCACAATTTCATGCATTGAAAGCTACCTAAGAATAAAAATTATTTAGAGAAAATATTTCCTAAAATCATTGGGGTGTTACATTCTACACCCCTTAAATTAGATTTTTCCCTCAAAATTCATCATTGGAAACAAACAGATGGGGATACCTCTCTCTCATCATATCCACAAGTAACCGTGTATCTTATTCAAATTGATGGTTCCTCCATAAAACTTTAACCAAGCGAGTGGTCTTGTTTCATAGAACTTTATCTCTACGATCTAGAATCTCTATCGGTTGTTCTTCAAAAAGAGGATCTTTCTCCAGAGGTACGACTTCTGAGATTAATATATGTGAAGTATTAGGTATGTAAATTCTCAAGAGAGATACATGGAACTCATTATGAACTTGATATAGATTTGGTGGAAGCACCAATCAGTAATCTACTTTCCCTACAGAATCCATAATTTCAAAAGGACCAATATACCTAGGGATCAAGTTTCCCTTCTTTCCAAATCTTATTACCCTCTTCCAGGGAGATATTCATAAGAACACCTTATCACCCACCTCAAACTCTAGGTCTTTCCTTTAGTTTTAAACAAAAATTTTTTGTCAAATCTGATCTAATCTTATTTTTTGTTGAATAGATATGTCCATTTCTGCATTTCATCAACAAGATGAGGTTCTAATAGCTTTATTTCCCCAAATTCATCCCAGCAAGTTGGAGTTCTTCACTTTTTTACATAAAGGGATTTAAAAGGAGCCATCTAAATACCAGAGTGAAAGCTATTATTGTAGGAAAATTCTACCAATGGTAGGTGTTGTCCCAACCACCTTTAAAATCCATAATGTAATCTCTCAACATGTCTTCCAAGGTTTTAATTTTCCTCTCAGAATGACCGTCTGTCTGAGGATGATAAGTTGTGCTGAAACTTAACTCTGCATCCAGAGCATGCTGAAGACTTTGCTTGAACTTTGAGGTAAACCTCTGATCCTAATCAGATATAATGGAAAGTGGTACTCCATGCAATCTTACCAATTCCTTTACATATAACCTGGAAAGCTGATCAAGAGAGAAATCTTCTCTAAAAGTAGTGAAGTGTGTTGACTTCATAAGGTGATCAACTATAACCCAGATAGAATTATTGAATTTGGATGATTTGGGAAGTCTGATTACAAAATCCATAGTGATTTTTCCCATTTTCATTCTGATATGGATAATGGTTGTGACATACCCTTCGACTTCTATCTCTCAGCCCTAACTTTCTGACAAACCAAGCATCAAGAGGCATGTTCAGCGACATCCATTTTCATGCCATCCCACTATAAGTACTCTTTCATGTCCCTATACATCTTTGTGCTTCTAGAGTGAATAGATAATGATGAACTATGCGCCTCATGTTATAGTTGCTTCTCTAATTCTCGTATGGGAGGAATAGAAACCCGGTTCCATAACCTTATTATTTCATCATAATAAAGGTTTAATTCAGGAACATTTATCACCTTCTTTTGTAGCTCTATATCTTCCTTCTATGCCTCTTTAATCTTCACTTGTATAGATGGTTGAACATTCATTTGAGAAATATAATATTTCTATCCTTCCATTAATATTTCAAGATCCATCCTTTGAAAATACAGAAATATTGGATCTTTTGTGATCCTCATCATGGATAAGCTAGCATGGTCTTTTTAACTCAAAGCATATTCCACCTTGTTCTTTTTCCCAGGGTGGTAATGTATTGAGAAATCATAATCTTTAATTAACTACAACTATCTTATTTGGTTCATATTCATCTTCTTTTGTTTGAAAATATACTGTAAAATTTTATGATCAGTATAAATATCACACCTTTCACCATAAAGATAATGCCTCTATATATTTAATGTAAAAATTACTGTAGCTAACTCCAAATCATGAGTTGGGTAATTTTTAACATGAATTTTCAACTGCCATGAGGCATAAGCTATCACCATATCATTTTTCATGAGAAAACATCCCATACCCTTCTTGGATGCATCACTATAGATCAGAAACCTTTCTCCACTACAAGGTAGTGTGAGTACAGATGCACTGGCTAACCTTATTTTTTAACTCTTTGAAATTCTCTTCACATTCCTCTATCCAAATTAACTTAACTCCTTTTCAAGTCAACATGGTGAGTGGATTAGATAATCGTGAAAAATATTTCAAAAAACATGGATAATATCCAGAAAAACCCGGAAAACATCAGTTCTCAGTTACCGTTTTTGTTCTGGACTATCTTTTAATAACCTCTATTTTTTTCTGGATCCACAAATATCCCCACTCTTGAGATTAAGTAACCCAAAAATGATACTTTTTAATGCCAAAATTCACACTTGTTAAATTTATAATAAAGTATCTCCTTTTGTAGGGTCTTAAGTATGACTTTCAAGTGATCTTCATGTTCTTCATTTCTCTTTGAATAAACAAGAATATCATTTATAAATACTACCATAAACTGATCAAGATAGTATTTAAAGACTATTCATTATATACATGAATATAACAGGGGTATTAGTAGGACCAAAATGCCTAACTATAAATTCATAGTGTATATACCTTGTACTTAATTCCGTTTTTTGTATATACTTATTTTTTACCATTAATTTATGATATCTTGAATGAATATCAATCTTATAAAATTATTGAGCTCTGTATAGTTGGTCAAATATGTCATCAATGCGAGGAAGAGGATATTTTTTCTTCATAGTAATCTTGTTAAGTTCTTGATAATTAATGTAGTGTCTCATTGATCCATGTTTCTTCTTAATAAATAGAACAAGTTCTCCCTAAGGTGATGCACTAGGGTGCATGAATCCTTTATCAAGATTCTCTTGGAGTTGCTTCTTCAATTCTTACAACTCAATTAGATCCATCCTATAATGTGTCTTTGAAATAGGAATAAAACCTGGTATGATTTCTATTTATAACTCAAATTCTATATTTGGTAAAAGGCATGAAAATTCCTCTGGAAAGACATCATCAAACTCCTATACAATGGGTGTATTTTTAATCATGGGTTTCACCCCAACTATTTGAGATAAATAACCTTCATTTATTGGAATCAAGACCCATAAGATGGAATAAAATTATACTTTAAGGTTATATTAATCCTTTAATTTATAGATGATCATATATTGATCTATAATATGAAATGTAACTTCCCTTCCTTGGAAATTGATATGATCTTTATATAAAGAAATCCAATCAGTGCCAAGAATCACAACAAATTGCACTATAGGAAGGTTCACAAGATTTGCCGGAAGCACTTTCCCATAAACATAAACCAGAGAAGAATTATAAACATTTAATGCGAATTTTGTGCCATTAGGATTCGTCATAACTAACTCAACATTTAATTTTTGAGGTAATACAGTGGTACCCTTAAAAATGTTTTTTAGGAATAAAAGAGTGGGCAGATCCGGAATTAAATAAAACTTTTTATACTTTAGAGTAGATAGTAAGTGTACCATTCACCACTTCATTATCGTACTCCATGTTTCCAATAGTGATTTCATGTGACTTTAATTTTTCTTTGGCCTTAAGAGTTTTTTGACATCAATCATCATCAATTACCCTTGGATTAGGGCACTGATTGGAATAATGAACCATTTCCTTGCACTTGTAAAATTGAAGTGTAGGAGGTGAATTCTATGTAGACTTTTCTTTTGTCACATTATTAGACATATTTTTCCCATAACTTTGACATTCAACTACCCTATGAACTTCTTTTACAAACTTAAAACATTTACAAGTCCCTTTAAGACAATTTCATCCATGTTTCTTTCCGCACTTTGATCATAAGGGAAAACTCATCTTTTTTCAGTGTGGTCTTTAGATTTTCGTTTTAATTCCATTTTTCACTTCTTATCAAACCCATATGACTGATGGGTTACTGCAATATCCATCTCAACCTTGAGATCACATTCAACAGTTTCCTCTTGGATACTGAAGTCCCTTATGGACAATTCCCTTCAGAGACTTGGTTTTAAGCCAATAAAGAATCGATCAATTTTACTCTTAGGTTGGATAATAATTCCAAAAACATACCATGAAATTATAGTAAAATTTTCATCGCAAGTACCAATATATTCATCATCCTTTTGTTTAAGTTCAAGGAACTAATTCTCTATATTTTTTCAAAGAATATGAGGAAAGTACTTACTGAAAAATAAGTTCTTGAACTCAACCCATTACCTATACACAATTTCATATCTTTTCCTTGTATTCTTGATAATATTCCACCATTTATCAACTTCACCTTTCAAATGATAGACTAATAAGATGAATTTATCATGTTCATAAAATTATAGAACTGAAAATATCTTTTCAGTGGTATTGATCCATTGTTCATCCACTAATGGATCAGAAGACCCACTGAATGAAGGTGGACGCTGTCTCATGAAGGACTTAACAGAATGTTGCTCCCTACTTTACTCATTGGGAAGTCCTACATGATTCATATCTTGAGAAAGTTGTGTTATCATGTCTATAAGATTTTTTATCCTAGCTCCCATAACATTTGGTTTCTCTGGGGGATAATCATTGAATTTCCCGTCGTATTCAGCATTAACGTGGTTCCTTCGTGTTCCATCCATCGACTAAATCCAAGAAGCATTGTGTGAACAACACTAATAATAATAGGAAAACCACATAATCAAGAATAAAATTTCAATTTATAAAACTTTAGGTTTTATCCTTGGTTATTCATGAACATATCTATAACACTAGGATAGGATTGTAACATATACTTAGACATATCCTTAGGGTTCTTACTATGGTTATCTCATTCTATTTTCCAATGGTTAACTATACCTTGGTCTGATACCAACTATAACAGACCATATATTACATGTAGATATTATTTCAAAATTGATGAATATTTATTATATAACATAACAAAAAACCACATTAGGACCTAATAGGTTTAGTGTATTTAGAAACTGGGAAATATAATCAACTGGTTCATTGAACATCTACATTGTCTCCCGCTTATTTCATCAAAAGTAGTATCCTTTTTGAATTATCTTACTTAATAACATTCTTCATGACCTGGAGAAAATAAAAATATTAAAAGGTGAGCTTAAATGATCAATAAGTGTAAACAAGGGATGTAACAATCATATCATAATCATGAGAACATAAAATTTGGAAATCTTATCCAGTATATAAAAGATAAAAATATCATGTCATGGGATAAATCATAAAAGTGTAATGTAATAAAAATAGTTTTAAAAGAATACATGAAATTTCATGTAATACACACATAATCATAGAAAATAATTTCATATTATTCAAGGATCATTTACAATACCATCATAGAAGACAAAGTCCATTACGGAACTGAGTTCACTCCTTGTTCCAACCCTGTATTACTAAACAATCTTTACTTGTAATTACAGCCATGTCTATCTCATGAGATATGAATCTTTACCCAATTAATTAGAGGGATATATATGTCCCACCCATCTCATAATGAAACCATTCTTACGTGTTTCACAAAAATATAAAAACATTCACTATAGCATAACCTATGAAATAAAATGGGTTTCTTAAACATCATTCCAACATAATTGATATAAAACAAATGGATTTCTTAAATAACATTCCATAATAAACACAATAAAATATTAATAATAATAGGGATATAAATATAACCCTATTCAATGAGTGGCATCTTATATGGAAAATAATTTTGAGAAAACACTTGAAATTAATTTCGGAGGAAAACATCCTTTCTTATTCAAAAAGGTTTTCCTTCATTAAAATGCCACAAAATTTTAGAAGAAATCATTTTATATGAAAATAAAATTTTAATCTTGTAGAGAAATATTAAAGTAAATAAGGTATTATTAAATTGTAAATATACATTAATGTCGTACAAGTTAAAAAAACATTCTTATCGTACGTTTTTCAAAAAAGTCAAAAAGTACGTCATACAAAAATTGACAAAAGATTTCATTCATTCCATTTAGTAAATATTTACCAATGGGTAAAATTTAATTTTAAAAATTATAGAAGGATATAAAGGATATTTTTAAATTCATATTTAGGAAAAATGGATGTGGATGATAATTATACCCCAGTAAATACTTATGAGTAAAAAATCTCGGATAAAAAAGATATTTTAAAAGTTATACCTAACCTTATGTCTGATATGATTCGTATGTATCCAAATATAATGTATTGTGATTTATATAATTATAATGATTTATTCTAGAATCATAATAATTTTTATGATAATAGTTATGATCATATTTTCATCTGTTTGTTAATAACATTTCATTGTTACTCGTTATTCAGGTATTAACTGCATTATCTTCTTATGAATGTTTTGTCAGATAAGTTCTTATTAATATTTTTAGGTTATAGTTACATCATTGACATAATGGTATTAGTATAATATATATCACATTTATTTATTCAATTAATTTATATAATCATGCTTTAATGAATATTATGTTGAATGAATCACATTGCACCGTGGAGAGGGTAATCCATACGTACACACGAGTGATAATATCATTCCCATAATTGTCGAATGGTATTGAAGTGAATGGTGTATAGTATCTCAGAATAAAAATAATTTTATGTCAATCATATATATATTTATTAATTGCATCATTATGCCCATCCATGTAACTGGTGGTGAAAAACGGATTACACTATGATGTGGAGACGGTAAGTCATACGTACATATGCTTGGTGATTTCAATTTTCATAGGATGGGTAGAAGGTAGACTATGGATATTTCATGTTTATAATAACATATCAGTATATGAGTGATAATGATGTAATTAATTTACAATTAAACAACTGATGAAGAGGAAGTTGAAAAGGAATGAAGTTTGAAAGAATCGGTAGAAGAGATTACCTCTTCCTTGACGTGCTTCTTCTAAGTCTCTTTATAAAGCACCAAAGTTGGTCTTTGAAGATAAAGAAACTCTGTAATGAAAATAGGGATTTTTTTAAAGAAATATTTTAGGGGTTTTTCGATCATGAAGGCTCAAAATGAATTGAAGAGGTGAGGGAGGAGGTTCCCTTTTATAATGAGGTGAGGTGAACTTTTGGAACCACCATAAATAATAATTTATAATAAAATAAAACCCTACCCAAAATCCTCAATAATGTCTCAATTTAAAATATTAGATGATATAGGGTTTTAATATAATCAACAAATAAATTTTTGACAAGTTAATTTTTCCATTTAAACCATATCTTTTTAATTGACACTTAGTTATTCAATTAAAGTTTAATTATGGGAATAATATTCTATATATTTAATGGTTATAAATATTTACTTATATGGTGTTAATTGACCATAAATGGATATTTTAGGAAATTTTAGATCTTATATTTATTACTTTGTAATTTTTAATTTTTTTTATGATTTTTGAATAATTTAATAAGATGTTATTTTTATAAAATATCAATAGTATCAATCTTGACACTATTCATTTATTTGACTTTAAAAAAATCCACACATGATATAAAATGGGGAAAAAATATTCAATACACTACTAACATTTCATAGTCACCTATAAAATTATTTTATCACATTAATTTGTTCATATAATATTTATTTTAATATTTTTAAAACCATTTGTTTGATATTTCTATTAATAAAATAATTTTTACATCACTATTGTGTCATAATTAATGGTAATTATTTTATCTATAAAAATTATAAACAAATTCCTATGATGTAGGTAATAATTTTATATTTACAGATACTATCTATAGTCAATATTATCTTCTATTTATCAAAATATTAAAATTAATATACTTATAAAATGAGATTGTGACCTTTTGTCACATTCATTAGTTTTTATTACATTCATGTCATATTCATATTTAAGTATCCATAAAGTGTTTCCTTTTCAAAAAATAGATGATAAAGGTTGAATTTATTCATCCAATAGTATTTTTATAGGTGTTAAGATAATTTTATTATATTATTTTTACCCTTTATTACCCAATTTACCATTAACCATGGTAATAAAAATAATTACCAAAGATAGTATTCATAATTCCCAAAAATAAAATTATCCTATTAAAATAATTTGGACCTAAATACTCAAAATATGGTATCCATTTTTCAAAATTAAAAATACAAAATTTGTAGTAATTAATTTAAAATTAATCTCATTGTTGAAATGAGAAAACACGTTTTAAAAGTTAAAACATTGCAAAAGATTGAAATGTTTTTACACATGAATTCAATGTGAAATTAATTATAATTATATAAATTATATAGAATAAAAAAATATATTCTATTTATGCTTTAAAACCATTCAATATTATAATTTAACCATATAAATTATCTCGATGAAAAAAGTTGTGTTTAATTTAAATTTTGCGTATTTTTACTAGTCCACAAAAAATGAAAGTTATCAGAAAAAAATAGAAATTTATCCAAAGTAAATTTTTATATCCCAATTCAAAATAACATGTTTATATTTTCATATAAAAATTATTAATTTTTCAATATCTTAATTGAAAATGGGTTTTCCATTCAAAGGTGTAAAATTAACCTTTTAAAAAAATAGGTTTTTATACATCAAATAGGGTTTTATTCATACCCCATAACTAAAATATCCATTGGATAAATATAAAAAATATTTTATTATGTATATAAAACAGATATATCTCATTAATTTCATTACCAAAATTAATTTTCTCAAAATAAAAATATCTAATTGATTAATGTTTTTCATAAATAACTGATAGCCAATGAATTCATAATGCATTTTCACAAGTTAGTTATAATTATTCACACTAACCTAACAGCTATTCTATAATGTTAATTTTATAATAAGATCATCTTTCAGTTCTTTTAAACTCACGATTGATTGAATAGAATGATACAGAAGAGTAAAAATTATTTAAAGTAAATATTTTATAAAAACACCCGGTTGTTATAGTAGTGGTCACATAATTCCTAGAGGTGGAATCTTTCAGTGAAACTAATCGCCTATCTTCGTTGAGGGTATGTATATTGGATCTTCCTCTCATCTTTAAATGGCACCTCTTGAGGATTTATACCTCCCACATTTGATCTATATGACATAAAAATTCCGAGCTCCACGTCCTAGTTATACAACACTAACCTATACGACAACATCCATAGCACACGACATAAAATTTTAAACTTAACTTATCTGATGAGGAGAGGATAAACCATTTATGAATCCCATGGAATTACCGCAAACCTCTTACCATGTTTTACAAATAATAGATGCCCCATGTATGACCATCATGGGATGCGACATCCCCCCCCACTGTGTGATGAAACTCTTCCCTTGGGAAAACAATTCTCATGCTTGGGAAGATTCCATGAATAATCCCCACACCATCCTTCCTCACCAGGGGATGAGAGACCCACAGTGGGAAACTTCCATGTGTAGTCCCAAAATGGACCTCTCTCCATGTGGAACTAAACATCCTCTATAGGTAGATTCTACGCGGAATCCTTACACCACCCCCATCGATGATCCTTCTGCAACATGAGGATCCTTACCACACAACATTTAGTAGAATGGACTAGTTTTGTCATGTGACCTTAATATATGGAATCAAACTATGTGGGTTTTAATCCCCATCTCCTAAATAGGGTACATTGGATGCCTCCCTAAGGATTAGTCCAGAAATCATCCCACGTTTGAAATCTTCCCTCCCAGGGACAAACCCCAATGATTTTTCTCAATTGGAAAGTATGATCCCTCTCCAAAATATGTTAAAATCATGCCTCAATCCATATTAACATCAAATTCTGATATATCGTCCCAGTGTGAAATCTTCCCTCCTAGGGACACACCCTAATGATCCATGTCAACAATACATTATGATATATCTCAATAATGCATTGAACTCATGACTCATACCATCTCAACAGGTTGTTCTAATCCATCACCACAAGTCATTAAACTTGTGACTTGAACTATCTCAATTGGATGTTCTGATCTTTCCTCACAATATGTTAAACCTATGCCTAACTTTTCCCTACAAGACTTTAACCCTGTGTTCATCTTTTCATGACATTAAATTTCTGACTTCATCTAGAATCCACACCCCATGAAATAAAAATATGATACATGATTTAAAAAGGCTTAGAAGAAATATTCCCTTGACATCAATTACCTCATGACCAATATAGGATTCCTTGGGTTCTTGCCTAAGATGATTCATATGAGATTCCCTACAAAATAGGAAGAATTTATAAGTACCCATTATACCTAATGTGCCGACATGACCAGATGTGCCCAACATGAGAACTCACATTGACTAAAGGTTGTTACCCTATCAAGATAGAATAATCATAATTAAATGATGTACACACTGATATGGAACATGTAATGAGTTCCAAGAAAATTAATTAATCTATAAGGGAGACCCAGACTAGGAGACGAGCTCCAAAGAGGAATCCATGGATGGAGGAACCAACATCACATCATCCTATTTAGATCAACTAGAAGACATTACTGATGAAAGTGATGAAATAATTCGACCTTTGTAAATTTGGAATATTGGGAAACAAAAGCAACGTGAAATATAAAGGTATCCCCTAAGAAAGTGTTAGAAGTAGAAAATAGTGAACATGATGAGAAACTCTTTTCCTCATCCATGGAGTCTGGTATCATTTGAGGCATCAATAGACATACATGTCATCAAATTTAGACATTTGGTGATAGGTCCCACCAAGAAAATAGTGGGCCCTGTAAGAATCTTTTCTTCAAGTTGGGGAAGTTAACATTGGGCATCTTTAGTTTGCGACATCATAAACATGGATAATTCTCCACTCCAAGAAGATTGGATGATGTTGGTGCATTTATAATCACCATTTCTGTACTTTTAATAATGAATTAATCCATATGTCTTATAGACAAAATCCATAGGAATATATAAACCTAACACTCACATGCACTGGGGTAGGAGGCACCTTGATGTGGTGATCCCACATAACTACACTTCTACCATGGATTCTACTTCGTCTTCCGGGGATGACAATCAACACCCCATAACACCATATGATATCATCTATAAGAGGGTGGTCGACACCCTAATGTGCCGATATCAGTAGGAGGGGGTCACTCCCACATGGGATATGGCCCACCAGGACTTGGTTTTAATGAATCCTTATCAACACCACCACCCTCAAGGGAAGCACAGATGGAAACCACCACCAATTCCAACAATTAACTTATTTTTGAGTCTCACCCTAGAGAATCTAGATGAATCACTCTCTTATTCCAACGAGGTAGGGGATGTTTGAGTCATTATTATAGAAACTGACACTCATAAGATGACTAGAAGGGATTTCATAAGACCTCATCAAAGCATGTACTGACTGATATTATAAGACAAATAATGGGTGGAATTCAACCCTGATCCATCAAGTCTTGTCCAGGGTACTTGATGTTGATGTCGGGGGTAGGCCTAAGACACCACCTGAAAAGGGGAATCTTCTACAGGTCTTTTGGACCCTCCCAATTTTGGAATATTATTTATGATCCCTATATTAGGTGAACAAGGATTCATATTTTCCTAATTGGTATTGAGACCTTATCCACCTCACAGGTAGGTTGGGTTGACTCTTTTAGTCACTGGCCCCACTGAATGTTGTTATGGGACATCTTATGATAAGGAGACTCAGTGAAGCGGTCCTCTCTACAGCAAAACCAGCCAATATAGTGGTCCTCCACATGCATATGCTATTCAACACATTGGTCCTACCCATGTTCCCACTGATCAGTGTGGAGGTCCTCTCTGAACCACCACCTATCGGTACATAGGTCCTCCCCATGCTATTACAAACCTGGGTGGAGGTCCTCCTCACTCCATAAACAAATAGTATAGAGGCCCTCCCCACATCTCCATCAACCATCATGTAAGTACTACCCATTCTATCACCGATCAAATCAAAGGTCCTTACTACGCTACCACTAACCAACATAAAAGTACTTCCCATGTCACAGACATACCCTGCCCTGATGAACCATCCAGAGCAAGGGGGAGAACACCCTCTATTAGAGTCAGAACACTAGGAAGTACAATGTCTTCATTGACCTCTTAGATTATGAGCTGGAAATTTTTTTGATGGTACCTTCACCCCATATTCCAGATTCTGGGCTAGAATCCTGATGATTAAGGATTACCATTCCATAATATGATATCCATAGGATCCCTAGATAACTCTGAAGATACATTCAGGTGGAGGATGTTTTATCCCCCTTACAGGGCTCACAATGCAGCTATATCCACCACCACCAATTTACCTCCTCTTCAACTCTACATAAGAAGTTGGAGAGATGCCAGTGTTAAGGTTGAAACCCTCAATAGGTGAGCATTCCACTGATCCATGTACGGACACTTCCTCTCTTTCTCACGATGTAGTTATGAGAATCTTTTCCTATATGGACATGGTCTATAAGCTAGCCCCATCCTCAAAAGACGTACTAACATTCAGTGGCCATTTGACTTGCATTACACACCATCATTCAATAGAGTAGTAATTGAGTAGGTTTAAATTAGTGTGACCAACCATATCTTGGACTTTGTAAATTTTAACTTGGGGAGACTATGATCGGGACACATCCTCTAAGAAAGTGGGGCTGTGGGAGTTTCTAGTCACTAAATATCTATTAGTGGCCTTATAGACTCTTTCAACTTCAAACTTTGAGATTCCAAAGTCCATTACTAAGGACCAGGTAGTGTGTTTCCCCCATATTATATGGCTAATACTTTACTACCACTATGATAGTTAGTTTTCCTACTCGGGAAGGCATGAGCATGTCAATCCCATCAACCAACAATTGAAATAGGATTAGATTATAGTACTCCCAGTAGATCAACACCTTGAGGTATATGGATACCATTGGAACTTTTAACAAACTTGTATCAAGAGATTCATACTACACCAACTAGTTATGGAAATATCATCTCCACACATATAGATCAGATGTTTACAACAATATGCTTCTCTCTATTTCTATCATATCTTTTTAACCATATAGCCTATTCATCGATGATGGAAGTTCCCCTCTAACAACTACCATGGTTAATATTTTTTTCACTTACCTTACAAATGACAAGAGGAATAGGACCACTAACATAAGGTATGACAAGGAAATTCCTCCACATGGGGTGACACGATACAAGGTAAACCCTTTGGTATGAATCCTCACTCATTAGCATAAGTAGGAACTTAGAAATAGAAGTCCCTAAAATGATGCAATGATTCTTACCCATCATCATCTCAATAAGGGAGAGGGACATGTATAACCTTACAAATTATTTGAGGTTGTACCAAAAGAAGATATGGAACCCATGAAATCCACCTAGCTCCAACATCTCGAGGAATACAAAACATTCCCCACCAACCACTTTTCAAATAAGAACAATGATTATGGAAATGCCCAAAGGGACCCCATATCAGCTCCAGTAGAGCATCGAATCGTCCTTGGACATGTTCCCAATTCTATATTTGTATACCTATAAATCTAGTCAGCATATAATATGGGGATATGGAAAGAGATAGAGGTATGACATACTGACCGCACCCGAGTAGCGTGATTACCCACCTTGGGATCAAGGCAACATTGTTCCCCAAGTTTATGAGCCCATCAATGATATTTTATCCATAAAACCACACCAATATGACTTGATAGATATTGTCCATTCTCTCCTCAAATCATTGGAAACACAATAGGTGGAAATATCACCTGATGAAAATCCATTCCTAGTGTGGGCTGACAATGTCCAACCATCCCTAGTGTTTGGAAATCCTTGTTTCCCCACATTCAATGGGATGGGTGTCCCACTGTAGTACTTGAACCACTTTACATCAAGGTTTAGAACTATGTTTTTTGACCTCTAAATAGTAAGAGGTTTCCATGATTTGATTCTATATTCAAACTCTAAAAAGACCCATGTATTTATCATATAGCTAGCTTCCCATAGGTTCTATTTCCAGTTAGGAGGATCTTTGATGATAGGTCCTCTAATGTTTTAGTTTTATCACATTCAAGACATGTATCTCCATCCTCTACAAGTGAAAATATAGGCCCGATGAGAATGTCACAAACTTTTTTTCCTAGTGGAAAGGCCTCACGTACTCACTTGACATGCCACTATCCCCCAAACATCTCCCTACGATGTGTGTAGGGGAATTTTATGGGTGATATGGTCTTTACCCTCTTTACCCTAAATTAACTTGTTGGTTTATAGGATTTATCTGAAAAGTCACAACATCTAGAGGAATCATTTCCATAGACAAGATAAATTTTTTTCCTGTTTCCCCTTTTAACTCCTATGAGAAGAACGATAAAAGCAAAGACTACAAATGTTGTGCATGAAGAGGGTCACGAGCCACTACATCTATTGAAAATTTTTATAGAAGATCCTCACTGAGTGTATCCCTACCAAGAGTATCCTCACCCAACATCAAACCTCCACGAACCACCTCCAAAAGAAAAGCCTCCTAGAGGAGAAAATGGGGCTCTGACCCCCATCAAGACCATGATCTAAGAGTTACTTCCTGGGTATAAGAAAATGAACCTTTTCCTTTAGGGATTCACATGTCTTATGTTATTTTATCAGTGAGCTGGAGAAGAGAGTCTTTAAATTTCAAGTGTAAGAGGACCCAGGATGTTGGAATCATTGGTCTCCCTGATCATTTCCCATACCATAGGATCCTCATACACACCATTCTGGAATTCTTCAAGTTCAATGATTAGTTCTATGACCATGTGGACTATGGATTTGTCAAGTTGGGAGACATTATATATAGGTGAAAAATGTCCCGATCGACCCCAATAGTGACATTGAAGGATCTAGTGAGTGGAAATAGTCCAAAAATCACTGGACATAAAAATATGATGACTAGTTGGCTCTAAAGGTAGTCTCTTTCACTCATGGTATCATCCATGACCGTTTGAGTAGGCCAGAATCTCTTGTGGTTGTTGCACCCCCTATGGACACTGACTTCAGATTTTCATTGTAGACTTATAGGGCTCATAAGAACAGGCACGAAAAGTGCAAGGAAAATCAGTGCCCCCAGTGTCTAATACATCTTTCACTCTTAGTGATTTCATACCCCCTCATTTAGGATATCCAACCAGGGTCTTCCCAACCATGGAATAACCCACTAATGAGAAATATAAGTATGCCTCTATTAATTCCATCGAGCTAGTGGACCACATCATGAAACTTGATAATGAAGAATTCCATGCAAATCCCTCGGGTGCCTCCGACCGATGCCTTCCATGAAAAGGTTGGGGAAACTTAAGCTGTTAGAATTATCAAGATAGTGGTTCACACCAAGTCATGCATGGTATTGAGACAAGGTAACAAGTTTTCATAGATCTTATCAAGAACTTTCCTCCCATTATTATCCTTCAGGTATTCCCCTATAGATAACTATGTTTGTTGACTGAGCCTCCAAGTTGTGAACTCACTGTGATAAGCCACGTCTAGCCAGAGACAAACATCATCCAACATATAGTAAGCCAGAATTTTCTTACAGAATTCCATCTAGTTAGTAATAAAATATATCCAGCACTAGTCATAACCTAGCTGTTAGGCTAGTAACATCTATTGAAACCCCTGCTAAGAATAAACCCTATATGGAAACAATATACCCTTAGGGTGGAAGTACAATGTATTCAAGCACCTTTCCATCATGCTCATGAATATTTCATTCCACGAGGCCCTATATTTATCAAAATAAATTAACATCTCCCATGCATAAGCTTTTAAAATCCCTCTCTATTTCAAATATTAGGTAGCTACCACTGAGGTATAATATACAGAGGAGGTTGAGGAAGAAGAATTCCAATCCACTATCTCTTTTTTTGGGATGAAGAGGGAATCCTCATTTAGGGGATCATATGACCATTGTACCTCACATGTTAGTTCAATGACATGGAAATCCACCGCTACCTATAGGGTATTTGTTTCAGGATCAACCTCATCCCAACCTAGACAATAAAAAATCTTGGACTAACAAAAGCATATCTGAATCCCTACAATATGATGATTCAAAGGTATTTTAGGAGAGAGTAGACACAACATGGAAAGGTTTGGATAAAGACCTGAATTGGTGATTTTTTATCAAGAACTAAATTCATTGTACTCTTGTAGGATACTATCTACAATGAGTATATGGGTAGACCATGGTATCATTCTCAAGAAATAGTTCCCTCCTAATATCATCAGTGCCTCAAGAACCCCATCAATAGTTATGTAGGAGTACTATAGGGTTATTCATCCCAATTTAAATCATATGAAGAATAGTATCTACACTACAACTACTATAATAAGGAACATGATTTGAATCAGATTGATATATTTGAGCATACTAGTGCACCCATTGATCTGATAGCCACAATAGTCAATTCATGAGAAGACATGGATTATATCTTTTTTACTCTTAATTCATAAGTTAGTGGCCATGATGTTGGAAAATATGGGATGTTTATTTGTCTCTAAGAAAAATGGTTTTGATATACCTAATAAGAATGACCACCTGAAGATTACCTCATAATATTACACTAGAACGACCCAACTAATACCAGAATTACCTAATCCTCTAGAGTACCAATAATTCCAACCTATGACCACCAATCCATGAAATTACCTTATATTCTTAAAATAAAGGTTTAATTAATGTAATAAAACTCACCACCATTGTTTTCACATCATTAATGGACCTTGTGGCCAGGTTCCAGATAGAATTGGCTCAACATCTTATTTCACCATAGTTTCAGTCAGGCAGAAACACCTCATAATGGATTTTGTGTTATTTAGAGAAGACACCAATGCTTCCCCAGAGTTGACTGGAATAGGATAGAAACCTCCTCCCACTAATTCTCATGTGTCAAATTATGAATAGAATTAGTAATATTCCCCTTCTTTATTTGAATTGGGTGTATCCACCACCGTTGATGAGCTTAACCCAGCTAATCTTTGTATTGAGGAAGATCTGAGGCTAATGTTGATTGGTTCATCCATACCTTTTAAAGGTATGGAGTAACATGTGGCCACTATGAAATATCACTCTAATGTTTACACTTGTAGTTATTACCATATGGCATGACTAGGCCCTCATGTTGTCATTCACCATCTTGGCCTCTTAGTGATTCATCGTGGGTTGAAACTGCCTCCTAGAAAGATGCAACCTTCTCATAGAGCTATAGTCGAGTCCAGAGTTTCAAAGATTATAAAATCCAAATTTCACAGGGAATTCCAATACCCCATATTTCTAGCCAACATCATCCCTTTCTAGAAGAATGATGGGTAGATCAGAGACCGCATCAACTTTTGGGACCTCAAATTCCATTGTCCAAAGGTTGATTTTTCCCTTTGGTGACAAAGTTTTATATTTATGTTACTGCATGGTTCCTGGACCTCTATTTCAAGGATGGATATTCTAGGTATAATCAAAATTGGATTAACCCTAAGGATGAGGATTCCACCACCTTCAGGGTGTATCGAGGGACTTAATACAATAAAGTGACCCCCTTAGGCATGAAAAATGATGGATCCACTTATCAGAGGTCCATGAACCACATATTCAATCCAATTATCAATATATTGGTAGAATTATATGTGAATGATCTATTTATAAAATCTATATAGTATTAGGACCATCTCAAAGACCTTGAGAAAGTGTTTTTCTTCCTCTACCCCAACACTTATAGATGAAACCCTTTAATTGTGCATTTGGGGGTTACCTCTAGGATGTTCCTTAGCTTCATCACAAGATATAGAGGAATTTAGATTGACTTTAATAATATCAAGTCCATCAATTAGATTCCTCCCCTATGAAATCTATGGGAGTTGCGAGGCCTCCAAGGAAACATATCCTACAAACACCGATTTATAAAAAATATGGATGGTATGTAATGCCCTGACCCCAGTTACCCAGAGTTGGTGCATTACTACGTAACATTTTCACAATCACAAAAGATCAATTCTCAAAAGACCGATTAGTTTAGCAGCCTTGGAAACACTACATACATTCATAAATGTTACATTACATCATAAAGTGAAAAATCACAATAACATAGTCTCCATAGTCCACACCCCTATCCCCTTCAGATTATCCCTATAGGTCAGTCATAAAATATTTATTCACATCCTGGGAAAATAAAACATAGAAAGGGGTGAGATCATATGCTCAGTAAGAACAACAATATAGCGAAAACTTCCATAAATAAACATAAACATTTAAGGCAATGTATAACTAAAACAAAATGCTTTTAAACATGAACATCAGCATAATATGGAAAAAGTAAAATTAAATAATTCCATTAACTTATTCACATGGATATTCTACTAGTCAAATAATCACATGCAATATCAATAACCACTTTAATAATGATGGAATGCATAATGCCAGACTATCATAACCACGTAGCCAAGGCCTCGTACCAAGGCTTCAAATAAGATTTTGTCAAGGCCTCATACCAAGACACTAGTTTGTCTCATGAGACCTACCGATGCATCTTGGAGCTATAGCAAGCTCCACCCGTCACTTATTATGTCCAATTCATTCCTCATATGAACAGGTTTAAACATATCATAAACCATAACATAATCGTATCACATAAAACATGCATAATGGAAACATAAAATTTCCACATTTCAATCACAAGATATCAATAAAACAAATTGATATAATAAAACCATTTTCAATACCAAAGTAAAAGAAAAGTAAAACTTGGTAATTATTTTTCATTTTTAAAAAAAGTTATGGCTTGTAGAGGAAGCCGAAACTCAAATAATGGTCACAACGGCGGAGAAGTCGTTGTCGCCGCATACGTACGACAAAAAAACATTCCTTTTTGTCATTTAGTAAAATTATTCATATAAAAATATTCCTTTTGATTAAACATAAAAGTCAAAGGGATTTATACAACATATAAAAGAAAGTCGTGTATAAAACAAAATATGCCTCAATGAAAGGAGATTGAGACGAAGTCCCTTACCTTGTGTCTGACTTGACTCGATCATTCTTTAATCTCTTGAATAATAAACTAGAGTTAATTTCTAATTTCTTAAGAACATTTTTCAAGTTCATTATTCCTTTTATATCACTTATTACCATGTTATGAACATTATGTAATTATTTAAGTTAATAACGGTCATTTTGTGGATCTTTGGTACTTGAGTCAAAAATAAACTTCTTATAATTACAAGTTGTTCATGTGGTAAAATATCCATTATATCCAGAATTATATTCATGATGTAGATATCATATATATCATATATATTCATTATATAAACTTATTTATAATATTACATAACATTTAGAGGTAAGAAATGAAATGCACCGTTCATGGAGACGGTAAGCCGTACACACGCATGAACGCTACTTTCATTTATACTTCGTATTTAATGGAGTGAAATCATAATTATATAAAGGTATATTATAATTACATTATAATTTCATATATAATATCATTTAGTCCATCCTTTATATGTATCGCATATGTCATTAACGATTCAAATCACATTGAGGGGGCGGTAGTCCGCACTTCCTAAAATGAAATTATCATGTTTACCCATAATGGAAACCATAAAGGTATGCCATAAATGAAAAATACAGAAGAATAAGGAAAACATAAACATAATATATATCATATATAAATATAGTGAAATCTTAATGGCCACCATAAAATGTGTTAAAAGAATATTGAACAATCAATGTTTCGTGAGGTAGTAACTCACCACCCACAGAAACAGTATGTTCTTTAACCATTAGACGAAGGTGTGTGTAAGTGTAAATAAAATAATTCTCATAAAAAATCCTATTATATTTAAGATACTGTTGTTGTTATAAAATAAAGTAATAAAAAGAGTTTAAGGGGTTGGAGAATCAAAATAAAACAAAAGAACATAAGAGAAGACATTACCTTAAAATCGGGTAACTCTTTTTGATTTGAGCCAAAGGCTTCCTTGGGACGACTTATGCCCAAATTGAGGCTTCTAAAAGTAAGATAGGGAAGTTGAGAGAGTATTTTGGCAGAGTTTGGCCAAGCCAAATGGCTTTGACGGTGTGAATAAGGTGGTAGAGGTGGGGGCCTTTTATAAGAGGAGAGGAGGGGCACTCTTGGAATGTCATGAAATGTTACATTATTATGAAGTGATTTTAGGATTTCAAAGGTCCCAAAATTATATATTTCTAGTATAAGGTGATAAGGGTTCGAAATATACTCATATAATAGGTTTTTAACAAGTGTAAGTCTTAGATTTTACATTCTCTTTTCATTTTATTTAAATCGTTCATTAATGAGGTAATCGCTGCATCACCATGGTGTCATAAATAAATTTATTTATTTAATGCCTAAAAATTATAAAAAAACCATGATGTAGGAATTTTTTTTAGATTTAAAATGACTATTTATAGTAAAAAATATGACTTGTATAACCCCATGTAAATTTTTTTTAGTAAAACAATACATGTTTGTGACTCTTTTATTTTTACTTTAAATAAAAAGTTAATAATGTCATTTTCTTACCCAAGTGGATCCATGGGGTCCCCAAGTTGACCCATGGATTCTCTTGGTCGGCCATGACTCATCCAATAAGGTTAGGACATGTGTCATGGTAATTTTATATTATTATAACATTAGTTTTAACTTAAATTATTCTAATTACCTTTAATCGCGATTAATAGAACTTAAAAGTTACTATTCACCAAAAATTATTTTAATCCAATTGAACCACATTTCACTTCCTAATTAAAATGATGTATGTCGGATTTTTGAAATTAAAATCACAGAGGTGGTAAAATTTAATTTAAATGAAAAATCAGTTTTTTGACTACCACTTAGTGGTTTCACTATTCATCAAAAATCGATGTTTTTCAGAAAAATACCAAAAATTCACTCTAAGATATATTTGATATTCCAAATTCAAAAATGATGTCTATTTTAAAAAATTCAAAAAATATATGTTGAATTAATTAATTTAATAATTAATTCCCGCTATCACAACAAATAGTGTGTTTTTAAGAAACAATATATATCAAAAGATTGACAATTGTTTATATCCAATTTCAAAGTGAAATTAAGTCTAACGACCACCATTGGATAAAATGGTAAAAATATATTCTAATTATAATTTAAAACCACTCAATATTATAATTTATCACTATAAATTATTTTGATTAAAAAAGGTTTTTTTAAGTATTTTACTATTCATAGAAAATTGGAAGTTCTCAGAAAAATACGAAAAATTCAACATAGGCTAATTTCAATATTATGAATCAAAAAATGAAGACCATTTTGAAATATAAAATTTATATAATTTCAAAAGGTGGGTATTTTAATTCATAATGGCTACTTTGATTAGTCGCAGTGTGTTAGAACTCGAGGTTGTGCACAACACATGCTGCTCTATTATTCAAAGAGAAGCGTACCATGGAAGCTTGGGATGTTACATTATACCCTCCTTCAATAAATTGTGTCCTCAAAATTTGAAAATGTTTTTCAAAAATAAAAGGTTGAAAATAGAAAATACCTTTGTGGAAAACCCACATTAGAAATAAGGTTAATAAAATTTAGCCTCAATAAGAGGGAAAGGGAAATGAGAAAGTCACCACCAAATTATGATCTTGATTAGAAGAACATTGGTGGAAATTAGAGTCATATAATTAGAGGAAAAACATAAATATTTGTAGGGAGTGATTGAGCTCATCAATCACAAACAAGTGTAAAATTGAGGGCCTCAAAGCCTTCAATCTATAGTGATTTAAAATATCATTAGTTCAAAAAAACATACGGTATTAGGATAACGCATTTTTTTAATATCCCTTTCCTAAAGTTTAAGAATTAATTTATTCATAAAATAAGAGATAAATATACATATATATATGCTTGACAAGTAGAGTTTCAACCTTCAACTAATTTCTACCACAAACTCATCTTTCACTCAAAAATATAGTAGAACTAAAAAATATTATATTTATCCTAATCGTACAAGGTTCCCAATATTAACACATACCATTTAGATCAGGAAAAATATTTTGTAATAACTAGGGAATTCCTGTAGGCTAGTGGTAGGTAATAAAGGCTTGTCTCACTATGGTTGTGGGTTCGATTCCTGCAGCTTTTTTCGACGCGACGGGTTATCCCCAACCTACAGGTTGTCCTTTTCCTAAAACTATAGTATTATAATATTCCAAAAATAATCTTCAGAAATGTTTTAACCTTGAAAAATACTCTCCAAAGTTCAACTTAATCCATTCCAACCTTTATAGTTATCCAAAATACCTATGTCCAGACATTTTCTAAAAGGTCTCTAAATTCCAAAATCAATTGTAACATCAGATTCCCCAAACAAAGTAAAGTTTCTCTTATTGTCACATACTAAAAATATGATTACCTTCATCATATTAAAACCTTAATGAAAACAAAAAGTACTGCAGTACAATACTTATATATATCACATTATTCTTATAACCAGAATATAATCCTTGAGTCCAAAAGCACCAATACATTAATTATTCCACTTCAACTATAGTAACAACATAAGATTGACCTTGATACCTTGGCATTTTATATGGTAAGTTTCCCTGACGCTTAGGACATTAATTTTCATAATGCCCCATTTCCCCACAATTTTATCATTCAACATTGACATCCTCTTAATTTCCCTTGCAATCATGAGCCTGGTGACCTTTTTCTCCACATTTATAACAAACTCCCATTCCTTTTAGGCAAGTACTGGGGTGATTCTTCCCACAATTATCACATAATGAAAAATCCTTATTTCCCCTTTTCCCTTTATCTATCTCTTGATCCACCGTTCTCTTCTTCTCTTGCTTTACTTTATTGTCATAAGATTTAGAGAATCCTTTTCTATCTTGATAGCACACGAGTCTATATCTTCATAAGATGAGAAAGATTATGAGACTAAGGCTTGATGGAGAAACGGTTTTAAACCATAAAGGAAATGATCAATCTTAATTCTTGGGTTACATATATAATCTGTTGTATGCCTCACTAACCTTGTAAAGTTAGCCTCATACTTTGCGACATTCTCATCCTCCTTTTGTCTCAGACTCAGAAATTACCATTCCATATCTGCTCGATGGTCATGAGGAAATTATTTTTCTAAGAATAGTTCTTTGAACTACCTTCATTCGATATTTGATACTTCATCATCTTCCTTTTTGTTTTGAATCAATGACCACCATTGATCAGAATCCACAGTGAGGTAGTAAACTGCCATGATAACCTTTTCCCTTTCACTACTCCCCAAGGCATGAAATATTTTCTATAAGGAATTTATCCATTTCTCAGCTACAAAGGGATTTTTACTCCCATTGAATGTTAGTAGTTTCTACCTAATAAAGATATCTAACATTGATCCTCCACATTGTGGATCAGGGTGCTCCATACGAGTAAGGTTATTATTCATAACTTGAGTGAGTTTTCCCAGTATGGTGATTAGCTGATCAACACTAGTTGCATCACCAGCTCCACTATAATTATATTGAATAAGAGGTAAATCCCTACATGGAGTGTGTGCATTGAGACGGTTTCCATTCCTTCCTCTAGGCGCCATTTCTAAACAATATCATAAACTAGATTAGTTTATAAATCAAAATACATAATAACAAACTTGAAAAACACTTAACATAAATTGAACTATTTATGGATATAATCCATAACAATAAAAATGTTTTCTTTGAGGAATTATATACTCATAAACCCTTCATAATGGTTTGAAAAGAAAATGAGAAATATCCTAAGAATATACCCCTGGAGTTTCGTAACCAAGAGTGAAGCAAGGCCCGTTATCGTGCACCAGTTCCCGTTCGAGTCTAGCTCAAAGCGGTGTTTTCGGGTTTTACCCCTAGGTACATCTGTTCCAGAGCCTCCCTTACCTGCTCGTATCCAGAAAAGGATGTATTTCTCAGAATTCTCACAAAAATATCTATAATACCAAAATTCTATGAAGTTATTGTATTCTAATCTTCAAAGTCTATCTTAGGGCTATGTGATCTAATCAGATTTTTTTCTAAATCTAGATTCTAAGTTTAGTACTAAACTGCCTCTAATACCAAATGTAACTCCCTGACCCCAGTTACCCAGAGTTGGTGCATTACTACGTAACATTGGCATGATCACAAAAGATAAAGTCTTGAAAGACTGATTAGTTTAGTAGCCTTGGAAACACTAGATAGATTCATAAATGTTACATCACATCATAAAGTGAAAAATCAAAATAACATAGTCTCCATAGTCCACACCCCTATCCCCTTCAGACTATCCCTGTAGGTCAGTCCTAAAATATTTTGTTCAAATCCTGGGAAAATAAAACATAGAAAGGGGTGAGCTCAGATGCTCAGTAAGGATAACAATATAGCGGAAACTTTCATAAATAAACATCAACATTTAAGGCAATGTATAACTAAAACAAAAGACTTTTAAACTTGAACTTCAGCATAATATGGAAAAATTAAAATGAAATAATGTCATTTACTTATTCACATGGATATTCTACTAGTTGAATAATCACATGTAATATCAATAACCACTTTCATAATGATGGAATTCATAATGCCATACTATCATAACCACGTAGCCAAGGCCTCGTGCCAAGACTACAAATAAGATTTTTTCAAGGACTCGTGCCAAGACACTAGTTTGTCTTATGAGACCTACTAATGCATCGAGGAGCTATAGAGGGCTCCACCCGTCACTTATTAAGTCCAATTCATTCCTCATATGAACATGTTTAAACATATCAGAAACCATAACATAATCATATCACATAAAACATGCATAAAGGAAACATAAAATTTCCACATTTCAATCACAAGATATCAATACAATACATTGATATAATAAAACCATTTTCAATACCAAAATAAAAGAAAAGTAAAATTTGGTAATTATTTTTCATTTTTTTAAAAAGTTATGGCTTGTTGAGGAAGTCGAAACTCAAATAATGGTCATGGCGGCGGAGAAGTCGTTGTCGCCGCATACGTATGACAAAAAAATTCCTTTTTTTCATTTAGTAAAATGCTTCATATAAAAAGATTTCTTTTGAATAAACGTAAAATTCAAAGGGGTTTATAAACCGTATAAAATAATGTTGTGTATAAAACAAAATATGCCTCAATGAAAGGAGATTGAGACGAAGTCCCTTACCTCTTGTCCGACTTGACTAGACCGTTCTATAATCTCCTGAATAATAAACTAGAGTTAATTTCTACTTGCTTAAGAACCTTTTTCAAGTTCATTATTCCTTTTATATCACTTATTACCATGTTATGAACATTATGTAATTATTTAAGATAATAACGGTCGTTTTGTCGATCTTTGGTACTTGAATCAAAAATAAACTTCTTATAATTACAAGTTGTTCATGTGGTAAAATATCCATTTTATCCAGAATTATATTCATGATGTAGATATCATATATATAATATATATCCAGTATATAAATATATTTATAATATTACATAACATTTAGAGGTAAGAAATGAAATGCACCGTTCATGGATACGGTAAGCCGTATGTACGCATGAACACTACTTTCATTTATATTTAGCATTTAATGGAATGAAATCATAATGATATAAAGGTATATTATAATTACAGTATAATTTCATATATAATATCATTTACACCATCCTTTATATGTTCCACATATGGCATTAATGTTTCAAATCACTTTGAGGGGGCGGTAGTCCGCACTTCCTAAAATGAAATTATTGTGTTTAACCATAATGGAGACCATAAAGGTATGCAATAAATGAAAAATACATAAGCATAAGGAAAACATAAACATAATATATATCATATATAAATACAGTGACATATTAATGGCCACCATGAAATGTGTTAAAAGAATATTGAATAATCATCGTTTCGTGAGGCGGTAATTCACCACCCACAGAAACAGTATGTTCTTTAACCATTAGATGAAGGTGTGTGTAAGTGTAAATCAAATAATTATAATAAAAACATCCTAGTATGTTGAAGATACTGGTGTTCTTACAAAATAAAGGAATAAAAAGAGTTTAAGGGGTTGGGGAAGCAAAATAAAACAAAAGAATATAAGAGAAGACATTACCTTAAAATCGGGTAACTCTTTTTGATTTGAGCCAAAGGCTTCCTTGGGAAGACTTCTGCCAAAATTTAGGCTTCTAGGAGTAAGAGAGGAAATTTGAGAGAGTATTTGGGCAGAGTTTGGCTGATCCAAATGGCTTTTAAGGTGTGAATAAGGTGGTAGATGTGGGGGCCTTTTATAAGAGGAGAGGAGGGGCAGTCTTAGAAAGTCATGAAATGTTACATTATTATGAAGTGATTTTCGGATTTCAAAGGTCCCAAAATTATATATTTCTAGGATAAGGTGATAAGGGTTCGAAATGTACTCCTCAAATAGGTTTTTGACAAGTTTAAGTACAAGATTTTACATTATCTTTTCATTTTATTTAAATCATTCATTAATGAGGTAATCACTGCATCATCATGGTGTCATAAATAAATTTATTTATGTAATGCCTAAAAAAATAAAAAAAATAACATGATGTAGGAAATATTTTTCTCTTTCCAATTACTATTTATATTAAAAAAATATGACTTCTATAACCCCATGTAAAAATTGTTTTAGTAAAACAATACATGTTTGTGACACTTTTATTTTTACTTGAAATAAAAAGTTAATAATGTCATTTTCTTACCCAAGTGACTCCATGGGGTCCCCAAGTTGACCCATGGATTGTATTGGTCGGCCATGACTCATCCAATAAGGGTAGGACATGTTTCAAGGTAATTTTATATTATTATAACATTATTTTTACCTTAAATTACACTAATTACCTTTAATCGCGATAAATAGAACTTAAAAGTTACTATTCACCAAAAATGATTTTAATCCCATTGAAAAACATTTTACTTCCTAATGAAAATTATTTATGTCAGATTTTTGAAATTCAAATCACAGAGGTGGTAAAATTTCATTTAAACAAAAAATCAGTTTTTTAACTACCACTTAGTGGTTTCACTATTCATAAAAAATCGATGTTTTTCAGAAAAATACCAAAAATTCACTCTAAGATATATTTGATATTCCAAATTCAAAAATTATATCTATTTTACAAATTTCAAAACATATAAGTTGAATTAATTAATTTAATAATTAATTCCCGCTGTCACAACAAATAGCGTGTTTTTGAGAAATAATATATATCAAAAGATTGACAATTGTTTATGTCCAATTTCAAAGTAAAATTAATTATAACAACCACAATTGGATAAAATGGTAAAAATATATTATAATTATACTTTAAAACTACTCAATAGTATAATTTATCACTATAAATTATTTTTATTAAAAATGTTGTTTTTAAGTATTTTTCTATTCATAGAAAATTGGAAGTTCTCAGAAAAATACCAAAAATTCAACATAGGCTAATTTTGATATTCCGAATCCAAAAATGAAGTCCATTCTGAAATATAAAATTTATATAATTTCAAAATGTGGGTATTACTGTTCATAACAGCTACTTTGATTGGTCGCGGTGTGTTAGAACTTGAGGTTGCCTACAACACACGATGCTCTATTATTCAAAGAGAAGCCTACCATGGAAGCTTGGGGTGTTACATGGTAAGTGTAATTACTTCTTGAGGTTCATGAATAAAGGAAATTTTTACTACATAGATGAGGAATTATAGACCACATTTAAGGATATCAATCAGTATCCTCTACAACCTTTGGTTATGATGCCACTCATTTTGGGGAATCGTTTATTCTTCTACGTGACCTTCATTGAATGGTCCCTTGGTGACCATATAGACTAGGAAAACAATGAGGGAATAAAAAAACCTGCACTATCTTAGTCACATGATCTTTTACATGATATTAGACACTCTCATATCGATAAGTGCTACCTAAAGCTTATTTTTAGTGAATAAGACACAAAATATTTTTCAACATCATGAGATAATGATGGTGTACTGAGTGGACCCACTAAAGAAAATTATCAATCACCTTATATTGATGGGATGATTGGAGTAATAGGTGGTGATCCTCTTGTAGTTCAACATTAGGTTTTCCCTTAAAAGGAAACAAAAGGGTAGGAACTTTCAGATTTCTTGTCCACACGTCCAGCCCTAGAAGAATCACCCATGGCTGTTGATTTCCCAAATGATTCTATCCACCCAGTGGATCAGGCTATGCCATTTTGGAAGATGAATTTTGATGGTACCTCCTAGAGCCTAACTAGTGGAAGAATCAACAATCCCAAGATCGACAGAGTAGGCATGAATATCATATTCATCACTCGATCACATTCTACCCTTCCATACTCATTCCAATTTTTAGAAGGATACACCAACAATGATACAGAGTATCAGACACTCATTACTAGTATCAAGAAAACCCTAGAGATTTATGTCCCCCACTTTAATGTGAATGGAGACTCTATGTTTGTAATCAAGTAGATCATTGGTGACTACATCATATGAAATAAAGAGTTCATGCCCCTACTGAAGCATACTAATCAACTGATGAATCAGTTTCATCCTCATCCATTAGTGACTCAAGTCCCTCAGTCACAGAATGATTGAGTAGATGTGTTGTCGATTTTGGATGCATCTCTCATAGAACATGACTAGGATGATGTGGTTATTCATTTGAAAAAATGGAGGGTCATCACCACTACCATTTCAATTGATGATAAATAGTAGGTAAGCCAACTGGATGTCGATACTTCTATGTGTCGACCCATATGTTCCCCCACAGCAAAAGAAGTGACCAATTAGAACACTCCCTTTGTTGAGTATCTGTAGCATTTAAATATCCATCTATATTGAGTTGAGTGGGATTGTATCCATTGGTGTGATACGTATTTTACACTCCATAGTGGGTCAAACATTGAGAAAACCCTTTACGTGAATGGTTTTTATTGAATTATAATCTTTTTTATTTAGTGACACAAGATAAAACATGTTATACAAAAGTTCCCTTCCAGGTCATGTGGTTCTCATTATGCAGGATTGAAGATCTCCCACTAGATTTATAGGATAGGCTACATTGGGCCTACTATGGTGCATGACTGCATCATGTTTTCCAAGAGGTTTCATTAATGTTAGATCCATTCCAAATTTTTTCATCAACCACCAAATCCTATCCATAAAAACAAGTATTATTGTCCATATGAGGTGTGGGGACTCAATGTTGTGGGACTATACCCTCTTACAACTACTCACTAATGTAGGTTCATCTCGACCACAACTAAATTCCTCTCTAAATAAGTAGAATAATTTCCCCTTATGGAAGTCAAATCCAAATCCAGGATTGAGTTCATGAGATCCAACATCATTTATTTATTTTTATTTCCTTATGCTATTCTCTTAAAAATGGCACCAAATTTTGGGCTATTGAGATGAATAAATTGTACTCCAAGTATAATATATGGTCCAACTACACTTCTCGCTAATAAGTGTATGAAAATGAGAAGATTTATGAATTAAAATGACATCTCTAAAATCCCAATAGAAAATGGTGGGTTAGGAAAATAAGAGTTTGTTTTCCAATCTCCCCAACACTATAAGGTCTTATAGGATAACGACTCTGAATTCCACCCAGGTGACCCCATAATCCCTAGTGTATTAAACAAATGTAGTATTTCCGATCAAAGATTTGTTTTCATTTCTATAAATAGCTTTTTACGACTCGAAGATGCTTGATATAATGAAATATGTCTATCTAGATGAGTTATAAGGCCTTGGATAAAATAGTTTCTTGGCCTGACATAATCTAGAGAGGAACTAAAATAGGAAATGGAGAGTTTTCAATAAGAAGGTTCACTGGTGCTTCTTCCTTCTAGGTGACATGGTACTGGATACGGAACATTGATGATACCCCAAAAAACACTTAAGTTATATACTAAATGGGAAGGGCCTTACATTGTTAATATGGTATATTCCAAATGATCATACTCTTTGATCACCACGGATAGAGAGAGTATCACACCTCCCACCAATGCTAAGTTTCTCAAGCAGTACTTTATTTTGGGAGACCCTTTGGTCTATGAAACATGACTTTAAACTATTTTATATTGTCCATGTAGAAGGAAATTAAAATATTTCAATGGGTCCAAGATTTATGACTTTAAACTAATATCATATCCATGTTCCAATTTGTACGATCTTAACCTTTTTTGTAATTAGTGAATGCTATGTGACCATAAAATACAATAACATTGGTCCAAACATAATGAACTTAAAATAGGTGTCACGGTCCAATAATTATGACCATAAAATGATTTTATCTCCTATAGACCAAGTTTATTAATTAAAAAAAACAAAAACCATAGTATGAGTTAAGGGACATTAAACAATAAATCATAATGTCCTTGTAATAAGACAATGAACTGTGATCTTAACACATATAAAACTAGAATGCCTTATATGTCAAGTATGGGATGATCCAAAAATTCCTACCTTGTATACAACATGGATGACACATATAATAAGTATGGGATGAAAAAAACCTTACCCCAAATGAAATCAAGATACCTTGTATAATATGAGATGAACCAAAACCAAAATCCTTATCATACAATGTTAAAATATGGCCTTACCCCTTGTCATTTTCATAGGATTCCCCATGAAAGTCATGGGATTCCACAATTCCTTTATCAAAAAGGATTTTCCCCAGTTATAGTATTGGTATTTACCATGGAACCTTCTAGAACAACATGTGTCTTTATTCCCATTCTAATAGGATGCGCAGGGTCAACCAAAATTCCTGTCATTTGGCCCAACCATAAAATTTTCAACCCTTTGTCCCCTTGGACCCATTTATGACCAAAGAATTACATCCTAAAACTATGAGTTGTTCCTATAAAGTTATTTATGCAGTTTAGGCCCCCCAAGTATTACTTCACTCTATGTTTTAAATTTTTCATGACACACAAATACAATTGAGATAAGCATCTTTCCAGTCCTTTCATCATGAATTTATACTATTTTCTACATTTACCCTATTCCAATATTTTTGACCTTAATTTATGTTCCATTTTTTTCAAGTTATTTATGTGGTATATGGGATTTTATACCTCTTTCATGACAATCAAATTCCCAAGAAACGAATATGTCTCTATTCTGAGCATCATGACTTTAATATATTCACCCATAGTCTCAGCATCATGAATTTAAATTTTTTCCCAATGTCTAGTCCATATGAAATTAAACTGTGTACAATTGAATTTAATATTTCTTCACATGTCACTGGGCCTCCTTGTCTTCTTTTAGACCGGGTTTCGACTTTTTTTCACTGCACGAACAACCCTGAATCCCCCACATCTAGAGTCTGAGTTCTATGACTTTAAACTAGGAGAGCCATTGTCCAAGAATTAGGACACTAAACTATGTGCATTCTCTTATCATTCATATTATCTTACTCATTCCTAGTGATTATGAAATCCTATGCTTCCACCTCTATCCAGAACTATGTGTAGATTTGTTACCATTTCCATGGGATACATAGTAACTCTGAGACCTTCTATCTTTAGGACCAGCTATAGATTCACCTTGAAAACATCGGTTACCCATCATTCCATCACCCTAAAATGTTCCACGGGACTTCTCTTCATGTATATCCTCCATTAATTTTACTTCACCCATTAGTAGGATAATATTCCCTCATAACTCATCATGGGGATATATTCCTTAGCACACGACATTAAACTATATCCCCATCCTATATAAAACTAGGATCCTCTTAATGTGAGATGATTTACCCTATATCAAATTGGGATGCACCATATGATAAATATGGGATGAAAAAACACCAATATCCTCAACATATAATGTTAAAATATAAACTTACATCTTATGAAATTGGGATTCCTCATATCCTTATATGAGACGACTTAATATCCTCATTTGAGAGGATATCCCCAACTAATATCAGTCTCCTATAATGTCACCTTCTAGAACTATATGCATCTTAATTCCCATTCTCATGGGTATGTAGTGACATATATATATTTTATAGTAGTATTGACCCTCCTCATCGAATCATTATGGGGTCATATCTTCCCCAATGACATGGGTTTGAATAGGGGTATGGTTAATCAAGTATTTGTGTAACTAAGGGTCGAATTTTTCAAACTTTTAGGTGGGGTGGTGACTCATTCATGCCATGTAAGACCCTTTTGAAAACCCTTTCAACTATTTGGTCAGTGCTATGTGACTTCAAACTAGAAACCCCCACTATAATCTGAGCTCTATGTATCTTAACTTTCAGTAGCTATAGTTTGAGTTTTGTGATTTTAAAATACAAATCCCAATGTCCTTAATGGATGAAATTAAACTATAGACTTTCCAAAGTCAACAAATACAATATTCCTCATAAGATGAGTTTGGGATAATGGTAAATGTCCTTAGTGCATGATGAAAAATTATGGTATTACACAATATAAAATTGGAATTCCCTACGTGACATGTATAAGATAAAAGATGTCAATAATGTATATTATGTTGGAATGACCTTGTACTACCTCAGTTAAAATCAAACCATAATTCAATGTGCTTTAACAACAAAAGTTGGGGTTCTTTCAATTATCTGGGAATACTAACTTAATGTTTTGGGTTGAATTAAATTAGTTTACATCATGGGGTGACTGCTAAAAACAGGATTAGTGTAATTGAGAGGGAATGGTTGAGGAAATCTAATTCAGGATTTTAGGATTAGGGAGTATACTCAACAGATCAAGGAACTGTGAGTTAATGTAGTTGTAATTTAAAATTCCTACCTAAAAAAATGCATGATTCTTAAACAACCAAATTTATGGTAATGATAAGGAGAATATAAATCCTTACCACTTTAATATACAAAAAATAGGATATTCTGAAGCAAATGGTGAGGGATATTGTGTTCTAATAAAATAGTGGGAGATTAATAAATATAATATTTAGTTATTTGCCTAAATTTACACAATAAAGTACTAAAATATCAGGTCATATTATTTTTTAGAAACATCATTAAAATGACATCAAACATATTATTGGGACCCATACATGAGAAGGGAAACCTTATCACCAGAAAAAATTTCCAAGATTGAAAATGGTGCCTATGTTTCATCCTTCTCCATGAAAAGAAATTATATGTGCTGGAAGAACAATTTCTTAAAGCACCTAATAATGAGGCTATTGATGAACAGCTTAAACTCTATGAGAAGCATTTGAAAAATTCCTAAAATGGTCAATTGTTCATGATATCATTCATGTCTTATAAGATTTTGAAGCAACCAGAGGAAATGGATTTATATAGTATGATGTCTCAACTCTGAGATCTCTATAAAGATAAGTTGAGACAACAGAGGTATGATATATGCAATGATTTTTTCCAACTAAGTGTGGAGAGTCTATTAATATTGGTCTTAGGTAGTCAATATTATTTGATACATTGAATGCTTAAGAATCTTAGGGATTAAATTATTGGATGAGTTGCATATATATCTCATACATTCATCAATTCTTAAAAACCTCCCCGGTTTTTTTTATTAATTATAATATGAGAAATAATCCAAAGAATCTTTCATAACTTCTTACTTAAATTCTCCATGTAGATAAGGACATAGGGTATACTAAACCTATGGTATTTATGGTGAATAAGAAAAGAAAGAACAAGTAAAAGGGGCCAAAGACTCATAAATAGTCTAAATATCCTGAGCACCATCCTTCCATGAAGAATAAAATCAAATGGTATGTAAAAGAAAATAAGGAAGTATGTTTTGAAAGTGGCATGTCAGGCCACTAGAAGAGGAACTACACCCAGAAGAAAGGGAATGTTAAAGGTGTGTTCGTTGTCATGTATAATCATTTGATATCTACACATTGGGTATTAGATATAGTTTTTTTGTTCTCACGTCAATATTAAAATGTAAGAACCAAATAGATTTCAAAATATTTCTAGAGGAGAGGTGGATCTGAGAGTTTCAATGGTGTAAGGATGGATGCTCCTTCAATTGGTGACAACCACCTTTCACTACCAATAAGAATGATTTTGGTTTTGAAAGATTGTTATTATGTACCTATGGTTAACAAAAACATAATTTATGTATCGTTACAAGATACATATGGGTTTATTTTCATGTTTGTAAATAAAAAATAATTCTTTTATAAGGTCAACATATGTTATGGTATAGAACATTTAAATAAAAATATTTATGTTTTAAATTACAAAACAAATTATTGTAAATTGATAATGAATCATGTTTACATGAATCATAAAACACCCAACTTTCACATTACCATCATGGTCATGTAAATGAGAAGAGTTTGACAAAGATCTGTAAAGATGGTTGTCTAGTATCATCTATGATTAAACCATTTGATAGAAGTCATTCATTTTTACAAGGAAAAATGACCAAACCACCATTTGGTGGATAGGGTGAAAGGGACAAAAAAATTTAGAATTGGTACACACTGATGTGTGTTGACCATTTCCAATAGAATCTAGAGGTGGATATTCTTACTTCATAACTTTTATTGATGACTTGAGTAGATATGGATACATCTACATGATGAGGTATAAGTCTGACTCCTTTGAGAAATTCAATGAATTCACGAATTAAGTCGAGAATCAACTTGGAAAGAAGATAAAGAATCTTCGATCAGATTGATGTGGTGAATATCTTAACAAAGAGTTCATTGAATTTGTATATGAGTTTGGGATTCTATCTCACGTCACTCCACTTTACATACCATAGGGGAATAGTGTTTGTGAAAGGAGGTATAATACCTTGTTAGACATGGTATGGTTGATGATGATTCCTACATATATTCCATTATCATTTTGATGTAACTAATTAAAAAATGTTGAATATACATTAAACTAAGTAACAACTAAAGAAGAAAACGAAATTCCCTTCAACTTATGGTTCATAATGAAACCAATTTTGTCATATATATATGTGCATTGGGTTTCAAGGTGTTTGGTAAGGTCTTATTAGGAAACATACTAGCACACCAGGAAAAAGATTGTATCTTTATGGGAGATGTTGTCTTTATTGAGAGGGAGAAAATCCATAAAAAGGATAGGGGTAGATATATTGACTTTGATGAAGTTTATGCTCAAGATACCCAAGAGTTAGTACAATAACAAATTCCATAGGCCCAAATGGAAGAAGTTGTTCCTGAAACACATGTTTTATATAGGAGTGAAAGATGGGTAAGAGAACAAGAGAGACATTTTTTTCTATTCACCAAAGATGGTGACTCATTATTGGTTAACAATGATGAACCAATTTCCTATAATACAGCAGTAGGAAGCTCAGAAGATGTAAGATGGAATGAAACCATGAATTATAAAATAGATTCCATGTATGAGATCCAAGCTTGGGTTCTAGTCGATTCACTAAATAATGTATAACATGTTGTGTGAAAATGGTTAAATAAGAGAAAAATGTGAATTGAAGGTAAAGTAAATATCTATAAAGAATGGATAGTGGATAAAGGGTTTTAATAGTTTCAAGAAATTTCCCATGATGAAACCTTTTCACCAATTTTCATTGTTAAATCCATCAGAACTATACTTGATATAGAATATTACCATGTCTTCGAGATTTGATAGATGGATGTTAGAACTAAATTACTTGATAGGATCCTTTAGGAATATGTATATATGAGACAAACAAAAGTGTTTCTCACTCTAGGTGATGCCAATTTTTTTTTCAAGTTTTAGAGATCCATTTATGGATTTAAAAAAGAATCTAGGTCATGAAACATTTGATTCAATGAATCCCTGAAATAATTTGGAGTCATTAAAGATTAATGTGATCTAGGTGTCTAAAAGTGGTTTAGTGGAAATTCAATCATTATTCTATTAGTAGATGGTGATGAAATATTACTTATCTGAAATGATATACTAGTATTACAGTCTTTTAAGGACTAGTTAAAAAGGTGTTTCTCCATGTTGTTATTAGGAGAAGCATCCTATATTATAGGGATAAATATCATTTATAATAGATTCAAGAGGATTGTTGGACTAAGTAAAAGTACATATATTGACCAGATATTAAAAAAATTTAGTATGGAACAAGGTAAAAGGACCATGTATTTGATTCTTTTTTGTTGATGTGATGGAGTTTGTTGACGGGATGGACATGGGGTTCAGGATGAGGGACCATTGGGTCATTTAGTATTGAACTTGAATTGTTTCTAGAATGATACTTAGTTAAATTACAAAACATCATTAAGTTATTCATTATTATTTATTAGATTATTTAGATGGATTCCATTTATGCCTTATTCTATATTTATACTTTGATCACCATAATTTGTTTTATTTATTTTCATCTTCTATGACACTTAATTGAGGGGTTATAGTATCCCATAAATATATTTCACACCATCATTTCAAGTAGGAATTCTCTAGAATATGGGGAGACACACTTGAGGTCTCGTAACCAAACCTTTTTGGCCGCATGAGAGAGTGTCAGGTCGAGGGATATAACAATGTTGTATCAAAGGATAAGGTTCTCTTTTCATATACATTAATATTTAGGAAAGGTAGAAAGGATACTAGGATGTGTCAGGACATGGTAATGAGATTTTACATGGGAGTAGGTAACCCATGTTTGGGGGAAATCCGAGTACCTAGGGATGAGATTACTATTTGTGTTTTGTTCTTTTTATATTTGATGATATTTCACCTTAGTTGATTGACATGTTGTGTGAGGTGATTTCTTTATGATGTTATTGCATTTTGAGTTTTGTACTCATGGGCCGGTATGGAATGAGATGAGTTTACATTCATCATAATTATCATATATGAATATATTAACATTCATTGATCATGATAGGGGAATATATTTTTTGTAGGTAATATATATATGCATGTAGAACTGTGATTTGAGATATATGTTTCACCTGATAAAATAAAATGAGTTGATGTGTCATACTAAAACATTTGTAAGACTTGTTTGAGATACCATCCATCCATCCAAATTTAAATTTTTATAAAATAAATCCATTTTAAGGGAAAATGGCAACCAAGGTTCACAGGAAAAAGCCACTACGTGCTAAAAGAGCTCACAAAATCATTGAATACCAAACTAAGATTACATGACTCTGCTATTCTATATAGTTCCCAGTGAAGTTCACTAACCTAGGTGTCCAGATCCTTGCTAATGAGCTCTTCAAAGTGAGAGATCAATCGTTCCATTGTATGAATGAATTCCTCTAAGTTGATTTTATTCTGATTGAAGCCTCGGGTCACAATGCGGTCTTGTTTATCTATCCACGCTATTTGTTCCTCATTGATCTCCACTTGTATCTTCCGTTCATCCATTTTTCTGAGATCCTCTTCTGAGACTTTGGGCCGTACCTCTTGTTCAAGCATTTATTCCTTGCTGTGCAAGATGAGCCTCAAGCTCTCCCCATCATCTCCATCCCTGTCTCCCGAAGTCCTTACCACTACTTTACTCCCCCCTTTTTGAGGGATTGTGCTTTCCTTTTCCCTACCCTTCTTGTCCGACCTGGTCTCCATAGGTTTTGGCAGGTGGGAGTAGTCTTTGCGATCCTTAGATTTTCCCCCCGCACCACAATACAATCCCCTAGGTCCCGAGTTCCTTGTTTCCCTTTCTTCCTCCTAACGTTATGAGGTCCATTCCCTTGAAAATGATCCAAGCTGTCCATTGAAGAGTGGAAAAGCCTGTCGTCACTGGAAGAAAACTCCTCATGAGACAATGGCGATTCATCAACCTCCAAACTAGAAAAACGGTTCCCCAAAATTAACTCCGAGCCTTCATTGAGGGGGTTGTGGGCACTAGAGGACATCCCCATACCATCCTTGTTCTCCAAGCTGTAGTGAAGAGCAAACTCCTTGGAGGACTTCCACTGAACCATGTCAACACCATCAAGCTGGTCATATCCACGGCCCATAAACTGTAACCGCTTGATAGTTCTCTAAGGTTTTAGTTTTTATTATAGAGATAATGTCCCCTCATACTCTTTTACATGGTAATTCAGAAAGTGGAAGTTAACATGATCCTAACACTGCTGAACCATAGCTTCCTGTGGTTCTTGATGAAAATATGGATGTTCGTCTTCATGAAAGATTCATGAGGGTCAGGTGATCCATGGAAATAGAGACCATTCTTATCATTCTATTGATGTTTGATCTAACAAGATATTTTCAGCTAAAGCATATGTGAATGTTTACTAGAGATGGATGAACTCGGGAAACTGAGTTCTGGATCAAGTTAGTCTAGAAAATCTTCAATAATATTGAGACACCCATGGAAGGAAAGGTGAATTTTACAGCTTATTTTCTTCATGGACGTACCAAGTGTTGGTGGGGAATTCTAAATAAAGTTGGAAAGTAAGAGGAGTTGTCTTGTAAGGAACTATCAGCAAAGTTCTTGAGCCATTTCAATCCATATATGTTGAGGGATGGAAAATATTTTGAGTTCATGCATCTGATGCGGGTGATCATGTTAGTGATGGACTACGATGGATATTTTACTAACCTATAATCCTTCATGTCATATTTGGAAGCTAATGATATCTCCTAGGTGATATGTTTTTAGGTTAGTCTTCACTATGAGATAAGGTCATATGTTAGTGGTTTTTCTCTTAATAAACTTTGGGGACATGATAAACCAAGCACTCATCACATAATGGAATATGATATTGGCCCCAAGTAGCATCCAAGATGTTTTAACTAGAAGATTTGGGAGTTATTCTTAATGTGTCAAGAATCACCTCTATAATAGTTTCCACCAATGTAGAAATGAGAAGAGCAGTCAGGGTAGTGGACAACCATCTCAAGACCATGTTCCATTCAAGTGCTACTAGTGTGGCAAGTTTGGTCACAAGCACATGCAACCCCATTAACCCATAATAAAATGCCACATATGTGGTAGGGAGGGTCATATTTAGAGGATATCTGTAAACATTACACAACAGACCAATGGTAATGGATCAAAACAGACACTTGAGCTGGTAAGGGGATCAGCTACTCCTCAGTAGGGGGTAGATAGAGTTCCACTTGCCATTATGGATAAGGCATGGGATGTGGTACCCTAGTTCATTAGAAGTTGTACTAAGAAAAGAAATAGATTTGGTTAGTCAGGATAATTCCTCAGGTAGAGGGAAAACTCATCTCCATGTTATACAGGCTAGTCCAGCTATTATGGATGTAGGATTGTCTACATTCAGAGGTGTGATTCTTAGATCATCTACATTACATTATTTTTTGTTTGATATAGGTGAATCACATTATTTTATATTTTATCTTTTTAGAAATGGATTGGGATTTTATGTGGAATGATTGGATGTTATTTTAACCATCAACACATCATTGTTAGTGTGGTGAGAGATTATCAACCATTGCAAGGCATGTTCTATAGAGATTGGTGGTTTCTGATTATTTTGGGAACTATTTGTGTTGGAAATTATAGGATTTTACTTGAATCATGGTATGGATTGGTTGGTTCTATACCAAGATCATATTGACTATTACAAGAATAGATTTACTATATTATCTCTAGAAGGAGGTAGCTATTTTAATCCAGGTGAGTGGGAGCATCATGATAGATGTGTATGACCAATTTAGTGAAAATTGGATTGTCTCATGGCTCATACAACTGGTATTTTTCTAGAAAAGAGTGGAATGTATGTATATTATTTTCCTCTAGTGGTAAACTATTTTTATAATGCTTCCACTAATGAGATATATAGCTTACCACCCAAGTGATAAATCGAGTTAAGGATCGATTTGGTGTTGGGAGTAGAGCAAGTTTCTATCCCTCTATACAGAATGGCACCCATAGTTCTTTAGTAGTTGAAGGATCAGTTGGAAGATCTATAATAAAAGTACCTTTTGTATCCTATTAAATACTCTTGGGGTTCTCTAATTCTTTTCTCCAATAAGGTTGATGGATCTACATTCTTATATGTAGATTATTGGATGTTAAACTAGATGACAGAAAAAACTGGTATCCACATCCATTCATTGATGATATTATCGATCATTTAAGAGGTTCTAAGATCTTAACTAATATTTAAATGAGATTTGGATATAATTAGTTAAGGGTGAGACCAAAGGAAATACCTCAGACTTCTTTTAGGAGCATGTATGGCCTATATGAATTCATAGTGATTCCCTTGGGGTTGACTACTATGCTAGTGGTATTCATGACCTTAATGAATAAGATATTTCATCATTTTCAAGCCTAGTTTTTGGTGGGTTTTGTGGATGATTTATTAGTGTACTATTAGATAGTAGAATATCATGAAAAACATATTGACATTGTCCTGAGTACATTAATAGAGCATCTACTTTTAACCATGATAACCAACTACAATTTTTAGATTAATAAAGTGAACTTGTTGGGCCATGTCTTATTATAGGTTGGAGTTTTAGTGGATCTATAGAAAGTCACAACCATGGTATCTTGGAAACATTCTATGAATGTCTTATATATTTTGAGATTTTTGGTTTTATCATATTATTATTGGTGCTTTATCTCGTATTTCTCCCATTTGGAAACAACAATGTTGGGGTAGACCAAGAATGGGGCGAAGTTTGTTTGGTGTGACACTTGTGGGGAAGCTTTTTAGGAGCTAAATGGCAAGTTGACCTTAGCACCTATAGTAACTTTAATAGTGTTGGGTAAATCATATACTATGTACTATGTTGCATATAGAGTTGGACTTAGAGTAGTTTTAATGTATTAGGATCAGATTGTTGCTTATGGCTCCAAGAATATAAGATTGCATGAGAGGAATTACTATACTCATGATCTAGAGTAGTAGTAGTAGTACATGCCCTGAGATGTTGGAGACATTATATCATGTGTGAAAGATTTTTGGTTTACATGGACCATTAAGGCCTTATATACAACTTTTCTTATTGAGGCCTGAACCTTCATCAGAGGATGTGGGTCAAGTATCTGCAATCCTTTGGCTTTGAATTGTCTTATACACCAAGAAAGGGAAACATCATTTATTTACACTTTGAGCCGAAAGTCATAGACAACAATAGTATGGGATTATTTTTTCATGTGGTGGAGGATGGCCCTTTTTGTAGACTTACATCTGGATTTTGATGAGTCTTATGGATGTGTAGCTCAAAATTTGACATCTGTTATACAAATTCTTCTAGACTGTATTAAGACTGCTATGTTTTCTGATCAAGATAGATAAATGTTGAGAGAAAAATTATATAGTGGAGTGAAACCATCAAGATTGTCTCTTGGTAGTCGTAATTGTCTTATTTTACATGGATGAGTATGGGTTCCTACAGGCTTACAAGAGGATCCAATGAGGGAGTTTCATTCTTATAGATGGGTGGTACATCTTGGTTGGACAATGATGTGTTTTAAAATATATAGACAATTCTAGTGGTTAGGAATGAAGTAGGATGTGACAAGTTTTGTGGAAAGATGATTCACTTGTTGGCATCTTAAAGATGAACATTAGGGGATAACTAGGGTTTTACAGTCTATGTGTATTATAGAGTGGAAATGAGATGATTTCAAAATGGATTTTGTGACATAATTACCTAGGAAACCCCATAAGAAAGATGAAATATGAGTGGTTTTGGATCAACTAACTAAGGTATCCCACTTCTTACCTATCGGGGAAACCTTCAAAACTGACGATCTGAGTTGTATTTACATGCATGAGGTGGTTAGATTTCATGGTGTTCTGAGGTGTATCATTTCAGACAGAGATCACCATTACACATTTTATTTCTTATAGGGTCTTCAGAATTCACTAGGATCATGATTTATCTTAAGCACAACCTATCATCCATATACTGATGGTTAATCAGAGAAGACTAATAAGGTTCTGGAGGATATGTTACAAGACTATGTTTTGGATTTTATTGGTTCATGGTAGAAACATATGGCACTCATAGATTTTGAATATAATAATAACATCCAGGAATCGATCCAAATAACACCTTTCAGGGCCATGTTTCATAGGTCGTGTCGTTCACCTCTTTGTTGCCCGCAGATAGGTGAGTCAACACTTATTGGGACTAGTCTCATGCATACAAAATTTAAGCACATTGAGTTGATCATAAAGCAGTTGGTGACCACACAAAGTAGGAAAAACTATTATGTTGTTCATTAGAGAAAACATATGGCAGTTGAGGTTTTTCATCATGTTTTCATTTGGGCGACTCCTCGTCTAGGGAAATGGTATCCCGCGCCAAGTTTTTTTGAGCTATTTGTAATAGTGGCAAGGGTTATTCTAGTGGAATAAAATTTATCCCTTCCATAGTGATACATATCCATGCAAAATATATTCCATGTGTGATAGATATAGAGATATCATCTTGACCCTTCCCATGTGATAGAAATAGAATACTTTGAGCTTTGTATGGATGTTTAATTTGATGAGAAGGTTATAGAGGTTGTGGATCATTGTGATAAATATTATGGGGGTAGGACTATACCGGTTGTTTGATTGTAGTGGCAGAATGGGTTAGTTCAAGAGGACACCTAGGATATGGAGTTTGACATGAAAACATAGTGGCCATACTTGTTCACCAAAACCTCACAATGACACTTGGAGCAGCTTGGGGATGATCTGTTATATGTTGGGGGAGGTTATAAGACCTCATCTTTTTATAGGTATGTCTCTCTGTGAGTTTTTCATTTGATCCTTGGTGGTCAAGTCTTGTTCATAGATATAGATCAATTTTTTGGGGAAAATGAACTATTTTTTAGGGATGTATTCTTTTTTTATATAATCGAGTCCGAGTATAAATGGGTAAGTGTTAACATGGGATATGGGTATGTTGAGAAAATTTAAAAGGGGAATGGGTGGTTTAAAGGGAAAATGGGATGAAGACCCATCTGTAGAACATTTAAATGTCATGTAATGGGATTACACATCATTTAACTTTATAATAGTTTTAATAAAATAAATTTGAGGAGAAATTGTTTTTGGTGTAATCCATTGAAACTATGAACATGACATGTAACAACATTACACACCATGTAATTCCTCGACCTACTATTTTAAATATGATGTATGGATAAATTATCATTTGTTTTAACTACTTATATTCTCCCCTTAAACCTAGGTCATTCTATAGATAATTTTGTTGTATCAACCTCCCTTTTTCATGTCTTATTTTTTTAGCAATCCATTGTAAGAATTTTCAGTTATGTTTTTTCCTTCTCTCCCATCACTTCATATTATTGGAGTGAAATTTTTTTTATCAATTGAATTGTTGGTTTTTTTATCTTGATCTGTCTAGATCTAGAATCGTATTTTTTATAATCCACACCATCTTCCTCAATGGTGTTTTCCTTTAGAAGCATTGATGGATAGACCTTTTTAGGTCGGGGTCTAAATATTAACCCTGGGGTTTGATAATTTATATGTTTATGGAACATTGCTATTGAGCCAATGTAGTGTGTGACCAAAGAAATTAAATAAATGAAAAAGATCATTCCTTGAATCCATTTAGTTTGGAATTGGATTCTAACATGGCTATGGCTACACATTAGGTGAGAGGACTATGAATATAATTGAATTGTCTAATGGTTTGAAACATGTTTAGCATGACATGGGACCTGGGGTGATTTATTATGGTATAATCCCTAAATTGTGGCTTAATGATTGTTGATATAATTTTCAATCAATTGTGAATTAAATTTAAATGCCATATAAAAGAAGAATGGTAATTCATATAATTAACCACTGAGAATTGTGATGTAATATTTTGATATCCATGTTATATTACTAGAATTATTTTTCATGATGTGATGCTTATATACCGAGATCATCCTTAGAACATGCACACTTGTACGCTGTAATGCTGATATTGAGCAGTATCAACCTTGTTCCATGATAAACTGCTAATAGAGAGTGGGCTATACCGAGTCCCATGTTGTAATGATTATAGGGATTTTATTTGGATGTTGTAATGCTTAGAGGTATTTGACTCATATTGTTGTGACGATACCACAATTATATGGTTGTGGTAGGAATGGTAATAAGACAAGCTCAAAGATATTTCAACATGGTTCCAAAGAAAGTTAATTACCTCAGATATATAGTTGTAGTTTTAATGGTAATAAGACATGCTTGGAGATATTCTAGCATGGAGCTGAAGCTGGTTGTTGTTGTATTTTATTAATTGTTGAATTAATTAATACACACATATATTACTTTATTGTATATAATTCTTATATGAATGGTTAGTATAAACATGATGGTGTCTACCTACTTAATTTTAATCACACCTAGTTTGTGATACCATTTTGTAACCAAGAAGATTATGTGGATGTAAGATTGGATTAGGGAAAATGACCCTGCAATTGATTTCATGTTTGTTGATGGGATGGAGTTAGGTGAAAGGGTAGATGTGGGCTTTGGGACCAGGGAACTTTGAATATTTATCTGAGAATACCAGTATTTTATATGTATTGTTTCTAGAATGACATATAATTACACACCAATATGTTAATACAATATTCCTTATTATTTTTTGGATTATTCAGATGGCTTTTTTATATCATCAACTATGTTTATACGTTGATCTCCTTCGTTTTTATGGTTTATTTCCTTCTTCTATGACACTTCATACCTAGGGTTATAATCTCTCCACTATACTTATCACACACCCACTACTAGTCGGCAGCCTCTGGCATATGGGGAGGTGTTCTTGAGGTCTTGTGACCAACACTTTTTCCCTGTGAGAGAGTGTTAGATTGGGGGACGTTGCACATGGTGTTAAACTGTATGACTCAATGTACTAATCAAATGATTTTAAACTGTGTGATACATCATCCTCACCATATGAAATTAATCAACGTGTCCAATGTCCTCATAATATGACATTAAACTACATGTTTAACATCCTCACTATATAATGTTAAACTGTGTTTCAACCTTCCTCATTGTATGATTTAAATTTTTTTTCTATCATACTCATTGCATGATGAAAATCTATGACTCATCCAAGGCCCTTTCCCAAGAGTCTATTTCTTTTGGTGTTGATCACCTACCATATCGTTCATGTTCTTCTACCGCTTCTCAACATATAAGATGACACTCCCTCTAGAAGACTTGTTTGAATGTTATTCAGACTGATTTTCATACCCAATGTGATCAAATCCATGATGGAATAATTTCAACAGTGTTGAGATCTATTTAAACATTCCATCACTCAAAGTAACACCCAAATAATTTTAAATATTACCAATTTTAAATAAATTTAATATATTTTATTGCTTTTAATGCATAAAACACTGAGTTATATTCCATTACACACAGGATAAACTTTCCATGATAGCATTCATTACACACAAGATCGTGTTTTACCACACAACATTATATTATTATAATATTATTATTTAACATAACAATATTTATCCTAGCCTTTAAAATAGAGGTTATTAATATTATTAACCACATTATGAAATTTATGTATATTCCATATAAATTTAACATTCATATTATTTTATTTTAGAAAATTATATAAGAACGAATCCAATTTTACACATAAAAACTATATTTTTTAAATGAGTAATTTTACCACCTTTCAATTGAACACCTATTTTAAAACTATCATTTGGAAATTATATAAAATTTATTTTTCAAAATAAAAATTATTTTTTAATTCATAATGTCAAAATTAGTTTAGGTTGAATTTTTAGATTTTTTCTAAGAAGTTTTATTTTTTTGATGAATAGTGAAAAAATACTACATTGTAGTTAAAAATTAGCATTCCATTTAAATAATTATTATATTTTAAATTTATTTCTAAATTCAAAATAGACCATTTGTACATATATTATTCCAATGTAGGTCATTGTAATCATTTTTATTTAATATGTTATAAAACATATTGATCTTTAGAAAGTTTTATTTTTCCCACTTTATCGCCATGCCTATGGGATTGGAGTTAAACATAATTTAGCCAATTATATGAACTGAATTTGAAAAAATCTGTATACATAGATAAAATATTTATAATATTTGAATTCTAGTAGAGTCAACATAATTTTTGGTTATTATGAATATTAACTTTAGTAATTTTTTATTTATCATAGTTAAGGATAAATTAGGTTGTTAAAGGTAAAAAATGTTATAAATTTTATAAAATTACCCTAAAACTTTTCCTAATTTAATTTTATTAGTGGTTTTATACCAAAATAATCATTTTTACATAATTATAACCTTTTTGTGACACTTGGTTGAGAATATGACTTTAATTATATTTTATTTAAAGAAGAGTTAAAAATGTTGTATGCATATTATAATAAATATCACATTTTAAACATAGGGTTATACATAATATAAATTTGACTATAAATTTTAATTTTAAAGATAAAATGTTATTATTTATCATGGTAATTTATATTTATTTTTTATGAAATAAATAATTACCTTAATGTCTTACACAATGATGATACAATAATAGTTTAATTAATATAATTATCAAATAAATGATATTAAAAATATTGAAATAGATATAATTTGAAATAATTAATTAAGTACATGAATTTTATAGAGAAATTATACATGTAATTGATATATTATAAGTGTCATTTTTAAGATTTTAGGTTTTAATGATATTTTTAAAAAGAAAAATAATTAATAGTATCAAAATTGATATAAATGATATTCTAAAATAGATAATATTCTATAAAATGGTATAAAAATTATAAAAATATAATATTCGGAAAAATGAATATAATAAAGTTAAATTAGTCATAAATTATCAACATGGGGTTCTTTTGGAATTTTATAGTAACTATATTAACCATAAAGTGAAAAAAGTCTAAGTTGTCATGGTAAGAGTTAAAGGGTTTTACCAAGGGTTAAAGACAAAATAAAAGGTTAATAATGTGACCTAAATTTTTCAAAAGATATTTTTTCGAGAGTATATCAACCCATAATTTATCTTATATTTTAAATAAACCACTTTTGGGAAAATTGAAATCAAAAATCATTTTATATTAATTTAATATTTTAAAGGATTCCAAGAGATCCCCTTCCCTCTCTTATAAAAGGGAACCTCCTCCATCACTTCCTCACACCACTTTAAGACCTATTGATCAAACAAACTATATTAATTTCAAAATATAAGATCTTTAACCAAGTTATAGAGGTCCTAGTTTTCCAAAACTACTGACCCTATTTTCCCTAAGAGGATATCAAAAGGTGGTTCACTTAAAAAATATGTAATGGATGTTACTGACTTATTCGAGTTAATTTCTTATTCTACTTACTATTAATGTTTTGTTTCTATAATAAAGTAATAAATACAATATAATATATATTATGAGATGTTATTATTATTATTATACAACCATATTCCACAATTTATCCATCCTATTATAAATAAAAGCACCGCATGTGCGTACGTACGACTCACCATCTCCACATAGTGGGGTAATTTTTTTTCATAACAAATTTATTTTTATTTGTATAATGATGGATATAGTGGATATAAATAATAATTATAAAATTATATTTATTATTTATAATTAATATACCATCCAATTTTCTACCTATTTACCATTAAGGTAATGATATTGTTACCTGTTCGTACGTGTAGTCTGTCGTCTCCAAGGCGCAAAGAGATTCATCTTCCATGTTAACCAATCAAGAATGATTATAAAAATGAGTATAATGAATAAATATGGAATATATGAAATAATAATTCTACTTGAATAATATATATATACATATACATATTTTTTATTTACCTTCATCTATTCAATACGATAAGAAAACGGAAACAACATTCATGCGTACGTACGTCATGTCCTATCCATGAACAGTGTACTAAATTTAATATATCAATATATTATATATATTTATATACTGAATATATATGATATATAAATCATGTTTTACATTATTTAAGTAATTAAATCTTAATCTAAGTAATACTATCATGAATAATAAGTCAAAATACATAGGATAAACAAAGCGATTATTATCTGAAAATTTACTTTAACTTAGAGTAGTTAATAAACGGGTAATATAAAGTCCGAAATGAATCATATATGATATAATAAATATGAAAAAGTTTCATATATAAGATAATAACATTATTAAAACCATTATATAGTATGTTAAATCATGTTCTATTAAAAGAAGCGTAAGGTAAGGCGTTTCTCGTCTCACTTTTACTTCTATGAAATATATGCCTTATTGAGCACTTATTTTTTTACAGTGTATATAATGATACTTTGACATGTTATATGATGAATATAATTATTCTCAATTACACTATAAGTTTTATTAATTATATTCATTCATGGTTTTTATAGTTCAAAATTTTCAAACTGGCAAGGGACACTTTGGAATGTTTAAATACTAATTTCATCAAGGCTCTTTGAGAGAAATAATTTAATTTATTTTCATTCATAGCCATGTTTCCAAAGAAATATTTTCCCAAAAAATTATTAATATTATTTTAAAAAATTTTAAATTATTTTTACCCATGTTATAATTTTTCCAAAATGGTGTGAAATGAATCTTTTTTTTCATTTTCCAAACCAGGTACTTTTTTGACTTTTTAGACAAAAATATGAAAGGAATGTTTTTTGACCTATATGAAATGAGTGGATTTTAACACACTCATGATTACTTGATGTTTTTAATAATCCATTACATGTTTAAAGTTTTCTTTTTAGATAAATCTTTTTTTCTTTTATAAATGTGGGGATTTTAAATAAATGACATCAATGTAAAAAAAGAGTATTTTTATCAAATAATTTAACATGATTTTATTAGAGTATTTTCATCAATGTCAAATTTCTTATTGAATATTATGCTTATTTGAGGTTGATATCTTATGATATAATTTATCATATTTCATTAAATGGTTTATGATTTGGTTTTTCTTTGGATGTGCTATTTTTATACCATTCATGGTTTATGATTAAAGTATTCATGTTTCGAATGCTAGTATTTCAATATGAATGTTAATGTTGCTTATGTTTGAACACATTCAAATGAGGAATTAATTGGACATATTAAGTGATGGTAGGTTCCTGATATATCACATCGATGCATCTTTAGGTCTCATTAGACAAACTAGACATGGATTTGGATGAGGCCTTACCCATTTATTTATAGCTTCTGCTATACGCTTACCCATACTAAGAATTTGAGATCACCCATTTCTTTTATTTAATTTTTACTAGGATTCCAATATGAGTATTATGAAGAATATTATAGGAAATTTCAAGATAATAATGGCATACTGAATGGATTTTCTATATTTTATTTTAAATTGTATAGTAATGTTCATGTGTGTAATCTAGCTTCCAAAACTACTAAACTAATCGGTCCTTTTGGATTCGATACTTATATATTTGACAATATAATATGTAAGGCACTAACTTTGAGAAATAGGGGTTAGGGTATTTATAGTATCTTATTAATTTTCATTTTCATTTTTATTTAATTTTTAGGAAATAAATTATTTCCTTAATGTCTTACACAATGATGATGTAGTAATACCTTAATTTACAGAAATATCAGAAAAATGATATTAAAAATATTAAAATAAATATCATCTAACATAATTAATGAAATACATGAATTTTATAGAAACATTTAACATTTTTTGATATATTATAAGTGTTGTTTTAGAATATATCATGTTTTTATCTTATATTTCAAAAGGAAAATAATGAATAGAATCCAAAATTACATAAATGATACTTTGAAATAAATAATATTTTTTTAAATGGTATTAAAAAACAAAATAAATATAAAATTTGGAAAAAATATTATAATAAAGTTTAATTAGTCACCAATGATTCAATTTGGGTTCCTTTTTCATTTTATAGTAACTATATTAACCCTAAAGTGTAATAAATCAAAATTGTCACGATAAATGTTAAAGGGTTTAACTATGTCTTAGATCCAAAAGATAAGGTTACTAATGTGACATAAACTTTTCTAAAAATAATTATATGAGATTATAATGAACCATACTCATATTAGATTTGAAATAACTCACTTTGGATATATTTTAAATGGAAAATAAATTTATTTTAATTAAATATTTTAAAGGATTCTAAGAGTACCCTTCTCCTCTATTATAAAAGGGAAACTCCTCCATCACTTCCTCACACCACATTTAGCCTTATTTAATAACAAAAATCATACCATTTACCCTATAAAAATTCTTATCAATTTTCTAGAGCTCTTGGTTTTCCAGAAAGATGAATCCTAGTGTCCCTATGTGGATATCCATAGGAGGTTCGCTTAAGACGAGGTAATCATCTTTACCGACTCATTCAAGTTAATTTCTTCTTCTACATACTCTTTATGATTTTTTTCAACACTAATGTAATAAATACAATATAATATATATGATTATATGTTATTATGATTGTGGTACAACTATATTACTCCATTTATCCATCCTATGAAAAAGAAAAGCGTCGTGCATACGTATGTACGACTTACCATCTCCATGTCGTAGTGAATTTTTTTTTTCATCAAAACGTTATTTGGATGTTTATAATGATTGACATAAAGTATATACATAATAAATATTACATAATATTTATTCTGTATAATTAATATTCCATCCAATTACTTATCTATTTAACATTAAGGAAATTATATTATCACTCGTGCATACATACGGCCTACCGTCTCTACGACATGATGAGATTCAACTTCCACGTTAATCATTCAAGATTGATTATAAAAATGTGTATGATGAATAAAAATGAAATATATGACATAATAATGATTTGGTAATAATATATATATATATATATATATATATATATTATTTACCTTCATCCATTCAATATGAAAATAAAATGGAAACAACGTTCATATGTACGTACAACCTACCGTCTCTATGAACAATGTATTCCATTTCAAATATCCATATTATATATATATTTAATATTTATGATATATAATTAATGTTTTAAATTCTATAAGTAAGTAAATAATGATCTATATAATAGGATTAAGAATGAAAAGTCAAAACACATACGATAAACAATGCGATTATTACCCTAAACGTTGCTTTAACTTGGAATTGTTATTAATTGGGTGATATAAAGTCATAATTATTCATATATGAAATCATAAATTTAAAAAATGTTAATATATAATTAAATAAAATTCGTAAAACCATTATATAGGAAGTTATATATTTTCAAATAAAGGAAACGTAAGGTTAGGGGTTTCTAGTCTCACCTTTACTTTTGTGAGATACACACCTTATTCAGCACTTTTGTTGTTTTGTGGTGTATATAATTCTCCATTGAAATGTTATATCATGAATATATTTATTCTCATGATATTATATTTTTAATTAATTTTATTCATTCATGGAGATTATATTTTGAATGTTTCAAAGTTGTATGGGACACTTCAGAATGATTAAATATTATTTTCCTCAAGGATCATTCAATGAAATCATTTCAATTATTATCATAAATGTACTTGTTTCATAAATATGTTTTTAAATATATTTTTACTATTATTCAACAAAATTTTAATTTATTTTTACCCATGTTAAATTGTTTATTAAAGGGTGTTAAAGTAATTTTTGTGTCTTTTGTTAAATGATGTACTTTTTGAATTTTTCGACAAAAATATGGAAGGAATGTTTTTTTAAATTATATAGAATAAGAAGATTTTACTTCCATCATGACACAATGATTTTTTCATCCTCCATTAAATTTTTAAAAATTACTTATTAAATAAATTTTTTTCTTTAATAAATGCACAACTTTTAAATAAATGATTCATAGTTAAAAGGGTATTCTTCTCAAAAAATTTCTCATGATTTTATTAGAGTATGTTCATTTTGGTCAAAATCATTGTTGAATATTATAATTATTTTAGGATGATACCTTATGATATCATTTATCATATATCATTGAATGGTTTATGATTTATTTCTCCTGTGGAAGTGCTATTTTATACCATTCATGGTTTACGGGTAAAGTATTAACATTACATAGGCAATTTTTCCAATAAGAATATTTAAGTTGGTTATGTTTCATCCCATTAATATTAGGAATGAATTAGAAATATTAAGTGACTGGTGGGGCCCAATATAGCCCTTCGATTCATTTGTAGGTATCATGAGACAAACTAGATATGGATTTGGCCGAGGCCTTACAAATTTTTTTTCAGATGTCTTGGTCGAGGCCTCGACGGTATGTTTTAGATGTCAAGCGTTATACATTAAATAATTTTTATAATATGTATTGATTTCCATGTGACTATTCAACTTGTATAATATCCATTGTTACATTTCTTAGCTCATGTTATTTTTTAAATGGAACATTTTTATGTTATTTACCTTTCTATATTATTTTTAGGCCATATTTACTCATAGATTCCAATGTACTCTTACCCTTATAGAGCATTAGATCTCACCCCCTTATTTTGTTTATTTTTTCCCATGATTCCAATCTGAGTATTTGAATTATATTAAGGGTTAAACTAGAATAATATTGGGGTTCTTAAAATATTTTCTCAGCTATATTTTTTTAAATGGAAGTGTATGGTTTATTTTTGAAATTTGGCTTCCAAAAATATTAAATTAATCTGTCCTTTGGGATTATACACTTGTATCTATGACAATGTAATATGAAATGCACTGACTCTAGGCTACTAGGTTTGGGGTCTTTATAGTAGGTATTTTACAAGGTTTCGTAGAAACCTTGGAAACTAGATTTAGAAAACATAGATTATGGAATATATCATTAATATAGGCTTTGTAGATAAGTATAGAATAACATCCTGGAATTTTCATAAGGTAGAGATTATGGGTGTATTCCTTGAAATGAATCACTGTCTAAATACTAAAATTGGACATGGTTTTGGAACTAATGTACATAGATGTAAGAACTCTGACTTGGTGTATCTAGCATGAATCGATGTAATCTGGTATATAACAACTGGCCTTACTACACACATAGTTTGACACTCCCGGGGGATATTATTAGAATAATTCATATTTAATTTAAAAAACTTTTTAATGGATATGAAATTAAATATATACCTAAAGAAACCAAGATTATTATTATGAGATTATCTATGCATAGAATTTTCAATTTATGTTAATATTTTTCATGTTTTAGGATTATACATTATGATATGATCTAGCCTAGTGTATGTCCTCATTCAGAAATGGATCATAGTAGAAGGAAAGTGAACCTCAATGATGATTGTAATACAAAGAGTAAGAAGGATCACATATTTCATGATCTTATGGTAATATTCAACGAGAAATATTATCCCAATAATTCTCATCACATGAAGACATAGTATCATGTGATAACATGATAGGAAAACAATACTCTATGTATTATGGCTTTATAGGTATGCACAAGAATAAGAGGGAATGTTGGAAAAAATTGTATAAAGGGAATAAGGGAAAGAAGTATTTTCTGACATGTAATAATTGTGGAAATAATCACTTTGTTACTTGTTTAAAAGGATTGGGAGTTTGAGAAAATTGTGAAGAGAAAGGCCACCATTATTGGGATTTAATGGACAATAAAAAGGTTTCTAAAATATAATGATTCAACTGTAAAGAGATGGTACACTACACAAATCAATGTCTAATGTGTAGTGGAATATACTCCAAAATAGGCTAATAGATCATAATCAATAGTTTCATATTACCATGGATGAAGAGGAATGATTAATGCACATATGTTTGGATTCAAGAATTATGTCATTTAATTATTTTATCAATTATGCACTGGTTATACGAATTATGGAATATATAAGGATAATATTGCAGTACTATTTCATTTTGGATTTTAGAATGAAATTTTATTAGAACCAAGAAAACTGACTAAGTAGCATGTTAAAATTTTTGGAAAACACATGGTTGAGGGATAAATAACCCTTAATATATTCCTAATAATAGTATTACGATGTTGTAATAATGATATGATTTATTTTGATAAAGTAAATTAGATATTATTGACTAACTTGGATATTATTATTGGTTTGTTAAAAATTTAGTATATGTCATCATTTATAGAGTTTACATCATTATTTGATTTGAGGAGTATATCAAATAACCTATGTTCTATTTTAAAAAATAAGGAATTATGAATTTCTTTAAGAAAGTATTATTTTAATTAATGTTATTACCATGTTTCAAGGGAATGCATGATGAATATATTCATGCATTTGGAATATGAAAAATAAGATCTGCATCATGTTATAGAAATATTAATGATAATTCGATTTTGGAAAAGTTAACCATTTATGAAATGGTTTAATTTGATCTTTGGAAAAGGTTTTTGAGGTTAATGTATTACTTTACCAAAGTAATCATCTTGTACTATGAAATGAAGTATAAATAGATTCAGGAACAACAAAAGGATAAGATTTTGTTTATAGAAACATATTGTGTAATTATATTTCCTTACATTCTTATAGTTTGAAATAATTCTTCAACTCTAGGAAAAGGATTTAAAAAAGATAATTTTTTAGAACAGATGGTATTTTAAGTCATCATAAATTTATGGATTTTAGGACCAATATTTTCCATTGATCATTTACATGTTTGTGATTGATGACCTCAAAAACTCCCTACAAATTTGTAGGCTTTTCCTCTATGTACATATATTTACTTTCCACAAATGTTATTATATTCTAAAGCCTAGATTTTTTTTTGAAATTATCTTTTCCCTTTATTACTTATTATGAATATGATTTATTAACCCAATTTCTGATGTGGGTTCTTAAATAATAGTATTTTAAAATACCATTCTCTTGATTAATGGCACCATGTTTAAAATGCAAGGAATAAATTTAATTAAGGTTATGAGAATGTAACAACCAAAGAATTTAAAATATTATGCCTTTTAAATAAATTTAATATATTATATATCTTTTAATTCATGGAGCACTAAGTTATCTTTCGTTACATGCCATAACAACTTTACTCGATAACTTGTGTTTCATACAAGACCATGTTTTACTTAACAAGAATATATTATTATATTATCATTATTTGATAAAATAACATTTAACCTAACTATTTAAATAATTATTATTAATATTATTAACCAAATTATGAAATATATGTTTATTCCATATAATTTTAACATTTATCTTATGTTTTTTTAGAAAATTAGATAAGAAAAAATCAAATTTTATGCATAAAAACTATATTTTTCAAAAGGGTAATTTTACCACCTTTTAATAGTGCACCTATTTTAAAATATAGATTTTGTTAATTTTGTAAATTTTATTTTTCATAATAAACTTCACTTTTGAATTCATATTGTAAAAATTATCTTAGGGTGGATCTTTTGTATTTTTCTAAGATGTTTTATTTTTTGATGAATAGTGAAAAATACTAATTTGTAGTTATAAACTGACTTTTAGTTTAAATAATTATTTTATTCTATATTAATTTTTGAAATAAAAATTGATTAATTATAAAAATATTAATCAAATTTAGTTCATTAGAATATTTTTTATTGAAAATTTCGATATAAAAACTTATTGAACTTTTTAATGCCTTCTTTTACCAGCCTTTTCACCACGTTTGTGGGGTTAGCATTAAACTTAATTTAGAAAATAATGTGAATTGAATTTGAAAAAAAAAATAGATATAAACAGTCATAATTATTATGATATTTGAATTCTAATAGGGTAAACACAATTTTTGGATCTTATGAAAAGTAACATTAAGAATTTTTTTTATTTACCATGGTTAAGGGTAAATCAGGTAGTTAAAGGAAACAATATTATTATAAATATTATAAAAGTACCCTAAAACTTTTCCAAATTTTATTATATGATCAGGTTTTGAACAAACCATCCTTGTTCTATAATTATATCCTTTGAAGAAACATGATTGAGAATATGAAATTTATTATATTTTATTTAAAGAAGAGTTAAAAATGTCATACTCATATTTTTTTAAATATACCATAGTTAATAAAGGGTTATACAGAATATAAATTCAACTATATATATTCATTTTAAATAAAAAAATTATTATTTATCATGGAAATTTATCTTTTATTTTATGGAATCAAATAATTAACTCAACGTCTAAGACAATGATGATACCATAATAGTTTAATCAATAGAAATATCCAATCAATAACAATAAAAATATTAAAATAAATGTAATTTGACATAATTAATGGAATCCAATAATTTTATAGATACCTTTTATATGTTAGTGATTTATAAGAATTTTTCTTTCGAAGATATCTTGTTGTTATTATATTTTCAAAAAGAAAAATAATAAATAGTATCAAAATTGACCAAAAGGATAATTAAAAATAATAATAATTTATTAAATGGTATAAAATTCATAAAAATATAAAACTCAGACAATTTTTTTACTAAATTTATATTATTTGTCAATGATCTAATTGGGTTTCATTTTTCATTTATGGTAATTATATTAACCATGAAGTATAAAAAATCCAAGATGTCACGGTAAGAGTTAAAGGGTTTAACTAAGGGTTAAATCCAAAAGATAATGTTAATAATGTGACCAAAAGTTGTATAATAATCATTTTATGGGATAATTTCTACCTATCCTCATTATAGATTATAAATAATTCAATTTATAGCTATTTTAACTGCTAAATCAATTTATATTAATTTAATATTTTATTTTATTCCAAGAGTGCCCCTCCCATCTCTTATAAAAGGGAACATCCTCCATCTATTACTCACACAACTTTGAGAATTTTTTCTGGACCAAAATATACCCATTTCCATTACCAAAATCATTATCCATGTTCGGCAGGTATGGATATTCCATAAATTTCAACCCCTAGTGTCCGTAAGAGGAGATCTAAAGGAGGTTCGCTTAGGAATAGGTAATCGTCTTTACTGACTAATTCAAGTTCATTTATTCTTCTACATCATCTTCATGTGATGTTTACATAATTAAGTAATAAATAAAGTATCATCTATATACTAATATGTTATTATGATTATGGTACAACCATATTCCTCTTTTTATCAATTCTATGACAAACAAAATCACCACTCGTGCATGCATACGACTTATCGTCTCTACTATGTGGTGTAAGTTATTATTCATAATCAATTTATTTGGATGGTTATAATTGTGGATATAATGGATATAAATAATAAATATGACATTATAATTATTATATATATTTAATATACCATCCAACTCCTTACCCCTTTATAATTAAGGGAATGATACAGTCGCTCGTGTGTATGTACGAACAACCATCTCCAAGACACGATGAGATTCATCATCGATGTTAAACTTTCAAGAATGATTATAAAAACAAATATAATGAATAAATATTAAATATATTACATAATAATTCTACTAGAATAATATATATTTTCATATATTCCATTTACCTTCTTCCATTCAATACAATAAGAAAAAGGAAACAACAATCATGTGTATGTACGACCCACTATTTCCATGAACCGTGTATTCCATTTCATATATCTATAAATTATATATATTTATATACATAATATATATTATATATAAATCTTGTTTTAAATTATTTATGTAATTAAACCATTATCTAATTAATTTTATCAAGAATAAAAAGTCAAAACACGTACGATAAACAAAGAAGTTATTACCCAAAATGTTTATTTAACTTGGTATTGTAAATAAACAGGTAATATAAAGTCACACATGAATCATATATGATATCATAAATATGAAAAATTTCATATATAAGTTAATAAAATTATTAAAAAATTATACAGGATTTTAAATCATGCTTGACTAAAGGAAGATAAGGTAAAGGGTTTCTCGTCTCACTTTTACTTATGTGAGATATATGCATAATTCACCATTTTTTTGTTTTCTGGTGTATATAATGATCCTTTGAGATTTTATATCATGAATCAAATTATTATAAACATATTATAAGTTACATTAATGTTATTCATTCATGGGTATTATAGTTTAAAATTTTTAATGTGGTATTAGAAACTTTGGAATTTTTAAATGTTATTTTCCTCAAGGAACTTTCAAAGAAATCATATAAACTTTTTTCATCCATTAAATGATTCTTAAAAATATATTCCAATTATATTTATATTATTATAAATTTTTTTAAAGTATTATTACCCATGTTATACTTTTTATAAAAATATCTGAAATGAAACTTTTTGTCATTTCTCAAATGTCGTACTTTATGAATTTTTTAAAAAAATAGTATGAATGTTTTTTTAACTTGTACGAAATGAGAAGATTTTACCTCCGTCAAAAATATTTGACTTTATGAAGCCTCCATTACTAGTTTACAATGTTCCTTTCAAATTAAATGTTTTATATTATAAATGTGTAGCTTTTAAATAATTTATTTCAAAGTAAAAGGGTATTTTTCTCAAGAAGTTTTTCATGATGTCATTAGAGTATTTTCATCTATTTCATTATCATTTTTAAATCTTATGCTTATTTTTGGTTAAACTCTTATGATATGATTTACCAAATTTCATTGAATGTTTTCGTATTAGATTCAGCTGTGGATGTGCAATTTTGATATTATTCATGGTTTATGGTTAAAGTGTTCACATTTCATATGCTAGTTTTTCAATTTGAATGTTTATATTGCTTATGTCTCACCCCATTCATATAATGAAGGAATTTGACTTAGTAAGGGATGATCGAGGACCTCTATAGTTCATTTAGGCATTAGTAGGTCTCATGATACAAACAAAAAAATGAATTAGTTGAGGCCTTACCCAATTATTTTCAGATTTCTTGGATGACGCCTCAATCGTATGTTTTAAATTTCTATCATTATGAATTCCATCATTTTGAGATTAGTTATTTCTTTCCTTATGATTATTGGACTAGTATAATATCCATGGTAAATTTTCTTATCTAATGTGATTATTTAAATGGAATGTGTTTCAGTTATTTACCTTTCCATATTATTGTTTATTCCATGTTTAGTCATAGAATCCATTGTACGCTTAGCCTTACTAGGAATTTGAGATCACACTTTTCTTATGTCTTATTTGTTGTTTGATGATAAGATGATTATTATGGTGAAATACAGGGTTAATATAGTAGAATAATGATGTTCTCAAAAGATTTTCTACATTGTATTTTATGTTTTAAATTTAGTGTAAGGTTAATGTTTGTAATCTGGCTTCCAAAACTACTAAAATGATTGGTCCTTTGGGATTCAACACTTGTATCTATTCCAATGTAAAAAAGTAAGGCACCAAATCTATGATACTAGTTTTGGGGTATTTAAAATTCACCCCCACACATCATGTGTCACTTAATTTGGATTCGTACCCCCCTCCATGTCCAAATGAGTTCCCCTCAATTATATAGTCACATGACACACTGTCTCACCTACCATACTAGGCACACCCACTTAGGAATTCAGATGAAATTTTGAGATAGGTCCTATGTTTCGAACATGGTCAGCGGTCGACCCTCATTTTTTCCCTATCCTCACCAAAATAATAATTGATTCTATGTTCAAAACATAGTGAACATTTATCCTCCATCGTCACACCATCCCACTGTGTTCCAAATCTTTGGAATTTTAATTCATGCCCCTCACTCCCTTTTTCTGGGTATAATTAAACACCCCTGGAATTACCCCATTCATGCACTAGAGACTATTGGAAATGAAATTTGGCTATTCAGAGAGTTCCCTTCTCCATTAGTATCCCCTCTCATCCTGAACACTCTTGATGGCCAGTTAAAAAATGTCGACCATGAGTGTTTGATAATTGTTTGACACTATTATATAAATGATCAATGACATGTTCATCCCTTAATTCTCACACCGATCATGAATCATGTGTTCTTAGGGATTGGGTTTTGGTTGTCTCATGATTATGGTTGAAGAGAGATAATAAAATGAAACCAAATAAACATGTTGGAGTATGCGACAATTTGAAACAAATAAACCATTTTTATAGACCATCATCCACATATTGAATCCTATCCTTCAAAAATTACACTAAGGACCAACTACAGTGATTGATTTTTTGAGCCCAAACAACGTCTATTGAGTTTTCTCTAGAGTATACTACCACCCCTAGGTCAGATACCTATTCCTCGGATTTAGGATGGACTTCTTCCACCATAATCTGCATCTAATCCTATTTAGCATGACATTAATCTACTAGAGATGTCTCATCTACTTCCTTATCCTAATCTTACACCAACTGGTCCCTTAGATGTATGGTGGTCTTTTATTGAGTAGTAGCATTTGACACTTTCTCTAGCACTATCCCTTCCAAGTAGGTTATATCCTCCTCATCTACCTAAAGAACTTAGTAGACCTCATCCATGTGATTTATATGAAATATAAAAAAATTTTCCTTAGGCATGTGCCCGCCCAACGAGGAAGTCTCAATCCCATACATTAAGGCTGCTGGAGTCCACCCCATTGGTCCCTATATTGACTATCTTGTAGTAGAGAAATCCCACCCGATTGGAAGGTCAACTATAGCGGTGTAGGTGATAAAGTTATGCATTTCCCTCCATGACTTGAAAAAATAACGACTATGTTATCCTCAACATCATTCAATATAGACTCTTCAAATTCATTGGGACCTCAGGGTCATAAGGAGGAAATAATACCAAAACATATATGGATTTATTATCCATGGGATTTTCCTTAGGTGGAATGAAATCTATTTTTAGAAGAAAAATGTCATCCCTAGACCCCTCACCTATAATATAAGTTCCAACTTCCTCTTATAGAACCATAGAGGCAAGACCAGCCTTTTTAGCATCCTCAATCACTTTCGTTGATGGAATGATCTTGACCGCCACCATTAAGGCCTCAAATCCAAAAGTCGATGCTAATGGATATTCCAGGATTTGTGTGTCCAATTCAGCCTCCCCAGTCACTCCAGCTATAGGCATAATTGTTTCCACCTCCATTAGGGACACAAGATCAATAGTCACCTTCGATGAAACCTCTATGATTGCCTTAACTACAAAATAACCCTCATCTATCCACATAATGGGAACCTTCTAGACCCCCTCCTTGAATGGAATGGTCCTAACAGTCCATTCCTATGGAACATCCATGGTTGGTATAATTTCTATGGGTTGTCGGTCCATTTCCGCTGGGGGAGAATCACCCGCTGTCACCATGTTGACCTATGGATCCATTGACTTAGACAACAACACTACTAGTTGATCCCCAAGAATAGTTTGAACCTCCATTTAATCACGAGTTAGTCAACTTTAGAATGTAAAAGAAGGATATGAAAAAATTGAAAAGGGGAAAAGGATTAAATGAATTGTATATCTCAGTGAGGATATTATAAAGGTTAATTAGGAATTCTCTTGGATAGGTCATTCCACAAGTGGTTGACACGCCTGTCACAGGGGCCACATCAGGGATATGCCCCATATTCAACCCTTCTAGGGTTGATACTACATTTACCTATGCCTAAGGTTAACTACAAACCTCCCCTCTTCCATTCTTATTAATCCCTGCACATGTACGAGAGGTGTTGGACAACGCTCTTTGGGGTTTGAAAGTTTCTAAAGCACATGGCACTAGAAGATTTAACAGTTTGATGGTAGGTCCCCCTTATATAGGAGAATCATAGTAGGTGTTTCTCACTCAAGACTCATACAAATATCCAAAAAGAGGCATGAAACCATATAATTGACCCTCTAAGAGATCTGGAGGAGAGGGAATGCCTAATAAAACCTTCACCCAGGTTGGAAGAGGACATGTAGTGGTAGGAGATTAGAACAAATCCTCTGACCCCCCTTATTCATTTCACAAACTCATCCTAAGAAATGTGAAATCGAAACCTAGAATGACCCATCCTAGTGAGTAATATCCCCTCTCTATTGACATATATCCACATTAAATGGAGGGTGTTGATTTTTCTAAAGAACCCCCGGCTCTCCCATGCATCTGGAAATACTGTAACGCCCTGACCCCAGTTACCTAGAGTCAGTGCACTATTAAATAACATTGTCATGATCACAAGGGATCAAATCTCGAAATACCTATTAGTTTAGTAGCCTTGTAAGTATTAGATACATTAATAAGTTTTACATTACATCATGAAATAAAAACATAAAAAACATTTTGTCCCATTTTTGAACATACTTATATCCTTAGCCTATCCTTATAGGTCAACCATAAAATACTTCTTCACATCCTGAGAAAATAAAACATAGTAAGGGTTGATCTCAAATGATCATTAAGGATAAAAATATAGTAGAAAATTTCATAAATAAGCATAAATATTTAAGGCAATGTATTATACTAAAACAAAATACATTTAAACATAAACATTAGCATAATATAGATAATATAAAATCAAATAATTCCATTTAATTATTCACATGGAAATTCTACTAGTCGAATAATCACATACAATATCAATTGCCACTTTCATAATGATGGAATGCATAATCCAGACTTCATAACCACATAGTCAAGGCCTTGTGACAAGACTACAAATAAGATTTTTTCAAGGCCTTGTGCCAAGACACTATTTTGTCTCATGAGACCTGCCGATTCATCAAGGAGCTATAGAGGGCCCCACCCATCACTTATTATGTCCAATTCATTCCTCATATGAAAAGGTTTAAACATAACATAAACATTCGTATTAAAAATATCATACTAAATGTCAATACATTATCCATAAAAAATGAATGGTAAAAAAATAACACATCCACAATAAAATATAACCAAAAACCTTCAATACAATATGGAAGATTTGTATCATAATAAATCAACTTCAAACAAGTTTAGTATCCATCAAAGGATGATGACATAGATGAAATCAAAAATTTTTGAGAGAAATATCTCTTTCTATTTTTAAATAATTTAAAAGTCATATAATTATAAATGAAAAAATTTATTTTGAAAATATTCTTATAAGAATGTATAGGAATCTTTGACAATTTTATAAGGGCGGAAAATTGCTGCACCTCCCGTATAAGTTAAAAAAGACATTATTACCTTAATTTTTTCAAAAAGGTCATAAAGTATCTTGTTTTGAAAATGACAGAAAGATTCCTTTCAAAATATATAAGGTAAAATAAGGTTATAAATGTCTTTAACCCATTGTCTAGTAAATAGTAAAAAATGTTTTGAAATATTTTTTTAAGAAAACACAGATGTGGATGATAAAGAGGTCCTAGTAGATTCTTACATAAAAACAACCTCGGATAATAAAGAGATTGTGAGATTAACCCTTACCTTGTACTTTTCCTTAGTCTATGATATGTTAAACTCCTGTAAAATAGTTAAAACTTTGTTGTTAAATTATAAAATAACAATATACATAAATATGATATCATATATGATCTTATAATATTTTTTTGTTAATAATATTTTAGTAGTATCATCGTTTTGGGTGTTAACTGATTCATTTTCCTTTATATGCTTGGTTATGTAAGCCATGTTTGTTATGAATAGGTTGTATTTGATTCATATTCATAATTATATTATGTTTATAAACATTATTTTTAATCATAAAATGAAAATTATTCTTGAATGATTATGATGGGGAATGAATCTCATTGCGTTCGTGGAGACAGTAATCCGTACATATGCACGAGCAACAATGTCATTATATTGATAGTGAAATTGTATATAATTGGATGGTATATCATATATACAGAATCATTAACATGTTATATTTATTATTTACATTAGTTATACTCATTATTATACACATCCAAATAATGATGTGTTTGAATAACAAACTACACCACAACGTGGTGACGGTAATCCGTACGTAAGCATGTATGGTGACTTTTCCATTTATAGGATGGATATAATAATGAATATGGTTGTACTGTTTTTATAATAACATCACAGTATATAGAAGATACTTGATTTGTTATTTTAGAATTGAATCAACAAAGAACGAGGAAGTGGAAGAAGAAAAGAACTTGTAGAGGTGATGAAATATTTACCTCTTCTTTGGGTTCTTCCTTTAGAAACAACTCTATCATGTCACATTAACCTATAAAATTAGTGGAATTCATCAGAAGTCTCAATTTAAATTTATTTGGATATTTATAATATAAATTATTTTAATATTTCATTAATAAGGTAATTACTGCATCATCATTTTGTCATAAATAAATTTACTTATATAATATTTAAAAATTATAATCAAAATACCATTATTTAGGAAATCTTTTTAGCTTTATAATGAATATTTATAGTTGAATTTGTAAGGTGTGTAACCCTATATTAAAAATGGTTTAGTTATTAAACATTGAATTTAACTCTTTTAACTCCTCTTTAAATAAAATAATAATAAATGTCCTAATCTAATCCGAGTGGAACAAAGTGGATCATATTTTATTCCTAAGGTTGTTTTTGTTCTAATTATACTTATCCAACAGAATTAGGAAATGTGTTAGGGTAATTATGATATCATTTTTACCCCTAATCACCCTATTTACTTTTAACCGTGGTAAATAAAAGTCAAAAGTTACTATTCACCAAAATTTATTTTCATCTTATTGAACCACTTTTTACTTACTGATATTAATTATGTCTCTCGGATTTTTTAAATTCAACTCACAAAAGTGGTAAAATTATGTTTTATGAAAATTTGCAAATGCTCCTAGGAGGTGGGTAAAAGACTGTAAAATGTTCGATAAAATTTTATATATCTAAACTTATTATAAAATGACTACAATGAATTAAGATGAACCTATATAGTTATTATGTATCTATTTTTACGTAAAATAAATTAAAGTAAAACAACTAATTATTTAAATAGAAAATCAGTTTTAACCAATAACACAGTGTTTTTCACTATTCATCAAAAATTGAAAGTTTTCAGAAAAATAAAAAAAATTTACCCTAAGATAATTATGATATTCTGAATTCAAAAATAAAGTCAATTTTGAAAAATAAAATTTATAAAATTTCAGAAAGTGGGTATTACTATTCATAACTGCTAGTTTGATTGGTCGCGATGTGTCAGAATCTCTAAGTTGCGTACAATGAAAGCTATTACATTATTCAAAGGGAAAAATACCATGGAAGCTTGGGATGTTACAAATACCTTTTTTTAGTGATATCCATATAGTGAAATCACTACCTTGGACCTTGGAAAAATATCTCGGGGACCACCCAGATGGTTTTTCGTCCTCTGTGACCAGTTGTCCAGAAGCGTTGAGCCTGATACCACTCCTCTCCCTATGGCCTACACCTATGTTAGGCCAGGGATTTCTAGATTTAAAGCTACCAAAACTCTTCCCACTGGGCCAAAAATTCAAAAATGGCATAATCCAGGATCCATTATTCCTTAACCCTGTAGTTCTGGGGCATGTCCTTAATTGGCCCAAGTGGTTTCATGCTTCAACATCTCCCTAAGATATGTGCTATCTCATCTTTGATCATATTTGTGGATGATCCCCATTGTAGACTATAGGTGGCATCAAATCGTTCCACCCCATTCCATCTTCAAGAATGAATATGCACCAGATCAAGGAATTATTGTTGGCACTTTTAGATCATATCATTGTATACCTTCGAGGCCAACCACTGATGACATCAAAACTATATTGCAAACCGATTTCAGTTGTATGGATCACATATCTTCTTGTAGTTGACCATCACCACTATAACCCCACCTTGAAAGGCAATGAGTTACGACCAGTGCTTGATTTTATCCATTCCATCGTCAATAAACATCATATGGGTAGGGGGAATGGTTGAAATATGAAGCAGTCCACTAATCACAACCTTTTCAGTGATTCCACTAGGCCCGATTTGAGCGGGAAACTTCATACGATGTTTAGAATCACTGGACATAAATTCATACTAGGTGTTAGATGGGGTTTAGGTATTTTTATCCCACCTTTTGCAAAATGAACCAACTATATTGAATATATAGGTCCCTATACACATGCAGTAGAGTCTTCCCTTGGATTATGTGGTTGAGCATATTGTACAAAATCACCAATATTATATATCCAGGTTGACATGCTACCCCATCGCCAATATGTATTCCATGATTAAGATGCTTATCCACTCCCCCATGTTCACATCCCTCACTAAGATCATCCATCCATATATTAGTATAGAAATAAACCCTTCTAGATTAACTATGAGGGCCTTAAGACTCACATTGTATCCCCACAACCACCACTAGATCTCCTCCAAAATCTTTCAGTAAGAGTTTTCTTAATCCCATTTGAATGCGTTATGGAATTCCCACAGACTCTTATGTATCCTTTCAACTAGATCATTCAAGAAAAAGAAAAACCACTACTTGAATGGGATGTATCTCATCCCAGAATTTTACTTATCATACCCTTGAACCAAACTATGCAACACCCTCTGAAGTGTTGGAATCTTCAATTGTTCCTCAAAAATGTTCTATACTGGGAGGAATTAATCAAACATCACTCCTTTTATTGGGGTGAAAAAAATCTAGAGAATATCATAGAAGATCTTTCTGACCTCTCCATTGTGAAAATGGAAAATTTTGGTCCCTAGAGAACACTTTCTCAATAGCTCCAGTATGATATCTGGGTGGTGGTAGAAGTTGAACAATGAGGACCATAATGCCTCGTAATATTTTACCCTATACAGGTCTACCTCAAACACATGACATAAATGTAAGGTCCAATAAGACTATTCCCATTCATCTATGATGTTTCCTTCTAGGCGTAGATCCCATCCATTTTTCCATCCCTTTAGTGCATCCCCCAAAAATGCCTTGAGAGTTGTCTCATACTATTGGGGTGGGGGGTGTCCCTATGTCCAACTCATTCCCATTTATTTTTTGGCATGTATATAGAGAGTTTACACATTGATAGACACATGATTCTTCATGATGAGTCCTCTAGCATTCCTGTGCCACTAGTATATTCTAGGTGAGCTCCTAAACCAATAGGTGAGTTTGTCTCTGTTAACATCAAGGATGGATATGTATTTCCTCATCCCAAATCCATAAAGTAGAAACCTCTTGAAAATTAGGTATTCCTAATAATTCTACATTAGTAGTGTAGTGATTGATTCATGATTTGATGCACTCTGGATTCTCCACCCAATCATTATGTTTCCATCCATCCATTCTTGATGAGTAACATCAGCATGCGAATCTTTGATGAAATTTTTTCAGAGACTTAGTGTATTTTCTAAGACTAGATTGTGAATCTCTACTCAAGAAGGTCGAGTTCATGGAGGTCATCTCATGAAGGTTGGGTTCATAGAGTGGTGATCATGGATCAATGTTTGTGGAAGTATATTCATGGGTTTTTTGCGGTTTCTATGTGATGGGGATTGAAATTAAAAAGCAATCATGATGGGATAAACCTTAATGAATAGATTTCTAGGGCTTTTCTTTTCATGAAATTATCATGGAACCCCCATGGTGCACCTTTTTTACTTATTGGTGTATGAACACATAGGGGTTGTGAATACGATTTGCGAAGGGGCTTCACGAACGAGAGAGAGTTCCAGGTTTTCAACTGTTCTCCCTCAGAATCTGACCCCCATCACCATTGGATCTAATTATCTTGGGGGGTTTATGAATGTTGAAATACACATATTATGAGAATGGTCAAGGAAGGATCAAGTGGATCAATGTGAATCTCGTGTAAAATAAAAAAACTAATCTAAGGGGATATATTCATGAAGGTCCCCTCCATTGGGAACTAGTGTGACTCGCAGTGGTCTTGAACATGCGAAGGGTTAATGGTAACCTCCATGCAACATCATTTGGGTTCATGGAGACCCATCCATTTTAGAATCTTCTAAATATTCTCAAAAGTATCTATCCTTCACAAAAACCAACACCCTCACATCCACTGGGCCAATAAATACCCCAATATGTCTGACATTCAAGGGGACACGACCATTCTACATTCGAGAAATGGTTTGAGTTCACGATACTATTGAGGTCCATGAGTGAAAGAGAAGATGTATCTCCCAAAGTATCCATACATGACAAATCTAAATCCCATTATTTCGTAAGAACCTCATAACACAATGGATATGACTTTTATGTATTTAATTTCCTTCATGGAAGAATAAATCCTTTTGTGGCATCTTGGGTTTCACGAGGCACCTATCCTTCATAAAACCGAACCCATGGAAACCATGACTTTACCCCGAGGCAGGGCCAAAATTTTTCACAAAGAAAAATATTTCACAAGACCCATGACCTATGTGTGGACTGAAACAATGTGAAGAACCTTGTTTGGGGCTCTCTGTGGTACCTCATTTCATCTAACCCCCTTTCATGAAGGTCGAGTCCTTAGGGAGCCCATACCACATCCGAAACGGTTCAGCTACACCTTGGGTCCCTATGTGCCTAATTTCAACAAATCTGATGTCTGACCACTTCACTCCAAATATGATTTTGGTACTACATAATACATGTTTCTTATAATAATGCGTACCTGAATTCCTATCACTTTTATGAAAAGACATCCTAAATTCAGGCCTTCAGATGAACAATCCTCTATAACAATGATGATGCTATGTTCTGCCCAGAGGCACATGAATAGTGTCCACATAATCCATTATGATGAAATCATCATTTTAAATTGGGAACCTATCTTAGTTTAGGGTCCTTATGTTGGATATTCCTTTTTCCTTAACATGGACCCCCTTGAGGAGTGATACCTACCACATCCAATATATATGATGTAAAACATCGTAGGATCACATCCTCAGAGTAAGATATTAAATTTCATGATAACATCATTGACACATAACATAAAACTATGGCCTTACCCTAAGAGATGAGAATGCGTTTCCCTATGTATGACTCACATGTGATGACTTCATACCTCTTACCTTGTGTAATAAACATATAATTCTCTATATACGTTCATCAAGGGATTCCATCTTCTCCCTCACCAAGGGATGAAACTCCACCTTTGGGGATGAAATACCCATACATGGGAAACTTCCATGTTTAAGACCAACCCCATCCTTCCTTGCTATAGGATGCGATACCCCCAACATGAATCATCAATGCAGAATCCCCAAATTTTCCTCATTCTGTGACACGAGCATCCCTACTATACAACATTAAGCTATATAGACTGGTCCTATCACAAGAATTTAAACTGTGTAATTTCACTACATGGGTTTTGATGTCGGTCACCTAAAAATGTTACAAAGGACACCTTCCTAAGGTTCAATAATTACCTCATCCAAAGTTTGAAAACTTACCTCATAGGTATATACCCCATTGATCTATCTCAATTGGAAATTATGATCTATCTCCACCAGTCATTAAACTCGTTCTTGATCCGTCTCACTAAGACATTCATATTTTTCATCTCAGTGTTAAATCTTCCCTTATAGGGACATACTCTAATGATCTATCTCAATAGGACGTTTGGATATTTCTCCATAAGATGTTAAAATCATGCCTCGATATGTCTAAACAGAATGTTGTGATATGTCTCCATAGGACGTTAAACTCGTGAATTTATCCCATCTTAATAGGGAATTCTAATTTTTTTCCTGAAAGATAATAAACATGCTCCCACCATGACCATACAATTTGTTAAACCTTCACCCAATGTGTCCCTAAAATACTTTAACCATGTGCCAGTCTCCACAAGACGTTAAACTCATGCCATGATCTAGAATCCTTACCCCATGCAATAGATGTGGGATGCTTGAGGGAAAAGACATGGAAGACTTACTCTCTTAGAATCAATTACCTCGTGATCGACTGGGATGCCTTGGGTTATGCACGTAAGACCCCTCACATGAAATTCCCTCCAAAAGAGGAAGAATTTATTGGTGGCCAATGTACCTAATTTCTAGACATGTCCAGATGTTCTTAGTTTTACAACTCACCCTGACAAAAGGTTTATGCTCTGTCAGGACAAAAATAGTATAATTAACAGGCGTCCACATTGAGATGGTACCGGGAATGAGTTTCATGAACATGAATTAATCTATAAGGGAGACCTAAACTTGGTGAATAATTCCAAGGAGACATCTATGGGAGAAGGAAATGACATTCGATCATCCCGGATTGATCAAGGAGCATTAATCGTCGATGAAAGTGATGAAAGATACCCACCTTTGGAAATTGGAAATGTGGGATAATGTATTTTGCATAAGACACACTGGCGACTCTGGTGAAAGTGTCAGAAACATATACAATGCAATAATATATAAAAATAGCATAGAAAAACTACAAACCAAAACCTAAAAAAATGAATAACCCAAATAATTATAAAATATCAAAAACCACAAATATAAACCCAAAAATAAAAAAAATAAAAACACAATTCAATAAAATATTATATAATTTTAATGTAAAAAGTATAACACATCGAATTTTTTATATATAAAAACTAATATCAAAATTACAATAAATATTAACTTAATAATATAAATAAAATATTAAATTAAATTAAAAATACATGATATTAGAATAATATTATACGTCAAAAACTACTAATAAATTGACAAATAATATTATTTATATAATATAATAATATATATACATATATATATATATATTCATAATATAAAAATTATAATACAATGAAATATTAATAATATATTGAATACAATGTAATAATATATTAATATATAAATTACAAAACAATAATATTTTATTTATAATATAATTATATAAATATATACCATAAAATGTGATAATTTACAAATGAAATTTACTAATAAACAACAAAATTCCTAATTAGTAATTAAATTAAATTTCAATTTCAATTTCAGTATTCTATTTCAAAAATAATAATTTATTACAACCTCTCAAATTGAATTATTTCATCAAATGTTTTTATTAAATTGAAATAATTATAAAAAAGATAATTTAGATAACTTAAAATATTATCTTAATAATAACTTAATAATTAATATAAATTCCTTATAATGTAATAATATTTTAATTTGAAAATTTCTAATAAATTGAAAAATAAAATATTTTATACAATGATATATATATATATATTAATAATATACTAATTAAAATGTAATGATATACTATTATATTAATTAAGAAGAAATAATATTTTATTTAAAATGGAATAATATATTAATATACAAATTGATTTTTTATACAATGCAATAATACACAGACACACAAAAACAATGAAATAATTAAAAAATTGAAGTATCTTATAAATTAAACAATGACTAATTAATATTTAAATTAAATTACAATTTTAATTTTCTTTATAAAAAATATTTAATACAATATAAATTATCAAATTGAATTATTTGAACTAATGTTTTTATCAATTGAAATTAATTACATAACTATTAATATTGATAAATTTAAATGTTTAATTACTATTAAACAACTAATTAATATATATTTTTACCTATACAACAATATATTTATTAAAAAATTACTAATTAATTAAAAAATGATAAATTTTCTACAAATTTAATAATATATATTAATTAATATACAAATATATATTAATAATATATCATTCGCTTATTTTTATTTCTTAATTAAAATTATATAATATATTAATTAATTAATATAATAATATATTAATGTATATTACTATATTAATTACAATATAATGATATATATATATATATATAGCTGTTAGATCCCCATGTGTGACACACATGTTACAGGAAAATTCACAAATAGACTCAGCCTGAGGTATCTACCCTGGGACCATGCCACAAACTTCCACATAACCCTACCACCCCAGCCAACTGCGAGGTTGATATATTTATATATATATTTATATTACACAATTATATAAATATAGCAATTAAAAAAATCACTAATTAATTTAGTAATATATTTTATACAATTAAATATATTTCTTTATATATACACACAATATTGTATGGATTTTTTTTGATGTACCATAACTGAAAAAACCACAACTACAATATTATATGCAGTTATATTGTAAGAAAATTCCAAAAGTGCATTGTAATTTAACAAAATACCACAAATGAATTGTAATTAATTCAATTGATTCAACTAATTTAAATAAATAACATTGGAGTTTCATAGATGGGAGAATAGGGAATTGGTCTTAGGAAACCATTTAGCAGCAACCGCATTGTAATTAATTAAATTAATTGAAATAATTAAAATAACTTACATTGTAGTTTGAAGGATGAGATTTATAGGAATGGGGCTTTGTAAATTGGTTAGCAAGAGGGGTGTTGTGTAAGACTCGTAACCTTCATGGTTGCTTGTGACAAGAATGTTTGTGGAAGATGGTAAGCCATAAAGAAGACCTGTATTCTTCACAATAAACTAGATTCGTTGAAATCTTTATGACTGTCAATGACTATATGAGTCTTGTAAGGTATATATCGATTCCGATACGTGGGAATGGCTTAATAAATCTAAGTTACCATTAAATATAGGGGGAAAAGCTTTATTAGATGCATGTCAAATTCATAATAGGATTGCATCTAGAAAAACTAAGTTATCCCCTTATGAAATTTAGAGAGGAAGAAGAACTAATATTTATTATTTCAAATTGTGGGGGTGTTTAGAATATTATTTAGTTATTGATCCAAAATGAACTAAAATTTTTCCTAAAGAAATTAAAGGTGTTTTTGTAGGATATGTAGAAAATAGAAAAGAATATATAATTATGGATTTATGAGATAATATAATTGTTGAATTGAGGGATGTAGAGTTTTTTGAAAATAAGTTTTATAAAGATGATATGGAGGAAGTGATTCCTCATATCCCTATATCATGTACTCTATCTATTTCAAATAAAATAATATAGAATTATGATGATTATTGAGTTGAACCTAAACGAAGTACAAGAATTAGGAAGGAGAAAAATTTACATCCCGATTTTATTTCTCCCGATTCCATAATTTTTCTTATTGAATGATGTAAAAATAATAATCTTATGAATAAATATCCTATGGTATTTACTATTGAAGATGACCCAATGACTTATAAAGAGTCCATGTCTTCTAGAGATTTGTCTTTTTGGAAGGAAGAAATTAATGATGAAATGGATTCTATTATAGGAAATAATACTTGGGTTATTATGGATTTTCCAAGAGGTTCAAAACCTATTGATAGTAAATGGGTATTTAGAAAGAAATATGATTCCAATGGTAGAATTCAAGATTTTAATGCTAGATTGGTTGCCAATGGTTTTAGAAAAAAAAGAAGGGATTGATTATTTTTATAAATATGCCCCTATAGCTCGAATTACTTCAATAAGAATATTATTTTCTTTAGATTCAATTAATCACTTGTATGTTCATCAAATGGATGTCAAACATACTTTTTTTTAAATGGAGAATTAACCGAAGATATTTACATGGAACAACCATAAGGGTTTTTTACAAGGTAATTAAAACAAGGTATGTAAACTAGTTAAATCTCTTTATGGTCTTAAACAAGCTCCGAAGCAATGGCATGGGAAATTCAATTCTGTTTTTTATCTAATGTATTTTCTCATAATAATGTGGATAAATGTGTTTATTAAATGTTTAAAAAAGAATATGGAGTTATTGTGTGTTTATATGTGAATGATATGTTAATTTTTGGAACCAATATTATTTTTGTAGTCGAGACAAAGAATTACTTACCTTCTATGTTTAAAATGAAGGATCTTGGAATAGTTGATACTATTCTAGTTATTAAAGTTAGAAAACATTATGGAGGTTATTTCTTAAGTCAGTCTCATTATAGATAAAAAATGTATAAATAAATTTGATCATCTTGGATTCAAGGATGTCAATACTTCATTTGATTCTAGTGTTAAACGTTTTATACATACAATTAGAGCTATAGAACAAATTGAATTTGATAGTGTAATTGGTTCTTTAATGTATTTGATGCATTTCACTAGACATGATATTGCTTTTTCAGTATGTAAAATGTGTAGATATACTAGTAATCCTAGTGTGGATCATTGTAGGTGTATAATGATAATTTTTGGATACTTAAAAAGGACCAAACATTTATATTTATACTATAATGATTATATGGTTGTATTAGAAGGAAAAAATGATGCAATTTGGATTACCAGTATTGGTAAAAACCAATCCAATTCTGGATGGTTATTTACTCTTGGAGGTTGTGATATTCCTTGGGCAAGAAACAAACAAACATGTATTTCACATTATACCATGGAGTCAGAGTTTATCGCCTTATCATCATGTGGAAATGAAGTTGAATGGATTTGGAATCTATTATTTGATATTAGATTGTGGCCTAGTCTGGTGCCTCTTATCTCTATTAGTTGTGATAGTGAAGCAACATTATCAAGGGAATATATTTTCATGTACAATGGTAATTCTAGACATATAATTTTGAGACATGATTATGTGAGACAATTGTTAAAATATGGTACCATAACAATTGTTTATGTGAGATCATGTAAAAACCTTGCGGATCCTTTAAAAAAATCTCTACTGAGAGAGGTTATTCGTGTAACTAATAATGAGATGGGGTTAAATCCAATAAAAAAAATAATTTTAGTAATTGTAACCCAAAAATTTCTTTAGGTAGATCCCAATCAAAGTTTTTAATGGGTGAAAACAAGTTACTAAGATGATTATTGATATTGAAATTTTAACTCCATTTTTTTGTGTCAATATCATCCGTCATGACCAGAGGTTGAGTTTTAAACTCTTAACAAAATATTAAGACTCAATGAGTTATGTTCTCTAATAACATAATCACATTGTAATATTTTTTCTATGTGAACATTAGAAGTGGTGCCTCTTCTTACATGAGTTCATGGGTTTAATCCTTAGAGAGTTCCTGAAAAGGATATAAGCACATGGCCTTAAAAGTGCTACAAAATGAAATGTTTGATGAAAGCTCATTATATATATGATTTCTCTAGTTTATCTTTAAGGTTAATAAGTTTAATGTTTCAAAAACTTATATATCTGATAAAATTTGAGATATTGATACTAGGTAAAGGTTTAATTTGATAGATACCTTTATTATGTATAATGACTCACTTGTGTTCTGGAGAATTAATATTTTTGAATAAAAGTGGTGGATTGTTATATATTTATATATTTTATTCAAAATCTTTATTAAAATAAATAGAGTGTTTTTCAAAATTTAACCAGTGTGTCCCTCACCAAGAGCTGTGTCGTTTCAGTTGAACTAATGAATTCTTTGACCGAAATGGTGAGATCGAACCGATGTGTCCCTCACCAAGAGTTGTCCTGTTTCATTCAAACCAAAGTGTTCTTTGACCAAACCGGTGAAATTTGAAATGCTTCCAATTTATAAATAAGTGATGATGAGATAGATTATGGGTTAATTAATTTTCCAATACATGAAATTCTCTAGAGTTCTCCCAACATCAGTGCAGCGGGGCAATCAGAAATTGGTGTTCAATTTTCCCTAAACCCTAGTGAAATCCTCGAGGGATACTTCCACCGAGAACACTACACCATCAAAAAAGTGGTGGATCAAACCATTTTGGATAGTGAATCCAATTCACACATCAAAGTTCTATTTGTCTTCTCATTCTGCCTACTTATTTTCGAACATTTTATTGGAAAGTGGCTTCTTATGAAATATTTTGAAGAATACACTTTCCTATAAGGAACCAACATCAAAATATATGTGAAGAAAGTGATTTTTAAATTAGAATATTATAAGATAATATGTTATGGAAGGATATTTCTTGAAAGTAACCTTACCAAAATTAATTTAAAAGAATTTTCTTTAATTAAAAGAAATTTCCATCCACTAATTACCAAAAAAAGTAGTTGTAGATTCAGAAATTGTTTCCCATATACAACATTTAAGGAATATAATTTTATATTTTTATTATATATGGAAAACGTACCTACCTACTCCTTCATAATTACCATCCAACCAATTATGTGGGATAATTTTATTGGTAATTCTTGGAAATACTTCCCTTATTAACCTTAAGAGACAAGAGGGATAGGACAAAAGGTATATTTCGCAACAACAAACTCATACACAGAAGAAAATACAGATCACTGGAGGTGATTTTTGTAAAAGAAATATTACAGCACTAGGAAACTAACTGATTTTATTTCTTCAGATTAAGTTAATGATTACATCCTTTAAAAACATATTTATTTGGATACAAATTTACAATAAAATAATCAAAGGAAATCTAAACAGAAATAAAAGTACACAAATGGTGTAGTTAGTGCCTCCCAAACCTCTGAAGCCAAACACATCAAGAATTCCTTGTCTGAAGTCACCAAACCTCTGTCATAATAATGTATGGATATTTCCATCAAGAGAATACACTGATTATTATTTCAATAAGTACCCCATAGTTTAGGCTCTCCTTTTACAGAAAAAGTTGAAGGTGTGTATTTGTGTGGTCCGTGTAGATCCTTCTAATTGGTGTTCTTGGTGTCCCCTTTTTGTAGTGTGTAATGGATGATTGAGAGGGGGATAGGGATTATGGTTCATGATTTCAATCAGAAAACTAAATTGATGATAGACTTTTATGGGAGTGGAACATCTGAAGAGGAGTAGTAAACTTGGAGGACATACCTAAAGAACTAGATGACAACAGATATGTGCGGTAGTAGAGAATCTTCTACAGGTGAGACTAGTGCCACATAAGGAAGCATTAGAGTGTTTTGATTCTTTTACACCATTAGAAAAATACATTGATGAATGGATCTTTTATTGGAATTATTTAAAAATTATGAGAAAGATTAACTTTATTAGTGTTTAAAAATGCACCGATAAAATAATATATTTGTTAAAGATTTTTTTAGAAGTGATATAAAGAAACTTTTTTGAAACTTTTTTTAGAAAATATAAAAAGTGAGATTTATCAATTCTATTTTAGTAGTGATAAAATTTATATTTCATAAAAAAATACATATATCAGCAAAAATAATTTTTAATATAAATGAATTTTATCAGCACTTTTTTCCATTTTTCTTATAGTGTGGTGTGCCGCAGATGCGGATGTATCAACTATAATATATATCATTAAAAACCATATATTTATATATAAATATATTTATATTAATATAAATAAATTATATTTTATTAAATGTGAATTATATAAGACTAAATATACATTTACACCTATTATATAAGATATTTAGTGAAAATGAATTTTAAAATAATGGTAAATTAATTTTAATGAATAAATTTATAATTATTATTGAGTAATAGACATTTAATAATAATTAGATGACATAAATATTCATTAAATTGATGAAAAATCCGTGAAAATTTGAAAACATTTTTTGAAACATCAAATGATCATAAATATTTACCCGAGGGTCTGGTTGGGTTTTGCTATATATCAAATCGATGTATGTGAAAATATATATTATATGATTATCAAAGAGATTCTATTCAATATTTTTTGAGTTGAAAAAAGCCCGAAAGACCACCAAAACTGAGTTTTTTTGGGGTATGCCAATTTTTTAATATCTTATGCAATTTGAGCCTAATATAAGGGGGGATCATGTCTTTTTTTAAGGATACTAAATTATTTTCTAGGGTTTAATTTAATGTGGATATTTTAGGGTTTAAATTTTACTATTTTTCCTATTTTACTTTTATTTATAACTAAATATATACATATTTTCATATATTTACATATAATAAATCAGTTGTACAAATAATTATTTAATCATATCTACATAAATATGTATTTTGAAATATACAAACCTTATGAAAATAAATAATTATTATCTATTTTATTGAATATTAAAAATTATCTATTTTGTTTACCTTATAAATATGAATATATATATATATATACATATACAAGTAATGTTTATATATAAGTATGTGAGTGCCAAAAAAAATATATTTCTATGTATATTTTAATATATGTAGATAAATACATATATGTAAGAATTTGTGCATATATGTACGAAATATAAATGTTTAAATGCTTGTGTAAATTTGTCTGTGTCAATATTGTGCAGATACATCATATATAAATGTATTGTTATACATATTTCATTATAATTAAATATAGTATATAAACATATTTACAATAAATATTTATAGATACATTATAATGAAACTATATCAAAATATAAAATTATATCTAAATATATATAAATATATATGTAACTATATAGACGTATAAATATATAGGTAAATATGTTGAAAATTTATATCTAAATAAAAAATATTTTTTTTGAAAAAGTATTTAAAAATAATTATTTAAATACATATAATTATATAAATAAATTAAAATTAAAAATGAATTATATATATATATAAATTGATATATCATAAAATATTAGAAAAATATTGCTAGTGTAGTTGTAAATGTGTTAGGCGATCAAGGCAAGAGGTTTTATGATCAAATCTAGGTGTGGGTAAGGGTGAATGAGGCATAAAAAATGTTTATAAATTGGGTGTAAATTGATGATAAAGGGTGGTGGGCTTAAGCAGCTATGGGGTGGGTACAAATAAGAGACTCAAAAAGATGAGTGGGATCTAAAAAATTATACTCCAATAAAATAGTGCATCAAAGGAAGAAAGAAGATGTATTCTGTAGCCAACCTGAAATGAATAATGCAACCTGATAAAGAAACCCAAATATATATGACTATGTAAAGAAGGTGTTTTTTTCTAAATAAAAAATTTATATAAAAAACCACCTGGTTCAAATCAAATACAACCACAGATAAACACTGATCAGACCTGGAGAATTCTACCGGGTGAAGATATGAAAACTGTGGGAAATAACCATTACTGCACTATGCTGGTGATTGTGAGGAGAGCCACATGTATGGGGTGGAGAGACTGTCGTACGTCTGAAGCCCTAAAAGGATTTCGTTGTTGTCATCGTTGAGCCACACGGGCCACCACAAATGTGCCAACACCTTCCCGATTCTCTTTTATCGGCTATATCATACTTGCACACCTTCAAAAATATGCTACTATAACCTCTTATATAGACACTAAGTCAATATATCCAATTAATGTAGTCAATAATAAAATTTTCCATCCATTAAAATTGAGAATTAACTCTTTATTAATGATAGGAGAAAATCCCAATTAATGTTGATATAAATATCTCCATTAAAATTTTTCTCTATCCTAAATAAATGTGATAGATTCTAAAAATAACTTTTTTCAGAAAGTCAATGAAAGGAAAACATACAACAAGATCATTTGGAAATAAAATAGGTCATTATCTCACCAACCATCACCATTTTCAGAAAATATGACGACACCATTTTGCTATTTTGACAAAAACTATCATCTCCTGCTATAAAAAGAAAACCAAACGCTGAAGTATTGTTCACACCTGTACCTGAACCTTCCTACAAAACAATATGAGATTGAGAAACATATGGCTCTCCCAAAATCATGATCACCACATATGGTAGTTGGTACCATTCAATAAAATCATCCAATAGTAATTGGAATCAATAATTTTCATGTTAAATTGAAAACATGAACCTCCATCTTTGATACCAAATGTTGGAAAAGACAGAAAGCGACAAATGCATAAATAAAAACAAAGACAACACTCAATAAAAATAAATTAATTCCCTTCAAACAAGCTTATAGAACTAAAGACAATGCACAATGAAGATATTTAGGTGTGCAGAAAAATAAATGTTGACACTAGAAATGTTAACAAGGAAAACCCAAAAGGGAAAAACCGTGAGACCTAGTCCAGAAATTAGGATCCACTAATAATTAAAAGTACAACGTAGAGACTAAAAAAGATGAGTGAGATCTCAAAAATAATACTCAAATAAAATAGTGGATCAAAGGCATAAAGTAGATGTAGTCTAAAGCCAACCTAAAATGAATAAAGTATCCTGATAAATAAACTGAAATAGATTTGACCAGTTATATTAGATGTTTGCTGTTAAAATAAAAGGTGAATATTAAAAATTACTAGGGTTGGATCAAAGACTACTATAGAAAAAATCTAATTAGACCTAGAGTATTCCAATAGTTTCAGGTATAAATACTATTGGATATAACTTTTGCTAAACTATGCCAAATATTGTGTGGATGTGACAAATGGGTCCAAATGATAGTACAAACACACTGCCTTAACATGATTGTCGGGTCCTGGCCTGCCAGGTGCCATCGATTGCTCTGCAGAAATGTAGTCTCCACATTGGGCCCACCCACGTGCCCGAACAGGGCATTTAACTAATGAATATCCTCATAGGTCAACACATGTCCTTTCCAATGTGACTTTTCCTCACTCACACACACCATGTGAAACTACATTATTATAACGACCCATACTTTACATACATTGTATTTACTTCAGAATTTAAGCATACTTATTACAACATATAACAAAACCAGGAAAGGACCGTATAGGTATAGTGTCTTTAGAAACTGGGAAACATAAACAACCGGTTCATAAAGCATCTACACTATCTCCCATTTATTTCACCATATCTATAGTCCCTTTTGGAATATCTTACTTAATAACCTTCTTCCTGACCTGGGGAAAGAAAACATACAAAAAGGGAGATCTCAAATGCTCAGTAAGGGTAAACAAAAGAAATATCAATCACATCATATACATAAGAACATAAATTTTGGAAATATTAACCTACAAAAGAAATCATAATCTCATAACATGGGATAAATCATAGTAGTGAAATGTAATCCCAATAATCATAACTTAAAACATAAAACTTTGTGGCATACACACATAATCATAGAGAATCATTTCTTATTAGTCAAGGCTCATTGCCAAGACTATCTTAGTGGACAAAGTCCATTTCTGAACCGAGTTCACTCCTCATTTCAGTCCTATTTCACTGAACCGGTTTAACTTGCCATTCTAGCCATGTCTATCTCATGAGATATAAAATCTTTACTCAATGCATTGGTGGGAGATATAGGTCCCACCCATCTCATAATGATACTATTATTATGTGTTCCACAAAATCATAAACCATACATCATAGCATAACCCATGTAATAAAAATGGGAATCTTAAATATCATGACATCACAAAACAACTCATATAAGATAAAGGAATTCATAAACAAAATTCCATCACAACATAATCAAATCAATGTAATAATAGGTATAGAAATATAACCCTTTATTATCTTAGATGGAAAATAATTTTGATAAGACGCTTGAACTGCATTCTTGAGGAAAATATCCTTTCTACTTCAAAAACATTTTTCCTTTCTTAACATGTCATACAATTTTAAACTAAAATAAGTTTATTAAAAATAAACTTGAAAACTTGTAAATGAAGCTTCTTGGAAATAATGTTTTAAAAATCCATTCATGCCATATAAGTTAAAAAAACATTCTTCTCATACTTTTGTCAGAAAAGTCAAAAAGTACCTCGTACGAAAAATGACAAAAGATTCCTTTCATATCCTTTACTAAAAACTCACCAAAGCGTAAAATTGGAGTTAAAAAATTGTAGGTGGATGGAAACAATATTACATATTTAGGGTACATGTATGTGGATGATAAAATACAACCCATTAAATACCAAAGTATAAACAATATCAGATAAAAATGAGATTGTGATATTTTCCCTTACCTTAGGTCCGATTTGCTTCGTAAGTGTTCGAAACTCATGTATAATGATTTAAATAATGTTATTGACTTATTACAGAATCATACTTATTTTTATGATATCATATATGGTCATATTCTTAGCTTCTTATTAGTAATATTTCATTACTACTTGTTTATTCGGGTGTTTATTACTTTTTGTTCTTATGCATGTTTTGTCGAATAAATTCTTATACTTCTTTTTAGGTTATAAATACCTCATTTAAAGAATGGTATTAGTGTAATATATATCATATTTATTCACTCAATTCATTTATATAATCATTATGCAATGAAGATCATGCAGAACGAGTCGCATCACATCGTGGAGATGGTATTCCGTACGTACGCACGAGTGATGATATCATTACCATGATCGTGGAATTGTATTGGAGTGTATGTATAATATTTCAGAATCAATATAACTTTATAATAGTCATATATAGTCATTATTTACACTATTATACCCATCCAAGTAAGGTGGTGGTGGAAAATAGATTACACCACGACGTGGAGACGGTATTCCGTACGTACGCACGCTCAGTGATTTCGTTTTCCGTAGGATGGATAGATGGTGAAATAGGGTTGTTTCATACTTATAATAACATATCAGTATATTAGTGATACTTATGTTATTACTTCATAATGAAACAACTAAAGAAGAAGAAGTGGAAGAAGAAATAAAGATGAAAGAATCGGTAATGGACATTACCTCTTCTTTGAAGTGCTTCTTTGAGACCTCCTTTTAGGGCACTAAAATTGGTCTTTGAAGAAGACCAGGACCTCTAGGATGTTTCTAGTTAAGTGTAGAGGAGAAATTTGAAGGGGTTTTCCAATCTTGAAGGCTCAATGTGGTGTGAGGAAGAGGGGGAGGAGGTGCCCTTTTATAAGGGAGGAGAGGGGCTCCTTTGGAAAAACTAAAAATATTATTTTATTATAAAGTCATGTTCGGTTTTTAATAGCTCCAAATTGATATATTTCAAATATAAGGTAGGTATGGTTCGAAATCCTCTCATACAATAGAATTTAGACAATTTTAGGTTCCTATTTTAACCTTATCATTTAGATTTAACATTAAGTTAAATAATTTTACTTTTACCGTGTCTTCTTGTGTTCTTATACTATAAGGTTAATAAACTTAATATAAGCAGCCAAACGAACCCCAAGTTGTTTATTATTAATATATATAACCTTATCTAAGTCATTTTGCCGAACCTTAGATTTTTATGAATAAAATAATAATTAATAATATAATATTTTTTTTAAAAACTATTTATGTCAATTTTGACACTATTTAGTAATTGATTTTTGTGTAAAATCATAAGAGAATGATTAGTTATAAAAACGTTAATTAAATAAATAATAACATGTCATATTGACCTATAAAATTAGTTTAATTCATAAAAAGTCTGAAATTATATTTATTTGGGTATTTATAACATCAATTATGTCAATATTTTATTAATAAGATAATTACTTCATCATTATTGTGTCATAAATAAATTAACTTATTTAAAGTCTAAAAATTACAAATAAAATATCATTATGTAGGAAATCGTTTTATATTTCTAATGAGTATTTATAGTCGAATTTATCTTATGTATAACCCTATATTAAAAATTGTTTTCTTATTAAACATTGATTTTAACTATTTTAACCCTTCTTTAAATAAATTAACAATAAATGTCCTAATCTAATCCAAGTGGGCCTAAATGGTCATATATTATTAATAAGGTTGTTTTTGGTTTAATTACACTTATCCAATAGAATTAGGACATGTGTTAGGGTAATACTATCATTTTTACCCTTAATTACCCTATTTACTTTTAATCGTGGTAAAAAAAGTAAAAAGTTACTATTCACCAAAAATTATTTTCATCTCATTGAACCAAATTTTACTTACTGACATCAACCGTGTCTCAAGGTTTTTTGAAATTCCACTCAAAGAAGCAGTAAAATTATGTTTTATGAAAAATTCAGTTTTTTAACTACCACTTAGTGGTTTCACTATTCATCAAAAATTGAAAGTTTTCAGAAAAATACCAAAATTTCACCCTAGGCTAATTTTGATATTCCGAATCCAAAAATGAAGTCCATTTTGAAAAATAAAATTTATAAAATTTCAAAAAGTGGTTATTACTATTCATAACGGCTAGTTTTAATAATATTTTAATAGCATATCGTTGTTTAGTGAAACTCGGTATTGCATACGACGCAAGCTATTGAGGAAGGTCACGATTGCGTGTAAAGAAAGCCAAGAAAGTGATGTGTGTGGTGAAAGATTCCTTTGATGACTTATATAACATAAAAAAAATATTTCTCATAAAAGTCTCGGGTGTTACAATTATGTCTTGAACACTACTCTAGGCCGAGCACGCTTAACTGTGGAGTTTTAATCCACCAGGATCCTGAAAAGGAAGGTTCACCTTGTTGACATGAGTCTTTTCATTTAGTTATTTATCCTTTAATCATTCTTGGGTGTTACATTCACCCCCCATTTAGAGCACAACATCCTTTTCTCTGGGCCCTATATCTCAACCCAGGCAATGAACCATTCTTAATGCTATGTTCCTCCTCTGACACCAAATGTGACAACTAGGGCCTAATGGATGCACATACACTCTGCCTTAACATGGTCATCCGGTCCTGGTCCACCAGGTACCACCAGTTGCCCCGCGAACACGTGATCCCCACCCTAGGGCCCACCCATGTGCCCAAACAGGTCATATGACTAATAATAATCCCCATAGGTCATCTCATGTCTTTTCTAGTGTGATTTATCCTCACTCACACACACCATGGGAAACATCTTATATGGTCACCCATCTTGAACACTACTATAGGCCACACACGTTTAACTATGGAGTTCTAATTAGACAGACTCTTGAAAAGGATGGTGCACCTTGTTGACACAAGTCATATCATTTAGTCATTTAACCCTTTATCATTTTGGGGTGTTACATAGGAGTGTCACACATCTTGGGTAAATAGATTAACACACATATCAAGCCCTAAAAAGGACACTGTTGTCATCATCATCGAGTCACATGGTCCAATGAAAACCTAGAAACCCCTTCCCAATTTTCTATTGTCCACTACATCGTGTTGGAAAGCCTTTGAAAATGGGTTACCACATCCTATTATATAAAAAAAATCCATATCTCTAATTAATTTAGTTAAAATTTATTTTTTGACACACATATATTTGGTCGATGTGCATCCTCTTTAGTTTTACTGGATTTTTTGGAGGGAAATCATTTATTTTTTATGCGTGTTTTATTTGATGTTGTTTGTGTGTTTGTTGCTTTTCATATATCCTAACATGTTGGTGGGATCAAGTAGGTGTGGGGTGGGTGAACAAGGCACATAGTGCTGATAAAATGGTGTTGGAGCATTGCTAAAAGGGGTGTGATGGACGATTTTTTTTTAATTTTTTTGATTTTTTTCTCTTCAATATTTTTTATGTTGATAGCTGACCTTCGTCAATTATTTCTTATTGCAGATAAAGGAATTGATTTTTTAGGGTGCTTAGTCCATAAAATATTTTAGCACCAATGATAGCTATTTTGATTACTGATAAAATCATATTTTGTACTATTAAATATCTACTTGATCTTAAGATTCTTGGGAGATCCTAGTTTAGTGAGAATGTTTCCTATGGATAGTTTCCTTGGTCAGGTTTTACATCAATTTTCATTCACATTCTTTGTATTATTTCTTTTATACATTTTAATGTAGGTGGTGATTGATCGTGTTGTCGAGTGCATCAAATTAGTTGTTTAATTTTGACTAGAATTTCTGCAGTATAGAAACAACCCTAGGTCGTCTTTCGACGAAGACTTAGATCATTAATTTAAAAAGAGGGTTTTGATTATGAAAGTAGAAGGTGAATGATGTTTTTTAAAACTTGGGGGTTTTATTATTAAATATGAAAATAAAAAATGAAAGTGATAAAACAATTTAGAGATTAACAGAATTAATTAAGCGTGATCAACCCGAGGTACTCTCATGATGTTTATCCTTCATCGCTTCATGATATAGGGTTATGATATTTTAATCCATAGTTTTTAATACCTAGAACCATAATGTTACTGAGTTTATACTAGGATACCTACTAGGGTTCAGTCAAAAACACAGAATGATTCACTGGACACCGCCGATGATTGGGTGAATTGTGTTTGACTTCATAACCGAAACTCACCAAGGAAACACACGAAGAACTTGATGCGCTCTCCTGGTTTGTATGTTATTTCTTTGTGATAACATGATATAAATGTACATGGACTTGAAATTTCTTATGTGAGTTCAATTGACCAATATGAACCACACATACACCGCGATTGAATGGGGGAAAAGAAAGTGGTGAACGGTGTGTGAAACCTCACATGAATGGGTACCCCCAAACATGATCATATGAGTTGAGCATGACATACCAGTACATAACTCAATAAAAAAATAATAAGGGATGATGAAAAACAACACAACAACCGGGAATTCAAAAGATCATTCAAATATTACAAACATAAAGCTTGGGGTTTACATCACGTTCCTCCCCGGGTGATCACAAGGGGTTTAGAAACCCATGGGAGAGGAAAAAGAAGAAGATGTTGAAGTAGAACTTCCCATAGCCTAAAAAAATTCTATGTATGTTGAAAGGAATACTTGGGAACTCCAAAATGGAAGGACCTTTCCTCCTGGCTGAACTTGAAAATGGGGTGCCCATGGTGCCTTTTTATAGCCAAAATGGGAAGTGGTTTTGGGTACCCAGATTTTGAAAAACCACTTGGAGAAAATTTTTCTGATAGCAGACTGTTGAATATCCCTTTTGAAAAAATTGGAATTCTGTAGCCTCATGTCTTATCTATCACCACCAAAAGGTTGGCACCATTTGGACAAATACAGCTCAAGATATTTATAAAATACAGAACACCACTTTTGACTTTGTGCATATTCGGTGTCTTGGACAGATCAGTTCCGATGGCCCCCTTAGATTTCGAATCAGGATTGGGTTCCTTGATATGAAAGGTATTGTATTAATGTTTGGATCTTCCGACAAAATATCTGCCCATTTGGATGCACGTAATTTGATTAATATTGAAAGCAGTGGACAGATGTTCATGGATTCATGCCATTTTGGCCCATTTTTCTTCCACCTCATCAAGGGCCCTCCAAATCATCTCCACCTACATTGGAATAATAAAAACAAGTAACATTTACCATTATTATATTGATTAACATTAATTAATTGATTCAAACATAAAGTGAAATTTATTATTATATTTGGAATATTCATTACAATACTAGTTTAAAATAGCGGTGTAAGGGTGGAATAAAACCGTGAATCGTGGTACGATCAGTGATCCATCCCTGTACATGTAGGCCATAAGGTCAACTCACTTAAATCGTATTGTACATTCACTACTGTTCGATTATATTTCCATTGAATTTTTATGATTAATTTTCAATTTTTTTTAGAATATATTGAATTAATTCAGATGTATTTTTAATTTAAGTGTATATATTAAAACACTACAACATAATATAAAATATCCATTTCATCCCTTTATCAATGCTAAAAATCATTGATAAATGGGGAAATTTAATCATCACTATCTAAAAACACTGAAAATGGTAACCTATATCAGTGCTAAAAAACACTGATAAAAGGGAAACCTTTTAAATTCTTTTTAGCACTGATAAGGGTCCCCTTTATTAGTGCTAAAAAGCTTTTTTTTATCATTAAAAAAAGGTTTCCTTCATAAAAACATTATATATTATAATAAATCATATTTTTGTATAGAAATAAATTTACATTGATATAGATATAATATATTTTATTAAATATTATTTATATAATACAACATATGTCTTTTTCTCTTAGTATTTTGAATATTTATTGTAAATTATTTTATAAAGTTAGTAAAAAATAATATTAATTAAACATATAAATTTAATAATATTTTAAATATAGAAAAATATTAATTAATTAATTAATTTCTTTAGATAATTTGAAAATAAGACATCAACTTCATCCAGCCATAACATTTGTTCTAGGTGTCTATTTAGGATCCACGAGATGTCAAATCTATCTTGAAAAGAGGTCTATGCCTTAGTAATTTTCCGAAACCCCGATCACTATTTTTTTTAGAAAAAAGGCTCAAAAGTTCTCTAAAAACGAGTTTTAGTTGGGCCATCCTAATTTTTGATTATTTGACAGAATTTTAGCTTTGTTTAAGAGAGAATTATTTTCTTTTTTTTATTGGGGGTTGAATTTATTCTCAGGGATTTCATTCATATATATATATATTATAGTTTGTAAATTTTATCATTTTTCATATTGGATTTATATTTATAATTATATATATATATAAATATTTTAATTTATTTAAATATATAAAATTAAGTTTAAATAAATATCAAACCTTATTTACATGTAAAATATATTTTCAAAAATATAAAAAATATGAAAATAATTATGATCCATTTTATTTTAAAAAATATAACCACTTTAATTACCTTATAAAAATATATGAATATATAAATATATACATACCTAAAAAAATGTATATATAATGTATATATATAAATATAAGTGTGTGTATTAGTAAATGAATATATATTTATGTGTATATTCAAATAATATATGAAATTAAATATTAATATATATATATATATATTAAAATAAGAGTATATTGAATATATATATATTAAATATGTAAATATATTACTAGTAAAATCCTTTAGGCTATGGGCATGTGTACTTGTTATGTGAATCTATACATATTTTTATCTTTATAAAATGAAAACAATATATACTAAAATATATATACATTATATATATAGACACACACACAACCACACACACACACACACAATTTCTCTCCCCCTCTCTCACATGAACTAACACACACACATAAAAGTATTTACAAAAAATATAAATTTTATAAATATCAAAATTAATCAACATTGGATTTAGAGTCTCAAATCCATGACCCAAAAAAATCAATAAAAGAAAAACTATAATGAAACACACTAAGAGATGTAACACATTACAAGTACCCAATGATAAGCATAACCAAAGACCACAAAAAATAGTTAAATAAAATTGGGCCATAGTCCATGATTATTGGTGTTTCAAGGAATTATTCATGCTTCCAATGATTGGGAATAAAATTTAAATTCACCCAAAATTCCCACTAATCTTTGGACCAAGACCCATAATGCCTTGTTGTTTCATCTTATACAGAAATAGACACTTGGGTTTTCCATGGGGACAAGACACTCCAGAATCAATTCCAGTACCTCCCACTTGTGACACAACATTATTTAAGTCCATTATTTCTCATTAGGTTATCAGTGACATGTGCCCCCATCCCAAGGATATTTACAACCTTCTCCTCAGGTCTTCACCAGCTAGCTGTGCATTGCTGTGATCAATGTGGAATCCAGATATCATCTCCAATCCATGTCGTGGGGTATTTACCTACTCACTATGTATTATGGTTGAAACCATCTTCCATTCAAGGTTATTTCTAACCTACTCACCATGTATCAAGGTTGTTTCTGACCAGTTCCTGATCACTATACCCACCATCGAGTAGATTCCGAGTTACCAAGTCAGGTTTCTCTATGGACATCTCCGGACTTCACCTCAAATTCCTCCTAAAAATTTTATCACTAACCCATTCCCTTCGTCATTTCCAGGGTCCTATACTCTCCTAGTCTTGTAGTCTTCCAGTGATATCTCTAACAAGTAAACCCCAAGAGGTTTCACCTTCAGCCTCACCATTGTTCCCCCACAACTGATGATATCATTCATATATGGAAAAGTATAAGGACACAACCTCAAAATATTACATAATCTTGAGCTATGTAAAGAATTATACATTAAGTATGTTTTCAAGTTTATATTTTTAGAGAATTAGGCCATAAATATTACAATTCATCTCAAATATTACAAAGTAGAGACTTCTACTCTCACAATTGTTTTTCCATAAAAATAAAACTCCTTAAATAAACAAGAATTATCTTCTTAATAAGAATATTCTTGAATTATTATATTCTCTTACCCTTCCTTTTACCATGTGAAAAACATTTCAAAAACTTGGGATGAGCATAAAAATATCAGTGGGGGTTATAAAGAAGGAAAGAAAACATTAGTCCATCAATACATACAAATCAAGGAATTCATACCATTTAATCAAAAAACATAAGATCTTTAACATACATCACAAAATCGTAATATTTATGAATAAAACATTGAAATCATTAATTATAAAGGTAACTTGTGTCATCCATAACATACTTACAGTTTAGCTTTCACAGTTACATAGGGAGTTACATTTGGAATCCCCATCACATTATATTACCTAAATCTATTAGGATAATCATTAACGTTTACCCCCATCTCATTACTCAATTCATTGGAGAGATATCTTGGGATAACTCATCCTAGATTTATCATGGAACCACCCGTATACGTAAACAATTCCCAAGAACCATAACATAATCATAACACATAACACAAGGAATCCAAATAAGTAAAAATAGTATATGGTATTTATTTTCCATTTAAATACATTATGTATTGGTAAGGAATCCAAATATCAAATAATGCTCGCAGTGGAGGAAAGGACGTTGTCACCGCATATGTTAAAAAGAAGCATTCCCTTTTTCATTTAGTAAAACTCTTCATAAAAAAATATTCCCATTGAATGAAATTAAAATCTAGAGGTGTTTATACATCATATAAAGGAAAGTCAAGTATAAATCAATGTATTCCTCAATGAAAGGATATTGAGATGAAGTCCCTTACCTTATGTCCGACTTGTCTTGTTCGTTATTTATCTCCCTAAATAATAAAATTAATTTAATTATACTTGATTCAGAACCTTTTTCATGTTTATTATTCTTTTAATAACACTAATTAAATTTATATATAATTATTAAAGTTCATATCATACTTTTTGTAGATGTTTGGTACTTGAGCCAAAAAACGAACTTGTTATAATTACAAATTGTCCATGTGGTCAAAATTCCATTATATCCAGACTTATATTCATGATTTAAATATAATATATGCCCACTATATATTTATTTAGATCCAGTATATATATATATTTATAATATTCCATAACATTTTGATATCAGAAAATGAAATGCACCATTCATGGAGATGGTAAGCCTTACGTACGCATGAACGCTACATTCATTTCTTTTTTATTTTTAAAGGAATGAAAACTAAATGATAAATAGGTATATTATAATTAAAATATAATATATACATTATATATGTTACATAATTTCATTAATTACATCCTTTATTTATTCCATGTATAGCATGAATGAGTCATATCATTTTGAGGGGGCGGTAGTCCGCACTTCCTCAAATGAAATTATCATATTTACGTGTTATAAAATGCATAAAGGTATGATTTAAATGAAAATACAAAGGATAGAGATGATATAAATATAATATATACCATATATAAATATAGTTCCATCATAATGGCCACCATGAGAGTCGGTAGGAGATAATTGAACTACCATCATTTTGTGAGGTAGTAGTTCGCCACCCAGAAAAATAGTTTGTTCTAAATCCGTTAGATGAAGGTGTGTGTGAGTGTAAGTTGAATAAATGGAATAAAAACATTCTATTATACTTAATATAACTATTTTTTTGTATAATAATTGAATAAATAGAGGTTATAGGGTTGGATAAGTGAAATAAATGAAAGAAGCATGAGAGAAGACATTACCTCAAATCGGGTTACGCCTTTTGATTTTAGCTAAAAAGCCTTATTGAATTTCCTTTTGTCCAAGGTAAGGGTTCTATGAGTAATAGAGGTATTTTTGGAGCTTATTTGGGAAGATTTTGGATGAAACAAGGGAGTTTGAGAAGTGTGAGTAAGGGTTAGATGCGGTGGCCTTTTGTAAGAGGGAGGAGGGGCACTTAAGGAATATTATGAATTATTTTATTATAAATAATAGTTCATTTATAAATGAGGAAAATTTTAGTTAGTTATAATATAAGAGGAATATAAGTCTTAATAAAATCATCTAATATTAATTAAGATAGGTTTTGGATATTTTTTAATCCTTATCGTTTTTATTTAACCCATTTTTACTGTTACTGTTTTATCAAGCATTTAACACTTTAACAATTAAAATAGTTACTAAAACATGAAAAATATCCAATTAGAGAGTCAATAATAAAATTTTAGACTTATGATAACTATTAAAAAAAATTATATTTTTTGAAATTTTATAATATTTAATAAACTATTTTTTATTTTAAAATATGAATTATGTCAATTTTGATTGTATTCATAACATTACTTTTTTAAAAATCCATAACAACTTGATTAATTTTAAAAAATTAATTAATATAAATATAACATGTAACTATCATCAAAAAAATTTGTGGATGACATCAAAATAATCTAATTACATTTATTTTGACATTTATAATATCATTTATTTGAATCCTTTATTAATGAAGCAATCAGTTCATCATCATTATGTCATTATTAAATTTATTTATTTAATTTATAAAAATTAAATATAAAATTACATGATGTATAAAATATTTTTAGATATCTAATGACTATTTATAGTTGAAGATATCACTTATATAACCACTTATAAATTTTTTTAGTAAAAGATATATGATTATGTTATATTTTCCTTAACTTTAAATTAAAAGTAATTAGATGTCATTTTCACACAAAAGTGGCTCCAGGTGGTCCTAAAATGGACCCAATGATTCTCATGGTAGGGAATACCTCATACAATAGGGTTAGGAAATGTGTAAGGGTAATTTAATATTATTATAATATTAAATTTTAACCTTATTTACCGGATTTACCCTTTAACCATGGTAAATAAAATATTTACTGAAATTACTATTCATAATGTCTAAAAATAAAAGTTACCTATTGAAAAAATTTAGACCTCATGATTCCAAATATATAATCCATTTTTCAAAATTCAATACACATAATCGGAAGAAATTAATTTAAAATTAATTCTCGTTGTCAAAACCAAAAAGTGTGTTTTTAAAAAGTAAAAACTACCAAAAGATTGACATGAGTTTATGTCCAATTTATGAGTGAAATTATTTAAAATGACCAAAATTGTATTAAATGGTAAGAATATAATCCAATTACACTTTAAAACCAATTAAAAGTACAATCTAACTATATAAATAAATTAGATTAAAAAGCAGTTTTGAATTAAAATGCAGTATTTTTCACTATTAATTAAAAAGTGGACTTTATTAGAAAAATGCCTAAATCTCATACAAAGTAAATTTTGATGGTATTATTATAAATAAGAATTTTATTTTGTCAAATGGAACATATAATAGTTACAATTTTTTTTAAAAAACTTCACCATGAAAAGGCATTAAATAGACCTTTTAAAGAATATTAGAGTATCTATGCTTAAAATTATATTAATGATCATTTTCTGTCTCTAATTTTTTTTTGGATAAATGTAAAAACATTTAGAAAACATGTTTAATCATAATATGGTTTTTTTGTTCTTTCCTGCTAACACAATGGTGAGTCATTAACTACCATTTAAAATAATAATATTATATTATTATTTTTCTGTATAACTCAACATTTTGTACAACATAAGATTTCACAAAAATATGTTGTTGTGTGTTGAGTATGCTATCAAAAATATCATCCCCTTTAAAAGGAAAATTAATATTTAATTCTCAAATATTAATAAATATGAAATTTTCTTATTATTTATTTACCTGGGATGTTATATCTTTATCCAATTTATGGAAATTATTTCCTCACAACTTTATTTACTTATCAAATAAGTGGCGGGGGGGCGGGGGGGTATTTATCCCTCTTATCATTTTCATATTCCCATGTTGCCTCTTCAACCATATGGTCTTTCCACAAAACCTTTACCTAATGAATTACCTTATTCTGGGACACTTGCTCCCTTCGGTTAAGAGTATGGACTAGTTGTTCCTCATAAGAAAGATTCTCTTCCAACTGAACTTCCTATGGACTCGAAACATGAGATGGATCTGGAATATAATTTCTCAACATTGAAACATGACAAACATTGTGTACCTGGGAAAAACTTAGAGGTAAATCCACTCTTTAGGCAACTGATCTAACTTTCTCCATGATTTTATAGGGTCCAAAGAACCTTAGACTCAACTTTTCCTTCTTACCAATGTGCATCACACTTTTCATGGAGAATATTTGAGAAAGACATGATCACCTACCTCGAAAAAAGATCCTTCCTCTAGTTATCCGCATAACTTTTCTGCCTACTATGAGCTGTTCTCTTGTGCTTCTGAATCAACTAAATTTTTTTTCCATCTATTCTACCAATTCTGGTCCCATCAACTTCCTTTCACCTACTTCATCCCAAAAAGTTGGAGTTCAACACCGATTTCCATATAATCCCTCAAATGGTGCCATCTGTATACTGGATTGAAAACTGTTATTTTTTGAAAACTAAACCAAAGAAAGATGTTGGTCCCAACGCTCCTAGTAATATATTGAAGAAGCATATAGCATATCTTCCAAGGTATGAATTTTTCATTCCAACTGCCTATCTGATTGCTAATGAAAATCTATAATAAAATTTAATTTAGTACCCAATGACTTTTGAAGGCCCTTCCAAAAGTTAGAAGTTAACCTGGGATCACAATCAGATACAATGGAGAGAGGAACTCCATGTAACCTGAATATCTTTTTAATATAAAATCGATAGGGTTGATCTAGAGATAGAGTATCTCAAATAAAAATAAAATGAGCAGATTTAGTCAATCGATTAATAATAACCAAGATTACATTTTTACCATGAGAAGTCTTTGGTAATATGACTATGAAATCCATAGACACATTTTCCCATTTCCACTTTGGAATTGGAAGAGGCTAAAGCATACCTTTTGGTAACTGTCGTTATGCTTTAACATGTTGAAAAGTTAAACTCTTCAAAATAAAGTCCACAGTATCTCTTTTCATTCCATCCAACTAGTAATACTCCTGAAGATCTCTGTACATCTTAGTACTACCGGGATGAACGGAAAATAGAGAACTATGAACTTCACATAATAACTCTTTCATCAACTGGGAATCACAAGGACCACAAAATCTCTTTATAATCCTCAAAACAAAGTCTTTATGAATGTTAAATTTAGGTAACTTACCATTATAAACCAAATCTACCTTTTTCTGCAACTCACTGTCTTCTTTCTGTGCTTTCTTTATTTGTTCTGCCATAAAATTCATAAAATCAAAAACCCAAGGGTCTCGTTCCAAACGTAGCATGGTTAAGGTAGGATTATTCTTTCGAATCAAAGCGACAACCACTTTATTTTCCTTTCATGGATGGTAATGGATCATATAATCATAATACTTGTTTAATTATAGCAATTTACTTTTTCTCATGTTTAATTATAACTGATTGAATATATACTTCAAACTTCTGTGGTCAGTATATATTTCACATTTTACTCTAGACAGATGATGCCTCCAAATTTTTTAAGTAAAAACTATAGTATCTAATTCCAAATCATGTGAATGGTAATTTAACTAATGAGGTTTCGACTAACGTAATGCATAAAAAATTACCCGATCATTCTTCATTAGGACACAACCAATTCCTTTCAACAAAGCATCACCATAGATAACAAACTCGCCATTTCTTTAAGGTAATTCCAATACTAGAGAATTCACGAATCTTATTTTCAATTCTTGAAAACAATCATCAAATTATTCTATCCAGATAAATACAACACCTTTTCAAGTTAACTTAGTCATTGGGCTAGATAACCATGAAATATTTTCATAAAACCTCCAGTAATAACCTATTAAACCAAGAAATCAACGAATCTCAGTTACATTTTAGGGTCTTGGACATCTTTAACAATGTTTATTAGCAATAGCAATAGTTATGACATCTTTAGAAACAATGTGACCAAGGAATGAAATTTTTTGTAACCCAAACTCACACTTTCTGAATTTCCCATATAGTTTCTTTTCTTTTAATGTTTACAAGAAAACCCTGAAATGACTGTCATGATCCTATTTACTTTTGGAATAAAATAAATTATCATCAATAAACACAACAAAAACTTATCCAAGAACTCACAAAAAATTATATTCATAAGATCCATGAATATAGTAGGTGAATTCGTTAACCCAAAAGGCATAACTAAAAATTCATAATGGCCATATCTAGTATGAAACATGGTCTTTGGAATGTTTTATTCCTTTAATTTAAACTGATGGTACTCTGACCTCAAGTCAATTTTATAAAAATACTAAGCTCCCTGGTGTTGATCAACAAATCATTGATAAGAGGTGAATGATACTTGTTCTTAACATTGATATTATTCAAGGATCTATAATCAATGAAAAGTATCATTGAACCATCTTTCTTTTTAACAAACAAGATTGGAGCACCCCATGGTGATGTGCTAGGTCAAATGAAACCTTTATCAAATAACTCCAGCAATTGCATCTTTTACTCTAAATGTTCAATTTGAGACATTTGATTAGGGGGTTTTGAAATTGGCTTGACATCAGGAACTAAGTCAACTATAAATTCAACTTCCCGGTTAGGTATTATACTGGGAAACTCATCAGGAAAAACATCAAGATACTCATTTACCACTGTCACATCATTAATCTAAGTAGTTCATTTGTTTTCAAAAATATGTTCAAGGTAACATTTATTTACATCTTTTACTAGAATCTTATCTTCATGATATGTTATCAAAAGTATGTGTTCATTCTTGTACACAAACTGAATATTTTTGAAAAGAAACCTCTTTAGCTATGCATTCAATCTTTGCATGATAAACGAACATACAATCCATACCCAAAATAACATCAAACTATACTAGAGGGAAGACAATAAGGTTTGTAGGTAGATTCTTTCCGCACATAATTACAAGAAGTTTCTTATATTTTATTTTTGTCTCAACATTTTCTCAAGTTGTTTTTACCACAAGTTCAAGATTCATATCTTGATATGGAATTCCCAATTTTCACGAAAATTTCTTAGAAATGAAAGAATTTTTATACCCTAAATCAAAAAAGACATTGGCCTAATCTGAATAATCAAACAGTGAACCCAATACTACTTCATTTGATTGCCCAACATCTGCTGAAGTAGTTTCAAAGGATTTCACCATCCATTTCTGCTTGTAGTCTGACCACTTTCCCCAATGTTGAGTTCTTTATTGGAAAATCATTTTCATAATGACCCATTTCATTACACTTAAAACTTTTTTTCTGAATGTAAATCATATTTTTTCTTAGAATCACCCTGATATTTTTCAGTGAAATTATGATCCTTATGTCCCATTTTACCACATCAGAAGCACTTAAGAGAATTAAAAAGGAATTATTGAGTGTTCTTTTTACCACAATTTTCAGAAACTATAAACATAAGTTTCATACCATCATAATTTTTTTGAAGAGTTCTCACCTTTCATCTACCACCTCAACCTATTATTCTATTATTTTTCAAAGAAAACCTGATCATCTGCAAAATCCATTTCCACCTTCTCCTCACATCGAACAAGTTTTTCCTAACTTTTAAAATCATGTGAAGCTAAATCCCTTTGATACTATAGATTTAATCCTGAGTAAAAATGATTGATTTTACTACCAAGATCTTGTATGAAATTTAGAGCATTCCTTTCCAGTCGAGTGAATTTTTCTTCATAAGCCGCCACTGAGTCATCCTACTGCCTCATTTCCAATAATTATTTTTCCATCCAAAGTCTAAATGCCTTAGGAAAATATTTCTCAAGAAACATACCTTTGAATTCATCCCAAACAAGAGAGTCAATCTCCTCACTATCCCTAATATTTTTAACCATCAAAAACCACTGATCGACTTCACCTTCAAATAGTAAACAGAAAGACTAACCTTTTGATGTTTTAAACACCCCATTACATCAAAAATCGTTTTTAGTAATTTAATCCACCCTTATGCTAGCACATGGTAAGATGATCCTCTGAATGATGGAGGATGTTGCCTCTTAAAATGTTCTACTACCGAAATGTTCTTTTTGGTTGATATAGCTGATCTCGTGCCTAGATACCACCACTATTTATAGATTGAGCCAACTGTTCCATCACTGCAAAAAACTATTCAGTTCAGATTCTGACCATCTCAAGTTGTTGATTTGTAAGGTTGTTTTTCTCCTGATGTCGTCCCATTATTGCTACCATGTTTCATCTGTGGAAAACCATTCTGAACATAGAAATATCTTAGGTGAAGCAATATCGTAAACTGTAAATGCTATAATATTTCAATATTTCCATTATTTTAATTTATCGATATTAATTTAACAATACCATAACTCTTAAAGTTGTCTAAACCAACCTTTGATACAAACTATAAGGATCCATCCTTAACACATTACATAATACTGAGCTAAGTCAAGAATTCTACATTTCGGATCTTTTCAGGTTTATAGTAATAGAGAATTAGGCCATAATTATTACATTTCATATCAAATATTAAAAAGTATACACTTATACTCTAAACATATTTTTTAATAAAAATAAAACTCTTTAAATAAACAAGAATTATTTTCTTGAGAACAGTCTTCTTTAATTCTACCATTCTTTTACCCCATGAAAAACAGTTCAAAAACTTGGGATGAGAATAAAAATCTCAATAAGGGTTATAAAACAAGGAAAGAAAACATTTGTCCATCAACACATACAAATAACCGAATTCATAATTTTCAATAAAATAACATAATCTCTTCAACATACCTAAAAAAATCACAAGATTTATGAATAACACATAGAAATCAAAAATCATAAAGTTAACTTGTGGAATCCATAACACACTTACATTGTAGCTTTCACAACTACATATGGAGTAACATTTGGAAACCCATCACAATATATTTACTAAATATATTATGAGAAACATTAACATTTACCTTCGTCTCATTACACAATGCATTTTAGATCTATTTCGGGCTCACCCTCCCTAGGTTTAACATGGAACCACCCGTATATGTAAGCAATTCCCAAGAACCATAACATAGTCATAACACATAACACAAGCATAAAGGGAAGATAAAATTTCCACATTGTAATCATAATATAGTAGTTCAATATATTGATATAATAAATCCATTATCAAAACCATCTTCAATACCAAAGTACATAAAAAGAGTACGTGGTATTTATTTTCCTTTTAAAAACATTACGACTTGTTAAGGAAGCCAAATATTAAATAATGCTTGCGGCGATGGAAAGGTTGTTGTCAACGAGTACATTAAAAAAAATTACCTTTGTCATTTAGTAAAAAAAATCATAACAAAAAATATTCCCTTTTAAATGAAATTAAAAGTCAAATGGGTTTATAAACTATATAAAAGAATGCCATGTATAAATCAATGTATGCCTTAATGAAAGGAGATTGAGATGAAGACCCTTAACTTGTGTCCGACGTGTCTTTTTTGTTTTTTATCTCCCCGAATAATAAATTTAAGTTAATTATAATTTATTTAGAAAAAATTTCAGGTTTATTATTCCTTTAATATCACTTATTACATTTCTATATAATTATTCAAGTTTATATCAGTCTTTTTTTCAATGTTCGGTACTTGAGTCAAAAATGAACTTGTTATAATTACAAATTGTCAATGTGGTCAATAGTCCATTATCTCTAAAATTATATTCATGATTTAAATATCATATATATCTAGTATATATGTATTAATATCTAGTATATATGTATTTAGAATAGTCCATAACATTTGGATATAATAAAATGAAATGCACCATTCATGGAGACGGTAAGCCGACGTATGCATGAACACTACTTTCATTTGTTTTCCATTTTTAAAGGAATAAAAAATAAATGATACATAAGTATATTATAATTCTAGTATAATATCTATGTTATATATGTTACATAACTTCATTAATTTCTTTTTTATATGTTCCATGTATATCATGAATGATTCATATCACTTTGAGGGGGCGATAGTCCGCACTTCCTCAAATGAAATTATCATATTTACACGTTATAGAAATCATAAAGGTATGTTGTAAATGAAAAATATAGAAGAATAGAGAAAATATAAATATAATATATACCCTACATAAATATAGTGTCATTATAATGTCCACCATGATAGGCGGTAGGAGATAATTGAACAAGTATCGTTTCGTGAGGCAGTAGTTCACCGTCCACAGAAACAGTATATTCTAAATCCACTAGATGGAGGTGTGTGTGAGTGTAAGATGAATTCTGGGAATAAATAAAACGTAGTATATTTAATATATAGGTGTTGTCAGAAAATAATTGAATAAATAGAGGTCATGGGGATGGATAAGGGAAAATAAATGAAAGAATATTGAGAAAAGACATTACCTTATATCGGGTAACTCCTTTTGATTTAGGCTAAAAGGACTTCTTGAATTGTTGTCTGTCCAACGTAAGGCTTCTAGGAGTAATATAGGGATTTTTTGAGCTTATATTAGTAGATTTGGGATGATCTAATGGGGCTCGAGAGGTATGAGTAATGGTTAGAGTTGGTGGCCTTTTATAAGAGGGAGGAGGGGCACTTAAGGAATATCTTAAATTATTATTTTATTATAAATTCTATGTCAACTATAAATGAGCCAAAATTCAGTTCATTATAATATAATATGCATATAATTCAAAATAAAATCATCCAATAATATTTAGACAAGTTTTGGATATTTTTTAATGCTTATGTTTTTTATTTAACCCTTTTTCACTCATACCGTTTTATCAATCATTTAACACTTTAAGAATCAAAATAGTTTCAAAAACATGAAAAATATCCAATTAAGGATTCAATAATAATATTTTAGACTTATGATAATTATTTGGATGAACATTATGTTTTTTTAAATTTTATAATATTTAATAAAATATTTTATATTTAGAAATATGAATTATGTCAATTTTGACACTATTTACATCACGACTTTTTAAAAAATCCATAACAACTTGATTACTTAAAAAAAAATTCATTAATAAAAATATTAAAAGTAACCATCATCCAAAAAATTCTTGGTTGACATCAGAATAACCAAATTTCATTTATTTTAATATTTATAATATCATTTATTTGAATCCTTTATTAATGAAGCAATCACTATATCATCATTATGTCATAATTAAATTTATTTATTTAATGTTTTAAATTTATAAATAAAATATCATGATTTATAAAATCTTGTTATCTTTATAATGAATATTTATTTTTTAATATATCACTTATATAATCCTAAATAAAAATTGTTTTTGTAAATGATATATGTTTATGTTATATTTTCCTTAACTTTAAATTAAAAGCAATTAAATGTCATTTTCACACACAAGTGGCTCCATGGGGTTATAAAAAAGACCCAAGGATGACCTCGGTCAGAAATATCTCATCCAATAGGGTTAGTACAAGTGTAAGTGTAATTTAATATCATTATAATATTATTTTTACCAATATTTTCCAGATTTACCCTTTAACCATTGTAAATAAAATATTTACTAAAGTTACGATTCATAATTTATAAAAACAAAAGGTAACTGTTTAAAAACTTTGGACCTCTTTATTCCAAATATGGAATCCATTTTTCCATATTCAAAACACATAATTGGCAGAAATTAATTTAAAATTAATTCTCATTGTTAAAACCAAAAAATGTGTTTTTAAGAAGTAAACACTACCAAAATATTGACATGTGTTTATGTCCAATTTAAGAGTCAAATTACTTCTAATGAACAATATTGGAATAAATAGTAAAAATATAATCTAATTTAACTTTAAAACTAATTAAGATTATTATCTACCTATATAAATAAATTAGATTAAAAAGCAGTTTTGAATTAAAATGCAATATTGTCCACTATTTATTAAAAAATGGAGTTAATCAGAAAAATACCAAAATTTCATCCAAAGTAAATTTTGATGTTCCACTTATAAATAATAATTTTATTTTTTCATATAGAACATAAAAAGTGACAAAAAATAGATAAAAAGAACTTCTCCATCAAAAGGCGATAAATCGACCTTTTAAAGAATATTAGAATATTTATGCTTAAAATTGGATTCGTTCTCATTTTAAGCCTCTAAATTTTATTATATAAATATAAAATTTTTTATCAAAAATGTTTAATCATAATATGGTTAGTTATGTTCATTCCTGCCAATACAACAACTATGCGTTAACTACCATGTAAAATGATAATATTATATTATTATTTTTCAGTATAACTCAACGTTGTGTGAAATGTAAGATTTTGGAGATATCCGTTGTTGCGTGTTGAGTACGATATTAGACATAGAATCTCATTTAAAGGAAAATTAATATTTAATTTACAAATATTAATAAATATGAAGATTTACTGTCCTTTATTTACCTAGGATGTTACATCCTTCCCCCCTTTTGGAAAATTTTTGTCATAATTTTATTTATTTATAAAATAAGTTGGGGGTATTTATCCCTCATAGAATTTTCATATTCCCACATCGCCTCTTCAACCATATGGGTTTTCCACAAAACCTTTACCTGATAAATTACCTTATGCCACAAAACTTTCTCTCTTCGGTTAAGAATCTGGACTGGTTGTTCCTCATAAGAAAGATTCTCTTCCAACTGAACTTCCTCTGGACTCAAAACATGAGATGGATCCGACATATACTTTATCAACATTGAAACATGAAAAACATTTTTTACCTGGGATGAACTTGGAGGTGAATCCACAATGTAGGCAATTTATCCAACTTTCTCCAGGATTTCATAGGGTCCAATGAACCTTAGACTCAACTTTCCCTTCTTACCAAAGTGCATCACACTTTTACATGGAGAAACTTTGAGAAAGACATGATCACCTACCTCGAAAGAAATATCCATCCTCCAGTTATCCGCATAACTTTTCTGCCTACTCTAAGATATTCTCACGATATTCTGAATCAACTGAACTTTTTCGGCCATCTCTTCTAGTAATTATGGTCCCATCAACTTCCTTTCACCTACTTTATCCCAAAAATCTATAGTTCGGCACCGCTTTCCATATAATGCCTCAACTGGTTCCATCTGTATACTGGAATGAAAACTACTATTATAAGAAAACTCAATCAAAGAATGATGTTGGTCCCAACATCCCTAGTAATCCATTAAAGAAGAACATAGCATATTCTCTAAGGTCTGAATTGTTCATTCTGACTGCCCATCTGATTATAGATGAAAATTTGTACTAAAATTTAATTCAGTACCCAAATAATTTTGAACGCCCTTCCAAAAGCTAGAAGAGAACCTGGGATCACGATCTGATAAAATGGAGATGGGAACTCCATATACCCTAAATATCTCTTTAATATACAATCAAGAGAGTTGATCTAGAGACAAAGTATCTCGAAAAAAAGAAAATGATAAGATTTCTTCAATCAATCAACAATAACCTAGATTGCATTTTTACCTCAAGAAGTCTTTAGTAATCTCACTATGAAATCCATGGACACATTTTCCCATTTCCACTCTTGAACTGGAAAAGGCTGAAGCATCCCTTTTGGTAACTACCATTCTTATTTAACCTGTTGAAATGTTAAACTCTTCATAGTAAATTCAGTAATATCTCATTTCATTCCATCCCACCAGTAGTACTCCTAAATATCTCTATACCTCTTAGTACTACAAGGATGAATAGAAAATTAAGAACTATGAGCTTCATTTAATAACTCTTTCTTCAACTACGAATCACAAAGAACACATAATATCATCCCAAACCTTAAAAAAAATCTTTATCAATGTTAAATTCAGGTAACTTACCTTTCTGAACCAGATCTACCTTTTTCTACAACTCACTATATTCTTTATACACTTTCTTTATTCTTTCTTCCAGAGATGATTTTACTACCACCTGAAAGAAAACAAAGTAATTCCCTATACCAATAACTTCCAATCCAAAATTCAGAAAATCAAAAACCAAAGTATATTGTTGTCAAACATTGCATGGTTAAGGTTGCATTATTCTTTTGACTCAAAGAGTTAGCGACTTTATTTGTCTTTCATAGATGGTTATATATCATTCAATCAAAAATATTTATTAATTATAGCCATATCCTTTTCTCATGTTTAACTATTTATGAGTGAATATATACTTCAAACTTTTGTGGACAATATATATTTAAAATTTTACTCCATACTGAAGATGGATCCAAACTTTTAAAGGAAAAAACATAGAAGCTAATTCCAAATAATGTGTCAGGTAATTTAACTCAAGAGTTTTCAACTGACGTGAATCATAAGAAATTACCTGATCATTTTTCATTAAGACACAACAAAGTCCTTTGAACGAAGAATCACTTTAGATAATAAACCCACCATTTCATAAAGGTAATGCCAATACTGGAGAATTCATCAATCTTATTTTAAATTCCTAAAAAAAACTCATCACATTATTTTGTCCAGATAAATTTAACACCTTTTCCAGTTAACTTAGTCAGTGGGTTAAATAACTGTGAAATTTTTTCAAAAAACCTCTGATAATAACCTGCTAAACCAATAAAACTATGAATCTCTGTTACATTTTTGGGTCTTGGCCATTATTTAACGACATTTATTTTATCAAGATCAATAGTTATTCAATCTTTAGAAACAATGTGACCAAGGAATGAAATGTTTTGTAACCAATACTCACACTTGCTGAATTTACCATATAGTTTATTTTCTTTTAATGTTTTCAAGACAATCCTCAAATGACTTTCATACACATATTTAATTTTAGAATAAACCAATATATCATCAATAAACACAACCAAATAATTATCCAACAACTCAAGGAAAATTATATTCATAAGATCCATGAATATAGAAGGTGCATTAGTTAACCCAAATGGCATAAATAAAAATTTATAATGGCCATATCTAGTACAAAACATGATATTCAGAATGTTACCCCAATCTCAATTCAATCTTTAAAAAAATACTAAGATCCCAGGAGCTGATCAAACAAATCATTGATATGAGTTGAAGGATACTTGTTTTTAATAGTGATATTATTCAAGGATCTATAATCAATGCAAAGTTTCATTGAACAATCATTCTTTTTAACAAACAAGATAGGAGAAACCCATGGTGATGTGATAGGTCGAATGAAACCTTTATCTAATAAATCTTACAATTGCTTCTTTAACATTAAAAGTTAAATTTGAGCTACTAGATAAGGGGGTTTTGAAAGTGGATTAGCATTAGGAACTAATTCAACTATAAATTCAACTTCTCTATTAAGTAATATACCCAAATATTTCTTAGAAAAAACATTAAGATAATCATTTACCACTGGCACATCATTAATCTGAATAGTTCCTTTTTTTCAACAATATGTATAAGGTAACATCCATTTCCATCTTTCTCAAGTTTCTTAGGTTCCTGACATGTTATCAAAATTAAGTGTTCATTCTTCTCCACAAAATGAAATTATTTTTGAAAAGAAACCTATTTAACTCTATAGTAAATCTTATCATGATAAATGGAAAGTCAATCCTTACCCAAAATAACATCAAACTCTACTAGAGGCAAAACAATAAGGGTTTCAAGTAGGTTCTTTCCACAAACAAGTACAGGAAGGTTCTTATAATTTCTTTTGGTCTCAATATTTTCTTTAGGTGTTTTTACCACAAGTTTAGGATTCATATCTTGAGATGGAATTCCCAATTTACTAGAAAATTTATCAGAAATGAAAGAATGTGTAGACCCTAAATCAAACAACACATTGGAATAATCTGTATAAACAAACAGTATACCTGATACTACTTCATTTGATGGCCCAACATCTTCTGAAGTATTTGCAAATGATTTCACCACCCCTTTCTTCTTGTAGTGTGATTGATTTCCCCTAGTTGAGTTCTTCATTGGACATTAATTTTCATAATTACCCATTTCATTACAATTAAAACATTTTACTGACTGTAAATAAGATTTTATCTTACAATTACCCTGATATTTTTTAGTTAAATTATGAGCCTTATGCCCCATTTTACCACATCGAAATCACTTACCATAATTCAAAAGGCATTCCCCAGTGTGTTTTAAGCACAATTTTCACAAACTGTAATCTTATGTTTCATACCATCATACTTCTTTGAAGAGTTCTTCCCTTTTGTCTGCTACCTCAACCCCTTATTCTTTTGTTTGTCAATGAACAATTTATCATCAATAAACTTCATTTCCACCTTCTCCGCACATCGAACAAGTTTTTTATAATTTTTAAACTAACATGAAGCTGAGTCCCTTCGATACTTTGTCTTTAACCCTGGGTAAAAACAATTGATTTTACTATCAAGACCCCGTATAAAATTTGGAGCATACCTTTCCAGTCGAGTGAATTTTTCTTCATTAGTATCCATTGAGTCATCCTACTTCGTCAATTCCAAGAATTTCTTCTCCATCATAAGTCTAACTTCATTAGGAAAATATTTCTCAAGAAACATACCTTGGAATTCATCCTAAACAATAACATCAATCTCCTCACTATCCCTAATATTTTTAACCATCGACCACCACTGATCGGCTTCACCTTCAAAATGTTAAACAACAAGACTAACCTTTTTATGTTCTGAACACCGCATTACATCAAAAATATTTTTCTGTTCTTTAATCCACCCTTAATCTTGCATAGGATTATATGATCCTGGGAATTACAGGGGGTGTTGCCTTATAAAATTCTCTACTACCGACATGTTCTTTTTGGTTGATTTTTCTGATCTCATGCATGGATACCACCACTATATATATCCTAAGTTAATTGTTCTATCACTTCAACAAACTATTTAGTTCTGATTCTGACCATCTTAGGTTGCTGATTTGGAAGGTTGTTTTCCTCCTAATGTCTTCCCAACATAGCTACAATGTTTCCTCTATGTAAAACAATTATAAACACAGAAATATCTTAGGTGAAGCATCTTGGTAATATTTAAATGAAATATCATTTCAATATTACCATAAATTAATTTATGGATATTAATTTAACAATATCCTGACTCCTAGAGTTTTATAAACTAACATTTGATACCAACTATAAGGTTCAGGCCTTAAAACATTACATAATCTTGAGTTAATTCAATAATTATACATTGAGGATCTTTTCAAGTTTAGAGTTTTATAGAATTAATCCATAAATATTACATTTAATCTCAAATATTAAAAAGTATACACTTTTACATTAACCAATTTTTTCATAACAATTAAACTCCTTAAATAAATAAGAATTATTTTCTTGATAACAATCTTCTTGAATTCTTCCATTATCTTACCCTTCCTTTTACCCTATAAAAAACATTTCAAAAACATGGGATGAGCATACAAAGGTCAGTAAGGGTTATAAAAGAAGGAAAGAAAACATTTTTCCATCAATACATAAAAATCAATGAATTCATACTTTTCAATAATAAAACATAATCTTTTTAACATACCTTACAAAATCATAAGATTTTTGAATAATGCATATAAATAATAAACCTTAAAGGTAATTCGTGACATCCATAACATTCTTACATTGTAGCTTTCACAACTACATAGGGAGTTACATTTAGAATACCCACCACAGTATATTCCCTAAATCTCATTGGTGAAACATTAACTTTTACCTTCATCTCCTTAACCAATGAATTGGAGGGCTATCTCGAGCTCACCTGCCTGAGGTTTATCACAGAACCACCAATATATATAAATAATTCTCAAGAACCATAACATAATCATAACACATAACATAAGCATAAAGGAAAGATAAAATTTCGACATTGTAATCACAATATATCAGTTCAACATATTGACATAATAAATCCATTTTTAAATTTTTTTTAAATACCATAGTATATAAAAAGATTATATGCTATTTCTTTTTTCCTTTAAAAACATTACGGCTTATTAAGGAAGCCAAATATCAAATAATGCTCACAGTGACAGAATGGTCATTTTCACCGCATACATTAGAAAGAAAAATAACCTGTGTCGTTTAGTAAAATGATTCTTAATAAATAAAAATTCACTTTATAAATTAAATTAAAATTCAAAGGTGTTTATACACTATATAAATGAAATTCATGTATAAATCAATTTATTCATCAATTAAAGGAGATTGAGACGAAGTCCCTTACCTTGGTTCCGACTTGTCTTGTTTGTTCTTTATCTCCCTGAATAATAAACTTATGTTAATTATAATTGGCTCAGAACATTTTTCATGTTTATTATTCCTTTAATATCACTTATTACCTTTCAATATAATTATTTATGTTCATATCAGTCTTTTTGTCGATGTTCAATAATTGAGTCAAAAATGAACTTGTTATATTTACAAATTGTCCATATGGTCAAAAGTCTATTATCTCAAGAATTATATCCACGATTTAAATATCATATATATCCAGTATATATGTATTTATAATAGTCCATAACATTTGTATATAAGAAAATGAAATGGACCTTTCATGGAGACTATAAGTCATACGTACGCATGAACACTACTTTCATTTCTTTTTCATTTTTAATGAAATGAAAACTAAATGATACAAAAGTATATTATAATTCCAATATAATATATATGTTATATATGCTACATAATTTCATTAATTCCATTCTTTATGCGTTCCATGTATAGCATGAATGAGTCATATCAATTTGATAGGGTGGTAGTTCGCACTTCCTCAAATTATATTACTCTATATACGCGTTGTGAAAAGCATAAAGGTATGTTATAAATTAAAAATATAGAAGTATAAAGACAATATAAATATAATATATACCATATATAAATATAGTTACATCATAATGGCCACCATGAGAGGTGTTAGGAGATAATTGAACAACCATCGTTTTGTGAGGTAGTAGTTTTCCGCCCACAGAAAGAGTGTGTTCTAAATCAATTAGATGGAGGTGTGGGTAAGTGTAAGTTGAATAATTGGAATAAAAAAATCCCAGTATATTGAATATACTGATTTTTTTTTAAAATAATTGAATAATGACAGGTTATGGGGTTGGGTAAGGGAAAATAAATGAAAGAAGCTTGAGAGAAGACATTACCTCAAATCGGGTAACTCCTTTTGATTTAAGCTAAAAAGCCTTCTTAAATAGCCTTGTGCCCAAGTTAAGGCTTCTATGAGTAATATAGAGATGTTTAGAGCTTATTTGAGTAAATTTTGGATGACCCAATGGGACTTGAGAGGTGTGAGTAAGTGTTAGAGGTGGTGGCCTTTTATAAGAGGGAGGGGGTCACTTAAGGAATATCTTGAATTATTATTTTATTATAAATTATATTTTGATTATAAATGAGTCCAAATTTAGTTAGTTATAAGATAAGATAAATATAAGTCAAAATAGAATCATCCAATAAAAATTATATTGGTTTTGGATATTTTTTAACCCTTATCGTTTTTATTGAACCCTTTTTTACTTTTACCATTTTATCAAGTATTTAACACTTTAAGAATCAAAATAGTTACCAAAACATGACAAATATACAATTAAAGATTAAATAATAAATTTTAGACTTATGATAACTATTTGGACGAATATTATATTTTTTTTGAATTTTATAATATTTAATAAAATATTTTATATTTTAAAATATGAATTATGTCCATTTTGACACTATTCATATCATGACTTTTCACAAAATCCATAACAACTTGATTAAATAGAAAAAATTCATTAATACAAATATAACATGTAAATAATATAAAAAAAATTCATGTATGCCATCAGAATAACCAACTTTCAATTATTTTAACATTTATAATATCATTTATTCGAATCCTTTATTAATGAAGCAATCACTACAACATAATTGTGTCGAAATTAATTTCTTTTATTTAATGTATAAAAATTAAAAACAAAGACTTCATGATGTATAAAATATTTTTAGATTTATAATGAATATTTATAGTAAAATAAGTGACTTCTATCACCCCATATAATTTTTTTTAGTAATAGATATATGTTTATGTTATATTTTCCTTAACTTTAAATTAAAAGTAATTAAATGTCATTTTAACACACAAGTGGATCCATGGGGTTATAAAATCGAAACAAGGATGACCATGGTAGAAAATATCTCATCCAATAGGGTTAGGACATGTGTAACTGTAATTAAATATTATTATAATAAAATGTTTTACCATTATTTACTAGATTTACCCTTTAACTATGGTAAATAAAATATTTACTAAAGTTACTATTCATAATGTCTAAAAATAAAAGTTAACTATTTAGAAAATTTGGACCTCCTGATTCCAAATATGGAATCCATTTTTTCAAATTCATAACACATAATTGGAATAAATTAATTTAAAATTAATTATCATTGTCTAAACCAAAAAGCTCATTTTTAAGAAGTAAAAACTACCAAAAGATTGACATGTGTTTATACCTAATTTAAGAGTAAAATTACTTCCAATGACCAAAATTTTATTAAATGGAAAAATATAATAAAATTTCACTTTAAAACCAATTAAGAGTTCAATATTTCTATATAAATAAATTAGATTAAAATGCAGCTTTGAATTAAAATGCAGTATTTTTCACTGTTCATTAAAAAGTGGACTTTATCAGAAAAATACCAAAATCTCATCCAAAGTAAATATTGATGTTCTTCTTCTAACGAAGAATTCTATTTTCAAAAATAGAACATATAAAAGTGAAAAAAAACTAGTTTTAAAAAATATTCTCCATCAAAAGGAGGTAAATCTACCTTTTAAAGAATATTAGAATATTTATGCTTAAAATTAGATTCATTATCATTTTAGGAATTGAATTTTAATGGATAAATGTAAATACATTTAGCAAAAATGTTTAATCATAATATGGTTAGTTATGTTCATTCCCACCATTACAACAGCTAGGCGTTAAATACCATTTAAAATAATAATATCATATTATTATTTTTCAGTGTAACTCAACGTTGTGTGCAACAAATAATTTCAGAGAAATTTGTTGCGTGTTGAGTATCCTATCATACATAGCATCCAATTTAAAGGAAAATTAATATTTAATTCACAAATATTAATAAATATGAAAATTTATTATTCTTTATTTATGTGGGATGTTACAAAAAGAGATCCCATTTACAATAGCATCAAATTGTTAATCCTCAAAAATGAAGAATTTTGTGTGATCTCCAAAACAATCACTATTAGACATTAGATAAAGAAGAACTCCCATCTTCATGTATTTTATAAATATACTATAATAAATTTATATGTAAATATATAATTCTATGTAATTATTTATATATATACTTAAATATATAACATGTGAAAATGTTAATATATAAAAATATTTTATAAATGTATTTAAAAATAATTATTTAATTATATGGATAAATATAAAAATTAATCAATGTATATATATAAATCATTATATATAAATCATTAAATATTGGTCAAAAAGATGATAAAATAGTGGTATAAGAGTTTATATATAGGATTTCGCATGTTATAATATTTATAGGTGTGAGGCTACACAAGATTAAGGAATTAAGCGGAGAGTTTATAAACCAGTGGTGGTGGTGGGGCTGGTGGGGAACCGATAGGGGGGTTTGGTTGGCTTCCAAAATATTAAAAAAAATATTGTTTTAGTATTATTAGAGTTAGAAACTAGAGATGATACAAGAGGTTCTAATAAATAGGGTCGAGTTTTAAAAAATATCTTGAGTTTTATTAGTTTTAAAAGAATTGTTAAAAGTATCCTTTATTAATGATTAAAAATGCATAGATAAAAGGCCTCATTTATCATCTTTTTTTGAAATGATAAATTTGACTAGATTTCGAGGGTCCTTGCAAAATCAAAACTTTTTTTAGTTCTGGTAAAAATTAATTCTAGAACTGATAAAAGGTTTTTAAGTAGTAGTGAAGTTTTTTGAGCCTTGTTTTGCTCGGTTTTCATTGATATCATCACCATTAATGATTCTTGTTTATTTATGACTATTATTTGTGTTAAGAACCTATTTATTGGTTTTTTAAATGAAATGTGTGAATATGTTAATTTTTTCTCTGATGTTTTGGATTTTTATTTCTCATGTCCAAATTCTATTTTAGTTGAATCATCTTGTATAGATCTTTTTTTATAAGTTTATGAGAATTATACGTGTTCTGAATTATCGTTTTCCACTGTCCAATGTTTTCTAATTTCTTCTTTTAAAATCATTTATAGTTCTTGATATTTGGGAATATGTTTTACAAATTTGTTTCACATTTAATCACTTATGTTTTTATATTAACACAATATAAACATTAGATTCATATAATTGTTTTGAATTGTACGAACCATATTTATGACCATGTGATCTTGGTAGTTGCGTTCAGACTTCCACATCAACACAACTAAAAATAATTGGTATCTGGTTCTAATTGGGCATAATTTTGTGTAAATAATATTTTGAATTTATTTATTAATTTGTTAAAATTATTAGATTGTGGATTTTTCATATAATTATGCTTCGATCTGTTATTCAACTAGGCCAGTTACTCTCTATGGATATAATTCTCATCTGTTATTGATTGTTTTTTCCTTACTAGTTCCCCAAATTTATATACCTCCCTTGATCCCTATAAATACATTAGGTTTTTTTGTAGTGTGTGTATTGGGTTCTGAGGTAGGAAGGAGATAGTGTGAGGTTGGACAAAGTGAGAGGTTTGGTTAGTAGGTTTAGGTTTTCGGTAGGTTCTTCAGGTATGTTGATTCTTATACCATTCTCTTCCTTTTTACCAAGACTAGAGCTAGTATTTACCATTTGTTTTTCTGCTCTATTTTGAGTTCAAGATATGGATGGTGTCTCTAGTTATTGAAATTTTTCAAGTATTGATTGATCCTGGATAGTGTTAAAGTGTAAATTTCATATCATTAGGATTAGTGATGACCAAGATTCAAAGTTGTCCTCTTGGGATCACTCTAATAATTTTGGATGGTACCTAGATGTCATTTTGAAGCTAGAACATGATGGGTATTATTCTTGGTTTGATGCTTTTTATTACAACCCTTGGGGCTGCATGTGATTTGTAGTGATACCATGATTTTTTAAGAAACCCCCCAATAGTTTGATTTAGGAACTACAATCCCACTCCTATAGAAGAGGGTTTTAATAGTGATAAAAAATATATTCGTTAGTAAAAAAGTGCTAACAACATAAGCTATGTTAAAAGTGATCTGGCTTTATCATCTCTTTTTCTAATGCTGATAATGTGGGCCTTTATCAATGATATTACTAGAGATAATAAAGGGGACCTTTATTAGTGCTTCTGGTAGCACTGGAAAAGGCCATGCAGCTACTACAAGGCATCATAGGCCTTATAGAAGATTTATAACAGGAATCCCAATTAGAATAAAACTAGATAGAAATACATAAAAATATGAAATCAGATTAAAATTAAAATATAACATTGCACTACCATTTTAGTTCAAAATTTACATGCAAAATATTTAAATTTGTAACACCCCAAGCTTCTATGGTACACTTCTCTTTGAATAATAGAGCAGCGTGTGTTGTACGCAACTTCAAGATTCTAACACACCGCGACCAATCAAAGTAGCCATTATGAATAGTAATACACACATTTTGAAATTAAATAAAATTTTTATTTCAAAATGGACTTCATTTTTGTATTCAGAATATCGAAATTATCCTAAGTTGAATTTTTTGTTATTTTCTGAGAACTTCCAATTTTTTATGAATAGTGAAAAATACTTAAAAACAACTTTTTTAATCAAAATAAATTATAGTGATAAATTATAATATTGAGTGGTTTTAAAGTATAATTAGAATATATTTTTACCGTTTTATCCAATGGTGGTCATTAGAATTAATTTCACTTTGAAATTGGACATAAACAATTGTCAATCTTTTGATATATATTGTTTTTTAAAAAACGCTATTTGTTGTGACCGTGAGAATTAATTATAAAATTAATTAATGCAACTTATATGTTTGGAATTTTTTAAAATATACATCATTTTTGAATTCAGAATATCAAATATAGCTTAGGGTGAATTTTTCGCATTGTTCTGAAAAAATTCAATTTTTGATGAATAGTGAAACCACTAAGTTATAGTTAAAAACTGATTTTTTGTTTAAATGAAACATTACCAATTCTGTGATTTGTTTTTCAAAAATCCGACATACATGGTTGTAATTAGAATATAAAATGTGGTTCAATGGGATTAAAATAATTTTTTGGTGAATAGTAATTTTTAAGTTTAATTAATAGTGATTAAAGGTAATTAGTGAAATTTAAGGTAAAAATGATATTATAAAAATATGCAAATATCTTGACACTTGTACTACCCTTATTGGATGAGTCATGGCCAACCAAGACAATCCATGGGTCTACTTGGGGACCCCATGGAGCCACCTGGGTAAGAAAATGACATTAATAACTTTTTATTTAAAGTAAAAATAAAATTGTCACAAACTTGTGTTGTTTTACTTAAACAATTATTACATGGGGTTATATAAGTTAACTTTTCAACTATAAATATTTATTGGAAATCTAAAAATATTTCCTACATCATGGTAATGTTTCAATAATTTTTATTCATTAAAAAATAAATTTATTTATGGCACCATGATGATGCAGCGATTACCTCATTAATTAACGATTTAAATAAAATGAGAAGATAATGTAAAATATAAGACTTAAAGTTTTCAAAAACCTATTTTATGAGTATATTTAGAACTCTTATCACCTTATCCTCGAAATATATAATTTTGGGACCTTTGAAATCCGAAAAGAACTTCAAAATAATGTAACATTTCATGACTTTCCAAGAGTGCCCCTCCTCTCCTCTTATAAAATGCCCCCACCTCTACCACCTTATTCACACCTTCAAGCAATTTGGATTGAAAAAAATCTACCCAAATACTCTCCCAACTTCCCTCTCTTACACCTAGAAGCCTAACTTTGGGCAGAAGGCTTTCCCAAGGAATCCTTTGACTCAAATCAAAAAGAGTTAGCTAATTTTAAGGTAATGTCTTCTCTTGTGTTCTTTTGTTTTATTTTGCTTATCCAACCCCCTAAAATATTTTTATTACTTTATTTTGTAACAACAACAATATCTTAAATATACTAGGATGTTTTTATGAGAATTATTTTATTTACAATTACACAGATCTTCGTCTAATGGTTAATGAACATACTGTTTTGGTGGGTGGCGAAATACTGCCTCACGAAACGATGATCGTTCAATCTTATTTTAACACCTCTCATGGTGTCCATTAAGATGTAAATATATTTATATATGATATATAATATGATTATGTTTTTCTTATGCTTATGTATTTCTCATTTATTCCATACCTTTATGATTTCCATTATGGGTAAACACGATAATTTCATTTGAGGAAGTGCGGACTACCGCCCCCTCAAAGTGATTTGAATCATTAATGAAATATGTGGGACGTATAAAGGATGGAGTAAATGATATTATATATGATATTATACTGGAATTATAATATAACTTTATATAATTATGATTTCATTCCATTAAATATGAAATATAAATGAAAGTAGCGTTCATGCGTACGTACGACTTACCGTCTCCATGAACAGTGCATTTCATTTATTACATCTAAATGTTACGTAATATTGTGAATGAATGTATATAATGGATATATATGATATATATTATATCTAAATCAAGAATATAATTCTGGATATAATGGATATTTTACCACATGAACAACTTGAAATTATAAGAAGTTTATTTTTGTCTCAAGTGCCAAAGATCGACAAAATGACCGTTATTAATATAAATAATTACATAATGTTCATAACATGGTAATAAGTGATATAAAAGGAAGAATGAACTTGAAAAAGGTTCTTAAGAAAGTAGAAATTAACTCTAGGTTATTATTCAGGAGGTTAAAGAACATTTGAGTCAAGTCGGACACGAGGTAAGGGAACTTCTTAACCCAATTTCCGTTCGTTGGGTTAATTTTCTACTTTCAAATTATGTCATGATATTAATATGTCCTATCTTGTATTTGAAATTTATTTATGTGTACATATAGTTAATAAAAATAATAGATTTATTTTATTTTAAAAAAATGATCTTTGTAAGGGACTTCGTCTCAATCTCCATTCATTGAGGCATATTTTGTTTTATACACAAATTTCTTTTATACGGTGTATAAACCCCTTTGACTTGTATGTTTATTCAAAAGGAATATTTTCATACGAAGAATTTTACTAAATGACAAAAAAGAATGTTTTTTTCTTGTCGTACGTATGCGGCGACAATGCCTTCTCCACCGTCGTGACCATTATTTGAGTTTCGGCTTCCTCTACAAGTCATAACTCTTTTTAAATAAAAAAATAAAATGTTTTAATTTTCATTTATTTTGGTTTTGAAAATGGTTTTAAAAGTGTTTTTTATTATATCAATGTTTTGTATTGATATCTTGTGATTTAAATGTGGAAATGTTATGTTTCCTCTATGCATGTTTTATGTGATATGATTATGTTATGGTTTATGATATGTTTAAACCTGTTCATATGAGGAACGCATTGGACTTAATAAGTGACGGGTGGATCCTGCTATAGCTCCTCGATGTATCGGTAGGTCTAATGAGACAAACTAGTGTCTTGGCACGAGGCCTTGACAAAATCTTATTTTTAGTCTTGGCATGAGGCCTTGGATATGTGGTTATGATAGTCTAGCATTATGCATTCCATCATTATGAAAGTGGTTATTGATATTTCATGTGATTAGTCGACCAGTAGAATATCCATGTGAATAAGTAAATGGAATTATCTCATTTTACATTGGCCATATTATGTTGAAGTTCATGTTTAAAAGGCTTTTGTTTTAGTTATACATTGACTTAAATGTTTATGTTTATTTATGAAAGCTTCCGCTATATTGTTATCCTTACTGAGCATCTGATCTCACCCCTTTCAATGTTTTAATTTTTCCAAGATGGGAAGAAGTATTTTATGAATGACATGCAGGGATAGTCAGAAGGTGATATGAGTGTGGACTATGGAGACCATGTTATTGTAGTTTTTCACTTTATGATATAATGTAACGTTTATGAATGTATCTAGTGTTTCCAAGGCTACTAAACTAATCGGTCTTTCAAGACTTGATCTTCTGTGATCATGCCAATGTTACACAATAATGAACCAACTCTGGGTAACTAGGGTCGGGGCGTTACAGTTGGTATTAGAGGCAGTTTAGTGCTAACCTTGGAAGCTATATTTAGATAAACTATGAATAGAGCACATAGCCCAAATATAGACTTTGAGGATTAGTATAGAAGATCTTCCTAGAATTTTGGTATTATAGAGATTTTGTGAGTTTTCTGAACAATACATCCCTGTCTAGATATGAGCTGGTAGAGGTGGATCTGGAACAGATGTACCTAGAGATAAAACCCGAAAACACCGCTTTGAGCTAGACTCGAACGGGAACTGGTGCACAACAATGGGCCTTGCTGCACTCTTGTTTACCACACTCTTGGGGGATATGATTAGGATAATTCTCATTTTCATTACAAACCATTAATAAGGGTTTATGAGTATATACTTCCTCAAAGAAAACATTTTTATTATTATGGATTATATCCATAAACTGTTAAATTTATCTTAAGTGTTTTACAAGTATGGAATTATGTATTTTGATTCATAAACTTATCTATTTTATGCCATTGTTTAGAAATGGTGCCTAGTGGGAGGAAGGGAAACTGTATCAATGCACACACTCCATGTAGGGATTTCCCTCCTACTCAAGATAATTATAATGGAGTTGGTGATACAACTGGTGTTGATCAGCTTATCACCATACTGGGACAACTCACTCAGGTTATGAATAATAACCTTACTCGTATGGAGAACCCTAATCCGCAATGTGGAGGATCAATGTTAGACCGCTTCATGAGGCAACAACTAGAAACATTTAATGGGGGTACAAATCCATTTGTATCTGAGCAATGGATAAACTGCTTAGGGAAAACATTCCATGCCTTGGGGAGTAGTGAAAGGGAGAAGGTTGTCATGGGAGTTTACCGCCTCACTGGAGATGCTGATCAATGGTGGTCATTGATTCAAAATACAAAGGAAGATGAACAAGTATCAATTATGGAATGGAGAGAGTTCAAAGAGATTTTCATAGAAAAATACTTTCCTCGTGACCATCGAGCAAATATGAAAAGGGAATTTATGAGTCTGAGAAAAAAGGAGGATGAGAATTTCACAAAGTATGAGGCCAACTTTACAAGGTTAGTGAGTTATGCTGCAGATTATATACGTTACCCAAGAAGTAAGATTAATTGTTTCTTTGATGGGTTAAAACCATTTCTCCGTCGCGAATTAGTCTCACAAACCTTCTCGTCATACGAAGATATTGTCTCATGTGCTATCAAGATAGAAAATAAATTCTCTAAATCTTATGACAATAAAGTAAAGCAAGAGAAGAAGAGAACAGTGGAACAAGAGACAGATAAAGGGAAAAAGGGAAAGAAGGATTTTCCATTATGTGATAATTGTGGGAAGAATCACCCCGGTACTTGCCTAAAATGAATGGGAGTTTGTTATAAATGTGGATAAAAAGATCACCAGGCTTGTGATTGCAAGGGAATGAAAGAGGCTATCAATGTTTAATGCTACAATTTTAGGGAAATGGGGAATTATGCAAATGAATATCCTAAGCGTTCGGTAAAATTACCTCAGAAAAGGCCAAGGGATCAAGGACAATCTTATGCTGTTACTACAGTTGAAGTGGAATAATTAATGTATTGGTGCTTTTGGACTCAAGGATTATATTCTAGTTATAAAAATAATGTGATATATATAAAGATTGTATTGAAGTACTTGTTGTTTTCATTAAGGTTTTAATATGATGAAGGTAATCATATTTTTGTATGTGACAATAAGAGAAACATTACTTTGTTTGAGGAATCTAATGATACAATTGATTTTGGAATTTAGAGACCTTTTAGAAAAAGTCTGGACAAAGGTATTTTGGATAACTACAAAGGTTGCAATGGATTAAGTTGAACTTTGGGTAGTATTTTTTAAGGTTAAAACATTTATGATGATTATTTTTGGAATATTATAATACTATAGTTTTAGGAAAAGGATAACCTGCAGGTCGGGGGATAACCCGTCACGTCGGACAAAGCTGTAGGAATCGAACCCACAACCATAGTGCGACAGGCCTTTATTACCTACCACTAGCCTACAAGAAGTCCCTGGTTATTAAAAAATAGTTTTCCTAATCTAAATGGTATGTGTTAATATTTGGAACCATATAAGATTAGGATAAATATAATATTTTTGAGTTCCATTATCTTTTTGAGTGAAAGATGTGTTTGTGGTGAAAATTTATTAAAGAATGAAAGTCTACATGACAAGTATGTATATTTCCTTACGTTCTTAGTAAATCTCCTAAATAAATTCCTCAACTTTATGAAAGGTAACATAAAACAAAAATGTTTTCAGTTAAATTTTCTTACTGGTGAATCAATGATCGTTTAACCAACCACATTTTTGTGATTTTCTTGTAGTTAAACATTCTCTTAATCCTGTTTTATACAACTCTCCATCTGAACTTCATGGTTTGTTTTTCCTCTATATCCATGTTTTCATAGAATCCTAGTATTGGCTATCTCGGGTGACCTTGGTACTTCTCTTTATTTTAAAGTTATATTTTTATTAACCTTATTTCTGATGTGGGTTTTCCACAAAGGTATTTTTTATTTTCAACCTTTTATATTCAAAGAAAAATTTCAAATTGCGAGGACGCAATTTATTGAAGGAGGGGAGAATGTAACACCCCAAGCTTCCATGGTACGCTTCTCTTTGAATAATAGAGCAGCGTGTGTTGTACGCAACTTCTAGATTCTAACACACCACGACCAATAAAAGTAGCCGTTATGAATAGTAATACCCACTTTTTGAAATTAAATAAATTTTATATTTCAAAATGGACTTCATTTTTGTATTCGGAATATCGAAATTATCCTAAGTTGAATTTTTTCTAATTTTCTGAGAACTTCCAATTTTTTATGAATAGTGAAAAATACTTAAAAACAACTTAAAAAAAATAAATTATAGTGATAAATTATACTATTGATTGGTTTTAAAGTATAATTAGAATATATTTTTACTATTTTATCCAATGGTGGTCATTAGAATTAATTTCACTTTGAAATTGGACATAAACAATTGTCAATCTTTTGGTATATATTGTTTCATAAAAAACACTATTTGTTGTGACAATGGGAATTAATTATAAAGTTAATTAATGAAACTTATATGGTTGGAATTTTTTAAAATAGACATAATTTTTGAATTTGGAATATCAAATATAGCTTAGGGTTATTTTTTGGCATTGTTTTGAAAAACTTCAATTTTTGATAAATAGTGAAACCACTAAGTGATAGTTAAAAACTGATTTTTCATTTAAATGAAACATTACCACTTCTGTGATTTGATTTTAAAAAGTCCTACATACATGGTTTTCATTAGAAAGTAAAATGTGGTTCAATGGGATTAAAATAATTTTTTGGTGAACAGTAACTTTTAAGTTTAATTAATCGCGATTAAAGGTAATTCGTGAAATTTAAGGAAAAAATGATATTATAAAAATATGAAAATATCTTGAAACTTATCCTAACCTTATTGGATGAGTCATGGACGACCAAGACAATCCATGGGTCAACTTTGGGACCCCATGGATCCACTTGGGTAAGAAAATGACATTAATAAATTTTTATTTAAAGTAAAAATAAAATTGTCACAAACATGTGTTGTTTTACTAAAACAATTATTACATGCCGTTATATAAGTTAACTTTTCGACTATAAATATTCATTGGAAAGATAAAAAGATTATCTACATCATGGTAATTTTTTAATTATTTTTAGGCATTAAAAAATAAATTTATTTATGACACCATGATGATGTGGTGATTACCTCATTAATTAACGATTTAAATAAAATGAAAATATAATGTAATTTATAAGCCTTAAACTTGCCAAAAACATATTGTATGAGTCTCTTTAGAACCCTTATCACCTTATCCTAGAAATATATAATTTTTAGACATTTGAAATCCGAAAATCACTTCAAAATAATGTAACATTTCATGACTTTCCAATGGTGCCCCTCCTCTCCTCTTATAAAAGGCCCCCACCTCTACCACCTTATTCACACCTTCAAGCCATTTGTCTCGGCAAAAATATGCCCAAATACTCTCCCAACTTCCCTATCTTACTCCTAGAAGCCTCACTTTGGGTAGAAGTCTTCCCAAGGAATCCATTGGCTCAAATCAAAAAAGTTACCCGATTTTAAGGTAATGTCTTCTCTTGTGTTCTTTTGTTTTATTTTGCTTCTCCAACCCCATAAAATATTTTTATTACTTTATTTTTTAATAACACCAGTATATTCAATATACTATGATGTTTTTATGAGAATTATTTGATTTAAACTTACACACACCTTTGTCTAATGGTTAATTAACAAACTGTTTCTGTGGGTGGCGAAATACTGCCTCATAAAACGATGATTGTTCAATCTTCTTTTAACACCTCTCATGGGGGCCATTAAGATGTAACTATATTTATATATTATATATATTATGTTAATGTTTTACTTATGATTCTGTATTTCTCATTTATGTCATACCTTTATGATTTCTATTATGGGTAAACACGATAATTTCATTTTAGGAAGTGCGGACTACCTCCCCCTCAAAGTAATTTGAACCGTTAATGCCATATGTGGGACATATAAATGATGGAGTAAATGATATTATATATGATATTATAATAGAATTATAATATAACTTTATATCAATATTATTTCATTCCATTAAATATGAAATAGAATTGAAAGTAGCGTTCATGCGTGCGTACTGCTTACCGTCTCCATGAACGGTGCATTTCATTTCTTACCTCTAAATATTACGTAATATTATGAAGGAATGTATATACTGGATATATATGATATATATGATATATAAATCATGAATATAATTCTGGATATAATGGATATTTTACCACATGAACAACTTGTAATTATAAGAAGTTTATTTTTGTCTCAAGTACCAAAGATCGACAAAACGACCGTTATTAACATAAATAATTACATAATGTTCATAACATGGTAATAAGTGATATAAAAGGAATAATTAACTTTAAAAAGGTACTTAAGGAAGTATAAATTAACTCTATTTTATTATTCAGGAGGTTAAGGAACGTTCGAGTCAAGTCGGACACGAGGTAATGGAACTTCTTAACCCAATTTCGGTTCTTTGGGTTAATCTTCTACTTTGAAATTATGCCATGATATTATTATGTCCTATATTGTATCGGTACTTTATTTATGTGTAGATATAGTGAATACACATAATAGATATATTTTATTTTAAAAAAATGATCTTTGTAAGGGACTTCGTCTCAATCTCCATTCATTGAGGCATATTTTGTTTTATACACAAATTTCTTTTATACAGTGTATAAACCCCTTTGACTTTTACGTTTACTGAAAATGAATATTTTTATACAAAGAATTTTACTAAATGAAAAAAAAGGAATGTTTTTTCTTATCGTACGTATGCGGAGACAATGACTTCTCCACCGCCGTGACCATTATTTGAGTTTCGGCTTCCCCTACAAGTCATAACTTTTTTTTAAATGAAAAATTAATACAATGTTTTAATTTTATTTTATTTTGGTATTGAAAATGGTTTTGAAAGTGTTTTTTCTTTATATCAATGTGTTCTATTGATATCCTGTGATTGAAATGTGTAAATGTCATGTTTCCTTTATGCATGTTTTATGTGATATGATTATGTTATGGTTTATGATATGTTTAAACCTGTTCATATGAGGAATGCATTTGACTTGATAAGTGACGGGTGGAGCCCGCTATAGCTCCTCGATGCATCGGTAGGTCTCATGAGACAAACTAGTGTCTTGGAATGAGGCCTTGACAAAATCTTATTTGTATTTTTGGCACGAGGCCTTGGATACGTGGTTATGATAGTCTGGCATTATGCATTCCATCATTATGAAAGTGGTTACTGATATTTCATGTGATTATTCGACCAGTAGAAAATCCATGTGAATAAGTAAATGGCATTATCTCATTTTACATTTTCCATATTATGTTGAAGTTCATGTTTAAAAGGATTTTGTTTTAGTTATACATTGCCAAAAATGTTTATGTTTATTTATGAACGATCTCTCTATATTGTTATCCTTACTGAGCATCTGAGCTCACCCCTTTCAATGTTTTAATTTTTATAGGATGTGAAGAATTATTTTATGAATGACCTGCAGGGATAGTTGGAAGGGGATATGAGTGTGGACTATGGAGACCATGTTATTGTAGTTTTTCACTTTATGATATAATGTAACGTTTATGAATGTATCTAGTGTTTCCAAGGCTACTAAACTCATGGGTCTTTTGAGATTTGATCTTTTGTGATCATGACAATGTTATGCAATAATGCACCGACTCTGGGTAACTTGGGTCGGGGCGTTACAAAATTGATGTGGTATTTAAAATTAATGCAAAAAAATAAAACCCATATACAAAATCATGACTCTTATTAATGGATTTATCCAAATATCATCCTATACACAAAGGCTTTCCTTCTAATAAAACCGATGTTGAATTTAGTTATATTATGTAAAAAATAAAATAAAAATTTAATTCCATATAATCCACATATGAAAAATTATATTTCTAATATATATATATATATATTATCAATTAATTGTGCATCAAATTTATGTGTGATCAATTCATACATATCACAAATTATTTATGGAGTGTTATACTAATGTTTTAAAACAATAGGACCTTGTCTTCTCAATTAGGGCCATTTGATACACATTTTAAACTAAAATGGGCTTTTTATATTAAAAAACATACTTTGAGTTATACCATCCATAAAATGAGTCTGATTGACATACCGTAGATTCCTACATGTCACAAATGAATTTTGGATTGTTTTCCAATTTTTTGGAAACAATCGAAGTTCATTTCCAAAATTTTGTCTACGTTATATATGTTTTAATATGAAATGACTCTATTATATTGAAAACACACTCTTCGAGTCATACCACATCATTCGTTGGATTGACGTGTGATCAATTTATACATGTCAAAAAAAAAATTATGTATCACTTTTGTAATGTTTTAAAATGATATAAGATCTTTTTCTCAGTTTTAGTTATGTGATGAATGTTTTAAAGTAAAATGACACTTTTATATTAAAAACACACACAACGAGTCATATCGACCACATCGTAAGTCAGATTGAAATTCAGTCTTTTCCTATACATCAAAAATAAATTATGTATAATTGTCCTAATATTTGAAAACAAATAAATCTTGTTTGTTTAGTTCTGGATATATGACATGGATTTTAAACTAAACTAGAACTCATATATTGAAAATACACAATTTAGTAATAACAACCACAGTTTCTATTGGATTGATTTATAGTCTATTCCTACATGTCACAAATGAATTATGGATTTATTTTCTATATTTTGAAAGCAATATAAACTATTTTTCTCTATTTTGTCTATGTGATGCGTTTTAATAAAAAAAATATCACATTTATATAGAAAACATGGACTTAGAGTCATAATGACCAAGTCATGTGTTGGATTTATGTGCAGTCAATTAGTACACTTCAAAAATTAATTATTTTTTTCTCATAATGTTTGAAAATAATTCAATATCATTTTATTGGTTTTGGAAATGTGATGCACATTTTAAAAATAATTGGATGTTATTTATTGAAAACATGCACTTAAAGTCATACTAGCCACATCATGTGTCATATTAACATGAAGTTAATTACTGTAGTTAAAAATTACTTATGGATACTTTTAATAAAGTATCAAAATAATATGAATGTGTTTTATTAGTTTTGAGTACATCACATGTGTTTTGAAATAAAATTTCAATTTTGGACTAAAAATATACACTTTGAATCATACATGGACCACCATATATCAGAATGAGGTGTAGTTGATTCCTACATATCAAAAATATGTGATGGATCATTGTTCTAAGGTATCAAAAATATATGAATGTGTTTGATTGGTTTTGATTTTCTGGCTTGTGTTTTGAATTAAACAATCAATTTTAAACTGAAAACACACACTTCAATTTATACCCATCAGATCATCTATTGAATTGATGTAAAAAAGATTCCTAAATGTCAAAAATAAATTATGGGACATTTTACTAAGGTTTTAAAAAAACATGATCTCATTTTCTTATATTTGGTTTTATGACGTGTTTTTTAAACTAAAATGGCTCTTATTTATTGAAAACATGCACTTTGAGTCATACCTGTCACATCATTTATCATATTTATGTATGATCGATTACTACATGTCAAAAATGAATTGTGTATTATTTTACTACATTTTGAAAATATTACGTCTCTTTTTCTCTATTTTAGCAATGTGATGTGTTTTAAACTAAAATGAAACTTATATTGAAAACTTGGACATTGAGTCATATTGACCACATCATGTGTTGAATTGATGTGCAGTTTATTCCTATACATGACAAGTGAATTTTGAATTGTTGTATTGATTTTTGAAAATAATTTGATCTAATTTTCACATTTTTGGCTATATGATGTTTGTTTTAAACTTAAATGGAACTTCTACATTGAAAAAAAAAATCTTTGAGTTATACCATCCACATCATGTGTCTGATTAACATTTTGTTGATTCCTACAAATCAAAAATGACTTATGGATCATTGTAATAAAGTATCAAAACAATCAGAATTTTTCTTCTTAATTTTGAGTATGGAACATGCATTTGGAACTAAAATGTTCATTTTAAAATAAAAACATATACTTCGAGTTATACTGGGAACACTATGTCTCAGACTGAGGTGATTTTTATTCCTACACATAAAAATGTTTTATGGATATTTTTAAAAAGTATCAAAACAATATGAATTAATTTTCTTAGTTTTGAGTATGTGGAATTTTTTGTGAACTAAATTGTCAATTTCAAATTGAAAAACCTAAACTTTGGATCATACCTATAACATTGTAATTTGGATTGATGTAATATAAATTTGTATACAACAAAAATGAATTATGAATCATTTTCATAATGTTTGAAAACAATATGAGGTAGTTTGGATAGGTTTGGATATGTGATGTGTATTTTAAATTAAAATGGAACTTTTATATTAAAAACACACATTTCAAGTCGTACCCACTACATATTATATCAGATTGATGTACGGTTGATCCCTATATGAAAAAATGAATTATCGATTGTTTTCCTAATGTTTGAAAAAAATGTGAACTCGTTTTCATATTTTTGCCTATATGATATGCATTTTAAGCTAAAACGACACATTTATATCGAAATCATGCACTTCAAGTCATAATGATCACATCATGTGTCATATTAATGTGTTGTCATTTAATTCACATCAAAAATGAAATATGAATTATTTTACTAAATTTTGAAAAAAATATGTGTTCTTTCTTGGTTTTTTCTACGTGACATGTGTTTTAATCTTAAATAGAACTTCTATATTGAAATCATGAGATTTGAGTCATACCAGACACATCGTATGCCAGTTTGATGTGCGGTCAGTTCCTACAGATCAAAAATGACTTATGGATAATTTTAATAAAGTAAAAAAAATACAATTTGAATTAATTTTATTGTTTTTACATATTTCATGTGTTTTAGAAATGAAATAAAAATTTAAAACACACACCTTTATCCATACCATGCACACTGTGTATCTGATTGATGTGTGGTTCATTTATGCATGTCAAAAATGTTGTATAAATAATTATTCTAAATTATCCAAATAATTTTAATGTGTTTTATATATTTTGAGTATGAGACATGTGTTTTGACCTAAACTGTCAATTTTGAACTAAAAACTTACCCTTAGAGTTATACAATGAACCTTATTTACCAGATTGAGGTGTTCTAGATTCTTACAAGTCAAAAATGATTTATGGATCATTGGGCTAATGTATCCAAATAATCTGAATGAATTTTCTCAGTTTTGAGTATGTTATATGTGGTTTGAAATAAATTTAAATTTTAAACTGATAATAAACACTTGGAATCAAAATATATACACCATGTGTTGGATTGGTGTGATCTAGATCCCTACACTTCAAAAATGAGATATTGACTATTTTCTTAAATTATTAAAAATAATATAAATGTGTTTTATCAATTTGGATTAAGTGATGTTTGTTTTGAACTAAAATAAAAATTACAGTCTAAAAATATACACTGAGAGTCATAATGGACACACTATGTATCTGATTGAGTTGTGATTGATTGAGTTGTAGCTAATTCCAACATCGTTCATGAAAATGTTCATGACATATATTTTGGGAAGTCATAATTTTCCTTCAACTATTTCATAATCCCTTGATATATGAGAGATTCTATTTGAACTATATAGTATCTTTCAAAATATGAATTGATGAAAATCAGTGTGATCGTAGATTTTTTAGATTCATCCTTAGGATTCACATTAATTTTCAGGCAATATGTGGGTTTCTCTTTTATCAGAAAGAAACTTGTTCTCACTTTTATGGCTAGTTGTGGATAGTTGAAATAAAAGTATGAATTACCAAAATATATGTGAAGAAAACTAAATAAGTATTAGAAAAAAAACTATAAGAAAATTAACTTAAAAAAAGTAGATAAAATGATGACAAAATTAACAAAATAAGTAGTAGAAAGTCACCTTTTTCGGATGTCTATATACATTCTTGACCCATTTTCCTATTTATATTATATTAGTTGTATCATATATGTCCAATATATAATGAGCATGAGAAGATTCGTACATCTTACTTGCTATGTTAGAATATGTATAGTGCAACAATCTATTATACTTCTCACTCATGAATATGACAAAAATAATATATAAGCATTATAATACCAATTATTCACATATTAATTTTATCTTTAAGGTCATAACCAATACTAAATCAAAAAAATAATAGGTATTAACCTTTATATTATGTCAGTAAAAATTATGACACCATTTAATCTACCCACTCATATATAAACAAATTTACTTATTCTTTTGACAAGTTATCATTTTACATAAGGGTTACATGAAAAGAAATAACCTAGTGTAAAAATGAGAATATTGGTCTAGGTTGATGATTTTATTTTATGTGGTATAGGAGTGAAGTAATTCAAGGAGAGTTTATTTAACCTTTGTAGGTGTGAGACAAAAAATATAGGGGATTTTTTTTATTCATTTCATCACTTAGTACATGGATTTTTGGTGGGGTTTATTGATAAGGTTCTTAGGAACTGAAATTGATGATATTTTATCTCACGATAAAACAATAAAATTAAATACATATTGAATAAGTTTTCTAGTGGGATCATTAGATATAATAATATAAAAATAATGATTAGAGTATAAACCGAACTACATGGGATTACCTGAAAACAAAACTCAACTCAGTGGAACAAATAGAGAGATTCAAATACGGAAATACGACAGAGCCGAAACTATGAGTGAGGTTTAAACAAGATATAAGAGGATATATATCTTTTTAATGATAGTGATGTTATTAATTTATAGTGTGGAGGGAGGTATGAGTTGATAAATAAATAGGGTTTGAGAATTCCTCACCTCAAACTAATGTTGGTGGCGATTCTAATTTATTTCTATGGATGTATGTATTCCTTCACCTTGATAATGTCAATGTTATCTAAATAATCATAAAATTTTTGGTTTAATAACTCTCAAAATGAAATTTATATATTTTATTTATGGGAGAATAAAATAGGGAGGATTTTATGTTTATTAATTTATTTACGTGGAATGTGGTGGGCTAGGTGGTGTTTAAGTGACCAGATGCCTAGGAGCCAAGGTTAATCTTTTTCCAGATGATCAAAATATTGATAGGGGCCAATCAGATGGGCTTGAGGACTAAAAATTTGGACAAAATATTTAATTTGAATGCAATGAACCATATTTATTGGGTAGGGGTTTTCAAGATACTGGATAATTTGAAGAAAAATATAATGAGGGTTTCATGAATGCTTCAAATTTAAACAATTCACATAGCTGGGATGAATCAACAAAGAATAAAAATGTAATATTTATAAATATATATATAATCCATCCTCTAATTTTTGAAACATATTTTAAGGAGTTTTTGATAAGGAAAAAGAAATTAGTAATATAAAATTAATTTAAAGTAATTTAAATATGGATATTTTGTACTTTTCCATACCAATTTTCTAATTTTACAGAAAAGTAAAGAGAAAATTAATACAATTTAACAAGATACTAAGATAAAAAGAATACTAAATAAATTTAGAAACCTAAATTTTTACACATATAGAGTGGATAATAACTAATTAAAACTCAAAAACTTACATTTGTAATCTAAATTATATGATGATGAATATTGTTATTATGATACCTAAGTTGAAACATTATGTAAATCAGAGGTAAGGTTATTGATTTAAAAAGTGAACAATGGTGAGTACCCTAGTGATATGGATAATGGTGATGAAGAGGAGGTTAAATAAAATGAAAATTAATTGTGTTTTTTTAAAATATTTCTAAAATCTTTAAATCATTTGAACATGTTCACTTTTAACATCAATATGTTTCTGTGAGAAGCTAAAGAAAGGTCAAAAGGAAATGTTATGATTGTCGTAGTCTTTATAAATATTGATGATTCTATAGATATGAAAATACCAATGTCGATGGGTGAAAAGGGCGTTCTAATCATAAAAGGAAAGGATAATAAAAATTTAAAGACAAATGAAGTTCTATCCATCGCCTCACTCCAAGATTACCTCAGGATGTGGAAGGAGTGGGAATGTTTATGTTACCGCCATATTTTAGTGGCCAAAATTCACATATGATTAATTCAAAGATCAATAAAAATAAGTGAGTAATTGAAATCATACGGTACATTTGACCACTAAAAAATAGTAGGCACCCCTATTCCGGCCAGTGCCAAATAAAGTGTCACTACCCCTCCCTTTTATGAAATTTAAATAACTCATTCCTATATAATTAAAAAAACCCACCATGCCAATTTTATCAGAAACAATTCACATAATTTATTTTCCATTGCATGGAAGATTACAATAAAGAAGAAGAATAAAAACTTGAAAAGAGAAGAGAATTAAACTTTTTTATATCAACATGGAGGAGAAGGGGAATCCAGGGGATATAGTTTGTGTGAAAAAGAAGAAGAAGCAATCAATGAACCTAGAAGAAGAGAATGTCATCTACGAAGGAAAAAATATGAGTTTAGCTATACCGGGCATGCATGAGGTAGCTACATGTGATGGTTCTATATCTAGTATGTTGAGGGAGGTGATCTACGTGCACCAAGGACAATATAAAGAAACTAATAAACAAGAGAGGAGTAGAAATAATAACATTCCTCAGAATTTGTGAGGGTTGATTCTTCTGAGAGAAGGTCAAGGGGGAGCGATGACAGAGCTAGGATTCCGCGATAGCTTGAACAACGTCAGAGAAATCAACACTGTAAGGGTTAAATTTAAATGACTATGAAGGGTCTTTTTAGTGTTAAATTAAAAGGTTCCGATAATGACCCATCTTTATTGATGCTAGAATGTTAACATTGATAAAGATAGCTTATATCAGAAATTTATATTACAACACTGATAATGACTTATCTTTACGAGCATTAAAAATTTGTTGATAAACACTTATATAATTAATATTTAATAATATAATTAAAAAATTTAAATATATATAATAATAAATAATTAAAAATTTATATAATTATAAACAAATATTAATATACTTAAATTATATTTGAATAATTTTAAATATGTTTTTATAAATATAATTGTAAATAAATAAAAATAAATATAATTAAAAATAAATAATTATTCATATATTATAAATATATTAAAAGAAATTTAAATATGTATTTAAAAATATAATTATACATATATAATTACGAAAAATTATATTTGTAAATATATATACATAAAATTTTATATAATTAAAATATATTTACATAATTATATATATAAATTAATAAATATATAAATATATATAATAAAAAATATTAAAAATATTTTTATTATTTAAATATATTTATTCTCATTTTTTAATTAATTAATTATAAATACATTAATATTTTTTAATATATATATAATAATAAAAATAATAATAAATTTATAATTTTAAAAATATTGTAAATATACATTTATAAATATATTTATATATAAATATATATTTCTTTATTTATAAATATATTTTTATAAATAAATTTTAACATTATTAAAATGAATATAATATTTAATATGTGAATATTGAAATTGAGTGAAATTTAATAATTAAAAATGAATAGACTTTAAAAATATTTATAAAATGGATAAGTTTAATTAATTATACAAATTATTTAGGAAAATAAATGTCGATATATAATGAATTAAAGTTGAATACATAGTGAAAATATTAAATCATAGTAATTAAATACATATAAATAAATATTAGGAAATGATCAAATTCTAAAAAAGGTATTAAAAATGATTACATAATATTAATTGAAATAATAAAAAAACAAGTAAATAAAATTTACTAATTAATAATATTATATATTAAAAATATTATGTTACTAAATAAAATTATAAATTGAATATAAAAATTTCAAAAAATTGCATAAATATTATATGTGTGTGTATTTCTATACGAGAATGCATTAATTACGTAAATGTGTCTTTGAAATTAATGGGTATACCCGCACACCGACACACACACAACACAAGTTTGATACATGTCTAATTTAACAATGACATTATATAATATAAATGTATATTAATGAAATAAATAATAATAAGAATGAATAAATTTTAAAAATGAATAAGTGTTATTAATTATATAAATTATTGAAAAAATTAAAATTAAAATTTATAAATACATATGTTAAAATGAAAAAGAATACATTTTAATTATATAAATTACAACCATATTAAAAGCATAAAATATTAATGAATAAACATGTATAAATAAATATTAAAAATCGATAAACATGGGAGTGTTGCTTGAGGATGATCTATTATAAGGTGGAGATATTATAAGATCCTGAAATTTTATGAATATAATTCATTCTTGTATATAATCACTCTTTTATTTTTTATTATGTTCATTTTGTTTGGTTTATAACTTGGGTGTTTCGGGATAATTTTTGAGAAAAATTGATGAAATAGGGTAGTACACGGTCAGTGTACGGTTTACCCAAACCCTTCATCCTAGCCCGGAAAACTGTGAAACATTGGACAGAGGAGAATTTCATGGTAGGAAAATATTTTTTCAAACAGTGAACCCTCTTAGAAGTAAATGTTCACCCCTATAAAAGAGGTGTATTGTTTAGGATCACAGTTATGGGAAATTGTGTACCCATGCCAAGAAAACAATGATCGACTTTAAAAAAAAATAGATTTTTAATTACTTGAACCACCATTTTAATCCCTAATAAACCCCCATAGGAAACACTATGATTTATTAAAATTTTGGATCCGCAGGGATATATTTCAAACCTTTCCAACCACCATTCTTCATGATTCAAAACCTAGATCGAAAGTCCTCATCTCTCCCGGTAAGTGATTTATAACCCTCTTAGTTACCCATTATTCCTTATTTCTCCTCCAATTCTAGAAATGTATTTTTCTACCTATTTTTTAGATCTAGACCTATTATTGTAGATCTAGATCTATATTTGAGAGATCTTAATTTATTCAAACTAGATTTAGGTTTTTTTATCCAAATCTCATTCTGTGTCATTGTGCCACTCATTTTTTTGGAGTTTATATTGGTTATTTATTCTTTGAAAAATTGATGTAGGTGGTCTAATATTAAAATCCCATAATGGTGATTTTGATTACATGTAGTCAAATTGTAAAATTTCTAGGTTTTTTAGAAGTACATGTTCTTTATTAAATTAATTAATTTGGGTAAATTAACTAATAATAGAATTGTGAAATTATGGGGTTTTTGAATTAATAATTGTGGGATTAATTATATGATATTGATATTATAGACTTAGATAATTTATTGTGGGATAAATTTTGTAGTATTGAAATTGTGAATGAGATAATTAATTTTAATATTTAATAATTGGATATTGAGATATGAATAAAATAAATACTTTCTAATCATATTATTTGGAATTGAGATTATGGATTGAACTAATTAATTGATGAATTAATTATAGAATTACTATTGGTTGTGAATTTGGGTTAATTAATCACTGTATTAGTTGATGGAATCAATGTGATCAATTAATTGATTAACTAATTGAAGGGTTTTTGTGATTAATTAATTATTGAATTAACTAATGTGATAAATGTGATACATATTATATATTTTATTTATTGTGGAATAGGGTGTGGGACATAGACTAATTTCTCAAAATTCATTGGGGTGATAGACATGGAATTCCATACCTTCATGCATACAACTGTAATGGGATAGGGACTAATGCTCCAAAATTCCATGTGTTGCGAGATAGGGATTAATGCTCTAAAAACTCAAAGGGTGGTTGGAATTGTGTTCTTCACCCAAATTGTAGCATTGTATTGTGGTTCTAATCATTAGTAAATATGATTTTAAATGAATGTATAATTAAATAACATTTGTTAAACTAATTATGAAATGAAAATGTGTATTGATTTAGACTCCGATGGAGGCCAAGGTGGGTGTCATGGTTTGGGTATCCTTGGGAACCCAATGGTTTATGTGGTTAATTATAGAATAACTAATAAATGTTATAACTTGTCATTTATGTATTGAAATTTATTCTTTATAAAAATGAATACACCATTTCTACTATATATTATTTTAGATTCCATTAGTGGTGGCTTATGGAGTTGTACTCATACCCTACTCGGGATGCCTGATTGGTACCTGAATAAAATTTATGTTTTTGGATAGGTTAATGGAAAAGGACCTGTATTAGATTTCTAATTTGGGATGGAACATGGATTAGGGAACCAGACATTGTTTGGGACCCACATGGGAGTTGTTAGTGCATTTAATTTTGGGTTTTCATTTTGACACATGGCATATACTTTAGCATGGCATGTCTATTGTTTAGTTTTGACATTGTATTTCTTATTTAAGATATCATGAGATATTCATGTTTATAGTTTTTTAGTATTGTTATATAGTAATTTTCATTATTTTCCATTGTTGTAGTACTTTTATAAAGAGGTTATGGTCTCCCCATGACTGACATTATGCCCTGTATGCTAGTCTAAATACTATGGCATATGTGAAGGAACTCTTGAGGTCATGTGACTGACTAACATGGAGAAACGATGGGTGGAACCTGGGTCAGGATGTAACATTGTGAGATATTAGACTTTTATCCTTTAAATGAGATAATAAAAACAAGGAAATTCATTATGAAATCATATTAATTTGATGTTCTTATCTGAAAACCATTTATCACTGTTGAAATCTAAAATATTATAGGAATCTCATGTGCCTGTTTTGGTGACTTTTATTGATATAATAGGCACATGAACTTACTCTTCTCTTCTGGATTTCAATAATTAGAAGGGTTTTTTGGCTAAGAACATCAATTCAAAATGTATTATTGGTATTTTGATGATGAAATTCAATGGAAATCGTGATAATATTGGCAATAAGACTTTTTTGAGACATCAAGATGTTTATAAATAAATCTCACCTAAATATTACACACGATGTGATAGGTATGACTCCAAGTGCATCTTTTTATTAAAAATATACATTAATTTTAATAAAAAATCTAACTAACATACTCAAAAGTAATAAAATAGATTTATATTTTTTTGATACTTTAAGAAAATGATCCTAGAGTCATTTTTGATGTGTACGAAATATTTGTTCCTCAACCAGATAAATGATGTCAATGGTATGACTGAAAGTGTCTATTGTCAGTTTAAACTCAATATTTTATTTTAGATAGTGTAACTCATTGAAAACCATGAAAACATGCTTGAATTTTATTGTTAATTTAGGACAATGATTCATAAATAATTTAGGACATTTAGTAATCATTCTCATGTCAAAACGATTCACAATTTGGTCTGTAGGATTCAAAGTGTGTGTTTCTAGTTTAAAATGAAAATTTATTAAAATAGAGAGTGAAGTAATCAAATGGGAGAAAACAAATTTGTATTTTTTGAAACATTAAGAAAATGATTCATACATATTTTAAGAAATTTAGGAATTATCCACACCTAAATTTGATACATGAGGTTCCTAGTATGTCTAAAAGTGTCCGTTATTAGTTTAAAATTGACAATTTTGGTCAAAAGTGACACTCATTGAAAAAAAATGAAAAAGTGATTATATTTTCCTGATAATTTTGGAAAATGATTCGTAAGTAATTTTGACATATATGAATCTGTATCACATCCAACTAACACATGATGTGATTGTCATGATTCAAAGTTCATGTTTCCCATTTAAAATGACATTTTGGTAAAAAAAGTGACGTACTAAAAACCAAGAAAAACATTTGGATTGTTTTTATACTTTATAAAAAAGATCCATAATTCAGTTGAGGTTTGTGGGAATCAACCTCACCTTAAACTGATTCCCAGTGTAACTGGGATGACTCTAAGTGCATCTTTTTATTTAAATTAACATCAATTTTTGTAAAATGTACAACAGACCTAATTCAAACTAAGAAAAACATTTGTATTGTTTTGATATGTAGCACCACAAGATTTCATAGTATGTTAGGTCTTCAAAGTAATTCAATAACTTACACTACATGCAACATCGAGTTCAAGCGCACCACAACTTACCAAAATAGCCGTTCAAAAGTGGTTATGAATAGTATTAACAGAATTTTGAACTTTATATAACCCTTATAATTTTAGAATCTATATTATGAGTTTCTTAGACATACTGTAAGGAAAAATTAATTTTTTTTTTCAGATAAAATAAGTATTTCTCACAAAATGAAAATTTACAGTCTTTTAAGGGTGAACCCTTTTTAAATCCAATATTTGAAACTTTTATATATTCAATTTGACAAAATAAACTTTTTCTTTGGGATCAGGAAATAAGAATTTAGTTTTAATAAATTTTTGGTGTTTTTCTGATAACTTTCATATTTGGGTGAATAGTGAAAAATAATATATTTTAACTGAAAACAACTTTTTTTAATCAAAATAATTTATAGTGTTTAACTATACATATGAATGGTTTGGATTTATAGTTAGATTATATTTTTACCATTTAATCCAATATTAGTCATTGGATGCAATTTCACTTTTGAAATTGAACATAAACAAATGTAAATCTTTTGGTAGTTATTATTTCATAAAAATATGCCTTTTGGTTTTGACAACATGACTTAATTTTAAACTAATAAATGAAATTTCTATGTTTTTAATTTGGTAAAATAGACTTCATTTTTGAATTCAAAATACCAAAATTATCTTAGGGTGAATTTCTGGTATGTTTTTGAAAACTTTTAATTATTGATGAATATTGAAAAACAATGAGTTATAGTTTAAAACCAAATTTTTATTTAAATAATTATTTATTTTATTTAAATTTATTTTAGCTCAAAATAGATACAAAATAACCATATAATTTCAATGTAATTCATTGGAGTCATTTTCTAAAAATATTAGATATATAAAATTTTATTGAACTTTTCACCCTCTTTTACCCACCTCCTAGAAGAATTTGTAAATTCACATAAAACAAAATTTTACCACTTCTGTGAGTTGAATTTCGAAAATCCGAGAGACACGGTTAATATCAAGGAGTAAAATGTGGTTTGATAAGATAAAAATATTTTTTTGGTGAATAGTAACTTTTTACTTTTATTTACCACGGTTAAAAATAAATAGGGTAATTAAGGGTAAAAATTATATTATTATTACCCTACACATGTTATAATTCTATTAGATAAGTATAATTCGACCAAATAATACCTTAGGAATAGAATTTGAACCTCTTTGATTCACATGGATTAGATTAGGACATTTATTATTATTCAATTCAAAGAAGAGTTAAAAGAGTTAAAATCAATGTTTATTAACTAAAACATTTTTAATATAAGGTTACACATAAGATATATTCTACTATAAATATTCACTATAAATATAAAACGATTGTCTACATAATTGTATTTTATTTATATTTTTTAGACATTAAATAATGTAATTTATTAATGACACAATGATCATACAATAATTACCCAATTAATGAAATATTAAATTAATTGATATTATAAATATAAACATAAATGTAATTTGAGACTTTTTATGAATTAAAATAATTTTAGAGGTTAATATGACATATTAGGGTTGGTTAGATGAATTATATTTGAATTCATAATGCTTTTATGAATTTAGAAAAAACAAAATACCAAATAGTTTCAAAATTGACATAAAAGGGTTTTTAAATAAAATATTATATTATTAATTGATATTATTTTCCTAAAAATATAAGGTTCATCCAAAGGACTTTTATAATGATAGGTGTATCATTAATGAACCACTTGTGTTTCGTTTGGAACTATATAGTATGTTTACTAACCATATTATATAAAAATACAAAGAGACATGGTAAATGTCAAACTATTTAACTAAGAGTAAAATCTAAATGTTATGGTTAATATAGTGACAAAAACCTATCTAAAAAATATTGTTTGAGTGGTTTTCGACCTATCCCTACCTTATCCTTTAAATAATCCACTTTTGAGCCATTATAAACTGGAAATTATTTTATTATAAAACAATATTTTATGTTTTTCCTAAGGTGCCCCTCACCCCTCTTATAAAAGGCCACTTCCCCTTCTATCAAATTCAAACCATCATAGCCATTTGGATCATCTAAACCCTAACCAAATATCCTCTAAACTTCCCTCAATTCATCATAGAGGCCCTACTATGGTCAGAAAGCCAACATAAGGATCCCTTTTGATCAAATCAAAGGGAAGAACCCGAAGAAGAGGTAATAATTTCACCACCCTCTTTCAAGTTTTTTTCTTCTTCCACTTCTTGTTTCCTTTTTATTTAAATTCTAAAATAATTAATCTAGTATCTTCTATATACTATGATGTTATTATAATTACGGTACAACCATATTCATTATTCTATCCATCCTTTGAATGAAATGTCACCATACGTGCGTACGTACGGATTACCGTCTCCACGTTGAGGTGTAATTGTTATTTAATACACTATTATTTGGATGGGTATAACAATGATGTGTAATTAATATAAATAATAAAATATAACATGATAATTATTCTTTATATATGATATACCATCCAATTATATATTATTTTAAAATCAAAAGAATGATATTGTTGCTCGTGCGTACGTACGGATTACCGTCTCCATGAATGCGATGAGATTCATTCCCCATCCTATCCATTCAAGACTAATTTTCATTTGATGATTAAAAATAATGTTTAATGACTTGATATCATTCTGGATATGAATAAGATAAATCCCATCCATAACAAATATGACACACATAACAATTAATATAAAGGAAAACGAATCCGTTAACACCCGAAACGACGATAATACTAAGATATTATTAACAAAGAAATGTTAAAAGATCATATATGATATCATATTAATGTATATTAATATTTTATAATTCAATAAAAATTATTTGACCATGATACAGGAGGTTAACCTACCCTTGACCAAGGAAAAAGTACACATTAAGGGGCTTCTTATCTTACTTTTAATTCCGTGAGATTTCCATTCTTCGCCACTTATTTATTGCATGTGGTGTGTGTACTTCCCATGATTGTATTAATTGTGTAATATACATTAATTTATGGATATTTACATCATCATGGTATGATCCTTCATTCATGGGTGTATGTTTCGTAAGTTACCAAATCGATAAGGGAATTTAAAATTTCAATTTCCACTCATTTGGCTTTACGCACACTTCATTAATTATTTTACTCCAAGATTAAGTGTGGAATCACTATTAATTTGATTATGTCATAATTTCCACTCCCCTTATTGTGGATATACTCTTGATACACATAATCACTCCATTGATAAATTCTCAAGTCATCTATGTGAACATGATAAGAGTAATTTTAACACAATCTTCATTTGTTGAGTTAAATATCCAATTCATTGGTGTTGTTTTTACAAGAATATGTGTGAATGTACATTGATTGATTTATACTAAATATCTAATAATATTGAGTGTATTTAACTTTTTCACACATAATTATGTCGCTGATTTATCTTTAACCTAAGGACACATTATTTACAAGATATTTCATCTCAATTTGCATTCTATTGAGACTTATTTGTTGTTATAAACCTAATCACTTTTATATGGTGTATATAATGTACTTTGACATAATATATCATGAATCTCTTTATTTTCATGATATTAATAATTTTTTATTACCTCAATTATTTTTATTCAAGTGACTCTCTTTTGGCTAGGAACTCTAACTAAAATATCATTTTAAAATGTTTTAAAGATTTATTATTATAAATATTTCTAATTAATGTACATTATTTAAAAATGGTTTTAAGGATTTATTTATATAGGAAATAAAGTTTTCAAATTAAAATTCCTTTTAAAAGTTTCAAAGTGGTATGGGGAACTTTGATTCAAAAATCTATTTTAAACAGCTTCTTGATAAATAGTGAGACTTTTAAATGTATTCAAGAAAAGGGGGATATTTTTTCAAATAGTTTTGATGATTATTTTCATCTATGACAATATCATTAATTATTCTCAATTAAGGTTAATCTGTTACAATACAATCTTCCATATTGTATTGAATGGGTTATGTGTTACTGTGGAGGTGCTATTTTTATACGATTCATGGTTTGTGGATAAAGTATTGACATGTCAAATGTTAGTTTTAATACGAATGTTTATTTTATGTTTCAAAATTTTCATATGAGGAATGAATTGGACTTAGTAAGTGAAGGGTGGAGCCCACTATAGACCCTCGATTCATTGGTAGGTCTCATGAGACAAACTAGTGTCTTGGCACAAGGCCTTGAAAAAATCTTATTTGTAGTCTTGGCACAAGGCCTTGACTATGTGGTTATGATAGTATGGCATTATGCATTCCATCATTATGAAAGTTTCTATTGATATTGCATGTTATTATTCGACTATTATAATATCCATGTGAATAAGTAAATGACATTATTTGATTTTATCTTTGCCATATTATGCTGAAGTTCAGGTTTAAAAGGATTTTGTTCTATTATTATACACTGCCTTGAATGTTTATGCTTATTTATGAAAGTTTCCACTATAATGTTATCCTTACTGAGCATCTGAGATCACCCCTTTCTATGTTTTATCTTTCCTAGGATGCAATGAAGTATATTATGACTGACCTCTACGGATAGTCTATGGGATCTCAGTGTTGTCTATGGAAACAATATTGTTGTAGTTTTCCATTTTATGATGTAATGTAAACCGTATGAATGTATCTAGTACTTCCAAGGATACTAAACTAATCGTCCTTTTGAGACTTGATATTTTATGATCATGCCCATGATATTTAATAATTACCCGACTCTAGACTTTTGGGGTAGGGGCATTACAGTTGGTATCAGAGAAAGTTTAGTACAAACCTTGGAAACAAGATTTAGATAAACTCTGATTAGAGCACATATCACTAAGAAAGACTTTGGGGATTAGTATAGAATGAATTCCTTGAATTTTGATATTGTATAGATTTTGTGAGTTTTCCATGAAATACAACCCTGTATGGATACGACCAGGTAGAGGTGGCTCTGGCACAGATGTACCTAGAGTAAAACCCGAAAACACCTCTTTGAGCGTGACTCAAACGAGAACTGGAGTACGACAATGGTCCTTGCTGCACTATTGGTTACGACACTCCTGGGGGATATACTTAGGATAATTTATATTTTATTTACAAAACAATTTGAAGGATTTTAGTATACTATGAGAATAAATGACCTTCGATAATCCTAAGGTGTTTCAAAATTGAAAATATAGTGTGAGGATATTCTTTAAATGATTTTATGACTACTGTTACTCACATTATGATTTCTGGTTTTAGTCAATGGATTCATTCCAAGGAAGTAATTGCAACTTTGAGCATGATGTAAAAGGTGTGAACAATGGTGGAAATGGGCAATGAATTGGAATATTGATAGGCATAAATGATATCGTGTTCATGACAAATTAGTTTTTCAAAAATATGATCAAAAACATATATATTAACTAACTCCCAGACTCAATAAAGAAGGGAAAGTTCATGAAAGATAAGAGCTCCAGCAGTGGAGACCATGGAGAAAAGAATCCTCAATTTCCATCATGAATGAAATGTGGAAGGAGACACCCAGGAAATCATCTAAATGGAACAAAGAATTTATTTACGTGTGGGAAAGAAGGAAATAAAGTGAAGAATTGCTAATAAAAAATGAAGAGTACTATGGAAGAAAATAAAAATGGTCCCAAGAATCTATTTACAGTCATTTTACATAAATGTAGGGGACCTGGACATTACCTGAGTTAATTCCCTATTCTATATGATATTTTCTTGGTCAAAGAAGAAGCTATGTGGAAATAAATGGTTGGAGATATATTTAAAAGTACTAGTGCTCCTTGTTGATGGGATTACTTTGGAATAATTTTCTCCTGTATTTGTAACCCTGCAGTTTGTTATGTGAAAATGTTATTTGAGGAAGACTTACCTTTTCTCTTTTCGATATAGTTATAAATAAACATTTGTTTTTTATATGATCATTGGGTTTGAGGAAATTACAAGTTATTATATTTTGGGATAAAAATGAAAGGTATGAGATAACATTTGTGGTTAAATTATGTTATGGTTAATTTGAGGAATTTATCTCATTTTGGTAATGTTATAAAATATTTTAATTGAAAAAGGAAAAAATGCAGACCGTGTGACAACCCGTCACGTTGGACGAAGCTGTAGGAATCGAACCCACAACCAGAGTGTGATTGGGATTTATCACCTACCATTGGGGTACGTGAATTCCCACGTAAGTGTGACTAATTATTTGTTGTCAAATGATTTTATTGATAAATAATAAGTTGATTTTAGATCTTATGTATTATCAAATGAATACCCTTAGTATAGGAAAATGATTTGGTGATTATGTGATAAAAGTTATTTTTGAAGATGTTCACTTTTTTGGGAACACTATATGCCCAAGGAAAATAGAATACTATGGGATTTCATTTGAGGAGTAATGATGGATTTTTATCTATGTTTTTATTTTGGATTTATAGTGATATGATTTATTTATGGAAATGAATATCCTATAATAGAGAATATGTGATTAGGTTAATTACTTTTAAGTATGTGACTTTAAGTGTAGTTGATGTCATTTAGAGATACAACTTAACGTGGAAGACTACATAACAATATTCTTCTAAGTTTTGGGTTTCAATATTAGTTTGGATTATATTGAAGGATATTAAGGAAAATTGTTTATTGAATGGTATTTATTTAACTTTGGGGTATTGTTGGTTTAATTTTAGAAATTAAGATTAGTGATTCTTTCTATAAAGGAATATCCTTTTTGGGGATCATCATATCTTGTACTAACCGTTTTGGTTTTGATTAATCTCTAAAGACAAGGTAAATATATAGTTCATCCTTCGTGGATCATGTGATTCTATAGAAGTTTATTCTAGCTCTTCTGGCGTGACCAAGTCTTCTTGAATACTCATCGTTTAAAAAAATGAGTTAGTGGTAAAACATTATTAAGGAATGAAACTCTACTTAAAAAGTTGGTATATCTATTTATGTTCTTAGTCAATCTCATAAATTAATTACCCATATTTAAGAAATGTAACTTAAATTTTTTTTTGTCTGTTTACTTTTCCTACTGGGGAACTAATGACCATTTGTCTCATCACAAGTTGGTGGTTTTCTTGTTGTTAAATTCCTCCTGATCATGTTTTTATCCCTCTCCTTCAGAACTTGACACTTATTTTATCTTCCATATCCATGTTTTCCAACATGGAATCCTAGTATGGGTTATCATGGGTGACCTTTGTGCTTCTCTTTCTTTCTTTTAACGTGATAGTTTTATTGACTCTTTTTCCGATGTGGTACTTTCCATTATATTTTGAAGCCCAATTATAAAAATTGCAAGGATGCAATTTATTTAAGGAGGGAAGAATGTAACACCCCAAGATTTCATAGTACATTAGTTCTTCAAAGTAATTCAATAACTTACACTACACACAACATCAAGTTCAAGCACACCACGACTTTCCAAACTAGCCGTTCAACAGTGGTTATGAATAGTATTAATTGAATTTTGAACTTTATATAACCCTTATAATTTTATAATCCATATTATGTGTTTCTTAGACATAATGTAAGGACAAATTAATTTTTTTTCAGATAAAAGAAGTATTTCTAAAAAAATGTAATTTTACCGCCTTTTAAAGGAGAACCCTTTTTTAAATCCAATATTTGAAATTTTTATATATTCAATTTGAAAAAATAAAATTTTTATTTGGGATCGGGAAATAAGAATTTAGTTTCAATAAATATTTGGTGTTTTTTTATAACTTTCATATTTGGATGAATAGTGAAAAATAATATATTTTCACTAAAAACAACTTTTTTTAATCAAAATAATTTACAGTGTTCAACTATACATATTAATGGTTTGTATTTATAATTAGATTATATTTTTACCATTTAATCTAATATTGGCCATGGAAGTAATTTCACTTTGAAATTGGACATAAACAAATGTCAATATTTTGGTAGTAATTATTTCATAAAAATATGTTTTTTGGTTTTGACAATAAGAATTAATTTTAAACTAATAAATTAAATTTCATTTTTTAATTTGTTAAAATAGACTCCATTTTTGAATTCATAATATCAAAATTAGCTTAGGGTGAATTTTTGGTATGTTTCTGAAAACTTTTAATTTTTGATAATTAGTGAAAAACAATGAGTTATAGTTTAAAACTGAATTTTTATTTAAATAATTATTTATTTTATTTAAATTTATTTTAGGTGAAAATAGATACATAATACCCATATAATTTCAATGTAATTCATTGGATTCATTTTGTAATAATATTAGATATATTAAATTTTATTGAACTTTTCACCGTCTTTTACCCACCTCCTAGGAGAATTTATAAATTCACATAAAACATAATTTTACCGCTTCTGTGAGTTGAATTTAGAAAATATTAGGGACATGGTTAATATCAAGGTGTAAAATGTGGTTCAATAAGATAAAAATATTTTTTGGTGAATAGTAACTTTTTACTTTTATTTACCACGGTTAAAAGTAAATATGGTAATTAAGGGTAAAAATGATATTATTATTACCATAACACACATCCTAATTCTATTGGATAATTATAATTAGATCAAAAACAACCTTATAAATAAAATATGAACCTCTTTGGTCCACATGGATTAGATTAGGACATTAATTATTATTTAATTCAAAGAAGAGTTAAAAGAGTTAAAATCAATGTTTAATAAGTAAAACATTTTTAATATAGGGTTAAACATAAGATAAATTAGACTATAAATATTAATTATAAAGATAAAAATATTTGATACATAATTTTATTTTATTTATAGTTTTTAGACATTAAATAATTTAATTTATTAATGACACAATGATGATGCAGTAATTACCTAATTAATGAAATATTAAAATAATTGATATTATAAAAATCCTAATAAAAGTAATTATAGACTTTTTATGAATTACACTAATTTTAGAGGTTAATATGACATATTAGGGTTTGTTAAATGAATAGTTTTAGAATTAATAATGTTGTTATGAATTTAGAAAAAACAAAATACCAAATGGTGTCCAAATTGACGTAAAAGAGTTTTTAAATAAAATTTTATATTATTAATTGATATTCTATTCCTAAAAATATAAGGATCGGTCAAAGGACTTATATAATGATAGGTGTATCATTAATTAACAACTTGTGATTCTCTTAGAAGTATATAGTATGTTTATTAACCATATAATATAAAAATACAAAGAGACATGGTAAATGTCAAACTATTTAACTAAGAGTTAAATTTAAATATTAAGGTTAATATAGTGACACAAACCTGTCTAACACCTATTAGTTGAGGTATTTTCGACCCATACCCACCTTATACTTTAAATAATCCACTTTGGATCCATTTTAAACCGAAAATTATTTTATTATAAAATAATATTTTGTGTTTTTTCTAAGGTGCCCCTCACCCCTCTTATAGAAGGGAATTCCCCTTATCTCAAATTCACACCTTCAAAGCCTTTTGGATCAGCCATAACCTGCCCAAATATCCTCTCAACTTCCCTCAATTCATCATAGGGGCCCTAATTTGGTCATAATTCCAACTTAATGAGCCCTTTTGATCAAATCAAAAGGAAGAACCTGAAGAAGAGGTAATAATTTCGCCACCCTCTTTCAAGTTCTTTTCTTCAACCACTTTTTCATTATTTGTTATTTACATTCTAAAATAATAACTCTTGTATATTTTATATACTATGATGTTATTATGAATATTTTACAACCATATTCATTATTCAATCCATCCTTTTAATGACATGTCACCATATGTGCGTACGTAAGGATTACCGTCTCCACGTCGTGGTGTAATTGTTATTCAGTACATTATTCTTTGTATGGGTATAATAATGATGTGTAATTCATTTAAATAATAAAATATAACATGATAATTATTCTGAATATATTATATACCATCCAATTATATATTATTTTAATATCAATATCAAAATAATTAATTATTTTCATTTTTCCCGTAACCCTCTCTTTATTTTATTTCATAATTTCTTTTTATCCTTTCTTTATTTATTTTAAATATTATTTAAATATTTTATTACACTTTTCCAATCCATAATTAATTATTTAAAACCCAAACACCGCGCCAAAGCATGATGTGACATTTTTCATGAAATGTCTGCAATTCTTTAAATTAAACAAAAAGTTGTCTGGGAGCTACAGTGAGGTGTGCAAGCGCATGTCCCGGGTTGCTTAATTAATTAGACTAAAATAAATTAAAAACGGTCCATAAATGATTAGGGCTGGGACGTTACAGTGACCAGTATGACTCCAAGTGTGTATTTTTAATATATAAGGGTCATTTTAATTTAAAATGTCCATAACATCGCCAAAACCAGGAAAACGAGCCAATCCTATATTATCATCACTCTATCTCATATTGCACAATTAATTTCATTATAATTTTTATCTTATACCTATGTAGGTAATTTTCACATAGATAATTCTTGAAGGTGAATGAAAAATATTGCAACGTGCAAGATTCAACCACAACTCAACCTAATACACAGTGTCCCCGGTACGACTCAAAGTTTAGTTTAAAATTAACACATTTTGTTAATCTATTTATTTATATTATTACAAAAAAATAATAATTAGTTTCTTATAAAGGTGTGTTTTTTCTCAATTAGGTGTTAGTATCAAAATAGAAAGTAACATTGATCACCACTGGAAAATAACCTATTAACGATGGTTTTTTGGTATATAGCGGTAGTTTAAACCGCTGCTATATGCTTTGGTGGCAGTTTTAGGAAACCTCCGCTAAGTTGTGCATTAGTAAACTATTAGAGGTGGTTATATATTTTTCGAGGAAATTTAAATTAATCATTGTAGTTGCCTCATTTTGAGACGGTTCAGGTTTATAGCGGCGGTTTTATGGCCGGTGGATCTCTTTTATTTGCGGCTGTTATAACTGTAGCAAATAAAAAAACACCCCCTCGCCAGAAAATTTCCGCTAAAATAATAAAAACAATCATGGAATACACATGGATGGTGGGATACTATAGTGGCGGTTTTAACCACCGCTATGAGAAAAATATCTATATTTAGAGGTGGTTAAAACCGCCGCTAAAATCTGATCTGGGAAAAAAAATAGCAGCTTTGCATCCCCTGCACTAGTGCCCTGAAAAAAAAAACCATTCTTGGAATACAAATAGTCTAATAGAATACATACTAGTCAATATGAAAAGATATGCTTAATTAAGCACAATCAAATGCATCTTTCAATAAAGGAATGTAGATAAACATATCACATGGCCATTATACCTTTAAAAAAAATTATAAACAAGCATGTCGGTCATATTTCGTGAAAACAATGCCAAGCCTAGGTTCAACCTATTCCATCCATACCAGTTCTAACCCTGACATAAAAATTCCTATAAACATACATCCCACTTGTAATATATGATTAATTGTGTATGATATTCATAATTTATGGTCATTCTCTCATATCATTATTCTTTTATTATTCTTTCATATTATTATCAATTGATATCTCTTGCGTTTACCCTTAATCAACATTTGATTTGACACATTCTTTTATTTCCCTAACAACTGGGTTATAAAGAACTACTACCCAACATGTGAATTATCATGACACGATCAATCAATTACAAGTTCACTTAAAAAAATTGAATTTTTTACAAAATGAATTATTTGAAAATAATTTCATACAAGAATGGACTTATATTCTATAAAAGTGAGTACAAGTAATGCATAGTGGAAAAACAGTTCATATAGTAGTCATGTCACAATTACTTTCTATATAATTGAAAACTAGTAATGTATACTAGAAAATAAGTTCATATATGAATATGTATATTGGAAGAAATAAAATTAGTAATATATATAGAGAATAAAAAGAGATTCCATGTATAAGAAGAAAGCACATCCTTTAGTAATATAAATAAAAAATTCACAAAGAGAAACTAAAGACATAAACTCATGTATGTACTTATGTTACAAAGATAATTTTTTGTGATTGTATCATCATTAATTATTCAAAATCATCTTTCCTCTACCTCTATTGTGAGAACATAAGAAATTAATTGTTTCGTTACTCTATAATAGGGATTCCCATTACCGGGTTTAGATTCTATGAGCCTTGTTGGCAAGTAAATTTTTCCAATGCCTTCATTATGCTCTAGATATAATCAAGTGATTCTGTCTATCATCACACCCAAACCTTGATGCTCGAGTCCATCTCATATTTCTCGTACATCCTATTCACCATTGTGAATAAAAAACCCACCCTAAGTGGATGTGAATGACACCCTTTGGCAATAAGAATCAATGTAAGCATAGTAGGGGAATAACCATTCCATCCCAAGAATGATGTCAAAACCATCATCTTGAGGAAAACAAGGTCCAATACGAGGTGACACCCTCTTATATCATGGTACACTCCCTATACTAACATAAATTCTCTAATCAAATCCCCAACAAAGTTTTGAGTGTCATCACTTCATAGGAAAACTGAATGTCGAGCCCAAGGATCTCCACAACATGCACAAATATGATTGAATGAGAAGAACCAATATCAAACACCCACTATACAACTCTTGATTTACATTTTCAACTAAATCATGAAACACATTTTCCTTAGTGAAGTTTTCTCTTAAATTTTTCTCCATAGTATCAAGAGGAGGATCCAATGATATCTTACAATCTTGATCTAGTTGTGTTACAGTCTCAAAAACATCACTTGTATCGTTTCTATTTGTATCACCCTTATATGGTTGTTTGGATATGTTTTGATGTTGATGGTGGTCTCTTGCAGTGCCTAATGCATCATTTATAAGGTTTTTCTTTTCATTTTCCATTGTCGACGAAGTTGGGAGGTCATTCTGTGGATTGACATCAGTGCTCAATCTTTCTGTAACGTTCGATTCTCCATGCCAAATCCAATGCAAAGATTTATTAGGGAATTGATTCATTATTAAATGTTCATAAACTTCATATCTCTTCAAACATATTATAAATTTATATTTAGGACATGGAAATATTATTCTCCCTTCAACGGATCAATTGGAAATTGAAAAATCTAAAAACTCATTCAAACCCTTAATATACTAAGGTGTGTTCCTTGGTAATGTGACCGAGATTTTATCTATGTATATCACAATGTGCCTACACAATATTAAAAAAAATTAAAACAAATATCTATCTTTAAATAGGGAAAGAGATTCATTTATATTAGTTGAAAACATATATAAATATGTTACATAAGGTTTTCCTATATCAATACATATGGTAAATCACCAACTAGTGGTGGCATTAAATGTAGTACCACCACAAAGGATTAGAATTAAATTGGGAGATTAGGGTGGGTGAACAAATTCCAACCACATTACTCAACTTAAAAAAGTTAGAGGTTCCCCTCTCCCATTAAATTAAATCATTCAAACCATTGTTTGAAGTGGCCTAATATTTAGGGGGAGATATGATCCATGGGGTGGATGTGCTAATAAAGTACATGTTATTCAGCTAAAGGAAGATCTTATTAAATCCAAAAAATGCATGAAATAAGTGATGTGATAATTATTTCAAGTCTCATTTGATATAAAATATGATCCAAATGTTTCATGGTTGATCATGACTGAGTAAGTGGTGTTATGAAACCACTTTTTTTCTTCAAAAATTGATCTAGAAGTTTCATACTGAAGTAAAGTCACTTGTTGAATCTATAATTACATAAAAAAGGGATTATTCTAGAATAAAAATTGGTTTACAAGCTTTAACTAAGAGAATAAATGATGTCATATTGAATCTGGTTTATAACAAGGGATATTATTCACTGAATTTAGACCACTAATAAGTAAGAGGTACCATCCATACCATCTTGTAATAATGTTTGTAAATATATTTTTATGAAGGGAGTTGGTAGGAAAAAATTATGTTCAAGTGTGGATTTTGAAATGTTTTATGGAATATTCCACCTTAGCTAAGGTGGATAAGAAAATTAAGGAAATTAGTTGCCCTTAAAAATCTTAACAAGTTATAAACAAGACCTAATGTCATTATTAAAATGAAATAATATGATCATGGGTTGTGGATCAATATTGGTGTTTTGAAAAATTCATTTTTGTGAATTAAATTATTGGTATAGACCGTTAAATAAAAAATTAAAAAGGAATCCAATTCTAAGGGATAGAAATCCAGATATGAAGAAGAAACATCCATAGGTTAAGAGAAACATGTATACATAAAAAATAATTGGAAATTTTGAAAATGTGTCTGATGTATAAAGAAGTAGTATTCACGGGATTGGCCCATGTTCATATCAACCTATATATTAATCGAATAAGAAAATAAGGACACATAAGTTAGTGAATAAATAAAAAGCATCCTTAGTAGAAAGTGAAATAATATTGTAAGAAAATAACCTCCTATGAATATTTCACAAAGGTAAGGTAAGAGGCCTTGGAATCTAAATTTTAGAATTTTATGAAAGGTTAATCATCTAAAAGAACTAATAAAAAGGAGGTAAGTTATAAGTATCCATGTTGAATGTTCAAAAATTATACCAATGAAATGATGCAGAATTTCTACAGATAACTGTATTTGATTTTTCACATGATACTAAATAAAAGAGTAAGAAACACTAGTGTCAAGAAATACATGCATTATGGTAAAATCAATACTAATAGTACCTCACACTATTAATGGAACCATTTATTAATTTTATATATCTTTATTATCCCTAAATATTTATCATTCAACCCCTCCTTGATAATTCCTAACCCGATGCTGGGATAGGGCTTCCTGGGATGTTGGGGTTGTTCTTGGAATCCCTATAAATAAATCAATTTTGTGGATTAAAAATAATCTGATTATATCATCCTTGTTGATCATGAGATGATTGAGTTCGATTAAAACCATTGTGTCATTTTGAATTTAGAGGTTAAGTATAAAAACATTTGAGATGTCATATTCAGCCGTAGTAGTGAAATTCTTAAAAGAATATCATACATTACATTTTTATGTGATCCAAAAAGACATATTGGAATTAACCCAACTAAATATTTTGAAGTGGATAAAAGTAAACCAACCTTGTGGATTGGTTATCTGGTGCTTTTCTTGCCTAGGGATAATTTTTCCTTCTATACTTTTTTTCCATTGATGGAGTTTCCACCTATTCTCATGTGGAAAAAAGTGTCCCCTCCACTAATATTACCTATAATGTACACCTTTTCAACCATCAATTTATTCTCAATCTCAATGAAATTATCAATAAAAAACATTTAAACCTTAGAGTGATTCTTAAGTCATAGAACCAACTCAAACACACATGATTTGAGAGATTAACTAGATGCTACTTCTAGTACAAAGTGTGGAATGTATGTAAATCGGGCTCTATATTACATACCTGAGATATCTCTATGATTAAGATAAAAAAAATCATAATAAAAAATGGTATGTAGGTAGATTTTGTTTTAAAAAAAATCCTCAAATCCATCCAAGGTAAGGTATTGATCAACCTTAACATAGATGACTCAGTCTCACCATTTTCATGATAGTCGCTTGAGTATGCACACTACTATATTTAATTTAGTCCCTTCTATAGTTCCATGAAAATATAAGTTACTATTTATCCAACCTAGCCATGACTTTTAATCTTCAGTTCCTAAGTCACCCTATAATATAGGAAGGATTTTCCTTTGAAATTCCAATGATTTATCCATATAATACGGTTCCTCATTCCAATTTTTTCTTTTCCAATACCCAAAAATATTTCACTATTCTTATTAATAGTTACTAAATTACTTATGGTTTAGGTTGAAACACATTCCTAGTATCACACTCCTACTAATCTATAAGTCTTCTCACTAGTGGTATTTTTGTCTATAACCATAGTCGATGTTATTAAAATCAGTACTTAGTCACCACCAAATACTTTAGTTAAAGGTTTTATAGTGTGAAATAATATACAAGCAAGATAAAAATGGAAAATTTTCAAAGTAACAACCCATGAAATATCATGTAAAATATGAATTTATGGTGGTATTCTCTTTAATAATGTTGATACACAACTCTCATTAGCTAATCCCATGATGATGAGGAGAAAACACTCTTATAAGTGTTTGAAAACACTTTTAATACTCAGACCACCTAAGTAAATTGAATATTAGTATAAAGAGGTCATATATACCTTTTTATACCCTATATTTAAAGTCCTAAAACATTATATATCCATACCCTATATTCCTAAACAATAGATCATACCAAACTTATATCATTTGTAATATCAAAACCCCAACTGACCACCTTAGATAATATTGGAATGCCACTAACCTTAGGTTCATCCCACAAAAACTCAAGGTTGGAAATAAACACCTACAGTTAAGAATATTACTAGGGGATGATTTACCCTGAAAATAAATAACCTTTATTGGAATAAATATAATGTTAAAATATAAATTTGATGCATGAGAATGGAAAACCAAACTATAATAATATAAAATAATAATAATAATCAGAGATACAATAAATAAAAATATCATCAAATAAGTCTATAAGACAAAAGACTTAAAAAGGTAGAATATGGATCCAAACATAGCACTACACCAAGCTACAAACAACTACAATCTCTAATATCCTACCTCTATCACCAATAACCACAAAATCAAGGTGATCCTCTATAGAATTAAGAGGTCTTCCTTTTACCTATACCATGTCAAACTTCATATGCACCAAGATGCATATGCAGGGTGTGAGTATGTACACCCAGTAGACAGCCAACCAAAGACTTCCTACACATGATACTATAATAAAAACAAGTTATCTCACACTTTATATAAAATAAATGTGAATCTAAAAACCAGTGAATAAGATACATAAAACCAGTGAAAAAAAACTCACACTATAGCACACATCTAGATCATGAAATCCCATGCCAATAAAATACACTAAAACATCCCCTCTAGGAGCTATTTAAATAACATAGTGTATCCCAAATCTAAGTGGGGATTAATTAATAACCCAAAATCATGATTAGAAACCTATCCCCTTGACCCAAGTCATCACTTGGTGGTACAATCTATGTTCCACATAAAACAGAATTGGTATCCAAATACAAACCAACAAAGGTGAATATATATGAATCAAGAATGAACACTAACCTCTTCCAAGACATGTTTATACACATAAAAGGGTTGTATATTTCTATAACCCTATGCACTGAAGGCTCCAAAAAAATATGAAAAAATACCTATGACTATGAAATCCACTGGTGGCAGGGGAGGGGAGCCGACCTAGGGTAGGAACCCGATGAGGTCGTGGGAGAAGGTGGTGTCACGGGTCTCGGGGGGAGAAGGGGGGTCAGCAGCGATGAGTGGTGAGGTCACCAGCGGCATGGGAGGGGAGCATATCTAGAGTTGGGGCTCGTCAGGGGAGAAGCATCATGGCTGTAGGGGAAGAGGGTTGGCTAGGGTGGGGGGAGTGTCTCCACTGTAAAAAATTAAATGGGTTTCACGGCGGTTTTTAATAAAACACTGCTAAACAATTTTATGGAAAGGTTTGGCAGCAGTTTTGTAAACTGCAGCTAAAAGACCGCTGCTAAAAGAGATTTATGTTGTAGTGGATAGTTTTGAATATATGTAATAATTTGTAATTATGTAATTGTATAAACTAATGTTTGAATATTCTATAATCTATTATTGTTCTCTTGTATTTGTGTTTAAAATTTTCTTTCATTTAAATTCTATACTGGTTCTTTATTTTTTAGATTTCATGGTATCTTTGGTACTGCAGTGTATTGTTACAACACACTATATTAAGGCCCTTTATCATCACTCTGTAAAAGCACTGATAAAGGTTTATTTTATTAGTGGGTTTTTAGTTTCGATAAAAGCCTATGGATTTTAATCTCTCTATAGTACTTTGTGCTTCCCTAGTGCTGATAAAGGATATTTTCAGCATTGTTAAAGACTGCTTTTGTAGTAGTGGATACATTGTGGGATCAGTATGAATCAAAGTGTGTGCTTTTAGTTTTTAAGTTACATTTTAGTTCAAAACACACATCATATACTCAAAACTGAGAAAATGCATTTAGATTATTTTGATACATTAAGATAATGATCCATATATCATTTGTGATGTGTATGAATAAAATTATTCTAAATTTGATACATTTTGTTTTCAGTATGACATAAATTGCATGTTTTCTGTTTAAAATTGATATTTTAGTTCAAAACTCACCTCAAATTAACACAACTGAACAAACAAATTTGAATTGTTTTTATAATTTAGGACAATGATTGATAAATTATTATTTTTATGTGTAGGAATTATTTTCACCTCAATATAATACACATTGTTTTCAGTATGACTCAAAGTGAATTTTATCTTTTTAAAATTGACATTTTCGTTCAAAACATGTGTCACACACTAAATACAGAGAAAAAAAATCATATTCTTTTGATTCATTATGAAAATTATTCATAAGTAATTTGTGGTGTGTAGGAATCTTTCATCTGTCAAACTGACACACGATATGATTGGTATGAATCAATGTCCATGTTTTTAGTTTAAATCGACATTTTAATAAAAAAGACATGTACTCAAAACTAATAAAACACATTCGTATTGCCTTAATACTTTAGGAAAATCATCCATATGTTATTTATGACATGTAGGTATCAACATCACATCAATTTTATGTGTGGTGTGGCCGATATGGATCAAATTGTGTTTCTATGTAAAATTGAAATTTTAGTTGAAAACACAAGAGAATAACTCAAACCTGAGAAAATGAGTATATTTCATCAATATTAATAATAATAATCATATAATATTAATTTGGTTTAAATAGGGTGATTTCCATCATTGTATAATTTACTATTCATAAAAAATATTGGAGTAACCATACTCCAAAATGGTGTGATACATTAGAGATGGTCTTATAAATGATATAAAAAGATATACTAGTGCTAGAATTATCACTTATACACAATGACCCTTATGTATCACCTAGGAAATCTAGAAAAACTCTTACGTACTGTGGTGTTCACCCTTACATATTAACTTTAGAAAATATAAGTATATTGCATTTGTAATAATATAATATTTTTATCTACTACATGAAAATTATAATTGTTTAAATCTTTTTTACAATATATTATCAATCATAAAACTGTAAAATTAAAAGCTATAAAATTAAAAAATATATTTATATAGGTTTACAGTTTCTAATATATAGATATATTATTAATAATAATTAATTATATAGATGTATATGTTTAATTGTATATAAAAAATCTAATTAATTATTAAAAAATTTAAAATTTATTGATTATATTTGAAAAAACTATTTTTTATATACATGAATAATCATTTTCTATAATATATCAATAATTACAAAAATGTATAATTATATTTAAAATATATTATATGTACACAAAAAATAAATCTCAAGGGTAAAAATAACATAAGAATAATTACAATATGTATATATTATTAATTATATAAAAAAAGTTAATAATTGTTTTCCAATGTGATTAATTTTACTTAAGAAATTTTTTTAATTATATAAATGGGAAAATATTTATTACAATATATTAATTTATAAATAAATATAATTTTTTTTTAAAATATTAAATACATAGGATTTATGATAAATTTCTAATCATAATTTTTTTTGTATCTTTAATTATGTATATATATATAATAATAATAATTAGTAATTGTATACAATTTTTTTTAAATTAAAAAATTTATTAATTATTTAAATGAATTCAAAAATTAATACTTATATTAAAAATATTAATAATTATGTTTCAATATATACATTATTATTTTAAATATATTATTAAGTAATATTATATTTAATATCTTTTATAATTATAATAATACTAAATTATTATTATTATTTAAAATATATATATATATAAATTTCATATGTAATAATAAAATATTTTTTATCAAAATTTTTTTGGGACACACCCATTTATTTAGGGAATAAACTTCTTTTGGAATATATTTTTTTGTCATCTAAATAAAAAATATAAATGTATATAATGTTTTCAAAATATAATATTAATTATAAAACTATATAATTAAATTTAAGAATTTTTTAATTGTGTTAAAATAGGTTCACAAATTAAAATATATAGATACATTATTATTACTAATAATAGATATATATATTGTATTGAATAAAAAAATTATTATTAATTATTAGTCAAATTTAAAGATTATTATTTGTAATTAAATATATTATTACAAATATAAATGAATTAATATTTTTTTAAATCATATCATTAATTATATAAATATATAATTATATAAAAATAAAATTATATGTCTATGTAAAAAATATTTATAATATACATTACAATTTACTTTAATATAAAATTTAATTAATAGTTTTAGTATTATAACAATAAATTAATGTTATATTACATCAACCACTGCGGAAAATGACAGAATGAAATAAAATAAACAAGGGGGTTGTGATGCAACATGCACCGCACCCAAACCCAAACCACCTCAACACCAATTATGGAGCTTTAGTATAATATATAAAATTTTTAATTATAATTTTTTTAAAATTATAAATATAAGTTCATTTATGAATTCATTTAATTATATAAAGTTTCATTTTTTCAATAACTAATATATATATATATATATATATATATATATATATAATGTCTTTATTTGCATATAAATACGAATGCACCCATACATGTGTGTCGAAGGAACCCAAGGACGCGTCTGTCTATAATAGGCGAACTGAACACATATGTGAGATATCTAATTATATATAGTGCATATAATATTAATTTAATAATAATTTATATATAAAATAAAATATAATTAATTACTAATATACAAAAAATATTATATTGATTAATATCGTTATATAAATTATAACAATTACTAATTACATAATTTAATATGATAATGGTAGTATTATAGATAAATTTTTTTATTAATTAAAAAAGTCATTTAAATATTATTAGTTATATTTTATTAAATATTTTTATTTATATAAATGTATAAATATTTCATTCTGAATGAAAATGTATAGTTATAATTATAAATATTACAATAGTATTGTATTTAAATATAAAATATTTTCTATATATTTTAATAATTATAATAGATATTAAATTGATGGTTAATTTCTTTTTAAAAATCAATTAATTATTCTTTATATTTTCATTGTGATTATAAAAAATTATAAAAAATTCCATATATATATAATGACATTAATTACATTTGAATTACATTATTTATTGGTATTATAAATAATGAAAAATATATAAAAATAAAAATAAAAATATGAAATATTTCTATATAATTATTTTTTTTATAATTGAAGTTCAAATTTTTAATTCATTTAATTAAATTATAGATATTATTTTCATTCAAATATAATTTTATATCGATAATTATATGTATTCTAATAACAATCAATGACAATGTTTGTTATTTATAATATAATTGTAAATTATTATTATCCTAGTCGATGGAATCATTACTTATCTCATTATAAATTATTATTTTTACAAAATTTTGTCTACATTAGTAGTATTATTAAATTTTAATAATTTATTTATTTTTTAATAGTTACCATCATGTAATAATTATGGCCTTAATTGGTAGTCATCTGTGCCCAAAATGGAGAGAGGGAGACGCCAATTTTGTGTATATATACACACACAAACCTTACCAGATCCAACAACAAATAACTCTTGAGATGCCCCTTAAGGTTGAATGGCATGTATTCCATGAATCCCCTTACAAACATCATCATATTTCCACTCAGCCTTCCCATAAGCTAAAATTTTTATGGCATCCAATAAATCTACATATAGAGAAATAAAACTGTTCATTCATTAAACAAAGAACAAATGATTATATCAATAGTGATTCATGTATACCCCATCAATGGAAAGACGATCAAACAACATATGGTAATATGAAATGGAATGAACGGGGCTATATAAATATATCTTCGAGTGACTCAACCTATGAATTGAAAGTTACAAAATTTCAGAAATTATAAAATTAACATATGATATTTTGGTTAAATTATCTATTAAACAATTAAATTACCTAAAAAATATGACTCATAAACAATGCTTAAAATGGTAAATCAGAGATAAATCAAGGTGAAAGCTTAGGGAATTATATCCATGACCATTCCTATAATAAAAAATAACAAACAATTATATCCTTCACCTCTTTTCCTAATTCCCAACACAACTATCTAAACAGATGTGAAAGACATGTCGAATCCTAACTTTACCTCACAACACCCTCAAGATATCCTAGTAAAATTAGGTGTATCAGATGAACATATGATCTATAGTGACTTGGAAATAATTTACCTCAAATAAACATTACAATATATTCTCTGACATATCTCTACAATGTTACTTCACCCACATCTAGATCAACAGGGCTGAAATGGGTGTCTGGCCACGGAATTCATAACCTACCACCTCTAAAAGTCACTAATTCATATTCTAATGATATCCCTAAATATCAATATAAAATGTAATCCCATCAAGATATCGTCAGACCTCTAAAATCATCCCTATTGATAGGAAGACTCAATAATGTATAAATATCCTATAATGTAGTCTTTATCTCCCCCTGAGGCATATGACATGTATGCATCTCTGGTATCCACTGCTCAACCAAATAAGAAATGAGTCAACTATCAAAGGGTATATATCAATACATTCTCAACCTATAGAACCCAAACTGATGAAAATAAGAGATGATAGGCTCTATTGGGCTCTCTTAGTTAAATTGATTGTCCTTATGGAATTTTAGTATCTCCTATTCAATTGGGATCAACTCTATGAATTAGCAATTCTATAACATGTTGAGTCTATACACTGGATCAACATGACTCTTCCATGATAGGTGAAGATGATCACATGATACAAGTATATGTGAGCATGTAATTTTGTATTCTTGGAACTAACCACATTCATAGGTGTGGTTCTCAAGTAGAACAGTCATCAACCGACCAAAAACACTAGTCAGTGGATCCTAACTCTCTTTGACATTAACCCAACATCCCATCCTAGGAAAATGGTGCACCTTTTATGATATGACACAAGGTTGATTAACCTCAATCCCCTTTCTAAGAATTTTCATGTATCAATGACCCTGTAGTAGTTCTTTCTCCACATCTTCTAATATTTCAAAAAAGTATTTGACACATATATAATTTTTTTGAGAAATAATACTTATGATAGGTAATTGTCTAACCCCCTTGAATACATCGATGATTTATTCAATACTATTTTTAGTCATGTAAACATATCTCTTCCCTTCATAAAATTCCAACAATCATTTCCACTATGGTATGTGCATCATGTACTTATAGAAATCCTCATTTATTCCTCTTATTTATTTCATTATTTGAAGGACAACATGTTGTCATGGTTTGTATGTTGTAAATTCATGTTAGAGAAATTTAATAATTTTTGAATCGATAAAAAATAATTATAATTACCAAATCCATAGAAAATGCTATCCAATAACTAATTTTTTGATTTCTTTTTTCACATTGTCACCATGAAGTTTTGTTTGCACATTTTTGAAAATATGTTTCATGTTGTAATGATGGTAGGAATTGGGGAGGAATCTACCTGATTCATTGATAATCACTACTTTGTTGATAACATGACGATTATATTAAATATTACATATCCCATGCCTATAATTGACATGAACACACAGAAAATATAGAAACTAACTCCATGATTCCATATTCTCATTTACTACTATTGAAAATTCTAGTTGCATAAGTCATTTATTTCCATCCTATGTGGAAGTAATCAAGAGAACCACATTATTAAAAACATATATTAAAATGTAATTCACTTGTATAAATTTGTTTTAGTTGGGTAATGTTGTGATTCATGGAATTAATGCCAAGAATATTTGATTAAGTTGGACTTTGTCTGCAAAGATACAATTTTTTACTACATGATACACTATTTCAAATTGATAAATATCCTAACTAGTTTGAACCAATTACTCAATCCAATAAGTAACCAATTGAAATGTTGTTTCACAATCACCATAATACTTCTCAATAGATTTCTTATTTTTAATACACACCTTATAGTAAGATATTTAATATCCATACTAACTCTCCATGAATTCCTATATTATGCCAACATGAACATCCTGATCAACTCTAATCATAAGAATAATAACAGAACATATGAATGTCAAGTCATGGTGTCCATGATCTTGATTCATACATGGATTTAAGAAACGGTGTGGTCCTACTTGTTTTAATTTTCTAACATGTAAAATTCCTAGAATCATTAGTTCGTAATCACAAATTTCACATCTCACTAAACTGTTGATATTTTATATAAAATGCCATTCTTTTAGACTCCACTATAAGATAATTGTAAGTTCTCTTCACATGGTAATACTTTATAACTTTTTATAATGTCTCTTTTCTCTAAAATAGAATTCTAATAGATAATTCATAATCAATCCTTCAAAAATTTATTTTTTGGAAAATATATAGTAACTCGGTTATTAGTGTCACCAAATTGTAATCAAAATCAGGCAGTATTGGTGTAATATCATGTGATGTTCACATTGTTCATGTATATTGAATTTCTGGATCATTACCTAGCATCAACTCATCTTCTCTATCACATACTTACTCATCACCCAAATTAAAGTCATAGGAATCTTTTTCCACTCCCATATGTGGATCAGCTACAACAACAAATGTTGTAGGAAGATCTACATATACTATCATCTGAAATCTCTGATGTACTCTACACATATTTTCTTCACTTGATCTACCTTGATGAACTAACTAGGATGTAAACATATAATCCTCAACAAATCTAGAATCTTATAAAATGTATTGTTCAATTTGAGTGGTATCTTCAAGTGTACTAACATCAATATAAAATTACATCACACTATGACTTGCATGATCACAATATTTATCATAAGTGTTGGTCAGAGTGGAAAGTCAAGAGGGGGTGAATTGGGTTCCTACTTAAAATTTCTATTAAAACATTATGAATAAACAACCCCAAATTTGAAAACAACCCAGTTAATTAAGGCAGTAGAGATATAAATGTTTAGTTGGTCAACATGTTCCTCAAAGGGTGATTAGTCCTCAGTTGAATAAGTTTATAACACTTATTCAACTTTTGAAATAGGTTTACTGAATTAAACATATACATACACTAACAAGAACTAACTATCAGAGTTAATGTAAAACAACTTTCTGTTTAGAATTTATAAGTAGTGGAAAATAGAAAAATAAAGTATTATAGAAATATAGAATATAACAGAGTTAAACAAGAGGTTTAGTCTCAAGCTGGGACTTAATCCTCTCCACTTTGTGATCAACTGCCACCAAGCAGTTTATATCAACAATAATAATCTTGATAAAAAACATGTATCGGGATTCATAAAAGTTTTCAAAAACTATACAGGGCTCACACCGTCTACCACTATTCTTCGTGGGATAAATTCACAACCAGGACACACACAACCTCTTGCATAGTTTTTTGTGGGAAACAAAATAATAGAGAATGATTGGAGTAAGTATTTTCAGTATCCTCCAGTTTAGGCACAGGATAAAGTGTGTTTAGTTGACAAACACACAGTTCTCAGAAATGTAAAAGAAAAGAGAACAACAGAGATAATATTATGAGATTTAGTTTAGAAAGATCTATGTGTTTTCAGTTTAGCTCTGGACTCCTTGGAGTAAAGAAATTGCAGTTTTATTCTTTTTTTGGAAGTTGTCCTCAAAACAGAGTGTCACAGCTCGAAGTTCCAGCTTCCAAGTACGGAGGTGTTTTGCTTCTTGGTTTGACAAATATTTGATGAAATATAGAATATAGGTGTCATTTTTTTCTCCCAAATGATCTTTGTGATGCTTGTGGGTTCACAGTATATGTGTGGGATGGTTCTTCCTTGTTCTTAAGATTTTTCATAAAATGAATCTCTCTACATATTTTTTACCTTTACTTCCATGGTCTTTTATTTTATATTTGAGGAGTGAAAATAGGAATAAGTAAACCGTATGTGGTCTTCCTCGTACCTTGTACTGTCTCCAAATATGATCTCCTTATATTTCTATAATCATCATTAATTAATGCAATAAGCATTAAATTTACCAAATATGACCATTAGAATAATATTAAGAATTTGAAAAAGTATGGAGTAGAATATTGGGCATTAGTAGACTGGTAGCGATAGCCTTCTCAACAGTAGGCTTCAACGGTAGGATTCATTGGTATAATGCATTGGTAGCCTTCATTGGTAGCCTTATATTGGTGACCTTTATCGGTAGCCATCTATCAGTGACCTTCCATCAGTGACATTCATCGGTGACCTTATATCGGTGACCTTCATTGGTAACCCTCTTTTAGTGGCCTTTTACTTAGATAAATTTTGTACTATAAACTTAATTGATAGAAAAATGAGATTAAATATACATAGTTTTTACTTGATAGAAACTAAGAATATCAACTAAACACAATAATCCTATAATAAAAAGAAGATTATCACATAAATGAAACATGATTTGGGATTATCCGCTAACCTCATTAGTGGAATTATCATATATATATATATATTATGTATTAGAAAAATTTAACCATTTTTATTTTGGAGAATATAAATAAGAGTATATATGCAAGGACTGTAGTCAACTTAAAACTTCTCACCCTCTGTGATTAACAAAAATAATATAAGACGAAAATAAAAAAGAGTATTTTATGATTAATTAAGAAAGAGTACAATATACACAATGATTAAAATATCCCTATAAACTAAGACATCCCAAATTCAATCCACATCAGAGATTTCCAATGGATATTTTTCTTTGGAAGATGAGGAGGCAGGTTCAGAAGTTGGAGGTACAACTCTAGGTATGGAAATGAGCAAGGTATTAGGAGCTGCTACAGAGGCATCAATGGACCAATAATGATTAGATCATTGAGGAATCATATGAGTCAAGCTTCTGATGGATTGTGCAGGTGAAATCATAAGATCAACACTGGTAGATCCTGAGGCAGATGAGGAAGAAGGTAATAATGGAGGAACAATAATGGGAGTGCATTCCACATGGAGGAAGGGAAGAAGAATATTCCTGATGTCCATAATGATGTTTCCTCCTATATTCATAGATAAGATAAAATCATCCTTATTCTCCTTGAATTTCTCCATGATAGGAGTCAATTCTACAAGCCTACTAACTTGATCCTTAAAATCTTGAATGACAGGTGGGATCCTCAAGTTTTCCAAAATCAGATTTAAGTGACCTTCCATATGATGCTTAGTGTATACCCTTTTATAGTAGAAATAAACTTTATCTTTAATTGACTTTTGATCTTGAGCAGAATCCCTCAAATAATCTCCCACAAGATTATGAATGTCTCTGGTAGTATAAATGACCTGAGTCATAGACTGAGGATCTGAGGTACTTTCACCAGAGATATTTTCCACTTCTTCTCTAACAACTGATCTGAAATCTTCTAGATCCACATGAGGAGAGGCTGAAGAAGAAGAAGATGCACATAGTGGTTCCATTTTAGAATCCATTATCTCCTTAACAGACTTGATCAAACCACAAATAAATCTTTTCACATCATCATCCTGACCACTAACATGTGCCTCCATTGACTTCATAATGTCCTCAAACACAATGAACATCTGCTGAACAACACTCTTATCATACTCAAGGTCTTTGTCCACTTTAACCCTTGAAGCAATATAGGATTCTAAATTCCCAATTCATTGATTCACATATTCCATAGTCTTTTCCAAGGTTCTGAATTGATTTTGACATTCCTTCACTTCATGTAGCAAATTTGAGTGTGAGGTAGAAATTAGCCTTTCGAATGTAGAAGTAAAAAGTTCAGGATTGAGAGACACTGATCTCTCTATCCCAATAGATCTCCCATCAAAATGTCTCTTCAAATATGATTTTAATGATTTTAAATCATCTTTATTCACGTAGTCTTGAGGTAAAAGAACTAATGGCTATATAATAGTGGTATCTAAAACAGAAGCAATTGGAGAGCCTCTATTAGGCTTTCCATCTACAGAGTCTCTATTGTCTAAGCCCAAGACAATGAATCTAGGATCTTCTGACCAATCATATATTCCATGAGAAAAAACAAATGAACCTGTGGAAATAGGTTCCTCCCCCTCACTTGTAGCATTATCCTGGTCTATTACATTCATCTCTACTATTCCTCCTTGATCAATTGCATCAATAGGAGAGTCCACTGCCACTTTTTCTACACAATCTTCAACCACTTCCATTGTAATTCGAACTTTAACCAATTCAAAAACCTCTTCATCTAATTTCTCTACCATTTTTTATATACTCTCAGAGGACTAAGACTTAGACATTCCTCTCCACTTTCATCATCAGCTGTCTCAAAATCATCATAACTAGATTATATTTCATCCTCATCCTCTGAGGTCTCTCTAATGTCTCTTAAGACATTTTCTTCTCCTTCTTCACTGGATTCCACTTCATTACAGTCCCTCAGGACAGTCTGTCTTCTAGTCAATCTCTTTGGTGGTCTAGGCTCACAAAAGGATACAACATTGGCATGAGGACTTGAGGAAAGGTCGGTATCACTCCAATCAACTATAGGAGAGTCGTCTCTTACTTGCATAACAATATCCTCATCTTCTTCATCTTAGTACACTGGATCCAATTCATCAGGATTTAAACATGGATCTATCTTATTCTTTGTCCTAGTAGGGTGGGTAACATGATTGAAGTCCTCATATATCTTAGCCTTATCATTCACCCATTTTATTTTCCAAGGGTTCCACCATATCTTTATAAACATGAAAATCATTTTGTTAATGTAGAATTTGACCCTTAAAACTATTCTTTCCTCCTTATTTCTAGCAACTCCTTTCACTTTCTACATCAAGGATATCATCTTGGCAAGAAAAAAATAATTTGACTTGGAACTAGGATTAGTCATATCATCTAAGTAAATCATCAGCAACCTACAATGTTTTATCTTTTTTCCATGCTTCAAAAGATACAGAAGAAACATGTCATGATACTTCAAGGTAGAAATGTCTCCTTTGCTGGGACTCCAAACTTGTTGAACAAAATTAAAAAGAAACCTATTTTCTCCTTCCATTTCAACAACAATAACTTTTCCATGGATTCCATTCCATGTCAGTATATCCAAATCTTCTTCATAACAGATGAACTCAGTACTAGGAGGCACAACTGGAGAGTAGTAATAAAAAATGCCTTCATGTGGGACTCTTAAACATTAAACCCATTCAATAGAGGAGAAGTTTACACTTATTCCATTTAACTTTTAAGACATTCGATTTTCATTCTCAGACTGATCGAACTTCAAAGACTCATAAAAGTCATTCACTAGCTTCGGGTAATAATGTCCATAGTTATTTACAAAACATTCAACCCATTCCCGAGCTTCATGTGCCTCCAGCACTAGAGACTAGCTTGATATCAGCCATTCCGAACTTTATTCCTTCTCAACCATGATTGAACTCTTAGAAAAAGTTGGATTGATCATATTTTCTACTACCTTTCTTCCACTACTAGACCCAGCTCGAGGTCTCTTAGTGTTCAGCGCATCTCCTTCATCATCAACCATCAGTCTATTTACCCTTTCCATCATGATCTGATGTGGTTTGAGGGTTTTAGAAGACGGTTAGGTTAAATGCTTTAGGAGCAAGAGGTTCGAGAGAGGGTCTGAAGTGGATTAAAATGCAGGTTGTACTTTGTTTTTATCATTTAGGGATCAAAACACAATTTGAATAAAATAGATAAATAATATTAAAAACATGTTTCATATTCTAGCTAAAACAAAAAAAACTAAGTCCCAGACATAAGTAAGAATGACTATTGGTAAGGTTCCAACAGTGAGGTCCAACGGTGAGGTTCAACGGTGAGGTCCAGTGGTGAGGTCCAACGGTGAGGTCCAAAGGTGTGGTCCAATGGTGAGATCTTATTAGTGAGGTCTAACAGTTTATCATTACTAACTCATGTTTGATGAAATTTAACCTCTATGAGTTCAAGGGATTTGTGAATATATTATCCAATTGATGTTCAGTGCCAATGAATTCAATAGTGATATCACCTCTTTGATAATGATCTCTCAAAAAGTGATGTCTCACATCAATGTGCATTGTCCTAGAATGAGATAATGGATTTTTAGAGATGTTAATATCACTTTTATTGTCGTAGTCTATAGAGATATGTTTGAATTGATATCCATAGTGTAGTAAAGTGCGTTTCATCTACGTAATTTGAGAGCAATAACTACCATGAGCTATATATTCAGCTTCGGAAATGGATAATGCAACAAAATTCTATTTATTACTACACCATGATACAAGTAACTTTCCCAAAAAGTGACATGTTCCATATGTGCTCTTTCTAACTAACTTGCAACCAGAAAAATTAGCATCTGAATAACATATTAAATCAAATTATTTTCCTCTTGAATAAAAAAGTCCTAAGTTTGTAGTATACTCAAAATATTTAAAAATCCCTTTAACAGTAGTTAAATGAGATTCTTTGGGATTGCCTTGAAAATGAGAACACATGCATACACTGAACATAATATCAGGTCTGATAGTAGTGAGATAGATCAGACTCTCAATCATACCTCTGTAATTGGTTTGATCCACTGTTTTACCATTTTAATTAGAATCCAACTTACAAGTGGTACTCATAGGTGTATCATTACCTTTATTACCATCCAAGTCAAAATGTTTCAAAAGATCCTTAGTAAATTTACTTGTATTAAAAAAAATACCATTTTCATTTTGAAAAATTTGAAATCCAAGGAAAATTTTTAGTTCCCCCATTAAACTAATTTCAAATTCATCTTGCATCATTTTGAGAAATAAGTACATAAATAATTTTTAGAGTATCCAAAAATAATGTCATCTAAATAAATTTGTACTATTAAAATATCTTTGGAAATACTTTTAATAATTAGTGTAGGATCAGGTATTCCTTTAGTAAAACCTTCTGAGAAAATAAAAGAATTAATTCTATCATACCAAGGTCTTGAAGCTTTTTTTAGACCATATAGAGATTTAGAATGTTTAAAGAGGTGATTTGAAAAATGGTTATTTGTAAAACCAGGGGATTTTTCAACAAATACATCCTCAACTATGTACCCATTTAGAAATGCACTTTTTACATTTATTTGATAAAGTTTGAAATTCAAATGAGCTACATAAGGAAGTAGTATCATGATAGCTTCTACTCTAGAAACATGAACAAAGGTTTTCTCACAGTCTATTCTTATTTGTTGACTATATCCTTGTGCAAATAGTCTAGCCTTGTCTCTAACTATATTTCTAGATTCATCAACTTTATTTCTAAACAACCATTTACTGCCTATGGTCAAAGTGTCTTTAGGTATTTCTACTAATTACCAATTTTTTTTCTTTCATACTGATTTAATTATTCTTATAGAGCTATCACCTAGAATTATTCATTTATATAATCATTAGTGTTTTTGTGTTCAATTTGTGAAGGAAAAGCTTGTTGTTCCACCTAGTCTCTAAGAGAATCTCTAGTTTGTGTCCCTCTATTTAGATCACCTACTACAATATCTGAAGTATGATTCTTGGGGGTTTTAATACCTCTAGAAAGGGTTGGAATAGACTCCTCATGGTTTTCTATAGGTTCAGATGCATCATGCTCTGATTCTGGAAAATTTCTAGAACTAGATGTTTTCACTGGGGGTTCACTATCTTTATCATTAAGGTCTAGAATTGAAATATCTTTCTCAAAATGTTCAATGGAGGTTTTGGGTTCATGTGGATCCATATTATAAAATTTGACATGAACTAATTCTTCCACACATTTGGTTATCTTATTTAATACTCAATAGGATTTACTAGAAATTTAGTATCCTTGGAAAATTCATTCATCACTTTTAGATGAAAATTTGTCAAGATTGTCCCTAGTGTTAAGGATAAAGACATTGCAACCAAAAACTATAATGTAATTAACCTTAGTCCTCCTTTTTTTCCATAACTCATAAGAGGTATTCTTAAGAATAGTTCTAATTAAGACGTTATTAATAATGTAACAAGTTGTGTTAAATACATCAGCCCAAAAATAGATAGGCAGGTTATAATCATTTATCATAGTCTGGGAAATATCTTGAAGTGTCCTATTTATTCTTTATATGACTCCATTTTGTTGAGGTGTTCTAGGAGAAAAGAAAATTTGGTTATAACCATTATGTGAGAAAAAAATTCAAACTCTTGGTTTTCAAACTCACGACCATGATCAGTTCTCAAGGTCTTAATTCTAAGTCCACTAATATTTTCTACAGACTTGGAATATTTAATGATGTAAGAACATGATTCAATTTTTTGAGATAGAAAGTATACCCATGTGTATCTAGAAAAGTCATCTACAAGAACATATACATAATTATTCCCTTTTAAAATTGAAACTCTACATGGTCCAAACAAATCCATGTGAACCAACTCCATCCGTTGAGAAGTTGAAACCTCTTTCTTTAGTTTGAAAGAAATTTTGTGTTGTTTTCCCTTTTGAAAAGGATTACAAACTTTGTTAAGTGGGACTTCCAATTTAGGTAAGTCTCTAACTAAACCTCTCCTAGTTAGTTTCCTAAGTTATTGCACATTGCAGTGTCCTAATATTTTGTTCCATAACCAAGATTCCTTATGAAAATAATTTAAACAAGAAAAAATTTTATTTTCTAAAGAGTTTAAATCAATAGCATATACATTTTTATTTCTAAGAGAAGTGAATATTAAATCATTTTTAGAATTAAAAACATTTAATGTATCATTTTCAAATGTAACATTGAAACCATGATCACACAATGAGATATAATTATTTGATAGTATTTTAACACATCAACAAAAATTACTTTTGAAATTAATATAGTATTAGGGTAACCAATTTAGCTTAAGACAACAATATTCCCTTTTTAATTATCACCAAATGTAACATGTCCACCATAAATTTTAATTAGGCTCTTAAAGAATGGATAATCTCCTATCATATGTCTTGAACATCCACTTTTCAAATACCATAGAGTATTATAGGATCTCTTTAGACAATTTTCCTACAAAACAAATTATGTGTAGGGTAACTTTGGTACCCACATTTTCTTGGGTCCAGACAGGTTAGCAAGTAAATAATTAAAAACCAATAAATTTCTCACAGGTTTCCTATAGTCAACAAATATGTTTTGAGACATGAATACATTATTAGGTCCTTTAAAGAATTTTTTTTAAAAAAGTTGGTCCAGAACTTGAACTAGTAGTGAACTGTCTAGATTTTGGAACAAATTTGTTATTAACAATTCTTCTCCATCCTGGTTGATATCCTAGACAATTTGTGTATTTTAGAGCAATTTGTTTCCTTAAAAATTGAGTAAATATATGTTTACCTATAGTAAACTTCTAAAGATATATTTTTAATTTATCATTCAATAATTTATGTTCAGTATTTTCTTTTAATAGATGAGCACATTTTTCCTTCTCAATATCCAAATCAGACTTATAATTGTAATTTAAGGCTTGTTGTATTTTAAATAATTTAGATTTGTCCTTGAATTCATTAAACGTATACTCAAACATTCCACAATATTCAAATAGTTCATCCTTAGTCATATTTTCATCATTAACTCATTCACTTTCATTCTCAAAATACTAATCATTATTTAGAAAATAATTAGGTATTACCACAGATGTTTCTGTCATGAAGCATGGGTTTGCATATCTGTTCTTTTCAATATCAGAAGTGTCAGATTCAATGATGATATCTTCTCAAGCACTCCAAGTATCTTTAATAGCCTTTTTATATCCCTTGGACTTATCTTCATATTTATTCTTAAAATTTATCTTGGGGTAATCAGCCTTTACATGACCTTTTTGTTTACACACATAGTAGACTATCTCATTTGTGTTGTCATTCCATTTTCTATTCTTTTTCCACTGTATTTTACTATAATACCTTCCTTTATAGTTTTACTTTCTAATGAACTTCTTATTTTAGTCGAACTTTTTGAATCTTCTAGCAAGATGAGCCATTTCATCATCATTGTTAGAATCTGAATATTCACTTGTGGAATTGTCCATAGAAGCTTTAACCTTTTCTTTTTCTTTTCTCTTTGAGGTATCAGTATTGAATGGTACATATTTCTTTTTTGGTTCTTTCATATGCATCTTGATTTACCTTAATCTCTTCTTCCTAAATAATAAGTTTTCCAATTAGTTTCTTTACTGGTAGATTGTTGATGTCACAAGATTCTCGAATTGAAACAGAAGTTCATCTCCATCTGTTAGGTAGGCATCAAAGGAACCTCAAAATCCGATCCTTGTTGTCTACTAGTTTCCCAAGAAGACTCATGGTAATGAATATTTCCTTGAACCTGAGATAAATTTCAGAGATTGGTTCATTAGGACTAATTTTAAAATAATCATATTTAATAGTATAGTTTTTTAATCACATTTATTTAACATTGTTTGTTCCCTCATGAGAAACAGAAAAAGTATCCCAGATTTAATAAGCAGTTTTGCTGGCAGATATTTTATTGAAATATTCATCACCTAGAGAACAGTACAATGCATTCATTTTATTATAGTTATTATTATATGTAGCTTTAGTCAACTAAGACCATGTGTCCCTAGAAGTAGCAGGTAATGCATGTTGTTCTTCAATTGTGTCCCAGATTTTAGGACCCAAGCTCTCTGGATACATTTTCATTTTTCATTTCCACTGAGCATAGTTATTACCATTAAAGAAAGGTGGCCTGTTAGTAGAAGCACCCTGAACTTTGTTGTCCACTGTTAATTATAATATAAATAACTGAAAATTTAGATATGACAGAAATTTTATGATCTTTAAGATATAACTAAAATCAAAGTTGAAAAGAATTTGAAAACATTCAGAACAGTTCAGATGGTAGAAATAAATAAAATTGAACCTATAATACCAAATGTTGGTCGGAGTGGAAACTCAAGAGGGGGGTCATTTGAGTTCCTACATAAAATTGATGTTAAAACATTATGAATATAAATCCCCCAATTTGAAAATAGCCCAATTAATTAAGGAAGTAGATATATAAATGTTTAGTTGGTCAAAACGTTTCTCAAAGAGTGATTAGTCCTTAGTTGAATCATTGTATAACATTTATTGAACTTTTGAAATAGGTTTACTAAATTAAACATATACACATACTAACCGGAACTAACTATCATTGTTAATGTAAAATATCTGTCTTTTTTGAAATTATAAGTAGTGGAAAATTGAAAAACAGATTATTATAGAAATATATAATACAAAAGAGTTAAACAAGTGGTTCAGTCTCAATCCAAGAATTAATCGTCTCCACTTGGTGATCACTCACTACCAAGTAGTTCATATTAACAATAATAATCGTGATACACAACTGGTATTGGGATTTACAATAGTTTTCACAAACTGTCTAGGGCTCACACCCTCTACCACAATTCTTCTGGGATAAACACACAACCAGTACACACATGACCTCTTCCATAGTTCTTCATGGGAAAGAAAATTATAAGGAATGATTGGATTGAGGATTTGCAGTATCCTCCATTTTAAGCATAGGAGATAGTGTGTGTAAAAGACAATCACACACTTCTCAAAAATTTTATAGAAAATAGAACAATAGAGATAATATTATAAGATTTTGTTTAGAAAGCTCTATGTGTTTGCAGTTCATATCTTGACTCCTTGGAGTGATGGAATTGCACTTCAATTCTTTCTCTAGAAGTTGTCCTCAAAACAGAGTGTCGCAACTCCAGGTTTTAGCTTCCAAGTACTGAGGTGTTCAACTTCTTGGTTTGACAGAGATTTGATGAAACACAGAGGAAAGATGTGAATTTATTCTCCCAAATGATCTTCATGATGCTCATGGGTTCACAATGTAAGTGATGGATGGTTCTTCCTTTTCCTTCAGATCCATCATAAAATGAATCTCTTTGCATCTTTTTTACCTTTACTTCCTTGGTCTTCTATTAAATATTTGAGGAGTGACAACAAGATTAAGTAAACAATGTGTGGTCTTCTTCATACCTCATACGGTCTCCAGATACGGTCTCTTGATATGTTTACTATCAGCATTAATTAATGTTGGAAGAATTAAATTTACCAAATATGACTGTTAGAATAATCTTAAGAATTTGACAAAGTATAGAGTAGAAGAGTGGGCATCGAAAGAATGGTAGCGGTATCCTTCTCAACAGTAGGCTTCAATTATAGGCTTCATTGGTAGACTGCATCAGTAGCCTTCATTGGTAGCCTTCATCGGTAGCCTTCTATCGATGACCTTCATTAGTAGCCTTCAATCGGTGACCTTGCATCGGTGACCCTCTATCGGCGACCTTCATCAGTGACCTTCTATCAGTGACCTTCTACTTAGATAAATTTTTCACTGTAAACATAATCGATAGAACAGTGAGATTAAAGATACATAGTTATTACTTGATAGAAACTAAGAATATTAATGAAACATGATCATCCTATAATAAAAATAGATTGTCATATAAATGAAACATGATTTTGCATTATCAAAATAGGTGAGTCCAACAAAAAGAAAGAGTCAAATCATTATCATCGACCAAATAAAGATGCATGTAATATATATTATCCTGATCATGAGGAAATATTCAAACAAAAGATGATATATATAGATTCCCACCAAGATTCAATGGTTTATGAATTTTATTATAAACTGTGTTCATCATGTCACATCTATTAAGATTTATTAATCATACGAGGCCACCAATATATGATATCTCATTCTCATAACCTACTATTCCACAACCATGATATACACACACACAACTATTTCACTATATTTCTAAAACTGTTAATTGAAATTAAATTTTAGGTTAATTATGTGCACCAAAATTTATTCAAATAAATCTAAAACCATCAATCATTAAATATTATTATTTCAATTATAATTCATCTAGTAAAAATGATATATTAATATATTAATTACAAATAAATAATATTTTATTTACAATTTAATAATATATTAATATATATTCATATGTTTATTTTATATAATGAAATAATATATATACCCTATACAATGAAATAATGAATAATTTAAAGCTACTTAAATATAAAAAGTTTACTAATTATTATTTAAAATAAAATTCAAAATCAATATCATTTTTAAAAATATTTATTTATTTTATTTTATATAATTTTTTTATCAATTGGAATTAGCAACAAAAAATTTAATTTAGGAAACATAAATTATTCTCTCAATATTAAATTAATTATTAATTTAATTTTTTTACAATTAAGTAATATATTATTTTCAAAAATATCACTTAATTGAAAAATACTATATTTAATATTGTTGATGTAAAAATACACATGTCACTAGAGTGTTCGAGGAAGGCACAACTGGTTTAGAGTGAATCTATGACAAAACAACCCAAAAATTAATCAAATGGATTGGATTTGTGAAGGTACCCTCCATCATGAATGGGTGTGACTCGCGGAGGTCCTAACTACAAGATGGGTTAATATTAACCTACACACATTGTAAATCCTGAGTCACCAAGCACCATTTCATGATAGTGTGGAGGGTTGACAGTTTCCATCACATTGTGTCATTCGGGTTTGTAGAGCCTCGTCCATCCCACCTAATGTCTAATTTTCACGAGGAAATAACATTTTTACTTCCATAAAAAGCTATGAGTTCATGATACTCTTGAGCACCATGAGTGAATGAGAAGATATTTCTCCCAGGGTATCCATCATTTGGAAACTGCATCTCATAGTTTCTTGAGATCTTTATCCCATAGTGGAGATTATTTTCCTGAAGGTCCATGGACTTCATGGAAGAAGAAATTACATTGTGGAATTTGTGGTTTTATGAGACACCTATTGTTTGAGAAACCATCCTCATAGGAACCAAGAATTTACCCCAAGGTAAGGTCACTCTGTTTCCTGAAGCATACACCTTCACAAGACCTCAGACCTCCTTGAATCCCAACCATTATGAATAACCTCCTTTGAACCTATCCATAGAACCTTCTTTTAATTGACCTCCATTCATAAAGTTCGAGTTCCCAAGGGCCCCATACTAAATTTAGACTGGTTTAGCTGTAAACCGAGTCCCTATGTGATCGGTTCTTGCCACTCGTGTTCCCTCCCACTTCACTCGATGTGTGTTCTTGGCCTCCATAATAAATGTTTCTTCTAATCAAATGCACCCTAATATCTATCACTTCAATTAATATGCACCCTAACAGTAGGCCTTAGGATGGAAACTCTTACACTACAGTGACAAGGACATGTTTTTCTTATAGGCACATGAGAAGTGGTCACATAATACCTAGGGGTGGAATATGCAAGGGAAAGTAATCACCTGTCATGGTTGAGGGTACCTATGTTTGATATTAATCTCACCTTGAAATGGTACCCCTTGATGAGTGATCCCTCCCACATCTGAGTTGTATGATATAAAACTACATTGCTTCATGTCATAGTCATATATCATTAATCTATACTATAACATCCTCAGAACATGACATAAAAGTGTAGCCTAATCCTATTTGATGATCTCAAGATGAACCATGTATGACTCAGCTGGGATTACCCCACACATCTTACACTATGTTATAAATACTAGATTATCCATGTATGACCATCATGGGATGCCACCCCCCCCCCCACCACCACGGGATGAAACACTGCCCTTGGGGATAAAACACCCACACTTGGGAAGCTTCCATGCATAAGCCCCACACCATCCTTCCTCACCAGGTGATGTGACACCCACAAAAGGAAACTTCTAGGTGTAAGCCCCAAATTGACCTCTCTCTAGGTGGGAAGAAACCCCCATTTTGGGTATCTTATACACATAAGCCCCACACCATCCCCCATCAATGATCCTTCCATGACACAAGCATCCTTACCACACAATGTTAAACTGAAGGGATCCATTCAGTCACACGACCTTAAACTATGTCATTGAACTATGTGGGTTTTTCTCCACATCTATTAAATAGTGTATGTAGGATTCCTCTTTATGGTTCAATCATGACATCATACCAAGAGTGAAATATTACCTCATAGGAAAAAACCCCATAGATTTGTCTCAATATGACATTATTTCCTCTGTAAATGGGGATAACCTTGTTGGTTTAAGGTTCAAACATTTCAATCAGTTTCTAACAGGTTTGTTCATAGAACCGGAAACATCCAATTATTATATATCCATTTGGACCTACTTTCCAAAGGTAGGTGCTCATTAGTTGTGAACCGATGAGGCTTAATAATTTGCATTGGTTGAGAGGATGGGAGGTTGGACTCATCTCACCTTATTTATGGGAATTATTGTCTACTCTGAGACTCTCTTTATAGATTTGAGTTTTGTTCATGAATCCTTATTAAATTACCAAGTATGAAAATGAGCTTTCCTTTATATCTGACAATCAATGATTAGTATGTAGGATATTTAGAGAATATTTTATATGTATTCGAGGTTCTTCATCGATAGAGAATCATCTGTATCTATTAGATATTATTAGTAAATGGTATCCTTCAACACATTATATAGAAATTACTTGGTCATTATGATAACCATACTGGTTTTAAAGCCACTCAGTGGGGCACTTGAAGTTTATTTTCATTTAGAAGGAAATGGATTATTTCAGAGTTGGGATAGTACCCACAGATGGGCTACCAACGTAGCCTTGTTTAGAAAAGGAATCAGAACCCATGTAGTTTGATTGAAGAAGTATGATATTTATGCATGATTTATGGCCCAAAGAAAGATTTCATAATTACTTTTACTCTCTAAGCTCACGTGAGTCATGCTCGGTGTGAGAAACAAGAGGTATTGGTAAAACCTGAAAATTGTGTCATGAAAGATGCAATTATAAGAAATGATGTGGGGATTATGTATGTATGACTTCCCCGGTAGATGAAGACTAGGATTTATGTAACACCCCGAGCTTCCACGATACACTTCTCATTCAATAATGCAATAGCTTGCATTGTACGCAACTTCGAGTTCTAACACACCGCAACTAATCAAAGTAGCCGTTATGAATAGTAATAACCACTTTTTAAAAGTATAGAAAATTTATATTTTAAAATGGACTTCATTTTTGTATTCGTAATATTGAAATTATCCAAAGTTTATTTTTTTGTAATTTTCTGAGAACTTCCAATTTTTTATGAATAGTGAATGTTACTTAAAAACAAATTTTTTAATAAAAATAATTTATAGTGATAAATTATAATATTTAGTGGTTTTAAAGTATAATTAGAATATATTTTTACCATTTTATCAAATGGTGGTCATTATAATTAATTTAACATTGAAATTGGACATAAACAATTGCCAATCTTTTGATATAAATTGTTTCTTAAAAACACACTATTTGTTGTGACAGCGGGAATTAATTATAAAATTAATTAATGAAACTTATATGTTTTGAATTTTGTAAAATAGACATCATTTTTTAATTTGGAATATCAATTATAGCTTAGGGTGAAATTTTGGCATTGTTCTGAAAAACTTCAATTTTTGATGAATAGTGAAACCACTAAGTGGTAGTTAAATAACTGATTTTTCGTTTAAATGAAATATTACCACTTCTGTGATTTGATTTTCAAAAATCTGACATACATGGTTGTCATTAAGAATTAAAATGTGGTTCAATGAGATTAAAATAATTTTTTGGTGAATAGCAACTTTTAAGTTCTTAATCGCGATTAGAGGTAATTAGTGTAGTTTAAGGTACAAATAATGTTTTAATAATATGAGATGAGCATGACACTTGTCCTAATCCTATTTGATGAGTCATGGCCGACCAAGACAACCCATGCGTAAACTTGGGGACCCCATGGATCCACTTTAGTTGGAAAATGACATTAATATATATTTATTTAATGTTAAAATTAAATTGACACAAACATGAGTTGTTTTACTAAAACAATTTTTAAGTGGGGTTAAACAAGTCCAAATTTTGACTATAAATATTAATTAGAAATCTAAAACGATTTCCTACATCATAGTAGTTTTTTTTATAATTTTTAGACATTAAATAAATTAAATTATTTATGACATCATTATGATGCAGCGATGACCTCATTATTTAACGATTTTAATAAAATGAAAAGATAATGTAAAATCCAAGGCTCAAACTTGTCCAAAGACAATTGGATAGGTAGATTTAGAACCCTTATCACCTTATCCACGAATTATATAAGTGTGGGACCTTTAGAATCCTAAAAGCATTGTGTAATAATGTAACATTTCAATCTTTCCAAAAGAGCCCCTCCTCTCCACTTATAAAAGACCCCCACCTCTCCCACCTTATTCACACCTTCAATCCATTTTGATCGGCCAAACTCTGCCCAAATACTCTCCCAACTTCCCCCTCTTACTCCTAGAAGCCTCACTTTGGGCAGAACTCTTCTCAAGGAAGCCTTTGGCTCAAATCAAAAAGAGTTACCCGATTTTGAGGTAATGTCTTCTCTAATGTTGTTTTGTTTTATTTTTCTTCTCCAACCCCCTAAACTCTTTTTATTCATTTCTTTTGTAACAACACAAGTATAATCAATATACTAGGATGTTGTTATAAGAATGATTCGAGCTACACTTACACACATCTACATATAATTGTTAAAGAACATATGGTTTCTGTGGATGGAAAATTTCTGCCTCACGAAACGATGATTGTTCAACACTCATATAACACCTTCAAAGGTGGCCATTAAGATGTCAATATTTTTATATATGATATATAATATGTTTATGTTTTACTTATCATTATGTATTTCTCATTTATGGCATACTTTATGATTTCCATTATGGGTAAAACGCGATAATTGCATTTTAGGAAGTGCGGACTACCGCCCCCTCAAAGTGATTTGAATCGTTAATGCCATATGTGGGATGTATAAAGGATGGATTAAATGGTATTATACACTATATTATACTGGAATTATATTATACATTTATATCATTATGATTTAGTTCCATTAAATATGAAATTGAAATGAAAGTAGCGTTCATGCGTACGTACGGCTTACCGTCTCCATGAACGGTGCATTTCATTTCTTACCTCTAAATGTTACGTAATATTATAAATGAATTTATATACTGGATATATAAGATATATATGACATCTAAATCATGAATATAATTCTGGAGATAATGGATATTCTACCACATAAACAACTTGTAATTATAAGAAGTTTATTGTTGACTCAAGTACCAAAGATCGACAAAACGACCGTTATTAACTTAAATAATTACATAATGTTCATATCATTGTAATAAGTGATATAATAAGGATAATGAAATTGAAAATGGTTCTTCATAAGGTATATATTAACTCTAGTTTATTATTCAGGAGGTTAAAGAACGGTTGAGTCAAGCCAGACACGAGGTAAGGGAACTTCTTAACTCAATTTCTATTCTTTGGGTTAATCTCCTACTTTCAAATTATGTCATGATATTTTTATGTCCTATCTTGTATTTGTACATTATTTATGTGTACTTATAGTGAATACACATTATAGATGTACTTTATTTAAAAAAAATGATCTTTTTAAGGACTTCTTCTCCATCCCCTTTCGTTGAGGCATATTTGATTTTATACACAACTTTCTTTTATACGGTGTATAAACCCCTTTGACTTTTACGTTTATTCAAAAAGAATATTTTTTATACGAAGTCTTTACTAAATGAAAAAAGGTAATGTTTTTGTCGTACGTATGCGGCGACAACGACTTCTCCGCCGCCGTGACCACTATTTGAGTTTCGGCTTCCTCTACAAGCCATACCCTTTTTTTAATGAAAAATAAATACCATGTTATACTTTTCTTTTATTTTGGTATTGAAAATGGTTTTGAAATTGTTTTTATTATATCAATGTGTTGTATTGATATCTTGTGATTGAAATGTGGAAATGTTATGTTTCCTTTATGCATGTTTTATGTGATATGATTATGTTATGGTTTATGAGATGTTTAAACCTGTTCATATAAGGAATGTATTGGACTTAATAAGTGATGGGTGGAGCCCGCTATAGCTCCTCGATGAATCGGTAGGTCTCATGAGACAACTAGACGTGTAATTCGTCGAGGCCCTTTCCCAATTAGATTTATGGTTTTGGCCGAGGCCTTAATCATTTTAGATGTCTTGGCCGAGGCCTTGACAAAATGTTTCAGAATGTCCAGCATTATACATTCCCTCATTATGAAAGTGGTTATTGACCTTTCATGTGATTATTCTTCTAGTAGAATATCCATGTGAGTAAGTAAGTGGAATTATTTGATTTTACTTTTTCCATAATATGCTGAAGTTCAAGTTTAATAAGGATTTTGTTTAGTTATACATTGCCTTAAATGTTTATGTTTATTTATGAAAGATTCCGCAATATTGTTATCCTTACTGAGCATCTGAGCTCACCCCTTTCAATGTTTTAATATTTTCCAGGATGTGAAGAAGTATTTTATGAATGACCTGCAGGGATAGTCAGAAGAGGATATGAGTGTGGACTATGAAGACTTTGTTATTAGTTTTTCACTTTATGATGTAATGTAACGTTTACGAATGTTTCTAGTGTTTCCAAGGCTACTAAACTAATCGGTCTTTCGAGACTTGATCTTTTGTGATCATGCCAATGTTACGAAGTAATGCACCTACTCAGGGTAGCTGGGGTCGAGGCGTTACAGTTGGTATCAGAGGAAGTTTAGTACAAACCTTGGAAGCTAGATCTAGACAAACTCTGATTAGAGCACGTAGACCTAAGATGAAATTTGAGGATTAGTATAGAAGAACTTCCTAAAATTTTGGTATTGTAGAGATTTTGTGAGTTTTCCGAGTAATACATCCCTGTCTGGATACGAGCAGGTAGAGGCGGCTCTGGCACAGATGTACCTAGGGGTAAAACCCGAAAACACCGCTTTGAGCTAGACTCGAACGGGAACTGGTGCACGACAACGAGCCTTGTTGCACTCTTGGTTACGACACTCCTGGGGGATATGCTTAGGATAATTCTCAATTTATTTACAAACCACTATGAAGGGTTATGAGTATATACTTCCTCAAAGAAAACATTTTTATGGATTATATCCATAAATAGTTCAATTTATGTTAAGTATCTTACAAGTATGGAATTATGTATTTTGATTTATAAACTAATATAGTTTATGCCATTTTTTAGAAATGGCGCCTAGTGGAAGGAATGGAAACCGTATCAATGCACGTACTCCATGTAGGGATTGCCCTCCTGCTCAAGATAATTATTGTGGATCTGGAGATACAACTGGTGCTGATCAACTTATTACCATACTGGGACTACTCACTCAGGTTATGAATAATAACCTTACTCGTATGGAGCACCCTGATTCGCAACGTGGAGGATCAATGCTAGACCGTTTCATGAGGAAACAACCACCAACATTCAATGGGAGTACAAATCCTATAGTATCTGAGCAATGGATAAATTCCCTAGAGAAAATATTCCATGCCTTGGGGAGTAGTGAAAGGGAGAAGGTTGTCATGGCAGTTTACCGCCTCACTGGAGATGCCGATCAGTGGTGGTCGCTGATTCAAAACACAAAGCAATATGATGACGTATCGAATATGGAATGGAGGGAGTTCAAAGAGCTTTTCTTAGAAAAATACTTCCCTCGTGACCATCGAGCAGATATGGAAAGGCAATTTCTGAGTCTGAGGCAGAAGGAGGATGAGAATGTCGCAAAGTATGAGGCTAACCTTACAAGGTTAGCGAGGCATGCTTCCGATTATATACGTAACCCAAGGAGTAAGATTGATCGTTTCTTTGATGGGTTAAAACCATTTCTCCTTCGAGCTTTAGTATCACAATCCTTCTCATCATACGAAGATATTGTCTCGTGTGCTATCAAGACAGAAAAGGAATTCTCTAAGTCTTATGACAACAAAGTAAAGCAAGAGAAGAAGAGAACGGTGGAACAAGAGACAGATAAAGGGAAAAAGGGAAAGAAGGATTTTCCATTATGTGATAATTGTGGGATGAATCACCCTGGTACTTGCCTAAAAGGAATGGGAGTTTGTTATAAATGTGGAGAAAAGGGTCACCAGGCTCGTGATTGCAAGGGAAAGAAAGAGGCTATCAAAGTTGAATGCTACAATTGTAGGGAAATGGGGCATTATGCAAATGAATGTCCTAAGCATCAGGGAAAATTACCTCAGAAAAGGCCAAGGGATCAAGGACAATCTTATGATATTGCTACAGTTGAACCAGAATAACTAATGTATTGGCGCTTTTGGACTCATGGATTATATTCTGGTTATTAGAATAATGTGATATATATATAAGGATTGTACTGCAGTACTTGTTGATTTCAGTAAGGTTTTAATATGATGAAGGTAATTATATTTTTAGTATGTGACAATAAGAGAAACTTTACTTTGTTTGGGGAATCTGATAAATTGATTTTGGAATTAAGAGACCTTTTAGAGAAAGTCTGGACAGAGGTATTTTGGATAACTAAAAAGGTTGGAGTGGATTAAGTTGATCTTTGGATAGTATTGTTTAAGGTTAAAAAATTTATGAAGATTATTTTTGGAATATTATGATACTATAGTTTTAGGAAAAGGACAACCTGCAGGGTGGGGCATAACCCGTCGCGTCAGACAAAGCTGCAGGAATCGAACCCACAATCAAAGTGCGACAGGCCTTTATTTCCTACCACTAGCCTACAGGAAGTCATGGTTATTACAAAATAATTTTACTAATCTAAATGGTATGTGTTAACATTTGGAACCTAATACAATTAGGATAAATAGAATATTTTTGAGTTCCGTTACCATTTGGAGTAAAAGATGGGTTTGTGGTAAAAATTTATTAACGAATGAAAGTATACATAACAAGTATGTATATTCCCTTACGTTCTTAGTAAATCTCCTAAATAAATTCCTCAACATTATAAAAGGTAACTTAAAACAAAAATTTTGTCGGTTAACGTTTCCAACTGAGGATTCAATGACTGTTTAACCAATCACAAGTTTGTGATTTTCTTGTAGTTAAACTTTCTCCTAATCCTGTTTTCTATGACTCTCCATCAGACCTTGATGGTTTATTTCTCCTCCATATTCATATTTTCATAGAATCCTAGAATGGGCTATATCGGGTGACCTTTGTACTTATCTTGATTTCTTTTAATGTTATATATTTATTAACCTTATTTCCGATGTGGGTTTTCCTCAAAGGTATTTTCTCTTTTCAACCTTTTATTTTCCAAGAAAAATTTCAAATTGCGAGGATGCAATTTATTGAAGGAGGGGAGAATGTAACACCCCGAGCTTCCATGATACGCTTCTCATTCAATAATGCAATAGCTTGCATTGTACGCAACTTCGAGTTCTAACACACCGCAACTAATCAAAGTAGCCGTTATGAATAGTAATAACCACTTTTTAAAATTATAGAAATTTTATATTTCAAAATGGACTTCATTTTTGTATTCGTAATATCGAAATTATCCAAAGTTGAATTTTTTGTAATTTTCTGAAAACTTCCAATTTTTTATGAATAGTGAACGTTACTTAAAAACAACTTTTTTAATAAAAAACATTTATAGTGATAAATTATACTATTTAGTGGTTTTAAAGTATAATTAGAATATATTTTTACCATTTTATCAAATGGTGGTCATTAGAATTAATTTAACATTGAAATTGGACATAAACAATTGCCAATCCTTTGATATAAATTGTTTCTTAAAAACACGCTATTTGTTGTGATAGCGGGAATTAATTATAAAATTAACTAATGAAACTTATATGTTTGAAATTTTGTAAAATATACATCATTTTTTAATTTGGAATATCAATTATAGCTTAGGGTGAAATTTTGGCATTGTTCTGAAAAACTTCAATTTTTGATGAATAGTGAAACCACTAAGTGGTAGTTAAATAACTGATTTTTCGTTTAAATGAAATATTACCACTTCTGTGATTTGATTTTCAAAAATCTGACATACATGGTTGTCATTAAGAAGTAAAATATGGTTCAATGATATTAAAATATGTTTTTGGTGAATAGTAACTTTTAAGTTCTTAATCGCGATTAGAGGTAATTAGTGTAGTTTAAGGTACAAATAGTGTTTTAATAATATGAGATGAGCATGAAACTTGTCCTACTCCTATTGGATGAGTCATGGACGACCAAGACAACCCATGGGTAAACTTGGGGACCCCATGGAGCCACTTTAGTTGGAAAATGACATTAATATATATTTATTTAATGTTAAAATTAAATTGACACAAACATGAGTTGTTTTACTAAAACAGTTTTTAAGTGGGGTTACACAAGTCCAAATTTTGACTATAAATATTAATTAGAAATATAAAAATATTTCCTACATCATAGTATTTTATTTATAATTTTTAGACATTAAATAAATTAAATTATTTATTACATCATTATGATGCAGCGATGACCTCATTATTTAACGATTTTAATAAAATGAAAATATAATGTAAAATACAAGGCATACACTTGTCCAAAGACTATTGGATGGGTATATTTCGAACCCTTATCACCTTAGTCACGAATTATATAAGTGTGGGACCTTTATAATCCGAAAAACGTTGTGTAATAATGTAACATTTCAATCTTTCCAAAAGAGCCCCTCCTCTCCACTTATAAAAGGCCCCCACCTCTCCCACCTTATTCACACCTTCAAGCCATTTGGCTCGGCCAAACTCTGCCCAAATACTCTTCCAACTTCCCCCTCTTACTCCTAGAAGACTCACTTTGGGCATAACTCTTCTCAAGGAAGCCTTTGGCTCAAATCAAAAAGAGTTACCCGATTTTGAGGTAATGTCTTCTCTAATGTTGTTTTGTTTTATTTTTCTTCTCAAACACCCTAAAATCTTTTTATTAATTTATTTTGTAAAAAAACCAGTATCCTCAATATACTAGGATGTTTTTATAAGAAGTATTCGAGCTACACTTACACACAACTACATTTAATGGTCAAAGAACATACGGTTTCTGTGGATGGAAAATTTCTGCCTCACGAAACGATGATTGTTCAACACTCATATAACACCTTAAAAGGTGGCCATTAATATGTCACTATTTTTATATATGATATATAATATGTTTATGTTTTACTTATCCTTCTGTATTTCTCATTTATGGCATACTTTATGATTTCCATTATGGGTAAAACGCGATAATTTCATTTTAGGAAGTGCGGACTACCGCCCCCTCAAAGTGATTTGAATCGTTAATGCCATATGTGGGATGTATAAAGGATGGAGTAAATGGTATTATACACTATATTATACTGTAATTATATTATACATTTATATCATTATGATTTTGTTCCATTAAATATGAAATTGAAATGAAAGTAGCGTTCATGCGTACGTACGGCTTACCGTCTCCATGAACGGTGCATTTCATTTCTTACCTCTAAATGTTACATAATATTATAAATGAATGTATATACTGGATATATAAGATATATATGACATCTAAATCATGAATATAATTCTGGAGATAATGGATATTCTACCACATAAACAACTTGTAATTATAAGAAGTTTATTGTTGACTCAAGTACCAAAGATCGACAAAATGACCGTTATTAACTTAAATAATTACATAATGTTAATATCATTGTAATAAGTGATATAATAAGGATAATGAAATTGAAAATGGTTCTTAATAATGTATATATTAACTCTAGTTTATTATTCAGGAGGTTAAAGAACGGTTGAGTCAAGTCAGACACGAGGTAAGGGAACTTCTTAACCCAATTTCTATTATTTGGGTTAATCTCCTACTTTCAAATTATGTCATGATATTTTTATGTCCTATCTTGTATTTGTACATTATTTATGTGTACTTATAGTGAATTCACATTATAGATGTACTTTATTTAAAAAAAATGATCTTTTAAGGACTTCTTCTCAATCCCCTTTCGTCGAGGCATATTTGGTTTTATACACAACTTTCTTTTATACGGTGTATAAACCCCTTTGACTTTTATGTTTATTCAAAAGGAATCTTTTTTATACGAAGCGTTTACTAAATGAAAAAAGGGAATGTTTTTGTCGTACGTATGCGACGACAACGACTTCTCTGCCTCCGTGACCACTATTTGAGTTTCGGCTTCCTCTACAAGCCATACCATTTTTTTAATGAAAAATAAATACCATGTTATACTTTTCTTTTATTTTGGTATTGAAAATGGTTTTTAAAGCGTTTTTATTATATCAATGTGTTGTATTGATATCTTGTGATTGAAATGTGGAAATGTTATGTTTCCTTTATGCATGTTTTATGTGATATGATTATGTTATGGTTTATGAGATGTTTAAACCTGTTCATATGAGGAATGTATTGGACTTAATAAGTGACGGGTGGAGCCCGCTATAGCTCCTCGATGCATCGGTAGGTCTCATGAGACAACTAGACGTGGAATTGGCCGAGGCCCTTTCCCAATTTGATTTATGGTTTTGGCTGAGGCCTTAATCATTTTAGACGTCTTGGCCGAGGCCTTGACAAAATGTTTCAGAATGTCCGGCATTATACATTCCCTCATTATGAAAGTGGTTATTGACCTTTCATGTGATTATTCGTCTAGTAGAATATCCATGTGAGTAAGTAAGTGGCATTATTTGAATTTACTTTTTCCATAATATGCTGAAGTTCAAGTTTAATAAGGCTTTTGTTTAGTTATACATTGCCTTAAATGTTTATGTTTATTTATGAAAGCTTCCGCAATATTGTTATCCTTACTGAGCATCTGAGCTCACCCCTTTCAATGTTTTAATATTTTCCAGGATGTGAAGAAGTATTTTATGAATGACCTGCAGGTATAGTCAGAAGAGGATATGAGTGTGGACTATGAATACTTTGTTATTAGTTTTTCACTTTATGATGTAATGTAACATTTACGAATGTATCTAGTGTTTCCAAGGCTACTAAACTAATCGGTCTTTCGAGACTTGATCTTTTGTGATCATGCCAATGTTACAAAGTAATGCACCGACTCTGGGTAGCTGGGGTCGGGGCATTACAATTTACTTCATGGAAGAAACCCGAGAACAAGGTCCATAAAGGTATATGTGCTTTATGGATATTTGGATACTTAACTTAGGGATTACTCCTAAGAAGGATGCCCAAATTAGAGGGGACTTATGATTGGGTTTTATTCCTGATAAGGAAGTCCAAATCAAAATAATCTAAGACTAGTTAAGAGAAATTATGACTGGGGCTTATTCCTAAGAAGGAGGCCCAGGTTAAAGGGACTTGAGAACTGGGGCTTATTCCTGAGAAGGAGGCCCAGGTTAAGGGAAATTTTGACTGGGGCTTACTCCTAAAGAGGATACCCACATTTGGGAACTTGGGGCTTACTCCTGAGGAGGATACCCAGATTAAAGATCTTGGACTGGGGTTTACTCCTGAAAAGAAGGCCCATGAATAGGGGACTTGGGGCTTACTCCTAATGAGGATGCTAAAAATTTGGGAACATGCGGCTTACACCAAAAAAGGATTCCCATATTAAAGATCTTCTCATCTTAAAGGATGTGATTGAATGAATGATATCTCTAACCTTAGTGACATAAAGATATGTAAATCACTAGGTTTTAAGATATTTTCCATATAACTCCTTTCAGATAAGGATGCCAACAAAGGAACCATTCCATAAATGGCTTTGAAGAGGGTTCTAAAGGCTAAATCTTGAATAGGAGAGGTGGATTTGAAGAAGAGAGCTGAATAGGTTGGAGGGACACCCAAAAAGAGGTAGGCATAAAGAGCCTGTTGGGGTGCGTAGGTACTAGTCGTGCAGGTATACCTGCACGACACATAGGTACCTACGCGACAGTCAACCCATAAGGTAATAGTTGGGTGAGGTTTGGCTCAAGACCTTAGTATTATCCCTAAAGAATTCTAAATGAGTGGAGCACCGGTTCTGTTGAATGGATAAGGCAGTGTGCAAGTGTCTTCATTTCCCTGAAGGGTTAGACACTTAGGTGCATAGGTTTTGGTGAATTTCAACACTTAGGTATTGTTCCCCCTCTTTAGATCTTCTATTCTAGGTAAGAAATTACCTTAGAAGTGTTTTAAAGGCTTTGAGAAGAGACTAGGGCGCTGAGAGCTCAAATCTGAGTTTCTGGATTTTTCTTCCTTTAAATGGGGGGCCCACAAGGGGTATTTATAGGATGCTAAAGACCTTGGACTAAAATAATATAGGGTGCCCAGGTCACCTGCACACCTAATATGTGGCACGTAGGTACCCTGCACGACCTTCTTGGAACTTGCACAACCCATGATAAAGAAAGTCCTTGTTCATGCCTTTGTCAATTTTTGATGTTTCTTAAAAGGATGAATCACTTTGTGTTAAGGTATTTCCATTTTCATTCTTTTAGACTTTGTGATGAAAAGGAGCATCAACAAAAGTCCCCCCTCAGAGTTGGGTCCGAAAGGAACGAGGATGTGACTTTGAGGTAAAGAAGAAAACAAAGGAACTCCAGCATGCAAGTTCGGAGTGCGTAGGTAGCGGTGTGTAGGTTCGAGCCGCAAAGGCTTCGATGCGTAGGGGTGCGGCCTTGCCTATATATATGCGTCAATTCTTGCACATAGCCCATGTATTTGAATTGTTCAAGCTCTCACCATCCAGGTTGATCTCATCACGCAGGTGGCTTATTTTCTACAGTTTCATTGCTTCTATTTTTGTCGTGCTGCTGCAGAGGTATTTTGACCTGCACTGTGATACCTGTGCGCCAAAAACCTGCACGACACAGTTACACTTGCATGCCAAAATTGGACTTTCATGCCTTAATTCCTTATCCATTTTTTCACTTTTCTTCTAAAATTTTATGGAAAATCAACTCACTTAAGAGTTAATTATTTGACCTTTGTGCAGATTCAATGGCTCCTAGAAGAATTGGAATGTTTGATGAACTGTCTAGCAAGCGTATTGATGATATGGTGAACGTTGTTGGCCATGATTACTATGATATCTACGACCGAAGTCTTCGAGATTTGGAACATTACTTGAAGAAATATCATGTTAATTTCCCACAGAGCATCTACCTGCCTCTATATGGGCATGGTCATCTGCAAGGAGTCAATGTTCTAGATGCAAAGAACTATATTCCGGAGATGTAGTCGCACTGCTAACCCTCTATTTCAGTTATTTTGTGAATTAAGAGTAGAAACAATGGTGCAAACTTTCAAATTTTTCTTCCATGACATTTCCTTGCGAATATGAGAATGGAAAACCCATGGGCTAATATGTTTTCCGCTGCTTATTGGTGGAGAGAATATTATCATGGCATTAGAACAATATCTGAAAATATTACTCTCTCCAAATGGCTCTTTACTTCCAATGCTCCATTCTCAAATCCGTGTATCCATATTCCAATTCTCTTAGACAAAAACAGAGTTACTATTTGATCAACAGAAAATTTTCTCAAACTGCACTCAATAACATTCTTTTACAATTGTTCCAAGAAGAGCTGATATCATTGCATCTCTTATTGTATTCAGTTTGAATGAATTAATTCTAGGTGGCTACTGAGGAATCTCGGGATGCCGTAAATCAAATGAAGATTTATGTTGATAGCCTTTTTAGTTCTTGGAAAAGAGAAGAGACTCCAATATCTGGATGTCCTTCTATCTCTTGTTCATCAATGATGAATACTTTCATCTTCAATCATTTTCCATGCCTTATTTTTATACCTAATTTAAATTTTACCAAAGCCAATGGGCCTAGTAAGCATAGTTTTATTTTTTCTAGGATTATTATAAATAACCCTACAAACGTTGAATCTTTTAATTTCTCAATATTACCTAAATCATACGAAATGTATGTTTAGTGAGCTGGGTCTTGACTTTTGTTCAGAGTTCCGTTGTCTTTTGTAGGTGGTTTAAAGTCATGCACATTGGACATAAAAAGGTTAATGTTTAAGGTCAAAATAGCTTTGACCGAATGGATTAAAATTGACTCAATTCCTTGAAAATTTATCTGAAAAAATATTACCACACTCAGGTGTTAGGGAAAACATGTAAACTATGACTTAATATATTTTGAATATGATGAATGATACGAAAAAAGGATAAAAGGAATTTGAAGAAGTATCTCCCAAGAATGAAGTTACCACTATTTAACAAACCTGTTAGGGGGTTGAATTATATAGGTCCACTTATGGGAATTGGCTACATAGTCAAATAATAGCATCTTTTGGCTGACAGGTCCGTTATGTAGACTACTTATGCAAGGCAGTCTAAGGGAATATGCTACATAGTCAGGCAAAAGAACTCTCAGAAATTTAATTTTATACTGCTAAAAAGCGAGTGAAAGTTTATGGAGATTCAAATTTTCCAAAGCATAGAGTCTGTTGTATGAAGAGAGGTTCTTGAATATGGAGAGGATATTTCCAATCTAGATTGTCTAAGAATTGGATGAATGTCACTCCTGCTAAGGTCTGGCCCAAACGTAGGGAAGGGAAATATAAAACATATACTTTAATATTTTCAAATCATGAAAAAGAGAATGGGACAAATATGTTAAGGATAGATATTTTTTTCGGATCCTTACATATTGTCGATAAGACCAATAAGGACAAAAAATAGGGTTTTCTCCCATGAATGAAATTACCATTATTTTAAAAACCCGTTAGGGGGTTGAATTATGCAGGGCCACCTAAGGGCATTGGCTACACAGTCAAATAATAGCATCTTTTGGCTGAAAGGTCCATTATGTAGACTACTTATATAAGAATGCCTAAGGGCACATGCTGCATAGTCAAGCAAAAGAACTCTCAGGTTTCAGACATTTTTGTGACCAGAAGTCATGAAAATGGTTATGAAGATCTAGAAGTATTTAAGGTTAGGAGTATGACACATAAAAATAGGAATTGTTCAATTCATGTAGAGATACACAGACCAATGCTAACCATAATCATGTTGTGTCTGGGTCCTGAATTGGGATGTTGGACTTCACTACATATCTCATTAGAATGAGAATCAAGCGAAATGTAGTTCTTGAAATACAGTTTAACGTCATGTGGGATGAGAGTATGTGAAATCTTAGTTTAGGGTTAGAGAGTTCGGACCATAATAATGAATACACAGTGTGTGTTTGTTATAAACCTGATGTGAATGAAGACCAGGGATATCATACCACATTCATGTTTTCACAAGGGGACTTTTCAGACAAGGGAATGAAAGTGGAATTTGGAGTTAGGCCCAAAGACTTGGGGTTGGATTCGAGGGATGATTGAACGTTCCTATGTATCCCATAATTATGGGAATCAATCCACACATAGTTCTTGAAATACCATAAGTATAGATTTGGTTCATACAAGTGAAGGGTGAAAGGGGACTTTAGTGCAATGATGGATTGACCCAAGAAAAAAGGTTAGGGAATTTACATTTATGCACCTAGAATTTAGAATATAACATGATTGGAGATCAATGTAAATAATGATTCCCTCTCAGGTGAGGGTGTGAAAGAATTTTGTAGTTTATTGTCGTACAGGATAAAAGTGTTTGTACAGTTTAACGTCATATAGCAAGGAAAAAGGTGAACCAATGTGAAGATATTTATTCTGGGGGCGGCTTCACGAATCAACATCGTATGAGATGGAGGTGAACCGATGTGAAGAGATTAGTTTTGGGCTTGAAACTTGAGAGGTTTCCTATCTACCCAACCTAAAAGGCAAGGATCAAAGTCCACGTAGTTTAATTGAATAATGAAGTGGTGATCATGTTGTTTTTGAGAACAACGACCTAAAAAAATGGTGTTGGGACATATGCATGGCTAGCAGCCCAGAGAGGGTGTTATGGTTGAAGTTTACTCTAAGCTCATGTGAGTTATACTTGGTGTGAGAAACAAGAGGTAGAAACAAAACTAATGATGCACAGTTTTATTTCATGTAGGAAATATAAGGGACTGTGCAGTTTAGCTTCATGTAGCTAGTATGTATGGCTATGCAGTTTAATGTCTTACAGTGAGGACGATGGGGAAACAGTTTAACGTCATGTTGGACGTATTAGGGATTTTTTCACAGTTTAACATCATGTTTGACATTGGCACAGTTTATCATCATGTTGGAAAATAAGGGGCAATAGAGTTTAATGTCGTGTTGGACGATGGCATAGTTTAACGTCTTGTTGGATGATGTTGTGAATAGTTTAATGTTATATGCATAGACCGAAATGATGTATTTGTGTTAAACAAAATATGTCTTTATAAATCTGGCATTGGTTGGAGTAGTGATGAGTTCTCCATCTATTGAGATTAATGAATAAGCTCCATTGGAGTAGACTTTATGTATTGAGTAGGGTCCCTCCCATTTTGGCTCAAGTTGGGGAGGTTTCTTTCCTGGTATCATTGGGGTTCTGATAACCAATACCAATTCTCCCTAAATGAATGAACGTAGATGAACTTTTTTGTTTAAATCTTGTGCTATTCGATTCTGATAGACATCCAAGTGGCACAGGGTGCACAATATTTTCTCATCTAACAGTTCCAATTCATCCAATCACTTTTAAATTGTCAATCTATAGATGAATGATCACAAATGGCTACTCTGAGCGAAGGTAATTGAACCTCAATGGGCAAGACTGCTTCTGTTCCATATACCAATGAATATGGAGTTGATCGTATTGCAGTGCGGGTGGTGGTACGATAAGCCCATAAAGCATGGAAGAGTTTATCAGGACATGATTTCTTATCTTTATCCACCATCTTTTGCAGTATGTTTGAAAGAGTCTTTTTGAAGGCTTCTATCTATCCATTGGCCACTGCATGATACCGAGATGAATGGTTGGATTTGATGTTGTATTCTTAATACAATATTCTTACCTAAGATGAAAAAAATTGGTTCCATTGTCTGTCAATATGGTATGAGGGACACCAAATATTTTAATGATGTTAGACTTGATGAATCTAACAATTCTTTTAGAACTAACTTCATTGAGAGGTATTGCCTCTACCCATTTGGAAAAGTAGTCAGTAGTAGTAATAATATACTTAAAATGCTTGGTTGTCACTAAAGGGTAAGGTCCCACCACATCTATTCCCCATGTGGCAAATGGACATGAGTATTTAGCTATATGAATCAACTCTGGGGGATTATGAATTAAGTTGGCACATACTTGGCATGAATGACACTACTTTGCGAAATCAAAAAAATCATGTATCATTGAAGGCCAAAAGTATCCAATCCTTCGAATTTGATCAAACATTATATATCCAGACTGGTGGGCACCACAAACTCCTGCATGTACTTCTTTCAGGACAACCATTGTCTCTTCACCATCAATGCATCTGAAGAGAACTCCATCAAAACCTCTTTTATAGAGAATTTTCTCTAGGTGATCTGGGCTGTCATAAAGTGTAAAATTGACCACACGTCGCCAGATTTGTTCTTTCCCAGCTCTATTAGGTGGAAGTGTTCCATTTTGAAGGTATTCCCTAATTGGTGTCATCCATCCTGTATCATGACCATATGGTTCAAAAATGGGACTAATTTCATTGATTTCATCTGTTCTGTTTTCAACATAAGGTGAAATTGTATGACGGTGGGGAATAGTGATGATTGTCTCGTCCCGATTTGGATCTACCAGAGCTGTGGCTATATTAGCAAGTGCATCAACTTGAGTATTTTGCGATCTCAGGATATAAGAAAATATCGGTTCCGAAGGAAATTCGTCCATTAACCCTCTGAAATAATCATAAAAAGGGATTAACTCTTCTTTTCTGATGGCATAATCCCCATTGACTTGTTTGATTACCAGCTCTGAATCACCTTTAACCATTAAGTTATTCACTTGGTCCTGAAGCGCCAACTCCAATCCTACGATGAGAGCTTGGTATTCTGCTTCATTGTTTGTACCACCTTCCCACAATAAGAAGGAATAAGGTAGAACTTCATTTTCTAGAAAAATGAGCACAATTCCAAACCCAATTTTGTTGAATTTAGGATCTTCCATTTTCTTCCCTATTGGACTTCATGAAGCACCATCAAAGTACATTTCAAATGGTTGAATATTATCTTGAATAGAAAATAATTCTTCATCAGGAAGTTCAATATCTAAAGATGTATCTTCTACTGAAGGATGTTCAGAAAGGAAATCAGCCATATCTTTTCCCTTTATTGACTTTTGAGACACATAATGGATATCAAATTGGTGAAAAATAACTTCCCACCATTCCAGACGTCCTGTATGCATTGGACGACTAAGGATGAATTTGAGCGGGTTATTACGAGATACCAATTGGACCTCATGATGTTGCAGGTAGTGTCTCAACTTATTAACTCCAAAGATTAATTCTAGGCAGCACTTTTCAATACATGAATATCGGGTTTCTACTTCAAGCATAGTCCGACTGAGATAGTGAAGGCTGTTTTCATTCCCTGCATCATTCTTCTGGGAAAGGAAGGCACCCAATGATCGCTCTGAAGCTACCAAATAATGGATAAGTGGCCTTCCTTCAATAGGTGGAATTAATTCTGGTGGACTCAAGATATATTTCTTGATAACATTGAATGTTTCTTGACATTCTTTAGTCCACGGGTAAGTGACTCCCTTCTTCAACAATTTGGTGAAGGGTAAACTTTTGCCTGCAAAATTGGCGATGAAATGATGAATATAGGATAAGTGTCCTTGAATTACTCTCAATTCCTTCAAATTTCGAAGTGTTAACATACCAAGGATTGACTTTGTCTTCTCAGGATCGACTTCCATTCCATGATGGCCTATAATAAAGCTAATAAATTTTCTTGAGGTTACCCCAAAAGCACATTTTAAGGGGTTCATCATCAAATTGTGTTGTCGAAGTTTGTGGAATATGATTTCCAAATCATCCAAGTGATTAGAGCTTTTTCTACATTTAACCACCAAATCATCCACGTAACATTCAACAAACTTCTCTAAAAATGGTTTGAAGATATGATGCATTGCATGATGATAAGTTGCGTCTGAATTATTCAAGCCAAAGGGAATTACCCGATAGCAAAACACAACCTGAGGGGCTCTGAAGGCTGTAGATTTTTCATCTTCTGGAGCCATTCAGATTTTTTTATACCTAGAATATCCATCCATGAAGGAAAGTGCTTCATAACCAGATGTTGCATCAATTAAGAGTTTTGTGATCAGAACTAGAAAATCATCCTTAGGACAATGCCGATTAAGATCTATGAAATCAATGAAAACTCTAATTATTCATTTCATCTTTTTCACATGGACAATATTCACTTGACGTTTTGGATATTTAACTTTTCTGATGAAGTTAGCTTTGATAAGATTATCCACTTCAGCTTCAATTTTGGAAGCATAAGTTGGGTGTGTTCTTCTAGTGGCTTTCTTAAATCCTTGATGTTCTTCTGGAAAACCAAAACGATGAGTAGAAACATCAGGATCAAGCCCTATAATCTTTGTATAGTTCCAAGAAAATATATCTCAATTTTTCTTAAAAAATGAAATATACATTTGTTGCTCTTAAAGAGTCATGGATGAACTAATTAAAGTGGGGAATGGATCTTCTTTTGTACCCAAATTTATTTCTATAAGTTCATCCACAGTGGTGGAGATACCCTCTTCAAATGCTGGAGGAGCATCCCTGAGATCGTCCTCTTCTTCTTCAACATGTGTTATTTCTTCTGTTTCTACTGGAATAGTAGATGATGAAGCATAATTTCCATGATCAGAAGAGTTGATAAAATTTGAAAATCTTGAAGAAGAAGCTTCCATTTCTGACCCGATTGACGATGAAGGGTCCTCCTTGGGAAATAAAGGGGAGATGATGGATTGATAATCGAAATCATCATTCACCTATGATATTTCTATAACTTCTTCTATCCTGGTTGGAGAAGTATGTACTTGCTAGATTTTGGCGGATGAAATGAAGACATCTCCATTTGGGATTTCATCATTGCTTGGTGAATCACCAATTTCTCCCATGCTATCTAGCTTGGTTTCCGTAATTGACATTATGGAAGTTTCCATAAGAGTATTTATATTTGGTTCTATCCTATCAATTTGACTGATAGGAAACACATAATCTATACTCACATGTATGAATGTGTTTACTGGAATATTTTCCAAACCATGTGGAGTATTAACTTTGGTAACCTCCCTTGTTGAAGAATTATCCTTTCCCTCCATGTGATAGAATTCCGCCTCAATGTATTGAGATTCACATGTATTGAATGAGGATTTATCACCATAAAATGTTCCAATTTTACCATTGAAACAATATTTGAGACATTGATGGTATGATGAAGGGATAACCGCATGTGGATATAGCCAAGGTCTTCCATGCAAGATGTTGAAAGTTGTGTTATAACGAACAACCATGAAATCTGAATTGGATACAAGGTCTTCAAACTGGGTTCTGAGTGTGATCTCGCCTAGAGGTTCTTGTTCATTTTTATCATACCCTTGAAACATCAATGTATAAGGAGATAAATCAGATTTAGTGAGGCCCAATCGATGAAGTGTACGAATGGGGATGAGGTTGACTCCTGTACCATTATCAAGGAAATCTCGTCGGATGTCTACATCATCAACCATGCCAGATAAATGCAATGTTCTAATATGTCCATGCACAACATCATCTTCATATTCATCAGTAAAAGATATCATTTCATGACATTCTGCAGGATCATTCTATACATGATAGACATTAGTCCCAACAATTTCACTTTCAAATTCCTGAGGACTTGAAAAAGCCTCGATGAGTGCCTTTCGAAGATCCTTTGATAAATTTAAGGCATCCAGAATTGATAACATGGCCACTACATGGGCCAAATGTTTTAAGACATCATACTTTTGATCCAAAGGTCTGCGTTTCCCAATAGGAACATGTGGTTTTGTAGGTACCTTAGAAGTTGATGCTTTGGAAGTAGATGCATCTTGTATCTGGGTAGGAGTTGAAAATACTCCTGGATTTCTCAAATTAGACTGACTAGGTCTATATACATACTGAGAGGAAGAAGTTGTAACCTCCAACTGATTCTCAAAAATAACTGTACGAGGAATAAATTTTCCATGCATGGAGGAACTTTCCTGTTCCTGTTAAGCCCGCTGAAAGGCTCTGCCACGAGTTTCTGCTACATACACAGTTCTAGCAGGGGTAGAATTGGAATAGTGGATTCTGGGATATCCACATCTTCCTCTGTATCCCAGACCTCTGAAAATCCTTCTAATTTATCTATTCGATATAGGGAACTCAGGCTCATTGAGATCGAAACTCTGACTGGAATAAGGATCTGTTAGGTGAATCATGTTAACAGAACCAAAGATCAACTCTTCGTCTGATGAAGACTCTTCCTGATTAGCCATTTTAGGTTGTGATGTTTGGTGGGGTGGTGCCCATGATTTTAAATTAGATGGCATAAAATCTTCCAGAGTCAAAGAAAACTTAGGCTTTGACATGATCTCATCATCTTCTGTTTATTCCTCTTTCTTTGAATTATGCCACCCCTTTGAGGATTTTTCCTCAAATGAAGGGGATGTGACATTCATAGCAGAAGAAACAATTGGTTTCTTCAATTGTGTTCATAAAATGGCATGAGTTTGGTTTATCGTTTTTCTGACCAACCAATCATCATATTTCTGCACATTTTTTTAATTCTTTCCACTCACCTTCTTCCTATGGATCTGTAGCAGTAACACATGCTACCTGAGCTGAAAAACCTTTCAATTTGACTTGTCCCGAGTCCACCATCTTTTGTAGGAGGTCTTTGAAGACAAAATAATCCTGAATGGGATGCCCCAAAATCTGATGAAAGGGGAAATAGTTGGGATGGTCTTCATGTCCTTCCTTGATCGGTCTTTTGGGCCTCAAAAACTGAACCAAATTATTCTCCAAAGCCGAAATGAAGTAACCAGGAACTTGTTCATTTTAGAAAGAATAAGATTTGCTCTTCAGAACCTCAAATTGTATCTATCATTGATCTCTTTGATCATCTTGATGAAAACGTCCTCTGTTGTTGACGCTCATGAGGTGGAGCCCTTCAATAAGATAAAGGTTTTTAAGTAGAAGCAGGTATAGGTTCTTGTTTAATCGTAACTGTAGCAGTCTCTGATTTACCAATTCTCCTTCTTGGAGCAAATGGAATTACACGAGTTTTATTCTTAGTCTTTGTAAGAGAGTCTTCGATCTGTTGAGCGATCAAAGTAAGGTCTCAAAACCCTCTTGTGTATTTCACAGGGATCAATGGTGTGCGCAACTCATCACGCAAATTTTCCACACAGATTGGCAACAAATCTTCTTGAGGGAGTACTAAGCTTAGGGAATATGTTAATCCCTTCCAGAGAGCAATGAAATTTGAATCTATTTTATTTTCCCTTTGCTTACTATTTTTAAGATAAAAAACTATTGTCTTTAGAAACATTGAGGTTAATTGAAGAAGAAATCGTTGATGGAGATCCTCCCACCTAGTAATTGACCAGGATTTCAAGATTGTATACCAGACAAAAGTAGGACCTTGTAATGACTGTACAAAACACCTGATCTTAGCTGCTTCCTGTTGCTGAGGTGTTCCCATATGAGGATCACAATGAGAAAGAAAATGTGTTAAGTGTTGCTCTGGGTCTTCCGAACCATTAAATATTGGGAATGTGGTACTTGAAAAATTTGATGGGGGAGGAATTGGATCAACGCATTCAGGGTAAGCTCTCTTTTCTGGTTGAATTTGTGCACGCTTTCCCTCCATAGCTTCCAACCGAGTTGTTAATGACTCAATAGTAGTTATTAAATTTTGAGAAACATCTAGTTGAGATTGGACCTAAGAAGGTGCAATAACTAGAGCTTGAATAGGTGTGGTGACTTGTACTACAACTGATGATAATACCACTGGTTGTTGTTGCACCTGACTCGTAGGATAAGACCTGTGAGGGTGTACTGATAAAGGAGGATATTCTTGATCCATCTCAGTAACTGCAACAAATTCCCTTGGCTGACTGACTCCATCACACTTAGGAGTAAGACTACCTTGGAGTAGTTCAACATTCAACCTCCTTAATTCCTTCATTTCATCCTCCTGTTGTGAAAAAATTTTCTCCAATGAGAGTGATTAGCCTTCTCCAGAGGAAGGATGGGACGTAACCTGACTCTTTCCTTTCCCCTTTTTGGATGCCTTTCAGAGAGGGGGAAGTTGGTTATTTGAAGGAATACCTAGATTCTGGGTAAGCCTTTGGTTTTGTGCACGCACACCTTCTTCATTTGCCTATGTGTGCACAACTTCTTGAGATGTAACTTCTTCATCTGATCCATCTAAATGAGCCTCATCTGGGGGATCAGGAACAACAACATTGATGACATTAATGGATGCATAACTCATTTCTTCCCTTCTATCATCATTTTTTTGATATTGTCTTCTTCCATGTCCTTGATGAGACATTGAATTTTTTTGATTTGATCCCTCATGAAATTCATGACGAATCGTAACTTGGAGGGAATATCCTGATAATTCGGATATTCGTTCCTCTTTTGGAATCTTTACTAATTGAGAGAAGACTGACTTTCTCTGAGGAAGATATTGAGGATTTGAAAAAGTCCCCAGTCAGGTGGACTGGGGCTGTTCCTGTTGTTCCTGCTTAACTCCTCGAATCCTATTTGTTGATTATGAGGGTTGGGATAAAAGAGTCCCCAGTATGGAAAGCTGGGGTGGTTCTTATAACATCCCACCTTTTTATCACATAAAATTTCATTACATTATACAAAACCGAGGACCTTTAAGGTTTAGTATCTTGGAAACCAGGAACTTAATACATGAGAACATAAAACATTTTTCTTAAACACTTGAAATGATTCTTCAATTGGTCATCCTAAGTTCATTATAGCATCTCATAACTTGGGAGCATACATCAAAGGAAAGGGTGAGAAGAAGGCCTAGTAAGGGAAACAAGGGAAACATTTTATATGTGAACTTGAGATACATTAAAAGTCATGATAAATAACTTTAATGCATTAGAAAGAAATCATGAGGCATGTCATAAAAAAATAACGTGTTCATAACATGAATATGTGTCTACAAAATTTAACATAGAAAATCATTTCTGTTTCACCAAGATCTATCCCCAAGGTGTCATTAAAAATTTTCCAAGGTTATTCAGCAAGGTATCGTTAAAAAATGGTCATCTCTAGAGATTAAGTCTTTACCAAATAAATTTGAGCGCTATTAGGGCACACACTTAAATTCACATTTATTATCATGTGATGCACATATATCATCATCAATCATTTCATAAACAACCCATATAACATAAAAGAAATGGGTTTCATTTCATAGTCATCAGATTTTAAAAACTTCTTTAAAGACGTGATCTTTAGATCATTTTAAACCCACGGAAAAAGGAAAGAGGCTTTCATGTATGTAAGTCCCAGAATTAAAATAGAAAATTTTGATATATATATATATGAATACCTCTATAGAAGAAAGATATTTGAGTATTCACTTAATAAAATAAATTAATTTTAGATAAAGAGAGAGGCATTTTGTGACAAATATTCTGCAGCATAACGACCATGTTATAGGGTTTTAGAAAATACTGAAAAGTGAGGGGAAATGGGTCACCCACTCATAAATGATCCATAAAATAGTATAGGGACATGATATAAAGGATATAAGAACATGGTAATAAAATTCTAATGACATACCATATGAAATGAAAAACATGGAAGGAAGACAAAAATAAGATTTCCCTTATGAAAATTCGACAGCCTAACAGTGTCACTTAAAACTTCAAAAAAAAAATGCATTGATGAGATAAAATAGGGTATCTCATCATATTAACATAAAATATAAGTATTATATATATAGAGATAATACCCTAACATAATAAATGGATGTTGAAAGACTTAACATGAAAATAGAACTTAAAAATGAGAAGGGTGAAAGAATCTCTTAAAAATTTGGCAGCCTAACGACGCCACTTAAACATTATTAAAATGAATTGATGAGAGAAAGAGGGGGTATCTCATCATATGAACATGAAAAGGAAAGTATTATGAATATAAAATAAAATCCCCAACATAATAACATGGATCATAAAATAAATGACAAAAAAGAGAGTACGTGGAAAGAAAGAGAGAGGTAGGACCCCTTACCTTGAAGAGTATCTTAAAAATCTTGATGTTTGGGACCATGGGATGCTTGAGGGTGCCTTGGAAGGACTCCTTGTGCGGTAAGTAGACCCGAAAATCATTGAGGAGGATTTTGGAATGGAAAGGATGAGAGAATGGCTTGGTATTTATAGGGGAAGTGAGGGGACAAGGCATTAATGACCAAGGGATAACTCATTGGTGGTATTCGCAAAACAAGTGGTATTTCCTCATGGTTTTGGCCACTTGGGACACCTCATACCTTATCTTACTATTCATTAGTCGACCAACCCTAAAAATATCTCATGACATCATCATGACGCAGTTATGATGTCCTTAAACATACCGAAACCCTAAAACTGTATTTTTACTATTCACTGGAAATTCAACTTTTTTAGAAAACACCAAAAAAATTACCTTACCATAATATCAATGCTCTGAATTCAAAAATAAACTCAATAATATAAAAATAATTTTCTAAATATTTTTAATTTAAATTTTAAATAAAAACACTATTCACTGAAAATTCATTTTTTTTTTCAGAAAAATCCCCAAAAATTAACTTCACATAATATAGATGTTTTGAATTCAAAAATAAAGTCCATTTTATTAAAATAATTATCTAAATATTTTTATAATAATTTTTAATTAAAAAAACACTATTCACCTGAAAAAACTAATACTTGACTAATAATTTCTGAAACAGTTATTTACCTATTTTATTGAATCACATTACTTAATCAAGGTGCCTATATTATATTAATAATTTTTTTAAGTGAGATTACTAATCCATTTGGTCACATTACAAATCCTAAGGGTAAAATCACTTTTCATAAATTACAATTGACCAAAAATTATGTTGATCTTATTAGACTCCATATTTCTTACTGATCACATTTGCAGAAGACCATTTTTTGAAAATCATTACACATCATTAGTTATTTAAGGTTTAAAAATATATTTTAATATATCCTTTTTTTAAATTCATCAATAATATATATCCTACATTTATCCAGACATTTGAAAATTTACAAACTTCACCATAAGAAGAAAAATCAATTTTATTTATCTCAAAGGATTACTCAAAGAATTTACTGTCTCCTTACATAGCCCCTTATAAACCCAGTATAGGACATAAGTGTAAGGTGTGATAAGGTGAGAGAATCTGAGGGCGGCTCGACCAACATTGCACGAGTAGTAATTTCTATCAGTTTGAACTTCTCACGAAGGAGATTTCGTTCTAGCTTCACATGATGAAGTTCTGCTTGGGTTTGTTCTAGAGGAAAGCCCAGTTGTGCTACCTCCTTTCCAGGTTCTGTTACATGGTCTTCGATTGCCCTGAGACTACTGGATGAGGCCATCAAATCTTCTTTCTATATTAATTAACCAAGATCACTTGTATTTAGAGACAATAATCACAACATTTAGTTTCCAACGGTCATATTGACCAATGGTCATATAAAAGTCGAAACCCAATGATTTAATTTTAATTATACTCATGTTATCAAATGAAACAGTTTTGTTGAGTATAAAATAAAATAACAGAAAAAATTAGGAAACAAGATTTATTCAAAATTTCGGGTCATTACATTCTTCCCCCTTAAGGAATTGCGAACTAGAAATTTTTAAAATTGGGTTTGGAAATTTCATTGAAAGTCCCACATCGGAAAAGGAGTCAGTAAAACTATTACTTTAAAAGAAAGGAAAGTACAAAGGTCACCCTAGTTAACCCATACTACGATTCCATGTAGGAAAACACGGATATGGAAGAGAAAACAAACAGTCAAGTTCTGATGGAGAGTGATAAAAAACATGATTAGGGTAAAGTTAACAAACAAATCACAAACATGTGATAGGTTAAACGATATTTGATTTCCCTGTAGGAAATGTTAACAGAAAACATTTTTTTTACGTTCCTTTTCATAATTTTTAGGAATTCATTTACTACATAGAATAAAAACATAAGGAAATATACCTACCTTCGAGTAGAGTTTCATCCTTTAATAAGTTCCTACCAAAACTAATCTTTTCCCCAAATTATGAGCATTAAAAAACACTGGGTCTCAACAATAGCACAAGAACAATCTTCTATAGAATCACATAATCCACAATATATTAACTATATATTTCTTCTATCTTTAAAAATTATCCCAAAAACAGAAAGGATAAGATAAAACAACTCTTCAAAAATAAGTAACCCCATAGGAAAGAAAACTACTTTTAAATCTTAAAAATTCCATGGTATTACCCAAAGTTTAGAATAGACCGTTCCATAAATAAATATCATTAAAATTTCTCAAAATAAACAAAACTAATATTGAAACCCAAATACAAGATGGATTTGAAAACATAGTCTTCCAAGATAAACATTATCGTTCATCTCCAAACAACATCAACCACTCCTAACATCTTATAACAAAAGTAACTAATCTAAAAACATTTTCCCCAAGATAGGTTAATCATTTCCGTAAGTAACCTAAATTACTATAAGTTCACCTTAAATTCATGGATTCTTCAAAATATAAGTCAAACTTTACCCCTCAAAAAAATATCGTAGTAATCTATTTACCTCAATCATATAGGGTTCCCAAAATAGTGAACATATTCCTAAATAATAATCATCTTTTTTTTCAAGAAGAACAACTTCACAATATCAACATGTGGTACATAACAGCAGATGTTTTCCTTAATGATATAAAACCATCTTAGCTAGTGACTCGATGTTCTTAGAAAACATTAAATATATGCTCATAGGGCACGAACTAAAATACAACATGACATTGACAATTATTGCGAAGAAGTTACTTGTAATTTAGTCATCATGATCCATCTCAGCATAGGACTTGCATTGTTCCCTTGTCCTTGAAGATTGTTTATGCTCATCATGCTTCTCATCCCTTCAAAGAGAGAATTTACTTGGATAATGTCCAACTTCTCAACATTTATGACATTAAAAAGTATAAGGTACATTAGATCGAACCTTATATCTATTCATCACATTATCCATTTTTTAAAGCAATTGAATACTTTATGCCATATCACCCCACACTTAAAACATCTCCCAGTTCCATTTTGACATTCTCCATGGTGCCACTTTCCAGACTTTTTTCACAAAGGAAATTGGGTCTTCTTTCCCTTATCAACATTATCATATGAACATCCTTGAGACTTCGTCTTCTTCTTCCTTGATGAATTTTGGAATTCAACTAGGTACCAATTATTAATTGTGATTTTTGATAACTGGTTTGGCATAATCACAATATGTTCAACTTGATGTCTCTTCATCTCTATCCCATTAATAAATAAATCATCAAATTTCCCATCACATTGGTTGTTGGGAAATATTCTTCCATTTCCCTCCATTAACTAAGAAAATAAAGTATAATTAGGGGCTTAAATACTTATCCAATAATCATGAAAAGGAAACTTAAAGCATATAAGGATAAACTTGTAGAAGAAAATTATACCCTAACTTGTGATCCCCTTGGTTCCAATCTAGGTTATCCATGATCATATATTCTTATGTGAATCTTTATTTTATTTTATCTTTGTCCCTTTAATAATGGTTCATACAAATATTATGAATTTACCAAAGCATATCCCTCGGTAGTGTCAAACCAAGAGTGCAGCAAGGCCCGTTATCGTGCACCAGGCTACCCCGGGTCAAGCCCGATACACCTTGTTAGAGTTTTCACTCCTAGGATCATCTGTGCCAGAGCCACCTCTACTTGTTCGTATCCAGACATGGATTTATTTATTTGGAACCCACTTACTCAATACTTACCAAAATATCAGGAAGATTTCCTATATTTAAACTTTTCTATAGGGTTATTCCTAAAGTTTTCATATCCAAATTCCACAAATAACTAAACCATCTTTTAATACCAACTATAACATCCCACCTTTTTATCACATAAACATTCATTACATTATACAAAATTGAGGATATTTAAGGTTTAGTGTCTTGGAAACCAGGAACTTAATACATGCCAACATAAAACATTCTTCTTAAACACTTGAATGGATTCTTAATTTGTTCATCCTAAGTTCGTTACAACATCTCATAACCTGGGAGCATACATCAAAGGAAAGGGCGAGAAAAAGGCCTAGTATGGGAATCAAGGGAAACATTTTACATGTGAACTTGAGATACATCAAAAGTCATGAAAAATAACTTTACGACATGAGAAAGAGATCATAAGGAATATCATAATAAAAATAACGTGTTTCATAACATGATGATGTGGATAAAACATTTAACATAGAAAATCATTTCTGTTTCACCAAGTTCCATCCCCAAGTTGTCATTAATAATTTACCAAGGTTATTCACCAACGTATCATTAAAAAATGGTCATCTTTAGAGATTAAGTCTTTTACCAATGCATTGGTGTGATATCAAGGTGCACCCTTAAATTTGCCTTCATTTTCATGTGATCCACATATATCATCATCAATAATTTCATAAAAAACCCATATAGCATAAAATAAATGGGTTTTATTTCATAGTCATCACATTTTAAAAACTGCATTAAAGACGTGATCTTTATGTAACTTTAAATGCATAGAAAAAGGAAAGCGGGTTTCATGTATGTAAGTCTCAGAATTAAAATATAAAATTTTGATATATATGTGAATACCCCTATAGAAGAAATATCTTTGAGTATTCACTTAATAAAATAAAATAATTTTAGATAAAGAGAGAGACATTTTGAGATGAAAATTCTACAGCATAACGGCTATGTTATAGGGTTTTAGAAAATACTGAAAAGAGAGGGGACACAGGTAACCCACTCATAAATGATCCATAAAATTGTAGAGGGACTGGATATAATTTATATAAGAGCATGTTAATGAAATTTTAATGACATACCATATGAAATGAAAAACATGGAAGGAAGAAAAAAAATAAGATTTCCCTTATGAAAATTCGGTAGCCTAACGGCGTCACTTAAAACTTCAAAAAGAATGAATTGATGAGATAAAATAGGGTCTCTCATCATATGAACATAAAAGCTCAGTATGATAGATATAGAGATAATACCATAACATAAAAAAAGGAACTTGAAAGACTTAACCAGAAAATAGATCTTGAAAATGAGAAGGGAGAAAGAATCCCTTAAAAATTCGGCAGCCTAACGGCGCCACTTAAACATTCTTAAAATGAATTGATGAGAGAAAATGGGGTATCTCATCATATGAACATAAAAAGGAAATTAGGATGAATATAAAATAACATCCCCAATATAATAACATGGATCATAAAAGAAATGACATAAAAGAGAGTACTTGGAAAGAAAGAGAGAGGTAGGATCCCTTACCTTGAAGAGTAACTTTGAAATCCTAAAGTTTGGGACCTTGGGAGGCTTGAGGGAACCTTGGGAGGACTTCTTGGGTGGTATGGAGACCATAAATTATTTGAGTAGGATTTTGGAATGGAAAGGATGAGATAATGGCTTGGTATTTATAGGGGAAGTGAGGGGACAAGGCATTAATGGCCAAGGGACACCTCATTAGTGGTATTGGAAAACCAAATGGTATTTCCTCACGGTATTGGCCACTTGGTACACCTCATACCTTATCTTACTATTCATAAGTCGACCATCCCTAAAAATATCTCATGACATCAACATGATGCAGTTATGATGTCATTAAACATACTGAAACCCTAAAACTGTATTTTTACTATTCACTGAAAATTCGACATTTTCAGAAAACTCCCAAAAATTTACCTTAAAATAATATCAATGCTCTAAATTCAAAAATAAACTCCAATTTTAAAAAATAATTTTCTAAATTTTTTTAATTTAATTTTTAAATAAAAACACTCTTCACTGAAAATTCATTTTTTTGCAGAAAAATCCCCAAAAATTACCTTAAACTAATATTGATGTTCTGAATTCAAAAATAATGTCCATTTTATAAAAATAATTTTCTATATATTTTTAATTTAATTTTTAATTAAAAAACACTACTCACTTGAAAAAACCAATACTTGACTAATAATTTCTGAAATAGTTATTTACCTATTTTATTGAATCATATTACTTAAACAAGGTGCTTATATTATATTAATACTTTCTTTAAGTGAGATTACTAATCCATTTGGTCACATTACAAATCCTAAGCGTAAAATCACTATTCATAAATTACTATTAACCAAAAACTATGTTGATCTTATTAGACTCCTGATTTCTTACTGAACACATTTGCAGAAGACCATTTTTTGAATATCATTACATATCATTAATTATTTAAGGTTTAAAAAAATATTTTAGAATATCCTTTTTTTTTCAAATTCATCAATAATATATATCCTACAATTATCCGAACATTTGAAAATTTACAAACTTCACCATAAGAAGAAAACACAATTTTATTTATCTCAATGGATTACACAGAGCGTTTACGGTCTCCTTACATAGCCCCTTATAACCCCAGCATAGGACCTAGGTGTAAGGTGTGCTAAGGTGAGAGAATCTGAGGGCGGCTCGACCAACATTGCATGAGTAGTAATTTCTATCAGTTTGAACTTCTCACAAAGGCAATTCCGTTATAGATTCACACGATAAAGTTCGGCTTGGGTTTGGTCGAGAGAAAAGCCCAGTTGTGCTACCTCTTTCCCAAGTTCGGTTAGATGAGCTTCGATTGGACCGAGACTACTGGATGAGGAAATCAAATCTTCTTTCTATATTAATTAACCAAGATCACTTGTATTTAGAGACAATAATCACAACATTTAGTTTCCAACGTTCATATTGAGCAATGGTCATATAACAGTCAAAACCCAACAGTCTCATTTTAATTATACTCATGTTATCAAATGAAACAGTTTTGTTGAGTATAAAATATAATAAAAAACAAAATTAGGAAATAAGATTTATTCAAAATTTTGGGTCGTTACAGTTCTTGAGTTTCTATATATGAGACTTTCTTAAAATCTCTCCTGATCTTGCGGACATTAGTCCGAAAATTGGCTTGATGCATCAACCGACATCCACTCAAATAACCCAGCTCAAAAGACCGTTGGATGATTTTTGACACTTCTGACACTTGATGATGTGCACGCTCTAAATGAGAAGCTTGTTCAATATTCTCGTTTTCTTGATGCTGGAGTAATTCAACAACTTGTTCTTGGTATGCTTGACCTTTATAAGAACTAGTTAAGGCATGTTCTTGAGTGAGCCTTTGATTACAAACAAAGCCAATTGGCTGTGGCCAGCCATGGGCAATAACATTTCATGAGACCATTTTCGGCGGGCTTTGTTGACTGGAGAGTACAGTGAAATGTAGTGCTCCATGGACACCCCATTCCCTGATATGAATACCATATGGGGTATTGGAAATTAACTAACACAACCTTTTTAGTGCTCCAAGGCATGAACGATGAAGGGCTCTCTGCTTCTTTTCAGCCTTCAGATATTGTGAAACAGATAGGGAGGCCAAATCAATTTGGAATTGTAACCCTTCTATTATCTTGACATGATTTTCATATTAATCCATTATCCCAAGGATTTGATAGCCACAATAGTCAATTCATGGGAAGAATTGGCTGATAACTTAGTCTTCCTGATTCAGCAGTCAGAGGCTATGATATTGGATGTGGGGAGGGGAATGTTTATTTGTTTATATGAAAAAGGGTTTCGACATACCTAAGAAGGAGGACCGCCTATAGATTACCTCATACACTTAAACTGGGTAGATACATCTGATACCAGAATACCCTACCCCTGTATAGTACCAAGAAGTTCACCCTATGACCACCAATCCATGATATTACAACTTGTTCTTCAAAGAAGGGATGAGTTGATGGAATTCAACTCACCACCATTGTTTTGACATCAATAATGGACCTATTAGTTAGATTCTATATAATATTGGATTGACAGAATTTGTCCCCATAATTTTAGTTGGGTGGAACCCCTAATAAATGATTCTATGTATGCCATAATAGACACTACTTCTTCCCTTGAGTTGAATGGGCTAGGAGAGATAAATCCTCCCACCAATTCTTATGTGCCATATGATGAATAGGATTTAAAATATTCCCCTAAATTATTTGAATAGGGTTTCCCCACCACCATTGATAAGCTTATCCTGGTGAACCTTGTTATTGGGGGAAGATATGAGGCTGATGCATATTGGTTCACCCATACCTCTGGTGGGTAGGAGTTGTATCGGGACTTCTTGAAACATCTTTGTTATGTCTTCACATGGAGCTATGAATAGTTGGCAGGATTAGACCATCATGTCATTGTTCACCATCTTGGACTCTAAGTAAGTAATTGTGGGTTTTGAAAACCTCCTAGAATGATGAACCCTTCTCATAGAGTTGTATACAATGCTGATGTTGGAAAGATCATCAACGACAACATTGTCATGGAAGTCCAATACCCTATATGGCTAGATAACATCATCCCTATCTAAAAGAAAAATGGGACGATTAGAGACCACATCAACTTTCAGGACCTCAATTTCTATTTTCCAAAGGTTGATTTTCCTCACCCAGTGACAAAGTAGTCAATTGATGTTACTATTGGGTTCCAGGCCCTCTCCTTTATGGATGTATATTCTATATACAATCAAACCCATATGAACCCCAATGAGGAGGATTACACCACATTTAGGGAACCTCAAGGGATATTATACAATAAATTGATACCGTTAGGATTTAAGAATGAAGGATCCACATATCATAGGACCATTGAACAAATCTTTATGACAGTTCTCAATATAATGCTGGAATTATATGTCGATGATCTGGTGGTCAAATATCTCCAGCATCGGTAGTATATCAAAGACCATGAGAAATTTTTTTGCATCTGCCACTCCCTAAACATGAAAATGAACTCCTAGAAGTGTGAATTTTGGGTTACCACTGGGAAGTTCCAAGGCTACATCACAGTATACAGAGGCATTGATGTTGACCCAAATAATATCATGTATATCAATAAAATTTTTCTCCTGAGCTATATATGGGAGTTGTGGGGCCTCTAAGTCCACTTTGACTACATACACCGATTTTTCAAAAATATTTCTAGTATGTGTATTTCCTTTTCAAGGTTCATGAAGAAATAAAATTTTTACTATAGATATTGGGAAATCCTGACCACATTTAAGGAAATAAATTATTACCAGCTACAACCTTTATTTCTGATTCCACTCTTTTCAGGTAATCCTTTGGTCCATATAACGACCCATACTTTACATACATGGTTATTACTTCAAAATTGAAGCATACTTATTACAACATATAACAAAACCATGAAAGGACCATATAGGTATAGTGTCTTTAGAAACTGGGAAACACAAACAACTGGTTCATAAAGCATCTACACTGTCTCCCATTTATTTCATCATATCTAGAGTCTCTTTTGGAATATCATACTTAATAACCTTCTTCCTGACCTCGGGAAATAAAACATACAAAAGGGTGAGCTCAAATGCTCAATAAGGGTAAAAAAAAGAAAAATCAATCACATCATATTCATAAGAACATAACATTTTGGAAATCTTAACCTCCAAAAGAAATCATAATTTCATAACATGGGATAAATCATAGAATTGAAATGTAATCCCAATTATCATAACTTAAAACATGAATCTTTGTGGCATACACACATAATCATAGAGAATCATTTCTTAGTAGTCAAGACTCATATCCAAGACTATCTTAACGGACTAAGTCCATTTCTGAACCGAGTTCACTCCTCATTTCAGTCCTGTTTCACTGAACTGGATTAACCTACCGTTCTAGCCATGTCTATCTCATGAGATATAAATCTTTACCCAATGCATTAAAGGGATATATAGTTCCCACCAATCTCATAATGATACCATTCTTATGTGTGCCACAAAATCATAAATCATACATCATAGCTTAACCCATGTAATAAAAATGGGATTCTTAAACATCATGACATCATAAAACAATTCATATAAGATAAAGGAATTCATAAAAATAATTTCATCACAACATAATCAAATAAATGTAATAATAGGGATATAAACAGAACCCTATATTATCTTAGATGTAAAATAATTTTGATAAAACACTTGAACTCCATTCTTGAGGAAAATATCCTTTCTACTTCAAAAACAGTTTCCTTTCTTAACATGTCATATAATTTTGAACTAAAAGAAGTTGATTAAAAATAAACATGAAAACTTGTAAAGGAATATTCATGGAAATAATGTTCTAAAAATCCATTCATGCCGTACATGTTAAAAAACATTCTTCTCGTACTTAGGTAGGAAAAGTCAAAAAGTACCTCGTACGAAAAATGATAAAAGATGCCTTTAATATATTTTAATAAAAACTAACTGAAGGGTAAAATTGGTTTTAAACAATTTTAGGAGGATATAAATAATATTTCATATTGAGGAAACATGTATGTGGATGATAAATATGCCCCAGTAAATACCGAAGAATGAACAATCTCGAAAAAAAATTGAGATTGTGAGATTTTCCCTTACCTTAGGTCCAATTTGCTTCGTAAGTATCTGAACCTCCTGTATAATGATTTAAATAATTTCATTGACTTATTTCAGAATCAGACTCATTGTTATGATATCATATATGGTTATATTCTTAGCTTATTATTATTAATATTTCATTGCTACTTGTTATTCGGGTGTTTATTACATTTTTGTTCTTATGTATGTTCTGTCGAATAAATTCTTATTATTCATTTTAGGTTATAGATACCTCATTTCCAGAATGTTATTAGTGTAATATATATCATATTAATTCATTAAATTCATTTATATAATCATTATGAAATGAATATCATGTAGAACGAGTCACATCACATCATGGAGACGGTATTCCGTACGTACGCACGAGCGATGATATCATTCCCATGATCGTGGAATTGTATTCGAGTGTATGTATACTACTTCCGAATCAATATCACTTTACAATAATCATATATAGTTATTCTTTACACCATTATACCCATCCAAGTAAGGTGGTGGAGGAAAATAGATTACACCACGGCGTGGAGACGCTATTCCGTACGTACGCACGCATGGTGATTTCATTTTCCATAGGATGGATAGATGGTGAAATAGGGTTGTTTCATACATATAATAACATATCATTATATTAGTGATACTGCTTTTATTACTTCATAATGAAAAAACTAAAGAAGAAGAAGTGGAAGATGAAATAATGTTGAAGGAATCGGTAACGGACATTACCTCTTCTTTGAAGCGCCACTTTGAGATCTCCTTTTAGGGAACTAAAATTAGTGTTTGAAGAATACCAGGACCACTAGGATGTTTCTAGGTAAGTGGAGAAGATAATTATTTAGGTGTTTTCCGAGATTGAATGCTCAAAGTGGTGTGAGGAAGAGAGGGAGAAGGTGCCCTTTTATAAGGGAGGAGAGGGGCACCTTAGGAAAAACTAGAAATATTATTTTATTATAGAGTCATATTCGGTTTTTAATAGCTCAAAATTGATTTATTTAAAAGATAAGGTGGGGATGGGTCGAAATCCGCTCATCCAATATAATTTAGAAAAGTTTAGGTTTCTATTTTAAACTTATCATTTAGATTTAACTTTAAGTAAGATAATTTAAATTTTACTGTGTCTTCTTGTTTATTTACACTATAAGGTTAATAAACTTACTATAACAAGCCAAACGAACCCCAAGTTGTTTATTATTAATATATATAATCTTATCTAAGTCATTTGGCCGAACCTTAGATTTTTATAAATAAAATAACAATTAATAATATAATATTTTTTTTGAAAACTATTTTATGTCAATTTTGACACTATTTGGTAATTGATTTTTGTGAAAATCATAACAGACATATTAGTTCAAAAAAAGTTAATAAAATCAATAATAAAATGTCATATTAACATATAAAATTATTTTAATTCATAAAAAGTCTCAAATTACATTTATTTGGGTATTTATAAAATTAATTATGTCAATATTTCATTAATAAGATAATTACTGCATCATCATTGTGTCATAAATAAATTAAATTATTTAATGTATAAAAATTATAAATAAAATACCATTATGTAGGTAATCCTTTTATCTTTCTAATGAATATTTAGAGTCTAATTTATCTTTTTTATAACCCTATATTAAAAATTATTTAGTTATTAAACTTTGATTTTAACTATTTTAACCCTTCTTTAAATAAATTAATAATAAATGTCCTAATCTAATCCAAGTGGGAGTAAATGGTCATATGTTATTCCTAATGTTGTTTTTGATCGAATTAAACTTATCCAATAGAATTAGGACACGTTTTAGTGTAATAATAATATCATTTTTACCCTTAATTACCCTATTTACTTTTAACCGTGGTAAAAAAAGTAAAAAGATACTTTTCACCAAAAATTATTTTCATCTCATTGAACCACATTTTACTTACTGACATCAATCGTGTCTCTCGGATTTTTGAAATTCCATTCACAAAAGTGGTAAAATTATGTTTTATGTAAATTTACAAATTCTCCTAGGAGGTGGGTAAAAGACGGTCAAAAGTTCAATAAAATTTATATATATATAAAATTATTATAAAATGACTCAAATGAATTAAATTGAACTTATATAGGAATTATGTATCAGTTTTGACCTAAAACAAATTTTAATAAAATAACTAATTATTTAAATAAAAAGTCGGTTTTTAAATAGTAACCTAGTGTTTTCACTATTCATCAAAAATTGAATGTTTTCAGAAAAATACCAAAATTTCCCCCTAGGCTAATTTCAATATTCCGAATCCAAAATTGAAGTCCATTTTAAGAAATAAAATTTAAAAAATTTCAAAAAGTGGTTATTAATATTCATAACGGCTAGTTTTAATAATATTTTAATAGCATATCGTTGTTTAGTGAAACTCGGTATTGCGTACGACGCAAGATATCGAGGAAGGTCGCGATTGCGTGTAAAGAAACCCAAGATAGTGTTGTCTGTAATGAAAGATTACATTGATGATTTATATAAAAACAAAATATTTCTCATAAAAGTCTCGGGTGTTACATTCTACCCCCCTTAAAATGAATTTCACCCTCGAAATTCGTCCCTTTGTAACAAACAGATGAGGATACCCCTCCATCATCATATCCTCAAGCTCCCATGTAGCTTCTTCTAATTGGTGGTTCCTCCATAAAACATTCAACAAGTGAGTGGTATTGTTCTGTAGGACTTTTTCACTATGATCTAGAATCTCTATCGGCTGTTCTTCATAAGAAAGATCTTGTTCCAGTGGTACAACTTCTGAGCAGAGTACATGTGAAGGATCAGGTATGTACTCTCTTATGAGAGATACATGCAACACATCGTGAACTTGAGAGAGATTCGGTGGAAGCGCCAATCGGTGAGCTACATTCCCAACACGATCCAGTATTTCGAAAGGATGGATATACCTAGGGCTCAGCTTTCCCTTCTTTCCAAATCTCATTACTCTCTTCTAAAAAGATATTCGTAAGAACACTTTATCACCCACTTCAAACTCTAGGTCTTTTCTTCGGTTGTCAACATAAATTTTTTGTCGACTCTTAGCTGCTCTTATGTGTTGTTGAATAGATCTGACCTTTTCTTCCATCTCATCAACAAGATCAGGTCCTAATAGCTTTCTTTCCCCAACTTCATCCCAGCAAGTTGGAGTCCTGCATTTATTTCCATAGAGAGCTTCATAAGGAGCCATCTGAATACTGGAGTGAAAGCTATTATTATAAGAAAATTCCACCAAAGGTAGGTGTTTATCCCAACCACCTTTGAAATCCATAGAGCATGCTCTCAACATTTCCTCTAGAGTTTGAATTGTCCTCTCAGACTGACCATCTTTCTGAGGATGATAAGTAGTGCTGAAACTCAACTCTGTATCCAGAGTATACTAAAGATTTCACCAGAACATTGAGATAAATCTCGGATCCTGATCAGATATAATAGAAAGTGGTAATCCATTCAATCTTACCACTTTCTTTACATATATCCTGGCAAGCTGATCTAGAGAGAAATCCTCTCTCATAGAAATGAAGTGTGCAGACTTTGTAAGACGATCAACTATGACCCAGATAGCATTATTGCCTTTGGATTTTTTAGGATGTCCAGTGACAAAGTCCATAGTGATGTTTTCCCATTTCCATTCAGGTATGGGTAATGGTTGTAATACCCCCTTAGACTTCTGTCTCTTATCTTTAACTTGCTGACAAACCAAGCATCGAGAGACATATTCAGCAACATCCCTTTTCATGCCATCCCACCAGACGTACTCTTTTAGGTCCCTATACATCTTCATGCTTCCAGGGTGAATAGATAATGAAGAACTATGAGCCTCATCCAGCAGATACTTCTTTAATTCTGGGATGGGAGGAACACAAACCCGATTCTTGAACATTATTATCCAATCACAATCAAGGTTGAATTCAGGAACATTTCTCACCTTCTTTTGTAACTCTACATCTTCTTTCTATGCCTCTTTAATCTTCACATGTATATATGGTTGAACATTCATTTGAGAAAGATAAGATTTTCCCCTTCCATTATAATTCCAAGATCCATCCCTTGTAAATCCTTAAATATTGGATTTTTTGAGATCCTCATCATGGATAGGCTAGCATACTCTTGTTGACTTAATGCATCTGCCACCTTTTTTTCTTTCATAGGGTGGTAATTAATTGAGCATTCGTAATCCTTAATCAGCTCCAACCATCTTCTTTGGCGCATATTCATCTCCTTTTGTGTGAAAATATAATTTAATCTTTTATGATTAGTATAAATATCACATCTTTCTCCATAAAGATAATACATCCAAATATTTAATGAAAAGTTTACAGTAGCTAACTCCAAATCATGAGTTGGGTAATTTTGCTCATGGATTTTCAACTATCGCGAGGCATAAGCTATCACCATATCATTTTGCATAAGAAAAAACCCCTGCCCCTTCTTGGATGCATCACTGTAGATCACAATCCTTTCTCCACTACAAGGAAGTGTGAGTACAGGTGCACTGGATAAATTTTTTTTCAACTCCTTGAAATTCTCTTCACATTCCTCCATCCACATGAACTTAACTCCTTTTCGAGTCAACCTGGTGAGTGGATTAGATAATCATGAAAAATCTTTCACAAAACGTCAATAATAACCATCCAAACCAAGAAAACATCGGATCTCGGTTACTATTATTGGTCTCGACCATCTTTCGATAACCTCTGTTTTTGCTGGATCTATAGATATCCCCTCTTTTGAGATTAGGTGACCCAAAAATGCAACTTTTTGAAGCCAAAATTCACACTTGGTAAATTTTGCATAATGCTTATCCTTTCTCAGGGTCTTCAATATAATTCTCAAGTGATCTTCATGTTCTTCCTTGATCTTTGAATAGACACAAATATCGTCTATGAAGACTACCAAAAAATGATCAAGATACTCTCTAAAGACTCTATTCATCAAATCCATGAAGATAGATGGGGCATTAGTAAGAAAAAATGGCATCACTATAAATTCATAGTGTCCATATGTTGTACGGAAAGCCTTATTTGGTATATACTCCCTTTTTACACTTAATTGATGATACCCTAAATGAAGATCAATATTGGAAAAGTATTGAGCTCCATGTAGTTGGTCAAATAAGTCATCAATACGTGGGAGAGGATATTTTTTCTTGATAGTGATCTTGTTATGTCCTCGATAATCAATGCAGAGTCTCATTGATCCATCATTATTCTTAACAAATAGAACTGGTGCTCCCCCAGGTGACGCACTTGGTCATATGAATCCCTTTTCAAGATTCTATTGGAGTTTCTTATTCAATTCCTGCAACTCAATTGGTGCCATTCTATAAGGTGTCTTTGAAATAGACAAAGCACCCGATACGAGTTCTATTTAAAACTCTACTTCACGATTTGGCGGAAGACCCGACAATTCCTCTAGAAAGATATTGTCAAACTCTCGTACAATAGGCATATTATTAATCGTGAGTTTCTCACCAACCAGTTGAGATAAATAACCTTCATTTAGTAGAATCAAGACCCATAAGATTGAAGAAATTTCCACTGGAAGGTTATGTTCATCCTTGCATCGATAGAAGATCAAATATTGATCTAGAATATGAAATGTGACTTCCCTTCTTTAGAAATTGATATGAGATCCATATAAAGAAATCCAATCCATGCCAAGAATCACATCAAATTCCTCTATTGGAAGGATCAAAAGATTTGCAGGAAGAACTTTCCCACAAACTTCAATTGGAGAAGAATTATAAACTTTTGATATGACTGTTGTGCCATTAGGGGTTGTCACAGCTAACTCAACATCTAAGTCATTTGGCCGAACCTTATATTTTTTAAAATAAAATAACAATTAATAATACAATATTTTTTTTAAAACTATTTTATGTCAATTTTGACACTATTTGGTAATTGATTTTTGTGAAAATCATAACAGGATGATTAGTTCAAACAATGTTAATAAAATCAATACTAACATGTCATATTAACATATAAAATTATTGTAATTCAGAAAAAGTCTCAAATTACATTTATTTGGGTATTTATGACATTGATTATGTCAATATTTTATTAATAATATAATTACAACACCATCATTGTGTCATAAATAAATTAAATTACTTAATGTCTAAATATTAAAAATAAACAACCATCATGTAGGAAATATTTTTAGCTTTCTAATGAATATTTATAGTAGAATTTATCTTATGTATAACTCTAAATGAAAACTTAGTTAGTTATTAAACTTTGATTTTAACTATTTTAACCCTTCTTTAAATAAATTAATAATAAATGTCCTAATCTAATCCAAGTGGGCCTAAATGGTCATATTTTATTCCTAAGGTTGTTTTTGGTCGAATTACATGTATCCAATAGAATTAGGACATGTGTTAGGGTAATAATAATATCATTTTTACCCTTAATTACCCTATTTACTTTTAACCGTGGTAAAAAAAGTAAAAAGTTACTATTCACCAAAAATTATTTTCATCTCATTGAACCACATTTTACTTACTGAAATTAATTGTGTCTCTCGGATTTTTGAAATTCCATCCACAAAAGTGGTAAAATTATGTTTTATGTAAATTTGAAAATTCTCCTAGGAGGTGGGTAAAAGACGGTCAAAAGTTCAATAAAATTTCTATATATCTAAAATTATTATAAAATGACTCCAATGAATTACATTGAACTTATATAGGAATTATGTATCAATTTTTACCTAAAATAAATTTAAATAAAATAACTAATTATTTAAATAAAAAGTCGGTTTTTAAATAGTAACCCAGTGTTTTCACTATTCATCAAAAATTGAATGTTTTCAGAAAGATAACAAAATTTCACCCTAGGATAATTTCGATATTGAAAATCCAAAAATGAAGTCCATTTTGAAAAATAAAATTTACAAAATTTCAAAAAGTGGTTATTACCATTCATAACGGCTAGTTTTAATAATATTTTAATAGCATATCATTGTTTAGTGAAACTCGGTATTGCGTACGACGCAAGCTATCGAGGAAGGCCACGATTGCGTGTAAAGCAAGCCAATCTAGAGTAGTGTGTAATGAAAGATTCCTTTAATGATTTATATAAAAACAAAATATTTTTTCATAAAAGTCTCGTGTGTTACAGTTCATTACATGAACTACCTAAAATTTTCTATAGGTGACCTTCTAGTATAGGAAAACAATTAGGGAATATAAAAAACCTACAATCTCTAAGTCACATGCTCATAGACATGGAGACTAGATACTCTCATATCGATAAGACCTTTCTCACGCTTTTCTTATTGCAAAATTTGTGGTGTTATTTACAACACCATGAGATAAATATGGGGTTATGAGTGGACCCGCTAATATATATTTTCAATCACCCCATTTTGATAGAATTATTGGAATACTAATTAGTGATACTCTAGTAGTTCAACATCAGGTTCATCTAACAAAAGGACATGAAAGGGAAGACACTTAATGATTGTCTGGCTGTACATCCATACCCTGAAGAAATTTCCATGGTTGTTGATTTAATAGGAATTTATATCCTCTTAGTGGATCAAGCTATGTAATTTTTTAAATTTTGATTTTTCCTCTCACAACCTAACCATTAGAAGGCTAAAAAATTCCCATATCAATATAGTAGGCCTAGGGGCCGTCTTCCTCACTCAAGCACATGTTTTCCTTCCATACTCATTCCTATTGTCAGAAGGACACACCAACAACATTTTAGTGTATCAGAAACTCATTCCTTGTATCCAGCTAACCCTCGTGATTAATGCCGTCAACATTCATGTGAATGTAGTCTCTGAGTTAGTAATCAAATAGATTAATGGTGACTACATCATCGGAAAGAAAGAGATCATGCTCCAAATAGATCATACTCATTGAATAATGGAATGTTTTCTTCCTCATCCATAGTTGACTCCTGACCCTTATTCACAGGATGATGAAGTTTATATGCAGGATAATTTTTACTCATCTCTCACTAAACACAACCAGGATGATCTGGTCATTCATTTGGTAAAATGTATGGTCATCACCCCCACCATTTTAGATTATGATAAACAGTAGGTAAACCAACTTGCTACCGATACTACTATGCATGGACACATTTTTTCCCCCACTGAATAGGAAATTAACTATTAGAAAACTCCCTTTGTTATGTATATACATCATGGAATTCTCCATCCAAATTGAGCCAAGCATGAATGTATCTTCTAGAATATAGTGCAATTTACCCTCTAGAGTGGGTTGAAACTAGAGAAAACCCTCTACAGGAATGGGTTTGATGGAATTATTCTATATTTAATTCAAGGAGAAAAATATACCATAGGTTATACATCAGTTCCATTCCAGGTCCTATGGTACCCATCCAACGGCATGGATGCTCTCCCACCAGATTTGTAGGTTGGGATACTTTTGGTCGACTATGGCCAATGACTGCATCATGTTTTCCAAGTGGTGTCATGCATGTCATATCCATTCAAACTTTTTTGCATCGAATACTTGAGCTTCTCCATACCACCATATATTATTAGACCTTTGAAATATGGGGACTCTATGTTGTAAGACCAAACCCTCAGAAAAAAGCTCACCAATGAAGATTCATCTTGACCACAACTGAATTCTATCCCAATAGGTAAAATTAGTTCCCCTTAAAGAAGTCAGAGCCCAATCCATGATCAAGTTCATGAGATCAAAAATCATCTTTTTATTTTAAGTTCCTCTTGATATTCTCAATGATAATGGAACCAACATCTATTTTATTGAGTTGAATAAATTGTATGAAAAGTACAATATTTGGTCCATCTATACTTCTCACTACCATGAGTAAGAAAAAGGGAAGACTTTGGCATTCAACAAGAACCTCTCTATAATCCAACAAAAAATGGTGGGATAGAAATGTAAGAGTTGGTTGTATAAGCTCCCCAACACCCTCTGGGCATATAGGATGAGAAATCATAACTCCACACAGGTGACCCCATACTCCCTAGTGTATAGAACAAAGGAAATCTTACACCTTTCTGTTTAGTTACAATTGATCCAAATAGATATGTATGAAGAGAAGAATCTAGATAGAAGGGAAGATTTCCATCTATCTTATTTTGAAAACCCTGAAGAAAATTGGCTTCACTCCTTGCACAGTCTAGAGAGGTACCATAACAGTGTTGGAAGAGTGTTCAATAAAAAGATTCACCTTAACTCATTCCTTTAGTGTGACATGGTATTGGCTCTCATAATATCAATGGTACCTGAAAAAATCCAATAAATTTGGATCCCAATTTGGAAGGAAATTATATCACCCATAAGGACTATTCTAATGGGTCATACTCTTTGATCACCATGGTTAGAGAGCATATCACACCTCCCACCAACGCAAAGTTTCTAAAGTAGTACATCGTGTGAGGAGACCCTTTGTTCCATGAAAGAAGATATTAAATTATTTTCAATGGTCTAGGTAGTAGAAAAGTAAACCATTTCAATGGGTTAAGGATTTACAATGTTAAACTAATAGTATCCCCATGTTCCAAGTAGTATGATCTTAAATTGTTTGAAATTGGTGAAAGCTATGTGACCTAAACTATAGTAACATTATTAAAAAATCTATGATCATAAAATAGAAGTCAGAGTCCAAAAATTACGACATTAAATTGTTTTCATCCCCTATAGACTGAGCTTTATGACTTTAAACTAAAAACAACCATACTCTGAGCCGTGTTACATTAAAGTATAAATCCTGATATCCTCAGTGCACAACATTAAATTATGATCTTAACACATATAAAACTAGGATGCCTCATTGGAGAAGTATGGGATGATCTAAAAAATCCTAACTTGTATAGAACTGGGTTACCTCTTACAATAAGTATGGTATGAAAAAAACCATACACCAATTGAAATTGGGATGCCTTTTATGATATCATATTAACCAAGAAAAATGTCCTCGACATACAATGTTAAATTGTGGCCTTAACTAATTTCATATGGACGAGATTACCCTTGAAATTTTGGGATGCCTCAATTCACACATCAATGAGAATTTACCCCATTTATATTGTTGGAATTGTACCAAGCAACCTTCTTGAACTACATGTGGATCGATTCCCATTCCCATCGGATACATAGAGACACCCAAACATCCCATCTTTTGGACTAACCATAAATTTATCATCACTTCATCCCCTTATCCCCATTTATGGTCCAAGAATTAAAATATTAATATATGTTCTATTATTATCAAGGCATTTGTTTAGTTTAAAACCTCACTAGATCCTTTCACTATGGGGTTTACCCCTCTTGTTAAACAGAAATACACTTGAGACAAAAATCTTCCCAGTCCAAGAATCATGAATTTAATCTATTTTCTGAATTTACCCTATTACAAGAATTATGACCTAAAATTATGTTCCATTTGTTTCAATTTAATTATGTGGTATAAGGGATTTTCTACCTATTTCATTCCACAAAAATTCCCACCAAAATAAAATTTCTATACTCTAAGAATCATGGCTCTAAAATACTCAACTAGAGTCCAAACCTCATGAATTTAAACTTTTATCCATGGTATAGTTCATATGACCTTAATCTATGTGAAACTGGCTTTAGGATCACTTAATGTGGTTTGGGGCCTCCTTGGATACTTTCACACTGGTTTTTTATTATTTTTCACCACATGAACAACCTTAAATCCCTACGTCTACAATTTGAGTTCTATGAAATTAAGCTATGAGGGACACTGTCCAAGAATTATGACCTGGAACTATATTCATTATCACATAATTTACAAGGTTTTCTTCAAACCTAGTGATTCATCATGCCTTTTCATCTACCTATATCCAAAACTAAATGTGTCTTGATTACCATTTCCAAGAGATACATAGTGATGCCTAGAACTTCTTTCTCTATGAAAAGCAATAGATTCACCTAAAATGATTTTTTACCCATGTTTATGTCACCCTAAAATGTCTCATGGGCCCCCTAATCTTGTACAAGCCCCATTCATTTTCATTTCCCATTAGCAGGAAGATATTCCTTCATAACCCATCATGGGGAAGAAGAGAATGGGAAGATAGATGCACAAGCCCCACCAACATCCTTACCACACAATGATAAACTATAGCCCTACCCTATATAAAATTGGGATGCCTCTTAATGTGAAAATATTTACCCCATATTAAACTAGGATGACTCATATGAAAAAGATGGGAAGAAAAAATATCAACATCCTCAACACATGATGTTAAACTGTAGCCTTAAATCATATGAAATTGGGATTCCTTGTATCTGAAAATGAGATGATCCAGTACCATCATTCGACTAGATAGCCCCTACTGGTGTCGGTATCATATCACATGAACCTCTTGATCAATATGAATCTTAATTACCATTCTCATGGTATATGTAGTGACACCCAAATATTTTAGCTTAGTCCCATCCCTCTTCATTGACACAATGCAGGGTCATCTCTTCCCCAACGACATAGGGTCGACCTGGGGTATGGTTTTTCATCTCTTTATGTAACTAAGGGTTCATTATTTCCACTTTTCACATTGGTTTATCAATAATTCCTGCCTTGAAAGCCCCTTTTTAGAAACCATTTACCCCCTTTGGTTAATGCAACATGACCTTAAACCCAAAACCACTAATAGAATCTGATCTTTATGAATCTAAACATGCAACAGCTATATGACAAGTTTCATGACTTTAAACTGCAAATCCCAATGTCCTCTGCAAATGACATTAAAATATAGCCTTACCCTATGCAACAAAATAAGGATGCCTCATATGATGTGTATGAGATTTAGGTAGAATTCCATAGTGTATGATGATAAATTGTGACCTTTCCCGATATAAACTGGGATTCCCCATGAAACAAATATGGTATAGAAAAAACTTTACCGCATATAAAATTAGGATGTCTCATAGTGAAAGATGGTTCGATTTCCTTTCCATAGAGTGTTGGAATTAGTGCCCTATAACCAACTTCTTTGTACTTTATGATAATATGTATTCATATTTTTGAATATTATTAAACTTCTTATCACATCATGATAGTTTTTATACATAACATAGTATGTGATAATGTCTTAAGAGTGGCTATTACACTAAAAGGCCGTAACATTTCCCCACTATGATGATAACCTAGAAGTGATATGAATCTATTCTTAAATATATTCTCTATAGACAGATGATATCATTTGAGAAACACACATCATACATTCTATAAAGGATGGAGACTCGTAGGACATTGAGTCACCTTATCATGGAGTAATCCCATGGTCAAATCAAATGTAAGGTATTTTTAGAATGAGATTATACAATAAGAAATCCACATTTATATATTTCATTGGATGTTCATATCATCAGATATGTGTATTGATCCTTAGACTTTGTGATTATTATTAATGTGTATTATGAGTCCCATAAATTGATGTATTGATGAAAACTGTGATGAAATATGTTTATGCTGAGGTAGGATATTTTGGGTATGTCACGATTAATATTGCATTAATGAATAATATGAGAAAGGATTTTCCTCTTCTATTCTTTAACAGATGTGGATATCTAAGTCTCTTTTATGGAATTTATAATGAATAAATAAATCCATGGCCATGGTGTCCTATAGGTAAGTTCAATATTCATGTATTCAAAGAAAGAAACATCGAGAAAATAGGTTGATGACACTGGCATGAAACCTTCTTTAATAGATATATCATGATTAAGGGATTATATTACACTTTAATCATCTGTATGAGGTATCATATCATTGAACCAAAAAATTATTTATCTATGGGTGCATTGGTGTGTGTCTATTTGCTAACCTTAGGATTTAGGCTTCCTTGTCTAATGCCCCCGAGAAAGAGTCCTAGAGGGTCATACACTAAGTGTATCCAGAATCTGAGTTAAAATATATATTATTATTTATTATTTAACAAGTTGAATAAATAGTAATTCAGATGTGGTTTAATAATTATTCATTTTTTCTTGATTGCATATGAATTTTGTTTCTATTTAACCAATATAATATTTATATATTTATTGTAGAATAATGGAGTGATATTTATTTAATAAATATATAGACATTATTCAAGTCCCGATAAATATTATATAGTAATCGGTGACTGGGTTTTAAGTCTATTGAGAAATAATAATATTGAATATTATTTGATTAATTAGTATTCAATTTAATTCACAAGTTAAGCACATGTAAATAAATGATAACAGTATTATTATTGTTAGATATGGGGTTCCTTTCGGATTAAATAAACAGTTAAGGACACTTCTACAATTATTTTATTTTAACCCTAGTAATATATAAATCCAATTATATTATTTTCCCTAGAGTCAATTTGTTTTGTTTTTTGTTGTGCACAATGGGTTTGGATAATCCTCTCAATCCCTATAGAGTTCCAATTTCCAATAACGCTCTCAAAAACAAAGAGTGGTATTTCTCCACAAGATCAAAGAGAACGCTTCCGAAGTCATTCACATAGATATCAAAGGTAGAAAATGAAAGAAAATTAATATTCATTGATAGATCCAATAGATTCCTTCGGTGACATCTAGAGATTCATGGAACATATGTAGATAACCCCTAAAGAAAATCTACAGTTGATTCATTCAATACAACAATGTTACAATGAAGATCATTTTCCGGATTCATCAACAAATAAATAATTCCCTCAAGTTAATAATTAAATAAATAAATTATTTATAAATAATATGTGATGATCCTCCCCTGGTTGTATAATGATTTATGTTTTTTGTTTTCTTTCATTCAATTCTACAGTCCAAGATATTTATTGTCCTATAAATCTTGGACAGATCATTGATCATATCAAAAAAAAAATTTGTTCACCGCCTGTTGCACCCTTCTGCTACACCCAACACCTTCAAGTGGTATAAATGGGGTAAAATCATTATTTATAATTATTTACATATCATTGATTTATTAACACATTTTTAATTTAGTTTCGAATTCATATTTAATTGTTCTTTTAATATGAATTGTTAGATCTGCTTCTCTCTCCTTATTTTCTCATAGATCTAATTGATACGATTAATTTTTTGAAGGAAATAAAATCAAATAACACATTTAAATGTGAAAAGGATTTTTCTTGGATAACATAGCTGTACACGTAGTGTAACTGGCATTACACTGCATGTAGTTTTGTTCAATGCCTCAGAAATTAATTCAGAATTTATTCACGCCCATTCATTCATGATACAAGGTGTATTTATTTCTTACACATCATGTTGACCTAGCCATCATATTGCATGTTCAACTGGATTACACACTGTGTAGCCCACAAACACGGTGTGCAGTCCTCTTAAGTCATAAATAGTCCTTGTATTTCATAAAAATCCTAGCTTACTTGTGACCGTTTAATTCATAAATCACACATCGTGTAGCACTGTGGACATTCCATGTACTCCATTTTATGAGGCACAATTTACACACAAAGTCCCTAGGTGGGTTCCTTGGATAGATGGCGATCCGTAAATGTTGTGTGCTCAGTTGAACATGTCATTTACTTATACCAAATTATACATATTTAATTTTAATACTACAAAAACCCTATCTAAATGTTCTTACGTGTTGCCATTAAATTGATAGTACATTCCATATGAAGGGTTTTAATATATATAAACAAATTTTTAAAAAATATCTGTGTAATTTTTAGATGTTTAAATCATGCATTTTTTATATTATAGTAGTCACTGAATGTGAAATGATGCATAACATGTGATTGAAAAATCATATAATTCTTGTAATCACTAAGTTGAAGTACACATCTTAAAAGTATGTGATAATTCTTATATTCCATATATCACAAAAAATAAACAGTATAAGAGAATGATACAAGTTGGGTTGAATTCGGTGGGTATTCACCATGTTTCCTCAAAGGTACATTTATGTACGACATTAATTTTTTTAAAATTTATATAATTTGTTTGGAATTATGATGGATGAGAATCTCACGGAAATTTAGATAAGAAGTAAGATAAAATAATTGATTAAATAAAGAAGATAATTAATTTAATTTAACTTGATTTATCTAAAATAAGAACGATTATGAATTTAATGCTAGTTTTATTAAATGAGTAATTTGTTTCATGCATGTGTATGATCATGATAATAGACCAGACCTATGTATTTATTTTTTCTCATTTAATTTAATTTACAAGAAAATTAAATTTTTGGTATTTTTTCCTTCTCTCCACTTATTTTGTAAGGGCTTGTATTCCCATGGATTATTTTTTTGTAAACCCTTTCCCCTGCACCAGCATGTGAGTAAAATCATATGTAATAGATGGAGCTCCAAAGAAAGTGGAGGCAGTTCATGTTTGGATCCAAGTTGATACCAATCCAAGAAAGATACATATGTTGACAGGTGGAAAGCTATAACATGAACCTTAATTGGTTCAATGTGTTTTTATCCTAGGTAATATTTTTTTATCAACCGCTAGATAAACTAACCATTAGTAAATCTCATGATCATACAAATTTAGTTTTTTATTTTATCATGTTTCATTCATATTTCATTATGGATGTTTTTTCATTAAAAAATATATTAATGAATTAATGCGCATTAACTATTGATCTAAAATAAAATGGCCTATGCGTAAAAATTATCTAAGATAATGATAATCACTTAAGTAAACAGATGTAATATTAACCAGAATATGATAAAGATAATAATTGTAAATTTACTAATAAAAGGAAAATTTTTCCCAATAATATATATGAAGTTGGTATAGCCTTCAACTACCTCATTTAAAATTAAACCATACTTCAATGTTCTTGACCAACCAATGTTGGGGTGATTTCAATTATCCAGGAATTCTAACTTGAAATTTAGTGTTGACTTAACTCAGTTCACAAAAAGGGTTGACTACTAATGTATGAATTGGTGTAGCCGAGAGGTAGGGGTTGAGTAAATCCAATTAAAGTTTTTAGTATTGGGGATTCCAATCAGAAGATCAAAGAACTATGAATTAATGAAGTTTTCATTTGGAATGCCTACCTAAAACCATTCAAGTTGCTTGACCAACCAATGTTGGGTTAATGAGAAGGGGAATGTGGATCATTTCTACTTGAATATCCAAGCAACATGATATTCCCAATCCAATGGTGATGGCTATTGGGTTTTGAAAACATAGTGGGAGATTAAAAAATATAATAAATATTTATTTATATTAATTTATGAGATGAAGTAATGAAATATCTGCTCATCTTATATTCTAGAAACAATATTAAAATGATATCAAACATATAATTGTGACCCATAATTGATAATTACAACCATCAAATGGACAAAAACTTCCAAGAATGTAAAAGGATCCTACATGTCATCCTTCTCAATAAAAGGAAATTATATGTATCGAAAGAATCATTTCCTAAAGCAACATATAATGCGAATAGTGATGAATAGTTAAAACTCAATGAGAGGCATTTGAATGATCCCTTAGATAACCAATGATTCATGCTATCATCCATGTCCAATAATATTTTGAAGAAACATAAGGACGTGTATGTGTATAGAATGATGTTTTACCTTCTGGATCTCTATCAAGAGAAAGTGAGACAAGATTTGTGATGTGGCCTTATTTTTACATATTTTGGCCACATATTTTTATTTAATTTTTAATGATTTAATTATATATTTTATCAGTTTTTACTAAATATATGTACTGTTGTATTTTTATAATTAAATTTATTTATTAATAAATTTTTATAATTAATTAAGTAATTATATTCCTTAAAATGATTAATTATTTCTTACTAATTTTTCTAGACTTTTAACTCATCAATTTGTAGTGTTGTTCTAAATCTACTTTCATTTTAATAAATTGACATTTAAATTAAATTATCAATTTATTATTTTATTTTCATCTTTCTAACTTAGTTTATAATTTGAAACCATATTGATTAAATTGGATTTATTAAAATAAATAAACTTTATCAATGTATTGTTTAATAATGTTGTTAGTTTTTTTAAATAAGTTATGATATTAGGTTTTAATTTGATAAACATAATGTATTTTTAATTTTAAGTCTTAATTAAGTTAGTTAATTAGAGATTTGATATAGTAACTTTCTAATAAGTTTAATTTATTTTAGTATAAGTTTATTTTAGTTTATGTTTTCAATTTATTATATTAATTAAATCTTTATATAAATAATGTTTTATTTTTATTTTTTTTAATTTTATATATGTTTTTTATGTGCAAATAAAATATGATTCATCGACACCATTTTAAGTTGTCGGTGTCTCATCCACTCACCAATAACTTTTTCTTCTATTGGTAACTTCACCCTCAAATATATAGTTTTACCTTGTGTCGGTTTTACTCAGTGTCACATCTTTCTACCGATGCTGATGTGCATCGGTATCAGTCTCACATTTCATCGCTGTCGGTCTCTCGTTTCATCGGTGTTAGTGACTTGTTATTATTTATAACTATCGGTGTCTTGTTACTATTTTTAACTATCGGTGAATTTATTTTCTTTTATTAATAGCATGTGACTCTTTGATCCACACCACTCACTATTTCCTCTCTTGAACATTTGTCAGCCTCACCTCTCAACCTATACATTACTCATCTACCAATATCGAGGTTGTTTCCTTTCCCCCTGTCGGTCCCTAATATATTTTCCATGTTGGTATCTTGTGAGACACAGACACATTTTCTTCACCTCAACATCATGCCAATACATACCTCTGCTTCAGCCACCATTGTGCAACATGCCTTCACCATCACACTCAATCAAAAACCAGTCTTATGTGAAAAATCAAAACCATCTACAACCAGAAGAATTTATCCATCTGAACAAATCAGTCCCTAAAACATACCTTTCCCGAATCGGAATCATTGATCTGTTAACTTCCTGCATCCAGATCCAAAGCCAAGTCTAGACTCGACCTGAATAAAGCCCTTATCCCATGGATATCTTCATCCTCAACCTTGAGACAAGCCACTAATCTGGATCTGGCTGTGTTACGCCGTGAGGGAAGAGTTTGAGATGAGGCCAATGTCCGCCGAATCTAGATTGAGGGAGAGAGAGTCGGTGTACTGCTACTGGGAGTACCTGAAGCCACTGCACCAGTCATTGGTGGAGGAGCTGACTCGTCGCACCGAGGAGGAACCGCCTCCACCTTCATCCAAATGCAGCGTCGTCGAGGGTGTCTTCGAGAAGAGGATTGAACTCGAAATCCCTCCCCCCTGTTGTGCTGATTTGGTGGGGAGGAGATATAAAAAATAAAATAAATTAAAATAAAACAAAAATAAAAACTAAATTAAAATAATAATAAAATAAAAATTGTGAACATTAATAATTATAAATATATAATAAATATAAGATATTTAATATTTATAAAACAAAATTTTTATTTTATATAACATTAATAAAAATTGAATTAAACTAAATTAATAAAAAATAACTTATAAAATAAACTTAAAAAATTATTATTTAATGTTTCATTGTAAATAATTATTTAATATAAAAATATATAAAATAAAATACTAATTATAATTTATAAATAAAATCAAAATAAGATAAATCTTATTAATTTAAATTAGTAAATAATTTAAATTTCAAATTATTGAAAACTTATTGATTATTTTAAATATAATTTATAAATATTTAGTTACTTTATTACTTATGATGTTAAAATTATAATTTTAATAATCTAGTTTAAATTATAAACTTAATAAATAAATGATTATAATGATTTTAAATAAATAACTTAGTTAAGTTAATAACTTGTAAGATAACTTAATATTTACATTAATAATACTAAGTAGATAATTTTATAATTAATAAAAGTTCTATTAATAAATTATAATAATTACCAACTATAATAATTATTTAACAAAAATTAAATTTTTAATAAGTAATATAAATTTAATTTTAAAATAACTTTAATATTGCAATTAACTCTCTTCTTATTTTTAACTGTTATTTTTTTTATTTACTATGAAAGTTCACACGGGAGCAGAAAACACATCCAAGTGCATTTAACTAACTCACCAAAAGTTATTTACAAGGGAAAAGCAAAAGTGACGTGTTGTTTGTGAAAAAGTGCACGTGTGCGGTGCACAGGTGAAGGACATTTAAAGTTGGTGGAAAACAAGTGGTGAAAAGAATTAAAATATAGTTGTTATTAAATTTGAGAAAGTATAAGAATTAGGGGACTATTATTTCAATCATTCAATCATTGGAGAATCGACAACTTCTCACTAATCGGAGTAGAGTAGATCTGAGGAGACCCTGGAGAGCTTTCTTCTTCCTGGAGATCCAATGAGCAGAGCTACGCAGTTCTTGTTGTCATGGGGGTGTGGGGGGGGGGGGGGTATTCTACTCTTTTTCTTTTCAATTTATTCTATAGTAATTGTATGTTTTCATTAAATATGATAATGAACATGGTGTTATGCTATATCACTTAGCTCAAGAGTTTTAAATCGTACCGGTTCATCATTTAAACATCTTCACACTACTTGATTTTATAAAGTCAGGATCATTCGGTGATGTTTATTCTGAATATACTTAAATTGATTGCACCTAAGATTTTAAAAAATCTAAAAAATTAAAGTCCAGTTGGTGAAAATAAAATTGAATAAAATTATCATATTTTTATTTGTTAAGAATAGGAAGTTTATGGGGAATTTAATTTCTATTTCTTCTTGTTTCCACTTTTGTAGCAGTAAGATTAGTTCTGGAGTGGAGAACTCTAAGAATCGACCTTGTTAGTGTTGAACATCTTAGAGTGGGAGATTTAAAAATATTTTTGAAGGTTTAAATAAATTAAGAGCAGTATAGATGTTATCTTTTTAAACTAATAGGTTAAAAATTCCTGAGTGTATTTCTTGAATCGTTTATTCAAATGCTTTATTTTCAGTCATAGTGTTATTAGGTTGTTAGTTCATCATAGATTATATTGGAATTATTTTCCTGAGAGGATTAATATAAATAAAGAAAATATAAAAATAGTAAAAAAAATATAGATAGTTCCCCCACTGCTAACAGTAGGGGTGTTTAGAGTCTTCTTTAGAAAAGTGGTCAAAATCGCCTTCCCTGTTGGTTCGACCATACTTTCCACATATACAGTAGTTAGTAGGAATATAAATTTTAAACACTGACCAAATTAAATGATGGTTACATCAAAATTTGGCATCGTTTCCAAGGAAGGAATGCACTGAGTAATCTAAAAGTATTAAAATAATCTAAAAAAATCAATATATAAAACACTTTTAAAAATCATTAAAAAAATCTAAAAAAGAATCTTGAATATTCTACTTGATTTCAACTTCAAGGAAATTATTATTGACTTTAGTGTGATTTTAAATCTTAACATTTTTAAAAATGGATGATTTTGGACTGTATAGTGTGTGTTGTGGCTGTTATGGGCACATTGCCTATTAGTGTGTCTATAACTAGCCACAACAAGCTGTTTACATTGAAGATGTTGAACACTGTGTGTCAAATACTGAATTCCTAACTACACTTGAATTGATTGAAATCAAATTGGATATTGGGGATAATGTTTTGGATACTCAGTTAAACAAGACCCATGATATTCTAGTTAAATACACCCAAGAGAAAGATCAAAGAATGGAAATCTTTGAAAACATGCTTTTAGAGTTATAAATAGGGATTAAAGAATAAGAATAAGTGAACTGAATGAAAAATAACGTTTTTAAAAAATATTTGAAAATGGATTTGAAGATGAAAGTGATAGTAAATCTGGGAAACAAAATTTTTACCTTGAAAAATATGAATTTTATGAACCAATTTTGGAAACAATCAACTCACAAAATCAATAAAACAACATTGAAAATCGAATAAATAACTTGAAGTTGAGTTGGAAAATTCAGAAATTTAATTGAAATAGATTGAATAAGAAATCCTAGTTCTCTTCATAATTCCTACAATGGAGAAAATCGTTGTTTTAGAAGTTTGGAAAAGGAAATCACTGGTGTTGAGGAGAAACTTGAAAATGAGAACTGTGATGTTAAAAAATCTTCAGAAAACATTACTGAATTTTTGAATTATGAATCTAAACATCAATGTAGTAATATTTTTGAAGAGAACATTAAACTGGAGATCACAGAATTTCAATTATTTGAACCTAAACTGAAAACCATTGTTCCATATTTTGAAACTCCAAACCCATCAATCTATGAAATGTTTTTCGATGTTGTATATGATGGAATAATTTTTTAAAGATAGGCTAACTCTTGATCTTTCAATTCCATATCTTAAGATTGATCACTTTTATAAAACTTTTTGCAATGTAAGGGAAAGTAGTGTTGACCCACTTGAAGAGAATTGTCTTAATTTGAACATTATAAAACTTGATCTTATTGAATCTGAATTGTACAATTATTCTCTTATAATTTAATTACAACACTCCAAAAGAATTGTTTTATAAAATGATCCTTTTGAAATTGAACTAGAATTAAAGGTTGAAAACACACAAGAAGATGGATGCATAATTTTTTTTATTAGAAATAGTAGATTTTGAGTGTAAGTTAACTGATGGGGATCTTTTGGAAGAGATTTATAACATTGTTAAACCTGAATCTTTTAGTGATAAAATTAATTCTTTTCCCTGTCTCTCACTTCAATCCTCAACAGATTTGGGTGATGAATCTTTCCTTGAAGCTGATAGTAGTATAGAGGGGGAATCACACTTGATATCTAATATACATAATTTTTTTCATCACTTTATTAAATCCCCTATTGATACTACTATTTAGTAATCACCCAAAAGAATCCTTGAGTTTGAATTTGTTAATGTTGAGTATAAGAGAGATATCCATGATAATAAGTTCATACCCTTTGAAGCAGCTAGTTCTATGTTGTCCCTTCATGTGATTTAAAATCTTGATAAATATGAACATAATCTATAAGTGGACACCATTATGCCCAAAACAATCAAGGGGTGCCTCTTTGTGGTTGTTTAAGCCGATGACAGTTTGGTTTTTGTTTTTAAAAGTATTGGTGACCACAAATTTCATTTCTATGTTAAAAAAAATTATACCAAGCACATGTGGTGGTTCCTATTAGGGAAACCACATCCACCTAGTGACTATAGTTAGTTCTAGGTTAGTCCGGATAGGGACTATTAATTTTTGAACTACATGACAGACAACCCATGGTTTTTTTGTGTTAATAAATAGAATTTTTTTTATTCAATAAATTGTAACAAGGGACATACAAATTCAATTCTTCATGGGAGTCAAACTGTGGTTCTTGTTTCATCTTTTAATTTTTTTATTAATTCTTTGAATAAAGTGCTTCTTACATGCTCTATGTTTTTCAGATGCTGTTGTTGGGGTGTTTAAGGGAGTGGAATTCACATGATAAAGGATTAATTATAAAACCATTTCAGGGAAGTTTCATAATTCTTATATTCATTTTTTTATCTGGTTTATTTTATTGAAAATTCACCACTAATTCACAAATACTACTTTCGGTGAGTTAGTGACTATTAGTTTTTGAATTCCTACTACTGTTCAAAATTCTAAAAACTCCCCTATGTAGGGAATTTTTACTACATGTGTTAGAGTGTTTAAAAAAATATACTTGTATTTGAAAATTATGCTACATGTTTGCTGGAAAAATCTACTGCATGTCTTGCATACTGAAACTTTTCTGCACATGTTTCTATGTTTAACAAATAATAATTTTGTATGTTCCCCCTTGCAGAAAAATTGAATTTAACAGTTATAAAATCATTCCACTTTGAGAAACTAAGTGTGGGGGAATACTTGTAGATATTTTGTGTGTTCTATCGAATCTACTTGTATAGGATGAGTTGTAGATCATGAACATGTCTTCTTTACTAAAAATCTAATTGAACCCAACCTGTGAACTTGTTTTCACCCTTTCATTGTGAACCTACACTCATTACATGTAATTTCATGAACTTTTTTTGAAGATATTTATCACTGGATTAAAGGTTAATGCTTTCCTTTGGATGTGAACCTAATGATTAATTATAGAATTTATGGAAAACAATATTTTTTACCTTTAATGAGACCCTTAAAACATGTTATAAATCTTCTAATTTGAAACCCTATTTTGAACTTTATTTTTTAAATTGATCATCTCCACATTTGAAGTCAACTTTGATGAAAAAATGGGTTTTAAGTATGGGGGAGGGGGTCAACTCCTATTGAGATCAACTTTTCTTAATGAATTCTCATCAAAGCCCCTCTGTTGTTAATCGTTTTTCAAAAAATGGGTAAATTTTTTCAAAATTCTTTCACAATTTTTGTCTTAATCATTAATGAAAATGGGTCTTGCCTAAAGATATTACCTTTTTGGTAGTTAATATTTTATTGAATCTGAAATTAATGATAATGGATTATTGTTGAGTGGTTATAATTAGTGGATTAATGAAAATTTGGTTTAGGAACTACTTCTATGAGTGATATGGGTAACATGTTTGTGGAGTTAAGATTATAACCATTGGAACTGGATGTTTGATTTGATCCTAGGGGACACACATTTTTATTATTTAATCAATGTAATAACCTTAATGAGCCAATGTAAATTATTTTTGTATAATTGTTTTGAAACTAGAGTAGTTTGGGAATTTCGGATCCCATGGTGAGTCTTTGAGACCCTAGATGTTGGGTGCATTTCTGTTTACTATAAGACCTCTCCACACCTTGAATAAGTGCACATGAATAGAGATTGCCACATGGAACATAGCTTGGGAAAAATTATATAAAGTTTCTGTGGTTAAAAACGAGTTCATTAAGGTGAGGGGAATGATGAATTCCAAATAAAGAATGGGACAAATTGGTTTATATGGGAATCATTTAGGTTGTATCAATAAGGTGATTCAAAAAAAAAATTTATTTTTGGAATTTAAGTGAATTTCAAAATACAAAGTTCCTACTGTTATGTTCTTAATTCCACATATTTTTAAATTTTTTTCACTCTTGAGCTTAGAACATATGATTGAATTGAAATGATTTGCTAAGCAGTATCACATATGAGGTAGGACATCTTCATTGATTGATGATTCATTTCTCTTTATACTACCAGTGAGAGTTTTTTGGGGAAAGATTCATTTGAGAATTTTCTTTTTAAAGGCCAATTTACATGTTTCTATCCTCTGTTTCAAATTAATGAACGTGTTACATATTCAACTAAATCATTATACATTTGTCTATTTTTCAAATTTAATAAAACATGGGATTTTTATAGGATAAACAATTTTTAGGAGTGGGGGAATTCTGATGTGGCCTTTTTTACATAGTTTTCCACATCTTTTTATTTAATTTTTAATGATTTAATTATTTAATTTTGATCTTTTTACTAAATATATGTACGATTTTATTTTAATAATTAAATTTATTAATTAATCAATTTTTATAATTAATTAAATAATTTTCTTCCATGAAATTATAAATTATTTCTTACTAATTTTTCTATACTTCTATTTCACCAATTTATAGTGTTTTTCTAAATCATCTTGCATTTTTCTAAATTTAAATTTGAATTAAATAATCAATTTATTATTTTATTTTCATCTTTCTAACTTAGTTTATAATTAAATAATTTATTGATTAATTTATATCCATTAAAATAAATGAACTTTATCAATTTCAAGTTTAATAATGCTGTAATTTTTTTAATAAGTTAAGTTTATAATTTTTAATTTGATAAATATAATGTATTCTTAATTTTAAGTCTTAATTTATTTATTTAATTAAATAGTTAATTTAGTTATTTTCTATTAAGTTTTATTTATTTTAATATAAGTTTATTTTATTTTATGTTTTCAATGTATTAGATTAATTAAATGATTACCTAAATTAAGTTTTAGTTTTAGTTTTTTTAATTTTATTTAAGTTTTTGATGTGCAGATAAAATATGAGTCACCAACACCATTTTACACTATCGGTGTCTCACGCACTGGACAATCACATTTTATTCTATCAGTGACTTCACCCTCATGCTGATAGTTTTACTTTGCATCAATCTTTCTCAGTGTCACATCCTGCTACTAATGCCAATGTGCATCAGTATTAGTCTCACTTTGCACCAACGTCGGTCTCTCATTTAATCGGTGTTGGTGACTTGTTATTATTTGTACTATTAGTGTATTATTATTATTTTAAACTACCGGTGACTTACTTTATTTTCTTTTATCAGTAGCATGTGACTCACTGATCCTCACCACTCACTGTTTCCTCTCCTGCACATATATCGGTCTCACTTTTCAACCTATGAATTCCTCAGCTACTGATACTGACATTGTTTCCTTCCCCTCTATCAGTCCCTCATCCATTTTCCCTATCATTTTCTTGTGATACACTGATACATTTTATTCACCTCAGCATCACGCCAATACATTCCTCTGCTTCACCCACCGTCACACAACATGCCTTCACCATCGCACATAGTCAAAAACCAATATTAAATGAAAAATCAAAACCATCTACAACTAGAAGAATTTATCCATCTGAAAAAATCAATCCCTAAAACCTTCTTTCCCCAAATCTAAAACACTAATATGTGAACTTCCTACATCCAGATCTGAAGCTGAGTCTAGACTTGACTTGAAGAAGGCTCTTCCGACATGGAAATCTTCATGCGCCACCTCGAGCCAGGCCATTGATCTGGATTTGGCCATGTCATGATGTGGGGGAAGAGTTCAAGCTGAGGCCAAGGTCCACCGGTTCTAGATTTTGGGAGAGAGAGATGGTGTACCACTGCTGAGAGTACCTAAAGCCACCACACCAGTCACCGGTGGAGGAGCTGACTCGCTGCACCGAGGAGGACCTGCATCTGCCTTCTGTCGGTTGTAGCACCGTCGAGGGTTTCTTCAAGAAGAGGATGGAACCAAAAATCCCTCCGCCCTATTGCACTGATTGGTGGGGGGGATAATGAGATATAAAAAAAATAAAACTAAAATAAAATAATAATAAAATCAAAATTTTAATCTTTAATAATTATAAATATATCATAAATATAAGAAATTTAATATTTATAAAAAAAAATTTATAATTTAATTAACTTTAATAAATCATTAATTAAACTAAATTAATTAATAAAAACTTCAAAATTAAACATAAATAAATTATTATTTAATAATGCATTGTAAATAATTATTTAATAATAAAATATATAAAATAAAATACTAATAATAATTTATAAATATAAATTAAATTAATCCAAATCTTATTAATTTAAATTAGTAAATAATTTAATATTCAAATGGTTGATAAACTTATTATTTATTTTAAATATAATTTAGAAATATTTAGTTACATTATTACTTATGATGTTAAAATTATAATTTTAATAATCTAGTCTAAATTGTAAACTTAATAAACTAATAATTATAATGATTTTAAATAAATAACTTAGTATAGTTAATAACTTGTAAGAAAACATAAGACTTAATTTAATAATACTATGTAGATAATTTTATAATTAATAAAATTTTTATAAATAAATTATTACAATTACCGACTATAATTATTAATTAACAATAATTAACATTTTAATAATTAATATAACTTTAACTTTAAAAAAAATTAATATTGTAATTAACTCTTTTATTTTTTTTCACTATTATATATTTTTCCTCAATGTGCTGGTTCACACAGGAGCTGGAAACACATCCACGTGCATTTAACTAACTCACAAAAAGTTAGTTACAAGGGAAAATATAGTACGACATGTGGTTCACGAAAAAGTGCACGTGTGCGGTGCACAGGTGAAGGAAATTTGAAGTCGGTGGAAAACAAGCGGTGAAGAGAAGCAGAAGAAAGTGGTTATTAAAGCAGAGAAAGTAGTAGAATTGGGGGGAACATCATTTGAATTATTCAATCATTATAGAATCGACAACTACTCACTCATCAGAGCAGAGCATATCTGAGGAGACCATAGAGAGCTTTCTTCTTCCTGGAGATCCAAGGAGCAGAGCAGTGTAGTTATTTTTTTCATATGGGAGTCTTCTGCTATGTTTTCTTTTCTATTTTTTCAACTATAATTGTTTGTTTTTAGTTTATATGACAATGAACATGTTTTTAGGCTAGATCACTAAGCTCAAGAGTTTTAAATTATATTGATTCATCATTTAAACATCTCTAAACTGAAAAATTTTATAAAATCAGGATCATTCGGTGAGATTAATTCTAAATATAATTAAATTGATTACACCTCACATTTTAAAAATTCTATAATATTTAAGTCCATTTGGAAAAAACAAAAATTTAATACATTTATTAGATCTTTCTTTATTAAGAATAGGATGTTTGTAGTGAATTTAATTCCTATTGCTTCTTTTTCTAGCTTTTGTAGCAGTAAGATTAGTTCTGGGGTGGGGAACTCTATAAATTAACCTTCTTAGTGTTGAACCTCTTGGTGGGGGATATTCAAAAATATTTTTCAAGGTGTAATTCAATTAAGGGACGTATAAATTTTATATTTTTAAAGCAGTAGGTTAAAAAATCCCAAGTGTATTTCCTGAATCGTTTATTCTAGTTCTTGATTTTCTGTCATAGAATTATTAGGTTGTCAGTTCATCATAGATTAGATAGGACTTAGTTTCCGTAGAACAGAAATATATATAAAAAAGAAAAGTTGAAAATATTAAAAATATATATATATAGTTCCCCACTACTGAAAATAGTGGTGTGTATAGATATTTCTTTAGAAAAGTGTTCAAAATCACTTTCCCTATGGGCTTGACCCTACTTGACAGATATACAGTAGTTAGTAGGAATATAAATTTTAAACTTTGACTGACTTCAATGATGTTCGTGTTAATAGGTATGAGATCTCTAGTGCTATATTTATAACTATGTATGGAGAGTCTGTGCAGTTGGTCCTCTTGAAGTCAAGGTTATTGGTTACATTGAATTCTTATACATCTTAGGGATTAAATTATCAAATGAGTTGCGTACACATCTCATATTTTACTCACTTCCCAATACTCTATCTAGTTTTATTAATAATTATAATATGATAAATAATTAGAAGAGTATTTAATAACATATTACTTTAATTCGCCAAGTGGATAAGGACATGGGGCATGGTAAACCTACAATATTTATGGTGAATAAGAAATTTAAGAACAAGGAAAAGGGGACCAAGACTCATAAAACGTATAAAGATCTTATGAACTATGATTCCAAGAAGAATAAGATCCAAATAAAGGGAAAATAAAAGAAGGAAATATGTTTTTCTTGTGGCATTCCAAGACAATGGAATAAGAACTACACACATAGGAAAGGGAAATCTAAATGTGTGTTCATTGTTGAGTTTAATCTATCAATATCTACACATTGGGTGTTAGATAAAGAATTTTGTGATCACATATATATTCAAATGTTGGAACCATGTTGATTGTGAATGTTTTCTAGAGGATTGGTGGTTCTGAGAGATTCCAATGGTGCAAGGCTAGTTGATCTATCCCTTAGTGACTATAACCTTTCATTTACAACATAAATGATTTTTGATTTAAAGACTGTTATTATGTACCTACGGTTAACAAAAACTTAATTTCCATATCATTCCTATATATTGATGGGTTTAATTTCATGTTTAGAAATAAAAAGTTTTTTTATATAAAGAAAATATCTGTTATGGTATGGAATAGTTAAATAATGGTCTTTATGTATTAAGTTATAGAAACCAATAATTTTCAATTGATAACGAATCATGTTCACATGAATCATTTAACACCAAGATTTGGAATCACTATTTTGGTCATGTAAACAAGAAGAATTTGAAAAATATTTATCAATATGGTTATTTAGACTCATCTAAGACAAAACCACTTGATAGATGTCATGCATATTTATAAGGAAAAGTGATAAAACCACAATTTTGTGGACATTGTGAAACATCCACTTAGATTATAATATTGGTACACACTAATGTGTGTGGATAATTTCCAATAGAAGCTAGATGTGGATATTCTTACATCATAATTTTACCTGATGACTTCACTAGATATGGCTATGTCTAATGGATGAGGCATAATTATGAGTCCGTTGAGAAATTCAGAGAACTCATGAATGAAATTTAGAATCAAAATTGAAAGAAGATAAATAATTTTAAATTAGTTGGAGGTGGTGAATATCTTAACCAATATTTTATAAGCGTTCTATGGGAGTTTTGGATTCCATGTCAAATAACTCCACCTTACAAACCATAGTGGAATGGTGTCAGTGAAAGGAGGAACCATACCTTGTTAGACATGGTAAGGTTGATGATGATTCATGAAGAACATACATTATCCTTTTGGGGATATTCATTAAAACTATGGAATATACATTAAAATAAGTACCAACTAAATAAGTAACCATAATTTCCTTCAATTTATAGAGTGGAAAGAAACCAGTTTTTTCATATATATGTGTATGGGTTTGTGAGGAATTTGTTAAGGCCTTCTCAGGAAAAAAACTAGAACCCGAGAGCACAAAGTGTATCTTTATAGGGTATCATATGGAAACAAAAGGATACTACATATAAAAACTCCAAACAATAATTTTTTTTGTCTCTAAACAGGTCATCTTTCCTGAGAGGGATCACATCTTCAAAAAGGATATTCACTGAAGATGGTAACTCCTTATTGGTTGACAATGATGAACCTTTCTCCAATAAAGATGTAGTATAGAGATCAAAATCTACAAGATTGAATGAATACATGAATTCTTAATTGGATTCCATGTATCATAACAAAGTTTAGGTTCTAGTTAATTGGCCAGTTGATGTAATGCCCATTATGTGAAAATGGGTATTCAAAAGAAAAATAGACATTCAAGGTAAAGTAAATACCTATAAAGTATGGATATTGGATAAAGGGTTTAAACAATGTGGAGTAATTGATTATGTCGATACCTTTTCACCAGTTTACTCTATAAATCCATCTGGATTATAATTTTTATAAAAAATTACAATGACTATTATATTTTGAAGATGGTTGTCAGAACTTCAATCCTTAATGGGATCCTTAGATAAGATGTATATATGACACAACCAGAATGGTTTGTGACTCTATGTGATGCCAAAAATATTTTCAAGTTTCAAAGATCTGTTTATGGATTGAATCAAGAATCTAGGTCTTAGAACATTTGATTCAATGAAGGGATCAATGAATTTGGTTTCATTAAGGATGAATGTGATCCCTGACATTAAAATAGGTTGAGTGGAAATTCATTCATTATCCTAGTAGTATATGTTGATGAAATATTACATATTAGAAATGACATACCGGTCATACAGTCCGTTAAGGACATGTTAAATAGGGGTTTCTCCTTAAATGAATTAGGTGAAGTAGCCTATATTCTAGGGATCAAGATCATTCATGATAGATCCAAGATGCTTCTTGGACTAATTCAAAGTACATATATTGACCAGATACTAAAGATATATAGTATGTAATAATCCAAGAGGGGATTGGTTCTAGTGTCAAATGGTTTACATCTTTCTAAAAAAATTTGTCCACACACACATCATGAGAAATATAGAATGTTTAATATCCTATATGCTTCTATGATAGGATCAATCATGTATTCCATGTTATGTATTAAGTGTGATGTTGCCAATACATTGAGCATGGAAGACATATATCAAGAATATCCAAGAGAAAAATATTTTCATGTTGTTAAGGCTATCCTTAAGTACCTGAGAATTACTAAGGATATGTTCCCGGTGTTTTTTGGAGATGAGGAGCTAGTCATCATGCGTTATATTGATTCTAGTTTTCTAATAGATCAAAATGATATGAATTCACAATTAGGATATGTTTTATATCTTAACAGAGGAGCTGTGAGTTAGAATAGTTTAATGAAGCTAGTTGTCGATGATTCTACAATGGTGTATGAGTATATAGTTTCTTCTGATGTAGCCAAGGAAGCTGTTTGGATGAGAAACTTTGTCCAAGATCTTTATGTGATATCTAGTGGTAAATATTACATGGCATTGTATTGTGATAATATTTTAGTGGTTTCTCTTATAAAAGAGCCATGGTCACAAAAAAATATAAAGAATACACTTCGTAAGTATCAAATAATGTGGAATTTTCATTAGAGGGGTGAATTTATAGCATGAAAAATACCAATTGAATAGATGATGGAAGACCCCATGAATAAAGGCTTATCTTATCATAAGCATGAGTATCACGCGAGAGCTAGGGGATTAAATGTTGTTAGTAGTTAGATCTAGTAAAAGAGGTAGAGTGTTGGAGTTGGTTCCCTAAAACCAAATTCAGTGAACTTTATGATAATTGAATTGATATATATTAATATTAATAATCTTATTATAACATTATCATTTATCTTCTTCCTAACATAGTCTATGATAATGTCCTAAGAGTAACTGTCACACTAATAGGTCATGGTAGTTCCTCGCTATGATGAGATCCCAGAAGTGCTAGGAAATAATTCTTAAATACATGTTATATAGGTAGATGATATCATTTGATGGAAAAAAATGATAGATCCTATCTGGTGTGGGGACTCATAGGACTTTGAGGAACCTTCTCATGGTGAATTCCCTTGGTAATATCTAGTTTATGATATTATGAGAATGAGATCCACTAGTAGGAAATACTCATTTATATGTTTCATTGAATTTTCCTAAGGATGTATGTATTGATCCTTATACTTTAATAATATTATTAATTCATATTATGAGTCACATACATTGATATATTGATGAATAATATGATAATATATATTTTCAATGATGTAAGATATGTTTCATGCATCATGAGTAATATTTCATTAATGAATAATGTGATAAATGATTTTTCCCTTATATTTTTCAACCGAATTTGATATCTTAATCCCTTTGATGGAAATGATATAGCCTAAATAAATCCAATTCCATAGTGTTCTATAGGAAAGTTCAATTTATATGTAGTCCAAAAAGAAACATCAAGTACATAGGTAGATGGAACCGACATGAAACTTGCATGATTAGAGATATCATGGTTAAGGGACTATATTACATAGAAATTTTCTGAATTAATTATCATGTATTTATGATAGAAACTTTTTTCTCTATGAGTTCCTTTGTATTTGGCAAGATTCTAACCTTAAACTTCAGGGTAGTTAAACTAATTATACTAGGAAAGAGGCCAAGAGGGTCACACTCTAAGTGTATCCAAAATCTCATTTAGATAATATTTTATTATTTATTATTTAACAAGTTGAATAAATATTATTTCTGGATGTGTATTAATAACAATCCATGTTTGTTTGATCACATATAAATATTTATTTTCTAATTAGTGAATATAATATTTATATATTTATTGGAGAATAATGTAGTGATATTTATTCCATATATATGTAGACATTATTAAAGTCTTGAATAATATTATAGAGGAATGGAGAACAAATTTTTAGGTCTGGTGAAAAATAATAATATTGAATATTATTTGATTAAATAATGTTTAGATTAATTTGAAAGTTAATGGAATGTATAGAAATAATAATTTTATTATTTTTAGACATGGGGTTTTGTTGGGATTAAATAAATAATTACGGTCACATGTGTAATTATTTTATTTTATCCCTAGTGAAATATAAACCCAATTATATTATATTCTCTAGAGTCAATTCCTTTTGTTTTCTATTGTGCACAATAGATTTAGAGAATCCTTATTATCCCTAGAGTGATCCCTTCTCTAAGAATGATCCCAAGAACGAAGAGATATCTTCCTCAACCAGATCATGTAGAATTCTTTGGTGCTGTTCTCATGGTGATCAAAGGTGGATGGCACAAGAAAAAGGATCTATCGTGATACCACCTGAAGATTCCTTCGGCGACATCTATAGATTTTTTGAAGATGTATGGATAAACGTAAGATAGAATCTTCAATTTATTCCATCAATGAAATGATGGTGCAACACATAACTTTTTCTGAATTCATCAAGAAAGAAATAATTTCATCAAGGTAATTCTTAATTAATTAAATTGATGATAAATAATATGTGATGATCCACCATATGGTTTTTTTGTGATTTGTGTTTATTTGTTTCTCTGATTCAATTACATTGTTAATGGTGTTTATCATTGTGTAAATCTTGGATTGATCAACCAACATAGAAAACAGAAAAGTTCGTTACTTCCTATCACACACTTCTGCTATTCCCAAACCATTAGAGAATACATCACCCCACTATCATTGATCTTCTGCCATTTTATTTTCTAGAACTATGTATGGATTGATTCCATTTCTCATTGGATACATAGTGACACCAAATTATTTTATCTCGGGCAAAGACCTTCCACTGATGAACCTCAAGGTATTTACCCTCTATAACATGTTTGATTCTCTCCTACCCTTTAATTCATCTGTTGTGTTCAAGCACATGGAAGAATATATCCCAGTGAACCTAATTTTTTCTTTCGAGAAATTACCCAATCACATTTCTATGATTCGGGAATTATATAATTTGGATAATCATCACCCCATGATCTAACAAGGCTCCCTGATGTAATGGTACAATGCAACATTGTCTCACCTACCATCTAGATCTCACTCCTCGAAGGATCTTTGGCATCTAACATCATCTTTTATGTATCAGACATATTCATCGGTTGATCACGCATTTTTTCACTCCAACCTAAATTGACATGGGTATATAACATATTTTAAAAAAATGTTCAATATTTTTTCCCCATCTATCTTTCAATCCCCTTTCATTTTCTATGTCTTGAAAGTCTCAATCTCCATCACATGTTTTCTTATTCACTTTCACCCCTCATTGTGTTCTACCATGTAAATAATAAGAACTCTATAATGATCCTTGTTTATCACAACATTCATGGCTCATTAGAGTTTAAGAATTTGGAAGGATTTTTCTTTAAGAGATATTATAATGTGTGATTTCACCAGGGTTCAAGAATCATGACCTTAAACTATGTAAAATTTCTCTCCGGAATGTTCTATATGGTGTCAAGTGGCTTCCCAATCCCCTTTATTCATGTCAGATAACCTTTTTTAAATACCATGCATGTTCCTTCAAGAAAAACATCCCATGCTTCATTAATTTTGACCTTAATCTATTTTTAAGTGCTCTAAACTCTATTAATATAAACTAATATCCATGGTCTAGTCTCTATGACCTTAAACTAGAAGCCTAGATCCAAGCATCAAGAAATTGAACGTTTTACAATATTCCACTTATATTTTTCATTGAATAATTCCTCCCTTAGAAGTACTTTCACACTACATTATTACTCTTTTGTGTGTATCCAAACAATTTATGGTTCCCATGGTTCAAACTCTATGACCATAAACTTATATACCATGGTCTTAACTCTATGACATTAAACTATGAGTCCAAGTGCAAGCATACTTACATTAAACCATGTGAAATTATCCTTGAGGAAATGATTCATGATGTCAAGAATTAATGCACCTTAATTCATGATAGGATTCCTCTCTTGTATGGTACACATATCCCCTCTAAGACACACAATCCCCTAGTCAAAGCATTTTAACCTTAAAATCTGTTCAACTCACCCCCGATTCTTTTCCTTGGTGTAAGGACTTCTAAGATCCCTTTTCCTTATAGTCCCCTATAAAAAGTACCCCCATTATGCTACCCTCCTATTCCCCTTACCACCATGGATGGGTGGGTTCTACTTACACCATTTTACGCATCCCAATCACATGATGTTAATCTTGGTGATCACATCTTAATCACATGATGTAAGATCTCACCTTTTTTAGCTATGTCTCTCTCTAGGTTTTTCATCTTAGCCATGGTGTCCAAGTCTTGTTCAGAAATAGAGATATTTTTTATGTAAAATAACCTAATTTTTAGGGATTTATGCTTTTTTGTGATAATGGAGTCTGAATAGAAATGGGTAATCATTAACACATATTTTGGTTAAGTTGGGAAGCTATAAAAAGGGGTTTGGTTAGTTTAAATGAAAAATGTGTTTAAAAACCATATATATAACACTTAAATTCCATGTAAATGGATTACACATTGTGTAATTGTTCAATTATTTTAATAAAAGAAATCCAAGGTGATGGGTTTTTTCAGCATACTCCATTAAAAAAATTATTGGATCTGTAAATACCTTACACATTGTGTAACTCCCTGACCTGTCATTTTAAACTTGTTATTCAGTTGGATTCTCCTTTTTTACTACAAATATTCTACCCTCAAAACTAGGGTATTATCTAGGTGATTTTGGGGTTCCAACCTCTATTATGGGTGTCATGTTTGTGTGAGAAATCCCTAGTAATCCTTTTTGGTTATGTTTCTTTCTTATCTCCCATTTATTCTGACAATTGTAGTGAAATACCGTGACTTATTCCATTGATTTTCTTTATCCTGATCTATTTTGATCTAAAAAACATCCTTTCAATCATCCAAACCATATTCCTCGTGGGTGTTTTCCATTGAAACCATTACCGGATCATTAGTTTCATGTAGGGGTTCTAAATTTTAATCCCATTATTTGATAATTTTTGTGTTTTCTCAATATTGTGATTATGACAATTTAGTGTGCACCCAAATCAATTAAATAAATAAATATGATTATTCCATGAATCAGTTTTGTTTAGAATTGTCTTATGACCTGGATTATGACTACCTATTGGGTGTGCAGGACTTGAATATAATTTAATTGGCAAATTGTTTAAAGTGTGTTTATCATGACATGTGATCTAGGGTGACTTCATGTGGTAAAATCCATAAATTTTGGATTATTTCTTATTGATATAAATTTTAATCAATATTTAATTAAATTTCAAGTGGAATATGAAATAAGAATAGTAATTCCTATAATTAACCATTGATAATTGTGATGTGATATTGTAATATCCATGCTATATGAAAAGAATTGTGTTGCATCCTCTAATGCTTATATATTGAGCTCAAACCTCGCAATTTCACACTTATACGCTCTAATACTGATATTGATCAGGCTTGGTCCATTCCAATTCTATAATACTTATAGAGAGTGGGATATGCCTATTCCCATGCTGTAATGTTTATAGGGCTTTGGCAAGGATGTTTTAATGCTTATAGGGATTTATCCCCAGATTGTTATTATGAAACCATGGTTATATGGTTGTGGGTCGCATGGTTTTAAGACATGCTTATAGATATTTCATCATGGGTCCAAAGAAGGTTATTTACCTTGGTTATATGGTTGTGGTTGACATGGTAGTAAGACATGATTAGATATATTCCAACATGGAGTTGAAGTAGGTTGTTGTTTTATTTTATTAGTTTTTGAATTAATTAATACACATTTTTATCACTATATTTATAACATTTCCTATCAAACTGTTTAGTTTAGGCATGATTTTATTGACCTAATTAATTTTAATCACAATGTATTTGGGGTGCCATTTGGTACCCAAGAATATTATGTGGTGGTATGTTCGGACAAGGGAAAAGAACCTTGTAGTTGATTGATTATTTATTGATGGGAGATAGTTCACTAATGGGAAAGATATGGGGTTTGGGATGAGGGACCTCAAAGTCTTCTAGTCTTTTACTTTTATTGTTTCAATAGTGACATTTAGTTGAATTCAAACACATCATTTCATTATTCCTTATTATTTATTAGATTATTCATATTTCGTTAATTTATGTCTTCTAATATGTTTATAATTTAATATCTTACATTTTTATGGTTTATTTTCTTCTTCTATGACACTTAATACCAAGGGTGTAGTCTCCCCAATATATATTTCACACCATCGCTACTAGCTGAATGCGTCTATAATACGACGAGGCACGCTTGATGTCTCTTAAACAACCCTTTTTTGGCCACATGAGAGAGTAACGGATTGGGGGATGTTATAAAGTTGTATCAGAGGAAAAGGTTCCCTTTTATACTACATTACTATTTGGTAAAGGTATAATGGAAACTAGGATATGTTGGGACTTGATAGTGGGATTGTATATGGGAGTATCTAACCCTTGTATAGGTGAAAATATGAGTACATAGGAATGAGATTGCTGTTTGTTTTTTGTCCTTTTTATGGTTGATTTTATTTCACGTTGGGAGATTCCCATACTATGTGAGATGATTATTTTATGATGTTACTATGTCTATAGTTTTGTACTCATAACCTGGTATGGTGTGAGATGATTTTACATGCATCTAGGCACATAGGGATATATTAACAAGGATTGATCATGATAGGGGCATATCTATTTTTCATGTAATACTCCCTTGCCTATTGATATATGATATGAGACATATTTATCAAAGGATAAAATAAAATGAGTTAATATTTCATGCTAAAACACTTGTAATCTATGTTAGATAGATCGAGATTCAGTGGTTCTCTATCGTAGTCACATGTTTTGGAAGACTATGTTGCTAGCTAGTTCTCTACGGTGTGAGTTTCTATTATAGAGAAAATGTTTCCTCATCATCTTTGACTTGAGAATCAAGAGAGTTGAAATTAGTACACTCCTTTGACATATGAACTAGTGATTCATGTGGTTATCGAGCAGAATATGGATTTTCCCCATCAGGACAGCTTCATGAGGGCCATGTGACCCATGGAAAGGGAGACTATTCATATTATCCATCATTTTCAAAGCTAACAATATAGTTTCAGCAATATAATCTACTAATGTTTATTGCGGAAGAAGGAACTTAGGGAAATGAGTTTTGGATTGAGTCAGTCCAAATAGTTTTCAAGCATCTCGATACACCCATGGATATAAAGCTGAATCTTGTTTCTTCTATGCTTCATGGAGCTACCAAGAATTTGTGGGACATTCTAGAGTAAGAAGGGTAGCAATAGTAGTTATCTTGGAAGGACTTCTCGATGAAGTTCTAGATCCATTTCAATACATAGATTTTGAGGGATTAAAAATCTATTGGTTTCATGCATTTGATATAGGTGAGCATGTCAGTGAAAGAATATGCCAGACATTTCACTAACCTGCAACACTTTGCACCATTTTTGAAAGCTGATCAGATATCTAGGGAGAGACATTTTTAGGATTCTCTTTACTATGAAATTGGTTCATAGGTTAATTATATTTCTATTAATATTCTTTTAAGAACATGATGAACTAGACACTCATCACAGAAGGGAATATGAGAGTGGACCCGAGTCGTGGTCAGATTATTTTAACTAGGAGATTTGGGATCTCTTCTTCAAGTGGAAAGAAGTGGAACTAGGAAATATTCCTCCTATTTAGTATTGGGAATAGAAGTCAGGGTAGTGGATAGCCATCTCTTGAACGTGTTACATTATAGTGTTATAAGTGTGGAATGTTCAGTCATAAGCGCCTGTAGTTTCCTTAGTTAGAAGTCGAGTGTCACATAAGTGGTAGGTTGGTTCATATGCAGAGGTTCTATGTGAACATTTCACAACATACCAGTGGAAGGGGATCATAACCTGAATCTGAGTTGGGGAGGGTCTTAGCTAGTCCTTAGCAGGTGAGTACATATAGTTCCAGTGTCTGTTCAGACTAAGGTAGGGGACCTAGTACCCCAGTACATGAGCAGTATTGCCGAACTATAGAAATATATTAGGGTAATTTGGATGGATCCTAGGGTAGATGGAAATATAATTTTCACATTATACACACTACTCCAGCTATTGTATATGTAGGATCATATGCCATCAGAGGTGTGATTTAGGTATCATCTACCTTAGCTTGTGTTTTGTTTGATATAGGTGCATCACATTATTTTATATTTTATATTTATGAAAACTATTTGTGATTATATTTGGAAATCTTGTGTGGTATTTTAATTTTCAACACACCATTGAGAATGTGGTTAGAGAATATAAAAAAATCGTAATGAATGGTCTCTAGATATTAGTGGTTACCAGTTATTTTAGGAACCGTACATAATTTAAATGATAGGCTTAGACTTGAATATGGGTATGGATTGATTGGTTCTATACCAAGCTCATATAGACTATTACAAGAAGAGAGTTACCATATTATCTCTAGAAAGAGGTAGCTATTTTCACTAAGGTGAGTGGGATCTTCATGCTAGTCTTATAGGACCAATTTAGTGCAGATTGGATTGTCTCATGGCTCAGATATCTAGTCATTCTACAGATAATGGTGGAATGCTGCAAAATTATTTTCCTCTAATGGTAGAACATTTTAGGATGTTTTCCCCAACAAGTTCTATGGATTACCAGCTGAGTGAGAGATCGATATCACAATAATGTTGGTATTGGGAGCAAAGAGAGTTTATATCCCACTATAATGAATGGAACCATTAGAGCTTTAGGCATTGAAGGTTATGTTGGAAAATCTAGAATTTAAAGACTTCATACAGACTAGTATATCTCCTTAGGGTTCCCAAGTTTTGTTCACTAAGAAGGCTGATAGATCTCTGCGCTTATGTGTGGATTATCGAAGGTTGAAAAAGATGATAAGAAAAAAATGGTTTCCTCTTCCATGAATTGATATCCATTTCAAGCATTTAAGAGGTTCTAAGATCTTCTCCAATATTGACTTGATATCAGGATATCATCAGTTAAGGCTAAGACCAACAAACATACCTCAGACTGATTTTAGGATTAGGTATGGCTTGTATGAATTTGTAGTGGTTTTGTTTAGGTTAACTAATGTGCATGTGGTATTCATGTCCTTATTGAATAGAATCTATCATCCTTTTCAAGACCAATTTTTGGTGTTTTTTTTCAAAGACATATTAGTGTAATACGAGAAATTAGATGATCATGCCAATCATATTAATTTCTTCTTGAGTACATTGAAAGAGCATCGACATTATACCAAGCTAACTAGATACAAATTCTGGATTAATAAATTTCATATCTTTTCCCATGAATTCTCAGAGGTAGGAGTGTCTGTGGACACAGAGAAATCCATTGCCATTGTATCCTGGAAAAACCTAAGAATGACTTCATGATTCAGTGATTTTTGGGTTTAGCAGGTTATTATCAGTGCTTTATCTAGGATTTCTCCCATTTGGAAACACCAATTTCAGGGATGATCAATAAAGGGGTGATTTTTGTTTGGTTTGATGCTTGTGAAGAATATTTTCCGAAGCTGAAAGGTAAGATATCCTCAGAAACTATCCTCAATTTACCTATTCTAGGTAAAGTATATACCATGTACTTCGATGAGATTAGAGTTAGACTCAAATTAGTTTTAATGTAGGAGGATCACATGGTTGCTTATGGATCCAGGCATATCAAATTTTGTGAGAGTAATTACCATACTCGTGAACTAGAGTTAGAAGAAAAAGTATATTCCATAATGTGTTGGAGTTGCTACGACATGGGTGAGAGGTTTTTGGTATAAAAAAACCACAAGAGCCTCAGGTAAATCTCTTATTAGTGAAACCTGAACCATTTTCAAAGTGGGTAGGTTGAGTATATGTGGCCTTTCGTCATTGAATTGTCTTATACACTATGATAGAGAAAAAATATTTCTGATTCTTTGATAAAAAATACATAGATATCAGTAGTATGAGAGTATTTTGATGATTGGTAGATGATGACCCTTTTTTCAAACAAGCATCTAGATTTTTAGGAGTCTTTGGGATGGGTAGATCTAACTTCAACATCTGTTATACCCATTCTTTTAGATAGGATTAAGATTGAGGATTTTCCTAATCTATATAGATCATTTCTTGAGAGACAAATTATATGGTGGGGAGATATAATCAAGATGGTCTCTATATAGTGGAAATCCTCTTATTTTCCATGACTTAGTGTGGGATATTATGGGTTTACATTAGGATATCATGAGGGAGTTTCATTATTATAGATGGGAAGTGATTACTAGTTTCAAAAAGATGTATTTTGATCTCCATAGACCATACTAGTGGTCAGGAATAAAGAAAAAAGTTTCAAGTTTCATGGAAAGATGCTTCACTTGTAAGTAGGTGAATGTCAAACATCAGAGGCCAGTTGGGATTTTACACCCTTTTCTCATTCCTGAGTAGAAATGGGATGTTCTCACAATGTATTTTTTGATAATATTACCCAAAAAAGCTATAAGAATTATGATGTATATGTGGTTTTGGATCAAATGACCATGTTATCCAACTTATTACCTATCATGGAAACCTTCATAGTTGATGATATGAGTAGTCATTATATGCAAAAGGTGGTGTTGTTTCATAGTATTCCAAGGAGTATCATTTCAGGATAAGATCCTTGTTTCACATTATGTTTTGGTAGGTTATTTATAATTTACTTGGATCGTGAGTTCTCCTAAGTATGGGCTATCATCCCTAGAATTATTGTTAATCTGAGAAAAATACTCTGGTTCTAGCGGATATGTTATGAGCCTTTTTTTTTAGATTTTGGTCATTCATGGGAGAATCATATGTTACTCGTAGAGTTTGAATAGTATAATATCTTCCAATAATCGATAAAAAATGGAACCTTTAGAGTTCTTGTATCATAGTTCATGTTGTTTGCCTCTTTGTTGGATGGTGATAGATGAGTCAGTAGTTAGGGGACCCCGTCTCATGCAGGATACATATGAGTAGGTTCAATTGGTCATAAAATGGTTTGTGGTGATGAAAATTAGTTAATAATATTATGTTTTCCATAGAGGATGAACTCTAGAATTTGAGGTTGGTTATCATGTTTTTATTTGGGTGTCGCCAAGGCTGGGGAAATGTTGTATCCATAAACAAGGAATGCTAGAACCTAGGTTTGTTGGTCCATTTGAAATAGTGGAAAGGGTCAGTCTAGTGACATACCATTTATCCATTCCAGATCACTAAAATGCCATGCATGACATATTCCATGTGTCAAAGATACAAAGATATCATCTTGACCCTTCTCATGTGATAGTCGTAGCAGACATCGAGATTTGTATTGATACTTCCTTTGAGGAGCATCCAATATGAGTTGTGGATCATAGTGAGAAATATCTTTAGGTTTTGACTATACCGTTTTTTTTGGTTTCAATGGAAGCATGTGAGAGTTCAAGAGGATACCTATGAGAGGGATTTTGAAATTAAAACATTTTAGATATAAAGTTTCAGAATGAAATCATAGTTACACTTAGAGAAACTCATGGGGAGAGTTGTTATAAGGTGGGAAGGTTGTAATATCTCACATTTTTCAGTTATGTATCTCTCTGGGTTTTTCATTTGAGCCTTGGTAGTTGAGTATTGTTCAAAAAAAGAGGGACTTTTTGGGTAAAATGAACTAATGTCTAGGGATGCATAATTTTTTTTACATAATGGTGTTTGGGAATAAATGTCTAAGTGATTACATGAGTTATTGGTAAGTAGAAAAACATTAAAAGGGTTCAGCTGGTTTAAACGAAAATGTGATGAAAAAAATTTGTATATCATTTAATGACTTTGTAATGGGATTATATATCATGTAATGTTTTGAGGATTGTAATAAAATAAATTTTAGGTGATGGGTTTTTTGGTATATTTCATTAAAAACATTTATACACTGTGTCACTATGTTACACACAAGTTAATCCTCAGAACTTCTATTTTATACATAGTGTGTGGCTGAATTATCATTTTATTCAACATCAGGTATTCCTCCCTTGAACCAAGGGCATTATCCAGATTAGTTGGGGGTTTCAACCTCCCTTCACGACATCAATTTTATTAGAGCAATACCTAGTAAGACATATTGGTTATTTTTTTTCCTTCTCTTCTTTTTCATCCAACTATTGCAGTGAAACCCTTTGACCGATTGAATTTTTGGTTTTGATCTTGATCTTAATAGATCTAGAATCCAATTTTTGATCACCCACATGATCTTCCTCTTTGGATTTTTCCATTGGAAGCATTGTTGGATTATCATTTATTGTTATGGGTTCTAAATCATAACCCTATGGTTTGATAATTTCTATTTTTATGGAATATTATGATTACACCAACATAGTGTGTGCCCAAATATACTAAATAAATGAATGGGATTCTTCCTTGAATAATTTTTTCTTGGAATTGGATTCTGAACTATCTTATGGTTACCCATTGGGTGAGAAGACTTTGAATATAATTGAATTGGATAATGGTTTAATATTTGTTTAGCATGACATGTGATCTAGGGTGACTTCTTATGGAATAATCCCTAAATTATGCATTATTGATTACATATATAATTTTTAATCAATTTGGAATTAATTTGCATATGTAATATGAAATAAGAATAGTAATTTACATAATTAACCATTAAAAATATTGATGTGATATTATGATATCCATTTTATATGACAAGAATTGTGTTCCATGATGTAATGCTTATATTTTATGATCAACCCTGGAACTTGCACAATTATATGTTATAATGATGATATTGAACATTCTCAACCCAGTCCCATAATGTAATCCTTATAGAGGGAGGGCTATGCCCAACCCCATGTTGTTATGATTATATGGATTAGACCTTGATGTGGAAATATTTATAGGGATTTGACCTGGATTGTTGCGATGATACCACAAATATATGGTTGTGGCCAGCATGGTTATAAGACATGGTAAGAGAAATTCAATCATGGTACTGAAGTAGGTTATTTAGCTTCATTATATGGTTGTGGCTCGCAAGGTCCTATGACATTCTCAAATATATTAGACCACAGAACTAAATAAGGTTGTTGTATTTTATTAATTGTTGAATTAATTATTGCAAATGTTTATCCCTTTTATTGAATAAACTTCTTGTCAGAATTGTAAGTATAGACATGATGGGGTCGACCTAATTAGTTTTACTCACACCCTATTTTGGTCGTTGTTTGGTACCCTAGTATATTATGTGGGTGTAGGTTTGTATAAGTGAAAATGACCTTGTAGTTGATTTCATGTTTATTGATGGGCTAGAGTTTAGTGGAAGGACCGACATGGGGTTCATGTTTAGGGTCCTTTGAGTCATTTTTTTAGTATGCTTTTTGTTTACTTATATTGTTTCAAGCATGACATTTATATATATTCCAAAATGTCATTATATTATTCTTTATTAGTTGATTGATTATTATGATGTATTTTAGTTATGTTTTCCTCTATGTTTATAATTTGATTTCCTTTGTATATATGGTTTATTTTATTTGACCATGGTACTTTATACATGAGGGTATAGTCTCCCCATAGTAAATTTCACCCCCACTATTGGTCGGCATCCTCTGGCGTACGAGGAGGTTGCTTGAGGTCTCATAACCAACCCTTTTTTGGTACATTAGAGAGTGTTGGATCAGAGGACATTACACATGAAGTTAAACTATATAACTCATTATTCCAATCTCATGAAGTTAAATTGTGTGATACATCATCCTCACCACATGACATTAAACTATGGGTTCAAAGTCCTCATCATATGATGTTAATCTTCATTCCTAACATCTTCACTGTATGATGTTAAATTGTGTCTCCAACTTCCTCATCATATGATTTAAAATGTGTCTATAATCCTCATTTCCCAACCTAGAACTATGAGGCATGTTAGGCCCTTTCCCAAGAATTCATTTCCTTTGTTTATGGTCACATACCACATCATTACTACTATTCGATCATTTCTCGACATCTGAGATGATTCTCCCCTTAGAAGACAATTTTGACCTTTATTTAGACCTATTTTCCTACCCAATGTGATCAAATTCATAGCGGAATAATTCTAAGAGGGTTGAGCTCGGTTTGAACATTCCATAACTAGATTTAACACCCCAATAATTTTTAATATTATCATTATTAAATAAATTTAATATATTCTACCACATTTAATTCATGAAACATTGAGTTAGCTTGCATTAGATGCAATATAATCTTTCCTCAATAGCTTGAGTTACACAAAAGATCGAGTTTTACCAAACAACATTATATTATTATATCATTATTTTATATAATAAGATTTAAATTAGCCATTTAAATAACGATTATGAATAATATTAACCACATTATAAAATTTATGTATATTTTATATAATTTTAACATTAATATAATGTGGTTTTAGACAATTATAAAAGAAGAAATTCAATTTTACACATAAAAAATATATCTTTATAAGGTTAATTTTACCACCTTTTAATGGATCGCCTATTTTAAAACATAATTTTAAAAATTTTATATATTTTTTTCAAAATAAACTTCATTTTTGAATGAATAATGTCAAAATTATCTTAAGGTGAATGTTCTTTGTTTTTTAGAAGTTTTATTTTTTTATGCATAGTGTAAAATACAACATTATAGTTAAAAACTACATTTTATTTTAAATTATTATTATATATTAAATTTATTAATAATGTCATAATAGATCAATTATACATATATTAATCCAATGTAGGTAATTATAATAATTTTTATTGAAATTGTATATAAAAACTTATTGAATTTGTGAACGTTTACTTTTTCCTGTTTTCAAGCCATGTCTGCAGGATTAGCGTTAAGCTTAATTTAGTCACTTCTGTTAGTTGAATTTAGAAGAAATTGACATAAAAAGTTGTAATCAGTAAGATATATGTATGCTAATAGGTTCAACTTAATTTTTGGATATTATTAATAGTAACTTTACTTATTATTAATATTACTGCAGTTAAGGGTAAATCAGGAAGTTAAATCTAAAAATAATATTATAAATATTATAAAATTATGCTAACACTTATCCTAATCTCATTTTATAAGTGGATTTTGACCAAGATAGAAATTGGTCCATAATTATAACCTTCTTGAGACATAGGGGTGAGAATATAACATTTATTATATTTTATTTAATGAACTGTTAAAAATGCCAAACTCATATTTTAATAAACATACAATTTATAATACGGGGTTATACAGAATTAAAAATCAACTATAAATAGATATTTGAAATTTAGAATATTATTATTTATCATGTTAATTTATATTTAATTTTTAGTAAATAAATATCTACCTTAATTTCTTACACAATGAAGATGCAGTAATAGTTTAATTAATAAAATATCAAATAAATGATATTAAAAATCTTAAAATTACTATATTTTAAATAATTATCAATAAACACAGATTTTATAGATAAATATGAAAATTTATTGATATATTATAAATTTCATTTTAATGATATCATGTTTTAATTATATTTTTAAAAAGACTAATAATGAATAGTATCAAAATTTACATTAATTGTATTTTAAAATATTTTTTTTTATTTAATTGCATAACATTAATAAATTTATAAAATTAGTCCAAAGGATTATAATAAATTAAAATTATTCATAAAGTATCCAATTGGGGTTCTTATTTAATTTTATAGTAACTATATTAACCCTAATGTGTAAAAAAGACAAGTTATCACGGTAAGAGTTAAACGGTTTAACTATGGGTTAGAACCAGAAAATAAGGTTAATAATACGACCTAAACTTTTCAAAAAATATTTGGATAAGAGTATTTAGACCAATCCTCATCTTATCATCTAAATAACCCAATTTTGGGAAAATTTAAATCGAAAATAAATTTATATTAATTTAATATTGTAAAGGATTCCAAGTTTGACCCTCCCCTATCTTATAAAAGGGCACCTCCTCCATCACTTCCTCACATCACATTGAGCCTTATTTATAGACCAAACTCTACCCATTTACCATATAAACATCCTTATACAAGTTATAGAGGTTCAGGTCTTCCAAAAAAGTCCATCCCTAGTGTATCTAATAGGATATCCAAAGGAGGTTCACTTAAGAAGAGGTAATCGTCTTTACCAACTCATTCAAATTAATTTATACTTAAACTTACTATTCGTGTGTTTTTTCTCTACTAAAGTAATAAATATATTATTATATATATTAATATATTTTATTATGATTATGTTACAATAATATTATTTTGTTGATCCATCCTATGACAATCCAAAGCAATGCGCATGCGTACGTATGGCTTACCATCTCCACACCGTGGTGTAATTTGTATTTCATGATGAATTTATTTAAATTGGTATAATGATGTATATAATGGATATATATAATAAATATGATATTATATTTATTATTTATAATTAATATATCATATAATTTTTTACCCCTTTACCATTAAGGTACTGATATCGTCGCTTGTGCGTACATTCAGCCTACTTTATCCACAATGTGATGAGATTCATAGTCCACATTAACCATTAAATAATGATTATAAAAATGAATATAATTAATATATATTAAATATATGAAATAATAAATCTACTATAATATATATATGTGTGTGTTAGTTTTTCGTTTACCTTCATCAATTCAATATGATAAGAAAATATAAACAACATTCAGGGGTGTGTACGACCTATCGTCTCTATGAAGGGTGTACTCCATTTCATAAATCTATCTATTATATATATTTATATAAAAAATATATATCATATATAAATCATGTTTTACATTTTTTAAATAATTAAATCAGTATCTAATTAATGTTATCAAGAATAACAAGTCAAAGCATGTACAACAAACAAAGAAGTTATTACCCAGGAAAATTCTTTAACCTAGAATAGTTAACAAACGGGTAATATAAATTCATAAATGAAACATATATGATATTATAAATATGAAAAATATTTAGATATAATTTAATATCCCTTTTTAAACCATTATAAAATAGGTTAAATAATGTTCTATTAAAGGAATTGTAAGGTAAGAGTTTTCTAATCTCACTTTTACTTCTATGAGATATATGCCTTATTCACTACTTATTTTTGTTGTATGGTGTATATAATTCTCCTTTGACATATTATATCATGAATATTCTTATTATAATGATATTATAAGTTCCATTATTTTTTTCATATATGGGTATTATAGTTAAAATTTTTCAAAATGGTATGGGACACTTTGTAATGTTTAAACACTATTTTCCTCAAGGATCTTTCAAAGAAATCATTTAAATTATTATCATACATAACCATGTTTCCTATAAATACTTTACCAAATATTTTTACTATTATTATAAAAAATTTTAAAGTATTTATACCCATGTTATACTTTTTATAAAATGCTATGAATGGAATATTTTTATCATTTTCTAAACCATGTACTTTTTGACTTTTTTAACAAAAATATGGATGGATTATTTTTTAACATATATAGAATGAGATTATTTTACCTCCATAAATAGGACTTAATGTTTTGAATCCCACATTAAATGTTTAAAAAGTTCTTTTCAAATAAAATTTCTCACTTTATAAATGCATGTCTTTTAAATAAATGAATTCAAAGTAAAAATAGTATTTTCTCAATATATTTCCCATGATTTTATTAGAGTATTCTCACCTATGTCAACATCATTGTTTGATATTATTATTATTTGATGACTATGTCTTATAAAATCATTTAATATATTTAATTTAATGGTTTATGATTCATTTTGGCAATGGATGTTCTATTTTTATATTGTTCATGGTTTATGGTTAAAGTATTCACATTTCACAAGCGAGTTTTTTAATATGAATGTGTTGGTTGATTATGTTTCACCCCATTCACATGAGGAATGAATTTTAATTAGTATTTTATAGGTGGGTACCATTGTAGACCCTTTATTCATCATTATATATCATGAGAAAAATTGGATAAGGATTTGGCTAAGGCCTTACCCATTTATTTTTAGATGTCTTGGTCGAGGCCTTGATAGTATGTTTTAGACGTCCCGTATTATTCATTCCATCATTGTGAGATTAGTTATTAATTTCTATGTGATTATTTGACTAGTAGAATATATAGGGTTATGTTTCTTAGCTCATTTGATTATTTATATGGCACATGTTTCATATATTTACCTTTTTATATTACTGTTTTTTCCATATTTACTCAGAGTTTCTGTTGTATGTTTACCCTTACTGAGCATTTGATCTCACATCTTTATTATATATAATTTTTCCTAGGATTCATAGATTAGTATTATGACTGATATTTAGTGGTATTATAGGAGAATAATTTCATCCTCAAAGGATTTTCTATGTTTTATTTTATGTTTTAAATTTTAGTGTAATGTTCATGTATGTAATCTATCTTTCAAAACTACTAAACTAATCGGTCCATTGGGATTCGACACTTATATCTATGCCAATGTAATAAGTAAGTAACAGAATCTAGGAAACTAAGGTATGGACTTTATAGATTCTTATTATTTATCATGTTAATTTAACTTTCATTTTTAATAAATAAATAACTACCTTAAAGTCTTACACAATGATGATGTAGCAAATGTTTATTTAATAGAAATATCATATTAATGAGGTTAAAAATATTTAAATAAATATAAAATGACATAATTAATGACATCCATTAATTTTTTAGATAAAATTTAACATCCTAGACATAAATTATATGTGTTTGTTCGAATATGTCATGTTGTTATGATATTTCAAAAAAGAAAAATAATGAATAGTATCAAAATTGACATAAATGATACCCTAAGATAAATAATATTTTATTAAATGGTATGAAATAAATAAAAATATAAAATTTATAAAACTAGTTATAATAGAGTTAAAAATTCTTCAATGATTCAATTTGGGTTCCTTTGGAATTTTATTGTAACTATATTAAGCTAAATTGTAAAAAATCCATGTTGTCATGGTAAGACTTTAAAGGTTCACTAATGGTTAAAACCAAAAAATAAGGTTAATAATGTGACCTAAACTTGTCTAAAAAACCATGGTTGAGTTTATTTTGACCCATACACATATTATCTTCTAAATAACTCACTATAGAGCTATTTTAAATTGAAAATCAATTTTTATTAACTTATTATTTTAAAGGATTCCAAGAGTACCCCTCCCCTCCCTTATAAAAGGGCACCTCCTCCATCACATCCTCACATCACATTGAGCATTTTTTAATGAAAAACATATTCCCATTTACCCTCTAAACATCATTATACAAGTTCTTGATATCATTTTCTTCCAAAAAAATCAACCATGGTGTCCTTATTAGGGTATCCAAAGGAGGATCTCTTAAGAAGAGGTAATCATCTCTACCGACTCATTCAAGTTCATTTCTTCTTGTGTGTTTTGTCATGTTTTTTTCATACTAAAGTAATAATTAAATTATAATATATATAATAATATTTTATTATGATTATGGTAGAACCATATTCGTCCATGTATCCATCCTATGACAAAGAAAAGCACTGTGTGTGCGTACGTATGACTTACTGTCTCCACATTGTGTTGTAATTTGATTTTCATCCCCAATTTATTTAGATGTGTATAATGATGGATATAATGGATATAAATAATATATAAGACATGATATTTATTATGTATAATTAATAAAAAATCTAATTACTTAACCCTTTACCTTTAAGTAAATGATAGCATCATCCGTACGTACGTATGACTTACCATCACCATGATAGGCTGAGATTAATCTTCCACGTTAACCATTCAAGAATGATTATAAAAATTTATATAATGAATAAATATTAAATATAAGACATAATAATACTATAGTAATAATATATATATCTATACTTATATATTTATAGATATATAAATATATTTAATTTAACTTCATCCATTCAATATAATAAAAAAATGGAAACAATGTTCATCCGTACATACGAACTACCGCCTCCATAAACGGTTTATTCCATTTCATATATATATATATACTTAATATAAATTATATATAAATAATTTTTTAATTATGGACATAATTAAACCATGAACTAAGTAATAACATCAAGAATAATGAGTCAAAACATGTGTGGTAAACAAAGTGGTTATAACCCGAAACATTGCATTAATGTGGAATTATTCATAAATTGGTAATATAAAGTCAAAAATGAATCATATATGATATAATAAATATGAAAAATGTTTACATATAAGTAATCAATATTATTAAAACTACTATATAAGAGGTTAAATCATGTTTGACTAAAGGAGGCGTTGGGTAAGGGGTTTCTTGTCTGAGTTTTACTTCTATGAAATATGTGTCTTATTCACCACTTTTTTGGTGTATATAATTATCCATTTACATGTTATAACATGAATACCCTTACTATAATTATATTATAAGTTTAATTAATTTTATTCATTCATGGGGATTATAGTTCAAATGTTTCAAAGTGGCTGGTACACTTTAGATTTTTGAATTATTATTTTACTCAAGGATCATTCAAAGAATTCATTTAAATTATTCTCATATATGTCCATGTTTCATAAAAAAATTAAAAAATATGTTTACTATTATTCTATATATTTTCAAAGTATTTTTAACCATGTTTAAAATTTTATAAATTTTTAATGGAATATTTTCCCCCTTTTTAAAATGAAATACTCTATGAGTTTTCTGACAAAAATACGGAAGGGATGTTTTTCTAACTTATACAACATGGGTGTATTTTTCCACCATCATGAAACCTTGATTTTTTGAATCATAAACTAAAATTTTATAATGATATTTTAAAATAATGTTTTTATTTTATATATTTGTGGCTTTTTAATAAATTATTTCAAAGTAAAAAAGGTATTTTTCTCAAAAATTTATCTTTATTTTTAGAGTAATTTCATCTTTTTCAACATCCTTGTTGAATATTATGCCTATTTTAGTTTTATATCTTATGATACAATTCACCATATTTCTTATGATACAATTCGCCATATTTCATTGAATTTTTTATGACTCGATTCAACTATGGATGTGCTATTTTGATACTATTCGTGGTAATGGTTTAAGTTATCACATTTCCTATGAAAATTTTTCAATATGAATGTTTATGTTTATTATGTTTCACCACATTCATACAAGGAATTAATTGGACATAATAAGTGATGGTTGGGGACTTTTATAGCCCCTTTATGCATTAGTAGGTCTCATGAGACAATATAGATATGGATTTGGCTGAGACCATACCCATTTATTTTAAGATGTCTTGGTCGAGGCCTAGAAGGTATATTTTAGATTTGTAGAATTATGAATTCCATCATTCTTATATTAGTTATTGATTTCCATGGAATTATTTGACTAAAAAACATATGTGGTTAAGTATCTTAGTGCATGTGATTATTTAAATTGAATGTGTTTTAGTTATTTACCTTTCCGTGTTATATTTATTCCATATTTACTCATAGCTTCCATTGTATTCCTACCCTTACCAATCACTTGAGCTCACCCATTTATTGTGTTTAATAATTCCCGAGATTATAATAGGAGTATTATGATTTATTTAATGGTTAATTTAAGAGAATAATGGAATGATCAACATGTTTTATATGTTTAATTTTATGTTTTTATTTGTAGTGTATAGTTTAAGTATGTAATTTGGCTTCCAAAACTACTAAACTGATCGGTCCTTTTGGATTCAACAATTTTATCTATTCGAATGTAATTAGTAAGACACCAACTTTAGGCTACTAGGATTGTGGTATTTAAAGTTGGTATTAGAGAAAGTTTAGTAGAATCCTTTGAAACTAGTTTTATTAAATGTATATTAGGGAACAAAACATTAAGATATAAATTGAGGATAAGTATAGAATAACATCCTAGAATTTTTTTTAAAGTATAGATTATGTGGGAATTGCAAGAAATACATACCAGTATGAATACTAAAAGTGGATGTGGTTCTATAAAATATTTACATAGGAGTAATAACTCTATCAATGTGCATCGATCCTAACTCCGCATAACGTAGTACACGACGACAGAGGTTACTACACTCCCAGATTGACATTCCCTGTGGATATGTTCAAGATAATTCACATTTAATTTACACAATGTTATTAATTATTGAAAAGTAATTATACCCACAAATAAACCATGATTATGATCATGAGATTATATGTGCATTTTTTTTCAATTTATGTTATGTATTTTTCTAGTGTTAGGATTATACATAATGATATGATCTAACCTAGTGTATGTCGTCATTTATAAACATCACCTTGTATAAGGAATGAAAACCTCACTGATGTTTGTGATCTAAGGAGTAAGAAGGATCTTATATTTCATGGAATTAATCAAATATTTAAAAGGTAAATAATCTCCCAAGAATTCTCATTCTATGAATACATGGTATCATTTGATAACGGTATGGTTAAAGAGTACACTATGTATTATGGATTTGGTGGGAAGAACTATAATAAGAGGACAACTGGGAAATTTTTTTATAAGTGGAAGATGGGAAAGAATTATTTTCCCACCTGTAATAATTTTTAAAATAATCCACTTGGTACTTGTTTAAAAGGAATGATATTTTTCTACTAGAGTGTAGAGAAAGGACACCATGATTGGGAATCCAAGGATAAGAAAAAGGATTCTAATATACAATGATTCAACTGCAAGGAGATGTGAAAATATAAAACTAAATTTATAATGTGTCAATGGAATATATCTCAAAATAGGAAAATGGATCATGGTAAATATTTTGCTACTACCACAGACTAAGAGGGATGATTAATGAAATTACGTTTGGAATCAATAATTATGTCATTTATGTATTTTATCAATGATGGATTGTTTATAATAATTATGGAATATATAAGGATTGTACTAGAGTACAATTTCATTAAAGATTTGAGAATGTATATTGAATAGTACCACAAACATTGACACAATGGAAAGTTATATTTTTTAGAAAACATATGGTTAAGGGAAATAAAACACTTAATATGTTTTTGATACTAAGATTACAATTTTATAATAAAGAGATGATTGATTTGGATAAAATAAATTGGATATTTTAACTACCTTGGAAATGATTAATGGTTTGTTCAAAAATTGGTTTATGTCATAATTTATGGAGTTTAAATCATTTTTGGATTTAATGAGTATATCTAATAACCAATGTTCTATTTAATGATTAAGGAATAATGATTTTTTTCAAAACAATTTTATTTTAATTACTTTTTTACTATTTTTCAAGGGAATACATGATTGAGGTATTCAAATGTTTTTAATGTGACAAATAATAGTTTCATCATGTTGTGGAATGATTAAGGATAATTTCATTTAAATAAATGTAACCATTTATGAAATGGTTTAAGTTGATATTTTAAATGCTTTTATAGGTTAATGTATTACTTCACCATATGATACAACTTGTGCTATGAAATAAAGTATAAATAGTTCGAGGTAAAGCAAAAGGATAATATTGTATTTATAGAAACATATCAATTAATTATATTTTCTTATATTCATATATAGTGAAAAAATTCATTATCTCTAGGAAAAGGATATAAAAAATGTTAAATTTTGGTTGAATCTATGGAATTTTGAATCATCATAGATTTATGGCTTTGAGGACCCCAATTTTACCTTAATCATTCAATTTTTTGTGATTGGTGATCTCAATAACTCCCTACAAATACTTATTTTTTCCCTTTATGTATGTATCTCTACTTCCTATTAATATTATCCCATTCTCAAGCCTAGTTTTGTAGTGACCTTCAATTTTCACTTTCATACATATTAATAAAATGTTTTATTAAACCTATTTTTAATGTGGGTTCTTCAACAATAGTATTTTTAAATAACACGATCCTGATTAATGAGATCAAGTTTAAATTGTGAGGAAAACAAATAATTATGGTGGGGAGAATAACACCCAAATAAATTAAAATATTAAAGTTTTTAAATAAATTTAATATTTTATATAATTTTTAATGTGTGAAACACTGTTTTAGCTTGCGTTTCATGCAAGAACAACTTTACTTGATAGCGTTTGTTACACGCAAGACTGAGTTTTACCAAACGACAATATATTATAATAATTTTATTATTTAATGTAATAATATTTAACCTAAATGTTTAAATCACCAGTTTTAAAATTATTTACCAAAATTTTAAATTTATCTATATTCAATTTAATTTTAACATTCATCTTATGTGTTTTTAGGACATTATATAAGAAAAAATAAAATTTTACGCATAAAAACTATATTTTTCAAATGGATAATTTTACCACATTTTAATTGTGACCCTATTTTAAAACTATATTTTGTAAATTTGATAAATTTTATTTTTCAAAATAAAATTCCTTTTTAAATTTGAAATGTCAAAATTTTCTTATGGTGGATTTTTGGTATTTTTTTGATATGTTTTGTTTTTTGATGAATAGTAAAAATTACTGCATTGTAGTACAAAAATTCATTTTCATTTAAATAATTTGTGTATTATAAATTTATTTTTAACGTAAAAATAGATCAATTATACATATATTAATCCAATTAAGTCATTTGAATCATTTTAAAAAAAATGGATTTAAAAACATATTGAACTTTTGAAAGATTACTTTTACCCACTTTCTCGTCACATCTGCGGGATTAGTGTTTAACATAATTTAGCCACTTATGTGAATTTAATTTTGAATAATAGAAATACATAATTGTAATTAGTATTATATTTGGAGTCCAATAGGGTTAACTTAATTTTTGGATATGTTAAATATTGACATTACTAATTTTTTATTTACAACATTTAAGTATAAATTAGGTAGTTAAAGGTAAATATAATATTACAAATAATATAAAATTTCTCTAACACTTTCCCTAATTTCATTTTATGAGTGGATTTCATCCAAACCATCCTTTTCCATAATTAAAATCTTATAATTCACTTGGGTGAAAATATGACAATTATTATATTTTATTTAAAGAAGAGTTAAAAATGTCATATCCATATTTTAATAAATATACCATATTTAATATAGGGTTATAAAGAATATAAATTCGACTCTAAATATTAAATTGAAATGAAAAAATTTATTATTTATCATGGAAGGTTATCTGTAATTTTAATGAAATAAATAATCACCTTAAATTCTTACACAATGATGGTACAATAAAAGAATAACTAATAGAAATATCAAATAAATGATATTACAAATATTAAATTAAAAATAATTTTACATAATTAATGATATAAACTAATTTAATGGAAATATTGGACATGTTAGTGATATATAATACGTTTTTGTTTGAAGGTATCATGTTATTATTATACTTTTAAAAAGAAAAATAATGAATAGTATCAAAATTGACATAAAAGAGAATTTAAAATAATTAATATTTCATTAAATGGTATACATTTCATAAAAATCTAAAATTCAGAAAAAATATTATAAAAAATATTAGTTATACATTAATGACCCAATTGGGATATGTCAAGAATTTTATGGTAACTATATTATCCATAATATGTAAAATGTCCAAGTTGTCATGGTAAGAATGTTTTACAATTGGTTAAAACCAAAAGATATGGTTAATAATGTGACCTAAAATTGTACAAAAATCATTGGTTGAGAGGATTTAGACCCATAATCATCTTATATTTTTTTAAAAATCTTTTTATTTATTTGAAATTGAAAATCAATTTATATTAATTTAATATTTTAAGGATTCCAAGAGTGCCCATCCTCTCTATTATAAAAGGTAAATTCATCCATCACTTCTTCAAACCACGTAGAGAATTATTTCCTGACCAAAATATACATATTTACCTACAAAAATCATAATCTAATTTATGGAGGTCTTGGCCCTCTATAAAGTCCATACATAGTGTCCCTAAGAGGAGATCCGTAAGAGGTTCACTTAAGAAGAGGTAATCATCTTTACCGACCCATTCAAGTTCATTTATTCTCCTATATCATCTTAATGTGAAGTTTCTATAATAAATTAATAACTAAAATATAATCCATATATTAATATGTTATTATTATAATGGCACAACCATATTTTTCCATTTATCCATCCTATGATAAACAAACGTACTGCATGTGCGTACGTACGACTTATTGTCTCCACGTCGTTGTGTAATTTTTTTTTCATAAACACTTATTTGAATGGGTATATAGATGGATATAATGGATATAAATAATAACTATGACAGGATAATGAATCTTTATAATTAATATACAATCCAATTCCTTACCCCTTTACCATTAAGGGGATAATATCGTCGCTCATGTTTACGTGCGACCTACCATCTTCACGATGAGATGTGATTAATTTTCCACACTAACCATTCAAGAATGATTATATAAATGTATATAATGAATAAATATGAAATTTATGACATAATAATGGTATTGGAATATATATATATATATATTTCATTTACCTTCATCATCTAAATATGATAAAAATGGAAATAACATTCAAGTGTATATACGACCTACTATCTCCATGAAAAATGTATTCCATTTCACACACAGATATATATATATTATATATATTCATATAATGAATTTATATGATATATAAATCATTTTTTACATTATAGAAGTAAATAAATCATTATTTAAGTAGTAGGATGAAGAACAAGAACTCAAAACACGTATGATAAACAAAGTGGTTATTAACTGAAACATTGCTTTAGCATTGAAATGTTAATAAAAATGTATTATAATGCCATAAATTATTTTATAATTATGAAAAAATGTAGATATAATTTAATAATATTCCTAAAACCATTATACAGGATGTTAAAGAATATTCGACTAAAATAAGCATAAAGTAAGGGGCTTCTTGATCCACTTTTACTTCTGTGACATATATTCCTTATTCACTACATAATTTTGTTTTGTATAATGGTGTGAAATTAATTTTTTTATAAAATGGTGTGAAATTAAATTTTTATCATTTTCCAAGATTGGTAATTTATGATTTTTTTTGAAAAAATAGGAAAATAATGGTTTTTTAACTTATACTGCATGAGAATATTTTACCGCCATCATAATGAATTGAGGTTTTGAAGCCTCCATTTTAAATTTACAACGTTATATTAAAATAAAATGTTTTATTTTATTAATCTACGACTTTAAAATAAATTATTTCATAGTAAAAAGTGTATTTTTATCAAGAAATTTATCATGATTTTATTACAGTGTTTTAAATTATGTCATCATCATTGTTGAATGTTACGTTTATTTGAGGTTGAAATATTATAATGTCAATTGCCATATTTAATTTAATGGTTTATGAATCGATTCTGTCGTGGATGTGCTATTTTGATAGAATTAATGGTTTATGATTAAATTATTCACAATATTTAGGGTATTTTTTCAATATGAATGTTTATGTTACTTATGATTCACCTCATTCATTCGAGGAATGCTTTAGAATTCATAAATTATGAGTGGGGCCCGATATAACCCCTTCATGAATTGGTCGGTCACATGAGACAAACTAGATGTGGATTTGGCTGGGGCCTTTCCCATTTATTCTGAAATGTCATGGATGAGGCTTCAACACTATGTTTAAGATGTACAACATTTCCATCCCATCACTGTGAGATTATTGATTGATTTTCATGTTATTATTTGACTAGTAGAATATTCATGTTAAAGTTTCTTAGATCATGTGATTGTTTAAATGGACCATGTTTAAGTTATTTCTCTTTATATATTATCTTTTATTCCCTTTTTACTCATAGATTCCATTGTACGCAAACCCTTACTAAGCATTTCAGCTCACCCCTTTATTATGTTTAATTGTTTCTAGGATACCAATATGAGTATTAGGATTGATATTCAGGGTTAATCTAGTAGAAAATGGAATTATCAAATTATTATCTATGTTATATTTTTTAAAATCAAATTGTAGTGTAAGGTTCAAGTATGTAACTTGGCTTCCAAAACTACTAAAATGGCCAATACTTTGGGAATTGGAACTTATATCTATGAAAATACAAAAAGTAAGGAACCAACCATGATCTATTCGGGTCGAGGTATTTACAATCCATCCCCAAACATCATGCATCCCTTTATTTGGATCTTCATCCTTCTTTCTGACTGAATGAGTCCCACTTTATTTCTTGATCCCATTCCACAATTTCTCACCTACCTTCCCAGGAACACACCCCGAAGGACTTCAGATTACATTTTTACATAGGTTCTGTGTTTAGAATATATTTAGTGGTCTAACATCAGTTTTTTCCTATCCTCATCAAAAATAATAATGATTTTTGTGTTTCAAACATACTGAGTAGCTATCGTCCATGATCATGCCACCACCATTGTGTTCCAAGAATTGGGAATTTCAATTCATTCTCCCCACTACCTTTTTTTAAGAGTTAAATTACATAGGCATTGAACCATTAATTCACTAGTGTATGGTTGAAAATAAAGTAGTATGTTCAGAGAGTTCCCTTCTCTAGCCACAACCCCTCTTGGTCAGAACAATTGTGATGATCAATTAAAAAATATAGACCCTGAGTGATTGATGATTGTTTAACACTCCCATATAAATTATCAATCACATTTTTATCCCATATTTCACACATCAAGTATGGATCATGTGATCTTAGGGATTAGTCAATGGTTGTCTCATGAGTATGGTTGAAGGAAAATAATAAAATGAAATGAAAGAAACATGTTTGAGCTTGGGGGATTTTAAAACAAATCAAATGATGTTCTAGAGGGTCATACAAATATTGGATCCTCTCCTTCAAAGATTTACCTAACATTCAATCCCATAAATTGAGTGTTTGAACCTAGCCAGCCTCTATTGAGTAGCACCCAGAGTCCACTGCCATCCACAAGGATGGCTACCTATTCCTTGGCTTTAGGATGGAAATCTTCCACTGTGATCCTCGTATGATCCTATTCGACCTGAAATTCATCCACCAAGGATGTCACCTGCACCACCTTATCCTCATATTCCACCAAATTCTCCCTCAGATGGACGATGGTCTCAACATGAGTAGTAGTGATGGAAACTCACTCATATTCTATCCCTTATAAGTAGGTGATCTCCTCTAGGATTCTTGAAGCACCAGATATCCCTCACTCTTGTGGTTTTCTAGAAATTATTATCCAATTTAACTTAGTCATTACCCGCTCGGTGATGAATTATCAAGCATATACATAAAGGTTTTTGGACTCCACCCCACTATTCCCTAGGTAAACTAGCCAGTGACAGAGATATCCTAACTGGTTTGGAAGGTCATCCATTGGGGTGCAGGTGTTAATGTTATGCAATTACCTCCATGCCTTAGAAACGATTATCAGGTTCTCCTCGATAACATCTGAGATAGAATCCTCAAATTCTTTGGAAAGTTTAGTCTCATAAGTAAGAAAGTATTCAAACAAATTATTGGATGGATTAACCATGGTCTTTTCCTCATGTAGGAATAAATCTATTTCTAGAGAAAATAGATCCTCACCATCCCCCTAACCTATATAATAACTCTAAAATACCTCATGTGGAACCTTAGAGGCACGCCTATCCATTGTAGACTCCAAAATATTATCTATTAATGGAATGATCTTGAGAACCTCCATTGAGACCGCAACTCCCATAGTCACCAATGATGTAGATTCTAGGGTATTTATGTCTAGTTCATCCTATTCATTCACTCTAGATGCTCCCATAATTTTTTTAACCTCTATTGAGGGTTCATCTCCAGTATTCACCTTCTTTGTTGCCTCTATGATTGGTTATGATACCAAATAACCCTCAAATTTCCCCTTCATGGGAACCTTCTCGACCACCTCCTTCAAGGGAAGGGTCTCAATAGTCTCTTTTAATAGAACCTCAATGGTTGGTAAAATTTTCATGGGATCTTGGTCCATTTACACTAGGAGAGAAACACCCATTATCATCACCTTGACCTATGGAGCCACCGACCTGGACATCGACATTAGTATCGAATCCCCGAGTATATCATGAACCTCCCTTTAATCATGAATTAGTCAAATAAATAAAGGAAAAGTGGGATAGGAAATAAAAAAGGTGGAAATCATTGTATGAATAGTGTAGCCCAGTGAGGATATTAGTATGTTTCATGGGAAATCCCCTTAAGAAAGAATTCCCCCAGTGATCATCATCACAGTCAGAGGATCCACTTCATCTGATGGTTGGCCTCTAGTGACCATGAAATTAGGGAGGGCCCCATAATCACCCATTCATGGTTTGAGACTCCCTTTACCTATGCCTAAGGTTGTCCAAGAACCTTCCCCTATTCCATTCTCATAGATCCCTACACAAGTATAATAATAGTTGGACAATGATCTTTGGGGTTTTAAATATTTCAAAGCACATGGTATTTGGATATTTACATGGCCGATGGTAGGGGACCCTTCTATTGGATAATATTAATAGGTGTTGCACCACCAGGACTCATCTAAATCTTTTATAAGAGGCATGAAACCATCTAATTCAACCACTGAGTGATCCAAGGGATAGGGAATAATTAATAGAATCTTCACCTAGGTAGTCAGGGGACATATAGTGGCCTGATAATGGACCAAATCCTTCATTACTCTTATGAATTACATATCCTTATCCCATTAAATGTGAATCCCAGTCATGGCATGACCCAACCCATTGAGTAATATCCCATCTCTATTGATAAGTCGCCGCATTTCATAGAAGGTGTTGATTTTTTGATGAACCCTAAGCTCACCCTAGTGTCTGGAAAGACCATGTTGGTATTGATATCTAAATGGTGTAATCCATCCCTTTACCGGGGAAAAAGGTTCTCAGGACCGCCCAGATGATTCTCCTTCCTCCACAACCACTTGTCCATGAGCATTGATCCAGATACCTGTCCACTACCTATGGTCATCTCCTATGATAGGCTAGGTATTTCTAGATTTGTAGCCACCAAAACACTTCCCACAACGCCATCCATGCCTCCATTTCATGCTCCAACCACCATTCATCCTTGAGCCCATAGTTGTGGGGCCTCTCCTTCATTGACCTAAGTGGTTTTATGCCTTAATATAAACCTAGGATATGTAATCTCCCAATATTGATCATATTTGTGGTTGAGACCCATATGAGTTTATAGGTGGCGTCAAATCATTCCACCCCTTTCCATATTCACACAAGAACATGCACAAGATTTTCCTTAGGGCTAAGTGTTGGAACACATAAATAATATCTGTGTATACCTTCAGGGCCAACTTTGTATGGCATCAGAACTATTTCATGAACTGATATGGGTTGTATGGATTATAGATCACCTTACTATCTATCCTCTCCACTAGTACCACACCTCGAATTTCCATGTGGTATGATGGCTGCATGATGGTCTCTATTCCATCATCAATCACTATCCCTATTGGAAGTCAGAATGAATGAAATATGAAGCAGTCCACTAACACAACCTTTTATAGCACATCCACGCAGGGCAATTTGAGTTAGAAATTTCTGATTATGTTCATAATCTCTGGACATAAATTCATACTAGGAGGGAGATATGGTTCAAGTATTCATATCCCCCATGTACACAACTACCCAACTATATAGAAATTATTGGGGGCCACACACAGAGATTAGAGTCATCCCTTAGCAGATGTGATGGAACACATTATAAAACTTCCCCAATATTGTACAACCAGGTTTATGTGTCACCCCATCACCAACATGGATTCCCTGATAAATTTTGTAACATCATGACCCATATCATTTTTTTGAGATGGTGGTGATATGTACTAGGCCTTATGTGACATCCCTAAGACACCAAAGGAGGGAATAAATGCGGAAGATATTCAAGAAAGCTGGGGAATGATTTTCCCTTTAGGAATAAAACAATTTACCAACTTTCCATAACCAAAAATCTATGATATGATGCATGAAAACAATGAAAGAAAATTAAACATTTTATTTATCAAAATCATACTAAAATCATGGACTATAACGGGAGACCTCAATATCAAAGTAAATAGTTGGATACAAAATATTGAAACTCCAAGACAACTATATAACTCCACGCTCCAAATGCTTCGTGCTCCAACATCCCCAAATAACCCATGTATTATGAGGTTGTGCTAGATAGGTGTGATAATTTACATTTTTTCCATGTCTCGGTAGATGAAATATGAAAAATCACCAAATTTACAATGCAGGGGTGTGTACTAAAACTCAGTAGGTTTTCCCCAATGACTTCCCTACTAACACAATAAGGATAGAAAATTTATCAAAAAATTTATAATATAGTTTATATAAAACAATTTAAAAAATAGTTTATAACTAACTATATATAGGTACAATATCAACTAGTTTTCCATCAAAATCCATTTTCATGAAATCACCAAACAATTCCTTAAAATCACTTCACAAGATCCCTTTAGCATAACCATTCCATTTCTAATATCCACACCTCCATCCATTCATGAATTTTGTAATAGTTAAATACTAATGAGTGGGTTTTCATTGATCTACCACATCATCAAAAGGTAATTATATCCCATGTTCCATTACAACTTTGGTATCAAGCACAACATTATATTTCAACCAAGAAACATAAGAGCAACATGAACACACACACCAAGTATTCCCAAAACCCTTTCCAATAAAAACATGCCAAAAACATTTCAATAAAGAACCCTTTTTATTGAAAACCATTTTCCAAAAATCCATTTCATAAATCTATAAAATTTATATTTTAAAATCAATACTTTTAAATCATGAAACCAAAGTACTTTGCATAACAAATCTCCATAATTCCATAGTTTCAACAAAAACCATAAATCACCACTGAAGGGGATTTATATCATTATTTGCACCAAAATTTCACAATAAACTTTAATAAATTATATTAAATTTAATATAATATAATTATTTCTTGAAATTGGATTCGATAGTAAATCCACTCAACTCAATAGTTTTGGTGAAAATGACAAAAAACATCACAAAAATGGGTTGAATCTCCATGAACCTACCTTAGATCTCCCCACCTATCATAAAAACGACCAAATATAAACATATTTGGAATACAAAACCTTAGATCTACCCATATCAGGTGTAGATCTAAGAAATAGAGAGAGTGGGAGAAGTAGATCTAAAGAAAACATCGAGAACAACAAATATCAAAGACTTACCACAAGAATTTAGTTATAAATCACCAATAGAAGACTCTATATCACATTAATATTAATGGGAGAAACTTACTTGACCATTTAGAGATAAAAATCATATGTTAGGGCCATTTTGGGGGAAAAATAGTGCATTAAAACCAAAGGATGACCAAGATCCAGTTTATTAGGATCTGTATTTTTGACCACTCGCTGTTTAGCCACATGGTTAGGAAAAACATGTGCTAGCCATGCACTTTCCACTACATTATGAATGTAATTATCATGCTAATATCACACAGTCTCAAAACCATGCACTAACCATGCTGAATACACTACCTCAAATACCGAAAAACCACTTTTCAAATCGAATTGTTTCTTCTAGGTCACACAGTTTGGACAAACCCTGTATCACCCTTGTAATATACCTTAAGGACCTATCTCACTATATGAGGGATCTTGTATGTGTTTCATAGATTTCACAAACCGTGAAATACCTTTTCACCTGTAGAAAATCCTATAAGAATCTCAAAAATCCAAACTCTCCCAAACCTCAACTTTATACTTTATATACATAAAAAGAATAAATAAAGGGTTGCATACCAGAAAATGAAGGTGAAAAAATGGTTCTCATCCACACCCCCATGTGCACATCCTTCACTAGAAGCATCAATTCGAAGATAAGTATAGAAAAAAGACCCTTCCAACCAAGCTTTGAGGGCCTCAGGGTTCACACTATAGCACCACAACTACCACTAGCTCACCTCCTAAATCCCCTAGTAGGAGTGCTCCTTACCCAACTTGAATTACCCAGGGTATGTTCGCAGACTCCAAAGTATCCTTTCCACCACAATGTTTAAGAAATATCTAGAACTTTGCTTGAATGGGATGTCTCTCATTCCTGAATTATACTCATCCATTCCTTGATCCAAATGATGAAACACCCTCTCAAGGGTTGAAATTTTCTTCTGGAAATCCAAAATATTTTTTGTGGGGAGGAATTAATCATGCATCGCTCCTTGGATTGCGATCACAAAAATTTAGTAATGATATGAAAAGATTATTTCAACCTCTACACGATGAAAATGGAAAGTGATGGTCCCTTGCAACCACTTGGTCAGCAACTCTGGCATGACATCCTGGTGGTGGTAGAGAAGGAAATATGAGGACCATTATTACTCATTAAGTGATACACTATAAATATCATCCTCAAACAAATGACACATATTGATGGTCTAATATTCATAGTCCAATTCATCTTTGGGGTTTCCACCCTAGAACAGATCCCAATCATTTGTCCATCCCTTGAGCGGGTCCCCCAAACCCCCTTGAGAATCATCTCATACTGTGAGTGTGATGTCTCTACCTCTAATGCATCCCCATTGATGTTGTTGAAATGGTTTTACAGAGTTTTCAATTGGAGAGACACATGTACTTTCATTATGTGTCCTCCAACATTTCTATGAAACTTGTATATTCTAGGTGAACTCCTAAACCCGTTGGTGATCTTGTCTTTATTCACATGAGGGATGGATATGTCATCCATCATCCCAAATCCATAAATAGGAAGCCTCATTAAAGTTGGGTATTCCTAATAAGCCTCTATTATTATTTCATTGATTGATTCATGGTTCAATTCACTCTATATTCTATCCCCAATAATTAGTTTTCCATCCATCTATTTTTGTTGAGTATCATCATCATGTAAGCCTTTGACCCCCATTTTTTAGAGAGTTAGTGGTTTTAATGAGACAGGTTTAGGAAAATATAACAACGAAGGTCTGGTTCATGAAGGCCATCTCATGGAGTTTGGGTTTATAGATTAATGTTCATGGAGTAGTGTTTGTGGAAGTATGTTTATGATGTTTTTTTGTTTTCTGAGAGATGGGGATTGAAATCGCAAAGCGCTCGTGAAGGGTTTCCACTTCATGAATAGAGTGCTCGATCTTTGCATTTCAAAAAATGATAATGGACCCATTAATGATCACATACTATATTGGTGTATAACTACTTGGGGTTTTGAACAAGTTTTGTGAAGTGGCTTCACTAATGGGATAGAATTCCAGGTTTTCAATGGTTTTCCCACAGAATCCGGGCATGTTTCACAATTGGATCCAATTATGAGGGGGAATTTGTTGATGTCGAAATACATATGTTATGAGCTTGGTCCAATAAGTAATGGATGGTTCGGAGTTAATTAATGGTAAAATAAGAAAAATCTATATAAGGGGATATATTCATGATATACCCATCCATCTGGAATGAGTTTGACTCGAGGAGGTCTCATCCATGCGGAGGGTTGACGATAACCTTCATGTAGTATCATCTGGGTTCGTAGATCCAAAAAATTAAATAATCTCTTAAATCTTATAAAAAAGATTTATACTTCACTAAACGAACACCCCTTCATCCACTGGGTGTATAAATACCCCCCTTAAGTCTGAATTCCTAGGGGGTGTGACATTTCATCTTCTGAGAAATGATCTGAGATCGTGATACTCTTGATCTCAGCGAGTGAAATAGAAGTTGGATCTACCAAGGTATACAACCTTAACAAAGCTTCATCCCATGGTTTCATGAGACCCTCATCCCATAGTGAAGATTACATTAATTAATTTCATGTCATTGACATATGAAATTTTTTTGTGGCATTCGGTGTTTCGCACAAAACCTATCCATATCAAAACCAACCCCATGGGAAACATGACATTACACCAAGGTAGGGTCACTATATTTAAAAAATCATAATCCTTTACAATACCCATGAACTCTGAGAATCCCAAAAAATCACAAAGTATCATCTTTGGGACTCTCTATGGTAACTTGTTTCAACTGACCCACTTTCCCTAAACATGAGTTTCTAGGGGCCCCATACCAAATCTGTGCTGGTTCAGCTGCACCCCGAGTCCCTGTGTGACTGTTGGAACCCACTCCTATGTCTTCCCAATTCACTATAAGTGTGGTTTGGGACTCCATCAGACCTATTACCTCTAGTAATGGGTATCCTAATTCCTATTGTTTTTAATAATAGGCACCATAAAGTTGGGCCTTAGGATGGACACTCCACTACAGTAGTGGTGATGATTTGTTCTTCCTTGTGGCCCATGACCAGTGGACATGTAATCCATAGAGATTAAATATTCAAGGGAAACTATTCACCTTTCATGGTTTAGGGTTCTTATGTCGGATTTTCCTCTCACCTTAACACATCCACCCTTAATGAACGAGGCCTCCCACATCCAATCTATAGGATGTAAAATTTCATAGGTTTACATCATAGTCGCACAAAGTTGAACTACTTGATAACTTCTTCAACATGTGATGTTAAACTATTGCCCTATCGTGTGCAACAAGAACAAGATTCCTAGTGTATGACTCACATAGGATAACCCCACACCTCTTACCTTGTGTAATAAAATTAGGATGCCCCATGTATGTTCATCAAGGGATTCCCCCTTCTCCCCCGCCATGGGATGAAACAACACCATTAGGGATGAACTCCATCACATAGACAACTTCCATGTGTAATACTAACACCATCCTTCTTCACTATAGGTGAGACATCGACAATTAAAATCTTCCACACATATGCCCCAAATTGTCCTCATTCCAGGACATGAGAATCCCTATTGTGTGACATTAAGTTCTATGGACCAGTCTTATCACATGACCTTAAACTATAGCATCACACTACATAGGTTTTGATCCCTATCACCTAAATAGGGTATAAAGGAGAGATATTTGAGGTTAAATACTAACATCATCCCAAGTGTGAAAACATACCTCCTTGGGACACACCCCAATGATCTATCTCAATTGGAAATTTTGATCCATATTCACTTGTCGTTAAACTCATGATCAATTCGTCTCAATAGGATATTCTAATACATCATCCTAGTGTAAAATATTCCCTCATAGTAACATACTATAATTATCCATCTCAATAGGAAATTTTGATTTGTCTTCACATGATGTTTAACTAGTTTCATGATATGTATCAACAGAATGTTCTGATCTATCTCCATACGGTGTTAAAATCTTTAGTTGATCCATCCTAATGGGATGATCTGATTTGTTCCTAAAATAAATTAAACATTCATCCAAACTATCCTTGAAAGTCATTAAACCATAACCTGACAACTTCCTGTAATACTATAATGTTGTTCCCATCTCAACAAGACGTTAAATTAATGCCCTGGTCTAGAATCCCTACCCCATTCAATAAACGTGGGAGGCTGGAGTAAAAATCCTTGGATGTATTATGACCACGACATAAATTACCTCTTGATCGACACAGGATTCCTTGGGTTCTGCACCTAAGATGACTCACATGAGATTCCCTCCAAAAGAGAAAGAATTTACAGGTTCCCAATGTACCTAATTTCAAAACATGCCAAAATGTGCCCAACGTGACTACTCCCGCTAACCGAAGGGTGCTACCATGTTGGAAAAAAACAATATAATTAATAGGAATCTATATTGAGATGGAATTGGGATTGAGTTCCATGAACATGACTTAATATATGAGAAAGACCCTGAAAAGGTGAAGAACTCCAAGGAGGAATCAATGGGAGGAGGAATCGATATCCGATCATTATGTTTTTATCAAAGAGAATAAATAACTCATGAATGTGATGAAAGTTGACCACCTTTGGAAAGTGGGAATGCAGGACAACATATTCAGCAAACGATGTGCTCTCAGCCCTGGTGAATGTGTCAGAAAACATATACAATGCAATAATATATACAAATTCCATAAAAAATTGAAAACCAAATCATAAAAATATAAATAAACCAAATAATTAAAAATATCAAATATCAAAAATAAAAAACATAAAATAAAAAAAAATAAAAAAAATAAAAAACATAAATCAATAAAATACTAAATAATTTTAAACTAAACAATATAACACTTTGACTAAAATTTATAAAAACTAATATCAAAAATTATAATAAATATTAAGTGAAAAAAATAAATAAAACCAAAAATTAAATTGAAAATACATGCTATTAGAAAAATATTTTAATTAGAAAATTACTAATAAAGTGACTAAAAAATATAAATTATATCATAATATATATATATATTTATTCATAATATATTCACTATAATACAATGATATATTAATAACATATCTATTACAATGTAATAATATATTAACATATAAATTAAAAAGTAATAAAATTTTATTTATAATGTAATTATATATATATATATATTATACAATTTAATAATTTACAAATTAATGTTACTTACAAACAAAAAAATTGAAAATTAATATTTAAATTAAATTTAGATTTCAATTTTAATATTCATTTTGAAAAAAAAATAATTTTTTATCAGCTATCAATTTGAATTATTTCGACAAATGTTTTTATTAAAATAAAAAAAATAAAAAAATAGTTAATTTAGATAACTTAAAATATTAACATACTAATTAATATAAATTATTTATAATGTAATATTATTTCTAATTTTAAAATTGCTAATAAATTGACAAATAATATATTTTATACAATGATATATATATATATATTATTATTAATTACAATGAAATGATATACTAATATATTAACTAGAAATAAATAATATATTATTTACAATGTAATAATATATTAATATATATATATATGTTTTTATACAATGCAATAATACACACACGCACAATGAAATAATTTTCAAATGGAAGTGTCTTATAAAAAATAAGATTACTAATTATTATTATATTAAATATCATTTCAAAATTCCATTATAGAAAATATGTAATATAATATCAATTATCAAATTTAATTACTTGAACTAATATTTTTATCAATTAAAATTAATTACATAACTATTAATTTAGCTAACTTAAAAAGTTAACATAGTATTAACTAACTAACTAATATATATTTTTACCAATGAAATAATATATTTATTCAAAATTATTAATTAATTAAAAAATAATTTCCTTCTACAAATTTAATAATATATATTAATTATAATACAATGATACATTAAAAATATATCATTCAATTATTTTCTTCTTTAAATTATAATCTTGTAATATACTAATAGATTAATATAATAATATATTAATGGATATTACTATATTAATTACAATGTAATGGCATATTAATATATATATATATATATATAGTTGGTACAACCATAGTACGGCACACATTTAACATGAAAATTCACACATAAACCTGGCTCGAGGTCTCATCCCTGCGACCATTCCCTAAACCCCAACCAAACCTTTCCACCCCAGCCAACCATGAGGTTGATATATTAATATAAATTTATATTATACGGTTTCTTAAATATTTTAATTATTCAATTAATAATTAATTTATTAATATATTTCATACATTTAAAATAAATTCCATTAAAAATACACACCGAAAATTGTATGCAAATATTTTTGAAGTACCACAGCTGCAAAAAACACAACTGCAAAATTGCATGAAATTATATTGTATGAAAATTCCAATACTACATTATAATATAATAAAATACCACAAATTAATTTTAATTAATTAAATTAATTCAACTAATTAAAATAAATGACTTTCTAGTTTCAGAGATAGGAGCACCACGAATGGGTCTTAGTGAACAACATAGCCACAACTACATTTTAATTAATTCAATTAATTAAAATACATTGGTTTGGAGTTTCAAGGAAGAGATTATCATAAATGGGGATTTTTTAACCATTTAGAAAGAGTAGTGTTGTGGAAAACCTGTAACTTTCATGGTAATATTTGAAACCATAAGGTTCTTGGAAGATAATAAGCCATAGGAAAGACCCGTATGCTTCATGGTGGAAAAAATTCCTAGAAATATTCATGATAATTGATTAATATATGAATCCAGGAAGGTATATGTCAATTCATATAAGTTGAATATCGATTCAGGGAATGTAAAGACGTTGTAGTATTTTAGGGTATGGCTGGTTGACGGGAGAGGAAAATGGTGGCTATATGATGGGATATTAAAATCGATGATAGATTTTAGGTTGCATCAGAAAGAGAGGAGATAAAGATGGGAGTAGAATATGGGAGATGAAATGGGAGAATATTCTTCCATCCAAATTTTAATGTAGGTTGAGAGTAATGTAATATTTAATAAAGTTCCTTCTTTGTGTAATTTTAGAGGAAGGACCTCTATTAGAAAGTGCCTTCTTTTTAAATATTTTGAAGAAGGGCCTTTCCAAAAAAACCCCAACATCAAAATATATGTGAATAATGTTCTTTGAAAATTAGAATATTCTAAGATAATATGTTATGGAAGGAAATATTTTGAAGGTATCCTTGCCAAAAGTTATTTCAAAGAAGGCGCTTTAAGGGAAAGTGATTTCCATCCATTTCTGGAAAAAAAGTAGCCATAGATTTGGGAATTATTTCCCTTATACATCATTTATGGAATATGTTTTAATATTTTTATTATATATGGAAAAAGTACCTACATACTCCTCCATCATTACTAGCCAACCACTTATGCTTATTAATTTTATTTGAAATTATTTGATAGATTTCCCTTGATCACTATAATAGAGGAGAGGGATATGATGGCAGATGGATTTAATAGCAACAAACTCATATGTGGAAGAAAATACAGATCACTGTAGGTGATTTCTGTAAAACAAATATAGCAGTAGTATGAAACTAACTGATTTTATTTCTTCAGATTCAGTTGATGATTACAACATATTAACACACCCTATTTATTGGGATAAAAATGTATAATAAAAAAACAAAGAATAGCCAAAGAGAAATAAAAGTCCAAAAAATGGTCTAGTAAGTGCCGCCATGCATTTGAGAAAAACACATCATGAATACCTTGTCTGATGTTTCCAATACCCTATATTAATAGTACATGGTTGGAGCCTTCAAGATAAAACCATTCTTCCTTATCTGACAAGAACCTCTAGGTTAGGCTCTCCATTCACCGTAAAAGTTGATGGTTGGTATTTGAGTGGTTGTTCTACATCCTACGAATTAGTGTTCTTTATGTCACCTTAATGTAGTGTGAAATGGATGATTATGATGGTACTGGAGATGCTTGTTCTTGAAGTTGTCTAGAAAACTAGAGTAGTGGTATACATGGATGGTAGTGGAACATATAGAGAGGAGTAGTAAGACTGGACAAAAATACATGAAGGACTAGATGACAAGAGATATGTGCGCTAGTAGAGGATATTCTATAGGTGAGACCGACCCCCCACAATGAGGCTTCAGAGTGTTTTGATTCTATTACACCATTATAAAAATGCATTGATAAATGGTGCTTTTATTGACATTATGTAAAAATGATGATAAATAGAGAATTTATCAGTGATTAAAAAAGCATTGATAAATGAATCTCTTTGATAACTCTTTTTTATCACTCATAAAATATAAATTTCTTGGAGCTCTTTTTTAGTATAGATAAAAATTGAAATTTATCGATTCTAATTTAGTGGTGATAAAATGTATATTTTATAAAAATAATTCACTTATCATTAAAAATCATATATTAATATAAATGAATTTCATTGGTGCTTTTTTGTATTTTTCTTATAGTGTTATGTAACACACTTACGACAAAACCAACTATAATATATATCATCAAAAACTATATATTAATATATAAATATATTCATATTCATATAAATAAATTATAATTTATTAAATTTGAATTATATAAGACTAAATGTGCATTTACACCTAATATATAAGATATTTAGTGAAAAATGACTTATAAAATAATGAGAAATAAGTTTTAATGAATAATTTGATGATTATTATTGAGTATTAGTCATTTAATAATAACTGGATGACATAAATATTCAATAAAGTAATGAACAATCCAAGATAAGTTGAATCCATGGCTTAAAACTTCAAATGGTCAAAAAATATTATCTGTGTGTCTATTTGGGCACAACAACATATCAAATTGAAGTTTTTGAAAATATCAATTATGTGATGATCGAGGAGATTCTGGTGAGTATTTGTTTGAGGTTATAAAAGTCCCAAAAGACCTCTAAAACTGAGTTTTTTTTATCATGGTACCCAAAATTTTTAAGATCTGATGCATTTTGAGCATAATTTAGGGGGCATCTTGCCTATTTTTCTGGAGACTAAATTCATTTCTAGGGATTAATTTCATGTGGATAATATAGGGTATAAATATTACTATTTTTCATATTGAATTGGTAGATATAATTAAATATATACATATTTTCATATATTATCATATAATAAGTCAATTGCACAAGTAAATATTTAATCGTCTTTACATAGAAATTTATTTTTAAATATACAAACCTTATGGAAATAAATAGTTATTATCTTTTTTATTTTAAATTAAATATTATCAATTTTATTTATCTTATAAATATGATTTAATATAAATATATATACATATAAAAGTAATGTTTATATATAAATATGTGTGTATCAATAAATAAATATTTATTTATGTGTTTATATTCTAATATATGTCGATAAATACATATATGTAAACATTTTGGTGTATATGTGAAAATTATAATTATTTACATGTGTGTGAAAATATGTGTAATTGTTTTTTAAATATGTCATATATAAATGTATTGTGATAAATATTCCATCATCATTAAATATAGTATATAAATGTATTTAAAAAAAATATTTATAAATACGTTATAAAGAATGTATATATAAATATTTAATTATATTTAAACATGTATAAATATATATGTAAATATATTGAAATATAAATATAAAAATAAATAATGAAAAAATTAATATCTAAATAAAAAAAATATATTTTGAAAAAAGAATCATTATATAAATGTATATAATTGAATGAATAAATATAAAAATAAAAATTAATTATTAATATATCTATATATATAAGTATATAAATTGATGTATCATAAAATACCGAAAACAATATAGATTTTGTAGTGGTAAATGTTTTAGGCGAGCAAGACAAGAGGTCCGAGGTTCGAATCCAGTTGTGAGTAATGTTGAATGTGGCATAGAAATATTTATAAATTGGGTGGAAATCGTTAATAAAGGGTGGGCGGCTTGAGAAGCTATGAGCTATGTACAAAGTGGAGACTCCCAAGGATGGGGGGGTCTCAAAAATAGTATTCAGAAAAAATAGTGGGTCAAATGTGGTAAACGAGATGAAGTCTAAAGCCATCCTAAAATAAAGAACGCAACTTGATAAGAAACTCAAATTGATCTGACCAAGTAAAGATGGTGTAACATCCCGGGTAAATAAAAAATAAGAAATTTTCATATTTATTAATATTTGTGAAGTAAATATTAATTTTACTTTAAAGGGGACGCTATGTTTGATGGTGTACCCAATACGCAACAATGTGTTTCTTTTAAATCATACGTTGCACACTAATTATATAATAATATTATTTAAATTGGTAGATAACACTAACCGTTATTTGGAGGGAATGAATAAAACTAACTAAAATATAATTATACATGTTTTTTAAATTATTTTACATTTATTCGATAAATTTTAGATGCATAAAATGTGAATGAATCCAATTTTAAGCACAAAATACTCTAATATTCTTTAAAAGGTCGATTTACCGCCTTTTGATGGAGAACCATTTTTAAATATATTTTTTGTCACTTATATATTTTATATTTTACAAAATAAAATCCTTCTTTAGAATCTGGACATCAAAATTTAATTTGGGTAATATTTTTGTATTTTTCTGATAAAATTCATTTTTTAATGAATAGTGAAAAATACTTTATTTTAATGCAAAACAGCCTTTCAATATAATTTATTTATATGGTTAGGTTATCATTTTAAATGGTTTTAAAGTTTAATTAGAATATATATTTACCATTTAATCAAATGTTGGTCATTGGAAGTAATTTCAATTTGAAATTGGACATAAACAACAATCAATATTTTGATAGTAATTATTTCTTTAAAACATGCTTTTTATTTTGACAACAAGAATTAATTTTAAATTAATTTCTGCTAATTTTTTGTTCTGAATTTGGAAAAATAGAGTCCATATTTGGAATGAGGTGTTATAAATTGTGTAAATATGTAACTTTTTTTAGACATTATGAATATTTACTTCAGTAAAAAATTTATTTACCATGGTTAAAGGGTGAATTTGGTAAATAAGGGTAACAAAATATTATTATAATAATATTACATTACCCTAACATGTTTCCTAATCCAATTGGTTGATTCATGTCCGATCATGGGAATCCTTGGTTCTTTTTTTGGAACCCCATGGAGCCACATGGGAGTAATAATGGAACTTTATATTAATTAATTTTAAGTGAAGAAAAAAATGACATAAAAAAAATCTTTTAGTAACTAAATTTTTACATGGAGTTATATAAGTTATATCTTAGACTATAAATATTAATTTTATATCTAAAATTATTTTCAACGTCATCATATGTTTTTTAATTTTTAGACATCATATAAAAAAATTATTTATGACAGAATAATGATGCAATGTTTACCTCATTAATGAATGATTTCAATAAATATGATTATAAAAAATAAAACAGTATCCAAAACCTGTCCAATTTTTATTGGATGATTTTTTTAGAATATGAGTCATAATATATTATACTTTAATGTGTTTTGGACCTTTTGAAAATGAATATAAGTTTATAATAAAATAACATTTTCAAACTTTTCTAAAGATTCCCTCCTCTCTCTTATAAAAAGCCCTCACCTCTAACCCATTACTCACACCTCTCAGGCCCCCTTGTATCATCCAAACTCTACCCAAATAATCTCTCAAGATCCTGTTATTCCACATATAATCTTTACCTTAGGCAGAAGGCACTTCAAAAAAACCTTTTGGTTCAGACCAAAGAGAGTTACCCAATTTAAAGGTAACATCTTCTATTAAAATATTTTCTTTTATTTTACTTCTCAAAAACACTAAAATATTTCTATTACTTCATTTTATAAATACACCAGTATTATAAATATTCTAGGTTTTTGTTATGAGATGTATTTGAACTACACTTACACACACCTCCATCTAATAGGTAAAGAACATACTGTTTCTGTGGACGGCGAACTACTGCCTCATGAAACGATGATTGTTCAAATATCTAAAACCACCTCTCATGGTAGCCATTATGAGGAAACTATATTTATATATGATATATATTATTTTTTTGTTTTCTCTATGCTTATTTATTTTCCATTCATATCATACCTTTATGGTTTCCATAATGGGTAAACGCGATAATTTCATTTGAGGAAGTGCGGACTATCACCCCCTCAAAGTTATATGACTCTTTCATACCATACATGCTACATATAAAGGATGGAGTTAATTAAATTATATATGATATCATACTATAATTATAATATACCAATGTATCATTATGTTTTCATTCCATTAAAATATGAAATAGAAATGAAAGTAGCGTTCATGCGTACGTACGACTTACAGTCTCCATGAACGGTGCATTTCATTTCTTACCTCAAAATGTTATGTACTATTATAAATAAATATATATACTGGAAATATATGATATATATGATATCTAAATCATGAATATCTTTTGTAGATAATGGAATTTTTACCACATGAACAACTTGTAATTATAAGAAGTTTATTTTTGACTCAAGTACCAAATATCAACAAATGACCATTATTAAATTAAATGATTACATAATATTTATAACATTGAAATAAGTGATATAAAAATAATAATAAACATTAAAAAGGGTCTTAAGAAAGTATAAATTAACTTTAGTTTATTATTTAGTAGATTAAAGAACGATCATGTCAAGTCAGACACGAGGTAATGGACTTCGTCTCAATCTCCTTTCATTGAGGCATATTTTGTTTTATACACAACATTCTTTTATATGGTATATAAAAACCCTTGAATTTTCATTTAATTAAAATGGAATATTTTCTCAAAAAATAATTTTACTAAATGAAAAAATAATGTTTCTTTTTTAACGTTAGTGGTGACAATGACATTTTACACCGCCATGAGTATTATTTGACCTTTGGATTACTTAACAATTTGTAATGTTTTTAAAAGGAAAACAAGTACCATATACTCGTTTACATATTTTGGTATTGAAAATGGTTTTTATAATGGAATTGTTATGTAAATATATTTAAATGATATATTTTTATTGAAATATGGAAATGTTATATTTCCTTTAGGTTTTTTTATGTGTTATGAATATGTTATAGTTCTTGGGAATTGTTTATATATATCGGTGGTTTAATGATAAACCTAGGGCGGGTGAGCCTGAGATTGCTCTCCAATGCATTGGGTAACACGATGGAGGTAAACATGAATGTTTCTCCTAAGAGATTTAGGGAATATATTGTGATGGGTATTCCAACATAACTCCCTTTATATTTGTGATATCTACAATGTATGTATGATATGGATTCCATAAGTTACCTTTATGATTTATGATTTCTTTGTGATTTCATGAGGTAAGGTAAAGAGCTTATGTTATGTATGTATTGATGAAATAATGTTTTCTTTCTCTGTTTTATAACCCTTACTGATCTTTTTATACTCATCCCATGTTTTTAAATGTTTTTCACAGGACATCAAGTGAATAGGGTCAATGATGGGATCATGGGAAATTCATGCTCTATAAAACATGGAACTAGATATGACTTTTTTTTCAAGATTTTTTATTTTATGAAAAAAATGTACATTGAGTAGAAGTGTCTAATTTGTAATTTTTGATATGTAACGTAATATTTATGGCCTAATTGTATAAAACTATAAATCGGAAAAGATCCTTAATGTGAATTATTCATTTAATTCAATATTATGTAATGTTTTAAGTCTGGGTCCTTATAGTTGGCATTAGAGGTCGGATTAGACAACTTTATAATTTAGGATGTTATTAAATTAATTTCCATAAATTAATTTGTTGTAATATTGAAATGATATAGCATTTATAGATTACCATTTTGAATCACCTAAGATATTTCAGTGTTCAGAATAGTTTTTTGCAGAGGAAACATGGAAGCTGTGATGGGATGCTATCAGGAGGAAGACAAACTTCGAAATCAGTAACTTGAGATGGTCGAAATTGGAACTGAATAGTTTTTTGCAGTTATGGCATAGTTGACTCAAGCTATAAATGGTGGTGGTATCCATGCACGAGATCATTCATATCAACCATAGAGGAACATGTCAGTAGTGGATCATTTCATGAGGCAAAATCCCTCATCATTCAGAGGATCATCTGACCCTATGCTAGTAGAAGAGAGGATTAAATCAATAGAGAATATTTTTGATGTCATGGGGAATTTAGAACATCAAAAGGTTAGTCTCACTGTTTATCATTTTGAGGGTGAAGCTGATCAGTGGTGCTCGATGGTGAAAACTATTTGGGATAGTTAGGAGATTTATGATCTTGATTAGGATGAATTCAAAGGTATGTTTCTTGAGAAATATTTTCCTAAGGTGGTTCGGCTTAGGATGGAAAAAAATTGTTGGAATTGAGGAAGACGGATGACTTAGTGGCTGCTTATGAAGTAAAATTCACTCAACTAGAAAGGTATTCTCTAAATTTCATACGAGATCTTGATAGTAAAATAAATTATTTTTACTCAGGATTAAAGCCAAAGTATCGAAGGGATTTAGCTTCTTGTGAGTTCAAAAGTTATGAAAAACATGTTCGATGTGCGGAGAGGGTGGAAATTTAGTTCGCTAGTGATCAGGTGTTTTTTGAAAAACAATATAATAAGAGGTCGAGGTGGAAGACAAAAGGTAACAACTCTTAAAAAAGTCTGATGGTAAGAAACTTATGTTTATAGTTTATGAAAATTATGGCAAAAAGCATACTGGGGAATGACTTTTGAATTTTGTTAAGTGATACCGATGTGGTCAAATGGGACATAAGGTTCATAATTTCACTGAAAATATCAAGGTAATGGTAATGAAAAATCTTATTTACAGTCAGTAAAAAGTTTTAAGTGCAATGAAATAGTTCATTAAGCAAATGAGTGTCCAATGAAGAACTCAAATGAGGGAAAGGAGTCAGAATACAAGTAGAAAGAGGTGGGGAAATCATCTTCAACTTATTCAGTAGATGTTGGGCCATCAAATGAAGTAGTATCAGTTACACTATTTATTTCTTCAGATTATGAAAATGTTTTGTTTGATTTAGGGTCAACACACTCTTTAATTTTTGAGAAGTTTTCTAGTAAATTGGGAATTCCTTCACAAGATATGAATAATGAACTTATGGTAAAAACACCTAGAAGAAATTTTGAGACAAAAAGAAATTATAATAACCTTCCGGTCCTTGTGTGGGGAGATAATATACCTGCAAACCTTATAGTTTTCCCTCTAGTATAGTTTGATGTTATTTTTGGTATGTATTGGCTTTTTGTTTATCATGCTAATATTGGATGCACTGCTAAAGGGGTTTCATTTTAGAAAGAATTTCAGTTTGTGTACATGAATGAACCCTTACTTTTGATAACATATTAGGAAGCTGAGAAACTAGTACATGATGGATTTTTTTTACCTAGAACATATTTTTGAAAACAAAAGAACTATTTAGATTAATGATGGGCCAGTTGTAAATGTGTACCTTGATGTTTTCCTGATGATTTTCCCCATATTATACCTGATCAGGAAGTTGAATTTATTGTTGACTTAGTTCCTTATGCTAAGCCAATTTCAAAAACCCCTTTTCAAATGGCTCAAATAGAACTTTTAGAGTTAAAGAAGCAATTACAGGAGTTATTAGATAAAAGTTTCATTTGACTTAGCACATCACCATGGGGTGCCCCTGTCTTGTTTGTTTAAAAGAAAGCTGGTACAATGATACTTTTCATTTATTATAGAGCATTTAATAACATCACTGTTAAGAAAAAGTATCCTTTACCTCATATCGATTATTTGTTTGACCAGATCTAGGGAGGTTAGTATTTTTCGAAGATTGATTTGAGGTCGGGGTACCATCAGTTAAAAGTAAAGGAAGCCGACATTCCAAAGACCGCATTTAATAAAAGATATGGCCATTATGAATTTTTAGATATTCTTTCTGAGTGTTGGAGTTGGTGGCCTAGAACCAACTACTTTGTACTTTATTCATTAATAAAAGACTTATCACATCATGATTGTTTTTATACGTGAAAATTCATGGGATAATGTCCTAAGGACAACTGTTGCATTAAAGGGTCATAGAGGATCCCTGCTATGATGAGAACCCAGAAGTGCCATAACACTGTTATTGAATATATGTTCTATGGCCGGATGATATTATTTGAGGGGCACACATAATACAGTTCTTTAGGGGCGAGGACTCATAAAACTTTGAGGCACCTTCTCAGGGTGTGCACCCTTGGTAATATCCAGGAAGATATTATGAGAACGAGGCCCGCCAGTAGGAAATACACATTTCATAGTGTCATTGGATGTTCCTATATGCGGACGTGTGTATTGGTCCTTAGACTTTAAGATTATTATTAATGGTTATTAAGACTCGCACACATAGATGTATTGATGAAAACTGTGACAACACACTATTCACAGTGAGGTAGGATACGTTGGGTGAGTCACGAGAAATACTTCATCAATAGATAATGCGACAAAGGGTTTTTCCCTTTTGTTCCATAACAGAAGTAGATATCTCAAGCCCTTTTATGGAATTGATATAGCCTAAATAAATCCATGGCCATGGTAAGGTATGGGCGAGTTCAATTCTGGCAATTCAATGAAAGAATAATCGAGCACATGGGTTGATGGAACTATCATGAAACCTGCTTGATTAGAGATATCAAGACAAAGGGATTATATTACACGGTAAGCATTTGTATGAGGTGACACGTCATTGCGGCGTTAACTTCTTTCTCTATGGGTGCCTTGGCGTGTTGCTAGATGCTAACCTTGGACTTTAGGTAGGCTCCGTCTAATTCCACTAAGAAAGAGGCTTAGAGGGTCACACACTAAGTGTGTCCATGTATCTCAGTTAAATATTAATTTTACAAGTTAAGTAAAGATTATTCCCGACTGTGGTTTAATAATTATTTAAGGATGTCTGGTCACATTTATTTTGACACTAGTTATTCAAGAGAATATATTGTGGGCAAAATAATATGTTTATTAGCAAGTAATGCAGTTACATTTATTTAAGAAATAAATATTTATTACTTATGGTTTAATAAATGTGGTGGAGGAAATAAAGGAAAATAAAAGTGCATGCTATGTATATTAAATATACACTTTGTGTAGTTTTATGGAAAACGGGTATACTCCATGTATTAATGATTACACGCAGTGTAGTTTTTTCAGTTGGGATTTTCAGGATATAATATTGTTTTATTAAATGGTATTTATTATAATTAGTGTGGGCGCATGTCAAGGAATTAATAATTAGACATGGGGGTTTTCAATAAGAGTTAATGAATAAATAAAACATGTAACACGTTTATTTATTGTCATAACTCTATAACCTCAAAACCGATTATAAATATCCTCACAACTCCAACACTTTTCCACAAGATAATCATTGTGTACAACAATTCTGAAGAATTCTTTCAATCCCAAAAGAACTTCTTCCTCAAAGAACGCTCTCAAGACCAAGAGATCAAGGTGATCGAAGGAGTACATCACAAGTGAAGGTTCTTCCATGCTATCACCTGAAGATTCCCTCAACGACATCCGTAGATACGTGGCACACGTGTGGATCACCGCTAGAGTAATCCTACACTTGGATTTTACGACACAACAACAGATCACTAAATCGTGACCGGACACATCAAAAAAGAAAGAATTCCAACAAGGTCATTCTTTTGAATTAATTAAATTAATTATAACCAACATATGATGATCCTATCTCTATAGTTCCCGGATTCCCTCTTTTGTTTTTCATTCTTCATTCTATTCCGAAGATCCTGCGTTTAATATCGTGACAGATCTCGGTTTGAACGTTGTTTAACACTAAAATTAAAGTTGGGCAAACCCACCAATGCACTTCTGCTATGCCCGGAACCTAAAAGTGGTATCATAGGGGTCATATCGTTGATTATAATTATTTAGTTTTTCGTTGATGTTTTATGCATTTAATAATTTACTTGATTCAATTAAAGTTTAATCATTTTAGAAATATGAATCTCGAGATATTTTCCTCCTCCATCGTTTCTCATTGACCTCATAGAAACAAAATTTTATTTTGATTTTGATTAAAATAAAATAGAGGAACTCATCCAGAAGAGCCAAACATTTCTGACCGTCAAACATCGGAATAAACGGTGTGTATTCGGAAGTACACGTCGTGTAGTCTAGATTCATGCATCGGACTGATCCACCAAATTAGGCCATGTATTAGATCATAGATAAGTCATTAATGGCACCGTGTGTTAACCAGGAACAGTTGGAACATGGTTTCCGGATTACACGCCATGTGGTCCAATGAACACTGCTTGGAGTCCCTTCGGATTTGGGTTGGACCGTGTATCCCGTACACGGCTTGCCTGTCTTGAAACTGCGTAATGCGGAAACTACACGGCGTGTGTCCCACTGAACATGTCGTGTACTCCAAAAATTTATGAAGTACATTAACATGCCATGTCCCCAGGCATGTACTTCGGATGGATGGTGAACAAAAGTACACGCCTTGTAGTGGGAACTACACGCCGGGTACTCGTTCAAATTATGCAATGAATGAGAATTCACCAGGTTGCCTCCAAGGTACAAGTTACATACAAGGATAATTTTAAATGATTTTATTTATTTAAAATTATGATGGGTGATAATCTCAAGGAAATTCCGCAAAAGGGTTTAAGATAAAAGGATTGATTAATTAAATATAATTAATTAATTCGAGTGTGATTTATCTTAAACAAGAACGATTAAAGAATTGAATGCTAGTTTTATTTATGCGTAAATATCGTTGCATGTATGGATGATCATGAGATAGACCAAGACTATTGTATATGAATAGTTTCTTTTAATTTATTTATTTAAATTAAATTTGTTGGACTGCGAGCCATCTCCTCATTAATATGTAGGGTTGGCACGCCCAAGGATTTTTTTATGTAAAAACCAATTTTTACCCCTCACCTGCGTGTGAGATAAATGCATATTTATTGGATGGATTTGCCAATCTAGTGGAGGCAGCTCTTGTTAGGAGCCAAGGTGTAACCAATCCAAGGAGATACAAAGGTGGATCGGTGGAAAGCTGTAAAAACGAACCCACAAGGTTCAAGGTGTTTCTCCCCCAGGTCTTGGGTTAGTTTATCAACCGCTAGATAAACTAACCAATAGAAAAATCTCATGATCATACCATTTATTTTATTTATGTCAGTTGCATGGTTTATTTATTGTGGTAGTGTTGTCACGATCTCAAAATTAATGAATTAAACAAGCATGCAAGATGGAACTAAAATAAAAATGGCTTATGCGTAAATATTATCTTAGACATGGTAAATCACTCAATTATATCCCACTTAATATTAACAAGCATATAATTAAATATAATAAATTGGAAATTTACGTATAAGGATAAAATCCCTCAAAGAAATATTAATTCGGTATAGCCTTCCATAATCTTGGTTAGAATCAAACCATAGTTCATGGTGCTTGACTAACCCAAGTTGGGGTGCTTTCAATTATCAGGGAATTCTAATTCAAGGTATTGGGTTGACTTAACTTGGTTCGCATTAAGGGTTTACTACCATAGTAGGACTTGGTGTGGCCAAGAGGCAATGTTTGAGGAAATCCAAAATAAATAGATTTCAGGATTGGGGAGTCCACTTAGCGGATCAATGAGCTGCGAGTTAAATGCAGTTGGCATTTGGAATGCCTACCTAAAAACCCTTCAAGATGCTTGAACAACCCTATTTGGGGTAATACGAAGGGAAATATGGATCCTTGGCACTAGAATATTCAGGCAACAGAATATTCTGAAGTCAATGGTGATGGCTTTTGGATTTTGATAAAATAGTAGGAGGCTAATAAGTATTAATTTATTTATTTGTCTCATTTTTGTAATAAAGTACTAAACCTTTGCTCATCTTAATTTGTAGAAACGACAAGAAATGACTTCAAACATATCATTGCACACCATACTCGAGATGGAAAACCTTCTCACCGGCACCAATTTCCAAGAGTGGAAGAGGCGTTTCCACGTCATCCTTCGCCATGAAAGAAAATTGTATGTGTTGGAAGAGCCTATTCCAGTTGCACCTGGGAAAGAGGCCAGTGATGAGGAAATATCTCTCTACGCAAAACACATGGATGATGCCACATATGTCTAGTGTTTCATGCTATCGGCCATGTCTAATGAGCTCTTGAAGCAACATGAAAACATGGACACGTATAACATGATGTATCACCTTAAGGATCTCTACCAAGAGAAGGCGAGACAAGAGAGGTATCAGATATCCAATGATTTGTTTACAACCAAGCTCGGAGAGACTGTGCCAGCTGGTCCTGATGTAGTCAAGCTTATTGGCTACATTGAATGCTTGGACATCTTAGGGATTAAATCCTGGATGAGTTGCGTACAGATATCATCCTATCACCACTGCCCAAGACCTTCTCTAGCTTCATTATCAATTATAACATGAGAGGCAATGAGAAGAGTATATTGGAGATTTTGACCTTGATTTTCCAGGTAGATAAGGACTAGGGGCATGACAAACCCGCAGTCCTTATGGTGAACAAGAAAAGGAAGGAATAGGAAAAGGGTCCAAAGACTTATAAACAGTCTGAAGCCCCCGAGCACCATCCCTCCAAGAAGGGAAAGATCTAGAGGCAGGGCATGGAATGAGAGGCAGTGTGTTTTTCATGTGGTAAGCAGGGCCACTGGAAGAGGAACTGCACCCTGAAGCGTGGGGACGCTAAAGGTGCGTTCTTTATCGAGTGTAATCTTTCCATTTCTACACATTGGGTATTTGATACAGCATGTGGGGCTCACATCTGTATTCAAATGTAGGAACCAAGTAGATTTAGAAATATTTACAGAGGAGAGGTGGATCTTCGAGCTGCTAATGGCACAAGGCTGGCTACATTGTCTAATGGTGATCACCACCTCCCATTGCCGACTAGAATGACTTTGGATTTACATAACTGTTATTATGTGCCTAGTGTTACCAAGAACATAATTTCTGTATCTTGTTTGGATATGGATGGATTTATTTTCATGTTTGGAAATAAGGGTTGTATCTTTTTTAGGAACAACGTATGTTATGGTATAGAACATTTAAATAATGATTTGTATGTATGAAATTATGAAAACCAAGTGTTGGAAATCGATAACGAAAAAAACTCACATGACTCATACATCACCCAGTTGTTGCATCACCATCTCGGTCATGTAAACGAGAAGTGCTTGACAAAGCTCTTCCAAGATGTCTATTTAGACTCTACTAAGCTAAAACCACTTGATAGATGTCACACATTTTTACAAGGAAAAATGACCAAGCCCCCTTTTGGTGGACAAGGTGAAAGGGCCACAGAGATTCTAGGATTGGTACACACGGATGTGGGTGGACCATTTCTAGTTGAAGTTAGAGGTGGATATTCGTACTTCATTACTTTTACTAATGATTTGTGTAGATATGGATATATCTACTTAATGAGGTATAATTCAGAGTCCTTATAGAAATTTAAGGAATTCAAGAACGAAGTAGTGAATCATCTTGGTAATAAGATAAAGAAGCTTCGATCGGATCGAGGTGGAGAATATCTGAACCAAGAGTTCATTGATCTTCTACGGGAGTCTGGGATTCTATATCACCTCAATCCTCCTTATACACCCCAATGGAATGGTGTTAGTGAAAGGAGGAACCACACCTTGTTGGACATGGTGAGGTTGATGATGATTCATGTAGATCTTCCATTATCCTTTTGGGGATATGCATTACAAACTGCAGCATACACATTAAACCGAGTACCAACTAAGACGGAAAATGGAATTCTCTCTGAGTTATGGAATTTAAAGAAACCCATTTTGTCACATACACGTGTATGGGGATGAGATGCATTTGTTAAGGCCTTCTGAGGCAACAAACTAGCACCCCGGTGCACAAACTGTATCTTTATAGGATATCCTAAGGAAACGAAAGGATACTTCCTATATAACCCTGAAGACAAGAATGTGACTGTCTCTAGACAAGCTGTCTTTCATGGGAGGGATCACATCCTCAAATCAGATAGTGGGAGAGAGACTGACTTCGATGAAGTTAATGCTCAAGATACACAAGAGTTGGTTCAAGAAAAAGTTCCACAGGTCCCTGTGGAAGAGGTTCCAGAAACACAAGTATTGCGTATGAGCTCAAGAGAGGGAAGGGAACTAGAGATATTTGGTTTCCTAGTCACCGAGTATAGTGAATCATTATTGTTGGACAATGATGAACCTATATCCTATAAGGAAGCAGTATAAAGCTCAGAATCTGCAAGATGGCTAGAAGCTATGAATCCTGAGATGGATTACATGTATCAGAACAAAGTATGGGTTCTGGTCGATGAGCCAGTTAATGTAAAGCCTGTTGGATTCAAATGAGTATTCAAGAGAAAAATGGACGTGGAAGGTCAAGTTAGCACCTATAAAGCAAGGCTAGTGGCTAAAGGATTCAGACAACATCAAGGAATTGACTATAAGGAAACATTCTTTCCAGTTTCTGTGTTTAAATCCATAAGAATAATACTTCCCATAGAAGCTTACCATGACTATGAGATTTGGAAAATGGATGTCAAAACAACATTCGTTAACATGAACCTTCAGGAAGATGTCTATATGACACAACCAGAAGGGTTTGTGACACCAGGTGAATCCAAATGGGTTTGGAAGTTTCATAAATCCATTTATGGATTGAAGTAAGAATCTAGGTCATGGAACATTCAATTTTATGAAGCTATAATGGAATTTGGTTTCATTAAGTACGAATGTAAGCCACGTGTTTGTAATCGGTTTACTGGGAATGCGATCGTTATCCTAGTAGTATATGTTGACGACATAATACTTATTGGAAATGATGTATCAGTCTTACAGTTAGTTAAGGACTGGTTTAACAAGTGTTTCTCCATAAAGGACATAAGATAAGCAGCCTATATTCTAGGGATCAAGATCATTCATGATAGATCCAAGAGGCTACTTGGACTAAGTTAGGAAACATACATTGACCAGATACTAAAGAAATTTAGTATGGAACAATCCAAGAGGGGATTAGTTATTGTGTCACATGGCCTATATCTTTCTAAGAAAATGTGTCCTCAGACACAACAAGAGAAAGATAGAATGAGTAAGATCCCATAAGCTTCGACTATAGGATCCATCATGTATGTCATGTTATGTACCAGGCTTGATGTTTCCTATGCACTGAGCATGGGAGGAAGATATCAAGAAGATCTAGGAGAACATCATTGGACTACAGTTAAGACTATCCTTAAGTATCTGAGAAAAACTAAGGATATGTTACTGGTGTATGGAGGAGACGAGGAGCTTGTCATCAGAGGGTATGCTGATGTTGGTTTTCAGACAGATTAGAACAATATGAAGTCATAATCTGGATATGTTTTCTGTCTCATTGGAGGAGCTGTGAGCTGGAAGAGTTCAAAGCAGCTAGTTGTCACTGATTCTACAGTGGAGTCTGAATATATAACAGCTTCTGATGCATCCAAAGAAGCCGTCTGGATTCGAAACATTTTCCAGGAGCATGATGTGGTGCCTAGTAGTAAATATCACATTACATTGTATTATGATAATACTGCAGTGGTGTCTCTTGCAAAAGAACCAAGGTCACACCAACGAAAAACGCACATACTCTGGAAGTATCACCTCTTGAGGGATTTATATCAAAGGGGTGAAGTTGTAGTGATAAAATTGTCCATGGAAGAGAACGGGGAAGACCCCATGACTAAAGGCTTATCTCTGTAGAGGCATGAATATCATGCGAGAGCTATCAGGTTAATGGTTGTTAGTAGTTGGCTCTAGTCCAAGTGGGATTCTTTTGGAGTTGGTGGCATAGAACCAACTACATTGTACATTATTCATTAATAAAATCCTGATCACATCTTTATTTTTCTTCTACGTGATAATGCATGTCATAATTTCCTAAGGACAGCTGTTGCAATAAAGGGTCATAGCGGATCCCTGCTATGATGAGAACCCAGAAGTTCCATAACACTATTATTGAATAAGTGTTCTATGGCCGGATGATATTATTTGAGGGGCACAAACAACACAGTTCATTAGGGGTGAGTACTCATAAAACATTGAGGCTCCTTCTCAGGGTGTGCGCCCTTGGTAATATCTTGGAGGATATTAAGAGAACGAGGCCCGCTAGTAGGAAATCCACATTTCATAGTGTCATTGGATGTTCCTATCTACGGACATGTGTATTGGACCTTAGACTTCAAGATTATTATTAATGGGTATTACAACTTGCACACTTAGATGTATTGACGAAAAACGTTAAAAGACACAGTTTGCAGCGAGGTAGGATATGTTGGGTGCATCACGAGTAATACTTTATTAATAGATAATACAAGAAAGGATTTGTCCCTTATATTCCATAACAGATGTAGATATCTCAGGACCTTTGACGGAATAGATATAGACTAAATAAATGAATGGCCATGGTAAGGTATGAGTGAGTTGAATTCCGAGAAGTCAAAGAAAGAATAATCGAGAAAATGGGGTGACGGCATTAGCATGAGACCTTCTTGATTAGTGATATCAAGACAAAGGGATTATATTACACGGTAAGCATTTATATGAGGTGACACGTCATTGTGGCATTAACTTCTTTCTCTATGGGTGCCTTGGCGTGTTGTTAGACGCTAACCTTGGACTTTAGGCAGGCTCTGCCTAATGCCACTGAGAAAGAGGCCTACAGGGTCACACACTAAGTGTGTCCATGTATCTCAGTTAAATATTAATTTAAAAAGTAAAATAAAGATTATTCCCGACTGTGGTTTAATAATTATTTAAGGATGTCTGATCACATTTATTTCAAAACTAGTTATTCGAGAGAATATATTGTGGGTGAAATAATATGTTTATTAGAGAGTAATGCAGTTACATTTATTTAAGAAATAAATAGTCATTACTCAAGGTCTAATAAATGTAGTGGAGGAAATAAAAGAAAATAAAAGTACACGCTGTGTATATTAAATACACACATTGTGTAATTTTATGGAAGATGACTATACACCATGTATTAATGATTACACACTGTGTAGTTTTTCAAGTTGGGATTTTGAAGATATTATATTGTTTTATTAAATGATATTTATTATAATCAGCATGGGCGCATGTCAAGGAATTAATAATTCAACATGGGGGTTTTCAATAAAAGTTAATGAAATAAATAAAATGTGTAACACGTTTATTTATTATCATAACTCTTTAACCTCAAACCCGATTATAAATATCATGACAACCCCAACACTTTTCCACAAGAAAATCGTTGTGCACAATAGTTCTGAAGAATTCTTTCAAGCCCAAAATAACTCCTTCCTCCAAGAACACCCTCAAGAACGAGAGATCAAGGCGATCGAAGGCGGACATCGCAAACAGAGGTTCTTCTGTGCTAACACTCGGAGAACCCTTCGATGACGTCTGGAGATTTGTGGCACACGTGCGGATCACCGCTAGAGGAATCCTACCCATGGATTCTACGACACAATGATGGATCACTGAATCATGACTGGACACATCAACAAAGAAAGAATTCCACCAAGGTAATTCATGTGAATTAATTAAATTAATTATAACCAATATATGATGATCCTATCTCTATGGTTCCAAGATTCCCTCTTTTTTTCATTCATTATTCTATTTCGAAGATACTGTGTTTTATATCATGACAGATCTCAGTTTGAACATTTTTTAATGCTAAAATTAATGTTGGGAAAACCCACCAACATGCTTTCGCTGCTCCTGGAACCTACACTGGGTTAACCAATGCACCTACTATATTCATGGATCTTATGAATAGAATTTTCTATGATTTCGTGGATAAGTTTGTTGTTGTGTTTATGGATGATATTTTGGTTTATTCTAAAAGAAAATAGGAACATTAAAATCATTTAAGGGTTATCTTGCAAACCTTAAAAGAAAATAAAAAATATTGCAAATTCAGCATGTGTGAGTTTTGGTTACAAAATATTTCTTTCTATGGTCCCACTGTTTCAAAAAATGTCATAATTGATGATCCTACTAAAAAAAGTTATTGAAGAATGGCCAAGACCCCCAAATATAACCGATATCCGTATTTTTCTTGGATCGACAGGTTATTTCTAGAGGTTTGTTGAGATTTTTTCATGGATATGTAGTCCAATGATTAAGTTAACTCGAAAAGGTGTTAAGTTTATCTGGACAAAATAACGTGATGATTGTTTTCAGGAATTAAAAATAAGATTGGTGAATGCTCTAGTTTTGGCATTGCCTTCCCAAAATAGTGAGTTTGTTATCTACAATGATGCTTCATTGAAAGGACCTAGATGTGTCTTTATGCAGAATGATCAGGTATTTTCTTATTCTTCACGTCAGTTGAAACCTCATGAGTTAAATTATCGTACACTTGATTTTGAATTAGTTAATGTTGTTTTTTGCTTTAAAAATTTGGAGGCATTATTTTTATGGTGTAAAATTTGAAATATATAGTTACCACAAAAGTTTAATGTATATATTCACTCAAAAATAATTCATCATGAGATAGAAGAGATTGATAGAATTAATGAAGGATTATTATTGTACAATTCATTACCATCTGGGAAAAGAAAATAAAGTGGCTGATGCTTTGAGTTTAAAAAGTAAATTCTTCATTAACCATGCTATATTTGGAATGATATCCTCAGGTTTTCGATTTGATGACATTTGGCATAGAAGTTGTTGGTGCAGGAAATTCCTCTATTTTGTTTCAGGTGTCAGTGAAATCATCTCTCTTAGAAATAATAATGCAAGAACAGAAAAAAATACAGTGAGTTGCAGAAAAAGGTAGAGTTGGTTCATAAGGGAAAGTTTCCTAATTTTAACGTTGATAATGGTTGTATTTTGAGATTTGTAAAGAGATTATGCGTGCCTTATGATTCACAGTTGATAAATGAGTTATTATGTGAAGCTCATAGTTCTTTTTTTTCAATTTATCCTGGTAGTAGTAAGATGTGCATAGATTTTTAGGAGTATTACTGGTGGGATGGAATTAAAAGAGATATTATTGATTTTACTATGAAGTGTTTGACTTTTCAGTAGCTTCATGTACAACGACAGTTACCGAAAGGGATGCTTCAGTATTTACCAGTGCCAGAGTGGAAATGGGAAAATATATGCATGGACTTCGTTGTGGGATTATCAAAGTCATCTCGAGGTAATAATGCAATCTGGGTTATTGTTGATCGATTGACTAAATCTGCCCATTTTCTTCCTATTCGAGATACTTTGTCTGTAGATCAACGCTCTCAGTTGTACATTAAAGAGATAGTCAGGTTACATGGTGTTCCCCTCTCAATTGAATTTGATCGCGATCCCAGGTTTACTTAAAATGTTTGGAAAGGCCTTTAGAAGTCATTGGGTACTGAATTAAATTTTATTACAGCTTTTCATCCTCAATCAGATGGGAAATTAGAGTGAACAACTCAGTCTTTAGAAGATATGTTACATGCATGCTCGATGGATTACCAGTGAAGTTGGGACCAACATCTTTCTTTGGATGAATTTTCTTATAATAACTGTTTTTATTCTAGTATAAAAATGGCTCTGTTTGAGGCATTATATGAAAATCTATGTCTATAACACCCCATGATTTCATAGTACGTTATTTCTTCAAAGTAATTCAATAACATGCACTACCCGCAACATCGAGTTCAAGCACACCACAACTTACCAAACTTATCATTCAAACATGGTTATGAATAGTATTAAATGAATTTTGAACTATATATATTCCTTATAATTCGAGAATCCATATTATTAGTTTCTTAGACATAATGTAAGAAATAATTCATTTTTTCAGATAAAAGAAGTATTTTTCAAAAAATATACTTTTACCGCCTTTTAATGGTGAACCCTTTTTAAATACAATATTTGAAACTTTTATATATTCAATTTGAAAATATAAATTTTTTTCTTAGAATCAGGACATAAGAATTTAGTTTCAATAAATGTTTGGTGATTTTCTGATAACTTTTATATTTGGGTGAATAGTGAAAAATACTATATTTTAACTGAAAACAGCTTTTTTAGTAAAAATAATTTATATTATAAATTATAAATTTTAATAGTTTGAATTATAAATAGATTATATTTTTAAAATTTAATACAATTATGGTCATTTTATGTAATTTGACTATGAAATTGGACATAAACAAGTGTCAATCTTTTGATAGTTATTATTTCTTAAAAACACGCTTCTTGGTATTGTTAATAGGAATTAATTTTAAATTAATTAATGAAAATTCTATGTTTTGAAATTGGTAAAAGAGAATTAATTTTTTAATTTGGAATATCAAAATTATTTTAGGGTGAATTTTTGTTATTTTTATGAAAATTTCCAATTTTTGATGAATAGTGAACACATTAAGTTATTGTTTAAAGCATGATTTTTATTTAAATAATTTTTTATTTTATTTAAATTTATTTTAGGTCAAAATAGATAAATAATACCTATATAAATTCAATGTAATCCATTGGATTAAATTTATAAAAATTTTAGTTATATAAATATTTTATCGAACTTTTTACAGTCTTTTACCCACCTCCTAGGAACATTTGAAAATTTACATAAAACATAATTTTACCACATCTGTTAGTTGAATTTCAAAAATCTGGGAGACACGATTAATATCAAGGAGTAAAATTTGGTTCAATAAGATAAAAATAATTTTTGGTGAATAGTAACTTTTTACTTTTATTTACCACGTTTAAAAGTAAATAGGGTAATTAAGGGTAAAAATGATGTTATTATTACCCTAAAACATGTCTTAATTCTATTCGATAAGTGTAATTCAACCAAAAACGACCTTAGAAATAAAATAAGACCCTTTAGGTCCACTTGGATTAGATTAAGACATTTGTTAGTATTTTATTTAAAGAAGAGTTAAAAGAGTTAAAATAAATGTTTAATAACTAAACCATTTTTAATATAGGGTTATACATACGATAAATTCGAATATAAATATTCATTATAAATCTAATACTATTTCCCATAGAATGGTATTTTATTTATAATTTTTAGAGATTAAATAATGAAATTTATTCATGACACAATTATGATGCAGTAATTACCTTATTAATGAAAGAATCAAATAAATGGTATCTTAAATATTAAAATAAATAAAATTTCAAAGTTTTTATGACATCCACAAAATTTTCTAGGTGAATATGACATGTTAGGATTTGTTAAATGTATTTTTTTTTGATGTAATCATGTGTTTATTATTTTATCAAAAAACAAATACCAAAGTGTGTCAAAATTGACATAAAATAGTTTTTAAAACAAATATTATATTATTAATTGATATAATAGTCCTAAAAATCTATGGTTCGGCCAAAAGACTTATATAATAATATATATGACATTAATGAACCAATTGGGGTTATATTGGCATTTTATAGTATGTTTATTAACGATATAATGTAAAGATACAAAGTGACATGGTAAATGTCAAACTATTTAACTAAGAGTTAAATCTAAAAGGTAAGGTTAATATCATAACCTAAACCTATATAAAACCTATTGGTTGAGTTTTGTAAGACACATACCCACCTTAAATTTTAAATAATTCATTTTGGATCCATTAGAAACAGAAAATAAATTTATTATAAAATAATACTATAAGTTGTTCCTAAGGTGCCCCTCACCCCTCTTATAAAAGGGCACCTCCCCTTATCTCAAATTAACACCTAAAAAGCCATTTGTCTCAGCCATACTCTGCTCAAATATCCTACAAAATATCATAAATTCATCCTAGAGGAATTTATTTTCTCAGAAATCCAACCTAAGAATCCATTTTGATCAAATCAAAAGGAAGAACCTGAAGAAGAGGTAATGATTTCACCACCCTCTTTCAAGTTCTCTTATTCTTCCACTTACTCTTTCTTTGTTGTTTCCATTATAAAATAACAAATACAGTATCTTCTATATACTGTGATGTTATTATAAATATGTCACAACTATATTCATTATTCTATCCATCTTAAGAATGATAATGTTACCATGCGTGCGTACGTACGACTTACCATCTCCACGTCGTGGTGTAATTTTTTATTCAACACTATGTTATTTGAATGGATATAATGATGAATAATATGTATATAAATAATTAAAATAACATGATAATGTCTCTAGAAAATTAATATACCATCCAATTCCACACCTTTATGAAAATGATATTGTCGCTCGTGTGTACATACGGATTACCGTCTTCACGACGCGAGGGGATTAATTTCCACATTCACCATTCATCGACGATTATAAAAATATATATTACTAATAAGTATGTAATATATAAATTAATAATTCTACTAGAGATGTATATATATATATTTACATATATCTTACTCACTTAGTTCTGTTCAATACGATATGAAAACGAAAACAGCGTTTATTCGTACGTAGGGACTACCATCTCCATAAACGGTGTTTTCCATTTCATATTTATGTCTATAATACATATTTATATTCTAAATATATATTATATATAAATCATGTTTTATATTCTGGAATTATTTAAATCTTTATCTATGTGATACAATCAAGAATAACAGGTTAAAACACGTACGATAAAGAAAGCGATTATTAACCGAAATGTTAATTTAACATGGAAATTATTATTAAATGGTTAGTATAAAGACATAAATGAATCATGTATGATAAAAAAAATATTAATATGGTGCTGATATAATTTAATAAAATAATATTATCTTAATACAGGAGGTTAAACATACCCTCAACTAAAGGAAAGTGAAAGGTAAGGGTTAATTCCTCAATCTCATTATTATCCAAGATTGTTTATGTTTAAGTATTTACTGGAGCATTTTTATCATCAATGTCCATTTTTCATAAAAATGATTTTAAATTGAATATTTTAAGGATTTATGAATGGTAGTCTTTATCAAGATCCTAATTTTAAATTTTTTAAATATTTATCTTTATTAATCTTTTAAATTAATGTCCATGTTTTCAAAATGATTTTAAGTATTTATTTATATGGACATGAATGTTTTGAAATGATAATTATTTTCAAAAGTTTCAAAGTGGTATGGGAAAAATTTATTCAAAAATATATTTTAAATTAGTTCCTTTATAAATGAGTGACTTTTAAATGATTTTACAAAATGGATATTTTGCTCAAAAAGGTTTACTCATCATTTTCAACTATGTCAGCATCCTTTACTGCATATTATTTTTGATTTATGTTGATTTATTATAATACAATCTTCCATTTTTTATTGAATTAGTTATGATATGTTTGACTGTGGATATTCTATTTTTGTACCATTTATGGTTTATGGTTAATCTATTAACATTTAGTATGCTAGTTTTAATACGAATGTTTATGTTATGTTTCAACATTTTCATATGAGGAATGCAGTGGACTTAGTATAGAAGGCCCCAGCCTTAAACCTTACTTAATCTTGAGTTATTACAAGATTACACATTGAGGATCTTTTCAGGTTTAGAGTTTTAGAGAATTAGATCATGAAACTTGCATTACATTCCACATTTAAACAAAGTGGTTACATAAAAGACAGTATTCATTCTTCCCATCAACGGAAACATATTTAAAATAAAACATGGATTCTTTCTTGACACATCCTTGACACTATCATCACATCATGTACCCTTCCCTTGACCTGTGAAAAACATTTCAAAAACTTGGGATGAGCATAAAAAGCTCAGTAAGGGATATATAGATATGGAAAAGAAACATGAGTACATGTATACATAAGAATGAAATCATACTTTACCCATAAAACATAGGCATATCAAATCATGAATAAATCATAGAAATCATAAGACATAAAGGTAACTTGAGGCATTCATAACATTCTTACATGGGGAGTAACCCTCTTGGTTACGTTTGGAATACCCATCACAGTATATTCCCTAAATCTCTTCGGAGAAACCTTAACGTTTCACTCCTTCGCGTTACCCAATGCATTGGAGAGCTATATCGGGCTCACCCGACCTTAGTTTATCACGGAACCACCCGTTCATCATAACAATGCCCAAGAACCATAACATAATCGTATCACATAAACATGAATAAAGGAAACATAACATTTCCACATTTCAATCACAATATAACATTTTAGGATATTGAAATAATGAATCCATTCAAAAAGAAACCATTTCCAAAACCATTTAAAACATTTAATAAAGAGATTTTTGAATCAAAGTGTCACATACCACCTTGAATCTTTTAACATTTTAAACCATTAATATCCATATAAATAAATCCTTAAAAACCATTTTGAAAACATGGATATTAATAAGAACAAATAATTAAAACATTTAAAACGATATTTTGGTTAGAGGGGTTTTACCAAAATTAGAGACACTTGAATACAATAATAGAAGAATAATATTTAGTCAGAACTTTATAATATCATGAGAATAAAAGGATTCATGATATAATACTCCAAAGGACAGTATATACACCATATAAGAGTGAATTGGTGCATAACAACAATGAACCCTCAATAGAAATGTCAAATGTGATGAAATCCCTTATAAAGAAGGTATCCTTAAATTAAGGACAAATCAATCTCAAAAATATGTGTGACAAATATAAATACACCCAATATAAGTGGATATTAAGTGTAAAACAATAAAAGGTCATTCACACATATTCAATGGATGATATATTCAATGACTACATGTTGAAACCAAAGAAATCGAAATTGGGTTAAAAAGTTCCCTTGACAGCCTAACGGCATCACATCAAAATGAGTTGATGAGAGATAAAAAGAGTATCTCATGACTTGGACATAAAATTTACATCAATAAGGATATATGAGAACATATCCCAACATAACAATATGTAAATTAAAAGACCCAACAAAAGAAGTCTTTTAAAAAAGAGGAGGGTGAAAGGTTCCCTTACCGACATGGGTATCTTTCAAAACATACACCCCATGAAAGAAGGACAATAGATAATTGATGAAAATACTCATAAATGAAAGTATATTAAACAAAGAGTAGAATAATTGTCAGTACATACACCACTCAATGGAATTTGTGGCAAATGTAGAATAAATCTCACGGGAATAAAAGTGAGATGAAAAATCCCTTACGAAAACTCGGCAGCCTAACAGCGCCACATAAAACTTCCGAATATGGATTGATGAGATCAAATAGGGTATCCCATCACATTACAATAAAATTTATAGAAAGAGGAATATAAAATAACATCCCCCAACATTACAAAGAGGAGCTTAAAAGAAGTGACATAAAGGAGAGTACTTAAAAAGAAAGAGAGAGGTTAGATCTCTTACGAAAGTTCGGCAGCCTAACGGCACCACTCAAAACTTCCAAAATGGATTGATGAGAGAGAATAGGGTCTCTCATCACATGAACATAAAAATTACAGTAAGTTTAATATAAAAGATCATCCCAATAACAAGAAAGATGAGCTTTAAAAGGAATGACATAAAAGTGTGTACTTGAAAAGAAAGAGAGGAGTAGGATCCCTTACCTCGGGTCCGACCTGACTCGATCGTTCTTTAATCTCTTGAATAATAAACTTGAGTTAATTTATACTTCCTTAAGAACATTTTTCAAGTTCATTATTCCTTTTATATCACTTATTACCATGTCATAAACATTATGTAATCATTTAAGTTAATAATATTTGTTTTGCCGATGTTTGGTTCCTAAGTCGAAAGTGGACTTCTTACAATTACATGTTGTTCGTGTGGCCAAATGTTTATTGTATCCAGAATTTTATTCATTATGTAGATATCATATATGTCATATATATCCAGTACATTCATGCATTTATAACATTACATAATCATTTATAGGTAAGAAATGAAATGCACCGTTCATGGAGACGGTAAGCCGTACGTACGCATGAACGCTACTTTCATTTCTATTTCGTATTTTATAGAATGGAATAATAATTATATAAGGGTATATTATAATTCCAGTATAATATCATATATAATATCATATTTCCATCCTTTATACATCCCACATATGGTATTTAACGAATCAAATCACTTTGAGGGGGCGGTAGTCCGCACTTCCTTAAATGAAGATATCGCGTATACCCATAATGGAAGCCATAAAGGTAAGACAAAAATGAAAAATACAGAAGCATAAATAAAACATAAACATATTATATATCATATATAAAAACAGTGACATCATAATGGCCACCTTTGAAGGTGTTAAATGAGTATTGAACAATCATTGTTTCGGGAGGCAGAATTTCACCATCCATGGAAACCGTATGTTCTTTAACCATTTTATGTAGTTGTGTGAGAGTTTAGCTCGAATAAATCTTATAACAACATCCTAGTATATTGAAGATACTGGTGTTGTTACAAAAGAAGTAAATAAAAAGAGTTTATGGGGTTGGAGAAGTAAAATAAAACAAATGAACATGAGAGAATGAATTACCTTTAAAAGTGTAACTCCTTTTGATTTGAGCCTAAAGGCTTCCTTTGAAAGGATTATTCCCAATGGGAATCCTCTAGGATGAGTAGAGGTATGTGGAGAGAGTAAATGGGCAGGGGTTGGCCGAGCCAAAGGCTTGAGGGGTGTGTGAAATGAGGTAGAGGTGGGGGCCTTTTATAAGAGGAGAGGAGGGGCACTTTTGGAAAGTAAAGAAATATTACTTTATTTGAAAAATGTGTTGCGGTTTTAAAAGGTCCCACATTGATATAATTCGTGGATAAGGTGATAAGTCTTCGAAATCCACTCATCCAATAAGTTTTGGACATGTTTAGTTCATAGATTTTATATTATCTTTCCATTTTATTTAAATCGTCAAATAATGATGTCATCGCTGCATCATTATTATGTCATAAATAATTTAATTTATTTAATGTCTAAAAATTATAAAAAAAATACTATGATGTAGGAAATCTTTTTTTTCTTTCCAATGAATATTTATAATCAAAATTTGGACTTGTGTAACCCCACTTAAAAATTGTTTTATTAGAACATATCATGTTTGTGTCATTTTTACTTTTACATTAAATAAAAAGTTATTTATGTCATTTCCCAACCAATGTGGATCCATGGGGTCCCAAAGTTGTCCCATGGCTTGTCTTGGTCGGCCATGACTCACCCAATAGGTGTAGGAAAAGTGTCATGGTGTTTTCACATTCTTATAATATCATTTTTACCTTAAATTACACTAATTACCACTAATCGCGATTAAAAACTTAATAAGTTACTATTCACCAAAAAATTATTTTCATCCCATTGAACCACATTTTTCATACTAATGACAACCATGTATGTCGGATTTTCAAAATTCAAAACACATTAGTGGTAAACTTTCATTTAACTGAAAAATCAGTTTGCTTGATTACCACTTAGTGGTTTCACTATTCATCAAAAATTGGAGTTTTTCAGCAAAATACCAAAACTTCATCCTAAGCTATATTTGATATTCCGAATTCAAAAATGAAGTCCGTTTTACAAAAATCAAAACATATTAGTCACATTAATTAATTTAATAATTAATTCCCGCTGTCAGAGCAAATAGCGTGTTTTTATAAAACAATAAGTATCAAAAGATTGACACTAGTTTAAGTCTGATTTCAAAGTGAAATTAATTCCAACGACCACTATTGGATTTAATGGTAAAAATATTTTCTAATTTCACATTAAAACAAATTCAAAATATAATCTAATCATATAAATAAATTAGATTAAAAAGAGGTTTTGAATTAAAATACAACATTTTACACTATTCATTAAAAAAATGAACATTATCGGAAAGATACCAAAAATTTACACAAAGTAAATTTTGATGTCCCGATTCTTAAGAAGAGTTTTATTTGGTCCAATAGAATTTATAAGAGTGAACAAAACTATATTTAATTATGGTTCTCCATTAAAAGGCGATAAGTGAACCTTTAGTGAAAACTAGGGCATATACGCCTAAAATTGAATTCTTTCCGTATTTTAAGCCTTTAGATTTTATTGGATAAATGTAAAAACATTTAAAAACATATATAATCTTATTTTAGTTATTTATATCCATTCCCGCCATTACAACGACTACATGTTAACTACCATTTAAAATAATATTATTTTATTATTAGAGTGCAACGTAAGATTCCCAAGAAACTCGTTGTTGCGTGTTGGGTACGCCATCGAGCATAGAGTCCCCTTTAAAGTCATTTAAATATTTTATTCACAAATATGGATAAATATGAAATGTCATATTCTTTATTTACCTGGGGTGTTACATCCTTCCCCCCTTTTGGGAATTGCGTCCTCGCAATTTTAAAATTGCGCTTGGAAACATCCTTGAAAGTCCCACATCGGAACAAAAGTCGGTAAAACAAACACTTTAAAATAAAGAAATATAAGTACAAAGGTCACCCGAGTTAACCCATACTAGGATTCCAAGTATGAAAATATGGACATGGAGGAGAAAACATAGGTTTATGTTCCGATGGAGTGTGATAGAAAACATGTTTAGGAGAAAGTTAACAATAAGAAAATCACAAACTTGTGATGGGTTAAACGGTATTCGATTCCCCAGTAGGAAAAGTTAATAGACAACATTTTTGTTTTAAGTTACTTTTTATTGAGGAATTTATTCATAAGGAAACATAATCACTTATCATGTTGACTCTCAACTTTTATTAGATTCCTTACACAAACTCATATTTTCTCCAAAAGGCAAGTATTTAGGAAGACTTGTTCAAATTAAGAGTATTATAATCAACTTCTAGAGAATCACTTAATCCACAAAAGAGAACTATATACTTCCCATGTCTTTAGGCTTTAACCAGAACCAAAACCAAAAAGGTTAGTACAAGGTCAGATAATCCAGAAAAGGATAACCCTTTAAAAAGAAAATCTATGCTTAATCTCCAAAATTTGTCCAACAAAACCCAAAGTTCAATGAGGACCATCCGATAAATAATTTGTCCATAAAATTCTTCAAAGTAAACCAATATAATACTGAAACCCAAATATTTGAAGGATTTAGTCACATAGTCTTCCAAGTTAAATCGTAACATTTATCTCCAAACAACATTAGTCGCTCCTAAAGTCTCGCATTGAAAAGTAATTAACCTAATCACATATCCTCCAAGATAGGTTAATCATTTTCATAAATAACCCAAAATCAACTTACTCTTAATTCATAAAATCATATAACTATAAAGAATCAGCCAAACTAACCAGGGACTTCACGTAGTCCAGTGGTAGGCGATAAATACCAGTCGCACTTTGGTTGTGGGTTCGATTCCCGCAGCTTTGTCCGACGCGACGGGTAGTCACACGGTCTGCGTGTTGTCCTTTTTCTAAAACTATATAATTCTTAAAACATTCCCCAAAATGAGATAAAATCTTCAAAGATGATCATAACATATTTTAACCTCATGTTTATCTCATGCCTTTCATTTTCCATCATAACATATAGTAACCCATAATTACCTCAAAAGTAAGGATCATATAAACCCAAATGGTTACCTTATTACCTGAATTTCCACATCGAGTTGGCCATTTCGTACATGATGCATTAGAGAAATCACCAAGGTTGAAGTGGTTGATCATGAATCCTTGATATTTGGTTTAGAACAACCACGAGTTTCCTCATTGAATCCTCCATTTTATCTAGTATCTTAATCAAAGAACCACCACAGTTTCCTTCAAACCTGTTGTCTCTTTGGTGCCTGCTAGATCCATCCATTCACTAAAAATAGAAATTTCAGTGTGAGTATATCAACAAAACCATCATGTACTAATGAGGATGGTAAACACTAAGATACACTTACTCATTCACTTTATCTAAAACTAGGACTCTTTCTGAAATCCTAACCATTATGGTAATGTCACTTATGCTTAGAGAATATCCTAACCTCTAAAGTTATCTAAACCAACCTTTGATACCAACTATAAGGCCCTACCCTTAAACCTTACTTAATCTTGAGTTATTACAAGATTACACATTGAGGATCTTTTCAGGTTTAGAGTTTTAGAGAATTAGATCATGAAACTTGCATTACATTCCACATTTAAACAAAGTGGTTACATAAAAGACATTATTCATTCTTCCCATCAACGGAAACATATTTAAAATAAAACATGGATTCTTTCTTGACACATCCTTGACACTATCATCACATCATGTACCCTTCCCTTGACCTGTGAAAAACATTTCAAAAACTTGGGATGAGCATAAAAAGCTCAGTAAGGGATATATAGATATGTAAAGGAAACATGAGTACATGTATACATAAGAATGAAATCATACTTTACCCATAAAACATAGGCATATCAAATCATGAATAAATCATAGAAATCATAAGAGATAAAGGTAACTTGAGGCATTCATAACATTATTACGTGGGGAGTAACCCTCTTGGTTACGTTTGGAATACCCATCACAGTATATTCCCTAAATCGCTTCGGAGAAACCTTAACGTTTCACTCCTTCGCGTTACCCAATGCATTGGAGAGCTATATCGGGATCACCCGCCCTTAGTTTATCACGGAACCACCCGTTCATCATAACAATGCCCAAGAACCATAACATAATCGTATCACATAAACATGAATAAAGGAAACATAACATTTCCACATTTCAATCACAATATAACATTTTAGGATATTGAAATAATGAATCCATTCAAAAAGAAACCATTTCCAAAACCATTTAAAACATTTAATAAAGAGATTTTTGAATCAAAGTGTCCCATACCACCTTGAAGCTTTTAACATTTTAAACCATTAATATCCATATAAATAAGTCCTTAAAAACCATTTTGAAAACATGGATATTAATAAGAACAAATAATTAAAACATTTAAAACGATATTTTGGTTAAAGGGGTTTTACCAAAATTAGAGACACTTGAATACAATAATCGAAGAATAATATTTAGTCAGAACTTTATAATATCATGAGAATAAAAGGATTCATGATATAATACTCCAAAGGACAGTATATACACCATATAAGAGTGAATTGGTGCATAACAACAATGAACCCTCAATAGAAATGTCAAATGTGATGAAATCCCTTATAAAGAAGGTATCCTTAAATTAAGGACAAATCAATCTCAAAAATATGTGTGACAAATATAAATACACCCAATATAAGTGGATATTAAGTGTAAAACAATAAAAGGTCATTCACACATATTCAATGGATGATATATTCAATGACTACATGTTGAACCCAAAGAAATCGAAATTGGGTTAAAAAGTTCCCTTGACAGCCTAACGGCATCACATCAAAATGAGTTGATGAGAGATAAAAAGAGTATCTCATCACTTGGACATAAAATTTACATCAATAAGGATATATGAGAACATATCCCAACATAACAATATGTAAATTAAAAGACCCAACAAAAGAAGTCTTTTAAAAAAGAGGAGGGTGAAAGGTTCCCTTACCGACTTGGGTATCTTTCAAAACATACACCCCATGAAAGAAGGACAATAGATCATTGATGAAAATACTCATAAATGAAAGTATATTACACAAAGAGTAGAATAATGGTCAGTAAATACACCACTCAATGGAATTTGTGGCAAATGTAGAATAAATCTCACGGGAATAAAAGTGAGATGAAAAATCCCTTACGAAAACTCGGCAGCCTAACAGCGCCACATAAAACTTCCGAATATGGATTGATGAGATCAAATAGGGTATCCAATCACATTACAATAAAATTTATAGAAAGAGGAATATAAAATAACATCCCCCAAAATTACAAAGAGGAGCTTAAAAGAAGTGACATAAAGGAGAGTACTTAAAAAGAAAGAGAGAGGTTAGATCTCTTACGAAAGTTCGGCAGCCTAACGGCGCCACTCAAAAACTTCCAAAATGGATTGATGAGAGAGAATAGGGTCTCTCATCACATGAACATATAAATTACAGTAAGTTTAATATAAAAGATCATCCCAATAACAAGAAATATGAGCTTTAAAAGGAATGACATAAAAGTGTGTACTTGAAAAGAAAGAGAGGAGTAGGATCCCTTACCTCGGGTCCGACTTGACTCGATCGTTCTTTAATATCCTGAATAATAAACTTGAGTTAATTTATACTTCCTTAAGAACATTTTTCAAGTTCATTATTCCTTTTATATCACTTATTACCATGTCATAAACATTATGTAATCATTTAATTTAATAATATTTGTTTTGCCGATGTTTGGTTCCTAAGTCGAAAGTGGACTTCTTACAATTACATGTTGTTCGTGTGGCCAAATGTTTATTGTATCCAGAATTTTATTCATTATGTAGATATCATATATGTCATATATATCCAGTAAATTCATGCATTTATAACATTACATAATCATTTAGAGGTAAGAAATGAAATGCACCGTTCATGGAGACGGTAAGCCGTACGTACGCATGAACGCTACTTTCATTTCTATTTCGTATTTTATAGAATGGAATAATAATGATATAAGGGTATATTATAATTCAAGTATAATATCATATATATAATATCATATTTCCATCCTTTATACATCCCACATATGGTATTTAACGAATCCAATCACTTTGAGGGGGCGGTAGTCCGCACTTCCTTAAATGAAGATATCGCGTATACCCATAATGGAAGCCATAAAGGTAAGACAAAAATGAAAAATACAGAAGCATAAATAAAACATAAACATATTATATATCATATATAAAAATAGTGACATCATAATGTCCACCTTTGAAGGTGTTAAATGAGTATTGAACAATCATTGTTTCGGGAGGCAGAATTTCACCATCCACGGAAACCGTATGTTCTTTAACCATTTTATGTAGTTGTGTGAGAGTGTAGCTCGAATAAATCTTATAACAACATCCTAGTATATTGAAGATACTGTTGTTGTTACAAAAGAAGTAAATAAAAAGAGTTTAGGGGGTTGGAGAAGTAAAATAAAACAAATGAACATGAGAGAATGAATTACCTTTAAAAGTGTAACTCCTTTTGATTTGAGCCTAAAGGCTTCCTTTGAAAGGATTCCTCTCAATGGGAATCCTCTAGGATGAGTAGAGGGATGTGGAGAGAGTAAATGGGCAGGGGTTGGCCGAGCCAAAGGCTTGAGGGGTGTGTGAAATGAGGTAGAGGTGGGGGCCTTTTATAAGAGGAGAGGAGGGGCACTTTTGGAAAGTAAAGAAATATTACTTTATTTGAAAAATGTGTTTCGGTTTTAAAAGGTCCTACATTGATATAATTCGTGGATAAGGTGATAAGTCTTCGAAATCCACTCATCCAATAAGTTTTGGACATGTGTAGTTCATAGATTTTATATTATCTTTCCATTTTATTTAAATCGTCAAATAATGATGTCATCGCTGCATCATTATTATGTCATAAATAATTTAATTTATTTAATGTCTCAAAATTATAAAAAAAACTACTATGATGTAGGAAATCGTTTTATCTTTCCAATGAATATTTATAATCAAAATTTGGACTTGTGTAACCCCACTTAAAAATTGTTTTATTAGAACATATCATGTTTGTGTCATTTTTACTTTTACATTAAATAAAAAGTTATTTATGTCATTTCCCAAACAATGTGGATCCATGGGGTCCCCAAGTTGGCCCATGGCTTGTATTGGTCGGCCATGACTCACCCAATAGGTGTAGGACAAGTTTCATGGTGTTTTCACATTCTTATAATATCATTTTTACCTTAAATTACACTAATTACCACTAATCGCGATTAAAAACTTAATAAGTTACTATTCACCAAAAAATTATTTTCATCCCATTGAACCACATTTTTCATACTAATGACAACCATGTATGTCGGATTTTCAAAATTCAAAACACATTAGTGGTAAACTTTCATTTAACTGAAAAATCAGTTTGCTTGATTACCACTTAGTGGTTTCACTATTCATCAAAAATTGGAGTTTTTCAGAAAAATACCAAAACTTCACCCTAAGCAATATTTGATATTCCGAATTCAAAAATGAAGTCCGTTTTACAAAAATCAAAACATATTAGTCACATTAATTAATTTAATAATTAATTCCCGCTGTCAGAGCAAATAGCGTGTTTTTATAAAACAATAAGTATCAAAAGATTGACACTAGTTTAAGTCTGATTTCAAAGTGAAATTAATTCCAACGACCACTATTGGATTTAATGGTAAAAATATTTTCTAATTTCACATTAAAAACAATTAAAAATATAATCTAATCATATAAATAAATTAGATTAAAAATAGGTTTTGAATTAAAATACAACATTTTACACTATTCATTAAAAAAATGAACATTATCGGAAAGATACCAAAAATTTACACAAAGTAAATTTTGATGTCCCGATTATTAAGAAGAGTTTTATTTGGTCCAATAGAATTTATAAGAGTGAACAAAACTATATTTAATGATGGTTCTCCATTAAAAGGCGATAAGTGAACCTTTAGTGAAAACTAGGGCATATACGCCTAAAATTGAATTCTTTCCGTATTTTAAGCCTTTAGATTTTATTGGATAAATGTAAAAACATTTAAAAACATATATAATCTTATTTTAGTTATTTATATCCATTCCCGCCATTACAACGACTACATGTTAACTACCATTTAAAATAATATTATTTTATTATTAGAGTGCAACGTAAGATTCCCAAGAAACTCGTTGTTGCGTGTTGGGTACGCCATCGAGCATAGAGTCCCCTTTAAAGTCATTTAAATATTTTATTCACAAATATGGATAAATATGAAATGTCATATTCTTTATTTACCTGGGGTGTTACATCCTTCCCCCCTTTTGGGAATTGCGTCCTCGCAATTTTAAAATTGCGCTTGGAAACATCCTTGAAAGTCCCACATCGGAACAAAAGTCGGTAAAAAGAACACTTTAAAATAAAGAAAGATAAGTACAAAGGTCACCCGAGTTAACCCATACTAGGATTCCAAGTATGAAAATATGGACATGGAGGAGATAACATAGGTTTATGTTCCGATGGAGAGTGATAGAAAACATGTTTAGGAGAAAGTTAACAATAAGAAAATCACAAACTTGTGATGGGTTAAACGGTATTCGATTCCCCAGTAGGAAAAGTTAATAGACAACATTTTTGTTTTAAGTTACTTTTTATTGAGGAATTTATTCATAAGGAAACATAATCACTTATCATGTTGACTCTCAACTTTTATTAGATTCCTTACACAAACTCATATTTTCTCCAAAAGGCGAGTATTTAGGAAGACTTGTTCAAATTAAGAGTATTATAATCAACTTCTAGAGAATCACCTAATCCACAAAAGAGAACTATATACTTCCCATGTCTTTAGGCTTTAACCAGAACCAAAACCAAAAAGGTTAGTACAAGGTCAGATAATCCAGAAAAGGATAACCCTTTAAAAAGAAAATCTATGCTTAATCTCCAAAATTTGTCCAACAAAACCCAAAGTTCAATGAGGACCATCCGATAAATAATTTGTCCATAAATTTTTTCAAAGTAAACCAATATAAGACTGAAACCCAAATATTTGAAGGATTTAGTCACATAGTCTTCCAAGTTAAATCGTAACATTTATCTCCAAACAACATTAGTCGCTCCTAAAGTCTCGCATTGAAAAGTAATTAACCTAATCACATATCCTCCAAGATAGGTTAATCATTCTCATAAATAACCCAAATCAACTTACTCCTAATTCATAAAATCATATAACTAGAAAGAATCAGCCAAACTAACCAGGGACTTCACGTAGTCCAGTGGTAGGCGATAAATACCAGTCGCACTTTGGTTGTGGGTTCGATTCCCGCAGCTTTGTCCGACACGACGGGTAGTCACACGGTCTGCGTGTTGTCCTTTTTCCAAAACTATATAATTCTTAAAACATTCCCCAAAATGAGATAAAATCTTCAAAGATGATCATAACATATTTTAACCTCAAGTTTATCTCATTCCTTTCATTTTCCATCATAACATATAGTAACCCATAATTACCTCAAAAGTAAGGATCATATAAACCCAAATGGTTACCTTATTACCTGAATTTCCACATCGAGTTGGCCATTTCGTACATGATGCATTAGAGAACTCACCAAGGTTTAAGTGGTTGATCATGACTCCTTGATATTTGGTTTAGAACAACCATGAGTTTCCTCATTGAATCCTCCATTTTATCTAGTATCTTAATCAGAGAACCACCACAGTTTCCTTCAAACCTGTTGTCTCTTTGGTGCCTGCTAGATCCATCCATTCACTAAAAATAGAAATTTCAGTGTGAGTATATCAACAAAACCATCATGTACTAATGAGGAAGGTAAACACTAAGATACACTTACTCATTCACTTTATCTAAAACTAGGACTCTTTCTGAAATCCTAACCATTATGGTAATGTCACTTATGCTTAGAGAATATACTAACCTCTAAAGTTATCTAAACCAACCTTTGATACCAACTATAAGGCCCTACCCTTAAACCTTACTTAATCTTGAGTTATTACAAGATTAAACATTGAGGATCTTTTCAGGTTTAGAGTTTTAGAGAATTAGATCATGAAACTTGCATTACATTCCACATTTAAACAAAGTGGTTACATAAAAGACAGTATTCATTCTTCCCATCAACGGAAACATATTTAAAATAAAACATGGATTCTTTCTTGAAACATCCTTGACACTATCATCACATCATGTACCCTTCCCTTGACCTGTGAAAAACATTTCAAAAACTTGGGATGAGCATAAAAAGCTCAGTAAGGGATATATAGATATGGAAAGGAAACATGAGTACATGTATACATAAGAATGAAATCATACTTTACCCATAAAACATAGGCATATCAAATCATGAATAAATCATAGAAATCATAAGACATAAAGGTAACTTGAGGCATTCATAACATTCTTACGTGGGGAGTAACCCTATTGGTTACGTTTGGAATACCCATCACAGTATATTCCCTAAATCTCTTCGGAGAAACCTTAACGTTTCACTCCTTCGCGTTACCCAATGCATTGGAGAGCTATATCGGGCTCACCCGCCCTTAGTTTATCACGAAACCACCCGTTCTTCATAACAATTCCCAAGAACCATAACATAATCGTATCACATAAACATGAATAAAGGAAACATAACATTTCCACATTTCAATCACAATATAACATTTTAGGATATTGAAATAATGAATCCATTCAAAAAGAAACCATTTCCAAAACCATTTAAAACATTTAATAAAGAGATTTTTGAATCAAAGTGTCCCATACCACCTTGAAGCTTTTAAAATTTTAAACCATTAATATCCATATAAATAAATCCTTAAAAACCATTTTGAAAACATGGATATTAATAAGAACAAATAATTAAAACATTTAAAACGATATTTTGGTTAAAGGGGTTTTACCAAAATTAGAGACACTTGAATACAATAATCGAGGAATAATATTAAGTCAGAACTTTATAATATCATGAGAATAAAAGGATTCATGATATAATACTCCAAAGGACAGTATATACACCATATAAGAGTGAATTGGTGCATAACAACAATGAACCCTCAATAGAAATGTCAAATGTGATGAAATCCCTAATAAAGAAGGTATCCTTAAATTAAGGACAAATCAATCTCAAAAATATGTGTGACAAATATAAATACACCCAATATAAGTGGATATTAAGTGTAAAACAATAAAAGGTCATTCACACATATTCAATGGATGATATATTCAATGACTACATGTTGAACCCAAAGAAATCGAAATTGGGTTAAAAAGTTCCCTTGACAGCCTAACGACATCACATCAAAATGAGTTGATGAGAGATAAAAAGAGTATCTCATCACTTGGACATAAAATTTACATCAATAAGGATATATGAGAACATATCCCAACATAACAATATGTAAATTAAAAGACCCAACAAAAGAAGTCTTTTAAAAAAGAGGAGGGTGAAAGGTTCCCTTACCGACTTGGGTATCTTTCAAAACATACACCCCATGAAAGAAGGACAATAGATCATTGATGGAAATACTCATAAATGAAATTATATTACACAAATAGTAGAATAATTGGCAGTACATACACCACTCAATGTAATTTGTGGCAAATGTAGCATAAATCTCACGGGAATAAAAGTGAGATGAAAAATCCCTTACAAAAACTCGGCAGCCTAACAGCGCCACATAAAACTTCCGAATATGGATTGATGAGATCAAATAGGGTATCCCATCACATTACAATAAAATTTACAGAAAGAGGAATATAAAAGAATATCCCCCAACATTACAAAGAGGAGCTTAAAAGAAGTGACATAAAGGATAGTACTTAAAAAGAAAGAGAGATGTTAGATCTCTTACGAAAGTTCGGCAGCCTAACGGCGCCACTCAAAACTTCCAAAATGGATTGATGAGAGATAATAGGGTCTCTCATCACATGAACATAAAAATTACAGTAAGATTAATATAAAATATCATCCCAATAACAAGAAAGATGAGCTTTAAAAGGAATGACATAAAAGTGTGTACTTGAAAAGAAAGAGAGGAGTATGATCCCTTACCTCGGGTCCGACTTGACTCGATCGTTCTTTAATCTCCTGAATAATAAACTTGAGTTAATTTATACTTCCTTAAGAACATTTTTCAAGTTCATTATTCCTTTTATATCACTTATTACCATGTCATAAACATTATGTAATCATTTAAGTTAATAATATTTGTTTTGCCGATGTTTGGTTCCTAAGTCGAAAGTGGACTTCTTACAATTACATGTTGTTCGTGTGGCCAAATGTTTATTATATACAGAATTTTATTCATTATGTAGATATCATATATGTCATATATATCCAGTACATTCATGCATTTATAACATTACATAATCATTTAGAGGTAAGAAATGAAATGCACCGTTCATGGAGACGGTAAGCCGTACGTACGCATGAACGCTACTTTCATTTCTATTTCATATTTTATAGAATGGAATAATAATGATATAAGGGTATATTATAATTACAGTATAATATCATATATAATATCATATTTCCATCCTTTATACATCCCACATATGCTATTTAACGAATCAAATCACTTTGTGGGGGCGGTAGTCCGCACTTCCTTAAATGAAGATATCGCGTATACCCATAATGGAAGCCATAAAGGTAAGACAAAAATGAAAAATACAGAAGCATAAATAAAACATAAACATATTATATATCATATATAAAAATAGTGACATCATAACGGCCACCTTTGAAGGTGTTAAATGAGTATTGAACAATCATCGTTTCGGGAGGCAGAATTTCACCATCCACGGAAACCGTATGTTCTTTAACCATTTGATGTAGTTGTGTGAGAGTGTAGCTCGAATAAATCTTATAACAACATCCTAGTATATTGAAGATACTTGTGTTGTTACAAAATAAGTAAATAAAAAGAGTTTAGGGGGTTGGAGAAGTAAAATAAAACAAATGAACATGAGAGAATGAATTACCTTTAAAAGTGTAACTCCTTTTGATTTGAGCCTAAAGGCTTCCTTTTAAAGGATTCTTCCCAATGGGAATCCTATAGGATTAGTAGAGGGATGTGGAGAGAGTATATGGGCAGGGGTTGGCCGAGACAAAGGCTTGAGGGGTGTGTGAAATGAGGTAGAGGTGGGGGCCTTTTATAAGAGGAGAGGAGGGGCACTTTTGGAAAGTAAAGAAATATTACTTTATTTGAAAAATGTGTTTCGGTTTTAAAAGGTCCCACATTGATATAATTCGTGGATAAGGTGATAAGGCTTAGAAATCCACTCATCAAATAAGTTTTGGACATGTGTAGTTCATATATTTTATATTATCTTTCCATTTTATTTAAATCGTCAAATAATGATGTCATCGCTGCATCATTATTATGTCATAAATAATTTAATTTATTTAATGTCTAAAAATTATAAAAAAAATACTATGATGTAGGAAATATTTTTATCTTTCCAATTAATATTTATAATCAAAATTTGAACTTGTGTAACCCCACTTAAAAATTGATTTATTAGAACATATCATGTTTGTGTCATTTTTACTTTTACATTAAATAAAAAGTTATTTATCTCATTTCCCAACCAATGTGGATACATGGGGTCCCCAAGTTGGCCCATGGCTTGTCTTGGTCGGCCATGACTCACCCAATAGGTGTAGGACAAGTGTCATGGTGTTTTCACATTCTTATAATATCATTTTTACCTTAAATTACACTAACTACCACTAATCGCGATTAAAAACTTAATAAGTTACTATTCAACAAAAAATTATTTTCATCCCATTGAACCACATTTTTCATACTAATTAAAACCATGTATGTCGTATTTTCAAAATTCAAAACACATTAGTGGTAAACTTTCATTTAACTGAAAAATCAGTTTGCTTGATTACCACTTAGTGGTTTCACTATTCATCAAAAATTGGAGTTTTTCAGAAAAATACCAAAACTTCAACCTAAGCTATATTTGATATTCCGAATTCAAAAATGAAGTCCGTTTTACAAAAATCAAAACATATTAGTCACATTAATTAATTTAATAATTAATTCCCACTGTCAGAGCAAATAGCGTGTTTTTATAAAACAATAAGTATCAAAAGATTGACACTAGTTTAAGTCTGATTTCAAAGTGAAATTAATTCCAACGACCACTATTGGATTTAATGGTAAAAATATTTTCTAATTTCACTTTAAAACCAATTCAAAATATAATCTAATCATATAAATAAATTAGATTAAAAAGAGGTTTTGAATTAAAATACAACATTTTACACTATTCATTAAAAAAATGAACATTATCGGAAAGATACCAAAAATTTACACAAAGTAAATTTTGATGTCCCGATTCTTAAGAAGATTTTTATTTGGTCCAATAGAATTTATAAGAGTGAAGAAAACTATATTTAATGATGGTTCTCCATTAAAAGGCGATAAGTGAACCTTTAGTGAAAACTAGGGCATATACGCCTAAAATTGAATTCTTTCCGTATTTTAAGCCTTTATTTTTTATTGGATAAATGTAAAAACATTTAAAAACATATATAATAATATTTTAGTTATTTATATCCATTCACTCCATTACAATGACTACATGTTAACTACCATTTAAAATAATATTATTTTATTATTAGAGTGCAACGTAAGATTCCCAAGAAACTCGTTGTTGCGTGTTGGGTACGCCATCGAGCATAGCGTCCCCTTTAAAGTCATTTAAATATTTTATTCACAAATATGGATAAATATAAAATGTCATATTCTTTATTTACCTGGGGTGTTACATAGTAAGTGTTGGGTGGAGCCCGCTATAGATCCTCGATACATCGGTAGGTTTCATGAGACAAATTATTGTTTTGGCACCATGCCTTGACAAAAATTTTATTTGTAGTCATGGAACAAGGCCTTGACTATGTGGTAATGATATCCAGCATTAGGCATTCTCTCATTATGAAATAATTAATTACATGTGATTATTCGACTAGTAGAATATCCAGGTGCATTTTTATATGAAAATGTTTGATTTATTTTTCCATATTATGTTCATGTTTATGTTTAAAAAGGCCGTTGCTTTTATCATACATCTTTCCAAAAAAGTTTATTGATTCTGCTAAATTATTTACCCTTGTTGGGCATCTGAGCTCACCCCTTTATTTTGTTTTATTTTACCTGGATTCCAAGAGGTGTATTATGATTGATATGCAGGGTTAAGATAAAGTGAAAAATAGAATTCTCAAATAACTATCTATGTTGTGTTTTATGTTTGAAATTTTAATGTAATGTTAATGTATGTAATCTATTTTACAAGACTGATAAACTGATCGGTCCTTAGAGACTTGATTCCTTGTAATCATGCCAATTTATTAAAATAATGCACCCACACTGGGTAACTGGGGTTGGGGCATTACAGTTGGTATGAGAGGAAGTTTAGAAATAACCTTGGAAACTATATTTAGATAAACTCTAATTAGAGAACATTACCACCAGATAAAATTTGAATATTATTATAGAATAACTTCCTAGAATTTTGGTAATATAAAGATTTTTTGAGTTTTCCAAGAATATACATCCCTTTCTAGATGTGAGCAGGTTGAGGCGGCTATGGCATAGATGTTCCTAGTGGAAAAACCCAAAAACACTTCTTTGAGCTAGACTTGAATGGAAACTGGTGCACGACAATGGGCCTTGCTTCACTCTTGGTTATGAAACTCCCGGGAAATATTCTTAGGATAATTATCGTTTTCTTTATAAACCACTTGAAGGGTTTATGAGTATATACCTCCTCAAAGAAACCATTTTTGTGATTATGGATTATATCCGTACACATTTCAATTTATGTTAGGTATTTTACATATTTGGAATTATGAATTGTGATTCATAAACTGACCTAGTGTATGCCATTGTATAGAAATGGTGCCCAATATAAGGAATGCGAACTCCAGCAAGACGTATGATCCAAAGAGTAAGAAGGATCACATATTTCATAGTATTAAGAAAAAATTTAGAAGAGAAATAATCTCCCATGTATTCTCAACATATGAAGAAATAGTATCATGTGTTAATAAGATAATTAACGAATTCTCTAAGTCTGATGGCTTTGAAGGGAAGCAAGAGAAGAAAAGGATGGAATAGAGAAAGATGGATAAAGGGAAGATGGAAAAGAAGAATTTTCCGATATGTGATAACTGTGGAAAGAATCACCATGGTAAATGCTTGAAGGGAATGAGAGTTTTTTATAAGTGCGGAGAAAAAGGACACCAAGTACGTGATTACAAGGGTAAGAATTTTTTTTCCAAATGTACAATGCTTCATCTGCAAGGCATTGGGACACTACACGAATCAATGTCTCAGTCATTAGAGTATACCTTAAATGATGCTATTGGATAATAATCAAGTTATGATACAACCTCATGTGAAGAGGAATGACTAGTGATCTTATGTTGTTAATATAGAATTATTTCATTTCAGTGTTGTATCCACAATATACTAGTTATATGAATTATGGAGATAAATAAGGATTTTACTGCAGTACTATTTTATTGAGGATTTGAGATTATATGTTTCTAAGAAAATTAACTTAGTAGTAAGACATACATTTTGGAAAATACATGGTTGAAAGAAAGGTAATACTTAATATGTTATTGATAATGAGGTAGTGATTTTGGAATAAGAGATGGTTGATTTGGATAAATTATATTGGATATTATTGACTTCCTTGAAACTGATTAATGATTTGTATATTCCATAATTGTTGGAGTTTATAAAATGTTTTGGATAGAAGAAGTATATCCTGTATTCTATAAGGAATAAGGGAGCATGAATATAATCAATAAGGTTTTATGGTAATTCAAGATATTGTGGTGTTTTAAAATAATACATGATTAAGGTTTTAACCTGTTATTACCTGGAATAAAGGATATTCATTATGTTTAACTTCCTTATAAATTTTGGACAGAGAGTTTGCATATAAGTATTTTGGATAAGTCTAAAGGTTGTAATGGATTAAGTTTAAAATTAGATTCTATTGTTATGTTTATTTTCAGATTGTTATAAAAATGACAAACCAGAGGTCAGGCGACTACTAGTCGCGTCGGGCAAGGCCATGAGACTTGAACCCACAACCAAAGAGTGACAAGGGTACATCACCTATGACTGGACTACGTGATGTACTGGTTTGTATAATTTATCTTTTTTAAATAGAAAGATAATTGAATTATAAATTCATTATTTGCGGAACCCTATATGATTAGGATAAATAGAATTTTTTTTGAAATATTTTGGAGTGAAAGATGAGTTTGTGGTAGGAATTAGTTGAAGGATGAAACTCTACTTTTCAAGTATATATATATATATATAATTTTTTCCCTCTTTTTAAGACTAAATTTTATTAACCCAATTTCTGATGTGGGTTTTCCCACAAAGGTATTTTCTATTTTCAACCTTTTGTTTTCAAAGAACAATTTCAAATTGTGTGGACGCAATTTATTGAAGGAGGGAATAATGTAACACCCCAAGATTTCATAGTACGTTATTTTTTCAATGTAATTCAATAACTTTCACTATACGCAACTTTGTGTTCAAGCGCACCACGACTTACCAAACTAGTCATTCAAAGGTAGTTATGAATATTATTAACAGAATTTTGAACTATATATAATCCTTATAATTTTAGAATCCATATTATGAGTTTCTTAGACATAATGTAAGAAATAATTCATTTTTCAGATAAAAGAAGTATTTTTCAAAAAATATACTTTTACCACCTTTTAATGGTGAACTCTTTTAAAATACAATATTTGAAACTTTTATATATTCAATTTGACAAAATAAAATTCTTCTTTATAATTGGGACATAATAATTAATTTCAATACATTTTTGGTGATTTTATGATAACTTTCATATTTGGGTGAATAGTGAAAAATACTATATTCTAACTGAAAACAAATTTTTTAATAAAAATAATTTATAGTGTTAAATTATACATTTTAATGGTTTGGAAGTATAAATAGATTATATTTTTACCATTTAATCCAATGATGGTCATTGTATGTAATTTCACGTTGAAATTGGACAAAAACAAGTGTCAATGTTTTGATAGTCATTATTTCTTAAAAATACGCTTCATGGTTTTGACAACGAGAATTAATTTTAAATTATATAATGCAACTTATATGTTTTGAAATTGGTAAAATAGAATTCATTTTTGAATTCGGAATATCAAAATTAGCTTAGGGTGATTTTTTGTATTTTTCTGAAAAGATTCATTTTTTTATGAATAGTGAAAAACACTGAGTTATTTTTTAAAACCATATTTTTATTTAAATAATTATTTATTTTATTTTAATTTATTTTATGTCCAAAAATATACATAATACCTATATAAATTCAATGTAATTAATTGGATTCAGATTATAATAATTATATATATATATAAATTTTATCGATCTTTTTACCATCTTTTACCTACCTCTTAGGAGCATTTGTAAATTAAATAAAACATAATTTTACCACTTCTGTGAGTTTAATTTCAAAATTCCAAGAATAATGGTTAATATAAAGGAGTAAAATGTGGTTCAATAAGGTAAAAATAATTTTTGGTGAATAGTAATTTTTTAACTTTTATTTACCACGGTTAAAAGTAACTATGGTAATTAAGGGTTAAAATAAAATTATTACTACCCTAACACATGTCCTAATTCTATTAGATAAGTTTAATTCGTCCAAAAAAACCTTAGGAATAAAATATGACCCTTTAGGTCCACTTGGATTAGATTAAGACATTTATTATTATTTTATTTAAAGAATATTTAAAAAAGTTAAAATCAATGTTTGATAACCAAAGCATTTTTAATAGGGTTATACATACTATAAATTTGACTATAAATATTCATCAGTAGGATAAAACGATTTACCACATAATGGTATTTTATTTTTAATTTTTAGAGATTAAATAATTAAATTTATTAATGACACAATGATGATGTAGTAATTACCTTATTAATGAATGAATCAAATAAATGGAATTATAAATATTAAAATAAATATAATTTCAATGTTTTTATGACATCCACGAATTTTTTAGGTGAATATGACATGTTAGTATTTATTAAATGTATTTTTTTGTAATAATAATTCTGTTATTATTTTATCAAAAAACAAACACCAAAGAGTGTCAAAATTGACATAAAACAGTTTTTAAAACAAATATTATATTATTAATTAATATAACAGTCCTAAAAATCTAAGGGTCAGCATAAAGACTTATATAATAATATATATGACATTAATTAACCAATTGGGGTTCGATTGGCATTTTATAGTAGGTTTATTAACCATATAATATAAAGATTCAAAGAGATGTGGTAAATGTCAAACTATTTAACTAAGAGTAAAATCTAAAAGTTAAGGTCAATATGGTAACCTAAATCTGTATAAAACCTATTGGTTGAGTTTTTTTCTAACAATACTCACATAAAATTTTAAATAATTCATTTTGGAGCCATTATAAACCAAAAATGAATTTATTATAAAATAATATTTTAAGTTTTTCTTATGGTGCCCCTCACCCCTCTTATAAATGGGAACTTCCCCTTCTCTAAAATTCAGACCTCCAAAGCCATTTTGGCTTTGCCAAACTCTGAACAAATATCCTCCAAAATATCCTATATTTATCCTAGAGTCCTTCCTTTTGTCATAAATTCAACCTAAGAATCCCTTTTGATCAAATCAAAAGGAAGAACCCGAAGAAGAGGTAATGATTTCACCACCCTCTTTCAAGTTCTCTTATTCTTCAACTTACTCTTTCTTTTTTGTTTCCATTATAAAATAATAACTGTAGTATCTTATATATATTGTGATGTTATTATAAATATGGTACAACTATGTTCATTATTCTATCCATCTTATGAATGATAATGTCACCATGTGTGTGTACGTACGGCTTACCGTCTCCACGCCGTGGTGCAATTTTTTATTCAACACTATCTTATTTGAATGGATATAATGATGAGAAATATGTATATAAATAATGAATATAACAATCTAATGTGTCTAGAAAATTAATATACCATCCAATTCTACACCTTTATGGAAATGATATTGTCGCTCGTGCGTACGTACGGATTATCGTCTCCACGACGAGATGAGATTCATTTCCACGTTCACCATTCATCGACGATTATAAAAAAAAATATTGCTAATAAGTATGTAATATATGACATAATAATGCTACTGGAGATATATATATATATTTATATATATAATTACTTACATATATCTTAATCACTTAGTTCTGTTCAATACGATATGAAAACGAAAACATCGTTTATGCGTACGTACGGACTACCGTCTCCATAAATGGTGTTTTCCATTTAATATTTATGTCTATTATACATATTTATATTATAAATATATATGATATATAAATAATGTTATATATTTTGGAAGTATTTAAATCATGATCTAAGTGATACAATCAAGAGTAACAAGTTAAAACACGTACGACTAAGAAAGCGATTATTGCCTGAAATGTGAATTTAACATGGAAATTATTATTAAATGGGTAGTATAAAGTCATAAATGAATCTTGTATGATATAATAAATATTAATATGGTTTTGGTATAATTTTATAAAATACTATGATCTTCATATAGGAGGTTAAACAAACCCTCGACTAAAGGAAAGTGCAAGGTAAGGGTTAATTTCTCAATCTCATTATTATCCAAGATTGTTTATGTGTAAGTATTTACTGGGAAATTTTTATCATCCATGTCCATTTATCATAAAAATGATTTCAGTATGAATATTTTAAGTATTTATTAATGGTAGACTTTATCAAGATCATAATTTTAAATTTTTTAAGGATTTATCATTTTAAATATATTTAATTAATGTCCATGTTTTCAAAATAATTTTAAGGATTTATTTATATGAACATGAATGTTTTGAAATGATAATTCGTTTCAAAAGTTTCAAAGTGGTATGGGAAACTTTTATTCAGAAATATCTTTTAAATTACTTCCTTTATAAATGTGTGACTTTTAAATGATTTTACAAAAAGGATATTTCTATCAAAACGTTTTAGTCATCATTTTCAACTATGCCAGCATCCTTTACTGAATATTATTTTTGATTCAGGTAGAATTATTATAATACAATATTACATATTGTATTGAATGAGTTATGATATGTTTGACTGTGGATGTTCTATTTTTATACCATTCATGGTTTATATTTAATGTATTAACATTTTTTATGCTAGTTTTAATACGAATGTCTATGTTATGTTTCAAATTTTTTATATGATGAATGTAGTGGACTTAGTAAGTGACGGGTGGAGCCTGCTATAGCTCCTCGATGCATCGGTAGGTCTCATGAGAGAAAATAGTGTCTTGGCATAAGGCCTTGACAAAAATTTTATTTGTAGTCTTGGCACAAGGCCTTGAATTTATGGTAATGATGTCCAGCGTTAGGCATTCCCTCATTATGAAATTAGTTATTACATGTGATTATTCGACGAGTAGAATATCCATGTGCTTGTTTATATGGTAATGTTTGATTTATTTTTACCATATTATGTTCAATTTTATGTTTAAAAAGGTTGTTTTTTTATTACACATCTTTTCTAAAAAGTTTATAGATTCTGCTAAATTATTTACCCTTACTGGACATCTGAGCTTACCCCATTATGATGTTTTATTTTCCCAGGATTCCAAGAGGTGTATTATGATTGATATGCAGGGTTAAGCTAAAGAGAATAATTGAATTCTCAAAGAACTATCTATGTTGTGTTTTATTTTATAAATTATAATGTAAAGTTAATGTATGTAATCTATTTTCCAAGACTTATAAACTGATCGGTCCTTCAGGATTTGATTCCTTGTAATCATGGCAATGTATTAAAATAATGCACCGAATCTGGGTAATTGGGGTCGGGGCGTTACAATGTCGAACTCCATTTTTTTGGGATGAAGTAGGGTAAAGGAAGATGATGGGACTAGAATTGGTAGAAGAGATGGAAGAGAAAGTTTTGTTGATTCGGAAGCACATGGGAATAGCTCAGAGTAGGAAGAAAAGTTATGTAGACAACAAGAGGAATGATATTTCTTTCAAGGTTGATGATCATGTTTTTCTCAAATTTTCTCCATAGAAAAGTGTGATGCGTTTTGGTAAGAAGGAAAGTTGAGTCTGGGCTTTATTAAACCCTATGAAATCTTCGATAATGTTGGATGAGTTGTGTACAGAGTGGCTTTACCTCCAATTTTATCCCAGGTACACAATGTTTTTCATGTTTCAAAGTTGAGAAAGTATATGTCGGATCCATCTCTTGTTTTGAGCCATGATATAGTTCAATTGGAAGAGAATCTCTCTTATGAGGAATAACCAGTCTTGTTTCTTGATCAAATAAAGAAAATGTTGCAGAATAAGGTAATTCATCAGGAAAAGGTTTTGTGGAAAAACTATATGGTTGAAGAGGCAATATGGAAATCTGAAAATGCTATGAGGGATAAATACCCCCACTTGTTTGATAAGTGATTAAAATTGCGAAGACGCAATTCCCAAAATGGGTGAAGGATGTAACATTCTGGGTAGATAAAGAATATAACATTTTTATATTTATTAATATTTGTGAATTAAATATTAATTTTACTTTAAAGAGGATGCTATGATTGATGGCATACCCGATACGCAACAATGGGTTTCTTTGAAATCATATGTTGCACACTAATAATATAATAATAGTATTTTAAGTGGTATTTAACGCCTAGCCATTCTGTTGGCCAGAATGAGTAGAACTAACTAAAATAGGATTATACATGTTTTTTAAAATATTTTACATTTATCCAATAAATTTTAGAGGCTTAAAATGAGAATGAATTCAATTTTAGGTACAAAATACACTAATATTCTTTAAAAGGTAGATTTACCGCCTTTTGATGGACAACTGATTTTAAATCTATTTTTTATAACTTTTATATTTTATATTGGAAAAAATAAAATCCTTCTTTAGATTCAGGATATCAAAATTTACTTTGGGTAAAATTTTGGTATTTTTATGATAAAATTTATTTTTAATGAATAGGGAAAAATACTGTATTTTAATTCAAAACTACATTTTAATCTAATATATTTATATTGTTAGATTATATTTTTAATTGGTTTAAAATTTTAATAAGAATATATTGTTACCATTTAATCCAATTTTGGTCATTTTAAGTAATTCCAATCTGAAATTGGACATAAACAACTATCAATATTTTGATAGTTATTATTTATTAAAAACACGCTTTTTTGTTTTGACAGCGGGAATTAATTTTAAATTAATTTATTCCACTTCTATGTATTGAATTTGGAAAAATGTATTCCATGTTTGGAATCATTATGTCCAAATTTTGTAAATAGGTAACTTTTATTTTTAGACATTATGAATATTTACTTCTGTAAAAGTTTTATTTACCATGGTTAAAGGGTAAATCTGGTAAATAAGAGTAACAAAATATTATTATAATTATATTAAATTACCCTAACATGTGTCTTAATCCTATTTTTTGATGCATGTTTGACCATGGTCATCCTTGGGTCGATTTGGGGACCCCATGGATCCACATGAGAGTAATAATGGCACTTTATATTAATTAATTTAAAGTGAAGACAAAAATGACATAAACAAATATCTTTTAGTAAAGAAATTTTTACATGGGGTTATATAAGTTATCTCTTAAAATATAAATATTCATTAGAAATCTAAAAAAATTTCCTTCATCATGGTATTTTTCTATAATTTTTATACATCAAAGAAATAAAATTATTTATGACACAATAATGATGCAATGTTTACCTCATTAATGAATGATTTAAATAAATAAGATTATAAAAATTAAAAAAATATCCAAAACCTATCCAATTACTAATAGATTATTTTATTTAGAATATGAGTCATCTTATCTTATACATTAATGTGTTTTGGAATTTTTGAAACCGAAGATAAGTTTATAATAAAATAATATTTTCAAACTCTCCTAAAGAGCCCCTCCTCCCCTTATAAAATGTCATCACCTCTAACCCATTACTCACACCTCTCAATCCCCCTTGGATCATCCAATATCGATCTAAATAAGCTTTAAAGATAACTATCTTACACCTAGAATCATCACCTTAGGCAAAAGGAACTATAATAAATCTTTTTCATTCAAACCAAAGAGAGTTACCCGATTTAAAGGTAACGTTATCTCTTAAATTGTTTTCATTTATTTTACTTCTACAACCACCTAAATTACTTTTATTAATTTATTTTATAACAAAACTAGTATACTTAATATAATAGTTTTTTTATGAGAAGTATTCTAACTAAACTTACACACACCTCCATCTAATGGGTAAAGAACATATTGTTTCCGTGGATGACGAACTACTGCCTCACGAAACGATGATTGTTCAAATATCTTCAATCACCTCTCATGGTGGCCATTATAATGGAAATATATTTATATATGATATATATTATGTTTATGGTTTCTCTATGCTTCTGTATTTTCCATTTATATCATACCTTTATGGTTTTTATGGTTTGCATAATGGGTAAACACGATAATTTTATTTTTGGAAGTGTAGACTACTGCCCCTTAAAGTGATATGACTCATTCATACCATAAATGAGATGTATAAAGGATAGAGTTAATTAAATTATATGTGATATCATACTATAATTATAATATACCTATGTATCATTATGTTTTCATTGCATTAAAATACGAAATAGAAATGAAAGTAGCGTTCATTAGTACGTACGGCTTTCCGTCTCCATGAATGGTGCATTTTATTTCTTACCTCCAAATGTTATGTAAAAATATAAATACATATATATAATATATATATATGATATATATGGTAGATAAATCATGAATATCATTATAGAGATAATGGAATTTTGACCACATGAACAACTTGTAATTATAAGAAGGTCATTTTTTTACTCAAGTACCAAATATTGACAAAGTTCCATTATTAAATTAAATGAATAAAAATGTTTATAACATTGAAATAAGTGATATAAAAAGAATAATAAACTTCAAAAAGGTTCTTAAGAAAGTATAAATTAACATTAGTTTGTTATTCAAGAGATTACAGAATGATCGAGTCAAGTCGGACACAAGGTAAGAGACTTCGTCTCAATCTCCTTTCATTGAGGCATATTTTCTTTTATACAAGACATTATTTTATATGGTATATTAAAAGCTTTGAATTTTCATTTCATTAAAATGGAATCTTTTCTCTACGAATCACTTTACTAAATGAAAAAAAGGAATGTTTCTTTTTAATGTAAGCGATGATAATGATCTTTCCCGCCGCTGTGAGTATTATTTGATCTTTGGATTACTTAAAAAGCCGTTATATTTTTAAAAGGAAAATAAATACAATAGAATCTTTTAAGTATTTTGGTATTGAAAATGGTTTTTATAATGGAATCGTTATGTGAATATATTTAAATGATACATTTTGATTGAAATTTGGAAATTTTATCTTTCATTTATGTTTGTTTTATGTGTTATGAATATGTTTTTGTTCTTGGGAATTGTTTACGTATACAGGTGGTTCGGTGATAAACCTATTGTGGGTGAGCCCGATATAGCTCTCCAATTAACTAGGTAATGTGACGGAGGTAAACGTGAATTTTTCTCCTAGTATATTTAAGGAATATACTGTGATGGGTATTCCAACAAAACTCCCTATGTAGCTGTGATAGCTAAAATATAAGTATGATATGGGAGCCACAAGATACCTTTATGATTTATTATTTCCAATTGATTTCATGAGGTATGATAAAGAGATTATGTAATGCATGTATTGATGAACTAATGTTTTCTTTCATTGTTTTATAACCCTTACTGATCTTTTTATTTTCATCCAATGTTTTGAAATGTTTTTCACAAGACATTAAGTGATTAGCATCAACGATGGGATCAAGGAAAAGTCATGCTGTCTAAAACATGGAACTGTACATGACTCTATTTTTCAAGAGTCTTTATTTTATAAAAAAATGGAAACTAAGTAGAAGTGTCTACTTTGTAATTTTTGAGATGCAATGTAATAGTTATGGCCTAATTCTCTAAAAATCTAAACCTGAAAATATCCTCGATGTAAATTATTCATTTAATTCAAGATTATGTAATGTTTTAAGGTCAGGTCCTTATAGTAGGTGCTCACTATCTGAATAAAAGGTGCAGCTGAAAAGAAAAAAGGATCAGATCAAAGGCCACCATAGATAAAAGTTGATCAGACCTGGAGAATTATGTTGACTGTAGATCTGAGAACTGTAGGATATATCCTTACCTTCATCGCACCTAAGAGAGTAAGGATAGTAGCATGCCAACGGTGGAGAGACTACCACACATCTCAAGACCTAAAAAGGCCATCGTCATCATCGTCGAGTCACATGGGCCGCCACAAATTTGGTGTAACATCCTGGATCTGGGTACCACTCAACGGGTGCCCCGAACCCAGTTGGTCACATGACCACAAGTGCATTTCCCAAAATGCTAGAGGCTGCCAACTAGCAGTGAGGGCCTAGGTCTAATAGTAGGGAAACTATGCTCTCGTTTGTAAAAGTGTAGCATAGTGGGAAAAATAAACATACAAAAAGCAGAAGAAGTAAACAATAAAAAGATGAAATGACAACGCTGATGAAGAAAAAGATAACCAACAATCATATATATATATATATGATGGAGATTCAATATGTCCTCTTTATAAAAAAGTAGTCAAAACAGGATACACAACAATAAAATACAATATAGAACAAGGTACCAAGTACAGCAAAGCAAACTAAAATAGTGCAATAGGAACTCTGCAGCATCGCATGCCTAAGCTCGATCCCATGCTCTTCTAATCCACTACAACAATAATGTACTTGTATAGGGACCCTTTACCTTATCGACACCTATAGAAATATAATCAATTTGGGCCCATGACATGACTCAAACAGGATGTGAGAAATAAATCCCAGTAGGCAACCACCAAATGCCCGTGCCCCAACTGTCAGTGAAAATGTGCAAAAAAAAGTGTGGAATAATAAAATGCAGTAAACTAGGTAGTACTCAAAAGTAACTATCTCTACCAATTAAATTTCTATTTTATTAATTATTTATCAATTCCATGCTTTTGATTTATCTTTGGAGGTTCAACATAAGAAATCACCCCAGTGAATATTCAATGTAAACATTGTCCTCAAACATGAAAACCTATACCCTTAGGCAAGCAGAATCAAAACCCACCAGTGACTGCCCACATGCATAACGAATATTTCCCTTAGGAATACGAGATGTCGACCTCAGGAACAGAATGTACTGCCCACATGCATGAGAAAAGCTACTCTCAGGCTAAACAAAACACTGCCCTTGGGCTAAACAAAACACTACCCTCATGCTAAACAAAACACTACCCTCAGGCTAAGAAAAACACTTCCCTCGGGGTAAGAAAGTAACCAGGCCAAGCCCAACGCATTAGAAAGTAATAAATATGTTTCCTATCAAGAAAACCCAAAACATCCTATCATTACGGCATGTCTACGAGTATCCTGGTCAAATGGCTAAACAAGGGGAACACACCCACGGGATGGCCCTGGATCCAAGAAATGATCTGAAATAGCAGTATATATTTATCATTAGATTATATATGCAATTCGAGATATCTTATCAGGTAAGGCCTCAGCCACATGACACCCCAAATATGGGAGCGTAGCACAACGGTAAACAAAAACAAGTCAAAAGTTGGAAATAAACACCATACCACCTACCTCGATCTCCTCTGATTGATATACATGAACGATGCCTCTCAAAACAACCGAGAAGGACGTAGATCTGGGATACAAATTTATCCATTCAAACTCAAATAACTTCCATGATGAAAATAATTGGAAGGAAATACTCAAGGAGAGGAAAGTTATACCTGCGCGGTCCAAATGAGATCGTTTGTGGAATGATCGGAGTTCCAGTGAGCGTTCGGGAGATCCTCCAAGACTAGGCCTCCTCTCCCGGACTCCTAATGAGTTTCCTACCTCATATACTGAATGAGGTGGCTAATTCTTACTTTTAACAAAAAAACATAACTACACGACGTGTACTCTCAAGTACACGGTGTGCAATTTCTTTTTTAACTGTTCACTGGTAGCAACTCTCCACTTCCTTACTATTCAACTACTGACTGATTACACGGTGTGTAATACTAAGTACACAGTGTGTACTATCCATTTTACTATTCATCTGGTAGCTACTCTCCACTCCCATTCTGTTCACTTGCCGACTGATTACACGACATGTATTACTAAGTACACGGCGTGTAGTTAGTTTTTACACCCTGAATCACCGAAAAGCCTACACACCTTCTATTCTCATCCCACACGACCAAAGTACATGCCGTGTAGAAAAGTACACAGCATGTACCCATAAATTTGGGATCTCCCCCCCCCCATTTTCTATATTTTCTAAAAAACATTAAAGGAAGAGGAAAATAAGAAACTCATACCTCATGAATAAGAAATGGGTTCTTAAAAACTTCCCCCCTTAAAAACAATTCGTCCCCGGATCTCCCTTCCAATGGTAGTGAAGATACCGTTAAGAACAACTCTGGCCACTGAGCACTACATCGGTCTCCCACTCCTAGGTTTCATCCTACACTCGGCCATGCTGCCATAGAACCCGTACGAGAGGAACTGACCGGCCTCAGAGACACTATGTGCTCCTATCAACAATATTAATCGGATGCTCCTCAAAGGATGAATCAACATGAAGTTCAACCTCCTCAGGTAGAAAAATGTGAGATATGTTTGAGTGATAATGGTGCAGCTGAGATATGTGGAAGACTTCGTGCATGGCCTGGTACATATGCGGTATATTTAACCAATATGAAACCAGCCCGAATCTCTCTAGAATATTAAATATCCCCACATAACTCAGTGATTGTTTACCATTTCTCCTAATCCACCTGTGTCCCAACCTCGGCGAAACACGTATAAAAACCTGATCCCCGACCACGAACTCCAAGGGTCGTCTGTGGCGACTAGAATAATATTTCTGATGAGACTATGCAATAGCAATCCACTTATGAATCAAATGGACCTGATCTGAAGTCTCCTACATGAGGAATGGTCACAGTAAAGCTGCCTCACCTACCTCAAACCAGCACATGGATGATCGGCATGGACTACCATATAAAGCCTCGTTAGGTTCCATCTCAGTAGTTTCTTGAAAATTATTATTGTTGGAAAACTCAACCAAGGGTATGTTCTTCTCCCAGGAGCCCCAAAAATCTAGGACACAAGCATGAAGCATTTCCTCCAGCACTTGTACTGTACGCTCTAACTGTCCATCAGTATGAGGGTGGTAAGATGTGCTCAGAAGCACCTATGTACCCAGTACCCTCGAAAAGATCTTCCAGAAACGAGACATAAAATGGCCATCCCTATCTGAAATTATAGAACAAGAGACCCCATGAAGACGTACTACCTCTATGATATAAAACTTCCCGAGATCTTCAACACTGAAGGTCTCCTTGATCGGAAAAAAGTGATCAACCTTCGTAAGTCTGTCCACAACAACCCGTACGATATCATTGCCTCGAGGTGACCTTGGCAACCCGGTCACGAAGTCCATCGCGACCTCATCCCATTTCCACTCTGGAATGGTAATCCACTGTTCCAGATGGCCTCTGATGCTCTGCCTTCACCTAATGATAGGTGGAACATCTCGTAACAAAACTAGCTACCTCTCTTTTCATACCCGACCACCAATACTGACGTCTCATGTCACGATACATTTTGGTAACTTCAGGAAGCACTACCCAAGATGAAGCATGAAACTACCGCATCAAATCCTTGCATATAACCCCTAGAACCCACACTCGTCCATGGATATGTAGTACCTCATCATTGCCTATTTTCCAACTAGGAGGAGGGTCCTCACTTGCCACCGACTCTCGTAGAACTAGGCCTTCTAAATCTGATAGTTGTCTCATCCTCACTCTATCCAAGAGGGTATAAGTCACACCTAAAGATGAAAGATAGGCTTGACCCTGACTATCTTACACCTCCAAATGCATATCACAGAACAAGGCCATGAGCTTCCACTCACCACTAGCCTCCTGCACTACCTGTATCTGAGTCCTCCTACTTAGTGCATCAACAACTGTATTACCCTTACTAGGTGTATAAGCAAGCTCAATGTCAAAGGACCGAAGGTATTCAACCCACCTTCACTGTCTCAAGTTCAAGTAACGTTGGGTAAAGATGTATTTAAAACTTTTGTGTTCAGTAAACACCACAAAATGTTCTCCCAAATGATTATGTCTCTAACAGCATAACACATGAACAATTAAAGCCAAATCGAGATCATGTGTCGAGTAAATCCTCTAATGTGGCCTCAACTGCTGAGATCCATATTCCACTACTTGATCACCCTGCATCAACACTAGTCCTAGCCCAATACCTGATGCATCACAGAAAACTATATAGCTCTTCATTGATCTGGAAGTATCTGGACTGGTGCTGATGTCAACCTTCCCTTCAGCTCTTGAAAGGCTGTCTCGCAAGCTTCTGACCAAAAATATTTGATACCCTTCTTAGTCAAACTCATCAACGGAATTTATAACTGGGAGAAGACTAATATAAAGCGTCTGTAGTAACTTGACATCCCCAAGAAAGTCCGTATTTCAAACACATTTTTAGGATGTTCCTAGGAAACTACTGCTATCACTTTCTCTAGGTCTACTGAAACTCCTCCCTATGAGATAATATGACCCAGGAAGTGTACCTGGTCCATCCAAAAGTTTCATTTTGAGAGCTTAGCATATAACTGATTCTGTCCCCGTGTACTCAGTATGATCTCAAGATGGGTGGCATGGTCATGTCGGGTGTGAGAGTAAACCAAGATATTGTCCATGAAGTCTACCATGAATGAATCCAGATATGGGTGGAACACATGATTCATTAGAGCCATGAAAACTGCTGTCGCGTTTGAGAGTCCAAACGGCATGACCATGTACTCATATAGAACATATCTCCTCCTAAAAGCTGTAAGCGGTATATTCGATGGTATAACACACAACGGACGATATCAGGATCTCAAGTCAGTATTTGAGAACACTCGTGATCCTCTAAGTTGATCAAAAAGATCATCAATCCTCGGTAAGGGATATCGGTTCTTAACCATCAACTGGTTCAGTTTTTGATAATCCACATAGATTCTTAGGGTACCATTTGCCTTCTTCCCGAACAGGACATGCGAACCCCAAGGAGAAGTACAGGTTCAGATGAAACCCTTTGTCTGTAACTCCTCTATCTGCCTCTTGAGCTCCTCCAATTCTGGTGTATCCATCCTATAAGGAGGAATGAACACTGGTGCCACTCCTGGCACTATCTAAATTAATAAATCTACCACTCGCTCTGGAGGTAGACCTAAAAAGTCATCCGGGAAGACATCCCTGAAGCGATTAACCACTGGAGGGAAATCCCTCTAACAAGTTCTCTAGTCATCCCGATATAGGCTCGCAATCTGGGCTATCACTCCACCTCACCCACGATGTTGGGGTCCAGCTCGACTTGCCTGGAAATCCCATTTTCCCTTTTATAGAAACTCTTCTCCCTCTGGTGACGTGAAACTCACCCTATGATGATAGAAATCCACAATGGCTCGGAAGGGTACCAACCAGTCCATCCCAAGAATGACGTCATAGCACATAATTTCTTATACATAGAGGTCCCATATAAAGTGACACCCAACAAACTCAAGGGGGCACACCTTGCACTAACGCACACCTGCCGTTCTAATTCTCTACGGAGTGTCTATCATCATGATATCTGAAGAAGAAGAATCAGAGAGCCCAAGGATATCTACAAAGGGACCATATGTAAAGCTATGTGTAGAACCACTATCGAAAAGTACTGAATACAAAACAAAAGAAACTAGAATAGTACCTCTAATAGTGGAAGGTCCGGGATCCTGCTCCTGTTGGGTCTGTTGGACTGCATATGCCTGCCTAGTGTCGCGAACCTACGACATAGCCTGGCTACCCTAAGCTGACCCGCCCTGCTGTCTCTGTGATCCTGGTGTCTAGCTACCATGTCCACGACCACCTGCTCATCCTGAACGTCCTAATGTATTCCAATTCCCAGGATGGTAAGAAGTTTCTGGCCCTACACCTGCATGCATAGTCTGCACATAAACCCCTCTCACTAGTCACTGGTGGAAACACCCTACAAAAATGCTGAATATGACCCATATTTTCGTAAGCTCGGCACTCCACTGGGTCATGTGGACACTGAGGTATCTTTAGCCCCTCTTTACCTCACTGGTAGCACAAGACCTGACCACCTAAAGAATTATTCTGGCTAGTACTTCCACCGTAAGAGAAATACATCTGCCTCTTCCTCTTGCTAGTAGAAATAGTACTAGAAACCAGTGTCGAACCACCCTGGTTCGTACTACAAGCTTCCCATAGGTTCCAATCAGTAATCAACACCTGGTTCACAATAGAATGCATTTTAGGCAAGATGAAAACATTCAATAGTGCTCGGATGTCATATCGAAGACCATACTCAAAGTGTCTATCCCTCAAAGCCTCATCACCCACCAGAACAGGTTAAAAAAGTCGTAGCTTGGTGAAGCGGGCAGAATAGTCCATCACTAACATGGCTCCCTACAGCAGATTCATGAACTCTCAAGCTCAATCTTCCCTTAGCATCTCCAGAATAAAGAATTCATAGAATACCGCCTGAAAATATTCCCACGCCATGTCTAGGTGATGCTCTGTCCGGGTGGTAACATCCCACCACCTTTTGGCGGAATCACGCAGCATGTAAGTCATGAGCTTGACCCTCCTCCCAGGAGGAATCTACAGATACTCAAAGATAGTCTACAATAAATCAATCCAGGACTACGTAGCCTATCGTTTGCCATACCTTTAAAACGTAGGTGGATGCTGCTGCTGGAATATACATGTCAGCTCTGCCATAGATGTGGCAGCTGGCGGTGCTCCCTGGAAGGTCTGCATTAACCGCATGAAGCCTTCACGAAACTGTGTATCCGCGCCTGTGTCTGGTATAACGGATGGAACCAAATCTGGCACTTCTGGAGGATCCATCGGTAGCCTATGGTCCACCATCTCTGGAGTATAATCCTTGTTTCTCTCTTGGTGAAAACAGGTGGTCATCTCGGTGGCATAAATCTACAAGGTCAAACACATGCCTTAGACTATGCACATCAAGGACTAATAACTGGAAATGTAAGAAGGGAATAGGAATAGAAAACATTCATGTTTTACAAAACAAGACTACACAGCATGTATAATAACTACACGGTGTGTTCCCGTATGTATCTCACATGGGTGTGTACTTCTGTCAGAACTAGTCATGCAACACCCCAAACACACGACGCGTTGTCCGCACACACGACGTGTTCTTGAATTTTCTTCCCATGCCCGAGTCCTTCTACATTGATAATCCACACGACTCTCTTTTGAACGAGACTACACTGCATGTATAAGGCCTAAACGACGTGAACCCTTAATCCCTTACATGGTTGTGTTTTGATGCAGTCCTGGGCATGTCTCAACCCCAGGTACATGGCATGTTACACCCGCACACGGTGTGTACATCACCCCACCTCCCCAGCCACATGAAAAAATCCACATGGACTCTCATTGGTCAAGACTACATGACATGTACCATAGGTACAAGGCGTGTACTAGATGAGCTTCATCAACTCGTTTTTTTCAAGACACGGCCGGATACACAGCTCACACTACACAGCGTGTTCTAGATGGACACGGCATGTACTAGAAAGGATAACACTAACTCGTGTTGTTATTTACATTGCTGGATTCCCAAATTACACTATACGACATGTTTGGAAGTGACATGGTGTGTTTAAGTGAAGATTTATACATCCATTTTGTAAGTCACATGGGCGGACACAGGGTCAATACGACACGATGTTTACAACCGGTACATGGTGTGCTACCTCTAGAGTTTTCCCATCCTATGTTTCAGCCAACACTACCTATGACATGGTTAGAAACTACACAACATGTACATAGGGTACCCAGAGTGTACTTAATTTTTTTTTCATTTCTTCTTGAATAGAGGAGTACATAGCATGTGTTCATAGAACTACACGCCGTGTTGTCTGGGTTTCTAGATAGTAGACCTCAAAGACTACTCTGTTTCCCCTTCTCCCTTAAATTTGAAGCATCGGTATGCCAAATTCCAATACATGGGGGCCCATACTCCCCGCGAACCAAAGTTTAGCACCCGACTTTTCACATTATAGTACAAAACACAACAAAAATCTAGATCATGATCCGCTAAATTCCCATCCAAGAGAGACCACACTTCTCATGAACCAAAGTTTAGCGTCCATCAATACAACCATATCATGTACCAAAACCCTATCAAAAGTAGGCGTATCTAACAAGGTACCTATCAAAATAGAATGAATATTCTAGAACATCATCTATCCCAACTACATGCAATTTCTAATGCACCTACATGGCTTGGAAACTATTCATGGCATGTGATTCTAAAATTTTCCTAAATGGTGCATGAGATGGTATACCCTCATCTAATCAGGATATGACTAAATATAACCCAGTATAAAAATATAAACAGCACACCACAAGTGCGTAACCCAATGGTGAAAATCAGATCAACTGTAAAGTGCAAAATCAATAAAATTGAAACACGAGGTAAATTGGATTTTCCCTATACATGGGTTAGCTACTTCTGGGTAAAAATTATTACCAAATACCAATTCCATCCTATCCCTAACTATAGGATCCAAATAGTATGTCAAAGAAAATAAATTCCTTTGATATCACTTTGTAATGTCCGAGATCCGGGTGCCACTCAAGGGGTTCCCGAACCCGGTTGGTCACATGACCACAAGCGCATTTCCCCAAATTCCAGAGGCTACTGACTAGCAGCGATTGCCTAGGTTTAATAGTGGGGAAACTATGCCCTCATTTTTTAAAGTGTAGCACAGTGAAAAAATATAAACATACAAAAAGTGGAAGCAGTAAACAATACAGAGATGAAAGGAGAATGGTACTGAAGAAAAAGATAACCAACAATCATATATATATATATATGTTGATGAAATATGTCTTTTTTATAAAAAAGAAGTCAAAAAAGTATACACTTCAATCAAATACAATACAGTACAAGGTACCTAGTACAACAAAGAAAACTAAAAAATCACAATAGGAACTTAGCATCATCACAAGCCTAAGCTCGGTCCCATGCTCTCCTACTCCTCTGCATAATCATGTACCTGCATAGGGACCCTTTCCCTTATCGAGACATGCAGAAATATAATCTATTTGGGTCCAAGACATGACCTAAATAGGGTGTTAGAAATAAATCCTAGTAGGAAACCACCAAACTCCAGTGCCCCAACTATTAGTGAAAATGTGCAACCACAGTGTGCAATAATAAAATGTAGTAAACTAGGGAACACTCAAAAGTAACTATCTCTACTAGTTAAATTTCCATTTAATAATTATTTATCAATTTTAATCTTGTGCTATAGCTTGGTAGGTACAACCTAAGAAATCACCCTAGTGAATATTCAAAGTAAACATTGTCCTGAGACATGAAAATCCTTACCCTCAGGTAAGAAAAATAAAAAACTGCAGGTGACTACCCACCGGAATAATGAATATCACCCTCAGGCTTACGATATGTCTCCCTCAGGCATATAATCTACTTCCCATAGGCATGAGAAATTATGATTTTAGGCTAAACAAAACATTTCCCTCAGGTTAAACAAAACACTACCCTCAGGCTAAACAAAACACTACCCTCCGGATAAGCAAAACACTTCCCTCAAGAGCCACTTTGGTGGTGGCATGGTGGTGAAGGAGTGTGGTACAACAATTCCGTTCATTGGGAGGTTCAGGGTTCAAATAATGGGAGTCCACTTTCTGGGCGAACCTATCCCCTGAGATCCACCCACCTTGTCGGGTCGCTCAGTCCCAAATGGGTGGTCAAAATGAGGTGTGGCCCAATGCGCTTATGGATTTCTTTGACGAACCATCACCGATCGGGTTGTCACCCTCTAAGATGCTCTTCCATCTCATCTATCAATGAATCCTCCCCCGGCTGGGGCTCTTCCTCAGGGCACCAACCTATTTGTGGGGGAGGGGGCTACCCATGTGTGGAGGTTTCAAAAAGGCCACACATGGGAATTCCCTTCAAAAAAAGAAAAAAACACTACCATCAGGCTAAGAAAGTAAACGGGGTGATATAAACACATAATCAAGTAATAAATATGTTTCCTCTCAAGAAAACCCAAAAAATGGTATCATTATGGCATACCCATGGGTATCCTTGTGAGAAGGATAAACAAGGGAAATTCCCCCATGGGGTGGCCCTAGATCCAAGCAATGATCCCAAACAGTAGTTCATATTTATCATTATATTGTGTATGCAATTCTAGATATCTTATCAGCTAAGGCCTCAACCACATGACACCCCAAACATGGGTGCGTAGCATGATGGTACACAAAAACAACTCAACAGTTGAAAATAAATGCCAGACCACTTACCTCGATCTCCTCTGATCGATATACGTGAACGACTCCTCCCAAAACAAACAAAAAGGATGTAAATCTAGGATAAAAATTTATCCATTAATACTCAAATAACTTCCCTTAGGGAAATAATTGGAATGAAATACTCAAGGAGAGGGAAGGCCTTACCCGTGCGGTCCAAACGAGATCATCGGCACAAAGATCAGAGCTCCAGTGAGCGTTTGGGAGCTCCTCTAAGCCTCGACCTCCTCTCCCAGGCTCCTAACATGTTTCCTACCTCCTATGCCGAATGAGGAGGCTACTACCTATTTTCAATGAAAAAAATAACTACACAGCGTGTACTATCAAGTACACAGCATGTACTTTCTTTTTAACTATTCACTGGCTGTAACTCCCCACCACCTTACTGTTCAACTATTTACTAATTACACGGTGTGTAATACTATGTACACGATGTGTACTATCTGTTTTACTATTCATATGGCGTCTACTCTCTACTTCCTTATATGTCACTTGTTGACTGATTACACAATGTGTATTACTAAGCACACAACATGTAGTTTGTTTTTACACCCTAAATCGCCAACAGCCTACACACCCTATATTCTCATCCCACACATCTAAAGTACACAGCGTGTAGAAAATTACATGACGTGTACCCATAAATTTGGGATTTTCCCCCCATTTTCCTTATTTTCTCAAAAACATTCAAGGAAGAGGAAAAGAAGAAACATGTACCTTAAGAATAAGAACCAGGTTCTTACATCTGGAAACTCTTTCCTAGTTCTCTCTTGTTGGCTAAATAATGCTGAAACACCTTTGAAAATATGTTACCGCATCCTATTATATATACAGAATGTCCATATCATTAATTAATTTTGTCAAATTACAAATTTTTCATCCATTAATATTGATAATTAACTCATTATTATTGATAGGATAAAATACCACTTGATGTTGAATTAAATCACTCCATTAATAATTTTCTCTCTCCTAAATAATTGTACTGAATCACAATAATCTCCCCTATCACCATGTCAATGAAAAGAAAACATCCAAAAAACACATTTGGAAAGAAAACAGGTCTTCATCTCACCAACCATCATCATTTCAAAAAAATAATAATGACACCCTTTTGTAATTGTGGTAAAAAACTATCTACTCCCCCCATAAAAAGAAATCCAAACGTCGATGTCTTTTTCAAAATTGTACCTACACCATCATGCGGAACAAGACTAAAACCAGAAACATCTAGCTCCCCCATATATGTGATCCCTTCATATGGTAGTAGGTATCATTCAAAAAACCATATAACTATAATTGGAATCCATAATTCTCGTGTTAACTTTAAAACCTGATTCTTCACCTTTGATAATAGATGTTGGGAAAGATACCATGCAACGAATTCACACAACGTCAAAATAAATCGATATAGGAAATCAATTCATTCCATTCAAACAAGACTGAAAAACTAAAGCATATGCTCAATGACCAAATATATATGTACAAAAAAAATGTTGACACCAGAAATTGTATCATGGGGAAGACAAAAGGGAAAAACTGTGGTACCTAGTCCACAAAGAAGGCTCCACTAATAATCAAGAGAATAATGTATAGACTCCCAAAGATGAGTCAGATATCCAAAATAATAATTAGATAAAATAGTGGATCAATGGTTGAAAGAAAATGCAGTCTAAAGCTATCCTAAAATGAGGAATACGACCTAATAAATAAACTCAAATAGATTTTACTAAGTAAAGAAGCTGTTAGTTGTCTAAATAAAATGTGTAGATGAAAAAGGAACAAGGATCATATGAAAGACCACTGTAGATGAAATACAATTAGTGTCGAAGAATTTGGCTGGTTTCAGTTATGAGAACTAATGAATATAACCTTAACTCCACTATGCTAAATATTGTGAGGAGATCCATACGTTGGGGTAGAGAGACTTTCTCATGTCTCAATCCATAATAAAGACATATTTTTCATCATCATCAGGTCACACAGGCCACAAAAAGTATGGAAACCCCTTCTCAATTATCTCTTGTGAGCTATATCATGCTCGAATACCTTTGAAAATATTTTACCGTATCTTCTTATAAAGACACCAAGTCCATATTTCCAATTAATGCAGTCAATATTTATTTTTATGCACACATATATTTGGTCGATGTGCATCAACTTTAGTTTTGTAGGATATTTTAAGGGAAATAATTTATTTCCACTACGCATTTTTTGTGTTGTTGTTTGATAGTTCGTCGCTTTCCATAATTCACAACAAGTTTGTGGGATCGAGCAGTTGTGGGGTGGGTGCATGAGGCATATAGTGCTAATAAAATGGGGTGGGAGCACTGATAAAAGTGGTGGGTTGGACAATTTTTTGAAAATAATTTTTTATTTTTCTTATATTCATTATTTTAAGTACTTATAGGTGACGTTTATCATTTCTTTTTTTAACACTAAAAAGGGGCATGTGTTTTAAGGGAGCAGAGCCAATCAGCATTATTAGAACTTAGAATAGCTATTTTGAGTACTGATAAATGAATCTTTTTTAGTAGTAACTATCTCCCTTATTATAGGTTTTTTGGGAGATCATGGTTCAGTGAGAACATGTCATATTGATAGTTTCCTTACTATGGATGTGCATCGATTTTCATCCACATTCCTTGTATTATTTTTTCTTACATTTTTATGTCTATGGTGATTGAGCCCCATGAATGTAGGGTAGATGGTTGAAGCACTTGAATCCTCTTGTTCATTCACTACTTTTTTATTATGTTTTCATTGACCTTGTATGATGAATGTTCACTTTGTATCATAATTTCTTAAATTAATTCAAATCTATTTCGAATTTAATTGTTGATACTAGATAACTACTACATAATATAAAATATCCAATGTTACCCTTTATCGATGCTAAAAAGACACTAATAAAGGAGGAACTATTATGATCCCTACCTAAAAACAATGATAATGGTAGCCATTATTAGTGCTAAAAACATTGATAAAAGGGCACCCTTTTCAATTATTTTTTATCACTAATAAGGGACCACTTATTCAGAAATTTTCTTAAAATAGATACTATTGTTCCCATTATCAGTGTTAAAATATTTTCATTTGCATTAATTGAAGGTGGAAATATAAAAAAATTATATTATTGAATATCATATCTTAGTATATAAATATATTTATGTTGATATAAATATAATATATTTTATGAAATATGATTTATATAATACCAAATATGAATTTTTACTTAATATATAAAATATTTAGTGAAAAATAGTTTATGATGTACATAAAAATTAATATTATTTAAAAATACACATTTATTAATATTTTAGAAATAGAAAAATACTAATTGCTTAATTAACCTCTTTAGATAAGTTGAAAACAAGACTTTAACTTCAACTAGTCATAAATTTTGATCTAGTGAATATTTACGCTCCATGAGATGCCAAATTGAATCCTACAAAGAGATATATGCTTTAGTAATTTTTAAAAACCTCTGTTACTATGTTTTTATGTCAAAGAGGCTTGAAACATCTCTTGAATTGAGTTTTTAGTTGGGTCACACTGATTTTTGATTATTTGATGGAATTTAATCTTTATTTAAGTGATAATTATTATCATTTTTTAGTGGAGAATGAATTTATTCACAGGGATTACATTCACACACACACACACACACATATATATATTATAGTTTTGAAATTTTATCATTTATCATATTGGAGTGCTATTTATAATTAATTTAATATATATACATAGTTGAATATATTTTCATATAAAAAAATAATTTTTAAATAAATATATAAACATATTTACATGTAAAAAATATTTTCAAACATATAAAAAGTATGAAAATAATTATGATCTGTTATATTTTAAAAAATATAACCATTTTAAATACCTTAAAAAATGCATGAATATACAGATATATATATACCTAAAAAATTTATATATATGTATATATAAAAATATATGTGTGTTTATTAATAAATGAATATATATTTATGTATATATTATAGTATTATAATCCAGTAAATTTTAATATATATATATATATATATATATTAAAATAAGTTTATATTGAAAAAATATATATATACCTAAATATTAAATGTGCCAATATATGACTAGTAAAATCATCTAGGCTATTTGTACATGTATGTATATTTATAAAATGAAAAATATATATTGAAACACATATACATTATATATATACACACACACACAACCACTCTCACACACACACAATATCTCTCTCTCTCTCTCTCATGAAAAAACACACCCACACACACATAAATGTATTAAAACCCCAAACGTTTTATAAATATCATGATGGACAAACATTGGATTTGGAGACTCAAATCCAGGAACCATAAAATTTGATAAAGCAAATTTATAATGAAACACATTGAATGATGTAACACAGTACAAGAACCCAAGTATAAACACATCCAAAACCACAAAAATAACTTTATGAAATCAGTTTGTAGTTCACGATCCTAGGTGTGTGAGGAAATCCTTATTGCCTCTAATAATTGGAAATCAAATTTAATGTCCCAAAAAAGCCCACTGATCTGGGGACAAGGACTCATAATGCCTTTTTATTTCTTTTTTCACAAAAACTAACACATGGGTTGTTTGTAGGGACCATTCATTTCAGAATCAATGATAATAACTGCACCTTGTCATGCACCATTCTCGAAGTCTGTTCTTACACTCAAGGTTGTCATCAATATGTGGCACAGGTCTTACGAAAATTGTCAACCTTCTCATAAGTTCATCACCAACCATCCAAGCATCGTTGTGATCAATTTTGTATCTCGAGATCATCGTTAATCACTATGCCAAAATTTGCATTTAGTGGCCATTTTTTTCAATTAGCGGCGTTTTAAACCGTTGCTAAATTCTGTGTCGGCAATCAATTAGTGGTTGTTTCTTAAAAAAGTTGTAGAACGATTTAGTGGTGGTTTTTTAGTAGTGGTTTAAACTGTTCCTAAATAGTTATTTATTTATTTATTTTATTTTTTATTTTTTAATGTGTTTAATTTTTGGTTTTTTTAGTTTTTTTATATTCATAATTAATTAATTATTTTTATTTTTTTTCTTAATTAATTTACTTTTTATTTTTTAATTTTTTAATTTTTTTATATATTTTCATAATTAATTAATTAATTAATTTATTTATTTAGTTTTGTAATTAATTTATTGTTTATTGTTTATTATTTATTATTTATTATTTATTTTTATCTACTATTTATTATTACCATGTTCATGCCCACCTCCATGCACAAGCCCATGTCTGTGCACATGCCCATGCACATGCCAATGGCATATATAGAAATTCTATGTTGGGTGAGATTCTAACCCCTTACCTCTTACTTATAATCCAAAGACTTTACCACTCCAGCAAGATCTTCAAGTGGTTAACAAATCGAATTTAATATAATTATATATATATATTAATTGAAAAAACAAATAGATACACACTAAATAATTATTAATCAATAATTATTAATCAATAATGAATAATCAATAATAAATAATAATTAATTAATAAGTAATAAGTAATAAGTAATTAATACTATTTAATAATTACTAGTTACAATTTACAAATTAATAAATAGAATAAAAATGATTAATAAATAAGGAAATATATATTATGAAAATAAATGGAAAATAAAAAATAGTAAATAAAAAATAGAAAATAATAAATAATAAATAATAAATAATAAATACTATATAGTAAATAGTAAATAGTCGATCGATCAAAACTAGTAAATACTAAATTGTAAATACTAAATTCTAAATACTAAATAATATATAATATATAATATATAATACATAATACATAATACATAATATATAATATATAACATATAATACATAATACATAATATATAATATATAATATATAATATATAATAAATAATATATAATATATAATATATAATATATAATATATAATATATAACATATAACATATAATATATAATATATAGTACATAATATCTAACATATACTATTTACTATATAATATATAATATATAATATATAACATATAACATATAACATATAACATATAAGTAATATATAAATAATAAATTAATTAAAAAATTCAGATATGATAAATAAATAATAAATTAATAAAAAATAAGTAACAAATAATTAACCATGAATAAAATATTTCAAAATATATAATGAATATATAAGGAATATATAATAAATAAGTAATTAATAATACATTAATAATAAATTAATAAAATAAAAAATAATAATAAAATTATTATTTAATTATTAAAATGAAAAATAAACTGAGCATAATTAATTAATTAAAAAATTAACAATAAAGTAATTAATAATAAATAATTAATAATTAATAGTTAATAATAAATAATAAATAATAAAGAATAAATGAATGAATGAATGAATGAATGAATGAATAATAAATAAATTAATACTTAATAATTAATAATTATTAATTATTAATTATTAATTATTAATTAAAAAGATCTAATAATTAATAATTGATCATTAATAATTAATTATTAATAACTAATATTTAAAAATTAGTAAATAATTAATATATAATAAATAAATTAATAATAAATTAATAATAAACCCATATTAAATAACTTTAAAATAAAATAATAAATAATAAATAATAAATAATAAATGAATGAATAAAAAAATAAAAAAATTAATAGGTAAATAAATAATAAATAATTAATAATAAATAATAAATATTTAATATTTAATATTTAATATTCAATATTTTATATTTTATAAATAATTAATAATTAAAGAATAAATAATGAATAAAGAATAAATAAATGAATAAATAAATAATAAATAATAAACTAATAATAAATAAGTAATTAATAATTAATTAATTAGCTGAAAATAAATTAATAATTAATGTGTACAGAATAACTAAATAATAAATAAATAAATATTAGATATGAAATAAATAATAAATGATAAATAATAAAAAATAAATTAGTAATTATTAATTAATTAATTTTTTATTAATTAATATATAAATTTTAAATTAATAAATAACATTTAAAAATTAATAAATCAATCAATCAATCACAAATAGTTAAGAACCTCAAAAAACCCTAAAACACTAAAATGGCCATAAAATCTGATTTGAGACTCCTTTTTCAATGCTACAACCATTCAAATCGAATATCGTGAAATGAGCTTGGATATGGTATGTCGTGCAGGCTGAACGGATACCAGGATCGGAAGTTATAGCCATTTGAATTTTAAGAAATCAGGGTTGGTGACTAAAAACTCGATTTCGAAGGACTTTTGAGAATTTTGGGGAGGAAAAAGTAGGATGAAGCTTAAAGAGTTGGTCCAAAATGTAGAAGTCGTAGATCTAGTCATAGGCTTTGATTTGATATATGGTAGGGCACAAACTGACACTCAAATCAAAAGTTATGGTTGTTTGAAGTTCGTGTGTGATTTTCAACTTTTTTTGAAAATGTAATCACTTTTATTCCTTTAGTTTTCACCTTGTTTTTATGTAAAATTTTTTAGATCATTTCATAAGCTTTTATTTGACTGGTTGTGGAGCTAAAACTGACTCTCAGATCAAAATTTATGGTCATTTGATGCTGAAGCCTCTTTTTCAACTTATTTGAAGATTTGTTTTCAGTTTAAGAATATAATTAAATAATAATTATAAATTTTTATTTTTTTACAGATTATCAATAATTAAAATTATAAATAATAAACAATCTTTGATTTCAAATACTAAATAATTAATAATTAAAAATAAAAAATTATTTTTTAAAATTTCTTTTCTTCAATTTTGTGGCGGTTTTGAAAAAACTTCCACTATTTCACTATGTGCTTTTTTAAAACCCACCGCTAAAAATAATTGTAATTTTTTTAAAGAATATTTCTTAAAAAAATTTATTACAAAAAATTTAAAACAATTCAGTGGTAGTTTATAAAAACGCCTCTAAAAACCACCGCTAAATTTTTGATCGAAAAATATTTAGCGGCGATTTTGAAAACCGCAGCAAAAAAAACTGTCTCTAAAAAACTATTTTCCTGTAGAGAATGTATGTCTTGATGTCTTCGCCAACTCCCCATGTCTCGTGGTTAAAACTATCCTCCATTCAAGATTTTTTCCATCATGGTCCCCATGTCCTAAGGTTGTTATTGACCTAGTCTTGGTCCCTATCCCCTCCATTGAGTGGGGCCCTAGTTACCGAGTCATGGTTTTCTATTGTCATCTTTAGCCTTCATCTCACATTCCTTTTAACAAGTCTATCATGGGCCTCATGACCTTCATCATTTCCAAGGTTTTATACACCCAGAGGCTTGTAGGCTTCTAGTATGTTTTATGACCAGTAAACTCCTAGAGGTCTCATCTTTGGCCTCACCACCACCGACCCACAACTGATGATATCATTCACAAAGGGAAAGGAGATCCGTGATCCTAATAACATCAAATTGATCATCCTCTGTGATGATGCATTTTGAGTGATCTCCAAAACAGTCAATGTTATAGGATAATAGAGAAGATTTCCCATCTTCAGGTATTTTATAAATATATTATAAATAATTTATATGCAAATATATAATTCTTTTAAATATATAAATATATAAATAAATATATAATATATAAAAATGTAAATATATAAACATATTTTGTACCACTATTTTAAATTAATTTTATAATTATATGAATAAATATAAAAAAAATAAATATGTATATATATATATATATATATATATCATTAAATGTTGGTGGAAAAGAAGATAAAATAGTGCTAAGAGATTTCATCTACAAGATGTCACATGTTCAAATATTTATAGGTGCACGGCTGCGCAAGGTTAGAAAATTATGTGGGGGCATTGATAAAGGGGTGGGATGGGTGGTTGGGCCCCTGATAAAGGGAGGTGGTTCTAATGTTGGATTTCAAAAAAAAATTAAATATATTATTTGAGTTTTATTAGAGCTAGAAACTTTCACTAATATAATATTTTCTAATTAAATGGTCATGTTTTGGAAAATATTTTGATTTTTATCAGTGTTAAAAAAGAACTTCTAAAAGTCTCATTTAATAATGCTAAATGAAAAAAAGATAAATGGTCTCCTTTATCAGTTATTTTTTAGAAATGATAAATTTAGTTGATTTTAAGGTTCCTTACAACATCAAAAATTGTTTTAGTTCTAATAAAAACCAATTCTAGCACTGATAAAAGCTACTTATACAGCAGTGAAGCTATTGGATCCTTGTTTTAAGTAGTTTCCATTTATGTCATCACGCTTAATGATTCTTTCTTATTGTGGATAATTCTTCATGTTAAGAAGATATTTATTGGTTTCAAAAATGACACATGTGATTATGTAAATTGTGACTCCCATGTGTTGGAATTGTATTTCACATGTCCTAATTCTATTTTAGTCGAATCACCTTGTATTGAACATTGTTTATATGTTTATGAGAATTATACAAGTCTTGAATTGTAGCTTTCCACGACCCAGTGTTTTCTGATTTCATTTATTACAATCATTTGTAGTTCTTTGTATTTTGGAATATGTTTTATGAATATGGTTCACTTTTAATCACTTATTTCATTTATAATAATAGAATACAATCATGAGATTCATATCTCAGTTTTGAATTGTATGGAGAAATTTTTTTCCCATGGGATCTTGGTCGTTGCGTGCAGAATACCAAATCAACACAACCCAAAATAATTGGTATCTAGTCCCAATTTGGAATAATTTTATGTCATCAAAATTTGGAGGTGATTTATTCAATTTTTAAAATGATTATTTTGTGTCTTTTACAAAGCATCATGGTCTTATCTGTTATTTTTATTGGTTAGTTACTCTCTATGGAAATAATTTTCATCTGGGGTTTATTTTTTCCTTACTGGTTCCTTGTATTTATCTACCTATCTTGATCATTATAAATACATTTTTAGATTACTAGTGTGTTTCTTAGGTTCTAGGGTTGGAAGGGGATAGTTTTAGGTTGGCCAAAGTGATAGGTTTGGCTAGTAGGTTTAGGTGTGTGGAAGGGTCTTAAGGTTGATTGATTTGTATACAATGTTCTTCCTTTTCCCCAAGACTAGAGCTAGTATTTACCTTTTTCCCCTCTAAATGTATTCTATATAGAGCTGGTATCTCTAGTTTACAACTTATTTCAAGTGGTGATTGATCCTAGACAATTTTTAGAGTGGAAATGTCATATCAATAGGTTTAGTGATGACAAGTATTCATAGATGTTTTGTTGGGATCACTCTAACAATGATGGATGGTAACTGGATGTCTTCAGTGATACCCATTTTTTTTTGAAGAACTCCCCTATGGTTTAATTTTTGTATTGTGATCCCACTACTATCGAATAGGCTTTTAACAGTGCTAAAAAAGATATTAGGCAGTGGAAAAAATAATTGAGAACATAAGCAGTGTTAAAAGTGATTTGACATCATCATCTCTTTTTCTATAACTGATAAAGGATTCCTTTATCAATTATTTTACTTGTGATAATACATGTCACCTTTATCAGTGCTTTTGGTAGCACTAATAAAGACCATTCTATTGCTTCAAGGCTACACCAGAACTATAGCATGCTTATAATAAGAAACCCAATCCGAATTAAAATACATAGAAATATATATAAATAGAAAATCATATTCAAAAAATATAATATTACAATAAAATTTTAATTGAATATTTCCATACAAAATATGTGAATTCATGTGATATTTATAATTAATCAAAAAAATTACAACCAATATACCATATCATAACTCTTATAGAAGGCTTTCTCCAAAGATCATCCTATATACAAATGATTTTCCTTGTAATAAAACCAATGTTGAATTTTGTTATAGAAAATAAAAAAAATAAAATAAAAATATAATTTTAGTGCCATATAACCCACATATGAAAAATTATATTTAAAATTAATGTATATATAAAAGTATATAAGTGATATTATCAGTTAACTGTGCGTAAGATTGACATGTGATCAATTCTTACACATCAAAAATGATTTATGGATAGTTATCCTTATGTTTGAAATAAAACAGAGCTATTTTTCTTTGTTATGGCTATGTGATACATGTTTTAAAATAAAATGAAACTTTTATATTTCAAACGCTAACTTTATTTATACCAGACACAAAATGAGTCTGATTGACATGCAGTTAATTCCTACATCTCACCAATAAATTTTTTATTATTTTAAAAATTTTGAAAATAATCTGAGTTAATTTTTTTAACTTTGTCTATGGTATATGTGTTTTATAATATAATGACACTTTTATATTGAAAGAAACCACTTCTAGTATTACCATATCATGTGACTGATTTATGTGTGGTAAATTTAGACATGTAACAACTAAATTATAGATGATTTCACAATGTTTGAAAATAATGTAAGCTCATTTGTTCAGTTTTGGATATGTGATGAATGTTTTAAACTAAAATCACATTTTTATATTGAAAACATGCAATTTGAGCCATATTGACCACATAATATGTCGGAATTTTGAGTGATCAATTCATACACATTAAAATGGAATTATGGATCATTTTCCTAATGTTTGAATACAAATAAATTTTGTTCGTTTAGTTTTTGATATGTGATATGAAATTTAAATGGAAATGGAACTTCTATATTAAAAATAAATACTTAAAGTTATAACCACCACATAATATGTTGAATTAATGCATAGTTTATCCCTACATGTCACAAATTAATTGTGGAATTTTTTCATAATTTTTTAAAACAATCTAAACCATTTTTCTTGGTTTAGCTATGTGATACATTTTAAACAAAAATAATACTTTTTATATTAAAAACTCAAACATCGATTCGTAATGAACATATCACATGTTATATTGACCTGTGGTAAATTAATACACATCAAAAAATAATTATTCATTATTTTAGAAAATATTAAAAATAAATCATTCTCATTTTATTGGTTTTTTCTATGTGATTCATGCTTTAGACTTATATAGATGATCTATATTGAAAACACACAATTCGAGTCATACTAGTAACATCATGTGTTAGATTGACATGTTGTCAATTCCTATATTTCAAAAATTACTTATTAATCTTCTTAATAAAATATAAAAATATTATGAATTCTTTTTATTACATTTGAGTATGTCATGTGTGTTTTGAAGTAAAATTTCAATTTTTGAACTAAAAAAATACACTTTGAGTCATACTGGGACCATCGTATCTCTGATTGAGGTGTAGTTGATTCATACACATCCCTAATATATGATGGATCATTATTCTAATGTATCAAAACAATATTTATGTGTTTTCTTGGTTTTGATATTGTGGCCTGTGTTTTGAACTAAATTGTCAATTTTAAACTAAAAACATGCACGTTGAGTCATAACCTTCTTACCGTCTATCGAAATTATGTCTTGTAAATTCCTACATATCAAAAACAAATTATGGATCATTTTCTCGACTTTTGAAAACAATATTATCTAATTTTCTTATATTTTTTATTTGACATGTGTTTTAAAGTAAAAAGTCACTTCTTTATTGAAAACATGAATGGAGTCATACCTGTCATATCATTTATCGTAGTGATGTATGGTTGATTACTACATTTAAAAAATGAATTATGGGTTTTTTACTAATGTTTGAAAATAATATGATCTATTTTTTCTCATTTTTGGCTATGTGATGTGTCTTAAACAAAAATGAAATTTATATTGAAAACATGGAATTCAAGTCATACCAACCACATAATGTGTTGAATTGATGTGAGGTTTATTGCTACATATCACATGTGAATTATGAATTGTTTTCTGAATGTTTGAAAATAATTTGTTCTTGTTTTATCATTTTTGGCTATGTGATGTTTGTTTTAAACTTAAATTGAACTTCTGTATTGAAAACGCATACTTTGAGTCATAACGGCTACATCATATGTTTGATTGAAATTTGGTTGATTCTTACACATCATAAATGACTTATGGATATTTTCAATAAATTATCAAAATAATATGAATGTGTCTCCTTAGTTATTAGTATATCATGTTCATTTTTAACTAAAGATTCAATTTTAAACAAAAAACATATACTTTGAGTCATACTGGGCACACTTTGTCTTGGATTCAGGTGAATTTGATTCCTACAAAAAAAGGTTTTATGGATATTTTCTATAAAGTACCAAAAAATAAGAATGCATTTTTGTAGTTTTTAGAATGTAGCATGTCTTTTGAACTCAATTATCAATTTTAAACTAAAAAACATGAACATTGAGTCATACTAGTCAAAAAGTATATCGTATTGATGTAAGATAAATTCATACATCCCAAAAATGAATTATGGATCATTTTCCAAAAGTTTGAAAACAATATGTGGCCATTTGCATAGTTTTGGCTATGTGACATGAATTTTAAATAAAAATTAATCTTTTATATTGAAATCATTAAGTTAAATTCATACCCACAACATCTTCTATCGGATTGATGTATGGTTGATTCCAATATCTAAAAAATGAATAATAGATTGTTTTCCAAAAGATTACAAAAATATACGAGGTTGTTTTTTCAGTTTTTTCTATGTGATGAACATTTTAAACTAAAATGGAAGTTTTATATTTAAAACACACACTTCAATTCATACTAACAACATACAATGTTAGATTGATGTGTGGTTAATTAATACACATAAAAAATTAATTATGAATCATTTTCATAATGTTTTAAAAAAATAGAATATTGTTTCTTGGTTTTTTATATGAGGCATGTTTTAAATTCAAATGGAACTTCTATATTGAAGGCATGCACCTTGAGTCATACTGAACACATCATCTCTAAGATTGATTTATGGTCGATTGTTACAGATCAGAAATTAACTATGGGTCATTTTACTAATGTATCTAAAAAATATGAATTTATTTGATCATTTATTCATATTGAACTGAAATATCAATTTTTAACTAAAACACACACTTTCAGTTGTATCGGGCGCACCATGTATCAGATTGAGGTGGGGTTGATTCATACATGCCCCAAATGTGTTATTTACCATTTTTAGAAAGTATCCAAACACTTTTAATGAGTTTTATCTATTTTAAGTATGTAGAATGTGTTTTGACCTAAACTATCAATTTTAAAATAAAAACATACCCTTGGAGTCATACTAGGATCACTATGTATTAGATTGAAGTACAATAAATTATTACAAGTCACATATGACATATGGGCCATTGTGATAATGTATCAAATGAATATGAATGTGTTTGATTGGTTTTGAGTATGTCACATGTCGTGTGAACTAAATTTCAATTTGAAATAGATAATAAACACATTCACTCATACTAGATATATCATGTATTAGATTGAGGTAAGTTTTATTCATAATCATCAAAAATGATTTATGGATTATTTTCCTAAGGTATTAAAATAATCTATATATGTTTGTTAATTTTTCATTATGGGATGTGTTTTCTGAACTAAAACATAAATTATAAACTAAAAACATACACTTTGATTAATAATGAACCACTATGTATCAGATTGTGTTGAAAATGATTTAGTTGTATCCAATTCCAACATCATTCAAGAAAATATTCACAAAAAATCTTTTGGTAATTAATAATTTTCCTTCAACAATTGGATAATCCCTTGGTAGATGAGAGATTCTATTTGATCTGTATAGTATCTTCCAAAAATTAATCAAAGAAAATTTTTGTTATCATAGATCTTTTAGATTCATCATTATGATAGACATCAATTTTCAGGCAATATATAGTTTTCTCCTCTATCATAAAGGAACATGTTCTATATTTTATGGATTTTTTAGAAAGCTGAATGAAAAATATGAATTCCCAAAATATCTGTGATAAAAACTAAACAATTATCAGAAAAAAAATTATAAGGAAATTGACATAAAAATAGTAGATAAAATGATGATAAAATTTGATAATTAAGTAGTAGAAAGCCACATTTTCCTAATGTATGTGTACATTCTTGACATATTTCCCTATTTCCATTATCTCTATTGTAGCCTCTCTGTATAATCTATCATGATCTTGATAATATTTTTAGATGTTATTATATATTTTAAATTTTTTAGAGTATAACTCTCTATTATATTTCTCATTGATTAATATGTCAAAAATAATATATAATCATTATGATACCAATTATTCACATCCCAGATATATATCTATTTTCATAGACCATAATAGATAACAAAAATAATAAGTAATCACTTATATATGATTTTAGTAATCATTTTAACGCTATTTACTTTTCCCACTCATCTCTAAATAAATTTACATCTTCTTTTGACAAGTTATCATTTTACACAGGGGTGATGTGAAAAGAAAAATACTTGGGTTAAACATATGGGATAGAAAAGAAGTAATTATGGGATGGTTTGTGTAACCTTTCTAGTTGTAATACAAAATGTATGGTGGATTTTCTGTTTATTCATTTAATCACTTGGTACATGGTTGGTTTGCTGGTGTTTCATTAATAGAGTGCTTAGGAACCAAATTTGTGGTCTTTTATCACATGATAAAACAATCAAACTCCGTAAAAGTTGAATAAGTTTCCTAGTGGGATAAGAAAAAATCCTCATCTCAAACTAATTATTGGAGTATAGACACAACTACCTAGGTTTACCGAAAAACAAAACTCAACTCAGTGGAACCAACAAAAATAGTCAACTATGAAAAAAAAATGTTAGAGTGGAAACTAGGAGTGAGGTTTAAACAATATGGAATAAGATATGTATGTTTTGAATGCTGGTGATGATACTAATTTAAATAGTGAAGGGTTGACAGTGTGTAGATTTATATAGAGTTTGAGGAGTCCTCATCTCAATCTAATGTTGTTCACAATTAAATTTTTTTATATGGATGTAATTATACTCACACATTAATAATGCCAAATTTATCTAAATAATCATACCATTGTAGATTTAATAAGTCTAAAATAATTTTTATATCTTTTATAGGTGGGTTTAAAACAAGAGGCAGTAGTTGAAATTTATTCATTTAATCACTTGGAATGTGGTGGGCTATGTGTAGGTTCGGTGATGGGATCCGTAGGAGTCGAAGTTAATATTTTTTCAGATGATGAAAATGTTGATAGGGCCCAATCATATGGGCTTAATGACTCAAAATTTATAGAAAATATCAAATTTAAATACAATGAACCATAATTCATTGCATAGGTTTCTCAAAAGACTGAAAAAATGAAGAAAAGTTTAATTTGGGTTTCACTAATGCTTCAAATTTAAACAATTCACTTGGTTTGGATAAACCCTCAATTAATATCAATGAAAAATTAGTAAATATATATATAATCCATCCTCAAATTTTTAACACAAATTTTAATAAGTGTTGGAAAAAGAAAAAGAAAATTGTTATATAACATTTAATTAAAGGGATTTAAATGTTGAATATTGTAGTTTTCTCTACCAATTTTATAATTTTTTTTAGAAAATGAAAGTAAAAAATGAATATATTTTTAACAATAATTTGACATAAGAAGAAAACTAAAAAGTATATAATCCTCAATGTTTCCCAATAAAGAATGGATAAGAATTTTTAAAAACACAAAATCATGGATTTATTCTCTAAATTTTATAATGTTTAAATTGGTTGTTATGATACCGAAGATGAAACATTAATTAAATTAGAGGTGGGTTTATTGATTAAAAAAGTTAATGATGATGAGTAACATAGTGATAAGGTTAATGGTGATGAATAAGAGGAAAAATTAAGGGAAAGAAACTATGAAATGTTTGGAAAATATTTTTAAAAGATGTTAATCATATGAACAAGATTAATTTTAAGATCAATATGTTTGTGTGAGAATCTAAAGAAAGGTACAAGGGAAATGTTAAGATTGTTGAAGATCCTATGAAGCTTGATGAGGGTATAAATCTTAAAATACCAACCTTAATCTGTGAAAAATATCATCTATTTATCAAAATAAAGGACAATAAGATTTTATGGACAAATAAGTTCTACTCGGGCCTTCACTCCATAAAAGGTGTTATCATGGGCGCTATCAAATGAAGTATTAATTTTTCGGTACTTGGGTTCAGCAGAGTGGCTGACCAAGGTCATATCTCAAAGGAGGAAGAAAATTAAAAAAACTTCTTAAAGGTATTATAAAAATAGAATAAAAGAATATAGAACCACTGCTTATAAATTATGTGGGGTTTTTTACCATTTATGAAATAAGAAAATGTATGTTGGAAGAATATTGATTTTTTTTGTTTTTAAAATGAAACATGATTAATAAAACACAATAAGAGGATGTTTTTCTAAAAAAATATTTTAAAATGCATAATTGATATAAATATAACTATTCACTCAATTATTTATCATTATCATTTAAATTAAAATCCACTTAATTATAATCCCCTAATTTTTTTACCCTCGAACCATATGGGAGTTAACTTAACCACAATGATGAAATTATTTAAACACTAGGCTTGCTTCGGAACATGCAATCGCATCACCCTAGTTTGATTGATGTTATTAGTTTAGCATATAGTCAGTGGTTAATTATAGAATATATCCACTCTAGATATTAGGATTAATTGAGTTTATGGATTATATTTTAACTCTACACATTTATCCCTTGTGTTATTGTGTTACCGATTAAGATCCCACTCTCACAATTTACACAAATCTGGACCTCATGTGTTTTTGTGTCAATTGTTCAATTTCTTGATTAGTTTAATTTATATTGAAAACACAATTAATATATCATATTAAGTGAATTAAATTACATCATTTATTCATAATAAATTAATGAATAATGTAATAGGTAGATCGATTACTAAGAAAACAACTTTTCCATGGGCGGCGTAGTCATTGTAGAAAAAATTGCATTCACAAAGGTTTAGAAAGGGTATAACCCAATATCGTTTCAACTCTTGAATTCCAGACCAAAGAGGAAGATTAATGAGTAATATAAGTGAGAAAAAACAAAGTAAAATAGAATATATTAAAGAATAAAAAGGAGTTTATTAAGGAAACAAAAGTATTACAACACGAACAAGAATAATAAAAAGGCTTCATCAAAGGGATCCTTGCTTCAAGAGTTACCCTTATTGAAATGGTCATATAATTAGAGTGGATACACTAATCCTATACCCTAAAATTTCTTAATGCACGTCCCAACTCCTCCAAATGAGAAAAATACTTATTTATAGAGTGGAGGGGTGGTTAGGTTACAAGTGGTTTAAAGTGTGAATAGGGAAATTTGTGCAAATATTTTAATCCAACTTGCACCACCTATTTTACCTCTTAAACATGTGATTCAAATATCATTCTAGTAGGTTGAAATGTGAGGAATTGTGTCTTTGAGCTGCAGTAAATATTTGGGCCAAATCAAATCGTGTATGAATAATTTATGACCCAAATACATAACTAATGTCTAAACTAGTAGGTTCAGTCTATCTTTGAATTGATGGACCTTTTACACCCATCACATACATGATTTATCTCTAATGTCTTGAATGAAAGTTTTATCCCATTATATAAGGAATATATTTACCAAATTATAAATTGAAATAATACATATCAAAATATTTATGTTTGAAATTCTATAGTGAATTTTAAAGGGTAACCAAAAAAATTTCACAAAATTTTCAAATGAATGATCTAATCTGAAATATTTTATAAATAAATACATTTTTCACAATGTAATGAAAGTTTGTTTTTTATTATCAAAAAAATATTCAACGAAATCGTGTTTTATCAACTCCCTCACACTTACCCTTTTTCACTCCTGGGCAAAACCTCATATCATGTATTCCAAAAAATTGTTACAAGTAAACATCAATATCAAATTAAAACAAATATTAAAACACATATACTTGAAATAAAACAATTAAAAATCAAGAAAAAAGATATAATTCCTCATAAAGAACCATTATTTCAAGTTCTACATTAATATCATTTAATATATTCCCACTTCATTTATCCTCCCATGCACGAAACACGTATCTCACTTGAATTTTCTCTTGTCAAACAAATGTCAATTTTTCAGTAATTTATTTATCATCCAAACTCATAAAAGGTTCACCATAGGCTTGATAAATTACTAAATCACAACCCACTGTGATTCAAGGACATATGTTTCTCATGAGTACTTTTTAGGGTTGTTCCATTTCTTTCAGTTGGTAGGATTTAGATGTGAAAAATTATGAGGCTGAATGATGAGGGCTTGAATCTTTTTGAATAAAAATGGAATTATTATAATCTTCACTTAAATATGGTCTCCTAATCACTCCCATTAGTATAAATTCATCTCTATCATCATGAATAGTCATGGAAAGTTTACACTATTAATCATTTTAGCAACAAAAATGTCAATATTCTCAAACATAGTTTTTGGTGAAAGCTGCAGACAAAAACACCTTTATATCTTCATTAGAATCTCTAAAAAGGAATATATTATTTTATCATGAAATTTATATAAAGGCACATATTTCTACATAATGATTTTTATTAATAGAAAACACATCTCTTTAGAATTTAATTTTCCACCAAAGGATCAAAAAATGTGGTATCACCACACAAGACAGCTTCCCCCACACTTAAGTTCAACTAGATTATGCAATTTCACATCAAGAGTTGGTTGGATTAGAAAAATTGGCTTATAATATAGCTAACCTAATAGTATTTTCATGGATTTTAAGTGATACAATGATTAAATGTTCAAGGTAGGACATTATAAAATGTATTCTTTAAAATAGGTTCTTTAATACCAAACAAATGCCTCAATCATTTAAAACATAAGTACCTGAAAACCTGATGTTTTGATAGGAATAAATCAAGTTCTAGTTAAATCATGCATGGTTTGGTTCTCTTAGGAAGTGAGGAAAATGAAAATAATGTGAAAAGAATCATTCAAAAGCCTCAGAGGAAAGAGATTTCAAATACAAAGACAGTGGGATGTGGCACGATATTCAAAATTCAGAGTACTTTTAATGAAATTAATAAAGATTTGAACTTGAAAAAAAGTTATTTTCAACATTTATTTAAGCTCGGTTTCATGGGATAAATTATTTAACTCATTGATATTGTTTTTAAAATGGTTATTATAATCAGTTCAACTCAAAATTTTCAGAAACAGATACAAAAAATAAAAAAAAACAATACACAATTTTTTTTTTGTAAAATAGAAAAACAATTGAAATTACTATCGTAAAAGGTTTCCTCCCCCACCATAAAATATTTAATTGTCCTCAATGTAAACCTATGAGATGATATATTCACATGAAATGTATAATTTTAAATAGGAAAATGAATATAACATTTAAAGGGTTAGAAATAGCCTGATATGCTCAAGTGATGATAGGGTTATGCAGTATGATAAAATCCACTACATCATTAGGAAGTCCCTCAGTGTATTTATTCAAAGTTGCCCATTGAATGTAAAGTTACTTCTAGTGTCCTCTTGTGTGATCTCCATTTCACCATAAGGGAAAAAATTAGATTCAATATAATGACCTAACCATCTGGAATGAAACTTATCAGGCATCAACTTCATTCATGAACTGCAGAGTAGGAATTTATCTCCCACATGAAACTCCCTTTGTTGGATCATTATATCATGAGATTGTTTTGATCTTTCCTTGTAGAGCCTTGAGTTATCCTATGAAGATTGTAAAATCTCCTCAATCTCTTTAATGTGTAGCTACTTTAAAATTCTATCTTGTGCCAAATCTATGTTACATTTGTTTATATCCCAATAAGCTCAATGCTCGACCTCTATGGGTAGATGACAGGCTTTCCCAAAAACAATCCAAAATGGGGGCATATGGATGGGAGTTTTTTATGTTTCCCTATAATCCCATAAGACATCATCCAATCACTTGCTCCAATCCTTCCTATTCAACAGGATAGTTTTCCCCAAAAAAATCAACTCCCTATTTGAAACCTCATCTTGAACATTTGTTTAGGGGTGGTTTGGTGTTGATGTTTTGTGTGTCACCTCATACTTATGAAAGAGGGAAGTCAAATTACAATTACATAAGTGTTTCCCTTGGTCATGATTATGGCCATAGGTCCTCCAAACCTAAAAAAGTTTGTGTATTGAAAAAGTCCACTACAACATGAGAATCATCAGTCCTGGTGGCCTTAGCCTCCACCCATTTACAAACATATTCAACAAAAAACAAAATGTACAAAAACCCAAATGAACCATAAAAAGTACCCACAAATTTTATTCCCTATACATAAAAAATCTCACATAATAATATGTCTTGTTGGGGAATCTATTGTCTCCTAGAAATATTTCCAGTGTGTTGGCAATGTGTGCATGACTTACAAAACACAAGAGCATCATAGAACAAGATAGGACAATATAATTTAGATTCTAAGACATTCCTTGATATTTATTAGGGTACAAAGTGTCCCCCACATGAGAGTGTACAGAAGAAATGCAGAACAGACTAAAACTCATGATCAAGAACACACCTCCTTATAACTTGATCACCACACATGTGACAGAGGTATGGATCATCCCAAACATAAAATATCGAATCACTCTTTAACTTTGGGACTTGATGTTTCTTTAAATTTTTAGGTATTTCAGATGCAGAAAGGTAGTTCATTAAGTCAGCATACCAAAGATGTGTACCTGAGATGGAATAAAGATGCTCATTAAGGAAAGTTCCCTTAAGTTGTACTTGGTCCAAGGTGTCATACTCTAGTGTGTGAGTAAGGCTAATGATGTATTCTACTACCAATTTTTCAAACTCCTTCTTGTATTTTATCTCAATATAGAATTATTAAAGATGGATCATCCATCAGATGTGTTTGGGCTTTGCATCTTGATTCTTCAAGTGGTAATGCAGAGCTGCATTGTCAGAAAAACAACTACTTTTGTGACAAATAAATATGGAAAAAAATTATCTAAAAAAATATGACAAAAATAAATTCCATTTATGTGGAAGTGTAGTTTTATTGGGCTGAATCTAGTTTCCTCGATGCATATGTAGTCTCATGTGAACATCCCTTTACCCTCTGAGATAATACATCTCCGACTGTGGAGTTGGAGGCCTCACACATAATCTTAAAAGGAATATCCCACCATGAGGGCTATATTATCAGTGGAGTGGTCAGACACTTATTTATCTCATTAATGGAATTCCTACAGGAATCATCAAACACAAAATCAAAATGTTTTGGATGTAATCATGACATAGGAATAGAAATCTTACTAAAATATTTGATGAATCACCAATAAAATCATTCATTTCCTAGGAAATATCTAACATCACACACATATAAATGATAGGGTAGGGATGGAATAATATCTACCATAGATCTATCAACCTATATCCCATGTTTTGACACCACATGCCTTAATACAATGCTATACTATACCATGAAATGACACCTTTTAAAGCTTAAGACTATATTCTTCTTAATAAAATGATTGTAACAATTTCCCAAAATAGAGATACAATCATCAAATGAAGATCCATACACTGTAAAATCATCCATAAATACCTCTATGAAGGTCTCAATTAAATCTGAAAAAAAAACTCACCATATATCTCTAGAAGGTACCTGGGGCGTTGGATGGTCCAAATGGCATCCTCCAGTAGGAAAATGTGCTAAATGGACAAGAGAATGTTGTCTTTTCTTGATCCTAAAGAGTGATAGAAACCTAAAAATATCCAGAAAATACATCCAAAAAACAACAATGTGTTTTCCTAGAAGGTCTCTCAATCATTTGATCAATAAATGGTAGGGGAAATGGTCCTTGTGAGTGGGCTGATTTAGTTTCTAATAATCAATACCCACATGCCAATAATTTTGCACCCTCATTGTAACTAAATCCTATCTCTCATTTCTAACAACAGTAAACCCACTTTTCTTAGGTACAACCTGAATAGGACTCACCCACTGGGAATTTGAAATGGAGTAGATTATACCTACCTTGTGCAAATTTTAAACCTCTTTTTTGACAACCTCCAAATGTGTTGGATTCAGTTTCCTTTGTGGCTGCCAAACCGATTTATCCCTATCATCCAAAATAATCCTATGAATTCAAATGGAGGGGATAATACCTTATATTTCATCCAAGGTCCACCTGTTTTCCCTCATGTTCTAACTCAAAAGATTCAAAAGTTTATCTTCATGTTCAAAAGGAATATTATTTTCAATTATAACATGTAATCGCTTACCACTTAATAAGTATGAGTATTTGATATTTGGTGGAAATGGCTTGATCTCTAATTAAGGGAGGTGATATATTGATGGAAACATTGAAATAACTGAAATATTTTCACAAATAACATTAGTATCAAAATAAATATCATTAAAATCAAAGAATAATTCATTAAATCCATTAGCATACTCAATAACCATGTCAAAATTAGAGTTAACATGATCAAAATAAGAATATGAATCCATTTCAAAATAAAATCTATGAAAATATTTTTCCTTAGAAATAGGTGTGCAAGTAATCTTATACATCAAATTAAAACAAATGATTATAATCTCCCTAAGAATAGGACAATCAAAATCTAAGGGGTTTTTACTTGGTGGTTCAAAATGGGAGATAACAAAAGTAGAATGGCCCTATAAGGGATACTTCATGGAGTCCATAACATAAAATATAACAAATTAATCTCCAAACTCCATTTAATGTGTACCCTCATGAACATTTATGATCGTTTTTCTGTTTTGAGTAAGTTCCTATATAAGATAAATGGATCATGAGAACTTACCCGATCATCCACCATGTTAAGAATGTAGAAATCTATTCAAAAGATCATGTCTCTTATTTGAACAAGTACATCCTCAAGGACTTCCACTAGATATGTTGTAGATCTATATTCCAACAGCACCACTACTCTTGTTGGCTTAAACTCACCAACCTATAATGAAGAGAATACAGAGTGAGGCATCACATTAATAGAAGCACCTAAATAACATAAAGAATCAGAAAAGTGTAACTCCCATATGGTGCATGGTATGGTGAATGTCCCAAGATCCGTGCACTTTTTTGGAACTTCTAGAGTTGGTGTAATGAGTTTCGACACATTCCTTCCAATATTGATCCTCTCATTTACCTTTATCCCACTTCGATCGATACAAAGTTATTTTAATAATTTTTCATAACTTGGGATTTTTATGATGGCTTCAAGTAGAAGGATGTTGATCTCCACATGCTTTAATGTGTCCAAAAATTATTTTTTGCACTGCCTCTTCATCCATATTCAAGTTTTGTACAACCATATTTGTAAAGGGAATGGTTTTAGGAGGAACATCATTAATATTTTTCTTTCCTTTGTCTTTCTCATTTGGTTTCTCAATAGTTGTTCTTGAATGAAACTTCTCTTGAATTGAGGTGAATCCTGGTGGAATGGTGTGTGAAAAAGTGTTATTTATTTTCATTCCACTTCTCAATGTGATGGAATTGACATTCCCCATGGGATTTTGAGTATGTTGGGAAGGTAGATTTCAATAATTATTACTTACAAGTTCATGGAGGTCAGTGTAAATCTTGCTTATTTGAGTCTTCAACTCCCCCATATCCGAAGCTTGACTCTTCAACTCATTCTATTGATTAAGAACAATTTGCTTCAAAATACCCTCAATGTTAGAATCAACCTTGTGTGGGGGATGGCCTTGTTTTTGGATTGTTGATTCTTTAGCTTTAAATCTCCTTTGGGGTTGTTGGAAACCCTACTGGTAAGGTGGAGGCTGGTGGATGTTTTGTTGAAAAAGGGTCCTTTGTTGTTTTCCAGATCTATACCACATGTCTGATTGATCCTTCCACCATTATTTGTATGTTGAAGAAAAATAATCAAACTTATTTTGGGGATATGGTTGTTTTTGTTACTGATATGGTCTCCTAGTAAACACTACTGTACAATCTTCTATTTGTTTTTGTTGGGGGAAATAGTCAGTTGGGTGGATTGTCTTAGTGAAAATTCCACAAGGCCTTGAAGGAGTGGGTTGGGATGTCTTTGGAGCCAAAGAAATATGCCTCACCATATTTGTTAATTCTTACAACTTGATATCAATAAAATGACATTACAGAGAATATGGGATTCCCCGATGTACTCCTCTAACATATGGGGTACCTCGATCCCCAAATTGTGGAGAGTTTTGTGCCATATTATCAATCAATGCACATGTAGCTAATAGTGTCTTTTCCACCAATGATTTTCTAGCTGTTACATCTACCATGCCCCTCTCCATTGGTGTGATTCCTTCATAGAAGTACTAGATGAGGATTTTCTCACTGATTTAGTGATCGAGAAGCTTGCACACAACTTCTTGAATCGCTCCAGTACTCATAAATTGAATCCCCTTGGGATTTCTTGATCCTTGATATCTCCTTACAAATGGAAGTGGTCCTTGATGTTGGAAAAAATCTCTGAAAGAAAAATCATTTCAAATCATTCCAAAATGTTACTTATTTAGGTTGTAAATAATACATCCAATATTTTGCAGCTCCATCAAGTGAGAATGAGAATGATCTTAGTTTGATTTTACCTTCAGATACATTTCATGTTTCAGGGGTGAGAAAACCACATTAAATTCTTTAAGTTGTTTATTGGGATCCTCACTAGAGAGGCTATGAAATTTTGGAAGAAGGTAAATTAACACATATTTCAGTTCAAAGTTCGATTTGATATTTGGGTATGCAATAGAATTTGGTTGATAGTTAATATCAGGTGTTTCCAATTCTCAAATGGTTCTATTAAGTTCATTGTTATTCTTTTCAGTCAGTGGTTCTTGTTTTAATATTTATTTTGAATTGTTTACAATTTCAATGTTCTTGGAGTGGAGAAATTCTCCAACTGGTTGAATGTTGAAACTTGCAATAGACTGAGAATGCCTGATTTGAGCCCTAGGGTTGTTTTCAATCTTAGGGTAAAGATCTAACAGATCCGTAGGATTATTTCATGTCATAAATCAATGAAAGATAAAAATTAAATGAATAAAAATGGAACATAATAAAATTATATGATGTTTTATTTGATGTTATGATAAAAAGAAAATAAGTGGAAAAAATGAAAAGTTGAGAGAGGTAAGGACTAAAGAAAGAGGAAACAAATAATAAAAATGAAAAATAAAAAAATATCTATAATGGGTTGAATAAACTACTTTCATACCTATAAACAGATCCAATTTTAAAGGTTCTATGATGGGTTCTCTAAAATAAAGTGTGATTTTTTTGGGTACTTGGGTGAAGTGGAGTGGATGACTAAGGTCTTCTCTCAAAGGAGAAGTAAATTAAAAAAACTTCTTAAAGGTATTCTAAAAATAAAATAAAAGAGAATAAAAACACTAATTACAAATAAGGAGGGGATTTTTTCCATTTATAAAAGAAGAATAAAAAGTATGTTGGAAGAATATTTCATTTTTTCTTATTTTATTGAAATGAAAGTTTATTTATAAAACAAAATAAGAATATGTTTTTAATTTTTTTTTAAAGTAATGATCGATCTAACTATACCTCTGAACTCAATTATTTTTCATTATAATTTAAATTATCATCGACTTAATTATAATCCTTTAATTGTTTAACTCTTGAACCCTTCGAGTGTTAACCTAACCACAAAGATGAAATTTTTTAAACCCTAGGCTAGCTTCGAGACATGAAATTGCAACACCCTACTTTGATTATTGTTCTTAGGTTAGACTATAGTTAGTGGTTAATTAGAGCACATATCTACTATGGAAATGAGGATTAATTGATTTTAGGGATAATATTTTAACTCTACAAAATTTTCCCTTATGGTCTTATATTACTGATTAAGATCGCACTCTAAGAATTTACACAAATCTCGACAACGCGTGTTTTTTTTCAATTTTACAATTAAATGATTAGTTTAATTTAAATTGAAAATTCAATTAATATATAATATTAAGTGAATTAAAGTATATAATTTATTCAAAATAAATTAATGAATAAGGTAAGAGGATGATCGATTACTAAGGAAACTACTCTTTCATGGGCGGCGTAGTTATTATAGAAATGAATTTCATTCACAAAGGTTTAGAAAGGGTATAACCCAATATCATTTATACTAATGAATTACAGCCCAAATAGAAAGATTAATGAGGAAGATAAGTAAAAAATGAGGAAAATAGATGAAATTAAAGAATAACTAAGGAGTTTATTACGCAAACAAAAGTATTACAACATGAAGAAGAAGAAGAAGGCTTCGTTGAAGGGATCCTTATTTCAAGAGCTACATTTTTTGAAATGGTTAGAGAATTGAAGTGGATCCACTTATCCTCTTCCATAAACTTCTTAATGCACTTCTCGACCCATCCAAATGAGAAAAATACATATTTATGGATTGGAGGGAAGGCTAGGTTACGAGTGCTTTCAAGTGTGAATTGGGAAATTCTTCCAAATAATTTAAGCCAACTTACACTATCTATTTGACCTCTAAAACGCGTGGATTGACTATTCTTCAAGAAGTATGAAATGTGAGTAATTGGGTCCCAGATCTCCTCTCAATATTCGGTCCAAATCCAATATTTTATGAAAAATATATGTCCCAAATACAGAACTGATGTCCAAAATAGGAGGTCCGACCCATATTTTACTTCATGACCATTTTACACCAATCAAATGCATGATTTAGCTCTACCATCTTGAATTAAAGTTATATCCCATTAAGTCAAGAATATAATTAAAAAATTTTAAATTTAAATAATACATATCAAAATATTTATGTATGAAATTCCATAGTAAATTTTAAATTGTAAAACGGGAAGATTCACCAAATTTTCAAATGAATAATCTAATTCCAAATATTTTATAAATAATCATATTTAACACGATGTGAGGAAATATTTTCATTTGTTATCAATAAAATATTCAACAAAATTGTGTTTTATCACTCCAAAATTACCTTTGGAAGTGTAATGAGTGGGAATGTTTAGGTTGCCGTCATTTTTCAGTGGGCAAAAGACACATATGATTAATTAAAAGATCTATAAAAATCAGTGAGATATTTAAATCATGTGAAAAATTTGACCAATGAGAAATATCTTTCACCCCACTTCTAGAAAGTTCCAAATGAAGTGTCACCCCCCTTCCATTTCCTAAAATGAAAAACCTAATCCTATATAATTTTTAAAAAAAACCCACCTCACATTTTTTTTGGAAACAATTGACATAATATATTTACCATTACATAGAGTATTACAACACATGAAGAAGAATATAACCTGAAAAAGAAAAGAAAAATCAAACTCTTATATCAATATGGACAATAAAGAGAATCTGGGGGCTATTGGTTGTGTGAAAAAGAATCAAAAGTAATTCGTGCACCTAAAATAAGAGAATCTAATCCTCAAAGTAAAATAAATACGAGTTTAGCTATATTAGGTATGTACGAGGTGGCTACGTGTGATGGTTTCATATCAGGTATGTCGAGGGGGGTGATCTACATGCACCGAGAACACTATAAAGAAACTGGTAACCAATAGTGGAGTCGAAATAATAACTTACATTAGGATTTGTGTGGGTTGATTCGTCCATGAGAAGGTCAAGGGGGAGTAGCGGTAGATCTCGGCTTCCACAAGAGGTTGAATTCCATGAGAGAAAGTGACTCTATTAGTGAAAAATTTTTATGACCACGAAGGGTTTTATCAGCACTAAAATAATATGCTCAGATAATGATCCATCTTAATTAGTGCTAGAATATTAATACTTATAAAGATAGAATTTATCTACATTTTCTCTTATAGCACTAATAAATACTTGTATTTATCAGTACTAAAATTCTGTTGATATTTATATAATTATAAATATATTTGAAGAATTGTAAATATGTATTAATAAAAACAATTATAAATATATATATATAATAGTAAATAAAAAACTATTTATCTAATATAAATATATTAAAATAATTGTAAATATGTGTTTATTAATATAATTATATATATATACTAATAAATAATTATATTTGAATATATATATATATATATTTATATAATTATAAAAATATTTATATAATTATATATATATTTAAATATATCAATATTTATAATTAAAAAATTTAAAGATATATTTATTATTTAAATATATTTATTAAACATTTATAGTTAATTATTTATAATATATATATATATATGTTTTTTAAGAATTTCATATATTTATTTGTAATAATAAATATGAAACGTTAAAAATATAGTAAATATTAATTGATAAATATATTTATATATAAATATACATATATTTTTTATAAATATTTATTTACAAATATACTTTTATAAATAAAGTTTTTAAAATATTAATGAGTATATAATCTTAAATGCATGAATGTCACCAGGATTGTTTGGGATCTGAGCATACTCAGTCCCAAAAATTTAATAAGAAAATTAAAGCAGAAAAAAAGATACAAGAATGTGGCGTAAGCACCACCAAACACATAGTGGTAGTCCAACACCGCCCACAAAAAACCAGAGTAGAATCCCAAAAAGAAAATAAAACAGTATGAAAGCACCAAAAAATAAGAGGCCCAAGTGGCCCAATGAAACCCACATCAATAAACATCCATAAACTGATAAATAAAAGGCCATATGTCCCACCTGTAAACTTCACAATCGCATCCATCTTGTATGATGACACCCCACTCGAGTTCAACAGAGAAATCCTAATGTCGACACCCTATGTGATAATGCCTCTCCCGAGGTCCGAAAAACCTGAAATGAAGTAAAAGTTTCATTCCCGCATTCTGAGGCATCCTAAAGTTGCACATGTTCCCTGAGATCTTCCCCCACATTCTGATCGGCTTTGTAGTCATCGTTCATCACATTGAACAACTCTCTTCGTCGGCACCAACTGCACCTCAGCCGATCCAGAGACCTAAGCACTGTCACACCATCGACGGTAATCCACCTGAGGACAAAACCTAATTCTGCACCACACAATTTCTAGAAAATCATGTTGGTAGCTCCTGCCAGCCAGAAAGGCCCCACCTCATTCAAGAATAGTTCCAGCCGAAATGGCCGGTGACCTACGACATCTCCATGTTCCGTAGATCCATAATACCAAAAACACCGATGCGATCCCACACCCACTGTCAGGATCCCATGCCGACCGCCCCTCTTCCATGATCTGTTAAAGATGATGACCGACCACTAGGATCCCAGAACAATCATGCCCCACCAGGAAGCATTTGTTTTTCCAATGCTAGCACCCAATAGTATAGAACCAGTGATCGCATAAGGGCCAAATCTAGTCAACAAATATGTCTTCATGGATAGATATTTGGTCGACCCGCGCAGTCCTGAGATCTCTTGTGTTTTAACAATGCATGCCACCAAGGAAATTCCTATAACTTACTAGGCTTACACACTACCATCACCAGCTAAAAATGACCATAATACCCTACATCAATCAGGAGCACAAACCAACACGTCACAGTCCCTAATCTCAAAAGCATTCTTCAGCAATTCTATTCTATTTCTTGAGATGCAAAGGAAAAATAGATCATTGTGCCCATCCACATAAGTATCAGATATAAGATCATCCTAGAAGCAATTTCTGTAGCAATCACCATAAATTTATTGAGAGAGAATCCCTCTTCTTGAGAGATCCATCAATCATTCCTAAATGCATGAATGTTAAAAATCGGTGAAATTAAATAATTAAAAATGACTAGACTTTCAAAATATTTTAAAAATAGTTTAGTTTTATTAATTATTCAAATTTTTTAATAAATAAATAGACATATATTGAAATGATGTTTAATACATATGGAAAATATTAAAACACAGTAAATAAATACGTATAAATAATTATTAGATTACGATTAAATTACAAAAAAATACAAAGTATTAAAAATGAATAAATAATATTAACTAAAATAATTAAAAAACAAATATATTAAATTTACTAATTAAAAACATAATATATTAAATATATTATGTTACTAAATGAAATTCTAAAATGAATATTAAAATTTTAAAAAATTACATAAATATGATGTGTTTACATTTCTATATTACAATGAATTAATTACATCAATGTGTGCGTGAAATTAATTTGTATACACACATACAAACACACACACTACACAAGTTTATACATGTTAAATCGTACAATGTAATTATATAATATGAAAGTCTATTAATGAAATAAATAATAATAAGAATGAATAGATTTAATTAACGAATAAGTGTTATTAATTATATTGATTATTTAAAAAATTAAAACTAAAATTTATAAATACAAATGTTAAAATGAAAATGAATACATTTTAATTATATAAATTAAAACTATATTAAAAACATTAAATTTTAATAAATAAAAATATATAAATAAATATTAAAAATTAATAAAATTACAAAAAATATTGAAAAATTAAAAATTAAAAATTAATAAATTTGAAAAATATTTAAAAAAGTTAACATTATTAATGAAAAATCATATTAAACATGAAAAAATTGGGAAAAATATTAAAAATAATTAATTAATTATGTTGAATAAAAATATAAAAAGTGAATAAAATTTACCGATTTGAAACATAATATTTATTTAATATATTATGTTAATAAATATAAATCTTAAATTAATATTATAAATTCAATAAATCACAAAAATATTATGTATATTTCATTTCAATATATAATTTTACCAACTACCTATATATATGTGTCAAATTAATGCAACACACATTTGATATATGTTAAATTGAAAAAATGACATTTATTTAAAAATCTACTACTCGATACGATTAGTGAATATTTTTAATTACTAACAATTTTTATTTATAAACCAATTTTCACTAAATATAGTACTTATTTAATGCAAACATATATATATATATATTAAAAATATTAAATATTTTAATAAATAATTATTTTTTAAAAAATTAATGATTAATAAAATAATAAAAATATTAAATAAATAAATATTTAAAACCATTAAATTATAAAAATATCAAAAAATAACTTAAAATTATCTATTATTTAAAAATATTATTTGAATCCATGTTAAAAATGATTGAAATTTATTGAAAAGATAAATAAATTGAAAAACTAGTTACAAAATAATTATGAGATTAAAATGTTTTTAATTATTAATTTTTATTCATTTTATAGATTTATATTTAGTATACTATATATGTAATTAATATATATATAATTTATTCACTTTTATTAATAAATTTTTCAGTAATATATTATTTAATATTTTTAATTTATTCTTTTTTAATTTTCACTTTTTAAAATATTACATTTTATTCATTTTATATATTATATTTAATATATACTATTTATTACTATTATATATAAATATATATTAAATTTATTGATTTTTATTAATAACTATTTCATAAATAAATCTGGTAATATATTTTTAATTTATAAATTTTTAATTTTTAATGTTTATTCTTTTATCATTTTTTGAAATATTTATAGTCTCTATATTTTTTAATTGTTATTTTATTGGTGTATATAAAAAATTGGGAGTTTGGGTCAGATTAGAAGGTGGGTTGTGTATAGACCCACAAGAGATTGGCCAGATATGCCGGATGGACAGGTGGACTAACGCACAAATGAGATGGACTGTGTGGTGTGTGTGTGTGTGTGTGTGTGAAGCTGAATGTGTGTGCCAATCCCCAAATTGCATGGCATGTTGTGATAGCAGAATATCTGAGCTTATAATTCGCGATCCATACAAATGAAAAGTATGATGTGGGATGAAGTCATGTAAGACACCCTTTATCAACCCTAAATAAATGCACTAAAAAGGGTTTCCTTTATCAACGATTACAAAAAAATGTGGATAAAGGTTACCCTTTATCTGTGCTTTTTTAAGAATTATTAAAGGACATTATTTAGCAGTTCATTTTTTAGCACTGATAAAGGGTGCCTTTATCACCACTTTTATCTAACACTGATAATGGCTACCATTTTTTTGGTAATTCCCCTAACCCCGGTAACCCAGAGTCTATGTCTTCTTTATTTAATTGAAATTGATACATGATTCAAATCCCAAAAGATCTATCAGTTTAGCAGTTTTGGAAGACTAGAAACATACATGATACCCATTTTACCTTGGGAAAATAAAATAATGCATAAAAAAAGTAAAAACACATCATCCTTGAAACTTATTCCATGTATTCATCTTGATACCCAATACAGAGGAGACAAAATAAGGGTGATCTCAAATGATTGGAAAGGGTTAAGTACAAGGGAAGCTATTTGGAATCAATAAGTATAATCAACATGGAGCAGTAGAAACAGAACACACATGCCTTTTAAATAACATTACTACATGAATAAATAAGGCATAATTAATATAGAAATGTAAATAACTGAAAACACAGCCCATTTAATCAAAAATATGAGAATGAAATTCATCTAGATATATTGTCATAGTGAAAATCTCCTGGATAGTTATAATTGAATAATGAAAGAAATAAATTATTTTAACTATTTGAAGTAATGTCTCACACACATGATATCTCTACCATGAATACCTTTCACAAGATGGTGTAAATTTCATGTAAAAAACTCGTTTAATACTATCATAAATGATTTTTCTCATGTGGCCTACTGATACATCGAGGGGATATATAATACTAGGAACCAAACATCATTTCTGGACCAAATAATTCCTCATATATCAAATAATAAATTTAATTCATGAATCAATATACCTTATTAAATATCAGTATTGAGTAAAGTATACAGATTTATCAACATTTTCCCAGTTGATCAAATAATATTCAAAGTAAACACCATATGTAAAAATGGTATATCATTTAGGTTATAATGATATCCATCACACAAGAATATATATATTTAATATAAATTTACTATTCAATGAAAAATGATTACAATAATTTGAATATTTAAAAAGAAAGACAATAAAAAAAGTGGGATTGCACAATAAATTTTACTATTTGGTAATCATCATGTCAAATAACCTTGGATGGAATTCATTGAATTGAAAATTATAATATCCTAAATAATGATATACTTATGAAATTACATGTCCAAGGGGTGGTATATACACCACATAATAGTTAATTGGTGTATAATAACAAATAAGTCTCAAAGAAGTGTAAATTGAGACACAATCTCTTACCTCACACTTCTTTTTTGTTGAACATGTTTTAAGCTTCTGTATAGTAATTTAATACATGTTATTAACAAAAACATAACCATTTTAATATTAATAGTATCATATAATATCCTCTTATAACATATTATCAACCATTTGTTAATAATCATCCATTATTTTAAATGTATTGGTTGTTATTTGTTTTATCATTCGATTTTTGTTCATTAAATATCTAGTTCATTCACATATTATAGAGTTTCATCATCTGAAAAATAAAAATCATGACATATATATCATATTTTAATATAAATTTTACATGTTGAAACCAATCATGATTGATGGTTATGAAAAATTAACTATGTTACGATCACGGAGAATGTAAGTCATACGCATGCATGAGTAACATTACTATTTTTCATCGATCATTACGTAAATGGGAAAAATAATATTTTAAAATTTCATAAGGATAATAATATCCTTAGTACCATAATATATAATTATATATACCATCCATGTGGCATGGTTATGAAATGAGTCACATCATTTTGTGAAGGAGGTAGTCCACACATACACAAATGATCTTATCATCTTTACATGAGTGAAAAGAAAAATCAAGAAAATGATATATATTATCATTCCCACGTGATATATATGTCATTATTATCATTATTGTGTCATTTATATCACATATAATCATTAACATTATATTTATCACCTTCCATGTGAAGCGTTAGTGAAAAATGAATCACATTGCTTCGCGAGGCGGTAGTCCGTCGTACACATGAGAAATGTTATCGTACAACTACAGAATGGATGGTAAAAATATATATATTATATAGTGACCCCATTAGTAAAATTATACTATTAATATCTTAAATATTCTTTATATACATCATCATACCCAATCGTGAGTGGGGGAGATGGAAAAACGAATGACACCGGTTTCTGAGACGGTAGTCTACCGTACACACAAATGTTGATTTTATAAACCATTTTATGGAAGTAGGAATGTTTGTAGGTCATGAAATTATTATAAAAAATAATATTAAATTTAATATATTTAGACTATTTTACCTTCTTGGTTTATTAAATTTTGAAGGTAATGGAGAAAGAAGTAAAATAAATAATTTTATTAAAGAACATTACCTCTTCTTTGGGAATCCTTATTAGGTTATCACTAAATCCTCACTAGTTTAGATTTATAACAATGAGAAGTCTTCTAGGATGATTATATTGATTTCTATAAGTTATTTTTGCAGGTATTGGATAATACCAATGGCATTAGTGGTGTAAATAATTGAGGTGGTTAAGTGCCCTTTTATAGTTGTGGAGGAGTAAAATTATGGTAAATACCCAAAATCATTCACAATTGGGAGGTAAATATTACCTAAAGTGGATCCGAAATTGATAATTAAAGGGTTTTAGGGATGATATGGTCTATCCTCACATCCCAAACAAATTAAAACAGATGTTTCAAACCTTTGTTTCCATAACTTCTATGTTTTCTTATTTTAACCATCTTTGTTTTTCACTATAGTAACATGTTTTCTAACCTATGTGATGTATCCATTAAGACTAAATTAATGCGTTCATTTTTATTTATTTTCTACCTACTAAATATATATATTAAATACAATTTATCAGTAACAAATTCTATGTCTGTTAAAAATTTATTTTCTCACAAGATCATGTACGTGTAAAAATACAGATTTAACATTAACTATGTTAACTGAGTTTTTACTATTTAGGGGACAATATAATCATTATAAATGAAAAACTGGTCCATAAGTGGAACATAATTGATTTTTATTATTAGGTGAAAATTAGTTGGTATAATATATTTTTTTAGTAATTTAAATTCTTACAATTAATTATAATTTATAATAGAATAACATTAATGTCAATTTTAACATTATTCATTTAAATTGAATATAAAAATGTCATAAAAATGATGGAATTGCAATATATTATGTAAAAACCTGTATAAAATGATAAATTAATCTAAAAAATAATTTAAAAATAAAATAAAAATTTCAATTTACATCAATTTTAATATGTTTAGTATCATGTATTTTATTGAATTGTTAACTAAATAATTATTCTGTTTTCTTTTTATAAGTATTTAAAAAAATTATTTCAAATATATAATTAATAGATAAATAATTATGATATAATTAAATAATTTATATTTCAATATAATATGTATAACAAAAAAATATTTTTTTAGTCCCTATCCCAAAGCATTAAAGATATTAAAATGAAGAAAAGTATCTTTTTTGTCTGTTTCATTACTTAACTTACTATATTGGTCATATTCAAAGTAAAGTGGAAATTAATTGACAATTTTTAGATAATTAATTGGACAAGGTAAAAATAAACACACTAAATAATATTTAGATAATATTTTAGGTCATTTTATCGCTAATAATTTTATTTTATCCCTTGTTAAATCAATTTATTCATTAACTATGGTAATTAATTTTTATTTCATTCACTATTCAATTTGGTCAAAAATAGTGTGGAACAAATCATAGATAATCAATTATGTTTATTCTAAATACAAAATTCATTTTTACATATTCAATTCATAATATTGGAAAACTTATTTTAAAATTAATGTTGTAGGTGTGATGAGATATTGGGTTTTTAATGTGAAAATGTTCAATAGTTTACAAATAATTTATTTCTAAAATCAATAAGAAAATGATTCAAATTACCTACGTTGGATTAATTGATATATAATTGAAAAAATTTTACTTTTATGTTTAATTTAAAAGATAAGTTTTCATTATAAATAATTTTAAGGGAATAGTAGTTTTCAAGTCAAATGCTAAGGCCATTCTTAGTTGCCTTGACTTATTCCACTGAATAAATATCTTCTTTTCTATAGTGTATATGGACTCTAAAATCATCTATATGTCCCGTTAAGGTGTTTCTTCCACTCCATGTAAAATAACATTCTTGATTCACAAGTGGAAGTTCGTCCTCTCCAATGACACTGATATCCTCCAAAATGTGGCGTGGAGGATATCATGTGTTTGACTTGTTAGCTTCCAAGGATACCCAAATCCTCTCCCTCATAGAGTATTATAACACAAGATCCCCATTCCCTCTTTTATTTAATATTTATTTTTATTTTTGTTGGGAAAAAGCTAAAATTCGTTTTTTCATAGTTTATCAAGAAATGAAACTTTTCATAAAAATATAAAAAATTTACCCTAATCTAATTTTGTTTTCTGGATTTCAAAAACTAATTTTATATTTTCAAATATAATTTATAATTGTGTTAAAATGTAATTCTAAATTATTTTTGGAAATTTTTACTAAATATTCTTCTCTTTAAACCTAGGGTTGCATGCATCAAATACTATAAATGAAATTAAATTTATTATTAAAGAAATATATAGTAAGTTCTTGTGGTGTTATATTATTCTTACCTTAAATACATTTTGTACTCAAAATTATAACTTGATCTCAGTAATAATTGGTTTCATATTTGAAAAGACCTTTATTGAAAAACCCACATCATAAAAGGGTCAATAAAATATCCTCTTAGTGAGAGAGAACGGAGAGTATAATGGTTATTTGGAATAATCACATAAATTGGTTTCTGAGTTTTATAACATAGGTATGAAATGAAATCCTAGACATGTAAGAGAAAACTATCACCCAAAAACTAATAGAGAGTGATAAAGAAAATTGATCATATGAAATCGGGACATCTAGAAAAGGTTAACCACCAAAAAACCATAAAAAATTAGGTGTGAAAAGGGAAAATGATATCATAAAAAATTAATGAAATAGGATAAAATTTTATGTCAACATCCTTTTATCTAAAATTGAGGAATTATTTTATAGTCTACGAATATAAGGAAATATACCTGATACGTTTCTATTTCATAAGTATAATATATTCATTTTCCAATTCATTCCTTACTCCATGAAATGAATATCAAAAATTGGTTTTTTTATTCACTAGCACAAAAATTCACTTTTAATTGATTATATTACCCATATAACAGTGATAATTATTTCTACATATCTCAAAATATTTTACAAAACTAATATGGTTAGTAGAACTTATCTAATATTAATAAATATTCATCTAGTGAAGTAACACATTAATATCTAAAAACCTATTTAAAGTTAAAATTAAACCATTTCATAAATTGTTAACCTTACAAACCTTTACAATGATTATTATATATAAGTCTAGGAAGAAGGTCACCAAATTTTCAAAATTAAAATATCATTAATCTCTCAAAAAACATGAAACAGCTCTTAATTATTACATTACAAACATGTGAGTACCTTCATAATGTATTATTTTCAAACATGAAAATGATAATAATTACCATAAATCCATATTGAAAAAATTCATGCTTCCTTATTCCTTATGTAAAACATAGATTATTGGAGATGTTCCATTAGTCCAAAAATTTTGTTAACTCCATCAATGACAATATAACCTCTATTTCAATAAATAATTTATCAGTTCTAAGTTATTCCGAACTATCCAAATTACATTGTTCATATCAATTATTTCTTTATCATAAGATAATTATCTCAACTTTAAGAACATATTAATGGTCCTCAATCATGTATTTTCCATGAATTTCAACTTTCCACTAAATCACTTTTCTTGGTCATCAGTATTATTCAATATATTCTTTCAAATCCTTTATGAAAATGTGTTGCAATACAATCCTTATATATTTAAATATTCATATAACGAGGATATATTTTTTATAATACTCAAATGAAACATCTATTTGTCGAAATATAATCACATTAATCATTTGATGGACCCCAGAACACCCTGGGAGGGGATGGGTGAATCAGGGTGTCAACATATTTTTTAAACTGATGGATCTTGTTCCCATGTTGGTAAAAAACAATTAAACTTGTCGGAAGAGGAAGTGCATAAAATAAACAATCACATGAAAAACAATGACAATGATTTTACTTGGTTCACCACTAAGGGCTACGTCTATGGATCATACGCGGAAAGTGTGGAAGTCATACCAAAAACCACTAATCTTCACAATTTAGGGATTAAACGATCTTAACACAGTCACTCTGTGCTAGGGGCATTTCCTTTAAAACGTTTTAAGGATAGCACAATGCGTCCCACAGATCACTTTTGATGACTCCCCATTGCTCACTGCATTGGAAGAATCTTCACTCAGTTTATCGACTTGATGGCCGCTTCATTGTCTTATCATCAAATCATAAATCCTAAAATGTTATTGGATGATCTATTGAAGTATTTTAATCACCCATAGATGTATTTTATTTTCCCATATGCTAATATATTATGGAAATAAATTTCACAAACTGATTTGGCCAATTTTTAGGCTTTATTGAGTGTTCCCCATATTGTTACTGTTTCTACGTACCGATGATGTTTCCATGTTCCATCCAACTCTTCCATGAACTATCATGATCCGTATACTACCCTACTCAATGTACTGATCCACTCCTCCATGTACCATCTTGCTCCGCATATTGTATTTCTAGGTCGCGTACTGCGATAGCGTCTGGCTCACACCACACTTTCTTCTGGGGTATATTTTCCTTACGCTGATGAATCTCTCTGCATACTGTTTTATCCTCTGCTATCCACATCAGACTTCACCAGATTTCTTCCTGAAATTTTAAACTCCAATCTCATCTCTTAATAAAGGGGATTACTTCTCCTTAAATAGGAACATAACTCCACAATATTTTCTAATCTGATTTACCCAAATTTTCAATATAAGACAACCTTCACAGCATACAGAACTCCATATGTGGACTGTTAGCCTTCAAAACATACCACTCCTATTTCACGTACAAAAAAATCCCCACGAACATTATTCAGTCCACATACCAGATGCCTTCCCAACGTACTGTCACTGCGATCCATTTTTGGAAGAATTCTATATCCCACATGCCTTCACCATGTACCATTACTGTGAACCGGTTTTGGTTCTGTGCACTACTCTGTATACTAATCCCACTGCCAGTTACGTGGCTGCAAACCATTCCCAGAACATGGTATGAGTATCATGTTCTGAGGTATGTGGTTTCGTTATTTTTTCAATTTTCTTTGTCGTTTGGCATACCATTCAATCATATGTGAAAAATGTTTGTTTGCAAAACCTAAACTCCCAATTTTGAGCCCATAAATTTGGAAAACATTGGGAAACTGCACCACCTTCAAAACTACTTTCAGCCTCAAACGTATAACATCATTCCTTGAAAACACCCTAGTCATCCATGTGCATATTGACAACAAACAAAAACCAAACTCCCTTATTATCAACGAGCATCTTTGGTTTGAATAATATCCCCCTTTGGGTTTTTTGGAAATCTCCAGATAAATTCACTAATGCGTCATCTAGGATCAAAACCTGAGCCTTCAAGAGCAAGTCAACCATCACTCTATGTCCATTTAAGCAGCGATCTTTGTATAAAACAAGAGAGATTACATGAATTGATTTCTCATTCTTTTCTTTTCTCCCCCATAGTTGTAGTTCTTGATTTTTCCTGTATCTAGAAAAAAATAGATCAATATCTATTGAATTTATCCATTCTCCCCCATTGGAAATAAACCCCAAGGTTGGTATTTAATCATTTTAGAGCTCATAACATACCCCACTAGAATGTATCTCCCCCATAAACCTGTAATAATTCCACAAAAAGATTAACATAGTTAAAATAGTTGGGAAGAGGGGAATCTCATAACCTCCTAATGCACTGGGAGGTGGCTGAACACTGAGGTTCAATCAATTTTTCTCAAGAATAATCATAGATAGTGTCTTGGTCATAATGTTTGCCACTTTGTCATCAGTTCCAATGTGGTCCATTTTGATCATGCCTTGTTCAACTTTTCCCATGATGAAGTGATATATGTTCTCAATATGTTTCATATGAGAATGATGAACTAGATTCTTCGTAAGACCAATTACGATCTTGTTATCACAGTAAATAACCATTGTTTGTTTCACCACATCACATATGTCATTCAGTTGCTACTTCATCCAAAGTAACTGAGTGGAAGCCTTGGTAGTAGATATATATTCCTCTTCCACAGTACTAAGTGAAGTAATTTCCTATTTCTAGATTAACCATCCTATACATTTCTTCCCAATATAGAATGCTCCACCACTAGTGGACTTTCTGTCAACTACATCTCCATCCCAATCAACATCAGAAAAAGAAGATAGTTCACTATCTCTTCCTACAGCAAAGTATAACCTATAATTATGTGTTCCTTTAATGTGTCTCATGATTCTTTTCAGTTTTTCCATATGTTCTTCCTTTGGATTAATCTAAAAGCAGTCCAAAAGGGAATTTTCAAAGACAATATCTTGTTGTTTCTCCATAAGGTACATTAGGCTTACAATGATTCTTCTATACATGGTGGGACTCACATAATTCTCATTCTTATGCCTCACAAGATTTATTCCAACCAAATTGGAGTTGACATTGGTTTGGAATCGTGCATATTGATTTTCCTCAGCAGATCTACTGCATAATTTTCCAGAGAAATGTAATTGTAATACATATTCTAAATCACCTACATGATTAAAATGTATGTGAGTTCACCAATAATGGACATTTCAAATTCTGATTTCATGTGATTGGAAAATTCATCCACTAATCCATGTCTCCTTTCACAAAAAATAATGTCATCCATGTATACCAGAACCATGAAATGATCCTTTTGAGAATTATTCACATAGATATTGTGATCCACTCCTCCTCTTTTAATCTCAAGTTTTCTCGGATAAGATTCCAACCAAGAGTACCATGCCGGTGGTGCTTGTTTCAGGCCATAGAGAGATTTTTTTTTAAATTTGAAAACCTTCAGTTAATCATTTCCAAGAAAGAACCCCATGGGTTATTCAATGTATACTTATTCTTCCAATACTACATTTAATAATGATGTCTTAACGTCCATTTGATACACTTTATAACCTCTTTGTATTTCCCCAGCAAGAAACATCCTAATTGACTCCCGTCTTGATACGGGAAAAAATGCCTCCTCGAAATCAACACCTTTGATTTTTGAAAATTTCTTTTACAGACCAAGTATGCCATATTTTTTATCACATTTCTATGTTTGTCAAATTTGTTCTTGAAAATCCACTTCGTACTAATTACTTTATGATCTTTCGGTCTTTTGAAAAGATCCCATGTCTTATTTTTTTCAATATGATCTAACTCTTCATTCATTGATTTCACCCATGACTCAACCTTTTCAACCTCTTCAAATGAGGATGGTTTCACCACTGATAGAAATGTAGATTATTTATTATTCCTCATTCTATTTGCCTGTGTAGGTGCATTCTGATCCCTAATAATGTGGGATTGATCAATCTATGATCTTCAGTTTCTCTTTTTGGGTTTGACTGAATTCTCTCCAATTGGGGATGCCTCTTTTTATTCTTCTTCAGATTCAACATCATGATGTTACTCTTGATAGTTTGTACTTCTTCTTATACCTTTGTTTTATAATTTTTTCCATATTCAAATTCTTCCTCATCTTCTATCATATCAGCAAAATAATTCCTTGAAGCATTCACATTTTTCTCTTCAATGATCTTAACATCACTACTTTCCACAATTCTTCCAAAGAACTTATTGAAAAAATTGTAGGCATTGTTGTTAATTGAGTATCCAAGAAATATTCCTTCATTTTTATTGTCACAATACTTCTATTGATTTTCTTATTTGGTTTGGATGAAAAATTTTATACCAAAAGAAAAAAAATAATTAAAGGAGGGCTTCCTTCCATGCCACAATTCATATAGTGTCTTTGTTTCACCCATATATAGCCCTATTCATTTTTGAATATACATTTCAGCTTAAAATACCTCTTTCCAATAATATCATGGAATATGACTCTCGATCATCATAGTTCTAGAAATGTTGTTTACCTATCGATTCCAATTCCCAACAACTCCATTTTTCTTTTGAGTTCTCACAGCTTCCACCTCATGTTGTCTTCCATGCTTCTCTAGGTAATTTTCAAATTTAGTAGATGTGTATTCCCCTCCATTGTCAGACCGTAGAACTTTGATCTTCCATCCAGTATAATTCATTTCAATTCAAAGATAGGTTTTCATTCAATCAAGCACTTGTTTATTCCTATCTATAACAATCACACATGCCATTCTACTATAATCACCTATGAAAAGAACAAATAACCTTTATCATTGTGGTATAGAAACACTTATCAGGCCACATACATCTGTATGGATGAGGTAAAGGAGATTTGATGCTCTTTTCTTCTTTGGCTGGTATTAACTGCAGAATAGTTTCCCTCGCATGAAAGCATCACAAGTATTTTCTCATTCACACTTCAGATTAAAGAAATCCATGAATATATTTATCTTAGATGTCTTTTCTATGTCTTTATGTTTATTTTTCCCCAATATTTGATGCCATAAGTTGTTTTCCTCTTCAACTGTTAGGTAGAAAGTGTTCTCTTTGCTATCAACCTGGTATAAGTTGCCTTCTGTTCTATAAACTTTCATGATAGAATTCCTGATCTTTATTCTTATAGTACAACCATTTTGATTGAATTTCACAAAAAGACATGAGTTGTAGAGTTGACCCACACTAAGAAGGTTGTGATGCATTCCTTCCACATAAAGGAATTCATTTTTCTTCATCTTTCTATTAGCTAGCTCAGTACTTCCACTACCTTTTATATTAAAAGAACTATCATTACCAAACCTCACTGTTTCGTTGAACTTTTTATTAACATTCATTAATAGGTTTTCATTACTTTTCATGTGGGATTAACATCCACTATCAAGAATCCAATTGTTGTTTTGCTTTTTAGCTTTTAGGGATACTTCTGCAAGATTGGATTTTTCAATTTTCCTCTTTTCTTTCCATGAGATATTGGATTGAGTGTAGGAAAAAAATGATATTTCAATTATATCTTCCATGCAAATGGGTTTTTTCATATTCAAATTCTTCTTCTAGAGGAGAAAACTTGTTTGAAATAGCAATACCTTTTGACGAGTATTGAGTCATATCTGAGCATTGAAACAACTTCTCGTATCATACCTCCTCCTGTAATACACAACTTTATAGACAATGTTAGAATAGTTAAAACTATATCCATCGAAATTATTTATTCTATAAGAAGTAGGATATGAATATGTTCTCCTTTGTTGAACTCCTAACCCTTGTTCATTCATATGGGTCCTTTCCTCTTCACAGTATGACATGGTATGGCCCAGATAGCCACAAAACCGAAACTTTATGAGAGGAAATGTCTTCACACTTCTATTTATCCTCATTCTGGGGAAACATATTTTGACTCCCTATCATTTTTGGAGACTCAAGGATAATCTTCATTTCTAATTTATGTTTGATTTAAGGGTTTATATTTTAGCATTTCTAGTGTATTTTCAACATGATCAACTTTTGACTTTCCTTTACTCTGGTTCACTTTATTTGTTGAATTTGACATTTAGGAATCACATTCAATTCCACTATTTCCCATGCATGAGGTTCATTTATCACTCAAGATCTTTTCAACTCCATAAGAACCACATTTTTTACTCTTTAGAAGCTCACCATCCAAGAACCTTCCAAAATGTATTTTCTTCTTTTCTTCTTTTTAATTAGATTCACTTTCAAGTTTACTTCTCAATGTAACAACTTCTTCTTCGAGTCCCTCAAAGGTCTTGGGCTTCTCCTCCAATATTGAGGTAAGGTTATTGATGACCTTTTCTTTTTCATCAATTCAGAGTTTTACTTCCACAACGTCATCATTTCATTCAAGGATAGATGATTGTACATTCACCAGTTCTTCCAGTCATTCAATTTCGACTTCTAAATGATCAATATATTCTGAAGATTCCTCTACCATTGCTTTCCACTTATTAAAACTTTTTCATTTATTCTCAAGCTTACCTGAAGTATACTTCAGTTGAAACTTGGGATTAACATTACTATTCAAATGATTATCTCTAACTTTATCTATCAATTGTTATGAATTTTCAAGGGTAGCCTTCATAGAAGCATGGTTCTCAGATTTGAATCCTACTTTCTCTCCCTCAAAGAGTTTATTGTCATTGTCTTCTTCTTCTTCAAAAAATAAAACTATTTAGTTGAAATTTCTTTCCATATTTGAAGTATCTCTTTTTGATAAAACAATTCTTGAGGAATCTGAATGTCTCCATATTCACTTTATTCATCATTAAAATTTCATCGGAAATGAGATGCAATGTGTCAACTCTTCCACAATGAAAACAATCCATAATTATTTATCCTTCAAATTTCTGTTTTCCCTTCTTGAGTTTCTTGGAAATAAGAGAATGAAATTATTTTTCCTCATCATCTTCATCAACACAATCTCCGAAAATTTATAGTTTATTTTTATCTTTGAATTTTATTTCCTTACTTACATGATTCGTTTCATCTTTTGGGTTGACTCTTATCTCATATTCCACTAGGCAGCTCAGTAGATTTTCAAGAGAATGCTTGGAAAATCCCTTTCTTAAAGAGATGAAACCTTTTCATTATTAGTGGAAATATGTCATATAAATATTTTATTTACAATTTCAATGTCTTTGATATCTTATCCAAGCACTAGAATTACTCCTACAAATTTAGTAATTTGATTGAATAAAGAATCTGCATTTTCATTCGGGTGCATCTTCATATCATCAAAATTGTTTTGTAAAACTTGGTGATTTGCCTCATTCACTTTTTTATCGCCTTCATAAATATTCTCTAGTTTATTCCACATACGCTTTTCTGACATATAGTTCATCAACTTCAGATATATTTGATCAAAAAGAGATATACTTAGGGAATTTTGTGCTTTAGCATCAATATCCATCATTTTTCAGTCTGTATCTGTCATAGATATACCGGTTGGATCAGTGACATGTATTTATTGTGTGGTGGAAAATGTACCTCCATTCCAAGATATCTTAGATGAGATATAATCTTGTTCTGAAATATCTAAAATTTATTTCCATCAAACAAAGGAACTCCCCTAACTTTAACTGTATTCTACATGTTAGAAAAATAGGACAGATTTGACACCAGCAACCTCCCTCTGATACCGCTTGAAGGACCCCATTGCACCCTAAGAGAGGAGGGGTAAATCAGAGTGTCAAATTTTTCTTTTAAAATGATGGATCTTGTTCCCACATTGGTAAGAACTTGTTAAACTTGTCTGAAGAGGAAGCTCAAAAAATAAACAATCACATGCAAAGAAATGACACAAATATTTTAGATGGTTCACCACTAAGGGCTACAACCAAGGATTATAGGCTGAAAGTGTGTTGGTCATACCAAAAACCACTAATCTTCACAAGTTGTGGATTACATGAGTTTAGCAAAGTCACTCTATTCCGGGTTCACTTCCTTTACAAGTTTTTAGGGATTGCACACCGCGTCCCTCGGATCACTTCTCCTGACTCCCCCTTGCTCACTATGTTAGAAGAATATTCTCTCAGTTTATCGACTTGAAGGCCTTCTAAATGGTTTAGAATCAAATCATGCATCCTCAACTGTAAATGGATGATCTGTTTAACTATCATAATCACCCACATATGTAATTTATTTTCTTGTACACTAATATGTTATGGAAATTTATTTTGCAAAATGATTTTGTCAATTTTCAGGCTTCCTTGGGTGTTCCGCGTACTACTGTTATTTCTACGTACCACTGTTGTTTCCATGTACCATCTAGATCCTCCACGAACTATCATGCTCTGTGCACTTCAATACTCCATGTACTACTCCACTCCTCTATGTATCGTCCTGCTCCATGTACTGCCTTTCTCCACCACGTACTGCGAGAGCATCTTCCATGAACCACACTTTCTTCCATGGGCTGATTTTCTTATGCGAATGACTCAATCCATGTACCAACTTCTCCTCTATGAAAAATTCCATACTTCACCAGATTTATTCCCAAAATTTTAATCTTTAATATCATCTCTTAAAAATGGAGATTATTTCCTCTTAAATATGCACATAACTCCACAAATTTTTCTAATCTAATTTACCCAAATTTTAAATGTGGGACTACCTTCACTGCATACTGAACTCTATTTGCATACTGTTAGACTTCACCATGTACCGCTCCAGTTTCACATACCACAAAAATCCCACGAACCTTCTCCATCCTGTATACCACATGGCTTCATAGTGTATCGTTGATGCGAACCATTTTCAGTAGCATTCTGAGTACCACACGTCTTCATCGTGTACCATCATTACGAACCATTTTTGATTCTGTGCACTACTATGCGTACCAATCTGACTCTCAGGTATGTGGCCGCAAACCGTTCCTAGAACATGGTATGAGTAACATGTTCTGAGGTATGTGGTTTCCTTATTTTTCTAATTTTCTTTTTCATTTCACATACCATTCAATACTATGTGAAAAACCTTTGTTTTCCAACCCCAAACTCCCAATTTTGAGCCCATACATTTGGTAAACACTGGGAAATTTCGCCACCTTAAATACTGATCTCAGCCTCAGATGTATGAACTCATTCCTTGAAAACTACATAGTCATCCATGTGCAGATTAAAAAAAACACAAACCATACTCCATTATTATCAACAAGCTACCTTGGTTCCAACATCATTGATATTATTTTAGGGTCATAACAAAATTTTATCCATGATCCATTAGTTTCTCTTAAGATATATTCCTTTGACATCTAAGAAATTTATTTGTGTAGAGTCCCATCTCATTAATGATGAATAATTATTCATTGGAAAAAAAATTCTTACCCTTGAAATCACAGGAATGACGGCCTTTATGTTCACACATGTAGAAAAATATCATTCTCTTTAAGCAAATACCAAGGTTTTTCTTTCCATAGTTATTACATGTGGGGAAACCTATTTTTCTTTTATTTCCTTTATCCATATTTCTCTTAGTCTTAATCTTGTTGTTATGATTCCCTCTGAAGACATAATACATAGATAATTATTTCACTTTCTAATTAGTATATGATAATATGTTCAAATATGTTTAGAATGTTTAGGATGCTAGTTCCCTATGAAATATTAGCTCAAACATATCATAGAAACAATAATTCTTACACTTTGGATTGTGTGCATTGATTCAATTCTCATTCCTTCTGCTAGTCACCATTTCTAAATGATGGAATACTCTAGATTATATTATATCATTATGAAACATGATTTATAATCTTAAAACTAGTGAAACACTTAAAAAATGAAAAATTTATGAATAACTAATATCACAATCATAAACATGGTTTAATTGAGGATATATTTATTTTCAAATCTTTTATAATGGTTGGTAAATAAAATTATAATTATCATAAGAATATCCGTTGGGATTATCAAACAAGGTGAATAGTAAGAAATGTTTTTAACTACTTAGTAGTGATCGAGTCAGGCCCGACACACCTTTTTTAGAGTTATTATCCTTAAGTAACTTTTTGCTAGAACTATATCCACCTTTTGTACCTAAGAAAGGATGTATTGCAAGAAAATACCACATAATCTCTACATTACCAAAACAATAGGATTTTCTTCTATTTTCAACATCATATCCTATCAAAGTATTATGTTCCCTAATATATTTCTTTCTAAATATAGTTCCTATGGTTTCTACTAAACATTCTCTGATACCAATTGTAATGACCCCAACCCCAGCAACACAGAGCGAGTGTCTTATTTATTACGTTGTCATAGATATGCAATTCAAATCCCAAAGGATTGGTTAGTTTAGTAGTTTTGGAAAAATAGATACATACATAATACCTGCTTTACATTGGGAAAATAAAATAAAGCATAACAAAAGTAAAATCTCAATATCTTTGAAATTTATAATAAGTATTAAACTTCATATCATGGGGAAAGGATAAAAAATAAGGGTGACCTCAAATTCATAGTAAGGGTTAAGTACAATGGAATATGTCATGAATAAATAATAATAACCAAATATAAAATTCATATAACTAAACACACATTCCATTTAATTAACATTATAGCATGAATATAAAAGGAATAATTAATATTAAATGGTGAACAATTGAAAACACATGACATTTAATCAATAACCTGAGAATGAAAAGCATCCAAAGATAATTTTATAGTGAAAATATCATGGATAATAAAAATATAATAATGAATGAAAAAATGATTAATTAAAATACATCATGTATCAGGAACATGATACCCCTATCATCAACACCTTTCACATGATAGTTTAAACTATAGGTAAAACCTCATTCAGTGCATTCTTAACTATTTTGTCTCCTGAGACCTATCAATGAATCAAAGTGCTATATAATTTCAGGGCCCACCCATTACTACATGTCCAAATCAATACTAATATATGGAATAATCAATTTAATTCATGAATCAATATTCCTTATTAAATATCTATATTTAGTAATGGATACAGATTATCAATACTTCCCCAGTTCGTCAAATAACATTAAAAGTAAACACCATATGTAAAAATGGTATATAGTTTAGGTAATAATAATATCCATCACAAAATAATATGGATATTTAAGATTAATTTAATTTCTAATGAAAAATTATTTTAAGAAAGTGGTCATTTCAAGGGAAAGTGGACAATCACAAAATAATGTGACATTTCACAACAACTTATACAATTCGGAAATTTTCTAGTAAAATACAATTGGATGAAATAATAAAAATTAAAACATAAAATTTGTTGAATAATTAAGTATTAATGATATTACATTTCAAGGGGGTAGTATATACACCCCATAAAAGTGAATTGGTACATAGTAACCAACAATTCTTAATGGAATGAAAATTTAAATGAAATCCCTTACCACACACTTCCTTTTTGTAGAATGTGATTTAACCACATGTTTAGTGATTTAAAACATTTTGATAACATAGAAAATAACAATATTAATATTTATAATAGGATAAATTATCCTTTTATAATATCTTATAAACCATTTTTTAACAATCTATCAATATTTTTTAGGGTGTTAAATGCCTGGTTTTCTTATGCGTGTTTTTTCATTAAATATTATGTTATTGAACATATTAAAGAATTTAATAATATATAGAATAATATTAATAATAAAATAATTATCATATTTTACTTCAAAATTACTTTTAAATACAATCATTAATGATGGTTATGAAAAATGGTGTACGTTACAATCCTGGAGACGGTAGGTTGTACATACGCATAAGTAAAGTTTCCATTTTTCACTGATTATTATAGAAAGAAGATAAGTAATATTTTACATTTAAATAATGATCATTATATAATTAATACCGTACCATATAATTATATATATATCATCCATGTGGTTTGGTGATGAAAAGAGAGGAACATCGCTCTGTGAAGGTGGTAGTCCACACATAGTTGAAAGATGTTATCATCTTTACATGAGTGAAATGAAAAAAAAGCAAATGATAAATATATTATCATTCTATAATGATAAATATTTCATGAATATGATAATTATTTCAGGTATATCACATTTAATAATTTACTCTATATGTATCTCCTTCCATGTGAAGTGTTAGTGAAAGATGAATCGCATCGCTTTGTGAGGTGATATTCTAATGTATCCTCGAGCAATGTTATCATATCTCATATAGAATGAAAGGTAAACACAAACACACACACACACACACAAACACATATATATATATATGATATGGTGAAGATATAGGTATAAATATATTATTAATACCATTTATACGCTTTATATCCATCATCATACCCGACCGCGAATTGTGGAAATTGAAAAAATGGGCAACATCAGATTACAATATGATAGTTTTCCATACACATAGATGATGATATCATAACCAATTAGATGGAAATGGACAATTTTTTAGGTCCTTAGATTATTATAAAAAATATCCCAGAATATTTAATATTTTTTTATTATATCATCATGGTTTAATAAATATTTAATGTGGTGGAGGAAGAAGTTAAATAAAGAAGCTCGTTGAATAACATTACCTCTTCATTGGGTATCCTCCATAGGATTTCCCTAAATCCATAAAAGGATTACTTTATGCCCAATATAAGGATTATGTGATTAGGTGAGGAAAGTTATGAAGTAATGTCGGTTTGTTTTAGTTAATCCAAAATTCTTTAGAGGAGTGAATAAGTGAGGGGGTGAGAGCCCTTTTATAGCTATGGGTGAGTGGAATTCTTGTAAATACCCAAAATTATTCACTATAAAGAGGTCAATATTTTCTAAAGTGTCTCAAATATTGTTAATTAAAGGGTTTTAGGGAATATATCATCTATAAAAACCTCCAAAATTCATTAAAATACATGTTTTATGAATTTTTATCCTTAACTTATATGTTTTCATATTTTTTCATTTTTGTATAACACTATAGTAACTAGTTTTCTATCCAAGTAAATTTATCAATTAATACTTATTTATGTTGATACTTCTTAAATAATTTTTATCTAATTATTGTAATTATTAAATATGATTTTTCAATTAAAAAACCTATTTTTTTACATTTATTTTAACACAATGACATGTCTATGAAAACACCTACTTTAACACTAATTGTGCTGAGAGAGTTTTTAATATTTAGGTGTCAATATATTCAATATAAAAGAAAAATTGGTCCTTAAATTGAACATAGTTGATAATTATTATCATTTTAAAATAACATGGCATAATATAGGTTTTTAGTAATTTTAAATCTAATGATAAAATATAATTTATCATAGGATAACATTTATGAAGATTTTGACATTATTCATTTAAAATGAATTTAAAAATGTCATAAAAATTATGGAATTAATATATATTAATTTTAGACATTTATAAAATGATATAATCATCAATACAATTAATGGAATACAATAATTCATTTAATTTACATCACTTTTAATTTTTTTAGTATCATTTTTTATATTTTATTATTAATTAATTAATTATTATGTTGGTGTTTTTTAAGAATTTAAAGTAATTATTTCATATATAAAAATTAAAGATATATTATTATGATAAAAAAAATAAATTATATTTGATAATATTATTTAAAACCTAAAAAATTATATTTGTCCCTATCCTAAAGTATTATAGATATTAAAATAAAGAAAAGTATCATTTTTTGTCTTTTTCATTACATAACTTATAATATGGGTCATATTCATTTTCAAGTATCAATAAATTTCCATATTTCAGATAATTTTATGCCCAAGGTCTAAATTAAAACATTAAATAATATTAATATAATATATTTGGTCATTTTTACTCTTATTATTCTAGTTTAACTCTCTGTAAATATATTTTTTCCTAAGTTGTGGTTATTAATTTTTAATGAATTCACTATTAATTTTGGTTAAAATTAATTATATATTATAATAAATGAAAAGTTATGTTTATTATAAGTATAAAAATAAATTTTTATAAATTAAATTCAGAGAAGTGGTAAAATTTAATTTAAAATTTATCCTTTAGACATGTTGAGAATGCCAGGTTTTAAAGTGAAAATGTTCAAATGTTTAAAAAGTTTTAATATCTAAATTCAATGTAAAAATGACTCCAATGACCTATATTGGATTAATTGATATATAATTGACATAATTTTTATTTAAAACCAATTAAAATTATATTTTAACATCATATATAATTTAAATGAAAAGTATATTTTCAATTTGAATTTATTATTTTTCACTATCCATCAAGAAATAAAAATTTTCAGAAAATATGAAAAATCCATCCAAAGATAATTTTGGTATCCCAATTTTAAAAATGAATTTTGTTTTCTAATTTTTTTGAAATTTAATTTTAATTTATGTTTGCAAAGCATGACTAAGTAGTGTTTTGTTTAAACATGATGTTGTGTGCATAACAAGTTTTAGATGAGATTAAACTTATTCGTAGATAAATATATTGTAAAGTACTAGGGTGTTACATGTTTATTATGGGTTTTATAGAAATTTTTCCTTTTTTAGATACTATGGACCCCTCTTGTGATGGTTTAGTCCGTGGTTTCCTATGTTCGAGTGGATAGTGGTTTATTTTTTTCTATGCATGAATTTGAAGTGTTTATTTATTTTCTACTGATGTTTTCATATGGACCTCTTCACTTTGAGTTTATATTAATACATTTTTATTATTTATTTTCATGGCTTTATTTTTTTTACTACTTCTTGCCTTTTTGGTGTTTCGTAGGCACTAGAGCTATTTTGGGAACCTTTTGTTGGCATGTGATCAACATGGATATGAGGCATGTTGAGTGGATACTTAGGAAAGTGAAGGTGAGTATGTTTATGATTTTATATTTAAATTTTTTATTTATTATAATGTGTATTGGTAGATAATATGTCATTGGTATGGGATCATGTGTAGTACTTGGATACACATAGAGGATAGTGCGAGTGGTGAACTCTTAATTTTTCTTCAGATTTCAGGATTACTGAAATCAGTGAGATAGGTTAGGAGGCACATAATAATCATAGGTATAGTGATTTAATTTGTATTTTTTATTGTTTATTATTATTTCATATTAAATTTGTTCATTCATTCTCATTATCAAGGTGGATAATTGTGAATTTAAAATTTAGTTTTTTATTAATTAAATTGTATTCTTAATATTCCATGACTGTTCTAATTTCTTAAATACTCGATAATTTATACATTAGGATTCATGTTCTACCTTTACACCATATCCCCTTACATCATGTGTTTTATCCAGTTGTTTGGTGGGTATCATTTTGAAATTCAACTCCATATGTGTATCCACAGTGCCACATGCTTACCTGTACAAGGCACTTCAACATGACACTTCTGTTTTTTATTACATAAAATATTAACATTAGTTTTTAAGGGCTTTATTGAGAGTATCAATCTATGGTTCTCCAAAAGAGGTGAGGGATCTAATAATGTCGATGGTGTAGATTTCAGTGGTTTGTCTACATCCTACTAATTTGTGATATGGGTGTCACCTTGATGAATTGCACAATGAATGATTGAAACCAGGTTGATGGTTCTAAAAAATGGTTTTAAAATAAGATTATAAATATACTTTGACAGTGGTGGAACAACTATACAACAACATATAACTTATAGGAATAAATGAAAATGGTTGTAGGCGATATCAAAGTGGAGGATCTTAGACAAGTGTTATAAATCCCAAGTAAGTAGGCTTTGGTCTAGTTTATCTATATTGGTATCCCCTTATTTTGAAAAAATACCACTACCCCCCCCCCCATTTTTAATGTAGGTAGGTGGGGGGAGGATTTTTTAGTGGTCAAACCCCACTAAATGACACCATAGAAAGTGAGGTGTTGAGGCTTTCCTATAAAAGTCAGTGGATTCCCAAAGATTCTTTGTATGCTTGAGTAGCTGCATCCCCAATAATTTGTGTGTGGTATTATATGATTTTTTTCACTATATATTCATGAATTAATTTTGAGGTATATTCTCCATGTTATTTTGAGAGAGATTATACCTTGTTTTTGGTAAGAACCCTGGTTTTGGGACTTTGAGACTTTGAAAACATTATTGATGTCATTCTAGAGTAGGATGTTTAGGCAGCATGCAATTCCGAGGCCCGGTGTGCCCGGAATTAATTATATAAAAATGTTAAGTGTTTTTATATTACTCACATGTGGTTAACTAAAGAATATGTGATATCTCTTAGACGTTTGAACGGAATAGAAATCTGAGACCACTGTTGGGTCCGGAACGCGATGTTTACCCTAGGCGTGACATAAAATGATTCAGTATGGGACGTCCAGACCCCTCTCTTGTTGGCGGTGTGTAAAATGGATAATTAAATTATCAAATTATTCATTTAATATCTCAAGCCTGAATAACTCCTAAACGGTTTCTCAGAAGGGAAACTTGAGTGCATCGTTGAGTACAGAGCGGAACCTTTACCCTCGGCAGGGTGTAAAAGTGGTGGGCACGAGCCTGCTGTGAGAGATGTCACCTAGGGGAAAAACCGTCATTTTGAATTAATGACTTAGTGATTTTTATCACTGACGATATTTTTGAATAACTTTCGAACGAAGCCTCGGAATGGAAATCCGAGACTTCCGTTGAGTTCAAAATGTGGCATTTTGCCTATGCGCAACATAAAATGAGTGGGCACGGAGGTTTCAGAATCCGCTCCAGTCGGCGAGGAGTTTTTAAATTTGACTAGGAGAATTAAGAGAAACCCCCTAATTCTCTCTCTATCTCTCTAACACCCACACACACTCTATCTCTAACTATTTTATTCAATCCTTCATTGGATCATGGAGCGAACACCACCAGAACTTTGGCTGATCGAAGCGGGGGCATTCTGGACACGTCGCTAGCAGCCAACGGGCATATCGAGGTAAGATCCCTGATAAATTTCTATGCCTTCATCAATTTATCGAGTTTTTTCCAATTTCATTATTTATTTTTTATAATTATTGAATTGGGATGATGGATGAATGAACACGGCCACCGTCCGAGCCTGTTCTTAATTCTCGTTCTTGGGCGTTCTTCGTCCAAATTTTTGGACGCATCAAATTCTCAACGGATTGATGAGTGAGGGGTGAAGCTATGGTGACCTCATCCTAAGCACCCGAATTCCGGCCTCAGATTCGAAATTGGACCTCCGATGAGGTCCCTATGGTCTACAGAAGGGACCACTGAAGTGGGCAAGAAGGAGCGGTCAGCGGCCGCGGTCTGTCGAGCGGCCGGAGGTCGAACCGAAGTAGCCATATGTTCAAAGGTGGAGCAGGGATCCAGGGCTGTGTGGTTGGGTAGTACGGAGGAGGCGCTGGTGCATAGCTTCAATGCGGTGCATCAGGAGCGAGGCTGGGCTTCGGAGGGCGGTGTCGGCGAAACCCAGCGGCAGATCTGGGCGGTGCCAGTGTGGCGAGATGGCGCAAGCCACGACAAGGCGCAGCGGTGCAGCGGAGTGCGGGGGTATCGACGTCCCGTGGGCTGTCGTGCTCGGTAGGTGGAAACTGAGGCGGCGACCTCGGGGGTGCGGAGCAACCAAGGACCCGCACTTTGCGGTTCCTACACGACTCTATGGAGACTGGCCAAAAGGCCGGTCTGCTTTGGTGAAACGTACCCGAAGGGGGTCTGGTGTGGCTGGAGCAGGCCGCGACTAGTGGTCCGTGGTGATTCGGGCCGGACCCGCGGCTAGGGCACGGGCTGGCGGTACAGACTGGGCCCGCTGGGGTGAACCGTCCCGGTTGGGCCCCCCTTGCATTTGGGGGCCTGTATCCTCTAAACAACACGTCCTTTTGATACACCGTCTGTGGATGCGGGTTTGTGTCAGTGAGATGCATCTTTCAATGCGAGTTTCATGGTTTTTGGGTTCTGCGCCCGAAGACGGGTGACCCAAGGAGCTTTAATTTAATAATAATAAATTATTATTAAAGTTGTGACGAACGTGGCGCGCGAGCTGGATGTTTGTTTGAGGTGTCATTAGAGGCGCAGTGGCCCTGGAGCTGAGACAGTCTTTCCAAGTTGGTTCAAAACCTCTTCTTGTTGTTTTCATTTCTCTGTGGCACGAAACACTAAATGTGATTAATTAATTAATTAATTAATTGTTGCATCGGACCTAACTCCTACTTGGGATGTCCGATTGACGCACCGTCAGTAGCATCATGACCCCAGTCCTCGTGTGGACTTTTCAAGATTCTTTCTGAAGCATTTGGGTTAGAGACAAGGTGCAGGAAACATAGGGCCTAGTTCACACGTTTTACAGTGAAATATGACTTTTTCACCCGACTTTCATTTGGGGTCAATGGGTAGTCATTTTGGAGTGTTATTCCGAGAGCATCATGATAGCGCAGTTCGCCCAACCTCTTTTGGGACCGTGGTGCAGGCCCCAAGATATTCCATATGGGAATAAAGCGGTGTTGAATAACTTTTCAACCGGGAGCCTATTTCCAGTGAGTAAGTAGTTTATCTCGTGTGTTTTTCCATGAGGATTACAGAGGTGAAATTTGTTTGGGCATGTGGAGCCTCTTTAGAGATCTCAATAAATGTACAAATATGAAAGGGCATGGGTCGGAGATTTTTTTGGTGCACTCCAAACCCATGCACGGTAGCAGTGTTAGTGACCCCCAGTGATGGCACGGGTAGTGCAAAGTTATAAGATGAGTTCCGGGTTTTCCCTCCAGTGGGGATGTGTAGTGGGTCACTGGAAAACCTTTTGTGGTTTACCCTATGACGGGGATGGGAAGTGGGTTACCAGAAGAACTGTTGTGGTTTACCCTCCAGCGGGGCTGGGTAGTGGGTTACCCGACGAACTCTTGTGGTTTACCCTCCGGCGGGGCTGGGCAGTTGGTTACCTGACGTAATCTTATGGTTTACCCTCCAGCAGGGTTGGGTAGTGGGTCATCGACAACTTATTTAGGGTTTACCCTCTAGAAGGGATGGGAAATGGGTCACTCGATGATTTATTACAGTTTACCCTCTAGCGGGGCCGGGCAGTGGGTCACCATTGACTTATTAGGGTTACCCTCTAGCGGGGCTGGGCAGTGGGTCACCATTGACTTATTGGGGTTACCCTCTAGCGGGGCTGGGAAGTGGGTCACCATTGACTTATTGGGGTTATCCTCCAATGGGGTTGGGCAGTGGGTCACCTTTGACTTATTGGTGTTACCCTCCAGCGGGGTTGGGCAGTGGGTCACCGTTGACTTATTGGGGTTACCCTCCAGTGGGGCTGGGCAGTGGGTCACCGTTGACTAATTGTGGTTACTCTCTAGCGGGGCAGGGCAGTGGATTACCGGACAACTTCTTTCAGACTCAGCCCTTCCTATGAGGCTAGTCAGTTACTTTTCTTCATGATTACCAGAGCGGGACCCTTGGTGGTACGGTTCAGCGATGAGACTGCTTTGATGTACGTGATTGTTGGGCATCAGGGATGATATCCTTTGAACTGTTGGCGAATCTTCTTGGGTAGAGCCTAAAAATAGAGATCCCCTTACTCACTTGTTTTGGATTCTTGTTGAGCATATATATACACCTTACTTTTGTTCCCACTCCTTGGGATCAATTACTCTCCTTCTAGGTGGGGTGAAGACACGCGAGGTATGCCACATACTTTTTATGTCTAGTTCCACTTGGATTGGACGAGTCTACTTCCTTCTTTTTGTTGGGTTGAGCTGAAATCTCTCTATCTTACTCTCACAGAATTCTTGTTCTGTCTACTGCTCACCGTTTTAGTACCTCCTTTGTTTCTCCCTCGAGCTTTCGGGGCATCCTACTGAGTATCTTTATTCTCACCCCTGATTGAGCATTGCCTGCACTTGGTGTGCCCTTGCAAACGACGATCAGGTCGATTGAGACTACAGAGGAGCATTGAGGACACATGAGCTTGGGATACGTTTAGTGGTCGTAGGAGGATTTCTGGGTGTGAGACTCACCAAAGGTTTACCATTGTTTTACATGTTGTCAGGTTGTGGCACCTTTTTGGTTGGGCTCGTGTTTTGACCTGTTTTCAATTCAGTTTACTTTTTAGTACTTTCCAGCACATTACTTTTACTGGTTAGAGGTCTCTACATGTATTTTGGTTTCCCTTTTGTAGCTGTGTTGTATCTTTCTTACCTTTCTCTACACTTTTTCATTGAGTTGGCTGCGTGTGTGTGTACAGTTTCATAGGAAAATTCCTCCCCTAGTTTTCTATGCCTTCAGCGCTAGTCACCAGCCAATATCCTATAGAGGTGGGCTTAGGGGAGTTTCATATTGAGCCCCGGTATGGTTTGGGTCGTGAAAAAGTGGTACCAATGGTGGTTCGTTCCTTGGGGCATTGTTTGGACGTCCCTAAAAAGGAATTGGTTGAGTTTTGGGGCAATAGTGTCAACGTGTCTCGAGAGCAGCTCTTAAACCTGGGAGTCTAGTGACGGTGCGACGGCCGACGTATCCATTCACCAGGACCCTGATAACCCGCTTTCGACCTGGCACACTAAGATACTTGTTGTAGGGAATTTGTTTCATGCATCATATAGGATTGAGTCTTTGACTATCCTTCTTGAGTCATATCCCCATCATTGTTGATATATATATGCTCATTTGATCGCGATACTCCTTGATCGGATTCAGGATGTCTATGCGATGATATCCATCCAGGATACTAGCTCTGATCCGTGATGACGACTCCATGAGGGACGATGCCTCAGTTCAAGATCCATCATATGATTACCCTTTCCCAAGGAGGACAGGCAGTAGCACCTCCACCTGTGGAGTGGCAGATAGTACCGACAACGAGGGCCGATGACGAGCGCAGGCTGGGCGCACTACATGAGTTCCAGCGTCAGATACCGTTGAGGTTCCATGATGATCTATACCATCAGACAGTGAATGGTTGGCTAAAGTTGGTGGTTTGCATCTTCAGGCTTGTTCGGGCACTGATAGGTTAGATGGTGGCTTTGAAATCCAGTCTTTTTTCTACCACCAAGCAGTTTGGCATAGTAGAGCCAGGGTTACTGAGATGCACGATGAGTTGGTACTCTCATGGGATAACTTCTAGAAGCTATTTTGTGAGGATTACTACCCCTTCCACTTATTCTTTTTACGGTTTCGGGTGCTGCTAGAGCTTCAACGGGGAGTGATGGCAGTGGTTGAGTATGCAACATGGTTTGCAGACCTTACTTGGTACTCTTTAGACGTGGTCCATGATGGAAAATTCCGAGCACCAAAGTTTGAGTGAGGTCTATGTAGAGGGGATTTGTGTCATTGTAGTGCCCTTGTGCATCCTCACCCATCTCAGGGTGCCGGATCAGGCACTGGTGACGGAGAAATTTCTGTCAGAGGGACGTCGATTGGAAGGGCCTTGACGCTGGAGGTCTCCCCTTGATGAGACTCATGCACATGGTTGGGGACAATATAGAGCCCTGAGACAGCCCAAGGAGGACTAGTGTTATGATGTCATGTGTGAGGTCACGTGGCGTGAGACGACTCGACCAAATGTGTTGAGTCTTTTAGATGGATGGTAGATGCACCGCCACGATATAGGCAGTGTCATGATCCGAGAACTCCCATGTGAGGACAAGTCGGTCCCCAAGGAGGTGGTGTTGGATGAAAAGCAGGAAGAACAGTGGTTTGAGGACGATGTTTTGAGGTACTTTCACTACCACTAGGCGGCCCATGTCAGGATCAGGGAGCTGACGGATGGGGTCGCGGGTGGCTGTGTGTTGTGGATGTCTACAATCCTGCAACGCAAGAGATGTTAAGAGGTATTCTCTCTGTCTTCTTCCAATTTTCATAAAATAACTTGTTAGACACTATGTGAGGTATTATTTTTGTCTAACTCCTTGTTCCAAGGTTTACCGAGGGTGATGTAGGGCATCGGTGTAACCCTGTGTTGGTGTGGTCCGACATAGCTTTGAATGTATGGGAAAGAGGGGTTCTTCCCCCACTGAGATGCGTTTTTGTGATGAAATCAATACCATGGAAGAGATTCATTACCAACCAAAGTGGATATTATCAAATTGCAGTGGATGATTCCCTCTGACATTTGCATTCATGGTGGAGTGGTGCGGTGGAGTGTCAGAGCAGGTTCTGCGTTTGCCAGTGGGGCTTTTCTGCTTGACCTCCCATTGCTGGAGGTGCCACTATTGGGTTTGGCGGAGTTCCAATTTTGGGATTACTATCCTCCCAAGAGGGGTAAAGACACATGGGTTATGCCACATGATTTCCTTGTCTAGCCTCTGGCGGTTGGATGAGTTTACTCACCTGCCCTTTTCGTTGGTACCTCACGTGCTCAACATCAACCTTGATATAGTTATGAAGTATTGGTCAAGGTGATGGATACCCCATAAACATAGATACATGATTCACTATATGGGGATATTATTGGTAGTCCTTGCGTTGATAATGTGGAGACACTACCTTCTGGGGGAGTGCTTGTGGGTTGTTCAGACCACCAGTGTCTCAGGTGCGCACTCACCTAGAGGGACTTGTACCTGAGGTGACGGTGCTGGTTGAAAATTTCTATGGGACTAAGACTTCGAGGTATTCTATGTTCTAGAAAACATCAGTGTTTTAGCAGGTAACTTTGGCAGAGAGTCCTAGACTCTTCAGGAATGGGAAGTTTCATAGCAGTTATCTCCGATAGGGCTGACCTTGGTGGAGCAGAAGGGTACGACTTTCCTACAGTAGGTAGTGTTGACTCATTTGCTCCTTGAGCGTGTGAGAGAGTCATAGCTAGGGGATGTCGACAGTGAGGTACTGTGTGATCATATATCAATGGGCGATGCACCCGATGGGTATTCTGAAGGAGAGAATCATGAGACCATGTTCCAGGAACATGTCGTGATTTCAGTCATGACGTGGAAAGTATAGGTTCGGCTTGGGAAGTCCCCCAAGTTTCTTTGGGCAATTCAAGAATCGTGCAAGAAGTTGAGAGGTTGCCTACCATCTTACCCTACCCTCCCAACAGTAGGAGTGGGAACATGATGTTTTCCACGTGTCGCAGCTGAAGAGGTGCATGTGTATTCCTACAAATTTCATCAAAAGTGGAAGACCTTATAAGTATGAACCATCCCTTTGGTACATGTGTTGTGAAAGCACAGTGTTGTGAAGGTTTTCTTGGGCGTGGGAGAGTTAGGTCTGAGCTTTGTATCCCGAGTTGTTTTTTCTATTTTTGATTTTTGGGGATGAAAATATTACGGGATGGAATGATGTAAGAACCTAGGTTTTGGGACTCTGAGACTTTGAAAATTTTCTTGATGTCATTCCAGAGCAGGACGTTCAGGTGGCGTGCAATTCCGGGGCCCGGTGTTCCCGGAATAAATTATATAAAAATGTCAAGTGTTATTATATTATGCATGCATGGTTAACTAATGAAAGTGTGATATCTCTTATACTATTGATCGAATCAGAAATCTAAGACCGCAGTTGGGTCTGGAACATGGTGTTTACACTAGGAGCGACATAAAATGAGTCGGCGCAGGACGTTTGGACCCCTCGCTCGATGGCAGTGTGTTAAATGGATAATTAAATTATCAATTTATTCATTTAATAGCTCAAACCTGAATAAATCCTAAATGGTATCTCGGATGGGAAACCTAAGGGCATCGTTGAGTCTAGAGTGGGCTGTTTACCCTAGGCGGGGTGTAAATGTGGCGGGCGCGGGCCTACTGTGAAAGACGTCACCCAGGGAAAAAACTGTTTTTTTGAATTAATGACTTAGTGATTTTTATCACTAACATTATTTTTGAATAAATTTCAAACAAAACCTCAGAATGGAAATCTGAGACTTCCGTTGGGTTCAGAACAAGGCATTTTTTCCTAGGCGCAACATAAAATGAGTGGGTACGGAGGTTTTGAAATCTGCGCCCATCGGCGGAGTTTTGAAGAGTTTATAAATTCCACTTGGGGAATTAATAGAAAAACCCTAATTCACACTCTCTCTATCTCTTTAACACCCATGATCTCTCTCTCTCAAGACGTTCTTCACCGTCCTTCGTCGGATCAAGGAGCGACCACCGCCAGAACATCGGCGGATCGAAGCGGGGGCGTCGTGGATGCGTTTCTAGCAGCAAACGGGAGGATCAAGGTAGGATCCTTGTTAAATTTCTGCGCCTTCATCAATCTATTGATTTTTTCCAATTTCATTGTTTATTTTCCATAATTCTAGAATTGGGACGATGGCCGATCAAACATGGCCACCATCCGAGCCCATTCTTAATTCTCATTCTTGGGCGTTCTTCATCCCATTGTTTGGATGCAACAAATTCTCGACAGATTGAAGAGAGAGGGGAGGTGCTGTGATGGCCTCATCCTGAGCACCCGAATTCCAGCCTCAGAATCAAAATCGGACCTCCGATAAGGTACCGGTGGTCCGCTGAAGGGACCACCGGAGTGGGTCAGCGGAGCCGACGACGGTTGTGCGTGGTGGTCGCAATGTTTCATGAATCTAGAGGTTGATCTGGAGAGGCTGGATATTCGAAGGCAGAGTAAGGAGCTAGGGAAAAACGGCCGAGCAACGCAGAGGAGGCACTAGGGCGTGGCTTCGGCGCGGTGCAGCTGGAGCGAGGTCGGGCTTCAGAGGGCGGTGGCGGTGGAACCCAGCAGTTGAGCTTGGCGGTGCTGGTGCGGAGAGGCGGCGCAGGCCATGGAATGGTATGGTGGTGTAGTGGTGTGCGGGGGTTCCGGAGTCCCACGGGCTGTCGCGTTCGGCAGGTGGAACCTGAGGCGGTGACCTCGGGGGTGCAGAGGAAACAAGGACCCGCACATTGTGGGTCCTGCGCGATGCGACGAAGACCAGCCAAAAGTCCGGTCTGCTTTGGAGAACCAGACCTGAGGGGGTCCAGTGCGGCTGGATCGGATGGTGGAAGTTTGAGCCAGACCCGCGGCTGGGTTATGGGCCAGCGGTTCGGACCGGGCCAACCGGGGTGAACCGGCCCGATTGGGCCCCCTTGCATTCAGGGGGCTGTATCATCTAAACAGAGTTTCCATTTGATGTGTCGTCTATTCCTACAGGTTCGTGTCAGTGTGATGGAACTTTCAAAGTGAGTGTCAAGGTTTTTGGGTTCTTCACCTGAAGACGGGTGACCCGAGGAGCTTTAAATTAATAATAATAAATTATTATTAAAGTTGCGACGAACGTGGCTCGTGAGCTGGATGTCCGTTTGAGGTGTCGTCAGAGGCGCGATGGCCTAGGAGATGAGACGGTCCTTCCATGTTGGTTCAAAACCTTTGTAGATTGGTTTTGTTGCTCGGTAGCACAAAATTCTAAATGTGATTAATTAATTAATTAATTGTTGCGTCGGACCTAACTCCTGCATTGGATGTCCAATTGACGCGCCGTCAGCGGCAGCGTGACCCCAGTCCTCAGACAAATGTTTTGAGATGATTTTTGAAGCATTAGGATTAAAGACATGTTGAGGGCCCCATAGGGACTTGTTCGCACATTTTACTGTGAAACATGAGTTTTTCACCCGGCGTCCGTTCGGGGTGAATGGGTAGTCATTTTGTCTTGTTTTTCCAAGAGCATCGTGATGGAGAAGTTCGCCTGAACTATTTCGGGACCATGTTGGGGGTTCTACGAGACACCGTATTTGAATAAAGTGGTGTTGAATAACTTTTCCACCAGGAGCCTATTTCCAGTGAGTAAGTAGTCTATCACGCGTGTTTTTCCATGAGCATTACTGCGGTGAAATCTGTTTGGGCGTGCAGATCCTCTTTCAAGATATCATTAAAAGTGGAAATATGAAAGGGAGTGGGTTGGAGGTTCATTTGATGCACTCCGAACCCACGCATGATAGCAATGTTAGTGACACCCAATGATGACACGGGTAGTGCGGAGTTATCATACGAGTTTCGGGTTTTCCCTCCAGCGGGGCTGGGCAGTGGGTCACCCGATGACCTTTTCTATATAGGAGTGTGTTCATACCTATGATAACATATCAAGAAGACGAGAAATTTATTAAATATCTGGGTGGATGTTATATAGAAAATTCATTGAAAATAAGTGAATTATTCAGCATAGTGATGTGATTATAGTAAATGAATTTTCAAATATATTTCATGATGATATGTCCGGTGTTGTTTTTGATCAGGAGGTTGTGTTTACCATTGACTAAGTTCTCAATGCTAAGAAAATTTCAAAACCACTTTATAAAATAGATCTTGGGAAGATAATGGAATTGAAAAACCACTTACCACACTTACATGATAAGGGTTTCATGCACCCTATCACTTCCCATTGGGGTTCCCCTATTTTGTTTGTAAAAAATAAGGATAGTTCTATCAGGCTGTGTAATGATTATAAAGCACTCAATAACATTAATATTAATAAAAAATAACTATTTCCTTGTATCAATGACATGTTCAACATCCTCCATGGTACTTATTATTTTTTCTAGATTAACCTCAAATTTCAATCCCATCAGTTAAATGTTAAGGAAGATGACATTCTGAGTGACCCTAATATATCCCTTATGAAATCAAAATAAAATCTTACGTACAATGGTATTCTCCATTATGCATTAACTTCATATATATATATATATATATATCATTTGTAATAATATAATATTTATTCAACTATTTAAAAAATAATGTTTTCAAAAATAAAAATGACACAATATTATCAGTCATAAAACTATAAAATTAAAATTTAGAATTTTAATAATTATATTTAAATAGGTTTATAATTTCTAATATATATATATTTTTTAAATTAATAATATATATGTATATATTATATTGTAAATAAAAAATATAATTAAATAATTAATGCAGTTGAGGAGGTAGCCAAGTGGTTAAAACACCTTATAAGCACTCCTGAAATACTGGATTAAATCATGGTGGGGAAATATTCCTGAATATTGTAGTATGAATTGTAGTGGTACTATTGCAGTTGGAATTATTCATCTGTTTGGACATTCGGGTTACTAGTTTGGGCTTATGGGGCACATGGGCCTTCAAGCCATCAAAGGGAGTTGTGAAGCATTCATGATGGGTAGGCGGTGATGCAGGTGATGAATGTGGGGCCTTCTGGCCATCCAATGGTGGGCCTATAGCCCATGTAATGGGCTCTAAGCTCAATTGACCTTCAGGCCAAAAAATCATCTATCTAATAAAGTGGTTGGGTGGGTGGGTTATCTCTTAGGCGGTTATGGCCTAGGTTTTCAGACTATGTATGTGGAGTGTATGTGTGCGTTTTATTGTAGTTGTACCCCATAGACCTAATATTTTATAATATTATTAATTTTTAAAAGAATTTAAATATTGTTAATTATAATTAAAAAAAAATTTTTTTGGGACAAATCCACTTTATTGAATTGAAAACATAGTACAATAGAGAATATAAAAAATTGGAAATGCATGGCACAACTGCCCAAAATAAGATCAGAGACAGTTTTTCCCTAATTTTTATCCTAATCCTATGTTCCTCGCCCCACAAGGCATTCCAATCAATTCTTCAACTACACCCATGTCTATGACCCATAGAATAATTCTCATTTAGGCCTTTAGCTTGGAGAAGGATAGTTTCTATGCCAGTTTCCTTAGATTTTGGACCAAACATTGATTGCATTTACTCTTTCATAGCAGCCCAATCAAGAATGATTGTGCCCATAGCCTTGACTCCTTGGATGATGAACCTGTTTCCAATACACATCTTGTTTCCATGTCCCTTTAGGATATTCCCTTTCTGATTTAGAATTTTCCATCTCCATAGGATTCTAATCCTTGTCATTAAGATCCATAGGTTTTGTAGAAAGGTCACTACCATCCTATAAAAGGATCATTACAACACCTGATTAGGCCTCCTAAATAGCATATGGTTCACTATTCAGGGTTCCAAGCACACAAAAAGAGTTTTGATAATTAACCAAAACATTACCCACTGATTCAAGTGATAATGGTTCCAAAATCATTGGAGAAGAACACATATGTTCAATATGAGTCTTTGGTGAATTAACTTTCTCTTTGCCAATATTCCTACCTGTTGGAGGAGGGAGTTCCATCTGAATAAGGAGAAAGATGAGAGCTATGGACAAGTTACTGGAAGAGGCTCTGTTAGGATATGAACAAGGAGACTCAATGAAAGGAAGGATCACCACATGAACTAATTCCAAACTACTATTGGAATCATTAAGGGATGCCTTTATAGGTTTAGAATGAGTTTTTAATTCATAAAAGGAACCAATTGAAAGCCATATTGATCCACCAATTTGAATAAAGAAATTTTTTTCTTCTTTTTTACTCATGAAGAACAAATTTAGGAGTGATATATTTATAAGGATTCAAAGGGGGAAAGATGATTCCACATTCATATTATCCTTACCCATTTTTTTAGTGGTGAGTAAAGTACATTCTAATAGAAAGTCTCTATCCACCTCATTATAAATAGAATCTTCAAAATTAGTTTGGGCATTTGAATCAGCTTAAGGATCAATACTCGATTTCAATAGGGGAATAACTTGTTCCACCACATCATTATCATCACAATAATAGTTATCAAGAGAAGGAAAGTTAATATTTTCATTCATAATCCTCATGTTGGAGGCTATAGAGGGGATCAATGTTAAATCCATATCTTTGAAAACCAAGGTTTTTCCCTTGATAGTAGAATCAGTATTACAAAAATTCATTATGGTTGATTGGGGCAGTGTGAACAAGGTCAGATCAGAAGCCCTGTACACATTCACCATAGATCCCCAATCCACTGAAGTGACCAGTGGATCATACATGTACACTATGAGGGGGGTGAATCAATGCACACATGTTTTTACCAATTTTATTTTATTTTCTCTTACCCACTTTTAACTTGAACCACTAAACTTATTAGAGTGAATGGATCTTCCCTATTTACAAACCCAAATATACCACCTGAAAGATAGAATGAAATAATGAAAATCAAATAATATTTTTACAAAGTTCTCCCCCTATGATGTGGGTGACTACGTCCTTTTTATGGTTTGGATGATCTAAGACACATATTCTCTAATATGAATCAATCAAAAATTATAAGTGGGTTCCTCTAGTATCACCCTGAAACCAATGTGGGTAGGTAAAACCATTTCCCATATTATAATAGAATCCTACCAGTGTTCTTTATATTGTAATCACACCATTGTTTCTTAAACAAAAGAAAAATACAATGAGAAAATCACAAGAAGTTCAAGATGCAATTGGAACAAAAAACATAACTTCCTCTTCAACCCAATGAGTTTAAAATGATACTGCACTTGCTCACTTCAACTACAACAATCCAACAACCAGTGAATATGATCAACAACAATGTATGATAGTTGTTCCATTATACTCTCCTATATTAATACCTATTATCACATCCACTTCAACTCATTGCAATACTAGAATGAACAGCTTATGATTCCTCAATGTATTGGAAGTTTCCTTCTACTTTTATTCAATAAAAAATATTAATTCAGCTAAAATCAAGTATTACATACAACAAAATCATGCATTCTTCATGTATATAGTTAACATCATCTCATTTAGATATTTAATTCATGTAATTATCCACACTAATTATGTATCTTTTTTGTGAAATAAGAAATTCAAAATAATTTGTATTCATTTAAACATGTTTGTGGAAGAACACAATGCTACCATGAACACACTGTGCATATATATTGTGAAACCTTCTATGTGAGTAAATTTGTTCATCCTTTTCACAAACCAATATAGGTGTAAGTGAAACTTTTATTTCATAAAAATCTCACAAAGAAACCACACACACACTATCTCAATTACCATAAAAAATTACATTGTCCGTGGATGTGTATCAACATGTGTATCATGTATTATTTACAAAGCATGGATGTATCACTCTTCATGAATGTATAAAAAATGAATAACTAATAGAAATACGATCTATACCAATGGTTTTGGGAAAACTGTTGGTATAGTTAACTTATATGGACCTATACAAATGGTTTGGCCAAAACCATTGGTATAGGTCACTAATTTGGAACTATAACAACAGTTTGGGGAAAACCATTGGTATAGGTCACTTATATGGACCTATGCCAACGGTTTTGGCCAAAGCGTTGGTATAGGTCCATAATAGAGACGCTATACCAAGGTTTTTTTCCAAACCATTGGTATAGGTCCCCCCTATACCAACCTTTTGTCCAAAAACGTTCGTATTGGTCCCAAAATCAATGAATCTATACTTATGGTTATCAAAACCTTTGGTATTGGTCTATACTAATGGTTTTGAGAACCATTGGTATAGTAACATGTATTTTTTATGGAATATTATTACACAAAACATTAAAGAAATCAAAATTTAAAATATTTATGATAATACACATATATATTTTTGAAATTATGTTCACAAAAGTCATGTTAGGTTAGTGGTAAGGTTGTTCAATCATAAACTGCAGGTACTGGGATCAAAAACCACGACTTACTTGGACACAGTTCTCCAAACCGTTGGTATATTATATACCAACAGTTTGAAGGCCTATACAAACTGTTTCAAATCATTGGTATATGGTATTTTTCTACTAGGTAATGGTATACTCAATATTACTTCCCACTATCAAAGAAAATTTTCATGAGTTTCATTCAAACATACTACCTCAATTTCTTCTTATATATACATGGTCATGCATGTATAATCATTCATAAGAATACATAAATGTAATTTAACACAAGATTCATGTAAGAATTCTACCTACTCGGTCTATCCTTGTTGTTCCTTCACACACATTCTTCAACGCGTAACCGAAAACATGGGACTCATCTTCTAAAATTCTACTTCATGTTACTAAATGATGTTTCAACTTATACTTTGAAAAATAGTATAAAGAGCATCTTATCCCCTTTTCATAACTTGAATCATTGCCTCTGTTAGTGCATGAATATCATGTGATAGTACATCACAATGTTTCTTCTTACAAAACTCCTTTACGTTATGAAACTATTCTTATCAAAACATTCAATTGGGATAGCTACCATCATCAGATTAATTTATTCTTCAATGTATTATATAGAACCTCACATTTCTTTTTCCAACTACCCATAATAGGTTGTTTTTGAGAATATCATTTCACGATAATGTTATGTGGATCTTTTCATAATAGTTCAGGAAAACTCACCTTCTTCATGGTAACTCAAATCATCATGAATTCCCACAACTAGAATCAAATCTTGAATGCACAGAACACTTGGTTAACAAATACAATGCACATGTTATGATTTGTTTCAATCTCAACACTTCTATCAGATATGTAATAATCTATTTGATGAGAGATAAGCAACAATAACAAATGAGTTTGACCTCTAGTATTTATAGGCAATGTTCATCATCATAGAATATTATAGAATCACAAATACCCATTTGTTTTCTTTCTTAAGATCTTTTCTAAGATCGAGTTACGTACAACATTTCATCACTGTCTCTGTAGAAAACAATATTTCTTTAAACACTTAATTTCTTTTGTATGATCATAAAATGCACAAGAAAACAAATAATAAAATGATTTGAACTAGATTTAGATCACTATAAGACTCAAATTAAGCTCAATAATATCTACTAAAGCTTCTTTTGATGTTAATACATAGATACCTCTATCATTGAATAGTACAATCATATGTTGGTTGAGGTTAAAGAGATCATATGGCATGATAAAGTCGATCAAATGAATTATAATGTTCAAAAGAAGCTCGGGAACTCCTCTCCAACCGAATGTCAACAAAGAACAGAGATCCCGATGAATAGGATACCTCGACGACTTGTTGGAGAAGCTAACATACATGAGATGATTAGACTTCCAGGATATTCAGATTTCTAGACTGGACAACCACAATTATTTTCATTGATACATTACATGTTCCCACATCGAAACATCATTGTGGATGGGGCGCAATATATCATCCAAGGCGCTTCATATATTGCATAAATCTCTTCTCTCCAACCCTCGAAACCACCCCTGTTAATTTTGTGGGTGTGCACTTGTGGCCACCTTATTTCGGTTTATTGGCCCACGCATCACCTCATTCCCTCTGTCAGTTGTCCCAGTTGCCCTCCCTTGAGCATGGTAAACCTGATGACCTACATTAAGCTCTCAGTTGAGGCTGGTTGGTCAAATTAGTAGGCTGGTGATAAATTTTAAATAAAACCCCAAAAATACATGGTTAGAGAACCAATAATATAATAAAATTCAATATCTCTGCACTTAGAAATCCAGTATACCCCCAAAAAATACATGATAAAAAGCTAAGTATATATTGGAATTAAATATGAAATTCATGGACACCTCCACACTTAGAAATGTATTATACAATTATTTAGGCCCTTCCCAATTTCTATTCAAATATAAATCCATTTAACTATTTCTTTATGTTTAACCATTCAAGCACCAATAACATGTCATCATTCTCATGTAATATTAAAATATCACATGACCTTCAATTCCACTAATCTACACTTTTTGGAATATAAATTCTGAAGAACATATAATAATCTTACTTCTTTGTTGTAAAAAATATTTATCTTATGACACATGTATTTTGAACATAGAACCAGTTCAATAATTATCACATATAACTTTTTTCTATATTTAATGAAAAATATCCAAATAAAAAATAGTCTGGTCATCATATGAATAATTCTTCAGAACAATTCAATGAAAGAATACTAGAACAGTAGCCTTCAATTGCTGCCACATTGAATTTTTATAAAACAAGTGTACTGACAAAAATTATAACACAAATAATACTTTTAATACATTTCAATATATATAATAGAAATATGGTATGGATTCTACTGCTCTGGAGAATGTTCCCCATGAACCGCTTGGGTTTTCAAATTTTCTACCCATTGCACCCTCCCTACCCAGGCCGTCGGCTCCCCTACCCTTTGAGCTTGGCCACGGCTCCGCCCCTCCCTTCCCCTCAGCCCTTTCCTTCCCCTTGACCCTGAAGATTCTCTCTAGATACTCTTCTTGTCCTCTTGGCACCCGATCGTTACAAGTTCCAGACTTAGGGCCCTCACATCTAGGCGTCCCACATGCTCCGTCGACCCCTTCCTCCTTCATGAATCCTGTTGAGTTTTGATTGAAAAAATATTACTATCCAAACAGTTGGTGGCCACCCAAGAAGAATTGAAGCAGTGGGTGACTACCATGGATGATCCAGCCACCATAAGAGACCTACTGAAGATATTTGGTCTCACCCGTTGATGTTCTGCAGAGGGTGGTGCCACCGAATAAGACTCACTACAGCTGTTGGTGACCGCCCACAGAAATCTTGCAACAACTATCTATTATTTCTCTGATGTATCCTGATTATAAATATGGGTGGCTGTTATGTGTGAGATAATATGAGAGATAAGAGGGAATTTATAATATGGTCATCCCATTTGAATAAGAAGTTTCTACTACCTTCCCATAGACGTAGTTCATCCGACCGAACAACCTAAATCCATGTGCCTCTATTTGTGTTTTTGTTTCTCTATTTTGTGTGTGATTTTGAGAGGGTGAGCAGTTCCGACCCCAAAAAATCCCCAATTCGAATCCTTCAAAGATGTGTTTTGTGGCTCGTGATGGGATTTTCTAGCACTGTGAATCCCAGAATTTTTCTTGGAATCCCCGTAGATTTAGAGAGACACCAGCTGATTATCCCTAGATTTCCTTACATTGGCTTTTATATAGGTGGAGGCATGCCTCAAGTGGACTCTCATAGCTTGTTTTGGAGCCACGAAACCCCTCTCACCGTCATCCTATGGTTAGTCTCCTCTTGGGGTCTCAAGAATATGGTATGGATCTCACCGGTCCATAGGAATATATACTGCCTCATCCTCACCTAGGAAGAGGATTTCTTGTTCACGGGGTGCAAGGACCCCATGTCCCCTAGATGATGGAGCTATATCTTTTCCTGATGGTCCCTGGAAGTACATAGGGTATGGAAATCCTACTCGCTGCTATCTATATCGAACTTCTTGGGCTTCCTCTACCTATTCCAAATGGTGGATTCCTCAAAGAAATTAGATATTCCCTTGGGGGATTCCTCTACACTGATGAAATGACTAGGTGTTGCGATGATGCATCGTCAGCTCGCATCTATGTAAAGATGGATCTCTCCCTCCCACTTCCAGATCGGCTCTCCTTGGAGGTGCAGTATGAATTCTCCTAGGGCAAGGACATTACCTATCTGGATCTTCCCAAGATAATACTCTCATTACTTGCTTCAAGGATAATCCCTACAGGTATGTAGGCGACACCTCCCTAGATATAGTTTTCCCTCTTCCAGAACTTGTAATTTCAGGACCTAGTAGTCTTCATCTCCTCCCATTTCTCATCCTGAAGTTTATTCAATTGTGGATCAATGCCATGTTGAAAGGCCAGTGGTGGATCCTTCTGACCCCTCCTTAACAGGGTCCATTCTAGCCTTAATCCCCTCACCCTCCAATGTCTTACAACCCAGTCAGGACCTCGCTCCCTTCCTCCCAAGATTCATTCCCTAATTCCGGGCTAGCTTCATCATTCCTCCCCTTCTTCTCTCTCTACTATCCTAGGGGACTCACCATGGGGAGCACCTATCATGCCTTATGGCCATCTATTCTGGTCTATTGGCCTTGCCTCCCCCTCCTTCTGTTGTGCTCATATGTCCCCTAGAAGCTCATGTCTCAGTGGGTGTGATCTCCCTCCCTCATGTTTCCCCCAGTGGGATTCCCAATATGCCTACTCCAGATACCCCAATTCATTCGAGGGAAGGATATCCTTTCCAAATCTCTAGGGATCAAGGATGGATCTTCATATCTCCCTCCAGTGCATGGAGATTTCCTTTTTCTCCCACCAAGGGAACATCCTATCCTACCACTTTTTTGACATCCAAGGGTGCTAAATTTTGTATGCGATCTTGATCAAATAACCTAAAGGAGTGCTCATCCCCCCTCTTCCAAAATTCTATGAGTTTTGGGGACAATTACAAAACATTTATCGATAAATTATTTTGATAATCATCTGGAATGCCCACAGCATTGGCACTCAGGTCAAGGTATACTTCCTCTCTAGTGAAACCAGGAATCACAATGCCTCCATCATCGCCATCCTTGAACATAAATAGAACCCTACCAAAATCACTGATCTCTCTAGAAAAATTAACATGCATGGATGCATTCATGCCAACCCCACCAACAAATATATTTGGATCTTTTGGAATAAGAACCTTTCAGTTGACCTAGTTTATGCCAACGACTAGTTCATCACTAAGAAGGTGTCTATAGGTGTCACTTATCTATGCATTTCCTTAATTTATGAGAGTTGCAACCCATAGAAAAGGGAATCCTTATTGAAATAAATCAGCTCCTTTAATCCAGGAAATCATCCAGGGATTGTCGGTGGGGGGGGGGGGGCATCAACGTTGTTGCTGACCTGGAGGAGATAAAAGGAAGTGGGCCTATCCATAGGAAAGAATGCATGGATTTCATCCATTTTATTGATGGGAAAGGTCTTACTGAACTCGTATGGAATCCCGCTGTTTTAAAATAGAAACGTTCATTACATTTTACAAACAAAGTGTCTTTAAAGTCTAGTGTCTTGGAAATCAGGATCATAATACATGAAAAAAAAACATAAACATTCTTCTAAACCACTTGTAAGGCTTCATAAAATGTTCATACTATGTACATATACTACATCTCATATCCTAGGGATAGACATCGAAGGAAAGGGTGAGAAGAATTCCCAATAAGGGTTAACAAGAGAAACATTTTATATGTGAACTTGAGATACATCAATAAAGTCAGGATAAATAACTTTAAGGCATGAGAAAGAGATCATGAGGCATATCATAATAAAAATAACGTGTTTCATAACATGAAGATGTGGCTACAACATTTAACATAGAAAATCATTTCAGTATCACCAGGGTCCATCCCCAATGTGTCATTAAATAAATTACCAAGGTTATTCACCAAGGTATTGTTAAAATGGCCATCTCTAGAGATTAAATCTTTACCTAATGCATTAGAGCACTATCAGGGCGCACCCTTAATTTTTCTATATTATCATGTGATCTAAATATATCATGATCAATAATTTCATAAATAACCCATATATCATAGAATAAATGGTTTTCATTTCATAGTCATAACATTTAAAAACTGCTTTAAAGACGTGATCTTTCTGTCACGTTAAACCCATTGAAAAGGAAGGCATGTCTAATGTATGTAAATCCCAGAATTTAAAATAGAACATTTTGATATATATGTAAAAACCCTTGTAGAAGAATGATCATTGAGTATTCACGTAATAAAATAAAAGAATTTGAGGAAAAGAGAGAGACATTTTGAGACAAAAATTCTTTAGCATATCATTTATGTTTTAGGGTTTTAGAAAATTTTGAAAAGAGAGGGGACATTGGTCACCCACTCATAAATGATCCATAAAACAGTATAGGGACATAATATAAAGGATATAAGAACATCATAATGAAATTTTAAAGTCATACCATATGAAATGAAAAACATGGAAGGAAGACAAAAATAAGATTTCACTTATGAAAATTCAACATCCTAACGACGTCACTTAAAACATCAAAAAAATGAATTGATGAGATCAAATAGGGCCTCTCATAATATTAAAATAAAAGAAAAGAATGATGGATATAGAGATAATACCCCATCATAATAAAAATGAACTTGAAAGACTTGACATGAAAATAGAACATGAGAATGAGAATGATGAAAGAATCCCTTATAAAATAAATCAGCAGCCTAACAGCGCCACTTAAACATTCATAAAATGAATTGATGAGAGAAAGAGGGGGTATATCATCATATGAACATGAAAAGGAAATTAGGATGAATATAGAAGAACATCCCCATTATAAGAAAATAGATCTTAAAATAAATGACATAAAGGAGAATACATGAAAAGAAGGAGAGAGGTAGGATCCCTTACATTGAAGAGTAACATCGAAATCTTGATGTTCGGGACCTTGGGAGGCTTGAGAGAACCTTGGGAGGACTCCTTGGGAGGTAAAGAGACCATAACTTCATCGAGTAGGATTTTGAAATGAGACTAATGACGAAAAGGCTTGGTATTTATAGAAGAAGTGAGAGGATAAAGCATTAATTGCCAAGGGACACCTCATCAATGGTATTGGGAAATCCATGGGCATGACCATGGTATTATTCCATGGTATTGGCCTCTTGGAAAACATCATAGCTTATATTACTATTCATAAGTCGACCATAATTATTTCATAATTATTACCTCCTTAATGATGTCATTAAACACCCGGAACTCAAAAACTGTATTTCCACTATTAACTGAAAATTCAACTTTCTCAGAAAAATTCCAAAATGTTACCTTAACCAAATATTGATGCTCTGATTTCCTAAATAAACTCCATTTAATGAAAATAAGTTTTTTAATAATTTAAATTTAATTTTTTAATAAAAACACTATTCACTGAAAATTCAACTATTTTAGAAAAATCCCAAAAAATCACCTTAACCAAATATTGATGCTCTCATTTCAAAAATGAACTCCATTTTATGAAAATAATTTTTTAAATATTTTTAATTTAATTTTTAAAGAAAAAAAACTATTCACCTGAAAAAACTAATACTTAACCAATAATTTCTGAAATAGTTATTTACCGATTTTACGGAATCAAAGTACTTAATCAAGGTTCCTAAATTATATTAAGTGATGTTTCTTAATAAATTTGGTCACATTACTAATCATAAGCATAAAATCACTATTCATAATTTACTATTAATAAAAAATTATATTGATCTTATTAGACTCTAAATTTCTTACTGAACATAACTGTAGAAGACCATTTTTTGAAAATAATTACACATTATTAATTATTTAAGGTTTTCATAAATATTTTTAAAATATCCTTTTTCTAAAATTCATCAATAATATGCATACTATATTTATCAAGACATTTGAAAATTCAAAAACATCACCACAAGAAGAAATCCCAAATTTTTATTTAAAACAAATGATTACACAAGGCAGTTACGGTCTCGTTACATAACCCCTTATAACACCAGTATAGGACCTAAGAGTAAGGTGTGCTAGGGTGATAGAATCTTAGGGCGGCTCAACCAAATTTCCCGAGTAGTGATTTCTATCAGCTTGAACTTCTCGTGAAGGTGATTCTGTTCCAGCCTCACACGATGAAGTTTAGATTGGGTTTGGTCCAGAGAAAAGCCCAAAGGTGTTACCTCCTTCCTGAGTTCCGTTAGAAGGGATTTGATCGGCCTGAGACTACTAGATGAGGCCATAGAAACTTCTTTCTCTATTAATTAATCAAGATCACTTGTATTTATAGACAATAATCTCAAAATTTAGTTTCCAATGGTCATATTGACAAACGGTCATATAAAAGTCGAAACCCAATGGTCTTATTTTAATTATACTCATTTTTTTAAATGAAATAGTTTTGTTGAGTATAAAATAAAATAACACCCAAAGTTAGGAAACCATATTTATTCAAAATTTTGGGTCTTTACAACTCCTCTACTCATGAAACTGCTTCATATAGTTCAATAACCAAAGAGAGAACCACCACTCATGGAGTCTCTTGGACTGCTTCTGGGCCTACATGCAATCTATATCTATGTTCTCTAACACTATGGTAAGTCATCTAGTCATGGATTTATCTGATCATTCCCCTATCCCAGTTTTCATATCTTTAGGAAAATTCCTAAATGAAGAACTATACTATTATCATTAATGGGACAGCCTTCCAAGATTCCACGACCTAGTTAGCAACACATGGGGTGAGCCTACCCAGGGGCATATATGGGTGGACATCCACAACAAGTTGAGTTGTCTCGAGGTAAGGCTCCAAATGTGGGTGAAGGATCTCTGTCCGATTGAAAATGATATTGATACCACCATGGTTGATGTTGAACACCATGAAAATAGACTTGAAGATGCCTTGGATGACCATATTCTTAAGGATCTGATCCCAAAAGAAAGATGCCTTGGCAGACATGCTTATCAGATAAGAATGCCTGGCAAGGGGAAAATCAAGGATCAAGTGGCTCAAAGAGGTAGAAAAAACACTGCATTCAACCATTCTTGTATCAAAGAATGGAAACAATTGGTGAAACCTAATATTCTTTTGGGTGAAGGTATGCATACAGATAGCAGGGAGACTGTGGGTGTCTTGGATTTTTACACCTTCAAAGACCTCCTCGCTGGACCTAATTTGTGATAGCCTAAGAAATATCTTTGGGATAATGGAGGGTTATTTTTTGTGATCCCAAACCTGATATTGGACAAGGACAAATAGGGTATGTTTTCCAATCCTGATGATAAGGAGATTCACGATGTAATATTGAGCCTCAACCTTGAAAGTTCCCTAGACCCAGATGGATTCCCGAGATCATTCTATAGATCCTTGTGGGACATGATGAAAATGGACATTATCTCATATATCAAACACTTCTACTTATGGGGTCACCAACCCTAAGATTCTTGTACCACAACCATCGTGATCCTTTCCAAGACCAAGAATCCATCCTCCATAATGAATACTAGGACGATGAGTATTTCCAACTTTTCGTACAAGATTTTGTCTAGTATCGTCAATGCGACGCTGTCTCTCCACATTCCTTGGTGGGTATCCATAGAGCATAATGGGTTTGTGAAGGGTTGCTCAATTTAATGAGTCATTTCACTGGCCCAGGAGATGATCAGAGATATTAACTTCAAGGCTCATGGTTCTAATTTGGCCATCAAGTTAGATATGAATAAAGCTAATGAATGCATCGAGTGGGGTTTCATCATCAAGGGAATGGCGAGTGTGGGGCTCTCCTCATGGAATATTGACCTCATATTAAGGTGCATAATATCTTCCTAGTTGGGGTTTACATTTATGGGGAAAACATATGGGTTCTTCAAGGAAACCTGCAGTTTGAGGGAAGGTGAACCTATCTACCCAATAATGTTCATTCTCTCTCATGATGTCCCTAGTCACCGTATTTATAGGAGAATCAAAAATAGAGAGGTGTTGGACTATCATAGAAGAATGAGAGATCCTTCCATTTCTCAAATGATGTTCGCAGATGACACATTTATTTTCATGAATGCTAAAAAAAGATCTATCATAGTCATTAATATGGTTTTGGAGTATTACTACCACTGGAGCGGGCAAGTTATCAATAAGGCCAAATAAATTTCTCTATATCTAATAGATATACTTCCAACTAGATATCTGAGGTCTAAAACAGCCTTAACATGTCAAGAGGGACCTTACCTATAGAGTACCTAGGTGCTCCCATATCCTCTGGAAGGCTTTGCATATGTGTCTTCGACTCTCTTATCAATAGGATTACAGATCGGGTTCTCAACTAGAACAATATATATTTATCATTTAGGGGTCGGATAATACTGGTTAATAGTTTCCTCATTGCTACTCCAATACATTCAATCTCATCCATTAAATTTAAGAAAATAATCATTAAAAATTTGATAATATCCTTTTGGTCTTCATATAGGATCATCTCTCCGAAGGAAAGCATCATTTGGCTTCCTGGCATAGGGTGTCAAGGCCTATAAGGGAATGTGGCATAAATGTTTGAGCCTAGATGACACCCTCCTATGAATGCATGAAAAGATGTCATGTGATGTCCTAGAATGATATATGCTCTGGGGGATCACCATGCACAACTATAACTTTTGGAAAAAGTCACTAGATGATGTTCATGATTCCCCCACTTAGGTCTGTGATCTCCCCCCACATTACTTCCCTTCAACCCCTCTAGATGGATTTTTGGGAAGGGGGAAATCTCTTTTTGGCATCAAAACATGGTATCAAATACCCTCAGCTTCCTTAGATATCCAACCACCTGGATCTCATTCAAATATTCCCTCTCCCATCCGACGTTTATCAAAGAAGATTTGGATAAGGGCCAATAGGATACCTTCAACCTCATTGATATCAACTTCAAAGCTGATAGATGTATATTCTCCCTATATTTGTCAAGGTAATTCTCTACTAGACACTTCCAGTATACTCTGGATACCCATGATCTTGGTGATACAGGAAATGAGATACTTTGGTCCAAAGGAATCCAATTAAGCATAACTTTCCCACTTAATGGCTATATCACAAGGTTATCCATACAGATGAGAACATCAAGCGTTGCGACATCCCGATGGCTTCATGGTGCCCATGATGCTCAAATCATAGGGAGGAGAGTGTGGGGAAATTTTTTTTTTGAGAGAGACTAGGCGAGGATGTTGTGGAAGTATTTTGGCGTGTTTATTACTATCATAGACTAAAGTATAGATGATATGTTGTTTCTTAATTGATGGTTTTATGGGGTGGGGGGTCCAAAACAGAAGGATCGCACCATGGTCCATCACACAGTCTATTGGTTGATTTGGAAGGCATGAAATAAGGCCATACAGGAAGGGGGCTAATCCTCCAGACGGTCCATCATAATTAGAACAAAGAACCTCCTCCTTGATATGGTCAGACTTATCAACAATTGGGGGAAGGTGTCAACCCTGAAACAGTTTCAATCTAATACTATCAATGTCCTTCCTAGTAGTAGTGACATTATAAGTCATTGGGTAATAAACCAATAGGTCATGAAACATGGGGGTCCTTCGTGGAGGAGGGGTGGTTCGAAAATCCACACGGTCGTCCATCATGGTGTTTTCTACCCTCCTAGGTCATGGATTATCCCTTCAGGAAGAGGCTAAAGAGATTCTTTATGGTATCAGCTTATATCACCAGAAAGGGGTCACCCTATCAGAGGCTAAAATTGATTCCAAAATCCTTCACAACACCCTTCATGGCATTAGCTTCACCCCATGTTCAATTCATTATATCATTAGGAAGTGCCAATGCATGACAAAAACAACACCAAAGTAGTTCACATAAGGCAAGATAGTAACCAAGTCTCGTACCACCTTACATCTCTTGATGTCCATGGACCTGATCCCATTTTCTTTCATATAATTCTCAATATGAATCTCGAGGGGGTCAACCTGGTTAGAGGGGATTCCCTTAGTCTTCAATATTTTAGGCCTCCTTAGGCCTCTTTTCCTTTGCTATATGGGCCTGTATGAACTTGTTGTTTTCCTTTTATTCCATTAATAAAAATTTACATGATAGGAAGAAAGAATACATTTGGATCATTCGTCCCCACCTAATGGCCTATCCAAAATTGAGGTAACCTACATCTCACAACCACCTGTCTGAGTAACCATATTTGTTGATTGAGCATTACCAATAACAAACCTTCAATGATGAAATCATTCATCTATTTTCTGCAAATCATTTCTAGAGGTCTTCACTTTTTGACCCTTATTTTCACATACACCTTCCTCATGTCCATGAGCTGCACATTAAGAACATGTATTGCCTCATCTGTAGTTAAAAGAATCATGTTTGGTCAACCTACATTCATTGCAGAACTTCAAGACGTTAACATATTCAAATATCATCTCGAATTCATCTAAATTTATTTATAGAAAGATTTTATCAACTATAGTCTAACCGAAATTGACCTCTACCATAAAAAGGCATAGTTTCAAAAATTAGATTACTCTATTTCAATATCCAGGTTTATTGGAACACCAATTGAGAGTGAATAATCATATAGAATCCTCGAGTGCCACAATAATTATATGGAATAATTCTCATGTAATACCTTTAATCAAACATGTTTATTGACAACAATTACAACACAACCAATACTTTTAATCAACTTGGGTAATTCATCCACACCTGAGAGACTATCATGAATTGAGGCAACTTGCACCTTGTAGCCACCTAGTTGTGTAACCATTTGTGTTGATTGAGAATTAGCAATAAAAACCCTTCCAAGATGAAATCCTCCATCATGAATCTGCCCAACATTTCCAGAGGGCTTCACTTTTCGATCCATCATGATATAGCAACATTCCTCATGGCTCCGATATAAATATATGCACAAGTATTTTCTTCTATGTAGTTCAAAAAATCATGTCTGATCAACCAACATTCACTACAAAACAGCAGAACGTTCTCATTTTCATCTCTCATCTCAAATTAATCTAAATCGGTTGAGAGAAATATTTTATCAACCAAAGTCAAAACCAAATATACCTATACCAAAAAATGGACATAGTGCCCAAAATGAGCCGAATCTGTTTCATTATCTAGATTGATTAGAACACCAACTGAGAGTGCATGAACATATCGAATCCCTGGGCACCACAATAACAAGTTAAGTCTAAATATTCTAACACAAATTTGAAAATAAGAGTTACAAATCTCCCTTAGATTTATTTTTTTATCCCATTCCTAGAGATGAAAGATGTCAGTATTGAGGAATACCCAATCGAGACCCCATCCCGCAGCTTTAGTTCCTATGTTGGGAAGAGGAGGTGGGAAAATCCTCAACCCACTGAGATGCATCTTCATTATCTAAATCCCCACATCGTTGAATGTTCCACTAAAATATCATCCAATTTCTACTATTTTGATCCCTTGGGTAAGATTAGTCATGCAAGGATTCAATGCTTACCCATTTTGAGTCACTCAGAAACCATTTCAAAGTCATTTTTGACATGGGAAATTTTACCCTTTCAAGAAATCACGCTGGATTTATAGTCATTGTAGATCGCGAATGAAATATTACTGCTTGCTATGGAGGATGAAGCATCTAAAATAAGATCACCCCAAACTGTCCTACAATCAAAAAATATGAATGATGCAAATTTTTGTCAGTCAAAGCTCCCTAGAATGAGAAAAGATTCAGCCATCGTAGATCCACATTGAAGCATTGTAAGAAGAACCCTAGTGGAAGCCATTAGAGCCAGTTGAGAGATCGATTGGCCCATCCCTTCTCTTTGTCTCTCCTATTATAAAAAAAAATTATTATTTATATAAATGAATAACAAAATTTTAAATATATCATTAATTTTATAAATGTATAATTATATTAAATGAATTATTATATGTACCCAAAAAGATAAATCCCAATGGTAAAAAATAACACAAGAATAATTAAAATATTTCTATATTATTAATTATATAAAAAAATAATAATAGTATTTAAATATAAATGTATAGAATGTTCAAATTTAAATATACTATTACCATCAACAGTAGAAAAATAAATATAAATTTTTTCAATTTATTAAGTGAAGAAACCTATTTAAGAATATATTTTTTACCAAGTGCATTAAAAATATAATTGTATAGAATGTTTTCACAATATAATGTTAAATATAAAAATATACAATTAAAATTAATAATTTTAATAATTGTATTTAAATAGTTCCAAAAATTCTAATATATATAAACATTTTTATTACTAATAACACATTTATATATTGTATTGATTTTGTGAAAAAGTATTTTTAATTATACATCACTTTTAAAGATTAATTTTTCTGATTAAAAACATTATTACATATATAAATGAATAAATATTTTTTAAAAATATGTCATTGATTATATTAATGTATAATTACATTAGAATATAATTATAATTATACATTCCAAAACTTTTGAAATACACATAATTGTCTACTAATATTTAAAAATTGGACAATAATTTTAGTGTTATAATATTATATTAAAGATACATTACATCCCTCACCCTAGAAGATGACACAAATAAAGGTAATAAACATGGAGGTCTGGGGACTTGACCACATGATGAATACCTCACCCCACCCATACTCAAACCACCCCAACACCAATGATGGAGAATTATTATAATATATAAAAAAATTATTTATAAATTTTCTAAGATTCTAAATATAAGTTCATTTATCAATGCAATTAAATATTTGAAGTTGCATTTTTTTCAATAACTGATATAAATATATATAAATTTAATTTTATTTATTCACTTATAAATATGCGTGCACACATGCGTGCATGTCTAAGGAACCCATGGATTCACATTGGTTTCATATGTGAACTCGACACATATGTACGTATATCTTACTATATACAGTGCATAAAATATTATTTTTATTATAATTTCTATATAAATTAAACTAAAATTAATTACTAATATATAAAAAATATTATATTGATTAATGATTTTATATAAATAATATAAATTACCAATTATATAATTGTATATAATATTAGAAGCATTATACATAAAAAATATTAATAAAAAAATTATTTAAATATTACTGTTTATATTTTCATAAATATTTTTTATTAAATAAACGAATACATATTTTATGATGAATAAAAATTTATAGTTACATTTATAAATATTATAACTGTATTGTATTTAAATAAAAAATATTTTCAATTCATTTTACAAATTATAATAGATACTAAATTTGTGATTATTACTTTTTAAAATCTATTCATTATTATTAATATTTAAATCATAATTATAAAAATTTATAGAAAATTATATATATATATATATATAATTATATTAATTATATTTTAATTGTAAATTATTATTTTGATAAATGATTTCATCATTACTAATCTCAGTATAAATTTGAATTATTATTATTATCAATTTTATGAAAAGTAATTATATTATTAAATTTTAATAACTAATTTAATTTTTAATAGTTACCCACATGTATTAATCATCAACATTGTTGGTATATATTGATTCCAATTATGTCTCCTAGAACAGAAAAAGGAAGACGTCTCCCAGAACGGTTACCCACACCTAATAATCATAGTCGATTGAATCATATATAATCATATATTTGTATTATTAGTTACCCTCACATAATAATCATATATAATTAAACTCACATAACAATCATATATAATTGTATTAATGGTTACCCTCATGTAATAATCATATATTATTGTATTAATAGTTAACATCATGTTATAATAATAGCTGATTGACTCTAATTATGTCTCCTAGAACAGAGTGGGGGGACACATTTCAATTTATCATATATATACACTCATAAACCTCACCATATCCAAAATCTAATCACTCATAAGAACCCCCTTAAGGTTTATGGCCATGGATCAATGGATCCCCCTCACAAAAATCATCATCTTGGCACTTTCCCTAGTACTGGATAACTCTCCCTTCTCAATGCCCATGTTTGGTAGTTGTAACTTGCCCGATGAAATCTCGATGAAGGTGAAGCATGAGAGGTGGATGGCGGCGCACAGTCAGAGCTACCTAGATGATGAGAAGGAGGTGTATTTGGGAATTTTAAAAACTAACATGACATTCATAGATTCTTTCAACCATGTTGGCCACCACTCATACTTCCTGGCATCCAACCACTTTGCGGACCTCTCAGATGACGATTTATGGGCCTCCTACCTAGGATATGTTCAGTTTCCATCTCTCCAACACCCTTCTCCCAATATGGAGGTGGCTTCCATTACTATTGATGGAAACATGCCCACAAATGTAAATTTGAGGGAATGTGGTGCTGTCGTCCCCACATCATAGCCTCTAAATATCTATATGAATGTGAAATTAAATATTTTCTGTTAAATAATTTCTTAATATATTATTTTCATTTGATTAAATGATAATTCAGTACTACAGAAAAAATTGTTACAATGCCATAAAAACCATCAATAGTATTATAAATCAATGTTGATCTAAGAGCTGGTAAAGGGCGACCTTCTTCATCACTAAAACAACTGATGATAGAGATCATAGTGCTAATGTGTGTTGTTAATATTAACACATTGCAACAACAAAAATAGACACCAAATACAGACACCATCAACAAATGCATGTTAAGAAAAATTAATAATTTAATTTAAATAAAAATTACAAAAAATTAAATAATAAATCTCTATCTTATAGATATTTAATTTTTTTACAATTATAGTACAATGTACAATTTTTCACAAACATTCAAAAACATAAATGGTTTCATTGTTATTGGCACCCAATTCTCTCTAAAAATGAAAGATCATGTAATCAGTTGTTGAAAAAACCACCCCAACAAGAGAAAAAGAATCTATGTGTATAAGAAAACAGTTCTTATGTTAGAAATGATATGAATTAATAACATAATCATAAATATTAAAAAATAAATAAATAAAATGTCAATTTTAATCTAAAAATGAAAAACTTGTGTCTTACCAGTCACACTGCAGGTCAGATTGACGTGTGACTGATTTCTATTGGATAATAATGAATTATGGATCATTATACTAAAGTGTCAATACAATCTAAATGCATTTTATTGGGATTATGTATGTGAGTTGTTTTTTTACTAAAATGATATTTTAAACTAAAAACATGTACATTGAGTCATATCTATCACATCGTGTGTTGGTTTTATATGAGACGGATTGCTATACATCATAAGTGACTTATGAATGTTTTACAAAATTATCAAGATAATTACAACGCATTTTCTTAGTTTTCAGTGACTGAAAAACGTTTTGAACTAAAATTGTAATTTTAAACTAATAACGGACACATTGACTCATATCATACACACTGTGTATTAGATTGATATTTAAATGATTCTTGTATGTCATAAATGACATATGTATCATCATCATAATTTATCAAAAAAATATGTATTTTTTTCTTAGTTTTCCATTTGTGACACGTGTTTTCAACTATGATGTAAATTTTAAACTAAAAACATACACTTTCATTCATATCAGACACACCACGCATCAGATTGAGGTGAGAATGATTTGTACTCATCCCAAATGACATATGGATAACTTCCCAAAAATATAAAAACAATACAATTTTTTTTACTTTGTTTTGAGTATTTCAATTATTATTTTTACTAAAATGTAAATTTTAAATAAAAGGACACACTTTAAGTCAACCGGACACACCGTGCATCAGATTGAGGTGATGATGATTCTTACACATCCCAAATGACTTAATAATTGTTTTACTAAAGTATCAAAATAATCCAAATGATGTTTCTTAATTTTGAGTATGTTAATTTTGGTTTTTACTAAACTATCATTTTAAACTGAAAACAAAGACTTTGAGTCATATCAATCACATCATGTATTAGTTTTATGTGAGAATGATTAAAAAACATCAAAAATGACTTATGAATCATTGTAATAAATTATCAAGATAATTCAATCATGTTTTCTCGGTTTTCAGTGAGTGGTAGATGTTTTGAACTAAAATTCCTATTATAAATTGATAACAGACACATAGAGTCATATCGGGAACAATGTGTATTAGACTATGGTGTGGCTGATTCTTACACAAAAATGGAATTATGGTTCATTTTAATGAACCATAAAAACAAAAAATATTCATTTTCTTTGTTTTGAGTATGTCAATTGTGTTTTTTTACTAAAATGCAATTTTAAACAGAATACACACACTTTGAGTCGTACTAATCCCATCATGTGTCGGTTTGACCTAATACTGATTATAACATGTCACAAACGAGTTATGAATCATTTAAATAAAATATTAAGGTTATAAAAGCGTGTTTTCTCACTCTTCAATGAGTGACACACATTTTGAACAAAATTTATAATTTTAATCCGATGATGTAAACATTGAGTCATACTGAGAGAATCATGTTTTTGATTGAGATACGACTAATTCAAACCCATTGAAAATGAAATATGCTTTGTTTTCTAAAAGTATAAAAAAAATATGAATGTGTTTTATTAGTTTGGAGTTTGTGACATCTGTTTTAAACTAAAATATCAACATTTAACTGAAACCATGCACTTTGAGTGATACTAGACACACCATGTGTCGAATTGAGCTTCATCTAATTCCGAATCATCACAAATTAAATGTTGATATTTTTCCTAATATATCCAAATAATATGATTTTTTTCTTCATTTATATTATGTCACTTGTCATTTTTACTAAAATGTCAATTTAAAATAAAGAGACACAATTAGAGTCACATCAGTCACACCATACATCAGATTAATGTGAAGCTAATCCCTATACATCAAAAATGACTTATGGATTGTTATAATAAATAATAAAAACAATATGAATTCATTTTGCCATTTTTGATCATGTCACATTTTTTTACTAAAATTCCATTTTAAATTGAAAACACTGACTTTGAGTCATACCACCCACATCATGTATTATTTTTATGTGAGATAAATTACTGTATGTCACAACGGAATTTTGAAACATTTTCCTAAATTATCAAGGCAATCTGAGTGTTTTTAGTCTATTTTCATTGAGTGACACATATTTTGAACTAAAATGTCAATTTTAAACTCATAATGAACACTTTGATTCATTCCAAACACACTATGTAACTGATTGATAAGAGGATGATTTCTTCATATAAAAATGACTTATGTATCATTTTACTTATGTATCAAAATAATCTGAATTTTTCCCTTGGTTTTGATTATGTCACTTTTTTTACTAAAATGTAATTTAAAACTAAAAATATGCACACTGAGTCATATGGGTTACATATTGTGTTGGATTTCTGTGGTACTTATTCCTATATGTCCAAAATGTCTTATGAACCGTTTTACTAATATATAAAGACAATACGAGTGTGTTTTCTTGGTTTTTAGTGAGTGCCACATGTTTTGATCTAAATGTCTATTTTAAACTGATAGTGGAACCTTTGAGTCACATCGGGAACAACATGAATCAAATTTAGGTCAAGATAATTCTTGAACATACAAAAATACTTATGGATCATTATCCAAAATCATAAAACATTCTAAATGTGTTTTCATCATTTTGAGTATTTCACTTTTCCTTTTCACTAAAATTTTAATTTTGAAAAAAAATTTATACATGGAGTCATACTGATCACACAATGTGTCAGATTGTGGTGTGACTGATTCATAAACACAAAAAATTACTTATGGATAATTTTATTAAAGTATAAAAATAATATGAATATGTTTGTTCAGTTTTGAGTACGTCACTTTTTTTTACTAAATTCTCATTTCAATTCGATAACACACACTGGGAGTCATTCTGGTCACATCATATTTTGGTTTGATGTGATAACGATTCAAACACATGGGAAATTACTTATGAATTGTTTTTCTAAAGAAAAAAAGTCAATTTAAGAATATTTTCCTGATTTTTAGTTAGTGACACATGTTTTGAACAAGAATATCAATTTTAAACTGATAAAAGTTACTTTGAGTCATACATGGAACACCATGTATCTAATTGAGTTGTGGATGATTAAAATTCATCACAAATGAATTATGGATCATTTTCCTAAAGTATTAAAATAATCTGAATGTGTTTTCAGAAATTTGATTTTGTCAGTAGTCATTTTTACTTAAATGAAAATTTTATATAAATAGAAACACTTAGAGTCATATTGGTCACACTGTGTGTGTAACGCCCCGAACCTAGTTACCTAGAGTCGGTGAATTATTACATAACATTGGCATGATTACAAGAAAGATCAAATCTCGAAAGACCGATTGGTTTAGTAGCCTTGGAAACACTAGATATATTCATAAGTTTTACATTACATCATAAAATGAAAAACTACTACAACAACATAATGTCTCCACAGTCCACACTATTATCCCCTCATAATATCCCTGCTGGTCATTCATAACTTACTTCTTCACATCCTGGGGAAAATAAAACATAGAAAAGGGGTGATCTCAAATGCCCAGTAAGGATAACAATATAGCGGAACATTCAAAATAAGCATAAACATTTAAGGCAATGCATTACTAAAACAAAAGCCTTTTAAACTTGAACTTCAACATAGTATGTCAAAAGTAAAATGAAATAATGCCATTTACTTATTCACATGGATATTCTACTAATCGAATAATCACATGCAAAATAAATAACCACTTTCATAATGATGGAATGAATAATGCTAAACTTTAATTTCTTTGTCAAGGCCTCGTCCCAAGACCTTGGGGCTAACTGTAACCGGAACCCAACCCGGAGTGCCTCTAATAACCGAACACCAACCCGGAGTGCCTCTAATAACCGGACACTAACCCGGAGTGCCTCTAATAACCGGAGACCAAATCAGAGGGCTTACTTTTACCAGTCCCTAACCTGGAGGGCTTACTTTTACCAGTCCCCAACCTGGAACATACTTGTCTAACAAATTCATATGAAGTAAATGTTGAAATATAACATAAACATTCTTATTGGAACTAGCATACGAAATGTCAATACTTTACTCATAAACCATGAATGCTATATAAATGACACATCTACAGTCAAACATATCACAAAACTTCATTACAATATGGAAGTTTTAAATCATAATAAATCAACTTCAAATAATCTAAAAATCCATCAAAGGATGTTGACATAGATAAAAATGTTTTTTTAAAAAATTATTGAGAGAAATATCCCTTTTTCATGAAAAAATTTTAATGTTACACAATTTAGAAAGTAAGGCATTTAAATACATTTTTGAATCAAAGTTTCCCATACCACTTTGAAACTTTTGAATGGAATTAACACTTTTAAAACATTCATTTTCATATAAATAAATCCTTAAAACCATTTTGAAAACGTGGAAATAAATGAGGATGATTTAGAAGAATAAATATTTAAAACATTTAAAATGATGTTTTAGTAAAATTTCCCTTAGAAATAATCCCTTTGAAAACTCTTTTATGAAATATGGACATGGATAGTAAATATGTTCCTGTAGATACTTACGTAAAGACAACCTCGGATATTAAATAGATTGTGAAGTAAACCCTTATCAATTTGGTAAATTATGAAACATACAACCCATGAAAGAGGTATCATACAATGAAAATGTAAACACACATAAGGTAAAGTGTATTACACAAAGAATACAATTATGGGCAGTACATACACCACACAAAAGATAATAGTGGAAATATGGCATGAATCTCACGGAAATAAAGAGTGAGATGAAAACCCCTTACCACGTTTATCAACTAAGTCGTATGGCCAAAAGTTAATAACCACCAAACTATTTACATAATAACATGAATATAAAGATAATCATGATAATATATATCAAATTCCAGTACACAATACACCACTTTCAATAATTTAGTGGCGAATAATGGAAATCTCATGGAATTGAATGTGAGATAAGAAAATCCCTTACCATGTACTTTTACTTGGTTGGGGTAGGTTAACCTCCTGTATAATATTGAAATAATTGTTATTAAATTATAAAAGAATCATATATATTAATATGATATCATATATGATCTTTTAATATTGATTTGATAATAATATCTTAGTATTATCGTTGTTTCGGGTGTTAGCTTACTTGTTTTCTTTTATATATTTTGTTACGTAAGACATGTTTGTAAAGGATAGGTTTTATATTATTCATATCCATAATGATATCAAGTCCTTAAACATCATTTTTTAAATCATCAAATGATAATTATACTTGAATGGATACGATGGAGAATGAATCTCATCGCGTTCGTGGAGACGGTAGTCCGTACGTACGCACGAGCGACAATATCATTCTTTTGATATTAAAATAATATATAAATGGATGGTATATCATATATAAAGAATCATTAAAATGTTATATTTATTATTTACATGAGTTACACATCATTATTATACCCATCCAAATAATATTATATTGAATAACAATTACACCACGACGTGGAGACGGTAAGCCGTACGTACGCACGTATGGTGACATGTTATTCAAAGGGTGGATAGAATACTGAATATGGTTATAACAAATTTATAATAACATCACAGTATATATATGATACTGGATTTATTATTTTAGAATGGTAACAACAAAGTAAGAAGAAGTGTAAGAAGAAAGGAACTTGAAAAGGGGTGGTGAAAACATTACCTCTTCTTCGGGTTCTTCCTTTTGATTTGATCAAAAGGGCTCCCTAGGTTGGCTTTCTGATCAAACTAAGGCCTCTAGGTTGTATTGAGGGTAGTTGGGAGAGTATTTGGGCAGATTTTGGCCGAGCCAAGTGGCTTGAGAGGTGTGAGGAATGAGTAGAAGTGGTCTTCTTTTATGAGGGAGAGGAGGGGCTCTTTAGGAAAGAGTGAACGTATTCCTTTATAATATAATTATATTCGGTTTATAATGGTCCAAAAATCATTGAGGTCGACGATAAGATGACTCATTTTCTAAATAACATCAACCAATAAGAATTGGACAGGTTTTAGATAATATTTTAATCATTATAATCTTATTTATTTAAATGATTTATTAATGAGGTAAACATTGCATCATTATTGTGTCATTAATAATTTAAATTATTTGATGTCTAAAAATTATAAATAAAATATAATTATGTAGGAAATATTTGTATCTTTCTAATGAATATTTATAATCGAAAATCCAACATGTATTACCCTATGTAAAAATTGTTCTTCTAAAAGATGTAAGCTTATGCCATTTTTATTTTTATTTTAACTTTATTAATATAATGTGTCCCTACCACATACAAGTGGCTCTAAGGGGTCCCCAAATCGACCCAAGGATGCCCATGGTCGGGTATGTGTCCACCAATAATGTTAGGACACTTTTTAGGGTAATTTTGTATTATTATAATATTATTTTTTAACCCTTATTTACCGGATTTACCCTTTAACCATGGTATATAAAATATTTACCGTAGTAATTATTCAAAATGTGTAAAAATAAAAGTTACCTATTTACATAATTTGGACATCCTGATTCCAAATATGGAATCCATTTTTCTAAATTCAAAACACAGAAGTGGCAGAAATTAATTTAAAATTAATTCCCGCTGTCAAAACAAAAAGCGTGTTTTTAAGAGATAATAACTTTCAAAAGATTGACACTTGTTTATGTTCGGTTTAATTGTAAAATTATGTCCAATGACCAACATTATATTAAATTATAAAAATATATTCTAAATATACTTTAAAACCACTCAAATTCATAATTTATCACTATTAATTATTTTGATTAAAAAAGTTTTTTTAATTAAAATTTAGTAATTTTCACTATTCATCAAAATATTAAAGTTATCCGAAAAGTACCAAAATTTCACCTTAGGCTAAATTCGATATTCCGAATCCAAAAATGAAGTCCATTTTGAAATATAAAATATATATAATTTCAAAAATTAGGTATTACTATTCATAATGGCTAGTTTGATCGGTTGTGGTGTGTATTAAAACTCGAAGTTGCGTACAACACACGCTACTGTTTTATTCAAAGGAAAGCGTACCGTGTAAGCTTGGGATGTTTCATTTTAAATTTTTTGATGTCCCCATTTAGTCAAAAGTTTAAAATATTGTATTTAAAAAGGTTTCACTATTAAAAGTTGATAAAAGTGCAATACTGAAAATGAATCTGTTCTTGCATTATGACTAAGAAACTCATAATATGGATTCTAAAATTATAAGGATTATATAAAGTTAAAAAATGTAGTTAATGTTATTCATGACCTCTTTTAATGGATTTTTTTTGTAAGTCATGGTGTGATTGAACTCGGTGTTGCGTGTAGTGCAAGTTATTGAATTATTTTGAAGAAATAACACACTATGAAATCTTAGGGTGTTACATTCTCCCCTCCTTCAATAAATTGCGTCCTTGCAATTTGAAATTGTTCTTCGAAAATAAAAGGTTGAAAATAGATAATATATTTGTGGGAAAACCCACATCGGAAATTGGGTTACTAAAATTTAGTCTTAATATGAGGAAAAGAGAAATGAAAGGGTCACCACCAAATTATGATCTCGATTAGGAGAACATTGGTGGCAATTAGAGACATATAATTGGAGGAAAAACATAAATATTTATAGGTAGTGATTGTGGTCATCAATCACAAACAAGTATAAAATTGAGGTCCTTAAATTCATAAATCTATGATGATTTGAAATACCATCGGTTCAACAAAACATAGGGTATTTTGATAACATATTTTTGACGTTTCAAAATATCTTAGTTGAAATACCACATCGAAAAATGAATTAATGAGGCCTCTATTTAAAATAAAGAGTCGAAAGTATAAAGATTACCGAAAATAACACATACTAGGGTTCCATGTAGGAAAATATGGATATGGAAGAAAAATATAACCATCAATTATCTGATGGAGAGTGGTAGAGAACATGGCTATGAAAAGGCCAACAATCCCAAAGCCATAAATTAGTGATGATTTAAGGTACCATCTAGGAAAACATTTTTGTTCTAAGTTGCTTTTCTTAATGTTGAGGAATTTATTTATGAGATTGGATAAGATCATAAGGAGATATACTTACTTTATAATTAGAGTTTTATCCATTAATAAATTTCAACCACAAACTCATCTTTCACTCTAAAAGATAATAGAATGTAAAAAAAAATTCTATTTACACTATTCGTATAGGGTTCCAAAATAAACGAATTTATAATTCATCTACAAGATCTTTTAATAAAAACTACATTATTTAATTCAGGACATCTCGTGGGCCAGTGGTAGGTGATACACCCTTGTCGCCCTTCGGTTGCGGGTTCAAGTCTCGCAGCCTTGCCGGACGCGACGGGTTGCCGCCCGACCTCCGGGTTGTCCTTTTATGGCAATCCAAAATGATCCAAACTAGAACTATCCAAAATACTTCTATCCAAACTCACAGTCCAACATTTATAAGGAAGGTAAACATAATGTAGATCCTTTTTACCCCGTAATAGCATATAAATACCTTCATCATGTATTCTTTTAATACACTGAAACATCCTGAATTACCATATTCCTTATTGATTACATTCATGCTCCCTTATTCCATATAGAATGCTGGATATACTTCATTAATCCAAAAATGTTTTAAACACCAAGAATGATGGAATATACAAATCATTAATCAGTTCCAAGGTAGTCAAGAATATCCAATATAATTTATCCAAAACAATCATGTATTATTCCAAAATTACTACCTCGGTATCAGAACTATATTATGGTTTATCATTCTCTCAACCATATATTTTCCAAAAATTTATCCTACTATTGAGTCACTTTTCTTTGTTCCACACAATCTCAAGTCCTTAATGAAATAGTACTGAAGTACAATCCTTATATACTCCATAATCATTATAACAAGTACATTGTTGATACAACACTCAATTGACATAATCAACATAAGAACTCTAATCATTCCTCTTCATCTGTTGTAGTATCATAACTTGATTATTATCCAATAACATCATTTGCGGCAAAGTCGGATGACTGGGACATAGGTTCTCTTAGTGTCCAAACTCCTTGCAAATGATGCATTGTACATTTTAAACCATTTTCTTACCCTTGTAGTCACGTAATTTGTGCCCTTTTCCTCCACACTTATAACAAACTCTCATTCCTTTCAGGCAAGTTCTAGGGTGTTTCTTTCTACAGTTATCACCTATGGGAAAATTCTTCTTTTCCCTCTTCCCTTTATCCATCTTTCTCTCTTCCATACTTTTCTTCTCTTGCTTCCCTTAAAAGCCATAGGACTCAGTAAAATCTTTACTTATCTTATCAACACATGATATTATTTCTTTATATGATGATAATACATGCGAGACTATTTCTATTATAAATTCTGGCTTAAGACCATGAAATATATGGTCCTTCTTTCTCTTTGTATCATGTGCATTGCTGGATTTCTCATTCCTTCTACTAGGCACCATTTCTAAACAATGGAATACACTAGATTAGTTTATGAATCAAAATACATAATCCCATACTTATAAATCACTTAACATAAATTGAACTATTTATGGATATAATCCATAATCATAAAAAATATTTTCTTTGAGGAAGTATATACTCATAAACCCTTCATAATGATTTGTAAAGAAAATGAGAGTTATCCCAAGCATAACCCCTGGGAGTGTCGTAACCAAGAGTGCAGCAAGGCCCGTTGTCGTGCACCAGTTCCCGTTCGAGTATAGCTCAAAGCGGTGTTTTCGGGTTTCACCCCTAGGTACATCTGTGCCAGAGCCGCCTCTACCTGCTCGTATCCAGACAGGGATGTATTGCTCGGAAAACTCATAAAATCTCTACAATACCAAAATTATAGGATGTTCTTCTATACTAATCCTCAAAGTTCAACTTAGGTCTACGTACTCTAATCAGAGTTTATCTAAATCTAGCTTCCAAGGTTTGTACTAAACTTCCTCTGATACCAACTGTAACGCCCCGACCCTAGTTACCCAGAGTCGGTTCATTATTACATAACATTGGCATGATCACAAGAAAGATCAAATCTCGAAAGACCGATTGGTTTAGTAGCCTTGGAAACACTAGATATATTCATAAGTTTTACATTACACCATAAAATGAAAAACTACTACAACAACATAATGTCTCCACAGTCCACACTATTATCCCCTCATAATATCCCTGCAGGTCATTCATAACTTACTTCTTCACATCCTGGGGAAAATAAAACATAGAAAAGGGGTGAGCTCAAATGCCCAGTAAGGATAACAATATAGCGGAACATTCAAAATAAGCATAAACATTTAAGGCAATGCATTACTAAAACAAAAGCCTTTTAAACTTGAACTTCAACATAGTATGGAAAAAGTAAAATGAAATAATGCCATTTACTTATTCACATGGATATTCTACTAATCGAATAATCACATGCAAAATCAATAACCACTTTCATAATGATGGAATGCATAATGCTAAACTTTAATTTCTTTGTCAAGGCCTCGTCCCAAGACCTTAGGGCTAACTGTAACCGGAACCCAACCCGGAGTGCCTCTAATAACTGGACACCAACCCGGAGTGCCTCTAATAACCGGACACCAACCCAGAGTGCCTCTAATAACCGTATACCAAACCGGAGGTCTTACTTTTACCAGTCCCTAACCTGGAGGGCTTACTTTTACCAGTCCCCAACCTGGAACATACTTGTCCAACACATTCATATGAAGTAAATTTTGAAATATAACATAAACATTCTTATTGGAACTAGCATAAGAAATGTCAATACTTTACTCATAAACCATGAATGATATATAAATGACACATCTACAGTCAAACATATCACAAAACTTCATTACAATATGGAAGTTTTAAATCATAATAAATCAACTTCAAATAATCTAAAAATCCATCAAAGGATGTTGACATAGATAAATATGTTTTTTTAAAAATTATTGAGAGAAATATCCCTTTTTCATGAAAACATTTTAATGTTACACAATTTAGAAAGTAAGTCATTTAAATACATTTTTGAATCAAAGTGTCCCATACCACTTTGAAACTTTTGAATGGAATTAACACTTTTAAAACATTCATTTTCATATAAATAAATCCTTACAAACCATTTTGAAAACGTGGACATAAATGAGGATGATTTAGAAGAATAAATATTTAAAACATTTAAAATGATGTTTTAGTAAAAGTTCCCTTAGAAATAATCTCTTTGAAAACTCTTTTATGAAATATGGACATGGATAGTAAATATGTTCCTGTAGATACTTACGTAAAGACAACCTCGGATTTTAAAAAGATTGTGAAGTAAACCCTTATCAATTTGGTAACTTATGAAACATACAACCCATGAAAGAGGTATCATACAATGAAAATGTAAACACACATAAGGTAAAGTGTATTACACAAAGAATACAATTATGGGCAGTACATACACCACACAAAAGATAATAGTGGAAATATGGCATGAATCTCACGGAAATAAAGACTGAGATGAAAACCCCTTACCACGTTAATCAACTGAGTCGTATGGCCAAAAGTTAATAACCACCAAAATATTTACAGAATAACAATGAATATAAAGATAATCATGATAATATATATCAAATGCCAGTACACAATACACCACTTTCAATAATTTAGTGGCGAATAATGGAAATCTCACGGAATTGAATGTGAGATAAGAAAATCCCTTACCTTGTACATTTACTTGGTTGGGGTAGGTTAAACTCCTGTATAATATTGAAATAATTGTTATTAAATTATAAAAGAATCATATATATTAATATGATATCATATATGATTTTTAATATTGATTTGATAATAATATCTTAGTATTATCGTTGTTTCGGGTGTTAGCTTACTTGTTTTCATTTATATGTTTTATTACGTAAGACATGTTTGTAAAGGATAGGTTTTATATTATTCATATCCAGAATGATATCAAGTCCTTAAACATCATTTTTTAAATCATCAAATGATAATTATACTTGAATGGATACGATGGAGAATGAATCTCATCGCGTTCGTGGAGACGGTAGTCCGTACGTACGCACGAGCGACAATATAATTCTTTTGATATTAAAATAATATATAAATGGATGGTATATCATATATACAGAATCATTAACATGTTATATTTATTATTTACATGAGTTACACATCATTATTATACCCATCCAAATAATATTATATTGAATAACAATTACACCACGACGTGGAGACGGTAAGCCGTACGTACGCACGTATGGTGACATGTTATTCAAAGGGTGGATAGAATACTGAATATGGTTATACCATATTTATAATAACATCACAGTATATATATGATACTGGATTTATTATTTTAGAATGGTAACAACAAAGTAAGAAGAAGTGGAAGTAGAAAGGAACTTGAAAAGGGGTGGTGAAAACATTACCTCTTCTTCGGGTTCTTCCTTTTGATTTGATCAAAAGGGCTTCTTAGGTTGGCTTTCTGATCAAACTAAGGCCTCTAGGTTGTAGTGAGGGAAGTTGGGAGAGTATTAGGGCAGAGTTTGGCCGAGCCAAGTGACTTGAGAGGTGTGAGGAATGAGTAGAAGTGGCCTCCTTTTATAAGGGAGAGGAGGGGTTCTTTAGGAAAGAGTGAAAGTATTACTTTATAATATAATTATATTCGGTTTATAATGGTCCAAAAATCATTGCGGTAGAAGATAAGATGACTCATTTTCTAAATAACATCAACCAATAATAATTGGACAGGTTTTAGATAATATTTTAACCATTATAATCTTATTTATTTAAATGATTTATTAATGAGGTAAACATTGCATCATTATTGTGTCATTAATAATTTAAATTATTTGATGTCTAAAAATTATAAATAAAATATAATTATGTAGGAAATCTTTTTAGCTTTCTAATTAATATTTATAATCGAAAATCCAACATGTATAACCCTATGTAAAAATTGTTCTTCTAAAAGATGTATGGTTATGCCATATTTATTTTTATTGTAACTTTATTAATATAATGTGTCCCTACCACATACTAGTGGCTCTAAGGGGTCCCCAAATCGACCCAAGGATTCCCATGGTCGGTTATGTGTCCACCAATAAGGTTAGGACACGTTTTAGGGTAATTTTGTATTATTATAACATTATTTTTTAACCCTTATTTACCGGATTTACCCTTTAACCATGGTAAATAAAATATTTACCGCAGTAATTATTCAAAATGTGTAAAAATAAAAGTTAACTATTTACATAATTTGGACATCCTGATTCCAAATATGGAATCCATTTTTCTAAATTCAAAACACAGAAGTGGCAGAAATTAATTTAAAATTAATTCCCGCTGTCAAAACAAAAAGCGTGTTTTTAAGAGATAATAACTATCAAAAGATTGACACTTGTTTATGTTCGGTTTATTTGTAAAATTATGTCCAATGACCAAAATTATATTAAATTGTAAAAATATATTCTAAATATACATTAAAACCACTCAAATTCATAATTTATCACTATTAATTATTTGATTAAAAAAGTTGTTTTTAATTAAAATTTAGTAATTTTCAATATTCATCAAAATATTAAAGTTATCCGAAAAGTACAAAAATTTCACCTTACTCTAAATTAGATATTCCGAATCCAAAAATGAAGTCCATTTTGAAATATAAAATATATATAATTTCAAAGATTAGGTATTACTATTCATAACGGCTAGTTTGATCGGGTGTGGTGTGTGTTAAAACTCGAAGTTGCGTACAACACACGCTACTGTTTTATTCAAAGGAAAGCGTACCGTGTAAGCTTGGGATGTTTCATATAATTTTTTTTGATGTCCCCATTTAGTCAAAAGTTTAAAATATTGTATTTAAAAAGGTTTCACTATTAAAAGTTGATAAAAGTGCAATACTGAAAATGAATCTGTTCTTGCATTATGACTAAGAAACTCATAATATGGATTCTAAAATTATAAGGATTATATAAAGTTAAAAAATGTAGTTAATGCTATTCATGACCTCTTTTAATGGATTTTTTTTAGTCATGGTGTGATTGAACTCGGTGTTTCGTGTAGTGCAAGTTATTGAATTATTTTGAAGAAATAACACACTATGAAATCTTGGGGTGTTACAGTGTGTCAAATTGAGGTGACGTTGATTCCTACACATCAAAAATGACTTATAGATAATTTTTTGTAAATTATTCAAAACAATCTAAATCCATTTTATTAGTTTTGAGTATGTCACATGTGGTTTTTACTAAAATATCATTTTTAACTTAAACAAACACTTGGAGTTATAGCAATCACACCATGTATTGGATGGACATGAGGATAATTCATATGGACTAGAAATGAAACAAGGAATTTTTTTATAAACTACCAACATAATAAGAATGTGTTTTATCAGTTTTGAGTATATCACTTTTGTTTTTTTACTAAAATATCAATTTAAATAAAAACAATCACTTTGAGTCATACCAGTCACATCGTATGACAATTCGAACAGAGACTGATTCTTAAACCACAAAAATGACTTATGAATTGTTATCCAAAATTATGAATACAATCTGAAATTTTTTCCTCAATTTTATGTAAGTGAAAAATGTTTTAAACAAAAATGTCAATTTTAAATTAATAATGGGATCTTTGAGTCATATCGGGAAAACCATGTACCCAATTAAGCTGCGGCTAATTCGTACACATCACAAATAAATTATAGAACATTCCCCAAAAGTATAAAAACAATCCCGAAAATTTAATGATTTTATTAATATGTGACGTGTGTTTTCAACTAAAATGTCAATTTTAAATCGAGAACACACAATTTGAGTCATACTGGACAAACTATGTATTATATTGAAGTGTGGTTGATTCCTACATTTCAAAAATGTCTTATGGATAATTTTACATATGTATAAAATATACATGATACGGATATTAACTAATAAATTTGGTAAAATGTTGAGAAAATAGACTAAATAAGTAGTAGGTAGTCATCTCTTCATGACATCTATATACATTCTCACACTAGGAATTCCACCCAATTAATTATAAAAAATATATTTTTTCTTATGAATATGAGGATTTTGAGATTTCATGGAAGTACTGGAAAAATAAAACTAAACAAAGGATTAAAAATATATTTTAAATGATGTTTTAATTATATTTTTAAATACATCTTCAAGGATTATAGTTTTTTTATGTAATAAGATATATTTCATAAATTTGAAAACATAATAACCATAATATTTACCACTAATTTAATCCTGAAACTATAGAAACATTGATGAAAATAAGTAATTTGTTTTGCTAAATTTTTTTATAATGAAATATTATTTTATATACCCTAATATATTTCCACTTGTAGATGTCGATATGATCCTTGTATTTGTGGACAATCATCATGACATAATTTGGATGATATTTAAACAAAACCCTATTATAACATAATTTTCATTAAAAGATAATATAAAATATTTAACTAACATCTTAGCTGTAAAATATTTCTTGTGGTGTATTAAAAAAAGATAAACTTTATCATGTGTGGTGAGTGTTTTGGATATCCATGAATTGAATCTATAAAATAAATAATTAGTGTATCCAAATTGACTGTAATGAGTAAAAAAAGTTCCTAGAAAGGAATATGTAATGAAATGATTGGAAATATATTTGACATGATTAAATTATAGTGATTTACCACTACATCATAGGTGCTAAGAATAGTTGATAATCTCTATGTTTTTATTCAAACATTGGGGACAGTTTTTTCACTATTACATTATATGACTTTGGTTCTAATGAGAATAGTCACTACTGGAAATAGGATTTTTCCCAACGGGTGTTTACCAACGGTTGGCATAAACCGTTGGGGTTGATGGGATTAGGACATATTTACCAACGGTTATACAGAACCGTTGGTAAAGGAATGTCCAGGGAAGGATTTCCCAACGGTTTAGTGAAACCGTTGGGAAAGGCCACCTCTTTTCCAACGGTTTCCCCAAACCGTTGGTAAAGGGGTGTCATGGAGAAACTTTAGCCAACGGTTCTAGTGAACCATTGGGAAAAGTCCCCCTAGAGAACCCCTTTGCCAACGGTTCCCCTGAACCGTTGGGAAAAGGGTCATTTCCCAACGGTTTTTAAAAACCGTTGGGAAAGAATTCCCCCAAATACAGGCGCGGGCCTGCTCTCCCCCCATTCGGACAGAACCCTAAATTTCTTATCCAGCGGGGCTGCTCTCCCTCCTCTCGTGAACTCCCTCCATCCGAACATCGGAACAGGTGAAAACTCATCTGAAATCAGGTATTTTTTCCTTTATACACATATACTATCTTATTTTTATTGTTATTGATCTCATATTTGAGTTTTAATTTATCAATCGAGCTCCAACTCTCTGCTAATCTTGAACTCCCCATCCTCCTCCTTGGACCCTGGACAGCCCCCCCCCCCCCACCCTCCTCCTTGGACCCCGGACACCCCCCGGACACCCCCCGAACACCCCCCGAATTCCCCACAGACAACCCCCCGAACAGCCCCCCCACCCTCCTCCTTGGACCCCGGACACCCCCCGAACAACCCCCGGACAGCCCCCCGAACAACCCCCGGATAGCCCCCCGGACATCCCCCCCCCCACCTCCTTGTACCCCAGACAACCCCCCGAACACCCCCACGGACAGCCCCCCAAACACCCCCCAGACACCCCCCGGAAAACCCTCCGAACACCCCCCGGACAGCCCCTAGACAGCCCCCCGAACAGCCCCCCCCCCCTCCTCCCTGGACCCCGGATAGCCCCCCGGACAGCCCCCCCACCCTCCTCCCTAGACCCCGGACAGCCCCCCGGACACTCCCCGGACAGCCCCCCGAACAGCCCCCCCCCCCCCTCCTCCTTGGACCCTTGACATCCCCCCGAACACCCCCCGGACACTCCCCGGACAGCACCCCCCCCCACCCTCCTCCTTGGACCCCGGACAACCCCCCGAACACCCCCCGGACAGCCCCCCGAATAGCCCCCGAACAGCCCCCGGACAGCCCCTAGACAGCCCCCCCCCGAACAGCCCCCCCCCCCTCCCTGGACCCCGGACAGCCCCCCATACAGCCCCCCGAACAAACCCCCCACCCTCCTCCCTGGACACCGGACAGCCCCCCGGACACTCCCCGGACAGCCACCCGAACAGCCCCCCCTGCTCCTTGGACCCCGGACACTCCCCGGACCCCCCTCACGCGCGTTTACGTAGCGCGCGCATCACTTAAAACACGAATATTGAGTCGTACCGCGCACACCACACATCCGATTGACGTTACGTCTGTGTGTACACGTCACGAATAGTAATTTGAATGTTGCATGGTGGTTTTAGGTGAATCAGAGGTCGTCCGCTATGAATTTGACCGTTTGACGCCCGTTTTGGCCGTTTATGACACCAGAACTGCGTTGTCGGTCACCACGGGCACATGGTACGTTCAATTGACGTGTCGTCTGCTCGACCACTTCAGAAATAACTCACCAGTATTTGTCGTCTGATTTCAGACCATTCCGACTTCGTTCGGCCCATTTGGACCCCCCTCACGCGCATTTACGAAGCGCGTGCATCACTTAAAACACGCATATTGAGCCTTACCGCGCACACCGCACATCCGATTGACATTCCGTCTATGCATACATGTCACGAATAATAATTAGAATGTTTCAAGGTGGTTTCAGCTCAATCTAAGGTCGTCCGCTATGAATTTGACCGTTTGATGCCCATTTTGGCCGTTTATGAATCCAGAACTGCGTTGTCGGTCACCGCGGGCACAAAACACGTCCGATTGACGTGCCGTCTACTCGACCACTTCAGAAATCACTCACTTGTATTTGTCGTCTGATTTCAGGTCATTCCGACTTCGTTCGGCCCGTTTGGACCCCCCTCACGCGCGTTTACGAAGCGCGCGCATCACTTAAAACACGCATATTGAGTCGTACCGCGCAAACCGCACGTCCGATTGACATTCCGTCTGCGCGTACACGTCACGAATAATAATTAGAATGTTTCACGGTGGTTTCAACCCAATCTGAGGTCGTCCGCTATGAATTTGACCGTTGGATGCCCGTTTTGGCCGTTTGTGACACCAGAACTGCGTTGTCGGTCACCGCGGGCACACGGGAAGTCCGATTGACGTACCGTCTGCTCGACCACTTCATAAATCACTCACCCGTATTTTTCGTCTGATTTCAGGCCATTCCAACTTCGTTCGGCCCGTTTGGACCCCCCTCAAGCACGTTTACGTAGCGCGCACATCACTTAAAACACGAATATTAAGCCGTACCGCGCACACCGCACGTCCGATTGACGTGCCGTCTATGCGTACACGTCACGAATAATAATTAGAATGTTGCACGGTGGTGTCAGGTGAATCCGAGGTCGTCCGCTATGAATTTGACCGTTTGACACCCGTTTTGGCCGTTTATGACACCTGAACTGCGTTGTTGGTCACCGCGGGCACATGGCACATCCGATTGATGTTCCGTCTACTCGACCACTTCAGAAATCACTTACCCGTATTTTTCGTCTGATTTCAGGCCATTCCGACTTCGTTCGGCCCGTTTGGACCCCCCTCACGCGCGTTTACGAAGCGCGTGCATCACTTAAAACACGCATATTGAGCCGTACCGCGCACACCGCACGTCCGATTGACGTTCCATCTGTGCGTACATGTCACGAATAATAATTATAATGTTTCACGGTGGTTTCAGCTCAATCCGAGGTCGTCCGCTATGAATTTGACCGTTTGACGCCCGTTTTGGCCGTTTATGACACCAGAACTGCGTTGTCGGTCACCGCGGGCACACGGCACGTCCGATTGACGTGCCGTCTACTCGACCACGTCAGAAATCACTCACCCGTATTTTTCGTCTGATTTCAGGTCATTCCGACTTCGTTCGGCCCGTTTGAACCCCCCTCACGCGCGTTTACAAAGCGCTCGCATCACTTAAAACACGCATATTGAGCCGTACCACGCAAAACGCACGTCCGATTGACATACCGTCTGCGCGTACACGTCACGAATAATAATTATAATGTTTCACGGTGGTTTCAGCTCAATCCGAGGTCGTCCGCTATGAATTTGACCGTGGGACGCCCGTTTTGGCCGTTTATGACACCAGAACTGCGTTGTCGGTCACCGCGGGCACACGACAAGTCCGATTGACATGTTGTCTACTCGAACACTTCATAAATCACTCACCCGTATTTTTAGTCTGATTTCAGGCCATTCCGACTTCGTTCGACCCGTTTCGACCCCCCTCACGCGCGTTTACGAAGCGCGCGCATCACTTAAAACACGAATATTGATCCGTACCGCGCAAACCGCACGTCCGATTGACATGACCTCTGCGCGTACACGTCAAGAATAATAATTATAATGTTGCACGGTGGTTTTAGCTCAATCCGAGGTCGTCCGCTATGAATTTGACCGTTTGACGACCGTTTTGGCCGTTTATGACACCAGAACTGCGTTGTCGGTCACCGCGGGCACACAGCACATCCGATTGATGTGACGTCTGCTCGACCACTTCATAAATCGCTCACCCGTTATTGTCCTCTGATTTCAGGCCATTCCGAAATCATTCGGCCCATTTGGAACACCCTCACGCGCGTTTACGAAGCGCACACATCACTTAAAACATGAATATTGAGCCGTACCGCGCAAACCGCACGTCCGATTGACGTTCAGTTTGCGTGTACACGTCACGAATAATAAATATAATGTTTCACGGTGGTTTCAGCTCAATCCGATGTCGTCCTCTATGAATTTGACCGTTGGACGCTCGTTTCGGCCGTTTATGACACCAGAACTGCGTTGTCAGTCACCGCGGGCACACGGAAAGTCCGATTGACGTGACGTCTTCTCGACCACTCCATAAATCATTCACCCGTATTTGTCGTCTGATTTCAGTCCATTACGACTTCGTTCGGCCCGTTTGGACCCCCCTCACGCGCTTTTACAAAACACGCGCATCACTTAAAACATTAATATTGAGCCGTACCGCGCAAACCGCACGTCCGATTGACGTGATGTCTATGCGTACACGTCACGAATAATAATTAGAATGTTTCACGGTGATTTCAGCTCAATCCGAGGTCGTCCGCTATGAATTTTACCGTTTGACGCCCGTTTTGACCGTTTATGACACCAAAACTGCGTTGTCGGTCACCGCAGGCACACGGCACATCCGATTGACGTGCCGTCTGCTCGACCACTTCATAAATCACTCACCCATATTTTTCGTCTGATTTCAGGCCATTCCGAAATCGTTCAGGCCGTTTGGACCACCCTCACGCGCGTTTACGAAGCGCGCACATCACTTAAAACACGCATATTGAGCCGTACCACGCAAACCGCACGTCCGATTGAGGTGCCGTCTGCGCATACACGTCACGAATAATAATTAGAATGTTCCACGGTGGTTTCAGCTCAATCTGAGGTCGTCCGCTATGAATTTGACCGTTTGACGCCCGTTTTGGCCGTTTATGACACTAGAACTGCGTTGTCGGTCACCGCGGGCACACGGCACGTCCGATTGACGTGCCGTCTTCTCGACCACTTCATAAATCACTCAACCGTATTTTTCTTCTGATTTCAGGTCATTTCGACTTCGTTCGGCCCATTTGGACCCCCCTCACGCGCGTTTACGAAGCGCGCGCATCAATTAAAACACGCATATTGAGTCGTACCGCGCAAACCGCACGCCCGATTGACATGCCGTCTGTGTGTACACATCACGAATAATAATTAGAATGTTTCATGGTGGTTTCAGCTCAATCCGCGGTCGTCCTCTATGAATTTGACCGTTGGACGCCTGTTTTGGCCGTTTATGACACCAGAACTGCGTTGTCGGTCACCGCGGGCACACAGAAAGTCCGATTGACGTGCCGTCTACTCGACCACTTCATAAATCACTCATCTGTATTTGTCTTCTGATTTCAGGCCATTCCGACTTTGTTCGGCCCGTTTGGACCCCCCTCACGCGCGTTTACGAAGCGCGCACATCACTTAAAACACGAATATTGAGCCGTACCGCGCACACCGCACGTCCGATTGACGTTCCGTCTACGCGTACACATCACGAATAATAATTAGATTGTTGCACGGTGGTTTCAGCTCAATCCGAGGTCGTCCGCTATGAATTTGACCGTTTGACGCCCTTTTTGGCCGTTTTTGACACCAGAACTGCGTTGTCGGTCACCGCGGGCACACGGCACATCCGATTGACGTGACGTCTGCTCGAACAATTCATAAATAACTAACTTGTATTTGTCGTATGATTTCAGGCCATTCTGAAATCGTTCGGCCCGTTTGGACCACCCTCACGCTCATTTACGAAGCAAGTGCATCACTTAAAACATGAATATTGAGCCGTACCGTGCAAACCGCACGTCCGACTGATGTGCCGTTTGCACGTACACATCACAAATAATAATTAGAATATTTCACGGTGGTTTCAGCTCAATAAGAGGTCGTCCGCTATGAATTTGACCGTTGGACGCCCGTTTTGGCCGTTTATGACACCAGAACTGCGTTGTCGGTCACCGCGGGCACACGGCACGTCCAATTGATGTTACGTCTACTCGACCACTTCATAAATCACTCACCCGTATTTGTAGTCTGATTTCAGGCCATTCCGACTTCGTTCGGCCCGTTTGGACCCCCCTCACGCGCGTTTACGAAGCTTGCGCATCACTTAAAACACGAATATTGAGCCGTAACGCGCAAACCGCATGTCCGATTGATGTGTCGCCTGCACATACACGTCAAAATTAATAATTATAAAGTTGAAAGGTGGTTTCAGCTCAATCCGAGGTCGTCCTCTATAAATTTGACCGTTGGACGCCCATTTTGGCCGTTTATGACACCAGAACTGCGTTGTCGGTCACCGCGGGCACAAGGCAAGTCCGATTGATGTGCCGTCTACTCGACCACTTCATAAATCACTCACCCTTATTTTTCGTCTGATTTCAGGCCATTATGACTTCGTTCGGCCCGTTTGGCCCCCCCTCACGCGCGTTTACGAAACGCGCGCATCACTTAAAACATGAATATTCAGCCGTACCGCGCAAACCGCACGTCTGATTGATGTGCCGTCTGCGCGTACACGTCACGAATAATAATTATAATGTCTCACGGTTATTTCAGCTCAATCCGAGGTCGTCCGCTATGAATTTGACCGTTTGACGCCCGTTTTGGCCGTTTATGACACCAGAACTGCGTTGTCGGTCACCGCGGGCACACGGAACGTCCGATTGACGTGTCCTCTGCTCGACCACTTCATAAATCACTCACCTGTATTTGTCGTCTGAATTCAGGCCATTCCAAAATCGTTCGGCCCATTTGGACCACCCTCACGCGCGTTTACGAAGCGCGCACATCACTTAAAACACGAATATTGAGCCGTACCGTGCAAACCGCACGTCCGATTGATGTGTCGTCTGCGTGTACACGTCACAAATAATAATTAGAATGTTTCACGGTGGGTTCAGCTCAATACGAGGTCGTCCGCTATGAATTTGACCGTTTCACGCCCGTTTTGGCCGTTTATGACACCAGAACAGCGTTGTCGGTCACCGCGGGAACATGGCACATCCAATTGACGTGCCTTCTGCTCGACCACTTCAGAAATCACTCACCCATATTTTTTGTCTGATTTCTGGCCATTCCGACTTCGTTCGGCCCGTTTGGACCCCCCTCACGCGCGTTTACGAAGCGCACACATCACTTAAAATACGAATATTGAGTCGTACCGCGCAAACCGCACGTCCGATTGACGTAACGTCTGCGCGTACACGTCACCAATAATAATTATAATGTTTCACGGTGGTTTCAGATCAATCTGAGGTCGTCCGCTATGAATTTGACCGTTGGATGCCCATTTTGGCCGTTTCTGACACCATAACTGCGTTGTCGGTCACCGCGGGCACACGGCACGTCCGATTGACGTGCCGTCTACTCGACCACTTCATAAATCACTCTCCCGTTTTTTTCGTCTGATTTCAGGCCATTCTGACTTCGTTCGGCCCGTCTGGACCCCCCTCACGCGCGTTTACGAAGCGCGCGCATCACTTAAAACACGAATATTGAGCCGTACCACGCAAACCGCACGTCCGATTGACGTTCTGTCTGCGCGTACACGTCACAAATAATAATTAGAATGTTGCACGGTGGTTTCAGCTCAATCCGGAGACGTGGTGTGGCCGGCACAACTCAAAGTGTCCATCTTTTGTTTCAAAAGGACGTCATTTTAAGTGAAAAGCATCAACTAGCATACAGAAAACTGACCAAACGCATTCCAAATCTGTTGATAATTTATCCCAACAATCCATGGGTCATATGTGACATGTACGAGCCAACCCGGGATGAATCCGAGTCGCGGTGTGGCCAGGATAAGTCTAAGTGTATCTCTTTTGTTTAAAATGGACACCATTTTAAGTACATACGGAAAAATGACCAAACGGATTCGGTTTCCGTTGAAACTTTAGGAGAACGATACATGGGTCATATGTGACGTGTATAAATCAACCCCGCCTCAATCGGAGATGCGGTGTGGCCGGAACCACTCAAAGTGTCTGTCTTTTGTTTCAAAAAGACGTCATTTTAACTGAAAAGCATCATTTGACATACGAAAAACCGACCAAAGGCATTCGGACTGTGTCGATACTTTAGCACAAGGATCCATGGGTCGTATGTGACGTGTACGAGTCAATCCTGCCTCAATCTGAGGAGTGGTGTGGCCGACACCGTTCTAACTATGTCTCTTTTGTTTAAAATTTGCAAGATTATAAGTGAAAAGAAAACAACTGGCATACGCAAAACCGACCAAACGCATTCCGAATCTGTTGATAATTTATCACAACAATCCATCGGTCATATGTGACCTGTACGAGCCAACCTGGGCTCAATCCGAGTCGCAGTGTGGCCGAGATCAGTCTAAGTGTCTCTCTTTTGTTTAAAATGGACAACATTTTAAGTACATACGGAAAACTGACCAAATGCATTCGGTTTCCATTGAAACTTTAGGAGAATGATCCATGGGTCATATGTGATGTGTACGAATCATCCCCGCCTCAATCCGAGGCACAGTGTGGCCGAAACCTCTCCAACTGTGTCTGTTTTGTTTAAAATGGATAGGATTATAAGTGAAAAGAACTGGCATACGCAAAACCGACCAAACGCATTCGGTTTCCATTGAAACTTTAGGAGAACGATCCATGGGTCATATGTGACATGTACGAATCATCCCCGTCTCAATCCGAGACGCGGTGTGGCCGAAACTGCTCTAACTATGTCTCTTCTGTTTAAAATGGACATGATTATAAGTGAAAAAGAACAACTGGCATACGCAAAACCGACCAAACGCATTCCGAATCTTTTGATAATTTATCACAACGATCCATGGGTCATATGTGACCTGTACGAGGCAACCCGGGTTTAGTCCGAGTCGCGGTGTGGCCGGGATCAGTCTAAGTGGCTCTCTTTTGTTTAAAATGGACACCATTTTAAGTACATACGGAAAACCAACCAAACGCATTCGGTTTCCATTGAAACTTTAGGAGAACGATCCATGGGTCATATGTGACGTGTAAGAATCATCCCCTCGTCAATACGAGGCGTGGTGTGGCCGACACCGCTCTAACTATGTCTGTTTTGTTTAAAATGGACAGGATTATAAGTGAAAAGAACAACTAGCATACGCAAAACCGACCAAACGCATTCAGAATCTTTTGATAATTTATCACAACGATCCATGGGTCATATGTGACGTGTAAGAGCCACCCCGGGTCAATCCGAGTCCCGGTGTGGCCGGGATTAGTCTAAATGGCTCTCTTTTGTTTAAAATGGACACCATTTTAAGTACATACAGAAAACCGATCAAACGCATTCGGTTTCCATTGTAACTTTAGGAGAACGATCCATGGGTCCTGTGTGACGTGTACGAATCATCCCCTCCTCAATAAGACGTGCGGTGTGGCTGACACCACTCAAAGTGTCCGTCTTTTGTTTCAAAAGGACGTCATTTTAAGTGAAAGGCATCAACTGACATACATAAGAATGACCAAACGCATTCGGATTGTATCGATACTTTAGCACACCGATCCATGGGTCATATGTGACGTGTACATGTCAACCTCATCTTAATCCGAGACGCGGTGTGGCCAACACCGCTCTAACTCTGTCTCTTTTGTTTAAAATGGACATGATTATAAATGAAAAGAACAACTGGCATACGCAAAACTGACCAAACGCATTCGGAATCTTTTGATAATTTATCACAACGATCCATGGGTCATATGTGACATGTATGAGCCAACCCGGGATGAATCTGAGTCACTGTGTGGTCAGGATTAGTCTAAGTGTCACTTTTTTGTTTAAAATGGACAGCATTTTAAGTACATACGGAAAACCAACCAAACGCATTCGGTTTCCATTTAAACTTTAGGAGAACGATCCATGAGTCATATGTGACGTGTACGAATCAACCCCTCCTCAATTGGAGATGCGGTGTGGTCGTCACCACTCATAGTGTCCGTCTTTTGTTTCCAAAGGACGTCATTTTAAGTGAAAAACATCAACTGGCATACGGAAAACCGACCAAACGCATTCGGATTGTGTCGATACTTTAGCACAACGATCCATGGGTCAAATGTAATGTGTAAGAGTCAACCCCGCCTCAATCTGAGGTGCGGTGTGGCCGGTATCACTTCAGGTGTATGTATTTTTTTTAAAATGGACATCATTTGAGGTAAAAATATATGGTATAGAAAAAACCGATCGAATTATGAATTGAATTTTGGATTCCACATATAATTGTCATCTAAATTTTAAATTGAATTCTATATGAATTATGTACGTTTATAATTACGTTATGAATTTTAATTTAATTATAGATGTGTATAGTTTCAGGATCCATTATATGTTAAATGTGTATGAATTTGTTCGTAATTGTATATGTATGTTTTATTTTATTACAGGTACAATAATTGGATTGAAAATGAGGTCAAAATGAGGCCTGAGGGAGAGGGGCCTGATGGACAGGGGCTGTGGAAATTGCAGGCTACTGCAATTTGCAGCATAGGGTATGCCAATGGTTTAAAACCGTTGGCATATAATCCTAAAGAAGTTTTTACCAACGGTTCATTGAACCGTTGGTAAATATCTCTTTTCCCAACGGTTCTAAACCGTTGGGAAAGAGTTCATCCATGGGGATATCCCAATGGTTTGGGGAGAACCGTTGCGAAAACTATCCCAAAACCGTTGGGATAGTTAAGGGATATTGATATTTCCCAACGGTTCTCCCAAACCGTTGGGAAAAACTATCCCAACGGTTTGGCAGAACCGTTGGGATAGGGTGGCTTTTGTGAGCCTATACCAACGGTTTCCAGTAAACCGTTGGGAAAACATTTCCCAATGGCTTACTTCCCTACAGTTATCAGAACTGTTGGTATATCATATAACAATGGTTAGAGGGGCTTTCCCAATGGTTGTGAACCATTGGGAAATATTATATTTTCAGTAGTGAGTTTTGTAGAAGTGATGTAAGGACCAATGAATCCAAATTTATTTACATCTTTCATTCCTTTCTATATAAAAACTTCCACAAACAATTTCTCCATCAAAATCATTCAACCCATTCAGTGTTGGATTTGTCACTCTCTTTTATGTTCTCTCCACATCCTTTGTATGATGAGAGATGATGTTGAAACTTCCCAATTACATAGGTAATTATGATGTTTTCATAGTAGAATCATTGTCTATGGAATTAATCTAATTTTTATATTAATGTTTAAATTATTTCATTTAGTATTACTCACATAAGAATTTTTTTTGTATAGGGTGATTATTTTATTCATGTTGGGGTGCTCTTTCTATATCTCTTGACATTCCACACCAAAACTTCCACAAAATTATTCTCCCTCAAAACCTTTTCACCCCTGTAGTGTTGTAAATTATCACTTTCAATCAAGATCTATCCCCAACTCAATCATAGAGGTAATCTTGGTGTTTTCATAGTAAAACAATTCTCCATAAATTCTATGTATTTTTTCATATTTATGTTTAATAATTTCTTTTCAGTATTACTCTTACAATAATTTTTTTCTTATATATGTGGATTCTTTTTTTTTGAGTTAGGGTGGATTGTTCAAATTTGATCATGCTCGTGTGTAAGATCCCAATTTTTTTTACAGATGTCTGATGCTCATTCCCAGGTACTCTTTTGTTTAGTATTGAGTACATTTCATTTGTCTTTTAACATGCTGTATGATTGGGATAAGTTTTTAGAAAAATGGGTGAAATAGAGAAGTTCATAGTAGGTGCACAGTTTACCCTAAGCGTGCGCCCTAGCCCAGCAAACCATGTAACCATATACATAGTGGAATTTCATGGTCGGTTCACAATTTTTTAAATTGTGCAACCTCTTTTTAGTAACCATGAACCCCTATAGAATAGGTTCATAGTGTATGCCCACTGTTAGGGGAAATCATGTGCTCATATCCTGCAAACCATTCTTGAATTTTTAAATCACCCAAAAATTAGTTTTTTAATATCTCGAACCCCCATTTTAATTCAAATTTGTCCTCTATTCGAAACATTATAATTTATCAGGATTTTGGATCCTTCTAGAAAGATTTAAAGCCTTATCGACCTCTATTCATCATGATTCGAATCCTAGATTGAGGGTTTGCATCTCTCCGGGTAAGTGATTTATATCTCAAGTAGTTTCTTGTTCTAACTTCATTCTACTATGGTGCTAGAAATTTATTATTCTTAAAATTTAGATTAGATCTATATCTAGGATTATATATCTATATCTATATTTGAGGGAAATTAGTTTTTTTGATCATGATGTAGGGTTTTAGATCTGGATCTTATTCTACATCATTGTGTCAATCAATTTTTGGGGATTTCCATTGGACATTTAATCTTCGATGAATTGAGGTAGGTTGTATAATATTCAAATCCCATAGTCATGATTTTGATTATGTGCATGAAAATTTTAGTATTTCTAAACTTATTTAGAAAATTGATGTTCTTGATTAAATTAATAATTTGAATTAATTAATTAATAACAGATTTATGAAATTATGGGTTTTGGGAATAATTAATTGGGGGATTAATTACATGATATTGATATTATAGGTATATATATTTAAATGTGGAATGAATTATGAAGAATTAATTTTATGAATAAGATAATTACTTTTGAAAATTAATTATAGGATATTGAGATATGAATTAAATAATTACTTACTGAGCTTATTTTCAGACATTGTGATTATGGATTGAATTAATTAATTGATAAATTAATTATGTAATATCTTGTGGTTTTGAATTTGGGTTAATTAATCAATGGATTTTTTAATGGAATCAATGTGGTCAATTAATTGATGAATTAATTGAAGGGAATGTTGTGATTAATTTATTGTTGAATTCATTAACGTGATATGTTTGATACATGTGATATATGTGATTGATTGAGAAATGAGGTATGTGACACAGACTAATGCTTCAAAATCCAATGGGGTGATATGCATGGAACTCTACACCCATATTCATGCAAATGGTATGGGTCAGGGACTGATTCTCCAAAGGACCATGAGGTTTGAGTTAGGGAATGATGCCCCAAAAACTCACAGGGTGCGTGACATGGCATTCTTCTCCCAAAATGTATCATTGGACTATAGTTCCAATTGTCCATAAATATGATTTTAATTTAATTGATAATGAATACCTATTTTTCAGATGAATTATGAAATGAAAATGTGAAATAATATAAACTATGGCATGGGATGAGGTAGCTATCATGGTTTGGGTATCCTCAAGAACCATATGGTTTATGTGGTTAATTAATGAATAACTGATAAATGTTATAACTCATTATTTATTAATTTTAGTTTATTCTTTAAAAAAATTCATACATAGTTTTCACTAAATATTATTCTAGACACCGTTGGATATGGCCCACGGATTTTTACTCACACCCTACTTGGGTTGCCTGATCAGGACCCAAATAGACTTTATGTTTTCTAGAAAAGTTTAATTGAAAGGCCATGCATTAGCTAGAAGGTTTGGGATGGAGTAAGGTTGAGGTAACTAAATGTATTTTAGGAACAACTTGGGAGTTTTCTGTGTCTTTACTTGTCAATTTTTTTATACTTGGTACATTATTTTTTATTTCATGTCGACTATTCAGTTTTGACTTTGTATTTCCTATTTCGGTAATCATGATATATTAATGTCTCTAAGTATTTAGTATTGTTATATAGTAATTAAATTATTTTCTAATATTGTGTCACTTTAATAAAGAGTGAATATTCTCCCTATTATTGACATTGGACACTATCTATTAGTCTGTATCATCTAGTGTATGGGGAGGCGCGCCTGAGGTCATGTAACAGATTGGCTCGGGGCACCGATGAGTGGCACCCAGGTCGGGATGTTACAAAGTGGTATCAAAGTGATTGTTTTCATTTATTTTATTTTCTACTAATTTTTTGGAAATTTAGACATGAGAATATGATTGGTTAGGAATTGGTAGTGAGCTCATGGATGGGAGTTCAAAATCCATGTATGGGGGAAAACCTAAGTACCGTGATTGGGGGTTGTTGTTATTGCTGTTTTTTATCATAGAAAGATATTATTTCACCTTGGGTGGCATAAATTTTGTGTCTTGTTATTATTATTGATGATATTTTATAATATTTGACTCATTTCCCATTAAATAACAAGATTTTAGAAAGAATTCCTCATTCTAGACACTCATGATAATTTTGTAACATGCATAATTTTAAGCACGCACGAAAAATGGGTCTTGGGTAAGTGGTTGAACATGAACTATATTACCTTTATAGTGAAATTGAATTGAAAAATTGTGCCAAATGTAAATTGATAAAGAATCTAAAATGATGAAAAATTTGAATAAATGGATGTATAATGAGAAACATGAATTTTAGAATGAGAATACCCTTTTATAAACAAGACCTACGTACTAGATGGTTAAGATTAGTGATAACACCTCAATTTTTACCACATGGAATGTTTTATGAAAAGGATTGTTTGGATTTTTTTCGATTTTCTTACTATATTGTTGTGATAATGTTGTGTTATGAGTCCTAAGATGTTAGTCTATAATTATAGAGATATGCCTCCCTAATGATTCTTGTTGACAGGATGATGAGAAGACATGGTGGGATATGTTCCTCCAGTAGTAGAACCTGTGGCACTAATAGTGTCAGTTGAGGGAGTGGGAGATAGGTTTTTGGATAATTTCACTCACTTCATGAAAATAATGGAATGATGCCCAATGAGGGGTTTTAAAAGAAGGTATGATCTGACAAGGGTGTTCCAATTGTAGCGCCTTTTGACTTTTACTAGACATGGTGGACCTGAGTGAGATATGTTCTGGATTGAGTTGATCTAGACTATACATTTCCACATGGAGACTCCTATTAAAAATAGAGTTATTTTGGTAGTTTTTTAGTTACTTGGGAAATAAAATCAATGGTGGGACATCCAAAATTGAGGTGGACAATGTAATGGAATGTTATAGAAGGTCTTTCTGGAGAATTCCTGTAAGAAATATTATCTGGAGATGCTGAGAGAGTATAGAGTAGGCGAGTTCATGGGGATGACTTGGGGGGAACATGTCTATGATGGACTATGTTTTATGTCTTACTGAAACATAGTGATTTTCTCCAAAACTGGAAGCATACGATGCTAATTTAGTAAAATAGATTCAGGATGGGATTATATGTGAAATTATTTCCTAGGTGAGCATCTTCAGACAGAAGAAATTATTAGAAGTGGGGAACCAGGCTCTCATTTTTAAGGGGAAGATGAAATATGCTTCCATTGTAGGATATATGGTTTGTGTGGGATGACCTAGAGGTACATATTCATAGAGTAGTGAGTGTCACTATGATAGTTATAGCTAGGGGGATAGTAGAAAGAGTTGATGGGGGAATGATAAATTACTCAAGATCTTACCTGAGTTCTTTTCCACTAGTGTGGTGGTCCTAGAAATGTTTGTAGGTATTGTCCTTGATGACTAGTGGAGTTCCAATATTACTGTAAAATGGGACATCGACATAAGATCTGTAGAAAATCAAAAAATAAAGATAGTGTTGGAGGATATTGAAAGAACCAGAGTGTGGGAAGGGGATCTTATACACTATAACAGTATTAAAGTTTGAGTTATATTGGTTGTGGTGGTAATGAAAGTGGATGTGGAGCTTTGGGGAAAGAGATCTCATATCAGTTGAGTGCTGAAAAATAGGATAAATAGGTTGCATCATTGGGAAAAGTAGAACAAATATTACATTCTATTCATCTTACACTCATGGATAGAGAGGATGAACCGTTGATAGTTAGAGGTACTATTATTATAGCGTCTACAATTGTTAGATACTTATTTGATACTAGTTCATCTCATTCTTTTATCTTTGCACAATTTGTAAATGTTTCGAGCATGGTGGTGGAGTTCATGAACATGTTGTTGACGATAGAAACATCTACTAGAGTAAGGTCAAGAGAAAATTTCTAGCCCAATGGGTGATCTCTCAAGGATGGATAGTATCACATTCTATAGGATCTCTATATTCTTGCATGTTAGTATTCGACCTAATTCTAGGTATGGACTAGCTAGAAGCATACTAAGCGCACATTGATTTTTAATAGAGGAGAATGACCTTTACGTCTCTTATGAGTGACTAGTACATTCACTGTGATGAATGGGATATCTAGGAAGGCTGAGTATGACCAATTACATTTCAACTGGGACAACTCACATCCTTGGTTTCTAGTTTATTATCGGGTGATGGAGGAGTAAAGCATGATATCCTTCCACCCATAGTAGAATAGTTTCATTATGTGGTTCCTGAAAACTTATCAATGCTGCCACCCGAGAGAGATGTCGAATTCACTATTCATATCATGTTGGGGGCTCAGCTAGTTTCCATTAAACTATAAAGAACTTCTATTAAAATGATTCAAAATATCATGGAGGAGTTTGAGGATAAGGGATTTATCCATCCAAGTACATCCCCTTGGGGTTCATCAGTGTTGTTTTCAAAGAAGGATAATGAGACTCTATGCTTGTGTGTTGATTATCAGAAGTTGAACTGGATGAATATGAAGAACCAATATCTTGTTCTGTGCATTGACTGTTTTTCTTACCAATTAATGGGAGATACCTTATTTTCAAAGATTAACATGTGATTAGGGTATAATCAGTTGAGAGTTTAGACTTCTGATATATCGAGGACGGCTTTTAGAATTAGATATGGCCTATATGAGTTCATTGTAATAACATTTGGGTTGAATAATATAGTATTATTGATTATGGACAAGATGAATATAATTTTTCCATCCGTAACTGGAACAGTTTTTAGTAGTTTTATTGGATGAAATATTGGTGTACTCCAAGACTCGTGACGATCATGCACAACATATTGTAATAATTCTAAGTACAATGAGAGAGCATTGACTATACAACAAGCTATATAAGATTCAATTTTTTATTGATAAGGTAAACTTCATGGGGCACATCCACTCAGAGGAAGGTGTTTCAGTGGATCCAGAAAAGGTTAAAGAAGAGGTTTCTTGTGAGAATCTTAAGAATAGATTTGATATACGTAGATTTATGAAGTTTGCTGGATATTATTAGAGATTCATTCACGACTTTTCCTAGTTGGAAGTGCGACTTTTAGTCTTTACCAATAAAGGGATACATTTTGAATGGTCTAAATCATGTGATAATGCATTCTATGAGTTTAATAATCATTTTAGATCACATATAATCTGGATCCTACTCAATTAAGGTGAATAGTATACAATGTATGGTGATTATTTTTGAGTTAGAATTGGAGAAGTGTTGATGTAGGGAGACCAAGTTGTGGTTTATGGGTATTTTAAGTGGAGGATACATGAAGAGAAATACTATACACACAACCATTAGTTGGAAGGAGTGGTCTATGCTCTGAATTGTTTGTGGCATTATCTGTTGGGTGATAAGTTTACAGAGTTTACTAATCACAATAGATCTAGGTATAACTTTTTGAAATGTTATTTTAATCTTCAGTATCATAGATGGGTTGAGAATATAGTCCATATATTTTGAGATGGAATATATGACAATAAAGGGGAACACTCTTGCTGATGATCTGAATAGGAAAATTCAGATTTAGGTTGTTCATGAGTCTAGTTCTTAATTAAAGATGGCAACTTTACTCGATGAGATGCATGTTGTGGTTTAGGAGAGTCAAGATCAGATGACTATCATATCAATGTTTTTGGAGTCTACACTCTTGAGGTGGATCAGAGATAGACAGTATGAGGACACAAAATATTTTACCTTGAGAGAAATCCTTGAAGGTGGGGAGACACCATTAGAATAGAGAATAGATGGGTATGAGATCATATTTGTCTGAGATCAATTTTTTGTGACTAGGAGCATGCGATTGGACTTGATACAAGAGTTTCATTCTTCAAAGTGTGTGGCACATCCATGTGTGACCAAAATGTACCATCAATTTCAACGATAGTGGTGGTTCCTGATCATAGAAAAGGAGATATCAGGGGATTTTGATAGGATGCTACACATATCAACAAGTTATGGCTAAGAATCAATGACCTAGAGGCCTTCTATAGTAATTAACCATTCAAGAATTGATGTGGGATGATGTGACCACATATTTTGTGGTGGGTCACCTAAAGAAACTTATAGAGAAGGAAAATATTGGTGTGGTTGTGTAACATTTAGAAAAAAAGTGTAACTCTTGCCCATATAGGAAATATTCTCAGTGGAGGAATTGGGGGACTTGTACATCCAACAGTTTGTTTTTCTACATGGGGTACCACCAACTATTGTTTTAGACCATGATTCTCATTTCACCTCATGCTTCTGTTTGGGATTACAGAAGGAACTTGGTATGTAGGTATATTTGATTACATATTTCTACCAACAAAAATATGGGTAGTTAAGTTATACTATATGAGTGCTTGAGGATATATCGCAAGCTATGTTTTTCAGTTCAGTGGGTAATGGGACATGCATCTGGAACTGGTGGAGTGTTCCTATAAAAAAAATCAAGAAACTATTAAGATGGAAACATATGAGTCTCTTTATGATAGGCCATGTTGACCACCTCTATGATGGATGGATTCAGGTGAGTCAGATTAGTTGGGCCGAGTCCCGTTTGGGAGACGTCGGAGTGGGTGTATCTAATTCGTATGCATATAGCTAGATCTTTGAGTAGAAAGATGTCATATGCTAATAGACATCGACGAACCTTGGAATTTATATTGGATGATCATGTATTCTTTTGTGTGTTTCGTTGATTGAGTCACCGTAGGATATAGAGATTGGGAAAGTTAGTGCCTAGGTTTGTCAGACCATTTGAGGTTGTGGAGAGAATAAGGTCGGTGGTGTACCTATGGGGTCTTCCAAAAAAATATAGTGCTATGAATGATGTTTTATATGTATCAAATCTTCAAAAGTATCACCAAAACCCTTCTCATATGATCTATTTGGATGATGTTGATCTTGAGATAGACACATCCTTTTAGGATAATCTGATACGTGTTTTAGATTGTAGTGAGAAGGTGTTTTTGGTAAATATCAGGTTGATTGTTTGTGTATTATGGAAACATGGGTATATACATGAGGAACATGAGAGAGAGAAGAATATATGAGGGATCATTGGCCCAATATTTTTTACTCAGAGTCTTAGAGAAGATTGGGAGTATAGATCAAGGATGAGCTATTATAATGTAGGAAGACGGTAAGCTCTTGAACATTTCTGGAGATATATTGGGTTCATTTACAAGTACTCTTTTGTTTAGTATTAAGTAATTTTTTTGGGTTTTAACAAGGGGTTTGTTTGGGAGAAGTTTTTTGAAAAATGGATGAAATTGGGAAGTGCATTGTTGGTGCACGATTTACCCTAACCATGTTCCCCAGCCCAAGAAACTGTGCAACACTTGACCAAGGGGAATTTGATGGTTGAAACATGGTTTGTAAAACCTTGCACACTCGTAAGAGTAACCAAGCACCCCTACAAAAGAGATTCGCAGCTTAGGTACATGATTATAAGAAACTATGTGCCCCTTACTAAGAAACAAATATTGAAATTTTACATCACCCAAACATTTTATTTTTTATTTCTCAAACCCCCATTTTAATCCCTAATAAAACCCCAGTCAATCCGTTATGATATATAATTATTTTGGAACCTCTTGGATATATTAAAAGCCTTCCTAACCTCTGTTCTGTGTGATTTGAACCCGGGATCAAATTTCCACATCTCTCCTTGTAAGTGATTTATATCCCTCTTAGTGTCACGTTCTTACTTCTTTATCCTCCCGTGATAGAAATAAACTTTTTTCTTTTTTATATTAGATCAAGATCATGTATTTTATATCTATATCTAGATTTTGGAGATCATGATATATTCAATAATGATTTAGGATTTTAGATCTAGATTCCATTCTACATCATTGTGTCACTAACTTTTTTTTAATATCTGTTGGGAATTTAATGTTTGACAAATTAAGGTATGTGGTATAATATTCAAATCCTATAGTCGTGATATTGATTAAGTGTAATAAAATTGTGTAATTTCTAGATTTTTTTTAGAAAATTAATGTTCTATATTAAATTAATTTATTTTTGAAAATTAATTAAAAATTGAATTGTGAAATTATGGGTTTTAGGAATTATCAAATATGAGATTAATTATGTGATATTAATATTATAGATTGAGAAAACTAATTATGTAATTAATTATGAAGAATTTAGATTGTTAATGAGATAATTAATTCTGATAATTAATTATGGGATATTGAGATATGAATTAAATAAATACTTGTTGAGCTAATTATTGGATATTGAGATTGTGGATTAAAATTAATAATTGATGAATTAATTATGGAATTACTTATGGTTGTGAATTTTGGTGAATTAATTAGTGGATTAATTAATGGGATAAATATTATCAATTAATTGATTAAATAATTGATGGGATTATTATTATTAAATATTTGTGGAATTAATTAATATGATATCTGTGATACATGTGAAACATGTGATTGATTGAGAAATAGGCTGTGAGACATAGACTAATTCTTCAAAATCTTATGTGACAATAAACATGGTGTTCTACACCTGCATGCATGCAAATGGTATGAGGTAGATACAGATGCTCCAAAATCCCATGAGGTGTGAGTTAGGGATACATGATATAAAAACTCATGGGGTTCTTAACATAATACTCATCACCCAAAATGTAGAATTGGACTATGGTTCCTATTGTCTATAAATGTGATTTTAAATGAATGGATAATGAAAGAACATCTGTTAAATGAATTATGGAATGAAAATTTGAAATGGTTCACACACCATCACAGGTCGAGGTATGTATCTTGGTTTGGGTATCCTCGGGAACCCAATGGTCTATGATGTTAAATAAAGAATAACTGATAAATGTTATAAATAATTATATATAAATTGTACATCATTCTTTAACAACTGGATGCACTGTTTTGACTGGATATTGTTTTAGACACCATTTTTGGTGCCCTACTGAGTTATACTCACACCCTACTAAGGCTGCCTAATCAATACCCAAATTTGAAATTATATTTTACAAACAATTTAAGGGAAAATACCATGTATTAGATGGATGATTTTTGATGGATCATGGATGAGGGAACCTAAAATGGTTTAGGACCTTCATGGGTATTTTCATTGCCTTTACTTTTTGGGTTTCATTTTGACACATGGAACATACTTTAGCATGACATGTCTATAATTTAGTTTTCAATTTTGATTTCCTATTTAGGTTATATTGGGATATTGGGGTTTCTGGTTATTGTAAATTTTATATAGTAATTTTCTTTATTTTCAACTATTATTCTACTTTGAGAAAGATTTTATAGTCACCCCATGATCGACATTAGACCCTCTCTACTACTTGGTAGCCTTCATCTTATGTGGAGGTGTGCATGAGATTGTGTGGATGACCAGTTCGGGGCACCCATTTCCAGACATAACATCATGAGAGATTGGACTTCGATCCTACAACTGAGATAATGAAAACAAGGAAATGCATCAATAATACATATTTAATCGATGTTCTTAGCTGTAAATCATTTATCATTATTGAAATACATAATATTAGAGGAATCCCATGTGCCAATTTTGATGAATTAGTGTGATATAATGGGAACATGATGAAATGGAGAGCCTCACTCTAAAAGGTGGAGAGTTTATATATCTTATAAATAGTGGTTTCTCAAATAAAAAAGGGTTTGAACACCCATATTTTGGTCATTATGTGTTATTTGTAGCTTGTAGTGGTGGGAATTATCGAAATTATTCACAACAGGCCACTGGAGTTATGCGTGAGGATGAAGAGGATGAATAGAAGGACACATCTAGCGATGGGGAATTGGTGTAAGTGACCAGTGGCTATGATTGGACAATGGTGGGGGAGGGAGGCACTGACTTACGATGTTTCCATGAAGGACATGGTAGTTTGTGTGTCGAACATAGGGTGGTTTTGTGGATTTTGGGCCCCAATGGAAGCAATGACGTGTGTGATGAGACTTGGCTAGAGATTCAGGGCCCCGCATGATGAGGGGGATAGATATCATAACGGTAGAGACTCAGAGAAGCGGGGGAGTCCTTCCATAGGTCACAGGGATGTCGGAGAGTTGGCGATGGGTTTAGGGTTTTGATGTAGCTTTATTTTGGGGTATCCTAGTGTGGTTTTCAATACCAATGGTGAAGAAACATGGGTTGGCTAGCGATCACCATGGATGATTGCTGGGGTGATTCGCTAAAATGACACGTGGAGGATGTTCTACTACAGTGACGAGAATTAGAGGTTTGTAGGAAGGATGATGACTAGTGATGCTACATGGAGGGAGACCTCGGGCAGTGATCCTAAGCATGTATCACAATGGAGATAAGTGTTGGATCTCAGCGGAGAGGCCCTTATCTACGATGGGTTTGGATTTTCATGATGGTGATTAGCAAAATGTCTTGTGGGATAGCGACGCGGTGATGGTATACAGAAGCATCACAGTGGTGGACATCTGTCCATTGATGCTATTTGAATATGGGGATGTAGAATATCATCGAGTAACACATGAGGGTGAATTTGAGATTCATATTGGAGACGACTTCAGACGTTGTGCTAGAAGAGGCTGGCGGCATGCTTGCATGTGTCAAAAGTCTTTGAAATTTTGGAAATGGGGTGTTTTTTGGGGTATTTGGATCCAAATTATATTTCGGACTTTAATTTAGTTGTTTTTATTTGTGATTTTAGTGATTGTTGGTCCTCTATGTTCCACATATATTGTAATTTTATTCTACACATTTATTTTATATAATAATTTTTATGACTAAGATTTCTCTCAGGTCCTAAAAATTCTAGGTATTTGGGCCCAAGAGCTTCCTCTTCTATTCTAGATTTCAACAACAGAAAAAATATTTCAGCTATGAACATTGAGTCAAAATTCTATGTTGGTAGTTTGAAAAATGAACTCATTGGATATTATGGTACCATTGGTAGTTATGCATTTTTTTTGATTCTGTGGAAAATTTAAAAATAACCCAAACCTCAATCCGATACACGGTGTGACAGGTATGACTCCAAATGCTTATTTTTTTTAAAAAATTTACATTAACATTATTAAAAAAGACAACTAGCATAATCAAAACAAAGAAAACAGATTTCAATTTTCTTGATACTTTAAGTCAACGATTCATAAGTTATTTGTGATGTGTAGGAATCAATCACAACTCAATCTGATATACGATGTCCATGGTATGACTCAAAGTGTCTAATATTAGTTTAAAATCAATATTTTAGCTCCAAACGTTTTACTCAATGAAAACTAAGAAATTATGTCTGGATTTTAATATTAATATTGGACATCAATTCCTAAATCATTTGTGATGTGTACGAACTAGACTAACATCCAACTGATACATGATGTGATCTTTATGATTCAATGTGTGTGTTTCCAGTTTAAAGTAAACTTTTAGTAAAAATGAAAAAATATGTAATCAAAACCATGAAAACGCATTAATATTGTTTTTAATGTTTATGAAAATAATTTATATGTCCTTTGGGACATGTAGGAATTATCCTCAACTCAAGGTGATACGCAATGTTCCTGATATGAATCAATGTTCCAGTTAGCAGTTTAAAAATTGACACTTTTGTTCAAAAAATGTCACTCATTGGAAACATAGAAAACACACTCAGATTATCTTGATAATTTTGGAAAATTATTCATAATTCATTTTTACATGTAGGTTATAGTATCACATTGAACTGACACATGATGTGACTGGAATGAGTGAAATTCTATGTCTCTAGTTTAAAATGAAATTTTAGTAAAGAAATCAAGTGAAATCCTCAAAACTAATAATAAAAATTCATATTTATTTTGATACTTTATAAAAAATATCCATAAGTCTTTTGATATGTGTAGGAATCAACCACAACTCAATATGATGCACAATGTGACAAGTAAAACTCTAAGATCGACTTTTTATTTAAAATCATCATCAATTTCAGTAAAAAGGATAACTGACCTACTCAAAATCTGTGAGAAATAATTTTTATTATTTTTATAATTTTGGAAAATAATCCATAAGTTAATTTTGATTTTTAGGAATCTTCCTCACCTTAATCTGATACATGATGTGTTAGGTATGAATCAATGTGTTTGTTATCACTTTTAAATCAACCTTTTAGTTCAAAAACCGTCACTCACTGAAACCTATGAAAACCTACTCATATTGACCTAATAATTTATGAAAATGATTCATAATTCGTTTATAATGTGTAAGAATTAGAAACACATCAAACTGACACATGATCTGACTGGAATGAGTCAAAGTGTGTGTTTCCAGTTTAAATGTATTTTTTCTAAAAAAGAAAAGTGATGTACTAAAAAAATGAGAAAACACATTCATGTTGTTTTTTTTACTTTAATAAAATTATCCATATGTAATTTAAGGAATTTAGTAATCATCAATACCTTAATTCAGAACTCTGTGTTCAGTATGACTCCAAGTGTAAATTATAATTAAAATTATCATAAATTTAAAAAAAAGTACAATTGACCTACTCTAAACTGAGCAAACACAGTCATATCATTTTGATACATTATGAAAGTGATCTATAAGAAATATTTCATGTGTAGGAATTAGCCACACATCAATCCAATACATGATATTCCCATTATGTCTAAATGTGATTGTTATCCGATTAAAATCGGTATTGTAGTTCAAAACGATTTACTAACAGAAAACCAAGCAAGCAAACTCAGATTGTTTTTATAATTTAGGGAAATGATTAATAAGTAATTTTTGGAATGTAGGAATCAATATCATGTCAAACTAATACATGATGTGACCAGTATGATTCAAAGTGAAAGTTTCTAGTTTAAAAACAAATTTTAGTAAAAAACTATAAGCAACATACTCAAAAAATTATAAAATGCATTCAGATTATTTTGATACTTTAAATAATCATCAAAAAGTCATTTGAAATGTGTAGAAATAAACCACACCTAAATATGATGGATTTTGTGTGAAGTATGAATCCATGCGCGTCTTTTAAAAATAGAATTATCATTTTAGTTTAAAAGGCACCCACATTGCCAAAACCGAGAAAACAATCATAGATTTTTTTATAATTATTATATCTTTTATTTGTTACTGATTTCCTTATCATTTGTATCTTATAATTATTTATGTAATTTTCATAGAGATAATGATTGAATGTGACTAAGAAATGGTGTAACATTCAATATTTGACCTCATCTCAATCTGATACACAATGTTCCAAGTATGACTAAATGTTTAGTTTAAAATTAACACTTTTTGATAATTTATTTCATTGTATCATTGCTAATAAAAGATTTTTTTCTTATATAGGTGTTTTTTTTCTCAAGAAGGGGTTTGGAACAAAAGGAAAAATAACATCAATGTTTTTGAATGTATGTAATAATTCTTAATTATTTAATTGTATAAACCAATGTTCTAATGTTATATAATATTTTGTTTGTTTCTTGTATTTGTGTTGTGAAGTGTATTTCCTATAAATTCTGTATTGGTTCTTGATTTTTCTAATTTTATTGTGTATTTGGTGATAAGGTGTGCTATTACAGTATGCTGCAGCATGCTCCTTTATCAATTCTTATAGAAGTTCTGATAAAGGATTAATTTATCATTGCTAAAAAAAGCGGTGATAAAGGACACATTTTTCAGTTCTTTTTTAGCGCTGATAAAATTTTAGTGCTTTTAATTTCACACCAGTAGTCAGTGATTCCCTATCACCGATAAAATACATTTTTAGTACTATTAAATACTTATTTGAATTAGTGGATACATAGGTGATCAGTGTGAATAAAAGTGTATGTTTTTTTGGTTTTAATTTACATTTTAGTGCAAAACAGAAATCACATACTCAAAACTAAGAAAATTAATTTAGATTGTTTTGATACTATAGAACAATTATTAATATGTAATTTATGATTTTTAGGAATAAAATAATCCACGGTTTGATATTATTTGATTTTAGTATGATATAAAGGGTGTGTATTTAGTTTAAAATTGTCATTTTAATAAAAAACTCACATCACATACTCAAGACCAAACAAATTAATTTGATTTTTTTTTGATAATTTTGAAAAATGATCCATAAATAATTTTGGATTTTTGGGAATTATCCACACATCAATATGATACACAGTGTTCTTGGTGTGACTCAAACTGCATGTTATCAATTTCAAATTGACATTTTAGTTCAAAACATGGGCCACACACTGAAAACAATGAAAATGAAATTATATTATCTTGATACATTAGGAAAATGATTCATAAGTCATCTATGGTGTGTAGGAATCAATTACATGTCGAAATGACACACGATATGACCATAATGACTCAATGTGAGTGTCTTAAGTATAAATTGGCATTTTAATAAAAAAGGAACATACACAAAAATAAGAAAACACATTCGGATTGTCATTATAATTTAGGAAAATCATCCATTAGTTAATTGTGACATGTTGATATCAAAATCACATCAATCCGATAAGTGTTGTGACCAATATGAGACAAAGTGTGTTTTGATTTAAAATTGATGTTTTAGTTGAAAACACAAGTCACTAACTCAATACTGAGAAAATGAGTATATCTCATCAATATAAATAGTAATCATATAATAATAATTTAGTGTGGAAATGGTGTTATAAATTGAAATATATTTTACTAGTCATACACCTTTTGGGAGTGACCATACTCCAAAATTGTGTGATACCATAGAGATTGTCTTAGGGACGATTTAGAAATATTTATTAGTGTTGTAATTATCACCCATATAGAGTGACCATTACGTATCCCTTAGTAAATCTAGATAAACTCATAAGTATTGTAGTATTTACCCTTACGTATTAACTTCAGAAAATATAAATATATTTCATTTTTAATAAGATAATATTTTTATAAACTACATGAAAAATATAATTGCATAAATATCTTTCACAATATATTATCTACCATAAAACTGTAAAATTAAAAGTAATAAAAGTAATAATTATATTTAAATAGAATTACAATTGATAATATATATATATATATGTTATTACTAATTAATTGTATATATGGATATATTGTATTGTATATAAAATATAATTAATTATTAAAATCATTTTAAAAATTTTAATTATAATTCAGAATGTCATTATTTATATCAATGAATAATAATTTTTTAAAATGTGTCATTAATTATAGAAATGTATAATTATATTAAAAAATTATTATTTGTAAACAAAGAGATAAATCTCAAGGATAAAAATATCATAAGAATAATTAAAATATGTGTATATTATTAACTATATAAAAAATAGTTAATAATTACATTTAAAGGTGATTAATTTTAGTTAATAAATATTATTAATTATAAAAATTTGAAAATATTTTTTAAAATATATAAATTTATATATAAATATAAAAATATGTAAAAATACATTTAAATACAATGTATTTTTAGTAAATTTCTAAACATATGATTTTTTTATAAGTTTAATTATATTGATACATAAAATAATTATTAATCGTTTGATTTTTTAAAAAAAAATAAAAAATTTATAAATTATTTAAATGAATAAATATTTTATCTTATAAAAGTTTATACTTATATAAAAAAATATTAACAATTATTTTTATATTTATAAATAATTATTTTCAATATATTATTCTGTAATATTAAATTTAGTATCTTTTTTATTTAAAAATATACTAAATTAATACTATTATTTAAAATGTATACATATATAAATTGAATATGTAATAATAAAATATTTCCTATCAAAATAATTTGGGGTTACACACCTTTTTTAAGGGAAAAAATATCTTTAAGAATATATTTTTTATCAACTGTGGTAAAAATATAAATATATAGACTGTTTTCACAATATAATATTAATGATAAAAAATATACAATTAAAAGTAATTTTTTTATAACTGTATTTAAATATATTCCCAAGTTTTAATATATAGATACATTATTATTTCTAATAACAAATGTATATATTTTATTGATTTAAAAAAATGTATTATTAACTATCTATCGCATTAAAAGATTATTATTTGTAGTTATAAATATAATTATATATAGATATGAATTAATATTTTTTAAAACATATAATTAATTATATAAGTTTATAATTATATAAAAATATAATTATACATATACATAAAAATATTTAAAATATACATTACTAATTACTTCACTATAAAAACTAATTAATAGTTTTAGTATTATAATAATATATTATTGCTAGATGACATCTGCCACTATGAAACATGACATAAAGAAAGAAAATAAACATGCAGGTTATGATGTAACCATCACCCCACCAAAACGCAAACCACATCACCACCAATGCAAGAGCATTATTATAAAATATTTTTTCAAATATAAACTTTTTAAAATTCTAAATATAAGTTCATTTATATATTCATTTAAGGATTTGATGTCTCAATTTTTTGATGACAGATATATATATATATATATATATATATATTCATATGATTGTCTTTATTCACATATAAATATGAGTGCACAAATGCACACAAGTTAAAGAAACCCAAGGACACGTGTGTGTGTGTGTGTGTGTGTGTTTTATAGGGTAACTCAACAGAGATGTGCATATATTCGACTACATATAGTGCACATAATATTAATTTTATTATAATTTCTATATAAAATAAACTAGAATTAAATTCTAATATACAAAACAATATTATATTGATTAATATTATTATATAAATAGTAAAAATTACTAAGTATACAATTTTAATTAACTATAAAAATATTGTACATAAAAAGTTTAATAATTCAAAATTGTATTTAAATTTTAGTATTTATAATTTGATAAATATTTAAATTATATAAATGAATAAATAATTTATAGTGAATAAAATTGTATAGTTATATTTATAAATATTATTACTATATTCAATTTAAATAAAAATTATTGTCATTACATTTTCTGAATTATAACAGATACTAAAAATGATTAATTTTTTTTATAAAACAAATTTATTTTTCTTAATATTTTAATTATTACTATAAAAAATTATAAAACATTGCATATATATATATATAATTTCATTAATTAAATTTGAGTTATATTATTTATTGGTATTATAAATAAATAAAAATACATAAAAATAAATTTAATAATATGAAAAAATTCAATATAATTTTTTTATAATTGATGTTCTATTTTTTAATTCGTTTAATTTTTCTGAAGAGATTATTTTTGTTATAATATAATTTTACATCTATAATTATATGTATTATAATAATAGTCTATCATAATGATCGTTAATAAAAATATAATTGTAAATTGTTTTTATCATAGTCAATTGCATCATTACTTATCTCATTATAAATTATTATTATTATAAATTATTATCAACATTAATTATGTTAAAAAAATTAAAAATTAATTATTATTTTAATAGTTACCTTTATTTCATAATCATCACTTCAATTAGGATTCATCTGCCCCGAAAATGGAGAGAGGAAGATGCCAATGTTTTGTATATATGCCCACATAAACCTCACGAGATCCAACAACTAATCAGTCTTGAGAAGCCCATTATGGTGGCATGCCATGGATCTCTAGACACCCCTCACAAACATCATCATCCTGGGACACTCTCTAGTCCTGGCTACCACACCATTCCCATAAGCTCATTCATATATGGAATCTAATAATTCTACATAGTGAGAAATGAAATTGATCATTCATTAAACAATGAACACACAATTATATCAATAGTGATTCATGCATATCTCATCAATGAAAATATAATAAAAAATGGATTATAATAGGAAATGGATTGTATACGGATATATAAATATGTCTTCGAGTGGATCCCCCTATGAATTTTTTATAAAAAAATTAAAAAAATCATAAAATCAACATATTATATTGGAATTAAAGTGTGTATTAATCATTTAATCTACATATAAGAAAAAGGACCCATTCATAATTCATCAAATGATAAATAAGAGACAAATTAAGGTACAAGTTTAGGTAATCATATCTATGACCGTGCATGAAATAAAAAACTATAACAAACTATCTTATCCACCTTTGTGCATGAATCCCTGCACAAATCTCTACACAGATGTGAAAGACATGTCGAATCCCAACTATACCGCCCAACACCCTCAAGATCTCTAAGTAGTTTTAGGTGTATTAGATGAACATATGATCTTTAGTGATCCAGAAATAATGTACCTCCATGAAAATAAAAAATGTACACTCTTGTATATCATTGAAATGTCACCTCAATCGCATCTTGATCGATGGGGCTCAAATGGGTGTCCAACCAGGGCATATGTAACCAACCACCTATAAGGGTCCCTAGCATATTAGGTTATGGTATGTCTAAATAGATATGTATAGTTTAATACCATATATATATCATCAGACCTATAACTGCATCCCCATTGATAGGAAGACCCAATAACTTAAGGATATCCTATAATGTTGTCATCATCCCCCTCAGGAATTTGAAATGCATGCGTCTCTGGTATCCATTTATCTACCAATGTATAATTGTTTTAACCATCAATGGGTATATATCCACACATTCTCAACCCATATAACCATACCTAACACACATCAGGGATGATATGGTTCAGTGGGATCTTGTGGTTATGGTTGTGGGCCCTATGGTCATTTATTATATTTTCTTAACCACTATCCCATTAATTTTGTGATATTTGCTAACTATGTGAGGTAATAATAGATGGATTTTTAAGAACTAGATGTAATTTTGCAGATGAAATCTATATAAATGGATAAATAAATGGAAAACATATAAATATTTTAAATAATATATACTTTTAGTGGATCTAAAATTAAGATAATGGAATTCTTCATATAAAAAACCGTTATACATGGAACGGGAAAAAATTAAAACAATCAAATCATAATAAAAATAGTCAAGAAGGTCATAATAATGAACCATTATTGTAATCATTTTGAAGACACTGTTTTTGATTAAGCCCCTCTTCCATAAAATTTCCACGTCTATGTTGAATCCATTTATCCTAAGGTAAATCCATTTCATTTATCAATTGTATTGATTTCAGATGAAATTTCCCATGCAACCATGATGGATTCATAATAGTAATTGGAAGATGAAAAGGGGCATTTAATATTGATATACCTCCAATTGGGATCCACTCTACATAGTAGAAATTTTGTAACATGTTGAATCTATACGCGAAATCAACATAACTCTCCCATGATAGGTGAATATGAGAGCATGATGCAATTATAAGGGAGAAAGGTATTTGGTAAGATTGGATGTAACCACATTCACAGGCATGGTTCTCAAGATGAACGATCATCAAGTGATAAAAAATTCTTGTTAGGGGATCTTGGACCTCTTTAACTTGAACCCAAGTTCCCATCCTATGAAAATGGGGCACCTGGTATTATATGGAATGAGTTTTATTAACCTAAAGCACCAATATAATTATTTTCGAGTATTAATGACCCTGAAATATTTATTTCTACACATCTTCTAATCTGTAAAAAAAGTATTTTACATATCAATAAAATGTTTGAAAATCAATACCCTTTATTGGTAATTTTATAACCACCTTGTAGACTCTATTGATCCATTTAACAAATTTTTAGTCAGGTTTCCATATCTTTTCCCTTCATCAAATTTCAATGACCATTTTTGTTTTGGTATGTGCATCACGTACTTATATAAATCCTTATTTATTCTTCTAATTTCTTCCATTCCTTGGAAGAAAAGATTTTTTCATTGTTTATATGTGGTAATGGTATGTATAAAACATTTAAAAATTTTAAAATTTATAAAAAATAAGCATAAGTATTGAATGTAAAGAAAATGTAACCCAATAACTAATTTAATGATTGCTTTCTCACATTATCATTATGAATTTTTTTTTTCACATGTTGGAAATATGTATCATGCTATAATAATAGTAGGGATTGAGGGTGGGGGTAACCAAATTATATCCTTCATATTCAATGTTTCTATTATATAATGACGATGATATGAAATATGGAATATCCTATTCCTATCGGTGACATGAACACATAGAAAAGATTGAAACTAGCTCCATGAGTCCAAATTCTACTACTGTAAAATTGGAAATTCTAGTGGTATAAGACATCTATTTCCATCATTAGTGGAAGTAATCAAGAGAACCACATTATAAATTCCATATATTAAAGTTTCATGCACTTGTATATATTTTCATGGTTAGGGAATTATGTGATGGATGTAAGGAATTCTAGGAATATCCGATTAAACTATACTTTGTCAGCAAAGACATGATTGTTTACTACATGATCCAATATTTCAAATTGATAAACAACATGAATAGTTTGATCCAATAGCTCGATCCAAAAAGGAAAAATGTGAAATGGTGTTTCCCAATATCCATAAACCTTATCAATAGATTTATTCTTTCCAATACACACCTTATTGAATGATATTTTATAACCATAACAACCCACTATGTGTTCATGTATTATGTCAACACGAACATCCAAATCCACTCTAATCATACCAATAATTATAGAACATATGAATGTAAATTCATGGTGTCTATGATCTTGAGTCATACATGGATCCAAACAAGTGTGTGGTCTTATTTTTGTTTTAATTTTTTAACAAGTAGAATTTCTAGCATGGTTATCTCATAATTACATCTAGCATATTTAACTAAACCTTTGTTGTTTTATAGAAAATTTCATTCTTGTAGACTGATCAACAAGATAATTGCAATGTATCTTCACATGGTAATTCCTTATAACTATTTTAAGGCATATTTACTCTAAAATTTTCTTCTAATAGATAATTCATCAACAATCCTTCCAAATATGGTTTGTTTGAAAATATATGGGAACTCAGTTATTTATATCAATACATTACAATCAAACTTAGGCCGCAATGGTGTAATATCATGTGATATTTACACTTTCTATACTTGTTTCATTTCTGGATCATTTCCTAGCATCAACTCATATTCTGTATCATTTACTTCCTCATTCTCTAAATGAAAGTCATAGGCATCATTGATCAATACCATCCGTGGATCAGCTAAAAAACAAATGTTGTAGGAACATCTACATATACTATCATCTAAAATCTCTGATCTTATCTACATATATTTTCTTCAAGTGATCTACCTCCAACAACTGACCCAAATGTAAACATGTACCCCTGAACAAATCCACCATCATCTAATATGTTTTGTTCTAATTGAGTGGTATCTTCAAGTGTGCTAACATCGATATATAGTTCCATCACACAAAAACTCCCATGATCTCGATATGTATCATAAACATGCCTCAAATCTTCATCGTCAACCAAATGATGATTCATGTAGTATAAATTATTCTAATCATGAGGAAATCTATAAAAAAAGAAGATATACACTAATTACCAACAATATTTTATGGATTAGGTATTTTAATATTAACTGCATTCATCATGTCACATACAATAAGATTTACTAATCTTGTAGGGACACCAATATAGGATATCCCATTCTCATCACCTACTATTTCACATCCATGATATACAAACACGTATAACTATTTGACCTTATTTCTCAAACCATTAATTGAAATTAAATTGTAGGTTAAATATATACACAGACATTTGTTCGAATAAATCTAAAACCATAAACCATTAAATATTATTATTTCATATATAATTCATAAAATTAGAATGATATACTATAATATTAATTAAAAATCTAGAATATTTTATTTACAATTTAATAATATAATAATATATACACATATGTTTATTTTTTACAATGATATAATATATATATATACACTATAAAATGCAACAATAAAGAGTTGAAAGATACATGAATATAAAAAATTTATCGATTATTATATAAAATTAAAATTTAGATTAAATATCATTATCAATGATATATAATTTATTAAATTTATATAATGTTCTTACCAGTTTAAATTAACTAAAAAACATCTAATTAAGAAACCATACAATATTCACTTGATATTAACATAATAAATAATTTTATTTTTTTACAATGCGATTATATATTATTTTCCGAACTACCAATTAAATGATAAATAATATATTTTATACTATTGATAGTAAAATTCACAAGTCACTTGAATATTTGAGGATGGATGACTGGTTCAATGTAAATTTGTGCCAAAACAACCCAAAAATCCATCTAAGGGATTGGATTTGTGAAGGTACCCTCCAGCATGAATGGGTGTGACTCACAGAGGTCCCTACTATGCAAAGGGTTAATAGTAAACTCTATACATTGTAAATCAAGAGTTATAGAGCCCCATTTCATTAGTGCATAGAGGGTTGACAGTAACCATCACATATCGTCATTCGGGTTAGCGTATCCCCATATATTCAAAAAGATCATAAATCATCTAGAAAGACTCCAAACTTCAAAAAAATAGAACCCCCACATCTTCTGGGCCTATAAATACCCCCTTAAGTCTAACATTCAAGGGGACATAACCTTTTTAATTTTGATAATGTCTATGTGTTCATGATACTTCAGAGCTTCGCAAGTGAAAGAGAAGTTGTTTCTCCCAAGGTATCCATCCTTCAGAAACTGCCTCCCTTGGGTTCTTGAGAACCTTATCCCATAGTGGATATTACTTTCATGATGTTCCTTGGCCTTCATGGAAGAATAAATTCCATTATGTCATATAGGGTTTTACAAGGCACTTATCCTTCATGAAAATAAACTCATGGTAACCCAGACTTTACCCCAATTTAGGGTCACTCTGTTTCACAAAGCATACTCCTTCATAGGACCCTTAACATCTATTAATCCCCAACCATTATCAATCAACTCCTTTGGGCCTCTCCATGGTAACTACGTTCATCTCACCACCTTTCCTAAAGGTCGAGTTCCCTGAGGCCCCATACTAAATCAGGATCGGATCAGCTATACCCAGTGTCCCTTTGTGATCAGCTATAGCAACTCATGTGTCTACGCACTTCACTCAAAGTGTGTTTCAGCCTCTATACTCCCTATTTATTCTAATAATAGTTATACAAATCTCTATAACATTTATTAATAAGAACCCTTATGAGATGCCTCATAATGGCCACTCCTCCATAGCAATTCCAATTCCATGTTCCGTTTAGAGGAACATGAGAAGTGGTGATGTAATCCCTAGAGGCGACATCTTCAAGGGAATCTAATCACTTGTCCTGGTTGAGGGTACTTATTATGGATCTTCCATTCACCTTGATACATTACCCCTTGAGTAGTGATCCCTTCCACATCTTAGATATATTACATAAAACTGCCTAGATCCACATCTTAGTCATATGACATTAAAATATACAATAACAACCTAAGAACATGAGATAAAATTTTATCCTTAACCTACCCAATGATTAAAAGATGAACCGTGTATGACTCACATGGGGTGAAACCATGACTCTTACCATTTGTGATAAATATAAGATGCCCCATTTATGACCATCAATGTATTCCACCTTCCCACCCCCACCATGGGATGAATCTCTACCCTTGGGGATAAAACACCCACACCTGGGAAGATTTCAAGAATAAGCCCCACACCATCCTTCCTCACTAGAGGTATGATACACCCACAACATAAAACTTCCATGAATAATCACAAAATTGGCCGATCTCTAGGTGGGACGGATCCCCCACTTTGGGGAGCTTCTGCACATAAGCCCCCCACCATCCCCACATAGAGACGCTTTCCACGACACGAGCATCCTTACCCCACAATGTTAAACTTCATCATCTGATTCTATCACATGAAGTTAAACTACGACATCAAACTACATGGATTCTGATCTCCAACACCTAAATATGTTATGTAGGATGCCTCCCTAAGGTTAAATCCTGAAATCATCCCAAGTGTGAAATATTCCCTCCTATGAGAAAACCCCATCAATTTGTCTCATTAGGACATTCTAATCCATCTCCATAATTCATTAAACTCCTTACTTGAACTATCATAATTGGAAATTATGATCTTTCCCCGCAACACATTAATCATATTCCCAACCTACCCCCACAAGACTTTAACCATGTGTCTGTCTCTACAAAACATTAAATTCATTCCCTGAACTAGTATCCCCATCCCGTGCAACAAAAAAGAGATCCATTTGTTAAAAATCTTTAGTATACATATTCCCCTAACAATAATTAATTCATGAACTACATAGGATTCCTTGGTTTCCATACCTAAGATGCTTCATATGTTATTTCCTCCAAAAGAGGAAAAATTTACATGTACCCCTTATACCTAATGTCTTAACAATCCAAGATGCTCCCAACATGACCACTCACATTGACTGAAGGTTTTTTCCCAATCAAGATAGAATTATCATTATTAACTGATGTGCACGTTGAGATGGCACAACTAATGAGTTCCATGAAGATTATATGATCTATAAGGGAGACCAATACTATGTGATGAAATCCAAGGAGGAATCTATGGAAGGTGAAACTGAAATCCCATTATCCTATTTACATTAACTAGCATACATTACTAATAAATGTGATGAAATCCACTAAACTTTGGAAAGTTGGAGTGTGGGGAAAAAAGCAGCATGTGACATAATGGAATCCCATACGAAAATGTTATAAATCAAAAATAGTGAACTTGATGTGAAACTATTTTCCTCAACCATGGGGACAAGTATCATTTGAGTCATCAACATACATACATTTCACCAAATTTAGATATTATGTTACTGGTTTCACCAATCATATAGTGGGCCCATCATTAAACTCACCTACAAATTGGGGCAGTTAGCATTGGACATTCTTGGTCTATGACATCATCAACATGGATAATAATCCACTATTGGACATTTGGATGATTCTGGGGCATTGGGAATCACATTATTTTTACTTGTAATGATGACTGAATCCATATGTCTTATATAATAGATCCAATGTAATCCATAAACATATAAATAAAAGGTTTTGGGGGTAGGAGGGACCTTGGTGCGAAGATCCCACATAACTATAATTTTACCATGGATTCCACCTCATATTTAGTTATTGGATGCCAACACCCTATATCAGCCTATGATATCATCTATAGGAGGGTTATCAACACCTTGTTTTTCCAATATGAGTATGTGGGGGTCATTCTCACTAGTGATACAGACCACCAGGACCTTGATGCAATAACTCATTATCAACACCACTACCCTCAAGGGTATCAAATATAGAAACCACCCCCTTTACAACAATGAAATTAATTGGCAGTCTCACCAAGAGATGTTAGATGACTTTCTCTACTATTCAAAGGAGTTATGGGATGTTTGAGTCATGCCTATATCAACTACCACTCAGGAGATGGCTAGGAGGGATCCCACCAATCCTCGTCAAATTATAGAATTGATTGATCCCATAGGCTGAAGAATGGATTGACGTCACCCCGGTCCTATTGGCCCTGGTCCAGAGTACTCAACACCAACATTTGGGGTAGGTCAAATACAATGATTAACAAGGGGAATCCCCAATAGATCTTGTGTAATGTTCCACTGTCATCGTATCCTTCTAGATCCCAACAATATGTGAACACAGATCTATCTTCTCCCAACTATGATTGAGACCCCAGCCAGCTTACAAGATAGCTCGATTGACTCTTTTAGTCACCAACCCCATCAAAACCCATTATGGTCCATCCCGTGACAATGAAAATATATGTTGAGGTCCTTGATGCACCATATCCATCCATTATGGTGGTCCTCCTCACACTCCCTTTACTCAACACATAGGTCCTCCCTATATTACCACTAATCACTGTGGAGGACTCCCCACACCACCACCAGTCAACACATAGGTCCTCCTCGTACAACTACCAACCTGGGGGGAGGTCTTCCCAACTCCATAAAAAAATAGTATAAAGTCCCTCCCCAAATATCCATCAACCACCACAAAGGTCATCTCCATACTTCCACCAATAAAAGTGTTGGTACTCACTGCACTACCACCAAAAAACATTTATATACTCCATGTGTCAAAAAAACCCTTCCCATAAGAATTGTCTTAAGAATGAGAGAGAACACAATAATTTAAATTTTTGAACCCTAGGAAGCCCCATGTCTTTTTTGCCTCTCAAATTATTGGGCAACAAATGAATTGATGATGGTTCCTTCACCCAAATTTCTAGAGTCTGGGGTAGAATCCCAGTTAATAAAGATTACCATTCCAGAAGAAAACGTCCACTAGATCCCTGGATACCTACACATATACCTATAAGTGGAGGATGTTCTGGCCCCCTTCCTGGGGCCCATAGTGCGGCTGTATCCATCCATACTAGTTTCCTCCTCTATAGATCCACATAGGAAGTTAGAGAGATTTTAGGGTCTGGGTTGACACCTTCATGTGGTGAGAATTACAGTAAACCATGGATAGACACCACCACTCTCTCTCTCATGATGTAGTGGTGAGGACCCTATCCTATATGGAAATGTTCATGATGATGACCCATCCCCATGAGATGTATCTAAATGTAGTGTCCATTTGACCTACATAGTAATCCCTCATCTAGTAGTGCATTTATAGATTTGGTTTTTATTAGTGTGGCCACACATATCTTGGACTACGTCAATTGGAGCTTGGGTTACTAAGAGTCAGAACGTTTCCCTAAGTAATAGGGTTTGTGGGAGGTTCTGGTCAATGATCATCAATTAGTGGTGTTTTGGACACTAGCAACTTCAGACATTGAGATACCAGAGTCCCTTACCAAGGAATAGGTAGTGTGTCTCCCACACATTATCTGTGTGATACTTCACTGCCTCCGTGATAGTCATTTGGCCTACTTTGGAAAGAATGAGAACAAAAATTCCCTCAACCAAGAGTTCAAAAAAGATGATATTATAATACTCTTGGTAGATGAACACCTTGAGTTATATGACTACCACTGGACCCTTCAACAAACCTATATCAAGTGTCTTATAGTTCACCAATGAGTTATTGAATAACAATCTCCACACATAATGATCATAGGTTGGAGACAATACGCTACTCTCTATTTCATCACCATCTTACAACGGTCCGGTCTATCCATTGATGATGGAAGTTCCCCTCTGAAAACTACCCTGGTGAATGTGTTTCTAACAAACCTTCTATGGGATCATAGGAACCAAACTACATACACAATGCATCACATGGAAAATCCTCCGCATTGGGAGACACGGTACTGGGAAAAACCTCTAGCAGGTGTCCTCACTTATCAGTATAGGTGGGAACATAGACTTAGAAGTCCATAAAATGAGGAATTACTGCCTACTAGTCATCATCTCGATAAGGGATAGGGACATGTAGAACCTTACAAATTATGTTAGGCTTCAAAAAAAAGAAGTTACAGAACCCCCGATAGCTGTATTGCTCCAATAACCCGAGGAATAAAAATGATTCACCACCAACTTCTTTTCTAAACAACACCCAGATTTAGGTAATGCCATAAGGGACCCCATATCTCCACTAATGGAGAATCCAATACTCCTTGTTCAGATACCCAATTTGATCATGGTATCCCTATGAATATATTTAGTGTATAAGCTATAGATATGGAAAGAGACAAAGGTATGAGTTGTTGACCTTTCCCGAACAGCACAATTATATGCCTCGGGATCAAGGAAACATTACTCCCCAAATAAATGAACCTTTTAATGCATTGATATCCATAAAAAATATCCATGATGACTTGATATCTACTCTTGATGCTCTTCTCAAAGCCCTGGAAACATGGAAACTGGAAATCCCACATGACGGAAAGTTGTACCTAGTCTGGGTGGACAATCTATGACCCCATAATGTTTGGAAATCCTAATTTCAACCTATAAAATGGTATGGGTGTCCCATTTTAGTACCTAAACCACATTAATTCAAGGTGTTTACCTATTTTGGTGACCCGAGAACTATAGGAGGCTTCCATGCATCGATGCTTTATTCAAACACTAAAAGGACCTATATATTTTTTGGTACAAGCAGCTAACCATAGGGTATATTTCCAATTGGGGGATATTTAATGATATTTCCTCTACTATTTTATCTTCATCACATGGAATAAAATTATATCTAACCAATTCAAGTGAAAATAGAGTCTTGATGAGTGAGTCTCAGAGTTTTTTACCTGGCGGAAAGGCCTCACGCATTCACTCGACATGCCACTATCCCTAGAATAGATTTTTACAGTGTGTGTGTTTGTGTGTCTATGTAGAATGTTAATAGTGATTTGGTCTTTACCCTAATCTTCCTGAACTACCCTATTGGTTCCCATGAGTTCTTTAAATAGGCTCAGTTTCAGGAGGAATCCTTTCCGTAAAATAGAGAATAGTCGTGCCTGTTTCACATTTTTTCTCTTGTGAGAATACATGAAAAATTAGGTACTATTTCTGCTATGCATGAAGAGGTTCTTAATATAGTAAACATATTGGCCCATTTTATAGAAGATCCTCAACAAGTGTAACACTACAAAGCACATCCTCACCCAGAAAATAACTGCCATGCACCACCACACCAACCAAGACATCTATATGAGAAAATGTGGCTCCAACCCCAGTCAAGGTTAGGCTCCTGAGTACCCTTGAAAAAAAATGAAATAGAACCTCTTCCTTCAAGGATTCATAGGTCTCAAGATACTTGATTATTGATCTAGAGAATATAATCCTGAAATTTACTAAGAGTAAAAGCCTCATGAAGTTGTACTCAATGGTCTCTCTAATCAATCCACACACCATTAGATCCTCAGACACACCATCTTAGAAAGATTCATATTAAATGATCTGTTCTATGAAAATGTTTATAGTGGATTATTCATGATAGGATAAAATCTATAAAGGTGAGGCATGTCTCCATTGACCCTAATGGCGACATTGTATGATTTGGTGCGTGGAAATAATCCTCTAGTTGCAAGACTAAAAAATATGATTTTTGGTTGGCTAGAAAGAAATTATCATACGCTCATGATATCATCTATGACCATTTGAACAAGACATAACCTCCTATGTTTGTTTAACCACCTTTGGCCACTACATTCTCATGTGAATTATAACTTTCTATGTATCATAAGAAAAGGCGGCAATGGTGCAAGGAAAATTAGTTTTCCTACCGATTCCTAATCCATCTATCACTCTTAGAGATTTCATGCCACCTATGTTAGGTGATCCTCCCATGGTCCATCCAACTATAGACTATCCCACTAATTATGAGTAGGAGTATGCCTTTATGAATTTTGTTGATCTGGTGGACCGCTTCATGACACCCGATAGTGATTAATTCCATACAAACCCCACAGGTTCCTTTGAGAAATGCCATCGAAGAAAATGACAAGGACACTTGATCTGTAAGAATAATCAGTCTAGAGCCTCAAACATGTTTATTCATGATACTAAGACTAAGTGGCATGTTTTTTCTATAGAGTTCATCAAGTACTATCCTTCCAGTCTTCTCTGGCATTTATTCTTCTATATCCAAACATGTTAAATGACTGAGGCTTTAAGCACTGACCTCACTGTGATTATCCATGTCTATCCAGAGCCCATCCTCATCCAAAAGACAGTAATACAGATGTTTTTAAGATTATTCCATCTAGAGAGTAGTAGAATATATCTAGCTCTAGTCATACCCAAGTAGTTAATCCATGATCATCCATTTTACCCCCTACTAAGAAGAAACCCTCTATGAAAAAATATACCCTTCGTATGAAAGTATGATGTATTCAATACCCTTTCCAACATACTCATAAAGATTTCATTCCAAGAGTCCCTCTTATTATCAATATAAATTCTCAAGGCCCATCACGTAGATTTTAAAATCCCTATCTAATTTTCATATGAGGTAGCTATCATATAGGTAAATTATACAGAGGAGGTTGATAAAGAGGAATTTGAATCCACTATCACATTTTCAAATGACGATGATGGAATCATCATTTAGGGGGAACACATACCATTTTTACGTCATTAAGAAGTTTAATGGCATAGAAATCCACCACTACCTACTGGATACTAGTTTCGTGATAAACCAAATCTCACCCCAAACACTCCAAAATCTTGGGATAATAAAAGAATATCTAAATCCTTCCAAATTGATTATTTAGGGGTATTAAAAGAGCGAGTAGAAACCACATTGAAATGTTCGACTGGAGACCCAATTTGGAGTTCTGTTATCAAGAAATGAATTCATTGTATATCTATAGGTTACTGCCTAAAATACATAGCTAGGAAAACCTTGGATTAATTTTCATATAGTAATCCCCTCCTTATATAATCAATGCCTCCAGTACACCATAAATTTTCAACTAGGGTAACTCCAGGGTTATGAATCCCCATTTGATTCTTATAAATCCCACACTAGTAAAAAATTCTTATTAACATCAGTTTTTCCCTTTTACATTGGTTATTAGATACAATTATTAAATGTGAGGTTGTAAATATTTCTATAATGTTGGTTAAAAAATGAATGTTGTAAATATATAATGGAACTAGTTTTTTTTACATCTGTTAAATAATAAATAAATTAAAAAAGAATATACCATGTCGGTTCCAATATAACTGATGTGTAAAAGGTTCAACATGAAGGTTTTTTACGTTGTTTAGTTAATAATCGATGTAAAAAAACCAATTCCACATTGGGTTCTACATAATATACATGAAAATATTCGATATTAAGGGTTTTTTATGTCAGTTATTTTATAACCAATGTAAAAAACCATTTTACACATTGGATATTAAATAACTGATGTGGAAAAAAATAAAAAATAGGTATTTAATGTCGGTTATTTTATAGCCGACATAATATTTTTTAAGAAAACACTACATTTAAACTTTTCTATCCACTACAGACCAAACCTAAAAACAAAACAAAAAATAAGGAGTAAAACAACCAGAAAAAACACTTTCACAATTAAAACATTCCAAATTAAAATATTAACTAAGAAAAAACTAGAATCCAACCAAAACAACTAGAAAATACTTATTTATAATTACAACATTCAAAATTACAATATTCACTAAAAAATTTAAAATCCAATTGAACCAGAAAAATGACTTTCCCATTCCACTTGTAAGTGTGTGAGATCTTGTGAACTATAAGGGCGGGATTTAGAAAAAATCTACTAGTTAAAATAATTGTATTTAACATAAATAATGAATAAAACCAATGAAATATTAAGTAATAGTTTAAAAAGAAATCTAACCTAGTTGAACTTGGTAACTGTTTCAGTTGTAATTATTTCATAAAAATGTATTAGTATATAATATCCACATTCTTTGATGCCTTCTTGCTTATGAAAATGTTGTTCAAATTAATTTTTCAATTCAAAGTAATATTTTTATGTAATATATCAAAATTGTAAAAATTATAAATAAAAATTCACCATTACTTTAACATATTTAATCTTAAAACTATTTTTATTTGTGGTCTCTCGAAAGAAATTCCAACCCCTGTTAGAAAATATTAACAATAAAATAAATTTAAATTTCACTATAATATAGACAATATTTTGAAATACATACTTACAGTTATAATACATCATTAAAATTTTCTCTTAATTCACCATGGTTAATGAATAACCAATAAAGTGTCTTCTCCCATAGAAAAAACAACTAACATATAATGGATACAGATATAAAATAAAATTTAATGTTACTGGTTATTACATTATAAAATATATAACACTTTTTCAAATAAATTTTTCTTACTCTAGATGATATGGAAACATCCAACACTGAAAAATTACATTCTTTTGAAATGATTCATCGTTATAAACAGTTCTTTCTGCTTTAGTTACTATCCTCACTACAAGTGAAATGAACTATTCTACCATAAATCTATAAACATATATCTTTTCATTCTCCTTACACATTGTATAGAGATACCTAATAAAAAACAAATTCAAATATAAATTTTCAGAAAATTAAAGGTAGGTTAATATTTATGTTAAGACTTACATGGAAAAAAATTTCATCATGTTGATGCCCAACATATATACAGTTACATCCACCATGATATCATTTTTTAAAATCCCCACTACCATTACACACCCACAAACATCAGATTCTATTGAAATATCATAAGCACCCAACAAAAAAGTTGAATATATTGAAAATCTATAAATATTACTAGAATCTATATCTAACGTCATATCCCTTTTTATTTATTATTGTCTATATATTATTTCATTGACTTTAAAGTATTCCTATAAATAAATATATAAATATATTTAATTTAAAATATCAAAAATATTAATAAAAAAATGACATAAAAGATAATATATACACATACCTCAATGTTAATATTTCACAGAAGTCTAGATGGCCAAAATAAAAGGTGGTCGATACTTTTTACAACTATCCTCACCTCACTTGTATGTAATGTTACTCTAATTGATATATCTATAATATATTGTAAAGAGGCCCTATGATGCTCTATCTATTACTTTTGATGATGAATGGAATCTCTAATATAATATCTCATCACATATAAAAAAAATATGATATTGAGGATAATTAACTTATAAAACACAGTAACTGAGAATCCTTGGATGAGGGGGTGTAGGAGTAGGATAAAAAGTGGTTTCTGTAGGTGGAGGAGGAGGAGTGGTAGCTACTAGGAGAGGTGGAGGAGTGGAATATGCAGTGTGAAATTTTCTTTCCATGTCTACAAACATGAATTATACCAATGCTATGATATTATCCTTTATCTTCATATCTATATTATGAACTTCGGCCTCCAAGGATTATATTTTTCTATAAATACCTTCCATTGAAAAAACTGAAGAACGTTGTAAAACATATCTCACTGATAGACCTATTGAGTATCCTCATACAAGACCTGAGTGTTCGGGATTTCCCATTGCTACATATAAAATATCCTACCTCCCCTAAGCTAAAAATACCCCTTGTGTTCTCCTCTCCTCAATATAATCATGTATGAATTATTTGAAAAATTCTATAATGATTCAAAATATATAAATATTTTAATTAAATTAAATAAAAAATAAATAAAAAATCTTCTTACAATCTTATTAGCTACAACTCTAGATTCTTTTGTAAGATATTTCCCTTTTTTCTCATCTGAGAACTCTTCAATTTTTCATGTCTAGACAGGGGTGGAGGGGAAACCTCTCCAATGTTTGAAGAAACTTCTCTTAGTTTTTAAAATTATTCATCCTTGATTTTTCTTCTAATAAAGTATACCCTTCTCAAGTTAAAGTATGTGGTTATACATTTCTATATTGGATCCCCTGATGATATCTCCATGATTGTTTTAAATTAAGAATAAAAATCATTAATATGATCATTAATATAAGAAAACTTCAAAAAGTATACATTGCACTTCCCAAAAATTCTTATTTTCTTATACTTTCAAAAAAACGTTTCCATTTGTGTTCATCAATAAAATGATATATATCACATGGATTATGATTTTTCTATGACAAAAAATAAAATCAGATGTGAGGGTTGATTTTTAATCCCTCTATCTCCTAGAATCCATTGATAAACATTTCTTCCTAACTCCTACAGTCTTAGGTATATAATATGTTATCCGATAAGAAGTGGGAAAACATATATTACTATAAATATTTCAAGACTATTTAAACAATAGCAAATGATCTTAGAAAAATTTTCTCTCATAACTAAGGTAGTGTTAATTTGTCAACACTTCTCAAATCATTAAAAAATTAATGAATTTTCTTTTACCCTAAACTGATACAAAACACTTCAATTTTTTTTTCATTTGGACCTCTTGGAATATCATTATCATAAAATTCCCCCACTATCCTCTAGTCCTGGATACGAGCAACTAATAATTTTTTTTAAACATGTGTTTCTATATTTACTAACCCTCAAACTCTTATTTAGCTTTTTGGATGTATATGTCTCTTGTAAATAAGGATGGGAATCATTAAGAGAAGCATGTGCACATTCCTCCCTAGAGGTATGACTATGATCATCTCTAGAAGTATGTGTTTATATAGCTGATTGATCATTCATTGTCCATCGAATCAAATAAAAAAACATTTAGTACACAATAATAAAAAATCAAATATTACAACACTAATGTAAATAAAAAATGGAAAATTATGAAACACAAAAGTGAAAAAAACATAATATATTATTAATAATATTTTTTATAGGTAAATAAAATTGTAACAATGGTAATGATATATGAAATTTAAAGTAAATGACAGAAAACAAATACAAAATTTGTGTATGAATATTAAAAATTTTCCAACGTAATAAATCATTTTTTACACAAAAAAGAATATTTTTTCAATATTATATTATAAAATATATTTGTTTTTATTTAACATATTAGATTTAAAATAATTTTATTTCAAAAAAATTAATAAATATATAAGTTACATGATGTTAAACATGGTAAATTAAACAAAATAAACTAATAAAAACAAACATTTTAAAATATTAGTTTTAATTAGAGTTTTAATAACAAAAAATATTAAATTAGATAACATTTTATTAAATTTATAAAAGTAAATGAGAAATATATATATATGTTACTTTTAATATTAGGAATTTACTAAATTATTGTTTTCCCTAATTACTTTTTCATGATCATTCCTTACGACGTTCTCATCATTATTATCTGTTGATCTTTTCTATGGAAGTAAGGATCACATAGAAATCAGTATCTTCTTCATGTTGATCGTAACCAATGTATTTTTTTCCATGTAAGAAATAGACCACTTTATATTGGATTGAAAAAGAAAATATAAATGTTTTCACGTGTTTCCATTATAATGGGATTACATGTGTTTTTAAATCTATTTAGATTAACAAGTCTCATTAAAAAAGTCATCATGTCTAGAATTTTTATTATCGATAATTAATTTTTAGTTAAATTCTATAAATTTAAATTTTATGTAATCAACTTCCCATATTTCTCCAATGAATCCATAATATGCATTTGATTCATAAATTGTGTTTTTTTTCTTTTGAACCTGAAAGTTTCATTACTTTTTCAAACACCAATACACCACTATTCAAAATTGCAGTTCTATTATCCAAATCATTCCTATGAAATGTATAGTCATTAATATCATACCTGGACCATGTTATCACATTTAAACATAGACCACCCAATAACCATATTATTGTTTCTAATGCATTCTATCTACCAATAACGGTCTTTTTAAACCATGGAAAAAAGATTTTTTATGGTCATTCAAAATCCAAATTCCCTCATTCTTTAGATGAAATTGGTTCAACACATTAATAAGAAATGTTATATATGGTTGAGAATCATCTATATTATTCAAGATGAATAAATGTACCTTATTTATCTACTAACCTTACAAATATTTTACTTTCAAGCCACAAATCCCATTTACCCCATAAATAATTGGTTCCTGGTGTGATGGAGGTAAACCAATGTGCTCCCCCATAGAAAAGTAGCTTGTAAAAAACTCAAAAACCTCATCTAAAATATACTTTTCAAAAAAGGAGGATTTAGCTTAATATGGATTCATAACATTCCCCATCAATATTTTCCTATACCTTTCAAAAGGATATATCAAACGTAGATATACAGGTGTGTAAAGATTTATTTCTTGAACCAAATGAATTGTTAAATGAACAATTATATCAAAAAAAGGTAGAGGAAAATAAATCTCTAATTGAAAGAGTATAGAAATTTCTTTATAGTAATAAATATTAAAATAATTCAGATCAATCACCTTATTACAAATTTAATTAAAAAAATAACACACATTCAAGATAGTCTTTCTAACACGGATGGGAAATATTCTCTGCAATGGAACCAGTAGTAGTTTTTCCATCATAAAGTGACAATATTGATATTTCATACCTATAAACTTCAAATCCATTAAATAAACTATTTTTCTTACATTTGAATAATAACCCTACGACACTTTGATATCATGAAGACACTAAAAAAAGATAATTTTCTCCCTCTTGGATAATCTATGACATGTTAGAGGAAGCAATGTTCACCTTACATCAAGTGTGGGATCTAACTCCAAATATATTCCCATTTAGAGTAAGTAAAATTGTGAATTCAACCAATATTTATTATTTACATTATTAGATATTAATGTTCCAATAAAAATTTCATAGATATTATTCTCCATGTGCTTGACATGAATGTTATGATTCACCTCATGATATCTCCAACATGGTAGCTCCCAAAAATATTGGCCATTTCATCCAAATATTTATATCATTACTAGATTTATGTGTCTTTATAAGTGCAACATCAAGCTTTTCAACCATCTCAAAATAATTATCAGTAGATAAAGGTATTGGAGAAATATCAAATTCTTTTGAGCTACTGAATTCCTTTTTTAATCATTTATAAGAGTGATCCATAGGAAAAATATTTTCATGATCCACGTATACTTATTTTCTCCCACGATTCAATTTATAATTTGAAGTATATTGTTTACAATTTCGACATGTTTTATGCCCCTTGATACAGTATCCAAAAAAAATTCTATTCAATAGGAAGTCATTTATAGTGAACATAATCATTGCATGTAGTTTAAAATATTTCATTTTATAAGAATCATACACCCTAATACCATCCTACCAAAATAGTTTCAAATAATAAATTAATGGTGATAAGAAAATGTCAATATCAGTTATGGGATCTTTTTATCAGATATCATTAAACAAAACATGACATATTTGTGCTTCAAAAAAATTCAGGAGGTATGTTTTAAATTACCAATAAAGAAATGCACGAACTATATATGACACTAAGGATTCAATATGAATTCATTCCATCCATGCACAGTCCAAGTATAATATTTATAACTTCATTTTCCATATTTAGGATACGTGCGATCAATTTCTTTCCACTATGGATATTCAACTGGATGAAATATTTTTCCATCACATATCTGCTCACTAGTATGTCATCTTAACATTTTTTTACAATGTGAATTCGAAAATAAACATTACAAAAAAAATTATTTGGAGATACCAAAATACCTTGTTATGGGTCTCTGTATCTCTAAATTAACCTATTATTTTTCTTTCAATTTATACCGTGATGTCCCAAATTTAGGACACTTTGATAGAAATTCATATTACTTCCTATATAGCACATAGTCATTCAATGAGACATGTATTTTTTTGTACCCAAACCCCATCGAGAATAGTATTTTATTCTCTTTATAATGTGAATCATAATGATCATTGTCTTTAGGAAGAATATCTTTCAACAATTGTAGAAAATTAGTAAAATTTGTGTCCCTCCAATGATGGTTTTCCTTAAAGTTAATAATTTATAACAACGAAAATAAAACTTCAAAATTCGTAAAACTAGGAAACAATAGTTTTTCAGAATCACCATAAATACACTCAATTGTTGTTTCATTTTCTGTTTCCTCTTCCTCAATATAATAAATCATTTCTTCCATTTCATCAGATCTACCATCTTTCAAAGCATCATGCTCAATAGATCTGAAATTCTACCCAGTTTCACCATGCCAAATCCAAGGGTTATAACTCAAATTAAAACCATGACTTCTTAAATGTTCCTTGATCTCCCTACTTTTACACATCTTCATATTTAAACATTTCAAGCATGGATAAAACAACATGTCGTTTTTTTAGAACATTTCATTTAAAAAATAACAAATAAGTATCAACACCTTCCCCATAGTCATCACTCATTCGATGTGACATAATCCAACATCAACTCATAATTACCTATAAAAACGATCAAAAATATAGATAATGTAAATATAAGGAAATTTTATATTTCTATGAAATATTCCATTATTTTAAAGTAACCAAATTTTGAAATATAAAACAAATATATGTATATTGGAAAATTTTAATTATAAATTCAATACAACAATGGAAGATAAGTTAAAATATAAATGATAATTCAAAAAAAGATATGCATGGAAATAAATTAAAATAGAAAATATAGTTTTATAATCTAGTTTTAAATTTATTTGAAATATTTTATAATTTTAAAGTAACATAATTTTGAAATATAAAAGAAATATATGTTTTTCCCTTAGAATGTGGGTTCTGGTTAGGAATCACAATTTGTAGACGGTTTCTAATGGAATTGTTTATAGAACTGGAAACACCCAATGGTACTATATCCAATAGTTCATGGTTTCCAAATCCAGGAGCTCATTTGGGATTTGACCCACAATTCTTTTTATCTCTCATTGGTCGAGAGGATGGGAGTTGGGGCACATCACACCATTTTTAGGTAAATTATTGCCTAATCTAGGACTCTATTATAGATTTATGTTTTTTTAATTGTTATTAATTTACCAATCATAATATAGGTTTCCATTCAAATTTGATTATAATTATTAATATTTGTGGTATTAAGAATCATTTGTATGTATTCGAGGTTATCCATCAATGGTAAAATCTATATGTATTCAAGGTTCTCCATAGACAGTATCCTTTTACATACTACTTAGAGATTCTTTAGTAGTTGTCATGGAAGTGTTGGTTTTTAAGAAAATCAGTGGGGTACTCTGAACTTAATGGTCGTCTAGGTTGATGAATTCCATTCTTGAATTTATCATCATTTAGGGAGATGTCACTTTACTCTCAATTGTATTGTCATCCAGGTAGACATAGGTTACTATAGAGTTTATCACCATCCAGGGAGACAAAAGTTATTTTAATGTTGGGATCATACCCACAGGTGGGTTACCTACGTATTCTAATGAAAGGAATCATAAAAATCATAGTTAGGTCCCACTTAATTGGACACATCATACCATTTATGATCATCTGATAAGGACCTAACTATATAGTTTAATTTCATGTGGTAAGCACATCTAGGTGGAAGGTGCCTAGTAAAAGCATGGTGAGGTAATTATGTTGAAACTACCCAATGAATTTGGAAGGAATGTGAACTTCCAAGCTGAATTAGACCATTAATAAAATGTGGCCTAGAGAGAAAAGGTTGATTTTGGGTGTTGTATTTGAACCTCAAGGAGGTTTCCTACATATCCCATTTGAATAGGAATCGAAGCCCATGTAGTTCGGTATGTCTCATAGCGGAGTACGACCCTTTGAGAGAAATCAACATGGGCATAATAAAAAAGTGTACGACCTTGTAATAAGGTCCATGAAATATTCATTAACACATAGAGATTTCTGGGTGACTTCATTCAGGGATTACGCTTAATGATGATGCCCGTATTAAGGGAATTAGTGTTCGTTTATTGAGGAGGATGTCTAGCATGCTCGATCCCTAGGTGAAGGATTACTACATATCCCAATTATGGTGGGGATTAGAAATCTCCCAGTTCATTATTTTTGGGGATTACACCTAGAATTAAGCCCATTAAGATGACTAAGATGGGGCTTACTCTTGAAAAGAATACCCTAGTAAATTAGGGTATGGATTGGGACTACTTTTGAGAAGGATTTCCCTTGAGCTCGGGCCTTATGTAGGTGTCCTGCATATCCTAGTTATAGAAGGAATCAGAGTTTGTATAGAATAACAAATGAGTTGGATTTTCATGGATGTTGTTTTAATAAAAAATTTCTAAGCCCACGTGAGTCATGATCAATGTGAGAAACAAGAAGATTTGAAAGATTCAACAAACCATAGACTATCTTCTCCACTGATGGTAGAGTTTGGGCCTATGGTGAAAGAAGCCGGGGTGATGTTTGATGAGGGACTGGAGCAATAAACCATTCAACGTAAATTGAATGTGAAGTTTAATGGGTCCAACCTGAAAGGATATGGGCATAATCGAGGAGGGATACCCTTTGATTGTTCCCAGGAGAGGAGGTATACTTTTCCTTTTTCAATGAAAAAAGAAAGAGTGATCCTCACTCTCCTAATTGGGAACTTGAGGCTCCAGGTCTTAAAGATGAGAATGGGAGGACATAGTCTTATCCTTGGAATCCAAGACTTGGAACTCCCCTACATTTTACCTAGGATAAGGGTCCACATGACTATAGATATTCAAACTTTATTACATCCCATGTATCATGATAATTTGGTAGGATAAGTGTTGGAAACCACTGATCATAGATATAAAAACCCAAATTGAAGATAGGCTAATGTACTTTTCCCAAATGTTTGGTAAATATGGAGGTCTTGGTGGAGGCTTAAACATAATCCATTTCAGTAAAGGGATACAATGAAGGAGATTCCCTTCCATGAATGGATTTGAATGAGGCTTCATTAAAGGCTTGAGTAGGCTAAAGTGATGAGGTGAACCAATAAAGAGGAACTCAACTATGTGGTGCGTAGGTATGTGGCATGAATGTAGACTCTGGAAAATTTGTTTCACCTTAATTGATGAACAACATGGATTACTTTACTTGGGATAGACTTGATTAAAGTATTAAAGATTCTTCATTGGTATTACCTAAGTGGGGAGCACATCTTTTTACTTGAGGAAGGGTGTTCGCACAAGTGTTCTTAAATTAGGGTGTCTGGTGAATGAGTCATGCAAGTGTTTTTAATTTTTTCACACATGGATAACCTAAGTCTCACTATCCCCCTTTAATTCCATTTTTGGTGTTATAAATCCACCTTGGAGGTTTTTTAGAACTTTGTTGAAGCACTAGAGAGACTAGAGTAGCAATTGGGCTTCAAAGAAATTCATCTGTAAAAATGAAGAACCAATGGGTATATTTATATGAAAAAATGATACCTTGGGAAAAGGAGACAAGGTACGAAAGTGGGTAGAATGCAAGTGAGGGGAGCCCCAGTGAGGGGGGCACAATTACTTGTGCACCACTGTTGATTCATGCTACTTTTTTTGAACCAAATCTTGAGCCTTCGTAAAATTTTTTATTTTCCATATATTTTATCTACATTTTTTTAAGGAAGTTCCCTTTATCACATTTTCATCCATGTGATGGAACAAACTATTAACAAAATCCCCCCACCCTCAGGATTTAATCCTAATGAAAAGAGGGTATAATGCTTAGTTAAAATGGGATGAAAAAGGAAATGGGTCGTGCAAGATTCTAGGTTTTCACAAAATATGGTGGTGCACAAGTAATATTCCTCGTCTATATATAGGGGCTTCACTTTAGTGAAAATAACAAAGGATTTAGAAAATTTAGCACTCTACATGAAAGTGAAATTCACTGATGTTTTTTACCGAATATTTTCTTATTTATGAAAGTGTATTAGATATAATACTTGCACATCCATTCTTGAAATACATAGTTGTGTGACATAGTATTAATTATACATCATAATGAATTTGTAAAAAAAAATTAGTTTTGATTTTTTTTTCAAAATGAACCAAGTTTGAAATGAATTTTGATATTTCTTTTCAGGTTCAATGAATCCTAAGAGGATCGAAACTACTGATGAGTTAGATAGAAAGTTAATTGAAGATATGATGATGATAATTGGGAATGATTACTACGATGTTAGTGACACCACTCTTCCTAAACTGGTGAGGTATATGAAGAAGTATCATTGTGATTTTTTTATAGAGTATTAATATGCCAATTTACAGTTGTGGACAACTATAGACATCCAAATAGTTATCCCAATACAGAAAAGAGAGGTTTTCCTAGAACCTTTTATCCAACACTATGGAAATGATATTTTCAAACCTAGGTTCTTGAATAAATTTCCAAAATTCCTTCCAAGAGGCATCTTGTGGGTTTCCTAACTATGTGTCTGAGTGTATATTTGTTGCTTGTCCAAGATTCCAAGGGTGGTGTAAGGTCTAGGAATTTTTTTATAGAGTCCATGAACGAAGAATGGAAGATGGTGGGGTTGTCTACCCCTATACTTTCAAATATTCATAGGTTATTACTGCATAACCATCGAGGGAATTATCCTTTTCAAATAGAAGCACCATTCAATGTTTTGTGGGGATGGATTGCAACTCATTTCAGAACATAGGTTGTGCAGAGTGGGATCCAGGTCCTTGGATGTCTATTATGACCATATGTTTAATATTTCTATTGTATTTTTCCCTTTTCCATGACACCACTTGACATTAAGACAAGGTTAATTATGTTCAAGTAATTCCACCTCTTTCCATATGGGAATCTTGCTATGGGAAAATTTGTTGATGATGAGATGGTCAGCTTGGTGATGTGGTAGTATATGATAACTTATTGGGATAGTGTAATGTAAATAAAGATTAATGGTGAAATTATATATGAGGCCTATGATCCGTTTATATTTTTATGTAATTTTAAATGATTGCATCAAAATATTGTGTCTCCTCTAGTGCATGTTAGATTAGAACATCATCGTATAGTGTATCGATAGCTATGGTTGCTGAAAACCATGGAGAAGATAGGGAAAATGTTTAGATTACCCTTAGCTGATGTAGAAAGTAGGTTGACCATCTAGAATTCTAAGACATGGGTTGCATCATACACTGAAGGGGTTCTAAACCATGTTGTTCTTCTGGTAGGAGTAATGAAACATAACTGGAAATAACTTTCTCATTTGGAAGGTGTTTCCTCTACTTTGGAGGATGAATCATCAGAATCAGAGGATAAGGATGATAAGGATTCTAACTATCAAAAGTGAACTCAAAAATGATAAAATCCACCTGCTAGAGTCAAGTGGTCTACACCAGTATGACCAGGTGAAGTTTCTCCTAGGTAATCCAATCTATATCTCTAATAAGAGAAGTTGGTTCCATTTTCCCATCCACTATATAGGATAGCAGGAATTAAGAAGCCTCTCTTATCTAAGACTACAGGATCGTCCTCACTACAAGATGGATTTTATTATGAATATGTATGACTAGAGTTGGTTCAAACATGGTAGATCCTGTCTTGGGATGCTAAAACCATGTGGGTGATTTTATGTGAAGGTTTGTGTATTCCGGATATAGGAGATATTAAAGCCTCATTTGATATTCATTTTGAGAATAATTTTGATGTGGTTAGAGTTCATATCTGGGAGCTTGATATTCTCATATATGCAACTCATAATTAAATCCCTACTACAAAACGAGTGAAGAAGATTACAAATCATAGCGCCACTGAAGGGGTTGGCCATTTATTGGAAGAATGACGTGATTTTTGTCAATCCTAAAGACATACATTTTCTTCTTCACATATTCCTCTATAAATTTCCATTTGAATTCAACCAAATAATTATTTCTTAGGGGATATACCATATTTAATTGTAACAGGTAATGGGAAAATTGACTGAAGCTCTATCAACATGGTATAGCCCTGGTGGAACTGCGATTGGGGTTGTTGAATCACCCTGTGAATCAGGAGAGATATATACGGATCAACAAGCTCTGTAGGATGAAATGGAGGGAGTATTCTGGTCTCTAATACATGTTTTTAGAGATTATTATTCTAGCCACCCCAAAAAGATAAAGAAGAGAATACACCAAAGAATGAAATTTATTGTTAAATTCTTTATCAAAAATGGTATGTCTTTCTATCATCATTAAAATCAGCCTCATCCATAGAAAGTATTTAATATTCTTGGAATTTTTGGAACTTCAACTATTTATTCCCTTAGGTATGTCATTAATGAGCCTTTGGGAACCATGGAGGGAACTTCTGATCAAGTGTAAATCTCTATTAATGAAGCAGATCCTTTAAATGTAGAGGAACCTAGGCTAGAGGAAGAAACCTTTGATCTTGGAACTGATCTTATTCTTATTAATGGGAGAAAGGAGGCATATGGTATGTCTTCATTGCTTCATGATAAGGTATATAACAACTATTCACTTCTATTTCTATAATATTTCTATTTATTCACATGCACTGTACAATCTTGTGACAACTAATGTTGACCTGATGACTGTCACTGAGGAGGTTTTTTAGGGTATAAATTCATCAGAGGAGGGTCATGAACCAACCACTCTAGGTATTCCCAAGGGTGAGACTAACACAGGTCATGGGATGTCATTGGAAGCTATGATAAATCTTGGCATGTCTTTTGAAGAAGTATCAGAACATGTTAATATTAATACTACTCTAGAAGAGTTTGGGGTGATGTATATAGAATAAAATGGACATGAGTTTTTATTTTTCATCTGATCAATCGTTTTATACCTTATTTCCAAACTATGCTTGGTTGAAATGTGAAACATCATCAATAGAAGATTCTAGAATAATTATGGTGAGATGAGTCATTGAAACCACTATCAATACCACTATTGTTGAGGAGGAGCTGACCCTGGTGAAACTTGAAATAAAAAATATTCCTGAGGTTCATCTGGAGTATCCTGGGTAAACTGAAGAAGGGATCCCCCACCAAGAAGTATGAAAAAACCTATTGAGGCTGAGAATGTTGGTGATGAGACTTCTCAGGCAACTGACCTTATGTTAGGTAAAATTTACCAACCATTGTAATTGTGCCAAGACTTTCCATTATTTTGAATCCAATCATGACCTTGATTTATCATATAGGATTATTAGATTCTATGTCTTGGTCAAAAGTGAAGATTCTACATCATCCCAACCATCATTTGAGTCCTGGAATCCATTATTCAGGAGTCAGCATAATACGAAACTTCTTTAAGTGAATTAATCCCGGATTACATCCCTCCTTATGATGGTGACTCTAATTCAGATCCATAATTTCACAATACTCTCTTCATCACACATCACAAATCTTGGGAAGATATATATATAGGCCTATCTCTAATACATCCTTTGAGTAACTACATGGGTAAATTCCATAGCTGTAAATGTTTTTATGTGTGTTAGGATTTGATGGTTTTGATTACCGTACAATACATACTAAGTTGAAGGGTATCATTCAAAGGAAAGATCAAGAGCACATACTTTGGTAAGAACTAGACATCTTGCCAACATTGATGAATTTCAAGAAATTGTATCTCAATCTAGGGCCAATAATTGTAAAAAAAATTGGTAACATTCAGACATAAGATTAAATATAAGACTATTAAAATGTTGCATCATCAGTAGGAGTTAGATAATTCTATAGAGGAACTTAAACAAGTCTACTTCTCATTTGGAGAAACTCAAAATGAAGGGGAAAATCCATTGCAGATGCTTAGTAAGTGATTCATCAGGACAAGGAGACTAAGGATGATCAACCATATGAACATCAAAAGGAGGTAAACGAGGCCCAAGAGACTATTCAACAAATGAAGAATTATATCAACGACCTTTTGGAACTTATTACAGAGAGACTCCAATTTGTGGATTTTTCTCTGGGGACTTTTTTCTTATAAATGAAAAGAATTTTGTTTCTGGTCATCTATATCTCTATTCTTATTTTCATTTTTGTAATCATAACATTAAAGTTTATTTTCTTGGAATTAAATCCCTATATCATCTAAAAATAATTAAAATGATAGGGATAGGGGGAATTTAACTTTTACCTAATCTAAGGGGCCTAGAAAGTGTAGTTTTACTATTACCGAGGTCATATGAACAAAAATACAAAAATTGTGTCTTTTATATCATTACCCAATATTTGTTTTCGTAATCCCAATATGCAGGGGACTTAGTAGGTGAGACTCCGATTTGTTTCTTAGGATTTACCATTTGGGTTTTTTAGTAGTACAAGTTTTTATTCTTAATTTTTTACCTCTCTATATTGCTTAAACTATACAAAATGTATATCTAACAAGCTGATATTTGACCTTTTCCATTGTTCCATTTTTGGGTTCTCAAACTATTGAGTATTAAGTCTCTTTTTAGGTCATTTTAATGTCTTTCATTTTGGAATAATAAAGCTAGTTTTTTTGGGTCTAATAGCTTTGACCGTGTGTTTTGAAATTAGAAACCAAACCATGTTTAATGGCTAGGAAGGTCCCAAAATTGTATTAGATACTTCCAAGGGGAATCATGAGTCCTGATTTTTATGTTCAACAAATCTAAAACTTGATGTTTAATAACAAAGGAGGTCTCTTATAAGAATTAAGTTACTTCTATTTTACAAGCCCGTTATAGGGGATGTATTATGCAGGGCTAACTATGGCATATGTTGCATAGCCAAATAGAAGCATCCTTATGATGATAGGCCTCTTATGTGGGATACATTATGCAAGTAAAACTAGGAGGAAGTACTGCATAATTAGGTGTAGGATTTCCCAAGAATTATGAAATTCTATTTCTAATAAAAAATGGGGTTTATGATTTGGATGTCTCAAAACCAAAGTGGGTGGCTGTGCCAAGGAAATATGTCTAGGAATAAAAGGGTTCATCTATGAAAACATAGTTCGTGAATGAGAAGCCACTACTACAAAAATTTTATGTGTGAAGGAAGGTACATTTATTATAAAGGTGATTTCTAATATTTTTCAATATAGTTTAATGTCATGCGGTAAGGAAATGAAGGGTCTGTTCAGTTTAAATTACTACAACAAGGACATTATGGGGTTGTGTAGTTTAAATTACTACAACAATGAAATTATGGGGTTTTAATTTAATGTATTTAGCTTTGAATAAAGATTTCATGGATTTCCAATTCTTTGTAATTTGTCTATAAATGTGCTACCATATTCAGGTATATAAATAGGGAATTGTAAGCAGTGATTTGAGGATTTCCGAATCACATGTATTATATGGGAAAAGCGATAATGTCATTTAGAGGAGGTATCTTTCAAGATAGTAGTTAACACTATTTGAAAAATTCATTATGGGGGCTGTATTATGTAGGGACAAATGGGGAATGTGATGCATAGTCAACTGTTGGAATCCTTATACAGAATGGACCATTATATGGGTAACATTCTACAAGGCCAACTGGGTCACGTACTGCATTGTCAGATAAAGGTGATCTCAAGAGCCATAATATTAAGGAAACATTTGATGATATGTGGTCAAATGATCAAAGGTTATTTAGTATGTTTTGAAAAAGTGAAAGGGTGATAAGTATACCACTACGGTGATGAATTTCAGGTTGGGAAAAGGATATAGGAAAAATATACAAAGGATGACCACTTTTTAATACGGGTTCATGCATACTGTCATTAAAGGTTATAGGGGATAGAAGAGGCTTCTCCCAAGAATGAAATAAATGCTATTGGACAAACACTTTATGGGGCCATATTATGTAGATATAACTAGGGCATATGCTGTATAGCTAAATAGTGGCATCTTCTGGATGATATGCCCGTTATGTGGGAGACTTATGTAAGGCCACCAAGGAGCACATAATGCTTAGTATGGTGAAATAACTCTCAGGTATCAGACAATACTTCACTAGAAGATAATGAAATATTATGATGATATAAAATCATTCAAGATTAGAAGTATAAAATATGAATGGGGTGGTGTCCAATGTATAAGGAAAATGTTTAGACTGATATTGTCCATGAGTTTGGAGTTCTATATATAGATCTGATTCATATGAATAATGAGAACATCTTTTGTTTTCTTAGTAGACTCTCTAAGGAGAGAACCCAAAATAAAGCCTCCTGTATTGAATATTAATTATATGCAGGAGAATGAAAATTTTATTTTATATTTTGGCTAGACCCATGATAGGAGATCCGGGAATCACTACATATCTCATAGGGATGAGAATCAGTCCATGTGTAGCTCTTTGAGTAGCATGTAGTTTAAAGTAATGTGGTAAGGACATTTGTTTGGGAAACATAAATTCTTATAGAAAGGACATTATAGGATTTGATATGAAGAGAAATTTAATATTTGGGTTGGATTAGGGTATTGGTCGCAGGTGTCACTATGTATCTTGTCGAAGCAATAATCAATCAACACATAGTAATATCATATAAGAGTTCATGTATAAGGTGAAAACATGTATTGGATCTCCACATGTAGATCTAACTCGAACATGGGATAAAGGAGGATTTTTTATATCATGCCCTAGATGGGTCCAGGATTGAAAATTTGTATGTCACCACATATCTCATATAGATGAGATTTAAGCCACACATAGTTCTTGTAGGTCCATGTAGTTTATCATATTGTGGTGAGGATGTGAAGTGATTCTGACTTAAAAAGGAATATTGAGGCTTGACTAGGGATGAAGACTCATGTGTCACTATGAATCTTTCTAGATATGAATCATGCAACACATAGTTCTTAAATAACATTTACCCACCCTAATTGAATTCACAAGTGGGGAATAATCATGATTTATTTGAATACGAGTTCATACCAAAGTTGAATCTCTAATTGATCTCCTCATATAGATCTGATTCATTCATGGGATGAAGGAGGAATCAATTGTGTGATGTTGCAGCTAGACCAAAGTTTGGAGATATGAGTGTCACTACATATCTCAATAGAATTATAATCAAGCCACATGTATTTATTTTTACTTCCATTCAGTTTAACATCATGTGGTAAGGAGGAAGGTGAACTGGTATGAAATGACTATATATATCGTGACAATGAGATTTAAACTGTACATAGTTTTTAGAAGATCATGTAATTTATCATCATGCGATGAGGAACTATGCTGGGTATTTTAAGTTATTACATAAAAGACCATTGATAACCCCAAATATAAATTGAGATTCCTTATTTATGAAGAAAAGTTCTTTAACAGATTCTTATGTCCACATGATATGTGATCGATGTGAGAAACAATGAGTGAGAAAAGGTTTCTTCTGCAACATAAAGGTGACACAAGAGAAGGATATGGTTATAATGATTTAATAGTGTCTGAACTATGATATAAGACCCAGGATTCACTACAGATCTTGTATGGGGAAACAATAAATTCACACATAGTTCTTCAGAGTGTTACCTATACATGTTTGATTCATACACATAGGGGTGAAGGGACTTTTCCAACATTGTGGCTGGACCTAGGATTGGAGGTTCATGCATCACTACATATATTACATGGATGAGAATCAAGACACATGTAGTTTTTGTAACATTCCACATGCATGTTTGATTCATACACACAAGGAATGAAGGGATTTTTTTGTTATGGTTGGACCCAAGATTGGAAATCTGAGCATCACTACATATATCATTGGAATGAGAATCAAGTAATACATATTTCTTGAAATGATCCATGTAATTTAACATCATGCAGTATGGATGGAGATTAACTAATGTGAAAATATGGAAATATTGCAGCTGATCCAGGGTTAAGACCCACACATCACTACATATCTTGTTGAAGTAAGAATCAAGCCATGCATATTTCTTAAAACATTACCTAAGAACATTTGTTTCATACACACAAGGAATGAAATGTTTTTTTGTTATTAATAGACCTAATATTGGAGATCTGGGTGTCAATACGTATCTTATTTGAATGAGAATCAAGCCATACATAGTTCTGGAGTAGACCGTTCCCCACATCAACTAAGTTTGATGTGAAAGATGGGGGATTTTGATACATTCCAGAATAATGGTTAAGCACAAGGCACATGACAGTATGAGAATCAAACCATGTATTCTAGAAGAGTGATTTATATAGGTTTGGTTCATATACTGCAAAAGGGGAAATAAATTTCATTATTGTTGTGGTTGGGCCCATGATTGGAGATCTGGTCATGACTATGTATCCCATTGAAATGAGAATCAAGCCACACGTGACATGTCAATGATATCTTTTTACTTATCAATCATTGGTCTATTGATATGTGACCCCTTTCTTTATCAATTTTGGTGAAGGGAAGACACTTGTCTTCTAGAATAGCTATGAAGCATTAGATATTGGCCATGTTTTTATGAATTCATATCAAATATTTCATGTTTTGAGTAGGTGACATGTCAATGATAGATTTTTACTTATCAGGATGAACTTAGATGTTGCAATGGCATAAAATAAAGCTAAGAAATTTTACTAAGGTTACCCTAAAAGAACATTTCAAGGGGTTAATCTTTATATTATGATATGAAAGCATGTTGAATATGGTATTCAGACCAGCAAGGTGATTAGAATGTTTTTTGTACATAACCACTAGATCATCCACATATCATTCAACGAATTTCCCCATAAAGGGTTTGAATAGTTGGTGCATTGAACATTGATATGTTGCACCAATATTATTGAATCCAAAAGGAATTACACAATAGAAAAATATGCCTTTAGGGGATCTAAGGGATATGGATTTATCAACTTTTAGGGCCATATATATATGGATATACCTAGAGTATTCATCCATGAAGTAAAGAGGTCCATAGCCAACATTTTCATCAATGAAGAGTTCTGTGATGGGAACCAGGAAGTCACCTTTGGCACAGTTCAGGTTGAGATCTCTGAAATAAATGAAGACTCTAAATTTTCTATTCTTCATTTTCATAGGGAAAATATTATACATCCATTTTTGATATTTCACCTATCTGAAAATTCTAGCATTGATAAGCTTGTTGTCTTTAACTTTAATTTTGGAAGCATGAATTGGGTGTGTTCTTCTTACTACTTTCATTAATCCTCGATGATCTTATGAAAAACCCAGATGATGGGTGGCCACATTTGTGTCAATTCCTAGAATCTCTATGTAATTCTATGAGATCAAATCTCAGTGTTACTTCAAAAATGACATATAAACCTCTTGATCATTAGAAGTCATCACCGCACTAATCATAGTGGGGCATGAATCATCCTCTGTACCGATATTTATTTCTCTATGTTCATCCACAATGGTGTAGACTCCTTCCTCGAATGATGGAGGATAATATCTATGGTTTTCCTATTCCTCTTATTCTTCATGTGTTTCTTCTTCTACCAATTATTGAATGGTTGGTGATGAATAAATACTTTCATATCTTGGGAGCAATCAATGTTTGGACATCCTGATGAGGATGCAACCATCTCCAACACAACTGCCGATGAAGGGTCTTTTTGAAGTTCTGAAGGGAATATGATGAAATGGGAATCAAAATCCCTATATTTTTTCATAAGTGTGGCAAGTTATTATTTCTTGAATGATTAATAAGATACATTATGATGTTCAGTAGATGGAATGAGGATATCTCCATTTAGGCCATCACCATTGATTGGTGAATCAATGATTTTTCCTATGCTATCAGGATCAATTTCCACAACATAAAGTATGGAAGACACTAAATGAGAACCTAGATTTGAGGCAACCCTTTCAATTTGATTATTGGGTCACACATAATCTACACTGAGAAAATTGAATGGGTTAGCTAGGATCTTTTCTAGACTATTTAGAGCATTGATTCTAGTAACATCATTCTCCATGGATGGTATTACCTTTGTGTGATTAAACTCCAAATCAATGTACCAATATTGAAAAGTTTTTAATGTGTCATTATCACCATGAAATTTCAGAATTTTAATGTGTCCTTATTTAACTAAGGCCTTCCTAGAAGACTATTGAAAGCTATGTCCTACTAGAAAACCATAAAATCTGAATCAGATACAAGATCCCCAAAAAAATTTTTGAGTGTAATATGGAGTAGAGGTTCTTGTTCATTCTTTTCATAACATTGTAACAACAAAGGGAATGGAGAAAATTTATATTTATTTTGACCAAACAAATAATGTGTATGGAGTGGAATGAGGTTGAATTTTGATCCATTATCACTAAATGATTTTGGAATTTCGGTATCGTTAACCTTTCCAATTAAATAGAAAGGCATTATTTTTCCATGTACAACATCATCCCCATCTTGGTCTTTGAAAGATATGACTCCATGAAATTCTGTAGGATCATTCTCTATATGTTAGACCTCAGTAGCAACAACCTCAGTTTCAAACTCTTGGGGAATTGAAAAAATACTCAATAAGTGCTTCTCTAAGATCTTTTGATAGATTCAAAGCATCCATTATTGCTAACATGGATGGTAATTGGTCCAGTTTATTTAAAACAGAGTACTTCTTGTCCAATGATTTTCATTTTTCGGCATAGAGATGCAGTTTTACAGGTGCCTTGTGTGTTGAAGCTCATGATGATATAGACCATTTTTCACTGCAGAAGCTCTAAATACTTCTACTATTGGTGGACTAGGTAGGCTAGGTCTACCAATTTTCAGAGAAGGTTGTGGTATATCCGCTAATAGTTATTGAAATATGATCATGTTAGGAAAAAACCTATAGTGTGTGGGCTAATTCCCTTGTTCCTACTGAACCCTCTGGAAGGCTCTCGCACAAGTTTATACTGCATAAATAGTTCGAGTAGGGGTGTGGTTGAAATAGTGACTTCTAGAATACCCACATTTTCCCTTGTATCCTTGAACATGACAACCTCTTCTCCCAATTCCCTAATATTGTATGTAGATGTCTAGTTCATAACATGAATCATCATTTTCATATGGATCCGTTAAGTGAAAAATGTTAATGGAACTAAAGATCAACTCCCCATCTGATGAACATTCTACCAGATAGGTCGATTCTTGTTGTGGTGTTTTACAGGGAAGTTCATGTTCTTTCTCTACAGATGGAATGAAATTTGAAAAGGTCAAGGAAAACGTTGGTCTTGACATTATATCTTCACATTATGAATACTCTTTATCCTTATGACCATGTCGCTTCTTTGAGTATTGTCCTTTGGAGGACTTATCTTTTGATGAAGATGGTTTGGCTACAACGGAAGTGGTAGGAGACATAGTTGTGTGTTTAGATTGTGTTCATATTGTGGCATGAGTTAGGTTGATTATTTTCATGACCATCCAATCATCTAATTTCAAATAATTTTTTATTATTAATTCCTTCCATTCACCTTCTTCATCAGGATCGGTAGTAGTAAAACATGCCACCTAGGCTGGTGAATTTTTCATCTTACATTACCATAGTCCAACATATTTTTTATGATTTCCTTAAAAAACACTCCTAGAAAGAAATTAAATCCCTTGTTAGAAAATATTAATAGTAAAATAAATTTATATTTGACTATAATATAGAAAATTATTTTTTAAATACATACATATAGTTTTAATACACCTGTTGGCGCCAAAATATTGCACGAAAGGAAGGGACGAAAAAGATGTCCCGCACACTGCCTCGCGAAGCACCGATGCGAAGCACCGCTGTGAAGAACCCGAGCATCGCGGTCCCACGAAGCTCCGAAGGTGGTAACTCTCTGTGAATGACTTTGACGTTTGCGAGCCCGCCACAAAGCTCTAGAGGAAGTAACCCTCCGTGAACGAATTTGACGTTCGCGAGCCCGCCACAAAGATTAGGAGGCAGTACCTCTCCGCGAACGAATGTGACATTCACGAGCCCGTCGCGAAGCACCTGAGGCGGCGTGAGAGTTCAGCTTCACGGCACCCCTTGCCTATAAATACTGGGCTCCCCCTGAGTCCAGGAGATAGAAAATCTGAACTTTTAGCTTCTCCTCTCCCGAATCGTGAAGCACCCTTTGCCCCCGGGAATCATGAGTTCTGCGAGGTACTTCTACTTCACGCGATGTCTTCGGTTTGTCTTGTTTTGTGCCCCTCTTCTGAGAGGGATGCCCTTCGTGAAGCTCAAGGGCATTCGTGATGGAGGGGGATTCCCAAGGGAACCCGGGCAGCCGCGGAGCGTTTATGCTTCGCGAAACACCCAAACTGTACTAGTGATCCCTATTCTAAGGCAGGATCGCTACACATCGCGAAGCACACTGCTTCGCAGCACCGTGCTTCGCGAGGCACCTCTTCTTTGCGAGGCAGTGCTCCATGAATACTGTTCTACTTCGCGAAGCACCCTCCACTCACACCTATTCCCCATGCTAAGTCCAAGGCACTCCGATTCGTGAATCACACTCCTTTTCTTGGCAATTCCGCTTCCTGTGCGACCCTCCAGGTATGCACGATGTGATTTCAAAGTCCCATGGACAATACTACTCGTAGAGTTGCTTCGCCTAATTCTTCTTCGCATAAGCACGCTAACGACTATTGCTTCTTTTCATAGCCACGCTAGCGTGGACCCCTCGATGGTTCGCTCTGCAACCCCCCTTGGCCACGACCTTACTGGTACCGTCCCTACCCCAAGGAGAAAAGGGCACCAGTTATGTAAGCCCTAGGGATGTGGAGTGAACCCGCCTCGTCCGAGCTTCAGGACGTTAAACTGCCAAGCACCACGTCCTCAACACATGACTTTAAACTGTGACCCGACCTCATGCCTCACATGAAGGGTCCCCCCAGCTCGAACATTTTTTACGCCACTCGTCTCCACGGGAGTGGAATCACCCCTCCACAAGGGATGATATCCTCCTTATTGGGGCGACATATGTTCTCAGGAGAAGGGAGACCCTAGTTCCCCAATGGATGGTTGCACCCTTGCATCTCCGTACTTCCCCACTACCAAGGTTAGTGGAGGGCGTGATAGGGAACGAGGCATCTCCAATCATTGGTCCCAAATCCCTCTTCTGCTGCGCTTTGTCTTACATCGGGCCTCCATCCTAGAGTAAGTCCCAGCACTAATGTGCCACCTAACGCATAATCCCCTCTTCACTTCTCATAGACGCACCCTTCGCGGCGTGATCGTCAGGTCCTTGCTGTCTCTTGTTTCTCACACCGAGCATGACTCATGTGGGCTTAGAGTTGGCATTGGCCATGACAATACTTCGTCCATCATGACGTTAAACTGCATGCCCTCCTCCAGCATGATGTTAAACTGCATTCCCTCATCCAACATGATGTTAAACTGCATGCCCTCGTCCAGCATGACGTTAAACTGCATTCCCTCATCCAGCATGACGTTAAACTGCATGCCCTCATCCACCATGACGTTAAACTGTATTCCCTCGTCCAACATGATGTTAAACTGCACAACCATTTGAACTATGAGGTCTTTGATCCATGTAAAGGCGTGGTACGTAGGAATCCTCCACGTGGTTCAAGCCCACCCGTCATCTAATTCACGTCGAGTTCTACCTTCTTCTAACATGATATTAAACTGCATTCCAGTCTGACGACAAGTCGTTGTCAGCACCCGAACTACGAGGACTTTGATCCGTGTCAAGGCATGGTACGTAGGAGGCCTCCCTGAGGTTAAATCCCAATAATCATTGGCCCAAACTGTCTCCTTGTCAGCGTACCAATCCCCTATTTTCAATCCGAACTACGTGAAATTTGATCCATGCCAAAGCATGGTACGTAGGAAGCCTCCCTGAGGTTCAAGCCCATCCCCCTTTGGACCAAGGTCCCTCCTTCTTCACGTCGGTTCGCCGACACCCACCATCCGAACTACGAGGACTTTGATCCATGTCAAGGCATGGTATGTAGGAAGCCTTCACGAGGTTCAAGCCCACCACTAGCGGACCCCTGGGTCTACTTTCACGTCGGTTCACCGATGAAACCCGAACTACGAGGTCTTTGATCCATGTCAAGGCATGACACGTAAGAAGCCTCCCCGAGGTTGAAGCCCATCTCTCATTGGACCAAGGTCCACCTTCACGTCGGTTCGCTGACAAATTCCATCACTTGAACTATGAGGTCTTTGATCCATGTCAAGGCATGGTACATAGGAAGACTCCCCAAGGTTTAACACCATCTCTCATTGGACCAAGGTCCACCTTCACATCGGTTCGCTGATTAATTCCACCATTTGAACTACGAGGTCTTTGATCCATGTCAAGGCATGGTACGTAGGAAGCTTTCCAGAGGTTCAATCCCACCACCCAAGTGGACCCCCAGGTTAACCTTCACGTCGGTTCGCCGATGAAGCCCCTCTGAACTACGCGGTTTTGATCCATGTCACGGCATGGAACGTAGGAAGCCTCCATGAGGTCCAAGCCCACCACCACTAGGACCCTCCTGGTCATCCTCATTCACGTCAGCCTTCCGATGTCCAACCTGAACTACGTGGTCTTTGATCCCTGTCACGACATGGTACATAAGAATCCTCTTAGAGGTTCAAGTCCACCACCTATTGGTCACTCCGACCTTCTTCACGTCAGTTCATCCACACCCGGGTAGCCTAGTGTGTAAGCCCCACACCATTTGGACCAAGGTCCACCTTCGTGTCGGTTCACTGACGCATCGGAAAAAGGCCCACCTTCTCTTTGGATCACTGACAACATCCATTGGATCGAGGTCCACCTTCATGCCGGTTCACCGGGACCATCCCAAACTACGTGGACTTTGATTCCATGCCACAGGGATACGTAGGAGGTCTCTTCGAGTCTCAAGCCCAACTTCACCGTTGCCCTTGCGATGGTCCCCTACCATTCCCCCCTCAACTTCATTCATCCCTCCATCATCCACCCTGATTCTCGCCTGGACCGTCATATCCCGGTGAGACCATGTCGGTCCGATCCTCTTCACAGCCACCCATGGGCTGGTCCCGGTATCGGCACCCCTCCAAGGGAAATTCCTCAATTTGATCCATATTAGCTAATGCTCTAATCGGGATGATCCGTCTCCACTGGACGTTAAACTCGCGGCATGCCTTGTGTTAAACACATGAAGTTGAGGAAAACCTCAGATATATGTCTATGGAATATAATTCCCCGCGCTCGATGTGGGATGCATCGGGCTTCCACGCCCTCGAGAAGCCCTATGACAAGGGACACAAGACAGACATGCCGGTTCTCCAGCATCCAGACATGCTACTGATGCCTCAACGTGACTACTCCCCTGACTGAAGGTTGCTGCCCTGACCGGACCCTTTGGAATGTCCCGACAGAAGCAGTGTAATTAACTGTCATCCATGGAAACATGTCACTGAGAAGAGTTTCACGAACAATGTATTAAATCTATGAGGGAGACTCAGACTAGGTGACGAGTTCTGAGGAGAAATCCACAGAAGGAAGAACCGACATCCCATCATCCCGTTTTGATCAAGGAGTAGACATCCCTGAATAAGGAGAAAATGTCGCCTGACATTGGAAAGCAGGAATGCGGGGAAACAGTGCAGCGCGTCCTCCTCCGAGGACGGATGGATGCACGCGCCCCGAAGAAAGCGTCGGAAACCGAAATTGTGAACCCGATGTGAAGTTCTTCTCCTCAATGTGGAGATTAGTAGCGTTCGAGACACTAGTAGATTGACGTGTCACCGGATCCAGATATCAGGCGCCTGGTCCCGCCAAGCAAATAGCGGGCCTGTCGTGAAGCTCACCAGAAGTTGGGGCGGGAGAACGTGGGGCATTCCATTCTGAAACGTGTTGGCATGGATCCTTCTTACAGACATGGGGAATGGAATGACGTTGGGGCACTGGTTGTCAATACTTTTCCTCGCAGTGCGGATGAGTTGATCCCTTCATTTCTCAGGAACCAGGTTGCTATTACGGAGACATGATCACCGCCCGCTCGCCTATGCAGGGGCAGGGGCAACACTGGCACAGCCACCCCACGTGGCTCTGCTGCCACCACGACGGCCTCTACATCCGTGAATACGCAACGCCCACGTCCCCTCTCCCCGTCAGAGATCATCCAGTGAAGGGTGATCAAAAACCTTGTACGCAGGTATGAGGAGGAAGGGGTCATCCCGACTCGGGATATGTCCCGCCTGGACCTGGAGGCATCGAGGCCCCGCCATCAATGCCACACTAATAGGCCGCACAGGGAGCCCCTACTCCCCACCCCAACGTTCAGTCGTTTCGGGAGCCTATCCACAGAACGCCTCGATGACTCCTTGCCTTACGCTAATGAGGCGGGCGACGTCTGGCTCGGCCTGCTCAGGGTCCCGACCCAATGGCTCCAGTCAAGGGCTCCCGTCCGGCCGCATCAGCACTGCCGTCCGACTCCACAGGAAGAGCAGGCAGGCCATGCCCCTGCACCACCTACGCCAGCTCGTCTGACCCGACGTCAGCGTCGGGCCCGGGCTGAGGAAGCTCGCCCAGATACGTCGACATCAACAACTACTATGGCCCGAGCCACAGCCGACGTGCATCATGGATTCCCTGCATACACTGAGCAGGGTCACTCCTTCACCCAACCAGGATCGAGCCCCCAACCACCCCACGGGCAGGCTGGGTTGACTCTCTGGGTTGCAGGCCTGAGTGGTGATCGCCGCGAACTATCCCGTGGTGATGTCACCCCGTACGGAGGCCCTCCCCGTACCACTACTCCACAGAGCATGGGAATTCCCCGCTCCAAAGCTCGTCATGGAGGTATGCCTCATGCTACCCCCATCCCGAAGGAAGACCTGCCTCACGGCAGTGACGCTCAGCACGGAAACCTTTCCCGCGCCCACTATACAGGGTATGGAGTCCATCCTCCTATCCCCGACCACCAGTCTGAAGGCACTTCCCATCCGGTCCTTCTCCAACATGGGGGCCCTCCCTACGTCCTCTATGCAACGGGAGAAGGTCCTCCTCGACCTAGCAACTTGAGGAGTGAAGGTCAGCCTCGCTCCGCCCGCATCGACCATGGAGGTACTCCCTATGCTCCTGCCGATTCCAACAGAGGCTCCACCCACATGGGTGCTGTCCATGGAGGTCCTCCCCATGTACCCTTCGACATTTTCTCGAGTTCCCTTCACACCTTTGCTATCTCGAGCGGGGGCCCTCTCCGCCACGGTGCCAGTGCCGCCCCGAGACTACATGTTGAGAATCAACCTTGTACCGAAGAGCCACCCCGGTGCAGGAGAGCAGGTCATCGCCGCCACAAGAAGAATCCTGGGGGTCCCGGGTGGAGATCAAACAGGCCTGTTTCTCGGATTCTGAAGCGGAATGCGACTCAGCAATGGAACCTTCTCCCCTCTCCTCCGTATCAAGGACTGGGGTAGGAACCAGGCGTGTTAGCCTCATTCTTTCGGAATGTGAGGTCCGCCAAATTCCAACCTCTCTCCGCAGGTACATACAGGAGGAAGAAATTGTGGAAATTCCGTAGGTGTCGACCGTGAAATCACCACCATTGTAACCAGAAGCGCCCTCTACCTCTACTATAGATCACAGAGAGCTATTTTGGGGGCCAACGGCGGTAGAGCGATGACATGACCTATCGTCGGAAGCCGCGACTCCTATTCCAGAAGCTGTGGCTATCAGCCAATCGAATCGTGACATAGTGGCCAGGTCACCTCACTCTTTAGAGGATGGCCTAGAATTCAGCGACCAGTCAGCTCGTTCACCGTATTCTCCCCCGCTGAGTTTACTATCCCAGAGTTCTGCCTTGGTACCGCTACCGGTCCCTCAGCCTCCCCCGGTTGACGAGTGGGGCAATATAGGGCCAGACCCCGTGTCCGAACCCAGGAGCTTCTGGAGCATTCTCGCAGTGGACTACTTCTCAGAGAAGTTTTGGATGATGGCGGCACTGAACTTTTCACACCAGAGTCCCTTACCCTTGAATATGTGGGGTGCTTTTGTCAAACCCTATGGGCGACACACTTCCGCCTTCGTTATGAGTTGGTGGTGTACCCCATAAGTCAAGAGAACTTTGAAGAAATCGGTGAGCAATGCCGCCTGATCGATTTGGCCACACTCCTTGTGGCCCAGCATCCTGAGTCGCCAGGCCGTTAGAGCACCCTTCAACGGAAATGTGTTCAGAGTTTCAAAGTACTCCGCAGAGTCATCAGGGAAGCTACCCCCCATGTGATAGTCCGTGGTTTGGGACACTATGCGCTCTCCTCTTCGACCCTATCCGACGGCAGCCCGATTCGTTATGCGACATTGAGGAATGCCCTCGAGAGGGGTCGCGGTCCACATTGCTGATGTAGTAGACAAGGAAGACAAGATTTAATTTCTTGATGGAGACTTACCCCCCGAGGGCGTACCGCCACTACTGGACCCATTAGAGAGGGTTACCCGTCAGTAGAGGAACCTGCTAGGCCTCCCTGTACCCACCGAGTCGCTGGTACTCGGTCGAAATACCGGCAAGGGTAAGGAGCACGTCGGAACTGTCAAGCACTCCGACCCATCTACCTCTATATAGAAGACAGACGAAGATCCCGAAAGGGCCACGTTACGCCAGCAGCTTGCTGAGGAGAAGAGTCTAGTTTACGAACTCTTGGCCGAGCGCACTATAGAGCGGCGACCCGACTATGGTAATCCCAAGCTGGGGCAGCAGTGGAAGGAACAATTCCCCCCCGATGAGATGCCTCCGGGAAACCCTGATCATGCTACTTCTGCAGACAGGTAAGAAGCCGGAACTTACGGCAAGAGGGTGCAATACGTCTCGCCAAACCCCCCCGAACGACGGGGAAATTTGAAGAATCCAGTCCAGGTTCCCCCAGTCGCCCCACAGGTCGTTCTGCCAGTCGATCCATGAGCTGCTGAAGCCATCTACCGTGTTGAAGAACCTGGAAATGAACTTGTAATTAGGGATCCCCGTCAAGATAGGGACCCCCACCCGGATGATCTGATAGCGGCACTCACAGCCCGCCTCGAAGCATTGGAAACATGGCATGTGGCTGTCCCACCGGATGGCAAGCTGTATCCCGCGTGGGTGGATGATATGACCGCACCCCCGAGTTTTTGGAACCCCACTTTCTCACCCCTCAACAGGACAGGGGACCCGCCACAGCACTTGGCTCATTCTTCTTCCAGGTGTGGCCCCATGCTGGGGACCCCGACCCAGCAAGAAGCCGCCATGCTCCGATGTTTCATACAGACATTGGAAGGTCCCGCATTCGTCTAGTACAGCCAGCTCCCTATCGGATCGGAGACCGGTTGGGAGGATCTCCACCAGCAGTTCCTATACCAGTTCAGCTCCACCACGCGGAAGACCAGCATTGTAGACCTCTTCATGTGAAAGCAAATGCCTAATGAGCGAGTCGCATATTTCATCGCCCGGTGGAAAGGACTTACGTATTCCCTCGATATGCCACTGACTCAGGAGAAATTACTGATGATGTGTGTGGGGAATGTTAAAACAGAGCCGGTACCCTCCCTGATTACCCAGAACTACCCTGGAGGGTTCAAAGATTTCTCAGATAAGGCTCAGCACCTTGAGGAGGCTCTGCAACAGGCTATTAAGGAACGTTCGTTGCCCCCTATGATCCCAGCCAGGAGGACCGCCAGAGCCGAACCCGCCGCGGTGGCCCAAATAGAAGCCCCTGGGCAGCTGGAATTACTGCCAGTGGCACCATCCCCGCAACCCCGCAGAGGTCCTCCACCTCAAGCATAGGCTTCTGCCCAGCAGCGACCGCCTCAGAATCGACAGGTTCCCCCGTGCAATGCGCCACCTCCACTTAGGTGAGAAAATCAGGTGCCGCCTCCTCGACAGGCCCCTCCAGACCCTTGTCAAGGCCAGGCCCCCAGGGCCCCCTATCCGGAATGAAGGCACCAGACTTATTCGTTCAATGAAAATCAGGTCCCTGGCTACTTCTGAAGTGCTCTAGAGCAAGGGATTGTGCACCTGCCCGAGTGCAGAAGGCCGACAGAGGTGAATCTCACCGATCACCCGAACTACTATCCTTATCATCGGATTCTGGGGCACACCCTCAAGAAATGATATGTGTTTAAAGACTAGATTCAAGATCAGGTCAACAACAACATAGTCAGGTTGGGCCCGACACCAACACAAGTGGCGGGTGTCTTTGCAGGGCCAGAGATCGGTAGCGACAGCGAAGGCGAGTGGCAGCAGGTTCCGAGCTGTGGATCCTGGAAATACGACGAATGGATGACTCGAAAAACCATCGTTCGTGCCCATGGTATCATATGGGCGCGCCTGAAGCAGCCGGAACCTTCAGAAGAAGTAGTCGGTACCTCTACATCATCTTCACAGCCGACCTCTTACCAAAAGGGCAAGCAGCGACGACACAAGAAGAAGCAACGCGCTCTACTGGTGCTGTCGTCATCCCGCACTCTCTGTGACTTTATGCCCCCTAAAATGGGGATTCCTCCCAAAATCTGGCCGGTGGTGGATGACTCATCGAGCGACAGCCTGGGGCATGCTTCGGTTAACACCGTGGAGCTGGTAAATCCCCATATGACTCCCGACGAGGGGGAACGCTAGGCGGACCTCCCCAACGTTTCCAGCCGACGTCAATGTCAGTGGAACCGCAACCACACCAGTCATCGAGGTACATCAACAGGAACTTTCATCCAAGTCGTGCACACTACTGTGACCAGACAATAGGCTCAGTGTAGAGCTCAGCACGCACAACCCCATCTAACGCCCTCAGCTCTACCTCCACCGCCGTTTGTGCTACTAGATCAGGGAGAGTTGCCTCGTTCGTATCACATTCAGTCTTTATCGGCTACAGGACAGCCTCCGCTGTCCGATCCTAGTCCGGCGACTACTCTCCAGGCTTGAAATAGTAGGTAGCAGGATGTACCCTGTACTAGCCGACCGCCGGTTCAACCGACAGGACCCGCTATGCCTCCAACTTCCGAACGACCTCCTATAAGAAGAGGTTCGCATTAGGAATGAAAGTATGATATACTGAAGCACCTGGACGGAATTCCGGCAATGCTTTCTATCTTTGAGGCCCTTCGCCTGTCATCTGAAATGCGAGCGGCACTTGCTGAGGCCCTAAGGAGCCCCCTTCAGTTTGAGACGGAGGTAGAAGCTGTAGAAGCCTTCCATGCCGAGAGAATTGAGAATGTTGAATTCCAGGCGGTTATCTCGTTCTCCGGTTAAGATGAGGAACCTCCTATACAGGGGAATAGTCTCCCATTGTACATCACCGACCACTTCAATGGTGTGGAAGTACGCCGCTACCTCGTTGACAGGGGTTCCACAATCAATCTAATTCCGACTCGGACATTGCGAAAGCTGGGTCTGTCTGAAGGTGATTTAACTCCCTCTGACCTCAGAATCTAGGGGTATGACAGGACCGAGCAAACCCCAGTCGGAAAGATCCACCTAAAGACTCAGTTCGGTGGCTTAATTTCCAGCACCGAGTTAATGGTCGTCTCTCAGGACACCGCCTACAACGCGTTGATGGGTAGGCCATGGCTCCTTCTGCACGCAGCAGTCCCTTCTTCGTATCACCAGTGCCTCAATTACTCACTCAATGGTCGAGTAGGCGTGCTCCAAGGAGATGCGTCTCCTTTCACCTCTTGCGAGGCCCTCTATCTGGATGCTGATTATTACAAGAGTAAGGATAAGAAAATCCTAGTAATTGAGGATGAACCCGCCCTAGTCACAAGCGATCCCTGGGCAAGTATGGATGATGCCTACATCCTCCCGATCCACCGATTGGAGGCCATGACCCCCGACATGGGGCAATGTTTTGTTGTTTCAGGTACACAAGGAAGGCATGTTCCTGTGTCTAGGCAATGACAGAAAATCTCCTCGTACTCCTACATCAACCAGGCTTAGGTGATCCCGGAACCTCCTACCCGCGTACGGTACCGGAATGTCAAGCTTATGGAAATGGCGGTACGCCATACATGTCTCTTCCACCGGGCTGGAATCAACCAACTCAGGCAGACACGTCACCACTGATTTGATATCATCAAACGTGGCCCCTTAGGCCAAAGACCAGATGGGATAGGGTCGACTTCCTTCATTGCTATAGTCGCAATGGCGAGTGAGTCTCCTGATATGATGACCACTGCTGCCCAAGCCAGTACCAACTTCCCCTCAGGTTTTGATAGCCCAGAAGTATCGCCCGTCGCGGGAAATCCCCCCACAGGTAGAGAGGAAGACCTGGAGGATGCTCCCCCCGCCTTTGAGGAAGGCGTCTCTACCATGGTTGATGAACTGGTACAGGTGAACCTTAGTAGCGAGGAAGATCCGAAACCCACATTGATCATTGCATCCATGCCCCCCGAGGAGCATCAGCAGTACGTAGAATTCCTCAAAAAATACCATGACTTGTTTGCCTGGAGTTACAATGAGATGCTAGGACTAGATCCCCTGGTAGCCATTCACCGTCTGGGCCTCCCGGCAAACCATCGTGGGTTTATGTAGCCTCCCAGTAAGATGCTCCCTTCTCATGGTGCTATGGTTGAGGACAAAGATGACAAGCTTATCAAAGCCAACTTCGTTAAGGAAGTCCAGCACCCCATGTGGCTTGCCAACATTGTGCCAGTCAGGAAGAAGAATGGGCAGATCAGAGTCTTCATCGACTTCCGCGACCTTAATCGCCACTGCCCAAAGGATGACTTCCCACTCCCGGTGACGAAGTTATTGATTGATGCCACGACCGGGTTCCAAGATCTCTCTTTCATGGATTGGTATTCCGGGTACAACCAGATCTGAATGGCTCCGGAGGACGAGGAGTCCACTGCCTTCAGGGCTCCCCAAGGTACCTTTTTCTACCAGGTTATGCCATTCGGCTTGAAAAATTCAGGTGCCACTTATCAGAGGGCCATGCACCGCATATTCAAGATGATTCTCGGGACACTGGTGGAATGCTACGTAGATGACCTAGTGGTCAAATCATGTCAGTGCAAGGACTATCTCAAATACCATGAGAAGGTGTTAGGTTTCCTCCTTTCCCGTCACCTGAAGATGAACCCGTTGAAGTCTGCCTTCGGGGTCACCTCTGGGAAGTTTCTGGGATTTGTTGTTAGATACCGAGGCATTGAGATCGACCCAGAGAAGATCAAGGCCATCTGCCAAATGCCTTCCCCGAGCAACATTCGGGAAATTCGAGGCCTCCAAGGCCACTTTGCCTATATATTCCAATTCATCGCGAATCTGGCCGGCAAGTGTAAGCCCTTTTCCCGGCTCATGAAGAAGGGTGCCGCCTACGAATGGGATGAGAAGTGTTGGACCGCCTTCAAGGAAATCAAGCAGTATCTACTCCAACCTCCGGTTTTGATGCCACCCGTCTCCGAAAACTCGCTGGTCCTTTACGTGACCACCCTGGAAAGATCCCTCGGTGCACTGCTTTCCCAGAAGAATAACGAGGGTACCGAGAATAGTCTCTACTATCTTAGCCATATGCTTCTCGATACGGAGGTCAGATACTCCCCTAATTAAAAGAGCTGCCTTGCGCTCATCTTCGCCGTACAGAAGTTGCGACATTACCTGCCACACCATGAGGTTCAGTTGGACTCCAGGGTAGACCAACTGATGTACATCCTGAACCGCCCCATGGTGACTGGCCGACTAGCATGGTGGGCGGTGATTCTCCAGTAGTTTGATATCAGGTTCGTACCTTAGAAGGCCATTAAGGGATTGGCGTTGGAAGACTTTTTAGCTGCCCATCCAACATCTGCAGATCAATCCCTGGACTTGGATTTTCTGGATGAGATGATCCTCTCAGTCGATCATGTCGTCCCGTGTTGGAAAATTCATTTCGATGATGCCTCCTAGAGCCCCACCAGTAAGAGGCTCCATGATCCTATTCTCAACAGAGTGGGCCTGGGTATTGTTTTCTTTACCCTGGCGCAAGCCATCCTGCCATACTCGTTCCTGTTTTCAGAAGGCTGTATGATCAACGAGGCAGAGTACCAGGCTCTCATCACCGGCCTCGAGTTGGCCCTTGAGATCGACGTGCCCCATATACATGTAAAAGGATATTTCGAGCCGGTAATCAAACAGGTCAATGACGACTATGTCGTCAGGAAGTCGGAGCTTGTACCATTTCTGGAGTACACCCTCTGCCTAATGGCCCAGTTCTCTTCTTGACCAGAGATTACCCTTGTCCCACGGTCACGGAATAGTCAAGAAGATGCCTTGGCTGGCTTAGCCGCGTCGCTTGCAGAACCCGAGCAAGATGATTTGATCATACATGTGGCACACTGGAGAGTCATTACCCCCATCACCCAAGAGGAAAATGATGGCCTGTGGGTAAGTCATCTCACCACCGGACCCTCTACATCAGGGGTCCCGGGTTCGTCAGACACAGTTGATGAAGCCACTCCCAACTGGAGGGCACCTTTTGTCGAGTATCTCCAAAATGGTCACCTTCCGGACGACCGGGCCAAGAGCGAGCGAATCCGATGCCGCACGCTACAATTTACCCTCCATAGTAGCCCGAGTCTTGAACAGATCCTTTATAAGCGGAGCTTCGATGGAGTCGTCCTCCATTGCATTCAAGGAGTAGAGATTCCTCAAGTTATGCAAGAGGTTCACACCGGTTCCTGTGGCGCCCATCAAGTTGGGCTGACGCTGTCCCATCAAATCTAGAGGTTGGGGTACTTCTGGCCCTCTATGATCCATGATAGTATTGGGTATGCCAAGAGATTCCACGCGTTCCAAGTTCATGCCATCTTTCTGCATCGGCCGCCGGAGCCCCTCCACCCCACCAAGTACTCTTGGCCATTTTCGGTATGGGGACTTGATGTAGTGGGACCATATCCACCGGCAACATCCCGCCAGTGTAGGTTCATCCTGACTGCTACATATTTCTTCTCCAAGTGGGCAGAGGTAGTTCCACTCAAAGAGATCAAGGCCCATTCCATCGTCGACTTTGTGAGATACAATATTATCCACCGGTTTGGGGTCCCTCACGCCGTCCTCACCGATAACGGCACTAACTTCCGAGCGGCTGAACTGAAGAAATTGTACTCCAAGTACGACATCCGTTCGAACCATAACTCCCACTACCACGCACAGGCAAATGGACAGATCAAAGCGTTCAACAAAACCCTCTCTAACATTTTGTAGAAGACGGTTGGTTAGAACAAGAAAAGTTGGCCGGACAAGCTCCCTAATGCTCTCTAGGCTTATCGGATGACGACTCGGAACACTACCCAGGTGACCCCATATTCCCTGGTGTATGGAGATGAGGCCATCCTACCCATTGAGATCTAGCTGCCACTGTTATGCACTGCAATCTATGATCACCAGACATCAGATGAGGTTGCTGAAATCCGTCTAGCTGAATTAGAAGCACTGGACGAGAACCGGCTTCATGCCCTGCACAATCTGGAAAGGCATCAGGATAAGATAGCAAGGGCCTTCAACAAGAAGGTTCGTCTCTGTTCTTTTCTACAGGGCGACCTAGTACTGTCCCTTCGAGCACCAATGATCCCCGGTAGGAAACCTCCCAAGTTAGAACCCAAGTGGGAAGGGCCTTATATCATCCATAAGGTTTACCCAAATGGAGCACACTCCTTGGTGACCACAGATGGAGAGCGCATAACTCCTTCCACCAATGCCAAGATCCTCAAGCGATACTTTTCCTAGGGAAAAAGGGTCCTACAAAACCTTAAACTGCATCTTCGTCCTACAAGACGATAAACTGCAAAATGGACCAAGCTCTATGACCTTAAACTAAGATCTCCCCCCATCCTTACTACAATACATTAAACTGCAAGCCAGTCAGGCCTTCCTGACCGAGGCTCAGCCTCAGGCCCCTTGGCCTCCTCGGGGCCCTGGCCCCCTTCCTTACTGTAAGACGTTAAACTGCAAGCCAGTCAGGCCTTCCTGACTGAGGCTCAGCCTCTGGCCCCTTGTCCTGCGTCGACTCTGGCTCTCTAATGGGATTGTACGGTGTGGTGTGGGATTACGTCCTCATCCATGCCGGGTTACCCGCCATACCGTACATATACCCAGTTGAGACACATTTCTCGTCCAGAACAATGCTAAACCACGCCTCAAGAACTATGTGTGGCTTGATTCCCATCTTAATGGGATACGTAGGAACGCTCGGACGCCTCGTCTTGAGCCCAGCCCCAAGATTTTCTCTTCCACTATCCCCCTGGGAGTAGTTTCCTTGGAGGATATTTGTGTAGAAAGGAGTAGGATTTCTTAGCCCTGCTCATACAACCCCACTCATACAAGGATTGTAAGGGTTGCACCATGTGCCCACTCCCGTTCTTCTATCCTTCCACGTCCTCACCGCATGACGCTAAACTGCATGGCCTTCAAGAACTACGTATGGCTTGATTCCCATCCTAATGGGATACGTAGGAACGCCCTGGCATTTCTTCTGTTGGCCCATCCCAAAAGCCAAAATCTTCCCCTCGGGTCAAGATATATGGCAGGGTGCACACTTTTACCCCAACTCACATCGAGCAAGCCCTGACCCGGCTGCACGTCCCCCTTGGAGATGTTTGCCTCTTTCATGGATGGATACAACTATGCTTTACCCACTCCTTGAATGGGATTCCATCATTTTTTCACACCCGAAGGGACCCCCATGAACGGCCTGGATACTACGCCCAAGGCCTCTCCTACCGATATGGGCCAACTCCCCCAAGGGTTTTCTAGCAACAAGCCGATACAAGTCCCGCGTTGCATATTTGGTCAATGGTCGACGCTCATTTTTTGCTCCCATATCAGGTCACCATATGAAGGCTATGTTTCGGACATGGTCAACAGTGTCCTGGATCTTCGGGTTTACCCCGAGATTTCCCAAACATCGAGTGCAGTGATTCATTCTACCCCATTCCGAAGTGACAAACTTCCCCCCGGGTGGTGCTAGCGGTCGGGCCCACGGCCCCGATTCCCCTATATGGGGTGTATGGTGTGGTGTGGGACTATGTCCTCATTCACATCGGAATCATGTACCATGTCGTACGCCTTCCCTTATGAGGCCCAGCCTCAAGCCCCTTGGCCTCCTCGTGTCCCCGACCCCCGTCCTCATGTAAGACATTAAACTGCAAACCAGTCAGGTGTTCCTAACTGATGCCTGACCTTAGGCCCATTGTCCTTCTCAGGCCCCTCCGCCCAACCTCTTACCCGGGGTGTACAGTGTGGTGTGGGACTATTTCCTCATTCACGCCGGGATCATGTACCATGTCGTACGCCTTCCCTTACGAGGCCCAGCCTTAGGCCCCTTGTCCTTTTCGGGCCCCAACCCTCGTCCTCACGACATGACGTTAAACCGCAAGTAGGTCAGGCCTTCCTGACCAATGCCTAACCATCAGGCCGCTAGGCCTTTTCGGGCCCCGGCCCAGGTCCTCTCTTATAGGAGTGTATGGTGTGGCGTGAGATTATTTTCTCATTCACATCGGTTTATTCTCCGTACCATACACCTCCCTTGTTTGGGGGTATTACTCCCCCCTCGTCCCGTATGATGTTAAACTACATCTAGAGAACTACGTGTGGCTTGATTCCCATCCTCATGGGATACGTAGGACCACCTGAATGTCTAGGATTCGGGTCCAGCCCCATCTCTCGGGAATCTTCATCCCACCTTGGCCCCTTGGTCTACCCTTCCTCCATGAGAGGATTATATGGTGTGGTGTGGGACTATGTCCTCATTCACGTCGGTCTTGCAATTACCACGCCATGTACCTCTCCCTCCTGAGTTGTTTCGTCGACCCTTTTCGGTGGTTCAACAATGTGCCTAATGGGACTCTGGTTTATTACCTGGAATGCCAAACTTTACTCGGACACATCCGCACCTTCTTTCCAGGCTTTGTGTATCCCTGCATCAGGGCTTCCATCATCTTTCACACCCGGAGGGACCCCCAAGAATGGCCTGGATACTACTCCCAAGGGATCTCCTACCATTACGGGCCAACGCCCCCGAGGGTTTCGAACAATAAATAAATAAAATCCCACATTGCGAATATGGTCAGTGGTTGATGCTCGTTTGTTGTTCCCACCTCAGGCTAACGCGATATGAACGCTGCGTTTCCACCATGGTTAACAGTTTTCCTCTATCGCCACACCAACCCATTAAGCCCCAAATGTTAGGTACACAATTCACACCCATCATCACATCATCGTGTCCAAGTAGAGTCTCGGAACTCTTGGTACTTTTCCTCCGTGCACATCTGCACGTTCGAGAAACAAGCCACGTCAAAGGTGTCCTTCGGGGCTCTCTACCAACACCCCTTTGATGGGCGCCCCAAGTATTGTGATAAGGATACCCCCCCTTGTTTCCCACACCAATTTTAACTCACGTGGGCTTAGGTATCGGGTTGACGTCTGCGCTAACATGGGAAGTTGTTACCATTCATGGTCCGAGCTCTAAGACCAAAAAACAATGATCCATCTAGAACTACATTCAGCTTGATTCCCATCCTCATGGGATACGTAGGACCGCCTGGATGCCTTGTCTTTGGGTCCAGCCCATTTAGGGAGCTAGTCTCTCCCCCCTGTTTCACCTCTTACCTCTATATAGGCCCCTTGACATAAGGTCTCCCTCTCCGAGTGGCGTACAATGTGACGTGGGATCATGTCTCCATCAATCATGGTTTATAACACTAAACACATTCCCCCGCCTAGCATCGCCTCTACTACGTCTGTGCTGCATGACGATAAAATGCATGTTTGTTCCTGTGACACGACCCTAAACTGTGTCATTATCATCCTGGCCGCACGACGAAAAACGGCACTGCATTGTGATGACCTCGTTATAGAGGACATCATGTTGGGTATTGGTCACGTGCCATGCCATTTGTCAATGCCTATCACGGCTTGATTCTTGTGGTGACACCACGGCCTAATACTCTAGGCCTGTCGCTTCACAAAAAAAACCCAAAACCACTCACCTTAAAGGAAAAACAAAATTTATCAAATTCCGCTTCTTTTAGTGAAAGGGCCACACCCGCACTCCCCTTTTCCCCTGGAACTGGTATCTTACCATGTCACCTTTCAGAACTATGTATGGATTGATTCTCATCCTCACGAGATATGTAGGAGCGCCTGGGTACTTCACCGCGGGCCCAGCCTAACCTCTATTTTCGGTCCCTCGACTCGAGCATTTCCCCAGAGAACGCATGGTAAGTAGGGCTTAGGTCCTCATTCACGTCAGGTTTTGTTGCCATGTGTCCCCTGCCCCCTTTACCCATTTATGGACTAAGATCCATCTAGAACTACATTCAGCTTGATTCCTATCCTAATGGGATACGTAGGAATGCCCAGACCTCCTGTCTTTGGGTCCAACTTGAATTCAGCTAATTTGCCTCTCTGGTCCTTCCATCGGGACCCCGACTATGGGACTGCGAGGCGTAGTGCGGGATTATGTCCTCATTCACGTCAGGTTTGAAATAGATACACCACGGACACCCCATTCTGATAGGTAGCCCTCATATTCCTTATCCTGCATGACATTAAAAGGCACCCTCCAGAACTACGTATGGCTTGATTCCCATCCTCATGGGATACGTAGAGACACCCTGGTATTTTTCCTAGGGTCCAGCCCATAGAAATCATTAATCCCATACTTCCCCTTTCCTGCCCCCTGGTCGGACCCCTCACTAGAGAGGCCCTGTCCCAAAGAAGGAAGGACCCATGACCAAACCAACGCACCCATCTGGTGTACTCCCACCACGGTGGTGTAACTACCTAAGTGTTGGATTCTGTTCGGAAAAAACATCATTCCATATTCCACACTTTGTGTGCCCCTTATTCGGACCCTCGTCCCCTTTCATGTCTGACGGGACCCCTTAATGGCCTGGTCTCATGCTGCATCGGCTCACCTACCGTCCTGGTCCAACATTACGGAAGACTGGTCATGTTTGTAAGGACCCCCTAACAGTATGGATGTTTGGCCTATGGTCCGCCAACTGTCCTGGGTCAATGTCCCAAAATATTGACCGAAATTATTTGTGACATGGTCCCGTGTTTCGAACATGGTCAACGGTTGACCCTCATTTTTGTCCCCATTACAGGCTAACGCAGTAAGGATACCACTTCTCCACCATGGTTAACAGTTGTCCTTTATTGTCACGCCATCCCCACAGTGCTTTGAATTTTGGGCATCATAATTCACACTTCCCATTTCCGTCTGTTCGGACTGATTCCAGTGCCCCTGGTGTTGCACCGTTCGTGCATGAGGGCACGCTGAAGAAACGGTAATTCGGCTGTTCTGAAAAGTTCCTTCTCCGGTCAGGCCTCTCCCATATTTTGTAAATCCGGACTGGTAATCCAAATCCCGGATGCCCGGATCATGGTCTACACTCCTATGTCAGGTGGGACAAGAAGGCAACGATCTCCTATTTCTCACATCGGTTTCAACCCACACGGGCTTGGAGAATTATCACCGAACATCCTGCAAACATTGTAGGGATTTAACGAGGCGATTCAAACAGTTGAAATCGTGCGCGCTACGAAATTCAAAATAAAGAAAGAAGAAATTGAAGCACGAAAGTATCAATAAAAGGTTGTTGGTTTGTTACAATACCCGGGGGTCGACTCCCCACAAGGACGGGTTGACCCCATCAAAAGAGCACTGCAGCTCTGCCACCCGTTGGCTTGTGGCATCCAAGGCTTGCTACCACTGACTCAACTCCCGCTCCTCCTCATCAGCGGCGGGGCGCAGTTCGTCAACCTTGGCTCTGGCCCTCTCTACCTCAGCCTGAATGACAACAACCTTTTCAGAAGCCTACCTCATAAGCTCCTCTACCTCTGCCAGCTGGGCCTTCAACCGGGAGATCAGATCTGATTGCGCATTAAGAGAGACTGAGTGCTCATCCGCCCGGGTCTGCAGCTGTTGGACCTTGCTTTTAGCCTCCCAGAGCTTCGTGATGTTTTTCGCCTTCCTCCGCTGCCAGCCCACACTGAGCCCACAATCATGTTCCCGGATCTTCTCAGCCATAATATCTCGGACGAGCGCGTGGTGATGTTGGGAATCCACTCCCCCAGCGCATAGTTCGCGTAACCGCGAGAAGAGTCTGTCCATTTCAGCCAGCCATAGCACTTGGTGGGTGTCCTTGATGAAGCGTGTGATTAACTTCCACGACCGGCGGCAGACTATGCTGCTGTCTTCCTCATCGGAGGCCGTTTCGTCCCAGTCTGCGCGATTGGCAGGCTCATATGCAGGATACGCCTGCAGGAAGTCCTCGGCGGGATATGCATCTGGCGTTGAATCCGGCGCGACATCTAGCGCCAAAGAAGGTGCGATAGGAGTAGGACTGGCCGACCGATCCTCTTCATCGGAGTCCACCTCGATGACCTCAGGCACGACCCTACTGGTGGTCCTACCGACGATGATGTGTGTTGCAGCTCGGGGAGATGGGGGGACTATCACCACCATCACCGGCATGCCCCTAGAACGGATGACACCAGACATCCCGACTAGCCTTGTCGCAGCATCCCATGCTAGTCGGAGAACTGTACAACAAAGAGGGACATAAACGTTAGTTGGAACAGTCTACATATGATGACAAGGAAACCGGTAGAGGAAACTTACGAAGATCGACCTCCTGGTTCTTCCCTTGAGGCGGTACTGACGGGACCCCGAGGAAAGGCCCTCTGTATACTGGTGGATGGTCTGGAGATTCCAGAGGAGCCACCTCGGGTGCTCTGGTCCCACCAGACACGGAACCAGATGCAGCCATAAGCACGGGTTCTGAAGGTCCTGCATCATCACCCGTCGGGGGGTGAGAACGAGGCCTGCGAACAAGTTCCTCCTGCATGGCTCAAACATCGGTGATAAGTGCATAGTGGCCCATGAACGGACCATAAGGAAAGAAGTTCAGAATGCTACCTCGAGAGCCTCTGCGAAATTTTCGGAATCTGAGCCTTGATCTCCGGCCACGCCCTCCTCTAACGGGCTCCCTCCTCCAGCCTCATCCTCCTGAGAGGAGTCCCCTGACTCTTCCAGCAGGGGGAAGCGTTCCCTCAGATCGGCGGCTGACAACTGTGGGGGGACCGTTCGATTCAGCAGTACCCTCACCCGGTCTTTCATTGGGCGAGGGACACCACTAGGGTGAACGTAATCATCCAGCTTGCCCAAGTATTGCTCTGCCTCCACCGGAGACGCCATGAAACCAGCCCGGACTAGGCCTATGCCCGGTAATTCCATCCCTAGGCGATTCAAGTGCGCCCATATCTCGGGTGGGCTGAGGAATTGCCGGTTGACATCCCAAATATCCCAGGATTCCAGGAAGATGACATCCTCTGCCATGTCGATATGATGCAACCGCTTCCCCGGAGACTGAGTGGAAATCCTACGAAATCCCCTCGGTGGCTACCCGTCTGGATGGACCTGCTCTTCCGGAATCACCGGATCCTCCGCTGCGGCCACACCCTCACCCGGTGCGTGTCTCGCCGCCATGGCATCCCCGCCACCACGAGATGCCCTATCTGCCTTCCGACCCTGACCTTGAGATAGAACAGGCCCACCATCACCGACCCGAATAGTTGGCTGCTTCAGCATCTCCCCTGGGTAAGTAGCTTCCCAACTAATGGCATACTCCCTCACCAATCTGAAAGCGGCAGTGGATGGAGGCAATGCAATTTGCATCTTCCCATCTTCCCGTGTGAACATGATCCACATATGCCTCATCACACACGGGTGCTCCTCGTGACGCACCTCCCAGTAGACCTGCGGGATTAGCCGCTGGAGGCACCAGAACTGCATCGCAAACCGATGCGGGGTGTACGGTTCGCATAGTGGCTCATGATCCACTCGTTCCACCAAAACTCCGCCTCGAAAGGCCAGGAGGTAAGCTTGATGTTATTCCGTTCCCTGCCCGTCGTCAGTAAGTATCCCTGTCAGCAATGGGAAGGGGTGGAAATTAAACTCATCCGCCCTCCACACCCGATTCAGCACCATCGGCACGGTTAGATTGAACGGGAACCTCCTGGCCGCATTCAGGATGGAGGGGTGGAAGTCTGATCCCGGCGGCGAAATAGGGTTTGGATACTCATAGATCCCCCTGATGTGCACTGCGATCCACCCATACAGGAGGTGGAAGGGCCTGCATATCCTTGGCGGCTTCTTTACCTTACTAATGTGCCACAACATTCTGTACAGCTTGGCGAGCATTGGAATCCCCAGATTGACCCGCTGCCCCATGGCCAACAAGGACGCCATAATAAATGAGCTGGGTCGCACCCCCATGCTTGTATCCCTCACCGGTAGGATCCAACCGTAGATGAGAGCCGCGATGAATGCCGCCAGCCTGACTATCAGCTGTTGTTCAGTGCTGACACTGAAACCCCAAGTCTTCCATTTTATGTCCTCCAAGTCCCACCAATACAAGTGCCCCTTACCCCGTTGGGCCGCCCTCGGACAAGTTCGAGGCCTCGGAGGGATCTCTCGATTCTCTGGGAAATTCAGGAAGCACTTGAACCATCTCTTAATGTGGACATCCCTCACTGCCTCCTTGTCTTCTCCAGAGACGAGTGCCATCAGCACTGACGCCAGTCACGACATATTCTCTGTATCCTCCCACGTGCTCATGACAGGGAGGAACTCATCATACATGACCCCCAAGATCGGAACCCCAGAAATCTGGTGGACATCCCACATGCTGATGCCCACCTACCCGTGGTGCAAGTGAAAGGTATTGCTCCTAGACGACCATCTTATCAGCAATTCTGGCATCAGTTGTTTCTGTTGGTAAATGCGGAATTGGGAGGACCATGCCGCCTCATATAACCCCACTCTCCTCAGCTCGGCCCCAAATTCCTTGCATGAGGTGCCTACCCAGTAAGCCCAGGCCCAATCATCAGTAAAGTTGCCGCCCTGGCGCAGGTCCCACTCATCGGACCATCCTTTCTTCGAATCCTGCAAAGCCGCCTTCAGCATGGTACGATAGAGAGGAGGGGACGTCTCCAGTTGTAGTGACTTCCCATCAATATCGTTCACATGGTTGTAGATACACTTAGCGATGATGGGTGTGAAGTCCTCCTGCGCATGACCATCGGCCACCCTGAACCATTGGTGCTGACATGGCGTGCTCCTAAACCAGCAAGCTGGTTCGTCCCTACTCGCCTCAGGGATGAAGACGTCATCCCTCAACCCGAAGTCATACAATGGAAGCTTCTTACACTGCGGATAATTCTTCTGACCCTCCGATAGCATATTTGTCAAAGAAATGTTGTCCGAGTGGCTTCAGACCATCTCCCCAAGGCCTGGACAGTTGGCCATCTCATTTTGACGGGCGACATCTGCAAGCACACCAATACAGCTTCTTGATGGGCCATTTCGGTTCCGGCACTCGGAAAAGAATTTTTTTCAGAACGGATCGCGAAGCTGGATCGCGAAGCCGTCTTTCAAAGGTCGGTTGCGAGACCAAGCTGCGGAGTCTGACCTAGGTCGACAAGTAGGAGTCCGCTTGGCGCGATTGCGGAGTCAGAGACCCGCTGTTCTCTGCGAAGATCGATTCACGGAGAGCATGAGTGGAGTACGCAGAGCATTGCGAAATCGAGAGCACCAAAGGACAAGAAAATCGTGTGAAGACAAAAGAGGTAGACCCCCCTATTTATAGGCGGCGACCCCAGAGTATCGTGGTGCGCCCCGCCCGCACGGAGCATCGCGGCGCATCCGGATCCGTGGCCCCGGTCAGCACCGCGGGCCCCCATTGCTAAGTTGCATCGTGAACCACCGACAATTTTGGCGATTTTCCATCATACTTCGACCCTTCAGCCTGCCGCAGCTCCAATTCTGATGGGGGGAATTTTTTGGTGCCAAAATATTGCACGAAAGGAAGGGACAAAAAAGATGTCCCGCATGCTACCTCACGAAGCACCGATGCAAAGCACCCGAGCATCGCGGTCCCGCGAAGCTCCGGAGGCCATAACTCTCCGCGAATGAATTTGACGTTATCGAGCCCGCAACGAAGCTCCAGAGGCGGTAACTCTCCGCGAACGAATTTGACGTTCGTGAGCCCACAGCGAAGCTCCGAAGGCGGTACCTCTATGTGAACGAATGTGACGTTCGCGAGCCCGCCGCGAAGAACTTGAGGCACTGCGAGAGTTAGGCTTCGTGGCGCCCCTTGCCTATAAATACTGGGCTCCCCCTGAGTCCAGGAGACAGAAAATCCGACCTTTTGGCTTCTCCTCTCCCGAATCGCGAAGCACCCTTTGCCCTCGAGAATCATGAGATCCGCGAGGTACTTCTACTTCACGTGACGCCTTCGCTTTGTCTCGTTTTGATCCCCTCTTCCAAGAGGGACTCCCTTCGCGAAGCTCAAGGGCATTCGCGAAGGAGGGGGATTCCCAAGGGAACCCGGGCAGCCGCGGAGCGTTTACGCTTCGCAAAACTCCCAACCTGTACTAGTGATACCTATGCTAAGGTAGGATCGCTACACATCGTGAAGCACACTGCTTCGTAGCACCCTACTTCGCGTGGCACCTCTTCTTCGCAAGGAAGTGCTCCACGAATACTGTTCTACTTCGCGAAGCACCCTCCACTCACACCTATGCCCCATGCTAAGGCCAAGGAACTCCGCTTCGTGAAGCACACTCCTTTGGTTGGCAATTCCGCTTCCAGTGCGACCCTCCAGGTATGCACGATGTGATTTCAAAGTCCCACAGACAATAATACTCATAGCGTTGCTTCACCTAATGCTTCTTCGCATAGGCACGCTAACGACTATTTATTCCTCGCATAGCCACACTAACGTGGACCCCTTGATGGTTCGCTCTACAACCCCTCTTGACAACGGCCTTACTGGTACCTTCCATCCCCCAAGAAGAAAATTTTACCAGTTATGTATGTCCTAGGGATGTGGAGTGAACCCGCCTCATCCGAGCTGCAGGACGTTAAACTGCCAAGCACCACGTCCTCAACACATGACGTTAAACTATGACCTGACCTCGTGACTCGCACGAAGGGTCTCCCTAGCTCGAACATTTTTTACGCCACTCGTCTCCACGGGAGTGGAATCACCCCTCCACTTGGAGTGGAGTATCTTCTCAGGAGAAGGGCGACCCTAGTTCCCCAACGGATGGCTGCACCCTTGCATCTCCATACTTCCCCACTACCAAGGTCAGTGGAGGGTGTGATAGGGAACGAGGCATCTCCCATCATTGGTCCCAAATCCCTCTTTCGCTGCACTTTGTCGCACTTTGGGCCTCCATCCTGGGGTAAGTCCCAGCACTAATGGTCCACCTAACGTGTAAGCCCCTCTTCGCTTCTCACAGACGCACCCTTCACGGTGTGATCGTCAGGTCCTTACTGTCTCTTGTTTCTCACACCAAGCATGACTCATGTGGGCTTAGACTTGGCATTGGCCATGACAATACTTCATCTAGCATGACGTTAAACTGCATGCCCTCGTCCAGCCTGACATTAAACTGCATGCCCTCGTCCATCATGACGTTAAACTGCATGCCCTCATCAAGCATGACGTTAAACTACATTCCCTCATCCAGCATGACGTTAAACTCCATGCCCTCGTCCAGCATGATGTTAAACTGTATGTCGTCATCCAGCGTGACGTTAAACTGCACAACCATTTGAACTACGAGGTCTTTGATCCATGTCAAGGCGTGGTACGTAGGAAGCCTCCATGAGGTTCAAGCCCACCCATCATCTAATTCATGTAGAGTTCTATCTTCATCCAGCATGACATTAAACTGCATTCCAGTCTGACGGTAAGCCGTTGTCACCACCTGAACTACGAGGACTTTGATCCGTGTCAAGGCATGGTACGTAGGAAGCCTCCCTAAGGTTCAATCCCAATAATCATAGGCCCAAACCGTCTCATTGTCGGTGTGTCAAGCCCCCATTTTCAATCCGAACTATGAGGACTTTGATCCATGCCAAGGCATGGTACGTAGGAAGCCTATCTGAGGTTCAATCCCATCCCCCTTTAGACCAAGGTCCCTCATTCTTCATGTCGGTTCGCCGACACCCACCATCCGATCTACGAGGACTTTGATCCATGTAAAGGCTTGGTACATAGGAAGACTTCACAAGGTTCAAGCCCACCACTACCGGACCCCTGGGTCTACTTTCACGTCGGTTCACTGATGAAACCCGAACTACGAGGTCTTTGATCCATGTCAAGGCATGGTACGTAGGAAGCCTCCCCGAGGTTCAAGCCCATCTCTCATTGGACCAAGGTCCACCTTCACATAGGTTCGTTGACAAATTCCATCACTTGAACTACGAGGTCTTTGATCCATGTCAAGGCATGGTACGTAGGAAGCCTCCCCGAGGTTCAAGCCCATCTCTCATTGAACCAAGGTCCACCATCACGTCGGTTCGCTGACGAATTCCATCATTTGAACTACGAGGTCATTGATCCAAGTCAAGGCATGGTACGTAGGAAGCCTTCCAGAGGTTCAATCCCACCACCCATGTGGACCCCCAAGTTCACCTTCACGTCGGTTTGCTGACGAAGCCCCTCTGAACTACGTGGTCTTTGATCCATGTCACGACATGGTACGTAGGAAGCCTCCACGAGGTCCAAGACCACCACCACTAGGACTCTCCTGGTCCTCCTCATTCACGTTGGCCTTCCAATGTGAAACCTGAACTACATGGTCTTTGATCCATGTCACGGCATGGTACGTAGGAAGCCTCTCAGAGGTTCAAGTCCACCACCTGTTGGTCACTCCGACCTTCTTCACATCAGTTCATCGACACTCGGGCAACCTAGTGTGTAAGCCCCACACCATTTGGACCAAGTTCCACCTTCGTGTTAGTTCACTGACGCATCGGACCAAGGCCCACCTTCTCTTTGGATCGCTGACAACATCCATAGGACCAAGGTTCACCTTCATGCCGGTTCACCGGCACCATCCCAAACTACGTGGACTTTGATTCCCTGCCATGGGGATACGTAGGAGGTCTCTTCGAGGCTCAAGCATAACTTCACCATCGCCCTTGAGATGGTCCCCTGCCATTCCCCCCTCCACTTCATTCATCCCTCCATCATCCACCCTGATTCTCACCCGGACCGTCATATCCCGGTGAGACCATGTCGGTCCGCTCCTCTTCACAGCCGCCCATGGGCTAGTACCGGTATCGGCACCCCTCCAAGGGAAATCCCTCAATCCGATCCATTTTAGCTAATGCTCTGATCAGGCTGATCCATATCTGCTAGACGTTAAACTCGCGGCATGCCTTTTGTTAAACACATGAAGCTGAGGAAAACCTCAGATATATGTCTATGGCATATAATTCCCCATGCTCGATGTGGGATACCTCGGGCTGCCACACCCTCGAGAAGCCCTATGACAAGGGACAAAAGACAGACATGCCGGTTACCCAGCATCCAGACACGCTACTGATGCCTCAACGTGACTACTCCCCCGGCTGAATGTTGCTACCCTGATCGGACCCTTTGGAATGTCCCGACAGAAGCAGTGTAATTAACCGACGTCCATGGAAACATGGCACTGGGAAGAGTTTCACGAACAACGTATTAAATATATGAGGGAGACCCGGACTAGGTGATGAGTTCTGAGGAGGAATCCACAGAAGGAAGAACCAACATCCCATCATCCCGTTTCGATCAAGGAGCAGATGTCCCTGAATAAGGAGCGAATGCCACCCGCCTTTGGAAAGTGGGAATGCAGGGTAACAGTGCAGCACGTCCTCCTCCGCGAATGGACAGATGCGCGCGCCCCGACGAAAGCGTCGGAAACAACACCATTAAATTTTTTGTCTTAATTCACCATTGTTAGAGAATAACCAATAAAGTGTCTTCTCCCATGGAAAAAACACTTAACATCTAGTGGATAATGATATTAAATAAAATTTAATGTCACTAGTTATTATGTTTAAAAAATAAATAACACTTTGCGAGATAAATGTTTCTTACTCTAGAAGATATGGAAACATCCAACACTGAATAATTACATTATTTTGAAATCTTTCATCTATATAAACTGTTCTTTATACTTCGGTTACTATCCTCACAATAGGTGAAATTAACTATGCTTCCATAAATCTATAAAAATCTATCATCTCATTCTCCTTACACAATTTATAGAGATACCTAATTAAAAACAAATTCAACTATAAATTTTCATAAAGTTAAAGGTAGGGTAAGATTTATGGTAAGACTTACATGGAAAAATTTTTCATCATGTTGATGCCCAACATATATATATTTAAAAGCTCTATGATATCATTTTTCAAAATCCCCATATTCATTACACGCCCAAAAACATCAACTTCCATTGAAATGTCATAAGAACCTGACAAAAAAGTAAAATATATTGAAAATATATGAAGATTACTAGAATATGTATCTAATGTAATATCCCTTTTTATTTGTTGTTTTCTATAAAGTATTTCATTGGCTTTAATGTATTATTATAAATAAATATATAAATATATTAACTTTAAAAATTTCAAAACAAATTTATTAAAAAATAATATGAAATATAATATATACACATTACTCTATGTTAATATTTCACATAAGTCCGGATGTCCAAACTAAAAAGTGGTCGATACTTTGTAAAACTGTTCTCACCTCACCTATAGGTAATGGTACTGTAGTTGAAATATCTATAATATCTTGTACAGTGACCTTATGATGCTCTATCTATAACTTTTGTTGATGAATGGTATATCTATTATGATCTCTCATCCTGTATACAAAAATAATATAATAATGATCATTAACATATAACTCACAGAAACAGGGAAGCTATAGAATAGGGGGTGTAGGAGTAGGTTAAAATGTGGGTTTTATAGGCGGAGGTAGAGGAGTGGTAGCTACTGGCAGAGGTTGATGAGTGGAATCTATAGTGTGAAATTGTATTTTCTTTCCTACAAACAAAGACTGTACCAATGCTATAAACTTATCCTTTATCTTCACATTAATATTATGAACATCAGACTCCAAGGATTCTATTTTTTATAAATACCCTCCATTGATGAAGTTGAGGAACGTGGTAACAATTTTTCACTAATACACCTATGGAGTATCCTCATACAAGACCTGAGTGTTTGGTCTTTCCAAATGCTACATATAAAATATCCAACCTCCCCTAAACTAAAATACCCCCTGTGTTTTCTTCTCCTCAAGAGAATCCTGTATGAATTATTTTAAAAATTCTATAATGATTCAAAATATATAAAGAATTGAATTATAATAAATAAAAAAGTAAATAAAAAATCCTCTTCCAATTATCTTAGTTGCAACCTAAAATTATTCTGTAAGATATTTCCCTTTTTTTCCATTTGGTAACTCTTCCATTTTTCATGTCTAGCTTAGGGTGGAGGGGAAAACTCTCCAAAGATTAAAGACTCTACTCTTTGTTTTTGAAAATTTTCATCCACTACTTTTTCTTCTAATAATGTATGCCCTCCCCAAGTTAAAGTTTGAGGTTATACATTTCCATATTGGATCACTTGATGATATCTCCAAGATTATTTTTAATTAAGAATAAAAAATATTTAAAAATATCATTAATATAAGAAAAATTCTAAAATTTTACATTGAACATCCAAAAAATTCTTCTTTTATTATACTTTCAAATAATTTTTTCCAAGTGTCTTCATTTATAAAATGATATATATCACATAGATTATGATTTTTCTTTGACCAAAAAAAAATTAGATGTGAGGGTTGATTTGAAGTCTATACCTCTCCTAGAATCCATTGTTAAACATTTCCAATTAACTCCTCCAGTGTTAGGTATATCATATGTTATCTGATAAGACTGGGGAAAACATATATTACTATAAATATATCCAGACTTGTAAAATAATAAAAAATTAGTTTACCAAAATTGTCTCCCATAACTAAGATAGTGTTAATATGTCAACACATCTCTAATTATTAATAAAATAATGAATTTTCTTTTACCCAAAACTAGTAGAAAAATATTCAATAGTTTTTCATTTGGACCTCTTGTAATATCATTGTCTTCAAATTCCACCACTATCCTTTGGTCCTGGCGATGAGAAACTGAAACTTTTGTTAAACATGTGTCAAAACATTTACCTACCCTCGAAATCTTCTTTAGCTTTGTGAGTGTATATTCCTCTTGTAAATAAGTATGGGGATCATCAAGAGAAGCATGTTCACATTCCTCTATATAGGTATGTGTAAGATCCTCTCTAGAAGCATGTTTTTATACAGATGATTGATCTTTCATTATCCATCAAATCAAAGAAACAACCATTTAGTACACAATAATACAAATTCATCTATTAAAATAATAATTTAAATAAAAAATGAAATATTACGAAACAAAAAAGTGAAAAAACATAACAAATTATTATTCATATTTTTTATTGTTAAATAAAATTGTAACAATGGTAATTGTATACGAAATTTCATGTAAATAACTGAAAACAAATCCAAATGTTTTGTATGAATATTAAAAATTTTCCAACATAATAAATAATTTTTTTACACAAAAAAGAATATTTTTTCAATATTATAGTATAAAATATATTTTTTAATTTAACATATTAGTTTTAAAATAATTTTATCTCAAAAAAATCAATAAATATATAAGTTACATTGTAACGCCCCGACTTCAGTTACCCAGAGTCGGTGCATTATTACATAACATTGGCATGATCACAAGAAAGATCAAATCTCGAAAGACCGATTGGTTTAGTAGCCTTGGAAACACTAGATATATTCATAAGTTTTACATTACATCATAAAATGAAAAACTACTACAACAACATAATGTTTCCACAATCCACACTATTAAACCCTCATAAAATCCCTGCAGGTCATTCATAACTTACTTCTTCACATCCTGGGAAAAATAAAACATAGAAAAGGGGTGAGCTCAAATGCCCAGTAAGGATAACAATATAGTGGAAACTTTCATAAATAAGAATAAACATTTAAGGCAATGTATAACTAAAACAAAAGCCTTTTAAATATGAACATTCAACATGGTATGGCATAAATAAAATGAAATAATGCCATTTACTTATTCACATGGATATTCTACTAATCGAATAATCACATGCAAAAATCAATAACCACTTTCATAATGTTGGAATGCATAATGCCAGACTATCATAACCACATAGCCAAGGCCTCGTGCCAAGACTACAAATAAGATTTTGTCAAGGCCTTGTTCCAAGACACTAGTTTGTCTCATGAGACCTACCGATGCATCGAGGAGCTATAGCGGGCTCCACCCGTCACTTACTAAGTCCAATGCATTCCCATATGAAAAGGTTTAAACATAACATAAACATTCGTATTAAAACTAGCATACGAAATGTCAATAATTTCACCATAAACTATGAATGGTATAAAAATAGCACATCCATAGTCAAACATATCACAAAACCTTCAATAAAATATAGAAGCTTAGTATTACAATAAATCAACTTCAAATAAGCGTAAAATCCATCAAAGGATGTTGACATAGATGAAATCAAAATTCTTTTTAAAGAAATATCTCTTTTTATTTTGAAATCATTTAAGATCCATATAAAATAAAACATTTTCTTTGAAAATATTCTTATAAGCTTGTAAGGGAAGTTTTGAAGATTTTATAATGGCGGAAATTAGCCGCACCCGCCGTATAAGTTAAAAAAACATTCTTACCTTAATTCTGTCGAAAAGGTTAAAAAGGGACCTTGTTTTGAAAACGAAGGAAAGATTCCGTTATAAACCACTTATAAAAGTCAAAAAGGGTATAAATGACATTAACTCATATTCTAGTAAATAGTAAAAATGTTTTGAAATACATTTTTAAGAAACATGGATGTGGATGATAAAGAGATCCCAGTAGATTATTACATATAAACAACCTCGGATAATGAAGAGATTGTGAAATAACCCTTACCTTGTACTTTTCCTTGGTTGGGGTAGGTTAACCTCCTGTATAATAGTGAAATAATTGTTACTAAATTATACAAGAATCATATACATTAATATGATATCATATATGATCTTTTAATATTGATTTGATAATAATATCTTAGTATTATCGCTGTTTCGGGTGTGAACTTACTTGTTTGCTTTTGTATGTTTTGTTACGTAAGACATGTTTGTAAAGGATAAGTTGTATATTATTCAAATCCAGAATGGTATAAAGTCCTTAAACATCATTTTTAAATCATCAAATGATAATTATACTTGAATGGATACGATGGAAAATGAATCTCATCGCGTTCGTGGAGACGGTAGTCCGTACGTACGCACGAACGCTACTTCCATTTAATTTTTATTTTAAAAGAATCGAATACAAATGATACATAGGTATATTACTATTCCAGTATAATATAATATTTTATATATGTTACTTAAGTTCATTAACACCATCCTTTATACATTCCATGTGTGGTATGAACGAGTCATATCATTTTAAGGGGGCGGTAGTCCGCACTTCCTCAAATGAAATTATCGTATATATATACAACATGAAACGAATAATGGTATGAAATAAAATGGAATTACAGAAGCTTATATATAAAATATATATCATTAACATCATATTTAATTACAGTTCCATCATAATGGCCACCATGAGAGGCGGTAAGATGTATTTGAACAATCATCGTTTCGTGAGGCGTTAGTTTGCCATCCACAGAAACATTATGTTCATCATCCATTAGATGGAGTTGTGTGTATGTGTAGTTTGAATCCTTCTTATAACAACATCCTACTATATTGAGGATACTGGTGTTCTTACAAAAGAATGGAAATAAAAAGAGTTTGGGGGTTGAAGAAGCAAAATAAATGAAAATAATTTAAGAAAAATCGTTACCTTTAATTTAGGTAACTCACTTTGGTTGGAACCAAAGGACTTGTTGAAATGCTTTCTGCCTAAGGGTAAGCTTCAAGGAGGAGGAGAGGGATGTGGGGAGATTAGTTGGGCAGAGTTTGGACGAGCCAAGTGGCTTGAGAGGTGTGAGGAATGAGTAGAAGTGGTCTCCTTTTATAAGGGAGAGGAGGGGCTCTTTAGGAAAGTGTGAAAGTATTACTTTATAATATATTTGTATTCGGTTTATAATGGTCCAAAAATCATTTAGGTCGAAGATAAGATGACTCATATTCTAAATAACATCAACCAATAAGAATTGGACAGGTTTTAGATAATATTTTAATCATTATAATCTTATTTATTTAAATGATTTATTAATGAGGTAAACATTGCATCATTATTGTGTCATTAATAATTTAACTTATTTGATGTCTAAAAATTATAAATAAAATATCATTATGTAGGTAATCTTTTTAGCTTTCTAATGAATATTTATAATCGAAAATGCAACATGTATAACCCTATGTAAAAATTGTTCTTCTAAAAGATGTAAGCTTATTCCATTTTTATTTTTATTTTAACTTTATTAATATAATGTGTCCCTACCACATACAAGTGGATCCAAGGGGTCCTCAAATTGACCCAAGGATGCCCATGGTCGGGTATGTGTCCACCAATAAGGTTAGGACACGTTTTAGGGTAATTTTGTATTATTATAATATTATTTTTTAACCCTTATTTACCGGATTTACCCTTTAACCATGGTAAATAAAATATTTACCACAGTAACTATTCAAAATGTCTAAAAATAAAAGTTACCTATTTACACAATTTGAACATCCTGATTCCAAATATGGAATCCATTTTCCTAAATTCAAAACACAGAAGTGGAAGAAATTAATTTAAAATTAATCCCCGCTGTCAAAACAAAAAGCGTGTTTTTAAGAGGTAATAACTATCAAAAGATTGACACTTGTTTATGTTCGGTTTAATTGTAAAATTATGTCCAATGACCAACATTATATTAAATGGTAAAAATATATTATAAATATACTTTAAAACCACTCAAATTCACAATTTATCACTATTAATTATTTTGATTAAAAAAGTTGTTTTTAATTAAAATTTAGTAATTTTCACTATTCATCAAAATATGAAAGTTATCCGAAATGTACCAAAATTTCACCCTAGGATAATTTTGATATTCCGAATCCAAAAATGAAGTCCATTTTCAAATATAAAATATATATAATTTCAAAAAGTAGGTATTATTATTCACAACGGCTAGTTTAATTAGTTGTGGTGTGTGTTAGAACTCGAGGTTGCGTACAACACACGCTATCGCATTATTCGAAGGGAAACGTACCGTAGAAGCTTGGGGTGTTACATTCTCCCCTCCTTCAAATAATTGCGTCCTCGCAATTTCTAGGGTATTACTGCATAAAAAGACTCGGGTGGTTTTTCATCATAAGTTCCTCGGGTTCCCACGTTGCCTCTTCCATCTTATGATTTCTCCACAAAACTTTTACCAGACGCGTCGTCCGGTTTCTCAGTACTTGTTCTCTCGTATCAAGAATCTTGACGGGCTCTTCGCAATAAGACAGATCGGGTTCCAGTTCTAATTCCTCATAGGTGAGTACATGCGTTGGGTCAGGCATGTATTTTCTCAACAGAGATACGTGGAACACATCGTGAACTTTGGAGAGACTTGGCGGCATTGCCAATCGGTAAGCTACAGCCCCAATTCGTTCTAGAATTTCGAAAGGTCCGATGTACCTGGGACTCAATTTACCTTTCTTACCAAAACGTATGACTCCCTTCCATGGAGATACCTTTAGGAAAACATGATCACCGACTTGAAATTCCAAATCCTTCCTTCGATTATCGGCATAGCTCTTCTGCCTACTTTGAGATGCCTTGATGTGATTTTGGATTACTTTCGCCTTTTCCACCGTTTCCTCCACCAGTTCTGGGCCTACAAGTTTTCTTTCACCAACGTCATCCCAACAGGTTGGTGTACGACATCTCTTTCCGTATAACGCTTCATATGGTGCCATCTGAATACTCGAATGGAAGCTATTGTTATAGGAAAATTCTACCAGAGGTAAATATTGATCCCACATACCCGGAAAGTCAAGTGAGCAAGATCTCAACATGTCTTCTAAGGTTTGAATAGTCCGTTCTGATTATCCGTCTGTCTGAGGGTGGTAAGCAGTGCTCAAATTAAGTTCAGTATCCAGGGATTTCTGAAGACTTTTCCAAAATCTTGAAGTAAAACGGGGGTCACGATCAGAAACAATCGATAGGGGTACTCCATGAAGTCTCACAACTTCATTAATATATAGTCTTGCTAGACGTTCCAGGGGTAGATCTTCTCTTATAGCAAGAAAATGTGCTGACTTGGTAAGACGATCAACAATCACCCATATTGCATCATTCCTTCTAGGATTCTTTGGTAGCCCCATGACAAAGCCCATCGTAACATTGTCCCATTTCCACTCTGGTATGGGAAGAGGTTGCATGACTCCTCCAGGCTGTTGCCTTCCAGCTTTCACTTGTTGACAAACCATACATCTTGACACAAAATCAGCAATCTCCCTCTTCATGTTGTCCCACCAAAAATGTTCCTTCAAATCTCTATACATTTTGGTGCTCCCAGGGTGTATAGAGAAATTGGAACTATGAGCATCATCCAGCAATTCCCTTTTTAGATCAGGTATATTGGGAACACAAAGTCTCTTCCCGAATTTCAAAATTCCATCTTCATACACAAAGTCTCTCAATCTCCCATCATTCACAGCTTTAATCTTCTTCTGAAATTCTTCATCATCGTTCTGAGAACTCTTAATCCTTTCTAGTAAAGATGGTTTGGCAACCATTTGAAAAAGCATTGATGTTTCACCTTCCCTGGTTATTCCCATGTCCATCTTCACTAGATCCATGAAAATTGGATCCCTTTCAATTCTCATCATGTTCAGAACTCCATGGTCTTTTCTGCTCAAAGCATCTGCTACTTTGTTTGCTTTCCCCGGGTGGTAGTGTATCGTGCAATCATAATCCTTGAGTAATTCAAGCCATCTCCTTTGCCTCATGTTGAGTTCTTTTTGTGAGAAAATATACTTCAAACTCTTGTGATCAGTATAAATCTCACATTTTCACCATAGAGGTAGTGCCTCCATATCTTCAAAGCAAAGATCACTGCTGCTAACTCGAGATCATGAGTAGGATAGTTTTGTTCATGAATTTTCAACTGTCGTGATGCATAGGCAATAACTCTATCATTTTGCATAAGGACACAACCAAGTCCTTTCTTCGATGCATCACTATAAATAACGAACCCATCATTCCCCGATGGTAAAGTCAATATAGGAGCATTGACTAATCTTCTCTTCAGTTCTTCGAAACATTCTTCACACTCTTTTGTCCAAACAAATTTTACCCCTTTACGTGTGAGCTTCGTTAATGGGTTAGCCAATCGGGCAAAATTCTGGACGAAACGTCGATAATAACCTGCCAAACCAATAAAACTGCGTACCTCAGTTATACTCGTAGGTGCTGGCCATTCTTGGATTGCATTGGTCTTAGAAGGATCAACAGAGATTCCATATTTAGAGACAATATGGCCGAGAAAAGAAATCTCCTGAAGCCAGAATTCGCACTTGCTAAACTTCCCATATAATTCATGCCTCCTCAGAGTCTTCAAGATAATGCGCAAGTGATTTTCATGATCTTCGTAGGTTTTGGAGTATACCAAGATATCATCAATAAATACCACCACAAATTCATCGAGATACTCCTTGAAAACTCTATTCATCAGATCCATGAACACAGAGGGTGCATTAGTCAATCCAAACGGAATTACAGTAAACTCGTAATGCCCGTACCTGGTTCGAAATGCTGTCTTCGGAATGTCTTCCTTCTTCACACACAACTGATGGTATCCAGATCGAAGGTCAATCTTTGAAAAGTATTGTGCTCCATGCAGTTGGTCAAATAAATCATCAATACGAGGTAGGGGATACTTGTTCTTTATCGTTATAGCATTGATCTCCCTGTAGTCGATACATAACCTCATAGATCCATCTTTATTTTTAACAAAAAGAACAGGGGCTCCCCATGGAGAAACACTAGGGCGAATAAATCCCTTATTACTCAATTCCTCTAGTTGTTTCTTTAGTTCGACTAACTCTACAGTGGCCATTCTATAAGGGGTCTTCGATATAGGCCTTGATCCAGGAATCAAATCAATAGAAAACTCAACTTCTCGTTCTGGAGGATGTCCAGGTAAATCTTCCGGAAATACATCTACAAATTCTTTCACAACAGGTACATCCTCTATTTGAACATTCCTTTCCTCACCGACAGTTATTTCATTCTCTTCCTCCCCAATAATTGAATTAAGTTGAGCTGTTGGGGGTGGATCTAAATAAGAATTAGGTGGTGACGATTCTGCTCTAAAAATAAGGTGCTCCTTATCATTATCATCAAGAATCGTAACCTCTTTCTTCTTACAATAAATCTTCGCATCATAGTCCGAAAGCCAGTCCATACCGAGGATTATATCAAACTCAATCATAGGTATGACGATGAAATCAGCAGATAAAGAAAATTTATGTGCTCTAATGGGGACTGATTCACAAAACTTTGTTGCAACGATACTTCCCTTAGGAGTTTTAACAGACAACTCCCTTATTAAATCAAATTGGAAATATCTAATTTTCTTAGCAAACTGGGAAGATATGAAACAATGCGATGATCCAGAATCAAATAATGCATTTTCTAAACTTGAGGAAACCATTAAATTACCTGCCACCACGTCTTTCGGAGCTTCTACCTCAGCAGTAGTGATAGCATAAGCCTGGCCTTGATCCCTTGGCCTTTTCGGAGGTAAGTTCTCCTGACGCTTAGGGCATGCAATTGCATAATGCCCCATCTCCCTGCAATTGTAGCACTGAACGTTGGTAGCTTCCTTCTTCCCCTTGCAATCATGAGCTTGGTGGCCTTTTTCACCACACTTGTAACAGACTCCCATTCCCTTCAAGCAAGTACCAGGATATTTCTTCCCGCATTTACCACAAGATGGATATTCAACCTTTCCCTTCTTCCCCTTATTTCCATTCCCAGATTGATCAGCAGGTCTCTTCTTCTCTTGCTTTGCTTTAAAGTCATAAGACTTAGAGAATTCCTTTTCGGTCTTGATAGCACATGAGACAATGTCTTCGTACGATGAAAAGGATTGTGAGACTAATGCTCGACGGAGAAATGGTTTTAACCCATCAAAGAAACGATCAATCTTACTTCTTGGGTTGCGAATATAATCTCCAGCATACCTTGCTAACCTTGTAAAGTTAGCCTCATACTTTGTGACATTATCATCCTCCTTTTGTCTCAGACTCAGAAATTGCCTTTCCATATCTGCTCGATGGTCGCGAGGAAAGTATTTTTCTAAAAACAGATCTTTGAACTCCCTCCATTCCATGTTTGATACTTCATCATCTTCCTTCATGTTTTGAATCAATGACCACCATTGATCAGCATCTCCAGTGAGGCGGTAAACTGCCATGGTAACTTTTTCCCTTTCACTACTCCCCAAAGCCTGAAATATTTTCTCTAGGGAAAATATCCATTGCTCAGCTACTAAGGGATTTGTACTCCCATTGAACGTTGGTGGTTGTTGTCTCATGAATCGATCTAACATTGATCCTCCACGCTGCGGATCAGGGTGCTCCATACGGGTAAGGTTATTATTCATAACCTGAGTAAGTTGTCCCAGTACGGTGATTAGCTAATCAGCACCAGTTGCATCACCAGCCCCACTATAATTATCTTGAGCAGGAGGGCAATCCCTACATGGAGTGCGTGCATTGATACGGTTTCCATTTCTTCCACTAGGCGCCATTTCTAAACAATGGCATAAACTAGATCAGTTTATGAATCAAAATACATAATCCCATACTTATAAAACACTAAACATAAATTGAACTATCTATGGATATAATCCATAATCATAAATATGTTTTCTTTGAGGAATTATATACTCATAAACCCTTCATAATGATTTGTAAAGAAAGTGAGAGTTATCTTAAGCATATCCCCCGGGAGTGTCGTAACCAAGAGTGCAGCAAGGCCCGTTGTCGTGCACCAGTTCCCGTTCGAGTCTAGCTCAAAGCGGTGTTTTCGGGTTTTACCCCTAGGTACATCTGTGCCAGAGCTGCCTCTACCTGCTCGTATCCAGACAGGGATGTATTGCTCGGAAAACTCACAAAGTCTCTACAATACCAAAATTCTAGGAAGTTCTTCTATACTAATCCTCAAAGTTCATCTTAGGTCTATGTGCTCTAATCAGAGTTTATCTAAATCTAGCTTCCAAGGTTTGTACTAAACTTCCTCTGATACCAACTGTAACGCCCCGACCTCAGTTACCCAGAGTCGGTGCATTATTACATAACATTGGCATGATCACAAGAAAGATCAAATCTCGAAAGACCGATTGGTTTAGTAGCCTTGGAAACACTAGATATATTCATAAGTTTTACATTACATCATAAAATGAAAAACTACTACAACAACATAATGTTTCCACAATCCACACTATTAAACCCTCATAAAATCCCTGCAGGTCATTCATAACTTACTTCTTCACATCCTGGGAAAAATAAAACATAGAAAAAGGGTGATCTCAAATGCCCAGTAAGGATAACAATATAGCGGAAACTTTCATAAATAAGAATAAACATTTAAGGCAATGTATAACTAAAACAAAAGCCTTTTAAATATGAACTTTCAACATGGTATGGCATAAATAAAATGAAATAATGCCATTTACTTATTCACATGGATATTCTACTAATCGAATAATCACATGCAAAAATCAATAACCACTTTCATAATGTTGGAATGCATAATGCCAGACTATCATAACCACATAGCCAAGGCCTCGTGCCAAGACTACAAATAAGATTTTTTCAAGGCCTTGTGCCAAGACACTAGTTTGTCTCATGAGACCTACCGATGCATCGAGGAGCTATAGCGGGCTCCACCCGTCACTTACTAAGTCCAATGCATTCCCATATGAAAAGGTTTAAACATAACATAAACATTCGTATTAAAACTAGCATACGAAATGTCAATAATTTCACCATAAACTATGAATGGTATAAAAATAGCACATCCATAGTCAAACATATCACAAAACCTTCAATACAATATATAAGCTTAGTATTACAATAAATCAACTTCAAATAAGCGTAAAATCCATCAAAGGATGTTGACATAGATGAAATCAAAATTCTTTTTAAAGAAATATCTCTTTTTATTTTGAAATCATTTAAGATCCATATAAAATAAAACATTTTCTTTGAAAATATTCTTATAAGCTTGTAAGGGAAGTTTTGAAGATTTTATAATGGCGGAAATTAGCCGCACCCGCCGTATAAGTTAAAAAAACATTCTTACCTTAATTCTGTCGAAAAGGTTAAAAAGGGACCTTGTTTTGAAAACGAAGGAAAGATTCCTTTATAAACCACTTATAAAAGTCAAAAAGGGTATAAATGACATTAACTCATATTCTAGTAAATAGTAAAAATGTTTTGAAATACATTTTTAAGAAACATGGATGTGGATGATAAAGAGATCCCAGTAGATTATTACATATAAACAACCTCGGATAATGAAGAGATTGTGAAATAACCCTTACCTTGTAATTTTCCTTGGTTGGGGTAGGTTAACCTCCTGTATAATAGTGAAATAATTGTTACTAAATTATACAAGAATCATATACATTAATATGATATCATATATGATCTTTTAATATTGATTTGATAATAATATCTTAGTATTATCGCTGTTTCGGGTGTGAACTTACTTGTTTGCTTTTGTATGTTTTGTTACGTAAGACATGTTTGTAAATGATAAGTTGTATATTATTCAAATCCAGAATGGTATCAAGTCCTTAAACATCATTTTTAAATCATCAAATGATAATTATACTTGAATGGATACGATGGAAAATGAATCTCATCGCGTTCGTGGAGACGGTAGTCCGTACGTACGCACGAACGCTACTTCCATTTAATTTTTATTTTAAAAGAATCGAATACAAATGATACATAGGTATATTACTATTCCAGTATAATATAATATTTTATATATGTTACTTAAGTTCATTAACACCATCCTTTATACTTTCCATGTGTGGTATGAACGAGTCATATCATTTTAAGGGGGCGGTAGTCCGCACTTCCTCAAATGAAATTATCGTATGTATATACAACATGAAACGAATAATGGTATGAAATAAAATGGAATTACATAAGCTTATATATAAAATATATATCATTAACATCATATTTAATTACAGTGCCATCATAATGGCCACCATGAGAGGCGGTAATATGTATTTGAACAATCATCGTTTCGTGAGGCGTTAGTTTTCCATCCACAGAAACATTATGTTCATCATCCATTAGATGGAGTTGTGTGTATGTGTAGTTTGAATCCTTCTTATAACAACATCCTAGTATATTGAGGATACTGGTGTTGTTACAAAAGAAAGGAAATAAAAAGAGTTTGGGGGTTGAAGAAGCAAAATAAATGAAAATAATTTAAGAAAAATCGTTACCTTTAATTTAGGTAACTCACTTTGGTTGGAACCAAAGGACTTGTTGAAATGCTTTCTGCCTAAGGGTAAGCTTCAAGGAGGAGGAGAGGGATGTGGGGAGCTTATTTGGGCAGAGTTTGGACGAGCCAAGTGGCTTGTTAGGTGTGAGGAATGAGTAGAAGTGGTCTCCCTTTATAAGGGAGAGGAGGGGCTCTTTAGGAAAGTGTGAAAGTATTACTTTATAATATATTTTTATTCGGTTTATAATGGTCCAAAAATAATTGAGGTCAAAGATAAGATGACTCATATTCTAAATAACATCAACCAATAAGAATTGGACAGGTTTTAGATAATATTTTAATCATTATAATCTTATTTATTTAAATGATTTATTAATGAGGTAAACATTGCATCATTATTGTGTCATTAATAATTTAAATTATTTGATGTCTAAAAATTATAAATAAAATATCATTATGTAGGAAATCTTTTTAGCTTTCTAATGAATATTTATAATCGAAAATGCAACATGTATAACCCTATGTAAAAATTGTTCTTCTAAAAGATGTAAGCTTATGCCATTTTTATTTTTATTTTAACTTTATTAATATAATGTGTCCCTACCACATACAAGTGGATCCAAGGGGTCCCCAAATTGACCCAAGGATGCCCATGTTCGGGTATGTGTCCACCAATAAGGTTAGGACACGTTTTAGGGTAATTTTGTATTATTATAATATTATTTTTTAACCCTTATTTATCGGATTTACCCTTTAACCATGGTAAATAAAATATTTACCACAGTAACTATTCAAAATGTCTAAAAATAAAAGTTACATATTTACACAATTTGAACATCCTGATTCCAAATATGGAATCCATTTTCCTAAATTCAAAACACAGAAGTGGCAGAAATTAATTTAAAATTAATTCCCGCTGTCAAAACAAAAAGCGTGTTTTTAAGAGGTAATAACTATCAAAAGATTGACATTTGTTTATGTTCGGTTTAATTGTAAAATTATGTCCAATGACCAACATTATATTAAATGGTAAAAATATATTATAAATATACTTTAAAACCACTCAAATTCACAATTTATCACTATTAATTATTTTGATTAAAAAAGTTGTTTTTAATTAAAATTTAGTAATTTTCACTATTCATCAAAATATGAAAGTTATCCGAAATGTACCAAAATTTCACCCTAGGATAATTTTGATATTCCGAATCCAAAAATGAAGTACATTTTCAAATATAAAATATATATAATTTCAAAAAGTAGGTATTATTATTCACAACGGCTAGTTTAATTAGTTGTGGTGTGTGTTAGAACTCGAGGTTGCGTACAACACACGCTATCGCATTATTCGAAGGGAAACGTACCGTAGAAGCTTGGGGTGTTACATACATGATGTTAAAAATGGTAAATTAAACTAACTAAACTAAAATAAAAAAACATTTTAAATTACTAGTATTAATAAAAAGAAATATTAACTTATCTTACATTTTATTGAATTTATAAAAACAATTGAGAAAATATATATGTTACCTCTAATATTATGAATTTACTAAATTACTGTTTTCCCAAATTACTTTTTCATGATCATTCCTTACAACGTGCTTATCATTGTTATATGTTGATCTTTCCATGAATGTAGGGATCTCACATAAATCAGCATCTTCTTCATGTTGATCAAAACCAACATATTTATTTTTCCATGTAAAAAAATAGACCACTAAATATTGGATTGATCAAGAACATATAATTTTCTTTCATGTATTTTCATTAAAAAGGGATTAGTTTTGTTTTTAAATCTATTTTGATTAAAAACTGTCATTCCAAAGTCATTGTGTCTATAATTGTTGTTATTGATAAATAATTTGTGGTTAAACACTAGATATTTAAATTTAATGTAATCAACTTCCCATATTTCTCCAATGAATCCATAATATGCACTTGATGCATAAATTGGGTTTTTTCATTAGAACTTGAAAAAATCATTACTTTTTTGAACACCAATACACCACTATTCTTAACTGCACCTCTATTATCCTGATACTTCTTATGAAATGTATAGCCATTAATTTCATATTAAGACCATGTTGTCACATATAAACATAAACCACCCCCTAACCATCTTATTTTTTCTTGATGCATCTAATCTACCAAGAACAGTCTTTTTAAACCATGGAAAAAATAGTTTTTTTATGCTCCTTCAAAATCCAAATTCCCTTTCTTATTTGGATGAAATTGTTTCAACACATTAATATGAAATGTTATATATGGTTGAGTATCATCAATTCCATTAAATATGAATAAATGAACCTTATTTATCTATTCACCATATAAATATTTGACTTTAAAACCATGAATCCCCTTTCTTCCATAATTAACTGGTTCATGGTGTGATAGAGGAAAACTAATGTGCCCCACCGTAGACATGTAGCTTGTACAAAACTCAGGGACCTCATCTGAAATATACTTTTCAACAATTGAGGATTTAGGTTAATATGGATTCTTAAAATGCCGGTTCAATATCTTCTAATACCTTTCAAAAGGATATATGAAACGTAGATATACAGGTGTGTAAAACATTATTTCTTAAGCCAAATGAACCATTAAATGAAAAATTATATAAAAAAAGATGGAGGAAAATAAATTTCCAATTGAAAATGTATATAAATTGATTAATTTTTAAAAATATTCAAAGAATTTAGATCAATCACTCTATTATAAATTGAATTGAAAAAATAACACACCTTTATGATAGTCTTTCTGACATAGATGTGTGGTATTTTATGCAATTAAACCACTAGAAGTTGTTGCATCATGATGTGAAAATCATGATATTTCACACCTACCAACTTCAAATCCAATAAAGAAACAAAATTTTTTACATTTGAAGAGTAACCCTATGACACTTTGACATCATGAAGACACTGAAAAAAGCCAATTTTATCCCCCTTGGATAATGTATGACATGCTGGGGGAAGCAATGTTCACCATACATCTAGAGTGGTATATAACTCCAAATATATTCCCATTGAGAGTAAGTCCAATCATGCATTAAACCTATCTTTTTTATTTAATTTAATACATAATAATGTTCCAACCAAAATTTCATAGATATTATTCTCCATGTGCATGAAATCAATGTTTTGATTCACCTCATGATATCTCCAACATGGTAGCTCAATAAAATATTGGCCATTTCGTCCAAATATTTCTATCATTACTAAATATATGTGTCTTTGCAAATGAAACATTAAGGATTTGTACCCTGTCAAAATACTAATCAGTAGATAAAGGTTTTGGAGAAATATCAAACTCTTTTGATCCATTTAATGCCTTTTTATTCTTCAATAAGAGTTATCCATAGGAAAAATCTTTATATGATCTATATATACTGCTTTTCCCCATGATTCAATTTATAATTTGAAGTCTATTGTTCACAATTTGGATATTTTTTATGACCCTTAATACTGTATCCATAAAAATATCTATTCACTGGGATGTCATATATAGTGAACATAATCATTACATGTAGTTGAAAATATTCAATTTTAGAAGAATCATACAACCTAATACCATAATCCCATAAGATTTTAAAATAATAAATTAATGGTTATAGGAAAATTTCAATATCATTTATGGGATGTTTCTTTTTAGAGATCAGTAAACTAAACATGACATATTTGCGCTTCAAAAAATATTTAGGAGAAAAGTTTTAAATTACCAATAAAGTTATCCACGAACTATATTTTCTACTAAGAATTCAATATGGATTCCTTCCATTCGTGCATAGTCCAAGTCTATGATTTCTAAATTTATTTCCAAATTTATAATACATGTGATCTATTTCATTCCACTATGGATAGTCATATGGATGACATATTTTTTGATCACATATTCGCTCACCAGTATGCTATCTTAAACTTTTTACATAATGTGAATTAGAAAATAAAATTTCTAAACCAGGAATTATTAGAAGATACCAAAATACCTTGGCAATGGTCTCTATATCTCTAAATTAGACTATTATTTTTCTTTCAACTTATAACATTATGTCCCACATTTCGGACACTTTGATAGAAATTCATATTCCTTCTAATATAGCACACAATAATTCAATAAGGGATGTATTTTTTCTACCCTAATCCCATAGAGAATAGTATTTTATTCTCTTTATAATGTGAATCATAAAGATCATTGTATTTAATAATAATATATTTCAAAAATTGTAGAAAATCAGTAAAACTTTTATCCATCCAACTATGGTTTTCCTTCACATTATTCAATATTAACAATGAAAATAAAACATTAAAATTTTAACAACTAGGATACAATAGTTTTTTAGCATCACTATAAATACACTCAATTGTTGTTTCATTCTCAGTTTCCACTTCTTCAATATAAGGAATCATTTCTTCAATTTCATCAGATCTACCATCTTGAAAAGCATCGTCATCAAAAGATCAGAAATTCTACCCAGTTTCCCCATGCCAAATCCAATGGTTATAACTCAGATTAAAAACATGAAAAATTAAATGATCTTTGGTCTCCCTAATTTTCCACCTCTTCATATTTAAACATTTCAGGCATGGATAAAAAACATGTCATTTTTTGGAAAATTTCATTTAAAAAATACCAAATAAGTATCAACACCTTACTCATACTCATCACACATTCGATGTGCCATAATCCAACATCAACTCATTATTACATATAAAAAATATAAAAAATATATATATTGTTAATATAAAGAAATTTTATATTTCTATGAAATATTCCATAATTTAAAAGTGACCTAATTTTGAAAAATAAAACAAATATATGCGTATTTGAAAATTATAATTATAAATTCAATATAATAATGGAAGAAAAGTTAAAATATAAATGATAATTCAAAAAAATATATGCATGGAAATAACTAAAAAGAGAAAATATAGTTTTATAATCCTATTTTATATTTATATGAAATATTCCCTAATCTGAAAGTAACATAATTTTGAAATATAAATCAAATATATGTGTTTCCCTTAGAAAGCGTGTTCTGGTTAGGAATAACTATTTCTAAACAGTTTCGAATGGATTTGTTTATGGAACTAGAAAAAAATCAAAAGTTCTATATTCAATGGTACATGGATTCAAATTCCAAGAACTCATTTGGGATTTGACCCACGATTCTTAAGAACTCTCATTGGCCGAGAGGATGGGAGGTGGGGCACATCAAACCATTTTGAGGGTTATTATTGCCTAATACGGGACTCTCTTATAGATTTTAGATTTTTTCGTGAATCCTTATTAATTTTCCAATAAAAATGTAGGTTTCCAATAAAATTTTATTCCAATTATTAATATGTGTTGAATTTAGAGTCATCTTTATGGATTCGAGGTTCTTCATCAATGGAAACATCTGTATGTTTTCGGGGTTCTCTGTAAACAGTATCCTCTTACATACTACTTATAGATTCTTTAGTAGTTGTCATGATAATGTTGGTTTTTAAGACAATCAGTGGGGTACTCTAGACATGATGGTCATCTAGGTAGATGAATTCCACTCTTTAATTTATAGTAATTTTGGGAGATGTCACTTTACTCTGAATTTTATTGTCATCCATGTAGACATAGGTTACTATAGAGTTTTTCATCATCCAGGGAGATGAAAGTTGTTTTGATGTTGGGATCATACCCATAGGTGGGATACCTACATATCCTAATGAGAGGAATCATAACTCTCATAGTTGGGTCCCACTTAATGGGACACAACATTCCTTTTAAGATCATGTGATAAGGAGCTAACCATAGAGTTCAATTTTTGTGTGGTAAGCACATCTAGGTGGAAGGTGCCTAGTAAATGCTTAGTGTGGTTCTTATGTCAAAACTCCCCAATTAATTTGGAAGGAATACGAAACTCCAAGCTAAATTAGACCCTTCCTATAATGTGGTCCAGAGAAAAAAAAATTAATTTTGGGTGTTGGGTTTGAACCTCAACGAGGTTCCCTACGTATCCCATTTGAATCAGAATCAATGCCCACATTGTTCGGTATGTCTCATTGCAGAGTATGACCCTTTGAGAGAAATCAGAAGGGGAATTATCATAAAGAGTACACCTTTATAATAAGGTCTATGAAATATTCTGTAACATATAGAGATTTAGGGTTGAATTCATTTGGGGCATAATCCTAATGAGTATGCCTGGATTAAGGGAATTAGTGTTGGTTTATTGATGAAAATGTCTAGTGAGCTTGAGCCCTAGGGAATGTATTGCTACGTATCCCAATTATGGTGGGAATCAGATTTCTCCTAGTTCATTCATTTTTTAGATTATACCTAGGATGAAGCCCATTGAGAGTGCTAAGTTGGGGCTTACTTTTGAAAATATTACCCTAGTAAATTGGTGTTTTGATTGGGACTATCTTTTTAGAATGATGTCCCTTGATATTTTTCCTTAGGTAGGTTTCCTACATATCTTAATTATGGAAGGAATCAGTGTTCTTATAGTTTAATAAATGAGGTGGAATTTCATGGTTGATGTGATGATCACGAATTTCAAATCCCACACGAGTCATGCTCTATGGAGAAACAAGATGATGTGAATGATTCAACAAACCACACACTTTCTCCTCTGATGATGGTATAGGCCTAGCCTATGGTGAAAGAAGCTGGGGTGATGATTGATGAGGGACTAAAGCAATGAACATATCAATGTGAAATAAATGTGAAGGTTATTGGGTCCATCCCAAAAGGATAGGGGCTTACTCTAGGAGGGATACCCTTGGATTGGTCCTAGGAGAGGAGGGAACCTTTTCCTTTATCAATGGAAAAGAAAGATTGATCATCACTCTCCCTATTGGGAACCAGAGGCACTAGGTCATAAAGAGGAGAATGGGAGGAAATAGTCATATCCTTGAAATCCAAGATTGGGAACTCCCCAACATTTTCCCTAAGAGAAGGGTCCATAAGAGTATAGATATTCAAACCTATAGAAATCCCTATAATCCTAACCATTTGGTCGGATAAGTGTGGGAATCCTCTGATCGTAGATATAAAAACCCAAATTGGAGATAGACTAATGTGCCTTTCCCAAATGTTTTGTAAATATGGAGGTCTTGGTGGAGGATTAAACATATTCCCTTTTCAGTCACGGGAGACAATGAAGGAGATTCCCTTATGCTACTGGCTATGAAAGAGGATTTATTAAAGTCTTGTGTAGGTTAAAGGGATGTGGTGAACTAATACAAGTAAACTCAGTTAAGTGGTGTGTAAGTATGTGGCATGAAACTAGACTTCAGTAAATTGGTTTCACCATAAGTGATGCACAACCAGGATTACTATACTTGGGAGAGACTTGATTAAAGTCTTCAAGATTATTCATAGGTATTCCCTAATGTGGGGAGCACGTCTTTCTACTTGTGGAAGTGTGGTAGAACATGTAATCTTAAATTATGGGTTTTGGTGATTGAGTCATGAAAGTGTTGTTAATTTTTTTAACACTTGTAGAACCTAATTCTCACTATCCACCATTAATTCCCTCGCTTTTTTATAAATCTACCTTGGAGGCTTTGGAGGACTTGGGTGAAGCACTAGAGAGACTAGACTCGAAATTTGGATTTAGGGAAATTCATCTATACAAATAAGGACCCCATAGGTCTATTTATATTGAAAAAAGATACCTTGGACAAAGGAGACATGGCGTGAAATTGGGTAGCATGTAAGTGAGGGGAACACAAGTGAGGGGTGCACAATTACTTGTGTACCACTCGTGATTCATACTACCTTTGTCGAACCAAATCTTGTGATTTTGTAAAATTTTATATTTTCTATATATTTTATCCGCATTCTTTAAATTCATTTCCTTTTATCACTTTTTCATCCATGTGATGGAAAAAACTATTAACAAAATCTTTTACTCAAGATTGGATCCTAATGAAAAGATGGTCTAATGGTGAGTTAAAAAGGGATGAAAAAGGAAATGGGTTGTGCAAGATTCTAGGTTGTTACACAATATGGTGGTGCACAAGTAAGCTTCCTCATCTATATATAGGGGCTTAACTTCAGTGAAAATCACAAAGGATTTAGAAAATTTATCTCTCTACATGAATGTGAAATGCACTGATGTTTTTTTGCTAAATTTTTTATTATTTATGGAGTGTATTAGGTATAATACTTGAACACCCAACCATGAGAGACATAGTTGTGGGCCATATTATTACTTATACATCTTAATACATTTGTCAATTTTTCGTGAATTTTGATATTTTTTAAAAATGAACCATGGCTGAAATGAATTTTGATATTTCTTTGTAGGTTCAAGGAATCCAAAGAGAATCGAAACTACTGATTAGTTATCTAGAAAGTGAATTGATGATATGATGATGATAAATGAAAATGATTACTACGATGTCTGTAAAACCACTCTTCCTAAACTGGTGAGGTATCTAAAGAAGTATCAGCATGATTTATCATGGAGTATTAATCTACCACATTACAGTTATGGAAATCTATAGACATCTAAAAAGATATCCCAATACAAAAAAGAGAGGTTTTCCTAAAACCTTTTGGCCAGCACTAGATAAAAGAGAGTTTCAAACCTATTGGTATGAATCAAATTCCAAAATTTCTTTCAAGACACATCTTGCGGGTTTCTTAACCATGTGGTTGAGTTTATATTTGTGGCCTCTCAAAGATTCCAAGGGTGGTGTAAGGTCTAGAACTTTTTTTATAGAGGCCAAGCACAAAGAAAGAAATTGGTGGGGTTTTATACCCATATCCTTTCAAATATTCATAGGTTATTATTGCATACCGATGGAGGGAATTATCATTTTCAAATAGCAGGACCATTCCATGTTTTATGGGGATGGATTGCATCTCATTTCAGAACCTATGCTGTCCAAAGTGGGATCCAAGTCCCTGGAGGTTTGTCCCAACCATATGTTTAATATTTCTCTTGTATTTATCCATTTTCCATGAAACCAATTGAAATTAGGATAATTGTAATTATGTTCAAGTAATTCCACATCTTTTCGTATGGGAATATTCCAATGGGATGATTTGTCGATGACGAGATGGACAACTTTGAGCCGAGGGTGTATATGATAGCTTGTTGGGATAGTGTACTAGAAATATGGATTCACTGTGAAATTATATGTGAGGCCTATGAACCTTATATATTTTAATGTAATTTTAAATGCTTGCAAAAAAATATTGTGTCTCCTCCAGTTCATGTTAGACTAGAACATCATCTGATGGTTTCTCGATAACTATGGTTGCTGAAAACCATGGAGAAGATAGGGGAAATGTTTAGTTTACCCATAGTTGATACAGAATGTTGGTTGACCATCAATAATTCTAATACTTGGGTTGAATCATACCCTGAAGGGGTGCTAATCCAAGTTGTTCCTCTGGTATGAGTAAAGAAAAGACCAGGAAAGAACTTTCTCATTTGGAAGGTGCTTCCTCTCCTTTAGAAGCTAAATCATCAGAATCATGGGATAAGGATGATAAGGATTCTAACTCACTAAATTGACCTCGCACAGGATAAAATCAACCCACTAGAGTCATGTTTTCTACACCAGCATCACCAGTTGATGTTTCACTATGGTAATCCATTCGACACTGCTAAGTAGAGAAGCTCATTCCCCTTTCCCATCCACCATCTTGGAAAACAGTAATTATGAATCCTATCATATCTAAGACTAAATGATCGCCCTCACAGGATAATGGATTTTATTATGAATATGTATTACTAGAGTATGTTCAAACATGGTAGATCTTGTATTGTGATGCTAAAACTAGGTGGATGATTTTACGTGAAGGGTTGCATATTCCCAAGATAGGAGATATTAAAGGCTCATTTGATATTCATTTTGGGAATAATTATGATTTGGTAAGAGTTCATATCTGGGATATAGATATTCTCTTATACGCAACTCATAATTCAATCCCCAACACAACATGAGTGAATAAGATTATAAATCATAGCGCTACTGAAGGGGTTGACCCTTTATTGGATGGATGATGTGATTTTGTCAATCCTGAAGACATATGTTTTCTTCTTCACACATTCATTTAAACTTTTCCATTTGAATTAAACCAAAGAATTATTTTTAAGGGATATACCATTTCAAATTGTTGCAGGTAAAGGAAAAATGGACTGAATCTCCATCACCATGGTATAGCCCTGGTGGTACTAAGATTGTGGGTGTGGAGTCACCCCATGAATAATGAGATATATATATATACAGATAGGATATGGACAGTGAAATGGAGGGTGAATTATATTCTATAATACATGTTTTTAGAGACGATTATGCTATCCCCCCAGAAAAAGATAAAGAAGAAAATACACTAATGAATGAAATCTATGGTTAAATTCTTTATCAACAGCAGTAAGTCTTCCTATCATCATTAACATCAGCCTCATCCATATAAAGTATTTAAACTTCATTGAATTTCTGGAACGTCATCTATTTATTACATTAGGGATGTAATTAAAGAGCCTTTGGGAACCATGGAGGGCATTTCTAAACAAGTACAAATCCCTATTAATGAAGAGGCTCCTTCAAATGAAGAGGAACCTAGGACAGAGGAAACAACATCTACTCTTGAAACTTATCCTATTCTAATTAATGGGAGATAGGAGGCATCTGGTATGTCCTAATTGCTTCATGAGAACTCGTATAAATACTATTCGCTTCCATTTTTTAATATATCTGGTTATTCAGATGCACTATAAAATCTTGTGACAACTAATGATGACCCGATGACTGTCACTGAGGAGGTTGTTTAGGGTCTAAATTTGTCGGAGGAAGGTCATGAACGAACCACTCCTAGTATTCCAATTGGTGGGACTAACATGGGTCTTGGGATTCCATTCTAAGCTTTGATAATTATTTGCATGTCTTTTGATGAAGTATCAGAACATGTTAATATTCCTACTTCTATAGAAGAGTTTGGGGTGCTGTATATAGATCAAAATGGACATGAGTTTTTATTTAATGTCTGATCAGTATTTCAATTCTTTATTTCATAATCATTATAGGTTGAAATGGGAAACTTAATCAAAATAGGTTGCTAGAATAATTCTGCTCAGAAGAGGCATTGAAATCACCTTCAATACCACTACTATTGGGGAGGAGTCGGCCCCAATAAAACTTGAAATAAAAAATATTCCCGAGGTTCATCTGGATAATATTGGGTAATGTGAAGAATATATCCCACACCAATAGGTACCAAAAAATAATATTGAGGTTGGGAATGTTGGTGTTGAGTCTTCTTAGGCAGCTGACCTTATGTTAGGTAAAATTTATGAACCATTGTGATTGTTCCCAAACTTTCCATTATTTTGAAGCTAACAATGACCTTGATTTATCATATAGGATTATTATCTTATTTGTCTTGGTTTGAAGTAGAAGCTTATACATCATCCCAACCAGCATTGGGAGTCCAAACAACCATTATTCAGGAGGGAGTAGAATATGGAACTTCTTTAAGTGAATTAATCCCTGATTACATCTCTCTTTATGATGATTACTCTAATTTGGATCTATAATTTCACAATACTCTATGCATCACACATCGCAAATCTTGGATAGATATATTGGGGCCAATCTCTGATACATCCTTTTATGAAATACCTTTGTAAATTCAACAACTCTCAAATTTGTTATGTATGTTAGGAATTTATGGATTTTATTACCATGAAATCCATACCGTGGTGAAGGATATCATTCAAAGGCGGGAGAAAGAGAACATACTTTTGCAGGATCTGATAAGAGCTTGACTGCTTTCTAACATTCATGAATTTTGAGCAGCAGTATATCAAGAAATGGCCAATAATAGTGAAAAATTGGTAACAATCAAACATAAGACAAAATAGAATACTTTTGAAATGTCTCATCATCAGTAGGAGTTGGATACTGCTACAAAGTAACATAAACAAGTCTATTTCTCATTAGGAGAAACTCAAAATGAAGGGGGGGAGGAAATCAATTGAAGATGCCAAGGTAGTGCTTTTTTGGGCCAAGGATACTGAGGTTGATCAAATGAAGGAACATAAAAAGCTAGTCCATGAGGCCCAAGAGACTATTCAACAAATGAAGAATTATACCGATGACCTTTTGGAACTTATTACAGAGAGACTCCAATTTATGGATGTTCCTCTAGGGACTTGTTTCTTTTAAATGAAAAGAATTTTGTTTCTGGTCATCTATATCTTCATCCCCATTTTCTTTTTTTAATGATAACATTAAATTTTATTTTCATGGAATTACACCCCCAAGTCATCTAATCATAATTACAATGATAGGGATAAGGGTAACATTAACTTTTACCTAAGCTAAGTGGCCTAGTGAGTGTAGTTTGACTGTTATTAAGGTCATATGCACAACACTATAAAAATTGTGTCCTTTGTATCATTACCACATTTTTGTTTTCCCAATCCCAATATTTAGGTGACTAAGTAGGTGCGACTCAGTTTTTTTTCTTATTATTTTAGCATTTGGGTTTTTTAGTGGAACAAGTTCTTCCTTGTAACATTTTATTGCTCGATATTTCTTAAACCAAACAGAATGTAGGTCTAGCATTCTGGGATTTGACCTTTTTTGACTGTTCCCTTTGTGGGTTCTCAAACTATTGAGTATCATGTCTCTTTTTTATGGAATTTTATTGTCATTCATGTTTGAATAATAGAGATAGTTTTTTTATTCAATAACTTTGACCATATATTTTGAAATTAGAACCCAAACATGGTCTGATGGTTAGGATAGTCCCAAAATTGTATTAGATAATTCCAAGGGGAATCTTGAGTCATGATATTTATGGTCACAAAATCTAAAACTTGTAGGATAAGAATAGAGGAGGTATTTTCCAAGGATGAAGTTACTGCTATTTGACCAACCTGTTATAGGGGATGTATTATGTAGGGTTAGCAAGGGCATATACTGCATAGCCAAATAGAATCATCCTTAGGCTGATAGTCCAGTTATGTGGGATACATTATGTAAGGAAAACTAGGGGAACAAACTGAATAGTTAGGTATTGGATTTCCCATGAATTATGACATTCTACTTCTAATAAAAAATGGGGTTTTTGATTTGGATTCCTCATGACCAAAGTGGGTGGATTTTCCAAGTAAATATGTCTATGAATAGAAGAGGTCATTTGTACTAACATAGTCCATGAATGAGAATCCACTTTTACACAAATTTCTTGTTTGAAGGAAGATACGTTTTTTAGGAAGGTGATTTCTAATATTTTTCTATGATGTTTAAATTCATGAAGCAAGGAAATTATGGGTCTATGCAGTTTAAAGTCCTACAACAACGACATTATGGGGTTAGGCAGTTCAAATTACTACATCAATGATATTATGGGGATTTAATTAAATATATTTAGCTCTGAAAAAGGAATTGATGGTTTTCTAATTATTTTTAATTTTTCTAGAAATGTGCAACCATATTCAGGTATGGGAAGAGATAATTGTAAGCAATGATTTAGGGATTTATGAATCTCATGTATTACATGGGAAAAGGGATAATGTCATTTAGATTAGTTCTCTTCCAAGATAGAAGTTAACACTATTTGAAAAACACATTATGGGGGCTGTATTATGAAATTCCAACTAGGGAATTTGATGCATCAACAAATGGTGGAATCCTTATGTTGAATGGAGTATTATGTGGGTGACATTCAACAAGGTTAACTGGGGAATATACTGCATAGTTAGATAAAAGAGGTCTCAAGGTCTGTAATGCTAGGGAAAAAATTGATGATATGTGGTCAAATGATCAAAGTTTATTTTAGTATGTTTTCAACAAGTTAAAGGGAGATAAGTATATCATGACCTTGTTGAATTTCAGGTTGGGAGAAAGGATATGGTAAAAATATAAAAAAGATGACCTCATTAAAATACGGGTTCTAGTATACCGTCATTGTAACAACCTGATATTTTATGATAAGTATTATATTTAATTTATTTGATGTCATTTGTTTTATGCTACAACAATATTATCTTGTGTTATACGCCACACTGTGTTAGCTTGAAGTATACACAACACTATTCTTAGATTGTGTTACACATAATTTCCAGTTCGTTTTATAATAGTCATTCTATGCAACATTGAGGGTATATATATATATATATATTCAATGTATAAATGAAATATGGTTGGATTATGTTATATGAAATAATAAAGGAGTCTTGCACAACACACAACCCTGACTTGTCTTGCATTACACGCAATCGCGACCTTCTTCGATAGCGTGTGTTGTACGCAATACCAGGTTTTACTAAACAACGATATATTATTATAATATTATTATGAACTAGCCGTTAGGAATATTATTAACTAAATTTTTAATTTTATTACATTATTATTCATCTTAAACATTTTCTAGAACATGGTATAATAACAAAATAAATTTTTCGGGTAAAATATGTATTTTTCAAAAAATGTAGTTTTGCCGACTTTTGATGGCGCACTAACTTTAAATCTAGTTGTTGACATGTTTATAAGTTAAATTCGACAAAATAAATTTCTTCTTTTGAATCAGGATATAAAAATTCACATTGGATAAAGTTTTGATATTTTTCTAATAACTTTCATATTTTAATGAATAGTAAAAACACGATATATTTTAATTAAAGACAAATTTTTTTCATCGTAATAATTTATATGGTTAAATTATAATATTGAGTGGTTTTAAAGTATAAATAGAATATATTTTTACCATTTAATATAATGTATGTCATTAGCATTGATTTTACATTGAATTCGTAGGTTAAATCAATTCAATCTTTTGCAATGTTTTAAACAAAAACCCGTTTTCATTCGACAACGGGATTAATTTTAATTTAATTTCTGAACCTTCTGTGTATTGAATTTAAAAAAATGGATTCCATATTTGGAATCAGTGGGTCTAAATTATGTTTATAGGCTACTTTTTATTTTTGGTAATTATGAATAGTAACTATGGTAAATTTTATTTACCATAGTTAAAGGTAAATCGGGTAATTAAGGTTAAATATAATATTATAAAATTACCCTAACACATGTCAAAATTCTATTGGATGGCTAAAAGTATACCCATATCACCTAAAGGTCACATTAGATTCATTTTATGGAATTTTGACAATGAAAATAATTTAATTATTATTAAAACCAAAGAAAGTGATAACATGTCACTCTCTTAAATCTTATAAGTATAATAATTTTAATTTAGTGATAAACATCATAAAACTTATAACATGAATATTCTCCAAAAATCTAATAAAATAATATACTTTATGATAATTTATTTAGAATTTTTTGGGATTAAATAATTGTCATCAATAGTGATACATTAATGATGCAGAAATTATTTATTTTGTGAAAAATCAATAATATTGTTTTTATTGAAATAGTAATACATATCAAAAGGCCCACAAATCTGCACAAAACTTATTATTAGTGTATATCTAAACCCTAACCATCCACTGGACGAATTGTTGACCATTTGGATCCTTATTAAGGAAATTATGACACTTATATTATTTTATTTTAAATGATGCCAAAGTTGTCAACTTCATAATTTAATAAATATAACAATTTAAATATTGTGATTTTAAGATGATAAATTCGAGTAAAAGAATTATTGTGAAATTTAATAGATTTTTCTTCATTATAGGATTTTATTTTTAATTTTTATGCAACAAATAAGTATATTAAATAATTATACAAAAATGTTGTAGTAATTATTTTATTAAGAGATAAACCAAATAAATGGCTTTTAAAAATAATAAAATAATTATTATATGAACTATTTAATGTGCTACACTAATTTTCTAGATACATATGACCCTTTATGAATCTATTAAAGATTTTATTTCCAACATATCTTCTGTAGATATTTTATTTATATTCAAATAAATGAATAGTGTCAAAATTGACTCTATTGTTATTTTATAAAAATAACATATTAATAAATTGTTTAAAAATCTCAAAAATATTTAAAAATTATAAATTTTAATTTACATGGTAGAAAATGTTTTAAATTATAAAATTATGAAAAATTCACAACAAATAAGTAATTTTTTGTTATAATTTAAAATTTATAATGTTATTACCATAAATAAAATTAAATTGATTAAATAAGGATAAATCAAGTTGATAATGTTTAAAATAAATTCCTAACATGTCTAAATTTGATTGGTTGATGATATTACAACCCTATCCCATCTAACCTTCGGATATGAGTAATTCTTGGTGGTTCTTATGTGGGGTTATATTTATTATAAATTAATATTTTTAAGAATTCCAAAGGTGCCCCTCTCATCCTTTATAAAAGGGAACCTCCTCCCTCTCCACCTCAAACCAATTTGAGCCTCCAAACTCGGCAAAACCCTGCCCATTTCACTTCCCCATTTTCCTATAAACATCCTAGAGGTCCTGGTATTCTTCAATGGCCAATTTTAGTGCCCCAAGAGGAGATCTCAAAGAGGCGCTTCAAAGAAGAGGTAATGTCCTTTACCAATTATTTCAACTTTATTTCTTCTTCCACATATTCTTCTTAGGTTGTTTCATTATTAAGTAATAACATCAGTATCACTCATATAATGATATGTTATTATATGTATAAAACAAACCTATTTCACCATCTATCCATCCTACGGAAAAAGAAATAACCGCGCGTGCGTACGTACGGAGTACCATCTCCACGTCGTGGTGTAATATATTTTCCACCCCCACCTTACTTGGATGGGTATAATGGTGTAAATAATAACTATATATAATTATTATAAAGTGATATTGATTCTGTAACATTATACATACACTCCAATAAAATTCCACGATCATGGGAATGATATCATCGCTCGTGCGTACGTACGGAATACCGTCTCCACGACGCGATGAGATTCATTCTCAATGATTAACCATTCATAAATGATTATAAAGTATATATAATAATTAATCATGAAATATATGACATAATAATGATACTGGATTTATGTATATATATATATATGTATGTCATCCAATTAATTCCATTCAATTTAATGAGGAAACAAAAACAACGTTCATGCGTACGTACGGCCTACCGTCGCCATGAACGGTGTATTTATTTCCATTTATAGATCTATTATATATATGTATATTCTGAATATATATTATATATAAATCATGTTTTACATTCTGGATGTAATTAATCATGATCTAAGTAATCATATGAATAATTACAAGTCAAAACACGGACGTCAAATGAAACGATATTACCCAAAACGCTCTTTAACATGGAATTTTCAAAAGAACGGGTAATATAAAGTCATAAGTGAACAATATATGATATCATAAAAATTAATATGATTATGTAATAAGTCAATAACATTATTTAAATCATTATACAGGAGGTTCGGACACTCACAAAGCAAATCAGACCTAAGGTAAGGGATAATTTTTCAAATCTCATTTTTATCCGACATTCCTTATTCTTAAGTATTTACTGGGGTTATTTCTATCATCCATGTACATGTTTTATAAAATTGTTCCCATCCTTTTTACACATTCTTGACATTTACTACTTGGTATGTAAAGAATCTTTCTTTTGTTTACGTTACGAGGTTCTTTTTGACTTTTCCGACAAAAGTACGAGAAGAATGTTTTTTTAACGTATACAACATGAAAGGATTTTTATGGTTTTATAAAGCCTTATTTTTATGAAGCTTCCTCCAAAAGATTTCATGAATATTTTAAACAAAATTAGATTCTTTTAAAATTGCATGGAATTTTGTGAAAATAAAATGATTTTGAAGAAGAAAGAATATTTTCCTCAAGAATTCATTTCAAGTGTTTTATTAAAACCATTTTTCATCTAAGATTACATTATTTCATATGTTTATGTTTCATGTATAATGTCTCTATGATATACATGGTTTCAATTTTATTATTATGAAATGATATCAATTTATTTTATATGGATTATGTGATGATGGGATGATGTTTATGAAACCCATTTTATTTATTGGGTTTTTATGAATGATGTATGTTTATTTTGTGGCACAAGTAAGAATGAATTCATTATGAGATGGGTGGGACCTATATCTCCCTACAATGTATTGGGTAATGATTTATATCTAATGAGATAGATATTAATGGAATGGTAAGTTAATCCGGTTCAGTATTATAGGACTGGAATGAGGAGTGAACTCGATTCAGAGAGGGACTTTGTCCACTAAGATGGTATTGGCAGAAATGCCTTGGCTACTATGGAAATCATTACATTTGCTTAATGGATGCCACAATTAAATGTTTTATTCCCATGCTATTTTATCATGATTTATGTTCCATTATGATCTATGCCTTATGTACTTCCATGTTTTATGTCGTTGCTCAAGATTTTTAATGTTCATTTTTTTCTTAAGTTCAAATGTATATGGTATGTTTTATTTTATCCATGCTTACCCTTACAGAGCATTTGAGCTCACCCTTTTTATGTTTTCTTTTCCCCCAGAATTAAAAGAAATATTTTAGGTAAGGAAACAAAAATTGGAAGATCTTTATGGGATATGTTCAAGATCTTTCACCACGATTAGAAGATTACATTACAAGTTTCCAAAGACACTAAACTATTACGGTGTATGTGTGTCTGTTTTTGTTATGTACTAAGTATTCCGCAAAAGTAATGTAATGTCTATGTACGTCAAGCTTCGGGTCTCTACAGTTGGTATCAGAGGAAAGGTTTAGTCAACCTTTGGAAACTAGGATGCGAAAATGTTAGTGAGATCCATAGAGATATTTGTAAGGTATGTCTAGGGATGTCCCTAAGGATAAGTATATGTATAGGATATAGTCCTAGAACTACGGTAAAGATCTTAGAATTTAACCTAAGATGTTAGATATTCAGGGTTCTTCCCCTTTACTATGTTATTTTCCCCAGCCTGATTTTTTCCTCTCACACTATTCTTTTTGGGTTTTAGAAAATGGCTGGAAACCGGATGATTCATGATAATGGAGGATATGTCGAACAATGGAATGATATTCTTCATGAGAAACCAAATGAAACAAGATTTGGAAGTCCAAACATCATTATTATGCCTAATTGGCAATCTCATAATATGATCAATAATCTCAACTTTGGTATGTTTCCCGACTCAGATAATAAGAGAAAGATGGAGTTTCATGATGATCATAGAGGAAAGAAAGTTCAATTTCCCCTATGTAAATCACGTGGGAAGAGGCATCAAGGAGAATGTTTCAAGGGAACTGGAAGATGCTTTGGGTGTGGAAAAGAAGGACACAAAGCCAGTAAGTGAAAAGGAAAAGGTTCAGTTAACACCATGGATGAGGATAATTGTATTGCTAGGACATAAACAATGGTTAAATGTTTTAAATGTGGAATGTATGGGTATTATGCAAACCAATTCCCTAAGGGAAAGTCTCATGAAGAGAATCAGTACGGTTGTATGTGTAGTATTTATGTTGTTGATGATGAAGAGACTACAAATGATATGTAAGATGAAAGAATTGTTGAAGTTTAGTTAATGGTTTAAGAAGGTAGTGGAATGATTACATGTTTATCAAGTGTAATGTTTTTATAAGTAATCTCATGGTACTATGGAATAAAGAGACATCTAAGGATTGTTACACTGTTGTATTTCCTTAAGTTTTGAAAGTGTATGATTAATGGTACTAGTAACCATGAAAGGTTATTCAGATATTTTTGGAAAGTAGATCATATGCGCAGAATGAAGGGATAAGGAGAAAATTAAATGTTTGATAGTATTCATGAGCTCATGACTAATATAAGGAGAAGGTTATATCATGGTTTGAGTATATAGAATTTTTGGATTTTGGTATGTGGAAAGAGTTAACTTTTGACAGCATTTATGTTTTAACTAAGGTTTAATGGGTATTCATTTTTTCAAGAGAATACATGATTAAGGTATTCGCATGATTGGAATGTGACCAACAAGATATATGGGGGATAAATGATGGTATTCACATTCTTGGTTGATGATATTTTAAGTAATAATTTTCTTTATACTATGAGCTTGGACCGAAGTATTGTAGATAAACCTAAATATTGGAATGGATTATGTTGGACATAAGTTAGTATTGTTTAAGGATAGAACTTTTTTTGATATTATTGATCGGATGTTATAGTAATGTAGTTTTAGAAAAAGGACAACCTGTAGGACGGGCGACAGCCCATCGCATCAGACAAGGCTGTGGGAATCGAACCCACAACCGAAGTGCAACTGGCCTTTATCGCCTACCACTGGCCTAGAGGAAGTCCTTGTTTAGTAGAAACTAGTTTTATTATACTAAGCATTATGATATATGAATTATAAGTCCATTTTAGGAACCATATATGATTAATCTCACTATAGATGGACTTATGTATTTTTGATAACTTTTATAACCTTTTTTTTGAGACAAATGGAATGACCCATCATTCTATCACATGATCTTCTAACACTTCACGAATGACAAATTCAACTTCATTTCTTTAAAAGATGAGGTGTAAATTGTCCAAAGAACGAACAACGGTGAGACTGTACCAAAATCACAAAAGTATTTCTTCTAATTCTAATTTCATCAACTTTAGGGAAATGATCTTGAAAACCAAAAAATGTTGTCCTAGTACTCTTATATCCGATAAATCAGATGGTACCTTAGATCATCACAAATCTATGGATTTTTGATCGATGGATTTTTCATAGCCATGTTCTCTACCACTCTCCATCATAACTTAATGGTTATATTTTTCTTCCATATCCATATTTTCACCTATATTTTCCTACGTGGAAACCCAGTGATGAGTTAGATTGGGTAATCGTTATATTTCATACTTTAGTTTTTAAAATTAAGTTTCAGTATTCCTTTTTACGATGTGGGTTTCAATGAATTGTAAACGATTTATAACCCCGACGAATTTCGAGGGAGAAATTCATTTTAAGGGGGGTAGAATGTAACAACCCGATATTTTATGATAAGTATTCTATTTTATTTATTTGATGTATTGTGTTTTATGCTACAACAAGATTATCTTGTGCTATACGCCACACTGTATTAGCTTGAAGTATACACAACACTATTCTTAGATTGTGTTACACATAATTTCAAGTTCATTTTATAATAGTCATTCTACGCAACATTGAGGGTATATATATATATATTCAATGTATAAATGAAATATGGTTGGATTCTGTCATATAAAATAATAAAGGAGTCTTGCGCAACACACAACTCCGACTTGTCTTGCATTACACGCAATCACGACCTTCCTCGATAGTGTGTGTTGTACGCAATACCGGGTTTTAATAAACAATGATATATTATTATATTATTATTATGAACTAGCCATTATGAATAGTATTAACTAAATTTTTAATTTTATAACATTATTATTCATCTTAATCATTTTCTAGAACATGGTATAATAACAAAATAAATTTTTCGGGTAAAATATGTATTTTTTAAAAAATGCAGATTTGCAGACTTTTGATAGCGCACCCACTTTAAATCTAGTTGTTGACATGTTTATAAGTTCAATTCAAAAAAATACAGTTCTTCTTTTGAATCAGGATATAAAAAATTACATTGGATAAAGTTTTGATATTTTTCTGATAACTTTCATATTTTAATGAATAGTAAAAACACGCTATATTTTAATTAAAAACAACTTTTTTCATCGTAATAATTTATATTGTTAAATTATAATATTGAGTGGTTTTAAAGTATAAATAGAATATATTTTAACCATTTAATATAATGTATTTCATTATCATTGATTTTACATTGAATTCATAGGTTAAATCAATTCAATCTTTTGCAATGTTTTAAACAAAAACCCATTTTCATTCGACAACGGGATAAATTTTAATTTAATTTCTGAAACTTCTGTGTATTGAATTTTAAAAAATGGATTCCATATTTGGAATCAGTGGGTCCAAATTATGTTTATAGGCTACTTTTAATTTTTGGGAATTATGAATAGTAACTACGGTAAATTTTATTTACCATAGTTAGAGGTAAATCGGGTAATTAAGGGTAAATATAATATTATAAAAGTACCCTAACACATGTAAAAATTCTATTTGATGGCTAAAAGTATACCCATATCACCTAAAGGTCGTATTAGATTCATTTTATGGAATTTTGACCATGAATATAATTTAATTATTATTAAAACCAAAGAAAGTGATAACATGTCACTCTCTTAAATCTTATAAGTATAATAATTTTAATTTAGTGATAAACATCATAAAACTTATAAAATGAATAGTCTACAGAAATATAATAAAATAATATACATCATGATAATTTATTTAGAATTTTTTGGGATTAAATAATTGTCATTAATAGTGATACATTAATGATGCAGAAATTATTTATTTAGTGAAAAATCAATAATATTGTTTTTATTGAAATAGTAATACATATCAAAAGGCCCAAAAATCTGCACAAAACTTATTATTAGTGTATATATAAACCCTAACCATCCACTATCCTAATTTATGACCATTTGGATCCTTATTAAGGAAATTATGACACTTATATTATTTTATTTTAAATGATTTCAAAGTTGTCACCTTCATAATTTAATAAATATAACAATTTAAATATTGTGATTTTAAGATGATAAATTCGAGTAAAAGTATTATTGTGAAATTTAATAGATTTATCTTTATTATAAGATTTTATTTTTAATTTTTATGCAACAAATAAGTATATTAAATAATTATACAAAAATGTTGTAGTAATTATTTTATTAAGAGATAAACCAAATAAATGGTTTTTAAAAATAATAAAATAATTATTATATGAACTATTTAATGTTCTCCACTAATTTTATAGACACATATGACCCTTTATGAATCTATTAAAGATTTTATTTCCAAAATATCTTCTGTATATATTTTATTTATATTCAAATAAATGAATACTGTCAAAATTGACACTATTGTTATTTTATAACCATAACATATTATAAAATTGTTTAAAAATCACAAAAATATTTAAAAATTATAAATTTAAATTTATATGGTATAACATGTTGTAAATTATCCAATTATGGACAATTCACAACAAATAAGTTATTTTTTGTTATAATTTAGAATTTAGAATGTTATTACCATAAATAAAATTAAACTGATTAAATAAGGATAAATCAAGTTGATAATGTTTAAAATAAATTCCTAACATGTCTAAATTTTATTGGTTGATGATATTACAACCCTATACCATCTAATCTTATGATATGAGTCATTTTTGGAGGTTTTTAAGTGGGGTTAGATTTATTATAAATTAATATTTTTAAGAATTCCAAAGGTGCCCCTCTCCTCCCTTATAAAAGGGCACCACCTCCCTCTCCTCATCACACCAATTTGAGCCTTTAATCTCGAAAAAACCCTGCCCATTTCACTTACCCACTTCCCTATAAACATCCTAGAGGTCCTGGTCTTCTTCAAAGACCAATTTTAGTGCCCTAAGAGGAGGTCTCAAAGAGGCGCTTCAAAGAAGAGGTAATGTCTGTTACCGATTCTTTCAACTTTATTTCTTCTTCCACTTCTTCTTCTTAGGTTGTTACATTATGAAGTAATTAAATCAGTATCACTCATATAATGATATGTTATTATATGTATGAAACAAACCTATTTCACAAACTATCCATCCTACGGAAAAAGAAATCACCGCGCGTGCGTACGTACAGAATACCATCTCCACGCCATGGTGTAATATATTTTCCACCACTACCTTAATTGGATGGGTATAATGGTGTAAATAATAACTATATATGATTATTATAAAGTGATATTTATTCTGTAATAGTATACATACACTCCAATAAAATTCCACGATCATGGGAACAATATCATCGCTCGTGCGTACGTACGGAATACCGTCTCCACGATGCGATGAGATTCATTCTCAATGAATAACCATTCATAAATGATTATAAAGTATATATAATAAGTAATCATGAAATATATGGCATAATAATGATACTGGATTTGTGTATATATATATGTATTTCATCCAACTAATTCCATTCAATTCAATGAGGAAACAAAAACAACATTCATGCATACGTAGGACCTACCATCGCCATGAACAATGTATTTATTTCCATTTATCGATCTATTATATATATGTATATTATGAATATATATTATATATAAATCATGTTTTACTTTCTAGATGTAATTAATAATGATCTAAGTAATCATATGAATAATTACAAGTCAAAACACGGATGACAAATGAAATGATTTTACCCAAAACGCTCTTTAACATGGAATTTACAAAAGAACAGGTAATATAAAGTCATAAGTGAACCATATATGATATCATAACAATTAATATGATTATTTAATAAGTCAAAAACATTATTTAAATCATTATATAGGAGGTTCAGACACTTACGAAGCAAATCGGACCTAAGGCAAGGGATAATTTTGCAAATCTCATTTTTATCCGAGATTCCTTATTCGTAAGTACTTACTGGGGTTATTTCTATCATCCATGTCCATGTTTTATAAAAGTGTTTCCATAATTTTTACCCATTATTGACTTTTACTACATGGTATGTAAGGAATCTTTATTTTGTTTACGTTACGAGGTACTTTTTGACTTTTCCAACAAAAGTACGAGAATAATGTTTTTTTAACGTATATGGCATGAAATGATTTTTACGATTTTATAAAGCCTTATTTTTATGAAGCTTCCTCCAAAAGATTTAATGAATATTTTAAACAAAATTCTATTCTTTTAAAATTTCATGGCATTTTGTGAAAATAAAATTATTTTGAAGAAGAAAGGATATTTTCCTCAAGAATTCATTTGAAGTGTTTTATCAAAACCATTTTCATCTAAGATAACATTATTTAATATGTGTATGTTTCAAGTATAATGTCTCTATGATTTACATGGTTTGAATTTTCTTATTATGAAATGATATCAATTTATTTTATATGGATTATGTGATAATGGGATGATGTTTATGAAACCCATTTTATTTATTGGGTTTTTATGAATGATGTATGTTTATTTTGTGGCACAAGTAAGAATGATTTCATTATGAGATGGGTGGGACCTATATCTCCCTCCAATTAATTAGGTAAAGATTTATATCTCATGAGATAGATATGGCTGAAGTGGTAAGTTAATCCGGTTCAGTATTACAGGACTGGAACGAGGAGTGAACTCGATTCAGAAAGGGACTTTGTCCACTAAGATGGTCATGGCAGCAATGCCTTGGCTACTATAGAAATCCTTACATGTGATTAACGGATTCCACAATTAAATGTTTTATTCCCATGCTATTTTATCATGATTAATGTTCCATTATGATCTATGCCTTATGTACTTCTATGTTTTATTTCGTTGCTCAAGATTTTTAATGTTCATGTTTTTTTAAGTTCAAATGTATATGGTATGTTTTATTTTATCCATGATTACCCTTACTGAGCATTTGAGCTCACCCTTTTTATGATTTCTTTTCCCCCAGGATTAATAGAAATATTTTAGGTAAGGAAACAAAAATGGGAAGATCTTTATAGGAGATGTTGAAGATCTTTCACCACGATTAGAAGATTACATTCCAAGTTTCCAAAGACACTAAACTATTACGGTCCATGTGTGTCTGTTTTTGTTATGTACTATGTATTCCGAAAAAGTAATGTAATTTCTATGTACATCAAGATTCGGGTCTCTACAGTCATCAATTCTTAGAGGGGATAGAAGAGTCTTCTACCTAGAATGAAATAAATTATATTGTACAAACCCATTATGGGGGCCATATTATGTAGAGCCAACTAGGGAATATTCTGCATATCCAAATAGTGGCATCTTCTGGATGATATGCCCGTTATGTGGGATACTTATGCAAGGAAACCAAGGAGCACATACTGCATAGTATGGTAAGAGAACTCTCAGGTATCTACAATCTTTCACTGGAAGATAAGAAAATATTTTGATGATATGAAAGCATTCAAGATTATAAGTATCAAATATGAAGGGGGTAGTGTCAAATGTATAAGGGAAATGTTCGAACATATATTGGCCTAGAGTGTAATAACTCGGACCTTATTTTCAGGTATTTTTTTCCTTTTTATGGAGTTTTTGAGAAAATTTGAGTTTTAGGAAATTTTTGAAGTACATGTCATGTACTTCGTTGCTGTGTGAGGTTGTGTGGTGGCTGTGTAAGGGCCACACACATGGTAATGTGGGGTGATGTGGAGGCCACCTAAAGTAGAGTTCGAAAACAATAAGTACACGCCATGTACTCTAAATGTACACGCCGTGTATTTTGTTTTTTTTCATTAAATGCACTAGGGTAACGTCTGATGGACAGAACACCCTTATTTTAGATTTGTTTCATCTAAGAGTGAGGGTACGACCACTGATTTTCGATGAGCCATCGAGCCTCCATTCATCCTCTGATTCTAACACCGTTGGGTGTGTTGGAATCACATTGGTTAGTTATTCCTTCTCCAAGAGCATTGTTTTCAAATTCATTCTCTTTTCCATGTTTTCATGGGTTGACCTTTTTATATGTTATCATAGATCTACGACATTATAAAGAGATTCAGGCCTTGTGGTTTGAGTATATCGATCTACTAACATCAAGGTAGGTTGTTTGTGCCTTTATGAAGAAATTCTTTGAGTATTTGTGCAAATTCCACCAATAACCTTGAACGGGGTATTTCTTGTTTCCTGTTTTTCCCTTTTTGTTTGCATGCATTACTTATATACATGAGTAGAGGATATTTTTTGTGAATATGGTAATTTTACATTGCTTTGGAAGTTTTTCCCGTTCATGATTTTCCTATTTATGAACATTTGGTCTATTTTGTCCTGTTAGGCTATTTCAAGTTCCATTCCTAGTTTGTAGGATGGTGTGACTATTCTTCCATGCTATTATGCTATAGACTTCTAGCCAAGCGGTTCTTGAGATTCACTTTGGCTGTTACGCGATGCGGTAATTTCTGACTTTACAATGGGATGTGGGAACCTAGTGTAGTAGACCATACGGAGAATGGATGTAAGGGCTTCTCCAGTGTGTCTTTATAATACGATGTGATACCATAAGGGGAATTGGCAATGATTTCTTCCCCAGAGTGTCTGTAGTTCCCCGATGTGGAACATAGAGGGAATGAGACGTTGAGTGCTTCCCCAGATCACCTTTAGTATGATACGAGAGTATAGGGGGAATTTACGGCGAGTGCTTCCCCAGAGAGTCTGTTCTTTATCTGAACTAGATGGGTGAGGCTATGTGTGCCTCCCATAAGGTTGCTAGTACATGCAGGATGAACCATAAGGGTTAGTCTATGAGAAATACCTAGAGGGTTACCTGTTTGTTAGACTTTCTTGAGTGGCTGCTTACTTGTTGTAAATTATATGCTAGAAACTGTTGATTTTTTGCTGCTGAGTACTTTCTTGTTTACTTCTTTCTATACTTTTACCTTCCATATATACACTGAATGTTAGATACATATCTTCGAGTGGTTGCCTACTGGGATTTTGTTTCACACCCTATTTGGGTCATTCTTTTGGGACCAAACAAAGTATATTTTTGCAGGTATAGATACAGGAAAACACCCATCTACTTCTGGTTGATTATTGCATTGGAGCTAGAGAGCATGAGACCAAGATAAGGCTTGTGATGCTGGGGATTTGTTTATCTATTTCCTTTTGTAATTGGGTTTAGTATTGTATTCAGCATTGTGACTTGTTTGGCTGCATTCCTAGACACATATGCATCATGCATCATTTATATATTTTTCCCAATTGCTTATTTATTAGTCTTCAGTTGTTTACTATTGTTGGATATTTACTGCTTCCTCTACTATATGATTGTTTATCTTCTATTGTATTACTCTTTCAATGAGGGCCAAGTTTCCCCATTATCACACCCAAGGCCCTTTCTGCTAGTCCGCATCCTCTGGCGATCAAGGAAATGCACTTTAGGCCATGTGACCATCCAGGTACGGGGCACCTCTATGTGGCTCCCGGAACCAGGGCATTACAAAGTGGTATCAAAGGAATTCTATCCTCTTGACTTATTGTTTGGAGCCTATAGTTTGGGATAGGATTGAATAGGTACTTGGTAATAATATGTGCCCTAGAGTAGCTAACCCATGTACAGCGAAAAGCCATACTACCTTGTTTATTTCAATTTTTTGGGGTTTTCAATTATTAAAGTTCATTTGATTTCACCATGAGTGATTCACATGTTTTGTTCTGTTACCGTTGATGTTATTGAGGTTCTATTTCTGTCACAACCTAATGAGATGAGGGTATGCCATCTCTTGCATCATATAGGAACTTTGTAGAAATCACATGTCATGCGTTCTTGCCATGTCATCTAGGGTGCATTAGCAATTGCTTGTTGTTGTGATAGATGTTGTGTAGAATATGCATGCTGTTGTGACAGATGCTTGATAACAATATCTAATTCTTTCTATAGCATTGATTTTGTGAGGTTTTACCAAAATGAACACCAGATGTTTGTTTTTGAGGTGTTATGGGCCCTCATGCACCGGAATTTGGAGGATAATTGACTTGATTACCTTGTTTGTAACTTTTTAATGATACCAATATTTGATTCATAGGGATTATGCACCCTCACAGATCGGAATTTGGCACATTCAGTGTTCATTTTAGTGTTTTCTTGCGTCCAGAGTAGTTTCTAAGGCTTACTACTTGGAAAAACCTAGAATACATGTCGTGTAGTTTTGACAACCTGCCATGTGTTCTTTTATCTGGGAAGAAACAGTTTTTCTTAATTACTTGTCATGTACTTTATGTACACACCGTGTATTCTCTAACTGTGTTACATGCCATGTGGCCAGAGACACGAGATAAGGGAAACCTTGTGGGAACACATCATGTACTGGTCATGCATGCTATGTAGTGTAATCCTACATGTCCAGCCGTATAGAGAACCACACGGTCGGTGGAGTCTCTTCTTATACACATCATGTCCACCTTGAACACGCCATGTAGTCTGACCCAGGTACCCCACTGTGTCACGAACAACAACGGTCAGTGTTATCCTTTCACGTACACACTGTTTTTATCAGGAAAACGCCATGGGGTTCGAGTCGTGTGTCTGACCGTGTCACTAACAACACAGGTCAGGTTAAGCATGTCTAATGCATGCCGTGTCTTATGAGAACACGCCATATAGTTTTGTCTTAGGAGATCCTTGTGGTTTAACGAAGTAGGACTCGGATAGGGGAAGAGTATTTAGGTACACGCCCTATGTTAGGATAACACATCGTGTATTTGGGGTGTTACAAGATCAGTTTTGGAATAAGTACACACCCATGTAAAATACTTAATGGAACACGCCGTGTAGTCTTTATACATGTCGTGTAGTCATGTTTTGTAAATTTTGAATGTTTCTTTTCCCTATTCCCTTATTACGCTCCTAGTTTTCAGTCCTTTCTAATGTTGATCTAAGGTGTGAGTAAGACCTTGTAGATTCATGGCACCGAGACATCCTCCGGTTGTACGCCATTTTCTGGGCGATGATCAGACACCATATATGGCAGATCAGGGACTTCCTGCATATCCTCCTATTGTACCAGCCTTGGCACCAGCAGTGACGCAGGTTACAGGCACTAATGCACAGTTTAGGGAATTATTTCTGAGGATGATACAGACCATCCAGGGAGCACCGCCTCCTACTTATACTATGGAAGATTTGACGCGGGTTTTCGATCAGCAGCATCCTCCCACCTTCTCAAGGGAAGGAGGACCTCAAGCTGCAGAGTCGTGGCTAGAATCTATGATGATGATCATTGAGAATATAGAGACGCCTCTAGAAAGACATGTCAAGCTTGCGACCTACATGCTATGAGACTCCTCCAAGAGGTTGTGGGATGTGACCTCTCAGGCGGGTCCTCAGTAGGTTATGGCGTGGGAGGAGTTTTAGCATGTATTTTATGACTACTTCTATCCGGAGACCCTGAGGGCTGACTGAGCCTAGGATTTCATGACCCTACAGTAGGGTACTCTTTCTTTCTTGGAGTATTCCTCTTGTTTCACCGAGCTTCAGCGTTTCACACCCCTCCAGGGTGGGGATGGGTTGTTCATGGCAAGGAAGTTTGAGGATGGTCTTAGATGGGAGATCCACTCATAGGAGAATATCATCAGGCTGACATCCATCACTTCCATCATTAAACATGAACTTATTGCGAAGCACAATTTGATAGATTCTAGAGTTCAGAACCAGGATGGTTCTGCTTCCAGAGTTAGTGCTTCACCAGCTGACAGCATAAAGCGCCGTAGGGAGTCTATACGTGGTGATCCGAGGCAGCAAGACACATATTCAGGTATCCAGGTGGTATGATACCAGTGTGGAAGGGCTAGGCATACGAGGCTGAAGTTCTAGAGAGACCCAGTATAGTGCCGATATTGCATCAATCTGGGTCACCTTCAGTGATTCTTTTAGGTTTTCTCACCATCAGTTGGTGACAGGGGTTCGTCCATGACTCCTTGTTTAGGAGCAGTGAAACCAGTTTCTCACCAGTATGGGAACTAGTGTTCTTCCGGCCGTTCATGCTGAGGTGGAGGTCGAGGCCCTGGTAGTCAGTCACCAGTCTTTGAGTGACAACAGGGTGGATCATCTCAGAGTGGTCAGGCAGGGTTATAGGGGCGTGGTAAAGGTCAGGCTTTTATAGTGGATCAGACATAGTAGGAGCAGGATCTCGGAACCTCTACAGTTCATGGTATGATCGTAGTAGCCTTAGTTTTATCTTTTGATCTTTTTGATATAGGGGCTTCCCATAGCTTTATCTCGGTTTCTGTTGTAGAGAGCCTTGAGATCTGCATCTTCTCCTCTACTGATAATTTAACTCTAGACACACCTTTGGGGACTAGAGTGGTTAGTGTATGTCAGTGTAGAGAGTTCCCTATTGTGGTTTCAGCGTGTCACTTATTATGGGACCTCTATGTCCTAAATATGACAGGCTATGATTTCATTCTCGAAAAGGACTGGCTAGTTCCCTTCTAGGAAGTCATCGACTATTATCGCCATTGGGTGAGTTTCATTTCAGCAGCGGGTGAATCTTTTCATCATCAAGGCGAGTGGGATGTCCAGGCGAGTAGAGAAGGACCCGAGCATCATGGGATAAGTGGAGTTACATCTCATATTGCCAGTCTGTATCTAGATGACTAGGGAACTTCACAGTTAGACTTTCCTCCAGTGGTGGATCGCTTCAGGGATGTCTTTCCAGATGACTTTTAAGGTTTTCCTCTGGAGCGTGAGGTAGAATTTTCTATTGAAATCATTCCAGGAGCAGAACCAGTGTCTATTCCTCCTTATAGGATGTCTACACCTGAGTTGCAGGAGCTCAAGAAGCTGTTGGAAGAGTTGAAGGAAAAGGGATTCATCCGACCTAGTACTTCTCCATGGGGATCGCCTGTCCAATTTGTGAATAAGGAAGATGGCACCCATAAGATTTGTGTGGATTATCAGAAGATGAACCAATTGACGGTCAAGAACTGATATCCCTTTCTTGGGATTGATGACCTCTTTGATCAGCTTCAAGGATCCCAGGTGTTCTTGAAGATTGATTTGAGGTTTGGTTATCATTAGTTCTATGTTAGACTATATGATATACCTCTTATAGATTTCCGAAGTAGGTATGGTCTATATGAGTATACGGTTATTCCATTCAGTCTCACAAACACACCTTCAGTTTTCATGGAACTAATGAACCAAGTGTTCCATCCCTACTTGGATTCTTTCGTGGTGGTTTTCGTGGATGAAATCTTGGTGTAATCTCACACTTGACACGACCATGATACCCATCTTGATATCATTCTGAGTACACTGAGGGAGCGTCATTTATATGCTAAGCTCTCAAAGTGAAACTTTTGGATGGACTAGATTCTCTTTTTGGGCCACGTTATCTAAGATACAGGAGTATCAGTGGACCTAGATAAAGTGAGAGCAGTAGTTTCCTGGGAGCAGCCGAAGAAAATCATTGAGGTTCGGAGTTTTCAGGGGCTATCTAGATACTACAGATGCTTCACATAGTACTTTTCATTCTTAGAATCACTGCTAACGGTTCTGACCAAGAAGGGTGCATAGTTCTTATGGTTAGATTCTTGTGAGTCAGCCTTTCAGGAGCTAAAAGGGAGGTGGAATTCATCACTGATACTAGTCTTTCCATATCCAGGAAAGAGCTACACTATTTACTATGATGCTTCAGGTATCGGGCTCGAAGATGTGCTTATGCGGGAAGATGGGGTCGTTGTGTACGTGTCTTGACAGTTGAGGCCGCATGAGATGAACTACTCGAAGAACGATCTGTAGTTGGCATCTATTTTTCTTGCCTTGTGTTATTGGAGACATTATCTTCTAGGAGAGCATTTTTTGGTTTTCAATGACCAAAAAAGTCTCAAGTACATCGTCACTTATCACGATCTGAATTTGATACAGCACAGGTGGGTTGAGTACCTACGGTCCTTTGACTTTGAGAATGCCTGTAGACAAGGAATGGGAAATGCAGTAGCTGATGCATTGAGTATTAGGACTCAAATACCAACAATTCAGGGGGCTAGTAGTCAGTGGAAACTTATGGCTATATTCTATGAGATGCTTCTGGAGGTGCATGACAGACATGTGAAAACTTTTCTTCCATTTATATCTGTTAAATCCACACTTCATGACTAAGTTCGAATGAGGTAGCTATCAGATTCTGAAGGCCAAGTCCTATGGGAAAGCATGTTAGGCGAGGACCCTACTCCTGGATGGAAAGTAGGCGATGATGACATCTTGTGTTTCTAGGGACACATATGGGTGCCGGCAGACATACGCGAGAAGCTGATGTGGGATTTTCATTCCTCAGTTTGCGCAGTTCATCCTAGCGTCACCAAGATGTATCGTGACCTGCACAATTAGTATTGGTGGCTAGGTATGAAGAGGTATGTTGATGGTTTCTTCATGAGTTGTTCCGCATGTTAGTAGGTGAAGGCGGAACATCAACGACCAATAGGTCTTTTACAGAGGCTACCCCTTCTAGAGTGGAAGTGGAACGATGTCATGATGGAATTCGTGACTGGTTTTCTGAGGTCACCTTGAAGGAATAATGCTATTTGGGTTGTCATCGACAGGCTTATGAATGTTTCTCACTTCTTTCTGATCAAGGAGACCTTCAGTGTTGACGAGCTGGGATGGTTGTACATTTGTGAGATTGTGTGTCTGCATGGAGTTCCTCACTCCATCGTTTCAGACAGGGATGCATGTTTTACTTCTCAGGTCTGGCAGGGGATTAAAGAGGCTTTGGGTACATAGGTACTTTTGAGTACAACATACCATACCCAGACAGATGGCCAATCTGAGCGTACGATTCAGGTGCTTGAGGATATGCTCTGAGCTTGCATTCTGGACAGTAGAGGTTCTTGGGAGAAGCTTATACCTCTTGTGGAGTTTTCCTACAATAATAGTTTTCATGCAACTATTTAGATGGCACCTTATTAGGATTTGTACGGTAGGCCATGCTGATCACCCTTATGTTGGATGGAGGTAGGAGAGGCAGCTTTTCAAGGACCTTGTCTTGTTTAGGAGACCACAAAGCAGATAGAGTTGATTCAGAAGAGGGTGGCTATTGCGTAGTCTCGACATAAGTCTTATGCCGATCAGCGGAGATGAACTTTAGAGTTTGAGGTCAGAGATCAGGTTTTCCTATGTGTCACACCGAGGTTGGGGAACAAGAGGATTAAGAAACAGGGTATGCTTTCACTGAGGTACGTCGGGTCATTTGAGGTGTTGGAGAGAGTTGGGACGGTTGCCTATCGGTTGCAGTTATCTCAAAGGTATCAGGCTATGCACGACCTCTTCCACATTTCTCAGCTAGAACATTACTTTTCATACCCATCTCATGTCTTTCAACCCGATGAGGTTGAGCTCGAGTCAGATGCATTGTTTGAGGAACAACCTATCTGGATTATCAATCATAGTACAAAGGTTCTCTGTGGCCAGTCTGTTCCTCTAGTACAGGTGCTATGGTAGCACATGCGAGTACATGACGAGACTTGGGAGAGGGAAGCCGATGTTAGATCACAATGGCCTGAGCTATTCAGGTTTTCTTCTTCAATTCTTTTCTAGGGAAATTCAGGGATGAATTTCTCTAAGGGTGGAAGTTTGTAGGAAGCCATACATTCTTTTCAGGTATGTTTTTCCTTTTTCTAGAGTTTTTGAGAAAAGAGGAGTTTTTTTTATTTTTAAAGTACACACCATGTACATTATGAGTACATGACTTGTACTTCATTTCCACGTGAGGTCGTGTGCTGGCCGTGTAAGGGCCACACACACGGTTGTGTGGGGTGACGTGGAGGCCGCCTAAAGTGGAGTACAGAAATAGTAAGTACACGCCGTGTACTCCAAAAGTGCACGCCATGTATTTTGGTTATTTTCATTAAATGCTCCGGGTCGCATCTGATAGATATACCACCCTTATTTTAGCTTTGGTTCATTCTAGAGTGAGCATATGACTGTGAATCTTCAACGAGCCACTGAGCCTCCATTTGTTCCTCTGTTTCTAACACCATCGGGTGCGTTGGAATCGTATCGGTGAGTTCTTCCTTCTCCTAGAGCATCGTTTTCCAATTACTTATCTTTTCCATGTTATCGTTGGTTGAATGTTTTCTATGTTTTCATATATCTATGACATTCTATGGGGATTTAAGCCTCGTGGTTTGAGTATATCGATATCCAAACATCAAGGTAGGTGGTTTGTCCCTTTCTGTAGAATTTTGTTGAGTATTTGTGCAAATTCCTCTAATACCCTTGAATTTGGTATTGCGTGTTTCATGTTTTGACCTTTTTTTCCTTCTTTGCTTATAATCCAGAGTATAAGTTATTGTTTTTGAATAACGTAATTTTACAGTGCTTTGGATTTTTTTCCCATGCATGTTTTTCTTGTTTATGACCATTTGGTCTAGTTTTTCCAGTTAGGATTTTCTAGTTCCAAGCCTAGTTTGTAGGATGGTGTGACTATTAATCCATGATATTATGTTGTAGACTGCTAGCCATGTATTTCTTGAGGTTTAGTTTGTCCGTTACATGATTTTATACTTGCTGACTTTACACAGGGATGTGGGAACGTAGTGTAGTAGACCATAGGGAGAACGGACGTAAGGGCTTCTCTAAAGTGTCTTTATAATACGATGCGAGACCACATGGAGAATTGATGTTGAGTTCTTCCTCAGAGTTTATGTAGTTCCTCTACATGGGACATAGGGGGAATGAACATTGAGTGCTTCCCCAGAGCACCTTTAGTACGATACAAGACTGTAGGGGGAATTGACGGTGAGTGCTACCCCAAAGAGTCAATTATTTAGCTGAACCAGAGGGGTGAAACTGTGTGTGCATCCCAGAGGGTTGCTAGTACTTTTAGGATGAACCATTGGGGTAATTATTTGATAACTACCCAGAGGGTTACCTATTTGTTCTACTTGCTTTAGTGGCTGCTTACTTGTTGTAAATTATATGCTCAAAACTGTGGATTTTTTACTGCTGAGTACTTTCCTGTTTACTGCTTTCTGGACTTTTACCTACCATATATTCACTGAGTGTTTGGAACAGATCTTCGGATGGTTTCCTATTGGGATTTTGTCTCTCACCCTATTTTTTCATGATTTTGGGACCAAACAGAGTATATTGTTGCTGGTATAGATTTGGGCAAGTGCCCTTCTACTTCAGGTTCATGATTGCATTGGAGCTGGAGAGCATGAGACCAAGATGAGGCTTGCGATGCTAAGTAGTTGTTTATCTATTTCATTTTTTACATGGGTTTAGTATTGTATTCAGCATTGTGACTAGTTTGGATGCTTTCCTAGACACATATGCATCATGCATCATTTATATATTTTTCCCTGTTTCATATTTATCAGTCTTCATATATTTAATATTGGTGGATATTTACTGCTTCTTCTATTGTATGATTTTTTATCTTTCGCTGTGATACACTTCCAATGAGGGCATAATTTCCCCATTATCACACCCAATGCCCTCACTGCAAGTCGGCAGCCTCTGGAATTCAGGGAAATGTGCTTGAGGCCATGTGACCAACCAGGTATGGGGTGCCTCTGTGTGGCTTCCGAAACTAGAGCGTTACAATGAGTTTTGATTCCTTTAAATATAGCTGACTCATATGTATAATGGGGACATCTTTTGTTTTCTTGGTGGACTCTCTAAATAGTGAAACCAATATATGGGCTCCTGCATAGATTTTGTATTATATGTGGGTGAAAGAAAATTTTATTTTATATTTTGTCTAGACTCATGATAGGAGATATGAGAATCACTAAATATCTCATAGGGATGACCATCAGTCCATGCATATCTCTTTGAGTATAATGTAGTTTAAAGTCATGCGGTATGGAGAATTTGGTTTTGAAACATAAATTCTTGTAGCAAGGACATTAGAGGATTTGATATGAAGAGAAATTTAATATTGTGGCTGGATTAAGGTATAGTGAACATGTGTCACTATGTATCTTGTCGAAGCAATAATCAATCCACTCATAGTTATATCATATAAGAGTTCATGTATAAGGTGAAAACATGTATTAGATCTCCATATGTAGATTTAACTCGAACATGGGAGAAAAGAAGCTTTTTTATATCATGATGTTGTTGGGCCCAATATTGAAAATTTGTTTGCCACTATGTATCTCAAATAGATGAGAATCAAGCCACACATAATTCTTGTAAGTCTATGCAGTTTATCGTATTGTGGTCAGACAGTGGAGTGATTTTGACATAAAAAAGGAATATTGTGGCTTGACTAGGGAATAAGACTCAAGTGTCATTATATATCTTTCTAGGTAGGAATCAAGCTACACATAGTTCTTAAATAATATTTTCCCTACCCTAATTGAATTAAAAAGTGGGTAATAATCATGATTTTTTTGAATATAGGTTCATACAAATGATGAAACTCTTATTGATCTCCTCATATAGATATGACTCATTCATCGGATAAAATAGGCATTAATTGCATGATGTTACAGCTAGACCAGAGATAGGATATCTGAGTGTCACTACGTATCTCAATATAATGATAATGAAGAGACATGTAGTTTTTGTACTTCCATGTAGTTTAACATCATGTGGTAAGGATGAAGGCGAACTTCTATGGAATGAGTACGTATATCGTGAAAATGAGATTGAAACCATACATAGTAATTTTAGAATATCATATAATTTATCATCATGTGATGAGGATTTATGTTGGTTCTTTTAAGTTATTACATCAAAGTCCATTGATATCCCCATATATGAATTGAGATACCTTATTTATGCAGAAAAGTTCTTTACCAAATTATTAAGCCCATGTGATATGTGATCGATGTGAGAAACAATGGGTGGGAAAATGTTTGTTATTAAACATAATGGTAACACAATTGAAGGATATGGGTCTAATCATTGAATAGTGGCTAAACCATGATATAAGACCCAGGCATTACTGCAAATCCTGTAAGGGGAAATAATCAAGCCACACATAGTTCTTCAAGGTGTTCCATATGCATGTTTTATTCATATGCATAGGGGTGAAGGGACTTTTCCAACATTGTGGCTAGACCTAGGATTGGAGATTCAGGTATCACTATGTATCTCATATGGATGAGAATCAAGCCACACATAGTTCTTGAAACATTCCCTATGCAGTTTTGATTTATATAGACAAGGAATGAAGGGATTTTTTGTTATGGTTGGACACAAGATTAGAAATCGGGGCCTCACTATATATATACCAATGGAATGAGAATCAAGTCATACATATTTCTTGAAATGTTCCATTCAGTTTAAAATCATGTAGTATGGATGAAGATTAACTAACGTAAAAATATGAAAATATTGGCACTGAACCAAGGTTAAAACCCAGACATCACTATGTATCTTGTGGGAGTAAGACTCAAGCCACAGGTAGTTCTTGAAACATTACCTATAAAATTTTGTTTCATACACCCAAGGAATTAAAGGGGTTTCTTGTTATGGATAAACCTAATATTGGAGAACTGGGTGTCAATGCATATCTTATTGTAATGAGAATCGATCCATACATAGTTCTTGAATAGTCTGTTCCCCACACCAACTGAGTTTGATGTGAAAGACGTGGGATTTTTATACATTCCAAAATAATGGTTATGATCAAGGAACATGATGGTATGACAATCAAACCATGTATTCTAGAAGTGTTCTTTGTATAGGTTTGGTTTATATACTGCAAAATGAGAAAAAAATATCATTATGGTTGCAGTTGGTCCCAGGATTAGAGATCTGATCATCATTATGTATCTCATTGAAATGAGAATCAAGCTACCCATACTTCATAATGAACCATGCAGTTTAATATCTTGTGGTGAGGATTTAATTCACCTGATGCGAATGAAACATTGTGGCTGGGCCAGGGAATAAGACCTAGGTGTCACTACATATCTTTCTTGTGGTAAGAATCAATCCACAAATTGTTCTTAAAAAAGGGTCCCTATGCAGATCTAATTCAAACATAGGGAGAAACGACGCTCAAGTGACACTAAAGAGTGGCAATGATGTGAGTAATTACTGCACATGGAAGCTACCAATCTTTTAAAAGACCAAAAGGAATTCCAATTTGAGAGTTCTTTTAGGATTTTCTAACATAAAATGATGGAGACGTTAATTGTATAGTTTAATTTCATGTAGCAAGGACCAATGATATCATGAAATTTAATGTAACATGATAAAGATGAAGATGATATATAATTTAAAATTATTTATCATTAACGTGTATGGTTCTTTTCAGTTTAACATAATATGGAAAAATGGATGTTTTGTAACACCCCAAGCTTTCACAGTACACTTCTCTTTGAATAATACAGTAGCGTGTGTTGTACGCAACTTCGAGTTCTAACACACACCACAACCAATCAAAGTAGCCGTTATGAATAGTAATACCTAATTTTTGAAATATTATTAATTTTATCTTGCAAAATGGACTTCGTTTTTGGATTCAGAATATCAAAATTAGCCTATGTTGAATTTTTGGTATGTTTCTGAGAACTTCCAATTTGCTTTGAATAGTGAAAATTACTTAAAAACAACTTTTTTAATCAAAATAATTTATAGTGATAAATTATAATATTAAGTGGTTTTAAATTATAATTAGAATATATTTTTACAATTTTATCCAATGGTGTTCATTAGAATTAATTTCACATTGAAATTGGACATAAACAATTGTCAATCTTTTGATATGTATTATTTCATAAAAACACGCTATTTATCGTGACAGGGGGAATTAATTATAAAATTAATTAATGAAACTTATATGTTGGGAATTTTTTAAAATAGACATCATTTTTGAATTTGTAATATCAATTATATCTTAGGATTAAATTTTGGCATTGTTCTGAAAAACTTCAATTTTTGAGGAATAGTGAAACCACTAAGTGGTACTTAAAAAACTGATTTTTCATTTAAATGAAACATTACCACTTCTGTGATTTGATTTTCAAAAATCCGACATACATGGTTGTCATTAGGAAGTAAAATTTGGTTCAATGGTATGAAAATAATTTTTGGTGAATATTAACTTTTAAGTTTAATTAATCACGATTAAAGGTAATTAGTGAAATTTAAGGTAAAAATGATATTATAAAAATATGAAAATACCTTAACACTTGTCCAAACCCTGTTGGATGAGTCATGGCCGACCAAGACAATCCATGGGTCAACTTGGGGACCTCATGGAGCCACTTTGGTAGGAAAATGACATAAATAACTTTTTATTTAATGTTAAAATAAAAATGTCACAAACAAGAGTTGTTGTACTATAATGTTTTTTAAATGGGGTTATTCAGGTCATATTTTTGACTATAAATATAAATTATAAAGATAAAAAGATTTAATACAACATGATATTTTTTTTATAATTTTTAGACATTAAATAAATTAAATTATTTATGACACCATGATGATGCAGTGATTACCTCATTAATTAAAGATTTACACAAAATAAAAAGATAATGTAAAATCTAAGACATACACTTGTCAAAAACCTATTGTATGAGTATATTTCGAACCCTTATCACCTTATCCTAGAAATATATAAGTTTGGGACCTTTATAATCTGAAAAAGCATTTCATAATAATGTAACATTTCATTCTTTCCAAGAGTACCCCTTCTCTCCTCTTATAAAAGGCCCCCCACCACTACCACCTTACTCACACCTTAAAAGCCTTTTGGCTCGGCCAACCTCTGCCCAAATACTCTTTCAAATTCCCTACCTTACTCTTATAAGCCTCAATTTGGGCAGAAGTCTTCCCAATGTAGCCTTTGTCTCAAATCAAAAAGTGTTACCTGATTTTAAGGTAATGTCTTCTCTAATGCTGTTTTGTTTTATTTTGCTTCTCCAACCCCTTGAACTATTTTTATTCCTTTATTTTGTAACAAAACCAGTATATAAAATATACTAGTATGTTTTTATGATAATTATTTGGTTTACACTTACACACACCTTCGTCTAATGGTTAAAGAACATACTGTTTCTGTGGGTGGCGAAATACTGCCTCACGAAACGATGATTGTTCAATATTCTTTTAAGACCTCTAATGGTGGAAATTTTGATGAAAATATTTTCATATATGATATATATATTATGTTTATGTTTTACTTATGCTTCTGTATTTCTCATTTATCGCATACTTTATGATTTCCATTATGGGTAAACGCGATAATTTCATTTTAGGAAGTGCAGACTACAGCCCCCTCAAAGTGATTTGAATCGTTAATGCCATATGTGGGATGTATAAAGGATGGAGTAAATGTTATTATACATTATATTATACTGGAATTATATTATACCTTTATATAATTATAACTTCATTCCATTAAATACGAAATAGAAATGAAAGTAGCGTTCATGCATACGTACGGCTTACCGTCTCCATGAACGGTGCATTTCATTTCTTACCTCTAAATGTTATGTAATATTATAAATGAATGTATATACTGGATATATATTATGTATATGATATATACATCATGAATATAATTATGGATATAATGGATATTTTACCACATGATCAAAGTGTACTTATAAGAAGTTTATTTTTGACTCAAGTACCTAAGATCGACAAAACGACCGTTATTAACATAAATAATTACATAATTTTCATAACATGGTAATAAGTGATATAAAATGAATAATAAACTTGAAAAAGGTTCTTATGAAATTATAAATTAACTCTAGTTTATTATTCAGGTGATCAATGAACGGTCGAGTGAATTCGGACACGAGGTAAGGGAATTTCTTAACCCAGTTTCCATTCTTTGGGTTAATCTTCTACTTTCAAATTATGTTATGATATTATTATGTCCTATCTTGTATTTATAATTTCTTTATGTGTTAATATAGTGAATACACATAATAGATATATTTTATTTAAAAATGGTCTTTTTAAGGGACTTCATCTCAATCTCCATTCATTGAGGCATATTTTGTTTTATACACAACTTTCTTTTATACAGTGTATAAACCCCTTTGACTTTTACATTTATTCAAAATGAATATTTTTTGTATCAAGCGTTTTACTAAACGACAAAAAGGAATGTTTTTCTTGCCGTACATATGCGGCGACAATGACTTCTCCGCCACCGTGACCATTATTTGAGTTCCGGCTTCCTCTACAAGCCATAAATTTTTTTTAAAATGAAAAATAAATACAAAGTTTTAATTGTCTTTAATTTTGGTTATTGAAAATGGATTTGAATGTTTTTTTTATTATATCAATGTGTTGTATTGATATCTTGTGATTGAAATGTGGAAAAGTTATGTTTCCTTTATGAATGTTTTATGTGATACGATTATGTTATGGTTTATGATATGTTTAAACAGTTCATATGAGGAATGCATTAGACTTAATAAGTGATGGGTGGATCCCGCTATAGCTCCTCGATGCATCGGTAGGTCTCATGAGACAAACTAGTGTCTTGGCATGAGGCCTTGACAAAATCTTATTTGTGGTCTTGGCACGACGCCTTGGCTACGTGGTTATAATAGTCTGGCATTATGCATTCCATCATTATGAAAGTGGTTATTGATATTGCATGTGATTATTCGACTAGTTGAATATCCATGTGAGTAAGTAAATTGCATTATTTAATTTTATTTTTTCCATATTATGCTGAAGTTAAAGTTTAAAAAGGCTTTTGTTTTAGTTATACATTGCCTTAAATGTTAATGTTTTTTTACGAAAGCTTCCGCAATATTGTTATCCTTACAGAGCATCTGAGCTCACCCCTTTCAATGTTTTAATATTTTCCAGGATGTGAAGAAGTATTTTATGAATGACCTACAGGGATAGTCCGAAGAGGATAGAAGTGTGGACTATGGAGACTTAGTTATTGTTGTTTTTCACTTTATGATGTAATGTAACATTTATGAATGTATCTAGTGTTTCCAAGGCTACTAAACTAATCAGTCTTTCGAGAATTGATCTTTTGTGATCATGACAATGTTACGAAATAATGCACCGACTCTGGGTAACTACGGTCGGGGCGTTACAGTTGGTATCAGAGGCAGTTTAGTACTAACCTTGGAAGCTAGATTTAGATAAACTATGATTAGAGCACATAACCCAAAGATAGACTTTGAGGATTAGTATAGAAGAACATCCTAGAATTTTGTTGTTGTAGAGATTTTGTGAGTTTTCCGAGAAATACATCCCTGTCTGGATACGAGCAGGTAGAGGCGGCTCTGGCACAGATGTACCTAGGGGTAAAACATGAAAACACTGCTTTGAGCTAGACTCAAACGAGAACTGGTGCACGGAAACGGGTCTTGCTGCACTCTTGGTTATGACACTCCCGGGGATATGATTAGGATAATTCTCATTTTCTTTAAAAACCACTATGAAGGGTTATGAGAATATACTTCCTCAAAGATTTTTTTTTATGATTATGGATTATATCCATAAATAGTTCAATTTATGTTAAGTATTTTACAACTATGGAATTATGTATTTTGATTCCTAAACTAATCTAGTTTATGCCATTGTTAGAAATGGCGCCTAGTGGGAGGAATGGAAACCGTATCAATGCACGCATTCCGTGTAAGGATTTCCCTCCTACTCAAGATAATTATTGTGGATCTGGAGATACAACTGGTACTGATCAACTTATCCCCATACTGGGACAACTCACTCAGGTTATGAATAATAACCTTACTCGTATGGAGCACCCTGATCCACAACGTGGAGGATCAATGTTAGACCGCTTAATGAGGCAAAAACCACCAACATTTAATGGGGGTACAAATCCATTAGTAGCTGAGCAATGGATAAACTCCTTAGAAAAAATATTTCATGCCTTGGGGAGTAGTAAAAGGGAGAAGGTTGTCATGGCAGTCTACCACCTCAGGGGAGATGCTGATCAATGGTGGTCATTGATTCAAAATACAAAGGAAGATGATGAAGTATCGAATATGGAATGGAGGGAGTTCAAAGGGCTTTTGTTAGAAAATTACTTTCCCCGTGACCATAGAGCAGATATGGAAAGGCAATTTCTGAGTCCGAGGTAGAAGGAGGATGAGAATGTCACAAAGTATGAGTCTAACTTTACACGATTAGCAAGTCATGGATCAGATTATATACGTAACCCAAGAAGTAAGATGGATCGTTTCTTTGATGGGTTAAAACCGTTTCTCCATCAAGCCTTAGTCTCATAATCCTTCTCGTCATACGAAGATATTGTCTCATGTGCTATCAAGACAGAAAAGGAATTCTCTAAATCTGATGACAATAAAGTAAAGCAAGAGAAGAAGAGAATGGTGGAACAAGAGACAGATAAAGGGAAAAAGGGAAAGAAGGATTTTCCATTATGCGATAATTGTGGGAATAATCACCCTGGTACTTGCCTAAAAGGAATGGGAGTTTGTTATAAATGTGGGGAAAAAGGTCACCAGATGCATGATTGCAAGGGAAAGAAAGACGCTATCAATGTTGAATGCTAAAATTGTAGGGAAATGGGGCATTATGAAAATGAATTTCTTAAGCGTCAGGGAAAATTACCTCAGAAAAGGCCAAGGGATCAAGGACAATCTTATGCTGTTACTACAGTTGAAGTGGAAGAATTAATGTATTGGTGCTTTTGGACTCAAGGATTATATTTTGGTTATAATAATAATGTGATATATATATAAGGATTGTACTGCAGTACTTGTTTTTTTTTTCATTAAGGTTTTAATAGGATGAAGGTAATCATATTTTTAGTATTTGAAAATAAGAGAAACTTTACATTGTTTGGGGAATCTGATGTTACAATTGATTTTGGAATTTAGAGACCTTTTAGAGAAAGTCTGTATAGAGGTATTTTGGATAAATATAAAGGTTGTAATGAATTATGTTCAACTTCAGATAGTATTGTTTAAGGTTAAAACATTTCTGGAGATTATTTTTGGAAAATTATAATACTATAGTTTTAGGAAAAGGACAACCTGCAGGGTGGGGCATAACCTGTCGCGTCGGACAAAGCTGCAGTAATAGAACCCACAACCATAGTGCAACATGCCTTTATTACCTACCACTAGCCTACATGAAGTCCTTGGTTATTACAAAATAGTTTTCCTAATCTAAATGGTATGTGGTAATATTTGGAACCTTATACAATTAGGATAAATAGAATATTTTTGAGTTCTGTTACCATTTGGAGTGAAAGATGGGTTCGTGGTAAACATTTATTAAAGAATGAAAGCCTACATGACAAGTAATTATATTTCCTTACATTATTAGTAAATCTCTTAAATAAATTCCTCAACTTTATGAGAGGTTACTTAAAAAAAACGTTGTCGGTTTACTTTTCCAACTGGGGATTCCATGACCGTTTAACCAATCACAAGTTTGTGATTTTCTTATGGTTAGCTTTCTCATAATCCTATTTTCTACAACTCTCCATCAGACCTTGATGGTTTGTTTCTCCTCCATATCCATATTTTCATATAATCCTAGTATGGGCTATCTCGGGTGACCTTTGTACTTCTCTTTCTTTCTTTTAATGTTATATTCTTATTAACCCTATTTCCGATGTTGGTTTTCCACAAAGATATTTTCTATTTTAAACCATTTATTTTCAAAGAACATTTTCAAATTCCGAGGACGCAATTTATTGAAGTAGGGGAGAATGTAACACCCCAAGCTTCCACTGTACACTTCTCTTTGAATAATACAGTAGCGTGTGTTGTACGCAACTTCGAGTTCTTACACACACCACAACCAATCAAAGTAGCAGTTATGAATAGTAATACCTAATTTTTGAAATATTAAAAATTTTATCTTTCCAAATGGACTTTGTTTTTGGATTCGGAATATCGAAATTATCCTATGTTGAATTTTTTGTATTTTTCTGAGAACTTCCAATTTGCTTTGAATAGTGAAAATTACTTAAAAACAACTTTTTTAATCAAAATAATTTATATTGATTAATTATACTATTGAGTGGTTTTAAAGTATAATTATAATATATTTTTACAATTTTATCCAATGGTGTTCATTATAATTAATTTCACTTTGAAATTGGACATAAACAATTGTTAATCTTTTGATATATATTGTTTCATAAAAACACGCTATTTATTGTGACAGCGGGAATTAATTACAAAATTAATTAATGAAACTTATATTTTGGGAATTTTTTAAAATAGACAACATTTTTTAATTCGGAATATCAATTATATCTTAGGGTGAAATTTTGGCATTGTTCTGAAAAACTTCAATTTTTGATGAATAGTGAAACCACTAAGTGGTACTTAAAAAAACTGATTTTCTGTTTAAATGAAACATTACCACTTCTATGATTTTATTTTCAAAAATCCGACATACATGGTTTTCATTAGGAAGTAAAATTTGGTTCAATAGAATGAAAATAATTTTTGGTGAATAGTAACTTTTAAGTTTAATTAATCACGATTAAAGGTAGTTAGTGAAATTGAAGGTAAAAATGATATTATAAAAATATGAAAATACCTTTACATTTGTCCTACCCCTATTGGATGAGTCATGGCCGACCAAGACAATCCATGGGTCAACTTGGGGTCCCCATGGAGCCACTTTGGTAGGAAAATGATATAAATAAATTTTTATTTAATGTTAAAATAAAAATGTCACAAACATGAGTTGTTGTATGAAAAAAAATTAAAATGGGGTTATACAAGTCATATTTTTTACTATAAATATTAATTATAAATCTAAAACGATTTCCTACATCATGATATTTTTTTATAATTTTTAGAAATTAAATAAAGTAAATTATTTACGACACCATGATGATGCAGCGATTACCTCATTAATTAACGATTTAAATAAAATAAAAATATAATGTAAACTCTAAGACTTACACTTGTCAAAAACCTATTGGATGAGTAGATTTAGAACCCTTATAACCTTATCCTCGAAATATATAAGTGTGGGACCTTTAGAATCCGAAAAAGCATTTCATAATAATGTAACATTTCAATCTTTCCAAGAGTACCCCTTCTCTCCTCTTATAAAAGGCCCCCACCACTACCACCTTACTCACACCTTAAAAGCATTTTGGCTCGGCCAAACTCTGCCCAAATACTCTCTAAACTTCCCTAACTTACTCTTAGAAGCCTCACATTGGGCAGAAGTTTTCCCAAGGAAGCCTTTGGCTCAAATCAAAAAGAGTTACCCGATTTTAAGGTAATGTCTTCTCTAATGATGTTTTGTTTTATTTTTCTTCTCCAACCCCTTAACCTCTTTTTATTCATTTCTTTTGTAACAAAAATAGTATCTAAAATATATTAGTATGTTTTTATGATAATTATTTGGTCTACATTTACACACACCTTCGTCTAATGGTTAAAGAACATACTGTTTCTGTGGGTGGTGAAATACTGCCTCACGAAACGATGATTATTCAATATTCTTTTAACACCTCTAATGGTGGACATTTTGATGAAACTATTTTCATATATGATATATATATTATGTTTATGTTTTCTTTATGCTTCGGTATTTCTCATTTATGGAATACTTTATGATTTCCATTATGGGTAAACGCGATAATTTCATTTTAGGAAATGCGGACTACCGCCCCATCAAAGTGATTTGAATCGTTAATGCCATATGTGGGATGTATAAAGGATGGAGTAAATGGTATTATACATTATATTATACTGGAATTATATTATAACTTTATATAATTATAACTTCATTCCATTAAATACGAAATAGAAATGAAAGTAGCGTTCATGCGTACGTACGGCTTACCGTCTCCATGAACGGTGGATTTCATTTCTTACCTCTAAATGTTATGTAATATTATAAATGAATGTATATACTGGATATATATGATGTATATGATATATAAATCATGAATATAATTATGGATATAATGGATTTTTTACCACATGAACAATTTGTAATTATAAGAAGTTTATTTTTGACTCAAGTACCTAAGATCGACAAAACGACCGTTATTAACATAAATAATTACATAATTATCATAACATGGTAATAAGTAATATAAAATGAATAATAAACTTGAAAAAGGTTACTAAGAAATTATAAATTAACTCTAGTTTATTATTCAGGAGATCAATGAACGGTCGAGGGAATTCGGACACAAGGTAAGGGAATTTCTTAACCCAATTTCCATTCTTTGGGTTAATCTCCTACTTTCAAATTATGTTATGATATTATTATGTCCTATCTTGTACTTATACTTTCTTTATGTGTAAATATAGTGAATACAAATAATAGATATATTTTATTTAAAAATGATCTTTTTAAGGGACTTCGTCTCAATCTCCATTCATTGAGGCATATTTTGTTTTATACATAACTTTCTTTTATACGGTATATAAACCCATTTGACTTTTACATTTATTCAAAAGGAATCTTTTTTATATGAAGTGTTTTACTAAATGAAAAAAGGAATTCTTTTCTTGCTGTACATATGCGGGAATAACGATTTCTCTGCCGCCGTGACCAATATTTTAGTTTCGGCTTCCTCTACAAGCCATAACTTTTTTTTAAATGGAAAATAAATACAAAGTTTTAATTTTCTTTAATTTTGGTTATTGAAAATGGTTTTGAAAGTGTTCTTATTATATCAATGTGTTGTATTGATATCTTGTGATTGAAATTTGGAAATGTTATGTTTCCTTTATGCATGTTTTATGTGATACGATTATGTTATGGTTTATGATATGTTTAAACCTGTTCATATGAGGAATGCATTAGACATAATAAGTGACGGGTAGAGCCCGCTATATCTCTTCGATGCATCAGTAGGTCTCATGAGACAAACTAGTGTCTTGGCACGAGGCCTTGAAAAAATCTTATTTGTGGTCTTGGCACGACGCCTTGGCTACGTGGTTATGATATTCTGGCATTATGCATTCCATCATTATGAAAGTGGTTATTGATATTGCATTTGATTATTAGACTAGTAGAATATCCATGTGAGTAAGTAAATGGCATTATTTAATTTTATTTTTGCCATATTAGGCTGAAGTTAATGATTAAAAAGGATTTTCTTTTAGTTATACATTTCCTTAAATGTTAATGTTTATTTACAAAAGCTTCCGCAATATTGTTATCCTTACTGAGCATCTGAGCTCACCCCTTTCCATGTTTTAATATTTTCCAGGATGTGAAGAAGTATTTTATGAATGACCTGCAGGGATAGTCTGAAGAGGATAGAAGTGTGGACTATGGAGACTTAGTTATTGTAGTTTTTCACTTTATGATGTAATGTAACATTTATGAATGTATCTAGTGTTTCCAAGGCTACTAAATTAATCGGTCTTTCGAGACTTGATCTTTTTTGATCATGCCAATGTTACGCAATAATGCACCGACTCTGGGTAACTGGGGTCAGGGCGTTACATGGTTGTTATTCGGTTTAAAATCATACAACTAGGACAAGCTATAAGTAATTACACAAAGTATTTCTTCAAGAACCTTTAATTGGTTGGAGTTGTGAAGAGTTCTCCATCCAATGAGATTATAGAATAAGCTACATTAGAGTAGACCTTATGTATGGAATATAGTCCTTCCCACTTTGGCTCAATCTTTGAAGGATTCATTCATTTTTTCAATCGAGTATGAAAGACTAAAACTAATTCTCCTTGGAGGAATGAATGAAGGTGAACTTTTTGTTGAAAGCTCATGTTATTCAGTTCTGATAGACTTCCAAGTGATGTAAGGCCTGAAATATCTTTTCATCCAATTGCATAATATCATCTAGTCACTTATGAGACTATTCGTCTATAGATAGCTTATCTCAAATAGTAACTCAGAGTGATGGTAATTGAACTTCAATGGGTAGAACTACTTCTATCTCGTTTACCAATGAGTATGAGGTTGGATTGGTGGTAGTATGGGTAGTAGTCATGTAATCCCATTAATAATTTAAGAGTTTATCAGGACAATAGTTTTTATAATTATCCACCCTCATCTTGAGTATGTTGGACAATGTTTTGTTGAAATCCTCTATCTTTTCATATTTTGTGGCATGATAGAGGGATGAATGATTGGAATTGATATTTTATTTTTGGTGTATCTTACCTACCTCAATAGAACATAAATTGGTGTAATTATCTACAAATATGCTATGAGAGACACCAAATATTGTGATAATTTTAGCATTGAAAAAGCCCACAATTATTTTGGCCCCAAATTCATTAATAGTTATTTCTGTAGCTTGTTTAGAAAAGAAATCGGTAGTAGTAAAAATGTACTTGAACTGCTTATTTGTAGTTAGAGGATAAGGTCTGACTACATCCATTCCCCTTGTATAAAATTATGAGGAGTATTTAGATGTATGTAGAAACTCTGGGGGTTGATGAATGAAGTTGTCATGCACCTGGCAGGGATGACACTTCTTAGTGAAATCTGGGAAATCATGTGTCATCAAAGGCCAAAAGTATCCCACCCTTCGAATTTGATCAGAAATACTATCCCCAGACTAGTGGTCACCATAGGATGCAACATGTACTTATTTCATGGAATCCATGGTTTATTCCCCATCAATACATTTGAGAATAATTCTATCGAATCCTCGACTATATAGGATCTTTTGGTGATCTAGGCCACCATAAAGTGTAAAATTAACTGCTTGTCATCAGATATTTTCGCTTTCAACTATATCTGGTGGAAGTACCCCATTTTGGAGATATTCAATGATTGGGGAAATCCATCTTCTTGTATGACCAAATGGCTCAGAAGTCAAACTGATTTCATTAGTTTCCTCTTTTCAGATTTGAACAAGAAGTGAAACCACATGACAATGGGCAATGCTGATGATTGTTTCATCCAAATTTGGATCTTCAAAAGTTGTGGCTATATTTGGGAATGCATAATATTGGGAATTTTTTAATCACAGGATGTACGGTAATGTTGGATCTGGGGGAAATTCATCCATTAACCCTCATACATAATCACATAGGGGAATTAGTTATTCCTTTTTGATGACGTAATCCTGATTTATTTATTTGATTACTAATTATAAATCACCTTTCACTTCCAGGTGATTCACTGGTACATGGAGTAATAATTCTAGTCCTATAATGAAGAATTACCATCCACCATGATAGAAATCTTGTAAGCATAAGAAGACTGAGGATAAACTTAAGAGGGTTATTGTGAGATATCAATTGGACCTCATCATGTTGTAGATAGTGACTTATTTTCTAAACAAAAAATACTAATTCTAGGACGATTTTCCCAATATCTGAATGTTGAGTGTCTATGTCGAGAATGGTTTGACTAAGATAATAAAGGCTATTTTCATTCCCAACATCATTCATTTTCACAAGGAAGGTGCCCAATTATCACTCCACGTATATCACATAAATAATGATCGGAGAACCTAAAACATGTGGCATTAATACTGGTGGTCTCCAGAGGTATTTCATTACGGTATCAAATGAACATGGCAGCCATTGGTCCATTGATATGTGACCCCTTTCATTATCAATTTGGTGGAGGGAAGACACTTACCTTCTATATTAGATATGAATCATCGGATATAGGCTATGTTTCCCTGAATTCTTCTAAACTCTTTCATGTTTTTAGGAGGTGACATATCAAGGATAGCTTTTTTCTTATCAAGATCAACTTCGATGTTGTGATGGGGTACAACAAAGCTAAGAAATTTTCTAGAGGATACCCTAAAATAACATTTCAATGGGTTCATATTTAGATTATGTTACCTAATCATGTTGAATATGGTCTCCAAATTAGTGAGGTGTTGAATGTTTTTTGGAAATAACCACTATATCACCCACATAGCATTCAATGATTTTCCCCATAATGGTTTTGAATATGTGGTTCATTGCACATTGATATTTTTCACAAAAATATTCAATCCAAAAGGAATTAGTCAATAGAAAAATATGCCTTGAGGGGATATAAAGGATATGGATTTATCATCTTCAAGGTGCATATATATTTGGATATATCTAGAGTATCCATCCATGAAATATAGAGCTTCATAAATAGATTTTTCTTCAACAAAGAGTTCTGTGATTGGAACCGGGAAGTCATATTTGGGAAAATGTAGGTTGAGCACTCAGAAATTAATGAAGACTCTAATTTTCCCATTCTTCATTTTCACAGGGACAATATTATACCTCCATTTGAGATGTTTCACCTCTCTGATAAATTTATCATTGATAAGATCATTGACTTCATCTTTCATTTTGGAAGCATGACTTGTGTGCATTCTTCTTGCTAATTTCTTTAACCATTGATCTTCTTATGGAAAAACCAAATAATGGGTGGCCACATTAGGTTCAATTCCTAGCATATCTACATAAATAATTGAAATCACATCTCAGTGTTTCTTCAAAATGGAAATACACACCTCTTGATCTTTATAAGTCATGGTCGCACTAATCTGAGAGCGGCATGAATCGTCCTCTGTACCCATATTTATTTCTCTAAGTTCGTTCATAATGGTGTAGACGCATTTCTCAAATGCTAGAGGGGAATGTCTATGGTATTCTTATACCTCTTCTTCTTAATTTTATTCTTCTTCTACCTCTTATTTAAGGGTAGGTGATGAAGCAAGACTTTCAGAGCTAGGGGAGCAGTCAATGTGTGGACATCTTGACTAGGACACATCCATATCCAACCCAACTGATGATGAAGGGAATTTTTGATGTTCTGAAGGGAATATGATTAAATGGGAATTGACATCCCTATATTTTTCCATAATTGTGAGAAATTATTCTTTCCTGAATGATGAAGAAGATACATTTTGATGTTCAGTGGATGAAATGAAGACATCTCCATTTAGGCCTTCACCATTGATGGGGGAATCAATTATTTATCCTATGCTATCAGGTTCAATTTACACAAATTAAATTAAGGAATCCACTGAATGAGAACCTAAAATTTTTCCAACCCTTTCTATTTGATTAGTGGGTGACACATAATCTGCATTGATAAACTTGAATGGGTTAGCTGGGATCTTTTCTAGACCATTCATAGCATTGATTCGAGTAACATAAATCCCCATAGATGGTTTTCCCTTTGTGTGATCGAAATCAAAATCAATGTACTAATATTGAAATGTTTTTAATGTGTCCTTATCACCATGAAATTTCACAATTTTACCATTGAAGTAGTACTGCAAACATTGGTTGCACGATGAAGTAAGAAACACCTGTTTATATAGCCATGGCCTTCCTAGAAGACTATTGGAAGCTGTTTCCTACTGGACAACCATGAAATATGAATTGGATACAAGATCCCCAAACTGAGTTTTTAGTGAAATATGGTGCAGATGTTCTTGTTCATTCTTGTCATAACATTACAACATCTGAGTGAAGGGAGTGGATTTATATTCATTGATACCCAAACAAAGAAGTGTACAAAGTGGAATGAGGTTGAATATTGATCCATTATCAATGAAGGCTTTTTGAATGTTGGTATATTTATCTTTTCCAGATAAATACAATGGCCTTATGTTTTAATATACAACATCATCCTCATCTTGATCCCTAAATGATATGAATGCGTGAAATTCTGCAGGATCATTCTATATATGGTAGACCTCAGTAGCAAAAACCACAGTTTAAAACTCTTGATGAATTTAAAAAGCCTCAATAAATGCTTCCCGAAGATCTTTTGATAGATTCAGAGCATCCTTTATTGATAACACGGATTGTACTTGGTCCAATTTCTTTTAAACATCATACATCATGTCCAATGTTATGAAAATTCTAGTATAGAGATGAAGTTTTGCAGGTTCCTTGGAAGATTATGCTCGTGATGTATATAGAACATTTTTCAGTGCAGAAGCTATAAATTATTCTACTATTGGTGGACTAGGCTGGCTAGGACTACCAATTTTCAGAGAAGGTGGTGGTATAGCCTCTAATCCGACTTCGAAGATGATCATGTTAGGGAAAACCCTATAATGTGCGGTTTAATTCCCTTGTTCCTACTAAACTCACTTGAGGGATCTCCCATGTGTTTCTACTGTATAAACAGTTAGAGTAGGGGTGTGATTAAAATAGTGGTCTCTAGCATACCCACGTCTTCCCCTGTATCCTTGAACATGACAACCTCTTCTCCTAGTTTTCTAATCTTTTATGTAGAAATCTAGTTCACAATCAGAATCATCCTTTTCATATGGACCTGTTAAGTGAATAACTTTAATGAAACTGAAGATCAACTCCTCATCTGATGAAGATTCGATCAGATAGGTCGATTCTTGAAGTGTTGTTTGGTAGGGTAGTGCATGTTCTTTCCAGACAGATGGAATAAAATTTGATATGGTCAAGGAAAACTTTGTCCTTGACATGATCTCATCTCATTCTGACTACTGTTTATCCATATGACCATGTCTCTTCTTTGAGGATTGGTCTTTGAAGGACTTATATTTTGATGAAGATGGTTTGGATACAAAGAAAGTGGTAGGAGACATAGTTGTTTGTTTTGATTGTGTTCATAGAGTTGAATGAGTTTGGTTGATTATCTTTATGACCATACAATCATCTAATTTATGAAAATTCTTTATTTTTAACTACTTCCATTCCCCTTCTTCATCAGGATCGGTAGTAGTAACACATTCCACCTAGGCTGGTGAATTTTTCATCTCACTTTCCCATAGCACACCATATTTTGTAGAATTTCTTTAAAAACACTCCAAGATGGGGTTCCCCATCATTTACTGAAAGGATAAATAATTGTTTAGGTCCTCGTCTCCTTTTTTATTAGGTTTCTTCAGGCATGGAAGTTGAACTAAGTTTTTTTCTAAAGATGAGATGAAGTAACCGGGGACATAGTTATTTCAAAAAGAATAACCCTTTTTTTCAACTCCATAAACTGTCTCAACCTTTGATCTTTTTTATCATCTCAATTAATCAATAATTACTGATAATTCTCAGGATGTGGATCCCAATAGTATGATTAGGGATTTGAAGTATGATTGTGTACAAGGGCCCACATAAGTGTAGCTATAGCGGTCTCTTATTTTCATTCTCTTATTTATAGAGCTAATGAGATTACTGGGGATTTAGATCTAGTCTATATTATATATTTTTCTACTTATTGATCAATTGAAGCGATATCCTAAAACCCACCTATGTATTTCACAAAGATTAATGGTTTTCACAACTCATAAAAGATATTATCTACACAAATGGGCATCAATTATCCTTGAGGGTGTGGTATATTCAAGGAGTATGTTAATCCTTTCCAATGAGAAATGAAATATGAAACTCTTTCATTATCCCTTTGCATTTAGTTTTTGAGGTTGAACATTGTTGTATTATAAAGCATTGATCTAAACTAGAAAGGGATTTTCTAATTGAGATCTTCCCATACATTAATCAATCGAGATTGCAAACACGTATACAGGATAAAGGCTGGCCCCTGTAGTGATTGCACAAAACATATGAGCTTCACTGCCTCTTTTTTATTAGGGGTTCCCATCATAGGATCACATTAAGAGACAAAATTCATCATGTGTTTCTCTGGATCTCCTAATCCATTGAATATTAGAAACGTGGGATTCCCAAAGTTTGGCAGAGGAGGAGTCAGATCAACCAATTTGGGATGAACCTTCTTTTCTAGATGTATTGGTGCACGCCATACTTCCATAGCTTCTAATATATTATTCAATCACCCAATTGTATTCATAAGAATTTGATGAATAATTGGAAGATCTGGGACCTTTATAGGTACATTAAATGGAGCATAAACTGGTGTGGGAATTGGTAGGGACACCAGTTGTGGGAATTATGGTATTTGGCATGGCTAACCCATGGAGACAGGCCTATAAGGGTGTGCTTGACCCTATTCTGGTTGTCTACCTAATGGAGGGAATACATTATCCACATCAGTATATGTAATAAACCCTCTTTGTTGGGGAAATCATAGAATAAGTGAAAGCTAAGGATCTTCTTAAGGAGCATGTCTGGAAGGAATACTGCTTTGGAGTAACTCTGCATTGTGTCTTCAGAACTCCTTCATCTCATCTTCTTACTGGAAAAATATTTCTCCAATGAAAGGGATAGACCTTCTTTCAAGAGAATTTGAGACTTAGTATGAAATTTTCATTTTTTTCTTTTTATGTGACTTTAGAAACTGTGGAAGTGGATTACTTGAGGGGACACCTTGATTATAGGAAAGACTCTAATTTTAGGTATGCACACCTCCTATATTTTCATTATTGTGGACCACATTTTTAAAAAAGAACTTCATCCACTGACTCCCTTCAACTGGAAACGTTTTCTAGAGGATATTCCATGAGGTAATTATTTACATTTATTGACATATAATGCATTTCTGGATTCTGTTCGTATCTCGGTGAGATCGCCTTTTTATTCATCATCCACGAGACTTTCTTATATTTGTTTCTTCTTAATCAGGAACTGTTTGAGGGATAATAACTAGAATGTAATCACTAGATAGTTCAGTCATGCATTCATTTTGTATCTTCTTCCCTAATTTGGAAAAAACTAACTTCCATTGAGGAGGGGAATGTGAATGTGTAAAATCCCCCAGACTTGCAGGATGGGGCTATTCCTGTTCTTCATTCTCAACCCTTTGGGATCCTTTAGATTGTTTCAAGGTCGGGGTTAAAAAATCCCCCAACCCTACAAGATGGGGTGGTTCCTGAACTGATATGGTTGACATCAACATATCTTCTCTTATGATTTTATGAATTCTAGTCTGAGTGTTGGCTGGTTACATTCTCTAGAGCCCTCCTAAATCTTCATATTCAAAAGACTGTTGTGCTATTTCAGACATTTGTGCGATCTAATGGATGAAATCTTTTATGTGGGAAGCCTAATCAATGTTATTAGATGGTTGATGAAATATTATCTCAATAACATGCTCTATTTGGTGCTAACTATGGTGAAATGTAGTTGATGACTATTCTTACTGAACAACTCTTCAGTTGTGAACCAAATTTGTTTGTTGTAGTTGTCTAGGGTAAATAACATTGAATGAGACCAATTTCAGTAGAATTTTTTAGTTTTGGAGGGCAGTGAAATAAAATGATCCATGTGCACCGTATCCCCTAATATGAACACCAAATGGGGTTTTTGCTATCAATTTTTTCAACCTATTTAATGCATCTAAATAAACATTGAAGGGACTTCTGTTTCTTCTTCATTTTTGGGTGTCTAGAAACTTCGAGAGATTCCATGTCAATTTTGCACTGAAAAACCTCAAATACCTTGACATGACTTTGATATTCATTATATGTTAATACATTGGCTTTCAGATGAAGAAAATTATTCTATATGTTGAGACAGATATCATGAATACAATCTTCTGCCAATATCACTAGAATGTTTTATTGAGAGGTGGTGAAATGCCATAAAATGATTGGTATCTCACCCTTATCCAGTTGTTTTCTCATGTTCAACAAATCGCCTTCGTCTTTTTAAAAAGGTTTCTCAACCTGTGAAAACTAAAGTGGATGATTCCCGATTACTTTACCATAAGAAATAAAATTAGTTGGTGTTTTGTCTACTATATTATAAAGATCAATGTCCTATGTGATGTTTTGAGAATGACTATCACCTTGGGATATCTAGTGGGTGAGAAAGTGTTTCACCTTATAGTAATAAGGCATCAAACATGGTTGGCCTTATGTTTTCAAGTTCCTCAAGATAAGAGGTATTTCTAATCACTACAATTTCAATTATAGAATTATCTTGACAATGCATAACACTACTGGAGAGAGAAATTTCATAGTGAATGCCATCATGGGGAGGAACACCATGGTGGTGTACATCAAGGGATAAATCCCTTAACTCCTTTTTATTTTAGACACATGAAGGGTTTTTGTGGATCTCATCAAAAGATAGGTTCTCAATATTGACTGAATTTTCCTGAATCGATCCTTTATGATGAAGTATCAGATGAGTAACTTCCTGATTACTACTACTTATCCCTTAATTTTGTAATGGGATGGTATTATATTTAGCTACAATAGATAAATGTTTATGGGGTTCAAGAACTCCATAATTAAGAGAAGCCCAATAACAAATTGACTATTCATTCATCAACCGTTCTTAGTGAGACTTTTTCTTAGACACCTTCTTATATGTAATGGGGGGAACTTTTTAGAAAAAATGGTTATCATGAGAAGGTGTATGTTCCTACTTGGGACTGTCCATTAAAATAGATTAATTATCTCCAATTGTAATGGGTGTATGTTCTGAATCTAATTGTCCATATGATATGGTGGAGTGTGCTCCATAACCCTCCTAGATTGTAAAAGAGGTTTGTATCCACTCTGGGATGGAATGCTTATTTTTCACCCAAGGTTTAGGGACATAATTATGTGTTTATCCCTCTGGTAATACTAAATTTTTTGTTTTGATATTTTATAAAAAATCAAGGATATGGGCAGGAATTTGTGTCTTCTCTTTCAAAATTTTTAAAATGTGATTGGTGACTTTAGTGGCCAGAATAGGACTATATGTCCATTACATATTCAGAGTATGTGTATGTACCTTCTCCTTGTCCTCTCTTTTCTATCAGTGGATACTAAAAGTACTCGAGTATGGGGTAGAGAGTTGAGACTTCCCCAGGTTTTTCATCGAATATTTTCGATGGACTTCTCTGGATGGTTCCAAATGAGGTTTTTGGTAGATTTGATGAATGATAGAAGGTGTATGTTCCTACTAGTTGTTTTCTAGGAATAATGGCCGAAAAACTTCTTTAAGTTCTTTTAGATAAGACTGTTGGAACTCTTGGTGGGCGCATGTGAGTGTATGTTCCTTCTTACAGATTGCTACCACATTTGGTTAGCGAGCTCCTTTTAATGAAAACTGATGAGGCTGGAAGAATGATTGTAAGAAGGTGTATATGCCTGATCATGATACTCCATCGCTTTTGAACAAAAATATTTCCTTGGGCCACCACATGTTTCTGTTTGCCAACAGAATGAAGGAGGATGATTGTATGTTCTCGGTCTCTATTCTCCACCAAACTGGGTTGGAGGACTCCTCTAGGGGGGGGGAAGGTAGGAACCTACTCCCTATTAGCCTTATGTTGTCCCTGATGGTTTGTCTTGTGTTCCCAGTTCTGAGGGACTTGGGCTGGACAACCGAAGATAAAACCCTCATCATGTTGAGGGTTTCCTACCATGGGACATTGGCAGTGGTGATTGTTGGAAGGAGTCCTTGGGGAGGACCACTTTTTCATCAGGATGAGGCCATAGATGGCCTCTTGGTTGATCTCTCTAGAATAGGGGAGGGATTGTTGATTATTTAAAGGGGATAAGAACCCATAATAGTTGAAGAGGGCAGTTGGAACTATCTTTTTATGGACCACCGATCATTATTTATTAGACAAACAGGTTTTATTCTTAATCTAGAGGGAATGTCTGGTAGCCTCCAAGGTCATGATAATACCATATTGATGGTTCAATGGGACCAGTGTGTTAGAAAAACAATGTTGAAGATAATGAGTTGGTGAAGACATCCTTTTAGAAAACAAGGATCCAGCTTGAGTATTAGTCGGGGAGTTAATAGGTGTAGACTTGAAGGAGGCCATTTGGAATGAAGGGAGTTAATGGAAATAAGTGACTTTATAATTGAAAAATTCAAATAATTAACCCTAGAAAAGTTGAATATTTTAGAAGATCACATGTAAGATTGATTTCCTTGTCTGGACCTTTTTTATCAAATGATAGAGGCCTAATAGATGGGTAATAATTTCATTTCGGTTAAGGATTCTTGTTGGGATATCCATTTTTTGTTTCCCTTGGAATGTGTGTTCTTGTTAGGAAACACTATTTTTTTATGGTTTCCAATGGATTTGTTTATGGAACTGGAAACACCCAACAGTTTTGTTTCCAAATGGACCTGTTTTCGAAATGCAGGTTCTTGTTAGGGATTTTAACCCACAATTCTTAAGAACTCTCTTTGTTCGAGAGGATGGGAGGTTGGGATCAACACACCCTTTTTAGGGGAATAATTCATTACTCTAGGACACTCTTATAGATTTATGATATGTTCATGGATCTTCATTAATTTACCAATCATAATGTTGGTTTCCCAAGAAAATTTCAATCAATTATTAACTTCTGTGGAATTTAGAATCATTAAAGTTTCTCCATCAATGGAAACATCTATATTTATTTTAGGTTCTCCATTGATACTATCCTCTTACATACTAATTAGAGATTCTTTTGTTGTTGTTATGACAGTACTGGTTTTTAATCCACTTAGTGAGGAACTCTAGAATTTATGGTCATCCATGTAGATGAATGTCACTCTTGAATTTATGATCATCCAAAGAGATAGAACATTACTCTAGAGTTTATTTTCATCTAGGTATACATAGGTTACTCTAGAGTTTATATACATCCCGGGCGACAATAGATGTTTTGATTTTGGGATCGTGCCCAATGGTGGGGTACTTACATATCTTCATGAAAGGAAACATAAACCTCATATATTAGTTCCACTTAATGGAAAACATCATAACTTTTATGGTCACGCCATAAGGGCCAAACTATTCAGTTTAATGTCATGTGGTAAGGAAATCTATGCAGAGGGAGCCTAGTCAAAGCTTGGTGTGGCACTTATGTCAAAACAACCTTAGAAATTTTGAAGGAATATGAAATTCCATGATGAATTATACCTTGATATGAATTTTTCCCAGAGAGAATATTTTTGGTTTGGGGTGTTGGGTTTAAACCTCCTGGAGGTTTCATACATATCATGTTTGGATGAGAATCAAAGCCCGCGTAGTTTGGTAAGTCTCGCAGGGGAGTATGGACCTTTGAGATAAATAGGCTGGGGAATAATATTAAAAAGGATCCCCTTATATCAGGTTCCATGAGAGATGTCTTGACTCGTAGATATTTAATGGGGACTTAATTTGGGGATTACTTCTAAGGAGGATAAGTAGATTTAGGGAATTAGTTTTTAATTCCTAAGGGGGGGGGGGGGTCTAGTGAGCTGGAGTCCTAATTGAAGGATTCCTCTGTATCCCAATTTTAGAGGGAATGAGACTTATAACATTTCATTTAATTTGGGGCTACACCTAGGATGATACCCATTGATAGGGTTACATTGGGGAATACTCCTGAAAAGAATACTTTATTAAATTGGAAGTGTTTATTGGGTCTATCCTTTAAGGAGGATTTCCCTTGATCTTAGGCCTTAGAGATTTGTCTTATGTGTCCTGGTTATGAAAGGAATCAGAGTTCTCATAGTTCAAGAAATGAGGTGGATTGTTCAGATGTTGTGATAATCACAAATCTCTCAGCCAACATGAGTCATTCTTAGTGTGAGAAATAAGTGGATGTGAAAGATTCAAAAATCGACACACTTTATCCTTCGATGATGGAAGAGGACATGACTTTGGGGATAGAATTTGGGGTGATGTTGGATGAAGGCATAGATCAATGAGACTTTCAATGTGAAATGAAGGTGAAAGTCATTAGGTCCGGCTTGAAAGGCTAGGGGATTACTATAGGAGAGATGCCCTTTTATTTGTCCTAGGAGAGGAGGGGGAATTTTTTTTGTTGAAGGGGAAAAAAGTGTGATCCTCACTCTCCCTATTGGGAATCAGAGGGTCAGGTCTTAAAGATGAGAAGGGGAGGACATAGTCCTCTCCCAAAAATCTAAGACTAGGAACTCCACAAAATTGTCCCTTGGATAAGGGTCCACGTGACCATAGATATTCAAAAATAGAGACAACCTAAGGATCTCGGCCCTTTGGTATGATATGTTTGGGAAACCTCTAACAGTAGATATACAAATAATAATTGGAGACACACTAATGTGAATTTCCCAAAAGTTTGTTAAATCAGGAGTTCTTGGTGGAGGTTTGAACATAATATCATTCAGAAAAGGGATCAAATGAAGGATAGGGCCATCCATGAATGGATTTGAAGGAGGATCCTTGAAATGTTTGAGCAAGTTAAAGGGGTGAGGTGAAAAAATAATGGGGTGCTCAATTAAGTGGTGCGTAGGTATGTGGTGTGTATGTAGACTTTTTATAATTGGTTGCACCTCAAGTGATGAAAAACCTAGATTACTTGAAATTAGAGAGACTTTATTAATTCCTTCAAGTTTCTTCACAAGAATTACCTAATGTGGGATACACAACTTTTTACTTGAGAAAGGACAATCGCTCAAGTGTTCATAAATTAGTGGGGTTGGGTGAATGAGCCACACAAGTGTTGTTAATTTTTTAACACTTGTAGAAACTAAGTCTCATTATCACCCATTAATTCCCTCATTTTTGGTGTTATAAAACTACCATGGAGGTTTTGGAGGACCTGGGCGAAGCACTTGGGGGACCAGAGTAGCAATAGGGCTTCAGGGAAATTCATTCATAAAAATGAAGACCACAAGGGTCTATTTATATAAAACAAATTCTACATTTGGTGAAGGAGAGTTGTCATGCAAGTGGGTAACGTGCTAACATGGGGTGCACAAGTACTTGTCTGCCGTCAATAATTCAGGATACATTGGGAAAACCAAATCTCGATCCTTTTCAAAATTTGATATATTCCACATATTTTCTCCTCTTTCTAGGAATTTTCCTTTTTCGCTTTTTTCATACATGTGATGAAACAGACTGTTAACAATATGAGTATTTGATAATTATAATTATTAATTCGAAACAATATTGGAAGATAAGTATGAATATAAATGGTAAATCATAAATATAAATGAATAGAAATAATTAAAAAATGAAAATATAGTTAGATAAGATAATTTTATATTTATATTAAATATCTTATAATTTGAAAGGAATAAAATTTTGAAATATAAAATAAATATATGTGTATTTTAAAATTATAATTAGAAATTTTATACAATAATGGAAGGTAAATTTAAATATAAATTTTCAAAAATAAATAGTTATTCATCGATATAATTTAAAAAAGAATATATAGTTAGACTTGAGTTTTTCATCTAATATACACACTCATTAGGATATCACATATGCACATTCATCGAGGTTTTAAGTAGTTTTGTCGAAAATGAATTTACTTAGGGAACCATATGGAATGAAAATAAAACCTGTGTGGGGATAAAAAATATATTCTAATTTTAATAAATTTAATGATATTTACCTAACTTAACTATTTATTTACTAAAATTCACTCAAATTTTAATGATATTTTTTTGAGAAATAAGATAGAAAAACACTATGTAAAAAAATCACAATCCACTAGTGTGATATATTATTAACCCATCAAATTTTTTTGTGATATTGTAACTCATGGACAAATTAATACATAGGAATAAAACCCCTAAATCCATATAATAATTCACTCAAATTTCATGTCACACTATATTTTGAAACATTTCTATGTTATGTGGTATATGAAGAATGTACAAGGGTTACCACATTGGAATCATTTTCTATAATTTATCATAATACTAGTCATGGTTGTGGATTTTATGGGGGTAAAGACCATAGTCAATGAAACAAAAATTTAAAATGATGAAATTGGTCATATGTTAAAATATAAATATATCACTCTAGGTAAATGACACTTTGTTTGAAGTGTTTATTAATATTTCTTATGAAATCACTATTGTTTATAAATACTATTTTGTAAATGAATCATGAAAACATAACATGGTGAAATATATTGGGTGTATGTATAAATCTATATAAAAGAACCCAATAAATTGAATTAAAAGTCTATGAAAATGGTGAATGAAATATAAGATTATATGAACAATAAAATTATAAAAAATGAATTTCATGATTTACATTAAAACTAAAAAATATGGGTTAATGATTACTTGTATCATAAACAATTTAAACCCTATCATTGTTCATCCACGGATCAAATATAAAGGAATGTTCATGGATATTTGGAAGTACAATTGATCACTATAGAAGCTAGAAAGAGAAAATAATCCTATTGTATAGAGACAATACCATGTTCTAGATACAGATGAAATGCAATTACACGAAGAGATTAGACAGGATGTTAATCCAATATTTTCGTAAACAAAATTAAAAAATAGAGAGTTAAGGCATCTGTGAAATTGAACGACCATAAGTGAGGAGTGTGATGATTACTGGAAATTTGTGAGTTGATGTGATGATGAAAAAGAGGATGAATGTAGCTGTAAAATGAGATTAGAGGCCACATGATTGAAAAAACAATTTTTGGTGTTCGTGTGAGAGAGAACCGAGTCTTCCATCCCCAAATTTAAAAACACAACAATGACTCAAAATGGGAATTCATAAAATTTTAAATTATTTATCATGTCGGTTATGTAATAACTAACATGATAGAGAAATTATTATTAGATTTATATTGTCAGTTATTCTATAACATACATGATAAAATGATTTACCACATCAGTTATAGAATAACTGATGTTATAAAGTAATGATATTTTCTTTATAACATCATTTATTCTGTAACTAATTTAAAATACTTGATTTATCACATTGGTTATAGAATATTAGACATGATAAATAAATATACACAACTCATAATGTTTTTTATATATAATTGATGTGAAAATTCCTATGTGATAAAAACATTTTGTACTAGTGCCTCTATTTGTTCTTTAGCTACTACAAGAAGAAATGGAAGAAGATTCAGCCTGGATGGTTTGAGCACATCAATTCACCCAATGATCTGATATCCACAACAGTCAATTTAGGGTTAGACATGGATAATATTTTTTCCTCCCAATTCATCATTTAGAGGCTATGACGCTGGACTTGGGGGGATGTTTATTGTTCTCTAATAAAATGGATTCGAACATACCTAAGAAGATAGACGACTGGTAGATTACCTCATAATCATACACAGTAAAGACCTAGTTGATACAAGAATCCCTTTCTACTATAGAGTACCAAGAAGTTAACCCTATGATAACCAATCCATTAACATACCACTAATTCTAGAAAAAATGGATGACTTGATGGATGAAAACATGCCATCATTATTTTGACATCATGAATGGACCTATTGGGAAGATTCATGGAAGTTTATTGATAACTTATTTATCCATAGTTTTGGTGGGGCAGAAACCCCCATAAAGGATTATATATTGGCCAAAGAAAAAACCAGTTCTTCCCTTGAGATTAATATACTAGGAGAGCTACCTCTTATCACTGAAACTCATGTGTTAGAAAATTAATAGGATTTATAAGATGCCCCTCCCTTATTTGAATATGTCTTCTCCCCATCCATTGAGAAGCTTACCCAACTTAAAAATTTTATTGGGAAACATCTAAGGCTGATGTTGATCGATTCACCCATACCTCTTGAAGGGATGGAGTAGTATGTGGCCTTCTTAAAATACTACTGTGATATCTTCATATGGAGCTATGACCATATGGTAGGATAGTACTCTCAAGATTTAATTCACTATCTTGGCCTCCTAGTGAGTCATTGCGGGTTCAAAGAGCCCCCGAAAGATGAAAAATTCTCATGATACTATAGTCAAGGATGAAGATTGAAAGATTATCAAAGCCAAAATTTTCATGGGATTCTAATGCCCCAGATGGCTAGCCAACATCATCCCTATTTGGAAGGAAAATTGGTAGATCAGAGCCTACGTCAACATTTGGGACCTCAACTACCCATGTCCAAAGGATAATTTTCCCCTTCTAGTTAGAGCGTTCTTAATCAATGTTATAGTAGGGTTCCAGGTCCTCTCCTTCATGTATAGATATTTCAGGAACAATTAGAATTGTATGAACCCCAAGGATGATGATTCCACCACCTTAAAGGCATATCAAGGGACTTTACACTATCAAGTGATGCCCTTAGGCATAAAGAATGAAGGAGCCACTTAATAAAGGTCCATGAACTATATATTCAAGAAAATTCTCAGTATATTGGTGAAATGTTGTGTGGATGATTTGGTTTTCAAATATATCCACCTCTAAGACCATCTCAAAGACCTTGGGAAAGCGTTATGCATCCTCTACTCCCAGCACTTTACGATCAAACCCTTGAATTTTACATTTGGGGTTACCTCTAGGAAGTTTCCTGGATTCATTATAAGATTTCGAGGAATTGATATTGACCCCAATATTATCAGGTCCATCAATCAGTTGCCTCCCCAATAAATCTATGGGACTTTTGTGGGTTCCAAGTAAACTTATCCTACATACATGGATTTATTAAAAAAATTCAAGTAAGTGTAATTCATTATCAAGGTTCATGAAGAAACTCACTTTTTACACAAGAGATGAGGAATTACAGAACAAATTTGAGGATATAAATTAGTACTAGATATATCCTTCGATTCTGATGCCACTCATTTTAGGGAATAAATTTTTCCTTTATATTAATACCCTAGGATAGTCCATCAATGAAATTATATCCTAGAATAGAAATCTGGGAATCGAAAAGAATGTACACTATCTCAGTTACGTGCTCTTTGACATGGAGACTAGATACTCTCATATAGATAAGAGCTGCCTCATACTGGTTTTCTAGTATAGAAGTTGTAGAATTATTTGTAACATTATGAGATAAATATGTTGTTATGGATGTACCTAATTAAGTATATTTTCAATAAACCCATATGTATGGGATGATTTGAATACTGGGAATGATACTCTATTAGTTCATTATCATGTTCTTCTTGTAAAAGGAAATCAAAGGGAATGAACTTACATATTTCCTAGCTGCATGTATGGCCCCTAAAAAACTACCCCTAGATGTTGATTTCTTATATGCTTATATCCTCTTAGTGGATCAAGATATTCCATGTTGGAAGATAAATTTTGATGGTGCCTCCTTGAGCCTCACTAGTAGAAGGCTCAACAATCCCAAGATTTACAGAGTAGGCAAGTCGATTGTCTTCATCACATGAGCACATGTTGTTCTTTCATACTCATTCCTATTGTCAAAAGAATACACAAAAATGTGGCAGAGTATCAGTAACTCATTACTATTCTTGATTTAACCCTCAAGGTTAATGTCCCCCGATTCCATTTGAAGGTATACAATGAGTTTGTAATCATATATATCAATGGTGACTACATTATTAGAAAGAAATATCTCATTACCCTACTAGAATGTACTCATCAACTGATGGGATAGTTTCTTCCTCATCCATAACTAATTCATGTCCCTCAGTCATTGAATGAATGAGCTAATGTGTTGGAATATTTGGACACCTCTTTCATAGACCCTACCATGATGATATTTGCATTCATTTGGAACAATGGATGGTCATCACCCCTTGAATTTCAGATTATGATAATCATTTGGTAATCCAAATGGTTATCAATACTTCAATACATTGACCCATAGGTTCCCCCACAACAAAAGAAATAACAAATTATAAAACACATTTTCTTTATTATCTCTAGCATGGAATTCTCCATCTAGATCGAGTCGAGCATAAATTTATCCACTTGCGTGCAGTGCAGTTGACCCTCCAGAGTGGGTAAAACCATGAGAAAATGCTCCAAATTCATGAATTTTTATGGAATTGTACTCTTTTGAATTTAGGGAGGCAATATAACACAGGTTATATACAAGTTCCATTCAAGGTCACGTGGTTCCCATAAGGTGGGATTGATGCACTCCCACCATATTTGGAGGTTGGTTTAATTTTGGCCCACTGTGGTCCATGAGTCCATGATGTTTCACCAGAGGTTTCATGTATTTAAAATCAATTACAATTTTTTGTATCGACCACCAGATCTTCTCCATACCACCAAGTATTTCTGTCACTTTTTAGTATGGGGAATAGATGTAGTGGGACCATACCCTCTAACTACAACTCTCTAGTATAGGTTCATCTTGACCACAACTGAAATCTTCTCCACATAGGTAGATGTTTTTCCCCTTATGGATTTAAAAACCCAATCCACGATCAAGTTCACGAGCTCCCAAATCATCCATTTATTTGTAGATCCTCATTCTATTATCATTGAAAATGGAACCAAATTCTATGTTTTTGAGATGAATAGATTTTATACCAAGTATAATATCTACTCACACTTTACTTCTAACTACCATTAGTTGGAAAATGGGAATATTGAATTGTTCAACAAGAACCTCTAAAAAATCCAACAAAAAATGGTCAACTTGGAAAATAATAGTTGATTGTACAAGCTACTCAACACCCTATGGTCCTATAGTATGATGAATTAGAATTCCACCTAAGTGACTCCATACTATATAGTGTATAGAATATAGGTAGTCTTTCCCATCAAGGTTTAGTTCTCATTTCTCTGAATAGTTTTTTAAGGCTATATGATTTTAGATATAATGGTAGATTTCCATCTAGCTGAGTTAGAAAACCATGATAAAAATAGTCTCCAGGCCTTACATAATCGAGAGAGGCCCCAAAACATCTTAGGGAGAGTGTTCAACAAGAAGGTTCTCCATTTTTCATTCCTTTATAGTGACATGGTATTGGATCTCAAAACAACGATGATACAAGTAAAAAAGAAACTAATGTTGGATCCCAAATGGTAAGGACCTTACATCATCCATAAGTATTATTCCAATAGATCACAATCCTTGATTACCATGGATAGAGAATGTATAACACATCCCATAAATGTAGAGTTTCTCACAAATTACATCATTTGATGAGACCCTTTTGTTTCAAGAAATAGTACCTTAAACTATTTTCAATGGTACTAATAGTATGACATTAAAATATTTTCAATGTTTCCAAGATTTATGACATTAAACAAATAGAATCCCCATGTTCCAAGAAGTACAATCTTAAACTATTTTCAGTTGGTCAAATCTATGTGACCATAAAATATATTAACATTTCTCAAAACACCATGAACATATAATAATATTCAAAGTCCAATATTTATGACCATAATTTTATTAATCCCCTATAAACTAAGCTTTATGAAATTAAATTAACAATAACCATATTATGAGCTATACAACATTAAACTATAAATTCTTATATCCTCGATGTATGATGTTAAACTACTATCATAACATATATAAAACATGGATGGCATATATGAAAAATTTGGGATGATCCAAAAATTCCTACCCTATATAAAACCAAGATTACTCATACTATAATTATGCTAGAAACAAAAAACCTTACCCCACAAGAAATCAGGATGACTTTTATGATATGTGATGAGCCAAAACCAATTTCCTCAACATACAATGTCAAAATGTAGCCTTACAAATGTCATAATCATGAGATTCGCCATGAAAATAGTGGGATGCCTCAATTCTGTCATCATAGAGGATTTTCCTAACTTCTAGGGTTGGCATTCTACGATGACATCTTTTAGAACTACATGTGGCTCGATTCCCATTCCCATGAGATATGTAGAGACACCTAAACTTCTTGTATTAAGTCCTAACCATTTATTTATCAACCCCTTAGACACTTGGATCCATTTATATTCTAATAATTAAATCCTTAATCTATTATTTTTTCTTCTCATGATATTTATATGGTGTAGGGCCTCCATAAATCCTTTAAATATGTGTTTTACTTCTTCTATGGCACACAAATATACATGAGACAAACATCTTCCTAATCCAAAAATCACGTGTTTAAACTATTTTATTCCATTACCATATTACAAGAATTATGAACTTAATTTTTTTTCCATTTGTTTAATGTTATTTATGTGGTACATTGGATTTTCATCCCCTTTCATTCCATGAAAATTCCCAAGAAACGAATGTTTCTATAGTATGAGAATCATGACTTTAAACTATTCTCTCATAGTCCAAGCATCATTATTTTATACATTTTTTCCTGGTATAGTTCATATGACATTAAACTATACAAAATCATATTCAAGAACACTTCATGTGATGAATGGACTCCATGGTTCAATTCATGCTGATTTGTTGACTCTTTTTCAACACACGAACAACCTTGAAGCCCCCACCTATATAGTATAAATTCTGTGAAATTAAATTAGGAGATCTATGGTCCATGCATTATGACCCTCAATTATATGAATTCTCTATTTACTAGAATGGTTTTTATCATCCCTATTGATTCAACCATCCTTTCCCTCTAGCACTATAAAGAATTATGTTTGTCTTGATACCATTTCTATGGGATAAATAGTGACTCCTTGACCTTATATCTTCTAGAAATGCTACAGATTCACCATAAAAACATATGTTACCCATGGTTCTATCACCTCAAAATTTTCCATCAGCTTCTTCTATATGTATAAGCCCCATTCATTTTCCTCAACCAATTAGCAGGTCAAGATTCACTTATAGCCCATCATGGGGTAGAATAGAATAAGAAGATGGATGCGTAATCCCCACCAACGTCCTTAGAAAACAATGTTTAACTGTATCCCAACCCTACGAAAACTAGGATGCCTTGCAATGTGGGATGATTTAACTCATATCAATCTAGGATTCCCAATATGAAAAATTTGGGATGAAAAAACACTGACATCCTCAACACAATATGTTAAACAGGATCCTTACTTCATATGAAATCAGGATACCTCATATCCGAATATGAGATGATTTAGTATCCTCATTCGAGAGGATAGCCTCTACTGAAATCAGTCTCCTATCGGGACACATTATAGAACAATACGCATATTAATTCACATTATCATTGGATACATAGCGACACACTAATATTTCATCCTCGCTCCAACTCTGTTCATCGACTCAATGCGAGGTCCTCTCCTCCCGAACTAGATGGGGTCAACCTGAGATATGGTTTTTCATGTTTTTTGTAACTAAGTGTTCATTTTTTCCTCCATTCACATTGGTTTGTCACTCATTCGTGCCATAAAAGACCCTTTTTGGACACCATTTCCCCCCATTGGTCAATTCTATGTGACCTTAAATAAGAAACTGCTATGAAATCCAATATCTATAAATCTAAAGTTTTAGTAGCTATAGTTTGAGCTGCATGACTTCAAACTAAAAATCCCAATGTCCTTAGTGCATGAAATTAACATGTAGCTTTACCCTATGAATGAAATGCCGGACACCTCATATGATGAGCTGGGATGATGGTAACATCCACATCATATGATGATAAATTGTTATCATACCCCATATAAAACTTGGATTCCGCACATGATAATAAGAGATGGCTAAGAAAATTCACCCTTTATAAAATCAAGATGCCTCATAGTGTTAGATGGTTCGATTTCCTCACTAGATATTGTTGGAGTTTGTGCCCTAAAACCAACATCGGTGTACGTTATGATAACTTATATTCATATTTTTTTAGTATTAATAAACTTTTTATTACATAATTATTGTTCTTATGCATAACATAGTATGTGATAATACCTTAGGAGTAGCTGTTACACTAAAATGTCATTGCAGTTCCCACTATGATGAGAACCCAAAAGTTCTACGACACTATTCATTAATATATTATCTATATCCAAATGATATAAATTGTGGGAGAAAAATTATACATGCTATCAGGGTTGGATACTCATACAACTTTGAGGAAACTTATCATGGTGTACTCCCTTGGTAATATCCAGTGATGGATATTATGAGAACGAGATTATATAGTTGGAAATCCACATTTATATGTGTCATTGGATGTTCCTATATGAAGATCGGTGTATTGATACTTAGAGTTTAATATTTTTACTAATGAGTATTATGAGCCACATACTACGAAATATTGATGAAAACTATGATGACATATGTACGTGGTGAGGTCAGATATATTGGGTGTGTCACGAGTAATATTACATCAATGAATAATGAGAGAAAGGATTTTTCCCTTCGGTTCTTTAATGGAAGTTGATATCTCAGGCCCTTTGATGTAAATGATATAGCCTAAATATATCCGTGGACACTATGGTCTAAAGGGACATTCATTTTCCAGGCAGTCAAATATTGAAAATTGAGCACTTAGGTTGATGGTATCGATATATAAGGTTCTTGATTAGTGATATTATTATTAAGGGATTATATTACACAGTAAGTTTCTTCATGAGGTATCATATAATTTCAGCAAACAATTATTTCCCTATCAGTGTCTTGGTATCTTTCTATATTAAAACCTTGGACTTTTGGTTTCTCCCCCTAATTCCACTGAGAAAGAGGCCTAGAGGGTCACACACTAATTGTATCTAAAATCAGGGTTGAATATTATGTAATTATTTGTTATATAAAAAGTTGCATGAATATTAATTCTGGAAGTGGATTAATAAATATTCATGTTTTCTTGATTGTCTATACATATTTATTTTCTATTTATTGAATATAATACTTATATATATATTTTCAAATAATTTAGTCATATTTATTTATTAAATAAAGAGACATTATTCAAGGCCTGATAAATATTATATAGGAATGGGTGAATGATTTTTAGGTCTGATGATAAATACTAATATTGTATATTATCTTGTTAATAAATATTAAATTTAATTCTCATGTTAAGAGAATGGGGAGAAATATTAATAATACTATTATTATTGGACATGGGGTTTTTTAGGGATTAAATAAATAATTAAGGACACTTGTGAAATTATTTTATTTTAACCCTAACGACATATAAACCCAATTATATTATTTTATCTAGATTCAAATTATTCTTTTTTTTTGTTGTGAAAAATGGATTTGGAGAATCCTCTCAAAACCTAGAGAGATCCCTTCTCCAAGAATGCTCCCCAGAATAGAGTGCGATCTTCCTCCACCGGATCAAGGAGAATAATTCAGAATCTGTTATCATGGAGATAAAAGGAGGAAAAAACATGAAAAATGATCTTTAATTCTAGTACCTTTTATATTCCTTCAAAAACATCCATTTATTTTTGTAACATGTGTGGATCACCACTAGAGAAAATCTACACTTGATTCCTTTAACAAAATGATGGTGAAATATAGAGAAATTTCAAGATTCATCCACAAAGAAATAATTTAATCAAGAAAATTATTAACTAATTAAATCAATTATAAATAATATTTTATGATCCTCCCCTACTTTTGGAATGATTTATGTTTTCTTTTTTCTTTGATTCAATTCTTTTGATCACTGAATTTATCATCATGTAAATCTTTGATTAATCATAGATCATGATAAAATAAATGTTGGGAACCTCCAATAAATTTCTTATGCTATGTTCAAAACCTTCCTGTGGTATCAAAGTGGTCACATAATTATTTATAATTATATAAATATTGTTGATTGATTTACAAATTTTTAATTTAGTTTTCAATTCATGTTTAATAATTCATTTAATCTGAATTTTCGGATATGCTTCTCCCTTCTTCTTTTGTCATGGATCTAATTGATATAATTAATTTTATGATGAAATAAAAACCAAATAACACATATAATAGTTTCATTTATTATATATGGATAATATAGTAGTATATGTAGTGTTAATAGAGTTACACTCTTTGAAGTTATGTCCAATACATCAATATTTAATTCTAAATTAATTCATGCTTGTGCATTGATGAAACATGGTGTTTTTAATTCTTATAGAGTGTGTTGATTGGGCAATCCAGGTGCATTTTTAACTGGTGTACACATCATGTATCCCACATTCATGGTATGTAGTCATCTTAAGTCATAGATAGTCATTAAATTTCACAAGTGACCTACCTGACTAGTGACTGTGTAATTCATAAATCACGCATTGTGTCACCCATTGTATATTCTATGTACTCTATTTTGTGATGAATGATTTACATGTCGATTATTTATCCATGTACATCGGATATATGGTGATATATATATGTCATGTTCTCACATGTATATTTCATTTACATATAGCAAATCATGTAATTTTTTTGTTATACTATGAAAACCTTATCAACATGTTCTTACACGTGGTCATTAAGTCGATAACACACACGATGTAATGGGTTTTAATATATATATATAATGTTAAATTAATATTAGTTTAATGTTTAGATCTTTATATCATTTATTAGTGATATTACAGTTGTTACTCTATGTGCATTGAAGTGTAACATGTGACTGAAAAATCATGTAATTCATGTTTTCACAAAGGGGAAGTACATATCATGAAATTATGTTATATGTCATGTATTACATATGTTACATAAATTAAACAATATACAATAATAATACTTTTTGGGTATAATCAAATGGGTATTCATCATGTTTCCTCTAAGGTACATTTACGTACGTCGCTAATTTTTAATAAAAATATATTATTTTTTATAATTATATTGGATGATAATCTTAAGGAAATTTGGATGATAATTAAGATAAAATAATTGATTAATTAAATAAGACAATTAATTGATTCAAGCATGATTTATCTTAAATAATAAATATTGTGAATTGAATTCTAGTTTTATTAAATGCACAATTCGTTGCATACATGTGTATGATCATGAGAATATACCACTCCTTTTTATGTTTTCGGTTCATTTCATTTAATTTTTTAATAAATTAAACTGTTTTCGTGTGTGCCTTATCTCCTCTTATTATGTTTGGGCCTTCATTCCATTATTTCCTATTATGTAAACCCTTTTCCCACCCACCTAGATGTGAGTAAAATCATATATAAAAGATGGAGCTCCCAACCAATTGGAGGTTAATCAAGTTTGGAGTCAAGACGATACCAATCCAAGAGAGATACATAGGTGGATAAGTGGAAAGTTCTAACATGAACCTTAATTGGTTAAATTTTTTTCCTTAGATAAACAGTTAGTTTATCAAACACTGGATAATATAACCATTAGTAAAATTCATGATCATACCACATTATTTCTTTATTTCTATCAAGTTTCATGGTAGTTTCATTTTGTATGTTTTCCCTGCACCTACATGTGAGTAAAAGAATAAGTAATAGATCGAGCTCCTATGCAAGTGGAGGTGGTTCAAGTTTGGAGTCGAGGAGATACCAATCCAGTAGAGATACACATGTAGACATGTTGAAAGTTCGAATACAAACCGTAATTGGTTGAAAGTTTTTCCCCAGGTAAACAGTTAGTTGATCAATAACAATATAATATAACAATTAGTAAATCTCCTGTTCAAACCAATTTATTATTTTATTTATTTTTAGTTTCATGGTTATTTAATTGTTGATATTTTTTCATGATCACATAATTTAATGAATTTACAATAATGGAAGATAGAACTAAAATAAATTTCCTTATGCATAAATATTATATAGGAAATAGTTTATCACTTATATAACAACACATAATATTAAAAATCAAGTGATAAAGACAATAATTTTTAATTTACAAATAAAAGGATAAAATCCCTAAATAATATATATTAAGTTGTTATAGCCTTCCAATACCTCAGCTAAAGTCAAAAAACATTTCTTAGTGATTTACAAGCCAATGTTTGGGTGATTTCAATTATCAGAAAATTCTAAATTAATGGTTTGGGTTAACCTAACATAGTTCACATCAAGGGTTTACTATTAAAGAAAGAGCCGATGTAACAAATAGGAAAGGGTTTAGGATATCTAATTAAGGATTTTAGGATTGGCAGTTCCACTCAACAGATCTTGTTATTAAGAGTTCATGCAGTTGGAATTTTGAATTCCTACATAAAACCATTCATGTTTCTTCACCAACCAAATTTCTGGTAATGATAATGGGTACATGGATCCTTACCACTTGAATATTTAAATAATAGGAAATTCTAAATCCAATGGTGAGGGATATTGGGTTTAGATAAAATAACGGGACATTAAAAAATATAATAATTATGCATTTGTCTAAATTAATGAAATAAAGTACTAAAATATTGGTTTATAATATTTTGTAGAAACAACATTAAAATGATATAAAAAATAAACTTATTATTGATAATAGTTCAAGACAACCTTTTCACTAGGAAAATTTTAAAATAATGGAAAAGTCTCCAACATTTCAGCCTTCTCTACGGAAGGAAATTATTTGTGCTAGAAGAACCATTTCCTAAATCACATGGTAATGTGGCTAGTGATGAATAGTTAAAACTCTATGAGAAGAATTTTAATTATTCATTATATGATCAATTCATCATGTTATCATCCATGTCCAATGAGGTTTTGAAGAACCATAAGGACATGGATTCATATAGCATGATGTCTCGCCTTCGGGATCTCTATCAAGAGAAGGTTAGATAAGATATCTATGAGATATACAATTCTTTATTTAGTAGTACACATCAAGAGTCTTCATTTTTGGTCCTCATAAAGTCAAGATTATTGGTTAAATTAAACACTTAGATATATCATGGATTAAATTCTTGGATGTGTTGCATACATATATCATACTTTAAAAACATCTCAAGACCCTATCTAATTTTATTGTTAATTATAATTAGAGAAATAGTGATAAGTGCCTTTCATAACTTATTAATTTAATTCTATAAGTGGATAGGGTCGTGGGGAGTGATAAACTCATGATCTATATGGTGAATAATAAAAGGAACAACAGGGAAAAGGGGGCCAAGACTGATAAAAATTCTAAATCTCCCAAGCATCATCCTTCCCATAAGAATAAGATGCAAAGGAAGGTCAAGGAAAAGAAGGTCGTATGTTTTTCATGCAGTAGGTCAGGCTATAGAAGAGGAACTGCACTAGGAAATAGGGGAAAGATAATAGTGTGTTCGTTTTTGAGTGTAATCTTTCAATATATTCACAATGAGTATTAGATATGGGTTTTGGTGATCACATTTGTATTCAAATGAAAGAACCAAGTAGATACCAAATGATTTCTATATAAAAGGTGGATTTTAGAGCTTATAATGTTGCATGTTTGGCTGATCTATCCATTGGGGACTAAAACCTTTCATTTTTAAAAGGAAATATTTTTGTTTTTAATGATTGTTATTATGTACCGATATTTACCAAAAACACATTTTTTTATCATTACTATATATGTATGAGTTTATTTTCATGTTTGGAAATAAAAAACTAATTATTTTATAATTAAAACATATGTTGTGGTATGGAACATTTAAATAATGGTATTTATGTATTTTATTATGAAAAACAAGTATTACTATTTGATAACGAATCATGTTCACATGAATCACATAACGCCAAATTTTGGAATCTCTATATTGTTTATGTAAATGAGAAGCGTTTGACAAATCTTTATTAAGATGGCTATTTATACATGTCTATGATAAAAAACATGATATATTTCATTCTTGTTTATAAGAAAAAAATAAAAAAACACCATTTAATTGATAGGGTGAAATGACCACAGAGCTTCTAGGATTGTAACACACTGAAGTGTGTGGAACATTTACAATAGAATCTAGAGGTGTAAATTTTTACTTCATAACTTGAATTAATGAATTGATTAGATATGGCTATATCTACTTGATGAGTTATAAGTATGATATATTTGAGAAATTAAAATAATTGAAGAATGAAGTAGAGAATAAACATGGATTGTAGATAAAGAATAATCAATCGGATCTAGGTAGTGAATATCTTAACCAAGAGTTCATTAAAATTATATGGGAGTTTGGGATTCTCTCTTAACTCACGGCACCATAAATACAACATAGGAATGATTTTAGTTAAAGTAGGAACCACAACTTATTAGATATGGTAAGGTGAATGATGATTCATTCAGATCTTATATTATCTTTTTAGGGATATGCATTACAAACTATCGAATACACATTAAAACTTGTACCAACAAAAGTATAAAATGGAATTCCACTCATGTTATGGAGTGGAATGAAAATATTTAATTTCAAATACATGTATGGGGTCGCATGGAATTGTTTACGACCTTCTCAGGATACAAACTAGCACCCCGGGGCACACTGTGTATCTTTATAGGGTATCCCAAGGAAAAAAATGGATAGTACCTAAACAACCCCTCAACCAAGAATGTAATTGTTTCCAAAAATGGAATATTTATTGAGAGAGATAATGTAATATAAATGGATAGTGGGATAAATATTGAATTCAATTACGTTTATGTTCATGATACGCCCGAGTTAGTACATGAAAAAATTTCACAGTTCCCCATGAAATAAGTACTTCATAAAACATAAGTACAATGCAGGAGTGCCAGATAGGTAAGAGAACAAGATAAATATGGTTCTATAGTGATAGAAGAGGGTGAATCATTATTGGATAACAATTACGAGATTCTCTCCTAAAAAAGAGGCTGTAGAGAGCTCAAAAGATACAAGATGGAAAAAAGCCAGGAATTCTGAAATCTATTCCATGTATCAGAACCGTGTTTGGTTTCTGTTCGACGCTCCATTTGATGTAAATACCATTAGTTAATACTGGGTATTCATGAGAAAACAAGACATGAATGGTAATGTAAATATCTATAATGTATGGATTGTGGATAAAGGGTTTAAACGACCTTGAGGAATTGTCTCTAAGAAATGTTTTCATCAGTTTCCATGTTTAAATGCATCATAATTTCACATGCTATAACAGCTTACCATGACTTTGAGATTTGGAAAATGGATGTCAAAACTTCATTAATGAATGGGATTCTTCAGGAAGATATTTATATGAAACAACCAGGATTGGTTGTGACTCTAGGTGATGCCAAAATGATTCAAAATTTTCAATGATATATTTATGGATTGAAGCAAGCATTTAGGTCATGGAACATTTGATTTGATGAATCCATAAAACAATTTGGTTTATTAAGAATGAATATGATCCATGTTTTTACAAGTGGTTTAGTGGAAATGTAGTAATTATCCTAGTGGTTTATGTTTATGACATATTACTTATTATAAATGACATACAAGTCTTGTAGTCTGTTAAAGATTGGTTAAATAAGTGTTATTATATGAAGGAGTTTGGTGAAACTGCCAATATTCTACCGATCAAGATCATTTTTTATAGATAAAAGAGGATTATTGGACTATATCAAGGTAAATATATTGAGAAGATACTAAATAGATTTAGTATTGAACAATCCAAGAGGTTATGGGTTCTAGTGTCACATGGTTGACATTTGTCTAATAAAATGTGGCCTCAGACACAAATAGTGAAAGATAGAATGAGTAAAATTTCATACTCTTCGGTGATAGGATTAATCATATATTCCATGTTATGTATTAGACATGACATTAACTATTAATTGATCATGGTAATCAGATGTCATACCGATCAAAGAGAACAACATTGGTCTATTGTTATAACTATCATTAACTACATGAGAAGAATTAAGGATATGTTCCTGTAGTATGGAATAGAAAATGAGTTGGTCATTGGGGTTATATTGATGCTAGTTTTAATATATATCAGAATGATCTAATGTAACAATCAGTATATTTCTTCTATCTCAATATAGGTTTTGTGAGGTCAAAGAGTTCTATGAAGTCCATTTTTTATGATTCTATAGTAGATTCTATGTATATAGAGGCTTTTTATTCATCCAAGGAATTCATTTGGATGCGTAAATATTTCCAATGGCTTGATTTTGTTACTATATGTATAGATACCATCACATAGTATATTGAAAATATTGCAGCGGTTTTTCTTTCCAAAGAGCCACGTTCACACCATCAGACAAAGCATATTCTTTAGAATTATCACATCTTGGAAGATTTTCATCAGAGGGGTGAAATTACACAAAGCAGAGTACCCAAAAAAAGAGAACATGGCAGACCCCTTAACTAAAGGCCTATCTCAGAAGAATCATGATTATCATCTGAGAGCTAGCGGTATGAAGGTTGTTAGAAATTCTATATAGTTCATGTGTGAGAGTGTTGGAGTTTTTTCCCTAGAACCAACTTCTGTGTAGTCTATGATAACTTATATCCATAGTTTTTAATATTTTTATTCTTCATAACATAATATGTGATAATATACTAGGATTATATGTTGTGATAAATGGTCATATTAGTCCCTGTTATGATGAGATCCCAGAAGTGAAATGACAAAATTTTTAAATATATGATATTAGTTGGATTATATCATTTGAGGGAGAAAAATGATATAGGATATCATGGGTGGAGACTCATAAGACATTGATGCATCTTCTCATGGTGCATGCCCTTAGTAATATCTAGTGTAGGATACTATGAAAATAAGATTCACATGTATGAAATCCACATTTATATATGTCATTGGATTTTTCTATATGTGGATGTGTGTGTTGATCCTTAGACTTTATGATTATTTTTAAAGGTTATTATTAGTTACATACTTTTATGTATTAAGAAAAACTGTGATTCCATATGTTCATGGAGAGGTAGGATATGTTGGGTGTGTCATGAGTTATATTGCATTTATTAATAATGTCAGAAAGGATTTTACCTTCTATTCATAAATGGAAGTTGATATCTCAGGACCCTCGATGGAAATGATATAGCATAAATAAATCCATGGCCATGGTGTTGTATAAGAAATTCAAATTTTTTAGTAGTCATAGGATGTAACATGAATCACATAGGTTGATGGAACCAACATGAAACCTACTTTATTAGAGGTATCATTATTAAGGGTTTATATTATTTGGTATGTTTTTGTATGAGGTATCATGTACTTACAACATAAAATTCTTTATATATGGTATTATTGGCATATTTCTAGATGCTAACCATGGACTTTAGGATGCTTCACCTAATTGCACGAAGAAATAGGCCTAGAGGGTCACACACTAAGTGTATCCAAAATATCAGTTAAATAAGATCTTATTGTTTATTATATAACAAGTTGAATAAATATTATTTTAGGATTTGGTTTAATAATTATTCATGTATTTTTAATCACATATATATATATATATATTCTATTTATTGAATATAATATTTCAATATTTATTTGTGAATAATGAATTTATATTTATTTAATAAATAAGAAAACATTATTTGAGGCATACTAATTTTTATGGAGGATGGGTGGACTGATATTTAGGTGATGTGATAAACAAAATTTTTGGAAATTATTTGATTAAATAATATTTAATTTAATTCAAAAGTCATGTTAATGTTAACAAATAATAATAATAATAATAATATTATTATTATTAGACACGGGGTTCCATAAGGATTAAATAAATAATTAAGGGAACTTGTGAAATTATTTTATTTTAACCATAGAAAAATATAAAACAAATTATATTATTTTCTCTAGAGTCAATTAACTTCATTTTTTTGTGAACAACAGATTTAGAGAATCATCTCAATCCCTAGAGAGCTACCTTATCCAAGAAGGATCCAAAGAATAGAGAGCAACTATCCTCTAATATATCAAGGAGAAATGTTTAGAAGCCATTATCATGGAAATCAAAGGAGGGAGATGCACGTGAAAGGATCTTCCATGATAACACTCGAATATTCCTTTAGCAATATCTAGAGATTCGTGGAATGCGTGTGGATCACCTCTAGAGGGAATATAAACATGATTCCTTTATTGAATGATGGTACAACACATGTATATTTCTAGATTAATTGATGAATATATAATTCCATCAACATAATTATTAGTTAATTAAATTTATTATAAATAATATGTGACGATCCTCTATCTGGTTCTAGTGTGATTTATGTTTTTTTATTGATTCAATTCTTTTGATCTTGGTGTTTATCATCATGTAAATCTCTGAATTATCATAGATAATGAAAAAAATTTCATCACATCCCATCACACTCTTCTTCTAGGCTTGGAACCATCATATATGACATCACCACACTGGCATCAATCTCCTACTATGCTATGTCCCACACTATGTATGTATTGGTTACCATTCTCATGGAATACATAGTGATGTCCCATTATCTTATCTCAATAATATCCATTCAACTAAATCCACTCTTGGTATTTCCCCTCTAGGACAATTTTATTCCCTCCTACTTGTAAATTTTTTTGGTGCGTTTGATCACATGGCAGAATAGCTCCCAAGGCACCTAATTTCTCTTTTGAGACTTTCCCCACTTCCATTTCTATGCTTAATTTTTTCAATACATTGGATAACCATCATCCTCATAATCTAATGAGGCTCCCTAATAGAATGGTACCATGCCACACTAGCTTAAATTCCATATAGGACTCCCACCTCAATGAATCTTTGGAAAAAACATCATATTTCACGATTATAACTCTATCAACAATTAAAGCATCATTTGTTCAGTCAATCCTAAACAGACATGGGTATAGAACCTATGTTTTGAAATTGGTCAAAACTTGTTCCCCATCATTCAGTTACTCCCCTTTCAATATCCATGTTTTTAAAGTCTTAATCCCTATCACATGATTCTTTTTGTCACTTTCACCCCTCATTATGTCCTCCCCTTCAAGAAATGGCCTTTCCCTCATGAACTTAATTAGCGTGGATGTTTTCTGAGGAATGTTCTGTATGGTGTAATGTGGCCTCATAATCCCCTATATTCATGTCAGTTAACTGTTTGTCAATACCACACATATTCCTTCAAGAAACAGATCCCATGGTCTAATAATTATGACATTAAACTAGATATAAGTGATCTTAACTCTATGAATATAAAATAATATTCCATTTTCAAATCTCAAAGACCTTAGATTAGGAGATTAGGTCCATGAATCATGACATTAAACAGCTTACAACCTTCCCCTAATTTTTTACATGGAACATGGAGTCACATGTACCTACTTTCACACAAGGTCACAACTATTTCATGACTTTTCAAAAACCCTTTGGTTCCCCTGGTTCAAACTCAATTATCATAAACTAAGAGACCATTTTTTGAACTCTATTACCTTAAAATTGGAGTTCATGACCCATAATAAAGACTTAAAACTAGGTGCGGTTCCCCCAAGGAATGTTCTATGTGTAATTAAACCTTATTGGACACCAATTAATTTTATGTTGTCACAACACCAAACTAAACATGCCATTTTTATGTACTCAAACCATTGGTCAAAACATTATGACCCTAACAAAATATCCCATGGTCAGAACGCTATGACCTTAAACTATAAGTCCAAGTCCATGAATCATGATGTTAAACTGTGTGAAAGTATACTTCAGAATATGTTGTACAATGTGAGGCATTATTGGTCATTAATTCATGGTAGGATCCATCTTCTATATGGCACAAAAATACCCTCTAAGACACATAACTCCCTAGTCCAATCATTTTGAAATTAAACTATGTTAAACTCAACCTAAATTCTTTTTCTTGGTGAAAGGACTTATGAGATTCCTTTTCCTTATAGTATCTTCTAGGGAGTATCAACATTGTTATAACATCCTATCCCCCTACCACCATAGATAGGTGAGTGTCACTTATGCCAGTTTACACATCCCAATCTCATGACATTAAACTATGAGATCACATCCTAATCACATAATAAAAGATTCTTCCTTTTTTCTTGGTTTGTCTCTCTCTGAGTTTTACATTTGATCCATCGTGGTCGAGTCTTGTTTGGAGGAAGAGAGCTTTTTAGGTAAAATTATCTAAATTTTATGGTTGTATTCTTATTTGAGATAATAGATTCTAGATATAAATGAGTAAGCCGAAACATATGTTCTAGTTATGTTAAGAATATTTAAAAGGGGTTAAGTTGGTTTAAAAGGAAAATGAGCTGAAAACCACATGTATAACATTTAAATTCCATGTAAAGGGATTAAACATAATGTAATTGTTTGGGGTTTTTAATAAAATAATTTTTAGGTGATGGTTTTTTTAGAATATTCTTTTACAAACATTGATATGATGTGTAACTACATTATACATCATGTAATTCCCCAACCTTCTGTTTTAAACATTCTATGTGGTTCAATTATATTTTTTGTAATTTTATATCTTCTCCACTCAACCCTCTCTAGGTGATTTTGGGGTGGAAAACTCAATTTCGGGCGTCTTGTTTGTGTGAGAAATCCCTGGTAAGACTTTTTTTATGTTTCTTCCTTATCTCCATTCTATTACAACTACTGCGGTGAAATCCATTGATCGATTGCATCACTAGTTTTGATCTTGATATGTTTTGATAAAAAAATCATCTTTTCAATTAGCTGAAAATTCTTCTTCATCAGTATCTTCTATTGGAATCATTTTTGGATCATCAGTTTGAGGTAAGCGGTGTAAATCATAACCATATGTTTTGAAAACATCCAAGTTTATTCAATATTTTGTTTGTACAAATATATTGGGCACCCAAATAAATTAAATAAATAAATTATATTATTCCTTGAATCCCTTTTGTTTTTTATTTTCCTATAACCAGTCTTATGGCTACCCGTTGGGTGAGAATAACATGAATATAATTGAATTGGCTAATGTTTTATAGTGTGTTTAACATGACATGTGACCTAGGGTGATTTCTTGTGGTAGAGTCCCTAAATTGTGTCATATTGCTTATTAATATAATTTTTAATCAATTTTTAAAAAAAAATCAAGTGTGATATGAATGAAGAATGGTAATTCACATAATTAACCATTGATAAGTATGATGTGATATGGTGATATCCATGCTATATTAAAGGAATTGTGCTCCATGCTCTAATGCTTATATATCTGGCTCAACCAAGACACTGTCACATCTATATGATGCAATGGTGATATTGAGAATTTTTGGCCTAGTACCATTCTAAAATACATATAGATAGTGGGATATTCCCAGTCCCATGATGTAATGCTTATAGGGATTTGACCCAGATGTTGTAGATATTATAGGTATTTGATCAAGATTATTTGTATGATACCATGGTCATATGGTTGTGGTTGGTATGGTCATAATACATGATTAGAAATTTTTTGGCATGGTGCCAAAGCTGGTTATTTACCTTGGTTAAATGGTTGTGTTTGGCATGGTCATAAGACATAGTCATACATATTATGTCATGTATCCAATGTAGGTAGTTGTTTCATTTTATTAATTATTGAATTAATTAATTCCAATATTTATTTCACTGTTGAGTACATTTATTATCATACTAGTTAGGTTAGATAGGGTGGTTTCAAACTAATGTGTTTCACTAACACCTTATTTAGACAAATTTGGTACCTAATCATATTATGTGGATGCCTATTTGGACAAAGGAAAATGATCACATAGTTGATTTCTTGTCTGTTGATGGGATGGCGTTTGGTGACGGGTTAGACTTCGGGTTCGGGACAAGGGACCTTTTGGTCTACTATTATTTTACATGTATTGTTTCTAGAATGACATTTAGTTACATTCCATCAAGTTATTCCATTATTCCTTATTATTCCTTATTATTTATTACATTATTCAGATGGATTTTATATATGTCTTCTACTATATTTATACTTCGATCTCTTTCATTTGTACGGTTTATTTTATTCTATTATAAAACTTCACACAAGGGGATATAGTCTCCCCACTATACATTTCACAACCGCGATTATAGTCATCAGGCTCTAGTGTACGAGGAGGTGCACTTGAGGTCTCGTAACCAACCTTTTTTAGCCTCTTGAGAGAGTGTTGGATCAGGGGTAATTATAATGTGGTATTAGAGGAGAATGTTCTCTTTTCATCTATATTACTATTTGGTAAAGGTAGAAAGGATACTAGGATGTTTCAAGGCATGTTAATGAGGTTTTACATGAGAGTAGATAACCCATGTATGGGGGAAAGATGAGTACCCATGGATGGGATTAATATTTGTGCTATGTTCTTGTTATAGTTGATGTTATTTCACCTTGGGTGATTCAAATGTTGTGTGAGGTAATTGTATTATGATGTCACTATGTCTGGAGTTTTTTTTACTCATGGCTCGGTATGGAGTGAGATGAATTACATGCATCATAATATGACCATGTGGAAATATTGAAATGAATTGATCATGATAGGGGAATATCAATATTTCATGTAATATACACATTCCTATTGAGCTGTGATATTAGACATCTATTTCACGGTATAAAATAAAATGAGTTGATATGTCTGGATAAAACACATTTAATCCATGTTAGAGTGACTATGAGTCAGCGGTTCTATATCACAGTCACCTATAGAGGATGACCTTGTTTCTAGATAGTTCTGTAAGGTGTGATTTTTTCTTGTAGAGACAATGTCTCCTCATCTCCTTTGACTTGATCATCAAGAGAGTTGAAATTAGTAGGCTCTTAACATATCTGAACCAGAGAATCATGTGGTTCTTGGGGAGAATATTGATGTTTAGATTTGTGATAGCCTCTTGAGTGTCACACGATCTATGTAAAGGAAGAAAATTCATATCATTTCGTCGGTATCTATTCTAACAAGATAGATTTAGATACAAAATCCAACAATGTTTACTAGGGAAGGAGGACATTGAGAAACCAAGTTTAGTATGGATTCTATCCAAAAAATCATCGTGAATCATGAGACAGTGATGTCCAGAAAGGTTAAAAATTCTACTTATATTCTTCTTGTACTTGTCATGAATTGGTGGGAAATTCTCGAGTAATATGGGCTGGAAGAGGAGTTTCACTGTAAGTACTTCTTGACGAATTTTCTAATAAATTTCTATCAATATATTTTTAGGGATGAAAAATCATGCTATTTCATGAATCTAACGCAAGTGGGCATGTTAGTGATGGACTATTCTAAACATTTCATTGATCTATAACACTTTGTGTTATCTCTAGAAGCTAACATGATCTCTAGGATGATACCTTTTTAAGATGCTATTCTCTATGAGATTAGGTCACAGGTGAACATTTTTTCACATAAGAATCTTTGACAATGTGATGAGCCATACACTTATCATGGATGGGAATATGAGTGTGGACTTGAGTTTAGTCCAAGAGGTTTTAACCAGGAAATTTGGGGGATCATTTTCATGTGGAATGAAGTCACACTATGATAGTTTACACCAAGGTAGTAATGGAATGAGATTTCAGGGTAGTAGACACACATCTCAAGAACATATTAAATTATAGAGCTACAAGTGTTGAATTTTCAGTCATAAGAACCCACAGTCTCCCTACCCCAATGTCGAATGTCATATATCTGGTAGCCTAGGTCATCTTTAGAGGTTTTTTGTGAAATTTACGTAGCATAAATTTGGCAGGGGATTATAAAAAGCACCTGATTCGGGAAGTGGCTCAACTACTCCTCAGTAGGTGGGAAGCTAGAGTTCCACTGACCATACAAGTTGAGGTAGGGTACGTCGTACCCCAGTCCATGAGCAGTATTACCATGAAAGGGAAATAGCTTAGGGTAGTCACATGAATCCAAGGGATGAAGGAAAAATTAGATGTATGTTATATAGACAACCCTAGATAACATGGATGCATGACTACCTACCACCAGAGGTGCGATTCTTATATCACCTACCTTAGCTTATGTTTTGTTTGATATAGGATCATCACATCCTTATCTATCTAAGGTTTTTGAAAATATTTTGGTATTGTATGTGGAAATATTGGATGGTATTTAAACAATCAACACACCACTAGGAGTCCAGGAAGAAAATACCAACGGTTTCAAGGTATGTTCTCTAATGATTAGTAGTTATGGATTATTTGGGGAACTGTTCATTCTAGAAATGACAGGATTCTATTTGAATTTTAGTATATAATGGTTGGTTCTATAGTAAGCGTATATAGACTTTTATAGGAGGATAATTACCATCTTATCTCAATAAATAGGTAGCTATATTCACTAAATTGATTGGGATCTTTAGGATGGTCGTGTGGGTCCAATTTAGTGCAGATTGGACTGTTTCGGGGATCAGATAGTCGGTATTTCTACAGATAATGGTGGAATGTTTCAGTATTCTTCTCTAATAGTGGTAGAACCTTTTCAAGATGTTTTTTTGATGATTTATATGGATTAACTACTGAGTGAGTGATTGAGTTCATGATCAATTTGATGTTAGGAGAAGAGACATTTTTTATCCCACCGTATAAAATGTAACTAGTATATATTCATGAGTTGAAGGTTTAACTGGAATATCTAGAATATAAGAAATTCATATGGCCTGGTACATCTCCATGCGGTGATCCAGTTCACTTCACTAAGAAGGTTGATGGATCTCTACACTTATGTGTGGATTATCCGAGATTGAACCAGTTGACAGGAAAATACTAGTATCCTCTTCCATGCAATGATGATCTTTTTGATCATTTAATAGGTTCTAAAATATTCTCCAAAATTAACTTGAGATTAAGACATCAACAGCTAATGGTGATACCAAAATACATGCCTCATCCTACTTTTAGGAGTAGTTATGGCTTGTATGAATTCGTAGTGATGTCGTTTGGGTTGACTAATGTGCCTATATTATTCATGGTCTTAATGAATAGGATCTTTCAACCATTTTTGGACCAGGTTTTGGTGGTTTTTTCGATGATATATTAGAGTAATCATAGCCAGCAGATGATCATTCCAAACATATTAACATCTTCATGAGTATATTGAGAGAGAATCAATATTACACCAAGCTAATCTCATTTAGTTTCTAGGTTAATAATGTGCACTTCTAGGGCCATGTCTTCTCTAAGGAAGGAGTGTTAGTACACCGAAATAAATTAACAACCATTATATATTGGTAATAACCTATGAATGTGTTTGAAATTAGAATATATTTGGGTTTATAAGGTTATTATCATAACTTTATCCTGGATTTCTCTTGTTTAGTAACACAAATTTTGGGGCTAACAAAGAATGGGGTGAAGTTAGTTTGCTATAATGCTTATGAGGAATCCTTTCAGGAGTTGAAAGGTAAGATGACCTCATCACTTATCCTCACTTTACTTGTACTGGGAAATGAATATACCATGTATTGTGTTCCATCCAGAGATGGAATCACAATGGTTTTAAAGCAAGAGGATCACATGGTTGCTTATGGATTCAAGAAGAAAAGATAAATAGAGAGAAATTACCCTATCATGATCTAGAGTTAGAAATAGTAGTACATTCCCATATATGTGGAGACACTTTGTCATGGGTGAGAAGTTTATGGTATAGATGGACCATAGATGCCTAACATACATCTTTTCTCAACAATACCCAAAACTTCGGCAAATAAGGTGGGTTGAGTATCTGTGATCTTTTAAATTTGAATTGGATTATGCACCAGGAAATGTAAACATCGTTTCCAAAAGAATGACCTAAATGATACAAATAATGGTTGTGCAATATTATTTTGATGAGTGACTGATGATGGATATTTTTGCATTATTTCATCTAGATTTTCAGGAGTCTAAGGGATGGGTAGCTCTGACATGGGCATCTGTTATACCCATGATTTAGGAACGGATTATGTCAAAACATTTACTTGATATATACGGATCAGTTTTAAGAGTCAAATTATACAGTAGGAAGACAAAATCATGATGGTCTCTTAGTAGTGGGAGTTATTTTATTTTTCATTGATTGGTATGGGTTCCTACGGGCTTACATGAGGAGCTGATGAGGTAGTTTCATGCTTATATATGTTCAGTGCATCCTATTTTGAAAAATTTGTATTGTGATCTCCATATACTGTATTGGTGGTTAGGAATGATGAAAGAGGTGGAATGTTGTGTTGCTAGATGCTTCACTTGTTTGCAGGTGAATGTCAAGTATCAAAGGTCATCTTGGATTTTATAGCCTTTTCCCATTCCTGAGTGGAAAGGGATAATGTCACAATGAATTTTATGATAGGATTAACCAAGAAAACCCATTATAATAAATAAGTATGAGTGGTTTTGGATCAAATGACTAAGGTATCCCACTTATAACCTATGAGGGAAACCTTTATAGTTGATGATCTGAGTAGTCTTTACATGTGAGAGGTTGTTCAGTCGCAATGTGTTCCACGGATTATCATTTACAATAGAGATATCTATTTCACATCATGTTTCTTGTAGGGTATTCAGAATGTAGTAGGATTGTGACTTCACTTAAGCATGAACTATCATCAATAGACTGATGGTCAGTTTGAGTAGACTATTTAGGCCATGGAGGATATGTTTTGAGCATGTTTTTGGGATTTTGGTGGTTCATGGGAGAAATATATAGAACTCATATAGTTTGAATATAATAATAACTTCTTAGAGTTGATCCAAATAGAACTTTTTTAGGCCCTATATCACATTCCATGATGTTCACTTCTTTTTGGCTAGAGATAGAAGATTTAGCACTCTCCTAGAGGAGTCATCTAAGAAATTTTAATTGATTAGAAAGTTGTTGGTGACCATGAAAATTAGGAAAGAATCATATTCTAGACATTGAATAAGACCTCTGTAATTTGAGTTCATTCATCATGTTTTCCTTCAGGTGCCACATAGACTGGGGAAGCACTGTATCTGGAAACATGAAATGCTAGTACCCAGGTTTTTTGGGCCATTTGGAATAGTGGCAATAGTCTATTTAGTGACATACCATTTATCCCTGCCACATTTCTACCACACCAAGCACAATGTGTTCCATGTGTCGCAACTATAGAGATGTTCTATCAACCCTTCCCATGTAATAGACAATGTAGATGTTGAGCATTGTACTGATTGATCCTTTGAGGGGCATCTGATACAGGTTGTGGATCAAAGTGAGAAATATATTAGGGTTAATGATTATACTGTTGGTTTAGTTACAGTGGAAGCATGGGATAGTTTAGGAGGAGACCTGGGAGATGGAGTTTGACATGTGAAGATAGTGTCCATACTTGTTTATTAAGACATCACAATGATTCATCGAGCATCTCTGGGATGATCAGTTATAAGGTGGTGGAGGTTGTATGATATCATCTTTTTTCAGGTATGTCTCTCACTATGATTTTATTTGAGCTTTGGTGGCTGAGTCTTGTTCGAAGAAGATGTGTGCTGTAGGGGAAAATGATCTAATGTTCTGGGATATATGAATTTTTTTAGATAAGGTAATACCGGTTTTAATGGGAAGTGTAAACACGGGTTCTTGGTTAATTTTTATCCTTCTCACCCTTCTCTTCTAACTATTGCAGTGAAATCCTTTGAATGATTGAATTTTTTTTATCATGATCTTCCTAGATATAGAAACCTATTTTCGATATTCTGTTCCATATTCCTCTTGGGATTTTTTTTGAAATAATTTTTTTGTTTATTAGTTTTATGTATGGGGTCTAAATCTTAACCCTAGAGTTTGATGATTTCCATGTATATGGAATATTGTAATTACGCCAATTTAGTATGCTCCAAAATCAATTAAAAAATGAATGGGATTATTCATTAATTCTATTTTTATTGGAATTTGATTCTAACCTAGCTTATGAATACATGTTGGGTGAGGGAACCTTGAATACAATTTAATTGGATAATTATTTAAAGTTTCTTTATCCTGACATGTGACCTAGGGTGATTTATTATGGTAGAATCCCTAAATTGTGTCTTATTTCTCATTGATATAAGTGTTAATAAATTTTTAATTAAATGGAATGTGGAATATGAAATAATAATGGTAATTTTCATAATTAACCATTGATAATTGTGATGTGATATTATGATATCCCTATTATATGACAAGAATTGTGTTCCATGATGTAATGATTACATATTGGGAATGACCCTAACACTTGCACAATTATATTCTATAATGATGATATTGAGTAGGCATAGCCCAATCCCATGTTTTAATGCTTATAGAGTGTAGGAAATGCTCAGTCCAATATTGTAATGATTATAGGGTGTTGAACAGAATATTGTAATATTTATTTGTCTTTAACCCGAATTATTGTGAATATACCACAATTATATGGTTGTGGTTGGCATGGTCATAAGACTTGATTATATATGTTATAACATGTCTCCAAAGCTGATTATTTACCTTGGTTGTATGGTTGTGGTTGGAATGTTCATAATACATGATCTTGGATATTTTGGTACAGAATTGAAGCATTTTTTTGTATTTTATTAATTGCGGAATTAATTAATACACATGTTTATCACTTTATTGAAAACTATTTTTATCATACTAGTTATTATAAACACTATGGTGTCAAATACTGAATTTTAGTCACACCCTGTTTGGGCCGCCATTTGGTACCTTAGATGATTATGTGGATGCCGGATTGGATAAGGTCAAAGGACCTTGCTGTTGATTGTTGGTTTGTTGATGGGATGGAGTTTGCTGAAATGACCAATGTGGGTTTTGGGACTAGGGACCATTGACTATATATTTGTGTCTTGTATCCTTTTATTTGTATTTTTCTATAATGATATTAAGTTTCATTCAAACACATCATTACATTATTCCTTATTATTTGTTGGATTATTCAGATAGCTTTTATTTATGTCTTCCATTGTGTTCATAATTTGATATCCTTTTTTTGGTATGTTTTATTTTCTTCTACTATGATACTTTATACCTGGGTGTATAGTATCACCACTACTCATTTCACACCCCCACAGGTAGTCAGTAACATATGTCGTATGCAAAGGAATGATTGAGGTCTCTTAACCAACCCCTTTTCCACATGAGAGAGTGTTGGATTGGGGGACACTACACCTGATGTTAAACTGTGCGACTGAAGGTACCAATCACATGAAGTTAAACTGGGTGATATATCATCCTCACCATATGAAATTAAATTGTGGGTCTAACATCCTCATCATACAATGTAAAAATGCATCCCTAACTTACTCACTATATGATGTTAAAATATGTGTAAACAATCCTCACCATATGATTTAAAATACATGTTTATCGTCCTAATTGCACATAATAAAACTATGAGGAATCTTAGTCCCTTTTCCCAGAATCCATTTCCTTAGTTATAGGTCACTTATCTCATCATGCATGTTCTTCATCCATTACTTAATATTTGATATGACACTCCCCCTAGAAGACAAGTTTGACATTTATACGTTCTCATTCACGTACCCAATGTTATCAAAGCCATGATGGAATAATTCAAAGATGGTTGAGATAGATTTGAACATTCCATCACTCAATGTAACACCAAATTAATTTTTAATAGTATCATTTTTAAGTAAATTTTAAATATTCTATAGCTTTTAATGCACACAACACTGAGTTGTATTATGTTACAGCCAATGGAAACTTTCCTTGACAGCTTGCATTACATGAAAGATCGTGTTTTACCAAAAAACATTATATTATTATAATATTATTATTTAATACAATAAGATTTAACAAAACTCTTTGAATAATAGCTAAGAATAGTGTTATCCAATTTATGAGATTTATGTATATTCCAAATAATTTTAACATTAAGCTTCTGTGTTTTTAAGACAATTATATATAAACAAATCAAATTTTACGTATAAAAATTATATTTTTCAAAAGGGTATTTTAACCACCGTTTAATAGAGAACCTTTATGAAAACAATATTTTGAAATTTTTAATTTTTTTTAAAATTAACTTTAATTTTGATTTCTGAATGTATAAATTAGATTAGAGTGAATTTTTGGTATTTTTATAAGAATATTTATTTTTTATAAGAATGGTGAAAAATATTGCATTGTAGTTAAAAACATCCTTTTCGTTTAAATAATTATTATATATTAAATTGATTTTTAAAGTCTCAATAGATCAATTATACATATATTAATCAAATTTAGGTAATTATAATCATTTTTATTAAAATTTGATATAAAAACTTATTGAACATCTGAACGTTTTATTTTACCCTCTTTCTCTCCACGTTTGTAGAATTAGCATTAAATCTAATTTAGCCACTTATTTGAATTGAATTTGGAAAAAAGGAAATAAAAAGTTGTAATGAGTAGGATATTTGGAGTCTAATAGGGTCAATATAATTTTTGGACATTATGAATGGTAACTTTAGTATTTTTTATTTACCACGGTTAATGTTAGATCGGGTAGTTGAAGGTAATAATAAAATTATAAATTTTAGAAAATTACGCTAAAATTTATCATAAATTATTTTAATGATTTTTTTGAAAAAAATTATTCTTGGTTCATAATTGTAATATTTTTCAGCCACTTTGATGAGAATATGGAATTTAGTATATTTTATTTAAAGGATAGTTAAAATTTTCAAACTCATATTTTAATAAATATACCATTTTTAATATGGGTTTATATAGAATATAAATTCGAATATAAATAGTTATTTTAAAAATAATTTTTTCCATTTATCAGGGTAATTAATCTTTAATGTTTTTAAAATAAATTGTTACCCTAAGGACTTACACAATGATGATGCAGTAATAGATTAATTAAAAGACATTTAAAATAAAGGGTATTAAAAACATTAAAATAAATATAATTTGACATAATTAATGACATTCACAAATTATATAGACATTCGTAACATATTAGTGATATATTAGAAGTTTCCTTTTCAAAATGCCATGTTTTAAGGATAATTTTAAAAATACAAATAATGAGTAGTATCATAATTGACATAAATGATATTTTAAAATTACCAATACTTTATTAAATGGTATAAAACTGATAAAAAATTAATATTAGATCAAATTATTATAATAATGTCAAATTGGTCCCCCATTATCCAATTGGGGTTCGTTTGGGATTTTATTGTAAATATATTAACAATAAAATGTGAAAAATATAAATTACCATGGTAAGAGTTAAAGGGTTTAACCAAGATAAAATAACAAAAATAAGGTTAACAATGTGACCTAAACCTCTCAAAAAATAATTGGTTGAGAGGATTTTCACCCATAATAATCATAGATTGTAAATAACCTACATTGGGGCTAATTTAAATCGAAAATAATTTTATATTAATTTCATATTTTAAAAGATCAAAAGAGTGACTCTCCCCTCACGTATAAAAGGAAACCTCATACATAACTTACTCACACCACATTGAGCCCTTTTTATAGAATCAAATATGGTGATTTTCCATCTCAATATTCTTATCCAAACTATGAAGGGACTAGTATTCCTAAAATACCAACCCTAGTGTCCCTAGAATGTTACCCAAAGGAGGTTCCCTTAAGAAGTGGTACCCTTCTTTACTGACTCGTTCAGGTTAATTTCTTCTTGTACATCCTTTTCATGTGTTTTTTATTTACTAAAGTAATAAATATAGTATCATATATATGATTTTATGTTATTATGAACATGTTACAACCATATTCCTCTTTTTATCCATCCTATGATGAACAAAATCACAACGTGTGCGTACGTATGGCTTGCCATCTCCACATCGTGGTGTAATTGTTTTTCATAACCACTTTATTTGAATGGGTATAATGATGGGTATAATGGATATAAATAATAAATATGAAATTATATAGTTTTTTAATAATTAATATACCATTATATTGCTTACTAATTTTCCATTAAGTTAATGATATCGTCGCTCAGGCATACGTGCGGCCTACCGTCTACTCTACAGGATGAGGTTCCTCTTCCACATCAACCATTCAATAATGAATCTAAAAAGGTATATAATGAATAAATATGAAATATAGGAAATAATAATTCTACAAGAATAATATATATATATAAACACACATATAATTTATTTATCTTCATCCACTCAATACGATAAGAAAACAGAAACAAGGTTCATGCCTACATACGACCTATCGTCTTCATGATCGGCGTACTCCATTTCATATATCTATTATATATATTTATATACTAAATATATATTATATATAAGTCCCTTTTTTACATTCTTTAAGTAATTAAATCATGATAAATGTAATATTATCAAGAATAACATGTTAAAACACGTATGACAAACCAAGTAGATATTACTCAAAACATTGCATTAACTTTGAATAGTTAATAAATGGGTAAAATAAAGTAATAAATGAATCATATATGAAATCATTAATATGGAAAATGTTCATATATATGTTAATAAAATTCATGAAACCATTCTACAAGAATTTATGGAATGTTCTACTAAAGGAAGTGTAAGGTAAGGGGTTTCTAGTCCCACTTTTACTTCTGTGAGATATATGCATTATTCCCCAATTATTTTTGGTGTGTGGTTCATATAATTATTATTTGACATGTTATATCATGAATATTATTATTCTTATGGTATTATAGGTTACAATAATTTTATTCGTACTTGGGGATTATAGTTCAAATGTTTCAAACTGGTAATGGACACTTTAGAATGTTTAAATATTATTTTCCTCAACGATATTTCAATGAGATCATTTAAATTATTATCATCCATGTCCATGTTTAATAAAAAAATATTTTCCAAAATATTTTTACTATTATTCTAAAAAAATTTAAATTATTTTTACTCATGTTCAAATTTTTATAAAATGGTGTGAATGGAATCTTTTTTCAGTTTCCAAACCATTAATTGTTGATAGTTTCGACAAAAAATATGGAAGTAATGTTTTTAACTTATATAGAATGTGTGGATTTTATATCTGGCTTGATGCCTTTATGTTTTTAATCCCAAATTACAATTTTACCAATTTCTTTTCAAATATAATTTTTTCTCTTATAAATTCAGGGATTTTATATAAATGTCATTAATGTAAAAAATGGTATTTTTTGTCAAGATATTTATCATGGTTCTGTTAGAGTATTATCATCAATGCCAACATCCTTGTTGAATATTATTCTTATTTGAGGTCAATATCATATGATATCATTTAAAATATTTCATTGAATGGTTTATGATTCTATTTGGTTTTGGGTGTTCTATTTTGATACAATTCATTATTTATGGTTAAAGTATTCACATTTCACATTCATGTTTTTCAACATTAATGTTTACGTTGCATAAATTTCAGCCCTTTCATATGTGGAATTCATTGTACTTAGTAAGTGATATGTGGGGCCCATTATAGCCCCTCGATGCATCGATATGTCTCATGAAACAAACTAGATATAAATTTGGCAGAGGCTTTACCCATTTATTTTCACATGTCTTGGCTGAGGCTTTGATGGTATGTTTTAGATATCCAATGTTATGCATTCCATCATTCTGATACTAGTTATTAATTTACATATGATTGTTAGACTATTATAATATCTAGGGATTTGTTTCATAGAACATGTGAATCTTTAAATGGAATATGTTTTAGCTATTTACCTTTAAATATTATGGTTTATTGCATATTTACTCATAGATTCTTTTGAATTCTTACCCTAATAAATAATTTGAGCTCGTCTATTTCTTATGATTATGTTTTTACCATGATTCTAAGATGAGTATCATGACTGATATGTGAGGTTATTGTAAGAGAATAATTGAGTCCTCAAATTATTTTCTATGTTGTATTTTATGTTTTAAATTGTAATGTAATGTTCATTTACGTAATACAGTTTCCAAAACTACTAAAATGATTGATCATTTGGGATTCAACACATGTATCTATTCCAATGTAATAAGTAAGGAACTGACTCCAGGAAACTTGGGTCTAGGTATTTATAGTTTATTATACTTTATCATTGTAATTTATCTTTAATTTTGAGAAAATAAATAATAAACTTAACGTCTTACACTAAGATGATGCAGTAATAGATTAATTAATAGAAATATCAAATAAATGATATTAAAAATATTAAAATAAATACAATTTGAAATAATTAATGAAATAGACAAACTTTATAGGCAACTATAACCTTTTATTGATATATTAAATGTTTTGGTTCAAATATATCATATTGTTATTATATTTTTGAAAAAATAAATAAAAAATAGTATCAAAATGTAAATAAATGATACATTAAAATAAATAATAATTTATTAAATGGTACAAAATACTTCAAATATTTAATTTGGAAAACTAATTAAGATAAATTTAAATTAGTTTTAAATGATCCAATTGGGGTTACTTTGGCATTTTATTGTAAATATATTAGCCCTAAAGTGTAAAAAATCCAAAGTGTCATGGTAAGAGTTAAAGGGTTTAATTAAGTGTTAAAGCCAAACGATAACGATAATAATGTGACCTTAACTTTTATAAAAATCATTGGTTGAGAGTATTTAGACCAATACACATCTTATCTTTAAAATAACTCACTTTTAATCTATTTGAAATAGAAAATAATTATATATTAATTTAATATTTTAAAGGATTCCAAGAGTGCCCCTCCCCTCTCTTATAAAAGGGAATCTCCTCTATCACTTCCTCATGACACTTTAAGCCTTCTCTCTCAACTAAAATTTACCAATTTACCCTTTAGACATCTTTATTAAAGTTCTATAGTTACCGGTATCTCAAAAAGACTAACCCTAGGGTCCCTAAGAGGATATTCAAAGGAGGTTCTCTTTAGAAGAGTTAATCATCTTTACAAAATCATTCAAGTTCCATTCTTCTTCTAATTCATCTTCATGTTCTGTTTCCATAATAATGTAATTTATACTATATAATATATATGATAAGTTTTTATTATGATTATGAGACTACCATATTCCTCATTTTATCCATCCAATGACCAAGAAAAGCATTGTGTGTGCATAAGTACAACTTATTGTCTTCTTGTCGTAGTGTAATTTATTTTCATAATGAATTTATTTTAATGTATTTAATGATATATATAATAGATATAAATAATAAATATGAAATTATAATGATTTTTTATAATTAATATACCATCCAATTCCTATCCCCTTTACTTTAAAGAAATGATATAATCGATTATGTGCAGGTATGACATACCTTATCCACAATGTGTTGGGATCCATCTTCCACATTAACCATTCAATAATGATTATAAAAATGTATATGGTGAATAAATATGAAATATATTACATAGTAATTTAACATGAAAAATATATATATATTGTGTGTAATTTACCTTCATCCATTCGGTATGATAAGAAAACATAAACAACATTCGTGAGTACGTACGACCTATCATCTCTATGAAAAGTGTATTCCATTTCATATATCTATCTATTATATATATTTATATAATTAATATATATGATATATAAATAATTTTATAGTTTCTTTTAGTAATTTAATCATGGTCTATGTAATAGGACCAAGAATAACATGTCAAATTACATATAATAAAAAAATAGGTTATTACCCAAAACATTTCTTTAACATGAAATTGTAAATTAGTTGGTAATATAGAGTCATAAATAAATCATATAAGATATAATAAATTTTAAAAAGGTTCAGATATAACTTAATAAAAATATTAAAACAATTATACAATACTTAAAAATATGTTCGACTAAAGTAAGCATAATGTAAGGGGTTTCTCATTTCACTTTTACTTTTGTGATATATATGACTTATTCAACATCTATTTTTTTTTGTGGTGTATATAATACTCATTTGAAATTTTATATAATGAGTCATATAATTCTCATGATATTATAAGTTTCATTAAAATTATTCATTCAAGGTTATTAATGTTTAATTGTTTTAAAGTGGTAAGGGGAAATTTGGAAAGTGTAAATATTATTTTCCTCAAAGGTTTTTCGAAGAAGTCATTTAAATTATTATCATCCATGTTACTGTTTTTTAAAAAATCCAAAATATTTTCACTATTTGTCTTCAAAATTTTAATTTATTTTTACCGATGTTCAAATTTTTATTAAATGGTGTGAAACGATTATTTTTTTCATTTTCCAAATGAGGTACATTATGAATTTTCAAAAAAAAATACAGAAGGAATGTATTTTTAGCTTATATATCATGATGAGATTTTACTTCCACCATAAATTCTTGATGTTTTTAATCCTCCTTTACACATTTAAAAAGTTATTTCCAAATAAAATTTTATCTTTTATAAATACATGTTTTTTAAATAAATTATTTCAAATTAAAAAGCTTATTAACCTTCATAAATTTATAATGATTTTATTAGAATATTTTCATTTACGTCAATATCCTTGTTGAATCATATGATTATTTGATGATGATATATTATGATATAATATAACATATTTCATTGAATGGTTTATGATACAGATTGTCTATGGATGTTCTATTTTGATACCATTCATTGTTTTTGGTCAAAGTATTCTCATATCATATGATAGTTTTCCAATATGAATGTTTATGTTGCTTATGTTTCACCCCATTCATATGAGGAATGCATTTGAGATAGTAAGTGAAGGTTGGGGACCGCTATAGCCCTTCTATGCATCGGTAGGTCCCATGAGAAAAACATGATATAGTTATGGCCTAGGCCTTGCACATTTATTTTCAGATGTCTTGGTTGAGCCCTCAATGATATATTTTAGTTGTCCATAATTATGAATTATATCATTGTTTTATTAGTTATTGATTTCCATGTGATTATTCTACTAGTATAATATCCATGGTTAAGTTTCTTAGCTCATGTGATTATTTAAATCTAATATTTTTTAGCTTTTTAACTTTCCATATTATTCTTTATTTCATATTTACTCATAGATTCTATTATACACATTCCCTTACCGAGCATTTGAGTTCACCCCTTTCATATTTTTAAATTTTTACAGGATTCAAAATTAGTATTATGACTTATATGTAGGGTTAAACTAGAAGAATAATGGTGTTATCTAAGGATTTTATATGTTGTATTTTATGTTTAAAATTTTAGTGTAAATTTCATGTATGTAATCTATATTCCAAAACTACTTACTAGATCGGTCCATTGGTATTAAAAACTTGTATCTATGTAATGTATCATATAAGGGACCAACTTAGAGCTATTATGGTTAGAGTCATTATAGATGGTATTAGATAATGTTTAGTATAAATGTGAGAAAATATATTTAAAAAACTAAGAATTGGGAACATAACCATAATATAGACTTTGAGGATAAGTATATAATTTCATCCTATAATTTTGTTCAAGTATATATCATACGGGTATTCATTACAATTTAACCATGGAAGAAAAATACAAGTGTATGTTGTTTGAGCATAAATATTCCTAGGAGTAACAACTCTGACAATTTTCATTGGGTCTTACTCGACGTAACCTGGTACATGGAAATAAGCCTTAATGCTCATCAGGTTGGACACTACTGAGATATATTCATAGGATAATTCACATTTACATTACAAACTATTATGATGGATTTTAAAATAAATATATCCACAAATAAACCAAGATTATTATTATGATATTAATTATCAAAAAATTGTTTAATTTATGTTATTAATTTTTATATTTTTAGGATTATACATTATGATATGATCTACACTAGTGTATGGATTCATTTAGAAATGGAGAATAGTAGAAGGATTGTGAACCACACCGATGTATGTGATCTAAAGAGAAAGAATGATCATATATTTCATGGTATTATGACAATATTTCAATGGTTAATAGTCTCCCAAGAATTCTCATCATATTAACACATAGTATCATGTAATAAAGGGTAGATAAAGAACACTATAATTATTATGGCTTCGGGGGGAAGAAATATAATAAGAGGACTTAGATGAATATTTTGGATAAAGGTGATAATGGGAATAAGTATTTTCCCACATGTAATAATTTTGGAAATAATCACCTCGTTACTTGTTTAAAACGAATGGGAGTTTTTTACAAGTTTTAAGAGAGTGTAAATCATGCTTGGTAATAAAATAATAAGAAAAGGCTTCTAATTTATAAGTATTCAAATGTAGGGATATTGGAACTATAAAAATCAACGTCCAATGTGTCAAAAGTATATACCCCAAAAGATGATAACAGATCAAGGTCATGATTATTCTAGTACCATGGATGAAGAGTAATGGTTAATGATCTTATGTTTAGATTCAATAATTATGTCATTTGAGTAATTTAATAGTGATGCAATGGTTATAAGAATTATATAATATATAAGAATTGTACTGTAGTACTATTTCATTTTGTAATTTAGAATGTATGATGAATGGTACCACGAAAAGTGACTCAATAGTAAGTTATCCTTTTTGGAAAACATATTAATTAAAGAAATATAACCCTTAATAACTTCCTGATACTAATATTATAAATTTTTTAATATAGAGAAAATTTATTTGGATAAAGTTGATTATATATTACTGACTACCATGGAACTGATTAATAGTTTGTTGAAGAAGTGGTTTATTTCATCGTCGATGGATTTTACATCATTTTTGGATTTAAGGAGTATATCTAAAAACCTGTATTCTACTTAAGGAATATGGAATCATGAATGTTTTCAAAAAAATTATTTTAATTAAATTTATTAGCATATTTCAAGGGAATCTATGATGTAGGTATTCACGTGCTTAGAATGTGTAAAATAAGAGTTACATCATGTGGTGGAACGATTATTAATAATTTTATTTCGGAAAGTTAACCATTTATGAAATGGTTTAAGTTATCTTTAGAAAAGGTTTTAGTGGAAAATTTATTAATGAAAAATATGATGCAACTTGTGCTATTAAATGAATTATAAATAGCGTAAGGAATAACTAAAATAGAATATTGTTTTTATAGAAACATATAAAGTAATTATATTTCCTTAAATTCCTATAGAGTGAAAGAATTCATCAAATCTTGGAATAAATATGTAAAAAGAAAAAATATAAATGTTTTGAAAAAATGGTATTATAAATCATCATATATTTAGCGATTTGAGGACCCCAATTTTCCACTTATCATTCACTTGATTTTTATTGATGACCTGAAAGACTCTCTACAAATATTTACTCTTTCCTTTATGTACATATCTCTACTTTCCACTAATGTTCTTCTATTCTAATGTTCGGTTTTGTGGTGACCATAACTTTTCCCTTTTCTACTTATTACTAATATGAGTTGTTAACCCTATTTCCAATTTGGGTTCTTCAATAATAGTATTTTTAAATAACATGCTCTTGATTAATGAGCTAAAGTTTAAATTGCGAGGAAAAAATTTAATTATGGTGGGGATAATGTAACACCCCATGAATTTACAATATTTTCCATTTAAAATAAATTGAATATATTCTATAGATTGTAATGCATTGAACATTGGGTTATCTTTTGTTAGGTAAAAGAGAATCTTTCCTTGATAGCTTATGTTACACACATGACCGAGTTTTACCAAACAATAGTATATTATTATAGTATTATTATTTAATATAATAATATTTAAACTAAACTTTTAAATAAAATTCATGAATAGTATTAACTACATTATTAATTATATGTATATTCCATGTAATTCTGACATTTTTCTTTTGTGTTTGTAGACAAATATAAAATAAAAAAATCAAATATTATGCATACAAACTATATTTTTCAAAAGGGTAATTTTACCACCTTTTAATAGTACACCTATTTATAAAATATATTTTTGAAATTAAAAAAATGATTTTTCAAAATGATTTTCATTTTTTTTTAATTCTGAATGTCAATATTAAATAATTTCTAATTTTTGTTATTTTTCTGAGAAATTTACTTTTTTGATGAATAGTGAAAAATACTGCATTGTAGTTAGAAAATTCCTTTTTATTTAATTAATTATTTTATTTTAAATTGTTTTTATAGTCAAAATAGATCAATTAAATATATAATAATCCAATTTAGGTCATTAGAATCATTTTTAATTTAAAATTGGATATAAAAACTTGTTGATCTTTTGAACATTTTCTTTTAACGGTTTTCTCACCACATCTGCAGGATTAACATTAATGTTAATTTATCCACTTTTGAAAATTGAATCTGAAAAACATACATAAATTATTGTAATTAGTATGATATTTGTTCTCTAATATGGTCAAGGTAATTTTTGGATATTATGAATAGTAACACTTCTAATTTATTGTTTATAATAGATATGGGTAAATTGGGTAGTTAAATGTGAAAATAATATTATAAATATTATAAAATCACCCTAAAACATGGCCTAATTTCATTGGATGAGTGGGTTTTAAAAAAATCCTTGGTCCATAATTATAATGTTTTCAACCACTTGGGTGTGAATATAAAATTTATTATATTTTATTTAAAGAAGAGTTAAAAATGTCATAATCATATTTTAATAAATATACCATATTTAATATTGGGATATATAAGAAATAAATTCGAATATAAATATTCATTTGAATGAATTTTTTTTATAAATTATCATATAAATTTATCATTAATTTTTAGGAAATAAATAATTTTCGTAAAGTTTTACACAATGATGATGCAGTAATAGTTTAATTAATATAAATATCAAATAAATGATATTAAAAATATTAAAATAAATATAATTTGGTTAATTAATAATTTTTAAGGATTTTATAGATATTTTTGACATGTTAGTGATATATAATAAGTTTTCTTCTGAATATATCATGTTGTTATGATATTTTGAAGTAGATAAATAATGAATATTATCAAAATTTACATAAAGGATACTTTTAAATAATAATATTTTATTAAAGGGTTTAAAATTAATAATTATATAAAAATATAAAATTCATCCAATGGATTATCATGAAGTTAAATTAGTCATTAATGATCAAATTTGAGTTCTAATGGAATTTTATAGTAACTATATTAACCATGAACTGTAAAAAATCAATGTTATCATGACAAGAGTTAAAGGGTTCAACTAAGCATTAAAGCCAAAAGATAAGCTTAATAATGTGTCATAGACATGTGTAAAAATCATTTTTTGAGATTATTTCACCCCATTCTCATAATATCTTCTAAATAACTCTCTTTTTATATATTTTAAATCGAAAATCAATTTATATTAATATAATATTTTAGTGGATTCCAAGAGTGCCCCTTCCCTCTCATATAAAAGGGAACCTCATGAATCACTCCCTCACACCAAATTGAGATAAATTTATTGAAAAAAATATACCAATTTCCTCTACCAACATCATTATCCATGTTTTTTAGGCCCTTTTATTACATGAAGGCCACCCACAATGTCCCTAAGAAGAGATCCCATGAAGGTTCTCTTAAGAAGAGGTAATCGTATTTACCAACTCATTCAAGTTCATTTCTTATTATAATTCATATTCATGTGATTTTTTCACACTAAAGTAATAACTTCAGTATCATAAATATACTGATATGTTATTATGATTATGGTACAACCATATTCTTTTATTTTTCCAACTTAAGAACCAAACATGTGTACGTATGGCTTACTGTCTCCACACTGTGGTGTAAATTATTTTTCATCACCACAATATTTGGATTGGAATAATGATAAATATAATGGATATAAATAATAAATATTATAGGACATTTATTTTTTAAAAATAATATAGCATCCAATTATTTACCCCTTTACCATTAATGGAATGATATTGTCACTCATGCGTACGTACGACCTATGATCTCCACGATGCGATGAGATTCATATTCCATGTTAACCATTCAAGAATGACTATAAAAATTTATATTTGGAATAAATATTAATATATGACATAATAATTATACTATAAAAATATATATGTATACATATATGTCATTTTCATTCATTTATTCACTACGATAAGAAAACAGAAACAACATTCATGCGTACATACGACCTACCATATCCATGAACTGTATATTTCATTTGATATATCTACTTATTATATATATTTATATACTGAAATTATATGATATATAAATAATTCCCAACAATATTTCATTTTTTAATTCATGATCTAATTGATAGGATGAAGAATAACAAGTCAAAACATGTTCGATAAACAATGCGATTATTACCCAAAATGTTGCATTAACAATGAATTGTTCATAAATTGGTAATATAAAGACATTAATGAATCATATAAGATATCATAAATGTGAAAACAATTCATATATAATTTAATTACTTTCTTAAAATTATTATACGGGATGATAGATAACGTTCTACTAAAGGAAGTATAAGGTAAGGGGTTTCTCATCTCACTTTTACTTATGTGATATATATATCTTATTCAACAATTTTGTTTTGTTATGTGGTGTAATCAATTATCTTTTGAAATGTTATATAATTAATCTTATTATTATAATTATATTTTATGTTTCATTAATATTATTCATTATGGGGATTATAGTTAAAATGTTTCAAAGTGGTATGGGACATTTTTTAATGTTTAAATGTTATTTTCTATAAGGATATTTCAAAGAAATAATTTAATTCTTATAAACCAGGTCTATATTTCATAAAAAAAATTAAAAAAATATTTAACTATTATTCTAAAAAAATTAAATTATTTTTATACATGTTATAATTTTTAAAAAATGGTTTGAAAGAAATCATTTTTTTGGTTTTACAAATGAGGTACCTTATGACTTTTTCGAAAAAAATATAGAAGGAATGTTTTTTTAACTTATACAACATGATAATATTTTACCACTATCAATAAATATTGTTGTTTTGAAGCCTAAATTCAAATTTTACAATGTTTTTTTAAAAAGTTTTATTTTACAAATACACGGATTTTAAATAAATGATTTCAAAGTAAATAGTGTATTACTCTCCTGAAATTTATTGTGATTTATGAAAGAACCTGGATCTTCATTTTAGGTATGGATCTTGATTTCAGGTGTTTTTGAGAAAAAGGGGAGAATTCGGAAATTTTATAAGTACATGTCATATACATAAGAGTAAATGTCATGTACACAGTTGTCGAAGGTATCTGTGTACATGGTTGCCGTGGGTGGGGCCGTGTAATGGCTAAGTACAGGGTCGTGTGAGGTGACCTGAAGACCTCTTAAAGAGGTGTCTTATTGAGGTATGTACATGGTGTGTTCATTTAATGTACACACAATGTACATTTTCTTTTAATTGATTAATTGGAACCGGGTCACGTCTCATCTCCAGAATGATTTTCTTCTGGTCGTGCTTCACGACGAATCGTACAGAATCATCGAATCTTATTCAGGCCACAATTTCTTCATCCATGGTATGATTTTATCTCAAATGGTGTGTTAGAGTCCCACTGATGAGTCATTCCCTATTCTAGATCCTCTCTTCTGGATTTCTCTTCTATCTTAAGTTATCCATGGTTGAGCGATTGGTACCTTTTTATAGATCTACATATTTCTTGGCCGATTAAAGGGTCTACGTTTGAGAGTGTTCATCGTACATCATCGAGGTAGGTGGTTTGTTTTCTTTCACAGTTTGTCTTTGAGTTTTATATGCCTACATTCCGATTACCCATGCTTCAGGTATTTTGAGTTAAAGAAATTGAAACCTATTTTATCTACAATAGATTGATTATTGGATTAAGGGTTTTTTGGTTTGATATTATGTGAAATTTCATGTTTAAGGAACACCCCATGGGTTCGTTTCCTTGTTTGAATGTTTTGGACCGTTTGGTCTAGGTTTCCTATGAGGCAAACCTTATTTCCCTGGCATGCTTGATAGGATAGAACTGATTGTATTTTTCTACTTGTTAAATATTTTCAATATGAATTAAAATTAATTAACCATGTGTTAGTTGAGATTACATTGGGATACTTGATATCGTATATGCATGTTTGAATCACATAGGGATGTGAAATACTAGTGTAATTAGACCGCAAGGGGAATTGATGTTGAGTGGTTCCTTAGAGTGTCTATTATATTTTACGCTATGAGACCATAGGTAGGATTTATGGTGAGTGCTCCCTCTGAGTGTCTATAGTTACGTTACGAGTCCACAAGGGGAATTGACATGGAGTGCTTCCCTAGAGAGTCTGTAGTAATTGCGAAAAGTCCATAGAGGGAATTGACAGTGAGTGATTCCAAATAGTGTATTTTCCATTATTGCATTACATGGCCCGAGGGGTTAGACTGTGTGATCTACACAGAGGGTTAATATAAATATTGAGTGTTTGTGATGTGTCTAACAAGACAAATAACATTTTTGGATTCAATCTTGTTAGGTAGAATTTTGAGATACTTGTTTGTGATACTTGATTAAATGATGGATGTTAATAGCTAATGAATGTAAATAGAAATTATAGAATTGTTTACTTTTGTGTACTCCTAGTTTCATTGTTGCATTCACATTATTACCTTTTATATATACTCAATGACAGTTAGGCACAAATCTTGTGGTGGTTTTCTACTGAGATTCGTTTCACACCCTGTTTGGGTCATTATTTTGGACCCAAACGGATTTTATGCTTGTAGGAATAGATAAGGGAAAGCACCCTTCATCATTAGGTACTTGATTACTGTGGAGATAGAGATCATGGGACCAAGATGAGGCTTTCAATGCTGTTAGAGTTTACTTGATTTCTTTTTCACTTGGTTTATTACTATATTTATAGAATTGGGACTTGTTTGGATGAATTCTTGGACATATGTAACATGAATCATTTATATATTTGTGCTTCAGTTGTTTATTTAGTTTTAGTTTTCCATTATTTACTTTCCTTAATGTATTATCGTTTCTACAACTATTTATTATTATTTTTCCATTTTTCATACTCTACCAAGGAGGGCATAGTTTTCCCACTATCACACTCAAGGACCGCGCTGCAAGTCAGAAGCCTCTGGCATTCGGGGAAATGCGCATTAGGCCATGTGAACAACCGGGTACGGGGCACCTTTGGGAAACTCAAATAATTGGGATGTTACAATGTGGTATCATAGGAGGTTTTTATTTTCTACATTGTCTTATTATTTGGAGCCTATACACAGGTATAAGAAGGAATATGTAGTTAGTAATAAGATGTACCCTGGTGTAGCTAACCCGTGTACAGGGAAAATCCAATATACCTCGAATATTGTAAATTTTATGGGTTTTCAATTATTACAGTTGATTTTATTCCATTTTTTTGTGACTCACTTAAATTGTGTTATTATCATTGATATTATTGAGGTTCTATTTCTATTTCAACCTAATGAGATGAGGGTATTCCATCTCGTGTATCATATAAGCACTTTATAAAGATCACATTTCATTAATTTTTTCATGCCATTTAAGATGCATTACTGATTGCATGCGGTTGATATATATGTTGTGCTAGATATGAATGTTTTTGTGATATATGTTGTGATAGAACACCTTCTATTTTTATAGGGTGTTGGAATATGAAAAGTTTATTTTGGATGCATGTCGAACATTATTTCTTAAGGTGTTATAGGCCCTCTTGGACCTAAATTTGGTTGATCATGTTTGAACATTAATTTAATTTTTTCAAGTTATGATAGGAATATTGATACCAAACTTTTATTTGTGGATGTATGGGCTCTCCCGGGTCGGATGTTTTCATTACTTGGACAAAATTATGAGTTTTATGGGGTTCTGTAAAGGTTTCAGTGGATTACTATCTGGAAAACCAAAAAACATGTTGTGTGGTTTTATGAACACTTGTAATGTATTATTCTGTTCTAGAAGAATCAAATTTTATTATGTACATGTTGTGTACTGTATGTACATGCCAGGTAGTCTTTAACCATGTGACTGACTGTGTGAGCAGGTACACGGGGTTGGAAAACCTTTGGTAGAACACACTGTGTCAGGATTATACACATTGTGTTATAAGGACCGTGTATCTGGTCATGTGACTAACGACACGGGTTGGTGAAACTTAGGTTGTACTCACCGTGTTCCTTTATTTCATGCCTTGTAGAGTTGACAATGTCACCGACCGTGTGACTAACGACACATGTGGTTATAACTTATTTGGCACACATCTTGTGTAGGGTGAACTCACTCTGTAGTGTTACCTAGGAGAGAACCATGTGGTGTAGCCGTGTAGATGAACGTGGGAAGGAGGGGAGAATTAAAGTACACATCATGTATGAGGATGAACATACGATGTGTATGGGTGTTACATGACCAAGTTTGGAAGTGGTACATTCCACGTTAAAATCTTAAGGGAACACACATTGTAGGGTTTGTAGACACCGTGTACCCCTATTTTGTAATACTTAATTTTTGTTCTTCTCGGGTTCCTTCTTGAAATTCTATGTTTTAGTCCTTGATAATCTTGAACTAAGGTGTAAGCTTGACCTTTTAGAGTCATTCCACTGAGACGTCCTCCAGTTATATGTCAGGTTCAGGGTGATGATTACACACCAGAAATGGTAGAGCAAGGACTACCTATAGATACTCCCTTCATGCCCTTCATAGAACCAACCATCATTATAGATACAGGTGAAAAAGCACGGTTCTAATAAGGCTTAATATGGATGATTCAGGCCTTCCAGGGAACACCATATCCCTCTCCGTCTATGGAAGAGCTGACACGGGTTTTTCAGAAGTAGCATCCTACTAGTTTCGCAGGGGATGGATGACCTCAAACTGTAGATTCATGGTTAGAATCCATGTTTTCTTTCTTAGAGCATCTAAAGACACCTCGAAAAAGAATGGTGAAGTTCTCAACGTACATGCTACATTATTCTACCGATATATGGTGTGATGTGATATCACAAGCGGGACACCAGTGAGTTATGGAATGGGATGAGTTCTACCGTACCTTATATGAATTCTTTTACATGGAGGCCTTAAGGGCCGATTAATCCCGAGAGTTCATGAGTTTGGATCAAGGTACTCTCTCAGTCATGGAGTATTCTTCTCACTTCAAAGAGCTACAATGCTTCACACCCATTCATGGGGGGATGTGTTATTTCAAGAAAGGAAATTTGAGGATGGTCTCAGGCATGACATCTGATCCTAGGTGGACATATTAAAGTTGACTTCCACAGCTTCTATAGTCAACAAGGCACTGATCACCAAGCACAACCTGAGGGATTCTGGAGTTGTGGTCCAAGGCGGTTCAGTATCCAGAGTTGGTACTCTTCTAACTGATAGTGGGAAGCACCATAGGGAGTCTACATGTGGAGATCCAAGTAGGCTAGATTTTCCATTAGGTATCCAGGTGGTGTGTTACCAGTGCGGGAAGGGTGGAAATAAGAAAAATCAGTTCCTAAGAGACCCAGTTGAGTGATGATATTATATAAATATACGACAACTTTAGCATTTCTACAATTCCCTCCTTCTAGGAGATATTGTGAGTGGATCTATTTAGAGTCCTTTTACCAAATAAGTACCACCAATTCCACAACAAACTAGGGGAATGATTTCTTTAGACCATTCAGGACAAGGAGGTGGTCATAGCCACAATGGTTAGACACATGGTTTTTGATAGTCGCAGGGTCGACCAGCTCAGGTATCACATAAATCTTCACAGGGCCTTGGCACAGGTCAGGCTTTTTTGTTGGAGAAGATCCAATAGGAGAAGAATCCCGAACCCTCTATGGTTATAGGTAATTTTTTGGTTGAATCAGTTTTATCTTCTTCCATTTTTGATATAGGGTCTTTCCATAGCATTATATATATTCTTGTTGTGGATATTATTGGGCTCAGTATCTTTAATTTTAATGATATCATGACGCTGGACACTTCGTTGTGGATTAGAATGACTAGTGTATGTCAGTTCAAGGAGTTCCTTCATGAGTTTGGTAGGTGTGACTTCTTATGGGAACTTTATGTCTTAGAGATGAAGGTCTATGAAGCCATTGACGGAATGTACAGGTTAGTTTCCTTTCAGGCTGTTGTTGATTTCTATCTCTATAGGGCAAGTTTCATATCACTATAGGGTAGATTATTTCTACATAAGGGCGAATGGGATGTCCATGTGAGCATAGCTGGACCCGAGCATCATGGGTTGAGAGGTGTTACAACCCATATTTCTAGTCTGTATCTTGATGACCAAGGGACTTCCAAGAAGTATTTTCCTTCAGTGGTTGATTATTTTATGGATGTTTACCTATAATACTTTTCAGTTTTTCCACAAGATCGAGATGTAGAATTTTCTATTGAGCTTGTGCCAAGTGTGACATCGGTGTATATTGTTCTTTATATGATGGATAAAATAGAGTTATGAGATCTCAAGAAGAAGTTAGTGGAGTTACAGAAAAAGGGTTTCATATGACGAAGTACTTCTCCTTGGTGTTCTCCTATCATATTTGTGAAGAATGTGAACAGTACCCTCAGAATTTGTGTGGATTATCAGAAGATGAAACAATTGATGGTGAAGAACTGATATCCCTTTCCAGGTATTGATGATCTCTTTGATCAATTTCAAGTATCTGTGGTGTTCTTGAAGATTGACTTGAGATCTGGTTATCATTAGTTACATGTTAGACCTTCAGATATAACTCTTATATACTTTTGGAGAAGGTATGGTCTATACGATTATGTGGTAATGTTGTTTGGTCTCATGAATGTGCCAACAGTTTTCATGGAACTGATGAACTGAGTTTTTCATCCTTACTTCTATTCTTTTGTGGTAATATTCATGGATGATATCTTGGTGTAGTCTAACACTCAACATGACTATGCCAACCATCTTTAGATCATTTTGAGTACACAGAGGGAGAGAATTAGTTATATGTTAAGCTCTCAAAATTCTACTTTTGGATGGACCAAATTCACATCTTGGGTCAATTCATCTTAGAGACAAGAGTTTCAGTAGGCGTAGATAAAGTGGGAGTAGTAGTTTTCTAAGAGAAAACAATGAACGTCTTTGAGGTAAGAAGTTTTCTAGGGCTGTCTGGTTACTACAGACACTTCATATAGGAATTTTCGTCCTTAGAAGCACCACTGACAGGCCTAACTAAGAAGGGTGAAAAGTACTTGTGGACAAATTCCTATGATTCATCCTTCTAGAGACGAAAGTGAGATTGACTTCATCGCCAATACTGATTTTTCCGGAGCTGGGAAATAGTTATGCCGTATACTACGATGTGTTAGGTATCAGGCTGGGAGTAGTTCTTATGCAAGGGGAAGGAGGCATTGCAGACAGTTCTTGGAAGTTAAGGCCATATGAGAAGAATTACCTCACACATGATCTCAAGTTAGCTATAGTTGTGCATTCTTTCCACTGTTGGAGACATTATCTTTTAGGAGATCATTTTGTTGTGTTCACTGACCAAAAAAGTATCAATTATATCTTTACTCAGCATGATCTGAATTTGAGATAGTGAAGGTTGGTTGAGTACCTTAAGTATTTAGACTTTGATCTTGCCTATACGGTTGGTAAAGGAAACACAATGGTTGATGCTTTGAGTAGGAGGACTCAGATACAGGCAGTCCAAGATAAAAAAAATGAATGGATTCTTATGGAAATATTCTCTAAGATGAATTTGGATGTACAAAATAGACATGGAAAGAATTTTCTTTCTTCTCTAGTAGTTACCTCTACTTTAATGGATCGAGTGAAAATGGGGTAGCTATTAGACTTCTAAGTCCTAGTCACACGGGAGAGTGTGTCAGGAGAGGACCCTACTCCTTGGTGGACCATAGGAGAGGATGAGGTCTTGCATTTTCATGGATGTGTATGGGTGTCAGCTGACATATGTGAGGATTTGATGTAGGATTTTCATTCCTGAGTTTTGGAAGTTCATCCGGGTGTCCCCAAGATATAACAAGATCTACACAGTCAGTATTTGTGGCCAGGTATGAAGAGGGGTGTTACTTTTTTTAATGAGATGATCCACCTATCAGAAGTTTAATGTAGAGAGTCAGCGACCAGTGGTGATTTTATAGTAGTTACCCTTTCCTATTTGGAAGTATAATGTTGTTGTGATGGATTTTGTGAAAGGGTTACCGAGATCACCTTGAGGGAATGAGGCAGTTTGGGTTGTTATCAACAGCCTCACGAAGGATGCACACTTCTTGCCAATTAGGAAGACCATCAGTGTTGATGATATTGCATTTTTGTAAATTAGAGAGATTGTAAGTTTTCATGTGGTTCCATACTATATCATTTTATAAAAAGAAATATGATTTACTTCTCGTGTCTGGAAGGGATTATAGAGGGCTTTGGGTACAAAGGAAAATCTGAGTACAACTTTCCCTCACCAGACTGATGGCCAGTCTGAGTGCATGATTCAGGCATTGGAGGACATGCTTCGAGAATGCGCCCTATATTTCGAGGGCTCTTGGGAGAGACATATAACCCTAGTGGAGGTTTGTTACAATAACAATTTTCAGGTGATGATTTAGATGGCACCTTATAAGGATTTTTATGGTAGGCCATGCCGATCACCCCTATGTTGGCTGGAGGTAGGAGAGGCAGCTATGTTTGGACCTTTTCTTGTCCAAGAGACCATAGAGTAGGTGGGTTTGATTTGGAAGAGGATGTCTATTGCGTAGTCTCGCCAGAAATCTTATTCAGATCGGTAGAGACGACATCTAGAGTTTGAGGTCAGAGATCAAGTTTCCTTGCATATAACACCAAGGTTGGGAAACAAGATGATTAAAAGATAGAGAAATATTTAACTATGATACGACATGTTATTTGAGGTTTTGGAGAGAGTTAGTTTGGTTCCCTCTCTGTTTCATTTTCCTTAGAGGTGATGGGCTACGCACTATTTCTTCCACGTTTCTCAGCTATGACGCTACCTTTCATACTCGTATCATGTTTTTCAACCCAAGGAGGTTGAGTTAGAGGTGGATGCATCCTTTGAGGAGCACCATATTTGGATTGTGGATTATATCATGAAGTTTATCTATGGATGTTATGCTCCATTGGTATGGGTTCTATGGCAGCACAGGTGAGTACAAGACGAGACTTGGGAGAGGGAGGCCGGTGTATGATCAGAGTGGCCAAAGTTGTTTGACGTTTCTTCTTCACCACCCCTAGATAGGAAATTCGAGGATGAATTGATTTATGGGGGGGGGGGGTTTAAGAACCCAGATCTTCATTTTAGGTATGGATATTGATTTTTGTTGTTTTTGAGAAAAGGGGAGAATTTGGAAATTTTATAAGTACACGCTCTGTACTTAAGAGTACACACCGTTTACCCGGTGGCCATGAGTAGTCGTGTACAAGCCAGGTAACGACCGAGAACATGGCCATGTGAGGTGATATAGAGACCTCCTAGTGTGGGGGGATGATTGAGGGATATACATGCCATGCTCATTTAATGTACACACAGTGTAATTTTTCGTTTTATTGATTAATCTGAATGGGGTCGCATCTCATCTCCCGAACGATCTTCTTCTGGTTGTGCCTCATAAAAGAGCATATAGAACTGCTGAATATTCTCCAAGACACTGTTTCTTTATCCAAGGTCTGTTTCAATATCTGGTGGGTGCGTTGGAATCCCAACAGTGATTCCTCTCTTCTTCTAGAGCCTCTCTTCTAGAATTCTCCTCTCTCTTAAGTTATCCATGGTTGAATTATTTTGACATCTTTGTAGATCTACATATTTCTAGGAAGATTCAAGGGCCAAAATTTGAGAGTGTTCATCATACATCATCTAGGAAGGGGATTTTTTTTCCTTTAGTAGTTTTTATTTTAGTTTCATATGCCAGCATGCTAATTACCCATGCTTCTGGTATTTCAGGTTAATGAAATTGAAACCTCATTTATTTTTTGTAGATTTATTGTTGGATTAAGGATTTTTTTATGTGATATTCTGTGAAATCTCATGTTTAAATAACAACACATGGGTGAGTTTTTTTTTGAATGTTTTGGGCCGTTTTTTCAGGTTTTCTATGAAGAATACCTTGTTTCCTTGCCTTTATTCATACGATGGAACATATTGTCTTTTGTTTCTAGTTAAATGCTTGTGGTATGCGTTGGAATTGGTTAAACATGTGTCAGTTGAGATTACTTTGGGCTGATTGATATCGTATATGCATGTTGGAATTACACAGGGCTATGAGAACCTGGTGTAGTTAGACCATGGGGGGGAATTGACGTGGAGTGTTTTCTCAGAGTGTCTATTATATTTTACGCTACGAGACCGCATGGAGAATTGATGGTGAGTGTTCCCTCAGAGTGTGTATAGTAATGTTATGAGACCACAGTGGGAATTTACGTTTAGTGCTTCCCTAGAGAGTTTATAGTTGTTATGAAAAGGTCATAGGGATAATTGATGGTGAGTGCTTCCTCAGAGTTTCTTTTCCTTTATTTCATTACTTGGCCAGATGGGTTAGACTGTGTGAACTACCCATATTGTTAATGCAAATATTAAGTGTTTATGATGTGTCTGCCAAGACAAAGCACAAGGTTGGATTTAGTGCAATTAGGTAGACTTATGAGATACCTGTTTGTGACACTTAATTGATAAAATGATGAAAATTAAATTATAATGAATGTAAATGGAAACCGTAGGATTGGTTACATTTGTGTACTCCTGGTTTCTTTGCTGCATTCCCATTATTACCTTCTATATATATTCACTGATAGTTAGGCACAGATCTTGTGGTGGTTGCCTACTAGAATTTATCTCACACCCTGTTTGGGTCATCATTTTAGACCCAAACAGATTATATGGTTGCAGGTATAGATAAGGGCAGGTTCCCTTCTTCCTCATGTACTTGATTATTGTAGAGCTTGACGTCATGGGACCAAGTGGGGGCTTGCGATGCTTCTAAAGTTTACTTATTTTTTAACTCAGTTTAGTATAGTATTTCCAGCATTATGACTTGTTTTTCTACTTTATTAGACATATGTGACATGTATAATTTATAAATATGTGATTCATTTGTTTATTTACTTTCAATCTTTTGTTGTTTACTTATCGTATGGTATTACTGTTTTTGCTAAAAAAATTATTTTTTTATTCCATTGTGCATACTCTTCCAATGAGGGAATATTTTCCCCACTATCACACCCAAGGCCCTCATTTCTAGTTAGAAACCTCTAGCATTCGGGGGGAAATGTGATTGATGCCATATGACCAACCATGTACAGGGAACCTTTGGACGACACCCGGAACTAGGATGTTACAATTTTATTAGAGTATTTTAATTTAATTCCTCATCCTTTTTTATTCTTATAATTATTTGAGGTAGATAAATGATGATGTCATTTACCATATATTATTGAATGTTTTATGATTCGGTTCAACCATATATGTGTTATTTTGATACCATTAGTAGTTTATTGTTAAAGTATTCATATTTTTATGATCATTTTTTAATACGAATGTTTATGTTTCTTATTTTTCAACCCATTCATATGAGGAATGTAATGAACTTAGTAATTTGTGGGTGGTTCTCACCATATCACCTATATGCAGTGGTAGTTCTCATGAGTGAAACTATATATGTATTTGGTTGAGGCCTTACCAGTTTATTTATAGATGTCTTGGATGAGACCTCGATGGTATATTTTATATGTCCAACATTTTGCATTCCATCATTGTGATATTATTTATTTATTTCCCTATGATTATTTGACTAGTATAATATCCATGGTTAATTTTCATAGCTCATTTGATTATTTAAATGGCACATGTTTAAGTTATTTACCTTTCCATATTATTTTTATGCCATATTTAATCATATCTTATATTGTATGCTTACCCTTACTAATCATTTGAGCTCATCGCTTTCATATGTTTAATTTTTACAAGGATTCGAGGATAAGTATTTTGGATGATATAAAGGGTTAATCTAGTAGAATTATAGAATTTTTAAAGGATTTTATATGTTTTATTCTATGTTTTAAATTGTAGTGTAAGGTTAATGTTTTTTACTAGGCTTCCAAAACTACTAAAATGACTAGTCCTTTGGGATTAAACTCATGTATTTATCCTAATGTAAATGGTAAGGCACCGACACTATGATACTGGGGTCGGGGTCATTACACTATATCCACATATATCATGTGTCCCATTATTTGGATCCTCATACTCATCCATGACTGAATGATTCCCCCTTGATTACACGGTCACATGCCACACTATCTCACCTACCATCTTGGGCACATGCCCTGGAGGACCTCAAATGAAGTTTAAAGATAGGTCCTAGGTTTCGTACATGGTCAGTGTTCAGTTCAAATTTGTTTTTCCCTATCCTCATTAAAATAATAATGGACTCTCTGTTTCAGACATAGTGAGAAGTTATCCTCTATCATCCCTATATCCCCTTTTTATCAAATCATGGGAATTTTGATTCATGCTCCTCACTCTATTCATTTAGGAAGAATTCAACTCCCTCAGTGTTACCCCATTATTTCACTAGCACATGTTGGAAAAGACGGTTATCTATTCATAGTGTTCCCTTCTCTAGCCATAACACCTCTTGTCCTGCACGCACTTGATGGTCAGTTAAGAAATGTAGACCCTAAGTGTTCTATGACTATTTGAAACTCTCATATAAATGATAAATCAGATGGTTGTACCTTATTTCTCACAAAAATCATGACTCACATGATATTAGGGATTGGTTTTTGGTTGTCTCATGAGTATAGTTGAAGCATGACAATAAAATCAAATGAAGGAAACATTTTTGAGAAAGTGGGAATTTAAAAAAAAATAAACCAATGTTGGGGACAATCACCCACATATTAGAACCTATACTTCACAAATTCCCACAAGGATTTACCCTAGTGGTTGACTGATTGATCCCATACAACCTCTGTTCAGCAGCCTCCAGAGTCCACAGCCACCCGCTAAGTTAGCCTCCTCTTCCAAAACATTAGGATGGAATTATTCCACCCTGATCAATATATGAACTTATTCAGCCTGACATTAATCCACAAAGTTTGTCTCCTCCGCCTATATAGACTTAACTTCCTCAAATTGGTTTCTTATATGGTTGATGGTCTTGGATTGAGTTGCAGTGATGACCATTGTCTCATGTGTTACACCTTTTAAGTAGTTGATCTCCTCATTACCTACCTGAGGCTACTAAGAGTCCTCATCCTTGTGATTTTCTAGGAAATATCAACCAATTTCTCTTAGGCATTCACACATTCGATAAAGAAGTATCGAGATAGTACATGAAGGTTGAGGGATTCCACCCAACTAGTCCCTAGGCTGACTAGACAGTTCCAAAGTGATCCCATCTGGTTTAGTTGGTTATCCATTGGGGTGCATGTGATACATTTTTTCACATACCTTCACATCATTAAAAAAATGAAAGGGTTATCCTAAAAAATATCTGAGCTAGTATCCTAAATGTCATTGGGATTTTTAAGATCATAGAGAGTAAATACTACTAACATATCTATGGATAGATTACCCATGGGATCTTCCTCATGCAAGATGAAATCCATTTCAAGTGGAAAAATAACCTTCCCATCCACCTCACCTATAATAGAATTCCCAACTACATCATGTGGAACCTCAGAGTCATGCTCATCCATTACAACCACCTCAATAACTTACATTGATGGCATGATATTTCCCACCTCGATTGAGGACTCAGCTCTCATAGTCACCACTAATGGCGATTCTAGGGTATGTGTGTCTAATGGAGCCAACCTAGTCACTCTTGTTGGTGGAAAAATTGTTTTGAACTCCATTGAGGATTCACCACTCATAGTCACCTTCAATGGCGCCTCTATGATAGGCTTATCTTCCAAATCCCCATCATATATCCCCATCGTGGGCACCGTCTTGATACCCACCATGAGGGAATGTCCTCAACAATCCATTCCATTAAACCCTTCATGTTTGGTGTAATTTATATGGGTTCATGGTTCATTTTTCTTGTGATAATTACACCTTTTGTCACTATCTTGGCATATATATCTGCTGACTTGGATGTTGATATTGGTAGTTGATCAAAAAGCATAGCTTGAATATGAGGACCCCTCCTTATTACATTATATAGTCTTGAATTTAGTCATGAAATACCTTCCTTTATCATTGAGTATCTTTTCAAGTATATATCTTTAGAGAATTGTAAAATAATACAATCATAACATTACACATTATTACAGTAAGAATGCCATAAAAGCAGTACCCATTCCTTCCAAAATTTAAAACTTTTCAAATAAAAAATGATTTCATTGATAGTTCTTAAAACATTTAACCTGGATTCCTTTACTTTATTACACATCCTTATAACCTTTGAAAATCATTTAAAAACATGGGATGAGAAAAAAATTCTCATTAAGGAATAAAATAAAAAGAAAGAACACATTAGTCCAAGAATACTTGTAACATATGAAATCACTTTCAAAGGACATACTTGTCACCCATATATACTTACTTTTTAAAAAATGAGATTACAAAAACATTACCAAAAAACATAAAAACAGTAAATATAACAATAAAGGTTTCTTGGGGAATTACTTACATAATATTCTAACCCTCATGACTACCTTTTAATTTGTATCACTCACAGCTACCTTAAAATTTGTGTAACCATCACAGTTACAAATGGAGTAACCATATGGCCGACCTCCAACTTACACATACCCAATGCATTTGAGGGAGATATAAGTCCCACAATTCATCATTAAAAATTACCAATAACTGGAAGATAATCATACAATAGGAATAATTACATAAATAATTTCTTTTGAATTTCATAAATAAGAATTATAAAAGATGATTTAAAAAGAAAATCCCCTTAGAAATATTGTATAATTAAAGCGAGACTTAATAGAGTGGATGGTATATAATTACAAACGGTAAATAAAACTAATTAAAAATAATATAAACAAAACCTATCTCACAATAAATTTAAATACCACATAAATAACAACGTAGATGTTTAACCCAAAGAACCGAAATCGGGTTAAGAATTCCCTTACCTCAGTTTTTTCTTACTTAAAACATGTTTAAACTTACTGTATAATGGTTAAAAGAGTGTTATTAGTATTTTACTGAAATATTTTCATGTTTATAACACATTATATGATCTTTTCATAACCTTAACTCACCCTTTAATTGTTATTATTTTGTTACTTACAGTGTTTAGGGATCATTCTCTACATGGTTTCCATGATTGGTTCATGATGGATGTTCCTGTCGATTGGAACTGAAACTCATGAATTGGAATGGAGTAGTATTTACATATTTCCAGTACAATAAATTATACCATTTATCATTTTGAATTCTTACATTAGTATGATTCATAAGTTAAAACATTAATGATGTTCGTTTAGAACATTTTAGTGGTTCTTTGATAATAACAACCTCGTTAGGTATTATAAATTAAAACCATTTGTAAGAAAGTATTATAGAACCATCGATGAGACATAATAAATATATTATATCCTGGTTCAACCATTAAAATGTTTTAAAGACTAGACTTGAAGGATTTAAGGAAAAATTAATTCACATCATCCATGATGTCAGTAATTCGACACATGATGGAAAATGTTTTTAAATCCTTGTATAAGTGGGAGAGGAGAAGAATAATGATGATGAATTTTCAATTAAGATGAGAAAATAAAGAATATAAAATATTCTGGAGCTTTCATGCTACTTTTATAAGAGGAGGTGAGGAAAGAATATGAAAAGAAAGGAATCTTGAAATAAAAGAAAACATGAGAAATCTCCTACAAAAATTCAGCAGCCTAACGACATCGCTTAAAATTTCATAAAATATTTGGATGAGAGAAAAGGGTTCTATCATTAATAATTCATAATATGGGTAGTACGGGGGATATGGAAGAAAATATCCAAACATAATCCAAATGTAATTAACATAAAGTGAATGAAAATAAAGAAAATAAAGGAGGATGTTTACCTCTTGATCTCTTCTCCTTGATATCCTTTTTAAGGTCTTTGGTTTTTGTCTTTTCATGAGACTAGCAGCTCTAGGATGTGGGGAAGAGTCTTGGGAGGAGTATTGGGAAGAAATTAGTTAAATATAAAATCTTGAGAGGTGTGGGAGGAAGAGGGAAATGAGGGTTGTATTTATATTGTATGAGAGGGGGTATTTTTCATTATTTTTATGATTATTATAATATGTTTTCCCAAGACTATGAATAATCTCAATTAATGTGACCCAAATAATATATATTTTTTTATCATAAAGACTCTTTTAGGGAAAAAGTGTAAAACCAACAAGTCCAACTATACCATCAAACATTATAACACATAACAAAATTATCAAAGACCAGCTTAAAGCCATTAGACTCAAAACCCTTAAATAGTTTACAAGATGGAGTTGTCACCTTTTTACAAGGGTCATCCTTGATACTATCTTATACATGGGAATCCAGATTTTCCCACATTCTCAAGAACTCCTCCACCACAATTTTCATGATATTGAAACCCCTTACTAGGATTATGGGTTGTTTGTCAATCCACTCTCATTGATCCTTATTTGTGTCTACTCGGATCATACTTCCATTCATCCGTTCCACATCCTTAGTAGAAGCACATATGGTTAAAACCTTCTATACCATATCTTCCTCATATTTTAAAAGAATCTCCCATAGAGATTCCCTAAGCTCAGCATCTCTTTCCAGCTCACCAGGCATCCCCTCTGCACCCTCCTTTGTTGGAGAAAATCGACCCAATTGACTCTCACTCCACTCACTCAGTTTCCCTTCCTCTCTTCCTGAGCCCAAATACACCGGATCCCTCTCCAGAACCTCCACCCCCTCTACATCCTCCATTCTAGAATCCGACTCAATATTGGAAACCAAATCAACTAGTTTCTCTACTGGAAAAGCCTATCGGGTGTGAAAGGACCTAATTTTCTTCTCTGTGTTTTTATCTTTGACTGTAGACCTCTTTGACACTGTTTTGGGAAAATTTGTGTAGTCCTTGCGAGGCTTAGTTTTCTTAACCTTTCAAACTATGAAATTGACATAGAGAAGAGGCCCCCCTTCCCTTTCATAGGTTCAGAACTACTGCTTGCCAACCCCTGGAGGAACTTCTCATCATCTAACCATGACTGCGAAATCAATGATTTCCCACTCGATTCAGAATACTCATTTGACATCATACCATTTGAATTCCTTTTCCACATTAGAATCACTATTTACACCCTCCATGATCATAATTCTCCTTATCTTCCCTGACCAAGGGATTAAAAGGGATACTAATCTATAAGGGCTGTACAGGGTCCTGCTAACCCGAAGACTGTTGAAGAGGAAGGCTCAGGGGCTGGACCGAAACTGCTTGTAGTGTGGAAAACCTTCCTCCTACTCCCCCAACCTTAACCACCTCTGTGAAGGAGGGAGAAATCCTAGGAGGGGACTGGCCCGTGGGCTCCTGGACCTGACAAGACAAACCGGGAGACCCTATGTCCCAATTCAGACTTGCAAAGATGTCGCTGAACTTTGTCATCGTAGGCACCAATTACAAACTCCTCTGAAGAGGATCATCATTTGATAATTCTATGATTTCCATGGGGGGGAGGACATCTGAGAGAATGTCCTTTGAAAATACGCCTCCCTGCAAGTTCTTATTCCCTCACCACCATGAAGAAGATGTGTTCCCCAGATGCTTACAAGAGTTGCATAAGTGCATCCAGGACTCGATGATTACCATATTCTTATATCAAAATTCATCCCCAACCGATATCTAGACCCACTCAATAGGATTAAAAGAGACATCGACTTCAACACAAACCCGGGGGGAAATCGGGTGACAAATGATCGATATTCTTGAGTCCAAGCAAAGGTACTGACCCACCAGATTATCCAACATATTCAATATAGACATATTCTGAAAAGGAAATGGTAGCTCAAGAAATCATTCAAACAAAGAAGATGATGGAGCATCCCAGTTCATGTGAAGATCATAGGTCCATCTAAGGAGGAAGAAACGATAGTCGTTACAGGTACGCGGAGCACTTGACCACGCAGTGATGAAATCTTACAATGATATGAAACAAACCATGATGTGCAACCTATCCAATAGAGAAACCACCACACACTCCTTGAGGCCCCTTTATGTGAACACTAAATGGCTTATGGTGTCCATCGAAGGTCGTTACGATGAAAAAGGATCCACCATAGATAGATTCTGTATATCTGAGGCCTCTGTAAATTCCGAGGTCAATAGCGCGAGTTAAGGGAATCTGTAATAGTTTTACACAACATTAGGGATAATATAGATGCCTAGAAAGGGAGGGAAGATATCAAGGTTGGAAAAAAGGAATAAAGGTGTGTCAGAGAGGAAATACCTCCCCCTTTGACGGGGATGGGATGGGGACGACGGCCATTGCCGCCGCCTAGGTCATCACGGAATCGAGAGAATCCTCTAAATCAGAAATATAATACAATTCAATTAATGTGAACCCAAATAGTAATAATTTTATGTGAGTTAAAACCATGTGGTCTTACATCATCCTTTCATCGCCTATGATGCAGTAAATCAAGTATTTAGCATTTATCGTATTTTATTATTCATTGAAAATTCAAGAATTTTCAAAAAATCCCAAAAATTCACCCTTACAATTTTTCAACCTGCAAAATTAAAAAATGAAGTCCATTTGTTAAAAATAATTTTATAAATATTATTAATTTAATTTTTAAATAAATTCATTCTTAATTCAAAAATTAACAATTTTAAAACTATAACTGCTTTTATATCACATTGAAAAATTAAACAAAATGTCATTATCTTCAAGGATTAAGAAAATAAAATAATATTACAATTTACTATTCATCAGGTTTATAAACTATTCATATTACTATTCATAAGGGTGTGTTACTATTCACCAAAAAAACAAGTTGGTTCCATTAGAATCTAAATAACAAACTGAACACAATTGTAGATGACCATTTTTGAATTTGAATACATGGAAGTGGAAAAATTATTTTTAAAGTATAGTTATAAATATCTACTTAAAAAAATGTTTCATGCATTTCATTTATTTGTTTTTTAAAACCATTGGGTGTTAAATTATCCCCACCTTCTAGAAATTGAGTCCTCACAATTTTATATACTCATTAAACAAGTGAGGGTTCCTTTCTCTCATAGCATTTTCATACTCCTATGTTGCTTCTTCTACCATGTGGTTTCTCCAAAAAACCATTACCTTGTGGATTAATTTATTCCAAAATACATGTTCCCTTCAATCAATTATATGAACTGGTTTCTCTTCATAAGAAAGGTTCTCTTCCAGATAAACTACTTTTGGGATCAAGACATGTGATGAATCTGGAACATAGTTCCTCTACATCGAAAAATGAAAAACATTGTGTACCTGAGACAAACTCGAAGAAAACGCTACTCGGTATGCAACTATTCCAATTCTCTCCAGGAGTTCAAAAGTTCTGATGAACTGTGGACTTAGCTTCTCTTTCTTACCAAAACGCATCACACTTTTACAAGGAGAGATTTTAAGGAAAATATGGTCACCTAACTCAAGAGATAAGTCTTTTCATTTGTTATCTGCATAACTTTTCTAACTTCTCTAAGATGTCCTTAGGTACTTCTAGAGAATCTTCACTTTCTTAGCCACTTCCACTACTAATTCTAGCCCCATCACCATTCTTTGATCGACTTCATCCCAAAACACTGGAGTCTAACACCACTTCCCATAAAAACCTCAAAAGATTCCATCTGTATGCTGGAATGATAACTGATTTTTTAAGAAAACTCAACTAAAAAAAGATGTTGAACACAACTTCCCTGGAATTCGATTGAACAAGATTGGAGCATATCCTCCAAAGTCGAAATCTTTCATTCTGATTTCCCATCTGACTGAGGATGAAAAGTTTTACATGAATTTAATTTTGTTCCTAATGACTTCTGAAGTCCCTTCCCAAAGTTATAAGGGAACATGGGATCTCATTCAGATACAATGGAATGAGTAACTCCATGTAGCCAGAAAATCTCTTTGAGGTACAGTCGAGAAAGTAGATATAAATACATTTTATCTCGAATAGAAGGAAAATGTGCAAATTTTGTCATCCGATCAACAATAACCAAAACTAAATTGTTACCTCAAGAACTCTTTGGTAGTCCCACCAAATATTCCTTGCATACATTCTCCCATTTCCACTCTAGAACTGGAAAAGGATGAAGCATACCCTTTGGTAACTGCTTCTGTACTTCAAATTATTGACATGTCAAGAATTTCACAGTAAAATAAGCAATATCTATTTTCATTCCATCCCACCAATAATACCCCCGAAGGTATTTGTACATCTTAGTACATACAGGATGAACCAAAAATAGAGAACTATGAGCTTCACACAAAAAATCTTTCTTCAACTAAGAATCACAGGGAAAACAGAAACTTGTCCCAAATCTTAAAACACAATTTTTATCACGGTTAAATTCTATATGCTTATCCATTTTATCCAATTATACCTTTTTCTATAGCTCATGGTCCTCCTTCTGTGCCCGCATAATTCTATCTGAGAATGATGACTGCTCTAAAACATGAAATGAAACAGATGTATTCTCTATACCAACCACTTCTAAGCCAAAATTCATCAAATAATTAATCAAGGTATCATGTTTCAAATGTAACATGGTTAATGATGAATGATTTTTTTTACTCAAGGCATATACCACTTTGATTGGATTTCCTAGATGGTAATTGAGCATGCAATAATAATATTTTATCAATTCAATCCATCTTCTCCACCACATGTTTAATTCTATCATAGTGAATATATACATTGGAATTTTATGGTCATTATATATTTTATATTTGGCACCGTATAAATGATGCCTCCAAATTTTCAATTCCAAAACCATAGATTCCAATTACAGTTCATGTGTGTGATAATTTAACTCATGAGGTTTAAGTTGTCTTGATGTATAAGGAATTTCATGATCATTCAGTATCAAAATACAACCAAGTCCCTTAAAAAAAGCATCAATATAGATGACAAAATCACCATTTCAGGAAGGCAAGGCCAAAAATAAATTATTCACCAATCTCTTATTCAGTTCCTAAAAACAATCATCATATTCTCCTATCCCAAAACATTTAACCCCTTTCTTGTGTTAACATAGTTATCAGGTTAGATAACCCTGCAAAGTTCTTAACAAAATATCGGTAACAACCTGCTAATCCAAAAAACTACGAATTTCTGTAATATTTATGGGTCTTGGCCATTCATTAACCACTATTTTTTTGAATGGATCAACTATTATTCCATACTTATTTACAATGTTCCTAAGAAACGAAATATGTTCTAACCAAAAATCACACTTGCTGAATTTTCCATTCAGTATATTTTCTTTTAAGGTTTGTAGAACAACCCTTAGATGTTATCCATGCTCCTCATTTTTTTTAGAAAATACTAGAATTTCATCAATAAACACAACCAAAACTTATCCAACAACTCATGAAATAGTATATTCATAAGATTCATGAATACATTAGGTGAATTAGTCAATCCAAAAGTCATTAAAAAATATGAATAATGCTCATATCTAGTACAAAAGGCTGTTTTGGGATGTCATCCTCCATAACCTTCAGCTGATGGTATCTGTATCTCAATTCAATCTTGGAAAGGTACTGAGCTCCCTATATCTGATAAAAGAATTCATCGATATGTGGAAAAGGATACATGTTTTTAATATTGATGTTATTAAATGCTCTGTAATCAATGTAAAGTCTCATGGAACCATATTTATTTTTAATAAACAGAATAGGAGAACCACATGGTGAAGTGCTATGATGAATGATGCCTTTATCAAGAAAATCCACCAACTAATTTTTCAATTCAAGAAGTTCTATTTGAGTGATACAATATGGGGGTTCTGAAATTGAATTAGCATCATGAACTATGTCAATTTTGAATTCGACTTATCAATCTAGTATGACACCAGATAACTCATCAAGAAAAACATCAATGTATTCATTTACCATTATCACATCATTCTTCTGAATAGCTACATTGTTTTCAACAATATACGAAAGATAACATTCATTTAAAACATTCAACAATTTCTCATATTCCTGATATTTTATCAATTGTATGGGTTTGTTCTTATAAAAAAACTAAAACTCTTTCTGAAAACCAACTTATTTATCTCTACAGTCAATCCTAGCATGATAAACAGAAATCCAATCCATTCCCAGAATCACATCAAACTCAAATAAGGGTAGAATAACAAGGATTGAAGTTAAAGTATTTCCACATACCATAATAGAAAAATTCTTTTAATTCCCATTTTCTATAATATTTCCCCTTGGTGTTTTAACAACAATTACAATTTTTTTTGTTGAGGTGATATTTCCAATTTACCCAAATGTTTATCAAAGATAAAGGAATCTGTATACCCCGTATCAATCAAAATTTTAGCCAAATGTGAGTAAACAAACAAAGTAGCTGATAAAACTTCATTGGATGGTCCAACGTCTGCTGAAGTGGTCACAAGGGATCTCACTACACCTTTCTGCTTGTAGTCTGGCATCTTTGCATCATTCAAATCTCTCTTTGGGAATGAATTTTCATAATGAACACTCTCACCATATTTAAAACACCATACAATTTGAATATCAATATTAGCTTTAGGATCATTTTCATTTCAATCTCAGGACATATTTCCAAACTTACCACATTTAAAACACTTCCCAGTTTTGATAAGATATTCCCTAGGGTTCTTCTTGCAACACTTTTCACAAACTGGAAACTTGATTTTCATTCCATCAGATTTATTTTTTTGATTCTTACCCATCACATTCCATATAGAACTATTCATCTACTTGTTTACAAAATGCACTTGATCATCAACAAACTCCACCTCTACACTCTCTGCGCATGAGACCAGTTTCTCATCACTTTTGAATTCACAGGAGTCTAATTCCCTTTGATACATTGGATTCAGTCCTAACTAAAAGTAGTTTATTTTTCTATAAAGATCCAGAATAAGATTTGGAGCATACATCGATAGTTTAGGGATGTTCACTTCATACAAAACCACTGACTATTCCTCCTTTTCTTTCAATTGATGGAATTTCCTCTCCATCCTAATTCACACAAACTTAGGAAAATATTTTTCAAGGAAAATACTTTTAAATTCATCCCAATATAAGGCATAAATATCCAATCTATCCCTGATATTCTTCACCATTGACCACCACTGATCAACTTCACCTTCAAAATGATAAATGGAAAGACTTGAATTTTGATTATTATAACATCCCATAAGATCGAATATATTCTCAAGGGAATTAATCCATCCTTAAGCTGCTACTGGGTCAGAAGATCCATTGAAAGGAGGGTGTTGTGTCATAAAATGTTCCACCATAATCATGTTTCATTATTGTACCTCTAGTTGTTCTCTTGAATGGATGTATCCGCCATTCATTACATGCATCGGCTGAGCCATTATTATTACAAACTCCTCTATTCCAATCCCTACAATTCCGGGCTGTAGATTCTGAAGGATGTCGTTCTATCAGTGCATCTCATATTCATCGTCCCTATTTCTTCTATGGAAAACCATTCTAAACAAATATATCTCAGATGAAAAAACATGGTAATATTTAAATTCCATAACATTTGAAATTAATATTGTAGTAAAAATATTTTACGGTATTTTTTTGACATCATCCTAACCCCTAATGTTATCTAAAACATCCAATGACACCAACTATAAGGACCCCACCTTATTACATTACATATTATTGAATTTAGTCAAGAAATAACTTCCTTTATCATTGAGTGTCTTTTAATGTTTAGATATTTAAATAATTTTACCATAATTCATTCATAACATTACACATTATTACAGAATGGATACCGTAAAAATAGTACTCATTCCTTCCAAAATTTAAAACATTTCAAATAAAACATTATTTCTTTGATAGTTATTAAAATATTTAACTTGGATTCCTTAAATTTCTTACACATCTTTATAACCTATGAAAATCATTTAAAAACTAGGTATGAGCACAAAAAGCATAGTAAGGGATAAAAAAATATAGAACACATTAGTCCAAGAATACTAGTAACATATGAAATCACTTTCAAAAGACATACTTGTCACCCATATATACTTACTTTGTAAAACATGAGATTTAAAAAAGATTCCCACAAAACATAAGAACATAAATATAACCATAATGTTATCTTGGGGTATTACTTACATAATATTGTAACCATCAAACATACCTTATAATTTGTAACCCTCACAGCTACCTTACATTTTTTATAACCATCGCAGCTACTAATGGAGTAACCATATGTCCAACCTCAAATTTACACATAAACAAAGCATTTTAGGGAGATATAGGTCCCATAAAACATCATAATAATTTCCCAATTACCATAACATAATCATAAAACATAAATAATTACATAAAAACATTGATTTTGAATTTCATAAAATAGAATTTTAAAAGAGGTTTTTAAAAGAAAATCCCGTTAGAAATATTATATAATTCATGTGAGAATTAATATAGTGTATGTAATATAATTACACACTATAAATAAAAATATTTCGACATAATATAAACAAAACCCATCACAAAATCAATTTTAATACCACATAAATAAAAAAGTATAAGTTTAACCCAAAGAATAGAAATATGGTTAAGAATTCCCTTACACGGGTTTGTCTTACATAAAACCTATTTAAATTTCATGTATAATTGTTAAAAATGTTTTATCTGTATTTTAAACAAACATTTTCATGTGTATAAAATCTTATATGATAATTTCATAACCTCATTTCACCCTTTAATTGTTAGTATTTTGTTCCTCACATTGTTTAGGGATCGTTCTTTACATGATTTCCATGATCGGTTCATGATTGATGTTCATGTCGATTGGAAGTAAAACTCCAAAATTATAATGGATTAGTATTAACATATTTATAGTACCATAAATTATTCCATTTTTTATTTTTAATTATTACATGATGATGATTCATAAGTTAAAACCTTAAGGTTGTCTGTTTAGATCATTTTTGTGGTTATTTGATAATAACTACCTCATTTTGTGTTGTAAATTAAAACCATGTGTATAAAAAAAATTCAAGAACCATGTATGAGAGATAATACATATATTATAATTTTTTTCAACCATAAAAATGGTTTCATCAACATACATTACATATTTAAAGAAAAATTAAATCACATCGTCCACGATGTTGGTAATTCGACACATCATGGACAATGTTTTTAATTCCTTGAATAAGTGGGATAAGAGAATAAGAATGATGATGAATTTTATATGAACATGGGAAAATAAAGAAGATATAATATTCTAGAGCTTTAATGCTTCTTGCATAAGAGGAGGTGAGGAATGAAGAAGAAAATAAAGGAATCTTGAAATAAAACATAACTTGAGAAATCTCTTACGAAAATTCGTTAGCCTAATGGCGTCTCTTATAATTTCATAAAATATTTTGATGAGAGAAAAGGAGTATATCATCAATATTACATAATATTTGAAGTATAGGAGGATATATAATAGATTATCCCAACATAATATAAAGTGAATTGACAAAAAATGAAAGAAAAGAAAGAAAATAAAAGAGGATGTTTACCTTTTGATCTCTTCTCCATGAGATCATTCTTAAGGGCTTTGGATTTGGTCTTTTGGTAAGACCAGAAGTTCTAGGACGTATTGAAGATATTTTGGAGGAGTATTGGGAAGAAAATATTTAAGGATAAAGTCTTGAGAGGTGTCGGAGGAAGAGGGAAATGATGGTGGTATTTATAGTGGAGGAGAGGGGGTATTTTTCATTATTTTAATCATTATTATAATATTTTTTTCCCCAGAATATGAATAATCTCACTTAATGTGACCCCAAATAGTAATAATGACATGTGAGTTCGAACCAAGTGGGCTTAAATTAGCCTTTAATCACCTATTATGTCATAAATCAAGTATTTAGCATTTATCGTATTTTATCGTATTTTACTCTTCATCGAAAACTCAGGAATTTCAGAAAAATCCCAAAAATTCACCATCAACATTTTTCGACGTGTAGAAATAAAAAATGAAGTCCATTTTTTGAAAATAATTTTATAAATATCATTAATTTAATTTTAAATAAATTCATTCTTAATTAAAAATTTAACAATTTTAAAACTATAACTACTTTTATATCACATTGAAAAATTAACCAAAATTTCATTATATTCAAGCCTTAAGAAAATAAAATAATATTGAAATTTACTATTAATTAGTTTCATATCACTATTAATATTACTATTCATAAGGGTATGTTACTATTCATTAAAAAAACATGTTCTTTCCATTAGACTCTAAATAACATACTGAACACAAATGTAGCTGACCGTTTTTTGAAATTCAAAACATAGAGGTGGTAAAAAAAATTAAAGGATAGTTAAAAATATATACTTAAAACAGTGTTTCATGAATTTGATTTATTTTTTAAAAAAACCTTGGGGTATAACATTGAACCTATATTTTATCATGAGTTAGTCAAAATAATAAAATATTAGTAGAATAGGAAAAATTGAAAAGGGGAGAGGCTTACATGAATAGTATAGCCTGGTGAGAAGATTAGAAAGGTACATGGGAAATTACCCTAGGGAGGGAAATCCCCCAACAGTCGGATCCTCTGACATAGTGGCCACTATGGATGATAGTTTTCCTACTATTCATATAACATCATGGATGGGGCCCGTACTCACCCCTTCATGGTTTGATAATCCCTTGAACTATGCCTAATTTTCCTCAAGAACCTCCCCCCTCTTTTATTCAAATTGATCCCTGCACAATTACAAGAGGAGTTACACAACTCTATTGGGGGTTTCAATGTTTTTATAGAACATGGGATTAGGATATTTAAATGCTCTATGGTAGGGGCCCCTTACACAAGAGAATCCTAGTTGGCGTTTCTCCATTAGGATTCATCCGAATCTCATAGAAGAAGCACACGACCATCTAATTCAACCACTGAGAGATCAAAGAGAGAGGGAATACCTAAATAAACCTTCACCTAGGTTGTTAGAGGATATTTAGTATCCCAATATTGGAAAAAATACTTCATACCTATTATTTATTTCATATCCTCATCCTTAGAAATGTAAAGGCTAGTCCTAGCATGACCAGGACAATGCAGAATATCCCCTCTCTATTGAGACTTCGCCACATTTCATGGAGGTTGTTGATATTTTTGAAGATGCCCCAACTCTCCCAAGCCTAAGGAAGGCCATGTTGGTAGTGATATATTTATGGTGCAATAAAATCCCTTGACATTGGAGAAATTTCCTCAGGACCACCCATATGGTTTTCCTTCCATTATGACCAGTTTTCCAGGATCATTGAGGCAGATACTACTCATCTCCCTATGGCCTTCACTTGTGTTAGGCTAAGGATTTCTATATTTGAAGCTACAACAACTCCTCCCACCAGTACAACCCTTCCTCCATGGCTTTCTCCAACTTCCAATCATCTTTAACCCCACTATTTTGGGTATTATCTTTCATTGTATTAATTGTTTTAGTTCCCTATCATCTCCTTGAGATATATTCCCTCCCAACATTGATCATATTCATGGATGAGCCCCATAGGCGGCTGAAGGAGGGCCCAAATATTTCCACCAAATTTGATCTTCATGCCTGAACATGCACTATATTTTCCTTAGGACCAAGTGTTGTCACTCATAGAGAATATATGTGTATACCATTGGGGCCAACTATTGATGGAAGTAGAATTGTATCATGAATTGATGTGGGTTGAATGGCTCACAAATCACCTTCCAATCGACCCTTGACCCTAGTACCACACCTTTTAAGTCTAGGAGGTATGATCTATTGTAACACCCCAAGGTTAAAAAAATAAATTAAATGCATGAAACATTGTTTTAATTGGATATTTCTAACTATAATTAAAAAATAATTTTTCCACTTCAATGTTTTTAATTTCAAAAAACAGTCATCTACAATTGTTTTCAGTATTTTATATAGAGTCTAATGAAACCAACTTGTTTTTTGGTGAATAGTAACATACCCTTATGAATAGTGATATGACCCTAACCTATAGTAAATTGTAATATTATTTTATTTTCTTATGGCTTAAAGATAATGATATTTTGGTTTACTTTTCAATGTGATTTAAAAGTAGCTATATTTTTAGAATTGTTAATTTTTGAATTATGAATTTATTTAAAAAAATAAATTAATGATATTTATAAAATTATATTCAAATAAAAGACTTCATTTTTGAATTCTACTTGTCGAAAAATGGTAAGGTTGATTTTCTGGTATTCTTTTGAAATTCATGAATTTTTGATTATTAGTAAAATATGATAAAATACGATAAATGCTAAATACATTATCTACTGCATCATAGGGGATTCAAGACTGTTGTAAGCACACTTGGTTCGAAATCACATGACATTATTACTATTTGGGATCACATGAATTGTGATTATTTAATGTCTTGGGAAAAAATATTATAATAATGATTAAAATAATGAAAAATACCCCCTCTCCTCCACTATAAATACCACCCTCATTTCCCTCTTCCTCCCAAACCATTCAAGCGTTTTTCATTACCTAAGTTCTTCCAAATACACCTATTAAGACTCTTCCACGCGTCTTATAGATTCTGGTCTCACAAAATTCCAAAATCAAAGCCCTTAAGAAGGATCTCAAGGAGAAGAGATCAAGATGTAAACATCATCTTTTATTTCTTTTCTTTTCTTTCATTTTATGTTGATCACCTTTAGATTATGTTAGAATGTTATATTATATATCCCCACTTACTTCCCATATTATTTAATATTGATGAGATAACCCTTTCTCTCATCAAAATATCTTATGATATTTTAAGTGATGTCATTTTGCTGTCGAATTTTCGTAAGAGATTTATCAAGTTTTCTTTTATTTCATGATTCATTTATTTTCTTCTTATTTACATAGCTCCTCTTATCCAAGAGGTATGAAATCTCTAGAATATTTTATATTCTATATGTTTTCATGTTCATTGAAAATTCATCATCATTCATATTCTCCTCTCCCACTTATTCATGGAATTAAAAACATTGGTCATGATATGTTGAATTATCGACATCGAGGACCATGTGATTTAAATTTTCATTAAATCCATCAAGAATAGTCATGAAACCATTTATATGGTTTAACCAGGTTATAATATATGTATTATGTCTCATCCAAGGTTCTGTAATTATTTTTTACAGATGGTTTTAATTTATAAAACAAAATGAGGTTGTTATTATTAAAGAACCACTAAAATGATACAAACAAACATCATTAATGTTTTAACTTATGAATAATCCTCATGTCAGAATTCAAAATGATAAATGGTTTAATTTATGGTACATGGAATATGTAAATACTACTCCATTCCAATTCTAGAGTTTCACTTCCATTCGAAAACAACATCTATCATTAACCAATCATGGAAATCATGTAAAGAACGATCCCTAAACAATGCAAGGAACAAAATACTAACAATTAAAGGGTAAAATTAGGTTATGAAATGATCATATGAGAAGCTATAAACATTAAAATGTTTCTATAAAATACTGATAACAATCTTTTAACCATTATACAGGAAGTTTAAACAATTTTTAAGTAAGACAAACCCGATGTAAGGGAATTATTTTCCCAATTTTCATTCTTTGGGTTAAACTTATACATTATTATTTATGTGGTATTAAAATTGTTTGTGTGATGATTCTTGTTTATATTATGTTTAATTATGTTTATTTACAGTGTGAAATCATTTTCCATCCAATCTATTATGTCTCACTTGAATTATACAATATTTCTATGGGGTTTTTCTTTTAAAAGACTCTTTTAAAATTCTCTTTTATGAAATTCAAAACAATGTTTTTATATAATTATTCATCTTGTATGATTATGTTCTGGTAATTGGGAATTTTTTATGATGAAGTGTGGGACCTATATCTCCCACCAGTTTATTGGGTATGTATAAGTCGGAGGTCATCCATATGGTTACTCCATGTGTAACTAGGATTTGTAAGGTAGTCGTGGGTGTTAGAAATTATAAGGTAGACGTGAGGGTTAAAATATTATGTAATTAATTCCCCAAGATAAATTTATTATTATATTTTTGTTCTTATGTTTTGTATGAATCATTGGGAAATATCATGTTTTATTGACTGAAAATTATTTTTTATTATATCATAAACCTCTTTTAACGGGTGAGGGGGAACCAAACATGACTTCAAGGACATAAGACATTAAATTGTGCCCCTAGGGATCAAAATCCATAAATCCATATAAAATCAAAATGGGCAGCCCCTCCCCAGCATAAAAACAATCACATCAGCTTCCACCTTCTCAATGCTACTCGGCTAGAGTCCCATGCAGTGATGCACGAGTCTGGTACCGAGGACAAAAGTCTTACCCTCTCAAATGTCCGATTCCAAATAGCCATGATCTGATGAAAACTGTCAGCTCTAAACCTCATCTAGAGATTCCCTTGATGCAGATATGGAAACATAGACCATTGGACCTCTGAACACATAGCAGAACACACCACCCAACCAAAAACAACCAAATTTGCATAGCAGATTCATGTCAAGAAGAAGACTCAAAAAACAAGTAGCAAATCACACAATGAAAAGATCACCTAACAATCAATCAATTCCTAGTAGACCACCGTCATGAATAGAAACTTCATCGTGATTCTCTACATCTCCAGCACATTGATCCACTGCCACCAAAGTTGTTGAATAAGCAGACTGCAAATTAGGGAGAGCCCAGTGGAGAGGGATACAGGTGATAAACCATTCACACCAAACAGTAAACCAAGAAAACCAATTCCCAAAACACCCCACGTTCAGCATAAAAAAACCACAAAAATCGAACCATCCAGGAAGCCGCATGAAGACCCTCCCCCCTTCGCGCCACATTGGGGCCAGCGCCGAGCCTCCCCTGATCAAGCCTGCCTGGCCGATGCCACATCTGACGCCCAACTGAGCTCCATCGTTGTGAAAAGCCTGATCCACAGCACGAAACTTTAACCGAACGGAATCAAAGCCAGATCCACACTTTCGTTGGGCCAACGCACCATGTAGTGGAAGCCGAAGCTGAAGCCTAAGCCTTCACCGAGGTAGGGGCCAGAGATGTCGATTGGGATTGCATCCAGCCACCTTCGCAAGGGATGAATGAGTCACGCTGACACCGAACCGAGGATGAAGACACCGATGCTGACCTGCACCACTTCAAGCTAGAGGAAGGGAGGGGGAAAACCAAAGAAGAAACCCTAGCCCGACACTCATAGGGAAATGCGCCGCTCAGAGAAAGTGAAGGAAGCCAAGTTAAATTTTTCAAGAACTGTCAAAGAAATCATGTTTTTTATACAAGTTTTAAATTTTTTAAGGAATGTGTATTGTTTTTATGGTATGAAATCTGTAATAATGTGTAATTTTATGAATGTATTATGTCCCAATTATCTGAAGCTCTAAACTTGAAAATATCCTCAATGATAAAGGAAGTTATTTCTTGAGTAAATTCAAGACTATGTAATGTAATAAGGTGGGGTCCTTATAGTTTCTATTAGAGTATTGTTTAGATAACTTTAGGGCATAGGATGATGTTAAAATAATACCATAAATGATTTTTACTCTAGGATTAATTTGAATAGTAATTGAATTTAAAGATTACCATGTTTCTTCATTTATGATATGTTTGTTCTGAATTGTTGTCCGCAGAAGAAATAGGGAAGGTGAAGAGGTGTGGCATCATCAGAATGAAATCCTTCCAAATCTACAGCCTAGAATGGTAGCGATTGAAACCGAGGATTTTGTGACAGTAATGGTTTATTTGACACAGGGAATAAATGGTGGAGGAATCCATTCAAGAGAAAAACCATAGGTACCATAATGGAACAAGATGATAGTGGAACATTTTATGAGACAACATACTCCTATTTTCAATGGATCTTCTAACCCAGTAGCTGCTAAAAGGTGGATTAAATCCCTTGAAAAGATATTCGATGTTATGAGATGTTTAGATAATAAAAAGGTAAGTCTATCCATTTATCGTTTATAAGGTGAAGCAGATTAGTGGTGGCCAATGGTAAAGAATATCAGGGATATAGTGGATATAGATTCCTTATATTGGGTTGAATATAAAAGTCTTTTCCTTGAAAAATATTTTCCTAAGGTGGTGCGACTTAGGATGGTGAAGAATTTCCTTGAATTAAAATAGAAGGAGGATGATTTAGTGGCCATGTATGAAGAGAACTTCACTTGACTAGATAGGTATGCTCCAAATCTTATTCTAGATCTTGGTAGAAAAATCGAACTCTTTTACTTTGGACTAAAGCCAAGGTATCGAAGGGCGTTGGCCTCCCGTGAATTCAAAAGGTATGAGAAACATGTCTTATGTGCTAAGAGGGTAGAGATGGAGTTTTCTGGTGATAATTTGAAATTTTGAAACAGGGATAAGAAGAGGTCCAGATGGAAAGTGATGGGTAAGAATCAATAAAAGAAATATGATGGTACGAAACTCTAGTTTCCAGTTTGTGAAAAGTGTGGAAAGAAGCACCGTGAGGAATGTATTATCAAAAATGGGAAGTGTTTTAAATGTGTTATGTTTGGACATATGGCCCAAGATTATAATGAAAATTATCCTAAGACAAATATTTATAAGAAAATTGTAAAGTGTTTTAAATGTGGTGAGATGGTTAATTATGAAAATGCATTCCCAAAGAGAGATTTGAATGATGAAAAGAAGCTAGACTATGATCAAAAAGGTGTAGTGGGATCCTTTTCGACAACGTCAGCAGACGTTGGACCATCCAATGAATTTGTATCAGGTAATTTTTTTGTTTACATAGATTTTACTAATGTGTTTTTTGATATAAGGTCTACACATTCCATCATCTCTGAGAAATTTTTGGGTAAATTGGAAATATCACCTCAATAAATGATACCAGATCTTGTTGTTAAAACACAAGGGGAAAATATTATAGTAAATAGGAATTATAATAATCTATCGATTTTTTATATGGAAATACATTACCTAAAATCCTTGTTGTTCTACACTTATTCGAGTTTTATTTGATTCTAGGAATGGATTGGATTTCAATTTTTTCATGCTAATATTGACTGTATAGCTAATCAATTTGTTTTCAGAAAGAGTTTTAGTTTGTATATAAGAATGAACCCATACGATTGATAACATATCATGAAGCTGAGAAACTGATGCAAGATGGAAATGAATGTTATATTTATCATATTTTTGAAAGGAAAGAAACTATTCAGATTAATGATGTTCCAATAGTAAATGAATACCTTGATGTTTTTCCTGATGAGTTACCCGGTGTCATACCTGATCGAGAAGTCAAATTCACTATTGACTTAGTTCAGGATGCTAATCCAATTTCAAAAACCCCATATCGTATGGCTTAAATAAAACTTCCTCAATTGAAAAATCAGATTTAGGATTTGATTGATAAAGGCTTCATTCATCCAAGAACTTTACCATGGGGTGCTCTAGTTTTGTTTGTTAAAAAGAAAGATGGTTCCATGAGACTTTTCATTGATTACCGAGAATTGAATAACAACACTATTAAATACAAGTATCCTTTGCCTCATATGGATGTTTAGTTTCTTCAGCTCGAGGGAGCTCAATACTTTTCCATGATTGACTTGAGATCTGGATACCATCAGCTGAAGGTGAAGGAGGATGACTTCCTAAAAACAACCTTTCATACTAGATATAGGAGTTATGAATTTGTTGTTATGCCATTTGGATTAACTAATGCACCTGTTGTATTCATGAATCTTATGAATAGAATATTTCACCAGTTCTTGGATAAGTCTGTGGCTGTTTTTATTGATGAGATTATAGTATTTTCTAAAAATAAAGAGGAACATGAAAAACATCTAAGGGTTGTTCAACATAACTTAAAAGAAAAGAAACTGTATGGAAAATTCATCATGTTTGATTTTTGTTTACAATAGATTTATTTTCTTGGGAACATTTTAAATAAGGATGGAATAATAGCTTATCCATACAAAAAAAGAGTGGTTGAGGAATGGAAAAGACACACAAATGTTATAGAGATTCGTAGTTGTCTTGGATTAGCAGGTTATTACCAACATTTTGTTAATAACTTTTCACAGGTATCTAACATGACAACTTTGTTAACATAGAAAGGGGTTAAATTTGTTTGGATAGAAGAATGAGATGTTTTAATTTCAGGAACTGAAGATGAGATTGGTGAATGCTCCAATTTTGGCCATGCCTTCCCAAAATGGTGATTTTGTCATTCACAATGATCCTTATATGAAGGGTCTTGGTGTTTTTTTGATGCGGAATGATCAGGTAATTGATTATGCTTCAAGACAAAATAAAACTCATGAGTTAAATTATCCCACACAAGATCTAGAATTGATAGTTGTCTTTTTTGATTTTAATATTCATAGGCATCATATATAGTGATCCATATGTCAAATATATACTGACCATAAAAGTCAGAAGTATATATTAACTCATAAGGAATTAAACATGAGGCATAGAAGATGGATTGAACTGATAAAAGATTATTATTTCATGATCAATTACCATATAAGAAAAGAAAACAAAGTGGTGGATTCCATGAGTCAAAAACATCATGAATCATTAACCATGTTATGTTTGGAACATGATCCCTTGATTAATTATTTGATGAATTTTGGCTTAGAAGTTGTTGGTGCAGAGAATACATCTGTTTTGTTTCAGGTTTCAGGTTTCAGTACAGTCATCACGATCATATAGAATTAAGTAAGCATATAAGGAAGAACATGAGGTATAGAAAAATTTATAATTGGTTAAAATGGTTAAGCTTCAAGAATTTAACCTTGATAAATATTGTGTTTTATGATTTGGAAAATGGTTGTGTGTGCCCTGTGATCCTTAGTTGAATAAATATTTGTTGTGTGAAGCTCATAGTTCTTCATTTTCGGTTCATCCGGGATGTACTAAGATGTATGGAGACATTTGGAAGTATTATTGGTGGGATGGAATGAAAAGAGATATTGTGGATTTTACTATGAAATGATTGACATGTCAACAGGTTAAAGAAAAGTGACAATTACCAATGGGGATACTTTAGCCATGGATAGTGCCAGAGTGGAAATTGGAGAATGTATCCATGGAATTTTTGGTGGGACTTGAAAATACATCTCAAGGTAATATTGTGATTTGGGTTATTAATGATCAGATGAAAAAATATGCACATTTTCTTTCTATTCGAGATACAATGTATTTGGATTAGATTTCTTGATTGTACCTCAAAGAGATTGTCAGAATAAATGGAGTTCCTCTTTCCATTCTATCTGACTGAAATCCAAGGTTCACTTATAACCTTTGGAGAGGACTTCAGAAGTCATTAGACACATAATGAAATTTCAGTACATCTTTTCATCCTCAATCATATGGGAAATCGGAATGAACGGTTCAGACTTTAGAGTATATGCTTCAATCTTGTTCAATGGACTACCATAGAAGTTGGGATCAACATCATTCTTTTGTTGTGTTTTCTTATTATAACAGCTTTCATTCCAGTATACAGATGTCAAATTTTGAGGCTTTGTATGTGAAGCGGTGTCAGACTCCAGCATTTTATGATGAAGTCAGTGAATGAATGTTGATGGGGGAAGAACTAGTATAGAAAGTGGCAGAGAAAGTGAAGATGATCCAACATTACATGAGGACAGCTCAGAGTAGGAATAAAAGATATGTAGATAATAGAAATAAAGACTTATCTCTTGAGGTAGGTGACCATATTATCCTTAAAATACCTCCTTGGAAAAGTTTGATGTGTTTTGGAAAGAAAGAGAAGATAAATCCGCAGTTCATTGGTCCTTTTGAAATTCTGGAAAAAGTTGGAAAAATTTCATACTGAGTAGCTTAGCCTCCGAGTTTGTCTCAGGTACACAATGTTTTTCAAGTAATGATGTTGAGGAAATAGGTTCCAGATTCATCACATGTCTTGAACCCAGAAGCAGTTTTGTAGGGAGAGAATCTTTCTTATAAGGAGAAACCAGTTCAGATTCTTGATCGAAGGGAACAGGTATTGCAGAATAAGGTAACCCACTAGGTAATGGTTTTGTGGAGAAACCACATGATATAAGAAGAATCATGGAAGTCTGAAAATGCTATGAGAGAATGGTACCTTCACTTGTTAAATGCGTAAATAATGTTGTGACGATGCAATTTAAAGAAGGTGGGGACAATGTAACACCCCAAGGTTTAAAAAAAATGAAATTCATGAAATAATTTTTTAAGTTGATATTTATAACTAGCGTTTAAAAACAAATTTTCCACTTCTATTTTTTGAATTTCAAAAAATGGTCATCTATAATTGTGTTCAGTAAGTTATTTAGAGTCTAATGGAACCAACATTTTTTTGGTGAATATTAACATACACTTATGAATTGTGATATGAATTGTGATATGACCCTAATGCAAAGTAAATTACAATATTATTTTATTTTCTTAAGGCTTGAAGATAAAGACTTTTTGGTAAATTTTTCAATGTGATATAAAAGTAGATATAGTTTTAAAATTGTTAGTTTTTGAATTAAGAATGACTTTATTTAAAAATTATTATAATGATATTTATAAAATTATTTTCACAAAATGGTCTTCTTTTTTAAAATCTACATGTCAAAAAATGTAAAGGGTGAGTTTTTGGGATTTTTTTGAATCTCTTGAATTTTCAATGAATAGTAAAATATGACAAAATACGATAAACGCTAAATAGTTGATTTACTACATTATAACTGATGAAAGGATGATTTAAGATTACTTGGATCAAACTCATGTGACATTATTACTATTTAGGGTCACATGAATTGAGATTATTCATAGTCTTGGGAAAACATATTATAATAATGATTAAAAAAATGGAAAATACCCCTCTCCTTCACTATAAATACCACACTCATTCCCCTCTTCCTAACACACCTCTCAATCCTTTATCCTTACCTAATTTCTTCCCAATACTCCCCTAAAGACTCTTCCCCGCGTCCTAGAGATAGTGGTCTCACCAAAAGACCAAAACCAAATCCCTTAAGAAGGATCGCAAGTAGAAGAGATCAAGATGTAAACATCCTCTTTTATCTTCTTTCTTTTCTTTCATTTTATGTTAATTACCATTGGTTTATGTTGGGATATTCCACTCCATATCCCCCCTTTCAGCCCATATTATTTAATATTTATGAGATACCCCTTTTCTCTAATCAAAATATTTTATGAAATTTTATTCGATGTCATTAGGCTGTCGAATTTTTGTAAGAGATTTCTCAAGTTTTCTTTTATTTCAAGATTACTTTATTTTATTCTTCTTTCCTCACCTCCTATTATCAAATAGGAACAAAGGCTCCAGAATATTTTATATTATATATATTCTCATGTTCATTTAATATTCATAATCATTCATATTCTCCTCTACCACTTATTCAAGGAATTAAAAACATTGTCCATGATATGTCGAATTACTGACATCGTGGATGATGTGATTTAATTATTATTTAAATACTTCAAGTCTAGTCTTGAAACCATGTTTATGGTTGAACCAGGTTATAATATATGTATTATGTCTCATACTTTGTTCTGCAATTCTTTCTTACCCGTGGTTTTAATTTATAAAACAAAATGAGGTCGTTATTATAAAAGAACTACTAAAATGATCTAAACGATCATCATTAATGTTCTAACATATGAATCATCCTCATGTAAGAATTGAAAATAATAGATTTTATAATTTATGGTACTAGAAATATGTAAATACTACCCAATTACAATTATTGATTTTCACTTCCAATCAACAAAAACATCCATCATGAACCAATCATGGAAATCATGTAAAGAATAATCCCTAAACAATGGAAGGAACAAAATATTAACAATTAATGGGTGAAATGAGGTTATGAAATGATCATATAAGATGTTATAAACATGAAAATATTTCTATAAAATACTAATAACACTATTTTAACCATTATATTTCTTGTTTATACATGTTTTAAATAAGTCAATGCTGAGGTAATGGAATTCTTAACCCTATTTCTGTTCTTTGGGTTAAACATATACTCAGTTATTTATGTGGTATTAAAATTGATTGTGTGATGGTTTTTTTAAATTATTTTAAATTATGTTTATTTATATAGTGTAATAATATTTCATCCACTCTATTAATTCTCACGTTAATTATACGATATTTCTAAGGGGCTTTTCTTTTAAAAACCACTTTTAAAATTCTATTTTATGGAATTCCAAAGCAATGTTTCTATGTAATTACTCAAGTTATATAATTATATTGTGGTTTTTGGGATTTGTTTATGATGAATGGTGGGACTTATATCTCCCCAAAATTCATTGGTTAATTGTGTTTTTATGGTCGGACATGTGGTTACTCCATATGTAACTGCGATGGTTACACAAATTGTAATGTAGCCGTGAGGGTAAAAAACTATAAGCTAGCTCACTGGGTTACAATATTATGTATGTAATTCCCCAAGATGACTTTATGGTTATATTTATGTTCTTATGTTTTTTTCTAATCTTGTGGAAATCTCATGTTTTATGAACTATGTATATATGGGTGACAAGTATGTCTTTTGAAAATGATTTCATAAGTTACTAGTATTCTAGGTCTAATGTGTTCTTTTTTTATATCCCTTACTGAGGTTTTTGTGCTCATCCCAAATTTATAAATTATTTTCAAAAGTTATAAGGATATGTATGAAAGTGAAGGAATTCAAGTTAAATTATTGATGAACTGTCAAGGAAATCATGTTTTATGTGAAATGTTTTAAATTTTGGAAGGAATGAGTACTATTTTTATGGTATCCACTCTCTAATAATGTGTAATGTTAAGAATGTATTATGTCCCAATTCTCTAAAGCTCTAAACATAAAAATATATTCAATGATAAATAAAGTGATTTTTGGACTAAATTCAAGACTATGTAATTTAATAAAGTGGGGTCCTTATATCTATGTTTTATGGTTCTTATGCCATCATTGATCACCATCATCGTGGGAAATGAGATTGGTTGAAATATTAAGTGGTCCACTAACCCAACCCCTTCTAGCATGTCCACAAATCCATATCTGAGTGGGATAATTATTACGATGATCTGAATTTATACATAAATTCACACTAGGAGGAGATGGGGTTCATGTATTTGTTTCCCCCATATACACAACAAACCAACTATATAGAAAGTAGAGGTTCCCACACACATGTAGTAGAGTATTCCCTTGGTATATGTGGTGGATAAAATTGTATTACTTCACCAATATTGTATAGCCTGGTTGAAACACTTCCCATAGCCTACATGGCTTCCATGATGAAGGTTCTCGGGCATACCCCAATGTGCACATCCCTCACTGAGAGCATCCATCCAAAGATCATTACTGAAATAAACACTTCCATCCTAACTATAGGGTCCTCAAGATTCAAACTATAGCCCCAAAAATACTAGTATCTTACCACCAGAATCCTATAGTGGCAGTATTTTTTACCCCATAAGAATACACCATGGCATGTCTATTGACTCCTCGGTATCCTTTCCACTAAATCATTCAAGAAATAGCCAAACCACTGTTTTAATGGGATGTCTATGATCCCTGAATTGTACTTGTCCTTCCCTTGAACCAAATACTGAAACACCCTCTAAAGGGATGAATTATTCTTCTAGTCCTTTAAAAATTTCTCTATGGGTATTAATTCATCATACATAACTCCTTGTATTTGGATCCCAACAATAAGGCAAAGATCCCAGAAGCTGATGTCCAAATCCCCATGGTGAAAATGGAATGTGTTGGTCCCTAGAGACCACTTATTCCATAGTAATGGAATTATATCTAGGTGGTGGTAGGAATAGAACCATGTGGACCATGATTCATTATAATGTGATTCTCTCTACAGAGTTTCCTAAAACACATGGTATGATTGGAAGGCTCAATAATATTAAGCCCAATCATATTTAAAGTCTCCACCCTAGCACAAATCCAAACTGTTTGTTTATCCCTTGAGTGGGTAAATGAAACCCTCCTTAAGAGATGTATCATTATAAGGGGGGTGTATCTACCCCCAAAACATCCCCATTTATGTTTTTGACATGGTTCTAGTGAGTTTTAACATTGAGAGACACATGATCCTTCACGAGGTTTCCTCCAACATCCATGTTCCACAGGAATATTCTACGTGAGCTCATGAACTAGTAGGAGATTTTGTCTCCGTTCATAATTGGGATGGATATGTCATCCCTAATCCTAAATCCATAAAGTGTAAAGATCTTTAAAATAGTGCATTTTTACTGAGACCCCATTAGTAGTGTAGTGATTGAGTCATGTTATGATGCACTATCTATTCTCTCCCCAATCATATGTTCCCATACATATTTTCCTGATAAGTAGCATTAGTGTGGGAACCTTCAATGACCATCATTTCAAAGACATAAGGGTTTTTATGAGACTATTTTGTGAAGCTCTACATAGGAAGGTTAGGTTCCTAGAGGTCGTATTAGGAAGGATGGGTTCATAGATCAGTTTTTATGGAGAAGTGTTTGTGAATGTCTGTTTTTCATGTTTTTGAGGTTTCCAAGTGATGAGGATTGAAATCTAAAAGAACATTTGAATGGCTTGAGCTTCATGAATAGAGTTCTCTGGATTTTCTTTTTTTGAAATAATCTTGGAACCACTAAGGTCACCCATTTCTATTAATAGGTGAATGACCACTTTGGGTATGTTAGTGATCTTTTCGAAAGGGATTCATGATTAGAAGATAATTCCATGATTTTCATAGTTTTCCTTAGGAATCCAACCTTCCTTTAGAGTTTGTTCCAATTATAAGGGGGGAATTTTTTGATGTCGAAATACACATGTTATAAGATTGGTCGGTGAAGGAATGGTTGGTCTAGAATGAAGTTGGGGTAAAATAAGAAAAATCAATATAAAGGGATATATTCATCAGGGTCCCCTCCATCAGGAATGTGTGTGACCCATGGAGGTCTTGAACATGAAGAGGGTTAAAAATAACCTACGTGTAGCATCATTTGGGTTTACAGAGCCCCATCCATTCAAGAAGCTCATAAATCTTCTCAAAAGGATCTTTCACATGAAATCAACACCCTTGCATCCAATAGGCCTATAAATACCCCCACCAATTATGTCGGAATTTCAAGGGGACGTGACCTTCTGATATATGAGAAATGATCTAAGATCCTGATAATCATGAGCTCCATGAGTGAAATAGATGATGGATATCCAAACATATCTATCCTTCACAAAACTACATCTCATGGGTTCTTGACAACCACATCCCATAGTGGTCATTCCTTTTATGAAGTTCGCGTCCTTCACATAATAGAAAGTTTTTTTTTGTGGAATATGGGTTTTCACGACACACCTATCCTTTAGAGAACAAACCCCATGGGACCATGACTTTACCTCGATGTAGGGTAACTCTGTATCAAAAATAAAACTCCTTTAGAAGACAAATGACCTTTGTGAAGACCCAAACTACATGAAGAACCTTATTGGGGGAACTCTATGGATCCTCATTTAAACTAACCGCCATTCATGAAATTTGAGTTACTAGTCCCCCCATACCAAATCAAAATTTGTTCAGCTACACCTTGAGTCCCTGTGTGATTGGTTCCACCCACTACTATGTCCACCCACTTCACTCAAAGTGTGTATTGGGACTCCATCATAACAGTTACTTCTTAGAATGGGTACCCTAATTCCAATAACTTTTTAGAATAAAAAACATAATCTTGGGAATTCTGATGTCTACTCCTCTATATCAGTGATGATGTTATGTTCTGACCATAGGAACATGTGCGATGGAAATGTAATCTATAGAGATGAAATATTCCAGCGAAACTGTGCACCTGTCACATTTCAGGGTCCTTATGCTGGATCTTCCTCTATCTTTAACATGGTCACCCTTGAGGAGTGAGGCCTCCCACATCCAATCTATATGATGTAAAATTTCATAGGTTCATGTCCTAGTCACACACCATTAATTAACATGATAAATTCATCAACACATGATGTAAAATTATAGCCTTACCCTATGTGATGATCACATGATTCCATGTGTATGAATCACATGGGATGAACTCACACCTACTACCTTGCGTAATAAAAATAGGTTTCCCCATGTATGAACATTAAGGGATTCCACCTTATCCCCCGCCATGGGATGAAGCTCCACCCATGGGGATGAAACTCAAACACCTAGACAGATTCTATGTATAACACTAACACCATACTTCCTCCCAAATGGATGAGACACTCACAACAAGGAGCTTCCATGTGTAATCCCAAAATTTTCTTCATTTTGTGAAATGAGAATCCCTACCACACGATGTTAAGTTGCACATACTAGTCCTGACATAGGACAATAAATTATAGAATCGCACTACATGGGTTTTGATCCATGTACCTAAAATAGGGTATGAAAGAGACCTTCTTGTGTTTCAATACTGACATCATCACAAGTATGAAAACTTCCCTCCTAGGGACACACAGCAATGATCAATCTCAATTTTACATTCTGATCCATCTCCACTACTCATTAATCTCATGCTTGATCCATCTCAATAGGATGTTCTGACTCGTCATTCCAGTGTGAAATCATTGATCATAAGGACATAATCTAATGAATCATCTCAATAATTTGTTTTGATCCATCTCCAAAAGATGTTAAACTCATGCCATGATTTATCTCAACAGGATGTTCTATTCTCTCTCCATGTAATGTTAAACTCGTGGCTCGATCTGTCTTAATAGGATGTTCTGATTTGTTCCCATGATACATTACACATACCCCCAACCTGTCCCTGTAAGTCATTAAACCTACACCCAACTTTTCCCTATAATACATCAACCCTATTTTCATCTTCACAAGACGTTAAACTCATTACCTGATCTAGAATACATACCCCATGTAATAATAATGGGATGTTTGATGCAAAATCCTTGAAATTCTTATTCCCCTAGAATGAAATACCTCATGATTGACAAAGGAAGCCTTGGGTTACACACCTAAGATGCATTACAAAGATTCCCTCCAAAAGAGGAAGAATTTAAAGGTTCTTGATGTACCTAATGTCCAGAAATGCTCGAATGTTCCCATCGTGACTACTTGCCCATACCAAAGATTACTACTTAATCGTTAAATGAATAGTATAATTAATAGGAATACACATTGAGATGGAACCGGGAATGAGTTCCAGGAACATTACTTAATCTATGAGGGCGACCCAGACTATGTGAAGAACTCCAAGGGGAATCAATGGGAGGAGGAACTGACTTCTGTTCATCCAGTTTTGATTAAGGAGCACAAATTGAAAATTAAAGTGATGAAAGATGCTCACCATTGGAAAGTGGTAATGCAGGACATCGTATTCAGCACATGACGTGCTGGGGTCCTGATGAAAATGTTAGAAACCAATACAATACAATTATATATAAAAGGACCATAGAAAAATTACAATCCAAATCATAAAAAATATAAGTAACCCATATTATTATAAAATATAAAATAACAAAAATATAAAATAGAAAATAAAAAAAATAAAATACACAATTCAATAAAATATTATATAATTTTAAACTAAAAATATAACACATCAACTAAAATTTATAAAAACAAATATAAAAATTACAGTTAATATTAACTCAAAAAAATAAATAAAACACTAAATTAAACAGAAAATACATGATATTAGAATAATATTTTAAGTAAAAAATTACTAAAAATTGACCAAAAATATAATTTCTATAATGAAATAATATATATATATATATTCATAATATATTAATTATAATACAATGATATAATAATAATATATTGATTACAATGTAATAATATATTAATATATAAATTTCAAAGCCATAATATTTTATTTATAATTTAATTATATATATATATTCAATATAATGCAATAATTTAAAAATGGAAGTTACTTATAAACAAAAGAATTGCTAATTAATATTTATATTAAATTTCAATTTACATTTCAATATTTCTTTCAAAGAAGTTAATTTATTATTAACTATCAAATTGAATTATTTCATTTAATGATTTAATTAAAATAAAATAATTAAAAAGTAGTTAATTTAGATAAATTAAAATAATAACGTGTTGTTAACATACTAATTAATGTAAATTATTTATAATGAAGTAATATTTTAATTCGAAAATTATAAATAAATTGACATATAATATAATTCATACAATGATATATATATATATATATTAATAATATATTAATTACCATGTAATGATATAATAATATATTAATTATAAAGAAATAATATTTTATTCACAAAGTAATAATATTTTAATATATATACAAATATTTTTTATATAATAAAATAAAACAGAAACACACATAATGAAATAATTAAAAAATGTAAGTCGCTTATAAATAAAAATATTAATAATTAATATTTAAATTCCATTTCAATTTTAATTTTCTTTATAAAAAATATTTAATATAGTATACATTATAAAATTGAATTATTTGAAGTAATGTTTTTATCAATTCAAATTAATTACATAACTATTAATTTAGCAAGCATAAAATGTTAACATACTATTAACTAACTAATTAATATATATTTTTATAAAAAGAATAATATATTTTTTAAAAAATTAATAGTTAATTAAAAAATAATATATTTTCTACAAATTAAATAATATATATTAACTACAATAAAATTATATATTAATAATATATCATTCAATTATTTTTCATGTTAAATTATAATGCTATGATATATTAATAGAATAATAGAATAATATATTAATGTATATTACTATATTAATTAAAATTTAACAATATATTAATATATATATATATATAGTTGGTACAACCTCAAGTGTGGCACACATGTTACATGAAAATTTACAAATAAACCTAGCTCGAGGTCTAAACCCTTTGACAATGCCCCAAATCCCAACCTAACCCCGCCGCCCTAGCTAACCACAAGGTTGATATATTAATATATATTTTTATTTTACAGTTGAAAAGATATATTAATTACCAAATCACTAATTAATTTTTTAATATATTTCATACAATTAAAATATTTTCCTTTATATACAAACACAATATTGTATGAAAATATTATTTAATGTACCAAAACTATTAAAACAACTATGACTATATTTTATGAAATTATATTATATGAATATTCCATAGTTTCATTTTATTTATTAAAAATACCACAAATGAATTGTAATTAATGTAATTAATTACACTAATTAAGATAACTAACATTGGAATTTCATAGATGGGAGTACCTTGAAAGGGTCTTAGTGAACCACCTAGCCACAACTACATAGTAATTAATTCAATGAATTTAAATAATTAAAATATCTAACTTTCGATTTTCATAGCAGGAATTTCCGTGAATCGGTCTTTGGAAACCGGTTAGAAAGAGGGTGTCAAGAAGGAACCATACCCTTCACAGGAGACTTTGTGACCATAAGGTTCATGGAAGAAGGAAATCCATACAGAAGACTTGTATGCTTCACTATAATGAGATTCACAGAAATATTCCACATCGTCGATGAATATATGAATCATGGAAGGGATATATCGATTCTGATATGTTGAATCCCAGTTCATTGAATACAGAGTGGAAGTAGGATTTTTGGGTATAGCTAGATGATAGGAGAGGAAAAGGGTGGCTGGATGATGGGGGAATAAAATCAAGGCTAGAATTTTGGTTGCAATGGGGAGGAAGGAGAGGATGAAGAGAGTAGACTATGGGAAATGAAATGGGAGATGATGCATCCAGCCAAATTTTAATACAGTATGAGAGGATGTAACTATTTAATAAAGTTCCTACTTTCTGTAATTTTTAAATAAGATTCTCTATTGGAATGTTCCTTCTTAGGAAATATTTCGATGAAGTTGCTTTGAAAATTACCATATTCTATGATAATATTTTATGGAAGGAAATTTTTAGAAAGGAACCTTTATAAAAGTAATTTCAAAGAAGCCGCATTAAGGGAAGGAAATTTCCATCCAATTTTAAACAAAAAAAGTATCTGTAGATTTGGAAATTGATTCCCTTATACAACATTTATGTAATATGTTTTTACATTTTTATAATATATAGAAAAGGTCTCTACCTATTCTTCCATCATTACCATCCAAAAACATTCATGGGATCATTTTATTGGTAATTATTTGCAAGATTTAAATTTTTCACCCTAAGAGTAGAGATAGATATGACTGGAGGTTGATTTCACCATAAAAAAATCATACACTAAAGCAAATATAGAACACTGGAGGTGATTTATATAACAAAAATATAGCAGCTTTATAAAACTAGCGGATTTTATTTCTTTATATTTTGTTCATGATTACAATGTATAAACACATCCTATTTATAAGTATACAAATAGGAAATAAAACCAACTAATGAAAATAACACAGAAATAAAATTCTACAAAATGTTGTGGTAGGTGCTTCCCAAGCCCCTAAATCCATACACATCCATAATCCCTTCTATGAATCCACCAAGAATGTATCATAGTAGTACATGGTTGGATCCATCCAATGAAAAAAAAATTCCAACAAGGACCCCCCGAGTTAGGGTCTCTATTCACAAAAAAAAGTTGATTATGTGTATTTGAGTGGTCTTTATATATCCTGTAAATTAGTATTCTTTGTTTCCCCATTATGCAGTGTGAAATTGATGATTGTGATGGGTCCGGGGATGGTGGGTATGAAATTTGGTCAAAAAACTATAGTAGTGATAGACTTTGATGGAAATGGAGCATAAGGAGAGGAGTAGCAATGCATGAGGATGGACCTGAAGGAATAGATGATAATAGATATGTGTGCCAGTGGAGGATCCTCAACAGGTGAGACTGATCCCACACTAGAAGTCTTTAGAGTGTTTTGATTCTTATCCACCACTAGAAAAATATTTATAAATGTATCTTTCATCCACACTATCTAAAAAAATGATAAATAGTACCATTACCAGTGTTTACAAAAGATCCTATAGAAGCATATCTTTGTAAATGAGTTTTTTAGCACTGATAAAAAAAATTGTCGGTGCTTTTTTTAGAATGGATAAAGAGTGAAATTTATCAGTGTTATTTTATTAGTTGTGAAAGGTATATTTCATAGAAAAATTCACATATCACTAAAAATAATATATTAATATAAATTTCTTATAGTGTCACTTTTTGGTGGTTTTCTTATAGTGTTGTGTTCCTCACATTTAGGTATTCCAACAATAATATATGTCATTAATAACCATATATTAATATTAATATAAATAAATTATATTTTATGAAATATGAATTATATAAGATTAAAAATGGATTTACACCTAATTTATAAGATATTTAATGAAAAATGAAATATAAAATAATGATAAATTGATTTTAATGAGTATTTTGATAATTATTATTGATTAATAGTCATTAAATAATAATTGTAAATAAAAATTCAATAAATTAATGAATGATCCAAGATAAGTTGAAAACATAGCTTGAATCTTCAAACAATAATAATTTTCATTAGTGTGTGTTTGGGTTCTACCACATATCAAATCGATGTTTTCCAAAATATATATTATGTGATGATTGAGTAGATTATGGTTAGAATTTTTTTGAGGTAAAAAAGGCCCGAAAGACCTCCAAAATGGACTTTTTTGTCGGGGCACCCCAATTTTTTATGATCTGATGCAATTTGAGCCTATGTAAAATGAGTCGCCTTGCTGTTTTTATGGATACTAAATCCCTTTATAGGGAATAATTCATGTGGATATTATAGCGTTTAAATTTTACTATTTTTCATATTGTAGTATTATTTATAATGAAATTTATACATATTTTCATAAATTTACATATAAAACATGAATTATACAAATAAATATTTAATCATATTTACCTAAAAATTCATTTTTAAATATAAAAATCTTATGGAAATAAATACTTTTTCATTGCCTTTATCTAAAATTAAAAATTATTCATTTAATATACCATATAAATATGAATTAATATTTATAGATATACCTTTAAAATTAATTTTTATATGTAAATATGGTTGTGTCAATAAAAAAATATTTATGTGTTCATTCTAATATGTGTAGATAAATACATATATGTAATCATTTTTTCATATTTGTTAAAAATGTAAATATGTATGTGTGTGTGTAAATATGTGGGTGTCAATATTGATTAAATAAGTCATATATAAATGTATTATTTTAAATATTACATTATCATTAAATATAGTATATAAACGTATTTACAATAAATATTTATAAATACATTATAAAGAATGTATATCTAAATATAAAATTTTACATAAATATGTATAAATATATAAGTAAATATATAGACGTATAAATATATTGGTAAATATGTAAAAAAAATTATATTTAAATAATATATATATATATTGTCAAAATATTTAAATATAGTTTTATAAATGTATATAATTATATGAATAAATATAGAAATAAGAATGAATTATGTATAGATATATATATGTTTATAAATAAATAAATAAATATATTTATCATAAAATACTAAAAAAAATACTGGGGCAGTTGTAAATGTGTTAGGTGAGAAATGCAAGAGGTCAGAGGTTTAAATCTAGGTGCTAGTAAGGTTGAATGAGGAGTAAAAAATGTTGATAAATTGTGTCGAAATCGCTGATAAAGGGTGGTGGATTAGAACAGTTGTGGGGTGGGTAAAAAAAGGGACTCCCAAGAATAAACAACATATCAAAAATAAAAATATTAAAATAGTGGATAGTTGGTGGAAAGTAGATAAAACATGAAGCCAGTATGAAATGAAGAACACAACCTCATAAATAAACTCGAATCGATCTTACCTGGTAAAGTAGGTGTTTTTCATTAGAATAAAAGGTATAGATGAAAAAGCACTTGGATCATATCAAATACCACATTAGATAAAAGTCGATTAGACCTGGAGAATCTCAGTGGTTGTAGATATGAAAACTAATACATATAACCTTAACTAGACTATGTATAAGATTGTTAGGAGACCTACACATCTAGGTTGAAAAGACTATTGCATGTATCAAGCACTAAAAAGGGCATCATCATCATCATCATCATCGAGTTACATGGGCCACCGTAAATGAAATGACCCCTACTCAATTCTCTCTTGTTAGTTACATCATGCTAGAACATCATCAGAAATATGTTTCCTCATCCTCTTATATAGACAATAATTTCATACCTCCAATTAATGTAGTAAACATTAATATTGTACATCCATTAATATTGAGAATTAAATCTTCATTAATGATAATAGAAAATAAAAATTAATGATGAGATAAATCTCTCAATTAAATTTTTTGTCTCTACTCAATAAATGCGATGAATTCAAAAAATAACCCCTTTCAACACGTTAATGAATGGAAAACATCCAACAAACATATTTGGAAACAAAACTGGTCAGTATCACACCAACAATCATTATTTTTAGAAAACATGATGATAGCCTTTTTCAATTATGACAAAAACTATCAACTCCCTCTATAAAAAGAAATCCAAACACTGAAACCTTCATCACACCTGTACTTTCACCATCCTGAAAAACAAGACCTGAACAAGAAACATCTAGCTCACCCAAAATCTTGATAGCTATATATGGTAGTTCGTTCCATTCAATAAAATCATCTAACTATATATGGAATCCATAATTTTCATGATATATTGCATGAATTAACCTTCATCTTTGATATCAATTGTTTAGAAAGAGATCAAGTGATGAACACACAAACAATATCCAAGTGAATGCACAATAGAACTAAATTATTTATCTTCAAACAAGACTATAAAACTAAAGTGGATGCATAGTGACCAAATATATGTGCGCAGAAAAAAAAATTGGCACAATAAATTTTAACATGGATACCCCAAAAGGGGAAAACCATAGGACATATTCCAACAAGCTGGATCCCCTAATAATTAATAGTACAATGAAAATACTTTGAAAGATGAGTGGAATCTCAAAAATAATACTTAGATAAAATAGTAGATCAATGGTGTAAAGAAGATATAGTTTGAAGACTACCTGAAAAAAAGAATTCATCCTAATAATGAAACTCAAATAGATTTGACCTGGTAAAGAAGGTTTTCATTGTCTAAATAAAATGTACATATGAAAAAAACCCTGATTTGATCAAATACCACTATAGATGAAAGACGATCAGACCCAAAGTATTACTCTAGTTGATGATCTGAAAACTATAGGATATAACCTTAACTATTGTAGTGAAGATAGTGAGGAGAGACACACTTCTAGGGTGGAGATACTACTACACATCTCGAGACCTAAAAAGGACATATTCTCCATCTTCATCGATCACATGGGCCACTGAAAACATGACAACCCATTCCAATTTCTCTCATTCCATCTTCATCTTGCTTGGACAACTTAAAAAATATCATACCACATATTATTTTATAGACACCAAGTTCATAAGTCCAATTAATGCAGTCAACATTTATTTTTATTCACACATATATTTGGTCGATGTGCATCCACATTATTTTTCATGATTTTTTGAAGGGAATGAATTTATTTTCACTACATGTTATCTATGAAGTTGTTCTCACATTAATTGATTGTAGTATTTCCCAAGAGGGTGGTGGGACTGAGTAGCTACACGGTGGATGCACGGGGAATATAGTGCTTATAAAATGGGGTGGGAGATCTAATAAAAGGGGTGGGTTGGATGATTTTATTTTAAAATATTATTTTGAACTTTATCTATGATTTATTTTTCTCATTGATTGGTGACCTTTATTAGTTATTTTTTAAACATTGATAAATAGCATGAGTTTTTAAGGGTTCTTAGTCCATAAAATTTTTTATAACATAGAATAGAAATTTTGAGTGCTGATAAAATCATCTTTTTTTGTAGTAACTATCTCCTTGAGCTTAAATGATTTTGGATATCCTAGTTTGGTGAGAACATGACATATGGATTGTTTCCTTGGTCATGTTGTGATTATATTTTCATTCACATTTTTTTTTATTTTTTCTTACATTGTAATGTATGGGGTGATCCAGCCTTGTGCATGTATTATAATTGGACAGAGCACTTAAATCCTATTATTCATTTTCTACATTTCGATTGTGTTTTCATTGACCATGAATGATGAATGATAACATTGTATCAATCATTATTTCATTAATTCAAATATAGTTTGAATTTTATGGTTGATTAAAACATTGATAAAAGGGAACCCTTTTTAGTGCTTTTTTATCAATGATAAGGGACCCCTTTATCAGCGATTTCCTTAACACTGATAATTTTGTGCCCTTTATCAATGCTAAAAAATATTTTTTAGCATTAACAAAAGGTGGCCTTCAGAAAAATGTTATATATTATAAAAAAATTATTTTAGTATATTAATATATTTACAATCATATAGATATAATATATTTTATTATATATTATTTATATAATACTAAATATCTATTTTCAATTAATATATAAAATATATAGTGAAAATAGTTTATAAAGTAATTAATAATTAATATTAGTTAAAAAATACATTTAATATCATTAGAGGGATATAAAATATTAATTACTTAACTAATCTCTTTATATAAGTTTAAAAAATACATCATCTTCAAATCGCCATAACATTTGATCTGGGTGTCTATTTAGGCTCGACGAGATGTCAAATCATATCTTGAAAAGTGATCTATGTGTTAGTAATTTTTAGAAACTATGGTCAATATTTGTTTGAGGTCAAATGGCTCAAAAGTTCTCTAAAACTATGTTTTTAGTTAGGTCACCCTAATTTTTGATTATTTTATGGAATTTCATCTTCGTTTAAGAGATAATTATTATCTTTTTTCAGTGGTGACTAAATTTATTCTCAAAGATTACATTTATTTATATATTATAGTTTTGAAAGATTTTCATTTTTTTCATTGGAGTGTTATTTATAATTAAATATATACATATATATATACATATTTGAATCTATTTACATATAAAAATTAATTTTAAATTAATTATCTAAACATATTTACATGTAAAATATATTCTCAAACATGTAAAAAATATGAAATTAATTTTGATCCATTTATTTTAAAAAAATCAATCCATTTTAATTACCTTCGAATAATCCATGAATATATAAATATATATACCTAAAAAAATGTATATATAATGTATATATAAATATAAGTGTGTGTATTTATAAATGAATGTATATTTATGTATATATTATAATAATATATTCCTGTATATACATATTAAAATAATTGTATATTATAGAAAATATATATACATATATATTAAATATGTCAATATATGACTAGTAAAATCATCCAGGATCGTGGAAGCTGTACTTGTTGTGTGAATGCATACATGTATGTATCTTTATACAATGAAAAAAATAAAAACTAAAATAAATATAAATTATATATAGACAGACACAAAGTCTCTCTCTATCACACACACATAGAAATATTTACAAAAAATATTCCTTTTATAAATATAATGACAGATCAACATTGGATTTGGAGACTCAAATCTATGACCCAATAATTTTTTGGTGATTGAAAAATTAAAATTAAACCCACTAAGACATGTGACATAGTACAAGTACCTACAGATAAACATTTCCAAGGAGCACAAAAAACAACTCTATAAAATTAGTTCTTAGTTAGTGATCATCGGTGAATTAATGAATCATTCTTGCCTCCAATAACTGTAAATAAAATTTAAAGTCCCCAAAATGTCCACTGATCTTGGACCCAAGACCCAAAATGTCATTTTATTTCCTCTTTCAATGAAATTGACACTTGGGTTGTCCATGGGGCCCATCTATTCTGAAATTAGTGCTAGAAGCTTGCCCTTATCATGTTCCATTCTCGAAGTCTGTTCTTATGATCGAGGTAGTTAGCAACATGCACCCCACATCCCAAGGTTGTTTACAACCTTCACTAGAGGTCATTACTTGCCAGATGAGCATCAATGTTATAAATGTCACATCCAAAGATCATAAAAAATCCTTGTCCTGGGGTCTTTAGCTGCTCAAAATATCCTATGTTTCAAATCTTCCTCAAATCAAGGTTATTTTCATTGTACTCCCCTTATCCAGAGGATACTGTCGACCTGTTCCCTATCGCTATCCCCACTATTGAGAAGGGCCCCAGTTATTGAGTCAAGGTTTTCTATGGCCATTATCGACATTCACATCAAATTCCTCCTAACAAGTTCATCATTATCCTCACTCCATTCATCATTTCAAGGGTATTATACCCCCAAAGTCTTGTAGTTATCTAGTAAGATCATTGAACAATAAACCCCTTGTGGTTTCATCTTCGGCCTCATCACCATCACCCCACAACTGATAATATCATTTGTAGAGGGAAATAGATACATGTTCCCAACAAAATAAAATTTACCATCCTCAGAGATGAGCCACTTCCAGCGATCTCCAAAACCATCACTATAAGAGTATGAAGGGAGAAGATCACCCATATTCATGTAATTTATAAATATACTATTAAAAAATTATATTTAAATATAAAATTATATGTAAATATATTAATATACACTTAAATATTTAATATGTAAAAATATAAATATATAAAAATATTTTATAAATGTATTTTAAAATAATTATATAGTTTATGAGTTAATATAAAAACAAATATATATATATATATATAAATTGTTAAATGTTGGTGAAAAAGAAGATAAAATAGTGGTATGAGCGTTCATATGTATGATGTAAAATGTTTGAATATTTATAAGTGTGAGGTTGTACAAGGTTAGGGAATTAAGTGGGGCATTGATAAAGGGGTGGGGTGGCGGGGAGGGTGGCACACTCATAGGGGGGTGCGGTTGGCTTCCAAAATAAAAAAAATCATTTTTATAAGTGTTAAAAAGGAATAGCTAAAATTATCCTTTATCAGTGCTAAAAACACACATATAAAAGGTCTCCGTTATCAGTAATTTTTTAGCAATGATAAATTTAACCGGATTTTAGGGCTCCTTACAACATCAACACTTTTTTAGATGTGATAAAAATTAATTCTAGTATCGATAAAAGGTTCTTATCCAATAGTGACATTATTTGAGCCTTGTTTTTATCGATTTTCATTGATTTCATCATAATTAATCATTCTTTATTATTTTTTATAATTATTTATGTTGAGAAACTATTTTTTTTTGAAAATGACATATGTGAATATGTTAATTGTTACTCCCATGTGTTGGAATTGTATTTTTGATGTCCTATTCTATTTTAGTTTAATAATCTAATTTAGAAAATTGTTTCTATGTTTATAAGAATTATACAAGTCTTGAATTGTTGTTTTCCATTGTCTAGTGTTAGCTTGTTTCTTCTGTTACATTCATTTTTAGTTCTCAGTATTATGGAATATTTTTTGCAAATATGTTTCATGTTTAATCACTTAACATGTTAAAATAACAAAATATAATATTTTTGTTTATATATTGGTTTTTACTTATACGAAAAAAATTATTCTCAAAGGATCCTGGAAGTTGTGTGTAGATAGACACATTAATAAAAGAAATAATAATTGGTTTTCGGTCTTAATTGGGCATAATTTAGTGTAAGTAAAATTTGAAATTAATTTATTCATTTGTTAAAATTATTATTTTTTGGTTTTTACGTAGCATCATGTATTTATCTATTATTATCTTGGTTAGTTACTCTCTAAAGATATAATTTTCATCTATAATTGATTGTTTTTTCCTTACTCCTTCCCCACATTTATCTTCCTCTTGTGATCCCTATAAACACATTAGGTTATTTACTCATGTGTGTATTCGTTTCTAGTGTAATAAGGGGATAGTGTGAGGTTGTCTTGAGTGATAGGTTTGGTTGGTAGGTTTGGGTGTTTCACTTGTCATTCAACAGTGTTGATTTGTATTCCATGTTCTTCCTTTTTCTAAAAACTAGAGTTAGTATTTACCTTCTGTTTTTTCCTCTAGTTTGTGTTTTATAAGGTTCTAGTGTCCCTATTTTTTTTTACCTTTTTCAAATGGTGATTGGTCCATGATTTTGTTTAGAGAGTAAATATAATATCAATAGGTTTGGTGATGACCAAGATTCATATCCATTTTTTGGGATCACTCAAATAATGTTGGATGGTACCTAGATGTCATTTGGAAGATAGAACATGAGGGGTATTATTATTGGGTTTAATATTTTCCTCAGATCCCTTGGGGTTGAATGTGATTTTCAGGGATACTCAGTTGTTTAAATAACTCCCCCAATAGTCTAATTTTGGTAGTTTTATGCCAAGAATCTAGGAGAAGATTTTAACAGTTCTAAAAAAGATATTTGTCAGTGAAAAAAATTAATGACAACATATGCGATGTTAAAAGTGATATGACCTTATCATCTCTTTTTATAGTGATAATAAATGGGGCCTTTATTAGTGATTTTAGTAGTGCTAATAAAGGGGACCTTTATCAGTGGTTTTGGTAGCACTAATAAAAGCCATGAAGCTACTATAAGGAAACAACGACCCTATAAGAGCATTATAATAGGGAACCCAATCAAAATACAAATAGATTGAAATACATAGAAATATAAATTCATATTAAAATAATAATATATAAATTCACTACTATTTCAATTCACAATTTATATAAAAAATATTTCATTTGATGTGATATTTACAATTAGTCTGAAATAATTACAATCAGTATACAAAATCATAACTCTTATAGAAGGATTTTTCTAAAGATCTTCCTCTAAAAAAATACATTTACTTGTAATATAACATTTATTTACTTTAGTTATAGTAAATAAAAAATAATTAAAAATAATTTTAATTCCATATATTCCATATATGAGAAATTATACTGCTAAATAATATATATATATATATATATTAATGTTATTATCAGTTAATTGTGTATTGGATTGATGTGCGATAAATTACTACATATCAAATGTAATTTATAGATCATTATCTTAATGTTTGGAATCAATCAGATCTAATTTTCTAAGTTATGAATATGCCATTCAAGTTTTATACTAAAATTGATCTTTTATATTAATAACACACACTTCAAATTATTTGAGCAAAAAATGAGTCCGATTGAAATTTAGTTCATTCTTACATGTCAGAAATGAATTTTGGATTATTTTCCAAATGTTTGAAAACAACCCATTTTCATTTTATTGATTTTGTTTATGTGATATGTGTTTTAAAAGAAAATGTTAGTTTTATATTGAAATCACACACTTTGAGTCATACCATATCGTGTGTCAGATTAATGTGTGGTCAATTTATACATGTCACAAATGAATTATATATCACTTTAATAATGTTTGAAAATTATATAATCTATTTTTCTCATTATTGGGTATGTGATGAATGTTTTAAACTAAAACGAAACTTTTATATTGAAAACACGCACTTCGAGTCATATCGACCACATCGTATGTCATATTGATGTATGATTGATTCATACACATCAAAAATGAATTATTAATTTTTTTCCTATTGTTTGAAAACACCTGAATATTGTTTTCTCAATTTTGTATATGTGACATGCATTTTTAACTAAAATAGAACTTCTATATTAAAAATACACACTTTGAGTCATAACTACCACAACTTCTATTGGGATGTTTCACAATCTATTCTTACATGTCACAAATGAATTATGAATTTTTTCTACAATGTATGAAAAAAAATATGAACTCTTTTTCTTGGCCTTGGCTATGTGATGCTTTTTTTTTAAAAAAATAACACTTTTATATTGAAAACAAGGACTTTGAGTGATAAAAACAACATCCTTTGTTGGACTGATGTGTGGTCAATTAGTACATATCAAAAATTAATAATTCATTATTTTCCTAAAGTTTGAAAATTATTTGAGCTCATTTTATTTTTTTTGTCTATGTGATTCATGTTTTAGACTTCAACATATATGCTATATTCAAAATCACTCACTTTGATTCATACTAGACACATCATGTGTCAGATTGAAATGCATTCAATTTCTATATATCAAAAATGGAATATCAATATTTTTCATAAAGTATCAAAATAATATGATTTTTCCACCAGTTTTGAGTATTTAACTTGTGTCTCAAAATTAAATTTTAATTTTGAACTAAAATCATAAACTTTGAGTCATAAATGGACCACTGTTTCTTCGATTGAGGTGTAGTTAATTTCTAGACATCCCAAATATTTGTGGATCATTGTTATAATGTATCAAAACAATATGAATGTATTTTATTGGTCTGAGTTTGTGGATTGTATTTTGAAATAAACTACAAATTTTTAACTGAACATTCACTTTGAGTCATACGCATCACCTTGCTTATTGAATTGATGTACAAAAAATTCCTACATGTCACAAATGAATTATGGATCATTTTCATGCAGTTTGAAAAAGATACGATCTCATTTTCTTTGATTTAGGTTTGTGAAATGTGTTTTTAACTAAAGTGAAACTTCTTTATTAAAAACACACACTTTGAGTCATACCTACCATATAATTTATTATATTGATGTATAGTCAATTAATACATGTAAAAAATGAATTAGGGGTCATTTTATTATATTTTAAAAATAATTTGATATTTTTTTTTCATTTTTGTCTATGTGATGTGTTTTAATCTAAAATTACACTTATATTCAAAACATGGACTTCAAGTCATACTGACCACATCATGTATTGAATTGATGTTTGGTCGATTCATACGTATCTGAAGAGAATTATGAATTGATGTCTTAATGTTAAAAAAAGATGAGCTTGTTTTCTCGTTTTTTGTTATGTGATGTTTGTTATGAACATAAATGGAACTCCTATATTGAAAACACACACTTTGAGTCAGACTGGCCACATCATGTGTCTGATTGAAATTTGGTTGATTCCAACACATCAAAAATGATTTATGGATTATTATAATGAATAATCAAAACAATTGTAATCTTTCTACTTAGTTTTGAGTATGGCATGTGCGTTTTGAACTAAAATATAAATTTTAAACTAAAAACATATAATTCATGTCAAATTTGGCACACCGTGTATCAGATTGAGTTGTGTTTGATTCCTACACAAAAAATACGTTATGGATATTTTTTAAAATTATCAAAAAAATATTAATTCATTTTATTAGATCAGATTATGTGGCATTTATTTTGAACTAAACTACCAATTTAATATTGCAAGACATAAAATTTGAGTCATAACTATAACATTGTATATCCTATTAATGTAAGATAAATTCTTAAATTCAAATAATGATTTAAAAATACTTTTCCTATTGTTTTTTAAAAAATAAGGTAGTTTTCATTGTTTTTGAAATGTGACATGAATTTCAAATTGAAATGGATCTTATGTAATGAAAACACATAGTTTGAGTCAAAAAAACTATATATTCTATAGAATTTATGTATAGTTGATTACTATATGTCAAAAATGAATTATGGATTTTTTCACTAAAGATTAAAAATAATATCTATTTGTTTTCTTAATTTTGGATTTGTGATATTAATTCTAAACTAAAATGGCACTTTTATATCGAAGTCACTAACTTCGAGTCATACTGACCACATCATGTGTCGTATTTATGTGCAGTCAGTTAGTACAAATCACTAATGAATTATGAATTGATTTTATAATGTTTGAAAGAAGTTTTAGATTTTTTTATTTATTTTTTCTATACAGCGTGTGTTTTAAACTTAAATAGAACTTCTTTATTGAAATATTGCACTTTGACTCATACCAGACTCATCTTGTATAGATTGATGTGTGGTTTATTCCAAGAGATCAAAAATGACTTATGAGACATTTTAATAAAGTAACAAACCAATCTAAAGGAATTTGATCAATTTTGTGTATTTGACATGTGTTTTGAACTAAAATGTAAATTTTGAACTAAAAACACACTCTTTAAGCCATACGCGGGACACCGTGTATCTGATTGAGGTGTGCCTCATTCATACATGTAACAAATTTATTCTGGTTCACTTTTAATTTATGAAACTAATTTCAATGTGTTTTATATATTTTGAGTATGTGGTGCATGTTTTGACCTAAACAGTTAATTTTAAACTAAAATTGTATACTTTGAGTCATACAAGGAACACTATATATCATATTGTGGTGTGATGGATTCTTACAAGTCACAAATTACTTGTGGACTATTGTGATAATGTATCAAAATAATATGAATGAGTTTTATTAGGTTTGATTATGACACATGTGGTTTGAAATAAATTTCAATATTAATCTCATAATAAATACATTGAGTCAAACCAGATACACCGTGTATTAGATTAAAGTGAGGTTGATTCTTACACATTAAAAATGAGTTATGGATTTTTCTTCTAAATTATTAAAATATTTTAAATGTGTTTTATCTAGAATTTATGATGTTTGTTTTGAACTAAACCCAAAATTAAAAACTGGAAACAAACAATTAGAGTCATAATTAACACATGATTTATCATATTGAGTTGTGATTAATTTGGTTGTGGATAATTTCCAACACTATTCAAGATAATGATAATGATAGATCTTTTGGGAAGTCATATGTCTCATTTAACTATAGCATAATCCCTTGAAAGATGAGAGATTATATTTGTAATGTATAGTATTAATAAAAAATGAATCCATGAAAATTAGTGTGATCATAGAGTTTCTTGATTCATCCTTTTGATACACTTCAATTTTCAGGAAATATAAAATTTTCTCTTCTATCTTAAAGGAACATGTTCCCTCTTTTATGGCTTTTTTATAGGTAGTTTAATGTAAATTATGAATTATCAAAAAATATTTGGCCAAAACTAAATAAGTTTTATAAAAAAATTTAAGGAAATTTAATTAAAAATAGTAGATAAAATGTTGAAAAAATTTACTAAATAGTTAGAAGAATGTCACAATTTCTTGATGTTTGTATACATTCTCATCCTATTTCCCTATTAACATTATCTTATTTGTAACCTCAATGTACAATATACCATGAGCATGAGATGCTTCAGACATGTTACTAGATATGTATGAATCCATATAGTGTAACTATCTATTATAATACTCATTGATGAATAGGTCAAAAATAATATATAATTATTACGATACTAATTATTCGCATCCCAAATGTATCTCTAAGGTCATAGACCTTACTAGATCAAAATTGTAATAGTTAATCACCTAAATTTTATTTCAATAAACATTATTATACCATTTACTCTTCCCACATACCTTTTAAAAAATTTACTTTATCTATTTCCAGGTTATCATTTTACACAAGGGTGACATATAAGAAAACACCTGGGGTAAACATGTGGTTGTTGTCCCAAGTTCATGATTTTAGGTTATGTGGGAAATAAAAAATGTAATTCTAGGATTTTTTTGTAAAATTTCTCAATTGTAGTGAAAAAATATGTGGGAGCCAATGTTTATTTATTTCATTACTAGCTACATGGTTGGTTTGGTGGTGATTCATTGGTAGGGTGCTTAGGAACTGACGTTGATGATCTTTTCTCACCTTATTAAACAATAAAATTCAATAAAAGTTGAAAAATTTTAATATTGAGATCAGCTGAAAGCTTTATCTAAAACTAATAGTTTAATTATGAACTCAACTACCTGGGATTACCTGAAAACAAAACTCAACTTAGTGGAAACAACTGTGACTTTCAACTATAAAAAATATCAGTGTGGAAGCATAGAGTGAGGATTAGATAAGGTGGAAACAGATACGGATGTTTTCATTACTGGTGATGATAATAATTTTAAAGAGTGAATGGTGTTTTTATTGGATCATTAAATAGAGTTTTAGGAGTCCTCATCACAAACTAATGTTGGTCATGATTCCAGTTTTTTTCTATGGATTTATATATTACAGCACCTTAATCATATCACAGTTATATAAATAATCTTACCATTGTTGATTTAATAACACTAAAATAGTTTTTATATATTTTATAGATTTAATTACAATAGTAACAATTATTTTATGTTTATTCATTTCATCACATGGGATGTTGTGGGCTAGGTGGTGTTTTAGTGACTAGATTCTAAGGATTAGAAGTTAATATTTTTTCAGATGATGAAAATATTGACAGGTCGCAATCATATGGGATTGAGGACCAATTGTTTTTTGAAAATATTTAATTTAAATCCAATGAACAAGAATTATTGGTCTAGGGTTCTCAATAGACTGAATAAACTAAGGAATAATCTAATTTGGGTTTCTTAAATGCTTCAAATTTAAACAATTCACATGGCTCCGATGAAGCCTCAAACAATAGCAATGGAAAATTTATAAATATATATAGAATCCACCCTCAAATTTTTGACACATATATTAAGGAGTGTTTGAAAAGAAAAACTAAAATTTTAATATAAAATTTAATTGAACTATCTTAAACATATATATATAGTTATTTTCCCTAACAATTTTACAAATTTTTCAGAAAAGGAAATTGAGAATGAATACTATTTAATAAGAAGTTGACATATGAAGAAGAAAAATTTAACCAGCGTAAATTTTTTCCCATTGAGAGTGGATAATAGATTATAAAAACTCAACAACATACATTTATTATATAAATTAAATGTTGTGAAAAGTGGTGATTATAATAGAAAAGTTGAATCATTATGTAAATCAGAGGTGGGGTTATTGATTAAAAAATAAAATGATTATTAGTACCCTAGTGATAAGGATAATAGTTATGAAAATGAGGTTGAATAGAACGGAATGCAACTCAGAAATGTTTTGAAAATATTTTTAAAAATAGTAAATCATATTAACAAGTTCAATTTGATCATCAATGTGATTGTATGAGAAGCTAAAGAATGGTCAAGGTGAAATGTTAAGATTGTTTATGCCCCTATAATGCTTCATGAGTGTATATTCCTGAATATAAAAACATTAATGGGTGGAAAAATTATTCTATTTATAAAATAAATGTCTACCAAAAATTATAAGAAAAATGAAGTTCAATCCAGGTCCCCACTATGTTGAAAGTGTTGGTGGTCAGGCATGAAAAAGGAGACAATTGGGTTCATGAAAAAATTCTATACATATCAATTGGTGAAATCCGAGCATCAGAGACCTAAAGGTTTGGTATATTAGTTACCCATTCTAGAATAAAAGTAGAATGACATGACCATAGATTTTGCAGTGGCTATACCAAGTACACCTTGGAAGAATGACACTATTTAGGTTGTTGTGGAAAATTTAAAAAAAGTGGAGCACCTATTTACCATACAGGGAAACCTTTTGAGTGTAACAATTGGGGGAATATTATATCTGATAGATAGTCAATATTCATGGATGTCCATAGACTATTTTCTCAGACCGTGATTTGTGTTTCACCACATGCTTTTTTCCAAGTATTAAATATTGTTTTTGGTATGCAGGTCAAATTGAGTATAATTTTACAACCACTAAAATATTGGTAGTCAAAGAGTACTATACATTTGATCAGGGATATGTTGTGAGATTGTGTTCTTGAGTTCAGTGGGTCATGGGAGAATCCCCTGACACTGGTGGAGTTTGCCTATAACACCAGTTATTAGGTAAATATTATGAGGGATCCATATAAGGATCTTTTTGGAAGGCCATGCAAATAACTGTTATGCTGCATGGTGGTGGCTGAGTCAAATTTATTAGGGCCAAGTCTCATGATGGAGATTTCAGAGTAGTTCTAGTTAATTTAGAATCATATGGATACAACTCTGAGTAGGCATAAGTCGTATGAAAATAGGTGTTGATGACCCATGGAGTTTGAAAAGGCTGATCATGTAGTCCTTTAGGTGTCACCTATATTGAGTCACCAGAAGATATAGAGATAGGGAATATTAGTGCCCATGTTTATCAGACCATTTGAGTTTGTGGAGAGAATTGGGCTGGTGGCATACCGATTAGCTCTTCCATAAAAACTAAGTGTTATTCATGATGTTTTCCAAGTACCATAACTTCAACTGTACCACCCCGAAAATTATCATTTTATCATTGTGGTTGCTATTTTTTGTGAGATAGATAGTTCCTTTAAGGAGAATATGATATATGTTTAGATTTGAGTGAGAAGTTTTTGTGGGGAAAGACCTTATAGATATTTTTTTGTATTGTGGAAACATGGGTGTATACAAGAAGAAACATGAGAAAGGGAATCAAATATGATGGATCAGTGGCCTGATCTTTTTGGATCATAATATTAGATAATCTTGGGAGTGCGTCTCAAGGATGATCTATTATAAGGTAGGGATATTATAAGATCCTGAACTTTTGTAGCGATGTCTTGGGCTTGTTTACATGAACTCTTGTGTTTAGTATTGAGTACAATTCCATTGGGTTTTAAATTGGGGTGTGTTAGGGATAATTTTTGAGAAATATAGATGATATAGGGAACTTCATGTCTGGAACATAGTTTACCCTATCTATGTTCCATAGCCCAAATCCTTCGAAACCCTACACAGAGAGGAATTTGATGGTTGGCACCCAGTCAGAGAAACCATTCTCCCTAGCCTAGAATAGTGTGCTCGATATTTTAAATCTCCTGAAAATTAGATTTTTAATTAAACAAACTCCCCATTTTAATCCCTATTCATCAAATATTCAATACATTATGATTTATATTGATTTCGGAGCCTCTCATACAGATTACAAATTTTCCCGACCACTATTCATTGTGATTTAAATCCCATATCAAAGGTCCACATCTCTCCCGGTAAGTGATTAATACCCCTCATAGTTTTCCATTCATCCATCTTTCTCCTCCCATTCTATAAAGTGATTTATCTTCTTATATTTATTAGATATAGTTCTAGTAATATATATTTATATTTTGATATGTGAGATCTTTATTTATTCAATCAATATTTAGGTTTTTAAATATGAATCTCATTCTACGTCATTGTGCCACTCATTTTTTTTGGAATTTCTGATGGGAATTTTTTCTTTGAAGAATTTAGGTAGGTGGTATATTATTTAAATCTGATACTCATTATTTTGGTTACATATATTAAAACTGTATAATGTTTTTAATTTTTAGAAAATTTAATTTCAACATTAAATTAATTTATTTGGGTAAATTAATTAATAATGCAATTTTAAAATTATGGGTTTTTGGAATAATTAATTGGGCGATTAATTATGTGATATTGATATTATAGATTGAGATAATTTATCATGTAATTAATTATAAATAATTGATATTGTGAATGAGATAATTAAATATAATAACTAATTATGTGATATTGATATATAAATTAAATAATTACTTACTGAGCTAATTATTGGAGATTTATATTGTTTATTGAAATTATTAATTGCTGAATTAAAAATGTAATTACTTGTGATTTTGAATTTCGTTTAATTATTCAATGGAATTTTTTTTGAATCAATGTTATCAATTAATTGATGAATTAATGGAATTGATTGTTGGGATTAATTAATTATTGAATTAATTAATCTGATATGTGTGACATATGTGATATATGTGATTAAATGATAAATAGGATGTGGGAAATTGAATAATGCTTCAAAATCCCACAAGGTGATAGACATGGTGTTCTACACACACATGTATAAAATGGTATGGCATAGAGACTGATGATCCAAAAACTCATAGGGTGCTTGACGTGGAATTCTTTACCCAAAATTAAGAATTGGACTATGATTACAATTGTCCTGAAATGTGATTTTAAATGAATGGATAAGAAAATACCATTTGTTAAATGAATTACGAAATGAAAATGTGAAGTGGTTTAGGCTCCGACATGGGCCAAGGTAGGTTTCATTGTTCAAGAATCCTCAAGAAATTGATGGTTTATGTGGTTAATGAAGGAATAATAAATAAATATTATAAAAAATTATTTATTCATTGTAATTTATTATTTATACAATTTAATATACAATATTGACAAGATATTGATTTAGATGTCATTGGTGGTAGCCTACTGAGTTGTACTCACACCCTACTCAGGTTTCTTGGTAAGTACCTAAATAGACATTGTGTTTTTTGAACATGATTAAGGAAATGGTATTGTATTATTTGTATGATTTGGGATGTAACATGGATGAGGGAACTAGAAGTGGTTTACGGCCTAACTAGCCGTTCATTAAATGATGTGGTGCAAAGTCAGATGCAGATGATGGCTAAAGATGAAGGTTTGTTATCTTCCCCACCAAGAAGAAGATCAAGGAAGGACTAATCATATCTTCCATGGCCGATGCATACTAGATCGTCCTCAAAGAAGAATAACTAGGTGACTTTGGATTTTAAGAAGGGAAGCATGGCCAAGGAGGCATCCACATACCATTCTGTCCTTGATCAGCTTAGGAGCTGGGTTCAGAGTGGAGGCTTTTGGAGACATCCAGATTGGGAATCGGCTACTGGAGAAAATGACTCATGTATGGGGTGCAGAGATGAGTTTGGTTATTATGATGTGTAAAACTGTGTTGGTTTTCATTGTCTGATGTTTGGGATTCTCTTGTTTATGTTTGTGGTTGTAAGATGGGGTCCCATAACCCTTAAACCATCTTTTAAAATAGAAAAAAATGATTTTCATGTTGATTATTGTTATATATTTATTCTGATTATTTTATACTATTGTTCTATTTTGATAAAGAGGGTATACTCTCCCCATGATTGACATTATACCCTCTCTTCTAGTCGGAAACCACTAGTGTATGAGGAGTCATTCTTGAGGTCATGTGACTAACCAGATCAGGGCATTGGTGAGTGGTACCCAAGACGGGAAGTAACATCCTGAGATATTGTTCTTTCATCCTGTAACTGAGATAATGAAAATAAAGAAATTAATTAATAATTCATGTTGAATTGATGTTCTTTTCTAAAAAAATTATCATTATTGATAGATAAAATATTAAAGGAAGCACATTTTCCCATTTGGGTGACTTCTTGTGATATAATGGGCACATGAGCTTCCACTTCTCTTCTGGATTTCAATAATGAGAATGGTATTTTCGCTAAAAACATTGATTCAAAATGTAGTGTTGGTTGTTTGGCAACAAAAGTCAATGAAAATAGTGGTAACATTAGTAGTTATGATTTTTTAAGAATTTTGGGTGTTTAGAATTCATCCTTACCTCATTTTGACATATGGTGGACATGTATAACTCCAAGTGCTTCTTTATATATAAAAATGACATTATTGTTAATAAAATATGAAATTTATATACTCAAAATCAAGAAATCATATTTATATTTTTTATACATTAATACAATGATCTATAAGTCATTTTTAATGTGTAGGAATCAATGCTACCTCAATATGATACATGATGTGCATGGTATGACTGAAAGTGTCTATTATAAGTTTAAAATCGATATTTTAGTTCAAAATTTTATACTCATTGAAAACTGATAAAATTTTATTGGATTGTGTAGATTATTTAGGAAACTTATTCATAAACAATTGGTGATATGTAGGAATCAGCCTCAATTTAAACTGATACACTATATGGTATATATGAGTCGAAGTGCATGTTTTTAGTTTAAAATTAAATTTTAGTAAAAAAAAGTGATGTAATGAAAACTGAGAAAACAGTTTCTCATTTTTTGAAACATTATAAAAATGATTCATAAGTCATTTGGGAGGTGTAGGAATTAGACTCACCTCAATCTGATACACTATTTTCGCGGTATGACTCAATGTGTCTGTTATGAGTTTAAAATTGATACATTTTTTCCAAAAGTTTGACTCATTGAATATAAATAAAACACTATAGTATTTTATAGATAATTTATTAAAATGACTCATAAATCATTTTTGACATGTAGAAATCAGTATCACATCAAACTGACACATTATGTGACTAGAATGATACAAAGTTCATCTTTCAAATTTAAAATTATATTTTTGCAAAAAAAACATGTGATATACTCAAAACTGAGAAAACACATTCAGATTGTTTTCATACTTTTAAAAAAAAGTTCCATAAGGCATTTGATATGAGTTTTAATTTGTTTCACCTCGATATGATGCATAGTGTGACAGCTGTGACTCTAAATACATCTTTTTTTTAAATAGACATCAATTTTACTAAAACAGAAATCTGACCTACTATAATATAAGAAAATACTTTCATGTTATTTTTATAATTTAGGAAAACCATATATATGTCATATATGATTTTAAAAAATTTGACTCAACCCAATCTGATACATGATGTTCCAGGTATGACTAAATTTTTTCATTATAACTTTAAAGTCAACATCTTATTGCAAAAAATCTTCACTCACTGAAAACTAATAAATCACCTTCTGATTGTCATGATAATTTCAAAAAATGAATCAAAATTCATTTTTGAAAAGTATGGATTCATATCACATCTAACCAACACGTGATGTGACCAGCATGAGTCAAAGTGTGTGTTTCTAGTTTAAAATGACATTTTAGTAAAAAAGATTAGTGACGTACTCAAAACAAAGAAAATACATTAATATTGTTTTGATAATTTATGAAAACAATCCACATGTAATTTATGATTTTATGAATTAGTGGCATCAAAATATGATGCATGGTGTGACCGGTATGACTCTAAGTGCATCTTTTTATTTAATATTGACATCAATTTTTCTAAAAAGGACAACTGACCTACTCCAAACCGAGCTAACCCATTCTTATTATTTTCATACTTTAATAAAATGATCCATATGACATATTTTATGTGTAGGAATTTTCCACGCATCAATCCAATACATGATGTGCCTTTTATGACTCAATGTGTCTGTTATTGGTTTGAAATCATCATTTTAGTTCAAAAAGTTCCACTCACAAAAAACTGATAAAACATGCTCGGATTTCCTTGATAATTTTGGGAATGATTCATATATCATTTTGGTGTGGATGAATTAGTATCACATCATACCAACACATGATGTGATTGGTATGATTCAATGTTCTTGTTCCAAGTTTAAAATTAAATTTTAGTAAAAAAGACAATTGGCATACTCAAAAATGATAAAACACATTCATATTGTTTTGATTATTTTATAAAATGACCCATATGTCATTTAACATGTATAAAAAGAAGCCACACCTCAATAAAATTATTGGTTTGACTTGTATGAATCTAAGTGAAACATTTCAATATATAAGCTTTATTTTAGTATAAAACACACATAACATCAGCGAAATCGATAAAACAATCCTTGATTGTTTTCTCACCATTCTATATGCTATTTTATAATTAATTTCTTTATAATTTATATCTTATGCTTATTTTATTAATTTTCATAGAGATAATTCTTGAAGTCCAACAAGAAATGGTGCTAAGTGTAAGATTCAACCACAACTCAAACTAAACCGTATGAATCGACGTGTATGTTATTAGTTTTAAATTTACTTTTTAGTTAAAAACACACATCAAATACTCAAAACTGATAAAATGCATCGAGATTGTTTTGATACTTTTGAAAAATGATCCATGTGTTATTTGATATTTTTTGGAATAAAATTCTCCTCAATTCAATGCACTTTGTTTTCAGTATGACATAAAGTGTTTGTTTTCAGTTTAAAATTGACATTTTAATTCAAAAAAAACATCACATACTCAAAACTAGACAACTGAATTTTAATGTTTCTGATAATTTAGAACAGTGATCCATAAATAATTTTTTATGTGTAGGAAATATCCACACCTCAATATGATACATGGTTTTTCCAGTATCACTCAAAGAACATGTTATCTATTTAAAACTGACAAATTATTTCAAAAGTTGTGTCACACACTAAAAATAGAGAAAAAACAATCATATTTTCTTGATACATTATGAAAAAGAATCATAAGTCTTTTTTGGAATATAGGATTCAGTCACATGTTAAAATGACCCTTAAAATGGAAAGAATGGCTAAATGTGCATGTTTTGGGTTTATATTGGCATTAAAAAAAGGCACGTACTAAAAAATATGAAAGTGAATCCATATTGTCTTGATAATTTAGAAAAATCATCTGTAAGTTATTTGTGGCATGTAGGTATCAACATAAAAACAATTCAATGTGTGGTGTTAGTGATATGAATAAAACTATGTTCTTATTTAAAATTTAAATTTCAGTTGAAAACAAACTCACAAAATCAAACATGAGAAAATGAGTATATTTCATCAACAATAATAATAATAATAAAATATTAATTTTGGGTAAATATGGTGTTATATAATGGAGTATATTTTATTACTCATACATTATTTTGGAGTAACCATACTCCAAAATTCTATGATACATTAGAGATGGTCTAAGGGTAGATATAGGAAGATTTATCGGTGCTATGATTATCACTTATATAGAGTGACCCTTACGTATACCTTAGGAAATCATGATAAACTCTTACATACAATGGTATTCACCCTTATGTATGAACTTAAGAAAATATAAATATATTGAATTTGAAATAAAATAATATTTTTGAAAACTACATGAAAAATATAATTTTATAATAGTTTTTCACAATATATTATCAATCATAAAACTATAAAATTAAAAGTAACAAAATTCATAATTATATTTAAATAGGTTTAAATTTTTTAATATATTTATATATATATTAACATTACTAATTAATTATATAAATGTAAATATTGTATTGTATAAGAAAAATATAATTATTTATAATAAACTTTTAAAAACTGTAAATTATAACTTAAAATGTATTTATTTATATAAATGAATAATCCAATTTTTTTTAAAAAAATTAATTAAATATAGAAATGTATAATTGTATCAAAAACTTATTATATGTGCACAAAAAGAAAAATATCAAAGATAAAAATTAAATTATGATATTTAAAATACATATATATAAATAATTATATAAAAATAGTTAATTATATTGCAATGTGATAAATTTTAGTTACGAAATGTTACTAATTATATAAATGTGAAAATATTTTTTACTGTATATAAATGTATATATAAATATAATAATATCTAAAAATTCATTTAAATATAGACATATAATACATTTCATGTCATATAATTTTTTTAATTTCAATTATATATATAATATTAATAGTTAGTAAATGTATTTAATGTTTAAAAAAATTGAAAAATTTATTAATTATTTAAATTAATAAATATTTCATATGATAAAAATTTATACTTATATTAAAAAATATTTACAATTAAGTTTAAATTTATAGATGATTATTTTCAATATATTATTATGTAATATTAAATTTAATATATTTAATATTTAAAATAATACTAAATTATCATTGTTATTTGAAATATATACATATATAAATTTCATATGTAATAATATAATATTTTTTATCCAAATAGTTTGCGGTCACACCCAATTATTAAGGGAACAAACCAATTTAAAAATATAATTTTTATCAACTGCATTTAAAATATAAATGAAAAGAATTATTTCACAATATAATATTATTTATAAAATCATAAAATTTAACATAAGAATTTTTAATATTTTATATAAATAAATTCTAAAATTATATAAATAGATACATTATAATTACTAATAACTAATTTATATATTTTATTTATTAAAAAAAGTATTATTAATTATTAATCAAATTTAAAGATTATAATTTTTAGTAAAATTACTATTATATATATAAATAAATTAATATTTTTTAGAATCATATCATTAATTATATAAATATATAATATGATTAAAATATAATTATATGTATATGTAAAAAAGATTTAAAATACATGTTACTATTTACTTCAGCAGAATAATTAATATCTATATATTGTATTATAACAATATATTAAAGTTGGATTACATATTCTGCCATAGAACATGATGTAAAGAAATAAAATAAACATGCAGGTCATGATGTAACTCTCACCCCACCCAAACCCAGACCACCTCACAACTAATGAGGGAGCATTATTATAATATACAATATTTTTAATTATAAAATTTTTCAAAATTCTAAAAATAATTTCATTAATAAATTCATTTAAATATTTGAAGTTGCATTTTTTAATGAATGATATATATATATATATGATTGTATTTATTCACATATAAATATGAGTTCACGCATGTTTTCTTGTCTAAGGAACCCAAGGACACGTTTGTGTGTGTTTGTGTCTGTCATAGGTGAACTCAACACATATGTTTGTATATCCAACTATATATAATGCATATAATATTAATTTAATTATAATTTCTATATGAAATAAATGAGAATTATTTAATATAATTAAATTTTAGGATCTGAGCATGTTTATTCCAAAAAATTTATTAAAGAAAATAAAGTTCACATATAAAGATAATGGAAGGAGTCAAACAAAGAGGCATGCCATAATCCATGAGAAAAATTCTAAAAAATATGAACATGATTATTTCCATATTCATGATCTGAGTAATCATTTTCAATAGTAGTTTCCCACCCTTGCAATGAGTTCCATTGATTAAATATCACAAAATATTTTTCCTTGAGATTTTCTGGTTCTGGTGTGAGTTTCTTAGATGATACCCTAAAAGAAACATGGCCACATACAATAGCACAATAATCTCGGCTATTCATAGATGTAGAAACCTTTTCATCATGGCCACACCCACTTCCATGACTTTTTGGATGATGTTCCAATCTCTATAACATGGGTTGTTGATATGCCCCATCCGGTTCAACCTCTGCCACATATGACTTGTCTGGAATTCCTATTTCAAAATCTATCAATGGTGTCCTAGTCACCATCACCTCATCCATTACATCGGGTGAGTCTTCAGTACACCTAGTTTGGTCATGACCCTCAGCGAGCACAATTTTTTTAACCAACGTTTGGGGAGCACTAGACTTCCTTGGAACAAGCCTAAATCCATCCTCATCCAAAGCTTTTGTTTTCCTCTTTTACACAGCAACAAGGTTTTACTATCATCTAAAATAATTTTCTACATATCTCTGAAACATTTCCTCATGGTCATATTTTCTAGATAATGACTCATTCTCTTACTTCTCCCTCTCTGCAACATTACCCCATAAGACCCTCTGGTCAGTTTGGACACCAATCATTTCAACATACCTATGATCCCTATTATCATTCATACCCTCAAGGGAAAGGGGATTCTTAATCATAACATCCCCATTATCTATGTAAGGCATTCCAAGACTACCAAACTTCCAAAAAACATCAAAGTATATGGATTCTGCCTGCATGGGACCAATGGTCGCAACCCCAACAGCAGCCGTAACCAATGTGCTCACATCCGAGCTTCCACACCTGAATCTTAAATCACCAGATATGTCACAAACCCTCTTAAATAATGAATATATTTTTTTTCTCTAACATTTATTAGAAATATGTAAAATTTATTTAAATGAAGAGAAATTTTTTTTCTTCCTTTCATATTCAATAGAATGTTCAGTATATTGCCATGTTGCAACGAGAATTATTGATTTAATCAAATTGATCGAGAAGTCAACCTCAAAAATAATTCATTAAAATATCACATATATGGCATGTTATTTTTCCTTATCAAGATTTATCAGCACACCTATGGAAGAAGAAACATCCGAAAGAATTTTATGTTTCCAAAACAACCTGCTAATCCCATGAATATGAACCCATGATTGGGAAATAGAATTGTTAATCTTATTAGGATCAAAAGGTGGATCCTAATCTTATATATTTATAAATCATGGATTGAGAGAAATTGGGCTATGAACCGATGATTTTACTTTTATCTTATATGAGGGGAAATATAGATAATAGAAACCCATTCCATTTGAGACAATGCTCCAGTTATCAAAACCCAATAACTAAATGATGTGATTTTCAAACTCGTCAAGATTCCATGGGTTATCGTACAAAGATATAATAAAGCATGTAATAATCAAAAAAATACATTCTTTACTTCATGAATCCATGATCTTCAAATTTTCTTCCACCACAGCCAAAGACCCATTGTAGGTGATGATATTCCCACCAGGGTCTCTCGGGTGGTCTCAGAAAAACCACCAATACTCAGAGGTGATGAAACATCCTTCCTTGTAAGGGACTGAAAAAAATTTCACACCCAGCACTCTAGTGTGGGTAGTTGCAGTGATAGATCCCACACCTACGGATTTCTAGAAAGATACGTACTTATAGGCATCAAATCTGTCTGAAGGAAATAACAAATCAACAACATTTTCATCGAATCTAGTCACACTGGGTAGAACTCCATCTAGATTCTCTATTATAAAAATTTTCATAAATACTTATATATTATTTAAATTTTAATTACATTATTTATTTGTATTATAAATAATTAAAAATATATTAAAATAATATTAATAATATTAAATCTTTCAAAATAATTATATTTTTATAATTGATGTTCAAAATTTTAATTCGTTTAATTAATTTTATGATATTATTTTCATTTTAATATAATTTTATATCAATAATTATATTTATTATAATAATATTTAATGATAGTGGTTATTATTAATAATATAATAGTAAATTATTTCTATCATATTTGATTGTATAATTTCTTATCTCATTAAAAATTAATATCATGATCAATTATTATAAACATTAATTATATTATTATGTTTTAATAATTAATTAATTTTTTAATAGATACCCTCATGTAATAATAATCTCCTCAATTAGGATTCATCATCAACCAAACTAGAGATAGAGGGATGCCAATTTTGTGTATATATACCTATATAAACCTCACCAGATCCAATAGTTAATCACTCTTGAGAAGCCCCTTAAGGTTGCATGCCATGGATCTCTAGATCCCTCTCACAAACATCATCATCCTGGCACTCAACCTGGTGTAGGCTACCTCAACCTTCCCATCATCTCATCTATGTATGGCATCCAAAAAATATACACATAGAGAAATAAAATTGATCTTTCATTAAACCCAGAGCACACAATTATATCAATACTCATTCGTGCATACCTTATCAATGGAAATATGATCATACGACAAATGGTAATATGAAATGGAATGCACAAAGATATATAAACATGTCTTTGACTAGATCCACTAATTAATTGTAGGAAAAAAAGTCAAAAATTATAAAATAAACATATGATATTGGAATTAATGTTTGTATTAAACATTGAAAGTAACAGCAAGAAAATGGAGCCATACAAAATGCATCAAATTGAAAAATAGAGAAAAATGGGGTATATGTGTAGGGAATCTTATCCATGATCATCCCTATTCTAATAAAAAATAACCAACTATCTCCTTCACTGTTCTGTATGATGCCCAATACAAATCTCTACATAGATATGAAAGACATGTCAAATTCCAAATATACTACCCATCACCATCAAGATCTAATTATTGAGGTAGGTGTATCAGATGAACATAGGATCCAAAGGGATATAGAAGTAATTTACCTCCAATATATCATAATATTTATAATCCTGCATATCTCTAAATTATCACAACACCCACATCTAAATGAATAGGGATGAAATGGGTGTCCATCCAGAGAATCTGTAACCTACCACCTCTAAGGTTTCCTAGCACATTTGGTAATGGTACGTCTAAATATCTATATAAAATGTAATCCCAGATATATATCATTGAACCTGTAACAACATCCCTATAGACAAGAAGACCAAGAAATATATCGATATCCTGTAATATAGTCATCATCTCCACCTGAGGCATATGAAATATATGCATCTCTTGTATCCATTGATCAACCAAAACAAAAATGATTTATTTTTCAATTGGTATATATCCACACATTCTCGACCCGTAGAACCCTAACTATCACAATTAAGGTATGATAGGATTTGGTAGGCTCTTGTGGTGAAAGTGATGGGCCCTGTGGACTTTTAGTAACTTCTATTAACCACTATCCCACAAATTATGTGATATGTACTCACTCTATACTGTAAGAAGTGATGGATCCTTGGGGGATAGATGTTGTTTTTTAGATGCCATATCTTTAAATGGATCAAGAAATGGAAAAAATATAAATATTTTAGATAATATATATGTTGATTGGATCAAAAATTATAATAACAACATTTTTCATCTAAGAAACATTTATACATAGAAAAAATTGAAATAATCAACAAAAAGTAAAAATAATCAATAAGGTTGTGATAATGAACCCATAATGTAATAGTTATCAAAAAACTATCTGTGATTATGACCCTATCACCTACACTTTCCACATCATTATCTAATCGCTTTATCTTGGGGTCAATCATTTTTTTCTCTTTTGTGTTGACATCAGATGAAATTATCAACACAACCATGATGGATTTAGAATTGAAATTAGAAAATGTGGAGGGGAATTTAATATTGATATTTCTCTAATTGAAGGAATGGGTTTTATAAACCTCAAGCTCATTTCTAACACATTTAAAGTATCAATTACCATGTAGTAGTTCTTTCTCCACATCCTGTGATCTTTCAAAAAATTATTTGACACATCTATAAAATGTTTTAGAAATAATATCCATGATTGATAATTTTTAACCCCTTGAATACATCATTGAAGCATTCAATATTGTTTGCAATCATGTGCCCGTATCTTTTCCCTTCATTAAATTTCAATGACCATTTCTTTTTTCGGTATGTGAAGCATGTACTTATGGAAATACTACTTTATTCCTCTTATTTTATTAATTATTATAAGGAAAAACTATTTTAATGGTTTTTATGTTTTAATGGAATGTAAGAAACATTTAAAAAATTTAAATTGATATAATATGAGAATTATTATTGAATATGTAGAAAATGTGACCCAATAACTAATTTGATGATTGTTGTTTTACATTGTCATCATGATTTTTTTCAAATTGTTGGCTGTATGTATCATGTTGTAATGATTGGGGGTAGAAAACTAATATATTCACTATTCAATATTTTGTTTATAGCATGATGATAATATGAAATATGGCATATCCAATGCCTATCAGTGAAATGTACACGTGGAATGGATAGAAACTAACTCTATGAGTTTAGATTCTCTTTCTCTAAAATTGAAAATTCTAGTGGCATGAGACATCTATTTCCATCTTGAGTGGAATTAGTAATGATAACCCATTTATACATTCCATATAGAAAAGTGTAATCCACATGTATAAATTTTTAGTGGTGAGTGAATTTTGTGATTTAAGGAAGGAATTCCAATAATATCATATTAATTTGGACTTTGTCCACAAAGACATGATTGTTTACTACATGATCAATTGTTTCAAATTCATAAACATCATGAGAAATTTTGACGAATCACTTGATCCAATAATGAAACACTTGAAATTCTATTTCCCAATTTCCATAAACCTTTTAAATATCTTTCTTCATTACAATACACCCAATACACCCCATACTGTATGATATTTTATATCCATACTCATTATCTATCCGTTCTGGTATTATGTCCTCATAAAATTCTTGATCAAATATATTCATATCAATAATAATATAAAATATGAATGTCACGTCAAGGTGTATTTGTTCTTGAGTTAGACTTGGATTCAAACATGTGTGTGGTACTATTTTTTTAAATATTTTCTAAGAAGTAAAACTCATAGCAAGGTTAGATTAAAATCAAATATTTCATGTGACAATAATGTATTTATATTTTATTTAAAATTTCAATCTTTTAGACTCAAATACAGGATAATTGTAATTTCTCTTCACCTATTAATTCTTTATAACTATTTTTAATAACTCTTTTCTCTAAAATTGTCTTCAAATAGATAATTCATCTTCAATACTTCCAAAATTATTTTTTTGGAAAATATCTACAACTCGGTTGTTGGTGTCATTAAATTGAAATAAAATTCATGAATTACTAGTGTAAAATCATGTGATGTTTGCATTGTCCATTCATGTTTCATTTCTAGATCATTTACTAGAATCAACTCATCTTCTCTATCAGATACTTCGACATCCTCCAAATGAAAGTCATAGGCATTATTGATTGCTCCCATATATGGATTAACAATAACAAAATATGTTGTAGAAACATTTACATATACTATCATCTAAAATCTTCGATCATCTCTACATTTTTTTATTCACCAGATATACCTTGAACAACTGACTCAAATGTAAACATATACCCCTCAAAAAATATACTATCATTTAATATGATTTATTTAATTTGAGTGGTATATTCACGTATACTAATGTTAATATACAATTACATTACACTAAGACATCCTTTCTCTCGATATGTATCATAATCAATCCTCAAATAATTATCATTGACCAAATAATGATTCAAGTGATATAGGCTATCATGATATTGGGGACATATATAAACAAAATATGATATAAATGGATTCCCAACATGATTTAATGGATCATAAATTTTACTATTAATTTTGTTCATCATATCTCATCCAGTAATATTTACTAATCTTACAGTGCCACTGATATATAATATCAACTTCTCATCACATACTATTTCACATCCAATTTATATAAATCCACACAACTATTTGACCATATTTTTGAATGTTTAAATTGATATAAATTCTAGGTTTAATATGTACACTAACATTTCTTCAAATAAATCTGAATCCATAATAACTTAAATATTATTATTTTAATTACAATTCCTCTAATCAGAATGACATATTAATATATTAATTAAAAAGAAATAATATTTTAATTAAAATTTAATAAATATTAATATATATATACGTATGTTTATTTAATACAATTCAATAATTTAAATATACACTATATAATGAAATAATGATGAATTGAAAGTTATTTAAATATATATAAAAATTACTAATTATTATTTAAATTAAAATTAATATTCAATATAATTTTTCAAAATATTTAATTTATTAATTTGATATAATGTTTTTATCAATCGAAATTAACAAGAAAAAATTTAATTTAGGTAATAGAAAATATTAACTTATTATTAACTAAATAATTAATTTATATTTTTTACAATGAAATAATATATTATTTTCAAAACTACCAATTAATTTTCAAATAATTGATTGTATACTACTGACGCCAAAATTTGTGTGTCACTAGAGTGGTCGAGGAAGGTATGACTGGTTTAGAGTGAACATATGCCAAAATGGACCAGAAATACATATAATGGATTGGATTTGTGAAGATCCCATCCATTGAAAATGGGTATGACTCATAGAGGTCCCAACTATGTGAAGGGTTAACAGTAACCCTCGCACAATGTAAATCCTGAGTCACATAACCCTATTTCACGACATCATGGAGGGTTGACAGTAACCTTCACGTATTGTCATTTGGGTTCGTAGAGCCTCAACCATTCAAGAAGCTTATAAAGCTTCACAAAAGGCCCTAGTCTTTGAGAAACTAACACCCCTGCATCTACAGGGCCTATAAATACCCCCTTAAGTATGAATTTCAAGGGGGAAACCCTTTTCATTTCTGAGAAAATATTAGAGTTCACAACACTCCTGAGCTCTGCAAGTGAAAGAGAAGTTGTTTCTTATAAGTTATCCATCCTTCAAAAACTACCTATCAAGGGTTCTCTAGAACCTTATCACATAGTGAAGATTATTTTCAAGAATTTGCATTGAATTTAGGGAAGAATAAATCCCCTTGTGTTATTCGTGGTTTTATAAGGTACATATCCTTCATGAAAATAACCATATTGGAACCATGACATTACCCCATGGTAGGGTCACTCTGCTTCATAAAGAATACTCCTTAAAAAGAATCCTAACCTCCTTAAAGCCCCAATCTCTGTGAGGAAATTCCTTCAACCCTTTCCATGGTACATTGTTTTACCTGACCTTCAATCACAAAAGGTTTTCACCCAAGGGCCCTATACAAAATTTGGACATGTTTAGCTATACCCTGAGTCCATGTGTGATTTGTTCAACCCACTCTTGTATTCACCCACTTCACTCCAAATGTGTTATGGGACTCTGTAATATTTCTTATTCTAATCATAGTTACCCTAATTTTTATAACTTCTACCAATAGGCACCTGAATAATATGCCTCTTGATGTTCACTCCTCCATAGTAGTTCCAATACCATGTTCATCCTAGAGGCACATTAGTGGTGGTCACATAATTCCAAGAGGTGTAATATTCAAGGGAAACTAATCACCTATCATTGTTGTGGGTACTTATTCAAGATATTCTTCTCACCTTAAATGGTACCCCATAAAGAGTGATCCCTTGCACATCTGAGCTGTATGATATAAATCTTCCTAGCTCCACATCATGTCTGTAAAACATTAAACTGTAAGAAAACGTCTATAGTACATGACATAAAATTTTAGGCTTAACCTTTCTGATGAGAACAAGATGAACCATATATAAATCACATGGGATGACTCCATACCACTTACCCTATGCGATAAATACCTGATGCCCCATATACGACCATCATGGGATGCCACCTCCCCCACCCACCATGGGATGAAGCACTACCATTGGGGGTAAAAATTCCACATATTTGAACTTTTCATGAATAATCTCCACACCATCTATCCTCACTAGGGGATGAGACACCCACAATAGGAAACTTCCATGTGTAAGCTGAAAATTGACCTTTATCTTTATGGAAAAAACTCACCACTTTAGGTAGCTTCCACACATAAGTCCCACACAATCCCCCATTAATACTCTTCAATGAATCGTGCATACTTAACACATAATGTTAAATAGCATCGAACAGTTCGGTCACATGACCTGAAACCACGACATCGAACTATGTGGGTTTTGATCCATATAAATTGTGTATGTAGGATTCCTCCCTTAAGGTCAATCATGAAATTCCCCTAAGTGTGAAATATTCCCTCCTTGGGACAAATTCCAATAATTTGCCTCAACAGGACATTGTTATTCCCCACCACAAGATGTTAAAATTGTGCCTTAATCCATCTTAATATAACATTCTAGTCTATCATTCTGGTGTGAAATCTTCCCTCCTAGGGACACACTCTATTGATCCATATCAATAAGATATTATGATCTATGACTATAATACGTTAATCTCATGCCTTGAACCATCTAAACAGGGTGTTCTAATCTATCTACACAATTCATTAAACTCATGACTTTAACTATCTCAAAAAAATTATAATCTATCCCCACAAGACATTAAACCTATAATCAACCTATCCCAATAATACTTTAACCCGGTGCATGTCACCAAAAGACATGAAATTCATTTTCTGCTCTATAATCCACACACCATGCAATAACAATGGGATAAATGAGTTAAAAATCCTTGGAAGACCTATTCCCTTGGAATTAATTACCTCATGAATTACAAATGATTCCTTGGGTTCCATACCTAAGATACTTCATATGGATTCCCTACAAAAGTGGAATAATTTACAGGTACCCATTATACCCAATGTCATGACATGACCGGATGAGCCCAATGTGACTACTCACCTTGACCCAATTATTTTTCCCTATCAAGATAGAATCATCATAATTAACTGATGAACACATGGATATGGAATAGGGAATGAGTTCCATGAAGATGACTGAATCTATAAGGGATACCTAGACTAGGTGATGAGCTCCAAGGAGGAATCCATGGAATGAAGAACTAGCATCACAACATACTATTTAGATCAACTAGAAGAAATTTATAATGAATGTGATAAGAGCTGCCCAGATTTAGAAAGTGGGAATGGGGGGAAACAGAAGTAGTTTATGAAATACTGGAAGACCTGATGAAAGATATAGAAATAAAAAAATAGTTAACATGAATTGAAACTTGTGTCATCTACCACGGGCATAAGTATCATTAGAGGTATCAACATACTTACATGCACTAAATTATGACATTTGGTGCAGGTCCAACCAAGGAATTAGTGGACCCCACATGAAACTTACTTGTGAATTGGGGAAGTTAACATTGGGCATCCTCAGTCGGAGAATCATCAACATGTATCCTTATCCACTCCATGAAGTTTAGAAGATGTTGGGGCACTTGGCATCACCTTTTATGTACTTATAATGATGATTGAATCTATATTTCTTACAGAATAAATACATAGGAATATAGAAACACATAACTCATAGGCATTGGCATAGGAGGGACCTTGATGCCGCAACCTCATATAAATATACTTCTACTAAGGATTCCACTTCATATATAGATGTCAGCCACCATCAACGTATCTCTCCCTCTATGATCATATATAGGAGTGTGATCGACACCTTGGTGTTATGATTTGAGTTGGAGGGGGCCATTCCTACTATAGATATGGCCCACCAGAACCCAGAGGAATTAATGTAGTATCAACACCACCACACTCAAGGACAGTGCAGAGTGAAATCACCCCTTTAGAATAATGAACTTATTTGGGGTTCTCATCCCATAGATGGTAAATGACTCTCTCTCCTATGAAAATGAGGTATGGGATTTTTGAGTCATACCTCTAGCAATTACCACATTAGAGCTGGATAAGAGGGATCCTAATAGAACTCATCAACACTAGTATTGAGTGATCCCCCCGGCCACAGAATGGGTCGACTTCACCGCCACTCCATCATCCCCAGTCGATATCACTTGACACTAACGTTAGGGGAAAGCCTAATAAACCACCAGATAAAGGGTGTATCCTATGGTTCATTCATACCATTCCACTTACATTGTATCATTCCAGATCCCTATAATTTGTGAACAAGGATATATCATTCCTTGATTTGGATCGAGACCCCATCCGCCTCATAGGTAGGCTTGGTTGACTATCTCAGTCACCAACCCCACTGAAATCCATTATTGGCCACCCTGTGATAAAGAGAATCTATGCAGAGGTCCTTTTGGTACTAATACCAGCCAGTATGGTGGTCCTCTACTTGCTCCCTCTATCCCTCATGGAGGTCCTCCCCATGTTCCCAACAATCAATGTGGAGGACCTCCCCTCCCCACCACCAATCAGTACATAAGTCCTCCCTATTACATTGCTAATTTGGGTGGAGGTCCTAACCAATCAATTAATTATAACTACAGAGGCCCTCCCTACATCTCCATTAACTAGTATGGAGGTCCTCCCCATGCTCTCAAAGATAAAATAATGGGTCCTCACTTCACTACCAACAATCAACATATAACTACTCCATGTGCCGAATACATACCCTACACTGAAGAACATTTTCAAGCAAGAGGGAGAAAATCATACTTTAGAGTCAAAACCGTATAAAGAACTATGTATTCATTGGACTCTTAGATTATGAGGCAATGGAAAAATTTATGATGGTACCTTCACCCTTTCTACCAGATTCAATCACATAATCTGAACAATTAAAGCTCACCATTTTGGAAGTTGAGGCCCACAGGATCCCCAGATACCTCCACAGATACGTTCTGGTGGAGGATGTTTCTGACCCCTTCTGAGGGATCATATTTTAGATATATCCATCACTGCTAGTTTCTATCCTCTATACCTCTGTATAAGAAGTTGGAGAGATAACAGGATCTCGGATGATGCCCTAAAACAATGATTATTCTATAGATCCATGGATGGTCATCGCCGCTCTCTCTCATTATGTAGTGGTTAGAACCCTATCCTATATGGACATAGTCTTGAAGCTATACCCATTCCCAAGAGAAATATCAAAATTTAGTGACCATTTGACCTACATAGCACCCCATATGATAGAGATGTCACATAGTAGGTTTAAATCAGTATGGAAAAACAAATCTCAGACTATATAATTTAGAGCGTGGGGTGACTAAGAGTAATAAAATTCCCCTCAGTAAGAGAGAACGCGGGAGGTTCTCATCACTGGCCAGCTATCAATTGTGTTATGGAAACCTGCAGCTTCAGAAATTGAGATTCCAAAGTCCATTTCAAGGACTAGTTACATTTTTCCCCTAGATTATCTATTTACTACTTCACTTCCTCCATGATAGTTAGTTGGCCTACTCAGGAGGGCATGAGCACATCAATTCCATTGACCAATAGTGTATAAAAGCTGAGATTATAGTGCTTCCAGTAGCTCAAAACATTGAGGCGTGTGGAAACAACCATACCATTCAACAAACTTGTTTCAAGATCCACACATTGAACCAATGAGTAATGGATGAAGTGAAAATTATAAGGACACACACCTCGGAGCAGCTTCTTTCCCCCATCCTCACGGCGGCTAGGGTTTATTATCTCTTGTTTCCCTTTCCCCCGGGTCGGGCTCATTCCTGCAGCGACTTCCTCTGGGTTTGATTCAGCGTAGGAGTGTGTTGGCGACGGTGTGGCATGGTGGGGTTCTGGTGCTGTCATTGGCTGTTCTTGGTGACATCATGACCCTTCTTGGTTCGTTGGGACTCCCTTTGGCGTCGGAAGCTCACCGCGATGCTTGGATCGAAGCGACTTTATTTGGAGCAGCTGGATATAGAATCGGGGGCTCCCTGAATTGGTCCAGCGCGGTCTAACGACGTCTATGGCAGGCATCCAGTCTGGGTCGACAATGGATTTGGAGCGGATCAGAGGGGGGTGGTCCTGGTTCCTGGAGTTTTTTCTTCTTCTTCTTGTTTTGAGGTTTTGAAGGTCTGTTGGTTGGTTTGTGCGGTGTCAACATCACCGGTGTCTCCCTGCTCCTCCCATGTTGGACTCTGCCTCTTCCTGCGAATGGGTGGGGTTGTCTGCGGATGGCAGCAGGGCTGCTCTCAGGTGGTATTCTGGTGACTGGTGAAGGTTCCACGACACGAGCTCTCAGTTCGGGATCTACATATTTTGAAGCTTGATGATTATTTTGGTGGATATCAATTTCATTTGTTGCAGTTTCTTGTGGAATGGTTTGATGCTGAAGGTGGGGAGTCGGTGCTGCCAGATTTGACTACATGGAACAAGTCTCATAGTATAACTCAGAGCTGGCCTTTCATCATTGCAATGCTCTATGGATTTGGTTTTTGAGAGGGTATGGCGTTTTTTCATTGGATCAGGCATGTTCTTTGACACAGGACACTTCCTTGCCATATTGCTTTGCAACGATGAAAATCCTCATCATGTTATATGCTGGGGAGGGGAAGCTCCATGTTTACAGTCTGGTTTTACTGTTCTATTCTTAATGTGTGTTTTGTCTTAAGTCCATGAATTCAGTTTGGTTTCCCCCTTCCTCCCTTAAAAAGGGCTTTCATAATAATAAAAAAATTAAGGACTTTGGTCCGTTGGATGAATGGATGTAATGGATGAAGAATATCCACACATACATATTAGAGGTCGGAGACAAATTGATACTCTCTATTTCATCCCTATATTATAATGGTCTAGAAACTTTTTAGATGAGGGAAGTTACCCTCCAACAACTATCATGGTGAATATGGTTTTTTACTGACCTTCTAAAGGATCAGAGGAACAAAACCACCAAAACAAGGAATGACATGTAAAATCCTTTTCATGTGGTAACACGTTACCAGGAAAACCCTTCGAGAGGAGTCCTCACCCATCATCATAGGTAGGCACTCTGACTCAGGTGTCCCTATAATGAGGCATTACTTCCTACCCATCATTATCTAGATATGGGATTGGTACATAGAGAACCTTAAAAATTAGTTTAGGTCAAAACAAAATAAGAGACAGAACCCACGATAGCTGCCATGATACAATATATCAATGAATCTAAAATTTTCACCACCAATATCATTGGTGAGCAGTGCCAAGATTATGGAAATGCCCTAAGGGACCCCATCTCTCCCTCATTTGAGAATAAATTCTTCCTTATTCAGATACCACAGTTTGATCATGGTAGACCTATGAATCTTGTCAGTGAAAAACTTGTGGGATATGGAATGTGATAGAGTTATCAGTCATTGATCCCGCCGAGCAGTGCGATTACCCACATTGGGATCATGGCTACATTACTCTCCAAGTTTATGAGACTTTTAATGTATTGGTATCCAAAGAACCTCACCAGAGATGTTTTGATAGCTTCACTCACTACTCTCCTCAAAAACCATAGAAACATGGTAGGTGGAAATCCCACTTGATGGAATATAGTACTTGGTTTGGGTGACAATGTATCACCACCCCTCACATTTGGAAATCATATTTTCATCACATTCAATGATCTGGGTGACCACTTTTAGTACTTTAACCCATTTACATCAAGGTGTATACCTATGTTGGTGACCCCAGAATAGTAGGAGGTTTCAAAGATCCGATGGTTTGTTCAAACACTAAAACTACCTACATTTTTCAGGTACAACCAGCTTCCCATAGGGTCTATTACCAGTTGGGAGGATATTTAATAATGTATACTATAATATTTCAGCTTCATCACATGTGAGATAAGTATCTCCGACCAATTCAAGTGAAAATAGTGGCCTAATGAGCGAGTCACATACATTTTCACTCAGTGGAAAGGCCTCACATATTCACTAGACATAACTTTATCCCTATAATAGTTGATTATAGTGTGTGTGGGGAATGTTAAGAGTGATATGGTCCCTACCATAATCACTATGAACTACAAAATCGTTTTCCAGAAGTTCTCTAAAAAGGATCAATATCCGTACAAATCCTTACAGTATACTAGAAAACAGTCATGCACATTTCCCCTTCAAGCTCCCATGAAAATGCCTGAAATTGTAGAGACTACTACTATTATGCATGAAGTGGTTTTTGAGATGGTACACCTATTGATTATTTTATAGAATATCCTCACTGAGTGTAGACCTACCAAGAACATCCTCACACAGCATAGAACTTCCATGCACCACCTCACCAAGAAAATATGCATAGATGTAAAAATGTAGCTCCAATCCTAGTCAAGGTCAGGCTCCCAGTGTTTACTTCCCATACATAAGAAACTAAACCTATTTCCTCAACAATTCATAGGTCTTAGGTTATTTCATTAGTGATCTATATAATAGAATCCTAAAATATGAAAACAGTATGAGGCCCCAAGATGCCAGACTTATTGACTTCCTGGTCATTTCTCATTCCACAGGATCCTCAGACACACCATCAATGAATGCTTCATGTTCAAAGATTGGTTATATGAAAAAGTGGGATATTCATTATTCATGTTGGGAGATATTATATATAGGTGATTCATTTCTCCACCAACCCCGATTGGGACAGTGATGGATCTGTTGAGTGGAAACATACGCCCAGTGGTGGGATGCAAATATATGATGATTGGTTGGTTCATAATAGGTTGTTTTTAATCATAGTATCATCCATGAATATTTGAGAAATTCAAAACCTCCTATGGTTATTGAACCCTTTATGGCCATGGCCTTCACATCATCAAAATATCCTCCCATATCTCATAAGAATAAGCACCAATGGTGCAAGGAAAATCAGTGTCCCCTACCGGTGCATAATCTATCTTTAAATCATGGAGATTTCATGACCCCTATGTTAAGAGATCCTACCAGGATCCTCCAAAACAAGGAATACCCCACCAATGATAAGGAGTAGTATGCCTCTATGAATGTCTTCGATCTGGTAGACTACTTCACGTCACTCGATAGTGGGGGATTTCATGCAAACACATTGGGTACCTCTGGCCAATGCTATCAAAGAAAAGGATGAGGACACTTGAAGTACCATAATTATCAGGATAGTGCCTCAAACTGGGTCATACATGCTAATAAGACCAAGTAGTAGTTTTTTCAATGAGCTCATCAAGAACTATCCTCCCTATATGATCTATCAAGTATGCCTCCATAACTGACTGTGTTGATTTACTATGTCTCTATGTTGTCACCTCACCCTGATCATCTATGTCTATTCAGATCCCAACGACGTCTAATATATGGTAAGATAGAATTTGTTGAGAGTATTCTCGGTAGTCAGCATCAGAATATATCCATCACTATTCATACCCCAATAGTTAATCTAGAATCAATAATTTCACCCCTAGATAAGATGAAACACTCTTCGGAAAAATATATACCCCAGGCATGAAATTACAATGTATTCGAGAACCTTTCTAGCCTACATATAATGAATTAATTCTAGGAGTCCCTCCTTTTATCAAAATAAAATTTCAAGGCCCACATAGAATCATTGACAATACCTCTCTTGTTTTAATATGAGGTAGATACCACAAAGGTAAATTATACATATGATGTTGCAAAAGAGGAATTCCAACCCACTATCTCATTTTCTTGGGATGAGGGTGGCATCATCATGTAGGGGAACATATTCCCATTGTACATCATAGTCTAGTTAAATAGCATGGAAATCCACCACTACCTATTGGATATTAGTTTCAAGATCAACCTCATCCCAAACCAGAAACTCTATAAGCTTGGACCAAAAAATAATATATGAATCCCTCTAACGTAATGATTTAGGGCTATGATACAAGTTAGTAGACACTGTATGGATTGGATCAGCTGAAGTCCCAATTCATGAGATTATTATTAAGCACTGAATTCACTGTACTCTTATAGGTTACAACCTACAATGCGTAATTTGGTAGAAGAATCACCGACATATTTTCTCATACTCTTACACTAGATAGACCCAACTAACACCAGAATCCCCTACTACTATATACTACCAAAACTTTCACCCAATGATCACCAATCCATGACATGAACAACTGTTCTACAAAGAAATGTCTTAATTAATGGAGTCCAAATCTCCACCATTGTTTTGACATCATGAATGGACCACATGGTCAGATTATGGATGGAATTTAATCGAATGTTTCCATCTCTATAGTTTCAATGGGGCAGGAATCTCTCATAAAGGATTTCATGTATGAAAGAGTATACACTAGTGCTTCCCCAGAGTTGAATGGACTATGGGAGATACCTTCTCCCACAGAGTATCATGTTTCAGATAATACAGAATATTTAGAAGATTCCCCTACCCCTATTTGAAAATGAGTTCTCCACCACCATTAATGTGATTACCCTGGTGAACCTTGGTATCGAGGAATATCTAATACTAATGTTGATCCATTCATCCATATCTTTGGAATGGAATGGGAATTATATGGACTTTCTAAAACAGAATTGTGATTTATTTTCATCGAGCTATGACTAGATGTAAAGACTATACGCTCATGTTATTGTTCCCCATATTTTCATCCCATTGATAAATCTCAAATTCAAACTGCCCCTAGAAAGATGCACCCTTATCATGGGTCTATAGACAAGGCTGAAGTTGGAATGGTTATCAAAGGAATCATTGTCAAGGATGCATAATACCCCTGATGGCTATCCAACATCATCTCCTCCTGAAAGAAAAAATGGGTAGATTAGAGACCACATCATATTTGGGGACCACAATAGCCATTGTCGAATGGCTGATTTTCCCCTTCTGGTGATAGAGTTGTTGATCTATGTTAGGGTAGGGTTCTAGGACCTCTCTTTCATGGATGGATATTCTGCGTACAATCATAACTAGATGAACCCTAAGGATGAGGAGTCCACCAAATTCAGGGTTCCTCAAGGGACATTCTACTATCATGTGATGTCCTTGAGAATGAATAATGAAATAGCCACATGTCATACGTCCATGAACCGCATCGTCAATCTAATTCCCAATATATTAGTGGAATTCTATGTGGACGATATTTTGGTCAAATGTCTCCAACGGCAGGACCATCTCAGATACCATAAGAAAGTGTTTTTCTTCCTCTACTCCTGAAACTAGAAGAAGAACCCCTTGATGTTCAAAATTGGGGTTACCTCTAGTAAGTTCCTTTGTTTCATCAAATGATACAGAGGAGTTGATATCGACCCAAATAATATCAAGGCCATAAATTAGTTTTCTCCCCTAACCAATCTATGGGATTTGTGGGGTCTCCAAGGCCACATAGCCTATATACACTAATTTATAAAAAAAATATCCAATAAGTTTCATTCCTTCTCAAGTAGTATAATGAATGTAAATTTTTTGTAGATATATGAGGAATTCCATACCATGATTAATAATATCAATTATTACCAGCTATAAACTTCAGTTTTGATTCCACTCATTTTAGGGAATCCTTTGTTACATTACATGAAAACCCCAAAATCGTATATCACTGAACTTAAAGCCCAATAAAACAATGATGGAATTGAAAAAGAACTACATTATCTTAGTTACATGATCTTTGACATGAAGGCCAAATACACTCATATGGATAAGAGCTTCCTCAGACTGATTTTTTTTAGTGAAAAGTTTGTACCATTATTTACGGAATCATTATATAAAGATGTTTTTTTGAGTGGAAATGTTGATGTGTATTCTCAATCAACCCATATTTATTGGATTATTAGAATTCTAGGTGGTGATCCTATAGCAGTTCAACATTAGGTTATTCCAACAAAATGATATCCAAGGGAAGGAACTTACAGATTTCCTTGCTACACATCCATTCCCAAAAGAACTACCCCAAGATATTGATTTTCTAGATGACTCTATCCACTTAGTAGACTAGGATATTAAAATGTTGGAAGATGAATTTTGATGGTTCCTTGTAGATCATGACCAGTATAAGGTTCAACAATCTAAAGCTAAAAAAACTAGGAATATAGATCATCTTCATGACTTGATCACATTCTATCCTTCTTTACTCAATAATCTTATCAGAAGGATACACTAATAGTGAGGCATAGTATTACGCACTCAGTATTAGTATCTATTTAACCCTCAATATTTATGTCCCCCACTTTTATGTGAAGTTAGAATCTAAGTTAGTAAGAAAATTGATCAATGGTAATTACATCATCATAAAGAAAGAGCTCATGCCCCTACTAGAGCGTACTCAACAACTGATGGATCAGTTTCTCCCTCATCCATAAGAGACTCATGTACCTAGGTTATGGAATTATTGAGTGGATGCATTGGAGAGTTTGGGTGCTTCTATCATAGAACTTGACCAAGATGATCTGGTAATTCATTTGGAACAATGTAGGGTCATCACCCCCACCATTTTCGATGATGATAACCAGTAAGTAAACCAACTGGCTGTCAATACTTCTATATATGGACACATAGGTTCCCCCAAAACATATAAAATGAAAAATTAGAGAAGTACATTTTTTGAGTATCTCTATTGTGTAATTCTCCATCTAGGCCGAGCCAAGAATAAATGTATCTGCTGGCATGCAGTGCATTTTAACCTCTAGAGTGGGTCAAAAATTAAGAAAACCCTCTATAAGAAAGGGTTTAGTGGAATTATACTCTTTTTAATTTAGGGAGAAAATATACCATGTGTTATATAATAGTACAATACTGGGTAATGTGGTTACCATCAGGTAGGATTGATGCCCTCCCACCATATTTCGTGGTTATGCAACATTTTTCCCACTATGGTCCACAACTGTATTATGTTTTCAATGAGGTGTCATGAATTTCCAATAAATTCCAACTTTTTTGAATCAACCACCTGATATTATCCATACCATAAAGTACTATTGGACTATTTTTGTATGGGGACATGATTTTGTGGGAACATACAATAATACAACATCTCTCTAGCGCAAGTTCAACTTGACCAAAAAAATCTTAGTCAAGAATATAAAATCAGTTCCCCTTAAGGAAGTCAAATCCCAATCCTTGATAGAGTTCATGATATCCAACATCATCCATTTATTCTTATTCAATCATGCTATTCCCACTAAAAAAACACCAACATATATGGTTTTGAGATGAATAAATTGTATGCCAAGTACAATATCTGGTCCAACTATACCTCACAATATCATGAGTAGGAAATTAGGAATATTGACTTATTCAACAAGAACCTCTCATAAATACAAGAAAAAAATGGTGGTTTAGTAAATAATATTTGGTTTTACAAGCTCCCCAACACCCTTTAGGCCTATATAATAATGGATTATATTTCCACCCAGGTGACCCTATACTCTTTGGTGTATGGAACAATGGAAGTCTTTCCCATCGAGGTTCAGTTTTCATTTCAACAAACAGTTTCTTATAACTAGAAAATTCTATATAGAATGATAGATTTCCATCATGATGAGTTATAAAACCTTGAATAAAATAGGATCTAGGCATTACAAAATCTAGAGAGGCACCAGAACTGTGTTGGGAGAGTGTTCAACAATAAAATTCTCCTTCACTCCTTCCATCAGGGTGACATGGTATTAGCTCTCAGAACATTGATGATTCCTAAAAAATACACTAAATTTGTATCTAAAATGGGAAGTAACTTACATCATCTCTAAGGTTATTCCAATGGATCATACTCTTTGATCACCAAGGATAGAGGGAATACCACACCTCCCACCAACGCAATGTTTCTCAGGTACTAATTCATTTGAGGAGACCCTTTGTTCCATGAAACAATACCTGAAAATATTTTCAATGGTCTAGGTAGTATGATATTAAATTATTTGAAATGAGTCCATGATTTATGACCTTTATATAATAGCATACCCATGTTCAAAGCAGTTTGATATTAATTTATTTTCAATTGGTCAAAGTTATGTGACCTTAAACTATAGTAACATTGGTCTGAACACCATGAAATTAAAATAAAAATCAAGATCCAAGAATTATGACCATGAAATTATTGCATCTTCTATATATTGGGCCTTTTGAATTTAAACTAATGAAAACCATAGTCTGATCTGTGTAGTTTTAAATAATAAATCATAATTTCCTTGACGGGTTTCATTAAACTACGATCTTAACACATATTAAACCATGATTTCTCATACAATAGGTATGTGAAGATCCAAAAATTACTACCATGTATACAAATGAAATTCTTCATACAATAAATATGGGATGAACAAAAAACCATATCCCACTTCAAATCGTGATTCCTACTATAATATAAGATTAACCAAAACCAACGTTCTCATCATAAAATGTTAAACTATAGCCTTATCCCATTTAATAAGCATGATACACCCCACAAAACTTGTGCAACTCCTCAATTCCCTAATTAGAGAGGATTTCCCCAAGTTCTTTTGTTGTTATTCTACTGCGACACCTTCTATAACAACATGTTTCTTGATTCCCATTCCCATGGTATACGTTTTGACACTCAAAATTTCCATCTTTGATCCACCCCTAAATTTACCAACCATTCACGCCTAGACACTTTTATGGTCTAATAATTACAACATTAAACTAGTTTTTTTTTCTTCTTAAGGCCTTTGTGTGGTTTGGGCCTTCCATGGCTCCATTCACTCTTGGTTTTACTTATTTTGTGACACACAAATACGATTTGGAGAAACATCTTCTGAATCCAAGCATCTTGAATTTAATATATTTTCTACCTATACTGTATTCCAATATTTTTGACCTTAAATTATGTTCTATATATTTCATGTTACTTATGTGGTATATGTGATTTTATACCTCTTTCATGCCATGAAAATTCCCATGAAATGAACGTTTCTCTAGTAAGAGCATCATGACATTAAACAATTATCCCATAGTCCAAGCATCATGACTTTAATCATTTTTCCACAGTCTATTCCATATGACCTTTAACTATATGTAATTGGAATTATGATCACTTCATGTGGTGCATCGCCTCCTTGGCTCTTTTCATTCCAGTTTATGACTCCTTTTCACCACATGAAAAACCATTAAGACCCCACCTCTACAGTCTAAGTTCTATAAATTTGAATTAAGAGAGCCGTGATCCAAGAATTATGACCCTAAACTATGTTCATTCTCTATTAATTCACATGGTTTTCCTCATACTTAGTGATTCAACAATCCTTTTCCTCCACCTCTATCTAGAACTAATTGTGGCTCGATTACCATTTCCATGGGATACATAGTCATACCTAAACATTATATCATTGGGACCAACTACAGATTAAACTCAACATTTTTTTGTTACCCATGGTACGATCACCCGAAAAATGTCCAATGGGAATCCTCTTCATGTATAATACCCATTAATTTTCCCCGACCCATTAGCAGGATGAGATGGCCTTATAACCCTTCATTAGGAAGAAGAGGACAAGAAAATTGATCCGCAAGCCCCACCAACATCCTTACCACATAGCGTTAAATGATATCCACACACTATATAAAACTGGGATGCCCCATAAGACAAATATGGGATTAAATAAGACCAAAATCCTAAACACATGATGTTAAATTGTAGCCTAACCTCAATAGAAATTGGGATGCCTCATATCCTAATGTGAGATGATTTAGTATCCTCATTCGAGATGATAGCCCCTAACAGCATTGAATACCTATAGTGAAACCTTCTAGTACTATATGTATCGCAATTCCCTTTCTCATGGGAAACATAGTGACACCCAGATATTTTATCTTGGTCCCATCCATCTTTATCAACTTAATGTAGGTTCCTCTCTTCCCTAACGGTATGGGGTTGACCTGGGGTATGGTTTTCAAAGTCTTTGTGTCACTAAGGGTTTTTCTTTTCCATATTTCACATTGGGTTGTCACTCATTATTAACATTAAATCCCCTTTTAGGACACCCTTTCACGTTTTGATAAATGATATATGACCATAAACCAGAAACCACCACGATAATGTGATCTCTATGAATTTGAACATGCTGAATCTATAGTTCGAGTTGAATTACTCTAAACTACAAATCTAAATGTCCTCAGTGTTGGGAATTAATCTTTATCATTACCCTATATGAAAAATTTAGGATTCCTCAAATTATGAGAATTGAATGATGGTAAACATCCTCAATGCATGACGAAAAATTATAAACTTACCACATATAAAACTCGGATACACTATGTGACATGAATGGGATAAAAAACACCATGTATAAAATCAAGATGCATCATAATGCAAGATGGATAAATTTTCTAACCATAGGATGATGGATTTGGTTTCCTATAACAAACTTATGTATACTTCATTACAACCTTTATTTATATTTCTGATTACTAATAATCCTCTAATCACATAAATATTGTGTTTATTTATAACATAGTATATTATAATGTCATAAGAGTAGATATTTCACTAAAATTTCATAACAGTTCCCCGCTATGATATGAACCTGAACGTGCTACGACTTATATGTTCTATATGTGGATGATATCATTTAAGGGGAATATATGATACATTCTATTAGGGGTGGAGACTCATAGGACATTGATGCAACTTCTCATGGTGTAAGCCATTGGTAATATCCCGTGTAGAATATTATGAGAACATGATTCACCAGTAAGAAATCCACATTTATATGAGTTATTGGATATTACTATATGCAAACATTTGTATTGGTAAATATACATTATGATTATTATTAATGAGTATTATGAGTTGTGTAATTTGATTTATTGATGAAAATCGTGATGACATATTTTTTCGGTGAGGTATGATATATTGGGTGAATCATAAGTAATATTTCATTAATGAATAATGAGAGAAAGTATTTGTCCCTTCTATTATTTAATGGAAGATGATATCTCATGCCCTTTTATGGAAATTAAATAAAATAAATAAATACAAGGCCATGGTGTTCTATAGGGAGGTTCAATTTCCAAGTAGTCAAAGAGAGAAACATCAAGAACATAGGTTGATGGCACCAAAATGAAACCTACTTGGTTATAGATATCATGATTAAGAGATTATGTTTCACAGAATGCATATGTATGAGGTATCATTTCATTTGGGTATAACATTATTTCTCTATGGGTTCCTTGGTGTGTCTCTAGACACTATCCTTGTACTTTAGACTACGTTACTTAATGATGGTAAGAATTAGTATTAGAGGGTCACACACTAAGTGTATCCAAAATATGAGTTAAATAATATATTATTATGTATTATTTAGAAAAATGAATAAATATTATTTCTGGATGTGGTTTAATAATTATTTATGTTTTCATGATCAAATAAATATATTTATTTTCTATTTAATGAATATAATATCTATATATTTATTTTTGAATAATGTAATGATATTTATTTAATAGATAAACAAACATTATTCAAGGAAAAATAAATAGTATGGGTGAATGGAAGACTAAGTTTTAGGTTTTATGAGAAATAATAATATGGATTATTATTTGATTAATTAATATTCAATTTTATTCACACATGAAGTGAATGTCGAGAAATATTATTATTATTATTATTATTATTATCAGGCATGGGGTTACTTATGAATTAAATAAGTAATTAAGTGAACTTGGGAAATTATTTTATTTTAACCCTAGTGATATATGAAACCTATTATATTATGTTCCCTATAGTTAATTTATTTTTTTCTGTTGTGCAAAACAGATTTGGAGAATCCTCTCAAGCCCTAGAAAGATCCCTTCTCCAAGAAAGATCCCTTCTCCAAGAAAGATCCCAAGAATGGAGGGAGATCTTCCTCTACTAGATCAAGGAGAACATTTTATAAATATTTTTCATAGAGATCAAATGTGGATGACAAAACTGGAAGGATCTTCCATGCCAGCACCCTGATATTACTTCTAGGATTTATAGAGATTCTTAGAACATGTTTGGATCACCACTAGTGGGAATCAACACTTTATTCCATCATCTCAAGGATGTTTCAATGTAGATCAATTTCTTGATTCATAAATAAATAATGAATTACATCAAGGTAATTCTTAATTAATGAAATTTATTATAAATAATAAATGATGATCCTCACCATGGTTTAGGAATTATATGTGTTGTGTGATTTCTTTGATTCAATTGTGTTGATCATGGAATTTATGACCTGGTAAATTTTGGATTGATCATTGATAATGACAAAAAACAAATGTTGGGTAATTCCCATCACACACTTCTGATGTGCCCACAACATTCAACTGGTATCAAAAGGGATCAAATAATAATTTATAATTATTTAAATATTGGTTATCTATTTATACATTTTTAATTTAGTTTTTAATTCATGTGTAATTATTAATTTAATCCAAATTTTGTAATATTCGTATCCCTCATTCTTTTCTCCTAGATCTAATTAATATGATTAATTTTATGAATAAAATAAAATTGAGGAACTCAACCGGAGTTTCCAAGTATTCTGGCTGGATTCAATAGTAGTACACAACATGTAACCATAGTTATACTTCGTGTTGTTGTGTTCAATTCATCTAGAAATAATTCGGAATTTTTTCACGCAAAGGATTGTTGACACATAGATTATTTATTTTGTAAACATTGTGTTAACTAGGAAATCCTTGTTCACTATCAGCTAAAGTACACGCCATGTATCCGATATACATGGTGTGTAGTCCTCTTAAGTTGTAGAGAGTCCATGTATTTCGTACATGACCTTCATGACTGGTGACCATGTAATTCATGTATCACATAACTATTATCTCTTTGGACATTACATGTACTCTATTTTATGAGGTATGACTTAAATTCTGAGTCCGAAGGTGTGTGACATGGATAGACGATGAGATGTACACACTATGTGCTCACTTGTACATGTTTTGTACTTATAGAAAATCAAGATGATTTTAAATATTTTTTATTATACTATGAAAACCTTATTGACATGTTACTGTGAGTGGTCAATAATTTTATAGGATACACAATTCGATGGGTTTTTATATATATATGTGATTGTGTGTTCTTAATTAATAACTATGTAATGTTCATCTCTGCATATGATGTATGAGTTACATTATAGTTGTTACTCTATGTGAATTGAAGAATAACATGTGATTGAAAAATAATATCATTCATGTAATCACTAAGGTGAAGTTCCCTTCATGAAAGTATGTGTTATGTCATGTATTCCATATGCCACTAAAATTAAATAGTAAATGAGAATAATATCTATTGGGTAGAATCATATGGGTATTCTCCATGTTTCCTCCATTGTACATTTATGTCCATTGTTACTTTTTAATAAATTTATTTAACTATTTGGGAATTATGATTGATGATAATCTCAAGGAAATTTAGAAGATAATTAAGATAAAATAATTTATTAATTTAATAATATAATTAATTGATTCAAGAATGATTTATTATAAATAAGAATGATTATGAATTGAATGCTAGATTAATTAAATACGTAATTCATTGCATGTACGTGTATGATCCTGAGCATAGTTTGAACCTTTTAGGTTATTAGTCTCATTTTATTAATTTTATTACTACAGTTGATTGTTTTCCTATGTTCTTTATATCATCTTATTATATAAGGGCCAACATAACCATTGTTTCATTTAGGAAAATCATTTCCCCCTCACTTACATGTGAGTAAAGACATATTTAATAGATGGAGCTCCTATGCAAGTGGATATGGTTAAATTTTGGATCCAAGAAAATACCAATCTTAGAGAGATACATATGCGGATAGGTGGAAATATGTAAGACAAAACTTAATTGGTTCAATGCATTTTCATATAGGTAAACATTTAGTTTATCAACTTCTAGATAAACTAACCATTAGTAAATATCATTATCATACCACTTTATTATTTTATTTCTGTCAAGTTTCATTGTTATTTCATTATGGATGTTTTTTCATGATCACATAATTTAATAGATTAATGATCATGCAGTATAGAACTACAATAAACTAGAATATGTATAAAAATTATCCAATACATGGTTAATAAATTAATTTAACACACACAATATTAAAACACATGCGATAAATATAATAATTTTAAATATATATATATAAAAGGGTAAAATACCCAAATAATATGTATTAAGTAGGTATAGCCTTCCCCTACCATAGTTAAAATCAAACCATAGTTCAAAGTGATTGACCATTAAATGTTTGGGTGATTTCAATTATTGGGGAATTATACAATGTTGTTTTGGGTAAACATAACTTAGTTAACATCAAGGGTTGAATGAAAAAGTAGGACTTGGAATCACTAATAGGTAAGGGATGAGGAAATCCAATTAAGGATTTTAGGATTGGGGAGTCCAATTAGTAGATCAGGGAACACTGAGTTAATGTATTTTGTATTTGTAATTCCAACATAAAAATATTCAAGTTTCCTAGACAACCAATGTTGTGGTAATGAGAAAGTGGATATGAATCCTTACCACTTGAATATCCAAACAAAAGTATATTCTGAAGCCAATAGTGACAGATATTGGGTTTTGATAAAATTGTAGGAGATTAATAAATATAATATAAATTTATTTGTCCAAATTTATGAGATAATGTCCTAAAATGTATACAAATATTCTTTTATGGAAAAAATATTAAAATGACTTCAAACATATCATTATCATCCATAATTGATAAGGAAAACCTTCCCACCGACACAAATTTCCAAGAATAGCGAGGGCACATATGTGTTATCCTTCTCTAGGAAAAGAAATTATGTGTGTTGGAAGAACCCTTTCCTAAAGCACTTAGTAATGAGGCTAGTGATTAATAGTTTAAAATACTTGAGAATTATTGGAACAATTCCATATATGTTCATTGTTTTAGGCTATCATCCATGTATAATCAGCTTTTGATGCAACATGAGGAAATTGAATCGTATAACATGATGTCTCGCCTTTCAGATATCTATCAATATAAGTTGAGAAAAGAGATATATGAGATATAAAATTCTTTTTTTCATCTAATCATAGAGAGTCTACACAGACGGGATTCATGTATTTATGCTTATTAACTACATTGAATACTTAGACATATTAGGCATTAAATTCCCGAATGAGTTACATACATATCTCATAATCTCATCACATCCAAAGACCATCCCCAGTTTTATTTTAAATTATATTATTACATATAATGAGAAGAGTCTTTCAGAACATCTTACTTTAATTCTATAAGTGCACTACTGGAAACATGATCTTTCCCAACACTTCTATACCAACGGTTTGTAAAAACCGTTGGTATAGCTACTCTTTCCCAACGGTTCATCAAAACCGTTGGGAAAGGGTGTGATTTTAGGCCCTTTCCCAACGGTTTTGATGAACCGTTGGGAAAGAGTACCCTTTCCCAACGGTTCACCAAAACCGTTGGGAAAGGGTGTGATTTTAGGCCCTTTCCCAACGGTTTTGATGAACCGTTGGGAAAGGTTACTCTTTCCCAACGGTTCTCAAGAACCGTTGGGAAAAAGAAGAAAAAAACCAGAACCTATCCCAACGGTTCTGAAAACCGTTGGGATAGACCTATCCCAACGGTTTTGACAACCGTTGGGATATGTTCATTGATTTTTTTTCAGATCTACTACCAGAGAACATTATATAAATCAAAAATTTAAATAATTATGATAATACATATATATATTTATGAAATTATGTTTACAAAAGTGATGTTAGCTTAGTGGTTAAGTCGTTTGATTATAAACGAGGGGTCCTGGGATCAAATCCCAGCGGATGTTTTATTTTTGGAATTTATATACCAACGGTTCCATTACCGTTGGTATAGATTTCATATTACCTATACCAACGGTTTCCAAAAACGTTGGTATAGACCTATCCCAACGGCTTACTTGGCTATGGTTCTCCAAACCGTTGGTATAGGCTATACCAACGGTTTGGAGGCCTATACCAACGGTTCCAAACCATTGGTAAAGGTTAGTTTTCCAGTAGTGGTGGATAAGGACATGGGGTCTGATAAAACTATGGACCTTATGGTGAATAAGAAATGGAATAATAATGTAAATGGGCCCAAGACTCATAAAAAGTATAAAGCTCCCGATAACTATAATTCCAAGAATTATAAGATTTAAAGGCCTAGAAAATAAATGAAGGTAGTATGTTTTGAATGTGGAAAGGCAGAATACTAGAAGAGATATTGCACCTAGAATCAAGGGAAATCGAAACGTTTATTTTTTGTCAATTGTATTCTTTAAATATCTACACCATGGCTGATAGATATATATTTTGGTGATCACATCTATATTAAATGGAGTAACTATGTATATTACAAAATATTACTAGAGGATAGGTGGATATGAGAGATTCCAATGGTAAAAGGATGGATTCTCTATCCATTTGTGACTACAACCAATCATTTCCAATATGAAATATTTTTGTTTTAAAATATTTTTATTATGAACCTACGGTTACCAAAAACATAATTTCTATATCATATATAGGTACAGATGGGTTTATTTTCCTGTTTGGAAATAAAAAGTTGGTTCTGTTATAAAGAAAAACATATTTTGTGGTATGGAAAATTTAAATAACAATATTTTTGTATAAAATTAAAAAGAATAAGTATTGGAAATTGATAACCAATCATGTTAACATGAATCATATAACACCCAACTTTGGCATTACCATGTTGGTCATGTAAATGAGAATCATATGAAAAATATTTTTCATGAAGTTTATTCAGAATAGTCCAAGATAAAAACACCTGATAGATGTCAGGCTTTCTTAGAAGTAAAATGATCAAACCACCATTTTATGGATAGGGTGACAGGTCTATTGAAAATATAGTATTGGTATACACTAATGTGTGTGGACAATTTTCCAGCAGAAGCTCGAGGTGGATATTCATACTTCATAACTTTTACTGATGACTTGAGTAAATATTTCTATGTCTAATTGATGAGGTATAAGTCTGTGTACTTCGATAATTTCATTGTACTCATAAATGAAGTAGAGAATCAAATTTGAATGATAATAAAGATTCTTCGACTAGATTGTGGTGGTGAATATCTTGACTAAGATTTCATTGACTTTCACTGATATTTTTGGATTCTATCTCAACTCACTCCATCATACACGCCATAGTGGAATGGTGTTAGTGGAAGGAGGAAATGTTCCTTGTTAGACATGGTAAGGTCAATGATGATTCATGCAGATCGTCCATTATCCTTTGGGGGATATTCATTACAAATTATGGAATATACATTAATCCAAGTACCCACTAATGTTAAAAATAGAATTCACAGTGAGTTATGGAGTGTAAAGAAACCAATTTTGATACATATAGATATGTATGGGCTTGAAAGGTGTTTGTTAAGGCCTTATTAGGAAACAAACTAGCACCTAAGGGCACAAAGTGTATCTTTATTGGGTATCCCAAGGAACTAAAAGGATACTTCTTATACAACCCCTCAAAAAAGAATATGATTGTCACCAAACATGCCATCTTTCTTGAGATGCAGAACATACTAAAAAGGTATAATGGGATCAAGATTGACATTGATGAATTTGATGTTAAAGATACGCAAGAGTTCTTACTGGAACAGATTTCACAGGTCCCCATGGAATAAGTAGTTCATGGAGAAAAATTACTATGTTAGAGCACAAGGGAGGTAAGAAAACCATATAGATATGGGTCACTAGTCACTAAAGAAGATGACTCATTATTATTTGAAAATGATGGAACACTATTCTAAAAAGAGAATTTAGAGATCTCAATAGATGCATGACGGAACAAATCTATTAATTCTGAAATAGACTCCATGTAACCGAACCAAGTTTGGGTTCTGTTCGATGTGACAGTTTAGGGAAAGCCTTATTTTTAAAATGATTATTCAAGAGAAAAATGGACATGGAAGGTAATGTAAAAACCTATAAATTAAGGATAATGGATAAAGGGTTTTAAGAGGGTTGTGGAATTGACTACGATGAAACCTTTTCACTAGTTTCCATGTTTAAATGCTTCACAATTCTACATACTATAACATCTTATCATGACTACTTGCTATAACATCTTACGAGGACTATGAGATTTTTCATATGGATGTAAAAACTATATTCCATTATGGAATCCTTTAGGAATATGTATATATGGAACAAACCATAAGGGTTTGTGACTCTAGGTGATTCCAACAATATTTTAAAGTTTAAGTGTTCCAATTATGTATTGAAGCAAGCACCTGGGTCATAGAACATTCAATTCAATGAATCCGTAATAGAATTTTGTTTCATTAAGAATGACTGTGATCCATGTGTTTAAAATAGGTTTATATAAATGTATTCATTATCCTAGTAGTATATTTTTATGACATATTACATATTGGAAATGACATAAAAGTCTTACAGTCTATTAATTACTAGTTAAATAAGTGTTTCTCCATGAAGGACAAAGGTGAAGAAGCCTATATTATAGGGATAAAGATCAATCATGACATATACATGAGGCTTCTTGGACTAAGTCAAAGTACATATATTGACTAAATACTAAAGAGACATGGTATGGAACAATCCAAGAGGGGATTGGTTCTAGTGTCACATTGTTTTCCTATTTCTAGTAAATGTGGCCTTAGATACAACAAGGGAAAGATGAAATGTGTAATATACCATATTATTAAACAATAGGATCAATAATCAATTCCATGTTCTGTATTAGACTTGATGTTTCCTATGCATTGAGCATGGTAGGTAGAGATCAAGAAAATCTAGGAGGAAAAAATTAGACTGCTATTAAGACTATACTTAAGTAGTTGAGAAGAACTCACGGTATGTTCTTGGTGAATGGAGGAGGAAAGGAGTTGTTCATCGGGGGTTATATTAATTCTATTATTCACATTGATCATAATGATATGAATTCACAATTACAATATGTTTTCTATCTCAATGGAGGAACTATGAGTTGAAAGATTTCCAAGAAGAAATTTTTTATTAATTCTATAGTGGATTCAAAATATATAGAGGCTTCTAAGGCATAAAATGATTATTTTTCATTTTAGAAAAGTTTATATGTTCTTCATGTACTACCTAAAATTAAATATCTCATCACATTGTATTTTGATAATACTTCAACGGTTTCTCTTGAAAAATAGACAAAGTCACACCAATGGGCAAATAATGCACTCTGTAAGTATCACATATTGAGGGATTTTTATTAGAGGGGTGAAGTTGCAGCAATATGAGAACCCACAGAATAGATCTCGGTGGACACTTGGACTAAATCCATATCTCAATAGAAGCATGAGTATCATGTGAGAGTTAGCGAACTGAAGTTTTTTTTTGGAAATTGGATCTTGTGCAAGTGGGAGAGTGTTTGAGTTGGTTCCCTTTAACCAACTTCTTTTTAATTTATGATAACCTATATTTATAGTTTTTAATATTAATAAACTCATTATTAAATCATTATTTTTATTCTACATAACATAGTATGTGATAATGACCTAAGTGTAGTTGTCACACAAAAGGGTCATAAAAGTTCCCCGCATTGATGAGAACACAGAAGTGCTATAAAAAATTTATTAAATATATTTTATATAGACAGATGATATCATTTGAGGGACACAAATAATGTAATCTATCAATGGTAGGGACTCTTATGACATCGAGGAACCATCTCATGGTGAACGATCTAGGTAGTATCTAGTGTAGGATATTTTGAGAATGAGATCTACCAATTGGAAATCCACATTTATATGTGACATTGGATTTTAATATCTATAGACATGTGTATTGACCCTTAGATTTTTAGATTATTATTAATGGGTATCATGACTTGTGTACTTTGATATATTGACAAATACAGTGATTCCATGCTTTCAAGGAGAGGTAATATATGTTGGGTGCGTCACGAGTAATATTACAATAATGAATAATTCTTGAAATAATTTTCCATTCTATTATTTAATGTAAGTTGAAATATAATGCCCCTTAATGGAAGTTATAAAACCTAAATAAATCTAAGTCCACGGTGTTTTATAGGAAAGTTCAATTTATATGTAGCCAAATAAAGAAATATTTATCACATATTTTGATGGAACCAACATGCAATCTTCTTGATTGTAGATAATATGATTAAGGTATTATATTACACAGTAAGTGTATGTAAAAGGTATTATATCATTATGGAAAAAACTTCTTTCTCTATGGGTTCCTTGCCAGGTTATTAGAATATAACCTTGAACTTTAGGATGCTTCGCCTAAGTCCATAGAGAAAGTGGCCTAGAGGATCAGACACTAAGGGTATCCAAAATATCAATTAAATAATATGTCATTATATATTATTTGAAAAGTTGAAAAAATATTATTTTTAGATGCGGTTTAATAATTATTCATGTATGGCTGATCACATATAAATATTTATTTTTCTATTTTGTGAATATAATATTTATATATTTATTATCGAATAACGAAGTGATGCTATTTAATAAATAAATAGACATTATTCAAGGCCTAATAAATATTATGGTATAATGGTGGACTGAGTTTTAGGTCTGATGATAAATAATAATATTGATTATTATATGATTAAATAATATTTAATTTAATTCTAAAGTAAAGATCATGTCAATATATAATAATATAATTATTATTATTATTATTATTTGACATGGGGTTTGTTGGGATTAAATAAATAATTAACTGAACATATGTAATTATGTTTCTTAACCCTGGTTAAACACAAACTCAAATATGTTATTTTATTAAGAGTCAATTCATTTTGTTTTGTTTTGTTCACAAAACAATTATAGAATCCTTTTTATCCCTTGAGATCTCCCTTCTCCAAGAATGCTCCAAATAATAGAGGGTGATATTCCTCACCCAGATCAATGAGAATGCTTTGGAATTAATTCTCATGGATATCAAAGGAGGAAGGAACAAGAGAAATGATATTCTGTGCTAGCACTCAAATATTCCTTCGGTGAGGTCTATAGATTCAGGGAACATGTGTGAATCATCACTATAGGGAATAGGAACTTTCAATGCTATGATTGGGCAATGCATATCTGTTTCCAGATTCATCGATATAGAAATACCACAATTAAGGTAATTCTAATAAATTAAATTGATTATAAATAATATGTGATAATCCTCCCTTTGGCTCCGACAAGATTTATTTTCCCTATTTTCATTGATTCAATTCTGTTGATCACAATTTCTATCATCGTGTTAATCTCACATTGATCATCGATCATGGATTTTTTTGGGAATTTCCCATCACACCATTCTTCTATGCCCATAATATCCAGAGATGAAATCACCCTACTAGTATTGATCTCCTACCATTTTGTGTACAAAAACTTCATAAGTCTTGATTCCTATTATCATATGATACATAAATAATCCCAATAATTTTCTATCGGGAAAAGCCCTTCCACTGACTTTCCTTAGGTTATTTACCCTCTATGCCAATTTTTATTCTTGACTACCCATATATTCATCTAGTGTGTTTGACTACATGGAATAATAGCTCTCAGGGAACCTAATTTTCCCTTCAAGACATTCCCCACTTTCATTTCTATGCTTTTTACTTTCTATAATTTGGATAATCATCATCCTCCAGATTTGAACAAGCTCCCTGGTGGAACAGTACCATGCCACACTGGCTCACCAACCATACTTGGATCAAACCTCTAAGGATCTTCAGAAAAAAACATCATCTTTCATGTTTTTAACTCAGTCAATGGTTGATCATGCATTTATTCACCCCATCATAAACCAACATGGGTATAGAACCTGTGTTTTGAACATGGTCAATAGTTTTTTCCTATCTGTTAGTTACTCCTCTTTCATTATCCATGCCCTGAAAGTCTCATCTTTATCTTATGATTTCATAGTCACCTTCACCCCTCATTTTGTTCTCCCATGTGAACAATAAGAACTCCATACCTCTTCTTATTTCATACCTCAAGCATGGATCACGTTGAATTAGGAATTTGGAGTGAGTTTTCTTTAAGAGATTTGTGGTTCACGAGTTCACCATGGTCTAAGCCTCATGACCATATAATGGGTGATAGTTGACTTAGGAGTGTTTTTTGTAGTGTTAGGTGGCTGCCTAAGCCCCTCAATTCATGTCGGGAAACCTTTTACTGATACCACACATGTTCCTTAGAGACACACACCCCATGGCCAAAGAATTATAAAATTAAACTATTCTATGTTTTCTAAACACTATAAATATAAACTAATATCCCATGGTCTAATCACTATGACATTAAAATAGGATCCTAGGTCTAAGAATAATGAAATTAAATTGTTTACAACTAGCCACTTATTTTTTGTATGGATCAAGGCCTCCCCTAGACCTAGTTTCACACTGGATTACTACTATTTCATGTGTTTCTAAACACATTATTGTGCTCATTGTTCAAACACTATGACCATAAACTAAGATAACATGGTCTAAACACTATAAAATTAAACTAGGAGCTCAGGACCAAGAATCATGATTGTAAATTGTGTGTGGTGCCCCAAATGAATTTTTCTTTGTGGCATTAGGCCATATTGGCCCTCAATTAATTTTAGGACGTTTCTCTACCACACTACACATACCCTTTTGATGCATTCAAATCATTTTTCCAAACTATATGACCCTAAATAATTATCCCATGTTCTGAACACTTTGACCTTAAACTAGGAGTCTATTTCCAAGTATCTATACTTTATGATATGTGCAATTATCCTTGAGAATATTTTTCATGATGTTTGGAATTCATGGACCTTAATTCATGTAAATGGGCCTCTATCATATCCCAAAAATATACCCTCTAAGACACAAAACCCCCTGGTCTAAGTATTTTGACCATAAACTATGTGAAACTCACCATAGATTATTTTTCTTGGTGTTGGGACTTCTAATATCCCATTTTCCTTACAGTCCCCTATAGGGAGTACCACTATTGTCCTACCCTCCTATGCCCCATTTACCATGGATGGGTGGGTTTCACTTAAATTGGTTTACACATCCTAATCACAAGACATTAATCTAGGTGTTCACTTTCTAATCATATGATGTAAGATCCCGTAATAGTTTATGTATGTCTCTCTCAAAGTTTTTCATTTGAGCCATAGTTTTTTAGCATTGTATGGAGGTAGAGATATTTTTTAGGTAAAATTACCAGAATTTTAGGGATGTATACTAGTTTGAGATAATGGATTTTTTTATAAATGGGAAAGTGTTAACACGGGTTCATGGTATGTTGGGAGTCTCTATATGGGTTTAGGTTGGTTTAAATGGAAAATGGGATGAAAAAACATCTGTAGAACATTTAAATTCCATTTAAAGGGATTACACATCATGAAATTTTTCGGTCATTTTAATAAAATAAATCATAGGTGATGGGTTTTTCTATATATTTCATTAAAAAAAATATCACAATGTGTAACTGTAATACAGATAATGTAATTCCCTGACCTATAGTTTTAAACATGTCATCAAGTTGAATTCTCTTTTTTACTAAACATATTATACCCTCGTACCTAGGGAATTTTCCATATAATTTTTATGTTCCAACCTCCCTTCCAGGTGTCCCTTTTTTTGTGAGAAATCCATAGTAATCATTTTTGGTTAATTTCCTTCTTTATCACCCATTTATTCTAACCATTGTGGCGAAATTCATTGACCAATTGTTTCACTAGTTTTGATCATGATCTGTTTTGATCTGAAAACCTATTTTTTATCATCCAAACCATCAACCTCATGGGAGTTTGTCTATGGAAGCATTGTTGGTTCATCTTTTTGAGGTAAGGGTCTAAATATTAACCCTATGTTTTGATAAATACCAAGATTATGAAAAATTATGATTGTCCCAACGTAGTGTGCTCCCAAATGAATTAAACAAATGAATGGTATTATACATTGAATCACTTTTTTTTAGAATTGTCTCATAACCGAGAATATGGATACACGTTGGGTGTGAAAACCTTAAATATAATTGAATTGGCTTATGCTTTAAAGTGTTTTTGTCATTACATGTCACCTAGGCTGATTTCTTATGTTTTAGTCCCTAAATTGTGTCTTATGGATTATTGATATAATTTTTAATCAATTTTGAATTAATTTATAGTTTAATATGAAATAATAATGGTAATTCAAAAAATTAACCATTGATAATTACGATGTGATATTGTGATATCAATGATATATGATAGCAATTGTGTTCCATTATCTAATGCTAATATATCAGGATCAGACCTATCACTTCCACACTTAAATGTTTTAATGCATATTTTGAGTAGTCTTGGACCAATCCCATTCTGTAATACTTATAGAGAGTGGGATATTACCAATCCCATTCAACAATGCTTATAGGGGCTTGAGCCAGATGTTGTAATGCTTATAGGGATTTTACCAGGAATTGTGGCTATGATAACATGGTTTTAGGGTTATGGTTAGAATTATCATAATACATTCATAGAGAATTTCCAGCATGCCATCAAAGATGGTTACTTACCTTGGTTATATGGTTGTGTTTCTCATGGTCATAAGAAATGCTCAGAGATATTTCTATGTGGATTTGAAGTAGTTTGTTGTTGTATTTTATTTGTTGTTCAATTAATTAATACACATTTTTATCACATTATTGAATACACATATTATCATATTAGTTGGTTTTCAAAATGTGGTGTCGAACTACTTCTTATTACTAACACCATTTTTGGTCCACCGTTGGGTACCTGAGTATATTATATGTAAGTAGGATTGGACATGGGAAAAGGCCCATGTAGTAGATTTCTTGTTTATTGATGGGTTAGAGTTTGGTAATGGGACAGATGTGTGGTTTAAGATGAGGGGCCTTTGATTCTTCTAGTCTATTACTTTTATTATTGCTAGAATTGAATTTAGTTACATGTAAGCATGTCATTACATTATTCCTTACTATTTATTAGATTATTTAGGTGGATTATATTTATGTATTATGCTATGTTTATAATTTTATCTCATTCATATTAATGGTTTATTTTCTTTTTCTATGACACTTTATTCTAGGGGTATAGTTTACCCACTGTACATTTCACACCCTAACTATTATTTGACAACCAATGGAATACGGGGAGGCACTCTTGAGTTATCATACCCAACCTTTTTTCCCACATGAAATAGTGATGGGTTAAGGGATTATACATAGTGGTATTAGAGGATAATGTTCTATTTTATTCTCCATAACTATTTGAAAAATGTAGAAAGGATACTAGGATGTGTTGGGATATGGTAATGAGTATATACATGGGAGAAGCTAACACATGTATAGGGGAAAATCTATGTACCCAGGGATGGGATTTTTATTTGTGATGTGTACTTTTTATAGTTGATTTTATTTCACCTTGGGTGATTCACATGTTATGTGACGTGATTACTTTATGATGTTACTGTGTCTAGAGTTTTTTTCTCATAGCTTAGTATGGTGAGAGATGATTTTACATTAATCACAATAGAAATATTGGGATATATTGACATGCATTGATCATGATAGGAGGATATCTATTTTGAATGTAATATACACTTTATATTTGAACTATGATATGAGACACATTTTTCACTGGATAAAATAAAATGGGTATATGTGTCATGCACAAAACCATATAAGTCATGTTAGAGAGACTTTGAGTTAGTTGTTCTCTGTCATAGTCACATGTTGATGCTAACCTTATTTCTAGCAAGTTCTATTAGGTGTTAGTTCTTCTTATAGAGAAAATGTCTCCCCATCATCTTTGACATGAGCATTAGGAGAGTGGAAATAATAATTCTCCTAACATAGATAAAACAAAGATTATTGTGGTTCTTATGGAGAAGATGGATGTTCATCTTTGCAACCGCTTCTTGAAGGTTATGTGATCCAAGGAAAGGGATACCATTCATATCATATCCTCAATGTTTAGGCTGACATGATAGTTTCAACTATATCAACCACTATTATTTACTAGGGATAGAGGACATAGTGAAACCAGGTTCTAGATCGAGTCAGTCTATAAAATCTTCAAGCATCTCGAGAATCCCATGGAAAGAAAGGTGATGCCTGATCCTTATATGCATTGTGTACATTCCATGCATTGGTGGGACATTATATTGTAAGATAGGAATTAATAATAGTTTTATTGTAAGGACTAATAGAATGTTTTTCTCATTCGTTTCTATTCCTAGATGTTGAGGGATGAAAGAACATGTGATTTCAAGCCTCTGATAGAGGTGAGAATGTCAGTGCTGGAATATGTTGGATGTTTCACCAAACTAAAATGATTTTCACCATCTTTGGAAGCTGATGAGATCTCTAGGGTTAGACATTTTTAGAATGTTCTTCACTACGAGATTAGGTTATAGTTTACTCTTTTTTATCTTAAGAAACATTGAGGATCTGATAAACTAGGCACTCATCACGGAAGGGAATATGAGAGTGTACCCAAGTAGCGGATATTATTTTTTAAATAGGAGATTTGGGTTCTCTTCTTCATTTGGAAATAAGTTTCACAATTAAATTTTCCACCAAAATAGTAATTGGAAGAGCAGTCATGAGAGTGTTCAAATATCTTAATACTGTGTTTCATTCTAGTGCTACCAGTTTAAAATGTTCAGTCACAAGCACCCGTAGTTCACTTAACCCAAAATCCAATGTCACATATATTGTAGATTGGGGCATATTCATAGGTTCTGTGTGAAATTTACATAGTAGACCAGTGGTAGGGAAATATAATAGGCACCCAAGCTAGGATGGGGCTCTACTACTCCTCAGTAGGTCGGTAGCTAGAGTTCCAGTGGCCATTCAGGCTAGGGTAGGGGGTGTGGTACCCTAGTGCACGAGAAGAAGTACCCAGAAAGGAAAATATCTTAGGGTAATATGGATGGATCCTAGGGTAGTGGTAAAAGTTAGATGCGTATTATATAGACTACGCTAGCTATTATGGATGTAGAACTGTCTACTGTCAGAGGTGTAATTCTTATATTATCTACCTTATCATGTGTTTTGTTTGATATAGGTGCATCAATTTTTTTTCTTTCTTCTCATTCTACAATTTTTGGGGCTTGGATATGGAGATCATGGATGTTATTTTATCCATAGACACATATTTGAGAGTGCATCTAGAGAATATCAAACATTGCAAGGAATGTTCTCTTGATATTGGTGGTTACTATTTCTTTTGCGAACCATTAATTATGTAAATGAAAAGATTATACATAAGTCTTGGTATGGATTGATTTATTATATTCCATACTCATATGGATTTTTATATGAGGATATTTACCATATTATAACTAGAAGAAGGTATCTATTTTCACAAAGGTGAGTTGGATCACCAGGCTGGTCATGCATGACCAATTCAGGGAAGATTGGATTGTCTCGTAGATCAAATATTCATTCTTTATCTAGTTAATGGTGTAACGTAGTAGGATTATTTTCCTCCAATGATATAAAATTTTAATGATTATTTCTATAGCTTACCACCTGACTGATAGATCGAGTTCACGATCAAGTTGGTGTTGGGAGCAGAGCCAATTTCTTTCCTGCCTTACAAAATGGAACCCGTAGATATTCTGGAGTTGATGGTTGGGTTAGAAGATCTAGAATAATAAGACCTCATATAGTCTATTACATATCATTGTGGTTCTCCATTTCTATTTTACAATAAGTCTAATTAATATATGTTCTTATGTGTGAATTATCGAAGGATGAACCATATGACAGGAAAAAACATGTATCTTCTTCCACGCATTGATGATCTTTTTGATCAACAAATAGGTGATATGATCTTCTCAAATATTATATTTAGACTAGTATAACATTAGTTAAGTTCGATACTAATATACATACCTCATACTACTTTTTTGAGAAGGTGTGGATTGTATGAATTTTTAGTGATGCCTTTTGGGTTAACTAATGTGCCTGTGGTATTCACAACCTTAGTGAATAGTCACAACCATGCTATCATGGAAGAAACCTAAATATGTGTTTGATATTCATATATTTTTGGTTTCATCATGTTATTATCATCACTTTATCTAGAATTTCTCCCATTTGGAAACACCATAGTCAAGGATGAAAAATAAGTGGGAGATGTTGTTTTGGTTTTGTAAGAACCAAGTTCTTCTTTTAAAGTATGTTTTTCTATTTCTGGTGCTTTTTAGGAAAATTAGGAGTTTTTGGAAATTTTTGAAGTACACGCCATGTAATATATGAGTACATGTCATGTACTCGGTTACCGTGGGTAGCTGTGTGTTGGTTGTGTTGTGACCTTACACATAGCCATGTGTGGTGACTTGGAGACCGCCTAATATGGGGGACTGTAAGGGAAAGAGCACGTCATGTACTTCAATAGTACACGCCATGTATTTTCTTCTTTTTTCATTAAATGGACCAGGGTCACATCTAATTGGTAGAAAGGGCTTCCTCTGCACCGGACTCGGCCGAGAGCGTCCGTACAGCCACAAACCTTCCTTGAGCCCCTGATTGAGCATCTGATCTCTGATTCAACAAATATCGACTACATTGGGATCAAATCATTAATCTCTTACATATTATAGAGCATAGTTTCCTGATTCCTCCTCTTTCATGAGTTATCCACAATTGAACATTTTAGGTATTTTTGTTGATCTATGATGTTCTTGGGTGATTCAAGGATTGAGGTTCATGTATAGCGATCTCCCAAAACCAAGGTAAGTGGTTTGAGCCTTTTTGTTGAAATACTTTGAGTTATAGGTGAAAAAACACCAATACCCAAGAATAGGGTATTGTGTGTTTACTGTTTTGGACCTATTTTTTTCCTGTAATGCTTGTATGCTTGTGTAGAGGTTGATTTAATTTGAATAGGGTTAATTGCTATGTTTTGGAGGTGTTTTCCCATGCATGTTTTGTTTATTGTTGGTTGGTACTGCTTAGCCTATTATGTTGCCTTGTTTACCCATGCCTAGTATTATAGGGTGGTGTAACCATTATTCTGACTTTCTGTTTCTATAGACTGTTGGCCACATAGTTCTTAAGGATTACTTTGGCTGCTATGCATTTCCATTCTTGATTGGCTTACACAGGGCCGTGAGAACCTGGTGTAGTAGACCATAGATATAATGCATGAAAGGGCTCCTCTGGAGTGTCTTTTATAATATTACGATGTGAGACCATTGGGGGAATTGACGTGAGTACAACCTTAGAGTGTCTGTAGTTCTTCAATGCGAGCCACATGGGGAATGTAACATATGTGCTTCCCCCAGAGCACCTTTAGTACCGATACAAGACTATAGGGGGAATTGATGGTGAGTACTTCCTTAGAGGGTCTATACATTAAATGAACTAGAGGGGTGAGACTGTGTGTGCTTCCCAGAGGGTTGTTTGTGTTTCTAGGTAGGACCAGAGGGGATAGGATATGATTACTTACTAGAGGGTTACCTATTTGTGTTGACCAGCTTGAATTATCTATTGCTTGATACATTAATCTGAAAGTTTTGAAACTATGGACTATTTACTATGGAGTACTTCCTTGTTTATTTATTTCCTTCAATTATCACCTGCTATATATTCGTTGATTGTTAGGCACAGATCTTTTGGTGGTTTTTTAATGAGATTTAGTCTCACACCCTGTTTGGGTCGTGCTTTTTGGCCCAAACTGATTATATTGTTGTAGGTATATATAAGGTCAAGGACCCTTATACTTCAGGTACTTGATTGTGGTGGATCTGGATAGCATTGGACCAAGCTATGGCTTGAAATGCTGAGGTTTTATTTACTTGTTTTTCTTTTTTTACTTTGGATTGGTACTATATTCAGCATTGTGACTTTTTTGGATACTTTCCTAGACATATGAATCATGCATCATATATATATGTGCTCTAGTTGTTTCATTATCAGTCTTCCGTAGTTTACTATTGTATGGTGTTATTACTATTTCCTCTTTCGTATATCTATTTTACTTCTGTTTTGTACTCCGCCAATGAGGGAATAATTTCCCCACTACCACACCCATGGCCCTCGCTGCTAGTCGGTAGCCTCTAGAATTTGAAGAAATGCGCTTGAGTCCATGTGACCAACCGGGTACGGGGTGCTTCTGGGTGGCTTCCGAAATCGGGATGTTACAAAGTGGTATCAGAGGAATTATTTTCTTCTTGCCTTACTATGTGGAGCCTATATGCAGGGATTGGATGGGATTGGTAATTGGTAATAGGTTGTGCCCGGTAGTAGCTAACCCGTGTATAGGGAAAATCCAATCTACCTCGTTTATTGCAAATTTTCTGATTTGGCATTTTTATTGTTGATTTTTTTTCACTATTGGAGGATTCAAATGCTTTGTGTTATTACAGTTTATGTTATTGAGGTTCTATTTTTGTCCCAACCCAATGAGATAAGGGTATTCTATCTCATGCATCATATAGGAACTTTCTAGAAATCACATGTCATGCATTCTTGCCATGCCATTTAGGATGCATTAGTGATTTCATGTTGTTGTGATAGATTTTGTGATAGATATGCATGCTATTTTGATAGATGTGTTGATAGAATACCTGTTTTTGTTAGGGTATTTCTTTCTATGGGGTTTTGTTAAATGAATGCCAAACATGGGTTCTTGAGGTGTTATGTGACCTCATGGACCGAAATTTGGTGGATCATTTCATTGTTTTCCTTGTTAAAACATTTATAAGATTCCAAGATTTGATTCACCGGGAGAATAGGCCCTCATAGATCGTAATTTGGAACTTTCAATATTCGTTTTAGTGTTTTATGGATTCTGGAGCAGTTTATGAGGATTACTGTCCAGAAAAAAACACAGAATACACAGTGTGTAATGTTAAATACATGCCATGTGTTCTTTTCATTGGGAAGAAACTGTTTTTCATAAGTACATGTCATGTACTGTATGTACATGTCATGTAGTCTCTAACCATGTCTCAGACTATATGGGTGGGGACACGAGGTTTGGAATCATTCATAGGACACGTCGTGTACCAGATACACACACTGTGTTGTAGATGGTGTAAACCGACTATGTCACTAACAACAAAGGTCGGTTGAGTCTTTTCTAATAAATTTTGTGTCTATATGGAGCACATCGTGTAGTGTATCTCATGTAACTAGCCATGTCACGAAACAAAATGGGTCGGAAAAATCTTCCTAATACACGCCATGTCTAGATGGAACATGCCATGTAGTCCGAGCTGTGTATTCGGCCGTGTTACTAACAACACGGTTCGAAGAAGGTCATTTAGTAAATGTCGTGTCTGGCATGAACATGTCATGTAGTCTTCTTTAAGGAGTTACCTGTAATTGTTGGTGGGTTTCACTACTTATGGGACTTCTATGTCCTAGAGATGACAAGCTATGATGTCATTCTCAGAATGGATTGGTTATTTCCCTTCCAGGCTATTCTCGATAGCTATCATCGTAGGGTGAGTTTCACATCACCAGGGTCGATCTTTTCTTCAGAATGGTGAATGGGATGTCCAGGTAAGCAGAGCGGGACCCGACCATCATGTGTTTGGAGGAGTTATAGCCCAGATCGCTAGTCTATATCGGGATGACCAGGGGACTTCACATATGGAATTTCCTCCAGCTGTGGATTGTTTCAGAGATGTCTTTCCAGATGACTTTTCAGGTTTGCCTCTGGAGTGTGAGGTAGTATTTTCTATTTAGCTTGTACTAGGAGTGGAAATGTTTTCCATTCCTCCTTATAGGATGGCTACACTTGAGTTACATGAGCTGAAGAAGTAGGAGGAGGAGTTACATGCTAAGGGTTTCATTCGACCCAGTACTTCCCCTTGGGATTCTCCTGTCCTTTTTGAGAATATGGTAGACAATACCCTCATAATTTTTGTGGATTATCATAAGTTTAACCATTTGACGGTCAAGAACTGATATCCCTTGCCTAGGATTGATGATCTCTTTGACTAGCTTCAAGGATCCCGGGTGTTCTCAAAAATTTATTTGAGGTCTGGTTACCATCAATTGTGCATTCGTCCATCTGATATACCTCTTATAGCCTTCTAGAGTAGGTATGGTCTATACGAATATCTGATTATGCCGTTCGGTCTCACGAATGTGACAGATGTTTTCATGGAACGGGTGAATCGAGTGTTCCATACATACTTGGATTCATTTGTGGTAGTCTCCATGGAATATATCTTGGTGTACTATCACACTCTACCCAACCGTGCCACACATATTGAGATAGTCTTGAGTATACTATGAGAGCATCAGTTATAAGCTATGCTCTCAAAATGACGCTTTTGGATGGATCATATTCACTTCATGGGTCATGTTATCTCAGAGATAGGAGCATCCGTAGACCCAAATAATTTGAGAGTAGTAGTTTCCTGGGAGAAACCAAATAACGTCTTTGAGGTGCTGAGTTTCCTAGGGCTGGCTGGATACTACATACGTTTCATATATGACTTTTCACACTTAGCAACATCACTGACGAGTCTGACTAAGAAAGGTGCAATGTTCTTGTGGTCAGATTCTTGTGAGTCAACCTCTCAGAAGGATAAAGGGAGGATGACTTTAGCACTGAAACTAGTATTACTAGAGATGGGAAAGTGCTATACTATGTACTATGATGATTTTGGTATCGGTCTGGTAGTTGTACTTATGTAGGGAGAAGGAGTCATTACGTATTGGTCTCAGCAGTTGCGGCCAGATGAGAGGAATTACCTGACACACGATTTGGAGTTGGTTGCTGTTGTTCATGCCTTACGTTGTTGGAGACATTATCTTCTGGGAGAGCATTTTGTGTTCTTCACTAACCACAACAGTCTCAAGTACATCTTCACTCAACTTGATCTAAATTTGAGATAGTGAAGGTGGGTTGTGTACCTTTAGTCTTTTGACATTGAGCTTGCCTAGACATCAGGTAAAGGAAATGCAGTGGATGATGCATTGAGTAGGAGGACTCAGATACAGGCGGTTTATGAGGCCAACAGTGAGTGGAAGCTTGTGTCTCAGTTCTATGAGATGCATTTGGAGGTGCATGACAGACATGGGCAGACTTTTCTTCCATCTGTAGTTGTTACCTCTACTCTACTTGATCGAGTGTGAATGGGGCAGCTATCAGTTTTAGAAGGCCTAGTCCTATGAGCAAGTGTGTCAGGAGAGAACCATATTCTTGGATGGACAGTAGTCAAGGATGAGATAATTCATTTTCAGGGGTGTTTATGGATGCCAACAGACATACGTGAGGATCTGATGTGGGACTTTCATTCCTCAATTTGGTCAGTTCATCCTAGTGTCACCAAGATGTATCCTGATCTACACCATCAGCATTGGTGGCCAGGTATGAAGAGGGATGTGGTTGGTTTCATCATGAGGTGTTCAACATGTTAGTAGGTAAAGGAATAGCATCACTAACCAGAAGGTATTTTTTAGTAGTTGACCATTCCCAATTGGAAGTGGAACAATGTCGTGATGGATTTCGTGACATGTTTTCGAAGGTCAACTCGAGGAAATGATGTTGTTTGGGATGTCATTGACAGACTCACGAAGGTTTCTTACTTTTTTCCAATCAAGCATACCTTTAGTATTGATGAGCTGGGACGGTTCTACATCCCTAAGATTGTACGTCTTCATGGACTTACACACTCCATTGTTTCAAACAGGGATGCGTGTTTTACTTCTTAGGTCTGGTAGGGGGTTCAGAAGGATTTCGGTACACAGGTGCTTTTGAGTACAGCTAACCATTCCCAGATAGATGGCCAGTCTAAGTGTACGATTCAAGTGCTTGAGGATAGGCTCTGAGCATGTATTCTGGTTTTTGGAGGTTCTTTGGGGAAGCATATACCACTTGTGGAGTTTTCATACAACAATAGTTTCCAAGAGACTATTCATAAGAAACCTTATTAGGATTTTTACAGTGGGCCTTGCCGATCACCCTTATGTTGGCTGGATGCATGAGAGATAGCTATGTTGGGACCTCTTCTTGTTTAGGAGACCATGGAGCAGATAAGTTTGATTTGGAAAAGGATGGCTACTGCACAGTCTCGACACAAGTCTTTTGCTGATCAGCAGAGACGACCTATGGAGTTCGAGGTCAGGGATCAAGTTTTCCCACGTGTCACACTGAGGTTGGGACACAAGAGGATTAGGAGATAGGGTAAGCCTTCACCCAGGTATGTTGGTATTTTTGAGGTGTTATAGGGAGTTGGGTTGGTTTCCTATCGGTTTCAATTACCTCAGAGGTATCGGCCTTTGAATGAAATTTTCGAAGTTTCTCAGCTTCAACGTTACTTCTCAAATCCATCTAATGTTTTCCAAATCGAGGAGGTTGAGTTGGAAGTTAATCCATCATTCTAGGAGCATCCTATCCGGATCGTTGATCAAAGTGTGATGGCTGGTCTATTCCTCTGATACGAGTGCTACGACAGCACGGGTGAGTATAGGAAGAGACATGGGAGAGTGAGGCTGATGTACGATGGCAGTGGCTAGAGTTGTTCAGGATTTCTTCTTCTATGCCGCCTTGCTAGGGAAATTCGAGGATAAATTTCTTTAAGGGGGGGGGGGGGATTTTGTAAAAACTCGGATCTTCTTTTCAGGTATGATTTTATTTTTTTGGTTTTTTGAGGAAAATGAAGAGTTTCTGAAAATATTTGAAGTACTCACCATATGCTCGTCGTGTAGCGGCCTTCCACACAGCTGTGTGTGGTGACCTGGAGACAACCTAATGCGGGGGCTGGTAAGGGTAAGTACGTGTGTGCTTCAAAAGAACATTTCTTGTATTTTTTTTCATTAAATGGACTGGAGTCGCACTTAATGGGAAGAAATGTATTCTCCCCCACCGGACTCTACCAAGAGCGTTCGTATAGCCATGAATCTTCACTGAGTATCTGGTCAAGCATTTGATCTCTGATTCGACCGACGTCGCTTTGTTTCTTGATTCATCCTCTTTTAAGAGTTATCATCATTTGAACGTTCTAGGCGTTTTTGTATATCTACGGTGTTATTGGGCAATTCAAGGCTTTAGGTTCATGTATAGTGATCTCCCAACACCGAGGTAGGTAGTTTGTGAATTTTTGTTGAAATTATTTGAGTTATATGTGTAAAATCTCCAATACCCATGAACGGGGTATTGCGTGTTTACTGTTTTAGCCCTCTTTTTCCTATTATTCTTGTATGATTTAGTAGAGGTTTATTTCATCTGAATAGGGTTAATTTTTATTTTTTGGAGGTGTTTTCCATTTAATGTTTTGTTTATGGCTGTTTTGTACTGCTTAGCCTATTAGGCTACCTTGTTTACCCCTGCCAAGTATTGTAGGATGGTGTCACTGTTGTTATAACATTATGTTGCTATAGACTATTATCCAAGTAGTTAATAAGGTTTACTTTGGATGTTATGCATTTCTATGCTTTGTTGACTTACAAAGGGTCATGAGAACCTGGTGTAGTAGACCATAGGGATAATGGACAAAAGGGATTCTCCAGAGTGTTTTTTAGAATATTACAATTCGAGACTATAGGATGAATTGACGTAAGTGCTTCCTCAGAGTGTCTGTAGTTCCTCGATGTGGGTCATAGGGGGAATGGGATGTAATTGATTTCCCAGAGTGCCTTTAGTACCGATACAAGACTATAGGGGGAATTGATGGTGAGTGCTTCCTCAGAGAGTCTATACTTTAGCTTAACCCGATTGGTGAGACTGTGTGTACATCCCAAAGGGTGTCTTGTGTTGTTAGGTAGGACCATAGGGGATAGGCTGTGAGTAATTCCCAGAGGGTTACCTATTTGTGTTCACCTGCTTGAATTAGCTATTGCATGATACATGAATCTGAATGATTGGAAACTGTGGATTTTTTTACTACTAAGTAATTCCTTGTTTACAGCTTTCCTTCACTTATTACCTTCCATATATTCACTGACTGTTTGGCATAGATCTTGTGGTGGTTTCCTACTAGGATTTAGTCACACACCCTATTTGGGTCATGCTTTTGGGAACAAACAAAATATATTGCTATAGTTATAGATAAGGGCAAGTACCATTGTACTTCAGGTACTTGATTGCGGTGGAGTTGGAGAGCATGGGACCAAGCAATGGCTTACAATGCTGAGGAGTTATTTACTTGTTTTTATTTTGTATTTGAATGGGTACTATATTCAGCATTGTGAATTCTTTGGATACTTTCCTAGAAAAATGTATCTTTCATCATATATATTTGTCCTCTAGTTGTTTCTTTATCAGTCTTCCACTGTTTACTATTGTATGGTATCATTACTGTTTCCGCTTTTTTTATATCTATTTTACTTCTATTTTGTACTCTACCAATGAGGTCATAGTTTCCCCACTATCACACATAAGGCCCTCGCTGCTATTCGGTGGCCTCTAGCATTTGGGGAAATGAACTTGAGTCCATGTGACCAACTGGGTATGGGGAACCTCTAGGTGGCATCCAGAATCAGGATATTACTGGTTTGATGGTTGCGAGGAATATTTTTTAGAGCTAAAAGGAAGGATGGACACAACACCTATCATCACATTACCTATTCTGAGTAAATCATATATGGTTTACTCTGATGCATCTAGGGATGGACTTAGAATAGTTTTAAAGATGGAGGATTTCATAGTTGTTAATGGATCCAGGTTGATAAGATCGCATGATAGGAATTAACATATTCAAGATTTGGAGTTAGCAACTGTATTAAAATCCCTTTGAGGTTAGATATTATATGTCATGGGTGAGAGGTTTTTGGTATACTTTCGCCACAAGAGGCATAGGTACATCTTTTCTCAATGATAGGTAAACCTTTGGCAGAGGAGGTGGGTTCAGTATCTATAGTCTTTTAATTTTAATTGTCGTATAGATGAGGAAAGGGAAACATCGTTGCTGATTATTTGATCTAAAAGACACATAATATGGTAGTACATGAGTATTTCAATGAGGTGTGGATGATTTCCTTTTTTGATTTCATGCATCTATATTTTTAGGACTCTTAAAAATTAAAAGCTATGACTTCGACATCTGTTAGACCCTTAAATTTGGGCCAAAATAATACAGAGCAGTCGTCTGATCTGGATGGCTCAGTTCTAAGAGAAATATTATATAGTGGGGTGACATCATCCTGATGTTCTATTAGTAGTAGAAATTCTATTATTTTCTATGGATAAGTATGGGTTCCTACAGGCTTACACAAGGAGCTGATGAGGGAGTTTCATGGTTATAGATGGGATAGACACATTTTTTTGACAAAGACGTGTAGTGATATCCATAGAAAATATTTTTGTATAGGAATGAATAATTAGTTGTCATGTTTCATGGATATATGTTTCACTTTTCTTCAGGTGAGAGACAAACATCAGAGGAAAGTTGGTATTTTGCTACCTTTTCCCATTCCTAAGTGGAAATTGGATGACATCCCAATGGATTGTTTGACAAGATTACCCATGAAAACATATAATAATCATCTAGTATGGGTGGTTTTGGATCAAATTACTAAGGTATACCACTTCATACCTTTTATCTTAACCTTCAAAATTGATTATTTGAGTAGTGTTTGTGTGCAAGAGGTGGTTTAGTTTCACTGTGGTCCAAGGAGAATCATTTCAGAGAGAGATCATCGGTTCACATCATGTTTCTGGTAGGGTCTTTAGAATGCACTTTGATCATGAGTTCTATTAAGCATGGCCTATCATCCATAGAATGATGTTCAGATTGAGAAAACTATTTAGGTTCTAAAGGATGTGTTATGATCTTATGTTTGGAATTTTGATGGTTCAGGGGATAAATATATGGAACTCGTAGAGTTAGAATAAAATAATAACATCCAAGAATTATTCCGAATGGAACCTTCCAAGGCCTTGTATTGAAGGTTGTTTTTTTCTACTCTTTATTGTTTGGAGAGAACTAATTCAGCACTTGTTGGAACTAGTCTTGTGTAGGAGACATATGAGTTGGATTTTGTGACCATAAGGTTACTGTAGACCAAGAAAATTAGGAAAAAATATTATCTTTTACAATGGAGATGACCTCTAGAATTTGCGGTTGACCATCACATTTTCCTTCAGGTGCGGCCTAGAATGGGGCAATGTTGTGGCTTGAAACAAATAATTCTATCACCAAGGTTTTTTGGCCCATTTTAAATATTGGAAAGGGTCGGCCTATTGGAATACATTTTAATCTTTACACATCACTAAAGTGCAATGAAATATGTGTTCCATGAGTCATAACTACAGATATATCATCCTGACCCTTCCCATGTGATAGACATAGCAGACGTCAAGCTTTGTACTGATGAATCCTTTGAGGAGCATACGATATGGGTTATGGATTGTAGTGAGAAAAATCTTTGGGGTTGGACTGTACTATTTGTTCAGTTCCAGTGGTGGTATAGTTGATTTCAAGAAGATACATGAGAGGGGGGTGTTACATGTGAACACAGTGGCCAAACATGTTCGTCGATACCTCATAGTGAATCATAGAGTATCTTTGGGACGAGCTATTATAAGGTTGGGAGGTTTTATGATCTAATTTATTTCAAGGTATGTATCTCTCTCTGAGTTTTTCGTTTGAGCCTTGGTAGCCGAGTCTTGTTCATAGAAGGAGATCCTTTTTAGAAAAAATGACATATAGTTTAGGGATATATGATTATTTGAGATAATGGAGTCCAAGTAGAAATGGGTAATGGTTAACATGGGATCTTGGTAAGTTGATAATATTTGAATGGGTTTTGGGTGGATTAAAAGTAAAATGGGTTGGAAACCCATCTACCGAATATTTACAAACAGTGTAATAGGATTACACATCATGTAATATTTTTGAGGGTTTTAATAAAATAAATACGAGGTGATAGGTTTTTTGGAATATTCCATCAAAAACATTTACACAACATGTGACTACATTACATTCCATGTGATTCCCTAGCCTACAGTTTTAAACATGTCGTGTGGCTGAATTCTCATTTGTTTCAATAGCATCACTTCTTGCTTCAACCCTAGGGTATTCTTTAGATGATATTTTCACAACCCATATTAGGGTGGCCATGATGTGACTTCCCTAACCCTTCCTCTAATAGGCTAGGGGATGCCAACTAGCATCTGGTAGGCATATCCCAAAAATGGGAGGCATTTTACTAAGTATCTGTGCACATGCACACATATCCCAACTCGAAATACTGAAATATAAAAACCCTAAGTAGAAAATGCATGTAAACACTAAGATACCAACCATAGATTAAGATAATAAGAAAATAGAAAGTAAACAGGTCCAGAATACAAGCCCACCAAAAGAACTAGTATGTAATTGTGAACACATAAGTTCCTAAAACTCATTTGAAAAAATCCCTAGTTGAAGTGTAGGCGTAAGATAGATGTTTGAAGTCATAGGAGCACACCTTGTCCGTTTTATCTCTCAAATTTGTTCCTGGTCCTAGACCACCTATGGAAGCATTAATGTTTCAATTGTCTGCATATGACACGACACGTGCGGGAAAATCCTATGTAGGGGTGAGTAAAACAATTCTCAGTAGGACACCCCGAAAACAAAAAGGAATACCACAATGTGATTCAAAATGTATATGACAAAGAGATACACTATGTAAATGATAAAGGAAAATATATAAAGTATACCACGATGGAAACACATGAAGTATACCACCAAAGAAAGAAAAAATGTATAGTCAGCTCGCACAGGTATATATCTAATTCATATATTCTAATAATGTCCTGATATACTCGATCCAATGTGGGACACCATCTTAATGAAATGTAGAATCAATATAAGACACAAAGTCTCAATAAGACCCACTGTCTCGATAAGCCACATAGTCTCAGTAAGACACACAGTCTCGGTAAGACAAACAGTCTCTATAAGACACACAGTCTCTAAGTCCTAGATCATCTAGTTGACATAGCTTCAAAGTCACATGAATTTTTGGTCACATGTATTATAGGTCACATAGATTCTATGTCACACACCTTTTAGGTCATAGCATTCTGCTCATATTGTGATTGTTCTGGGAGAACCTACTCCTCAAGACATTAAGTCATATGACAAATTCCATAAAAACTCACATATAGTGTCTCAAAAGGACTGTCTAATGACAAGGGTCCCAATGCCGTAAATGGATTGTAAAAGGGATACATGGTTTGAATGTTAAGTCCGTTTTTATAAAAAGTTCTAACTTGGGTCTGGTCCTAGTATGACCTTACCCAGTTCGGTTGACACGACCCGACCCAGTCTAGACCGACCAATCTTAGCATGCTGGGATTACTGGACCCAGTCCATGGGGCACTAGAGTGGCCCAACTTCCCCCTTTCTGGACCGCTGTGTAGGCAGGTTCACGGTGCCGCATGTGGTGTTCCCCAACCACATGATTCCTGTGATGATGTGGTGTCGAGCCGTGTTTCACATGGCCAGCCTACTAAACCACATACCCCAAAGCTGCACTACCATGGGATCCTCCAATATATTAATGAGCCACAATCCACATGGATTCCACATACTCTGCCTCCCCTCACTGTGTCCATAAGTTTAAACTACAACCTCATACCATGAACCACTCTCATTAGCCACATGGCCTTGACACGAACTCCTACTGCGCTCCACCTCTAAGAGCCACTCTGTCGGTAGCCTAACCCTTCTGGCTTTCCATCCACCTGGACCACTCCCCTAGACCTATGCTGCCTCAACTAAACAAGACATAGATACCGCATCTAGATACCTCCACGTACCCCCACCTTGTGCCATGGTGAGACGTTTCCTCATCCAAATTGCATTGTGCCTACCATCACACCTCTATGGTGTCATTGTGCCATTAGCTCTTTTGTCTCGGGTTGTTGCTCCATGAATCGAAGGCGTAATAGTCTTCCCTTTATAAAATCACTGCGAGCACAAAGAACATGAAGAACATCGATGGGGAAAAGGGTAGACGCCCAAAACACCCAAAGGATAGAACTTTGACTTTTCCCGTGTCAGCCTTGATTCTTAATTTCTAGATTGATCAATAAAAATGAAGCAATAAAATAGATTTATCCCCCATTAGAATCCTTACAAGTATAGCACCCATCCTATAAGTGATCGAACCATGGATCTAGATATTCATGGGTTGGTCCACATTCATCATAAAATTTAATAATGGAGAATGAATCACAATGAAACAACACCCTACCTAGGGTTTGGATCAGTTGTTGAAGAAGGGCGAAGCTGCATCATTGTCATTTGGAAATCCTTCGATCTTTGATCCAAGTCGTGATCTCTGTTCCATCATCGTAATTGATAGAACATCCTTCTCCTCATATTAGGGGAATTATAGGGTTATGGTGATAGCCTAAGATTATTGATGAACTCAATTATAAGGAAATGAGTTTTTTCCTCAAAATAAAATATTTTTATTATATATTTTATTATCAATACGTCCAAAAAATACATTCTATAGTTGACCCACACCGGACAATGTTAGTATTTTCCTAGGGTAAAATTTTCCTTCTGAATGCAATGGTGCCCTTAGATTCTAGATCTAGAAAAGTGTTTAGAAGTTATTTAGTTTTAAAGACAAAATTGCCAGCACGTTTTAGTAAAAACTAGTCATTTTTATCTTTTTATTCCGAGCACAACGGGTCACAGAATCTCATGTTTCCTTAGATCCTAGTCTCATAATTTTACTATTTAATTTATAAAAATAATTCCAGAGAAAATATGAGTCATTAAATTCTCCCCACTCTAGTTATTTACATCTCCAAAAGACAAAACAAGGACTACTCGAAAAAATATAAGGGTACTGAGCACGAATCTAAGCCTCCTACTCCCATGTTCTCTCTTGGAGATTCTCATTCTTCCCCTAAACTCTAACAATAGGAATCGACTACCTATGAAGGATCATATCATGTCGATCCTCGATCACCAAAGGGTACTCCACAAAAGTTTCCCCATCATCAATGTCTAGATCTCACCTGTCTATAATGTGTGATGGATCATGCATGTACCTCCTCAGTTATGACACAAGGAAGAAATCATGTACCTGATGCAACTTTGGGGGTAGAGATAGGAGGTATTCCATCTCTCCAAATATAAACAGAATTTGAAAAGTGCAAATGTAACTCAGAGATAACGTGCCACCCCGGCCAAATCTCTATAATCCATATCAGGGTGAGACCTGAAGGAATTGATAGTCTCCTTCCTTGAACTCCAGAGGAATCCATATCCTATCATCATAAAATTTCTGCCAGCTCTATCAAGTCCTCATATGATCCAACTGATCTGAACCTTCTCAATGGTAGCCCTCACCAACTCAGGTCGCTTGAGTGTAGACTCACCTAGGCACATCCAACAAAGTGGTGACCTGTATGATCACCTATACATGGCCTCAAATTGTTCCATACCAATGGTGGTGTGTTAACTATTGTTGTACACAAATGTATCCAGATTAAGGTGATCCTACCAACTGAGGAAAATTTATAGGATGTAAGCACAAAGCATGTCATCTAGAGCCTAAATGGTCCCCTCATTCTGGTTGTCCCTCTATGGATGAATAGTTGTTCTCAAATGTAGTTGAGTCCTGAACTCCTCTTGCAATCCCTTCCTTAACCTGGATGTGAATTGAATATCACACTTTGAAATGACTTTTAATGAAACTCCGTGGATTCAAACTATCTCCTACACATATAGGTGTCCCAATATCACTAATGAAACCTGATTTTGGATATGTATGATTTGGGCCAACATGGTGAGTCAGTCAACGATCGACCAGATGGAATCATATCCCCTAGAGGTGCATGGTAAACCCATTAGGATTCCATAAATATCCCATCCAATTTCCAGTATGTCACCAAAAGTGGTTTGGTCTATCTCATTGAAACATTCTACTCAGCCTTCACTTTTTAACAAGTGAGGCATCGAGAAATTAACTATATCACTACCTTCTTCATCCCTAGACACCAGAACTGACATTGGAGGACATGGTACATCTTTACCACACACGGATGTACCAAAAAAGTTGATGTGTGAAACCCCCTTACAACCTCCTCCTGTAATGTCATAGGTAAAATTGTGTACCCTTGGAAAAGAATGATATGCTCCCTATTTATCGAATATCCATCAGGGGAATGACCTAAAGACAACAGAGCACATCGGGTCTCACAATAAATATCTTGAAGTTGTGCCTACTTGACTCACTATAAGTGTGGAGGGGTGATAGATATCTACCAGAGTTAAGTTGATCAATCTCCACCCACAATGGATATCTGCAACGTGCCATTTTCCTCTAATGCCTCACTCATCAACTACAATCTTGATATCCTACTACGAGTAACTGCCACCACATTCTATTTCCTAGGAGTATTTACAATCTCAAAGTAATAATCCTTGAGGAATTCTTTTAACTACCACTATATCAAGTTCATATTATTCTTAGATAAAATATACTTGAGACTCTTATGGTTAGAGTAAATGGTAAACCACTCGCCCATAGATCTGTCACATCTTCAATGTGAAGACTACCACCGCTAGATCAAGGTCATCGGTCACACAGTTTTTCCCATGTTTTCTCAACTAGTGTGAACCATTGGTAACCAAAAACTATTCCCTATATAAGGAAATAACCTTTTCCAGTCCATGATGAATTGAAAAAAACTACATACCTGACACCCACCTCTGGTAATCTCATGATGGGAGTGCTTGTTGACCTCTGCCTCAACTCCTGAAAGCACTACTCGCACTTATCTGTCCACACAAAAGGATTCCCATTCCATGTCAAGGTCATAAAGGGTAGTAATATTATAGAAAATTCAGGTTAAAACCTCGAATAGTACCCAACCAATTGTAGGAAACTCCATACCTCTACAACACTCTTGGGTAGCTCCCAAGAAAGAACCACCCTAATCTTCACTGGATCCACTATGACACTCGTCTCTAAACGGATGCATCCAAAAAATAGGGCCTCCTGAATTGAAAAATGACACTTCGAGAGACTCCCATAAATCTGGTTCTCTCAATGTGTGTCTAGGACCATCTTCAAGTGTATCGTGTGCTCCTCCTCAAACAATGAATACACTAGGATGTCATCAATAAAGACCACCATGAACTAATCTAAGTAAGGCTGGAAGATCCTATCAATGGGTCCCATGATCATTATTGGGGAATTCCTCAAGACAAACATAATCACTAATTACTCATAGTAGATATATCAACAATTGAAATCCATATTCGGGGTGTCCTCATCCTGTACCAAAAGCTGGTGATATCTAGATCTGAGGTCAATCTCCAAGAACCACTGTTCTCCCTTCAACTGATAAAAGAGGTAATCTATCCTTGGTATTATTTTTTATTTATCACGGTCACCTAAATCTAGATTAGGATGTCCAAACATAACCTCAAGAACCTATCTTACTTTTTGGAAAACAAAACAAGGGCAACCCAAGTTGAAACACTAGGTCTCATGAAGCCCTTCTTCAGCAATTCCTCCAAAATTACCTTCAACTCACGAAGCTCTATGGTATCCATCGGATAATAAGGTGTATATATTAGTATCTTCCTAGGTTATAGATCAATGTAGAAGTCTTCCTCTCTATGGGGAGGTAATCTGGGGACATCCACATAAAATACTTCTTTATTCTATTCAACCACTGTAGAAAATTCAGGAGTCTTGTCGTCCACTACACCGAGGGTGAGGCTAGCCAACTGATTGGTAATTGGATGTACCATCATATGAGTATGTACATCATTAAATTCATGCATTTTATATTAACCAATAATGGGAAATATGGTCCCATCATAGTGGACACACCACACTCTATGCTTAAAACTGTCCATCTAAGCATGTACTATAGATAACCAACACATACCGATAATGATTCCATAAGTCATTGATTCCACTACTAAGAGATCCCAAATGAAACTATCACCTCCAATAGTAAGTCCACATTGTCAGCACCAGTGTGCAATAATTTAATCCCCTCATGTTTGAGTCTGTAAATGTAAGGGTCGAGTCAATGGCTCTATGAGATTCTAGGAGCCCCGATCAAGGTCTATGGTAAGAATAAGGGTGTAATATACATATATCGTACATCTACTCATCCATGTAGTCTCAGGGGAATAAAACTCCATCACCTGCAGTTGTCCTTGTCACTATCCACTAGCTCCCCAAGCCTAGCATGGACCACCTGGGGGTGGTAGTGGTAATCCGTCAAACCTCCACCCACCTTCTACTTCTCTACCTGCGCTTCTTCCATATATAACTCCATATAGAACACCCTTGTCATGCATCCTCCTCTACCTCATCGGTCCCAAAACCTTCTCATGATCATCGGTATTATGATTCGGTCAATCTCAATCCATATGTCTCTGACAACCACATGAGTAACATGACCTATCCTTCCACTGAACCACTCTTCCGTGGGATCCCTGCATCACTGATCATGTGTCTTTGGGAAATCCAATGAAATTATAGAATCTCTTAGGTCCCTATGACTAATGTCAGCTAACCACCACCAAATAATCATCTACATAGTCCCTGCTAGTAGCTCCCATTGCTAGCATCTGCTCTGCTAGAAATATCTCAACTAGTAGAGCTTTTATCAGTACCACAACATATGTATGAATTGTAAGGGATATCATGGATTCCCTAATCTCCAATTTTAAGCCCTTCTCAAATTCCTGAGCCCTGATGAACTGGTGTCACACCAGTTCTTTGGAGTAGCGAGAATGATCAATAAACTTTGATGAGTACACCACGACAGTATGACTACCCTTATTCAAATGTGGGTGTTCCTTGATGAATAATTGTCACAATGTTTCTAGGAAGAACCACCCCCTAAAGAGAATCTCGATGCCTACCCAAGAGATAGTCACTTCATCGCGTGTCTAGGTCACCAAGCTCCATTATTCCCCACTAAGCGATGAAGAATTCTTGCATCTAGGACCATGATCTGGTCGAAAGGCATACTCATGAGGTGGAAGATACGTTTAACTACCTCTATCCAAACCTCATCTACCTGGGGGTATTTCTCACCCTAAAACCTATGAGGTTGCTACCTATGGAACTCGTGCAATGCACTCAGCCTACGTGCATCCTCAACCGGTTGCACTGGTAGTAATTTCTTCTCAATGGGTGGTGATATAATTGGTATTCCACCTGGAGGTTTTATCCCTAGTACATGGAGTATCTCCAGTACAGATCCCTAAAATGACACCTTTTTGCTAGAAGATCATCCTCATGATCACACAAATGAACCCAAGATGGCTATCTATGTGAACGCATCTAGAAATTAAATATGATATACCCTGTTCAATAGTGTATATGTGGTGAGATGACTCAAGAAGGACATGATAACACACCCAAATCATGTATGATTCATGTACCATTGTTTTCCCCACAAATAGTGTTTTCATGAATAGAGTCAAAAATCATAATTCATATCCTTGGTGTATGGATATGTCGGCTACCACACAATCACTGGATTCTATGGTCTGATATCCAAACTCAAGACACTTAACACTGTTTCCCCAAACCAACCTCACAGACTCTCAGTCCTTAATTATAACTGATCATCCCTTGATACCATTCTATCATGACTCATCCTATAACATCTTTTTTCGTAACTACCCCAATCCCACTTATGGTAGGTCAGGGGTAGGTGACTTGTACTGAGTAGGAATATCCCAAAAATGGGAGTAATTTTCCTATATACCTTACACATGCACATATCTCTATTCCCGAAATGATAAAATATAAAAACACTAAGTTGGAAATGAATGCATACACAACGTACCAACTAAATATTGTGACTGTATGAAACTATAAAGGAAACAAGGAAAAAATACAATCCCACCAAGAGAACGAGTCTTTAAAAGTGAACACACAAGATCCTGAAACTCATCTGTAGAAAACCATGCCTTAAGTGTTGGTGTATGCCAGTTGTTTAAAGTAGTAAGATCGCACATCGTTTTTTTGATCTCTCTAAGAAACACCTAGTCTTGGACCTCCAAGAGGGTTTTGAAAGCATCAATCATCTTTAGAGGACACGACTCATGTGGGAAAACCACTTGTAGGCGTGAGTAAAACAATACTCAGTAGGATACCATAAAACTAAAAGGAATACCACAAAGTGATACATGAAGTATACCACAAAGAGATACATTATATAAAAAAGGAAAATACAAGAAGTATACCACCAAGTAAATAAATGATGTATACCACCAATGAATCACACAAAGTATAGTCATCTCACACAGGTATATATCTATAGCATATATTCTAATAAAGTCATGATATACTCAAACCAATGAGGCACACCATCTCTACGAGACAAATAATATTTATAAGACACACAATATCAAAAAGAAATATAGTTTTGGTAAGACACATAGTCTCTAAGTCACATATATTCTAGTTCACACATCTTCTATGTCATACAAATTCTATGTCAGACATCTTCTAGGTGACACAGCTTTTATGTCACACAGCTACCAGGTCATATGCTTCTACTCGTAGAGCGCTTGTTCCAGGAGAACCAACTTCTCAAGCCATTAGGTCATATACCAGCATACATAAAAACCCAATTATTGTATCTCAAAAGGACCATCTCATCTCAATTTTCCCATCTTTAGAAAAAACAATTCAAACATACACATGGTTTGAATGTTACGACCAGTTTGATAAAATTGTCTAACCCATGTCTGAGTCTGAGTCCAACCCGAACCGGTCTAATTGACCTGAATTAGCATTGTCCGGTCTGACCTAACACATCCCACTGTGATCATATTACATTTTAGTATAGTTTGTTGTGCCGCATGTGGTCTACCCCAACCTCATGCCTCTCATGCTGACAAAGCACCGAGCTGCGTTCCACCTAGCTATTGCGTACACAACCTCCCCCTCACCATATCCCCCAGTCAATGTCATGGAACACTCCGGTTGGTTCATATGTGGCCTCCTACCCCATTCTACCTCCATTGCCTGCCCTGTAGGCGGCCTCCCCCCACCATCTTATCATCCGCCGGGACTGCAACCCTAGACCCACACCGCCTCACCTAAACCAGCTATATACTACACCTCTGACCACTTCCACCATGCCTCCACCTTGCACCCCTGTAAGTCATTGCTTAATCCGAATTTTGTCACACCTATACGGTGTCATTGTCGTATCAGATCTTCAGTCTCATTTTATTATGCAACAAATCAAATGTGAAACAACTATTTACTCATAAAATCATGAAGAACACAAAGAATGCGATGAAAATTAGGGGGAAAGAGAGATGCACAAGACGACCAAAGGATATATCTTGGCCTTTTTTCATGTTGGCCATGATTCATTCTTGTTTGAGGAATCATGAAGAATGAAGAAATCACATAGATCTGTCCCCCATTAAAATCCCTGCAAGTATAACACCCATCCCACAACCGATAGAATCGAGGATCAACCGGTTTGTGGGTTAGTCAGAATTCATCATCAAATTTAATAATGGGAAATAAATCACAATGAAACAACACCCTACATGGGGTTTAGACCATTTTTTGACAAATGGTGAAGCTTCAACATCGTCGTTCGTCGTTTCATCAATCTTTGATCCAAGTCCTGATCTCCGATCTATATTTACCCCAATAATAGTTACTTCCCCTCATCTTAGGATAATTCCAAGGTTATGGTGATAACCCTGGGTTCTTAAAAACCTCAAATATAAATAAAAGAGTCGATGAATCAAAATAAAATGTTCTTATTAAATATTTTTTATTGATACATCCAAAAACTAATTTCTGCAGTTGAACCATGCCGACCAATGTTAGGACTCTCCTTGGGTAAACTAAAAATTCAGAATACAACGGTTCCCTAATATTTATTATCTGAAAACCCATTTATAATTTATTCAGTTTTAAAGAAAAAACTTCCAATGTGTTTTATTAAAAACTGAATATTTTTCATCATTTTATTTCCGAACACACCAGGTCTTGGAATCACACATCATCTCAGCGCCTGGTCTTCCAATTTTTAGAAAAAATTTATAAATATAAAATGAGAGAAAATTCATGTCTCTATTGATTTTGGGGTCGAAACCTCCCTTATGGAAATCCTATTTTTATGAGATATCCCTGGTAAGCCTTTTTGTTATGTTCCATCCTTCTATCCATTCTCTTATAAATATTATAGTGAAATCCTTTGATCGATTGCATTTTCGGTTTTAATATTGATCTACCTAGATCTAGAAACATATATTTGATCATTCTCACTATCTTCCACGTGGGATTTCTCCATTGGAAGTGTTTTTGGATTGTCAGGTTTAAGTAGGGGTTCTAAATCATAACCCTACGGTGTGATAATTTTCATGTTTATGGAATATTGAGATTATACCAATAGATTTTGTGCCCAAATCAATTAAATAAATCAATGGGATTATTCCTTATATCTCTTTAGATTGGAATTATCTTCTGACCTGGGTTATGGATTCCCATTGGGTAAGAGAACCCTGGATAAAATTGAATTGGATAATGGTTTAAAGTGTGTTTAACATGAAATGTGTCAATGTGTGATTTTATGTGGTATAATCCCTATATTATGGATAACTACTTTTTGATTTAATTTTAAATCAATTGGGAATAAAATTGAAAGTGGCATATGAAATTAGAATGGTAATTCACATAATTAACCATTGATAATTGTGACGGGATGTTGTCATATCCATGTTATATATTAGGAATTGTATTCTATGATACCAGTAATATATATTGGGATCATCCCTAGAACATGAAAACTTATATTCTATAATACTGAAATTGATTGGGCTCAGCCTAGTCCCATGATGTAATGCTTATAGAGAGTTGGTTATGCCCGGTAACATGGTGTAATGAGTATAGGGCTTTGACCCAGATGATGTAATTCTTATTGGGATTTGACTTAAATGGTGTAGCAATACCATAATTATATGGATGTGGTTGGCATGGTCATACGACATGCTCAGATATATTCAATAATGGTACTAAAGCAGGTTATTTACCTTTGTTATATTGTCATGGTTATCTTGGTCATAAGACATGCTGAGAGGTATTCTAGCAAGGAGATGAAGCAAGCTATTATTGTATTTCATTAATTGTTGAATTAATTAATACAACAATTTATCACTTTATTGAATACACTTTTTATCAGATTTGTTAGTATAGAAAAGTGGTTTCGATGTACTGAGTTTTACACACATCCTATCAGGTCTTTCGTTTGTTACCTGAGCTGATTTTGTGGATGCAGGATTGGGAAAAGTAAAAGGACTTTGACGTTGATTTCTTGTTTATTGATGGACTGGAGTTTGGTGAAAGGACCGATGTTGGGTTCAAGACCAAGAAAATTTGAGTCTTGTAATATTTTACCTGTATTGTTTCTATCATGAAATTTAGTTACATTCCAACATGTTCGTACATTATTCCTTATTATTTATTAGCTTACTCAAATTTCTTTAATTTATGTATTTTTATATGTTTATACTTTTATCTAATTCATTAGTATGGTTTATTTTCTTCTAATATGATACTTTATACTTGGGGGTATAGTATCACCTCTATACATTTCACACCCTTGCTACTAGTTAGTAGCCTTTGGAATGTGGGGAGGCGTTATTGAGGTCTTGTAACTAACCCTTTATGTCCACATGAGAGAGTGCTGAATGGGGGGATGTTACACAAGAAATTAGACTTTATGAATCAATGTACCAACATCATGAAGTTAAACTATGTGAAAAATCATCCTCACATTATGATATTACAGTAAAGGTCAAACAACCTCATAATTTTTAACTGTGTGTTTAACGTCCTCACTATTTGATGTTAAACTATGTGTCCAACATCCTCACCGTATGATTTAAAATATGTGTCTATAATCGTTATTGTACTACGTAAACCTGTGAGCCATATTAAGACCATTCCCAAGAATCCATTTCCTTTGGTGGTGGTCACCTATAACATAATTCATGTTCTTTAACTATTTCTTGACATCTAAGACAATGGACCCCCTAGAAGAAAAATTTGATGTTTAATCAGACCGATTTGCCTACCTAATTTGATCAAAGACATGATGGAATAATTACAAGAGGGTTGAGCTCCATTTGAACATTCCATCACTGGATATAACCCACCATGAATTTTCAATATTATCATTTTTAAATAAAATTATTATTTTCAATATATTTTAATTCACACAACACTGAATTAGAATTCATTACACAGAATTGAAACATTCTTTGGTAGATTTTATTACACACAAGACTGAGTTTTGCCAAAAACATAATATTATTATAATATTATTATTTTATATAATAAGATATAAAATAGCTATTTAAATAATGCTTATTAATGGTAATAACCACATTATGAAATTTCTTTATATTCCATATAATTTTAACATTCATCTTATGTATTTCTATAAAATTATATAAGAAGAAATCTAATTTTACACAGAAAAACTATATTTTCCAAAAGGATAATTTTACCACCTTTTAATGGTGCTCTTATTTTATTACTATATTTTTTTGGGGGAATTTTTATAATTTTGTTTTTCAAAATAATCTAAAATTTTGAATTCGGAGTATAAAAATTAGCTGGGGGTGAATTATTGGTATTTTTCTAACATGTTTTTTATAAAGAGTTAAAAATATTTCATTTTAGTTGATAACTTCCTTTTCATTTGAATAAGTATTATATATTAAATTTAATTTTAAAGTCACAATAGATCAATTATATATATATATATATATTAATCTAATTTAGTTCATTATAATCAGTTTTATTGTAACTGGAAATAAAAACATATTGATCTTTTGAAGTTTTATTTTACCCACTTTCTATTCATGTCTATATGAATAGCATTAAAATTTATTTAAATACATTTGTGAATTGGATTTAAAAAAAATAGAGAAAAATAGTTTCAATCAGTATGATATTTGGAGTTTAATAGGGTCAATATAATTTTTGGTTTTATGAATAGTAACTTTAGTAATTTTTTATTTGCCATGGTTAAGGTTAAATCGGGTACTTAAGAGTAAAATAATATAATAAATATTAGAATATTATGCTAACACTTATCCCAATTTCATTTTAAGTGTGTTTTTTTACCAAAATAATCCATAGAACATAATTATAACCTTTTTAAGACACTTGTTTGATATATGACATTTAATATATTTTATTTAATGATGTTTTAAAAATGTCATACTCATGTTTTAATAAATATACTGTTTTTAATATGGGGTTATAGAGAATATATATTAGACTATAAATAGTAATTTGAAAGATAAAATTTTATTATGTTTCATGGTAATTTATCATTAATTTATAGTAAACAAATAATTACATTAATTTCTAAGACAATGATGATGGATAAATAGTTTAATTAATAGAAATATAAATTAAATGATATTAAAAATATTAAAATAAATATAACATTACATAATTAATGAGAAAAAATAATGTTATCGATAACTTTGACATATTAGATATATATTAGAAGTTTCTTTTTCCTGATATCATTTTTAATAATATTTTCAAAAAATAAAAATAATGAATAGTACCAAAATTGACATAAATATTATTTTAAAATAAATAATGTGTTATTAAATGGTATAAAGTTTATAAATATATAAAAATTGGAAACTTTAATGTAATAATGTTCAATCAGTCCTAAATAATCCAATTTGTTTCCTTTTGGAATTTTATTGTAACTATATTAACCCTAAAATATAATAAAATCCAAGTTGTCACGGTAAGAGTTAAAGGGTTTGACTAAGGGTTAAATCCAAGTATATAGTTAAAAATGTGACCTAAAATTGTCTTAGAATCAATGGTTGTATTTATTTTGACCCATAATCATATTATCTTTGAAATAACACACTTTGGGGCTATTTTAAATCTTAAACAAATTTATATTAATATACAATTTTAAAGGATTCTAAGAGTGCCCCTCGCCTCTCTTATAAAAGGGAACCACCTCCATCACTTCCTCACACCAATTTGTGACTAATTTATCAACCAAAAGATTTTCATTTCCCCTTCCAAATTTTTTATACAAGTAATATATGTCCTTGTTTTTCAAAAATACCAAACATAGTTTCCTTAAGAGTAAATCGAAAGGTGGTTCTCTTAAGAATAAGTAATCTTCTTCAAAAAATCATTCAAGTGAATTTATTTGTCTACTTACTCTTCATGAGTTTTTTCTATACTAAAGAAAGAAATATAGTATCATTTATATGATGATATGTTACTATTATTATTGGAAAAAAATTGCTCTATTTATCCATCCTATGACAAACAAAATCATCGTTCATGGGTATGTACGACTTACCATCTCCACATCATTGTGTAATTTGGTTTTCATAACCACTTTATTTTAATTGGTATAATTATGGGTATAATGAATATAAATGATAAATATGACCTGATATTGATTATATATAGTTATTATACCATCCAATTCCTTACCCCTTTACGATTAAGGTAATGATATCATCACTCATGCGTACGTGCGGCCTATTGTCTCCATAACACGATGAGATTAATCTTCCATGTTAACAATTATAGAATGATTCTAATAATTTATATAATAAATAAATATTAAATACATGTAATAATTGTTCTATTGTAATAATATATATATATATATACGTCATTTACCTTCATCCATTCAATAGGATGAGAAAAAAAATGTTGATGTGTACGTTCGGCCATTCATCTCCATGAATGGTGTATTAATTTTCACACACTCACACGCACACATATATATATTATTTATAATTATATACTGAATATATATGTTATATAAAAAATTTTCTATGTTATATAAGTAAGTAATTCGTGATCTTAGTAATATTATCAAGAATAACAAGTCAAAATGTGGAAGACAAACAAAGCGGTTATTACCCCAAACATTGCATTAACATAGAATAGTTAACAAATGTGTAATATAAAGTAACAAATGAATCATATATGGTATAATACATATTAAAATGATTCATATATAATTTAATAACGTTATTAAAAATATATATATAGGAGGTTAAATCACGTTCATCTAAAGAAAGTGTAAGATAAGGGGTTTCTCATCTCACTTTTACTTTTGTGAGATATATGCCTTATTCACCACTTATTTTTGTTTTGTTTTCTATATAATGAACCCATAAATTTTTATAACATGAATATTATTATTCTCATTATATTATAAGTTTCATAATTTTATTAATATATGTAAATTATAGTTCCGATGTTTTAATGTGGTATGGGAGACTTTGGGATATTTAAATATTATTTTCTTCAAGGATATTTCAAAAAAAAAATCTACTATCATCTATGTTGATGTTTCTTAAAAAAATTACAAAATATTTTTACCATTATTCTAAAAATTATTAATGTATTTTTAGCCCTCTTTTAATTTTTATAAAATGGTGTGAAAAGAATTTTTTTTTCATTTTCAAAAACTTGTACTTTTTGACTATTTCGACAAAAATATGGAAGGAATGTTTTTTTAACTTATAAAACATGTGAATATTTTACGACCATCATAACACCTTGATGTTTTGAATCCTCCATTTCAATTTTACAGAGTTATTTCCAAATAAAATTTTTTCTTTTATAAATGTACATCTTTTAAAAAAGATGAATTCAATTTAAAAAGTTTATTTTTCACAAGATATTTCTCATGATTTTATTAGAATAGTTTCATCTATGTCAACATCCTGGTAGAATCATATTTTGATTTGAAGTTGATCTATTATGATATCATTTAACATATTTCATTGAATTTATTATGATTAAATTTTGAAGTAGATATTCTATTTTGATACCATTCAGCGTTTATGGTTAAATTATTCACATTTTGCATGATAGTTTTTCAATATATATTTTTATGTTGCTTATGTTTCATCTCATTCATGTGAGGAATGCATTAGAAATAATAAGTGATAGGAATGTCCTACTATTTTCCCTCGATGAATCAGTATGTCTCATGAGAGAAACTATATATGGATTTGGATGAGGCCTTGCCCATTTATTTTTAAATGACTTGGTCATGGCCTCGACGGTATATTTTAGATGTCCTGCATTATGAATTCCATCATTGTGAGATTAGTTTTTAATTTCCATGGGATTATTTGACTGGTAGAATATCCATTGTTATGTTTTTGAGCCAATTTTATTATTTAAATTGCATTTTTTTCAATTATTTACCAATCCATGTTATTTTTTATGCCATATTTACTCAGAGATTTTGTTGTACACTTACCCTCAGTGAGCATTTGAGCTTACACCTTTCTTATTTTTAATTCTTCATAGGATTATATGATGATTATTATGACTGATATAATGGTTTATTCTATGAGAATTATGGTGTCCTCAAAGTATTTTTTATGTTGTATATAATGTTTTAAATTGTAGTTTATGGTTCATGTTTGTAATCTGGCTTCCAAAACTGAAAAACTGATCGGTCCTTTGAGATTTGGAACTAGAATTTATTCCAATGTAATAAATAAGGAACTGACATAGAGAAACTAGGTTAAGGGTATTTATAGTTTATCAAACTTTATCACAGTAATTTAACATTAATTTTTTGGAAATAAATAATTACCTTAAAGTCCCACACAAAGATGATGTTGTAATAGTTTAATTAATAAAAAAATCAAACAAATGATATTAAAAATATTAAAATGAATATACTTTCACCTCATTAATAACATCCAATAATTTGAGGGAAAACATTGAAATAAAGCGATATATTAGAAGTGTTGTTTCGAATATATCATGTTGTTATGATATCTTTAAAAAGACAAATGATGAATTGTATCAAAATTGACATAAATAAAACGTTAAAATAAATAATATTTTATTAAATGGTATAAAATACAAAAAAATATAAATTTTGGATTATTAATTATAATAAAGTCAAATTAGACATCAATTATATAGTTGGGGTTCCTTTTCTATTTTATAGTAACTATATTAACCCAAAAATGTAAAAATCCAATTTGTCAAAATTAGAGTTTAACAGTTTAACTAAGAATTAAATCTAAAATATAAGGTATATAATTTGACCTAAAAATGTCTAAAAATCATTCGTTGAGAGTATTTGGATCCAGAATCATCTTATATATAAAATAAATCACTTTTTATCTATTTTAAAACGAAAATAAATTTATATTAATTTAGTATTTTAAAGGATTCCAAGAGTGCTCCTCCCCTCTGTTATAAAAGGGAACCTCGTACATCACTTCCTCACACAAAATTGATCCTCTCGAACATAATCTTAACATTTATCCTTTTAAGAACCTTATACTTGTTTTAGAGGTCATGATATTCCAAAAATAACAACCCCAACTTCCATAAGAGGATATCCAAAGGAGGTTCACCTAAGAAGAAATAGTCATCTTTACCGACTAATTCAAGTTCATTTCTTCTTCTGCATCCTCTTCATGTATTACATCCATAATAAGGTAATATTTACAATATATTATATATTAATAGATGTTATTATGATTATTTTAGAACCATATTCCAAGGCTTATCCATTCTAAGACAATGAAAAGAACCATGCCTATGTATGTACATCTTACCGTCTCCACATCATGGTGTAATTTGTTTTTCATCACCACTTTATTTGGATTTTTATATTGATGGATATAATGGATATAAAAACTAAACATGACATTATATTGATTCTGTACAATTAATATATTATCCAATTATTTACCAATTTACCATTAATGAAATTATATCGTTGCTCGTGCTTACATACGACCTACCATCTCCAAGACATGATGAGATTCATCTTCCACATTGACCATTAAATAATGAATATAAAAATGTTTATAATGAATAAATATGAAATATATAACATAATAATTCTACATACACAATATATATATATATGGAATTTAACACCATCCATTCAATATGATACAAAAATGGGAACAACGTTCATTTGTATGTACGTCCTACCGTCTCCATGAATGGTGTATTCCATTTCTTATATATGTATATCTATTATATAAATTTATATAATATATAGAAATAATTTTTATCATTCTTTAAGTATTTAAATCAGGATCTATGTAATAGGATCTATAATAAGAAGTTAAAACATGTATTATAAACAAAATGGTTATTACCCAAAACATTGCTTTAACATGGAATTATTAAAAAAGGTGATATGAAGTTATAATTGAATCACATATGATAAATTAAATCAGAAAAAGGTTCATATATAAGTTAATAATATTATTAATCCTTTATATAGGAGGTTAAATCATGTTCAACTTAAGGTAGAATAAGGTAAGGGGTTTCTCATTCACTTTTACTTCAGTGAGATATATGCCTTATTCGCCACTTATTTTTGTTGTGTGATGTATATAATTATCCTTTTAAATGTTATATCATGAATATTATCATTATAATGATATTATAATTTTAATTAATTTCATTCATTCCTAAGTATTATATTTCAAATGTTTCAAAGTAGCATCAGACACTTTAGAATGTTTAAATATTATATTCCTCTAGGATATTTCAATGAAATAATTTAAATTATTATTATCCATATTCATGATTCATAAATAAATTAAAAATATATATTTACTATTACTATAAAAAATTTATTGTATTTTTACCCAAGGTCAACTTTTTATAAAATGTTGTGAAGAGAATATTTTTGTCGTTTTTCAAACGAGGTTCTTTATGACTTTTTTGACAAAAATGTGAAAGGAATATTTTTTAACATATAAAGATTCATAGAATTTAACCACCATCATGAAACAATTATATTTTTAAGCTTATATTAAAACTTTACATATTTATTTTCAAATTAAATTTTTGCTTTTATAAATACACATATTTTAAATTAATTACTTCAAAGTAAAACAAAGGGTATTTTTATCAATAAATTTCTGATGATTTTATTAGAGTATTTTCATATAAATAAACATCCTTGTTGATTCTTATGATTTTTTGAGTTTGATCACTTATGATATCATTTACCATATTTAATTGAATGGTATTTGATTTGGTTCAGCTATGGATGTTCTATTTTGATACTATTCATGGTTTATGGTTAATGTATTCACATTTCATATGCTATTTTTTAATATGAATTTATGTGTGTCTTATATTTCTCCCCATTCATATGAGTAATTCACTGGACTTAGTATGTGGTGGGTGGGTCCCTTTATATCCCCTCTTTTCATCATTAGGTATCATGAGACAATGTATATATGGATTTGGCTAAGGCCTCTCCCATTTAATTTAAGATGTCTTGTCCAAGGCCTTGACTATATATTTTAGATCTCCAACATTATCCATTCCATAATTGTTAGATTAGTTATTGATTTCCATATTATAATTTGATTAGTAGAATATCCAGGGATATGTTTCTTAGTTCATATAATTATTTGAATTTCATGTGTTTCAGTTATTGACCTTTCTATATTACTAATTATTCCATATTTACTCACATCTTCCATTGTACGCATACCCTAACTGAGCATTTGAGCACATCCTTTTATTTTGTCTAATTTTTACCAGGATTCCAAGATGGGTATTATTACTTATAATAAGGGTTAATATATGAGAATAATGGTGTTCTAAATTGATTTTCTATGTTGTATTTTATTATTTAAATTAAAATGTAAGGTTCATTTGTGTATTATATCATCTAAAACTACTAAACTGGTATATCCTTTGGGATTCTACACTTGTATATACACTAATTTAATAAATATGGCACTGAATTTGGGATACTCTGGTCAGGGTATTTACATTTGGTATCATATAATTTTATTTAGAAATCATGGAAACTAGATTTAGAAAAAATAGATTAAGGAACATAACCATAAGATAGTCTTTGAGGATAATTACAGAATAACATCCTATAATTTTGGTCAAGTATCGATTATGGGGGTATTCCTAGAAATACATCCATGTATCAATACTACAAGTGGACATGGTTCTCGCATAGATGTACCTAGGAGTAACAACTTTTACAAGGTACTTCGGACCTAAATTTGCATAACCTAGTACATGATAACGAGCCTTACTACACACCTGCTTTGAAACTCCTTGGGGGTATTCTTAGGATAATTCACATTTCCTTTAAGAACAATTATGTAGGATTTAAAAGTTCATATATAAACAAGGAAACCAAGATTACTATTTTCAGATTAGATATGCATAAATTTACCAATTTGTTTTAATTATTTTGTTAGTTTTAGTATTTTATATTATGATATGATCCAAATAGTGAGAAATATAATATATTTTATTCTCTTATGACAATATTTAAAAAGGAAATAATCTCCCAATAATTATCATCATATAAAGGCATAGAATCATGTGATAATGGGATAGGTAAAGTTTTCTTTAATTATTATGGCATCTTAGAGAAGAACATGAATAAGAGAACAACTGCAAAAAAATTAGATAAAGGGAAGAAGGGAAAGTAGTATTTTCCCACTTGTAATAATTGTGGAAATAATCACCATTGTACTTTTTTAAAAGGAAAGGGATTTTTCTACGAGTTTATAGAAAAATTCCACCATGAATTGGAATAGAAGGATAATAAAAAGTTTCAAATATACAATAATTCAATAGTAAGGAGATGGGACACTATAGAAATCAATGTCTAATGCGTCAATGAAACATTCCCCAAAATATGCTAATAGCTCATGGTCAAGAGTTTTCTACAACCACAAAAAAAGAGGAATGTTTAATGTTCCTATGTTTGGATTCAATAATTATATCAATTGAGTATTTTATCAATGATTCACTAGTTATAAGAATTATGGAATATATAAGGATTTTACTTCAGTACAATTTCATTAAGTATTTGAGAATGTATGTTGAATGTTACCAAAAAAACTATCTCATTAGAAAGATAGATTTTTTTATACTTATGGTTGAGGGAAATATAACCCATAATATGTTCCTAATACTAATATTAAAATTTTATAATCATGAGATGATTTATTTGGATAAAGTATATTGGATAATACTAAATACATTTGAACTCATTAATGATTTGTTGAAAAAGTGATTTATGTAATCATTGATTGATTTTACATCATATTTAGATTTGAGTATATCCAATAACCTTTGTTCAATTTAATAAATAGGGAATCATGGATGTTTTTTAAGAAGTTTTATTATAATTAATGTTATTACCAAGATTCAATGGAATACATGATTAATGTATTAACATGTTTGGAATGTGAAAAATAAGACTTGCATCAGGCTTTGGAAAGATTAATGATAACTTAATTTTGGAAAAGTTTACCATTTATTAAATGTTTTAAGATGGTATTTGGAAAACATTTTATTGGTTAATGTATTACTTCACTCTATGATGCAACTTGTTCTATGAAATGAAGTATAAATTGTTCAGGGCACAACCAAAAGGTTATATTGTGTTTATAGAAACATATTAAGTAATTATATGTACTTACATTATTATAGAGTGAATTAATTACTCTACTCCTATAAAATGAAATAAAAACAAAACAAACAGTATTTTTTAACTGATGGTATTATAAATCATCATGGATTTACAGCTTTGAGGACCCCAATTTTCCATTGATCATTAAATTATTTTTTATTTATGGCATCAATAACTCCCTATAAATATTTACACCTTTACCCTATATATATATCTGTATATTCCTTTAATAATATCCTATTATAAAGCCTATTTTGGTGATGATATTTATATTTCCCTTTCCTTATTATTAAGAATATGTTTTACTAACCCTATTTCATATGTGGGTACTTCAACAATACTATTTTCAAATATCATTCTCTTTATTAAAGAGATCAAGTTTAAATTGAGAGATAAAAATTATATTAATGTTGGGATAATGTAATTCACAATGAATTTACAATACTATCATTTTTAAATATATTTTTTAAAAAATAAACATAAATGTAACAGAATCATTCCTCGATATCTTGTATTGCACGCAAGACCATTTTTACCAAACAATGGTATATTATTATAAAATTATTATTTAATATAATAGTATTTAACATAGTATTTTAAATAAATATTATGTTTTTTATTAATAAAATTAATAAAATTATGTATATTTCATCTAATATTAACTTCCATACTTTGTGTTTTTAAGACATTTATATAAGAACAAGTCAAATTTTACGTACACAAACTATATTTTTCAAAGCAGTAATTTTACCACCTCTTAATAATGCACCTATTTTAAAAATATATTTTGTAAATTTTATAAATTTTATTTTTCAATATAATATTCGTTTTGGAATTCCAAATTACAAAATTATCTTAAAGTTAATTTTAGGGATATTTCAAAGAGGTTGTATTTTTTGATGAATAGTGAAAAATATTCCATTGTATTCGAAAACTGCCCTTATGTTTAAATAATTATTTTATTTTAAATTGATTTTTAAATTCAAAATAGACCAATTATACATATATTAAACCATTTTTGGTCATTGGAATCATTTTTATTTAAAATTTGGATTCATAAAATTATTTAACTTTTAAATGTTTTCTTTTTCCCACTTTCTCGCCGCGTCTCTAGGATAAGAAATAAACTTAATTTAGCGAATTTTTGGAATTGAATTTGCAAAAACAACCATAAATAGTTATAATCAATATGATTTTTGGAGTCTAATAGGTTCACCATAATTTTTGGATATTATGAATAGTAACGTTACTAATTTTATATTTACGATGGTTAAGGATAAATAAGATTGTTAAATGTAAAAATAACAATATAAATATCTTAAAATTATGATAAAACTCATCCAAATTTCATTAGATGAGTGGGTTTATATAAAAAAATCCTTGGTCCATAATTATAACCTTTTGATCCACTTGGGTGAGAATATGAAATTTATTATATCTTATTTAAAAAATAGTTAAAAATATCATACTCATGTTTTATGAAATATAAAATATTTATTAGAGGGGTATAGAGTATATAAATTCCGAAATAAATATTAATTTGAAATATTTTTCTTTATTTTTTATCATTTAAATTTTTCTTTATTTTTTTTGAAGTAATTAATTACCTTAAATTCTTACACAACGATGATGTAGTAATAGTTTAATTAATAGAAATATAAAATAAATGATATTTAAAAAATAAATGTAAATATAATTTAACATAATTATTAACATTCACGAATTTTATAGATACATTTTACGTGTTATTGATATATAAGAAGTGTTGGTTATAATGTATCATGTTGTTAAAATATTTTTAAATAGAAAATAATGAATAGTATCAAAATTGACATAAAGGATAATTTAATATAAATAATATTTTATTAAATGTTATAATTTTCATAAAAATAGAAAATTCATTCAAAAGATTGTAATAATGTTAAGTTAGTCATCAATGATCCAATCGATGTTCTTTTATCATTTTATAGTAAATATATTAACTATAAAGTGTAAATAATCAATGTGGTCATGCTAAGAGTTAAAGGGTTTAACTAAGGGATAAAGCCAAATAATAAGGTTAATAATGTGACCTAAAAATTTCAAAATATCATTGGTTGAGAGTTTTCAGAACCGTCATCATTATATATTTTAAATAACTATCTTTTTAACTATTTTAAATCAAAAATAAATTTATAGTAATTTAATATTTTAAAGTATTTCAAGAGTTCATATCCCCTCTCTTATAATTGGTCACCTCCTCCATCAATTCCTCACAATACTTTGAGAATTATTTCTCAACATAAATCTATCAAGTTCCCATCCAAAAATAATTTTATATGTTATTGAGGTCCTATTTTTCCATAAATACAAACCCCAGTGTCCCTAAGGGGAGATCGACATATGGTTATCGTAAGAAGAGGTAATAATCTTTACCGGCTCATTCAAGTTCATTTCTTCTTCTACATAATATTGATGTGATGTTTCCATAATATGTTAATAACTATAGTTTCATATATAAACTGATATTTTATTATTTTTATAATGGGACAACTCTATTTCTCTTTTTATCGATCCTATGATAAACAAAAGCACTGTGTGTGCGGACATATGACTTACAGTCTCCTGGATATGGTGTAATTTTTTTTCATCGCAACTTTATTTAGATGTGTATAATGATGGGTATAGAGGATATAAATAATAAATATTATAGTATATTTATTCTTTATATTTCATATACTATCCAATTCATTACCTAATATAATTAAGTATATGATACCATCACTCATGTGTACCTACGGGCTACCGTCTCCACATCGTGATGATATTTATCATCTATGATTAACATTAAAAAATGATTACAAAAATGTATATAATAAATAAATATGAAATATTTGACATAAAATTTATACATTAATAATATATATGTATAAATATATGTCCTTTACCTTCAACCATTCAACACGATAATGAAATAGAAACAATGTTCATGCATACGAACAACTTACCATCTCCCAGAACAGTGTATTCCATTTCAAATATCTATCTGTTATATATAATTTTATACTGAATATATATGATATATAAATCATGTCTTAAATTATATATGTAATTAATCCCTGATCTAAGTAATAGTATCAATAATAACAAGTAAAAACACGTATGATATTCAAAACAGGTTTTACCCAAAACGTTCTTTTAACCGGGAATTGTTAATAAACCGATAATATAAAGTCATAAATGAATCATATATGATATTATAAATATAAAAAAAGTTCGTATATTAGTAAATAACATTGTTAAAACCATTATTCATGAGGTTAAATCACATTTTACTAAAGGAATCATAAGGTATGGGGTTTCTCATCTCACTTTTACTTCAATGAGATATACGCCTTATTTTCCACTTATATTTGTTGTGTGGTGTATATAATGATATTTTGACATTTTATATCATGAATATATTTATTATAAAGATATTATAAGTTTCATTAATGATTTACATTCATGGACATTATATTATAAATGTTTCAAAGTGGTATGAGACACTTTGGAATGTTTAAATATTATTTTCCTCAATGATATTTCAAAGAAATCATTTAAATTATTATCATGCATGTCCATGTTTCTTAAATATGTCATCCAAAATATTTTTAATATTATTATACATATTTTTAATTTATTTTTTCATATCATTTATCTTTTATAAAATGGTTTTAAATGAATATTTTTGTCGTTTTCTAAACGAGGAACTTTATGACCATTTTCTAAAAAATGGAAGGAATATTTTTTAACTTATATGGAATTGACATATTTTACCCCATCATAACACCTTGATTTTTTAAGACTTCAACACAGGTTTAAAAATTTGGTTTCAAATAAAATGGGTTCTTTTATATATGTGCAGCATTTAAATAAATAATTTCAATGTAAACGGGTATTTTTCTCAAGAATGTTCTCATGATATGATTAGATTATTTTCATATATGTCTTCATCCTTGTTAGATCTTATCTTATTTTAGTTTTATCTCGTATGATATAATTTACCATATTTCATTGAATGGTTTATGATTCATTTTAGCCATAGATGTGCTATTTTGATACCATTCATGGTTTATGTTTAAAGTATTCATATTCTATATACTATTTTTTCAATATGAATGTTTAGGATACTTATATTTCACCCCATTCATATGAGGAATGCATTAGAATTACTAAGATATGGGTGGGTCCTACTATTTCCCTTAAATGTATTGGTAGATATCATGAGACAAATTATATATGTATCTTTTTCATGCCTTGCCTATTTATTATTAGATGACTTGGCCATGGCCTCGTATGTATGTTTTATATGTCCAACATTATTCATTCCATAATTATGAGATTAAATATTTATTTTCATGGGATTATTCGACTTTTTGAATATCCATTGTTATGTTTTTAGCTCATGTTATTATTTAAATTTGATGTGTTTCAATTATTTACCTTTCCATATTATTGTTTATGCAGTATTTACTCATATATTTCATTATACTCTTACCCTTTACAGAGCATTTGATCTAACCAATTTATTATATTTAATTTTTCCTAGGATTCGAAGATAAGTATTATGAATGGTGTGTAGGGTTAATTTAGGATAATAATGGAATTCTCAAAGGATTTTATATGTTGTATTTTTTTATATTGTATTGTCAGGTTCTTGTATGTGATATATATTCCAAAACTACTAAATAGATCAGTTATTTGGGATTCAATACTTGTATCTATGCCAATGTAAAACAATTAATGCACTGACATATGGATACTGGGTTTGGGGTCTTTACAATCCATCCCCACATATCATGTGTCCCTTTGTTTTCTTCCTCATCATCCCTTATGAACGAATGAGACCCCCTTGATTTCATGGTTTCATGCCACATTGTCTACCCTACTATATTGGGCACACACTTTTGAGGACCTCATATGAAATTTTGAGATAGGTCCTATGTTTCGAACATGGTTAGTGGTTGAACCAAATTTTTTTTCCCTATCATCATCAAAAAAATAATGGATTCTATCTGACAAACATAGTGACCAGTCATCCTCCACTGTCATGCCACCCCCATTGTGTTCTAAATCATGGTAATTTCGATTCTTGCTCCTCGCTCCCTTCATTTATGTAGAATTCAACTCCCTTTTCATTACCCCATGGATGCACTAGAACCTATTGGAAAAGAAATTTGGCTATTAAGAGAGTTACCTTCTCTATCCATAGCCCCTCTTGGACAAAACACTCTCAATGTTTAGTTAAAAAATGTAAACCAAGAGTGTTCAATGATTATTTGACACTCTCATATAAATGATCAATCACAATTTAATCCATTATTTGTCACACTGAGCTTGACTCACATGAGCTTATTGATTTTTAATTGGTTGTCTCATGATTATGGTTAAAGTTTGATAATAAAAAGAAAAAAAAGAAACATGTTCCAGAAATTGAGATTTTTTTAAAAAAAGCAATAGATGCTCTAGAGGTTCATCCACATATTGGAGCCTCTCCATCATAAATTTGTCTAAGGATCAACCTCAGCGATTGATTTTTTGAGCCCATCGAACCTCTGTTGAGTAGACTCCAGAATGCACTACCACCTACAAGGTCAGCCACCTCTTCCTCATCTTTAGTACAATCAACTTTTACACTAATATAAATCTGATATTATTCACCCCACAGTTCTTCCACTAGGGATTCCACCTACACCTCATTATCCTTAGCTTCCAGCAAATGGTCCCTCAGATGGTCAATGGTCTCGGTTTGAGTGAAGTGATGGTCACATTCTCCTACACAACCCTATATAAGTAGGATATCTCCTCCTCATATTCCTAAATAACTAGGGATCCCAAATTCATGTGATTTTCTAGGAAATATCAACAAATTTCCCTTAAGCATGCACCTGATTGATGAGGAAGTCTCAATATAGTATAAGAAGGATGATGGAGCCCACCCTAATCATCCCTAGGATGACTAGCCAGTGGTGGATAGATCCCACCCAGTTTTTTAGTTCATCCATTTGGGGCAAGTGATAATGTTCTGTACGTTCCTCCACACCATGAAAAAATGATTCAGTTCTCCTTGAAAAGATCTGATCTAGAATCCTCAAAGTCATTCAGCGGTTTATGCTACTATTTAGGAAAGACTTCCAACGTATCCTAGGATATATTATCTATGTTCTTATCATTAGGTGGGATGAAATCCATTTCTATATGAAACATATCCTCACTATCCCCCTAACCTATAAAAGAAGTCCCAACTGCCTTCTATGGAAGCTTATTGGAAAGATCAACCATTGTAGCCTCCTCAATCACTTCCATTAATGGAATGATCTAGGGCACATTATTTGAGGCCTCAACTCCCTTAGTAAATGAAGAAGGAGATTATAGGGTATGTGTGTCCAATGCATCCTCCATAGTCACTCCAACTCCAGGAACAATTATTTCCACCTTCATTGAGTATTCAGATCCAATAGTCACCTTTGATGCATCCTCTATGATAGGATTTTGTACCAAATCCACCTCATTTATCCCCACTATAGGCAACAGATTGACCCCCTCCATCGAGGTCATGGTCTCAATAGTCCCTTCCAATGGAACCTCTAATGATGGTCTAATTTTCATGGGCTCTCAATCCATTTCTAATGGGAGAGTATCACACGCTATATCCACCTTGACCGTATGAGTTACTAACTTGGGAATTGATGTTAGCTAATGATCCCCAAATGTAGCTTGAACTTTCATTTAATCATGAGTTAGTCAAATGAAGAAATTAATAGAGGGATATGAATAAGTGAAAAGGGTAGAAGGCTTACATGAATAGTATACCCCGATGAGGTGCTTAGAAATGTTCATGGGAAATTCCCTTGGAGTTGGAATTCCCCCAGTGGTCGATACATAAGTAACATTTGCTCCAATGGTCAATGGTTGGCCCCCTATAACGAAAACATTGGGGAGGGGGCCCATGCACACCCTTTAAAGTTTTGAGACTCCCTTGACCTCTACCTAAGGTTCATTAAGAACCTTCCCCTCTTCCATTATCATCAATCAATTCACAAGTACTAGAAGAGTTAGACAATTATATTTTGGGTTTAGTAGTTTCCAAATCACATGGGATTATGATATTTACTAGGTCAATAGTAGGGACCACTTCCATAGAATAATCCTAGTAGGAATTTCTCCCCTAGGACTAATCTTAATCCCCAAGAAGAGGCATGCAACTATCCAATTCACCCACTGAGAGATCTAGGGGAGAGGGAATACCTAATATCACATTCTTTTAGGTGTTCAGAGGACATTTAGTGGCTCAATATTCGACTAAATCCTCTAGAAAGTTTTTGTATATCATAGCCTCATCCCTAGAAATGTGAAATAAATCCCTGGCATGACCCATCTAAATGAAGAATATCCCATCTCTATTGAGATGTCATCACATTTCATGGAGGGTGTTGATCTTTGTTAAGAACCCTCATCTCTCCAAATAGTCTAGAAAGACCAAAAATGGTATTGATATTCAGATGGTGGAATCACTTCCTTGGACCTTGTAAAAATTTCCTCATGAATAACCAGAGGGTTCTCCTACCTCCATGACCACTTTTTTGGGAACATTGATCCTGATACCACTCTTTCCCTTTGTCCTTTGCCTATGTCAGGACAAGGATTTATGTATTTTCAGCAACCACAACTCCTCCCATCGGCCCAATATTTCCTCCATGGCATGTTAATAACTCTATACCACCTCAACCCCATATTTGTGTGGCCTCTCCTTCATTGGACCAAGTTTTTCAATGCCTCAACATCTCCCTAGTATATGAGCTCTCCCAACATTGATCACATTCATGCATAATCCCATAAGTGATTATAGGTGGGGTCAAATCATTCCACCCATTCCCATGTTCATGCATGAAAATGTGCCCGGTTTTTCTTAGGAAAAAGTGTTGGAACTCATAGAGAAAATTTGTGTATACCTTCGGGTCTAAATGTTGATGCCATCAGAACTGTATCTATAACTGATGTGGGTTGAATGAATCATAGATCTCCTTGTAGTCAACAGTTTTCACTAATACCTCGCCTCGGAATTCTAGGAGGTATAACCACTAGTTGATAGTTTATAGGCCATCTTTGATCACCACCCCAATAGGAAATGGGAATGGTTGAAATATGAAGCAGTTCACTAACCTAACACTTTTCGATGAACCCACAGAGCCTGATTTGATTAGGAAACTTCTGATGATGTTTAGAATTGTTTTCCAATAATTAATACTAGGAGGGAGATGGAATTTAGGTATTCATATCTCCCCATGTGCATAGTGACCCATCAATATAGAAATTATAGGGTCCTATACACACTGTGTATAGTCTTCCCTTAGCTGATGTGGTGGAGAACATTATACAACATCCCTAATATTGTACAACCAGGTTGATGCGCTGCCCCATCACCAACATTTCTGCCATGATGAAGGTTCTCAGCCACAACCCCATGCTCACATCCCTCATGGGGAGAATCCATATATATATTATTACAGAAATAAACCCTTCCATAAGACTATGGGGGCCTTTGTATTCACATTGTATCCCTATAACTACCACTATCTCACCTCTTGAATCCTCTAGTAAAAGTGATCCTTGCCCCAGTATAATTTCCCAAGGCATGTCCACAGACTCCAAGGTATCCTTTCCACAATATTGTTTAGGAAATATCCAAACTACTTCTTGAATGGGATTTATCTCGTCCCCAAATTTTAGTCATCCTCCCCTTGAAAAAAATGACGCAACACCCTCTCAAGGGTTGGAATCTTATTTTGGACCTTCAAAATGTTCCTTGTAGGGAGGAATTCCTCATACATCACACCTTTTATTGGGATCTCAACAATCTAGTAAAGATCCCACGAGATGATATCGACCTCTTAATGGTGAAAATGGAAAGTGTCGGTCCTTGGTGACCACTTTCTTAGTGGTTCTAGCTTGATATTCAGGTGGTAGTAGACGTGGAACTGTCAGGACCATGATGCCTCATAAGGCACTACGCTCTCTAGATCTACCTCAAACACATGACTTGAATGTAAGGCCCAATAATCCTAGGCCCATTTCTATGAAGTTTTCACCCTTGCATAGATCCCATAAATTTTTCTATCCATTGAGTGGGACCCCCAAACCCACCATGAGAATCATATTATAATATTTGGGAGATGTATCTACCCCAAACCCATCCACATTAATGTTGTTGACATGGTTCCAGAGAGATTTTACCTTGAGATACACATGATCATTCATGATGTTTCCATCAATATCCTTCTACCACTAGTTTATTACATGTGAGATTGAGAACCAGGAGGCGGGATAGTATTTGTTCACATTAGGGACCTCCATTAGGTTTTTATTGATTGATTCATGGTTTGATGTAATGTGGATTATCTTCCTAATCATTATATTCCCATCCATCTATTCTAGATGAGTAGCATTAGTGTGAAAACCTTCAATGACCATTTTTTTAGTGTCTTAGGTGGTTTTACGAGACTGGTTTGCAAACCTCTTCTCATGAAGGTTGGGTTCATGGAGGTAGTATCGTGATAGTTGGGTTCATAAAGTAGTTTATAGGAATCAATGTTCATGGAAGTATGTTTGTGATGTTTTCGAGTTTTATGAGTGATGGAGAAGGAAATCGTGAAGCCCTCATTAAGGGATTCAACTTCATGAATAGAGTTCTTGGTATTTTCTTTTTTTTGATATGATCATGTACCCCATAATGTTACCCTATTATATTTATAGTTTTATGATAGATTTGGGTTTTTGAATGAACTTTGTGAAGGGGCTTCACAAATGGGAGATAATTACATGTTTTCAACAGTTTTCCCTCCGAATCTGACCCTCCCTCACCATTGGCATCAATTCTGAGGGGTGCATTTCTTGATGTTTAAATACACATTTTATGAGAGAGTTCATTGAAGTAATGGCTTATATGGAGTTAATCTGGGGTAAAAAATTCAATCTAAGTGAATATATTGGTGAAGTTCCCCACCATCGTGAATGAGGATGACTCATGGAGGTCCCGGTCATTCGGAGGGTTGAGAGTAACCTCAATGCAGCGTCATTTGGGCTCATAAAGACCAATATATTTTAGAACTCATAAATATTCTAAAAATCCTATCTCCTTAATGAAACCAATAACCCCACACATGATTGACCTATAAAGACCCCCTTATGTATGAATTTTAAGGGGATGTGACCTTTCAACTTCTGAGAATTGATCTGAGTTTGCAATACGCTTGAGCTTCATGAGTGAAATAGAAGATGGATCTCCCAATGTATCCATCATTCACAAAACTGAATTCCATGGGTTCTTGAGAACTTCATACCATAGTGGATATTCTTTTTATGAATTTCATGTTTTTGGGGGAAGAACAAAGTCCTTTGTGGAATCTGGTGCACCACGGGGCACCGATCCTTCAAAAAAGAAACCCCATGGAAACAAAGACTTTACCACAAGGTAGTTTTACTTAATTTCATAGCGAATACTCCTTCAAAAGACCCATGAAAACTATGAAGACCCAAAATTTATGAAGATCCTTTTTTGGAACACCCTATGGTACCTAATTTCATTGGTCCCCTTTCCATGAAAGTCAAGTGCCCGGGGCCCCCATACCAAATCAGAACCAGTTCAGCTACACCCCGAGTCCCTGTGTGACCAGGTAATTGAACGTGAGTTTGTTGTATGCTTTTATATTTATATTGTTGTATTTATTATCAATGTGTAGTGTTTGATTATAATTTATTGATATGGGATCATGTGTAGTACTTGGATACACATAGATGGTAGAGTGAGTGGTGCACTCTTAATTGTTCTTAGGAATTCGTGATTACTCAAATAAATATGATAGGTTAGATAGTGCATAATCATAATTTGTATAGGGATTTAATTATAATTTTCTATATTATTTTTCATTATTTACTACCAAATTTTTTCATGCATTTTTATTATGAATGTGGAGAATAGTGAATTTTCAGTTTAGTTATTTGTTAATAAAATTTAATTCTTAATATTCCATGTTTTTTTAGTTTTTATATACTAGATTTTTTATACGATTGCATCCATGTTATCCATTTAAACCCTATCCCCAACATATTGTGTTTCATGTAGTAGTTTTGTGGTTGTAACTGGGAACTTCATCTCTATATGGGTATCCACAACGACACACGCCTACCTACTCCTCTATTGTTTCCACCATGAAAATTTAACCTGAGGGAGAAGTTTATTTATTACAGAAAAGAGTAACCTTGGGTTTTATGGGAAATATTTTGAATGATCACTCAATTTTCCACCTAAAGATTTGAGAGGGATATAATCCCTAGTTTGGAAATCCATTTTATGATGAAGTTGAAGGTGTGAATTTCAATGGTTTGTTTACATCCTTCTCATTTATCTTCTTGGTGTCACCTTGATGCATCACACAATGCATGATTGAGTATAGGATGATGGTTATTAAACATGTTTGTAAATCCATAGTGTATATGTACTTTGAATATAATGGTACAATTAGACAACATCGATGAATTTTAAGGTCTAAATTAAAAGGGCTATGGGAGCTATCAATGCGAAGGATCCTGGATAGGTGATACCAATCCCCAGTAAGTAGTCTTTTTTCTTGTTTATCTATAATGGGATCCCCTTCTTTTGGAAGATGAAAAATCCACCCCCACCCATTTTTGAAGGGGTTAGGTGGGGAACATATGTTTTAGTGGTCAAACCCCACAAAATAACCATCATAGAAAGAATGGAAGGGGTTGAGGCTTTACTATAAAAGGTGGTGGATTCCACAAATTTCTTAATAAGCTTGATAAGTAGAATCTACCATCATTTATGTGTGTTATTCCATGAGGTTGTTTCCATAAATATTCATGAAAGACATATGAGGGGTGATCTCTTAGTAATTGTGAGGTATTTTGTACCCACATTCACATATAGTTGGATCTATCTATTTGCCTTTGGTTTTTTACCCCATTCATTGGGGGGGGGGGGGTCCATGTTACATTTGGGGTCATTTATTCCTGAACCTTTTCACTTAATTTTACCTTTTAATTATATTCTCACCAATGGGAAAATCATTTTATGTCTAAAAAAATTATATAAGAGTAAGGTTTTAGATTATTGTTCTTCGTGTTTTTCATGTATTAACAATTATCATAAATTAGAGTTTTCTCTATGAGCTTGACTACAGTTGATCATTCACATCAGAGATAATATATTGATATTATTATGTAAATCATTGTTAAATATAAAAGTTTTTATATTGAAATCATGTTCATATGGTATTGAAGTTCAAGTTTGATAAATTCAATTGGAATCAATTTATGATGGGGAAAATGAAGATGCAGGCAACGTTGTGGAAGGATAATTTCCAAAAGAAGATTAAATAATGTATAGTAGGTGTGATAGTGGATTATAGATCTAGTGGGCGATTGAATCATGATATGTATGGAAATTTGGAGTGTACTTTTGAGAATAGAGTTGTTCTAATCAGTGAAGAGACAACGAATGTTGGTATCAGACAACTTCTCAATGTCTCTTTGATGATAAACTTGATAGAGACCGTTGACATGAAATCTTGATAGGAATGGTTTGATTATTATAAAAATATCCCATTATTAATTATGTATAAGGGTAATCACCAGACCATGAAGATTTCCAGAGTCGGTACCATCAAACTGATGATGCATGATGGAATTGTTTGAACAACCCAAGGAGTATTCCACTTGATGTTGTCAAAGAAGAAAATATTATCTTTAGGAAATTTTTATGATATTAGATATAAGACTTGAACACTAAAAGGAGTGAAGAGAATTTTGAAGGGATAACCTATGGTGATGAAGGATAAAAATATCCCAAATAAACTATATATGATTATAGGTGAAATGTACAAGGAGGTAGATATAGTTTTCTCATTAACTACCTCGATAGAATCATTAACAAAATTTTTGCATTAGAATCTTGATCATATGTCCAAAGAATGCCTAGATATTCTAACTGATCATAAGTTTATTCCTGGGATTACAATTCTATCTTTACCATTTTTTAGAATTGTTTTTTGGTCGAGAATCATAGGTTCAATTTTGATACATCGATATTGAGAAGAAAAGAGATCTCAGAGTTGATCAATTCCAATATTTGGAAAAAACCTATAATATTCTTTATAGGAGAAAGGTTCATTGTATTATACATTGATGACTATTCCAGAATATGTTCGATATATCCAATAAAAAAAAGATGTTTTTTATGTCATCAAAACATTAAAAGAATGGAATGGAATAGAATATAGAAAGAATATTAATATTCTAGGGACTAACCATTATATAGAATATAATTTTTTTGAATTTAACACTTTTTTAATGGGAACGAATCAAAATAATGTTCATGGTGGAATACAACCCATAGAAGAATGGAGTGGTAGAGTAGATAAAATGAACCCTATTAGATAGAACAATGCGGATTTTAAAGACTACATGAGTTTCCAAAAAAAATTGGGTATGAGGGAACTCCACCTCTTATGTGAACAATTGATCTCCTTCAATGGATATTTATCTAAAGAAACCAATACAAATGTGGACTAGTAAACCCACTAAGTATTATTGGATATATAATTTTGTTAGTCTTGTATATGAATTGTTTAATGAATAGGAATGATCAAATTTGGTTTCAAGATCTAGGAAATTTATGTAACACCCCAAGCTTCCATGGTACACTTCTCTTTGAATAATAATATAGCGTGTGTTGTATGCAACTTCAAATTCTAACACACCGCGACAAATCAAAGTATCCGTTATGAATAGTAATACCTAATTTTTGAAATTTTATAAATTTTATCTCTAAAAATGGACTTCATTTATGGATTAGGAATATCAAATTTAGCCTTGGGTGAAATTTTGTTACTTTTTAGATAACTTTTGTATTTTTATGAATAGTGAAAATTACTAAATTTTAATTAAAAAAAACTTTTTTAATCAAAATAATTAATAGTGATAAATTTTGAATTTGAGTGGTTTTAATGTATATTTAAAATATATTTTTACCATTTAATACAAATTTGGTCATTGGACATAATTTCACAATTAAACCACACATAAACAAGTGTCAATCTTTTCATAGTTATTATATCTTAAAAACAAGCTTTTTGTTTTGATAGCAGGAATTATTTTTAAATTAATTTCTGCCACTTCTGTGTTTTGAATTTGGAAAAATTGATTCTATATTTGGAATCAGGATGTCAAAATTGTGTAAATAGGTAACTTTTATTTTTAGACATTTTGAATAATTACTTCGGTAAATATTTTATTTACCAAGGTTAAAGGGTAAATCCAGTAAATAAGGGTAAAAAATTAATATTATAATAATAATAAATTACCCTAAAACGTAGCCTAACCTTATTGGTGGATACATGTCCGACCATGTGCATATTTGGGTCGATTTGGAGACCCCATGGATCCACTTGTAGGTGATAGGGACATTTTTTTAAAATAAGTTAATGTAAATACAAAAATGACATAAGCTTATATCTTTTAGAAAAACAATTTTTACGTAGGGTTATATATGTTATATGTTCGATTATAAATATTAATTAGAAATAGAAAAAGATTTTCTACATAATAATATTTCATTTATAAGTTGTAGACATTGAAAAAGTACAAATATATATGACACAATAATGATGCAGTATTTTCCTTATTAATGAAAGAATCAAATAATTGGTTTTATAAATGTTAAAATAAATATAATTTGAATGTTTTGATGAAATAAACGAATTTTATTGGGTAATATGACATGTTATTATTGCTTAAATAAATTGTTTTCGAATAAATAATGTTTTTAAGACTTCAACAAAAATCAATTATTGAGTAGTGTCAAAATTTACATAATTGAGTTTTTAAATCAAATATTATATTTTTAATTTATATTCTATTCCTAAAAATCTAATGCTTGGCCAAAGTACTTATATAATTATTGGTGTATCATTATTGGACCAGTTGGGGGTCTCTTATATGTATATAGTATGTTTATTAACTATATATTACAAAAATACAATGTGATATAGTAAGTGTTAAACTAATTAACCAAGAGTTAAAACTAAAAGATAAGGTTAATATAATGAACCAAAACTATCTAAAATATATTTGTTGAAAGGATTTAGACCCATACCCACCTTATACTTTGAATAATAAACCTTGGAGCCATTATAAACCTAATATGAATTTATTATAAATTAATACTTTATGTTTTTTCTAAAGAGCCCCTCCTCCCCCTTATAAAAGGGCACACCTTCTAACAAATAATTCACACCTTCAAAGCCTTTTGGTTCGGCCAAACCCTACCCAAATACTCTCTAAACTTACCTAAATTCATATTAGAGGTCTTAGTTTGATCATAAATCCATCCTAAGGATCCCTTTTGATCAAATCAAAAGGAGGAACCCGAAGAAGAGGCAACGTCTTCACCACCCTTTTTCAAGTTCCTTTCTTTTTCAACATCTTCTTCTTTGTTATTCCCTTTATAAAATAATAACTCCAGTATCTTCTATATACTATGATTTTATTATAAATATGTAACAGAAAAATTCATTATTCTATCCATACCTTGAATTACATGTCCCCATACGTGCGTACGTACGGCCTACCGTCTCTACGTCGTGGTGTAATTTTTATTTTATATATTATTATTTAGATGGGTATAAAAATGATGTATAATTCATGTAAATAATTAATATTACATTATAATTGTTCTGTAGATATTATATACCATCCAATTATATATTAAATTAATATCAAAAGAATGATATTTTCACTCGTGCATACGTACATATTACCGTCTCCACGACGCGATGAGATTCATTTCCAAATTCACCATTCATCGACGATTATAAAAAATATATATTACTAATAAGTATCTAATATATGACATAATAATGCTACTAGAGATATATATATATATATATTTATATATATAATTATTTATGTACTTACATATATCTTTTTCACTTACTTCCATTCAATACTGTATGAAAACGGAAACAACATTTATTCATACCTACGGACTGCCGTCTCCATAAACGGTGTTTTCAATTTCATATATACGTCCATTATATATTTTATATTATAAATATATATGATAAATAAATAATGTTTTATATTCTATAAGTATTTAAATCATGATCTATGTTATACAATCAAGAGTAACAAGTTAAAACACGTACGATAAAGAAAGCGATTATTACCCGAAATATTAATATAACATGGAAATTATTATTAAATGGGTAGTATAATGTCATAAATGAATACTGAATGATATCATAAATATTAATATGGTTCTGGTATAATTTAATAACATACTATAGTCTTCATACAAGAGGCTAAAAATACCCTCTACTAAAGGAAAGTGCAAGGTAAGGGGGTTTCATCTCACTCCTTATCCCCATGAAATTCATGCCATATTGCCACTATTACCTTTTCTGTGGTGTATGTACATCCCATAATTGTCTTCATTGTGTAATACACTTTAATATTTGTGTATTTACATATTCATTGTATGATACCTCTTTCATGGGTTTTATGTTTCGTAAGTTATCAAATTGGTAAGGTTTAATTCCTCAATCTCATTATTATTAGAGATTGTTTATGTTTAAGTATTCACTGGGAAAATTTTATCATCCATGTCCATCATTCATAAAAATGATTTCAAAATGAATATTTTAAGGATTTAGGATATGTACTCTTTATCAAGATCAGAATTTTAATTTTGTTAAAGATTATATTTCTAAATCATTTTAATTAATGTCCATGTTTTCAAAATGATTTTAAGGATTTATTTATATGGAAATGAATATTTTGAAATAATAATTATTTTAAGATGTTTCAATGTTTTATGGGATACTTTGATTCAAAAATGACTTTAAATGACTTCTTTTCAAAATTGTGTGACTTTTAAATGTTTTCATGAAAATGGGTATTTTTGTCAAAGAGTTTTACAAATCATTTCCATCAATGTCAAATCCATTAATGGATTCTAAACATGTTTTGAAGTTGATTTATAATGATAAAAAACTTCAATATTTTATTGAAGGTTTTGTGATATGTTTGACTATGGATGTGTTATTTTTATAACATTCATGTTTTATGGTTAATGTATTGACATTTCGTATTATATTTATTATACGAATGTTTATGTTAAGTTTCATTTTTTTCATATTAGGAATGTATTGGACATAGTAAGTGATGGGTGGAGCCCGCTATAGCTCCTCGATGAATCGGTAGGTCTCAGGAGACAACTATACGTGGAATTGGAAGAGGCCCTTTCCCAATTTGATATATAGTTTTGGCTGTGGCCTTAATCATTTTTAGACATCTTGGCCGAGGCCTTGAAAAAATGTTTTAGAATGTCTGGCATTATACATTCCCTCATTATGGAAATAATATTGATGGTTCATGTGGTCATTCGACTAGCAGAATACCCATGATTATGTTTTATTATGGAATTATTTAATCATTTCATATTCTTTCCATAGAACTATTCATGTTTATTATTGGTAAGGGAATGTGGTTTCAATTATTTACCATGCATAATATTTATGTCATTTTCCGCTATATTACTTACCATTACTGAGCATTTGAGCTCACCCCTTTCTATGTTTTATTTATCCTAGGATTCCAAGAAGTGTATTGTGATTGATAAGTAGGGTTAAGCTAAGGTAATAATGGAGTTCTCAAAGCACTATGTATTCTATATTGTATGTTTGAAATTTTAATGTAATGTTCATCTATGTAATCTATTTTTCAAGACTGCTAAACAGATCGGTCCTTCGGGACTTGATTCCTTGTAATCATGCCAATGTATTAAAATAATGCACAGACTCTAGGTAACTGGGGTCATGGCGTTATAGTTGGTATCAGAGGAAGTTTATTACAAACCTTGGAAATTAGATTTAGATAAACTATGATTAGAGAACATAGCCCTAAGATAGACTTTGAGGATTAGTATAGAAGAACTTCCTAGAATTTTGGTATTGTAGAGATTTTGTGAGTTTTCTGAGAAATGCATACTTGTCTAGATACGAGCAGGTAGAGGCGGCTATGGCACAGATGTACCTAGGGGTAAACCCCGAAAACACCGCTTTTAGCTTGACTCAAATGGGAAATGGTGCACGACATTGGGCCTTGCTGCACTCTTGGTTATGACACTCCTGAGGGATATGCTTAAGATAATTCTCATTTTCTTTACAAACCATTATGAAGGGCTCATGAGTATATACTTAATCAAAGAAAACATTTTTATGATTATGGATTATATCCATAAACTGTTCAATTTGTGTTAGGTATTTTACATGTTTGGAATTATTCATTGCAATTAATAAACTGACCTAGTTTATTCTATTGTATAAAAAATGGCGCCCAGTAGAAGGAATGTGAACTCCAGTAATACGTATGATCCAAATAATATGAAGGATCATATCTTTCATGGTATTATTCCATCATTTAGAAGGGAAATTGTCTCCCACCTATTATCATTATATGAAGAAATAGTATCATGTGTGGATAAGATAAGTAAATAGTTTACTGAGTCCTATGGCTTTGAAGGGAAGCAACAGAAGAAAAGGATAGAAGAGAGAAAGATAGATAAAGGGAAGAAGGTATAAAAAGATTTTCCCATATGTGATAGCTATGGAAATAATCACCTTGGAAAATGCATGAAGGGAATTGGAGTATATTATAAGTGTGGAGAAAAAAGACACCACATTCGTGATTGCGAGGGCAAGAAAGAGGTTTCAAATGTACAATTATTCATCTGTAAGGAGTGGGGACACTATGCGAATCAATGTTAAAAACATCAGAGTATGCCCCAAATGATGCTATTGGATAATAATAATGTTATGATACTACCACAGATGAAGAGGAATGACTAGTGTTATTATGTTGTTATTAATGAATTATTTCATTTAAGTGTTGTATCAACGATGTACTGGTTATATGAATTGTGGAGATAAATGTGGATTGTGCTGCAGTACCATTTCATTGAGGATTTGAGATTATATGGTACTATGAAAAGTGACTCAACAGCAAGTTAAACTTTTTCTTATTTTGAAAATACATGGTTGAAGGAAATTTAATCCTTAATATGGTCTTGATACTAAGGTAGTAATTTTGGAATAAGAGATGGTTGATTTCGATAAATTATATTCTTTACTACCTTGTCACTGATTAATGGTTTGTTTATTTCATCATTGTTGGAATATTCAAAGGTTTTGGACATAAGGAATATATCTAATATTCTATAAGAAATAAGGGAGCATGAATGTAATCAATATGGATTTATGGTAATTCAGGGTGTTACCATATTTTAAAAAAATACATGATGATGGTATTCACATGCTATTACGTGGTAAAAAGAATCTACATTATTTTTACCTTTCATATAAATTTTGGACTGAGAGTTTACAGAAATATTTTGGATAAGTATAAAGGTTGGAAGGGTTTAAGTTGTAAAGGTTATTTTTGGATTTTTATAAAAGGACAACACGCAAACCGTATGACGACCAGTCGTGTCGGACAAAGCTATGGAAATCAAACCCACAACCATAGTGAAATTAGGATTTATCACCTACCACTGTTCTACGTGATGTTCCTGGATGGTATAATGTAGTTTCCTTTCATAAAGGGTCTGATATGTGAATTATAAATTCATTATATTTGGAACCCTATACGATTAGGATAAATAGAGTATTTTTGAGTTGTATTATGTTTTGGGGTGAAAGATGAGTTTGTGGTAGAAAATTATTAATGGAAAAACTCTAATTATAAAGTAAGTATATCTCCATATGATCTTATCCAATCTCATAAGTAAATTCCTCAACATTACGAAAAGGAACTTAGAATAAAAATGTTGTCCTACTATACCTTAGATCATCACAAATTTATGGCTTGGGATTGTTGGACTTTTTATAGCCACGTTCTCTACCACTCTCCATCAGATGTTGATGGTTAGATTTCTCTTCCATGTCCATATTTTCCCATATGGAACCCTAGTATGTGTTATTTTCAGTAACCTTCATACTTACCACTCATTATTTTAAATAGAGGCCTCATTAATTCATTTTTCGATGTGGGATTTCAACTAAGATATTTTGAAACGTCAACCCCAAGTTTCCAATACCGAGAATAAATTTTGAGGATGCAATTTATTGAAGGAGGGGAGAATTTAACACCCCAAGCCTCCATGGTACGCTACTCTTTGAATAATACAGTAGCGTGTGTTGTATGCAACTTCGAATTCTAACACACCGCGGCCAATCAAAGTAGCTGTTATGAATAGTAATACCTAATTTTTTAAATTTTATAAATTTTATCTCTAAAAATGGAATTCATTTTTGGATACAGAATATTGAATTTATCCTAGGGTGAAATTTTTGTTTTTTCGGATAACTTTTATATTTTAATGAATAGTGAAAATTACTATATTTTAATTAAATACAACTTTTTTAATCAAAATAATTAATAGTGATAAATTATGAATTTGAGTGGTTTTAAAGTATTTTTAGAATATATTTTTACCATTTAATACAATTTTGGTCATAGGAAATAATTTCACAATTAAACTGGACATAAACAAGTGTCAATATTTTGATTTTTATTATATCTTAAAAACATGCTTTTTGTTTTGACCGCGGGAATTAATTTTAAATTAATTTTTGACACTTCTATGTTTTGAATTTGGAAAAATGGATTCCATATTTAGAATCGGGATGTCCAAATTGTATAAATAGGTAGCTTTAATTTTTATACATTTTGAATAATTACTTTGGTAAATATTTTATTTACTAAGGTTAAAGGGTAAATTGGGTAAATAAGGGTAACAAAATAATATTATAATAATAATAAATTACCCTAAAACGTGTCCAAACCTTATTGGTGGATACATGTCCGAACATGGGCATCTTTGGGTCGATTTTGGGACCCCATGGAGCCACTTTTAAGTGATAGGGACACATTATTTTAATTAAGTTAATGTAAATACAAAAATGACATAAGCTTATATCTTTTAGAAAAACAATTTTTACATAGGGTTATATATGTAATATGTTCGATTATAAATATTCACTAGAAATATAAAGCTATTTAATACATAATAATATTTTATTTATAATTTTTATACTTTGAAAAAGTAAAAATATATATGACACAATAATGATGCAGGATTTTCCTTATTAATGAAAGAATCAAATAATTGGTATTATAAATGTTAAAATAAATATAATTTGAAACTTTTTATGACATACATGAATTTTATTGGTTAATATAACATTTTTTTATTTCTTAAATAATTTTTTTTGGAATTAATAAAGTTGTTACGACTTTAACAAAAATCAATTATTGAGTAGTGTCAAAATTGACATAAATGAGTTTTTAAAAAACATATTATATTATTAATTCATATTCTATTTCAAAAAATCTATGTTTTGTCCAAATGAGTTATATCATTCCTGGTGTATCATTAATTGACCACTTGGGGGTCTCTTGGATGTCTATAGTATGTTTATTAACTATATATTATAAAAATCTAATGTTACATGGTAAGTGTTAAACTAATTAACCAAGAGTTAAAACTAAAATATAAGGTTAATATAATGAATAAAACCTGTCTAAAATATATTGGTTGAAAAGATTTATACCCATACCCTCATTAGAGTTTGACTTATCCAATGTGGAGCCATTAGAAACCGAATATGAATTCATTATAAATTAATACTTTAAGTTTTTCCTGAAGAGCCCCTCCTCCCCCTTATAAAAGGGCACAACTTCTAACCAATTCTTCACACCTTCAAAGCCTTTTGGTTCGGCCATCCCCTTGACAAATACTCTTTCTACGTAACTCAATTAATCCTAGAGGACTTATTTTGATCATAAAGTCAACCTAAGGAGCCCGTTTGATCAAATCAAAAGGAAGAACCCGAAGAAGAGGTAAAATCCTCACCACCCTTTCTCAAGTTCCTTTCTTCTTCAACATCTTCTTCGTCTTTGTTATTCCCTTTCTAAAATAATTACTCCAGTATCTTATATATACTGTGATGTTATTATAAATATGGAACAACCAAATTAATTATTCTATCCATCCCTTGAATGACATGTCACCATACGTGCGTACGTACGGCCTATCGTCTCCACGTCGTGGTGTAATTGTTATTTAATATATTAGTATTTAGATGGGTATAATAATGATGTATAATTAATGTAAATAATAAATATAAAATTATAATTATTCTGTATATATTATATACCATCCAATTATATATTATATTAATATCAAAAGAATGATATTTTCGCACATGCGTACGTACGGATTACCGTCTCCACGACGCGATGAGATTCATTTCCAAGTTCACCATTCATCGATGATTATAAAAAATATATATTACTAATAAGTATGTAATATAAGAAATAATAATGCTACTGGATATATATATATTTATATATATAATTATTTATGTACTTACATATATCTTATTCACTTACTTTCATTCAATACTATATGAAAACGGAAACAGCGTTTATGCGTACGTACGGACTACCGTCTCCATAAACGGTGTTTTCCATTTCATATATACATCTTTTATAAATTTTTATATTCTAAATATATATGGTAAATAAATCATGTTTTATATTCTGGTATTATTTAAATCATGATCTAAGTGATACAATCAAGAGTAACGAGTTAAAACACGTACGATAAAGAAAGCGATTATTACCTGAAATGTTAATATAACATGGAAATTATTATTAAATGGGTAGTATAAAGTCATAAATGAATAATTTATGATATCATAAATATTAATATGGTTCTATTATAATTTAATAACATACTATAGTATTCATACAGGATGACAAACATACCCTCGACTAAAGGAAAGTTCAAGGTAAGGGGTTTTCATCTCACTCCTTATTCCCATGAGATTCATGCCATATTGCCACTATTACCTTTTGTGTGGTGTATGTACTTCCCATAATTTTATTAATTGTGTAATACACATTAATTTATGTTTATTTACATATTCATTCTATGATACCTCTTTCAGGGGTTGTATGTTTCATAAGTTATCAAATTTGTAAGGGTTAATTCCTCAATCTCATTATTATCCGAGATTGTTTATGTATAAGTATTCACTGGGAAATTTTTATCATCCATGTCCATATTTCATAAAAATGATTTCAAAATGAATATTTTAAGGATTTTTGAAATGTACTCTTTATCAAGATCAGAATTTTAAATGTTTTGAAGATTATGTTTCTAAATCTTTTTAATCAATGTCCATGTTTTCAAAATGATTTTAAGGATTTATTTATATGGACATGAATGTTTTGAAATAAAAATTCTTTTCAAAAGTTTCAAAGTGTTCTGGGACACTTTGATTCAAAAATGTCTTTGAATGTCTTCTTTTCCAAATTGTGTGATTTTTAAATGTTTTCATGAAAATGGGTATTTTTATCAAAGAGTTTTACAAATCATTTCCATCTATGTCAAATCCATTAATGGATTCTAAACTTGTTTTGATGTTGATTTATTATGATACAAAAATTCCATATTGTATTGAAGGTTTTGTGATATGTTTGACTATGGATGTGTTATTTTTATACCATTCATGGTTTATGGTTAAATTATTGACATTTAGTATCCTAGTTCTTATACGAATGTTTATGTAAAGTTTCATCCTTTTCATATGAGGAATGTATTGTACATAGTAAGTAACGGGTGGAGCCTTCTATAGCTCTTCGATGCATCGGTAGGTCTCATGAGACAACTAGGCGTGGAATTGGCCGAAGCCCTTTCCCAATTTGATATATGATTTTGGCTGAGGCCTTAATCATTTTTAGACGTCTTGGCCGAGGCCTTGACAAAATGTTTTAGAAAGTCTGGCATTATACATCACCTCATTACAGAAATAGTATTGATGGTTCCTGTGGTCATTCGACTAGTAGAATACCCATGATTATGTTTTATTATGGAATTATTTACTCGTCTCATATTCTTTCCATAAAAGTATTCATTATTATTAATGGTAAGGGCATGTGGTTTCAATTATTTACCATGATTAATTTTTATGTCATTTTCCGCTGTATTACTTACCCTTACTGAGTGTTTGAGCTCACACCATTCTATGTTTTCTTTTTCCTGGGATTCCAAGAAGTGTATGGTGATTGATAAGCATGGTTAAGGTAAGGGAATAATGGCTTTCTCAAAGCACTATCTATGCTATGTTGTATGTTTGAAATTGTAATGTAAAGTTCATGTATGTAATATATTTTCCAAGATTGCTAAACTGATCGGTCCTTCGGGACTTGATTCCTTATAATCATGCCAATGTATTAAAATAATGCACCTACTCTGGGTAACTGGGGTCGGGGCATTACAATGTAACTTCTTGAGAGACACTAATTGTGTGATGAGGTATCATTTCTGGGACCCCACTTCCAAAATACATATCATTATTAGAGATTTCAATTTTTAAGAATATGTGGTATGAATGATAATTGATGAATACATGGTGATATAGAATAAGAAACTATAATAATTGAGTTGGAGGAAAAATCCAAGGAATGATCAATTTCCTCTAAGGAATTAACAGAGTATGATGATCAAGTATTATTTTATTCGAGACCATGATGGTCATTTTGGGAGAAAATATACTAGTATGGAACTCTAACTATATCAGAAAGAGAAATATTACATACTATATATTAACAAATAATGGAGATCCATATTATTTATGTATGAGAACTAGAGTCAATATGTATCCTCATAGAAGGTGGTGATATAGGAAGAACATGAAGCCAGGCAAAAGAACAAGATAGGAGATCTTGTTTCATTACATCATGGAAGGAAGGATAAGATCAAAAAATTGGTCTCTAAAATCAAATGGGATGGAAATGACTAGGTTGAAAGATATCATGCAATATTTTTGGTTAAATAATATTCTTAGAAGAAATGTATCTATTTCAGCTAAAAATTTTATCTCATTGTTAGATTAACGTTTGTTTGAATATTTCTAGATATTAGTGATATATACATTTTATATCCAGACTAGCTATACATGAATACTGATTTACTCCAAATTGATCTTGATGAAAAATATATATGCTCAAACAAGAAGGTTTATTAGAAGAAGGAAAAGAGAAATTGGATGGGTGGTTGAAAATATTTGTACGGTTGAGGTGTAGGTATAAGAGATTTGATTCCTATAACATGAGTATTGTATTCAAAAGAAGTTATTTAGATCCTTATGCATATTTCAAGGATTTTGATGGTAATTATTTCATTATTATTCTATTTTATTTGGATGGAATATTTTTTTCAGGCTCCAAAAATGATAAGACTAAGGAGACGAAGGTAACATTGACTAGAGAGTTTGATATGAAGGAATTGGGACTACTAAAAAAGATTATTGGGATACATATTTATTAAGATATAAATAGTGGGATGTTTTGGAAATCACATAATAATTACATACATAAATTCCTAAAATGATTCATCATGCAATAATATAATGAAATCTCTTCCCCACTTCCTATTATTTTCAACATATCCTCTATGATGAGTCATATAAGAGAAGTAGTGGTGATTGAGTTGTCTCGAGTAATGTATGAATTCATAGTGGGGATTTTGATGTTCATAATGGTTTTTATTAGACAAAAAAATTCATAAACATTGGGACTAGTAAGTTAGTAAAAGGATAATACTATATTAGATAATTGAAGCATATTGAATTGTATCTTGAGATACATCAAGATGATCTCAGATGCCGCATTATGTTATAGAGGATCATAATTTACTATTTGAAGCTATATTGATTCAGAATTTGTTGGTGACTCTAAATTGAGGAAATCATCTATTGTTTATGAGTTCACTATTGTAAGAGGATATGTGAGAGGCATTCCAATGATAAAATCAGTTGAGTTTGTATTCAAAATGGAGGGAGAGTATATGGAATCTACAAAGGCTTATAAATAGGTGATTTGGATGAGAAGGATATTAGAACTTCTTCGGAATAAACATGAGTAGATTCCATTATTTTGGGATAGTAATATTATATTCCATGTTGTAAGGAATCCATCTTTTCATTCCATGATAATGAACATTAGTGTACAATATCAATTTTTCTGAGATGTGGTTGTGGAAGGAAGTGTGAATATGTAGAAAATTTATACTAAATAAATTCTTGCATATTTCATAATGAAGAATGTTGACTTTGATATCCTCGGATAGTGAATATCCCCATGAGGATTTGTAGACACATGAGAATAATGGTTTGGGAAATAGAAAGGATGTGTGGAGATGTGATTGGTTCTCAATAAATCTCCATGTGGGATATATTTTATCATCATCTTCTATTAACGAGTGACCACCACCTACAAATTGTGAATGGGGGTCGGTAGTTGTAGTATTGGTTGGTGGTCAACCACACCAAACGACCATTAATGAAATAATCAAAGAGATCAAGGATTTTCTATAAAATATATTTTATTACCCTATCTTCTTTATCCTCTTGAAAAGAATCATCTCCCAACATTTAAGTGTGGTGTTTTGTGAGGTTTTCCCCCATATTCAGGAGTGATTTATAAGATATATTATAATTATAATTGTGAGAGAGTGTGAAACCACCATTTCAATAGTGAGATTCTTTTATATTTCTATTATTTACCAATTTCATTTTGGGGGGTTTCCATGTTAAATTTTGTGTCATTTATTTCTATATTTTATCATATTATTTTAACCCATAATTATCAATGCACTAGTGGAAAAATAATTTTTAGTCATAATAATCAATTCAGGCATAGGTTCATTAATTCTTATATATATTAGTTATTTGGTGTTCGATTTCTCATGTGGGTGAGTCCATCCTAGGTCATAGTAGACACTATCTCCTCAATATTGGAGAGGTTGTGATCTATTGGATTAATAATAACATGGCATATTGATAGTTTCCCTGGTCCAGTTGTTCTGATGTTTTCATTCCCATATCTTATACCCTTTGTTTTTATATAGTAATACTTATAATGATCCTACCATATGCACATAGGCTTCTTGGACAAATAAAATAAATCATATTTTCCATTTAATATATTATTATTATGTTTCATTGACCTTGTATTCTAAAAGTTCACTTTATTATCTATATTTCTTAAATTAATACAAATCTATATAGAATTTAATTGTTGGTATTAAAGCTATTTATTCCTTGTTTTGACAGTATTTCATTATTGATACTTCCATTAACAATTCATTCATGATGTTTAAAATTATTTATGTCAAAATCCTATTTATTTGTTCTCAAAATGGCATATTTCAATCTTTTTGTTTTTATCCCCATGTATTGGAATTATATTTCTCATGTCCAGACTATGTTTTACTTGAATCAACTTTTAAAAACCTTTTTAATTCGTTTATGAAGATCATACATGTATTAAAATATTGAACACCATTTTCTACCATATTTTAATTAAATTTATTACAATAGTTTATATTTCTTAGTATTAAAAAATTTGTTTTACAAATATGTTTCATGTTTATTAGATTCTATGTTTATAAGGTCGTAATATAAAAATAGATTTAGATATAATTGTTCAATTTTAGAAACCAAATTTGTGCACATTAGATTTTGGACATGAAAAACCACTTAATCCTAGAAATTAATCAATTTTATGATTATTTATTCTTCATATTTATATTCATCATAGTTTTATTAATAATTTTACAAAATTTTGCTATCGACAAAGGAATAGTTAAATTTACCTAAACTGTTTTTCCATGTATAACATGGTTTTATTTAAAAGATAAATTTAATAATTTTCTAATTTTAAATTTACAAAATGGACCTCCTTTTTGATATCATTATGTATAAATAATCAAAATAATAGTTTTTTTGGCTTTTTTTGAAATAGGTTTGTTGGGTGAATAGTGAAAAATATTGATTTTACAAATAGTGTCACATTAAGGATAGTTTTATGACATAAAACCATCCTGAAGGTTTATGAATATTTCTATCTAGAAAAAAATTGTTATTTAAGTAGTAATAAAATTCATTTAAATGTATAATTATTAAATTAGAAATATTTTATTTACATTTTATAAATCTAATTAATGTTTTCATATTAATAAAAACTATTTCTGTATTTTATCTTTTAATAATGCTTTTAAAAAGAACTTTTTTCATTATTTTGGTTTTAAGATGAAATAATTATCATTTTATTTAACCAAAACCAAATAATTATATGGGAATAAAACTTATAAATTATTTTGGTGTAAAATCATTTTATTCTTAAAAAGGAATCGTCCAAAAAATGGTTTTTATATCATTTTTTGAACATATATTATGAGTACATTATAATGATTCTATAAATTTAATCATAGAAAATAGATTCCATACATGGTATCAAATTTCAATAATTTCTTAATGATGACAATTTATTTTTTTGTCATAATGAATAGTTACTATGGTAAAAAAAATACCATAGTAAAGGCTAAAAGAGTTAACGAGGGGGTTAAACTAAATGATAGAGATTAAAATACCTCTAAAATGTATATAAATATTATTATTCGATAGGATTTAATCCTTAAATTATCTTATCATGAAAACTGGAATAAAATGGATCTAATTTTCATGAGAAATACATTAATTATATTTTAAAGTTCTTAATATTTATAAGAGTGCAACTCATCTCACTTATAAAATAGAAGCTCATCCCCTCACATATTCATACACATTAAACACTATATATAGACCAATATCTACTAAAATATCTTTATAACTCTCCTCCTCATGTCCTAGAGATCGTGGTATCCCCAAAATACCAATCATATAATGATTTGGGTGTAAGCTAAAGGAATATATATATAGATGAGGTATAACACTTAACCGAATTAGTTAAAGATTATTTAATTTATACCTCATTAAAATCAATTATAACCATTATAATATCATGAATTAAGTTTATTAATTATAAATAAATGTTATTATTTTGAATTAAAAACTATTTTTACCCATTTTCAATCATATGGGAAATGGAAATGTTTCTCATGCCAGCATGCAAACTAACACATCCATGATGCAATGTTTTTCATTTTTAATCAACACCTCAAACAGTTTGTTTTAAATATGGATTAAATGGACATATATGACGTTTATGAAATATTTATAATTATTTAAAGACAAAATATTATCAAAATTATTACTCTCCCATCTGTTGGAAAATGAAAACATCACTTAAATGTACGTGTAGACCACCGCCTCTACAAAGAGATTTAATTTGTTTTTCATCACCTCCAAAATTGGATGGTAAAAAGGATGGATTTAATGAATAAATATAATATTTATTATATATTTATGTTTCAATAAAGTAAAAAAGTTATCTTATTTATTCCCTTTTTGTCCAAAAAAATATGATAATGTATCTCATGCTTACGTGTAGAGTACCACCTTTGTGAATGACATATCTCATTTTAATTACTACCACACATGTATTGTTTTAAAAGTATATTTATTTAAAAAAATATATAACTAATAATTTTTTATATTTTGGATATTAGTTAATCATGACCCTTTTGATCACAGTCAATAAACCGAAGCTCATTTTAGACCAAACATCCTCAAAATATCCCACACAAACATAACTAATTTAGTAAATAATAAAATACCATAATAAGTGAAATAAAAGGAATAATAATAATTGAATTAATATTAAAAAATTTATAAACAAATTAAATAATCAATTTAAATTTATTATTTCAGATTAGGTGAATGATTGAATCAAGACGACATTCAAGGTGAGATATTTTAAAAAAATCTATGTAAAACATTTTAGTTTATCCCTATCAAATACTTTACCTCCATATTAATGATCCTTAAAATGTTTCACAAATTTTATTATTTATGAAAAAATAAGTTCATAATTTCATTTTCAAATGACTTTGACTTTATTTAAAAAGGATTAAAAAGTAAAGTTTTCAATTTTTTCCATACAGTTCATTTTTAAATTTCTTTAAAAAATTTAAAAATAATTTTTTTAACATTTACCACATGACCACATTTTCCTACAACTATAACCATTATTCATTATCAATAATTATCTACATGTTTTCATTTTTTGATGAATATAATAGTCATGTTATTCTATATTATTTAAAGTTTTCTCAAAAGAAAATGATATTCCTCGACACTTTTATTTAAAAATGGAATGGGCTTTTACTTCTTGGTTCAAATGAGTTTTTCATGAATTTGATGATGAAAACATGACATTTTAAAAAATTTATGTTCATGATATGGTACTTTTTAATTATATATAATGATGAGTGATTATCATATATAGGCCTCAAATGCATTAGGTAATGATTTATTCTTTGAAGAAATTGTTTTGGAGATATCCAACCGGTTTACTCATATTGAAAGGGTTTTATGAAAGACTTTAACATGAGTTTCAATATGATGCATCAAGATTTCATCATAGGTTTTTTGTTCTTTCTATGAATTTTATATGTTTTTAGATATTTTTTCACAAATGATTTTTAGTTATTTATATTCTCAATGTTTGTTGGGAAAAAGGAAATCATTGTTTTGGGTTATCATATTTTTCATTGCACTAATAGGTTTTATTTATTTCTAAATCACCTATTGATATTTTGGTGATCATAACATGTTATAAAATATTTTCCACATGATATAAGTATGTGTATGATGTATATCAAGTTCACTCATTCTTCTATTAATTCTTATCTTAAATGAAATTAAAATGTATTAAATGAAAAAACAGTTTAACTTAATTAACCTTTTTCTTGGAAATAATGTACACTGTCAGGAATAATCCACTTTATCATTTAATTATATTCCTAGTTCAATAAAAATATAAACCTAGAAGATCTTTTAAATGTAAGAATTTAAAATCCTTATTATTAATCTCACATTTATAGATTTTTTTAAGTTATCAGGTGTTAAATTTAGTATCAATGAAAGGGTTTCCATAACATTAGAGCATATGATTATGCTAAAAGAAAATTTTTGTGATTATAATTTATTATTATATTTTAATTTTAAATATTTTTAGGATTTCCATGTTGCTTCAACTAATACATTTCAATTTATAATAATTTTCCATAGAGGATATATGGAGGTTGAGGTAGAAATAAATCAACAGAACAATATCCCTATGAATCAACAACCTGAAATGGGTGGAGTTAGTGTTGAGAATTTTATGGTTGTGGTAACTCAATTAACACAGGTAATCAATGGTGGAACCCCTAAAATATAGAAACCAAATTATCCTCAGAGTAATATGCTTATAGTAGAGAATTTCAAGAGACATCACCCTAAGGAATTTGGTAGATATTTTGAATTATAGAAATACGAAGGATAGATAAATGCATTTGAGAATATATTGAATATTTTTGGTTGTATAGATAATGAAAATAAAACTCATAATATTTACAATTTTGAAGTCAAATCCAATTAGTGGTTGTATTTAATTAAGAATATAATGTCGAGAAATTAAATTTATAACATGGAGAGGAAAACCATTAAGGATATTTTCATGATAAAAATTCCCATAAATTGATTGACTTATAATAGAAGGGTAATTTATATTATTGAATTAAATATTAGAGAAATCAATATTCCCTTACAAAGAAAATTTCATTAGACTTTTCAAGTTATCACCAAATATTGTTTTAGTCCATAAAAGTAAAATTGATAAATTTTACATAGGTCTGAAGCCATTTTTATGAAGATCTTTGGCCCCTAGAGAATTTATAAGTAATGAGGATGTTTTTAGATATAATAAGAAAGTTTAAATGGATTTTAATGATACTAATGTCCCTTGTGAAAATAATAATTATAATAAATCATGTTTTAAGGAAATGGAGTAGCAATCAATAAGAAAATTTGAATGTAAGGATCAAACATTTTCCAAATGTGACCAACGATCTTGCAATAAATTTTTTGTAGGATAATAAAATTGTTATTAGTGTGATAATTTCATTAATTTGAATCATGATCGTAAGAAAAATAGTTTTGAATGGATGAAAAATAAAAAAATAGGTAATCATTCTGTAATGATATATTTCAAAAAAAATGAGTTGGGTCATTAAAAAAAATGTTAAAAGTTAGTTACTAAATGATGAAATCATTAGGATCAATTTGACATCCTAGAAATAGATGCCACTCAATGGGTGCCCCAGCCTGGTGGGCCATATGGCCTCAAACACATCTCCCTAAATTCCAAAGGCTGCTGACTATCACAGAGGAGATGGCATATGTTTATGGGGAGATTATTCCCTCATTACCAAAGTGTATCATAGTGGATGGATGTAAATACTAATAAATAGAGGAATAAATTTATGTAAAAATAAGGCATGGTGAAAAAATAGAGGAAAATGTAACAGTTACGAAAATATCTAGAATAGAATTCAACAACTGATGATATGTCATGTCGTGATAAAAATGGAAAACTCAGATACAATATAGTAGGAATAACAAGTTCCAAAATCATTTAAAAAGGAAACCAAGACTATCCCAAGCATCCCGAGCTCCGACTCAGTCATCTGCTATCAATATCCATACTAAACTATAGGAATTCAAGTGTTTGAAACTGTATTCTTTACATTTTCTACACCTATAACCATTAAATCTACTCTGGGTACCAAATAGGGCCAGGAGAGGGTGTTTGATGAATCTCAGTGGCCACCACCAATGGTTTCTATAACATCTGGCCCGTGAAATGGAAATGTAGCAGTGTGAAAGCATGAATATATAAAGTCCATAAGATTAATGTAAATAAATACTGAAGTACCTACTTCAGCCCTCATCTTGTTTTTTAAACCTAACCAATCCATTAATCTATTATTACAAGTGTATAAATAAGTAACATGTTAATAATATTTAAGGTTCCAAGTTATGAAAAGGAAACTTGTAATATCATTTAATAATTAAGTTACAAGGTAATAACCAAGTCAATGTAGACCTCAAGGGTCACCAACTCAGTAATATATATATCCTATCTAAGGATAATAATATAATCCAAAAATAATATTCAAATGAATTCCACAATAATGTGCCTACCGAATCAAAGGTGATCATCCAAGGTAAAACATGGCTATGTAGAGATAATGACCTATGGGTTGTAACCATGGCACCTACTTGTTAATGATGGATCCAAGGTATCCTGTAATGATATTGAAGGGATCCTATAGTCCCATATCGTGCATCCAAAAAATTGATAAGTATCAGAATCATTCTGGGTCTTAACTTAAGAAAGTTGTATCTTTGAATCGGAATAAGGTTCTTGAGTGCTTATGGAATTCCCTAATCTGAATCCAAGGTAAGGACAAGTCCAGCTATTCCAATTTGATTATGAAGTCATCTTATATTTCATTTTATTCAATACTTTCCTTTTATTTGTGTGATAAGGTCAATTAGTATGAAACAGTTGGTTCAATACTTTCCTTTCATTAGTGTGATAAGTTCAAGTAGCATGTAACCATTTAATCAAGTCAAAATTAATCAATAAGTCAATTTTTTCAAGCATTTTCTTTTCATTATCATAACTAGTCCAAGTAGAATGTAACCAATATTTTAATCCATTTGAATGAAATTACATATTCATGGTTCATTCCTGCACCTTCCATTAATGTGGTAAGGGGTTCTATGGATATGAAACCTACTATTCATTTACATTTAATCTGGTCAAGTCATATACTTCGTATAACTGAAAATTGACATTTCACATTTCATTTTCAAATTGATGCACTTATCATAGATGAGTCAAGTGTTGTGAATACAAGGTAGTTTCCATTATGAAATTATCATTATAAATCAATCCATTTAATATAGAAAATATTACACTTATAATTATCAAGATAGGGCACACCCGAATGGTGGCTCAAACATGTCAAAACACTAAAACAAAAATTATGGCATGACATCCTACGTGGGATGAATGGGTTAGTGGGAGTAACCACCAATAATTAATAACATATTTTGAAAGATAATATCCATATGGTTATAATTATTAGAAGCATGGAATATGAATTCTATTAATGAAACATGATGAAATCGATGGGCCCCAAATGAAAAATCCAAAATCAAAAAAATTGAGGGGTGATTTATAGACCCTAACCTTATGCTTGTACAACTCTATAACTCTAGTATTTCCCCTTGATTTGGTTTTTGTTGGAGTATATCTATGAAAACAAAAAAAATCTAATACCCTGATAACTCGATCAAGATCAAGAGAGAAGGATAATGACTCAATAGAATATGGGTAATTACCTTTGTGCTTCCAATGTGAAAAACAGAATCTCGATCAGATCCCATACAAATGAGATCACCGAATTCCCAGATTTGGCCTTTAAAAATATCTAAAATGAGATCCCTAGAGTTAAATACCGCCTAAAATTGTATTAGTGAAGAAGGAGGGATATAATTACATTAATAAGGAAAAATTTATAAAATTACCCAAAAATGGTTAGTGCATGGTTTATCTGCACGGTCAGAAAGACAATGCGCAAACGTTGCAGGGTTACCTATGAAGAAGGGGAACATGAACAGTTATGCCTGATGACCATGCACCAATCATTCTAGGTGGCTTTATCCAGAAAAACATCATTTTCACGGTTAGAAAAATCTTTTGAAAACTGTGAGACATGTCCATTTTCTCCAAATAGATGGGTTCTGGGCTCTCAATGTGCCTCCAACACCCATGATACCTTTTCTAACTCTATAGGAATCCATATTAGGTAAAAAATAATGTTTTAGGATGAAATTTAAAGGATACATTTAAGAGTAAAAAACTAGGTTCTTAGAGTCCCCCCCATCAAAGAACTCATCCCCGACTTCACCTTCCAAAGTTGTAGAAACACCTTCTGAGAACAAATTTGTCCACTAAGCTTTTACATCAGCCTCCTGCTCCCAAGTGTCATCCAATACATGGTTGTTCTACCATAGCACCTATATTAGAGGGAAAGACTTTCCCTAGATTGCTTTCATGCTCTGGTCAACGATGCATACTAGATAATCTTTATAGGTAGAATCAACATCTAACTCAACTTCCTCAGATCATAGGTATGAGATGGGTCGACATGATACTGGAAAAGTTGTGAATCATAGAAGACGCCGTGCATGGAATGGCATCTCTGAGGTAATTGTAGCCAATAGGGTACCATCCTGACTCTCTATATAATTTGAAAAGGCCCTAAATAATGAGTTAAAACTTTACCTACATTCATAACTGTCCATGCTTTATCTTGGGTGATACTTGAAGAAAAACATGATACCAACCCTTGAACTCAAGAGGACGTTGATGGAAGTCAACATAAGATTATTTTCTAGACTGAGAAGTATTCATACTCTTTCTGATCAGCTGAACATTCTCTCAAGTCTCCTAAATGAGATCAGGATGTAGTTGGGCTGCCTCACCTACCTTTATCCAGTATAGGGGTGAACGACATGGCCTACCATATAAGGCCTCAAAATGAGCCATATGAATTGTTTCCTAAAAGATTTCATTATAGTTGAACTCAATGAGAGGTATATGTTTATCCCACGATCCACCGAAATCAAGGACACATGCTTGATTCATATCCTCTAGAACCTGTATTTTCCATTCCAATTTTCTATTGGTATGACGGTGAAAAGATGTGCTCTGAAACACCTATGTTCCGATATCATTTTTCAATACATGCCACAACTGTGACATGAAACAAGAATCCCTATCTGAAATGATCATACAAGGAACCCCATTGAGTCGTATGGCCTCATGCACATATAGTCTTCCTAGATCATCAATTGAGAAAGTCTACCAAATTGGAATGAAGTGGGATGATTTCATTAGTAGGTCAATGAATACCCATATATCATTGCTACTACTTGGTGACCTAGGTAATATGACTACAGAATCCATAACAATATCTTCTCATTTTCATTCTAGGACTTGAAGTGGATGTAAGAAACATGCTGATCTCTGGTGCTCCACCTTCAACTGCTGATAGGTGGAATAATTAGTGATAATGATTTCTATCTTATGTTTCATCCCAGGCCACCAATACTGATGTCACATGTCTTGATACATCTTTGAGATTCCTAGATGAACTACCCACTGAGAGGCATGAGACTCATGCATCAACTCCTATCTCATATCTAAAGGAACCCAAATATTTCCAAATAGACTTAGGATATCGTCTCTATCCACAAACCAAAATTGAGGTGGGTTACCTCCTGATATACTCTCATGGAGAGCCAAGCCTTTGGGATCTGAAAATTTTATACACTTCACCTTCTCATTCAGGGAAGAGGTTATTGTCAAGGATTTGAGGTAAGACTGCTAGTGACTATCCTGAAAATCTAGATGTATCTCATAAAATAGGTTCATTAACATCCATTTATCACTGGATTCCCATACGACAAGTTGTTGAGTTCTCAGACTCAGGGCATCTGCAACACCATTTCCCTTCCCAAGTGTATAGGAAAGATGAAAATCGATGGATTTTAGATATTTAACCCATATCAGCTGTTTGAGCTTTAAGTAACAATGTAAAAGGATATATTTGAGGCTATTTTGTTCTATGTACACCACAAAGATCTTACCCAATAGATAATGTCTCCATAAATGTAAGGTATGGACAACTGCTGCTAGATCAAGGTCATGCTTTGGGTAATTTCACTCATGGGACCCCAACTACCAAGATCTGTATATAATGACATTGTCCTTCTGCATCAACACTTCTCCCTGGTCGATTCCTAATTTATCAAAAAAGATGTTATAACCTATGCTTGGATCTAGAAGAGTCAGAATAAGTGTCAATACAAGCCTCTCTTTCAGCTTCTGAAAGGATTTATCACATGTTTCTAACCATTAAACTTGACACCCTTATTTGTAAGACCAATATGAGGTGAATAAAGACGTGAGAAGTCTTGTAATAAATGCCTATAATATCCTACCATCCACAATAAACTCTGTATATCAAACACAATCTTGGACTCCTCCTAGGAAACTACAACACTAACATTTTCCAGGTTAATAGATACTCCAGATTCCAATATTATATGACCTAATAAGTTATATTTATCAATATAAAAGTGTAACATAGAAATATTTGTGTAAATATGATACTCTATCATTATACTCATAACAAGAAAAAGATGTTTGGAATGTTCTCTGTGTGTGTGATAATACACCAACATGTCTCCCACAATTACCATGACAAAACAACCCAAATAATGGTGAAAAATCCTATTCATCGGAGCCATGAAAATTGAAGGCATGTTCTTAAGGCCAACCGACATAAAATGGTGCTCATACAGACCATACCTGCTACAGAAATCTATACAAGGTTTTTCTAGATGTCCTGACTCGCACATGATGATAACCTAATCTCAGGTCGATCTTAGAGAATACCTTTTCTCCTTGTAGCTAGTCAATGAGATCATCTATTTTAGGAATTGGGTAATGGTTCTTGACTTTAATTTAGTTCAACCATCAGTAATCCATGTATAAACATAACATTCTATCTCCATTTTGTGTTAAAACCATGAGAAGACCCCAAGATGATGTTCTAGGCCATATAAATAATTTGGACACTAGTTCCACTAAATATCATTTGAGCTCTTGAATCTCTATTAGTTCCATCTTGCATAGTGTAATGGATACTAGAGATGCCCCCAAAACAAGCTATATAGTAAAATATACATTTCTCTTTGGAGGTAATCCATAAAAATCGTTGGGAAAGACATCCATAAAATGATCCACTACAAGAGGGAAATAATCTTATCATAAACCCTGATCCTCCATGTAGTGATTTGTAATCTAGGCGGTCATTCCACCTAGCCCGTGATGCTCTAGTCTAGCTCTACTAGACTGGACATCCCACTCAAACATTTCTATATAAATGCTAACCTCTGGTGATGTAAAAGATACCCTGCGATGATAGCACTCTATAAATTCATGATAGTGAACCAACCAGTCCATCTCGAGTATGACACCGAATATCATCATGTCAAGAACAAAGGGAATCTATAATAAAGGGTAACTCCCTACCTCAAGGGGATGGTCCCTTCAATGGTGTATACCCTTTGTTCATACCCTTTATAGTGTAAATAGGTTCATTACACCATAGTAATATTGTATCTAAATTTTGATACATTCCATGATAGATATAGAGATAAAATAGTTTGAAGCACCTATATCAAATAAAGTATATACTACAGTAAAAACTACTAGAAGAGTAACTCATACTATAGATGGTCCGACAACCAGATCATTGGGTATTTGCTGTAGTGCATTCAACTGACCTGATCCATATCCCTATGAAACATATGGACTACGATGATCATAAATACTCAACTGGAACTGCTAGTGATAAGGGGTCTTGCTACCATTGACACAACCTCCCCCTCTACTAGACCTACTGGTGCTATTATAGCTCCCCACCTGATGCAAGATAAAAGAACCTGCTCTTAAAGGTGGAGCTGGTGCAGATCCTTTTCTACTTGAAATTTGTGGAAAGGTCCTACGAAAATTCTGAATATGATTTATACGACCAAAATCTCGACACTCTAGTGGCTCTCTATAAAAATGGTGCTTTGAATTCCCCTAACTTCTTCACCAATGAGACACCAACGATCTATCAAAAAAGGTGCTCTGGTTTTCCCTACCCGGACGAGAAACCTTGAGGGACCACTTCCATCCACTAGAAGATGTAATTTCTTAATGTGGCACTAGTCCTCTATACCCAGTACTATTACTATACTATAGTTTACACTCAGTGGTACGATCCTGATTTCCCATTATTGAAAAGGTAGACAGGAGAAAGATAATCAGCTCTATATGGATGGCATAGAGGATCACATCCTCAAAACCTCTCGCACATTAAATTCATCACTAGCTAGAGGTGATGAAAATCTCTACAACTCTATGAAACAAGATGAATATTCCATAACTGATATAGAAACCTACTCTATATGCATGAACTCTCTTGATCTGCCAGCTCTTAGTGTCTGTGTAAAGAACTGAACATATATAACAGTCTAAAAATCAACCCATAACATGCATGAATGACGACCGTCCTGGTTAATCACATCCCACCAATAGTTGGCCGAATCTCGAAGAATGTATGTGGAAATATTGACTCACCGCACTAGATGTGTCTCCAAATTCTAAAAAATACATATGATGGATTCTAGCCACATATAAACAAACTGTCGACCTCCATCCCCTGAGAAATTAGGAATATGTTGTTGCTGAAACACATGATTTAGATTGACCATCGTAGGTGAATTACATGGAGCACCATTCATGTACTACCTCAGACGTAAGAAACTATAAAAAACATGGGAATTGGTTCATAGATGAGGTACAACAGGAAGTCTCTTGAGTGGAACTCTTGGAGGTAAAAGTGGTGGCTTAGGGCCCACCACATTTGGGATATGGTCTTCAGCACCCTCCTAGCATACGACACAAGGACGTCGTGGAGGAATTGTTATACAAATGCCGAGCACATGCCTCAGAAAAAGGATAAACATATAGATAGATTCACTATAAAGAGATGAACATAAGAAATCTCACTACCCAAGGAATACTATCCAAACTAACCGCTTAGACGACCAGGTATCAATAAGTGATCAAGTATAAGTTTCATTTCATTTTACATTTAATTAGCAGGTTCAATCCTTTACCGTTAATAAATATGGAATGGTTGGATAAGTATGAGAAACCATTTCATATTAAATTTCATTATTAACTTATAATGGATTTACATTTCTCATAAATTAGTTCCCATACACCTATCACTAGAAACGACACCAATTTGTTTATAGCATAATGGGTCGACTCGGTAAATTACTCATCACAACCCATGAAAGCCCATACACCACATGAATTAAGACAAGAAATCACTCAATATCAACCAAGAGTAATAAAATCATAATCTAACCATCAAAACATAACTCATCAATTACATAAATACCAAGAAATTCCAAGTAGTTAAATGCACCTATATAGCATGGAAATATGCCTGACATTTGAATTCTAGGTGCCTATAAGGATGAATGTAATAATACTCCTCACCCTCATATCATCGGGCTCAGGATGAAAGAAAATAAACAATTAGAGTAATAATCAAAAACTCCACACAACATGTGCATCACCCAATGGTGAAATAATATCAACTGTAATAGGAAAAATTAAAACACATAGTTATAATTTTGGAAACTTTGTTTTTACCCCAAACATGGGTTCACCAGGCCCAAGAAAAACTTATACCTAATTCCCATGCGTTCTTAATCTCTAATATATTTTCGCAAAATAGTAAAGAAAAAAAAAAGAAAACTCCTCCAATATCACTCTGTAATTTCCCACAATCATATTCCACTCAATGAGTTCCCCGAGCTCGGTGGGTCACATAGCCTCAAGCGCATCTCCCTAAACGTGAGGGGCTACCGACTAGTAGTGAAAGCCTAGGTTGTGTCTATGGGGAAACTATTACATTATTAATAATGTGTAGAATAGTGTATGGATGTAAATATCGATAAATAGAGGAATCAATATCTGTAAATAGAATGCACAGTGGAAAAATAGAGACAAAAATAACAATAACTAAAACAACAACAATAACCTTCAACAACAGATTATATGTCATGCCACTAGAAAAATAGAAAACATGGATACAATATAGAAGGAATAACATGTTCCACATAAGTAACAAAGGAAATCAAATACTATCCCAAGCATCGTGAGCTTCGACTCGGTCATATGTTATCAAGATCCTTACTAAACAGAAAGAAATCATGTGTTTGAAGCAGTATGCTTCCATTTTTCAACACTTGCAACCATGTAATCTACTCTGGGTACCCAAAGGCGCCTAAGGAGGGTGTGGGATAAATCTATGTGGGCCACCATCAATGGTGCATATAACATCTGGCCTGTGAAATGGAAATATTATAGTGTGAAATCATGCATATATAAAGTAAAGAAGCACAATGTAACTAAATAGCCAAGTACCGGATTTAGACCTCAACTGGTGTCTGGAACATAACCAGTCCATTAATGCATTATTACCTGTTTTTAAATAATTCACATGTTAACAATGGTGAACATTCCAAGTTGTGGCAAGTAAACCTATAATTTCATTTAATAATGAAGTTCCAAGGTAATAACCAAGGAAATATACACTTCGAGGGGAACTAACTGAATAATAATTGTATATTGGCTAAGGATAAGAGTGTAATCTAAGTATCATATTCCATGTCATTTGAAAATAATGTGCCAAACTAATCCACGGTGATCTTTCATGGTAAAATGCGGCAATACAGAGACAGGGCCCTATGGGCTGTAACCATGCCACTTACTTGTCAATGCTGGATCTAAGGAGTGTATCCAAGGAATCCTATAATGATATTGAAGGGATCCTATGATGTAATACCAAGAATCCAAATAAAAGAAAAGTATATGTATCTAGGTGGGTCTCCACCTAAGGAAGTCGTATCCTTGAGTAGAAATGGGGTTCTTTAGTTCTAGTGGTATTCATCAATTAGAATCCAAGATGAGATTGAGTCTGGAAATTCTTAATTGATTATGAAATCATGCAATGTTTCATTGGGTTCAGGCCTTTCCATTCATTAGCATGATAAGTTCATGTAGCATGAAACCATGGGTTTGAGACTTGACTTTCATTAGTGTCATAAGGTCCAGTAGCTTATAATTGTTTAATCAATTCATAATTAATCAATAATCCCATTTGGTTCAAGCCTTGCCTTTCATTTGTGTAACAAGTAGAGGTATCTTGTACCCATTCATTTAACACCATTAAATAATATTCCATATTTAAGGTTTGTAACAACCAGAAATTTTGAATAAATATTGTTTCCTAATTTTTTGTGTTATTTTTTTTACTCAATAGAACTGTTTCATTTGATAACATGTGTATAATTAAAATGAGACTGTTGGGTTTTGACTATTATATGACCATTGGTCAATTTGACCGCTGGAAACTAAACGTTTCTATTATTGTCTCTAAATATAAGTGATCTTGTTTAATTAATATAGAAATAAGATTCGATGGCCTCACCCAGTAGTCTTGGACTGATTGAAGCCCATCTAACAGAACTTGGGAAGGAGGTAGCACCACTGGGATTTGCTCTCGACCAAACCCAAGTCGAACTTCATCGTGTAAAGCTTGAACAGAATCGCCTTTGTGAGAAGTTCAAACTGATAGAAATTACTACTCGTGCGATGTTGTCCGAGCCTCCCTCTGATTCTCTCACCTTATCACACCTTACACTTAGGTCCTATGCTGGTGTGATAAGAGACTATATAAGGAGACTGTAACTGCCTTGTGTAATCCTTTATTTTAAATAAAAATTTTTATTTCTTCTTCTGATGATGTTTATGAATTTTCAAATGTCTGGATAAATATAGTATGCATATTTTTGGTGAATTTTAGAGAAAGTATATTTTAAAAAAAATGTTTATTTAAACCTTAGATAAATAATTATGTGTAATAATTTTCAAAAAAATGGTCTTCTACAATTATGTTCAATACGAAATTTAGAGTCTAATAAGATCAACTTAATTTTTGATGAATAGTAAATTATGAATAGTGATTTTATGCTTAGGATTAGTAATGTGACCAAATGGATTAGTAATATCACTTAAAGAAATCATTAATATAATCTAGGCACCTTGATTAAGTAATATGATTCAATAAAATAGGTAAATAACTGTTTCATTAATTATTAGTCAAGTATTAGTTTTTTGGGTGAATAGTGTTTTTTTAATTAGAAATCAAATTAAAAATATTTAGATATTTATTTTTATAAAATAGATTTCATTTTTGAACTTAGAGCATCGATATTATGTTAAGGTAATGTTTGGGGATTTTTCTGAAAAAAAATGAATTTTCAGTCAATAGTGTATTTATTTAAAAATTAAATTAAAAATATTTAGAAAATTATTTTTATAAAATGGAGTTTATTTTTGAAATCAGAGCATCAATATTTGGTTAAGGTGAAATTGTGGGATTTTTCTGAAAAATTTGAATTTTCGATGAGTAGTGAAAATACAGTTTTAGGGTTTTGTTATGTTAAATGACATCATAACTCTGTCATGATGATGTCATGATATATTTTAAGTGTTGGCCGACCAAAGGTGATGAACTATTGTATGGGGGACCCATGTGTTCAATACCATTGGAAAATACCATGGTCAAGCCCATGGTTTTTCCAAAACCACCAATGAGGTGTCCCTTGGCCATTAATGCCTTGTCCCCTCACTTTCCCTATAAATACCAAGACATACTCTTATCCATTCGACTCCCAAATCTCCCCCAACTAAGCTCTGGTCTCATTACCTCCCAAGGAGTACTCCTAATGTTCCCCCAAGCCCTCAAAGTCCCAAAATTTGGGTTTTAAGAGTTACGTTTTAAGGTAAGGGATCTGACCTCTCTCTTTCTTTTCAAGTAATCTTTTTTATGTCATTTATTTTATGCTCCATGATCTTATGTTGAAGGATGTTATTTTATATTCATCTTACATCCCTTTTCATGTTCATATGATGAGAGACCCCTCTTGCTCTCATCATTTCATTTTATGAATGTTAATGTGGCGCCGTTAGGCTGCCGAATTTTAAAGGGATTCTTTCACCCTTCTCATTTTCAATATCTATTTTCATGTCAAGTCTTTCATGTTCCTCTTTATTATGTTGGGGTATGATCTACAAATCTATCATACTGATCTTTTATTTTCATATTATGAGAGACCCTATTTGATCTCGTCATTTCATTTTTGTTGAAGTTTATGTGGCACCGTTAGGCTGCCGAATTTTTAAGGGATTCTTTCACCTTTCTCATTTTTCAAAGTTCTACTTTCATGTCAAGTCTTTCAAGATCATTTTTATTATGTTGGGGTATGATATATAAATCTATCATACTTATATTTTATGTTCATATGATGAGAGACCCTATTTTATCTCGTCAATTCATTTTTTTAATGTTTAAGTGGCACCGTTAGGCTGCCGAATTTTTAAGGGATCCATTCACCTTTCTCATTTTTCAAAGTTCTACTTTCATGTAAAGTCTTTCAAGTTCCTTTTATTATATTGGGGTATGATATCTATATCTATCATACTTATATTTTATGTTCATATGATGAGAGAACCTTTTTGATCTCATCAATTCATTTTTTTTGAAGTTTAAGTGACGTCGTTAGGCTGCCAAATTTTCATAAGAGAAATCTTATTTTTGTCTTCCTTTCATGTTCTTCATTTCATATGGTATATCTTTCAAATTTCATTACCATGATCTTAAATCCATTATATTCTTTCCCTCTACTGTTTTATGGAACATTTATGAGTGGGTGACCCATTTCCCCTCTCTTTTAAATGTTTTCTAAAACCTCGTAACATAGCCATTATGCTGCAGAATTTCCGTCTCAAAATGTCTGTCTCTTATTCTCAAATTCATTTATTTTATTAAGTTAATAATAAAATCTCTTTATTATAAAGGGGTATTCACATATATACCAAAATTTTCTATATTAAATTATGGTATTTACATACATGAGACCGGCTTTCCTTTCCGTGGGTTTAAAGTGACATAAGGGTCACGTCATTAAGAAAGTTTTTTTTTAAAATGTGATGACTATGAAATGAAACCCATTTATTTTATGCTATATGGGTTGTTTAAGAAATTTTTGACGATGATATATGTGGCTCACATGACAATAAAGAAAAATTTTAGGGTGCGCCCTGATAGTGCTCCAATGCATTGGGTAAAGACTTAATCTCTAGAGATGACCATTTATACTGATACCTTGGTGAATAACCTTGGTAATTTTTATTGACACCTTGGGGATGGACCTTGGTGAAACGGAAATGATTGTCTTTGTAATATGTTTTAGCCACATCTTCAGGTTATGAAATACGTGATTTTTATTATGATATGCCTCATTATTTCTTTCTCATGCCTTAATGTTCTTTTTCGTGACTTTATTGATGTATCTCATGTTCACATGTTAAATGTTTCTCTTGTTTCCCTTACTGGGCCTTTTGCTCACACTTTCCTTTGATGTATGCTCCCAAGTTATGAGATGCTGTAATGAACTTAGTATGAACAAATGAAGAAGCCTTTCAAGTTTTTAAGAAGAATGTTTTTTTTCTCATGTAATAAGTTCCTGGCTTCCAAGACACTAAACCTTAAAGATCCTCGGTTTTTGTAAAATGTAATGAAAAGTTATGTTATAAAAAGCTAGTATTCTCTAAGGTTCCTTTAACAACATTCCATTTATTTGGTAAGGGGTTCTATGGATATGAAACAAACTATTCATTTGCATTTAATCTGGTCAATTCATATCCTTAGTATACTTTCCAATTCAGATTTCAAATTTCATTGTCAAATTGAAGCACTTACCTTAGGTAGGTCATGTGGATAGAATAAATGAAACTTTACATTATGAAATTCCCAATATAAATCAATCCATTTAATATTTATATGATAATCCTTTTAATGGTCAATCCATAGAACATGCAAACGGTGGCTCAAACCTTTCAAAACACTAAAAAGAAAAGTATGGCATAACATCCTACATTGGATGAATGGATTTTTTGGAGTAACCACTAATAATTAATCACATATATGGATATAAAATATTCATATGGTTCTAATGATTATAAACATGTAATATAAATTCTATTAACGGCACCTGATGAAATCGGGGGGGGGGGGGCATGAAAAACCCAAAAATCAGTGAACTTGGGGGATGAGTTATAGACCACCCACCTTAGGATTATACGAGTCTCCTCCTATGGTATTGGCCTTAATTTTCCTCAAATAATATTATATCTATGAAAATTAGAAAACTCTCATACCCTGATAACTCGGTCAAGAGCAAGAGAAAATGAGAACGACTCAAAAGGACCTCAGTACTTACCGTTGCACATCCAATATGAAGAACAGATGCTTGATTCAATACCAAATTAAAGAGATATTTAAATACCTAGATTTTGACTTAAAAAATATCCAAAATGATATCCATGGAGTTAAATCCAACATAAATATATATTAGTGATGAAAGAGGGATCTAATTATACATTAAGTTCAAATTTGAAAAATATCCCAGAAAATGGAATCTGCACGGTTTGTCCACATTGTTTGAAAAAATGTATGCAAACCATGAACTATTACCATGGAAGAAGGGACACTCTCATGGTTAGGCCACATGACTATGTTCCACCTACGTGAGGTGGCTCTGTTTGGAAAAACATCATATGCACTGTTAGGAAAAATGTGCTCTAACCATGCAGAAACCGTAAAAATTGTCCAGTTTGTCCAAAAATAAGGATTTCAAGCTCTGAAAATTCCCTAGACACCCCAAAGACATTTTCTAACTCATTAGGCATCCATATTAGGTCAAAATTAATGATTTATACCAAAATTTAAAGGATCAATACATGAGTGAAAACATTTTTTCTTACAACCAAACCCAGAATAGTGTGAAAAAGTATTCTTCCACTAACATGGTTGATGTTATACCATCAAATGAATCATTGAAAAGAACAATACTTTTTCAGTAAATTTTTTACAATGTATTTTTTTATTTGGGATCTATACATTCGTTTATGTTTTGAGAAATTTGGAAGTAAAATGGATATATCACATCAAAAAATGATGAAACAACTTCATGTTAAAATTACAAGGGAGGTATTAAAGAAATAAGAGTTTATGGGAATCATTTTATTATCATAATTTGTATGTATTTTCCTGAATTTTTTTTATCTTACCTCTAGTGGGGTTTGATTTTGTTTGGGGTAAGTATTAGATTTTATTTTACCACGCTAAGATTGATTTAAGAGATAAGGAATTCATATTCAATTTTTAGAACGTGTCTCAATTTGTATATAAGAGCGAGTTCATACCTATGATAACATATCAAGAATATATGAAATAGATTAAATATGGGGTTGAATTTTATATAGAAAATTTCATTAAAATAATTAAATTTCTCAGCTTAGTGATGTCTGAATAGTAAATGAAATTGTAGATATATTTCCTAATGATCTATCTGGTGTTGTTCCTGATTGGGAGGTTGTGTTCACAAATACTTAGTTCTCGATGCTAAGACAATTTAAAAACATATTTATCAAATATATATAGTAAAGCTAATGGAATTGAAAAATCATTTACAAGAGTTACTTGATAAGGGTTTCTACCACCCTTGATCTTCTCATTGGGGAGCCCCCAATTTGTTTTTACAAAATAAGTATACTTATATGCGGCTTTTCATTGATTATATGGAACTCAATAACATTACTATTAAGAAAAATTAATTTTTTCCATATATCAATGACATGATTGATCATCTCTAGGGTTCTTCATATTTATTCGAGATTGAACTCAGATTTTAATACTATCTATTGAATGTTAAGTTAGAGGAAATTATGATTGACCCTTACATATCCCTTTTGAAATCATGATAAACACTAACATACTGTGTTATTCACCATTAGGTATTATCTTTAGAATATATATATATATATATATATTAAATTTTTAATAATAAAATATTTTTTTAAACTACATGAAAAATATAGTTGTATAATTTCTTTTCACAATATATTATCAATCACAAAAATGTAAATAAAAAATAATTATATTAATAATTATATTGAAATAGTTTTAAAATTGATAATATATATATGTATTATTTTAAATTAATTATATAGACAACTATATTTTAATTTATATAACAGATATAATTAATTATTAATATAGTTGTGGTGGTAGCTGAGTGGTTAAAACACCCTATAAGCCTGCATAAAACTTAGGATCAATTCTTGGTGGAGTGTGATTTTTGGATTACTATAGCAGTCACTGTTGTTGTGCTTTTTTAGATGGATTTATTCATCCATTTGGGCCTTTGTGCCACATGTTTGGGCTTATGGGCCACATGTAACTTCGTTCCATCAATGGGAGATGTGACATATGCATGATGGGTAGGCCGTTATGTAGTTGATGAATAATGGGCCTTTTCTCCATCCATTGGTGGGCCTATAGTCCATGTAATGGGATGCATGCCCAATGAGACTTCGGGAAAAACATTATCATTGTAATAAATCGGTTGTTTGTTTTTTTTATCCCTTGGGGGTCTATGAACTCCCTTTCTTGCCATTGTATGTGAGGTGTATGTGTGTGTTTGATTGTAATTGAACCCCAAAGCACATAATATAATATAATTCATTAATTATTAAAAAAATTTAATAATTTTTAATTATAATTTAAAAACTTTTTTTGGAACAATTCCCCTTTATTGAAATAAAAACACAGTGCAACATAGAAAATAAAAAGGGGAAAGGCATTGCAGAACTTCCCAAAACTAAGGGTTGAAGACCATATTTTCCTTGTTTTTTATCCCAATCTTGTTTTCCTCCTCCCACAAAAAAATTCCAATCAGTCTTCAACCATTCCCATGCCTATGACCAATGGAATAATGAACATTTAAACCTTCTTCTTGGATACAAATACTTTCTACGTCAGTTTCATTAGAGTCCAAACAAGCAATTGATTAGATTTACTCCTTCTTAGAAGCCCAGTCAAAATGACTGTGCCCATGGACTTGACTCCTTGTATGTTGACCCTATTCTAAGACGTAACCTATTTCCATGTACCATCTAGGTCTTCCCTTTCTTATTCATATTTTTTTCCTCTCCATGGGACCATGCTACTTGTATTTAATAACCATGAATTTTATAGAAGGGTCTTTTCAATCATTTTCTAGGATATGAACCTCAACTTCTTGGGCCTCCTCAATAGCATGTTGTTCACTATTCAGGGATCCAAGCACACCAAAAGAGTTAATATAAATAACCTAAATATTAACCACTATTTAAAGTAATAAATGTTGTAGCAACCCGGCCTTTTATTTCATTACTATTACATCATTTCAATGATAAACAACATAATAGTATTACACATGGAGGATCCAGATGTTTAGTGTCTTGGGAAAACTAGGACCATACATAACAAATACAACATCAACCATAAACATTTATTTAATTTCTTCTTATCTATCTTCTTAGTGGAACTTGTCCTCTCCTTAGTACATGTATCCACCTGAGGATATACATCAAAATGGGTGAGCTAGAATCCCAGTAAGAGGGTAGATAAGAAGAATATATCATGGGGTGAGCATAATCATGACGTAGGCAAAAGATCATCAACATGAGAGGAGCATAAATAAAAGACTTCAAATGTGGAAATGCATAAAAATGAAACATCATGTCTTAGTGGTTAAATACCACACATACTTGTGAACAAATCTAGCATCATGTTCACACATCATTTCACATTTACTCATGAGATTCATCACATTACCCAATGCATTGGAGCGCTATATAATTTCGGGCGCACCCTTCACATTTAAACATTCATATTGCGCTATATAATTCCGGGCGCACCCGTCACATCATAACATTATCATTATCATGATTGCCACATAGAACACATATCAAACATGTACATAAATAACCCATGGAATGGAATGGGTTTCATATCATAATAAAACATTCATAAGATTTGGGTTCCCAAAATAAAGAGGGAACAACATACTTGATACAAGAACCATCAACATTGAATGAGAGGTAAAATGTGAGATCTTGAAAGAAGAGTTCTTTTGGAAAACATTTTGATGGACATAAAAACCAGTGAAAAACATTTATATCCCATAAAAGTAAAGGAAATGTTGAAAAATGATCTTTGAGGAGTAACCATATCAAAAATGGAGTGAAGGAGGGAGAACCTGAAGGAAGAAAATTGGGTTCGAGATTTCCCCTTACCTTGTACTTCGAATGCCTCCTTCTTTTTAATTTCCTCTATAATGACATTATATTCATTAATTAGAAATTCCAGATCCTTTTATACATTAATAGGGTTCATTCTGGTTTCATTATTTCATATTATGTTCCATTGGATGACTTATAGAGTTTAAAAACATTGTTCGGGGATGTTCGTTTTTATGGTTTTCTTGAGCGGTCCACTTGTATTCTTAAATTGATGTTTGGGTAGATCATGTGTAAACATCCACAACTGATACTGTATTTTATTAATGATATTATAGTAGCTTTAATAATTTTATAGTGAATTATATTAGATCCAAGTGGACGAATCATTAGATAAAAATTTAATGATGGTTATTTGGGTTAATTTGGGCGGTTTTTGGATCCCAACGATCTTGTTTTAACATTTAACTTAGTAATAAGGCCATAGGTTATTTATAGAACTTAAAATAGAACATAATACATATAAAATATTCTGGTTCAACCATAAAAATGGTTTCCTGACCAGATTGAAGGTAGAAATGGAAGAAGATAACATATCATTTTTGAAGGTGATAAATTATCACCACATGAACAACGTTCTCTTTAATAAAATAAAAGGAAGAGGGAAAGGGTGTTGGGTGATATAATATACCATTAGAATCATAAGATTACATTATAAGTATAATACTGGAGTTACAAAACAATTTTGATGAAGATAGGTAGGAAGAGATCAAGAAAGGAACTTGAACTTGAAATGAAATTAAAGGAGAAGAGGGAGAGAAATCACCTTTTGGATCCTCCTCTTGAGAACCTCCTTAAGGGCATAAGCTTGGTCTTTTGATGAGACCAGGAGATCTTGGGCGTGGGGGAGAGGCTAGGGAAGATTATTGGTCAGATCTTAGACAATGCTTGATGCTTGAGAGGTGTGGTTTGGCAAGAGGAGGGGGAGGGCTTATTTATACATGAGGAGGGAGGTGTTTTTGGCATAAAATATTAAATAAAATAATATATCAAGAGTTAGACTTGTAATAGTAGTTTTTTGACATCCTAAATCATATATCTATATAATATAATTCGTTTTAGGGTTTAAATATTCTTTATAATTCGAATTCATTAATTTATTAAAAGGAAAGAGAAAGAAAGAGAAAGAAATAGAAAAAGACACTTTAAGAAATCACCTTTTAACTTTAGGCTTTGGAAAGTTCTTTTTAGGTTTGAGAATTAGATTTATTGTATTTCAAGGAATAATTTATGAAATTTAATAGGTTTTGGCCTAAAATAAAGTTCTAGAATGTTTATTTCATCATTACATCATTAATGATGCAATTTAGTGTACACCGATTATGCGGAAAACTGTATTTTTTTACTATTCACCCGAAAATTGAAGTATTTCAGAATAAACCCAAATATTTACCCCTACCATTTTTCGATGTGTAGAATCAAAAAATGATGTCCATTTTTCAAAAATAATTTTCTAAATATTATTAATTTAATATTTAATTAAAATTATAATTTACTTTAAAAAACAGTTTTTAAAATTAAAACGGATTTTGCAGTTCTTTCAAAAATTATGTAGGGTCTTATAAAATTATCTAAAAACTATTAGAAATTGATTAAAAAATTTATGAATATATTTCAGGAAAATATATATTCATTTAAATTAATTAATTAATTATAATTAATTATTTATGACTTATAAAATACCAAAAATGTTTACTAAGGTCAAATTATCACTTTCTATGATGTCTAAATTTTATTTTATTATTAATAGGTAATGTTACTCTTATTTACTATTCATAAGGGTAGGTTACTCTTCATAAGGATAGGTTAATATTCACCAAAAATTGTTTTTGTTTCATTAGACTCCAAAAACTATCTTGAACACAACTTTGTATGTCGGATTTTTAAAATTCCAAACATATGGGGGAGAAAATTATGTTTAAAGGTCACTTATCACTTAGTAGTTCATTATTTTGTGTTTCTATGACATAAATATAAGAAGGGAATTTTCCATTGAAGAAATTTGGGTCGTTACATTATTCCCCCCTTAAGAAATTTCCCCCTCGAAATTTCACATTACACAAACAGGTGAGGGTACTTCTCCTTCATTGTCTCTTCTAGTTCCCAAGTTGCTTCCTCAAACTTATGGTTCCTCCACAACACTTTGACAAGACGGGTTGTCTTGTTGCGTAGAACCTTATCACTACGGTCCAAAATTTTTACCGGCTGCTCCTCATGGGAGATATCATCTTCCAACTGTACCAACTCAGATTTTAGTGCATGTGAGGGGTCTGGAATGTACTTCCTCAGTAGTGATACGTAAAACACATCATGAACTTGAGCCATATTCGGTGGAAGTGCCAAACGATAGGCCACGACTCCTATACGATCAAGGATCTCAAAGGGGCCAATGTACCTTTGGATTAGCTTCCCTTTCTTCCCAAATCTCATGACTCTCTTCCATGGAGATATTCGAAGAAAGACTCTCTCTCCAACATCGAACTCCAAGTCCCTTCGACGGTTGTCAACATAGCTCTTTTGCTGACATTGAGCAGCTTTGATGTGTTTCTGGATGACTTGAACCATCTCTGTCATCTCTTGAACATGATCGGGACCATGTAGATTTCGTTCTCCAACTTCAGCCCAACAGTTTGGAGTTCTACATCACTTCCCATAAAGAGCTTCATACGGAGCCATCTGAATACTCAAGTGGAAGCTATTTTTGTATGAGAACTGAACCAATGGAAGATGCTGATCCCAACCACCTTCGAATTCAAGAGAGCAGGCTCTTAGCATATCTTCAAGTGTCTGAATAATCTTTTTAGACTGGCCATCAGTTTGGGGGTGATAGGCCGGGATGAAATTTAATTCAGTACTCAAAGCATGTTGAAGGCTCCTCCAGAACTTAGATGTGAACCTTGGATCACGGTCAGAGACAATCGAGAGTGGAACACCTTTCAATCTCACTAGTTCCTTCACATATATCTTTGAAAGTTGTTCAAGTGAGAGGTCTTCCCGAATAGCGATAAAATGGGCAGTCTTGGTGAGTCAATCAACCACAACCCATATCGCATTATTTCCCTTTGACGTCTTCAGGAGACCCGTGACAATGTCCATAGTATCATTTTCCCAATTCCACATGGGAATAGGTAGTGGCTGCATCATACCTTTGGACTTTTGTTGCTCAGCTTTAACTTGATAACATACCAAGAACCTTGATATATATTCCGCAATCTCCTTCTTCATGTTTTCCCACCAGAAGTGTTCTCGGAGATCACGATACATCTTGGTACTTCCAGGATGAATAGATAAAGTTGAGCTATGTGCATTATCCAATAGATCCTTCTTTATTCCGGGTGATGAAGGCACAAAAAGTTGTGTTCCAAACCGAATCACACCATCATCATCGATATGGAACTCTTGCAGCTTCCCTTCTTTTACTGCATTCACCCTCTTTTGTATCTCCACATCATCCCTTTGTGATTCCTTAATCTTATGTTGGATGGATCGTTGCGCAATCATTTGGGAAAGGTAGGATGTATCCCCTTCCCTTACGATTCCCAAATCCATCCTTTGCATATCCAAGAAGATAGGGTCTTTCTCAATCCCCAACATGGATAGAGTAGCAGGTTATTTCCTGCTTAGAGAATCATCTACCTTGTTCACCTTTCCAGGATGGTAGTGAATAGAGCAATCGTAATCCTTGATTAGCTCTAACCATCTCCTTTGACGCATGTTGAGCTCCTTTTGTGTGAATATATACTTTAGGCTCTTATAGTCGGTGTATATGTCACACTTTTCGCCATAAAGGTAGTGCCGCCAGATTTTCAATGAAAAAATCACGGTTTCCAGCTCTAGATCATGCATCGGGTAGTTATTCTCATGGATCTTCAACTGTCGTTAGGTGTAGGCTATCACATTATCATTTTGCATGAGTACACAACCCAGTCCTTTCTTTGAAGCATCTCTGTATATCACAAAACTTTCTCCACTTTTCGGTAGTGTGAGTACAGGTGCAGTGATCAGCCTTCTCTTTAGCTCCTTGATGCTTCCCTCACGTTCATCTGTCCACACATACTTTACCCCTTTCCTTGTAAACTTAGTTAGCGGGCTTGACAATCGTGAGAAGTTTCTCAAAAAACATCGGTAGTACCCAGCTAATCCAAGAAAACTACGAATTTCTGTGACACTAGAGGGCCCGGGCCATTCCTCAATCACCGTTTTCTTTTAAGGGTCCACAGAAATTCCCTTGCTTGTGATCACATGTCCCAAGAACGTGACTTGATTCATCCAAAAGTCGCACTTGCTGAAATTGGTTTACAACTTCTCCTTTCTCAATGTCGCCAACACAAGTCTTAGATGTTCTTCATGTTCCTCCTTTCTCTTATAGTAGATGAGAATATCATCGATAAACACTACCACAAATTTGTCTAGGTAATGTCAAAAGACTCTATTCATCAAATCCATGAAGATTGCAGGGGCATTAGTAAGTCCGAAGGTCATCACCAAAAACTCATAGTGCCCATACCTTGTATGGAAGGCAGTCTTCTGAATATCTTACTTATTCACCTTTACTTGATGATATCCAGAACGAAGATCCACCTTTGATAAGTATTGAGCTCCTCCTAACTGATCGAACAAGTCATCAATCCTTGGGAGATGATACTTGTTCTTTATGGTGATCTTTTTGAGTTCCCGATAATCGATACACAGATGCATGGTACCATCCTTCTTCTTCACAAAGAGCACTGGCGCACCCCAAGGTGATGCACTAGGTCGTATGAACCCTTTGTCCAGATGCTCTTGCAGTTTCTTCTTTAACTCCTCAAGTTTGATAGGAGCCATCCTATAGGGGCACTTTGAGATTGGAGTAGCTCCGGGTATGAGTTCAATTAAGAACTCTACCTCACGATCCGGGGGAATTCCGGGTAACTCTTCGGGAAATACATCATCGTATTCCCTTACTATGGGAATTTCCTCAAGGTTGGAACTTTCCTTTGACTCAAACATTTGGGCGAGGTATGCTTCTTCATAGGGAATCATCACCCACACCATTAAAGGATTTTTCAATGGATAATCATGATCTTCCTTGCATTTGTAGAAGAGCATGGGATGGTTCAGAATATGAAAATATATTTCCTTTTCCCGAATGTTGATATGTGCTCTATATAATAAGAGCCAATCCATTCCCATTATAGCATCGAATTCCACCAAGGGATGTATTACGAGATTTTCCGGAAGAATCTCCCCACATATTTCAACAGGCGAAGAATCAAACACTTGGGTTGCAATGATTGCACCACTTGGTGTTTTTACAGATATCTCTACTTCAAGGTTTCGGGGATTCGATTCTATAGTTCTAGAAAACTTTCAAGATATAAAGGAATGCATAGAACCAGAATCAAATAATACTTTTTCCATTCTTGAGTGAATAGGAAGTGTACCTTGTATGACTTCATTATCATGTTCCACCTCCGCAGTAGTGATGGCATAAGCCTTGCCTTGTTCCTTTGGCTTTGGTGGTTTCTGGCGCTGATTACCCTCGAGAGCTCGAGGTTTAGTGCACTAGTTTGAATAGTGCCCTAGCTCCATACAGTTGTATCATTGAACCATGAGTGGTTCTCTCCTTTCATCGGCTACATTATCCTTCATTTTGATGTCTTTTCGACACTCGTGAGCTTGGTGTCCTTCCTTCCCACACTTAAAGCATTTCTCCATACCTTTGAGGCAGTTCCCATGGTGCAAGTTCCCACATTTTTGGCATGGGGGTCATTGTTTTTTCTTCCCACCTTAATCACTAGATCCACCAGCTTGAAACTCCATCTTTATTTTCTTATCACCATAGCCATGAGACCATTCTCCAAACTCCATCTCCACTTTGAGAGCACACCGAACAACTTATTCATAACTCCAAAAGTCTCGGATTGCTGGAGCCTCTCAAAGATGTGGTTTTAATCCACTAAAGAATCTATCAATTTTGCTATCATTGTTGATAACAAAACTCGAAGCATACCTTGCGAGCCTTGTGAAATTTGCTTCATAGGTTGTGACAGATTATCCTTCTTTTTGCTTGAGCTCTATGAATTCTCTCTCCTTATTTGTGCGAATATTTCGTGGGAAGTACTTATTAAGAAACATTATCTTAAATTCTTCCCATTCCATCTCTTCAACTTCATCCCTTGGATTGGTGTTCTTAATCAAAGCCCACCATTGATCAACTTCTACATCTAGACGATAAACGGCTAGAGTCACCTTCTCTGTCTCGGAACAGTGAAGAACAGAAAAGATCTTCTCCATGGAGTTGACCCACTGTTCGGCAACTAGTGGATCAGAAGATCCACAAAACGTCAGTGGTCGTTGCCGCATAAAACATTCGATAGCTAGTTTCTCCCTCTTTGGTGAAGGAGGACGTTCCCCATTATTATGGTTATTATTCATTACCCGAGATATTTGGGTAAGAATCGCCATGATGTTTTGAAATCCACCTCCAAAATCATTGGGGATGGTGTTCGGGCAATCGTTGCATTGGCCCTCACAAGAGTTGTTGGCCTGATTTCTCCTGGTTCCCACCATTTTCTAAAATAGAAAAGGTTAGAACAAAAAATTAGTAAAAAATTCATGAATAACTTATTCATTTAAACAATTATACCAAAAACATAACATATGGGATCCCTAGGTAAATATTCTTGTGTATGTGTTTGTACTTATTCTTATGATAGAGGTTTTCTCTAGGGTTTACTAATCCTAATTCCCAAATTAACTAAACCTTTCCTTTGATACCAACTGTAGCAACCCGGCCTTTTATTTCATTAATATTACATCATTTCAAAGATAAAAAACATAATAGTATTATACATGGAGGATCTAGAGGTTTAGTGTCTTGGGAAAACTAGGACCATACATAACAAATACAACCTCAACCATAAACATTTATTTAATTTCTTCTTCACTAGATTCTTAGTGGCACTTGTCCTCTCCTTAGTACATGTATCCACCTGAGGATATACATCAAAATGGGTGAGATAGAAGCCCAGTAAGAGGGTAGATAAGAACAATATAGCATGGGGTGAGCATAATCATGACGTAGGCAAAAGATCATGAACATGAGAGGAGCATAAATAAAAGACTTCAAATGTGGCAATGCATAAAAATGAAACATCATGTCTTAGTGGTTAACTACCACACATACTTGTGAAAACATCTAGCATCATGTTCACACATCATTTCACATTTACTCATGAGATTCATCATGTTACCCAATGCATTGGAGCACTATATAATTCTGGGCGCACCCGTCACATTTAAACATTCATATTGCGCTATATAATTCCGGGCGCACCTGTCACATCATAACATTATCATTATCATGATTGCCAAATAGAACACATATCAAACATGTACATAAATAACCCATGGAAAGGAATGGGTTTCATCTCATAATAACACATTCATAAGATTTGGGTTCCCAAAATAAATAGGGAACAACATACTTGATACAAGAACCATCAACCTTGAATGAGAGGTAAAATGTGAGATCTTGAAAGAAGAGTTCTTTTGGAAAACATTTTGATAGACATAAAAACCATTGACAAACATGTATATCCAAGAAAATTAAAGTAAATTATGAACAAATGATCTTTGAGGAGTAACCATATCAAAAATGGAGTGAAAGAGGGAGAACCCGAAGGAAGAAAATTGGGTTCGAGATTTCCCCTTACCTTGTACTTCAAATGCCTCCTTCTCTTTAATGTCCTATATAATGACATTAGATTCATTAATTAGAAATTACATAACCTTTTATAAATTAATAGTGTTCATTCTGGTTTCATTATTTCATATTATGTTCCTTTGGATGACATATAGAGTTTAAAAACATTGTTCGGGGATGTTCGTTTTTATGGTTTTCTTGAGCGGTCCACTTGTATTCTTAAATTGATGTTTGGGTAGATCATGGGTAAACATCCAGAACTGATACTACATGTTATTAATGATATTAAAGTAGATTTAATAATTTTATAGTGAATTATATTAGATCCAAGTGGACGAATCATTAGATAAAAAGTTAATGATGGTTATTTGGGTTAATTTGGGCGGTTTTTGGATCACAACGATCTTGTTTTAACATTTAACTTAGTAATAAGGCCATAGGTTATTTCCAGAACTTAAAATTGATCATAATACATATAACATATTCTGGTTCAACCATAAAAATGGTTTAATGACCAGATTGAAGGTAGAAATGGAAGAAGAGAACATGTCGTTTTTGAAGGTGATAAATTATCACCACATGAACAACGTTCTCTTTAATAAAATAAAAGGAAGAGGGAATGGGTGTGGGGTGATATAATATACCATTAGAATCATAAGATTACATTATATGTATAATACGGGAGTTAAAAAACAATTTGGATGAAGATAGGTAGGGAGAGATCAAGAAAGGAACTTGAACTTGAAAGGAAATTAAAGGAGAAGAGGGAGAGAAATCACCTTTTGGATCCTCCTCTTAAGATTCTCCTTAAGGGAATAAGCTTGGTCTTTTGATGAGACCAGGAGCTCTTGGGCGTGGGGAAGAGGCTAGAGAAGATTATTGGGTATATCTTAGACAATGATTGAAGCTTGAGAGTTGTGGTTTGGCAAGAGGAGGGGGAGGGCTTATTTGTACATAAGGAGGGAGGTGTTTTGGCATAAAATATTAAATAAAATAATATATCAAGAGTTAGACTTGTAATAGTAGTTTTTTGACATAATAAATCATATATCAATATAATATAATTCGTTTTAGGCTTTAAATAATCTTTATAATTCGAATTCATTAATTTATTAAAAGGAAAGAGAAAGAAAGAGAAAAAGACACTTTAAGAAATCACCTTTTGACTTTAGGCTTTGGAAAGTTCATTTTAGGTTTGAGAATTGGATTTATTGTATTTCAAGGAATAATTTATGAAATTTAATAGGTTTTGGCCGCAACTAAAGTTCTAGAATGTTTATTTCATCATTACAACATTAATAATGCAATTTAGTGTACACCGATTATGCGAAAAACTGTATTTGTTTACTATTCACCTGAAAATTGAAGTATTTCAGAATAAACCCAAAAATTTACCCCTACCATTTTTTAACGTGTAGAATCCAAAAATGATGTCCAATTTTCAAAAATAATTTTCTAAATATTATTAATTTAATATTTAACTAAAATCATAATTTACTTAAAAAACAGTTTTTAAAATTAAAACTAATTTTGCAGTTCTTTCAAAACTTATGTAGGGTCTTATAAAATTATCTAAAAACTATTAGAAATTGATTCAATAATTTATGAATATATTTCAGGAAAATAAATATTCATTTAAATTAATTAATTAATTATAATTATTTATTTATGACTTATAAAATACCCAAAACGTTTACTAAGGTCAAATTATCACTTTTTATGATGTCTAAATTTTATTTTATTATTCATAGGTAATGTTACTCTTATTTACTATTCATAAGGGTCATATTACTATTCATAAGGGTAGGTTACTATTCATAAGGGTAGGTTACTATTCACTAGAAATTTTTTTTGTTTCATTAGACTCTAAAAACTATCTTAAACACAACTGTGTATGTCGGATTTTGAAAATTCCAAACATAGGGGTGACAAAATTATGTTTAAAGGTCACTTATCACTTAGTAGTTCATTATTTTTTGTTTTTATGACATAAATATAAGAAGGGAATTTTCCATTGAAAAACTTTGGGTCGTTACAAATGATTTACATTCATTGGAGAGGAACACCTAGGATAAATATGTGTCTTTGGAGCATTAAACTTTACATTCCAAACCATCCTACATATACAGGAGGGAGTTCCATATGAAAAGGGAGAATGATAAGGGACATGGCCTTGTTACCGAAAGGGGATTGGTCATGATCTGAATAAGGTGACTCTATCCAAGGAAGGAGCACCATGTAGACTGATGAAAACTACTAGAAGAATAATTAATGGAGGTCTATATATGTTTTGAAGGATTTTTTCTTCCTGAAAATAAAAAAATTGAAAGCCATATTCATCCACCAAATTGGATGAGTGAATTTTTTTCCTTTTAGATCATGAAGAACCATGTTGGGAATGATTTATTTAATAGGATTCAAAGGGGATAAATAATAAATCACAATCATCTTATCCTTTACCTTCCTTTTGGTGGCAACTAAAGCTTGTTCCAACAGAATGTATTAATCCACCTCATTCTGAATTGCATCTTCAGAATCATTCTAGGCATTTGAATCCACATCAAGAGAAATGTATTCTTGTAATAGGGGAATGAACTATTCCACCAATGCAGTATCAGACCAATACCATCTATCAAGAGAAGAAAACTTAATCTTCTCATCCAAAATCCTCATATTAGAGGCTATAGAGGTGACCACAATGGAATACATATCTTGAAAAACCGAGGTTATGTCCCTGATAGAAGAATAAACATTACAACCAAGAATTAAGGATGATTAGGGTAGTGTTAACAAGATCATATAAGCACCCTTTTATACATTTTCCATAGATCCCCTATCCAATAAAGTGTCTAGTGGATCATGTAGGAACACTAATAGGGGGATTGATTCAATGTACACAAGTTTTTACCAATTCTTTTTTACTGTTATCTTACCCCCATTTAATTTGAACCTATGCACTTAGGTTGAATTAATATTCCCTATTTACAAACACAGGTGTACCACATGCAAGATAGAATGAAAATGATGATATGCCCAAAATATTCTTACATGGTTCACCCCTGATGTGGGTGAATACATCCTTATTGTGTTTGTGATTACATGAGACATAGATTCTCAACTATTAATCAATCAACAATTACAAGTGGTTTAGTCAGGTATCACTCTGAAACCATTATGGTTAGGTATGAAGAATTTCCCTAATTATACCGAAATCCCACCATGGTTCTTTATACTGTCATCCCACCAGTTTTCCTAAAACACAACACAAACATAATGAGAAACATCACAAGAACATAAAGCTTCCACTAAAAAACCAAACTGATCTTCCTCTTCAGACCACTGAGAATAAACTCATACTACACTTTCTCAATTCATTTGAAACAATTTGACTACTACTAAATTTTATCAACTACAATGCATGCTAGTCGCTTCAGTATACTCTCTTGAATTACTAGAATTTATCACTTCCACATAAACTCATTCAATACTAGAATGTACAAAGTAAGATTCCTCAATGCACTACAAGTTTCCTTCTACTTTATGCCCCTAAAAAAATATTTATTTTGCTAAAATAAAATATTATATACATCAAAATCATGTGTTCTTCATGCATGTAGTTCTCATTATCATATGCAGATATTCAATGCATATAATTATCCATACTACTTATGTATCTTCCTTGTACAATATTAAATGAACATTATTGTGTACTCTTTTATTTATATATGATAATTCACACAATTATACCATTGACACACAATGTATATATATTTTGAAACCTTCTATGTATCTTTGTACTACCTTTACACAAACCTGTATAGGTGTAAATGCAGCCTCTCTTTTGTGAAAATCAGACAAATTCACCATGCTAACACATTGTCTCAATTTATTTCACACATTACCTAGTATATGCATGCATATAAACCTATGTATCATGTATGTTTTACAAAGAATGAACATCTCACTCTTCATGCATATGTAAACAATGCATCGTCAACTCAAGGTTACTCCCCAAAATCAAAACACCTTTTCATAAGATTCCTTCAAATGTACTACCACAATTTCTTATTAAATATGAATTGGAATGAATGTATGAGCATACACATGAATAAATACATGTAATTTTCAATAATCATTTTTCCTACTCATTTTGTCCTTATTATTTCTTCAAACTCACTCTTCATCACATAATATAAAAACTAAGGACTCATCATCTGAAATTATACTTCATGTTATAGAATGTTATTTCACCATATTCTTTGAAAAATAGTACGTAGATTCTTTTATCACCATCACATAACCTAAACATATTACCCTTACTAGCGCAATAAGATCATGTGACAGTATGTCATATTGTTTCTTCATGGAAAACTTCTTCACGTGATGTAGGTTTTCTTCTCAAAACATTCACATAGGAATGAGTTATTCATGATGTAAATTTATGCATTAATGTATTATGTCGAATGTCACATTACTTCTTTCAACTCTGCATAAACCGTTTTTATGATAGTATCACGTTGTGAGAATGATATGTTGAACTTCTCATAACAACATGTCAAAAATAAGCTAATTCATAGTAACTCAAATCATCATGAGTACACACAACTAGAATAAAATATCAAATTCATGGAACACTTGGATTTAAAATAAAGAGTTCATTTTATGATTTTTTTATCTCTCAACACTTCTCTAGGATATGAAAAAAGCACCTAGATGAGAGATAAGAAACAACAAAAAATGAGTCTCAAATTAGTTATTTATAAGAACTATTCATCATCACAAAATACTCTAGAATCACAAAGACCCATTTTATTTATTTCATAAGATCATGTTGAGATCAAGTTACATATTTTGTATCATCACCACCTCTGATGAAAAAAAAAATAATTTCATAAATGATGCATTTATTTTTTCTTATCATCATAAACATAAGAAAACAAAAAATTTTATGATTTTGACTATATTGGGATCATCAAGAGACTAAAATCATTCTTATTGTTCATTGCTCATGATTCTATCGACATCACTGCATGGAGACCTCCATCGATGAATAGTATAATTGGATGTTAAGGAGGTTAAATAAGAAGTTAGATGGAGATCATATGGCATTACAAAGTTGATCAGATGGATTATAATGTTCAAACAAAGCTCAAGAAATCAGATTCGACTGAATGTTGACGAAGAATAGAGATCACAGTGAACAGGGGACCTTAATGGGTTATTGGAGAAGATAATGCACATGAGATGATTATATGGCTAGGATATGAAGATATACAGATCAGACGACCATGATTCTTTTCAGTACTATAATATGTGTTCTCACATCAAAATGTCAACACAGATGGGGTGTGATATATCTGCCATGCTGCTTCATTCAATGATCAAAATTGTCATTTCCTTACCCAACACTGCACCTACCAATTTTCCATGCATGCTCCCACACTTTATTCATGCGGGATATTTTCCCACACTGCCCTTCATTCCACTCACATGCTGGCTTTCTTGGCCTCTATTGGGCACAGTTGACCAAGTGACTTACTCTTGGTTTAGGCTGGCCGGTCATAGTAGACTTGCCGTATGTTTTAAATATACCCCCAAAAAATATAGAGTTAATAAACAATGTATAAAATTAAATTCAATATCTCCAAAAAATACATGGTTAGCAAAATAATTATATAATTGAATTCAATATCTGCACACTTTAGAAATCCAGTATACACATAAAAAATACATGGTTAAAAACCCATGTATATAATTGAAACCTTCATCCACATACATGGTTATCAAGTGACATTAAAATATGGAATGAATTTCTATCCCTCTTATTTATACTTTTTTAATATATATTCCAAATAATATTAAATCATCCTTGTTATTTTTTGTAAACAATGTCACTTATGACACATGTAACTTTAACTTAATACCATCTCAGTAATATTCTCATTTATATTGTTTATTTATTTAAATAAACTTATTCCAGTGAAAAACATACTTACCCACATATGAAAAATTCTTTAGAACAATTCAATGAAAGAACACCATAACACCAACCTTCAATTACTAAGTAATTTAATTTTTACCAAACTAAGGGTATTGACAACAAATAAAATAATAATACTTTTAATCAATTTGGGTTCATCATCCACACCTGATACCCCATCCAAAATTGAGGCAACATGTATCTCACATCCACCTGGTTTTGAAAAAATTTGATTCAACTGAGAAATACCAATAATAAACCTTCCATGATAAAATCCTCCATTCATATTCTGCCAAGAATTTCTAGAGGAATTCACTTAACGATCCTTCATGATAGAGCTACTTTCCTCATGACCATGAGCTACATAGAAATCATGGGTCTTGGTTTGTATATAGTTAAAAAATCATGTATGATCAACCTATATTCATTGCATAATAATGAAACATTCTCGTATTCAACTCTTGTCTCGAATTCATCTAAATCGATTGAGATAAATATTTTATCAACCGAAGTTAACACCAAATCATCCTCTACCAGAAAATAGGTATAATGACCAAAAATGTCTGACACAACTTCATTAACTAGCTCGATCAAAACACCAATTGATAGTGCAATATTATATAGAATCATCAGGTGCCAAAATAACAAGTCAAGTATAAATATTTTGACACACATTTGAATGGAAGAGTTACAAACATCCATTGGATTTTTGTTTTTATCTCACTCTTGGAGATGCAAGATGTTGGGATTGAGGGAGACTGAGCTAACACCCCATGCTTGCAAATTCAATTTCTATATTGGAAATTGGAGGTGAGAATATCCATGACCCATTGAGACACATCTCCATTCACTAAATTCCCACATCACTGAAAGGTACATGACCAGATCATCAAATTTCAATTATTTGAAATCGTAGGGTAAGATTAATCGTGTAATGATCAAATGCTTACCTATTTTGAGTTTCTCTAAAACTGCTTCAGAGTCAAATTTAACATGGCCAATATTTCCCTTTATACAAATTATTTCAGCTTCAAAATAATTGTAAATCGAGAAGGAATTATTACTACTATCAATGGAGGACAATTCATCTGAACCATGATCACCTCAAATCATCCTACGATCATCCAATATGAATGATTCTTATTTGTGTGAGTCAAAGTGCCCTCGAATGAGAATAGATTCCACCATCGTAGATCTCGACTGAAGCACCGTAAGGAAGAACCCTAAAGGACACTATCAGAGTGATTTGAGAGACCAACTTGTGCAGCCCTCATCTTTATGTCTCTTGTTTATAATTTTTTTTATTTTTATAAATGAAAATTAATTTTTTAAATTTTTTCACTTATTATATAAATTTATAATTAGATTAAAAAAATATTATATGTGAAGAAAAATATAAATCTCAGGGTAATAAATAACAGATGAATAATTATATATATATATATATTATTAATTATATAAAAACATAATAATTGTATTTAAATATAAATTTATAGAATGTTTATAATTTCATTATAAATATAAATATAATTTTATTGTAACTTATTAATGAAATAAACCACTTTAAAAATATATAATTTATAAAGTAAATTAAAAATATAAATGTACATAATATTTTCACAATGTACTAGTAATTATAAAACTTTACATTTAAAAGTAAGAATGTTAGTATTTGCCTTTAAATTGATTTAAAAATTCTAATCTATAAATATATTGTTATTACTAATAACATAGGTAAATATTGTATCAATTTTATTAAAAATAATTTTTAATTATCCATTGCATTTAAGGAGTAATATTTGTGATTAAAAATATTATTATTTATATAAATTAATAAATATTTTTTAAAAAAAATATATCATTAATTGTATAAATTTATAATTATATTAAAATTTACATATTTGTATACATTACAAAATATTTAAAATACAATTTAATTTTTACTAAGATTATTATTTGTGATTAAAAATATTATTATTTATATAAATGAATAAATATTTTTAAAAAAATTATATCATTAATTATTTAAATTTATAAATATATTAAAATTTAAATATATGTATACATTAAAAAATATTTAAAGTAAAATTTAATTTTTACCAAAATTTAAAAATTAAATAATAATTTTACTATTATAATATTCTATTAAAGTTATATTACATCCACAACCACATAACATGATGAAAATGAATGAAATAAACATGAAGGTCTCGTGACTTCACCCCATGATAGAATCCTCACCCCACTCAAACTCAAACCACCCCACCACCAATAATGGAGGATCATTATAATATATAAAAAAATTAATTTTATATGCTTTTCAAAATTCCAAATATAATTTCATTTATAAATGAATTTATCGATTTTAAGATTCATTATTTTCTATGACTGATATATACATATATGTATATAATTGTCTTTATTCTCATATAAATATGTGTTCATGCATGCACACATGTCTAAGGATCCCAAGGATGTGCGTTTGTATCATAGGTGAACTCAACACATATGCACATTTACCAAACTATATACAGTGCATATAATATTAATTTTGTTATGATTTATATATAATATAGACTAAAATTAATTAATAATATATAAAAAATAATATATTGGTCAATGTTGTTATATAAATAATAAAAATTACTAATTATATAATTATATATAATTTTGTTAGTTTTATACATAAAAACATTAATAATTATAAATTGTATTTAAATATTATTAGTTATATTTTCATAAATACTTTTAATTATATAATTCAATATATATTCTATACTGAATGAAAATTTATAGTTATTTTTATAAAAATTATAACTGTATTTTATTTAAATAGAAAATACTTTAATTTTTATTAATAATTATAATAATAATTAAATTTATGATTTTTTAAATCAACTCCTTATTCATGGTACCGGTGAAATAGGTCATCGAAGAAGCACCTAGGGCACCGAAAAAGCACCCATGAAATGGATGAAACACCTAGTAAACCATAATAGAAATCCTCTCTATGGTGGGAATAATCATTCATGGTACTGATGAAACAAAGAGTAGTCATTAATGGTACTGGTACAACTCCTTGTGTGTTGTTTGTATGGTTCCCCATCAGACTGAATCTGGATGGTCATCTACAGAGAGAGGGAGATATGCTGTTTCTTTTATATATATCCACATAAACCTCAATATATCCAACAACTAATCGCTCCTAATATGCCCCTTAAGGTTTTAGACCTTGTCTCTCTGGATCCCCCTCATAAGCATCATCGTCCTAGAACTCGCCCTGCTGTTGGCTACCTCTCCCTTCCTAATGCCCATGTCAGGCAGCCGAAGCTTCCCTGATCAAGATTTCATGTGCGTGAAGCATGAGAGGTGGATGGATGCTCACAATGAGAGATACCTGAATAATGATGAGATGGTGACGTGGTTCACAATTTTTAAAACCGACATGGTGTTCATCGAGGATTTCAACTGTCGCGGTCACTGCTCATACCGCATGAAATCCCATGACTTCACCGACCTCACAGATAAAGTGTTCTGAGATTCCTACCAGGTCTATGTCTGTTCTTCGTATCCCTATCACCCTACTCACTATCTAGAGGTTTTTGCAAGTGTCAATATGCTCTAAAATCTCGATAGAGGGAACATGTCAACATAGCCTCATAATATCACTATGAATGTGAAATTCTACTTTTTGTTAATTAATTCATATTATGTTACTTGAAAATTTTAAAATTATGATTCATTCTTACTAGAAAAATATTTTGAAAAATCCATAAAAGTTCATCAATAGTGCTAAAAATTGACTTTGATCTAAGCATCGGTAATGGGAGACCTTCATCAACCCAAAAAAGTGTTGATAAAGATGAGACTTTATTAGTTCTAAAACAACTATTGATTAAGGTGATACATTATCAGAACTATTTTATAACTTATAATGATTATGGTGCTGAAGTGTGGTGTTAATATTGGAAAACGAGAGAAACAAATGTAGCCACAAAATATAAACACCATCAACAAATACATGATGTACCAAATTAATAATTCAATTTAAATAAAAATTACAACACAAATAAAAAAATAAAATATCATATAAATTTCCAACATTTTATTGTTCAATTAAATTAAAAAGAACAATTTATCAAAAACATTCAAAAACATCAATGGTTTCATAGTTTTTGACACCCAACTCCCTCTAAAAACGTCTAATCCTGGTATTAGTTATAGGACAACCCACTAGAACAAGTGTAAAAGAATCAGTGTGTATACTAAATAGTTCTTATATTATTAATTCTATACATTAATATCTTAAACATAAATATGAAACAATACATTAATAAAATTTCAATTTCAAACTGAAATGGACATTGTAAAATTTATCACAAACATTCAAAAACATTGATGGTTTCATTATTTTTGGAACTCAACTCCTGCACAAAAATCCCGATCATGGAATCAGCTGTCAAAAAAACCACCCCAAAATGAAAAAAATAATCCATCTATATAATAAAAGAAATCTAATTTTTTTAATTATATAAATTAATAACTTAAACATAAATATGAAACAATAAATAAATAAAATTTCAATTTAAAAATTAAAATAGACACTTTTCATCTTACCAGTCACATTGTGGATCAGATTAAGGTGTAGATGATTACCACACATTACAAATGAATCAAGGATTATTTCACTAATGTTTCAAAAATGTATGAATTCATTTTCTCAGTTTCGAGTATTTCAGTTCTATTTTTTTACTAAAATGTCATTTCAAACTGAAAACATGCACTTTGTGTCATACATGTCATATCATGTTTTGGTTTGACGAGATACTGATTCCTACACAGAAAAGATGACATATGAATTGTTATACACAATTATCTAGACAATTATATAGTATGTTATTAGTTATTATGGAAGGACAAACATTTTGAACTAAATTGGTAATTTTAAATTAATAAGATACACTTTTAGTTATATTGGAGACATCGTGAATCATATTGATGTCCAACTAATTCTTACATGTCTTAAATGACTTGTGGAATCATTATCCTAAATCATTAAAATAATCCAAATGAGTTTTCTTGGTTTTGGGTTTGTGATGTGTGTTTTCAACTCAATACATGCACTTTGAGTCACACCCATCATACCATGCATCAGATTGAGGTGAATATGATCTTTAATAACCAAAAATAACATATGGTTAATTTTCCTAAAATAAAAAACATTAAAAATGTGTATTATTCGTTTTGAGTATATAAAGTTTAATTTTAACTAAAATGTCAATTTTAAATAAAAAGAAAACCTTGCAATCATACTTGTCACACTGTGAATTAATTTGAGATGAGGATGATTTCTACAAATCATAAATGACTTATGAATCATTTTCCTAAAGTATCAAAATAATAATAATGAATTTAATAAATTATGAGTATGTCACATTTTTCTATAAAAATGTTATTTCAAACTAAAAACACACACATTGAGTCATAACGATCACATGGGGTTTTAGTTTTATGTGAGACTGAATCCTACATATAAAAAAGGACTTATGAATCATTATACTAAAGTATCAAGATAATTTGAGTTATTTTGCTCAGTTTTCAGGGATTATAAGATGTGTTAAACTAAAACATCAATTTTAAATTGATAATAGTCACTTTCAGTCATACTGAGAGTATAATGTATTTTTCTAAGGCACGAATAATTCTTACGCGTCAAAATTGAATTATGGATCATTATAATAAACCATAAAGAAATCCAAATTACCTTTATTGGTTTTGAGTATGTCAATTGTGTTTTTTATAAAAATCTCATTTTAAATTGAAAACAAAAACATTGAGTCATACTAGTCACATAATGCGTCATTTTAACGTGATATAATGAACTGTGAATCATTTTAATTAGTTATTATAGAGATCAAAGTGCATTTTCTTGGGATTCAGTGAGTGACACATGTTTTGAACTAAATTTTCAATCTTAATATGATAACAAGGTCATTGATTCATAATGGGAACACTGTTTATCTGATTGAGATATATATAATTATTACAGATTAAAAAATATTTATGGATCATTTTTCTAATTATTCAAAATAATTCAAGTGTGTTGTCTTGGATTTTGGTGTGTGACCTGTTTTTTAAACTAACATGTCAATTTTAAACATAAAGAACACACTTTGATTCATATAAGATACATCTTGCATTAGTTTGAGGTGTAGAAAATTCTTACTAATTAAAAATAACATATGGATCATTATCCAAAAGTATCAGAACAATCTGAATGTTTTTTATTCATTTTGAGTATGTTACTTGTCCATTTTAAAAAAAATTAATTTAAAATAAATATAAATAGTTGGAGTCATACCTATCACACCATGCATCATATTGATGTGAATCTAGTTCATACACATCAAAAAATGACTTATCAATTTTTTTAATAAAGTATTAAAAAATAAAAATTCTTTTTCGTAGTTTTGATCATGTAAGTTGTTTTTTTACTAAAATGTAATTTTAAATTGAAAATGCTCACATAGAGTCATACCTGTCACATTATGTATTAGTTTGATATGAGAATAATTCCTAAAATTCACAATTGAATTATGAATCATCTTCATAAATTATCAAGAAAATCTAAGCATTTTTCTCTATTTTTAGTGAGTGACTAATGTTCTGAACTAAAATATCAATTTTAAACTAATAGCAGACACTTTAAGTCATACCGAACACACTGTGTATAAAATTGAGGTGAGTATGGTTTCTACACATAAATAATGACCTATGTATCATTTCAGTGATGTATCAAAATAATATAAACATGTGTTCTTGGTTTTGAGTATGTCACAAGTGTTTTTACTGAAATACCATTTTAAACTAAAAAAACACACTTTGAGTCATATTGGTTACATCATGTGTTGTTTTGATATGAGACTGATTCTTACATGTGAAAATTGACTTATGAATCATTTTCCTAAATTATAAAGTCAATATATGTGTGTTTTCATGGTTTTAAGTGAGTGGAACATGTTTTGAACTAAAATGTCAAATTTAAACTGATAATGGATACATCGAGTCAAATCAGGGATGCCATGTATTGGAATTAGGTGTGGATAACTATTACACATCAAAAATGACTTATGGATTATTATCGTAACATATGAAAACAATCCAAATGTGTTTTATTTGTTTTGATAATTCCACTTTTCCTTTTTACTAAAATACCAATTTTAAATAAAATGATATACTTGGAGTCATACTGATTAAAAAATGTGTAATATTTTGGTGGGACTGATTACTACGTGTAAAAATTAGTTGTGGATCATTTTATTAAGGTATCAAAATAATATGATTGTGTTTTCTATGTTTTGTGTATGTCAGTTGGAACTTTTTACTAAAATGCCATTTTAAACTGAAAACACACACTTTGAGTCATACTAGTCACATCATATTTCGGTTTTATGTGAAAATGATTCATGTACATCATATATTACATATGAACTCGTTTCCTAATGAAGCAAGACAATTCAACTGAATTCTCCGTTTTTGGTGAGTGACACAGGTTTTGGACAAAAATGTCAATGTTAAATTGATAACAGACACTATGAGTTATACAGGGAACATCATCTATCATATTGAGGTACAACAGATTAATATATGTCACAAATGAACTAAGAATCATTTTCTGAAAGTATAAAAATAATATTAATGTGTTTTCTCAATTTTTAGAATATAAGTCATCATTCTTTCTTAAATGTAAATTTTAAATTAAAAGGCACACATGGAGTCATATCAGTCACACGGTGTGTCATATTGTGGAGAGGTTGCTGTCTACAAATCCAAAATGACATATGGATCATTTTTATAAAGTATAAAACAATCTGAAAGCGTTTTATTTTTTTTAGATTATGTTACGTATAGTTTTAAAAAAAATTATTTTAAACTAAAAACACACACTTAGAGTCATAGTGGGAACATCATGCATTCGATAGACATGAGAATGATTCATACACACCATAGATGAAATAATGATCATTGTTCTAATGTATAAACACAAATATAATGTGTTCTCTTTGTTTTGAGTATGTTAATTGTGTTTCTTACTAAAATATAAATTTAAACTAAACACATGAACGTGAGTCGTACTGGTCACATCATGTGTCAGTTTGACGTAAGACTAATTCTTACACCTCAAAAACGACATACGAATCATTATCCTAAATTATCAAGTCAATTTTATAGTTTTTGGTGAGTGAAACATGTTTTGAACTAAAATACGAATTTTAAATTTATAATGGGCATGTTGAGTCATATCAGGAACAATTTGTATCTGATTGAGGTGCAGTTGATTCATACACATCACAAGTGACTAATGGGCTGTCTCCCAAAATATTAAAACTATACAAATTTGTTTGATCATTTTTGAGTATGTGATGTGTTTTTCAACTACAATCTCAATTTTATGTGAGCTCACACACTATGAGTCATACTGGACACACCATGTATTATATTGAAGTGTGGTTGATTCCTACATGTCACAAATTACTTATGGCTGATTTCCCTAATGTATAAAATACAAATTAAAAATAAATTTACTATAAAATTATATATAACATATGCGAAAATCAACTAAATAAGTAGTAGGTAGTCACCTCTTAATGATGTCTGTATACAATCTTACACTGGGCATTCTACCCATTGGTTTATAAACAAATCTATTTTGTCTTATGAATATGAGGAATGCCGAAAGCCTTGAATATTCTAGAAATATATAAACAAATAAAGGATTTATAAACATTTTAAATGATGTTTTAATTATATTTTGAAATACCACTTTGGGGATTCATGTTTTTTGATGGAATATGATATATTTCATAAATTTGAAAACATAATAACCACATTCATTTCCATTGATTTCTTTCAGACACTACATAAACATTGATAAAAATAAGTAATTTGTTTTGATAAATGTTTTCATCACTAAATATTATTATATATAACCTAATACTTATCCACATGTATAATTCAATATGCTCTTTGTATTCATGGATTATTTTCATGGAATTATTTTGATGATATTTAAACACAACCCTATAATTAAATAATTTTCATTAAAACATAATATAAAATATATAAATTACCTATTAGTTGTAAAACATTCCATGTAGTATATAAGAAATTGAAAAAATGTCATCATGTATGGTCATTTTTTGGGTATCCATGCATTGAATCAAGAAAATAAATATTCAGAGTATCCAAATTGACTGCAATGTGTAATAAATGCTACCTAAACAAGGAAAAATTAGTTAAATGATTGGAAATATATTTGACATGATTAAATTAAAGAGTTTTTCCACTAAATCATGGTATATATGAATATTATATCATCTATAAGTTTTCTTTCAAACATTATGGACACTTTCCCACTATTTCTTTATATTTCATGGGTTTGAATGAAAACTGTTTCGTAGAAATGAAGTGAGGACTAATGAGTCCAAATTTAATTCCATATTTCATTCCTTTCTATACCAAAATTTCCACAACATTATTATCCATAAAAATATTTCCACCCCTATAGTCTTTCATTTATCAATTTACTTCATATTCCCTCCACAAACTTTTCTGGAAGATAAATTACACTGTGACTTCTCAATCACATAGGTGAAATTGATGTTTTCACATTAAAATAATTTTCCACTGAATTAATCTATTTTTTTTATATTTATGATTAATTTATTTTTTTAGTATTACTCATATAATAATTGTTTTCACATATTGGTGGATAGTTTGTTTGATTTGGGGTGGTTTGTCAATCTCGTGTGCCTTTCTTTGCAGAAAGATCTACTCACTTATTCTTCCTCAAAACATTTCCACCCCGACAGTGTTTCATTTATCACTTTAATTCTTGTTCCCTCCACATCCTAATCACATTGGTAATATTTATGTTTTCATTTTAATACCATTTTACATAGAATTAATTTATTGTTTCATATTTATTATTTATTTATTTATTTTTTTTATTACTCATAAAATAATTGTTTTCTTATATAGGTGGATTCTTTTGTTCGAGGTAGGGTTGTTTGTTCGAAACTTCTCATCCTCATCTGTATGATCCTGGCCTTTTCTAGAGATGTATCATGCTCATTTAAAATTACTCTACTATTTAGTTTTGAGAAATTTTCATTTGGGTTTGAACATGCGGTGTGTTTGGGTGAATTTTTGAGAAAAATGTATGAAATTGGGTAGTGCATGGTTGGCGCATGGTTTAACCTAACAGTTTCCCTTAGCCTAGAAAAACGTGTAACCGTGAAAGAGTAGAATTACTTGGCTAGTGAATAGTTTGTCAAACAGTGTAGCCTCCAAGTAGTGACAATGCACCCCTATAGAATATGCACGTATTTTAGGCACATAGTTAGGGGAAACTGTGTCCCCCTTCCCATCAAAACATGCTCGACTTTTTAAATCACCCTAAAATTAGATTTGAATTTAACCCAAATCCATTTTTAATCCAAAATCAACCACCATTCTATCCACTATGATTTATCATGATTTCGGAGACTTTAGGACAAATTCCATGCCTTCTTGATCTCTGTTCTGTATGTTTCGAAGCCCATATTAGAGGTCTGCATCTCACTAGAAAGTGATTTAAATCCTGCATATTTTGTTGTTCTTCCTTATTTATCCTCTCATGCTAGAAAGAGGTTTTTATTCCTATTTTTATTATATCTATAACTATGATCATATATCTAGATCTATATTTGATAGATATTAATTTTTTTAATCTGGATTTTGGGTTATATATATGGAACTCATTCTACATTGTTATGCCACTCAAGTTTTGGGGATTTCCATTGGGCATTTATTCTTTAAGGAATTCAGGTAGATGGACAAATATTCAAATCTCACAGTTATAATTTTGATTTTGTGTATGAAAAGTTTATAATTTCTAATGTTGTTTTGAAAATTGAAGATCAAGATTAAATTTTAAGAAATGGGTAAATTAATTAATAATTGAATTGTGAAACCATGCGTTTTGGAAATAATTAATCATGTGATTAATTATGTGATATTGATATTATATACTAAGATAAGTAATTTTGAAATTAATTATGGAGAATTTAGATTGTGAATGAGATAATTAATTATAAAAAATAATTAAGGGATATTGAGATATGAATTAAATAATTACTTGTTGAGCTAATTATTGGACATTGAGATTGTGGACTGAATTAATTAATTAATGAATTAATTATGGAATTAATTAGGGTTGTGAATTTGGGTAAATTAATCATTATATTAATTAAAGGAATCAATTTTATCAATAAATTGATGAAATAATTGAAGATATTTTAATGATTAATTAAATATTGTATTAATTAATGTGATATGTATGATACATGTGATATATGTGATTGATTAAGAAATGATGTGTGGGACACAGACTGATGCTGTAAAATAAAATGGGGTGAAATAAATAATGTTCTACACCATCTTACATGAAAATGGTATGGGACAGGGATTGATGCGCCAAAATCCCATGTGTTGCGTGTCAGGGACTGATTCTCTAAAAACACATGGGGTGGTTGACATGGAATTATTTTCCCAAAATTAAGAATTGAAGTATGGTTCCAAATTGACATAAATATGATTTTAAATTAATGTATAATGAAATACCCTTTGTTAAATGAATTATGAAATGAAAATGTGAAATAGTTCAAACTTCGGAACAGGCTGAGGAAGGTATCGTGGTTTAGGTATCCTTGGGAACTCGATGGTTTATGTGGTTAGTTAATGAATAAAAGATAAATTTTATATGAATTTTTCATTATTATTAATAAAAAACCATACACTGGTTTGTGTGGATATTGTTTTAAACATCATTGGTTGCGGCCTACGGAGTTGTACTCACACCATATTCGGGTTTTCAAATCGGTATCTGAATAGACTTTATGTTTTATAAATAGGTTAAGGGTAAATGACCTATATTATATGGATGATTTGGAATGGAACAATGAAAAGTGAACCAGATATTGTTTGTGACCTTCTTCTAAGTTTTCAATGTTTTTACATTAGGGGTTTCATTTTGAAACTTGTCACGTACTTTATCATGGTAAGTCTACTATTTAGTTTTGACTTTGTATTTTCTGTTTAGGTTATCATCAGATATTTGGGTTTCTAGTTATTGAGTATTCTTATATAGTTATTTTAATTATTTTACACTATTTTTATACTTTAATAAATAGGGTATAATCTCCCCATGATCGACATTATTCCCTTGCTACTCGTCAGTAGCCTTTGTTATATAGGGAGAAGTGCTTGAGGTCACATGACCGACCAGCTCAGGGAACCTGTGAGTGGAACCCAAGTTGAGATGTTACAAATTTGTATCAAAGGTATTGATTTATTTTATATTGTTTTTACTTAGTATTTAGGAAAGGTAGAAAAAATAATAGGGTGTATTGGGACTTGGTAAATAGATTTTTCATGGGAGTTTCAAACCCATTTATGGGGGTAAACCCAAGTACCTATGGTGGGGGTTATTGTTATTAATGTTTTTTGTTATAGTTGGATATTATTTCACCTTTGGTGAAGAAATTTTTTTCTAATGTGATTGATATTTTTGATATTTCCTGATATTTGACTCATAACATGGTAAGTTATAAGAGTTGAGAAATCAGGCATCAGTATAGGCACTATTGACCATTTTTTGACATGCATAATTCATGGCATGCATGGAAAACTAGTTTTGGGTATGGTGTTGAACAAGAAATTTTTTTCCTTGCATGTGAAATTGAAAAAAAAATTTATTCCTAGTGTAAATTTAGAATGATTTTAAAATGATAAAAAATATGAATAAATGGGTTTCTAATGAGAAACCTAAATGTGACAATTAGAAAACCCTTTCATAAACAAGACCTAGGTGTATGTTGGTTATGGGTAGTGATAGAACTTCAATTTTGACCATGTGGAAAGGTTTAAGAATAATATATGTTGTGACTCTGTGATTTTAATTTTATGTTGTTGTGATAAATTTTTGTTTTTAGCCCCAAGATTTGTGTTTGGAATTGTAGAGATATCCCTAAAGGACGACACTTGTTGAATGGATAAAAAGAGGAAATGTATTTATATGTTCCCCTAGTAATAAAACCTGAGCCACTGATAGTTTTAGGAAGTGGGAGAGCTATTGAAAGAGAACATCACTCACTTCATGCAAATATTGGAATGAGACCCATGGTGGATTGTGAAAATCATATCTAGTCTGATAAGGGAGTTCTAGTTGCAGCACCCTGAAACCTTTATGTTGATGGTGTAGATGAGGGAGATGAGTTTTGTATTGAGTCATTCCAGACTATACTTTACCACTTGGAGACTCTTTCTAAGAAGAGAGTCAAGCTAGCAGTTTATATGTTACATGGTCAAGAAAAAAATTGGTGGGACTTTCAGAACTGAGGCAGATAGGCTGAGGGCATTCTATGGATGTAAATTATAGATACATTCTTGGAGATATTTTATCTAAAGACACTGAGACATGAGAGAGAATCTGAGTTAATGAGGATTACTGTGGAGAATATGTTTGTGATGGACTATGCTGATCATTTTAATAACTTACAATGATTTTCTCTAGAACTGATAACAGATGATACTAATTCGGAAAAATAGTTTCTAGATGAGATTAAAGGTGAAATTATGTCTAGGGTAAACATCATCAAGATAAATATTTTCTTATAAGTGGTCAATCAGGCTCTCATTTCTAAGGTAAACCTATAAGAGGATTCTAGTTGAGGATAGATGGTTTCTATGGGATTAATAGGTGGTACATCTTTAGAAAGTAAGAAGTGTATCTATGATAATTATTTTTAGGCGGATAGTAGAAATATTGGTTTGGGGAAGGATCATTTACTCAGTGTCTTACCCACATTCTTTCTATCTAGTGTGGTATGCCTAGACACATTCATGGATATTTCCCCCAACCACCGGTTGAGTGCCGATCTTTCTATAGAATGGGACATCTAAATAAGTTATATAGGAACCCATAGATTATAGATAGTGGTGGAGGATATAGACAGAACTAGATTGTTGGAATGGATCATCTACACCATACTAGTCTGTATGTTGGAGTTCTATTGGCTGTGAATGTAGAGGTAGTGGACATAGAGCTCCGAGGAAAGATCACTCATATCAGTAGAGTGGTGTAGTACATGAAATACTAGTTTTATCATAGGGAATTGGAGAAATATAGTTAGATGATATTAAACATACACTTCAAGATATATAGGATGGACCGTTCACAGTTATAGGTACTATTCTTGTAGCTTATATACTTGTTAGTGCCTTATTTGATATTGGATCCTCTCATTCTCTTACCCCTACACAACTGGTAAATGGTTTGAACCTAGTTTTTAATGTTCATGAGTGGGGTGTTGACGAAAAACACACCTATGGGAGTATGGTCGAGAGAAATTTTCTTGTGAAATGGATGTTCTCTCGAGGTTGGAGAGTGTCTCCTTCTGTAGGATCTCTATATTCATGACATGTTAGGTTTCATCCTAGTTTTTGGTATGGACTATCTAGTAGTATACTAAGCCCCCATTGATTGATACTGGAGGAGAGTGACCTTTAAGTATCTTAAGGGTTACTAGTACATTTGCTATAGTGAATGGGATGTCTAGGCTGGATGAGAAAGACCAATTACTCAGCAATAAGGACAGATCACATCCCAGGCTGCTAGTTTATTACTAAATGACATAGGGGTAATGCATGATATCCTTCCACCCATAATGGGTCATTTTTAGAAAGTGTTTTATGAAGACCTTTCAGGGCTTCCACTTGAGAGAGGTGTATAATTCACTACTAATCTCATGTCATGGGTTGAGCCAGTTTCTATTCAACCATAAAAAATGGAACCAGTAGAGCTTCAAGAGCTGAAGACTCCAATAGAGTAATTATAGGATAAGGGATTTATCCATCCAAGTACATCGCCTTGGGGTTCACTTGTGTTTTTTGAAAAGAAGGATAATGAGACTTTGTGCTTGTGTGTTGATTAATAGAAGTTAAACCGACTGATTGTGAAGAACCAATATCATCTTCCTTGTATTGACAATCTTTTCAACTGGTTGAGGGTAGATTGTATCTTTTCAATGTTTTACTTCATATTAGGGTATAATCAGTTCATATTTCAGACTTCAGATATACCTAGGAATTCTTTCAGAAGTAGGTTTGGACTATATGATTTTTTTGTAATGTCATTTGGGTAAACGAACACACCAGTAGTGTTTTTTTGCAATATGAATAGAATTTTTTCATCCATACCTGGATCATTTTCCAGAAGTTCTTTTGGATGAAATATAGGTGTACTCCAAGACTCATGATGATTATTCCCAACATATTGACTTCATCCAGAGTAATCTAGGAGATTATCTCCTATATTATAATCTATCTAAGTGTTAGTTTTGGATTGATCGGGTACACTTCATTGGGCACATAATCTTGGAGGAAGGTATGTCAGTGGACCAAAATAAGGTTTAGGTAGTGGTTTCTTAGTAGAATCCTAATAAAGTATTTGATATATGTAGGTTTCTGTGGTTGGATGGATATTATTGGAGATTCATTCAAGACTTTTCCCATTCGGAAGTGCCACTTTTAGGCATGACCAAGAAACAGATAATGTTTCAATGGTTGTAATCATGTCATAATTCCTTCCAAGATTTGAGGAAGTGTTTGAACTTGATCGCACATTGATTCACTGTTTCATTTTCACCCTTACACCACTATGCTAAAATAGTTTTGTATTAAAAATTATAAAAATATTAACACATTTCACTTCATATTGGATTAAATTATTTTGTGTTTATTAATTTTAAAAATGGAAATGATACTTTTATTTTATAATTACATTTATGGTGGATGTAATTTGGAGGGCCCATGATGATGTCCAAGAAAAATGGGCCAAACTGCGCAGGATCCATGCACACCGGTAGGCTAAACTGCATACTAAAACTAATAAGTTAATAAAAAAGAGCTTAAATTTTGTGTCCTAGTCCTGAATTCAATGGGATACATTTCTTATTCCGAAACCCAAAGCTAATTTATTCATGTGGTGGCCCATCCAGACTAATAAGTACATCACACTAAATCTGCACTAAGTCAAAAGTGGTGTGCGGTGTTTTGTCAATATCTCGAGATTTGATTAACCAAATGGATCACAAGGTTCAGTGGATATATTTAGGAAGTGGGGATACGACTTTTTAGTTTTTTAAAAAGTGAGATAGGATTGTTTGGCCATCGCAAACCATGAACCAAGTGGTTTCTCGAAATTAAGATGCTCAAAACCACCTTCCAATTTTCCAAAAAAATGGAACCTTGGGAGCCCAATTTGTTAGTTTAGAGAATGATGAAATATATGCCATTTTAGAGTCCTATATGATTCTCTTATTCATCCTAGAAGTTCTTGAGTCCCCTATACTTTTAGGGGGGTCAAGGATGAAGAAGGAGTTCCACCCAACTTTCATCCTCCTCTCGATGTCTGGCTAAATTGTGGGCATTCATTGTGAGGGAGCTACAAACATGTCAAGGGAGTTTCAATTAATATATTAGATACTAGTTTGGATTAATTTGGGTGTTTAAACATTTCATTGCATATACCTTACATTATTTTATATTTTAATTCTTGCTTTGATACATGTGAATGTTATGCTCTTAATTTATAACCGATTGGTGTGAGGTTTTGAGTGTGTGACTTGTGTTATTCCAATTGGAAAATAGAAGAATAATTTTTATACCCACATTCTTGAGATTTAAATTTTATTTGGAAGCTCGTATTCTATGCTTATGCTCTGTACCTTGGCAATATAGTAGTTACGTCAAGGTTTGGTTCTTTAAGAATTGAAATAAAAGCTTAAGAATTAATCAGGATTCCAATTAATTTCAACTAAATAATTACTCCAAACCTAAATGAATATCTATAAACAAGGAAATTTAAATGTGTGTAGTTAAATCACAAGGAACAATTTGTCTCATATTTTTCAAAATCCACCTGGTTTTTCAACTATTATACTCTTTATGTTATGTTATTTTCTTTAAACTCTTTTCAAATCACCCCCTATTTTTGTACTTTTTTTATTAAAAATGCATACTCTAAACCCACCATCCCTACTTGAGAAAAAACCTAGGCTCTACCATAAACTATAAATAAATCATAAAATAATAATATATCTGGCATTCCATGAAAACAAGGTCAAATTGTGGCACCGTTTCCATGGAGTACTTTGGTTTTCAGTGCGTGTTTTTTATAAGATTTTTGTAAATTTTTTGAAATTTTTTCTGTTTCATCTTATACATTTACCTAATTTTTTGTGTTCTGATTTATTTATTGTGTAGGTAATATTTTTTTAATTTCTTTGAATATTTATTTGATTTATCTTATACCTTTACCTATATTTTTGTGTTCTGATTTCATTATTGTTTTGTTTTTGTTCATTATGCATTCTACTACATGAGATTTATGACATTTCGAACACAAACTCGAGAGGATCTTACATTAGTGACCCTAAGATGCGTAAGACAACCCTTTTAAGGATGAAACACCACAACATGTGGTATTCCTAAATCCCGATTCTTCTATAAAGAAATTATAAAATGAAGTTAACATGTTTAAAATGAAAGAAAAAAAATCAAAACTTTAAATAACTAACCTCACCTTATGTTGATATCCAACCCCCAGAATTCAAATACAAATTGAGGCACCTAATTTTGAACTAAAATCCAATATAATTCATATTTTACTAAGATTCCATTGACTTAATGGAGAGGATTCACAAAATCATTTAAAATAATTTCTTATTGTGTGTTCTACATTAAAACCTACAAATATAGATGATGAACAAGTAAAGCATTGGGCATTTCATTTTTCATTAGAAGAAACTGAAAAATACTAGATTTATTATATTAATTCCCTAATAAGAGGTTGGGAGAACAAGAAATTCCTTTTTTTTAATATTTCCTAGCCTCTCAAACTGCAACAATAGAGAATGAAATATTTGGTATAAGACAATCTCAAGGGGAAACACTTCATGAATATTGGGAAAGATTTAAAATATTATGTTCATGTTTTCCACACCACCAAATAATCGATCAACATTTAATACAATATTTTTATAATGGTTTAATTTTGATTGATCTTAACTTGATTGATGCTACACTAGGTGGTTCACTAGTCAACAAAACCCCAATCACTGTAAGAACCCTAATTTAGAACATGGTGCATAATAATCAACAATTCGGTTCAAGGTCCAGTATACCCATTCAAGGTTTCCATAAGGTGAAAAGTACTTAATTCGAGAAGAAGGTGGATGAAATGTTTAAAGAGGTAAGTAGACTTCTTTGAAAACTCACTATTTCCGAAGGAAAATACCAATATCCTCCTCCCATCCATTGTGGTATATTCTCTTCTAATACCCACTACTCTGACCAATTTCCTCAATTGAGAGAATCTTCTGAGATTTGTGAGGCAATATTTCTAGGATGACCATATAACCAACCCTTTAAGCAAGAACCTTACTATCCATCCAACCCTCGGTGGAAATAAAACCAAGATTATAGGATAGGGGGTATTCAAACCAACCTCAAAAACAATAGAACCAATAGGTTTAGAGAATTCATCCACCACTACCACCTAGAAATCCTCAACCACCCCAAAGGCCTATCCAGGAAACCCCTCAAAAACCCAAGCCTAGCCTAGAATATGTGAAGAAACAAATGTCTTCCAACAATATCCAATTCCATCAATCAACCCAGGAAGCCATACATGACCTCATAATCCAACTAGTCCAACAAGTTAACTCAGTGGGGGAAATTCAAGGCCATGGGTTAGGTAAACTACCATCTCAACCATTATTCATCCCTAGAGATAAAGGAAATTTTAGTACCATCACCCTTAGGAGTGAAAAAAACAAGAAAGTCAAATTAATCCTCTATTAGATTCATCACCTCTTGAATAAAACCTTCATCCCAACCATTAAAAATGTTCCAAATGATGAAAACCCATGTCTTGAGAGAAACCCTTCCAAAGGAAAGAGTGTGTATGTCAATGAGTCTCCTAAACAACCGATTCCTATTCCATTTACCCTAAGGGTCATCCAACCTAGAAAAAAACAAAAATTAACTCAATAAAGAAATTTTGGAGACATTCAAAAGTGCAGGTAAACATCCCCTTGATTGATGTTGTGTAAGAAATTACAATATATGAAAAGTTTTTAAAGGAGATGTGTACACATTGAAGGAGAATTTGAGGTGAAGAGAAGGTGATATTAGGGAGGAATGTCTTAGAATTTCTTTAATCATCACTTCCTACCAAATGATATGATCTTGGAACCTTCTCGATTCCATGAAACATATGGGAGTATTCATTTTCCAATTCTATTCTTGACTTAGATGCTTCTATAAATGTGATGCCTCACTCCATTTACTCTTCATTACAGGTTGGAGAATAGAATCCATCTGGGATAGTCTTTCATCTAGAAAATCAAAGTACATCACACCATTATAGTGTGTTAGAGGATATTCTTGCGAGGGATCAGAATTTAACTTTTACGGCTAATTTTAATGTGATAATGGAAGATGATATGATGAATATAAATGACCCAATTATATTGGGGGAGACCCTTCTTAAAAACATCCAAAAACATAATTAATGTCCAAAATGGTACATTATCTATGGAGTTTGGTGGTGAAATTTTCCACCTCCACATCCTTGATTCCATGAGGCACCCCTCATAAGAACATTCATCTCTCTCTATTAACTCTATATATGTACTCCATTCCCATAAAAACACTTCTTTTAATTCCACGGATCCCTTTTCTACGTTTTCATCGTTTATTGAAATTATATTAAATGAATCATTCATATAATGTTGTAGTGGTCTAGAAAAGTGTCATGCATTTTTATTTATTGATTCTTTTTAGAACATTGTCTATCCACTAACCATCGCTGATAGCTATAAGCATGTAAAAGCTTATTCATCATCTGAATATGATACCATTGAATTGTTAAATGAGATTAGGGACCTCTTGCATTCACACACACTCCCATCAATCCAAAATACAACTAAATTGGAACAAAAACAACTGCATCAAGATTTAAAATATTGATATCTTCAGAATGGAAATAAGATGGCCATTATCATTGCTAGTTCACTCCCTCCTGAGCATAAATTGTTACTACTTGAACTTTTGAGGAATTATAAACAAGCATTATGATAGACACTTTTATACATTCCTAGTATTATCCCATTAGTTTTTACACATCATATTTTGCTAAATGATGAGGCTAAACTAGTGAGGAAGTCACAATGTTGAATGAACCCAAACGTCCTAGTTGTTGTTAAGAAGGTGGTAACAAAATTATTGGCTGATGGAATCATTTACCCCGACTCTGATAGCTAATGGGTCAGTCCAATACAAGTGGTTCCTAAAAAACTGGTCTTACTCTAATAAAAAATGGAAGCAATGAATTGGTTCCAAACCATGTGCAGAATAGTTGATGTGTCTGTATAGACTATCGCTGACTAAATTAACACACTAGGAAGAACCATTTCCCATTTCCATTCATTGGCCAAATGCTTGAGAGGCTATTAGGGGATTCTTGTTACTATTTTCTTGATGGTTTTTCTCGATATTTTCAAATCCATGTTTCCCCCAAGGATCAGGGAAATACAACCTTAACTTGCCCCTTCGGCATATTTGCATATAAGAGGATTCCATTTAGTCTGTTCAATGCTCTGGGTACTTTCCAGAGATGCATGGTTTTTATTTTTACAGATTACCTAGATAATATCAAGGAAGTATTCATAGATGATTTCACTATTTATGGCCCCTCTTTTGATGAGTGTTTTAGTAGTCTTGGTTTAGTCTTATGACATTGTATTGAAAACAATATAGTATTAAATTATGAGAAATACCATTTGATGGTGCGACAATGTGTAGTTTTAGGACATGTCATTTCCGGGGATGGTATCAAAGTAGATAAATCTAAAGTGGATGTCATTCATTTATTAATATTCCCCAAAAATTTATGGGATGTGTGGTCTTTCCAAGTTCATGCTGGATTTTACCATCATTTCATTCAGGACTTAAAATTTCACTCCCCCTATCCCGATTACTCCAAATAGAAAAATAATTTGATTTTGATAAAGAATCTGAGGAATATTTTATAAGTTATAATTTAGTCTCATGTATCCCCCATTAATCCAACCACCTCAGTGGGATTTACTATTTTATCACATGTGTGATGCCTATAACTATGCAGTTGGGGTAGTCTAATCACAAAGGGTAAATTTAGATTCATATTTCATTTCCTATGCCTCCCATACACTAGATCCAACACAAGAATACTACACCATAATTTAAAAATAATTCCTTTTTATTGTGTTTTCCTTGGAAAAATTCATTTCATACCATTTGGGGTCCAAAGTCATTGTGTTCTTAGACAATGGAGACCTCTGTTATCTCCTTAAGGAATGGAAATCCAAACCACATCTCATTCACTGAATGCACCTCTTTTAAGAATTCAATTTAGAAATTATATATAGAAAAGGCTAGAGAATGTGGTGGATGACCATATCTGTAGGATTTCCCCATTTTGAAAACATTGACTACTCCCCTTGTATTCCAATAAATGATATGTTTCCTGATGATAAATTGTACAGAGTGAAAGATGTTATTCCTCGGTATGCCAAAAAGGTAAATTATTTGGCAGCATCTTCCATTCCTACTGATTTCAACAAAAACTAGGCTAATCATATAAAACATGAGTCCTTTTGGAACATTTAGGATGACCCCTAACTTGTGCGCACTTATAGAGATCATGTCCTTAGGCATTGTGTTCCTTATAGTGAGTTTCACTTTATCCATATAATCTACGATAGTCTTGATTATGGGGGGAACTTTTGTCCACAACATACTCCTTGCAAGGTCCTCAATTCTATTCTTGTTTTTTCCACATTGTTTTGGAATTCCCATGAATTTTGTAAATCATGTCCACACAGTCAATGAATGGGGAATGTCTCTAAAAGAAATGAGATTCAAAAACAACCATTACTCTTACAATTATCGATTTTTGGGGAATTGAATTAATGAGACCATTCCCCAATTCATTTGAGAAACTGTACATTATTTTGGAAGTGGATTATGTTTCAAAATTGGTATAGCCATGAGCTACAAGGACTAATGATTCTAAGGATGTTGTGGAATTTTTGAGAACCCAAATCTTCTGTAGGTTTTGATTACCTTGGTTTATAATTAGTGACAAAGGTTCTCATTTCTGTCACCAAACAATGCAATCTCTTTTGCATCGGTATGGGGTTGGTCATAGAGTGTCTAATGCTTATCACCTAAAAACCTATAGTCAAGCCGAGGAGTCAAATAGGGAGGTAAAACAAATTCTTGGAAAAATGGTTCAACATAATGGAAAATGTTTGAGTCTTAGACATGATGATTCCTTATGGGCTTACCATATTTCTTTCAAAACTCCCATTAGCATGTCACCATATCGGCAAGTGTTTGGAAAGAGTTGTCCCCTCCCTATTCAGATTGAGCATTGGGCCTACTCAGCCATCATACAATGCAATTCTAATCATTCTGGTGTGGGTTCTCAAAGGAAATTAAGGATTCTAGAGATGTAGGAAATCAGAAGATATGTATATGAGAACTCTAGGATTTATAAAGAGAGAACAAAGACTTCTCACGACTGTCTTATCCTTTGTCGTCTGTTCTACATTGGGATAAAGGTCCTCCTTTATAATGCAAGGCTAAGGCTGCATCCAGGTAAGCTTTGTTAATGTTGGTTTGGCCAATACACCATTACTAATCTATTTCCATTTGGGTTTTTTCAAGTTCATAATAATGAAACCAAGAAAACCTTCACTATCAATGGGTAGTGGCTGATGAACTTCAACGAAGCCCTTCCAGAGTCCCTAATGGAGAAACTCCATGTTCAAGAAGTAGTCTACAAATGACACCCACCAAGTTTTATCCTTACTTCCCACATTTTATTTTATTACAGTAAGGAAACTGCACACTCTAGGTATGGGGGAGATGGGTATATTCTTGGTTTAATTAGGAATTCTATCACCTTTCTTATTTTTATATTGTTCACTTCCTGAATTGTATTTTTACTTTCCACCCTTTCCCCCTCATTTCACCCATCACTTTTTTGTCAAAATTTTAATTTTTTTATTCCCACTTTATCTTGGAAAATGATTCCCATTCAATCATGGATGTAATTGAAAATTAATCTGTAATTTCCATATTTCATGTTGTTTTAACTTTTGATACAAAATTATGAAATGTGAATTTCTACAAGATTTTGATACTACGGTGTGACTTTATTTTTAAATTTGGTTGTTTGACGATGATATAATTGGTTGTATCATTTTAAAACCATTGAAAATAATGGTGCCCTTTTTAGTGAATATTTTAAGGGAAAATTGTGTCACTTAATTTCTCTAAACAACTTTGCACCCAACCATGAAGTATGAAAATTTCTACTTAATAAAAGGTAAATATATGTTAGGTTTATTTTCTCTACTTTACAAAATAATTTTTCATTATGTTCTTTCCTTATCCAATCTATTTCATTACTGCACTGGATTGACCTATGTGTGTGTACCTATTGTCCGACTATTGTATGCCCTCAAAAAAATAAAAATAAAAAAGGGTTTTATATCGGTTAGGTCAAAAACTACCCTTCCTCAACCTTTGATCATATTATAACTATTATAATTAGTGTCCTCAAGAGATCAAACATGGGTTGAGAAAAGTGTGTGAGATTTGGTACAAGTGGAAATTTGAAAAAAATAATAATAAATTAGGGTATTAATGAAATGTGCAACATATGGGAATATTTAGGTTGCGAGTTTATGGTTTAACTTCTAGTAATTTTTTTAGAATTTCTTGGAATTTGATTGCAATGGATATAGTGAATGTTTCATTGAAAGGATCATATAAGTTTATTTTTTTTAAATAACATTAATTTACTCAATAGAATGTGGAAAGAATAGTATGGAATGGTTGTCACACACACACATGGATAATTAGTGAAATTTTTATCTTTTGAACTATTTTCTCAAATTTGTATCATTAAACTCCTTGAATTTTGGGTTGATATAATTTTTGAGACATCTTTTTGTTTGATCACTGAGAATAACTCCTCGGTGTGATTTTTTCTTTGATCACAATTCTATCAGGAATTAAATTTTCATTGAATGTTAAATATTTTTGATGTTTGAAATGTCTACATTCATAATTTTTTAAAATATAGATTTTCCTAGGATTGAAAATGTTTTGGTGTGGGGGTGTGATCGCACTGTGATTCACTATTTCATTTTCACCCTTACACCATTGTGCATAACTAGTTTTGCATTGAAAATTTAAAAAATAATAAAAGTTTTCACATCATATTTAATTAAATTATTTTGTGTTTATTACTATTAAAAAGGGATATGATACTATTTTTTATAATTTCATTGATGGTGGAGGTGATTTGGAGGACCCATGATGATTCCCAAGAAAAATGGGTCAAACTATGTTGGATCCATGCACTCTAGCAGACTCAACCACATTCAACTATAAAACCATGCATCCAAATGGGATACAATTTTGTGCTCTAGTCCTAAATTCAATGGTACTCATTTCATATAAAAAATCCCAAAGCTAATTTGGTTATCTGGTGGCCTATCTAGACAAATCTGTCTAGCACACCGAATCTACAAGAAGTCAAAAGTGGTGTGCGGTGTTCTATTAACATTGTGATCTATAAATGTATGAATGCCACCAAAAATTATTTGGATATAGTCAAGAGGTGGTTCTACAACTTTTTAGTTTTTTAAAAAGTGATATAAACTGTCTTTCCACCGCAAACCATGAACTAAGTGGTTTCTCGAAATATGGATTCTCAAAACCACGTTTCAATTTTCCTATAAAATGGACCCTTTTTCTCCCCATTTGGTAGTCCAGAAAAAGAGACAATCTATTCCATTTTGGAGTCCTAGACGAGTCTCCTCATCATAGTAGAAGTTTTTTAGGGCCCTATCATCATAGGGGGATCAAGGATGAAGAAGGAGTTTCACCCAACTTTCATCCTCTTCTTGATATCGGGCTAAACGGTGGGCGTTTGTTGTGAGGGAGCTACACACATTTCAAGGGAGTTATTATGCATATATTAGCGACTAGTTTGGAGTAACTTGGGTGTTTAAACATTTCATTCCATGTAAGTTATAATATTTCATATTTGAATGCTTGTTTTTATACATGTGAATGTTATGCTCTTAATTTCTAGTTGATCGGTGTGAGGTTTTGTGTGTGTGACTTGTGTTGTTTCAATTGGAAAACACAAGAATAATTTTCCTAACCACCTTCTTGATGTTTTGAAATTATTTTGAAGCTTTTATTCCATGCATAAGATCTTGATGATGACAATATGATTGTTACATCAATGTTTGGTTCTTTAAGAATTTAAATAAAAGCTTAGGAATTAATTGGTATTCCGATTAATTTCAACCAACGAAGTAATACAAACCTAAATAAATCTCTATGAAAAATGAAGTTGAAATGTGTGTAGTGAAATAACAATGACCCCTTTGTCTCATATTTTTTAAAATAAACTTGGTTTTTCAACTATTAAAATCTTTATGTTTAGTTATTTTCATTAAACTCTTTTCAAATCACCCCCATTTTATTACTTATTATTAAAAACACATACTCTAAACCCACAAACACTCCTTGAGATAAAACCAAGGTTCTACAAAATACGATAAATCAATCTTAAAATCATAATCAATTTGATGTTTCATGAAAATGCAGTCATAACTCTATAAAAATCATGATCCTACCCCAGTCAGGTGAGGAGTATATAGTGTATTTTGAAACATCTAATGTGGAACATGAAGTAGTGTTGATGCAAGTAATTTGATTTATTCCATATGGGTCTCTGTAGTCAAGGACACATGAATAGAACTACTCTACACATGACCTAAAGTTGGAAGTAGTGGTTTATACTCTGATGTGTTGGAAACATTATCTATTAGGTGTTAATTTCAAGTTTTTACTGATCACAAGATCTTGAAGTATATCTTCTCGCAGAGTTATTGGAATCTTAGGTAGTAGAAATGGGTTGAATATAAATAGTACATCAATTTTGATCTAGAATTTATTCTGAGAAAGGGGAACAATTTGGTTGATTCTTTGATCAGGAAAACTCAGACTCAGGAGGTTTAAGAGTCTTGTGATGAATTGAAGATAATGACTTTACTAGATGATAATCATGTTGTGGTATAGGAGATTCCAGAGTAGATGACTCACATATCAATTTTAGTGGAGTCTATACTATTAAGGTGGATTAGATATAAAGAATATAAGGAATAAGAATTTCTGACCACGAGAGAAATCCTTGAAGGTGGGGAGAGACCTTCAGACTAGATAGTAGATGAGGATGAGATCATCTATGTCAGAGATTAAAATGTTGTGCCTATGAGCATGCGGGAGGAGATTATGCATGTGTTTTATTACTCGAAGTGGATTGTCACGACCCGCCCTCGGGGTCCGTGCCGTGACTACCCCAAGCCCGCCTTCCATAGGCCAGGGGCTGGCGACTAGCACCAAGGCGTAAATCCCAGTAAAAAGGGAAGGCATTGCCTTTGAAAAGTAAACAAACACCACAGAGTAAGCAAGCAGAAAGTAAACACTAAACAAAAGCAGAGTACGACTGAAAGTAAAGTACAACTCGAATAGGGAAAAACAGCAACTGAAAAGTAAAAGATGCTACTCCGAGCTGTCCACCGGAAATCCCACCTGAAGGGTGGGTACAGATAGCTCATCTGGTCCACGGGTCCCGCCGTCCGCTCCGTGCACGTCCCGCCCAGTGGTCCACCTCCGGGTACAGTCCCGCTCTGTAGGCCTCAGCTAAGGTCAACGCTGTCCGTCGTCTGCAACCAACACAACGTAGTGCGGGCAAAGCCCGTGCAGGGGTGAGTATAAGCTACTCAGTAGGGACCCCGAGACCCCTGAAGGTCTCTCAAATCCACGAAGGATAAACCACGAAGAAAAGTACAATCACGAAGTAACAACTGACACTGCTTAGGTATATGCCCATACATATATCTAAGTAATCAATTCAAATACGCTCTAACCTCCGAGCCCAAGTTCAACTCAGTCCACACAGGAAAGTAAACGTATTCCACACAGGAAAGCAAAACGTAATCCACACAGGATTGCACAACACAATCCACACAGGAAAGCAATAGGATTCAGCTCACACAGGTATACTTCTTCAAGGATGATAAAGATGATCACTGATCCATCTAAGTCGTCGGACCCACGAAGGATCGATAGGTAACTAACCCCCGCAAAGACCCACACAGGATCGGGCCCACACAGGACCTGTAGGCGCTGGCTCACACAGAACCGCTGAGCGCAAGGACCCACACAGGATCGGGCCCACACAGGACCTGTAGCACTGATCCACGTAGGATCGCTGAGTGCTGTAGTCGTCGTCGTCGAATCCACACAGGATCTCTGTACTGTCGTCGTCGCAGTCACAGTAGCAGTCGTAGCAGTAGCAGTCGCAGCCAGCACTAGGGTTCCCGCACATAGCAAGCTCGTTCGGAGGGTCCGCTCCACGAGCCGAGAGGCTGATACATCAACTGTCACCAAGACCAGAGTTGATGTATCCAAAAGTTCCGTATCGTCAACAGGAACTCAACGCAACAGACGGCGCGTCGATCGGACGCCCGGTCTGAGAGTTATTGGCATTTTCGTCTCCGGGGCCCGGTTGGTTTTTAAGGAAAAACCAACCCGACCGTACTCCACCTGCGTCCAAACCTCGGGCGGAGTATGCCAAAAGATACGTCTCACTAAGAGGAACACAACGCGACTGACGGCGCGTCAATCGGACGTTCGTAGCTCAAGATATGAGCGTTTCCGCTCCGAAGGCCCGGTTGGTTTCGTGAACGAACCAACCCGGCCGAACTCAAAGTAATCCGAAACCTTGAGTGCGATATACCGAAACGACCGTCTCGATCCAAGGATCGCGTTGCCGCTGACGGTTCGTCGATCGGAGGTCCGAGGCTCAAGTTATGGGCCAAAAACCAATTCTGGTTCGAAACGGGGGGGTCCGGGTCCGGGCCGACCCGGCCCGACCCCCCCTGGGCGGCGCGGCGGCGCGGGGTGCCGCGGCGGCTCGGGGTGCCGCGAGGTGGCTGCACGCGGGGTGACAAACCCCCGCATTTTGAGGGGCGGCGCAGCCTTTGTGCCGCGCCGGTTTCTTTTAAACCCCCCCCCCCCCACGTGGGGGGCCTGCTGGTGCGGAACCGAGGGGGCCGGCTGCCCCCCTCCTTCAAAGAACCGCCCCCCTCATAAAGAGGGGGGTTTTATGAGGTGGCCGGGGGATTAATTACCCCGGTTTTAACGGCATCCGGCCGGCCAGCTGGCCAGCCGGTTTTCTCCAACGGGACCGGAAATTCCGGTCCCCTCTTCGGCTTCCGACGCCGGCGGCCCGGCCGCCGGTCTTCTCTTCCGCTGCGGCCCGGAACCGGCCGCGGTCTCCTCGTCCCGCCGCGGCCCGGAACCGGCCACGGTGTTCATCATCCGGCGCGGTGCGACGGCACCGCGCCCCTTCGCCGTGCCTTGATTCCATTCAACACGGCGCGACGACGTCGCGTTCTTGAAGATACTTCCTCGGCGTAGCGCGACGGCGCCGCGTAAAATAATTGCACGAATGTCTGCGTGGTGCGATGGCACCACGCCACTTTGCTTCTACCCGCATGATAAATCAACATAAACGATGGAGGGGGGTTCGGCCGTGTTCATGCGGTCCGGCCCCCCTCACGTTAAATAAATAACTCAACTTAAACATTCAAAGCCTCATGTTAGACATGCGAGATCCACGTTCAAGAAATGGAATAAATAAATATTGAATCAACAACCCCTACCTCGGGTATAAGATCGAAGATTTGACAACGTCCCTCGGAAGACAATGTCGCGGTGGTCGGGCGTCGCGGTCGTCGTTCGTCAATCCGTTGACGAAGAGATATGCCCGATGAGTTACGTCGTTGGCAAATCTTCGTATGCCGACGAAGAAGGTCCGAGGAGGAAGCGGTGATCTCTTTCGTTGACACGGGAGATGAAGAAGAGCGGAGCGGCGTTCTCGATAGTCGCACGTTGACGTAGTCATGGAATATCGGTGTCGATTCCTTTGACGTCGGAGGAAGAGTCGTTGTCGATGGCGTTCGTCGCGGGAAACCGTCGCGGAAGAGATGACGCGGAAGAAGTACGTCGCGTCGCGGATACGGCGTCGCGGATGGACCGTGTTCTTCGGTGGAGAAGTTCTTCGTTGAAGAACGACGTTCTTCGCGTTCTTCGTTGAGTTTGAAGAAGAAGAAGAGCTCTCCACCTCTCAAGAAGACAAACAAAAACCCCAAAATAAAATAAGACAACATCTTATTTTATTATCACATAACACATTATAATTTCAAAAGTTTGAAATTCAAAAGGTTTAACTCCCACAATTAAAAAGGGGACTCAAGCCAATAAATGAGGCGTTAAGGGAGTTGGGAGAATTTGAAAGGTTTAGGGGTTCGTGTGGGCCCCACCACACTTAATCCTCCCAAGGGAGGTTAAGTGGGTGTGGGTCCCACTTCCAACCTCCTTTGGTAGGTTTTTAACAAGTTATAATAAAATTGTTCTACACAATTTTATTTAACTCAAACTAAAAACCCCAAAACTAACTTTCAACCCGCAACAAACGCAACTCCCGAAAAGGTCTCTTTAAGCGAATATCGGCGCTGCGAGTTCATCGGTGCCCTCGGATTTCAATTCCGAGCACCGGAACAAAAGTTAGGAATTCCCGCTCGTTCGTTCACTGAACGTACCCGAGCCAAACTTCGGAAATTAATTCCGGGCACTCCGGGCCTCGGAATCAGGTGCCGTCTGAAACCGCGCTCTTGTAAAATTCTAAAGAAAATTAAGAAAAAAATTCCCTTGAATTTTACGGGTCTTTACATTACTCCCACCTCAGGGCTTTACGTCCCCGTAAAGATACATCAAAAACTAGGGAAACAAATGAGGGTACTGAGCACGCATCTGAGCCTCCCGTACCCATGTGCTCTCCTGGAGATTCCCATGCTGCCATCTGATGCGCACAAGAGGAATCGATCGCCCACGCAGGACCCGCTCCTGTCGATCCTCTATCTCCACCGGGACCTCCGTAAAAGTCACCCCATCGTCAACGTCAAGCTCCCCATGGTCAATGATGTGCGTCGGGTCATGCACGTATCTCCTCAGCTGAGATACGTGGAAGACGTCGTGCACCCGGTGCAACTGAGGTGGTAGAGCCAGGCGATAAGCCACCTCGCCAATCCTGCTGAGAATCTGGAAGGGTCCGATGAAGCGTGGAGATAACTTGCCGCCTCGGCCAAATCTCCGAATACCACGTCGAGGTGAGACCCGCAAGAAGACGTGGTCGCCATCCTCGAACTCCAGTGGCCTCCGCCTCCTGTCAGCATATGACTTCTGCCGGCTCTGAGCTGTCCTCATCCGCTCCTGGATGACCTGGACCTTCTCTGTCGTGGCCTGGACCATCTCCGGTCCCACCAGTGCTGACTCCCCAGGGTCTGTCTAGCACAAAGGAGATCTACATGGTCGGCCGTACAACGCCTCGTACGGTGCCATCCCGATGGTGGAGTGGTAGCTGTTGTTGTACGCGAACTCCACCAAGGGTAGGTGGTCCTCCCAGCTACGACCAAAGTCGAGGACACATGCGCGGAGCATGTCCTCGAGAGTCTGAATGGTCCTCTCCGTCTGACCATCCGTCTGAGGGTGAAAAGCTGTGCTAAGACGTAGCTGCGTACCGAACGCCTCCTGTAACCCCTTCCAAAGCCGGGAAGTAAAGCGGGCATCTCGATCGGAAACGATAGATGATGGCACGCCGTGGAGCCTCACAATCTCCTGAACGTAGAGACGTCCCAAGCTCTCCACTGATCCCTGCTCTCTGATGGGTAAGAAGTGTGCCGACTTGGTGAGTCGGTCAACAATCACCCAGATGGAGTCGTGACCTCTGGAAGTGCGTGGAAGTCCAGTCACAAAGTCCATAGATATGTTGTCCCACTTCCACTCCGGAACCTCCAAGGGCTGTACCAAGCCTGCTGGTACCTGATGCTCTGCCTTCACCTGCTGACAGGTGAGGCATCGAGAAACGAACTCTGCTACAGCCTTCTTCATACCCGGCCACCAGTGCTGTCGTCTGAGGTCCTGGTACATCTTCGCCACTCCAGGATGTACCGCTAAAGGTGAAGTGTGAAACTCCCTCAGCACTTCCTCTCGCAATGCGACTGGTACCATGGTATGTCCTCTGAAAAGGATGTCGTGCTCTGCTCCAAGGGATAAACCATCAGGTGCCTGTCCCGAGGATATCTGTGCACGCCGTGTCTCACAGTCAGTGTCCCCGCGCTGTGCCTCCCTGACTCGCTGCAGTAGTGGAGGAGTGATTGTGAGAGACTGAAGAAAGGCTGCTCCATCTCTATCCACGAAGGATATTTGCAAAGAGGCTAGCTGCTCCGTCGCCTCCTCAAGTAGCTGAATGCCCGTCCTCCCGCTGAGGGCATCAGCTACTACGTTCCCCTTCCCAATAGTATAGACTATTTCAAAGTCATAGTCCTGGAGGAACTCGAGCCATCGTCGCCGTCTCAGGTTCAGGTCCTTCTGCGAGAAGATATACCTGAGACTCTGATGATCGGAAAAGACTGTAAAGCGCTCGCCCATCAGATAGTGTCTCCATGTCTTCAGAGCGAAGACCACTGCTGCTAACTCCAGGTCATGGGTAGCGTAGTTCTGCTCATGCGGCCTCAACTGTCGTGATCCATAGGCGATCACTGCCCGCTCCTACATCAGAACACATCCGAGTCTGGTCCCTGATGCATCGCAGTAGACTACGTACCCTACTCCCTCCTCAGGCAACCTCAAGATAGGTGCGCTAGTCAATCTCTGTCTCAGCTCCTGGAAGCTCTACTGACATCTGTCTGTCCATACGAAGGGTTTCCCCTTCTTCGTCAAAGCTGTGAGTGATGCCGCAACTCTAGAGAAGTCTGGAACGAATCTCCGATAGTATCCAGCTAGTCCCAAGAAACTCCGAACCTCAGTCACGCTCCTGGGTGGTTCCCATGATAACACAGCCTCAATCTTCGCGGGATCCACTGCAACTCCCGCCTCAGAGATAACGTGTCCCAAGAAGTGGACCTCACGTATCCAGAACTGGCACTTCGAGAGATTACCATAAAGCTGGTGCTCTCGGAGTGTGTCAAGAACAACTCGCAAGTGATAGGCGTGCTCCTCCTCTGTCGTAGAGTAAATCAGAATGTCGTCGATGAAGACCACGACAAACCGATCGAGGTATGGCTGAAAGATCCTGTTCATGAGAGCCATGAACACTGCTGGAGCATTGGTTACACCGAAAGGCATAACCAAGAACTCATAGTGGCCATACCGACATCTTAAGGCCGTCTTCTGCACATCCTCGTCTCTGACTCTGAGCTGATGATAGCTTGACCTGAGGTCTATCTTCGAGAACCACCGTGATCCCTTGAGCTGATCAAAGAGGTCATCAATCCTCGGTAGCGAATACTTGTTCCTCACTGTCACCTGGTTCAGGCGACGATAGTCAACACAAAGTCGCAAGCTCCCGTCCGCCTTCTTGGCGAACAATATCGGGGAAGCCCAGGGTGAAACACTGGTTCGGATGAACCCCTTGCCCTGTAAGTCCTCCAACTGTACCTGTAGCTCTCTAAGCTCGGCGGGGGCCATCCGATATGCTGGAGTGGATATCGGGGCTGTCCCGGGGTACAAGTCAATATAAAAGTCTACCTCTCTGCGAGGAGGTAGCCCTGGAACGTCGTCGGGAAAAACGTCCGCAAACTGATCCACCACTGCAGGAAAACCAGGACTCCGCACGTCAACTGCTCCAAGGATAAGGCTAGCCAACTGATGAGTGATGGGCTGTCCTCTCCTCCGCGGAAGTCCATCCTGTGCTGCTAAGGCTCCCTTCTCGTCGGTGAAGGTGAACCTGCTCCCGTCGGTGCGTACACATCGCACCTTGCGCCTAAAACAGTCAATCTGTGCATGGACCATAGATAGCCAATCCATGCCCAAGATGACGTCGTAAGGCCTCGACGCTGCTACAAGAAGATCCCAGCCGAAGCTCTCGCCTCCTAGAGTAAGCTCACACTGCCGGCACCAGTGCGTAATCGTCGAGTCTGCTCCCGTAGGAGTCTCTAGCCGTAAGGATCGAGCCAACGGCTCTGTCGGAATCTCCGAGCTCCGAACAAGGGCAGCGGCTGTGAAAGAATGACTCGCTCCTGTGTCTATAAGAACTGCAGCAAGGGTGGAATAGACACAGATAGTACCTCGAATCATCTCGGGTGCGCCGTGGTCGTAGGCCTCTGCTGCCTGAAGCTATGCCTGTCGCTGCCCGCCAGCTCCCTGTGGTCGGGGTGGACCTCCTGGTGGTGGTGGTGGTAGAGCCTCAAAGCGTCGGCCACCACCAGCTGCTCGTCCAGCTCCTCTGCCTCGTCCGCCTCCTCCCTGCGGACTGCCACAGTCGATCCTCTGCCTCTGCCTCGGTGGTCCATCAACTGTCTGCTGCTCCTCGACACGACGGGTCGGGCAGTCACGAGCCATGTGGCCCTGCCCGCCGCACGAGTAGCACTGTCTACCTCTCGTAAGACTGGCTCCGCGCTGTGTGCCCCGCACTGCTGAGCCAGTGCCCTGAGATCGTCTGCCCGAAGGTCAGGTCTGTCTGGACCCCTGAGTCATCCGTCGACTGCCTGCTGCGGATGACTCTGCCACGTGCCGCCCTGCGGTGGGTCGCTGTGCTGGTGTAGACTCAGCAAGGAAGCTCTCGATCAGAAGGGCCCGCTCCAGTACTCCTGTCTGAGTCGGTATGCTGAGGGAGATCAGCGATGCCCAGATCTCGTGTCTCAAACCCTGCTCGAAGGTCCGGGCCCGGAATAATGGGTCCCGTACCATGTCGGTCGAGTAGCGCGAGAGATCGGTAAATCTCGCCGAGTACTGAGCGACCGTCATGCTGCCCTGCCGCAGCTGTAGAAGCTCCTGGATACGCACCGCACGAAGGGTGGCTGGGACGAACTCCGAGCGGAAGAGGCTCTCAAAGTCCGTCCAAAGAAGAGATGCCTCATCGTGCACCTGGATCATCAAGCTCCACCATCGTCCCGCTGCTGCGTGTAGTAGGCTCGCAGCGAGGATCACCATGAGGTCTGCTGGTGTCCTCACTAGCCTAAACACTCAAACCACTGCCTCCAGCCAGTCCTCTGCTGCCTGGGGATCCGTCTCCCCGCGAAACCTGGGCGGTCGCTGGCGCTGAAACTCATGCAGTGCGCTGAGGCGACGTGCATCGTCAGCGGCTGCTGCTGGAAGCATCGGGGAATCGGCGGGTAAAGCTACCACCGGTGCCACTACTGGAAAAGGGCCCTGCACCGAGGCCTCGTCGCTCGGTGGGCTGTCGTCTCGCTCGACTCTCGGAACCCTAGCTGGCTGCCGTCGTGGGGCCATCCTGAAAAGGAAACAGGTGCGCCACGGTTAGAACAGTATACCTTGTGAGCTGATATAAGTAATCACAAAGAAAACTTTGAAACACACACGCAATCAATGTTTTCGTGCATTAAGTCGGAAATCAGAAGTCAGGGTCCTGGTGTACGGATACGTCGGCCGCCGCACCAACACTGGACTCCCTGGACTGATAACCACACTCAATACGCTAAACATTATTGCTTCACCTAGAAAAGATCAGAGTTCGCGGTAGAACCGAACTCCTCCGATACCAATTTGTCACGACCCGCCCTCGGGGTCCGTGCCGTGACTACCCCAAGCCCGCCTTCCATAGGCCAGGGGCTGGCGACTAGCACCAAGGCGTAAATACCAGTAAAAAGGGAAGGCATTGCCTTTGAAAAGTAAACAAACACCACAGAGTAAGCAAGCAGAAAGTAAACACTAAACAAAAGCAGAGTACGACTGAAAGTAAAGTACAACTCGAATAGGGAAAAACAGCAACTGAAAAGTAAAAGCTGCTACTCCGAGCTGTCCACCGGAAATCCCACCTGAAGGGTGGGTACAGATAGCTCCTCTGCTCCACGGGTCCCGCCGTCCGCTCCGTGCACGTCCCACCCAGTGGTCCACCTCCGGGTACCGTCCTGCTCTGTAGGCCTCAGCTAAGGTCAACGCTGTCCGTCGTCTGCAACCAACACAATGTAGTGCGGGCAAAGCCCGTGCAGGGGTGAGTATAAGCTACTCAGTAGGGACCCCGAGACCCCTGAAGGTCTCTCAAATCCACGAAGGATAAACCACGAAGAAAAGTACAATCACGAAGTAACAACTGACACTGCTTAGGTATATGCCCACACATATATCTAAGTCATCAATTCAAATACGCTCTAACCTCCGAGCCCAAGTTCAACTCAGTCCACACAGGAAAGTAAACGTATTCCACACAGGAAAGCAAAACGTAATCCACACAGGATTGCACAACACAATCCACACAGGAAAGCAATAGGATTCAGCTCACACAGGTATACTTCTTCAAGGACGATAAAGATGATCACTGATCCATCTAAGTCGTCGGACCCACGAAGGATCGATAGGTAACTAACCCCCGCAAAGACCCACACAGGATCGGGCCCACACAGGACCTGTAGGCGCTGGCTCACACAGAACCGCTGAGCGCAAGGACCCACACAGGATCGGGCCCACACAGGACCTGTAGCACTGATCCACGTAGGATCGCTGAGTGCTGTAGTCGTTGTCGTCGAATCCACACAGGATCTCTGTACTGTCGTCGTCGCAGTCACAGTAGCAGTCGTAGCAGTAGCAGTTGCAGCCAGCACTAGGGTTCCCGCACATAGCAAGCTCGTTCGGAGGGTCCGCTCCACGAGCCGAGAGGCTGATACATCAACTGTCACCAAGACCAGAGTTGATGTATCCAAAAGTTCCGTATCGTCAACAGGAACTCAACGCAACAGACGGCGCGTCGATCGGACGCCCGGTCTGAGAGTTATTGGCATTTTCGTCTCCGGGGCCCGGTTGGTTTTTAAGGAAAAACCAACCCGACCTTACTCCACCTGCGTCCAAACCTCGGGCCGAGTATGCCAAAAGATCCGTCTCACTAAGAGGAACACAACGCGACTGACGGCGCGTCAATCGGACGTTCGTAGCTCAAGATATGAGCGTTTCCGCTCCGAAGGCCCGGTTGGTTTCGTGAACGAACCAACCCGGCCGAACTCAAAGTAATCCGAAACCTTGAGTGCGATATACTGAAACGACCGTCTCGATCCAAGGATCGCGTTTCCGCTGACGGTTCGTCGATCGGAGGTCCGAGGCTCATGTTATGGGCCAAAAACCAATTCTGGTTCGAAACGGGGGGGTCCGGGTCCGGGCCGACCCGGCCCGACCCCCCCCTGGGCGGCGCGGCGGCCTGGCGGCGCGGCGGCGCGGGGTGCCGCGAGGTGGCTGCACGCGGGGTGACAAACCCCCGCGTTTTGAGGGGCGGCGCGGCCTTTGTGCCGCGCCGGATTCTTTTAAAACTGCCCCCCCCCCCACGTGGGGGGCCTGCTGGTGCGGAACCGAGGGGGCCGGCTGCCCCCCTCCTTCAAAGAACCACCCCCCTCAAAAAGAGGGGGGGTTTTGTGAGGTGGCCGGGGGATTAATTCCCCCGGTTTTAACGGCATCCGGCCGGCCAGCTGGCCGGCCGGTTTTCTCCAACGGGACCGGAAATTCCGGTCCCCTCTTCGGCTTCAGACGCCGGCGGCCCGGCCGCCGGTCTTCTCTTCCGCCGCGGCCCGGAACCGGCCGCGGTCTCCTCGTCCCGCCGCGGCCCGAAACCGGCCGCGGTGTTCATCATCCGGCGCGGTGCGACGGCACCGCGCCCCTTCGCCGTGCCTTGATTCCATTCAACGCGGCGCGACGGCGTCGCGTTCTTGAAGATACTTCCTCGGCGTAGCGCGACGGCGCCGCGTAAAATAATTGCACGAATGTCCGCGTGGTGCGATGGAACCACTCCACTTTGCTTCTACCCGCAAGATAAATCAACATAAACGATGGAGGGGGGTTCGGCCGTGTTCATGCGGTCCGGCCCCCCTCACGTTAAATAAATAACTCAACTTAAACATTCAAAGCCTCATGTTAGACATGCGAGATCCACGTTCAAGAAATGGAATAAATAAATATTGAATCAACAACCCCTACCTCGGGTATAAGATCGAAGATTTGACAACGTCCCGCAGAAGACAACGTCGCGGTGGTTGGGCGTCGCGGTCGTCGTTCGTCAATCCGTTGACGAAGAGATATGCCCGAAGAGTTACGTCGTTGGAGAATCTTCGTATGCCGACGAAGAAGGTCCGAGGAGGAAGCGGTGATCTCTTTCGTTGACACGGGAGATGAAGAAGAGCGGAGCGGCGTTCTCGATAGTCACACGTTGACGTAGTCGTGGAATATCGGTGTCGATTCCTTTGACGTCAGAGGAAGAGTTGTTGTCGATGGCGTTCGTCGCGGGAAACCGTCGCGGAAGAGATGACGCGGAAGAAGTACGTCGCGTCGCGGATACGGCGTCGCGGATGGACCGTGTTCTTCGGCGGAGAAGTTCTTCGTTGAAGAACGACGTTCTTCGCGTTCTTCGTTGATTTTGAAGAAGAAGAAGAGCTCTCCACCTCTCAAGAAGACAAACAAAAACCCCAAAATAAAATAAGACAACATCTTATTTTATTATCACATAACACATTAGAATTTCAAAAGTTTGAAATTCAAAAGGTTTAACTCCCACAATTAAAAAGGGGACTCAAGCCAATAAATGAGGCGTTAAGGGAGTTGGGAGAATTTGAAAGGTTTAGGGGTTCGTGTGGGCCCCACCACACTTAATCCTCCCAAGGGAGGTTAAGTGGGTGTGGGTCCCACTTCCAACCTCCTTTGGTAGGTTTTTAACAAGTTATAATAAAATTGTTCTACACAATTTTATTTAACTCAAACTAAAAACCCCAAAACTAACTTTCAACCCGCAACAAACGCAACTCCCGAAAAGGTCTCTTTATGCGAATATCGGCACTGCGAGTTCATCGGTGCCCTCGGATTTCAATTCCGAGCACCGGAACAAAAGTTAGGAATTCCCGCTCGTTCGTTCACTGAACGTACCCGAGCCAAACTTCGGAAATTAATTCCGGGCACTCCGGGCCTCGGAATCAGGTGCCGTCTGAAACCGCGCTCTTGTACATCCATGTATGAAAAAAATGAATCATGAACTACATCGATAGTATTGTTTCCTAGGAATGAAAAAAGCGATAGTTGGATTTGTGACATGATGCTAAACCTGCCAGTAGGTGAATGCCGAGAATCAACAACCTGCAGGTTTTCTATAGCTGTTACATATTCTAAAATGGAAGTGGGATGACATAACCATGTATTTTGTGGTGGGTATCCCAAATAATACTTGGATGAATGATTCTATTTGGGTGGCTATAAACAATATAAAAAAGCATCACACCTCTTTCCCATATGGGAAACCTTCTCAGTTGAGTAATTGGGAGACTTATACATCCTCCTGATAGTCCATAAATATGGGGAACTGTAGAATATTTTCTTTGACCAAAACTCATGTTTCACCACCTATTTCTGTTAGGGATTACAAATTTCACTTGGTATGTAGGTACAATGAGTACAAAATTCCACCCACAGGTATATGGGAAGTCAAAGTTTTCTATAATGGTGCTAAAGGATATGTTGTGTGATTTTGTTCTTGACTTCGGTGGGTCATAGGAGAAGCACTTGGATCTGGGGGAGTTCACCAATAAAAACAATTATTAGAATAATATTAATATGTTACCATATGATGATATTTCTGGTAGGCTATGCAGATCCCCCCATCTTTTGATTAAGGCGAGTGAGTTATATTTGTTGGGGCCGAGTCTTATGAAGGAGATATCTGAGTATTTGAAGCTAATTCAGAATCATATAGCTTCAACACAAATTATTTAGAAGTTTTATGTTGAAAGACATCGATTACCCCTATAGTTTACATAGGGTGATCATTTATTCCAACAAGAGTCACCAATATTGATTGACCATAGGATACAGATATAGGGAAATTTAACGCCCAGGTTTGTCAGACCATTTGAGGTTATGGAGAGAATCGGCCTAGTGCCATACTAATTGGATCTTCAATAGAAATAAAATGATATGCATGATGTTTTCAATGTATCAAAACATCCGTAGTATCACCTTGAACCTTCTCAGGTGATCGATTTGGATGACGTTGAACTTGAGATAGATGCATCCCTTGAGGATCATCTGATATGAGTGTTGGATTATAGAGAGAAGGTGTTTTAGGGAAAGACCATGTTGATTTTTCATGTATTATGGAAACATGGTGGTGTATTGGATGAAAATTAAAAAGAGAAGAGGATATGATGGAATATTGGCCTGATATTTTTGACTCATAATATTAGAGAATATTGTGAGTTCAGCTCGAGGATGATCTATTATATGGTGGGAGATTGTATGATCCTAAACTTTTCTGGAGATGTCTTGGTCTTCATTACAGGTACTATTTTTTCATAATGATTAGTATTTTTAGGTATTAACTTGATTGTTTTTTGGAGAATTTTTGAGTAAAATGAATGAAATAGGGTAGTTTGCGATTGGCTCATAGTTTACCCTAACCTTGTTCCTGAGCCCAGTAAACTGTGAAACCCCGGATAAAGAGTAATTATATGATTGGTGCTTATTTTTTCTAACTATGTTCCCTCTTAAGAGTAATTATGAACCCCTATAGAAGATGTGGATGGTTTAGGTGCACCATTAGGGGAAACTGTGTGACCCTACCTATTAAACCATGCTCGACTTTTTAAATCACCTAAAAATTAGATTTTTAATTACTTAAACCCCCATTTTAATCCCTAATAAACCCCCATTCAAACTATTATGATTTCATAGGAATTTGGAGCCTCTTAGACAGATCCCATTCATACCCAACCTTTATTATTCATGATTTTAATTCCATATTAAAGGTCTGCATCTCTCTTAGTAAGTGATTTATATCACCCTTAGTTTCCCATTCTTCCTTCTTTCTCCTCGCATTCTAGAAAGGGATTGTTCTTACTATTTTTACTAGATATATATCTAGGATTTTAAATCTATATCTAGATTTGAGAGACCTTGATTTATTCGATTTTGATTTAGGGTTTTAGATCTGGATATCCTTCTACGTCATTGTCCTGCTAAATTTTTGGGAATTCCTATTAGGCATTTTTTAGATTAATTGAGGTAGGTGGTATAATAGTAAAATCCCATTATTATTATTTTTATTTTGTATATTAAAAATTTATAATTGCTAAAAAAATTAGAAAATTGAAGTTCTTGATTACATTAATTAATTTGGGTAAATTATTTAACAATGGAATTGTAAAATTATGGGGTTTGGGAATAATTAATCATGAGATTTATTATGTAATATTTATTTTATTGATTGAAATAATTAATGGTGGAATTAAATATATAGAATTGATATTTTTAATGAGATAATTAATTCAGAAAATAAATTATGGGATATTGTGTAACATCCAAGGTAAATAAAGAATATGATATTTTAATATTTATTAATATTTTTGAATTAAATATTAAATTTATTTTCAAGGATATTCTATGTTCGATGGAGTACCTGATAGGAAATAATGGGTTTTTCTAAAATCTTATGTTGCTCACAATAATGAGTCATACAGAAAAATTAAAAAAAAATTATGATTTCAAATGGTAATAAACGCATAGTCATTGTACTAGTAGGAATGAATAGAACTAACTATATTATAATTATACATGTTTGTTAAATGTTTTTACATTTATCAAATAAAATTTATAGCTTTAAAATGATAATGAATCCAATTTTATGCATAAATACTCTAATATTTTTAAAAGGATGTTTTACCACTTTTTGATGGAGAATCATTTTTAAATATAGTTTTTTTTCACTTTTATATGTTCTATATGAAAAAATAAACTTTTTATTTAGAAGAGGGAAATCAAAATTTACATTGGGTAAATTTTCGGTATTTTTTGATAAAGTTCATTTGTTAATGAATAGGGAAAAATACTGCATTTTACGTCAAAACTGTCTTTTTCATCTAATTTATTTATATGGTTAAATTTTATTTTTAATTGGTTTTCATGTGTAATTATATTATGTATTTATAATTTAATCCAATGTTGGTAATTTTAAGTAGATTCTCTCTTAAATTGGACATAAACACATGTCAATCTTTTGGTAGTTTTTACTTCTTAGAAACACACTTATTGGTTTTGACAAGAGGACTTAATTTTAAATTAATTTCTACTAATTATGTGTATTCAATTTGGAAAAATGGATTCCATATTTTGATTCATGTGGTCCAAATTGTTTAAATAGGTAACTTTTATTTTTTAGACATTATAAATAGCGACTTCAGTAAATATTTTATTTACCATGGTTAAAGGTAAGTCTGGTAAATAAGGGTAAAATAATAATATTATAATTGTATTAAATTACCCTTACATATGTCCTGACCCTATTGGATGGTATTTTTATGACCACGGAAATCCTTGGGCCTATTTTAGGACCCCATGAAGCTACTTTTGTGTGAAAATGACATTTAATTGCTTTTAATTTAATTTTAATGGAAAATATATCATAAACATATATATTTTACTAAAACAATTTTTATTTGGGTTTATATAAGTGATATATTCGAAAATAAATAGTAATTATAAGTATAATAATATTTTATACATCATGAAATTTTATTTATAAATTTTTGACATTAAATAAATTAATTTAAGTATGACACAATGATGATGCAATTATTACTTCATTAATTAAGGATTCAAATATATTATATTATAATTGTATAAAAAAATTTATTTGGTTATTTTGATGTCATACACTAATTTTATGGATTCTAGTTATAGGTCATATTTTTATTAATGATGTTTTTTCGAATCAATCAAGTTGTTATGGATTTTTAAAAGATTCATGATATGAATAGTGCCAAAATTGACATAATTCATATTGTAAAATATTAAATATTTTATTAAATATTATAAAATGAAAAAAAAATATAAGACTCATCCAAATTGTTATAATAAGACTAATATTTAATTATTGACTCTTTGATTGAATATTTGTCATGTTTTGGTAACTATTTTGATTCTCAAAGTGTTAAATACATGATAAAACGATAAGAGTACAAAACGTTTACATAAAAAAGATATGGATTAAAAAAATAAATAACCTATAAAATTTGTATTTTATGATTTAATATCAACCTATATTAATCTTATATTTGAGCTAAATGAATTTTTACTCACTTATAATCGAAATATAATTTATAATAAAATAATAATTCAAGATATTCCTTAAGTTCCCATCCTCCAACTTTTTAAAGGTCACCACCTCTTACCCTTACTCACACCTCTAAAACCCCCTGTGTATCATCCAAAATCTACCCAAATAAGCTCCAAAAATCCCTCTATTTATTCTAGAATCCTTATCTTGGGAAGAAGGCAATTCATCAAAGCCTTTTGGTTAAATCAAAGGGAGTTACCCGATTTTGAGGTAACATCTTCTCTTAAGATCTTTTCATTTATTTCCCTTCTCCACTCCCTATTATATTATTATTATTCTATTACATAATAAAACAATTATCCTCAATATACTTGGTTTTATTTATGAGAATGATTCAAACTACACTTACACACACCATTATTTAATGAATAAGAATATATTTTTTCTGTGTACGGCGAACTACTGCCTCACAAAATGATGATTGTTCGATTTTTCCCTACCACCTCTGATGGTGGTCATTATGATGGCACTATTTTTTTATGTGATATATATTATATTTATTTTATCTATATGATTCATTATTTTTCATTTATATCATACCTCAATGGTTTCCAAAATGGGTAAATATGATAAATTCATTTGACAAAGTGCGGACTACCGCCCCCTCAAAGTGATATGACTCGTTCATGCTATACATGGAACACATAAAGGATTTAATTAGTGAAATTATGTCACATATATAACATAGATATTAAACTGGAGTTATAATAGACCTATGTATCATTTAGTTTTCATTCCTTTAAAAATGAAAAATAAGTCAAAGTAGCGTTCATCCGTACGTACGACCCACAAACGGTACATTTCATTTTCTCATATTAAAATGTTATGGACTATTATGAATACATATATACTATATATAAATACATATATACTGGAAATATATGATATTAAAATCATGAATATAATTCTAGAGATAATGGAATTCTGACCACATGGACAATTTGTAATTATAACAAGTTTCTTTTTGACTCAAGTACTGAACATCGAAAAAACGACTGATATGAACTTGAATAATTATATGATTGTTATAGCATGGTAATAAGTGATATAGAAGGAATGATAAACTTGGAAAATTTTCGGAATCAAGTACAATTAACTTATGTTTATTATTTAGGGAGATAAATATTGAACAAGACAAATTAGATACAAGGTAAGGGACTTCGTCTCAAACTCATTTCGATGAGGCGTATTTGAATTTATACATGATATTCCTTTATATTGTGTGTAAAACCCTTTTAATATTAATTATATTCAAAGGGAATATTTTTAATATGAATTTTTTTTCTAAATGACAATGGGAATGTTTCTTTTTAAAGAATGTGGTCATAATGACCTTTCCGCCACCGCGAGAATTATTTGATATTTGGCTTCCATAAAAAGTCTTAATGTTTTAAAAAGTAAAATAAATACCATATAATCTTTTTATGTATTTTGGTATTGAAAATGGTTTTGATAATGGATTAATTAAGTCAATATATTGAAATAAAATATTGTGAATTCAATGTAGAAATTTTATCTTTACTTTATGATTGTGTTATGTCTTATGATTATATTATGGTACTTGGGAATTGTTTACATATATGGGTGGTTCCATGATAAACCTATGGTGGGTGAGCCCGATACAGTTCTCCAATGAATTGGGTAACGTGATGGAGGTAAACATTAATGTTTCTCCTAAGAGTTTTAGGGAATATACTGTGATGGGTATTCCAAATGAAACTCTCTATGTATCTGTGAAAGGTACAATGTAAGTATGATATGGATTCCACAATTTACCTTTATGTTTTATTATTAATATGTTTTATTCATAAATATTTTGATTTAATGAGGTATGTTAAAGAGATTATGTTTTTTTATGTATTGATGGACTAACGTTTTCTTTCTTTATTTTATAAACCATACTGAGGTTTTTATGCTCATCTCATGTTTCTGAAATGTTTTTCATAGGGTATAAGGAAGGGTAAGAGAAAGGAAGTATTCAAGAAGAATTATATCAATAAAATAACTATTGTTTTGTAAATGAGTTTTATTATTGTGAAAAAAAAATTATAGAGTATAAGTGTCTACTTTGAAATTTTTGATATGTAATTTAATAGTTATGAACTTATTCTCTAAAACTCTAAACCTGAAAAGTTCCTCAATGTGAATTCATGAATTAACTCAAGACTACATCATGTTTAAGGCTAGGGACATATAGTTGGTATCAGATGTTAGTTTCAACAAAATTAAGAGTTATTATATTGTTAAATTAATATCCATAAATTAATTTATGATAACATTGAAATGATATTGCATTTACAGATTACCATGTTGCATTGCCTAAGATATTACTATGTTTAGAATAATTTTCTACAGAGGAAATAAGGAAGATATGATGGGACAACATCAAGAGGAAAACAACCATCCAAATTAGTAACCTGATATGGTCAGAATCAATACTGAATAGTTTGTTATAGTGATGGAGGAATTAACATAGGCTATAAATAGTGGTGGTATCCATGCACGAGATCAGCCAGATCAACAACAAAATAACATGTCACTAGTTGATCATTTCATGAGTTAACATCCCCGTCATTCAAAAGATAAATTGACCCTGTAATAACTTAAGGGTGGATTAATATATTGAAAATATTAAGATTTCATAGAGTGTTCATAGCATCAAAAGGTTAGTCTTTATGTTTACTGTTTTGATGGTGAAGACGATCAATGGTGTTCGATGGTTAAAAATATTAGGGATAGTGAGGAGATTGATGATCTTGATTGGGATGAATTCAAAGGTATGCTTCTAGAGAAATATTTTCCTAAGGCAGTTCAACTTAGGTTGGAAAAAAAATTCCAGGAATTGAGGCAAGAGGATGACTCAGTTGCTACTTATGAAGCAAAATTCACTCGACTGGCAAGGTATTCTACAAATTTCATACGTGATCTTATTAGTAAAATCAATCATTTTTACTCTGGATTAAACCAAATGTATCAAAGGGATTTATCTTCTCATGAGTTCAAAATTTATGAAAACCTTGTTCGATATGCAGATAAGGTTGAAATGGTGTTTCATGATGATAAGGTGTCCTTTGAAAAATTGTAGAATAAGAGGTTGATGTGGCCGATGAAAGGGAATAGCTCTTCAAAAAAGTTTTATGGTAAGAAACTTATGTTTACAGTTTGTGAAAATTGTTGTAAAAATCACACTATGGAATTCCTTTTGAATTATAGTAAGTGATTATGATGTGGTAAAATGGGGCATAAGGCTCATAATGGCACTGAAAAAGATCAAGGTAATGGTAAGAAAACATTTGATTCACAGTTAGAAAAATTATTTAAGTGCAATTAAATGAGTCATTATGAAAATGAGTGTCCAACAGAGAACTCAACAGAGAGAAAACAACCATACTACAAGAAGAAAGGGGTGGGGAAATCCATTTGAACTACTTCAGAAGATTTTGGGCCATCAAAAGAAGTAGTATTAGCACTAGGGAGCTCAGTATTTTTCGAAGATTGACTTGAGGTCGGGGGTACCATCAGTTGAAAGTAAAGGAAGAAGACATTTCAACGAGTGCATTTCGTTCTAGATATTTCCATTATGAATTTGTAGTTATTCCTTTTGGGTTAACCAATGCACCTACTATATTATTGGATCTTATGAATAGAATTTTCCATGATTTCTTGATATGTTTGTGGTTGTATTTATTGATGATATTTTGGTTTATTTTAAAAGTAAAGAGGATCATGAAAGTCATTTGAGGGTTGGCTTGAAAACATTAAAATAGAATAAACTGTATGGGAAATTTCGCAAGTGTGAGTTTTGGTTACTAAAAAATTTCATTCCTTTGTCACATTGTTTCTAAAGATGGCATAATATTTTATCCTGGTATAATAAAAATTGTTAAAGAACATCAAAGACCTACAACTATAAACAAGATTAAATGTTTTCTTCGATAAGTATGTTATTATATGATGTTTTTTGAAAATATTCGTGGTTATATATCCCACTAACAAAGTTAACTAGAAAAAGTGTTAAGTTCATCTTGAAAAAAGAATGTTATGAATGATTTTTGTCATTTAAAAGAAGATTTGTGAATGCTCCATATTTGGAACTACATTCTAGAAATGGTGAATTTTTTATCTATAGTTACACTTCATTGAAAGGAATTGGCTATTTCATAATGCAGAATGATTAGTTAATTTCTTATGATTCATGTTAGTTGAAACCTCGGGAGTTAAATTACCCTGCACATGATTTGGAATTCACTGCTATTGTTTTTTTCATTAAAAATTTAGAGGCATCATCTGTATGGTGTATTATATGAAATATATACTGACCAAAAAAATTTGAAGTAGATATTCACTTAGAACGAATTGAACTTGAGATAGAGGAGATGGATAGAATTGATCAAGGATTATGAGTTTACAATTCATTACCATTCATGAAAAGAAAATAAATTGGATGATTCTTTGAGTTGAAAAATTAATGTTACATTAACCATGTTACATTTGAATAAATATCCTACGATTAACTATTTGATGAACTTCGGCATAGATGTTTTTGATCCAAAAAAATCTTCTATTTTGTTTTAGGTATTAGTACAATCATCCATAAGATATTGAATAAAGCCAGCATAGAAAGATGATATTGAGTTTTAGAAAAAGGTAGACTTGGTTCAAAAGGGTAAGTTACCCGAGTTTAACATTGATAGAGAATTTGTTTCTAGGTTTAGAAAGAGATTTTGTGTTCCTTGTGATTCATAGTTGAATAAAGTGTTATTATGTGAAACTCATAGTTCTCCGTTTTTAGTTCATCCTAGATGTAATAAGATGCACATAGATATTTCAGAGTATTATTGGGGGATGGAATGAAAAGAAATATTTCTGAATTTACCCTGAGATGTTTGACTTGTCAATAGGTTAAAGTATAGTAGAAATTACCGAAAGGGATTCTTCATCATTTTCTAGTGCCAGAGTAGAAATCGAAAAATGTTTCCATGCATTTCTTCATGGGATTACCAAAGACATCTTGAGGTATGATTTCAATCTTGGTTATTGTTGGTTGATTAACTAAGTCTTCTCATTTTCTTTCTATTCGAGATACACTGTTTCTAGATCAACTTTCTCAATTTTATATGAAAAATATTTCCAGGTTACATGGAGTTCCCCTCTCCACTATATCTAGTCATTATCCTCGGTTTACTCTTAACTTTTGGAAGGGCCTTCAGAAGTCATTAGGTACTGAATTAAATTTTAAAACAACTTTTCATCCACAATTAGATGGGATGTCAGAATGAACAATTCAGATATTGAATGATATGCTACATGCTTGTTCAATGGATTACCAGGGATGGTGGGACCAACATCTTTCTTTGGATAAGTTTTATTATAATAACAGTTTTCATTGTATTATACATATAGCATCATTTGAGGCATTATATGGAATGCAGTTTCGAACTCCACTTTTATGGGATGAAGTAGGTGGAAGAAAGTTGATGCGACCGGAATTGGTAGAAGAGAGGGAAAAATGTTAAATTGATTCAGAAGCACAAGAGAATAGCTCAGAGTAGGCAGATAATTTATGCAGATAACCGGATGAAGGATGTTTCTTTTGGAGTAGGTGATCATGTGTTTCTCAAAATTTCTCCATGGAAAAGCGTAATGTGTTTTGGTTAGAAAGGAAAGTTGAATCCAAGGTTCATTGGACCCCATGAAATACTAGAGAATGTTGGATCAGTTGCCTAAAAAGTGAATTTACCTTCATGTTTATACTAGGTAGACAATTTTTTTCATATTTTAATGATGAGAGAGTATATGCTAGATCCATCTCATGTTTTGAGTCAGGAAGTTGTTCAGTTTGAAGATAATCGTTCTTATAAGGAACAACTATTCCAGATTCTTGATTGAATAGATAAAGTGTTGCAGAATACATTAATCCATTAGGTAATGGTTCTGTGAAAAACCATATGTTTGAATAGGCAATGTGGTAATCGGAAAATTCTATGAGGGATAAATACCCCCACTTATTTGATAAGTGAATAAAATATTAGGGACATAATTCCCAAAAGGGGGAAATGATGTAACATCCCAGGTAAATAAATAATATGATATTTTCATATTTATTAATATTTGTGAAAAAAATATTAATTTTACTTTAAAGGGGGTGCTATGTTTGAATTCTTACCATACATGAAACAATGGGTTTCTTCAAAATCTTATGTTGCACTCAATGCCGAGTCATACGGAAAATAATACTAATATAATATTATTATTTTAAATAGTTGTTACCGCCTAGCCATTGTACTAGAGGGAATGAACAGAACTAACTATATTACGATCAAACATGATTTTTAAATGTTGTTAAATTTATCTAATAAAATTTAGAGGCTTAAAAGAGATTGAATCTAATTTTAAGCATAAATACTCTAATATTTTTAAAAGGTAGTTTTACAGCCTTTTGATGGAGAACCCTTTTTCAATATATTTTTTTCACTTTTATATGTTTCATTTGGCAAAATAAACTTATTATTTAGAAGTGGGACATAAAAATTTAATTTGGTGAAATTTTTCGTATTTTTCAGATAAAGTACATTTTTAATGAATAGTGAAATATAAGGTATTTTATGTTAAAACAGTCTTTTCATAAAATTTATATTTATGGATATATTATCTTTTAAATTAGTTTTAAAGTGTAATTAGATTTTATTTTTATCATTTAATACAATTTTGGTCATTGTAAGTAATTTCACTATTAAATTGAACATAAACACATGATAATCTTTTGGTAGTTTTTACTTTTTAAAAACACACTTTTTGGTTTTGACAGCGAGAATTAATTTTAAATTAATTTTCTCCAATTATGTGTTTTGAATTTGTAAAAATTGATTCCATATTTGTAATCGGTAGGTCCAAATTATTTAAATAGGTAAATTTTATTTTTTAGATGTTATGAATAGTAACTATAGTAAATATTTATTTATCATGGTTAGCAGGTAAATCTAGAAAATAAGTGTAAAAAACTATTATTATAATCATATTAAATTAAATTAACATATGTCCTAACATTATTAAATGAGATATTTCTAACCATGGGAATACATTTGTAGATTTTAGGACCCCATGGAGCCACTTTTGTGTCAAAATAAAATTTAATTACTTTTAATTTAAATTTAAAGAAAATATAACTTAAACATATATCTTTTACTAAAACAATTTTTTTATGGGGTTATGTAAGTTATATCTTAGACTATAAATATTAATTGGAAATATAAAAGGATTTTATACATCATGATATAATATATATAATTTACATTAAATAAATAAATTTAATTTTGACACAATTATGATGCAGTGATTGCTTCATTAATAAAGGATTCAAATAAATGATATTATAATTGTTAAAATAAATTTAATTTGGTTATTTTGATGTCATCAAAGAATTTTATGGATTATATTTAAATGTTATATTTGTATTAATTATTTTTTTTCGAATCAATCAAGTTGTTATGGTTTTTTTAAAAAGTCATGGTATGAATAATGTCAAAATTGACCTAATTCATATTTTAAAATATAAAATATTTTATTAAATATTTTAAAAGTAAAAAAAATATAAGATTAGGCCAAATAGTTATCCTAAGTCTAATATTTTATTATTTACTATTGAATTGGATATTTTTCATGTTTTGGTAACTATTTTGATTCTAAAATTGTTAAATGTTTGATACATCGGTAATAGTAAAAAAGGGTTAAATAAAAATAATATGGATTATAAAATACACAAAACCTATCTAATTACTATTGGATGATTTTATTTAGACTTATATTAATCTTATATTTGAAAAAACTGAATTTGGAATCATTTATAATCGAAATTGAATTTATAATAAAATAATAATTGAAAATATTCCTTAAGTGCCCATCCTCCCTCTTATAAAAGGCCACCACCTCTAACCCTTACTCACAATTCTCAAGCCCCCTTTGCTTGTCCAAACTCTACCCAAATAATCTCCCAACATCCATATATTCCTCCTAAAATCCTTACCTTCTATATAAGGAAATTCAATAAATCATTCTGGCTCAAATCAAATGGATTTACCCAATTTATAGGTAACGTCTTCTCTCAAAATATTTTGTTTTCATTTCCTTCTCCACTACCTATTCTATTATTATTATTAAATTACATAATGACACCAGTATACTAAATATACTAGGATGTTTTTCTGAGAATTATTCTAAGTAAAATTACACATAAATCTATCTAATGGATACAAACATACTATTTCTGTGTACGGCGAACTACAACCTCATGAAACAATGATTGTTCAATTTTTCCCTACCACCTCTCATGGTGGCCATTATAATGGAACTTTATTATTATGTGATATATATTATATATATTATATTATCTATATTAATATATTTTTTTCATTTACAACATACCTTTATGGTTTCCATAATGGGTAAATATGATAATTTCATTTGAGGAAGTGTGAACTACTGCCCCCTCAATGTGATATGACTCGTTCATTATATACATGAAATGTAAAAAGGATGGAATTAATGAAATTATGTAACATATAAAAAATAGATATTATAATTTATTTATAATATACCTATTTATCATTTGGTTTTTATTCCATTAAAAATGTAAAAGAAATGAAAGTAGCATTCTTACGTACGTACGACTTACCGTCTCCATGAACGGTGCATTTTATTTTCTTATATCCAAATGTTATGGAATATTTTTAATAAATATATACTGGATATAAATACATATATAATGGATATATATGATATATAAATTGTGAATAAAATTCTGTACATAATTAACTTTTTACCACATGGACAATTTGTAATTATAACAAGTTCATTTTTGACTCCAGTACCGAACATCGACAAAATTACCGATATGAACATAAATAATTATATGATTATGATATTAAGGACATAAATGATATAAAATGAATAATACACATGAAAAAGGAACTTATGCAAGTATAATTAACATATGTTTATTATTCAGGGAGTTATAGAACGAACAAGACAAGTCAGACACAAGGTAAGGGACCTCGTCTCAATCTCCTTTTATTGAGGAATGCATTGATTTATACACAAAATTTCCATTATACAGTGTATAAACGCCTTTTAATTTTAATTTAATTCAAAGGGAATATTATTTCAGTTAAGTGTTTTACTAAATAACAATGGGAAGGTTTCTTTTTAACATATGTGGTGACAATGACCTTTCTGTTGCCACCTGCATTATTTGATATTTTGCTTCCTTAACAAGATATAATGTTTTTAAAAGGAAAATAAATACCATATACTATTTTTAAGTATTTTTTCTATTGAAAATGGTTTTAATAATTGATTTATTAAATCAAAATATTGAAATGATATATTGTGATTGTAATGAGGAAATGTTATCTTTCTTTTATGTTTGAATTATGTGTTATGATTATGTTATAGATCTTGGGAATTGTTTACGTATATGAGTGGTTCCATGAAAAAACTAGTGTCGGTTATAAGGCCCCAGCCTTAAACCTTAATTAATCTTGAGTTATTACAAGATTACACATTGAGGATCTTTTCGGGTTTAGAGTTTTAGAGAATTAGATCATAAAACTTGCATTACATTCCACATATAAACAAAGTGGTTACATAAAGATAGTATTCTTCATTCCCATCAATGTAAACACATTTAAAATAAAACATGGATTATTTCTTGACACATCCTTGACTCTATCATCTTATCATGTACCTTTCCCTTGACCTGTGAAAAACATTTCAAAAACTTGGGATGAGCATAAAAACTCAGTATGGGTTATAAAAAAAAAATGGAAAGGAAACATGAGTTCATATATACATAATAATGAAATCATACTTTACCCATAAAACATAGGCACTTTGACATACCTCATAAAATCATGAATAAATCATAGAAATCATAAGACATAAAGGTAACTTGAGGAATTCATAACATTCTTACGTAGGGAGTAACCCTCTTGGTTACGTTTGGAATACCCATCACAGTATATTCCCTAAAATCTCTTCGGATAAACCTTAACGTTTCACTCCTTCGCGTTACCCAATGCATTGGAGAGCTATAACGGGCTCACCCGCCCTTAGTTTATCACGGAACCACCCGTCTTCATAATAATACCCAAGAACCATAACATAATCATATCACATAAAACATGCATAAAGGAAACATAACATTTCCACATTTCAATCACGAGATATCAATACAACACATTGATATAATAAAAACATTAAGAAAACCATTTTCAATACCAAAGTAAAAGAAATGTAAAACATGGTATTTATTTTTCTTTTAAAAAGAAGGTATGGCTTGTAGAGGAAGCCGAAACTCAAATAACGGTCACGACGGCGGAGAAGTCGTTGTCGCCGCATACGTACGACAAAAACATTCCCTTTTGTCGTTTAGTAAACGCTTCATAAAAAAGATTCCTTTTGAATAAACGTAAAAGTCAAAGGGGTTTATACACCGTATAAAAGAAAGTTGTGTATAAAACAAAATATGCCTCAACGAAAGGAGATTGAGACGAAGTCCCATACCTCGTATCCGACTTGACCCGACCGTTCTTTAATCTCCTGAATAATAAACTTGAGTTAATCTCTACTTGCTTATGAATCTTTTTCAAGTTCATTATTCATTTTATACCATGTTATGAACATCATGTAATCAGTTAAGTTAATAATGTTCATATGTTAATAATGTTCATTTTGTCGGTATTTGGTTCTTAAGTCAAAAATAGACTTCTTACACTTACATGTTGTTAATTTGGTCAAAGGTTCATTATATCCATAATGGTATTCATGATGTAGATATCATATATTTCATATATATCCAGTACATACATGCATTTATAATATTACATAATCATTTAGAGGTAAGAAATGAAATGCACCGTTCACGGAGACGGTAAGCCGTACGTACGCATGAACGCTACTTTCATTTCTATTTCGTATTTTATATAATGGAATCATAATTATATAAAGGTATATTATAACTCCAGTATAATATCATATATAATATCATAGTTCCATCCTTTATATGTCCCACATATGGTATTTAACGAATCAAATCACTTTGAGGGGGCGGTAGTCTGCACTTCCTAAAATGAAGATATCGTGTTTACCCATAATGGAAACCATAAAGGTATGCCCAAAATGAAAAAAAACAGAAGCATAAGGAAAACATAAACATATTATATATCATATGTAAAAATAGTGACATCATAATGGCCACCTTTGAAGGTGTTAAATGAGTATTGAACAATCATCGTTTCGGGAGGCAGAATTTCGCCATCCACGGAAACCGTATGTTCTTTAACCATTTGATGTAGTTGTGTGAGTGTTTTGATCAAATATATCTTATAAAAACATCCTAGTATATTGAAGATACTGGTGTTTTTACAAAGGAAGTAAATAAAAAGATTTTAGGGGGGTGGAGAAGCAAAATAAAACAAATGAACATGAGAGAATGAATTACCTTTAAAAGTGTAACTCCTTTTGAGTTGAGCCTAAAGGCTTCCTTTGAAAGGATTATGCCCAAAGGGAATCCTCTAGGATGAGGAGAGGGATGTGGAGAGAGTAAATGGGCAGGTTTTGGCCGAGCCAAAGGCTTGAGGAGTGTGTGAAATGAGGTAGAGGTGGGGGCCTTTTATAAGAGGAGAGGAGGGGCACTTTTGGAATGTAAAGAAATATTACTTTATTTGAAAATTTGTTTCGGTTTAAAAAGGTCCCACATTGTTATAATTCGTGGATAAGGTGATAAGGGTTCAAAATACACTCATACAATTGGTTTTAGACATGTGTAGTTCATAGATTTTATATTATCTTTCCATTTTATTTAAATCGTCAAATAATGATGTCATAACTACATCATTATTATGTCATAAATAATTTAATTTATTTAATGTCTAAAAATCATAAAAAAAATACTATGATGTAGGAAATCTTTTTATCTTTCTAATGAATATTTATAATCAAAAATCGGATCTTTATAACCTTATGTAAAAATTGTTTTCGTAAAACATCTCTTGTTTATGTCATTTTTACTTTAACATTTAATAAAAAGTTATTTATGTCATTTCCAAACCAAAGTGTCTCCATGGGGTCCCCAAGTTGACCCATGTCTTGTATTGGTCGTCCATGACACAACCAATAAGGTTGGGACATGTGTCTAGGTCATTTCATATTATTAAATCATTATTTATACCTTAAACTACACTAATTACCACTAATCGCGATTAAAAAGTTAATAAGTTACTATTCACCAAAAAAGTTATTTTAATCTCATTGAACCACATTTTACTTCTTAATGACAACCATGTATGTAGGATTTTCAAAATTCAATACACATTAGTGGTAAACTTTCATTTAACTGAAAAATCAGTTTGCTTGATTACCACTTAGTGGTTTCACTATTCATCAAAAATTGAAGTTTTTCAGAAAATTAACAAAAATTCACCCTAAGCTATATTTGATATTCCGAATTAAAAAATGAAGTCTATTTTACAAAATTCAAATCATATAAGTCACATTAATTAATTTAATAATTAATTCCCGCTGCCAGAGCAAATAGCGTGTTTTTACAAAACAATAAGTATCAAAAGATTGACACGAGTTTAAGTCTAATTTCAAAGTGAAATTGATTCCAATGAACACCATTGGATAAAATGGTAAAAATATATTCTAATTTGACTTCAAAACCAATTCAAAACATAATCTAATCATATAAATAAATTAGATTAAAAAGCAGTTTTGATGTAAAATGCAGTATTTTTCACTATTCATTTAAAAATGAACATTGTCAGAAAAATACCAAAAATTAATACAAGGTAAATTTTGATGTCCGAATCATAAAGAATAAGTTTATTTTGACAAACATAGTCTATAAAATTGTCAAAATATAGATTCAAAAATGGTTTGCCATCAAAAGGCACTAAAACAATCTTTTAAGAATATTAGTGTATTCCAGGCATAAGATTGTATTTATTTTCATTTTAAGACTCTATAACACTATCTTAATCATTAATAGACATCAATAAAAATATCTATTATTCATTACTTACTTGGGATGTTACATCCTTACCCCCTTTAGAAAATTGCGTCCCCACAATTTATTTACTTATCGAATAAATGGGGGTACTTATCCCTCATTGCATTTTCAGATTCCCATGTTGCCTCTTCAATCATGTGGTTTTTCCACAAAACCTTTACCTGCTTAATCACGTTATTCCGTAACACTTTCTCCCTGTGGTCAAGAATCTGGACCGGTTGTTCCTCATAAGATAGGTTCTCTTCCAGCTGAACTACCTCTGGACTCAAAACATGATATAGATCTGGAATATACTTTCTCAACATCGAAATGTGAAAAACATTGTGTACCTGAGATAAACTCGGAGGTAAAGACACTCGGTATGCAACTGATCCAACTCTCTCCAGATTTTCGTATGGTCCAACAAACCTTGGACTCAACTTTCCTTTCTTACCAAATCTCATCACACTTTTCCAAGGAGAAACCTTGAGAAAAACATGATCACCTACCTCGAAAGATAGATCCTTCATCCGGTTATCCGCATAACTCTTCTGCCTGCTCTGAGCTGTTCTCATGTGCTTCTGAATCAGCTGAACTTTTTCTGCCATCTCATCCACCAATTCCGGTCCCATCAACTTCCTTTCACCCACTTCATCCCAGAAAGCTGGAGTTCGACACCGCTTCCCATATAATGCCTGAAATGGTGCCATCTGTATACTAGAATGGAAACTGTTATTATATGAAAATTCAACCAAAGAAAGATGTTGGTTCCAACTTCCCTGATAATCCATAGAACAAGCTCGTAGCATATCCTCCAATGTCTGAATTTTTCGTTCTGACTGCCCATCTAACTGAGGATGAAAATCTGTACTAAAATTTAATTCAGTACCCAACAACTTCTGAAGGCCTTTCCAAAAGTTAGAAGTAAACCTGGGATCACGATCCGATACAATGGAGAGAGGAACTCCATGTAACCTGACTATCTCTTTAAGATACAAATGGGAAAGTTGATCAAGAGAGAAAGTATCTCGTATAGCAAGGAAATGAGCAGATTTGGTCAAGCGATCAACAATAACCCAGATTGCATTATTACCTCGAGATGTCTTCGGTAATCCAACAACAAAGTCCATGGATATATTCTCCCATTTCCACTCTGGCACTGGTAAAGGCTGAAGCATCCCTTTCGGTAACTGCCTCTCTACTTTAACCTGCTGACAAGTCAAACACTTCACAGTAAAATCAGCAATATCTCTTTTCATTCCATCCCACCATTAATACTCCCGCAGATCTCTATACATCTTAGTACTGCCCGGATGAACTGAAAACGGAGAACTATGAGCTTCACATAACAACTCTCTCTTCAACTGTGAATCACAAGGCACACACAATATCTTCCCAAATCTCAAAACACAATCACTATCAATGTTGAATTCAGGAAACTTACCTTTCTGAACCAGCTCTACCTTTTTCTGCAACTCACTGTCTTGCTTTTGTGCTTTCTTGATTCTATCTGATAGAGATGATCTCACTGATACCTGAAACAAAACAGAAGGACTTCCTACACCAACAACTTCTATGCCAAAGTTCATCAAATCGTTAACCAAAGTATCACGTTCCAAACGCAACATTGTTAATGAAGCATTACTTTTTCGACTCAAAGCATCAGCCACTTTATTTGCTTTTCCCGGATGGTAATGAATTGTAAAATCATAATCCTTGATTAATTCCAGCCATCTCCTTTGTCTCATGTTTAACTCTTTCTGAGTGAATATATACTTTAAACTTTTGTGATCGGTATATATTTCACACTTTACTCCATAAAAATGATGCCTCCAAATTTTTAAAGCAAAAACAACAGCAGCTAATTCCAAATCATGTGTAGGGTAATTTACCTCATGAGTTTTCAACTGTCGTGAAGCATAAGAAATTACCTGATCATTCTGCATTAGGACGCAACCAAGTCCTTTCAATGAAGCATCACTGTATATAAAAAACTCACCATTCCTGGAAGGTAGTGCCAAAACTGGAGCATTCACCAATCTTCTTTTAAATTCCTGAAAACAATCATCACATTCTTTTGTCCAGATAAACTTAACACCCTTCCGAGTTAGCTTAGTCATTGGACTAGATAACCGTGAAAAATTTCTAACAAACCATCGGTAATAGCCCGCCAAACCAAGGAAGCTACGAATCTCGGTTACATTTGTGGGTCTTGGCCATTCTTCCGCAACTTTTGTTTTTGCAGGATCAACAGTTATTCCATCTTTAGAAACAATGTGACCAAGGAAAGAAATTTATTGCAACCAAAACTCACACCTGCTGAATTTCCCATACAGTTTCTTTTCTTTTAAGGTTTGCAAGATAACCCTTAAATGTTTTTCATGCTCCTCTTTACTTTTAGAAAACACCAAAATATCATCAATGAAAACCACCACAAACTTATCCAAGAACTCATGGAAAATTCTATTCATTAAATCCATGAATACAGCAGGTGCATTGGTTAGCCCAAAAGGCATTACTACAAATTCATAATGGCCTTATCTTGTACAGAACGCAGTCTTCGGAATATCTTCCTCCTTTACCTTCAGCTGATGGTACCCCGATCTCAAGTCAATCTTTGAAAAAAACTGAGCTCCCTGGAGCTGATCAAACAAATCATCGATATGAGGCAAAGGATATTTGTTCTTAACAGTGATATTATTCAAGGATCTATAATCAATGCAAAGTCTTATAGAACCATCTTTCTTTTTAACAAATAAAACAGGAGCACCCCATGGTGATGTGCTAGGTCTAATGAAACCTTTCTCTAATAAATCTTGAAATTGCTCCTTCAACTCTAAAAGTTCAATTTGTGCCATTCGATAAGGGGGTTTTGAAATTGGCTTAGCATCAGGAACTAAGTCAACAGTAAACTCAACTTCCCGATCTGGTATTATTCCAGGCAACGCATTAGGAAAAACATCAGGATACTCATTTACCACTGGCACATCATTAATCTGAACAGTTCCTTTATTTTCAACGACGTGTGCAAGGTAACATTCATTTCCATCTTTTACAAGTTTCTCGGCCTCTTGATATGTTATCAAAGGTAAGGGTTCATTCTTGTAAACAAACTGAAAGTCTTTCTAAAAAGAAACTTCTTTAGCTCTACAGTCAATCTTAGCATGGTAAATAGAGAGCCAATCCATACCCAGGATAACATCAAACTCTACTAGAGGTAGAATAATAAGGTTTTCAAGTAGGTTCTTTCCACAGTTAAGGATAGGAAGATTCTTATAAATTCTTTTTGCCTCGACACTTCCCCCATGTGTTTTTACCAATAGTTCAGGAGTCATTTCTTGAGATGGTATTCCCATTTTACTAGAAATGGTTTCAGAGATGAAAGAATGTGTAGACCCCGAATCAAACAACACACTGGCATAATCTGAAAAAACAAACAAAGTACCTGATACAACTTCATTTGATGGACCGACATCTGCTAAAGTAGTTGCAAAGGATTTCACCACCCCTTTCTGCTTGTAGTCTAACTGCTTCACATCACTCAAGCTCCTTGTCGGACACTCGTTTGCATAGTGACCCATCTCATTGCACTTATAACATTTCACTAACTGTAAATAAAATTTGTTCTTACCTTCACCTTGATCCTTTTCAGTGCAATCACGAGCCTTATGTCCCATCTTACCACATCGGTAGCACTTCCCAGAATTCAGAAGACATTCCCCAGCATGCCTTTTTCCACATTTATCACAAACTGGAAACTTAGTTTTCTTACCATCAGACTTTTTTGAATAATTCTTACCTTTCTCCTGCCACCTCGGTCTCTTCTTCTGCTGGTTGTTATAGAAAACTTGTTCATCGGCAAACTCCATTTCCACCTTCTCAGCACATCGAACAAGCTTTTCATAACTTTTAAACTCACGAGAATCTAATTCCCTTCGATACTTTGGCTTTAATCCTAAGTAGAAACAATTGATTTTACTATCAAGGTCCCGGATAAAATTTGGAGCATACCTTGCCAATCGAGTGAACCTTTCTTCATAGGCAGCCACTGAGTCTTCCTCTTGCCTCAATTCCAAGAATTGCTTTTCCATCCTAAGTCGAACAGCCTTAGGAAAATACTTCTAAAGAAACATACCTTTGAATTCATCCCAGTCAAGAGCATCAATCTCCTCGGCGTCTCTGATATTTTTAACCATAGACCACCACTGATCTGCTTCACCCTCCAAACGGTAAATAGAAAGACTAACCTTTTGATTGTCTGAACACCCCATGACATCAAAAATCTTCTCTAGTGCTTTAATCCACCCTTCAGCTAGCACAAGGTCAGATGATCCTCTGAATGATGGTGGATGTTGCCTCATGAAATGTTCCACCACTGACATGTTCCTCTGCGGTTGATCTGGCTGATCTCGTGCATGGATACCACCGCCATTTATCGCTTGAGTCAACTGCGCCATCACTGCAACAAACTGTTCAGTTCCAATTCCGACCATTTCTGGATGCTGATTCGGAAGGTTATTTCCTTCTGTATTCCTTCCTAGCACTGCTTCCCTGTTTCCTCTGCGGAAAACCATTCTGAACAAACATGTCTTAGATGAAGCAACATGGTAATCATTAAATGCAATATCATTTCGAAAAAAAATATTTTTGGATAATAATTTAATAGAATTCTAACTCCTAAATTTATCTAAACCGACCTCTGATACCAACTATAAGGCCCCATCCTTAAACCTTACTTAATCTTGAGTTATTACAAGATTACACATTGAGGATCTTTTCGGGTTTAGAGTTTTAGAGAATTAGATCATAAAACATGCATTACATTCCACATATAAACAAAGTGGTTACATAAAGATAGTATTATTCATTCCCATCAATGGAAACACATTTAAAATAAAACATGGATTATTTCTTGACACATCCTTGACTCTATCATCTTATCATGTACCTTTCCCTTGACCTGTGAAAAACATTTCAAAAACTTGGGATGAGCATAAAAACTCAGTATGGGTTATAAAAAAAACATGGAAAGGAAACATGAGTTCATATATACATAAGAATGAAATCATACTTTACCCATAAAACATAGGAACTTTAACATACCTCATAAAATCATTAATAAATCATAGAAATCATAAGACATAAAGGTAACTTGAGGCATTCATAACATTCTTACGTAGGGAGTAACCCTCTTGGTTAGGTTTGGAATACCCATCACAGTATATTCCCTAAAATCTCTTCGGAGAAACCTTAACGTTTCACTCCTTCACGTTACCCAATGCATTGGAGAGCTATAACGGGCTCACCCGCCCTTAGTTTATCACGGAACCACCCGTCTTCATAATAATGCCCAAGAACCATAACATAATCATATCACATAAAACATGCATAAAGGAAACATAACATTTCCACATTTCAATCACCAGATATCAATACAACACATTGATATAATAAAAACATTAAGAAAACCATTTTCAATACCAAAGTAAAAGAAAAGTAAATCATGGTATTTATTTTTCTTTTAAAAAAATTTATGGCTTGTAGAGGAAGCCGAAACTCAAATAACGGTCACGACGGCGGAGAAGTCGTTGTCGACGCATACATACGACAAAAACATTCCCTTTTGTCGTTTAGTAAACGCTTCGTAAAAAAAGATTCCTTTTGAATAAACTTAAAAGTCAAAGGGGTTTATACACCGTATAAAAGAAAGTTGTGTATAAAACAAAATATGCCTCAACGAAAGGAGATTGAGACGAAGTCCCATACCTCGTATCCGACTTGACCCGACCATTCTTTAATCTCCTGAATAATAAACTTGAGTTAATCTCTACTTGCTTATGAATCTTTTTCAAGTTCATTATTCCTTTTATACCATGCTATTAACATCATGTAATCAGTTAAGTTAATAATGTTCATAAGTTAATAATGTTCATTTTGTCGGTATTTGGTTCTTAAGTCAAAAATAGACTTCTTACACTTACATGTTGTTAATTTGGTCAAAGGTTCATTATATCCAGAATGGTATTCATGATGTAGATATCATATATGTCATATATATCCAGTACATACATGCATTTATAATATTACATAATCATTTAGAGGTAATAAATGAAATGCACCGTTCATGGAGACGGTAAGCCGTACATACGCATGAACGCTACTTTCATTTCTATTTCGTATTTTATAGAATGGAATCATAATGATATAAAGGTATATTATAACTCCAGTATAATATCATATATAATATCATAGTTCCATCCTTTATATGTCCCACATATGGTATTTAACGAATCAAATCACTTTGAGGGGGCGGTAGTCCGCACTTCCTAAAATGAAGATATCGTGTTTACCCATAATGGAAACCATAAAGGTATGCCCAAAATGAAAAAAAACAGAAGCTTAAGGAAAACATAAACATATTATATATCATATGTAAAAATAGTGACATCATAATGGCCACCTTTGAAGGTGTTAAATGAGTATTGAACAATCATCGTTTCGGGAGGCAGAATTTCGCCATCCACGGAAACCGTATGTTCTTTAACCATTTGATGTAGTTGTGTGAGTGTGTTGCTCAAATATATCTTATAACAACATCCTAGTATATTGAAGATACTGGTTTTGTTACAAAGGAAGTAAATAAAAAGAGTTTATGGGGGTGGAGAAGCAAAATAAAACAAATGAACATGAGAGAATGAATTACCTTTAAAAGTGTAACTCCTTTTGAGTTGAGCCTAAAGGCTTCCTTTGAAAGGATTCTGCCCAAAGGGAATCCTCTAGGATGAGGATAGGTATGTGGAGAGATTAAATGGGCTGGGGTTGGCCGAGCCAAAGGCTTGAGGAGTGTGTGAAATGAGGTAGAGGTGGGGGCCTTTTATAAGAGGAGAGGAGGGGCACTTTTGGAAAGTAAAGAAATATTACTTTATTTGAAAATGTGTTTCGGTTTCAAAAGGTCCCACATTGATATAATTCGTGGATAAGGTGATAAGGGTTCGAAATCCACTCATCCAATTGGTTTTGGACATGTGTAGTTTATAGATTTTATATTATCTTTCCTTTTTATTTAAATCGTCAAATAATGATGTCATCGCTGCATCATTATTATGTCATAAATAATTTAATTTCTTTAATGTCTAAAAATAATAAAAAAAAATACTATGATGTAGTAAATCTTTTTAGCTTTCTAATGACTATTTATAATCAAAAATCTGATCTTTATAACCCCATGTAAAAATTGTTTTTGTAAAACATCTCTTGTTTGTGTCATTTTTACTTTAACATTTAATAAAAAGTTATTTATGTCATTTCCAAACCAAAGTGTCTCCATGGGGTCCCCAAGTTGACCCATGGCTTGTCTTGGTCGGCCATGACCCAACCATTAAGTTTGGGACATGTTTCTAGGTCATTTCATATTATTAAAGCATTATTTATACCTTAAACTACACTAATTACCACTAATCGCGATTAAAAACTTAATAAGTTACTATTCACCAAAAAAATTATTTTAATCTCATTGAACCACATTTTACTTCTTAATGACAACCATGTATGTCGGATTTTCAAAATTCAATACACATTAGTGGTAAACTTTCATTTAACTGAAAAATCAGTTTGTTTGATTACCACTTAGTGGTTTCACTATTCATCAAAAATTGAAGTTTTTCAGAAAATTACCAAAAATTCACCCTAAGCTATATTTGATATTCCGAATTCAAAAATGAAGTCTATTTTACAAAATTTAAATCATATAAGTCACATTAATTAATTTAATAATTAATTCCCGCTGCCAGAGCAAATAGCGTGTTTTTACAAAACAATAAGTATCAAAAGATTGACACCAGTTTAAGTCAAATTTCAAAGTGAAATTGATTCCAATGACCACCATTGGATAAAATGGTAAAAATATATTCTAATTTCACTTCAAAACCAATTCAAAACATAATATAATCATATAGATAAATTAGATTAAAAAGCAGTTTTGATGTAAAATGCAGTATTTTTCACTATTCATTAAAAAATGAACATTGTCAGAAAAATACCAAAAATTCATACAAGGTAAATTTTGATGTCCCAATCATAAAGAATAAGTTTATTTTGACAAACATAGTCTATTAAATTGTCAAAATATAGATTCAAAAATGGTTTGCCATCAAAAGGCACTAAAACAATCTTTTAAGAATATTAGTGTATTCTAGGCATAAGATTGTATTTATTTTCATTTTAAGCCTCTATAACACTATCTTAATCATTAATAGACATAGATAAAAATATCTATTATTCATTACTTACTTGGGATGTTACATCGGTGATCTTGAGATAGATCTCTAATTCATTGGGTTACATGAAAGAGGTAAACGTTAATATTTATCCTAAGAGATTTAGGGAATATAGTCTGATGGGTATTTCAAACGTAACTCCATGTGTAGCTGTGAAAGATACAATGTAAGTATGAAATTAATTCCACAATTTAACTTTAGGTTTTATGATTACTATGTGTTATTCATATATCTTATGATTTCATGAGGTATGTTAAAAAGCCTATGCTTTTTTATTTATTTATGGACTAATGTTTTCTTTATTTTATAACCCTTACTAAGATTTTTATGCTCATCCCATGTTTTTGAAATGTTTTTCACAAGTTATTAGGAATGGTAAGAGAAATTAGGTATTCAAGAATATTTTTATCAAGAAAATAACTCTTTTTTTATTAAATGTTTTTTATTATTTTGAAAAAAATGGATAGATTAGAAGTGTCTACTTTGAAATTTTTGAGATTTAATATAATAGTTATGGCCTAATTCTCTGAAACTCTAAACCTGAAAATTTCTTCAATGTGAATATATGACATAACTCAAGATTATGTAATGTTTAAGGCTAGGGCCTTATATATTGAGATATGATTTAAATGATTACTTACTAAGCTAATTATTTGGTATCCAGATTTTGGATTGAAATAATTACTTGATTAATTAATTATGGAATTACTTATGGTTGTGAATTTGGGTTAATTAATCAATGGATTAATTAATATAATCAATGAGATAAATTAATATATTAATTCATTGAAGGTATTGTTATGATTAATTAATTGTTTAATTAATTAATGTGGCATGTGTGATGCATGTTTTATAAGCGATTGATTGAGAAATAGGGTGTGGGAAACAGACTAATCCTTCAAAAGACAAAGGGGTGATAGACATGGCGTTCTACACCCGCACATATGAAAATGGTAAGGAAATAGGCCGATAATCCATAATCCCATAAGGTGTGAGCTGGGGACTATTTATCCAAAAACTCACGGGGTGATTGACATAGTGAACTTCAACCAAAATGTAGCATTGTATTATGCTTCCAATTGGTCTGAAAGATGATACGAAATAAATAGATAATGAAATAATATTTGTTGAATGAATTATAAATTAAAATGTGAAATGTTTCAGACTCCAGCACGAGCCGAGGAAGGTGTCATGGTTTTGGTATCACCAATAATCTGATGGTTTATGGGGTTAACTAATGAACAACTGATAAATGTTATAAATGATTACTTATGAATTGTACATAATTATTTATACAGTACACTATTTTGATGGGGTATTGTTTTATACACCGTTGGTGGTGGCTTATTGAGTTTTACTCACACCCTACATGGGATACCTAACTTTTACTTTAATAGACTTATGTTTTATTGATTGGTGAAGGGAAAATCGCTATATTATATGGCTAGTTTGTGATGGGGCACAAATGAGGGAACCATATGTGATTCGGGTCCTGTATTAGAATTTTTAGTGCCTTTAATTTTGGGTTTTCATTTTGACACTTGGAACATTCATTATCCTGGAATGTCTACAGTTCAGTTTTGACATAGTATTTACTGTTATGGTTATCATGAGATATTGTTGTTTATAGTTATTTGGTATTATTATATAGTAATTAACATTATTTTTCACTATTATTCTACAAATATAAAGAGGGTATAGTCTCCCTAGGATCAACATTAGACCCTCTATTCTATTCAGTAGCCTCTGGCATATGGGGTGGTGCGCTTGAGTTCATGTGACTGACTAGTTTAGTGCACTGGTGAGTGGAACCTGATTAGGGACGTGGCATCCTGAAAGACTAGAATTTGATCCTACAACTGAGATAATAACAACAAAAAAATGTGTTGTGAATGCATATTAACTCTATGTCCTTATCCAAAAACCTCTATCATTCTTAAAATTTAAAAAATCATAGGAAGCTCATGTGTCCATTTTGGTGACTTTTTATGATATAATGGGAAAATGAGCTTCTTCTAATCTTCTATAATTAAAAAACAAGAATGGTTTTTAGACTAATATTATTGAGTTAAAATAAACTGTTGGTATCTTCACAAATAAAGGTAATGGAAATCATTGTAACATTGGAAGTTAAGATTTTTTTAGACTATGGGACATTTAGAAATTAGTCACATCTCAATCTAACACACTGTGTGCAAGGTATGACTCCAAACTATTCTTTTTATTTGAAATTGTAATTAATTATAGAGAAAAAATGACATAAAAAAACCAAGAAAACAAATTTCAATTTTTTTATACTTTAATAAAACAATTCATAAGTCGTCTTTTATGTATTGGCATCAACCACACCTCAATCTGATACATGATGTGCATGGAATGAATCAATGTGTCTGTTATTAGTTTAAAATTACAATTTTATTTCAAAAAGTGTCACACATTGAAAAATGAGCAAAAATTCTTGGATTTTATTGATAATTCAGCACATCGATTCATAAATCTTTTGTGACATATAGGAATTGGTCTCACATAAAACCGATACATGATTTGATTTGTATAATTCAATGTGAATTTTTCCATTTTTAAATGACATTTTAGTAAAAAAAAGTGATGAAATCAAACTAAGAAAACAAATTCGGATTGTTTTGAAACATTAAAAAAACAATTAATATGTAATTTGGAATATTTAAGAATTATCCTCACCTTTATTTGAAACATAATGTTCCCAATACGAATCAAAGTTCATTTTATTAGTTTAAAATTGAAACATTTGTTCAAAAAGTGTCACTCATTGAAATCAAATAAAACTTGATATTATTTTATGAATAATTTAGGAAAATGATTCATATTTTATTTGTGACTTATTGGAATCATTATCGCATAAAACCAACACACGATGTGACTGGAAAGAGTCAAAGTTCATGTTTCTGATTTAAAATACAATTTTAGTAAAAAAACACAAGGGATGTACTAAAAATTAGAAAATACATTTGGATTGTTTGGATAGTATAGAAATATATCCCTAACTCGTTTCATATGATTATTAATTATCATAACCTCAATATGAGTCACAGTGTGACTGGTATGACTCTATGTGAATCATTTTTGAAGTGCCCAGATCAGTGTGAATCACTGAGAGGGGGAGGGGGTGAATCAGTGATCCCTTAAAACTTTTTACTAATTGATTCTTATCAATTAAACCTCTATGGCTGGTTAAAGCCTCGATCCACTCTTCTTGTATCTCTCAACCTTTCCCGGATAATGCAGTAATGAAAAGGCACAGGACACAAGGATTTACAAGGTTCGGCACCAAAGGCCTACATCCTTTCCATGCTCTCCCAGCATGGATTCTCCCATTATAACTTGTTAGAATTACAATGGTCGATACAGAGTCCCACTGTATCTCTCCTGAGTCCCACAGGAGGGTCTTTATACTGCTTCACACAGTGTTACCAGAGTCCCACTGGCCTGCTCCAGAATCCCACTGAAGACTTCTTCTCCCTGAGTCCCACAGGGTCTTCTCTTGGCTCATCGAGTCACGCGAGTAGCTCTTCTTCACTTTAAGCTTCTTCAAGTAACTTCAGCAGCCTGGGATAAAGGCTGCTGGCCTTGCTCTTCTCTTCTGATCACTTGTGGTTGATCAGGGCTTCTCGTCTAGCTCAGGATTTATCTCCTTCTTCAGGATGACCTGGCTTCTCTCTCCAACTACTGAATACTCAGACAACTGATATCTTTAACTTTGGTCTGGTCCAGTCTCACTTCACATCATCTTCATGCACTGAGTGCATGGAAACTCTGCTTCCTCATGCACTGACTGCATGGCCTTCTCAATACTTCAAGAACTTCAAGTCTTGGACAACTCAAATGCACACAACTGATTTAGCACTGTTCACATGTGCACTTTCATGCATGCATGCATGCACTCTCCTCTTTCTCCTCTTGGTGCAATAAACCCTCAAAGGGTGTAAACTGTTTAAGCACACACCTTTCTTCTTTTCCTTCACATGTTTAATTCCTTTTGCTTACACACTTGAAACGTGTGTTATACTTTGTGTGGGTCTCTCCTTCTTTCTTCTAAGTGTATACACACTTCTTAGTGCACACACTTAGGTTTGGCCATGTTGTCTTTTTGCACACACTTGTTTCACTTTGCACACACTTGAGACTTGGCCTTCACAATTCTTGTTGCATACCCTTAAATGGCCGTAGGGTGTTCCTCTTCAATTTGCACACACACACACACTCAAATGAGGTGTGGTCTTCACTTCACCCACACAAGGCTACGGCCTTTCATTTCCTTTGCACACAAGACTTGTTCTTTTATTATTCTTTGCACACACACACTTTAGTGTTATTTTAGTTTGTTCTTCAAAGTGTGCACACACAAGGTATGGCCTTGTCTTGCTCACACCCACTGCCCGTAGGTTACTTAGCACACACAAAGTGTGTTCTTCAATTTGGCACTCACACAAGGTGTGGTCTCGGCCTCTACTTGCACACACCCGAACACCAACCAACTCAAGGCATGCAAGGTGCAGCCTCTTCTCCTCTTCTTCAAAGTGCGCAAGGTACACTTGGGTGCCATTGGCCGCGCAAGAGAACAAGACCTCTAGGCCGCACTAGCCACGGGTGCAAGGCACCGCGGGCGCGCAAGTGCTACCGCGCAGGGGGCACGGTGCACAGAGGGGGTGCGCAAGGTTCTACCATGCAGCCCAACCTCTTCTTCTTGTCACGCAAATGAGTTGCGCGCAAGGGACTCCTTCGGGCCAAAGATGGCACCGAGGACTTCAGTCGCGTAGGGTGCGCGCAAGGAATCTCACCGCGCAAGTCTGCGCGGGGCTTCGTCTTCGCGAGGCAGAGGTGCACTCACGGTTCTCCGGATCTTCAACAAAGGATCAGCAAGCATCTCCAATGCCTCGGGCTCTCCTTATATAGGCAGAGGCATCTCGTTCAATCCGCGTGGATATACATTTAATCTCCCGAGATCTTCGGATCTTTAAAAATCGTTTCAAATCTTGATTTTTATCCTCTGTTTCACGCGGGCTTCTTATATTTTCTCCTCCTCCTCGTGCATGCACATGAAACCGCATGCATGGCCTCTGTTTGGCCCATCCCATGCAAAACATGAATCAACATAGCCTCGGTACCTTCGGTTTGCCTCGGCCGAACATCAGGTTCTCCATTTCGTGCATGCAGGCTCATTTTAAACCATGGACGAGTTCCATAGGGCCAGACGATCTCAATGGACCCTTAAGCTTCAACAATGGTGGCCGGAATCTTCAAAACTGTCGTCGGGAGGCTCTGGTTCATGCGGCGGCTCGCGGGTGGCTTCGGCTCGAGCTCGAGGTGGAAGACGAGCCACGGCCGTCGGATCAGGCGATTGAAATACATCGGACGGCTGGATCAGATCGCGGCGCGCGGCAGATGAATCGTGCGGCGCAGATCAAGCGCGCGATGAGACGGACGGCTCAGATCTGTCCCGGGTGAAATTTCCGCGTCCCACATCGAATCGGCTCGCGGTTTTGCCGCGGTTTATCAATATGCCGCTCCCTCAACCCCGCAATTGAACTTCTCCCTCCACGGTGCTGCCCCGCACCGTGTTCTCCCTGCGGGCGCGCTATGCGCCCACTCTGCTCCCTGCGGGCGCGCTCCTAGCGCCCACTATGCACACACGGGCGCGCTATGCGCCCACCATGCGCTCCTCCGGGCGTGCCCCAGCACCTCTGCGGTGTCTTGGGTGCGTCCTGCCGCCCTGGGCTCGCCCCACGGGTTCCCCCTTGGGCGTGGCGCCTTAGGCCCACATGTGCCTTGGGGTTGAACCCTTAAGGCTGGCCCTTGGTGGCATATTTTTTGCCTACTTAAACACTATGTACTTTGTATAAGGACTAAGTGTAAAATGCCATGTGCCACAACTCTTCTTCTCCATTTCTTCTCTTCTCCCACATTTCTATTCTTCTTCTTCATTAGAATTCCTCCATTCTTCTTAAACAAATAATCTTCACTTAGGATATGGAATTCAAAAGGTTCACCATCAACCGAAGCTCCTGAATCAAATAATTCTTCAATGTTCTTCAATGATCCAATTAGAGGTCAATTGGATCTTCTTCATGTTCACATGCACTAAGTGATAGTGCATGGACTTCATTAATGCACATCATCCACTTAGTAGTTGTGGATGGAACTCCTTTCAACTCCTCATGCATTGTAAAGACAATGCATGGTCTTCAAACAATGTTGTGACATTGTATCCTCTTGATACAAGTTCTTGGAACTTAAAGATCAGTTCAACAATCGTCTGATTTCCATGGATAATGTTTCAACCATATTCTCCAATGCCACTTAGTGAATCTCCTAAGTGACATTCCTCTAAGTTCCATGGCCATTCTCCATTCTTTACCAACACCATCACAACCTTTGTCATTCACATCTTGACATTCCTTGACTTCCATTCATTCCAAGACAACTTCATGCCTCATTGACAAAAAATGCAACACAATGCACTTCAATTTTTTTTAAATTTGACATCCACTTTAGTAACAACAACAAATATCTTTTTTCCAAACTAAGAAAACACCTTAATATTTTGTTAATACTTTAGGAAAAAATATATATTAATTTTTTTATTTTTAGGAATCTACCTCACCTAAATCCTATATATGATATTCCTAGTATGACTCAATGTGTTCAATATCACTTTAAAATCGACATTTTAGTTCAAAAAGTGTCACTCACTGAAAACCAAGAAAAATTGATTGAATTGTATTGATAATTTAAGAAAATTATTCACAAGTAATTTGTGACATAAATGAATTATTATCATGTAAAACTAACACATGATGTAACCATCAAGAGTCAAAGAGAATGCTTCTTTTTAAAACTGATATTTTAGTAACAAAGAAAAGTGACAAACATAAAACAATGAAAATATTCATTTTGTTTTCATAATTAAGTAAAAAATCCTTATGTAATTTAATTCATGTAGGAATAATTTTCACCTCAATCTGATGCATGGTGTGGCTGATAGGACTCCTAGTGTATATTTTTATTTAAAATTAAAATCAATTTTAGTAAAAAGGACAACTGACCTACTACAAACATAGAAAACACATTCTGATTGATTTAATAAATTAAGAAAAAAAATACATAAGAAATTTTTTACATGTAGGAATTATCATCACATCAATCCAACACACGATGTTCCAAGTATGGATCAATATATTTGTTATCAATTTAAAATCGGTATTTTAGTTCAAAAAGTGTCACTCGCTGAAAGCCAGAGAAATTATGAAAATTTTATATTAAAATTTTGGGCAAATGATTCTTATTTAATTTTTGGAATTTATGAATTAGTATCACATGAAACTAACACACTATGTGACCTGTATGAGTCAACATGAATGCTTCCAGTTTAAAATGAAATTTTAGTAAAGATTAGAAGCAACATACTCCAAACTGAGAAATCACATTCATATCGTTTTGATACATTTTGAAAATGATACATAAGTAATTTGGCATGTGTATAAATCAACCACACCTCAATCTGATGCATTTTGTGCCCAGTATGACACCAAGTACATATTTTGAATATATAAATATCATTTTAGTTTAAAAAATGCATTATATCTCCAAAATTGAGAAAAAAAGTCTATATTTGTTTCTCATCATCCAATTTTAAATTGCTTAATTTATTTCCGTATCATTTTAATCTTATACTTATTTAGGTAATTATAAAAGAGATAACTCTTGAAGTTGAATAATAAATGGTGTAATGTGTATGTTTCATCCAAAACACCATCTGATACAAAATGATTCGGGTTTGAATCAAATTTTAGTTTAAAATCAACACTTTCTCTTAATTTATTCCTTAATATTTTTACTAACAGAAGAATTGTTTTATTATATAGGTGTTTTTCCTCGAGTAGGGTTTAGGATCAAAATACAAAGGAACATTTATGTTTTTGAATGTATGTAATAATTTTTAATTATGTAATTGTATAAACCTATGTTTGAATATTCTATTGTATTCTTGTTTTCCATTTATTTGAGTTATAGATTTTATTTCATTTAAATTATATATTGGTTCTTGATTATTATGGTTTCATGGTGTTTTAAGTGTTGAGGTTTTCTGTTATATAACATTGTATCATTACCCTCTATCAACAATTATTGAAGCACCTATAATGGATTACATTATTAGCGCTAAAGAAAAGTAATAATAAAGGACACATTTATCAGTGATTTTTTTATCACTGATAAATTCCTAGGGATTTTAATCTCACTCCAATACTCAGTGTATCCCAAGCGCTACTAAAGGCCATTTTTTTCACTCTCAAAGAATAATTTTGTCTTAGTTGATACATAATGTGGTCCTTATGAAATGAAGTGTATTTTTTTAGTTTTTAATTTACATTTTAGTTCAAAATACACATCACCTACTCAAAACTAGGAAATTCATTTAGATTGTTTTGATAATTTATAACAACAATCCATATTTCATTTATGATGTGTAAGAATCAAATGCTCCACAATTTGATACACTGTGTATTTGGTATGACATAAAGGGTGTTTTTTCATTTTAAAATTGAAATTTTAGTTCAAAACACATATCGCATACTCAAAACTGAACAAATGCATTTCAATTGTTTTGATAATTTAAGAAAATGATCCCAAAATCATTTATGATGTGTTGTAATTATCCACACCAAAATATAATACACAGTGTTCCTAGTATGACTCAAAGTACATGTAATCTATATAAAATTGGATTTTTTTAGTTAAAAACATTGTTCACATGCTCAAAATTGAGAAACAAATTCATATTGTCTTGATACATTATGAAAATGATTCACAATTCATTTTTTTCATTTAGGAATCAGTCACATGATGAACTGCACACGATATGACCATAATAACTCCATGTTCATGTTTTCTATTTAAATTGTAATTTTAATAAAAAGTGTCACACACTCAAAACATAGAAAACATATTCTTATTTTCTTGATAATTTTGGAAAATCATCCATAAGTTATTTGTGACATGTAGGTCTTAACATCACATCAATATGATGTGTGGTGTGACTGATATAAATCAAAGTATGTTTTTATTTAAAATTGAAATTTTAGTTGAAAACACAAGTCACAAACTCAAACTTGAGATAATCATTATATTTTATCAATAGTAATAATAATAATATAATATTAATTTGGTGCAATAATGGTGTTATACTTTGGAGTATATTTTACTATTTATACACCATTTTGGAGTAACCATACCCCAAAATGGTGTGATACATTAGAGATGGTCTTTGAGCTAATATCTGATGATTTATCAGTGCTAGAATTGTCCATTATATAGAGTGACCATTATTCATCCCTTAAGACATCTTTAAAAAATCTTACGTAATGTGGTATTCAATCTTACGTATTAACTTTTGAAAATATAAATATATTACATTTGTAATAAAATAACATTTTATCAACTACCTGAAAAATATAATTGTATAAACGTTTTTCACAATATATTATCACTTATAACACTATAAAATTAAAAGTAATAAAATTAATAATTGTATTAAAATATGTTTACAATTTCTAATATATGGATATATTCTTATTACTAATTAAATATATAAATTTATATATTTTATTTTATATAAATTAATTAATAATTTTCCAAAAAAATTAAAAAAATTAGTTATAATTAAAAATGTTATTATTTACATAAATGAATAATCATTTTAATTAAATGTATCATTAATTATATAAATGTTAAAATATTTTTTACTATATATAAATGGATAAATAAATATAAATATATTTAAAAATACATTTAAATATAGAGGATTTATAATAATTTTATAATCATATTTTTTTATAATTACAATTGTATATATTATTGGTATTGTTATTATTATTATAAATTAGTAAGTGTAGTTTATTTTAAAAAAATTAAAAACTTTATTAATTATTTAATTGAATAAATATTTCATATTGTAAAAAACTATTCTTATAATATAAAAAATTAACAATTATTCTTTAATTAATAGATGGTTACATTCAATATATTATTAAGTAATATTAAATTTATTATATTTTATATTTACTCAAAAGGTTCAGGAGACAGGTGAGCTTGCTCCTAAAAAATATATTAATTAGATATAGAAAACAGAAGAAAGAGGATGGGTAGGGTTAGACAAAGAATAGCCTCATCCAAAAGGAAAGCTACAAATCCATAGGAGGATCATTCCCATAATCGTGATCAGACTCATCATCATCATCACCAATTTCCCACTCTAACAATGAGGTCCTTTATGTAAAGATAACATCTACTTATCCATATGCTTTTGTTTCTCCATAGTGATCCCTTTGGGAGATTTGGTAGAAACATTAAGTCCACGCCCTCGTGCACTAGCCAAATCATCATAGCCACATCCTTGGCCACAGTTTTTGGGTTATTGACCCCACTGCCAAGTCGTGGATAGTTTCTAAGCCCCTAGAAAGATCTTCTCTCAATGATTTTAGGGTCTTATCCATAAATGGAGTTGCATGCACATCGGATTGGGAAATCCTTTTAGGATACACCCCTTCAACCTATTACGCATAATGATGAGAATCCAAAACCAATCCCACATTGATGCCTTTCTATAGAGACCTTGTCCATCCCTTCACTTGAATCTGATCATGAGAAGTATCATCTAAGTAAGAGAGAGCACTCACACTAACCATGCTCGAAGATTTCATGTCAAGTTTTATTTTACCTTAATAGTCTCTAGAAACAATAATTTTCACTTACATACTGTACGGATCAGTATAGTCTGTAATGGAAGCTACATCAAGATATTGATCACCCCTTGAGCCTTAAACAAAATTAACATTCATATCAAATCCTTTTTAAAGGCTAAGAAGAATCATTAGAGTCTTTGTTACCTTCTGAAGGTTTCGTGGGGGACCCAATGGATGCAATGAAGATTTATTTATAATAAGGTATACTGCTAACTATGGATGTATCCAACTCCCCATCTCATTTAACTGGAGAAATATCCTCGTCCAATATAGAGGCTTCCACATAAATTTTATCCCATGTTTTATTTTTCACCAGTTCATTGGGACCCAAGACAATCACACCTTGGTCACTATTTCTAGGCACTTCATTTCCCTTATCATCAGTAGTCACTGAATTACATTAGGAGAGAGGGGGTGGCATTAAACATCTCAGGAAACATGATTCTGTCTCTTAAAAACTACCTTCCAACCACCTTACTGCATCAATCCTTGGAGTGGATAAGGGATTTACAATTGTAGAAAAATGGGGGCAGTTTCCCATAACTAATCATAAGATCAATGATATAATCATTTAAGAAATGTGTCAGAAAATCAACAGGTATTGAAGTATGATTAATTTTAACCAAAAACGGGAAAAAAACCATGTCGTGCATCGTCTGTCATGCAATCTAATCTAATTAGAGTCCCAATTGATGAAAAGATCTAAAAAAGTATCTGAGGATGCCACCAGACCCAAATAGTTTATAAATTCAAAATTAGGCTTGGGTCCTTGTACCTTGAGTTATAAAATGATTAAAGCTAGGATGCTAGTTTTCCAAATACACCATACCTGGGTTGAGGGGAACCAGACCGAGCCCCCATGCCTTACATTTCAAATCATAAAATGGAAAAATGATATGGAAATAGCCCCTCCCAATCAGGATAAACTATGAATCATGGATTCCCCATTTAGTAGAGATCATGTGAACTAGGTCAAGGGTCATCCATGTATGTTGTCCCGATGACAGAACTGGCCTCACAATCATAGATGATTCATAAGCCTTAAACCACTAGACAAGAAGATAATGATTCACATGAATGAAGGCCGAATTACCCAATTTAAAGATACTTTTAGAATCCCTATCATTACCAAAAGAAAGATGATCGTTGTCACTCAATTCAAAAGAAGGATGAACATAACCAACTCTCAAACACCGATTAAATTCCCCAAAACCTTCATTTATGGCCTTATGATAGTCAAACCAACTAAGAAAAAGGAGATCTTATTCCATTGAACCACGATCTAGAAGATCCGACAAAGGAAAAAAAGCGAATTCAGGATCCCAGAAGGTTGATCTCGATTTTCCATAATCGAAACTCATATCAGAGGTTCACATAACCAGAGCGGCATCAATCCATTGAATTGATGGCAGGCGGAGGGCCCACATAAGATGCATGACAATTAGATCATATCGCTTAGTGAAAAGTATGAATTTTTATAATTGTATTTAAATATATTCACAATCTCTAAAATATAGATAAATTATTTCTATTAATAACAAATATAGATATTATGTTGATTAAAAAATGTATTATCAATTATCAATCACATTTCAATATTATTATTTTTAATTAAAAATATTATAATATATATAAGTGAATTAATATTTTTTAAACATATCATTAATTATATAAATGAATAATTCTATTAAAATATAATTATATGTATACATAAAAACTATTTAAAATATAAATTACTATTTACTTCAATATAAAAATTAATTAATAGTTTTAGTATTATAATAATATATGAAAGTTATATTACATCCACCATCTTGTAACATGATGTACCGAAAGAAAATAAACATGAAGGTCTAGATGTAACCCCCACCACACCGAATCCCAAACCACCTAACCATTAATGAGGGATTATTATTAAAATATATAAAAAATTTAATTATAATTTTCTTAAAATTATAAAAATAAGTTCCTTTATAATTTTTTTAAATATTTGACGTTTTATTTTTGTCAATGATTGATATATATATATATATATATATATATATATTATTGTTTTTATTCATATATAAATATGAGTGCATGCATGCACGTGTGTCTAGGGAACCCAAGGACATGTGTGTGTGTCATAGGTGAACTGAATCCATATTTGCATATATCCAACTATATACAATCCATATAATATTAATTTTGTAATAATTTCAACAAAAAATAAACTATAATTAATTATTAATATAAAAAAATATTATATTCATTTATATTGTTATATAAATAATAAAAATTACTAATTATAAAATTTTACATTATATTATTTTTAGTATACATAAAAAATAATAATAATTTCAAATAGTATTTAAATATTATTAGTTACATTTTCATAAATATTTTTATTTATATAAATGAATAACATTATATTGTGAATAAAAATGTATCGTTATATTTATAATTATAGATACTATATATTATATAAATACAAAATATTTTTAATAGATTTTACTAATTATTATTGATATTAAATTTATGATTAATTTATTTTTAAAAATCAATTCATTGTTCATAATATTGATATTATAATTGTAAAAAATTATAAAATATTGCATATATATATATATATAATTTTATTAATTACTTTTTTATTAAATTATTTATTAGTATTATAAATAATGAAAATATATAAAAATAAAATTAATAATATGGAAATATTTTATATAAATAATTTTTTATAATTGATGTTCAAATTTTTAATTCATTAAATTAATTTAAGGATAATATTTCCATTGTAATATAATTTTATATAGATAATTATATATGTTCTAATTATAGTCAATTATAATTGTTATTATTAATTATATAATTTTAATTTATTATTATCATAGTCGACTGCATCATTACATATCTCATTATAAATTGTTTTTATTATTATCAATTATTATCAACTATTATTATATTATTAAATTTTGACAATGAAATAATTTTTTAATAGTTAGCCTCATGTAACAATCATTGCCTCAATTAGGAGTCATTTGCGCCCAAAATGGAGAGATAGAGAGACAAATTTTCTGTCTATATACCCACTTAAATCTCCCCATATCTAACAACTAATCGTTCATGAGAAACCCCTTAAGGTTTCCTTTCATTGATCTTTGGATCCCCCTCACAAACATCATCATCCCGACACTATCCCTGGTGCTAGCTACCTTGCCCTTCCCATAATCTCATCTATGTATAACATTCAATAAATCGACATATAGAGAAATAAAATTGATCATTCATTAAACAAAGAACACACAAGTATATCAATAGTGATTCATGAATAAATCATCAATGGCATAATGATCAAACAACAGATGGTAATACAGAATTTAATGAACAAGGATATATAAATATTTAATCAAGTGGATCCACTAATGAATTAAAAGAAACAAAATTTCGAAGATTATAAAATTAACATATGATATTGGAAGTAAAGTGTGTATTAAATATTTAAAGTACCTACAAGAAAAATCACCAATACACAATGCGAAAAAGGTAAATTAGAGCCAAATAGAGGTACTAATTTTGGGAATTGTATCCATTACTACACCGATAATAACAAACAACAACCAACTATCTCTTTCACCCCAGGGTGTGATGCCATTCGCAACTCTCTATAGAGATGTGAAAGACATGTTGAATCCCAACTATAACGCCCAACACCCTCAAGATCTCTTAGTAGAGGTACTATTGTTAGATGAACATATGATCTAGTGTTATATAGCAATAATGTACCTCTAATCAATTATGAAATATATGCTCCTTCATATATCTGAAATGTTACCTCAACCACATCAAGATTAATGTGGAAAAAATGGGTGTACAACTAGGGAATTTGTAACCTACCACCTCTTAGGATTTCTAGTGCATCTTGTAACAAAAATTTAAAATATCTAGTTAAAATATTATCCCATCCATATATCATTGTACCTATAACAACATCCCTATCCATAAGAGGAACCAATCATACAGAGATATCCTATAATGTAGGGAACATCTTTACCTAAGGCATAAAAAATGTTTCTGTCTCTGGTCTCCATTACTCAACAAAAGAAAAAATGAGTTAACCATCAATGGGTATATATCCACACATGCTCAAACCATAGAACCCTAACTAACATAAATAATGTATTATATGATATGGTGGGAGCTCATGGCAGAAGTGATGTGCCATGTTGTCACGACCTGGACCAAGGCTAGAATCGAGTTGCAAATACCCTAAGCCTACCTCCATAGTCCAGGGGTCCGAGAAAAGCACTGAAGGCACAAAACACTCAGGGAGTCATTTTCCTAAAAACCTATGTCCATGAACATAACCAACTCGATGAAAAAGTGCAGAGGGAAAGTAGAAAATATTGAAACAACAGTAATGAAAAGTAAACATGCATGAACCTCTAGACAATGAAAATATATGGTAGTGAATATTGAAATGAAAAAGGTAAAAAACAAATTCCCAAACAAGAATCTAGTCCCATCCTAAACACAAATGAAAAAAATAATTTGTTGAGAGAGCTCCACTCCTATATTCCAACTATGACCATCATACGCGGTCCATGCAGCCCGTATCCCTACACTCTTCTATAGTTACAATCGACATGAACTTCGTCTACAAAAGACATAAAATGTGTTGGGAAATCCCATGCATGGGGGAGTATATAAATAACTATTAAAATATACCAAAAAAAGTGAAGGGGGATTAGTAATTGATACAATTGAGGAGAAGCAGTAAACAGAACAAGGGAAAGTAAAATAGAATGGAAAGAATGCAGCTCAACCAAACAAGTGTGTGGAAGAAGGGTCATCCCATCCCAATGAGATCAAAACTGTGAGGAGGTGACCCCCCCCCCCCTATTAAGGCTTTGTTTCCTATATACATTGAGTATACCTAGAAAACCACGAAAACCTTGACACGCAAAGCATGTTTCATACCCTGTTCCTCTTCACCTCTCTTGGAAGGATAGTAACCAAGACCCAAGGAGTGGGTACTGTAATGGGGTATATAAATATATAATCATTAAATGAATCCCAAAAAATAGAGTAATAGGATCTTTATATCACTTCTCATCCCAGGAAGATGAGTAGCCAACAATTCCAAGGTAGAGTCATCTTAGATGCCCTACACCTCAAGCATTTTCCCAGGAGTGGAAATTAAAAGGGGATCAAATTACCACACCTCAATACTATCCTATTTGGGTTCCACTAAATTGAACACATTATTTTAGGTTGGGCTGCAAGAATGTGTATCGGTGGGGAAAGTGCCCCTCTTTCTCATGAGTCCTTAGGTAAGTTGAATCAAGCCTCACTAATGTGTTTCATAGTTGAGGGTTTTCCCTGTATGGTCATCGGAGACTACACTAACCATCCCAGCTGGAGGGTCAGCCTGAAAGGTCATCGGGGACTACACTACCCAGATCCTACTGGAGTGTTATCCTAGAAGGTTGTCAGGGACTACACTACACAGATCCTACAAGAAGGTTATCATGGATGGTTGTTAGGGACTACAAAACCCAGCCTTATAGGAGGGTCATCCCAAAAGGTCTTTAGGGTTTGCACTGACTATTCCTACATTATATGTATCCTAGAAGGTTTTTAGGGACAATAATGCCCATCACTACTAGAGGGTCATCCTGTAAGGTCATCAGGGACTACACTACCCAGCCCTACTAGAGGGTCAGCCTGTAAGCTCATCAGGGACTACACTACCCATCCCTGCTATAGGGCTATCCCAGAAGGTCTTCAGGGACTACAATACCAAGATCCTACTAGAGGGTCATCCCAAAATTGTTCCCGTAAGCCTATTCTAATCACTAATGTGATCAGATGTCATCTATGTGCAAACCAAACCTGGAACATTCACTTTGTATCTTAAAATCCACTTCTAAGGGAAACATCATGTTCTACATAGAAAAACACTCTAGATAAGAATATCATGGGAAAAAATCCATGTTTACCAAAGTATATGTGGAGTAGTGAATATTACTCATGGGAGATGAAATATTACATGGCGTGTGAGGGGGCCACACAGGGTGTGGCCCCTCTTCACAGTCTGTCCGTATCTCTAGAAGAACACATGTTTCTTCCCATATTGTATTGAATGTTATATCGGTAGAATAATTGGTGTCTTTGCTTTATCTTAGGATTGGGTATATGTTTATTGGATTTTTCCTTGTACTCGGTCCCCGTGTTCGTGTACTCTAGTACACAACATGTTGACTCACACGGGATGTTGCATGTGTAGCCAACTTATGTCCATGTGCTCAGCAAATGGTGTGTGCCTGGATATGTGTTCCTTCACATGGATCACCTCACATGGAAAGGACGTATACAAAATTTTAGTGGGAGTACACATCATGTCATCCTTATATTTTTCCACACCATAGCACCATCTCTTGAGTGAGGCTACATGAATTATGTTCTTCTACAAACATGACGTGTAGTTGCAATTTTAAAAAACTCCAGTTTATCCTAAATATTCCTCCATGATACAAATATTGTCAAACCTCTTCATATTCTTCCATTGTTCCTTCTAAAATATTTAGATCTATCAGTGAATCATACTCACCAACTGTTGTTCACTGGGAATCAGTCACCAAAACAAATGAGAGTTTTATTCTTCGCTCTGTATGCCGATGCACCTTCAATCTTTATCAGATGGGTATGAAACCTATATATTGATGGACCTTGTGTCATTTCATTTCTAGATCCTTTCCTCACATGTGATTCTGTCATCATTCCACAAATTCTCTCCAAATTCGGGTCGCCAATCCATCATGGGTCACTCTGCAATTGTCAAACTGGGATTCGATAGAATTTCTTAGGGATAAATGCAAAGAAAAGTTTGGGGAAGGAACCACAAACCATGGTTTGTATCATTGGCCAAGTGTTCTTGTACAACTGATCATAATTGTGAAATCCAAATTAGAAACAACTTATTAATGAATGAAAATTAGTACTTAGTCCCATACATGCATTGAAATCAAAAGCGTAGATGAAAATACGATTATCAATCCATTAAAACATATAATAAAATGTGTTGAATCACCAAAGAGGATTCATACCAAGATTGGATCGATATAAGTTGACATAAATTTGTTCTCTAAAAAAAGAAGGTGGATCGATTATGGTCGACGTGTCTTGATCCATCTAGAATTAGAGGTTCATCGTTGTTCACCAAAAAAATGGTTGGATAGGAAGAGTGATCATTGGAAAAAATAGGATTTTGATCAAAACTCATCATAATAAAGAATTTATATTCATTAATTAGATAATGGGATTTTATGTAATTAAATAGAATAATTCATTTAATCACATAAACATCATTCCATTGAGTTAGGGGTCTAGATGTCCCACGCCAACTCATTTTATGTCACGTCTAGGGAAAACACCATGTTCTAGACCAAACCATTGTCTCTAATTTCTAAACCAATCAACCATTTAAGATTTATCATATTTTATTTAATTAATTGTGTATGAGGAATATAAAGTAAATTTAATATTTTTATTAAATTAATTCTGGGCACGCTGAGCCTCAGAATCGCACGCTATCTCAGCGCCTAGCTCTAGAAAAAAATTTAGAATCTTTTCAAAGTCATAGAAAGAAAAACCAGGTCTCTATACATGTGTAATTTTGGTATCTCCTCTTCAGTACTATCCCATAAATGATGTGATATGTGTTCACTATATGATGTAAGAAGAGATGGATCCTTAGGTTATATTTGTAGTTCTGTAGATTCTATCTATATAAAGGGATAATTAAATGGTAAATATATAAATATTTTAAATAATATATATGTTTAGTGGGTCAAAAATTAAGATAATGACATTATTCATATCATAAACCTTTATACGTGAAATGAAAAAAATTAAAATAATCAACTCATACAAAATATAATCAATAAGGATATGATAATGAAACCATAATGTACTCATTTTGAGGACAATGTCTATGATTATTCCCCTATTCCCTATAATTTCCACTTCATTATCAAATACCATTATCCTGAGGCCAATCCATTTTGTTCCTCATTAGTATTGATTTTGTTTGAAATTTTCCTTGCAACCATGATGGATTCAAATAGTAATTGGAAGATACAGAGGGGAATTTAATATTAATATTTATCCAATTAAGATATACTCTATATAGTAGAAATTCTGAAACATGTTGAGTCTATACACTAGATTGACATAACCCTCCCTTGAGAGGTGAAGATGACCACATGCTATAAGTATATGGGACCATGGTATTTTTTAGGGTTGGAAGTAACAACATTCACAAGTGTGGTTCTCAAGCAGAATGGTCATTAATCAACCAATAACGTTGGTTAGTGGATCCTATCCCTCATTGACTTTAACTCGACTTCCCATCCTATTAAATTGGTGCACAAGATGTGGTATGGAATGAGTTTTATTAACCTCAACCTCCTATCTAAAACATTTAATGTATCAATGACCTTATAATAGTTCTTTATTCACATATTCTAATCTATCAAAAATGTATTTTACACATCTATAAGTTTTTGGAGAAACAATACCCATGATTGGTAATTTTCTAAAACCCTTGAATATTTTTTTGATGCATTCAACAATGTTTGTAGTCATGTGCCCATGTCTCTTCCCTTCATAAAATTAAAATGACCATTTCTGCTTTGGTATGTGCGTCATGTACTTATAGAGATCCCCATTTATTCCTCTTATTTATTCCATTATTTGAATTAAAACATTTTCTCATGGTTCTTTTCTTGTAAATTAACGTAAGAAAATTCTAAAAATAATCAAATTGATTTAAAATAATCATAAGTACCTGATGAGAAGAAAATGTATTCCAATAACTAATTTGATGATTTCTTTTTTCACATTTCCATTGTGAAATTTTGTTTTCACATTGTTGGAAATATGTCTCATGCTAAAATGATAGAAAAAATTGGGTGGGGATGGCCGAATTATATTATTATATATTCACTACTTCTTTTATAACATGATAATAATATGAAATTTGGAATATCACATACCTATAAGTGATATGAACATGTAGAAATGATATAAAATTACACCATGTGTGAATATTATGGTTCTAAACTATTGAAAATTCCAGTGGAAGAAGACATCTATTTCCCTCTTGAATGCATGTAATCAAGAGAAACAAATTATACTTTAACTATAGAAAAGTTTCATCCAATTGTACAAATTAATAGTGGTGAGGGAATACTAAGATGCATGGAACGAATTCCAAAAATATCTGAATAAATTTAAATTTTTCTGCAAAGATAGGATTTTTTACTACATGATCATCTATTCCAAATTGATAAAAAAAACCTGACCAATTTAAACCAATATCTCAATCCAATATGTAAACACATTAAATAATGTTTACAAATCACCATTATCAATTTCAATAGCTTTCTTCATTGCAATAAACACCTTATTATATGATACTTTATATCCGTACTCACTCTCCATGAATTATTGTATTAAGTCAACACAAGAATCCTGATCAACTATAATCCTAAAAATAATAATATAACATATGAATTCTAAGTCCATGTGTCTATGATCTTGAGTCAGAATTACGTTTACACCAAGATAACCAAATTGAGTTTCCCGATTAATAAATTGAACTGTTTGGGTCATGTATTCTCAGGGATATGAGTGTCAGTGGACACATATAATGTAAAAATCATGGTATCCTAGAAGAATCATAATAATTCCTAATATATTTGAGTATTATTTGATTTAGATGGTTATTAGTGATGTTTTATCTAGGATTTCTCCTTTTTGGAAACACCAATATCGGGGCTGACCAAGAAAGGGGTGAAGGTTGTTTGGTCTGACACTTGTGAGGAAGCTTTTTATGAAGTGAAATGTAGGATAACCTCAACACCTACCCTCACATTACCAATGTATTTAAATCATATACCATGTTCTATGATGCATCTGGAGTTATACTCAAAGTAGTTTTAATGAAGGAGGATCACATGGTTCATTATGGATCTAGGAATAAAAGATTGAATTAAAGGAATTACCCTACTCATGATATATAGTTAGCAAGAGTAGTACATGCCTTGAGATGTTGGATACACTATGTCATGGGAGAGAGGTTTTTGGTACACATGGACCATAAAAGCCTTAGGTACATCATTTCCCAGTGAGAAATGAACCTTCAGTAGAGGAGGTGGATCGAGTATCTACAGTCTTCGAAATTAGAATTGTCTTATACCCCAGGAAAAGGAAACATCATTGTAGAAACATTGAGACCAAAGACAATGATAGTGGTAGTATGGGATTCTTTTGATGAGTGGTGTATTATGTCCCTTTTTTCAGACTTGCATCTAAATTATCATGAGTCTTAGGTATGGGTTTATTTGACTTCGGCATCTGTTATACCCATGTTTTTGGACCAGATGATGACTGAGAAGTTGTCTAATCAAGATGGATTCGTTTTGGGAGGCTACTTATATAGTGTGGAGACACCATTAGGATGGTCTCTTAGTATTATAATTTCTTTTAATTTTCATGGATGAGTATGGGTTCCTATGGGCTTACATGAGTATTTTATGAGGGAGTTTCGTGATTATAGATGGGCGGTTCATGATAGTTTAAAAAAGATGTATTATGATCTCCATAGGCAATATTGGTTTTTAAGAATGAAAAAGTAGGTGGAAAGTATCAAGGATAGATTATTTACTTGTCAGTTTGTGAAAGTTGAACATCATAGTCTAGATGGGATTTGTCAACCTTTTCCACCTCTTGAGTGGAAATGGGATGATGTCACAATTGGTTTTGTGATAGGATTACCCAAGAGAACCCATAATAATGATGTTGTATGAGTGATTTTGGATCAAATGAATATGGTATCTCAATACTTACCTATCAGGGAAACCATCATAGTTGATGACCTGAGTAGTCTTTACATGCTTGAGGTGGTTCGGTTCTATAGTTTTTCGTGTAGTATCATTATAGATAGAGATCCTCATTTCAAATCATCTTTCTAGTAAGGTCTTAAGAATTCACTAGGATCATGAGTTCTCTTAAGAAAAACCCATCATCCATAGACCAATGGTCAAACTTAGTAGACAATACAGGTTTTTCAGGATATTTTATGAGCTTATGTTTTTTATTTTTTTGGTTTCTGGTAGAAATGAATGGCACTCGTAGAGTTTGAATATCACAACATCTTCCAAGAATCGATCCAAATGGAATGTTTTCCTGCCTTGTATTGTAGGTCATGATGTTAGCCTAATTATTGGATGAAGATAGGTGAGTCAGCACTTATTGGGCCTAGTTTTATAAAGGATACATCTGTGTTGGTTTAGTTGATCAAAAAGTGGTTGGTGACTATGAAAAGTAGAAGAAATCATATAATATCCATCAGATAATACCTTTTGAATTTGAGGTTGATCATCATGTTTTCTTTCAATTTCTTCCTAGACTGGGGAAAGGCTATATCTAGAAACAGGTACTGATAGAACCTCGGTTTTTTGGTCCATTTGAAATAGTGGAAAGGGTTGGTCTAGTTTCATACAACTTATCCCTTCCACAGAACTATAGTTCCATGTGAAAAAATGTTCTATGTGTCAAATATACATTGATATCATCCCAACCCTAACCATGTAATAGATGTATAAGATGTAGAGATTTGTACAGATGCATCATTTGAGTACCATCTGGTATGGGTATTGGATCATAGTTAGAAATATCTTCAGGGTAGTACTATACTATTGGTTTGATTGTAGTGGAAGCATGAGAGAGTTCAATAGGGGACCCGGGAGAGGGAGTTTGACATGAAATCATAGTGGCCAAACTTGTTCACTAAGACCTCATAGTTAATACTGGAGTATCTTGATGATGATTTGTTATAAGATACAGAGGATTCATGATCTCATCTTTTTCAAGGTATGTCTCCCAATGGGTTCTTTTTTTGAGCCTGGGTGGTCAAGTCATGTTCAGATAAGGATAGCCTTATTGGGGAAAATGATCTAATGTTCAATGATGTATGCTTTTTTGAGATAATGGATTTTGAGTATAAATGGGTAAGTGTTAACATGGGTTCTTGATATGTTGAGAAACATTGAAAGGGGTTTTGTTGGTTTAAAGGGATATGGAGTAAAACAATATAAAAACATTTCATCTCCATGTAATGGTATTTCACATAATGTAATGTTCTAATAGTTTTAATAAAATAAATCTTAGGTGACACATGTTTTTGTGTATTACATTTAAATGATTTAAATGATGTGTAACTACATTACATGTTATGTAATTCCCCAACCTACTATTTTAAACATAAAGTGTAGGTAAATTCAATTTTTTTTCAATATGATATCTTCTCCCCTCGACCATAGGGCATTGTCTAAAAACAATTGGGGTGTCATACACACTTATAAACATCTTGTTTTAGTGAGAAATCCCTATTAAACCTTTTTGGGTACATTTTCCCCTTCTCTCCCTTCTATTCCAACAATTTCAATGAAATCCTTTGACCGATTCAATTATTGGTTTTGATAAGGATATACCAAGATCTAGAATCCTTGTTTCAATCATCCACACTGTCTTCTTCAGGGGATCTTTCTGTTGGAAGCATTTTTTGATCATCGGTTTTAGGTAGGGGTCTAAACCTTAACATTATAGTTTGATAATTTCCATGTTTATGGAATGTTGTGGTTGAAACAACATAATGTGCACCAAAATAAATTAAATAAATGAAATATATTATTCCGCAACACTTTTTTTTGAATTGGATTTTGATCTGGATTTTTTTTTGCCCATTTGGTAAGAGGACCTTGAATATAATTTAACTAGATAATGGTTTAAAGTTTCTTTAGCATGACATGTGGCCTAGGGTGATTCCTTATGGTATAATCCCTCAATTTCATCTTATTTCTTATCGATAAAAGTGTTAATAAATTGTGAATTAAATTGAATGGTGAATATGAAATAATAATGGTAATTTCAATAATTGATAATTGAGAATTTTGATGTGATATTATGATATCTGTGTTATATGACTAGAATTGTGTGTCATGTTGTAATGCTTATATATCAGGATCAGCCCTGGAAAATGAACACATATATATTCTATAATGCTGATATTGAGTGGGCTTGGCCTAGTCTCATGATGTAATGATTATAGAGGGATGGATATGACTAGTCCCAAGGTGTAATGATTATAGGGATTTAACTTAGATTCTATAATGAATATAGGGATTTGACCCAGATTGTTGTTACAATTCCAGAGTTATATAGTAGTGGTTGGCATGGTTTTAAGACATTCTTAGATATATTCTAGAATATCATGGACGAAACTTATTTACCTTGGATATATTGTTTTTGGATGGCATGGTTGTATGACATTCTCAGATATATTTTGGCACAAAGGTGAAGCAGGTTGTTGTTGTATTTTATTAATTATTGAATTAATTAATAAACATGTTTATCACTTTATTGAATACAAGTCTTACCATACTTTATCTTATTTACATGGTGGTGTTGACCTACTGAGTTTTACTGACACCCTATTTGGGCCACTGTTTGCAACCCAAGATGGTTATGTGGATGTAGGTTTGGACAAGGTCAAAGGACCTTAAAGTTGATTTCTTGTTTGTTGATGGGATGGATTTTTGTGAAAGGTCCGACGTGGGGTTTGGGATGAGGGACCATTGAGTATATATTTGACACTCCTAGTATTTTACTTTTATTGTTTGTAGAATGAAATTTAGTTACATTCAAACGCATCATAACATTGTTCCTAATTATTTTTTGGATTAGTCATATACTATTTATTTATGTCTTCCACTATGTTTATACATTGATCTCTTTAGTTTGTAAAGTTTATTTTCGTCTTCTATGATACTTCATATTAGGGGGTATAGTATCCCCGCTATACATTTCACGCCATACTACTAGTCAATAGCCTCTGGTGTATAGGGAGGCGTTGTTGAGGTCTCATAACCAACCCTTTTTGGCCACATGAGAGAGTGCTAGATCATGGGACGTTACACATGATGTTAAATTGTATGACTCAATGTACCAATCACATAATGTTAAATTGTGTGATACATCATCCTATCCATATGAAATTAAATTGTAGATCCAACATCCTCATCATATGATTTTAAACTACTTCTCTAACATCCTCACTATATGATGTTAAATTATGTGTCAAATTTCCTCACTTTATGATTTAAATATGTGTCTATCATCCTTATTGAATGGCCTAAAACTATGAGGCATCTTATGTCCTTTTAAAAGAATCCATTTTTTTGTTTGTCACCAACCACATTGTTTATGTTATTTTTCCATTTCTCAACATATGATATATTTCTCCCCCTAGAAAGAAATTTTCACAATTATTCACACCGATTATCCTACCCAATCTGATCAAATCCCTGCTGGAATAATTCAAAGATGGTTGAGATCCATTTGAACAATCCATCACTTGATGTAACAACCCATGAAATTACAATATTTTCACTTCTAAATAAATTTAATATATTCTATAGCTTATAATACATGAAAGTATGAGTTATCTTGCATTACATGTAAGAACGAGTTTTACGAAACAAAAAAAATATTAATATAATATTATTATCTTATATAATAATATTTATCCTAATAGTTTAAAAGACTAATATGAATAGTATTAACCAAATTATAAAATTTAGGTATATTCCATGTAATTTTAATAGTCATATCATGTTTTTTATACAATTATATAAGATGAAATCAAATTCTATGCCTAAAAACTAATTTTTTCAAAATGGTATTTTTACCACTATTTAATAACATAACTATTTTAAAAATATATTTTGTAAATTTTATAAATTTTATTTTCCAAAATAAATTTCATTTATTAATATGTAATTTCAAAATGAGCTTTCGATGAATTTTTGGTATTTTTATGAGAAGTATTATTTTCTGATGAATGGTCAAAAATATTGTATTGTAGTAAAAATTTACCTTATTTTTTAAAATAATTATTTTATTTTAAATTTATTTTTTAAAGTAAAAATAGATCAATAATAAATATATTAATCCAATTTATGCCACTTTTGTGAATTTAATTTGAAAAAACGCACTTAACTGTTGTAATAAGTTTTACATTTAGAGTCTAATAGGGTTAACTTAATTTTTGGATATTATGAATAGTAACTTTTTAATTTTTTATTTACCACGATTAAGGGTAAATCAAGGAGTTAAAGGTAAAAATAATATTATTAATGAAATATAATTACCTTAATACTTGTAATAATTTCATTGGATGAGTGGATTTAAACCAAACCATCCATGGTACATAATTATAACCTTTTAAGCCACCTGATTTAGAATATGACATTTATTATATTTTATTTAAAGAAGTGTTAAAAATGCCAAACTCTAATTTTAATAAATATACCATATTTAATATAGGGTTATACATAATATAAATTTGACTATAAATATTCATTTTAAAGAAAAGAAATCATTCTTTATTATGTAAATTCATCTTTAATTTTTAGGAAATAAATAATTACCTTAATGACTTATTGAATGATGATGAAGTAATAGTTTAATTAATGAAATATAAAATAAATGATGTCAAATATTTAAAAATAAATATATTTTTTCATAATTAATGAAATCCTTGATTTTAATAGATACATTTTTCATGTTACTGATATAAAAGAAGTGTTGGTTTTAAGATGTCATGTTTTTATGAAATTTTTAAAAAGACAAATAATGAATAGTATCAAAATTCACAAAAAGGATACTTTAAAGTAAATAATATTTTATTAAATGGTATAAAATTAATAAAAAAATAAAATTAAGTTTGATGATTAGAATAAAGTTAAATTAGTCATCAATGGTCTAATTGGGGTTCGTTTGGCATTTTATAGTTTCTATATTAACCATAATGTGTAAAAATCCAATGTTCTCACAGTAAGAGTTAAAGGGTTCAACTATGGGTTAAATCCAAAATATTAGATTAATAATATGACCTAAACATATATAAAAATAATTGATTGAGAGGATTTAAACACATTCTCATGTTATCATAAAAATAAATTACTTTTTAGATATTTAAAATCTAAAATCAATTTATACTAATTTAATATTTTAAAGTATTCAAGAGTGCCCCTATCCTCTCTTAAAAAATGGCACATCCTCCATCACTTTATGACACCACTATGAGCATTCCTTCCCAACCAAACTCTACCAATTTATCCTCCTTCCATAATTATAATTGTTTTGGAGGTCATGGTCTTCCATTAAGACCACACTTACTTTCCCTTTTTGGAGATCCGGAAGGATGTTTTCTTAAGAAGAGGTAATCATCTTTACCGACTCATCCATGTTCATTTCATATTAAACTTCATAATCATGTGATGTTTCCATAATAATTATGTGACAACCATATTCTTGCATATCTAGCCTATGGAAAACAAAAGCATCACGCATGCGTACATGCGGTTTATCGTCGCCACTCCATGGTGTCTTTTTTTTCATCACCACTTTATTTGGATGGGTATAATTATGGGAATAATGGATCTAAATAATAAATATTATGGTATATTGAATCTTTATATTTAATATACCATCAAATTCCTTACGACTTTATTATTATAAGGACGGTATCGTCGCTCGTGCGTACGTATGACCTACACTCTCCACGATGCAATGAGATTCTTCTTCCATGTTAACCATTCAAGAATGATTTTAAAATTTATATAATGAATAAATATGAAATATATGTCATACTGAATCTATTGGAATAATATATATGTATATATATATTTCATATACCTTAATCCATTCAATACAATAACAAAAATGGAAACAACGTTCATGGGTACAATGTCCTACGGTCTCCATGAACTGTGTATTTCATTTCATATATATATATTATATATATTTTTATAATGAATATATATGATATATAAAGCATTTTTTACATTTTTTATGTAATTCAATCTTGATATATGTAATATCATCAAGAATAACCAGTCAAAACACGTACGATAAACAAAGCGGTTATTTCCCAAAACATTTCTTTAACTTGGAATTGTCAATAAAAAGGTATTATAAATTCATAAATGAATCATATATGATATAATAAATATGAAAAATGTTTAGATATTTTTTAAAAAAATTCTTAAAATAATTATAGAAGAGTTTAAACAATATTTGACTTAATGAAACATAAGGTAAGGGGTTTCTCGTCTCACTTTCTCTTCTGTGAGATATATGCCTTATTCACCAATTATTCTTGTTGTGTGGTGTACATAATAATATTTAGACATGTTATATCATGAATCTAATTATTCTAAAGATATTATAATTTTCATTAATTTTATTCATTCTTGGGTATTATAGTTCTAATGATTCAAACTCGTATGGGACACTTTAAATGTTTTAAAATTATTTTCCTAAAGGATATTTGAAAGAAATAATTCAAATTATTTTCATCCATGTCCATTTTTCTGAAAAATGATTTGAAAAAAAACGCCTTTATTATAAAAAATTTTAAATTATTTTTACTCGGGTTCAAATTTTTATAAAATAGTGTGAATGGAATATTTTTGTTATTTTCCAAATGAGGTATTTTAGGGATTTTTCAACAAAAATATTGAAGGAATGTTTTTATAAACATATACAGCCTGATCAGGTTTTACCACCATCATAATGACTTTATGTTTTGAAACCTCAATTACGTTTTTAAAAAATTCATTTCAAATAAAATTTTTTCTTTAAAAATGAGTGTCTTTTAAATTAATTTTTTCAAATTAAAGATTTTATTTTTCACATGAAATTTATTTTGATTTTATTAGAGTATTGTCATATATTTAATTATTCTTGTTGAATAATATTATTATTTTAGGTTGATATAATATGATATCATTTACCATATCTAATTGAATGGTTTAGGTTTGGTTTATCTGTGGATGTGCTATTTTGATACCACTCATTGGTTATGGTTAAAATATCCACATTTTATATGCTGGTTTTTCAGTATGAATGTTTATGTTTCTAATGATTCTCCCCATTAATATGTGGAATGCATTGTACATATTATGTTATGGGTGGAGCCCACTATATCCCATAATGCATCGGTAAGTCTCATGAGAAAAACTAGATATATATTTGGCTGAGGTCTTACAAATATATTTTCAGATGTCTAGGTAAAGGCCTTGACGGTATGTTTTAGATTTCCTGCCTTATAAATTCCATCATTTTGAGTTTATTTATTGATTTCTATGTGATTATTCGATAAGTATAACATCCATGGTAAATATTATTAGATCATTTTATTAATTAAATTGAATGTGTTTCAGTTATTTACCTTTCCATATTATTGTTGATTTCATATTTACTCTTAGATTCCACGGTATTCTTACCCTTACTGAGCGTTGGAGCTCCCCCATTTCATATGTTTAATTTTCCTTAGGATGCCATGATGAGTATTATGACAGATATTTAGGGTTAATATAGGATAATAATGGTGTTCCCAAAGGATTTTCTATGTTGTGTTCTATGTTTTAAATTGTAGTGTAAGGTTTATGTATGTAATTTAGCTTCCAAAACTACTAAACATATCATTCCTTTGGGATTTTACACTTGTACCTATGCTAATGTAAAATGTAAGGCACTGACTCTAGGATACTCGGATTGGTGTTTTTATACTCCATACCCATACATCATGTGTGTCTTTATTGGGATCCTCGTCCTCCTCCATGCCTAAACGATTCATCCTTGATTGCAAGGTCTCATACCACATTGTCTCACCTACCATCCACAGAACACAACCTGGAGGACTTTAGATGAAATTTTGAGATTGTTCATGTGTTTCACACAAGGTTAGAGTTCGACCCTCATTTCTGTGTCCCTATCCCCATCAAAATAATAATGGATTATGTCTTTCAAACAAAGTGATCAGTTATCCTACATCGTCACACCACCCCCACTGCGTTCCAATTCTTGGGAATTTTAGTCATGATCCTCCCTCAATTTGGGTAAAATGTAATGCCCTTTGTGTTAACCCATTCATAAACTAGATCATGTTTGAAATGAAAGTTAGTTATTTAGAGGGTTACCTTCTCCATCCACATCCCCTCTCATCCCAAATACTCTTGATGGTCAGTTGAAAAATTTAGGCCTCGATTTTTTTACTATTTTTAGAAACTCTTATATAAATAATCAATCACATGGTCATCCCATATTTCTCACACTATTCATGACTCAAGTGGGCTCAGGGATTGGTCATTATTTTCCTCATGAGTATGTTTGAAGCATGATAATAAAATGAAATGAAATAAACAGGGTTGAGAATGCATAAATTTAAAATAAATAAACTTATGTTATGGTGGGTCATCTTCATATTGAATCCTATACTAAAAAAATTACCCTAAGGAATGACCCATGTGACTGAGTGTTTGAGCCCAATAAACCTATTTTGAGTATCATACGGTGTCAAATGCCTCCCACTAGGTCGGCCACCTCTTCCACAAATTTAGGACAGACTTCAGACACCTTATTCTGCACTTGATCCCATACATCACAACATTCTTTTTCCAAGGATTCCACCACTTCCACTTTAGCCTCACCTTCTGCCAACTTGTCCCTCAAGAGGCTGATGGTATCAGCTTGAATAGTAGTAATGGAAACTTTTTTCTACTCCAACCCTTTTAATTATAAGATCTCATCCTTATCTACCTAAAGCACCCAGGATTCCTCATCCATATGATTTTCTAGGAAATATCAATCAATTTCCATTAGGGATGTTCCCTCTAGATGAGGAAGTATCAAGATCGTATATGAAGGCTGTTGGAGTCCACCCCATTGGTCCCTATGCTATCTAGCCAATAGAAGAGAGATCCCACCTAGTTTGGCAGGTCATTCATTGGGGTGTATGTGATAAAGTTCTACTTGTAATTCAACACCATGAAACAAATGACCCAATGATCCTCAGCAACATCTGATCTAGATTCCTCGAAGTTATTGGGAATTTGGGGCTAATAAGGAGGAAATACTACCAACATGTCCATGGTTGAATTATCTGTGGTATTTTCCTTAGGAAGGATTAAATCCATTTCTATAGTAAACTGATATACACCAGCCCCCTCACCTATAGTAGAAGTCCCAACTACCTCATGTGGAACCTCAAATGTAGGATCATCCATTGTAGCCTCCTCAATCACTTCAATTGATGATATGATATTTACCACCTCTGTTGAGTCCTTAGCTCTCATAGTCTCCATTGATGGAAAATCTAGGGTATGAATGTCCAATGTAGCCTCCCCAGTCACTCCACCTCCTTGCTTAATTGTTTCCACCTCCATTGAGGATTCATCTCAAATAGTTAGCTTTGATGGTTCCTCTCTAATTTTCATAGCTACCAAATCCCCCAAAACTAGCCCCATGATGGGCACCGTCTCAACCCATTCCACAAATGAAATTATATCAACAATCCCTTAAAATAGAACCTCTATGGTTGGTCTAATTTCCATGGGATCTCGGTCCATTTCTGATGGGTGAGTGGCACCCAATCTCACCACTTTGACCTCTAGATCCTCTGAATTGGATATCAATGATGGTAGCTAGTCCCTAAGCATAGGTAAAACCTCTATTTAATCATTAGTCAATAAAATGAAGAAATGAAAAGTAGGACAATAAAAATTGAAAAGGTTAAAATTCTTACATGAATAGTATAACCCAATGAAGATCATAAAAAGGTTCATAGGAAATCCCCCTAAAGATGGCATTCCCACATCAGTCAACACCTCAGTGACAATGGCCACTTCACCTGGCGGTTGGCCTCCTATGAACACAACCTCAAAGAGGGGACCCATAATCATCCCTTCAAGGTTTGATACTCCCTTGACCTCTTCACAAGTTCCAGTGAGAACTTACCTCTATTTCGTTCTCATAAATTCCAACACAAGTACAAGTAGAGTTGGAAAATGTTTTTTGGGGTTTGGTGGTTTCCAAAACACATGGGATTAGAATATTTACCTAATCTATGGTTGGGACCCATTCCATAAGAGGATCCTAGTAGTCATTTCTCCCCATAGAATCATCTAAATTTCCCAGAAGATGTGCAAAACCATCTAATTCACCCATTGAGAGATTTTTGGGGAGGTCGTGCCTAATATCACAATCACTGAGGTTCTTATAGAACTTTTAGTAACTTTTGATTGGACCCAATCCTCCATCCCTCTTGTGAATTTCACATCCTCATCCCAATACAGGTGAAATCCAACCCTAGCATGACCCCTAACAATGAGGAATATCCCCTCTCTTTTGATATGTCACCACATTTTACGAAGGGTGTTGATCTTTACGAAGAACCTCAAGCTCTCCCAAGAGTCTGGATAGACCACATTGGTAGTGATATACATATGGTGAAATCACATCCATAAAACTTAGACCAATGTCTTATGGACCACCCAAAGTGTTTTCCTTCATCCATGGATTGTTTTCTATGAGCGTTCATCTTGATAATACTCATCTCCCTATGGCCTTCACCTATATAGGGTTTTGGATTTCCTACTTTGAAGTTACCACATATTTTCCCACTAGGCCAACCCTGCCTCCATGGCTTTCTCCAACTTCCATTTATCCTTGAACCCATAGTTTTGGGGCATCTCCTTCGTTATCCTAGGTGGTTCAGTTCCTCAGCATCTCTTTGGGATATATGGTCTCCCAAATTTAATCATAATCATTGAACATGTGACAGATTGTTCTCAGGACAGGGTGTTGGAACTCTTAGATAATATTTGTGAATACCTTTTTGGGAAACCATTTAAAAAAAACGAACTGTATTATGAACCAATATGGATTGTACAGCTCATAGATCGCCTTATAGTGGACCACTTCATATTTATCTATGGACCACTCTATATTTAAACCATTCACCCTACCCCACCTAAGAAATATCCAGACCACTACTTGAATTTTATGTCTCTCATCCCCAAATTATACTCATCCTCCCCTTGAACTAAACTATGAAACACCCTCTCATGGGATGGAATCTTCATATAGTCCACCAACATGTTCTCTATGGGGATAAATTAATCATACATATGTCATGGGATTGGGATCCCAATAATATGGTAAAGAAACCAAAAGCTAATTTATACCTTTCCATGGTGCAAATGAATTATGTTGGTCCCTAGTGACCACTTTCTCTGTAGCTCTGACATTATACCCAGGTGGTGGTAGATGTGGAACTGTAAGGATCATGAAGCCTCATAATGTGCTTCCCTCTCCAGTACAACCTAAAACACAACACAAGATTGGAAGGGTCAATAATCTCCGGAACATACATCTATGATGTTTCCATCCTAAAACAGATCCTAGCAATTTTTTCATCCCTTGGGTGGGTCCCCCATACCGACCATGAGAATCATATTAATTCATCCCCATTGATGATATTGAATTGGTTCTTGAAACTTTTCACATTTAGAGACCCATGATCCATTATTATGTGTCCTCTAGAAGCCCTCTGCCATTAGTATATTCCAAGAATGATCTTGAACCTGTAGATGAGCTTGTCGCATCTCACATTAGGGACAGATATTTCATGCCTCATCCCAAATCCATAAATTAGAAACATCTTTCAAAGAGGGTATTCATACTACATATAAATTAGTAGTGTAGTGAGTGATTCATGGTTTGATGCACTATGGATTCTATCCCCAATTATTATGTTCTCATACATCTATTCTTGATGAGTAGCATCACTGTTTGAACCTTCTATGACCATTTTTCATAGAATTTTATGGTTTTCTGAGATTTTTTTGTGAATATCTGCTCACGATGGTCATGTTCATAGATGTTATCTCTTGGAGGTTGGGTTTATAGAGTGGTGTTCGTAAAGTAGTGTTTGTGATAGTATTTTTATGATGTTTTTTAGGTATGAAAGCAATGGGGATTGAAATCTCAAATCACTCGTAAATGGCATGACCCTCATTACTACAGTCCTTGGGTATTTCTATTCATGAAATGATCATGGACTCCCCCAAGGTTCCCCAATTCTATTTATTGGTTCATGAACACTCAGGGATTTTGAACAAGCATTGTAACGGTTCTTCATTAATGAGAGATAATTTCATTTTTTTCATCACTTTCCCCAAAGCATATTACTCTCCATCACAATTGGATCCAATTTTGAGGGGGGAATTTGTTTATTTTGAAATAAACATGTTATGAGAGTGTCTGAGGAAGGAATGATTGGTTTGGAGTGAATCTAGGGTAAAATAAAGAAATAAATCTTAGAAGATATATTCATGAATATCCCTTCCATTGTGAGTAATTGTCACTTGTAGAGGTCCCATCAATGTGTATGGTTTATGGTGACCTTTGTGTAGTGTCATTTGGGTTCACCCAGCCCCATACATTCGTAAATCCTATAAATATTCTCAATAATATATTTTCTCACAAAAAAACAACTCGACATCTATTGTGCCTATAAATACCCCTTTAAGTATGAATTTCAAGGGGACACAACTTATTGAAATCATTGAGAAGATTTGAGTTCGTGATACTCTTGAACTCCATGAGTGAAATAAAAGATGGATACCCCATGGCATTTATCCTTAAAAAACTATATCCCTTGGGTTCTTGAGAATATAATCCCATAGTGGATATTCCTTTTACAAATTTCATGTCCTTCAAGGAGGAAAAAAGTATTTTTGGAATTTGGGGCTTCATGAGGAACCTATCCTTCGAAAACCAACCCCATGTGATCTATGAATTTACCCTGAGGTAGGGTCACACTGTTTCATAGATAATAATCCTTCATAATATAGATGATATTTTTTAAGCCCCAAACTTCATAAAGAACCTTCTTTGGACCTCTCTATGGAACATCATTTCAACTGACCCCCTTTCATGAAAGTCATGTTCTCGGTCCCTCATACCAAATCGGAAATGGTTTAGTTGTACATTGAGTCCCTGTGTTTCTAGTGCCACCCACTTTTATGTCCTCCAACTTTACTCCATGTGTGGTTTTGGACTCCATAATACCTATTTATTCTAATAATGGGTACCCTAATTACTATCACTTTTAATCATAGACCCCCAAAAGTCGGGTCTTTGGATTGACACTCCTCTGTAGTATAGTTGATCTTTTGTTCTTCCTAGAGGCACTTGAGCGGTGGTCCAATAATACATAGAGATTAAATCTTCAAAGAAAATTGTGCATCTGTCTTGGTTTGGGTTCCTAATGCTAGATCTTCCTCTTGGAATAACAGGACCCCCCTTGATTAGTGATACCTCCCACATCCAATCTATATAACATAAAATTTCATAAGTTCCCATCATAGTCGCCTGACATTAAACAACATGATAACTTCCCCAACACATGACATAAACTATAGCCTTACCTTGTGTGGAGAGAAAAGGATTACCTATGTATTAATCACATGTTTTTACCCCACACCTCTTAACTTGTGTATTAAAAAAAGGATTCCCTATATATGATCATCAAGGGATGGCACCTTCTCTCCCACCATGGGATGAAACTCCACCCTTAAGGATGAAACATTCACACCTTGGAAGATTTCATGTGTAAGACGAACAATATCCCACCCCACTAGTGGATGAGGCACCCATAATGAGAAATTTTCACATGTAATACCCTAATTCTCCTTATTTCTTAACATGAGCATCCCTACCACATGACGTTAAGCTTCCTAGACCAGTCCTGTCACACAACCTTAAACTGTGGCATCAGACTACGTTGGTTTTGGTCCCTGTAACCTAAAAATGGTATAAAGGAGACCTACCTGAGGGTCAATTATAACATCATCCCATGTTTAGAAACATCCCTCATAGGAACAAACACCAAAGGATCCATCTCAATTGGACATTCTGAAATTTCTCCACTAGTTGTTAAACTCATGTTCAATCTGTCTCAATTGGACGTTTGAATTCATCATCCTAGTGTGAAATCCCCCTCATAGGGACATACTCCAATGATTCGTATCAATAGGATGTTTTGATCTATATCCACAAGATGTTAAACTTGTTCCATTATTGGTCTCAATAGAATTTCCAGATCTATCTCTATAGGGTATTAAACTCGTGACTCGATTTGTCTTGATAGGACATTCTAGTTTGTTCCCACAAGACATTAAACATGTTCCCAACCTGTCCCTACAAGTCATTTAACCTACACCCGACCTATACCTATAATACATTAACCATGTTCCCATCTTTATAAGAAATTAAACTAACGACCTTATCCATAATCCCTACCTCATACAATAAATGTGGGATGCTTGAGGAAAAATCTGTGTATGTCTTACGCCCATGGAATCAATTACGTCGTGATTGACATGGGATACCTCAGGATCCACACTAATGATTCTACACATGATATTCCATCTAAAAGAGGAAGAATTTATAGGTTCACAATGTACGAGATGTCCAGACATGACCGAATGTGCCTATTGTGACTACTCACACTGACCGAAGGTTGCTACCCTGTCGGGATAGAAACACTATAATTAGCAGCCCTCCGAATTGAGATGTCACCAGGAATGAGTTACATGAACATGAATTAATATATTATGGAGACCCACACTATGCAAAGAACTCCAAAGAGGAATCAATGGGAGGAGCAACTGACTTCTGATCATTATGTTCTGGTCAAGGAGAAAAAGTCACCAATAAAAGTGATGAAAGTCCTCGAACATTAGAAAGTTGGGATGGAGGACAACATATTCAATGCACGATGTGATGGTGGCCCCAGTGAAAGTGTTAGGAACGTATACAACACAATAATATGTAAAAATACCATAGAAAAATTTCTAAATCATAAAAAATATAAACAACCCAAATAATTATAAAATACCAAATACCGCAAATATAAATCATAAAATTATAAAAAATCAATAATATATTATATTACTTTAAACTAAACAATATAACATATCAACTAAAATTTATAAAAAGTAATATCAAATTTACAATAAATATTAACTCAGCAAAATAAATAAAATAATAAATTAAACTAAAAATACCAACTACTAGAATAGTACTTTTAGTTGGAAATTACTAACAATTGGAAAAATAATATAATTTATGTAATGTAATAATATATATATATATTAATAATATATTAATTAGAAAAAAATAATTTATTAATAATATGTTGATTACAATGTAATAATATTTTAATATTCAAATATCAATGAAATAATATTTTATTTATAACTTAATTATATATATAGATTATACAATGAAATAATTTACAAATTAATGTTATTGATAAAAAAATTGGTAATTAATATTTAAATTAAATTTCAATTTCAATTTAAATATTATTTACAAAAATTAATTTATTATCATATATCAAATTTAATTATTTCATCGAATGGTTTTATTAAATTAAAATAATTAATAAATAGTAAATTTAGGTTACTTAAAATATTAAGTTATTATTAAGTTACTACTTAATTTAAATTCTATATAATGAAATAATATTTTAATTTGAAAAGTAGTAATAAATTGATAAATAATAAATTTTATACAATGATATATATATATATATATTAATAATATATTAAATAGAATGTAATGATATATTGATATATTAATTACAAGAAATATAATTTTATTGACAATGTAATAGTATATTAAAATATAAACATATGTTTCTTAAACAATCAAATAATACACGCACACGTAATGAAATAATTAACAAATGGAAGTCTCTTATGAATAAAAAACTACTAATTAATATTTAAATTAAATTTCTATTTTTATTTTATTTATACAATATACTTAGTATAATATCAATTATCAAATTTAATTATTTGAAGTAATTTTTTTATCAATCGTAATTAATTAAATAACTATTAATTTAGTTAACCTAAAATATTAACTTTATATTAACTAACTAATTAATATATATTTTTACTCACACAATATTAAATTTATTTAAAAATAAAAAATTAATTTACAGATGATATATTTTCTTCCAATTAAATAATATATAATAATAATAATACAATGATATATTAATAATATATCATTCAAATATGTTTCTTGTTATATTAAAATTCTATAATATATTTATAGATTAATAAATTAATGTATTAATGTAGATTACTATATTAATTACAATGTTATGATATATTAATATATATATATATACATATATATATATGTATATGTATATATATATTTGGTACATCCTCAAGTGTAGCACACATGTTACAAGAAAATTCACAAATAAACTCGGCCAGAGGTCTAAACCCTACAACCATACCCCAAACCCCCACCTAACCCTACCACCCCAAAAAATCGCAGGGTGGATATATTAATATATATTTATATTGTATTTTTTTATGAATATATTAATTACACAGTCGTCAATTAATTTAGAAATATATTTCATAGTATTAAAATATATTCCTTTATATATAAACACAATATTTTATGAAAATATTTTTAAAGTACCACAACTTTAAAAACCACAACTGTAATATTGTATGCAATTTCATTATATGAAAATTCCACAACTTTATTTCAATTTAAAAAAATACCACAAATGAATTTTAATTGTTGCAATGAATTCAAATAATTAAAATAACAGACTTTTGAGTTTCACAGATAGTAAAATCATGAATGGGTCTTAGAGAACCACTTATCCACAACTGGATTGCAATTAATTCAATTTATTCAAATAGATAAAATACCTCTCATTGGAGTATTAAGGATGGTATTTATGAAAATGGGGATTTGTAAACCGATTAGAAAGACTGGTGTTGTGGAAGACCTGTAACCTTCAGAGGAATATTTTAAGACTGTATGGTTTGTGGAAGACGGTAATCCATATAGAATACTTGTATGCTTCACAGTAGACTAATATTAATGACCATGGATGAATATATGACTCATATAAGATAGATATTGATTAGAATAATTTGAATATCAATTTGAGGAATGTGAAGTGGTAGTAGGATTTTAGGGTGTTAATGGATGATGGGAGAATAAAAGGGTGGCTGGATGATGGAAGATTAAAATTGAGCCTATATTAGAGGTTTCAGTGGGGACGAAAGAGAAGAATATGGGAGTATAATATGGGAAATTAAATGGGAAATGATGTGTCCAAAAAAATTTACTAGAAGATGAGAGAAAGGAAATATTTAATAAAATTCCTTCTTCGTGTAATTTTAAATAAAGGATCACTATTATAAAGTGCATTCTTATGAAATATTTTAAAGAAGGTGCTTTGTAAATTATCATATTCAAAGATAATAGGTAATGGAAGGAACTTTCTTGAAAGGATCACTACCAAAAGTATTTTCAATGAAGTCACTTTACGGGAAAGTGATTTCTATCCATTACTAAACAAAAAAATAGCCGTAGAATGGTAAATTATTTTCCTTATACAATAATTAAGGAATATATTTTTATATTCTTATTATATATGGAAAACGTCCCTACCAACTCCTCCATAATTACCATTCAATCACTTATGTGGGCTCTCATTATTGATAAATCATGGAGATATTTACCTTTTTCACCCAAAAGAGATGAAATTGATAGGGATAAAGGTGGATTTCACACTAAAAAACTCCTTTGTAGAAGAAAATACAGATCACTAGAGGTGGTTTCTACCACAAAAATATATTAGTAGTGGGAAACAAACTAATTTTATATAATTATATTCATTTTATTATTATGATTTATAAACACATCATATATATAGGGATACAAATGTATAATAAATCAATCAATATAAAAATAAATAGAAATAAAAGTCCACAAAATTGTACAGTAGGTGTCTCCCAAGACACTAAAGCCGAAAAAAATAAAGAATGCTTTTTCTAAAGTCACCAAGACTCTATCTCAACTATAGATGGTTGGTTCCATTCAGAGAAAACCATGTTTATTCTTCCAACAAGGACCCCTAGGTCAAGATCTACGTTCATAAAAAAAAGTTAAAGGTGTGTATTGGAGTGATCCATCTACATCCTTCTAATTAATTCTCTTGGTGTCTTGTTGATGCGTTGTGCAATGGATTATTACGATGGGGTTTGGGATGTTGGTTCTGGATGTTAGTTGGAAAACGATGGCATTGATAGACTTGGATAGTAGTGGAACATCTGCAGAAGTGTGGTAAACCCAGAGGATGGACCTAAAGGACAAGATGACAACAGATATGTGAGTGAGTCGAGGATCTTCTACAGGTGAGATTGAGCCCAAAAAAAGAGGCTTTAGAGTGCTTTAATTCTTTTAATCCAATTGAAAATGCATTTATAAATGGATATTTTATTTTCATTATCTAAAAATGCTAAAAAGAGTACATTTATCAGTGTTTAAAAAGGAACCGATAAAATAATCACTTTGTTAATAATTTTCTTAGCACTAATAAAAAACACCATTGACATATTTTTATTGCAGAAAAGGATTGAATTTGATCAATGCCATTTTAGTGGTGATAAAATTTATATTTCATAAAAAAATTCATATATCATTAAAAATCATATCTTAATTTAAATGACTTTTTTCAATGATTTTTGTAGTTTTCTTATAGTGTTTTGTTCCGAACTATTGGTTATATAAACTAAAACATATATCATTAAAACCCATATATTAATATAAATAAATTATAATTTATTAAAAATTAATTATATAAGAATAAATATTCATTTAAAACTAATAAAGAAGATATTTAGTAAAAAATGACTTATAAAATATTGGGAAATTAATCTCAATGAATAATTTTCTAATTATTATTGGGTAATAGTCAATTATTAATAATTGTAAAAAAATAAAATATATTATTAAATAACAAATATATGTTGAAAACATGGCATGAAACTCCAAAAGATCATATTTTTTTATCTGAGTGACTGTTTGGGTTCTACCACATATCAAATAAAAATTTGCAAAAATATATCTTATGCGATGATTGATGGTATTTTGGATAGAAAATTTTCAGGTCAAAAAAAGCCCATAAGACCTCCAAAACTGAGGTTTATGTTGGGGTACCCCAATTGTTTAAGATCAGATGCAATTTGAGCCTAATTTAATGGGAGTGTCTAATCATTTTTTTATGTAGATTGAAATCATATCTAGGGATTAATTTCATGTGGATATTATAAGGTTTAAATTTTACTATTTTTATTATTGAAGTGTTATTTATAATTAAACATATACATATTTAAATATACATACATATAATAAATCAACTACACAAATAAATATTTAATCATATTAAAATATAAATGTATTTTTTAAATATACAAACCTTATAAAAATAAATACTTATTATTCCATTTTATTAAAAATTAAAAAATTATCCGATTTATATACCATATAAATATAAATTAATATATATAGATATACCTATAAAAGTAATGCTTGTATATAAATATGTGTCTGTCAACACAAAAATATATATTTCTATGTATATTCTAATATTTGTATATAAATACATATATATAAACATTTTTGTGTATATTTGTGAAATATAAATGTGTATCGATGTGTGTAAATATGTGTGTGTCAATATTGTGTAATCACGACACATATAAATGTATTGTTATAAATATTTCACTATCATTAAATATAGCATATAAATTTATTTACAAAAAAATATTTATGAATACATTATAAAGAATGTATTTCTACATATACAATTATATGTAAATATATATATATATATATGTGTGTGTGTAAATTTATAGACATATAAATATATAGGTAAATATTTAAAAAAATTACCTTAATAAATATATATATATATATATTGAAAAAATAGTTGAAAATCATTATATAAATATATACAGTTATATTAATAAATATAAAAATAAAAATGAATTATGTATGTATGTATATATATAATTATAAATAAATAAATATATTATAAAATATTTAAAACATCATGGTGGTGCAGTGGTTAATGTGTTAGGTGAGAAAGATAATAGGTATGGGGCATGAATTCAACTTAGAGTAATGTGGAATGAGGTGTAAAAAAATGTTTAAAAATGGGGTGGAAATTGCTAATAAAGGGTGGTGGGATCAAGAAGCTTCAATGTGTGTATAAATCATAGAATCCCAAATATAAGTGGGGTATCAAAAATAATACTCATATAAAATAGATTATCAAAGGAGGAAAACAGATTTAGTATCAATCTAGCCATAAATTAAGAACACAACATGATAACGAAATGCAAATTGATATGACAAAGTAAAGTAGGTTTTCACTTTCCGAAAAAAAGTATTAGATGAAAACCCTCTAGGATCAGATCAGAGACCACCACATATTAAAGCCTATCAGACCTGGATAATTCTTCAGGCTGCAGATTTGAAAATTATTGGATATAACCATAACTACACTACACCAAATATTGTGAGGAGAGCTGAACATATGGGGTTGGGATACTACTCCATCTCTTAATCCCTGAAAAGGACATCGTCGTCATCGTTGTTGAGTTACACAGACCATTGCAAACATGAAAACCACTTCCCAAATATCCAATATCAGCTACATAGTGTTGGTACACCTTGGAAATATGTTACCATATCCTCATATATAGAAACTTATTCCATATTACCAATTAATTATTTCAAAATTAATATTGAGAATTAATTCTTCCTTAATGATATGAGAAACTCCCAATTAATTTTGAGATAAATCTCCAAATTTGAAATTTTCTATCTCCTCAATAGATGTTCTGAATCCCAACAATCTCCCCTTTTATTATTTCAATGAAAATAAAGCCTCCAAAAAATCAGTTGGAAATAAAAATAGTTGGTATCACACCAACCATTGTCATTTATAAAAAATATGACGACACCCTTTTCCAATTATGAAAAAATATCATCTCCCCCTGTAAAAAGAAATCCATATTCTAAAGTCTTCATCAAACCTATACCTACACTATCTTGCGTAACAAGACTAGAACAAGAAACAGCCCCCCCCCCCCCCAATCATGATCGCCACATAAGTTTGTTGGTATCATTCAATAAAATCATCATACTATAATTGGCATCCATAATTTTCATGTTAAATTTCAAGCATGAACCATCACCGTCGATACCAGATATTGGGAAAGAAAACATGCGACCAACATGAAAACAGTAAAAAAGTTAACATTAAGTGGAAATAAATTATTTCCCATCAAACAAGCCTTCAAAACTAAATCAGATGCACAATAACCAAATATATGTGTGCAGAAAAATAAATGTTAACAAGAAAAATTTTATCATGGAAAAACCAAAAGGGAAAAATGATGGGACCTAGTCCAGAAAAACGGATCCACTAATAATCAATATTATAAAGTAGAGAATCCCAAATATGAGCCGAATCTCAGAAATAATTCTCAGAAAAAATAGTGTATCATTGGTGGAAAGAACATGTAGTCTGAATCTAACCTTGAATGAAGAATACAAATAAATTATGAAACAAAAATAGATTTGACCGGGTAAAGAATGTTTTTCTTGTCCAAATAAAAGGTGTAGATTAAAAATCCCCAAGATCATATCAATTATCACTTTAGATGAAGGCAGATCATACCCATAGAATTCTGTCAGTTTCATATCTGTAAACGATTTAATATAACCTTAACTACATTTTTGTGAAGATATTGAGGATATTCAGATGTTCGGGGTGGGGATACAGATGCACATCACAATCCCTAAAAAGGACATCATTTTCATCATAATTGAGTCACATGGGCTACCACAAAAATGAAAACCGCTTCTTAATTCTCTCATGCTATCTACATCATTCTATAACACCTTTAAAAATATGTCATTGCATATTCCTATATAGACACCAAGTCTGTTTATCCAATTAATGAAGTCAACATTTATTTTTCTAAACACATATATTTGGTCTATGCACATCCGCTTCATATTTTAAGGCTTGTTTGAAGGTAAAGAATTTATTTCCACTGCATGATCACTTTATTGTTGTTTTTGCATTCTTTAATTGTCTTTATTCCTAATAGGGAGGTGGACTCGAGCAGGCATAGGATGTGTGTGTGGGGAATATAGTGATAGTAAAATGGGTTGGGAATATTGATAAAATGGGTAGGTTGGATATTTTTTTAGAATATTTTTTAAATTTTAAATTTTATTTATTTTCAGCTCTGATAGGTGACCTTTATTAGTTCTTTTTTAACACTGATAAAGGTCATGAGTTTTTAAAGTCACCTAGTCCATCAAAAAAATTACCACATATAATCACTATTTTTAGTGCTGAAAAAATAATTCTTTTGTAGTAGTAAGTCTCTCACTAATATTAGGTTTTTTGGGCGATCCACATTTAGTGAGAACGTTTCATATGGATAGTATCCTTGGACTTGTTGTGATACCTTTTTAATTTTCATTCCTTATATTATTTTTTCCTACATTGTAATTTCTTTGGTGATCTAGCCCCGTCCATGTTGGATAATTGGATGAAACACATAAATATACTTATTCATTTAATACATTCCTATTATATGTTTATTAACCATGTATGATGAATGTTATCTTTATATCAAGATTTCTGAAATTAATTCATATCTATTTAGAATTTAATTGTTCATATTTAAGAACTACAACATAATATGAAATATCCAATGCTACCCTTTATTAATGGTAAAAAAAGCATTGATAATGGGTGAAATTTTTTCATCACTATCTAAAAATACGGATAATGGTAACATTTATCAGTTTTAAAAAATCTTGATAAAAGTGAACCCTTTTTAATTCTTTTTAGCACTAATATTGGACCCCTTTAGAAGTGATTTTCTTAACACTGATAAAGTTTTTCCCTTTATCATTGCTAAAAAAATTAACATTTCCAAATGGTGGCCTTCATAAAATAATTATATATAATAATAAATCATATTTTAGTATATAAATATATTTATATTGATTTAGATATAATATATTTTATTAAATATGATTTATATAATAATAATTATGTATTATCACTTAATATATAAATGATTTAGTGAAAATATTTTTATAAAGTAAGTAATAATTAATTTTCATTAAAAATATATATTTAAACACATTTTAGATATAAAAAAATTAATTAAGTCATTAATCTCTTTAGAAATGTTGAAAAAAAGACATCAACTTTAACCAGCCATAAATTTTGATTTGGGTATTTATTTGGGATCCATGAGATTTCAATTCAAATCTTACAAAGAGATCTATGCCTTAGTAATTTTCAAAAGCCCTAGTAATTATTTTTTGATGTCAAAAGTCTCACAATATCTCTAAATTTGTGTTTTTAGTTGGGAAACCCTGATTTTTTATTATTTGATGGATTGTCAGCTTTGTTTAAGAGAGAATTATTATCTTCTTTAACTAGAGAAATAATTTATTTTCAAGGATTACATTCATATATATATTACAGTTTTTAAATTTTACCATTTTTTATATTAGAGTGCTATTTATATTAAAATATATATATATACATATTTGAATCTATTTACATATAAAAAATTAGTTATAAAATAAATATTTAAAAATATTTACAGGTAAAATATACTTTTGAACATAAAAAAATATGAAAAAAATTTTGATCCTTTTTATTTTAAAAAAATATTACCATTTTAATTACGATATAAAAATGATTGAATATGTAGATATTTATTTACGGAACAAATTGTATATATAATGTATATATATAAATATAAGTGTGTGTTTTAATGAAGTAATATATATTTATTTATATAATATGATGATTTATGCAAGTAAATATTAATATATAAATGTATACAGTAAAATAAGTGTATATTGGAAATATATATATACATATATATTAAATATGTCAATACATTAAAGTTAAGATCCTCTAAGATAGGGGAATGTGTTCTTGTTATGAGAATACATACTTGTATGTATCTTTATACAATGTAAAAATTGTGTATATATATTATATATATATATATATATATTATAGACACACACAGCCACACACACACAAACACAGTCTCTCTCTCTCTCATGAACAAACACAGACACAAAAAATTATTGACAAAAAAATATACATTTTATAAATATAAAGACAAAAAAACATTGGATTTGGAGACTAAAATCCATGACCCAATAATTTTTTTGATGAAGGAAAACGTACAATGAAAAACATTGAGATATGTAACGCAATACAATTACCATAGAATAAACACAACCAAAAACCACACAAAATAGCCATATAAAATCAGTTTGTAGTCTGCTATCATTAGTGTGCTAGGGAATTAATCTTTTCTCCAGTAATTGGGAATGAATTTTAATGTCCCCAAAAGGCCCACTGTTCTTGGGCCCAAGACCCATGATTCCTTGTCATTTCCTCTTTCATAGAAACTAACACTTTGGTTGTCCTTGGCGACCAACCATTGAGGAATCTGTACCAGGAGCTACCCCTTGTCACATGCCATTCTGGAAGTCCATTATTATACTAGTTGTTTTAAAACTCATACACTCCCCATAACAAGGATGTTTCCATACTTCTCTTGAGGTCATCACCAGCCAACCGAGCATCACTGTGATCAATGTTTCATCTTGAGACCATCACCAATCCATATCTCGAGGTGTTTTCCTACTCACCATGTCATGTGGATGAAACTATCTTCCATTTAAGGTTACTTCCATCATGCTCCCCATGTCCCAATGTTGTTTCATAACTATTATTGATTCCTATCCATGTCATCGAGTGAGGCTCTGCCTATAAATTCAAGGTTTTCTATGTCCATCACAATCCTTCACCTCATATTCCTCAAACCTACCCATCACTGGCCTCATTCCCCTCATCATTTTCAGGTTCCTATACCCCCAGAGGCTAGTTGCTATCTAGTAAGATCTCTGACCAGTAAACCCCTAGAGGTTTTATCTTCAGCCTCACCACCATCACCCCACATCTGATGATATCATTCACAGAGGGAAAATAGATATATATTCCCAAAACAACAGATTGATCATCCTGAGAGATGATGATTTTTGAGCGATCTCCAAAATAATCACCGTTAGAAGTTAGAGAGAGGAGCTCTCCAATCATGATTAATTTTATTAATATAATATAAAAAATTTATACGTAAATATAAAATTCAATGTAAATATATTAATATATAGAAATAATAATATGTAATAATGTAAATATATAAACATATTTTATAAATGTATTAAAAAATAATTATATAATTATTTGAATAAATATTAAAAAAATAAATGTGTATATATATAGAAATAAAACAATATATAATTAATTTTTTGTGACAAGGAAGATAAAATACTTGTATGAGTGTTTATTTGTAGTATGTCACATGTTCCAATATTTATAGCTTCCAAGCTACATAAGCTTAGGAAATTAAGTGGTTGTTGATAAAGGGGTGGGTTGGGGGAAGGAGGGGCACTTATAAGGGGGGGGGGTGCTTTGTTTGGATTCCAAAATTTATTACAAATATCTTTTTTTAATTTTATTAGTGCTAGAAACTAGATCATATATAATAATTTGTACTAAACAAGGTCATGTTTTAAAAAATATCTTGAGTTTTATTAATCTGAAAAAAAAGAAAAAATTATCCTTTATGGGTGCTAAAAATTTACCGACAAAATTTCTCCTTTATCAGCTCTTTTTTAGGAAGGATAAAGTTAAATTAATTTTAAGGTTCCTTTAGACATCAACAATTTTTTTTAGTAATGATAGAAATTAACTCTATAACTGATAAAAGGTACTTATGGAGTAGTGAATCTATTTTGGCCTTGTTTTTCTTGATTTTCATTGATGTAATAACTATTAATTATTATTACTTATTATTGATAATTCTTTTCATTAAGAAATTATTTATAGTCTTTGTAAATGAAATATATGAATATGTTAACTGTTACTCTAATGTGTTGGAGTTGTTTTTCAAATTTCAAATTTCTATTTATGTTTAATCATATTCTATAGAGCATTATTTTTATGTTTATGATAATTATACAAGTCTTCAAATGTTTTTTCTACAGTATATTGTTTTTTCATTTCTTCTATTACAATCATCTGTAGTTCTTGTTATTTTTCAAATTTTTTTAAAAATATTTTTCATGTTTAATAACTTTGTTTTAATTAGAATTTATTATAAAAATTCTATTTAAATATTGGTTCTGAATTGTATGACCAATATTTATGCCCTTGGGATCTTGTAAGTTGCATGTAGAATTCCACATAAACACATCCAAAAATAATTGATATCTGGTCCTAATTGGGAAGAATTCCGTGTCATCAAAATTTGGAATTGATTTATTGATTTTTTTAATATTATTTTTTGTGTCTTTTACATAGCATCATGCTTTGATCTATTATTCATCTTGGTTAGTTACTCTATATGGCTATAATTTTCATCAGTGATTGATTATTTTTTTCCAAACCAGTTCCCCTCTTTTGTATACCTCTCTCAATCCTTATAAATACATTAGTTTTTTTTCTAGTGTGTGTCTTGTGTTCAAGGGTACAATGGGGATAGTGTCGGGTTTACATGAGTGAGAGGATTGGTTAGTAGTTTTTGGTGTGTGGAAGGTTCTTCAGGTGTGTTGATTTGTATCCCATGTTCATACTTTTCCCAAGACTAGAGACTGTATTTACCTTTGGTTTTTTCCTATAGATTGCGTTCTATATAGGTATAGTGTCTCTAGTTTTTGAACTGTTTCTTGTGTTGATTGAGCCAAAACTATGTTTAGAGTTTAAATGTCATGTCAATTTGTATGGTGATGATCAATATTCATAGCTGTTATGTTGGGAATACTCTAACAATTTTGGATAGTACCTAGATGTCATTAAGAAGCTGGAAAATGAAGGGTATTATTCTTGGTTTAAAGCATTTCCTTAGATCCCTTGGGGCTACATGTGATTTGTAGTGATACCGAGATGTTGTAAGAACTCCCACACTGATTTGATATAGGTAGTGTGATCTGAATACAAAAAAAAAGAGGCTTCTATCAATGATAAAAAAGATATTTTCTGTGAAAATAGTGTGACAAAATAAGTGATTTTAAAAGTAATTTGATTTTATCATTAATTTTTCTATCACTGATAAAGGGGGCCTTTATCAACACTTTTAATGGTTCTAATAAATGGGACCTTTGTCAGCACTTTTAGTACCACTGATAAAGGCCATGGAGCTGATGAAAGGAAAAAATTATCCTATAGTAGCCTTATAACATGAAACCCAATTAGAATACAAATATATAGAAATACATATAAATGGAAAATTAGATTAATGTTTGAATACAGAATTTCACTACCATTTCAATTCAAAATTTACATAAAACATATTTAAATTTATGTGATATTTAAAATTAATCCAAAATAATTAAAACGAATATAAAAAACCAAAACTCTTATAGAATACTTTATGTAAATATCACCCTCCATACAAATGATTTTCCTTGTAATAAAACAAATGTTGACATTAGTTATAGTAAATAAAAAAATTAATAAAAATATAATTTTAATATCACATAACCCATATATAAAAAAGTTTATTTCTAATTAATATATATATATATATATATGTGTATGTATATTAATGAAATTATCAGTTAATTGTGTATCAGATTGATGTGTGGTCAATCCTACATATCACAAATAATTTGTGGATCGTTATCTTAATGTTTGAAAACAACCAGAGCTTGTTTTCTCAGTTATGGATATTTGATACATGTTGTAAACTGAAATAAAACTTTTATATTAAAGTAATACACAATGACATATGCAAGTGAAAAATTGAGTCTGATTAACATGACGTTAATTCCTACATCTCAAAAATGAATTTTGGATTGTTTTCTAAATATTTGAAAACAATCCGAGTTTATTTGCTCAATCATGGATATGTGATATGTGTTAAAATAAAATGACACTTTTATATTGAAAAGATGCACTTTGAGTCATACCACATTATGTTTTAGATTTCTATGTAGTCAATTTATACATGTCCCAAATGAATTATAGATCACTTTCATTATTTTTGAAAATAATATAATCTTTTTTATCAGTTTTGGATATGTGAAAAATGTTTTAAACTAGGATGACACTTTTATATTGAAAACATGTACTTAAAGTAATATTGACCACATAATATGTTATATTGTCATGTGATTGATTCCTACACATCAAAAATTCACTATAGATCATTGTCCAATTGTTTTTAAATAACCAAATCTTGTTTGTTTAGTTATGGATATGTGACGTGCATTTTAAACAAAAAAAAGGAAATTCTATATTGAAAATACACACTCCAGGTCATACCTACCACATCGTATGATGTAATTATGCACATTATATCCATACATTTTACAAATGAATTATGGATTTCCCAAATTTTTTAAAACAATTTGAACTCTCTTTCTCGATTTTCACTATGTGACACATTTTTAAAATACATAACACTTTTATATTCAAAACATGGACCTTGAGTCGTAAAAACCACACCATGTGTTTTAATGACATGTGGTTAGTTAGTACACATAAAAAATTAGTTATTCATTTTTTCGAATGTTTGAAAATAATTCGACCTCGTTGTATTCGTTTTGCATATATGATGCATGTTTTAGATTTAAATTCATGTTCAATATTGAAAACATGTCCATCGAGTTCTACCGGCCACAACATGTGTTATATTTAAGTATTTCAATTACTATATATCAAAAATGACTTATGCATATTTTTCATAAACTATTAAAAAATATGAATTTTTTTATTAGTTTTTTATAATGTCACGTGTGTTTTGAAATAAAATTTCAATTTTGAACTAAAACCATGCACTGTGAGTCATACTAGGACCACTTAATATCGAATTGAGGTGTAGTTGATTCCTACACATCACAAATATGTAATCAATAATTGTTTAAAAGTATCAAACAATATAAATGTGTTTTATTAGTTTTGAGTCTGTGGTCTGTGTTTTGAACTAAATTGTAAATTTTAAACTGAAAACACACACTTTGAGTCATACCGCTCTCCTCATATATTGAATTGATGTATAGTAAATTTCTATATTCCAATAAAAAAATATGGATCATTTTCATGATATTTTAAAACAATACGATCTCATTTTCATAGATTTTGTTATGAAATGTGTGTTTTAAACAAAAATGGAACCTCCTTATTGAAAACATGCACTTTGAGTCATGCCTATCATATTATTTATTATATTGATGCTCTCTTGATTATTACAAGCCAAAAAAAGAACTATGGATCATTTTACTAATGTTTGAAAATAATATGATCTCTTTTTACCAGTTTTGGTTATGTGATGTGTGTTTAACTAAACTGAATCTTATATTGAAATCATGGATATCGAGTCATACTGAATAGATCATGGGTCAAATTGATGTGTGGTTGATTCCTAAATATCATAATTTAATTATGAATTGTTTTCTTAATGATTGAAAATAATTTGACCTTGTTCACTAATTTTTGGCTATGTGATGTTTGTTTTGAACATAAATGGAACTTCTATATTAAAATCACGCACATTACGTAATATTGGCCACATCATGTGTTTGAGGTATATTTGGATGATTCCTACACATCATAAATGACTTATGGATTGATGTTATAAATTATCAAAATAATTTGAATGTGTCTACTTAGTTTTTAGGATGGAATGTGTGTTTTTAACTAAAAACACACACTTTGAGTCATATTTGGCACACCAGGTCTCATAATGAGGTGTGTTTCATTCCTACACATAAAAAATGTGTTGTAGTTTTTTTAAGTTATCAAAAAATAAGAATGTATTTTTTTAGTTTTGAGTATGTGGAATGTATTTTTAACTAGATTGTTAACATTAAACTAAAAAAATGAACTTTGAGTCATATCTATCACATCATATATTGGATTGATGTAAGATAAATTACTAAATTATAAAAATTATTTAATGATAATTTTCCCAATGCTGGAAAACAATATGAGGTCATTTGAATAGTTTTTTCTATGTGACATGTGTTTTAAATTAAAGTGGCACTTATATATTGAAAACACGTAGTTTGAGACATAGCCACTATATATTCTATTATATTGATGTAAGATTGATTCCTATATGTCAAAAATGAGTTGTGGAATTTTTTTCCTAAAGGTTGAAAAAAATATGATCATATTTTATTTGTTTTCTCTATGTGACATGTGTTTTAAACTAAAATGACACTTTTATAATGGAAACACACACTTTGAGGCATACTGAACACATCATGTGTCAGATTTATGTGTTGTCAATGAATACACATCACAAATGAATGATGAATTATTTTCCTAATGTTTGAAACAATATGAGATTTTTTCTTTATTGTTTCTATCTGACAAGTTTTTTAAACATAAATGGAACTTCTATATTGAAATCCTTCACTTTGATTCATACGAGACATATCAGGTTTCTGATTTATGTGTTGTCAATTCCTATAGATCACAAATTACTTATGTGCCATTTTACTGAACTAGTAAAAAAATACTAATGAATTTGATTGATTTTAGGTATTTCATGTGTGTTTTGAACTAAAATTTCAATATTGAACTAAAAACACACTCTTTGATACATACTTGGCACACTATATAACTGATTGAGGTGTGTTTGATTCATATTTGTCACACATGTTTTATTGATCATTTTTCTAAAGTATCAAAACAGTTTTATTGTGTTTTACCTATTTTGAGTATGTGGTGTGTGTTTTGACCAAAACATTCAATTTTTAACTGAAAACAGACAGTTGGAGTCATATTGCATTAAATATTTTTCAAATTTAGGTGAGTGGGATTCTTACCAGTCACAAATGACTTATATACCATTGTGATAATGTATCAAAATAATTTTAATGTGTTTTATCATTTTTTATTATGTCATGTGTGGTTTGAAATAAATTTCAATTTTAAACTCATAATAACAACTTTGTGTCATACCCAATACATCCTGTATTAGAATGAGGTGAGGTTGATTCGTACACATAAAAAATGAGTTATGGATTGTTTTCCTAAATTTTTAAAATGATATAAATTTTTCTGAACATTTTTTAGTACGTGATGTTAATTTTGAAATCAAAAGGAAATTATAAACAAAAAATATACACTAGATGTCATAATGAACACACTGGGTATTATATTGAGCTATGATTGATTATGTTCTGTCTAATTGCAACACATTTCAAGACAATGTTCATGAAAAATATTTTGGGAAGTAAAACATTTCCTTCAACTATATCATAATCCCTGGTTAGATGAGAGATTTGATTGCAAATGTACAATATCTTTCAAAATTGAATCGAAAAAATTAGCGTGATCATATATTTTTTACATCCATACTTGTGATTTACTTCAATTATCAAAAAATGTGTGGTTTAAAAATCTATTATAATGGAACATGTTCTCTATTTTATGTCTTTTTGTAGATATTTGAATACAATTTATGACTTCCTAAAATATTTGTAAAAAACTAAATAAGTATTTGAAAAAAAATTATGGAAATTAATGTAGAAAATGTATATATAATGATAAAAAATGAACTAAAAAACTAATATAAAGTCACATTTTCCTAATGTTTGTATAAATTCTTGAACCATTTCCCAATTTTGATTATCTTAGTTATAGCTTCAAAGTCTAATCTCACATGATCACGAAAAGCTCATGACATGTTACTAACATTGTTAGAATCTGTAGAGTGTAACTCTCTATTATACTTATCATTGATAAATATGTGGGAAATAATATATAAGCATTACGATACTAATTATTCACGTCCCAAATTTATATCTAAGGTCAAATCTGATACTATATCAACAAACTAACATGTAATAACCTAAATTTTATTTTTGTTAACATTCTGACATATTGTACTCTTCCCACTCTTCTCTAAACAAATTTACCTCTTCTTTTGAAAAGTTATCATTTTACACAAGGGTTACATGAAAAGAAAATACATGAGTTAAACATGTGGTTGTTGTTCTAGGTTTTATGTCATGTTAGATAGAATGGATGTAATTATTGGATGTTTTATGTAATGTGTCTAGGTGGGTGTCCAAAAAATATGTGGGAGTTGGTGTTTATTCGTTTCATTACATGGTACGTGGTTGGTTTGGTGGTTTTTTATTGACATGGTTCCTAGGAACCAAAGTTGATTATATTTTCTCACATTTCGAAATCATGAAATTCAATACAAGTTAAATAAAATTCCTATTGAGATTAGAAGAAATCCTCATCTCAAACTAATGATAGGTATACAAACCTAACTATATGGGATTTACTAAAAAAACTCAAGTCATTGGAACGAACATATAGATTCAACTATGGAAAAATGTTAGAGTGGAAATTTAGAGTGAGGTTTAAACAAGGTAGAAGAAGATATTGATTTTCTAAATGATTTTGATGATACTAATTTAAATTGTGAAGGGATTTCTGAGTAGATATTTATATAGAGTTTGTGGAGTCTCATCTCAAACTATAGTTGTTCATGATTTAAATTTTTTTCTATTAATGTAAGTACTCTTGTACCTTAATCATATCAAATTTATCTAAATATTCGTACGATTTTTGATTAAGTAACTCTAAAAGAGTTTTTATATCTTTTATATGCGGGAGTACAAAAAGTGGGAGGGTTAACATTTATTCATTTCTTCACTAGTAATGTGGTGGAATAGGTGGAATTTCAGTGACCAGATTCTTAGGTGGTGAAGCTATTCTTTTGTTGGATGATGAAAATGTTGATAGTTCCCAATTATATGGGCTTTTAGACCAATAATTTTATGAAAACATTGAACATAAATCCAATGAACCAGAATTATTTGTCTAGGGTTCTAAGGATACTAGAAAAACATAAGAAAAAAAATATTTTTCGTTTATTGAATTCTTCAAATTTAAATAATTCACATGGCTGGGATGAATCCTCAAAGAATATCAATAAAAAATTTATAAATATATACATATTTTATACTAAATTTTTGACCCATATTGTAACGAGTTTTTGAAAAGGAAAAAATAAATTAGTAATATAATATTTAATTTAAGTGATTTAAATGTGGTTATATTATACTTTTCCCCACCAATTTTATTATTTTTATAGAAAAAGAAAAGTGAAAATGAATACAATTTAACAATAAGTTCACATAAAAAAATAAAAAGGTTCATCAACAGAAAATCTTCCCCATAGAGAATGTATAATAATTTATAAAAAATAAAAAACATACATTTATTATCTAAATTAGAAGATGTGGAAAGAGGTGGTTATGATGGATAAGTCGAAACATTAGGTAAATCAGTGGTGGGGTTATTGATTTAAAATGTGAACGATGGTGATTTCCCTAGTGATAAGGATGATGGGCATGAAGAAGAGTTTAAATTTAAGGGAATTGAATAATGAAATGTTTTGAAAATGTTTTTAAAAGAAATAAATCCTATGAACAAGTTAAATTTTAACATCAATATGTTTATGCGTGAAGCAAAAGAAAGGTCAAGGGTAAATTTTAAGAATGTTGGAGCCCCTATAATTAAATATTTGTGTATAAATTAGAAAATATGAACCTCAATGGTTGAAAAAGATCTTTTATTAATATCATGTAATGCAATGAATAATTCAAATATAAATAAAGTTCTATCCAGGGCCTTGTAACAAAATTACCTCAGGATGTGGAAGGAGTCAGAATGGTCAAGTGACCAAAAATTTTCATTGGCCAAAATTTACGTATGATTAATTAAAAGATCTATAAAAATTAGTGTGTAAATGAAATCATATAGGACATTTAACCATAGAAAAATATTGGTCGCCCCTCTTCCAGGTAGGGGCCAATGAATTGTCACGACACCCTCATATTTTCCAAAATAAAAATATCCTATATATTATTAAAACCCACCCCACCATGTTTTTTCAAAACCATTTCGTGTAATATATGTAAAAATACATAGAGGATTAAAATACATCTATAAAAATAGATCCATTAAAATATAATAAAAAATCAAACTCTTTTATATCAATATAGAGAATAAGTAGAATCTAGGGTCTATAGGATTTGTGAAATAATAAGAAGTAATCCATGCACCTAGTTGAAGAGAATCTCATCCACGAATGAGAAAATGTGAGTTTAACTATATCAGGTATGATTGAGGTGGCTACATATGATGGTTCTATATTAGGTATCTTGAGGGAGGTGATCAACATGTTTCAAGTACAATGCAAAGAAACTAATAAACAGAGAGGAGTAGAAATAATAACATACGTTAGGATTTGTGGGGGTTGATTCATCCGAGATAAGGTCAAGGGGGAGAAATGAAGGATCTAAGCTTCTACGAGAGCATAAATGATGTGAGAGAAATCGACAATGTTATGGTTAAATTTATATGACAGTGAAGGGTTTTATCAGCGTTAAAATAATAATCTCCCATAAAGACCCATTTGTTTAGTGTTATAATATTAACACTGATAAAGACAGCTTTTATCAGAAGTTTATATTATAAAACTGATAAAGGCCTCTCTTTATGAGTGTTAAAAATGTGTTGATAAACACCAATATAATTAATATTTAATAATATAATTACAAAATTTAAATGTATATAATTATAAATAAATATAAATAAATATAATTATAAATAAATATTTATATAAATAAAATTATATTTGAAGAATTGTAAATATATATTTATAAATATAATTTTAAATATATATAAATATATATTATTGTAAATAAACAGTTATTTATATATTATAAATATATTAAATGAATACTAAATATGTATTCATAAATATAATTATAGACATATAATTATAAATAATTATATTTTTAATTAAATATATATATATATAACTATTTATTTATAAATCTATTTATATAATTATATATATCTATATTTATGATTATATAAAAATATATAAGAATCAATTAAAAAATTATAAATTTAAATATATTTATAATAAATTTATAATTTATTATTTATAATTATATAAATATTTTTAGAAAAAATCATATATTTATTTATAATTATAAATATATAATTTTAAAAATGTAATTAATATAAATTTATAAATATTAATATATTTAATTATAAATATTTTACTTGTAAATATTAATTTACAAATATATTTTTATGAATAAATTTATAACATTATTAATGAGTATATAATCTAAAATGCATGAATGTTAAAAATGAGTGAAATTGAATAGTTATAAATTAATAGACATTAAAAATATTAAAAATTGGATAAATTTTATTAATTATGAAAATTATTTAAAAAAATAAATATGAATATATATTGAAATGAAGATGAATACATAATGAAAATATTAAAACATTGTAAATAAATAAGTATAAATAAATATTTGAAAATGATAAAATTATATAGAAAATAAAAGAAATTTTTTTAAAATGAATAAAAAATATTAACTGAAATAATATAAAAAATGAATAAGTGAAATTTACTAATTAAAAACTTAATATATTAAATATATTATGTCACTAAATGAAATTCTAAAATGAGTATCAAAATTTTGAAATATTAAATAAATATTTTGTGTGTTTGTTTCTATATAAGAATTCATTAATTACATAAATATGTGTGTGAAGTTAATGTATATATAAACACAAACACACACACACAACACATGTTTGATACATGTTTAATTGAACAAAGACATTATATAATATGCATGCTCATTAATGTTGTAATGTAGGTCTAATCTAGATGGAGGGTCGTGACTTTCTCTCTTCTGGCATAGCAGCGGATTAGGGTTTCGAATTGCATCGGATATGCCTTCGACGGATCTTCTCATTGCATGTGTTCAATTCGATAGCTACTAGTTTAGACCTACAGAGGCAACCAACATATCCACGACTATGTGCGGCGCAACGACAAACGATGCAGTCGGCGTGAGGAGTTCTGCAGGTATGGTGTCTGATGTGGTCAACGTGAGCGGTACATTTACGGTGGTGGGGGCTGGTTCGAGTATCACTAATACAGCAGTGGTGCCTGGCGCAGTAGGCGCAAGTGAGGTGGCTGTTGTAGTGACAACAGATGGCACACGTACTGTGGCTGTAGAAAATTTGTATCAGAACATTGTTGTTGCAGGTAAAGTAGTAGTAGAGGTGACCTGACCATTTTATTTCCTTCAGGGGGTGAAGAATTTGGAAAATATGAAGATTGGTAAATGTCAATCTTCCACTCTCAAGAGGAGGTATTTTTCACCTGTAAAGGATGATGTTCGGGAAAGAATGGTAAAAAAGGGGATACTGCTCATGTGACTGCTAACCCAGAAGCTATTCTCAACAGATTTAAAATCTGTCTTTCCCATCATTTTTTCATCAGAGGCTCTTAAGAGAAGAGCGTGGGGTTTTGGCTCAATCAAAATGAATCCAGGTATGCTATGTTTTCAAGAGTGGGATTTTCGTTTTAATCCCTTTTCCATTAAAAATACTAGTGCTCAAGTATAGATGAAAATAATTGGCGTTAATTAGATTTTATGGCATCCTAAAATTTTATTTGATATTTCATCTACTTTGGGAATTCCTATTAAAATGGATAGGAACACTGAGGTTTCCAAATTTGGAGATTATGCTAGGATATTGGTGGAGGTTGACTTGAGTTCTTTCTTGATCCATAGTGTAGTTTTGTCAGCATTTGATGATGAAATTCCTTTGAAAGTGGAATATGAATAACATCCTGGCTTTTGTTCAAAGTGTCAGATTATTGGTCATGCCATGTATAAATGTCACAAGAATGTGGTTTGATCTTTTTGTTGTTCAAAAGGGCATCATGAAGCCTCTTGTTGGAATAAATTGAGGATGCAACAAAACAATGTGGATCCACTTCATGATAGACAACCTGCTTTTGACAAAGGAGATATGCAGGCTAGAGCTGATTCATCACATTCAACCAAGGTATTGCCACCAGAGATTCAAGGTTCAGGGGACAGAGTGATGGATCAAAAAAGATGAGGATTGCCTTATAGTAGGTGTTACCTTGGAAGAGGGGCAGAAAAATATGAGTGCTGAAGGGAATCATTCGCGGATTTGAGAGGAAATTAATAATTTAAGGGATATGCATGGCATCTATGGAAGGTGGGAGGATATCAAGGATGGTTCCCCAAAAACCATCGTATAGTCAGGTATTGTCCAAAGGGAAAAACTTTGTTGTGGGTGATGTTGGTTTTCAACATGTTCCTCCCAGAAAAGCGAGATGTAGAAAAGACTATTCCTATCTAAACCCAAATATGGTTACAAGGTCTCATGGTCTCTTAGAATCTGATTCTGAATGGTATGGTGATTATGATGATTCTTATGAGTTTGATTATGATATTTGACCTAATTTGGTATCTCTTGTCATGAGGGCATGATGCTAGTATGACCCCATCCATATCCTTTATGTACTTTATTTCTTTTTCAATATAAGAGCTCTGCCCAAACTTTCCCATAAAAAATGTAATAAATAATAATAAGAATGAATAAATTTTTAAAAATGAATAATTGTTATTAATTGTATAGATTATTGAAAAAATTACAATTAATATATATAAATACATATATTAAAATGAGAATGAATACATTTTAATTATGTAAATTATGACCATATTAAAGAACTAAATATTAATGAATAAACATGTACAAAAAAATGAGAAAAATTATTAAAATTACAAAAATATAGAACCTTGAAAAATTTTAAATGAATAAATTTTCCAAAAATAAAACAAAATTACAATTATTAATGAATAAATAATATTAAAAATGAATAAATTTGAAGAAATATTAAAAATAATTTATAGTGTATATTGAATGAAATTATGAAAAGTGAATAAAATTGACCGATTTGAAACATATTCTATATTAAATATACTGTTTTAATAAATATAACTCTAAAATGAATATTAAAATTTTAATTTATCAAAAAAATATTATGTGTGTGTGCGATTTCTATACAAAAATTCATTAACTATGTATATGTATGTTTGACATTAATGAAATACATATTTGATATATGTTAAATTGAAAAAAATGATATTCAATTAAAAATCCATTACTCGATACAATTAGTCAATATTTTAAATTAATAATATTTATTATTTATAAATCATTTTTCACAAAATATATGACTTATTTAATGTAAACATACATATTTTGTATTATATAAATCATATTTAAGGAAATATTGTACACGCACACAGATATATATATATATATTAAATATATTAAATATATTAATAAATAATAATGTATAAAAATCATTAAAAATGAACAAAAAATAAAAAATATTAAAAAAATAAATATTTAAAATCATGATATTATAAAAATATCAAACAAGCACTTAAAATTATAAATCAAAAATAATATTATTTCAATGCATGTTAAAAATGAGTGACATTTAATTAAAAGATGAATCGATCTAAAAAATATTTTAAAAATAAATAAAAGATTAATATCTTATTAATTATTAAATTTTATTAATTTTCTATATTTATATCTAATATGTTATATATTTAAATTATATATACATATATATCAAATTTATTCATTTTTAGTTATAAATGTTTCATTAATTAATTATTAAATATTTTCTTATTTATTCATTTTTATTTTCTAATTTTTAAAATATCCATTTTATATATTTATATATAATATATAATATATATTACTATTATATATATATATATTAAATTTAGTTATTTTTATCAACAATTATTTCATTAATAAATATTTTAATATTCTTTTAATTTATTAATTTTTATTTCATTTTTTCTTTAATATTTTATAGTATTTACAGTTGTTCTAAATTTTATTTATTATTTTTATGGAGTGCATAAAAAATGGAGAGGATCGATCGACTTGGAAGGTGGGATGTGTATAGGCCCACAAGTGATGGGCTAGCTATGCCGATCGGATAGGTGGACCAGCGTGTGGATGAGCTGGCCCATGTGTCGCGTGTGTGTGAAGGTGTATACGTTTTTTGGTCCCCCACATCCATCTCATGTTGTGATATCAGAACATATATGCTTATATAGCATGACCCAGACAAATGAAAAGTGTGATATAGGATGAAGTCGTGTGGGACACCCTCTAGAGATGCCAAATAAGTGTGCTAACAAAGGGTGCCCTTTATTAAGGCTTACAAAAAAAGCACTAATAAAGGTTACCTTTTATTATTTCTTTTTTAAGTGTCATTGAAGACAATTGTTTAGTAGTTCTTTTTTAGCATTGATAATGGGTACCTTTATCACCACTTTTATCTTGAATTGATAAAGGCTTCCAATGTTTTTTAATGACACCTACCCGAGTAACCCAGATTCAGTGTTCTTTATTACCTTGGTAGAAATACATTATTCAAATCCTGAATGATCAATCAGGTTAGCAGTTTTGGAAAACAAGATGTATACATGATACCCATTTTACATTGGGAAAATCAAATAAATCATAACAAAAGTAAAACCTCAATATCCTAGAAACTCATTCCAAGTATTCATCATCACACCATGGAGAAAAGAGACAATATAAGGGTGAGCTCAAAATCTTTGTAAAGGTTAAGTATAAAATAATCTATCATGAATCAATAAGCATAATAAACATGGAATGGTATATAACAGATAAAACATGCCATATAAATAACTTAGTCTCATGAATATATAAGGCATAATTAATATTTAAAGGTAAATAACAAAAAAACATATCAATTTAATCAATAATATGGTAATGAAATGCATCTAGAGATATTGTCATAGTGAAAATATTCTGTAAAGTAATATCTAAATAATGAATTATTCCAATTCTTAACTATCTAACATAATGTATCTAGCACATGATTCCTATACCATGAAGACCTTTCATAAGACTATTTAAAATATAGGTAAAACCCCATTTAATACTAACTTAACTGATTTTTATCATGAGACCTATTAATGCATCGAGGGGATATATAATGCATGGATGTACCCATCATTGTAATTCCAAATCTTACCTCATAAATTAAATAATCAATTTAATTCATGAATCAATACACATTGTTAAATATCAATTTTAGGTAAAGTATATAGATTTATCAATATTTCCCGAATTTATCAAATAACATCAAAAGTAAACACCAAATGTAAAAATTGTATATGGTTTAGGTTATAATAATATCTATCACACAATAATATAGATATTGAATTTAAATTTAATTTCCAATGAAAATTATTACAGGAAAGTGATTGTTTCAAGATAAAGTTAAAAATAACAAAAGAAAGTGAGATTGCACAATAAATTTTACCATTTTTTAATTTTTATGTCAAATACCTTTGGGGGAAATTCATTAAATTGAAATTTAAAATATACTAAATAAGGAACTATTTATGATATTATATTTCATAGGTAGAGTATATACACCACATACTAGTTAATTAGGTAATAATAACAACTAACTCTCAATGGAATGTAAATTTGGACAAAATTCCTTACCTCACAATTTTTTTAGTAGAACATGATTTAAACTACTTTATATTGGTCTTAAACATGTTATGAACTTAAAAAATAAACATATTTATATTTATATTATCACATATCACCCTTTTATAATATCTTATCAACCATTTGTTAATAATCTTCCATTATTGTTATTGTTATTGTTTTGGGTGTTAATTGCCTTGTTTTTTTATGAGAGTTTCTCTATTAAATATATAGTTCCTTCAAATATTATAGTGTTTAACCATATCCATATTAATATTAATAATGGCATAATTCTTATATTTTTACATTAATTTAACTTTTAAATCCAATCATGAATAATGGTTAAAAAAATAAACTATGTTACGATCATGGAGAAGGTATGTTGCACGCACACATGAGTAACACTTCCATTTATCACTGATCATTATGTAAATGGAATAAATAATATTTTATCATTTATTAATGATAATAACATCATTAATACCTTATTATATACATATATATATCATCCATGTGGTGTGGCTACGAAAAGAGTCACATCACTTCATGAAGGGGTTAGTCTACACATACACGAACGATGTTATCATATTTACATGGGTGAAAATGAATGAAATAAAATGATATATATAATGTCATTTCCCCATGACATATCTTTCATTAATATCATAATTTTAAAATTTATATCACATATAATAATTAAATTTATCCTTATCAACTTCCATGCGAAGTGTTAGTGAAAGATGAATTACATTGCTTTGTGAGGTAGTAGTTTTTTGTAGACATGAGTGATGTTATCATATATCCTATATAATTGAAGGTATAATAAATATCATATATATTATTTATATCCATCATCATACCAAACCGTGGATGGTCGAAATGGAAAAATTAATCACATTGATTCGTGAAGCGATAGTCTTCCGTAAACACGAATGATTGTTTTGTAACCCATTTGATGGAAATGTAAAAGTTTTAAGGTCAAGAAATTATTATAAAAATAATACTATATTAAATATATTTATTCTATTATATCATAATTTTTTATTAAAAATTTAAGGAGTTGGAGATAGAAGTTAAATAAAGAAACTCGTCAACAAACATTACCTCTTCGTAAGGAATCCTCCCAAGGGTTTCACTAAATCATTCATTGGTTGGATTTATAATCCAGATAATGCTTCCTAGATGATTCTATTGATGTTTTAAAGTGATTTGGGTAGTTTCTGAAAATTGATATAGCAATAGGGGTGTGATGATTTGAGGTGGGAAAGTGCCCTTTTATAGTTGTTGAGGAGTGTCATTCCTATAAATACCTAAAACCAATCACTACTATGTGGTGAATATTAACTAAATTGTCTCAGAAATTGATAATTAAAGGGTTGGAGGGATGATTTTTTCAAACTAGATGAGAAAAAAACTTTAAAACACAGGTTTTAAACATTTGATTCCTTAACTTCTATGCTTCCTTATTTGTATCATCTTGGATTTTCATTATAGAAACTAGTTTTCTAACCTATTTAATGAATCAATTTATGACTGAATTAATGTGAGCCTATTTATATAATTTTTAACCATTAATTCAAAATATTAAATCCAATTTATCAATAAAAAATTCTATGGTCATTGAAAATTTACTTTTTCACAAGTTCATATATGTGCAAAAATATTACCTTAACCTTTACTGTGTTAACCCAATTTTTACAATTTAGTGGTCTATATATTCATTATAAAAGAACAATTAGTCAATGAATAGAACATAGTTGATATTTATTGTAATTTTAAAATAAATTGGTAGAATATTTGTTTTTGTAGTCATTTTAACTCATATAATAGTATTTAATTTATAATAAATTAACATTAATATCAATTTTGACATTATTCATTTAAATTGAATTTAAAAGTATCATCAAAATGATTTAATTATAATATATTAAGTAAAAAAATATATAAAATGATGAATTTATAATCAAAATAAATTTAAAACATCAATTTATTCAATTTAATTCAGTTTTAATAATTTTAATATCATATATTATATTTAATTATTAACTAAATAATTATTGTCTTATCATTTCTTAAGTATTTAAGGTAATTATTTCATCTCTAAAATTTAAATATAAATTATTAATTTTCAATGAAATAATTTATCTTTCAATATAATATGTATAATAAAACCAACGTTGTTTTAGACCCTATCCCAAATCAACATAGGTATTAAAAGGAAGAAATGCATCTTTTTTTCTTTTACATTATTTAACTTATTATTTTGGTCATATTCCATGTGAGGTGGAAAGTAATTTACATATTTCATAGAATTAGGTATAATTGGTCAAAATTAACTCATTAAATAATATTAAGATAAAATTTTAGGTCATTTTTACTCTAATCATTCTTGTTTAACCCTCGTTAAATCAATTTTTACATTAACCATGACAATTTTTTTCATTCATGATTCATTTTTGTCAAAAAATAAGTTGAAATTATTAAAAGTTATAAATTAATGTGATTCTAAACATGGAATCAATTTTTAAAAAGTCAATTCGTTTGATTGGAAAAACTTAATTAAAAAATAATGATGTAGAAGTGATGAGAAAACTAGTTTTTAAAGTGAAAGTGTTCAAAAGTTTACAAAGATTTTTATTTCTAATATCAATTGGAAATTGATTCCAATACCCTATGTTAGATTAATTTATATATAATTAAACTAATGTTACATTAAATAAAATTAAAAATACAATTTCTCTTTATAAATATTTTGAACGAAAAGGCATTTTTCAAGTAAAAGTTAAGGCCATTCTTAATGGAATTGAGTTATGCCACTCAATAAATATCTTCATATCTACAGTGGAGATGGACTGTACAATCATCTGGAGCACCATTAAATTTTTTTTCTTCCTCTCCTTTCAAAATAACATTCTTGATTCATAAGTACAAGTACCTCCTCTAAAATGATAATGATCTCCTCTATACCTGGAATAAAGGATATCATGTGGCTGACTTCTTAGCTTCCAATGCCACCAGGACCTCCCCTCATGGGTTTTTTTAACATAGGATCCCTTCCTCCATGATGTGTTTACATTTTCATCAGGTACACCCTAATTATCCACTTTTATAGGCCACAATGATGGTTTTCCCTATTCAGCTTTTATTTGAAATAAAATTTGATGATGTTGTTGGAAGAAAACTAAAATTCAGTTTCTCACTATTCATCAAAATATGAAACTTTTCATAAAAATCTCAAACTTTAACCCAAATATAAATTTTTTATTCATATTTCATACAATAATTTTATTATTTTATATAATGTTTTTTAAAATTATTAAAATTAAATTTTAAATTTTGTGTGAAAAGCAAGACAAAACAATGTTTTTTAAACCTGGCGTTGCATGCATCGAATGCTATAAAAAATTAAATTTATTCTTAATGAAATATCTTTTATATTATTGGGGTGGTACCTTATACCCACCTTAAAAAATGGGTAATCAAAATTAAAACTTGATATTGGTAATAATTTATTTGATATTTGAAAATAAATTAATTGAAAAACCCACATCGTAAAAGGGTTAATAAAATATATTCTTAATAAGAGAGAAAGTAAAGTATGAAGGTCATATTAAGTTATTGCATAAATAGGTTCCTAAGTAGGAAAACATTTGTTGTAATTGAAATCATATACATGGAAGAGATAACTAACAACCGAATATTGATTGAGAGTGATAGAGACCATTGATCATAAAAAATTGGGTGCTCTAGATAAGGTTAATGAGAAAAACCATAAAACAAATATGTCTGAAAAAGGGAACTGATATCATAAAAATTTAAGCAAATTTTATAGAATTTTATTTCAATGTCATTGTCCCCAAATTTAACAAATTATTTTACGTTCTAATAATATAATGAAATATACATACATGATATGTTTCTATTTCATAAGTTTAATTTCACCCATTGGCCATTTTTAAATTCTTCCCTTACTCCATGAAATGAATATCCATAAATTAATTTATTATTCTTAAATAACTAAAATTAATTTTAAGGGATTTTAAGACCCATAAAATTGGGAAAAGACTTTTGATCTACCTCCAAGTATTTTCCTTATCTAATATGGTTAGTAAAATTTATCTAATATTCATAAATATTCTTATGGTGAAGTAATATATTAATCTTTAATAACTTGTCTAACTCTCATCTTAAATCATTTCATAAATGGTTAACCTTCTAAAACTTCCAAAATATTATTATCTATAAATTTAGGAATAAGGTCACTGAATTTCAAAAATAAAATTATCATTAATCTCTTAAACAATATTAAAAAACTCTTCATTTTCAAATTACAAACATGTGAATACCTTAATCATGTATTCTCATGAAACATGGAAATGAGAATAGTTATCATCAAACCATATTGAAAAAATTCATGATTACTCATTCTATAAGTGAAATATAGACTATTGGATATGTTACGTTATTCTATAAAATGCTATTAACTCCATTAATAACAAAAAACCTCTTTGTCAACAAATCATTAATCAATTCTAAGGTAGTCAGTACTATCCAATTTAAATTATCCATATCATTTATTTCTTTATCACAACATCCATATCATAACATCAAGAACATATTAATAGTCCTCAATCATGTATTTTCCAAGAAGTTCAAATTTACACTAAATCATATTTCTTGGTCATCTATACCATTCAATATATTATTTCAAAAACATAATGAAAATGTACCACAGTACAATCCTTAAATATTTCATTATTCATATGACTAGGATATAATTTTTATAATACTAAAATTATATAATTATTTAACCAAAAACAAGAACATTATTCATTCCTATTCTTATGTGGTAATAACATAAGCTTGACCATGATCCATTTTCTTCTCCTATGGTATATTCCTTTCACACAAGAGACATTGATTTGTTTAGTGTATTATCTCCTTACAGTTGAAGAATTATAAATTGTAAATTATTTTCTTACCATTGAAATCACAAGTATGTTGGTCCATATCTCTACATTTATAACCCTATCATTACCTTCATAAAAGTACAAATATCTTTCATTCCATGATTATCACAAGTGGGGAAACCCTTTATTCTCTTATTTTCATTATCCATAATTATTTAAGTTTTCCTCTTGTAATTTTGAGTCCCTATGAATCTATAATACTTAGATAATTATTTATCTTTCTTTTTATCACATGATATTATATCATCATATGATGACAATTTTTATGAGACTATTTCCCATCAAAATATTAGCTTAAAACCATTAAAGAAACAATAATTTTTAATCTTTGGATTATGTACATTGATGCAGTTCCCATTAAATCTACTAAGAACCCTTTCTGAATGATTCAATACACTATACTAGATTTTATCATTATGAAACATAATTTATAATCCCAAAAATAATGAAATACTTAACATAATTAAAAAAATTAATGCATAGCTAATCTCAAAATTACAAACATAGTTTCTTTGAGGATATCTTTATTTTCAAATCAGTCATAATGGTTTGAAATGAAAATGTGAATTATCCTAAGAATAACCTTAGGGATTATCAAACTAGGTGCAATGTAAGGACCATTTTCAAGTATTAGGTAATTCTCGATTCAATCTTGACACACCATTTTTAGAGTTATTACCCCTTTGTACCTCTATTCTAGAACCATGTCCACTTTTAGTATCTAGACATGGATGTATTAGAAGAAATACCGCATAATTGATACCTTAATGAAACATTAGGATGTTCTTCTATTCTTATCATCAACGTATTCCACAGTTTTATGTTCCCTAATCTATGTCTTCCTAAATATATTACATACGGTTTCTATTAAACTTACTCTAATTCAAACTACAATGATCCCAACCCTAGAAACATGAGTCAATTCCTACTTTATTACATTGGTATAGATACATGATTCAAATCCCAAAGGATTTATCAGTTTAGTAGTTTTGGATAATTAGATACATACATGAACCAATTTTACATTTGAAAATGAAAACATATAATAACAAAAGTAAATGATGAACATCCTTGAAATTCATTCCAGTTACTCGTCTTCATTTCATGGGGAAAGGAGACAAAATAAGGATGAGCTAGAATTCTCAATAAGTATTATGTAAATAAGAATATATTATGAATGAATAAGAATAATCAACTAGGAAATATAAATAACTAAACACACATTCAATTTAAATAACATTATTTCATAAATAGATAAGTAATAATTAATATGGAAATGTTAATAATTGAAAACACATTCTATTTAATCAATAATCTAACATTGAAATGAATCTAGAGATAATTTCTTAGAAAAAATATCATTGATAGTATGAAGTGAATACATAATGAAAAAATGATTAATTATTGGACATAATTTCTCCCGAACATGATATATCTACAATCAAGAACATTCACATGAATGTTTAAACTGTAGATAAAAACTAGTATAATGTTTTCCTAACAAATTTATCTCATGATACCCACTACTGAATAGAGGGGATATATAATATTGGTCCCCACCCATTACTGCATCTCCAAATCATTACTCATATATAGAATAATCAATTTAATTCATGAATCAATGTTCCTTATTAAATATCTATATTGAGTAAAGGATACAGACTTATCAAAATTTCCCCAGTTGATAAAATAACAATCAATGTAAACACCATACATAAAAATGGTATATAGTTTAGGTAATAATCTTATCCATCACACAATAATATTTATATTTTGGATAAATTTTATTTACCAATGAAAAATGAATAAGATAAAGTTATTTTTTTAGGAGAAAGATAACTGTCAAAAAAGAAAGTGAGATTGTACAATAACTTTTACCATTTGGTAATTTTAAATTTAATTCCCCAGTAATGAAATAATTTAAATCGAAAATTAAAATAGCATGAATAATGAATTATTAAAGATATTAAATTTAAATAGGGTAGTATATACACAACATAAATGTGAATTGGTGCATCGTAACAAAAAAGTCTTTAATGGAATGTAAATTGAGATGAAATCCCTTAACTCACTCTTCATTTTGGTTAAATAAGATTTAACCACTTGCATAGAGGTTTTAAAAATATTATTAATGTAAAAAAATAATATATATATTTATAATAGGATACATTATTCTTTTATAATATCTTATCAGCTATTTTTTAACAATATTTCATTTTTTCTGTTTTCGGTGTTAATTGCCTTGTTTTCTCGTGTGTGTTCTATAATTAAATATCATGTTATTGAACACATTCTAAAGTTCCAAATTATATGGAATAATAATCATGTAAAAATTATAATATTTTTACAAAAACATTACTTTTAAAACAAATCATTAATTATTGTTAGGAAAAATGATGTATTTTATGATCATGGAGACGGAAGGCCATACGTACGCACAATTAACATTTATATTTTTTATTGATCGATATGGAAACAACATAGTTAAAAATTTACATTTAAATAGTGATCATAATATCATTAAAAACATATTATATAATTATATATATATATCATCCATGTGTTGTGTTGATGAATGGAGAGTCACATCGCTCTATGAAGGTGGTCATCCACACACACACAAATTATGTTATCATCTTTATACTTGAGTTAAAAGGAAAAAAATAAAATGATAAATATATTTTCCTTAAATAGTTAAAAATATATCATGAATATCATAATTATTTCATGTATATAACATATAATAATTAATTTTTTCTTTATCTTCTTCCATTTTAATCATTAGTGAAAGACGAATCACATTCCTTTGCAGGGAAAATGTTCGTCAAACGCATGAGAAATGTTATCATATCTCCTACAGAATGGAAAGTACATATATATATATATTATTCATACTATATGGTTATAAATATATTATTAATATCACATATATACTTTATATACATTATCAAACCAAACTCTGAATAGTGGAAATGGAAAAACGAACGACATTAGTTATGAACAATGATTTCATAACTCATTCGATAGAAGTGGAGAATATTTTATTTCATTTCATTATTATAAAAAAATACTATTATATTTAATATTCTGAGGTTATTGTATCATAACGTTTTAATAAAAATTGAAAGTGTTAGAGAAAGAAGTAAAATAAAGAAACTCATTGAAGAATATTACCTCATCATCGGGTATCCTCCTTAGGTTTTAACTAAATCCATATTAGTTTTCCTTTATTTCCAAGATAAATATTATATTATTAGGGTAGTAATGATTGGAATTTATTTGGATAGGCTTTGGTAGATAAAAATTTCTTGAGATGTGTGAATAAGTTAGGGGGTGAGTGCCCTTTTATAGTTGAGGAGGAGTAACATTTCTATAAATACACAAAATTATTCAATATTTGGAGCTCAATATTACATAAAGTTGATCCAAAATTTATAATTAAATGATGGTAGAGATGAAATGTTCTATAAAAACTTCCAAAAACTTTAAAACATATTTTGTAAACATTTTTTCCTTAACTTCTATGCTTCCTTAATTTTACCATTTTGGTTAATCACTATAGCAACTACTTTTCTATCCTATACAATTTTTCCATTAATAATTATTTAAATTGAGGCTTATTAGATACTTTTTAAAAATTGATTATAATTATTAAATAAAAATTATCAAATAAAAATAATATGTATATTGAAAATTTATTTTAACACAATCACAATTCTATGAAAACAATTCTTAAACCTTAATTATGCTAAGAGAGTTTTTAGTATTTAGGGATCAATATATTAATTATATAAGAAAAATTGGTCCATAAATTAAAAATAATTTATATTTATTATCATTTTTAAATAAATTGGTAGAATATAGTTCTTTTAGTAATTTTAAATCATATAATAAAATATAATTTATCAAAGGATAACATTAATGCCAGTTTTTACATTATTCATTTAAATTTAATTTAAAAATATCATCCCAATTATAGAATTAAAACATATTAATTTAAAAAAAAATTAATATGTTATATTCATCAAAAAAATTAATGGAAGAAAAAAATTCATTCAATTTACTTCACTTTTAATATTTTTAGTTTCATTTACTATATTTAATTACTAAAGAAATAATTACTCTGTTTGAATCTTAAGTATTTAATGTAATTATTTCTTATATGAAAATTAATGATAAATTATTATGAAATAAACTAATTTTTCTTTCAAAATAATTTATATGACCTAAATAATTTTAATTTAACTATCCCAAATTATTATAGATATTAAAAGGATGAAAAGTATTTTTTTTCTTTTTCTATACTTAACTTATTATATGGGTTATATTCAAAGTTAAGTGTCAATAAATTTCTATATATAAGATAATTTTATGTCAAGTGTCTAAATAAACTCATTAAATAATATTAATATAATATTTTAGGTCATTTATATTCTTACATTCTATTTTAATCGCTGAAAAATCAATTTTCTTTTAAATTACTGTAATTAATTTTTATAGAATTCACAATTAATTTTGGTAAAAAATTAGGTTAAAATAATTAGACATTATAAATTCTGTTTATTCAAAATATGAAATATATTTTTATAAATTAAATTATTACAAGTGAAAATTTTCATTTTAATACTGATCCAGTGGACATGATGAGAAAGTGGGTTTTCAATGTGAAAAAGTTCAACGATTTGAAACAATTATATCTAAATTCAATATGAAAATGATTCCATTTACCTAAATTTTATTCATTGATATATAATTGAAATAATTAAACTTTAAAACCAATTAATAAGATCATTTAACATTATAATTCATTTGAATGAAAATGATGTTTTCAACTAGAATTTGGTATTCTCCACTATTCATCAAGAAATAAAACATTTCAAAAAATATAAAAAATTAATCATAAGATAATTTTGATATAACAATTTCAAAAATTAATTTTATTTTTTCAAATAAATTTTCAAAAAAGTTTGTAATTTAATTTTAATTTAAGAGCACAAAGCATGAATAAATGGTGTTTAATTTAAACCAGGGGTTTCGTGCATCACATGTTATCATTGATATTATAAACTTATTCTTAAAGAAATATATTATATTGTATTATCATTTTACGTGTTTTTTTTGTTTTTATAGTAGTTTCCCCTTATTTAGAGAGTATGGAACCCCTCTTAGGATGGCCTAGTCCTCGGAATTTTTGGTTTCAGGTAGATATTTGTTTGTTTTTTACTCCTGAATTTGAACTATTTATTTAGTTTCTACTGATGTTATCATATGAACTACTTCACTTTGAGTTTATATTAAAATAATTGTGTTATTTATTTACATGGTTTTATATAATGACGTGTACTTCTATTTTTTGTTGGTGTTTTATATGAATTAGAGCTGTTTTGGGAACATTTGGTTGTCTTGTTATCAATATGGAGCTGAGGTACATTGAGTGGATACATATGTAAGTGAATGTGAGTTTATTTTATGTTTTTATATTAATATTGTTTTATTTCTTAACATATTTAGTGGTATATTATAATCCATTGATATCATATCATGTGTAGTACTTGGATATACATATAGGGTAGTATGAGTGGTGCACTATTAATTTTCATAGGATTTCATGATTACTCAATTACAAGGGATAGGTTAGGTGGTGCATAATCATCATAGGTATCTGGATTTAATTATTAATTTCAATATTATTTTTTTATGATTTAATGATAAATTTATTCATGCATTTTAATTATCAAGGTAGAGAATATTGTATTTTCAATTTAGTTTTTTATTAATTAAATATAATTCTTAATATTCCATTATTGTTTTCAATTTTTAAATACTAGATATTTTATATGGTTGGAAGCATGTTCTCCCTTTCAACCATACCCCCCACATCATTTGTTTCCTCAAGTTATTTTGTTGTTATCATTGGGAACTTCATCTCTATATGTGTATCCACAGTGGAACACACCTACCTTCTCATCCATTATTACCACCGAGGCACTTCAACGTGATGGTCCAGTTTTTTATTACATAAACGAGTCCCCTTGGGCTATTAAGAGTTTTATTTTGAGTGATAACTCCATGGTTAACCATAATAGAGGGGAGGGATATGACCCCTAGTTCAGATCTCCTTTTATTATGAAGTTGAAGGTGTGGATTTTAGTGGTCTATCTGTATCGTACTCGTTTTATGTTCTAAGTTTCACCTTGATGCATCACATGATGCATTATTGAAACCCAGATGATGGTCCTTAAACTTGTTTAAAAAACCCCTGACAAATTATAATTTGATAGTGGTTTCACAACTAGACTGTAACACTAAACTTGAATGACTAAATGAAAATGGATATGGGCGCTATTAATATAGAGTATCTTGGATATGTGACACTAATCCCTAAAAAGGGGTCTTTGGTCAGGTATATCTATATTGGGATATCCTTCTTTTGATAGAAGACCACTACCCCCAAATTGATAATGGGGTAGGTGGGGTAGTATTTTTTTAGTGGTCATACCCCACAAAATAACCAACATAGAATGAAAGGTAGGGGTTGTGGCTTTCCTATAAGAGGAATTGGCTTCCCCCAGTTTCTTCATAAGCTTGAGCAATAGCATCTCCCATCATTTATGTGGGGTATTCTGTGAGTGCTTTCCCTCATATATTCAATAAATACTTATGAGGTGTATACTCATTGTAATTGTGAATGAGTTTGTACCCATGTATACCCGTAGTGAGATCCATCTTTTTTCCCATGGTTTTTTACCCCTTTACTTTGGGGGGGGGGGTTCATGTTACATCTGGTGTAATTTATTCCTAAACCATTTCAGTTTATTTTATCACTTAATTATTTCTGTACCTATGGTCTAATCATTTTTGGTCCCAACAAATGGTATCATATTATGGTTTTGGATGGGTTTTGTTCACTTTCTTTCTGGTATTATTAATTCTCATAAATTTGAGTATGATTTATGATTGTGACTACAGATGATATTTCACATCATATATAATTTATTGATATTATTAATTACATCATGGTTAAAAAGAATTTTTTTTAAATTAACATCATTTCAATATGGTGGTGATGTTTGATATTGATAAAATCAACGGGAATAATTTTCTGATATGGAAAATGATGGCACAGGAAACAATGTGGATGCATAATTTCCTATAGACAATTGAATAATGTATAGATGGTGTGATGTTGGAGTGAAGAACCATTCAGAAACTAAATCATGACATGTATGGAAATTTGTCATGTACTTCTGGGAATAGTGTTTTTCTATTCAGTGAAGTGGCAATAAATGTTGGTATAAGACAACATCTCAATGATTTATGGATATTAAATGTTCTAGAAATTTTTCAAATGAAATCTTGACTAGAATGGTTTTATCAGTATGAAATTATCCAATAAGGAAAAGGGGAACGATCACACCTTGAAGAACGTAGAATTTGGAACCATCAAACATAATATACATGATGGAATTGTTAGAAACATCCAAGGAGTATTCCATGTGAATGGGATGAAGAATAAAATATTATCTATAAAACAATTATGATGTTAAATAAATGTATCAAACCATTAAATGAGTGATGTAAATTTTTAAGGGAGAACCTATGGTTATGAAAGAGGAGAATATCACAAAAAAACCTATGCATGAATATGGTTGAAACGTACAAGGAGGCAGATATAGTTTTATTACTAACGACCTCAACAGAATCATTGATGATGTTACGACATCAGAAGCATAGTCATATGTCCAAATGAGGCCTAGATATTGTTAATGCTTAGAGGTTTCTTCCTAGGCTTACGAAGGTATCTTTACCATTTTGAGCACTATGTTTTGGTCAACCAACACAAGTTAGATTTGAAGACATCAATATTGAGAATAAAGGATATATTAGAGTTTTTACATTCCGACATTTGGAAAGTATCTGTTATATCCTTTATAGGAGTAAGGTAAATTTTTTATTCATTGAGGATTATTCTAGGAGATGTTGTGTATATCCAATAAAAATGAAAGAAGATGTTTTTAAAAGTCTTTAAAACATTCAAACTGTGTAAGGAACATGAATATAAGAATAAGATCAAGAGTTTGATGAATGAAAATATTGGAGAATATACATTTTTTTAGTTTGAATCATCTTTTCAATGAGAAGGAATCAAGATAATGGTTATGGTGGAATACACTCCTTAGTGTAATGGAGTGGTAGAGCAGATAAAAAGAACCTCGTTCAATAGAACAAGGGTGAAGTTTAAGACTACATGACTTGCCAAAACATTTTGGGTAGGAGTGAATATCACCTATTATGTGATCAACTAATCTCCATCAATGTAAATTAATATAAATATATTGATAGACATGTGTAATATTAAACCGACTGAATATTCTCTGTTAAATAATTTTTTCGGTCATGTATATGCATTGTTTAATTACATGTAATGATAAACTTTGGATTTGAGATCCATGAAATGTAACTTCATAGGATAAAATAATGGTGTGAATGTGTATGATTTATGGGACCCCCCTTCCCACATCCCACAAACTTATAATTATAATATATTTCACTTTTAACGAAGACATGATTAAAATTATAATTGATGAAGACATAGAGAAAGAGAATAAAAAACTAAAATAATTCAGGTGGAGGAAAATCCAATGAAAGAGCAGTTTCCATTAATGAATTAGAAAAACATGATGACCAAGTACCAGTTTATTCTATACCATGATGATCAACATAGGAGAAAATCATACTAGTGTAGAACTGAGAATCTATCATAGAGAGAAATATTTCATACTCTATATTAAAGGAGAATGGAGATCCCTATTTTTTTGTGTAGGAGATAAAAATACCATATATATCCCCAAAGAAATTGGTGATACATAAAGAACACGAATCATTGCAAACGAAAAAGACTTGATATTTTATTTAATTACCTCATGGAAAGAAGGATATTAGAAAAAAAATAGGTCTTCAAAATAAAGCTGAATTTAAATGAAAAGTTTTAAAGATATCATGCAAGATGGGTATTAAAAGGTTATTCTTATAAGGAAGGTATTAATTTCAATGGAATATTTTCTTCTATTTTTAGACTGAGGACATTTCGGATAGTTATAGATATGTGTGATATAAACATTTTAAATCTAGAGGAGCTATATGTGAAGACTGATTTCTTCTATGGTGATCTTGATGAAGAAATATATAACTTCAAACTATAAGGTTTTACATAAAATGGAAAATAGAACATGGTTTGTAGGTTGAAAATATGTCTACGGTTGAGGGGTTTGTATAAAACATTTCATTCCTATTTCTTGATTCATGGATACAAAAAACTTTATTTAGATCATTGTGCATATTTTAGGGGTTCCTGTGGAAATGGTTTCATTATCATTCTATTGTATGTTGATGAAACATTGGTTGTTATCCCCATAAATGATAATATTCTGGAGACAAAGTAAAATTTTAGTTGAGAGTTTTATATGAAGAAATTATGACTAATAAAAAACTTTTTGGGATATAGATTTACTGAGACAAAAAATAACAAGATTATTAGGATAACGTAGAAGAATTACATACATAAATTCCTAAAATTATTCTTCATGAAGAAATATAATTCAATATCCACTCAACTTCTTGTTAATTTAGGCTTATTGTCTATGATTAGTCTTAGAAGTAATGTAGAGGGCATGGAGTTGTCTCGAGTACCGTATGCATTAGTAGTGTGGAATTTCATGTTCACTATAGTTTTTACTAAACTAGAAATTTCACATATAGTGGGACTAGTTAGTTAGTACATGGAAAATATAGGATGGGAGAATCCGAGAACATTGAAGAGGGTATTGAGATATATTAAATAGGCCTCAGAGGTTAAATTATTCTATGGAGGATCATATTTTACTATCAGAAGATATGTTGTTTCAAATTTTGTAGGTGACTCTATCTGGTGGAAATCCTATATTGTTTATGTGTTCAATATTGAAAGAGGATTGTGTAATGGATAACGGAGTTACAGTTAGTTGAGGATGTATTCAAAATAGAGGGAGAGTATATGGAAGCTATATAGGATTATGAAGAAGTGATTTGGATGATAAGTTTATTATATGATCTAGGGAATGGATAGGGGTACATTCCATTATTTTGTAACTCGTATAGTTTCTTGAACAATGAAATTAATCCTTATTTTCATTCCATTATAAATAAAATTAGGGTATAATATATCTCTTTGTCTGATAAGTGGATGAGGAAGGAAGTCTGAATATGTAGAAAATTAATACTATTTTTTTCGGCATATTTCCTGATAAATGTAGTTGACTTTGATAAGTTCAGATGGTGAATATCTTCAAGGGCCTTGTAGATACATGATCAGTATGTTTTGGATGACAAAAAGGATGTGTGGAGATGTGATTTATTCTCAACAAATATCCAATTGTGAGATATGTCACCATCCCCTTGTTTTTATAGACGACCACCACCCCCAAATTGTCAAGGGGGGATGGTATTGGTAGGATTGGTTGGTGGTAAAACACCACCAAACCACAATTTGATAAAGAAAGGAAGAGGTCAAGACTTGTCTATAAAAGATAGTGTATTCCACTAGTTTCTTTACCATCTTTATAATAATCATCTCACATCATTTATGTGTGGTATTATATGATATTTGTTCCCACATATTCAAGAGAGATTTATGAGGGATATTATACATGTAATTGGGAGGGAGTGTGAAACCACCATTACCTATAGTGAGATCCATCTATTTTCTAGTTTTTTTCTACCAATTCCTTTTGGGGGGTTCCATGATATAATTTATGCCATTTATTTCTATAGTTTTTTCACCTTATTTTATCTAATAATTATCACATCACTAGTGGGCCAATATTTTCCAGCCCCAACAATCAATTCATGGATAGGTACTTTGATTATTGTACTAGTTAGGTATTTGGTGATGGGTTTCATGTGTGAGTGAGTCGATCCAAAGTTTTAGTTTACAATATCACCTCAATCTTATAGAGGTTTTGATTTCATGGTCTAATAATAACAAGGATTATGGATAGTTTCTTTTATCTAGTTGTTCTACTATTTTCCTTCTCATTTTTTATGCCCTTTTTCTTATGTTAAAAAACATATGATTATCCCACCCAATGAAAATAGGCCAATTGGACAAAGAACATAAATAATATTTTCCATTTAATTTTTGTTTTGATAATTTTTTCATTGAACTTTGATTCTAAAAGTTTACATTATTATATTTATTTCTTAAATTAATTCAAATATATATAGAATTTAATTATTGATATTAAATCTATTTGAGCCTTATCTTCTTCATATTTCAATACTACTAAATCCATTAATAATTATATCGGTATGTTTATAATTATTTATGAAAAAAATCTATTTATTAGTTCTAAAAATGAACTATGCTAATCTTGTTATCTTTCTCCCCATGTGTTGGAATTTTATTTCACATGTCCTGATTTTGTTTTTGTTGAAATAGCGTGTAGGAAGATTTTTTAATGTTTTTATAAGAATAATAATAGTTTTAATTTTTTATTACCATTGTCCATTATTTGTTCATTTCTCATATTATAATAATTTATAGTTCATGGCATTTATGAATTTGTTTCACAAATATGTTTCATATTTATTAGCTTATGTGTTTATAAGTTCGTATTATAAACAATAGATTTAGATATCATGGTTAAATTTTACAAACCTAATTTGTTCCCATTAGATATTATCCCTGAACACCCAATAAATCCTAGAAATAAATTAATTTTATGTTTATTAATTCTATGGATTCATATTCATCATAATTTTATAAATAATTTTACATAATTTTAATATGGAAAAAGAATAGTTATGTTTAACTAAATGTTTCTTCCATGTATAACATTGTTTTATTTAAAAAAATATAATAAAGTTGAAATTTTAAATTGATATGAAGAACCTAGTTTTTTACATCATTATGTAAAAATAATCTTAAAATGAGTTTCTTGGTATTTTTCTGAAATAGTTTATTTGGGTGAATAGTGAAAAAAAATCAATTTTACAAATAACGTCACTTTAATAATAATATCATGATATAAGACTATTCAGAAATATTATGAATCTTTTTATCTAAAATAAATATGTATTGTAGAAGTAATATAATTCATTTAAATGTGTAATTATTAAATTATAAATCTAGGACTGACATTTTAGAAATCTATGTAATTTTTTTTATTTTAATAGAATTTATTTTTGATTTTCTCTTTTAATAATATTTTCAAAAGGATTATTTCTGCTTTAGTTTCGTTTAGAATATAAAAAATTATACTTTAATTTATCCTAAAAAATTAAATTCTATGGTAATCAACATTATAATTGATTTTGGTGTAAAATCATTTTCTGCTTAAAAAGGCATTTTCCTAAAAAACAGGTTTTCATTATATTTTTTGAACTTATATTAGAATAAAAATGTACTGATTCAATAAATTTAATGATATAAAATGGATTCCATAATTTTTTTAATAAAATTTTATAATTTTTTTATGAGTAAAATTTTATTTTTAGTCATAATGAATAGTTTCCATAGTAAAAATATTCCCACATTAAAGGTTAAAAGGGTTTACTAGGTGGTTAAACTAAATGATATAGATTAAAATATATCTAAAACTTATCAAAATATTATTATTTCAGAGTATTTAAAAATTTAATATTCTTATCATAGAAATTTTAAAAAAGTAGAACCTATTTCCATGAGAAGTACAATTATTATATTTTAAAGGTCTTAATATTTACAAAGGTGCAACTCCTCTCACTTATAAAATGATAGCTCATGTCATCACATATTCATACATAGTAAACACTATATATCAATCAATATCTACTCAAATATCTATATAACCCTCCTCCCCACGTCCTAGAGGTCTTTTTATCACCAAAATACCAATCCAATAAGGATTTAGGTGTAAGCTAAAGGAAGATATCCATGGATGAGGTATAACTCTTAACCAAATTCATTCAAGTATATTTATTCTTATACCTCATTAAAATATATTCAAAGAATCATAATATAATGAAATAATTTTCTTTATTTTAAATAAATGTCATTATATTGATGTAAAAACATTTTTATACCTCTTTTCAATCCTATGGTAAATGAAATTGTAGGTTATGCATTTGTGTAGACTACCAACTCTTGGATGCAATGTGTTTCATTTCTTCATAACCACCTCACACTGTTGGTTATAAAAATGGATTTAATATACATATATGATGTTTATGAGATAATTGTGACTATTTGAAAATTAAATATTATCTAACTTCTTACCCTCTAATCTATTGGAAATAGGAAAATATCGCTTGTACGTACATGGAGACTACCGCCTCCATGAACTGATGTAATTTTTTTCATCACCTTCTCACACAGATGTTCATAAGTATGGATTTAATGAATAAATATAATTTTTACAATATAATTTTTATTTAATAAAGTTAAGAAAAATCTTATTTATTTCTTTTTCATCCATTATAAAAATGATAATATTGTTCATGCGTACATGTAGAGTATAGAATTTGTGAACCACATGTATCATTTTTCATTACTACCTCACATGGATAGTTTTAAAAGAACATTTATTTGAAAAAAATAATTAAAACACTTAATATTTTTACATCAATTAACCATTACACATTTGACAATAACCAACAAACCAAGTCTATTTTGGGCCAAACTATATCAAAATGTCTCATGCAAACATAACTGATTTAGTAACTAAATAAAATATCATCATAAATTTAATAAAATGAATAAAAATAAGGTAATTAAAATTAAAAAGAGTAAAAATAAAAAAAATATTTTATTATTTAGAATTAATATAATATATGAATCATGATGAGAGTCAAGGTGAGATATATTTGTTTAAAACCATGTTTTAGATTTTGTTAATGTATCCCATTCAAATACTTTCCCTCCATAACAATGTTATTTAAAATGTTTCAAGATTGTTATTAATTATTACAAAATCAATTATTAATGTCTTTTTCAAATATATATGGCTTTATATAATTTTATTTAATATGAAATACTTTCAATGTTTTATGTACAGTTCATTTTTAACTTTTTAAAAAAAAGTGAAAAAAAAATGTTTTTTAACATTTACATCATGACCAAATTTTCCCATAGCCATAACGATTATTAAAAATAAAGAATTATATACATGTTTTAATGTTTTTAAGAAAATAATTGTCTCATTATTCAAGGATTTTTCATTTTCCGGAGTTATCAAATCAAAAATTATATTCTTCCTCACTTTTATGATAAAATGGAATGTAATTTTGCTTATGTGTTCAAATGAGTTTTTAAATTATTTGATGATGAAAATTTTAAACAATAAAAATTTTTTGTTCGTGATATGGTACTTTTTAATTGTATATTATGATGATTGAGCTCGGGTTATAATCATCCAATGCGTTATCTAATGATTTAGTCTTCCAAGAAATGTTTTTGGAGATAGCCAATTAGGTTACTCCTCTAGAAAGGGTTTTAGGAAAGAGTTGAAAACATGTTTGAATATGATTCATTAAGATGTATTCATGGGATTTTTATGCATTATATTCATTTTAAAGGTTTTTTTTAGAAAATTTATTTTTTTCACATGTGGTTATGATTTATTTACACACTAAAAGTTCATTGTGAAAAAGGAAAACATTTTTATGTATTTTCATATTTTTTATTAAACTAAGAGGTTTACATTATTTCTAAATACCTTATTTATATTTATGTGATCAAACATTGTTTTAAAATATTTTTCACAAGATCTAATTATGTATAGGATCTATAAAAGTACATTCATTCGGCTATGTTGAGTCATCTTAAAAGAAAGTAAAATGTATTAAATGAAACATCGGTGTAAATTTATGAACCTATTTTTTTGAAAGAATGTAAACTATGTGGAATAATCAACTTTATCATTAAATTATCTTCCTAATTTTATAAAAATCTAAACTTAAAAGATATTTTCAATGTAATAATGAATAATAATTATTATTAAACTCATAGTTATATGTTTTTTAGGTTTTCTGGTGTTAAAGTTAGTATCAAATTAATGGTTTAGATAACATTAAATGTTAGGATGTTGTTAAAAACACTTTTATGATATTATAATTTATGGTTATATTAATATTTGAGTGATTTTGAGAATTTCCATGTTCCTTCTTCTAATAAATTTCTATTTATAAAGATTTACCACATAAGAAATAGGGTGTTTGGGGTGGGAAGGAATGAAGAGAACAATATTTGTGTGAATCAACAACTTGAAATGGGTGAAGTTAGAGTTGAAAAGTTAATGGTTTTATCGACTCAATTAACACATTTAATCGATTGTGGAACCCACACAATAGAGAAACCAAATTCTCCTCCTAAGAATTTTCCAATATTAGAGAATTTATAGACAAAAAACCCTAAATAATTTGGTATGTATTTTAAATTACAGAAATCCATAGAATAGATAAATGAAATTGAGAAGATATTAAAAGTTTTGGGTAGTTAATATAATCCAAACAAAACTCATACTATTTTCTATTATGAAGTTAAATCCTATTAGTGGTTGTCTCTATTTAATTATAAAATGGAGAGAAATGAAATTGTTACCCTGGAGTGGATGACACTTAAGGATAATTTTTTATTAAACTATCCATAAATTCATTAACATATAATAGAAGGGTAATTTCTAGAATTGAATAAAGGGAAGATGAATCAGATCTCCCATATAAATATAGTTTCTTTAAACAATCTGATTAGGAACCCAATTTTTTTTTATTCTATGAAATTAAAATTAATAGATATTTCATATGTCTAAAAATGTGTTTATCAAGATCTTTGGCCTCTAATGTATTTAGAAGTGATGAGTAAGTTGTTAGATGTGTTGATAAAGTTTATATGGAGATTGATGAGACTTATCTGCCTCATAAAAATAAGAATAATAAGCGGTCAAGGTGGAAGGAAATGGAGAGTAGTCAATAAGAAAATACAGATGTAAGGATCGAACATGTTCCAAATGTGGTAAAAGACCTTTCAGTAATGTTTTGATAGGATTATAAAAGATTTATTTATGTGATATGTTCTATAATTTGTCTCATTATTGTAAAGAAAAGAGTTCTGATTAGAACAAAAATAAGAAAATAGATAATCATTTTGCATTGATATGTTTTAACTACCATGAGTTGGGTAATTATGAAAACAAAATTGAATTTAGTACACTTGGATGGAGTCATCAAGAAAAAAACCAATATAGTGTGATTTTTTTTGGCTAATATGGTAGTTTTTATACCATCAAATGAAGCGATGAAATGCACATTACTTATTTACTCAGATTTTTTCAATGTCTTTTTTTATTTGGGATTTACAAATTCTATTATTTTTGGGAAATTTCCATGTAAAATAAAAATATCACCTCACGAAATGAATAAAAAATTCATAAAAATTACTAGGGAAGTACAAAATAAATATTAGTTTATATGATTATTTTTATTATCATTAGTTTTATAAGTTTTCCTGAAAACATTTTGGTCTTACCCTTAGTGTATTTTGATGTTATTTTGATTATGGATTGACTTTTAGTTTATCATGATATGATAGATTCAAGAGCTAAGGAATTCATATTAAATTGTTAGAATGAGTCTCAATTTGTATACATGAGTGAGTTCATACCTATGATAACATAGTAAGAAGAGTATAAATTTATTAAATAAGGGGTGAATGTTATATAGAAAAATTCAATGAAAATAATCGAATTACTCTACTTAGTGATGTGCCCATAGTAAATAACTTTTCATATATATTTCCTAATGATCTGTCTGGTGTAGTTCCTAACTGAGAGGTTGTGTTTACCATTGACTTAGTTTTAGATCTTAAGAAATTTTGAAAAACTGTTTATCAAATAGCTCTAGTACAGATAATGGAATTAAACAATCATTTACAAGAGTAACATGATAAGTGTTTAATCCACTATAGAACATCTCATTGTTGTTACCACATTTTGTTTGAAAAAATAGGGATAGTTTTATGAGGCATTTCACTAATTATTGAGCACTCGATATAATTACTGTTAAGAAAATGTAGTGGTTTCCTCGTATTAATGAAATGTTTGATCTTCTCCATGGTGCTTGGAATTTTTTCGAGATTGACCTCATATTTGAATACCATCAGTTGAATGTTAATAAAGAGGACATTCTGAGTGAACCTTACATATCTCTTATTAAATCTGGATATAATTTTATGCACTGTGGTATTCACCCTTAAGTATTAACTTGAGAAAATAAATATATTACATTTGGAATAATATAATATTTTTTTCATCTACATGAAAATTATAGTTGCATAAATGTTTTTCACAATATATTATCAATCATAAAACTATAAAATTAAAATTCATATTTTTAATAATTATATTTAAATATGTTTAAAATTTCTAATATATATATATATATATATTATTTCCAATTAATTATATAGATGTATATATTGTATATAAAAAATATAATTAATTATGAATGTAGTTGGGGTGGTAGTCTAGTGTTTTACACACCCCATGAGCCTGCATGAAACCCAAGATGAAATACATATGGAGAAACATTTATGGATTATAGTAGCGAGCACTGTAGTGATACTCTTGTATCCATAACTATTCCTCTATTTTGGCCTTTGGGGCACTAGTTTGGGATTGTGGGCAATATGGGCCTTGGGGAATTCAAAGGGTGTGGTGACATAGGCATGATGGGAAGGCAGTGATGCAGGTGCGAAATCAGGGCCTTAGTGCCATGCATCGGTAGGCCTATGGGCCATGTAATGGGCTACATGATGAATGGGCCTTAAGGAAAAAAATCATCAATGTAATAAAGCAGTTGGTTGGGTGGGTTGTCACTTGGGGGATATGACCTGTCTTTCTAGCCTGTGTATGTGCAGTGTATGTGTGTGTTTGATTGTAATTATACCCCAAAGAACCAAATATAATATAATATAATTAATTATTAAAAAAATTTAAAATTTATTATTTATAATTTCACTAACTACTTTTTAGGTAAAATCTGTTTTATTAGAATGAAAACACAGTGCAACTTAGAAAAGAAAAAAATGGGAAAGGTATGGCACATCTACCCAAAAAAGGTGAAAGGACACATTTTTCCCTAATTTTTACCCTAATCATGTGTTCCTCATCCCACGAGAAAGTCCAATCAATTCTTAAAACACACCCATGACTGAAACCCCTAGAATAATTCTCTTTCTGGCCATCCACTTAGTGAAGGAGACTTTTTATGTCAGTGTCATCAAAGTCTGAACTATCCATTTATTGTTTTTCCTCCTTCTTTATAGCCCAATCCGAATGACCACACCCATGACCACAACTCCTAGAATAAAAACCCCATTTCTAAGAGTTAACATTTTTCCAATACCCTTCAGGATATTCCCTTTTAGATTTATATTTTTCCACCTCCATAGAATTATTATTTTCCATCAACCTTATTGTGGGAAATTAGGCCATACTATTCTTAGTATCGGTGTCGAGGGCTTACACAGGTCCCTTCATTCTTCCTTTGGGCAGTAGTTTAGTGGTTAGCCATTTATGTCGATTGAGCATTACCAATAACAACCATTCCAATAGGAAATAATCCAACCATAATTGGCCCAGGGTTTCCATAGGGATTCACTTTTCAATCCTTCTTGACACAGCTAATTTCCTCATGACTACGAGCTTCATAGAAAGCACAGTTTATGGCTCAGCTGTAGCTAAAAAAGTCATTTCTGATCAACCTAAATTTTATTTAGATATTCATAACTTACTCATATTAAAATTCCTACTCAAATTCATCTAAATAGGTGGAGAGAATTATTTTTTCAACCACAGTAAACCAAAAATCATCATCTAATATAAAATGGACATGGTGTCCAAAACAAGACTGATCTGCTTCTTTATCTTTCTTTATCGAACACCAATTTAGAGCTCTAGATCATATAGAATTTTCTTGTTCCGCAATAACCAGTTAAGTCCAAATCTATTGACCCACAATTGAATGGAAGAGTTACAACCCACCATTGTATTGTTTTTTTATCCTACGCTCGGAGATGCATGATGTCGTGCTTGGGGGAGAACGAGTTGAGACCCCATTCATGTAGCTTAAGTTCCTCTATTTGGAAGAGGTGGTGGAAAAATACTTGACCCATCGATATTCTTCTCCATTTTCTAAATCCCCACATCATTAAAAGGTGAATGACCAGATCATACAATTTCCAAAATTTTGAAACCCTGGGTAACATTGATCGCAGAATGATCAAATGTTTACCCATTTTGAGTCACTCTGAAACCACTTCAGAGTTAGATTTGAAATGGGAAATATTCGCCTTTTGGAAAATCATGTAGGCTATAGATTTCTTGAAGATCATGAAGGAACTATTACTGCCAGTTGTGGAGGATGAAGCATCTGAACTACAATCACCCCAAACCATCCTATGATTTTCCAATCTGAATGAATCACATTTGTCTCGAGTAAAAGTGCCCTTGAATGGGAAAAGATTCCTCCACCATTGATTCATACTTAATCACTACAAGGAAACCACCTAGAAGATTCCATCAGAGGGATTCGAGAGATCAAATCATGTGACCCTCATCTTTCTCTCTCCTATTTATAAAAAAATTATTATTTATATAAATGAATAATAATTTTTTAAAATGTACAAATAATTATAGAAATTTATAATTGTAAAAAAATATTATTATATGTATACCAAATATAAATTCCAAGGGTAAAAATAACATAAGAATAATTAAAATATGTCTATATTTTTAATTATATAAAAATTTGTTATTGTATTTAAATAAAAATGTAAAAAAGTTTATAATTAAAAATATTATTTCAAACTACATTATAAATATAAATAAAAATATTTCAATTTTATTAAGGGAAGAAACCTCTTTAGGAATATATTTTTTACCTAATGTATTAAAAATTTAATATATACAATGTTTTCATAATATAATATTAATTATAAAGCTATACTATTAAAAGTAATAATTTTAATAATTTTATTTAAAGAGTTTCGCAAATTCTAATATATAGACACATTATTATTATTAACATATTTATATATTGATTTGATTTTGTAAAAAAATATTTTTCATTTTATATTGAATTTAAATATTATTATTTGTGATAAAAATGTTATTATTTATAGAAAAGAATAAATATTTTTTAAAAAATATATCATTAATTATATTAATGTATAATTATATTAAAATTTAATTCTATGTATACATTCAAAAATATTTTTAATACACATTACAGTTTACTAAAATATAAAAATTAAATAATTATTTTAGTATTATAATATTATATTAGAGTTATATTACATCTTCCACCACAGAACATAATGAAAATAAAGTAAGCATGAAGGTCTAGGGGCTTTACCCCATGATGTAACCATCACCCACCTAAACTCAAGCCACCCCAGCACCAATGATGGAGCATTATTATATTATATAAGAACTATAATTACAATTTTTTTATAACTAAAAATATAAGATCATTTGTAAATGAATTTAATGATTTGAAGTTTCATTTATTTATATGAATGATATATATATATATATATATCTTTATCTTTATTCACATATAAATATGTGTGCATGCATGCACGCGTGTCTAAGGAACCCAAGGACACATGTTTGTGTCATAGGTGAACTCAACACATAAATGTGTATATCGAACTATATATAGTGCATGTAATTTTAATTTATTTATAATTTCTATATAAAAAACTAAAATTAATTAATAATATATAAATAATATTATATTTATTAGTGTTGTTATATACACAATAAAAATTGCTAATTATTTAATTGTATATAACGTTATTCATAATATACGTAATTGTTTTAATAATTATAAATTTTATTTAAATATTATTAGTTATATTTTCATAAATATTTTTAATTATATAAATGAGACCATATTTTATAATGAATAAAAATGTATATTTATATTTATAAATATTATAACTATATTGTATATAAATACAAAATATTTTCAAATAATTTTATTAATTATAATAGTTATTAAATATATGATTATTTTTTATATCAATTTATTATTATTATTATTTAAATTATAATTATAAAAAATTATAAAAAACTGATATAAAAATATATATAATCGTATTAATTACATTTTAATTGTGAATTATTATTTTCATAGTCAATTGCATAGTTACTTATCTCAATATAAATTATTATTATTATTATATATTTTTATGACAATTAATTATATTATAAAATTATTATAATTTATTTATTTTTAATAGTTACCCTGACCTAATAATCATCTCCTTTATTGTTATAGGTTGAATCCAATTAATGGAGAGAGGGAGATGTCACCCATAACGGTTACCCTCACGTAATAATCATAGTCAATTGAATCATATATAATAATATATAATAGTATTACTAGTTACCCTCACATAATAATGAAATATAATTACACTCATGTAAGAGGAATTTATAATTACATTAATGGTTACCCTCACATAATAATCATATAAAATTCTATAAATTGTTACCCTCACATAATAATCATAGTCAAATGAATCCAATTACATCTCCCAGAATAGAGAGAGGGAGACGTGCTTCAATTTTGTGTATATATACCATCATAAACCTCACCATATCCAAAAAACTATCCTCTCTTGATAATCCCATTATCGTTACAGGCCATGGCTCTCCAGATCCACCTCACTTACATCATCATCTTTGCACTCATCTCGGTGCTGGCTACCTCACCCTTCCTAGTTCACTTGTCTGGGATCCACAGCTTGCCTGATCAAGTCTCCATGCAGGTGAAGCATGAGAGGTGGATGGAGGTGCATGGTCAGAGCAACCTGGATGATGACAAGAAGGAGGCGTGGTTGGGAATTTTCAAAACCAACTTGAATTACATCGATGTTTTCAACCGCGATAGCCACCGCTCCTACTACCAGGTAGCCAACCACTCTTCTGACCTCATCGATGATGAGTTCCAAGAATCTTACCTAGGATACATCTAGTCAAAGTCCCTATGTCCCCCTTCTCTATATCTAGAGGTGGCAGACAGTTCCGATGATGGGAACATGCTTTCAAGTACTGAATGGAGAGAATGTGGAATTTTCACCCAAACGGCCTTGCCTCTGAATAACTCTATGAATTTTCAATTGATATCTAATTTTTTTAATTAATTAATTAATATGTTGATTTCAATTTATTGAATTAATATTCAGTTATACAGAAACTGATTTTGACAACACCATAAAAATTCATCAATAATTCTTAAAAATGATGTTGATCTAAGAACCGGTAAAGGGGGGCCTTCATCAGTGCTAAAGAATTACTGATAAAGATGAGAATTTTTTAGAGCTAGTTTAGCACTGATAAAGACCATAGTGTTGAAGTGTGGTGTTAATTTTACCACACTGTGTCAAAAAATATAGCCACCAAATATAAACACCATCAACAAATACATGATATGAAAAATTAATAATTTAAGTAAAATAAAAATTACACCACTATTAAAAAAGCACTATTGTATAGACATTTCAAACATTATTTTTTGTAGTAACATTATAAATAAAAACATATCACAAACATCCTAAAAATCAATGGTTTCATTGTTTTGTACACCCAAATCCTCAAAAAATCCAGTCATTGTATTTGTTATCCAAAAAAAACACCGAAGCATGAGAAAAATAATTCAAATATATTTTAAAACAATTATTATGTTAGTAATGATATAAATTAATATCTTAAACAAAAATATGAAATAAAAAATAAATAAAATTTCAATTTTAAACTGAAAATGGACACTTTGTATCTTATCAGTCACACTGTGATCAGATTGAGGTTCGGATGATTCATACATGTTAAAAATGACTTTTGGATCATTATAGAAAAGTTTTAAAACAATCTGAATGTGTTTTCTAAGGTTAGACTATGCTGGTGCTGTTTTTTTACCAAAAAAAGTCTAGGATTAAGGCAAACCCAAAACTACCAAATTTTATTAAGAAGAGAGAGAGTGTGTCAAGACATTACAAGGGGGTTTACAAAGCCAATTATGACATTCACCACACACATCCTCCTCTACAAACTGTCAGAAAAAGTATAGTGCAATAAAGAACCATCTTGAACTTGTATCTAAAATGGCTCTCTTAGATAGTGCATGAGAAACCTGGTTTTCTTTCCTGTAGACATGTTTCACTTCAACTCAAAAATCATTTATCATATTAAGACACTTAATAGAGGGTGCCAGCATTTTTCATGGAACATCCCTATACCTATTTTTCTGAATTTCAACCATCGTAACTGAATCAGTCTCCATCCAAAGAAGATTCCTTCCAAAATGGAAAACATATTTGATGACCTTAATAATGGCCCATAATTCAGCTTTAATGGTGTATCCATATCCAATAAAGTGATATAAATAGCCTTTGATGAAGCCCAAATGGGTATGGAAGACACAACCACCACCCAAGGTACAGGTATACCTGAGGCCGCTCCATCAACATTAATTTTAATCCAACCAGAAATGGGAGGGATACTTTTTATCTTGTTCATCACCAAAGGTTATTTGGTCCTGCCCAAAACACCAAAAAAATTTCGAATGATAATATCATTCATTTCATTTCTCATGAAACCTATTTGAATTCTATAAATAGTGGACCAAAACCCTATGAATAGCCCTTTTCCCTACATGAAAATTGGATTAGTGATTTTCAAAAATAAAATCATTCCTTTCCTTCAAAACATGCTACACAGTGGAATTAGCTTCAACATACATCATGACCTGGACCTATTCATTATTTCTCGAAGTGTTAATGTACTCCATAAGCCCTTTAAAATAGTCCTCATTAAACTTGCATCCTAGCATTTCCTGCAAGTACATCTAAAATCATCACATAAATGAGGAAGTAAAAAATAAGTGATCAGTGATTTATTTAAATGTCATTTTAAACTAAAAACACAAACATTGATTCATACCAGTCACATCATGTGTTGTTTTCATGTGAGACAGATCCCTATAAATTACAAATGACTTATAAAATATTATAATAATGTATCAAGACAATTAGAGCATGTTTTCTCAGTTTTTAGTGAATAAAAAATATTTTGAACTAAATTGATAATTTTAAACTAATAACGGGAGCATTGAATCATATCAGAAGCACCATGTATAAGATTTAAGTGAATCTCATTCAAAAAAGTCATAAATGATAGATCGATCATTATCATAAATTATCAAAACAATCTGAATGTTTATTCGTATTTTTGAGTATGTGACGTGTGTTTTCAACTAAAATGTGAATTTTAAACTAAAAACATAATTTTTGAGTCATATCAAACACAAAACACCTGAAATTTATGTGTGTATGATTTTTACTCATCACAAATGACTTTTGGATCATTTTCCTAAAATATAAAATGAATATTTTTTTCTTTTTGAGTATGTAAATTGTTATTTTTAGTAAAATTTTAATTTAAAATATGAAACACTTGTAGTTATACCAGTCACATTGTGCACCAGATTAAGGTGAGGCTGATTCATATATATCAAAAATGAATTATGGATAATTTTCCTAATGTATCAAAAAAATATGAATGAATTTTCTCAATTTGGATTATGTCACTTTTTTTACTAAAATTCCATTTTAAACTGAAAACACACACTTTGAGTCATACTAATCACGTCGTGTATCTATTTGATGAGAGAATGAATCCTTTAATGATATATGAATTATGAATCATTGTATTAAATAACCAAGTTATCTAATGGATCATTTTACAAAATTATAAAAATAATACAAATGAATTTTCTCAGTTTTGATTTTGTGAAATGTGTTTTCAACTAAAATGTCAATTTCAAGCTAAAAGCACACAATTTGAGTCATAATAGACACATTTTTCCCTAATTGAGGTGAAGATAATTTATACTCATCATAAATGACATATGGATCATTTTCCTAATATTTGGAAATAACTTGAATGTGTTTTCTTCAGTTTGAGTATGCCACATGTCCTTTTCAATAAAATGTCAATTTAAAATAAAAATACACAATTGGATTCATACCGGTAACACCGTTCATTGGATTAATGTGAATATAATTCTTACACATCAAAAATAACTTATGTTTTGTTTTAATTATATATAAAAATATTTTGAATATATTTTCCTAGTCTTGAGCAAGTCTCTTGTTTTTTCTACTAAAATGTTATTTTAAACTGAAAAAAACTCACTCTGAGTCATAAAATTACCATTATGTATTAGTTTAATATGAGACTAATTCATATATGTCATAAATGAATTATAAACCATTTTATAAAATTATCGAGACTATCTGATTGTCTTTTCATTAATTTTAGTGAGTGCCACATGTTTTGAAATAAAATGCTAATTTTAATATGATAACAAACACTTTGAGTCATATCAAAAAATCCATGTATTATATTGACGTGAGGATGATTTCTACACATAAAAATGACTTATGTATCATTTTAATGAAGTATACAAATAATATTAATCTGTTTCCTCAGTTTTGAGTATGTCACTTGTTCATTTGACTAAAATGTCATTTTAAACTAAAAACACAAACATTGATTCATACTAGTTACATCATGTATTGGTTTGTTATAAGATGAATTCTTACATTGCATTGATGACATAGGAACAATTTTCCTAAATTATAAGGGAAATCTGAGTTTATTTTCTTGGTTTTAGTTAGTGAAACATGTTTTGATCTAAAGTGTCAATTTTAAACTGATAATGGAAAATTTGAGTTGTACCAGGAATTCTATGTATCAGATTAAGCTTTGGATAAATCTTACACATAAAAAATGACTTATGGATCATTATCCTAATGTATCAAGACAATCTGAATATGTTTTATTCATTTTGAGTATGTCACTTGTCGTTTTTACTAAAATGTGATTTTTAAATAAAAATATAAACATGGAGTCATACTGATCACACCATGTTTCAGATTGAGATGTGATTGATTCTTATAGATAAACAAATACTTCTTGGTCATTTTCTGAAATTATGAAAACAATATGAATGAATTATCTTGATTTTGAGTATGTCAGTTGTGTTTTTTTACTAAAATGTCATTTTAAACTGAAAACAAACACATTTATTCATAATAGTCACATCATATTTGGGTTTTACGTGAGAATGATTCCTGCATATCGTAAATTGATTTTGAATTTTTTTCTTAAAGCACTAAAATAATTTAAGAATGTTTTATTAGTTTTTTCATTAGGGACCCACTTTATGAACAACAATATCAATTTAAAAAATGATAACAGACACATTGAGGTATCCAGGAAACTCCATTTATTAGATTGAGGTGAAAATGATTACTATATGCCATAAATTAATTATGGTTATTTTTACTAAAGTATGAAAATATTATAAATTTGTTTTCTCAGTTTTGAGTATATCGCTTTCCATTTTTACTTAAATACCAATTTTGAATAAAAAGAGACACATGGAGTCATACAGGTCACATTGTGGTTAATATTGAGGTTAGTTTAATTCCTACACATAAAACATTATTATGGATGATTTTTATAAAATATAAAAACAATCTGAATGTGTTTTATTGGATTTAAGTATGTCACTTGTGGTTTTTACTAAAACTTCAATTTAAACCAAAAACATACACTTGGATTCATAACAGTCAAATTATGCATTAGATTGGCATGAGAATGATTCCAAAAGATCAAAAATAAAAAAAGGATCATTTTTTTAAATTATCAACAAGATTAAAATGAATTTTATCAATTTTGAGTATGTCCCATGTGGTTTTTACTAAAATGTCAATTTAAACTGAAAACATGCACTTTGTTTCATATCAATCACATAGTGTTTCGGTTTTAACTGAGAAAAATTCTTACACATAAAAAATGAAATATTAATCATTATCCTAAATTATCATGATAATCTGGGCATGTTTTCTTAGTTTTGATTGTGTGATACATGTTTTAAACTATAATGTTAATTTTATTCTGATAATGGGAACTTTGAGTCATACCGGGAATACCTTGTATCAGATTGAGGGGTAGTTGATTCCAATTTATCAAAAATGACATATAGATCATTTTCGTAAGTATGAATAAAAATTGAGTTTGATTATTTTTGAGTATGTGACGTGTGTTTTCATCAAAAATGTCAATTTTAATGTGAGAACACGCACTTTGAGTCATACCGGATACAAAGATTATTATATTGAATTTCGGATGATTCCTACATTTCATAAATGACTTATGGATCATTTTCCTAATGTATAAATTATAAATGATAAAGAAATTTACTAAAACATTACATAAAATGATGATAAAATCAACTAAATAAGTATTAGGTAGTCACTTATTCATGGTTTTTGTATACATTCTGACACTATGCATCCCACCCATTTTTTGATAAACTAATTAATTTTTTCTTATGAATATGAGGACTGTTGAAATTCTTGGATATAATAGAAAAATTTAAATAAAAAAATATTAATACATAATTTAAATGAATATGTAATTATCTTTGAAAATAACTCTTTGTGGATGATAGTTTTTTATGTAATACAATATATTCCCAAATATGAAATCTTAATGACCACAATATTTACCAATGATTTGTTTCAGAAACTGTAAAAACATTAAAAAAATTAGTAATTTTTTTGACAAATGTTTTGATAGTTAAATATTATTATATATACCCTAATTCTTATCCATTGGTAGAATTATATAGGCTCCTTTTATTCATGGATTGTCCTCATGCCATGATTTTGATGATATTTAAACACCACCCTATTATAACATAATTTTCATTAAAACATAATATAAAATATATAAATTACATATTAGTTATAAAATGTTTCATGTAGTGTATTACAAATTGATAAATGTCATTATGTGTAGTACATTTTTTGGGTATCCATGCATTGAATCTAAAAAAAATACTTGAATTATCCAAATTTACTACACTGAGTAAAAAATGCTACCCTAAAATAAATAAGTTATAAAATAATTGAAAATATATTTGACATGATTAAATTTTTTTGTTTTACCACTACATCATGGGTATTAATAATAGTCTTTTATCTATACGTTTTCTTTTAAACATTATCTATAGTTTTCCAAAATTCCTTCATATTACTTTGGTTCAAATGAGAATAATTTTGTAGAAGTGATTTGAGGACTAATGAGATAAAATTTCTATCCATATTTTATTCATTTATGCACCAAAACTTATCCTGACATCTTCTCCCTCAAAATAATACCACCACTATAGTGTTTTATTTATCACTATCCTTCATATTCCCTCCATTACCTTTTTAAGAACTACAACGATGTTGTAACTTCTCAGTCCTATAGGTTGTATTGATATTTTCATAGTAAAATCATTGTCCATATATTTAATCTGTTCTTCTATATTTATGTTTAATTTATTTCTTTTTGATACTACTCACATAAGAATTGCTTTCTTATTCTGTAAAATGATTTTGTTCGAGTTGGGGTGGTCTGTTCTTCTCTCATGCCTTTTTTTAAAAAAGATGTCCATATACTTATTCTACCTCAAAATTTTTTTACCTCTATGGTGTTGGAATTTATCACTTTAATTCTCGTTCCCTCCACTGCTCAATCACATATGTAATCATGATTTTTTCACAGTAAAATCATTGTCCATAAAATTAATGTATTATTTAATATTTATTTTCAGTTTATTTCTTTATAATATTACTCATATAATAACTAAGTTCTTATATAGGTGGATTCTTTTCTTCGAGTTGGGGTGTTTTCTACTAAGATTCTCATGCTCATGTGTATGATCCCAACCTTTTTTGAAGATTTCCCAGGCTTGTTTATAAGTAATATTTTTTATATTGTTGAGTACTTTTCATTCATTTGGGGTTTAAATTTGTTTTTGTTTCAGAGATTTTATGAGAAAAACATATATGAAATCGGATACTACACGGTTGGTGCACAGTTTACCCCAAGCCCGCACCTCAGCCCAGCAAACCATGAAACCCTGGATAGATTAGTATTTCTTCATTGTTGCATGTCTTATCAAACTTTTCACCCTCTTTGTAGTAACTGTGCACCCGTATAGAAGAGGCACACTGTTTAGGAACATGGTTAGGGGAAACTGTGTTCCCCTTTCCCAGCATACTGTGCTTCACTTTTTAAATCATCTGAAAATTTTATTTTTAATTACCTAAACACGCATTTTATTCCAAAATCGACCCACATTCGATCTATTAGGAATTATCAAAATTTTGAAGCCTCCTAGGAAAATTCCAAGCCTTCCCAAACTCCGCTCTCATGATTAGATGTCTAGATCGAAGGTATGTATCACTCCCAGTATGTGATTTATATCTCGTGTAGTTTATCATTCTTTCTTCTTTATCCTACCATGATAGAAAGGGATTGTTCTTACTATTTTTATTAGATCTATATCTAGGATTTTAGATCCAGATCAATATTTGAGAGATATTTATTTTTTCAATATTTATTTATGGTTATAGATCTGGATCCCATTCAACATCATTGGTCCACTCATTTTTTGTTGATTTTCATTGGGTATTTATTCTTTGATGGATTGAGGTATATGGTCTAATATTTAAATCTCATAGTTTTGATTTTGATTATTTTTATGAAAATTGTTCAAATGGATACCGTTTTTTAGAAAAAAAAATTTCTTGATTAAATTAATTAATTTTGGAAAATTAATTAACATTGGAATTTTGAAATTATGGGTTTTGAGAATAATTAATTGTGGGATTAATTAAATTATATTGTTATTATAGATTGAGATAAATAATTGTGGAATAAATTATGTAGATTTGAGGTTTTGAATGAGATAATTAATTCTAAAAATTAATTATGGGATATTGAGACATGAATTAAATAATTGCATACTAACTAATTATTGGACATTGAGATTGTAAATTGAATTAATTAATTGATGAATTAATTATGGAATTACTTGTATTTGTGAATTTTGGTTAATTAATACGTGGATTAATTAATGGAATCGATGTGATCAGTTAATTGATTAATTAATTGAAGGTATTTTCAGGATTAATTAGTTGTTTAATTAATTAATGTGATATGTATGATACATGTGATATATGTGATTTATTGATAAATTATGTGTGGGACATGGACTGATTCTTAAAAATCTAATGGGGTGATAGAAATGTTGTTCTACACCTGCATGCTTGCAAATGGTATGAGACAGAGACTGATGCTCTAAAATCCCATGAGCTTTGAGTCAGGGTGTGATGCTCTCAAAACTCACAGGGTGTGTGACATGGCATTCTTTGCCCATAATGTATCATTATACTATGGATATAATTGGATATAATAGTCATTTAAAGTGAATGTATAATGAAATCACATTTTTTAAGTGAATTATGAAATGAAAATGTGAAATGGTTCATACTCCAACACAAACCGAGCATGTATTGTGGTTCATGTATCCTCAGGAACCTGATGGTTTATGTGGCAGCCAATAAATGTGATAAATGATTTTTTATGATTTTTTACTTTATACTTTATAAAAATTCATACACTATTTTGACTAGATATTATTTTTGATTTCATTGGTTGTGTCCTAATAATTTATACTCACATCCTACTCGAGCTTCCTGATCGGTACCAAAATTGACATTATGTTTTATATAAAGGTTAAGGGAAATGTCCCTCTATTAGATGTCTGATTTTGGGATGGATCAAGGATGAGAGAACTGAGCATGTTTTATGACACATTCATGAGTTTTTTATGCCTTTAATTTTTGGTTTTTATTTTAACTCTTGGAATATACTTTACCATGGCATATCAATTGTTCAGTTTTGACTTTGAATTTCCTATTTCGGTTATCATGAGATATTGGTGTTTTTGGTTATGCTGTATTTTTATATAGTAATTTTCATTATTTTTTAATATTTTTTTACATTAATAAATAGGGTATAGTTTCCCCATGATTGATTTTATACCCTCTATACTAGTGGACAACCTTTGGAATATGGTGTGGTGCACTTGAGGTCATCTGACCAACTGAATCAGGGAACCGATGAGTGGCACCAGGGTCTGGTTATTACAAATAAGTATCAAAGGGATGGGTTTATTTTCTTTTACATTATCTTACTTTTTAATAAATTTATACAGGAGAATATGATGATTCATTCCATGGTAATGATCCCATTCATGGGAGTTGCAATCCCATGTATGGGGGAAACCCCAAGTACCTATGGCGGGGGGTTGTTGTTTTTATTGTTTTTTGTTACAGTTGGATACTGTTTCACCTTGGGTGATGCACATTTTGTGTGATGTGATTATTTTTGAATATATTATTTTATATTTGACTCACGACTCGTTAAGGAATGATAGGTGAGAAATCATGCATTGTTCGAGGAACTCAGGATCATTTTGTGACATGCATCATTTTAGGTACACACAGAAAACTGGTTTTGGGTAAGTGGTTGTAACTTGAACTATTTTCCATTTTATGTGAAATTGAATTATAAAATTATGACTAATGTAAATTGAGAAATATTGTAAAATTATGGAAAATTTGAACAAATTAGGTTATAATGAAAAAATTAATTTAAGAATTAGAATACCCTTTGATAACCAAGACCTATGTATAGGATGGTTAAGGGATATCACCTTGGTTATGACCATGTTGAAAGGTTCATGAAAAATACTTATTGTGACTTTTTCTATTATTCACATTATGTAGTTGTGAAACAGTTGTGTTATGAGTCTTATGATGTGTTTTTGGCATTGTAGATATATGCCTCGAAGAAGATTCTTATTGAGATGATGAAAAGAGAACATAGTTAAATATGTTCCACCAGTAGTAGAACCCGAGGCACCGATAGTGTCAGTTCATAAAGTGGGAGATCCATTGTAGGGGGACTTCACTCTCTTCATGAAAATAATGTAAAGAGGCCTAGGATGGGTTATTAAATGCATGAATAATCTCAAAAGGGGGTTCCCATTGTAGCACCCTCTAAATTTTATTGGATAGGGCGGAACTGAGAGAGTTGCATTCTGGATTGATTAAATCTAGACTATACTTGACCACTTGGAGACCCCTGATAAAAACAAAGTCTAGATGATAGTTTATATGTTACATGGTTAAAATAAGCATTGGTGGGAGATCTATAATCAATATGGATAGGATGATAGCTTGTTATGGAAGTTATTTTTGGAGAAGTTCATGGAGAACATTTATCCAAAGATGCTGAGATAGGAGAGAGAAACTGAGTTCATGAGCTTGTATAAGGGGAACATTTCTGTGAAGGACTTTGCTAGATGTTTTACCGACATATAGTACTTTTAACCAATACTAGAACTAGATGAGTCCAATTCATTAAAATAGTTTTATAATGGGTTTAAATGTAAAACTAATTCCCATGTAAACATTTTCATGATGAAGAAATTATAAAAAGTGCTGAATCAGGCTCTCATTTGTAAGGGAACCCAAATTATGCTTCTAGTGGAGGATAAATTATTTTTTAAGGATGAACAAGATGTATGTATTTAGTGATTAGGAAGTTTTTTTATGACATTGACAGCTAGGGGTAGTAGAAAGAGTGGTCAGGGGAAGGATCAGTTACTCAGGATCTTACCCATGTGCTTTTCCACCAGTGTGGTATGGCTAGACAAATTTGTAGAAATTTTCCCCAACCACCAGTGGAATGATGATCACATGATAAAATGTGACATCTACAGATGTTATAAATGAACCCTTAGAAGATAGGTAGTAGTAGAGGGTCTTCGAAGAACTATAGTGTGGGAAGGGGAACGCATACACCATACTAGTCTGGAAGTTGGAGTTCTATTATCCGTGGTGGTAGAGGCACTGGACATAGAGATTCGAGGAAAGAGAGATCATACCTATTGAGTGGTGCAATATAGGATATGAAATCTTCATCATATGGAATATGAGAAGAACAGTTACATGATATTCAGCCTACACTTGTGGATATTGATGTTGGTCTATTGATAGTTAGACATAATATTCTTGTAGATTCTACACTTTTTAGTTCCTTATTTGATATTGGTGGTTCTCATTATTTTATCTCTTGGAAACTAGTAGATGGTTTGAGCCTGGTGGTGGAGTTTTTGAGTTGGGTTTAAATGATAAACGCACCGATGGAAGTACATTTGAGTGACATTTTCTTGTGCAAGTGGTGTTCTCTCGAGGTTGGAGAGTATTGATTTCTATAAGATCTCTATATTATTGAATTGTTAGGCTTCAAACTAATTTCAGGTATGTACTAGATAGTATTATACTGAGAAAAAATTGGTTGTTATCAAAGGAGAGTGACCTTTACATTTTCTAAGAGTGACTAGTACATTCACTATAGAGAATTGGATATCCAAGCATGCTAAGTAGGACCAAATACTCAGCAATTGGGAGAGCTCACATCCTAGGATTTCAGTTTATTACTGGATGATGGGGGAGTAAAGAATGATATCCTTCTAACCATATTGGAACAGTTTCAGGATTTTTTCCCTAAAGGCTTCTTAGGAGTTCAACCTGAGAGAGATTTTCAATTCGCTATTGAGATCATGTTGGGGCTGGGCGAGTTTCTATTCAACTATACAGAATTTCCCTGATAGATATTTAAATGCTCAAGAATCTTGTAGAGGAGTTGGAGAATAATGGATTTATCCATATAAGCCAATTTCCTTGGCATTCACTAGTGTTGTCTTTAATGAAGGATAATGGTAATCTGTGCTTGTTTTTTATTACTGAATTTTGGACCTGATGAATGTGAAGATTTGGTATCCTCTATTGTGTATTGATGATTTGTTTGATCCGTTGAGGAGAGATTTCATCTTTTCAATGATTTACTTGAGACCATAGAATAATTATTTGAGAGTTTAGACTTTTGATATACTGAGGACTACTTTTAGATGAAGTTACGACCTATATTAGTTCATCGTATTGTTTTTTGGTTTGAAGAACACACTACTAGTGTTTATGAACAAGATGAATATAGTTTTTCAATCCATACTTGGATCAGTTTGTAGTATTTTTCTAGATGACATGATTTTGTACTCCATGACTCATGATGATCATTCCCAACATCATGACATCATCATGATTACACAATGAGAGAATTGGCTATACACTATTATATCTAACTTTTAGTTTTGGATTTATCATTTACACTTCATGGGGAACATCATATCACAAAAAGGTGTGTCAGTGGAACTAAAGAATGTTTAGGTAGTTGTGTATTGGGAGCTTCCTAAGAACATATTCAATATCCATAGATTTCTGTGGTTAGTTGGATATTATTATAGATTTATTAAAGAATTTTCTATTTGGATACACTTCTTTTTGGATTGACCAAGAAAGGGATAAAGTTTGAATGGTCATAAGCATGTGAGAATTCCATCCAGGAGTAAAAGAATCATTTTAAATTAGTATTAAACTTGATCTTACCCAGTTAATTTGTGGAATGTAAAGTATATTTTGATGCTTATATTGTTGTACATAGAGCAGTTTTGATGTAGAGATATTGACTTGTCACACACGGCTCTCATAAGATGAGGTTGTATTAACAAAACTACCCTACATACCTTGAGTTGGTTGTAGTGGTTTATGATCTGAATTTTTGGAGACATTTCCTATTAAGATAGATGTTTATATTGTTTATCAATCACATGAGTTTGAGGCATAACATTTTTCAATGTGATTTTAATCTTTGGTAGCATATATGGGGTGAGTATATACAATGTTTTCATTTTGATCATTAATATACACTAGGAAAGGGGAACAATGTTGTAAATGCATTGAGAAGAAAAACTCAAACTCAGGTGGTTTAGGAGTCTAGTGTGGAATGGAAGATGATCACTTTGATGGATAAGATGCATGTTGTGGTTCAGCATAGTTAGGATAATATGACACTCATATCAATTTTAGTGGAGTCTACACTCTTTAGGCGGATAAGAGACATATATTATGAGGTCCCATAAATTTTGACCTTTAGAGAAATCCATAAAGGTGGGGAGAAAACTTCATACTTGAGAATAGATGAGGATGAGATCATCCATGTTAGGGATCAGGTTATTATTCCTATAATCATGCGGGAGGAGACGAGGGGTGTGTTTTATTTTACAAAGTTGGATGTACATCTAGGAATTACCAAAATGTACCATGATCTACATTGATAGTGTTGGTGTCCAGGCATGAAAAAGGAGTTAGATGGGTTCGTGAAACGTTACTACACCTTTCACTGGTGAAGGCCAAGCATCAATAATCTGGATGTTTTCTACAGCTGTTATTCATTTTGGAATGGAAGTGGGTTGACGTGACGATGGTTTTTAGGTGGGTCTCTTGAGGATTCCTTAGAATAATGACTCTATTTGGGTGGTTGTGGACCATTTAATTTTATTATAGAATATATTTACCATATGAGAAACAATATCAGTGGAGCAATTGGGGGACTTGTATGTCTGAAAGATGGTCCATCTTCATGGGGTACCATGGACTATTATCCCAGACTGTGATTCACGTTTCACAACACATTTCTAGAAGGAATTATAGAAGGCGCTTTCTATGAAAGTACAATTGAGTACATATTTCCACCCACAGAAAGATGTTTAGTCAGATAATACTATATTGGTGCTCAAGGATATGTTGCGAGCTTGTGTTATTAACATTGGTGGGTCATGGGAGAAGCACTTGGAACTGATGTAGTTCACCTATAATAGTAGTTATCATAAAAATGTTAATATATAACAATACAAGGATATTTATGGTAGACCGTGCATATCACCTTTGTATTGGTTGGAGGTTGTAGAGTCAGATTTGTTATGGATGAGTGTCGTACATGAGATTTCAGATTAGGTGTAGCTAATTCGGTAGAGTATAGTTGCAGCTCTGAGTAGACAGAAGTCATATGTTGTTAGATGTAGATGACCCCTGTAGTTTACAAAGGGTGATCATTAATTCCTTCACATGTTGCATAGATTGAGTCACCACAGGATATATATAGGGAAAGTTAGCACCCAAGTTTCTCAGAACATTTGAGGTTATGGAGAGAATCGAGCCAGTGGCATACCGATTGGATCCTCCAAAAAAATGCAGTGCTATAAAGGATATTTTCCATGTATCAAAATATCCAAAGTATCACACATACCATTCTCATGTGATCGATGTGGATGATGTTGAGATTAAGATAGATGCGTCCTTTAGGGAGTATTTAATATGTGTGTCAGATTACTGTGATAAGGTTTTCCAGGAAACTCATTGCCAATAGTTCATGTATTGTGGAAGCTTGGTCATTTTCAGGAGGAAACATTGGTGAAATAGTAGATATGAGGGTTCAATGGCCCGATCATTTTTACTCTAAATATTAGGGATGCATGGGAGTGAAATTTGAGGATGGGTTGTTTTATGGAGGGGATATTATAAGATCCTGACTTTTTCTAGAGATGTCTCGAGCTTGTTTATAAGTACTCTATCGTTTAGTATTGAGTAATTTTGTCATTTTATTTAAATTAGTGGTGTTTAGGATATTTTTTGAGAAAAATGGATGAAATATGGTTGTAAACAGTTGGAACAGAATTTACCCTAACCATTTTTCCCAGCCCAAAAAACCTTACAACCCTGGATAGAGGAGAGTTTCATGGTTGGAACACAGTTTGTTAGACCATGAATCCTCTTAGGAGTAATAATGTACCCATATAGAATAGGTTCATGTTTTAGGTACATGGTTTAGGTAAACACTATGCCCCAAACCTGCAAACCATGATCAAAATTTTGAATCACTTGAAAATTAGATTTTAAATTACCCAACCCCCCATTTAAATCCATAATTAATCCCATTCAAACTGTTACAATTTATCATGATTTTGGAGCCTCCTAGAATGATTTGAGCCTCCATGACCTCCATTATTCATGATTCGAATCCCAAATCAAAGGTATGTATCTCTCTTGATAAGTGATTTATATCCCTCTTAGGTTCCCATTCTTCCTTCTTTCTCCTCCCATTCTAGAAAGGGGTTGTTCATCTTGTTTTGATTAGATCTAGATCTAGGACAGTAGATCTAGATCTAGATTTTAGATATCCTAATTTATTTAATATTGATTTATGGATTTATATTTGGATCTCATTCTATGTCATTGTGCCACTCAATTTTTGGGAATTTCTATTTGTTATTTATTCTTCAGTTAATTGAGGTAGGTTGTCTAATATTCAAATCCCATAGTCATGATTTTGATTATATGTATTCAGATTATATAATTGATATAGTTTTTTAAAAAATTGATGTTATTGAATAAATTAATTAATTTCAGTAAACTAATTAGTAATATAAATTTGAAATTAAGGGTTTGGGTAATAACTAATTATTTTATTAATTATGTGGTATTGATATTATAGAATGAGAAAAATTAATTGTGGAATTAATTATAAAGAATTTATATTGTAAATGAGATAATTAATTCTAAAATTAATTATGGGATATTGAGATTTTAATTAAATAATTTAATGATGAGCTTACTATTAGACATTGATATTGTGGATTGAAATAATTAATTTATGAATTAATTATGGAATTATAGGTGGTTTAAAATTTGGGTTAATTAATCAGTCGATTAAATAATGGAATAAATGTGACCAATTAACTGATTAATTAATTTAAGGGACTATCATGAATAATTAATAGTGGAATTAATTAATGTTATTTGTGTGATACAAGTGATATATGTGATTGATTGTTAAATGGGGTGTGGGATAGAGACTAATGCTTCAAAATCCAAAGAGGCGATAGACATGGTGTTCTATACCTGCATGCATGAAAATGGTATGGGACCGAGACTGATTATCCTAAATCCCATAAGGTTTCAGTTAGGGACTCATGATCTAAAAACGCATGGGGTTATTGACATGGAGTTCTTCACCCAATTTTTATCAGTGGACTACGGTTCCAATTGTTCGTAAATATGATTTGAAATTAATGGATAATGAATGAAAATCTGTTAAATGAATTATTAAGTGAAAATGTCAAATGGTTCAGACTCTGGCATGGGTTGAGGCAGGTATCATGATTCATATATCATTGGGAACCTGATGGTTTATGTGGTTAATTAAAGAATAATAGATAAATGTTATAAATGATTAATCAAGCATTGTAGTTTATTATTTATACAAGTGAAGAAACTATTTTGACTAGATGTTGTTTTAAATATTGTTGGTGGTGGCCTATTGAGTTGGACTCACACCCTACTCGGGCTGCCTGAATGGTACTCGAATATACATTATGTTTTCTAGATATGTTAAGGGAAAATTACTTATATTAGATGGGTTATTTAGGAAGTATCACTGATGATGGAACTAGATTTGGTTCGAGACCTTCTTAGGAGTTTACAGTGTCTTCACTTTTGGGTTTGTATTTTGAAACATGGAAAATAATTTAACATGGAATGTATATTGTTCAATTTGGACATTGTATTTCTTGTTTAGGTTATTATGAGATACTGGATTTTCTAGATATTAAGTGTTGATGATTAGTAAAAAAAATTTGTTGGTGTAATACTTTCATAAAGAGGGTATAGTCTCCCCATTATCAACATTAGAACCACTTTGCTAGTCGGAAGCCTCTAGCATATAGGGACGTGCACTTGAGGTCATGTGACCGACCAGCTCAGGGCACTAGTGAGTGGTACCCAAGCTGGGATGTAACATCATGAGAGATTTGACATTGATCCTTAAAATAAGATAAATAAAATAAGGAAATGAATCAAGAATGGATTTTAAATCGATGTTATTAGAGGAAAACCCATAATTTTTTTGAAATCTAAAAGATTAGAGGAAGATCATGTAGCCATTTTGGTGGATTCTTGTGACATAATGGGCACATAATCTTCCTATACTCTTCTAGTATTCAACAACAAGGTTTTTCGGTTAAGAAGCTCCATTCAAAATATAATTTTTGTAGTTTTACAAATAATGTCAATGAAAAAAATGTTAACATTGGTAGTTAGTATTTTTTGAGACTTTTTAATGTTTTAAAAGTAGACACACCTCAATCTGACACATGTTATGAAATGTATGACCCCATATGCTTCTTTTATTTAAAATTGACATTAATTTTAGAAAAAAAGACAACTGACATACTCAAAACAAAGAAAGCATATTTATTTTTTTTATACCATATGAAAATGATCGAAAAGTAATTTTTTAGGTGTAGTAATCACCCACACCTCAATCTTATACACAATGTGGGTGGTATGACTCAAAGTTTCCATTATCAGTTTAAAATCAATATTCTAGTTAAAAAAGTGTCATTCATTGAAAATTGAGCTAACATTATTGGATTTAATTAATAATTGATGAAATTGATTCATAAATCATTTTTGATGTGTAGGAATCATTCTCACATCAAACCGATAAATGATGTGACCTATATGAGTCAAAGTGTGTGTTTCAAGTATAAAATGACCTTTTAGTAGAAAAGAAAAGCGACATAATCAAAATCAATAAAATATATTCATATTTTTTGAATATTTTGGAAAATGGTTGATAATTAATTTGGGGAATGTAGGAATCAACCTCACCACAATCTGATACATGATGTTCCTGGTGTGACTCAAAGTGTCCGTTATAATTTAAAAATTGATTCTTTTGTTCAAAACATTTCACTCATTGAAAACAAGGAAAACATGCTCGAATTTTCTTAATAATTTATAAAAATGAATCCTAAGTAATTTGTGACATTTAGGAATAAATATCACATCAAATTGATACACAAAGTCACTATCTTGAGTCAAAGTTCATGTTTCCAGTTTAAAATGGAATTTTAGTAAAAAATGAAGTTACACACACAAAACTGATACCACCCATTCATATGGTTTTAATAATTTATAAAAAAACCCACAAGTCAGTTGATATGTTTAGAAATCATATTAACCTCAATATGACTCACAGTGTGACTAGTATGGCTCTAAGTGAGTATTTTTATTTAAAATATAAAATAATTTTAGTAAAAAGGACAACTAACCTACTCCAAACTGAGAAGACATATTTGTATTATTTTGATACATTTGTAGAAAAATACATAACTCATTTAATATTTTTAGGAATCTTCATCACCTCAATCTGATACATGATGTTCCCAATATGAATCAATAAATTCATTATCACTTTAAAATTGAAATTTTTGTTAAAAAAGTGTCACTCAATGAAAACTGAGAAAACACAATGAGATTGTATTGATAGTTTAGTAAAATTATTAATAAGTAATTTATGATGTATATTAATTAGTATAACATCAAACAAACACATGATGTGACTGACATGAGTCAAATTTGGTGTTTTAAGATTAAAATGACATTTTAGTAAAAATACAAGTAACATACCCAAAACTAAGAAAAAACATTCAGATTGTTTTGATACATTAGTAAAATTATACATATGTAATTTAAGATGTGTTTGAATCAACCACACCTCAATCTGATGCATGGTGTGACCAGTATGACTCAAAGTACAACTTTTTATTTAAAATAAACATCATTTTTAGTTAAACGGACTACTGACCTACTCCAAACCATGAAAACACTTTTGGATTGTTTTGATACTTGAGTAAAATGATCCAAAACTCATTTGTGACATATAGGAATTGTCCACACATAAATCCAATACATGATGTGATGATTATGACCCAATGTGTCCTTTATGATTTTAATATAGAAATTTTTGTTCGAAAAGTTTCAATCACTAAAAATAGAGAAAACATGATCGAATTGCCATCATAGTTTAGGGAAAAGATTCATAAGTCATTTCTGGCATGTAGGAATTGGTATCACATCAAACCGACACATGATTTGACCGATGTGAGTCAAAGTGCATGTTTCCAGTTTAAAATGAAATATTTGTAAAAAATACACGTGACATACTCAAAATAGAGAAAATACATTAAGATTATTTTCATACATTAAGAAGATGATCCATAAGTCATTTTAAATGTGTAGAAATCAACCACACCTCAATCTAATGCATGGTATGCTCGTATGAATCCAAGTACATTATTTCAATATATAAGTTTCATTTTAGTTTAAAACAGACATTACGTCACCAAAACCAAAAAACAAGCCTAGTTTGTTTTGTCATCATTCTATATTATATGGATTAATTAATATAATTTTAATTTTTATCTTATACTTATATAAGTAATTTTCACAGAGATAATGATTGAAGGCGAATAAGAAATTGTGTAACAAGCTAGATTCAACAGTAACTCAATTTAATACACAGTGTTCCTAACATGACAAAATATTATGTTTAAAATTAACACTTTCTGTTGGTTTTTGTATTTATATTACTATTAAAATAATAAGTTTTTTCATATATAGGTTTGTTTTTTTCTCGAGTAGGGGTTAAGATCAAAAGAGAAAAGAACATTGATGTTTTTGAATGTATTTAATAATTTCTAATTAGTAATTGTGTAAAACAATGTATGAATAATCTATAGTATAGTTTTTTTTATTATATTTGTGTTATAAATTTTATTTCATTTAAATTATGTATTGGTTCTTGATTTTGATGATTTTGTGGTGCTTTTGGTGTTCTGGTGTGTTGTTACATCACATTATAATGTGACCCTTTATCAACTCTTGTAGAAGTCCCTATAAAGTATTACATTATCAGTGCTACATAAAAGCACTGATAAAGGAGACCATTATTATCTCCTTTTAGTGATGATAAAAACAAATGGATTTTAAACTCATTATAGTAGTCAATGCTTTCATAGCATAGATAATGGTCATTTTTTTCATCGTTAAAGACTTATTTTGTAGTAGTGGATACACTATGTGATCAGTATGAATTGAAGTGTTTGTTTTTTGTTTTTTAATTATATTTTAGTTTAGAACACATGTCACATACTAAAAAATGATAAACTTTTATTTAGATTTTTTCGATACTTTAGAACAATGATTCATATGTCCTTTGTGATGTGTACGAATCAACAACTCCTCATTTCGATACAATGTTTTTTCAATATGACATAAAGTGTGTGTTTTTAGTTTAAAATTTAATATTTAGTTCAAAACACACACCACATACTCAAAATAGAACAATCCAAATTGAATTGTTTGGATAATTTAGGATAATTATCCATAAATCATTTGTGATGTGTAAAAATTATCCACACCTCAATATGATAAATGGTGTACTCAATATACCTCGGAGTGCATGTTATCTATTTAAAATTTACAATTCAGTATAATACATGTGTCACTCACTAAAAACATAGAAAACACAATCATATTGTTTGGATACATTAGGAAAATGACTCATAAGTCATTTGTGGCATGTACTAATCAGTCACATGTCTAACCGACACATGATATGACCATAATGACTCAATGAGTGTGTTTTCAGTTTAAATTGCAATATTAATAAAAAAATCATGTACTCAAAACAAAGAAATAATGCTTGAATTTTCTTTATACTTTTGTAATATGATCCATTAGTTATTTTTGACATGTAGGTATCAACATCACATAAATCTGACATGTGGTGTGAATGTTATGAATCAAAGTGTGTTTTTATTTAAAATTAAAATTTTAGTTGAAAACACACGTCACAATATCAAACCTGAAAAAATTAGTATATTTCATCAATAGTAATAATTATAATCATATAATATTAATTTTTGTAAAGTAGGGTTATACATTGGAATACATTTTACTATCCATACACCATTTTGGAGTAATCATACTCCATAATGGGCTGATACATTAGAGATGGTCTTAGAGATGATATATGATGATTTGGTAATGTTTGAATTATCCCTTATATAGAGAGACCCTTACGCAGCCCTTATAAAATCTGGATAAACTCATACATACAGTGGTATTCACCCTTACGCATTAACTTAAGAATATATAAATATATTGCATTTGTAATAAAATAGTATTTTTATCAACTATATGAAAAATATAATTGTATACATGTTTTTCACAACATATTATCAATCATAAAATTGTTAAATTAAAAGTAATAAAATTATTGATTATATTTAACTAGGTTTACAATTGATAATATATAGATATATCATTATTAAAAATTATTTATATAGAAGTATATATTGTATTGTATATAACAAAATAATTAATTATTAAAAATATTTAAAAGTTTTTAATTATAATTAAAAATGTTATTATTTATATAAATGAATAATCATTTTTAAAAAATTATCATTAATTACATAAATGTATAAATTATATTAAAAACTATAATATATACACAAAAAGATAAATCTCTAGGAGAAAAATAACATAAGAATAATTAAAATATGTATATAGTATTAATTATATATAAAATAGTTAATAATTATATTTCTATGTGATTAATTTTACTTAAGAAATATTATTAATTATATAAATGTGAAAATAATTTTTACATTATATAAATGTATAAATAAATATAAAAATATTTAACAAAATATTTAAATATAGCAGATTTATAATAAATTTCTAATCATAATTTTTTTTTATAATTTTACTTATATATATTTTTAATAATTAGTAATTATATTTAATTTTTAAAAGAATTATTAATTATTTAGATGAATAAATATTTCAAATTAATAAATTTATACTTATAAAAAATATTAACAATTGTGTTTCGATTTATAGATGATAATTTTCAGTATGTTATTAAGTGATATTAAATTTACAATCTTCTATATTTAAAATAATAGTAAATTATTGTTATTATTTAAAATATATACATATATAAACAGAATGTGTAATAATAAAATATTTTTTTATCAAAACAAGTATGGGTCACACCCCTTTATTAAAGGAAGAGACCTCTTTAAGAATATATTTTTTATCAACTACATTAAAAATCTAAATGTATAGAATTTTTTCACAATATAATATTAATTATAAATATATACAATTAAAATTAATAATTTTTATAATTGTATTCAAATATATTCAAAAATTATAATATATAGATATATTAATATTACTAATAAGAGATGCATATTATGTATTCATTTTAAAAAATTATTATTAATTCTCAATTTCATAAAAATATTATTATTTGTAATTAAAAATATTATTTTATTAGTAAATGAAGTAATAAATTTTAATAACATGTCATAAATTACATAAATGTAATATTCTATAAATATATGATTACATGTATACATAAAAAATTATTTAAAATATACGTTACTATTTACATCAATATAAAAATTAATTAATTGTTTTAGTATCATAATAATATATTAAAGTTATATTACATCTACCATCGTGGAACATGATTTAAAGAAATAAAATAATCATGCAATTCACAATGTAACCCTCGCCCCACCCAAACCCAAACCACCACACCACCAATGAGGGACCATTATTATAATACATAAAAAATTTTATTAATAAATTTTTAAAATTATAAATATAAGTTCATTTATAAATTCATTTAATAATTTGAAGTTTCATTTTTTTCAATGAATGATATATATTTATATATATGATTTTCTTTATTCACATATAAATATGAGTGCACTCATGTGCGCTTGTCTAAGGAACCCAAGGACAAGTGTGTGTTTGTGTGTGTGTCATAGGTGAACTCAACACATATGTGTGTGTATCTAACTATATAAAGTGCATATAATATTTAGTTTCTTATAATCTCTATATAAAATAAACTAAAATCAATTACTAATATAAAAAAATTTATATTTACTAATATTCTAATATAAATCTTAACAATTACTAATTATATAATTTTATATAATATTAGTTGTATTTTAAATAAAAAATATTAATAATTAAAAATTGTGTTTAAATATTATTTGTTATATTTTCATTAATATTTTTAATTATATAAATGAATAAATATTTTATGGGGAATAAAAATGTATTATTATATTTATAAATATTATTAATGTATTGTATTTAAATATAAAATAATTTCAATACATTTTACTAATTATAATAGATATTAAACTTATGATTGATTTTTTGAAAAAAAATTCATTGTTCTTAATATTTAAATTATTATTATAAAAATTGAATTTATATATATATAATTGCATGAATTACATTTTCATTACATTATTTCTTGTTATTATAAATAATGAAAAATATATAAAAATAGTAATAATATGAAAATATTCTGCATAAATAATTTTTAGTAATTAAAGTTCAAATTTTTAATTCATTTAATTAATTTAAAGATATTATTTTTATTGTAACATAATTTTATATTGATAATAATGTGTATACTAATAATATTCAATGATAATGGTTATTATTAACAATATAATTATAAATTCTTATTACCATAGTTGATTGCAACATTACATATCTCATTATAATTTTTTTTATGATCAATTATTCTCAACATTAATTATATAATTAAATTTAAATAATCAATTAGTTTTTTAATAGTTACCCTCATGTAGTAATCATCACCTCAATAGGAAGTCATATGTTCCCAACACGGAGAGAGGGAGATTCCAAATTTATTTATATATACCAACATAAACGTCACCAGATCGAACAACTATTTGCTCCTAAAAATCCCCTTAAGGTTGCATGCCATGGATCTCCGGATTCCCCACACAAAAATCATTATCTTAGCACTCAACCTAGTGCTGGATACATCTAAATTCCTATAACCTTATCTATATATGGAATCCAATAAATCTTCCTAGAGAGAAATAAAATTGATCATTAATTAAACAATAAATAGATAATTATATGAATAGTGATTTGGGCATGCATCATCAATGGAAAGACGATAAAAAATAGATTTAAAAATGAAATGTAATGAATGAGGCTATATAAATATTTCTAAGAGTTTCTCTACCTATGAATTTAAAGAAAAAAACATTTAGAAATTATAAAATTAACATATAATATTTGAATTAATGTGTGTATTAAAAATTTAATATACCTATACTGAAAAGGACCCATACACAAAGTCTCAAATGGTAAATTAGAGAAAAATAATTAACAAGTGTAGGTAATCACATTCATGACCACACCTATAATAAAAAACAGCAACCATCTCCTTCTCCTTTGTGCCTGATTCCCTCTACATCTCCCTACATATATATGGAAGACATGTTGAATCCCAACTATACCACCCAAAAACCTCAAGATATCCAAGTTGATGTATGTGTGTCAGATGAACATATGATCTAGAGTGATCTAGAAATAATGTACCTCAAATCAATCACAAAAATTAATCTCCTTTATATCTCTTCAAAGTTACCTCACTTCAATCAAGATCATTGGGGATGAAATGTGTGTCCATCCTAGGAATCTATAACCTACCACCTCTAATGGTCCCAAGCACATCTGTTAATGATAAGTCTAAATATAATTGAAAAATTTAATCCTAGTTTTATAACATCATACTTATAACAATATACCCATTGATGTGGATACCCAATAATATAAAGATATCCTATAATATAGTCATCATATCTTCCTGGGGAATATGAAATGCATGCATTTCTTGTCTCCATTTCTCAACTAAAGCAGATTTGATTTAACCTTAAATGGGTATACATTCACACATTCTCAACCCATAGAACATGAACTGATGAAAATAATGTTTGATAGGCTTTGGTGGGCTCACTTGATGAAAGTGATGGGCCCTATAAACTTTTAGTATTTTTTATTCACCACGATCTGATAAATATTGTGATATGTTCTCACTCTATGCTGTATGAAGATATGGATCCTTAGGAACTAGATGTAGTTCATCATATTCAATCAATGTAAATGGATAAATAAATTGAAAACATATAAATATTTGATATAATATATGTTTTTAGTGGATCAAAAATTAAGATAATGAAATTCTTTATCTGATAAACCTTTCTTCATGGGATGACAAAAAAAAATAAAATAATCAACTCATAGTAAAAATAATCAAGAAGGGAGTGATAATGAACCTTTAATGTAATAATTTTTGGGGCACATTCTATGATTATTCCCCTCTTCCCTACACTTTACACATCATTTTAAAATCCCTTTATCCTGAGGTCAGTCTATTTCATTCCTCATTTGTATTAATTTCCGATGAAATTTTCCACACAACCCTGATTGATTCAGAATAACAATGAGAATATTCATAGGGGAATTTAACATTGATATATCTGAAATTAGGATCCACTCTACATAGTAGAAATTCTAAAACATGTTAAGACTATTCACTAGATTGAAATAAATATCCCATAAGAGGTGAATATGAGCACATGATGTAAGTATATTCAAGAAATTAATTTTGTAAGCATGGAAGTGTCCACAATAATAGGTGTGGTTCTTAAGAAGAATAGTCATTAACTGACCAAACAAACCGGTTAGTGGATCCTCAAACTCATTTACATTAACCCTACTTCCCATCCTTTTAAAATGGTGCACCTAGAATGAAATGGGCTGGGTTTGATTAACCTAAAACTCCTTTCAAAAACATTTCAAGTATCAATGACCCTATAGTAGTTCATTCTCCACATCTTTAGATTTGTCAACAAAGTATTTGATACATATATAAAATCTTTCAGAAAAAATATATGTGATTGGTAATTTTATAACCCCCTGAATGCACCATTTATGCATTCAAAAATATTTTATTCATGTTCCCATATCTCTTCCCTCATCAAATTCCAATGACCATTTCTTCTTTGTTATGTGCAACATGTACTTATAGAAATCCTCATTTATTCCTCTTATTTCATACATTATTTAAAGGAAACCCTATTTTCATGGTTCATATGCTGTAAAGGCATGTAAAAAACATTTACAAATTTTCCAATTGATATAAAATAATTATAAGTACTGAAGAGGAATAAAATTTAATCCCCTAATTCGATGACTGATTTTTTCACATTGTCATCGTGAATTTTTTTCGCATTGTTAGCAATATGTCTCATGGTATAATGATGGTAGGAATTAGGATGGTAAAAACTGATATCCTAAATATTCACTTCTCATTTTATAGTTTGATGACAATATGAAATATGGAATATCCCAGGCCTATAAGTGACATGAACACATAGAAAAGATATAAACTAACACCATGAGTAATGATTATCTTTATCTACTATTGAAAATTACTAGGGAACAATACCTCTATTTCTATCCTGAGTGGATGTAATCAAGAGAACCAAATTATACCTTCCATAATGAAATGTTTTATCTACATGTATAAATTTTTAGTGGTCAGGGAATGATGTGATGCACGGAAGGGATGCCAATAATATCTGATTAAATTGGACTTTGTCTGCAAAGAAGTGAATGTTTGCTACATGATTCACTTTTTGAAATTTATAAACATTCTGATAAGTTTGAACAGATCTATCGATCCAATAAGTAAACACTTGAAATTATGTTTCCCTGTCTCCATATACCTTCTCAATAGATTTATTCTTTATAATAAAAATATTATTGTGATATATATTATATCCATACACACTCTCCATGAATTTCTATATTAAGTTAACAAAAACGTCTTGATTAACTCTAAACATACCATTAATAACTTAAAATATGAATGTCAAGTTGCAATGACTAAGATCTTATGTTATACCTGGATTCAAACAAGTTTGTTGTCCTATTTTTTTTAATTTTTCTACAAGTATAATTCCTAAAAAGGTTAGATCGCAATAAAATCATGCATATTTCACTAAACAGTTGATATTTTATAGAAAATAAAAATCTTGTAGAATCATCTACAAGATAATTATAATGCCACATTACATGGTAAGGCTTTATAACTATTTTTAATGCCTCTTTCATCTAAAATTATGTTCTAAAAGATAATCCATCATCAATCCTTCCAGAATTGATTTGTTGTAAAATATATGGAAATGCAGTTATTGATGTCATTATATTGAAATCAAATGTAGCATCACTGGTTTAATATTAGGTGTTGTTCACATTTTCCAAGCATGTTTCAATTTTAGATCATTTCGTTGAATCGAATCATCTTATTTATTAGATAATTCATGATCCTCTAAATGAAATTCATAGGCATCATTGATCGCTCCCATATGTGGATCAACTACAAAAATAGATGTTTTTGGAACATCTACATATACTTTAACCAATAATCTCTGATATTCTCTAGATGTATTTTCTTCACATGATCTACCTCGAATATCTGACGTAGATGTAAACATATACGCCTAATGTAATCCACCATCTTCTAATATGTTTTGATCGATTTGAGTGGTATCTACAAGTGTACTAACATCAATATACAATTCCATCACACTAATACTTCCATGATATCGATATGAATCACAAGAAATACTCAAATATTCAACACCGACCAAATGATGATGCATGTAATATAGATTATCATGATCTTGAGGAAATATATAAACAATAGGTGATATACATTGATTCCTAAAAAAATTCAATGGTTCATGAATTTTACTATTAACTGTGTTCATCATATCACATCCAGTATGATTTACTAATCTTATAGGGACACCAATATATAATATCATATTCTCATCACCTATTATTTCACATCTATGATTTATAAACACATGAAACTATTTGACCATATTTCTAAAACTGTTAATTGAAATTATATATTAGGTTAAATATATACAACGACCTTTTTTCAAATGTATCTAAAACCATCAAAATTTAAATATTATTATTTGAATTACAATTCCTCTAATCAAAATTATATATTAATATATTAATTACAAAGCAATAATATTTTATTTACAATTTAATAATATTTTAATATATATACATATCATTATTTTATAAAATTGAATAATATATATATACTCTCTATATAATGAAATAATGAAAAATTAAAAGCTAATTAAATAAAAAAACTATTAATTAATATAAAATTAAAGTTCAATATCATTTTTAAAAATATTTAATATATTAATTTGATATAATGTTTTTATAAATTGAAAATAACTACAAAACATTTAATTTAGGTGACATAAAATATTCACTAAATATTAAATTAATAATTAATTTATATTTTTTACAATTAAATAATATATAATTTTAAAAAACTACCAATTCATTGAAAAATAATATATTTAATGCTATTGATGCTGAAATACTTGTTTCATTGGTGTGGTCAAGGAAGGTATGACTCGTTCATAGTGAATCAATGCCAAAATGGATCAGAAATCCATATAAGAGATTGGATTTGTGAACGCTCCCTAAATCGTGAATGCATGGGACTCGTGGAGGTTCCAACTACGCGAAGTGTTAACAACAACCTCCACATAGTATAAATCCTATATGTTATATCCCCATTTCATGATCGCGTAGAGGGTTGATAGTAACCTTTACATAGCATAATCTGGGTTTATGGAGCCTTTTCCATTCACAAAGCTTATAAAGCTTTGAAAAATCCTCCAACCATCAAGAAACCAAGCCCCCCACATCTATTGGGTCTATAAATACCCCCTTATGTTTTAATTTCTAGGGTATATAACCTTTTGACTTCTGAGAAAAGCTCTGACTTCACGATACTCTATAGCTCTATGAGTGAAAGAGAATATGTTTCTCCCAAGGTATCCATCATTTAGAAAATCCATCTCATGGGTTTTTTAGAACCTTATGTTATAGTGGTGATTATTTTAATGAAGTTCCATGGACTTCAAGGAATAATAAATTCTGTTACGACATCTGGGGTGTTATGATGCACTAATCCTTCATAAAACTAACATCATGGGAACCAAGACATTACCCCAAGGTAGGGTCACTCTGTTTCACATATAATACTCTTCTCCAAGACCCCTGGCCTCTTTGAATCCCCAAAATTTTTGAAGCACCTCCTTCAGGCCTCTCCATGGTACCTTCTTTTAGTTGACTACCTTTCATGAAAGTTGAGTTCCCAGGGGACCCATACTAAATCAGGAATAGTTATGTTGTACCCCGAGTCCCAATGTGATCAGTTCCAACCACTCTTGTGTTCTCCCACATCACTCCATGTGTGGTCTAGGACTCTACTATACCTAATTCTTCTATGAATAGGTACCCTAATGTCTATACATTCTATGAATAGGTTCTCTAACGACAAGCCCCTAATGTAGACTGCTACATGGTTGTGTCAATGCCATGTTATTCATTGTGGAACATGAGCGGTGGCCATGTAATCCCATGAGGTGGAATATTCATGGAAAACTAATCACCTATCTTGGTTAAGGGTACTTATGCCAGATCTTCCTCTCACCTTGAAATAGAACCCTTGAGGAGTGATACCTCCCAAAAACTATTTGTATGATATAAAACTGTCTAGATCCAGGTCCTAGTCATATGACATTAAATTTTACAACAATTTCCTTAGAACATGACATAAAATCATAGCATTAACCCATCTTATGAGCACAATATGAACCATGTATGACTCACATGGTATGACCCCACACCTCTTACCCTATGTGATAAATACTGGATGCTTCATGTTTTAATATCATGGGATTTCGCCTCCCACCCCACCACAATGGAATGAAACTCTACCCTTGTGGATAAAACTCCCATAGTTGGGATGCTTCCATGCATATACCACACACCATCCCTCCTCACCAGGGGATGAGACACCCACAATGGGAAAATTCAAGGCATAAGACTCAAAATGTCCTCTCTTTATGTGGGTTGAAGCCCCCACATCGGGTAGCTTCTACATGTATGGCCCGCACCACCCCCCATCGATGTTACTTCTGTGATACGATCTTCCTTACCAAACAAAGTCAAACTACATGGACTAGTTCTATCACACATCCTTAAATCATGGCATCCATGTATGTGGGTTTTGATCCATGTATCCTAAATAGGTTATGTAGGATTTCTCCCAATGTTACAATCACGACTTCATCCCAAGTGTCAAATCTTCCCTCCTTGGGAAAAACCCCAAAAAAGTGTCTCACAAGTACATTCTTATCCTTATCCATAAGATGTTAAACTCACACCTCAATCAATATTAATAAGATGTTATGATCTATCATCCCTCCAAGGGAGACACCCCAATTATCTATATTAATAGGTTGTTCTTGTCTATATCTATAATACCTTAAACTCATGTATGGAACCATCTCAATAATATGTTCTAATCTATCTCCAAAAGGCATTAAACTCATGAAATTAACTATCTCAATATGATGTTTTGATATGTCCTTGAATGATGTTAAACCTGCACTCAACCAGTCCCCGTAAGACTGTAGCCATGTGTCCAACTCCACAAGAGAATAAATTCATTCCCCAATCCATAATACCCACCCCATGAAATAAAAAAATGGGATCCATGATTTTAAAAGAATTGGAAGACATATTACCATAGCATCAATTACCTCATGACCGAGACAGTATTCCTTAGGTTCCATGACTAAGATGATTCGTATGATATTTCCTCCAAAAGAGGATGAATTTACAGGTACCCATTATACCCAATTTCCCAAAATTTCTAGCTGTTCTCAGTGTGAAAAATCACCTTAATTGAAGGTTTTTCCATATCAAAACATAATCATAATAATTAACTGATGTGAACATTGAGATTCCATAGGGAATGAGTTCTATGAAGATGAATTAATCTATAAGGTAGACCCAAACTAGGCAATGACATCCAAGGAGGTATACATAGAAGGTTGAACAAGCGTCCCATTATCCTATTTCGATCAACTAGAGTAGATTTATGATGATAGTGATGAAATACTCCCACCGATGAATAGTAGGAAAGTGGGGAAATAGATGTAGGGTGTGATATACTAGCATCCTCTATGAAAGTATCATAAATAGAAAATAGTGAACCTAATCTGAAACTATTTTCCTCAACCACGGGTACTAGTATCATTTGAGGCATCCAAAAAATTATATGTCATAGCATTTAGACATTCTGTGTCATGTTCCACAAATTAAATAATGGACTTATCATGAAACTCACTTGTGAATTGGGGATGTTAAAATTGGGAACCCTCAATTCATGAAATCATCAACATAGATCTTTCTCTGCTCCAGGATGTTTGGACAATGTTTGGGAATTGAGAATCACCTTTTATATAATTTTACTAATAATTGAATCCATGTGTCTTACAGAATTAGTGCACTTGAATCTATAAACCAAATACTCAAAGGCATTAGTGTAGGAGGGGCCTTGATGCAATGATCACGGATAACTATACTACTACCATGGATTCCACATTTTCTTTATCTTCTAGACACCAACACCCTATCTCACACTCTAATATCATCTAGAGGAGGGTGATCGACAACCTATTGTGCTAATATGAGCAAGAGGGGTCATTCCCATTAGGGATATGGACCACTAGAACCTAGAGGCCTTTAATCTTTATAAAAACTATGAACATCAATGGAATCACAAATGGAAACCACACCCATTCCAATAATGAAAATATTTGGGAGTCTCAACCTATAGCACTTAGATGACTCACTCCCCCTTCCAAGGAGTTACTGGATGTTTGAGTCATGATTGTAGAAACTACTAATCAGGATCCATCTAGAAGGGATCCCACAAGACCTCATCAATGAGAGGATCAGTTGATCCCACAGGCTAAAGAATGGGTGGTCTTCACTACTGCTCCATTAACCCCAATACAGAGAACTCAACATTGACATTGGGGGATGGAAAAAGGCACCTCCCAACAAGGGTAATCTCCTATAAATCATGTGGAACCTTACACTTATGGAATATACATCCATATACCTGTAATATGTGAATGAGGATCTATCATTTTATGATTAGGATCGAGACCCCATCCACCACACGTAGGATAGGTTGAAAATCTTAGTCACTATCCCCACTAAAAGTTGTTACATTCCATACTTTTAATTTTATACTAAGTGCATTAGTCCTTTATGAAAAACTACCAGAAAGTACATTAGTCCTCCTCATGCTACGATTATTCAACATGGATGTCCTCTCCATGTTCCCACCAATCAATGTGGAGGACCACCCCCCACCACCACCAGATTGTAAATAGGTCATCATCATTCCACTACCATCCCAGGTGGAGGCCCTCACCACTCTATTAATAACCAGTACATGGGCCCCCCCAAAACTCCATCAACCATCACAGAGGTCCTCCCACTACTCTCCCTGATAAAATAAGAGTCCCTCACTACACTACCACTAACTAACATAGAAATACTCCTTGGGATAAAGACATAACCTTCCCTAAAGAACCATCTCAAGCAATAGGGTGAACTCCCTCTTTCGGAGTCATAACCCTTGGAAGCACCATGTCTTTGTTGAACTATTAGATTATATAGTGATAGATTAATTGATTGTGGTACTTTCAATTAACCTTATATAGTCTTAGGAATAATCAGTACAATTAAGGCTTAACATTCCAGAAGATGGGCACCACAAGATCTCTAAATACCTCCACAGATACCTACGGGTGGAGGACGTTCGGGCCCCCTTCCGAGGGTGCATAATGTATTCATATAATTCACCTTGAGTTTCCTTAAAATCTACCTCTATATAGGGAGTTTGAGAGATGTCAGTTTCTAGTTTAACACCCTCAAATGTTGATCATTCCACTAATCCATGGATGGACACTACTATTCTCTCTCATAATGTAGTGGTGAGAACCTTGTCCTATATGGACATGGTCCAGAAGCTAGTCCCATTCCCATGAGAGGTAACAAAATGTAGTAATTATTTTGTAGAAATAAAAATACATCATATGGTATAGTAGTCATATAATAGGTTTATATTTGTGTTTCCACCCATAACGTTGAATAAAACTATTGGATCTTGGGGTGACAAAGAGAAGGACCCTTCCTAAGATAAGGAGGGCTTATGGGAGGGTATGGTCACTGACCAGCTATAAGTGTTTATTTGGAGGCCTATAGGTTCAGACATTGAGAATACATAGTCCCTTAATAAGGACTAGGTAGTGTATTTCCCCTAGATTATTTGGGAGATACTTCACTGCCTTTGTGATAGTCAGTTAGCATACTCAAGAAGGTATGATCACGTCAATGACATCGACCAACAATACATAAAGGATGAGATTATAGCAATCCTAGTAGCTCAACACCTAGAGGCATATAGGTAACAAAGATCCCTTCAAAAACCCCTATCAAGAGTCTCAGAGTACACCAACAAGTAATGGATGAAGTATCTCTCCATGTACAGATTAGAGGTTGGCGACAGTATGCTCCTCTCCATTTTAGTCATATATTATAACAGTCGGGCCTATCCTTTGATGATGGAATTTCCCCTATGAAAACTACCATGGTGAATATTGTGGTCACATACCTTCCACATTATCAGAGGAATAGGAATACCGACAAAATTAATGACATGAAAAATCCTCCTCATGGGGCGATAAGGTATTAGGCAAACCCTCTAGCAGGGGTCATCACTCATCAACATAGTTAGGAACCTAGACTCTGAAGTCCCTACAATGAGGAATTTCTACCTACCCTTCATAAGATATATAATCTATATGGAAATGTATAACCTTATCAATTATTTTATGTTTCAATAAAATAAGAGACGAAACCCATCATAGCCTACTTGCTCCAACATCTCAAGGAATATAAAATGTTCATCGCTGTCCTCTTTGCTGAGTAACACCCAGATTATGGAAATTCTCTAAGGGACCCCATATCTCCTCTAGTGTAGAATCCAATAATCCTTGTTCAGATACTGTCATTTGAGCTTGGTAGCCCTAAAAATATAGTTATCATAGAAGACAATGGATATGGAAAGTGATATAGGTATGAGTCATAGACCCCACTTGAGTATCATGATTACCCACCTCGTGATCAAGATCTCCATGAACCCCAAGATGAAGAGATTTTAAGTGCACATGTATCTAGAGAACCTCACCAAGATTAATTGATATATTCTCTCACTACTCTCCTCAAATCCCTAGTAACATCATAGGTGGAAATCCAACCTGATGGGAAGTTGTACTCGGTATGGGTGGAAAATGTTCGACCACCCCCAGTGTGTTTGGAAATCATAGTTTAACCATGTTCCATGGGATGGGTGAACCAATGTTGTACCTAATCCACTATAAATTATGTTTTGGACCTATATTAGTTATTCTGAAATAGTAAGAGACCACCAAGCTCTGATGCGTTGTTCAAATGCTAAAATGGCCTATGTTTTTCCAGAACAACCAGTTTCCCATGAGGTCTATTTCCAGTTGGGGGCTCATTAATGATAGTTCCTATAATATTTTAGCTTCATCAAATTAAGGGAGAGTATTTCCAACCTATTAATGTGAAAATAGAGTCTTGATGATCGAGTCACAGACTTTTTCACCTGGTGGAAAGGCCACACGTGTTCACTCGACATGACACTATCCCTAGAACAACTGAATATTGTGTGTCGGGGGAATGTTAAGATTGAAATGGTCCCTAAAATCATCACACTAAAATAACTAGTTGTTTTATAGGAGTTATATGAAAAGGATCAATGACTAGTGGAATCCTTTTTTGGACTTGACAACAGTAATTCCCATTTCCCCTTATAGCTGTCGTGAGAAGAACTTCAAAATAATAGACTACCAATGATATTTATGAAGAGGTTACTAAGATAGTAAACCTATTTTTTCATTTTATAGAAGAACCATGTTTATTATATTCCTACCATCCTTAGCTATCATTGAACCTCCATGAACCACCTCACTATGAAAAGGCTCCTAGACAAGAAAATGTGTCTCTATCCCCATTCAAGTTTAGGATCCCAATGTGCCCTTCCCAGACTAAAGAAATTAACCCAATTCCTTCAGTGATTAATAGTTATTAGGATATTTTATTAGTCAACTGGAGAATAGAATCTTGAAATTTATAAATTTTAAGAATCCCCGGGATTCCAGACTCACTGGTCTCCCTGATCATTTATCATACCACAATATCCTTGGAAACACTATTAAGAAATGCTTAAAATTCAAATATTGGTTCTATGAACAAGTGGATTGTGGATTAAGAATGTTGGGAGACAATATATACAGGTGAAACAAGTCTCCACCAACCCCAGTAGTGAGTGTGATGGCTTCAGTGAGTGGAAATAGGCCCCTAGTAATGGGATGTATAAATATGATGACCAGTTGGCTCCCAAGGTAGTCTATTTCCCTCATGGTATCATCCATCATTTTTTGAGAAAGCCAGAACCCCCTATGGATGATTCACCCCCTCTGGTCACTACATTTTCATCTAAATTATAGCCTTCCATGTCTCATAAGAATATCCATAGGTGGTGCAATGAAAATCAATGTCTCTCGCAAATTCCAAATCAATCTATTACTCTTGGTGATTTCTAGCCCCCAGAGTTGGGAGATCAACACAGGGTTCTCCCAACATTGGAATACCCCACTAATGATGAGTAGGATATCACTTATGAGAATTTTGTCCAACTGGTGGACTGCTTCACACCACCCGATAGTGAGTAATTCCATACAAACACATAGGGTTCCTCCAGTCGATGCCATTAAGGAAAAGTTAGAGGAAACTCGAGCCTCCAGAATTATCATGTTGGTGCTTCAAACCAGGTCATGCGTGATACTGAGACCAAGTAGTATGTTTTTCATAGAGCTCTTCAAGTAATGTCTTCCAAATATACTTTGTCAGGTATGACTTGACAACCATCCATGTTAATTGACTAAGCCTCTAAATAGTTACCTTAATCTAATCAGGAACGTCTAACTAGATCCCACCCACATCCAAAAAATATTAATCCAAAATTTGTTTATAGCATTACAGAGAGTTAGTAGAAGAATATAACCAGCACTAGTCATACCCTAGTAGCTAATCTAGTTGAATCTATTTCACTCCCTTCTAAAAATAAACTCTCTATGGAAAAAACATAACGTTGGTGTGAATGTATGATGTATTCAAGAATCATGACATCATACTCATGAAACTTTCATTCTTCAAGGCCCTCCTCTTATTAAACAAAATTCCTAAATCCCATGAAGAAGCTTTGAAAATCCCTCTCTAGTTCGAATATGTGGTATCCACCACTGTGCTATTTTATAAAAAGGTGGTTCATAAATAGGAATTGCAGTACACTATCCCATTTTCCAGGGATATAGAGGGCACCATCATATAGGGGTAAATATGATCTTTGTACATCATACGCTATTTAAATGGCAGGGAATTACACCACTAACTATTGGATGATGGATTTGAATCAACTTCATCCCAACCCAGACACTCTACAAGGTTGGAATAAGAAAAGAATATCTAAATCCCTCCAACCTAATGATTTAGGGGTATTAAAAGAGAATGTAGAAGACACATGGAATGGTTTTGATGAAGACCCAATTTGGTGTCTTGTTATCAAGCATTGAATTCATTGTACTCTTATAGGTTACAACATACAATTTGTAATTTTTTAGACCTTGGTTTCATTTCAGGCAGTAGTCCTCTCGTCATTTCATCAATTCCTTAAGTTCTCCCTCAATGTTTTAGTAGAGGTACAGTTGGGTTATTCATCCCCATTTGACTATTATGAATCCCTCAATATGGACTCTGGGTACTATAAGAGGGAAGGAAAGAAGTTTCAGACTGATAGGTTTGAGTGCATCAATTACCCTAAAGATTTGATAGGCAAAATGATCAATTCATGGGTGGATATAGATGATAATTTTGTTCTCCTGATTCATTAGTTAGAGGCCATGATTCTAGACATGGTTGGATGTTTATTTTTCTATAAGAAATATGGTTTTTATATCCCTAAGAATAATGATTACCTCATACTCTTACACTAGAAAAATCTAGATTATATTAAAATCCACTACTCCAGTAGAGTACAATGAAGTTCACCCTATGAACACCAATCCATGACATTAAAATGTGTTCTACAAAAAAGGGATGGCTATAAGGAAGCCAACTCACCACCATTATTTTGACATCATGATTTGACCTCGTGGATGAATTTTATATGGAAATGGATCAAAAATTCCATCACCAAAGTTTCAGTGGGAATGAACCCCTCATAGAGGATTTTGTGTCTATCAGAGTAGACACTAGTTCTTCCCTTGAGTTGAATGGACTCAGAGAGCTACCTCCTGTCAATGATTCTCATGCTTTAGAGAATGAAGTGTATTTAAAAGACACCCATCCCTTATTTTATTAGGGTTTCTCCACAACTATTGATGAGATTACCCTGGTGAACCATGGTATCAAGGAAGTTATGAGGTTGATGTTGATCAATTAAACCATTCCTCTAGAAGGGAATGAGTATTATGTGGCCTTCTTAAATTAGGACTATGATTTCTTCATATGGAGCTATGACCAGATGGTAGGACTAGACCCTCAGGTTTTCATTCACCATCTTGTCCTCCTAGTGAGTTAGCCTTGGTTTAAAGGGCCTCCCATAAAGATGAACCCTTATCATGGTTCTATAGTCAAGTTCAAAGTTGGAAATCTTATAAAAGAAAACTCTTTTAGTGAATTCCAATAGCCCAAATAGATAGAGAAAAATTTCCCTATCTAGAAGAAAAATGAAAAAATAAGAGACTACATCGACTGTATGGACCATAACTGCCATTTTCCAATGGATGATTTTTCCCTTCTGGTGACATTGTTGTCTGTTGATGTTACCATAGATTTCCAATCCCTCTGCTTTATGGATGTATGTTATGAGTACAATTAGAATCAAATGAACCCCAAAGATAAGGATTCCACCACCTTCAGGGTACATTACGGGAAATTCCACTATAAAGTTATTTCTTTAGTCTTGAATAATGAAATATTCACTTATTAAAGGTCCATGAACCACATCTTAAATCTAGTTCTAAATATATTGGTGGAATGGTATGTAGATGATCTGGTGGTCAAATATCCCTAGCATCAGGACCATCTGAAAGTCCATGAGAATGTTTTTTCTTCCTCTACTCCTGGTACTTGAAGATGAACATGATGAAGTGCACACTTGGGGTTTCCCAAGGGAAGTTCCTTAGATTCGTTGTGAGATAAAGAGGCATTGATATTGAATTGATGAATGTCAAGTCCATCAATCAAATGCCTCCTCGGGAAATCTATGGGAGTTGTGGGGCCTCCAAGGCTACTTAGCCTATATACATAGATTTATCAAAAATATGTCCAGTATGAGTAATTACTTATAATGTTTCATGATGAAAGTAACTTTTTACCAATGAGATGATGAATTATTGACCATGTTTGAGGATATTGATTAATACTAGATACAAACTTCAGTTCTGATGCCACTCATTTCAGGGAATCCTTTGGTCATTTACGTGACTGACGTAAAATGGTCCCTTAGTGACCTTATAGCCTAGGAAGATAATGAGGGAACAAAAAAACCTACACTATCTTATTCAACTGATCTTTTTCATGGAGATGAGATACTATCATATCGATAAGAGCTACCTCACACAGGTTTTTTTTCAGTGCAAAAGTTGCGGAATTATTTGTAACATCGTGAGATAAGGATGGTTTTATAATTGGTCATGTTGAACTATATTCTCAATCTCCCTATATATATGGGTTGATTGGAATAATGGGAAGTGATCCTATAGTAGTTTTCTAGTAGGTTCTTCTCACAAAAGGACATAAAATGGTAGGAACTTGTCGGTTTACTAACCGGACATCCATCCCTTGAATAAAATCCCAAGGATGTTGATTTATCAGATGATTTTATCCTCATAGTGGATAAATCTATGACATATAGGAAGATTAATTTTTATGGTTACTCCTAGATCATTAGTAATAGAAGGCTCTACATTTCCAAGATCAATAGAGTAGGCTTGGGTATACTCTTCATCAATGGAGCACTGTTTTTCCTTCCATACATGTTCCTATTATTGGAAGGATACACTAATAATGAGGTGGGAATTAGGAACTCATAACTAGTCTCAATTTAACCATCTAGAAAGATGTCCCCCACTTTCATGTGGTGGAAGACTTTGAGTTAGTAATAAAATATATCAATGGTGACTACATCCTTATAATGAAAGATCTCATGCCCTTGTTGGAGTGTACTCATCAACTGATAGCCCTGTTTCTTCATCATATATATGGGAATCATGATCCTTAGTCAAAGAATGATCAAGATGATGCATTTGAGAGTTTGGAATCAACTCTCATAGAACCCTGCTTGAATTATTTTGTCATTAATGTATTTTATTTTTTCATGTATTGTTTTTAAATATTATATAGAATTAATTCGAGACCATTCAATAAGACGACGTACGATTCTGAGGCCTGGTGTGCTCGTAAAAAATATTTAAAATATATTAGATATACTTAAATAGAATGATTGAGATTCTTTTGAGTAAAAAAGTTTAATAAAATTGAAATTGGATTCTAGATTAGATATATGAGGGATCTATTTTGTTCAAAGAATTGACATCGCCTTAGGCAGGGCCTAACCTCAACAGGAATGGTTTGGATTTGAAAGTTAGTTTTTATAAATTTTAATGAATATAATAAATTTAAATTTTATTTTATTTTACATTATATTGTGATGTAAATTCTATTTTAAATTAGCATATTTTCAAGGGAACCAGGGTTAGAATTCATAAACTTGGAGAAATTTATAGGAGATCTAGGGAAGAACCTTGGAGAAATCTCTCGACTAATGACGACGAGAAGTTGGATCAAAGATCAAAGGGAGATGTTACTGGGAGATCATTCCAATGGTGATTATGTGACAATTGATCTTCTTCAGTGAACAATCCAACCTACTGTTAGGGCATTGTGATTTCAATTTCTTCATTCTTGTTCTTAGAATAAATGACAAATGCAGGTCGACCTACGAACAGTTTGACCCACAGTTTGATCATTCTTGTGGGGTGGGATGATTGTGGGATTTATTTAGGGATGATTTTGATTCTTATTTTGATTACCTTGTTGTTCATTCTTACAATAATTGATTGTGGCTGCATTGAACAATTTCCAAGGTTTGTTCCTCGAGTTTGTTCTATGTGAATTTTCTTCCACCCTTTTCCCACACATTCGTCATTCTTCACATGATATTAATGGACGATTTTTGCACCTTTGATTCATGTAACAATGATCAAAGATTGTATATTTGGAATTAGGATGACCTAGTGGAGCAGTGAAACTGATGGCGACAGACGAATCAAAATATTTCGGAGGTATCATTATTTGATCTTTATTTATGCGGGTGATAAAAATCAGATTTCAGAGCCGATTGATGGTCCTAAACTAATTGATTCACTACTATAATGATGAGGTGATACTGGATCTTTAGTTTTGGGATAAATAGACCAATGGATTGAGAACTGGAGAATTGGTCATGGCATTCAGATGAAGAACTGTGATTCTAGAAAATCATAAATAACACCGTGTGTATTATGTTATACATGCCATGTGGCCCCCTCTAAGTTTCAGTTACAGTTTTGGGAAGCCATAAAGTTTCACATGATGTGTGACAACTATCACACAGTGTGTGGGCACTTTCCTGGGACACAACGCATATCTTAGGGGATACATGGTCACATGGTGGAGTACATGGCATGACTCCACCACACAGCTAGATCCAGACTGGCTACATGGGATACCCTATGTATAGGTATAAGGGTAGGTGAACATCGGTTAACACCGTGTACCGGAACATGTCCAAGGAACATTGGAAGAATTTGTATGGATGAGCACAGTGTGTAAGCCTTTCTACATGTTGTGTGTATATTTTCTACAAGACATGTTTTCCTTACATGATTCATTGTACACTAGTAGTACCTGTGGTCAAGGGACACAGTGTGTGATCCTACTCCATACTGTGTATCCATTTCTATATGGTTTATATTTCCTGTCAAACAAATCATGGAAATTTTCTTTAGGGTTCATGCCATTGATTGTTTCCCTAACGTTTTGTGTGTATGATTTCCAACACACTAATGTATGATCCCTTCAGCAGAACTTCCTAGATAGAGTTGTCAGAATACCCTAAGAAGCCCAGTGAAATATTATCTATTCTTTCTTCATGCCCTAGGTAGAGCTCTGGGTATAGATGTGAAAATATTTACCAGGCATCGATCCTACACATGTAGGGGTATTCCAAAGAGAGTTGTTGGTATCACCCTATTGCCTTGGCTACGACTCTCATCTGATTTATCATATCTCTCTTCAAATCTATCACCATACACCTCTCAGGACTATTTTCGATGAATAGTACTTCTTGGATGGACGCCATCATTTCTAGAAAACTTAGTAATTCATTCTATAGGATGAGTGCTTTGTGGAATCTTCAGACTAGATACCAAGTGGTGGTATGTGGTAGTTGTGACTTGCATCTAGACTGCATGACTTGTTTGTATATATGGATGTATTTATTATATGATGTAGACATATATTGTATAGAGCTGACTATGTCTTTCCTTTTTGTATTTATTTGTAGTTTCAGAATGTCCTAATGAGTATTTTTATACTCACCCCTATATGTGATTTTCCTGAATGTGTCATGTCCTATGAAGATGAGTGAAATTTTTACTAAGTATAGGGTAGAATAAGACTAGATAGAGCTTTTTGAGTTCAAACTAGCCATGTTTTTCCTACAAATTCTAGCATTAGTCCTAGTACCTTTTTGTTTAAAGATTGGAATTTTTTTTACAGACTCTTTTGGTGGGATTTTATTCTGGCTCGGTTCACTTTAGTTGTTTTACATCTATCATACTCTACTGGTTGGGATAGTTATAAGCATGTATTTAATTTCATAGTGGTTTTTTACATTATAGAATTTGTGGAATGAAGATTTGTGCATGTGTACAAGTACCTAAAAAAATCCACCCATGTTAGTGATATGCCTAATTAGTGCTAGACACAATCCCCTGTCTTATTGGTGATGGGCTTGGGGGGTCATGGAAGGGGTCCCACTAGAACGGGTTATGAAAGAGTGGTCTGAGAGCTGTTCAGTTCAACATTAGGACTAGGAGTCTCTAATATTGGTTTGGGAAATAATTTTAAGTGTTTCGAGTTCATCTTTCAAGCCAAGTACACTAGTATTGGTGTGGTGGTTGACATATCCATACACCAGGACTCTGATAACCTAATTTTTGACTCGGTACATGAGAAATTTGGTTATATGGAAAACAATGGTACCTACATCCTATAGGAATGGTTTTTGGTTTCAATTCGCTTCTTGAATCAGCTATTCAAATATATTAATTGACCATGGTACATCTTTTTTTAAAAAAATGGATGCCTCTATGATGTGTATCAGCTATGATCGAGTAGCTCAATCTCTAGGATGACCCCCTCAGTGATGAGGCTTCAAAATATGGACCAATTTCCCTGTTGTTAGCTCTAGGTGGGGTACCCACTATACCACCACCTATAGAGATACCAATGGTACATGCAGTACCAGAAGACATGCAGTATATCCTGGTTAGAATCCATGAGTTTCATATATAGAGACTCCTTAGGTTCTAAGGCAAGAATGACCCTTAGGTAGCTGAGGACATGCTTGAGGTGGTGACCCAAGTTTTCTGTCTAGTCAGGACACCAGCCAATCAAATAGTAAACCTTGTGGTTATCCTTCTGTAGGGATCTGTAGGGAAATGGTAGAGTTTTACTATCTAGAATCATGAATAGGCAATAATATCATGGATAGAGTTTGAGATCCTCTTCAGAGAGGAGTTTTTTTTTATATTGAGAGTTATGTGTACACTGGACCTTATTCAGCACTAGTAGGGTAGTTTGATGGTAGATGATTATTCATCGTGGTTCATGAACCTCTCCATGTACTCAATGGATGTGGTTTGGTATCAATACTTCAGGACTCATAACTTTTATTGAGGTCTGGATAGATACATTTTAGCTAGTATTATACCTATGAGCATTCCTACATATGTTGGGGTGCTCGAGTGAAATTTGGTGCTTGAGAGATTCATGGATGAGTAGAGATAGCTGGGGACATCCAGCAGTGGACAGGCTGGTGTAGAGACCTCAGCATCGGGGAGCTGACATTAGTCTCAGGGATCTGAATGTGCGAGATGTTTCTGGAGAAGGTCCCATGGTAGAGGATCTTCAATTCAGGGTTTACAAGGTTGGTCTAGTCATCCTAGAGATAGGTGATTCTACTCATGTGATGGAAGAGGAAATCTCTCTCTATATTGTCCAACCCACCATGCTACTAATAGGGAGATAGTAGATGGACCACTATGGAAGAGGCATAGGTAGTATTAGGTTGATTCGTAGGGAAGAAGACGTAGCATAGGGGTTAGGAGATCAGTAGGAGGTGGTCGATGTTTTGACTTTCTACCAGACCCACCCACATGTGGTCCATTCCAGGATTAGGGATCCAGAGGATAGGGGTGGGGAATGCTACATGTGGTCAAGGATTATAAACCACGGGTTACATTAATGATATGAGGTACGATATGTGTCTTTTCTACTCTAGTTGTCGAACTAATAGTCACAAGTTCTAGTCATTCCTTTCCCACCATATATCTTGTTCAAGATCTTAGGATTATAGTTGAATTGTTGACTCGATCCTTATGCTTGGAGACACCGACAGGAGAAAACACAATGATTAAAAATCTTTTCTGACAGTGTAACATTACCCTTGGACATGATAGTTTATGTTGTAACCTCATAGTGGTAGCTTCTAGGCCTTATGATGTCATTCTTGGCATGGACAAGTTATCTTGGGCTCATGCCCAGATTAATTGTTTTAGGTGAAGTGTGTCTTATGTTTGTGGTTATGGAATGAGGTTTTCCGTTATTAGTGAAAAGGAAACCCAGGAAGAATAAGTAGGGCTTATTCATAGTAGGGTGAAACTGATTACTCATCACTTGTGTATCTAGACCCTTGGTGCACTATATGATTTGAGATTCTAGTTCCCAATAGTATTGGCAGAGTACAAGGATGTATTCCTTAAAGATGGTCCTAGATTACCTCCTCAATGGCAGAAAGACTTATGCATCGACATACACACCTTGTAACATCCCGAGATTTTATGAAAAATATTCTTTTTAATTTCATTAATGTCTTGTGGTGTATGCTACACTAAAAGGTGCTTCCACAACACGCATCCTTGACTTGCCTTGAATTACACGCATTCGCGACCTTTCTCGATAGCGTGTGTAGTACGCAATACCGAGTTTCACTAAACAATGATATGCTATTGAAATATTATTAAAACTAGTTGTTATGAATAGTAATAAACACTTTTTGAAATTTTATTTTTTCAAAATGGACTTCATTTTTGGATTCGAAATATCGAAATTAGCTTAGGGTGAAATTTTGGTACTTTTCGGATAACTTTCATTTTCTGATGAATAGAGAAAATTACTATATTTTAATAAAAAACAACATTTTTAATCGAAATAACTAATAGTGATAAATTATTTATTTGAGTTGTTTTAAAGTATATTTAGAATAGATTTTTACAATTTAATACAATGTTTTTCAGTGGATGTAATTTCACATTTAAACCAGACATAAACAAGTGTCAATCTTTTAATAGTTATTATCTCTTAAGAACACGCTATTTGTTTTGACGACGAGAATTAATTTTTAAATTAATTAATGCAACTGATATGTTTTAAATTTGGTAAAAAAGAAATCATTTTTGAGTTCATAATATCAAATATATCTTAGGCCTAATTTTTGGTATTTTTCTAGAAACTTTCATTTTTTTGATGAATAGTGAAACCACTAAGTGATAGTTAAAAAAATGAATTTTTCATAAAACTTAATTTTACTGCTTCTGTGAGTGGAATTTCAAAAATCTGAGAGACACGATTGATTTTAGTATGTAAAATGTGATTCAATGAGATGAAAATATTTTTTGGTGAATAGTAACTTTTTACTTTTTTTACCACGGTTAAAAGTAAATAGGGTAATTAAGGGTAAAAATGATATTATTATTACCCTAACACATGTCATAATTCTATTGGATAAGTGTAATTCGACCAAAAACAACCTTAGAAATAAAATATGACCATTTATGCCCACTTGGATTAGATTAGGACATTTATTATTAATTTATTTAAAGAAGGGTTAAAATAGGTAAAATCAAAGTTTAATAAGTATATAATTTTTAATATAGGGATATACATAAGATAAATTAGACTACAAATATTAATTAGAAAACTAAACATATTTCCTACATAATTATATTTTATTTTTAATTTGTAGACATTAAATAAGTTAATTTATTTATGACACAAAGATGGTGCAGTAATTATCTAATTAATGAAATATTGACATAATTGATGTTATAAATACCAAAATAAATGTAATTTGAGACTTTTTATGAATTAAACTAATTTTATAAGTTAATATGACATGTTAGTATTGATTTAATTAACTTATTTAGAACTAATAATTCTGTTATAATTTTCACAAAAATCAATTACTAAAAAGTGTCAAAATTGACATAAAATAGTTTTTAAAACAAATATTATATTATTAATTGTTTTTTTATTAATAAAAATCTATGGTTCAGCCAAATTACTTATATAAGGTTACATATATTAATCATAAACAACTTGGGGTTCTTTTGGCTTGTTACAGTAAGTTTATTAACCTTATAGTGTAAGAACACAAAAAGCCACGGTAAAAGTAAAATTATCTAACTTAAAGTTAAAACTAAATGATAAGGTTAAAATAGTGAACTAAACTTGTCCAAATTCTATTGTATGAGATTATTTCGACCCATAACCACATTAGCTTCGAAATAAATTAATTTGGAGCTATTTATACTGAATTTGGCTTTATAATAAAATAAAATTTTTAGTTATTCCAAAGGTGCCCCTCTCCTCCCTTATAAAAGGGAACCTTTTCCCTCTCTTCCTCACACCACTTTGAGCCTTCACGATCGGCCAAACCCTACCAAATTCTCTTCTCCAAATCCCTAGAAACATACTAGAGGTCCTGGTCATCTTCAAAGACCAATTTTAGTGCCCTAAGAGGAGGACTCAAAGAGGCGCTTCAAAGAAGAGGTAATGTCCGTTACCGATTCTTTCCACTTTATTTCTTCTTCCACTTCTTCTTCTTAGGTTGTTTCATTATGAAGTAATAAAATAAGTATCACTCATATACTGATATGTTATTATAAGTATGAAACAACCCTATTTCACCATCTATCCATCCTACGGAAAACAAAATCACCGCGCGTGCGTACGTACGGAATACCGTCTCCACGCCGTGGTGTAATCTATTTTCCACCACCACCTTACTTGGATGGGTATAATGGTGAACATAATAACTATATATGATTATTTTAAAGTGATATTGATTCTTAAATAAGTAAACATACACTCAAATACAATTCCACAATCATGAGAACGATATCATCGCTCGTGCGTACGTACGGACTACCGTCTCCACGACGCGATGAGATTCATTCTCCACATTAACCATTCATGAATGATTATAAAGTATATATAATAAGTAATCATGAAATATATGACATAATAATGATACTGGATTTATGTGTATATATATGTATGTTATCTACTTAATTCCATTCAACTCAATAAGGAAACGAAAACAGCGTTCATGCGTACGTACGGTCTACCATCTCCATGAACGGTGTATTTATTTCCATTTATTGATATAATATATATATATATATATATATATATTCTGAATATATATTATATATAAATCATGTTTTATATTCTGTAATTAAGTAATCATGATCTAAGTAATCATATGAATAATTACAAGTCAAAACACGGACGACAAATAAAACGATTTTACCCAAAACGCTCTTTAACATGGAATTTACAAAAGAACGGGTGAAATAAAGTCATAAGTGAACCATATATGATATCATAACAATGATTATGATTCTTGAATAAGTCAATGGCATTATTTAAATCATTATACAGGAGGTTCGGACACTTGTGAAGAAAATCGGACCTATGGTAAGGGAAAATATCACAATCTCATTTTTATCTGAGATTGTTTATACTTTGGTATTTACTAGGGTGTATTTTATCATCCACATCAATGTTTCCTCAATATGTAATATTATTTCCATATACCTACAATTTTTTAAATCCAATTTTACCCTTTGGTGAGTTTTTAGTAAAAAATATGAATGGAATATTTTGTCATTTTTTCGTACGAGGTACTTTTTGACTTTTCCGACAACAGTATGAGAAGAATGTTTTTTTAACTTATACGGCATGAAAGGATTTTTACGGTTTTATAAAGCCATATTTTCATGAATCATCCTCAAAAATATTTCATGACTATTTTCAAGAAAATCCTTTTCTTTTAAAAATTCATGACATTTTGTGAAAAGAAAATGATTTTAAAGAAGAAAGGATATTTTCCTCAAGAATTCATTTCAAGTGTTTTATCAAAACCATTTTCCATATAAAATGAAATTATTTCATATGTGTATGTTTTAAGTATAATGTCTCTTTTATTTACATGGTTTCACTTTTCTTTTTATGAAATTATATCCATTTATTTTATATGGATTATGTTATGATGGGATGATGTTTATGAAACCCATTTTATTCGTTGGGTTATTATGAATGATGTATGTTTATTTTGTGGAAAAAGTAAGAATGATTTCATTATGAGATGGGTGGGACCTTTATCTCCCTCCAATGCATTGGGTAAAGATTTTATATCTAATGAGATAGACATGGCTCAAACGGTAAGTTAATCTGGTTCAGTGTTACAGGACTGAAATGAGGAGTGAACTCGATTCAGAAAGGGACTTTGTCCACTAAGATGGTCTTGGCAGCAATGTCTTGGCTACTATGGAAATCATGACATGTGCCGAATGGTTTCAAAAATTACATGTTTTTCTCCCATACTATTTTATCATGATTAATGTTTCTTTATGATATATGCCTTACGTACTTCCATGTTTTATGTCATTGCTCAAGCTTTTAAACATTATGTTCATGTTTTTAAGCTAAAATGTATATGATTTTTTTATTTTATCCATTATTACCCTTACTGAGCATTTGAGCTTACCCTTTATATGTTTTATTTTCCCCAAGATATAAAGAAACCATTTAGTTAAGAAAACAAAAAGGGGAAGATAGATATGGGAGATGTTGAAGATCTTTCAACAGGATTAGATGTTTATATTCTGAGTTTCCAAAGACACTATACTATTACAGTCTATGTGTGTCTATTTTTGTTATGTATTAAGTATTCCGAAAAAGTAAGGTAATTTCCATGTACGTCAAGCTTCAGGTCTCTACAGTTGGTATCAGAGGAAAGGTTTAGTCAACCTTTGGAAACTAGGATGCGAGAACTTTAGTGAGATCCCTAGAGATATTTCTAAGGTATGTCTAGGGATGTCCCTAAGGTTAAGTATAAGTATATCTTATAGTACTAGAATTACAGTAACCTAAGATGTTAGATATTGAATGTACTCCCCCTTTATTATGTTGTCTTCCCTAGCATGATTTTTGCCTCTCACACTATTCTTTTTGGGTTTTAGACGATGGATGGAACCTGAAGGAACCGTGTTGATCAATGCAATGATTGTCCTCCTGAACAAACAAATGTTATGGGAGATGGAGTGAAAAATCTTATTTCTATACTTACACAAGTTATGAATCATTCTGGACTTCCAAATGAGCAGAGAAGGGAACAATATTCTATTGAGTCCTTTATGAGGCAATGCCCACCTTATTTCAGTGGGTCTTCTGATCCACTTGTTGCTGAACAATGGATCAGTACCACTGAAAAGATATTTCCTGTTCTTCAATGTTCTGAACAAGATAAAGTCATCTTAGCATTATATCGTTTGGAAGGTGAAGCTGATCAACGGTGGAATCTTATCAAGAATTTGAGGCCAAGAGATGAAATTGAGTCCATGGAATGAGATGAGTTCAAGAACTTGTTTTTCAGTAAGTACTTCCCTAATATTCTTTGAACAAAGATGGAGAAGGAGTTTCTTGAACTAAAGCAAAAGGATGATGAATCTGTTGGTCTATACGAAGTGAATTTTACAAGGCTTGCAAGGTATGAATCTGGCTTTATCATCCAACCTGAAAGTAAAGTTGATCGATTCTTCAGTGGCTTAAAACCAAATCTTCGAAGGGAATTATCTATAAGAGACTTCAGTAGCTATGAAGAAATTGTGCGATGTTCTATTAAGGTAGAAATGGAAGTTGGTGTTACATATTCATCTCATGGTTTTGACAAGAAACGAAAGATGGAGTTCAAGGAGAAATCTCAGAATAATGGTGAAATGAAGATGAATGTTTCCTTATGCTCAAAGTGTGGAAAGAAGTATGATGGAGATTGTCTCAAAGGGACTAGAAAATGTTTTAAGTGTGGAAAATAAGGTCATCGAGCAGCTGAGTGTCGAAGTAATGGAAAAATGGTTTCTAATGGTGTGAATAAAGAAAAGACTGCAGAAAACGCACCAACAACACTTCAATTCTTCAAGTGGAATGAAATGGGGCATTATGCTAATCAATGCCCTAATCCAAGGGTTAATGATGATCAACATGAGCAACCACTTAAGGCAAAGGAAAAAAGGAATGTCACATGAAATCACTATTGGCGATGTTGAATATTACAACGATGTGGTGGAATGATTAAGTGTTTATGTAATGGGATTCCAAAATAATGTTGTATATAGTATCGTGGAATATTGGAATATTTATGTATTGGTCTATTGTGGTTTTCAATAATTTTATGGTACCGGTAACCATGGAAAGTGATTGAGATATTTTTGGTAAGCAGATGATATGTGCATAATGAAGGGATAAGAAGATAATGAGATGTTTGATTGTATTCATGATCTCATGATTGATATAAGGACTAAGTGATATCATGGTTTGAGTATAAATAATTTTGTGTATTTTGGTTTGTGGAAAGTGTTAACTTTTAACTGCATTCATGTTTTCACTAAGGTTCAATGGCTATACATGATTAAGGTATTAACATGTTTGTAATTTGACCAGTAAGATATATCTTATGATATATGGGGGATAAATGATGGCATTCACATGATTTTTATGTGACATTTCAAGAAATCATTTTCTTTATACTATGAGCTTGGACCGAAGTATTTTAGATAAGCCTAAATATTGGAATGGATTACGTTGGACATAAGTTAGGATATAACATTTTTCGATATGATAGATGGGATGTTATAATAATATAGCTTTAGAAAAAGTACAACCTGCAGGACGGGCGACATCCCATCGCGTAGGACAAGGCTGTGTGAATCGAACCCACAACCGAAGTGCGACTGGCCTTTATCGCCTACCACTGGCCTACTGGAAGTCTTTGTTTATTAGAAACTAGCTGTATTATATTAATCAGTATGATATATGAAGTATAAGTCCATTTTAGGAACCATATATGATTAATCCCACTATAGATGGACTTATATATTTTTTGATAACTTTTCTATCCTTTTGTTTGAGACAGATGGAATGACCCATCATTCTATCACATGATCTGCTAACACATCATGAATAATAAATTCAACTTCATTTATTTAAGAGATGAAGTGAAATTGTTCAAAGCACGAACAACAGTGAGATTGTACCAAAATAAAGTAAGTATTTATTCTATTTCAAATTCATCAACTTTAGGGAAATGATCTTGAAAACCAAAAATGTTGTCCTAGTGCCCTTATATCTGATGAATTAGATGGTACCCTAGATCACCACAAATTTATGGCTTTTTGATTGTTGGATTTTTCATAGCCATGTTCTCTACCACTCTCCATCTAAACATGACGGTTAAATTTCTCTTCCATATCCATATGTTAACCTATGTTCTCCTATGTGGAAACCCAGTGATTAGTTTATTTGGGTAACCGTTACGTTTCATACTTTTGTTTTTAAAGATTGGTTTTGGTATTCCTTTTAACGATGTGGGTTTCTATTAAAGAAACTTTGGATTAGTAAACCATTTATAACCCCGACGAATTTCGAGGGAGAAATTCATTTTAAGGGGGGTAGAATGTAACATCCCGAGATTTTATGAAAAATATTCTTTTTAATTTCATTAATGTCTTGTGTTGTACACTACACCAAAAGGATCTTGCACAACATGCATCCTTGACTTGCCTTGCATTACACGCAATCACGACCTTCCTTGATAGCGTGTTTAGTACACAATACCGAGTTTCACTAAACAACAATATGCTATTAAAATATTATTAAAACTAGCCATTATGAATAGTAATAACCACTTTTTGAAATTTTGTAAATTTTATTTTTTCAAAATGGACTTCATTTTTGGATTCGGAATATCAAAATTAGCTTAGGGTGAAATTTTGGTACTTTTCGGATAACTTTCATTTTCTGATGAATAGTGAAAATTACTATATTTTAATTAAAAACGGCCTTTTTAATAGAAATAATTAATAGTGATAAATTATTAATATGAGTGGTTTTAAATTATATTTAGAATATGTTTTTACAATTTAATACAATTTTTTTCATTGGATGTAATTTCACATTTAAACCAGACATAAACAAGTGTCAATCTTTTGATAGTTATTATCTCTTAAGAACACGCTATTTGTTTTGACGACGGGAATTAATTTTTAAATTAATTAATGCAACTGATATGTTTTGAATTTGGTAAAATAGAAATCATTTTTGAGTTCATAATATCAAATATAGCTTAGGCCTAATTTTTGTTATTTTTCTGGAAACTTTCATTTTTTTGATGAATAGTGAAACCACTAAGTGGTAGTTAAAAAAATGAATTTTTCATAAAACATAATTTTACCGCTTCTGTGAGTGGAATTTCACAAATCCGAGAGTTACAGTTGATGTCAGTAAGTAAAATGTGGTTCAATGAGATGAAAATAATTTTTGGTGAATCGTAACTTTTTACTTTTTTTCCACGGTTAAAAGTACATAGGGTAATTAAGGGTAAAAATGATATTATTATTACCCTAACACATGTTCTAATTCTATTTTATAAGTTTAATTTGACAAAAAACAACCTTAGGAATAAAATATGACCATTTAGGCCCACTTGGATTAGATTAGGACATTTATTATTAATTTATTTAAAGAAGGGTTAAAATAGTTAAAATCAAAGTTTAATAAGTATATCATTTTTAATATAGGGTTATACATAAGATAAATTCGACTATAAATATTCATAAGAAATATATAAATATGTCCTACATTATGATATTTTATTTGTAATTTTTAGACTTTAAATAAGTTAATTTATTTATGACACAAAGATGATGCAGTAATTATCTTATTAATGAAATATTGACATAATTGATGTTATAAATACCAAAATAAATGTAATTTGAGACTTTTTATGAATTCCAATAATTTTCTATGATAATATGACATATTATTGATTTTATTAACTTTTTTCGAACTAATCATTCTATTATTATTTTCACAAAAATCAATTACTAAATAGTGTCAAAATTGACATAAAATAGTTTTTAAAACAAATATTATATTATTAATTGTTTTTTATTCCTAAAAATCTATGGTTCATCCAAATTACTTAGATAATGTTATATATATTAATCATAAACAACTTGGGGTTCGTTTGTCTTGTTATAGTAAGTTTATTAACCTTATAGAGTAAGAACACAAAAAGACACAGTAAAAGTAAAATTATCTAACTTAAAGTTAAAACTAAATGATAAGGTTAAAATAGTAAACTAAACATTTCCAAATTATATTGGATGAGAGTATTTCGACCCATAACCACCTTATCTTCTAAATAAATCAATTTGGAGCTATTTAAAACCGAATTTGGCTTTATAATAAAATAATATTTTTAGTTATTCCAAAGGTGCCCCTCTCCTCCCTTATAAAAGGGCACCTCCTCCCTCTCTTCCTCACACCACATTGAGCCTTAAAGATCATCCAACCCCTGCCAAATTCTCTTCTCCACTTCCCTAGAAACATCCTAGAGGTCCTGGTCCTCTTCAAAGACCAATTTTAGTGCCCTAATAAGAGGACTCAAAGAGGCGCTTCAAAGAAGAGGTAATGTCCGTTACCGATTCTTTCAACGTTATTTCTTCTTCCACTTATTCTTATTAGGTTGTTTCATTATGAAGTAATAACATTAGTATCACTCATATACTGATATGTTATTATAAGTATGAAACAACCCTATTTCACCATCTATCCATCCTACGGAAAACGAAATCACCACGCATGCGTACGTACGGAATACCGTCTCCACGCCATGGTGTAATCTATTTTCCACCACCACCTTACTTGGATGGGTATAATGGTGTAAATAATTACTATATATGATTATTATAAAGTGATATTGATTCTGAAATAATTATACATACACTCCAATACAATTCCATGATCATGAAAACGATATCATCGCTCGTGCATACGTACGGACTACCATCTCAATGACGCGATGAGATTCATTCTCCACGTTAACCATTCATGAATGATTATAAAGTATATATAATAAGTAATCATGAAATATATGACATAATAATGATACTGGATTTATGCATATATATATGTATGTCATCTACTTAATTCCATTCAACTCAATAAGGAAACGAAAACAACGTTCATGCGTACGTACGGTCTACCGTCTCCATGAACGGTGTATTTCTTTCCATTTACTGATCTATTATATATATATATATATATTCTGAATATATATTATATATAAACCATGTTTTATATTCTGTAATTAAGTAATCATGATCTAAGTAATCATATGAATAATTACAAGTCAAAACACAGACGACAAATAAAATGATTTTACCCAAAACGCTCTTTAACATGGAATTTACAAAAGAACGGGTGAAATAAAGTCATAAGTGAACCATATATGATATCATAACAATGCTTATGATTCTGTAATAAGTCAATGACATTATTTAAATCATTATACAGGAGGTTCGGACACTTACGAAGCAAATCGGACCTAAGGTAAGGGAAAATATAACAATCTCATTTTTATCCGAGATTGTTTATACTTTGGTATTTACTGGGGTGTATTTTATCATCAACATCCATGTTTCCTCAATATGTAATATTATTTCCATCCACCTACAATTGTTTAAATACAATTTTACCCTTTGGTGTGTTTTTAGTAAAAGATATGAAAGGAATCTTTTTTCGTTTTTTCGTACGAGGTACTTTTTGACTTTTCTGACAAAAGTACGAGAAGAATGTTTTTTTATCTTATACGGCATGAAAAGATTTTTACGGTTTTATAAAGCCATATTTTCATGAAGAATCCTCTAAAATATTTCATGACTATTTTCACGAAAATCCTTTTCTTTTAAAAATTCATGACATTTTGTGAAAAGAAAATGATTTTAAAGAATAAAGGATATTTTCCTCAAAAATTCATTTCAAGTGTTTTATCAAAACCATTTTCCATATAAAATAAATTTATTTCATATGTGTATGTTTTAATTATAATGTCTCTTTTATTTACATGGTTTTAATTTTCTTTTTATGAAATTATATCCATTTCTTTTATATGGATTATGTTATGATGGGATGATGTTTATGAAACCCATTTTATTCGTTGGGTTATTATGAATGATGTATATTTATTTTGTGGAACAAGTAATAATGATTTCATTATGAGATGGGTGGGACCTATATCTACCTCTAATGCATTGGGTAAAGATTTTATATCTCATAAGATAGACATGGCTGGAATGGTAAGTTAATCTGGTTCAGTGTTACAGGACTGAAACGAGGAGTGAACTCAATTCAGAAAGGGAATTTGTCCACTAAGATGGTCTTGGGAGAAATGCCTTGGCTACTATGGAAATCATGACATGTGCCGAATGGTTTCCAAAATTACATGTTTTACTCCCATGCTATTTTATCATGATTAATGTTTCTTTATGATATATGCCTTACGTACTTCCATGTTTTATGTCATTGCTCAAGCTTTTAAACATTATGATCATGTTTTTAAGCTCAAATGTATATGATTTGTTTTATTTTATCCATGCTTACCCTTAATGAGCGTTTGAGCTCACCCTTTATATTTTTTACTTTCCCCAGGATATAAATAAAGCATTTAGGTAAGAAAACAAAAAGGGGAAGATAGATATGGGAGATGTTGAAGATCTTTCAACAGGATTATATGTTTATATTCCGAGTTTCCAAAGACACTAAACTATTACGGTCTTTGTGTGTCTATTTTTGTTATATATTAAGTATTCCTCAAAAGTAAGGTAATGTCCATGTACGTCATTCTTCAGGTCTCTACACCCCTGGATGAAACTGATATATCCACCAGTATAAAGGATGTCTCCCACAGAGCTTCAAAAGATAAGGGTGAATTTGGTGGATTTACAGAGGAAGGGCTTCGTGAGACCCACCATTTCACCTTGGGAAACCCCCATTTTGTTTTCCAAAAAGTTATATTGGATATTGAGGTTTTGAGTGGACTAAAGCTTCTTGAACCATGTGATGGTGAAGGACAAGTATCCAATTCCAAGGGTCAATGACCTCTTCGATCAGTTGAGTGGGGAATGATGGTTCTCCATGGTTGACCTCAGATTAGGTTTTCACCAGCTGTGAGTAAGAGATTATGATGTACTAAAGATTGATTTCAAATGTTAGTACAGTCATTATGAGTTCGTAGTGATTCCCTTTTGTGTGACGAACGCCCCAACAATGTTCAGGGGACTCATGAACGGGATCTTCCATCCTTACTTAGACAACTCTGTGGTGGTGTTCATCAACAATATCCTTCTGTACTCAAAGTCTAAGGAGGAGAATGAAAGATACCTAAGGATGGTTTTGGACATACTCCTAGGGAACCATCTATATAATAAGATCTTGAAGTTATAGTTATGGATTTAGGCAGTCCACTTTTTGGGACATGTTATCTCGGCAGGTGGAGCAGAAGTGAAGCTGACCATAGTGGAGACAGTGTTAGCATATGAGCCACCTATGAGCATTAAAGAGGTGTGGATATTCCTTTTCCTAATAGAATTTTACTGTATAATCATCCCTAATTTCTCTAGGGTATTTTCACTAATTACATATTTGACCTAAAATTGGCAACCATTCATGTATATGGAGAAGTTCCAGTAGGCTTTTTAGTAGTCTAGGAAGAGTTTGATGAGCGCCCCGATATGGAGATTGTCGAAGGAGGGTGTTGAGTATGTAGTGTTAATCAATGCACTAGGTACCAGAAATGGTTGTATTCAAATGTAGATTCATGTGGTGATTACCTATGGTTAGTTGTAGATGAGGCCACATCATCAGAACTACATGAAACATGAACTTGAGTTGGCAGGGGAATTCTTCATGATGAAGTTGTGGGGACATTACTTTATGGGTGAACGGTTTATCATCTACTGTAATCGCAAGAGTCTCATGAATATATTCTATCAGAAGAGTTTTAAGATGATACAAAGATGGTTTCTAGAGTTCCTCTAGGATTGCTAATTTGAGATTTTCAATACTCATGGGAAGGGGAACGTGGTGGAAGATGCTCTTAGTAGGAGAGCTAGTACACAAATAATGAAAAAGGCTCTAGATCATTTGTCCTCATTGTATTTATCCATCATGGATCGAGATTGAGAAGCTTAAATCCAGTTGATGGTTGTCACACCTCCACTCTTATGGAGATTTAGGGAGGCACAACGTGGGGATAAAGATTGAGATACCATGACAACTCATATTTCCACAGGGAATTCACCTAATTGATATTCATAGGGTGGGGAGGATGTCATTATTTTCTGAGGATACATCGTTGTACCAGTGGTGTTGTAGGAGGAGGTTCTGAGGGAGTTTCATACATCCCCTTTTGTGGTACACCTTGGTGTGGCGAAGATGTACCTGGACCTTTGACGTTAGTTTTGGTGTATAGGGATTAATAAAGTAGTGGAAGTGTTCCTTTCATGATTCCTTACATGCTAACAAGTGATACCTGAGCACCAGCTTCTCGTGGGTTTAGAAAAACCCCTTGAGGGGACATAATAGAAGTGATATGGGATATCTATTGACTTTGTGATGGAATTACCACGTATGTCCAGTAGGCACGATGTCATCTGGGTGATCGTTGACTTACTCACCAATTTAGCCTACCCCCTAGCTATCTTAGAGAATTGTTCAATAGAGAGAATGGGACACCTCTATATTCGAGAGATAGTTTAACTCCATGGAGTCTCATCGGTGATAGTTTATGATCATGATGCTTTTTTAACATCCCATTTGTGGAAGGGATTACAGGGGTCATCTGGGACTCAATTACACTTGAGCATAATGTTTCATCCACATACGAATGGCCAGATAGATAGGACTATTCAGGTTCTAGAGGATATGTTGTGAGCTTCCATCATGGACTTCAGTCCAGCTGGGAGGATCACCTACCATGGGAAGAGTTTTTGTACAACAACTACTACCACTCCACCATTGGTATGACACTATTCAAGGATCTGTACAGGTGAACTTGTAGGTCACCACATTGATGGACTGGCCCCGAAGAGTCAGCAATTATTGGCCTAGAGTTGGTGTGAGATACTTCTGAGAAGGTTCGGAACATCCATGGGTATATGAAGACTACACAGAGTCAAGAAAATTTCATACACTGATAGGAGACAGAGATCTTTATTGTTTGAGGAAGCAGACTATGTGTTCCTTTGGGTCTCACATCGACGTGGGCTGTAGAGATTTGGCTGGGGTTTCAAGTTATTTTTGAGGTTCATATGACCTTTTACAATAATTCAAAGAGATTGTGAGGTGGAATACCGCCTAGATCTACACATGTATTTACCCTAAGTACATAATGGCTTCCTTGTATCGCAGTTGGGGAGGTACGTGCATGACCCATCACACATCATCGACTAGAGTGAGATGGACAATGAGGATTGATAAACTTTTGAAAAGTAACAAGTAGAGATCGAAAATCTGTAGGAGAGTATCCTTCTTTGATGAGATATTCCGTTGGTGTGTGTTTGGTGGAAGCACAAGAATCTTCAGGAGAGCAAGTGGGAGAGACAGGCTCAAATTAGTGCGTATTACCCACAACTTTTTTAGTAGCCTTTTGTTTTTACTTTTTAGAGATGTAAATCCCTAAGGTGGGGAGAATTTAATGTACAATATTTCCCTATGTATTATTTTTAAATATTATATGGAATTAATTAGAGAATAGAAGATTAGATGAAATGATATTCGGAGGCCCGATGTTCCTAGAACAAATTCTTGAAATATATTAAGTTTATTTAAATAACACATACAATCATTTTTCTTAAAATACTGGAATAACTTATAAACAAGCTCCCAGATTAGAAATATAAGGGCACATTGGATTCAGCGTAGAGACATTACCTTAGGAAAGTCATATCATCAGTTGGTGCAGGTCAGCTGTGAAAGTTATTTTTAGATGTTTTAAAGAATTAAATTAAGTTAATTTTTTTTAATTTTAACATTACACAACTATGTGTTTTATATTTTCAACTATCATCATGGAAAGGGACCTAGGGTTAGAATTCATAACCCCGTAGAAATTCCTAGGAGCTCTAGAGAGGAAGATTAGATAAATCTCTCAACAAATGATGATGGGAAGCTAGATTGATGATCGACAAGAATCATTCTTTAGAGAACTTACCTGTGGTGACAACGTGATAACTGATCCTCTTCAGTGAATGATCCTACCTCCAAGTAGGGATTTGTCATTTCAATTCCTTGTTTTCCATTATTATAATCAATTAAAAACACAGATCAACCCATGAACAGGTTGACTCATGGTTCGATCATTCTTCTGGGCTGGGTTGATTGTGGGATTGATTTAGGGATGATTTAGATTATTGTTTTGATTATATTGTTGACCATTATTACAAGAATGGACCGAGTCCACAACAGACAATAGTTGAGGTTTGTTCCTTAGATTTGTTCTATGTGAATTTTCTTCCCCCTTTTTCCTAGACATTCTTCGTTCTTTGTAGGATATGAATGGATGATCGTTTCACCTTAGAATCATGGTGCAATGATCTAGTATTGTATATCATTAAACAGGATGACCTAGAGGAGGTGTGATGATGATTTTGATGGACAAATCGATGTCTTTCAGGAGATATGATTTTTCAAGTGTTCTTCATACAGGTGATCAGAATCAGATTTTTTAGCTGATTGAATGCCCAAAACTCACCAATTCAGTGCTATAATAATTAGGAAACCCTATATCATTAATTTTTGGATGAATGTACCAATGTATAGAGGACTGGATAATCGACCAAGACATATGGAGGATGAACGATGAATCTTGAAAATAATGAAGAACATGTTGTGTATTCTGTGATACACACCGTGTGGGCCCTATTGAGTGGTGACTAGGGTTTTGGGAAGTTGTAAAGTGTAACAAGTCATGTGAAATCTATCACATAGCATGTGGTCCCTTCCCTAGGAATCGGTGTGTATCTTGGAGGATAAAAAAACACGGGGTGGAGTACACAAAATGTACACCACCACACGACTAGACCCAGACCAACTACACTGGCTACACCATTTACTAGTACATGAGCAGGTGGAAAAAGTTTGAAACTATATATCGGCACAAGACTGAGGAACATGGAAAGACTTTGGATGGATAGACACATTGTTTAAGCCTTTCTACATATTGTGTATACCTTTTCTACACAAAATGTTTTCTTAACATGGGTGGTTGTACACACGCAGTACCATGGGTCAAGGGACACAATGTGTGATCCTACTACACACCGTTTATCCATTTCTACATGGCTTAGATCCATTTTCCATTGTATCATGCACAAGATTCATTAGGTTTTGTTCCCTTGATAATTTCACTGAATACTGGTGTGTATCCTTTCCTACACACTATTGTATGATCCCATTAGAAGAACATCTTGGATAGAGTTGTTGGAATCCCCCAAGTGGTCTACTGAGGGGTCCACTTTTCATTATTCATTCCCTAGGTTGAGTTCTAGGTATATAAATGACCAAGTTTACCAGGAATCAATCCTATACTTATAGGGTTATTCAATATGGATTTTTTGGTATGACCCCATGGCCCTGTCTTTGATCATCATCAAATGTATCATATCTCACTTCAGATCTATCATCGTATCTCTATCATGATGGTTTCTGATGAAAAATACATCTCAGATAGACACCATCAATGCTATCAAACTCAGGAGTGCATTATTCCAGATGAATGCTTCATGGAATCTTCAGACAGGATCCCTAGTGGTGGTATACGGTTTTTGTAACTTACCTCTAGACTGCATGTCTTGTTTGAGTATATCCGGATATCCTTGTTATATTTTCTAGATGTATACTTGTTTAGAGTTGACTGTATTATTATTTTGTGTATTTTTTTGTGGTTTCAGGGTGTCATACTAATTATTTTTATAATCATCCATGAACAAGATATTCTTACATGTGTCATGTCTTCTGAAGATGGTAAACTATTTGACAAATTCTAGGGCAGACCAAAACTAGATGAAGCTTTGCGAGTTCAGAAAAATCGAGGTGTTTATATGGTTTCGACCAACAGTCCATGTATATTTTTGTTTATAGGTTGGACTCTTTAGTTTATAGACTCCTTTTTTGGGCATTTATTCAGGTCTAGTATACTTTACTTTCTTTAATTTTGGTGTACACAGTTGGTTTGCATAGTAGTATGCATGAATTTACTGTCTTAGTGGTTTTTATACATTTCAAAATTTGTGCCTTGGTGAAGTGTTTGTGCGTACATGTATATAGTAAATTCCTCCCATGTTAGTGATATGTGTACTCGGTGATAGTCACCATCCCATGACCTGTTAGAGGCGAGCATGGGGAGTCATAGAACATGTCCCACTGGGATATGTCGTGACATGGTCATTGATTTCGCACAATGGAGGGTAAATTCCCCCACTATATTAGATTATGATAACCAAAAAATAAACAAGTTATTTTCTTATACTTCTTTGAATTGAACCATAGGTTCCCAATATCAAAGAAAATGACCAATTAGGAAACTCTCGTTGTCAATTTTCTCTAGCATTGCATTCTCCATTCAGAATGAGTTGAGGGTCAAGGTATCCATTGCAATGCAGTGCAATTTACCCCCTAGAGTTTTTCAAGCCTAGATAAACCCCTCTACAGGAATGGGTTTTATGGAATTATACTCTATTTCATCCATGGAGTCAAGATAGAATTAGTTATACAATAGTTCCATGCTAAGTCATGTGGTGGCCATAAAGTAGAATTTAAGCTCTCCCACTAGATTTGGAGGTTGGGATAATTTTGGCCTATTATGCTCCATGACTACATCATTTTTTGAAGAGGTTTCATGAATGTTAGATCCATTCCAAATTTGTGAAATGACCACTAGAGCTTCCCATACCACTATTTATTATTGGCCCATTATAGTATGGGGACTCGATGTTATTGGACCATACCCTCCGTCAATAGATCACCATTTTAGGTTCATCGTTACCCCAATGGAATTATTCTATAAATTGGTGGAAGCAGTTCCCCTTAAGGAAGCCCAATCCTAGTGCGTGATCAAGTTCATGATCTCCAACAACATCCATTTATTCATAGTTACACCAACTATTCTCACCAAAAAAGGCACCAAATTTTGTGCTTTTGAGATGAATAAATTGTATACCAAGTACAATATCTGATCAAACTATACTTTTCAATACCATAAGTAGGAAAATTGGAAGATTGAGCTATTAAACAATAACCTCTATAAAATCCAATTTAAAATGGTGCAATAGGAAAATAAGAGTTTGTTATAAAATCTCACCAACACCATCTGGACCTATAGAATGGAAACTAAAAATTCTACCAAGGTGAACCCATACTTCCTAGTGTATAGAATAGAGGTAGTATTTTCCATTGAGGATTAATTATCATTGCACTAAAAAACATCTCATGACTAGAAGACGCTATATAGAATGGTATATTTTAATATATATGAGTTATAAAACATTAAATAATATATTTCTAGGACATACACAATCTGGAGAGGCAGTAGAACAGGGTTGGGAGAGTGTTCAACAAGAAGGTCCACTTTCGCTCCTTCCTTGAGGGTGACATGGTATTAGCTCTCAGAATGTAACGCCCCAACCCCAGCTACCCAGAGTCGGTGCATTACTTCGTAACATTGGCATGATCATAAAAGATCAAGTCTCGAAAGACCGATTAGTTTAGTAGCCTTGGAAACAATAGATACATTCATAAGTCTTACATTACAACATAAAGTAAAAAAACTACAATAACATGGTCTTCATAGTCCACACTCATATCCCGTTCTGACTATCCCTGCAGGTCATTCATAAAATACTTCTTCACATCCTGGAAAATATTAAAACATTGAAAGGGGTGAGCTCAGATGCTCAGTAAGGATAACAATATTGCAGAAGCTTTCATAAATAAACATTAACATTTAAGGCAATTTATAACTAAAACAAAAGCCTTTTTAAACTTGAACTTCAGCATAATATGGAAAAAGTAAAATGAAATAATTCCATTTACTTATTCACATGGATATTCTACTGGTCGAATAATCACATGCAATATCAATATCCACTTTCATAATGATGGAATGCATAATGCCAGACTATCATAACCGTGTAGCCAAGGCCTCGTGCCAAGACCATAAATAAGATTTTGTCAAGGCCTCGTGCCAAGACACTAGTTTGTCTCATGAGACCTACCGATGCATCGAGGAGCTATAGCGGGCTCCACCCGTCACTTATTAAGTCCAATGAATTCTTCATATGAATAGGTTTAAACATATTGTAAACCATAAAATAATCGTATCAAATAAAACTTGAAAGAGGAAACATAAAATTTCTACATTTTCATAAGATATCAATACAACACATTGATATAATAAAAACACTTTCAAAACCATTTTCAATACCACAATAAAATAAATATAAAACTTTGTATTTATTTTTCATTAAAAAAAAGTTATGGCTTGTAAAAAAAGCCGAAACTCAAATAATGGTCACGGCGGCGGAGAAGTCGTTGTCGCCGCATACGTACGACAAAAAAAATTCCCTTTTTTCGTTTAGTAAATTCTTAGTATAAAAATATTCCTTTTGAATAAACATAAAAGTCAAAGTGTTTTGTACACCGTATTAAAGAATGTTGTGTATAAAACCAAATATGCCTCAATGAAAGGAGATTGAGACGAAGTCCTTACAAAGATAATTTTTAAAATAAAATAGGTCTATTATGTGTATTCACTATAAGTACACATAAATAAAGTACAAATACAAGATATGACATAATAATATCATGAAATAATTTGAAAGTATGAGATTAAACCAAAGAATGGAAATTGGGTTAAGAAATCCCCTTACCTTGCGTCCTGTCCTGACTTGACCGTTCTTTAACCTCCTGAATAATAAACTAGAGTTAATTTATATTTACTTAAGAACCTTTTTCATGTTCATTATTCCTTTTATATCCCTTATTACCATGTTATGAACATTATGTAATTATTTAAGTTTATAACGGTCATTTTGTCGATCATAGGTACTTGAGTCAAAAATAAAATTCTTATAATTACAAGTTGTTCATGTGGTGATATATCCATTATATCCATAATTATATTCATGATATAGATATCATATATCTCATATATATCCAGTATATAAATGCATTTATAATATTCCATAACCTTTAGAGGTAAGAAATGAAATGCACCGTTCATGGAGATGGTAAGACGTACGTACGCATGAACGCTACATTCATTTCTATTTCGTATTTAATGAAATAATAATGATATAAAGGTATATTATAATTCCAGTATAATATCATATTTAATATCATTTACTCCATCCTTTATACATCCCACATATGGTATTAACGATTCAAATCACTTTGAGGGGGCGGTAGTCCGCACTTCCTAAAATGAAAATATCGCGTTTACCTATAATGGAAACAATAAAGGTATGCCATAAATGAAAAATACAGAACCTTAAGTAAAACATAAAAATATTATATATCATTTATAAATAGAGTTACTTCTTAATGGCCACATTTGAAGGTGTTTTATGAGTGTTGAACAATCATCATTTCGTGAGGCAGAAATTCTCCATCCACAAAAACTATATGTTCTTTAACCATTAGATGTAGGTGTGTGTAAGTGTAGCTCGAATAATCATTATAACAACATCCAAGTATATTTAGGATACTGGTGTTGTTACAAAAGAAAGGAATAAAAAGAGTTTAGGGGTTTGGATAACCAATATAAAACAAAATAACATAAGATAAGACATTACCTTAAAATTGGGTAACTCTTTTGATTTGAGCCAAAGGCTTCCTTGGGTATAGTTATGACCAAAGTGAGGCTTCTAGGAGTAAGGGAAGGAAGTTTGGAAAGTATTTGGGCAGAGGTTGGCCAAGCCAAAAGGCTTTGAAAGTGTGAGTAAGGTGGTAGTGGTGGGGGCCTTTTATAAGTGGAGAGGAGGGGCACTCTTGGAAAGTAATGAAATATTACTTTATTATACAATGCTTTTCGGATTCTAAAGGTCCCACACTTCTATAATTCGAGTATAAGGTGATAAGGGTTTAAAATATACCCATCAAATAGGATTTGGACAAGTTTAAGCCTTGGATTTTACATTATCTTTTCATTTTATTTAAATCGTTAATTAATGAGGTAATCGCTGCTCATAATGGTGTCATAAATAATTTAATTTATTTAAAGTCTAAAAATTATAAAAAAATTATGATTATGTATGAAATCGTTTTATCATTCTAATGAATATTTATAGTCAATAATATGACTTGTATAACCCCATTTAAAAATTGTTTTAGTAAAACAACTCTTGTTTGTGACCTTTTTATTTTAACATTAAATTAAAAGTTATTTATGTACTTTTCCTACCAAATTGGCTCCATGGGGTCCCCAAGTTGACTCATGGATTGTCTTGGTCGGCCATGACACATCCAATAGTGTTTGGACAAGTGTAATGGTCATTCCATATTTTTATAATACTATTTTTACCATAAATTTCACTAATTACCTTTAATCGCGATTAAATAAACTTAAAAGATACTATTCACCAAAAAATTATTTTAATCCCAATGAACCACATTTTAATTTCTAATGACAACCATGTATGTCGGATTTTTGAAAATCAAATCACAGAAGTGGTAATGTTTTATTTAAACCAAAAATCAGTTTTTTAACTACCACTTAGTGGTTTCACTATTCATCAAAAATTGAAGTTTTTCAGAACAATGACAAAATTTCACCCTAAGCTATAATTGATATTCTGAATCCAAAAATGTTGTATATTTTACAAAATTCCAAACATATAAGTTTGATTAATTTATTTTATAATTAATTTCTGCTGTCACAACAAATAGCGTGTGTTTAAGAAACAATATATATCAAAAGATTGACCATTGTTTATGTCCAAATTCAAAGTGAAATTAATTCTAATGATCACCATTGGATAAAATAGTAAAAATATATTCTAATTATAATTTAAAATCACTCAATAGTATAATTTATCACTATAAAATACTTTGATTAAAAAAGTTGATTTTAAGTATTTTTCACTATTCATAAAAATTTGGAAGTTCTCAGAAAAATACCAAAAATTCAACATAGGCTAATTTCGATATTCCGAATACAAAAATGACGTCCATTTTGAAATATAAAATTTATATAATTTTAAAAAGTGGGTATTACTATTCATAACGGCTACTTTGATTAGTTGCGGTGTATTAGAACTCGAAGTTGCGTACAACGCAAGCTATTGCATTATTCAAAGAGAAGTGTACCATGGAAGCTTGGGGTGTTAAATTCTCCCCTCCTTCAATAAATTTCATCCTCACAATTTGAAAATGTTCTTCAAAAATAAAAGGTTGAAAATAGAAAATACCTTTGTGGAAAACCCACATCGAAAATATGGTTAATAAGAATATAACATTAAAAGAAAGAAATGGAATTACAAAGGTCACTCAAGATAGCCCATACTAGGATTCTATGGAAATATGGACATGGAGGAGAAAAAAACCATCAAGGTCTAATGGATAGTTGTAGAAAATAGGATTAGGAGAAAGTTAACCATAAGAAAGTCACAAACTTGTGATTGGTTGAACGTTCATTGAATCCCCAGTTGGAAAAGTTAGCCAATAACGTTTTTGATTTAAGTTACCTTTTATAATGTTGAGGAATTTATTTAGGAGATTTAGTAAGAACGTAAAGGAATATACATACTTGTCATGTAGACTTTCATTATTTAATACATTTTTACCACAAACCCATCTTTCACTCTAAAAGGTAGTAGAACTCAAAAATACTCTATATATCCTAATTGTATATGGTTCCAAATATTAACACATACCATTTAGATTAGTAAAACTATTTTGTAATAACCAGGGACTTCCTATAGGCTAGTGGTAGGTAATAAATGCATGTCGCACTATGGTTGTGGGTTCGATTCCTGCAGCTTTGTCCGACGCGACGGGTTATGCCCCACCCTGCAGGTTATCCTTTTCCTAAAAATATAGTATTATAATATTCCAAAAATAAACTTCAGAAATGTTTTTACCTTAAACAATACTATCCAACGATCAACTTAATCCATTCCAACCTTTATAGTTATCCAAAATACCTCTATCTAGACTTTCTATAAAAGGTCTCTAAATTCCAAAATCAATTGTAACATCAGATTCCCCAAAAAAATTAAAGATTCTTTTTTTGTAACATACTAAAAATATGATTACCTTCATCATATTAAAACCTTAATGAAAACAACAAGTACTGCAGTACAATCCTTATTTATATCACATTATTTTTATAACCAGAATATAATCCTTGAGTCCAAAAGCAGCAATACATTAATTATTATGCTTCAACTATAGTAACAGCATAAGATTTTCCTTGATCCTTTGGCCTTTTCTGAGGTAATATTCTCTGATGCTTAGTAAATTCATTTGCATAATGCCCTATTTACCTACAATTATAGCATTCAACATTGATAGCCTCTTTCTTTCCCTTACAATCACGAGCCTCGTGACCCTTTTCTCCACATTTATAACAAACTCCCATTCCTTTTTGGCAAGTACCAGGGTGATTCTTCCCACAATTATCACATAATGGAAAATACTTCTTTCCCTTTTCCCTTTATCTATCTCTTGTTCCACCATTCTCTTCTTCTCTTGATTTACTTTATTGTCATAAGATTTAGAGAATTCCTTTTCTGTCTTGATAGCACATGAGACAGTGTCTTCGTACGACAAGAAAGATTGTGAGACTAAGGCTCGACGGAGAAATGGTTTTAACCCATCAAAGAAACGATCGATCTTACTTCTTGGGATACGTATATAATCTACAGCATGCCTCGCTAACCTTGTAAAGTTAGCCTCATACTTTGTGACATTCTCATCCTCCTTCTGCCTCAGACTCAGAAATTTCCTTTCCATATCTGCTCGATGGTCATGCGGAAAGTATTTTTCTAAGAAAAGCTCTTTGAACTCCCTCCATTCCATATTCGATACTTCATCGTCTTTCTCTGTGTTTTGAATCAGCGACCACCATTGATCGGCATCTCCAGTGAGCCGGTAAACTACCGTGATGACCTTCTCCCTTTCGCTACTCCCCAAGGCATGGAATATTTTCTCTAAGAAGTTTATCCATTGCTCAGCAACTAATGGATTTTTACCCCCATTAAATGTTGGTGTTTGTTGCCTCATGAATAGGTCTAACATTGATCCTCCACATTGCGGATCAGGGTGCTCCATACGAGTAAGGTTATTATTCATAACCTGAGTGAGTTTTCCCAGTATGGTAATAAGTTGATCATCAGCAGTTGTATCTCCAGATCCACAATAATTATCTTGAGCAGGAGGGCAATCCCTACACGGAGTGCGTGCATTGATACGGTTTCCATTCCTTCCACTAGGCTCCATTTCTAAACAAGGGCATAAACTAGATTATTTTATGAATCAAAATACATAATTCCATACTTGTAAAATACTTAACATAAATTCAACTATTTATGGATATAATACATAATCATAAAAAAAAAATTAGGAAGTATATACTCATAACCCTTCATAGTGGTTTGTAAAGAAAATGAGAATTATCCTAAGCATATCCCCCGGGAGTGTTGTAACCAAGAGTGAGCAAGGCCCATTGTCATGCACCTGTTCCCGTTCAAGTCTAGCACAAAGTGGTGTTTTCGGGCTTTACCCCTAGGTACATCTGTGCCAGATCCGCCTCTACCTGCTCGTATCCAGACAGGGATGTATTGCTCAGAAAACACACAAAATCTCTACAACAACAAATTTCTAGGAATTTCTTCTATACTAATCCTCAAAGTCTATCTTTGGGCTATGTGCTCTAATCAGAGTTTATCTAAATCTAGCTTCCAAGGTTAGTACTAAACTGCCTCTGATACCAACTGTAACGCCCCGACCCCAGCTACCCAGAGTCGGTGCATTACTTTGTAGCATTGTCATGATCACAAAAGATCAATTCTTGAAAGACCTATTAGTTTATTAGCCTTGGAAACACTAGATACATTCATAAGTCTTACATTACAACATAAAGTAAAAAAACTACAATAACATGGTCTTCATAGTCCATACTCATATCCCATTCTAACTATCCCTACAGGTCATTCATAAAATACTTCTTCACATCCTAGAAAATATTAAAACATTGAAAGGGGTGAGCTCAGATGCTCAGTAAGGATAACAATATTGCGGAAGCTTTCATAAATAAACATTAACATTTAAGGCAATGTATAACTAAAACAAAAGCCTTTTTAAACTTGAAATTCAGCATAATATGGAAAAAGTAAAATGAAATAATTCCATTTACTTATTCACATGGATATTCTACTGGTCGAATAATCACATGCAATATCAATAACCACTTTCATAATGATAGAATGCATAATGCCAGACTATCATAACCACGTAGCCAAGGTCTAATGCCAAGACCACAAATAAGATTTTGTCAAGGCCTCGTGCCAAGACACTAGTTTGTCTCATGAGACCTACCGATGCATCGAGGAGCTATAGCGAGCTCCACCCGTCACTTATTAAGTCCAATTCATTCCTCATATGAATAGGTTTAAACATATCGTAAACCATAACATAATCGTATCACATAAAACTTGCAAGAGGAAACATAAAATTTCCACATTTCCATAAGATATCAATACAACACATTGATATAATAAAAACACTTTCAAAACCATTTTCAATACCACAATAAAAGAAAGTTAAAACTTTGTATTTATTTTTCATTAAAAAAAAGTTACGGCTTGTAAAGGAATCCGAAACTCAAATAATGGTCACAGCGGCGGAGAAGTCGTTGTCGCCGCATACGTACGACAAAAACATTCCCCTTTGTCGTTTAGTAAATGCTTCATATAAAAATATTCCTTTTGAATAAACATAAAAGTCAAAGGGGTTTATACACCGTATAAAAGAAAGTTGTGTATAAAACCAAATATGCCTCAATGAAAGGAGATTGAGACGAAGTCCTTACAAAGATCATTTTTAAAATAAAATAGGTCTATTATGTGTATTCACTATAAGTACACATAAAGAAAGTACAAATACAAGATATGACATAATAATATCATGACATAATTTGAAAGTAGGAGATTAACCCAAAGAATGGAAATTGGGTTAAGAAATTCCCTTACCTTGTGTCCTGTCCTGACTCGACCGTTCTTTAACCACCTGAATAATAAACTAAAGTTAATTTCTATTTACATAAGAACCTTTTTCATTTTCATTATTCCTTTTATATCCCTTATTACCATGTTATGAACATTATGTAATTATTTATGTTTATAACGGTCATTTTGTCGATCTTAGGTACTTGAGTCAAAAATAAAATTCTTATAATTACGAGTTGTTCATGTGGTGATATATCCATTATATCCAGATTTATATTCATGATATAGATATCATATATCTCATATATATCTACAATATACATGCATCTATAATATTCCATAACGTTTAGAGGTAAGAAATGAAATGCATCGTTCATGGAGACGGTAAGCCGTACGTACGCATGAACTCTACTTTCATTTGTATTTCGTATTTAATGAAATAATAATGATATAAAGGTATATTATAATTCCGGTATAATATCATATATAAAATCATTTACTCCATCCTTTATACATCCCACATTTGGTATTAACGATTCAAATCACTTTGAGGGGGCGGTAGTCCGCACTTCCTAAAATGAAAATATCGCCTCTACCCATAATGGAAACAATAAAGGTATGCCATAAATGAAAAATTCAGAACCTTAAGTAAAACATAAACATATTATATATCATTTATAAATAGAGTGACATCTTAATGGACGCCTTTGAAGGTGCTTTATGAGTGTTGAACAATCATCATTTCGTGAGGCAGAAATTCCCCATCCACAGAAACCGTATGTTCTTTAACCATTAGATGTAGGTGTGTGTAAGTGTAGCTCGAATACTCAGTATAACAACATCCTAGTATATTGAGGATACTGTTGTTGTTACAAAAGAAATGAATAAAAAGAGTTTAGGGGTTTGGATAAGCAATATAAAACAAAATAACATAAGAGAATACATTAACTTAAAATTGGGTAACTCCTTTGATTTGAGCCAAAGGATTCCTTGGGAAGAATTCTGCCCAAAGTGAGGCTTCTAGGAGTAAGGGAGGGAAGTTGGGAGAGTATTTGGGTAGAGGTTGGCCGAGCCAAAAGGCTTTGAAAGTGTGAGTAAGGTGGTAGTGGTGGGGGCCTTTTATAAGTGGAGAGGAGGGGCACTCTTGGAAAATAATGAAATAGTTCTTTATTATACAATGCTTTTCGGATTCTAAAGGTCCCACACTTCTATAATTCTAGGATAAGGTGATAAGGGTTCTAAATATACACATCCAATAGGCTTTGGAAAAGTGTAAGCCTTGTATTTTACATTATATTTTCATTTTATTTAAATCATTAATTAATGAGGTAATCGCTGCATCATCATGGTGTCATAAATAATTTAATTTATTTAATGTCTAAAAATTATAAAAAATTATGATGATGTAGGAAATAGTTTTATCATTCTAATTAATATTTATAGTCAATAATATGACTTTTATAACCCAATTTAATAATTGTTTTAGTAAAACAACTCTTGTTTGTGACCTTTTTATTTTAACATTAAATAAAAAGTTATTTATGTCCTTTTCCTACCAAAGTGGCTCCATGGGGTCCCCAAGTTGACCCATGGATTTTCTTGGTCGGCAATGACACATCCAATAGTGGTTGGACAAGTGTAAAGGTCATTCCATATTTTTATAATATTATTTTTACCATAAATTTCACTAATTACCGTTAATAGCGATTAATTAAACTTAAAAGTTACTATTCACCAAAAAATTATTTTAATACTAATGAACCACATTTTACTTCCTAATGAAAACCATGTATGTAGGATTTTTGAAATTCAAATCACAGAAGTGGTAATGTTTTATTTAAACGAAAAATCAGTTTTTTAACTACCACTTAGTGGTTTCACTATTCATCAAAAATTTAAGTTTTTCAGAACAAGGGAAAAATTTCACCCTAAGATATAATTGATATTCCAAATCCAAAAATGATTTCTATTTTAAAAAATTCCAAAGATATAAGTTGCATTAATTAATTTGATAATTAATTCACGATGTCACAACAAATAGCGTGTTTTTAAGAAACAATATATATCAAAAGATTGACCATTGTTTATGTCTAAATTCAAAGTGAAATTAATTCTAATGATCACCATTGGATAAAATAGTAAAAATATATTCTAATTATAATTTAAAATCACTCAATAGTATAATTTATCACTATAAAATACTTTGATTAAAAACTTTATTTTTAAGTATTTTTCACTATTCATAAAAATTTGGAAGTTCTTAGAAAAGTACCAAAAATTCAACATAGGCTAATTTCGATATTCTGAATACAAAAATGAAGTCCATTTTGAAATATAAAATTTATATAATTTCAAAAGGTGGGTATTACTGTTCATAACGGCTACTTTGATTAGTTGCGGTGTGTTAGAACTCGAAGTTGCGTACAATGCAAGCTATTGCATTATTCAAAGAGAAGTGTACCGTGGAAGCTTGGGGTGTTACACAGAACATCATTGATAACTAGAAAAAATCCAGTAAAGTTAAATCCAAAATTGTATGGACCTTACATCATCCATAAGGACTATTTGAATGGATAATACTCTTTAATCACCATAAATAGAGAGTGTATCACACCTCCCACAAATGCCACGTTTCCAAATTAGTACTTAATTTGAGGAGACCCTTTGGTCCATGAAATGGGTCCTTAATCTATTTTCAATGGTCTAGGTAGTTTGAAATTAAACTATTTGCAATGTGTCCAAGATTTATGACCTTAAACAAATAACATCCCCATGTTCTAATCAGTACAATCATAAATTGTTTGCAATTGGTGAAAACTATGTGTCCTTAAACAACAGTAGCATTGGTCTGAACTCCCTGGCCATAAAATAGGATTCAAGATTCAATAATTATTACCTTAAAAGGTTTCGATCTCATATAAACCGATTTTTATGACTTTAAACTAATAATAAACATAGTCTGAGCTATGTGAATTTAAAATATAAATCTTGATTTCCATGACACATAATGATAAATTGAATTCTTAACACAAATAAAACTAGGATGCCTTATATGAAAAGTATGGGATTATCTAAAAATTCCTACCCCATATACAATTAGGATGCCACATAAAATATGTATGGGATAAACCAACAATCTTACCCTACTTTAAATCGGGATGCATCGTATGGTATTATATAAAAAAAACTAATTTCCTCAACATAAAATGTTAAATTGTGGTTCTACCCCATGTCTTAAGAATATGATGCCCCATGCAAATTGTGGGATGCCATAATTACCTCATTATAGTGGATTTCCTCCAGTTCAAGTGTGGGTATTCCATGACACTGCCTTTAATAATTATATGTGGCTTGATTCACATTACCATGGGATATGTAGCGACAACTATAATTCCCATCTCCAAGACTAACCATAAATTTATCAATCATTGAACCCTTTTCCCCATTTAAGGTCCAAGAATTACAACCTTAAAATATGTGTTGTTCTTCTCCATGTATTTATGTGGTTTAAGGAATCCATTTCTCTTTTCACTCTAGGTTTTACTTATTCGGTGACACACAAATACACTTGATACAAACATCTTCCTAGTCCAATAATCAAGAATTTAAATATTTTTTATCTTTCCCCTATTCCAATAATCTTGAACTTATATTATGTTTCATTTGTTCCATGTTATTTTTGTGGTACATGGGATCTTCTACCCCTTTTATGCTATGAAAATTCTCGTTAAATGAATGTTTCTCTTGTTCCAGTACCATGACTTTAAAATATTGAAAAATATTCCATGAATAATGACATTAAACATGTTTCTAGGGTCTAGTCCATATGACATTAAACTATGGGAAACTGCCTTCAAGATCTTTTCATGTGGTGCAGGACATCCATGGATCTTCTAATGCCATTTTCTGACTCTTTTTCCCCAAATGAACAACCTTGAAGACCTAACCAATATAGTCCGAGTTCTATGAATTTAAACTAGGAGAGCCATGGTTTAAGAATTATGACCCTAAACTATGTTCATTCTCCCACCATTCACATGGTTTTACTCATCCCAAGTGATTCATAAAGCCTTTTCATCCACCTCTGTCTAGAACTATGTGTGTCTTGATTACCATTTTCATGGGATACATAGTGAGGCCTAGACCTTATATCTTTGGGACCTATTGTCGAATCACCTCAAAACATCTATTTCATGTGGTTCTATCACCCCCAAAATGTCCCATTGGCGTCTTCTTCATTTATAATCCCCATTTATTTTCCTCAACACAATAGCATACCGAGACACCCTCATAACTCGTCATGGGTAAGAAGATAATGGGAAGCTCGATGCGCACATACAACCAATTTCTATACCACATGTCGTAAACTATATCCCTACACTGTACAAAACTGGGATTCCTCTTAGTGTGAGATGATTTACCCAATATCAAACTGGGATTCCCTATATGGGAAATATGGGATAAAAATACACCAAAATCAACAACACATGATGTTAAACTGTATCCTTAACAGGTATGAAATTGGGATGCCTCATATCATAGTATGAGATGATCTAGTATCCTCATTTGAGAGGATAGCCCCTATCTATGTCAGTATCCTCTCACGCCACCTTCTAGAAAAATATGCATCTTAATTACCATTCTCATGGGATATTTATTGACATGCAGATATTTTTTCTTATTCCTAGACCTCTTCATCAACTCAATGTGGGCTCTTCTCTTCCCCAATGACATGGGGTCGACATAGGGTATGGTATTTCTAGTCATTTTGTATCCAAGGGTTATTTTTTTTTAACTTTCTCATTGGAATTTCACTCATTTGTTACATGAAAACCCCATTTTGGACACTAGTTCCCCCCTTTGGTCAATGCTGCATGGATATAAACCAGCAACCACCACTACAATCTGAGCTCTATGATTCTAAACTTATAGAAACTATATTTTGAGTTGCATGATTTTAAACTAAAAATCCCAATTTCTACAACATATTACATTAAATTGTAGACTTACCCTATGAAAAAAATGTAGGATTCCTGATATGGTTAGTATGAGATGGTGGTAAATGTCCTCAACGCATGATTTTAAATTCCGATCTTTCCCCTTGTAAAACAAGGATTCCACACATGATAAGTTGGGAATGACAAAAAATTACCCTTTATAAAATTGGGATTCCATTTTAGTGGGAGATGGTTTGATTTCCATTATTGATAGTGTTGGGGATGGTTCCCTATAACCAAATTCTGTTCACTTTATGATAACCGGTATCATTATTTTTGAATATTAATAAACTCATTATCACTTCATGATTGTTCTTATGCATACCATAGTATGTGATAATGTCCTAAGACTAGTTGTCATAGAAAAAGTTGATAGAATTTCCCCACTATGATGAGAACCAAGAAGTGCTATGACACAATTCTTAAAAAAATCTATAGCCGGATGATATCATTTGATGGAAAAATATTATACATACTATCAGGGGTGGAGACTCGTAGGGATTTCAGGCACCTACTCATGGTGTATTCCGTTGGTAATATCCAATTTAGGATATTATGAGAATGAGTTATTCTAGTAAGAAATACACATTTATATGTGTCATTGGATGTTCCTATCTGCAGACATGTTTATTTACCCTTAGCCTTTAAGATTTTTATTAATTAAAACTGTGATTAATGTTCATTGATGTATTGATGAAATCCAATAAGACATAGGTTTATTGGGAGGTGGGATACATTTGGTGTGTCATAAATAATGTTTCATTAATTAATAATAATATAAATTATTTGTCCCTGTTATTGTTTAATGGAAGTTGATATATCTATCCATTTTATGGAAATGATATAGCCTAAATAAATCCATTGTCATAGTGTTCTAGAGGTGAGTTGAATTTCTAGGTAGTCTAGGAGAGAATCATTGATTGCATAGGTTGATGGAAATAACATGCAACTTTCGGTATTAGAGATATCATGATTAATGGATTATATTACACAGTAATCATCCCTATGAGGTATCATGTAATTATGAGATAAAATTATTTCTCTATGGGTGCCTTGGCGTGTTGGTAGACACTAGCCTTTGACATAATACTACTTCACCTAATTCCACTAAGAATGAGAACTCAAGGGTCACACACTAGCTGTGTCAAAAATTTTAGTTAAATAATTTATTATTATTTATTATTTAACATGTTGGATAAATAATATTTCCTGATGTGGTTTAATAATTATTCTTGTTTTCTTAACCACATATACATGTTTATTATCTTTTTAATTAATATTATATTTATATATTTATAGGAGAATAATGTAGTGATATTTATATAATAAATAAATGGATTTTATTCAAGTCCCGATAAATATTATATAGGAATATAGGATAAAGTTTATGTTCTCTTAGAAATACTAATATTGAATATAATTTGAATAAATAATATTCAATTTAATTATAAAGTTATGAACATATCGAGAAATAATAATATTATTATTATTATTGTAAGTCATGGGTTTTTGTAGGGATAAAATGAATAATTAAGGGTACTTATGGAACTGTATTTTTTACCCTAGAAATATATAAATCTAATTATATTTTTTTCTACAAAGTTAATTCATTTTTTATGGACAATGGATTTGGAGAATCTTCTCAATACTGAGTGAGATCCCTTCTCTATGAATGCTTCCAAGAATAAAGAATGATCTTCCCCCACTATATTAAAGATAATTCTTCAGAATTCGTTCTCATGGCGATCAATGGAATATGACACAAGTGAAAGGACCTTCCATACTGGCACCTAGATCTTCCCTTGGAAACTCCCAGAGATTCATGGAAAACATGTGGATCACTATTAGAGGGAATGTACAATTGATTCCTTAAACTCAATGACCATGAAATATAGATCTATTTCCACATTTGTTGATGAAGAATGAATTCTATCAAGGTAATTATTAATTAAATAAATTGATTATAAATAATATGTGATGATCCTCTCCTTGGTTCTGACATGATTTATGTTGTTTGTTTTCGTTGATTCAATTCTATTGATCACGGTGTTTATCTTTATGTAAATCATAGATTGATCATTGATCACAAAAAAAATGTTGAGCACCTCAAATCACACACTTTTACTACCGATAAAACCTTCAGGTGGTATCAAATGGGTCACCTATTTATTTTTAATTATTTAAATATAATTTGTTTATTTATTCATTTGTAATTTAGTTTTCAATTAAAGTTTAATCATTCATTTAATACAAATTGAGGGATCTTATTCACCCTTCTTTTCTTGTAGATCTAATTGATATGATTAAATTTATGAATGAAATTGAATCGAAAAACTCATCCAAAGGATCCAAGGATTCTTGATGGATAACACCGTAGTACACACATCTAACTAGAGTTATAATCTATGTAGTTGTGTTAAATGCATTGGGGTTTAATTAGGAATTAATTTAAACATGTATATTGATGACATGAAATTTATTTATTTATTACATAGTGTATTTAATGGGCTACCATGGGGCATGGTTAGCTAGAGAAAACGTTTTGTATCCCACATACATGGTGTGTAGGCCTCTTAAGTCATAGATGGTCCCTGTATTTCATTCACAACCTAACTTACCGGTGACTCTGAAATTAATAGATAATGCACTATGAATCCTTTGGATATGCCATGTACTCTATTTTATGAGTCATGATATGCACTTCATCTCCCTGGGCATGTGCTTCAAATAGATAGTGAGTTCTACGCGTTGTGTGCTCAATTGTACATGTTGTTTACTTATACCAAATTATGGAGATTTAAAAAAATTATTATACAATGAAAACCTTTTCGACATGTTATTGTGTGTGGTCATTAAGCTGATAGGACACACCATTTTATGGGTTTTCATATATATATATATATATACAAATATTTAATTAATATTCTTATAATGTTCAGATCTACAAATCATGTATGAGTTATATTACTGTTGTTACTAAACATGCATTGAAGCATAACATGTGACTAAAAAATCATGTAATTTGTGTAATCACTAAGGTAAATTGCATATCATGAAAGTACATGAATAGGAATTTATTCACTATATCACAAAAAATAAATAGTATATGAGAATAATATGTGTTTGGATAGAATCATATGGGTATTCACAGAGTTACCTCCAAGGTACATTTAAGTACATAGTTAGTTGTTAATAAATTTATTTAATATGTTTTCAATTATTATGGGTGATAATCTCAAGAAAATTCAATTAATAATTACGATAAAAGAATTGACTAATTGAAGATGATAATTAATTTATTCGAGTATGATTTATCATAAACAATAACGATTAATAATTGAATTCTAGTTTTATTAAATTCATAATTCATTTCATGAATGTGTATGATCATGAGAATAGACAAGACCTTTGTATATTATTGGTTTCAATTATATTAATTTATTACTAAATTAAATTGTTGGCATGCATTACTTTTATCCTCTTATTATGTAAGGGCCTACATGCCCATGTTTTCTTTTATGTAAACCATTTTACCTTTCACCTTTATGTCAATAAAATCATATGCAATAGATGGAGATCCTAATAAAGTGGAGGTACATCATGTTTAGAGATGAGGAGATACCAATCGAAGAGGAATACATAGGGGGTAGGTTGAAAGTTATAAAACATGATCCTTAATTGGTTCATGGTTTTTCCCCTACCGAAATGTCTAGTTTTTCAACCAGTATAAAAACTATCCATTAGTAAATCTCATGATCATAAAATATTATTATTTTATTTCTATCAACTTTCCTGGGTATTTATTTATGTATATTTTTTTGTGATCAAATAATTTAATAAATTAATGAGCATGAAAGATAGAACTAAATTGAACATGATTATGGATAAATAATATCTAAGACATGGTTAATCACTTAAGTAAACCCAATTAGTATTAACAAGCATGTGATAAAGATAATAATTTATAATTTACACATAATTGGATAAAATACCTTAATAATATATATTAAGTTGGTATAGCCTTCCACTAACTTAGTTAAAATCAAACCATAGTTCAAAGTGCTTGACCAGCCAAAGTTGGGGTGTTTTAATTATTAGGGAATTATAACTTGATGTTTTAGGTTAACATAATATATTTCACTTCATGGGTTGACTATAAAAGAAGAGCATGGTGTAACTAAGAGGTAAGGGTTTGGGAAATAAAATTAAGGATTTTGTGACTGGGGAGTCCACTCAGCAGATTAAGAAACTACGAGTTATTGTAGTTAGAATTTAGAATGCCTCCCTAAAACCATTGATGTTTCTTAAGCAAACAAATATGGGGTAATGAGAAGGGGTATATGGATCCTTTCCACTTCAATTTCTAAAAACATGCTATTGTGAATCCAATGATGAGGTAAATTGGGTTTCAATAAAATAGCGTGGGATTAATAAATTTAATATTTATTTGTTTGTTTAAATTTATAAGATAAAGTAAAAAAATCACTTCTCATATTATTTTGTAGAAAGAACATTAAAATTATATAAAACCTATCATTTTGATCCATAATTGAGAAGGAAAACCTTTTTAGCATCACATATTTCCAGTAATATCACTTCTCATCTTATTCTATGATAATAATTTGAATGATTCCTCATATGTTCAATGTTTCATGTAATCATCCTAGACCAATTATCTTTTTAAACAATACGAGGACATGGATGCATATATCATGATGTCTCACCTTCAGGATCTCTATCATGATAAGGTGATACAAGAGAGGTATGAGATCTCCAATGAATTTTTTACAACTAAGAATGGGGAGTCTGTATAGTTGTGCCTCATCTAGTCAAACTTATTGGATACAAAGAATTCTTAGACATCTTAGGAATTAAATTGCCATATGATTTGCATACATATACCATTCATAAAATCCCAAGACCCTCTCTATTTTCATTATTACTTATAATATGAGAAATAATTAATAGAGTCTTTTGAAACATCTAAAATTAATTAACTAAGTGGATATGGTTGTGGGGAATGATAAAACCAAAGTCTTTATGGTGAATAATAAAAGTAAGAATAAGAAATAGGGTCCCAGGACACATAAAAATTATGAAGCTCCTAAGCATCATCCTTCTTAGAATAATCAGATCCAAAGAGTGGGAAAAGAAAATAGGGTGGTATGTTTTGTATGTGGAAATCCTAGCCACTATAAGAGGAAATAAACCCAGAATAAAGGAAAAGTTGAAGGTGTGTTCATAGTTGAGTGTAATAATTCAATATCTACTCAATGGGTATTAAATACAACTTTAGGTGATCACATTTGTATTAAAATTCATGAACCAAGTAGATTATAAAAGATTTATAGAGGATAGGTGGACTTGAGAGCTTCCAATGGTGCAAGGATATATACTTTTTCTATTGGTGACTACCAGCTTTAATTTACAACATGAATTATGTTGGTTATGAAATATTGTTATTATTTCCCTATAGTTACCAAAAACATAATTTATGTATCACACCAAGATACAGATGGTTTTATTTTCATGTATGGAAATAAAAAGTATTTTATTTTATAATGAAAACATATTTTATGGTATCGATCATTTAATGAATTTTCTTTATGTATTAAATTATGAAAACCAAGTATATTAAATTGATAATGAATCATATCCACATGAATCTTATTACACCTAACTTTGGAATCACTTTCTTTATCATGTAAAAGAGAAGTGCTTGAAAAAACTTTATCAACATGGATATTTATACTCATTTTAGCTAAAACCACTTGATATATGTCATAATTTTTTACAAGGAAAAATGACCAAACCACTATTTTGTGGGCATGGTTAAATTTCCATATATCTTCTATGATGGGTATACACTGATGTATGTAGACCATTTACAGTTGAATCTAGAGTTTGATTTTCTTACATCATAACATTAATTGATGACATGAGTAGATATGGATATTTATACTTGATGATGTACAAGTCCAAGTCCTTTGATAAATTCAATTAGTGCAAGAATGAAGTATATAATCAACTTGGAAAAAATATAAAGAATCTTCGGTCAGATTGAGGTGGTGAATATCTTAACCAAGTGTTGATCAACTTTCTATGGGATTTTTAGATTTTATCTAAACACACTCCACCTTACACACCACAGTGGAATGGTGTTAATGAAAGGAGGAATCGTACATTGTTAGATATGGTAAGGCTAATGATGATTCATGAATCTCATCTATTATCCTTTGGGGGATATGCATAACAAACTATGGAATATACATTAAACTGAGTACCAACTAAAGCAGGAAACAAAATTCCCTTAGATTTATGGAGAGGAAAGAATCTTGTTCTATTGCATGTAAATGTATGGGTATGTGAGGCCTTTTTTAATGAATTATCAGTAACCAAACAAGCACCGCATAGAACAAAGTGTATATTTATTGGGTATCATAAGTAAACAATAGGATTCTTCCTATAAAACGACTTCGATATGGAACTGATTGTCTCAATTCATGTTATATTTCATGATAGATAGCACAAAATAAAACTTTATAATGGGAACAAGATTGAATTTTATGAATTTAATTCTCATGATACACAAGAGTTAGTATAGTAACAGATTATGTAGGTCCCCATGGAATAAGTATTTTATGAAACACAGGTACTATGTAGGAGTGGAAGATAGGTGAGAGAACCAGAGAGATATGGTTTTCAAGTCACTAAAGATGGTGACTAATTATTAGTTGACAATGATAAACCCCTCTCCTACAAAGAGGAATCAGAGGGCTTAGAAGATGAAAGATGGAAAGAATCCAGGAATTATGAAATGGATTCCATGTATCATAACCATGTTTATGTTCTAGTTGATGCACCAATTGATATAAATAACATTGGTTGAAAATGGTTATTCAACAGAAAACATGACATGGAAGGTAAATTAATTACCTATAAATCAAGAATAGTTCATTAAGAGTTTAAACAACATCTAGGAATTGGGTACGATGAATCTTTTCACCAGTTTTCATGTTTAAATCCATAAAAATTATACATTTTATAAAAACTTTCCATGACTATAATATTTGGTAGATGGATGTAAAAACTAAATTCCATAATGGTATCCTTTAGAAAGTTGTATATATGACATAATCATAAGGTTTTGTGACTCCTAGTAATAAAAAAATAAATCATGTTTCATCAATCCATTTATGGATTGAAGAAAGCATCAAGGTCATAGAAATTTTAATCTTATGAAACCATAAAATAATTTAGTTTCATTATGAATAAATTTGAACCATGTTTTTAAAAGAGGTTTTGTGGAAATTAATTCATTATCCTAGTTGTATATGTTCATGACATATTACATATTGGAAATAACATACCAGTATTATAGTTTGTTAAGGACTAGTTAAACATGTGTTTTCTATGAAGGACTTAGGTGAAAAAAAATTATATAGATCAATATCATTATTTATATATACATGATACTGCAGTGACTAAGTCAATGTACATATATTGACTAGATACTAAAGTGATTTAGTATGGAACAATCCAAGAGGGCATTGGTTCTAGTGTCATATGGTTTACATCTTTCTAAGAAAATGTGGCCTTAGGCACAACATGGGAAAGTTAGAATGATAAATATAACATACTCATTAGCGATATGATCCATCATGTATTCCATGTTATGTATTAAACATTATGTTTCCTATGAATTGATAATTGAAGTAATATATCAAGAATATATAGGGGAAGAACATTATACTACTATTAAGGCTATTCTTAAGCACCTGAGAGGAACTAAGGATATTTCCTGGTGTATGGGGGAGACATGGATCTACTTATCAGGGGTAAAATTGATTATAGTTTTAAAATATATTATAATGATATAATGTCATAATAAAGATAAGTTTTTTTGTCTCAAATGATGATTTGTGAGTTGGAAGAGTTCAAAGAACCCATTTGTCGCAGATCCTATAACAGAGTTTTAGTATATAGTGGCTTCTAATACATCCAAGGAAGTTGTTTGGATATTTAAATTTTTCTAGGAGATTGATGTGGTTCCTATAAATAAATATTTCATCACATTTTATTTTGATAATACTATAGCGGTTGATTATGAAAAGGATCTATGGTCACACCAATGGACAAATAATATACTCTAGAAGTATCACATCGTGAGAGATTTTCATCATAGTGGTGAATTTGAAACCAGTAGTGTACCCACCGAAGAGGAAGTGGTGGACCTCATGAATAAAGTCTTATCTCAGCAGATTCATGAGTGTCATGTGATAGTTATTGGACCAAAGGTTGTTTGAAATTGACTCTAGTGAAAGTGGGAGAGTTTTGGATTTGGTGCCCTAGATCCAACTTCTGTGTACTTTAGGATAATTTGTATTCATGATTTTTAATATTAACAAAAAATTTATGACATTGTGACTGTTATTCTATATAACAAAGTATGTGATATTGTATTAAGAGTTGTTGTCTCACTAAAAGGTCATAGAAATTCCCCACTATGATAAGAACTCGGAAGTGCTATGACATAATTCTCAAATATATGGTCTATAGATAGATTATATCATTCTCGGGACGCAAATGATACAGAATATCAGGGGTGGAGACAGATATGACTATGAGTCACCTTTTCATGGTTCATTCCCTTGGTAATGTCCCATGTAGGATATTATGAGAACAATATCTGCCAATAGTAAGTCATAATTTATATGGGTCACTAGATTTTTCTCTTTGAAGATGTGTGTCGTAATCCTTATACTAAAAGATTATTATTAATGAGTATTATAAATCACATAATTTGATGTATTGACGAAAACCATGACCCCATATGTTCACGGTAAGCTATGATATGTTGTGTGCATCACGAGTAATATTGCATTAATTAATAATGTGAGAAAGTATTTATTCCTTCCATTCTTTAATAGAAGTTGACATCTCAAGACCTTTGATGGAAATGATATTTCCTAAAGAAATCCAAAACCATGGTATTCTGTAGGTGGGTTAAATTTCCATGTATTCAAAGAAAGAAACATTTAGCACATTGGTTGATGGAACTTCCATGCTACCTGGTTGATTATAAATATCATGATTAAGGGATTATATTAGGTAGTATGTGTCGGTATGAGGTATCATGTCCTTGCAACATAATATTATTTTTCTGTGGGTGCCTCAGTGTGTTGCTAGATTCTAAACTTGTAATTTAGGTTGCTTTTCCTAATTCAACTGAGAAAAATATCTAGAGGGTCACAAACTAAGATTATCCAAAATCTCAGTAAAATAATATATTATTATTTATTATTTTAAAAGGTGAATAAATATTATTTTCTGATATAGTTTATAAATTACTCATGTATTATTGATCACATTTAAATATTTATCTTCTATTTAGTGAATATAATATTTAAATATTCATTTCCTAATAATGAAGTGGTATTCATTTAATAAATAAATAGAAATTATTCAAGGCCTGATAAATAATAGGGAGGAATGGTGGAATGGGGTTTAGGTCTAATGAGAATAAAATAATATTTAATATTATTTGATTAAATAATATTTAATTTAATTCACAAGTTATGTGTATGTTAAAAAATAATAATAATATTATTATTATTAGACATGGGGTTTTTCAGGGATTAAATAAATAATTAAGGGAACTTCTGAAATTATTTTATTTTAACTATAAATAAATATAATCCCAATTATATTATTTTGTTTAGAGTTAATTTATTTTGTTTTTGTTTTGCACAACTAATTTAGAAAATCCTCTCCAGCTCTAGAGATCACCCCTCCTCCATGATTTCTCTTATGAAAGGGGATCGATCTTTCTCTACTAGATAAAGGAAAACACTTTGGAATCCATTCTCATAGTGATCAAATGTGGATGAAAAAAGTGAAAGTATCTTCCATGCTACCACCAGAATATTCCTTTAACATTGTCCAGAGATTTGTGGAACATGTGTGGATTACCACCATAGGGAATTTTCACTTGATTCCTTGAATGAAATGATGGTTCAATTCTGATCTATATTTAGATTCGTCAATGTATAAATAATTCCATCTTGGTAATTATTAATTAATTAAATGGATTATAAATTATATGTGATGAACCTCACTCTGGTTTTGACATGATTTATGTTTTCTATTTCCTTTGATTCAATTTCATTGATTATGGTGTTTATCATTGTGAAAATCTAAGATTGATCATATATCATGAAAACAAATTCAAAGTTGGGAACTGCACAACACACACTTCCACAGTGCATGGAACCTTCAAAGATAATGTCACCCCACTGGTGTCAATCTCCTACCATATCGAGTCATAGAACTATGTGTGGCTTAATTACCATTATCATGGGAGACATAGTGATTCCCAATTAGTTTATCTGAATCCATATCCTTCTACTGACTCACCTCAAGGTATTTCCCATATATGACATGTTTGATTCTCACCTACCCATAAATTCATCTGGTGTGTTCGAGCACATTGAATAATAGCTCCCATGTCACATAATTTTCCATTCAAGAAATTACCCACTTCCATTTATATGCATCATGATTTCTCTAACTTGGATTATCATCATCCTCCTGATCTGAGTAGGATCCCTAAAATAATTTTACTGTGCCACACTAGCTCGCATACCATCATGGGCTCACACATCAAAGGATCTTTATAAACAAACATCATCTTTCATGTTTCGAACTCAGAAAATATTTGATCATACATTTTTTTTCTCTATCCTAATATAATGTAGGGATAGAACCTATGTTTTGAACATGGTCAATAGTTATTCCCCATCGTTTGGTTACTCCCATTTCAATATCCTTGTCCTAAAAGTCTCAATATCCATCAAATTATTATTTAGTCACTTTCACCCTTCGTTGTGTTCTCCCCTACAAAGAACGGGAACTCTGTATCACTCCTTGTTTCTCTCACCGAGAATTTATCGCATAGGCTAAATAATTGGGAGGGAGTTTTCTTTATGATAGGTTGATATGGTTGATTTCACCATGGTCTGAACCTCTTGACCTTAAACTATGAGTGTGTTGTCTTAAAAATGTTCTATGTGGTGTCAGGTGGCCTCTTAAACCCCTCTATTCAAGTCAAGTAACCACTAATTGATACCATGCATGTTCCTTCAAGACACACATCCCATGGTCTAAGAATTATGAACGAATACTATTTTCAAGTGGCCTGAACTCTATGACCATAAACTAATATCCCATTTTCCAATATCTATGACCATAAACTACGAGCATATCCCCAAGCATCATGACATTGAACTATTTCCAACCTACCCCTTATTTTTCTTATGGAGCATGGCCTCCATTGGAATTACATTCAAAGTAGGTTACTACTCTTTCATGTGTTTCCAACCACTTTATGGTTCCCATGGTTTAAAATATATGACCTTAAACAAAGATACCATGGTCCAAAATCTATAACCTTAAAATATGAGTTCATGACCATGAATCATGACATTAAATTGTGTTTGGTTCCCCCAAGTAATGTTTTGTGCGGCGTTACGCCATATTGGACCTAAATCCATTTTCAGTTGTCGCTCTGACACACTACACATGCCCTTTTTATGTATTCAAACCATTGGTCCAAACTCAATGACCCTAAACAAATATCCAATGATCTAAACACTCTGACCTTAGACTAGGAGTTTGTCTCCAAGAATAATTTCTTTAGTCTATGTGAAAGTATCCTCAAGAATATGTTGGGAGACATTAAGAATTATTGGCCCTTAATTCATGGCATGTTACCTCTCCCATATAGAACGCATATCTCATATATGACACACAATCTCGTAGTCCAATCATTTTTTACATTAACTATGTGAAACCCACCCCATATTCTTTTTCATTGTGTAGGTATGTCTAAGATCCCTTTTCCTTAAAGGCCCCTCTTGGGAGTACCCCCATTGTGATACCCTCTTATTCACCTTGTTTTTGTAGCGGGGTGGGTGTCACTTATACCGGTTTTCACATCTAAATCATATGATGTTATACTATGCAGTAACATCCTAATACCATGATGTCAGAACTCATCTTTTTTCAGGTATTTCACTCTGATTTTTTTTCATTTGAGCCTTGGTGGTGGAGTCTTGTTTGAAGACGGAGAGCGTTATTCGGTAAAATAACCTAATGTTTAGTGACGTATTCTAGTTTGAGATAATAGAGTCTTAGTATAAATGGATAAGCATTAACATGGTTTCTTGGTATCTTTATAAGCATTAAAATGGGTTTGGTTGGTTTAAAGGGAAAATGGGTTGAAACCCCATCTATAGATACTTTATATTCCTTATAATGGGATTAAACATCATGTAATTTTTTGAGGGTTTTAATAAAATAAATCCTAGGTGATGGTTCTTTTGGTGTATTCCATTAAAAACACTTACACCTTGTGTAACTAAATTACACGTTGGGTAATTCCCCAAACCATTGTTTCAAACATGATATGCAGCTAAATTATCTTTTTTTACTTTATCACTTCTTCACTTGACCCTAGGAAATTCTCCATGTGATTTTCAGGTGAAAACGTCTCTTCTAGATGTCCCATTTGTTTTATAAATACCTGGTATGAAATAATGGTTATTTTTCCTCCTTAACTCCCTTGTATTCAAACTGTTGTAGTGAAATCCTTTAAATAATTTCATTACTGGGCTTTAGTCTTGATCTGTTTCGATCTAAAACCCTCCTTTTGATCAATTAAACCATCTTCCTCACTAGAATTCTTCATTTGAATTATTTTTGTTAGTTTGAGGGAGGGGGGCTAAATCTTAACCCTGTGGTTTGATAATTTCCATGTTTATGCAATATTTTGATTATACCAATGTAGTGTGAGACTAAATAAATTAAATTAATGAATGGGATTATTCCTTGTATCCATTTTTTTGGAATTTCCATATATCCTAGCTTATTGCTACCCATTTGGTGAGTAGACCATGAATATGATTGAATTGGATAATGTTTTAATGTGTGTTTATCATGAAATGTATCCTAGGGTGATTTTTGGTGAAAGAATCTCAAAATTGTGTCTTGTTTATTATTGATATATTATTTAAATTTTTTTTATTAAATTGAAAGTGAAATATGAAATAAGAATGATAATTCACATAATTAACCATTGAGAATTGTGATTTGATATTGTGATATCCATTATATATGACCAGAATTGTGTTCCATGCTCTAATGATTATATATCTGTCTTGTCCCTAGAACATGAAAACATATATGTTGTAAGGATGATATTGATTATCCTCGACCTAGTCCTATTCTATAATATGAATATAGAGTGGTCTATGCTCAGTCCCATGCTGTAATACTTTTAAGTATTTGACCCATATGTTGTAATTCTTATAAGGCTTTGACCCATATTGTTGTTATGATACCATGGTTATATGGTTATGGTTGGAATGGTCATAATAAATGCTTAGATATATTTTGGAATTTTTCCAAAGGAGGCAATTTCCTTGGTTATATGTTTGTAGTTGTCATGGACATAAGACATGCTCATAGATATTCTGACCTGGAGAAGAAGTAGGTTGTTGTTGTATTTTATTAATTGTCGATTAATTAATACACCTATTTATCAATTCATTTATTAAACTTCTTATCGGAATGGTTAGTTTAAACATGGTGGTGTTGACCTACTGAGTTTTATAGACACCCTACTTCATCCTCCATTTGGTACCTGAGCATATTATGTGGATGTCGGTTTGGACAAGGGCATATGACCATATAGTTGAATGTTTGTTTATTTATCGGATAGAGTTTAGTGATGGGATATACATGGGGTTCTTCATAAGAGACCTTTGAGTATAAAACTCTTTTAATTGTATTTTTTTCTAAAATGACATTTAGTTACATTCCAACACATTATTACATTATTTCTTATTATTTATTTGACTATTCAGAAGCCTTTAATTTATGTCTTCTTCTATGTTTATACTTTGATCTCATTCATTTTTCAGGATTATTTTATTTTAATTTTTTTGTTCATACCATAGGGTATAGTCTTCCCTAAATATGTTTTGTAAGATCCTGGTTCTTCCTTTGAGGTAAAAAATCTTCTCCTTTTAGGTTATTCTTAACTAATTGAAGAAAAAATATGGTTACACGTTGTATAACCCAGGTGAATTCCCTATAATTAGGGTTATACGCTGTATAATCCCGATACATGCCATGTAGTGGTTTGGTCTGAAACCTTATGAAAACAGGCACTACACGACATGTCATTTCAAGTACATCCACTATACTTTTTTTGTGTTAAATCGGGTAGTAGTGTCGTTTTTCTTAGATGGAAAAAAACTCACGCCTTCATTCGATTAACAGAATGGCCAGGCCATCTGAGGACATGGAGGCCTCCCGTTTCATTGTCTGGTCTCCAATTCAAACATTGTAGGATGCATTGGATTCCCCTTAGCGAGTTCTTGATTTTCCTTGATCCATTCTTGATGATTTCTTCTCTTAGCCTAGATATCAAAAGACGACTGTTTTTGATCATTTGGTAGATCTACTCCATTATAGGTTTAATTAGAGGTCATTGCTGGATGAGTAGAGTCATAATATCAAGAAATAGGTGGTCTGTGACTTTCGTTAATTGTCAAGTCACATATATGTTCCAAAGTGCCACACAACCACTATTAGGGTGTCACCATGAATGAATATTATCTATTTCTATTTCCTATTGTTTTTAGGTAATTGATTAAGGGTTTTAAAAAATTTAGGGTTGTTTACCTTGATTAAGGGCCACCCCATGGGTTCATTTCCCATGAATGAACGTTTATGGAAGTGTTTCCTAGGATGCATGTGAGGAATTCCTTAAATTCCATTCTAGGGATGTTTAAAATGAAGTTGATTAAAATTTATTCCATTTAATAGTTTAATTTTTATTTGTTTCTTATGAGATGAAATTATCAGGTTAGTTATTGATGTTAAAGGCATGTAATAGTTTAATTTACATGTGTTTCTTCATATATAAAATGATAAAGTGGTAAATAAAAATGGGTGAGCCATAGTATCTGGATAAAAGAAAATGTCATGTTCATTTGAATATTACAACTTATACCTTGGGTGAACCATGGCCTCAATTAAAAGACCACGGACAAACTCAGGAGAGTATCATCATGTTAAGTCATCTACGAGCCACAGATGGAGTGGTGGGGGTTATAGAGACTTTTATTTAAATGTAAATCAAACTATGAATCCAATGAGGTATGCCAAGGATGGGAACTATAGACAGCTAATTATATGTCATGATTTGAAATTTACTTATAATTTAATACTAAAATGGAATGACTTGTGATGTGTCTGCCAAGCCAAACCACATGTTTGGATTTAGTCTTCACTTACACTTGTTTAGATGGTATTTTCAGACATCGTTTTTTGTTACATTTATAAAGGGATCATTGGGATTAGTTCGGATCTCGAGACATATATAATTCAATGTAATTGAATGGTAAATTAACATAAAATGAATATAAATGAGAACCAATTCTTTTAGGACTTTTTACATTTGAGTAATTCGTGGTTTACTACTTCCATTACTACACACTACCTATTAAATATATTAAATGATAGATTGGAACAAACCTTGGGTCGTTGTATATTGGGATTTAGTCTCACACCATTTTTGGGCCATGTTTTGGTCCCATGTAGGTTATACTATTGTAGGTGCTCCTAAGTGAAGCACCCATCTCCAGGTACTTGATTTGTTGCTTAGGAGCAGGATATCATGGGACTAAGATGAGGCTTGCGATACTTCTAAGATTCTTTTATCTAATTTGTAATTTTGTTACATATATTTTGTATTACTATACTGGGATCCATTTTAGCTATTTTCCTAGAACATGTGACATGCAACATCATGCTTTGTATGATATGAAATCTGGTTTTCATATTATTAGTCTTCTTATAATTACTTCTGTTTCCTGGTATTACTGCTTCTTTTACTGTATTATTATTCTTTACACTATGTCACACTCTAAAAATGAGGGAATAGTTTCTCCACTATCACAACTAGTCCCTCTCTATGAGGTAGAAGCCTCTGGAACTTTGGGAAATGCTCTTGAGGCCATGTGGCCAACTGGGTATGGGGAACCTTTGATTGGCATCCAGATATAGGATGTTACAAATTGGTATCAAAGTGTGTTCTTTTTTGGTTTTCCTTACTTTTGGGCGACATTATATAGGGATAATAAGAAAATGGGATTTTGTAATAAATTGTTCCTGAGAGTAGCTAAATCATGCCTAGGGAAATCCAAATTACCTCGAATTGATTTTTGGTTTTTGGTTTTCAGTTCTTACAGTTGATTCGATTTATCTGTTGGGTGATGGCCTTGTATTGTGTTGTTATTATTGATATCATTTTGGTTCTATTTTGTTTCATCCCAATGAGATTAGGGAATTACATATCATGAATCATATAGAAAAAATTTAGAAATCACATCCCATTAATTCCTAGCATGATATTGTGATAGATGCCCCCATAGATATGCCAGCTATTTTGATAGGTGCATTGTTATGTGTTGTGTTTCGAATTGGATGGATGCCAAACTTCGGTCCCTGAGGTGTATGGACCCTATTGGATCATAATTTTGTGGATCATGTTGTTGTCTTAAATTAAATATTTGTTATGATATGATATATGTATGTGTGTGTGTGTGTGTGTGGATTCTAAACATTAATTCGAGGGGATTATTGTCCCCCGCGGATAAGAATTTTGCATAACTTTGGTTTACTTTTCAAAAATGGGGGTTCTAAGAATGATTGAGAGGTTTACTATCTAAAAACCCAAACAACACACTGTGTGAATCTATGAACACATTCCATGTATTGTTTTATTCACGAAGAAACACTTTTATTGAGTACATGAAATATACTATGTGTACACATCATGTGGTAAATGATTGTGTATCCAGCCATGTCAGAAGAAACACAAAATAATAATGGTTTTGGATAGTTCACACCATGTAATTTATGTACACACCATGTAGTTTTATAGAGGTAGACCCCATGTGGCTCTATCCAAGTAGAAGTTCATGGCCAGGTGGAAAGAAATGAGCACACACCATGTCCCAGCCTTACACGTCATGTACCTAGGATGGTTACACACTAAGTCCAGTGGAAGTACATGCCCAGGTAGGTGATTGAGGGTACAAATTGTGTATAGTTTCTGAATGGTGTGTACTACTATTTTGGTAAACATTGAGGGTTTTCTTCTCCTATTTTGTTCTTTCACTCTTGAACTGAAAACCTTGATAATGAAATTGAAGTGAGGTGAGTGCTTCACCTTGTAGAGCCATGAATCCATGATGCCCTAGAATTTAATTCCAGGAGAGTGGCTATAATCATATCTCGGTGGTGGTAGTCCATGGGATACCATTGGATCCTCTAGTCATTCCAGTTGTGTCACCAACTATTATACCAGATGTAGGTGCTGATTCATAGTTACATGAAGGCTTTATGAGGTTCATTCAAACCTTTCAGGGAGCACCACATCCTACCATGTTTATGGCAGAGATGACGCGAGTGTTCCAGCAGTAGTATCTACCCAAATTTTCGATTGATGGTGGACCACGAGATACAAAGTCATGGCTTGAGTCCATGTTATCGATCTTTGATCATTTGGGGGTTCCTCCTGAGTGGAGGTTCAGGCTTGTTTTATATATGATGCCTGATTCCTCCAACAGATGTTGGGATGTTATCACTCAGATGGAAACTCATTGGAATATGTCCCAAGAATATTTTTAGATAGTCTTCTATGGTTACTTCTATCCTGAGAAGATGAGAGCTAAAAAATCCTAGGAGTTATGAATTTAGAGTAGGGTGATTTATCAGTTATGGATTACTCATCCCACTTTACTGATCTCCAGTTCTTCACACCTATTCTAATGGGTGATGATATGTCAAAGGCTAGGAGTTTTGAGGATGGGATTAGGTACGACATCTGATAGTAGGTACATATCTTCCAGTTCACAACTATATATGATATAGCAATTCAGGAACATACTAACGAGCATAATCAAATGGAATCTAGATGTGTGAGTTAGATTGTTTTTTCACCAAGATCTAGTACTATTTCAACTAGTAGTATGAAGTGTCATCTAGAGCTTTCTTATGGTGATGCTAGTAGTCAGGATGTATCTTCAAGTAGCTGAGTGAGGTACTACCTGTGTGACAGAATTGGGTATACATGACCACATTGATCAATGGACCCAATCAAGTTCCAATCTTATAGCTATATGGTCCATCTACAGTGCTTATATAAGAATTTTCCACTACTAGCTTGTGAGAGAGGTTCTGCACCGACTCTGCATTCAGGAGAAGGATCAGTAGCTTCTCACCAGTTAGGGAACTGGAATGCATCAGGCCATTCAATCCAAGGTGGTGGTCATGGTTATGGTATAAAGACCCTAGGTTTTCAGTTAAATTAGGGTGGATCAGCTCTGGATAGCCTGATAGTTTCATAGGGCCACAGTACAGGTCATACTTATTAATCGCAACAGAACTTGCAGGAGTAGGATCCCATAACCTCTACTGTTAGAGGTTCTATTCAAGTCGCCTCTATTTTAGCTTTTTCACTTTTTGATACATGGTATTAAAATAGTTTCATATATATATATATATATATTCTTATTTTAGAGAGCCTAGGGATTTATTTTTTAACTTCTGATGATGTTATTACGCTAGACACAATGTTTGGGATTAGAACCGAAAGTGTGCGTTAGTGAAAGGAATTCCCTCTAGAGTTTAGCAGGTGTCACATCCTATGGGATCTCTATATCTTAGAGATGAAAAGTTTTTATATCATTCATGAAATGTATTGGTTGGGATCCTTTCCATCCTTTGTCAATTACAATCACCCCAGGGTGAGTTTTACACCACCATAGGGTGGGTCATTTCAACATAAAGGTGAATGGGGTGTCCTGGTGAGCTGAGCTAAACGTGAGCATCGTGGGTTGGGAAAGATGAAAACTCAGATCTTGAACCTATATCTAGATGAATCGGGGACACGTTAGGTATATTTCCCCCTAGTGTTTTATTTTTTTGGTATGTCTTCTCATATGAAATTTCAGGTTTACCTCTCATAAGAGTGTTGGAGTTATCTATCGAACTAGTTCCAAGATCATCATTGATATCCATACCTACTTATAGGATGGCTACAATATGGTTTCGAGAGCTCAATAGGCAGCTACAGGATATGGAAGCTAAGGGTTTCAACTAACCCAATAATTATCCATGGGTTTCACCAGTCATTTTTGTGAAGGATGTGGCGGTACCCTCATGCTATGGATGGATTATAGGAAATTGAACCAGTTGATGATTAAGAAATATAATCCTTTTCCTCAAATAGATGATCCCTTCGGCCATTTCTGAGGAGCTTGTGTTTTCACTAAAATCTATATGGGGTCTGGTTATCATCATTTTCATGTTAGATCATCATGCATACCTCAGAAATCCTTTTAGAGATGGTATGGTGTGTATGAGTATTTGTTCATGTCATTCGGTCTCACAAACGTGCATGTAGTCTTTATCACACTGATGAATTGAGTGTTCCATCCTTATCTTGATTCATTCATTGTGCTTTACATGGATGATATCTTAGTGTATTCTCACAATTGACATGACCATATCACCCATTTTGAGATAGTTTTGAGTACACTAAGAGAGAATCAGTTATATGCTAAGCATGAAAAGTGCCACATCTGGATGGATCAGATTCACTTCCTAGGTCACTTCATCTTAGGGACAAGAGTAAAATTGGAACTAGATAATGTTAGAGTATTAGTATCTAGGGACAAACCCATGAAGATCTATGAGGTGCACAATTTCTTGGGGTTGAATCGTTACTAAAGATGTTTCATATAATATTTCTCATGCTTAGCAGTGCCATTGACAAACCTAACTAAAAAGTGTGTAATGTATGTGTGGGAATATTCCAATGAGATGACCTTCTAAGAGATGAAAAGGAGATTTAATTTCGCACTGATACTGATTTTTTCAGATCTTGTAAGGAGTTACACTATTTACTGTGATGCATCAGGTATCAGGCTAGGAATAGTTCTTATGTAGGGGGACAATTTGTTGCATATGAGTCTCAATAATTGAAGCCACATGAGATGAATTACCCAACTCATGATCGCAAGTTATCTTTGGTAGTTCATGATTTTCATTATTGGAGACATTAATTGATTGGCCAGAATTTTATGGTGTACATAGACCAAAAAATCCTCAAGTACCTCTTCACTCAATATGATCTGAATCAGATGCAGCAAAGGTTGGTGAAATACCTTCAGTCTTTCGAGTTTGGGATTTCATACATATCTGGGAAAGGATATGTGGCGACCAACTCTTTGAGTAGGGGGACTCAAATATAGGTAGTATAGCATGTTAGTTGAGAGTGTTAGTTTATGGTGTTATTCTCTAAGATTCACTTATAGGTACACGATAGGAAAGTACAGACATTTCTTTCATACTTAGTTGTTACCCCTACCCTACATGACAGAGTGAAGATGAGGAACATATTAGATTCTAAAGGCCTAGTTCTGTGGGATAATATGTTAGGTGGGGACCCTTCTCCTAGTTGGATTTTAGGCGATGATGACATACTATGTATACATGGTCATTTTCTGGGTTCTCATGGATATATGAGAGGATTTCATGTGAGATTTTCATGCTTCATTTTGCGTTGTACATCCCTGGTTCATCAAGATGTACTATTAATAACGTTGTTGGTATTGGTGGATGATTATGAAGAGAGAGGTATCCAGTTTTGTTATGAGGTGTTCCACATGTCACCAGGTGAAGGCAGAATATCAGCGGTGGGCTGGGCTTTTACAGTAGTTACCTATTCCGAAGTGGAAATGGGATGATGTCTCGATGAATTTTGTGACTTGTTTACCAAGATCCCCTAGAGGCAATGATGTTGTGTGGTTTGTTGTTGATAGTTTTATCAATGTATGTCATTTCATTCTGATCAAGTAAACATTCAGTGTGGATGATCTCAGAAGGATGTATATCATACTGTTGGTACAACTACACGAGGTCCCACACCCTGTAGATTTAGATGGGGATGTTGGTTTTAAGTATCATTTCTCACCTGTTTTTAGATGGAATTGGGTGCATAGGTCCTTCTTAGAACATCATACCACCCTCAGACTCATTGTCAATCAGATCGTAGAATATATGTGCTAGATGACATGATACGAGCATCCATCCTGGATTTTGGGGGATCTTGGGAGATGCAAATTCCCATAGTTAAATTCTCCTACAATAATAGTTATCATGTGACGGTCTAGATGGAAACTCCTGAGATTTTATATGGTAGGCCATTTCGTTATCCCATGGGCTGGTTGGAGGTAGGTGAGGTAGTGTTATTGGGGCCGCATCTCATGCAGGAGACTTCCGAGAATGTCCAATTGATTTAAAAGGGAACGACCACTACACGGTCGCATTAGAAATCTCAGGTCAATCATTAAATATGGACTATATAGTTTGATATCGGGGATCAGGTTTTCTTGTGTATTTCACCTAGGTTGGGAAACAGTTGGATCAATAGATAAGGTACGCTTTCACTGAGATATTTTGGGCCATTTGAGATTCTAGAGAGAGATGGGTCAATTTCTTATCAGTTTAATTTTCCTCAGAGGTACTGAGCCATGCATGATGTAAGCCACATATCTCAGCTACACTACTATCACCTAGACCTATCTCACATTTTTCATCCTGAGTAGGTTGAACATCAGGTTGATTCATCCTTTGATGAGAATTTGATATGTATAGCTGATAGGTGCCTAAAGGTTCTCTAAGGTCGATCAGTACTTCTAGTACATGTTCTATGGTAGCATGACCATTCATAGGATGAGACCTGGGAGCAAGAGGTTGATTTATCCACTAAGTGGCCAGATTTATTCACATGTGCTTCTTCACCACCCATAGAGGAGAAATTCATGGATAAATTGCTTTAAGGGAGGAGGTTTTTAAGAACATGATTCTTCCTTCGACGTATTAATATTCTATTTTTAGATCATTCATAAGTATGTGTTGGAAAAATAGGAATACATTATGTGTAACCCAAGTGCATTACATGAATGAAACATAATTCTTTTATTATCAAATACTTTTTTGGAAAAAGTGAGAAACCGTAGAATCACTCAGAACAAGCACTAATGGAAAAAACATAGTTGTTAAAATTTAACATGAGAGTCTTAAAATTATTATCCCTAAAGAGATTCTAAGAAATATAAGTTACCAATGTCTATGGATCATCCTTAATAAGGTCTGAAAACCACATCACAAGTTTTTCCCTCATTTTTAAGAACCCTTCTTGTGTGATTTTCACTTTGCTGAAGCCTCTAACTATGATTAGGTTCTGCTTGTTAATCCAATCACTTTGCCCCCATGTATTATCCACATGAATGGTTATTCCTATCATCTTAACAGTATCTTTTTTGAGGCATTTATCAAGAGGAATTAATCTTCCAGAGCTTCACTAGAATGAAGCAGCAGCACCATATGAGCTTCTACGCTAGCCTGCAGGTCACCCCAAGGGGAAGCTACCCCTTACACCACACCCTACCCTCGAGTAGACTTCCCATCAGAATTAATACCACTTTATATATTCATCGATTTCTCTTTTTTATCTAAAATATTATCCATAGGTAATGGGAAATATGATTAATCCTTTGGGAATTTATTGTTGCCTTGCCAACCCTTCCTCCTCGAACTGCAGATGTCATTATCCTTGAAATCTTATGCACTGTATTCAGAGAATGTATCAGGTGACTCATAACTAGATATCTCTCTATGACAGGCCTATTACTCATTGGGATTCTCTACCTAGTATGCATCCTAGAGTGAATCTTCATTCCCCAGTCCCTCATAGAGGTTACGCAATATGACTGGTAACTCACTTCTCATGATAGACCTATTCACTCAAATAAACTCATGATCTTGAGAACCCTCTATGCTAGTATTTCGAATGATAGAGAGAAATGAATCCACATAATAAGCCTTATTTTCACATCCCTTATCCCCTTTTCTTGTCTCAGCTTCCCCAATAAAACATCTTCCATTCACAATTTTGGAGGTCTCTAAAGGAACCAGACTACCAGTATTAACAACAGAACCCACCTCCAGTCCTGATTGACCCAAAGGGCCTGGCCCAACACTAATATAAATACCCAAATATTTTTTCAACTAATTTAAAATATCAAAAACCAAAATTCAACCCTCCTGAGAAGCATGATGAACACCAAGGGCTGGATTTGGAACAGAACCCGCATCCGTATGGCACTTTCCATCCAAACCTCTAACTGATCCTTGACCCTTGCCACTAAATTCTGAGTCCCCCATCCTCTAAGGATCACATAGCTTTACTCCCCTCATACATTAGACTATATCATGGATAATTCTCTATCAGGTATAAAAAAATTCAAACCAATCTTCAAAATCCGCGAACTATTTCCATCGAAACACATCCCCCACACAAATACATACATACTCATTTGGAATCTTAGAAACATCCACTTCCACATCGATTTGCAGAGCAACGGGGTGGAAATATCATGGGTCTTATGGTTCGAGCACAGATATCTACCAACCATATTCCCTAACATGCACAAGTTTTCAGGGTTTTGAAAAGATAAGGGATGTTTGAGGAAGCTTACCTAGAATTTCTTTGTTATTGCACCACGCTTCATGTGGAAATAAAAGGTCCACCATAAGAGATAAAAATAAAGGTCGTTACAGTTATGGGGGGCACTGTACCAAGCCCTAATTATGTCTTCCTCTGATGAAAAGTGGATCATCATATTTTTACTATCGAGCAGGCCAACCATGGAACAATCTTGTAAACCCCAAGACCTGAAAATACATCTGTCAAATCCATCAATAGAAGGATGATGCTGCTCTAAATGAGAAACTAAAGTGAAATTATAAAGAATCAAAGCCTCAGTAAAATCCAGAGAATAAATTTACAATTGTGGGAAACATCCATATAAATTTGGGACCTTAGGGAACAAAGATATTTGTAGAAAAGATGGAATAGAATCTTGGTTGGAGATATGGGAAAATATGTGGGATGTATTCCCTTCAATGGATAGAAGTGGTCCCTCCCCCACTGGTGGGAGAGGGACCAACGCCGACTCCATAGGCATCACTGGATGAGAACCACCATCACTTATTCAAAACCTTACAAAAATAGGAACTACAAGACATGTTTTTTCAAGTATGAACTATTTTCTTTTCTATTATTTTCTTTTTTTTAATTGGGAAGTAACATCATTTTGATTAGATAGATAGAAACCCACCCCTTCATTCAATAAAAAACAAACCTATGCTATTCAAGGATAGGATGGCCTCTCATTTCATCATCCAATCTCTGATTCGAACACCATTGTATGCATTGGATTCCCCTTGGATAGCACTCGATTCCTCTTGAGTTGTTCTTCATGATTTCTTCTCTTGAAATATTAATCGAACCTTGAGTATTTATGATCATTTCCTAGATCTACTCCATTCTAGGTCGAATTAGAGGATAAAACTGGATGAGGAAATTCATTGGTGGTCTTGTGACTTTTTTTAATTTTCAATTTTAATATATGTGTCAAAGTTCCCTGAACCCATTATTAGGGTGTCTCCTTGAATGAATATTGTCCATTTCTATTGATTATTGTTTTTAGGTAATTTTTTAAGTGTTTTAAAGCATGTTTAGGTCTGTTTACCTTGAATAAGGGCCACCCCATGGGTTTGTTTCCCATTAAGGACCGTTTAGGGCCCTTTGGCCTAGGATTCCTATGAGGTATGCCTTAAATTCACTTATTCTATTGTTTAAAATGAATTTGATTAAATTATATTCCATGTAATTGTTTAATTTACATGTTTTTCTTGTGAGATGAATTTCCCACCTAATTTATCGATGTTAAATCCATGTAATAGTTTAATTTACATGTGTTTCTTCCTATATAAAATGATAAAGTGGTAAAGAGTAATGGGTGAGCCATAGCCTTAGGTTAAAAGGAAAGGTCAAGCTCCTATGACTGTTACACCTTAGAAAATGGTTGAACCAAGGACTCTGTTAAGAGACCATGGATGAACTCAAGAGGGTATCATTAGTTTAAGTCCTGAGTGAGCCAAATATGGAGTGTTCGGGCTCATGGAGGCTTTTATTAAATGTCAAGTGAACCATGAATCCAATGAGGGATACCAAGGAAGGGCTCTGTTGGAAGCTATTTATATGTCATGAGTTGACATTTACTTATAATGGAATATTGAATAGGATTAAATTCTAATGAGTCTACCAGCCAAATCACAAGCTTATATTCAGTCGTCACTTACACTTGTTTAGATGGTTTTTTTAGACATCTGTTGTGCTTACTATTATATAGGGAATGTCAGGATTAGGATGAATCTTGAGGCTTATATAATTCAATGTATCTGAATTGTATATGAATATAGAATGAATATAAATAAGAACAAGTGCTTGTAGGATTATTAATTTTTAGTACATCATGGTTTATTGCTTCTATTATTGTACGATGCCTTTTATATATACTCACTGACATAATGGAATAGAACATGGGTGGTTTCCAACTGGGATTTAGTCTCACACCCTGTTTGGGCCATGCTTTGGCCCAATTAGATTATATTGTTGCAGGTGTCAATAAGGTAAATAACCCTTCTCTAGGTACTTTATTTTCTTCTTAGGAGCAGGAGACCATGGGACCAAGCCGAGGCTTTTGATACTTCTGAGTTTCTTTTGTCTATTTGTTACTTTTTTGTAATTTTATTATGTATTATTGTATTACACCTATTTTGGTTGTTTTATTAGAACATGTGACGTGTAGCATCATCTTTAGTATGTTATGACATCTGGTTGTTATATTTTCAGTCTTCCACTATTTACTTCTATTTCCTGGAATTACTACTTCCACTATTGTATTATTATTTTTCTGCTATGTTACACACTACAAATGAGGGCCTAGTTTCCCCACAATCTCACCTAGGCCCTTTCTTCTAGTTGGAAGCCTTTGGAATTTGGGGGAATCTGCTTGAGGTCATGTGGCCAATCGGGTACAGGGAAGCTTTGAGTTTCATCTGGATCCAGGATGTTATAAAGTCATATCATAGCATGTTATTTTATATTTTGCCTTAATATTTGATGAAATTAGATAGGGATAAGATGTAAAATGAGTTTGGTAATAAATTTTTCTTGGGAGTAGCTTCCTCGTGTATAGGGAAAAGCCAAATTTCCTCATATTGAATTGTGATTTTTTGATTTGGAGTTATTGTAGTTGACTTAATTTCACAATTCGGTGACACCCTTGCATTGTGTTGTTATTACTAATATCATTGTGGTTCTATTTTTTCGTAACTCGATGGGATAAGGGTATTCCATCTCATGCATCATATAGTCACTTGTCAGAAATCACATGCTATGAATTCCTTCCATGAAATTTATATGGAATTACTGATTACATCCCATTGTGATAGATACCACGATAGATATGCCTTTTGTTGTGATAGGTGTACTGGTGCGTGTTGTGGTTAGAATTGGATGGACACCGATCTTTGGTCTCTAAGGTGTATGGGCCATCTTGGTTCTGAATTTGGTGGATCATTTTATTGTCTTAAAATGAATTTTTGTTATGATATTCTAAATATATTGATGTCAGACATTGATTCGTATGGAGTATGGGCCCACATAGAATAGAATTTGGAATTACTTTGGTTTAATTTTCAAAAAAAATGGTTTCTGGAATGTTTCATAGGTTTACTATCCAGAAACCCATACAACACAATGTGTTGTTCTATGAACACACATCATGTGTTCTTCTGTTTGGGAAGAAACACATTTTTTAAGTACACGTCATTTAGTATGTGTAAACACCATGTGGTAAATAACCATGTATCCAAATTTTTGAGAAGAAACAAAGTATAGTAATGGTTTTGTAAAGTGCATGTCGTGTAATTTAGGTGCACACCATGTAGTTTTACACAGCCAGGCCTCGTGGGGCTCTGGCCATGTAGAAGTACATAGCAATGAGTAAAGACTTAAGTAAATGTCTCTCATAGTCTTACATGTCATGTACCATGGATTATTACATGCTCAGGCCGGTGGAATTACATCCCCGGGTAGTATCATGAGGGTACACACCATGTATTGTTTCTAAACATCAGGTAATCCTATTTTGGTAACCATTGAGGGCTTTCTTCTCCTATTTAGTTCTTTCACTCTTGAACTAAAAACCGTGATAATGAACTTGAACTGAGGTTTATTCTTGACCTTGTAGAGTCATTCCTCCATGAATAAAACCAGTTTTACACCAGGAGAGTGGCAATGATCATATCTCATAGGTGGTAGTACATGGGCTACCAGTGGATCCTATAATTGTTCCAGCTGCAAAAACAGCTATTATACATGATGCAGGTGTTTATTTATAGTTCTATGAAGGCTTTATGAGGTTCATTCAAAACTTTTAGGTAGCACCACGCCCTATCATGTCTATATTTGATATGAAACTAGTGTTCCATAAGGATAATCCACCCATGTTTTTAGGGGATGGTGAACCACAAGATGAAAAGTCATGACTACAGTCCTTATTATCGATCATTGAGCATTTGGAGATGCGTCCTGATCAAAGGTTCAATCTCACTACATATATTTATCTTTATTCTTCCAAGAGATGGTCGGATGTTATCACTCAGACTGTATGCCATCAGGATATGGCCTGGGAATATTTTCCATGAGTATTCTATGATTACTTCTATCCTGATATGCTAGGGGCCAGCAAAGCCTAAAAGTTTATGCGTCTAGAGTAGGGAACTTTATCAGTTATGGATTACTCTGGATACTTTTCTGAGCTCCAGTTCTTCACACCTATTCTGATTGATGATGACCTATCAAGGTATAGGAGTTTTAAGGATGGTCTTAGGTAACACAACCAATCATAGGTAAATGTATTTCGGCTGACTAATGTATCTGCTATAGTGAATGTAGCACTGATTACAAAGTTTAATCTAAGGGAATCTAGAGAAGAGAGCTCATACAGTTCAGCACCGAGATCTTTTACCATTTTTTATTAATATTATCAAGTGTCATCTAGATATTTCTCGTAGTGATGCTAGAAGTCAGGGTGTATCTTCAGATAGCCAAGTGAGGTGCTACTAGTGTGGTAGAATTTGGTATACATGACCACATTGTCTAATGGAACCATTCGAGTACTCATCTTGTGGAATGATGAGCCATCTATGGTTCTTCTAAAATATGTTTCCACTAGCATCTAGTGAGAGAGGTTTTGTACTGACTCCATGTTCAAGAGAAGGTTCAATATCTTCTCACCAATCAGGGAACCGGAATGAATCAGGTCATTCAGGGTGAGGCGGTGGTCATGGTAGTGGAAGAAAAACCACAATTTCTCAGAAATAGTAGGGTGGATTAGCTCAGGGTAGCCAAGTAGTGTCACTGGGAAGCGATACAGGTTAGACTTATGCAGTGAAACAGACTCAACAAGAGCAGGATCTAGGACCCTCTACTATCAGAGGAACTATTCTTATCATCTCTATTTTAGATTCTTTACATTATGATACAGGGGATTCACATAGTTTAATATTTTTGCCCATTGCGGAGATCTTAGGGCTCTACATTTTTACATCTAATGTTGTTATGATTCTAGAAACTCCATTAGGGATTAGAACAATAGGTGTGTGTTAGTGCAAGGAGTGCCTCCTTGAGGTTGTAGGGTGTCACTTCCTTTGGGATCTATATGTCTTAGAGATGAAAAGTTTTGATTTCATTCTCAGAATGGACTTATTGGTCTCCTTTTTAGAAATTGTCAATTTCTATCACTGTAGGGTGAGCTTTACATCACTATAGGGTGGATTGTTTTGATACAAAGGTTAATGGGATATCTAGGCATGCTGAACTGAACCCGAGCATCATGGGTTGGGTGGGATGACAGCCTAGATAGTGAGCTTATATCTAGATGACCAGGGGACACATCATGATGATTTTCTTCCATTGGTTGATCATTTTAGGGATGTCTTCCCAGGAAAATTTTTAGGTTTACCTCTAGTGAGAGTGGTAGATTTCCCTATCGAGCTAGTACTAGGAGCTTCACTTGTATCTATTCCTCCTTACAGGATGGATACAACAGAGTTACAAGATCTAAAAAGGTAGATAGAGGATTTGAAGCTAAGGGTTTCATCTAGCCCTGTACTTCTCCATGGGTTTCACCAGTCCTTTTTGAAAAAAAGGAATACGGTAGGCTTAGGCTATGCATGGATTATTAGAAATTGAACCAGTTGACAGTTAAGAATTGATATCCTCTATCAAGAATAGATGATCTCGTCGACCATCTCCATGGAGCTCATGTTTTCTCTAAAATCAATTTGATATCTCGTTATCCTATGGTGCATGTTAGATCATCATACATACATCACATAGACTTTTTGAAGCATGTATGGTCTGTATGAATCTTTGGTCATGTCATTTGGTCCTACGAACATGCCTGCAATCTTTATGGAACTGATATACCAAGTGTTCCATCCTCATCTTAACTCATTCATTATGGTTTTCCTAGATGATATCTTATTGTATTCTCACAATATACATGACCATGACACACATCATGCAATTGTTTTGAGTACACTAAGAGAGAATCAGTTATATGATAAGCTCACAAAGTGTCACCTATGGATAGATCATATTCATTTCATGGGTTACATCATCTTAGAGATAAGATTTTTAGTGGACCCATAGAACGGGAGAGAATTGGTCTCCTTGGAGTATCCCAAGAACATATTTTAGGTGCACAGTTTCTTGGGGTTGGCTGGTTACTACAATCATTTCATACATGATTTATCACATTTAATATTGTCATTGATGGGCCAGACATAAAAGGTTGAAATGTACATGTGGGAATATTCCTACGAGGAATCCTTTTAAAAGATTAAAGGTATATTATCTTTAGGGATAATACTGATTTTTTTCAGATCTAGGAAGGAGTTAAACTATATACTATGATGCATCATGTATAGGGATAGGTTCAGTTCTTATGTAGGGGGAATGAGACATTGAATATAGGTATGTATAGTTGAAGTTAGATGAGTGGAGTCACCTGATGCACGATCTCAAGTTAGATGTGGAAGTTCATGATTTTAATTTTTGGATACATTACTTGTTTGGAGAGTGTATTGTGGTGTGAATAGACAACAAAAGACACAAGTACATCTTCATTCACCATGATCTAAATTTGAGGCAGTGAAGGTTGGTAGAATACCTTCAGTCTTTTGACTTCAAGCTTAGTGGACGATGCTTTGATTTGGAGGACTCAAATTAAGGCAGTGAAACATGATAGTAGAGAATGGAAAATTATGGACTTATTCTCTAAGATACAATTTGAGGTGCACAATAGGCAGGGAAAAACGTTTATTTCATCCTTAGTTGTTACCTCTACCCTACTAGATAAAGTGAAGATGGGGAAACTACCAGATTCTGAAGGGATAGTTCTATGGGAGAGTATTTATTGTGAGGAACCTATTTCTAGTTAAAAGATAGGTGACAAAGAGATCCAATGTTTACATAAATGTGTTTGGGTTCCAGGGGATATACCTGAAGATCTGATGTGGAATTTTTATGCTTCAGCATGGGAAGTACATCCTGGGGTCTCCAAGATGTACTGTGACTTATAGCGTTAGTAGTGGGGGTAGAGTATGAATAGAGAGGTATCCGGTTTTATTACGAGGTGTTCCACCTATAGCAGGTGAAGGAAAAACATCAGTGTCTATCTATGATTTTATAGCAGTTACCTAATCTAAAATGGAGATGGGATTATGTCGCAACGGATTTCATAACAGGTTTACCAAGGTCACATAGTATTAACGCTGTTGTGTGGGTTGTTGTTGATAGGCTTACAAAGGTTTCCATTTCTTGTCGATCAAGAAGACTTTCAGTGTGAATAATCTTATAAGGATTTATATTTTAGAGGTTATACGACTACATGGGGTCCCACGATCTATCATTTCAGATAGGGATTCCCATTTTATGTCTTGTTATTGGTAGAGTTTTTATAGGTAGTTGGGTGTACAGGTGGTTCTAAGAACATCATACCACCCTCATACTGAAGGTCGGTCATAGCATATGATACAAGTTCTAGAGGACATGTTGTGAGTGTGCATCCAGAATTTTATGGGCTCTTGGGAGAAACACATTTCATTGGTTCAATTCTTCTACAATATTAGTTATCATGTGACAATGAATATGGAACCTTATGAGGATTTATACTTTAGGCCGTGTAGTTCTCCTCTATGGTGGTCGGAGTTAGGTGAGGTAGTGTTACTAGGACTGTGTCTCATGTAGGAGACTTCTGAGAAGGTCCATATGGTTCAAAAGAAAATGTCCACTACACAGTCCCGTCATAAAACTTACGCTGATCACCGTAGATGACATCTATCATTCAAGGTTGGGGATCAGGTTTTATTGCATGTTTCACCGAGGTTGGGATATAGGCAGATCCAGAGATAGGGTAAGCATTCACCGATATATGTCATGTCATTTGAGATTTTGGAGAGATTTGGGTTGGTTTTACATCAGTTCCAGTTGTCTCATAGGTACTGATCCATGCATGACATCATCCACTTATAATAGCTAATCCACTATCACACTGACTTATCTCATGTTTTTAATCTGGATGAGGATGAATGTCAGGTTGATGCATCCCTTGGGGACTATCTGCTACATATAGTAAACATGGGAATGAAGGTTCTCTAAGGCTAGTAATTTTATCTAGTATGGGTGCTATGGCCTCTCAGTGGTCATATTTATTTTCCAGTGCTTCCTCACCACCCTTGGAAGGGAAATTTGGGGATAAATTACATTAAGGGGGGAGTTTGTAAGAACCATGTTCTACCTATGTGGTTCGAATATTCTGATTTTAGGTTGTGCTTAAATAAGCGGAGGAAAATGAGAGTAACACTCCATGTAACCTAGGTGCATGCCGTGTAATTGGGGTTACCTGTAGTATAATCCCGATACACACCATGTAGTGGTCTGGAAAGGAACCGTATGGAAATAAGAACTACACAACATGTTGTTTCATGAACATGATTTATACATTTTTTAATCATGTAGTAGTGTCATTTTTCAAACATGGATAGAAACTCACCCCTTTATTTGACAAGTAGTGAGCCTAGGAAATCCAAGGATAGGGTGGCATCTCGTTTCATCATAAAATTTATGATTCAAACACTATTGGATGTGTCTGATTCCCCTCGGCGAGATCTTGATTCTCCAAGATTCGTTCTTCATAATTTCTTCTCTCGACCTAGTTATCAAACCTTGAGAATTTATGCTCATTTTGTAGATCTACACTATTCTTGGTTGAATTAGAGGTCAATTCTAGATGAAGGGAGTCATAATATCACGAGGTAGGTGGTATCATGCCTCTCAATAATTTTCATGTTGAATATATGTGCCAGAATTCCATGCACCAATTATTAGGGTGTCACCTTGAATTAATATTGACTATTTATACTACATATTTCTTTTAGGTAATTGATTAAGGGTTTTAAAGCATGTGACAGGGCAAATTTATGTGCATATTTTTAATATAATAATAATGGATTGTTGATGTCTTTAAATGATAAAACCCATGTATTTAAATGTCTTATTAAAATAATGGGAAATTTGGATTATAGAATTAAAATGAGCTAAATTGTGAAAAGTTCTTAATTGTGGATTTTTGACAGATTTTTACGTCAAGGTTATTTCAGTCATTTCCAGAAAAATATAATTCCACATTTTCTGATTCAATTTTTTTTATAATCCTTTTTTTATTTCCTTAATTTTTATCTTCTGGACCATGGGGTTAATCAATCATCTTGATGCCATAAACAATCAATGAAATTGATGATTTTTCTGGGCGGACAGCTTGGACCCCACTAATGTAACAGAATAAAATTTTTCTCTACACCCATCCAAATGCAGTGATTCCACTTCGGGATGAAATAATAGTCAAAGAGTGATTCAAAAAATAAATTACATGGTGTTTTTGATCCATTAAGGCGGCCATTTAATGACATATTCCTAATGGAAGATACCTGGAAGCTTCATCCAGAAACAAAACCCAACAATGAAAAAATCATAACTCCTACAACCGGTGGCTAAATGAGCTTAAATTTAGAGGGTGGAAGCCCAACACATTAATGTAAAACTTTAATGAAGGGGTCCATGCGTTAAGTGGCCAATTAATGGGTCAAAAATGCAACAAATTCAGAGGATAGAAATCTTCCTATAAAATGAGAGGAGCTCCCTACCTCTCAAATCATTCCAATCCTTTCCAACACCATCCGGAGGAACCAAAGAGAGGAGGCGAAGGGCCATTTATATTTTTTTATTTATTTATTTTATTTTTAATTTAGTTTTATTTTCTCATGTAAGGAATTCATATCTTTTATATTAAAGTGTTTCCCTTTCTTCTTTCACCCCTTTTCTCTTCTAATCTAAATCTAAATCTCAATATCTCTCTTACATCATTCCATTGTGATCTCTATGAAATTCTACATGGAAAGTGACTAACTTGAGGCTTAGGCCTGAGGGAGGTTTCACAGTGTTCTTTATTATTACACTTCAATTTTAGATGTTTTAAATTTATTTGTGGTGGAGACGAGAATATTGCACGGGTGCGGTGGTCGTCCACCACGACAGTATTTCCAAATCCTATTTTTTAATTGATTAATCATTTTACCTCTCTTATCAAATGAAAAACCTTCATACATTGGAGTTGGGGTTGTTATAAGGGAAGAAATGTCATACGGTGGAGCTGGGTATTGTAGGAATAACATTCTTAGTTGAGGTGTTACCCAACTTGATTACTGGAGGAGGTGTGGTTTGGTGTGCCGGACGCATGAAAAAATCACACAGTTAATAAATCAAAGTAAAATAATTCATTAATGAGGTTTCATAAAATGAATTATCAAATTTAATTTAAAAAATAAATAAATAATGAATGAACTCATGTAATCCAACCCTAGGACAAGACCTTTCTTCCCTAATTTCATTCTGTCTCCATATTAATCTACATATAGATTTAAAATTTTCATTTCATTATTTTAATTTCACTATTTTTCATAACCCCTAAAACCAACATTTTTAGTAAATTATGAAAACAAAAAAAAGAATTATAATAGGTGAACTAGAATCAGTGATTGAACTAACTACAAATGCTTCTCAAGTGAGATGACCTCAGTCTTCCGCTGTGTTGCATTAGGAAAATAAATTTTCTTTTGGAACGCCCCATGATAGGCGTGCTTCAAAACTGGCACTGTTTCTAAGGAGCTATGTATTTAATTCGATCACTTTTTCAAAATTCCCATTTTTTTAAATATTTTATTTTTTTCATTAAGAAAAATCTTTCAAAATATTCTTTTTTCCATGATGTATTCAAATTCAAATTTTTATGCATGGGAAGATTACTTGTAGGTGAAATATCAAGAACTATAAATTGATTATCATGATCTAAATGACCATGTTGAAAGGATTAGTAATAATCTAGATGATTTGGGGAGGAAAATGGAATTGGAATTTGACTGTGTTCATTCAAGGATGGAGCAACCCAACAATGAGTTGGAGAAAGAACCTGAGATAGTGGAGGAAGAAATTTCACCACTCATCATTAAATACCAGAGGAGGTAAATTTCGGGGTACCTGAAGACTCATTCATCCTCACTCAACCAATTCTACCCAAGATAGATAAAATGGAGGATGACTTTCTTGCTAAGCCAAATGTGGGAGATCAACTAGAATTGGATAAATTATGGAATGAATGTGAGGAGCTGCTTGATCTCCCCAAGCCTTACAGAGAATAAGAGACAGCACCACTGAAAGAAGACCCCACCCAATTGGTTGAATTTGATGTAAAGATGGAGGAGACCGACTACCTACCTCCATCGAGTGATAATCAACTCTAAGAGGCACATTCAACTGAAGAAGTGATTAAACCAGAACCAACTTAGGGAGATGATCCTTCCATGAACTCTACCTTTTCTGATTTCATTCAATCGGATTTGATTATCACTCCTTATAATTTCTAATTTTCAGATTTTTTCAATCCTTACATTGCCTTAAAAGAATACGAAAAAGAATATGCACCTATGAAAACTTGATGCTCTTTAAAGACATTGAAGATTCATTAGAGGGTGTCCAAGAAGAGAAGAAGAAGGTTTCACAAGTAGCAACCAATGAAGAGGATGTTACATACTTCATCCTACCCCTGCCATGTAATATGTACCACAATACGAAGGGGAGGATTTGGTGTACTCTATCCATGGAGTCCTCCTCAAGAAGAACACATATGTCGGTGCAGGTAAAATCCACATGTGGTGGTTCAAATAAAAGAAGCTTCATCCACCCTCTAATTTTAGATAACAGCTGGTACTGCCCTCTGGAGGTAGTAAAAGATTCCATGGCCCTCTTGTGGGATCATACCATGATTTATCTTTTACATGATTTTTAGTACATTAATTTTCAATATTAGGAATTTAAATTTCAAATTCAGTATTAGGAATTATTCTAGCATGCAGCCCACTCCCTCTTATCTCTTTGAGCTTTAATGACATGATCGTCACTCTTAAGTGAGTAATTATCTTTTTTAGGTTCATATATGGGAAAATGAATCCTTATATAAAGGAAGATGATTGAAGCTTTATTTCAAAAGGGATTTCATTTTTAATGTTTAATCATTTAAAATCCTTACATTTTTTGGTCCAAAACATGTTTTAAACATTAATGATAAATTGCATGTCCACACATGAATTATTGCTTTACTTGACTTATCTAGGAGACATGAGTTTCTTAGGAATACTATGATGATATGTTTTATATTTCAATGTTAAGGAGATTTAATAAATAAAATGTAAAATTTAATGTTTAAAGTGAAACATGGATATTGAAATGAGGGCTCATGATATGATGGAATTAATTGATTCATGTAAAGGAAATTTCCCTACCATTTTTCATGCTTTAAATTTGTGAAATTCTTGTGAATTAATTTGTTATTATTAATCATTCCATGATTAATTTTCTAATATAATATTTCTATTCTTGAGGGTATTTATAGACTAAATATTTCCTATTTTATCTTGATCATATTTCTTTAGTGATCTTGGGATGTGCCACCTGCTAGAACTTGTATTAAAACTAGTCAAGTCTATGACTATGCAGAAACACATTTAAAATGATTGAGGCACTAAATTGGATAGCCCCATATTTAACTAAGACCCAACCTTAAATTTATCATTTGTTATCCCATAGAATCCATGAATTTCCTTATAGGTTTAATACACATTACAAGATGATTTTTCCTTACCTTCCCACTCTTTTAGTATTTTTGCATGCATATTTCATGTTTGAGTGTGGGGGAAGGGCCTTTTGTGTGTGTTCATTTGGATGTGTATCATTTGTGGGTGGTTTGAGGTGTGCTTCATCATTTTTAGAAATTTATTATTATAAAATTTGGCATGATTCATCATTTCATTATTCTTCTTTCATATCATCCAGTTCTCCTTAAAAGAAAGTGAAAAATTTGAAAATAAAGTTGTGCTTTTCTGGATATTTACAAAAGAAAATTCAATAAAAGGAGATAAATTAAGATATTCCTTCTTGGAGCTTATTTAAAAAGGGGGAGAACTTGGATGATATCATTCTTTGTAATCAATTATTGACTCATGTCCCATGTCATAAAAAGGGGGTAGAATTGGGTTTCACATTCTCAAGGGGATTTGAGTTAGGTTCATCCGGTGTTTTCACTTGATTAATCATGAATTTTACTTAAGTGTCAAACCTCCTACTTATAAACTTATATTATTTCACTCATTTACCCACCAACCCTAATCCACATTGTCATTTGAACCTTTATTGCAATCCATCATGATTTTATGTGTGTTTTGTCTTTACAAAGTGGATAAAGTAGTTCTTTTACAAGCTTATGGATAAGGTTCATAATCTCATGATATGAGCATAACTCTACTTTAATTGTATCATGAGATATGAGAGGAAAATTCAAAGGTGAGGTAAATCATGATGTGGCATGTTAAATAATAATGAATTTAGAATCTTTAATGAATGAAAGAAGAAGTTCCATCATTTTTTCAATGGGGAAAAGTAAAATATATGAAGTAATTGTTTCATTAAAAATTTGGAAATTAAATTCATATTAAATGTTTTTTTTTTGAAAATTTTATTTAACATTGAATATTTTATGATTTTATTACTTTTAAATTTTAATATTGGTAATATTGGTGTCCTCTGAATTCCATGTTGTGATTTTATGCTTGAGGGAAAGCATGGTTTATGTGTGAGGGTATATGATATAGAAAATTTATGTGCATATTTTTAATATAATAATAATGATTTTTTGATTTTTTTTAAATGATAAAACCCATGTATTTATATGTTTTATTAAAATAATGGGAAATTTGGATTATAGAATAAAAATGAGCTAAATTGTGAAAAGTGATTAATTCTGGAGTTTTGACAGATTTTTATGTCAATGATATTTTGGAAATTTACTGAAACATATAATTCGATATTTTCTGATTCAAATTTTTTTAGAATCTTTATTTTATTTCCTTCTATTTTTTGTACTAGACTAGGTGTTGAATCAATCATATAAAGGTTGTATAAAATCAATGAAGTTGAAGATTTTTCAAGAAGACAGCGTGGACCCCACCTAATTAACGGAATCACATTTCGTTCTACACCCATCCAAATTTAGTGATTCCACTTTGGAATGAAAGAAGACTCAAATAGAAGTTCAAAAAATAAATTACATGGATTTTTGAATCCATTAAGGCATCCATTGAAGGACATATGCTTAAAGAAAGCTGCATGGATGCTTCATCCAGAAACAAAAACCGAAAATAAAAAAATCATAACTCCTATAAATGGTGGACAAATGAGCTGACATTTGTAGGGTAGACGGCCAACACATTAATGTAAAACTTTTATGAAGGGGTAAACCCATGAAGCGGCCAATTAATGGGACAAAAAGGCAACAACATTCGGAGGACATAAATATGCCTATAAAAATAGAAGAGCTCCCTACCTCTCAAATCATTCAAATCCTTCCCAACACCATCCATGGGCACCAAGGAGAGGAGGAAAAGGTCTATTTAGAATTTTATTCTTTCTTTCTTTTATTTTTATTTTAGTTTTCTTTTCTCATGTAATGAATTCATATCTTTTATATTAATGTGTTTCACATTCTTCTTTCACCCCTTTTCTCTTCTAATCTCAATCTCAATCTCAATCTCTCTCTTATATCTTTCCATTGTTATCTCTATGCACTTCGCCATGGAAAGTAACTAACTCGAGGCTTTGTCCCGGGGGAGGTTTCATGGTGTTATTTATTATTTCACTTCAATTTTAAATGTTTTAATTTATTTGTGGTGGAGACGGGAATATGGCACGGGTGCGGTGGTCATCCACCACAACACTATTTCCAAATCCATTTCTTTTCATTGATTAATCATTTTACCTCTCTTCTCTTAGGAAAACACTTCATATAGTAGAGTTGGGGTTGTTATAAGGGATGAAACAGCATACAGTGGAGCTGGGTCTTATAGGAATAACATTCTCGGTTGAGTTTTTACCCTACTTGATTACTGGAGGAGGTGTGGTTTGGTGTACCGGATGCATGATAAAATCGCACATTTAATAAATCAAAGGAAATTAATTCATTAATGAGGTTTCATAAAATGAATTATCAAATTGAATTTAAAAAATTAATAAATAATGAATGAACTCGTGTTATCTCACCCTTGTACGAAGACCTTTCTTCCCTAATTTCATCTTTTCTGCATCTGCATCTACATTTAGATTTTAAGTTTTCATTTCATTATTTTAATTTCACTATTTTTCAAAACCCCTAAAACAATAATTTTTAGTAAATTATAAAAACAAACAAAAATAATTAGAATATGTCAACTAGAATCAATGATTAAACCGACTATAAATGCTCCTCAAGTTAGACGACCCTGGTCAGCCACTGTGCTGCATTAGGAAAATAGATTTTCTTTTTCTACACCTTGCGACAGGTGTGTGTCATCATGTTTAGTGTTTATTACCTTGATTAAGTACCATCCCATTGCTGAGTTTCCCATGAATTATTGTTTATGGTTTTTTATACTAGGATGCATATGAGGAATGCCTTAAATTCCCTTCTTGAGTTGTTTAAAATGAAGTTGATTACTTGTTAAGCCATGTAATATTTCAATTTACATGTGTTTCATGTGATATGAATTTACCATGTGAGTAATTGATGTTAAATACATGTAATAGTTTAATTTTCAAGTGTTTCTTCTTATATAAAATTATAAAGAGGTAAATGGAAATGGATGATCCATGGCCTCTGGTTAAAAGGAAAGGTCGGACTCATATGACTATTACACCTTACAATTTTTGTTAACCATGGACTCAGTTAAAAGGCCACGGATGAACTCAAGAGGGTATAATCATGTTAAGTCATGAGTGAGCCACATATGGAGTGATCGGGCTCATGGAAACATTTCTTTAAATGTCAAGAGAACCTTGAATTCAATTACGGATGCCAAGGATGGAATCTATTGGTAACTATTTATATGTCATGATTTTAAATTTACTTATAATTGAATATTTAAATGGAATTACTTATGATGTATCTGCCAAGACAAAGCACAAGATTGGATTCAGTCTTAATGTACACTTATTATGTGGACATTCAAGACATCAGTTGTGTTTGAATTTATATGGGGATCATCAATCTTGGACTGGATCTCAAGAAATAAATAATTCAATGCAATTGAATGGTAAAGTAACATTAAATGAAGATAAATAAGAACTAGTTCTTCTAATAATATTTACCTTTCTGAGTATTTATTGGTTTACTACTTCCATTAGTGAACACTACATGTTATATGTATTCACTGATAGATTAGAATAGACCATGGGTGGTTTTCCTACAAGGATTTTTTCTCATAACATATTTGGGACATACTTTAGGCCTAAGAAGATTATATTGTTATAGATGTCAATAAGGGACACCACCCTTCTCCATGTACTTGATTTTCTGCTTAAGAGCAGGAGAGTGTGGGACCAATCCGAGACTTTTGTTTCTTCTGAGTTTCTTTTTTCTGTTTTGTACTTTTTCTACTTTTATTATGTATTATTTCATTGTGATCAGCTTTGGTTGTTTTCCCAGAAAATGTTTCATGAAACATCATGCATTGTATGCTATGACATCTGGTTGTTATATTCTTAGTCATCCATTGTTTACTTCTATTTCCTGGTATTACTAATTCCTCTATTGTATTGTTATTCGTTCTCTATGTTACACTTTTCTAATGATGGAATAGTTTCCCCACTATCACACCTAGGACCTCACTGCTAATCGGTAGCCTCTAGAATTTGGGGAAATTCTCTTAAGTCCATATGGACAACTGGGTATAGGGCACCGTTTAGTGTCATACAGATTTGTGATGTTACAAAGTGGTATCAGAGCATGTTATTTTATAATTTACCATACTATTTGGAAGCATTAGATAGTGATAGGAAGGAAATTGATTTTGGTAATAAATTGTGCCCAAAAGTAGCTACCCTATGTATTGGGAGAATCCAAATTGCCTCAAATTGAATTGTATTTTTTGGATTTTGATTTTTTACTGTTGATTCAATTTTACAGTAGGGTGATGCACTTGTATTGTAATATTATTACCGATATCATTTTGCTTCTATTTTGTTACAACTCGATGAAAAGAGGGTATTCCATTTCATTCATCCTATAGGAACTTGTTAGAAAACAGATGTCATGAATTCCATCCATACCATTCAGAGAGAATTAATTATTGCATACTGTTGTGATAGATACAGTGATAGATATGATTACTGATGTGATAGGTGTATTGGTACGTGATGTGGTTTGAATTACAAGGATTCTAAACTTTAGTCCCTAAGGTGCATTGGCCCTCTTGGATCGAAATTTGGTGGATTATATTATTGTCTAAAATTGTAATTTTTTTATGATATGCTATATATATGGATTCCAAACATTAATTTTCAGGGATTATCCCCCTTCCCCCCCTCCAGATCAGAATTTCACATGCCTTTGGTTTAATTTTTAAAAATGAGGGTTCCGAGAAAGTTTCATAGGATTTTTGTCTAAAAACCCAGACTGCACGGTGTGTGGTCCAATGAACACACACCCTGAGTTCTAATTTTCGGGAAGAAACACTATTCAAAAGTACACACCATGTACTACATGTACACATTGTGTGGTAAATGGTAGTGTATCCAGCTATGTGAAAAGAAACATGGAATAGTAATGGTTTTGGACAGTGTACACCGTGTACATTAGGTATGCACTTTGTAGTTTTACATAGGTAGACCTCATGTGGCTTTGGCCATATAGAAGTACATGGCTAAGAGGAAAGACTTCAGTACATTCCATGTCCTAGTCTTACTCGTCGTGTACCTAGGATGGTTACATGCCCAGGCTGGTGGAATTACACGCCCATGTATGAGCTCGAGGGTATATGCCATGTATGTTTTCTACATGTCAAGTACTTCTCTTTAATAAACCTTTGAGGGTTTTCTTATCCTATATAGTTATTATGATCTTAAACTATGAACCTTGATAATGAAATTGAACTAATGTGTTTTCTTGACCTTGTAGAGTCATGCCTCCATGAAGACATCTAGTTTTATTCCTGGAGAGTGAAAATGATCATACCCCGAAGGAGGTAGGCCATGGGATACCAGTGTATCCTCTAGTCATGAATGTTTCGGCACCATGTGTTATACCAAATGTTGGTGATGATGCACAGTTCTGTGAAGGCTTTATGAGGTTCACAAAAACCTTTAAGGGAGAACCACACCCTACCACATCTATAACAGAGTTGACACGAGTGTTCCAGCAGTGTCATCCACCAATGTTTTCAAGGGATGACGGAGCACAGTCTAAAGAGTCATGGATGGTGTCCTTGTTATCGATCATTGACCATGTGGAGATGGCTCCAGAGCAGAGGTTCAAGCTCAATATATATATGATTCGTGATTCTACTAAGATATTGTGGGATATTATAACTCAGATAGAACATCATTGGGATATGGCCTGGGAACATTTTTAGACAGTCTTCTCTGATTAATTCTATCCCATGTGACTAGGGGCTGACAAAGAAAAATATTTTATGCATCTAGAGTATATAAATTTATTCATTATGGATTAAGAAACCCGCTTTACTATTATATAACACTTTGAACCTATTTTGATGGGTGATGATCTACCAAAGGCTATGCGTTTTGAGGATGGACTCAGGTATGACATCCGATCATAGGTAAATATCTTCTGGTTGACTACTATATCCACTATAGTGAATTAGGTGATGATTACTGAGGATAATCTAAGGGAATATGGAGGTTCGGCCCAGGTCAATTCGTTGCAGAAATGTGGTACTGTTTTGAACTGTATTAGGAAGCATCATCTAGAGGTATCTCATAGTGATTCTAGTATTCAGGACATATCTTTTGGTAGCCTAGTGTGGTGCTACCAGTGTGGAATAATTTGGCATACAAGATGACATTATTTGATAGACCCAGTCGAGTGCCGATCTTGCAGTAAGATGGGACATCTACAGAGCTTCTTAATGATGTTTCCACTAGTAGCTAGTGAGAGAGGGTTTGAACTAACTCAGTATTTAGGATTAGGGTTAATATATTCTCACCAGTCAGGTAACTATAATTCATCAAGTCATTTTGGTCGAGGTGCTTGTCATGGTTACTATAGCCAGACCCAAGGTTCTCAGTGATAATAGGGTGGATCAGCTCAGTGTAGTTAGGAAATGTCATAGGGCTACAGTATAGGACAGTCTAAAACAGCACAATAGAATCAACAGAAGCCGGATCCTGAACCCTCTATTGTCAAAGGTACTATTCTAGTCTCCTCTATTTTAGCTTCTTCACTTTTTGATATAGGGGCTTTACGTAGTGTCACATATATACCCATTTTGGATAGCCTAGGGCTCTGCATTTTTACATATGATGATGTTATAACCCTATAAACACTATTTAGGGTTAGGAAAATGGGTGTGAATTAGTTCAAAGAGTGTCCCCTTGAGGTTGGAGAGTGTCACTACCTATGGGATCTCTATTTCTTAGAGATTATAGGTTTTGATTTCATTCTCACAATGGACTGGTTGGTGTCCTTTTATGACTTTGTCAATTTCTATCACTATAGGTTGATTTTTATATCACTATAGGGAGGGTATTTTCAACTAAAAGGTGAATGGGATGTCCATGCTAACTGTGTTGTACATGAGCATCATGGGTATGGTGGGATTATAGCCCAGATAACGATATTATATTTGGATGACCAGGGGACACGTAAGGTAGATTTAACTCTAGTGGTTGATCATTTTAGTGATTCCTTAATATAATAATTTCTATGGTTACATCCATTGACATAGGTAGAGTTATCTTTCGAGATAGTGCCAAGAGATACGCTAGAATCCATTCCTCCTTAGAGGTTGGATACAACAGAGTTGAAAGAGCTCAAGAGGTATCTAGAGGATTTGGAAGAAAAGGGTTTCATCTAACCCAGTACTTATCCATGGAATTTGCCAAACGTTTTTGCAAAAAAATAAGATGGAACCCTCAGGTTGTGCATGGATTATCATAAATTGAACCAGTTGATGGTTTAGAGTCTGTATCCTCTGCCTTGAATATATGATCTCTTCGACTAGCTCTATGGAGCTTCTGTTTTCTCTAAAATCGATCTGAGATCCATTTATCATCATGTGAGTGTTAGATCATTAGAGATACCTCACACATAATTTCAGAGAAGGTATGGTATATATGAGTATTTTTTCATGTCGTTCGGTCTCATGAATGCACCTACAACCTTTATGACACTAATGAACCGAGTGTTCCATCCTTAACATGACTTGTTTATTGTGGTTTTCGGATGATATCTTGTTGTATTCTTAAAATATACATGACCATTTCACACATATTAAGAACATTTTGAGTACACTGAGAGAGCATCAGTTATATTTAAGCTCACAAAGTTCCACTTCTGGATGGATCAGATTCACTTCCTGGGGTGAAAGTATGTATGGGAATATTCCTTCAAGATGGTATTTTAGGAGATGAAAGGTAGATTGAATTAGACAACAATAATAATTCTTCCAAATTGGGAAGGAGTTACATTGTTTACAACAACACATCAGGTATCGGGCTAGGAGAAGTTCTTATGCAATGTGAATGATTCATTGGGTATGGGGCTCGGTAGTTGAAGCCACATGAGTTGAATTACCCGACACCTGATCTTGAGTTAGCTACATTAGTTCATGGTTTTACCTTTTGGATACATTACTTTTTTAGAGATATTTTGTGGTGTACACAAACCAAAAAAGCCTCATTTTCATCATCACTCAGCAAGATATGAATCTAAGGTAGTGAAGGTGGGTGAAATAACATTAGTATTTCAACTTTGAGTTTAGTGGCTGATGATTTGAGTTGGAGGACTCAAATACAAGAAGTGCATCAGGCTAGTATCGAGTGGAAACTTATTGCGTTATTCTCTAAGATATAATTAGAGGTGTATGATAGGAAGTGAAAGAAATTTATTTCAGACTTATGTGTTTCTTATACCTTAATTTATAGAGTGAAGATGGAGAATCTATCAAATTATAAAGGCCTTATTCTACGAGATTGTATGTCAAGTGAAGAACCCCATCCTGGTTAGATGGTAGGAGACAATGAGATCCTATGTGTACATGGATTTTATTGGGTTATTGTGGTTATACGTGAGGGTTTGTGGTGGGAGTTTCATGCTTTATGGTGGGAAGTACTTCCCGGGGTCACCAAGATGTATTGTGACTTATATCGTCAGTAATTGTGGTCAAGTATGAAGAGAGATGTATCTAGTTTTATTATGAGGTGTTCCATATATCAGTGGGTGAAGGCATAACATTAATTCCTTATTGGTATTTTATAGAAGTTACCTATTCTGAAGTGGAAATGGGATGAAATCATGATGGATTTCATGACTGTTTTACTGACGTATCCTAGAGGTAGCGATGTTGTTTGGGTTGTTGTTGAAAGGCATACAAAGGTCTCTAGTTTATTGTTGATCAAGGAAACATTTAGTGTGGTTTATCTTGGTATGACTACATGGGGTCCCACACTCTATAATTTCCGAAAGGGACTCCTATTTTATGTCTCATTTATAGAAAAAAATTTAGTGGGTGTGGGGTGAACGGGTGCTTCTGAGCACACAATACCACTATCAGACTAATGTTCAGTCAGAGCGTACGATACAGGTTCTAGAGGACATACTCTGAGTGTACATTCTGTATTTTAGGGGATCTTGGGTGAATAATAGTCCCTTAGTTAAATTTACCAACAAAAATATTTATTAGGCAATGAAAAAGATGACAACTTATGAAGATTTATATGGTAGTCCATATCATTCTCTCATATGCTAATTAGAGGTAGGTGAGGGAGTGTCTCTCGGACCACATCTCATGTAGTAAACTTCTGAGTAGGTCAAGTTGATTCATAAGTAATGGTCACTCTATAGTCTCTTCATAAATGTTTCATTGATTTTAGTAGATGAACTCCAGAGTTAGAGGTTGGGGATTAGGTTTTCTTGTGTGTTTCACAAATGATGGGGAACCGGCAGATCAAGAGATAGGGTATTCTTTCATCGAGATATGTTGGTCTGTTTGAGATTCTGGTGAGAGTTGGGTTGGTTTCCTATCATTTGTAGTTGCCTCATTGGTACAGATCCATGCACGACGTCTTCCACGTATCTAATCTATGTTGTTATCACCCATACACATCTCATATTTTTCATCATAAGGAGGTTGAACTTTAGGTTGATTCATCCTTTGAGGATAATCTGATACCTATAGCTAACATGAGCATAAAGGTTCTTTGAGGTTGGTCAGTTCCACTAGTACAAGTGCTATATAAGCACGGTCGTTCATAGGATTAGACCTAGGAGTGGTAGGTCAACATACATGCTCATTGATAGGATTTATTCTTAGGTGCTTCTTCACCACCCTTGGAAGAGATATTTGAGGAATAATAGAATTATGGGGGAAGTTTTTATGAACCTGGTTCTTCCTTTTAGGTATTAATCTTATCATTTTCTATTTTTTCTTAAGTAGAGGAAAAAGAGGGTAACATGTTGTGTAACCCAGGTTCACTCTAGGTAATTGGGGTTACCCACCGTATAATCTTGATACATGACATGTTGTGGTCTGGGCTAGAGCCATTCAAAAAGAGGCACTACACGACATGTAATCTCAAGTACATGTCATGCACTTTTATTTTCATTATTTTTGTTAAATCTGGAAGTAGCATTGTTTTTCTTATATAGACAGAAACTCATCCCTTTTTTCTATGAACAACACACATAGGTGATCTGAGGATAGGGTGGCCTCCCACTTCATCATCTGATCTCTGATTCACACACTGTCGAATGTGTTATATTCTACTTGGTGAGATCTCGATTCCTCAATATCTATTCTTCATTATTAATTCTATTGATATAGTTATTGAACCATGAGATTTTATGATCATTTTATAGATCAACTCTGTTACAGGTAAAATTATAGGCTGATGTTGGATGAGGAGAGTCATACAAGGATGAGTTAGGTGGTCCTGTGCCTTTCGCTAATTGTCAAGTTGAATATATGTGTCGGAGTGTTTCACAACCAATATTAGGGTGTATCCTTGAATTAAAATTTTCTATTTATATTTCCTATTTTTTAGCATATTTATTAAGTGTTGTAAGGTATTTTTAGTGTTTTTTACATTCATTAAGGGCCACCACTTGGGTCTGCTTCCCATGAATTACTGTTTATGTCCATTTGGCCTAGGATGCCTACAAGGCATCCAATAAATTACATTATTTGGTTGTTTAAAACAAAGTTGTATAAATTCTAATCCATGTAATAGTTTAATATACCGGTGTTTCTTGAAATATGAATTTCCCACACAAGTTATTGATGTTAAATCCATGTAATAGTTTAATTTACATGTGTTGCTTATTATATAAAATGATAATGTCATAAATAGTATTGGGCAAACCATAGCCTCATGTTAAAAGGAAAGTTTGGGCTCATATGAATATTGTACCCTATTAATTTGGTGAACACTATCCTCAGTTAAAAGACCATGGATAAAATCAATAGGGTATCATCATGTTAAGTCATCAGCAATCCATGGATGGAATGGTCAGGCTCATGGAGAATTTTATTTAATAATGAGCGAACCTCGAATCCAATGGGGGATGAAAAGCATGGTATCTATTGGAAGATATTTATAATTCATGAGTTGAAATTTCGTTTTAATTAAATATTGAAATGGAATGAATTATGATATGTCTACCAAGACAAAGCACAATCTTGGATTGTGTCTTCACTAACACTTATTTAGATGGTCTTTGGAGACATCTCTTCTGCATAATTTAATACAGGTATTTTCAATCATAGGGTGGATCTCAAGACTTATATAATTTAATGTAATTTAATAGTAAATGAACATATAAATAAGAACCAATGCATGTAGGGATATTTAATTTTGATTACTTCCTAGTTTACTTCTTCCATTATTAAACACTTTCTGTTTTATATATTCACTGACATATTGGTACAGACCTTGGGCGGTTGCCTGCTGGGATTTTTACTCAAAACCTATTTGGGCCATGATTTGGACCCAAAGAGATTATATTTTTGTAGGTGTCTATATGGTCGCACAGCCTTCTCCAAGTACATGATATGCTGCTTAGGAGCAGGAGAGAACTTGACCAAGCCAAGGCTTGCGATGTTTTTGAGTTTCATTTGTATGTTTGGTAATTTTGGTACATGTATTATATATTAATGCAGTTTAACCTTTTTTGGATGTTTTCCTGGATCATGTGACATGCATCATCATCCTTTTAATGATATGAAATTTGGTTTCTATATTGTCATTCTCCTGTTGTTTACTACTATTTCCAGATATTATTGCTTCCACTATTTTATTGTTATTCTATCCACTTTGTTACACTCTACTAATGAGAGTTTAGTTTCCCCAATATCACAACTTGGCCCACGTTATTAGTTAGAAGTCTTTGGTGTTTGGGGAAATGTGCTTGAGGCCATGTGGCCAACTGGGTACGGGTCACATTTGGGTGGAATCATGATCTGGGACGTTACAAAGTGGTATTCGAGCATGTTCTCTTCTGATTTACCTTACTGTTTGTTGACATTAGAGAGGGATAGGAAGTAAATAGATTTTGGTAAAAAAACTATTCCTAGAAGTAGCTACCATGGGTATAGGAAAAAGAAAAATTAACTCAAATTGAATTATGATTTTTGGATTTTTAGTTGTTACAGTTAATTTTATTTCATCGTTGGGTAAAACACTTGTATTGTGCTATTATTATTATTATTATTATTGGGAATCTATATTGTTGAAACTTGATCAGATGAAATTATTCCATCTCATGCATCATATAGACACTTTTTATAAATCACATGCCATGCATTCTTTCTAGGCCATATAGAGTGAATTATTGAATGCATGTTTTTTTAATAGATATGGTGATAGATATGTCTATTGTTGTGATAGGTGTATTGGTACATGATGTGGTTCTAATTGGATGAACACAAAAATTTTGTCCCTAAGGTGTATGGTCCCTCCTGAATCTGAATTTGGTGGATCATGTTGTTTACATAAATTTAATTTCTGTTATGATATGCTATATATGGATGCCAAATATTGATTCATGTATATTATGGTCCCTAATGGATCATAATTTGGAATATATTTGGTTTAATTTCCAAAAACAGGGGTTCTGGGAAATTTTTAGAGGATTACTATCTAGAAACCCAATCAGCATGGTTTGTGGTTCTATGAATAGATGCCATGTGTTATTCTATTCGAGAAGAAACACTTTTCTTATTTAAACATTGTTCACTATGAGTACACTTCATGTGGTAAATGACTGTGTATCGAGCCATGTGAGATGAAACAGAGAATGGTAATGGTTTTGGACAGTGCACGCCATGTAATATAGGTACATAGAGTGTAGTTTTAAATAGGGAGACCCCATGTGGCTCTTACCATGTAGATTTACATGGCTAGGATTAAAGACTTTATTACACACCATGTCCCAGTCTTAAGCACGATTAACTTGGGAGGGTTACATGCTTAGGCCAGTGGAAGTACACTCCTAGGTAGAAGCTTGAGCATATATGTTGTGTATGGTTTCTGCCCATCGTTTCTCATCTTTTGGTACCCTTTGAGGGTTTTCTTGTCATGTTTAGTTCTTGAACTCTTGAACTATGAACCCTAATAATGAACTTGAAGTAAGTTGTGGGATTGACCTTGTATATTCAGTCATCTATGATGACCTCATGTTGTACCCCAAGAGTGTTTCAATTATCATATCCCAGAGGTGGTAGTCCATAGGCTACCAGTGGATCCTATATCCATGGCAGTTGTGGAACAAACTGCTACACAGAATGTAGTTGCAGATGCACAGTTCCATGAAGTCTTTATGAGGTTCAGGAAAACCTTTCAGGGAGCACCATACCTTCCCATGTCTATGGTGGAGATGACACGAGTGTTCCAGCAGAATCATCTACCCATGTTTTTAGGGGATTGTGGACCACAAGATGTAGAGGCCAATAAATAGGTCATCTGTAACACCCCAAGATTTCTTAGTGTGTTATTTCTTCAAAATAATTCAATAACTTGCACTACACGCAACACCGAGTTAAAGCGCACCATGACTTACCAAACTAGCCGTTATGAATAGTAATACCTAATTTTTGAAATTTTATAAATTCTATCTCTCAAAATGGACTTCATTTTTGGATTCGGGATATCAAAATTAGCCTAGGGTGATATTTTGGTACTTTTCAGATAACTTTAATATTTTGATGAATAGTGAAAATTACTAAATTTTAATTAAAAACATCTTTTTTAATCAAAATATTTAATAGTGATAAGTTATGAATTTAAGTGGTTTTAAATTATAATTAGAATATATTTTTACCATTTTATTCAATGGTGTTCATTATAATTAATTTCACTTTGAAATTGGACCTAAACAATTGTCAATCTTTTGATATATATTGTTTCTTAAAAACATGTTATTTGTTGTGACAGCAGAAATTAATTATAAAATTAATTAATGCAACTTATATGTTTGGAATTTTTTAAAATAGACATCATTTTTGAATTCGGAATATCAATTATAGCTTAGGGTGAAATTTTGGCATTGTTCTGAAAAACTTCAATTTTTGATGAATAGTGAAACTACTAAGTGGTAGTTAAAAAACTGAATTTTTCATAAAACATAATTTTAACACTTCTGTGAATGGAATTTCGAAAATCCGAGAGACACGGTTAATATCAAGAAGTAAAATGTGGTTCAATGAGATGAAAATAATTTTTGGTGAATAGTAACTTTTTTACTTTTATTTACCACGGTTAAAAGTAAATAGGGTAATTAAGGGTAAAAATGATATTAATATTACCCAAACACATGTCCTAATTCTATTGGAAAAGTGTATCTCGACCAAAACAACCTTAGGAATAAAATATTATCATTTAGATCCACTTGGATTAGATTAGGACATTTATTATTATTTAATTCAAAGAAGAGTTAAAAGAATTCAAATGGAAGTTTATTTACTAAAACATTTTTAATATAGGGATACATAAAAGATAAATTCGATTATAAATATTAATTATAAAGCTAAAACGATTTCATACATAATGATATTTTATTTATAATTTTTAGACATTATATAATTTAATCTATTAATGACACAATGATGATGCAGTAATTACAATATTAGTAAAAAATAAAAATAACTGATATTATAAATACCCAAATAAATATAATTGGAGACTTTTATTTAATTACACTAATTTTCTAGGATAATATGATATGTTAGTATTGACTTAAGTAACTTTGGTCGAGGTAATCATTCTGTTATGAGTTTCAAAAAAATCAACTATTGAATAGTGTCAAAATTGACATAAAAGAGTTTTTAAAAGAAATATTATATTATTAATCGATATTAAATTCATAAAAATCTAAGGTTCGAAAAAGATACTTATATAATGATAGGTGTATCATTAATGGACCACTTGAGGGTCATTTGGATGTATATAGTATGTTTATTAACTATATAATATAAAAATACAAAGTGACATGGTAAATGTCAACCTAATTAACTAAGAGTTAAAACTAAAAGATAAGGTTAATATAGTAACCCAAACCTGTCTAAATTCTATTGGTTGAATGGTTTTCTACCTATCTCCACCTTAACCTTTGAATAATCAACATTATAGCCATTATAAAACGAATATGAATTTATTATAAATTAATATTTCTAGCTTTTCCAAAGGTTCCCCTCACCCCTCTTATAAAAGGGAACTCTCCATTATCATTACTTCACACCTTAAAAGCCTTTTGGTTCGGCCAAACCCTGCCCAAATACTCTCTAAATTTCCCTCAAGAAAACCTAGAGTCCTTACTTTGATCCGAAATCCAACCTAAGGAGCCCTTTTGATCAAATCAAAAGGAAGAACCCAAAGAAGAGGTAATTTTTTCACCACCATTTTTCAAATTCATTTCTTCTTCCACTTATTTTTTCTTTGTTATTACCACTAAAAAATAATAACTCCAGTATCTTATATATATTGTGATGTTATTATAAATATGTTACAACCATATTCAGTATTCTATCCACCCTTTGAATAACATGTCACCATACGTGCGTACGTACGGCTTACCGTCTCCACGTTGTGGTGTAATTGTTATTCAATATATTATTATTTGGATGGGTATAATAATGATGTGTAACTCATATAAATAATAAATATAACATGATAATGATTCTTTATATATTATATACTATCCAATTATATATTATTTTAATATCAAAATAATGATATTGCCGCTCGTGCGTACGTACGGACTACCGTCTCCACGAACGCGGTGAGATTGATTCTTCATCGTATCCATTCAAGTATAATTATCATTTGATGATTTAAAAATAATTTTTAAGGACTTGATATCATTCTGGATATGAATATGATACAACCTATCCATTAAAAACATGGCTTACGTAACAAAACATATAAAATAAAACGAGAAAGTTATCACCCGAAACGATGATAATACTAAGATATTATTAACAAAGCAATGTTAAAAGATCATATATGATATCATATTAATATATATGATTCTTGTATAATTTAATAACAATTATTTCCCCATTATAAATGAGGTTAACCTACCCTCAACCAAGGAAAAGTACAAGGTAATGGTTATTTCACAATCTCTTCATTATCCGAGGTTGTTTATACGTAATAATCTACTGGGATCTCTTTATCATCCACATCCATGTTTCTTAAAAATGTATTTCAAAACATTTTTACTATTTAAAAGAATATGGGTAAAAGTAATTTATACCCTTGTTTTAATTTTTATAAGAGGTTTATAAAGGAATCTTTTCGTCGTTTTCCAAACAAGGTGCTTTTATCTTTTTCGACATAATTCAGGTAAGAATGTTTTTTTAACTTATACGGCGGGTACGGCTATCTTCCGCCATTATAAAATGGTCAAAGCTTCCCTTACAAGCTTATAAGAATATTTTCAAATAAAATTTTTTATTTTATAAATATATGACTCTTAAATTATTTCAAAAAGAAAGAGTTATTTCTCTAAAAAGAGTTTTGATTTCATCTATGTCAACATCCTTTGATGGATTTTACGCTTATTTGAAGTTGATTTATTATAATACAAAACTTTTATATTGTATTGAAGGTTTTGTGAAATGTTTGACTGTAGATGTGTTATTTTTATACCATTCATGTTTTATGGATGAAGTATTTACATTTCGTATGCTATTTTTAATACAAATGTTTATGTTATGTTTAAACCTTTTCATATGGGAATGCATTGGACTTAATATGTGACGGGTGGAGCCCGCTATAGCTCCTTGATGAATCGGTAGGTCTCATGAGACAAACTAGTGTCTTGGAACAAGTCCTTGACAAAATCTTATTTGTAGTCTTGGCACGAGGCCTTGGCTATGTGGTTATGATAGTCTGGCATTATGCATTCCATCATTATGAAAGTGGTTATTGATATTGCATGTGATTATTCGATTAGTATAATATCCATGTGATTAAGTAAATGGAATTATTTAATTTTTTCCATACTATGTTGAAGTTTAAGTTTAAAAGGCTTTTGTTTTAGTTATACATTACCTTAAATGTTTATTCTTATTTATGAAAGTTTCTGCTTTATTGTTATCCTTACTGGGCATTTGAGCTCACCCCTTTTCTATGTTTTATTTTTCCCAGGGTATGAAGAAGTAAATTATGAATGACCTGTAGGGATAGTATGAGGGGATAGGAGTGTGGTCTATGAAGAAAATATGTTGTTATAGTTTTCGTTTTTATGTTTTAATGTAAGACTTATGAATATATCTAGTTTTTACTAGGCTACTAAACCAATTGGTCTTTCGAGATTTGATCTTTCTTGTGTTCCTTCCAATGTTATGTAATAATGCACCGACTCTGGGTAATTGGGGTCGGGGCGTTACAGTTGATATCAGAGGAAGTTTAGTACAAACCTTAGAAGCTAGATTTAGATAAACTCTGATTATAGCACATAGACCTAAGATGAACTTTGAGGATTAGTATAAAAGAACTTCCTATAATTTTGGTATTGTAGTGATTTTGTGAGTTTTCCGAGCAATACATCCCTGTCTGGATACGAGCAGGTAGAGGCGGCTCTGGCACAGATGTACCTAGGGGTAAAACTCGAAAACACCTCTTTGAGCTAGACTCGAACGGGGACTAGTGCACGACAACGGGCCTTGCTGCACTCTTGGTTACGACACTCCCAGGGGATATGCTTAAGATAATTCAATTTTCTTTACAAACCATTATGAAGGGTTTATGAGTATATACTTCCTCAAAGGATACATTTTTAGGATTATGGATTATATCCATAAACTATTTAATTTATGTTATGTGTTTTAAAAGTTTTTGATTAGGTATTGTTATTCATAAACTAATCTAGTGTATGCCATTGTTTAGAAATGGTTCCCAGTAGAAGGAATGAGAACTCCAGCAATGCACATGATACAAAGAGAAAGAAGGATAATATATTTCATGGTTTTAAGCTAGAATTTATAAGAGAAATAGTCTCACATGTATTATAATCATATGAAGAAATAATATCATGTGTTGATAAGATAAGTAAAGAGTTTACTGAGTCCTATGGATTTGAAGGGAAGCAAGAGAAGAAAAGGATGGAAGAGAGAAAGATGGATAAAGGGAAGAGGGAAAAGACGAATTTTCCTATATGTGATAATTGTGGAAAGAAACACCCTGGAACTTGCCTGAAAGGAATGGGAGTTTTTTATAAGTGTGGAAGAAAAGGGCAGAAAGTACGTGACTCCAATGGTAAGAAAATTGTTTCAAATGTACAATGCTTCATTTGCAAGAAGTTTGGACACTACGCGAACCTATGTCTCAGTCATCAGACTATGCCGCAAATGATGCTATTGGATAATAATCAAGTTATGATACTACCAAAGATGAAGAGGAATTATTAGAGATATTGTGTTGATTATGTCATTTGAGTGTTGTATCAACAATGTACTTGTTATGGAGTATATAAGGATTTTACTGCAGTACTATTTCATTATGGACTTGAGATTGTGTGGAACAAAGAAAAGTGACTCAATAGCAGGATAAATTTTTGGAAAATATATGGTTGAGAGAATGATAAACCATAATATAGTTCTGATACCGAGGTTGTGATTTTGGAATAATACATGATTGATTTGGATAAATTATATTGGATATTCTTGACTACCTTGAAACTGATTAATGATTTGTATATTCCATCATTGTTGGGGTTTACAACATTTTTGGAATGAAGGAGTATATCCATTTTTATTTAAGGAATAAGGGATCATGAATGTAATCAATAAGGTTTTATGGGAATTCAGGATGTTGCAATGTTATAAAATAATACATGATGAAGGTGTTCACATGTTATTACGTATCAAAAAGGATCTTCATTTTTGGACTAAAGCATTTTGGATTGTTCTAGTTTGGATTATTTTTGGATTTCCATAAAAGGACAACCCGGAGGTTGGGCGGCAACCCGTCACGCTCGGCAAGGCTGCGAGACTTGAACCCACAACCGAACGGTGACAATGGTGTATCACCTACCACTGGCCCACATAATGTTCGGGATTAAATAATGTAGTTTTTTTAAAAGCTCTGGTATATGAATTATAAATTCATTTTTAACCCTATATGATTACGATAAATAGATTATTTTTTACTTGAATTATGTTTTGGGGTGAAAGATGAGTTTGTTGTAGAAATTTATTAGTGGATATAACTCTAATTATAAAGTAAGTATATCTCCTCATGATCTTATCCAGTCTCATAAATAAATTCTTCAACATCAAGAAAAGGAACATAGAACAAAAATCTTATCCTAGATGGTACCTTAAATCATCACTAATTTATGGCTTTGGGATTTTGACCTTTTCATAGCCATGTTCTCTACCACTCTACATCAGATAATTGATGGTTATATTTCTCTTCCATATCCATATTTTCCTACATGGATCCCTAGTATGTGTTATTTTCGGTAATCTTCATACTTTCCACTCTTTATTTTAAATAGAGGCCTCATTAATTCATTTTTCGATGTGGGATTTCAACTAAGATATTTTGAAATGTCAAAAATGTGTTATCCTAATACCTTATGTTTTGTTGAACTATGATATTTTAAATCATCATAGATTGATGAATTTAAGGACCTCAATTTTAAACTTGCTTGTGATTGATGACCTCAGTCACCACCTATAAATATTTACGTTTTTCCTCCAATTATATGTCTCTAATTGCCACAAATTTTCTCCTAATCGAGATCATAATTTGGTGGTGACCCTTTCATTTCTCGTTTCCTCATATTAAGACTAAATTTTAGTAACCCAATTTCTGATGTGGGTTTTCTCACAAAGATATTTTTTATTTTCAACCTTTTATTTTCGAAGAAAAATTTCAAATATTGAGGACACAATTTATTGAAGTAGGGGAGAATGTAACACCCCAAGATTTCATAGTGTGTTATTTCTTCAAAATAATTCAATAACTTTCACTACACGCAACACCGAGTTAAAGCGCACCATGACTTACCAAACTAGCCGTTATGAATAGTAATACCTACTTTTTGAAATTTTATAAATTCTATCTCTCAAAATGGACTTCATTGTTGGATTCAGAATATCAAAATTAGCCTAGGGTGAAATTTTGGTACATTTTGGATAACTTTAATATTTTGATGAATAGTGAAAATTACTAAATTTTAATTAAAAAAATGTTTTTAATCAAAATTATTAATAGTGATAAATTATGAATTTGAGTGGTTTTAAAGTATAATTAGAATATATTTTTACCATTTTATCCATTGGTGTTCGTTATAATTAAATTCACTTTGAAATTGGACCTAAACAATTGTCAATCTTTTGATATATATTGTTTCTTAAAAACACGCTATTTGTTGTGACAGCGGGAATTAATTATAAAATTAATTAATGAAACTTATATATTTCGAATTTTGTAAAATAGGCATCATTTTTGTATTCGGAATATCAATTATAGATTAGGGTGAAATTTTTTCATTGTTCTGAAAAACATCACTTTTTGATGAATAGTGAAACTACTAAGTGGTAGTTAAAAAAACTAAATTTTTCATAAAACATAATTTTACCGCTTCTGTGAATGGAATTTCGAAAATCCGGGAGACAAGGTTAATATCAAGAAGTAAAATGTGGTCCAATGAGATGAAAATAATTTTTGGTGAATAGTAACTTCTTACTTTTATTTACCATGGTTAAAAGTAAATAGGGTAATTAAGGGTAAAAATGATATTAACATTACCCTAACACATGTACTAATTCTATTGGACAAGTTTATCTCGACAAAAACAAACCTTAGGAATAAAATATTATCATTTAGGTCCACTTGGATTAGATTAGGACAGTTATTATTATTTAATTCAAAGAAGAGTTAAAAGAGTTCAAATGAAAGTTTATTTACTAAAACATTTTTAATGTAGGGTTACACATAAGATAAATTCGATTATAAATATTAATTAGAAATATAAAACGATTTCCTACATAATTGATATTTTACTTATAATTTTTAGACATTAAATAAGTTAATCTATTTATGACACAATGATGATGTTGTAATTACAATATTAGTGAAAAATTAAAATAATTGATATTATAAATACCCAAATAAATATAATTGGAGACTTTTATTGAATTACACTAATTTTATAGGTTAATATGACATGTTAGGATTTATTTAATTAACTTTGGTCTAAGTAATCATTCTGTTATGAGTTTCACAAAAATCAACTATAGAATAGCGTCAAAATTGACATAAAAGAGTTTTAAAAAAAAATATTATATTATTAATTGATATTAAATTCTTAAAAATCTAAGGTTCGGCCAAGAGACTTATATAATGATTGGTGTATCATTAATGGACCACTTGGGGGTCTCTTGGATGTATATAGTATGTTTATTAACTATATAATATAAAAATACAAAGTGACATGGTAAATGTCAAACTAATTAACTAAGAGTTAAAACTAAAAGATAAGGTTAATATAGTAACCAAAACCTGTCTAAATTCTATTGGTTGAATGGTTTTCTACCTATACCCACCTTAACCTTTTAATAATCAACTTTGGATCCATTAGAAACTGAATATGAATTTATTATAAATTAATATTTCTAACTTTTCCAAAGGTGCCACTCACCCCTCTTATAAAAGGGCACTCCCCCTTCTCATTACTTCACTCCATAAAAGCCTTTTTGTTCGGCCAAACTCTGCCCAAATACTCTCTCAACTTCCCTCAATACAACCTAGAGGCATTAGTTTGATCATAAAGTCAACCTAAGGAGCCATTTTGATCAAATCAAAAGGAAGAACCCGAAGATGAGGTAATGTTTTCACCACCCATTTTCAAATTCATTTCTTCTTCCAATTCTTCTTTCTTTGTTATTACCATTCTAAAATAATAACTCCAGTATCTTATATATACTTTGATGTTATTATAAATATGGTACAACCATATTCAGTATTCTATCCACCCTTTGAATAACATGTCACCATACGTGCGTACGTACGGCTTACCGTCTCGACGTCGTGGTGTAATTGTTATTCAATATATTATTATTTCGATGGGTATAATAATGATTTGTAACTCATGTAAATAATAAATATAACATGATAATGATTCTGTATATATTATATACTATCCAATTATATATTATTTTAATATCAAAAGAATGATATTGTCGCTCGTGCGTACGTACGGACTACCGTCTCCATGAACGCGATGAGATTCGTTCTCCATCGTATCCATTCAAGTATAATTATCATTTGATGATTTAAAAATAATTTTTAAGGACTTGATATCATTCTGGATATGAATAAGATACAACCTATCCATTACAAACATGGCTTACGTAACAAAACATATAAAAGAAAATGAGTAAGTTAACACCCGAAATGACGATAATACTAAGATATTATTAACAAATCAATCATAAAAGATCATATATGATATCATATTAATATATAAGATTATTGTATAATTTAATAACAATTATTTCACCATTATACAGGAGTTTAACCTACCCTCAACCAAGTAAAAGTACAAGGTAAGGGTTATTTCACAGTCTCTACATTATCTGAGGTTATTTATACATAATAATCTACTGGGATCTCTTTATCATCCACATCCATGTTTCTTAAAAATGTATTTCGAAACATTTTTACTATTTAATAGAATATGGGTTAAAGTCGTTTATACCCTTGTTTGACTTTTTATAAGAGGATTATAAATGAATCTTTCAGTCGTTCTCCAAATAAGGTGCTTTTATCTTTTTCAACAAAATTAAGGTAAGAATGTTTTTTTAACTTATATGGCGGGTATGGCTATCTTCCACCGTTATAAAATTGTCGAAGCTTCCCTTACAATATTATAATAATATTTTCAAAGAAAATGTTTTATTTTATAAATATATGACTCTTAAATGATTTCAAAAAGAAAGAGATATTTCTCTAAAAAGAGTTTTGATTTCATCTATGTCAACATCCTTTGAGGGATTTTACGCTTATTTGAAGTTGATTTATTATGATACAAAACTTTTATATTGTATTGAAGGTTTTGTGATATGTTTGAATGTGGATGTGTTATTTTTATACCATTCATGGTTTATGGATGAAGTATTTACATTTCATATGCTAGTTTTAGTACAAATGTTTATGTTATGTTTAAACCTTTTCATATGGGAATGCATTGGACTTAATATGTGACAGGTGGAGCCCGTTATAGCTCCTCAATGCATCGGTAGGTCTCATGAGACAAACTAGTGTCTTGGCACAAGGCCTTGACAAAATATTATTTTTAGTCTTGGTAGGAGGCCTTTGCTATGTGGTTATGATAGTCTGGCATTATGCATTTCATCATTATGAAAGTGGTTATTGATATTGCATGTGAATATTCGATTAGTAGAATATCAATGTGAATAAGTAAATGGAATTATTTCATTTTTTCCATACTATGTTGAAGTTCATGTTTAAAAGGCTTTTGTTTCAGTTATACATTGCCTTAAATGTTTATTATTATTTATGAAAGTTTCCGCTTTATTTTTATCTTTACTGGGCATTTGAGCTCACCCCTTTTCTATGTTTTAGTTTTCCCACAGTATGAAGAAGTAAATTATGAATGACCTACAGGGATAGTATGAGGGGATAATATTGTGGTCTATGAAGAAAATATGTTATTGTAATTTTCGTTTTTATGTTGTAATGTAAGACTTATTAATATATCTAGTGTTTCCAAGGCTACTAAACCAATCGGTCTTTTGAGATTTGAACTTTCTTGTGATCATGCCAATGTTATGTAATAATGCACCAACTCTGGGTAACTGGGGTCGGGGCATTACAGTTGGTATCAGAGAAAGTTTAGTACAAACCTTGGAATCTAGATTTAGATAAACTCTGATTATAGCACGTAGACCTAAGATGAACTTTGAGGATTAGTATAGAAGAAATTCCTAGAATTTTTGTATTATAGAGATTTTATGAGTTTTCCAAGCAATACATCCCTGTCTGGATACGAGTAGGTAGAGGCGGATCTGGCACAGATGTACCTAGGGATAAAACCCGAAAACACCGCTTTGAGCTAGACTCGAACGGTAACTGGTACACAACAACGGGCCTTGCTGCACTCTTGGTTACGACACTTCCGGGGGATATGCTTAGGATAATTCTCATTTTCTTTACAAACCATTATGAAGGGTTTATGAGTATATAATTCCTCAAAGGAGTCATTTTTATGATTATGGATTATATCCATAAACTATTTAATTTATGTTATGTGTTTTACAAGTTTGCGATTAGGTATTGTTATTCATAAACTAATCTAGTGTATGCCATTGTTTAGAAATGGCGCCCAGTAGAAGGAATGAGAACTCCAGAAATGCACATGATACAAAGAGAAAGAAGGATCATATATTTCATGGTCTTAAGCCATAATTTATAAGAGAAATAGTCTTGCATGTATTATCATCATATGGAGAAATAATATCATGTGTTGATAAGATAAGTAAAGAGTTTATTGAGTCCTATGGATTTTATGGGAAGCAAGAGAAGAAAAATATAGAAGAGAGAAAGATGGATAAAGGGAAGGGGGAAAAGATGAATTTTTCCATATGTGATAACTGTGGAAAGAAACACCCTGAAACTTTCCTGAAAGGAATGGGAGTTTGTTATAAGTGTGGAAGAAAATGGAACAAAGTACGTGACTGCAAGGGTAAGAAAATGGTTTCAAATGTACAATGCTTCATTTGCAAGGAGTTTGGACACTACACAATCCTATGTCTCAGTCATCAGACTATGCTACAAATGATGCTATTGGATAATAATCAAGTTATGATACTACCACAGATTAAGAGTAATGATTAGAGTTCTTATTTTGATTATGTCATTTGAGTGTTGTATCAACAATGTACTTGTTATGGAGTATATAAGGATTGTACTGCAGTACTATTCCATTATGGACTTGAGATTGTGTGGAACAAAGAAAAGTGACTCAATAGCAGGATAAATTTTTGGAAAATATATGGTTGAGAGAATGATAAACCATAATATAGTTCTGATACCGAGGTAGTGATTTTGGAATAATACATGATTGATTTGGATAAATTATATTGGATATTCTTGACTACCTTGAAACTGATTAATGATTTGTATATTCTATCATTGTTGGGGTTTACAACATTTTTGGATTGAAGGATTATATCCATTATTATTTAAGGAATAAGGGATCATGAATGTAATCAATAAGGTTTTTGGTAATTCAGGATGTTGCAGTGTTATAAAATAATACATGATGAAGGTGTTCACATGTTATTACGCAGAAAAAAGGAACTTCATTTTTGGACTAAATCATTTTGGATAGTTCTAGTTTGGATTATTTTTGGATTTCCATAAAAGGACAACTCGGAGGTTGGGCGGCAACCCGTCGCGTCCAGCAAGGCCGCGAGACTTGAACCCACAACCGAAGGGCGACAAGGGTGTATCACCTACTACTGGCCCACATAATGTTCGGGATTAAATAATGTAGTTTTTTTAAAAGATCTGGTATATGAATTATAAATTCATTTTTAACCCTATACGATTAGGATATATAGAGTATTTTTGAGTTGTATTATGTTTTGGGGTGAAAGATGAGTTTGTGGTAGAAATTTATTAATGGATAAAACTCTAATTATAAAGTAAGTATATCTCCTCATGATCTTATCCAATCTCATAAATAAATTCCTCAACATCAAGAAAAGGAACTTAGAACAAAAATGTTATCCTAGATGGTACCTTAAATCATCACTAATTTATGGCTTTGGTATTGTTGGCCTTTTCATAGCCATGTTCTCTAGCACTCTCCATCAGATAATTGATGGTTAGATTTTTCTTCCATATCCATATTTTCCTACATGGATCCCTGGTATGGGTTATTTTTCGGTAATCTTCATACTTTCCACTCTTTATTTTAAATAGAGGCCTCATTAATTCATTTTTCGATGTGGGATTTCAACTAAGATACTTTGAAACATCAAAAATGTGTTATCCTAATACCTTATCTTTTGTTGAACCGATGATATTTTAAATCATCATAGATTGATGAATTTAAGGACCTCAATTTTAAACTTGTTTGTGATTGATGACCTCCATCACTACTTATAAATATTTACGTTTTCCTCCAATTATATGTCTCTAATTCCCACAAATGTTCTCCCAATCGAGATCATAATTTGGTGGTGACCCTTTCATTTCTCTTTTCTTCATATTAAGACTAAATTTTAGTAACCCAATTTATGATGTGGGTTTTCCCACAAAGATATTTTTTTATTTTCAACCTCTTATTTTCGAAGAACAATTTCAAATTGCGAGAACGCAATTTATTGAAGGAGGGGAGAATGTAACACCCCAAAATTTCATAATGTGTTATTTCTTCAAAATAATTCAATAACTTGCACTACACACAACACTGAGTTAAAGCGCACCATGACTTACCAAACTAGTCGTTATGAATAGTAATACCAAATTTTTGAAATATTATAAATTCTATCTCTCAAAATACAATTCATTTTTGGATTCGGAATATCAAAATTAGCCTAGGGTAAAATTTTGGTACTTTTTGGATAACTTTAATATTTTGATGAATATTGAAAATTACTAAATTTTAATTAAAAATAACTTTTTTAATCAAAATAATTAATAGTGATAAATTAGGAATTTTAGTGGTTTTAAAGTATAATTAGAATATATTTTTACCATTTTATCCAATGGTGTTCATTAGAATTAATTTCACTTTGAAATTGGACCTAAACAATTGTCAATCTTTTGATATATATTGTTTCTTAAAAACACGCTATTTGTTGTGACAGCGGGAATTAATTATAAAATTAATTAATGCAACTTATATGTTTGGAATTTTGTAAATTAGACATCATTTTTGAATTTGGAATATCAATTATAGCTTAGGGTGAAATTTTTTCATTGTTCTAAAAAACTTCAATTTTTGATGAATACTGAAACTACTAAGTGGTAGTTAAAAAAACAGAATTTTTCATAAAACTTAATTTTACCGCTTCTGTGAATGGAATTTTGAAAATCCGAGATACACGGTTAATATCAAGAAGTAAAATGTGGTTCAATGAGATGGAAATAAATTTTGGTGAATAGTAAATTTTTACTTTTATTTACCACGGTTAAAAGTAAATAGGGTAATTAAGGGTAAAAATGATATTAATATTACCCTAACACATGTCCTAATTCTATTGGACAAGTGTATCTCGACCAAAAAACTATCTTAGGAATAAAATATTATCATTTAGGTCCACTTGGATTAGATTAGGACAGTTATTATTATTTAATTCAAAGAAGAGTTAAAAGAGTTCAAATGAATGTTAATTTACTAAAACATTTTTAATATAGGGTTAAACATATGATAAATTAGATTATAAATATTAATTAGAAATATAAAACGATTTTCTACATAATAATATTTTATTTATAATTTTTAGACATTAAATAATTTAATCTATTTATGACACAATGATGATGCAGTAATTACAATATTAGTAACAAATTAAAATAATTGATATTATAAATACCCAAATAAATATAATTGGAGACTTTTATTGAATTATACTAATTTTCTAGGTTAATATTACATGTTATGATTGATTTAATTAACTTTGGTTGAAGTAATCATTCTGTTATGAGTTTCACAAAAATCAACTATTGAATAGTTTCAAAATTGACCTAAAAGAGTTTTTAAAACAAATATTATATTATTAATTGATATTAAATTTTTAAAAATCTAAGGTTCGGCCAAGAGACTTATATAATGATATTTGTATCATTAATGGACCACTTGGGGGTATCTTGGATGTATATAGGAAGTTTATTAACTATATAATATAAAAATACAAAGTGACATGGTAAATGTCAAACTAATTAACAAAGAGTTAAATCTAAAATACAAGGTTAATATAGTAACCCAAACCTGTCTAAATTCTATTGGTTGAATGTTTTTCGACTTATACCCACCTTAACCTTTTTATAATCAACTTTGAAGCCATTAGAAACCGAATATGAATTTATTATAAATTAATATTTCTAGCTTTTCCAAAGGTGCCCCTCACCCCTCTTATAAAAGGGAACTCCCCCTTATCATTACATCACACCTTCAAAACGTTTTGGTTTTGCCAAAATATGTTCAAATACTCTCTAAACGTCCCTCAATACTACCTAGAGGCCTTAGTTTGATCAGAAAGACAACCTAAAGAGCCCTTTTGATCAAATCAAAAGGAAGAACCCGAAGAAGACGTAATGTTTTCACCACCCTTTTTCAAATTCATTTCTTCTTCCACTTATTTTTTCTTTGTTATTACCATTCTAAAATAATAACTCTAGTATATTATATATACTGTGATGTTATTATAAATATGGTTCAACCATATTCAGTATTCTATCCACCCTTTGAATAACATGTCACCATATGTACGTACGTATGGCTTACAGTCTCCACGTCGTGGTGTAATTGTTATTCAATATATTATTATTTGGATGGGTATAATAATGATGTGTAACTCATGTAAATAATAAATATAACATGATAATGATTCTGTATATATGATATACTATCCAATTATATATTATTTTAATATCAAAAGAATGATATTGTTGCTCGTGCGTACGTACGAACTACCGTCTCCACGAACGCGATGAGATTCATTATCCATCATATCCATTCAAGTATAATTATCATTTGATGATTTAAAAATAATGTTTAAGGACTTAATATAATTCTGGATATGAATAAGATACAACATATCCATGACAAACATGGCTTACGTAACAAAACATATAAAAGAAAATGAGTAAGTTAACACCCGAAACGACGATAATACTAAGATATTATTAGCAAATAAATGTTAAAAGATCATATATGATATCATATTAATATATATGATTCTTGTATAATTTAATAAAAATTATTTTACCATTATACATGAGGTTAACCTACCCTCAACCAAGGAAAATTACAAGGTAAGGTTTATTTCACAATCTCTTCATTATCTGAGGTTGTTTATATGTAATAATCTACTGGGATCTCTTTATCATCCACATCCATGTTTCATAAAAATGTATTTCAAAACATTTTTACTATTTACAAGAATATGGGTTAAAGTCATTTATACTCTTGTTTGACTTTTTATAAGAGGTTTATAAAGGAATCTTTCTGTCGTTTTCCAAACAAGGTGCTTTTATCTTTTTCGACAAAATTAAGGTAAGAAGGTTTTTTTAACTTATACGGCGGGTACGGCTATCTTCCACTGTTTTAAAATTGTCGAAGCTTCCCTTACAAGATTATAAGAATATTTTCAAAGAAAATGTTTTATTTTATAAATATATGACTCTTAAATGATTTCAAAAAGACAGAGATATTTCTCTAAAAAGAGTTTTGATTTCATCTACGTCAACATACTTTGATGGATTTAACGCTTATTTGAAGTTGATTTATTATGATACAAAACTTTTATATTGTATTGAAGGTTTTGTGATATGTTTGACTGTGGATGTGTTATTTGTATACCATTCATGGTTTATGGATGAAGTATTTACATTTCATATGCTAGTTTTAATATGAATGTTTATGTTATGTTTAAACCTTTTCATATGGTAATGCATTGGACTTAATATGTGACGGGTGGAGCCCGCTATAACTCCTCAATGCATCAGTAGGTCTCATGAGACAAACTAGTGTCTTGCCACAAGGCCTTGACAAAATCTTATTTGTAGTCTTGGCACGAGGCCTTGGCTATGTGGTTATGATAGTCTTGCATTATGCATTCCATCATTATGAAAGTGGTTATAGATATTGCATGTGATAATTCGATTAGTAGAATATCCATGTGAATAAGTAAATGGAATTATTTCATTTTTTCCATACTATGTTGAAGTTCAAGTTTAAAAGGCTTTTGTTTTAGTTATACATTGCCTTAAATGTTTATTATTATTTATGAATGTTTCCACTTTATTGTTATCCTTACTGGGCATTTGATCTCACCCCTTTTCTATGTTTTATTTTTCCCAAGGTATGATGAAGTAAATTATGAATGACCTGCAGGGATAGTTTAAGGGGATAAGAGTGTGGTCTATGAAGAAAATATATTGTTGTAGTTTTCATTTTTATGTTTTAATGTAAGACTTATGAATATATCTAGTGTTTCCAAGGATACTACACCAATCAGTCTTTCGAGATTTGACCTTTCTTGTGATCATGCCAATGTTATGTAATAATGCACCGACTCTGGGTAACTGGGGTCGGGGCGTTACATCGTGTTATTGATCTTTGAGTATATGGAGACTTCTCTTTATTGGAGGTTCATGCTCTCTATATATCTGTTGCGTAATTCCTCCAAGAGATGGTGGGATGTTATCACTTAGATGGAACATTGTTAGTGTATAGCCATGGAATATTTTTAGACAGTCTTCTATGATTAATTATTTATAAATATGCTGACGTCTAATAAAGCCTAAGTGTTTATGCATCTCGAGTAGAGATATTTATCTGTTATTGATTACATGGACCTCTTTACTGAGCTCCAATGCATGGCACCTATTTTCATGGGTGAAGATTTGTCAAAGGATATGTGTTTTGAGGATACTCTTATGTACGAAACATGATCCTAGGTAAATATCTTACTGTTGATTAATGTATGTTCTATAGTGAATTAGGCACTGATTACGGAGCATAATCTGAGAGAATCTAGAGGTGAAATCCAGGGAATTTTTCCATCATGATATGGTACTATTTCGACAGGTAGTAGGAAGCATCGTCTGGAGACTTCTCACAGTGATTCTAGTAGTATAGAAATATATTATGATAGCCAAGTGAGGTGATACTAGTGTAGGATAATTAGTCATACAGGACCACATTTTCTGGGGGACCCTGTCGAGTGCCAATCTTGGGTAAAGATGGGCCATCTGGAGTGCTTCTGCAAGATGTTTGCAACAAAAATTGGTGAGAGAGGGTCTACACCAACTCTGCATTTAGGATTAGAGTCAATATCTTCTCAATAGTTAGGGAACTAGAATGAATTATAACATTAAGTCTAAGTTGGTGGTCATGGTCATGGTAGTCGGACCCCAGCTTCTCAATGATAGTAGGGTGGATCAGCTTAGGGTATCCTGGTAGGGTCACATGGTCATGGTACATGTCAGACATATGCATTCCAACAGACTTATTAAGAGCTCGATCATTCACCCTCAACTATAAGAGGTATTATTCTACTCACCTTTTTTTATCTTCTGCAATTTTTTATACAGAGGATTCATATAGTTTCATATTGTTTCTCATTGTGGAGATACTAGAACTCTATATTTTTACTTTTTATGATTTTATGATACTAGAAACTCAATTTGGGATTAGAACGACATGTTTGCACTAGTGAAAGGAGTTACCCCATGGGGTTGGGGGGTTTCACTTCCAATAGGATATATATGTATTAGAGATGATAGGTTTTGATGTCATTCTCGGAATGGATTGTTTTGTCTCTTTGATGAATTTGTTGATTTCTTTCACTGAAGGGTGAGTTTTACATAACTAGAGGGAAGATAATTTCAACACAAAGGTGAATGGGATGTCCAGGTGAGCTAAGTTGGACCCAAGCATTGTGGGATGGGTGGTATGATGGCCTAGATAGCAAGATTATATCTGGATGACTAGGGGACACATCAAGCATATTTCCCTCCGATGGTTGGTCATTTTTGGGATGTCTTCCTAGATGAATTTTCAGGTTTAACTTCAGTGAGAGAGGTAGATTTCTCTATTGAGCTAGTGCCAAGAGCTACACCGGTATCCCTTCCTTCTTACAGGATAGATACAATAGAGTTCCAAGAGCTCAAGGGGCAGCTAGAAGATTTGGAAGCTAAAGTTTTCATCCAACACAGTACTTATGCATGGGGTTCTCCGGTCCTTTTTTTCAGAAATGGTGGAGGGTACCATTATGATATGTGATTTATCATAAATTTAACCAGTTTATGGTCAAGAACCGGTATCCACTGCCCCAAATAGATGATCTCTTCGACTAGATCCATGGACCTTTTTTCTTTAAAATCAATTTGAGATCATGTTATCATCTTGTACGTGTTATATCATCAAAAATACCTTGATGATCCTTTCGAATTAGGTATGTGATATATTAGTATTTGGTCATGTCGTTCTGTCTCACAAACACGCATGCAGTCTTTATGGAAATGATTAACCCAGTTTTTTATCCCTAACTTGACTCATTCGTTGTGCTTTTAGTTGATGATATATTGGTGTATTCTCACAATCAACATGAACATGCCACACATCTTAAGATCATATAGAGTACTATGATAGAGCATCAGTTATATGCTAAGTTCACAAAGTTCCACTTCGGGATGGATCAGATTCACTTAATGGGTTGCATCATCTCAGAGACAGAAGTATCAGTGGACTGAGAGAAAGTGAGAGTAGTAGTTTCTTGGTATCAGTCCAAAAACATCTTTCAGGTGTGGAGTTTCTTAGGGTTAGTTGGTTACTATAGGAATTTCATACTAGATTTCTCACATTTAGAAACATCATTGATAGGACTGAGTAAAAATGGTGTAATTTATGGGAAGATTGACTTCATAATTGATACTGATTTTTCCAGAGTCAGTAAGGAGTTACACTGTGTACTGTGATGCATCATGTATTGGGAAAGGAGCAGTGCTTATGCACAGGTAATGAGTCATTGCATATAGGTCTCGGAATTTTAAGACACATGAGAGGAATTACCTGATGCACGACATTGAGTTAGCTTTGGTATTTCTTGATTTGCGTTGTTGGAGACATTACTTGTTTGGGGAGATTTTTTGGTGTACACAGACCACAAAAGGCTCAAGTACACCTTCACTCAGTGTGATCTGAATCTAAGGTAGTGAAGGGGGGATACCATTAGTCTTTCAACATAAAGCTTTCCTACACACCTGGGAATGGAAATTTAGTGGTTGATGCTTTTAGTAGGAGGACTCAAATATTGGAAGTGAAGCAGGCTAGTAGTGACTGGAAGATTATGGAATTATTCTTTGAGATACACTTAGAAGTTCACAATACGTAGGGATAGACATTTCCTTCATCCTTAGATGTTATCTCTACCCTAATAAACATAGTGAATATGAGGCCTCTTTCAGATTCCAAAGGCATATTTCTATGTGAGAGCATGTCAGGTGATAACCCTCATCCTGGTTGGATGGTTGGGGATGATGACATCTTTCATGTATATGGAAGTGTTTGGGTTCAGTGGATATATGTGAGGAGTTCTTGTGGGAGTTTCTTGCTTCATCTTGGGTAGTCCATCATGGGGTCACCAAGATGTACAATTACTTACTTCATCAGCATTGGTTGTCGAGCATGAAGAGAGAGGTAGCCAGTTTTGTTATGAGGTGTTCCACCTATTAGTAGGTGAAGGTAGAACATCCATGAATAGCTGGTATTTTACAGCATTTACCAATTATAAAGTGGAAATGTGATGATTTCGTGATAGATTTCATGACTAATTTACTAAGGTTTCCTAGAGGTTATGATTTTGTGTGGGTTGTTGTTGAAAGGCTTACGAATGTCGCCCATTTCTTGCGGATGAAGGAAACATTCGTTGTGGATGATCTCAGAAGGTTGTATATCTAAGAGATGGTATGACTATACGGGGCCCACAATATATTATTTTTTATAGGGATTCCCATTTTACATCTCATTTCTAGAAGATTTATTAGAGGGCGCTAGGTTTATATGTTCTTTTGAGTACAACATACCATCCTCAGACTGATGGTTAGTCTAAGCGTAATATACAGGTGCGAGAGGACATATTGCGAGCATGTGTCCTAGATTTTGGGGGCTCTTGGCGAAACCACATTCCCCTATTTCAATTCTCCTAAAATAATATTTATCATGTGATGATACATATAGATCCTTATGAGAATTTATATTGTAGGCCATTTATTTCACCCTTGGGCTGGTCGAAGGCAGGTGAAGCATTGATACTAGGATGGAATCTCTTGTTGGAGACTTCTGATCATGTATAGTTTATTCAAAAGTGAATGGAAACTAAAAAATCCTTTCCAAAATCATATGTCGATCACCAAAGATGACCTTTAGAGTTCAAGGTCAGGGATTGGGTTTTCTTGTGTGTTTCATGTAGGTTGGGACAGAGATAGATCAAGAGACAGGGTAAGTTTTCACTAAATATGTCGGGTTGTTTGAGATTCTAGAGATAGTTGGGTCATTTTCCTATTGGTTTTAGTTTCCTCATAGGTACAGATCCATACACAACGTCTTCCATGTTTCACAACTACACCACTATCACCTTGACCCATCTCATGTTTCTTAGCCTAAGGATCGTGAACTTCAGGTTGATGCATCCTTTGAGGAGCATCTGATACGTATAGTTAATAGGATCATGGAGGTTATTTAAGGTTGGTCGGTTCCTCTAGTATGAGTGCTATAGAAGAACGACCATTCATAGGATGAGAACTAGGAGTGGGAGGCTGACGTACTTGCTCAGTGGTCAGAGTTACTCTCATGTGCTTCTTCACAACCCTTGGAATGGAAATTCAAGGACGAATTATTTAAGGGGGAAGTTTGTAAGAACCCGATTCTTCCTTCAAGGTATGAATCTTTTCTTTTTAGGTTATTCTTAATTAAGTGGTGTAAAAATAAGGTTACATTCAATGTAACCCAGGTTTATGCCTTATAATTTGGGTTACACACTATATAATCCTAATACACGTTATGTAGTGGTCTGGACAGGAATCGTATGGAAACAGGCACTGCACAACATGCAGTTTTATGTACATTCCATGTACTCTTTTTTTTGTAAGTAATTCAGAAGAATTGTTTTGTTTAGACAGATAGAAACTCACCCCTTTATTCAACGAACAATTTACCTAGGTAATATGAGGATAGGGTGGCATCCAGTTTCATCGTCTGATCTCTGATTCTAACACGGTTGGATGCATTGGATTCCCCTCAGCGAGCACTCGATTCCTAATGATTCATTCTTCCTAATTTTCTCTCTTGTCCTAGTTATCAAACCTTGAGCGTTTATGCTTGTTTTTTAGATTTACTATATCTTAGGCTGAATTAGATGCTGACATTGGAGGAGGAGAGTCATAATAGCATGAGTAAGGTGTTCTTGTTCCTTTCATTAATTTTCAAGTTGAAAATATGTGTTAGAGTGTTGCTTACCCATTATTAGGGTGTATCCTTTAATGAATAGTGTCTATTTATATTTCTTATTTTTCAGGTAATTGATTCAATGTTTTAAATAATGTTTAGGGATTTTTACCATGATTAAGGGCCACCCCATTAGTGGGATTCTGGTGAATGACTGATTATGGTCGTTTATCCTAGGATTCCTCTGAGGCATGAATTAAATTCCCTTCATAGTTTTTCTAAAATGAATTTTATTAAATTATAATGCATGTAATAGTTTAATTTACATGTGTTTCTTATGAGATGAATTTCCCATGTTGGTTATTGATGTTAAATCCATGTAATATTTTAATTTACATGTGTTTCTTCTTATATAAAATGATAAAGGGGTAAATAGCCATGGGTGATCCATAGCCTTGGGTTAAAAGGAAAAGTCGCGCTCAAATGACTATTACACCTTATACCTTGTGTGAAAAATGGACTCGGTTAAAATAACATGGATGAAATCAATAGGTTATCATCATGTTATGTTGTGACCGAGCCATAGATGGAGTGGTTGGGATCATAGAGACTTTTATTTAAATATCAATAGAACCTTGAATCTAATAAGGGTTTCCAAGGAAGAGCACTATTGGAAACTATTTATATGTCATGAGTTGAAATTTAATTATAATTGAATATTGGAATGGAATGAATTATGGTGCTTCTTCCAAGACAAAGCACAATCTTGTATTCAGTCTTCCCTTACACTTGTTTATATAGCCTTCTGAGACATTTGATGTACATACTTTTATATGGGGATCATTGGGCTTAGGATGGATCTACAGACTTATATAATCCAATACAATTTAAATGTAAATGGACATGAAATTAATATAAATGAGAAACAGTTTTTGTAGGACATATTTCTTTTGAGTACTTCATGGTTTACTGCTTCCATTATTCCACATTTCATGTTATATATATTAACTGACAGATTGGCAAAGACCTTTGGTGGTTGGATACTGGGATTTGTTCTCACAACCTGTTTGGTCCATGATTTGGTCCCAATATGATTATATTGTTACAGGTGTTGATAAGGTAATTCACCCTTTTCTATGTATTTGATTTTCTGCTTAGGATAGGGAGATCATGTAATCAAGTTGAGGCTTGCGATGCTTCTGAGTTTCTTTTGTCTATTTTTTACATTTGGTAATTTATTATGTATTAATGAAAATGTAACCTATTTTGGTTGTTTTCCTAGAACGTGTGACATGCATCATCATCCTTTGTATGCTATGACATCTGGTTATTATATTTTTAGGATTATACCATTTACTTCTATTTCATAGTATTACTTCTTTCGCTATTGTGTTGTTATTGTTTCTTCTATGTTACACACCACCTATGAGGGCATAATTTCCCAAATACCACACCTAGTCCCTCACTTCTAGTCAGTAGCCTCTTGGGTTTAGGGAATTTTTCTTAAGGCCATGTGGCCAATAAGGTATGGGGATCCTTTGAGTGGAATCTCGATCTAGGACATTACAACGTGGTATTAGAGAATGTTCATTTCTTGTTTTACTTACTCTTTGGAGACATTAGAAAGTTATTGGAAGGAAATGCATTTTATTAATAAAATGTGCCTAGGAGTAGCTACCCCATGTATGGGGAAGATCCAATATTCCTCGAATTGAATTGTGATTTTTGGATTTTGAGTTTTTACAGTTTATTAGATTTCAGTTTGGGTGATGCACTTGTATTGTGATGTTATTATTGATGTCATTGTTGTACTATTTTGTTAAAACCTGATAAGATGAGGGTACCCAATCTCATGCATCATATAGGAACTTTTTAGAAATCCCATGCCATGCATTCCTGCCATTTTATATGGAGAGAATTATGGGTTTCATGTTGTTGTGATAGATACCATGATATATATGCCTACTATTGTGATATGTGTACTAGTATATGATGTGTTTTGAATTGGATGGAAGCCAAAAATTAATCCCAGAGGTGTATGGGACCTCTGGGATAAAAATTTATGGGATCTTGTTGTCATCTTAAATTGAATTTTTGTTATGATAATGCCCAAAATTAATTTTAAGGGAGTATGGGCCCCACATATTGGAATTTAGCATGACTTTGGTTTACTTTTTAAAAATGGGGGGTTTGGGAATGTTTCAGAGGTTTACTGTCTAGAATCCTAGACAACATGGTGTGTGGTTCTATGAACACACGCCATGTGTTCTTCTGTTTGGGAATAAAAACTTTTCTTAAGTACACAGAACGTAATATATGTACACTCTGTGTGGTAAATGACCATGTATCTGGCTATTTGAGAAGAAACAAGGAATAATAATGGTTTTGGAAAGTGCAGTCCATGTAATTTAGGTACACACCATGTAGTTTTACCCAGGTAGACCGCATGTGGCTTTGTCCATGAATAACTACATGGATAGGAGGAAAGACATGGGTACACACCATGTACCAATTTTACACATTATGTACATAGGATAGTTACACGCCTTGGCTAGTGGAAGTACCTACACGAGTAAGAGATTTTGGGTACACGCCATGTATGGATTCTACATGCCATGTAATCCTATTTTGGTAACCTTTGATGATTTTATTCTGATGTTTATTTCTTTCACTCTTCAACTTTGAGCCATGATAATTAACTTTAACTTAGGTTTCTTCTTGACCTTGTAGATTTGTGACTCCATGATGACCTCCAGTTCTGTACTAGGAGAGTGGAAATGATCATGTCCTAGAGGTCGTAGGCCATAGGCTACCAGTGGTTCCCCTAGACACTCCAGTTGTGATGCTAGCTATTATACTAGATATGGGTGCTAATTCACAGTTCTGTGAAGGATTTATAAGGTTCATGAAAATATTTTAAGGAGCCCCACACCCTGCCACATCTAAGAAATAGCTAACACAAGTGTTCAAATAATATCATCCACCCACGTTTTTGGGGGATAGCAAACCACAGGATATAGATTCAGGGATAGAGGCTATGTTATTGATCATTGAACATCTGTAGATGCTTCTTGAATATAAGGGCATGTTCACTATGTATATGTTGCATGATTCCACTAATAGATAGTGGATGTTACCACTCAGATGGAACGTCATCGGGATATGTCCTGGGAATATTTTCAAACAGTCTTGTATGATTACTTCAATCCCAGGACACTAAGGGCTGACAAATCCTGGATTTTTTTTGAATCTAGAGTAGGGAACTTTATCAGTTCAAGATTACTCGGCCTGCTTTACTGAGTTCTATGGCTTCTCACCTTTTCGGATGGGTGAAGATCTGTCAAAGGCTAGGCATTTTGAGGATGGTCTCAGGTACACCATCCAATCGCAAGAAAATATCTTCCATATGACTTCTATATCTACTATAGTGAATCAGGTGATGATTACTATGAGTAATATAAGGGAATTTGGAGGTGCGAGCGGTGGAAGTTTTCCACTGAGATCTGGTACTATTTCGAATGGTAGTAGGAAGTGTCATCTGGAGCATTATCACGGTGATTATAGTGGTCATGAAGTATCTTTAGGTATCCAAGTGAGGTGTTACCAGTGTGGAATAATTTGGTATACAAGACCACATTTTTTGATGGACCCAGTTAAGTGTCGATCTTGCTACAATATGGGCCATCTACAATGTTTCTTCAGGATGTTTACACCAGCATCTAGTGAGAGAGGGTCTGCATTGACTCTGCATTCAGGAGAAGGGTCATCAGCTTCTCACCAATTAGGGAACTGGAATGCATTAGGCCATTAAGGACGAGGTGGTGGTCATTTTTGTGGTATCTAGAACATAGGTTCTCAGAGACAGCTAATTGGATTAGCTCAGGGTAGCAAGGAAATGTGACCAGGCCATAGTACATGTCAGACTTATGCAGTGCAACAGACTCATTAAGAGCAGGATCCCGGAACCTCTACTATTAGATGTACTAGTCTAGTCACCTCTGTTTTATATTTTTCACTTTTTGATACATGGGATTCACATAGTTTCATATATGTTCCCATTGTGGAGATACTAGGGCTCTACATTTTTACTAATGATGATGTTATAATGCTAGACACTCTGTTAGGGATTAGAACGACATGTGTGTGTCATTGAAAGGAGTTCCCCCTTTAGTTTTTGGGGTTTCATTTTCTATGGGATATCTATTAATTAGATATGACAAGTTTTGATTTCTTTTTTTGAATGGACTGGTTTTCATCCTCTCAAGATTTTTTGATTGTTATCTCTATAAGGTGAGGTTTACATAACAAGGGGTGGATCATTTCAACACAATGGTGAATGGGATGTCCAAGTGAGCCGAGTTGGACCCAAGAATCATGGGTAGGGTGGGATGATAGAATAGATCTTAAGATTATATTAATATGACTAAGGGATGTTTCAATAATATTTCATTCTTGTGGTTGATTGTTTTAGGGAAGTCTTCTTGGAATACTTTTCAGTTTCACCTCTTGTGATAGTGGTAGAATTATGTATCAAGCTAGAGCCAGGATTTACACCGGTTTCCATTCCTCTATATAGGATGGCTATGATGGAGTTACAGGACCTCAATATGTAGCTAGAGGATTTGGAATCTAAGGGTTACATCCAACCCAGTAATTCTTCATTGGGTTTAGCATTCATTTTTGTGAAAAAGGTGGATAGTACCCTCAAGAGATGAGTGGATTATAAAAAATTGAACTAGTTGATGGTGAATAACTGGTATCCTCTACCATGAATAAATGATCTCTTAAACCAGCTCTGTGGAGCTTGTGTTTTCTCTAAAATCAATCTGATAACCATTTGTCATCAGCTGCATGTTTGATCATCATACATACCTCATATTGCCTTTCGGAGTAGGTATGGTCTGTCTGAGTATTTGGTCATGTCATTCAGTCTCACAAATGCACCTGCAGTCTTTATGGTACTGATAAACCAAGTGTTCCATCATTATCTTGAGTATTTCATCGTGGTTTTCTTGGATAATATCTTGTTTTATTCTCTCAATTGAAACAAACATGAAAACCATCTTGAGGCCATTTTTAGTACACTTAGAGAGCATCAGTTATATGCTATGATCACAAAGTTCCTCTTCTAGAAGGATCAGATTATCTTCTTGGGTAACATCATCTCATAGACAAGAGTATCAGTGGACCCAGATAAAGTGAAAGTATTAGTTTCCTAGGAGCATCCCAAGAATCTCTTTGAAGTTCGGAGTTTCTTTGGGTTAGATGGTTACTACAAGAATTTCATACAGGATTTCTCATGTTTAGTGGTGCCATTGATGGCCTGACTAAAAAAGGGTACAATTTATGTATGGGAAGATTCCTATGATACAAGATTTCAGGAGCTGAAAGGGAGATTTACTTCAGTGACAATTCTGATTTTTACAGATTCGGGAAGGAGTTACACTATGTACTATAATGCATCAGGTATCGGGCTAGGAGGAGTACTTATGCTGGGGGAATGATTCATTGTGTATAGGTCTCAGTAGTTGAATCCAAATGAGATGAATTTCATGATGCATGATCTCAAGTTAGCTGTGATATTTCTTGATTTTCACTTTTGGATACATTGCTTGTTTGGAGATCTTTTTTTGTGTACACAACCCATAAAAGCCTCAAGTACAACTTCAATAAACATGATCTAAATGTGACATAGAAAATTTGGGATGAATACATTAATTATTTCAACATCGAGCTTTCCTACAAGCCTAGGAAAGGAAATTCAGTGGCCAGTGCTTTGAGAAGGAGGACTCAAATACAGGTAGTGACGTAGGATAGTATCGAGTGGCAGTTGATTGTGTTATTCTCTGAGATATACTAATAGGTGAACAACGGGAAGTGACAACCATTTCATTCAACCTTAGTTATTTCCACTACCCTACTTAGAAGAGTGAAGATGAGGCCTCTATCAGATTCGGAAGGCCTAGTTCTATGGGAGAGTATATCAGGTGAGGACCCTTCTCCTGGTTAGATAGTAGGTGATGATGAGATCCTATATGTACATGGACGTTTTTTGTTCCAGTGGATATATTCAAGGAGTTCATGTGGGGGTTTCATGCTTCATCTTAGTTAGTACATCCCTAGGTAACCAAGAATACTTTGACTTACATCGAAGTATTGGTGGTCGAGTATAATTATAGAGGTAGTCATTTTTGTTACGAGGTGTTCCACTTATCAATAGGTGAATACAAAATATCAATCACCAGTTGGGATTTTATAGAAATTACCTATTACAAATTGTAAATGGGATGATTTCACAGGAAAAAAATTAACTGGTTTGATACAGTTTACTAGAGGTAACGATGATGTGTGGGTTTTTGTTTACAGGACTACAAAGGTCACTCATTTATTATCAATCAATGACACTTTTTGTGTGGATGATCTCGAAAGGTTGTATATCTGAGAGGTGCTATGACTACATGGGGTTCCATGCTCTATCATTTATTATAGGGATGCCCATTTTACATCTCATTTTTTTGACAGGGTTTTTAGATGGATCTTGATGCACAGGTGCTACTGAGCATAGCATACCACCCTTAGACTGATGGTCAGTCAGAACATACAATGAAGGCGCTAGAGGCCATGTTGCGAGCCTGTATCCAAGATTTTGGGGGCTCTTGGGAGAATCACATTCCCTTGGTTGAATTCACGTACAATAGTAGTTATCAGGAAATGATTAATATGGAACCTTATGAGGCTTTATACGATAGGCTATGTCAATCTCCCCTCCACTAGTTGGAGGCAGGTGGGGCAGCACAATTGAGACCGCGTCTCATGTAGGCAACTTCTGAGTAGGTCCAGTTGATTCAAAAGTCAATATACATTTTACAGTCTCTTCAGAAATTTTATGTTGGTCACTGTAGATCACCCATAGAGTTTGAGTTCAGGAATTTGGTTTTCTTTCATGTTTCACCGAGGATGGGACATAGGAGGATCATGATAGAGGGTAAGCTTTCCCTGAGATATGTCGGGCTGTTTGAGATTCTGGAGAGATTCTGGTCAGTTTCCTATCAGCTATAGTTGCATGAGAGTTACCAAACCGTGCAGGAAATCTTCCACATTTCTCATCTACACCGTTATCACCCAGCCTCAACTCATATTTTTCATCCTGAGAAGGTTGAACTTCTTGTTGATGCATCCATTGTGGAGAATCCAATATGTATAGTTGATAGGAGCATGAAGGTTATCCATGGCCGATAAGTTTATCTAGTACATGTGATATGGATGAATAATAGATTTCAAAATGAGACTTGGGACTATGAGGCTATCATATGAACTCAGTGGCTAGAGTTATTCTTAGGTGCTTCTTCACCACCCTTGGAAAGGAAATACAGGGATGAATTACTTTAAGGGTGAAGTTTGTAAGTACCTGGTTCATCCTTCGAGGTATGAATCTTATCTTTTTGTGTTGTGCTTAAGTAAGTGGATGAAAAATTTGGTTCTATGCCATGTAAACTATGTTCACACCGTGTAATTAGGGTTACACACCGTGTAATCTAGATACATTCCATGTAGTGGTCTATGCAGAAACCATATGGAAACAGGAACAACATAGTGTGTAGTTTCACGTATAGGATATGTACATTTTTGTGTGTGTTAAAATAGGAAGTAGCATAGTTTTTCTTAGACAGATAGAGACTCACCCCTTTGATCAAAGAACAGTGTGCCCAAGTGATCTGAGGATATGGTGGCCTCCCATTTCATCATCTGTTCTCTGATTCGAACACAATTTGATGCATTGGATTTCCAACAATGATCTATCAATCCCCATTGATCCATTCTTCATGATCTCTTCTCTATTACTAGTTATCAAACCATGGTCATTTATTCTCATTTTTTAGATCTACTTAGTTCTAGTTTGAACTAGAGGTGGGTACATGACAAGGAGAGTCATACTATCATGAGGTAGGTGATCTCATGTGTTTCTATAATTTTCATGTTGAATATATGTGTTAGAGTACCACACACCAATTATTAGGGTGTCTCTTTGAATGAATATTTTCTATTTTTATTGCCTATTGTTTTTAGGTAAATGATTAAGGGTTTTAATGTATGATTAGTTTTTCTTACCTTTATTAAGGGCCAAACCATGGGTGTATTTCTTGTGAATGATAGTTTATGGACATTTGGCCTAGGATTCCTATGAGGCATGCCTTAAATTCCCTTCTTGGGTTGTTTAAAATGACGTTGATTAAATGCTAAGCCATGTAATAGTTTAATTTACATGTGTTTCTTATGATATAATCTTCCCATGTGATTTATTTACATCAAATCCATTTAATAGTTTAATTTACATGTGTTTCTTATTATATAAAATGATAAATGGGTAAATAGAAATGGAAGATCCATAGCCTTGGGTTGAAAGGAAATATCAAGATTATATGACTATTACACCTTATACCTTTGGGGAACCATGAATCTATTTAAAGACTGTGGACTAACTCAAGAGGGTATCATCTAGCTATGTCCTGATCAAGCCACAGATGGAGTGGTCAGGATCATGGAGACATTTATTTAAATGACATGTGAACCCTGAATCTAATGAGGGATGCCAAGGATGGGATCTTCTGGTAACTTTTTATATGTCATTAGTTGACATTTACTTATAATTTAATATTTAAATAGATTGACTTATGATGTGTCTGCAAATCTAAAGCACAAGCTTTGATGCATTCATCACTTGCACTTGTTTTCATGGTATTTTGATACATCAGTTGTGTTTACTTTTATATGGGGATCATAAGGATTAAGATAGTTCTTGAGTCTTATAAAATTAAATGTATTTTAATTTAATTGAATGGTAAATAAATATGAAATAAATATTAATGAGAACCAATGATTGTAAGACTCTTTACTTTTGACTACTTCCTGGTTTATTACTTCTATTATTGAACACAACCTGTTATATATTTTCACTAATCGAATGAACAAAAACATTGGTGGTTTCCCAAGAGGATTTAGTATCACACCTTATTAGAGAAAAAATTTAGGACCAAGAATATTACATTGTTTTAGGTTTCAATAAGGGAAATATATATTCTCCAGGTACTTTATTTTCTATTTAGGAGTAGGAGAGCATGATTCCAAGATTATTCTTGCGATGATTCAAAGTTTTTTTAATCTATTTTATATCTTCAATACATGTATAATTAATTACTACAATGTGACCTTTTTTGGTTGTTTTCTTAGAACATGTGACATGTATCATCTTCCTTTGAATGCTATGACATCTGGTTGTCATATTATCAGTATTTATCTATTTACTTTTTTTTATTGGAATTATTTCTAACTCTATTTTATTGTTATTGTTTCTAGTGTGTTTCAATCTACCAATGAGGGAATAGTTTCCCAATTTTCACACCTTGTCCCTAGATGAAAGTTAGAAACCTATGGAATTTAGTTAAAAGTGATTGAGGCCATGTGGCCAACTGGGTATGGGGCACTGTTGAGTGGCATCTAGATCTGAGGCATTACAAAGTGGTATCAAAGCATGTTATTTTATGGTTTTCCTTACTGTTTGGTGACATTAGGTGGGGATATGAAGGAAAAGGAGTTCCGTAATAAATTGGGTCATGGAGTAGCTACCCCATGTATAGGGAAAAGAAAAATTCACTTGAATTGAATTGTCATTTTTTGATTTTGAGTTGTTACTATTGATTTGATTTCACCGTTGGGTGAAAAACGTGTGTTTTGTGGTTATTATTTATATCATTATGGTTCTATTTTGTTGCGACCTGATGAGATGATGGAATTTTCTAGATTTGGTGGCCTAGAACCAACTACTTTGTACTTTATTCATTAATAAATACCTAATCACATCATTACTGTTCTTTTATGTGACAATGCATGTGATAATGTCATAAGGAAATATTTTGTACTAAAAGGTCATAGCGGATCCCTACTATGATGATAACCCAAAAGTTCTATAACATAGTTCTTGAATATATGTTATGTGGCCGGATGATGTAATTTAAGGGACACAAATAATACATGCCATTAGGAGTGATGACTCATAAAACATTGAGGCACCTTCTCATGGTGTGTGCTCTTGGTAGTATCCATGAGGATATTATGAGAACGAGACCCACCAGAAGGAAATCCACATTTCATGGTTTCATTGGATGTTCCTAACTGTGGACATTCGATTGGTCCTTAGAATTTAAGATTATTATTAATGGGTATTACAACTCGTTCACTTAGATGTATTGACAAAAATTGTGAGGACACATAGTTCGCAGTAAGGTATGATTTGTTGGGTGTGTCACGAGTAATACTGAATTAATAGATAATGCGAGAAAGGATTTGTCCCTTCTGTTCCATAACGGAAGTAGATATCTTAGGCCCTTTGATGGAATTTATATAGCCTAAATAAATCCATTTCTGTGGTAAGGAATGGGCGAGATCAATTCTAGGAATTCAAATAATGAATAATCAATCACATGGGTTGATGGAACTAGCATGCAACCCTCATGATTTGATATATCGAGACAAAGGGATTACATTACACTGTAAGCATTCGTAAGAGTTTCCACATCATTGTGGTGTTAACTAATTTCATTATGGGTGCCTTGGCATGTTTCTAGATGCTAACCTTGGACTTTAGGTAGGCTCTGCTAAATTCCACTGAGAAAGAGGCCTAGAGGGTCACACACTATGTGTGTCCAAGTATCTCAGTTAAATATTAGTTTAACAAGTTGAATAAATATTATTCCTGAATTTGGTTTAATAATTATTCAAGAATGCATGATCTCATTTATTTTGACACTCGTTATTCGGGATAATATATTGTTGGAGAAATAATATATTTATTAGCGAGTATTGCAGTTATATTTATTTTATAAATAAATAGCCATTATGCAAGGTTTAATAAATGTGGTGGAGGAAATAAAGAAAAAATGATAAATAAAACGTACATGATGTGTATATTAATATATACACTCCATGTATTTTTTCTGGTAATTTATGAGAAAAAATATTATTTATTTAATTAAATAATATTAGGTATAATTCACTGCGCTCATGTCCAGTAATAATAATAGTCATCTTTTATTATTAGAAATGGGGTATTAATTATAATTAAATGAAATGAATAAATTCTTTTGGGTAATTAATTCATTATATTATTCTATGTAATTAAAATCCCCATTATATATTTCTCATTGGCCTTGACATTTTTGGGGTGTGCACAACGGATTTGGAAAAGCTCTCAAGCCAAGAGAGAATTATTTTTCCACCAAGAACCTCTCAAGCTACGAGAGAGAGAGAGAGAGAGAGAGAGATCCACCTCCATAGATACATGGAGCATGTGTGGATCATCACTAGAGGATTCCTACACATGGATTCTATGACACAATGATGGATCACATCGGATCGTGACCATAAACATCAAAGGAGATAGAATTCTATCAAGGTAATTCTTGTGTTTTAATTAAATTAATTATAACCAACATATGATGATCCTCTCTATGGTTCTGGGACTCCCTTATTTCTTTTTGTTCTTAGTTCTATTCTAAAGATCCGGAGTTTTATCATCGTTACATATCTCGAATTGATCATTGTTAATGTCAAAATTAAAGTTGGGGACACCCACCAACACGCTTCCACTACGCCCATAACCAACAAGTGGTATCAGAGGTGTCATATTGTTGATTATAATTATTTACTTTTTTGTTGGTTATTTACGCATTTAATAATTAAGTTATTTCAATTCAAGTTAATCATTATTTAAAAACTTCTTCTCAAGATATGTTCATCCTCTCTAATTTCTCGTTCACCTTACATAAATGTATTTTTCTTTTAATTTTGATTAAAATAAAATAGAGGATCTCATCCTGAGGTGCCAAATGTTCCTGGTTGTATAACACCATAATACACAGTGTGTATTCGAAAGTAAACATCATGTTTTCTAGGTTCAATGCATTTGACTGGTCCTCTAAATCAGGTCATGTAAATGGATCCTATATAAGTCTTTAAGACTCTGTGTGTTGACCAAGAATAGGTGGCACACGGTTTTCGAATTACACGCCATGTGGCCCATTGCACACGGCGTGTAGTCCCTTCAGGTTAGGGTTGGACCGTGTACCCCATAGACGGTTTTCCCAGATGGAAACTGTGTAACCTAGATACTACATGGCGTGTGTCCCACATAACACGTCATGTACTCCAAATATTTCCAAAGTATATTTGCACACCATTTTCCCGAGCCTGTAGTTCAGATAGACGGTGAACAAAAAGTACACACTGTGTAGTATGAACTACACGCCATTTACTAATCCAAATTACACAGATTATTAAAATTTATTATTATATTATACAAACCCTTGATATGTGTACCACAGTGCAAGTGTAAAGTTTAGGCACAACACGTGATAGGTGTTTTACATATATGTGTTTAATTTAACATCTGAGCAATATTCATTTCTACTCATTAGGTATTCATGAATGGTAATTCACCGGGTTTCCTCCAAGGTACAAGTAACACACAAAGATAATTTTAAATTAATTTATTTTTTTAAAATTATGATGGCTGTGAATATCAAGGAAATTCAGAAAAGGGATTAAGATAAAAGGATTGATTAATTAAATATAATTAATTTATTTGAGCATGATTTATCTTAAACAAGATCGATTAAATAATTGAATGCTAGTTTTATTTAGGCATAAATATCATTGCATGTATGGATTATCATGAGATAGACCAAGACCTTTGTATGTTAATGGTTTCTTTTAATTTATTTATTTAAATTAAATTTTTTGGCCTGCGAGCCTTCTGCTCATTAATATATAGGGCATGTGTGGCCAAAGTTTATTTTATGTAAAACCCCCTTTTTACCCCTCACCTGCGTGTAATATAAATTCATATGTAATGGATGGAGCTCCCAAGCTAGTGAAGGCGGCTCAAGTCAGGAGCCAAGGTGAAACCAATCCAAGGAGATATAATGGTGGACAGGTGGAAATCTGTAAACATGAACCCAAAATTTTCAAGATGTTTCTCCCCTAGGTCTTGGTTTAGTTTTTCAACCACTAGATAAACTAACCAATAGAACAAGCTCATTATCATACCACTTATTGTATTTCTTGTAGTTACATGGTTTATTTATTATGGGTGTGTTTTCACCATCACACAATTAATGAATTAAACAAGCATGCAAGATGGAACTAAAATAAAACCATCTTATGCGTAAATACTATCTTAGACATGGTTAATCACTTAAGTATATCCCACTTAATATTAAAAATCATGTAATAAAAGATAATAAATTTGCAATTAACATTTATGGATAACATCCCTCAAAGAAATATATAGTCGGTATAGCCTTCCATAATCTTGGTTAGAATCTAACCATAGTTCAAAGTGCTCGACCAACCCTAGTTGGGGTGCTTTCAATTATTTGGGAATTATAATATAATTTTTTTGGTTTTACTTGACTTGGTTTGCATCAGCGGTTGACTTCCACAGCAGGACATGGTGTGACCAAGAGGTAAAGGTTGGGTAAATCCAAAATAAAAGGATTTCATGATTGGGGAGTCCACTCAGCAGATCAAGGAGAGGCAAGGTAATGCAGTTGGAATTTGGAATGCCTGCCTAAAACCCTTAAATTTGCTTCACCAAGCCTAGTTGGGGTAATGAGAAGAGAAATATGGATTCTTTCCACTTGAATATTCAGGAAACAGAATATTCTGAAGTCAATGGTGAGGGCTATTGGATTTTGATAAAATAGTGGGAGACTAATAAGTATTAATTTATTTATCTACCTCAATTCAAACATGATAAAGTACTAAACCTTTTCTCATCTTGATTATTACAAACAGTGAGAAAAATTTCTTCAAACATATCATTGCAAACCATACTCGAGAAGGAAAACCTTCTCACTGGCACCAACTTCTAGGAATGGCAGAGGTGTTTACGTGGCATCCTTCACCAGGATAGGAAATTGTATGTGCTAGAAGATCCCATTACAGTTGCACCTAAAAAGAGGCCAGTGATGAGGAACTATCTCTCTATATAAAACATATGGATGATTCCACAGGTGTCCAATGTTTCATGATATCAGCCTTGTATAATGAGCTCTTGAAGCAACATGAAAACATGGACAGTTATAGCATGATGTCTCAACTTAAGGATCTATATCAATAGAAGGAGAGACAAGAGAGATATGAGATCTCCAACACTTTGTTTACATCTATGCACGGATATTGAGCACCAGTTGGGCCTCATGTATTCATAATTATTGGCTACATTGAACGGATAGAAATCTTAGGGATTAAGTTCACGGATGAGTTGCATACAGATCTCATCCTATAATCACTTCCTAACACCTTCTCTAGCTTTACTATCAACTATAACATGAGAAACAATAAGAAGAGTCTATCAGAACTTTTGACCTTAATTCGATAAGTAGATAATGACATGGGATGTCACAAACTCACAGTCCTTATGGTGAATAAGAAACGGAAGGACAAGGCAAAGGGGACAAAGAATTATAAATGGTTTGAAGCCCCCAAGCACCATCCCTCCAAGAAGGGTAAGATCCAAAGGCAGGGAAAGGAATGGGAGGTGGTTTGTTTTTCATGTGGAAAGCAAGGCCACTAAGAGAGGAACTGTACCCAGAAGCATGGGGATGCAAAATGTGTGTTCGTTATGGAGTGTAATCATTCCATTTCTATACATTGGTTATTAGATACAACTTGTGGGGCTCACACCTATATTCAAATTTAGTAACCACGTATATTTAGAGAGATTTATAGAGGAGAGGTTGATCATCGAGCTATAAATGGTGCAAGGCTGGCTGCGTTGGCCATTAGCGATTACCACCTTTCATTGCCAACATGGATGATTTTGGTTTTACATAACTATTATTATGTGCCTAGTGTTACCAAAAACATAATTTATGTATCATGTTTGGATATGGATGGATTTATTTTCATGTTTGGAAATAAGGGTAGCTTCTTTTGTAAGAACAAATTATGTTATGGAATGGCTCATTTAAATAATGGTTTGCATGTATTAAATTACAAAAACCATGTATTGGAAATATATAAAAAACAAACTTACATGACTCATTCATCACCTAATTGTGGCACCACCATCTCGGTCATGTAAACGAGAAGCGCTTGAAAAAGCTTGACCAAGATGGCTATTTAGACTCTACTGAGCTAAAACCACTTGATAGATGGAACACTTGTTTACAAGGTAAAATAACCAAGCCTTCTTTCGAATGATAGGGTGCAAGGGCCACATAGATTCTAGGATTGGTGCACATGGATGTGTGTGGACCACTTCCAGTAGAACCTATAGGTGGATATTCTTACTTCATTACTTTTAATGATTATTTGAGTAGATATGGCCATATCTAATTAATGAGGTATAATTCAGAGTCCTTAAATATATTTAAGGAATTCAATAATGAAGTAGAGAATAAGCTTGGTAAAAAGACAAAGAAGCTTAGATCGGATCGATGTGGAAAATATATGAACCAGGAGTTCATCGATCTTCTACGGGAGTTTGGGATTTTATCTCAGCTCACTCTTCCTTATACTCCACAGTGGAATGGTGTTAGTGAAAGGAGGAACCGCACCTTGTTGGACACAGTGAAGTTGATGATGAGTCATGTAGATCTTCCACTATCCTTTTGGTGATATGCATTACAAACTACAACATACACATTAAACTAAGAACCAACTAAGGCGAAAAATGGAATTCCCTTCAAGTTATAGAATAGAAAGAAACCCATTTTTTCACACACATGTGTATGAGGATGTGAGGAATTTTTAAGGCCCTCTCAGGCAACAAACTAGAACCTTAGGGCATGAGGTGTATCTTTATAGGATATCCCAAGTAAATGAAAGGATATTTCCTATATAACCCATCAGACAAGAAAGTGACTATCACCAGACAAGCCATCTTTCTTGAGAGGGATCACATCCCCAAAAAGGATAGTGGGAGAAAGATTGAATTAGATGAAGTTAATGCTCAAGATACATAGGATTTGGTACAGGAACAAGTTCCAAAGGCCCCCATGGAAGAGGTTCCAGAAAAACAAGTACTGCATATGAGCTCAAGAGAGGTAAGGGAACTAGAGAGATTTTTTTCCCTAGTTACTGAGGATGGTGAATCATTATTGTTGGACAATGATTAACCTCCCTCCTACAAAGAATCAGTAGAAATATCATAAGATGAAATATGGCTAGAAGCTATGAATTATGAGATGGAATTCATGTATCAGAACCATGTCTGGGTTCTGGTCGACGAGCTAGTTGATGTGAAGTATGTTGGATCCGAATGGGTATTCAAGATAAAACTAGACACAAAAGGTCAAGTTAGAACCTATAAAAAAATGATAGTGGCTAAAGGATTCAGATAGCATCAAGGAATTGACTATGTTGAAACCTTATCTCCAGTTTCCTTATTTAAATCCAAAAGAATCATACTTGCCATAACAACTTACCATGACTACGAGATTTGGAAGATGGATGTCAAAACAGCGTTCCATAATGGGAACCTTCTGGAAGATGTCTATATGACACAACCAGAATGGTTTGTGACACCAGGTGAATCCAAAAGGGTTTTCAAGTTACAGAGATCCATTTATGGATTAAATAAAGCATCTAGGTCATGGAACATTCGATTTGATGAAGCCATAAAGGAATTTGGTTTCATTAAGAATGAATGTCAGTCATGTGTTTATAAACGGTTTAATGGGAATGTGGTCATTATCCTAGTAGTATATGTTGACGACATATTTCTTATTAGAAATGATGTACCAGTATTAAAATAAGTTGAGGACTAGATAAACAAGTGGTTATCTATGAAGGACTTGGGTGAAGCGGCCTACATTCTAGGTATCAAGATCATTCTTGATAGATCCAATAGGATGCTTGGACTAAGTCAAGGTACATACATTTATCATATACTAAAGAGATTTAGTATGGAATAGTCCAAGAGGGGATTGGTTCCAGTGTCACATAGCCTACATATTTCTAAAAAAATGTTTCCTAAGACACAACTGGAGAAAGATATAATGAGTAATATCCCATACACTCTGGTAATATGATCCATCATGTATGCCATGTTATGTACTAGTATTGATGTTGCCTATGCACTAAGCATGGTAGGAAGATATCAAGAAGATCCAGGAGAACAGAATTGGATTGCTATTAAGACTATCCTTAAGTATCTGAGAAGAACTAAGGATATGTTCCTGGTGGGTGGAGGAGATGAGGAGCTTGTCATCAAAGGTTATGATGATGCTGGTTTTCAGACAAATCAGACCAATCTGATGTCGCAATCTGGACATGTTTTCTGTCTCAATGGAGGAGCTGTGAGCTGGAATAATTCAAAGCAACCAGTTCTCGCTGATTCTACAGTGGAGTCAAAATATATAGAGGCTTCTGATGTATCCAAGGAAGCCATATGGATTTGAAACATTTTCTTGGAGCTTAATGTTTTTCTTAGAAGTAAATATCATATCACATTGTATTGTGATAATACTACAGAGGTGGCTCTTTCAAAATAACTAAGGTCACATCAACAGAAAAAGCACATTCTCCAGAAGTATCACCTCTTGAGGTATTTCAATCAAAGGGTTGAAGTTTTAGTGAGCAGAGTTTCCACAGAAGAGAATGTGGCAGACCCCATGACTAAAGTCATATCTTAGTAGAATCTTGAATATCATGTGAAATCTAGCCGGTTAAGGGTTAATATTAGTTGGCTCTAGTCCAAGTGGGATTCTATTGGATTTTGTGGACTAGAACCAATTAATTTGTACTTTATTCATTAATAAATATCTTATCACATATTGATTTTTCTTCTGCATGACAATGCAAGTGATAATGTCCTAAGGATAGCTGTTTTACTAAAAGGTCATAGCGGATCCCAGCTACGATGAGAACCTGGAAGTGCTATAATACTGTTCTTGAATATATGTTCTATGGTCAGATGATGTTATTTGAGGGACACAAATAATACAGGCCATTAGGGGTGAGGACTCATAAAACATTGAGTCACATTCTCATGGTCGGCACCCTTAGTAATATCTAGGAGGATATTATGAGAACGAGACCCGCCAGTAGGAAATCCACATTTCATGGTGTCATTGGATGTTCTTAACTGTGGATGTGTGTATTGTTCCATAGAAATTAAGATTATTATTAATGGATATTACAACTCCAAAACATAGATGTATTGACGAAAACTATGATGACACACTATTTGCAGTGAGGTAGGATATGTTGGGTGCATCACAAGTAATATTGCATTAATAGATAATGCGAGAAAGAATTTTTCCCTTCTGTTCCATAACATAATTAGATATCTCAAGCCCTTTGATGGAATTTATATAGCCTAAATAAATCCATGGCCATGGTAAGGAATGGGAAAGTTCAATTCCGAGAATTCAAATAAAGAATAATCGATCACATGGGTTGATGGCACGAGCATGCAACCTGATTGATTTGAGATATCGAGAAAAAGGTATTTCATTACACAGTAAGCATTCGTATGAGGTGACACATCATTGCGGCATTAACTTCTTTCTCTATGGGTGCATTAGCATGTTTCTAGACAATAACCTTGGACTTTAGGCAGGCTCTGCCTAATGCCACTGAGAAAGAGGCATAGAGGGTCACACACTAAGTGTGTCTAAGTATCTCAGTTAAATATTAATTTAACAACTTGAATAAATATTATTCCCGACTATGGTTTAATAATTATTCAAGAATGCCTGATCACATTTATTTCAACGCTAGTTATTCTGTAGAATATATTTTTGGCAAAATAATATATTTATTAGTGAGTAATGCAGTAATATTTTTGTTAGAAATAAATAGACATTAATCAAGGTTTAATAAATGTAGGGGAGGAAATAAACAAAAAATGGGAAATAAAAAGTACACACCATGTATATTAATATATAGACACTGTGTATTTTTCTAGGAATTTATGAGAAATAATATTATTTATTTAATTAAATAATATTAGGTATAATTCACTGGGTTCATGTCAAGTAATAATAATAGTCAACTGTTATTATTAGACATGGGGTATTACTAATAATTAAATGAAATGAATAAATGATTTTGAGTAATTATTTCATTTTAATATTATATGTAATTAAAATATCAATTATATATTTCTCATTAGCCTAGCCATTTGTGGGGTCTTCACAACAGATTTGAAAAATCTCTCATGCCAAGAGAGAATTCTTTTTCTACCAATAACGCTCTCAAGCTACGAGAGAGAGATCCACCTCCACTGGATCAAGGAGATCGAAGGTGGGCATCACAAGGGAAGTCTCTACCATGATACCACCCATATATCCCTTCGGAAACATCCAGAGATACGTGGAGCACTTGTAGATAACTGGTAGAGGAATTCTACACTTGTATTCTACGACACAACAATGGATCACATCAGATCATGACCAGAAACATCAATGGAGAGATAATTCCATCAAGGTAATTCTTGTATTTTAATTAAATTAATTATAACCAACATATGATGATCCTCTCTATGGTTTTGAGACTCCATTTTTTCTTTTCATTCTTCATTATATTCTGAATACCCAGCATTTTATTATCATGACAGATCTCAGATTGATTGTTGTTAACATTAAAATTAAAGTTTGGTACACCCACCAATGTGCTTCCCCTGTGCCTGGAACCTACAGGCATTCCATCTCATGAATCATAAAGGGACTTTTTATAAAGAACGTCTCATGAATTCCTTCCAATACATTTAGAGGGAATTATTAATTGTATTTTTTTGCTATAGATAGCATGATAGTTATGTCTGCTGTTGTGATAGGTGTATTGGTATGTGTTTTGGTTCGTATTGGATGGATGCAAAACTTTAGTCCCTAAGGCGTATGTGCCCTCTTGGATCATAATTTTTTGGATCATTTCTTATCTTAAATTGAATTTTTGTTATGATATACTATGTATATGGATTCAAATCAATGATTTGTGGGGAGTATGGTCCCCCACAAATCGGAATTTGGCATACCTTTGGTTTTCATTTCAAAAAATGGGGTTCCAAAAAAGTTTCAAAGGTTTACTTTCCAGAAACCTAGATAACACGACATGTGGTTATATGAACATAGTCCATGTTTTATTCTATTCGAGAAGAAACACTTTTCTTATATACACATTGTGTACTATGTGTACATGTCATGTGTTAAATGATAGTGTATATGAATGTCTAAGAAGAAACCTAGAATAGTAACAGTTTTGGATAGTTCACATTGTGTACATAAGGTACACACCATGTAGTTTTACATAAGGAGACCCGATGTGGCTCTGTCCATGTAGAAGTACATGGCCAGGAGGAGAGACTTGAGTGCACACCATGTCTTGAGTCTTACAGGAAATGTACCTGGGAGGGTTACATGTTGAGGCCAGTGGAAGTACATGCCTTGGTAGGTTCTTGTGATTACATACCATGTGTGGTTTCTACACGTCGTGTACTCCTCTTTTGGTAACCTTTGAGGATTTTCTTCTCATATATTGTTCTTTTGCTCTTGAACTATGAAACATGATGATGAATGTGAACTGAGGTGTGTGCTAGATATTGTAGAGTCATGACTCCATGAAGACCTCTAGTTTTTTCACCAGGAGAGTGGCAATGATCATATCCCAAAGGGGGTAGGACATGGTGTACCGGTGGATACTCTAGTCATGCCAGTTTCAGCACCACCTGTTATATCATACGTAGGTCCTGATGTATAGTTCTGTGAAGGATTTATGACATTCATGAAAAACTTTCAGGGATCACCACACCCTATCACATCTATGGAAGAGATTACGTGAGTGTTCCAATAGCAGCATCCGCCCACATTGTTTGTGGATGGTGGACCATAGGTTGCAGAGTCATGGATAGAGGTCATGGTATCGATATTTGAGAAATAGAAGGCACCTCCTGAGTAGAAGTTCATGTTCACTACATATATGCTACATGATTTTTCCAAGAGATGGTGGGATTTTATCACTCAGATAGAACATCATCGTGATATGGCCTGGGATGATATTTAAATTGTCTTCTACGATTAATTATTTCTTAAGACACTTAGGGATAAAAAATCCTAGGAGTTTATGCAGCTGGAGAAGGGTTATTTTTTAGTTATGGATTACTCAATGTGATTTACTGAGCTCAATTGTTTCTCACCTATTCTTATGGGTGACGATCTGTCAAAGGCTAGGAATTATAGGATGGTCATCATAGGTAAATATCTTCAAGATGACTGCTATATTACTTATAGTGAATCAGGCATAGATTACTGATAATAATCTGAGGGAATATGGAGGTGTGAGCCAGGGCGGTTCAACACCAAGATCTGGTACAATTTCAACTGATTGAAGAAAGCATCGGTTGGAGCTTTCTTGCGGTGATTCTAGTAGTTAGGAAATAACTTCAGGTATCCATGTGAGGTTCTACTACTATGGTAGAATTAGACATAAAATACCACATTTTCTAATGGACCTAGTCAATTTCCGATCATGCAACAAGATGGGATAACTACAACGCATCTGCATGAAATTTCCACTAGAAGCTAATCAGAGATGGTCTGCACCAACTTTGTGTTCAGGATCAAGGTCAGTAGCTTCTCACAGGTCTAGGAATTTGAATGTATCAAGAAATTTAGGTTGAAGAGTTGGTCATGTCCATGGTATCAAAACACCAGGTTCTCAGTGACAATAGGGTGGATCAGCTTAGGGTAGCCAAGTAGGCCATGGTACAGGTCAGACTTATGCTGTGAAACAGACTCAGTAGGAGCATGATCCCAGAACCTTTACTATCATAGGTACTATTCTAGTTTCCTCTATATTATATTATAAACTTTTTGATATAGGGACTTCACATAGATTCATATATGTTCCCATTTTGGAGAGCCTTGAACTCTATATGTTTACTTCTTGATGATGTTATGATATTGGACACTCCATTTGGGATTTGAACGGAAGATGTAGGTCAGTTCCTTGAGTTCCCCCTTGAGGTTGGTGGGAGTCACTTCCTATCAAATATCTATGTATTCGAGATGAAATGTTTTGATGTAATTATCAGAATGGATAGGTTGGTCTCCTAGCAAGTCTTTTTCAATTGTTGTCATCATAGGGTGAGTTTTAAATTACCAAAGGTTAAATAATTTCAACACAAAGATTAATGGTATTTCTAGGTGAGATGAGCTGGACCCGAGCATCGTGGGTTGGGAGGGATGATAACCCAGGTCATGAGCATGTTTCTGGATGACCATGGGACACATCAGGTAGATTTCACTCTAGTGATTAATCATTTTAGGGATTTATTCTTGAAATACTTTTCAGGTTTACCTCTAGTGAGATAGGTAGAGTTCACTATCGAGCTAGTTCCAAGAGCTGCACTGGTATCTATTCCTCCTTACAGGATTGCTACAATGAAGTTTTTAGATATCAAAAGGCAGTTAAGGGATTTGGAAGCTAAGGGTTTAATTTGACCCAGTACTTCTACATGGGGTTCTTTGGTTCTTTTTTATAAAAAGGTGAATGGTACCCTTAGGCTATGTGAGGATTATTATAAATTGAACCAATTGACAGTTAAAAGTAAATATCCTCTACCATGAATAAATGATCTCTTAAACCTTCTACAAGGAGCTCATGTTTTCTCGAAAATAAATATGAGATCCAATTATCATAAGGTGCATGTTATATCATCATACATACCTCGGACAACCTTTCGGAGTAGTTATGGTCTGTATGATTATTTGGACATGCCTTTCAGTCTCACGAACACACCTGTAGTTTTTGTGGCTCTAAAGAACCGAGTGTTTCATCCTTATCATCAATCATTCATGGTGGTTTTTTTGGATTCTATATTGGTGTATTCTCATAATAAACTTGACCATGCCACACATCTTGAGATCATTTTGAGTACACTGAGCGAGAATCAGTCAGATGCTAAGCTCACAATATTCCACTTTTGGATGGTTGAGATTCACTTATTGGGTCACATAATCTAAGAGACAGGAGTATCATTGGACTCATATAAAGTAATATCTATTGTTTCATGGGAGTATCCCAAGAATGTACTTGTGGTGTGGAGTTTATTGGGGTTGGATGGTTACTATAGGAATTTCATATCAGATTTCTCAAATTTAGCAGCACTGTTGACGAGCCTGACTAAAAATGGTGTGAAGTATGTATGGTAAGATTTCTGTGAGACGATCTTTTGAGATTTGAAAGGGAGATTGACTTTGGTGCCAATACTGATTTTTCTAGAGCTGGGAAGGAGTTACATTGTACACTATGACGCACTAGGTATCCAACTAGGAGTAATGATTATGCAGGGGGAATGATTCATTGTTTATGGGTCTTGGAAGTTGAAGACACATGAGAAGAATTACCCAATGAAATATCTCTAGTTAGATGTGGTAGTTCATGATTTGTGTTGTTGTAGACATTACTTGTTTGGAGGGAATTTTTTGGTGTACATGAAACAAAAAATCCTCATGTACATTTTCACTCAGTGTGATCTAAATTAGAGGTAGTGAAAGTGGGGGAAATACCTTCAATAGTTCGACTTCATGCTTTTCTACACACATGAGAAATGAAATGTAGTGGCTAATTGTTTGATCAGGGGGACTCAAATGTTAAAATTGAAGCATTATAGTAGTTAGTGGAAGCTTATGGAATTAATTGTTGATGCAATTAAAGGTTCACAATAGGGAGGGACATGCATTTCTTTCATCCTTAGCTGTTACCTCTTCCCTACTGAACAAAGTGAAGATGAGGAAACTATTATATTCTGAAGTCCTAGTTCTAAAGGAGATTATGTCAGGTGAGGACCCTCCTCCTAGTTGGATGATTGTCAATGATGATATCCTACATTTAAAAGGATGTTTTTTGGGTTTTAGTGTATATACATGTGGAGTTGATGTTGGAGCTTCATGCTTCATCTTGGGTAGTACATCTTGGGATCACCAAGATGTACCGTGACATACGTCCTCAGTATTGGTGGCTGAGTATGAAGAGATAGGTAGCCGGTTTGGTTACGAGGTATTTGACCTATCAGCAGGTGAAGGCATAACATCAAGGACCGACTTGGGTTTTGCAGCTGTTATTATAAGGACCTTTCCTTATTACATTACATAATCTTGAATTTTAGTCATGTACCCACTTCCTTTATAAATGATTAAGTTATCAAGTTTATAAATTTCTAGAATTGGGATATAACACATACATAACATTCCACATTTATATAGATTGGATACTACAAAAATAGTACCGATTTCTCCCAAAATATAAAACATTCCGAATAAAAAATGTTTTCTTTGAAAAATCATCAAAAATCTAATTTGGATTCCTTATTTGTATTACACATCCTTATAACCTATGAAATTATTTAAAAACGTGGTATGATAAAAAAACATAGTAAGGGGTAAAAAATAAGAAAATAAAACATTAGTCCATGAATACTTGTAATGTATGAAATAATTTTAAAAAAGCATACTTGTCAACCATATAAACATACTTTGTGAAACTTGATACTTAAATTAAATTTCCACAAAACATATAGAACATAAATAGAACCATAAATTTATCTTGGGGCATTACATATATAATATTGTAACCCTCTTTGCTACATTATAATTTGTAACCCTCACGACTACCTTACAATTTATTTAACCATTATAGTTACACTTGGAGAAACCATATAGTTGACCTAAAACATAAAAATAACCAATGAATTAGAGGGATATATAGGTCCCAACTTCAAAATAAACAATTCCCATGAACCATAAGTCGATCATACAACATTAAAAATTTTATAAAAACATTCCTTTTGAATTTCCTAAAACAAAATTTTAAAATAGGTTTTTAAAAGAATAGTCCCTCATAAATATCATATAATTGAAGTGATATATAATATAGTGGATTTAATATATATATACACTATAAGTAAACATAATTTATCTTAATATAAACAAAATTAATCTCACAAACAATTCTAATACCACATAAAAAATGAAGTAGAATGTTAACCCAAAGAATGGAAATCGGGTAATGAATTCCCTTGCCTCGGGTTTTTCTTACATCAAACTCATTTAAACCTCCTTTATAATGGTTAAAATAGTGTCATTAATATCTTAAATAATTATATTCATCTTTAAAATACTTTATATGATCATTTCATTACATCATTTCACCCTTTAATTGTTACTATTTTTTTCCTTGCATTGTTTTGGGTACATTCTTTACATGATTTCCATGATCGGCTCATGATGGATATTATTATAGATTGGAAGTGATACTATAGAATTGGAATGATCTGGTATTTAAATATTTCTATAACCATTAATTATACCATTTATCATTTTTAATTCTGACATGAGGATGATTCATAAGTTAAATCATTACTCATATTTGTTTAGGTCATTTTGGCGATTCTTCGATCGTAAAGAAATAATTTTATTTTATAAATTAATAACATTTGTAAAAAATTATTATAGAACCTTATTGAAGATATAATACATATATTATAATATGGTTCGACCATAAAAATGGTTTCATGAACATTATTTAAGGAATTAAAATAAATTTAAATTTTATTGTCCACGATGTCGGTAAATCGACACATCACGCACGATGTTTTAATTTCTTGAATAAGTGGGATAGGAGAAGAAGTAGAATGGTGAGTCTTCCATAAACATGATGAAATAATGAGTATTTAAGATACTGGATAATTCATGACTCTTGGGTAAGGGAAGGTTAGTAAAGAAGAAGAACATAAAATAAAATGAAAAGAAAAGAAAGAAAACAAAAGAGGATGTTAACCTCTTGATATCTTCTCCATGAGATCCTTCTTAAGGCCTTTGGTTTTGTCCTTTTAGTGAGACATGAATCTATAGGACATGGGGAAGAGACTTGGAAGGAGTATTTCTAGAACACAGTTAAGGCTCAAGGCTTGAGGGGTGTGGGAGGAAGTGGGGAATGAGGGTGGCATTTATAATGGAGGAAAGGAGGTATTTTACATCATTTTAAACATTATTATAATAATTTTGCTCAAGACTATGAATAGTCTTAATTTATGTTCCCCAAAATAGTAATATTGGCATGTGAGGTCGAACCAAGTGGGATTACATAACATACGATGTCATAAATAGTGTATTTAACTGATAATTTAAATATAGGGTCATTTACCATATTTCACTATTCATAAAAATTCAAATGTTTCAGAAAAATCTCCAAAATTATCCCTAAACATTTTTCAATGTGTATAATTAGAAAATAAACTCAATTTATTTGAAAATAATTTTCAAAATATTATAAATTTAACTTTTAAATAAAATCATAATTTATAAAAAATAACAATTTTTTATCTACAACTCAATTTATATCACCTTGAAAAATTAATCAAGTTTCCATTATCTTAAAGCCTTAAGAAAATAAAATAATGATACAGTTTATTATTTATTAGGGTCATATTACTATTCATATTAATATTGATAAGTGTATGTTATTATGCACCAAAAAACAAGTTGGTCCTATCAGACTCCAAATAACTTACTGATCACAATTGTAGATAACTGTTTTTTGAAATTCAAAACATTGAATCGGACAAATTATGTTTAAATAATGGTTATAACTATCTAATTAAAACACAGATTCATGAATTTCAATTTTTTTAAAACCTTAGGGTGTTACATTTTCCATACCTTCTATAAATTGCATCCTCAAAAAAAATTTACTTATTAAATAAGTGAGGGTATCTTTCCTTCATATAATTTTTAGATTCCCTTGTTGGTTATTCAACCATTTAGTTTATCCAAAAAAACATTACCTGGTGGATTACCTTATTCTAAAATACTTGTTCCCTTCAATCAAGAATCTGAACTTGTTTCTATTCATTAAAAAGGTTCTCTTCCAGCTAAACTGCTTCAGGGCTCAAAACATGAGTTGAATCTGGAACATACTTTCTCAACATCAAAACTTGAATAAAATTGTGTACCTGATATAAATTCATAGGTAGAGCTACTCAGTAGTATACTTTTCCAACATTCTCTAGAATTTTGTAAGGTCCAATGAATCGTGGACTTAGCTTTCCTTTTTTACCAAAACACATAACACTTTTCCCTGGTGATATTCAATGAAAAACATGATCAACTACCTCCAATGAAACGTCTTAACTACTATTGTATGCATAACATTTCTACCTTCTCCGAGTTTTCCTCATGTGTTTCAGGATCATCTTCACTTTCTCAACCACTTCCTCTACTAATTCTTATCTCATCAACTTCCTTTCCCCAACTTCATCCCAAAAATCTGGAGTTCTACACCACTTCCCATTCAATTCCTCTAAAGGTTCCATCTTTATACTGGAATGGAAACTATTATTTTAAGAAAACTTCACTAATGAAAGGTGTTAAACCCAAATTTTATGGTAGTCCATTGAACAAGATCGAAGCATATCCTCCAAAGTATAAATTGTTTATTATGACAGGGCATCTGATTGAGGATGAATATTTGTACTAAAATTTAATTCTATGCCCAATGACATGTAAAGGCCCTTCCAAAAAATATAAGTGAACATGCGATCCCGGTCAGATATAATGGAAATAGGAACTCCATGTAACCTAAAAATCCCTTTGAGCTACAGTCGAGAAAGCTAATTCAAATGAATTATATCTCGCATAGAATGAAAATGTGAAGATTTTGTCATTCGATCAACAAAAACCCAAATCGCATTGTTACCTCAAGAATTATTAGGTAGTCCCACCACAAAGTCCATGGATAAATTCTCCCATTTCCAACTTGGCACTGGAAAAGGTTGAAGAATCCCCTTCGGTAATTTCCGCCCTACTTTAACCTATTGGCATGTCAAACATTTCATTGTAAAATCAGAAATATCTATTTTCATTCCTTCCCACCAATAATACTTCTGAAGGTATCTGTACATCTTAGTATTTCTAGGATGAACTAAAAATGGAAAACTATGAGCTTCACAAAACAAATCTTTCCTCAATTGAGAATCACAGGGCACACCCAATCTTTTACCAAATATTAAAACACAATCTTTATCAAGGTTAAATTCTAGAATCTAAACCATTTTTACTAATTCTACCTTTTTTGTAGCTCACGGTCTTCCATCTGAGCTTGCTTAATTATATATGATAATAATGACTACATTAAAACCTGAAACAAAATAGATGTATTTCCTACACCAAAAAATTCTAAGAAAAAATACATCAAATCATTAATCAAGAGATCATGTTCCAAACATAACATGGTAAATGATGCCTGATGTTTTAGACTAAAGGAATCTTCCACTTTGTTTTCTTTTCCTAGATGGTAATTGATCATGAAATTATAATACTTTATCAATTCAATACATATTCATTGCCTCATGTTTAATTCCTTCTGAGTGAATATATACTTCAGTCTTTTATGGTCTGTATATATTTGAAATTTCGCTCTGTATAAATGGTGCCTCCAAATTTTCAAATCAAAAACCAAAACTTCAAATTCAAGATCATGTGTGGGATAATTTAACTCATGGTTTTATAATTATATTGAAGTATAAACAATTACATGATCATTATACAATAGAACACAACCAAGTACCTTCAATGAAGCATGAAAAACTCACCATTTTGAGAAGGCAAGGCCAAAACTGGAGCATTCACCAATCTCTTCTTCAATTCCTGAAAAAAAAACATCGCATTCTTTTATCCAAACAAATTTAACCCCTTTTTGTTTCAACTTTTTTTGTGGGATAGATAATTGTGTAATGTTTTTAAAAAAAAATTTGTAACAACCTTCTAATCCAATAAAACTATGAATATCTGTAAACATTGTGGGTCTTGGCCATTCATCAACCACTTATTTTTGGAATTATCAATTCTTATTCCATTATTATTTAGAATTTTCCCTAAAAAATATTTTTCAACCAAAAAACACACTTTTTGAATTTTCCATATAGTTTTTTTCCTTTAAGGTTTGTAAAATAACCCTTGTACGTTTTTCATGCTCCTCTTTATTCTTAGAAGATGCCATAATGTCCTAAATAAACAAAACCACAAACATATCCATGAAATCATGAAATATTCTATTCCTAATATTCATGAATATATAATGTTCATAAGTTAACCCAAACAGAATAACAACAAATTAACAATGACCATATCTAGTATGAAGAGATATTTTTTGGATTTCATCCACCTTCACCTTTAACTGACGGTATTCAGATTTGAAGTCAATCTTGGAAAAGTACTCAAATCCCTAAAGATGATCAAATAATTCAGCGACATGAGGCAAAGGATACTTGTTTTTAATAGTGATGTTATTGAAAGATCTATAATCCATGCAAATTCTCATGGAACCATATTTTTTTAATGAAAAAAATTGGAGCACCCCATGGTGAAGTTCTAGGATGAATGAATCCTTTATCAAGAAAATACTACAACTAATTTTTCAATTAAATAAGTACCATTTGAGACATTATATATGGGGGTTTTGAAATTGTCTTAGCATCAGGAACTAAGTCAATTGCGAATTCAACTTCTTGATCAGGTATGAAACCGGGTAACTCAATAGGAAAAACATCAAGGTATTCATTTACCACTAGCACAACATTAATCTAAACATTTCCCTTATTTTCAACAATATGAGCATTGGAACTTAAATTTCCATTTTTCAACAGGTTCTAAACTTCTAGATATGTTATAAATTGTGTGGGTTCACTCTAGAATAAAAATTGAAACTCATTATGAAAAACAACTTCTATAGCTCAACATTCAATCTTAGAATGATATATTGAAAGTCAATCCATTCCCAGAATCACATCAAACTCTACTAATGTAAAAAAAAGGTTTAAGGTAAATTATTTCCACATACCACAAAATAAATATTCTTATAATTCCACTTTTATAAAATATTTCCCCCAAGTTTTTTAACAATAAGTTCCAGTCTTATAAGTTGAGGTGATATTTCGAATTTACCAGAAAATTCCTCATAAATAAAGGAATGTGTAAACCCTGTAGGAAACAAAACGTTAAAAAATTTGATTAAACAAACAAAGTACTTGATAAAACTTAATTGGATGTCCTAAAATATGTTGACATAGTTTCAAAACATCTTACTACACCTTCTTTCTTATATTCTGTATTTTATGCATTATTTGGATCTCTCTTTGGGCAGGCATTTGCATAAGGACCCATCTATCCACATTTAAAACACGTAACATTTTTCTTATTAGGATTAGTCTTAGGATCATTTCCATTAAAATATCAGGCCATATATCCAATCTTACCACATCAAAAAAAACTTCCCAGTATTGGTAAGGCATTCCCTTGGGTTTTTTTCCACACTTTTCACAAATTGGGAACTGAATTTTCTTACCATCATATTTCTTTGGTTGATTTTTACCCATAATTTTTCATATGGACCTATTCTTCTCCTTATTGTAAAAATGTATTCAATTATTAGTAAAATCCATCTCTACCCTCTTAGTAATATTACATGTTTCTCATAGATTTTGAATTAAAGGTATGACAATTGCCTTCAATACCTTGAAACCAATCCTGAGTAAAAGAGGATGATTTTTCTATCAAGATCCAAAATAAGATTTGGAGCATACCTCACCAGTCGGGTGAAGGTTTTTTCATACACAGCCACTGAATCTTACCCATTTTACTTTAATTCAAGGAAATGATTTAGAATCCTAAGTTTCACCACCATAGGTAAATAATTTTCAAGTAAAAAATTTATAAATTCATCCCAATATAAGTTATCAGTATCCTCTCTATCCCTGATATGCTTTACCATTGACCACCACTGATCAGATTCACCTTCAAAAAGATAAATGTAAAGACTTACCTTTTGATTATATGAATATCCCATAACATAGAAAATCTTTTCAAGGGCCTTAATCCATCCTCCATCCCCTACTAGGTCACTAGATCCATTGAAAACGGGAAGTCGTTGTCTCATAAAATGTTCCATTATTTTCAGGTTTTGTTATTGTACCTCTAGTTATTCTCTTTCATGGATTCCACCACCATTTATTTCTGGTGTTAGCTGATCCATTACTCTCACAAAATTCTCAGTTATAATCCCTACCATTCTGGGTTGTAGATTTGGAAGGATATCATTCTGTCGGTGCCTCTCCTCTTTAGCTTCCCTATTTCTTCTCTAGACAACCATTATGAAAAAAACATATCTTATTCAAAGAAACATTGTAATCATTAAATGATGTAACATTTTAAAATTAATCTTACGATAAAAATCATTTATGGTATTCAATTAACATCACCCTAACCCATAAAGTCATTTAAACCATCCTCTGATACAAACTATAAGGATCGGGCCTTATTACATTACATAATATTGAATTTTAGTCATGAACTCACATCATTTAACATTTAGGATATTTTATAGTTTAGAGTTTTAGATAATTGGGATATAACACATGCATAACCTTTCACATTTATACAGAGCGCACACTGCAAAAACAATATCCATTTCTTCCAAAATATAAAACTTTTCAAATAAAATGCATTTTCTTTGACAAATATTCATAACATTTAACTTGGATTCCATATTTTTCATACTAATTATTATAGACTATAAAAATCATTTAAAAACTTGGGATGATCCCAAAATGTTTAGTAAGGGATATAGAAATAAGGAAAGAAAACATTAGTCCATGAAAACTTGTAACATATTAAATGATTTTCTGAAATACATACTTGTCACCCATATAAACTTACATTGAAAAAAATTGAGACTTCCACAAGATTTAAAAAAACACATATAACATAAATAGAACCATAAATTCATATTTGGGCACTACATACATAATATTGTAACCCTCTCAGCAACATTATAATTTGTAACCCTCACAGCTACCTTACAATTTGTGTAACCATCATTGTTACAATTGGATTAACCATTCAGCCAACCTCGAAATTACACATACCCAATGCATTAGAGGGAGATATAGGTCTAAATATTCATCATAAAAAATTTATAATAACCATAACTCAATCATAAAACATTAATAATTGCATAAAAACATTTCTTTAGAATTTTGTAAAACATAATTTTAAAAGAGGTTTTAAAAAGAAAAGATCATTATAAATATCATATAATTGAAGTGAGGCTTAATAGAGTGAATGTAATATGTAAATACACTATAAATGAAAATAATTAAACATAATATCAACAAAATTAATCTCAAAAACAATTTTAATTCCATATAAATAATGAAGTATAATGTTAACCCAAAAAAATGGAAATGGGTTTATGAATTCCCTTACCTTAGGTTTTTCATACTTCAAACTAATTTAAACCTAATGTATAATGGTTAAAAGAGATTTTTTAATATCTTATAGAAAAATATTAATATTTTTAATACCTTATATGATCATTTCATTACATAATTTTACCCTTTAATTTTTAGTATTTTGTTCCTTTTATTGTTTTTGGTGCGTTCTTTACATGATTTCAATTATTAGTTCATGATGGATATTCTTATCGATTGGAAGTGAAAGTCCATAATTGGAATGGAGTGGTATTTATATATTTCAAAAACCATAAATTATACCATTTCGCATTTTTAATTCTTACATGAGTATGATTCATAAGTTAAAACATTATTGATATTTGTGTAGGTCATTTTGGCGATTCTTTGATTGTAAAGAACTCAATTTGTATTATAAATTAATAACATGTGTAAAAAATGATTCCATAACCTTATATAATATATAATACATAAATTATAATATGGTAATACCATCAAAATGGTTTCATGACCAGTCTTGATGTAAGTAAAAGAAATTGAAATCGCATCGTCCACGATGTCGGTAAATCTACACATCACAGACGGTGTTTTAAGTTCTTGAATAAGCGGTAGAAGAGTAAAAGTATAATTGTGAGTCTTACATAAGCATGATTATATCCATAATATTTTAGATACCAGATCACGCATCCCTATTGGATAAGGGGATGTGAGTAAAGAAGAATAATAGAAAATAAAATGAAAATAAAAGAAAGAAAACAAAAGAGGATGTTTACCTCTTGATCTCTTCTCCTTGAGATCCTTCTTAAGGCCTTTGGTTTTAGCCTTTTGGTGAGACCAGAAGCTCTAAGACGTGGGGAATATCCCTGTATAGAGTATTTGGGAGAACATAGGTAAGGCTAGAGGCTTGAGAGGTGTTGGAGGAAGAGGGAAATGAGGGTGATATTTATAGTGGAGGAGATGAGGTATTTTACGTTATTTTAATCATTATTATAATATTTTTTCTAAAGACTATGAATAGTCATAATTCATGTGACCCAAAATAGTAATAATGTCATGTGAGTTCTAAACAAGTGGGGTTAAATCACTTATATTTTCATAAATAGTGTATTTAACTAATAATTTGAATATACGGTATTTTACCGTATTTCACTATTCATCAAAAATTCAGAAATTTCAAAAAAATCCCAAAACTTCACTCCAACCATTTCTTGACATGTAGAATTAAAAAATGGACTAAATTTTTTTAAAATAATTTTCTATATATTATTAATTTATTTTTTAAATAAAATCATAATTTATTCAAAAATAACAATTTTTAATCTATAACCCATTTTATATCACCTTGAAAAATTAATCAAGTTACCATTATCATAAAGTCTTAAAAAAATAAAATAAAAATATTTTTTACTATTTATTAAGGTAATATAACTATTCATATAAGTTTCCATAAGGGTTTGTTACTATTCACTAAAAAAATGTTGGTCCTATCGGGCTCTAAATAACTTATTGATCATAGTTGTAGATGACCATTTTTTGAAATTCAAAACATGGAAGTGGAAAAATTATGTTTAATGGCTGGTTATAACTATCTAATTCAAGAAATGTTTCATGAATTTCAATTTAGTTTTAAAACCTTGGGGTGTTACAGTTACCTACTTCGAAGTATAAATGGGATGATGTCACGATGGATTTCCTGAAAATTTTACCAAGGTCACCTAAAGGTAATGATGTTGAGTGGTTTGTTGTTAATAGACTTATGAAGGTCTCCAATTTCTTTCCGATCAAGGAAAACTTATATGTGGATTATCTTCGATGGTTTTATATCCAAGAGGTGGTATGACAATATGGGGTCCCAAGCTCTATCATTTCAGCTAAGTACACCCATTTTATGTCTTGTTTCAGGAGGAGTTTTAAGAGGGTGTTGGATGCACGGGTGCTTCTGAGCATAGAATACAAACCTCAAACTGATGGTCAATCAAAGCATATGATATAGCTGATATAGTACATGCTGCAAGCGTGCGTCCTAGATTTTGGGGGCTCTTGGGAGAAGCACATTCCCCTGGTTTAATTATCCTACAATAATAGTTATCATGTGACAATATAAATGGCACCTTATGAGGCTTTATACAGTTGGTCATGCCGTTCTCCCCTATGCTGGATGGAGTCAGGTGAGGTAGCATTACTTGGACCGTGTCTCATGTAAGAAACTTCTCAGTAGGTCAAGTTGATTTAATAGAAAATGGGAACTACATAGTCTCATCATAAATCTTATGCCAATCACTGCAGATAGCCTCTATAGTTTGTGTTCGGTGATTGTATTTTCTTGAATGTTTCACTGAGGTTGGGACACAATAAGATAAAGAGATAAGGTAAGATTTCACTAAGATATGTTGGTCTGTTTTAGATTCTTTAGAGAGTCGGATCAGTATACTATCAGTTGTAGTTGCATCAGAGGTACCATGTTATGCATGACATATTCCACATATCTCAGTTATGCTGCTATCACCCAGACTCGTTTCATTTTTTCATCTTGAACATGTTGAAATTCAGTTTGATGCATCCATTGAGGAGCATCTGATATGTATAGTTTATATTATCATGAATGTTCTCTAATTCCAGTGAGTTTCTCTAGTACAAGTGTTATAGAAACACGACCATTCACAAGATGAGACCTATGAGTGGGAGACCGACCTACACACTCAGTGATCGGACTTATTCTCACGCACTTCTTCACCACCCTTGCAAGGGAAATTTGGGGATGAATTTCTTTAAGGGGGTGTTTTTTAAAACCCGGTTCTTCCTTTGATGTACAAATATTATATTTTTTAGGTTTTTATTATGTAAGTGGAGAAAAATTGGGTTATAAACCATTTAACCTAGGTGCATGTCATGTAATTGGGTTTACACAATATATAATCTCTATACATTTCATGTCTGACTATAAACTATACAGAAATAGACACTACATGTCATATATATTCAAGTACAAACTGTGTACTTTTATTTTGTGTTAAATCATGTAGTAGAATCATTTTTCTTAGACGGAAATAATCTCACCCCCTTCATTTGATAAACAGTGTGCCCAGGAGATCTGAGGATAGGGTGGCCTCTAGTTTAATCATCTGATCTCTAATTCAAACACCATTAGATGCGTTGTATTTCCATTAGTGAGCCCTTTATTCTACTTGATTAATTATTCTTTATTTCTTATCTTGACCTAGTTATCAACCCTTGAGCATTTATGATCATTTTTTATATCTACTCTTTTCTAGGTTGAATTAGAGGTTGACATGAGATGAGGAGAGTTATATTAGCATGAGGTAGGTGGTCTTGTGCCTTTCTCTAATTGTCAAATTAAATATATGTGCCAAAGTTTCATGAACCCATTATAAGGGTGTCACCTTGAATGAGTATCATCTATTTAAATTGCTGATTATTTTTAAGGAATTGATTAAGGATTTGAAATCATTTTTAGGTCTATTTTCATTGACTAAAAAAATCCCATTGGTGTGTTTCCCATGAATGACCTTTTATGGTTGTTCGTCTTAGGTTTCCCATGAGGCATGCCTTAACTTCCTTTATACGGTAGTTGAAGATGAAGTCAATTAAATGATAATCAGTGTAATAGTTTAATTTAAATGTGTTTCTTATGAAATTAATTTCCCATGTGATTTATTCATGTTAAATCCATGTAATATTTTAATTTACATATGTTGATTCTTTTATAAAATGATAAAGGGTTAAATAGCATTGGTTGAGACATAGCCTTAGGTTAAAATTCAAAGTTGGGCTCATATGACTATTACAACTTATCCCTTGGGTGAACTAGGGCCTTAGTTAAAAGACCATTGAAAAACTCAAGAAGGTATCACCATGTTAAATCGTGAGTGTGCCACAAATAGAGTGGTGGGGATCATGGATACTTTTATTTAAATGTAGAGAGAACCATGAATATAATGAGGTATGCTAATAATTGTCTCTACTAGTAGCTGTTTATATATCATGAGTCTAAATTTACTTATAATTGAATGTTGACATGGAATGACTTATGATGTGTCTACCAAGGGAAAGAACAAGATTAGATTCAGTCTTCACATATAATTTTTTAGATGGTCTTTTGAGAATTATTTTGTGATTACTTTTATACAGGGAACTTCAAGCATAGGCTGGATCTCAAGATTTATATAATTCAATATCATTTAAGGGTAAACTAACATGAAATGAATATAAATGAGAACTAGTTCTTATAGGACTATTTACTTTTGAGTACTTCCTAGTTTAGTGCTTCTATTATTGCACACTACCTATTATATATATTCAGTGATAGATTGGCATAGACCTTGGGTGGTTTCCTACTATGATTTAGTCTCACACCCTATTTGGCCCATTATTTGGGCCCAATAACATTATATTATTGCAGGTTTTGATAATGAGAAGTGACTTTCTTCAGGTACTTAATTTGCTTCTTAAGAACAGGACATCATGGGACCTATACAGGGCTTAAAATGGTTCTAAGTTTCTTTTGTTTGTTTTCAAAATTTGGTATTTTTATTATCTATTACTATTGTGCGACCTGTTTTGGATATTTTACTCAAATATGTGACAAGATGCCTCATCAATTGCATGTTATTACATATGGTTTTCATATCGTCAGTCTTACGATGTTTACTTCTATTCCATGGTATTACTGCTTTGGCTATTGTATTGTTATTGTTTATATTGTGTACACTCTTCCAATGATGGAATATATTACCTATTATCATACTTAGTCCCTCACTACTTGTCATAAACCCATAAAAGTTGGGTAAATGCACTTGATTCCATGTGGCCAACCGGGTACAGGGCACCTTTGAGTGGTATCTGGATTTGGGACGCTACACATTTCACATCCTCAATGCTTGTCGACAGCATCTGGTTTACTTGGAGGTTCCTTTGAGGTCTTATAACCATACCTTTTTGGCCACGTGAGAGAGTTCCAAATCTAGGGATGTTAAAAAGAGGCATCAAAGGATTAGGTTTTATTTTATTATACATTAATATTTCATAAATTTATAAAGGAGACTAGGATCTGTCAAGACTTGGTAATGAGCTTTTAAATGGGTGTATATAACCCATGTATGGTGGAAAAACCATGTACCTAGGTACAGGATTGATGTCTGTGTTGTGTGATTGTTATAGTTGATGTTATTTCACCTTGGGTAATTCACATGTTGTGCGAGGTGATTATTTTATGATTCTATTGTGTCCGAGTATTGTACTCATGGCTCGGTATGGTGTGAGATTATTTTACATGAATCATAATAGGCATATTGGGATATGCTAACTTGCATTGATCATGATAGGGGAATATCTAATTTTTATGAAATAAGAAATTTCTTATTGAACTATGATATGAGTCATCTGTTTCACTGGATAAAATAAAATGAGTTGACATATCATGATAAGACACTTGTAATCCATGTTAGAGACACTAGGAGTCAATGGTTCTCTGTCATATTCATCTGTTGAGGCTAAACATGTTGCTAGAATGATCTATAAGGTGTGAGTTTTTCTTTTAAAGAAAATGTCACCTCGTCATTTTCCCTTGAGCATCAAGAGAGTGGTAATCAGAATTCTCCTTACACATCTAAACAAGGTCTTCCAATGGTTCTTGAAGAGAATATAGATTTTATGCTTCATGAACGATTTTTGAGGATTTTACAATCCAAGGAAGCAGAGACTATCCATATCATTTTTTTGATGTTTGATCTAGAAGGATAGTTTTAGATATATAATTCTCTAATTTTTCCTGGGGAAGGATTACCCTGGGTAACTGAGTTCTAGATCAATCAAATCTAGAAAATATTCAAGAATCATGAGACACCCATGGACATGAAGGTAAAGCTTGCTGCTTATATGATTTCTGGTCCTTACAAGAATTGGTGGGACATTATGGAGTAAATGGGTAACTATAGGAGTTGTCTTATAAGTACATATCAATAATGTTTCTGATCCATTTTGATCAAATGATGTTGAGGGATGAAAAATCTTGTGAGTTCATGCATCTCACAAAGATGAGCATGTCAGTTCTGGACTATAGTGGATGTTTCCTTGACCTACAATTCTTAGTGATATCTTTGGAATATGATGAGATCTCTAGGACAAGGTGTTTTTAGAATGGCTATTGTTATTATATCAGGTCATAGATTAATGGTTTTTCACTTAAGAAGCTTTGAGGATGTGATGAACTAGGAACTCATCACAGAATGGAATATCAGTGTGGCCTAGAGTAGAAGCTATGATATATTAATTGGGCGAGTTGGTATCTCTTCTTCAAGTGTAAAGAAGCACCATTATGACATTTTCCATAAAGGTATTAATGGGGGGATCAGTCAAGGCATTGGACAACCATCTCACGATCATTTTCTATTGTAGTGCTATTAGTGTGTCAAGTTTGTTCAGAAGCACCCACAATGTCCTTAACCTGTGGTCAAATGTCACATTTATGGTATGATGGTACACCTATAATGGTTTTGTGTGAACTATCCAAAGCAGAATAGTGGAAAGGGATTAGAACAGGCACATGAGTCAGGAAGGGGCTTAGCTACTCTTCTGTAGGAGGGTAGCTAGAGTTCCATTGGTTGTTCAGGATGAGGTAGGGGATGTGGTACCCCAGTGAATGAGAAGTAGTACCAATAAAGGTAAAATATATTAGGTTAGTCAAGATTAATACTAGTGTAGGGAGGAATTTAGTTTCACAATATACATACTACTACGGCAATTGTGGATGCATCACCATCTATCGTTAGAGGTGTGATTCTTATATAATCTACCTTATCTTGTTTTTTTTTTATATAGGTGTGTGCCATTCTTTTTTATCTTCAATTTTTTTAAAAACTTTGGGATTGTATATGGAAATCTTGGATGTTATTTTAACCATAGACACGCCATTGGGAGTGAGGCTAACGAATACCAAACATTGCAAGGTATGTTCTCTAGATATTTTTGGTTATCGTTTCTCTTGGGAACTGTTAATGATGTAAATGATATGCTTCGACTTGAATATTGGTATGGATTTATTGGTTCTATACCAAGCTCATATTGACTGCTGCAGGAGGAGAGTTACCAACCTTTCTCTAGAAGGAGGTATCTATTTTCACCATGGTGAGTGGGATCTTCATGATGGTCATGTAAGACCAATTCAGTAAAGATTGAAATGTCTCATGGATTAGATAGAGAGTATTTATCTATATAATCATGGATTGTATTAGTATTATATTATTCTAGTTATAGAACATTTTCAGGATGTTTTCCTTGACCATTTCCATGACTTATCGCATGAGTGATAGATCAAGTTCACGATCGAGTTGGTTCTGGGCGAAGAGAATGTTTCTATCCTACCTAGCATAATGGAAGCAGTCAAGCTTCAAGATTTGAAGGTTCGTTTGGATGATATATAATATAAAGGAATCATAAAACCTGGTACATATACTTATGGTTATCAAGTTTTCTTTTCCAATGTGGATGATAGATCTCTATGCTTATATGTGGATTATCGGATGTTGGACTAGGTGATGGGAAAAAACTGGCATCCTCTTCCACACATTGATGATATTTTCAATCTTTAAAGAGGTTATAATATCTAATAAAATATTATATTGAGATCAAGATATCATCAGTTAAGGGTGAGATAATCGAAAATACCTCATAATTTTTTTAGGGGAAGGTAAGGATTTTATTAATTCATAGTGAAGTTGTCTGGGTTGATTAATGTGCATGTTGTATTCATCGCCTTAATAAATAGGATCTTTCCTCCTTTTTTGGACTAGTTTTTGGTGGGTTTGTTGATGATAGAAATGTGTACTCTAAACCAGTAGATGATAATTCCAAACATATTGACTTCTTCCTAAGTACATTGATAGAGAATATTCATTACACCAAGATAACTAAATATAGTTTCTCGATTAATACAGTTCACTTCATGGGCCATGTATTCAGAGTGGATGGAGTGTTAGTGGACCCATAGAATGTAACAACCATGGTATCATGGAAATAACCTACAAATGTATTTGATATTTATTGATTTTTTTCATTTAGAAGGTTATTATTGGGACTTTATCCATGATTTATCCTATTTAGAAACACCATTGTTGGGGATGACCAAGAAAGGGGTGAAGTTATTTTGGTCGGATGCCTATGAGGAATATTTTCAGTAGCTGAAAGGAAGGATAAACATAGAACATACCATGTACTATGATGCATATGATGTAAGATTATAAGTAGTTTTAATGTAGGAGGATCACATGGTTGATTATTACTCTTAGCAGAAAATATCGTATGAGATGAATTACCCTTATCATGATTTGGTGTTAGAAAAATAGTAAATTCCCTAAGATGTTGGAGACACTATTTCATAGCTGAGAGTCTTGTAATATTCAAGGACCACAAGAGCCTCAAGTATATCTTTTCTCTATGAGACCTGGTCGGTTGACATAGAAGATGGGCCATGTATCTTTAGTCTATCAAATTTGAATTGGATTATACATCAGGCATGGGAAAAAAATTCTATGATTTAAACCGAAAGACACAGAAATCAGTTTTATGAGAGTCTTTTAATGAGTGGTGGATGATGTCCCTTTTTTCATACATGCATCTTTATTCTCAGGAGTCTTAGGGATGAGTATCTCTAACCTCGACATATGCTATACGCATTCTTTTGAACTAGATTAAGATAGAGAAGTTATCTAATTAGTATGGATTAGTTCTAAGTGAAAAATTATATGGGGTAGAGACACCATCAGGATGTTTTCTTGACAATGGAAATTGTCTTATATTCCATGGTTGTGTATGGGTTCCTAGAAGCATGCATGAGGAGTTTATGAGGGTGTTTCATGCTTATAGATGGGTGGTGCATCTTGGTTTTTCAATTATGTATTGTGATCTCCATAGACAATACTGGTTGTTAGGAGTGAATATTGATTTGGAATGTTTCATGGTGAGATACTTCAATTGTCAGTAGGTGAAATCTAAACATCAGAGGCTATCTAGGAATTTGCAGCATTTTCCCATTCTTGAGTAGAAATGGGATGATGTCATAATTGATTTTTTGAAATGATTTCCTTGGAAAACCTATAACAATGACATATTATGAGTGATTTTGGATCAAATGGATATGGTAGTTGACTTCTTACCTATCAGGAAAACCTTCACAGTTAATGACTTGATTATTATTTATGTGTGCATGGTGGTTCGGTTGCACGGTGTTATAAGGAGTATCATTTGCGATAGAGATCCTGGTCTCACGTCATGTTTATGTTATGGTATTTTAAGTGAACTAAGATCATGAGTTATATTAACCATGTCCTATCATCCATATATTGATGGTCAATCTAAGAGAACTATATAGGTTCTAGAGTATATGTTATGATCAAGTGTTTTGGATTTTGTTGGTTCATGGGAGAAACATATGTCACTCGTAGAGTTTTAATATAACAATAACTTCTAGGAATCCATAAAAATGAAACATTTTGGGGACTTTTATCACAGTCTATGTCATTATACTATTTTTTGGATGGAGACTAGTGATTCAGCACATGTTGGTCCTAGTCTAATGAAGGAGACATCTAAGCATGTCTAGTTGACCATAAAGTGGTTGGTGACTGCACAAAATAGGAAAAAATAACTTTCTATCCATCGGAGATGACTTCAATAATTCGAGTTTGGTCATCATTTTTTCCTTCAGGTGACACCTTAACTGGGGAAACACTACATCCAGAAACAAGTAATGTTAACACCTAGGTTTGTTGGGTCATTTGAAATAGTGGTAAGGGTCGGTCTAGTGGCCACCATTTGTCCCTTCCACAATGTTAAATTTCAATACAAGACATGTTCCATTTTTCATAGTTACAAATATATCATCCCAACCCTTCATAGTGATTGATGTAGCAGACATCAATATATGTAATGAAGCGTCATTTGAGGATAATCTGATATGGTTTATGGATCGTAGTGAGAAATATCTTCAGGGTAGGGAAATACCATTGGTTTAGTTATAGTGGAAGCATGATAGAGTTCAATAGGAGACCTAGGATAGGGAGTTTGACATGAAAACACAGTGTTTGGACATGTTAACACATACCTCATAGTGACGTTTGGAGTAGCTTAGGGATGAGATATTGTATGATGGGTAGGATGTATGATCTTATCATTTTCCATGTATGTCTCTCTCTAGGTATTTCTTTTGATCCTTTGTGGATGATTCATGTTCGTAGACGGTTATCGTAGTTTTGGAAGCTTATCTAAAGTTCAAGGAGGTAAAACAATTTGGTTAATGGAGTTTGGGTATAAATGGTAAATTGTTAACATGGGTTATTGGTAAGTTGAGAAACATTAAAAGGGGTTTGGGTGGTTTAAAGGGAAAATGGGCTGAAAACCCATCTTCAAAACATTTACAATCCATATAATGGGATTACATGTCATTTAATTTCTCTAGGGATTTCGTAAAAAAATTGATGCGAAGGGTTTTTGGCATATTCCATTAAAACATTTACATAACATGTAACTACATTGAATTCTATGCAATTCCTTGAATATATGTTTTAAACATGTCTTGCAGCTGAATTATCATTTTTTTCAATTGCATCTCTTTTCCCCTTGTCACTATTTCATTCTACAAATTATTTTGTTGTGTCAACCTCCCTTCTGTATATCCTTCTATTAGGATAAATTCATTGTAAGACCTTTTGGTAAAGTTCTATCCTTCTCTCCCTTCTCTTCCAACAGTTTTAGTAAAATAATTTCACTGATTGTGTTGTTTTTCTATCTTAATATTACTAGGTCTCTAAACCTATTTTTGATCATACACGCCATCTTCCTCAAGGGAGTTTTCCATTTAATGTTTCGTTGGATCATCAGTTTAATGTAGGGGGTTGTAGGGTCTTGAAAATCCACAAAGGAGATTCTACCCAAATCCCCCAAAGAATTGGGGAAAAGAATGGAGAAATTCCAAAGAAGGGACACAAGCAGGACCGGTCCGAGGAACAGTCCCATGAAAACGCGACGTGGCCAGGCCCCGTGAATCACCCCCTCCGCGAACCATTTTCGTTCGTGAAATGGAGGTGGAGATCCTTTGTGGTCACGAGGGAGGATGGGCGCCAATCTGGTTCACCGTCATGAACCGCCCCAACCGCGGACCACGCCGACCAGTTCAAGCCACATCCGATGTCGTTCGCGGAATGGATGCGGAACCCTCCGCTGCCGTGAAGCACTCCCAAAGTTATGTTCACGGGGGGAGAACCGCTCAATACCCACCACGAATTACGGATTGACCAAGTCAACCGTAAACCAGGTATTCGTTCATGGGCCTCTGCAAAAGGTGTCACGTGACCACAGATACATCTCTTTCCCCACTCTATAAAAGGAGACCGAGGGGGAATGGAGAGGGGATTCAGAGATTGGGGATTCGGATTCAGACGATTCGAAGGCGGAATAAGAGAAGAACGATCAGACTCGGGTGGAAGTATTTAGAAGGAAGGCTTAGGATTTCGCAAACAGCGAAGTTCCTGTTCGCGAACGAGATCAGGTATAAACCTGGGAATAAACTAATAAGGAACCAAAAATGCATAATAATTTGGTGAACCGCAAACTTAAAATAACATAAAAAGATAAGACTGTGAACCATAGCCCCTCTACAGATGCACTCCCCACAGACCAGGGTGTTTATTCCTTTTTCCGATCTATTTCACTACGTAGCACTCTCCTACGCGGGCGAAGCCTCGACTGACGAACCCCCGATCGATGCTACCCTTGGCCGCCACTACTCGCATGGAACCCTCCACGTAACCCCTGGTACACGGGCCGATCTCGAATCCGTGAACCACCCTTGTTCATGGGATGATTTCCAGACCGCGAACCACCCTGGTTCACGGGATGCCCCTCAGTCCACATACATCCCTGGTTCGCGGACGACTTCTCCAGTCACATAGAACCTTCCAACATGAAGGGAGCCACCACTCGTTCATACGTGTGGCCCATCAGAGCCTTCGAAGTTCCCATTCCCCGAGCCAGATAAAATCCTTCCAATCCGGCCTGATCCTCCACAACCTCTTCATTGGCCTACTCATCGGCCTCGAGCCAAGGCCTCCACCAGAGCCACCAGATCCACATGGTGTAACCCTTAGGCGCATCAGCGTGCCATTTTGAGTTCACATACCCATGGTATGTAGAGGTGAAGGGGTTTCCCTGACCCTTGAGAAGATTCCTGAAGCATTCATGCGTTCACATTCCCACGGTAATGTGGAGTCTGAGCTTGGGAATCCCCTTTCTGCCCCTCCACTTGTTAAGGGCTTCCCAGGGATAGTAAAATACCCATCAGAAGGAAGACCTTATGCACTGCAAGAGAGGAGATGGGAACAAAAGAACCCCCTTTCCCTCTCCTACTGCGCTTCGTCACCATGGGCCTCCTCAGAGTGTAAGCCCCAATCTATCATTATGGGCCACTCCATGAATAAGCCCCACTCCACTTCTCACGGGCGCACCTCTCACGACATGATCCTCTAGTCCCTGTTGCCTCTTGTTTCTCACACTGAGCATGTCTCACATGGGCTTAGAGTATGCATCAACCATGACATCCTCTTATGGGCCTCCTCAGAGTGTAATCCCCAATCCATCGCCCTGGGCCTCCTGAGAGTGTAAGCCCCAATCAATTTCCCTGGGCCTCCTCAGAGTGTAAGCCCCAATCCATCTCCCTAGGCCTCCTCAGAGTGTAAGCCCCAACCCACCCAGCGTCTTCAACACTAGGTCTCGGACGTGCTGATCCAAGAGTACCACCTAAATGTTACTCTCCCAATGGTGGAGGCAGCCATGCACGCCCTCCAATCTTCCAGAACTCACCGGTCACTTGCCCAGCAGTGGCCATAGAAGCAGATCCTAACGGCCCCTATTGTTGTCTCAAATTGTTTTAGGAGTATGTCACCAGAATGGGACAATGTGTACCTCCCTTAACTTAGGAAGGCGGATGAGGTCGACACTGAGGACTTCATCCATGCCGAACGGGGGTTCCGCTCCAAGGCCCCCGCTAGAAGGCGTCATCGCGGTCACGCTGCGAATCGACATCCTCATGCTGAGGAGGATGTTTCCCCGAGGATTCAGGCCCATGCTCCCCGAGCTCTGGCCCCTCAGACCGCCTGATGAGGGCGGAAGACGTTCAATCAGGGACCGGTCATCCCCCTGGTCCCTGAGGAGGAGGTCTGCTGCCCAGCCACGGAGACATACCACAAACAGGAACCTACACATGTTCGCTCCTCCCGAGCCCGCCATCCAGACATGACGGTGTCATACGAGTCGGTGTGCATCCCCGCTGATCCCCATCAAGCTCGTCGCTCACGCAGGATGGCACTAACCCGGTAGGCACCTCTCCCTGCCCAGGGTTGTGAAGCCCAGCAGCTTGATGTGGTGGTGACCCAGTGTCTATAGGACCAGCTCCTAGAAGATTCTTCTAACACCCACCATCCTGGAACAGTGGCGATCAACAAATCCCACCACCCAGATGTGGCGGCAACTCATAGGTGGGCATGTCTCCCCGCCAACAAAGGCCACCGTCTCGATATGGTGAGAAACCAATATATGCAGGGCCAGTTCCCTGTGGATGTAAGTAAATTTCGTCATCCAGATGTGGCGGTAAACAGAGAGACAAACCGGCATATCTCGGTACAAGGGCAGATTCGTTCACCTGCCCCAACACAAGAGAATTGTCAGTACCCACTGACCATCAGAGGACTGGAGCAGGATATTCCTACTCCAATACTGGAATGGGCCTTCATACCTGTTCCAGCCAAAGATGCCTCTCTACATATCCTGTAAATGATGGAGGAGAAGGTATCAACCCCAGATCATATCTTGCAGACTTGCCAGAATGTAATTGCAGCGGCGGAAATAGTAAGGACTCGGGCCTGTGAGCCCATCTCCCCAATTGAGGCGACTTATCTAAGAGATGAGATAGCTGCCTCAGAGCAAATCTGCATCCCTGTTTCTGACCAGAAGGGTCGCCGACCATATTCTGCGATGCAAGGGCAACCGGATCGAGCATCTTCACTCGTTCCTACTGGGGGACACCCGTCCATCACGGTGGATGCTCCAGAGCAGGCATATATCCCTGCTAAAATTTATGATGTTCGTCAGCATATCCCGACAACATCACGGGACCCAATTAGACAGGTACCCAAAGGTGAAGGAAGTTATCAACAGAAGACGGTCCCGGCTACTCACAAGAAAGCACCCCGAAAGTGCCGAAGGCAGTCGGAAAATAAAGGGGGAGTTCATGAATCCACTCTGCTGAAAGCCGGGGTTCCCAATGCCATTAAAAACACATCACAGGCTCAGAACCTTGCCCACCCATTACCATATTATGGGAGTGGCAGTAGCAGTTTCGAAGGTCCTCTCCGCAATGTTGCTACCAGAAGCTATGAAGGTCCTCCCCAGAGCACCCGTGGGGGCCTCCCCTGCGGGCATATGATGATCGATCATGAGAACCCCTCTTTTGATGTGAGTCACGGAAACCCTCCATGTGATCAGAAGATTGAGCAGCAAGAAGGTCCTCCACTTGCTGCGGTCCACCCTGAAGGTCCTCCCCGGGGTATACACTGCAATCACTCTCCATGCAGTGGGACCACAGATTATGATAGTAGTCCTCACTATCATAGTCGCAACTACGGAGGCCCTCCCTGCAGTGACGTCTCATCACGACAAGAAGGTCCCCCCCTTGTCGTCACCTGCCCTGAAGGTCCTCCCTAGGGGTTACGCTGCAACGACACTCCGCGTAGTCGGGCATCAGATCAGGGTGGTATTCCTTGCCACCCTAATAACATAGGTCCTCCCCGTAGAGACGTCAAGTAACGAGAATGCCTCCCCTCATTGCGGTACATTCTGGAGGCCCTCCCCAAGATGTATCACACAGATATTCTCCCTGTGGAAGCTGTAATTGTAGTCCTCACCATTACCAAAGATGTGATGGTAGTCTTCACCACCATGACCGCCATTGCGAAGGTCCTCCCCGTATTGGACCCATGCGACAAGAAGGTCCTCCCCTTATAGTAGTATATCCCGAAGGTCCTCCCCAGGATACACATCGAACGTCATGCCATGATGGTCATCCTCACCATGATGGAAGTTGTTGCAAAGGCCCTCCCCATAATGACACTATACAGTCATAAGGTCCTCCCCAGGGTGTGCACTACGAAAGTCTTCTATGCAGTGAAGCATCAAGCAGTAATCGTAGTCCTCGCCATTACAGCCACCATTGCAGAGGTCCTCCCCGCGATGAAATATCATATCGACAGGAAGGTCTTCCTCCTGCCTTATATAGCACCAAAAATCCCTTGTATGCTGAGGCACTTAGAAGGACGAGATTGAGCATGTCATATTCCCAGCTAGTCACTAACGACATCCTTATTCAATTAGGAAACATTATGGGGCCACGTTCATCTTCTGAACCACCCCGGAATCACCCATGTGATAATTCAACACCTAACGGTCCCACTACCTTTGACTACACTGATAGTAAGAGTCTCAGTTGGGTTGACCAGGTAGAGGAATCACTAGCAGAAGAGTATGCCGATATGCTACACCTGAGGAAACGACTAGCCAGGGATGATATACCCGTTTTGTTTTGGTCTATGTCCACCTCTCAGTTCGATATACCCAGAGAGTTTTCAGAAGAATGCATGCACGACATCCACCATAATATATGGACAAACCTCCACCGACTGAAATCAATCTTTCAGCCCTACGATGGGTATGTAGACCATGTCAAGACAATAGGAGACCTCCTGCGTCACATCAACCTAGAAGCTCTTCCTTCAGCATGGAAACAGCGACCCGAGATGTGTAAAGGAAACATGGAGATAGACTCCCTCCGTGCGCTACACAAACTATGCCGCCTCATCGGTGATGCTCCAACGAGAGTCCATATCAGGTGATGGGGAGAACATGGAGCTCTGCATTTCACTCCACTCCCTACCCAGAAGAACCCATTCGGTATGATTTCTTGCAACGTCATCACATCAAGATGCCAATCGAGTGGTCCCCCTATTCAGGAAAGGAAACACACCCAACAGAGTCAGGCCTTGAGTAAGTCCCAGAAGCGTCAGGCCTGATGGGAACAAGCCATTCAAGAACTCTTGAATCAGGCCACCGAGAGCATAAAACAGGCCTCTCACCTAAGAGATTCCAATCATCAATCTTTTCCTGCCTCCCCAGAAGGGATTGATCCACAGGTGAATTCGGCTCCAAATCTGGTTCACCCCCAAATGGGGGAACGTGAGATCAGGCAGGTCGCGATAGCAGCTGCCACTGCCGCAATCTAGGATTTATCCTAGCCTGCAGGGCTGGGAGAATTTTTAACAACAAATTTACCCGTAAGACCAATAAAACCGGGAAGAGGCTTGATGTCCAAGGAGCGGAGCCAACTCCAGCCCTCAGGGCTGGGGGCATTATTACCCCCTCAACAACAACCTCCCCCACGAGAGTCAGTGTTACCTCATCTAGGGAGGACAATAAGAATAAGAGGTCCACATCCTATCCTATCATTTGAATCATCATCCCCTCCGAGAGGAAGGCACATCGTAAGGTCTCATCAAATAGCTCTCCGCATCACCCTTCATCAAGAAGTCCGAAGGCAATCCAAGGTCATGAAAGGGAAGTCCAGTAGAAGACGCGGGATATCCTCTTCCTATTTGGAAGATGACATTCCCTCCACCCCGTGATATGAATTCATCAATGCCATAGAGGCTAACCTCATGGGTGACACTGGGGAAAATGCAAATCTGGATGAATCGGGAGACGACGGTTCCGGTCAGGATGTGACTTACAATAAACCACTAGGTGTGCACACCCAGAATCATAGGGCCACCCTAAATATGGTCATCCTTATAGCCAACCCTCCTTCTCCTACCCAGTGATCTTCCAACAAGGATAAGAATAAGAGACTGGTTACCCTTAACCCTCCTCCTTCTCTCAAAAAAATGATCCACTCGCGCTCGAAGAGAGGTTCGTTCAACGGGAAGAGGAGATGAATGAATTGAGGTGGCTTAACGCCAAGCTACTCCAGAAGAACCGCCTTATTGAAAGTGCATCCCGGGAGGAACCACATCATGCACTCCCAGCAAGTGCACCTCAAAAGTTAAGGATTTCCCCGGCAAATGAAACACAGTCAGGGCTCTCGTCCAATGAGGCGCATGTCCCATCCATCTACCTAAACGTAGATTTGGATGAATACCAATACTTCCCTCCACTCAGAAAGAAACCGGAGAAAGTACGCCTGAACCCTCCGAAGGTGCCACAAACGGCACACACACCCCTAGTGCCAGCCAATCCGGATCCTCAGGCAGTGCCTCGGGCTACGCCTGCCCAGGACCAGTCCCAATAGGATGTAAACCAAGGTCTCACCAGCACCATCGAGGCACTAATAGCTCGATTGGAAGAGGTGGAAGTTCAACATGCTCCGATATAGCCAGAGCGGAAACCCTACCCATATTGGGTGACCAACACACCACCTACACCAAATTTTGGGAGCCCGGTATTCCCTATCTTATATGGGTAAGGTGATCCGGAACATCATTTGATGCACTACACATCCTATTGCGACCCTATGATGGGAACTCCGGAGTAGCAAGAAGCAGTGAAACTCAGATGATTCATACGGACCTTGTAAGGATCCGCCTTCATTTGGTATATGAGTCTGTCAGCCTAGTCAATAAAGAGCTGGGAAGACCTTCGGCAGCAGTTCCTGTTCCACTTCAGCTCAATGTTTCCTAAAACAATGGTCAGTGATCTCATGAACTACAAGAAGAGGGAGAATGAGAGTGTCTCATATTTCATCGCCAGATGGAAAGTTTTGACCGATTCTTTGAATAGGCCAATTCCTCAAGATGAGATGCTAGCCATATGCATCGATAATCTTAGAGATGAGCTTCAAACACTGCTCATACCAGTGGAGTGCACCACTGGATTCCGCCATCTCCCAGCCATTGCCCAGAGAATTGAGGACTGCCTGCAGCGGACTAATTCGAAATCTCGAATAAACTCACAGGCTCCTGCGAAATGAGCCCCTAGAGTTGAAGCGTCTGTTTTCACACTCAAGATGGACCCTATGCCCGCTCCACCACTCATGCCTCCAACAAATAATCAAGGGCCCGCTGCATATTAGCGGCCGCCTCCGCATAAACGGGACGATCAGAGAGGACCGAATCAGAACCAGTTTGAGGAATGAAGAGAAAAAGTATACTCGTTCTGAGACGATCAAGTCTGTGGATGCTTCATTGCCGCCATGAACTGCAACTTTCTTTGCCTCCCGGAGCCGAGAAAACTTGAAGAGGTCGGCCACGATGATATGCCAGATTACTGCCCCAACCATCGGATATTGGGGAACAGTATTCGAGAATGTTTCATCTTCAAAGACCTCCTGCAGAGGAAGGTAGACTCCAGACAGGTCGAGCTGGGACCACCCCTAGTACATGTGGTATGTATCTCTACCACCGACTCCAAGAAAGTGGAGGGGTGGCAGAAAGTCACCAGTTAGTAGGGGCAGAAAATTTGACAACTGGATGACTCGGAAGACTATCAACCGAGCCCAGGGAATACTCCGAGCTCAGCTACGGCAGCCAGTGTTGCCACCAATAGCCCATGACGCCGCACGACCGATAGCATCAGCCTCACAGTCCTCCACAAGCTGGTCATCCGAGTATAATAGATGGAGGAAACAATAGAAATAGGAGTATTCCACAATGGGGCTAAAGATAGTCCTGACCCTGGCAGACTATATGCCCTCGAATTTCGGGCCACGGGCACCGACCCACCAAACAGCACCATTAGGGACAACCGACCCGGTTGACCTGTCTGAGGATGAAGAACCAATATTTGGTTACATTAACATCATCCATCATATGGAATCATTCCCTGAAGAAGGGTATGGTTATGAACCCGAGTTCCCGACACGAGGAACCGGGGGGGAGGAACCGCAGAGGTAGGGGATACCAGGGGAGGCGCAGCCGCGGCCGAAACCAAAACTACGGATGGTCCCTGGCCCAAACCGTTAATATTGCGCAAACCTGTGGGAGAGCCCCTCAACGGACTCAGAAAGAGAAGGAATGCCCCTCCACATCCACAAGCAGTCACTCTGGACCAGTTGTTCTACGATACCCACTAGAGGAGGGAAAGTTTCTGGCCGCCTAGTGCGCACAAGCAGATCGTCTGGGCCAAGTCCTCAAAATGCGGGAACACCATCGACATCTGAGCCCATGGTTGGTCCCTCCTCATCAAATGCTCCAGCCCCTAAAGCACCAGCTGAGACTCTCCAGCCAATAGAGAAGTGTCAACCACTAGAGCAGAAATAGAATATCCTTAAGCAGATGGCATCGGTACCAGCCAAGCGGTCAATCCTCGATTCCCTATGTCTGTCAGCAGACCTTATGGAAGAGCTTATAGAAGCTTTGATCAGCCCCTAAGAGTTTCAAGCCGAGGTAGCTTCCACTGAAATTTACCAGACGGAGACTGACCCGGCTGAATGCAATGCAGTGATTTCCTTCACCGATCAGGATGAAGATGCCATCATGCAAGGACACATCGTACCACTATATGTGTCTGGCTCACTGAATGGTATTGAGATCTGGAAATTCTTTATAGATAATGGCTCTGGAGTTAACCTCCTTCCCCTATTGACACTCCGTAAGTTGGGATACAATGAGGACGCCCTAATTACCTCAACCACAATTGTTTTGGGTTACGACAAGAGTGTGCAGAAACCAATGGGAGAAATCAAGCTAAAGACCCATTTTGGTGACCAAGTAGACCACAAGGAATTCTTGGTGGTCCGGAAGAGCATAGCATTCAATGCCCTGCTGGGAAGGACATGGATCCATAAGCACATAGTCGTTCCTTCATCCTACCACCAGTGTATCAAGTACTCCGTCAATGGACAAAGTATAATGTTGCACGCCAACAAGGTACCTTTCGAGCTCTCCAAGTCACATTACATTGACGCTGGGTTCTATGAGAAAGAGAAAATGAAGCCTTTGGTCGATGGTGTCAACTGGATCCCCACTCTAAATGGCATGAAAATGGTTCCTGATGACCCCCTCAGGCAGCTTGGTAGAGATTATTTCCTTCCCATCAACCATTTCAATTTTAGGAGTTCAAGAATGGACATGCACTCGGATGTCATCATGACTTCAGCCACGATGGCCAATCACGACAATGCAGGAAAGTCCGCCAACCCTCGATCTGAGGATGAATACTCAAGCAGGGATGCCCATGATGCATGTACCTCAAACCCTCGAAGCTCAGACTAGAAGCTATATCTTTGTCGGAGCAAGAAGAGGAGGACTTGGGAGAAGAAGAGGTGGAAGATCTCAAGGATGCACCTCCGGCATTTGAGGAGGTTATCTCCACCACGGTGGATGAGCTCAAGGAAATAAACCTGGGTACTGAGGAAGATCTGAGGCCTACTCTAATTAGTGCAGCCATGTCCCCCGAGGAGCACGAGGTATATACCTCTTTCCTAAGGAATCACTGGGACGTCTTTTCCTGGAATTACACAGAGATGCCAGGACTCGATCCCGAGGTAGCGACGCATCACCTGGGTCTTCCATATGACCACCGGGGCTATAAACAGGCCGCCAGAAGGACCTATCACTCACATGCCGCCAAAATAGAGGCTGAAGTCGATAGGCTCATTAAATCATGCTTCATTCAAGAGGTCCATTACCCCATTTGGTTGGCCAACATCGTCCCTTTCAAGAAAAAGAACAGGAAAATCTGCATCTGCATTGACTTCAGATGTAACACCCTGAGATTTTATGAAAAATATTCTTTTTAATTTCATTAATGTCTTGTGTTGTACGCTACACCAAAGGGATCTTTCACAACACGCATCATTGACTTGCCTTGAATTACACGCAATCGCAACCTTCCTCGATAGCGTGTGTAGTACGAAATACCGAGTTTCACTAAACAACGATTTGCTATAAAAATATTATTAAAACTAGCCGTTATGAATAGTAATAACCACTTTTTGAAATTTTGTAAATTTTATTTTTCAAAATGGACTTCATTTTTGGATTCTGAATATCGAAATTAGCTTAGGGTGAAATTTGGGTATTTTTCGGATAACTTTCATTTTTTGATGAACAGTGAAAATTACTAAATTTTAATTAAAAACAACCTTTTTAATCGAAATAATTAATAGTGATAAATTACTAATTTGAGTAGTTTTAAAGTATATTTAGAATATATTTTTACAATTTAATACAATGTTGGTCATTGGATGTAATTTCACATTTAAACCAGACATAAACAAGTGTCAATCTTTTGATAGTTATTATCTCTTAAGAACACGCTATTTGTTTTGATGACGGGAATTAATTTTTAAATTAATTAATGCAACTAATATATTTTTAATTTTGTAAAATAGACATAATTTTTGAGTTCATAATATCAAATATAGCTTAGACCTAATTTTTGGTATTTTTATGGAAACTTTCATTTTTTTGATGAATAGTGAAACCACTAAGTGGTAGTTAAAAAAATGAATTTTTAATAAAACTTAATTTTACCGCTTCTATGAGTAGAATTTCAAAAATATGAGAGACACGGTTGATGTCAGTAAGTAAAATTTGGTTCAATGAGATGAAAATAATTTTTGGTGAATAGTAACTTTTTACTTTTTTTACCACGGTTAAAAGTAAATAGGGTAATTAAGGGTAAAAATGATTTTATTATTACCCTAACACATGTCCTAATTCTATTGGATAAGTGTAATTCGACCAAAAACAACCTTAGGAATACAATATGACCATTTAGGCCCACTAGGATTAGATTAAGACATTTATTGTTAATTTAGAACATTTATTATTAATTTATTTAAAGAAGAGTTTAAATAGTTAAAATCAAAGTGTAATAAGTAAATAATTTTTAATATAAGGTTTTACATAATATAAATTCGACTATAAATATTAATTAGAAAGATAAAAAGATTTCCTACATAATGGTATTTTATTTGTTATTTTTAGACATTAAAAAATTTAATTTATTTATGACACAAAGATGATACAGTAATTATCTTATTAATGAAATATTGACATAATTGATGTTATAAATACCCAAATAAATTCAATTTGAGACTTTTTAGGAATTCCACTAATTTTATAGGTTAATATGACCTGTTAGTATTGATATAGGTAACTCTTTTATAACTAATCATTCTGTTATGATTTTCACAAAAATCAATTACTAAATAGTGTCAAAATTGACATAAAATAGTTTTTCAAACAAATATTATATTATTAATTGTTATTTTATTTCTAAAAATCTAAGGTTCGGCCAAATGACTTAGATAACGTTTTATATATTAATAATAAACAACTTGGGGTTCTTTTGGCTTGTTATAGTAAGTTTATTAACATTATAGTGTAAGAACAAAAAAAGACACGGTAAAAGTAAAATTATCTAACTTAAAGTTAAAACTAAATGATAAGGTTAAAATAGTAAACTAAACTTGTCCAAATTCTATTGGATGAGAGGATTTCGACCCATCCCCACCTTAGCTTCAAAATAAATCAATTTGGAGCTATTTAAAACCGAATTTGGATTTATAATAAAATAATATTTTTAGTTTTTCCAAAAGAGCCCCTCTCCTCCCTTATAAAAGGGCACCTCCTCCCTCTCTTCCTCACACCACTTTGAACCTTCAATCTCGGCCAAAACCTGCCAAATTCTCTTCTAAACTTCCCTAGAAACATCCTAGAGGTCCTGGTCTTCTTAAAAGACCAATTGTAGTGCCCTAAAAAGAGGTCTCAAAGAGGCGCTTCAAAGAAGAGGTAATGTCTGTTACCGATTCTTTCAACTTTATTTCTTCTTCCACTTCTTCTTATTTAGTTGTTTCATTATGATGTAATAACATCAGTATAACTAATATACTGATATGTTATTATAAGTATGAAACAACCCTATTTCACCTTCTATCCATCCTACGGAAAATGAAATCACCGCGCGTGCGTACGTACGGAATACCGTCTCCACGCCGTGGTGTAATCTATTTTCCACCACCACCTTACTTGGACGGGTATAATGGTGTAAATAATAACTATATATGATTATTGTAATGTGATATTGATTCTGAAATAGTATACATACACTCCAATACAATTCCACGATCATGAGAACGATATCATCGCTCGTGCGTATGTACGGACTACCGTCTCCACGACACGATGAGATTCATTCTCCGCGTTAACCATTCATGAATGATTATAAAGTATATATAATAAGTAATCGTGAAATATATGACATAATAATGATATTGGATTTATGTGTATATATATGTATGTCATCTACTTAATTACATTCAACTCAATAAGGAAACGAAAACAGCGTTCATGCGTACGTACGACCTACGGTCTCCATGAACGGTGTATTTATTTCCATTTACTGATCTATTATATATATGTATATTCTGAATATATATTATATATAAATCATGTTTTATATTCTTGAATTAAGTAATCATGATCTAAGTAATCATATGAATAATTACAAGTCAAAACACGGATGACAAATGAAACGATTTTACCCAAAACGCTCTTTAACATGGAATTTACAAAAGAACGGGTAAAATAAAGTCATAAGTGAACCATATATGATATCATAACAATGATTATGATTCAGGAATAATTCAATCACATTATTTAAATCATTATACAGGAGGTTCGGACACTTACAAAGCAAATCAGACCTAAGGTAAGGGATAACTTTGCAAATCTCATTTTTATCCGAGATTGCTTATTTGTAAGTATTTACTGGGGTTATTTATATCATCCATGTCCATGTTTTATAAAAGTGTTTTAATGTATGTTTAAAGTCATTTTTACCCATTTTTGACTTTTAAAACATAGTATGTAAGGAATCTTTCTTTTGTTTACGTTACGAGGTGCTTTTTGACTTTTCTGAAAAAAGTACGAAAAGAATGTTTGTTTAACTTATACGGCATGAATGGATTTTTTTTAAAAAAATTATTTCTAAGAAGCTTCCTTTACAAGTTTTCAAGTCTATTTTTAATCAACTTCTTCTAGTTTAGAATTGTATGACATGTTAAGAAAGGAAAAGTATTTTTTTAGAAAGGATATTTTCTTCAAGAATGGAGTTCAATTGTTTTATCAAAATTATTTTCCATCTAAGATAATAAAGGGTTATGTTTTTATCCCAATTATTACATTGATTTGATTATGTTGAGATGGAATTTTTTTATGAATTACTTTATCTTATATGAATTGTTTTATGATGTCACGATTTTTAAGATTCCCATTTTTATTACATGGGTTATGCTATGATGTATGGTTTATGATTTTGTGGCACACATAAGAATGGTATGCTTATGAGATGGGTGGGACCTATATCTCCCTCAAATGAATTGGGTAAAGATTTTATATATCATGAGATAGACATGGCTGGAACGGAAAGTTAAACCAGTTCAGTGAAACAGGACTGAAACAAGGAGTGAACTCGGTTCAGAAATGGACTTTGTCCACTAAGATAGTCTTGGCAATGAGTCTTGACTAATAAGAAATGATTCTCTATGATTATGTGTGTATGCCACAAAGTTTTATGTTTTAAGTTATGATTATTGGGATTACATTTCACTACTATGATTTATCCCATGTTATGATATTATGATCTCTTTTGCAGGTTAAGATTTCCAAAATGTTATGTTCTTATGAATATGATGTGATTGATATTTCTTTTGTTTACCCTTACTGAGCATTTGAGTTCACCATTTTATGTTTTCTTTTCCCCGGGATATAAAGAAAGGTTTTAGGTAAAAAAGATCTTCATGGGAGATGTTGAAGATCTTTCACCACGATTAGAAGATTATATTCCGAGTTTCCAAAGACACTAAACTATTACGGTCCTTGTGTGTGTGTTTTTATTATGTATTAAGTATTCCGCAAAAGTAATGTAATGTCCATTTATGTTAAGCTTCGGGTCTCTACAGTTGGTATCAGAGGAAAGGTTTAGTCAACATTTGGAAACTTGGATGCGAGAACTTTAGTGAGATCCCTAGAGATATTTCTAAGGTATGTCTAGGGATGTCCCTAAGGATAAGTATAAGTATATGATATAGTACTAGAATTAAGGTAACCTAAGATGTTAGATAGTGAAGGTACTCCCCCTTTATTATTTTGTTTTCCCTAGCATGATTTTTGCCTCTCACAGAATTATTTTTGTGTTTTAGTTAATGGAGGGAACCAGAAGGAATTCGGTTAACATTGAATCCAATGGAAAAATTGGTGACTATGAGAAACAAAATTGTGTAATGCCTAGAGAGAAAGATATTGTCATTATTCCGAATCATTCATCGCGATGTATGATTAACAAGGTGAAATTTAGTGGTATGCCTAATTCATCAAAGAATAGGAAGATAGACTATTATGCATGTTCACATGTTGGGGAGCATAAAGAAAGGAAGATTAAGATTTCTAAAGAAGTGAAGAAGAACCTTGAGGAATACCTCAAATGGAGGGACCGATGTTATCTGTGTGGAGAAAAGGGTCATAGAGTGATAGACTATTATGGAGTTGAATGTATTATTTGTGGAGAACATGGGCATTAACCAACTCAATGCCCTGACCTAAAAAGTTACTTCTAAATCAAGGAAGGACATATTCCAGGACAATAATTGAAGAGGATGGATTGAAGTGTTTATGTATTGGTATTCAAGAATAATGTTATTTAGGTACTTTTATTGTGTATTAGAATATTTTTGTATTATTCTATTGTGGTTTTCAATGGTACCGGTAACCATGGAATGTGATTGAGATATTTTTGTAAAAAAAAGATGATAAGCGCATAATGAAGGGAAAACCAGAAAATGAAATGTTTGACCGTATTCATGAGCTCATGATTGATACAAGGACTAAGTGATATCATGGTTTGAGTATATAGAATTTTGGGGATTTTGGAATGTGGAAAGTGTTAAGTTTTAACTGCATTCATCTTTTCACTAAGGTTTAATGGGTATTCATTTTTCAAGATAATACATGATTAAGGTATTCACATAACTGGAATGTGACCAACAAGATATATGGGGGATAAATGATGGTATTCACATGCTTGGTTGACGTCATTTCAAGTAATCGTTTTCTTTATACTATAAGCTTGGACCACAGTATTTTAGATAAGCCTAAAGATTGGAATGGATTATATTGACCATAAGTTATTATTGTTTAAGGATAGAACTTTTTTTTATATTATTTATGTGATGTTATAGTAATGTAGTTATAGAAAAAGGACAACCTGCAGGACGGGCAACAACCCATCGCGTCGGACAAGGCTGTGGGAATCGAACCCATAACTGAAGTGAGACTGGCCTTTATCGCCTACCACTGTCCTACAAGAAGTCCTTGTTTAGTAGAAACTAGTTTTATTATATTAATCAATATGATATATGAAGTATAAGACCATTTTAGGAACTATATATGATTAATCTCACTATAGATGGACTTATGTAAGTTTTGATAACTTTTCTAACCTTTTGTTTGAGACAGATGGAATGACCCATTATTCTTTCACATGATCTGCTAACACATCATGAATGACAAATTCAACTTCATTTCTTTAAGAGATGAAGTGGAAATTGTCCAAAGAACGACCAATGGTGAGACTATACAAAAATCATGAAAGTATTTCTTCTAATTCCAATTTCATCAACTTTAAGGAAATGATCTTGAAAACCACAAATGTTGTCCTAGTGCTCTTATATCTGATGAATCAGATGGTACCTTAGATCGTCACAAATTTATGGCTTTGTGATTGCTCGATTTTCTATATTCATGTTCTCTACCACTCTCCATCAGAACATGATGGTTATATTTCTCTTCTATATCCATATTTTCACCTATGTGGAAACCCAATGATTAGTTTATTTGGGTAACCATTACGTTTCATACTATTGTTTTTAAAGATTGGTTTTGGTATTCCTTTTTACGATGTGGGTTTCTATTAAATAAACTTTTGAGTAGTAAACCATTTATAACCCCGACGAATTTCGAGGGAAAAATTCATTTTAAGGGGGGTAGAATGTAACACCCCGAGATTTTATGAAAAATATTCTTTTTAATTTCATTAATGTCTTGAGTTGTATGCTACACCAAAGGAAGCTTTCACAACATGCATCATTGACTTGCCTTGCATTACACGCAATCGTGACCTTCCTCGATAGCGTGTGTAGTACGCAATACCATGTTTTACTAAACAACGATATGCTATTAAAATATTATTAAAACTAGCTGTTATGAATAGTAATAACCACTTTTTGAAATTTTTTAAATTTTATTTTTCAAAATTGACTTCATTTTTGGATTCATAAAATCGAAATTATCTTAGGGTGAAATTTTGGTACTTTTCGGATAACTTTCATTTTCTGATGAATAGTGAAAATTACTAAATTTTAATTAAAAACAACCTTTTTAATCAAAATAATTAATAGTGATAAATTATTAATTTGAGGGGTTTTAAAGTATATTTAGAATATATTTTTACAATTTAATACAATGTTGTTCATTGGATGTAATTTCACATTTAAACCAGACATAAACAAGTGTCAATCTTTTGATAGTTATTATCTCTTAAGAACATGCTATTTGTTTTGACGACGAGAATTAATTTTTAAATTAATTAATGCAACTAATATTTTTTGAATTTGGTAAAATAGACATCATTTTTGAGTTCATAATATCAAATATATCTTAGTCCTAATTTTGGGTATTTTTCTGGAAACTTTTATTTTTTGATGAATAGTGAAACCACTAAGTGGTAGTTAAAAAAATGAATTTTTCATAAAACTTAATTTTACCGCTTCTGTGAGTGGAATTTCAAAAATCATAGAGAAATGGTTGATGTCAGTAAGTAAAATGTGGTTCAATGAGATAAAAATAATTTTTGGTGAATAGTAACTTTTTACTTTTTTTACCACGGTTAAAAGTAAATAGGGTAATTAAGGGTACAAATGATATTATTATTACCCTAACACATGTAATAATTCTATTGGATAAGTGTAATTAGACCAAAAACAACCTTAGGAATAAAATATGACCATTTAGGCCCACTTGGATTAGATTAGGACATTTATTATTAATTTATTTAAAGAAGGGTTTAAATAGTTAAAATCAAAGTGTAATAAGTAAATAATTTTTAATATAAGGTTATACATAATATAAATTCGACTATAAATATTCATTAGAAAGATAAAATGATTTCCTACATAATGGTATTTTATTTGTAATTTTTAGACATTAAAAAAGTTAATTTATATATGACACAATGATGATGCAGTAATTATGTTATTAATGAAATATTTACATAATTGATGTTATAAATACCCAAATAAATGTAATTTGAGACTTTTTATGAATTAAACTAATTTTTTAGGTTAATATGACATTTTAGTATTGTTTTAAGTAACTCTTTTATAACTAATCATTCTGTTATTATTTTCAAAAAAATCAATTACTAAATAGTGCCAAAATTGACATAAAATAGTTTTTAAAACAAATATTATATTATTAATTGTTATTTTATTCCTAAAAATCTAAGGTTCAGCCAAATTACATAGATACGGTTTTATATATTAATAATAAACAACTTTGGGTTCGTTTGTCTTGTTATAGTATGTTTATTAACCTTATAGTGTAAGAACACAAAAAGACACGGTAAAAGTAAAATTATCTAACTTAAAGATAAAACTAAATGATAACGTTAAAATATTAAACTAAACTTGTCAAAATTCTGTTGGATGAGGGGATTTCGACCCATACCCACCTTAGCTTCGAAATAAATAAATTTCGAGCTATTTAAAACCGAATTTGGCTTTATAATAAAATAATATGATTTGTTTTTCAAAAAGATCCCCTCTCCTCCCTTATAAAAGGGCACCTCCTCCCTCTGTTCCTCACACCACTTTGAGCTTTCAAGCTCATCCAAACCCTGCCAAATTCTCTTCTCCACTTCCCTAGAAACATCTTAGAGGTCCTTGTCTTCTTCAAAGACCAATTTTAGTGCCCTAAAAGGAGGTCTCAAAGAGGCACTTCAAAGAAGAGGTAATGTCCATTACCGATTCTTTCAACTTTATTTCTTCTTCCAGTTCTTATTATTTAGTTGTTTCATTATGATGTAATAAAATCAGTATAAATAATATACTGATATGTTATTATAAGTATGAAACAACCCTATTTCACCTTCTATCCATCCTACGGAAAAAGGAAATCATCGCGCGTGCGTACGTACGGAATAACGTCTCCACGCCTAGGTGTAATCTATTTTCCACCACCACCTTACTTGGACGAGTATAATGGTGTACATAATAACTATATATGATTATTGTAAAGTGATATTGATTCTGAAATAGTATACATACACTCCAATAAAATTCCATGATCATGAGAACGATATCATCGCTCGTGTGTACGTACGGACTACCATCTCCACGACGCGATGAGATTCATTCTCCACGTTAACCATTCATGAATGATTATAAAGTATATATAATAAGTAATCATGACATATATGACATAATAATGATACTTGATTTATGTGTATATATATTTATGTCATTTACTTAATTCCATTCAACTCAATAAGGAAATGAAAACAGCGTTCATTCGTACGTACGGCCTACCGTCTCCATGAACGGTGTATTTCTTTCCATTTACTAATCTATTATATTTATGTATATTCTGAATATATATTATATATAAATCATGTTTTATATTCTCTAATTAAGTAATCATGATATAAGTAATCATATGAATAATTACAAGTCAATACACGGACGACAAATGAAACGATTTCACCCAAAACGCTCTTTAACATGGAATTTACAAAAGAACGGGTAAAATGAAGTCATAAGTGAACCATATATGGTATCATAACAATTAGTATGATTCTTGAATAATTCAATAACATTATATAAATCATTATACAGGAGGTTCAGACACTTACGAAGCAAATCAGACCTAAGGTAAGGGATAATTTTGCAAATCTCATTTTTATCCGAGATTGCTTATTCGTAAGTATTTACTGGGGTTATTTCTATCATCCATGTCCATGTTTTATAAAAGTGTTTTCATGTATGTTTAATGTTATTTTTACCCATTTTTTGACTTTTACTACATGGTATGTAAGGAATATTTCTTTTCTTTACGTTACGAGGTACTTTTTGACTTTTCCAGCAAAAGTACGAAAAGAATGTTTTTGTTAACTTATATGGAATGAATGTATTTTTTTAAAAAAATTATTTCCAAGAAGCTTATTTTACAAGTTTTCAATTATATTTTTAATCAACTTCTTCTAGTTTATAATTCTATGACATGTTAAGAAAGGAAAAGTATTTTTTTTAGAAAGGATATTTTCATCAAGAATGGAGTTCAAGTGTTTTATCAAAATTATTTCTCATCTAAGATAATAAAGGGTTCTGTTTTTATCCCTATTATTACATTGATTTGATTATGTTGTGATGGAATTATTTTTATGAATTACTTTATCTTATATGAATTGTTTTATGATGTCATGATGTTTAAGATTCCCATTTTTATTACATGGGTTATGCTATGATGTATGGTTTATGATTTTGTGGCAAACATAAGAATGGTATCATTTTGAGATGGGTGGGACCTATATCTCCCTCCAATGCATTGGGTAAAGATTTTATATCTCATGAGATAGACATGGCTGGAACCGCATGTTAAACCGGTTCAGTGAATCTGGACTGAAACGAGGAGTGAACTCGGTTCAGAAATGGACTTTGTCCACTAAGATAGTCTTGGAAAAGAGTCTTGACTAATAAGAAATGATTCTATATGATTATGTGTGTATGCCACAAAGTTTCATGTTTTATGTTATGATTATTGGGATTACATTTCACTTCTATGATTTATCCCATGTTATGATATTATGATCTCTTTTGCAGGTTAAGATTTCCAAAATGTTATGTTCTTATGAATATGATGTGATTGATATTTATTTTTTTTACCCTTACTGAGAATTTGAGCTCACCATTTTATGTTTTCTTTTCCCCAGGATATAAAGAAAGGTTTTAGGTAAAAAAAGATCTTTATGGGAGATGTTGAAGATCTCTCACCACGATTAGAAGTTTATATTCTGAGTTTCCAAATACACTAAACTATTACGGTCCTTGTGTGTGTGTTTTTGTTATGTATTAAGTATTCCGCAAATTTAATGTAATGTCCATGTACGTTAAGCTTCAGGTATCTACATCAGAGATCTTAATCGACATTGTCCGAAGGATGACTTCCCTGTTCCAATCACCGTGTTGTTAATCGATGCAACGGTCGGGCATGGGGCTCTGTCCTTCATGGATGGAGATTCCGGCTATAACCAAATCAGTATGGCCCAAGAATACGAAGAAGCCACTGCTTTCAGGGCCCCTCAAGGGGTATTCTATTACAGCGTCATGTCCTTTGGTCTCAAGAATGCTGGCACCACATATCAGCATTCCATGCATCGGATCTTTATGTCGTTCCTAGGTAAATTCGTTGAATGTTACGTGGATGACCCGGTGGTCAAATCTAGACAGCGCTCAGATTACCTGTTAGACCTTGAGACCGTCTTCAACAAACTCCGATAGCATAGCTTGAAGATGAACCCCTTAAAATTCCCCTTCGGGGTTACCTTAGGGAAATTCGTTGGCTTCATCGTACGCCATCGTGGAATTGAAGTAGACCCTTAGAAGACAAATTCTATCCTTGTCCTGCCACCTCCCTGCAACCTCATTATGTTGAGTGGATTCCAAGGACACCTAGCCTATATTAGGCAGTTCATAGCCAACCTGGGAGGAAAATGTTTGCCCTTCCCCAGGTTAATGAAGAAGGGGGTCACGTACCAACGGATGAATGACTGCCAAGAGTTGTTTGAAAACATGAAGAAGTACCTCTTAAGACCACCAGTTCTCATGCCCCAGGTTGAAGGAAGACCTCTCATCTTGTACATAACAGCCTTAGAGCAGTCGCTGGGAGCCTTCCTCGCACAAAAAAATGATGTCGGCAGCGAAAACAGTCTCTATTACCTCAGTCAAACCATGATTGATGTTGAGACTCGATACTCAAATATCAAGAAGAGATGTTTTTCCCTGGTCTTTTCAATTCAAAGGTTACAACATTATCTGCAGCATCCTGAAGTCCATTTGATCATGTGGAGTAACCCACTCAAGTACATCCTCAGCCGCCCGATGCTAACCGGACGCCTAACCCGATGGGCGATCATCCTGCAATAGTTGGACATCCGTTTGGTGCCTCTGAAAGCCATCAAGGGTCAGGCATTAGTAGAATTTCTGGCGTAGCACCCTTTGATAGGTACCACAGCACTGAACATCGAGCTACCTGATGAAGATGTCTTCTCAGTTCGAGAGGAGTTCCCTTCATGGGAAATGTACTTTGACAGTGCATCCTGAAGCCCAACCGGGAGGAGGATGGAGGATCCCAGATTCAACAAAGTGGGATTGGGGATAATACCCGTGTCCCCAGAAAGGGCAGTCTTTCCATATTCCTTCCTCCTATTAGAGGGATGTATGAACAATGAAGCAGAATATCAATCCCTCATTGCAGGCTTGGAACTCGCACTCCAGGCACAAGTACAGCACCTTAAGGTAAAAGGTGACTCGGAGCTGGTCATCAAGAAAGTCAATGGTGACTATTCTATTAAAAAGAAGAAGATGATCCCCATGTTTGACCATGTCCGAGGGTTAATGGCGGAATTCTCCACAGAACCAACGTTGACCTATATTCCCCGGTCTCAGAATGCTCAGGCGGATACATTAGCCAACGCAGCAACAACCCTAGCCGACCCAGATTGGGATGAAACGGTTATTAGTATTGGTCACCATCGAATGGTATTGTCATTTGTTCAGGATAAGACGGAATAAATCCATGAAGTTAGTCCTGTCCTCGAGCCATATGATCCTGCCACTAGCTGGATGACCCCCATTGCAAACTACCTTCAATGGGGAGAACTTCCATCAGAGAGGGATGAACGAGAGAAAATAAGGAGAAGTGCAATCAACTTTGTCCTATATGGCGGCGCAGGTTAGTAAGAGGTCCTATATAAATGAGGCCTCGATGGAGTGATCCTCAGATGTATTGACGGAGAAGAAAATGCCACCATCCTGAATGAAGTACATGCAGGAGCATGTGGAGCACGTAAACCAGGGACCAAGCTTTCCCATCAGGTTCGAAGGCTTGGGTACTACTAGCCTACAGTGGCATGTGACTACGAGAGTTTTACCAAAAAATGCCACTCATTCCAGATTCATGCCAACTTCATACACCGACCCCCAGAGTTACTTCATCAAGCCAAGTACTCTTGGCCGTTTTACATCTGGGGGACAGACGTTGTGGGACCATATCCTCCCGTCACGGCTAAACAGCTGAAGTATATCCTCACGACAACTGACTTCTTTTCCAAATGGGCAGAAGCCATACAACTCAAGGAATTCTGGGAAAGAAGTATTGTCAGCTTTGTGAAGACCAATATCATCACCAGATTTCGTGTCCCTCATACCATACTGATGGAAAACGGCACCAACTTCTGCTCTTCTGAATTTGAGAAACTATATTGCGAGTATGGTATCAAGGCTAACCACTCATCCCACTACAATGCAGCGGCCAATAGATAGATAGTGGCTTTCAAAAAGACCCTATCCAACATTCTCCAAAAAATGGCGGGCAAAGACAAGAAGTCATAGCCGGATAAACTCCTCCATGCATTGTGGGCTTATCGAACCACAATTTGCACCACTACTCGGGCTACACCGTACTCATTACTGTACGACATAGAGTCAGTCTTGCCCATTCAACTCTAACTTCCCTCACTCCGTGTTTCCATCTGTGATCAATTATCCGATGATGAGAAATCAGAAAAAAGGCTAGGTGAATTGGAAGAGCTAGATGAGAAGAGGTTGCACACCTTGAACCATCTGTAAGTATACCAGAACAGGATCACATGATCCTTCAAAAAAAAGGATCGTCTTCGGTCTTTCTTGGAAGGAGAATTAGTGTTGGTTTTCCGGACCCCAATGATACCCGGCAAGAAACCTCCAAAGATGGAGCCCAAATGAGAGGGACCATATGTTGTACACAAGGTCTACTCGAACGGAGCATATACCCTTATCTCCATGGATGGGAAATTTACCACAGCTCCTACAAATGCGAGATTCCTGAAGAAGTATTTCGTATGATGTCTAAAGGTGTACTCTTCGTTCGAGTTGCGTGACGTTAAACTGCCAATCACCCAACGGTCCAGACTCAATGACCTTAAACTAAGAGTATTTCTTCCTTATCGCATGACATTAAACTGCATAGGTAATAAGAGTTAAGAATCCCCCCCCCCCCCCCCGTGTATAGACCAAACCTACACGGGGTGTACTCTGCGTCTGAACTGCATGACGTTAAACTACCAAGCACCCAACGGTCCAGAATTAATGACCTTAAACTAAGAGTACCTAGTCCTTACCGCACGACGTTAAACGGAATGGATAATAAGAGTTAAGAATTCTCCCTCTCCCCATGTATGGACCAGACCTGCACGAGGTGTATTCAGCGTCTGAGCTGTATGACGTTAAACTTCCAAGCACCCAACGGTCCAGACTCAATGACCTTAAACTAAGAGTACCTCATCCTTACCGCACGATGTTAAACTACATGGATAATAAGAGTTAAGAATGTTCCCTCTCCCCGTGTATGGACCAGACCTGCACGACGTGTATTCATCGTCCAAGCTTCATGACATTAAACTGCCAAGCACCAAATGGTCCAAAATCTATGACCTTAAACTAGGAGTATCACGGCCTCATCCCATGACTTTAAGTTGCATGGATTTCGTCCTCACCGCACGACGTTAAACTGCATGGAATCTAAAAATACCCCCCATTTTAACCAGATGACGTTTAAATGTATAGACCTCATCCTCACCACATGACGTTAAACTGCATGGATTTTAGAGAACTACGTACGTCTTGATTCCTGCCCTCACAAGATACGTAGCAACGCAGAGATCCCCTATCCTGGCCCATCCCCTGAATAAAAGTTAAAAATGCCTTCTTCCTCCCATGTAAGGACCAGAACTGCACGGGGTTTATCAATCGTCCTCACCGCAAGACATTAAAATACACAGACAAGAAGTTTTAACAATGTCCCCTTTCCCCATGAACGGACCAGACTAGCACAGAGTGTACTCCTTTTAGAGAAATATGTGTGTCTTGATTCCTGCCCTCGTAGGATACGTAGCGACGCCGGGATCCCCCATCCCGGACCAGCCACTCCTAAATCAAAATGATGTTAAAAATTACCTTTCCCCCGTGTACGGACCAGACCTGCATGGGGTGTATCATATTTCAGAGAACTATGTGAGGCTTGATTCCTTCCCTTGCAGGATACGTAGTGACGCCAGAATTCCACACCCTGGCCCAGCCACCTCAAAAAAAAATTCTCCCTTCCCTCGTGTACTGACCAGACCTACACGGGGTGTATACTCCATCCTCACCGCATGATGTTAAACTGCACGGACTTTGTTCTCACCGCAAGAGGTTAAACTGCATGGACCTCTTCCTCACCGCATGACATTAAACTGCACAGACTTCGTCCTCACCGCATGATTTTAAATTGTACGAACCTTGTCCTCACCGCATGACGTTAAACAGCACGGACTTCATCCTCACTGCATGACGTTAAACTGCATGGACTTCATCGTGACCCACCCAAGACGCATGGGGAAACGAGATGGAGATACTTATTGCACATTTGGATGCATCCTCTCTATACATCAGACTCCACGACCTGGATAATTATGGATCTTCATAACCACTCATGGCCACTGGAAGTGGAAATTCATCGACACATGGCCACCTTTGCATGACTATGCATACCATTCCCTCAGCAGCTCTGCATATTGATATCCCCTGTCCTGTCTACCAAAGCCAAGATTTCCTCTGGCGACACTCTTCCTAGCTCTGTATGCCTACCAGCCTCAGAGCCCCCGTATTACATCTCCCGATCCAAAATATTTATGGAGCAGTGGTTTACATGTTCATTCCCCTTTTCACATCCAAATGTTTCTAGGGTATCCCTACCTGGCTAGCTTATGTGTCCATCGGTGGTTCACATAGCGACCTGCATCAACGAACATTAAGCCAGGACTAGGCTACTTTGACTCAATGGACAATTGCAGTGAAGATGTTTCTTGTATACCCGGACACCATTATCCCCATGTGCCGAACTCTGTACTGTGAGCAATCACGGATTCTCGCAACCATTCATGGCCATCGGAAGTGGAATGTTACTGACCTGGGGACACTTTTGTACGACTATACATACCATGCCCTCAGTGGCTCAGTATAATGATGGCCCCTGGATCATCCATTAAAGGTATGATTTCCTCAGGAGGTACTCTTCCTAGCTCCGTACGCTTACCAGCTTCAGAGCCCCCACACCACACCTCTTGATCCCAGAAAACTCAAAGTTTCAGTTTACAACCTTCATTCCCTACCTTGTTCTGAGTATATCAGAACATGTTGAATCAGTCATCCTTCGAGTGACCGCAGTAATAGTCACCCAATGGTCCAAGCTCTATGACCTCTAAAATATGAGTACCTCGTCCTTACCACACGACATTAAACTGCATGGAGAAAAGGTACACACGCGCACGCAAAATAAATCATCGCATATATCTCTCTAAGCTTTAACGGCAACCAGCTCCGTGTATACCCAACATGTTCAGACATTTCCTTCCCCGATGACAGACTTCATGGCCCGGATAATTTCGGATCTTCATAACCATTAATAGCAATCATAAGTGGAAAGTCATTGACCCGGGGACACCTTTGTATGAATATGCATACCATGACCTCAGCGGCTATGCATAATGATAGCCCCTGGCTCATCCACCAAAAGCAAGATTTCCTCAGGCAACACTCTTCCTAGCTCTATAAGCCTACCGGCCCCAGAGCCTCCATGTCATCTCTCTTGATCCAAGAATCCCCGAAACCATGATATACACCATCAACCCCCCTCCACATCTTGGACATGCCAGGATACTCGGGCCTAGTTACATTTTAACCAAGAGTGGCATTTTTAACTACATCCTTACCACACTACTTTAAACTGAACGGTCAATCGTCCTTTTTGCACGATATTAAACTACACAGCATGGGAAAAGGAAAAAAATGCCCCTCATCTTCGCTGTATGACGTTAAACTGCACAAAATCCTTTAATAATGCTCTTCATCCTTACCGACTGATGCTAAACTACACGGTCAAACCCGCCACGGGTTCAGTAAAGAACGAAGGCTTTTCTCTATCCTTTAGGGCACGGGTCAGACTGGCACAAGTCACCGTCTCACTCCCGCGTGAGAAGGGGTTACTTCACCCATTCTCAAGAAGTTTATTCTATATGTTTCCTCGGTATCCAGGCACCCTATCATCATAAACCGTACTCTGCACTCAGAAAAAGCCGAACTCTCATAAGCCACCCCTGGTGGTCCCAAATCTCAACTTCCCTGAAGTTTCTTGGCTATCGAGGGAATACAATCATTGACCTAAGAACACATTTTCATGACTATGCATACCATGCCCTCAGTGGCTCTGCATATTGATTTCCCCCAGACCGTCTACCAAAGGCAAGATTTCCTTAGGTAATGCTTCTCTCCGTATGCCTCTTAGGTCCTGATCCCCCATGTATATCCTGGGATTCAGAAACCCTCTAAGATATAGTTTACTAACCTCTTTCACAACCCTGCCTGAATATGGTGGAACGTCTCTGAAAAGATTACCGGGGACCATAAGAATTCATTCCATTTTAAATGATGTCCCAGCTGCATGACTTTAAACTGTGCCAAGCCCCTAACCGTCCTTTATGCTAGATAGATGCGTAGGACATGAACCTTGCTTCCACATTCCTGATTGATACAGATGTTCTCAAAACCCTTTCAGATGTCACATTCCCCTTCTGATCCACCCCAGGTGGTTTTCATAATTCTCCAAGCCACCCATTGTGGTTTCCATATGCTGGACTTTCATGAAGTCCTCTGGCTATTTGAAATGGAGATTCATTGATTTAAGGACACCTTTTCATGACTATTCATACCATGCCCTTAGTGGCTCTGCATATTGATCGCACCTAGCCTCTCTAGCAAATGCAAGATTTCCTTAGGCAATGCTCCTCCCACCTCTGCACAGCAACGCGACTCCCATGCCTTGAGACATGCCCTGCATGTCGTTCAAGTTTAAACACACTCTCTCCAAATGCATCTGAAGGACACCGATACATCTATTAATCAACCAAAGATCATGGGGCCCTTGCCCCACCATATTTGGTCAAAGATGTTCGACCTAAAAAATCAATAATGACAGTCTTGACGGCAGGACTTTAAACCGCTCACAAAAAGAGGCAGAAAGCCTGTTAGGCTGAAAACCCGAAAACGGTTACCTAAGAAAAAGTCGAGCTATACCCGCTGGGTCCACACCAAATGGGCCTACGATAAATTAGGGTATTAAAAGAAAAGAAAAAAAGTTTGTGGGGTTTTTCTACAAAACCCTAGAAATAGTCAAACTATGCTCATTGGAACCCATGGTCCAGGAAAAAGTTAGAGTTTGTTTCTATTTTCCCGAGTTGTGGTTAATTCTGATTTAGTGAGTTGTTATTCAGGCGACAATTGTTCTATTAACAATCATATTTTACAACAGCAAAAGACTGACATAGATTTTACTCCATTGAAAAAAAAGAGGAGGACGTCCACAAGTCGAGGCCTCTCCCTCACAGCGAAAGGTGGGGTCATCAAAACAGAGTATACAAGTAGGTCTATGATCATCACAAGGGAGTCTGGCTTGCTCTCTCCACCAGATCAATAACCGTGTGGAAGAGGTTGTTGCAAGACCGTTCCAACATGGCCTTTTTCCTGGCTTCAACCTCAGCCACTAGAAAAGTATGATCCACTGTTGCTTGAAGATCGTTGATCCCTTTTATGGTGGCTTCGAGATGACGGGTCATATCTGACAACCGATTCCTCAGCATCGTTTCCCGTTCTTCACATTCATTCAACTCTGAGGATAGGACGACTGCCTGATCTTGAGAGGTCGCCTCCTGTGCCATCAGCTGATGGAGCTATATCGTGGTTTCCTCCAGGGCTCGGGTCCCACAATGAGCGTCAGCAAAGTAAGCGAGTTTGAGTACACTAGTGTCAGCTTCCTCACGGTCCATGACAACTTGGTAATCAAGAGAATGGAACTACCGATAGTCGAAGCCACCCGACCTCAATCCCAGGAAGATATATCGAAGAGCTTCAGTCTTAGTTTCCATCTCAGCTATAGGAGTTTTGGCAATGATCTCGCAAACCTAAGGCCAGGCCCACCTGCGCAACTCCCGGTGGTCCACCATGACATGAGGATCCTCGGTATCCTCGCCGAATTACACGGGAACGAAATCTGGCATTACAACCAGCGCAGGCATGTGCTCGCTAGAAGTTGTTTCTGAAACTGGAAATTCTGGAGCCTATAACCCCAGTTCAGGCTTGGGGATCAAGTTTCTAAGCCCGGTATCAACTGATAAAATCTATGGGATTGTCTCGCTGGCACCCGGAACCACAAGGTCGTCCTCATCCACGTCCAAGAAGGATGAACCTGTCTGAACTTCGGCCACCACATGACTGAGGGAGGAAAATACCTTGAGTCGCTTTGATTGACGAGCCATCAGTCGATCCTCCCTTAGAGCTGATGGGGAAGGTGCAGTGGATGCCACAGCCGTAGTACCTCCTGATTTGGAAATCTTTCAGACAAACTTCCCTAGGATCCCATCGGGGTAGTATTTTTCACACGTCTTTGCATACTTCATGGAATGGCCGACAGCCGCCCCCACGACAGGCAGGGGAATGCTCATATTAGATCCCTCCCACGTCAGCATCAGCAACCATTGATGAAGTATGGCCGGATGCAGTCCTCGAGCCTGAGGAGGAGGAAGGGAAACTTGGACTTGCATGCACCCGAACTGGTGAGAAAAACAATATGGGTCATACAGCTCGCACAAAGAAACCATGTCCATCCGCGCAGACAAGATTCCATCCTGTAGAGATATCATGTAAGAACGCTCCTCCAGGCTCCCCTGGTGGTTTTCAACTAAGAGGCCAGAAGGGGTGGGGTAGGGAGTGAAAGAAAACTGGGAAAAGTCACTCAGAAGCTCGAGGACTTCACCAGGGATGAGGGATTTCAGGCGAACTCAATCTATATCAAGCAGGGTAGGACGAAAAGTAGGAAGCGGGATGACCGTGTTGTCACGATACTCATAGCAGCGACAATGATCCGCTACCCACCCATACAAAAAATTGAAATGGCCCAATTAGACGTAAAGGTGAACCACCCTTCTTCATGTGACCCAGCAGTTCATAAATACGAGCTCATGTGGGCACGACCAAATTCACCAGGCGACCCTCTGCCATCTCAACTACCATCATCAGGGTGCAAGCCCTGACACCAAGATTAATATCCCTATAATGGAATATCCACATACTTAGGAACATAGAAAACAAACCCGCTAGCCGGAGCATAGGCGGAACACCGGGGTGCACCTCGTAACCCCATCAAAGGTAGTCGCCCGCCTCCAGAACCGCCCAGTAGGAACCTGGGGAGGTTCATGACTACTGAGAAGGATGAGTCCTGGGGAGTTTGATCTTCAGAATAGGACCAGTGGTGTCTAGAAATAACCCTATCCAGGTATTATAGGGAATAAGAGAGCGGGCACGCAAGTCCTGACCCAGTGATTGCTCTGCCGTAACCAACAAATCTCTCACCAATAAAGGAACTTGTTCGACGTCGTCCCACGCATCAGGGGCAAGAAAAAATTTGTCATACATTTCACCGATAATCGAGATCCCTCCTAATTGATGGATATCCAACATACTAATGCCAACATCACCATAGTAAAGGTGGAAAGTATTAGTGCTTGAACACCGGTGACTGAGTAGGTCTGGAAAGACCAAGGATGGTGGGTAAATAGAAAATTGTGAAGCCCACACTACGGAGTATAAATTTACTGCTTCCAGTGATTCGGAAGACTCCCAACAGTGATAATGGACCCAGAAATCCCAATCCCAGTCATTGGAGAAAAGCCCGCTAGACCGAAGGTCCCACTTTGGAATCCACCCCGCATCGGGATCTACTCGAGCAAGGGTGATAATAGAAGGTAAACTCTTGAATACAGCTTCCTAAGAAAAGTTTCAGGTGTGCTGATCACTTTGGGTCCAGACAGAGCCTCTCAAAATAAAGTCATCTTTCTGGTCAGAGTCGGAAACCATCTCCCCCGATTTGTTAAGGTTCGCCAGAATACACTTGGAAAATGCTTCCAAGAAAGGAGAGCGAAGACCTGAGAAAGTGGGTGGAATAGGGACATCGTCTTGAAGACTGAATCCATGAAGCGGAAGCCAATTTGATAGTGGATAATCTAGGAGATCAGGAGAGAGAAAATCTTTCAAGACACCATCTTTAGGAATGATGGACCGACTAGAGTCCTCTTGGATGTTCTCCACTCTGCAAATCATAGCTAAACGTCTCCCTGAACCAATTGGGAGAGGCTCTACGACAGGCCTTGGTACAGAAAGAGGGGGAACCATATCTTCTCCTTGAACGACGAGAGACAACAATCTGTTTGTCTGGAATAAAAATATGGACAAAAATACCAGATATATGGTTGAAGATCAGTTGAAGATCCTTCATAAGCAAAGTCCGCAAGGAGGCCTCGAAGGATGGTTCATGATGACAGCATCCCGCAAACCAGCCCTTCACGAAAGAAATCCACAAAACCCTGTCCCACAGAGCATTGGCCAGGAAATCGCGAACCAAGTTGCTCCACGGAATTTCAATCCCGAATTCAAGTGATTAAATTTGGATGACTTAGAAACTTTTAAAGTTCAAGAGATTTTAGTCTGCGGAGCATCGAAACCGCGGAGCATCGAAACCACAGAGCACCAAAAACATGAAGCAAGTTCCTCCATAGCCCTTCATGACTTACTTTTTAATTAATTAAGAGTAATGGTTCACTATTGGGGAATTGGTTCGCGGGTGAAGGCGACCGTGAAGGTGGAATGGTTCGCGAAAGTTGTAGCCGGTTCGCGGACGAAGAACTTCGCGAAGGAACGAGCACGCGGAGGTGAGGGAGTTCTGGTTTTGCGAAGAATTTAGAAAAGGACAAATGAAGGGCCCCCTGTATATATAGGCATGGTCCCCTACTGGGTCTAATTCCCTACCGCAAACCATCTCAGTTTCAGGACCACTTTGCATCAGAATGACCTCCTCTTCGTTCCGATCGGACCCCATTCTGATGGGGGGAATTTGTAGGGTCCTGAAAAATCCGCAAAGGAGATTCTACCCAAATCCCCTAAATAATTGGGGAAAAGAATGTAGAAAGTCCAAATAAGGAACACAAGTAGGACTGGTCCACGGACTGCTCCCATGAAAACGCGATGTGGCCAGGCCCCGCGAAGCACCCCCTCTGCGAACCATCATTGTTCACAAAATGGAGGCAGAGATCCTCCGCGGTTGCAAGGCAGGATGGGCACCAATCCTGTTTTCCATCATGAACCACCCCAACTGCGGACCGCATCGACCGGTTCAAGCTGCATCCACTGTCATTCACGGAATGGAGGCGGAACCCTCCGTGGCCGCGAAGCAATCCCTGAGTTCGGTTTGCGGGGGGGAGAGAAGAGCTCAATACCCACCACGAATTACGGATTGACCAGGTCAGCTATAAACCGGGTATTCGGTCATGGGCCTCTGCAAAATGTGCCATGTGACCACAGATACATCTTTTCCCCACTCTACAAAAGGAGACCGAGGGGGAAAAGATAGGGGATTCGAAGATCGGGGATTCGGATTTAGACGATTCGAAGGCAGAAGAAGAGAAGAGCGATCAGACTCGGGTTGAAGGATTTCGAAGGAAGGCTTAGGATTTTGCAAATAGTGAAGTTCCAGTTTGCGAACCAGAGCAGGTATAAACCTGGGAACAAAGTAATAAGGAACCAAAAATGCATAATAATTTGGTGAATTGTGAACTTAAAATAACATAAAAATCGAAGACCGCGAACCATAGCCCCTCCAAGGATGCACTACCTTCAAACCAGGGTGTTTATGCCTCTTTTCCGATCTGTTGCACCGCGTAGCACCCTCCTACATGGGAAAAGCCTCAACCGAAGAAGCCCCGATAGGCACCACCCTTCATCGTCACTGCTCGCGTGGACCCCTTCGCGTACTCCCTGGTACGCGGGCCGAACCCGAAGCCGTGAACCACCCTGGTTCGCAGGATGATCGCCAAACCGCGAACCACCCTAGTTCGTGGGATGCCCCTCAGTCCGCGGACCACCCTAGTTTTCATACGGCTTCTCCAGCCTTGTAGCACCTTCCTACGTGAAGGGAACCACCACTCCTTCATACGTGTGGCCCATCAGAGCCTTTAGAGTTCCCATCCCCCAAGCCAGATAAAATACTTCCAATTCATCCTGATCCTCCACAACCTCCTCACTAGCCTACTCATTGGCCTCGAGCCGAGGCCTCCACCAGAGCCACCGGATCCGCGTGGTGTAACCCTCAAGTGCATCAGTGAGCCATTTTGAGTTCACATAACCACAGTAAGTAGAGGCGAAGGGGTTGCCCCAACCCTTGAGCAGATTCCCGAAGCATTTATGGGTTCACATTCCCATGGTAATGTGGAGTCTAAGCTCGAGAATCCCCTTTCTACCCCTCCACTTATTAAGGGATTCCTAGGGAGAGTAAAATACCCATCAGAAGGAATCCCTCATGCACTGCAAGAGAGTAGATGGGCACAGGAGCACCCCCTTTCCCTCTCCTGCTGCGCTTCGTCGCCTTGGGCCTCCTCAGAGTGTAAGCCCCAATCTATCATTATGGGATGCTCCATTCATAAGCCCCATTCCACTTCTCACGGGCGCACCTCTCACGACGTGATCCTCTGGCCCTGCTGCATCTTGTTTCTCACACTGAGCATGACTAACGTGGGCTTGGAGTAAGCATCGACCATGACATACTCTTATGGTCCTCCTCAGAGTGTAAGCCCCAATCCATCACCCTGGGCCTCCTCAGAGTGTAATCCCCAATCCATCACCCTGGGCCTCCTCAGAGTGTAAGCCCCAATCCATCTCCCTAGTCCTCCTCAGAGTGTAAGCCCCAATCCATCACCCTGGGCATCCTCAGAGTGTAAGCCACAATCCATCGCCCTAGGCCTCCTCAGAGTGTAAGACCCAATCCATCATTCCAGGCTACCTCAGAGCATAATTCCCAATCCAATGAGAACTATGTAGACTTTGATCTCTACCTCCTAGGCAGGTTAGGTAGGAAGCCTCAAAGAGGTTCAAGTCCACCACCCAGTTGTTCCGACAACCTTCACGTCGATTCACCTTTTTCCCGCATGACGATAAACTGTAAATACGAACATTGTGGACTTTAATCTCTACCCCCTAGGTAGGGTACGTAGGAATCCTCTATGAGGTTCAATCTCAACAATTGGTCGATCCGATTATCTTCACATCGGTTCACCGTGCCACTCCTAGTGCCGCCTCAAGCGAGTTATGACTCTTCGGGGTCATTAATACAATGAGGGATGGTAAACCTCAGGCATAAATGATTCCAAACCGCTGTGTCCAGTTAACCATTTCCCACCAGGGTTAAATCCATGGATACTATGTTTGGGTATAAACCAAATATTCGCGAACATATGAATACGTCTTAAATCTATAAGAGAGTCTTGAAACAGGAAATAATTCCCCCCAAAAGGGTGTGATGAGCCCGACTTCACATCCTCTCGACCAATGTGAGTTCTTAAGTGTTGCTGGTCAGACCATCTGGTGAACACCTTCTTTTGGAAACTAGGTCCACATGTCATTGGATACGGAACCGTTGGGCGTTTCGAGACCGAAACCCAAAACAGGGGTCTAAATCTTAACCTCTTGTTTTGATAATTTCCATGTTTATGGAATATTGTGATTGTAACAATGTAGTTTGCACCCAAATAAATTAAATAAATGAATGGGATTGTTCCTCAAACCCATTTTTATTTGAATTTTCTCTTGACCTGGCTTATGGATACCCATTGGGTAAGTAAAACTTGAATATAATTGAATTGGATAATGTTTTAAGGTGTGTTTAGCATGACATGTGACCTAGGGTGTTTTATTATGGTGGAATAAGTAATTTGGTCCTTATTGATTATTGATTTAGTTTTTAATAAATTTTGAATTAAATTTCAAGTGGAATATGAAAGAATAATTGTAATTTGAATAATTAACCATTGGTAATTTTGATGTGATATTTTGATATCCATGTTATATGATAAGAATTTTGTGCCATGACGTAATGCTTATATATCTATATTTTCCTTGAAACTTTCACACTTATATGTTGTAGTGCTGATATTGAGTAGTCTTGGCATAGTTCCATGATTCAATCCATATAGACAGTGGTATATGCCCAGTCCATGTTGTAATGATTATATGGATTTGACCTTGATGTTGTAATGCTTATAGGGATTTGACCTATATTATTGTGCTGATACCACAGTTATATGGTTGTGATTGGCATGAACATAAGACATGCTCAGATATATTCTGTCATGGAACTGAAGTTGGTTATTAACCTAGGTTATATGGTTGGGATTTTAATGTTTATAAGACATTCTTAGAGATAATTTAACACGGATCCGAAGCAGGTTTTTGTTGTATTTTATTAATTATTGAATTAATTATTATACATATTTATCACATTGTAAAATACAATATTTATTATAATGGTTAGTATATAAACAGTGGTTTTGAACTACTGAGTTTTACTCACACCCTATTTCGGCTACTGTTTGGTACCAGAGAAGATTATGTGGATGCAGGTTTGGACATGGGAAAATGACCTTGTAGTTGATTTCTTGTTTGTTGATGGACTGGATTATGGTGAAAGGAACAATATGGTGTTTAGGAATAGGGACCTTTGAATATTTATTTGAGTCTCTTTGTATTTTATATGTATTGTTTATAGTATGAAATTTAGTTACATTACAACATCTCATTACATTATTCCTTGTTATTTTTTGGATTATTCTGAAGGATTTTATTTATGTATTCTGATATGTTTAAACTTTGATCTCCTTTTTTTGTATGATTTATTTTATTCTATTATGATGCATCATACCTAGGGGTATAATCTCCAAACTATAAATTTTACACCCCCACTGCTAGTCGGTAGACTCTAGTGTATGAGGAGTCATGGTTGAGGTCTTGTAACCAACCCATTTTGGCCACACGAGAGAGGGGTAGATTGGGGGACATTAAACATGATGTTAAGTTATATGACTCAATGTACCAATCAGATGAAGTTAAATTATGTGATATATCATCCTCATAATATAAAACTAATTTATGGGACAATCATCATCATCATATAATGTTAAATTTTATTTCTAACATCCTCACCATATGATGTTAAAATATGATTCCAACATCATCATCATATTATTTAAAACATGTGTCTATCATCCTCATTTCACGACCTAAAAATAATAGGCATCTTAAGACGTTTCACAAGAATCCATTTCCTTTGTTATTTGTCACCTACCACATCACTCATTTTCTTCGACCATTACTCGACATCTTAGATGATTCTCTCCTTGGAAGACAACTTTGACCTTTATTCAGACCGATATGCCTACCCAATATGATCAATGCCACAAACAAATAATTCCATGAGGGTTGAGCCCCATTTGAAAAATCAATCACTCAATGTAACACCACAAGAATTTACAATATTATCTTTTTTTTAAATATAATATATTATATAGCTTGTAATGCATGAAACAGTGAGTTAACTTTCATTACATACAAGAGAAACTTTCATTGATAGCTTCTATTACACGCTAGACAGAGTTTAACCAAACAACATTATATTATTATAATATTATTATGTCATATAATAATATTTAACCTAGCCTTTTAAATAATTCTTATGAATATTATTAACCATATTATGGAATTTATATATATTCAATGAATTGTGAACATTTATATTATATGTTTTTTTAGAAAATTATATAAGAACAAATGAAATTTTATGTATAAAAACAACATATTTAAAAAGGGTAACTTTACCACCATTTAAGGGCACACCGTTTTAGAATAATATTTTAGACATTTAATAAATTTTATTTTTCAAAATTAACTTCATTTTTGAATTTGTAATGTCAAAATATCTTAGTGTGAATTTGCGGTATTTTTCGGAGAAGATTTATTTTTTGATAAATAGTTTAAAATACTTAATTGTAGTTAAACACATCCCTTTAATTTAAATAATTATTATATTTTAAATTAATTTTTAATGAAAAAATAGATTAATTATAACTATGTTAATCAAAAATAGTTCATTAGAATCTTGTTTATCTAATAATAGGGCATAAAAACTTGTTCAATTTTTGAACATTTTCATTTACCTTCTTTCTCACCACGTTTATGATATTAGCATTAAACATAATTTAGCCACATCTGTGAATAAAATTTAGGAATAAATGCATAAATAGTTTTAATTAGTATGATAATTAGTGTCTAATAGGTTCAAATTAATTTTTGGATATTATGAATACTAACATTACTAATTTTTTATTTACCATGGTTAAGGGTAAATCAGGTAGTTAATGGTAAAAATAATATTATAAATGTTATAAAATTACCCAAACAGATGTCATTATTTAATTTTATGGGTGTTTTTATTCCAAACCATCCTTTTTTGATAATTATAACCCTTTATTCCACTTTGGTGAGAATATGACATTTATTATATTTTATTTAAAGAAGAGCTAAATATTTCATACTCATATATTAATAAATATACCATATTTAATATAGGGATATAGAGACTATAAATTCGACTATAAATATTCATTTGAAATAAAAAATTCTATTCATTTCAATGTAAATTCATCTTCAATTTGTAGGAATTAAATAATTACCTTAATGTCTTACATAATGATGGTGCAGTAATAGTTTAATTAATAGAAATATAAAATAAATAACATTAAAAATATAAAAATATATATAATTTTACATAATTAATGACATATAAGAATATTATAAACAAATTTTACGTTTTATTGATATATAAGATGTGTTTTTTCAAAGATATCAGGTTGTTATGATATTTTTAAAAAGAAAAATAATTAATAGTATCAAAATTGACATAAAGAATACTATAAAATAAATAATATTATATTAAACGGTATAAAATTCATAAAATTATTAAATTAATCCAATGGATTATAATAAAGTTAAATTTTCCTTCAATGTTCCAATTGGGGTTTTCTTGTAATTTTATAGTAACTATATTTATTATAAAGTGTAAACAATATAAGTTGTCATGGTAAGAGTTAACTGGTTTAACTAAGCGTCAAAGCCAAACGATATGGTTAATAATGTGACAAAACTTTATCCAACAAAAAAAATTTGATAGGATTTAAACCCATAATGATCTTGTATTTGAAATAAATTACTTTTGAGCTATTTGAAATTGAATATCAATTTATATTAATTTAATATTTTAAAGCATTCGAAGAGTGCCCCTCCACCTCTCTTAAAAAAGGACACCACCTGTATCACTTCTCCACACCAAATTTAGAAATATTTCTAGACCAAAATCTACCCATTTACTATATCAAAATCATTATTCATGTTTTAGAGGTCCTTCTATTCCATAAATACCAACCCATGTATCCCTAAGATGGGAGCCAAAGGAGGTTTTCTTAAGAAGAGGTAAGCATCTTTACCGACTCATTCAAGTTTATTTCTTCTTCTTCTTCGTCTTCATGTGATGTTTCCATACTAATGTAATAACTCCAGTATCACATATATATATATTTATATTTTATTATTATTAGGTTACAACCAAATTCATCTGTTTATCCATCCAACGAAAAAAAGCATTGTGTGTGTGTACGTATAACTTGTCATCTCCACACAGTGGTGTAATTTTTATTTCATCACAACTTTATTTGGATGGGTATAATGATAGATATAATTTATATAAATAATAATTATGATAGGATATTTATTCTTTATAACTAATAAACCATCCAATTCCTTACCCCTTTACCATTAAGGAATGATATCATTGCTCGAGTGTACGTACGACATATTGTCTCCATGATGCGAAGAGATTAATCTTCCATGTTACCCATTAAATAATGAGTGTAAAATGTATATAAAAAATAAATATGAAATATATGAGATAATAATTCTACGATAATAATATATATGTAAACATATATTTCATTTATCTTCATCCCTTGAATACTATAAGAAAATAGAAACAACATTCATGCATATGTATGGCCTACCATCTCCTTGAATTGTTTATTACATTTCATATATATATATATATATATATTATTTTTATATAATTAATATAAATTATATATAAATAAGTTTTTACATTCTGGAAGTAAGTCAATCGTGATTTATGTAATAGAATAATGAATAAATAGTCAAAACATGTACGATAAACAAAGTGGTTCTTACCCAAAATGTTACTTTAAATTGGAATTGTTGATAAACATGTAATATAATGTCATAAATGATATAATAAATAATAAAATAGTTTATATATAGTCTACTAATATTCTTAAAACCATTATAATGGAGTTTAAGTCATGTTCGACTAAAAAATAATAATGTAAGGGGTTTCTCATCTCAGTTTTACTTTTCTGAGATATATGCCTTATTCACCACTTATTTTTGTTGTCTGATGTATATAATTATTTTTTGACAAGTTATATCATGAATATAATTGGTCTAAAGTTATTATAATTTTCATTAATTTTAATCATTCTTGGGGATTATAGATCAAATTTTGAAATGTGGTATGGGACACTTTATAATGTTTAAATATTATTTTCCACAAGGATATTTCAATGAAATCATTTAAATTATTATCATCCATGTCCATGTTTCTTAAAAATGGTTTCCAAAATATTTTTACTAATATTCTCTTAAAAATTAAATTATTTTTACCCATGTTTTACTTTTTATAAAATGATTTCAAATGAAAATTTTTTATTTTCCAAATGAGGTACTTTAATAATTTTTAAACAAAAATATGGAAGGGTTTTTTTACTTATAAGGAAAGAGAATATTTTACAAACGTTATGATACCATGATGTTATAAATCCTCCATTACAATTTTAAAAAGTTCTTTTTAGAGAAAATATTTTCTTTTATAAATGTGGGACTTTTAAATAAATCATTTCAATGTAAAAAAGTGTATTTTTCTCAATAAATTTCTCATAATTTTATTACAATATTTTCATCTATGTCATAATACTTGTTAAATGTTATTCTTATTTGAGGTTGATCTTTTATGATATCATTTACCATATTTCATTGCATGGATTATGATTCAATTCAACTGTGGATGTTCTATTTTGATACCATTCATGGTTTATAGTTAAATTATTCACATTTTGTTTGCATATTTTTCTATATGAATGTTTATATTGCTTATGGTTCACCCCATTCATATGTGGATTATGTTGGACTTAGAAAGTGAAGATCAAGGCCCACTATAGCCACTTGATGAATTATTTGGTCTCATGAGACAAAATATACATGGATTAGGCCGAGGACTTCCCATTTATTTTCATATGCCTTAGATGAGGCCTCGATAGTAGGTGTTAGATTTCCAGCATTATGCATTCCATAATTGTGAGATTAGTTACTGATTTTCATGTGATTATTAGAATAGTGTAACATCCATTGTTAATTTTCTTAGCTTATGTGATTATTTAAATGGAATGTGATTTATTTATTTACCTTTACATATTATTTGTAATACCATATTTTTTCATAGCTTCAACTATACACTTACCCTAACTGAGTATTTGAGCTCACCCCTTTCTTTTGTTTAATTATTCCCAAGAGGCAAAGATGGGTATTATGACTAATATGAAGGGTTAATCTAGGAAAATTATAGCATTATAAAATGATTTAATATGTTTTATTGTATTTTTTGAATCTTATTGTAAGGTTCATGTATATAATCTGGCATTCCAATCTACTAAACTTATCAGTCCTTTGGGATTCAACACTTGTATCTATGCCAATGTAAAAAGTAAAGGACTGAATCTGGGATATGGGCATCAAGGTATTTACCCTTCATCCCCACACATCATGCATCCCTTTATTTGGATCACAATCCTCTTTCATGACTGAATAAGTTCCTCTTGATTGCATGGTCCCATCTCAAATTGTCCCACATGCCATCCTAGGCGCCAACCCCTGATGACTTTAGATGGAATTTTGAGATAGATCATGTGTTTTGAACATTTTCAGTGTTCAACCCTCATTTTTTCCCTATCCCCATTAAAATAAAAATGGATTATGATTTTAAAACAAAGCGAATAGTAATCCTCCATCGTTACACCACCTCCATTGTGTTCCAAATCTTGGGAATTTCGATTCATGATCCTCACACCCTTTTTAGGGTAGAATTCAAAACCCTTTTTGTTACGCCATTTGTGAACTACCACACCTTGGAAAAGAAATTTAGCTATTTAGAGAGTTCCCTTATCCATCCAAAGCCCTTCTCATTTCGAACACTATTGATGGTCAGTTAAAAAATGTAGACGTTGAGTGTTTCATGACTATTTTAAACTCGTATATAAATGATCAATCACATGGTCGTCCCTTATTTCTCACACCAAGCATGAGTCACATTAGATTAGGGATTGATCTTTGGTTGTCTCATGAGTATGGTTGAAGCACAATAATGATATAAAATGAAAGAATCATGTTTGAGAATATGGTAATTTAAAACAAATAAACTGATTTTTTAGAGATTCATCCACATATTGGAGCCTCTCCTTCATAAATTACCCAAAGGATCAACCCCAGCGATTGAGTGTTTGAGCCTAAACAACCTCTGTTGAGTAGTTTCCAGAGTCCACTTCCACCAACCAGGTCGGTCACCTCTTCTAAAGATTTAGGATGAACTTCTTTAACCCCAATTCATATCCCATCCTATTCATCCTAGCATTCATCTACTAGGGATTCCTCCTCCACCTTTGTAGCCTCATATTTTACCAAATAGTCCCTTAGATGGATGATGGTATTGGATTGAATAGAATCTATGGCCACCTTCTCCTATTCCATCCTTTATAAGTACGTTATCTCTTCCTCAACATCCAAAAATAACCTAGGATCCCACATCTATATGATTTTATAGGAAATATCAACCAATTTCCCTTAGTAATGTTCCCTCTCAATGAGGAAGTCTCAAGCCAGTACATGAAGGTTGTTGGATTCCACCCCACTATTCCCTTGGATTACTAGATAGTGTTATGGAGATCCCATATAGTTTGGCAGTTCAGTCATTGGGGTATAGGTTATAATGTTTTTCATGTACCTCCACACATTAAAAAAATGACCCAATTCTCCTCGATAACATTCGAGCCAAAATCCTCTAAATCTTTGGGAAGTTCATGTTCATAAAGAGGAAAGACTGCCAAAAAATCCATGGATGGATTATCCATCATATTATCTTCAAGAAATATGGAATCCATTTCTAGAGGAAACAGATCTTCACCATCCCCCTCACCTATAATAGAAGCCCCAACTGCCTCATTTGGAACCTTATAGGCAAGCTCAGCCATTGTAGCCTCCTCAATCACTTCTGTTGATGGAATGATCTTGACAACCTCCATTGAGTCAGAAGCTCCCATAGTCACTATTTATAGAGATTCTAGGGAATGTGTTTCCAATTAAGTCTCCTAAGTCACTCTAGATACTATCACAATTGTTTCCACCTCCATTGAAGATTCATCTATAATAGTCACCTTTGATGGTGCCTCTATGATCGGCTTAACTACCAAATCCCCATCATCTAGCCCCATGTTAGGAACTGTATTGACTCTATCTATTGAGGGAATGGCCTAAAAATTCCCTTATGATGGAACCTCCATGTTTCTTATAATTTCCATGGGATTTAGGTCTATTTACATAGGGATAGAGTCACCTGCTATCACTGCCTTGACATCTGGAGTCTCTGACTTGTACATCGACACTGATAGATAATACCTGAGTGTAGCTTGAACCACTATTTAATAATGAGTCAGTGAAATGAAGAATGTAAAAGGGGTATAGGAAAAAAGGTGAAAACAATTATATGAATAGTATATCCTAGTGAGGAGCTTAGATAGGTTCATTTAAAATCTCTCTGGAGACGGCGTTCCCCCAATGGTCAGCACCTCAGTAACATGATCCACTTCAGTTGATAGTTATTCTACTGTGACCACAACAATAGGGAGGGTCTATATACTCACCCCTTCATGGTTTGATACACTATTGACCTATGTCTATGGTTCATCCAGAAACCCCCCCTTATGTTTTCGCCGATCCCTACACAAGTAAAATAATATTTAGACAACACTCTTTGGGGTTTATTAGTTTAAAAAACACATGGAATTATGATATTTACATATATGATGGTAGGTCTTCCTTCCATAATAAAATCCTAATAGGGGTTTCTACCCCAGGACTCATCCTAATCTCCTAGAAGAGTTATGCAACCATCTAACTCACCCCCTGAGAGATCTGAAGGATAGGGAATACCAAGTAATGCATTCAACCAAGTGGTCAGAGGACACATAGCATACTAATATTGGACCATATCCTCCAGATATATTATATATAACATAGACTCATCCCAAAACATGTGAAATCCACACCAATAATGACTGAGCCCAATGAGAAATATCCTCTATCTATTGAGATGTCACCACATTACATGGAGGGTGTTGAACATTCTGAAGAACCTGTAGATATCCCAAGCATCAAGAAAGACCGTATTAGTTATGATATCCAAATAGTTCAATCAGATCCATGGACCTTGGAAAAAATATACTTGGGACTGCCTAGAGGGATATCCTTTCACCATGACCACTTTTACAAGAGTTTTGACCTTAATACCATTCCTCTCCCTATGTGATTCAACTATGTAGGACTAGGGATTTTTATATTTGTATCTAAAACAACTCATCCCACTAAGAAAAACCTGCCTCCATGGAATTATCCAACTGCCATTCATTCTTAACCCCATATTTATGGGGCCTCTCCTTCATTGGCCAAAGTGGTTATGTTCCTCAACATCACCCTAGGATATTCTCTCTCCAAACATTTATAATAATCATGGATGATCCCCGTAAGCAGTTGTAGGTGGCATCAAATCATTCCATCCCTTTCCATATTCATGAATGAACATGCTCCAGATTTTCCTCAGGACTGAGTATTGGCACTCATAGATAATATGTTTGTATACCTTCAGGTCCAACTGTTGACGGCATAAAAACTCTCTCACAAACCGATGTGGGTTTTACCGCTCACATATTGACTTGCAGTCAACCCTCACCACTAATACCCAACCTCCAAAGGTGAGGAGGTACAACTGCTACTTGATGTTCTCCATGCCATCATCGGTCACCATCCCTGTGGGAAGTGGGGATGGTTAAAATATGAATCGGTCCGCTAATCCAACCCTTTCTCATGCATCCACGTAGATAGATATGAGTGGAAAACTTATGAAAATTTTCATAATCCCTAGACATAATTCATACTAAGAGGGTGATAGGGTTCAGGTATCTATATCCACCAATATACAAAGAGAACTAAATGTATAGAACATAGACATCCCTACACACAGAGAGTAGATTCTTCCCGTAGCTGATGTGATGGATCACATTGTACAGCTTCTCCACTATTATACAACCATGTTGACGTTTTGCCCCATCACCAACATGGATTTCATGATAAAGGCCCTCAGCCACACCACCATGTTCACATATCTCATTGGGATCATCCATCCACAGACCAGTACATAAATAAACCATTCAATCTTAATTATGGTGGCCCTAGACTTCACACTTTATCCTCAAAACTACCACTATCTCACCTCCAAAAACCTCCATTGGGAGGGCTCCTTACCCCACTGGAATACCCCAGGGGATGTCAACAAGATCCTATGTATCTATTCCAGTGGATCATTTATGAAATAGGAAAATCACTACATGAATGGTATGTCTCTCATCCCTAAATTGTACTCATACTCCCCATTAACCAAATAATGCAAAACCCTCTCAAGGGCTGGAGTCTTATTTTGGTCCTTCAATATGTTCTCTACCGAGACGAATTCATCATACATCACTCTTTGTATTGGGATCCCAACAATCTATTAAAGATCTCAAAAGAAGATATTGACCTCTCTATGGTGAAAATGGAATCTTTTTGTCCCTATATACCACTTTCTTAGTAGCTCCGGCATGATATCTAGGTGGTAGTAGATGTGGAACTATGAGGAATATGATGCCTTATATAGCGCTACCCTATCCAGTACTACCTCAAACACATGGAATGACTTTAATTTATAATATTCCCAATCCCATTAATCTATGAAGTTTCTACCCTGGGAAATATAGCAGACTATTTTTTGTCCCTTCACTGGGTCCCCCAAACCCTCCTTGAGAATAATATTGTATTGTGGGGGGGGGGGGGTTTATGCCTCCAACACATCCCCATTGATGTTTTTACATGATTCCAAATATTTTTTACATTGAGAGACACATGAACCTTCATGATATATCCTTTAACATCCTTATTACAATGGTATATTCCAGGTAAGATCCTACACCAATAGGAAGGATTTTCATTATTCGCATCAGGGATAGATATGTCATCCCTCATCCTAAAACCATAAAGAGACAACCTCTTGAAAATAGGGTATTCATAATGAGCCTCAATTATTAGTTTAGTGAGTAATTTGTGATTAAATTCACTATGTATTCTCTCCCCAATAATTATGTTCACATGAATCTATTTTTTATTAGTATCATCAGTATGTGAACCTTCTACGACCATGTTTTTAGAAACATATGGTTTTTTCTAAGGCTGGTTTGTAAAGCTATGCACATGAAGGTCGAGTTAATGGAGGTTGTCTCATGATGTTTGGGTCCAGAGAGTAGTGCTTATAGAGATGTTTTAATTGAATTATGTTGATGATGTGTTTAAGATTTGGGATAGATGGGTATTGAAATCGCAAAGTGCTCGTGAATGGATTGAGCTTTGTGAATAGAGAGATCAAGATTTTATTTTCATGAAATTATCATCAACCCCCTAAGTTTAACCTATACAATTTATTGGTGTATGAACACTCATGAATTTTAAAAAATCATTGCAAAGGGTTTTTAGAAACGAGATAGAATTACATTTTTTCAGTGGTTTTACCCCTTAATCTGACCCTCATTTACCATTGGCTCTAATTCTGAGGGTGGGCATTTGTTGATGTCAAATTACACATGTTATGAGAGTGTTTGGGGAAGTAATGGATGGTTTGGAGTTAATAAGGGGTAAAAAAATCAATCTATGTGGATATATTCATGAATGTCCCCTCCATTATGAGTGAGTGTGACTCGCAGAGGTCCCGACCTTGTGGACGGTTGATAGTAACCTTCATGTAGCAACAATTGGCTTTGTAGAGCCCCATCCATTCGAGAAGCTCAGAAATCTTCTCAGATGGTTCTATCCTTCATTAAACTAACACCTCTGTATTCACTGGGCCTATAAATACCCCCTTATGTTTGAATTTCAAGTGGACATGACATTTTGACTTCCATGAAATGATTTGGGTTCATGATACTCTTGAGCTCTATGAGTATGGATCTCCCAGGTTATCCATCCTTCAAAAAAATATCAAGTGGGTTCTTTATAATATCTTCCCATATTGGCGATTCCTTTTATGAATTTAATGTCCTTCAAATAAGAACAATGACCTTTTTCGAATCTGGGGTTTTGTGAGGCACCTATCTTTCATAAAACCAACCCATTGGGAACAACAAATTTACTTAAAGGTAGGGTCATTCTGTTTCAAAAATCCTACTAATTAACAAGACTTGTGACCTATGTGAATCCCGAAACATCATGAATAACCTTATTTGGTCATCCCTATAGTACATCATTTCTGCTAACCCCCTTTCACAAAAGTCAAGTGCCGAGAGCACCCATACCAAATCCAGACTGGTTCAGATGCACCCTGAGTCCATGTGTGACCGATGCCACCGACTCCTATGTCCACCCACATTACTCAAAGTGTGGTTTGGGACTCCATCATACATGTTAATTATATTAATGGGTACCAAAATTCCTATAACTTTTAACCATGGACACCCTATAGTCTAGTATTCATATGGACACTCCCCTATAGTAGTGATGATGTCATGTTCTTCTAAGAGGCACATGACTGGTGTCCATGTAATCCACAGAGATGAAATATTCAAGGGAAGTTGTGAACATATCATAGTTCAGGTTCCTTGTGTTAGATCTTCCTATCACCTTAACATGGTCCCCCTTGAGGAGTGAGACCTCCCACATCCAATCTATATGATGTAAAATTTCATAGGTTCTTATACTAGTTGCTCAAAGTTAAAAAACATGATATCTTCCTCAAAACATGATGTAAAACAATAGCCTTACCATAAGCGATGAGAATAGGATTCCATATGTATGACTCACATGGGATGATCCCAGACCTCCTACCATATGTAATAAAAAAATGATTCCCCATGTACAATCATCAAGGTTTTTGGTGCCTCCTCAAATGGAGGACATGTGGGTCAAAGAAATAGTGTTGAAAATGATGTGTTTTGGGTTATGTGAATTTAATCTTCATGAGGAGACAAGTTTCATGTGGAAAAAAGAATTATGTGGAATTTATTTATTTTATAAGGAGGCAGCAGCAAATAATTTCATCACATCGACAATACATTGAGTAATTCCATTTGGTGATCATGGTTTTCAATGATCATTTTTCCTACTCTCCACCTTTTATCAACTTGTTTATTTTTTTAGTATTACTTATGATATCCCTTCCATTTTTTGGGAGTATTTCCCATGTGTCTCTCATTTTTAGTGGGTCACCCTTTCTATACTAGGTCACATGGTTTTTCCCACATTGGGTTTTCCATGTCTTATTTTTTGGTGTCAACCTTTTATATTCTACACACTCACTTTAGTTTCTCTACAAATCCTATTTTGTTAAGAGGGAACGGTTTTAATTCCGCTTCACATTAATTTTGATTTTATTTTTATGTTCGTTGCATGCCATAATTCCCAACATCTGATATCAAAGGGTTTGGTTTTTATTAAATATTTATTATGGAATTATATTACAGTTGGATAATTTTGTTAAATGGAACCATCTACCATATGTGGAAACCGAAAATGAAGGATCTTTTTTTTCAAGCAAATGCAACTTATGATGTCTAGTACCGAGAATCTAGAAAAGATGTCTGATGAAGAATGGGAGTTAAAGAATGTGATGGTTTGTGGTTTCATTCACTAATGGGTCAAAGACAACAAGATGAACCAAATTTTCAACATCTCTCATGAAAGAACTTTATTTAGGAATCTTGAGACTACCTATGCTTCCAACACAGGAAACAATATTTATTCTAAAAACAATTATTTTGAGGTAAAAATAAGGTACATTTATTTCTAACCATTTGAGTGAATATTAGTGATGTTTTGATTAGTATTCCGGTATGGGTATCAATTTTGAGGATGAGGTTTTAACTCTTTTGTTTCATAACACTTTACATAATTCTAGGGAGAACTTACTTGTTACTTTAACTGGCTCTCCTCATAATCTTGCTATGAAATTTAGGTTTGTTAAGTATGCTATTTTGAATGAAGAGGTTTGGAGACGTACTTAGGGGAAAACATCATCAGATATTTTTTTCACAGAGATTGGGGGGAGAAGCCATGACCATATACAAAGAAGTCGAGGTAAGAGTAGAGGTAGAAGAAAATCTAGATTGAAACGGAGAGATTTTTAATATCATCATTATTGTAAGAAGTATAATGTTAAGATGTTTTGTTATCAGCTAAAAAGAGAAAATATAATCAAGTAAAATCCAAATCAGAAAAAGGGTGATGGAGATGATCATGTCACCATTGATACATGGGGTGATCTTGTTATTGTTTATGACTCCATTAACATTGCTTCTAATGATTCTTGATGGGTTGTTGATAGTAATGCCTTTTTTCACATGACATAGAAGAAGATGTTCTTTACATCTTACCAACCAGGTAATTTTGGGATTTTGAAGATGGGTAATGATAGTTATAATGATGTTATAGGTATCAGGACTGTTTTTTTAAGACCAGTACAAGAAGTAACTAGATTTTGAAGAATGTTTGATATGAGCATGAGGTTTTCTTGAATCTTATTTCAAAAAACTTTCTTGATGATGAAGGTTTTATTAGTAATTTTGATGATTGACAATTAAAGCTTACCAATGTCTCATTTATTGTGAATCGAGGGAAGAAGTGGTTAGGTTTTTACTATACTACAACTTAAATTTCTTGTGATACAGATTGTGTTATTGATTGCAATATTTCATCCATGTTATTGAATAAGAAGCTCAGTTACATTAGTGGGAAAGGTCTTGGTTGTTTGGCCAAGAGAAATCTTATTCCATATTTGAAGAGTGTAAAATTTTACCTATGTTATCATTATATGGCTAGAAAATAAATCAGAGTGAGTTTCAGTAGTCATATTCCGAATAGGAAGTTATAGGTACTTGAATTAGTATATTCTGACATTTTTGGTCCTCTAAAATATAATACCTTTAGTTTTGGTCTTTATTTTGTGACATTTATTAATGAATACTCATGTAATCATTGGGTTAATTTTTTGAATTCCAAAATTTATGTGCTCATTTTTTTAAGCAATTTAATGTTTCTGATGAGAGGGAATCTGGAATGAAATTGAAGTGTATTCGCACAAACAACGGGGGTGAGTATTGTGGTCCATTTGATCAATATTTCTGGTAGTAATGTATTCGGTATCAGAGGAAACCTCCCAAGACTCCTCATATGAATGGTGTGGATGAGAAGATAAACATGACTTTATTGGATGAGTTTATAGTTTTCTTTTGGAAGTAAAGATTCCTAGATGTTTTTGGGGTGTGTCTTTACTTACTTCTTCTTATATAATCAATTTTTGATATGCAGTTTCTAGGAATATAGAAACTCATGAAAAGTTTTTTTTATAGAAAATAGATCAGGAACAATCACTTGTGTGTTTTTGGTTGCAATTCCTTTCTTCATGTACCTAGAGATGACAGATCCAAGCTATATAGTAAGACACTCCAGTGTATTTTTATTGTCTACAGACACAATGAGTTTGGGTATAGGTTCTATAAACCTAATTTGAAGCAACTTGTAAGAATCCATGATGCAATGTTTAAATAGGATTATACTATTGTAGACATTGATAGGGGATAAAAATCTACTTCCCCAACTTTGGATGGTTTTTTTAGTCTTAATCTAGGTTCTAATTCACATTTACCTAATATTTTTGATTCTGATGATCATGTTGATGTAAAGAATGGTTTTTAGTTTCAATAGGTTGGAGTTGATGTTTTTGATGAACCTATTGCTTCTAACAATCTAGTTTTAGGGGTTATTAATGAACCCACATTTCCACTCTAGAGGTTATCTCGAAATCATACCATTTCTACTCAGTATTCACCTGATGAGTATATGCTCCTCACTAAAGGGGAAGAACCAAAATCATTTGATGAGTTAACGGAAAATGAACAAGAGTATAGATGGGTTGTGGAAATGGATGATGAGATGACATCCCTATATGAAAACCATAATTTTGGGCTTGTGAAGTTACTGATAGGTAAGATATCTTGGAAAATCGGTTGATTTATCCTATTAAAAATAAAGAATCCATTTTTATTGCATGATACAAGGAAGGGTTAGTTGTTAAAGGCTTCTATTAGAACAAAGGTATTGGTTTTGATGAGATTCTCTCACATGTTTTCAAAATTTCTTTCATTTGTGTTATTCTTGGTTTGGCTGCAAGTTTGGATTTGAAGTTTGAGAATATGTATGTGAAGATATCATTCCATCATGGAGATTTTGAGGAGGAGATTTATATAAAGAACCCATATTTTCTTGTAGAAACAAGTAAAGATAATCATGTATGGAAGTTAAAAAAGAGTTTGTATGGTTACAAGTAAGCTCTAAGGCAGTGGTATAAGACGTTTGAATCTATCATTTTTTCATCAGGGTTTCAAGAAGACATATTTTGATCATTTTGTTTTTGTTCATAGATTTACTGATGATGATTTTATTATAATTTTTATTTATGCTGATGATATGCTCATTATTGGCTATTATACTTCTAGAATTTACATATTGAAGAAGGATCTTTGTCAGTCTTTTGCAATGAATGACATGGGTCCAGAACAACTGATTCTTGGCATGATGATCCTCCAGGATAGGAAGGCTAAGAAATTAGGGTTATATTAGGAGAGATATATTGAGAAGGTTCTTCAGAGATTTCCTATGGATATAATTAAATTGATCCTTACACCCCTCGATAATCATTTTAATCTTAGCACCATTTATTCTCCTTCTAATGATGGAGAGAGATAGGATATGTAACACATACCTTATTCATCTATCTTTAGTTGTTTGATTTATAAAATAGTATGTACTGGACCTAATATAGCTCTTGCAGTTGGTGTGGTCAGTCATTTTCAATCAATTCTAGGTAGAGAGAATTGGAGAGAAGTGAAGTATATTTTTTGTTATCTTCATGGATATTTTAATTTGATACTTTGTTTTGGAAAAGGAAAACCTATGCTTTGTGGGTTTAAAAATTCAGATATAGAAGAAGACATTGATTCGTGAAATTATATTTCTAGCTATTTGATCACTTTTGCAGGGGGGAGGTATATCATGGTAGTCTAGATTACAGAGATGTTTTGCTTTATCTTCCACAGAGTAAGAGTTTATTTCATCTACAGTGTCTTGTAAAGAATTTTTGAGTATGAAAACTTTTATTCTATAGCTCAGTTTAAATCAAGAGAGGTATGTTTTATTCTGTGATTGTCAAAGTTCTATTTTATTTGGAAAAATATTCAACTTTTCAGGGTAGTTCAAAATATATCAATGTTTGATATCATTGTATCTGCAATGTCCTCGATTCGAGAGAGTTAGATATTGATAAGTTCCACACTAATGAAAAACGTTCATACATGTTGACCAAGAGTTTAAAAAGCGGAAAATTTGAGACTTGTCGACTAATTATAAGGTAGGTAGTGATCCCTACTACAGTCATAGGGGAGTTTTTTGGGAAAACCCTAAAATAGAGGAAACACATGTCAAAGACACAATTTTAAAAATGATATGTTTTGGGTTATGAGAATTTCATCTTCACATAGAGCCAAGTTTCACACAGAGACACTTTTTGAAGTAGAATTTTTTCCTTATATAAAGAGTGAGTGGCAAGTAATTTCATCACACCGACAATATAGAGAGCAATTCAATTTGGTGATCATGTTTACTCGATGATAATTTTTCCTACTCTTCAACATTGATCCACTAGTTTATTTTTGAGTATTACTTTTGATATCAAATCAATTTTTGTGGAGTCTCTACTATATATCTCTTAATTTTAGTGGATCCCTCTTTCTATATAAGGTCCCATGGTTTTTCCCTCGTTGGTTTTTCCATGTAAAAATCTTTGGTGTTAAACTTTTATATTTTTCACACACACTTTAGTTTCAGTACACATCTAGTTCTTTTTAGAGGTAAATATTTTATTTCCATTGCACGTTCTCTTTGATTTTGTTTGTGTCTTCATCGGTTTCTGTCTTTCCCAACACAGGGGATGTCACCTTCTCCCCCATCATTAGATGAAACTCCACCCTTGGGGATGAAACTCCAACACATGGGCAGCTTCCATGGGTAATAATGACACCACCCTTCCGTACTATGGGATGATACACTTTCAATGGCCACTTCCATGTGTAAGCCCCAAATTTTTCACATTGCATGACACAAGCATTGCTACCGCATGACATTAAGCTGCATGGACCATTCCAATAACTAGACCTTAAACTATGGCATTGCACTATGTGAGTTTTGATCCCTATCACCTAAATAGGGTATGAAGGAGACCTCCCTAAGGATCAATACCGTCATCATCCCATGTGTGAAAAAATCCCACATAGGGACACAACCCAATGATCCATCTCAATTGTACATTAGGATTTTTCTCAACTAGTAGTTAAACTCATGCTCGATCCATCTCAATAGGATGTTCTGATCCTCTATCCCAGTGTGAAATCTTCCCTTATAGAGAAATACTCTAATGATTCATCTCAATAAGACGTTATGATCCTCTATCCCAGTGTGATGAATATCATCCACCTTTGGAATTTGGGAATGTGGGGCAACATATTCAGTGCATGATGTGTTAGCAGCTCAGTGAATGTGTCAGAAACATATAAAATACAACAATATATATAAATACCATAGAAAAATTACAAATCGAATCATAAAAATATAAATAACCCAAATAATTATAAAATATCAAATACAACAAATTTAAATCATAAAATAAAAAAATAAAAGACACAATTCAATAAAATACTATATAATTTTAAACTAAACCATATAAAACATCGACTAAAATTTATCAAAACTAATATCAAAATTACAAAAAATATTAACTCAATAAAATAAATAAAAAAATATTAAAGTAAAAATAAATTCAATTAGAATAATATTTTAAGACAAAAAATTACAATTAAATTGGAAATTAATATAATTTATATAATGTAATAATATATATATATTCATAATATATTAATTTTAATACAATGATATATTAATAATATTGTGATTATAATGTAATAATATATTAATATAAAAATAAAAAAACAACAATATTTTATCTATAATTTAATTATATATATATAATACAATAAAATAATTTAAAAATGGAAGTTACTTATAAAAAAATAAAATTTATAATTAATATTAAAATTAAATTTTGATTTCAATTTCAATTTCAATATTATTTTTCAAAAGAAAATATTTATTATCAGCTATCAAATTAATTTATTTCATTGAATATTTTTATTAAATTAAAATGATTAAAAAATAGTTAATTTTGGTAACTTATAATATTAACTTGTTATTTAATTACTAATTAATATAAATTATTTATAATGCAATAATATTTTAATTTTGAAATTACTAATAAATTAACAAATAATATATTTTATACAGTGATATATATATATATTAATTATATTTTAATTATGACACAATGATATACTAATATATTAATTACAATGAACTAATATTTGATTTATATTGTAATAATATATTAATATATATATATATATATATATATATATATATATGTTTTATATAATTCAAAAATATATACACACACACAATGAAATAATTTACAAATAGAAGTCTCTTAAATAACAAAATTACTAATTAATATATAATTCAAATTCAAATTCAATTTTCATTATAAAAAATATTTAACATAATATCCCTTATCAAATTGAATTATTTGAACTAATGTTTTTATCAATTGAAATTAATTAAATAACTAATAATTTTGCTAACTTTAAATGTTAACATACTATAAACTAACTAATTAATATATATTATTACTAATATAATAATATGTTTATTACAAAAGTAGTAACTAATTAACAAATAATACATTTTATACAAATTCAATAATATATATTGATTATAATACAATGATATATTAATAATATATCATTTGATTATTTTTCTTTTTAAATAATAATGTTATAATATATTAATGGATTAATATAATAATATATTAATGTGTATTACTTTGTAATTATAGTGGAATGAAATATTAATTTATAAATATATATATATATATAGTTGGTACAACCACAAGTGTGGTACACATGTTACATGAAAATTTACAAATTATCTTGGTCCTAGGTCTCAACCCTGCAACTATGCCCCAAACCCCCATCTAATCTTGCCACCCCATCCAACTGCTAGTATTATGTATTAATATATATTTAAATTATATTTTTTCATAAATATATTAATTTCAAAATAACTAATTAATTTAGTAATATATTTCCTACAATTAAAATATATGCCTTTGAATATACAAATATTATTGTATGAAAATATTTTTGACGTATCACATCTCCAAAAACAAGAACTTCCATATTGTATGCAATTATATTGTATAAAAATGCCACAACTAATTTTTAATTTAGAAAATACCATAAATGAATTGTAATTAATTCAATTAATTCATCTATTTAGAAAACTAACTATGGAGTTTCATTTATGGGAGAACCATGAATGGGTCTTAGTGAACCACTTTTCCACAACTGAATTGTAATTAATTTAATTAATTCAGGTAATTAAAATACATCACTTTGGATTTTCAAGGAAGAAATTTCCATAAATGGGCTTTTGGGAACTGGTTAGCAAGAGGGTGTCCTATAAGACTTGTAACCTTCATGGGAAGCTTTGTGATATTAAGGTTTATGGAAAATGTTAAGCCATACAGAGGAACTGTATGCTTCATGGAAGACCAGATTTGAATAAATATTAATGATTATTGATGAATATATGAATTGTGGAAGGTATATATCGATTATGATATGTTGAATCATGATTCATGGATCGAAAATAAATAGAAGGATTTTAGGGTATGACTGGATGACATGAGAGGAAAAGGGTGGCTGGATGATGGGAGATTAAAATCAAATCTAGATTTCATGTTCCTGCAAGGAGGATGGAGAAGATGATTGGATTAAACAACAGGACATGAAATGGGAGAATAAACATCCAACCAATTTTTACTACAAGAATAGATTAAGGATCTATTCAATAAATTTCCTTCATAATGTAATTTTAAAAGAACGGAGCTCTATTCAAAAGAGCCTTATTATGAAATATTTATAAGAATGTGATTTCTAAGAAAGTCTCGTCTTCAAAATATTTGTGAAGAATGATATTTTCAAATTAGAATATTCTAAGATAGTATGTTATGGAAACCACCTTCTAGAAAGGTACCTTGCCTAAAGTAATTTAAAAAAGGTACTTTATGGGAAATCAATTTCCATTTATTATTGACCAAAAAAAGAAGCTGTAGATTGGGAAATTTTTTCCCTTACACAACATATAAGGAATGTGATTTATATTTTTATTATAGGTGGAAAATTCCCAAACTGCTAATCCATCATTACCGGACAACCACTTATGTGGGATCATTTTATTGAGGTGTCTTGGAAGTATTTACCTAAGTCACCATAAGAGAGGAGATAGATAGGATTGAAGGTGGATTTCAGGGAAAAAAACTCTTACGTGAAAGAAAATACAGATCATTGGAGGTGGTTTTTGTAATGAAAATATAGAATTACTAGGAAATGAATTGATTAAATTTCTTCAGATTTAGTTTCTAATTACAACTTATAAACACAACATATTTATAGAGATATAAATGTCTAATAAAAAAATCAAGATAAATCCAAAGAGAAATAAAAGTCCACAAAACTCTATATTAGGTTCCACCCAAGCTGCTAATGCTAAACACATCAAGCATCCCATGCCTAAAGTTTCCAAACCTCTATAGTAATAGTAGATGGTTTGTTTCATCCATATAAAATCATGTTTATACTTCCAACAAGGACCATAGGTCCAGTTTCTCCTTTCAAAAAAAAGTTGAAGGTGTGTTTTGGAGTAGCCCATCTACATACTACTAATTAGTGTTCTTGGTGTCTCTTTGATGTAGTGTGAAATGGATGATTATGATGAGACTGGGGATGCTAGTTCTTGAAGTTGGTCAGAAAACTAGAGTATTGATAAACTTATATGGAAGTAGCGCATCTGGACAGGGGTGGAAAACCTGGCGGATGGACCTGAAGGATTGGATGACAATAGATATTTTCACTACTGGAAGATATTCTATAGGTGATACTGAGCCCACACATAGATGCTTTAGAGTGTTTTGATTCTTATACACCATAATAAAAATTCACTGATAATGTATATTTAATCAGCATTATCTAAAAATGCTGATATAGAGTACCTTTATCGGTGTTTAAAAAAGCATAGACAAAAGAATCTCTTTGTTAACAATTTTTCAGCACAGATAGAAAATAACTTTGTTAGTGATTTTTGTAGCATAGATAAAGAGTGGAATTTATCAATTCTATTTTAGTGTTGATAAAATTTATATTTCATAAAAAATCATATATCTTTAAAAATCATATATTCATATAAATGAATTTTGTCGAAGATTTTTTTTGTAGTTATCTTATAGTGTTATGTTCCACACTTGATGTTGTACCAACTATAATATATATCATTAAAAACTATACATTAATATATTTATATATTTATATTAATATAAAAAAAATATATTTTATTAAATATGAATTATATAATACTAAATATGCATTTACAATAAATATATAAGATATTTAGCTAAAATGACATATAAAAAAAGATAAATTAATTTTAATGAATAATTTTATAATTATTATTAAGTAATAGTCATTTAATAATAATTGGATATAAAAATTAAATAAATTAATGAACAATCAAAGATATGTTGAAAACATGGGTTGAAATATCAAACGATCATAATTTTTTATCTGAGTGTCTATTTTGGTTATACCACATATCAAATCGAAGATTAAAAAAAATTTATTATGTGATGATCGAGGAGATTATAGTTAGTATTTTTTTGAGGTAAAAAAAATACAGAAAGGCCTCCAAAACTATTTTTTGGGGGGGAGGTAGCACAATTTTTTGAGATATAATGCAATTTGAGCCTAATTTCAAGGGGGCATATTTTCTTTTGTGGAGATATAATTCATTTATAGGTATTAATTTCAAGTAGATATTATAGGGTTAAAATTTTAGTATATTTCATACTTCATTGTTATTTATAATTAAATATATACAAAATTTAATATATTTACATATAATAAACTAGTTGTATAAATAAATATTTAAACATATTTACATAAAAATGAGTTTTTAAATATACAATCCTTATGGAAATAAATAATTATAAATCCATTTTATTTAAAATTAAAAATTATCCATTTTATTTACCATATAAATATGAATTAATATTTATAGATATACATGTATGAGTAATGTTTATATATAAATATGTGTGTGTTAATAATAAAATATATAATTCTCTCTATATCCAAATATATGTAGATAAATACATATGTGTAAAAAAATTGCATATATGTGTAAAATACAAATGTTTACATGTGTGTGTAAATATGTGTATTTCAACATTGTTTAAATACGTCATATATAAGTGTGTTATAAATATTTTATTATCATTATATATTGTATATAAACTTATTTAAAATAAATATTTATAAATACATTATAAATAATGTATATCTAAATATAAAATAATATGTAAACATGTATAAATATATATATATAGGTAAAATGTTAAAAAATTATAGCTAAATAAAAAATAAATTTTTTGATAAAATATTTAAAAACCATTTTATAAATTTATATAATTATTTGAATAAAAATAAAAATAAAAATAAATTAAGTATATATATATATATATATACTTATAAATAGATAGATGTATCATAAAATATTAAAAACTCTTGATGGTGCAGTGGTAAATGTGTTAGGCGTGCTAGATAAGAGGTCTGTGGTTTGAATCCAGGTGCGAGTAAGGAAGAATGGTGTATAAAAACACTCCTAAATGTGGTGAAATCATTGATAAAGTGTGGTGGAATCAATTAAATATGGAGTGAGTACAAAGAAGAGAGTCCCAAAGATTAGCAGGATCTCCAAAATAATAATCAAATAAAATAGGGAGAAATGGTGGAAAGAAAATGTAGTCTGAATCCATCATGAAAAGAAAAATGTAGCCCTATAAGGAAACTCAAGTAGTACTAACCAGGTAAAGCAGGTATTCGTTGTCCAAATAAATTGTGTAGATGAAAAAGCACTAGGATTGGATCAAAGACCACTACAAATGAAAGCCGATCAGACCCAGAGAATTTCATTGGTTTAGGATATGAAAACTATTGGATATAACCTTAACTACACCATTCTGAAATATTTTTATGAGAGCCACATGTCTAGGGTGGAGATATTTATGCACATATCAAGCCCTAAAAAGGACATATTTTAGTCATATGGGCCACCGAAAATGTGGAAAACCCCTGTCACTTCGCTCTTATCAGCTAGACCATGTAGGGATACCTTTGAAAATATGTTATTACATCCCCTTATATAAACACCTTGTATATATCTCCAATTAATGTAGTAAAAATTAAAATTTTCCATCCATTAATATTTAGATTTAACACTTTATTAATGATGGGATAAAATCCCAATTAATGTTGAGATGAATCTCTCCCTTAAAAAATTTCCCTCTCCTCAATAAATGTTCTGAATCCCAAAAATATCCCATTTCATCATTTCAATGAAATGAAAATATCCAAAAAACTCAGTTGGAAGGAAAATAGGTTTGTATCGTACCATCCATCATCATTTTTAAAAAATATGATGACACTCGTTTTCAATTATGACAGAAAAACTACCATCTCCACCTATAAAAAGTAATACAAATATCGATGTATTCTTCACACATGTATCTACACCATAATGTGGAACAAGACTTGAACTATAAACATCTATCTCCCCCAAAATTGTGAGCGCCGCATATGGTAGTTGGTGACATTAAATAAATTCATCTGACTCTAATTGGCATCCATAATTCAAATGTTAAATTTCAATAATGGGCCTTCAACTTTGATACCAGATGATGGAAAAGATAGTGACTTCTGAATGTGAAAACAATAGAAAAGATAATGTGTAGTGGAAATAAATTGAATCCTTTCAAACAAGATTGAAAAACTTAAGTGGATGTGCATCGACCAAATATATGTGTATAGAAAAATAAATGTTTCCACTAGAAATTTTAACATGAAAACCCCTAAAATGGAAAACCCATAGGACATAGTATAGAAAGTAGGATCCACTAATAATCAAGAGTACAAAGCGGAGACTCCCAAAGATGAGTGGGATATCAAAAATAATACTCAGATAAAATAGTCAATCAAAGTAAGAAAGTAGATGTAGTATGAAGACACCTAGAAACGAATAACAAAACTAGATAAATAAACTCAAATAGATTTGACCAGGTAAATTTGGTGTTTTTTTCCAAATAAAAGGTGTTGAAGAAAAAACACTATGATCAGATCAAATACCACTATAGATGAAAGCCAATTAGACCTGAAGAATTCAACAATTTGTAGATCTAAAAACTACTGGATATAACATTAGATTCATTTTGGAAAAGATTGTGAGGAGAGTCACACATCTGGGGTGGATAGACTATCGCACATCCCAAGACCTTAAAATGACATATTCACCATCGTCGAGCCACACAGGCCACAAAAAATATGGCAGCCCCTTCCCGGTTCTATATTGTTATCTACATCATGCTCGCACACATTTAAAAATATGTTACAACATCCTCTTACATAGAAACCAAGTACATATCTCCAATTAATGCAGTCAACATTTTTTTCCACACACAAATATTTTTTCTATGTGTATCCACTTCATTATTGTAGGATTGTTTGAATGGAAATATTTTTTTGTGCATTTTTTGTCTTATTGTTTCTGAATTTGTCGCTTTTCATATTTCATAACATTTCCATAGGCTCGAGAAGTAGTGGGGTGGGTGTATGGGGCACTTAGTTCTAATAAAATAGGATGGGATCGCTGATAAAATGGGTAAGTTGAACTATATTTTAAAATGATTTTTAAAATTTTATCTTTTTTTATTTTAGGCATTGATAGGTGACCTTAATCAATGATTTTTTAACACTGATAAAGTACATGATTTTTAAGTGAACATAGTCTGCCAACATTTTTTATCACTTAGAATGGCTATTTTGAGTTCTAATACAAGCATCATTTGTTGAAGTAACTATCACCTTGAGCATAGGTTTATTTTGGAGAACCTAGTTGAGTGAGAATGTATCCTATGGATAGTTCCCTTGGTCTGATTGATCTGCTATTTTCATTTTTATTCCTTGTATTATTTTTTATTACATTGTAATGTATGTTGTGATCTAACCCTGTTCATGTAGTCCAATTGGCTAGAGCACTTAAATCCTCTTTTTCATTCACTAATTTTCAATTATGTTCTCATTGACCTTTAATGATGAATGTTCACTTTGTATCATAATTTCATGAATTAATTCAAATCTATTTTTAATTTGATTATTTATATTGATACACTACTATATAATATGAAATATCCAATGCTTCTATTTATCGCGTCTAAAAAATCACTAATAAAGGGGGACGTTTTATCATCACTATCTAAAAACACTAATAATGGTAATAATTATTAGTACTAAAAAACACTAACAAAAGGGAACCCTTTTCAATTCTTATTTAGCAGAGATATGGGACCCCTTTATCAGTGATTTTCTTATCACTGATAAATTTGGGCACTTTATCAGCGCTAAAACCCCTTTTTAGAATTAACAAAAGGTGGCCTTTATAAAAAAATTATATATTATAACAAATAATATTTTATTATATAAATATATTTATATTGATATACATATAATATATTTTATTAAATATGATTTATATAATAATAAATAATAATGTTCACTTAATATATATAATATTTACTTAATAATTGTTTATAATGTAAGTACAAAATTAATATTAATTAAAAAAATACATTAAAAAACATTTTAGAGATAGAAAAATATTAATTTCTTAATTAATATCTTTATTTAAGTTTAAAACAAGACTTCAAATTCAACAATCCACAATTTTCGATCTAGGTGTCTATTTAGGCTCTACGAGTTTTCAAATTAAATCTTGAAAAGAGATCTATGCATTACAAATTTTCAAAAACCCTAGTTACTATTCTTTTGAGGTAAAAATTCTTGAAACTTCCCTAAAATTGATTTTTTAGTGTGTCACCCAGATTCTTGATTATTTTATGGAATTTTAGCTTCATTTAAGAGATAATTCTTATCATTTTTCTGTGGAATAAAAATTTATTCTTTGGGATTAAATTCATATATATATATATATATATATATCTTATAGTTTAGAATTTTTTTTATTTTTTATATTTGAGTGTTATTTATAATTTTATATACATATTTGAATCTATTTTTGTAATGGTTGGGACCTCTCTGGTCAATTCCTTTTCCAAAATATAGTGTCTGAGGTGTTCTGGGAGGTCAAAGTGACTTATCCCCAACGCTTTTCAAAATTTCTAGTTATGTGAACTATGAAACGGTAACCTTATTTGAACAGTTTCATCAGTAACCTTATGTGAACAGTGAAATGGTAACCTTATGTGAATAGTGTCATCGGGAGCCTTATGTAAATAGTACAATGGAAACCTTATGTGAATAGTGCAATGATAGCCTTATGTGAATGGTGAGGTTCAACGGTAGCCTTTATTTCCTTTGAAAAATTTTGATTTCATGAAAAGTGTTTCTAGAATGGTGAGGTCCAATGGTAACCTCTATTTCCTTAGCCAAATTTTGAGTTCATGAACATTATTTATAGAATGGTGAGGTCCAACAGTAACCTCTATTTCCTTTTCCAAATTCTGAGTGCATGAACAGTGTTTCCAGAACAGTGAGGTCTAATGGTAACCTCTATTTCCTTTTCCAAATTTTGAGTTCAGGAATATTGTTTCCAGAACAGTGAGGGCCAACGGTAAACTCTATTTTCTTTGCCAAATTTTGAGTTCATGAACAGTGTTTCCAAAACGGAGAGGTCCAATGTTAACCTCTATTTCCTTTTCCAAATTTTGAGTTCATAAACAGTGTTTCTAGAATGGTGAGGTCCAATGGTAACCTCTATTTCCTTTACCGAATTTTCAGTTCATAAACAGTATTTCCAGAACAGTGAGGTCCAACGGTAACCTCTATTTCCTTTGCCAAATTTTGAGTTCATGAAAAGTGTTTCTAGAATGTTGATTTCCAATGGTAACCTATATTTCCTTTTCAAAATTTTGAGTTCATGAATAGTGTTTCTAGAATGGTGAGGTCCAATGGTAACTTCTATTTCCTTTTCCAAATTTTGAGTTCATGAAAAGTGTTTCCAAAACGGTGAGGTCCAACGATAACCTCTATTTCCCTTTCCAAATTTCGATTTCATGAATAGTGTTTCCTTAATGGTGAGGTCCAATGGTAAACTCTATTTCCATTTCCAAATTTTGATTTTATGAACAGTGTTACAAAATGGTGAGGTCCAACAGTATCCTTTATTTCCTTTACCAAATTTCCTATTCAAGAACAGTACTTCCAGCTTCCTACATTTTTTCCCTTTGACATTTCCTTTGACGTAAAATGAATTTAAAGCCTTGTTTTAAGGACTATAAGGTCTATTCAAAGTCCATAACTCCTATATTAATGTTCCTAAGGCTTGGGATGATTTTACTTGTAAAACTGTGTGGTTTAATGTGATCCTCTATTTATAGAAAATCCAACGTATCTTAAACCGATGCACTGTTAAATCTTTCAAAGGGATGAGATATCTTCCTCCCTAGTTCTTTCCCCTGGGATTGTTTCCCCTCTATTTTTTTATTCAACCAGGCAGTATCGATCAATCTTTGATATAAGGAATGATCTATAGTCATTCTTTTGGGTTTATCTCATTATGTCTCTCCTTTCCATTTTATGGAATGGTATCTCTAAGTTACTAATAGAATATTCTTTAGTGTTGACTAGTGTGGTGGTGTCTCTACATCCTTGGGTGTATATAGTTGTCACAGGGGAGGATATTGTAACTCATTATGTGTCTTGTTCTCATATAAAGAACGCTAAGAATTGTTTGAGGTTGGGTATTCATTGATTCTTTTTTCTTTTACGTGAAACATTAGAGTTAGTATGTTTTATCCCACTAGATCACAATGGAATTGACATAATAAATATTTTAACCAGATAAATAAATTGATATCGATCATATGTTATTGCCTCTTGTTTTTCTAGATATTGTGACATCTATGCTTTATTTGTTTAGATCTTCGTTCATGATGGAAATTGGTAAAGAAAGTAAAGCCGGAAGGAGTTGATAATTGTTTTTCCAAAGATAAAGAGGCATGTGAATGAATCTGATGTTGTTGTTTTAATTTGATGTTAATTAAATTGATGCAGTAATCATGATTAATGAATTTTTGATAGCTTACATTTTAGGATTCCTAAAGTTGGAACCTAAAAATAATAAATCAGTTAATTCTAGATGAATTAAAGTACTGGTTGTTTGATAAAAGATAATCCTTTATAGGGTTCTAAGTTACCCCTTTCATTGTTTAAGGTCCAAGATCCCAATTGATATGATGGTTGTTTTTATACTTCTTGTGTTGTGATGTGGGCCTGGAAGGATATTGTGATATGTGGGACAGAGAGGCCTATTGGTTCTGGAAGTATCTGATTCCTAGAGTGGCGAGATGCATTAGTTTATGCATGTGCGTGTCGGGAAGGACATCAAGGATGATTAAATGGTTTGGATGTGAATTTTTGGATGCTTTTTGATTCATGTTGGTTGTTTATCTGTTTTAAATTCCCCACTTCTCAAGGTAGCTGGTCTTTCTTACCCTTCTTCCAAAAGGGGTGAAGATGTGTGTGGTATGACACGTGCCTTCTGTTTTTAGCTTCTCAAGGCAGGATGGGTCTACGCTCTTGCTATAGGCAGCATGGACTTGATGGGTAGTTAATATACTCACCATGTTGAGCCCCGTTGTGTTTAGTAGCATATAATTTTTTTCTAAAATTCTTGGGAATATGGGAAAATAATGTTGTAAATAAATAATTGAATAAATAATTTTAACCCATGGGGTTGGAGCTTGTTTGGGGTGCAATGTTGAGGTTGTAATTTGAAGTAACAATGAACTTTGGGTGTGATTCTAATGAAATATAATGTGGAAATTATTGAAGGTTAATTAATGATTAAATAATTAATTAACATAAATTGCAACTAATAAAATTGGAATGAAGTAATGTTTTAAAGCTCTTTAAATCATTGTGTTCTTATAGGATACCTAGTCTTAGATGTGGAATCTGGGAGTCCGAGAGACGTTTGCTGTAGTTGATTCTAAGACTAGGTTATGCACATAGTGTGGTTGTGAGCTATAGTATATTCTATACTTTTTGTGTTTCTATACACTACTCCACCCCGTCAGTTCGGGAGACTCACACCCCGGGGATTCTGAGCCCTAGGAGGTGTTTTACCCAACATTCTATTGGGAGGATAGATGGATGACTACCCCCTTTGGCCCCGCTCTCTTCCCTTGGTAGTTACTTGTGTTGGTAGGCATAGTGTTTAGTTTTCCCCATATATGTGTGTAGAGGGCTGTAATGGCTTTTGGTTATTCACATACATATATTCTAGATATGGTTTTCTATAGAATACTATAGGTGTAACGTGTATAGGATATGATGGCTTGAGGTTTCTTACTTAGTGTATGGGATATAATGGCTTGAGGTTTAATACCTGATGTATGATACACATTACGCGAGCTGTGGTGGATCCCAAAAACTTCCTGTTTACTTTTCTTACATGGATGTGGTGGTTTTGTTGCACAAGGTTCATATTTTGGTGTTTCGCCAAGGTGTCTATAGGCAAGCCATTTTCGAGAGATATTCTTAAGACGTGCGTCATTGGGGAAAAGTGGAAAACCAGTGGGGAAGTATTTGTGGGGTACCCTTGATATTCTATATTATATTATATACTCTTGTATGTGTTACTTGGTGAGAGTATCCATGGTGAGGGTAGGAACTTAGTATACATGTTTAGGTGATGAGTTAGTTTCACTTGTTGTTCACTGTGCTTTAGCATGCTTTCTTTACTTTTGCACGAGAGGCTCTAGGGGGGATCCTATTGAGTATATTGTTATACTCACCCTATGTGTATATAAACTATTTTTTAGGTCACTTGGAGTAGGTTGGAGATCAGGCTGGTATCTACTATTTTGTGGTTATGGGTGCTTTTCGCGCGTGTGGTTGCTGTAGTTTTTACTTTCTTTTGGTACTTGTAGTTTTCCATTTTAGTTGTACTAGTTTTTCATGACATTACATATGTGAACTTGGGTTTTCTTTTATATTTATGTCTGAGTTGGATTTGGTTAGTTTCTATCTTATCTATCTCTTTCGTATGTGTTCTCTTAGAGGTTAATGCCTCCCATTTGTGTGTTTACTATACTGTCGGTGCTAGTTGTCGACCTGGGGCCTACAAGAGGCGGGACTCGAAGGTCTTTATATGCCTTTTCACATTGCTGACCCAAGATGGGTATACCTTGTGGGGAGGGGGTCATGAAAGAGTGGTATCAGATGTCTACTTGAGAGATAGGATGGAGTTTGGTGGTAGGCACAAGTGAGGTTGCATGGGTTGGTAGGGAAATAGTGTCAATCAAGTTTAGAAGGTGATGTAAACACTGGAGACTGGCTAAGGCATAGGCGTTTAGTGTTGGAGTTAGTGGTCTAGAACCAACTACTTTGTACTTTAATCATTAATAAAAGCCTTATCACATCTTGATTTTTCTTCTACGTGACAATGCATGTGATAATGTCCTAAGGACAACTGTCGCATTAAAGGATCATAGCGGATCCCTACTATGATGAGAACCCAGAAGTGCCATAACACTGTTCTTGAATATATGTTCTATGGCCGGATGATATTATTTGAGGGACACAAATAATACATGTCATTAGGGGTGAGGACTCATTAAAACTTTGAGGCACCTTCTCATGTTGTGCGCCCTTGGTAACATCCAGGAGGATATTATGAGAACGAGACCCGCCAGTAGAAAATCCACATTTCATAGTGTTATTGGATGTACCTATATGCGGTCGTGTGTATTGGCCTTTAGACTTTAAGATTATTATTAATGGGTATTACAACTCACGCAATTAGATGTATCGATGAAAACTGTGATGAAACACTGTTCGCAGCGAGGTAGGATATGTTGGGGGTGTCACGATTAATACTGCATTAATAGATAATGCGAGAAAGGATTTGTCCCTTCTGTTCCATAACGGAAGTAGATATCTCATTCCCTTTGATGGAATTGATATAGCATAAATAAATCCATGGCCATGGTAAGGAATGGGTGAGTTCAATTCTGGGAAATCAAAGAAATAATAATCAAGCACATGGGTTGATGGCACTAGCATGTAACCCGATTGGTTAGAGATATCGAGACAAAGGGATTATATTACACGGTAAGCGTTTGTAGTAGGTAACACGTCATTGCGGTGTTAACTTCTTTCTCTATGGGTGCCTTGGGTTGTTGATAGATGCTAACCTAGGACTTTAGGCAGGCTCTACCTAATGCCACTAATAAATAGGCCTAGAGGTTCACACACTATGTGTGTCTATGTATCTGAGTTAAATATTAATTTAAAAAGTTAAATAAATATTATTCCCAACTGTGGTTTAATAATTATTTAAGGATGCATGATCGCATTTATTTCGACACTAGTTATTCGAGAGAATATATTGTGGGCGAAATAATATATTTATTAGCGAGTAATGCAGTTACATTTATTTAAGAAATAAATAGCCATTACTCAAGGTCTAATAAATGTGGTGGAGAAAAAATGTAAATTAAAGTACACGTTGTGTATATTAAATATACACCCCATGTAGTTTTATGGAAAACAAGTACATGTCGTGTATTAATTATTACACACCGTGTAGTTTTCCAATCGAGATTTTTGAGGATATAATATTGTTTTATTAAATGATATTAATTATAATCAGTGTGGACACATGTCAAGGAATTAATAATTCGACATGGGGGTTTCAATAATATTTAATGAAATAAATAAAACGCGTAACATGTTTGTTTATTGTCATAAATCTATTAACCTCAAACCCGATTATAAATATCCTCACAACCCCAACACTTTTTCCATAAGAGCCATTCTTGTGCACAACTGATTTGAAAATTCTCTCAATCCAAGAGATAATTCCCTTTCCACAAAGAACACCCTTAAGTTACGAGAGTGAGATCCTCCACCGGATCAAGGTGGTCGAAGGTGGACATCGCAAGTGAAGGTTCTTTCACGCTAGCACCCAAAGATCCCTTCGGTGACATCTATAGATACGTGGAGTATGTGTGGATCACCCTTAAGTTTTGGGACTCTTGTTTTCTTTTTCATTCTTCATTCCATTCCAAATATCCAGCGTTTTATATCATGACGGACTCAGATTGAACGTTGTTTAATGCTAAAATTAAAGTTCAGAAAACCTACGAATGCGCTTCTGCTGCGCCCGGAACCTACAAGTGGTATGAGAGCAAGTTCATATTGTTGATTATAATTATTTAGTTTTTCTTTGGTGATTTATGCATTTAATAATTTAGTTATTTCAATTCATGTTTAATCATTCTAGAAAACTGAATCTCGAGATCTATTCCACCTTCCTCATTTCTCGTTCACCTCACAGAAATGAATTATTCTTTTAATTTTGATTAAAATAAAATAGAGGAACTCATCCGGAGGAGAAAATTTTTTTTGGCCATACAACACTAGAATAGATGTCATGTAGTCTAGGTTCAATGCATTGACTAATCCTCCAAATCAGGCTGTGTATTGGATTCTCTCTAAGAATTTAAGACACCGTGTGTTGACCAGAAACTGGTGGCACACAGTTTCCGGATTACACGTCGTGTGGTCCCATGAACACGGCGTGTAGTCCCTTCGGGTTAGGTTTGGGCCGTATACCCCGTACACGGCTTGCCCAGCTAGAAACCGTGTAATGCGGAAACTACATGGCGTGTGTCCTACAGAACATGTCGTGTACTCCGAAAATTTCCAAAGTACATAAACACGCCATGTCCCCGGGCATGTACTTTGGATGGACGGTGAAGAAAAGTACACACTGTGTAGTCGGAACTACACACCGTGTACTCACCCAAATTATGCATATTTATTAAAATTTATTATTATATTATAAAAACCCTTGAGACGTGTACCATGATGTAGGCTTAAAGCTGAGGCACAACATGTGATAGGTGTTTTATATATATGTGTTTAATTTAACATACGTGTAATGAACGGGAATTCACCGGGTTGCCTCCAAGGTACAGGTTACGTATAAGGATAATTTTAAATGAATTTATTTGTTTAAAATTATGATGGATGATAATCTCAAGGAAGTTCAGAAAAGGGTTTAAGATAAAAGAATTTATTAATTAAACATAATTAATTAATTCGAGCGTGATTTATCTTAAACAAGAATGATTAAAGAATTGAATGTTAGTTTTATTTATGCGTAAATATATTTGCATGTATGGATGATCATGAGCTAGACTGAGACCTTTTTATGTGAATGGTTTCATTTTATTTATTTAAATTAAATTTTTTGGCATGCGAGCCATCTCCTCATTAATATGTAGGGCCTGTGCACCCAAGGATTATTTTATATAAAACCCCCTTTTTACCACTCACCTGCATGTGAGATAAATACATATGTAATGGATGGAGCTCCCAAACTAGTGGAAGTGGCTCAAGTCAGGAACCAAGTTGAAACCAATCCAAGGAGATATAAAGGTGGACAAGTGGAAAGATGTAAACACGAACCCAAAAGGTTCAAGGTGTTTTCTCCCCTAGGTCTTGGGTTAGTTTATCAACCGTTAGATAAAATAACCAATAGAATAGAGCTCATGATCATACCATTTATTTTATTTCTATCAGTTGCATGGTTTGTTTATTTTGGGTGTGTTGTCACGATCACACAATTAATGAATTAAACAAGCATGCGAGATGGAACTAAAATAAAACCAGCTTATACGTAAATATTATCTTATAAATGGTTAATCACTAAGGTATATCCCACTTAATATTATCAAGCATGTAATCAAAGATAATAAATTGTAAATTTACGTATAAGGATAAAATCCCTCAAAATAAATATTAAGTCGGTATAGCCTTCCATAATCTTGGTTAGAATAGAACCATAGTTCAAAGTGCTTGACCAACCCTAGTTGGGGTGCTTTCAATTAAGGTTTTGGGTTGACTTGACTTGTTTCGCATCAAGGGTTGACTGCCATAGCAGGAATTGGTGTGACCAAGAGGCAAAGGTTGAGGAAATCCAAAATAAAAGGATTTCAGGATTGGGGAGTCCACTCAGCAGCTCAAGTAGCTGTGAGTTAAAGCAGTTGGAATTTGGAATGCCTACCTAAAACCCTCCAAGTTGCTTGACCAACCCTAGTTGGGGTAATGCAAAGGGAAATATGGATCCTTGCCACTAGAATATTCAGGCAACAAAATATTCTGAAGTCAATGGTGAGGGATATTGGATTTCGATAAAATAGTGGGAGACTAATAAGTATTAATTTATTTATTTGTCTCAGTTTTTGCAATAAAGTAATAAACCATTGCTCATATTAATTTTTATAAACATCAAGAAAATGAATTCAAACATATCATTTTGATCCATAATTGAGAAGGAAAACCTTATCACCAGCACCAATTTCCAAGAGTGGTAGAGGCGTTTACATGTCATCCTTCGCCATGAAAGGAAATTGTATGTGCTGGAAGAGCCTATTCCAGTTGCGCCTGGGAAAGAGGTCAGTGATGAGGAATTATCTCTCTATATGAAACACATGGATGATTCCACATATGTCCAGTGTTTCATGCTATCATCCATGTCCAATGAGCTCTTGAAGAAACATGAAAACATGGACGTGTATAGCATGATATCTCACCGTAAGGATCTCTACCAAGATAAGGCAAGACAGGAGAGGTATGAGATCTACAATGCTTTGTTTAAAACTAATCTTGGAGAGTCTATGTTAGCTGGGCCTTATGTAGTCAAGCTCATTGGATGCATTGTATGCCTGGAAATCTTAGGGATTAAATTCTTGGATGAGTTGCGTACAGATCACATCCTATCATCACTGCACAAGACCTTCTATAACTTCATTATAAACTATAATATGAGCGGAAATAAAAATATTCTATCATATCTTCTGACTATGATTCGCCAGGTAGATAAGGACATGGGGTGTGACAAACATGTGGTCCTTATGGTGAACAAGAAAAGGATGGAAAAGGAAAAGGGGCCAAAGACTTATAAACGGTCTGAATCCCCCAAGAACCATCCCTCCAAGATGGGGAAGATCCAAAGTCAGGGCAAGGAATGGGAGGCAGTGTGTTTTTCATGTGGAAAGCAGGGCCACTGGAAGAGGAACAGCACCCAGAAGTGTGGGGATGCTAAAGATGCATTTGTTATCGAGTGCAATCTTTCTATTTATACACATTGGGTATTAGATATAGCTTGTGGGGCTCACATCTATATTCAAATGCAGGAACCAAGTAGATTTAGAAAGATCTCCAGAGGAGAGGTGGATCTTCGAGCTGCTAATGGTGCAAGGCTGGCTGCATTGGCTATTGGCGACTATCACCTCTCATTTCCAACTGGCATGATTTTAGTTTTACAAAACTGTTATTTTGTTCCTAGTGTTACCAAGAACATAATTTCTGTATCTTGTTTGGATATGGATGGATTTGTTTTCAAGTATGGAAATAATGGTTGTCTCTTTTATAAGAACAATGTATGTTATGGTATGGAACATTTAAATAATGGTTTGTATGTATTAAATTATGAAAACCATGAGTTGGAAATTGATAATGAAACAAACTCACATGACTCATACATCACCCAGTTGTGGCATCACTGCCTTGTTCATGTAAACGAGAAGCGCTTGACAAAGCTCTGTCAAGATGGCTATTTAGATTCTACTGAGATAAAACCACTTGATAGATGTCACACTTGTTTACAAGGTAAAATGACCAAGATGCCTTTTGGTGGATAGGGTGAAAGGGCCACAGAGCTTCTAGGATTGGTACACACAGATGTATGTGGACCATTTCCAGTAGAAGCTAGTGGTGGATATTCTTACTTCATTACTTTTACTGATGATTTGAGTAGATATGGATTTTCTTACATAATGAGGTATAAGTCAGAAGCCTTAGAGAAATTTAAGGAATTCGAGAATGAAGTAGAGAATCATCTTGGTAAGAAGATAAAGTAGCTTCGATCGGATCGAGGTGGAGAATATCTGAACCAAGAGTTCATCGATCTTCTACGAGAGTCTGGGATTCTATCTCAGCTCACTCCTCCTTATACACCATAGTGGAATGGTGTTAGTGAAAGGAAGAACCACACCTTCTTGGACATGGTGAGGTCAATGTTGATTCATAAGGATCTTCCATTATCCTTTTGGGGGTATGCATTACAAACTGTAGCATACACATTAAATCGAGTACCAACTAAGGTGGAAAATATAATATCCTCCGAGTTATGGAATGGAATGAAACCCATTTTTGTCGCATACACATGTATGGGGATGCGAGGCATTTGTTAAGGCCTTCTTAGGAAACAAACTAGCACCCCGAGGCATGATGTGTATATTTATAGAATATCCTAAGGAAACAAAAGGATATTACCTATATAACCCTCAAGAAAAGAAAGTGATTGTCGCTAGACAAGCCGTCTTTATTTAGAGAGAGAACATCCTCAAAAAGGATAGTGGGATCAAGATGGAATTTTTTGAAGTTAATGCTCAAGATACACAAGAGTTGGTACAGGAACAAGTTCCACAGGTCCCTGTGGAAGAGGTTCTAGAAACACAAGTACTGCGTAGGAGCTCAAGAGAGGTAAGGGAACCAGAGAGATTTGGTTTCCTAGTCACCGAGGATGGTGAATCATTATTTTTGGACAATGATGAACCTCTCTCCTACACAAAAGAAGTAGAATGCTCAGAAGCTGCAAGATGGCTAAAAGCTATGAATTCTGAGATGGATTCCATGTGTCAGAACCAAGTCTGGGTTCTAGCCGATGAGCCAGTTGATGTAAATCATGTTGGATGCAAATGGGTATTCAAGAGAAAACTGGACATGGAAGGTCAAGTTAGAACCTATAAAGCAAGGCTAGTGGCTAAAGGATTCAGACAGCGTCAAGTAATTTACTATGATGAAACCTCCTCGCTAGTTTCCATGTTTAAATCCATAAGAATCATACTTGCCATAGTAGCTTACCATGAATACGAGATTTGGAAGATGGATGTAAAAACAGCATTCCTTAACGGGAACCTTCAGGAAGATGTCTATATGACACAACCAGAAATGTTTGTGACACTAGGTGAATCCAAACGAGTTTTCAAGTTGCATAAATCCATTTATGGATTGAAGGAAGCATCCAGGTCATAGAACATTCGATTTGATGAAGCCATAAAGGAATTTGGTTTCATTAAGAATGAATGTGATCCATGTGTTTATAAGTGATTTAATGGGAATGCGGTCATTATCCTAGTAGTATATGTTAAAGACATATTGCTTATTGGAAACGACATACCAGCCTTACAGTCAGTTAAGTACTGGTTAAACAAGTGCTTCTCCATGAAATATTTAGGTTAATTAGCCTACATTCTATGGATCAAGATCAATAGTGATAGATCCAAGAGGCTGCTTGGACTAAGTCAGGGTACATACATTGACCGAATACTAAAGATATTTAGTATGGAACAATCCAAGAGAGGATTGGTTCCAATGTCACATGGCTTACATATTTCTAAGAAAATGTGTCCTCAGACACAACAAGAGAAAGATAGAATGAGTAAGAACCCATACGCTTCAGCTATAGGATCCATCATCTATGCCATGTTATGTACCAGGCATGATGTTGCCTATGCACTGAGAATGGTAGGAAGATATCAAGTAGAACCAGGAGAACAACATTGTACTTCTGTTAAGAATATCCTTAAGTATCTGAGAAGAACTAAGGATATGTTCCTGGTGTATGGAGGATACGAGGAGCTTTTCATCAGAGGGTATGCTGATGCTAGTTTTCAGACAGATTAGAATGATTAGAAGTCACAATCTGGATATGTTTTCTATCTCAATGGAGGAGTTGTGAGCTGGAAGAGTTCAAAGCAGCTAGTTGTCGCTGATTCTACAGCGGAGTCTGAATAAATAGCGGCTTCTGATGCATCCAAGGAAGCTTCCTGGATTTGGAACTTTGTCCAAGAGTTTTATGTGGTGCTTAGAAGTAAAGATCCCATTACATTGTATTGTGATAATACTGTAGCGGTGGCTCTTGAAAAAGAACCAAGGTCACATCAACGGAAAAAGCACGTACTTCGGAAGTATCACCTCTTGAGGTATTTCTATCAGAGGGGTGAAGTTTGTGTGAGTAGAGTGTCCACAGAAGAGAACTTGGTGGACCCCATGACTAAAGGCCTATCTCAACAGAAGCATGAATATCATGTGAGAGCTAGCGGGTTAAAGGTTGTTAGCAGTTGGCTCTAGTCCAAGTGGGAGTCTGTTGGAGTTGGTGGTCCAGAACCAACTACATTGAACTTTATTCATTAATAAAAGCCTTATCACATTTTGATTGTTCTTCTACGTAAAAATGCATGCGACAAAGTCCTAAGGACAGCTGTTTCATTAAAGGGTCATAGCGGATCCCTGCTATGATGAGAACCCAGAAGTGCCATAACACTGTTCTTGAATATATGTTCTATGGCCGGATGATATTATTTAAGGGACACAAATAATACCGGTCAATAGTGGTGAGGACTCATAAAACTTTGAGGCACCTTCTCATGGTGTGCGCCCTTGGTAATATCCAGGAGGATATTATGAGAACAAGACCCGCCAGTAGGAAATCCACATTTCATAGTGTCATTGGATGTTCCTATCTATGGACGTGTGTATTGGTCCTTAGACTTTAAGATTATTATTAATGGGTATTACAACTTTTTCACTTAGATGTATTGACGAAAACTATGACGACACACTGTTCGCAACGAGGTAGGATACGTTGGGTGAGTCATGAGTAATACTGCATTAATAGATAATGCGAGAAAGGATTTGTCCCTTCTATTCCATAACGGATGTATATATCATAGGCCCTTTGATGGAATTGATATAGACTAAATAAATCCATGGCCATGGTAAGGTATGATCGAGTTCAATTCTGGGAATTCAAAGAAAGAATAATCGAGCACATGGGTTTATGGCACTAGCATGCAACCCGATTGATTAGAGATATCGAGAAAAAGGGATTATATTACACGATAAGCGTTCACAGGAGGTAACATGTCATTGCGTCATTAACTTCTTTCTCTATGGGTGCCTTGGTGTGTTGCAAGATGCTAACCTTGGACTTTAGGCAGGCTCTACCTAATGCCACTGAGAAAGAGTCCTAGAGGGTCACACACTATGTGTGTCCATGTATCTCAGTAAAATATTAATTTAACAAGTTAAATAAATATTATTCTCGACAGTGGTTTAATAATTATTTAAGGATGCCTGATCGCATTTATTTCGACACTAGTTATTCGAGAGAATATATTCTGGGTAAAATAATATATTTATTAGCGAGTAATGAAGTTACATTTATTTAAGAAATAAATAGCCATTACTCAAGGTCAAATAAATTTGGTGGAGGAGAATGGAAAATAAAAGAACACGTCGTGTATATTAAATATACACGCCGTGTAGTTTTATGGAAAACAAGTACACGCCATGTATTAATTATTACACACCGTGTAGTTTTCCAGTCGGGATTTTTGAGGATATAATATTTTTTTATTAAATGATATTAATTATAATCAGCGTGGGCGCATGTCAAGGAATTAATAATTTGGCATGGACGTTTCAATAAGAGTTAATGAAATAAATAAAATGCGTAATGCGTTTATTTATTGTCCTTACACTATTAACCTCAAACTCGATTATAAATATCCTCACAACCCCAACACTTTTTCCACAAGAGAAATTGTTGTGCACAATGGATTTGAAAATACTCTCAATCCAAGAGATAATTCTCTTTCCACCAAGAACACCCACAAGTTACGAGAGCGAGATCCTCAACTGGATCAAGGTGGTCGAAGGCGGACATCGCAAGCGAAGGTTCTTCCACGCTAGCACCTGGAGATCCCTTCGGCGACGTCCAGTGACACGTAGAGCATGTGTGGATCACCGCTAGAGGAATACTATACTTGGATTCTATGATGCAACGACGGATCACAAGATCGTGACCGGAGACATCGAAGAAGAAAGAATTCCACCAAGGTAATTATTGTGAATTAATTTAATTAATTATAACCAACATATGATGATCATATCTCAATGGTTCTGGGACTCTTCTTTTCTTTTTCATTCTTCGTTCCATTCTGAAGATCTTGTGTTTTATATCGGGACAGATCTCGGATTGAACGTTGTTTAACGCTAAAATTAAAGTTGGGAAAACCCACCAACACGCTTCTGTTGCGCCCGGAACCTATATTTAGGTCCCCCTATGATCTGATGTAAAGACTTTAAGTTTACAATGGATAATAAACAAGGTGATACTAGTTGCAAGTTAGAGACCTAGGAATGGATCGTGCATCATTCTTCTTTGTTCTTGTGTTTGAATGGGTAGACCATGGGATAGGTTAACCTAAAATGAATAAAATAAAACAATTAATTAATTAATGACGAGTCTTCCATATTCCTATTTTAGGATCTCTGAATATTTTTTATTTTTCAGGTATGGCTTCAGGTTGACATCCTCATCAGGTTCACATTGTAGATGTCCAACAGGTTGTGCTAGCATATCACCGCAAAGTAGCGGTCGATGATGACGACACATGGAGGAGGAAACTTTGAGAGTTTCAGCGCCAGAGTCTGCAAAATTAATAGGGGCCCATTTTAGATGCAGTCGTGAAAGACTATTTGGAGGAGGTCGTATAGGCTTCAGTTCCTTCCGTGCTTGGAAGGAGCACTCGGTGTCCTTGGTTGTAACGATGCTGCATGGAGCAACAAGGCAATAGTGGTTCTTGTTCCTTAGGGATAATGAGGAGTCTGCGATCTCATGGGAGGAGTTATGAGAAAATATTAGAGCCGAGTTTCTTTCTTTAATGGAGAAGGCATCCAGTCACCATGATCTTTTTACCCTTTGATAGGGGAGCTCCAGTGTGCGAGAGTTTGGAATCTATTTTAGGAACCTTTTATAATATTCTTCAAACCTGTTGCCTGATGAGGAGGCCAAGGTGAGGCATTTCGAGGAGGATTTGCATATAGAGATCCAATGTCAGGTCACTCAATTTATTTTGAAGACATATCTTGAGGTTCTTGCAAGGGAAAAGGTCATCGAGAAGAAATTTTCTAGAATTGGATCATTACGAGAGGGGAGTCGTCAGGAATCCTCTTGAAGCAGAGTTGTGGTCTGGGGTTCCCGGTTTTCAGGGAAGAAGAGTTTCTATTTGGCTGGGGGTAAGTCCCAGCCCTCATCATCTTGTTTCTCAAGGGGAAGCAGCTTTAAGACCTATTCTAAGGGATCAAGTACTTGTTTTTATTGTGTTGGTCAAGGTTATCAGTAGCTAGAGTTCACAACCTTTTAAATCAGTCATCGTGTAGCAGGTGTTCCACTCCAAGTTCCTATGTTGAGGCAGTTCCAACCTAGGCAGCAGCAGCAGGTTTCACCAGCTTTGGATCAGTAGAGGGTAGATGGTGTAGGAAGAGGACAACCCCATGATTCTCCCCATCCTTAGAGAGTAGTGCGTGGGCATGGTGTTGGTCATCATCAGGGTCAGAGAGGTGGTGGAGGAGGTTGTGGTCAGCTTCATGCTTTATCATTACGAGCACCAGGTGAGCCAGATATCATTCTAGGTACCCTTTTCTTGTTTTATACTTTGGTGTATGCCTTTTTTGATTCAAGAGCGACAAAATCCTTTATATCACCTACCTTGTCGAAGCTTTGGGACTTGTGGAAGAGAGGCTTCTAGTTCCCTTGGCATTGACTACGCCAGTTGGAGGTCGAGCTGACTTGTTTAAAGTATGTAGAGACAGTGAGCTAGTTCTTAGGAAACACCACTCTTAGAAATATTTCCTATGTGTAAGAATACAACAATATTATGTCATCCTTGGCATGGATTTGTTGTATTCGTTTTAGGTTATCATGGATTGTTTCATGAGGCAGGTTGTTTTCTTTGATGAGGATAGAGAGCCAGTGGTGTTCATTGGTGAGTGAGACCCTCGGATGGGTCAGAGGTGTGTTCCATCCTTATCATCCATGATGGATAAGATGATGTTGAGTTCTTTAGTGGTTCACTAGTTTGTGTTTCTTAGGGTCATAGTTGAGTACCCAGATGTATTTCTAGAAGAGGTTGTAGCATTACCCCCTCGACAAGAAATCAAGTTTGGGATCGAGCTACAACTAGGAGTTTCTCATATCTCTATGTCTCTATATTGGATGGCCCCATATTAGTTAATAGAGCAACATATAAAACATGATGGTCTGTTACAGTGTGGTTTTTTCAGATGAGTGTGTCACTATGAGGCGCACCAGTTTTTTCGTGAAGAAGGTTGAAGGAAATTTGCGATTATATGTCTATTATCGTCACTTAAACATAGTGGAAATGAAGAATCGCTATCCTCTCCCACGTATTTATGATTTATTCGATCAAATGAAGGGTGAAATTTGGATCTCAATGATTGACTTGCAGTCAGGATATCATTAGATGCGTGTGAAGGATGAGGATATCCTGAAGACTACTTTCTGTTGTCGTCATGGGAATTATGAGTTCGTTGTAATGCCACTTGGTGTGAAAAATGCTCTAGCTGTGTTCATGTGATTTATGAACACTATTTTTGGTGAGTTCCTAGATAAGTTTTTGGTAGTTTTCATCGATGAAATCCTTGTGTACTCCACATCAGAGGAGGAGCATGCAGAGCATCTACACAAATTTTTGGGAGTTCTTTGCCAACATCAACTATTTTGGAAGTTGTCAAAGTGTGAGTTTTGGGCTCGAGAAGACTGTTTCTTGGGTCATGTTGTGTAATATAAGGGATTAGCTATGGACCCATCAAATATAGAAGCATTTTTTTTCTTAGGTATCCCCCAAGACAGTGTGATAGGTGCAATGTTTCTTTGGTCTCACAGGCTAATACAGGAGGTTCGTAGCCAATTTCTCTAGAGTTGCGACTCCTATAATAGATTTGACCTGAAAGGATTAGGAATTCATATGTAATGGTGAGTGTTAGGAAGATTTATAGTATCTAAAGAAGAAGTTAGTATGTTCTACAGTTCTTTGTCTTCCAGTAGAGGGAGTTCATTTTGAATTTTTCTTTGATGCTCCGCATCTAGGGTTAGGTTGTATTCTAATACAGAAGAGATCAGTTGTTTCTTATGGGTCTCGGAAGTTGCGTCCCCATGAACATAACTATTCCACCCATGATATTCAGTTGTTATCTATGGTTTTTTCTTTGATGATATGGAGGAATTACCTCATTGGTGAGCTCTTTGTGGTTTTCACCAATCATAAGAGTTTGTGCTATGTTTTCTCCCAGCGTGACTTGCACTTACGGCAGCATCAGTGTATGGAGTTCTTACAGGATTATGACTTTGAAATATTGTATAAACATCAAAATTGGAATGTTTTAGTTTATGTGCTGAGTTAGAAGTCATGTATTGATGTAGTGTGTGAATCTGGTGATTCTTGGAGAGTAATGGAAGAACTTTTAGAATTACATCTTGATATGGGGGAAGTTGGGAGAAGAGGTTGTCCTTTTTAGATGATGGTGCAGTCATCTCTACTACAGCAGGTGGAAGAGTCCTAGTTGGGTGACCTTGAGGTGGAGGTCTGGAGAGACTGAGTTTTTTCTGGTGAGTCCCCTGATGGTTGTTCTGAGGATGAACAACATCGAGTGTTGTATCACGGAAGGCTATTTTTTCCTTTGTCCATGCACAAGATGGTTCTCATATTCTTCCATAGTTTGACTTTATTGGTGTATCCTGGAATGAAAAAGATGTAAAAGGCCTTGAGGATTCATTTTTTGTTGCTTGGGATGAATCATGCCGTTGAAGAGTTTGTGTCTCGATGTATGTTCTGCCATAAGGTGATGGAAAAACACCATGTTCCTGGAGGTCTGCTCTAGACATTAGATGTTCCTCAGTGGATGTGGGAGGAAATATAAATGGATGTTTTCACTGGTTTACCTCAATCATAGGGAGTACATGATTCTATTTGGGTGTTATTGGATCATTTAACAAAAGCTTCCCACACTATAGCAATCAAAGAGATGATATTATTAGAAATTTTATCAAGGCAGTATCTAGAGGTGGTGGTGAGACATCATGGAGTCCCAAGGATGATCAATTTCGATCGAGATCCTTGTTTTACCTCTAGGGTGTGGAGAGGTATCCAACATGCTTTCGGTTCTTAACTATGCCTTAGCACTACTTTTAATCTGCAGACAGATGGTCAGACATAGCGAACCGTCCAGACTCTTGAAGACATGTTGTGATCTTGTGGGATGGATTTTGGAGGTTCGGGGATGAGGCACTTACCCTTAGTGAAGTTCTCTTACAACAATAGTTTTCACTACACCATCAATATGGCGCCATTTGAAACCTTGTATGACCGAACATTATGTTCTCCATTGTGTTGGAGTAGGGTTAGAGAGTCTGCAATTCTCGGACCAGAACTAGTGCAGAATACAACAAAGATGTTTCAGGTGATTCGTGAGTGGATGAAAGCAGCAAAGGATTGTCATAAATCATATACCGGTCAAAGGAGGAGACCTTTCGAGTTTGAATTTGGGGATCATGTGTTTCTAAAGGTAACTCCCCATTGTGGGAAGAGAAAGTTTGGTTGTGGGAGTAAGATTTCTCCCCAGTTTGTTGGTTCTTTCGAGGTTTTTGCTCATGTTGGAGTCATGGCGTAAAAGATAGCACTTCCCCCATAGATGAACCAGATAATGGTCTTTTCCATGTATCACAGCTCCATAATTATCTTCAGGATGACTCTCATGTTATCAATTGGGGAGAGATTGATGTTGATGATGATACGACATTTGAGGAGAAACCTGTGGAGATCCAGGACCACAAAGAGAAGGTGTTGTGTTTTTGTTCTATCCCCTTGGTTCATGTCTTTTGGTGACACGGTGGCATGGAGGAGAGTACTTAGGAAAGTGAGTCACAGATACCTCCTCAGTACCTAGAGTTGTTTGATGTTTAACTCTTTTCATCTAATAATGTTCTATTTGTGGTTAAAGACCTTTCGAGTGTATGATATGGCTTTCTTTGGTTGCTTTTTTGGATTTCTCACTTTTGAGAGGTATCTCGATGGGTGTTTGTTTGAACCACTTTTATGTTTCCTTTTAGGTTGATTTTTAATTCTCAAGGATGAGAATGTTTTGAGGGGTATCTGATGTAATGGCCCGGACCTCTCTAGTCCATTCCTTTGTGAAAATCTGGTGTCAGGGGTGTTCTGGGAGGCGAAGGTGACTTATCCCCAATACTTTGCAAAATTTCCAGTTATGTGAATAGTGTAATGGTAGCTTTATGTGAATAGTGTCATCAGTATCCTTATGTGAAAAGTGAAACTGTAACCTTATGTGAGTAGTGTCATTGGTACCCCTATGTGAATAGTACAATGATAACCTTATGTGAACAATGCAACTGTATCCTTATGTGAACGGTGAGGTTCAATGGTAGCCTCTATTTACTTTGCCAAATTTTGAGTTCATGAACAGTGTTTCCAGAACAGTGAGGTCAATTGTATCCTCTATTTCCTTTTCCAAATTTTGAGTTCATGAACAGTGTTTCCAGAATGGTGAGGTCCAATGGTGACCTCTATTTTCTTTTCCAAATGTTGAGTTCATGAATAGTGTTTCCAGAACGGTGAGGTCCAATGGTAAACACTATTTCTATTTCCAAATTTTGAGTTCATGAACAGTGTTTCCAGAATGGTGAGGTATAACAGTAACCTCTATTTCCATTTCCAAATTTTAATTTCATGAATAGTGTTTCTAGAATGATGGCGTCCAACGGTAACACCTCTATTTCCTTTTCCAAATTTTGAGTTCATGAACAGTTTTTTCCAGAACAGTGAGGTTAGTTGGTAACCTCTATTTTCTTTTCCAAATTTTGAGTTCATCAACTGTGTTTCCAGAATGGTGAGGTCTAATGGTAACCTGTATTTCCGATGCCAAATTTTGAGTTCATGAATAGTGTTTTAGAATGGTGAGGTCCAATGTTAACCTCTATTTCCTTTGCCAAATTTTGAGTTCATGAACAGTGTTTCCAGAACGGTGAGGTCCAATGGTAACCACTACTTCCTTTGAAAAATTTTGAGTTCATGAACAGTGTTTCTATAATGGTGAGGTCCAATGGTAACCTTTATTTCCTTTTCCAATTTTTGAGTTCATGAACAGTATTTCCAGAATGGTGAGGTCCAATGGTAACCTCTATTTCCTTTTCGAAATTTTGAGTTCTTGAACAGTGTTTCTAGAACAGTGGGGTCCAACGGTAACCTCTATTTTCTTTTCCAAATTTTGAGTTCTTGAGCAGTGTTTCTAGAATGGTGAAGTCCAATGGTAACCTCTATTTCCTTTTCCAAATTTTGAGTTCATTAACAGTGTTTCCAGAATGATGAGGTCCAACGGTAACCTCTATTTACTTTTCCAAATTTTGAGATCATGAACAGTTTTTTCAGAACTATGAGATTCGATGGTAACCTCTATTTCCTTTTCTAAATTTTCAGTTCATGAACTATGTTTCCAGAATGGTGAGGTCCAATGGTAACCTATATTTCCTATGCTAAATTTTGAGTTCATGAATAGTTTTTCTAGAATGGTGAGGTCCAATGTTAACCTCTATTTCCTTTTCCAAGTTTTGAGTCCATGAACAGTGTTTCCAGAATTGTGAGGTCCAATGGTAACCTCTATTTCCTTTGCAAAATTTTGAGTTCATGAATAGTGTTTCCAGAACGTTGAGGTCCAATGGTAACCTCTATATCCTTTTCCAAATTTTGATTTCATGAAAATATTTTCCATAATGGTGAGGTCCCAGGGTAACCTCTATTTCCTTTTCTAAATTTCGTTTTCATGAATAGTGTTTCTAGCTTCCTACAATTTCTCCCCTTTGACATTTCCTTTTGATGTAAAATGCATTTAAACCCTCGTTTTAAGGACACTATGCTGATTCAAAGGCCATAACTCCAATATTAATTTTCCTAAGGCTTGGGATTCTTTTACATGGTCAAACCATGTGGTTTAATTCACTCTGTTTTTAATAGAAAATCTTGCATATCTTAAACCACTATTTTGTTAAATCTTTTAAAGGGACGAGATATATTCCTCTCTAGTTCTTCCTTCTTAGATTGTTTCCCCTTTGTTTTTTGATGAAACCAATAATTACAGATCAATATTCGATATAAGGTATTATCTATAGTAATTATTTTGGGTTTATCTCCTTATGTATCTCCTTTCCCTTTTATGGAATGGTATCTCCATGTTCCTAATAGACTTTTCTTGGGTGTTGACCAGTGTGTTGGTGTCTCTGCATCCTTGGGTGGATACAGTTGTCATGTGGGGGGAGATCATAACCTATTTTGTGGCTCATTCTTTTATAAATAATGTCATGAACCATTTCAGGTAGGGGTTTCATTGCTTCTCTTTTCTTTTATGTGCAACTATAGAGTTATCATGTTTTATCCCACTGGATCACAATGGAATTGACATAATAAATATTTTAAATGGATAAATAAATTGATATCAATCATATTTTATTTCCTCTTGTTTTTCTAGATAGTGTGATATCTATTGTTTCTTTGTTTAACTCTTCATTCTTGATGGAAATTGGTAATGAATGTAAAGATGGAATTAATGGATAATTGTTTAGATAAAGATAAATAGGCATGTGAATGAATATGATGGTTATTGTTGTAATTTTATGTTAATCAAATTGATGTAGTAAGCATGTTTAATGAAATTTTGATTTCTTTATTTTTAGGTTTCCTAAAGTTGGAACCTATGAATAATAAATCGGTTAATTCAAGATGAATTAAAGAAGTAGTTGTTTAATAAAAGATAACTCTTTTTAGGGTTCAGAGTTACACTCTTCTTTGTTTATGGGCCAATATCCCAATTGATATGATGGTTTTTTTCCTACTGCTAGTGTTGTGATGAGAGCCTAGAAGGCTATTGTGATATGTGTGGGCAGGGAGGCCTATCAGCTGTGGCAGCAGCTGACGCCTAGAGTGGTGAGATGCATCGGTTTACACATGTGGGTGTCGATAAGGACACCAGGGGTGATAAAATGGGTTGGATGTGAATGTTTGGATTCTTTATAATTCTTATTTGTTGTTTATATGTTTTACTTTTCCCCACAACTCAAGGTAGCTGGTCTTGTTTAACCTTCTTCCGAAAGGGGAGAACACCCATGGGGTATGATATGTGCTTTCCGTGTTTATCTTCTCAAGGAAGGATGGGTCAACACTCTTACTATATGTGGAAAATAATCGATGGGTAGTTCATATACTAACCATGTTGATCCCCCTTGTGTTTAGTTGCAAAGAATTTTTTTCTAGAATTCCTTTGAATATGGGAAAGTAATGCTGTAAATAAATACATGAATAAATGATGTTAACCCATGGGGTTGGAGCTTGCTAGGGCATAATTCTGAGGTTGTAATTTGAAGGAAAAATTAACTTTGGGTGTAATGCTAATGAAATATATTGTGGAAATTATTGATGGTTAATTAATGTTTAAATAATTAATTAACGTAAAGTGAAACTAATAAAAAGGGAATGAACTAATGTATTAAAGATCTTTAAATGGTTGTGTTCTTATAAGATACTTATTCTTAGATTTGGTAGCCTAGAGTCTGAGAGACGTTAGTTGTAGTAGATTCTAAGATTATTTTATGCCCATAGTGTGGTTGTGATCTATAGTATATTTTGTACTTTTTGTGTTTCTATACTCTACACCACCCTGTTGGTTGGGGAGACTAACACCCTAGGGATCCTGAGCCCTGGGGGTGTTTTACCCAACATTCCAGTGGGAGGATGGATGGTTGACTACCCCCTTTGGCCCGACTCACTTCTATTGGTATTTTCTTGTGATGGTAGGCACAGCGGGTATTTTTCCCCATATATGTGTGTAGAAAGTTGTAATGGCTTGTGGTTATTCACACACATGTATTCTGGATATGGTTTCCTATGGACTACTATAGGAGTAACATGTATAGGCAATGATGGTTTGAGGATCCTTACTTGGTGTATGGTCTATAATGGATTGAGTTTTAATACCCGATGTATGATACATGTTATGCGAGCTGTGGGGGCACCCAAAAACTATATGATTACTTTGCTTACATGGACATGGTGGTTTTGTTTCATGACGTTCATGTTATGGTGCTTTTCCCAAGTGTTTATGCGATATTGGGGCAAAGTGGAAAACCAGTGGAGAAGTAGTATAGGGGTTCCCTTGCTATTATTTATTAAATCATATACTCTTGTGTTAGTTACTTAGTGAGTGTAGCCATGGTGAGGTTGGGAACTTAGTATGCTTGTTTAGGTGATGAGTTTGTTGCACTTGTTGGTCACTATGCTTTGGCATGCTTTCTTTAATTTTTCATAAGAGGCTCTAGGGAGGATCCTACTGAGTATACTGTTATACTCAACCTATGTATATATAAACTATTTTTCAGTTCACTTGGAGAAGGTTGGAGATCAGGCTGGTATCTACTAGCTTGGGGTTGCAGGAGCTGTTCGGGCTTTTGGTTGTTGTTGTTTTCACATTCTTTTGGTACATGTAGTTTTCCCCTTTCAGTTGTAGTAGTTTTTCATGACTTTACATATGTACACTTGGGATTTCTTTTATATTTCTGTCTGAGATGGAGTTGGTTGATGTCTATATTGCCTCTCTCTTTTGCATGTGTTCTCATAGAGGGTAATGCCTCTCATTTATGTGTTTAATATAACCATGGTGCTAGTCACTAACCCAAGGCATACAGGAGGGAGGACTCAGGGGTCATTATCACTCTTCTCACATTTCCGACCAAGGAGGGGTAACCTTGTGGGGAGGGGGTCGTGAAAATTTTCAAATAAAAAATTAATTTTAAAATAAATATTTAAATATGTTTACATTTAAAATATATTTTCAAACATATAAACAATATGAAAATAATTTTGATCCATTTTATTTATAAAAAGAATCTAACCATTTTAATTAAGATTACAGATTAGAGACTCCCAAAGATGAGTGGGATCTCAAAAATAATAATCAGATAAAATAGTGGATCAATGGAGGAAAGTAGATGCAGTAAGAAGCCAGCCTAAAATGAAGAATGTAACTTGATAAAGAAACTTAAATAGATTTGAATAGGTAAATAATGTGTTCGTTGACTGAATAAAAGGTGAAGATGAAAAAGTACTAGGATCAGATCGAAGACCACTATAGATAAAATCCAATAAGACCTATATAATTCTACGGGTTGTAGATCATAAAAGTTCTAGATATAACCTTAACTGCATTCCTACAGAGATTTTGAGGAGAGTGGCACTTATGTTGTGGAGATATTGTCACACATCTAAATCCTTAAAGGGTACATCATTATCTTCTTCATCGAGTCACATATGCTACACCAAATGCGACAAACCATTTCTAATTCTCTCTTGTAGGCTACATTGTGCTGGAACACCTTTGAAAATATGTTACCACATCCTCTTATATAGATACCAAGTCCATATCTCCAATTAATCTAGTTAATATTTATTTTTTTCACACATATATTTGGTCGATGAGAATCTTCTTTTGTTTTTAGGCTTGTTTTAAGGGAAAGAATTTATTTCCTCTATGCATTATTTTTGTTTTTTTTGTGCATTCCTAGCTTTTTCGTCTTTCCAAATAGGGTGGTGGTCTCTAGTAGCTTCAGGGTGGGTTCATGGGTAACATAGTGCTAATAAAATGGGGTGGGAGCACTAATAAAAGGGTTGGGTTAGAGGATTTTTTTTAAAAATAATATTTCTTTAATTTTATCTATGCTATATTTTCATTGACGATATTTGACCTTTATCAGTACTTTTTTTAACACTGATAAAGCGAAGGATTTTTTAAGGAAACTTAGTCCATAAAATTTTTTATCACTTAGAATAGCTATTTTGAGTGCTGATAAAATCATCTTTCGTATTAGTTATTATATTTTGGAGCTTAGGTTTGTTGGAAAACCTTGGTTCAGTGATAACGTGTCCTATGGGTAGTTTCCTTTGTACAGTTTTTCTTCTATTTTCATTCTCATTCCTTGTATTGTTTTTCCATACACTTTAATTTCAATGGTGATCTAGCCACATACTTGTAGGCCAATTCACCGATGAACTTAAATCCCCTTGTTCATTCACTACTTTTAAATTATTTTTCATTGACCTTGTTTGATAAATGTTCTATTTGTATCAGTATTTCTTGAATTAATTAAAATTTATTTTGAATTTAATTATTGAAATTAAATCACTACTATATAATATGAAATATCCAACCCTACCCTTTATAAATTCTGAAAAAAGAACTGATAAAGGAGGAAATTTTACCGTCACTGTCTATAAATGTTCATAATGGTAACCTTTATCAATTCTAAAAGAACTGATAAAAAGGCACCTTTTCAATTCTTTTTTAGCATTGGTAATGGGCCCCTTTATCATCGATTTTCATACCATTGATAAATTTGTGCCCTTTATCCATTTTAAAAAAACTTTTTTTAGCATTAAAAAAATGTGGCATTCATTAAAAAATTATATATTATAATATATCATATTTTAGTATATCAATATATTTATATTGATATAGAAATAATATATTTTATTAAATATTATTTATATAATATTAAATATATATTTTCAATTAAAATAAAAAATATTTTGTGAAAAATAGTTAACAAAGTAAGTAAAATGAATATTAACTAAAAATATATATTTAAAAATATTTTAGAGAAAGAAAAATATTAATTTCTTAATTAATCACCTTAGATAAGTTGAAAATAGGACTTAAAATTCAACCAGTCATAAATTTTGATATGGGTGTCTATTTAAAATAAGTATATATTGAAAATATATACACATGTATATTTAATATGTCAATATATGACAAGTAAAATCCCCTAAGCTAGTGGCATGTGTACTGGTTGTGAAAATACATACATGTATATATCTTTATACAATGAAAAAATATTAAATATATATATATACCTCATATATAGACACACACACAACCACACACACACACGATCTCTCTCTCTCTCTCATGAACAAACACACACACACACAAAATAGTATTTACGAAAATAAATATTTTTTAAATATCAAGACTAACAAACATTGGATTTGGAGACTAAAATCCATGACCAAATAATTTTTTGATAAAATAAAAATTAAAAAGAAACACACGCATAGATTTAACACAATACAAGTACCCAAGGATAAACACAACCAAATATCGCAGAAAATACCTGTATAAAATCAGTTGGTAGTCTGTGATCATCAGTGTGTTAGGGAATCATTCTTGCCTCCAATAATTAGAAATAAAATTTAAATTCCCCAAAAGTCCCAATAATCGTGGGACCAAGACCCACAATGCCTTTTTATTTTCTATTTCCTAGAAACCAACACTTGGAATGTCCGTGGGGACCATCTATTCCAAAATCAGTTCAAGCAGCTACCCCTTATCATGAGCCATTCTTGAATTTCATTCTTATGATCGAGGTTGTTAGCAACATGCACCCCACATCCCATGGTTGTTTCCATCCATCGCCTGAGGTCATCACCAGCCAACAGAGAACCGCTTTGATCAATGTCTCATCCCAAGATCATCATCAATCCATGTCTTGAGGTTTTTTCCTACTCACTATGTCCTTTGGTAGAAACCATGCACTATTCAAGTTTATTTTCCTGCTTCTCCCCATATCCCAAGGTTTTTTTCAACATGTTTCTAATCGTTATCCCCATTATCGAGTAGAGCCCCAGTTATTGAGTCAGGGTTTTCAATTTCCATCTCTATCCCTCATCTCACATTACTCCTAAAAATTCCATCACTGGACTCATTCCCTTCATTGTTTTCAGGGTCTTATACCCCCAGAGTCTTGTAGTCGTCTAGTAAGATTGATGACCAGTAAACCATAGAGGTTTCATCATCAACCTCCCCACAATCACCCCACAACAGAAAATTTCATTCATAGAGGAAAAATAGATCCATTCTTGCAATTACATTAACATGATCATCTTGAGAGATGAGTAATTTCAAGTGATCTTCAAGACAATCACCATTATATGTTACATATAGAAGCTCTCCCATCTTCAGGTATTTTATAAATATACTAAAAAAATTATACATAAATATAAAAGTCTACATAAATATATTAATATTTACATAAATATATAATATGTAAACATATTTTATAAATATATTTAGAAATAATTATATAATTATATGAATAAATATAAAAACAGATAAATGTTTATATATATATATAAAAAATATCATTAAATGTTGGTGAAAAAGACGATAAAATAGTGGTATGAGTGTTCATCTGCAGGGTGTCACATGTTTGAATCTTTATAGGTGTGAGGCTGAATATTGTTAGGGAATTAAGTGGGGGCATTGATAATTGGGTGGGGGTCGTAGGGTAGAGGGCGTACTGATAAGGGGGGCATGGAGGGTGCTATCATTTGATTATAAAGGTTTTTAAGAATATTTGTTGAGTTTTATTATTTCTAGAAACTTGTTCATATAAAAGAGGTTCTAATAAACAGGGTCACATTTTAAAAAATATCTTGAGGCTTATCAGTGTTAAAAAAGATCTAATAAAATTCTCCTTTTCTAGTGCAAAAAAATATAGATAAATGGCCTTCTTCATTAGTTATTTTTTGTAGCAATAATAAATTTTACCAGATTATAAGGGTCATTGCAACATCAAAACTTTTTTTAGTTATAATAAAAAATATTTTTATCACTGATAAAAGGTGATTATACATTATAGAATCTATTTGATCCATGTTTTTCTCAGTTTTCATTGATTTCATCACTATTAATGATTCGTTCTTACTGTTGATAATTCTTTATGTTAAGAACATATTTATTGGTTTTGTAAATGGCATATGTAAATATGTTAATTATTACTCCCATGTGTTGGAATTGTATTTTTGATGTCCTAATTATATTTTAGTTGAATCATATTGTATAGAACATTGTTTGTATGTTTATGAGAATTAAACAAGTCAGGAATAGTTATTTCCCATAGACTATTGTTTTCTCATTTATTCTATTACAATCATTTTTAGTTATTTATATTTAGGAATATGTTTTATGAATGTGTTTCAAATTTAATCACTTAATTTTTTATAGGAACAGAATATAAACATTATATTCAGATCTCAGTTTTTAATTGTATGAAAAAAAATTATGCCCATTGGATCTTGGTTGTTGGATGTAGACTACCACATCAACACAACCCACAATAATTGTTATTCGGTCCTAGTTGGCGATAATTTTGTGTCATAAAATTTTTTAATTGGTTCACTCATTTTTTAAAATGATTAGTTTGTGGCTTTTACATAGCGTCATATTTTAATCTATTATTTAGATAGGTTAGTTACTCTCAATTTCTATAATTTTCATATTTGGTTGATTGTTTTTTTCTTACTGGTTCCCCGCATTTTTCTGCCTCTCATGATCCTTATAAACAAATTAGGACATATTTTAGTGTGTGCCTTGGGTTCTGGGGTTGGAAGGGGATAGTATGAGGTTTCCTTGAGTGAGAGTATTGGTTAGTAGGTTTAGGTGTGTGGAAGGGTCTTCAAGTGTGTATATTTTTATCCCATGTTCTTCCTTTTCCCCAATACTAGAGCTAATATTTACACTTTGTTCCTCCATATTGGGTTCTAGATAGGGTTGGTATCTCTTTTTTTAACCTATTTCAGGTGGTGGATGATATGTGATAGTTTTTAGAGTGGGAATTTCATATCAATAGGTTTGGCGATGACCGAGATTCATAGCTCTTCTATTGGGATCACACTAACAATGTTGGATTATAACTAGATGTCCATATGAAGCTATAACTAGATGGGTATTATTCTGGGATTGAAGTATTTCGTTAGAGCCCTTGGGATACATTTAATTTATAGTGATACCCAGTTGTTTGAATAAATATCCCACCCATTTGATTTTGGTATTGTGATCACACCACTATAGAAGAGGCTTTTAAAAGTTATAAAAAAATATTTTTCTATGAAAAAAAGTGATGACATCAATAGAAACGTTAAAAGTGATCTGAATTTATCATCACCTTTTCTAGTGCTGATAAAGGGGGCCTTTATCAACGCTTTTACTAGAACTAATAAAGGTGGCATTTATCATCACTTTTGGTAGTGCTGATAAAGTCCATGCAGTTGTTATAAGGAAATAGAATTCCTATAGTGGACTTATAACAAGAACTCCAATCAGGATACAAATAGATTGAAATACCTATAAATAGAAATTCATATTAAAATAAAAATATAACATTGCACTACCATTTCAATTCAAAATTTACATAAAAAATGTTTAAATTGATGTTAAATTTACAATTAATCCAAAAGAATTACAACCATTATAATAAATCATAAGTCTTATATAAGGCTTTCTCCAAATATCATCATCCATTCAAATGCTTTTCCTTGTAATAAAACCAATGTTGACTATAGTTATAGTAAATATATATATATAATTTTAATTCCATATATGAACATATGGAAAATTACATTGTTAATTAATTTATATATATAGTAATTATATTATTAGTTAATTATGCATTGGACTGACGTGTGATCAATTTTTACATATCAGAAATGATTTATAGATCATTATACTAATGTTTGAAAAACAATTAGAGCTCATTTTCTTATTTATGGCTATGTGATACAAATTTTATGCTAAAATAGAACTTTTATATTAAAAACACACACTTTGAGTTATACCTTCCAAAAAATGAGTCTGATTGCCATGTAGTTAATTCCGACATGTCACAAATGAATTTTATATTGTTTTCCAAAAGTTTTAAAACAATCTTAGTTCATTTTCTCAATTTTGGCTATGTGATATGTGTTTTAAAATAAAATAACACTTTTATATTTAAAACACACACTTTGATTTGTACTACATCATGTATTTGATTAATATGTGCTCAATTTAAACATGTCACAAATGAATTTCAGATCACTTTCATATTATTTGAAAATAATATAAGTGCTTCTTCTCAATTTTGACTTTGTGATGAATGTTTTAAACTAAAATGACACTTTTATATTGAAAACACACATTTCAAGTCAAATCGACCAAATCATATATCATATTGGCATGTGGTCGATTCCTACACATAAAAAATAAATATTGATCATTATACTACTGTTTGGAGACAAAAAAAATTAGTTATTCAGTTTTGGATATGTGACATGAATTTAAAACTAAAAAGACACTTCTATATTGAAAATAAACTCATCAAATCATTCCTACCACATCATCTTTTGGAATGATGCACAATCTATTCCTACCTGTCACAAATGAATTACAGATTTATTTCATATTTTTTGAAAGCAATCTGAACTCTTTTTTCTCATCTTTCTCTATGTGTTTTGTTTTAAAAAAAATACACTTTTATATTGAAAACACGGACTTCGATTCATAAAAACCACATCATGTTTTGGATTGATGTGTGGTAAATTAGTTCACATCAAAAATTTAATTATTCAGTATTTCACTAATGTTTTAAAATAGATGAATCTCATTTTATTGGTTTTGACTATATGATTCACGTTTATTTCTTAAATATATGTTCTATATTTAAAACACACAATTCGAGTAATACCATCCACATCATGTGTCAAATTCACATGTGGTCAATTCCTATATATCAAAAATGAATTATATATCTTTTTCACAAAGTATCAAAATAATATGAATGTTTTTTATTAGATTTGAGTATGTTACATTTGTTTTGAAATAAAATTTCAATTTCGAACTACAATCATAGACTTTGAGTCATACTGAGACCATCATATTTTGGATTTAGATTTAGTTTATTCCTACACATCAAAAATATGTGGTGGATCGTTATTATAATGTTTCAAAAACAATATAAATGTTTTTCTTTCTGTGTTTTTAGAATGTGTTTTGAACTAAACTATCAATTTTAAACTCACAAATTTCACTTCGAGTCATACCCATCACCTCATTTATCAAATTGATGTATGATAAATTCTTAAATTCCAAAAATAAATTATTGATTATTTTCTTGAGGTTTGAAATCAATATGATCTCATTTTTTTGGATTTTGGTAGGTGAAATTTTTTTTAAAATAAAATGTCACTTTTTTATTGAAAACATGCACTTTGATCCATACCTTTCATATCATTTGTTAGATTTTAGTATGGTCAAATAATACATGTCAAAAATTAATTATGTATCTTTTTACTAAATTTTGAAAATAATATGATCTCTTTTTCTCGGTTTTGGATATATTTTTGAAATCGGAACAAACGGGAATGATGGCAAGAGGGGGGTGAATTGCCTTTTAAAAAAAGATTAACAAATTAAAATCAAAGTAAAAGAATGCAGCGGAAAGTAAAGAGGCAAGACACACGAAATTGATAACGGAGTTCGGCCAAAACCCGGCCTACGTCTCCGCTCCCAACTCAACCGTTGAGATATTCCTACCGCTTGCTTTTCAATGGTTTTAGCAAGAAACCCACTAGGCTTTGAGGTAGCACTCGGACCTATTACAGCTTGCTTTTTGTGGTTTAGCAAGAACCCACTTGCTTTTGATGGTTTAGCAAGAACCCACTAGCCTTTTTAACGGGTGAAGGCTAGCTCACCGAAAACTCAAGCCTTTTAAAAGGAAAGGCTTGAAGAAACCTCTTCACACCTTAATGGTGGTGTGAAACCCAAAAGAAAGGGAGGATGAGAAAAGGTGTTGGGGTTTGTAGGCACAAACCCAATTTTAAGCTCAAAATAAATAAAGAATGAAAAACCGTAGTTGAGGAAGACTTGGGCGCCAAATGGATAGATGGAGTTGATGTAGCGTGCTCTCCCAATCTTCTTGAGGTGCTCCTTGGATTGGAAATTGGATTGGAGCACTTGAGGATCCTTGAAGGTGGAGCGCCGGAGGTTCGCCAAATGTGCAACAATATGTCCGGGCGCTTGGTTATGGTTCCGGTTAGTGTCCGGGGCTTCCTCAGCCTTTATTTATAGGCATGGTACCCATTGGGGGCCTTCGGAGCCGTTGGAGAAGTCCTCGGAGCCGTTGGAGGCCAAAAGAGGGTTGACTGGTCAAAGCCAACGGCTAGTTTGACTGGGCTACCGGCTGGCCGGTACAGCTCCACCGGCTGGCCGGTGCCTTGGCAGAGGAGAAGCAACTTGGTCCAGGCTCTACCGGCTGACCGGTGGAGGAGCCACCGGCTGGCCGGTGGCAAGACAGTAGCCATCACTGTTGGGGCTGGATGCCACTGGCTGGCCGGTGGTCAAGCCACCGGCTAACCGGTGGAGCCTGGCAGTGGGCAATGCCTCTGCCAGGTCCACCGGCTGGTCGGTGCTATCACACCGGTTGGCCGGTGGACTGAATTTCAGTCCACTTCGCCAGCTTCCTTGGGCCAATCTTTTGGAAATCTTTTGCCTATCACCCACTACACATAAAAACAATGTTAGACAAAAATGAAAGTGATTGTGATCATGAAAATCAAAGAGTGTGGGGTACAACAATCTCCCCCTATTTTGATGATCACAATCACTTATCTAAGCAATGTAAAAGCTTAAATGAAGGCATGCTTTAAATGATAAATTGAAAATAAATACTAAGCATGATAGAAAAGATTCTCCCCCAATCAATCAAGAAATTTCTCCCCCTTTGTGATTATCAAAATAGAATGGGGCATAAAAATTTGATTGAGGGAAATGAGATTTGAAAAACAAGATTTTAAATCAATTGAAAATGAAAATTTGAATAACAGTTTGAATTGAAAGTTTTGAATCAAAAACCAATTGAAACCAAGAGTTGAAATCGAAAGTTTGAATTGAAAATTTTGAAATTGAAATCAAAAGGGCTTGAACGATCCTAACTGCCCCTAAATAAAAAACAAAAAATCACCGTGGAGAGAAAATAAATTTTGGCCCGGAGAGACTCGCTAGAAGGTATTTTTCAATCCATACTTGTCTCATAGCGGGTATTCTCCTATAAAATTCGTCCAAATAAAAAATAGATTTGGGTTGGCCATACCGGGCGTTTTTACAATTACATTCATAAATAAGGTGCCCGGGTTTTTTACAATAATTACAAAATTTATAACTAGAGCTCCCCCTTACAAAAACAGTGGGTGCATGGGAGGAGGAAGATACATTGGTATATCCTAGCCCTTGGGTGGTTCTTGAAATTCGTTGGGAACCTAGGAGATTGTTCAAATTTTGTTCCCCTTGGGTGAACTTGGCTAAGGATTCTCTAAGGTCCTTGATGGTTGATTCCAAAGAATCAACATTTGGGAAATTTTGGATTTTAAGGGTGAGTTCCTCCTTCTCTTTGAGAAGTTGGACTTTTTCGGAGGAAAGTTTTTTGAAAGACTTTTTTAAAGCAACAAATTTTGACGATAAAGTATGAAAACCTTTTTCTAATTGGTCTCTAGCATGTTGGAGTTCTTCATATGATAAATGATTAAAAGAATTAGAAGAACTAGAGGAGGAAGAGGAGGAAGAGGAGGAAGATACCTCATGTTTTTCCATTAGGCATTTTTTACCTTGGTCGCTCGAGGAGAAGGAGGAGAATGAAGAGGTGGAGCTATCACTCCATGTTGCCTTTGAAGCCTTCTTCTTTTTCTTCTTGGCCCTTTTTTTGTGAGGTGGGAAAACGGGCTTGATCTTTTCGTCGGGTTCTTGCTTTTGATCGGATTCTTGCTTTGGGGCCTCGCTAGTACCTTCATAGGTTAGTTCTAAAAACTTCCAAATATCATGAGAATATGTGCAAGAAGAAATACAATCAAAAACATAACGATCTAACCCACAATGTAGAGCATTCATGGCTTTGCCATCAAGCTCGAAATTTGCAATGTCTACGGGGGTCCATTGAGATTCATCTTTACTAGAGAGAGTATAACCATGCATGACAATTCTAAAAATAGGATAGCCAATGCTTTTGAAAAAAGTTGACATGCGGGTTTTCCAAAAAGTATAATCGGCTCCATCAAAGAATGGAGCACGATCCAAAGAATGTCCTTCGGGGGATTGAGAGGAAGAAGCGGTAGAAGCCATCAAAAAAGGATCTTTGATTTGAAACCGGTAAGGGAATTATTCAAATACTTCCTCTGATACCAATTGTTGAAATCGGAACAAACGGGAATGATGGCAAGAGGGGGGTGAATTGCCTTTTAAAAAAAGATTAACAAATTAAAATCAAAGTAAAAGAATGCAGCGGAAAGTAAAGAGGCAAGACACACGAAATTGATAACGGAGTTCGGCCAAAACCCGGCCTACGTCTCCGCTCCCAACTCAACCGTTGAGAGATTCCTACCGCTTTCTTTTCAATGGTTTTAGCAAGAAACCCACTAGGCTTTGAGGTAGAACTAGGACCTATTACAGCTTGCTTTTTGTGGTTTAGCAAGAACCCACTTGCTTTTGATGGTTTAGCAAGAACCCACTAGCCTTTTTAACGGGTGAAGGCTAGCTCACCGAAAACTCAAGCCTTTTAAAAGGAAAGGCTTGAAGAAACCTCTTCACACCTTAATGGTGGTGTGAAACCCAAAAGAAAGGGAGGATGAGAAAAGGTGTTGGGGTTTGTAGGCACAAACCCAATTTTAAGCTCAAAATAAATAAAGAATGAAAAACCGTAGTTGAGGAAGACTTGGGCGCCAAATGGATAGATGGAGTTGATGTAGCGTGCTCTCCCAAGCTTCTTGAGGTGCTCCTTGGATTGGAAATTGGATTGGAGCACTTGAGGATCCATGAAGGTGGAGCGCCGGAGGTTCGCCAAATGTGCAACAATATGTCCGGGCGCTTGGTTATGGTTCCGGTTAGTGTCTGGGGCTTCCTCGGCCTTTATTTATAGGCATGGTACCCATTGGGGGCCTTCGGAGCCGTTGGAGAAGTCCTCGGAGCCGTTGGAGGCCAAAAGAGGGTTGACTGGTCAAATCCAACGGCTAGTTTGACTGGGCTACCGGCTGGCCGGTACAGCTCCACCGGCTGGCCGGTGCCTTGGCAGAGGAGAAGCAACTTGGTCCAGGCTCTACCGGCTGACCGGTGGAGGAGCCACCGGCTGGCCGGTGGAAAGACAGTAGCCATCACTGTTGGGGCTGGATGCCACCGGCTGGCCGGTGGTCAAGCCACCGGCTGACCGGTGGAGCCTGGCAGTGGGCAATGCCTCTGCCAGGTCCACCAGCTGGCCGGTGCTATCACACCGGTTGGCCGGTGGACTGAATTTCAGTCCACTTCGCCAGCTTTCTTGGGCCAATCTTTTGGAAATCTTTTGCCTATCACCCACTACACTTAAAAACAATGTTAGACAAAAATGAAAGTGATTGTGATCATGAAAATCAAAGAGTGTGGGGTACAACATATATGATGTGTTTTAGACTAAAATGAAACTTATATTGAAAACATGGACTATGCGTTATATGACCACATCATGTTTTGAATTTATGTGTAGTTGATTCCAATGTATCACAAGTGATTTATGAATTATTGTCTTAAATGTTGAAAATAATTTGATCTTATTTTATCATTTTTGACTATGTGATGTTTTTTTATACTTAAATGGGACTTTTTATACTGAAAACACACACTTCGAGTGATACCGAAAACATCATGTGTCTGATTGACATTTGATTGATTCGTACACATCACAAATGAGTTATAGATCATTGAAATAAAAAATCAATATAATATGAATGTGTCTGCATATTTTTTAGTATGGAACATTATTTTTGAACAAAAATATCAATGTTAAACTAAAAATATATACTTTGAGTCATATTGGGAACATCGTGTCTTGGATTGAGGTGTGTTTGATTCCTACACATAAAAAATGCGTGATGGATATTTTTTCAAGTACTAGAACAATAAAAATGAACTTTCTGTGTTTTGAGTATATGGCTTGTGTTTTGAACTAAATTATCAATTTTAAACTAAAAAACATGAACTTTGAGTCACACATGCCACATCCAATATCTAACTGATGTATGATAAATTCATACATTCCAAAAAATAATTAAGGATCATTTTCATAATGTTTGAAGACAATTTGAGAAAGTTTTCATAGTTTGGGATATGTGACATGAATTTTAAATTAAAATGGATCTTTTATATCGAATACATGAATTTCTAGTCATACCAACTACAACTTTTATTGGATTTATGTATGGTTAATTACTATTTATCAAAAATTAATTATGTATTATTTCATGAAGTTTGAGAAAAAAATATGAGATTGTTTTCTCAGTTTTAGGTATGTGATATGCATTTTAAACTAAGACAACTATTTTATATTAAAAACAGACATGTTGAGTCATACTAACCACATCTTATGTTAGATTTATTTTTGGTAAATTAATATACATCACAAATGAATTATGAAATGTTTTCATTAGGTTTGAAAATAATTTAAGATTTTTTTTTATTTTTCTATGTGACATGTGTTTTAAACTTTAATGGACCTTCTATATTGAATGTTTTCACTTTGAGTCATACCGAACACATCGTGTTTCATATTGATGTGTGGCTGATTCTTATAGATCAAAAATTAATTATGGATAATTTTACAAAAGTAACAAAAAAATTTGAATCCATTTGATTTATTTTTCATATTTCATGTGTGTTTTGAACTAAAATGTAAATTTTAAACTAAAAACATATTGTTTGATCCATACTGTGCATACCATGTATCTGATTAAGGTTTGGTTGATTCATACATGTCACAAATGTGTTTAAGATCGTTTTTTCTAAAGTACCAAAACAATTTTAATTTTTTTCTCTATTTGAGTATGTGGTGTGTGTTTTGACCAAAACGATCAATTTTAAACTAAAAATATACACTTGAATGCATACTAGGAACACTCTGTATCAAATTGAGGTGTGATGGAATCTTACAAGTCAGAAATGAATTATGGACCATTGTGTTAGTGTATAAAAAGAATATGAATTAATTTTATTGGTTTCTAGTATGTCATATGTGGTTTGAACAAAATATAAATTTTAAACTAGTAATAATCAGTTACAGTCATAACAGATACATCGTGTATTAGATTGAGGTGAGGTTGATTCCTACACATCAAAAATGAGTTATGGATTTTTTTCCTAAAGTATTTAAATAATATAAATGTGTTGGATAATTTTTGACTATGAGATGTGTGTTTTTAACTAAAAAAATTTTAAATTAAAAACATAAACTTGGAGTCATAATGAAAACACCATGTTTTAGACTGAGTTTTGATTGATTGAGTTGTGTCCAATTCCAAAATCGTTCAATACAATGTTTGTGACAGATCTTTTGGGAAGTCATAATTTTCCTTGAACTATTGAATAATCCCTTAGTAGAAAATATATTATGTTTGAAATGTATAATATATTTCAAAACAAATCATCAATTAAAATTAGTTTGATCGTATATTTTTTATATGCATCCTTATGATTCAATTCAATTTTAAGGAAATGTACAGTTTTCTCTTCTATCGGAAAGGAACATTTTTTCTCTTTTATGGATTGTTATAGATAATTGAATGAAAATTATGAATTTTTAAAATATATGTGAAAAAAAATAAATAAGTATTAAAAAAAATTAAAAGGATCTTAAATTAAAAATAATAGATAAAATGATGAAAAAATTAACTAAATAACCATTAGAAAGTCACATTTTCCTAATGTCTGTATACATTCTTGACCCATTTATCTTTTTTCATTACCTCAATTGTATATAAAGATTCTAATATATCATTTAAATGAGAAGCTTCATACATGTTACTAGCTATGTTATAATCCATAATTTGTAACTCTCTATTATTCTTCTCATTGATGAGTACGTCAAAAGAAATTTATAATTCTTGTTATACTAATTCGTCACATCCCAAATGAATCTAAAATTTAATATCCGATATTATAACAAAAATAATAGTAGGTAATCACCTAAATATGATGTTATTAAACATTCTGAAACCATTTAATCTTCCCACTCATCTCTAAACAAATTTACTTCTTCTTTGGGCAATTTATAATTTTACACAAGGGTGACATGAAAAAAAACCTAGGGTAAACATGTGGTTGGTGGTATAGGTTATTGATTTTATGTAATTTTGGAAATAAAGTAATTCTATGATGGTTTATATTACCTTTATACGTACAAGTGCAAAAATTTGGGGTATTTGATGTTTATTCATTTCATCACTTAGTGCGTGGTTGGTTTGGTGGTGTTTCATTGATAGGGTTCTTAGGAACTAAAGTTGATAATCTTTTATCCCATGATAAAATAGTAAAATTAAGTAAAAGTTAAATATTTTCATATTGAGATCAGTTTAAATCCCCTCTAAAACTAATGGTTATAGAATCAACCGAACTACCTAGGATTACCTGAAAACAAAAGCCAACTTAGTTAAACCAATAGAGAGAGTCAACTATAGAAAAATGTCAAAGTGGATACTCGGAGTGAGGTTTAAAAATTTTGGGAGATGTTATGGATGTTTTGAATGCTTTTGATGATAATAATTTAAAGATTAAAGGGTATTATTATTGGAGCTTTAAATAAAATTTGAGGACTTCTCATCTCAAACTATTGTTGGTCACGAATCCAATCTTTTTCTATAGATGTAAGTATTCCTGCATCTTAATCATATAAAAGTTAATTTAATAACTGTCAAATAGTTTTTATATCATTTTTAAGTGGAAGTAAAATTAGAGGGAGGATTTTATGTTTATTCAATTCTTCACTTGGAATGTGGTGGGCTAGGCTGTGTTTTAGAGACTGGATTCTTAGGAGCTGAAGTTAACCTATTGTTAGTTGTTGAAAATGCTCATAGGTAACAATAATATGGGATTGAGGACCCAATATTTGAAGAAAATATTGAATTTAAAACCCATTTACTATAATTATTGGGGAAGGGCTCTCAAGAAATTGGAAAACAAAAGAAAAATCTAATTGGGGTTTTATGATTGCTAAAAATTTAAATAATTCACATGGCTGGGATGAGGCCTCAATAAAGATAAATGAAAAACATATAAATATATATAGAACCCATCCTCACATTTTTTTAAACATATATTAAATAGTGTTTTATATGAAAAAATAAATTACTAATTTAACATTTAATTGAAGTGATTTAATTTTGCATATATTGTACTCTTCCCAAGCAATTTTCCAATTTTTAATAAATGGAAAGTGAAAATGAATACGATTTAACACATAAGAAGAAAAATAAAAGGTTTATAAACCTAAATTTTTTCCCATAGATAAAAAATAAGAATTTAAATAAGATAAAAAATCATACATTTATTATTTAAATTAGATGATGGGGAAAGTGGTGATTGTGGTAGAAAAGTTGAAACAGTAAGTAAATCATAGGTGGGGTTATTGATTTAAAAAGTGAATGATGATGATTAAACTAGTGTTATGGATAATGGTGATGAAGAGGAGGTTAAATATAAGGTAAAGGAACTATGAAATGTTTTGAAAATACATTTAAATGCATTAAATCAAATAAACAAGTTCAATTTTAACATCAATATATTTGGGTGAGAAGCTAAAGAAAGGTCAGAGGGGATTTGATAAGAATTTTGAACCCCATATAAAGCATGATGAGTGTATAAATATAAAAATACCATCCTCAGTGGGTGAAAAAGGAATTATATTTAGAAAAGGAAAGGCTAAGAAGAAGTTAAGGACAAATGAAGTTTTCTCCAAGCCCTTTCTCTATAAATTACCTCAGGATATGTAAAAAGTGGTAATTTTTAGGTGACTATCATTTTTCAATAGAAAAAAGTCATATATGATTAATTCAAATATCTATAAAACTAAGTGAGAAATTCAAATCATCCGATACATTTGACCACTTACAAAAATCGGTCACCACACTTCTTGCTAGTTCCAAATGAAGTGTTGTTGCACCCTCCCATTTCCCAATATAAAAAACCCAATCCTATATAATTAAAAATAACCCCACCAAGCTAATTGTTTTAGGAAACAATTCACATAATATATTTAACATTAAATAGAGTGTTACAATACATGAATAATAATAGAACCTGTAGAAGAGAATAAAAACCAAACTCTTTTATATCAACATGGAGAATAAGGAGAATCAAGGGGCTATAGGCTGTGTAACAAAGAAACAAAAGTAATCCATGCACCTGGAAGAATAGAATAGAATCCCTAAATGATAAAATAATAGTTTAGCTATATCAAGTATGCACAAGCTGGCTACATGTGATAGTTCCATATGAGTTATGTTGAGGGAGGTAATCTCTGCGCACCGAGGACAGTATAATGAAAATTATAAAAAATAGTTGAGTAGAAATAATAAAATACCTTAGGATTTTTTAAGGTTGAATAGTCTGAGAGAAGGTCAAGGGGGAGCGGCTCTAGAGCTGGGCTTATGCGAGAGCTTTAGCGGCATGAGAGGAATCAACTCTATTGGCGTTAAATTTATAAGACCATGAAGGGTTTTATTAGTGCAAAAATAATAAGCTCTGATTAAAACCCATCATTATTAGTGCTAGAATATTAACCCTGATAAAAATAGCTTTTATCAGCAATTTATATTATAGCACTGATAAAGACCTATCTTTATCAATGCTAAAAATGTGCTTATGAACACTTATATAATTAATATATAATAATATAAATGAAATTTTTTAATGTATATAATTATAAATAAATATTAATATAATTATAATTATATTTGAATAATTTTAAATATGTATTTATAAATATAATTATAAATTAATGTAAATATATATAATTATAAATAAAAATTATTTATATATTATAAATATATTAAAAGAATTTCGAATATGCATTTATAAATATAATTATATACTTATATTTATATTTTTCAATATATATAGATATATTATAAATATATTTATAAAATTATATATATATATATATATAGAAATATATAAATATATATAATAATAAATATTAAAAATATATTTATTTTAATTTTATAATTAATTATTTATAATTATATAAATATTTTTAAAAGAAATATAAGATATATTATATATAATTTTAATTATATAATTTTAAAATTATAGTAAATATAAATTCCTAAATATATTTATATATAAATATAAATATATTTACTTATAAATATTTATTTACAAATATATTTCCATAAATAAATTTTTAAACTTATTAATGTGAATATAATATTAGATAAATGAATGTTAAAAATGAGTGAAATTAAATAATTAAAAATGAATAAACTTTATTAATATTTAAAAAAAAGATATGTTTATTAATTACAAAAATTATTTTAAAAAATAAATACTGATATATATTGGAATGAAGATAAATACATATTGAAAATATTAAAACATGGTAAATAAATACTTATAAATAAATATTTGAAAATGATTAAATTCTAAAAAAATTATTAAAAAGGAATAAATAATAATAACTATAATTATATAAAAAATTAATAAATAATATTTACTGATTAAAAACATAATATATTAAATATATTATGTTACTAAATGAAATTCAAAAATAAATATTAAAATTTGAAAAAATTACATAAATATTATGTGTGTGTGTTTATATATAAGAATTCATTAATTACGTAAATGTGTGTGTGAAATTAATGTGTATACACACACACAACACAAGTTTGATAAGCGTAAAATTTAATTATGAAATTATATAATATGAAAGTTAATTAATGACATAAATAATAATAAGAATGAATAAATAAAAAAATAATTAAGTGTTATTAATTATATAGATTTTTGAAAAAAAAATAAAATTAATATTTATAAATACATATGTTAAAATAAAAATGAATGCATTTTAATTATATAAATTACAACCATATTAAAAACATTAAATTAAAATGTTAAAATTTAAAAAATGAATAAATGTACAAATAAATATTGACAATTGATAAAATTAAAAAAGTATTGAATAATGAAAATTTTAAAATGAATAAATTTGAAAACTATTAAAAAATATTTAAAATTATTAATGAATAAATAATATTAAAAATGAATAAATTTGAGAAAATATGAAAAATAATTAATAGTGTATATTGAATAAAAATATGAAAAGTTAATAAAATTTACTGATTTGAAACATAATATATATTAAATATATTATGTTAATAAATATAACTCTAAAATGAATGTCAAAAATTGAATAAATCACAAACAAATAATGTGAGTGTTAGTTTTCGATATAAAAATGCAATAGTTACATAAATGAATGTATGGAATTAATGTAACACACTTTTGATATATATTAAACTGAAAAAATAACATTTAATTAAAACGGCATCACTCTATACAATTAGTTGATATTTTTAATTAATATTAATTTTTAATTATAAACCATTTTTCACTAGATATATGACTTATTTAATGTAACAATTCATATTTTGTATTATATAAATCATATTTAAAGAAATATTATATACATATGGATATATTTATATATTAAGAATATTAAATATATTAATAAATAATTATGTTTAAAAACATTAATAATTAATAAATTATAAAAATATTAAATGAATATATAATTAAAATCATTAAATTATAAAAATAGAAAACAAACACTTAACATTGTCAACGAGTAATAATATTATATGAATGTACGTTAAAAAAGAGTGAAATTTAATTAAAAGAAGAATAGATTGAAAAAACTCGAAAATAAATAAGATATTAATTGGTTTTTAATTATTACATTTTATTTTTTTATATATTCATATTAAATATATTCTATGTTTAATTAATATTTATATATCAAATTTAATAATTTTTATTAATAAATGTTTCTTTAATAAATTATTTAATATTTTTTTATTTATTCATTTTTACATTTTACTTTTTAAAATATTGCATTTTATTCATTTTTTATATTTATATTTAATATATACTAATTATTAATGTCATATATATATACATATCTATATGTATACATATATATATATATAATTTTTTCATATTTATTAATAATTATTTCATTAATAAATCTTTTAATATTTCCATAATTTATTATTTTTTATTTTTTATTTCTTTAATTCTTTTTATATTTATTGTATTTATAATTTTTATTTGTTAGTTTATTCGAGTATATGAAAAATGGGGAGGCAGGGTCGGCTTGGAAGGTGGGTTGTGTATTGTCCGAGAGGATATTGGCAAGTTATGCCAGTTGGATAGGTGGACCAGTGCATGGACGAGCTGGACCATGTGGTGTGTGTATGTTATGTTGTATGTGTGTGTCGATCCCCCATAGCCATGGCATGTTTTGGTAATGGAACATTTGGGATTATAAATCTTGGCCCAAACAAATGAATGTTCAACGTGGGATGAAGTCATGTGGGACACCCTCTATCAACTCCAAATAAATTCACTGATAAAGGGTGTCCTTTATCAATGCTTACAAAAAATAAGTGATAATGGTTACCCTTTATCAGTTATTTTTAAGCATTATTAATGAAAATTATTTAGATGTTCTTTTTTATCTCTAATAAAGGTTACCTTTATCACTATTTTATTTATTATTGATAAAGGATACCATTGTTTTATAATGACCCTGAACCTAGTATCCCAGAGTCGGTGTCTTATTTACTACATTGGAATAGATACATGATTAAAATCCCAAACAATAAATCATTTTAGTAGTTATTGAAAACCAGATACAAGCATGATGTCTATTTTACATTGGGAAAATAAAATAAACCATAAAAAAAGTAAAATCTCAACATCCTTGAAACTCATTCCATGTATTCATCTTCATACCCTGTGGAAATGAGACAATATAAGGGTAAGCTCAAATGCTCAGTAAATTTTAAGTATAACATAAGATATTATGAATAAATACACATAATCAATATAGAATGTTTTATAATATAACACACATGCCTTCAAAATAGCATGAATGCATGAATATAAAATGAATAATTAATATGGAAAGGTAAATAACTGAAAACACAGTCCATTTATTCAATAATATGAGACTGAAAGAATCTAGAGATATTGTCATAGTGAAAATATCCAGGATAGTAATAAATGAATACTAAATAAATGAAATTCTTAACTATTTTACATATTGTATTAGGCATCTGATACCTCTATCATGAATACCTTTCACAAGACAGTTTAAACTATAAGTAAAAACTCGTTTAATACTAGCTTATATAATTTCTCTAATGATACCTACCAATGAATATATGGAATATATAAAAATGGGAACCACCCATCATTTTAGGTCCAAATCATTCCTCATATATCAAATAATCAATTTAATTCATGAATCAATATACCTTATTAAATATCTATATTGAGTAAAGGATACAAATTTATTAATATTTCCCCAATTGATCAAATGACATTACAAGTAACAACCATATGTATAAATGGTATATTTTTAGGTTATAATAACATAGACCACAAAATAAAATATATATTTAACATAAATTAAATTTCTGATGAAAAATGATTATAATCAAGTGAATGTTTCAAGAGAAAGTTAACAATGACAAAAGAAATTGAGATTGCATAATAACTTTTATCATTGGGCAATTTTCATGTCAAATACCCAAGGATGAAATTAATTAAATTAAAACCTAACATATCCTAAATAATAAAATATTCATGATATTACTTTTCAAATGGGTAGTATATACACAATATAATAGTAAATTGGTGAATAATACCAAATAAGTCTCAGTGAAATGCAAATTGAGACAAAATTCATAACCCATGCTTTGTTTTGTTTAACATGATTTTACCTATTTTATAATAGTTTTAAACATGTTTTTAACATAAAAAAGAACCATATTAATGTTTATAATATCATATATTATCCTTATATGACATCTTATGAACCATTTTTTAATAATCATTCATTATTTTTATTATTTTGGGTGTTAATTGCCTTATTTTTATCACGTGAGTTTTGTCATTAATTATCTCTTTATTTCACATATTATAGATTTTCATCATCTCCATAATAATAATAATTACATAATTATCATATTTTAACATCAATTTCACTTTAAAATCCAATCATAAATTATGTTTATTAAAAATTAACTATGTTACAATCATAGAGAAGGTAGGTTGTACACACACGTGAGTAACATTTCAATTTTTCACTGATCATTATATAAAGGGAATAAATAATGTTTTAACATTTCATAATGATAATAATATCACTAACACCATAATATATACTTATATATTATATCCATTTGGTATGGTTATGAAAAGAGTCATGTCACTTTGTAAAGGCGGTAGTCCACACATATACAAATAATGTTATCATCTTTACATGAGTGGAAAGGAATGAAATAAAATGATATATATTATCATTCCCAAATGATAAATTTTACATTAATATCATAATTTCTTAATTTATATCAAAAATTATAATTAACATTTTCGTTATCTCCTTCCATGTGAAGCGTTAGTGAATGATGAATCATATTACTTCGTGAGGCAGTAGTCCACCATTGACACGAGCGACGTTATCGTATTTCCTAAGAAATGGAAGGTAAAAATATATATATGATATATTTACTCAATAGGTGAAATTATATTGGAAATATCATATATGTTCTTTATATCCATCATCAAACCCAACTATGAATGGTGGAGATGGAAAAACGAATGACATCGGTTCATGAGGAAGTAATGTGCATTACACACGAATAATGATTTTTTAACCCATTTAATGGAAGTGTAAAATATTTTATATCATGAGAATGTTATAAAAATAAAAATATTAAATTTAATATACTGAGGGTTTTATATCATCATGGTTTGTTAAAAATTCAAGGTTGTGGTGAAAGGAGATACAAAAAGAAGCATGTTAAAGAACATTACCTCTTCTTCGGGCATCCTCCTTAGGTTTGAACTAAAGACATCATAAGTTGGATTTATCACCAATATAGGGATTCAAATATTATTTTTGGGATTTTTCAAGTGATTTGTGTAGTGTTTGGATGATCCAAATGGATTTAATGGTGTGAATAAGTGAGGTGGGTGAGTGCCCTTTTATAATTGTGGAGGAGTGACATTCTTGTAAATACCAAAAATAATTCACTATTGGGAGGTCAATATTTCCTCAAGTTTCACCAAAATTTATAATTAAAGGGTTTTAGTGATGATATGGTTGAAACCCATGACAACAATAACATTAACACATATTTTCTAAACCATTTTTTCCTTAACTTCTATGTTTCTTTATTTTTACTATCTTGGTTTTTCACTATGGTAACTAGTTTTCTAACCTATGTAATGTATTCATTAAGACTAAATAAATGTGAGAATTTTATATAATTTGGAAATAATTATTCTAAATATTATATTCAATTTATTGATTAAATATTATATGGGTGTTGAAAATTTATTTTACCACAAGCGCATGTACATGAAAAAATATTTCTTTAACATTAATTGTGCTAACCGAGTTTTTACTATTTAGGGGTCAATATATTCATTATAAATGAAAAACTAGTCCTTTAATGTAAAATAGTTTATATTTATTTCCACATAAAATATCACTTGGTACTATATATGTTTTTTAGTTATTTTAAATCATATAATAAAATATAAATTATAATAGATTAACATTAATGTCAATTTTGACATTATTCATCTAAATTGAATTTAAAAATATCATCAGAAAAATGGAATTAGAATATATTAAGTAAAAACCTATATATAATGATATATTCATATTAAAAATAAATTTAAGACAATAATTTATTCAATTTACATAACTTTTAATATTTTTAGTATCGTTTATTGTATTTAATTATTAACTAAATAATTACTCAATTGGCATTTCTTAAGTAGTTAAAGTAATTATTTCATCTATCAAATTAAAGGATAAATTATTATAATAGAATAAAATAATTTATATTTAAATATAATAGTTATAACCAAACAAATTATTTTTTATTCCCTATCCCAAATCTTTATAGATATTAAAAGTAAGAAATGTATCTTTTTTGTCGTTTTCTTTACTTAACTTATTACATTGGTCATATTCAAAGTAAAGTAGAACATAATTGACATATTTCATATAATTATATGTATAAGGTCTAAATAAACTCTTGAAATAAAATTAAGATAATATTTTAGGTCATTTTTACTCTAATAATTCTGGTTTACCCCCCCCCCCTAGTAAATCAATTTTTTCCTTAACCGTGGCAATTAATTTTTATAGCATTCACAATTTCCTTTGGTAAAAAATGAATTTGACCTTATTATATATTATAAATAATTTTGATTCTAAATATGGAATATATTTTTAAAAATTCAAATCATATTAATGGAAAAAATTATTTTAAAACTAATTTTGTTTATGTGATGAGAAAGCGTGTTTTTAAAGTGAAAATGTTCAAAATTTTACAAAGTTTTTATTTATAAAATCAATATGAAAATGATCCTAATACCCTAACTTATTTAATTGATATATAATTGAACTAATTTTACTTTAAATCTAGTTCAAAATATAATTTGTCATTATATATAATTTTAATTAAAATGTAGTTTATAGGTAAAATGTTAAGTCCATTCTTAATGGACATGAGTTATACAACTCAATAAATATCTTCCTATCTATAGTGGAAATGGACTCTAAAATCATATAGATCTCCCTTAATGGTATTTATTCCACTATATTTGAAATAAAATTCTGGATTCATAAGTATAAGGTCCGCCTCTTCAATGACACTCATCTCTTCTATACGTGGAGTGAAGGATATCATGTGGCGGGCATCTTAGATTCCAAGGACATCCAGAACCTCCCCCTTGTGGAGTTTTATAACACAGGATCCCTTCCTTCTGGAGGTGTTGAAAGTTTCACTATGGACGACCTCATTAACCACTTTTATAGTCCCCCATGATGGTTTTTATCCCCATTAACCTTTTATTTAGTAAAAAATTATTGTTGGAAAAAAATTCTATTTCTTCACTATTCATAAAAATATGTAAATTTTTAGAAAAATCTAAAAAAATCACAATAATCTATTTTTTGTATTCCAATTAAAAAAATAATTTTATTTATTCAAATAAATTTTCTAAAAGTGTTAAATTTTAATTTTAAAATATGTCTGCAAAGAGTGAATAAACAGTGTTTTGGTTAAACCAAGTGTTTCATGCATTGAATGCAACCAAGGAAATTAAATTTATTCTAAAATAAATATATTTTAATGTATTGGGCTATTACATTCTACACAAATTAATTAAATTGGTTAATATGAATTAAAACATAATCTCAGTAATCATGGGTTTTATATTTCAAGATACATTTATTGCAAAAACCCACATCATAAAAGGGTTAATAAAATATTTTTATAATAAGTGATAAAGGAAGGTACCAATGTCATCAAAAATAATCACATAACTAGATTTATGAGTAGGATAAAATATATGGGAAATGAAATCATGGACATGGAAGAGAGAAAAAACACCTGAATACTAATGCAGAGTGATTGAAAACATTGATCACAATAAATTGGGTGATCTGGATAAGGTTAATGACCAAAAAATAAAAATAAAAGGATAAAAAAAGGCTATTGATGCCATAAAAAATTATGTAAATAAGATCAAATTTTAATTCAAGATCCATTTTATAAGATTTGAGGAATTTTTTTTATAGTCTAAGAATATAAGTAAATATACTTACTTAATACGTTTCTTTTTTATAAGTGTAATTTCATCCTTTAGTTATTCTTCCATTTATCCCATACTCCATGAAATGAATATCCCCTAATGAGTTTTTTATTTTTTAAGCACTAAAATTCCATTTTAATGGATTTTAATACCTTTAAAAGAGTGATGTGTCTTTTTATCTATGTCTAAATATTTTTCAAAACCAATATGGTTAGCACAATTTATCTAATATGAATAAATATTCATGTGGTAAAGTAATAAATTAATATCTAAAATCATATCTAAAGTTCATCTTAAACCATTTCATAAATGTTTAACCATACAACCCTTCAAAAATATTAATATATATAAATTTAGAAATAATGTCACCAAATTTCAAAAATGAACTTATCATTAATCTCTAAAACAACATGAAATATCTCTTGGTTTTTACATTCAAAATATATGAATACCTTCACCACATATTCTCATGAAACATAGAAATGATATGTTTTACCATAAAACCATATTAAAATATTTATTCATCCTCATTCCTTAAGTAATATACAGATTATTGAATATGTTCCATTAGTCCAAAAATGATGTTAACTCCATTAATGACCATATAACCACTTTTCCAACAAATCATTAATGAGTTCAAAGGTAGTCGGAACTTTCCAATTTACATTATCCATATCAATTATTTATTTATCACAAAATCATCATCTCAACATTGGGAATATACTAATCATCCTCAATAATGTATTTTCCAAGAATTTCAACTTTCCACTAAATCATTTTTCTTGGTCATCAGTATCATTCAATATATTCATTCAAATACTTAATGAAAACATACTACATTAAAATCTGTATATATTTCATTATTCATATAACTAGGATATAATTGTTATAATACTCAAATAACATAATAATTTAATCTAAACACAATCACATTAATCATTTATATTCTTCTATGGTAATAACATAAACATGTCCTTGATCCATTAGATTATATTGAGGTATATTCCTTTTACTCCAGAGACATTGATTCTTTTATTGTCTCATTTATTTATAGTTAAATAATTATACATTGTAAACATTTTTCTTACCCTTATAGTCACAAGAATTGTATCCTTAATATCCAAACTTGTAGGAAACCCTCATTCCCTTAAAGAAAGTACTAGGATGTTTCTTTCCATAATTATCACTTGTTGGAAAACCCATATTTTTATTATTTCCTTTATCTATATTTCTCTTATTTATCATCTTCTTTTTTATTCCCTCAAAATCTATAATAATTAGATAGTTATTTTTCTTTCTTTTTATCATGTGATACTCTATTATCATATGATGAGAATATTTAGGATACTAGTTCCCTTTTAAATATTATGTTAAACCCACAAAAGAAATAATAATTTTTATTCTTTGGATTATGTGCATAGATGTGGTTCCCATTACTTCTTCTCGGAACCATTTCTAAATGATGGAATACAGTAGTTTAGATTATATAATTATGAAACATAATGTATAATCCAAAAACTAGTGAAATACTTAACATAATTTGAAAATTTTCTACATAGATAATATCACAATCATAAACATGGTTTCGTTGGGGATATATTTGTTTTCAAATCCTTCATAGTGGTTTTTAAAGAAAATATGAATTATCCTTAGAATATCCTATGGGTTTATTAAATCAGTTTCACGGTAAGGCCTATTTTTATGTACTAGGTAACGCTCGAGTCAAGCCCGACATGCCTTTTTCAGAGCTATTACCCCTAGATACCAATAAGCCAGAACCATGTCCACTTTTAGTATCCATACAGGGATGTATTACTAGAATGTAACACATAATATATACCTTACAAAAGGATAATAATGTTCTTATATTATTATCATAAAACTCTATCATGGGGTTATATTCCATAATCAATGTCTTATTAAATCTTTTTCCTAAGGTTTCTACTAAACATTCCATGATACCAACTGTAATGACCCCAACCCCAGCAACCCGGAGCTAGTTTCTACTTTATTAAATTGGGCTAGATACATGATTCAAATCCTAAAGGATTGATCATTTTAGTAGTTTTGGAAACTAAATACATTCATGATACCCATTTTATACTGGTAAAAGAAAATAAATCATAACAAAAGTAAAATTTCAACATCTATTAAACTCACTCCAAGTATTCATCTTCATAGCTTGGAGAAAATAGACAAAATAAGGGTGAGATCAAATTCTCAGTAAGGGTTATTTAAAACCTATGATATCATGAATGAATATGAATAGTAAATAAAAATATATATAACTAAACATACATTCCATTTAAATAACATTACTACAAGAATAGATATGGAATAATTAATATGGAAAGGTGAATAATTTGTAACACATTCCATATAATCAATAATATAAGAGTAGATTGAATACATAGATAATTTCATAGTGAAAATATCATGACTAGTTAGAAATGAATGTTGGATGAAAAAAAATGTTTAATTATCAGACATATTGTCCCAGAAACATGATACCTCTATCTTCAAGAAATTTCACATGACTGTTTAATCTATAGATAAAAACTAGTTTAAAACTAGAATAACTAATTTGTCACATTAGAAAAAACGATGCATCAAGGGGATATATATTGTCGGGCCCCACCCATAAACTCAGGTCCAAATCATTACTCATATATGGAATAATCGATTTAATTTATGGATCAATATTCCTTATTAAATATCCATATTGAGTAAAGGATGCAGATTTATAAATATTTTCCTAGTTGACAAAATAACATTCAAAGTAAACACCATATGTAAAAATGGTATACAGTTTAGTTAATAATAATATGCATCGCACAATAATAAGGATAATTAAGATAAATTTAATGTCCAATTAAAATTTATTACAAGAAATTGATTGTGTCATGATAAAGTCAACAATCACAAAAGAAAGTGAGATTGCACAATAAATTTTACCTCTTGGTAATTTTTAATTCAAATCCCCTTAGAGAAATAATTAAAATTGGAACTTAAAATAGGATGACTAATTAATTATTAGTGACATTACATGTAAATTTGTTAGTATATACACAACATAAAAGTTAATTGGTGCATAATAATAAATAAGTCTCAATAGAATGTAAATTAAGATGAAATCCATTACCTCATGTTTCATTTTGTTTGAACATGATTTAAACACATGTATATCTATTTTAAAATTTTATTAACTTATAAAATAACCATATTAAAATTTATAATAGGAAAAATGATCATTTTATAATATATTATCAACCATTTCTTAACAATCATTCATTGTTTTTATTGTTTTCAGTGTTAATTTCGTTATTTTCTCATGCGTGTTTTGTTATTAAATATTAGGTTATTGCACATATTATAGAGTGTCATCATATCCATCATAATTAACATGAAAAAAATTATCATATTTTTACATAAAAATTACTTTTAAAACCAATAATTAAATATGTTTATGAAAAATGATGTATTTTGTGATCATGGAACCGGTAGGTTATACATACGCATAAGTAACATTTACATTTTTCACTAATCCGTATGGAAGAAGGATAAGTAATATTTTAACTTTAAATAATGATAATAATATCACTAATAACATATTATATATATATATATCATCCATGTGGTTTGGTGATGAAGAGAGATTCACATTGCTCTGTGAAAGTGATAGTCCACATGCACATGAATGATGTTGTCATGTTTAAATGAGTGAAAAGGAAAGAAAGAAAATGATAAATATATTATCATTTAGGAATGAAAAATATGTCATTAATATCATAATTATTTTATGTATATAACATATAATCATTAATTTTATCTTTATCTCCTTCCATGTAAAGTGTTAGTGAATGATAAATCACATCACTTCGTGAGGTGACCGTCCGCCATATGCTCGAGCAATGTTATTATATCTCTTATATAATGTAAGGTATATATATATGTGTGTGTTTTTGTGTGATATAGTGACTATATAAGTATAAATATATTATTAATATAATTTATATACTTTATATCAATCATCTTACCCAACCGTGAATGGCAGAGATGAAAAAATAAGCGACATCAGTTCATGATGCGATAGTCTGCTGTACACATGAAGGATGATTTCATAACCCAATTGATTGAAGTGGAGGATTTTCTAGGTTATGACATTCTTATAAAATAACATCAATATATTTAATATACTGAAGTTATTATATCATCATTTTTTAATAAAAATTTAAGGAGGTGGAGAAAGAACTAAAATGAAGAAGCTTGTTGCTGAACATTACCACTTCTTCAGGTATCCTCCATAGGTTTTCCCAAAATCCATCCTAGGATGAATTTATGCCCAAGATAATAATTATATTATTAGGGTAAAGTGTTATGAATTTATTTTGGTAGGTTTTGGTTGATCCAAATTTCTTGACAGGTGTGAATAAGTAAGGGGTGAGTGCCCTTTTATAGTTGAATAGGAGTGCAAATCTTATAAATACCCAAAGGTATTCACTATTGGGATGTCAATATTACCTCAAGTGGTTTGAAAATTTATAATTGAAGTTTTATAGGGATGATATGGTCTATAAAACCCCCAAAAACATTAAAAACGCATTTTTATACATTTTTTTCCTTAACTTCTATGTTTCTGTATTTTTACCATTTTGAATTACCACTACATAAACTAGTTTTCTAACATAGGTAACTTATCCATCATTACTAATTTTAATTTATACATATTATATAATTTTCAACCAATGATTTTAATTATTAAATCTAGTTTAAGAATTAAAAATACTATGTGTGTTAACAATTTATTTTTACATAAGCACAAGGTTATGAAAAAAATGCTTCAACAATAACTGCTCTAAGAAACTTTTTAATATTTAGAGGTCAATATATTCAATATAAAAGAATAATTGGTCATTAAAAGGAACCTATTTTATATTTATTATCATTTAAAAATAATTTTCTAGAATATGGGTTTTTATTAACTTTCAATCATATAATAAAATATAATTTATCATAGGAAACAATTAATCTCAATTTTGACATTATTCATTTAAATTGAACTTAAAAATATCATCACAATTATAGAATTGAAATATATTAAGTTTAAAAATTTATAATAGGGTATATTCATCTAAATAAATAATTTAAGACAATAATTCAATCAATTTACCTAACTTTTAATATTTTTAGAATCATTTATTATATTTAATTATTAATTAAATAATTATTGTGTTTTCATTTCTTAAGCATTTAAAGTAATTGTTTCATATCTAAAAATTTAAAACAATTACTAGGATAAAAAACTCATTTACAATTTAAAATAATATGTATAACCTAAGAAATGTTATTTTTCACCTATCCCAAATTATTATAGATATTAAAATGAAGAAAATTATCTTTTGTTATTTTTCTTTACTTGACATATTATATGAGTCATATTCAAAGACAGGTGTCAAGGAATTACCGTTTGTTTTATAAATTTTTGTCCAAGGTCTAAATAAATGCATTTAAAAATATTAATATAATATTTTAGGTCATTTTTACTCTTATCATTCTAGTTTTACGCCCGATAAATCAATTTTTTCCTAAATTTTGATAATTAATTTTTACTATGTTCACTATAAATTTTGGTCAAAAATTAAGATGAAATTATTAAAACTGATATTTTATGTTGATTTTTAATATAAAATCTATTTTTATAAATTCAATTCATATAAGTTAGAAATTTTAGTTTAAAATTGATCTCGTAGACATGATGAGAAAGTAGGTTTTTAAAGTGAAAAAGTTGAAAGGTTTAATAAGTTTTTATATCTACATTCAATATTAAAATGATCCTAATGAACTAAATTGTATTCCTTATGACTACGGGACTTGTAATGGTTCCACCTCATCCCTTGAATGGTGTATTATCAAAATAAATAAAAAATAAAGGCCTTCGGGCCATTGGAGGAGGAGATTATTAACACCCTCTTAGGACGGTTTATTCATTTTTTAGGTTCGGGTAGAGATTGGTCTATTTTTTTATGCATGAATTTGAAGTGTTTATTTTTTTTCTATTGATGTTTTCGTATGAACTAATTCACTTTGTGTTTATATTAAAACATTTTCATTTTTTATTTCCATGGTTTTATTATATGATGATTACTTATTGGTTTGTTGGTGTTTTCAAGGCACTTGAGCTATTTTTGGAAACTTTAGTTGACATGTGATCAACAAGGAGATGAGGTATGTTCAGTGGATTCTTAGGTAAGTGAAGGTGAGTTTATTTTATAATTTTAAATTTACATTTTTTTATTATAATGTGTAGTGGTGTATTATATGTCATTTATATGGGCCCATGTGTAGTACTTGGATACACATAGAGGGCAGTGTGAGCGGTGCACTCTTAATTCTTCATAGGATTTCATGATTGCACAAATCAATAGTATAGGTTAGGTGGTGCATAATCATCATTAGTATAGGGATATAATTAGTAATTTGGATATTATTTAATATGATTTATACTAAATCTTTTCATTCATTTTTATTATCAAGGATGAGAATTGTGAATTTTTAATTTATTATTTTGTTAATTAAATTTCATTCTTCATATTCCATGATTTTTTTTTTCATTTTTTAAATAATAGATATTTTATACTATTGGATCCATATTCTACCTTTCCTCCTTATCCCCCCATTTCATGGGTTTCATCTAGTTTTTTTGGTTATCATTGGGAACTTCATCTCCATATGCATATCCATAGTGACACATTCCTACATGCTCCTCCATTATTACAACCAAGGCACTTCACCTTGAGGGTGAAATTTTTTAATTACAACAAAGAGTCCCCTTGGTTTTTAATGGTATTATAGAAAGTGAGCACTACATGGGTCACCATAAGGGAGGGGGGATATAACCCCTATTTAAGATCTCCTTTTTCTAATGAATTTGAAGTTGTGGATTTTTGTGTTCTATCTACATCCTTTTAATTTGTGTTATTGGTTTCACCATGATTCATCATATAATACATGATTGAAACTAGTTAGATGGTTCTTAAACATTTTTACAAAACCATAGAGAATATAGGATTTGATTCTGGTGTCATAACTGGATATATGCGGTGACCTTTGAGGACTAAATGCAAATGGCTATGGGAATTATCGATATATAGGATCTTGGATAAGTTATGCCAATCCCCAATAAGGGGGATTTGGTCTAGTTTATCTATATTGGGATCCATTTCATTTTATATACAACCATTCCCCACATGAAATTCTAACATGGGTTGGAGGGGGTAGGATTGTTTAGTGGTGAAACCCCACCAAACTACGATCATAGAATGAAAGGAAAAGGTTAAGGATTTCCTATAAAAGGCAGTGGCTTCTACCAGATTCTTCATAATCTTGACTAGTAAAATATCCCATCATTTATCTATTTTATTTTGTGAGGTTTTTCCCTAAAAATTCATTGAAGACTTATGAGGGATATTCTTCATGTAATTATGAGGGAATTTGTACCCACTTATACCCATAGTGAGATCCATCTTTTTGCCCATGATTTTTTACCCCTTTCATTTTCTGGGTGGGTTTCCAAGTTACATATGGTGTCATTTATTCCTGAAAATTTTCTATTTATTTTATCTCTTAATTATATCTATACTTATGGGGAAATCATAGTTGGTCCCATCAAATGGCATCATAGCAAGGTTTTGTATATTTGTTGTTCACATTTTCAGGTATTAATAATTATCATAAATTTGAGTATACTTTTTGTTTGTGACTATGATTTATCAATAACATTAGAGATTATTAATTTATATTATTAATTACATAATTTTTAAAGATTAGAGGTTTTATATTGACATCATGTTCATATGGAAGTGAATTTTTAGATTGATAAATTCAATGGGAATAATTTTCAAATGTCGAAAATAAATATGTAGGAAATGATGTGGAAAGATAATTTCCTACAGATGATTGAATAGATTATAGAAGGTGTAATGATGGCGTGTAGATCCATTGGGATACATAGTTATGATATATATGGAAATTTTTCATGTACTTATGGGAATATAGTTTTTCTAATCAGTGAAGTGGCAACGAATGCTGGTAACAGACAATATCTCAATGACGCCTAGATAATAAACTTGCTAAAAACATTTCACATGAAGTCTCAAAATGTATGGTTTGGTCATTATGAAACTATCCCAGAAGGAGATATGTACAAGGGGAAGGATCACACCTTGAAGATCACCAGATTCAGTACCATAAAACTGGAGATACAAGAAGGAATTGTTAGAACCATCCATGGAGTACACCATGTGAAGGGCCTGAATAAGAAAATATTATCTTTAGGAAAATTTTATGATATTAGATATAATACTCACACCATGAAAGGAGTGATGAAAATTATGATGATAGAATCTATGGTGATGAAGGAGGAAAATATACCAAATAATCTATACATTCTTATGGGTGAAACATTCAATGAGGTGGATATAGTTTTCTTATTAACTACCTCGACAGAATCAATGATGATGTTATGGAATCAAAATTTTGGTTAGATGTCCAAATGAGGCCTGGAGATTCTTACTAATAAGAAGTTTCTTCCTAGGATTACAAAGTTATCTTTATCATTTTTTGATAGTTGTTTTTTGTTCATGAAAAAAAAGATAAATTTGGAGACATCAATATTGAGAATAAAATAGATCTTAGAGTTAATCCATTCAGACATTTGGAAAGCACTAGTTAAATCCTTAATAGGATAAAGGTACACTATATCAATCATGGATTATTTATCTAGGATATGTTTTATATATCCACTAAAAAGGAAATAAGGTGTTTTTGATGTCTAGAAACATTAAATGTGTAGAGGGAACTTTAATCTATAAATAAGATCAACAGTTTGAGGATTGATAATGGTGCAGAATATATAGGTTTTTAGTTTGAAACTTTTTTAAATGGGAAGGACTCAAGATAATGTTCATGGATTCATACACTCCTTAGTATAATGGAGTTGTATAGATGACAAAAAGTACCATGTTTTATAGAACAAGGGTGATGTTGAAGACTACAGGACTTTCCAAAATATTTTTAATGGGATTCAATTCCACCTATTATTTTATAAACTGATCTCATTCAATGGAAATTGATCTAAAGACACTGATAGAGATGTGGAATAGTAAATCCACCGAATATTCCTGGTAATACTATTTTTTTAGTCCTGTATATGCATTATTTAATGACTAGGAAAGATCAAATATGGATTTGAAATCCAAGAAATGTAACTTCGTGGGATAGACTAATGGTGTGAAGGGATTTAGTTTGTGGGAACCCACTTCCCACAAACTTATCATTATCAGAGATTTCACTTTTGAAGAAGACATGGAAAAATCATAATTGATGAAGACACTAAGAAATAGAATAAAAATATAATAATTGATGAGGAAGAAAATTCCATGGAAGGATCAGTTTCCACTAAGGAATTAATAGAGTATGATGATCAAGTAATAGTTTATTCCAGACCACGATGGTCAACCTGGGAAAAATAGTACCCATATAGAACTCAGACTATATCATAGAGAGAAATATTTCATGCTACATATTAATGGATAATTTATATCCATATTTTTTTGTAGGAGAACCATATTCTAGAGGTATCCTCATGGAAGGTGTTGATACAGTAAGAACTTGAATCCTTGCACAAGAAAAAGACTTGATATCTCATTGCATTACCTTATTGAAGGAAGGATATCAGAGAAAAAAGTAGGTCTTTCAAATAAAGTTGGGTGGAAATGAAAAGGATCAATGACATCATGAAATGTTTGTGGTTAAAGGATATTCCTAGAAGGAAGGTTTTGATTTCAATGAAATATGTTCCACAACTGGAAAATGGATCTATACCCACAGTTTTCCCAAAAACTTTGGCTATATAACCACCTATATCCATGGTTTTCATGAACTGTGGGTATAGGTGAAATTTTATAACCTATACCCATGGTTCTTGATAAACTGTGGGTATAGGGTACTTGCTTAAGCATGGGAAAACCAATACCCATGGTTCAGTGTGAATTGTGGGTGTAGAATTTTTTATATACCAGGAAGGTTCAGATCAGACAAACGTCTGATCTCCATAATTTATTATAAAAATAAAGTAAAGTGCATAATAGAGAAACAAACATAAGCAACTACATCACCTCAAACCCATTCCTATCTGAATCCCCATAATCAGATCCCTCATCATCTAGTGTAGCTGATTCCCATTCTGAAGACTCGTATCTCTTCAAGAGTTTAATGTACTGCTTCTTGCGGACAAGTTGTTCCCTAGATAGCTTCTCCTTGTAATTTCACTTTCCATCATTTCCTGTTGGCAAGTCAGGTTCCTCCCCTCCACCCTTCCTATAGCTAGATCTTGTCTCCATTGGCTTGGGTAGGTCTGTGTAGTCCCTCCGCGGCCTTCTCCTGCCTTGGGTTTTCTCATTTAGCTCCTTTCTTGGCGTCTCTTTGTTCCCATTATTAAAAATGTCACTGAAAGAGTGTCTGGGGTTCATTTCCACACTTTCTTGTTGAGTTATTCTTCTAGAAACACAATCAATTGGACTCTTCCCTTCATCACAAGGTTTATGCACCCTCACACCACCCTGCTATCCAGCATCATGTTCAGCAAGGGTTATTCCAAAATCTAGAGTGCTATCATGAGTTGGAAGGCAGTGAACCTCCTCCTCTTCCATATCTTTAGCCTCCTTCAACTCTGCATTTTCCAGAACTGTGTAACGATTTGTAGAGCAAGTTAGAATATCATCATAACTTACCTGCACCAGAATAAAAGGTGTAGTCTGATGTGGATCCACATGATCATCAAAAATCTGTTTTTTCTCTATTCCCCTGCCCATAAATTTAAAGTCATAGTTTGTAGCATCCATGCCCAAACCAACAACATCAAGACTCAATTTTTCAGATTGATCATTCTAATTAATTTTCACATTAGAGTCATCTAAGTGATTATCATCACTATCTTCACAAGTAGGATCCCTATTTCCAATATGATCCAAGCTGTCATGTCTTCCCATGGTAGCTGAACTCAAATAATTCTCAGTTGCCTGCCTCAATTCTTGCACTGCATCATGGTTAGTAAGACCAAGTTCCATGGGAGATCCTTTCATCAAATCCCCTGAGGTTTCCCCCCAAACCAAAGAAGGAGAAACCACAATTTTCTCAATGATTGAAATGGTTTGTACCTGACTATCCTGATGCGCACCTGCTAATAAAGACTTAACATCTGCAGCATTTTTAGTCTCCTTCAGGCTAGTGCCTCCATGCCGATTCCCACCTGGGGTAACAACACCACCCGACATTGCTGCAGAAAATGCCACATTTGGGGCAGGACCCGTCCGGTCATCCAAGGATTTCTTATGAAAATTAGTAGTATCATGTCCCTACCTGTGACAACCAAATCAAAAAGGGGTCTAAGAATCATTGATAATATTCTGGGAATACCTGTATTCACCTTCAACCACAATCTACACGATCTCAGGTGGGATCCTTTAGAGATCCATCTCAACACAGATCCTCATAGTTGAAGTATTTTTCATGGAATCCTTCCTTTTATCACATCATAGTAACCGACCAATTGAATTACCTATTGACCTGAGAAACCCAGGATTTTGGAATGGAAGATGAAGACCAGGAAACTGTAGCTAGATCGCCAAGTTGGGAGATTCGTGGTACATATGGTACTCGAAGGACCACCAGAGAAGATGAAAAGGAGACCTATAAGAGGCTTTTCTATTTCTGGACCATGCCCTACCCAAGTCATCCTCATCATTGAAGAGGATAAAGAGATGTCGCGGCCCCAGGATCCATGCCTACGCATGACGCTTCAATCCCCAATCTTCATTAACAATTTTACCAAAATCTTCCACCAGGGGTCACCGCCACATGAATCTTGCAATCAAGGCTATGGAGAGCATCGAAGAGGCTTATGAAAACTCTTGGGCCATAACTGGAATGATAGGTTGACCAGATATGCAACCTGGGACATTCAGAGAAACATGGATTCCAGGGATGAAGAATCCCGCATCAGACCAAGGCTGGATGAAAGCACAATCCCTTAACTTCATAGATCTAGAGATAAGAGCAGGAGGCGAAGACCCCCCCCCCCCCCCCCCCGCTATGGGAGGAGAGGTCGTAGAGACCGCCATCAGTGTAACCAAGGTTATCACCATCAGAAATCACCATCGAGAGCCTTCAGAAATCGACATCCTTCATCAAACATGTTGTTGGGTAACGAGGTATTGAGCTAGCCTACCCACCTATGTGCCGCACGTCCCCAATAGCAACATTTTATTTATACCCAATATTTATTAATATATATATATGTAATAAAATATATATGTGAATACATGTAAGTGAAAATGGTGTAGTGGTAAATGACTTCGTCTGTAGAAGAGCAGTGAGGGTTCGAATCCCTTGTGATACATCATTTTTATAACTGTGGTTTGTTAATATATAAATATATATATGTGATAATGTATTTATAAATACATGTAAGTGAAAATGTTGTAGTGGTATGGGATTTTAGGTCTGGAGGAGCGGCTGAGGTTTGAATCCTGCATGAGTGATTTTATATATACATGCATTTGTTAATATATATATATATATAAGATAATATATATATATAAAAATAAAATTGCAAATGGTGTAGTGTTAAGGGTCTTATGTTGCGGATCAGAGGATTGGGTTTGGATTCAAAACCTGTGCTTCTCATTTTATTTAATACTATACCCACGAATCTGAAACAATGGTTATAGTTGATTTCTATACCCACACTTTTGATACCCATGGTTGTATGAACTGTGGGAATAGGTTTTTCAAACCATTAGTATAGTTCATGGCTATACTGATATCATATTTCCCCACAATTCCTTTAAACTGATGGTATATCTTATACCCATGGTCTTGTAGGGTATAACCATGGTTTTAAACCATGGGTATAGGCTAAATTTCCAGTAGTGTTCTCCTTTTGTTATACTGATGACTATTCAGAATGTTTTCGATATGTGTGATACATAAATTTTACATCTATAGTATCTATATGTGAAGACCAATTTCCTATATGGTGATCTTGATGGAGAAACATATATACTCAAACGATAAGGTTTTACAGAAGAAGGAAAAGAGAACTTGTTTTGTAGCTTGAAAAATATTTTTATGATTGAGGTGTTGGTATAAGAGATTTATTCCTATATCATGAGACTTGGATATAAGAGACTTCATTTATATCCTTGTGCATATTTCAAGAATTTGGATAGTAATGATTTCTTTTATTGTATGTGGATGACATATTTCTTCCAATCCCCAACAATGATAAGATCCAGAATAAATTGGAAATGTTGACTAGAGAGTTTGATATGAAGGAATTGGGACTAGAAAAAATATTCTTAGGATGCATATTTATTGAGATAGTAAAAATGGGATGATTTGGAAATCATAGAATAAATTCATACAAAAAATCCTAAAATGATTCAGCATAAAAGAATATAAGATAGTATACACCCCACTTCCTATTAATTTCAACATATCCTCAATGTTGAGTCCTTAAAGTGAAGTAGAGGGGATGGAGATGTCTCGAGTATCGTATGAATCATTAGTGGGGATTTTGATTTTTGTTATGGTTTTTACTAAACTATAGATTTTTAATATAGTGGGACTGGTTATACAGTGCATATAGAATCTAGGATGGGAGCATTGGAGCATAGGAAATAGGATCTTGAGATATATCAAGGGGATCTCAGATACTACATTATGTTATAGAGGATCAGATTTTACAATCAGAAGCTACGTAGATTGGGATTTTGTAAGTGAATCTGACTAGAGTAAATCCACTAATTTTTATGTGTTTACTCTTCCAATAGGAGTTGTGAGATGGATTCCCATGTTATAGTTAGTTGATGATGTATTCACAATAGACGTAGAGTACATGGAGTATACATAGAATTATAAAGAGGTGACTTGGATGAGAAGGTTATTATGGGATCTTGGGAATATACTAGAGTAGATTCCATTATTTTTTTTAAAGTTATAGTGAATTACACATTGTAAATAATCCATTTTTTTCATTCCATGATAAATAGCATTGGGGTAAAATATCACTTTTTCTAAGTTATGGATGAGGAAGGAAGGATGAATATGCAAAAAAATTAATACTAAAAAAATTCATCATATTTACTGATGAAGGTAGTTGACATTGATAAGTTTAGAGAGTGACTATCCTCAAGTTTCCCTATATATACATGAGAGTTATGGTTTAGAAGATAGAAAGGATGGGTAGAAATTTTATTGATTCTCAATCAATCTTCATGTGGGAGATATTTCTGCATCTTTTTCTTTTGATGGACGACCACTACCCCCCAAATTTTCAAGGGGGATGGTAGTGGTAGGATTGGTTGGTGTTCAAACGCCACCAAACCACCATTAAAGAAAAAATATAAGAGGTTGAGGCTTGCCTATAAAAGGGTGTGTATTATATAAGGTTTTTCCCTACATAGTCAAGAGATATTTATGAGAGATATTAAACTTGTAATTGTGATGGAGTGTGAAACCACATTTACCCATAGTGAGATCCATATATTTTCCTATATTTTTTTACCACTTTCATTTTAGATGGGTTTTAAATGTTACATTTGGTGTCATTTATTTCCATATTTTTTCACCTTATTTTAGCTCAACATTATCACCGAACTAGTGGGATAATCATTTTTAGTCCCAATAATCAATTCATAGTTAGGTTATTTGATTCTTGTACATGTTTTTTATTTGATTTTGGGTTTCCCATGTGAGTGATTATATCCTTGGTGATAGTATACACTATGCCTCAATCATGGAGTGGTTTTGATCTCTTGGTTTACTAATAACATGGCCTATGGATAGTTTCCTTCATCTAATTGTTCTGTTGTTTTCATTATCATTTCTTATACCCTTTGTTCTTATATTGTAAAACTTTTGATGATCCTACCATTTTCACATAGTCCATTGGAAAAATAAACTAAATCATCTTGTCCATTTACTATTTTTTATTATGTTTTCATAGAACATGGATTCTAAAAGTTCACTTTATTATCATCCATTCTTGAATTAATTAAAATCTATATAGAATTTAATTGTAGATATTAAAGCTATTTGATCCTTATTCTATTCGTATATCATTACTTATACTTGCATTAACAATTATTTATGGATGTTTATAATTATTTAGGTAAAAAAATCTATTAGTTCAAAAAAATTCATAGGTCAATATTTTTATTGTTATCCCTGTGTGTTAAAATTTTATTTCTCATGTCCTGATTTTATGTTAGTTGAATCATCCTGTACAAACCTTTTTTATATGTTTATGAGAATCTTACAATACATAAATTATTTATTACCATTATCTAGTGTTTTTTCATTACTTACATTATAAAAATTTATAGTTCCAAGTATTTATGAATTTTTTTTACAAATACGTTTCATGATTATTAGCTTATGTGTTTGTAAGGCCATAATATAAACATTATATTTATAAATCATTGTTGAATTTTACAAACCAAATATATGCCCATTGTATATATTCTATGAAAACTGAGGTAATACGAAAAATAAATCAATTTTATGATTATTCATTCTTTCAATTGAAATTCATGATAGTTTTATAATTAATTTTACATAATTGTTTTACCGAAAAATTAATATTTTTGTTTAACTAAATTATTTTTCCATGTATCACATGGATTTTTTTAATCTAAATTTAAAAATTTTATAATTTTAAATTTATAAAATTGACATAATTTTTGACATCATTATGTAAAAAATAATCTTAATATGAGTTTTTTGTATTTTTCTAAAATAGTTTTTTGGGGTGAATATTAAAACATATAGATTTTACAAATAGTGTCACTTTAATGATAGTATCAAGATATAAGACTATCTTAAAGGTTTATAAAACATTTTATCTAGAAAGAATATTTATTAAAGAAGTAATATAATTCATTTAAAATTATAATTCTTAACTTATAAATCTATTAATTAAATTTTATAAATCTATGTAATGTTTTTGTTTTAATAAAAACTATTTTTGGATTTTTCTCTTTTAATAATGTTTTCAAAAGTTCACTTTTGTATTTATTTTATTTTTAAATTTAAAAAAATATGATTTTATTTCAATTAAACCAATTAATTATATTTGGATAAACATTATAAATTATTTTTTTGTAAAATAATTTTATGCTTTAAAAGGCATTTTTCTAAAAAATTGGTTTTCATTGAATTTTTAAACTTATATTAGAAGTTAATTAAATTAATTATTGAAATTTAATTTTATAAAATGGATTAGACATTTGGTATCAAAATTTTATAATTTTTTAATTGGTTTAATTTAATTTTTAGTCATAAATAATAGTTACCATAGTAAAAAAATTACCAGAGTAATGGTTAAAAGGGTTAATGAGGGGGTTAAACTAAATGACACACATTAAAATATCTATAAAACTTATCTTAATATTATTAATTGAGATTATTTAAAACTTAAATTATCATATCATGAAAATTGGAATAAATTGGATCCAATTTCCCTGAGAAATATATTTATTATATTTTCAATTTCTTAGTATTTACAAGGGTGCAACTCCACTCATGTATAAAACAACACCTCCTCTCCCCACTTATTCATATGCATTAAACCCTATATATAGATCACTATATACTAAAATATCTCTATAAAACTCCTCCAAAATTTATAAAGGTTCTTAATATCACTAAAATACTAATCAAATAATGATTTTGGTGTAAGTTAAATGAAGATATCCATGGATGAGATATAACTCTTAACTGGATTATTTCGTGTTTATTTATTATTATAATTTATTAAAATATATTCTAAACATAATAATATAATTAATTAATTTCCTTTATTATACATAAATGTTATTATTTTTTTGTAAAAACTATTTTATACCTCTTTTCAATCCCATGGGAAATGAAAATTTAGCTCATGCTTATGTGCAAACTACCACCTCCATGATGCAATGTGTTTCATTTTTCATCACTATCTCACAAAGTTGGTTATAAATATGGATTAAATATAAATATATTATTTTTATGAAATAATTATAATTATTTAAAGTAAAAATATTATTCTAACTTCTTACCCTCCCATCTATTGGAAAATGGAAAACATCACATGTACGTACGTGCAAACTACCGCTTTCACGAAGTGATGTAAATTTTTTTCATCACCTACTCACATAAATGGTCATAAGGATGGATTTAATAAATAAATATAATATTTATAATATTATTATGATTCAATAAAGTTAAAAAATTCTTATTTATTTCCTTTTTATCCATTGAAAAATGATAATGTTGCTCATGCATACGTGTAGAGTACCACCTGTGTGAATGACATATATCATTTTTCATTACTGCCGCACATGTATGGTTTTAAAAGTATATTTATTAAAATAAAATATAATTAAAATATTGTTAATATCTTTGAGAAGATTTAACCATGAATCCTTTAATCATAGTCAACAAAATGAAGATGTTTTGGACCAAACGACCTCAAAATGATTCATGCATACATTTCTGATTTAGTAACTAAATAAAATATCATAATAAATGAAATAAAAGGAATAATAACAAGGTAATGAAAATTAAAAAGGTTTTAAATAAGGTAAATAAATATTTTAAATTTAATATTTATGATTAATAGAACATATGAATCATGATGAGTGTCTTGGTGATATATTGTTTTCTGCCATGTTTTAATTTTTTTAAAGCATCCCTTTCAAATACTTTTCCTCCATATCAATGTTCATTAAAAAAATTTAAAAATGATATTATGTATAATAAAATAAGTGATTAATTCAATTTTCAAATTTCTGTGACATTATTTAAAAACTTTTAAAAAGAAATTTTTTCAATGTTTTCTGTATATTTCATTTTTAACACTCTTCAAAAAAGTGAAAAAAAATATTTTTTAACATCCACAGCATGGAAAACTTATCCCATATTCATAACCATTAGTCATTATAAAGATTTATCTACATTGTTTCATGTTTTTTATGAATATCCTAGTCGCATTCTTCTAGTATTTTTTATTTTTAAATAGTTCTAAAAAAATGACATCCCTCTTCACTTTTTTGTTAAAATTCATAGTGCTTTTACATATGGGTTCAAATGTGTTTTCAGGTATTTCATGATAGAAAAGTTAAATATTCTAAATTTTATATTCATGACATGGTACATTTTAATTATATATGATGATGAGGGATCCCACGATATAGTCCACCAATGCATTAGTTAATTATTTAATAGTCAAAGAAATAATGTTGGAGATAACAAATCAGGTTACTCCTATTGAAAGGGTTTTATAAAATAGTTTAACATGGGTTTGAATATTTTTTATCAATATTACATCATGGATTTTATGTGATTTCAATTAATTTTAGTAGTTTTTTATAAAAGGATTTTATTTCACATGTGGGTATGATTTTTTTTTATAATAAAAGTTTATTGTGAAAACCAAAAACCTTTTTATTTTTTTCATATTTTTCATGGCACTAATAGGTTTCCTTTATTTTTAAATCCCTTATTGATATCTTTGGGATCATACCCTGTTTTCAAATATTTTTATACATGATATAAATATTTTTAGGATATATACGAAGTTCATTCATTCCTTTATGATTAATCATCATAAAACAAGGTAAATTTTCTTAAATCAAATAGAAATATAAATTTACGAACCTGTTTTTTGGAAATAATGTACACTATGTGGAATCATCGAATTTATCATTTAATAATCCTCCCAATTCTGTAAACTTATAAAACTAAAATATATTTTCAATTTAAGAATGTGGAATCCTTATTATTAAACTAATATTTATAGGTTTTTTAAGTTATCAAGTTTTAAAGTTAGTATCAAAGAAAGGGTTTAGATAACATAATATGTCAGGATTATGTTTAAAGAGACTTTTATGAGATTATAATTTATATTTATTTTATAGTGAAATATATTTTGAGGATTTATTTGTTTAATAATCTAATACATGTCTATATAAAATTATTTTCCACATAGGAAATAGGGTAGTTTTGGTGGGAAGACCTCAAGAGAACAATATCCTTATGAATCACTAACCTAAAATGGGTAAAGTTATAGTTGAGTAGTATATTTTTGTGTTAAATTTATTAAAATAGGTAATCAATGGTGTAACCCACACAATAGAGAAAACAAATTCCCCTAATAATAATATGTTTATAGTATAACATTCCAAGAAACACCACCCTAAGGGAATTGGTATATCTTTTGACTTAGGTAAATCCAAAAGATGGATAAATATATTTGATAAGATATTAAAAGTTTTGAGCTGTTAAAATAATTGTTTCCTCATATCAATGACATGTTTTATCATCACTAAGGTGTTTTGTAATTTTTCATAATTGACCTCAAATTTTAATACCAACATTTGAAAGCTGAGGAGGAGGACATGTTGAGTGACCCTTACATAACCCTTTATAAATATGGATAAAATCTTATGTACATTGGTATTAACCCATAGGTATTAACTTGAGAAAATATATATATTTCATTTGTAATAATATAATATTTTCTCAACTGCATGAAAAATATAGTTTTATAAATATTTTTCACAATATATTATCAGTCATAAAACTATAAAATTAAAATTAAAAATTTTATTAATTATATTTAAATAGGTTTAAAATTCATAATATATATATTACTAATTAATTATATATATGTATATATTGTATTGTATATAAGAAATATAATTAATTATTCATGTATTTAGGGTGGTAGATGAGTGGTTAACACCCCCTAAAAGAAATCATGAAACCCAAGATGAAATCTTGTTGGTAAAATATTTATTAATTAATATATTAGGCACTATAGAGGTACTATTGAAGTCATAAGTATTCGTCTGTCTTGGCCTTTGGGCCACTAGTTTGGGCCTTTGGCCCACCAGTTTGGCCTTATGGGCCACATGGGCCTTCAATCCATCAAAGGGACCAATGAAACATGCATGATGATTAGGTGGTGATGAAGGTAATGAAAGTGGGCAATTCAGGCCATCCAATGGTTGACCTATGGGTCATGTAATGGGCTACATGCCCAATGCGCCTTTAGGTAAAAAATATTAATGTAATAAAGCAGTTGGTTTGGAGGGTTATCCCTTTGGGGGCTATGACCTACCTTTTTGGAATGTGTATGTGTGATGTATGTGTGTGTTTTATTTTAATTATACCCCAAATAACCTAATATAATATAATATAATTAATTATTAAAAACATCTAACAAATTAATTATAATTAAAAATAATATTTTTTCAGGACAAATCACCTTCATTGAAATGAAAACACAATGTAATAGATAAAATAAAAAAGGATAAAAGCATGTCACGGCTTCCCAAAACAAAAGGACACATACCATGTTTTTCAATGATTTTTATCCTAGACATGTGTTCCTCTGCCCATAAGGCACTCTAATCAATTATCTAATCATTACTATGGCTATGACCCCTAGAATAATTCTCATTCTTTCCTTCCACTTAAAGAAGAAGACTTTCTATGTCAGTGTCTGCATAGTCTAAACAATCCATTGATTTCATTTTTTACTTCTTAGTATCCCAATCAGAACAACTGCACCTACAACCATGAAAACTTGGATTACAACCCCATTTCCAAGACTTAACTTGTTTCCAGGTCCCTTGAGGATCTTCCCCTTCCAATTTAGATTTTGCCTTCTCTATGGGAGTGTGATCCTTATCTTTAAGGTCCAAAAATTCCATAGAAGGTTCATTTCCATCCTTTTCAAGGATCCACACCTCACCTTCTAAAGCCTCCTCAATAGAACCCTATTCACTATTCAAGAATCCAAGAACACAAAAAAGAGTTATGATAATTGACCTGAACGTTGCCCACTACTTTAAGTGATAAATGTCCCACATTCAATGGAGAGGAACACCTAGGATAAAAAGGAGTCTTTTTTAACTAACCCACTCCTTAAAAATATTCCTAACTAAAGGGGGAGAGAGTTCCATCAGAATAAGGATCATGATAGGGTCCATAGAAAAGTTACTAGAAGATGCTCAGTTAGGCTCTAAACAAGGCGACTCTGTCTGAGGAAGGAGCACCACATGGAATAATTCCAAACTACTATAAGAATCATTTCTGGAAGCCTGTATATGTTCATAAAGAGTTTTTTCCTTCCTAGAAGGAACTAATTAAATAATATCTTCATCCACTAAGTTTAATGAAGATTATTTTTTTCCTTTTAGCTCATGAAGAACCAATTTGGAAGTGATTTTTTTCATGATTCAAATGGGAGAAAGAAGATTCCACAATCATCTTATCATTTCCCTTCTTTTTGATGGTGAATAAAGAATGTTCCAACAATAATTATATATCCACATCATTCTAAATAGAACCTTAAAAATCAGTATAGACATTTGAATCCGCATCAGGAAGAATACCTGATTGCAATGGGGTAATAACATGTTCTTCCACAATAATATCATCCCAATTCCATTTATTAGGAGACGAAAAAATAATCTTCACATTCAAAATCCCCATGTTAGAGGATGTAGAGGTTATCATTGCTGAGTTCATATCATTGAAAACTGAGGTTAGGACCCTAACAATGGAATAAGTATTACAATCAAGCATTATATATGATTAGGGTAGTGTGAACAAGGTCAAATCATCATCCTTGTCCAAAGCCACCATAAATCCCATGTCCACTAAAGTTCATAGTGGATCATTCAGGTACATTGAGAGGGGGTTGAATCAGTGTAAACAAGTTTTTACCAATTTTATTTTCTTTTCTCTTACCCCATTTTAATTTGAACATATACACTTGTTAGAGTGAATAAATATTCCCTATTTACAAACACAAATATACCACTGTAATATAGAAAGTAAATGAAGAAAAACACATATTATTTTCATGATCTTTCCCCCCAACATGGGTGACAATATTCTTGTGGTGTTTGGGATGATCTAGGACTAAGATTCTCCACTATGAATCAATCAATGATTAAAAGTTTGTTCGTCATTTATCAACCTGAAACTGTTGTGGGTAGGTACGAACCTTTTCCCAAATTATATTTTCATCCCAGTAGTGTTCTTTATACTCTAATGCCACCAGGTTTTCACAAACCCAATCAGAAATATCAAAAGAACTTCAAGTTTCCACTGCAACACAAAACTAGTCTTCCACTTTGAGCCACTGAGTATAAACAAATACTGCACTTTCTCACTTTAACGGAAACAATTTGACTGCCATTGAATCTAATCAATAATATTATATGCTAGTTGGTTCAATATAATCTCCTGAATTATTATAAGTTATCACTTCCACTTCAATTCATTGTAATATGATAATGAACATATTAACATTCCTCAATGTACTATAAGTTTCATTCTACTTTGCTTCACTGAAAAATATGGATTCAGCTAAACTCAAATATTACATACATCAAAATCATATTTTCTTCACGCATGTAGTTCTCATAATCTAATTTATATATTTAATGCATGTAATTGTCCACACTGTTTATGTTTCTTCTATGTGAAATATGAAATGAACAATAATTTGTGTTTTTTTAATCATGTTTCTCAAGAGAAAATACTACCATGAACACACATTGTCTATATATTGTGAAACCCTCTAAGTGAGTATCTTTGGACTACCTTTTCAAAAACATGTATAGGTGTAAATGAAACTTTTCTTTTATAAAAATCTCATAAAGGAACCGTGAAAACACACTATCTTAATTGCCTTCATAGTTTACCTTTTCCATCCACGCATATCAACATGTGTATCATGTTTACTTTACAAATAATGGATGTCTCACTCTTTATGCATGTGTAAACATTTCATGGTCTACTCAAGCTTATTTACCACTATCAAAACACCTTTAAATAAGATTCCTTTAAACATATTACATCAATTTAATCTTAAATATTCCTGGGAATTCATGTATGAGCATACACAAGCATACATACATGTAATTCAAAATAAACTTCATGTAAGTATCCTTCCTACATAGTATTTCCTTGTTGTTCCTTCATGCTCATTCTTCATCGTGTAATAGAAAAACTCAAGGCTCCTATTCTGAAATTCTACTTTTCATTATAGTATGTTGGGTCACCTTCTACTTTGAAAAAAAGTATGTGAAGTCTCTTATCTCCTTCACATAACCTGAACATGTTGACTCTATTAGCACAAGAAGATTGTGTGATAGTATGTCACACTATTTCTTCATGAAAAACTCATTTACATAACAGTAAATGGAAACTCACCGACTTCACTGTAACTCAAATCATCATGTGTTCTCAAAACTAAAATCATATCCCGAATGCATGGAAAACTTGGTACAGAAATATAAAGTTCATGTTACGCTATGTTTCTCTTTCAAAGCTTCTCTCAAATATGAAATAATCTCTCATAACAATAATAGAAAATGATTCTGGCCTTAAGTATTAATATTCAATGTTCATCATCTCATAATATTCTAGAATCACAAATACCCATTCAATTTATTTCTTAAGATGCCACTAAGATTGAGTTACATACCATGTATTATCACCATCTCTAAAGAAAAAAAATCTTAAATGATGCATTGCTTTAGTCATATCATCATAAACACAAGAAAACAATTAATCCTAGGATTTCAACTAGACTCAGATCATTTGAAGACTAAAATGAAGCTTGCTGATCACTTCTCAATATTCCTTCAACATCACTCAATGGAGACTTCATCGATGAATAGTACACCCACATGCTAGCTGAGGATGAAGAAGAGATCGTATGGAGATTAGATGGTATACCAAAGTCAATTGGATGGATTAGAATATCCAAGTGAATCTCAGGAACTTTGATACAACTGACTATCAAAAAAGCATAGACATCTAGTATACCCCCCCCCCATAAAAAATACATGGTTAAAAACCTACCCCCAAAAAATGTTAAAAACTGTGTATATAATTGAAATCCAGTATCTCCACACTTTGAACAAAAAACTACATGGTTAAAAAACCATGTAAATAATTTAAATCCAGTATCTCCACACTTATAAATTTATTATACCCCTAAAAAATACATGGTTAAAAAACTAAGTTTATAATTTAAATCAATATGAAATACATGGCCACATTTATCCACTGATTACATGAAATGTTTATCATGTAACATTAAAATATTTCATGACCTTCAATTACTCTTATCTATACTTTTTGGAATATAAATCTACTGTACCCCAAAAAATTCATGGTTAAAAACAATGTATATTATAAATATTGTATACCCCCCTCAAAAATACATTTTTAAAAAACCTACCCCAAAAAAATAAATGTTTTTTGTTAAAACCATGTATATTTTAAATCTATTATACCCCTAAAAACATAGTTAAAAAACCATTCATATAATTGAAATCTAGTATTTCCACACTTAGAAACAAAAAATGCATGGTTAAAAAACCAAGTATATAATTGAAATCGAGTATCTCCACACTTATAAATCTATCATACCACCAAAAAATACATGGTTAAAAACTAATATTATAATTGAAATCAATATGAAATTCATAGAAGCCTTCAACCACTAATTACTTGGCATAGTTCTCAGGTAACATTAAAATATTTAATGACCTTCAATTCCACATATCTGTTCTTTTTGGAATATAAATCCAGTATACCCCCAAAAATACATTATTAAAAAACCAATTATATAATGGAAATCAATATGAAATGCATGTCCACCTTCATCCCCTAATTTCATGGTATGTTTCTCAGGTAACATTAAAATATTTCAGGACCTTCAATTCTTATAATCTGTAATTTTTGGAATATAAATTACAAATAACATCAAATAATCCTAATTTTTTTAAAAAAAATTACTTTTTAAACCTTTATTTCGAACATAAAACTAGCTCAACAATTATAAAAATTAAATTATTGCTTTATTTAATGAAACTTTCGCACATCAAAACCAACCATTCCAGTATATGAATAAATCTTCATTATAATTCAATGGAAGAACACTAAAACCCCAACATTCAATTACTGACACATTAAATTTTTTGCAAACATGTGTATTAAAAATAATTACAACACAAATAAAACTTTTAATCAATTTGGGTTCTTCATCCATACCTGAGGGTCCATCTAGAACTGAGGAAACCTATATATCCCAACCACCTGGTTGTGTAAGAATTTATTTTGATAGATTATTACTAATAATAACCCTTCTGAGATGAAACCCTCCATCCAGCTTCTGTCCATCATTTCAAGAGGGCTTCACATGTTGATCCTTCTTCAAATAGTTACATTCCTTATGACCATGATCTGAACAGAAATCATAGGTCATGGCTCATCTTCAGTTCAAAAAATCATTTCTGATAAACTTTCATTCATTTCATAACATCAGAAAATTATCATATTCAACTCTCTATTAAAATTAATCTAAATAGGTGGAGAGAAAGATTTTCCCAACTAGAGTCAAGCCCAAATCAACATCTACCAAAAAACGAGCATAGTGCTCAAAATTAGCCAGCTATATTTCTTTATCTAGCTTGACTGGAAAACCAATTGAGAGCACATGATCATATAGAATCCTTAGGTGCTATAATATCCAATTAAGTCAAAATATTTTAACCCACAATTGAATGGATGGGTTACAAACCTCTATTGGATTAAATTTTTTATCCCACTCCCGAAGATACAAGATGTTGGGATAGAGGGAGGATGAGCCGAGACCCCATGCCAGTAATATTAGTTTCTTTTTTGGGAAGAGTAGGTGAAAATATATTCGATCCATAAAGATGCATATCCTTTTTCTAAATCCCCACATCTTCAAAAGGTGTATGACCAATTTCCCTGATTTTGAACACCTGGGTATGATTAATCATGCAATGATAGAATGCTTACCCATTTTGAGTCATTTTAAACCCACTTTAAATTTAGTTTTGACATGGGAAATTTTCCCTTTCTACAAATCACACTAGCTTCAGATTCTTTGTAGATCGCAAAGGAACTATTACTGCAAGCTATGGAGGACAAAGCATCTAAACTATGATCACACTGAATCATCCTACGATCATACAATCTAAATGATGCATATTTGTGTGAGTTAAATCACCCATGAATAAGAAAATATCCCACCATATTAGATCCACACTTGAGAACCTCGTCGAAGAAACCTAGAGGACACCATTAGAGTGATTCAAGAGATCAACTCGCACATCCCCCATCTTTCTCTCCCTTATTTATAAAAAAATTATTATTTTGTTAAATGAATAACCATTTTTAAAATGTATCATTAATTATAGAAATGTATAATTGTAATAAAAAACATTATATGTATACCAAAATATAAAACTCAAGAGTAAAAAATAACACAAGAATAATTAAAATATGTATATATTATTAATTATGTAAAAAATTAATAATTGTATTTAAATATAAATGTATAGAATTTTTATAATTAAAAATATTATTACCAACTGCATTAGAAGTATAAATATAAATGTTTTTAATTTTTAAGGGGAGAAACCTTTTTAAGAATATTTTTTTAAACTACATTATAAATATAAATGTATAAAATGTTTTCACAATATAATATTAATTATAAAAATATACAATTAAAAGATCCAATTTTAATAATTGTATTTAAATATATTCACAAATTCTAATATGTAGATAAATTATTATTACTAATAGAATATGTATATATTGTATTAATTTTGTAAAAAATATTTTTAATTATCCATCAAATTTTATGATTATTATTTGTGATTAAAAACATTATTATTTTTATAAATGAATAAATATTTTTTAGAAATATATCATTAATTATATTAATTTATAATTATATTAAAATACAATTATATGTATACATTTAAAAATATGTAAACTATGCATTACTCGTTACTAAAATATAAAAATTAAATAATAATTTTAGTATTATAATATTATATTAATGTTAGATTACATACGTCGCCCCGGAACAAGACGCAAATTAAGGAAATAAACATGTTGGTTTGGGGACTTGACCCCACGATGTAACCCTCACCCCACCCAAACTCCTACCACCCCACCACCAATGATGGAGAATTATTATATTATATAAAATATATAATTATCTTTATTCACATATAAATATGTGTGCATGCATGGGAGTGTGTCTATGGAACCCAAGGACAGGCGCTTGTGTCATAGGTGAACTCAACAAAAATGTGGGTATATCCAACTATATACAATGCATAAAATATTAATTTTATTATAATTTCTATAAAAAATGAACTAAAATTAATTACTAATATAGAAAAAATATTAAATTGATTAATAATGTTATATAAATAATAAAAATTACTAATTATATAATTGTATATAATATTAGCAGTGGTATACATAAAAAATATTAATAATTACAAATTGTATTTAAATATTATTAGTTATATTTTATTAAATATTTTTAATTATATTAATGAATACATATTTTATTCTAAATAAATATGAATAGTTATATTTATATCAAATTTTCTCAATTAATTATTCAAATTATAATAGATATAAAATTTATGATTATTAATTTTTTAAAATCAATTCATTATTCTTAATATTTAAATTATAATTATTAAAAATTTCATATATATATATATATATATATATTTGTATTAATTACATTTTTATTGTAAATTAATATTTTCATAGTTGATTGCATCATTACTTATCATTATAAATTATTCTTATTATTATCAATTTTTATGTCACACTATTTCTTCATGAAAAACAACTTCTTGTTATGCAACTTTTCTTCTCAAAACATTATTGTGGAAATTCAGCTGCTTCACAGAAACTCACCTACTTCCATAAACTCAAAGGACCCACTACCAAACTTCCATCATCAAAGGGCGATGACCCTCACAACCGGTGCAACAGGGCACTGGTGAAGCACCCTAGAAATAGAGAGAGGGAGACGCGGTTAAATTTTTTGTATATATACCCACATAAACCTCCCCACATCCAATATCCAATCGCTCTTGAGAATCCCATTAAGGTTGTAGGACTTGGATCTCTTGATCTACCTGGATGAGGATGAGAAGGATGTGTGGTTGGGAATTTTCAAAACCAATATGTTGTTCATCCATTATTTCAACCATAAACGTAACCTCTCCTACTGTATTCATTCCAACTACTTCACTAACCTCTTGGATGATAAGTTCCAAGCCTCCTAACTAGGCTAAGTCCCATCACTATCTCTCTATCACCCTGCTCACTATATGGAGGTGGCTGCAAATACCAGTAATGACAGCGTGCGAGCACTGAATGGAAGTCGTCGATGGTTTCCCAATAGGATGCCTACTAGTCATCACAAGTTTTATCCATCACCTGCTATGGGTAATCATCCTCTTCAGTAATTCCCTAGTGTTGTATGATATGGTCAAAATCCCAAACACATTGTGCATCGGATTGAGGTGAAACTAATTCCTACTCATCAAAGATGGCCAATGGATTATTTTCCTAAAGTATAAAAACAATCCGAATGTGTGTTCCTTATTTCATGTATGTCAATTTTCCTTTTTACTAAAATTTTAATTGAAAATAAATAGACATAGTTGGATTCATACTGGTCACAACGTGTATTGGATTAATGTGAATCTAATTCATACACACAAAAAAAACAACTTATGGATTGTTTTAATAAAGTATAAAAATAATCTGAATACATTTACCCAGTTTTGATCACATCACTTTTTTTTTACTAAAATTTCATTTTAAACTAAAAACACTCACTTTGTGTCATACTAATCACAATATATATAAAATTGATGTGAGACTAATTTATATATGTCACTAATGAATTATGAATTTTTTTCCTAAATTATTATGACAATCTGATCCCGTTTAATCTATTTTTAGTGAGTAAAACATGTTTTCAAATAAAATGTCAATTTTAAACTAATAGAGACACTTTGAATCATACCCAACACACCATGTATCAGATTGATATGATAATGATTTCTATACATAAAAAATGAATTATGTATCATTGTACAGAAGTGTCAAAAAAATATGAATGTGTTTTCTTAGTTTTGAGTATGTCACATGTGTTTCTTACTAAAATGTCATTTTAAACTAAAAATATAAAATTTGAGTCATACTGGTTACATCAAATGTTGGTTTGATGTGAGATAGATTCATATACATACAAAATGACTTATGAACCAATTTCCTAAATTATAAAGACAAACTGAGAGTGTTTTATTGTTTTATAGTGAGTGACACAAGTTTTGATCTAAAATGAAAATTTGAAACTGATAACACGCACTTTGAGTCATATCGAGCACATAATGTATTCGATTGAGGTGAAGATATTTCTTACAAATCAAAAATAACTTATGACTCGTTATCCAAAAGTATCAAAATAATCCAAATGAGTTTTTTTTCATTTTGAGTATGTCACTTTTCCTTTTTACTAAAATGTAAATTTTAAATAAAAAGATATACTTGGAGTCATACAGATCTCATTGTGTGTCATATTGAGGTGTAACTAATTACAAAACATAAAAAATTACTTTTGATTCATTTTTTTAAAGTATCAAAACAATATGAATTTTTTTTCTTAGTTTTGAGTATTTTACTTTAGTTTTTACTAAAATTTCATTTCAAACTAAAAACGGACAATTTGAGTTATAATGACAAAATCATATTTCATTTTTTTTTTTGAAAATGATTCCTACACATAAAAAATTACTTATGAATTGTTTTCATAAAGCTCTAAGATAATTCAAGTGTTGTTTCTCTATTTTTAGTGAGTGACACATGTTTTGAACAAAAATGTTAATTTTAAACTGATAACAGAAACTTTGACACATATAGGGAGAACCTTGTGTCTAATTGAGGTGTGTATAATTACTATACATTATAAATTAATTATGGAGTATTTTCTTAAAGTATAAAAATAATCTGAATGTGTTTTCTCATTTTTTAGTTTTCCACTTTTTGTTTTTACTTAAATGTAAATTTTAAATAAAAAGACACACTAAAAGTCATATCATTCACATTGCATGTCATATTGAGGTGAGGTTAATTCCTACACATCAAAAAATGACTTATGGATCATTTTTAAAATGTATAAAAACAATCTGAATGTGTGTTCTTTATTTTGAGTATGTCACTTTTGTTTTTTACTAAAATTTCATTTTAAACTGAAAATAGACGCTTAGAGTCATAGTGGTCAAACCATGCATTTGATTTACATGAGGATGATTCTTAAACACCACAAATGAAATTAGGATAATTTTTATTAATTTTCAACATAATTCAAATCCTTTTCTTGATTTTGTGTATGTCACTTGTGTTATTTTACTAAAATATCAATTTAAATTGAAAACATACACTTTGAGTAATACTGGTCACATATTCTGTGGGTTTGAACTAAGACTAATTCATATAACTCATAAATTACTTATGATTTGTTATCATAAAATATCAATACATTCTGAACATGTTTTTTCAATTTTCAGTGAGTGAAAAACATTTTGAACTAAAATGAAAATTTTAAACTGATAGTGGGAACTTTGAGTCATACAAGAAACACCATGTATCAGATAGAGGTGTGGATGATTCTTACACATCAAAAATGACTTATGGACTTTTTACCTAACTTATCAAAACAATACAAATGATTTTTATCATTTTTATCTATGTGTCATTTTTTTCAACTAAAATGTCAATTTTAAAGTGAGGACACACACGTTGATCCATACTTGACACACCATGTATTATATTAATGTATGGTTTATTTCTACATGTTACATATGACTAATGAATCGTTTTCATAATGTTTCAAATATATAAAATAATTAAATTAATTAAAAAACTCATAAAAATATTTTAAAATCAATGAAATAAGTAGTAGGTCTCTTCATGATGTCTGTATACATTCTGACACTGGGAATCACACCCATTTTCTTATAAATTTTTTTATTATTAATATAAGGACTATCGAACATTCCAAATTTACTAAAAAAATATAAATAATCAATGTATTATTTAATATTTTAAATGAATTTTTAATTATATTTTAAAATACCTCTTTGGGGATGTTAGTTTTTTAATGGGATACATTATATTTCATAAATTTAAAAACATAGTAAGAAAAATTTGTTCTATTTATTTGTTATAGAAACTGTAGAAACATTGATAAAAATAAATAATTTGTCTTGATAAATGTTTTGATAGTTAAATATTATTTTATATACCCTAATACTTATCCACTTGTAGAAGTTGATAGGCTCCTTTAATTCAAGGACTGTCCACTTGCCATGATTTAGATGATATTTAAACACAAACCTATAATAACATAATTTTCATTAAAAAATTATATAAAATAAATAACTTACATATTTTCTGTAAAACATTGCATGTAGTATATTGGTAATTGATCAAAATCACCATGCATGGTTAGTTTTTTGGGTATCTATGCATTGAATCGAGAAAATAAATCTTTGGAGTATCCAAATTCACTATAATGAGTAAAAATGATGCTTAAAATGGATTATTTAATTTACTAATTGATAATATAATTGAAATGATTAAATTATAGAGTTTTACCATTACATCATAGTTATTAATAATAGTCTATCATATAAAATTTTCTTTCAAACATTAGGCACCGTTTTTCACTATTTCTTCAAATTACTTTGGTTCTATTGACAATAGTTTTGTATGAGTGTTTTGAGGAATAATGGGTCCAAATTTATCTCGATTTTTCATTAATTTCTACACAAAAACTTCCAAAACTTATTATCCCTAAACATGTTTCCACCTCTATAGTGTTTTATTTATCACTTTCCTTCATGTGCCCCCAACTGCCTTTGAAGGAATAGAAATGAAGATCACACTTCTCAATCATATAGTTAATCATGATGTTTTCATAGGAAAATAATTTTCCATAGAATTAATCTATTATTTTATACTTATTTTCAGTTTCTTTTTTCTTATTATTACTCACATAATAATTTTTTCTTATACAGGTGGATTCTTTTATTTGAATTGGGGTGGTATATGCTTCTCTTGTGCCTTTTTTCATAAAGGCTTCCATAGAATTATTCTCCCTTGAATCCTTTTCACCCTTATAGCACTCACATTTACCACTTTCATTCCAGTTCCCTCTACTTATTAATCACAGATCTAATCTTGATGTTTTCATAGTAAAATAATTGTTTATAGAATTAATGTATTTTTCATATTTATGTTTAATTTATTTCATTCTATTTTTACTCGTATAATATTATATAGGTGGATTATTATGTTCGAGTTGGGGTGGTCTGTTTGAAGCATCTCACGCCCGTGTGTAAGATCCCAACCTTTTATAGAGAGGTCTCAGGATCGTTTATGGGAAATCTTTTGTTTTTTATTGAGTACATTTCATTTGGGATTTAACTTGGGATGTGTTTGGGAGAATTTTCCAGAAAACTAGATGAAATAGGGCAGTGCAAGATTGGGTCATGGTTTGTAGTAAATATGCACTACTGCCCAGAAAATAGTTCTACAATGGACATAGTGGAATTGTACAGTTTGTGCATGATCTATAAAACTGTGCACCCTCTTAGTTATAACTATACACCCCTATAGAATATGTTTATAGTTTAGGCATGTTGATAGGGGAAACCATGTGCCCCTTCCCAAAAAACCATGTTTGACTTTTTAACTCACCTAAAAAATATATTTTTAATTACCTAAATGTCCGTTTTTATCCAAAATGGACCCCCATTAAAACCATTATGATTTCACATGATTTTGGAGCCTCTGAGGAAAATTACAATCCTTCCCAACCTCAATTCTTCGTCATTCGAATCTTGGATCAAAGGTCTTCATCTCTCTCTGTAATTGATTTATATACCACATAGACTCTCATTGGTGGTGGCCTACTGAGTTTTACTCACACCCTACACTAGATGCTTGATTAGTACCTAAATATAATTTATTTTTTCTAGATAAGTTGAGGCAAAAATCCATGTACTATATGGTTGATTTGGGATCGAGAAAGGCTGAGGGAACCATACATGGTTTAGGAAATTCTTTTTAGTTTTCAGTGTCTTTACTTTTGGGTTTTCATTTTGACACCCTGAATATACTTTAGCATGGCATGTTACTATTTAGTTTTGATATTGTATTTCCTATTTAGGTTATCATGAGATATTGGTGTTTCTAATTTTTGAGTATTGTTATATAGTAATTTTCATTGATTTCCACTATTTACTACTTTAATAGAGAGGTTATAGTTTCCCCATGATTGACATTAGACCCTCGCTTCAATTCAGTAGCCTCTGGAATATGGGGAGGCATGGTTGAGGTCATGTGACCAACCAGCTCAGGGCACCAGCGAGTGACATTGAGGTTGGGACATTACAAAGTGGTATCAAAGGGCTTGGTTTCATTTATCTTCATTTGTATTAGTATTATGGAAAGGTATATAGTAGAATAAGATGATTTGGCCCATGGTAATGAGATCATGCATAGGATTTTCAAACCCATGTATGGGGAAAAACCCAATTACCCAGGGTGGGGTTGTTATTATTGAAGTTTTTTTGTTATAGTTGCATATTATTTCACTTTGGGTGACACACTTGTCGTGTGATGTGATTAGTATTGATAATATTTCTTGTGATTTGACTCCTGACCCAGTAAGGCGTGAGAGTTGAGAAATCAAGCATCGTTCTAGGCACTCAGGATCATTTTTTGACAAGTATAATTTTAAGAACACATGGAAAATAGTTTTTGGTTATGTGGTTGAACTTGAACTATTTTTCCTTTCTTGTGAAATTGAATTGAAAATTTGTGCCTAATGTAAATTAAAAAAGATTGTAAAATGATGAAAATTGTGAATAAATGGTTTTCTAATAAAAACATTAAATTTTAGAATGATAAATCACATTGATAACTAAGACCTAGGTGTTGGATACTTAAGGGTAGTGGGAGCACCTTAGTTTTGATCTCATGGAAAGGTTTAGGAAAAATACTTGTTGTGACTTGTTGTGATTTTCCTCTTATGTTTTTGTGATAAAGTTATGTTTTGAGTCTTAAGACATGTGTTTTGGATTTTAGAGATATACCTCCATGATGACACTTTTTTATAGGATGACAAGAGAATATGGCTGGATATGTTCCTCGAGTAGTATAACCTAAGGCACTGATAGTGCTGATTAAAAAAGTGGGAGAGATGTTTTGAGAGAACTTCACTCACTTCATTAAAATGATGGAAATAGACCTAGAGTGGGTTGAAAAAATAATGCCTGATCTGATAATGGAGTTCCAGTTACAGTACCCTCTAACTTTTACAGAAAAGGGAGGACCTAAAAGAGATGGGTTCTAGATTGATTTTATCCATACTATAGTTGACCACTTGGATACTACTACTAAGAAGAGAGTTAAGATGGCATTTTATATGTTACATGTTCAAGAGAATCATTACTAGGACATGTAAAGTCAAGGAAGAGAGTTTTATGTCATGCTATAGAATGACTTTTTAGAGATGTTCTTGGAGCACTTTTATCCAGAGATGTTGAGACAGTAGAGAGAAGTTGTGTTCATGAGGATGACTCAAGGGAACATGTCCATGATGAAGCTATTATACTAACTTCATGATGCTAACAACTATTCTAGACATTTTACTTAATTATAGTGCTTTGATCCAACAATGGTAGTATATGAGTAAGCTTTAGAAAGACCTTTTCCAAATGGTATTAAATTTGAAATTAAGTCCCATGGGAATGTATTCAGGTTGAAGAAATTATTAGAAGTGGTGAATCATGCTCTCATTTATAAGGGGAACTTAAAGGAGTATTCCATTGGATGATATATGGTTTCTGATAGATGACCAGGAGGTATGTCTTCAGAGAGTATAAAGCATTCCTATGATAGTGATATCTTGGGGGATATCAAAAATATTGGTTAGGGGAAGGATTAGTTAACTAGGATCTTACCTTTGTGCTTTTCCACCAGCATGGTAGGCCTTGACACATTTGTAGATATTGTCTGTGACCACTAGTGGAATGTAGATCATGGGGTAAAATGGGACATCTACATATGTTCTTTAAAAATCTGTAGTAAACATATAGTGGTGGGGATATAGATAGGACATGAGTGTGGGGAGGGGATCTTCTACAAAATACCTTTCTAGAAGTTGGAGTTTTATTGTTCATGGTTGTAGAGGCAGTGGATGTGGACATTCGTGGAAAGACCACTCATATCAGTAGAGTGGTTTAGCAAAGTATAAGTAGGTTGCACCATAGGGAAAAGGATAAGGATAGTTACATTCTATTCATCCTACACTTGTGGATAGTGATGACAGGCCATTAATAGGTAGAAGTATTATTCTTCTAGATTATATACTTGTTAGTTCCTTATTTGATACTGGTGACTATCATTATTTTATCTCTGTAGAAATGGTAAATGGTTTGATCCTGGAGTTTTATTTCATGAATGGGGTGTTGACGATACACACACCTCTGGAAGTACGGTCAATATAAATTTTCTTGTGAAAGGGGTGTTCTATCCACATGTCCATCTTTAACCTAATTTTTGGTATGGACTGGCTAGTAGCATACCAATCCCACAATGATTGTTAGAGTAGAGTGATCTTTATGTCTACTAAGGGTGAATAGTACATTCAATATGGAGAATGGGATATCTAGGAAGGATTATTAGGACCAATTACTCAGCAATTGGGTGTTCTGACATCCTAGGTTTCTAGTTTATTACTGGATGATGGATGAGTAAAGCCTGATATCCTTCCACCTATAGTGGAACAGTCATAGGATGTGTTTCCAAAATACTTCTTAGAGATTTCACCTAAGATAGATGTGTAATTAACTATTGAGATCATGTTGGGGTTGTTCCAATTTCTAGTCAACTCTAGATAATGGAACTAACATATCTTCAAGAGCTCGCGACTCCACTGGAGGAGTTAGAGGATAAGGTATTCATCCATCTGAGTACATATCCTTGGGATTCACCAATGTTGTTTTCAGATAAGGATAATGGAAATATATTCTTCTGTGTTTATTAATTGGAAGTTGAACTAAATGTCTTCGAATAATTGGTATCCTCTTATGTGTATTGAAAAATCTGTTCGACCAGTTGAGGGGAGATTTCATCATTTAAAATATTGACACGATATTAGGGTATAATTAGTTTTGAGTTTAAACTTTAGATATACCATGGATTTCTTTTAGATGTAGGTATTCCCTATATGAGTTTTTGCTTATGCTGTTTGGGTTAACAAATGCGCCATTAGTGTTTATGGAAAATATGAATATAATTTTTCAATACGTACCTAGATCAGTATGTAGTATTGTTTATGGAGGACATATTGGTGTACTCCAAGACTCATGATGGTCACTCCCAACATCATAACATTGTCCTAAGTACACTAAGAGAGCATCAGATATACACTAATCTATTTAAGTTTTAGTTTTGTATTGATCAGTTACACTTCATGGGGCACATCATCTCAGAGAAAGGTGTTTCAATGGACCTAGAGAAGGTTCGGGAAGTTGTTTCATGGGAGGATCCTAAGAACATATTTGATATCCATACCTTTCTGAGGTAAGCTATATATTATTATAGATTCATTTAGGACATTTCCCATTTGTGAGAGCCTCTTTCAGGAAGGACCAAGAAAGGGATAAATTTTTAATGGTCAAAATCATGTGATAATTCCTTCCAGGAGTTGAGTAAGCATTTCACATTGTCATCGATCTTGATCCTACCTGAGTCAGGTGAGGAGTATACAGTGTATTGTGATGCTTCTAGAGTTGGAAATGGAGTTCTGTTCATGCAGGGATATCGAGTTGTGGTGTATGGGTCTCTACAATTGGGGCCACATAAATAGAACTACCCTATGCATGACCATGAGTTGGTATTAGTGTATTATGATCTGAAGTGTTGGCAAAATTATCTATTGGGTGAAAAGTTTATAATGTTTACCAATCACAAGATCTTGAAGTATATCTTATCAAAGGGTGATTTTAATGTTCAACAATAGAGTTGATTTGTGTATATACAGTCTTTCAGTTTTGATCTCACATATATTCTTGGAAAGGGGAATAATTTTGTTGATGCTTTGTGTAGGAAAAATCAGACTCAGACAGTTTACGAGACTAGTGTTGAATGGAAGGTGATGAATTTATGGGCTTAGATACATTTTCTAGTTCCCAAGAGTCAGGTTAAAAGTAATCTCATATCAATTTCAGTGGATTCTACACCCTTGAGGTGCATCAGAGACAAAAAATATAAGGTCCCAGAATTTTGGACCTTGAGAGAAATCTTTGATGGTGGGGAGACACCTTCAGACTAGAGAATAGATGAGGATAGTATCATCTATGACATGGATCAGGTTCTTATTCCTATGATCATGTAGGAGGAGTAGATGTATGATTTGAATTCCTTTAAGTGGGTAGTACATCTGGGTGTGATCAAAATGTATCATGACCTACATTGACAGTGTTAGTTGTTGGGAATGAAATGGGAGATATTTGCATTTGTGACATGATGCTACACCTATCAAGAGGTGAAGACCAAGCATCAATGACCAATAGGTTTGGTAGGTCGTTACCCATTCTGTAATGGAAGTGGTGAAACATGACCATGGATTTTTTTATGTATCTCCTGATGATTCCTTGGAGGAATGATTTTATTTGGGTGGTTATGCACAATTTAAAAAAAATAGCGCACCTATTTCCCATATAAGAAACCTTCTCAATGGAGAAATTGGGGGACTTTTACATCTTATAAATAGTTCCTATGCATAGTTAACCACATACTATTGTCTCAAACCATGATTCAACTTTCACCTCATGATTCTAGCAGGGATTATAGAAGGGGTTCGGTACATAATTATAGTTGAGTACATCTTTCCATCCATATATAGATGTAAAGTTTGAGCATACTATACCAGTGCTCTAAGATATGCTGTGATCTTGTGTTCTTGACTTTAGTGGGTCATGGGAGAAGAAATTGGATCTGGTGGAGTAAAGCTATAATAATACTTATTAAGAAACTATTAAGATGGAACCATATGGGTCACTTTTTGTTAGGACATGGATATCACCACTATACTGGATAGAGGTGGGTGAGTCAGATTTGTTGGGGTTGAATCTCATGCAGGAGATGTCAGAGTTGATGTAGCTAATTAAGAAGTGTATGACTACAAATAAAAGTATAAAAAAGTTTTATGCTGATAGACATCGATAAAACCTTGAATTTATAGAGGTTTATCATTTATTCCTTCATGTGTCACCAAGATTGAGTCACCACAAGATATAGATTCAGGGTAAGTTAGTCCCCAGGTTCATCGAAGCCACATGATGTTGTGGAGAGAATCAAGTGGGTGGCATACTGATTGGCTCTTCTATAGAAATAAAGTGATATACATGATGACTTCCATGTATCACAACTACAATAGTATCACCCTGACCCTTATCATGTGATCGATGTGGATGATATGGAACTTAAGATAGATGCATTTTATGAGATGTATCTATTACGTGTGTTAGATTGTAGTGAGAAGGTGTTGGGGGGAAAGAATATGTTTATAGTTCATGTATTATGGAAATGTGGGTGTGTAAAAGAAGAAAATAGGAAAGATAAGAATATATGAGGGATTAGTGGCCTGATCTTTTTGACTCGGAATCTTAGAGAAGATTGGGAGTGCATCTTGAGGATGAGCTGTTATAAGGTGGGGAGATTGTAAGATCCTGAGCTATTAGGGAGATTTCCCATTCATGTTTATAGGTACACTTTTTTTAGTATTTATTGCATTTCATTTGGGTTTTAAATTGGGGGTTTATTGGATAATGTTTTAGAAAATGGATGAAATAGGGCAGTGCATGATGGGCACATGGTTTACCCTAACCATGTACCCCAACCCTCCAAACCCTGCAACCCAGGATAGAGGGGAATTGCACAGTTGGAGCATAGTTTTTTGAGTTTTGATCCCTCTTATGAGTAATCATGAACCCATATATAATAATAGCATGGTTCAGGTTCACATTTAAGAGAAACTGTGCACCCCATCCCAGAAAACCATGCTTGAATTTTTAAATTACCCAAAAATTCTATTTTCGATTACCTGAACCCCCGTTTTAATCCATAATCAACCCCATCCATATAATTATGATTTCTAAGAATTTTGGAGCCTCCAAAATAGATTCTAAGCATTATCAACCTCTATTCTTCATCATTATAGGCTCATATTAAAGGTTTTCATCTCTCTCAGTATGTGATTTATATCACTCTAAGTTTATCATTCTTCCTTCTTTCTCCTACCATGCTAGAAATGGATTGTTCTTTCTATTTTGATTAGATATAGATTTAGGATTGTATATATAGATATAAATTTTAGATACCAAGATATATTTGATCTGGATTTAGGGTTTTAGATTCCGATCTCATTCTACATCGGTTAGCCACTTAGTTTTTGGGAATTTTTGTTGGGAACTTATTCTCCGACGAATTAAGGAATGTGGTATTATATAAAAATTCCATAGACATGATTTTAATTATGTGTATTCAAATTATAGAATTCCTAGATTTTTTTAGAAAATTGAAGTTCTTGAGTAAATTAATTAATTTTTGTAAATTAATTAATAGCGAATTGTGAAATTATGGGCATTGGGAAAAATTAATTACAGGATTAATTATGTGATATTGATATTATAGATTGAGATAATTAATTTTGTAGAATTGTGATTGTGAATGAGATATTTAATTCTGAAAATTAATTATGGGATATTGATATATGAATTAAATAATTATTTTTTGAGAAAATTATTAGACATTGATATTATAGATTGAAATAATTAATTAATGAATTAATTATGTAATTACTTGTGGTTGTCAATTTGGGTTAATTAATCATTGTATTAATTAATAGAATCAATGTGATCAATTAATTTATGAATCTATTAAAGGTGTTTTCATTATTAATTAATTGATGAATTAATTAATTTGACAAGTGTGATACATGTGATACGTGTTATTTATTGTGAAATAGGGTGTGGGACACTGAATAATGCTTCAAAAGCCCATGGTGTGACAAACATGGTGTTATATGCCCTCATGCATGCAAATGGTATAGGATAGAGACTAAGGATCCAAAATCCTAGGATCTGTGAGTGAGGGACCGACGCTCCAAAAACTCATGGGGTGTATGACATGGTGTTTTTCACCCAAAAATATAGCATTGTACTAGGGTTACAATTGGATATAAAAATTATTTAAAATGAATGGATAATGAAAGAACATTTTTTAAGTGAATTATGAAATGAAAATTTGAAATGGTTTAGACTCCATCATGGGTCGTGGTAGGTATCATGGTTCTAGTATGCTCAGGAACTTGATGGATTATATAGTTAATTAATAGATAACTGATAAATTTTATAACTAATTACATACGCATTGTACTTTATTCTTTATGAAACTGAATACACTATTTTGATTGAATATTGTTTAAACACAATTGGTGGGGGCCTACTGAGTTATAATCACATCCTACTAGGGTTTCCTGATCCATACTATAATTGAATTTATGTTTTCTATATTGGTTAATGAAAAAGGTCATGTATTAGATGGTTGATTTGGGATGGAGCACAGATAAGGGAACCAGATGTGGTTTAGGACTCACTTGGGAGTTTTCAGTGTCTTTAATTTTGGGATTTCATTTTGACACATGACACATAATTTAGCATGGTGTGTCTACCATTTAGTTTTGAAATTGTATTTCATATTAATGTTATCATGATATATTGGTGTCTCTAGTTATTGACTATTTTTATATTGTAATTTTCATTATTTTTTGTTATTGTTCTTCTTTGATAAAGAGGGTATAGTCTCCACATGATAGAAATTAGACCCTCTCTTCTAGTTTGCATCCTCTGGCATACGGAGAGGTGTGCTTGAGATCATGTGACTAATTGAATCGGTGCACTAGTGAGTGGGACCTAGGTTAGGACATAACATCAAGAGATATTGGACTTAAATCATGAAACTATGACAATGACTATAAGTAAATGCATCAAGAATTTATATTGAATTTATATTATTATCCAAAAAACAATTATCATTATTGAATGAAAAAAATAGTTTTTGAAGTTCCTTTTCCCATTTTGGTGAATTCTCATGATATAAAGGGAAAATTAGATTCCTCCACTCATCTATATTTCAACAACAAGAATGGTTTTTCATTTAATAATGTTAATAAAAAATGAATTGTTTTTATTTTGACAAACAAAGGAAATGTAAATCATGGTAACATTGGAATTTAGTATTTTTTTAGAATTTGGAACGTTTATAAATAAGTCGCACCTCAATATGACACACAGTGTGATAGGTATGACTCTAAGTGTTTATTTTTATTTAAAAGTGACATTAATTTTAGTAACAAAAAAACTAACATACTCAAAACCAATAAAAAGAATTTTATTTTTATAATACATTAATACAACGATCCATAAGTTATTTTTTATGCATAGGAATCATCCAAACCTCAATCGGATACATGATGTGAATGGTATGACTCAATGTATCCATTATCATTTTAAAATTGATTTTTTTCAAATGGTGTCACTCAATGAAAAATAAACAAATATTTTTGGATTTTCATGATAATTAAAAACAGTGATTCATAAAAAATTTATAACGTATAGGAATTGGTCTCACTTCAAACCGATACACGATGTGATCTTTATGATTCAAAGTGTGTGTTTCTAGTTTAAAATGAAATTTTAGTATAAATTAAAAAGAGAAATAATAAAACCCAATAAAATGAATTAGTATTGTTTTGAAACTTTTGTAAAACAATTCAAATTTCATTTGGGACAAGTGGGAATCAACCTCATCTCAATCTGATACATGATGTTCTTTGTATGACTGAAAGTTCCCATTATCAATTTCAAATCGACACTTTTATTCAAAAAGTGTCACTCATTGAAAAGAAAGAAAACACGGTTAAATTTTATTGATAATTTCATAAAAAAATTCATAATTAATTTTTGACTTTTTGGAATTAGTATCACATCAAACTGACACATAATGTGATAGGCATGAGTCAAAGTTTGTGTTTCAGATTTTAAATGACATTTTAGCAAAAAACACAAGTGTTGTACTCAAAACTGAGAAAACATATTCAAATTATTTTTATACATTAGAAAAAAAGACCCATATGTCATTTTATATGTTTAAGAATAATTTTTACCTCAATATAACTCACAGTGTGATCAGTATGACTCTAAGTGTGTATTTTTAATTAAAATTGGCATCTATTTTAGTAAAAAGGACAACTGACCTACTCAAAACTGATAAATCTAATTAATATTGTTTTAATACATTAGGAAAACAATCCATAAGTGATTTTGATTTTTAGGAATCTATATTACCTCAATCTGATACATGATGTTCCTGGTATGACTCATTGTGTTCATTATCACTTTAAAAGTGTTATTTTATTTAAAAAGGGTCACTAAATGAAAACTAAGAAAACACACTCAAATTTTATTGATAATTTACGAAAATGATCAATAATTCATTTGTGACTTATATTAATTAGTATAATTTCAAACTGAAACATTTTGTGTTAGGCATGTGTCAGAGTGCATGTTTTCATTTTAAAATGACATTTTGCCAAAAAGACAAGTGACATACTCAAAACTGAGAAAACACATTTGGATTGTTTTGATACTTTAGGAAAATTATCTTTATGTAATTTAATATGTGTAGGAAAAGGAGTCACCTATATTTGATTCATGGTGTGATTGGTTTGACTCAAAGTGCATCTTTTTGTTTAAAATTGATATTAATTTTAATGAAAAGGACAACTGACCTACTAAAAATTGAGCATACACATTCAGATTATTTTAATATATTAAGAGAAAAATCCAAATAAAATTCTTGATGTATAGTAATTATCTCAACATAAATCCAATACATGATGTTCCTAGTATGACTCAATGTGTCTGTTATCAGTTTAAAATCGATATTTTAGTTCAAAAAGTATCACTCACTAAAATCCAATAAACCGTGATCAAATTATCTTGATAATTTAGGTAAATGATTTATAAGTCATTTTTGGCATGTATGAATCATTATCACATCCAACCAATCCACTATGTGACTATTATGAGTCATATTGTTTATTTTTAGTTTAAAATGAAATTTTTGTAAAAAAGATAAGTGGCCTACTCAAAATTGAGAAAAATCATTTGGATTGTCTTGATACTTTTGGAAAATGATCCATAATTCATTTTACATGTGTATAAATCAATAGAACCTCAATATAATGCATGGTGTTCTTAGTATGACTCCATGTGCATCCTTTCAATATATAACTATCATTTTAGTATAGAACATGCATCAAATCACCAAAACTGAGAAAATGAATCTAGATTGTTTTCCCATCATTCTCTATTCTATTTGGTAATTTATTTCCTTATCAATTTTCTCTTTAACTTATTCAGGTAATTTTCATAGAGATAATTATTGAATGCAAAAAATAAATGGTGTAACATGCAATATTTAACTACAACTGAATCTGATATATAGTCTTCCTAGTATGACTGAATTTTTAGTTTAGAATTAACACTTTCTATTAATTTATTTCTTTATGTTATTACAAAAAAGTAATTGTTTTTTACACAGTTTTTTTTCTTGAGTAGGGGTTAGGATCAAAAGACTATGGAACATTAATGTTTTTGAATGTATGTAATAATTTGTAATTATGTAATTGTATAAACCAATGTTTAAATATTATATAATATATATTTTTTCTTATATTTTTCTGTAAATTTTATTTCATTTAAATTTTATATTGGCTCTTGGTTTTGATGGTTGTGTTGGGTTTTTGGGGATGCGGTGTGTCATTACAGCACACTATAACATGACCCTTTAACAACGCTTGTAGAAGAACCGATAAAGGTTTACTTTTTAGGTAAAAATAAATGCACTGATAAAGGACACCTTTATCAGTTATTTTCTTCCATTGATAAAATCCTAGGTATTTTAATCTTGCTTCACTAGTCAGTGCTTCCCTAGCGCTGATAAAGTCCATTTTTAGCACTATTAAAGACTTATTTTATAGTAGTGGACACACTGTGTGATTATTATTAATTGAATTGTATGTTTTTATATTTTAATTTAAATTTTAGTTCAAAACACACATCTCATACTCAAAACCGTGAAAATTCATTTAGATTGTTTTGATACTTCAAAACAATGATCCATATGTCTTTTTTGATGTGTATGAATCAGTTGATTATCAATTTGATACATTTTTTTTGGTATGACATAAAGTGTGTGTTTTCAATTTAAAATTGAAATTTTAGTTCAAAACAGACATCACATACTCAAAACTAAACAGACACATTTGAATTGTTTATAAAATTTAGGATAGATATCCATAAATCATTTTTATGTGTAGTAATTAACTACAAATCAATATGATAAACAGGGTTCCTAGTATGACTCAAAGAGAATGATTTCTATTTAAAATTGGCATTTTAGTTCAAAACATATATCACAAGCTGAAAAAATGGAATCACAATCATATTGTTGTGATATATTAGGAAAATGATTCATAAGTCATTTGTGGCATGTTGAAATCAGTCACATGGAAAATTGATACAGAATCTGACTAGAGTGACTCAATGTTGGTGTTTTTAGAAAAAATTAGCATTTTAATAAAAATGTACATACTCAAAACTAAGAATACGAATTCGAACTATCTTGATACTTTAGGAAAAAGCATCCATAAGTTATGTGTGACATATAGGTATCAACATCACATCAATCTGAAATGTAGTGTGACTGATATGAATTGAAGTGTGTTTTTATTTAAAATTGAAATTTTAGTTGAAAACACAAGTCACAAACTAAAAATTGGGAAAATGAGTTTCTTTTATCAATAGTAATAATAATCATCATATAATATTAATTTGGTGTAAAAATAGTGTTATAAATTAGAGTATATTTTAATATTCATACACCATTTTGGAGTAACAGTACTCCAAAATGGTATCGTGCATTAGAGATGGTCGTAGACCTCATATTTCAAGATTTATCAATGCTATAATTATCGGTTATATAGAGTGACCATTACGTATCCCTTAAGAAATCAGGATAAACTCTTACGTATTATGGTATTCACCCTTACCTATTAACTTGAGAAAATATAAATATATTTCATTTCGAATAAAATAATATTTTTATCAACTACATGAAAAATATAATTGTGTAAAGGTTTTTCAGAATATATTATCAATCATAAAACTATAAAATTGAAAGTAATAAAATTAATAATTATATTTAAATAGGGTTACAATTGTTAACATATAGATATATTATTACCAATCAATTATATAGATGTATGTGTTGTATTGTATATAAAAAATATATTTAATTATAAAAAACATTTAAAAATTATTAATTATAATTTAAAAAGTTATCATTTATATAAATGAATAATCATTTTTCAAAACGTATCATTAATTATATAAATGTGAAAATAATTTTTACTATATTAAAATGTATACATAAATATAAAAATATTTAAAAAAACATTTAAATATAAAAGATTTATATTAAATTTCTAATCATATATTTTTTTGATAATTTTAATTTTATATATATAATATTAATAATTAGTAATTTAATTTAATTTTAAAAAAAATTGAAAAAATTATTAATTATTTAAATGAATAAAAAAATCCTAATATAAAAATTTATACTTATATTAAAAAATATTAACAATTAAGTTTCAGTTTATAGATGATTATTTTCAGTGTATTATTAAGTAATATTAAATTTCCTATTATCTATATTTAAAAATAATACTAAATTATTATTATTATTATTTAAAATACATACATATATATATTGCATATGTGATAATAAAATATTTTCTATCAAAAAAAGTTGAGGTCACACCCCTTTATTATGGGAATAAAATTCTTTAAGAATATATTTTAAATCAACTACATTAAAAATATAAATTTTTTGAATATTTTCAAAATATTATATTAATTATAAAAAATATTAAATTAAAAGTAAGAATTTTTATAATTGTATTTAAATAGATTCAAAAATTCTAATATATGGATACATTATTAATAATAATAATAATAGATGTATAAATTATATTGATTTAAAAAAATATTATTAATCATAAATCGAATTTATAGATTATTATTTTCAATTAAAAATATTATTATATGTATAAATGAATTAATATTTTTTTAAACGTATCATTAGTTTTGTAAATGTTTAATTTGATTAAAAAATAATTATATGTATATGTAAATAATGATTTAAAATATACATTACTATTTACTTTAATATAAAAATTAATTAATATTGCTAGTATTATAAAAATATATTAATGTTAGATTACATCTATCATTGTGGAACAATATGTAAGGAAAGAAAATAAACATATAGGTCATGATGTAATACTCACCCCACCCAAACCCAAACCACCTCACCACCAATGTGGGAGCACTATTATAATATATAAAAATTTTAATTATAAAATTTTAAAGATTCTAATTATAAGTTTATTTATAAATTCATTTAAAGATTTGAAGTTTCATTTTTTTCAAGGACTGATATATATATATATAAATTATTATCTTTATTCTCATATAAATAAGAGTTCATGCATGCGTATGTGTCTAAGGAACCCAAGGATGTGTGTGATTGTGTGTGTGTGTCATAGGTGAACTCAACACATATGTGCATATATCCAACAATATAGAGTCAATATAATATTAATTTTTTTATAATTTCTATATAAAATAAACTAAAATTAATTAATAATATAAAAAATGTTATATTGATTTATATTATTATATAATTAATAACAATTAATAATAATATAATTTTTTATAATATTAGTTTTATTTCACATAAAAAATATTAATAATTACAAATTGTATTTAAATATTATTAGTTATATTTTCATAATTATTTTTAATTATATAAATTAATAAATATTTATTTGTGAATAAAAATGTATAGTTATAATTATAAATATTATTACTATATTTTATTAAAATACAGAATACTTTCAATACATTTTACTAATTATAATAGATATAGAATTTTTAATTAATTTTTTTCAAAAAAACAATTCATTATTCATAATATTAAAATTATAATTATACAAAAAATTTAAAAAATGAATATTTAAATATAATTTCATTTATTATATTTTAATTACATTATTTATTATTATTATATATAATAAAAAATATAAAAAAAAATTAATATTATGAAAACATTCTATAAAATTAATTTTTTTAATTGAAGTTCAAATTTTTAATTCATTAAATTAATTTAAAGATCTTATTTTCATTGTAATATAATTTTATGTTGATAATTATATGTATTCCAATAATAGTCAATGATAATAGTTATTATTAATAATATAATTGTAAATTACTATTATCATAGTCGATTGCATCATTACTTATCTCATTGTAAATTATTATTATTATCAATTCTTATCAACATTAATTATATTTTTAAATTTTAATAATTAATTAATTTTTTAATATTTACTCTCATGTAATAATCATCGCCTCAATTAGGAGTCATCAGATCCAAAAATGGATAGAGGGAGACGCCAATTTTGTGTATATATACAAACATAAACTTCACCAGATCCAACAACTAATAGCTCTAGAGATGCCCCTTAAGGCTGCATGTCATGGCTCTCTGGATCCCCCCCCCCCCACAAACAACATCATCTTTGCACTCACCCTAGTGTTGGATACCTCGGCCTTCCCATAAGCTCATCTTTGTATGGCATCCAGTAAATCTATATAGAGATAAATAAAATTGATCATTCATTAAATGAAGAACACACAATTATATCAATAGTGATTCGTGCATACCTTGTCATTGGAAAGACGATCAGACAATAGAAAGTAATATGAAATGGAATGCACAGGTCTATATAAATATGTCTTTGAGTGGATCCACCTATGAATTTCAAGTAACAAAATTTCAGAAATTATAAAATTAACTTATGATATTGGAAATAATGTGTCTATAAAACATTTAAAATACCTCCAAGAAAAAGGACCCATACATGTTGCATCAAATGGTAAATCAGAGAAAAATAGAGGCACATGTTTCTAGAATCATATCCATGAACACACCTATAATAACAAACAACAACTAACTATCTCCTTTACCTCTATGTATTATGACCTACACAACTCTCTACACCGATGTGAAAGATATATCGAATACCAACTAGGTTTCCCAACACCCTCACAATCTCCATGTAGAGGTAGGTGTATCATATGAAAAAATGATCCATAGTGATCTGGAAATAATTTACATCTAATCAATCACAAAATGTACACTCATGCATATCTCTGTAATGCCACCTCACTTACAAATTGATCAACAGGGCCAAAATGGGTGTCTAGCTAGGGAATCAGTAACATACCACCTCTAAGGGTCCCTAGCACATATAGTAATGGTAAGTTTAAATATATATATATATATATATCTAATTTAATCCCAACTATATATCATTGAACCTATAACAACATCTCCATCAACAGGAAGACCCAATACTATAGAGATATCCTATAATGTAGTCATCATCTACCCCTGAGGCATATGAAATGTATGCATCTATGGTCTCCAATGCTCAACCAAAGAAGAAATGATTTAACCATCAATGGGTATATATCCACATATTCTCAACCTATAGAACCTAAATAGATGAAAATAATGGATGATATTCTTTGGTGGGCTCTTGTGGTGAAAGTGATGGGTCTTTCTGACTTTTAGTATCTTATCTTCACCACTAGCCCATAAATGTTGTGATATGTGCTCACTCTATTCGGTAAGAAGATATGGATCCTTGGGTCCTAGATGTAGTTTGTAAGATTCCATTTATGTAAACGGATAAAGAAAATGTAAGCATAAAAATCGTTTAAATAATATATATGTTTAGTGGATAAAAAATTAAGATAATGGAATTCTTAATCCGATAATCCTTTATACATGGAATGAAACAAAATCAACTCATAGTAAAAATAATCAAGAAGGAAATGATAATGAACGCTTAATGTAATCATTTTGAGGACATCGTTTTTGATTATTCCCCTATTCCCTAAATTTTCCACATTTTTTTTTGAATCACTTTGTCTCAAGGCCAATACATTTCATTCCTCATTCGTATTGATTTCATATGAACTTTTCCACACAACCATGATGGATTCATAATATAAATTAGAAGTTTCAAAGGGGAAACTAATATTGATATATCTATAATTGGGATCCACTCTATGCAGTATCAATTCTGCAACATGTTGAGTCTATAAACTGGATCAACAAAACTCTCCCATGAGAGGTGAATATGAGAATGTGCAGAAAGTATATGCAAGGAATGCATTTTGTAGGCTTGGAAGTAACCACATTCACAAGTGTGGTTCTCAAGTAGAATGACCATAAACCAACCAAAAACATTGGTCAGTGGATCCTAGACCTTTTCAACTTTTACCCAATTTACCATCCTATGGAAATTGGGCACCTCATATGATATGGAATGAGATTCATTAACTTCAATATCTTTCATAAAACATATCAAGAATCAATGACCCTGTAATAGTTATTTCTCCACATTTCTAATATCTTAACAAATTATTGGACACATCTATAAAATGTTTGATAAAATACCAGTGATTGGTAATTTTCTAAACCCCTTGAATAATTATTTGATGCATTCAACAATGTTTTTAGTCCTGTTCCCATATCTCTTCCCATTATAAAATGCCAAAGACCATTTCTGCTTTGGTATGCACAACATGTACTTATAGAAATCCTCATTTATTTCTCTAATTTATTCCATTATTTGAAGGAAACCCTATTTTCATGGTTTGTATGTTATAAAGGAATGTAAAAAACATTTAAAAGTTTTCCATTTGAAAAAAAATAATCATAAGTATCGAATGCATAGAAAATGTAATTCAATAACTAATTTGATGATTTTTTTCTTCAAATTGTCATCAATGACTTTTTTTTGCAAATTGTGGAAATATGTCTCATATTGTAATGACGGTAGGCATTGTGGAGGAAGTAGTCGACTGATATCCTCAATATTCATAGATTCTTTGATAGTGTTATGATTATATGAAATATAAAAAATCACATGCCTGTCAGTGAGAAGAACACACGGAAAAGAAAGAGACTAACACCATGAGTCCATATTCTCCTTCTCTACTATCACTAATTCTAGTGGCTAGAGACATTTATTTTCATCCTGAGTGGAAGTAATCAAGAGAACCTCATTATAATTTTCATATAGAAAAGTTTCATACACTTGTATAAATTATTAGCGGTGAGGGAATGCTCTAAAACATGGAAGGAATTCAAAGAATATCTGATTAAATTAGATTTTTTCTACAAAGACATGATTTTTTACTACATGATTAACTATTTGAAATTGGTAAACAACCTAACTAGTTTTGACCAATTGCTTGATCCAATAAGTAGGAACTTAAAATGATGGTCCCAAATCACCATAAACCTGATCAATATCATTCTTCTTTTCAATACACACCTTATTGTATGATATTTTGTATTCGTACTCACTCTACATTCTTTCCTATATTAACTCAACCCAAAAATACTGATCAACTATAATCAAAAAAATAATAAAAGAACATATTAATGTAAATTCAAGGTTTCTATGATCTTGGGTCAGAATTGGATTCAAACAAGTGTGTCATCCTTTTTTTTTAATTTAGCAGAAAATATAATTTCTATCAAGGTTAGCTCATAATCACATCGTGAATATGTCACTAAACTATTGATATTTTATAGAAAAGTCTAATCTTGTATACTCATCTACAGGATAATTGTAATGTCTCTTCATGTGGTAATTCTTTATAATTTTTTGAAATGCCCATTTTCTGTAAAATTGTCTTACAATAGATAATTCATCATCAATCCTTCCAAAATTTATTTTTTGGAAAATATTTGGAAAATTAGTTATTAGTTTCACTACATTTCAATAAAACATAGGTAACACTGATGTAATATCATGTAATGTTCGCACTTTCCATGCGTATTTCATTTTTGGGATCATTTCCTGGCATCAACTCATCTTCCATATGCAAAACTTCCTCATCATACTAATGAAATTCATAGGCAAAATTGATTGCTACCAAATGTGTATGAGATGTGAAAATAGATGTAGTAGGAACATCTACATATACTATCATCTAAAAGCTCTAATATTCTCTATATGTATTTTCTTTACCCGATATACCTTAAACAACTAACTCGTATGTAAACATATACCCCTCAACATATCCACCATCTTCTAATTTTTTTTGTTTGAGTGGTATCTTCAAGTTTACTAACATAGATATACAATTCCATCACACTAATACATCCATGTTCTAGATTTTTATCATAAGAAAGCGTCAAATCTTCACCATTGACCAAATGATGATGCATGTAAAATAGATTATCCTGATTCTAGGGAAATCTATAAAAAAGATGATCTATATTGATTCCAAACAAGATTCAAGGGATCATGAATTTTATTATTAATTGTGTTCATCATATCACATCCAATAATATTTAAAATCTTTCAGGGCCACCAATATACGATATCCCATTCTCATCACCTACTATTTCAAATCCATGATATAAAAAACATGCAACTATTTGACCATATTTCTGAAACTGTGAGCTGAAATTAAATTTTATGTTAAATATATACACTAAAATTTCATCAAATAAATCTAAAATAATCACATATTAAATATTATTAATTCAATTACAATTCCTCTAATCATAATTATATATTAATATATTAATTAACAAGCAATAATATTTTATTTACAATTAAATAATTTATTAATATATATACATATGTTTATTTTATATAATGAAATAATATATATATATACACTATATAGTACAATAATGAATAATTTAAAGCTACATAAATATAAAAAATTAACTATTTTATATTTAAATTAAAATTAAAATTAAATATCATTTTTAAAAATATTTAATTTATTAATTTGATAAAAAAATTATTAATTGAAATTAAATACAAAACATTTAATTTAGGTAACATAAAATATTCACTTAATATTAACTTAATAATTAATTTATATTTTTTACAATTAAATAATATATTATTTTCAAAACTACCAATTAATTGTAAAATAAATGATTTTATACTATTAATGTCAAAATACATATGTTACTAGAGTGGTCGAGGAAGGCATGACTCTTTTAGAGTGAATTTATGCCAAAACAACCCAAAAATCCATTTTAGGGATTGGATTTATGAAGGTCCCCTCCATCGTGAATGGTTGTGACTCACAGAGATCCCAACTATGCAAAGGGTTAATAGTATCCTCTATATAGTGTAAATACTGAGTCATGGAGCCCCATTTCACATCCTTATAGAGGGTTGATAGTAACATTCTTGTAGTGTCATTCAGGTTTGCAGAGCCCTGAAAATTCACGAAGATTATAAAGATTTTCAAAATGATATGACCATTGAGAAACCAACACCCCCACAAATACTAGGAAAATAAATACCGCATTAAGCCCAAATTTCTAGGGGACATAACCTTTTAACTTATGAGAAACTATTTGTGTTCATGATACTCCTGAGCTCTACAAGGGAAAACAGAAGATGTTTCTCCAAAGGAAACCATCATTCAAAGACCACCTATCATGGGTTCTTGGGAACTTTATCCCATATTAGAGATTATTTTCATGAAGGTTCATGAACATAGTGGAAGAATAAACTCATTTTCATCATTTGGGGTTTTATGATGAATTCATCCATTTTGAAACTAACCTCATGGGAACCAATAATTTACCCCAAGGCAAGGCCACTTTGTTTTATGAAGAATAATCCTTCACAATACACTAGACCTCCACAAAGAACCATTTTTTGTGATGTAACTCCTTCATACCTCTCCATGGTACCTCCATTTAGCTGACTGCATTTCATGAAATTTGAGTGCCCAGGATCACCATACTAAATCAAGACCAGTTCACCTAAACCCTAAGTCCTTGTGTGATCGGTTCCGGGAACTCATATGTCTTCCCAATTCAATCCAAGTTTGGTCTGGGCACCCATACTACCAATTTCTTCCAATCATAGGTTCTCTAATGTCTTTAACATTTATGAATAGAAACCCTAATGACAGGCCTCCTGATGGACACTCCTCCGCTACAATTTTGATGCCATGTTTTTCCTAGAGGCACTTGAGCAGTTGTCTTGTAATCCCTAGAGGTGTAATCTTCAAGGGAAACTAATCACCTGTCATGGTTTAGGGTACGTATACCAGATATTCCTCTCACCTTTAAATATTACCCCTTAAGGAGTGATCCATCCCATACTTGAGTTGTATGACATAAAAATTTCTAGCACCACGTCTTAGTCATATGACATAAAAGTGTACGATAATATCCTTAGCACATGATATAAAATTTTATCCTTAACCTATCTGATGATCATAAGATGAACCATGTATAAATCACATGGGATAACCCCACACCTCTTAACCTTTATGAAAAATATAGAATTATCCATGTATGACCATCATGGGATGCCACCTCCCCACCCCCACCCCCACCCCCCCCCCCCCCCACCCCATGGGATGAAACTCTACAATTGGGGATAAAACTCCCACACCTGGGAAGCTTCAATGCATACGCCTCACACCATCCTTCCTCACCAGGGGATGAGACACCCACAATGTGAAAAGTACATGCTTAATCCCCAAATTTACCTCTATATAGTTGGAATGAAATCCCCACTTTGGGTAGCTTCTATACGTAAGCCCCACACAATCCCCCATCAATTCTCCTTCTGCAACACGATCATCCTTAACACACAACGTTAAACTACATGGACTAGTTCTATCACATGACCATAAACTGTGGAATTAAACTACGTGGGTTTTAATCCCCGTATCCTAAATAAGTTATATAGGATTCCTCCCTGAGGTTCAATCCTGAAATCATCCCATGTGTGAAATCTTACCTCCTAGGGACAAACCCCAACAATTTTTCTCAATATGAAATTTTGATCCATCTCCATAAGTTGTTAAACACATGCCTCAATCCATATCAATAGGACATTATGATCTTACATCCTGATGTGAAGACTTCCCTCCTAGGGACACACCCTAATGATCCATCTTAATAGGTTGTTGTGATCTATCTTTACAATACGTTAAACTCTCACCATGAACCATCTCAATGGGAAATTCTAATCTATCCCCACAAGTCATTAAACTCATTACTTTAACTATCTTTATAAGGCCAACTAATTTTTCCTTACCATACATTAAACCTATACCCCATAAGACATTAACCCAGTTTATGTCTCCCTAATACATTAAATTCACACCCTGGTATCAAATCCCCACGCCATGAAATAAAATGGGATCCATGAGTTAAAAATCCTTGGAATATCTATTACCTTGTCATCAATTACCTCTTGACTGACATGGAATTCATTGGGTTCCATGCCTAAGATAATTTAAATGATATTCCCTCTAAAATATGAAGAATTAATAGGTACCCATTATACCCAATGTCTCAACATGACCAAATGTTCCCAACATGACTAATCCTCTTGACTGAAGTGTGTTTCCCTATCAATACTGAATCATCACAATTAACTGATGTATGTATTTAGATGGTAGAGGGAATGAATTCCATAGAGAAGACTTAATATATAAGGGAGACATGAACTAGGTGACGAGCTTCCAGGATTAATCCATGGAAGGATGAACTAACAACCCATTATTATGTTAAGATCAACTAAAAAAATTGCTGATGAAAGTTATGAATGGATTCTACCTTTGTAAAGTGGTAATGTGAGGCAACATAAGCAGTGTGTGATGTACTTTCATCCCCAACAAAAGTGTCAGAAATATAAAATAGTAAAACTATCATGAAACACTTTTCCTTAACTATGGGGACTAGTATCATTTCAGGCATCAATAGACTTACATGTCACTGGATTTAGAAATTTAGTTCCATTTCCTACCAAGAAAATAGTGGGTACATCATGAAACTCACCTGTGAAGTACGGCAGTTAACATTGGCATCATCGGTCTGCGACATCACCAATGTGGATCCTTCTCCACTCCAGGAATCTTGGATGACATTAGGGAATTGGGTATCACCTTTTTTATACTTTTAATAAAGATTGAATCCATAAATCTTAATTAATCTATCCCCATGAATCTATAAAGCTTTCACTCATAGGCTCTGGGGTATGAGGGACTTTGATGTGGTGATCCCACATAAATATACTTATACCATGTATTCACCTTTGTTTTATGCTAATGGCCACCAGCACCCTATCTCACCCCATAATATCATCAAGAGTGGGTTGATCGATAAAATGGTGTGCTGATATGAGTAGGAGGGGTCATTCTACCTTGGGATATGGCCCACCAGAACATAGAGGCATTGGTTCCTTATCAACACCACCACCCTCAAGGGCAGCACCAAGGGAAACTTCGCCCTTTACAATAATGATCTTATTTGGGAGACTCACCCCAGAGTGATTAAATGAATTTATCCCCTATTCCAAGGAGGTTAGGGATGTTTGATTCATGCAGGTATAAACTACTAGTTGGGAGCCTTATAGGAGGGCTCCCACCATACCTCATCAACACAAGCACTGACTGATCCCATAGGCTGAAGAACGGGTTGAATTCACAACTGCTCCATCGACCCCGGTCCAGAACACTCAACACTGATATCAGAGGTGGGACCAAGACACCAACTGAAAATGGGAATATCTTATATACTGTGTGTCCCCTACCATTACTATTGTATCCTTCTAGATCTCTATAATAGGTGAACAAGGATCCATCATTTCTCAATTGGGATCGAGACCCCAGCCGCCTCATAGGTAAGTTGGGTTGACTATCTCAGTCACTGGCCCCACCAAAATCCATTATGGGTCATCCTGTGATAAGGATAATTAGTGCAGAGGTCCTTTCCACACCAGAACCATCTAATTTGGTGGACCTCCACGTGCTCCGGCTATTCAACATGGAGGTCCTCTCCATGTTCCCACCTATCAGTGTGGAGGACCACCCCACACCACCAACATTCAACACATAGGTCCTCCCCAAGCCACAAAAAACCTGTGTGGAGGTCCTCCCCACTCCATCAACAACCAGTAGAGAGCCCCCCCCCCCCCCCACACATCTCCATTTATCATCATAGAGTTCCTCCTCACACACACACTGATCAAAGCGGAGGTCCTCACTGCACTACCACCAACCAACACAGAAGTGCACCATGTGCCGAATACATACCCTACCCCGAATAACCATATCAATCAAGAGGGAGAATACCCTACTCTTGAGAAAAACCCCTAGGTAAAACTATATATTCATTTACCTCTTATATTTTGACAAAATAGAAGAATTGATGATGGTGCCTTCTGCTTAGCTACCGAAGTATGGGGTAGAAGCCCAATGATTAAGTCTTACCATTCCGAAAGTTGAGGTCCACAGGATCCCCAAATACCTATATAAATACCTACTAGTGTAGGATGTTCGGACCCCCTTCCATGGAATCATTGTGCCACCGTATCTTTCATTGCTAGTTTCCCTCCTCTCTACCTATACAGAGGAAGTTGGAGAGATTTTAGTGTCTTGGTTGATTCCCTCAAGCGGTGAGCATTCCACTGAGAAATGGATGGAAACCACTACTCTCCCTCAAGATATAGTGCTGAGAACCATATCCTATATTGACATGGTCCTGAAGTTGGCCCCATCCAAAAGAAATGTACCAAAATACAGTGACCATTTGACTTATGTAGAACTCCCTCATCTGTTAGAGTAGTTCTAGAGTAGGTTTACATCAGTGTGTCCACCCATATCTCTAAATATGGAAATTTGAGCTTGTGGTGACTAAGAGAATGGAACTTCCTCAAAGAAATAGGGCATGTTGAAAGTTATGGTCACTGACCAGCTATCAGTGGTGTTCTGGACAACTACATATTCATACTTTGAGATTCTAGATTCCATTACCAAGGACTGTGTAGTGTTTCCCCCATATATTATCTTGGAGATACTTCACTACCTCCAATATAGTCTATTATCCTACTTGGGAAAGAAAAAAAACATCAATTTAATAAACCAATAGTGTATAAAGGATGAGATTATAGTGCTCCCAGTAGCTCAACAACATGAGGTATATGTCTACCATTGGAATCTTCAAAAAACCTATCTAAAGATCCTAATTTTACACTAATGAGCTATGGAAGAAGCATATATACATTTATGGATCATAGGTTGGTGATAGTATGATGATCTCTATTTTATCCCAATCTTATAACAGTACAGACTATACATAGACAATGGAAGTTCCCTTCCAACAATTTCCATGATAAATATAATTGTCAATTATCATTTAGAGGATCAGAGGAATAAGACCATCGACAAAATTCATGACATAGAAAATCCTCCTCATGGGATGACATGGTACTAGAACAACCCTCTGTAAGGCATCCTCACTTATCTGCATAAGAAGGCTCTCAGACTCAGAAGTCCCGAAAATGAGTCTTTTCTGCCTACTCTCCATCATCTCGATAAGGGAGAGGTACATGTAGAACTTTAAAAATTATTTGTGGTTGCACAAAAATAATATACATAACCCATGATAGCCTAATTTATCACACATCTTGAGGAATAAAAAATTTTCATTGTCAACCTCTTTGCTGAGCAGTGCCAAGATTATGGAAATTCCCTAAGTGACCCCATCTCTCCTCCAGTGGAGAATTTTGTCATCCTAGGTCATATACCATCATTATAGATTGGTAGTCCCTTGAAAGGTGATAATTACTATTTTACCTTGAAATAATGATAATAATATCACTAATACCATATTATATAATTATATATATATATATATATATATCATCCATGTGGTTTGGTGATAAAGGGAGATTCACATTTCTCTGTGAAGGTGGTAGTCCACATGCACATGAACGATGTTGTCATGTATAAATTAAATAAAAGGAAAGAAAGAAAATGATAAATATATTATCATTCAGGAATAAAAAATATGTCATGAATATCATAATTATTTAATTTATATAAAATATAATCATTAACTTTATATTTATTTCCTTCCATGTGAAGCGTTAGTGAATGATAAATCGCATCGCTTCGTGAGGTGATAGTCCTCCGTATGCTCGAGCAACGTTATTATATCTCCTACATAATGTAAGGTTTATGTGTGTGTATGTGTGTGAAATAGTGACTATATAAGTATAAATATATTATTAATATCATTTATATACTTTATATACATTATCGTACCCAACCATGATTGGTAGAGATGGAAAAATAAGCGACATTGGTTCATGATGCGATAGTCTACTGTACACATGAAGAATGATTTCATAACCCAATTGATGGAAGTGGAGAATTTTCTAGGTTATGACCTTCTAATAAAAAATATCAATATATTTAATATAATAAAGTTATTATATCATAATTTTTTAATAAAAATTTAAGCAGGTGTAGAAAGAAGTAAAATGAAGAAGCTTGTTGATGAACATTACCTCTTCTTGAGGTGTCCTCCATAGGTTTTCCCAAAATCCATCCTATGATGAATTTATGGCCAAGATAATAATTATATTATTAAGGTAGAATATTAGTAATTTATTTTGGTAGTTTTTGGTTGATCCAAATTTCTTGAGAGGTGTGAATAAGTAAGGGGGTGAGTGCCCTTTTATAGCTGAGGAGGAGTGGAAATCTTATAAATACCCAAAAGTATTCACTATTGGGATGTCAATATTACCTCAAGTGGTTTGAAAATTTATAATTGAAGTTTTATAGGGATTATATGGTCTATAAAATATCCAAAAACATTAAAAAATCATTTTTAAACATTTTTTCCTTAACTTCTATGTTTCTGTATTTTTACCATTTTGGTTTATCACAACATTAACTAGTTTTCTAACCTAGGTAACTTATCCATCATTACTAATTTAAATTTATACCTATTATATAATTTGTAACCAATGATTCTAATTATTAAATCCAATTTAACAATAAAAATTTTTATGTGTGTTAACATTTTATTTTAACATAAGCACATGTTTTTAAAAAAATGCTTCAACCATAACTGCTCAAAGATAATTTTTAATATTTAGAGGTAAATATATTCATTATAAAAGAAAAATTGGTACTTAGAAGGAACATAGACTATATTTATTATCATTTAAAAATAATTTTCTAGAATATGGGATTTTATTAAGCTTCAATCATATAATAAAATATAATTTATCAAAGAATAACATTAATCTCAATTTTGACATTATTCATTTAAATTGAACTTAAAAATATCATCACAATTATAAAATTGAAATATATTAATTTTAAACATTAATAATATGATATATTCATCTAAATAAATAATTTAAGACAATAATTCATTCAATTTACCTAACTTTTAATATTTTTATTATCATTTAGTATATTTAATTATTGATTAAATAATTATTGCGTTTTCATTTCTTAAGAATTTAAAGTAATTATTTCATCTCTAAAAATTTAAAAAAAATTACTATGATAAAAAAACTCATTTATATTTTAAAATAATATTTCTAACCTAAAAAATGTTATTTTGGACCTATCCTAAATTATTATAGATATTAAAATGAAAAAATTATCTTTTTTTCCTTTTTCTTTACTTAACATATTATATGAGTCATATTCAAAGACAGGTTTCAAGGAATTACCATATATTTTATAATTTTTTTTTCAAGGTCTAAATAAACTAATTTAAAAATATTAATGTAATATTTTAGGTCATTTTTACTCTTATCATTCTATTTTTACCCCCGATAAATAACTTTTTTCCTAAATTTTGATAATTAATTTTTACTATATTCACTATTAATTTTCGTCAAAAACTAAGTTAAAATTGTTAGAAATGATATATTATGTTGGTTTTTAATATATAATATATTTTTATAAATTGAATTCATATAATTTAAAAATTTTAATTTAAAATTGATCCCGTAGACATGATGAGAAAGTAGGTTTTTAAAGTGAAAAAATTGAAAAGTTTAATAAGTTTTTATATCTACATTCAATATTTAAATGATTCTAATGGCATAAATTGTATTCCTTAAAATATAATTAAATCAATTTTACTTTAAAAAAATCAAAAATATAATTTTTAATTATGAGTAATTTTAATGAAATGGATTTGTTCGACTAGAATTCGGTATTTTCACTATTCATCATGAAATGAAAATTTTCCGAAAAATATAAAAAAATCAACATAAATTAATTTTGGTATTCTAATTTCTAATATGAATTTTATTTTTTCATATAAATTTTCTAAATGTGTGGAAATTGAATTTGAATTTTAGTGTGAAAAGGCTGACTAGACTATGTTTTCTTTAAACCTAGTGTTGTGTGCACCACAAATTATTGATGAAATTAAACTTATTCTAAATGAAATATATTGAAAATTAACTGAATGTTACATGTTTATTGTGTGTTTTATAGTATTTTCCACTTATTTAGATATTATTAACGCCCTCTTAGGATGGTTTATTCCTTTTTTGGTTCAAGTAGAGATTGGTCTATTTTTTTATGCATGAATTCGAAGTCTTTATTTATTTTCTATTGATGATTTCATATGAACTACTTCACTTTGAGTTTATATTATAACATTTTCATTTTTAATTTCCATGGTTTTATTATATGATGATTACTTATTGGTTTGTTGGTGTTTTGATGGAACTTGAGATATTTTTGGAAAATTTAATTGACATGTGATCAACAAGGAGATGAGGTATGTTAAGTGGATTATAAGGTAAGTGAAGGTGAGTTTATTTTATAAATTTATATTTATATTGTTTTGATTATTAGAATTTATAGTGGTGTATTATATGTCATTTATATGGGCTCATGTGTAGTACTTGGATACACATAGAGTGCAGTGTGAGCGGTGCACTCTTAATTTTTAATAGGATTTCATGATTACCCAAATCAACAGCATGGTTAGGTGGTGCATAATCATCATTGGTATAGGGATCTAATTACTAATTTGGATATTATTTTCAATTATTTATACTAAATCTTTTCATACATTTTTATTATCGAGGATGATAATTGTGAATTTTCAATTTACTATTTTGTTAATTAAATTTTATTCTTAATATTCCATTATTGTTTTTCATTTTTTAAATACTAGATATTTTATACTATTGGATCGAAGTTCTCCATTTCTTCCCTATACCCCCATTTAATGGGTTTCATATAGTTTTTTTGGTTATCATTGGGAACTTCATCTCTATATGCATATCCACAGTGACGCATTCCAACCTGCTCCTCCATTATTACAACCAAGGCACTTCACCGTGAGGGTGAAATTTTTTTATTTAAATAAAGAGTCTCCTTGTTTTTTAATGGTATTATAGAAATTGAGAACTCCATGGGTCACCGTAAGAGAGGGGGATATATAACCCTTATTTAGGATCTCCTTTTTCTAATGAAGTTGAAGGTGTGGATTTTTGTGTTCTGTCTACATCCTTTTCATTTTTGTTATTTGTTTCACCATGATTCATCATACAATACATGATTGAAACTAGTTAGACGGTTCTTAAACATTTTTAGAAAACCATAGAGATTATAGGATTTGATTCTGGTGGAATAACTAGACAGATGCGGTGAACCTGGAGGACAAAATGAAATTGGCTTTGGGAATTATCAATGTATAGGATCTTGAATAAGTTATGTCAATCCCCAATAAGGGGGATTTGGTTTATTTTATCTATATTAGGATCCATGTAATTTTATAGATTACCATTCCATACATGAAATTGTCACATGGGTAGGTGGGGGTAGGAATTTTTATTGTTGAAACCCCACCAAACAACGAGCATATAAAGAAAGGAAAGGTTTGAGGATTTCCTATAAAAGGCAGTGGCTTCTACCAGATTATTCATAATCATGAGAAGTAGAATATCCCATCATTTATCTACTATATTTTTTGCGGTTTTTCCCTAAAAATTTAATGAAGAATGATGAGGGATATTCTTCTTGTAATTATGAGGGAATTTGTACCCACTTATACCCATAGTGAGATCCATCGTTTTGCACATGATTTTTTACCCCTTTCATTATTTGGGTCGGTTTCCAAGATACATATTATGTAATTTATTCCGAAACATTTTCTATTTATTTTATCTCTTAATTATCTCCACACTTATGGGATAATCATATTTGGTCCCATAAAATGGTATCATAGCAAGTTTTTGGACAGTTATTGTTCACTTTCTTGAAGTATTAATATTTCTCATAAATTTGAGTATACATTTTTTTTGTGACTACGATTTATCAATAACATTATAGATTATTTATTTATATTATTAATTACATAATTTTTAAAGATTGTTGGTTTTATATTGACATCATGTTCATATGGAAGTGAATTTTGAGATTGATAAATTCAATGAGAATAATTTTCTAATGTGGAAAATGAATATGTAGGAAATGATGTGGAAAGATAATTTCCTACAGACGATTGAATATATTATAGAAGGTGTAATGAAGGAGTGTAGATCAAGTGGGAGACATAGTCATGATATAGATGGAAATGTGGCATGTACTTATGGGAATATAGTCATCCTAATTAGTGAAGTGGAAATGAATACTGGTAACAGACAACATCTCAATGACGCCAGGATAATAAACTTGTTAAAAACATTTCACATGACATCTCAAAATGTATGGTTTGGTCATTATGAAACTATACCAGAAGGAGATACGTACAAGGGTAAGGATCACACCTTTAAGATCACTGTATTTTGTACCATAAAACTAAAGATACAAGAAGGAATTGTTAGAACCATCCAAGGAGTACACCATGTGAAGGGCCTGAATAATAAAATATTACCTTTAGGAAACTTTTATGATAATATATGTAAGCCTCACACCATGAAAGGAGTGATGACAATTATTATGAGATAATCTATGGTGATTAAGGAGGAAAATATCCCAAAGAATCTATACATTCTTATGGGTAAAATTTCAATGAGGTGGATATATTTTTCTTATTAACTACCTCGACAGAATCAATGATGATGTTATGGCATCAAAATTTTGGTCATATATACAAATGAGGCCTAGAGATTCTTACTAATCAGAAGTTTCTTCCTAGGATTAAAAAGTTACCTTTATCACCTTTTGATAGTTGTTTTTTGTTCATGCAACAGAAGTTAAATTTTGAGTCATCAATATTGAGAATAAAATAGATCTTAGAGTTGATCCATTCAGACATTTGGAATGCACTAGTTAAATCTTTATTAGGATAAAGGTACATTATATCATTCATTGATGATATATCTATGATATGTTAGATATATCCACTAAAAAGGAAATAAGATTTTTTTGAAGTCTAGAAACATTAAATGTGTGTAAGGAACTTTAATCTATAAATAATGTCAACAGTTTGAGGATTGATAATGATATAGAATATATAGGTTTTTAGTTTGAAACTTTTTTCAATGGGAAGGAATCAAGATAGTGTTCATGGAGGCATACACTCCTCTATAGAATGGAGTGGTATAGATGATAAAAAGTACCATGTTTTATAGAACAAGTTTGATGTTGAAGACTACAAGACTTTCTAAAATATTTTTAATGGGATTGAATTCCACCTATTATTTTATCAACTGATCTCATTCAATGGCAATTGATCTAAAGACACTGATAGGGATGTGGACTAGTAAATCCATCGAATATTCCTGGTAATATTATTTTTTCAATCCTTTATATGCATTATTTAATTACTAGGAAAGATAAAATATTGATTTGAAATCTAGGAAATGTAACTTATTGGGATGGACTAATGGTGTGAAGGGATTTAGTTTCTGGGAACCCACTTCCCACAAACAAATCATTATCAGAGATTTCACTTTTGACGAAGACATGGAAAATGATAATTGATGAAGTCACGGAATAAAAACTATAATAATTGAGGGGGATGAAAATTCCATTGAAGGATAATTTTGCACTAAGGAATTAATAGAGTATGATGATCAGGTACCAGTTTATTCCAAACCACGATGGTGAACCTGGGAGAAAATAGTACCCTTATAGAACTCAGACTATATCATAGAGAGAAATATTTCATACTATATATTAATAGAGAATGTAGATCCATATTTTTGTGTAGGAGAACCAGATTCTAGATGTATCCTCACGGAGGGTGGTGATGTTGTAAGAACAGGAATCATTACACAAGAAAAAGACTTGAGATCTCATTACATTACCTTATGGAAGGAAGGATGTCAGAAAAAAAGTAAGTCTTTAAAATAAAGTGGGGTGGAAATGAAAAGGATCAATGATATCATGAAATGTTTGTGGTTAAAGGATATTCATAGATGGAAGGTTTTGATTTCAATGAAATATGTTCCACAACTGGAAAATGGATTTGTACCCAAGGTTTTCCCAAAAAATTGTGGCTATATACCCACCTATATCCATGGTTTTCATGAACCATGGGTATAGGTGACATTTTATAACCCATACCCATGGTTCTTGATAAACTGTGGGTATAGGGTACTTGCGTAAGCATGGGAACACCAATACCCACTGTTCAGTGTGAACTGTGGTTATAGCCTTTGTTATATAATCATATACCCATAGTTCATTGAAAACCGTAAGCTATAGGCTTTAATACCAATGCTTATACCCACGGTTCATGAAAACCATAGGTATAGGGTAAATCTATACCCACAGTTTTACTGAACCATGGGTATAGGGTTCCTTATGTTTGCATGTGAAAAAATTGGGCTGGAAAATCTATTTCCATGATTTTTTTCCTTTACCCATAGTTTATAAATATATATATAATATAATATAATATATATATAATTACATGTAATTTCAAATAGTGTAGTGGTAAGGGACTTCATCTGTCGAACATCGTTGAGGTATTGAATCCCAGTAGTGACATTTTATTTATATCCATGATTTATTTATATATATATATATATATATAATAAAATATATATTTGAATACATGTAAGTGAAAACGGTGTAATGGTAAATGAATTTGTCTGCAAAAGAGCGGTGAGGGATCGAATCCCTTGTCAGACATCATTTTTATAACTGTGGTTTGTTAATATATATATATATATGATAATGTATTTATAAATACATGTAATTGAAAACGTTGTAGTGGTAAAGGATTTTAGATCTGGAGGAGCGGCCGTGATTTGAAACCCGCATGAGATGTTTTATTTATACATGCATTTGTTAATATATATATATATATATAAGATAATGTATATATATATATATATATAAATTTTCAAATGGTGTAGTGTTAAGGGGCTTATGTTGTGGATCAGAGGTTCGAGTTTGGATTCAACACATGTGCTTCTCATTTTATTTAATATTATACCCACAGTTCTGAAACAGTGGGTATAGTTGATTTATATACCCACACTTTGAATACCCATGGTTTTATGAACTGTAAGAATAGGTTTTTCAAACCATCTGTATAGTTCATGGATATACCGATATCACATTTTCCCACAAATACTTGAAACTGAGGGTATAGCCTATACCCACGGTCTTGTAGGGTATACCCATGGTATTAAACCATGGGTATAGGATTAATTTCCAATAGTGTTCCCCTTTTGTTAGACTAAAGACTATTCAGATAGTTTTGGATATGTGTGATACATAAATTTTACATCTAGAGTATCTATATGGGAAGACTAATTTCCTACATGGTGATCTTGATGGAGAAATATATATACTAAAACTACAAGGTTTTACAGAAGAATGAAAATAGAACTTGTTTTGTAGGTTGAAAAATATTTTTATGGTTGAGGTGTTGGTATAAGAGATTTTATTCCTATATCATGAGATTTTGATATAAGAGACTTCATTTAGATCCTTTTGCATATTTTAGGAATTTGGATTATAATGATTTATTTTATTGTATGTGGATGACATATTGCTACCAGGACCCAACAATGATAAGATCCAGAATACATTGGAAATGTTGACTAGATAGTTTGATAAGAAGGAATTAGTACTGGAAAAAATATTCTTAGGATTCATATTTAATGAGATAGTAAAAATGGAATGATTCTGAAATCATAGAATAATTTCATAAAAAAATTCATAAAATGATTCATCATTAAAGAATATAAGAAAGTATACACCCCACTTCCTATTAATTCCAACATATCCTCTATGTTGAGTTCTTGAAGTGAAGTTGAGTGGATGGAGATGTCTCGAGTATCGTATGCATCATTAGTGGGGATTTTGATTTTTATTATGGTTTTTACTAGACTAGAGATTTTTCATATAGTGGGACTGGTTATACAGTACATAGAGAATCTAGGATGGGAGCATTGGATCATAGCAAAGAGGATCTTGAGATATATCAAGGAGACCTCAGATACTACATTATGTTATGGAGGATTAGATTTTACAATCAGAAGCAATGTTGATTGGGATTTTGTAAGTGACTCTGACTAGAGGAAATCCACTAATTTTTATGTGTTTACTCTTGCAAGAGGAGTTGTGAGATGGATTCCCATGTTATAGTTAGTTGAGGATGTATTCACAATATAGGGAGAGTACATGGAATATACACTGGATTATAAAGAGGTGACTTGGATAAGAAGGTTATTTGGGGATCTTGGGAATATACTATAGTAGATTCCATTATTTTTTTATAGTTATAGTGAATTACACATTGTAAAGAATCCATATTTTTCATTCCATGATAAATAACATTGGGGTAAAATATCACTCTTTCTGAGATATGGATGACAAAGGAAGTGTGAATATGCAAAAAATTAATACTAAAAAAATTCATCATATTTACTGATGAAGGTAGTTGACATTGATAAGTTTAGATGGTGAATATACTCAAGTTTCCCTATAGATACATGAGAAGTATGGTTTGGAAGATAGAAAGGATGTGTATAAATTTGATTGATTCTCAATCAATCTCCATGTGGGAGATATTTTTGCATCTCCTTGTTTTGATAGACGACCGCTACCCCCAAATTTTCAAGGGGGTAGGTAGTGGTAGGATTGGTTGGTGTTGAAACCCCCCCAAACCACCATTAGAGAAAAAATGTAAGAGGTTGAGGATTTTCTATAAAAGGGTGTGTATTCCCCTACTATATTTATCATGTTTAGAAGAATCATCTCCCATAATTTACGTGTGATATTATATAAGGTTTTTTCCTACATAGTCAATAGATATTTATGAGGGATATTACACTTTTAATTTTGAGGGAGTGTGAAACTATATTTACCCGTAGTGAGATCCATATATTTTCTTGTATTTTTTACCACTTTCATTTTAGATGGGTTTTCAATGTTACATTTGTTGTCATTTATTTCCATATTTTTCACCTTATTTTATCTCCTAATTATCATCGAACTAGTGGGTCAATCATTTTTAGTCCCAACAATCAATTCATAGTTATTTTATTTGATTCTTGTACATGTTTTTTATTTAGTGTTGGGTTTTTCATGTGAGTGATTCCATACTTGGTGCTAGTATACACTACTCCTCAATCATGGAGTGGTTTTGATCTCTTGGTTTATTAATAACATGGACTATGGATAGTTTCCTTCTTCTAGTTGTTCTATTGTTTTCATTATCATTTATTATACCCTTTGTTCTTATATTGTAAAACTTTGGATGATCCTACCCTTTGCACATAGTACATTGGAAAAATAAACTAAATCATCTTGTCCATTTACTATTTTTTATTTTGTTTTCATATAAAATGGATTCTAAAAGTTCACTTTATTATCAGTCATTCTTGAATTAATTCAAATCTATATAGAATTTTGTTGTGGATATTAAATCTATTTGATCACTATTCAGTTCGTATATCATTAATTTTACTTCCATTAACAATTATTTATGGATGTTTATAATTATTTACGTAAAAAATATATTAGTTTAAATAAATTCATTTGTGAATATTTTTATTCTGATCCCCATGTGTTGAAATTTTATTTCTCATGTCCTGATTTTATTTTAGTTGAATCATCTTGTACAAACCTTTTTTATATTTTTATTAGAATCTTACAATACATAAATTATTGATTACATTAATCTAGTGTTTTTTCATTACTTACATTATAATAATGTATAGTTCTACGTATTTATGAATTTTTTTTACAAATATGTTTCATGTTTATTAGCTTATGTGTTTGTAAGGCCATAATATAAACATTATATTTAGATATCATTGTTGAATTTTACAAACCAAATTTATGCCCATTGGATATTTTCATTGAAAACTGAGTTAATACAAAAAATAAATAAATTTTATGATTATTCATTCTTTCAATTCAAATTCATCCTAGTTTTATAAATAATTTTACATAATTTTTCTATCGAAAAATGAATATTTTTGTTTAACTAAATTATTTTTTCATGTATCACGTGGATTTTTTTAATCTAAATTTAATAATTTTATAATTTTAAATTGATAAAATTGACCTAATATTTTACTTCATTATGTAAAAATAAGCTTAATATGAGTTTTTTTTATTTCTCAAAAACGGTTTTTTTGGGTGAATATTGAAAAATATCAATTTTACCAATAGTGTCACTTTAATGATAGTATTATGATATAAGACTATTTTAAAGGTTTATAAAACATTTTATCTAGAAATAATATTTAGTTAAGATGTAATATAATTCATTTAAAAGTATAATTCTGAACTTATAAATCTATTAATGACATTTTATAAATCTATGTAATGTTTTTGTTTTAATGAAAACTATTTTTGGATTTTCTCTTTTAAAAATGTTTTCAAAAGATCCCTTTTGGATTTCTTTTTGTTTGAAATTGAAACAAATATGATTTTATTTATCCTAAACCAATTAATTATATTAGGATAAAAATTATATATTATTTTTTTTTTAAATAATTTTTTGCTTAAAAAGGCATTTTTCTAAAAAACAGGATTTCATTGCATTTTTTAAACTTATATTAAAAGTTAATTAAACTGATTATTGAAATTTCATTTTATAAAATAGATTATAAATTTGGAATCAAAATTGTATAATTTTTTAATTAGTTTAATTTAATTTTTAGTCATACTGAATAGTTACCATAGTAAAAAAAATTACCAGAGTAATGATTAAAAGGGTTAATAAGGGGGTTAAACTAAATGATACACAATAATATATATATATATATATAACTTATATTAATATTATTAATTGAGAGTATTTAAACCTTAAATTATTGTATCATGAAAATTGGAATAAATTGGATCCAATTTCCAGGAGAAATAAATTTATTATATTTTATATTTCTTAGTATTTACAAGGGTGCAACTCCTCTCACTTATAAAACAAGACCTCCTATCCTCACTTATTCATACACATTAAACCCTATATATCAATAACTATTTACTAAATTATCTCTATAAAACACCTCCCAACTTTATAGAGGTTCTTAATATCACTAAAATACTAATCAAATAAGGATTTAGGTGTAAGCTAAAGGAAGATATCCATGGATGAGGTATAACTCTTAACTGAATTATTTCATGTTTATTTATTATTATACCTCATTAAAATATATTCTGACCATAATAATATAATTAATTAATTTCCTTTATTATACATAAATGTTATTATTTTTATGTAAAAACTATTTTATACCTCTTTTCAAACCTATGGGAAATGAAAATGTAGCTCACGCGTATGTGAAAACTACCACCTCCATGATGGAATGTGTTTCATTTTTCATCACCAGCTCACACAGTTGGTTATAAATATGGATTAAATAGAAATATATTATTTTTATGAAATAATTATAATTATTTAAAATAAAAATATTATCTAACTTATTACCCTCTCATCTATTGGAAAATGGAAAACATCACATGTACGTACGTGCAAACTACCGCCTTCACAAAGCGATGTAATTTTTTTCATTGCCTCCTCACATGGATGGTCATAAGGATAGATTTAATGAATAAATATAATATTTATAATATTATTATGATTAAATAAATTTAAAAAATTCTTATTTATTTCTTTTTCATCCATCGTAAAAATGATAATGTTGCTCATGTGTACGTGTAGAGTACCACCTATGTGACTAACATATATCATTTTTCATTACTGCCAGACATGGATGGTTTTAAAAGTATAATTATTCAAATAAAATATAATTAAAAAAATTTTAATATTTTTTAGATGATTTAACCATGAATCCTTTGATCATAGTTAATAAAATGAGGATTTTTTGGACCAAATGACCTTAAAATGACTCATGCAAACATTACTGATTTAGTAAATAAATAAAATATCATAATAAATAAAATAAAATTAATAAAAATAAGGGAATTAAAATTAAAAAGGTCTTAAATAGGGTAAATAAATAATTTAAATTTAATATTTAAGATTAAGAGAACATATGAATCATGATGAGATTCTTGGTGAGATTTTGTTTTCAACCATGTTTTAGTTTTTTTTTAATGCTTCCATTTCAAATATTTTTCCTCCATATCAATGTTCATTAAAAATTTTTAAAATGATATTATTTATAATAAAGAAATTGATTAATTTCATTTTCAAATTTCTTTGAAATTATTTAAAAAAAATTAAAATGAAATTTTTTCAATTTTTTATGTACATTTCATTTTTAACATTCTTAAAAAAGAGATAAAAATATTTCTTAACATTCACAGCATGGACAAAATTTCCCATATTCATAACCATTATTCATTATAAATATTTATCTACACTGTTTCATGTTTTCTAATAATATCCTAGTCACATTCTTCTAGTATTTTTTCTTTTTTAAGAGTTATATAAAAATGACATCCCTTTTCACTTTTTTGTAAAAATTGAAAGTGCTTTTACATATCGATTCAAATTTGTATTTCAAGTATTTCATGATATAAAAGTGAAATATTATAAATTTTCTGTTTATGATTTGGTAGATTTGAATTATATGTTATGACAAGGGAAACTAGGATTTAGTCCTCCGATGCATTATTTAATTTTTTAATATTCGAAGAAATAATGTTGGAGATAAAAAATCAGGTTACTCTTATTGAAATGGTTTTATAAAATAGTTTAACATGGGTTTGAATATTTTTTCTCGATATTCCATCATGTATTTTATGTGATTTATATTAATTTTAATGGTTTTTTAGAAAAGTTTTTTATTTCACATGTGGTTATGATTTATTTATATACTCAACATTTATTGTGAAAACCAAAAACATTTTTATTGGTTATCAAATTTTTCATCGCACTAATTGGTTTCCTTTATTTATAAATCCCTTATTTATATCTTTGTGATCATACCATGTTTTCAAATATTTTTATACATGATATAAGTATTTGTAGGATATATACCAAGTTCATTAATTCCTCTATGATTAATCATCTTAAAAGAAGGTAAATTTTCTTAAATCAAATAGCAATGTAAATTTACAAACCTGTTTTTTGGAAATAATGTACACTAAGTGGAATCATCGAATTTATCATTTAATTATATTTCCAATTCTGTAAAGTTATAAAACTAAAATATATTTTCAATGTAAGAATGTGGAATCCTTATTATTAAACTAATAGTTAGAGATTTTTTAAGTTATCAAGTGTTAAAGTTAGTATCAAAGAAAGGGTTTAAATAAGATAATAGGTCTGGATTATGTTTAAAGAAACTTTTATGAGATTCTAATTTATATTTATATTATATTGAAATATATTTTCAGGATGGATTTTTTTAATCATCTAATACATGTCGATTTAAAATGATTTTCCACAGAAGAAATTGGGTGGTTTAGGTGGGAAGACATTAAGAGAACAATATCCTTATGAATCACTGACTTGAAATGGGTGAAGTTATAGTTGACTAGTATATTATTGTGTTAACTTAATTAACATAAGTAATCAATGGTGGAACTTACACAATAGATAAAACAAATTCTCCTCATAAGATTATTTTAATAGTACAACATTCCAAGAAACACCACTCTAAAGAAATTGGTATATCTTTTGACTTAGGGAAATCCGAAGGATGGATAAATGTATTATATAAGATATTAAAAGTTTTGAGTTATTCAAATAATTGTTTCCTCATATCAATGACATGTTTTATCATCACCAAGGTTTCTAGTAATTTTTCATAATTGACATCATATTTGAATACCATCATTTAAAAGCTGAGGAAGAGGACATGTTGAGTGACCCTTACATATCCCTTTATAAATAAGAATAAAATATTACGTACATTGGTATTCACCCATAGTTATTAACTTGAGAAAATATATATATTTAATTTTTAATAATATAATATTTTCTGAACTGCATGAAAAATATAGTTTTATAAATATTTTTCACAATATATTATCAGTCATAAAACTGTAAAATTAAAATTAAGAATTTTAATAATTATATTTCAATAGGATTAAAATTTCTAATATATATATATATATATATTAATAATTAATTTTATATATTTATATATTGTATTGTATATAAGAAATATAATTAATTATTAATGTAGTTAGGGTGGTAGCTGAGTGGTTAACACCCTCTAAAAGCAAGCATGAAACCCAAGATGAAATCTTGTTGGAGAAATATTTATGAATTAATATATTAGACACTATAGAGGTACTATTGAAGTCGTAACTATTCGTCTGTCTTAGACTTTGGGCCACCAATTTGGGCCTTTGGACCACCAGTTTGGCCTTTTGGGCCACATGGGCCTTCGAGCCATCAAAGGGACCAGTGACACAGGCATGATGGGTAGGTGGTGATGAAGGTAATGAAAGCAGAAATTATGGTCGTCCAATGGTTGGACTATGGGCCATGTAATGGGCTACATGCCCAATGCACCTTCAGGCAAAAAAAATATTAACGTAATAAAGTGGTTGGTTAGGTGGGTTATCCCTTTTGGGGATATGGACTACCTTTTTGGAATGTGTATGTGTGATGTATGTGTGTGTTTTATTGTAATTATACCCCAAATAACCTATTTAATATAATATAATTAATTATTAAAAACATATAAAAAATTAATTATAATTAAAAATAATATTTTTTCAGGGAAAATCCATATCATTGAAATGAAAACAAAATGTAATAGATAAAATAAAAAAGGATAAAAGCATGTCACGACTGTCCAAAACAAAAGGAAACGAACCATGTTTTTCCATGATTTTTATCCCAGCCATGTGTTCCTGTACCCATAAGGCATTCCAATCAATTCTCTAATCATTCCCATGGATATGACCCATGGAATAATTCTCATTATTTCCTTCCACTTGGAGAAGGATGCTTTATATTTCAGTGCCCTCAGATTCTAAACCATCCATTGATTTCATTTCCTACTTCTTAGTAGCCCCATCAGAATGACTACACCCACAACCATGACTAATTGGATTACAACCCCATTTCCAAGACTTAACTTGTTTCCAAGTCCCTTGAGGATCTTCGCCTTCCGATTCAGATTTTTCCTTCTCCATGGGAGTGTGCTCCTTATCTTTAAGATCTAAAAATTCCATAGAAGGTCCATTTAAATCTTTTTCAAGGATCGACACCTCACCTTCTAAGGCCTCCTCAATATAATCCTATTCACTATTTAAGGAGCGAGGCACACAAAAAAGAGTTATGATAATTCACCATAATGTTACCCGCTACATCAAGTGATAAATGTCCCACATTCAATGAAGAGGAACACATAGGTTAAAAATGAGTCTTTTTTTAACTAACCCAGTCCTTACCAATCTTCCTAACTATAGGGGGAGAGAGTTCCATCATAATAGGGAGCATGATAGGGTCTATAGAAAAGTTACTAGAAGAGGCTTAGCTAGGCTCTAAACAAGGCGACTCTCTCCGAGGAAGGAGCACATCATGGACAAATGCAAAACTACTAGAGGAATCATTTATGGAAGCATTTATATGTTTATAATGAGTTTTTCCTTCCTAAGAGGAACTCATTAAATAATATCTTCATCCACCAAGTTTGATGAAGAATATTTTTTTCTTTTTAGGTCATGAAGAACCGATTTGTGAGTGATTTGTTTAGCAAGATTCAAAGGGGAGAAAGAAGATTCCACATTCATCTTATCATTCCCTTTATTTTTGAAGGTGACTGAAGACTACTCCAACAACAATTATATATCCACATCATTCCAAATAGAACCTTGAAAATTATTCTAGACATTTGAATCAGCATCAGGAGCAATACCTGATAGTAACGGGGTAATAACCTGTTCTTCCACAACAATATCATCCCAATTCCATTTATTAAGAGAATAAAAATTAATCTTCACATCCAAAATCCTCATGTTAGAGGCTGTAGAGTTTATCACTGCTGATTCCATCTCTTTGAAAACTAAGGTTAGGCCCCTAACAGTAGAATCAGTATTACAATCAAGCATTATGGATGATTAGGGCAGTGTGAACAAGGTCAGATCAGCATCCTTGTCTAAATACACCATAAATACCTTGTCCACTAAAGTTCATAGTGGATCATTCAGGTACACTAAGAGGGCGGTGAATCAGTGTAAACAAGTTTTTACCAATTTTATTTTATTTTCTCTTACCCCATTTTAATTTGAACTCATACACTTTTTAGAGTGAATAAATATTCCTTATTTAAAAATACAAATATACCACTGTAAGATAGAAAGTAAATGAAGAAAAACACGTATTATTTTCATGATCTTTTCCCCCAATGTGGGTGACAATATCCTCGTGATGTTTGGGATGATCTAGGACTAAGATTCTCTACTATGAATCAATAAATGATTAAAAGTGTGTGGGTAGGTACGAACCTTTTACCAAATTATATTTTCATCCCAGTAGTGTTCTTTATACTCGAATCCCATAAGGTTTTCACAAACCCAATGAGAACAATCACAAGAAATTCAAGTTTCCAATGCAACACCAAACTAGTCTGCCATTTTGAGCCACTGAGTATAAACTAATATTTCACTTTCTCACTTTAACTGAAACAATTTGACTGCCATTGAATCTAATCAATAGTATTGTATTCTAGTTGGTTCAATATAATCTCCTGAATTATTATAATTTATCACTTACACTTCAAATCATTGTAATACTATAATGAACATCTTAAGATTCCTCAATGTACTAGAAGTTTCATTCTACTTTGATTCGCTAAAAAATATGGATTTAGGTAAACTCAAATATTACATACATAAAAATCATGTTTTCTTCATGCATGTAGTTCTCATCATCTAATTTATATATTTAATTCATGTAACTCTCCATTCTACTTATGTGTCTTATTTGTGAAATAAGAAATGAAAAATAATTTGTGTTCTTTTAATCTTGTTTTTCAAGAAAAAAATACTACCATGAACACACATTGTATATATATTATGAAACTTTCTAGGTGATTATCTTTGGACTACCTTTTCACAAACATTTATTGGTGTAAATGCAACTTTTATTTTATAAAAATCTCATAAAGGAACCATGAAAACACACTATCTCAATTGCCTTCAAAGTTTACCATGCATATCAATATGTGTATCATGTTTTCTTTAAAAATAATGGATGTCTCACTCTTCATGCATGTGTAAACAATACATGGTATACTCAAGCTTGTTTCCCACTGTCAAAACACCTTTGAATAAGAGTCCTTTAAACATACTGTATCAATTTATTCTTACATATGCATGGGAATGCATGTATGAGCATACAAAAGCATACATGCATGTAATTCAGAATAAACTTCACTTAAGTATCCTTCCTACATAGTATTTCCTTGTTGTTCCTTCACACTCATTCTTCATTGAATAATAGAAAAACTCAAGGCTCCTATTCTGAAATTCTACTTCATGTTATAGTATGTTGCATCACCTTCAACATTGAAAAAAAGTATGAAAAGTCTCTTATTCCTTGACATAACCTGAACATGTTGACTCTATTAGCACAAGAAGATTGTTTGATAGTATGTCAAACTATTTCTTTATGAAAAACTCATTCGCATAATATTACATAGAAACTCACCTACTTAGCGGTAACTCAAATCATCATGTGTTCTCCAAACTAAAATCAAATCCCAAATGCATGGAAAACTTGGTTTAGAAATATAAAGTGCATGTTACTCTATGTTTCTCTCTCAAATATTCTCTCAAATATGAAATAATCTCTTAGATAAATAATAGAAAATGATTTTGGCCTTAGGTATTTATACACAATGTTCATCATCTCATAATATTCTAGAATCAAAAATACCCATTCAATTTATTTCTTAAGAGTTCACTAAGATCGAGTTACATACCATGTATCATCACCATCTCTAAAGGAAAAAAATTCTTAAATGATGCATTGCTTTAGTTAGATCATCATAAACACAAGAAAAAAATTAATCATAGTATTTTGACTAGATTCAGATATTCATAAGACTCAAATGAAGCTCAGTGATCACTTCTCAAGATTCCTTCGACATCACTCCATGGAGATTTCATCAATGAATAGTGCACTCATATGCTAGCTGAGGATGAAGAAGAGATTGTATAGAGATCAGATGGCATACCAAAGTCGATTGGATAGACTAGAATATTCAAGTGAATCTTGGGAATGTCGATACAGCCGACTATCAAAAAAGCATAGAAATCCAGTATACCCCCCCCCTCTCTAAAATACATGGTTAAAAACCTACCCCCAATTTTTTTTTTAAAAACCATGTATAAAATTGAAATCCAGTATCTCCACACATAGAACCAAAAACTACATGGTTAAAGAAACCATGTAAATAATTGAAATCCAGTATCTCCACACTTATAAATTTATTATTCCCCCAAAAAATACATAGTTAAAAAACTAAGTTTATAATTGAAACCAATATGAAATACAAGCCCACATTTATCCACTAATTACATGAAATGGTTCTCATGTAACATTAAAATATTTCATGACCATCAATTGCTCTTATATATAATTTTTGGAATATAAATCTAGTATACCCCAAAAAATAACGTTTAAAAACTATGTATATTATAAATCTAGTATCCCCCCCTCAAAAATACATTTTTAAAAAACCTACCCCCAAAAAATAAATGGTTTTCGGTTAAAACCGTTTATATTTTAAATCTAGTATACCCCCAAAAAACATAGTTTAAAAACCATGCATATAGTTGAAATCTAGTATTTCCAAACTTAGAAACAAAAAATACAAGGTTAAAAACCCAAGTATATAATTGAAATCGGGTATCTCCACACTTATAAATCTAGTATACCACCAAAAAACATGGTTAAAAACTAAGATTATAATTTAAATCAATATGAAATGCATAGATACCTTCAACCACTAATTACATGGCACAGTTCTCAGGTAATAGTAAAATATTGCATGACCTTCAATTCCTCTTATCTGTTATTTTTGGAATATAAATCCAGTATACCCCCAAAAATACATTGTTAAAAAACCAAGTATACAATGGAAATCAATATGAAATGCATGTCCCCCTTCATCCACTAATTTCATAGTATGGTTCTCATGTAACGTTAAAATATTTCATAACCTTCAGTTCCTCTTATCTCTAATTTTTGGAATATAAATTATAAATAACATCAAATAATCCTAATTTGTTTTAAAAAAATTACTTTTGAAACATTTATTTTGAACTTAAAACTAGTTTAAAATTTATAACAATTAAATTATTTCTTTATTTAATGAAACTTTCTCACATGAAAACCATCCATTCAAGTATATTAATAATTATTAATTATAATTAAATAGAAGAACACTAAAAAAACAACATTCAATTACTAACACATGGAATTTTTTTCAAACATGTGTATTAAAAGTAATTACAACACAAATAAGACTTTTAATCAATTTGGGTTCTTCATCCATACCTGAGGGTCCATCTAGAATTGAAGAAACCTACATATCCCAACCACCTGGTTGTGTATGCATTTATGTTGATTGAGTATTACTAATAACAACCCTTCTGAGATGAAACACTCTATCCAGCTTATGTCTATCATTTCGAGAGGGCTTCACATGTTGATCCTTCTTGAAACAGTTACATTCCTAATGACCATGATCTGCACAGAAAGCACAGTTCTTGGCTCATCTTCAGTTCAAAAAATCATTTTTGATCAAATTTCATTCATTTCATAACATCGTAACTTTATCATATTCAACTCTCTACTAAAATTAATCTAAATCTATTGGGAGAAAGATTTTGTCAGCTAGAGTCAAGCCCAAATCAACATCTACCAGAAAAAAAGCATAGTGCTCAAAATCAGCCAGCTATATTTCTTTATCTAGATTCAATGGAAAACCAATTGAGATCACATGATCATATAGAATCCTTAGGTGCTACAATAACCAATTAAGTCGAAATATGTTGACCCACAATCGAATGGAAGGGTTACAAACCGCCATTGGATTGAAGTTTTTATCCCACTCTTGAAGATACAAGATGTTGGGCTTGAGGGAGACTGAGCCAAGACCCCATGCCCACAACATTAGTTCCTTTTTTGGGAAGAGTAGGTGAAAATATATTCTATCAATCAAGACACATCTCCATTTTCTAAATCCCCACATCGTCAAAATGTGCATGACCAATTTCCTTGATTTTTAAAACCTGGGTAATATTAATCGTGCAATGATCGAATGCTTTCCCATTTTGAGTCATTCTAAAACAACTTTAGAGTTAGCTTTGACATGGTAAATTTCCCTTTCTACAAATCACACTAGATTCAAATATATATCTCAAAGGAACTATTACTGCAAGCTATGGAGGATGAATCATCTAAACTATGATCACACTGAACCATCTTATGATCATCTAATCTAAATGATGCATATTTGTTCAAGTTAAACCACCCATGAATAAGAAAATATCCCACTATCATAGATCCACACTTAAGAACCTCATCGAAGAACCCTAAAGGATGCCATTAGAGTGAGTCAAGAGATCAACTCGCACATCCCCCATCTTTCTCTCTCTTATTTATAAAAAAATTATTATTTAGTTAAATGAATAACCATTTTTAAAATGTATCATTAATTATAGAAATGTATAATTGTAATAAAAAAACATTATAAGTATACAAAAAGATAAATCTCAAGAGTAAAAAATAATACAAGAATAATTAAAATATGTATATATTATTAATTATGTAAAAAATTAATAATTGTATTTAAATATAAATGTATAGAACTTTTATAATTAAAAATATTATTACCAACTGCATTAGAAATATAAATATAAATGTTTTTAAATTTTTAGGGAAGAAACCTCTTTAAGAATATATTTTTTTAAACTACATTATAAATATAAATGTATAGAATTTTTTCACAATATAATATTAATTATAAAAATATGTAATTAAAAGATAAAAGCTTGATAATTGTTTTTAAATAGATTCATAAATTCTAATATGTAGATAAATTATTATTATGAATAGAATATGAATATATTGTATTAATTTTGTAAAAGTATTTTTAATTATCCATTGAATTTTATGATTATTATTTGTGATTAAAAATATTATTATTTTAACAAATGAATAAATATTTTTTAGAAATATATCATTAATTTTATTAATGTATAATTATATTAAAATATAATTATTTTTATACATTCAAAAATATGTAAAATATGAATTACTCTTTACTAAAATATGAAAATTAAATAATAATTTTAGTATTATAATATTATATTAATGTCAGATTACATACGTCGCCCCGGAACATGATGCAAATAAAGGAAATAAATATGTAGGTTTGGGGACTTGACCCCATGATGTAGCCCTCACCTAACTAAAACTCCTACCACCCCACCACCAATGATGGAGCATTATTAAATTATATAAAAAAATTAATTATAATGGTTTTTAAAATTCAAAATATAAGTTCATTTATAAAGGCATTTAAAGATTTCAAGATTTTTTTTAAATGGATGATATATATATATATATATATAATTATCATTATTCACATATAATTATGTGTGCATGCATGGGAGTGTGTCTATGGAACCCAAGGACACACGCTTGTGTCATAGGTGAACTCAACACATATGTGGGTATATCCAACTATATACAGTGCATAAAATATTAATTTTATTATAATTTCTATAAAAAATGAACTAAAATTAATTAATAATATATATAAAATATTAAATTTATTAATGATGTTATATAAATAATAACAATGACTAATTATATAATTATATATAATATTAGTAGAAGTATACATAAAAAATATTAATAATTAAAAACAGTATTTAAATATTATTAGTTATATTTTATTAAATATTTTTAATTATATAAATTAATAAATATTTTATTCTAAATAAATATGAATACTTATATTTATATCAAAAATTTTCAATTAATTTTTCAAATTATAATAGATATCAAATTTATGATTATTAATTTTTTAAAATCAATTCATTATTCTTAATATTAAAATTATAATTATTAAAATTTTCATATATATATATATATATATATATTAATTAAATTTTTATTGTAAATTAATATTTTATAGTTGATTGCATCATTAATTATCATTATAAATTATTCTTATTATTATCAATTTTTATGTCACACTATTTCTTCATGAAAAACTCCTTCTTGTTATGTAACTTTTCTTCTCAAAACATTCACGTAGAAATTCACCTACTTCATAGAAACTCACCTTCTTCTAGAAACTCAAAGGAGCCACTGCCAAACTACCATCATCGAAGAGCAACAACCCTCACAACCAGCGCAACAGGGCACTGGCGAAGCACCCTAGAAATAGAGAGAGGGATACACAGTTCGATTTTTTGTATATATACCCACATAAACCACCCCACATCCAACATCCAATATCTCCTGAGAATCCCATTAAGGTTGTTGGACATGGATCTCTAGATCTACCTGGATGAGGATGAGAAGGATGTGTGGTTGGGAATTTTCAAAACCAATATGTTGTTCATCCATTATTTCAATCGTAAAGGTGACCTCTCCTACTGTATTCATGCCAACTACTTCGCTGACCTCTTGGATGATAAGTTCCAAGCCTTCTACCTAGGCTAAGTCCCATCACCATCTCTCTATCACCTTGCTCACTATCTGGAGGTGGCTGCAAATACCAGTAATGACAGTGTGTGAGCACAGAACGGAGGTCGTCGATGGTTTCCAAAGAGGACGCCTGCTAGTCATCTCAAGTTTCGTCCATCACCTGTTATGGGTAATCATCCTCTTCAGTTATTCCCTAGTGTTGGATGACATAGTCAAAATCCCATACCATGTTGACACCTTTGCGGCAGTCATTTTTGGATGTTTCATCGATGAGCTACTGCTCTGAGAGTGACTTTATTGGACAAGTTTTCTATTTGGGTTATCCCTTCCACAACAGCCACTAAAGAAAATACCCTACAAAATCTTAAAAAAACATGTGTACATGAGATCATGTGGTATCCATGGAAGGATCCAAAAAATCAAAACCAGGGTATAAGGGTCAAACACCCGTGCATCTCCACAAAAGATGAAGGATGAGTGTCAAACGATCAATGAATAAAGCTTAGAGTAGTAAAGGCAACATAGGTGAATGACCACAATGATAACACCTATCATAGTGGAGTAACTCCTTTATTAATTTTAATTGCCCATTTTGATCAAAGCATATTGAAATTCTTTGAAACAATCAATTTTTGGGTTTTCCATATTAAAATTAATACCGGACCAAGCAAGCTTTTTCCCAAGACAAATTTTTAAAATATTTCTCTTTATGTACGGGTGCTTAACGGATTGGAATGAACGAGATCAGATCAGAGTCCACATTTTTTGGGTCTAAAATTATAAATACATTTAAACCCATGGGTTCAAAAAAACCAGTCCACATGAAAACCTCACCAGAACAACCACATAATATTAAAAAATTGAAGAAATAAAAAAACATGTATGTTTAAAACCACACATATATTAACTGAAAAAAAACTATAAAGAATTTCATACAAGTCATTGGATCATATAAAACTGAATTCTTATATGTATATAAATTCAGCTTAAATAATCGATTTTTTTAAAAGTAAAAAACTGTACACTTTCTTACCTTTTAAACCAATTCAAAAAAAATCTAAAAAGGCATTAAATATTCTAAAAATATATAATTAAACCTTTCAATAACATCATCAAAAGTGGTTTAGATAGAGAAATAAATCCTCTAAGATCATTACATGAATAAATATAAAATTTCCACATAAATTTGTGTCAAAAAAAGATTTAAACAACTATAATGATCTCCCATTAATTTTTGAAATGTGAGTTCTAAACATAGACAAACTATGTCTTCTATTAAAAATAAAAATTGCACTTTTTATACCCATTAAAAACAATATTAAAAAATTCAAAAAAAGTCTTAAAATATATAATAATGATACATAGAAACTTTTTTGTACCATTTCAAAAATTAAATAGAAGTAAGATAATAAATATATTAATGAAACCAAAACATATCAATAATAATAAAACCTTGAGCAAATTTTAAATCTAACCCAATTGAAACTACAGGATTTTTAAAAAAACCAGTTTTTAACCCCTTAGAAGATCATCTTAACTCATATAAACCGCATATTGTAGGCCCAATTCCTCTATAAAATTCTATTCCAAATAAAAAATAATATTATTATTGTGAAAACGACATTGAAACTCAATAAATTGAATATTAGAATGACACAAATAATTTTTAAAACAGTAGACAAAAAAATTTACTAGCATGTATACTAATAGAAATTAAAGAAAATATTTGAAAATTTAATGCAAGAAATATTTTCTATAACTAAATGAAATATATATATTTTTAAATAATAATCCAAATTTTTACAAAAAAAATATTACTTTTTAATTTAATAAATAAATAAATAATTGATTTTAAAACCTTATAGAATCTACTCAGCTTAAGTAAACCTCACATTGTTAGGCCCAATGCCTCTATACATTTACATACCAAATAAAAAATAATATGAATCCTGTGAAATGAACATTGAAACTCAATAAATTCTGAATTATCATCACATACATGCTTTTAAAAATCGTAGATAAAAATATTAACTAAAATGTAAAGAAAATTAAATTCAAAATGTTGTTTAAAAAATTAATGTACTTAAAAATAAATTCAATTTATATTTTTTAATAATAATCCACATTTTTTTAAAATATTATTAATTTTAAATTTAATGAATAAGAAAATAATAGCTTTCCTTAGAGAATCTACTGAACTCAAGTAAACCTCACATTATAAGACGTGATGAATTTATACATTTATATACTAAATAAAAAATAATACGAATCATGTGAAATGAACAATGAAACTCAATAAAGTCAAAATTAGCATCCCACAAATGATTATCAAAATAAGAGATGAAAAAATTAACTAACATGTATGATAAAGTAAATTTAAAATTGTCATTAAAAATAATGGAATAAATATTGTATAAAACTAGATGAAATCTATATTTTTTTAATAATAATCCACATTTTAAAAAAAAACATTACTACTTATGAATTTAATAAATAAATAAATAAATAAATGAAAATTGTATGAATGATTACTAAGATTACATATTATGTAATTCAAAAATTGATTATTTGGAAAGCTGATAAATCAATCAACAAATATAATCATCAAATTAATTAATAATAAAATAAATGAAATATAAATGTTTAATTAATTACCTGTGTATAAATCAAAAAATATGATTTCTTTATGTTTAACCCTTCATCCACTAATTACATGGCATGGTTCTCATGTAACATTAAGATATTGCATGACCTTTAATTCCTCTTTCTATACTTTTTGGAATATTGATTCCAAAGAACATAAAATCATCCTTTTTTTTGTTGTAAACAATGTGTCACTTTTGTAACATGTATTTTGAACCTAGTACTAGTTCAATAATCATCACATTTAAATTTTTTCTTTATATAAACAAACTGCTTCAAATCAAAAACAACCTTGCCAATATATAAATAATGCTTTAGAATAATTCAATGGAAGAAACCCAGAACACTGAATGTCAATTTCTGACACATTGAATTTTTATCAAACAAGTGTATTGACAACAATTACAACACAAATAATAATGTTAATCAATTTGGGTTATCTCCATCACCCTACTCAATATCTGGAGGTGGATTCTAGTGGCAACATGCCAGAAAATGTTGATTGGAGGGAATGTGGTGCTATCACCCCCATTTCTTAGCCACTGAATATCTATATGAATGTTCAATTCAGATTTTTTGTTAATTAATTTCATAATGTGTTATTTCATTTGTGTAAATGATGATTTGGTACTGCAAAAATCAATTTTAACAATGCCATAAAAATTCATCAATGGTGATAAAAATTTGTGTTGATATAAGCTTCTATAAAGGGGGTCCCTTATCAGCACTAAAAAAAGCGTTGATAAATATGAGACTTTATCAGTTCTAGTTTAGAACTGATAAATATCATGGTGATGAAGTGTGGTGTTAGTATTAACACACTACAACAACAAATATATCCACCAAATAACAACACAATCAAAAAATATAGGATTTGAAAAATTAATAAATTTATTTAACTAAAAATTACAACACAATTAATAAAAAAATATATTATATACATTTCAAACAATATTTTTTAAAATTACATTAAAAGGTATAATTTATCACAAACATTCAAAAACATCAATGGTTTAATTTTTTTAGCACCCAAATCCCTCTAAAAAATCCCGATCAGGGTACCAATTGTCGAACAACCCACCCCAACTCGAGCCAAATAATACACATGTATAAGAAAAACATTATTAAGTTATTAATGGTATAAAGTAATAACATAAACATATATATGAAATAATACATAAATAAAATATCAATTTTAAACTGAAAACATACACTTTGTGTCTTACCGGTCACACTGTGTAACAAATTGAGGTGAGGGTGATTCCTACATGTAATAAAGGACTTATGTATTGTTGTACTAAATTATTAAAACAGTATGGAAGAATTTTCTTAGGTTTGAGTATGTCAGTTCTTTTTTTACTAAAATTTCATTTCAAAAATAAAACACATACTTTGAGTCATACCGGTCACATCGTGTGTTGGGTTAATGTGAGATTGGTTCCTAAAAATCCTAAATTTTATATGAATTGTTTTGATAAATTATCAAGACAATTAGAGTTTTTTTCTTAGTTTTCAATGAATGATAAATGTTTTTAACAAAATTGTGAGTTTTAAACAAATAAGGGACACTTTGAGTCATATAAGACACACTGTCTATCGGATTGACATGAATTTGACTCCTACTAGTCATCAATGACTTATGGATTATTATCCTAAAGTATCAAAACAATATGAATTTTTTTCTCATTTTTGAGTATGTAACATGTGTTTTCAACTAAAATTACAATTTCAAACTAAAATCATGCACTTTGAGTCCTACCAGACAAACTATGCATCAGATTGAGGTTCATATGATTTTTACTCATCAAAAAATGACTTATGTATCATTATAATAAAATATAAAAATAATCAAAATGTGTATTCTTTGTTTTGAGTATGTCAAAATACATTTTTTATTAAAATGGAAATTTTAAATAAAAAGACACACTTACAATCATACCGGTCACACCATGTATCAAATCAAGGTGAGGTTAATTCTTACACATTAAAAATGACTTACGGATATTTTTCATAGAGTATCAATACAATCTGAATTCATTTTCTCAATTTTGATTATGACACTTTTTTTACTAAAATGACATTTTAAATTGAAAACACACACTTTGATTCATATTGATCGCATCACTTATTGGTTTGATGTGAGACTAACTCCTACACATCAAAAATGACTTATGAATCATTACAAAAAATTATCAACATAATCCGAGAATTTTTTCTAAGTTTTCAATGAGTGACACAAGTTTTCAACTAAAATGTCACTTTCGAACAAATAAAAGACACTTTGGGTCATACCAGAAACACTGTGTATCAGAATGAGGGGCAAAAGATTATTACACATCAAAAATGACATATTAATTGTTTTATTAAACCAAAAAACAATACAAATTAATTTTCATAATTCTGAGTACGTAAGTTGTTTTTTTTTACAAAAATGTCATTTTAATCTTAAAACACAAACTCTGAGTCATACCAGTCATATCGTGTGTCAGTTTGACATGATATTGATTCTTACATGATACAAAAGTACTATGAATAATTTTACTAAATTATTAATAATATCATATCATTTTTTCTCAATTTTCAATGATTGACACACATTTTGAACAAAATTTTCAATTTTAACCTGATAACAAAAACTTTATGTCATACCAGAAACACTATGTATTAGATTGAGATACAGTTAATTCCTACACATTATAAATGACTTATGAATCGTTTTCATAGAGTATAAAAATAATCTAAATGTGTTTCATCATTTTTGATTTTGTGACATGTGTTTTCAACTAAAATGTCAATTTTAAATTTAAAACATGCACTTTTAGTCATACCAAACAAACTATGAATCGGATTGAGGTGAAACTAATTTATACTCATCAAAAATGGCCTATGGATTATTTTCCTAAAGTATCAAAACAATCCGAATGTTTGTTCCTTATTTCAAGTATGTCAATTTACTTATTTAATAAAATTTGTGTTTAAAATAAACAGACATAGTTGGAGTCATACTGGTCACAACGTGCATTAGATTAATGTGAATCTAATTCCTACACAAAAAAACAACATATGGATTGTTTTAATAAAGTATAAAAATAATATGAATGCAGTTACCCAATTTTGAGCACGTCACTTGTTTTTTTTTTACTAAAATGTCATTTTAAACAAAAAACACTCACTTTGTGTCATACTAATCACATTATGTATCAATTTGATGTTACACTAATTTATATATGTCACTAAGGAATTATGAATTGTTTTCATAAATTATTATGACAATATGATACCATTTAATCTATTTTTAGTGAGTGAAACATGTTTTCAAATAAAATGTCAATTTTAAACTAATAGCAGACACTTTGAATCATACCCAACATGCCATGTATCAGATTTATATGATTATGATTTCTACACATAAAAAATTAATTACGTATTATTGTACTGAAGTTTCAAAAAAATATGCATGTGTTTTCTTAGTTTTGAGTATGTCACTTGTGTTTCTTACTAAAAGGTCATTTTAAACTGAAAACAAAAACTTTGAGTCATACTGGTAACATCACATGTTTCTTTTATGTGAGACAGATTCCTATACATAAAAAATGACTTATGAACCAATTTCCTAAATTATAAAGACAATATGAGAGTTTTTTCTAGTTTTTTAGTGAGTGACATGAGTTTTGATCTAAAATGTCAATTTTTAATTGATAACACACACTTTGAGTCATTCCGGACACACAATGTATTAGATTGAGGTGAATATATTTCTTAAAAATCAAAAATGACTTATAGATCATTATCCAAAATTATCAAAATAATCCAAATGTGTTTTTTTCATTTTGAGTATGTCACTTTTACTTTTTACTAAAATGTAAATTTTAAATAAAAAGGTATACTTAGATTCATACTAATCCCATTGTGCGTTAGATTGAGGTGTGACTGATTACAACACATAAAAAATTACTTTTGAATCATTTTATTAAAGTATCAAAACAATATGAATGTGTTTGCTCAGTTTTGAGTATTTTACTTTTGTTTTTTACTAAAATGTCATTTCAAACTAAAAACAGACACTTTGAGTTATAATGACCAAATCATATTTCTTTTTTTTTTTGAAAATTATTCCTACAAATCAAAAATTACTTATGAATTGTTTTCATAAATCTCTAATACAATTCAAGCGTTGTTCCTCTGTTTTTTGTGAGTGACACACATTTTTAACAAAAATGTCAATTTTAAACTGCAAATAGACACTTTGACACATATAGGGACAACCTAGTATCTGATTGAGGTGTGTCTGATTACTATACATCATAAACTAATTATGGAGTATTTTCCTAAAGTATAAAAATAATCTGAATGTGTTTTCTCAGTTTTCAGAATGTCACTTTTCATTTTTATGTAAATGAAAATTTTAAATAAAAATACACACTGGAAGTCATATCATTCACATTTTGGGTCATATTGAGTTGAGGTTAATTTCCACACATCAAAAAATTACATATGGATAATTTTTATAAAGTATGAAAACAATATGAATGTGTGTTCTTGGTTTTGAGTCTGTCACGTGTGGTTTTTACTAAAATGTCATTTTAAATTGAAAATAGACACTTATAGTAATAGTGGTCACACCATGCATTGGATTTAAATGAGGATGATTCTTAAACACCACAAATAAAATTAGGATCATTTTTATAAATTATCAACACAATAAAAATCCTTTTTCTTGATTTTGTGTATGTCACTTCTGTTGTTTTACTAAAATATCAATTTTAATTGACAACATGCACTTTGAGTAATACCAGTCACATCTTGTGTGGGTTTGAAATACGATTGATTCATATACCTCATAAATAACTCATGAATTATTATAATAAATTATCAAGACAGTCTGAACATGTTTTCTCAATTTTTAGTGAGTGAAAAATGTTTTTAACTAAAATGAAAATTTTAAACTGATGGTGGGAACTTTGAGTCATACAAGGACCTCCATGTATTAAATAGAGGTGTTGATGATTATTACACATAAAAATTACTTATGGACTTTTTACCTAAAGTATCAAAACAATCCAAATGATTTTTATCATTTTTATGTATGTGTCATGTGTTTTCAACTAAAATGTCAATTTTAAAGTGAGGACACAAACTTTGAGCCATACTGGACGCAACATGTATTATATTAAAGTGTGGTTGATTCCTACATGTCACAAATTACTTAGTGTTAATTTTCATAATGTTTCAAATATAAACAATAATTAACTTAACTAAAAAAATACATAAAAATATTTGAAAATAAACAAAATAAGTATTAGGTCTCTTTATGATGTCTGTATACATTCTGACACTGGGCATGGCACCCATTTTCTTATAATTTTTTTTTCTTATTAATATAAGGACTATCAAACTTCCTAAATTTACTAAAAAAATATAAATTGTCAATGTATTATTAAATATTTTAAATTATGTTTTAATTATCTTTTAAAATACCTTTTTGGGGATGCTAGTTTTTCGATGGGATACATTATTTTTCATAAATTTAAAAACATAATAAGAAAAATTTGTTCTATTGATTTATTCTAGAAACTTTAGAAACATTGGTAAAAATAAATAATTTATTTTGATAAATGTTTTTATAGTTAAATATTATTATATATACACTAATACTTATCTACTTGTAGAATTTGATAGGCGCCTTGTATTCAAGGACTGTCCACATTCCATGATTTAGATGATATTTGAACACAACCTATCATAACATAATTTTCATTAAAACATAATATAAAATAAATAACTTACATATTCTCTATAAAAAATTGCATTTAGTGTATTGATAATTGATCATAATCACCATGCATGGTTAGTTTTTTTTGTATCTATGCATTGAATCGAGAAAATAAATCTTTCAAGTATCCAAATTGACTATAATGAGTAACAAATGATTCTTAAAAATGGAATATTTAATGAAATAATTAAGAATATAATTGAAATGATTAAATTATAGAGTTTCACCATGACATCATAGGTATTAATAATAGTCTATCATCTATAATTTTATTTCAAACATTAAGGACCGTTTTTTTATATTTCTTCATATTACTTTAGTTCTATTGATAATAGTTTTGTATGAGTGTGTTGAGGAATAATGGGTCCAAATTTCCCTCTATTTTTCATTAATTTCTACACCAAAAATTCCAAAGACTTCGTATCCCTCAAAATATTTCCACCCCTATAGTGTTTTATTTATCACTTTCCTTCATGTTCCACCAAATTCCTTTGAAGGAATAGAAATGAAGATGCCACTTCTCAATCAGAGAATTAATCACGATGTTTTCATAGTAAAATAATTTTCCATATAATTAATCTATTGTTTTATATTTATTTTTAGTTTACTTTTTCTTAGTATTACTCACATAATAATTTTTTTCTTATACAGGTGGATTCTTTTGTTTGATTTGGGGTGGTATATGCTTCTCTCGTGCCTTTTTTTCATAAATTCTTCCACAAAATTCTTCTCCCTTGAACCCTTTTCACCCTTATAGCACTGAAATTTATCACTTTCATTCCAGTTCCCTATACTTCTTAATCACAAAGGTAATCTTGATTCTTTCATAGTAAAATAATTGTTTGCATAATTGATGTATTTTTTCATATTTATGTTTAATTTATTTCCTTTTATTATTACTCGTATAATAATTTTTTTATTATATAGGTGTATTATTATGTTCGAGTTGGGGTGGTCTGTTTGAAGCATCTCATGCTATGTGTAAGATCCCGACCTTTTATAGAGATGTCTTAGGCTCGTTTACGGTAAATCTTTTGTTTAGTATAGATTACATTTCATTTGGGTTTTAACTTGGGATGTGTTTGGGAGAATTTTTGAGAAAACAAGATGAAATAGTGCATTGCACGATTGGGTCATTATTTACAGTAACTGTGCACCACAGCCCAGAAAATAGTGCTACAATGGACAGAGTGGAATTGTACAATTTTTGTGTGATCTTAAAAACTCTACACCCTCTTAGTTGTAACCATACACCCCTATAGAATAGGTTTATAGTTTAGGTGCACGGTTAGGGGAAACCTTGTGCCCCTTCCCAACAAACCATGTTTGATTTTTTAACTCACCTAAAAAATATATTTTTAATTACCTAAACCCCCTTTTTATCCAAAATTGACCCACATTAAAACCATTATGATTTCACATGATTTTGGAGCCTCTAAGACAAATTCCAATCCTTCCCAACCTCTATTTTTCATCATTCTAATCTTGGATCAATGGTCTTAGTGTCTCTCGGTAAGTGATTTATATACCACATAGTTTCTCATTGGTGGTGGCCTACTGAGTTTTACTCACACCCTACTTCGGATGATTGATTATTACCTAAATAGAATTTATTTTTTCTAGATAAGTTGAGGGAAAATTCTATGTATTAGATGGTTGATTTGGGATGGAGAAAGGATGAGGGAACAATATATGGTTTAGGAACATCTTTTTAGTTTTAAATATCTTTAATTTTGGGTTTTAATTTTGACACTATGAACATACTTTAGTGTTTCATGTCTAGTATTTAGTTTTGATGTTGGATTTCCTATTTAGGTTATCATAAGATATTGGCGTTTCTAATTTTTTAGTATTTTTATATAGTAATTTTCATTTATTTGCACTATTTTAATACTTTTATATAGAGGTTATAGTTTCTCCATGATTGACATTAGACCTCGCTACAATTCAGTAGCCTCTAGAATATGGGGAGGCATTCTTGAGGTCATCTGACCAACCACCTCGGGGCACCAGTGAGTGGAATCCAGGTCGGGACATTACAAAGTGGTATCAAAGGTCTTGGTTTCATTTATTTTCTTTTTTATTACTATTTGGGAAAGGTATATAGTAGAATAAGATGATTCATCCCATGGTAATGAGATCATTCATAGGAGTTGCAAAACCATGTATGGGGAAAACCCAAGTACCCAGGGTGGGTTGTTGTTATTGCATTTTTCTATTATAGTTTCATATTATTTCACTTTGGGTGACACACTTGTTTTGTGATGTGATTATTGTTGATTATACTTCTTGTTATTTTACTCATGACCTAGTAAGTCATGAGAGTTGAAAAATCATGCATCGTTCTAGGCACTCAGGACCATTTTTTGACAAGTACAATTTTAAGAACACATGGAAAACAGTTTTTGGTTAATTGGTTGAACTTAAACTATTTTTCCTTTCTTGTGAAATTGAATTGAAAAATTGTGCCTGATATAAATTGAGAAATATTTTAAAATGATGAAAATTGTGAATAAATGGGTTTCTAATAAAAAAATTAATTTGAGAATGATAATTCCATTTTATAACTAAGACCTAGGTGTATGATAGTTAAGGGTAGTGAGAGGACCTCAGTTTTGATCTCATGGAAAGGTTTAGGAAAAAAACTTGTTGCGACTTTTTTTGATTTTTCTATTATATTTTTGTGATAAATTTCTGTTTTGAGTCATAAGACATGTGTTTTGGATTTAAGAGATATACCTCCATGATGACACTTTTTGATAGGCTGATTAGAGGATATGGCTGGATATGTTCCTCTAGTAGTAGAACCTAAGGCATTGATAGTGCCGATTAAAATAAATGGGAGAGCTATTCAGAGAGAACTTAAATCACTTCATTCAAATGATGGAAATAGACTTGAGTGGGTTGAAAAAATAATGCCTGATCTGATAATGGAGTTCCAGTTATAGCACCCTCTAACTTTTACAGAAAAGGGAGGACCTAAAAGAGATGGGTTCTGGATTGATTCGATCAAGACTACAGTTGACCACTGGGAGACTACTTCTGAGAAGAGAGTCTAGATGGAATTTTATATGTTACATGTTCGAGATAATCATTACTAGGACATCAAAAATCATGGAAGAGAGTTTTATGGCATGCTATTGAATGAATTTTTGGATAAGTTCTTAGATCACTTTTATCCAGAGACGTTGAGATAGTAAAAAAAGCTATGTTCATGAGGATGACTCATGGGAACATGTCCAGGATGAGGATATTATGCTAAGTTCATGAGGATGACTACTATGCTAGACGTTTTACTGAATTATAGTGCTTTGATCCAACAATGGTAGTAGATGAGGAAGATTTAGAAAAACATTTTCCAAATGAGATTAAATTTGAAATTGAGTCCCATGGGAATGTCTTCAGGTTGAATAAATTCTCAGAAGTAGTGAATCATGCTCTCATTTATAAGGGGAACATAAAGGAGGATTCCATTGGATGATATATGGTTTTTGATATATGACCAAGAGGTATGTCTTCAGAGAGTAAAAATCATTCCTATGATAGTTATATCTTGGGGGATAACAAAAAGACTGGTTGGGGGATGGATTAGTTAACTAGGATATTACTTGTGTGCTTTTCCACCAACATGGTAGGCCTTGACACATTTATAGATATTGTCCATGACCACTAGTGGAATGTTGATCTTGGGGTAAAATAGGACATCTACATATGTTCTATAGGAACCTGTAGGAAACATATAGTGGTGGGTATCTATATAGGACAAGTGTGTGGGGAGGGTGTCTTCTACACAATACCAGTCTAGAAGTTGGAGTTTTATTGGTCATGGTTGTAGAGGCAGTGGATGTGGATCTTTGAGGAAAGACCACTCATATTAGTAGAGTGGTTTAGAAAAGTATGAGCAGGTTGCATCATAGGGAAGTGGATAAGGAAAGTTACATGCTATTCAGTCTACACTTGTGGATAGTGAAGACAGACCATTAATAGGTCTAAGTGTTATTCTTCTAGATTCTATACTTTTTATTTCCTTATTTTATAATGGTGCCTATCATTATTTTATCTCTTCACAACTATTAAATGGTTTGATCCTGGAGTTTGATGTCATGAATGGGGTGTTGATGATAGACACACCTCTAGGAGTATGGTCAATATAAATTTTCTTATGAAAGGGGGGTTCTATCAACATGTCTGTCTTTAACCTAATTTTTGGTATGGACTGGCTAGTATCATATCGATACCATAATGATTGTTAGAGTAGAGTGACCTTTATGTCTACTAAGGGTGACTAGTACATTCAATATGGATAATGGGATATCTAGGAAGGAAGATTATGACCAATTACTCGGCAAGTGGGTGTTCTGGCATCCTAGGTTTCTAGTTTATTACTGGATGATGGATGACTAAAGCTTGATATCCTTCCAGCCATAGTGGAATAGTCTTATGATGTGTTTCCAAAATAATTCTCAGGTATTCCACCTAAGAGAGATGTGTAATTAACTATTGAGATCATGTTTGGGGTTATTCCAATTTCTAGTCAACTCTAGATAATGGAACTAACAGATCTTCAAGAGCTCACGACTCCACTGGAGGAGTTAGAGGATAAGGTATTTATCCATCTGAGTACATCTCCTTGGGGTTCACCAATGTTGTTTTTAGATAAGGATAATGGGAATATATTCTTGTGTGTTTATTAATAGAAGTTGAACTGAATGACTTTGAAGAATTGGTATCCTCTTATGTGTATTGAAAAATCTATTCGACCAGTTGAGGGGAGCTTGCATCTTTTCAAATATTGACATGATATTAGGGTATAATTAGTTGTGAGTTTAAACTTCTGATATACCAAGGATTTCTTTCAGAAGTAGGTATTGCCTATATGAGTTTGTGCTTATGTTGTTTGGGTTAACAAATGCACCAGTAGTGTTTATGTATAATATAAATATAATTTTTCAATAAGTACCATCTCAATATGTAGTATTGTTTATGGAATACATATTGGTGTACTCCAAGACTCCTGATGATCATTCCCAACATCATAACATTGTCATGAGTACACTAAGAGAGCATCGGATATACACTAATCTATTTATGTTTCATTTTTTTATTGATTTGGTACACTTCATGGGGCACATCATCTCAAAGAAAGGTGTTTCAATGGACCTAGAGATGGTTCGGCAAGTTGTTCCGTGGGAGCATCCTAAGAACATATTTGATGTTTGTACCTTTCTGAGGTAAGATATAAATTATTAGAGATTCATTTAGAACATTTCACATTTGTGAGATCCCTTTTCAGGAAGGACCAAGAAAGGGATAATAAAGTTTGAATGGTCAAAAGCATGTGATAATTCCTTCTAGGAGTTGAGGAAGCATTTCACATTGCCATCGATCTTGATCCTACCTGAGTCAGGTGAGGAGTATACGGTGTATTTTGATTCTTCTATAGTTGGACATGGAGTAGTGTTCATGTAGGTAGATTGAGTTGTGGTGTATGGTTCCTTACAGTTGGGGCCACAAAAATAGAACTACCCAATGCATGACCATGAGTTGGTAGTAGTGGTTTAGGATCTGAAGTGTTGGCAATAATATCTATTGGGTGAGAAGTTTATAGTGTATACCGATCACAAGATCTTGAGGTATATCTTATCATAGGGTGATTTGAATCTTCAAAAATAGAGTTGATTGGTGTATATACAGTCTTTTAGTTTTGAGCTCGCATATATGCTTAGAAAGAAGAATAATGTTGTTGATGCTTTGTGTAGGAAAACTCAGACTCAGGCAGTTTAGGGGTCTAGTGTTGAATGGCAGGAGATGAATTTATGGGCTGAGATACATTTTTTGGTTTAGAAGAGTCAGGTTAAAATTACTCTCATATCAATTTCAGTGGATTCTACACCCTTGAGGTGCATCAGAGACAAACAATATGAGGACCTAGAATTTTGGACCTTGAGAGAAAGCCTTGATGGTATGGAGACACCTTCAGACTAGAAAATAGATGAGGATGAGATCATCTATGTCATGGATCGGGTTCTTGTTCCTATGATCATGTGGGGGAGTTGATGTATGAGTTTAATGCCTTTAATTTGGAAGTACATCTAGGTTCGATCAAAATGTATCATGACCAACATCGACAGTGTTAGTGGTAGGGCATGAAATGGGAGATAGTTGCATTTGTGACATGATGCTACACCTATCAGTAGGTGAAGACCAATCATTAATGACCAAGAGGATCGGTAGGTCGTTACCCATTCCGTAATGGAAGTAGTGAAACATGACCATGGATTTTTTTATGTATCTCCTAATGATACCTTGGAGGAATGATGTTATTTGGGTGGTTATGCATAATTTAAAAAACATAGCGCACCTATTTCTCAGACTGTGATTCATCTTTCACCTTATGCTTCTAGAATGGATTATAGAAGGGATTCGATACATAAGTATAGTTGAGTACAACTTTCCACCCATAGATAGATGTGAAGTCAGAGAATACTATACTTGTGCTCAAGGATATGTTGTGATCTTGTGTTCTTGACTTTGGTTGGTCATGGGAGAAGAAATTGGATCTGGTGGAGTTAAGCTATAATAATACTTATTAGGAAACTATTAAGATGGAACCATATGACTCTCTTTTTGTTAGGCCATAGAGATCACCACTATACTGGATGGAGGTGGGTGAGTCAGATTTGTCGGAGTTGAATCTCGTGCAGGAGACGTTAGAGTTAGTGTAGCCAATTCAGAAGTGTATGGCTAAAAATAAAAGTATAAAAAAGTTGTAGGCTGATAGACATCGATAAACCCTAAAATTTATAGAGGTTGATCATTTATTCCTTCATGTGTCACCAAGATTGAGTCACGACTAGATATAGATACAGGGTAAGTTAGTGCCCAGTTTCATCGAACCACATGAAGTTGTAGAGAGACTCAATTCGGTGGCATACCGATTGGATCTTCGATAGAAATAAAGTGATATACATGATGACTTCTATGTATCACAACTACAATAATATCTCCCTAACCCTTATCATGTGATTCATGTGGATGATATAGAACTTAAGATAGATTCATTTTAGGATAAGTATATGTTGTGTGTGTTAGATTGTAGTGAGAAGGTGTTGGGGGGAAATACTATATTGATAGGTCATGTATTATGGAAATGTGGGTGTGTACAAGAAGAAAATAGGAAATATAATAATATACGAGGGCTAAGTGGCCTGATCTTTTTGACTTTTAATATTAGAGAATCTTGGGAGTGCATCTTAAGGATGAGATTTTATAAGGTGGGGATATTGTAAGATCCTAAGATATTCGGGAGATTTATCGTTCATGTTTATAGGCTTACTTTTTTTTATAATTGACTACTTTTCATTTGGGTTTTAACTTGGGGTTTTATTGGATAATTTTTGAGAAAATGGATGAAATAGGGAAGTGCATAGTGGGCACATGGTTTACCCTGACCATGTGCCCCAACCCTGGAAACCATGAAACCCTGGACAGAGAGTAATTTCATAGTTGGTGCATAGTTTTTCAAGTTTTGATCCCTATTAGGAGTAATCATGAACCCATATATAATAATAGCATGGTTTAGGTTCACGTTTAGGAGAAACGGTGTACCCCTTCCAAGAAAACCATGCTAGACTATTTAAATTACACAAAAATTATATTTTCAATTACATGAACCCCCGTTTTAATCCCTAATCAACCTCATCCATATAATTATGATTTCTCATGATTTTGGAGCCTCCCGAATAGATTCCAAGCATTGTCAACCTCCATTTTTCATCATTTTAAGCTCAGATTAATGGTTTTCATCTCTCCCAGTATATGATTTATATCACTCTAAGTTTCTCATTCTTCCCTATTTCTCCTCCCATGCTAGAAAGGGATTGTTCTTTCTATTTTGATTAGATATAGATCTAGGATTGTATATATGGATCTACATTTTAGATACCATGATTTATTTTCTCTTGATTTAGGTTTTTAGATTCAGATCTCATTATACATCTTTTAGCCACTTATTTTTTGGTAATTTCTGTTGGGAACTTATTCTTCGATGAACTAAGGAAGGTGGTATTATATAAAAATTCTATAGTCACAATTTTGATTATGTGCACTACTGAAAAATAGGCTTATACCCACGGTTTTGGAAAACGGCCACCTATACCCATGGTTGTGCCAATAACTGTGGGTATAGTTTTATTTTAAGACCTATACCCACAGTTTTGGAGAAAAACGTGGGTATAGGGTGCTTTCCGAAGATCTATACTGATGGTTTTTAAAACCCGTCGGTATTGCTGGTTTTTTTTAAGACCTATACCCACGGTTCTCGAAAACCGTGGGTATAGCTTTCCCGCGTTATGGCAGGGAAATAAAATTAGGTGGGACACGGAAAATATTTGGCAGTAAGTCAATTTTTTCCCGATTTAGATTAATATATTTATATAGATATAAATATAAACTTTCAAAAGTTATGTAGCTGGGTTGGTCTGTCGGTTAGACGCATTCCTTAATCACCTTGCAAGTTGTGAGTTCGAAACCTAGTGGATGTTTTTTTTAATTTAAATACCAAATATTAATATATATATATATATATATATATATAAGAATATATATCTTTATATAATATATAAAAGTTCCAGCCCACTTTGTCGCACTGTTGCGAGAGTTAGCGCAAGTCGCAGATTCGAAACCCAGCGTGGGAACCTTTTTTGAATTTATATATCAAAAATTAATATACCGTGGAATTGAGATATTTAATTCTGAAAATTTATTATGGGATATTGATATATGAATTAAATTTTCAACCGTGGGGTCTGTTGTGTGCGACGGTGGAACACTGTGGCATTGAGATATTTAATTCTGAAAATTAATTATGGGATATTGATATATGAATTAAATAATTACTTGTTGAGATAATTATTGGACATTGAGATTATAGATTAAAATAATTAATTGATGAATTAATTATAGAATTACTTTTGGTTGTGAATTTGGGTTAATAAATCATTGTATTAATTAATCGAATCAATGTGATCAATTAATTGATGAATCTATTAAAGGTGTTTTTGTTATTAATTAATTACTGAATTAATTAATGTGACAAGTTTGATACATGTGATATATGTGATTTATTAATAAATAGGGTGTGGGAAACTTACTAATTCTTCAAAATCCCACAGTTTGATAAACATGGTGTTCTATTCCCTCATGCATGCACATGGTATAGGATAGAGACTAATGATCCAAAATCCCAAGAGGTGTGAGTGAGGGACTGATGCTCCAAAAACTCATGGGGTGTATGACATGGTGTTTTTCACCCAAAAATATAGTATTAGACTATGATTAAAATTGTCTATAAATATGATTTAAAATGAATGGATAATGAAAGAACATTTTTTAAGTGAATTATTAAATGAAAATTTGAAATGGTTTAGACTCCATCATGGGCCGAGGTTGGTATCATGGTTCTATTATGATCAGGAACCTGGTGGATTATATAGTTAATTAATGAATAAATGATAAATGTTATAACTAATTATATAGGCATTGTACTTTATTCTTTATGAAACTGAATACACTATTTTGACAGAATATTGTTTAAACACAATTGTTGGGGGCCTTCCAAGTTATACTCACATCCTACTTGGGTTTACTGATCGATACTAGAATAGAATTTATGTTTTATAGATAGGTTAAGGAAAAAGGTCATGTATTAAATGGTTGATTTGGGATGAAGCACAGATAAGGGAACCAGATGTGGTTCGGGACCCGCTTGGGAGTTTTTAGTGTCCTTACTTTTGGGTTTTCATTTTGACACATGACATATAATTTAGCATGGTGTGTCTACCATTTAGTTTTGAAATTGTATTTCCTATTAAAGTTATCATGATATATTTATGTCTCTAGTTATTGAGTATTGTTATATAGTAATTTTCATTATTTTTTGTTGTTCTTCTTCTTTGATAAAGAGGGTATAGTCTCCCTATGATGGACATTAGACCCTATCTTCTAGTTTGCAGCCTCTAGAATATGGGGAACTGTGCTTGAGGTCATGTGACTGACTGACTCTGTGCACTAGTGAGTGGGACCTAGGTTAGGACATAACATTAATAGATATTGGACTTCAATCATGAAACTATGACAATGACTATAAGTAAATTCATCAAGAATTCATATTGAATTTATATTGTTATCCAAAAAAAAATTTCATTTTTGAATGAAACAATATTTTTTGAAGCTCCTTTTCCCATTTTGGTGAATTATCGTGATATAAAGGGAAAATGAGATTCCTCCACTCTTCTATCTTTCAACAACAAGAATGGTTTTTCAACTAATAATTTCAATCCAAAATGAATTGTTTTTAGTTTGACAAAGAAAGGAAATGTAAATCATGGTAACATTGGAATTTAGTATTTTTTTAGACTTTGGGATGTTTAGAAATAAGTCGCACCTCAATATGACACACAGTGTGATAGGTATGACTCTATGTTATTATTTTTATTTAAAAGTGACATTAATTTTAGTAACAAAGAAACTGACATACTTAGAACCAAGAAATCGAATTTTATTTTTATAATATAGTCATAAAATGATCCATAAGTCATTTTTTATGCGTAGGAATCATCCAAACCTCAATCTGATACATGATGTGCATGGTATGACTAAATGTGTCAATTATCAGTTTAAAATTGATTTTTTTTAAAAGGTGTCGCTCATTGAAAAAAAATCAAATATTCATGGATGTTATAGATAATTCAGAACACTAATTCATAAAACATTTATAACGTATAGGAATTGGTCTCACATAAAACCGACACATGATGTGATCTTTATGATTCAAAGTGCGTGTTTCCAGTTTAAAGTGAAATTTTAGTATAAAAGAAAAAGAGAAAAAATAAAAATCAATTAAATGAATTTGTATTGTTTTGAAACTTTAGTAAAACAATTCAAATGTCATTTGTGACAAGTGGTAATCATCCTCACCTCAATCTGATACATGATGTTTCTTGTATGACTCAAAGTTCCCATTATCAGTTTCAAATCGACACTTTTGTTAAAAAAGTGTCCCTCAATGAAAAAAAATAAAACACACTTGGATTTTATTGATAATTTCATAAAAATTTTCATAATTAATTTTTGACTTGTTGGAATTGGTATCATATCAAACTGACACATAATGTGATAGGCATGAGTCATAGTTTGTGTTTCAAATTTTAAATGACATTTTAGTAAAAAACATAATTGTTGTACTCAAAACTGAGAAAACACAATCAAATTATTTTGATAATTTATAAAAAAGACCTATATGTCATTTTATATGTTTAATAATCATATGTACCTCAATCTAACTCACAGTGCGACCAGTATGACTCTAAGTGTGTATTTTTACTTTAAATTGACATCTATTTTCGTAAAAGGGACAACTGACCTACTCAAAAGAGATAAAAATAATTCATGTTATTTTAATAAATTAGGAAAACAATCCATAAGTTATTTTTATTTGTAGGAATATATATCACCTCAATATGATACATGATGTTCCTGGTATGACTCATTGTGTTCGTTATCACTTTAAAAGTGGAATTTTAAAGTGGAATTTTAGTTCAAAAAGTGTCACTAACTGAAAACTAAGAAAACACGCTCATATTGTATTTATAATTTAGGAAAATGATTAATAATTCATTTGTGACTTATATTAATTATTATCATTTCAAACTAAAACATATTGTGATAGGCATGTGTCAAAGTTCTTGTTTTCATTTTAAAATGACTTTTTAGTAAAAAAGAAAAGTGACATACTCAAAACTGAGAAAACACATTTCGATTGTTTTGACACTTTAGGAAAATAATATGTATGTAATTTAATATGTGTAGGAATAAGCCTCACCTCTATCTGATGAATGGTGTGATGTGTATGACTCCAAGTGCGTCTTTTGATTTAAAATTGACATTAATTTTAGTAAAAAGGACAACTGGACTACTACAAATCGAGCAAACACATTCATATTGTTTTAATATTTTAAGAGAAAAATCCATATGAAATTATTGATGTGTAGTAATTTTATAAACATTAATCCAATACATGATATTACTAGTATGACTCAATGTGTATGTTATCAGTTTAAAATCAATATTTTAGTTCAAAAAGTATCACTCACTAAAATCCAATAAAACGTGCTCAGATTATCTTAATAATTTAGGTAAATGATTTATAAGTCATTTGTGGAATGTATGAATAATTATCACATCCAACCAACACACTATGTGACTAGTATGAGTCATATTTTTTGTTTTTTTTAATGTAATTTTATTAAAAAAGATAAGTGGCCTACTTAAAATTGAGAAAACTCATTTGGATTGTCTTGATACTATTGGAAAATGATCCATAAGTGATTTTACATGTGTATAAATCAACAGAACCTCAATCTGATGCATGGTGTTCCGAGTATGACTCCATGTGCATCCTTTCAATATGTAACTATCATTATAGTTTAGAACATGCATCAAATCACCAAAACTAAGAAAATGAGTCTAGATTTTCTTCCCATCATTCTCTCTTATATTTCTTAATTTATTTCCATATCATTTTTATCTTTAACTTATTTAGATAATTTTCATAAAGATAATTCTTGAATGTAAAAAATAAATGGTGTAACATGCAATATTTAACCACAACTCAATCTAATACATAGTATTCCTAGTATGATTGAATGTTTAGTTTAGAATTAACACTTTCTATTAATTTATTTCTTTATATTATTACAAAAAAGTAATTGTTTTCTTATACAGGTTTTTTCTTGAGTAGGGTTTAGGATAAAAAGACTATGGAACATTAATGTTTTTGAATGTATGTAATAATTTGTAATTATGTAATTGTATAAACCAATGTTTAAATATTATATAATATAGTGTTTTTTCTTGTATTTTTGCTGTAAATTTTATTTCATTTAAATTTTATATTGTCTCCTTATTTTGATGGTTTTGTTGGGTTTTTGGTGATGCGGTGTGTCGTTACAGCACACTATAACATTCCCCTTTAACAACACTTGTAGAATAACCGATTAAGGTTTAGTTTTTCAGGGAAAATAAAAGTGCTTATAAATGACACCTTTATCAGTTATTTTCTAGCACTGATAAAAGCTTAGGTATTTTAATCTCGCTTCACTAGTCAGTGCTTCCATAGCGCTGATGAAGGCCATTTTTAGCACTATTAAAGACTTATTTTATATTAGTGGATACACCACTTGATTATTATTAATTCAAGTGTGTGTTTTTAGATTTTAATTTAACTTTTTTGTTCAAAACACACATCACATACTCAAAACCATGAAAATTCATTTAGATTATTTTGATACTTCATAAAAATGACCCATATATCATTTGGGATGTGTATGAATCAGCTGCTTCTCAACTTTATACACTGTGTTTTTGGTATGACATAAAGTATGTGTTTTCAATTTAAAATTGAAATTTTAGTTCAAAACACACACCACATACTCAAAATTGAACAAAATCTTTTAAATTGTTTAGAAAATTTAGGATAGTTATCCATAAATCATTTTATGTGTAGGAATTAACTACAAATCAATATGATACACAGTGTTCCTAGTATGACTCAAAGAGAATGATATCTATTTAAAATTGACATTTTAGTTCAAAACATATATCGCATGCTTAAAAAAGGCAATCACAATCATATTGTTGTGATATATTCGTAAAATGATTCATAAGTCATTTTTGGCTTGTTGAAATCAGTCACATGGAAAATAGACACAGAATCTGACTAGAATGACTCAATGTTTGTGTTTTCAGAACAAATTAGCATTTTATTAAAAATGTACATACTCAAAACTAAGAATACACATTCGGAATATCTTTATACTTTAGGAAAATCATCCATAAGTTATGTGTCACATATAGGTATCATCATCACATCAATCTAAAATGTAGTGTGACTGATATGAATTGAAGTGTGTTTTTATTTAAAATTGAAATTTTAGTTGAAAACACAAGTCACAAACTCAAAATTGGGAAAATGAGTTTCTTTTATCAATATTAATAATAATCATCATATAATATTAATTTGGTGTAAAAATAGTGTTATAAATTGCAGTATATTTTAATACTCATACACCATTTTGGAGTAACCGTACTCCAAAATGGTATGGTGAATTAGAGATGGTCTTAGAGCTCAAATTGCATGATTTATCAGTGCTATAATTATTGCATATACAGAGTGACCATTACGTATCCCTTAGGAAATCAGGATAAACACTTATGTATTGTGGTATTCACCCTTACCTATTAACTTGAGAAAATGTAAATATATTGCATTTTGAATAAAATAATATTTTTATCAACTACATGAAAAATATAATTGTATAAAGGTTTTTCAGAATATATTATCAATCATAAAACTGTAAAATTGAAAGTAATAAAATTAATAATTATATTTAAATAGGGTTACAATTGGTAATATATAGATATATAAAAATTACCAATTAATTATATAGATGTATGTATTGTATTGTATGTAAAAAATATAATTAGTTATTAAAAACATTTAAAAATTATTAATTATAATTTAAAAAGTTATCATTTATATACATGAATAATCATTTTTTAAAATGTATCATTAATTATATAAATGTGAAAATAATTTTTACTATATATAAATGTACACATAAATATAAAAATATTTCAAAATAAATTTAAATATAGTGGATTTATAATAAATTTCTAATCATATATATTTTTTGATTATTTTAATTATATATAAAATATTAATAACTAGTAATTTAATTTAATTTTAAAAGAAATGAAACAATTCTCAATTATTTAAATGAATAAAAATTTCATATTATAAAAATTTATACTTATTTCAAAAAATATTAACAATTAAGTTTTAGTTTATAGATTATTATTTTCAGTGTATTATTAGGTAATATTAAATTTCCTATCAACTATATTTAAAATAATACTAAATTATTATTATTATTTAAAATATATACATATATAAATTGAATATGTGATAATAAAACATTTTCTATCAAAACGAGTTTAGGTCACACACCATTATTAGGGGAATAAACTTCTTTAAGAATATATTTTAAATCGACTACATTTAAAATATAAATTTATAGAATATTTTCAAAATATAATATTAATTATAAAAAATATAAAATTAAAAGTAAGAATTTTTATAATTGTATTTAAATAGATTCACAAATTCTAATATATGGATACATTATTAATAATAATAATAGATGTATAAATTATATTTATTTAAAGAAAATATTATTAATCATCAATCAAATTTACATATTATTATTTTCAATTAAAAATATTATTATATGTATAAATAAATTAATATTTTTCTAAACGTATCATTAATTATATAAATGTTTAATTTTATTAAAATATAATTATATGTATATGTAAATAATGATTTGAAATATACATTACTATTTACTTCAATATAAAAATTAATTAATATTTTTAGTAGTATAAAAATATATTAAAGTTAGATTACATCTATCATCGTGGAACAAGATGTAAGGAAAGAAAATAAACATGTAGGTCATGATGTAACAGTCACCCCACCCAAACTGAGACCACATCACCACCAATAAGGGATCACTATTATAATATATAAAAATTTTAATTATAAATATTTTAAGATTCTAATTATAAGTTTATTTATAAACTCATTTAAAGATTTCAAGTTTCATTTTTTTCAAGGACTGATATATATATATATATATGATTGTCTCTATTCACATATAAATATGAGTGCACGCATGCATATGTTTCTAAGGAACCCAAGGATGTGTGTGTGTGTGTATCATAGGTGAACTCAACACATATATGCATATATCTAACTATATACAGTCAATATAATATTAATTTTATTATAATTTCTATATAAAATAAACTACAATTAATTACTAATATTAAAAAAATATTATATTGATTTATATTATTCTATAAATATTAAAAATTAATAATAATATAATTTTATATAATATTAGTAGTATTATACATAAAAAATATTAATAATTAAAAATTGTATTTAACTTTTATTAGTTATATTTTCATAAATATTTTTAATTATATAAATGAATAAATATTTTATGGTGAATAAAAATTTATAGTTATATTTATAAATATTATTACTATATTGTATTTAAATAAAAAATATTTTCAATACATTTTACTAATTATAGTAGATATAGAATTTTTAATTAGCTTTCAAAAAAATAAATTCATTATTCATAATATTTAAATTATAATTATAAAAAATTATAAAAAATGAATATTTAAATATAATTTCTTTAATTATATTTGAATTAAATTATTTATTGGTATTATAAATAATGATAAATATATAAAAAATTAATATTATGAAAACATTCTATAAAATTAATTTTTTTAATTGAAGTTCAAATTTTTAATTCATTAAATTAATTTAAAGATCTTAATTTCATTGTAATATAATTTTATGTTGTTAATTATATGTCTTCTAATAATAGTCAATGATAATAGTTATTATTAATAATATAATTGTAAATTATTATTATCATAGTTGATTGCATCATTACTTATCTCATTGTAAATTATTATTATTATCAATTATTTTCAACATTAATTATATTATTAAATTTTAATAATTAATTAATTTTTTAATAATTACCCTTATGTAATAATCATCGCCTCAATTAGGAGACATCAGATCCAAAAATGGATAGAGGGAGACGCCAATTTTGTGTATATATACAAACATAAACTTCACCAGATCCAACAACTAATAGCTTCAGAGAAGCCCCTTAAGGCTGGATGTCATGGCTCTCTGGATCCCCCCCCCCAAACAGCATCATCTTGGCACTGGCCCTGGTGTTGGATACCTCTCCCTTCCCATAATCTCATCTGTGTATGGCATCCAGTAAATCTATATAGATAGAAATAAAATTGACCATTCATTAAATGAAGAACACACAATTATACCAATAGTGATTCGTGCATACATTGTCAATGGAAAGAGGATTAGACAATAGAAATTAATATGAAATGGAATGCACAGGTCTAAATAAATATGTCTTTGAGTGGCTCCACCTATTATTTTCAAGTAACAATATTTCAGAAATTATAAAATTAACTTATGATGTTGGAATTAAAGTTTGTATTAGACATTTAAAATACCACCAAGCAAAAGGAACTATGCATAATGCATCAAATGGTAAATCAAAGAAAAATATAGGCACATGTTTATGGAATCGTATCCATGAACACACCTATAATAACAAATAACTACTAATTATCTTATTTACCACTATGTATGATGCCCTACACAACCCTCTACACCGATGTGAAAGACATGTCGAATACCAACTAGGTTTCCCAACACCCTCAAGATCTCCAGGTAGAGTTTGGTGTATCATATGAAAAAATGATCCAGAGTGATCTAGAAATACTGTACATCTAATTAATCACAAAATGTACAGTCATGCATATCTCTGTAATGTCACATCACCTGCATCTTGATCAACAGGGCCGAAATGGGTGTCTAGCCAGGGCATTAGTAACATACCACCTCTAAGGGTCCCTAGCACATCTAGTAATAGTAAGTTTGAATATATATATATATATATATATATATATATATATATAATGTAATCTCAACTATATATCATCGAACCTATAACAACATCTCCATTAACAGGAAGACCCAATACTATAGAGATATCCTATAATGTAGTCATCATCTACCCCTGAGGCATATGAAATATATGCATCTATGGTCTCTAATGCTCAACTAAAGAAGAAATGAGTTAACCATCAATGGGTATATATCCACATATGATCAACCTATAGAACCTGAACAGATGAAAATAATGGATGATACGCTCCGGTGGGCTCTCGTGGTGGAAGTGATGGGTCTTTTTGACTTTCAGTATCTTCTCTTCACCACTAGCCCATAAATGTTGTGATATGTGCTCACTCTATTCGGTATGAAGAGATAGATCATTGGGGCCTAGATTTAGTTTGCAAGATTCCATTTGTGTAAATGGATAAAGAAAATGTAAACATAAAAATCCTTTAAATAATATATACGTTTAGTGGACCAGAAATTAAGATAATGGAATTCTTAATCCGATAATCCTTCATACATGAAATGAAACAAAATCAACTCGTAGTAAAAATAATCAAGAAGGACATGATAATGAACACTTAATGTAATAATTTTTGAGGAAATTGTTTGTGATTATTCCCCTATTCCCTAAACTTTCCGCATCATTTTTGAATCACTTTGTCCTGAGGCCAATACCTTTCCTTCCTCATTCGTATTGATTTCATATGAAATTGTCCACACAACCCTGATGGATTCATAATAGAAATTAGAATATGAATAGGGGAAACTAATATTTATATATCTCTAATTTGGATCCACTCTATAAAGTATCAATTCTGCAACATGTTGAGTCTATACAGTGGATCGACATAACTCTGCCATGAGAGGTGAATATGAGAATGTGCTGCAAGTATATGAAAGAAAGGAATTTTGTAGGCTTGGAAGTAACCACATTCACAGGTGTGGTTCTCAATTATAATGACCATCAACCAACCAAAAACACTGGTTAGTGGATCCTGGACCTTTTCAACTTTTACCCAACTTACCATCCTATGAAAATTGGGCACCTCATATGATATGGAACAAGTTTCATTAACCTCATGATCCATTATAAAACATATAAAGTATCAATGACCCTGCAATAGTTATTTCTCCACATCTTATAATATCTTAAAAAAATATTGGACACATCTATAAAATGTTTCATAAAATACCAGTGATTGGTAATTTTCTAACCCCCTTGAAGAATTCGTTGATGCATTCAACAATGTTTTTAGTCATGTGCCCATATCTCTTCCCATTATCAAATGCCAAAGACCATTTTTTATTTGGTGTTCTCATTATGTACTTATAGAAATCTTAATTTATTTCTCTTATTTATTCCATTATTTGAAGTAAACCCTATTTTCATGGTTTGTATGTTTTAAAGGAATGTAAAAAACATTTAAAAATTTCCCATTTGAAAAAAAATTAGCATAATTATCAAATGCATAGAAAATGTAATTCAATAACTAATTTGATGATTTCTTTTCTTCAAATTCTCATCAATGAATTTTTTATTACAAATTGTTGGAAAAATGTCTCATATTGTAATGATGGTAGGCATTGTGGGGGAAGTAGTCGACTGATATCCTCGATATTCACAGCTTCTTTGATAGTGTTATGATTATATGAAATATAAAAAATCTCATGCCTATCAGTGACATGAACATAGGGAAAAGAAAGAGACTACCACCATGAGTCCACATTCTCCTTCTTTACTATCACTAATTCTAGTGGCTAGAGACATTTATTTCCATCCTCAGTGGAAGTAATCAAGAGAACCTCATTATACTTTCCATATAGAAAAGTTTCATACACTTGTATAAATAATTAGTAATGAGGGAATTCTCTAAAACATGGAAGGAATGCAAAGAATATCTGATTAAATTACATTTTTTCTACAAAGACATGATTTTTTACTACATGAACCACTGTTTGAAATTGGTAAACAACCTAACTATTTTTGACCAATTTCTCGATCCAATAAGTAAGAACTTGAAACGATGTTCCCCAATCACCATAAACCTTATCAATAACATTCTTCTTTTCAATACACACATTATTGTATGATATTTTATATCCCTACTCACTCTCCATGCATTCATATATTAAATCAACCCAAACATACTGATCAACTATAATCAAACAAATAATAAAAGATCATATTAATTTCAATTCAAGGTTTCTATGATCTTGGGTCTAAATTGGATTCAAACAAGCGTGTCATCCTATTTGTTTTTAAATTTTCAAAAAGTAGAATTTTTTTCAAGGTTAGCTTGTAATCACATCGTGAATATGTCACTAAACTATTGATATTTTATAGAAAATTCCAATCTTGTATACTCATCTACAAGATAATTTTAATGTCTCTTCACATGGTAATTATTTATAATTGTTTGAAATGCCCATTTTTTATAAAATTGTCTTCCAATAGATAATTCATCATCAATCCTTCCAAAATTTATTTTTTGGAAAATATTTGGAAAATCAGTTATTAGTTTCACAACATTGTAATCAAACATATTTAACACTAATTTAATATCATCTGATGTTTGCACTGTCCATGCATATTTCATTTTTGGGATCATTTCCTGGCATCAACTCATCTTCCATATGAGAAACTTCCTCATTATCCAAATGAAATTCATAGGAAACATTGATCGCTACCAAATTTTATGAGCTATAAAAATAAAAGTTGTAGGAACATCTAAATATACTATCATCTGAAATCTCTGATATTCTCTACATTTATATTCTTTACCTAATCTACCTTAAACAACTGAATTGTATGTAAACATATACCCCTCAACAAATCCACCATCTTTTAAATTTTTTATTTGAGTGGTATCTTCAAGTTTACTAAAATAGATATATAATTCCATCACACTAAGACATCCATGATCTATATATGTATCATAAAAAAGCCTCAAATATTCACCATTGACCAAATGATGATGCATGTAAAATACATTATCCTGATTCTAAGGAAATCTAAAAAAATATGATCTACATTGATTCCAAACAAGATTCAAGGGATCATGAATTTTATTATTAATTGTGTTCATCATATCATATCCAATAAGATTTAAAAACCTGCAGGGCCACCAATATATAATATCCCATTCTCATCACCTACTATTTAAAATCCATGACATAAAAAAACATGCAACTATTTGACCATATTTCTGAAACTGTTAGTTGAAATTAAATTTTATGTTTAATATATACACCAAAATTTCATCAAATAAATTTAAAATAATCAGACCTTAAATATTATTATTTCAATTACAATTCCTCTAATCATAGTTATATATTAATATATTAATTAACAAGCAAAAATATTTTATTTACAATTAAATAATATATTAATATATATACATATGTTTATTTTATATAATGAAATAATATATATATAAACTATATAATACAATAATGAATAATTTAAAGCTACATAAATATAAAAAAAATAACTATTTATTATTTAAATTAAAATTAAAATTAAATATCATTTTTCAAAATATTTAATTTATTAATTTGATAAAAAAAAATTAATTGAAATTAAATACAAAAAATTTAATTTAGGTAACATAAAATATTCACTTAACATTAACTTAATAATTAATTTATATTTTTACAACTAAATAATATATTATTTCCAAAACTACCAATTAATGGAAAAATAAATGATTTTATACAATTTATGTCAAAATGCGCTTGTTACTAGATTGGTCGAGGAAGGCATGACTATTTTAGAGTGAATCTATGCCAAAAAACCCAAAAATCCATTTTAGGGATTGGATTTGTGAAGGTCCCCTCCATCGTGAATGGTTTTGACTTGCAGAGGTCCCAACTATGCAAAGGGTTAATAATATCCTCTATGTAGTTTAAATACTAAGTCATGGAGCCCCATTTTACAACCATGTTGAGGGTTGATAGTAACATTCTTGTAGCGTCATTCACGTTTGCATAACCCTGCTCATTCACGAAGATCATAAATATTTTCAAAATGATATGACCATCGAGAAACCAACACCCCCAAAAATACTAGGCATATAAATACTGCCTTAAGCCCAAATTTCTAGGGGAAATAACCTTTCAACTTATGAGAAAATATTTGATTTCATGATACTCCTGAGCTCTACAAGTGAAAAGGATGATGTTTCTCCCAAGGAAACCATCATTAGGAGACCACCTATCATGGGTTCTTGGGAATCATATCCCATATTAGAGATTATATTCATGAAGTTTTATGAACATAGTGGAAGAATAAACTCATTTGTAGCATTTTTGGTTTTATGAGGAACTTATCCTTTGTGAAAATAACCTCATGGGAACCAATAATTTAACCCAAGGCAAGGCCACTTAGTTTTATGAATAATAATCCTTCACAATACACTTGACATCCACAAAGAACCATTTTGTGTGATGTAACTTTTTCATACCTCTCCATGGTACCCCCTTTTAGCTGACTGTATTTCATGAAAGTTGAGTGCCCAGGGTCACCATACTAAATCAAGACCAGTTCACCTAAACCTTGAGTCCTTGTGTGATCGGTTCTGGCCACTCCTATGTCTTCCCAATTCAATCCAAGTTTGGTCTAGGCACCCATACTACCGATTTCTTCTAAGAATAGGTACCCTAATGTCTATAACTTTTAATAATAGGCACCCTAATGATAGGCCTCCTTATGGACACTCCTCCACTACAATGTTTTTCCATGTTTTACCTAGAGGCACTTGAGTAGTTGTCTTATAATCCCTAGAGGTGTCATCTTCAAGGGAAACTAATCACCTATCTTGGTTTAGGGTACTTATACCAGATATTCCTCTCACCTTGAAATGTTACAACTTAAGGAGTGATCCCTCTCATGCCTAAGTTGTATGACATAAAAATTCCTAGCACCACGTCTTAGTTATATGACATTAAATTGTACGATAATGTCCTTAGCACATGACATAAAATTTTATCCTTAACCTATCTGATGATCATAAGATGAACCATGTATAAATCACATGGGATAACCCCACACCTCTTACCATGTATGATAAATATAGAATTATCCATGTACAACCATCATGGAATTCCACCTCCCCAACCCCCCCCCCCCCCATGGGATGAAACTCTAAAATTGAGGATAAAACTCCCACACCTGGAAAGCTTCAATGCATATGCCCCACACCATCCTTCCTCACCAGGGGATGAGACACCCACAATGGTAAAATTCCATGCTTAATCCCCAAATTTACCTCTCTTTAGTTGGAATGAAATCCCCACTCTGGGTAGCTTCTATACGTAAGCCCCACACCATCCCCCATCAATTCTCCTTGTGCAACACGATCATCCTTAACACACAACGTTAAACTACAGGGACTAGTTTTTTCACATGACCTTAAAATGTGGAATTGAACTTCATGGTTTTTGATCCCTATATCCTAAATAAGTTATATAGGATTCCTCCCTGAGGTCCAATCCTAACATCATCCGAAGTGTGAAATATTACCTCCTAGGGACAAACCCCAACAATTTTTCTCAATAGTACATTCTGATCCATCTCCATAATATGTTAAACACATTCCTCAATCCATCTTAATAGGACATTCTGATCCTTCATCCTGATTTGAAGACTTCCCTCCTAGGGACACACCCCAATGATCCATCTTAATAGGTTACTATGATCTATCTCTACAATACGTTAAACTCTCACCTTGAACTATCTCAACAAGAAATTATAATCTATCCCCACAAGTCATTAAACTCATGACTTTAACTATCTTTATAAGGCATTCTGATTTTTCCTTACCATATGTTAAACCTACACCCAACCTATCCCCATAAGACTTTAACCCAGTTTCTATCTCCCCAAGATATTAAATTCATGCCCTGGTCTCAAATCCCCACCCAATGAAATAAAAATTGGATCCATGAGTTAAAAATACTTGGAATATCTATTAATCTGTCATCAATTACCTCTTGACCGACATGGGATTAATTGGGTTCCATTCCTAAGATGATTTAAATGATGTTCCCTATAAAATATGAAGAATTAATAGGTACCCATTATACCCAATGTCTCAACATGACCTGGTGTTCCCAACATGACTAATCCCCTTGACTGAAGGTTTTTTCCCTATCAATACTAAATTGTCACAATTAACTGATGTATGTATTGAGATGGCAGAGGGAATGAGTTCCATGGAGAAGACATAATCTATAAGGGAGACCTGAACTAGGAGACGAGATTCAAGGATGAATCCATGGAAGGATGAACTAACATCCCATTATTATGTTGAGATCAACTAGAAAAAATTTCTTATGAAAGTTATGAAATTCATTCACCTTTGTAAAGTGGTAATGAGAGGCAAAATAAGTAGTGTGTGATGTACTGTCATCCCCAAAAAAAAGTTTCATAAATATAAAATAGTAAACCTATCATGAAACACTTTTCCTTATCCATGGGGACTAGTATCATTCGAGGGATCTACAAACATACATGTCACTGGATTTAGAAATTTAGTTCCATTTCCCAGCAAGAAAATAGTGGGTGCAGCATGAAACTCACCTGTGAACTACGGCAGTTAACATTGGAATCATCAGTCTGCGACATCACCAATGTGGATCTTTCTCCACTTCAGGAATCTTGGATGACATTGGGGCACTTGGTATCACCTTTTTTATACTTTTACTGAATATTGAAACCATAAATCTTAATTAATAAATCCTCATGAATCTATAAACCTTTCACTTATAGGAGATGGGGTATGACGGACCTTGATGTGGTGATCCCATATAACTATACTTATACCATATAATCAACTTTGTCTTCTACTAATGGTCACCAACAACCTATCTCACCCCATAATATCATCTAGAATAGGGTGATTGATAAAATTGTGTGTTGATATGAGTAGGTGGGGTCATTATACCTTGGTATATGGCCCACCAGAACATGGAGTTATTGACGCCTTATCAACACCACCACCCTCAAGGGAAACACTGAGGGAAACTTCCCCTTTACAATAATGATATTATTTGGGAGTCTCACCCCAGAGTTATTAAATGACTTTATCCCCTATTCCAAGGAGGTTGGGTATGTTTGATTCATACAGGTATAAACAACCACTTGGGATCTTTCAAGGAGGTCTCCCATGATACCTCATCAACACAAGCACTGACTCATCCCATAGGCCGAAGAACGGGTTGACTTCACCCCTGCTCCATCGACCCCGGTCCATAACACACAACACTAATATTAGGGGTGGGACCAAGACACCAACCAACAAGGGGAATATCTTATAGATTTTGTGTCCCCTACCATTACTAGTGTGTCCTTATAGATCCCTACAATATGTGAACAAGGATCCATCATTTCCTAATTGGGATCGAGACCCCAACCGCCTCATATGTTGGTTGGGTTGACTATCTCAGTCCTTGGCCCCACTGAAATCCATTATGGGCCATCCTATGACAAGAAGAATTAGTGCAGAGTTCCTTTTCACTCCAGAACCATCCAATATGGTGGTCCTCCTCATGCTCCTACTATTCAACTTGGAGGTCCTCCCTATGTTCCCACCTATCAGTGTGGAGGACCTCCCCACACCATCGCCAGTCAACACATAGGTCCTCCCCATGCCACTAACAACCTGTGTGGAGGTCCACCCAACTCCATAAACAACCATTAGAGAGCCCCCCCCCCCTCCACATCTCCATATATCTTCATAGAGTTCCTCCTTATACACTCACCGATCAAAGAAAAAGGACTTCACTGCACTACCACCAACCAACACAGAAGTGAACCATGTGCCGAATACATACCCTACCCTGAATAACCATCTCGAGAAAGAGGGAGAACATTGTACTCTAAATAAATCCCCTAGGTAAAACTATAAATTCAGTTACCTCTTATATTTTGAGAAAATAGAAGAATTGATGATGGTACCTTCTGCCTAGCTACCAAGGTATGGGGTATAATCCCAATTATTAAGGCTTACCATTTCGAAATTTTAGGTCTACAATATCCCTATATACCACTAGAAATACCTACTTGTGTAGGATGTCTGGACCCCTATCTGCGGAATCATTATGCCACTATATCTTTCATTGCTAGTTTCCCTCCTCTCTACCAATACATAGAAAGTTTGAGAGATGTTAGTGTCTTGGTTTATGCCCTCAAACGGTGAGCATTCCACTGAGAAATGGATGGAAAACAATGCTCTCCCTCGTGATCTAGTGGTGAGAACCCTATCCTATATTGACATGGTCCTGAAGCTAGCCCCATCCAAAAGAGATGTACCGAAATACAGTGACCATTTGACTTACATAGAACTCCCTCATCGGTTAGAGTAGTCGTAGAGTAGTTTTACATTAGTGTGTCCACCCATATCTCTAACTATGTAAATTTGAGCTTGGGGTGACTAAGATAATGACACTTCCTCTATGAAAGATGGCATGTGGGAGGTTATGGTCACTGACCAGCTATCAGTGGTGTTCTGGACACCTACGGCTTTAGACATTGAGATTATAGATTCCATTACCAAGTACTAGGTAGTGTTTCCCACATATATTATCTATTAGATACTTCACTACCTCCAATATAGTCTATTAGTCTACTTGGGAAAGCAAAAAAGTGACAATTCCATAAACCAATAGTGTAGAAAGGATGAGATTACAGTGCTCCCAGTAGCACAACACCATGACGTATATTGTTACCATTAGAATCTTCAAAAAAACCTATATAAAAATCCTAATTTTACACTAATGAGTTATGGAAGAATCATATCTACACATACTGATCATAGGTTGGTGATTGTATGATGCTCTCCATTTTATCCCTATCTTATAACAATCTGGACTATCCATAGACAATGGAAGTTCCCCTACAACAATTTCCATGGTGAATATAATTTTCAATTAACTTTTAGAGGATCAAAGGAATAAGACCATCGACATAATTCATGACATGAAAAATCCTCCTCATGGGCTGACATGGTACCAGAAAAACCCTCAGGCAGGCATCCTCACTTATCTGCATAAGTAGGATCTCAGACTCAGAAGTCCCTAAAATGAGGCATTTTTTCCTACTCTCCATCATCTTGATAAGGGATAGGTACATGTATAACCTTAAAAATTATTTTTGGTTGCACAAAAATAATATACATAACCCATGATAGCCGCCTTGATCAAGCATCTTGAGGAATACAAAATGTTCATTGTCAACCTCTTTGTTGAGCACTACCAAGATTATGGAAATTATCTAAGTGACCCTATCTCTCATCCAGAGGAGAATTTTATCATCCTTGGTCATATACCATCATTATATCTTGGTAGTCCTTTGAATCTACTCAACACATGAGCTAGGTGATATGGAAAGGGATAGAGTTATGAGTCACTAACCCCGCCTGAGCAGCACGATTACCTACCTCAGGATCAAGGCTATGTTGTTCCCCAAGTAGATGAGCCAATCAATGCATTTGTATCCAAATAACCACACCAAGATGACCTTATATCTACTCTTTTTTCTCTCATCAAATCCATAGAAACATGACAGGTGTAAATCCCACCTGATGGAAAGTCGTACCTAGTGTGGGTGGACAATGTCCAACGACCCCAAGTGTTTGGAAATCCTTATTTAACCACATTCAATGGGATGGGTGACTTGATGTAGTACCTGAACCGCTTTACATCAAGGTGTGGACCTATGTTGGTGACCCTAGAATAGCAAGAGACTACCAAGATCTGATGCTTTGTTCAAACACTGAAAGGGACTATGTTTTTCTGGTATATCCAGTTTCCCATAGGGTTCATTTCCATTTGGGAGGATATTTAATGATAGTTCCTCTACTATTTCATTTTTAGAACACACAATAAAAGTATATATGACATCTTCAAGTGAAAACAGAGGCTTTATGAGCAATTCATATACTTTTTCACCTGGTGGAAAGGCCACATGTATTCACTTGACATGACTCTATCCCTAGAACACCTACTTACAGTGTGTATCCTGACCAAGCGTTGCCTCACCCAGCACAAAAACTCCATGAACCACCTCCCCAAGAAATGACTCCTAGATGAGAAAATCTGGATTTAACCCTAGTCAAGGTCAGGCTCCCAGAATTCCATTCCCAGACAGAGTAAACCAAACCTATTCCTTCCGGTATTAATAGGTCTCAGGGTATTTCATCAATGAACTAGAGAATAGAATCCTTAAATTTACAAATTGTAATAGCCCCAAGATTTTGGACTCACTGGCCTCCCTAATCATTTCATGTATCATAGTATCCTCAAACATTCCATCAAGGAATGATTAATGTCCAATGATTGGTTCGATGACCATGTGGACTATAGATTAGTCATGTTGGTAGTTGTTCTATACAGGTGAAACATGTCTCCACCGGCCCCAATAGAGGAATTTAATGCTCTGGTAAGTAGAAATAGGACCCCAGTCATAGGACTCATTAATATGATGACTGGTTAGATCACAAGGCAGTCACATGCACCCATGGTATCATCTGTGACTGTTTGACAAATCCAGAACCTCCTGTGGTTGCTGCACCCCCTCTGGCCACTGCCTTTACATCTGAATTGATTCCTTCTAGGTCTCATATGAAATGGTTCCAACGGTGAAAGGAAAATCATTTCCCCCACTAGTGACTAATCAATCTCTCACTCTTAGTGATTTCATGCCTCCTGAGTTAGGAGATCCACCTAAGGTCCACCCATCCATGGAGTATACCACTAATGATGAGTAAGAGTATGCCTCTATTAATGTTGTTGAGCTAGTAGACCAATTCATGAAACCCTATAGTGAGGAATTTCATGAAAACTCCTTGGTTACCTCCGGCTGACACCATCAAAGAAAAGGTCGAGGAAACTTGAGCCACCAGAATTATCTTGTTCGTGATTCAAACCAGTTCATTCATGCAACTGAGACAAGGTATAAAGTTTTTCATAGAGCTCATCAAGAATGGTCCCCCTATTACACTTCATCAGGTATGCCTCTATAATCAACCATGTTAATTGACTGAGCCTCTAAGTCATGACCTCACTGTGATCATATGCATCTAGCCAGAGCCCAACATCATCCAATATATGGTAAGACAAAAGTTGTTTCAAGTATTCCAACTAGTCCGTAGTAGAGTATATCCAGCACTAGTCATACCCTAGTAGTTAATCCAACAATATTTGTATCATCCCCTTATAAGAATCAATCCTCTATGGAAAAAAATATACCCTTGGGGTGAAAGTAAAAAGTATTCAAGCACCTTGACATCATACTCGTGAAAATTTCATTCCTCGAGTCCTTCTTCTTATCAAAATAAATTCTCAAGGATCTTAAAGATGCTTTTAAAATCCCTCTCTAGTTCAAATAAGATGTAGATACTGATGAGGTATATTTTACAGAGGAGGTTGAGAAAGAGGAATTACAATCCACTATCTCATTTTCTGGGGATGAAGAGGGCTTAATCCTGTTGGGGAACATATGCCCTTTGTACATCACAGGCTAGTTTGATGGTGTGGAAATTCACCGCTACCTATTGGATATTGGTTTCGAGATCAACCACATCCCAACACAGACCATCCATAATCATGGACTAAAAAATCATATTTGACTCCCTCCAACTTGATGATTCAAGGGTATGATAAGAGCGAGTAGACACTGCAAGAAAAGTTTTGGCTGAAGACCCAATTTGGTGGCCTATTATCATGAACTAAATTCATTGTACTCTTTTAGGTTAGCGCCTAAAATTTTTAGCTGGTCAGACCTTAGTTTAATTTTCATGTAGTAGTTCCCTCCTCATATCATCAGTGCCTCATGTACTCCCATAATAGTCAAGTAGGGGTAATCTAGGGTCATGAATCCCCCTTTTACTCTTGTAATGACTTTTATCTAAACTCCATCTACAATAATTGGAAAGAAAATTAGATTCATGTTGATATGTTTGAGCACATAAATTCACATAATGTTTTGAAAGCCACGATGTTCAATTCATGGAAACACTTGAATGATAGTTTTTTTCATCCTAACTCATCAGTTAGAGGTCATGATGCTGCACATGGGGGTATGTTTATTTTTTCTAAGAAAAAAGGTTTCAACATCCCTGTGTAGAAGGATCAACTACAGATTACTTCATACTCTTACACTGAACATACCCAGCTGATACCAGAATTCCCTACTCCTTTAGAGTAAAACACGTTCACCGTATGACCAAAAAATCATGAAATTACCACTTATTCTACAAAAATGAATGATTCGATGGAAGAAAAATTTACACCATTGTTTTGACATAATGAATGGACCTCCTAGTTAGATTCAGGAAGTAATTGGCTCGAAAACTTCTGTTTCCATAGTTCCAGTGGGCCAGGAACCCCTCGTGAAGTATTCCTTGTATGCCATAGTAGACACCAATTTTTCCCTTGAGTTGACTGGACTTGGATAGCTTCCTCCTCCCACTAATTCACATGTGTCAGATGACGAAGAGAATTTATAAAATTCCCCTCCCTTATTTGAATAAATCTTTCCACCATTGTTGATGAAATTGCCATGGTGAACCTTGGTATCAAGGAAGATCTAAGGCTTATGCTAATAGGTTTGGCCATACCTATAGAAGTGATGGAGTAGTATGTGGACTTCATGATATAGAACCTTGATTTCTTTGCATGGATCTATGAGTAGATGGAAGGACTGGACCATTAGGTCTTCATTCACCATATTGGCCACCTAGTGAGTCACTGTGGGTTCAAACAACCTGCTAGAAAGATACACACTTCTCATGGTGTTACAGCCAAGGCTGAAGTTAGAAATATTATCAAATTCAACTTTGTCAAGGAATTACAATACCCCAGATGGATAGACAACATCATCCCTATGTAAAAGAAAAATGGGCAGATCTAATACCGTATTATCTTTTGGGACCTCAAATTCCATTTTACAAAGGTTTATTTTCCCCTTCCGGTGGAAAAATTATTGATCGATGTTGCCATAGGGTTCTGGGTTCATGAATGGATATTCTGGGTAAAATCAGAACAAGATGAACCCCAAGGATGAGGCTTACACCAACTCCAAGGCACCTCAAGGGAATTTTTACTATCATGTGATGCCCTTCATCTTGAAGAATTAAGAATCCACTTATCAGAGGTCTATAGACGAAAAAATAAAGACAATTCTAAATATTTTTTTGGAATACAAAATGGATGATTTTGTGGGAAAATATATCCAATGTTAGTACCATATCAAATACCTTGAGAAAGTGTTTTTCTTCCTCCGTTCCTAGCACTTGATGATGAGTCCATTGTAGTGCATATTTGGGGATACCTCTAGTACATTCCTTGGCTTTGTCACAAGATATCTAGTCATTGAGATTGACCCAAATAATATCTTTGCCATTAATTAGATTCCACTCTTAAGTAATCTATGGGAGTTTTGGGGCCTCTAGGTTCACTTATCCTACATACACTGATTTATAAAAAATATGGCCAATAAATGTAATTTCTTCTCAAGGTTCATGAAGAAAGGATATTTTTACAAGATTGATGAGGAATTCTTGACCATGTTTGAGGATACCAATTAGTGCCAACTACAACCTTCAGTTCTAATGCCACTCATTTTAGGGAATTAATTGAACCTTTATGTAGCCACCACAGAATGGTACCTACATGGACTTCTATCCTAGGAACACAATGTGGGAATATAAAACAACCTACACTATATTTTTCATGTTCTCTTCAACATGGAGACCAGATACTCCCATATCTATAAGAGCTACCTCACACTAGTTTTTTCAATGTAGAAGTTGTGCCACTATTTTCATCATTATGAGATAAATATGGTGTTATGAGTGGACCCATTGAATTATATTATCAACCACCCCATATTGATGGGATGATTAGAATATAGGGATTTAATCCTAAAGAAGTTCAACATCAGGTTCTTCCTGTAAAAGGGCATCAAAGGGTGGGAAGTTACAGATTTCCTAGAGACACATATGTCTCCTAAAGAACCTCCCCTATATGTTAATTTCCTAAATGATTATATCCTATCAGTGAATTAGGATATTCCATGTTGGAAGATGAATTTTGATGGTGCCTTCTTGACCCTGTTTAGAAGAAATATCAACAATCCTGATCCTAATAGAGTAGGCCTAGGGATCATCTTCATCACTCAAGCACTGGTTGTTCTTCCATGCTCATTCCCACTATCAGATGGATTCACTGATAATTAGTTAGGGTAGGAACTCATTACTATTCATGAGTTAACCCTAGAGATTGATGTACCCCAATTTCATGTGAAGGGAGACTCTAAGTTAGTTATCAAATAGATCAATGGTGACTACATCATCATCAAGAAAGAGCTCATGCCCCTCCTAGAGCGTACTCATAAACTGATGTCCCAGTTTCTTCCCTATATATAAGTAACTCATGTCCCTTGGTCATAGAATGATCAAGATCATGAATTTTTTAGTCTGGATTCATCTCTCATAAAACACGAACAAGATGGTATTATCATTCATTTGGCACAACGGAGGGTCATCACCCCCACCATTACAGATGATGATAACCAATAGGTAAACCAAGTGGATTCTGATACTTTTATGAATTTACCCATAGATTCCCCTATAGTAGAAGAAATTACCAATTAGATAAATCTCTTTTTCCAGTATCTTCCATGTGGCATTCTCCATCAAAACTGAGCTAAGTGTGAATGTATCAGTTTGCATGAAATGAAGTTTACCCTCCAGAGTGGACCAAACCATGACCAACCCTCTATAGGAATGGGTTTGATGGAACTATACTCTATTCCATTTAGGGAGAAAGATAACATAGGTTATAAAACATTTCTATGTCTAGTCATTTGGTGACCATCAGGAGGGATTGAATCTCTCCCACCAAATTTGCAGGTTGGGATACTTTTGGCCCACTATGGTCCATGACTGCATCATGTTTTTTAAGAGGTTTAATGCTTTCCAGATCCATTCCAACTTTGTGAATCAACCACCAGAGATTATCCATACCACCATGCATTATTATCCCTTTATAGTATGGGGACTCGATGTTGTTGGATAGTACCCTCCAACAATTGATTGCTAGTGTAGGTTCCTCTTTACCACAACAGAATTATTCTCCAAATAGGTAGAAGTAGTTCCCATTAAAGAAGTAAAATCCTAATCCATGATTGAGTTCATGATCTCCAACATAATCCATTTATTTTCCATTTCTTATGCTATTCTCACCGAAAATTGAACCAACTTCTATGATTTTGAGATGAATAAATTATATGCCAAGTACTTTATCTAGTCTATCTATACTTCTCACTACCATGAGTAAGAAAATGCACAGATTGAGGCATTCAACAAGATCCTCTATAAATTAATACTAAAAATGGTGGGTTATGAAAATAAGAGTTGGTTTTACAAGCTCCCCAACACCATCTGGTCCTATAGGATGATGACTTAAAATTCCATCCAAGTGACCCCATAATCCCTAGTGTATGAAACAGAGGTGGTCTTTTCTATCTAGATTCATTTATCATTTCTCCAAACAACTATTTATAACTAGAAGAAACAAAATAGAATGGAATATTTCAATCTATATAAGTTAGAAAACAATGAATAAAATAGTCTCTAGACCATACACAATCTATAGAGGCACCAGAACAGGGTAGGTAGAGTGTTAAACAAAAAGGTTCACCTTCACTCCTTTCTTCAGGGTGATAGGGTATTCTCTCTTATAATGTTGATGATACCTAGAAAAAAATCCAATAAAGTGGGATCCCAAATGGGAATAAACTTACATCATCCATAAGAATTATTTTAATAGATCATAATCTTTGATCACCATGGTAGAGACTATATCACTCTTCTCCACAAAGTCAATTTTCTCAAGTAGTACTTCATGTGAGGATCCCCTTTGGTTTATGAAACGGAACCTTAGAGTATTTTCAATGGTCCAGGTATTACGGCATTAAACTATTTTCAAATGAGGCCAAGATTTATGAACTTAAACAAATAGCATACCCACGTTCCAAGAAGTACAATCTTAAACTATTCGTAATTGGTCAAATCTATGTCACCTTAAACTATAGTAACATTGGTCCAAACTCCAGGACCTTAAAATAGGATTCACTATCCAATCATTAGGACCTTAAAATCTTTTTGTCCCCTATAGACCAAGTATTATAGATTTAAACTAACAACAACCATAGTCTTAGTTGTGAATCTTTAAACTGTAAATCTTGATGTCCTTAGCACACAATGTTAAACTATGATCCTAACACATATAAAATTGGGTTACCTCATATGAAAAGTATGGGAAAATAAAAAAATTCTTACCTTGTATACAACTAGTATGCCTCATACAAAAAATATTGGATGAACAAAAAACATTACCCCAACTTGAAAACGGGATGCATCATATGATATGAGATGAACCAAAATGAATGTCCTCAGTATACAATGTTAAACTATGGACTTACCACATTTTGTAAGAATAATATTCCCCACGGAAATTGTGGGATTCCTCAATTCCCTAATCAAAGAGGACTTCCCCAGTTCTAGTGTGTTATTATATCAAGCCACCTTCTATAACTACATGTTGCTCAATTCCCATTCTGATGGGATATGTAGAAACACCCAAACTTCCCATCCTTATAACCAAACATAAAATTATCAACCCTATAGTCCCTTGGGCCCATTTATGGTCAAATCATTACAAACTTAAACTATGTGTTGTTTTTATAAAGGTATTTATGTGGTTTAGAGCCTCCATGGATCCTTTAACTTTGGGTTTTACTCCTTATGTGAGACACAAATATACTTGATACAAACACCTTCCAAGTCTAAGAATCATGTATTTAAACTATTTTTGGCCATTATCATATTCCAATAATTATGAACTTAAATTATGTTCCATTTTTTTAATGTTATTTATGTGGTATATGGGATTTTATACCTATTTGGTTCCATGAAAATTCCCACAAAATGAATGTTTCTCTAGTCTGGTCATCATGACTTCAAATTGTTCACCAATAGTACAAGCAACATGAATTTAAAAAAAATCAACGGTCTAGTCTATATGACCTTAAACTATGTGAAACTAGCTTCAAGATTACTCCATGTGGTGAAAGTTAACCTTGGCTCATTTCATGCCAGTTTTTAACTCCTTTTCACCATAAGAAAATCCTTGAAGCTCTAACCTTTATAGTCTGAGTTATATAACATTAAACTAGGAAAACCATGGTCCAAGCATTATTACCCTAAAATGTGTGAATTCTCCCATAATTTTCATGGTTTTCCTCATCCTTAGTGATTCAGAAATCCTTTGCATCCACCTCTATCTAGAACTATGTATGTATTGATTACCATTTCTATGGGATATGTAGTGATTCCTATATTATCTATCTCAGGGACCAACTATAGACTCACCTCAAAAACATCTATTGCCCATGGTTCTCTCACCACAAAATGTACCATGGGCCTCCTATTCATGAATAAGCACCATTAATTTTCCTCACCCCAATAGTAGGTCGAGATTCCCTTATAACCCATCATGGGGAAGAAGAGAATGGGTAGTTTGAAGCACAAGCCCTGCCAACATCCTTATCAAATGACATTAAACTACATCCCTATCCTTTATAAAACTAGGATTCCTCTTAATGTGTGATGATTTTTCCCTTATCAAACTGGGAATCCCCATAGGACAAATATTGGATAAAAAACAACCTCCTCAACACATGATGATAAATTTTAGGCTTACCTTGTATCAAATTGGGAATCCTCATATCGTACAATGAGATAATTTAGCATCCTCATTCAAGAGGATATCCCATACCAATTTCAGTCTACTATCATGCCACCTTCTAAAACAATATTCATATTAATTATAATTCTCTTGGGATACGTATTTACATCTAGATATTTTATCCTAAACCCAAACCTTTTCATCGAATCAATGTGGGGTCCTCTCTTCCCCAATGACATGGGGTCGACCTGAGGTGTGGTTTGACATGTATTTTTGTAACTAAGGGTTCATTTTTTCCACCTTTCACATTGGCTTGTCACTCATTCGTTCCATGCATGCCCCATTATGGACACTGTTTCCGCCCTTTTTCAATTATACGTGACCTTAAACAAGAAACCACCACTACAATCTAATCTATATGAATCTAAACTTTTAGCATCTTTAGTTTGGGTTTCATGACATTAAACTGCAAATCATAATGTCCTCAATTCATGAAATTAAACTATAGCCTTACCCAATTCAAAAAATATATGATTACTCACACAATGAGCATGGGATGGTGGAAAATTTAGTCATCACATGATGATAAATTATGATCTAACCCCATATAATGTTGGGATACCCCATGTGATAAGTATGGGATGACCAAAAAACCTTACCCTATATAAAATTGGGATGCCTCATTGTGAGAGATGGTTTGATTTCCTTGTTAGAGAGTGTTGGAATTGGTTCCCTAGAAGAAACTTCTATTTACTTTAAAACAAACTGTATTCATAGTTCTGAATATTAATAAACTCCTTATCACATCATCATTATGATTATTCATAGCATAGTTTGTGATAATGTCCTAAGAGTAGTTGTCACGGTAACAGTCATAGTTGTTCCCCTCTATGATGGGAACTCAGAAGTGCTATGAAACTATTATTAAATAAATTTTCTATATCGAGATGATATCATTTGAGGGATAAAAATGATACATGCTATTAGGGGTGGAGAATCATAGGGTTGTGAGGAACCTTCTCATGGTGTACGCCCTTGGTAATATCCAGTTTAGGATATTATGAGAATGAGATTCACCAGTATAAAATCCACATTTATATGTTTCATTGGATATTTTTATCTATGAACATGTGTATTGATCCTTATACTTTTATATTATTATTAATTAGTACTATGATTTGCATAATTTGATGTATTTATGAAAATTGTGATGACATATATTCATAGTGAGGTTGGATATGTTGGGTGTGTCACGAGTAATATTTCATTAATGAATAATGAGAGAAAGGATTTTTCCCTTCTATTATTTAATGGAAGTTGATATCTTAGGAACTTTTATGGAAATGATATAGCCTAAATAAATCCATGGCCATGGTGTTCAATAGGGATGTTTAATTTCAAGGTAGTCAATGAAAGAACCATTGAGCACAATGGTTTATGCCACCAGTATGCAACCTACTTGATTAGAGATACCGTTATTAAGGGATTATCCTACACAGTAAGCATCCATATGAGGTATCATGTCATTGTGACATAAAATTCTTTCTCTATGGGTGCCTTATCATGTTTCAAGACTCTAACCTTATACCTTAGGCTGCTTTTCCTAAAGCCACTAAGAAAGAGGACTAGAGGGTCACACACTAAGTGTATCCATAATCTAAGTTAAATAACATAATATTATTTATTATTTAACAAGTTCAATAAATATTATTTCTATGTGTGGTTTAATAATTATTCTTATTTTATTGATCCCCAATAGAAATTTATTTCCTATTTAATGAATATAAAATTTATATATTTATTAGAGAATAATGCAGTGACATTTGTTTAATAAATATATAGACTTTATTCAAGGCCTAATAAATATGATGGAGGAATGGAAGAATGAGTTTTAGGTCTTATGATAAACAATAATACAGAATATTATTTGATTAATTAATATTAAATGTAATTCTAAATTTAAGTGCATGTCAAGAAATAATAATATTATTATTATTATTATACATGGGGTTCCATAGCGATTAAATAAATTAAGGGCAGTTGTGAAATAATTTATTTTAACCAAAGATATATATAAACCTAATTATATTATTTTCTCTAAAGTCAATTCATTTTTTTGTGTTCTGCACAATAGATTTGGATAATCCTTTCAAACTCTTGAGAGATCCCTTCTCCAAGAACACTCCTAAGAATAGAGAGTGATCTTCCTCTACTAGATCAAGGAGAATGCTTCAGAAGCCATTCTCGTGGAGATCAAAGTTAGATGATGATAGCAAATGATTCTTCCATTCTAGCACCCTGATATTCCTTCAACGATTTCCATATATTCATAGAACATGTTTGGATCATCGCTAGATGGAAACTACACTTGATTCCTTCAACACAACGATGGTGAAATGAAAATCTATTTCCAACTTCATCGATAATGAAAGAATTCCATCAAGGTAATTCTTAATTATTTAAATTGATTATAAATAATATGTAATGATACTCCCCTTGTTTCCAAAATGATTTATGTTTTCTTTTTTCTTTGATTCAATTTTGTTGATCATGACGTTTATCATGGGGTAATTCATGGATTAATCATCGATCATGAAAAAAATCCAAGTTGGGAACCACCCATCACATGATTCTACTATTCTCATCACCTTTAAGTGGTATCAAAGAGGTCACATATATATTTATAATCATTTAAATATCATTTATTGATTTACGTATTTGTAATTTAGTTTTCAATTCAAGTTTAATCATTCTTTTAAACCAAATTGCAGAATATGCTTCTCCCTCCGTTTCTCGTAGATATAATTGATATGAATAATTTTATGAATGAAGTAAAATCTATGAACTCATATAGAGGTTCCAAGGATTTTGGTTGGATAACACAGTAGTACATTACATGTAACCAGAGTTAAACTTCATGTAGTTGTGTTTAATGCATTAGGAATTAATTTGGAATTAATTAATCTGTGTGCATTGGTGACACACAATGTATTTATTTCTTACAAATCATATTGATCGGGCTAGGTTGGTGAACATTCAGCCTATGTACATGTCGTGTAGATGACACACATGGTGTGTATTCCTATTAAGTCAAATACGATCTGTGTATTTCTTACCCAACCTACATGACTGGTGATTGTGTAATTCAAATATCACATGTTGTGTATCCCTTTGTACATGCCTTATACTCCATTTTATGAGTAATAATTTTTACATCATGTCCCTAGGTGTGTTCCTCATATATATGGTGACACATACATGCTATGTGCATGCTTTTACATGTCATATACTTATACCAAATTATGCAAATTTAATTTTTTTATTATACTATGAAAACCTTATCAACATGTTCTTGTGTGTGGTCATTAAGTTGATTGAACATGCCATGTGATGGGTTTTAATATATATATATATATATATATATAATATCTTTGTAATGTTCAGATATGCATATCATGTATGAGTCTTATTATAGTTGTTACTCTACTTGCATTGAAGAATAACATGTGACAAAAAAATCATGTAATTTGTGTAATAACTAAGGTGAAGTAAACATTGTGAATTTATTTGATAAGTCATCTATTCCATATGTCACAAAAAATAAAACAATATATGAGAATAATAAATGATACGTAGAATCATACGGGTATTTACCATGTTGGATCCAAAGTACATTTATGTACAAAGTTAATTTTTAATAAAATTATTTAATTTTTTTGTAATTATGATGGATGAGAATACTATGTAAATTAGGATGAGAATTAAGATAAAATAATTGGATAAGTAAATAAGATGATTGATTTATTCAAGTAAAATTTATCTTAAATAACAATGATTAATAATTGAATGTTAGTTTTATTAAATTCATAATTTGTTGCATGCATGTGTATAATCACAAGCAGCTACCGGACCTTTATATGTTATTAGACTCATTTTATTTCATTTATTAATAAATTAAATTTATTATCTACATTCCTTATCTCCTCTTATTATGTAAGGACCTGCATTCCCACTATTTCTTTTTTTTTAAACCATTTTCCCTCGCCTGCGTGTGAGTAAAACCATACTTAATAGACGGAGCTCCCAAGAAAGTGGAGGTGGTTCAAGTTTGGAGTTGAGGTGATACCAATCCAAGAGAGATACATAGGTGGATACATGGTGTAGAGACCCGAAGCCTGACATACATTGACATTACATTACATTTTCGGAATACTTAGTACATAACAAAAACACACACACAAGGACCATAATAGTTTAGTGTCTTTGGAAACTCGGAATATAATCTTCTAATCGTGGTGAAAGATCTCCAATATCTCCCATAAAGATCTTCCTTTTTTTACCTAAAACCTTTATTTATATCCTTGGGAAAAGAAAACATAAAAGGGTGATCTCAAATACTCAGTAAGGGTAAACAAAAGAAATATCAATCACATCATATTCATAAGAACATAACATTTTGGAAATCTTAACCTGCAAAAGAGATCATAATTTCATAACATGGAATAAATCATGGCAGTGAAATGTAATCACAATAATCATAACTTAAAACACGAAACTTTGTGGCATACACACATAATCATATAGAATCATTTCTTGTTAGTTAAGACTCATTGCCAAGACTATCTTAGTGGACAAAGTCCCTTTCTGAACCGAGTCACCCTCGTTTCAGTCCTGTTTCACTGAACCGGTATAACCTACCATTCCTGCCATGTCTATCTCATGAGATATAAAATCTTTACCCAATGCATTGGAGGGAGATATAGGTCTCACCCATCTCATAATGATACCATTCTTATGTGTGCCAGAAAATCACAAATCATACATCATTGCATAACCCATGTAATAAAAATGGGAATCTTAGACATCGTGACATCATAAAACAATTCATATAAGATAAAGGAATTCATAAAAATAATTCCATAACAACATAATCAAATCAATGTAATAATAGGGATAAAAACAGAACCCTTTATTATCTTAGATGGAAAATAATTTTGATAAAACACTTGAACTCCATTCTTTAGGAAAATATCCTTTCTTCTTCAAAAACATTTTTCCTTTCTTAACATGTCATAAAATTATAAAAGAAGTTTATTAAAAATAAACATTAAAACTTTTAAAGAAAGCTTCTTGGAAATAATGTTTTAAAAATTCATTCATGCCGTATAAGTTAAAAAAACATTCTTCGTACTTTTGTCAGAAAAGTCAAAAAGTACCTCGTACGAAAAACAACAAAAGATTCCTTTCATATATTTTACTAAAAACTCACCGAAGGGTAAAAATGGATTTAGACAATTGTAGTTGTATGGAAATAATATTACATATTGAGGAAAACATGGATGTGGATGATAAAATACACCCCAGTAAATACTTACGAATAAACAATCTCGGATAAAAATGAGATTGTGATATTTCCCTTACCTTTGGTCCGATTTGCTTCGTAAGTGTCCTAACCTCCTGTATAATGATTTAAATAATGTCATTGACTTATTATAGAATCATATTCATTTTTATTATATCATATACGGTTCACTTATGACTTTATATTACCCGTTTTTTTGTAAATTCATGTTAAAGTAGCGTTTTGGGTAAAATCGTCTCATTTGTCGTTCGTGTTTTAACTTGTAATTATTCATATGATTACTTAGATAATTATTACTTAATTATAGAATATAAAACATGATTTATATATAATATATATTCAGAATATACATATATATAATGGATTGATAAATGGAAAGAAATTTACCGTTCATGGAGACGGTAGGCCGTACGTACGCATGAACGCTGTTTTCTTTTCGTTATTGAATTGAGTGGAATTAAGTATATGACATAAATATATATAAACATAAATCCAATAGATTTATAATGTCATATATTTCATTATTATTGCTTATATATACTTTATAATCATTCTTAAATGGTTAACATGGAGAATGAATCTCATCGCGTCGTGGAGACGGTAGTCCGTACGTACGCACGAGCGATGATATCATTTCCATAATTATTGAATTGAATTGGAGTGGATGATACAATATATCAGAATCAATACGATGTTCTAATAACTATGTATAGTTATTCTTTACACCATTATACCCATCCATGTAAGGTGGTGGTGGAAAATAGATTACACCACGGCGTGGAGACGGTATTCCGTACGTACGAACGCGCGGTGATTTATTTTTCCGTAGGATGGATAGATGGTGAATTAGGGTTGTTTTATACTTATAATAACATATCATTATATGAGTGATACTGATTTTATTACTTCATAATGAAACAACCTAAGAATAAGAAGTGGAAGAATAAATAAAGATGAAAGAATCGGTAACGGACATTACCTCTTCTTTGAAGTGCTATTTTGAGACCTCCTTTTAGGGCAATAAATGGGTCTTTTAAGAAGACCAGAACCTCTATGATGATACTAGGGAAGTGGAGAAGAGAGTTTGGAAGGGGTGGTCGAGCTTGAATGCTCAAATTGGTGTGAGGAGGAGAGGGAGTAGGTGCCCTTTTATAAGGGAGGAGAGGGGCACCTTTGGAATAACAAAAAATATTATTTTATTATAAAGTCAAGTTCGGTTTTAAATAGCTCTAAATTGATTTATTTCGTGGATAAGGTGGGTATGGGTCGAAATCCTCTCATCCAATATAATTTAGACAAGTTTAGGTTCCTATTTTAACCTTATCATTTAGATTTAACATTAAGTTAAATAATTTTACTTTTACCGTGTCTTCTTGTGTTCTTACACTATAAGGTTAATAAACTTACTATAAGAAGGAAAACGAACCCCAAATTGTTTATTATTAATATATATAACCTTATAAAAGTTATTTGGCTGATCCATATATTTTTAGGAATAAAATAACAATTAATAATATAATATTTGTTTTAAAAACTATTTTATGTCAATTTTGACACTATTTAGTAATTGATTTTTGTGAAAATTATAACAGAATTATAAGTTCTAAAAAAGTTAATTAAATAAATAATAACATGTCATATTAACCTATAAAATTATTGGAATTCATAAAAAGTCTTAAATTACATTTATTTTGGTATTTATAACATCAATTATGTCAATATTTCATTAATAAGATAATTACTGCATCATCATTGTTTCATAAATAAATTAAATTATTTGATGTCTAAAAATTACAATTAAAATACCATTATGTAGGAAATTTTTTTAGCTTTCTAATGAATATTTAAAATCGAATTTATCTTATGTATAAACCTATATTAAATATGTTTTAGCAAATTAACTTTGATTTTAACTCTTTTAACCCTTCTTTCAATAAATTAATAATAAATGTCCTAATCTAATCCAAGTGGGCCTAAATGGTCATATTTTATTCCTAAGTTTGTTTTTGGTCTAATTACACGTGTCCAATATAATTATAACATGTGTTAGGGTAATAATAATATCATTTCTACCCTTAATTACCCTATTTACTTTTAACCGTGGTAAAAAAAGTAAAAAGTTACTATTCACCAAAAAATTATTTTCATCTCATTGAACCAAATTTTACTTACTGACATCAACCGTGTCTCTCGGATTTTTGAAATTCCACTCACAGAAGTGGTGAAATTAAGTTTTATGAAAAATTCAGTTTTTTTAACTACCACTTAGTGGTTTCACTATTCATCAAAAATTGAAAGTTTTCAGAAAAATACCAAAAATTAGGCCTAAGCTATATTTGATATTATGAACTCAAAAATGATTTCTATTTTACCAAATTCAAAACATATCAGTTTCATTAATTAATTTAAAAATTAATTCCCATCGTCAAAACAAATAGTGTGTTCTTAAGAGATAATAATTATCAAAAGATTGACACTTGTTTATGTCTGGTTTAAATGTGAAATTACATCCAATGACCATCATTGTATTAAATTGTAAAAATATATTCTAAATATACTTTAAAACCACTCAAATTAATAATTTATCACTATTAATTATTTCGATTGAAAAAGTTGTTTTAATTAAAATTTAGTAATTTTCACTATTCATAAAAATATGAAAGTTATCCGAAAATCACCAAAATTTCACCCTAAGCTAATTTAGATATTACGAATCCAAAAATGAATTCCATTTGAAAAATAAAATTTACAAAATTTCAAAAAGTGGTTATTACTATTCATAATGGCTAGTTTTAATAATATTTTAATAGCATATTGTTGTTTTAGTGAAACTCGTTATTGCGTAGTACACACGCTATTGAGGAAGGTCGCGATTGTTTGTAATGCAAGGCAAGTCAAGGATGCGTGTTGTGCAAGATCCTTTTGGTGTAGCATACAACACAAGACATTAATGAAATTAAAAAGAATATTTTTCATAAAATCTCGGGGTGTTACATTCTACCCCCCTTAAAATGAATTTCACCCTCGAAATTCGTCGGGGTTATAAATGGTTTACTATTCGAAAGTTTCTTTAATAGAAACCCACATCGTAAAAAGGAATAACAAAACCAATCTTTAAAAACAAAAGTATGAAACGTAACGGTTACCCAAATAAACTAATCACTGGGTTTCCACATAGGTGAAAATATGGATATGGAAGAAAAATCTAACCATCATGTTCTGATGGAGAGTGGTAGAGAACATGGCTATGGAAAAGCCAACAATCACAAATCCATAAATTTGTGATGATCTAAGGTACCATCTGATTAATCAGATATAAGAGAACTAGGACAACATTTTTGGTTTTCAATATCATTTCCCTAAAGTTGAAGAATTTGAATTAGAATAAATACTTACTTTATTTTGGTACAATCTCACTATTGTTCGTGCCTTGAACAATTTCCACTTCATCTCTTAAATAAATGATGTTGAATTTGTTATTCGTGAAGTGTTATCAGATCATGTGATAGAATGACGGTTCATTCCATCTGTCTCAAACAAAAGGTTAGCAAAAGTTATTAAATATACATAAGTCATTCTATAGTGAGATTAATCATATATGGTACCTAAAATGGACTTATACTTCATATATCATACTACTTAATATAATAAAACTAGTTTCTACTAAACAGGGACTTCCTGTAGGCCAGTGGTAGGTGATAAAGGCCATTCGTACTTCGGTTGTGGGTTCGATTCCCACAGCCTTGTCCGACGCGATGGGTTGTCGCCCGTCCTACAGGTTGTCCTTTTTCTAAAGCTATATTACTATAACATCCCATCAATAATATCCAAAAACGTTTTATCCTAACTTATGTCCAACATAATTCATTCTAATCTTTAAGCTTATCTAAAATACTTCGGTCCAAGCTCATAGTATAAAGAAAATGATTACTTGAAATGTCACATAATAATCACGTGAATGCCATCATTTATCCCCCATATATCATAAGATATGTCAAATTATAAACATGTGAATACCTTAATCATGTATTCTCTTAAATAATGAATACCCATTGAACCTTAGTGAAAACACGAATGCAGTTAAAAGTTAACACTTTCCACATACCAAAATCCTCAAAATTTTATATACTCAAACCATGATATCACTTAGTCCTTATATCAATCATGAGCTCATGAATACAATCAAACATCTCATTATCTTCTTATCCCTTCATTATGCGCATATCATCTATTTACCAAAAATGTCTCAATCACTTTTCATGGTTACCGGTACCATAAAATAATTGAAAACCACAATAGACAAAAACATAAATATTCCAATATTCCACGTTACTATATACAACATTATTTTGGAATCCCATTACATAAAAACTTAATCATTCCACGACATCGTTGTCATATTCAACATCACTAATAGTGATCGCATGTGACTTCCCTTTGTCCTTTGCCTTAATTGGTTGCTCATGTTGATCATCACTAACCCTTGGATTAGGGAATTTATTAGCATAATGCCCCATTTCCTTGCACTTGAAGCATTGAAGTGTTGGTGGTGCGTTCTCTGCAGTGTTTGCTTTATTCACATCATTAGAAACCCTTTTTCCATTACCTCAACACTCAGCTGCTCGATGACCTTCTTTTCCACACTTAAAACATTTTTTAGTCCCTTTAAGACAATCTCCATCATGCTTCTTTCCACACTTTGATCATAAGGAAACATTCATCTTCTTTTCACCATTATTCTGAGATTTCTCCTTGAACTCCATCTTTCGTTTCTTGTCAAAACCATGAGATGCATATGTAACACAAACTTCCATTTCTACCTTGATAGCACAACGCACAATTTCTTCATAGATACAGAAGTCTCTTATAGCTAATGCCCTTCGAAGACTTGGTTTTAAGCCACTGAAAAATCGATCAACTTTACTTTCAGGTTGGATGATAATGCAAGATGCATACCTTGAAAGTCTTGTAAAATTCGCTTCGTATAAACCAACAGATTCATCATCCTTTTGCTTTAGTTCAAGAAACTCCTTCTCCATCTTTGTTCGAAGAATACGAGGGAAGTACTTATTGAAAAATAAGTTCTTGAACTCTTCCCATTCCATGGACTCAATTTCATCCCTTTGCCTCGTATTCTTAATAAGATTCCACCATTGATCAGCATCGCCTTCCAAACGATATACTGCTAAGATGACTTTATCATGTTCATAACATTGAAGAACTGAAAATATCTTTTCAGTGGTACTGATCCATTGTTCAGCAACAAGTGGATCGGAAGTCCCACTGAAAGAAGGTGGACGTTGCCTCATGAAGGACTCAATAGAATATTGTTCCCTTCTCTGCTCATTTGGAAGTCCAGAATGATTCATAGCTTGTGTAAGTATAGCAATAAGATTTTTCACTCCATCTCCAATAACATTTGTTTGTTCAGGAGGACAATCATTGCATTGTCCATTGCATTGATCAACACGGTTCCTTTGGGTTCTAGCCATCGTCTAAAACCCAAAAAGAATAGTGTGAGAGGCAAAAATCATGCTAGGGAAAACAACATAATAAAGGGGGAGTAACTTCAATATCTAACATCTTAGGTTTAATTCTATGATCGTTAGTGTAATTCTAGTACTATAACCTATACGTATACTTAACCTTAGGGACATCCCTAGACATACCTTAGAAATATCTCTAGGGATATCACTAACGTTTTCGCATCCTAGTTTCCATAGGTTGACTAAACATTTCCTCTGATACCAACTGTAGAGACCCGAAGCCTGACGTACATTGACATTACATTTCATTTGCGGAATACTTATTACATAACAAAAACACACACACAAGGACCGTAATAGTTTAGTGTCTTTGGAAACTCGGAATATAATCTTCTAATCGTGGTGAAAGATCTCCAATATCTCCCATAAAGATCTTCCTTTTTTTACCTAAAAACATTCTTTATATCCTGGGGAAAAAACATAAAAGGGTGAGCTCAAATGCTCAGTAAGGGTAAACAAAATAAATATCAATCACATCATATTCATAAGAACATAACATTTTGGAAATATTAACCTGCAAAATAGATCATAATTTCATAACATGGAATAAATCATGGCAGTGAAATGTAATCACAATAATCATAACTTAAAACATGAAACTTTGTGGCATACAAACGTAATCATAGAGAATCATTTCTTGTTAGTCAAGACTCATTTACAAGACTATCTTAGTGGACAAAGTCCCTTTCTGAACCGAGTTACCCTCGTTTCAATCCTGTTTCACTGAACCGGTATAACCTACCATTCCATCCATGTCTATCTCATGAGATATAAAATCTTTACCCAATGCATTGGAGGGAGATATAGGTCCCACCCATCTCATAATGATACCATTCTTATGTGTGCCACAAAATCACAAATCATACATCATTGCATAACCCATGTAATAAAAATGGGAATCTTAAACATCGTGACATCATAAAACAATTCATATAAGATAAAGGAATTCATAAAAATAATTCCATCACAACATAATCAAATCAATGTAATAATAGGTATAAAAACAGAACCCTTTATTATCTTAGATGGAAAATAATTTTGATAAAACACTTGAACTCCATTCTTGAGGAAAATATCCTTTCTTCTTCAAAAACATTTTTCCTTTATTAACATGTCATAAAATTATAAACTAAAAGAAGTTGATTAAAAATAAACTTGAAAACTTGTGAAGGAAGCTTCTTGGAAATAATGTTTTAAAAATTCATTCATGCCGTATAAGTTAAAAAAACGTTCTTCGTACTTTTGTCGGAAAAGTCAAAAAGTACCTCGTACTAAAAACGAAAAAAGATTCCTTTCATATATTTTACTAAAAACTCAACAAAGGGTAAAAAAGGATTTAAAAAATTGTATTTGGATGGAAATAATATTACATATTGAGGAAAACATGGATGTGGATGATAAAATACACCCCAGTAAATACTTACGAATAAACAATCTCGGATAAAAATGAGATTGTGATATTTCCCTTACCTTTGGTCCGATTTGCTTCGTAAGTGTCTGAACCTCCTGTATAATGATTTAAATAATGTCATTGACTTATTAAATAATCATATTCATTGTTATTATATCATATACGGTTCACTTATGACTTTATATTACCCGTTCTTTTGTAAATTCATGTTAAAGTAGCGTTTTGGGTAAAATCGTCTCATTTGTCGTTCGTGTTTTAACTTTTAATTATTCATATGATTACTTAGATCATTATTACTTAATTATAGAATATAAAACATGATTTATATATAAAATATATTCAGAATATACATATATATAATGGATCGATAAATGGAAAGAAATACACCGTTTATGGAGACGGTAGGCCGTACGTACGTATGAACGCTGTTTTCTTTTCGTTATTGAATTGAGTGGAATTAAGTAGATGACATACATATATATAAACATAAATACAGTAGCTTTATAATTTCATATATTTCATTATTATTGCTTATATATACTTTATAATCATTCTTAAATGGTTAACATGGAGAATGAATCTCATCGCGTTGTGGAGACGGTAGTCCGTACGTACGCACGAGCGATGATATCATTTCCATAATTATTGAATTGAATTGGAGTGGATGATACAATATATAAGAATCAATATGATGTTATAATAAATATGTATAGTTATTCTTTACACCATTATACCCATCCATGTAATGTGGTGGTGGAAAATAGATTACACCACGGCGTGGAGACGGTATTCCGTACGTACACACGCGCGGTGATTTCTTTTTCCGTAGGATGGATAGATGGTGAAATAGGGTTGTTTCATACTTATAATAACATATCAGTATATGAGTGATACTTATGTTATTACTTCATAATGAAACAACCTAATAAGAAGAAGTGGAAGAAGAAATAAATATGAAAGAATCGGTAACGGACATTACCTCTTCTTTGAAGTGCTTCTTTGAGACCTCCTTTTAGGGCACTAAAATGGGTCTTTTAAGAAGACCAGAACCTCTAGGATGATACTAGGGAAGTGGAGAAGAGATTTTGGCATGGGTTGGCCGAGCTTGAATGCTCAAATTGGTGTGAGGAGGAGAGGGACGAGATGCCCTTTTATAAGGGAGGAGAGGGGCACCTTTGGAATAACTAAAAATATTATTTTATTATAAAGTCAAGTTCGGTTTTAAATAGCTCTAAATTTATTTATTTCGTGGCTAAGGTTGGGATGGGTCTAAATCCTCTCATCCAATATAATTTAGACAAGTTTAGGTTCCTATTTTAACCTTATCATTTAGATTTAACATTAAGTTAAATAATTTTACTTTTACCATGTCTTCTTGTGTTCTTACACTATAAGGTTAATAAACTTACTATAAGAAGCCAAAAGAACCCCAAATTGTTTATTATTAATATATATAACCTTATATAAGTCATTTGGCTGATCCTTAGATTTTTAGGAATAAAATAACAATTAATAATATAATATTTGTTTTAAAAACTATTTTATGTCAATTTTGACACTATTTAGTAATTGATTTTTTTGAAAATCATAACAGAATTATAAGTTCAAAAAAAGTTAATTAAATCAATAATAACATGTCATATTAACCTATAGAATTAGTGTAATTCATAAAAAGTCTTAAATTACATTTATTGTGGTATTTATAACATCAATTATGTCAATATTTCATTAATAAGATAATTACTGCATCATCTTTGTGTCATAAATAAATTAAATTATTTGATGTCTAAAAATTACAAATAAAATCCCATTATGTAGGAAATCTTTTTATATTTCTAATGAATATTTAAAATCGAATTTATCTTATGTATAAAGCTATATTAAAAATGTTTTAGTAAATAAGCTTTGATTTTAACTCTTCTAACCCTTCTTTAAATAAATTAATAATAAATGTCCTAATCTAATACAAGTGGGCCTAAATGGTCATATTTTATTCCTAAGTTTGTTTTAGGTCGAATTACACTTGTCCAATAGAATTAGGACATGTGTTAGGGTAATAATAATATCATTTCTACCCTTAATTACCCTATTTACTTTTAACCGTGGTAAAAAAAGTAAAAAGTTACTATTCACCAAAAAATTATTTTCATCTCATTGAACCACATTTTACTTACTGACATCAACCGTGTCTCTCGGATTTTTGAAATTACACTCACAGAAGCGGTGAAATTAAGTTTTATGAAAAATTCAGTTTTTTTAACTACCGCTTAGTGGTTTCACTATTCATCAAAAATTGAAAGTTTCCAGAAAAATACCAAAAATTAGGCCTAAGCTATATTTGATATTATGAACTCAAAAATGATTTCTATTTTACCAAATTCAAAACATATCAGTTTCATTAATTAATTTAAAAATTAATTCTCATCGTCAAAACAAATAGCGTGTTCTTAAGAGATAATAACTATCAAAAGATTGACACTTGTTTATGTCTGGTTTAAATGTGAAATTAAATCCAATGACCATCATTGCATTAAATTATAAAAATATATTCTAAATATACTTTAAAACCACTCAAATTAATAATTTATCACTATTAATTATTTTGATTGAAAAAGTTGTTTTAATTAAAATTTAGTAATTTTCACTATTCATAAAAATATGAAAGTTATCCGAAAATCACCAAAATTTCACCCTAAGCTAATTTCGATATTACAAATCCAAAAATTAATTCCATTTGAAAAATAAAATTTACAAAATTTCAAAAAGTGGTTATTACTATTCATAACGGCTAGTTTTAATAATATTTTAATAGCATATTGTTGTTTTAGTGAAACTCGTTATTGCGTACTACACACGCTATCGAGAAAGGTCGCGATTACGTGTAATGCAAGGAAAGTAAAGGATGCGTGTTGTGCAAGCTCCTTTTGGTGTAGCATACAACACAAGACATTAATGAAATTAAAAAGAATATTTTTCATAAAATCTCGGGGTGTTACACATGGATAGCTATAACATGAACAATAATTGGTTCAAAGTGTTTTTCCCCAAGGTAAACTGTATGTTTATTAACCTCTATATAAACTAACCATTAGTTAATATCGTGATTATACCACATTATTATTTTATTTCTATCAATTTTCAAGGTTATTCAATTATTGATGTTTAGTTATGATGACATAATTTAATGAATTGACAATAATTCAATATAGAACTAAAATAAACTAGATTATCCATAAATACGATCTAATACATGGTTAATCACTTATGTAAACCCACTTAATATGAAAAATCATGTGATAAAGATAATAGTTGGATATTTACACATAAAAGTATTAAATCCCTCAATAATATATATTATATTGGTATATCCTTCTACTACCTTAGTAAAAGTCAAACCATAGTTCAAAGTGATTAACCATCTAAAGTTGGGGTACTTTCAATTATTAGGAAATGTTACCTTGAAGTTTTTGGTTGACAAAACTTAATTCACATAAAGGTTTGATTACAAACGGAGAACATTGTGTAACTGAGAGACAAGGATTGAGGAAATCCAATTAAAGATTTTAGGATTGGGGAGTCCACTCAGAAGATCAAGGAACTATGAGTTAATGCATCTAGAATTTGGAATGTCTGCCTAAAACCACTAAACTTTCTTGACTAACCAATGTTAGGGTAATAACAATGGTAATATGGATCCTTTCCACTTGAATATCGAAACAAGAGGATATTCTGAAGCCATTGGTGAGGGATATTAGGTTTTAATAAAATAGTGGGAGATTAATAAATATAATATTAATTTATTTGTGTAAATTTATGATCTAAAGTACTAAAATATCTACTCATATTATTTTATAGAAACATCATTAAAATGATATCAAACATATCATTATGATCCATAATTGGGAAGGATAACATTCTCACCTGAAAAAAATTACAAGAATGGAAAAAAAACCTATGTGTCATCATTCTCCATGGAAGAAAATTTTATGTGTTGGAAGAACCATTTATTAAATCACCTGATAATGAGGCTAGTGATGAATAGTTAGAACTATATGAGGAGAATTTGAGTGATTCCTTATATGTTTAATGTTTCATGATGTCATCCATGTCCAATGAGATTTTGAAGTGACATGAGGACATGGATTCATATATCATGATGTATCGCCTTCATGATCTCTATCAATATAAGGTGGGAAAAGAGAGGTATGAGATCTCCAATTCATTGTCTATAATTAAGAATGGAGTTTCTTCACAACTGAGCCTCATATAGTCAAGCTTATTAGCTACATTGAACTCTTATAAATCTTAAGGATAAATTTCCAAGATTATTTTCATATATATCTCATAATTTCATCACTTCCCAAGATCCTCTCCAGATTTATTTTTTATTATAATATGAGGAATAATGAGAAGAGTCTTTTGGAACATCTTAATTTAATTATCAAAGAGGATAAGGACATGTTGTGTGATAAACATTTGTTCCTTATGGTGAATAAGAAAAGGAAGAACAAGGAAAAGGGGTCTAAGAATCTTAAAAATTTTAAAGCTCCTATGTATCATCCTTCCAAGAAGAATAAGATCCAAATCTAGGGAAGATAAAAGAAGGTAGTATGTTTTTAATGGGGAAAGCTAGACCATAGGAAGAGGAATTACACCCAAAAATAATTAAAATATAATGGTGTGTTCATTATCGAGTGTAATCCTTCAATATCTAAGAAATGGTTATTAGATACAGCTTTTGGCTATCACATTTTTATTAAAATGAACTAAGTAGATTATGAAATATTTCTAGATAAGATGTGGATCTAAGGGATTCAAATAGTGCATGGATGGTTTTTCTTTCCATTGGTGACTACCACCTTTCATTTCCAACAATAATGATTTTGGTTTTGAAATATTTTTATTATGTACCTACGATTACCAAAAATAAATATTTTATATAATCTCGAGATACAAATTTGTTTATTTGCAATTTTGAAAATAAAAATCTGTTTATTTTATAAGGATAACATATGTTATGGTATGGAAAATTTAAATAATGAACTTTATGAATTTAATTATGAAAAATAAGTATTAAAAATTGATAATGAATCATGTTCACATGAATCACATAACACCCGACATTGTTATCACCGTCTTGGTCATGTAAATGAGGAGATTTTGACAAAGATTTGTCTAGAATGTTATTTAATGTTTCTTGAGATAAAAACACTTGATATATGTCATGATTATTTATAATAATAAATGACCAACCCACCATTTAGTGGCTAGGGTCAAAGGGCCACAATGATTCTATGATTGGTACACATTGATGTGTGTGTCCCATTTCTAGTAAAAGATAGAGGTGGATATTCTTACATAATAACTTTAACTAATGAATTTATTAGATATGGATATTTCTAATTGATGAGGTATAATTATGATTTTTATAAGAAATTAAAATAATTCAAGAATGAAGTAAAGAATAAACTTGGAAAGAATATAAAGAATCTTTGATCGAGTCGAGGTGGTGAATATCTAAACCAATAGTTCATCAACTTTCTATGGGAGTTTGGGAGTATATACAAACTCACTCCAACTTACATACTAAAGTAGAATGGTATTAGTTAAGGGATTATTTGTACCTAGTTATACATGGTATGTTTGATTATGAGTCATGCATATCTTCTATTATCCTTTTGGGGGTATTCATTACAAACTATGGCATATACATTAAATCGAGTACAAACTAAAGTTGAAAATGGAATTCCCTTTGAGTTTTTTAGTAGAAAGAAACTCTTTTTTTCACATGTACATGTATGGGATTGGGAGGAATTTTTTAAGGCCTTGTTAGTAAACAAACTAGCACCCCAGGGCACAAAGTGTATCTTTATAGGTTATCCTAAGGAAACAGAAGGATGCTACCTATACATACATTCCGACAAGAAAGTGATTATCATCAGAAATTCCATCTTTATTGAGAGTTAAAACATCCTAAAAATGATAGTGGGGGTAATATTTACTTTGATGAAGATTATGCTCAAGATACACAAGAATTAGTAGAGGAACAGATTCCACAGGTCCCCATGGAATAATTTGTTTCTAAAACTTAAGTACTATGTAGAAGTGCAAGATAGGTAAGAGAACTAGAGAGATATGGTTTTATAGTCACTGAAGATGGTGACTTGTTATTGGTTTACAATTATGAACCCCTCTCCTACAAATAGGCAGTAAATAGCTCAGAAACTGCAAGATGGGAAGAAGCTATGAATTCTAAATTGGATTCCATATATTAAAAACACATTTGGGATCAGGTTGATGATCTAGTTGATGTAAATCCCATTGTGTGAAAATCGTTATTCCAAAGAAAACAAGACATGGAAGGTAAATTATATACTTATAATGCAAGGATAGTGGATAAAGGGTTTAAATTTCTTTGAGTTATTTACTACAATGAAACATTTTCATTAGTTCCATGTTTAAATCCATCAGAATTATACTTACTATAACAACTTACGATGACTATGAGATTTGGTATATGGATGTCAAAACTAAATTACATAATGGTATCCTTTGGGAAAATGTATATATGAAACAACCAAAAGTGTTTATGAGTCCAGGTGATGAAAAAAATATTTTCAAGTTTCAGAAATCTATTTATGGATTGAAGAAACGATCCAGGTCATGAAACCTTCGATTCGATGAAGCCACAAAATAATTTGGTTTAATTAAGAATGAATAACATCCCTGTATTTTCAAGAGTTTTAGTGGAAATGCAATCATCATCCTAGAATTATATGCTGATGGCATATTACTTATTAAAAATGACATATCAGTATTACAGTCTTTTATGGAGTAGTTAAATAAGTGTTTCTCCATTAAGGACTTATGTGAAGCGACCTATATTATATGGATCAAGATCATTCATGATAGATCCAAGAGGATTCTTGGTCTAAGTAAAAGTAAATATATTAACCAAATACTGTAGATATTTAGTATGGAACAATCCAAGAGGGGATTGGTTCCAGTGTCACATGGTTTACATCTTTCAAAAAAATGTGGCCTCAGAAATGACATGAGAAATATAGAATGAGTAAGATCCTATATTCTTTAGTGATAGGATAAATAATTTATGACATGTTATGTATTATACATGATTTTTTCTATTCATTGATAATGGTAGGCATATTTTTGGAATATCTGGGAGAATAAAATTGTATTGTTGTTAAGGATATCCTTAAGTACTTGAGAAGAACTAAGGATTAATTCCTGGTGTATGGAGGAGAAGAGGAGATGGTTATTAGGGGTTATATTAATGATAGTTTTCAGACATATCTGAATAATCATAAGCCACATTCAGGAAAAAAAATTATGTCTCAACAGAGGAGCTATGAGTTAGAAGAGTTAAAAGAAGCTAGTTATCACTGATTCTACAGTGGAGACTGAGTATATATATAACGACCCATAATGTACATACATTTTTATTACTTAAGAATTTAAGCACACTTATTACAACATATAACAAAACCATGAAAGGACCGTATAGGTATAGTGTCTTTAGAAACTGGGAAACATAAACAACTGGTTCATAAAGAATCTACTTTGCCTCCCATTTATTTCATCATATCTAGAGTACCTTTTTGGCACATTCTACTTAATAACCTTCTTCCTGACCTGGGGAAATAAAACATACAAAAGGGTGAGCTCAAATTCTCAGTAAGGGTAAACAAAAGAAATATCAATCACATCATATACATAAGCACATAACTTTTGGAAATCTTAACCTACAAAAGAGATCATAATTTCATAACATGGGATAAATCATAGTAGTGAAATGTAATCCAAATAATCATAACTTAAAACATGAAAATTTGTGGCATACACACATAATCATAGAGAATCATTTCTTATTAGTCAAGACTCATTGCCAAGACTATCTTAGTGGAAAAAGTCCCTTTCTAAACCGAGTTCACTCCTCGTTTCAGTCCTGTTTCACTGAACCGGTATAACCTATCGTTCCATCTGTGTCTATATCATGAGATATAAAATCTTTACGCAATGCATTGGAGGGAGATATAGGTCCCACCCATCTCATAATGATACCATTCTTATGTGTTCCACAAAATCTTAAATCATACATCATTGCATAACCCATGTAATAAAAAATGGGAATCATAAACATCATGACATCATAAAACAATTCATATAAGATAAAGGAATTCATAAAAATAATTCCATCACAACATAATCAAATAAAAGTAATAATAGGGATAGAAAAGAACCCTTTATTATCTTAAATGGAAAATAATTTTGATAAAACACCTGAACTCCATTCTTGAGGAAAATATCCTTTCTACTTCAAAAACATTTTTCCTTTCTTAACATGTCATACAATTTTAAACTAAAAGAAGTTCATTAAAAATAAACTTGAAAACTTTTAAAGGAAGATTATTGGAAATAATGTTTTAAAAATTCATTCATGCCGTATAAGTTAAAAAACATTCTTCTCATACTTTTTTCGGAAAAGTCAAAAAGTACCTCGTATGAAAAACGACAAAAGTTTCCTTTCATATCCTTTACTAAAAACTCGCCAAAGGGTAAAATTAGATTTAAACAACTGTAGGTGGATGGAAATAATATTACATATTGAGGAAACATGGATTTGGATGATAAAATACACCCCAGTAAATACTAAAGTATAAACAATCTCGGATAAAAATGAGATTGTTATATTTCGTTTACCTTAGGTCCGATATGCTTTGTACGTGTCCAAACCTCCTGTATAATGATTTAAATAATGTTATTTACTTATTATAGAATCATACTTATTTTTATGATATCATATATGGTCATATTCATAGCTTCTTAGTAGTAATATTCCATTGCTACTTGTTATTCGGGTGTTTATAACTTTTTGTTCTTATGCGTGTTTTGTCGAATAAATTCTTATTCTTCTCTTTAGGTTATAGATACCTCATTTCCAGAATGGTATTAGTGTAATATATATCATATTCATTCATTCAATTCATTTATATAATCATTATGAAATAAAGATCATGTAGAATGAGTCGCATCACATCATGGAGACGGTATTCCGTACGTACGCACGAGTGATGATATCGTTCCTATGATTGTGGAATTGTATTGGAGTGTATGTATACTATTTCAGAATCAGTATCAATTTATAATATTCATATATAGTCATTATTTACACCATTATACCCATCCAAGTAAGGTGGTGGTGGAAAATAGATTACACCACGGTGTGGAGACGGTATTCCGTACGTACGCACGCGCGGTGATTTCTTTTTCCGTAGGATGGATAAATGGTGAAATAGGGTTGTTTAATACTTATAATAACATATCCGTATATGAGTGATACTGATGTTATTACTTCATAATGAAAAAACTAAAGAAGAAGAAGTGGAAGAAGAAATAAAGATGAAAAAATCGGTAACAGATATTACCTCTTCTTTGAAGTGATTCTTTGAGACCTCCTTTTAGGGCACTAAAATAGGTTTTTGAAGAATACCAGAACCTCTTGGATGTTTCTAGGGAAGTGGATAAGGGAATTTTTCATGGGTTGGCCGATCTTGAAGGCTCAAAGTGCTGTGAGGAATAGAGGGAGGAGGTGCCCTTTTATAAGGGAGGAGAGGGGCTCCTTTGGAAAAACGAAAAGTATTATTTTATTATAAAGTCGAGTTCGGTTATAAATAGCTCCAAATTGATTTATTTCGAAGCTAAGGTGGGGAGGGGTCGAAATAATCTCATCCAATAGAATTTATACAAGTTTAGGTTCCTATTTTAACCTTATCATTTAGATTTAACATAAAGTTAAATAATTTTACTTTTACCATGTCTTCTTGTGTTCTTATACTATAAGGTTAATAAAGTTACTATAAGCAGCAAAACAAACCCCAAGTTGTTTATTATTAATATATATAACCTTATCTAAGTCATTTGGCCGAACCTTAGATTTTTATAAATAAAATAACAATTACTAATATAATATTTGTTTTAAAGACTATTTTATGTCAATTTTGACACTATTTAGTAATTAATTTTTGTGAAAATCATAAAAGAATTATTAGCTCGGAAAAAGTTACTTAAATCAATAATAACATGTCATATTAACCTATAAAATTATTTGAATTCATAAAAAGTCTCAAATTACATTTATTTGGGTATTTATAACATCAATTATGTCAATATTTCATTAATAAGATAATTACTGCATCATCATTGTGTCATAAATAAATTAAATTATTTAATGTCTAAAAATTACAAATAAAATACCATTATGTAGGAAATATTTTTATATTTCTAATGAATATTTATAGTCAAATTTATCTTATGTATAATCCCATATTAAAAATGATTTACTTATTAAACTTTGATTTTAACTATTTTAACCCTTCTTTAAATAAATTAATAATAAATGTCTTAATCTAATCCAAGTGGGCCTAAATGGTCATATGTTATTCCTAAGGTTGTTTTTGGTCGAATTACACTTGTCCAATAGAATTAGGACATGTTTTAGGGTAATAATAATATCATTTTTACCCTTAATTACCCTATTTACTTTTAACCGTGGTAAATAAAAGTAAAAAGTTACTATTCACCAAAAATTATTTTCATCTCATTGAACCAAATTTTACTTACTAACATCAACCATGTCTCTCAAATTTTTGAAATTCCACTCACAGAAGCGGTAATATTAAGTTTTATGAAAAATTCAGTTTTTTTAACTACCACTTAGTGGTTTCACTATTCATCAAAAATTAAAAGTTTTCAGAAAAATACAAAAATTTCACCCTAGGATAATTTCGATATTCCGAATCCAAAAATGAAGTCCGTTTTGGAAAATAAAATTTATAAAATTTCAAAAAGTTGTTATTACTATTCATAACGGCTAGTTTTAATAATATTTTATTAGCATATCATTGTTTAGTGAAACTCGTTATTGCGTACGACGCAAGCTATCGAGGAAGGCCGCGGTTGCGTGTAAAGCAAGCCAAGATAGTGTTGTGTGTAGTGAAAGATTCATTTGATGATTTATATAACATAAAAACAAAATATTTCACATAAAAGTCTCGGGTGTTACATTCTACCCCCCTTAAAATGAATTACGCCCTTGAAATTCGTCACTTTGTAACAAAAAGATGAGGATACCTATCCCTCATCATATCCTCAAGCTCCCATGTAGCTTCTTCTAATTGGTGGTTCCTCCATAACACTTTCACCAATCGAGTGGTCTTGTTTCATAGGACTTTTTCTCTACGATCAAGAATCTCTATCGGTTGTTCTTCATAAGAAAGATCTTGCTACAGCGGTACAAATTCTGAGCTGAGTACATGTGAAGGATCAGGTATGTACTTTCTCAGGAGAGATACATGGAACACATCGTGAACTTGAGAGAGATTCGGTGAAAGTTCCAATCTATAATCTACCTTCCCAACACGATCCAGTATTTCAAAAGGACCGATATATCTAGGGCTCAACTTCCCCTTCTTTCCAAATCTCATAACCCTCTTCCAGGGAGATATTCGTAAGAACACTTTATCACCCACTTCAAACTCTAGGTCTTTTCGTCGGTTTTCGGCATAACTTTTCTGTCGACTCTGAGCTGCTCTTATGTTTTGTTGAATAGATCTAACCTTTTCTACCATTTCATCAACGATATCGGGTCCTAATAGCTTTCTTTCCCCAACTTCATCCCAGCAAGTTGGAGTCCTGCATTTATTTCCGTAGAGAGCTTCATAAGGAGCCATCTGAATACTGGAGTGAAAGCTATTATTATAAAAAAATTCCACCAAAGGTAGATGTTGATCCCAACCACCTTTGAAATCCATAGAGCAAGCTCTCAACATATCTTCTAGAGTTTGAATTTTTCTCTCAGACTGACCGTCTGTCTGAGGATGATAAGCAGTGCTGAAACTCAACTCTGTATCCAGAGTATGCTGAAGACTTCGCCAGAACTTTGAGGTAAATCTCGGATCCCGGTCATATATAATAGAAAGTGGTACTCCATGCAATATTACCACTTCCTTTACATATATCCTAGCAAGCTAATCCAGAGAGAAATCCTCTCTAATAGCAATGAAGTGTGCAGACTTGGTAAGACGATCAACTATGACCCAGATAGCATTATTGCCTTTGGATGTTTTGGGAAGTCTTGTGACAAAGTCCATAGTGATGTTTTCCCATTTCCATTCGGGTATGGGTAATGGTTGTAACATCCCCTTAGACTTCTGTCTCTCAGCTTTAACTTGCTGACAAACCAAGCATCGAGAGACATATTCAGCAACATCCCTTTTCATGCCATCCCACCAGAAGTACTCTTTCAGGTCCCTATACATCTTCGTGCTTCCAAGATTAATAGAGAATGAAGAACTTTGAGCCTCATCTAGCAGCTCCTTCTTTAATTTCGGGATGGGAGGAACACAAACCCGATTCCGGAACTTTATTATCCCATCACAATCAAGGATGAATTCAGGAACATTTCTCACCTTCTTTTGTAACTCGACATCTTCTTTTTGTGTTTCTTTAATCTTCACATGTATAGATGGTTGAACATTAATTTGAGAAAGATACTTTTTTTCCCTTTCATTATAATTCCAAGATCCATAATTTGTAAATCCATAAATATTGGATCTTTTGTGATCCTCATCATGGATAAACTAGCATGGTCTTGTCGACTTAATGCATCTGCCACCTTGTTTCTTTTCCCAGGGTGGTAATGTATTGAGAAGTTGTAATCCTTAATCAGCTCCAACCATCTTCTTTGGCGCATATTCACCTCCTTTTGTGTGAAAATATACTTTAAACTTTTATGATCAGTATAAATATCACACCTTTCATCATAAAGGTAATGCCTCCAAATCTTTAATGCAAAGATTACCGCAGCTAACTCCAAATCATGAGTTGGGTAATTTTTCTCATGTATTTTCAACTGTTGTGAGGCATAAGCTATCACCATATCATTTTGCATAATAACACACCCCAATACCTTATTGGATGCATCACTGTAGATCCCAAACCTTTCTCCACTACAAGGCAGTGTGAGCACAGGTGCACTGGATAACCTTCTTTTCAACTCCTTGAAATTCTCTTCACATTCCTCCGTCCAAACAAACTTAACTCCTTTCCGAGTCAACTTGGTGAGTGGATTAGATAATCATGAAAAATATTTCACAAAACATCGATAATATCCAGCCAAACCAAGAGAACTTCAGATCTTGGTTACTGTTGTTGGTCTCGACCATCTTTTGATAACCTCTGTTTTTGCTGGATCCACAGATATCCCCTCTTTGGAGATTATGTGATCCAAAAATGCAACTTTTTGAAGCCAAAATTCACACTTGGTAAATTTGGCATAAAGATTCTCCTTTCTCAGGGTCTTCAATATAATTCTCAAGTGTCCTTCATGTTTTTCCTTTCTCTTTGAATAGACAAGAATATCGTCTATAAAGACTACTACAAACTGATCAAGATAGTCTCTAAAGACTCTACTCATTAGATCCATGAAGATAGCCGGGGCATTAGTAAGACCAAATGGCATCACTATTAATTCATAGTGTCCATAACTTGTACGGAAAGTCGTCTTTGGTATATCCTCCCTTTTGACCCTTAATTGATGATATCCTAAATGAATATCAATCTTGGAAAAGTATTGAGCTCCGCGTAGTTGTCAAATAGATCATCAATGCGCGGGAGAGGATATTTGTTCTTGATAGTGATCTTGTTAAGTTCTCGACAATCAATGCAGAGTCTCATTGATCCATCTTTCTTCTTAACAAACAGAACAGGTGCTCCCCAACGTGACGCACTAGGGCGTATGAACCCCTTATCAAGATTCTCTTGGAGTTGCTTCTTCAATTCCTGCAACTCAATTGGGGCCATTCTATAAGGTGTCTTCGAAATAGGCAAAGTACCCGGTACAAGTTCTATTGAAAACTAAACTTCATGATTCGGTGGAAGACCCGGTAATTCCTCTGGAAAGACGTCATCAAACTCCCGTACAATTGGAATATTCTTAATCGTGAGTTTCTCACCAACCATTTGAGATAAATAACATTCATTTAGTGGAATCAATACCCATAAAATGGAAGAAATTTCTACTGGAAGGTTATGTTCATCCTTGCATTGATAGACGATCATAGATTGATCTGGAATATGAAATGTGACTTCCCTTCTTTGGCAATTGATATGAGATCCATGTAGAGAAAGCCAATCCATGCCAAGAATCACATCAAATTCCACTACATGAAGGATCACAAGATTTGCAGGAAGCACTTTCCCACAAACATCGATCGGAGAATAATTATAAACTTTTGATGTGACTGTTGTGCCATTAGGTATTGTCACAGCTAACTCAACATCTAATTTTTGAGGTAATACGGTGATACCCTTAGAAAATTCTTCATAAATAATGGAGAGGTTGGATCCAGAATCAAATAAAACATTTGCTACTTTAGAGTGGATGGTAAGTGTACCTTTCACCACATCGTTATCGTACTCCACATCGCTGATAGAAATTTCATGTGACTTTCCTTTGTCTTTAGCCTTAAGAGTTTATTGATGTCGACCATCATCATCAACCCTTGGATTAGGGCATTTATTGGCATAATGTCCCATCTCCTTGCACTTGAAACATTGAAGTGTAGTAGGTTCATTCTGTGTATCCCTTACATTGTTTGCATCATTAGACATCTTCTACCCATCATCGCGGCATTCAAATGCCCGATGACCTTCCTTTCCACATTTGAAACATTTACTTGTCCCTTTAAGACAACTCCCTCCATGTTTCTTTCCACACTTTGAGCATAAGGGAAATCTCATCTTCTTTTCAGTGTGCTCTTTAGATTTTCCTTTGAATTCCATTTTCCTCTTCTTATCAAACCCATATGACTGATGGGTTACTCCAATCTCCATCTCAACTTTGAGAGCACATCGAACGATTTCCTCGTATCTATTGAAGTCCCTTATGGCTAACGCCCTTCGAAGACTTGGTTTTAAGCCACTAAAGAATCGATCGATCTTACTCTCAGGTTGGATAATAATACCATAATCGTACCTTGAAAGTCTTGTAAAATTTGTTTCATAGGTACCAATAGATTCATCATCCTTTTTCTTCAGTTCAAGAAACTCTTTCTCCATCTTCGTTCGGAGAATACGAGGGAAGTACTTATTGAAAAATAAGTTCTTGAACTTGTCCCATTCCATGGACTCAATTTCATCCCTTTGCCTCGTATTCTTAATAAGATTCCACCATTGATCAGCATCTCCTTACAAACGATACACTGCTAGGATGACTTTATCATGTTCATAACATTGAAGAACTGAAAATATCTTTTCAGTAGTACTAATCCATTGTTCATCAACTAATGGATCAGTAGACCCGCTGAAAGAAGGTGGAACCTGCCTCATGAAGGATTCAACAGAATGTTGCTCATTCTTTTGCTCGTTTGGAAGTCCTGCATGATTCATAGCTTGATAAAGTTGTGTGAGAATGGCTACAAGATTTTTCATTCTAGCTCCCATAACGTATGGTTGCTCAGGAGGACAATCATTGCATTGCTCATCGCATTCCGCATTAACACGGTTCCTTCGGGTTCCAGCCATTGACTAAAACTAAGAAGAATAGTGTGAGCAACACTACTTATAATAGGAAAACCACATAGTCAAGAATAAAATTTCACACTTAAGGTCTTATCCCAGGTTATTCATGGCCATTTCTAAAACACTAAGATTCTGTTATATGCTTAGACTTATCCTTAGGGTTCTTACTAAGGCTTTCACATCCTAGTTTCCAAAGGTTGAATATACCTTTCCTCTGATACCAACTATAACGACCCATACTTTACATATATTGTTATTACTTCATAATTGAAGCACACTTATTACAACAAATAACAAAACCAAGAAAGGACCGTATAGGTATAGTGTCTTTAGAAACTGGGAAACATAAACAACTGGTTCATAAAGCATCGACTTTGGCTCCCATTTATTTCATCATATCTACAGTCCCTTTTGGAACATTCTACTTAATAACCTTCTTTCTGACCTGGGAAAATAAAACATACAAAAGGGTGAGCTCAAATTCTCATTAAGGGTAAACAAAAGAAATATCAATCACATCATATACAAAATCACATAACTTTTGGAAATCTTAACCTGCAAAAGAGATCATAATTTCATAACATGGGATAAATCATAGTAGTGAAATGTAATCCCAATAATCATAACATAAAACATAAAACTTTGTGGAATACACACATAATCATAGAGAATCATTTCTTATTAGTCAAGACTCATTTCCAAGACTATCTTAGTGGAAAAAGTCCCTTTCTGAACCGAGTTCACTCCTCGTTTCAGTCCTGTTTCACTGAACCGGTATAACCTACCATTCCAGCCATGTCTATCTCATGAGATATAAAATATTTACCCAATGCATTGGAGAGAGATATAGGTCCCACCCATCTCATAATTATACCATTCTTATGTGTGCCACAAAATCTTAAATCATACTCATTGCATAACCCATGTAATAAAAATGGGAATCATAAACATCATGACATCATAAAACAATTCATATAAGATAAAGGAATTCATAAAAATAATTCCATCACAACATAATCAAATCAAATTAATAATAGGGATAGAAACAGAACCCTTTATTATCTTAAATGGAAAATAATTTTGATAAAACACCTGAACTCCATTCTTGAGGAAAATATCCTTTCTACTTCAAAAACATTTTTCCTTTCTTAACATGTCATACAATTTTAAACTAAAAGAAGTTGATTAAAAATAAACTTAAAAACTTATAAAGGAATATTCTTGGAAATAATTTTATAAATATCCATTCATTCCGTATAAGTTAAAAAAACATTCTTCTCGTACTTTTGTTGGAAAAGTCAAAAAGTACCTCGTATGAAAAATGACAAAAGATTCCTTTCATATCCTTTACTAAAAACTCACTGAAGGGTAAAATTGGATTTAAACAATTGTAGGTGGATGGAAATAATATTACATATTTAGGAAACATGGATTTGGATGATAAAATACACCCTAGTAAAAACTAAAGTATAAACAATCTCGGATAAAAATGAGATTGTGATATTTCCCTTACCTTAGGTCCGATATGCTTTGTACGTGTCCGAACCTCCTGTATAATGATTTAAATAATTTTATTGACTTATTATAGAATCATACTTATTTTTATGATATAATATATGGTCATATTCTTATCTTCTTAGTAGTAATATTTCATTGCTACTTGTTATTCGGGTGTTTATAACTTTTTGTTCTTATGCGTGTTTTGTCGAATAAATTCTTATTCTTCTCTTCAGGTTATAGATACCTCATTTCCAGAATGGTATTAGTTTAATATATATCATATTAATTAATTCAATTCATTTATATAATCATTATGAAATGAATATCATGTAGAACGAGTCGCATCACATCGTGGAGACGGTATTCCGTACGTACGCACGAGTGATGATATCGTTCCTATGATCGTGGAATTGTATTGGAGTGTATGTATACTATTTAAGAATCAGTATCACTTTATAATAGTCATATATAGTCATTATTTACACCATTATACCCATCCAAGTAAGGTGGTGGTGGAAAATAGATTACACCACGGCGTGGAGATGGTATTCTGTACGTACGCACGTGCGGTGATTTCTTTTTCCGTAGGATGGATAGATGGTGAAATAGGGTTGTTTCATACTTATAATAACGTATAAGTATATTAGTGATACTTATGTTATTACTTCATAATGAAACAACTAAATAAGAAGAAGTGGAAGAAGAAATAAAGATGAAAGAATTGGTAACGGACATTACCTCTTCTTTGAAGTGATTCTTTGAGACCTCCTTTTAGGGAACTAAAATAGGTCTTTGAAGAAGACCGGAACCTCTAGGATGTTTCTAGGGAAGTGGAGAAGTTAATTTGTCAGGGGTTGGACGATCTTGAAGGCTCAAAGTGGTGTGAGGAAGAGAGGGAGTAGGTGCCCTTTTATAAGGGAGGAGAGGGGCTCCTTTGGAAAAACTATAAATATTATTTTATTATAAAGTCATGTTCGGTTATAAATAGCTCCAAATTGATTTATTTCGAAGATAAGGTGGGTATGGGTTGAAATAATCTCATACAATAGAATTTAGACAAGTTTAGGTTCCTATTTTAACCTTATAATTTAGATTTAACATTAAGTTAAATAATTTTACTTTTACTGTGTCTTCTTGTGTTCTTATACAATAAGGTTAATAAACTTACTATAAGCAGCCAAATGAACCTCAAGTTGATTATTATTAATATATATAACCTTATCTAATTCATTTGGCCGAACCTTAGATTTTTAGGAATAAAATAACAATTACTAATATAATATTTGTTTTAAAAACTATTTTATGTCAATTTTGACACTATTTAGTAATTAATTTTTTTGAAAATCATAACAGAATTATTAGTTCGAAGAAAATTAATTAAATCAATAATAACATGTCATATTAACCTATAAAATTATTATAATTCATAAAAAGTCTCAAATTACATTTATTTGGGTATTAATAAAATCAATTATGTCAATATTTCATTAATAAGATAATTACTGAATCATCATTGTGTCATAAATAAATTAACTTATTTAATGCCTGAAAATTATAAATAAAATACAATTATGTAGGAAATCGTTTCATCTTTCTAATGAATATTTATAGTCGAATTTATCTTATCTATAACCCCATATTAAAAATGATTTACTTATTAAACCTTGATTTTAACTATTTTAACCCTTCTTTAAATAAATTAATAATAAATGTCCTAATCTAATCCAAGTGGGCCTAAATGGTCATATTTTATTCCTAAGGTTGTTTTTGGTCGAATTACATTTGTCCAATAGAATTAGGACATGTGTTAGGGTAATAATAATATCATTTTTACCCTTAATTACCCTGTTTACTTTTAACTGTGGTAAATAAAAGTAAAAAGTTACTATTCACCAAAAATTATTTTCATCTCATTGAACCACATTTTACTTAATGACATCAACCGTGTCTCTCGTATTTTTGAAATTCCACTCACAGAAGCGGTAAAATTAAGTTTTATGAAAAATTCAATTTTTTTAACTACCACTTAGTGGTTTCACTATTCATCAAAAATTGAAAGTTTTCAGAAAAATACCAAAATTTCACCCTAGGATAATTTCGATATTCCGAATCCAAAAATGAAGTCCATTTTGGAAAATAAAATTTATAAAATTTAAAAAAGTGGTTATTACTATTCAAAATGGCTAGTTTTAATAATATTTTATTAGCATATCATTGTTTAGTGAAACTCGGTATTGCGTACGACACAAGCTATCGAGGAAGGCCGCAGTTGCGTGTAAAGCAAGCCAAGCTAGTGTTGTGTGTAGTAAAAGATTCATTTGATGATTTATATAACATAAAAACAAAATATTTCACATAAAATTCTCGGGTGTTACAATATAGTAGATTCTAATACATCCAAATAATCCTTTTTCATTTATAACTTTTTTCAAGAGATTGTGTTGGTTCATAGAAGTAAATATCCAATCACATTTTATTATGATAATACTACAGCAGTTCCTTTTTCAAAATCTAAAATGTCACACCAACAGATAAATAATATACTCTGGAAGTATCACATCTTGAGAAATTTTCATCATAGGGGTGAAGCTACATTATAAAAAGTACCCATATAAGATAACGTGGTGGATCCTTAACTAAAGGCCTATCATATAAGAAGCATGAGTATCATGTGAGAGCGAGTAGATTAAAGGTTGTTTGCAATTGTCTCTAGTGCAAGTGGGAGAGTTTTGGAGTTGGTGCCTAAGAACCAACTTCTTTGTACATTATGATATCATGTATTCATATTTTGTTATATTATAAACTCAATATCACTTCATGATTGTTCTTATACATAACATAGTATATGATAATGTCCTAAGAGTAGTTGTTACACTAAAAGGTCATATAAGTTCCCCGCTATGATGATAACCTAGAAGTGATACAACACAATTCTTAAATATATGTTTTGTAGTCAGATGATATCAGTTGAGGGAAAAAATAATACAAGCTATCATGGGTGAAGACTCAGGGACTTTGAGGCACATTCTCATGGTGAATTCCCTTAGTAATATCTAGTGTCGGATATTATGAGAACGAGATCCACCAGTAAGAAATCTAAATTTATACGTGTCATTTGATTTTCCTATATAATTATGTGTTTATTGATCCATAGACAATATTATTATTATTAATGAGTATTATGAGTCATGTAATCTGATGTATAGACAAAAACCGTAATGTCATATGTTTTTGATGAGGTGGGATACATTGGGTGCATCACGAGTAACATTACATTAATGAATTATTCGAGAAACAATTTGTCCCTACTATTCTTTAATGAAATTTGATATCTAAAGACCTTTGATGAAATTAATATATCCTAAATAAATATAAGGCCATGGTGTTCTATAATCAAGTTTAATTTTTAGGTAGTCAATGAATGAAACATTGAGCACATAGTTTTATGGAACTGACATGTTACATGCTTCATTAGAGATACCATGATTAAGGGATTATATTACACCCTAAGTGTATGTATGATGTACCATTTCCTTATAGAATAAACTTCTTTCTCTATGGGTGCCTTGGCATGTTTCTAGATGTTATCCATGGAAATTTGTCCGCTTCTATGAATGCCACTAAGAAACAGGCCTAGAGGGTCATATACTAAGTGTATCCAAAATATCAGTTAAATAGTGTATAATTATTTATTATTTAACAAGGTGAATTAATATTATTTCTAGATTTCATTTAATAATTATTCATGTATACTTGATTGAATATAAATATTTTTTTATATTTAATGAATATAATATTTATATATTTTTAGTGAATAATGTTGTTAAATTTATTTAATAAATAAATAGACATTACTCGTGGCCCAATAAATATTTTTGAGGAATGGTGGACCGAGTTTTAGGTATGATGAGAAATAAAAATATTGAATATTATTTGATTAAATAATATTTTATTTAATTTTAAATTTAAGTTCATGTCAAAAAATAATAATATTATTATTATTATTAGACATGGGGTTCCATAGGGATTAAATAAATAATTAAGTGCACTTGTGAAATTATTTTAATTTTGCCCTAGTGAAATATAAACCCAATTTTATTATTTTCTATAGTTTTAATTCATTTTATTCTGTTGTGAACAATAGATTTAAATAATCCTCTCAAGACCTTGAGAGTTCGCTTCTCCAAGAATGATCCCAAGAACGAAGAGTGATCTTCCTCCACCAGATCAAGTAGAACTCTTTGAAATCCATTCTCATGGCTATCAAAGGTGGATGACACATGCAAAATGATTTGATACTCTAGCACCCAAAGATTCCTTCTATGATGTACTGAGATTTGTAGAACATGTGTGGATCACCACTAGAGGTAATATTCACTTGATTACATCAATGTAATTATGTTACAATGACGATCTATTTCTAGATTCATCGATGAAGAAATAATTCCATCAAGGTAACTCTTAACTAATTAAATTGATTATAAATAATATGAGATGATCCTCCCTCTAGTTTTGTCAGGATTTATGATTTCTCTTTTCTTTGATTAGATTCCATTGATCATAGTGTTTAACATCATTTAAATGTCAAATTGATCATCAATCATGAAAAAAAAGTTGGGAACTACCCATCACATGCTTTTGTTGCACCTGAAACCTTTAGAGAGGACGTCACCCCACTAGAATCAATCTCCTACCATGTCGTGTCCTAGAATTTTGTATGGATTGATTCCCATTCTCATGGGATACATAGTGATGCCCATTTATTTTATCTTTGGACTTTCCCTTCCACAAACTCGCCTCATGTTATTTCCCCTATAGTTCATTTTTTATTATTTCCTTCCCATACATTCATCCAGTGCATTCAAGTGTATGGCAGAATAACTCCTAGGGCCCCTAATATTCCCTTTGGGACATTCCCCACATCCATTTCTATGCTTCATGATTTCTATAATTTGTATAATCATTATCTTCTTAATCTGAATAGACTCCCTAACGGAATTGTACCATGCTAAACTGCATCACCTACCATCCTAGGCTCACACCTCGAATGATCTTTTTCAAAAAACATGAACTTTCATGTGTTGAATTCAGTCAACGGTTGATCCTGTATTATTTCACTCCATCCTAAAATGATGTGGGTATAGAACCTATGTTTCAAAACATGGTTAACAGTTGTCCCCCGTCTGTCTTTTACTCGCCTTTAATTATCCATGTCATCAATGTATCAATCTCCATCGCATGATTTTTCTAGTCACTTTCACCCCTCACTGTGTTCTCCCCTGTGAACAATGGGAACTCCATAACGCTCCTTACTTCTTGCACCGAGCACGGATCGCATGAGAATAGGAATTGTGAGGGAGTTTTCTTTAAGATATGTTGAGACACACGGGTTCACCATGCTTAGATCCTCATGAACTCAAACTATGTAAAATTTGTCTCAGTAATGTTATGTATGGCATCATGTGGCCTCCCAAGCCTCTCTATTCATGTTGGGTAACCTTTCATCAATACCAAACATGTTCCTTCAAGAGACACATCCCATGGTCTAATAATTATAACCAAAAACTATTTGTAAGTGGTCTAAACTTTAGGACCATAAACTAATATCCCATGGTCCAATATTTATGACCTTAAACTAGGAGCCTAGGTCCATGACTCATGACATTAAACTATTTACAACCTACCCCTTATTTTTTCATGGAACATGGACCTCCCTTGGACATAATTTTAAATTGGGTTACTACTATTTAATTTGTTTCCAAACACATTATGGTTCCCATGGTTCAAACACTATGATCATAAACGAAGAGACCATGGTCCGAACTATATAACCTTAAACTAGGAGTTCATAACCAATCATCATGACACGGAACTGTGTGTAGTTCCCCAAGGAATGTTTTGTGTGGGGTTTGGCCTTATTATACCTCAATTAATTTTGGGTTGTTTCTCTCCCAAACTATGCATCCCCTTTTGAGGTATTCAAACCATTTGTCCAAATTGTATGACCCTAAACAAAGAACCCATGGTTTGAACACTATGACCATAAACTAGGAGTCTAAGACCAAGCATTATAACTTTAAACTACGTGCAAGTATCCTTGAGAATATGTTGTGAAATTTTAAGAATTCATATCCCTTAATTCATGGTATTTTACCTCTATCATATGATACACATATCCCGTCTAATAGACACAATCCCTGGTCAAATCATTTTGACCTTAAACTATTTGCAACTCACCCCAGATTCTTTTTCTTAGTGTTGGTACTTCTAAGATCCCTTAGCCTTATAGGCCCCTATAAGGAGTACCCCCATTGTTATACCCTCATATGCCCCTTACTTCATGGATTGGTGGGTGTCACTTATGTCATTTTACACATCCCAATCACACAACGTTAACCTATGTGATCACATCCTAATCACATGATGTAAGATACCATCTATTTCTAGGTATGTCTCTATCTGAGTTTTTTGCTTGAGATTTAGTGGTTGAGTCTTGTTCATATACGTAAAACTTTGATAGGTAAAATAACCTAAATTTTATATATGCATTATTTTTTGAGATAATGAATTCTGGGTATAAATGGGTAGGCGTTAACATTGGTTCTTGGTACGTTGAGAGGATTTAAAAGGGGTTCAGTTGGTTTAAAGGGAAAATGGGCCAAAAAACTGTATGTAGAACATTTACATGTCATGTAAAGGTATTCAACATTGTTTAATTGTTCAAGAGTTATAATAAAATAAATCTTATGCGATGGTTTTTTTAGTGTATTCCATAAATAACATTTACACGATGTGTAACTACATTACACATCGTGTAATTACCAAACCTGCTGTTTTAAACATTCTATACAACTAAATAATCATTTTTTTAACAATATCTCTTCTCCCCTAAACCTTGGTACATTCTCTAGGTGATTTTGGGGTGCCATCCTCCCTTCTGGGTGTCCCATTTGTGTAAGAAATCCATGGTAATCATTTTTTATTATGTTTCTTCATTATCTCCCTTCTACTCCAACTATTGTAGTGAAATATTTTGACTGATTGAATTGTTTTTTTATGTTGATATGTCTTGATCTAAAAACATCTTTTCAATCATCTGAACCATCTTCCACATGGGAGTTTTCCATTGGAACCGTTTTTGGATCGTCAGTTTGAGGCAGGGGGTCTGAATGTTAACCCTATGGTTTGATAATTGACAAGTTTATGCAATATTATGATTGTTCCAAGGGAGTGTGTGGACACATAAATTATATAAATGAATGGGATTATTCCTTCAATCCTTTTTTTGGAATTGTCTTATGACATGGATTATGACAACCCAATGGGTGAGAAGAACTTGAATATAATTTAATTGTCTAATTTTTTAATGTGTGTTTATCATGACATGTGATCAAGGGTGATTTATTATAGTAGAATACCTATAGTGAGACATGTTTCTTATTGATATAATTTTTAATCATATTTTAATTAAATTTCAAGTGTAATATGAAAGATGAATGGTAATTCTCATAATTAACCATTGAGACTTGTGATGTGATATTATGATATCCATGCTATATGAAAAGAATTGTGTTCCATGCTCTAATGCTTATATATTGGGTTTAGCCCTAGAACTTGCACACTTATATGTTGTAATGATGATATTGAGAAGGCTCATCCCAATCCCATTTTGTAATACTTATAGAAAGTGGGTTATGCTTAGTCCCATGCTATAGTTCTTATAGGGCTTTGACCTAGATGTTGTAATTCTTATTGGGCTTTGATACATATTTTTGTTACAATTTCATGGTTATATGGTTGTGGTGTGTATGGTCATAAGATATGCTTAGATATATTTTAGCATGGAACCAAAGAAGGTTATTAACCTTGGTTATATGGTTATAGTTGGAATAGTCATAATACATGCTCATAGATAATATAACATCGAGCCAAAGTAGGTTTTTGTTGTATTTTACTAATTATTGAATTAATTAATATGCATATTTATCGCTTTATTGAATACACTTATTATCAGGCTGGTTAGTTTACAAATGATGGTATCGACCTACTAAGTTTTACTCACACCCTATTCAGTCTGACTTTTCGTACCCGAGCATATTATGTGGATGCAGGATAGGACAAGGGTGAAGGACATTGTAGTTGATTTCATGTTTGTTGATGGGATAGAGTTTGGTGATGGGATAGACATGGGGTTTGGAATAAGGGACCTTTGAAATTGGTAGTCATTTACTTTTATTAATTCTAGAATGACATTTAGTTACATTCTATCATGTCATTACATTATTCCTTTTTATTTATTCGATTATGTAGAAGGATTTTATTTATGTATTCTACTATGTTTATACACTATGGGAAAAAAGTAATATTTGCAACGGGTTATTTGCGACGGGATAGCTTCTGTCGCAAATAACCCGTCCAAGAATCTATTTGTGACGGGGAAAGTAGCCCGTCGTAAATAACCAAGTATTTGCGATGAGATTTCGCCTCTCGTCGCAAATAGTTTGGCGCGGCTTGCGCACCAAACCGCGCAGGTGTACTTGGGACGGGACCCGTCGCAAATACCCGGCAGCGGTCAATACCCTTTTGCGATGGGACGTCGTCCCGTCGAAAAAAGACTGTCGGTAGGTACTATTTATGACGGGGCCCGTCGTAAATAATCTTTTAACCGCCGACTGTAATTAATGCGGGCGAGGGTAATTGCGACGGGAAGCCTGTCGCTAATAATCTCGTCGCAACTAATCTAACCAATATATACCCACATCTGTTTTTTTCACAAATCATTCAGATCTTGATTTCTCTCTCTTTTCATTCTTTAGTTTTAAAGAGAAATTTTTTTTTAGTTGAAGTTTTTTTATACGAGATCAATCGGAGGGTGTCAATATCTTCGGAATATCAAAGTTTAAGGTATTTATATTTTATTTTTTTATGTTTATTTTATTTTTTTTATGTTAATTTTAAGTGTTGTTTATTAGTTCGAATTTAATTAGATTTTTATTGATTTTTATTTATATTTAGTTTTACTAAGAATTTGATATTGTTAGTTATAATTATAAATAATTAGTTATTATTAATATTAATTAGATATAATTAGGAATAAATAGATATAATTATGAATAATTAGACATAATTAGGAATAAATAGATATAATTATGAATAAATAGTGTTAATTAAGAATAATTAGTATTAATTAGAAATAATTAGTATTAATTAGGAATAATTAGTATTAATTAGGAATAAATTGTATTAATTAGGAATAAATAGTAATAATTAGGAATAAATAGTAAAAATTAGGAATAAATAGTAAAAATTAGGAATAAATAGTAATAATTAGTAATAATTAGTAATAATTAGTAATAATTAGTAATAATTAGGAATAATTAGTAATAATTAGGAATAATTAGTAATAATTAGGAATAATTAGTAATAATTAGGAATAATTAATAACAATTAGGAATAATTAGTAATAATTAGGAATAATTAGTAATAATTAGGAATAATTAATAATAATTAGGAATAATTAATAATAATTAGGTATAATTAATAATAATTAGTACTAACTAGTAATAATTAGTAATAATTAGTAATAATTAGTAATAATTAGTAATAATTAGGAATAATTAGGAATAATTAGGAATAATTAGATATAATTAGGAATAATTAGATATAATTAGGAATAATTAGATAAAATTAGGAATAATTAGATATAATTTTGAATAATTAGGAATAATTAGGAATAATTAGGAATAATTAGGAATAATTAGGAATAATTAGATATAATTAGATATAATTAATAATAATTAGATATAATTAGCAATAATTAGACATAATTAGGTATAATTAGGAATAATTAGAAATAATTAAGAATAATTAGTAGTAATTAGGAATAATTGGTAATAGTTAGGACTAATTAGATATAATTAAGAATAATTAGATATAATTAGGAATAATTAGATATAATTTGGAATAATTAGGATTAATTAGGATTAATTAGGAATAATTAGATATAATTAGGAATAATTAGGAATAATTAAGAATAATTAGGAATAATTAGGAATAATTAGGAATAATTGGGAATAATTAGGAATAATTAGGAATAATTAGGAATAATTAGTAATAATTAGAAATAATTAGTAATAATTAGAAATAATTAGGAATAATTAGTAATAATTAGGAATAATTAGTAATAATTAGGAATAATTAGTAGTAATTAGGAATAATTAGGAATAATTAGTAAAAATTAGAAATAATTAGTAATAATTAGTAATAATTAGTAATAATTAGTAATAATTATTAATAATTAGTAATAATTAGGAATAATTAGAAATAATTAGGAATAATTAGTAATAATTAGGAATAATTAGTAATAATTAGGAATAACTAGTAATAATTACTAATAATTAGGAATAATTAGTAATAATTAGTAATAATTAGGAATAATTAGTAATAATTAGGAATAATTAGTAATAATTATGAATAATTAGGAATAATTAGGAATAATTAGTAATAATTAGTAATAATTAGTAATAATTAGTAATAATTAGTAATAATTAGTAATAATTAGTAATAATGAGTAATAATTACTAATAATTAGGTATAATTAGTAATAATTAGGTTCAATTAGTAATAATTAGGTATAATTAGTAATAATTAGTACTAATTAGTAATAATTAGTAATAATTAGTAATAATTAGTAATAATTAGGAATAATTAGTAATAATTAAGAATAATTAGTAATAAATATGAATAATTAGTAATAAGTAGTAATAATTAGGAATAATTAGGAATAATTAGGAATAATTAGGAATAATTAGGAATAACTAGGAATAATTTGTAATAATTAGTAATAATTAGGCATAATTAGCAATAATTAGGAATAATTAGTAATAATTAGGAATAATTAGTAATAATTAGGTATAATTAGGAATAATTAGGTATAATTAAGAATAATTAGGTATAATTAGGAATAATTATGAATAATTAGGAATAATTAGTAATAATTAGTAATAATTAGTAATAATTAGGAATAATTAGTAATAATTAGGAATAATTAGGAATAATTAGTAATAATTAGGAATAATTAAGAATAATAAGGAATAATTAGGAATAATTAGGAATAATTAGAAATAATTAGTAATAATTAGTAATAATTTGGAATAATTAGAAATAATTAGGAATAATTAATAATAATTAGGTATAATTTGGAATAATTAGGAATAATTAGTAATAATTAGTAATAATTAGAAATAATTAGGAATAATTAGTAATAATTAGGGATAGTTAGGAATAATTAGTAATAGTTAGGAATAATTAGGAATAATTAATAATAATTGGGTATAATTAGGAATAATTAGTAATAATTAGTAATAATTAGTAATAATTATGAATAATTAGGAATAATTAGTAATAATTATGAATAATTAGGAATAATTAGTAATAATTGGTAATAATTATGAATAATTAGGAATAATTAAGAATAATTAGTAATAATTAGGAATAATTAGTAATAATTAGTAATAATTAGTAATAATTAGGAATAAATAGTAATAATTAGGAAGAATTAGTAATAATTAGCAATAATTAGTAATAATTAGGAATAATTAGTAATAATTAGGTATGATTAGTAATAATTATTTATAATTAGGAATAATTAGGAATAATTACTAATAATAAGGTATAATTAAGAATAATTAGTAATAATTAGTAATAATTATTAATAATTAGAAATAATTAGGAATAATTAGCAATAATTAGGAATAATTAGGAATAATTAGTAATAATTAATAATAATTAGGAATAATTAGGAATAATTAGGAATAATTAGTAATAATTAGTAATAATTAGTAATAATTAGTAATAATTAGGAGTAATTAGGAATAATTAGGAAAAATTAGGAATAATTAGGAATAATTAGGAATAATTAGGAATAATTAGGAATAATTAAGAATAATTAGTAATAATTAGGAATAATTAGAAATAATTAGAAATAATTAGAAATAATTAATAATAATTAGGTATAGTTAATAATAATTATGTATAATTAATAATAATTATGTATAATTAGGAATAAATAGTAATAATTAGGAATAAATAGTAATAATTAGTAATAATTAGTAATAATTAGAAATAATTAGGAATAATTAGTAATAATTAGGAATAATTAGTAATAATTAGGAATAATTAGTAATAATGAGGAATAATTTGTAATAATTAGGTATAATTAGGAATAATTAGTAATAATTAGTAATAATTAGTAATAATTAGGAATAATTAGTAATAATTAGAAATAATTAGTTATGATTAGGAATAATTAGATATAATTAGGAATAATTAGATATAATTAGGAATAATTAGATATAATTAGTTATAATTAGATATAATTAGAAATAATTAGGAATAATTAGTAATAATTAGTAATAATTAGTAATAATTAGTAATAATTAATAAAAATTAGGAATAATTAGGAATAATTAGGAATAATATTTCATAAATTTTTTATTATTTTAATAATATTAATATTTTTTTTAAATATTGATAGTATAATTTTTTTATTACTTATAATTAGTAAACGAAATCTACTTGGATAATGAAGGGAAAATTTGTAATCGTCTCCACAATGATTATTACCAATTTTCCTTTCATTATTCAAGAATTTTTCTTTTTGCTAAGTATTTCTAAGTATTTATAAATTAGTAATAAATACTAAAAATTAGTAAAAAATTTTAATAATTATTAATTAATTGTAATAATTAGTAATAAATTGTAATAATTAGTAACAATTAGTAATAAATTGTAATAATTTGTTATAATTACCAATAATTAGGAATAATTAGCAATAATTAGCAATAATTAACAATTATAAGTGTGAGAAAGATGCAATTAAATGAGCTGTTGGACAAAAGAGTAGCCATCAATCCACTTGAAATTGTGTCATCCTTAATTAATGATAATTATCAAGTAGTTGTAATTATTTATCTCCTTTTTCAGATAGTGTTTTTATAATTTCAAACTATTAAAAAATAGTGATGATTTTATATTTTATGTAGAAAAATATAGAACACGGAAGTTGTCATCAGTCATTATTAGATGATCAAGATTGGATAAATCAGCACAGAAATCCCAATGGATCTGGTTTAAATCCTGTATATATTGAGGGTGTTGAATATTTCTTAGCATTTTCATCATCAAAACTAGAATATGTTTCAGAAGGCACAATTAAGTGTCCTTGTAAAAAATGTTCTCTGAGAACGTTTGATACATTTGACAAGGTTGGGGGACATCTCTTGCGGTTTGGTTTCCAACCAGATTATATTTTTGGCATCAACACGGTGAATGCAGTTCTAGAGAAGATCTTAATAACTTGATTCCGGATCCATCATGATTTAGAAATTTAGTACATGATGTTTTAGGTCCATCTGTGAAACAAACTGAAACTTGCGATGATAATGATTTACCTCTTGAGTTGGCACCATCATAATTTTATGAGTTTTTGAGGTCTGCTGAGGATGCATTATATCTTGGTTGCAAGATAAGTAAATTAGAAGCGGTTAAAAAATTTATGGCTATTAAATCAAATAATGCAATGTCAAAAAATAGTTTTAATCAGATATTTTCTTTGGTTAAAACACTGTTACCTGAAGGAAATGTGTTTCCTACAAATTACTATGAGAGTAAGAGGCTGATTCATAATTTGGACCTTAGTTATCGGAAGATTCATGCATGTCTAAATGATTACATCTTATATTCTGGAGAAAATGGGTCATTGGATATTTATCCCACATGTGGACAATCGAGTTATAAAGAAGCTCAACCAGGGAAGTCTAGATCGATTCTAGTAAAACAGTTGATATATTTCCCCCTTAAACCTAGGTTGTAGTATTTATTTATGTCTCAGAACATAGCGTCAATGATGTCATGGCACAAAACCAATATTTCAACTGATAAAAGCTTGAATCATCCATATTATGGTGATTCATGGAAACATTTTGACCATCTGTATCTATCTTTTGCTATAGAATCCCAAAACGTGTGATTGGGTCTTTCTACTGACATTTTTTGTTTGTTTGGTTCTTATGGTAGTCAATATTCATGTTGGCTGGTCTTTATAACTCTGCACAATTTGCCTCCAAGGATGTTGATGAAGGATTATTATATCTTTTTGACTCTATTAATCCCAGGACATCCGAAAAATAATATTGATGTTTATTTGAAACCATTGATTGATGATTTAAATGTATTGTGGAGTGATGGTGTTAATACATATGATGTTGCTGTGAAACAGAATTTCATATTAAAAGCTGCATTGATGTGGACGATAAGTGACTTTCTGGCATATGACATGTTATCTGGTTGGAGTACACATTGTCCAAAATCGTGTCCTTGCTGTATGAAAGAAAACAAAGACTTTATGCTGGTTAATAGAAAAAAAACCATACTATTTTTATTGTCACTGTATATTTCTTCCAACTGGTCATCCTTTTCGGAGGAACAAATCTCATTTCAAAAAAGTTAAAATTGAAAGGGATAAACCTCCAAATATGATCTCAGGTATATAGTTACAATCAGTTGTATTTTCATTACCCCCCATCACATTTGGACCAACAGTAAACTAACAAAAAATTCATGGCTTTGGGAAAGAACATAATTGGATAAAACAAATCATTTTTTTGGATCTTCCGTATTGGTCTGATTTGTTGGTCCGACACATGTTGGATGTTATGCATATTGAGAAGAACTATTTTGATAATTTATTTCATACATTTTTGGATACACTAGTTAAGACCAAAGATACTATAAAGGCACGATTAGATCTTGCCCAAATTTACAGGTGACCAGAACTTGAATTATTTGAAAATATCATATCACAGAGGTTAATGAATCCAAAAGCATCTTATACACTATCCAAAGAGATTCTCTTATTATTTTGTTATTGGATTGCAGATTTGAGACTTCCATATGGTTATACTTCCAATTTGGGAAGATGTGTTAAGAATGGTTATATTACTGGATTAAAAATTCATGGTTGTCATGTTATAATGGAAAGACTAATGCCGATTGGATTCATAGGTTTGTTGAATTATATGATTTAGGATTCGATAACAGACATATCATATTTTTTTTGAGACATTTGTGCAGCGATAACAGACTATGATGCACTAAGAAAACTGGCAGAAGATGTTGCTGTAATTATATATAAACTGGAAAAAATCTTTTCGCTGGCTTTCTTTGACTCAATGGAACATCTGATATTACATTTTCCACATGAAGCTAAATGTGGAGGTCCATTACAGTTTTGATGGATGTACCCATTTGAGAGATGCATGCAGAAATTGAAGAAAAAAATACGTAACAAAGCATCAGTTGAAGGCTCAATTGTTGAAGCTTATTTGCAAGAGGAAATTGCTTTTTTCTACTCTCATTATTTTGAATCTCAATATCCCTCAAAACAGAATCACATGGAGTGAGACAAGGGGAATGTTAATGACAAAATGGACAATCAATTAACAGTTTTTAATCAGACAAATATTGGTTTCAATGGGGTTCATGAACGATGTCTTTCAGATGATGAACATCACAGAGCTCATACATACATTCTGCTCAACTGTGAAGAAATGAAATCATTTTTCCTATGAGTGCTTCTATCACTTATTCTATAATTTATGTTATATTATTTAAACTTATTTTATTTGTAGGTTATATGATAATCATATCAAGAAACAACTTCCACAAATTACAGTAACTTCTCTTGAAGAACACAGAAAAAAAATTCTCAATGCTTTCAAAAACCGGTAACATAAATTATTGATGGTTTAATATCAATTCCGTTTATTATTAATTATATTTATAATTGTTTTACAAATTTTCAGGTGTCTCAATATGCTGATAAAATTGATAAGCGACTGTGTATATTGAGTAACCCACCATCCAAAAATGGTTAAATATTATAATGCATATGTGGTGAATGGTTTTCGATTTTATACACATTCATACGGGGAATCAAAAAAATAATGAACAGTGGAGTTTTCTTGAGAGGATCACATCACAGAGAAACTGAAGTTGAATTTTATGGCATATTGGATAAAATTATTGAGTTGTTTTATCTAGGACAAAATTACATAACAATGTTTAAATGTCGGTGGTTGGATACTGAGAGAGGTTTTCATGTTCATCCCACTCATGGAATCGTCGATATTAAATATAAAAGTCTTCTTACAGTAAATGAACCATTTTTACTAGCTCAATAGGTAGATCAATTTTATTATGAAAAGTATTGTGCTACTTCAAGAGACTTGAGCGATTGGTGGAGCATAATAAAAATGAAATCTCGGGAAAATCAGTTTACTCAAACTGAATCTGGTTCTGCTGAAGTGGAAGGAAATTAAATTTTTCAAGAGACATCTCAAAATCCATCTGATTCACAAAGAGACATGAATATCGATGATGACACCCCACAATTAAGGATCGATGATGATGAAGATGTTAATGATGTTACAAATGAATTTGAAATGACAAGAGATGTTGAAACTGAAACTCATATGGATATTGATGATGCTGAGGAGGAAGATGAAGACATTGACATTGAAAACTATAGATAAGAGGATGAAGATGAACATTGACACAATTAAATGTCGGTTATAATCATAACTAATATATATCTATATATAATAGTTATTTTCAACTATCTGCTAACAAAAATCATTTTGTGTTTCAGATGGACTCTGATCTATTGCATGAGTTGGGGGAGGCTGAGCTACCTTTGGATGATGAGGATGTGGTATCAGCTGACACTCAGCCTACTGGTGGTTCAGGAGGTACGCGGAGGGGGCGCGGTCTTGCGCGACTGATGATTCCTGACCATATCCCCAAGCGACGTCCACATCTTGGTTTCGATCCACGCACACGGATGTATGGTAACCTGTATATTTTAGTTAGATCCCATTCATTTATTTATATATATAATAATTGTTTGATTATTTATTCTTTTTTCACAGTTTTTAGCATGTATCTTTTGGACAGGGGAGTGCTATATTGCGCAATTATTTTTCTCATCCATGGATCACATGGGAATAGATTCCCATTGATGTGCGTTGTGACATGTTCCAGTATCGAATGGTATGTAAATAAATAATATTTATTTTGAAATTTATTTTATTAACAAATTGATATTATAAATTATTTGTAGGTTTTATGGCATCTTATCGATGATAGAATGCGCAATTCTATCCACACGGCATGGCATGTTTCTATGCGTGACCATTTTTGCCAGTTTTTGCACAATTTGAGAAGGACATCCATTAAGAAAGAAGGGGTGCTATAATTTGATGAGTCGTGTAGAGCCCACCGACCAGAGTACATTTTATCTCACGTTTGGGATGGATTATGATCACACTGGTTGGGTGGTGGATTTCAGAGGAGATCTTCAGTGGGACAACAAAACCGGGGGAGAAATGAGGTGAAACATTGAGCTGGTAGTCGTACATTCAGTTCGCATAGAGAGGATCTGGTAAGTATAAATTTTAAATATTTTATATAACTTTAAATATAAACAGTTTAATTTATATTTTTGTAGGCATTCGAGCATCCCGATATTACGGAGTTCGACGTTTATCCAAAGATGTATAGTGATCAAGATAATGGAGAAATTATAGGTGATCGCCAGCATCATATTGTGGTTAGTATTATTTTTTCAGTTTAACAATTAACTGAATATAATATTTTGACAATTTTAATTTTAAATTGGAATTGAAGGAGTCATATGAGGTTGAGACCTCTCAGACACAGGCTGAGGGTCAGGACGAGACGGCTGAGCAGACCAGTGCTCACTATTTCAATAAGGTGGAATGGATGTAGGCGACTCAGTATGGCTTTGAGAATGGCAGAGTAGTTGGCCACGGCTCTCATTTGACTCTTGGTACTTATTATGGTACTACTGCGATGTTGGCGTCCATCTAGAGAGGAGATCGTTGAGAGGCATCATCTTCTGGCTCACAGTATCAGGACCAGTTGTGAGCTTAGGCTGAGCATATAGAGACTTTGCAGAAGCAGTAAGAAAAGATGTGTCGGCAGCAGCAGCAACAGGAGCAGCATTACGAGGAACAGATGCATCGATGGCAGCAGCAGAATCATGAGCAGATGGAGTACATCCGTCATTTGACTCATAGTTTAGGGATGGAGTTTCCTCCACCAGCTCCTCCACCTCCTCCAGAAGAAAACCCCCCCCAGTGATTTTTTTATGTTACAAACATTTAAATTTAACATTGTAATATGAATTATTTACATTTTTTGTCTTTTATATCGGTACAAATATTACATAATTTAATTTTTAATATTTTTTTATTTATTTTTTGTGAATATTGAGAATTTAAAAAAAAAAATTTAATAATAGTAATATTATTTTTTAATTAATTGTAATTTTATTAATTTTTCCTTTAAAATTAATTTATTATTTGCGATGGGACCTTTTGAGACGGGGTCCCGTCGCAAATATTATAACTAAATTATTTTAAAAACATATTTGTGATGGTTATTTAGTACTGTCGCAAATAATTTTTTGCGACGGGCCCGTCATAGAAAGTGTTATATATATATTTTTTGCAATGGGACGAGAGCCCATCGCAAATAGTTTTTGCGACGGGCCCGTCGCGAAAACTTTTACGTATATATAATACATATAATCGGAAGGTTATTTCATACGGAGATGTTTCCCATTGCAAATAACTTTTTTTTCGACGAGCTCATTGCGAATACTTGTATTTGCGATAGTGTTTTCTGCAATGAGCTATTTGCGATGGGATCCCATCTCAAATAGTCCGTCACAATTACCAAGAATTCCAGTAGTGATAATTTGATATCATATTTTTGTATGGTTTAGATTCTTCTGCTATGACACATCATACCAGGGGGTATAGTCTCCCTACTATACATTTCACACCCTCAGTACTAGTCGATAGCCTCTGGTGTACGCGGAGGCACGCTTGAGGTCTTGTAACCAACCCTTTTTTGGCACATGAGAAAGTGTCAGATCAGGGGATGTTACAACGTTATATTAGAGGATGAGGTTCTCTTTTCTTGTACATTAATATTTGGGAAAGATATAAAGGAGAAAAAAATTTTTGGGACTTGGTAATGTGCTTGTACATGGGAGTAGATAACCAATGTATGGAGAGAAATTCCTATTACCTAGGGAGGGAATTGCTATTTGTGCTTTGTTCTTGTTATAGTTGATGTTATTTCATCTTGGGTGATTCACATGTTTTATGAGGTGATTATTTTATGATGTTACTATGTCTGGAGTTTTGTACTTATGTTCTAGTATGGAATGATATGATTTTACATTCATCATTATAGGCACATATGGATATATTAACATGCATTGATCATGATAGGGGCATATATATTTTGTATGTAATATACACTGGCATTTTGAACTATGATATGAGACATCTATTTCACTGGATAAAATAAAACTAGTTGAAGTTTCATTCTAAAACACTTATAATCCATGTTAGAGAGAATATGAGTCATCAGATCTCGGTTATAGTCACCTGTTGAGGTCGATCTTATTTCTAGATAGTTCTATAATGTGTGAGTATTTCTTATATAGAAAATGTATCCTGGTTGTATTTCACTTGAGCTTTAGGGGATTGGAAATCAGCATGAACCTAACACAGCTGAACTAGAGATTTTTGTGGTTCTTGAGGAGAATATGGATGCTCAGCTTCACGACAGCTTCCTAAGGGTCCTGTGATCCATAAAAAGGGAGACTATTCGTATTATTCTGTTAATTTCTTAGATAACAAGATAGATTCAGTTGAAGCATCCACCAATGTTTTTTAGGGAAGGGGGACCCTGAGAAACTGAGTTTTGGATCGAGTAAGTCCAAAAAATATTAAATAATCTCGAGACAACCATGGAAAAAAGTGAAGTTTGATGATTATATGCTTTATGGACCTACCAAGTGTTTGTTGGACATTCTGGGGTAATCTAGGAAGCATGATGAGTTGTCTTGGAAATACTTATTGGAAAAGTTCCTAAGTTATTTCTATCCCTAGATTTTAAGGGATGAAAATCTTGTGAGTTCATGCATCTGACATAGGTGAGCATATCAATATTGGACTATGCTAGATGTTTCACTGACCTATAATTCTTTGTGGTATCTTTGGAAGCTGATGACATCTCCAGGGTGAGATTTTTTTAGGATGATCTTCACCATGATATTAGGTCACAAGTTAACATTTTTTCTCTTAAGAATCTTTGAGGATGTGATGAACCTGACACTCATCATGGAAGGAAATATGAGAGCGACACTAAGTAGTAGCCAGACTATATTAACCAGGAAAGTTGGGATCTCTTCTTCAAGTGGAAAGAAGCACTACTATGATATTTTCCACCATGGTAGTAATTGGTACCATCTCATGATCGTGTTATGTTCTAGTTCAATCAGTGTGAAAAGTTAGATCCCACACTTGTAAAAAACTATTTTTAACATCGCCTTTTTTCATGTTAGTTTTTTAGAACCAACCTGAAAATATCTAAAAAAACATTCATGCCGGTTATTATATAAACAATATGAAAATCCATTTTCACTGATTTTTTACATCAGTAATATAAGAAACGACATGAAAAATCAATTTTCACGACTTCTTCATGTCGGTTATTTAATAACTGAAGTTAAAAAAAATTCATGTTATTTATCAAATAACCAATGTGAAAAATGTTTATAAACATGTGTCTCATTTCCCAAGATTCGATTTGATAGGTCATGGAGCTCAAATGGAGTTATGGATCAAAATTTATGGTAATCATAAGTTGATCATCTCTAAACAATGTCTTAGGGAACGCCTACTTTTGATGTCCATAACTTTTGATCTGTAACTATGTTTGAGCTCCCAAACTTATCAAATCAAATCTTGGAAAATGAACTACATGTTTTTTAACATTTTTCAAATCATTTATTAACTAACTAACATGAAAAATACCTTTTAATGTTGGTTATTTAATAACCGATGTTAAAAAGTCATGAAGATTGATTTTTTGTGTTGTTTATTTTATAAAAAATGTGAATATTTAGAAAAAATGTAAAATATTTTCATGATGATTATCATAAAACCGACATGAGAGATAATTTTAATATCTCTCCAATGAGGAATTTCAACTTTTGTACATCACTGCATCGAAATTTCCAATTACTGCCTAAAATTTTTAATAATATGTTTTCTTTTATAAAATAAATTATATGTTTTAATTATACACATATCATAATTTAATGATCATTTCATTCAACCATCATCATTCCCCCAACTCGAATCGTCTGATCTTCATTGTGAATCAACTATTTCTTCTTTCTGTGATCTAATCAAGTTATTTGTAATTATTTATCCATGATTTATGTTTTTTTATTAGTTTTCTTAATTGATATACCATTTAATAATCATTTATTTCAACCATCATTGTTCCATTGACTCAACTTATTTGGTCTTCTATGTGAATCCACTACTTCTTCTTTTCGAGATCTCATCAAGGTATTTGTAATTATTTTTCCGTGATTTATATTTTTTATGAGTATTTTTCTTAATTGATATAAGATTTAATGATTCTTATTTCATTATAATGATGAATAACACTTCATATCAGGGTAAAACTTCAAATCCTCCTTCATATTCTAAAATTTCTTCTAAGATGAAGCTATAGTTGGCTCATTCAATCTTTTCTCAAAAAAAATATATCAAACTTCTAATGGTCATAACTTTTGATACATAAATCTGTTTGAGCTCTACGACCTGTCAAATAGAAACTTAGGAAATTATATACAATATGATGAACATTTTTCACATATTTTTTTTTAAATTTATGTAAAAATGACTTTTAATGTTGGTTTTTTTAAAAACTGACGTAAAAATTGCTTTTTAATGTCATTTCTAGATGGTCTTTCACATCAATTTTTTAAAAACTGGCATGAAAATCCAAAAACCCCATTTTTAATGTTGTTTATTAAATAACTGATGGTAAAAATCATAGTTTTACCATCTCTTTAAAAGATGCCGCCTCAAATTCAGCATTAAAAAGCTAAAAAACCCGACGAAAAAAGGTGTTTTTGTACTAGTGAAAATCATATGTAGTGTGCTTACCCCACATTCAAATGATAAATATGTGGTAGATTGGGTCATATTTAGAGTTTATGTGTGAACTTTATATATTAGTCCAATGGAAGGGGATCATAACATGTACCTGAGTCAGGAAGGGGCTCAACTACTCCTCAGTAGGCGAGTTGATAGAGTTCCACTGGCTGTTTAGGCTCAGAAAAAGGATGTGGTACCCTAGTGCATGATGAGTAGTACCAAGAAATGGAAATAGATTATGGTATTTAGGATATATTCTTGGGTGGAGGGAAAAGTTAGCTTCATGCTATACAGACTACTCCGGCTATCACGGATACAAGACCGTCTATAGTCATAGGTGTGATTATTGTATCATCTACATTAGCTTTTCTTTTTTTATATAGGTGTGACACATTATTTTTTGTATTAAGGTTTTAAAAACTATTTGGGATTGTATGTAGAAATCTTGGAAGGTATTTTAATGATCTAAATGTCATTGGTAGTGCGTCCAGAGAATATAAAATGTTGTAAGGCATGTTCTCTAGAGATTGGTGGTTATCAATTATTTTGGGAACTATTCATGCTAGAAATGACAGGATTCAAATTTAATCTTGGTATTGATTTATTGGTTCTATACCCGGATTATATCCAATATTACTAGAGGATAATTACTATCTTATCTCTAGAAGAATGTAGAAATTTTCACTAAGGTGAGTGGGATATTTAGGTTGGTCATGTAGGACCAATTCACTATAGATTATATTGTCTCATAGCTCATATATATGATATTTCTATAGATAATTGTGGAGTGTATTAGGATTATTTTCATCTAATGGTAGACCATTTTCATGATTTTTCCCTAACAATTTCTACAGCTTACCACCTGAGTGAGAGATCAATTTCACGATTGAGTTGGTGACAGGAGCAGATCCAGTTTCTATCCCTACTTACAAAATATCTCTAACTAAGATTTAGGAGTTTAAGGTTTACTTGTAAGATCTAGAATATAAAGAATTCATATGTAATAGTACATATCTATGGGATTATCTAGTTCTCTTGACCATGAATGTTGATGGATCTCTTTGCTTATGTGAGGATTATTAGAGGTTGAACCAGATGATGGGAAAAAATGGGTATCCTCTTCTACGCATTGATGATCTTTTAAATCATTTAAGAGGTCCTAAGACATTATAAAATATTTAATTGATATCAAGATATCATCAGTTAAGGGTGATACCAATGAAAATTCCTTTTACTTTTTTTAGAAGTAGGTATGGATTGAATAAATTCATAGTAATGCCATTTGGGTTGACTAATGCACCTATGGTATTCATGGCCATAACTAATAGGATCTTTCACCCTTTTATGGACCTATTTGTGGTGGTTTTTGTCAATGATATCTTAGTTTACTCCCAATTAGTAGATGATCATTCCAAACATAATAACATCTTCTTTATTACATTGAGATAAAATCAGCTTTAAACCAAGATAAATAAATATAGTTTCTAGATTAATAAGGTGCACTTATTAGGCCATGTATTCTCATATGAAGAATTTTCAGTGGACCCGTATAATGTTATAACCATGGAATCATGGAAAAAACTAAATAATTTCTTTGATATTTGGATATTTTGGGTTTAGAAGGTCATTATCGACACTTTATCTAGGATTTATCCCATTTGGAAACATCAATGTTGGGATTAACCATGAAATGGGTGAAGTTTGTTTGGTTTGACACTAGTGAGGAATATTTTTAGGATCTTAATGGTAGGATAAAATCATCACTTATCCTTACATTACCTATGTGGGTAAAGAATCTACCATGTACTGTGATGCATTCAGAGTTGGACTTGAAGTAGTTTTAAAGGAGGATCGTATGATTCCTTATGGCTCCATGAAGATAAGATCGCAAGAGAGGAATTACCCTACTCAAGATCTAATGTCAGAAACAATATTACATTATCTAAGATGTTAGATACACTATGTCATGGGTGATAGGTTTTTTGTATACATAGACCAAAATAGCCTAAGGTACTTATTTTCCCAATGAGACATGAACCTTTGGCAGAGGAGGTGGATCGAGTATCTACGTTCTTTCAAATTTGAATTGTCTTATACACCAGGAAATGGAATAACATTTTTCAATGATTCGGGTGAAAATAAATATACAATGATATAATGATAGTATTTTGATGAGTGGAAGATGATATCCAATTTTACAGACATGCATCTGGATTTTTAAGAGTCTTAGGGATGAGTTTATCTGACTTTGACATATGTTATACCCATGATTTTGGACCAGATTAAGACTAAGTAGTTGTCTAATCCTGATGTCTTAGTTCTGAGAGAAAATTTATATGATGGCGACACACCATTATGATGGTATCTCGATATTGGTAATGATCTTATTTTACATGGAGGAGTATGGTTTCCTATAGGCTTACATGAGGAGATGATGAGAGACTTTCATTCTTATAGATGGGAAGTGAATCCTGGTTTGACAAAGATGTATTGTGATCACCATAGACAATACTGGTGGCCAATAATGATGAAGGGGGTGGAATTTTTTATGGCAAGATTCTTCACTTTTCATCAGGTGAAAGCCGAACATCATAGGCTAGCTGGGATTTTGCAGCCTTTTCCCATTACTGAGTGGAAATGGGATGATGTCACAATGGATTTTTTGATAGGATTACCTTAGAAAACATATAATAATGACATAGTATGAGTTTTTTTTGGATAAAATGACTAAGGTATCCTACTTTTTACCTATCATTAAAACCTTCATAGTTAATTATCTAAGTGGTCTTTACATGCACAAGGTGGTTTAGTTGGAAGGTGTTCAAATGAGTATCATTTCAAACACGGATCCTTACTTTAAATAGTGTTTGTGGTAGGTTCTTCAAAATTGACTAGGATCTTGAGTTCTATTAAGTATGACCTATCATCCATATAATGATGGTGAGCGGACTATTTTGGTTCTGGAGAATATGTTATGAGCCTATGTTTTGGATTTTGGTGGTTCATGGGAGAAATGTATTGCACTCATAGAGTTTGAATATAAAAATAACATTGCGGAATAAATACAAATGGAAACTTTTGAGGCCCTGTATTTCATGCCATGTTGTTTTCCTTTTTTTGCTAGAGATGATTGATTCATCACTTGTTAGGCCTAGTCTTGTTCAAGAGACATTTTAAGAGGTTCTGTTGATCAAAAAGTTGTTGGTGACCGTGAAAAGTAGGAAAAATCTTATACTGTCAATTGGAAATGACCTCTATAATTCATGTTTGGACATCATGCTTTCCTTTGGGTATTTCCTAGATTAGGTAAATGTTATATCCAAAAATAAGGAATGTTAGTTCCTAGTTTCGTTGGACCATTTGATAGTGTCAAGGTTCGATCTAGTAGCGTACCACTTATCACTTCCACAACACTATAGTACCAAGCACAATGTGTTCCATATGTCACAACTAAAGAGATTTCATCCCGAAACTTCCCATGTGATATACGTAGAAGACATCGAGCTTTGTTCTGATGTGTCCTTTTAGAAGAATCCAATATGGGTAATGGATCACAGTGAGAAATATCTTCAAGGTGGGACTATACCATTGGTTAGATTGTAGTGGACGAATGGGTGAGTTCAAGAGGGGTCTTGGGATATGGATTTTAACATGAAAACACAATGGATAGACTTTTTCACTGATACCTCATAGTGAGGCTTGGATCAGCTCATGGATTAGCTGTTATAATTTAGGGAGGTTGCATGATCTCATCTTTTTTCAGAAATTTCCCTCTTCGAGTTTTTTGTTTAAGCCTTGGTGGACAAGTTTTTTTTGTAAAGGGAGATCATTTTTGGGGAAAATGACCTAATATTCATGGATGTATGTTTTTTTTATAACAGAGTCGGGGTATGAGTGGATAATTGTTAACATGAGTTCCTGGTAAGTTGAGAAACTTTAAAAAGGGTTCTGATGGTTTAAAGGGAAAATGGAATGAAACCCCATCTACAGAACATTTAAACGTCGTGTAATAGGATTACACATCATGTAATTTTTTTAGGTTTTTAATAAAATAAATCCAAGGTGATAGGTTTTTTTGTGTATTCCATTAAAAACATTTACATGAAGTGTAACTACATTACACACTATGTAATTCACCGACCTACTATTTTAAACATGTTGGGTGGATAAATTCTTTTTTTCAACTGTCTCTCTTCTCCCTTCAAACCTAGGGTATTCTCCATATGATTTTTGGGTGTAAACCTCCCTTATGGATGTATTTATTTTGTGATAAATCCCTGGTAAACCTTTTTAGTTATGTTTATTCCATTCTCCCTTTTCTTACAATCATTGCAATGAAATCGTTTGATTAATTTCATTGTTGGTTTTGATCTTGGTCTGCCTAAATATAAAAACCTCTTTTTGATCATCCGCACCATATTCCTCATGGTAGTTATCCATTGGAAAGTGTTGTTGGATTGTTAGTTTTAGGTAGGGGTCTAAATATTAACCCTATGGTTTGACAATTTTCATGTTTATGTAATATTTTGGTTCCACCAACATAGTTTGTCCCAAATAAATTAAATAAATGAATGGGATTATTCCTTGAAACCCATTTATTAGAGTATAATTATAACCTATCTTATGGCTACCCATTGAGTGAGTGGACATTGAATATATTTGAATTAGATAATGGTTTAAAGTGTTCTTAGCATGACATGTGACTTAGGGTGATTTCTTGTGGTATAATCCCTAAATTACTTCTTATTTATTTTTTATATAATTGTTAATAAATTGTGAATTAAATTGAAAGTGGAATATGAAATAATAATGGTAATTCACATAATTAACCATTGAGAGTTGTGATGTGATATTGTGATATCCATGTTATATGTCAGGAATTGTGTTCCATGATGTAATACTTTTTTATCGGGATCATCCCTGGAACATGTACACTTATATATTGTAATGATGATATTTAGTTGGATCATCCTAGTCCCGTGATGTAATGCTTATAGAGAGAAGGCTATGCCTAGTCCCATGTTGTAATGATTATAGGGCTTTAACCCAGATGTTTTAATGCTTATAGGTATTTAACCCAGATTGTTGTTACAATACTACAGTAATATGGTTCTGGTTTGCATGGTCAAAAGACATGCTAAGAGATATTTCAGCATAGCACCAAAGCAGGTTATTTACGTTGGTTATATGGTTTTGGTTGGCATGTTCATAAGACATGCTCAGAGATATTCTAACAAGGAGCCGAAGTAGGTTGTTAGGGGATTTTATTAATTGTTGAATTAATTAATACACATATTTATCGATTTATTTAATACACTTATTACAAGACTTGTTAGTATAGACATTTTAGTTTCAATCTACTAAGTTTTACTCACACCCTATTTGGGCCACCATTTGGTACCTGGGAAGATTATGTGGATGCAGGTTTGGATAAGGTAAAAGGGCCTTGCAATTGATTTCATGCTTATTTCTGGGTTGGATTTTGGTGAAAGGTATGACGTGGGGTTTGGGACAAGGGACCTTTGAGTCTTTATTTTATTCTCCTAGTATTTTACTTTTATTGTTTCTATCATGAAAATTAGTTACATTCCAACTCATCATTACATTATTCCTTATTATTTTTTGGATTATGTATATGTCTTTTATTTATGTCTTCCTCTATGTTTATACTTTGATCTCCTATATTTCCCTGGTTTATACTCTTCTATTATGACACTTCATACCTTGGGGTATAGTCTCTCCACTATACATTTCACACCCCTGATGTCTATCAATAGCCTCTTGAATATGGGGAGGCATGCTTGAGGTCTCATAACCAACCCTTTTTGGCCACATGAGAGAGTGTTGGATCGAGGGAAGTTACACATGACATAAAACTATATGACACAATGTACCAATCACATGAAGTTAAACTATGCGATACATCATCCTCACCATATGACATTAATTTGAAGGTCCAACATCATCATAAATATGATGTTAAAATGTGTGTCTAACGTCCCCACTTTATGATGTTTAACTGTGTGTCCAACATCCTCACCATATGATTTAAAATATGTTTCTCTCATCATCATTTCATAGCCTAAAACTATGAAGCATCTTAAGCCCTTTCCTAAGAATCCATTTCCTTTGGTTCGGGTCACCTACTGCATCATTCATGTTCTTCAACCATTTCTCGACATATGAGATGACACTCCCCCTAGAAGACAAGTTTTACCTTTATTCAGACCTATTCAGATACCCAATGTTATCAAATCCATGATGGGATAATTCCAATAGGGATGATCCCCATTTGAACATTCCATCACTCGATGTAACACCCCAAGAATTTATAATATTATCATTTTTAAATAAATTTAATATATTCTATATCTTGTAATGCATGAACCAATGAGTTACCTTATGTTACATGAAAGAGAAACTTTCTTTGATAGCTTTCATTACATGCAAGACCGAGTTTTACCAAACAATAATATATTATTATAACATTATTATTTCATATAATAATATTTAACCTAGTTGTTTAAATAATAGTTAGAATAGTATTAAACACAATATGAAATTTATGTATATTTGATGTAATTTTAACATTCATCTTATATGTTTTTTAGACAATTATATAATAAAAAATCAAATTCTATGAATAAAAACAATATTCTTTAAAAGGGTAATTTTACCACCTTTTAATAGTGCACTTATTTTAAAACTATATTTTCAAAATTTTATATTTTTTTTTTTCAAAATAAAATTCATTTTTGTATTCATAATTTCAAAATTATCTTATGGTGAATTTTTTCAGTTTTTCTGAGAAGTTTTAGTTTTTGATGAATAGTCAAAACTACTGCATTGTTGTTAAAAACTACATTTTTGTTTGAATAATTATTGTATTTTAAATTTATTTTTAAGGTCACAATAGATCAATTATACATATATTAATCAAATTTAGGTCATTAGAATTATATTTATTAAAAAATTGGATATAAAAACATATTGAACTTTTGAACGTTTTCTTTTACCTGCTTTCTAGCCACGTTTACAGGATTAGTGTTAAACATAATTATTCCACATATATGAATTAAATTTGGAAAAATAAAAATACATGGTTGTATTCAGTATTATATTTGGAGTCTAATAGGTTCAACTTCATTTTTGGATATTATGAATAATAACTTCACAATTTTATTTTCCACTATTAAGGGTAAATTGGGTAGTTAAAGGTTAAAAATAATATTATAAATATTATAAAATTACTATAATGCATGTTCTAATTTCATTGGATGATTGTGTTTTGAACAAACCATCCTTTTACCATAATTATAACCTTTTAATCTACTTGGGTGAGAATATGAAATTTACTATATTTTATTTAAAGAAGAGTTAAAAATGTCATACTCATATTTTAATAAATATACCATAGTTAATATAAAGTTATAAAAAATATAATTTAAACTATAAATATTAATTGGAAAGAAATTGTTTTTCTTTATCATGAAAATTTATCTATAATTTTTATGAAATAAATAATTACCTTAAATTCCTACACAATGATGATTGAGTAATGGAGTAATTAATAAAAATACCAAAAAATGATATTAAAAATATTAAAATAAATAAATATTGAGATAATTAATGAAATATATGGATTTTATAGATAAATTTAACATTTTATTGATATATAATTAGTTTTTATTCGATGATATTATGTTGTTATGATATTTCATAAAAGATAAATAATGAATTGTATTTGAATTGTTATAAAGGATACATTAAAATAAATAATATTTTATTAAATGGTATAAAATTAAGAAAAATATAAAATTAATCCAAAGAATTATAATAAAGTAAAATTAATCATCAATTATTCAATTGGGTTTCTTTTGGTGTTTTATAGTAACTATATTAACCATAAAGTGTAAAAAATCCATGTTGTCATGGTAATAGTTAAAGGGCTTAACTAAGGGTTAAAGGAAAAATATAATGTTAATAATGTGACCTAAACATGTATAAAAATTATTTTTTGTGAGTATTTTTACCCATATTCATCTTATATTTTAAATAACTTAATTTTTAGCTATTTTAAATCTAAAATAAATTTATATGAATTTAATATTTTAAAGGATTCCATGAGTGCCCCTCTCATATCTTATTAAAGGGAACCTCCTCCGTTACTTATTCACACCACATTGATCATTATTTATCAACAAAAATCAACCAATTTCCCCTCCCAACATCATTATCAAAGTTATGTAGGTCATTTTCTTCCATAAATAACAACCCTAGTGTCTCTAAAAGGATATCCAAATGAGGTTTTCTTAAAAATATGTAATCATCTTTACCGACTCATTCAAGTTCATTTCTTCTTCTACTTCATATTCATGTGATGTTTCCATAATAAAGTAATAAATATAGAATAATATATATATTTATATGTTATTATTATTATTTTAAAACCATATTTATCTGGTTATCCATCCTACGAAGAAAAAAATCATCGCATGTTCATACGTACGGCTTACCGTCTCCACACCGTGGTATAATTTTTTTCTTCACCGCTTTACTTGGATGGGTATAATGATGGATATAATGGATATAAATAATAAATATGACATGATATTTCATCTTTAAAATTAATATATCATCCAATTCCTTACCCCTTTACCATTAAAGGAATGATATTGTCGCTCGTACGTACGTATGACCTACAATCTCCACAATGTGATGAGATTCATATTCTACATTAACCATTGAAGAATGATTATAAAAATATATATAATGAATAAATATGAAATATATGACATAATAATTCTACTGGAATAATATATATTTATACATATCTTTCATTTAACTTCATCCGTTTAATAAGAAAATGGAAACAATGTTCATGCATACGTATAGCCTACCGTCTCCATGAACTGTGTATTCAATTTCATATATATATATATATATTTATTTATATACTTCATATATATGATATATAAATTATTTTTTACATTCATAAAGTATGTAAATCATTATATACTTAATAGGATCAAGAATAAAAAGTCAAATCACGTATGATAAACAAAGTAGTGGTTACTCTAAAGATTACTTCAACTTGGAATTGTTAATAAACGGGTAATATAATGTCATAAATGAATCATATATGATATCATAAATATGAAAAAAGTTTATATATAAGTTAATAACATTCTTAAAACGATTATAAAGGATTTTAAATCAGGTAAAATCATGTTCTAATAAAGTAAGAATAAAGAAAGGTGTTTCTCGTATCACTTTTACTTATGTGAGATTTATCCCTCATTCACCGCTTATTTTTGTATTTTGGTGTATATAATGCTATTTAGACAGGTTATATCATGAAAATAATTATTATAAATATATTATATGTTTCATTAATTTTATTCATTCATGGGGATTATAGTTCAAATGTTCCAAAATGGTATGGGACACTTTGGAATGTTTTAATATTATTTTCCTCAATGATCTTTCAAATAAACCATTTAAATTATTATCATCCATATCAATGTTTCTTAAAAAAATTCCCAAAATATTTTTACTATTATTATATAAAAAATTAAATTATTTTTACCCATGTTCTACTTTTTATAAAACGGTGTGAAGGGAATCTTTTTGTCTTTTTCCAAATGTTGCACTTTATGACTTTTTTGGCAAAAAGAGAAGGAATATTTTTTAACTTATACGGAATAAGAAGGTTTTACCACCATAATTATTCCTAGATGTTTTAAAGCCTCCATTACAAGTTTACAAAGTTTTTTTCAAATAAATTTTTTTATTTTATAAATGTTTATCTTTTAAATAAATGATATCAAAGTAAAAAGGGTATTTTTCTTAATAAATTTATAATTATTTTATTAGAGTATTTTCATCTATGTCATCATCCCTAGTGAATATTATTCTTATTTAAGGTTAATATATTATGATATCAATTACCATACTTCGTTGAAAGTTTTTTGATTCGGTTCATCTATGGATGTGCTATTTTGATACCATTAATGGTTTATGGTTAAGTACTCACATTTGGTATGCTCTTTTTTCAATATGATTGTTTATGTTGCTTATGTTTCACCCTATTCATATTTGGAATGAATTGGACTTATTAAGTGATGGGTGGGACCCACTATAACCCCTTTATTCATCAGTTGGTCACATGAGATAAACTTGATATGGATTTGGCCGAGGCCTTACCCATTTATTTTCAAATGTCTTGGCTGAGGCCTTAATGGTATGTATTAGATGTCCAGCATTATGCATTCCATCATTGTGATATTATTTATTGATTTACATGTGATTATTCAACTAATATAATATCCATGGTTAAGTGTCATAGATCATGTTATTAATTAAATTTTGCATGTTTTACTTATTTACCTTTCCATATTATTGTTTATAACATATTTACTCATAGATTTTGTTTTACGCTTACCCTTAATGAGCATTTGAGATCATGAATTTATTATGTTTAATTCTTACAAGGATGCCTAGATGAGTATTATGAATGATATTTAGGGTTAATCTAGGAGAATAATTATGTTATCAAATGATTTTCCATATTTTATTTTATGTTTTAAATTATAGTGTAAGGTTCATGTATGTAATCTGGCTTCCAAAAGTAATAAACTAGTTGGTACTTTGGTATTTGACACTTTTATCTCTACCAATGTAAAAAATTAAGTCACTGACTCTATGATACTGGGTTCAACTTATTTAAAATCCATCATCACACATCATGTGTCTCGTTATTTGGATCATTATCCTCCTCAATGATTGAATGTGTCACCCTTGATTGCAATGTCCCATTCCACACGGTCTCACCTACTATCCTAAAAACATGACCAAGAGGACTTTGGATGAAATTTTCAGAGAGGTTATGTGTTTAAAAGATATTAAGTGGTCAACCCTTACATTTTTTCATATCCACACCAAAATAATAATGGATTTTTTGTTTCAAACATAGTGGGAAGCTATCATCCATCATCATGCCACCCCGAACATGTTCCAAATCATGTTCATTTAAATTTTTCTTATTACTCCCTTTGTTTTAATGGAATTCAACACCCTTGGAGTTACCCCAGTCAGGAACTAGCACACATTGAAAATGAAATTTGACTATTCAGAGAGTTCCCTTCCCCAGACATAGCCCCTCTTGGCTCAAACACTCTTGATGGTTAGTTAAAAAATGTAGAGCCCGTGTGTTCACTTATTGTTTGGAAATCTTATATAAATGATCAATCACATGGTAATTTTTTATTTTTCACACCAAGAATGACTCAAGAGTGCTTAGGGATTGGTCATTGGTTGTCTTATGATTATGGTTTAAGCATGATAATAAAATAAAATGAAATAAAAATTTTTCATCATGAATGAATTTAAAACAAATCACTCGATGTTCTAGAGGGAAATACACATATTATAGCCTCTCTATCATAAATTCCTCTAAGATTTGAGCCCAGATATTGAGTGTTTGAGCCCATCCAACCTATGTTGAGTAGCCTCCAGATTGAACTTCCACCTTCCAGGTCGTTTGCCTCTTCCTTAGATTTAGGATGGGCTTCTAACACCCTAATCCACATCTTATCCTATTCATCCTAATATTCTTCTGCCAGGGATGCCACCTCCATTTCTTTATCCTCAGCTTTCACTAACAGGTCCATCATATGGCTTATAGTCTAGGATTGAGTAGAAACATTGGCCACTATCTCCTACTTCATCCCTTATAAGTAGATTATCTCCTCTTCAGCTACCTGGAGCACATAGGATCCATCGTCCTTGTGATTTTTTAGTAAAATAAACCAATTTCCATTAGTAATTATCCATCTCAGTGAGGAAGTCTTGATATAGTATATGAAGGATTATTTATTCCACCCCATAGGTCCTTAATCTAACTAGAAAGTGGTGGAGATATCCCACTCAGTTTTGCAGGTCATCCATTGGGGTGCAAGTGATAAAGTTATGAACATACCTCCATAACTGGAAAAAAAATGGCATTGTTCTCCTCAACAACATTTGAGGTAGAATCCTAAAAGTCCTTGATAAGTTCATGATAAAAATAAAAAATAGCTTCCAACACATCCATGGATAGATTATCCATGGTCTTGTCCTTAGTCTAGATGAAATCCATTTCTAGAGGAAATAGATCCTCACCAGTCCCCACACCTATAGTAGAAGTCCCAACTCTCTCTTGTGGAACCTAAAAGGAAAGAACATCTATTGTATCCTCCTCAATAAGATTCATTTATGGCATGATATTGGCACTCTCCAATGAGGTGTCAGCTCCCATAGTCACCATTGATGGAGATTCTAAGGTATTCATGTCCAACATAGCATCCCAAGTCACTCCAGCTGCAGGTAAAATTGTTGCAACCTCCATTGAGAATTCAGCTCCAATAGTTACCTTCGATGGTGCCTCTATGATATGCTTAGATTTCAAATCCTGCTTATCTAGACCCATCATGTGAACTGTCTCAACCTCCTCCATTGAGGGAATTGTCTCAATAGTCCCTTATGATGGAACCTCCATGGTTGGTCTAATTTTCATGGGCTCTCGAACCATTTCTACTGGGAGAGAAGCATCTGTTATCACTACCTTGACCTCTGGTGCCACCAACATGGACGTTAATGTTGGTAGCTGATCCCCAAGAATAGCTTGAACCACTATTTAATCATGATTCATTAATATGAATAATAGAAAATATGTATAGAAAAAAGTGGAAAGGGGAAAAGGATTACATTAATAGTTTATATTGGTGACGAGCTTTGAAAGGTTAACGAGAAATCCCTTTAGGGAGGGAATTCCCCTATCAGTTGGAACCTAAATCATAGGAGCCATTTGGGCTAACACTTGGCCTCCTATGACCACAGCATCACAGAGGTTCCACATACTCACCCCTTCAATGTTTTAGACTCCCTTGACCTCTATCTAATGTTCATCAAGAACCTCCCCCTTTGTTATTCTATTCAATCCTTTCACAAGTACAAGAATATTTAGAAAATGATCTTTGGAGTTTTATAGTTTCCAAAGCATATGGGATTAGGGTATTTACCTAGTCGATGGTAGGGCCCACTTCCACAGGAGAATATTATTAGAAATTTCCCCCATATGACTCATTTGAATCTCCCAGAAGAGGTGAAAATCCATATAATTCACCCACTGAGAGATCCACAGGGGAGATTATACCTAATAGCACCTTCTCTAAGGTGGTCAAAGGACATTTAGTGGGCTAGGATTTGACCAAATCCTACATACCTATTATTAATTTCAAAAACACATCCCGAGAAATGTGAAATACATCCCTGGAATGACCCAACCCAAAGAAGAATATCCCCTCTCTATTGAGATATAGCCACATTTCATGGAGTGTGTTGATCATTTTGAGGAGCCCCCAGATTTTCCAAGCATCTTGAAAGACCGCAATGGTAGTGATATTTGAATGGTTCAATAACATCCATGGACCTTGTAAAAATATTCTTGGGACCTACTAAAGGGTTATCCTTCCTCCATGGCCACTTTTTTAGGAGAGTGGATCTTGATACCACTCGTCTCCCTATAGCCTTCTCTTGTGTCATGCTAGGGATTTATAACTTTTCAGCAACCAAAAATCATCCCACCAAACCCACCCTTCCACCATGGCATGCTCTAAATTCCATTTTTCCTTGACCCCATATTTTTGGGGCCTCTCCTTCATTGGACCAAGTTGTTCGGTTCCTCAGCATCTCCCTGGGATATGCTCTCTCCCAACTTAGATCATTTTCATGGATGATCCCCATAGGTGGTTGTCGGTGGTGTCAACTCATTCAAACCCTTTCTATATTCATGCATGAACATGCACCATATTTTCATCAGGACCAATTGTTTTTTTATAGAATATTATTCTATACCTTTGGGGCTAATCGTTGATGGAATCAGAACTATCTTGTGAACTAATATGGGTTTTACAGTTCATGAATCGCCTTGCAGTCGACCCTAGATAATAGTACCCCACCTCAGAAGTCCAGGAGGTACAACCAATACTTGATGGTCAACATGAAATTATTGATCACCATCTCCATGGGAAGTGGGAATGGTTGAAATATGAAGTGGTCCACTAACCCAACCCTTTCCAGTGCGTCCACAGAGCCCGGTTTTAGTGGGAAACTTCTGAAGATGTTTAGAATCATTGGATATAAATTAATAATAGGAGGAAGATTGGTTTTAGGTATGAATATACCCCCATGTACATAGTGACCAAAGAGTATAGAAAGTATAGGGTCTCACACACTGGGAGTATAGTCTTCCCTTGGCAAATGTGGAGGATCACATTATACAGCTTCCCCAATATTGTACAGCCAGGTTGACTCACTACCCCATAAACAAAATTCCTTCCATGATGAAGTTTCTTAACCACACCCCCATCTGTAAATCCTTCACGGGGGTTATCCATCCATATATTATTATAGAAATAAACCCTTCCAACATGAATATGGGGGCCTCATGATTCATATTGTAGCCCAAAAACTACCACTAGATCGCCTCCAGAATACTTCAATGGGAGCGATCCTTACCCAACTGGAATGCCCCATGGAATATCTATAGACTCGTAGGTGTCCTATACACTATATCATTCAAGAAATATCCAAACCACTTCTTTAATGGGATGTCTCACATGCCTGAATTATAATTTTTCTCCCCTTAAACAAAACAACACAACACCCTCTCATGGGATAGAATCTTCTTTTGTTCCACCAATAAGTTCTATGGGGAGGAATTCATCATACATAAATCCTTGTATTGGGATCCCAAAAATCTGGTAAAGATCCCACATGATAATGTCAACCTATCCATGGTATAAATGGAAAGTGTTTGTCCCTAGTGACCACTCTCTCAGCAACTTCAGCATGATATCCAGATGCTGGTAGACATGGAACTATGCGTAACATGATGCCTTATAAAGTTATACCCTCTCCAATAAAACCTCAAACACATGGAATGGCTGGAAGTCTCAATAAACCTAGGAAAATTTATTTGTAAATTTTCCACCCTTGTGTAAATCCTATCCATTTTTTCATCCCTTAAGTGGGTCCCCCAAACCTACCTTGAGAATAATATCTAATGAGGGGGGGTATATCTGCCTCCAAAGAACCCCCATTGATGTTTTTGAAATGGTTCCAGAGATTTTTCACATTGAGAGACACATGATCCTTCATGATGTGTCCTTTAGAATCCATGTGCCACTAATATATTCTATGTAAGCTCTTAAACTTGTAGGAGATCTTGTTTCTGTTCACATCAGGGATGGATATGTCATCCCTCATCCCAAATCTATAATGTAGAAACCTCTTGAAAATTGGTTATTCATACAGAGACTCCTTTAGTAGTGAAGTGAGAGATTCATGGTTTGATGCACTCTAGATTCTCTCACCAATAATTATGTTCCCACCCATATATTCATGATGAGTAGCATCAACATGGGAACCTTCGAAAACCATTTTTTCATAGACTTAGGGTTTTTTCTAAGACTTGGTTTTAAGATCTACTCATGAAGGTCAGGTTCATTGAGGTCATCTCATAAAATTTGGGTTCATAGAGTAGTGTTTGTGGACTATTTTTCATGGAAGTATGTTCATGATGTTTTTGAGGTTTGTGAGCAATGGGGATTGAAATCGCAAAGTGCACATGAATGGCATTAGCTTCTTGAATATAGTGATCTAGATTTTCATATTATGAAATGATCATGGAACCCCTAAGGTTCTCATATTCTATTTATAGGTTTATGAATTCTTGGGGTTTGAGAATGAGCTTTGCAAAGGGGATTCACAAAGGAGAGAAAATTTCATGTTTTCTATGATTTTACCTCAAAATCCGACCCTCCATCACTATTGGATCCAATTCTGAGGGGGGAATTTGTGGATGTCAAAATAAACATGTTATGAGTGTGTTCGGGGAAGTAATGACTGGTTTAAAGTGAATTCTAGGTAAAATAAAAAATATATAAGGGGATATATTCTTGAAGGTCCCCTCCATTGTGAACAACTATGACCTGTAGAGGTCCCGACCATGTGGAACGTTAACGGTAACCTCTGTGCAGTACCATTTTGGTTCATAGATCCCCATCGATTATATAATATGATGAATCTTCTCAAAAGGATCTATCCTTCACAAAACCAACACCCTCTCATCCACTGGGCTTATAAATACCCTTTTAATTCTGAATTTCAAGGGGACATAACCTTTCGACTTCTGAGAAATTATCTGATTTCATGATACTCTTGAGATCCATGAGTGAAATAGAAGATTGATCTCACAAGGTATTCATCCTTCACAAAACTATATGACATGGTTTATTGAGAAACTCATCCCATAGTAGAGATTTCTTTTATGAATTTCATGACCTTGATAGAAGAATAGTGTTCTTTGTGGCACATGTGGTTTCAAAAGGCACTTATCCTTCACAAAATCAACCCCATGATAACTATAACTTTACCACGAGGTAGGGTCACTCTATTTCACAAAGAATACTCCTTCATAAGACCCATGACCTCTGTGAAGGTCTAAAACTCGTGAATAAACTTCTCTTGGACTCTCTATGGTACGTCATTTCAACTAACCCCCTTTAATGAAAGTCAAGTCCTAATGAACCTCATACCAAATAAAGACTCAATCAACTACACCCCAAGTTATAGTGTGACTGGTTCTGGCCACTCCTATGTCCAACCAATTCACTCCAAGTGGGTTCAGGACTCCATCATACATATTCTTTATAAGAATGGTTACCCTAATTCCTATCTCTTTTAAGCATAGACACCCTAGAGTCAGGTCTTTGGATGGCCACTTCTCTACAGTAGTGATGATATTACGTTCTTCCAAGAGTCAAATGATTGGTGGCCACTTAATCTATAGAGATGAAATATTCAAGGAAACTATGCACCTATCTTGGTTCTGGTTCATTATACTAGATCTTCCTCTCACCATAACATGGTCCCCCTTGATGAGTGAGTCTCCCAAAATCCAATATATATAAGGAAAATTTTCAAAAGTTCATGTCATAGTTTCATGACATTAAAATGAATAATAACTTCCTCAGAACATGACTTAAAACAATAGCCTTACCCTGTGCAATGAGCACAAGATACCCTGTGTATGAATCATATGGGATAACCCCAAACCACCTACCTTGTGTCAATAAAATAAGATTCCCCATGTACAATCATCAAGGGATGCAAGTTTCTCCCCCACCATGGGAAGAAACTCTACCCATGGGGATGAAACTCCCACACCTGGGTAGCTTCCATGTGTACGACTGACACCATTCTTTCACACTAGGGGATGAGACACCCTAAAGGGTAGCTTCCACACGTAAGACCAAAATTTTCCTCATTAAGTGACATGATCATCCCTATTGCATGACATTAAGCTGCATAGATCGGTCCGATCACAAGACCTTAAACTTTGGCATTGCACTATGTGGGTTTTGATCCCTTTCACCTAAACAGGGTATGAAGGAGACCTCCTTGAGTCTTAACATCGTCATCATCCCAAGTTTGAAAACATCCTTCCTAGGGAAACACCATAAATGATCCATCTCAATTGGAAATTCTAATCCTTCTCCACTAGTTATTAAAATCATGCTCGATCCATTTCAATATAAAGTTATGATTCATCAACCCAATGTGGAATATTCCCTCATAGGGATATACTCCAATTATTCATCTCAATAAGACATTTTGATCAATCTCTAAAAGATGTTAAAATCATGCCTTGATCTATCTCAATAGAATTTTCTGATCTTTCTCCTTAAGATGTTAAACTCATGACTTGATCTATCACAATAGGATGTTCTGATTTTTTCCTTTAAGACATTAAACATGTTCCAAACTAGTCCTCTTAAGTCATTAAACCTAAACCAACATATCCCTACAATACTTTAACCCTGTTCCCATCTCCAAAATATTTTAAACTCATACTCTGATCTAGAATCCCTTTCCCATGGAATAAATTTTGGACGATTGAGGGAAAATACTTGGAAGTCTTATGCCCCTTGAATCAATTTCCTCGTGATCAACACGGGATGTCTAGGTTCCACACCTAAGATGTCACACATGAGGTTACATCCAAAATAGGAAGAATTTATAGGTTTCCAATGTACCTAATAGAATTCTACTATAAATAAAAAAATTACTAATTAATTTTTAAATTCGTTTTAAATTTCAATTTTATTTATAAGAAATATTTAATAAAATATCAATTATCAAATTGAATTATTTGAACTAATGTTTTTATCAACTGAAATTAATTAAATAACTCTTAATTTAGCTAACTTAAAATTTTAAATTACTATTAAGTAAATAATTAATGTATATATTTACCAATGCAATAATATATTTATTAAAAAATTACTAATTAATTAACAAATAATATATTTTCTACAAATTCAATAATATTTATTAATTATAATAAAATGATATATTAATAATATATCATTTGATTATTTTTCTTTTTAGATTACAATGCTATAATATATTAATATATTAATATATTAATGAATATTACTATATAAATTACAATGGTGTGATATATTAATATATATATATATATAGAAGGTAAGTGAGGCACACATGTTATAAGAAAATTCACAAATAAACTTGGTTTAAGGTCTCAACTCTATGACCATGCCCCAACCACCGACCTAACCCTACCACCCAAGCTAACTATGGGGTTGATATATTAGTTTATATTTATATTATACATTTTAATAAATATATTCGTTACAAAATCACTAAATTTTGTAATATATTTCATACAATTAAAATATATGACCTTATATATACACACAAAATATTGTATGTAAATATTTTTAAAGTACTGAAACTGTAAAAACCACAACTACAATATTTTATTCAATTATATTGTATAGAAATTCCACAGCTGCATTGTAATTTTAAAAAAATACCACAAATGAACTGTAATTATTGAAATTAATTCAACTAATTAATATAACTAACTTTGGAGTTTCACAGATGGGAGCACCGCAAATGGGTCTTATCAAGCCTCTCATCCACAAATTCATTTTAATTAATTCAATTAATTCAAATAATTAAAATACCTCACTTTGTAGTTTCAAGGATGAGATTTCCTTGAATGGGAATTTGCGAACTGGTTGGAAAGAGGGGTGTTGGGGAAGATCAGTAACCTTCATTGGAATCTTTGTAACCATAAGGTTTTTGGAAGATGGTAAGCCCTATAGAAGACCTCTATGCTTTGTGGTAGACTAGATTCAAAAAAAATCAGGACCGTCAATGAATATATGAATCGTCGAATCTAGATATCAATTCCAATAAAATTAATCTTGATTCATGTAATGTGAAGTGGTAATAGGATTTTAGGGTTCGACTGGATGACAGAAGAGGAAAAGGGTGGTTGGATGATGGGATATTAAAATCAAGGATGGATTTTAGTTTGTGGTAGGGAGGAAGGAGTAGATGAAAAGAGTATACTATGATACATGAAATGGGAGAAGTTGTGTCTAGAAATATTTGCTACAAGATGAGAGGAAGGCACTATTTAATAAAGTTCCTTCTTCATGTAATTTTATAAGAAGGCTCTCTATTAGAAATATTCATCTTATGAAATATTTCAAAGAAGGTGTTTTGAAAATTAGCATATTCTAAGATAATATGTTATAGAAGGAACTTTCTGGAAAGGTGCCTTGCCAAAAGCAATTTCAAAGAAGTTTCTTTAAGGAAGAGTGATTTCCATCCATTTCTGACCAAAAAAGTAGTCGTGGATTGGGAAATTGTTTCCTTTATACAACATTTAAGGAATATGTTTTTATATTTTTATTATATATATATAAATTCCATACCTACTTCTCCATCGTTACTATCCAACCAGTTATGAGAGCTCATTTTATTGGGAATTCATTGTGATATTTCCCTTGTTCACCCTAAGAGATGATAGGGATAGGACTGAAGGTGGATTTCACAGTAAAATTCTCACACACCAAAGCAAATATATATCACTAGAGGTGATTTATATAACAAAAATATTGCTACAGTATAAAACTAACTGATTTTATTTCATTATATTTGGTTTATGATTACAACTTATAAAAACACCTTATCTAGAGAAATTCAAATGTAAAACAAAACAATCGAATGAAAACCAAACAGAAATAAGCGTGTACAAAATTATACCATATGTGTTGTTGAAGCCAAACACGTCAATAATCCCTTATCTGAAATCCCCAAGCCTCTATCATAAAATTAGATGGTTGGTTTCATCTATAGAAAGCCATATTTATTCTTAAAAACAAGGACCCTTAGGTCAGGCTCTCTTTTCATAGAAAAAGTTGAAGGTGTGTATTTGAGTGGTTCGTCTACATCCTACTAATTAGTGCTCTTAGTGTCTCCTTGATGTAGTGTGAAATGGATGACTACGATGGGGCTAGGGATGATGGTTCTTGAATTTGGTTGGAAAACTAGAGCAGTGATATAATTGTATGGCAGCAGCACATCTGGAGAGGAGTGGTAAACCTGTAGGACAGACCTGAAGGACTAGAATAAAAAAGATATGTGTGCTAGTGGGGGATCTTCTACATGTGCGACCGAGCCCAAAAAAATATTCTTTTGAGTGTTTTAATTATTATACAGAATTAGAAAAATTCATTGATAAATGGAAATTTTATTGGCATTATCTAAAAATGCTGATAAAGGGTACCTTTACCGGTGTTTAAAAAATCACCAATAAAAGCATCTCTTTATTAACGCTTTTTTTAAAACTGATAAAAAAACAAATTTTTTTGGTGATTTTTAGTGAAAATAAAGAGTTAAATTTATCAATTCTATTTTAGTGGTGATAAAATGTATATTTCATAAAAAAATCATATATCATTAAAAATCATATATTAATATAAATAAATTTTTATTATTCTTTTTTTGTAGTTTTCTTTTAGTGTTGTGTTCCACACTTTTAGTTGTAGAAACTATAATATATACCATTAAATCCCATATATCAATATATAAATATACTTATATTAATATAAATAAATTATATTTTATGAAATATGAATCATATTAGACTAAATAAACATTTACACCTAATATATAAGATATTTAGTGAAAATAACATATAAAATAATTTGAAATTGATTTTAATGATTAATTTTATAATTATTATTGAGTAATAGACATTTATTAATAATTATAAATAAAAATTAAATAAATTAATGAACGATCCAAGATTAGTTCAAAACAAGGCTTGAAAATTATTACGGTCACAATTTTTTATCTGAGTTCCCATGGGTTCTACCGATTATCGAATCAAAGTTTTAAAAAATATATATATTATGTGTTGATCAAGTAGATTTTGTTTAGTATTTTTTTAGGTTAAAAAAGGCCCGAAAGACCACAAAACTTAGTTTTTTGTTGGGGTACCCCAAATTTTTAATATCTGGTGCAATTTGACCCTAATTTAATGGGGTGTCTTATCATGTTTTTTTATAGAGACTGAATTTATTTCTATGGATTAATTTCATGTGGTTATTATGGGGTTTATATTTTAAAATTTTCATATTACACTGTTATTTATAATTAAATATACCTATATTTTCATCCATTTACATATAATAAAGAAATTTTATAAATAAATATTTAATCAAATTTACATAAAAATTCATTTTTAAATATAAAAACCTTATGGAAATAAATACATATTAATCCATTTTATTTAAAATTAAAAATTATCAATTTTATTTACCATATAAATATGAATTAATATATATAGATATACTTATTCAAGTAATGTTTGCACATAAATATGTGTGTGTCAATAAAAAATATATATTTCTGTGTATATTCTAATATATATAGGTAAATACATATATGTAAACATTTATGCATATATGTGAGAAATATAAATGTGTTCTTGTGTGTGTAAATATGTTTGTGTCAATATTGTGTAAATACATCATATATAAATGTATTGTTATAAATATTTCCTTATCGCTAAATATAGTATATAAACATATTTACAATAAATATTTATAAATACATTATAATTAATTTATATATAAATATAAAATTATATGTAAATATGTATAAATATATATATAAATATATAGTTAAATATGTATAAAAATATATATAAATAAAAAAATTGAAAAAATATTTTAAAAAAATATATAAATGTATATAATTATATGAAAACATATATAAATTAAAATGAATTATGTGTGTATATATATATAAATATATCATAAAATATTAAAACAATCTTGATGGTGTAGTGGTAAATGTGTTAGGTGAGTAAGATAAGAGGTATGAGGTTTGAATCCAGGTGTGAGTAAGGTTGAATGAGGCGTAAAAAACATTGATAAATGGGGTGTAAATTTCTAATAAAGGGTGGTGGGATCGAGCAACTACAGGGTGGGTATAAAGTAGAGACTCTCAAAGAAGAGAGTGGTCTCAAAAATAATAATCAAATACAATAGTGGATTAAAGGAAAAAAGAATATGCGGTCTAAAGCCATCTAGAAATGAAGAATGCAGACTGGTAAAAAAAATCAAATAGATATAACCAGGTAAAGTAGGTGTTCTATTTCCAAATAAAAGTTTTATATGAAAAAGCACTAGGATCGGATCAAACAACACCGTATATGAAAGATGATCAAAATTGGTGTATTCTGCTGGTTGCAGATCTAAACACTACTAGATATAATCTTAACTACACTATGCCAAAAATTGTGATGAGAACCACACGTCTTGGATGGAGAGACTATCACATGTCTCCATCCCTAAAAAACATCATTTTCATCATCGTCTAGTCACATGGGCCACCATAAATATGGAATCCCCTTCCCGATTCATTCTTGTCATCTATATCATGTTGGCACACCTTCAAAAATATGTTACCACATCCTCTTATATAGACACCATGTCTATATATTTAATTAATGTAGTCAACATTAAAATTATCCATCCATTAATATTGAGAATTAATTCTCCATTAATTATAAGAGAAAATATCAATTAAATTTTAGATAAATATCTCCAATAAAAAATATCTCTCCTCAATTAATGTGTTAAACACCAAAAATCTCCCCTTTCATCACATCAATGAAAGTAAAACATCTAACAAAATCAATTAGAAAGAGAAAAAGTTGGTATCACATCAACAATCATCATTTGCAGAAAATATGATAATACCATTTCATAATTATGAAAAAAAAACTATTAACTCACCATGTAAAACGAAATATAAATGCTAAAGTCTTCATCACACCTATACCTACACTGTCCTCTGGAATAAGATTATAACTAGAAACATTTGGATCCCCCAAAATAGCGATTTCCACATAATGTAGTTGGTATCATTCAATAAAATCATCTAACCATAATTGAGATCCATAATTATCATGTTAAATTGCAAGCATGAACCTTTACCTTTGATACCAGATGTTGGGAAAGGTAGAAAGTGACTAATGAGAAAAAACAACAAATCAAACATTCAATGGAAATAAATTCTTTCCCTTTAGACAATTTGGTAAAAATAAAGTGGATTCACAATGAAAAAATATATTTGTGTAGAAAAATAAATGTTGGCACTAGAAATTTTACCATGAAAAACACGAAAGGGAAAAACCGTAGGACCTAGTCTAGAAAAATGGATCCACTAATAATCAAGAGTACAAATAAGAGACTCTCAAAGATGAGTGGGATCTCAAAAATAATACGCATAGAAAATAGTGGATCAAAGGTGGAAAGCAGATGCAGTCTAAAGACATCCTAAAATGAAGAACAAAAGTAGAATAAGAAAATAAAATAGATTTGACAAGGTAAAGATATTGTGTGTTGTATAAGTAAAAGTTAAAGATAAAAAAGCACCAGGATCATATCAAAGTTCATTCTAGATGAAATCTGAATAGACCTATAGAATTCTGCCAGTTATAGATCTTAAACTAATGGATATAACCTTAACTATATTGTGGAAATTTTTTTGAGTAGTTCCGCATGTCTGGGGTGGAGAGATTGTCTTGCATCTCAAGCCCTAAAAAGGGAATCTTTGTCATCATCATCGAGTCACACAGCCCACCAAAAACATGGAAACCCCTTCCTGATTCTCTATTTTTAGCTAAATTGTGTCAGAACACCTTTGAAAATATGTTACCACATCCTATTATGTAGACACCAAGTCCATATCTACAGTTAATGAAGTCAAAATGTATTTTTATCGACACATATATTTGGTCAATGCACATGAACTTTAGTTTTTTAGGCCTGTTTAAAGCGAAAAAATTTATTTCCTTTACGTGTTTTCCTTATTTTTGTTTGCGCGTTTGTTGCTTTCCATCTTTCCCAATAGGTTGGTGGGCTCGAGCAGCTGTGGGGTGGGTACATGGGGAACATAGTGCTAATAAAATGGGGTGGGATTACTCATAAAATATGTGGGTTGGACTATTTTATTTAAAATATTTTTTTATTTTTATCAATGCTTTATTTTAAGAACTGATAGATGACCTTTATCAGTGATTTTTTAACACTGATAAAGGGCGTGAGTTTTTAAGGGATCTTCATCCATAAATTTTTTTAGCACTTAGAATATTTATTTCTAGTGTTGAGAAAATCATCTTTTGTAGTAGTAATTATCACCTTGAACATAGGCTTGTTGGGAGATCAGGGTTCAGTGAGAACGTGTCATATGGATATTTTCCTTAGTCTGATTGTGTTGTTATTTTCATTCAGATTACTTATATTATTTCTTATTAAATTTTAATGTATATGGTAATCTAGACCTGTTCTTGAAGGCCAATTGGATAAAGCACTTAAATCCTCTTGCTCATTCCCTACTTTTCGATTATGTTTCCATTAACCTTGTATGATGAATTCTCTCTTTATATCAGACTTTATTGAATTAATTCAAATCGATTTTGAATTTAATTTTTGACTTTAAAGCACTAATACATAATATGAAATATCCAACACTACCCTTTATAAATGCTAAAAAATCACTGATAAAGGGGAAATTTTATCATCACTATCTAATAATGTTGATAATGGTAACCTTTATGAGTTCTAAAAAATCGATAAAAGGACACCATTTTCAATGCTTTTTTTGCACTGATAAGGGACCATTTTATCATCGATTTTCTAAACACTAATAAATTTATTCCCTTTATTAGTTCTAAAAAAAATATTTAGCATTAAAAAAAGGTTCCCATCATAAAAAATATATTTTATAATAAATCATATTTTACTATAAAAATATATTTATACTAATATAGATATAATATACATTATTAAATATGATTTATATCATGCTAAATATGTATTTTAAATTAATATATAAAATATTTAGTGAAAAATAGTCTATAGATTAAGTGAAATTAATATTAATTAAAAATATACATTTAAAAATATTTTAGAGACCGAAAAATATGAATTAATTCATTAATCTCTTTAGAAAAGTTGAAAACAAGACTTCAACTTCAACTAGCCATAAATTTTGGTCAGGGTGTCTATTTAGGCTCCATGAGATGTCAAATCAAAGATTTCAAAGCGATATATCCCTTAGTAATTTTTAAAAACCTTTGTCACTATTTTTTGAGGTGAAAAAGGGTCAAAAGTTCTCTAAAACTGAGTTTTTCAGTTGGGTAGCCCTGATTTTTGATTATTTGATGGAATTTTAGATTCATTTAAGATAGGATTCATATAATTTTTCAGTGGAGACTGAATTTATTCTTGATGATTACATTCATATATATATATATATATATTATCACTATTAGAAATATGACCTATACCAATGGTTTTGAAGAAAATGTTGGTATAGGTCTCTTGTAGCCACCCTATACCAACGGTTTTGGCCAAATATGTTGGTATAGGTCCACCCTATCCCAATGGTTTCATCAAAACTATTGGTATAGATCAAAAAATCAAAGAATCAATACCAACAGTTCTCAAAACCGTTGGTATAGGTACCCATATTTTTTATGGAATCTTTTCTCAAATTACATAAAATAAAGAAAATGTTAAAATACTTTTGAATTTACATATACATACATATATATATATATATATGAAAATATGTTCAAAAAATTCATGTTAGGTTAGTGTTTAGGTTTTTGGATTATAAATGGAAGGAACTGGGATCAAAACTCTATCGAGTTTTATTTTTTTAATTACCTATACCAACAGTTTTATGAAATCATTGGTATAGGTTTTTCATATGACCTATACCAATGGTTTGAGAAAACTATTGGTATAGGTCTGTACCAATGGTTTTCCCAAAAATGTTGGTATAGAACTATCCGAATTCCAAACTACCAAATGGTCTTCCAAACCGTTGGTATAGGGTATTTTTATACTAGTGTATAGTTTTGAAATTTTATCATTTATCATATCAGAGTGTTATTTGTAATTATATATATATATATATATACGTACATATTTGAATCTATTAACATATAAAAATTATTTTTATAATAAATATTTAAAAATACTTACATGTAAAATACTTTTTAAAACATATAAACAATATGAAAATAATTTTTATCCATTTTATTTTCAAAAAATCTAAGCATTTTAATTACCTCATAAAAATGCCTGAATATATAGATATATGTAAATAAATACCTAAAAAATTTATATGTGATGTATATATATAAATATAAGTGTGTGTATTAATAAACAAATATATATTTATGTATATATTCTAATAATATATGCAAGTACATATTAATATATATATATATATATTTAAAATAAGTGTATATTGCAAAAATATATATACATATATATTAAATATGTCAATATATGACATGTAAAATCTTCTTGGTTAGTGGAATGTGTACTTGTTGTGTGAATCTATATATGTATATATATTTATAAAATGAAGAAAATATATATTAAAATTTTTATATATATACATTATATATAGACACACACACACACAGTCTCTCTCTCTCTTACACAAACAAGCAAACACACACACACATAAAAGTATTTACAAAAAAAAATATATTTTTTAAATATCAAGACTAACCAACATTATATTTGGAGACTAAAATCCATGACCTAATAATTTTTTGATAAAATAAAAGGTACAATGAAACACCTTGAGAGACATAACACAATACAAGTACCCAAGGATAATCCCAACCATAAACCATAGAAAATAGCTGTATAAAATCAGTTTGTTGTCTGTGATCATCGGTGTGTCAGTGAATCATTCTTTCCTCCAATAAATGGAAATCAAATTTAATGTCAAAAAAAGGCCTAATATAATGACCCATACTTTACATACATGGTTATTACTTCAAAATTGAAGCATACTTATTACAACATATAACAAAACCATGAAAGGACCGTATAGGTATAGTGTCTTTAGAAACTGGGAAACATAAACAACTGGTTCATAAAACATCTACAGTGTCTCCCATTTATTTCATCATATCTAGAGTCCCTTTTGGAATATCCTACTTAATAACCTTATTCCTGACCTAGGGAAAGAAAACATACAAAAGGGTGAGCTCAAATGCTCAGTAAGGGTAAACAAAAGAAAAATCAATCACATCATATTCATAAGAACATAACATTTTGGAAATCTTAACCTGCAAAAGAAATCATAATTTCATAACACGAGATAAATCATAGAAGTGAAATGTAATCCCAATTATCATAACTTAAAACATGAATCTTTGTGGCATATACACATAATCACATAGAATCATTTCTTAGTATTCAAGACTCATAGCCTAGACTATCTTAGCGGACTAATCCATTTCTGAACCGAGTTCACTCCTCGTTTCAGTCATGTTTCACTGAACCGGATTAACCTTCTGTTCCAGCCATGTCTATATAATGAGATATAGATCTTTACCCAATGCATTGGAGGGAGATATAGGTCCCACCCATCTCATAATGATACCATTCTTATGTATGCCACAAAATCATAAATCATACATCATAGCTTAACCCATGTAATAAAAATGGGATTATTAAACATCATGACATCATAAAACAATTCATATAAGATAAAGGAATTCATAAAATAATTAAATCAAAAAATAATCAAATCAATGTAATAATAGGTATAGAAACAGAACCCTATATTATCTTAGACGTAAAATAATTTTGATAAAACACTTGAACTCCATTCTTGAGGAAAATATCCTTTCTACTTCAAAAACATTTTCCATTCTTAACATGTCATATAATTTTGAACTAAAAGAAGTTGATTAAAAATAATCTTTAAAAATTTTAAAGGAACCTTCATGGAAATAATGTTCTAAAAATCCATTCATGTCATATGAGTTAAAAAAACATTCTTCTCGTACTTATGTCGGAAAAGTCAAAAAGTACCTTGTACGAAAAACGACAAAAGATTCCTTTCATATCTTTTAATAAAAACTCACTGAAGGGTAAAATTGGATTTAAAAAATTGTAGGATGATATAAATAATATTACATATTGAGTAAACATTTATGTGGATGATAAATATTCCCTAGTAAATACCGAAGAATAAACAATCTCGGATAAAAATTGAGATTGTGAGATTTTCCCTTACCTTAGGTCTGATTTCCTTCGTAAGTGTCCGAACCTCCAGTATAATGATTTAAATAATGTCATTGACTTATTCCAGAATCATACTAATTGTTATGATATCATATATGGTTATATTATTAGCTTCTTATTAGTAATATTTCATTGCTACTTGTGATTCCGGTGTTTATTACCTTTTTGTTCTTATGCATGTTTTGTCGAATAGATTATTTTTATTCTTTTTAGGTTATAGATACCTCATTTACAGAATGTTATTAGTGTAATATATATCATATTAATTCATTCAATTAATTTATATAATCATTATTCAATGAAGATCATGTAGAACGAGTCGCATCACATCATGGAGACGGTATTCTGTACCTACGCACAAGCGATGATATCGTTCCCATGATCGTGGAATTGTATTGGAGTGTATGTATACTATTTCAGAATAAATATAAATTTAAAATAATAATATATAGATATTCTTTACACCATTATACCCATCCAATTAAGGTGGTGGTGGAAAATAGATTACACCATGGCGTGGAGACGGTATTCCGTACGTACGCACGCGCGGTGATTTCGTTTTCCATAGGATGGATAGATTGTGAAATAGGGTTTTTTCATACTTATAATAAAATATCAGTATATGAGTGATACTGATTTTATTACTTCGTAATTAAACAAATAAAGGAGAATAAGTGTAAGAAGAAATAAAGTTGAAAGAATCGGTAACGAACATTACCTCTTCTTTGAAGCGCCTCTTTGAGACCTCCTTTTAGGGCACTAAAATTGGTCTTTGAAAAATACCAGGACCACTAGGATGTATCTAGGTAAGTGGAGAAGATAATTTGGCAGGGTTTGGCTGATCTTGAAGGCTCAAAGTGGTGTGAGGAAGAGATGGAGGAGGTGCCCTTTTATAAGGGAGCAGAGGGGAACCTTAGGAAAAACTAAAAATATTATTTTATTATAGAGTCATATTTGGTTTTTAATAGCTCCAAATTGATTTATTTATTAGATAAGGTGGGTATGGGTTGAAATCCTCTCATGAAATTTAATTTATACAAGTTTAGGTTTCTATTTTAACCTTTTCATTTATATTTAACTATAAGTAAGATAATTTAACTTTTACTGTGTCTTCTTGTTTTCTTACACTATAAGGTTAATAAACTTACAATAACAAGACAAAAGAACCACAAGTTGTTTATTATTAATATATATAACCTTATCTAAGTCATTTGGCCGAACCTTATATTTTAATAAATAAAATAACAATTAATAATATAATATTTATTTTAAAAACTATTTTATGTCAATTTTGACACTATTTGGTAATTGATTTTTTTGAAAATCATAACAGAAATATTAGTTCGAAGAAATTTAATAAAATAAATAATAACATGTCATATTAACAAATAAAATTATTTTAATTCATAAAAAGTCTCAAATTACATTTATTTCGGTATTTATAACATTAATTATGTCAATATTTCATTAATAATATAATTACTACATCATCATTGTGTCATAAATAAATTAAATTATTTAATGTTTAAAAATTACAAATAAACTACCATTATGTAGGAAATATTTTTATCTTTCTAATGAATATTTATAGACGAATTTATCTTATGTATAACCCTATATTAAAAATTATTTATTTATTAAACGTTGATTTTAACTATTTTAACCCTTCTTTAAATAAATTAATAATAAATGTCCTAATCTAATCCAAGTGGGCCTAAATGGTCATATTTTATTACTAAGGTTGTTTTTTATCAAATTAAACTTATCAAATAGAATTAGAACACATGTTAGGGAAATAATAATATCATTTTTACCCTTAATTACCCTGTTTACATTTAACCGTGGTAAAAAAAAGTAAAAAGTTACTATTCACCAAATATTATTTTCATCTCATTGAACCACATTTTACTTACTCACATCAACCGTGTCTCTCTAATTTTTGAAATTCCATTCACAAAAGTGGTAAAATAAAGTTTTATGTAAATTTTCAAATTCTCCTAGGAGGTGGGTAAAAGACGGTCAAAAGTTCAATAAAATTTTTATATATCTAAAATTATTATAAAATGACTCCAATGAATTACGTTGAACTTATATAGGCATTATGTATCAATTTTGACCTAAAATAAATTTAAATAAAATAACTAATTATTTAAATAAAAAGTCGGTTTTTAAATAGTAACCCAGTGTTTTCACTATTCATCAAAAATTGAAAGTTTTCAGAAAAATACCAAAATTTCACCCTAGGCTAATTTTGATATTCCGAATCCAAAAATGAAGTCCATTTTGAAAAATAAAATTTACAAAAGTTCAAAAAGTGGTTATTACTATTCATAACGGCTAGTTTTAATAATATTTTAATAGCATATCGTTGTTTAGTGAAACTCAGTATTGCGTACGATGCAAGCTATCGAGGAAGGTCGAAATTGCGTGTAAAACAAGACAAGCTAGTGTTGTGTGTAATGCAAGATTCCTTTGATGATTTATATAAAAACAAAATATTTCTCATAAAAGTCTCGGGTGTTACATTCTACCCCCCTTAAAATGAATTTCACCCTCGAAATTTGTCACTTTGTAACAAATAGATGAGGATACATCTCCCACATCATATCCTCAAGCTCCCATGTAGCTTCTTATAATTGGTGGTTCCTCCATAAAACTTTCACCAAGCGAGTGGTCTTGTTCCGTAGGACTTTTTCACTACGATCCAGAATCTCTATCGGTTTTTCTTCATAAGAAAGATCTTGTTCCAGTGGTATAACTTTTGATCTGAGTACATGTGAAGGATCAGGTATGTACTTTCTTAGGAGAGATACATGGAACACATCGTGAACTTGAGAGATATTCGGTGGAAGCGCCAATCGGTAAGCTACCTTCCCAACACGATCCAATATTTCGAAAGGACCGATATACCTAGGGCCCAGCTTTCCCTTCTTTCCAAATCTCATTACTCTCTTCCAAGGAGATATTCTTAAGAACACTTTATCACCAACTTCAAACTCTAGGTCTTTTCTTCGGTTGTCGGCATAAATTTTTTGTCAACTCTGAGCTGCTCTTATGTGTTGTTGAATAGATCTGAAATTTTCTGCCATCTCATCAACAAGATCATGTCCTAATAGCATTCTTTCCCCAACTTCATCCCAGCAAGTTGGAGTCCTGCATTTCTTTCCATAGAGAGCTTCATAAGGAGCCATCTAAATACTGGAGTGAAAGCTATTTTTATAGTAAAATTCCACCAAAGGTAGGTGTTGATCCCAACCACCTTTGAAATTCATAGAGCAAGCTCTCAACATATCTTCTAGAGTTTGAATTGTCCTCTCAGACTAACCGCCTGTCTGAGGATGATAAGCAGTGGTGAAACTCAACTCTGTATCCAGAGTATGCTAAAGACTTCTCCATAACTTTGAGGTAAATCTCGGATCCTGATCAGATATAATAAAAAGTGGTACTCCATGCAATCTTACCACTTCCTTTACATATATCCTGGCAATCTGATCTAGAGATAAATCCTCTCTCATAGCAATGAAGTGTGCAGACATTGTAATACGATCAACTATGACCCAGATAGCATTATTGCCTTTGGATGTTTTAGGAAGTCCTGTGATAAAGTCCATAGTGATGTTTTCCCATTTCCATTTAGGTATGGGTAATGGTTGTAACATCCCCTTAGACTTCTGTCTCTCAGCTTTAACTTGCTGACAAACCAAGCATCGAGAGACATATTTAGCAACATCTCTTTTCATGCCATCCCACCAGAAGTACTCCTTCAGGTCCCTATACATCTTCGTGCTTCCAGGGTGAATAGAGAATGAAGAACTATGAGCCTCATCCAGCAGCTCCTCCTTTAATTCTGGGATGGGAGGAACACAAACCCGATTCTTGAACTTTATTATCCCATCACAATCAAGGTTGAATTCAGGAACATTTCTCACCTTCTTTTGTAACTCTGCATCTTCTTTATGTGCCTCTTTAATCTTGACATGTATAACATTCATTTGAGAAAGATAATATTTTCCCCCTTCCATTATAATTCCAAGATCCATCCCTTGTAAATCCATAAATATTGGATCTTTTTTTATCCTCATCATGGATAGGCAAGCATAGTCTTGTCGACTTAATGTATCTGCCACCTTGTTTTCTTTCACAGGGTGGCAATGAATTGAGCAGTCGTAATCCTTAATCAGCTCCAACCATCTTCTTTGGCACATATTCAACTGCTTTTGTGTGAAAATATACTTTAAAATTTTATGATCAGTATAAATATCACACCTTTATCCATAAAGATAATGCCTCCAAATATTTAATGCAAAGATTACCATAGCTAACTCCAAATCATGATTTAGGTAATTTTGCTCATGGATTTTTAATTGTCGTGAGGAATAAGCTATCACCATATCATTTTGCATAAGAACACACCCCAGTCCCTTCTTGGATGAATCACTGTAGATCACAAACATTTTTCCACTACAAGGAAGTGTGAGTACAGGTGCACTGGATAACCTTCTTTTCAACTCCTTGAAATTATCTTCACATTACTCCGTACACATGAACTTAACTCCTTTTTGAGTCAACCTGGTGAGTGTATTTGATAATCATTAAAAATCTTTCACAAAACGTCGATAATAACCATCCAAACCAAGAAAACTTCGAATCTCGGTTACTGTTGTTGGTCTCGACCATCTTTCGATAACCTCTGTTTTTGATGGATCCACATATATCCCCTCTTTTGAGATTATGTGACCCAAAAATTCAACTCTTTGAAGCCAATATTAACACTTGGTAAATTTGGCATAAAGCTTCTCCTTTCTCAAGGTCTTCAATATAATTCTCAAGTGATATTCATTTTCTCCCTTTCTCTTTGAATAGACAAGAATATCGTCTATGAAGACCACAACAAATTGATCAAGATAGTCTCTAAAGACTCTATTCATCAGATCCATGAAGATAGCAGGGGCATTAGTAAGACCAAATGGCATCACTATAAATTCATAGTGTTCATACCTTGTAAGGAAATCCATCTTTGGTATATCCTCTATTTTGACCCTTAATTAATGATACCCTGAACGATGATCAATCTTGGAAAAGTATTGAGCTCCGCGTAGTTGGTCAAATAAGTCATCAATGCACGTGAGAGGATATTTGTTCTTGATAGTGATCTTGTTAAGTTCTCGATAATCATTGCAGAGTCTCATTGATCCATCTTTCTTCTTAACAAACAGAACAGGTGCTCCCCAAGGTGATGCACTTGGGCATATGAATCCCTTATCAAGATTCTCTTGGAGTTTCTTCTTCAATTCCTAAAACTCAATTGGGGCCATTCTATAAGGTGTCTTCAAAATAGGCAAAGCACCCAGTACAAGTTCTTTTGAAAACTCTACTTCACGATTTGGTGGAAGACCCGGATATTCCTCTGGAAAGACATTGTCAAACTCTCGTACAATAGTAATATTCTTAATCGTGAGTTTCTCACCAACCATTTGAGATAAATAACCTTCATTTAGCAGAATCAAGGCCCATAATATGGAAGAAATATCTACTGGAAGGTTATGGTCATCCTTGCATCGATAGACGATCATAGATTTATCTGGAATATGAAATGTGACTTCCCTTCTTTGGAAACTGATATGAGCTCCATATAAAGAAATCCAATCCATGCCAAAATCACATCAAATTCCACTATAGGAAGGATCACAAGATTTTCAAGAAACCCTTTCCCACAAACTTCAATCGGAGAAGAATTATAAACTTTTGATGCGACTGTTGTGCCATTAGGGGTTGTCACAGCTAACTCAACATCTAATTGTTGAGGTAATATGGAGATACCCTTAGAAAATTCTTCAGAAATAAAAGAGTGGGAGGATCCAGAATCAAATAAAACATTTTTCTACTTTAGAGTGGATGGTAAGTGTACCTTTCACCACTTCGTTATCATACTCCACATCGTTGATAGAAATTGCATGTGACTTTCCTTTCTCTTTAGCCTTAAGAGTTTGTTGATGTTGATCATCATCAACAACTCTTGGATTAGGGCATTGATTGGCATAATTCCCCATTTCCTTTCACTTGTAACATTGAAGTGTAGGAGGTGCACTCTGTGTAGCCTTTTCTTTATTCGCATCACTAGAAATATTCTTCCCATCATTGTGGCATTCAAATTCCTGATGACCTTCCTTTCCACATTTGAAACATTTACTTGTCCCTTTAAGACAACTCCCTCCATGTTTCTTTCCACACTTTGAGTATAAGGGAAAACTCATCTTCTTTACAGTGTGCTCTTTAGATTTTCCTTTGAATTCCAATTTCCTCTTCAAATCAAACTCATATGCCTGATAGGTTACTCCAATCTCTATCTCAACTTTGAGAGCACATCGAATGATTTCCTCTTATCTATTGAAGTCCCTTATGGCTAACACCCTTCTAAGACTTGGTTTTAAGACACTAAATAATCGATCGATCGTACTCTCAAGTTGGATAATAATACCAGAAGAGTACCTTGCAAGTCTTGTAAAATTTGCTTCATAGGTACCAACAGATTCATCATCCTTTTGCTTCAGTTCAAGAAACTCCTTCTCCATCTTTGTTCGAAGAATATGAGGGAAGTACTTATTGAAAAATAAGTTCTTGAACTCGTCCCATTCCATGGACTCAATTTCATCTCTTTGCCTCATATTCTTGATAATATTCCACCATTGATCAGCATCTCCTTCTAAACGATACACTGCTAAGATGACTTTATCATGTTCAGAACATTGAAGAACTGAAAATATATTTTCAGTGGTACTAATCCATTGTTCAACCACTAATGGATCAGTAGACCTACTGAATGAGGGTGGACGTTGCCTCATGAAGGATTCAACAGAATGTTTCTCCTTCCTTTGAACGTTTGGAAGTCATGCATGATTCATAGCTTGAGAAAGTTGTGTGAGCATGGCTACAAGATTTTTTATTCTAGCTCCCATAATATTTGGTTGCTCAGGGGGGACAATCGTTGCATTGCCCTTCGCATTCCGCACTAACACGCTTCTTTCGGGTTCCATCCATTGACTAAAACCAAGAAGAAAAGTGTGAGAAACACTAATTATAATAGGAAAACCACATAATCAAGAATAAAATTTTACACTTAAGGTCTTAGCATAGGTTTTTCATGGACATTTTTAAAACACTAAGATCGTGTTCTATGCTTAGACTTATCCTTAGGGTTCTTACTAAGGCTTTCACATCCTAGTTTCCATTGGTTGACTATACCTTTCCTCTGATACCAACTATAACGACCCATACTTTAAATACATGGTTATTACTTCAAAATTGAAGCATACTTATTACAACATGTAACAAAACCATGAAAGGACTGTATAGGTATAGTGTCTTTAGAAACTATAAAACATAAACAACTGGTACATAAAGCATTTACACTTTCTCCCATTTATTTCATCATATCTAGAGTCCCTTTTGGTATATCCTACTTAATAACCTTCTTCCTGACCTAGGGAAAGAAAACATACAAAAGGGTGAGCTCAAATGCTTAGTAAGGGTAAACAAAAGAAAAATCAATCACATCATATTCATAAGAACATAACATTTTGGAAATCATAACCTGCAAAAGAAATCATAATTTCATAACATGGGATAAATACTATAAGTGAAATGTAATCCCAATTATCATAAAATAAAACATGAAGCTTTGTGGAATACACACATAATCATAGAGAATCATTTCTTAGTAGTCAAGACTCATAGCCAAGACTATCTTAGCGGACTAATCCATTTCTAAACCGAGTTCACTCCTCATCTCTGTCCTGTTTCACTGAATCGGATTAACCTGCCATTCCGGCCATGTCTATCTCATGAGATATAAATATTTACCCAATTAATCGGAGGGAGATATAGGTCCCACCCATCTCATTATGATACCATTCTTATGTGTTCCACAAAATCATAAATCATACATCATAGCTTAACCCATGTAATAAAAATGGGATTCTTAAACATCATGACATCATAAAACAATTCATAAAAGATAAATGAATTCATAAAAATAATTCCATAACAAAATAATCAAATAAATGTAATAATAGTTATATAAACAGAACCCTATATTATCTTAGATGGAAAATAATTTTGATAAAACACTTGAACTCCATTCTTGAGGAAAATATCCTTTCTACTTCAAAAACATTTTCCTTTCTTAACATGTCATATAATTTTGAACTAAAAGAAGTTGATTAAAAATAAAGTTGAAAACTTGTAAAGTAAGTTTCATGGAAATAATGTTCTAAAAATCCATTCATGTCATATAAGTTAAAAAATATTCTTCTCATACTTATGTCGGAAAAGTCAAAAAGTACCTCGTACGAAAAACGACAAAAGATTCCTTTCATATCTTTTACTAAAAACTCACTGAAGGGTAAAATTGGATTTAAAAAATTCTATGAGGATATAAATAATATTACATATTGAGGAAACATGGATGTGGATAATAAATATGCCCTAGTAAATACCGAAGAATAAACAATCTCGGATAAAAATTGAGATTGTGAGATTTTCCCTTACCTTAGGTCTGATTTGCTTCATAAGTGTCCAAACATTATGTATAATGATTTAAATAATTTCATTGACTTATTCCAGAATCATAATCATTGTTATGATATCATATATGGTTATATTCTTAACTTCTTATTAGAAATATTTCATTGCTGCTTGTTATTCGGGTGTTTATTACCTTTTTGTTCTTATGCGTGTTTTGTCGAATAAATTCTTATTATTCTTTTTAGGTTATAGATACCTCATTTACAGAATTTTATTAGTGTAATATATATCATATTCATTCATTAAATCCATTTATATAATCATTATGCAATGAAGATCATGTAGAACGAGTCACATTACATCGTGGAGACGGTATTCCGTACGTACGCACGAGCGATGATATCGTTCACAAGATTGTGGAATTGTATTGCAGTGTATGTATACTATTTAAGAATCAATATCAATTTAAAATAGTCATATATAGTTATTCTTTTCACCATTATACCCATCCAAGTAAGGTGGTGGTGGAAAATAGATTACACCACGGCGTGGAGACGGTATTCTATACGTACACACGCGCGGTGATTTTGTTTTCTGTAGGATGGATAGATGGTGAAATAGGGTTGTTTCACACTTATAATAACATATCAGTATATGAGTGATACTGATATTATTACTTCATAATGAAACAACTAAATAATAATAAGTGTAAGAAGAAATAAAGTTGAAAGAATTGGTAACAGACATTACCTCTTCTTTGAAGCGCCTCTTTGAGACCTCCTTTTAGGGCACTAAAATTGGTCTTTGAAGAAGACCAGGACCACTAGGATGTTTCTAGGGAAGTGTAGAAGATAATTTGGCAGGGGTTGGAAAAGCATTAAAGCTCAAAGTGGTGTGAGGAAGAGCGGGAGGAGGTGCCCTTTTATAAGGGAGGAGAGGGGCACCTTAGGAAAAACTAAAACTATTATTTTATTATAGAGTCATATTTGGTTTTTAATAGCTCCAAATTGATTTATTTCTAATCTAAGATGGTTATGGGTCGAAATCCTCTCATTCAATAGAATTTATACAAGTTTAGGTTTCTATTTTAACATTATCATTTATATTTAACTTTAAGTAAGATAATTTAACTTTTACCGTGTCTTCTTGTTTGCTTACACTATAAGGTTAATAAACATACTATAACAAGACAAACGAACCCCAAGTTGTTTATTATTAATATATATAACCTTATATAAGTCATTTTTCTGACACTTAGATTTTTATAAATAAAATAACAATTAGTAATATAATATATGTTTTAAAAACTATTTTATGTCAATTTTGACACTATTTGGTAATTGATTTTTTTGAAAATCATAAAAGAAAGATTAGTTAGAAAAAAGTTAATAAAATAAATACTAACATGTCATATTAACATATAAAATTATTTTAATTCATAAAAAGTCTCAAATTACATTTATTTGGGTATTTATAACATTAATTATGTCAATATTTCATTAATAATATAATTACTACATCATCATTGTGTCATAAATAAATTAAATTATTTAAGGGTTAAAAATTAAAAATAAAATACCATTGTGTAGGAAATAATTTTAGCTTTATCATGAATATTTATAGTCGAATTTATCTTATGTATAACCCTATATTAAAAAAAAATTAGTTATTAAACTTTGATTTTAACTATTTTAACCCTTCTTTAAATAAATTAATAATAAATGTCCTAATCTAATCCAAGTGGGCCTAAATGGTAATATTTTATTCATAAGGTTGTTTTTGGTCGAATTACACTTATCCAGTAGAATTAGGACCTGTGTTAGGGTAATAATAATATCATTTTTACCCTTAATTACCCTATTTACTTTTAATTGTGGGAAAAAAAAGTAAAAAGTTACTATTCACCAAAAATTATTTTCATCTCATTGAACCACATTTTACTTACTGACATCAACTGTGTCTCTTGGATTTTTGAAATTCCATTTACAAAAGCGGTAAAATTAAGTTTTCTGTAAATTTTCAAATTCTCCTAGGAGGTGGGTAAAAGACGGTCAAAAGTTCAATAAAATTTTTATATATCTAAAATTATTATAAAATGACTCCAATGAATTACATTGAACTTATATAGGAATTTTGTATCAATTTTGACCTAAAATAAATTTAAATAAAATAACTAATTATTTAAATAAAAAGTCTGTTTTTAAATAGTAACCTAGTGTTTTCACTATTCATCAAAAATTGAAAGTTTTCAGAAAAATACCATAATTTCACTCTAGGCTAATTTCGATATTCTGAATCCAAAAATGAAGTCCATTTTGAAAAATAAAATTTACAAAATTTCAAAAAGTTGTTATTACTATTCATAACGGCTAGTTTTAATAATATTTTAATAGCATATCATTGTTTAGTGAAACTCAGTATTGCGTACGACGCAAGCTATCGAGGAAGGTCGTGATTGCGTGTAAAGCAAGCCAAGCTAGTGTTGTGTGTAATGAAAGATTACTTTGATGATTTATATAAAAACCAAATATTTATCATAAAAGTCTCGGGTGTTACACCTACCAATCTTGGGCCCAAGACCCATAATGCCTTGTTATTTCCTCTTTCATAGAAACCGAGACTTAGGTTGTCCATGGGGACCATGCATTCCAAAATTTGTGCCAGAAACTGCCCCTTTCCATGCGCCATTCTCAAAGTTTGTTCTTATGCTCGAGGTTGTTATAAAAATGCACCCCACGTCCACTACTGAAAATAATGGCATTTGCGATGGGGCATTTTCGTCGGGTCCCGTCCCTAATAGGCTTTTGCGACGGGGGCCCGTCACAAATAGCCCATTGCGGAAAACGGCGTCGCAACAACAATTATTTGCGACGAGCCCGTCCCTAAAGGTATTATTTGCGACGGTGATCCTTTCCGTCGCAAATATTAGTCCGTATATTTGTAAAAACTTTTTAAAATAGTAATTGTGACGGGCCCGTCGCAATTGCTATTTTTAAAAAAAATTAAAAAATATTAATAAATTATTTTAATGAATATAATAATAATACTATTTGCGATGGACATAGTATCCCATCGCAAATACTATAAAAAAATAAAAAAAATTATTAATAAATTATTTTAATTAATATAATAATAATCCAATTATAATTCAAAAATAAAAAAAATTAATAAATGATTTTAATTAATATAATAATAGAATTATAATTCACAAATAAAAATAATAAATTATTTTAATTAATATATTAATAATAGAATTATAATTCAAAAATAAAAAATAATTAAATATTAATAAATGATTTTAATTAATATAATAATAGAATTATAATTCACAAATAAAAATAATAAATTATTAATAAATTATTTTAATTAATATAATAATAATAGAATTATAATTCAAAAATAAAAAATAATAGAATATTACTAAATTATTTTAATTAATATAATAATATTATAATTATAATTCATAAATAAAAAAATATTAATAAGTTATTTTAATTAATATAAAAAAATAGAATTATTATACATTCAAATATTAAAATAATTAAAATATTACAAAAAAATATAATTAAATTTTAATATTATAAAATTTTAATATATATATATATATAATTTAATATTATAAAAAATAAATAATATTATTATTCATATTAATATTGTTATTTCAAAATATAATATTATTAATATTTTATAATGAGACAGAAACTACGAATAGAAAAAAAAATCATATTTTGATTTAAAAAACTTTATAACAAAAAAACAAACTCTAATCTGAAGGAGGGGGGAGGGGGATCTGCAGATGCTGGTGGAAGAAACTCCATCGCTAAAGCATGAGTGAGTCGGCGCATGTACTCCATCTGCTCCTACTGCTACTGCTGCCACCGACTCATCTGCTCCTCGTACAGCTGCTGCTGGCGTCGACCCTCCTCCTCATGCTGCTGCTGTTGCTGACGCATCTGCTCCTGCTCCTGTCGGAGACTCTCTATCAGTGTAGTCTGAGATCGCAACTGATCCTCATACTGTGGAGCAGAAGAAGATGCACGAGCTCCTCTCGAGCTGGACGCCGACATCGCAGCACTGCCATAATAATCTCCGGGAGTCAGTCGAGAGCTGATACCAACTACCCGACCCTTCTCGAAGGCATACTGGGTGGCCTACATCCATGTCGCCTCATCAAACTGACGGCCAGTGGTCTGATCTGATGACTCGGCCTGACTCTCAGGCCGGGTCTGTGACGTTGCGGCCTCATATGACTCCTGTAGTTGCAATTTAAAATTAAAATTATGAATATATTATATACAGTTAATTTTTAAACTTGAAAACAAATAATACTGACTACGATGAGATGCAGACGATCACCTCTGAGCTCCCCAGTAGCAGGATCACTATAAATCCTCCGATATACGTCGTACTCCGTAATATCGGGGTGCTCGACAGCCTATAAGAATAAAAATAAACTGTTAATATTTATAGTTATATAAAATATTTATAAATAATGTACGTACCAGATGTTGTCTATGAGTACTGAAAGTACGAATCCCAGCTTGATGAGTCACCTCCTGTCTCCCTCAATTCTGCCTCCCCACTGATGATCTCCTCTGAAAGGCATCACTCAACCAGTGCGCACATAATCCATCCCATACATGGGATGAAATGTACTCTGGTCGGTGTGCTCTACATGACTCGTCAAAATCTGACACTCCTTCTTTCTTCGTGGAAGCTTTTCTTAAATTGTGCAAAAACTGACGAAATTGATCACGCATGGCCACCTCCCATGCCTCATGGATGGCGTCACGCATGGTATCCTCGATCGGATACCATAAACCCTACAAATAAATCAAAATATCAAGTTAGAAATGAAATAATTTTCAAAATAAAAATTATTTATTTACGTACATACCAACCAATGGCCAAACATGGCCTGCTGTACATCAATGGGAATCTGCTCCCATGTGGTCCAAGGCTGAGAGAAATAGTTGCGCAAAACAGCACTTCCCTGTCCGACTACTATATGCGGAAAACTGTAAAAATAATAAACATTTATTATGTGAATAGATTAATGAAATCTTAGTCAAATCCATAGGTTATCACACAGGTTATCACACCTCTGTGTGCGTGGATCAAACCCAAGAAGTGGACGTCGCTCGGGGACGGGGTCAGGAATCATCAATCATGCAAGATCGTGCCCCCTCCGCGTACTCCCTAGAGCGCCTGCAGGCTGAGGGTCATCTGCCAGTAACTCATCCGCATCGAAAGGCATGTCAGCATCCGCCAACTCACGAAATGTGTCGTCATCCATCTGAAATAGAAAATGCTAATGTTTTTAGCAAATAATTGATAATTACTATTATATATACATATATATCAGTTATGATTGTATATAACTACCATGGAATTCTATCAGTGTTCATCTTCATCATCATCTTCATATATGTCAATGTCATCTTCATATTCCTCCTCAACATCATCGATATCCATTCGAGTTCTAGTTGCTTCATCTCTTACCATTTCAAATTCATATGTGACATCATTAACATCATCATCATCACCGACTCTTAAATGTGGGGTGTCGTCATCGATACTCATGTCTCTTTGTAAAAAATATTGATTTTGAGTACTCTCTTGAAAAACTTCAATTCTTTGCACATCAGTGAAAGCACATTCACTTTGACTAAACTGATTGTCTCGAATTTTGATTTTTATTATACTCCACCAATCAGTCAAGTCTCTTGATGTAGCACAGTACTTTGCGTAATAAACATGATGTGCCTGTTGCGCCAATAAGAAAGGTTCATTTACTTCGAGAACACTTTTACATTTAATATCGATGATTCCATGAGTCGGATGAACACACACGCCTCTCTCTGTATCCAACCATCGATATTTGAACATGGTTATGTAATGTTGTCCAAGATAACAGAGTTCAATGATTTCATCAAGTATGACATAAAAGTCAACTTCATTTTCTCGATGATGAGATCCTCTCAAGCTAACTCCACTGTTCATTGTTTTTTTTCCCCATATGCATGTGTGTGAAATCGAAATCCATTCACCACATATGCATTATAAGTTTTAACAAGTTTGGAAGGTGGGTTACTCAATATACACAGCCGTTTGTCAATTTTATCATCATGTCGAGACACCTAAAAATATGTAAAATAATTATCAATATAGTAAAATATACATTGAATGAGTTGCTAAAAGATAAAGAATTTATGTTACCAATTTTTGAAACCACTGAGAGAAATTTTTCTGTCGGCGTTCTTCAAGAGCAGCTGCTGTAATTTGTGGAATTTGTTTCTTGATATGATTATCATACAACCTATAACAAACAAATTTATTTACCGTAACATAAATGATAGAATAAGTGATATAAACACTTACAGTACAATTGATGTCATCTCTTCACAGTTGAGCAGAATATACATATGAGCTCTGTGATGTTCATCATCCGAAAGCCAGCGTTCATAAACTCCACCAAAACCAAGCTCTGGCTGGTTAAAAACAGATAATTGATTATCGATTTCATAAATATTCCTCTTGTTCCGTCCCATTCGGTTGTGTTTTGAAGGATACTCATATTCAAAATAATGGGAGCAGAAAAAAGATATTTCTTCTTGCAAATAATCTTGTGCAATAGATCCTTCAACAGATGCTTTGTTACATACTTTTCTTTTCAATTTTTGCATGCATCTTTCAAATGGGTACATCCATTGAAACTATACTGGACCTCCAAATTTGAATTCATATGGAAAATGTAACATCAAATGTTCCATTAAGTCGAAGAAAGACGGCGCAAATATTTTTTCCAGTTTACATATAATTACAACAACATCTTCTTCAAGTTTGCAAAGAGCATCATAATCTACTATAGCCGCACAAATTTCCCGAAAAAAATGAGGCATGTCTATTATGGAATCCAAAATCACAGAATTCAACAGACCTCTTAATCTAATGGGTAGAAGTCTTTCCATTATAACATTACAATCATGACTTTTTAATCCAGTAATATGACCATTCTTTACAAATCTACCCAAATTGGAAGCAAAGCCATCTGGAAGTCTCAAATTTGCAATCCACTGACAAAATAATAAATGGTTTTCTTTAGACAGTGTATAAGCTGCTTTTGGTTTCAGTAACCTTTCTGTTCTGACATTCTCAAACAGTTCCAGTTCTAGACGCCTGCAAATTTGGGCAAGATCTAAACGTGCATTTACATTGTCTTTTCTCTTTCCTGGCGTATCCAAAACTGTATGAAAGAAATTATCAAAATAGTTCTTCTCAATATGCATGACATCCAACATGTGGCAGACCAACAAATCAGACCAATATGGAAAATCCCAAAATATTCTACGTTTAATACAATTGTGTTCTTTCCCAAAACCAGAAATTTTCGTTTGGTTTATTGTAGGACCAAAAGTGATGGGAGGTAATGAAAATACAACTGATTTTAACTTCGAACCTGATAGCATTTTTGGAGTTCCATCCCTTTCAACTGTTCCTTTTCTGAAATGAGATCTGTTTCTGTGAAAAGGATGATCAGCTGGAAGAAATCTGCGATGACAGTAAAAATAACAAGGTTTCTTTCCATGAATGAGCATAAATGCTTTGTTCTCTCCCATACAGTAAGGACATGATTTCTGACCATGTGTACTCCAGCCAGATAACATCCCATAATCCGGGAAGTCACTAAGTGTCCACATCAATGCTGCTCTCAGTATGAAATTTTGTTTCGTAGCAACATCATATGTACTGACACCAGTACTCCACAATAAACTTAATTCATCAATAAATGGTTTCAAATAAACATCAATATTATTCTTTGGATGTCCTGGAATTAGTAAAGTCAAAAAGATATATGGCTCCTTCATCAACATCCATGGAGGTAAATTGTACAGAGTTAAAAAAATAGGCCAACATGAATATTGACTACCATAAGATCTGAACGAACAGAAACCATCAGTGGAAAGGCCCAGTTGAACATTTCTAGCTTCTAAAGAAAAGGATGGATGCAATCTATCAAAATGTTTCCATGAATCACCATCGGCTGGATGATTCAAGCTTTTATCGGTTGAAATATTCGCTTTATTCCATGACATCATTGTCGTTGTATTCTTAGACATGAATAAATGCTGAAGTCTGGATGTAAGCGGAAAATATCTCAACTGTTTTACAGGAATCAAACCAGACTTCCCATGTTTCCCTCCTTTATATATTAGTTTTCCACATGTGGGACAACTATCCAACGACACATTTTCCCCAGAATATAAAATGCAGTCATTTGAACATGCATGAATCTTCAGACAAGTAAGTCCCAAATTTCAAACCAGCCTCTTACTCTCATAGTAATTTGTAGGCAAAACATTTCCTTCGGGTAACAGTGTTTAAAGCAAAGAAAATATCTGGTCAAAACAAGTGTTTGACATTCCGTTATCTGATTTGATAGCCATAAATTTTGCAACAGCTTCTAATTTGCTCATCTTGCAGCCAGGATATAATGCATCCTCAGCAGACCTCAACAACTCATAAAATTCAGACGGTTCCAACTCAAGATTTGAAGCTATATCAGCCGGAGTTTCTGTATGTTGAACAGATGAACCTGCAACATCATGTACTAAATCTTGAAACTGGGATGGATCTGGAATCAAGTTGGTATCACCTACTCTGGAACTGCGTTCACCGTGTTGATACCAAAAAACATAATCTGGTTGAAAACCAAAACACAAGAGATGTCCCCCCACTTTTTCAAACGTGTCAAACGTTCTCAATGCACATTTTCTACAAGGGCATTTTATTTTTCCTTATGAAAAAAATTCTAGATTTGATGCCGCAAATGATAAAAAAAGTCTCCACACCCTCTATATAAACTGGATTTAAACCAGAACCGTTTGGATTTCTACGTTGATTTGCCATATGCGGTCATCTAATAATGACTGTTGACGACCTCGTTGTTCCATATTTTTCTATAAAATATAAAAGCATTACTGGTTTTGAATAATTTGTTAGAAAAAACACTCAAGCAAGGATAATTATAGAGTTTACATCAGACACGACTGACGTAAACTTTTTATTGAGATAGACCTAAAAATTGACCCTTTAAGAATTGAATATGTTTAGAATAAAGCAAAACCTGTTACAAATATTGATAATTTTAATATTATATAAATTTTTTATTATTTTAATAATACTAATATTATTTTTTCATAAATATTAATTATATAATAATAACATTATTACATTATTTGTATATTTTATTATTAATATTAAAATAATATAATTTTCTATATTATATACAATTCTCCTTTCATCTGTTTGTTTAACATTCTATCTCCACATGTAATATTTGCATTCACTTTCACCTCTCCATTGGTGAGTAGGTTGATAATTTTGAAAAAGAATGCAAATATTACATGTGGAGACAGAAAACACACAGATGAAAGGAGAATTGTATATAATATAGAAAATTATATTATTTTAATATTAATAATAAAATATACTAATAATGTAATAATGTTATTATTCCAAATTATTGGTAATTATTTCTAATTATTGGTAATTATTCCTAATTATTGGTAATTATTCCTAATTATTGGTAATTATTCCTAATTATTGGTAATTATTCCTAATTATTGGTAAATATTGGTAAATATTGGAAAATATTGGTAAATATTGGTAAATATTGGTAAATATTGGTAATTATTGGTAATTATTGGTAATTATTACTAATTATTGGTAATTATTAGTAATTATTGGTAATTATTCCTAATTATTTGTAATTATTCCTAATTATTGGTAATTATTCTTAATTATTAGTAATTATTGTTAATTATTGGTAATTATTGTTAATTATTGGTAATTATTCCTAATTATTGGTAATTATTGGTAATTATTGGTAATTATTGGTAATTATTGGTAATTATTCCTAATTATTGGTAATTATTCCTAATTATTGGTAATTATTCCTACTTATTCATAATTATTCCTAATTATTGGTAATTATTCCTAATTATTGGTAATTAATCCTAATTATTGGTAATTATTCCTAATTATTTCTAATTATTAGTAATTATTCCTAATTATTGGTAAATATTACTAATTATTGGTAAATATTGACAAGTATTGGTAATTATTGGTAAATATTGACACTATTGGCAATTATTGATAATTATTACTAGTTATTACTAATTATTACTAATTATTCCTAATTATTGGTAATTATTCCTAATTATTACGAATTATTACTAATTATTAGTAATTATTACTAATTATTGGTAATTATTAATAATTATTACTAATTATTGGTAATTATTGGTAATTATTGGTAATTATTGGTAATTATTACTAATTATTGGTAATTATTGGAAATTATTACTAATTATTTGTAATTATTACTAATTATTACTAATTATTACTAATTATTACTAATTATTACTAATTATTAATAATTATTGGTAATTATTGGTAATTATTGGTAATTATTAGTAATTATTACTAGTTATTGGTAATTATTGGTAATTATTACTAATGTTTGGTAATTATTACTAATTATTGGTAATTATTACTAATTATTGGTAATTATTACTAATTACTGGTAATTATTGGTAATTATTGGTAATTATTACCAATTATTAGTAATTATTGGTAATTATTGGTAATTATTACTAATTAATGGTAATTATTGGTAATTATTTCTAATTAATGGTAATTATTGGTAATTATTTCTAATTATTACTAATTATTGGTAATTATTACTAATTATTGGTAATTATTACTAATTATTGGTAATTATTACTAATTATTGGTAATTATTGGTAATTATTGGTAATTATTACTAATTATTACTAATTATTGGTAATTATTACTAATTATTGGTAATTATTACTAATTTTTGATAATTATTACTAATTATTACTAATTATTGGTAATTATTTGTAATTATTGGTAATTATTACTAATTATTACTAATTATTGGTAATTATTACTAATTTTTACTAATTATTGGTAATTATTAGTAATTATTACTAATTATTGGTAATTATTGATAATTATTTCTAATTATTACTAATTATTAGTAATTATTACTAATTATTGGTAATTATTACTAATTATTAGTAATTATTGGTAAATATTGGTAATTATTACTAATTATTGGTAATTATTGGTAATTATTTCTAATTATTGGTAATTATTACTAATTATTGGTAATTATTACTAATTATTAGTAATTATTGGTAATTATTGGTAATTATTACTAATTATTGGTAATTATTACTAATTATTGGTAATTGTTACTGGTTATTGGTAATTATTGGTAATTATTGGTAATTATTACTAATTATTACTAATTATTGGTAATTATTACTAATTATTACTAATTATTGGTAATTATTATTAATTATTACTAATTATTGGTGATTATTGGTAATTATTTCTAATTATTACTCATTATTGGTAATTATTACTAATTATTACTAATTATTGGTAATTAGTGATAATTATTACCAATTATTACTAATTATTGGTAATTATTGGTAATTATTACTAATTATGGATAATTATTGGTAATTATTACTAATTATTGGTAATTATTGGTAATTATTACTAATTATTGGTAATTATTACTAATTATTCAAAATTATTACTAATTATTGGTAATTATTACTAATTATTGGTAATTATTGGTAATTATTTCTAATTATTGGTAATTATTAGTAATTATTGGTAATTATTACTAATTATTAGTAATTATTGTTAATTATTGGTAATTATTACTAATTATTGGTAATTATTAATAATTATTGGTAATTGTTACTAATTATTGGTAATTATTGGTAATTATTGGTAATTATTACTAGTTATTACTAATTATTGGTAATTATTACTAATTATTACTAATTATTGGTAATTATTATTAATTATTACTAATTATTGGTAATTATTGGTAATTATTTCTAATTATTACTAATTATTGGTAATTATTACTAATTATTACTAATTAATGGTAATTAGTGATAATTATTACCAATTATTACTAATTATTGGTAATTATTGGTAATTATTACTAATTATGGATAATTATTGGTAATTATTACTAATTATTGGTAATTATTACTAATTATTGGTAATTATTACTAATTATTGCAAATTATTACTAATTATTTATTGCTAATTATTGGTAATTATTACTAATTATTACTAATTATTAGTAATTATTGGTAATTATTACTAATTATTCCTAATTATTGGTAATTATTACTAATTATTACTATTTATTACTAATTATTTCTATTTATTACTAATTATTGGTAATTATTACTAATTATTGGAAATTATTACTAATTATTGGTAATTATTGGTAATTATTGGGAATTATTACTAATTATTGGTAATCATTACGAATTATTACTAATTATTGGTAATTATTGGTAATTATTGGTAATTATTACTAATTATTGGTAATTATTCCTAATTATTGGTAATTATTCCTAATTATTGGTAATTATTCCTAATTATTGGTAATTATTCTTAATTAGTGGTAATTATTCCTAATTATTGTTAAATATTGACAATTATTTGCAATTATTGGTAAATATTGGTAATTATTGGAAAAAATATTGACAAATATTGGCAATTATTGAATATTGAGAATTATTATTAATTATTACTAATTATTAGTAATTATTACTAATTAATGGTAATTATTATAAATTATTACTAATTAATGTTAATTATTTATAATTATTATTAATTAATTCAAAAAAAAATTAATTTTTCATAATTACTGCTAATTAATTGTAATTACAGCTAACTATTTTAAATTAATTAGTGTTTAATTGTCTCTAATTACTATTAATTATTAATACTTATTCATAATTATTTCTAATTAGAAATCAGAAAAAAAAATCTAAAAATTTAAACTAAATAAATATAATAAATAAAATAAATATTAAATTAAAATTCAGATAAAAATCTTAAACTTGATGTCAATGTCGAGCCGTTGTAATTGTAGAATACCACCAACTGAATCCTCGAAGTCGGAAAAAAAATTTACAACTGAAAATCGTAAAAGATTCAGAGTGGAAAAATTAGAACGGTTGAGAGTTGAGAGTGAGAAAATTGTAATGGTTGGCAGTATTTATAGGTTAAATTAATTCCGAAGGGCTTTTTTGCGACGGAAATGCCGTCGCAAATATCGTTATTTGCGACGGGACCCGTCGCAAATAACCTCGGCCGCATTTAATTCTGGGCGGCATTAAAACGGTAATTTGCGACGGGCCCCGTCGCAAATAACCCCTGCCGCCGGGGTATTTGCGACGGGTCCCGTCGCAAATAATTCCTGCCGCTGCCGGTTGTTTGCAACGGGGTTCTATCCCCGTCGCAAATAAACTTCGCGCGGTTTGGCGCGCATTTCACGTCAAACTATTTGCGACGGGTAAAAAAACCCGTCGCAAATAACAGATTATTTGCGATGGGAATAGTTGCTCGTCGCAAATACTCCTTTGCGAAAGGTATTTGCGACGGGAATAATTCACGTCGCAAATACCCCGTCGCTATTAACCATTTTTCCCGTAGTGGTCCCAAGGTTTTTTCCAAACATGCCCGAGGTTGTCACCAGCCAATCGAGCATCGCTGTGATCAATGTCACCTCTTGAGATTATCTTCAATCCATGTACTGAGGTCATCTCTTACTCACCATTTCCTTTGGTTGAAACCATCCTCCATTCAAGGTTATTTCCATCCTAATCCCCATGTCCAGAGGTTATTGCTAACCTATTCTTGATCGCTATCCTCATCATCAATAGGGACCCCAGTTATCGAGTCAAGGTTTTCAATGGCTATCACTAGCCTTCACCTCACATTCCTCCTAACAAGTCTGTCACTAGACTCATGCCCTTCATTTTTGTCAGGGTCCTATACCCCCAGAGGCTTGTAGTCGTCCAATAAGATTGCTGACCAATAAACACCTAGAGGTTTCGTCTTCAATCGCCCCACAATCACCCCACAACTGACGATATCATTTGTAGAGGTAACATTGATCCACATTCCCATCTATATGAAATTGATCATTCTGAGAGATAAGGAATTTCGAGCGATCTCCAAAATAATCACTATTAGAAGTTGGAGAGAGAATCTCTCCCATTTTTATGTATTTTATAAATATACTATAAAAAATTATATGTAAATATAAAATTATACATAAATATATAAATATATTTTTTAATATATAATATTTAAAAATGTAAATATATATACATATTTATTAAATGTATTTAAAAATAATTATATGAATAAATAAATTAATTAATGTATATATATATATATAAATAAATAAATATATCATTAAATGTTGGTGAAAAAGAATATAAAAGAGTTTTATGAGTGTTCATCTACAAGATGTCAGAGGTTCAAATATTAATAGTTGTGAGGCTCCACAAGGTTAGGGAATTAAGTGGGGCGTCAATAAAGGGGTGGGGGTGGTAGGATAGGTGGGGCTCTAATAAAAGGGGTTGGGAGAGTGTTGTGGTTGGATTCCAAAATTTTTAAAAAATATTTTTTGAGTTTTATGAGTGCTAGAAAATAAATCCAATACAAGAGGTGAAAATAAACAGGTTCAATTTTTAAAAAATATCTTTAGTTTTATTAGTGTTAAAAAAGAACTGCTAAAAGTTTCTATTATCAATGCTAAAAAATGCATAGATAAAAGGTCTTCATTATCAACTCTTTATTTAGAATTGATAAATTTGACTAGATTTTAAGGGTCCTTGTAACATCAAAAAAATAGTTCTAATAAAAATGAATGTTATCACTGATAAAATGTGAGTATGTAGTAGTGAAGTTATTTGAGTCTTTTTTTCTTGGTTTTCACTGATTTCATCACCATTAATGATTATTTTTTATTTTTTATAATTTGTTGTGTTAAGAATATATTTATTGGTTTTTTAAATGATATATGTGAATATGTTAATTATTACTCCCATGTGTTGGAATTTTATTTTTGATTTCCTAATTCTATTTTAGTTGAATCATCTTGTATAGAACACTGTTTTTATATTTATAAGAATTATACAATTCTTGAAATGTTTTTTATCCATAATCCATTGTTTTATCATTTCTTCTATTATAATAATTTTTAGTTATTGGTATTTGGGAATCTGTTTTATGAATATTTTCACATTTATTTACATAATCTTTTATAAAAAAAATGTAAACATTAGACTCATATATCAGTTTTTAATTTTAGGAACAAAATTTATGCCCATAGGATCTTGGAAGTTTCGTGCAGACTTCCACATCAACACAACCCAAAATAATTGGTATATGGTTCTAATTGGGATTAATTTTTTGTCATAAATTTTTATAATTGTTTTATTCATTTTTTTAAAATGATTAGTTTGTGGCTTTTACATAGCATCATGCTTTGATCTGTTATTCATCCATGTCAGGTACTCTCTATGGCTATAATTTTCATCTCTGGTTGATTGTTTTTTCCTTACTAGTTCCCCACTTTTATCTACCTCTGTTGATCCCTATAAATACATTAGGTTGTTTCCTATTTTCTATCTTGGGTTCTGGGGTAGGAAGGTGATATTGTGAGGTTAGCCTAAGTGAGAGGTTTTGTTATTAGGTTTAGGCATGTGGCTGGGTCTTCAAGTGTGTTTATTTTTATCCCATGTTCTTCCTTTTTCCCAAGACTAGAGCTAGTATTTTCCTTTTGTTTTTTTCCTCTAGTTTGTGTTCTAGATAGGGTTTTTGTCTCTAGTTTTTTACCTGTTTCAAGTGGTGATTTATCCATGATAGTTTTTAGAGTGTCAATGTCATATAAATAGGTTTGGTGATGACTTATATTCATAGTTTTTTGGTGGGATCACTCTAAAAAACTTGTATGGTACCTAGATGTCATTAGGAAGCTAGAACTGGATGGTTATTATTCTTGGTTTGAATATTTTCCCTAGATACCTTGGGGTTTCATGTGATTTTTTTTCTCCTAGTTGTTTGAAGAACTCCCCCACCCATTTGATTTAGGTACTATGATCAAACTACTATAGAAGAGGCTTTTAAGAGTGCTAAAAAAGATATTTGTCGGTGAAAAAAAGTGCTGACAATATTTCCGATGTTAAAAGTGATCTAACTTTATCATCACTTTTTCTAGAACTGATAAAGGGGGAATTTATCAACTCTTTTACTGGCGCTAATAAAGGGGGCCTTTATTAGTGCTTTTGGTAGCGCTAATAAAGGCCATGCAGCTGCTGCAAGGAAACAAAAGTCCTAATAAAGCCTTATAATAGGAAACCCAATCAGAATATAAATAGATAGAAATACATATAAATATAAAATCACATTAAAATATAAATATAACATTGCACTAACATTTCAATTAAAAATTTATATAAAAAATATTTAAATTCATGTGATATTTATAATTAAACCAAAATAATTAAAACCGATATACAAAATCATAACTCTTATAAAAGGATTTCTCTAAAGATCATCCTCCGTACAAATGATTTTCCTTATAATATAACCAATGTTGAATTTAGTTATAGTAAATAAAAAATAAAAATAAAAATATAATTTAAATTCCATATAATCCACCTATGAAAAATCATATTTCTAATTAATGTATATATATATATTAATAAATTTATCAATTAATTGTGGGTCGGATTGATGTGTGATCAATTCTTACATATCATAAATGATTTATGGATCGTTATCCTAAAGTTTGAAAACAATCGGATCTTGTTTGCTCGGTTATGGCTATTAGATACACGTTTTAAACTAAAATATAACTTTTATATTAAAAACTAACACTTTGAGTTATACCAGCCATAAAATGAGTCTGATTGACATGCAGTTAATTCATACATGTTATAAATGAATTTTTTATTGTTTTACAAGTGTTTGATAACAATCTAAGTTGATTTTTTGAAATTTGGATATGAGATATGTGTTTTATAATAAAATGACACTTTTATATTGAAAACACAAACTTTGGGTCATACTAAATCATGTATCAGATTGATGTGTGGTCAATTTATACATGTTAAAAATGAATTATAGATCACTTTTATAATTTTTTAAAATAATATAATTGGTTTTCCTCGGTTTTGGATGTGTGGCTAATGTTTTAAACTAAAATGAGACTTTTATATTAAAAACATGCCCTTCAATTCATATCAAACAAATCATATGTCAAATTGATTTGTGGTCAATTTCTACACACAAAAAAATTAAATATGGACCATTGTCCTATTGTTTGAAAAAAAAAATATTTTTTGTTCAGTTTTGGATATGTGACATACATTTTAAACTAAAATGGCAATTTTATATTGAAAATAAACACTTTGAGTCAAACCTACCACATTTTCTGTTGGATTGATGCATATTCTATTCATTCATTTCACAAATAAATTATCAATTCTTTCCTAAATCTTGAAAAAAATGTAAACTATTTTTCTTGATTTTGGCTATGTGAAGCATTTTTAACAAAAATAACACTTTTATATTGAAAACCCAAAATTTAAGTCATAATGACAACGTAATGTGTTGGATTGACATGTAGTCAATTATTACACATAAGAAATTAATTGTTCCTTATTTTCCTAAATTTTGAAAAAAATAGAGATCATTTTCTTGGTTTTGTTAATGTAATGCATATTTTAGACTTAAATGGATGTTCTATATTTAAAACATGCACTTCAAGTCATACCAGCCACATCATGTTTCATATTGAAATTCAGTCTATTTTAATATATCAAAAATTACTTATGGATCTTTACATAAAGTATCAAAATAATATGAATGTTTTTATTAGTTTTGAGTATGTCACGTCGGTTTTGAAATAAAACTTCAATTTTGATGAACTAAATGAAAACAATTTGAGTCATACTAAGAGCACCGTATCTCGGATTGAGGTGTAGTTGATTCCTACACATCGTAAATATGTGATAGATCATTATTGTAAAGTATCAAAATAATATGAATGTGTTTTCTTGGTTTTGAGTTTGTGGACTATGTTTTTAACTAAACTATAAATTTTAAACTGAAAACAGACACTTTGAGTCATACCCATCACATTGTTTAGAAAATTAATGTATGGTAAATTCCTACATGTCACAATTGAATTATGGATCATTTTCATGAGGTTTGAAAACAATTTTATCTTATTTTCTTGGATTTTGGGTATGTGATGTGTGTTTTAAACTAAAATGGAAATTCTTTATTGAAAACACACACTTTGAGTCATACCTATCATATCATTTATCATATTGTTGTATGGTTGATTAAAACATGTCAAAAATGAATTACAGATCATTTTACTAAAGTTTGAATATAATGTGATCTCTTTTTATTGTTTTTTATGTGATGTGTTTTAAACTAAAATGAAACTCGTATTAAAAACATGGACTTTGAATCATACCAACCACATCATGTGTCGAATTGATATGTGGTTGATTACTACATATCACAAGTTAATTATAATTTTTTCCTTAATGTTTGAAAATAATTTGATCTCATTTTCTCATTTTTGGAAATGTAATGTTTGTTTTAAAATTAAATAGAGATTCTATATTAAAAACACACACTTCGAGCCATACAGACAACATCAGGTGTTTGATTGATATTTGGTTGATTCCTACACATCAAAAATTACTTATGGATCATTGTAATAAATTATCAAAAAAATTAATGTTTTTTCTTATTTCTGAGTATGGTACATGTATTTTAAACTAAAATGTCAATTTTAAGCTAAAAACATATTTATAGAGTCATACTGGGTACACCCTGTCTCAGATTGAGGTGTGTTTGATTCCTACACATAAAAAATGTGTTATAGATATTTTTTTAAATGTATCGATACAATATGAATGCATTTTTAAATTTTTTTAGTATGTGGCATGTGTTTTGAACTAAATTATTATTTTTAAACTAAAAAAGATGAATTTTGAGTCATACTTATCACATCGTATATCGAATTAATGTATGATAAATTCTTAAATTACAAAAATGATTTAATTATAATCTTACTAATGCTTGAAAACAATATGAGGTAGTTTTCATAGTTTTGTCTATGTGGAATGTGTTTTAAATTAAAATGGAACTTCAATATTGAAAACACACAGTTTGAGTCATACCAACTACATCTTCTATTAGATTGATTTACGGTTGATTCCTATGTTCCAAAAATAAATTGTGGATTTTTACCTAAAGTTTGAAAAAAAATGACCTCATTTGATCATTTTGGCTATGTGATATGTGTTTAAAACTAAAATGACACTTTTATATTGAAAAAACACACTTTGAGTCATACTAACCACATCGTGTGTTAGATTGATGTGTGGTCAATTAATACACATCAAAAATGAATTATGAATTATTTACTTAAATCTTGAACACAATATGAGATTGTTTTACTTGTTTTTTCAATGTGACACATGTTTTAAACATAAATTGAACTTCTATATGGAAAGTTTTCACTTTAATCCATATAGGACACATCGTGGGTCAAATTGATGTGTCGTTGATTCCTACATATCACAGATGACTTATGGATAGTTTTAATAAAGTAACAAAACAATATGAATGAATTTGATTAGTTTTGTGTATTTTATGTGTATTTTTAACTAAACTATCAATTTTGAACTAAAAAATCAACATTTGAGCCATATTGGGCACACTGTGTATCTGATTGAGGTGTGGTTGATTCATACATGTCACAAATTTGTTACAGATAATTTTTCTAAAGTATCAAAAAAATTAATGTGTTTTATATATTTTGATTATGTAGCTTGTCTTTTGACCTAAACTATTAATTTTAAACTAAAAATATACTTGGAGTCATCATAGGAACACAATGTATCAGATTGAGGTGAGATGGATTCTTATAAGTCAAAAATTACTTATGGACCATTGTGATACTATATCAAAAGAATATGAATGCATGTTATTGGTTTTGATTATGTCACATGTGGTTTGAAATAAATTTCAATTTTAAAAGAATAATAAAAATTTTGATCCATACATGATACGTCATGTATTAGATTAAGTTTTGGTTGATTCCTACAAATCAAAAATGAGTTATGGATTATTTTATAAATTATTAAAATAATCTAAATGTGTTTGATCATTTTTGAGTATGTTATGTGTATTTTCAACTAAATAGAAATTATAAACTATTAACATACACTTCGGGTCACACTGAAAACACTATATATCAGATTCCGTGGTGGATTTGGTTTATCCTTCTTGGAGTCTTTGTCCTCATCCTCATGGGTTCCAGGAGGCAGGCCTTCCAGTTGGGGATAAGAGAGCCTCTACCAGCAACACTCCCTCCTTGTCACTATGTCTTCATACCACGGTTTATGGTCATAGGGAATGTCTGAAGCAACCTGAGGTCCCTTGTCTGGAGAGCAGTAGTGTGCCTGATCAGCGAAGGGATGAAGGGCAGTCTGTGATGTCCCTCTCTTCCTCTTTGGCACAGGCCTCCTCGCCCTCTGTATATATCCCTGGTGCCCGCACTCGGTTTCAAGTAAGGCTTCAACAAGAGGGTGCTACTCTCATGATCTCAATGACCAAGAAGTCCGGGGCCAAATCCGGATCCTCTCGTGATAAATGATGAACATGATAGTCTGGAACGCTCGGGGTCTTGGAGCTTGGTTAAAGACGGACTTCATATCTTTAGAATCAAGGGGGAAAAAAGCATGTCTCGTGGCTATCTTGGAACCGAAACAACACCCGAGGAAAATTAACTCTTTCTGTCGTCGTGCCAGAATGCATGGCCACATGCATGCGGGCTCTATCAACAACCACATCTGGGTGTTCTGGAAGAAGGATGTCTCAGTGGATTTCATTGATGCAGGAGACCAATTCCTCACGGTGAAATTCAAGAAGGGAGAAGACTTGTTCTTTGAAACCTTTGTGTATGGAAGCTGTGATCCTCAGGAAAGACTGAGATTGTGGCATGACCTCGAAGCTTTCAGGTCGATGAACATTCCCTGGTTCGTGGCGGGCGACTTCAACATCATCAGTGACCCAGAGGAGAAGAAGGGGAGAGGAGCCTTCCCGAGGCAGGCCAGTCTAGAGTTTGCTTCCTGTATTACAAAAAGTGGACTATTCGACCTGGGTTTTCGAGGGGACTGTTTTACATGGTGCAATAACCAGGGTGGAAAAAAGAGGTGTTGGAGCAGGCTTGATCGCTGTCTAGCTAACTCTGACGCCCTGGCTTCTTTTCCCCAGGCCGAAGTCACCCATCTTGCCCGTGGTATTCCGGACCATTCTCCGCTGAAGATATCGATCATTCCCAGTAAGCCTTCTCAAGATTCCTTCAGGTTCTACCCATACTGGGTCGGATACAAGGGTTACCACGATGTAGTTCGTGATCAATGGAATGCTCCCACCCAAGGTTACTCATGGGTAGCCATTCTTAACAAGCTTAGAAGTGTTAAAAACGGGTTGAAGGCCTGGTGCAGAAGCATTTCCCTTAATGATAGAAAGCTTGAGTCCCTTTCTTAGGAGGTGGAGCATTTGGAACGGAGTCTGGAGGAAACATGGAGTGAGGAAGCCTCCGTAGAATTGGAAACTAAGAAGGAAATTCGGGCGGAGGAGTTGTTGAAGCAAGAGAGACAGGCTCAGGATCGGTCCAGAGTGAAGTGGCTCCGAGAGGGCGACAAAAATACTGCGTTCTTCCATGCATGCATTTCAGAATGGAAGCGGTGGGAAAAGCCAAATATCCTACAAGAGGACGACTCGTATGTGAACGATAGGGAAGAGGTTGGGAAGATGGCTCTTCATTACTTCCAGGATCTTCTTGCTGTTCAGAATCCCAGAATGCCTAGTGGGTATCCGACAGGCACGTCGGGGTTGTGGGAGGCGATCCAGAACAGAGTTTCAGAGGAGGAGAATCATTATTTGGAATCCATTCATTCTGAGGATGAGATCTTTCAAGCCATGCAGAAGCTGGATCCGGAGAGTGGCCCTGGGCCAGATGGGTTCCCTGGATCTTTCTACAGGGGATCGTGGGAGGTGGTCAAAGGCGACGTTATTGAAGCTATTCAGGATTTCTTCAAGGGGGGGTCTTTACCGAGGGTGGCCTCAGCCACGACACTTTGCCTTCTTCCCAAGGTTAAACATCCCAACTCTCTGTCCCATTATAGGTCGATCAGTCTCTGTAATTTCCCATACGAAATCCTTGCTTGTCTCATCAACCTAAGACTGGCTATGTGGTTGCCTTCATGGCTTTCTCCTGAACAACATGGATTTGTGCGAGGAAGATCAATTCAGGGGGCCATCGCCCTTGCATAGGAGATGGTGAGGGATATTAACCACAAGACTCATGGATCCAACCTCACCCTCAAAGTTGACATGAACAAAGCCTATGATCGGATTGAATGGAGCTATCTCAACAGAGCCCTGGCGACGATGGGGTTCTCGGCAAAGGTGGTGGAAAATGTCTTCAGATGCGTGAGCTCTTCTTGGCTGGGAATTTTCTTTATGGGTAAAACTCACAGTTTCTTCAAGGCTACTAGAGGTCTAAGGCAGGGAGACCCTCTTTCCCCCAGCCTGTTCATTCTTGCCCAAGACGCTTTGAGTGCCTCAATCAACAGGAGCATACTCCAAGGGAACCTACTTCCTTTCCGGAGGAAATATAGCCTCCCTACTATCTCCTACCTTATGTTTGCTGACGATACTATGATTTTCCTTAATGGGGGAAGGAGATCCATCCAATGTCTGATGGAGATTCTGAAGGACTATTGCTTCTGTAGCGGTCAGGTTTTGAGTAATGATAAGAGTGAGTTCTTCATCTCCAACTGTAACTCATCTCAGCGTCTGGACTCCCTCAAAAATAGGATCAACATGCAACTCGGGCGGTTCCCAATGGATTATCTGGCCACTCCCATCTCTTCTTGAAGATTGAGGATTCGTGACTTCGATGGAATCTTAAGCAGGATTTCAGAACATGTTCTTAACTGGAAGAATCAGTTTCTTTCTTTCGGAGGACGCATTGCTCTGGTTAATAGTGTTCTTTCAGTCATTCCCATTCATGCCTTGGATTCCTCCAACGTGTCGAAAGGAGTCATCAAAGCAGTGGACGTTGTTCTTTGTAACTTCATCTGGGATGTTAAGTCTGAAGGTAAACGACACTGGACAAAGTGGGAGAGGTTGGCAAGACCCATCTCTGAAGGGGGGATCAACTGTCGCAGCCTCCACTATACTGTCGAAGGGGCCCATGAAAAGCTCGCATGGGAGATTCTGGAAGAGCAAACTCTTTGGGGTCGATGCATGTCACCTTTGTTCAGGGGTAATGAGGAGGTAAGTTGTGGACCAGCTTCCCCGCTGTGGGCCAAAGTCCAACCTCTGGTTCTCTCCTTGTCTTCTTGCTCTCGATGGATGGCTGGTACAGGGGACATCTCCTTCTAGAATAAGAACTGGGCAGGCTCTGTTCTGGCTTTCCCAGGATGTCCGGTGCCTTTGACCTCATTCAAGGAAGCCTAATTCCATCCCCGCTTCATCAAGGCATTGTTGAATGCGGACCAACAGGTTGTATTTGATTCGATCGTGTTGAATTCTGAGAAAGACATGTGTGTTTTCACTCCATCATCCTCGGGGGTCTTTAATAACAGAGACTTCCAAAGGTGGAGGGTCCACTCGAGGTCCCTGGATCGGTGGAACGGTGTGGTCTGGTGTCGCCAGATCCCGACCAAAATGAACTTCTTGACCTGGCGAATCAGAAATCTGGCCCTGGCATCGGATGACAATATCAAGAAACTTGGGATCAGTTTGGCCTCAGGATTCCACTGTTGCAAGCAGGAAATGGAGGAAAGCTTGGATCACCTTTTCTTCAAAAGTGAATGGGCATTGGAGGTTTGGTCCTTTCTTGGGGGAGTCAGGTCTCCAAGCTCTGAGGAGATAGAGTATGAGTTTATGGAAAGATGGTTTGAAGGTGCGCTTGGTTCAGAGAAGACTCGCCTTTCCCGTGCTGTCTCCTTTAATTTAGGGTGCTGGTGCATCTGGCAAGCCAGAAACCAATCCCGATACGAAGGAGTTAGACCTTCAACTAGATCTATCCTTGCGCGCATACGTTTCCATCTTATTGACATGTCGTGGCTCTTTAAAAAGCAGCAGTGGTCCTTCCCTTTCCCATGCATGCAGAAGAACAACATTTATCCTTCCCTTCCTGAGGAATTAGGATCTGGGAAGTGGGTTCGATGGAACCCCCCTGCTGTAGGATACAATCTCAATACTGACGGAGCTTGCGCAGCGGGGGTGATTTCTGGAGGGGGGGTTGTTAGAGATAATAAGGGTGATGCGATCCTGGATTTATCTTGTTTTCTGGGCAGGGGAAATTCCATTCTAGCAGAGGCCCGGTCCCTTCTCACAGGACTTTCCTTGTGCATTCAGGAGGAGGTTGACATCTCGGAAGTGGAGGTGGACTCACTTGTCCTCATAAACTACCTCAAAGATAAACGCTCTACACCGTGGTCCATAGAGTACGTGATCAGGAACTGTCGTCATATGCTTGGTCATAACATTACTCTTTCTCACATTTATCGAGAGGGGAACAAGGTTGTAGACTTTTTGGCCTCCATGGATGACCATAGTTCCACAGATGCACAAATTTTTCGGATTAACAGTTTGAAGGCGGAATGTGTTTATTTGATAAGAGGGGATGCCCTTGGTTTGCATTTCCTTAGAACTCCGTAGTCCTCTTTATGAATTTTCTTCTTCTCTTAATAAAAAATTTACTTTGGATGGATGGATCATGAGCACAAGAATATTTAGACATGTTACTAGCTATGTTAGAATCTGTAGAGTTTCACTCTCTATTATACTTCTTATTGACGAATAGGTCAAAAATAATACATAAGCATTATGATACTAATTATTCACATCCAAATTGTATATCTAAGGTCCTATAAGATAATAGATCACAAAAATAATATGTAGTCACCTAAATTTGATGTCAATAAACATTATGACACCATTTACTCTTCCCATTCATCTCTAAACAAGTTTACTTCTTCTTTTGAAAAGTTATCATTTTACAAAAGGGGGACATGAAAAGAAAAAACCTGGGGTAAAAATGTGGTTGTTGGTTTAGGTTATTGATTTTATTTTATGTGGGATATAAAGGAAATAATTCTAGGATTATTTATATATTATTTCTTGGTGGTAGTAAAAAAATATGGGGGAGTTGATGTTTATTCATTTCATCACCTGGTATGTGGTTGGTTTGGCGGTGTTTCATTGAAAGGGTGATTAGGAACTAAAGTTGATGATATTTTATCACATGATGAAACAATAAAATTCAATACAAGTTAAATAAGTTTCCAAGTGAGATCAGTGTAAAGACTTATCTCAAACTAATTGTTTTAGTATAAACCCAACTACTTGGGATTATCAAAAAACAAAACTCAACTCATTAGAACCAACAGAGAGAGTCAGTTATGGAAAAATGTCATAGTGGGAAATAGAAGTGAGCTTTAAATAAGGTGGAAAAATATATGGATATTTTGAATGTTGTTTATGATACTAATTTAAAGAGTAAAGGGATTTATAATTGGATCATTAAATATAGTTTGAGGAGTCCTCATCTCAAACTAATGTTGGTCAAGATTCTAATTTTTTGTATGGATGTATGCATTCCCACACTTTAATAATATCAAATTTATCTAAATAATCTTACCATTTTTTATTTAATAACTCCCAAATAGTTTTTATATCTTTTATAGGTGTGAGTACAATAATAGGGAGGAGTTGACGTTTCTTTATTTCTTCACTTTGAATGCGGTGGGCTAGGTGGTGTTTTAGTGAATAGATTATTCGGAGCTGAAGTTAATATTTTTTCAGATGATAAAAATATTGATAGGGCCCAATCAAGATGGTCTTGAGGACCCTAAATTTGAAGAAAATATTGAATTTAAATCCAACGAACCAGAATTCTTGGGCTAGGGTTCTCAAGATATTGTAAAAACTGAAGAACAATCTAATTGGGGTTTCATGAATGCTTCAAATTTAAACAATTCACATGGCTATAATAAAACCTCAATGAATAGAAATGAAAAATTTATAAATATATATAAAATCCATTCTAACATTTTAGACACATATTTTAATCATTTTTTGAAAAGTAAAAAATAAGTTAGTAATATATCATTTAATTAAAGTGATTTAAATGTGGATATATTTTACTTTTCCCTACCAATTTTCCAATTTTTAAAAAATAGGAAAGTGAAAATGAATATGATTTTACAAGAAGGTAACATAATAAGAAAACTAAAAAGTTTAGAGACATAAATTTTTTTCCCATAGAGAATGTATGAGAATTTATAAAAACTGAATAAGACACATTTATGATCTAAATTGGTTTATGTAGAAAGTGGTGATTATGATAGCAAAGTTGAAACATTAAGTAAATCAGAGGTGGAATTATTGATTTAAAAAGAGCATGATGATGAGTACCCTTGTGATAAGGATAATGGTGATAAAGAGGAGGTTAAATATAAGGGAAAGTAACTATGAAATGTTGTGAAAATATTTTTAAATGCAATAAATCATTTGGAAAGGTTCAATTTTAATATCAATATATTTGTGTGAGAAGCTAATGAATGTTCAAGGGGAAATTTTAAGAATGTTGACGCCCCTATAAATCTTGATGAGTGTATAAATATAAAAATACCAACCTTGATGGTTGAAAATGTCTTTATTTATAAAAGGAAAGGCTAAGAAGAATTCAAAGTCAAATGAAGTTCTATCCAGGACCTCGCTCCAAAATTACATTAGGATGTTGAAGGAGTGGGAATGTTCAGGTGACCACCATTTTTTAGTAGTCAAAAGTCATGTATAATTAATTCAAATATCCATTAAAATCAGGGAGAAATTGAAATCATACAAGACATTTGACCACTGAAAAATATTGGTTAGCCCTCTTCTAGCCAGTTCTATATAAAGTGTTGCGACCCCCTCCCATTTCCCAAAATAAAAACCCAATCCAATATAATTAATAAAAACCACCCCTCCAATTTTTTTAGGAAACATTCATGTAATATATTTACCCTTACATGGAGGATTGCAAAACATAAAGAAGAATAGAACCTGGAAAAGGGAAGAAAATTCAAACTCTTTTATATCATCGTGGAGAAGAAGGAAAATTCATGGGTGATAGGTTGTGTGAAAAAGAAACATAAGTAATCCATGCACTTAGAAGAATAGAATCTCATCCAAAAATTAGAAAATGTGAGTTTAGCTATATAAGGCATGCACGAGGTGTTTGCATGTGATGAATCCATATCAAGTATGCCAAGGTAGGTGATCTACGTGAACTTTGGACATTATAAAGAAATTGATAAATAAGAGAGGAGTAGAAATAATAACATACCTTAGGTTTTTTAGGGTTGATTCGTCCAAGAGAATGTCAAGGGGGCGGCGACAGAGTAGGGATTCTGCGAGAGCTTGAATGGTGTGAGATAAATAAACTCGGTAAGGGTTAAATTTATATGACTGTGAAGGGTTTTATCAGTTCTAAAATAATAAGCATCCATAAAGACCCATCTTTATTAGTGCTAGAACATTAACGCAGATAAATATAGCTTTAATCTGCAATTTATTTTATAGCACTAATAAAGAAATATCTTTATCGGCACTAAAAATGTGTTGATAAACACCTATATAATTAATATTTAACAATATAATTACATTTTTCAATTTTATATAATTATAAATAAATATAAATGTATATAATTATAAATAAATATTTATATAATTATAATTATATTTGAAGAATTGTAAATATGTATTTATAAATATAATTGTAAATAAATATAAATATATATAATTGAAAATAAATAATTATTTATATATTATAAATATTTTAAATGAATTATAATTATGTATTTATAAATATAATTATAGATATATAATTATAAATAATTATATTTGTAAATATGTATATATAAAAATTTATATATTTATAAATATATTTATATAATTATATATATATTTATTTATTTATTTATAAATATATAAACATATATAATAATACATATTAAAAATATATTTATTATTTACATATATATATTATAATTTTATAATTAATTATTTGTAATTATATAAATATTTTTTAATATATATATATATATATAATTATAAACATATAATTTTAAAAATATAGTAAACATACGTTTATAAATATATTAATATATAATTATAAATATATTAATTTATAAATATTTATTTACAAATATAATTTTATAAATAAATTTTTGACATTATTAAAGTGTATGTAGTCTTAAATGCATGAATGTTAAAAATGAGTGAAATTGAATAATTAAAATTGAATATAATTTAAAAATATTTAAAAAATGGATATGTTTTATTAAGTATACAAATTATTTTAAAAAATAAATATGGATATATATATAAACGTAGATGAATACATATGGAAAATATTAAAATAATGTATGTAAATATGTATAAATGAATATTAGAAAATGAATAAATTCCTAAAGAATAAAAAATAAAAATTATTAAAAATGAATAATAAATATTAACTAAAATAATATAAAATAAATAAATAAATTTACCGATTAAAAACATAATATATTAAATATATTATATTGCTAAATGAAATTACAAAAAGTATATTAAAATTTGGAAAAATTACATAAATACAATGTGTGTGTGTTTCTATATAAGAATGCACTGATTATGTAAATGTGTTTGTGATGTTAATGTGTATACACACACATAAACACACAGACAAAATGGGTTTTATACATGCCAAATTGAATAATGACATTATATAATATGCAAGTCTATTAATGAAGTAAATAATAATAAGAATAAATAAATTTTAAAAATGAATAAGTGTTATTAATTATATAGAATATTAAAAAAAATTAAAATTAATATTTATAAATACATATGTTTCAATGAAAATGAATACATTTTAATTTTATAAATTACGACCATATTAAAAACATAAAATTTTAATGAATAAAAATGTATAAAAAAATATTAAAAATTGATAAAATTAAAAAAAATATACAATGAAAAATTAATAATGATAAAATTTAAAAAATATTTAAAAACAATTAAAATTATTAATGAGTAAATAATATTAAAATGGATAAATTTGAAAAAAAAAATATTAAAAATAATTAACAGTGTATGTTGAATAAAAATATGAAAAGTGAATAAAATATAAAGATTTGAAACATAGTATATATTGTATATATTATGTTAATAAATATAAGTCTAAAATGAATATTAAACATTGAATAAATCAAAAAAAATTATGTGTGTGTTCTTTCTATATAAAAATGCATTAATTGAATATATGTATGTTTCAAATTAATGAAACAGACAATTTATATATGTTAAATTTTAAAAAATGACATTTAATTAAAAATCCATTATTCAATACGATTAGTCAATATTTTTAATTAGTATTAATTTCTAATTATAAACCATTTTATCACTAAATATATGACTTATTTAATATAAACATACATATTTTGTATTATATAAATCATATTTAAGGAAAAATCATATATATATGATTATATTTATAGATTAAAAATACTAAATATATTAACAAATAATTATGTTTAAAAACATTAAAAATGAATAAATTACAAAAATATTATATAAATAAATATTTACAATTATTAAATTATAAATATAGTAAACAAAAACTTAAAATTATCAATGAATAAATAATATTATTTGAATTCATGTTAAAAATGAGTGAAATTTAATTAAAAGATGAATAGATTAAAAAAATATTTAAAAAATAAATAGGAGATTAATATATTTTTAATTATTACATTTTTTCATTTTCTATATTTATATTTCAAGTCCAAATCATTCCTCATTTATTGAAAAATCAATTTAATTCATGAATCAATATACACTATTAAATGATCATATTGAGTAAAGGATACAGATTTATCAATATTTCACCAGTTGATCAAATAACATTCAAAGTACACATCGTATGTTAAAATTTTATATGGTTTAGGTTATAATTATATCCATCACATAATAATGTATATATATATTTAATATAAATTTAATTTCAAATGAAAAATGGTTAATATAAAGTGATTGTTTCATGAGAAAGTTAACAATAACAAAAGAAGGTGAGATTGCACAATAACTTTTACCATTTGGTAATTTTCATGTAAAATAAACATTAACGAAATTAATTAAATTAAAATCTAAAATACCCTAAACAATGAACTATTCATGATATTACATTTCAAAGGGGAAATATATACACCACATATTAGTGAATTGGGTTATAATAACAAATAAGTCTCAATGAAATGTAAATTGAGACAAAATCTCTTAACTCAAGATTATTTTTTATGAACATGATTTATCCTACTATATAGTGGTTTTAAACATTTTATTAACTGAAAAAATAACCATATTGAGATTTATAATATCATATATGGTCCTTTTATAACATATTATCAACCACTTGTTAATAATCTTCCATTATTTTTATTGTTTTGGGTGTTAATTGCCTTTCTTTCTCATGCAAGTTTTGTTATTAAATATCTAGTTCTTTCACATATTATAGAGTTTAATCCTATACCTAATAATAATAATGATATAATTATTATCTTTCCCACATGATAAATTTTCCATAATATCATTATTATTTCATTTATATCACATATAATAATTAATTTTATCTTTATCACTTTTTATTCGAAGCATTATTGAAAGATGAATCACATTCCTTTGTGAGCCAGTAGTTCGATGTAGACCCGAACGACATTATCATATCTCCTATGGAATGGAAGGTAAATATATATATATGATATATTTAATACATAAGTAAAATTTTATTATAAATATCATATATATTATTTATATCAATCATCATACCCAACTGTGAATAGTGGAGATAGAAAAACGAATGACATCGGTTCGTGAGGCAGTAGTGCATCATAATCATGAATGGTGATTTTGTAACCCATTTGGTGTAAGTGGAGAAGTTTTTAGGTCATGAAATTATTATAAAAATACTAGTAAATTTAATATATTGAGGTTATTATATCATTATGTTTTATGAAAAATTGAAGGAGGTGGAGGAAGAAGTAAAATAAAGATGTGTGTTAACTAACATTACCTCTTCCTCATAATTCCTCCTTAAGAATGTACTAAATCCTTCCAAGGATGGATTTATGACCAATATAAAGATTATATAATTATTATAGGGAATTATTAAGGTTATTTGGGTAGTTTTTGTATGATACACATGGATTTAGTGGTGTGAATAAGTGAGGTGGTTGAGTGCCCTTTTATAGTTGTGGAGGCGTGACATTCTTATAAATGCCTAAAATCATTCATTATTAGGAGGTCCATATTACCTCAAGTGGCTCTAAAATTTATAATTAAATGGTTTTTGTAATTATATGGTCTAACCAAATTCCTAAAAAATATTAAAACACATGTTTTAAACCTTTTTTCCCTAACTTCTATGTTTCCTTATTTGTACCATCTTGGTTTTTCACTATGGAAACTAGTTTTCTAACCTATGTAATATATCAATTATGAATAAATTTATGTGAGATATTTTATATAATTTGTAACCAATTATAATAAATATTAAATCCAATTTTTAAATTTAAAATTCAATGGTTTTTGAAAAAAAAAATTTACAAGCGCATGTATGTGCAAAAAAATTGTTTTACCCTTAATTGTGCTAAAAACGTTTTTAATGTTTATAGGTAAATATATTCATTGTAAAAGAAAAATTAGTTCTTTAATGTAATATATTTGATATTTATTATTATCTAAAAATTACTTGGTATATTTTTTTTAGTAATTTTAAATCATATAACAATATATAATTTATAATAAATTAACATTAAATTCAATTTTGACATTATTCATTTAAATTTAATTTAAAAATATCATCACAATGATGGAATTAGAATATATTAAGTTAAAACTATATAAAATTATATATTCATCTTAAAAATAAATTTAAGAAAGTTATTTATTCAATTTAATTTACTTTTAATATTTTTAGTGTCATTTATTTTATTTATTTATTAACAAAATATTTGTTGTGTTGGTGTTTCATAAGTATTCGAAGTAATTATTTCATCTCTAAAGTGAAAAGATAAATTATTATTATATAATAAACTAATTTAGATTTCAATATAATATGTATAACCAAAAAATGTTGTTTTAGTCCCTATCCCAAAGCATTATAGATATTAAAAGGAAGAAAATAATCTTTTTTGTCTTTTTCTTTACTTAACTTATTATATTGGTCATATTCAAAGTAAATTGGAAATTAATTTACATATTTCATAGAATTTGTTGTAAAATGTCTAAATAAATTTATTAAATAAAATTAAGATACTTTTTTAGGCCATTTCACTCTAATCATGTTAGTTTAACCCCCATTATATAAATTTTTACCTTAATTGTAATAATTAATTTTTACTACATTCACTATTCATTTTGGTAAAAAATTAATTTGAAATTATTATAAATTATAAATTATTCTTATTCTAAATATTCAATCTACTTTTACATATTTAATTAATAGTATTTTAAAAACATAATTTAAAATTAATGTTGTAGATGAGATGAGAAAGCTGGTTTTTAAAGTGAAAATGCTCAAAAGTTTACAAAGTTTTTATTTCTAATCTCAATATAAAAATGATTACAATACCATATGATGAATTAATTGATATATAATTTAATAAATTTCACTTTAAATCTAATTATAAATATAATTTATCATTATAAAAAAATGAATGAAAAGGAAATTTTCAATTAAAATGCTAAGGACATACTTAATGACCTTAAGTTATGCCACTCAATAAATATCCCCATTTCTACAGTGGAGGCGGACTCTAAAATCATCTGAATCTCCCATAAAGGTGTTTATTACACTCCTTGTAAAAAAATTATTAATTCATAATTATAATTTTCTCCTCTCTAATGACAATGAGCTCCTCCATATGTGGCGTGAAGGATATCGTGTGGCCGATATCATAGATTTCAAGGCCACCCAGGGCCTCCCCCTTGTGGAGTTTTATAACATAGGATCCCTTCCTTCTAGAGGTGTTGACATTTTTATAATTGACACCCTTAATAGCCACATTTATATTCCCCCATGATGGTTTTGTTCCCCATTCACCTTTTATTTAATAAAAAATTGTTGTTGTTGTTGGAAAACAACTAAAATTAAGTTTTTTGACTATTCATATGGATATGAAACTTTTTAGAAAAATCTCAAAATTTCACCCTTATATAATTTTGGTATTTTTATTTTAAAAGCTAATTTTATTTTTTCAAATAAATTCTCTAAGTGTGTTTAAATTTAATTTTAAATTGGGTGCGCAAATCAAAACTAAACAGTTTTCTGTTTAAACCTAGTGTTGCATGCATTGAATACTATCAATTAAATTAAATTCATTCATAAATAAATATATTTTAAATTATTGACTTGTTACATTCTACCCACCTTAAATAAATTGTGGACTAGAAATTAAAACATGATCTCAGTAATCATGGGTTTCATATTTTTAAATACCTTTATTGAAACCCCACATTGTAAAAGGGTTAATAAAATCTCTTCTTAATAAGAGAGAAAGGAAAGTACAAAGGTCATATATAATAATCACATGACTAGGTTTCTGAGTAGGAGAACATTGGTGGAAAATAAAAACATGGATATGAGAGAGATAACTAACACCTGAATACTGATAGAGAGTGATAGAGAACATTGACCATAAGAAATTGGTTGATCCAAATAAGATTAACAACAAAATGATCATAAAACAAATATGTGTGAAAAAGGCCATTTCTATCATCAAAGATTAACGAAATAGGATAAAACGTTATTTCAATATCATTTTTCTCAATTTTATAAATTATTTTATTATCTAAGAATATAACAAAATATAATTACTTGACATGTTTCTATTTCATAAGTGTAATTTAATCCTTTGGACATTTTTTCATTCATCCCTCGATCCATGAAATGAATATCCAAAAATTAATGTTTTATTCAAGAAGAACTAAAATTAATTTTTAGAGGATTGTATGAACCATAAAAGAGGGAAAATTCTTTTTATCTATCTCAAAATATTATACAAAACCAATATGGTTAGCATAATTTATCTAATATGAATAAATATTCATGTGGTGAAGTAATACGTTAATTTATAAAAACTTGTCTAAAGTTAATCTTAAACAATTTCATAAATGGTTAACCTTATGACCCTTCCAAAATAATAAGATATTTAAATTTAGAAATACATTCACCAAATTTCCTAAATGAACGTATCAGTAATCTCTAAAACAACATGAAATATCTATTAATTTTCACATTCCAAACATGTGAATATCTTTATCATGTATTCTCATAATACATGGAAATGAGATGAATTACCAAAAAAACATATTGAAAAAAATGCATGATTCATAATTCCTTAAGTAAAATAAAGATTATTGGATATGTTTCATTAGACCAAAAATGTTTTTAACTCCAACAATGATAATATATCCCCATTGTCAAAAAATCATGTACCAGTTCCATTTAATCAATAATCTAAGATTGAAATGCGTCCAGATATAATTTCATAGTGAAAATATCATGGATAGTGTGAACTTTATGCTAAATGAAAAAAATGATTAATGATCAGAAATCATTTCTGAGGCACATAATAAATTTATCCTCAATACTTTTCAGATGAAGGTTTAAACTATAGATAAAAACCTTTTTAATGATAGCTTATCAAATTTGTCTCATTAAACCAATTGATACATCGATGGGATATATAATTTTGGGGTCCATCTATCACTACAGGTCCAAATCATTACTTATATAAGGAATAATTGATTTAATTCATGAATCAATATGCCTTATTAAATATCCATATTGAGTAAAGGATACATATTTATCTATATTTCCGCAATTTATCAAATAACATTCAAAGTAAACACCTTATGTAAAAAATTTATATAGTTTAGGTAATAATAATATAAATCACACAATAATATGGATATTTAAGATAAATTTGATGGAAAATGAAAAATTATTACAAGAAAGTGATTGTTTCAAGATAAATTTAACAATAAAAAAGGAAAGTGAGATTACACAATAGCTTTTACCATTTGGTAAATTTCAAGTCAAATCACCTAGGATAAAATAATTAAAATTGAAATTTAAAATAGCATGAATAATTAATTATTAATTATATTACACGTCAATGGGGTAGTATATACATAACATAAAAGTGAATTGGTTCATAATATCAAATAAGTCTCAATGGAATGTAAATTGAGATGAAATCCATTACCTCACACTTCATTTGGGTTAAACATGATTTATCCACATATATAGAGGTTTTAAACATTTTATTAACTTATAAAATAAGAATATTAATATTTATAATTGGATACATGATCCTTTTATAATATCTTATCAACCATTTTTTAACAATATTTCATTGTTTTTATTATTTTTAGTGTTAATTGCCTTATTTTATCATACATGTTTTATTATTAAATATCATGATATTGCACATATTTTAAAGTTTCATCATATCCAAAATAATAATAATTACATAATTATAATATTTTTTACATAAATGTTTCTTTTAAAACCAATCATTAATGATGGTTATGAAAAATGATGTATGTTATGATCAGGGAAATGGTAGGTCGTACGTGTGCCTAAGTAACAATTCCATTTTTTCACTGATTAGTATGGAAAGGGGATAGGTAATATTTTGAATTTACATAATGATAATAATATTATTAAGACCATATTATATAAATATATATATATATATATATCATCCATGTTGTGTGGTGATGAAAGGAGACTCACATCGCTCTATGAAGGTGGTAGTCCATATGCACACGAACGATGTTATCATCTTTACAAGAGTGAAAAGGAAGTAAAGAAAATTATAAATATATTATCATTATATAATGAAATAATATTTCATCAAAATCATAATTATTTCATTTATATAACATATAATCATTAAATTTATCTTTATCCCCTTCCTAATGAATCATTAGTGAAGGACGAATCACATCGCTTCGCAAGGCCATAGTTCATTGTACGCACGTGCAATGATATCATCTCTCATATAGAGTGGATGGTAAATATATATATATATATTATAGTTATTTTATAGGTATAAATATATTATGAATATTATTTATATACTTTATATCTATCATGATACCCAATTTTGAATGGTGGAAATGAAAAAACAAGCGACATCGGTTTATAATGTGATAGTATGTCGTACACATGAACGATGATTTTATAATCCATTTGATGGAAGTGGATAATTTTTTATGGAATTAACTCTTTAAAAAAAATTCCAACATATTTAATATACTGAGGTTTTTATATCCTCGTGGTTTAATAAAAATTGAAGGACGTTGAGAAAGAAGTAAAATGAAGAAGCTCGTTGAAGAACATTGCCTCTTCTTCTGGTACCATCCTTAGGTTCTGCATAAATCAATCCTAGTTTTACATTATTCCCAATATAAGGATTGTAGTATTAGGGTAGGAAATTTAGAAAGTGATTTGGGTTTGTTTTTTTATCCAAATTTCATGATAGGTGTGAATAATTGAGTGGTGAGTGCCCGTTTATAGGTGAGGAAGAGTGACATTCTTGTAAAAACCCAAAAGTATTCACTCTTGGGAGGTCAATATTACCTCAAGTGGCTCCAAATTTGATAATTAAAGGGTTTTAGGGATTATATGATCTTGAAATAATTCCATAAAACATTAAAACACATTTTTTAAACATTTTTTTCCTTAACATATATGTTTCCTTATTTTTACTATTTTGGTTTATCACTACAGTAACTAGTTTTCTAACCTGGGTAGTTTATCCATTAAAATTAATTTAAATTTATCCTTATTAGATAATTTGTAAACATTTTTTATAATTATTAAATTAAATTTATCAATTAAAAATCCTATGTGTGTTGAATATTTTTTAACAATAGCACATATCTATGAAAAAATTCACTTTAAGCTTAACTATGCTAAAAGTGTTTTTAATATTCAAGGTTCAATATATTAATTATAAAATAAAAATTATTCCTTAAATAGAATATAGTTGATATTTATGAACATTAAAAAATAATTTGGTAAAATATAGGTTTTCTTAAAATTTTAAATCATATAATAAAATATAATTTATCATATGATAACATTAATGTCAATTTTGACATTATTCATTTAAATTGAATTTAAAAATATCATCACAATTATGGAATTAAAATATATTAATTTTAAACTTATTAAAGGTGAAATATTCATATAAAAAATTAATTGAAGACAAAAATTCATTCAATTTACTTTACTTTTAATATTTTTAGTATCATTTATTATATTTAATTATTAATTAAATAATTACTGTATTGGCATTTCTTAAGTATTTAAAGTAATTATTTCATCTCTAAAAATTAAAGATAAATTATTATGATAAAAGACTCATTTATCTTTTTAAATAATATGTACAAAATAAATAGTGTTATTTTTTCCCTATTCCAGGGTATTATAAATATTTAAAGGAAGAAATGTATATTTTTTGTCTTTTTCTTTACTTAACTTATTATATGGGTCATATTCATAGTAAAGCTTCAAGTAATTTATATATTTCAGATAATTTTATGTCTAAGGTCTAAATAAACTCATTAAATAATATTGATATAATATTATAGGTCATTTTTACTCTTATCATTCTAGTTTGACCCCAAGATAATCAATTTTTTCCTAAATTTTGGTAATTAATTTTTACTACATTCACTATTCATTTTGTTCTAGAATTATGTTGAACTTATTAGACATGATAAATTATGTTGATTCCAAATATAAAATCCATTTTTATAAATTCAATTCATATAAATTGAAAATTTTAATTTTAAATTGATCTCGTATACATGATGAAAAAATTGGTTTTTAAAGTCAAAATGTTCAAAGGGTTAAAATGTTTTTATATCTCAATTCAATGTGAAAATGATTAAAATGACCTAAATTGGATTAATTGATATATAATTAAAATAATTTTACTTTAAAACTAATTATAAACATAATATAACATTATAAATAATTTTAATGAAAAATGATATTTTCAACTACAATTCAGTATTTTTCACTTTTTATTAAGAAATTAAACTTTTTAGAAAAATATAAAAAAATCATCTTAAAATAATTTTGGTATTCCATTTTAAAAAATGAATTTTATTTTTTCAAATAAATTTTCTAAACTTTTTAAAATTTAATTTTAATTTAAGTACACAAAGCGTGAGTAAACAGTGTTTTGTTTAAACCCGATGTTGTGTGCATCACAAGTTATCGATGAAATTAAATGTATTCTTAAAGAATAATATTGTAAATTATTGAGGTGTTACATGTTTATTGTGGATTTTATTTTATTTTCCACATAGTGAGATATTATGGACCCCCTCTTAGGATGGTTTAGTCCTTTTTTGGTTCAGGTGGAGATTGGTTTGTTTTTCTGTGTATGAATTTTAAGTGTTTATTTATTTTCTATTGCTTTTTTCATATGGAATTCTTCACATTAAGTTCATATTAAAAAAATTTGTTATTTATTTCCATGGTTTTATTTTATGATGAGTACTTCTTGGTTTTTTTAGGCACTTCAGCTATTTTGGAAACCTTTGGTTGGCATGTGATCAACAAGGAGATGAGGTATGTTGAGTGGATACTTAGGTAAGAAAAGGTGAGTTTATTTTATGATATTATATTTATATAGTATTATTTTTTCTCATGTGTCATGGTATATTATAATTCATTTATATGGTCTCATATGTAGTACTTTTATACACATAGATGGTAGTTTGAGTGGGGCACTCTTAATTTTTCTTAGGATTTCAGGATTACTCAAATCAACAGGATAGGTTAGTAGTGCATAATAATCATAGGTATAGGGATTTAATTAGTAAGTTGGATATTATTTTTTATAATTTAATATTAAATTTTTTCATTTATTTTAATTATCAAGGTGGGGAATTTTGAATTTGGAATTTAGTTTTTCATTAATTAAATCGCATTCTTAATATTCCATGATTGTTTTCATTTTTTAAGCACTATATATTTTATATAGCTTGATCCATGTTATCCCTTTCCACCATATCCCCACATTTCATGTGTTTTATCTAGTTACATTGTGGTTATCATTGGGAACTTCATCTCCATATGTGTATCCACAGTGGAACACGCCTACCTTCTCCTCCATTATTACCACCAAGGAACTTCAATGTGAGGGTGCGGTTTTTTTATAGAAAAGAACCCCCTTAGTGTTTAATTATATTATTTTAAGTGAAAACTCCATGGTTCGCTGAAAGAGAGGGGAGGGATATAACCCCTAGTTCAGACCTCCTTTTTCTAATGAAGTTGAAGGTAGGGATTTTAGTGGTCTATCTACATCCTAGTCATTTTTTGTTCTTTTTTTCATCTTGATGCATCACAAAATGCATGATTAAAACCAGAATGATGGTTCTTAAACGTGGTTGGAAAACTAGAGAGGAAATATATTTTTATTGTGGTGTAACAACTAGACATTAGTAGTCAACTTGGAGAAAAAAAATGAAAATTGATATGGGTGTAATCAATGTAGATGATCTTGTATGGGTGATACCAATCCTTAGAAAGGGGGATTTGGTCTAGTTTATCTATATTGGGATCCCCTTATTTTGACATAATACTACTTCCCCACCCCCCACCCCCATCCAAATTTTCAATGGGGTTTGTGGGAGAATGATTTTTTATTGGTCAAACCCCATAAAATGACCAACATAAAAAGAAAGGAACAGGTTGAGCCTTCCCTATAAAAGGCATTAGCTTCTACCAGTTTCTTCATATTCTTGAGAAGCAGCATCTCATATAATTTATCTATGGAAATATATGATATTTTTTCCCACATATTCATGATATTATTATGAGGTATATTCTCCCTATAATTTTGAGGGAGTTTGTACCCACCTGTACCCGTAGTGAGATCCATATTTTTTCCCATGGGTTTTTACCCATTTTATTTGGGGGGGTCCATGTTACATCCGGTGTCATTTATTCCTAAAAATTTTCACTTTATTTTATCTCTTAATTATCTCTAAATTTATGGTCCAATCATATTCAATTAAAATAAATAGTATCAGAGTAAGGTTTTGGATAGTTGTTGTTCACTTTTTCAGGTATTAATAATTATCATAAATTTGAGTATACTTTATGATTATGATAACAATTAATCTCTCACATCAGAGATAATTTATTGAGATTATTAACTACATAATTATTAAAGATAATAGGTTCTATATTGACATAATTTACATATGTAAGTGAAGTTAGAGATTGGGAAATTCAATGGGAATAATTTTTTGAAGTGGAAAATGAAGGCGCAGGAAAAATTGTGGAAGGGTAATTGCCTGAAAATAATTGAATAAAGTATAGTAGGTGTGATTATTGAGTGTCAATCCATTGGGTGAAAAAATCATGATATGTATGTAAATGTGGTGTGTACTTCTAGGAATAGAGTTGTTCTAATTTCTGAAGTGGCAATGAATGCTGGTAGCAGACAACATCTTAATAACGCATAGATAATAAACATTCTAGAAACCTTTCACATGACATCTTGACTAGAATGGTTTGATTCATTTGAAACTATACTAGATGAACTTATGTAAATTGGGAATGATCACACCTTGAAGAATTATGGAGTAGGTACCACCAAACTGAAGATGCATGATGGAATTGTTAGATCCATCCAAGGAGTACACCATGTGAAAGTCGTGAATAAGAAAATATTATCTTTGGGAAAATTTTATGATATTTGATATAAGACTTGAACCATGAAAGGAAGGATGATAATTTTTAATGCATAACCTATGGTGATGAAGGAGGAAAATATCCCAAAGAACCTATACATGCTTATTGGTGAAACATACAAGGATTCATATATAGTTTTCTCATTAACTAAATTGATAGAAGCATTGATGATATAATGGAATCAGAAGCATAGTCATACGTCCAAATGAGTCTAGGAGGTTCTTAATGATCAAAATTTTCTTCCTAGAATTACAAAGGTGTCTTTTCGATTTTTTGAGCATTTTTTTTGGTCAAGAAACACAAGTTAAATTTTGTGAGAATAATATTGAGAAGAGAACAGATCTTAGAGTTCCTATATTTTGACATTTAGAAAGTATCAGTTATATCTTTCATAGGAGAAAGTTACATTGTATCATTCATTGATTATTATTCTAGGAGATTTTGGGTATATCCAATAGAAAATAAATAATATTTTTTTGAAGTTTTAAAAACATTCAAAGCATGAAAGGAACTTGAATCTAGAAAAAAGATCAAGATATTGAGGACATAAAATGGGAAAAATATAAATTTTTTGAGTTTGAGACTTATTTTAAATGGGAAGGAATCAAGATAAAGTTCATGGTGGTATACACTTTTCAGTGGAATGGAGTGGTAGAGTAGATAAAAAGTACCTTGTTGGATAGAACAATGGTGATGTTGAAGACTATAAGACTTGACCAAACATTTTTGGTAAGAGTGAATTCCACCTATTTTGTGATCAATTGATCTAATTAAATGGAAATTGATCTAATTCACATGGATAGAGATGTTTACTAGTAAACCAACTGAATATTATCAATTATATAATTTTTTTGTTCATGTATATTCATTTTCTAATTACCAGGAAAGATCTTATTTTTATTTTAGATCCAGGAAATGTAACTTCTTTGGATACACTAATGATGTGAAGGGGTATCGTTTGTGGGACCTCACTTCCCAAAAACTTATCATTGTCATTGATTTAACTTTTTAAGAAGACATCGTACAAATTATAATTGATGAAGCCATAGAGAATGAGAATAAAAAACTAAAATAATTGAGGTAGTGGAAAAATCCACAGAAGGAGCAGTTTCCACTAAGGAATTAACAAAGAAAGATGATTAAGTACTAGTTTATTCCATATTTCGATGGTCAACTCAGGAGAGAATAGTACCATTATGGAACTCAGACTATATCATGGAGAGAAATATTGAATACTACATATTAATAGATAATGGAGATCCATCAATTTTTATATAGGGGAACCATAGTGCATGTGTATCCTAACCGAAGGTGGTGATGTAAAAAGAAAATGAAGCCATGTACAAGAACAAGAAATGAGATCTTGTTTCATTACCTCATGGTAAGAAGGATATCAGCAAAAAAATAGGTCATTAAAATCAAGCTGTAAAGAAAGGACCAGTATGAAATATATCATTCAATATTTTTGGTTAAAGGATATTCTTATATGGATGGTATTGATTTCAATGAAATATTTTCTCTTGTTATTAGACTTATGACTATTCATATAGTTCTGGAAATATGTGATACATACATTTTACATCTACGATAGCTATATGTGAAGAATAATTCCCTCCATGGTGATCTCGATAAAGAAATATATATGCTCAAACTACAAGTTTTTGTAGAATAAAGTAAAGATATCTTGGTTTGTAGGTTGAAAATATTTTTATGGTTGAGTTGTTGGTATAAGATATTTGATTCCTATATCAGGATTCTTGGGTAAAACACACTAAATTTACATCTGTCTACATATTTTAGGGATTCATATGGTAATTATATCATTATTATTCTATTATATGTGGGCGACATGTTGGTTGTAGGACCCAATAATGATATGATTCAGGAGGTGAATGCAAAGTTGACTAGAGAGTTTTATATAATGGAATTGGGACTAGTAAACAAGATTATTTGGATGCAGATTTACTAAGATATAAATAATGGGATGATTTGGCTATCATAGACTAATTACTTACATAAATACCTAAAATTATTCATCATGAAAGATTATAATACAATATCCACCCAACTTCCTGTTAATTTAAAATTATCCTCTATGTTCAGTTCTAGAAGTTTAGTAGAGGGGATGGAGATGTCTTGAGTATCGTATGCATCAGAATGGGGATTTTTATGTTCACTTTGGATTTTAATAGACTAGAAAAATAACATAAAGTGGGCCTAGATAGTTAGTATATGAAGAATCCAGGGTGGTAGCATTGGAACACAGTGAAAAGGATCTTGAGATATATCAAGGAGACCTCAGATGTTGCATTATGTTATGGAGGATCATATTTTACTATCAGAAGCTATGTTGATTAAAATTTTGTAGGTGACTCAGACTGAGAAAATCCACTATTGTTTATGTGTTTACTCTTGAAATAGGATCTATGAGATGGATTCCAAAGTTATAGTTCATTGAGGATGTATTCACCATGGAGGGAGAGCATATGGAATCTACATGGGATTATAAGGGGTGATTTGGATGAGATGGTTATTAGAGGATCTTGGGAATAGACATGAGTAGATTCAATTATTTTGTTATAGTTATAGTGCCTTATATATTGTAAGGAGTCCATATTTTCATTCCAAGATAAAGCACATTGGGGTGCAATATAACTTTTTCTAAGAAGTGGTTGAGAAAGGAAGTGTGATATGTAGAAAATAATACCAAAGAAAATCTATCATATTTCTTGATGAAGGTAGTTGAGTATGATAAGTTCATATGGTGAATATCCTCAATTGGCCTTGTAAATACGTGAGTGGTATAGTTTTAAAGATAGAAAGGATGTGTGGAGATGTGATTGATTCTCAATAAATCTCCATGTGGAAGATATGGTAGTATCTATTTCTTTTTACAGATGACCACCACCCCCAAATTGTCAAGGGGGTAGGTAGTGGTAGGATTGGTTGGTGGTCAAACCCCACTATACATCCATTAGAGAAATATAGGAATAGTTCAAGGATTGTATATTAAAGCTAGTGGATTTCACAAGTTTCTTTATTATCTTGATAAGAATCATATCCAATCATTTATGTATTTTATTCTCTGAGGTTACTTTCCCACATATTCAAGATATATTTATGACGGATAATATACATGTAATTGTGAGGGAGTTTTCAACCACAATTTCCCATAGTAATATCCTTCTATTTTCATGTTTGTTTTTACCACTTCCATTTGGGGGGTTCCATGTTATATTTGGTGTCTTTTTTTCCATATTTGTTCACCTTATTTTATCTCATAACTATTACTGCGCTAGTGGGCCAATCATTTTCAGTCCCAATGATCAATTAATGGATAGGTTCTTTGATTATTGTACATGTTGGTTTTCTTTTGTTGGGTTTACCATGTGATTTAGTCCATATTAGGTTCTAGTATACACTCTCTCCATAATCATAGAGTGGTTTTGATCTCTTAGTTTACTAATAACATAGCCTATGGATAGTTTGATTGGTACAATTATTCTTCTATTTTCATTCTCATTTCATAAACCCTTTGTTTTTATATTGTAAAACCGGTGATGATCCTACCCTATTCACATAGGAAAATTCGAAAAATAACATAAATCATCTATCCATTTACTACTTTTTTATAATGTTTTCATTGAACTTGGATTCTACATGTTCACTTTTTTATCAGTCTTTCTTGAATTAATTCATATCTATATAGAATTTAATTATTGATATTAAAGCTAATTGAGCCTTATTTTTTTCACATTTAATTACTTATACTTCCATTAACAATTATTGTTGGATGTTTTTAGTTATTTAATTCAAAAACCTATTTATTGTTTCTGAAAATGACATATGTGAATCTTTTTATTGTTATCCCCATGTGTTGGAACTGTATTTCTCATGTCCTGGTTTTGTTTTAGTTAAATCATCTTGTACAAACCTTTTTTTATGTTTTTATGAGAATCATACAAGTCTTAAATTATTGATTATCATAGTCTGTCATTTTTTCATTACTTATATTAAAAATAATTTATAGTCCCTAGTATTTATGAATATATTTTACAAACATGTTTCAAGTTTATTAGCTTATGTGTTTATAAGACCGTAATATATACATTATATTTAGATATCGTTGTTGAATTTTACAAACTAAATTCAATACCATTGGATATTATCCATGAAAACCAACGTAATCCTATAAATAAATTAATTTTATGATTATTAATTCTAAGGATTCATATTTATCATAGTTTTATAAATAATTTTACATAATTTTTCTATCAAAAAAGGAATAGTTTTGTTTAACTAAATTATTCTTCCATGTATTACATGGTTTTATTTAAAAGATAAATTTAAAAATTTTATAATTATATATTGATAAAATGGACCTAATTTTTGATATAATTATGTAAAAAAATATTAATATGATTTTTCTAGATTTTTTGAAATAGTTTTTTAGGTGAATAGTGAAAATATTGATTTTACAAATAATGCCACTTTAATGATAGTATCATGATATAAGAATGACTTGAATGTCTATGAAAATTTTTATCTAGAAAAAAATATTCATTTAAGAAGTAATATAATTCATCTAAAAGTATAATTATTAACTTATAAATCTATGATTGAAATTTTATAAATCTAATTAATGTTTTTATTTTAATAAAAATTATTTTTAGATTTTCTCTGTCAATAAATTTTTCAAAAGGATCTTTTAAGATTTAGTTTTTATTGAAATATAAATAATTATCCATTTATTTAACATATACCAATTAATAATTTGGGATCAAAATTATAAATTATTTTGGTTTAAAATCATTTTACACGTAAAAAATTAATATTTCTAAAAAAATAGGTTTTCATTGCATTTTTTTAATTATATTAGAATTAAATTGTACTAATTAAGGAAATTTATTAATAGAAAATGGATTCCATATTTGGTATCAAAATTTTATAATTTTTTAATGAGGTCAATTTTATTTTTAGTCATAATGAATAGTTACCAAGGTAAAACAATTTTACCGCAGTAAAGGTTAAAAGGGTAAACGAGGGGGTAAAACTAAATGATGCCAATTAAAATATATCTAGAATGGTTCTAAATATTATTAGTTTAGAGTATTTAAAAATTAAATTATCTTATCATGAAAATTGGAATAAATTGGATCCAATTTCTATGAGAATAAATTTACTATATTTTAAAGTTATTAATATTTACAAGGGTGCAACTCCTCTCAGTCATAAAACAAAACCTCCTCTATTCACTTATTCATAAACATTAAACACACTATCTCCAGAAATATCTACTCAAATATCTCTATAACTATCGTCCCCACGTCGTAAAGGTATTTTTATTACCAAAATACAAATCCTATAAGGATCTAGATGTAATATAAAGGTAGATATCCATGGATGAGGTATAACTCTTAACCAAATTCTTTCAAGTTTATTTATTCTTATACCTTATTAAAATATATTCTAACCATAATAATATAATGAAATAAGTTTATTTATTATTCTTAAATGTAATTTTTTTATCTAAAAAATATTTTCTACCTCTTTTCAATCCTATGGGAAAAGAAAATGTAGCTTATACATACATGTAAACAACTACCTCCATGATGAAATGTGTTTTATTTTTCATCACCATCTCACATGACAGGTTATAAATATGGATTTAATTAAAATATATTTTGTTTATGAAATAATTATGATTATTTAAAGATAAAATATTATCTAAATTCTTAACCACCCATCTATTGGAAAATGGAAAACGTCCCTTGTATATATGTGCGGACTACTGCCTCCACAAAGTGATGTAATTTGTTTTTCATCACCTCCTCACATGGATTATCATAAGGATGGATTTAAGGAATAAATATAATATTTATAATATAATTATGATTCAATAAATTTAAAATTTTATCTTATTTATTTTCTTTTCATCAATCGGATAAATGATAATGTTGTTCATGCATATATGTAGAGTACCGCCTCTATGAACGACATATCTCATTTTTTACTGCCTCATATGGATGGTTTTAAAAGTATATATTTTTAAAAAAAATTAATTTAATCTTTTTTAATATTTTTTATATGATTTAACCATAACCCCATTGACCACAATCAACATACTGAAGCTATTTTGGGCTAAACAACCTCAAAATGTCTCATAAAAACATAACTGGTTTAGTAAATAAATAAAATATCATTATAAATAAAATAAATGGAATAATAAAAAGGGAATTAAAATTAAAAGGATATAAATAATTTAAATAATTAATTTTATTTTATTATTTAGGATTTATAGAATGTATAAATCAAGACGAGAGTCAAGGTGATATTTTTTTAAACCATATTTTAAATTTTTTAAATTATCCCTTTCAAATAATTTCCCTCCAAATCAATGTTCTTTAAAAAAAATAGGGATGTTCTTATTTATAATAAAATTATTGATTAATTTCATTTTCAACTGTCTTTGATTTTATTTAATATAATTTTAAAATAAAATTTTTCAATGTTTTTCGTACAGTTCATTTTAAAATTTCTCTAAAAAATTGCAAAAAATGTTATTATAACATTTACCACATGACTACCTTTTACCATAGACATAACCATTATTCATTATCAAGATTTATATACATGTATTCATGTTTTTTTGTTAATTTCCTATTTTAATTATTCTAGTATTTTTCATTTATAAGAGGTATCAAAAGAAAATGATATTCCTCCTCACTTTTATTTTAAAATGGAAAGTACTTTTACTTATAGGTTCAGATGAGTTTTTAAAGTATTTGATGATGAAAAAGTGAAATATTATAAAAAAAATCATTATATGGTACTTTTGAATTATATATGATGATGAGTGATCCCGGTTTATAGGCCTCTAATGCCTTAGATAATGATTTATTCTTCGAAGAAAAAATGTTGGAGATGGCCAATCAGGTTACTCCTATTGAAAGGGTTTTATGAAAGAGTTTAACAGGGTTTGAATATGATTCCTCAAGATGTATTCATGTTTTTTATGTTATTTTTATGAATTTTAATGGTTTTTTTAGAAAAGGTATTTTTTTCACATGTGGTTCTGATTTATTTATAAACTCAAAGTTTAATGTCAAAAAAGAAAACACTTTTAGGGGTTTTCTTATTTTTTATTCCACTAACAAGTTTCCATTATTTTTAAATACCTTATTAATATTTTTTTCTCATACCATGTTTTCAAATATTTTTCACAAGATCGAAGTATGTGTAGGATCTATAGCAATTTCAGTCATTTTTCTATGATGAATCATCTTAAAAGAAAGTAAAATGTCTTAAATGAAATAGCAGTGTAATTTTATGAACCTATTTTTTGGAAACAATGTACACTATGTGGAATCATAATATTTATAATTAAATTATATTCCTAATTCTGTAAAACTCTAAACCTAAAATATATTTTCAATGTAATAATTTGAAATTCTTATTAATAAACTCATTGTTATTGGTTGTTTAAGTTATCAGGTGTTAATGTTGGTATCAAAGCAAGGGATTAGATAACATTAGTGGTTAGGATGATGTTAAAAGACACTTTTATGATATTATAATTTATGGTTATATTATAATTATAATTATTTTGAGGATTTTCAAGTTTCTTCTTCTAATAAATGTATATTCAAAATGATTTTTTATAGAGGAAATAGGGTGGTTGAGGTAGGAAGGCATCAAGAGAAAAATATCCTTATGAATCAGCAATTAGAAATGGGTGAAGTTAGAGTTGAGTAGTTTATGGTTGTGTTAACTCAATTAATATAGGTAATAAATAGTATAACCCACACAATAGAGAAACAAAATTATCTTCATAGGAATATGTCGATAGTAGAGAATTTTAAGAAACACCTCCCTAAGGAATTTGGTTTATCTTTTGACTTATGGAAATCTAAAGGATGGATAAATTAATTAGATAATATATTAAATATTTTGGGTTGTTTAAATAATCAAAAGAAAACTCTAAAAATTTACTATTATTAAGTTAAATCCAATTAGTGGTTGACTTTACTTAATAATAAAAAGGATATTAATAAAATTGATACAATGGAGTGGATGACCATTAAAGATATTTTTTTGATAAAAATTTCCATAAATTCATTGACTTAGAATATAAGGGTAATTTCTATAATTTAATGAAATAGAAGGGGAATCAGTTCTCCCTTACAAATAAAATTTCTTTAGACTATCTAAGTATACACCAAAAAAAAATTTATTCTATGAAGGTAAATTTAATTGATTTAAAAAGGTCTAAAACCAAGATTAAGAAGATATTTGGCCTCTCATGAATTTAGACATGAAGAGGAAGTTATTATATGTGCTGAGAACGTTTATATGGAGTTTGATGAAGCTTATTTGCCCCGTGAAAATAAGAATAGGCTGTCGATATGGCACAAAATGAAGAATAAATCAGTAAGTAAATATGGATGTAAAGATATAACATGTTCAAAATGTGGTTAAATTCCTTTCAATGAATTTTTTTCATGCTTATAAAAGTGTTATCAGTGTGATAAGTTTGGTATTTTAGCTCATGATTGCAAGTAAAATAGTTCTAATTAGACCAAAAATGAGAAAACATATAATTATTCTATAATGATATGTTTTAACTACAATGAGTTGGGTCCTTATGAAAAAACATGTTCAAAGTTAGTTACTCAAGGATGAAATCATCAGGACCAAAACTAGAATAGTGTAAAAAGGCCTTTTTTTACAAATATAGTAGATGTTATACCATTAAATGAAGTGGTGACAAGTACATTACTTATTTAGTCAAAAATTTCAATGTATTTCTATTATTTATTTCTTTTATTTTAAGGAAATTTTCAAGTAAAATGTAAACATCACCTCAAGAAATGAAGAAAAACTTTTGCTAAAAAATTACTAGGTAAGTATTATAAAAATAAGAGTTTATAGGAATATTTTTATTATCATTAGATTTATGGGTTTTCTGAAAAACATTTTTTCTTACCCATAGTGGAGTTTCATGTTATTTTGTGTATGGATTGGATTTTAGTTTATCATGCTAAGATAGATTTAAGATATAAGGAATTTATATTCAATTTTTATAATGAGTCACAATTTGTATATAAAAAGGTAGTTCATACATGTGATAACATATCAAGAAGATGATAAACTAGTTAAATATGGGGATTAATGTTATATAGCAAGTTTTATTGAAAATAATTGAATTAATCAGCTTATTGATGTGCCTGTAGAAAATTAATTTTTAGATATATTTCCTACTAATCTATCTTGTGTTGTTCCTGGTCTATAGGTTGTGTTTACCACTGACATAGTTCTTTTTGATAATAAATTTTCAAAACCTTTTGATCAAATAGATCTAGTGAAGATAATGGAATTTTAGAAGAATTTACAAGTGTTTCTTAATAAGGGTTTAATACACCCTAGAACTTATCATTTGCGTGCCCCTATTTTGTTTGTAAAAAATAAGGATAGTTCTATGAGCCTTTTCATTGATTATAAAGCACTCAATAACATTAATATTATGAAAAAGTATTAGTTTCCTCATATCAATGATAGGTTTGATCTGATCCAAAGGGCTTAGTATTTTTTTGGGATTGACATCAGATTTGAATACCTTCAGGACACATGTTTGGGATTATGGTCTACATGGTCATTTAGGCATTCAAAGGGAGTGGTGATATAGGCATGATGGGAAGGCATTGATGTAAGAAATGAAAGTGGTTCCTTAGTTCCATCTAATGGTGGGCCTACAATCCATGTAATAGGCTACATGACCAATGAGAATTGAGGAAAAAATCATCAAAGTGATATAATGGCTAGTATGGTGGGTTATCCCTTAGGGGGCCATGACCCGCCTTTTCGGCCTATGTATGTGTGGTGTATGCTTGTGTTTGATTGTAATTGTACCCCCAAAGAACCTAATATAATAAAATATAATTAATTATTAAAAACATTTAAAAATTATTAATTATAATTATTAAACTACTTTTTTAGGATAAATCCCTTTTATTGAAATGAAAACTTTATGCAACCGAGAAAAAAAGGGGGAAAGGCATGGCACAACTTCCCAAAAAAATGTCAAAGACTATTTTTTTCCCCTAATTTTTATCCCAATCATGTGTTACTCTTCCCAAAAGTCATTCCAATCAATTCTTCAACCAAACCCATGGATAAGACCCCTAGAATAATACTCATTCACATCTTCTTCTAGGAAAAGGAGACTTTCTTTGTCAGTGTCTTTAGAGATCAAACCATCTATTGAATGAATTTTCTTCTTCTTAGTAGCTGAATCAGAAGGATAGTTCTCAAAACCTCAACTCCTTAGATGAAGAACTTGTTTCCAAGACTTAAATTTTTTCCAAGTCCCATCAGGATATTCCCTTTCTGATTCATATTTTTCTTTCACCATGGGATTATTCTCCTCTGATCACCTTGTTGTGGGAAATTAGGCCATATTATGCATGGTCTCTACACCTAGGTCTTACACATGGCCCTTTATTTATCCTTCAGGAAAACCTGGTTGGCCTCCCTTGGGAACGGTCGACCAAGTGACCTGCTTAAGCACCCGGTTGTGGCCGGCTGGCCAGCTTAGTATGCTGGGTGTAGTTTTTAAATAAACCCCCAAAAAATTCATGGTTAAAAAACCAAGTGTATAATTGAATCCAATATCTCCACACATATAAATACAGTATACCACAAAAAAATACATGGTTATAAAACCAAGTGAACCAATAATATAATGGAAATCAATATGAAATGCACGGACACCTCCACACTTAGAAATCCAATATATAATTCTTTAAGTCCTTCACAAATGGTTCACTTCAAATATAAATCCTTTTAACCATTTCTTTATGTTTGACCCTTTATACACTAATTAAACTACATTGTTATCATGTAACATTAAAATATTTCATGACCTTTAATTCCATTTATCTATAATTTTTCGAATATAAATTCCAACCAATATCAAATCATCCTTCTTCTTTGTTGTAAACAATGTGTCACTTTTGACACATGTATTTTGAACTTAGAACCAGTTCAAAAATCACCACATTAAAAAAAATTCTTTATTTAAATAAACTTATTCAAATAAAAAACAACCTTTCTAATATATGAATAATTCTTCTAAACAATTAAATGGAAGAACACCAGAACACCAACCTTCAATTACCGACACATTAAATTTTTATCTAACAAGTGTATTTACGAAAATTACAAAAAAAATAATACTTTTAATCTATTTGATTTATTCATCTACACCTAAGGACCCATCCGGAATTGAGGCAACTTGAATCTTGGAGCCACATGGTTGTGTAACCATTTGTGTTGATTGGGAATTACCAATAACAACCATTCAAAGATTAAATCCTCCATCTATCTTCTGCCTAGAATTTCTAGAGGGATTCACTTGTTGATCCTTCATGATATATCTACTTTTATCTTGACCACTAGCTACACAAAAAGCATAGGTCTTCACTCATCTACATTTAAAAAAAATCTGATAAACTAGAATTCATTACAGAACTTTGGAACTTTCTCGTATTCAACTCTCTACTCAAATTCACCTAAATCGGTGTAGAGAAAGATTTTATCAAACATAGTCAACACCAAATCAAACTCTATTAGAAAACGGGCATAGTTACTAAAACAACTCAGCTCTGTTTCTTTATCTAGAAATATCGGAACACCAACTTGGATTTCAATATCATATAGAATCTTCAGGTGCCATAATAACTACTTAAGTTCAAATATTTTGACCCAAAATTAAATGGAAGAGTTACAAACCTCCATTAGACTGAAATTTTTATCCCACTATCAGAGATGAAATATTTTGGGATTGAGGGAGACTGATTAGAGACACCATGACCACAAATTTAGTTCCTCTATTGGGAAAAGGAGGTGAAATAATCCCCAACCCATTGAGATGCATATCCATTCACTAAATACCCACATCATTGGAAGTTGCATGACCAAATCATCCAATTTACATGATTTTGAACACCTGGGTAAGATTAATCATGCAATGATTGAATTCTTACCCATTTTGAGTCACTCTAAAACCAATTGAGAGTCATCTCTAACATGGGAAATATTTCCCTTTCTATGAATCATGTCAGATTCATATTCTTTACAGACTGACAAGGAACTATTACTGCCATCTATGGAGGAAGAAGCATCTGAACTATGATCACCTCGAACCCTCCTTAGATCATCCAATATGAATGATGCATATTTGTGTGAGTTAAAGTCCCCTTGAATGAGAAAATATTCCTCCATAATAGATCCAGACTAAAACACCGCAAGGAAGAACCCTAGAGGATGCCATCATAGCGAGTCGAGAGATTGACTCATGTATCCCTCATCCTTCTCTCTTTTATTTATAAATAAATTATTATTTATATAAATGAATAATAATTTTATAAAATGTATAATTATTTATTAAAATATATAATTATATTAAAAAAATATTATATGTACACCAAAAGATAAATCTCAAGGGTAAAAAATAATACAATAATAATTAAAATATGTATATATTAATAATTATAGAAAAAATTAATAGTTTTATTTAAATATAAATGTATAGAATTTTTATAATTAAAAATATTATTACCTACTGAATTATAAATATAAATATAAATGTTTTTAATTTATTAAGGGAGCAAACCTCTTTAAAAATATATTTTTTACTAACTACATTAAAAATATAAATGTATAGAATTTTTTTACAATATAATATGAATTATAAAACTATAAAAATTAAATATGATATTTTTAATAATTTTATTTAAATATATTCACAATATAAAATATATAGATACATAGTTATTTTGAATAACATATGTATATATTGTATTGATTTTGTAAAAAAGTATTTTTAATTATCCATTGCATTTAAATATTATTATTTATGATTAAAAATATTAATATTTATTGACATGAATAATTTTAATATATATATTATTATTATTATTAATTATATAAATGTATAATTATATTAAATTATAATTATATGTATACATTCGAAAAGATTTAAAATACACATTACAATTTACTAAAATATAAAACATAAATAATAATTTTAGTATTATAATATTTTATTAAAGTTATATTACATATATCACCATGGAACAAGATTAAAATAAAGTCAATAAACGTGGAATAGTTGGGAGTTTTAAAAATGAACATGGATTTTATCAAGGCTCTCAACCGTGGTGGCCACAGCTCCTACCTCCTTGCAGCTAACCACTTAAAAGACCTCACGGACGATGAGTTCTAGGCCTCCTACCTAGGATACTTCTGTTCATCATCTCTCTTTCACCCTGCTAACTATCCGGAGGTTACTGACAGTACCAACGATGATAGCACACTAACAAATGACGATTGGTGGGAACGTGGCACTATCACCCCCACTAATTAGCCTCCAAATTCTATATGGATATGCAATTTGGATTTTTTTTTTCTTAATTGATTTCTTAATATTTTATATTCATTTTCTTAAATTATTATTTAGTACTACAAAAAATGATTTTAACAATGCCATAAAAATTCATCAATAGTGCTAAAAATTGATGTTGATCTGGGAATCGGTAAAGGGGTACCTTCATTAGTACTAAAAAGAACTGATATATATGAAACATTATCAATGCAAGTTTAGCACTGATAAATATCATGGTGTTGAAGTGTGGTGTTGATATTAACACACTAAGACAACAAATATATCCACCAAATACAAACACCATCAAAAAAATATAGGATATGACAAATTAATAAATTAATTTAAATAAAATTTTCAAAAAAATAAAAAAAACACTATATTATATAAATTTCAAATATTATTTTATACAATTACAATATGAAGTAAAATTTGTTACAAACATTCAAAAAATAAATGGTTTCATTGTTTTTGGCACCCAACACCCTCTCAAAAGCCCAATCATAGTATCAGTCATTGAAAAACAACCCAAACTTTAGGAAAAGAATCCACTTGTATAAGAAAATAGTTATTATGTTAGTAATGTTATGAATTAATAACTTAAACAGAAATATGAAATAGTGCATAAATAAAATTTCTATTTTAAGCTAAAAATGGACACTTTGTTTCTTATCGGTCACACTGTGGATCAGATTGAGGTGAGGCTGAATCCTACACATTAAAAATGAATTATGGATTATTATACTAAAGTATCAAAACAATATGAATGCATTTTTGTAAGAACCGAGATCTTCTTTTCAGGTATGTTTTTCTTTTCTGGTCGTTTTTTAGAAAAAGAGGAGTTTCTAGAAATTTTTGAAGTACACGCTATGTACTTTATGAGTACACGTCGTGTACGTGGTTACCACGGGTAGTCGTGTGCTGGCCGTGTAACGGCCACACACACAGTCGTGTGTGGTGATCTGAAGACCTCCTAAAGAATAGTATGGAAAAGGATAGTTTATGTCATGTACTTATAAAGTACATGCCTTGTATTTTCTTTTTTTCGTTAAACATACCGAGGTCACTTCTGATGGATAGAATTCCATACTTCTAGGTCTAGTTCATCCAAGAGAACCCGTACGGCCACGATTCTTCTTCGAGCCCCTAAGGGAGCGTCTGTTCTCTAAATCAATCATTGTCAATTATGTTGGGATCACCTCGGTAATATCTTACTTTTTCTTGAGCTTTGTTTTCTAATTCCTCCTCTTTCTCAAGTTATCCCCTGTTGAATGTTTTAATCATTTTTGTAGATCTACGGTGTTCTTGGGTGATTCAAGGCTTGAGGTTCATGTATAGAGATCTCCCAACACCAAGGTAGGTGGTTTGTGCCTTTTCGTTGAAATTATTTGAGATATATGTGAAAAAGTTCCCAATACCCATGAACAGGGTATTGCGTGTTTACCTTTTTAGCCCTAATAATTTCTTGCTATGCTTGTATTCTTGAGTAGAGGTTAATTGAATGTGAATAGGGTAAATTTCTATGCCTTGGAGCTGTTTTCCCATGCATGTTTTGGTTTTGACCTTGTAGTGCAGCTTAGCCTGTTAAGATGCCTTGTTTTTCCCATGCCTAGTATTGTAGGATGGTGTGACTATTGTTCGTACATACCGTTTTGATGTAGACTGTTTAGACAAGTAGTTATTGAGGTTTACTTTGTCTGTTACGCACTGCTATGATTTCTTGACTTACACAGGGCCATGAGAACCTGATGTTGTAGACCATAGAGAGATTGGATGTAAGGGCTTTTCTAGAGTGTCTGTTTTACTATTAAGATGTGAGACCATAGGGGGAATTGACTTAAGTGCTTCCTCAGAGTGTAAGTAGTTTCTCAACACGGGCCATAGGGGGAATGTGACATAAGTGCTTCCCCAGAGCGCCTTTAGTTACCGATAAAAGACTATAGGAGGAATTAACGGTGAGTGATTCCTGATAGAGTCTATGCTTAAGCTGAACAAGAGGGGTTAGACTGAGTGTACTTCCTAGAGGGTTGCTTGTGTTGCTAGGTAGGACTAGAGGGGATAGGCTATGAGTACTTCCCAGAGGGTTACCTTTTGTGTTTAGTTGCTTGATTGTGTTGTTAGGTAGGACCATGGGGGATAGGCTGTGAGTACCCCCTAGAGGGTTGCCTGTTTGTATTTTCCTACTTTGTTTAGCTGTTGCCTGATATATGAATGGAATGCTTTGAAACTGTGTATTTTTTACTGCTGATTACTTCCTTGTTTATTGCTTCCTTTACTTATTACCTGTCATATATTCACTGACTGTTAGGCATGGATCTTTTGGTGGTTGCCTACTGGGATTTAGTCTCACACCCTATTTGGACCATGCTTTTGGGCCCAAACAGATTATATTATTGGAGGGATAGATAAGGTAAAGTGCCATTCTACTTCAGGTAATTGACTTCTTTGGAGCTAGAGAGCATGGGACCAAGATATATCTTACAATGCTGAGGATTTGTCTACTTGTTTTCCTTTTGTACTTGGTTTAGTACTGTATTCAGCATTGTGACTTGTTTGGTTGTTTTTCTAGACATATGTATCATGCATCATTTTATATATGTGCTCTGGTTGTTATTACTCCTTGTCTTCCGCCGTAGTTAGGATTTGGCTTAGTGGTAAGCACCCCTTAATTATACATGAATAACGGGGGTTCAAAACTCATTGGGAGCAGGGTACTATAGCATTACTGTAGCATACTATAGTAGTGGCAGACTGTAGCATAGGCGATCACTGTAGTAGTAGCAGGTCACTGTAGCAGCGGCAGGGTTACTGTAGCAGTGGCGGATATTGTGAAATACTGTAGCAGCGCAGGTACTATAGAAATACTATTCACATAATGGGCCTTGGGCCAAAAAAATGGGCCTATGGGGCCATGTAATGGGATAAATGCCCACTGGGACTTCGGGCTATATAATGGGTCTCCCTCTACCCAGTTAAAGAGGTCTTTTCTTTGCTTTAATAATAAATGAGGCTTCAGCCCCAAACTTTAAAAAAAACTCCTTGTCTTCCACTATGTTACTCTACAAATGAGGGCATAGTTTCCCCACTATCACACCCAAGGCCCTCGCTACTAATCGGTAGCCTCTGGCATTCAGGGAAATGCGCTTGAGGCCATGTGACCAACCGGTTATGGGGTGTCTTTAGGCAGCTTCTGGAACCAGGACATTAAAAAGTGGTATCAAAAGGATTATTTCCTTCTCAACTTACTATTTAGAGCCTATAGTCAGGGATAGGACAGAATAAGTACTTGGTAATAAGTTGTTCCCAGGAGTAGCTAACCCGTGTATAGGGAAAAGCCAATTTACCTCATATTGAAATTTTCTGGTTTTGTAATTTTACAGTTGATTTGATTTTCACTATTGAGTAAATCACAAGCATTGTGCTGTTATTTTTGTTGTTTTTGAGGTTATATTTCTATTCTAACCTAATGAGATGAGGGTATGCCAGCTCATGCATCATATAGGCACTTTTTAGTAATCACATGTCATACATTCTTTCCATGCCATTTACGGTGTATTAGCGATTTCATGTTGTTGTGATAGATTTTATGCTAGATTTGCATGATGTTGTGATATATGGCTTGATATAATACCTTCTTCTTGATAGGGTATTGAATTTTTGAAAGGTTTATTTGAATGAATGCCAAATTTTGGTTGTTGAGGTTTTATGGGCCCTCATGGACCAGAATTTGGTGGATTTTTACCTTTTTTTTTATTTGTTATAACACGTATAAGATGGTAATCTTTGATTCGTGTGGAGTATGGGCCTTCAAGGATCGAAATTTGGAACTTTAGTGTTCTTTTCAGTGTTTTTCTGGGCCCCAGAGTAGTTTCTGAGGCTTATTTTCCAGAAAAAACCCAGAATACACGCCGTTTAGTTTTAACTACACGCCATGTGTGCTTCGGTTCAGGAAGAAACTTTTTTTATTAAGTACACGTCATGTACCGTATGTACACTCAGTTTAGTCTCTAACCGTGTCATAGGTCGTGTGGGAAGAGACACGGGATAGGGAAATAATTGGGAGAACTTGTCGTGTACCGTTTGTACATGTCGTGTTGTGTTGACCTTGGGTCCACCCATTTGACTAACAAAACGGACAGATAAATCCTTGGTTATACACATTATGTTAGTTTTGAACATGTCGTGTAGTGTGATCCTGGAATCCATCCATGTAACTAACAACACGGGTTGGTGAAGTCTTTTCAGGTACACACTGTGTCCGTCTCGAACACACTGTGTCATGTGAGCCATGTAACCATCCATGTAGCTAACAACACGGGTTGGTGAAGTTTGTCTAGTACACACCATGTCTAGCACTAACACACCATGTAGTCTTATTCTAGGGAGAACTGTGTGGCTTAGTCGTGTAAGGGAACTCAGGCAGGGGAAGAGGATTTGAGTACACGTTGTGTGTTAGGTGAACACACCATGTGTTTGGGGTGTTACACGACCAGTTCTGGAAGAATTACACGCCCATGTGAATGGATTAAAGGAACACATCATGTACTGGATATACACGCCATATATCCATGTTTTGTATAACTTAAATGTCTTCTTTCTCTTGTTTCCTTCTTACACTTTCAGTTTTTAGTCCCTGATAATCTTGATCTATGGTCTGTGTTTGACCTTGCAGAGTTATGCCACCGAGACGCCCTCTAGTTGTGCGCCAGTTGCAAGACAGTGATCAGACACCGGATATAACTGATCAAGGACTACATGTATATCCTCCTATTGTTCCAGCCTTGGAACCAGCTATTATACCAAACACAGGTGCTGATGCACAGTTCAGGGAAGGCTTTATGAGGTTCATGCAGACCTTTTGTGGAGTATTGCATCCTACCCCGTCTATGGCATAGCTAACGCGGGTTTTCCAATAGTTTCATCCTCCCACCTTCACAGGGGATAGAGGACCTCAGGATTAAGATTCATGGTTAGAATCCCTGCTTTCCATCTTCAAGCATCTAGAGATGCCTCCAGAGAGGAGAGTCAAGCTCGCTACCTATATGCTTCAAGATTCCTCCAAGAGATGGTGGGATGTGATCTCACAGGCGGGACGCCAGAAGGTTGTGGCTTGGGATGAGTTCCATCATGCCTTCTATGACTACTTATATACAGAGACCTTAAGGGCTGATCGAGCCTGAGAGTTCATGAGTCTGGAGCAGGGTACTCTTTCTTTTATGGAGTATTCCTCTCTCTTCATAGAGCGGCAGTGCTTCATGCCTATTCTAGGAGGTGATGAGTTATTCCTGGAAAGGAAGTTTGAGTATGGTCTAAGGCACGACATTCAATCGTAGGTGAACATCTTTAGGTTGATATCTATCACTTATATAGTCAATCATACTTTGATCATGGAGCACAATCTGAGGGATTCTGGAGTTGTCATCCAGGGCAGCTCAACATCTGGAGTTAGTATCCCTCCTACTGACAATAGGAAGAACCATAGTGGGTCTTCGCGCAGTGATCCAAGGAGGTGAGACTCTTCTTTTAGTAGCCAGGTGGTGTTCTACCAATGCGGGAAGGGCAAAAATATGAGGCCAATTTTCCCTAGAGACCCATTGGAGTTCCAATATTACATAAAGATAGGTCATATTCAGTGATTCTGTTAGATATTTTCATTGGTAGCTGGTGACAGGGGTTCTTCTTTGACTCCTTGTTTGGGAGCAATGCCACTAGTTTCTCATCAGTCTAGTAACAGGAGTTCTTCTGGAAATTCGGGCTGAGGTAGAGGTCATGGTCGTGGTAGTCAGTCACCAGGCATTCAGTGACATTAGGACGGAATAGCTCAGATTGGTTAGGCATGGTCGCAGGGCCATGGTACAGGAAATACTTTTGCAGGGGAGCAGACCCAGTAAAATTAGGATCTTGGGCCTTCTACAGTTTTAAGTATGATCTTAGTTGCCTCATTTTTATCTTCTTCTGTTTTTCGATACAGGGGCTTCCCATATCTTTATATTTGTTGTTTTTTTGGAGAGCCTTGGGCTCTGTATCTTTTCTTCTGCAGATGACTTGACACTAGATGCTCTGTTGGGGACTAAAACGGCAAGTGTACATCAGTTCAAGGAGTTCCCTCTTGAGGTTGGGGGGTGTCACTTCTTATGGGACCTCTATGTACTAGTGATGAAAAGCTATGATGTCATTCTTGGGATAGACTGGTTAGTTCCCTTCCAGGAAGTTTTCAACTATTATATCCATAGGGTGAGTTTTACATCACCATAAGGTTGGTCATTTATTCATAAGGGAGAATTGGATCTCTAGGTGAGCAGAGTGGGACCTGAGCATCATGGGTTGGGAGGAGTTATAGCCTAGATTGCTAGTTTGTATCTGGATGACCAAGGGGCTTCACAGTTGGACTTCCCTCTAGTGGTGGATCGTTTCAGGGATGTCTTTCCAGAGGCCTTTTCAGGTTTTCCTCCAAAGAGAGAGGTATAATTTTCTATTGAGATTGTTCTTAGGAGTGGCACTGGTGTCCATTACTATTTATAGGATGGATACACCAGAGTTACAGGAGCTCAATAAGTAGTTGGAGAAGATGTAGTCAAAGGGTTTCATCTACCCTAGTACTTCTCCTTAGGGTTCACTTGTAGTGTTTGCGAATAAGGTAGATGGTACCCTCAGACTTTGTGTGGATTATTGAAAGATGAACCAGTTGACAGTCAAGAACCGATATCCCTTTTTGATGATTGATGATCTCTTTGATCAGCTTTGAGGAGCCCGGGTGTTCTCAAAGATTGACATGAGATCCGGTTATCATCAGTTTCATGTTAGACTGTCTAATATACCTCTTACACCTTTCCGGAGCAGGTATGGTCTATACTAGTATATGGTTATTCCGTTAGGTATCATGAATGTGCCTATAGTTTTCGTGGCACTGATGAATTGAGTGTTCCATCCATACTTGGATTCTTTCATGGTGGTCTTCGTGGACGATATCTTGGTGTACTCTCACACTCGACACAACCATGCTACCCATATTGAGATCATTCTGAGTACACTAAGAGAGAATCAGTTATATTCTAAGCTCTCAAAATGCCACTTTTGGATGGAGCAGATTCACTTCTAGGGTCATGTTATCTCATAGAAAATAGTATCAGTAGACCCAGAGAAAGTGAGAGCTATAGTTTCCTAGGAGAAGCTAAATAAAGTATTTGAGGTATGAAGTTTTCTATGGTTGTCTAGTTACTACAGATGTTTTATACAAGACTTTTTACAATTAGCAGCACCACTGAAAGGTCTGACTAAGAAGGGTGAAAATTCATGTGGTCAGATTCCTGTGAGTCATCCTTTCAGGAGCTGAAAGGGAGACTGACTTCAGCACTGATACTAGTTTTTCCAGAGTCGGTCAAGAGCTACATTGTTTACTATGATGCTTCAGGTATTGGGTTGGGATCTGTGCTTATTCAAGGATAAGGAGTCATTTTGTATAGGTCTTGGCAGTTGAGACCGCATGAGAGGAATTACCCGATGTATGATCTCGATTTGGCAGCAGTTGTTCAAGACTTACGTTGTTGAAGGTATTATATGTTGGGAGATCATTTTGTGGTTTTCACTGATCACAAGAGTCTCAAGTATATCTTCACTCATTGTAACCTGAATTTGATATGGTGAAGGTGGGTTGAGTACCTTTAGTCTTTTGACTTTGAGCTTGCTTACACGCCTGGGAAAGGCAACACTATGGCCAATGCGCTGAGTAGGAGAACTCAAATACAGGCAGTTCAGGAGGCCAACAGTGAGTGGAAACTTATGGATCTTTTCTCTGAGATACATTTGGAGGAGCACGATAGATAGGGGTAGACTTTTATTTCTTCTGTAGTTGTTACCTCTACTCTTCTTGATCGAGTGAAAATGAGGCATCTGTCTGATTTTGAAGGCCTCATCCTATGGGAGAGCGTGTCAGGAGGGGACCATATTCCTGGATGGACCATAGGTGAGGATGAGATCTTTCATTTCTAGGGGTGCATGTGGGTGCCATCATACATACATGAGGAGCTAATGTGGTACTTTCATTCCTCGGTTTGGGCAGTTCATCCTATTGTCACCAAGATGTATCGTGATCTACACCGTCAGTATTGGTGGCCATGTAGGAAGAGAGATGTTGTTGGTTTATTCATGAAGTGTTCCACTTGTCAGCAGGTGAAGGTGGAGCATCAGTGACCAGCAGGTATTTTGCAGTATTTCCCCATTCCTGAGTGGAAGTGGAATGATGTCGTGATAGATTTTGTGATAGGTTTACCGAGGTCACCTCAAGGGAATGATACAGTTTGGGTCATCATTGACAGACTCACAAAGGTTGCTCACTTTTTTCCGATCAAGGAGACCTTCAGTGTTGATGAGCTGGGACGATTGTATATATGTGATATTTTATGTCTACATGGGGTCCCATGCTCTATTGTTTCAGACAGGGATGCATGTTTTACTTCTCAGGTCTGGCAGGGGCTACAGAAGGCTTTGGGTATACAGGTACTTTTGAGTACAACTTACCATCCCCAGACAGATGTCCAGTCTGAGCATACGATTCAGGTGCTTGAGTACATGCTCTGAGCATGCATCCTAGATTTTGGAGGTTTGTGGGCGAATCACATACCTCTTGTGGAGTTTTTTAATAATAATAGTTTTCAAGCAACTATTCAAATGGAACCTTATGAGGCTTTGTATGGTAGTCCATTCCGATCACTCTTATGTTGGTTGGAGGCAGGAGAGGTAGCTATGTTGGGACCTCATCTATTCTAGGAGACCATAGAGCAGATAGAGTTGATTTGGAAGAGTATGGATACTGCACAGTCTCGACAGAAGTCTTATGCTGGTCAATGGAGATGAACTCTAGAGTTCGAGGTTGGGGATCAGGTTTTCCTGCATGTCACACTAAGGTTGGGACACAGGAGGATTAGGAGACAAGGTAATCTTTCATCAAGGTATGTCATGTAGTTTGAGTTGTTGGAGGGAGTTGTGCCGATTTCCTATCAGTTGCAGTTACCTCAGAGGTACCAGGATATGCACAACGTCTTCCACGTTTCTCAGCTTCGACGTTACTTCTCATACACACCTCATGTTTTCCAACCAGAAGAGGTTGATTTGGAAGTGGATGCATCCTTTTAGGATCATCCTATCTGTATTGTCGATCAAAGTATGAAAGTTCTCTATGGCCGGTCTATTCCTCTGGTATGAGTGTTATGGTATCACGGGCGAGTACATGATGATAATTAGGAGAGGGAGCCTGATGTACGATCATAGTGGTCGGAGCTGTTCGGGGTTTCTTCTTCTATGCTGCCTTGCTAAGGAAATTCGGGGATGAATTTCTTTAAGGGTTAAGTTTGTAATAACCTGGATCTTCTTTTCAGGTATTTTTTTCTTTTTTGGTCATTTTTGAGAAAAAGGGGAGTTTCTAGAAATTTTTGAAGTACATGTCGTGTACTTTATGAGTACACGTCGTGTACTCGGTTACCACGGGTAGCCGTGTGCTTTCTGTGTAATGGCCACACACACAGCCGTGTGTGGTGATCTAGAGACTACCTAAAGTGGAGTACGGAAAAGGCTAGTACACACCATGTATTTTTTTTTATTAAACGTGTCACAACCCGCCTTCACCAAAAGGAGGTAAGGGTCAGCAGATTGCCAGGCCCTTCCTTATTTAAGTTGAAGGAGAGATAATGACCCCCGAGACCCTCCTTCAATAGTTCCCGGAGTAGCAACTAGCACCAAGGGTATAGAAATTACACACAAAAATGGAAGGCATTACCCTTTTTCTATTTTACAGGATTGGGAGATAAGATGATGAAACCCAACAACACCAAAAGTAAAAGAAAAGTAAAGACAAAGTAAACCATTCCCACATGAATGTTCCAAAAGTAAAAGCCACAAAGTAAAAAAGGTGACTACAAGGTAAGTACCAAAGAAAGAAAAACAGCAACTGCAGCTACGCCAAAGGTCCGAGCTATTATGGTCCCGTGAGATCCCCGAAGTCCTCCTAGAAACCTAAAAGCAGTTTTATATACGAAGGGTGAGCATACAAGTATACTTAGTAGGGAAAACCAAAGACTCTCGTGCACAAGTGGGGGAACGTACTAAAGTCCCGTGAAAAAAAAGGAGTAATCCAAACACCTATCAAGGTAAACTATCCACCCAAGCCTCACCAAGGAACACTCCCCAAATAACGCAATTCAAGTATTATATATAAGAGCACATAGATGTTTGGGTACCCCGTGCCACTTTCCTACTGGTTATTGAGACATCCTACGCATCGAACCAATCCCTCCATTCTCACCGCAGTCCCACTGCCACACCCGCCCGCACACACCTGGGCCACAACCACACGCATTCCCACTGCCAAATCCTGCACGCACACACCTGGGCCTCAATTGTCACATGTAACCACGCCTGGAAACACCTAGGCCAGAGCAACCACCACCACGCCCAAAGACACCTGGGCTAGAAGATCCACTGCCACACCCGAAGACATATGTGCCTCATCTAGAAGACACTTGGGAAACCACCTGCCGCACACACCTATCCAACCACCACACTACCCCACCCGAAGGTTCTTGGGATAATAATGGACCTCAGGCCATCACAGCCTGCCCGAAGATACTTGGGCTATTTGAGAAAGGGAGCATAAAAGGAGTTAATAACCAGCCACTAATAATAGTGTTAGGAAAAACACCCTCCCCCATGAAATGGGGGTGTTCGACACTAAGTGCTCAACTTGGGTGGGGCGCGAATAAGAAACAAAAAACTACAAGTATAGATATAGGTAACAAGCACTCACCCAAAGTTTAGGTTTTTCTAACCAGCCTAAAGAACACGACAGCATTGCATCCAAGTCACAAGTCACGACTCTCGCCAACAAAACCCATTTTTCCCATTCTTGTTTCATGTTTAGTAATAATGTTCAAATAAGTTTAAGCACTATTGGGCAACTAGTAAGCATAGGCACAAGTCCAAGAAAGTAAACAGTCAAGCATCAACCATAACACCCACACCTGGTTCTCAATAATAGTGGATCCCACCCCAATTCGTGATATAACAAGGTAACCACCCGGCCACAAAACTCACGACCACCGAATCTGTAACAACAAGGAATCTCATTCCCAATTTCACAACCACTGAGAGTGTAAAAACAGGGGATCCCATCCCCTCTAATATCTCCAGCAACCGGCCCGTGGAACTTTATATAATTTGTTCATTATCTTTATTTAGGTCTGGTTTATCCAATTCTACAGAATCAAAATGACACCCACCTCGCATGATACACAAAAGAGAGAGACGAAGGAGAAATTTCCCTACTTGTTGATAGACGATCAACTTTTACGTCGGGCGTGGAACTTTGAGGATAACGATGTGGCTCGCCCGATGCACCCAAATCTGATTGTCGGGATGAAAGTACTTCTGGCCGAGGGTGATCGAGAAAAAGAGGAACCCAGGGAGAACCCTTTAGTTATAAGGGTCGGGGCGGTTGAGATAAAAACGTGAAACCGCGTAAGGCATGGGGTTGTGGGTTGACCACGCGGCCCCACACATTTTTAAAGGGGTCGGGTGGTTTAAACCGACTCATTAATTAATCAAGTATTTAATTAAAACTCTTATGGCGTTACGGGTCTTTAAAACACGCTCAAACAGGTCAAAATAGTGTTTAAAACCCTAATTGTGCAAGAAGGAACGCCACTGGAAAGAACCTGCGGGGGTAGGCCAGAGCCACCGGTGGCTGAAGGCTACCAGTGGGTGATGGCTACCGGTAGGCCAAGGCTACCGGTAGGCCAAGGCTACCGGTATAACGATCCACCGGTAGGCCTGCTACCGGTAGGCTAAGGCTACCGATAGGCCTACACCGCCGAGATTCCAGACCAGAAAACCCAACATGAGACTTTCACAAAGTAAAGGATCCCCACAAAACTCGGGCCATTACAAAACATACAGGGTTCACGTCTGATGGACAAAATGCCCTAATTCTAGGTTTGGTTTGGCAGAGAGAACCTATATGGATGTGATTCTTCTCTAATCCCCCGAGCGAGCGTCTTTTCTCCGAATTGATCGTCTTTGATTGCAATGGGATCAGCTTGGTATTCTCTTCCTTTTTCTTTAGTTTCGTTTCCTGATTCCTCATCTTTCGCAAGTTATCCACTGCTGAACGTTTGAGGTGTTTTTGTATATCTACGGTGTTCTTGGGAGATTAAATGCTTGAGGTTCATGTATAGCGATCTCCCAACACCGAGGTAGGTGATTTATTCCTTTCTGTTGAAATTCTTTGAGATATATGGGAAAATTTTCCCAATACCCATGAACGGGGTATTGTGTGTTTACCATTTTATCCCTAATAATTTCCTAATATGCTTGTATGCTTGAGTAGAGGTTAATTGAATGTAAATAGGGTGAATTTATATGATTTGGAGGTGTTTTCCTATGCATGTTTTGTTTTGGACCTTGTAGTACTGCTTAGCCTATTAGGCTGCCTTTTTTCCCCATGCCTAGTATTGTAGGATGGTATGACTGTTGTTCTGACATGTTGTTATATTGTAGACTATTTATCCAAGTAGTATTTGAGGTTTACTTTGGCCGTTACACATTTCTATTCTTGTTTGAGTTACATAGGGCCATGAGAACCTGGTGTATCAGACCATAGGGAGAATGGATGTAAGGGCTTCTCTAGAGTGTTTATTTTACTGTTATGATACGAGGCCATAGGATGAATTGACTTAATTGATTCCTCTGAGTGTATGTAGTTCCTCGACGTGGGCTACAGGGGGAATGTGATGTAAGTTCTTCCCTAGAGCACCTTTAGTTACTGATATGAGACTATAGGAGGATTGACGGTGAGTGATTCCTCAGAGAGTCTATGCTTAAGATGAACCAGAGGGGTTAGACTGAGTGTAATGCCCAGAGGGTTGCATGTATTGCTATGTAAGACCAGAGGGGATAGGTTGTGATTACTTCCCAGAGGGTTACCTTTTTTGTTTAGCTGCTTTCTTGTGTTGCTAGGTAGGACTAGAGGGGATAGGCTATGAGTACCTCCCAGAGGGTTACCTAATTATGTTTACGTGCTTTGTTTAGCTGTTACTTGATATATGAATGGAATGATTTGAAACTGTGGATTGTTTACTGCTGAGTAATTCCTTTTTTACTAATTACTTTAGTTATTACCTGCCATATATTCACTGACTATTAGGCATAGATCTTGTGGTGGTTGCCTACTAGGATTTAGTCTCACACCCTATTTGGGCCATGCTTTTGGGCCCAAACAGATTATATTGTTGCAGGGATAGATAAGGGCAGGCGCCCTTCTACTTCAGGTACTTGACTGCTTTGGAGTTGGGTAGCATGGGACCAAGATATCTCTTGTGACGCTGAGGAGTTGTCTACTTGTTTTTCTTTTGTACTTGGTTTAGTACAGTATTCAGCATTGTGACTTGTTAGGCTCTTTTCATAGATATATGTATCATACATCATTTTATATATGTGCTCTAGTTATTATTACTCCTTTTCTTCCATAGTTTACTGTTGTTTGGTTTGTTTACTGCTTCCGCTATTGTATTTCTGTTTTACTTTCACTGTGTTACTTTTCCAATGAGGGCATAGTTTCCCCATTATCTCACCCAAGGCCCGCGCTGCTAGTTGGTAGCCTCTGGAGTTCAGGGAAATGTTCTTGTGTCCAAGGGACCAACTGAGTACGGGGTATCTTTGGGCGGCTTCTGGAACCAGGACGTTACAATTTTCTCAGGATTGAGTATATTAGTTGTGTTTTTTTACTAAAATGTCATTCCAAACTAAAGACATGCACTATGGGTCATACGAGTCACATCATGTGTTTGTTTAATGTGAGACTGATTCCTATACATAAAAAATGACTTTTTCATTATTTTAATAAATTATCAAGACAATTATACAATTTTTTCTTGGTTTTCAGTGAATGATAAATGTTTTGAACTAAATTGTTAATTTTAAACTAATGAAGGACACTTTGAGTCATACCAAACACACAATGTATCAGATTGATGTGAAGTTAATTCCTAAATTTCATAAATAACTTATGTGTCATTATCATAAATAATATTGATTCATATACCTCATAAATAACTTATGAATTCTTATAATAAATTATCAAGACAGTATGAACATGTTTTCTCAATTTTTAGTGAGTGAAAAACGTTTTTAACTAAAATGAAAATTTTAAACTGATAGTGGGAACTTTGAGTCATACAAGGACCACCATGTATAAAATAGAGGTGTGGATGATTATTACACATCAAAAATGACTTATGGACTTTTTACCTAAAGTATCAAAACAATCCAAATGATTTTTATCATTTTTATGTATGTGTCATGTGTTTTCAACTAAAATGTCAATTTCAAAGTGAGGACACACACTTTGATACATACTGGACACAACATGTATTATATTAAAGTGTGGTTGATTCCTACAGGTCAAAAATTACTTAGTAATCATTTTCATAATGTTTCAAATATAAAAAATAATTAACTTAACTAAAAATAGATAAAAAGATTTGAAAATCAACGAAATAAGTAGTAGGTCTCTTCATGATGTCTGTATACATTCTGACACTGGGCATGACACCCATTTTCTTATAATTTTTTTCTTATTAATATAAGGACTATCAAACTTCCTAGATTTACTAAAAAATATAAAATATAAATGTATTATTAAATATTTTAAATGATGTTTTAATTATCTTTTAAAATACCTCTTTGGGGATGATAGTTTTTCAATGGGATACATTATATTTCATAAATTTAAAAACATAATAAGAAAAAAAATTCTATTGATTTATTCTAGAAACTGTAGAAACATTGATAAAAATAAATAATTTATTTTGATAAATTTTTTTATAGTTAAATATTATTATATATACCCTAATACTTATCTACTTTTAGAATTTGATAGGCTCATTGTATTCAAGGACTGTCCACATTCCATGATTTAGATGATATTTGAACACGACCCTATCATAACATAATTTTCATTAAAACATAATATAAAATAAATAACTTACATATTTTCTGTAAAAAATTGCATGTAGTGTATTTATAATTGATCATAATCACCATGCATGGTTAGTTTTTTTTTTGTATCTATGCATTGAATCGAGAAAATAAATCTTTCGAGTATCCAAATTGACTATAATGAGTAACAAATTATTCTTAAAAATGGAATATTTAATGAAATAATTAAGAATATAATTTAAATGATTAAATTATAGAGTTTCACCATTACATCATAGGTATTAATAATAGTCTATCATCTATAATTTTATTACAAACATTAAGGACTGTTTTTTTATATTTCTTCATATTACTTTGGTTCTATTGATAACAGTTTTGTATGAGTGTTTTGAGGACTAATGGGTCCAAATTTCTCTCTATTTTTCATTAATTTCTACACCAAAAATTCCAAAGACTTATTATCCCTCAAAATATTTCCACCCCTATAGTGTTTTATTTATCACATTCCTTCATTTTCCACCAAATTCCTTTGAAGGAATAGAAATGAAGATTCCACTTCTCAATCATAGAATTAATCATGATGTTTTCACAGTAAAATAATTTTCCATATAATTAATCTATTGTTTTATAATTATTTTTAGTATACTTTTTCTTAGTATTACTCACATAATAATTTTTTTCTTATACAGGTGGATTCTTTTGTTTGATTTGGGGTGGTATATGCTTCTCTCGTGCCTTTTTTCATAAAGTCTTCCACAAAATTCTTCTCCCTTGAACCCTTTTCACCCTTATAGCACTGAAATTTATCACTTTAATTCAAGTTCCCTCTACTTATTAATCATATATGTAATCTTTATTCTTTCATAGTAAAATAATTGTTTGCATAATTGATGTATTTTTTCATATTTATGTTTAATTTATTTCATTTTATTATTACTCGTATAATAATTTATTTATTATATAGGTGTATTATTTTGTTCAAGTTGGTGTGGTCTATTTGAAGCATCTCATGCTCATGTGTAAGATCCCGACCTTTTATGGAGAGGTCTCAGGCTCGTTTATGGGAAATCTTTTATTTAGTATTGAGTACATTTCATTTGGGTTTTAACTTGGGATGTGTTTGGGAGAATTTTCTAGAAAACTAGATGAAATAGGGCAGTGCACGATTGGGTCATTGTTTACAGTAACTGTGCACCATAGCCCAGAAAATATTGCTATAATGGACATAGAGGAATTGTACAATTTTTGCATGATCTTAAAAACCGTTCACCCTCTTAGTTGTAACCATACACCCCTATAGAATAGGTTTATATTTTAGGTGCACGGTTAGTGGAAACCGTGTGCCCCTACCCAACAAACCATGTTTAACTTTTTAACTCACCTAAAAAATATATTTTTAATTATTGGAACCCCCTTTTTTATCCAAAATTGACCCCCTTTAAAACCATTATGATTTCACATGATTTTCAGGCCTCTGATACAAATTCCAATCCTTCATAACCTTTATTCTTCATCATTCGAATCTCGGATCAAAGGTCTTAGTCTCTCTTGGTAAGTGATTTATATACCACATAGTTTCTCATTGGTGGTGGCCTACTGAGTTTTACTCACACCCTACTCTAGATGCTTGATTAGTACCTAAATAGAATTTATTTTTTTCTAGATAAGTTGAGGGAAAATTCCATTTATTAGATGGTTGGTTTGGGATAGAGAAAGGATTAGGGAACCATACATGGTTTAAGAACATCTTTTTAGTTTTAAATTTCTTTAATTTTGGGTTTTTATTTTGACACTAGGAACATACTTTAGTGTGGCATGTCTATTATTTAGTTTTGATGTTGGATTTCCTATTTAGGTTATCATGAGATATTGGCGTTTCTAATTTTTTAGTATTTTTATATAGTAATTTTCATTGATTTCCACTATTTTAATACTTTAATATAGAGGTTATAGTTTCTCCATGATTGAAATTAGACCCTCGCTACAATTCAGCAGCCTCTGGAAAATGGGGAGGCATTCTTGAGGTCATGTGACCAACCATCTCGGGGCACCAGCAAGTGGAATCCAGGTCAGGACATTACAAAATGGTATCAAAGGTCTTGGTTTCATTTATTTTCTTTTTTCTTACTATTTGGGAAAGTTATATAGTAGAATAAGATGAGTCGACCCATGGTAATAAAATCATTCATAGGAGTTGCAAAACCATGTATGGGGAAAAACCTAAGTACCCAGGGTGGGTTGTTGTTATGGCATTTTTCTGTTATAGTTTCATATTATTTAACTTTGGGTGACACACTTGTTGTGTGATGTGATTATTGTTGATAATATTTCTTGTGATTTGACTCTTGACCTAGTAAGTCATGAGAGTTGAAAAATCATGCATCGTTCTAGGCACTCAGGAACATTTTTTGACAATTACAACTTTAAGAACACATGGAAAATAGTTTTTGGTTAATTGGTTGAACTTAAACTATTTTCCTTTCTTTTGAAATTGAATTGAAAAATTATGCCTAATATAAATTGAGAAAGATTGTAAAATGATGAAAATTGTGAATAAATGGGTTTATAATAAAATAAATAAATTTGAGAATGATAATTCCCTTTGATAAACCTAGGTGTAAGATAGTTAAGGGTAGTGAGAGAACCTCAGTTTTGATCTCATGGAAAGGTTTAGGAAAAATACTTTTTGTGACTTTTTGTGATTTTAATCTTATGTTGTTGTGATAAAGTTATGTTTTGAGTCATAAGACATGTGTTTGGGATTTAAGAGATATACCTCCATGATGACAATTTTTGATAGGCTGATAAGAGGATATGGCTGGATATGTTCCTCTAGTAGTAGAACCTAAGGCACTAGTGCCGATTAAAATAAATTGGAGAGATATTCTGAGAGAACTTAAATAACTTCATTCAAATGATGGAAATAGACTAGAGTGGGTTGAAAATATAATGCCTGATCTGATAATGGAGTTATAGTTATAGCACCCTCTAACTTTTACAGAAAAGGGAGGACCTGAAAGAGATGTGTTCAGGATTGATTCGATCAAGACTATAGTTGACCACTTGGAGACTACTACTGAGAAGAGAGTCTAGATGGAATTTTATATGTTACATGTTCGAGATAATCATTACTAGGACATCAAAAATCAAGGAAGAGAGTTTTTTGGCATGTTATTAAATGACTTTTTGGATAATTTCTTGGATCACTTTTATCCAGAGACGTTGAGATAGTAAAGAGAAGCTTTGTTCATGAGGCTGACTCATGGGAACATGTCCATGATGAGGCTATTGTGCTAAGTTCATGAGGATGACTACTATGCTAGACGTTTTACTTAATTATAGTGATTTGATCCAATAATGGTAGTAGATGAGGAAGATTTAGAAAAACGTTTTCCAAATGAGATTAAATTTGAAATTAAGTCCCATGGGAATGTCTTCAAGTTGAATAAATTCTCATAAGTGGTGAATCATGCCCTCATTTCTAAGGGGAACATAAAGGAGGATTCAATTGTATGATATATGGTTTTTGATAGATGACCAAGAGGTATGTCTTTGGATAGTAAAAATCATTCCTATGATAGTGATATCTTGGGGGATAACAAAAAGACTGGTTGGGGGAAGGATTAGTTAACTAGGATATTACCTGTGTGCTTTTCCACCAACATGGTAGGCCTTGACACATTTTTAGATATTGTCCATGACCACTAGTAGAATGTAGATCTTGGGGTAAAATAGGACATCTACAAATGTTTTATAGGAACCTGTAGGAAACATATAGTGGTGGGGATCTAGATAGGACAAGTGTGTGGGGAGGGTATCTTCTACACAATACCAGTCTAGAAGTTGGAGTTTTATTGGTCATGGTTGTAGAGGCAGCGGATGTGGAGCTTCGAGGAAAGACCACATATCAGTAGAGTGGTTTAGAAAAGTATGTGCAGGTTGCATCATAGGGAAGTGGATAAGGACTGTTACATGTTATTCAGCCTACACTTGTGGACAGTGAAGACAGACCATTAATAGGTCTAAGTACTATTCTTCTAGATTCTATACTTTTTAGTTCCTTATTTTATACTGGTGCCTATCATTATTTTATCTTTTCACAACTGGTAAATGGTTTGATCCTGGAGTTTTATTTCATTAATGGGGTGTTGATGATATACACGCCTCTGGGAGTATGGTCAATATAAATTTTCTTATGAAAGGGTAGTTCTATCAACATGTCAGTCTTTAACCTAATTTTTGGTATGGACTGGCTAGTAGCATATCAATACCATAATGATTGTTAGAGTAGAGTGACCTTTATGTCTACTAAGGGTGACTAGTACATTAAATATGGAGAATGGGATATCTAGGAAGGATGATTAGGACCAATTACTTGGCAAGTGGGTGTTCTGACATCCTAGGTTTCTAGTTTATTACTGGATGATGGATGACTAAAGCCTGATATCCTTCCAGCCATAGTGGAACAGTCTTATGATGTGTTTCCAAAATACTTCTTAGGTATTCCACCTAAGAGAGATTTTTAATTAACTATTGAGATCATGTTGGGGGTTGGTCCAATTTCTAGTCAACTCTAGATAATGGAACTAACAGATCTTCAATAGCTCATGACTCCACTAGAGGAGTTAGAGGATAAGGTATTTATCCATCTGAGTACATCTCCTTGGGGTTCACCAATGTTGTTTTCGGATAAGGATAATGGGAATATATTCTTGTGTATTTATTACTGGAAGTTGAACTTAATGACTTTGAAGAATTGGTATCCTCTTATGTGTATTGAAAAATCTATTTGACCAGTTGAGGGGATCTTGAATCTTTTCAAATATTGACACGATATTAGGGTATAATTATTTGTGAGTTTGAACTTCCGATATACCAAGGATTTATTTCAGAAGTAGGTATTCCCTATATGAGTTTGTGCTTATGCTGTTTGGGTTAACAAATGCGCCAGTAGTGTTTATGTACAATATAAATATAATTTTTCAATAAGTATCATCTCAGTATGTAGTATTGTTTATGGAAGACATATTGGTGTACTCCAAGACTTCTGATGATCATTCCCAACATCATAACATTGTCCTGAGTACATTAAGAGAGCATCAGATATACACTAATCTATTTAAGTTTCAGTTTTTTATTGATCTGGTACACTTCATGGGGCACATCATCTCAGAGAAAGGTGTTTCAATGGACCTAGAGAAGGTTCGAGAAGTTGTTCCGTGGGAGAATCCTAAGAACATATTTGATGTTCATACCTTTATGAGGTAATCTATATATTATTAGAGATTCATTTAGGACATTTCTCATTTGTGATATCCTCTTTCAGGAAGGACCAAGAAAGGGATAATAAAGTTTGAATGGTCAAAAGCATGTGATAATTCCTTCCAGGAGTTGAGCAAGCATTTCACATTGCCATCGATCTTGATCCTACCTCAGTCAGGTGAGGAGTATATAGTGTATTGTGATGATTCTATAGTTGTACATGGAGTAGTGTTCATGCAGGGAGATCAAGTTGTGGTGTATGGGTCTCTATAGTTGGGGCCACAAAAATAGAACTACCCTATGCATGACCATGAGTTGGTAGTAGTGGTTTAGGATCTGAAGTGTTGGAAACAATATCTATTGGGTGAGAAGTTTATAGTGTTTACCGATCACAAGATCTTGAGGTATATATTATCACAGGGTGATTTGAATCTTCAACAATAGAGTTGATTGGTTTATATACAGTCTTTTAGTTTTGAGCTCACATATATGCTTAGAAATGGGAATAATGTTTTTGATGCTTTGTGTAGGAAAACTCAGACTCGGGCAGTTTAGGGGTCTAGTGTTGAATTGAAGGTGGTGAATTTATGGGATGAGATACATTTTTTGGTTCAAAAGAGTCAGGTTAAAATTACTCTCATATCAATTTCAGTGGATTCTACACCCTTGAGGTGCATCAGAGACAAACAATATGAGGACCTAAAATTTTGGACCTTTAGAGAAATCCTTAATGGTGGGGAGACACCTTCAGACTAGACAATAGATGAGTATGAGATCATCTATGTCATGGATCGGATTCTTGTTCCTATTATCATGTGGGAGGAGTTGATGTATGAGTTTAATTCCTTTAAGTTGGAAGTACATCTAGGTGTGATCAAAATGTATTGTGACCTACATCGACAGTGTTAGTGGTTGGGCATGAAATGGGAGATAGTTGCATTTGTGACATGATGCTACACCTATCAGTAGGTGAAGACCAAGCATCAATGACCAAGAGGATCAGTAGGTCGTTACCCATTCTGTAATGGAAGTGGTGAAACATGACCATGGATTTTTTGATGTATCTCCTAAGGATGCTTTGGAGGAATGATGTTTTTTGGGTGGTTATTCACAATTTAAAAAAAAATAGCGCACCTATTTCCCATATAATAAACCTTATCAATTGATCAATTGGGGGACATTTACATCCGATAAATAGTTCATATGCATAGGTAACCACATACTATTGTCTCAGACTGTGATTCATCTTTCACCTCATGATTCTAGCATGGATTATAGAAGGGGTCTGGTACATAAGTATAGTTGAGTACAGCTTTTCACTCATAGATAGATGTGAAGTCGGAGCATACTATACTTATGCTCAAGGATATGTTGTGATCTTGTGTTCTTGACTTTGGAGGGTCATGGGAGAAGAAATTGGATCTATTGGAGTTAAGATATAATAATACTTATTAGGAAACTATTAAGATGGAACCATATGAGTCTCTTTTTGTTAGGCCATAGAGATCACCACTATATTGGATGGAGTTGGGTGAGTCAGATTTGTTGGAGTTGAATCTCGTGCAGGAGACGTCAGAGTTGGTGTAGCAAATTCAGAAGTGTATGGCTAAAAATAAAATTATAAAAAAGTTGTAGGCTGATTGACATCGATAAACCCTAGAATTTGTAGAGGTTGATCATTTATTCATTCATGTGTCACCAAGATTGAGTCACCACTAGATATAGACACATGGTAAGTTAGTGCCCAGTTTCATCGAACCACATGAAGTTGTGGAGATAATCAATTCGGTGGCATACCGATTGGCTCTTTGATAGAAATAAAGTGATATAAATGATGACTTCCATGTATCACAACTACAATAATATCTCCCTGACCCTTATCATGTGATTGATGTGGATGATATAGAACTTAAGATAGATGCATTTTATGAGAAGTATATGTTGTGTGTGTTAGATTGTAGTGAGAAAGTGTTGGGGGAAAAGACTATAATGATAGGTCATGTATTATGGAAATGTGGGTGTGTACAAGAAGAAAATAGGAATGATAAGAATATATGAGGGCTAGGTGGCCTGATCTTTTTGACTTGGAATATTAGAGAAGCTTGGGAGTGCATCTTAAGGATGAGATTTTATAAGGTGTGGAGATTGTAAGATCCTGAGATATTAGGGAGATTTCTCGTTCATTAGGTTCACTTTTGTTTAGAATTGATTACTTTTCTTTTGGGTTTTAACTTGGGGTTGTATTGGATAATTTTTGAGAAAATGGATGAAATAGGGCAGTGCATAGTAGGCACATGGTTTACCCTAACCATGTGCCCCAACCCTGCAAACCATGCAACCCTGGACAGAGGGGAATTGCACGGTTGGCGCACAGTTTTTCAAGTTTTGATCCCTATTAGGAGTAATCATGAACCCATATATAATAATAGCATGGTTTAGGTTCACGTTTAGGAGAAACTGTGCACCCCTTCCAAGAAAACCATGCTTGACTATTTAAATTACTCGAAAATTATATTTTCAATTACCTGAACCCCCGTTTTAATCCCTAATCAACCCCATCCATATAATTATGATTTCTCATGATTTTGGAGCCTCCCAAATAGATTCCAAGAATTATCAACCTCCATTGTTCATCATTTTAAGCTCAGATTAAAGTTTTTCATCTCTCCCAGTATATGATTTATATCACTCTAAGTTTATCATTCTTCTTTTTTTCTCCTCCCATGCTAGAAAGGGATTGTTCTTTCCATTTTGATTATATATAGATCTAGGATTGTATATATGGATATAGATTTTAGATAACATGATTTATTGGATCTTGATTTAGGTTTTTAGATTCAGATCTCATTCTATATCTTTTAGCCACTTAGTTTTTGGGAATTTCTGTTGGGAACTTATTCTTCGATGAATTAAGGAAGGTGGTATTATATAAAAATTCCATAGTCACAATTTTGATTATGTGTATTCAAATTATATAATTTCTAGTGTTTTTTAGCAAATTAAATTTCTTGATTAAATTAATTATTTTTCTTAAATTAATTAATAATGATATTATGAAATTATGTTTATTGGGAATAATTAATTATAGGATTAATTATGTGATATTGATATTATAGATTGATATAATTAATTAAGAAATTAATTATGTAGAATTGTGATTGTGAATGAGATATTTAATTCTGAAAATTAATTATGGGATATTGATATATGAATTAAATAATTACTTGTTGAGATAATTATTGGACATTGAGATTATAGATTAAAATAATTAATTGATGAATTAATTTTGGAATTACTTGTGGTTGTGAATTTGGGTTAATTAATCATTGTATTAATTAATGGAATCAATGTGATGAATTAATTGATAAATCTATTAAAGGTGTTTTTTATTAATTAATTACTGAATTAATTAATGTGTCAAGTGTGATACATGTGATATATGTGATTTATTGAGAAATAGGGTGTGGGACACTGACTAATGCTTCAAAAGCCCATAGTTTGATAAACATGGTGTTCTATGCCCTCATGCATGCACATGGTATAGGATAGAGACTAATGATCCAAAATCCCATGAGGTGTGAGTGAGGGACTGATGCTCCAAAAACTCATGGGGTGTATGACATGGTGTTTTTCACCCAAAAATATAGCATTGGACTATGATTACAATTGGCTATAAATATGATTTAAAATGAATGGGTAATGAAAGAACATTTTTTAAGTGAATTATGAAATGAAAATTTGAAATGGTTTAGACTCCGTCATGGGAAGAGGTAGGTATCATGGTTCTAGTATGCTCAGGAACCTGATGGATTATATAGTTAATTAATGAATAAATGATAAATTTTATAACTAATTATATAGGCATTGTACTTTATTCTTTATGAAACAGAATACACTATTTTGACAGAATATTGTTTAAAGACAATTGTTGGGGGCCTACTAAGTTATACTCACATCCTACTTGGGTTTACTGATCGATAATAGAATAGAATTTATGTTTTCTAGATAGGTTAAGGAAAAAGCTCATGTATTAGATGGTTGATTTGGGATGGAGCATAGATAAGGGAACCAAATGTGGTTCGGGACCCGCTTGGGAGTTGTTAGTGTCCTTACTTTTGGGTTTTCATTTTGACACATGACACATAATTTGGCATGGTGTGTCTACCATTTAGTTTTGAAATTGTATTTCCTATTAAGTTTATCATGATATATTGGCGTCTCTAGTTATTGAGTATTGTTATATAGTAATTTTAATTATTTTTTGTTGTTGTTCTTCTTTGATAAAGAGGGTATATTCTCCCCATGATGGACATTAGACCCTCTCTTCTAGTTTGTAGCCTCTAGCATATGGGGAATTGTGCTTGAGGTCATGTGACTAACTAACTCGGTCCACTAGTGAGTGGGACCTAGTTTAGGACATAACATCAATAGATATTGGACTTCAATCATGAAAATATGACAATGACTATAAGTAAATTCATCAAGAATTCATATTGAATTTATATTGTTATCCAAAAAATTTATCATTATTGAATGAAAAAATATTTTTTGAAGCTCCTTTTCCCATTTTGGTGACTTCTCATGATATAAAGGGAAAATGAGATTCCTCCACTCTTCTATCTTTCAACAACAAGAATGGTTTTTCAACTAATAATTTCAATCCAAAATGAATTGTTTTTAGTTTGAAAAAAAAGGAAATGTAAATCATGGTAACATTGGAATTTATTATTGTTTTTGGACTTTGGGATGTTTAGAAATAAGTCGCACCTCAATATGACACACAGTGTGATAGGTATGACTCTAAGTGATTATTTTTATTTAAAAGTGACATTAATTTTAGTAACAAAGAAACTGACATACTCAAAACCAAGAAAACAAATTTTATTTTTATAATACATTCATAAAACGATCTATAAGTCATTTTTTCTGCGTAGGAATCATCCAAACCTCAATACGATACATGATGTGTATGTTATGACTAAATATGTCCATTATCAGTTTAAAATTGATTTTTTTAAAAAGGTGTCACTCATTGAAAAAAAAATCAAATATTCATGGATGTTCTAGATAATTCAGAACACTGATTCATAAAACATTTATAATGTATAAGAATTGGTCTCACATCAAACCAATACATGATGTGATCTTTATGAGTCAAAGTGTGTGTTTCCAGTTTAAAATGAAATTTTAGTATAAAATAAAAAGAGAAATAATAAAAATCAATTAAATTCATTAGTATTGTTTTAAAACTTTAGTAAAACAATTAAAATGTCATTTGTGACAAGTGGGAATCAACCTCACTCAATCTGATACATGATGTTTCTTGTATGACTCAAAGTTCCCATTATCAGTTTCAAATCTACACTTTTGTTCAAAAAGTGTCCCTCAATGAAAAAAAAAGAAAACACACTTGGATTTTATTGATAATTTCATAAAAATTTTCATAATTAAATTTTGACTTGTTGGAATTGGTATCATATCAAACTGACACATAATGTGATAGGCATGAGTCATAGTTTGTGTTATAAATTTTAAATGACATTTTAGTAAAAAACACAATTGTTGTACTCAAAACTGAGAAAACACAATCAAATTATTTTGATAATTTAAAAAAAAGACCCATATGTCATTTTATATGTTTAATAATAATTTTTACCTCAATCTAACTCATAGTGCGACCAGTATGACTCTAAGTGTGTATTTTTACTTAAAATTGACATCTATTTTCGTAAAAAAGACAACTGACCTACTCAAAATAGATAAAAATAATTCATATTATTTTAATACATTAGGAAAACAATCCATAAGTGATTTTGATTTTTAGGAATATATATCACCTTGATATGATACATGATGTTCCTGGTATGACTCATTGTGTTCGTTATCACTTTAAAAGTGGAATTTTAGTTCAAAAAGTGTCACTAACTGAAAACTAAGAAAAAATGCTCATATTGTATTGATAATTTAGGAAAATGATTCATAATTAATTTGTGACTTATATTAATTATTATCATTTCAAACTGAAACATGTTGTGATAGGCATGTGTCAAAGTGCATGTTTTTATTTTAAAATGACTTTTTAGTAAAAAAGAGAAGTGACATACTCAAAACTGAGAAAACACATTTTGATTGTTTTGATACTTTAGGAAAATGATCTCCATGTAATTTAATTTGTGTAGGAATAAGCCTCACCTATATCTGATGAATGGTGTGATTGGTATGACTCCAAGTGTGTCTTTTTATTTAAAATTGACATTAATTTTAGTAAAAAGGACAACTGACCTACTACAAATCGAGCAAACACATTCAGATTGTTTTAATATTTTAAGAGAAAAATACATATAAAATTATTGATGTGTAGTAATTGTCTGAACCTTAATCCAATACATGATGTTACTAGTATGACTCAATGTGTATGTTATTAGTTTAAAATCAATATTTTATTTCAAAAAGTATCACTCACTAAAATCTAATAAAACGTGCTCAGATTATCTTGATAATTTAGGTAAATGATTTATAAGTCATTTGTGGAATGTATGAATAATTATCACATCCAACCAACACACTATGTGACTGGTATGAGTCATATTTTTTGTTTTTAGTTTAAAATGAAATTTTAGTAAAAAAGATAAGTGGCCAACTTAAAATTGGGAAAACTCATTTGGATTGTCTTGATACTTTTGTAAAATGATCCAAAAGTCATTTTACATGTGTATAAATCAACAGAACCTCAATCTGATGCATGGTGTTTCGAGTATGACTCCATGTGCATCCTTTCAATATATAACTATCATTTTATTTTAGAACATGCATCAAATCACCAAAACTGAGAAAATGAGTCAATATTGTTTTCCCATCATTCTCTCTTATATTTCTTAATTTATTTCCTTATCATTTTTATCTTTAACTTATTTAGGTAATTTTCATAAAGATAATTCTTGAATGTAAAAAATAAATGGTGTAACATGAAATATTTAACCACAAATCAATCTAATACATAGTATTCCTAGTATTATTGAAGTTTTAGTTTAGAATTAACACTTTCTATTAATTTATTTCTTTATATTATTACAAAAAAAGTAATTATTTTCTTATACCTGTTTTTTTCTTGAGTAGGGTTTTGGATCAAAAGACTATAGAACATTAATTTTTGTGAATGTATGTAATAATTTGTAATTATGTAATTGTATAAACCAATGTTTAAATATTATATAATATAGTGTTTTTCTTGTATTTTTTCTGTAAATTTTATTTCATTTAAATTTTATATTGGCTCTTGATTTTGATGGTTTTGTTGGGTTTTTGGTGATGTGGTGTGTCGTTACATCACACTATAACATGCCCCTTTAACAACACTTGTAGAAGAACCGATAAAGGTTTACTTTTTCAGGGAAAATAAAAGTGCTGATAAATGACACCTTTATCAGTTCTTAAAGCCTAGGTATTTTAATCTCGCTTCACTAGTCAGTGCTTCCCTAGCGCTGATGAAGGCCATTTTTAGCACTATTAAAGACTTATTTTATATTAGTGGATACACTGGTTGATTACTATTAATTGAAGTGTGTGTTTTTAGATTTTAATTTAAATTTTAGTTCAAAACACACATCACATACTCAAAACCATGAAAATTCATTTAGATTATTTTGATACTTCATAAATATGATCCATATGTCATTTGTGATGTGTATGAATCAGTTACTTCTCAACTTGATACAGTGTGTTTTTGGTATGACATAAAGTACGTGTTTTCAATTTAAAATTGAAATTTTAGTTCAAACCACAAATCATATACTCAAAATTGAACAAAAGATTTTAAATTGTTTAGAAAATTTAGGATAGTTGTCCATAAATCATTTTATGTGTAGGAATTAACTACAAATAAATATGATACATATTGTTCCTAGTATGACTCAAAGAGCATGATATCTATTTAAAATTGACATTTTAGTTCAAAACATATATCACAAGCTGAAAAAAGGCAATCACAATCATATTGTTGTGATATATTAGGAAAATGATTCATAAGTCATTTGTGGCATGTTGAAATCAGTCACATGGAAAATTGACACAGAATCTGACTAGAATGACTCAATGTTTGTGTTTTCAGAACAAATTAGCATTTTATTAAAAATGTACATACTCAAAACTAAGAATACACATTTGGACTATCTTGATACTTTAGGAAAATCATCCATAAGTTATGTGTGAGATATAGGTATCAGCATCACATCAATCTGAAATGTAGTGTGACTGATATGAATTGAAGTGTGTTTTTATTTAAAATTGAAATATTAGTTGAAAACACAAGTCACAAACTCAAAATTGGGAAAATGAGTTTCTTTTATCAACAGTAATAATAATCATCATATAATATTAATTTGGTGTAAAAATAGTGTTATAAATTGGAGTATATTTTAATACTCATACACCATTTTGGAGTAACCATAATCCAAAATGGTATGGTGAATTAGAGATGGTCTTAGAGCTCATATTGCATGATTTATCAGTGCTATAATTATCGCATATACAGAGTGACCATTACGTATCCCTTAGGAAATCATGATAAACTCTTATGTATTGTGGTATTCACCCTTACCTGTTAACTTGAGAAAATGTAAATATATTGCATTTCGAATAAAATAATATTTTTATCAACTACATGAAAAATATAATTTTATAAAGATTTTTCAGAATATATTATCAATCATAAAACTGTAAAATTGAAAGAAAAAAAATTAATAATTATATTAAATAGGGTTACAATTGCTAATATATAGATATATAACTATTACCAATTAATTATATAGATGTATGTATTGTATTGTATATAAAAAATATAATTAATTATTAAAAACATTTAAAAATTATTAATTATAATTTAAAAAGTTATCATTTATATAAATGAATAATCATTTTTCAAAATGTATCATTAATTATATAAATGTGAAAATAATTTTTACTATATATAAATGTATACATAAATATAAAAATATTTCAAAATACATTTAAATATAGAGGATTTATAATAAATTTATAATCATTTATTTTTTTGATAATTTTAATTTTATATATAATATTAATAACTAGTAATTTAATTTAATTTTAAAAAAAACTGAAACAATTCTTAATTATTTAAATGAATAAAAATTTCATATTATAAAAATTTATACTTATATAAAAAAAATTAACAATTAAGTTTCAGTTTATAGATGATTATTTTCAGTGTATTATTAAGTAATATTAAATTTCCTATCAACTATATTTAAAATAATACTAAATTATTGTTATTATTTAAAATATATACATATATAAATTGCATGTGTGATAATAAAATATTTTCTATCAAAACGAGTTTAGGTCACACCCCTTTATTAGGGGAATAAAATTCTTTAAGAATATATTTTAAATCAACTACATTAAAAATATAAATTTATAGAATATTTTCAAAATATAATATTAATTATAAAAAATATAAAATTAAAAGTAAGAATTTTTATAATTGTATTTCAATAGATTCAAAAATTCTAATATATGGATACATTAATAATAACAATAATAGATGTATAAATTATATTGATTTAAAAAAAATATTATTAATCATCAATCGAATTTACAAATTATTATTTTCAATTAAAAATATTATTATATGTATAAATGAATTAATATTTTTTTAAACGTATCATTAATTATATAAATGTTTAATTTGATTAAAATATAATTATATGTATATGTAAATAATGATTTGAAATATACATTACTATTTACTTCAACATAAAAATTAATTAATATTTTTAGTATTATAAAAATATATTAAAGTTAGATTACATCTATCATCGTGGAATAAGATGTAAGGAAAGAAAATAAACATGTAGGTCATGATGTAACACTCACCCCACCCAAACTGAGACCACCTCACCACCAATGAGGGAGCACTATTGTAATATATAAAAATTTTAATTATAAATATTTTAAGATTCTAATTATAAGTTTATTTATAAATTCATTTAAAGATTTCAAGTTTCATTTTTTTCAAGGACTGATATATATATATATATGATTGTCTCTATTCACATATAAATATGAGTGCATGCATGCATATGTTTCTAAGGAACCCAAGGATGTGTGTGTGTGTGTGTGTTATAGGTGAACTCAACACATATTTGCATATATCCAACTATATACAATCAATATAATATTAATTTTATTATAATTTCTATATAAAATAAACTACAATTAATTACTAATATATAGAAAATATTATATTGATTTATATTATTCTATAAATAATAACAATTAATAATAATATAATTTTATATAATATTAGTAGTATTATACATAAAAAAATATTAATAATTAAAAATTGTATTTAACTTTTATTAGTTATATTTTCATAAATATTTATAATTATATAAATGAATAAATATTTTATGGTGAATAAAAATGTATAGTTATATTTATAAATATTATTACTATATTGTATTTAAATACAAAATATTTTCAATACATTTTACTAATTATAGTAGATATAGAATTTTTAATTAATTTTCAAAAAAATCAATTCATTATTCATAATATTTAAATTATAATTATAAAAATTTATAAAAAATGAATATTTAAATATAATTTCGTTAATTATATTTGAATTACATTATTTATTGGTATTATAAATAATGAGAAATATATAAAAAATTAATATTATGAAAACATTCTATAAAATTATTTTTTTTAATTAAATTTCAAATTTTTAATTCATTAAATTAATTTAAAGATCTTATTTTCATTGTAATATAATTTTATATTGATAATTATATGTCTTGTAATAATATTCAATGATAATAGTTATTATTAATAATGTAATTCTAAATTATTATTATCATAGTCGATTTCATCATTACTTATCCTATTGTAAATTATTATTATGATCAATTATTTTCAACATTAATTATATTATTAAATTTTAATAATTAATTAATTTTTTAATAGTTACCCTTATGTAATAATCATCGCCTCAATTAGGAGTCATCTGATCCAAAAGTGGATAGAGGGAGACACCAATTTTGTGTATATATACAAACATAAACTTCACCAGATCCAACAACTAATAGCTCCAAAGAAGCCCCTTAAGGCTGCATGTCATGGCTCTCTGGATCCCCCCCCCCCACAAACAACATCATCTTGGAACTGGACTTGGTTTTGGATACCTCTCCCTTCCCATAATCTCATCTGTGTAAGGCATCCATTAAATCTATATAGATAGAAATAAAATTGATCATTCATTAAATGAAGAACACACAATTATATCAATAGTGATTCATGCATACATTGTCAATGGAAAGACGATTATACAATAGAAAAAAATATGAAATGGAATGCACAGGTCTAAATAAATATGTCTTTGAGTGGCTCAACCTACGATTTTCAAGTAACAAGATTTTAGAAATTATAAAATTAACTTATGATATTGGAATTAAAGTGTGTATTAGACATTTAAAATACCACCAAGAAAAAGGACCCATACATAATGCATAAAATGGTAAATCAAAGCAAAATATAGGCACATTTTTGTGGAATCGTATCCATGAACACACCTATAATAACAAATAACAACTAATTATCTCCTTTACCTCTATGTATGATGCCCTACACAACTCTCTACACTGATGTGAAAGACATGTCGAATACCAACTAGGTTTCCCAACACCCTCAAGATCTCCAGGTAGAGATAGGTGTATCATATGAAAAAATTATCCAGAGTGATCTAGAAATAATGTACATCTAATCAATCACAAAATGTACACTCATGCATATCTCTGTAATGTCACCTCACCTGCATCTTGATCAATAGGGCCGAAATGGGTGTCTAGCCAGGGCATTAGTAACATAGCACCTCTAAGGGTCCCTAGCACATCTAGTAATTGAAAGTTTGAATATATATATATATATATATATATAATTTAATCTCAACTATATATCATCGAACCTATAACAACATCTCCATTAACATGAAGACCCATTACTATAGAGATATCCTATAATGTAGTCATCATCTACCCCTGAGGCATATGAAATATATGCATCTATGGTATCTAATGCTCAACCAAAGAAGAAATGAATTAACCATAAATGGGTATATATATCCACATATGATCAACCTACAGAACTTGAACAGATGAAAATAATGGATGATATGCTCTGGTGGGCTCTCGTGGTGGAAGTGATGGGTCTTTTTGACTTTCAGTATCTTCTCTTCACCATTAGCCCATAAATGTTGTGATATGTGCTCACTCTATTCAGTATGAATACATGGATCCTTGGGGCCTAGATTTAGTTTGTAAGATTCCATTTATGTAAATGGATAAAGAAAATTTAAACATAAAAATCCTTTAAATAATATATACGTTTAGTGGATCAGAAATTAAGACAATGGAATTCTTAATCCGATAATCCTTCATACATGAAATGAAACAAAATCAACTCATAGTAAAAATAATCAATAATTACATGATAATGAACACTTAATTTAATCATTTTAAGGAAATTTTTTGTGATTATTCCCCTATTCCCTAAACTTTCCACATCATTTTTGAATCACTTTGTCCCAAGGCCAATACCTTTCATTCCTCATTCATATTGATTTTTATGAACTTTTCCACACAACCCTGATGGATTCATAATAGAAATTGGAATATGAATAGGGGAAACTAATATTTATATATCTCTAATTGGGATCCACTCTATGCAGTATCAATTTTGAAACACGTTGGGTCTATACACTGGATCGACATAACTCTCCCATCAGAGGTGAATATGAGAATGTGCTGCAAGTATATGCAAGAAAGGCATTTTGTAGGCTTGGAAGTAACCACATTCACATGTGTGGTTCTCAATTATAATGACCATCAACCAACCAAAAACACTGGTCAGTGGATCTTGGACCTTTTCAACTTTTACCCAACTTACCATCCTATGAAAATTGGGCACCTCGTATGATATGGCACAAGTTTCATTAACCTCAAGATCCATTATAAAACATATCAAGTATCAATGACCCTGCAATAGTTATTTCTCCACATCTTCTAATATCTTAACAAAATATTGGACACATCTATAAAATTTTTGAAAAAATACCAGTGATTGGTAATTTTCTAACCCCCTTGAAGAAGTCGTTGATGCATTCAAAAAAAAATTTAGTCATGTGCCCATATCTCTTCCCATTAGCAAATTCCAAAGACCATTTTTTGCTTTGGTATGTTCATCATGTACTTATATAAATCCTCATTTATTTCTCTTATTTATTCCATTATTTGAAGGAAACCCTATTTTCATGGTTTGTATGTTTTAAAGGAATGTAAAAAACATTTAAAAATTTCCATTTGAAAAAAAATAAGCAGAATTATCAAATGCATAGAAAATGTAATTCAATAACTAATTTGATGATTTTTTTCTTCAAATTTTCATCAATGAATTTTTTATTGAAAATGTTTGGAAAAATGTCTCATATTGTAATGATGGTAGGAATTGTGGGGGAAGTAGTCGACTAATATCCTCAATATTCGCAGCTTCTTTGATAGTGTTATGATTATATGAAATATAAAAAATCTCATGCATATCAGTGACATGAACACACAGAAAAGAAAGAGACTACCACCATGAGTCCAGATTCTCCTTCTCTACTATCACTAATTCTAGTGGCTAGAGACATTTATTTCCATCCTCAGTGGAAGTAATCAAGAGAACCTCATTATAATTCCCATATAGAAAAGTTTCATACACTTGTATAAATTATTAGTAGTGAGGGAATGCTCTAAAACAAAGAAGGAATGCAAAGAATATCTGATTAAATTATATTTTTTCTACAAAGATGTGATTTTTTACTACATGATCCACTGTTTGAAATTGGTAAACGACCTAACTATTTTTGACCAATTGCTTGATCCAATAATTAAGCACTTGAAATGATGTTCCCCAATCACCATACACCTTATCAATAGCATTCTTCTTTTCAATACACACCTTATTGTATGATATTTTATATCCCTACTCACTATCCATGCATTCATATATTAACTCAACCCAAACATACTAATCAAATCTAATCAAACAAATAATAAAAGATCATATTAATGTCATTTCAATGTTTCTATGATCTTGGGTCTGAATTGGATTCAAAAAATTGTGCCATCCTATTTGTTTTTAAATTTACAAAAAGTAGAATTTCTATCAAGGTTACCTTGTAATCACATCGTGAATATGTCACAAAACTATTGATATTTTATAGAAAATTCCAATCTTTTATACTCATCTACAAGATAATTTTAATGTCTCTTCACATGGTAATTATTTATAATTGTTTGAAATGCCCATTTTCTATAAAATTGTCTTCCAATAGATAATTCATCATCAATCCTTCCAAAATTTATTTTTTGGAAAATATTTGGAAAATAAGTTATTAGTTTCACTACATTGCAATCAAACATATCTAACACTAATGTAATATCATGTGATGTTTGCACTATCCATGCATATTTCATTTTTGGGATCATTTCCTGGCATCAACTCATCTTCCATATGAGAAACTTCCTCATCATCCAAATGAAATTCATAGGAAACATTTATCGCTATCAAATTTGTATGAGCTGTAAAAAAAAGTTGTAGGAACATCTAAATATACTATCATCTGAAAGCTCTGATATTATCTACATTTATATTCTTTACCTGATCTACCTTAAACAACTGAATCGTATGTAAACATATACCCCTCAACAAATCCACTATCTTCTAAATTTTTTATTTGAGTGGTATCTTCAAGTTTACTAACATAGATATACAATTATATCACACTAAGACATCCATGCTCTAGATATGTATCATAAAAGAGCCTCATATCTTCACCATTGACCAAATGATGATGCATGTAAAATAGATTATCTTGATTCTAAGGAAATCTAAAAAAATATGATCTACATTGATTCCAAACAGGATTCAAGGGATCATGAATTTTATTATTAATTTTGTTCATCATATCATATCCAATAAGATTTAAAAACTTGCAGGGCCACCAATATATGATATCCCATTCTCATCACCTACTATTTCAAATCCATGATATAAAAAAACATGCAACTATTTGACCATATTTCTGAAACTATTAGTTGAAATTAAATTTTATGTTAAATATATACACCAAAATTTCATCAAATAAATCTAAAATAATCAGACCTTAAATATTATTATTTCAATTACAATTCCTCTAATCATAGTTATATATTAATATATTAATTAACAAGAAAAAATATTTTATTTACAATTCAATAATATATTAATAAATATACATATGTTTATTTTATATAATGAAATAATATATATATATATACTATACAATACAATAATGAATAATTTAAAGCTACATAAATATAAAAATTTTAATATTTATTATTTAAATTAAAATTAAAATTAAATATCATTTTTCAAAATATTTAATTTATTAATTTGATAAAAAAATTATTAATTGAAATTAAATACAAAACATTTAATTTAGGTAACATAAAATATTCACTTAATGTTAACTTAATAATTAATTTATATTTTTTACAATTAAATAATATATTATTTCCAAAACTACCAATTAATTGAAAAATAAATGATTTTATACTATTTACTTCAAAATGCGCATGTTACTAGAGTGGTCGAGGAACGCATGACTATTTTAGAGTGAATCTATTCCAAAACAACCCAAAAATCCATTTTAGGGATTGGATTTGTGAAGGTCCCCTCCATCGTGAATGTTTTTGACTTGCAGAGGTCCAAACTATGCAAAGGGTTAATAATATCTTCTATATAGTGTAAATACTGAGTCATGGATCCCCATTTCACAACCATGTAGAGGGTTGATAGTAACATTCTTGTAGCGTCCTTCAGGTTTGCAGAGCCCTGCCGATTCACAAAGATCATAAAGATTTTCAAAATGATATGACCATCGAGAAACCAACACCCCCAAAAATACTAGGCATATAAATACCGCCTTAAGCCCAAATTTCTAGGGGACATAACCTTTCAACTTATGAGAAAAGATTTGATTTAATGATACTCCTGAGCTCTACAAGTGAAAAGGATGATGTTTCTCCCAAGGAAACCATCATTAGAAGACCACCTATCATGGGTTCTTGGGAACCTTATCCCATATTAGAGATTATTTTCATGAAGTTTCATGAACATAGTGGAAGAATAAACTCATTTACATCATTTGAGGTTTTATGAGGAACTTATCCTTTGTGAAACTAACCTCATGGGAACCAATAATTTACCCCAAGGCAAGTCCAATTAGTTTTATGAATAATAATCCTTCACAATACACTTGGCCTCCATAAAGAACCATTTTTTGTGATGTAACTCCTTCATACCACTCCATGGTACCCCCTTTTAGCTGATTGTATTTCATGAAAGTTGAGTGCCCAGGGTCACCATACTAAATCAAGACCAGTTCACCTAAACCCTGAGTCCTTGTGTGATCGGTTCTGGCCACTCCTATGTCTTCCCAATTCAATCCAAGTTTAGTCTAGGCACCCATACTACCAATTTCTTCTAAGAATAGGTACCCTAATGTCAATAACTTTTAAGAATAGTCACCGTAATGATAGGCCTCCTTATGGACACTCCTCCACTACACTGTTTTTTCATGTTTTTCCTCGAGGCACTTGAGAAGTTGTCTTATAATCCCTAGAGGTGTCATCTTCAAGGGAAACTAATCACCTGTCATGGTTTAGGGTACTTATACCAGATATTCCTCTCACCTTGAAATTTTACCTCTTAAAGAGTGATCCCTCTCATGCCTGAGTTGTATGACATAAAAATTCCTAGCACCACGTCTTAGTCATATGACATTAAATTGTACGATAATGTCCTTAGCACATGACATAAAGTTTTATCCTTAACCTATCTGATGATCATAAGATGAACCATGTATAAATCACATGGGATAACCCCACACCTCTTACCCTGTATGATAAATATATAATTCCCCATGTACAACCATCAAGGGATTCCACCTCCCCACCCCCCCCCCATGGGATGAAACTCTACAATTGAGGATAAAAATCCCACACCTGGGAAGATTCAATGCATATGCCCCACACCATCCTTCCTCACCAGGGGATGAGACACCCACAATGGAAAAATTTCATGCTTAATCCCCAAATTTACCTCTCTTTAGTTGGGATGAAATCCCCACTTAGGGTATCTTCTATACGTAAGCCCCACACTATCCCCCATCAATTCTCCTTATGCAACACGATCATCCTTAACACACAACGTTAAACTACATGGACTAATTTTGTCACATGACCTTAAAATGTGGAATTGAACTTCATGGTTTTTTATCCCTATATCCTAAATAAGTTATATAGGATTCCTCCCTGAGGTCCAATCCTAACATCATCCCAAGTGTGAAATCTTACCTCCTAGGGACAAACCCGAACAATTTTTCTCAATAGGACATTCTGATCCATCTCCATAATATGTTAAACACATTCCTTAATCCATCTTAATAGGACATTCAGATCCTTCATCCTAATTTGAAGACTTCCCTCCTAGGGAAACACCCCAATGATCCATATTAATAGGTCACTGTGATCTATCTCTACAATACGTTAAACTCTCACCTTGAACCATCTCAACAATAAATTCTAATATATCCCCACAAGTAATTAAACTCATGACTTTAACTATCTTTATAGGTCATTCTTATTTTTCCTTAACATTTGTTAAACCTACACCCAACCTGTCCCCATAAGACTTTAACCCAGTTTCTATCTCCCCAAGATATTAAATTCATGCCCTGGTCTCGAATTCCCACCCCATGAAATAAAAATGGGATCCATGAGTTAAAAATCCTTGGAATATCTATTAACATGTCATCAATTACCTCTTTACCGACATGGGATTCATTGGGTTTCATGCCTAAGATGATGTAAATGATGTTCCCTCTAAAATATGAATAATTAATAGGTACCCATTAAACCCAATGTCTCAACATGACCAGGTTTTCCCAACGTGACTAATCCCCTTAACCAAAGGTTTTTTCCCTATCAATACTAAATCGTCACAATTAACTGATGTATGTATTGAGATGGAAGAGGGAATGAGTTCCATGGAGAAGACTTAATCTATAAGGGAGACCTGAACTAGGAGACGAGCTTCAAGGATGAATCCATGGAAGGATGAACCAATATCCCATTATTATGTTGAGATCAACTAGAAAACATTGTTGATGAAAGTTATAAAAGTCATCCTCCTTTGTAAAGTGGTAATAAGAGGAAAAATAAGCAGTGTGTGATGTACTGTCATCCCCAACAAAAGTTTCAGAAATATAAAATAGTAAACCTATCATGAAACACTTTTCCTTAACCATGGGGACTAGTATCATTCAAGGAATCTACAAACTTACATGTCACTAGATTTAGAAATTTAGTTCCATTTCCCAGTAAGAAAATAGTGGGTGCAGCATGAAACTCACCTGTGAACTATGGCAGTTAACATTGGCATCATCGGTCTGCGACATCACCAATGTGGATCTTTCTCCACTTCAGGAATCTTGGATGACATTGGGGCACATGGTATCACCTTTTTTATACTTTTACTGAATATTGAAACCATAAATCTTAATTAATCAATCCCCATGAATCTATAAACCTTTCAATCATAGGAGATGGGGTATGAGGGACCTTGATGTGGTGATCCCATATAACTATACTTATACCATGTATTCCACTTTGTCTTCTACTAATGGCCACCAACAACCTATCTCACCCAATAATATCATCTAGAATATGGTGATTGATAAAATGGTGTACTGATATGAGTAGGAGGGGTCATTATACCTAGGTATATGGCCCACTAGAACATGGAGGTATTGACTCCTTATCAACACCACCACCCTCAAGGGCAGCACCGTGGGAAACTTCTCCTTTACAATAATGATATTATTTGGGAGTCTCACCCCAGAATTATTAAATGAAATTATCCCCTATTCTAAGGAGTTTGGGGATGTTTGATTCATACAGGTATAAACTACCACTTGGGATCCTTCAAGGAGGTCTCCCACGATACCTCATCAACACAAGCACTGACTCATCCCATAGGCTGAAGAACGGGTTGACTTCACCCCCGCTCCATCGACCCCGGTCCAGAACAATCAACACTAATATCAGGGGTGGGACCAAGAAACCAACCAACAAGAGGAATATCTTATATATTTTGTGTCCCCTACCATTACTAGTGTGTCTTATAGATCCCTACAATAGGTGAACAAGGATCCATCATTTCCCAATTGGGATCGAGACCCCAACCGCCTCATAGGTAGGTTGGGTTGACTATCTCAGTCACTGGCCCCACCGAAATCTATTATGGGCCATCCTGTGACAAGGAGAATTAGTGCAGAGGTCATTTCCACACCAGAACCATCCAATATGGTGGTCCTCCTCATTCTCCTACTATTCAACATGGAGGTCCTCCCTATGTTCCCACCTATCAGTGTGGAGGACCTCCCCACACCACCACCAGTCAACACATAGGTCCTCCCCATGCCACTACCAACCTGTGTGGAGGTCCTCCCCACTCCATAAACAACCAGTAGAGAGCCCCCCGCCCCTCCACATCTCCATATATCATCATAGAGTTCCTCCTTATACACTCACCGATCAAAGCAAAGGTCTTCACTACACTACCACCAACTAACACAGAAGTGCACCATGTGTCGAATACATACCCTACCCCGAATAACCATCTCGAGCAAGAGTGAGAACACCATACTCTAAATAAATCCCCTAGGTAAAACTATATATTCATTTACCTCTTATATTTTGAGAAAATAGAAGAATTGATGATGGTACCTTCTGTCTAGCTACCAAGGTATGGGGTAGATTCCCAATGATTAAGGCTTACCATTTCAAAAGTTTAGGTCTATAATATCCCTATATACCACTATAAATACCTACTAGTGTAGGATGTCCGGACCCCCTTCTGCGGAATCATTATACCACGGTAACTTTCATTGCTAGTTTCCCTCCTCTCTACCTATACATAGGAAGTCTGAGAGATGTTAGTTTCTTGGTTTATGCCCTCAAACGGTGGGCATTCCACTGAGAAATGGATGGAAACCAATGCTCTCCCTCATGATCTAGTGGTGAGAACCCTATCCTATATTGACATGGTCCTAAAGCTGGCCCCATCCAAAAGAGATGTCCCAAAATATAGTGACCATTTGACTTACGTAGAACTCCCTCATCTGTTAGAGTAGTCGTAGAGTAGGTTTACATTAGTGTGTCCACCCATATCTCTAACTATGGAAATTTTATCTTGGGGTGACTAAGAGAATGACACTTCCTCTAAGAAAGAGGGCATGTGGGAGGTTATGGTCGCTGACCAGCTATCAGTGGTGTTTTGGACACCTACGGATTTAGACTTTGAGATTATATATTCCATTACCAAGTACTAGGTAGTGTTTCCCCCATATATTATCTAGTAGATACTTCACTACCTCAAATATAGTTTATTAGCCTACTTGGGAAAGAAAAAAAGTGTCAATTCCATAAACCAATAGTGTAGAAAGGATGAGATTACAGTGCTCCTGGTAGCACAACACCATGACGTATATTGCTACCATTAGAATCTTCAAAAAACCTATATAAAAATCCTAATTTTACACTAATGAGTTATTGAATAATCATATATACACATACTTATCATAGTTTGGTGATTGTATGATGCTCTCCATTTTATCCCTATCTTATAACAATCTGGACTATCCATAGACAATGGAAGTTCCCCTCCAACAATTTCCATGGTGAATATAATTGTCAATTACCTTTTAAAGGATCAAAGTAATAAGACCATCGACACAATTCATGACATGAAAATCCTCCTCATGGGGTGACATGGTACCAGAAAAACCCTCTGGCAAGCATCCTCACTTATCTGCATAAGTAGGATCTCAGACTCAGAAGTCCCTAAAATGAGGCATTTTTGCCTACTATCCATCATCTCAATAAGGGATAGGTACATGTATAACCTTAAAAATTATTTTTTTTTTGCACAATAATAATATACATAACCCATTATAGCCGCCTTGCTCAAACATCTTGAGGAATAAAAAATGTTCATTGTCAACCTCTTTGTTAAGCACTACCAAGATTATGGAAATTATATAAGTGACCCTATCTCTCCTCTAGAGGAGAATTTTGTCATCCTTGGTCATATACCATCTTTATAGATTGGTAGTCCTTTGAATCTACTCAACACATGAGCTGGGTGATATGGAAAGGGATAGAGTTATGAGTCCCTGACCCCGCCTGAGCAGCACGATTACCTGCCTCAGGATCAAGGCTATGTTGTTCCCCGAGTCGATGAGCCAATCAATGAATTTGTATCCAAATAACCACACCAATATGACCTTATATCTACTCTCGTTTCTCTCATCAAATCCATAGAAACATGACAGGTGTAAATCCCACCTGATGGAAAGTCGTACCTAGTGTGGGTGGACAATGTCCAACGACCCCAAGTGTTTGGAAATCCTTGTTTAACCACATTCAATGGTATGGGTGACTTGATGTAGTACCTGAACTACTTTACATCAAGGTGTGGACCTATGTTGGTAACCCTAGAACAGCAAGAGACTGCCAAGATCTGATGCTTTGTTCAAACACTGAAAAGACCTTTGTTTTTCTGGTATAGCAAATTTCCCATAGGGTTCATTTCCATTTGGGAGGATCTTTAATGATAGTTCCTCTACTATTTCATTTTGAGAACACACAATAAAAGTATATATGAAATCTTCAAGTGAAAACAAAGGCTTTATCAGCAATTCACGTACTTTTTCACCTGGTGGAAAGGACTCATGTATTCACTTGACAAGACTCTATCCCTAGAACACCTACTTACAGTGTGTGTCCTGACCAAGCGTAGCCTCACCCAGCACAAAAACTCCATGAACCACCTCCCCATGCAATGACTCTTAGATAAGAAAATTAGGATCTAACCCTAGTCAAGGTCAGGCTCCTAGAATTCCATTCCTAGACAGAGTAAACCCAACCTATTCCTTCAGGTATTAATAGGTCCCATGTTATTTCATCAATGAACTGGAGAATAGAATCCTAAAATTTACAAATTGTAATAGCCCCAAGATGTTGGACTCACTGGCCTCCCTAATCATTTCATGTATCATATGATCCTCAAAAATTCCATCAAGGAATGATTAATTTCCAATGCTTGGTTCGATTACCATGTGGACTATGGATTAGTCATGTTGGTAGATGTTCTATACAGGTGAAACATGTCTCCATCGGCCCCGATAGAGGAATGTAATGCTCTGGTAAGTGGAAATAGGACCCCAGTCATAGGACACATTAATATGATGACTGGTTAGATCACAAGGCAGTCGCGTGCACCCATTGTATCAGTTGTGATTGTTTGAGAAATCTAGAACCTCATGTGGTTGCTGCACCCCCTCTGGCCACTGCCTTTACATCTAAATTGATGCCTTCTAGGTCTCATATGAAATGGTGCCAATGGTGAAAGGAAAATAATTTCCCCCACTGGTGACTAATCAATCTCTCACTCTTAGTGATTTCATGCCTCCTGAGTTAGGATATCCTCCTAAGGCCACCCATCCATGGAATACACCACTAATGATGAGTAAGAGTATGCCTCTATTAACATTGTTGAGCTAGTAGACCACTTCATGACACCCTATAGTGAGGAATTTTATGCAAACTCCTTGGTTACCTCCGGATGACACCGTCAAAGAAAAGGTTGAGGAAACTTGATCCACCAGAATTATCTTTTTCATGATTCAAACCAGGTCATTAATGCAACTGAGACAAGGTAGAAGGTTTTTTATAGAGCTCATCAAGAACTGTCCCCCTATTATACTTCATCAGGTATGCCTCTACAATCGACCATGTTAATTGACTGAGCCTCTAATTCATGACCTCACCATGATCATATGCATCTAGCCAGAGCCCAACCTCATCCAATATATGGTAAGACAAAAGTTGTTTCAAGTATTCCAACTAGTCCGTAGTAGAATATATCCAGCAATAGTCATACCCTATTAGTTAATCCATCAACATTTGTATCATCCCCTTATAAGAATCAATCCTCTATGGAAACAAAATATACCCTTGGGGTGAAAGTACGAAGTATTCAAGCACCTTGACATCATACTCGTGAAAATTTCATTCCTCGAGTCCTTCTTCTTATAAAAATAAATTCTCAAGGATCTTAAAGATGCTTTTAAAATCCCTCTCTAGTTCAAATAAGATGTAGCTACTGATGAGGTATATTATACAGAGGAGGTTGAGAAAGAGGAATTATAATCCACTATCTCATTTTCTAGGGATGAAGAGGGGTTAATACTATTGGGGAACATATGCCCTTTGTACATCATAGGCTAGTTTGATGGTGTGGAAATTCACCGCTACCTATTGGATATTGGTTTTGAGATCAACCGCATCCCAACACAGACACTCCATAATCATGGACTAACAAAATCATATTTGACTCCCTCCAACTTGATGATTTAGGGGTATGATAAGAGCGAGTAGACACTACAAGAAATTTTTTGGCTGAAGACCCAATTTGGTGGACTATTATCATGAACTAAATTCATTGTACTCTTTTAGGTTAGCGCCTAAAATTTTTAGCTGGTCAGACCTTAGTTTAATTTTCATGTAGTAGTTCCCTACTCATATCATCAGTGCCTCATGTACTCCCATAATAGTCAAGTAGGGGTACTCTAGGGTCATGAATCCCTCTTTGACTCTTATAAAGACTTTTATCTAAACTAGATCTACAATAATTAGAAAGAAAATTAGATTCATGTTGATATGTTTGAGAACATAAATTCACATAATGTTTTGAAATCCATGATGTTCAATTCATGGAAACACTTGAATGATAGTTTTTTTCATCCTAACTCATCAGTTAGAGGTCATGATGCTGCACATGGGGGTATGTTTATTTTTTCTAAGAAAAAGGGTTTCAACATCCTTATGTAGAAGGATCAACTACAGATTACTTCATACTCTTACACTAAACATACCCAACTGATACCAGAATTCCCTACTCCTTTAGAGTAAAACACGTTCACCATATGACCAACAATTCATGAAATTACCACTTATTCTACAAAAATTGATGATTCGATGGAAGAAAAATTTACACCATTGTTTTTACATAATTAATGGACCTCCTAGTTAGATTTGGGAAGAAATTGGCTCGACAACTTCTGTTTCCATAGTTCCAGTGGGGCAGGAACCCCTCGTGAAGGATTCCTTGTATGCCATAGTAGACACCAATTCTTCCCCTGAGTTTACTGGACTTGGATAGCTTCCTCCTCCCACTAATTCACATGTGTCAGATGATGAATAAAATTTATAACATCCCCCTCCCTTATTTGAATAAATTTTTCCACCATTGTTGATGAAATTTCCATGGTGAACCTTGGTATCAAGGAAGATCTAAGGCTTATGCTAATAGGTTCAGCCATAACTATGGAAGTGATGGAGTAGTATGCGGACTTCATGAAATAGAACCTTGATGTATTTTCATGGATCTATGAGTAGATGGACGGACTTGACCATTAGGTCTTCATTCACCATCTTGGCCACTTAGTGAGTCACTGTGGGTTCAAACAACCTGCTAGAAAGATGCACACTTCTCATGGTGTTACAGCCAAGGATGAAGTTAGAAATATTATCAAATTCAACTTTGTCAGGGAATTCCAATACCGCAGATGGATAGACAACATCATCCCTATGTAAAAGAAAAATGGGCAGATCTGATACCGCATTATCTTTTGGGACCTCAACTTCCATTTTACAAAGGTTTATTTTCCCCTTCTGGTGACAAAATTATTGATCGATGTTTCCATAGGGTTCTGGGTTCATGAATAGATATTCTGGGTAAAATCAGAACTAGATGAACCCCAAGGATGAGGATTACACTAACTCCAAGGCACCTCAAGGGACTTTTTACTATCATGTGATGCCCTTCAGCTTGAAGAATTAAGGATCCACTTATCAGAGGTCCATAGACGAAAAAATAAAGACAATTATAAATATTTTTTTGGAATACGAAATGGATGATTTGGTGGGAAAATATCTCCAATGTTGGGACCATCTCAAAGACCTTGAGAAAGTTTTTTTCTTCCTCTGTTCCTAGCACTTGATGATGATTCCATTGTAGTGCGTATTTGGGGATACCTCTAGTACATTCCTTGCCTTCGTCACAAGATATGTAGTCATTGAGATTGACCCAAATAATATCATGTCCATTAATTAGATTCCTCCCCTAAGTAATCTATGGGAGTTTTGGGGCCTCTAGGTTCACTTATCCTACATACACTGATTTATAAAAAATATGGCCAATAAGTGTAATTTCTTCTCAAGGTTCATGAAGAAAGGATATTTTTACAAGATTGATGAGGAATTATTGACCATGTTTGAGGATATCAATTAGTGCCAACTACAACCTTCAGTTCTAATGCCACTCATTTTAGGGAATTCATTGAACCTTTATGTAGCCACCACAAAATGGTACCTACGTGGACTTCTATCCTAGGAAAACAATGTGGGAATATAAAAGAACCTACACTATATTTGTCATGTGCTCTTCAACATGGAGACCAGATACTCCCATATCTATAAGAGCTGCCTCACACTAGTTTTTTCAATGCAGAAGTTGTGCCACTATTTTCAGCATTACGAGATAAATATGGTGTTATGAGTGGACCAATTTAAGTATATTCTCAACCACCCCATATTGATGGGATTATTGGAATATAGGGATTTAATCATAAAGAAGTTCAACATCAGGTTCTTCCTGTAAAAGGACATCAAAGGGTGGGCAATTACAGATTTCCTAGACACACATATGTCCCCTAAAGAACCTCCCCTATATGTTAATTTCCTAAATGATTATATCCTATCAGTGAATTAGGATATTCCATGTTGGAAGATGAATTTTGATGGTGCCTTCTTGACCCTGGTCAGAAGAAATCTCAACAATCCTGATCCTAATAGAGTAGGCATAGGGATCATCTTCATCACTCAAGCACAGGTTGTTCTTCCATGCTCATTCCCACTGTCAGATGGATTCACTGATAATGAGATAGGGTATGAACTCATTACTATTCATGAGTTAACCCTAGAGATTGATGTACCACAATTTCATGTGAAGGGAGACTCTAAGTTAGTTATCAAATAGATCAATGGTGACTACATCATCATCAAGAAAGAGCTCATGCCCCCTCCTAGAGCGTACTCATCAACTAATGTCCTAGTTTCTTCCCCATCTATAAGTAACTCATGTCCCTTGGTCACAGAATTATCAAGATCATGAATTTTTTAGTCTGGATGTATCTCTCATAAAACCCGAACAAGATGGTATTATCATTCATTTGGCACGATGGAGGGTCATCACCCCCACCATTACAGACGATGATAACCAACAGGTAAACCAAGTGGATTCTGATACTTTTATGCATTTACCCATAGATTACCCTATAGTATAAGAAATTACCAATTAGATAACTCTCTTTTTCCAATATCTTCCATGTGGCATTATCCATCAAAACTGAGCCGAGTGTGAATGTATCAGTTTGCATGCAATACAGTTTACCCTCCAGAGTGGGTCAAACCACGACCAACCATCTATAGGAATGGGTTTGATGGAACTATACTATATTACATTTAGGGATAAAGATAACATAGGTTATAAAACATTTCTATGCCAGTTTATTTGGTGACCATCAGGAGGGATTAAATCTCTCCCACCAAATTTGGAGGTTGGGATACTTTTGGCCCACTATGGTCCATGACTGCATCAAGTTTTTCAAGAGGTTTCATGCTTTCCAGATCCATTACAACTTTGTGAATCGACCACCAGAGATTATCCATACCACCATGTATTATTATCCCTTTATAGTATGGGGACTCGATGTTGTTGGATAGTACCCTCCAAAAATTGATTGCTGGTGTAGGTTCCTCTTTACCACAACAGAATTCTTCTCCAAATAGATAGAAGTAGTTCCCATTAAAGAAGTAAAATCCTAATCCATGATTGAGTTCATGATCTCCAACATAATCCATTTATTTTTCATTTCTTATGATATTTTCACCGAAAATTGAACCAAATTCTATGATTTTGAGATGAATAAATTATGTGCCAAGTACTATATCTAGTCTATCTATACTTCTCACTACCATGAGTAAGAAAATGCACAGATTGAGGCATTCAACAAAATCCTCTATAAAATAATACTAAAAATGGTGGGTTATGAAAATAATAGTTGGTTGTACAAGCTCCCCAACACCATCTGGTCCTATAGGATGATGAATTAGAATTCCACCCAAGTGACCCCATACTCCCTAGTGTATGGAACAACGGTGGTCTTTTCTATCTAGATTCATTTATCATTTCTCCAAAAATATATTTATAACTAGAAGAAACTAGATAGAATGGAATATTTCAATCTATATAAGTTAGATAACAATGAATAAAATAGGCTCTAGACCATACACAATCTATAGAGGCACCAGAATAGGGTAGGTAGAGTGTTAAACAAAAAGGTTCACCTTCACTCCTTTCTTCAGGGTGACAGGGTATTCTCTCTTAGAATGTTTATGATACCTAGAAAAAAATCAAATAAAGTGGGATCCCAAATGTGAATAAACTTACATCATCCATAAGAACTATTTTAATAGATCATAATCTTTGATCACCACGGTAGAGACTATATCACTCCTCTCCTCAAAGTCAATTTTCTCAAGTAGTACTTCATGTGAGGATCCCCTTTGGTTTATGAAATGGAACCTTAGACTATTTTCAATGGTCCAGGTATTACGGCATTAAACTATTTTCAAATGAGGCCAATATTTATGAAATTAAACAAATAGCATACCCACATGCCAAGAAGTATAATCTTAAACTATTTTTAATTGGTCAAATCTATGTCACCTTAAACTATAGTAACATTGGTCCAAACTCGAGGACCATAAAATAGGATTCACTATCCCGTCATTATGAACTTAAAATATTTTTTCCCCTATAGACCGATTATTATGGATTTAAACTAACAACAACCATAGTAGTTGTGAAACTTTAAACTGTAAATCTTGATATCCTTAGCACACAATGTTAAAATATGATCTTAACACATATAAAATTGGGTTACCTCATATGAAAAGTATGGGAAGATCCAAAAATTCCTACCTTGTTTACAACTAGTATGCCTCATACAAAAACTGTGGGATGAACAAAAAACATTACCCCAACTTGAAAACGGGATGCATCATATGATATGAGATGAACCAAAATGAATGTCCTCAGTATACAATATTAAACTATGGACTTACCACATTTTGTAAGAATAGGTTTCCCCACGGAAATTGTGGGATTCCTCAATTCCCTAATCAAAGAGGATTTCCCCAGTTCTAGTGTGTTATTATATCAAGCCACCTTCTATAACTACATGTGGCTCAATTCCCATTCTGATGGGATATGTAGAAACACCCAAACTTCCCGTCCTTAGAACCAAACATAAATTTATCAACCCTATAGTCCCTTGGGCCCATTTATGGTCAAATCATTACAAACTTAAACTATGTGTTGTTTTTATGAAGGTATTTATGTGGTTTAGAGCCTCCATGGATCCTTTCACTTTGGGTTTTATGCCTTATGTGACACACAAATACACTTGATACAAACACATTCCAAGTCTAAGAATCATGTATTTAAACTATTTTTGGCCATTATACTATTCCAATAATTATGAACTTAAATTATGTTCCATTTTTTTAATGTTATTTATGTGGTATATGGGATTTTATGCCTCTTTGGTTCCATGAAAATTCCCACAAAATGAATTTTTCTCTAGTCTGGTCATCATGACTTCAAATTGTTCACCAATAGTCCAAGCAACATGAATTTAAAAAAAATCAATGGTCTAGTCTATATGACCTTAAACTATGTGCAACTAGCTTCAAGATTACTCCATGTGGTGCAAGTTAACCTTGTCTCATTTTATGCTAGTTTTTAACTCTTTTTCACCATAAGAAAATCCTTGAAGCACTAACCTTTATAGTCTGAGTTATATGACATTAAACTAGGAAAACCATGGTCCAAGCATTATTACCCTAAAATAGGTGCATTCTCCCATAATTTTCATGCTTTTCCTCATCCTTAGTGATTCAGAAATCCTTTGCATCCACCTCTATCTAGAACTATGTATGTATTGATTACCATTTCTATGGGATACATAGTGATTCCTATATTCTCTATCTCAGGGAAAAACTATAGACTCACCTCAAAAACGTCTATTACCCATGGTTCTATCACCTCAAAATGTACCATGGGCATCCTATTCATTAATAAGCACCATTAATTTTCCTCACCCCAATAGTAGGTTGAGATTCCCTTATAACCCAACATGGGGAAGAAGAGAATGGGTAGTTTGAAGCACAAGCTCTGCCAACGTCCTTAGCACATGACGTTAAACTACATCCCTACCCTTTATAAAACTAGGATTCCTCTTAATGTGTGATGATTTTTCCCTTATCAAACTGGGAAGCCCCATAGGATAAATATTGGATAAAAAAACAACCTCCTCAATACATGATGATAAATTTTAGGCTTACCTTGTATCAGATTGGGAATCCTCATATCGTACAATGAGATAATTTAGCATCCTCATTCAAGAGGATATCCCATACCAATTTCGGTCTACTATCATGCCACCTTCTAAAACAATATGCATATTAATTATAATTCTCTTGGGATACTTATTTACATGTGGATATTTTATCCTAAACCCAAACCTTTTCATCGAATCAATGTGGGGTCCTCTCTTCCCCAATGACATGGGGTCGACCTGAGGTGTGGTTTGACATGTATTTTTGTAACTAAGGGTTCATTTTTTCCACCTTTCACATTGGGTTGTCACTCATTCGTGCCATGCATGCCCCATTATGGAAACTTTTTCTGCCATTTTTTCAATTATACGTGACCTTAAACAAGAAACCACCACTACAATCTAATATCTATTAATCTAAACTTTTAGCATCTGTAGTTTGAGTTTCATGACATTAAACTGCAAATCATAATGTCCTCAATGCATGAAATTAAACTATAGCCTTACCCAATTCAAAAAATATATGATGACTCACACAATGAGCATGGGATGGTGGAAAATTTCGTCATCACATGATGATAAATTATGATCTAACCCCATATAATGTTGGGATACCACATGTTATAAGTATGGGATGACCAAAAAACCTTACCCTATATAAAATTTGGATGCCTCATTGTGAGAGATAGTTTGATTTCCTTGTCAGAGAGTGTTGGAATTGGTGCCCTAGAACCAACTTCTATTTACTTTACAACAATCTTTATTCATAGTTCTGAATATTAATAAACTCTTTATCACATCATCATTATGATTATTCAAAGAATAGTTTGTGATAATGTCCTGAGAGTAGTTGTCACGGTAACGATCATAGTTATTCCCCTCTATGATGGGAACTCAGAAGTGCTATGACACTATTCTTAAATAAATGTTCTACATTGATATGATATCATTTGAGGGATAAAAATGATACATGATATTAGGGGTGGATAATCATACGGTTGTGAGGAAGCTTCTCATGGTGTACACCCTTGGTAATATCCAGTGTAGGATATTATGAGAATGAGATTCACCAGTATAAAATCCACATTTATATTTTTCATTGTATATTTCTATCTATGAACATGTGTATTGATCCTTGTACTTTTATATTATTATTAATTAGTACTATAAGTTTCATAATTTGATGTATTTATGAAAATTGTGATGACATATATTCATAGTGAGGTAGAATATGTTGGGTGTGTCACTAGTAATATTTCATTAATGAATAATGAGAGAAAGGATTTTTCCCTTCTATTATTTAATGGAATTTGATATCTTAGGCCCTTTATGGAAATGATATAGCCTAAATAAATCCATAGCCATGGTGTTCAATAGGGAAGTTTAATTTCAAGGTAGTCAATGAAAGAAACATTGAGCACAAAGGTTGATGTCACTAGTATGCAACCTACTTGATTAGAGATACCGTTATTAAGGGATTATCCTACACAGTAAGCATCCATATGAGGTATCATGTCATTATGACGTAAAATTATTTCTCTATGGGTGCCTTATCATGTTTCGAGACTCTAACCTTAGACCTTAGGCTGCTTTTCCTAAAGACACTAAGAAAGAGTCCTAGAGGGTCACACACTAAGTGTATCCAGAATCTATGTTAAATAACATAATATTATTTATTATTTAACAAGTTCAATAAATATCATTTCTGGGTGTGATTTAATAATTATTCATATTTTATTGATCCCCTATACAAATTTATTTTCTATTTAATGAATATAATATTTATATATTTATTAGAGAATAATGCAGTGACATTTTTTAATAAATATATAGACTTTATTCAAGGCCTAATAAATATGATGGAGGAATGGAAGAATGAGTTTTAAGTCTTATGATAAACAATAATACAGAATATTATTTAATTAATTAATATTAAATGTAATTCTAAATTTAAGTGCATGTCAAGAAATAATATTATTATTATTATTATTATACCTGGGATTCCATAGTGATTAAATAAATAATTAAGGGCAGTTGTGAAATTATTTTATTTTAACCAAAGATATATATAAACCTAATTATATTATTTTCTCTAAAGTCAATTCATTTTTTTGTGTTGTGCACAATAGATTTGGATAATCCTCTCAAACTCTGGAGAGATCCCTTCTCCAAGAACACTCCTAAGAATAGAGAGTGATCTTCCTCTACTAGATCAAGGAGAATGCTTCAAAAGCCATTCTCATGGAGATCAAAGTTAGATGATGATAGAAAATGATTCTTCCATGCTAGCACCCTGATATTCCTTCAACGATGTCCAAATATTCATAGAACATGTTTGGATCATCGCTAGATGGAAACTACACTTGATTCCTTCAACGCAACGATGGTGAAATGAAAATCTATTTCCAAATTCATGGATGATGAAAGAATTCCATCAAGGTAATTCTTAATTAGTTAAATTGATTATAAATAATATGTAATGATACTACCCTTGTTTCCAAAATGATTTATGTTTTCTTTTTTCTTTGATTCAATTTTGTTGATCATGACGTTTATCATGGGGTAATTCATGGATTAATCATCGATCATGAAAAAAATCCAAGTTGGGAACCACCAATCACATGATTCTACTATTATCATCACCTTTAAGTGGTATCAAAGGGGTCACATATATATTTATAATCATTTAAATATCATTTATTGATTTACGTATTTGTAATTTGGTTTTCAATTCAAGTTTAATCATTCTTTTAAACCAAATTGCAGAATATGCTTCTCCCTCTGTTTCTTGTAGATATAATTGATATGAATAATTTTATGAATGAAGTAAAATCTATGAACTCATCTAGAGGATCGAAGGATTTTGGTTGGATAACACAGTAGTACATTACATGTAACCAGAGTTAAACTTCGTGTAGTTGTGTTTAATGCATTAGGAATTAATTTGGAATTAATTAATTTGTGTGCATTGGTGACACACAATGTATTTATTTCTTACACAGCATATTGATCGGGCCATGTTGGTGAACATTTAGCCTATGTACATGTCGTGTAGACGACACACATGGTGTGTATTCTTATTAAGTCAAATATGATCTGTGTATTTCTTACACAACCTATATGACTGGTGATTGTGTAATTCAGATATCACATGTTGTGTATCCCTTTGTACATGCCTTATACTCCATTATATGAGTCATAATTTGTACATCATATCCCTAGGTGTGTTCCTCATATATATGGTGACACGTACATGCTATGTGCACGCTTTTACATGTCATATACTTATACCAAATTATGCAAATTTAATTTTTTTTATTATACTATGAAAACCTTATCAACATGTTCTTGTGTGTGGTCATTAAGTTGATTGAACATTCCATGTGATGGGTTTTAATATATATATATATATATATATATATATATATATATATATTTAATATCTTTGTAATGTTCAGATATGCATATCATGTATGAGTCTTATTATAGTTATTACTCTACTTGCATTGAAGAATGACACGTGACTAAAAAATCATGTAATTTTTGTAATAACTAAGGTGAAGTACACATTGTGAATTTATTTGATAAGTCATATATTCCATATGTCAAAAAAAAGAAAAAAAGATATGAGAATAATACATGATACGTAGAATCATATGGGTATTTACCATGTTGGCTCCAAAGTACATTTATGTACACAGTTAATTTTTAATAAAATTATTTAATTTGTTTGGAATTATGATGGATGAGAATCCTAAGTAAATTAGGATGAGAATTAAGATAAAATAATTGGATAACTAAATAACATGATTTATTTATTCAAGTGAAATTTATCTTAAATAACAATGATTAAGAATTGAATGTTAGTTTTATTAAATGCATAATTCATTGCATGCATGTGTATAATCATAAGAAGCTACCAGACCTTTATATGTTATTAGACTCATTTTATTTCATTTATTAATAAATTAAATTTCTTATTTACATTCCTTATCTCCTCTTATTATTTAAGGACCTACATTCCCACTATTTCTTTTTTGTAAACCATTTTCCCCTCACCTGCGTGTGAGTAAAATCATACTTAATAGATGGAGCTCCCAAGAAAGTGGAGGTGGTTCAAGTTTGGAGTTGAGGTGATACCAATCCAAGAGAGATACATAGGTGGATATGTGGATAGCTATAACATGAACAATAATTGGTTCAAAGTGTTTTTCCCCAAGGTAAACTGTATGTTTATCAACCTCTATATAAACTAACCATTAGTTAATATCGTGATTATACCACATTATTATTTTATTTCTATCAATTTTCATGGTTATTCAATTATTGATGTTTATTTATGATCACATAATTTAATGAATTAACAATAATTCAATATATAACTAAAATAAACTAGATTATCCATAAATATGATCTAAGACATGGTTAATCACTTATGTAAACCCAATTAATATGAAAAAGCATGTGATAAAGATAATAGTTGGAGATTTACACATAAAAGGATTAAATCCCTCAATAATATATATTATGTTGGTATATCCTTCTACTACCTTAGTAAAATTCAAACCATAGTTCAAAGTGATTAACCATCTAAAGTGGGGGTACTTTCAATTATTAGAAAATGTTACCTTGAAGTTTTCGATTGACAAAACTTAATTCACATAAAGGGTTGATTACTAAATGAGAACATTGTGTAACTGAGAGACAAGGATTGAGGAAATCCAATTAGGGATTTTAGGATTGGGGAGTCCACTCAGAAGATCAAGGAACTATGAGTTAATGCATCTAGAATTTGGAATGCCTGCCTAAAACCACTCAACTTTCTTGACCAACCAATGTTAGGGTAATTATAATTGTAATATGGATCCTTTCCACTTGAATATCCAAACAATAGGATATTCTGAAGCCATTGGTGAGGGATATTGGGTTTCAATAAAATAGTGGGAGATTAATAAATGTAATATTAATTTATTTGTGTAAATTTATGATCTAAAGTACTAAAATATCTACTCATCTTATTTTATAGAAACATCATTAAAATGATATCAAACATATCATTGTGATCCATAATTGGGAAGGATAACATTCTCACCTGAAAAAAATTCCAAGAATGGAAAAGAAACCTATGTGTCATCATTCTCCATGGAAGAAAATTTTATGTGTTGGAAGAGCCATTTATTAAAGCACATGATAATGAGGCTAGTGATGAATAGTTAGAAATATATGAGGATAATTTGAGCAATTCCTTATATGTTGAATGTTTCATGATTTCATCCATGTCCAATGATATTTTTATGTGATATGAGGACATGGATTCATATATCATGATGTCTCACCTTCATGATCTCTATCAATAAAAGGTGGGAAAAGAGAGGTATTATACCTCTAATTCATTGTTTATAATTAAGAATGGAGTTTCTTCACAACTGAGCCTCATATAGTCAAGCTTATTAGCTACATTGATCTCTTATACATATTAAGGAAAAATTTCCAAGATTATTTTCATATATATCTCATAATTTCATCACTTCCCAAGATCCTCTCCAGATTTATTTTTTATTATAATATGAGAAATAATGAGAAGAGACTTTTGGAAAATATTACTTTAATTCTCAAAGAGGATAAGGACATGTTGTGTGATAAACATTTGGTCCTTATGGTGAATAAGAAAAGGAAGAACAAGGAAAAGGGGTCTAAGAATCTTAAAAATTTTAAAGCTCCTATGTACCATCCTTCCAAGAAGAATAAGATCAAAATATAGGGAAAATAATAAAAGGGAGTATGTTTTTAATGGGGAAATCTAGACCACAGGAAGAGGAACTACACCCAAAAATAATGAAAATATAATCGTGTGTTCATTATCGAGTGTAATCTTTCAATATCTATGAAATGGTTATTAGATACAGCTTTTGGCTATCACATTTTTATTAAAATGAACTAAGTAGATTATGAAATATTTCTAGATAAGATGTGGATATAAGGGATTAAAATGGTGCATGGATGGTTTTTCTTTCCATTGGTGACTACCACCTTTCATTTCCAACAAGAATGATTTTGGTTTTGAAATAGTTTTATTATGTACCTATGATTACCAAAAATAAAATTTTTGTATAATCTCAAGATACAAATTTGTTTAGTTGCAATTTTGAAAATAAATATCTATTTATTTTATAAGGATAACATATGTTATGGTATGGAAAATTTAAATAATGAACTTTATGAATTTAATTATGAAAAATAAGTATTCAAAATTGATAATGAATCATGTTCACCTGAATCACATTACACTCGACATTGTTATCAACGTCTTGGTCATGTAAATGAGGAGAGTTTGACAAAGATTTGTCTAGAATGTTATTTAAAGTTTCTTGAGCAAAAACCACTTGATATATGTCATGATTATTTACAATAAAAAATGACCAACCCACCATTTAGTGGCTAGGGTCAAAGGGCCACAAGGATTCTAGGATTGGTATACATTGATGTGTGTGTCCCATTTCTAGTAAAAGATAGAGGTGGATATTAATACATAATAACTTTAACTAATGAATTGATTAGATATGGATATGTGTAATTGATGAGGTATAATTATGATTTCTCTAAGATATTAAAATAATTAAGAATTAAGTAATGAATAAACTTGGAAAGAATATAAAGAATATTTGATCGAGTCGAGGTGGTGAATATCTTAACTAATAGTTCATCAACTTTCTATGGGAGTTTGGGAGTATATACAAACTCACTCCAACTTACAAACCATAGTGGAATGGTATTAGTTAAGGGAGGATTCATACCTTGTTATACATGGTATGTTTGATAATGAGTCATGTAGATCTTACATTATCCTTTTGGGGGTATTCATTACAAACTATGGAATATACATTAAATCGAGTACCAACTAAAGTGGAAAATGGAATTCCCTTTGAGTTTTCGAGTGGAAAGAAACTATTTTTGTCACATGTACATGTATGGGATTGGGAGGAATTTGTTAAGGCCTTCTTAGGAAACAAACTAGAACCCCAGGGCACAAAGTGTATCTTTATAGGTTATCCCAAGGAAACAGAAGGATGCTACCTATACAGCCCTTCCGACAAGAAAGTGATTATCATCAGAAATTACATATTTATTGATAGGGAAAACATCCTAAAACAGATAGTGGGAGTAATATTTACTTTGATGAATATAATGCTCAAGATACACAAGAATTAGTAGAGGAACAGATTCCACAGGTCCCCATGGAAGGAGTTGTTCCAAAAACTTAAGTACTTTGTAGAAGCGCAAGATAGGTAAGAGAACCAGAGAGATATGGTTTTATAGTCACTGAAGATAGTGACTTGTTATTGGTTTACAATTATGAACCCCTCTCCTATAAATAGGTAGTAAATAGCTCAGAAACTGCAAGATGGGAAGAAGCTATGAATTCTAAATTGGATTCCATATATTAGAATCACATTTGGGATCAGGTTGATGATCTAGTTGATGTAAATCGCATTGGGTGAAAATCGGTATTCCAGATAAAACAAGACATGGAAGGTAAATTATATACTTATAATGCAAGGATAGTGGCTAAAGGGTTTAAACTGCATCGAGTTATTTACTACAATGAAACATTTTCATTAAGTCCATGTTTAAATACATCAGAATTATACTTACTATAACAACTTACGATGACTATTAGATTTGGTATATGGATGTCAAAACTAAATTACATAATGGGATCCTTTGGGAAAATGTATATATGAAACAACCAAAAGTGTTTATGAGTCCAGGTGATGAAAAAAATATTTTTAAGTTTCAATGGTCTATTTATGGATTGAAGCAACGATCCGGGTCATGGAACCTTCGATTAGATGAAGCCATAAAATAATTTGTTTAAATTAAGAATGAATAAGATCCATGTGTTTTCAAGAGTTTTAGTGGAAATGCAATCATCATCCTAGAATTATATGCTGATGACATATTACTTATTAAAAATGAAATATCAGTCTTACAGTATTTTATGGAGTAGTTAAATAAGTGTTTCTCTATTAAGGACTTAAGTGAAGCGGCCTATATTATATGGATAAAGATCATTCAGGATAGATCCAATAGGCTTCTTGGTCAAAGTAAAAGTACATATATTAACCAAATACTATAGATATTTAGTATGGAACAATCCAAGAGGGGATTGGTTCCAGTGTCACATGGTTTATATCTTTCAAAAAAAATGTGGCCTCAGAAACGACAGGAGAAATATATAATGAGTAAGATCTTATATTATTTAGTGATAGGATCAATAATTTATGACATGTTATGTATTATAAATGATGTTTTCTATTCATTGATAATGGTAGGCATATTTTTGGAATATTTTGGAGAACAAAATTGTATTGTTGTTATGGTTATCCTTAAGTACCTGAGAAGAACGAAGGATTATTTCCTGGTGTATGGAGGAGAAGAGGAGATGGTTATTAGGGGTTATATTGATGATAGTTTTCAGACATATCTGAATAATCAGAAGCCACATTCAGAAAAAAAAATTATGTCTCAACAGAGGAGCTGTGAGTTGGAAGAGTTAAAAGAAGCTAGTTGTCACTGTTCTACAGTGGAGTCTGAGTATATAGTAGATTCTAATACATCCAAATAATCCTTTTTCATATGTAACTTTTTTCAAGAGATTTTTTTGGTTCACAGAAGTAAATATCCAATCACATTTTATTATCATAATACTACAACAGTTTCTCTTTCAAAATAGAAAATGTCAAACCAACAGATAAAGAGTATACTCTGGAAGTATCACATCTTGAGAAATTTTCATCATAGGGGTGAAGCTACAGTATAAAAAGTACCCATATAAGATAACTTGGTGGACCCTCAACTAAAGTCCTGTCATAGAAGAAGCATGAGTATCATGTGAGAGCGAGTAGATTAAAGGTTGTTTGCAATTGGCTCTAGTGCAAGTGGGAGAGTGTTGGAGTTGGTGCCTAAGAACCAACTTCTGTGTACATTATGATATCATGTATTCATATTTTGTTACATTATAAACTCCATATCACTTCATGATTGTTATTATACATAACATAGTATGTGATAATGTCCTAATATTAGTTGTTACACTAAAAGGTCATAGAAGTTCCCCGCTATGATGATAACCTAGAAGTGATACAACACAATTCTTAAATATATGTTTTGTAGTCAGATGATATCAATTGAGGGAAAAAATAATACAAGCTATCATGGGTGAAGACTCAGGGACGTTGAGGCACATTCTCATGGTGAATTCCCTTATTAATATCTAGTGTCGGATATTATAAGAATGAGATCCACCAGTAGGAAATCTAAATTTATATGTGTCATTTTATTTTCCTATATAATTATGTGTTTATTGATCCATAGACAATATGATTATTATTAATGAGTATTATGAGTCATTTAATTTGATGTATAGACAAAAACCGTGATGCCATATGTTTTTGATGAGGTAGGATACATTGGGTGCATCATGAGTAATATTACATTAATGAATTATTCGAGAAACAATTTTTCCCTACTATTCTTTAATGAAATTTGATATCTGAAGACCTTTGATGAAAATAATATGCCTAAATAAATGTAAGGCCATGGTGTTCTATAATCAAGTTCAATTTTTAGGTAGTCAATGAAAGAAACATTGAGCACATAGTTTTATGGAACTGACATGTTACATGCTTCATTAGAGATACCATGATTAAGGGATTATATTACACCCTAAGTGTATGTATGATGTATCATTTCATTATGGAATAAACTTATTTCTCTATGGGTGACTTGGCAGGTTTCTAGATGTTATCCATGGAAATTTGTCCGCTTCTATGAATGCCACTAAGAAACAGGCCTAGAGGGTCACATACTAAGTGTATCCAAAATATCAGTTAAATAATGTATAATTATTTATTATTTAACAAGGTGAATTAATATTATTTCTAGATTTCATTTAATAATTATTCATGTATGCTTGATTGAATATAAATATTTTTTTATATTTAATGAATATAATATTTATATATTTTTAGTGAATAATGTTGTTAAATTTATTTAATAAATAAATAGACATTACTCGTGGCCCAATAAATATTTTAGAGGAATGGTGGACCAAGTTTTAGGGATGATGAGAAATAAAAATATTGAATATTATTTGATTAAATAATATTTTATTTAATTTTAAAGTTAAGTTCATGTCAAAAAATAATAATATTATTATTATTATTAGACATGGGGTTCCATAGGGATTAAATAAATAATTAAGTGCACTTGTAAAATTATTTTAATTTAACCCTAGTGAAATATAAACCCAGTTTTATTATTTTCTATAGTTTCAATTAATTTTATTCTATTGTGAACAATATATTTAAAGAATCCTCTCAAGCCCTTGAGAGTTCGCTTCTCCAAGAATGATCCCAAGAATGAAGCGTGATCTTCCTCCACCAGATCAAGTAGAAATATTTGAAATCCCTTCTCATGGCTATCAAAGGTGGATGACACATGCAAAATGATTTGATACTCTAGCACCCGAAGATTCCTTCTATGATGTACTGAGATTTTTGGAACATGTGTGGATCACCACTAGAGGTAATATTCACTTGATTCCATCAATGTAATTATGGTACAATGAAGATATATTTCTAGATTCATCGATGAAGAAATAATTCCATCAAGGTAACTCTTAATTAATTAAATTTATTATAAATAATATGAGATGATCCTCCCTCTAGTTCTGTCAGGATTTATGATTTCTCTTTTCTTTGATTTTATTATATTGATCACAGTGTTTAACATCATTTAAATGTTTAATTGATCATCAATCATGAAAAAAAAATTGGTAACTACCCATCACATGCTTTTGTTGCACCTGAAACCTTTATAGAGGACGTCACCCCACTAGAATCAATCTCCTACCATGTCGTGTCCTAGAATTTTGTATGGATTGATTCCCATTCTCATGGGATACTTAGTGATGCCCAATTATTTTATCTTTGGACTTTCTCTTCCACTAACTCACCTCATGGTATTTCCCCTATAGTTAATTTTTGATTATTTCCTTCCCATACATTCATCAGGTGCATTCAAGTGTATGGAAGAATAGCTCCTAGGGAACCTAATATTCCCTTTGGGACATTCCCCACATCCATTTCTATGCTTCATGCTTTCTATAATTTGTATAATCATCATATTCTTAATCTGAATAGACTCCCTAACGGAATTTTACCATGCTACACTGCATCACCTACCATCCTAGGCTCACACCTCGAATGATCTTTTGCAAAAAACATGAACTTTCATGTTTTTAATTCAGTCAACGGTTGATCCTGTATTATTTCACTCCATCCTAAAATGATGTGGGTATAGAACCTATGTTTCCAAACATGGTTAACAGTTGTCCCCCATCTGTCTTTTACTCGCCTTTAATTATCCATTTCATCAATGTCTCAATCTCCATCGCATGATTTTTCTATTCACTTTCACCCCTCACTGTGTTCTCCCCTATGAACAATGGGAACTCCATACCGCTCCTTACTTATTGCACCAAGCACGGATCACATGAGCATAGGAATTTTGTGGGAGTTTTCTTTAAAATAGGTTGAGACACATGGGTTCACCATGCTTAGATCCTCATGAACTCAAACTATGTAAAATTTGTCTCAGGAATGTTATATGTGGTGTCAGGGGGCCTCCTAAGCCTCTCTATTCATGTTGGGTAACCTTTCTTCAATACCACACATGTTCCTTCAAGAGACACATCCCATGGTCTAATAATTAGAACCAAAAACTATTTGTAAGTGGTTTAAACTTTAGGACCATAAACTAATATCCCATTGTCCAATCTTTATGACCGTAAACTAGGAGCCTAGGTCCATGACTCATGACGTTAAACTATTTACAACCTACCCCTTATTTTTTCATGTCACATGGACCTCCCTTGGACCTAATTTTAAATTGGGTTACTACTCTTTAATTTGTTTTCAAACACATTATGGTTCCCATGGTTCAAACACTATGAGCATAAACTAAGAGACCATGGTCCGAACTATATAACATTAAACTAGGAGTTCATAACCAATCATCATGACACTGAACTCTGTGTAATTCACCAAGGAATGTTTTGTGTGGTGTTTGGCCTTATTATACCTCAATTAATTTTGGGTTGTTTCTCTCCCAAACTATGCATTCCCTTTTGAGGTATTCAAACCATTTGTCCAAACAGTATGACCCTAAACAAAGAACCCATGGTCTGAACACTATGACCATAAAATAGGAGTCTAAGTCCAAGCATTATCACTTTAAACTATGTGTAAGTATCCTTGAGAATATGTTGTGCAATTTCAAGAATTCCTAGCCCTTATTTCATGGTATTTTACCTCTCTCATATGATACACATATCCCCTCTAAGACACACAATCCCTGGTCAAATCATTTTGACCTTAAACTATTTGCAACTCACACCAGATTCTTTTTCTTAGTGTAGGTACTTCTAAGATCCCTTAGCCTTATAGGCCCCTATAAGGAGTACCCCCATTGTTCTACCCTCCTATGCCCCTTACTTAGTGGATGGGTGGGTGTCACTTAGGTCATTTTACACATCCCAATCACACAACGTTAAACTATGTGATCACATCCTAATCACATGATGTAAGATACCATCTATTTCTAGGTATGTCTCTCTCTGAGTTTTTTGTTTGAGATTTAGTGGTTGAGTCTTGTTCATATATGTAAAACTTTGATAGGTAAAATAACCTAAATTTTATATATGTATTCTTTTTTGAGATAATGAAGTTTGGGTATAAATGGGTAGGCGTTAGCATTGGTTCTTGGTACGTTGAGAGGATTTAAAATGGGTTCAGTTGGTTTAAAGGGAAAATGGGCCAAAAAACTGTATGTATAACATTTACATGTCATGTAAAGGTATTAAGCATTGTTTAATTGTTCAAGAGTTATAATAAAATAAATCTTATGTGATGGGTTTTTTTAGTGTATTCCATAAATAACATTTACACGATGTGTAACTACATTACACATCGTGTAATTCCCAAACCTGTTGTTTTAGACATTCTATACAGCTAAATAATCATTTTTTATCAATATATCTTCTCCCCTAAACCTTGGTACATTATCTAGGTGATTTTGGGGTGCCATCCTCCCTTCTGGGTGTCCCATTTGTGTAAGAAATCCATGGTAATCATTTTTGGTTATGTTTCTTCATTATCTCCCTTCTACTCCAACTGTAGTAGTGAAATATTTTGACTGATTGAATTGTTTTTTTATGTTGATATGTCTTGATCTAAAAACATCTTTTCAATCATCTGAACCATCTTCCTCATGGGAGTTTTCTATTGGAACCGTTTTTGGATCGTCAGTTTGAGGCAGGGGGTCTAAATGTTAACCCTATGGTTTGATAATTGACAAGTTTATGCAATATTATGATTGTTCCAAGGTAGTGTGTGGACACATAAATTATATAAATGAATGGGATTATTCCTTCAATCCTTTTTTTGGAATTGTCTTATGACATGGCTTATGACAACCCATTGGGTGAGAAGAACTTGAATATAATTTAATTGTCTAATTGTTTAATGTGTGTTTATCATGACATGTGATCAAGGGTGATTTATTATAGTAGAATACCTATAGTGAGACATGTTTCTTATTGATATAATTTTTAATCATATTTTAATTAAATTTCAAGTGTAATATGAAAGATGAATGGTAATTCACATAATTAACCATTGAGACTTGTGATGTGATATTATGATATCCATGCTATATGAAAAGAATTGTGTTCCATGCTCTCATGCTTATATATTGGGTTTATCCCTAGAACTTGCACACTTATATGTTGTAATGATGATATTGAGAAGGCTCATCCCAATCCCATTTTGTAATACTTATAGAGAGTGGGTTATGCTCAGTCCTATGTTATAGTTCTTATAGGGCTTTGACCTAGATGTTGTAATTCTTATTGGGCTTTGACACATATTTTTGTTACAATATCATGGTTATATGGTTGTGGTGCGTATGGTCATAAGATATTCTTAGATATGTTTTAGCATGGAACCAAAGAAGGTTATTAACCTTGGTTGTATGGTTATAGTTGGAATGGTCATAATACATGCTCATAGATACTATAACATCGAGCCAAAGTAGGTTTTTGTTGTATTTTACTAATTATTGAATTAATTAATATGCCTATTTATCGCTTTATTGAATACACTTATTATCAGGCTGGTTAGTTTACAAATGATGGTATCGACCTACTAAGTTTTACTCGCACCCTATTCAGTCTGACTTTTCGTACCCGAGCATATTATGTGGATGCAGGATTGGACAAGGGTGAAGGACATTGTAGTTGATTTCATGTTTGTTGATGGGATAGAGTTTGGTGATGGGATAGACCTGGGGTTTTGTATAAGGGACCTTTGAAATTGGTAGTCATTTACTTTTATTATTTCTAGAATGACATTTAGTTTCATTCTACCATGTCATTACATTATTCCTTTTTATTTATTTGATTATGTAGAAGGATTTTATTTATGTATTCTACTATGTTTATACACTACGGGAAAAAAGAAATATTTGCAACGGGTTATTTGCGACGGGATAGCTTCCCGTCGCAAATAACCCGTCCAAGAATCTATTTGCGACGGGGAAAGTAACCCGTCCCAAATAAACAAGTATTTGCGACGGGATTTCGCCTCCCGTCGCAAATAGTTTGGCACGGCTTGCGCGCCAAACCGCGCAGGTTTATTTGTGACGGGACCCGTCGCAAATACCCAGCGGCGGTAAATACCCTTTTGCGACGGGATGTCGTCCCATCGCAAAAAGACTATCTGCAGGTACTATTTATGACGGGGCCCATCGCAAATAATCTTTTAACCGCCGACTGTAATTAATGCGGGTGAGGGTAATTGCGACGGAAAGCCTGTCGCTAATAATCTCATCGCAACTAATCTAACCTATATATACTCACATCCGTTTTTTTCACAAATCATTCAGATCTTGATTTCTCTCTCTTTTCATTCTTTAGTTTTAAAGAGAAATTTTTCTTTTAGTTGACGTTTTTTATACGAGATGAATCGGAGGGTGTGAATATCTTCGGAATATCAAAGTTTAAGGTATTTATATTTTATTTTTTTATGTTTATTTTATTTTTTATGTTAATTTTAATTATTGTTTATTAGTTCGAATTTAATTAGATTTTTATTGATTTTTATTTATATTTAGTTTTACTAAGAATTTGATATTGTTAGTTATAATTATAAATAATTAGTTATTATTAATATTAATTAGATATATTTAGGAATAAATAGATATAATTATGAATAATTAGATATAATTAGGAATAAATAGATATAATTATGAATAATTAGATATAATTAGGAATAAATAGTATTAATTAGAAATAATTAGTATTAATTAGGAATAATTAGTATTAATTAGGAATAATTAGTATTAATTAGGAATAATTAGTAGTAATTAGGAATAATTAGTATTAGTTTGGAATAATTAGTATTAATTAGGAATAAATAGTAATAATTAGGAATAAATAGTAATAATTAGTAATAATTAGGAATAATTAGGAATAATTAGTAATAATTAGAAATAATTAGTAATAATTAGGAATAATTAGTAATAATTAGTAATAATTAGTAATAATTAGGAATAATTAGTAATAATTAGGAATAATTAGTAATAATTAGGAATAATTACTAATAATTAGGAATAATTAATAATAATTAGGTATAATTAATAATAATTAGTACTAATTAGTAATAATTAGTAATAATTAGTAATAATTAGTAATAATTAGTAATAATTAGTAATAATTAGTAATAATTAGTACTAATTAGTAATAATTAGTAATAATTAGTAATAATTAGTAATAATTAGTAATAATTAGTAATAATTAGTAATAATTAGTAATAATTAGTAATAATTAGGAATAATTAGATATAATTAGGAATAATTAGATATAATTAGGAATAATTAGATATAATTAGGAATAATTAGATAAAATTAAGAATAATTAGATATAATTATGAATAATTATGAATAATTAGGAATAATTAGGAATAATTAGGAATAATTAAGAATAATTAGGAATAATTAGGAATAATTAGGAATAATTAGGAAAAATTAGTAATAATTAGATATAATTGGATATAATTAGGAATAATTAGATATAATTAGGAATAATTAGGAATAATTAGTAATAATTAGGAATAATTACTTATAATTAGGAATAATTAGTAATAGTTAGGACTAATTAGATATAATTAAGAATAATTAGATATAATAAGGAATAATTAGATATAATTAGAAATAATTAGGAATAATTAGGAATAATTAGATATAATTAGGAATAATTACGAATAATTAGGAATAATTAGGAATAATTAGGAATAATTAGGAATAATTAGTAATAATTAGTAATAATTAGTAATAATTAGTAATAATTAGTAATAATTAGTAATAATTAGGAATAATTAGGAATAATTAGGAATAATTAGTAATAATTAGGAATAATTAGGAATAATTAGGAATAATTAGTTATAATTAGGAATAATTAGTAATAATTAGGAATAATTAGGAATAATTAGTAATAATTAGTAATAATTACTAATAATTAGTAATAATTGGTAATAATTAGTAATAATTAGTAATAATTAGTAATAATTAGTAATAATTAGGAATAATTAGTAATAATTAGGAATAATTAGGAATAATTAGGAATAATTAGTAATAATTAGTAATAATTAGGAATAATTAGGAATAATTAGGAATAATTAGTAATAATTAGGAATAATTAGGAATAATTAGTAATAATTAGTAATAATTATGAATAATTAGTAATAATTAGTAATAATTAGGAATAATTAGTAATAATTAGGAATAATTAGTAATAATTAGTAATAATTAGTAATAATTAGGTATAATTAGTAATAATTAGGTTCAATTAGTAATAATTAGGTATAATTAGTAATAATTAATAATAATTAGTAATAATTAGTAATAATTAGTAATAATTAGTAATAATTAGTAATAATTAGTAATAATTAGGAATAATTAGTAATAATTAATAATAATTAGTAATAATTAGGAATAATTAGTAATAATTATGAATAATTAGTAATAATTAGTAATAATTAGGAATAATTAGGAATAATTAGGAATAATTAGGAATAATTATGAATAACTCGGAATAATTAGTAATAATTAGTAATAATTAAGAATAATTAGCAATAATTACGAATAATTAGAAATAATTAGGAATAATTAGTAATAATTAGGTATAATTAGGAATAATTAGGTATAATTAAGAATAATTAGGTATAATTAGGAATAATTAGGAATAATTAGTAATAATCAGTAATAATTAGTAATAATTAGGAATAATTAGTAATAATTAGGAATAATTAGGAATAATGAGTAATAATTTGGAATTATTAATAATAATTAGAAATAATTAGGAATAATTAGGAATAATTAGACATAATTAGGAATAATTAGGAATAATTAGGAATAATTAGTAATAATTAGGAATAATTAATAATAATTAGGTATAATTAGGAATAATTAGGTATAATTAGGAATAATTAGGAATAATTAGGAATAATTAATAATAATTAGGTATAATTTGGAATAATTAGTAATAATTAGTAATAATTAGGAATAATTAGTAATAATTAGTAATAATTAGGAATAATTAGGAAAAATTAGTAATAATTAGGAATAATTAGGAATAATTAATAATAATTAGGTATAATTAGAAATAATTAGGAATAATTATTAATAATTATTAATAATTAGTAATAATTATGAATAATTAGGAATAATTAGTAATAATTAGGAATAATTAGGAATAATTAGGAATAATTAGGAATAATTAGTAATAATTTGGAATAATTAGTAAGAATTAGTAATAATTAGTAATAATTAGGAATAATTAGTAATAATTTGGAATAATTAGGAATAATTAGTAATAATTAGGAATAATAAGAATTAATTAGGAATAATTAGTAATAATTAGGTATAATTAGTAATAATTAGGTATAATTAGTAATAATTAGGTATAATTAGGAATAATTAATAATAATAAGGTATAATTAGGAATAATTAGTAATAATTAGTAATAATTAGGAATAATTAGGAATAATTAGGAATAATTAGGAATAATTAGGAATATTTATAAGTAATTAGGAATAATTAGTAATAATTACGAATAATTAGGAATAATTAGGAATAATTAGTAATAATTAGTAATAATTAGTAATAATTAGTAATAATTAGGAATAATTAGAAATAATTAGGAATAATTAGGAATAATTAGGAATAATTAGGAATAATTAGGAATAATTAGGAATAATTAGAAATAATTAGGAATAATTATTAATAATTAGGAATAATTAGGAATAATTAAGAATAATTAGGAATAATTAGGAATAATTAGTAATAATTAGGAATAATTAGGAATAATTAATAATAATTAGGTATAATTAATAATAATTAGGTATAATTAGGAATAAATAGTAATAATTAGTAATAATTAGTAATAATTTGTAATAATTAGTAATAATTAGAAATAATTAGTAATAATTAGTAATAATTAGTAATAATTAATAATAATTAGTAATAATTAGTAATAATTAGTAATAATTAGTAATAATTAGAAATAATTAGGAATAATTAGTAATAATTTAGAATAATTTGTAATAATTAGGTATGATTAGGAATAATTAGTAATAATTATTAATAATTAGTAATAATTAGTAATAATGAATAATAATTAGTAATAATTAGGAATAATTAGTAATAATTAGAAATAATTAGTAATGATTAGGAATAATTAGATATAATTAGGAATAATTAGGCATAATTAGGAATAATTAGTAATAATTATTAATAATTAGTAATAAATATGAATAATTAGGAATAATTAGGAATAATATTTCATAAATTTTTTATTATTTTAATAATATTAATATTTTTTAAAATATTGATAGTATAATTTTTTTATTACTAATAATTAGTAAATGAAATCTACTTGGATAATGAAGGGAAAATTTGTAATCATCTCCACAACGATGATTACCAAATTTCCTTTCATTATTCAAGCAGTTTTCCTTTTGCTAATTATTTCTACGTATTTCTAAATTAGTAATAAATAGTAAAAATTAGTAAAAAATTGTAATAATTATTAATTAATTGTAATAATTAGTAATAAATTGTAATAATTAGTAACAATTAGTAATAAATTGTAATAATTTGTTATAATTACCAATAATTAGGAATAATTAGGAATAATTAGCAATAATTAGCAATAATAAGTGTAAGAAAGATGCAATTAAATGAGCTGTTGGACAAAAGCGTAGCCATCAATCCACTGGAAATTGTGTCGTCCTTAATTAATGATAATTATCAAGTAGTTGTAATTATTTATCTTCTTTTTTAGATAGTGTTTTTATAATTTCAAACTATTCAAAAAGGGTGATGATTTTATATTTTATATAGAAAAATATGGAACAAGGAAGTCGTCGTCAGTCATTATTAGATGATCGAGCTTGGATAAATCAGCACAAAAATCCCAATGGTTCTGGTTTAAATCCTGTATATATTGAGGGTGTTGAATCTTTCTTAGCATTTGCATCATCAAAACTAGAATATGTTTCAAAAGGCACAATTAAGTGTCCTTGTAAAAAAATGTTCTCTGAGAACGTTTGACACATTTGACAAGGTTGGGGGACATCTCTTGTAGTTTGGTTTTCAACCGGATTATGTTTTTTGGTATCAACACAGTGAAAACATTTCCAGTGAAGATCTTAATAACTTGATTCCGGATCCATCACGATTTCAAAATTTAGTACATGATGTTGTAGGTTCATCTGTGCAACAAACCAAAACTCACGATGATATTGATTTAACTCCTAAGTTGGCACCATCGGAATTTTATGAGTTGTTGAGGTCTGCTGAGGATGCATTATATCTTGGTTGAAAGATAAGAAAATTAGAAGCGGTTGTAAAATTTATGGCTATTAAATCAAATAATGCAATGTCAAAAAATAGTTTTGATTAGATATTTTCTTTGGTTAAAACATTGTTACCTGAAGGAAATGTGTTTCCTATAAATTACTATGAGAGAAAGAGGCTGATTCATAATTTGGGCCTTAGTTATCAGAAGATTTATGCATGTCTAAATGATTGCATCTTATATTCTGGCGAAAATGAGTCATTGGATATTTATCCCACATGTGGACATTCGAGTTATAAAGAAGCTCAACCAGGGAAGTCTAGATCAATTCTAGTAAAACAGTTGAGATATTTCCCCCTTTCATCCAGGTTGTAGAGTTTATTTATGTCTCAGAACACAGCGTCAATGATGTCATGGCACAAAACCAATATTTCAATTGATAAAAGCTTGAATCATCCATCTTATGGTGATTCAGGGAAACATTTTGACCGTCTGCATCTATCTTTTGCTATAGAAGCCTGAAACGTGTGATTGGGTCTTTCTACTGACGGTTTTTGTCCATTTGGTTCTTATGGTAGTCAGTATTCATGTTGACCTGTCTTTATAACTCCATACAATTTTCCTCCAAGGATTTTGATGAAGGAGCCTTATATCTTTTTGACTCTATTAATCCCAGGACATCCAAAAAAGAATATTGATGTTTATTTGAAACCATTGATTGATGAGTTAAATGTATTGTGGAGTGATGGTGTTAATACATATGATGTTGCTGTGAAAAAAAATTCATATTAAAAGCTGCATTGATGTGGATGATTAGTGACTTTCCGGCATATGGCATGTTATCTGGTTGGAGTACACATGGTCCTAAATCATGTCCTTACTGTATGAAAGAAAACAAAGCCTTTATGCTGGTTAATGGAATAAAACCTTTCTATTTTGATTGTCACTGTATATTTCTTCCAACTGATCATCCTTTTCAGAGGAACAAATCTCATTTCAAAAAAGGTACAATTGAAAGGGATGAAACTCCAAAGATGATCTCAGGTATAGAATTAAAATCAGTTGTATTTTCATTACCCCCCATCACATTTGGACCAACAGTAAACTAACAAAAAATTCATGGCTTTGGGAAAGAACATAATTGGATAAAACGGAGCATTTTTTGGGATCTTTCATATTGGTCTGATTTGTTGGTCTGCCACATGTTGGATGTTATGCATATTGAGAGGAACTATTTTGATAATTTATTTCATACAATTTTGGATACACCAGTTAAGACCAAAGATACTGTAAAGGAATGATTAGATCTTTCCCAAATTTGCAGGTGACCAGAACTTGAATTATTTGAAAATGTGAGATCACAGAGGTTAATGAATCCAAAAGCAGCTTATACACTGTCCAAAGAGAGTCGCTTATTATTTTGTTAGTGGATTGCAGATTTGAGACTTCCAGATGGTTATGCTTCCAATTTGGGCAGATGTATTAAGAATGGTTATATTACTGGATTAAAAAGTCGTGACTATCATTTTATAATGGAAAGACTAATGTCGATTGGATTCAGAGGTTTGTTGAATTCTATGATTTAGTAATCGATAACAGACATATCATATTTTTTTTGAGACATTTGTGCAGTGACAACAGACTACGATGCACTAAGAAAACTGGCAGAAGATGTTGCTGTAATTATATGTAAACTGGAAAAAATATTTTCGTCGGCTTTCTAAGACTCAATGGAACATCTGTTATTACATTTTCCACTTGAAGCTAAATGTGGAGGTCCAGTACAGTTTCGATGGATGTACCCATTCGAGATATGCATACAGAAATTGAACAAAAAATACGTAACAAAGCATCAGTTGAAGGATCAATTGCTAAAGCTTATTTGCAAGAGGAAATTGCTTTTTTCTACTCTCATTATTTTGAATCTCAATATCCCTCAAAACAGAATCACATGGGGTGAAACAATGGGAATGTTAATGACAAAATGGACAATCAATTAACAGTTTTTAATCTTCCAAATCTTGGTTTCAGTGGAGTTCATAAACGATGGCTTTCAGATGATGAACATCACAGAGCTCATACATACGTTCTACTCAACTGTGAAGAAATGACATCATTTTTCCTATGAGTGCTTCTATCACTTATTCTATAAGTTATGTTATATTATTTAAACTTATTTTATTTTTAGGTTATATGATAATCATATCAAGAAACAACTTCCACAAATTATAGTAGCTGCTCTTGAAGAACGCAGAAAAAAAAATTCTCAATGGTTTCAAAAACTGATAACATAAATTATTGATGGTTTAATATCAATTCTGTTTATTATTTATTATATTGATAATTGTTTTAAAAAATTTCAGGTGTCTCAATATGCTGATAAAATTGATAAGCGACTGTGTATATTGACTAACCCACCATCCAAAATGGTTAAATCTTATAATGCATATGTGGTGAATGGTTTTCGATTTCATACACATTCATACGGGGAATCAAAAAAAACAATGAATAGTGGAGTTTTCTTGAGAGTATCACATCACAGAGAAACTGAAGTTGACTTTTATGGCATATTGGATGAAATTATTGAGTTGTGTTATCTAGGACAGAATTACATAACAATGTTTAAATATCGGTGGTTGGATAATGAGAGAGGTTTGCATGTTCATCCTACTCATGGAATTGTCGATATTAAATATAAAAGTCTTCTTGTAGTAAATGAACCATTTTTACTAGCTCAACAGGCACATCAATTTTATTATGCAAAGTACTGTGCTACTTCAAGAGACTTGAGCGATTGGTGGAGCATAATAAAAATGAAATCTCAGGAAAATCAGTTTACTCAAACTGAATGTGGTTCTGCTAATGTGGAAGGAATTGAAATTTTTCAAGAGACGGATCAAAATCCATCTGATTCACAAAGAGACGTGAATATCGATGATGACAACCCACAATTAAAGATCGATGATGATAAAGAAGTTAATGATGTTACAAATGAATTTGAAATGACAATAGATGTTGAAACTGAAACTTGTATGGATATTGATGATGCTGAGGAGGAAGATGAAGACATTGAAATTGAAAGATATGGAGAAGAGGATGAAGATGTACATTGACACAATTAAATGCCAGTTATAATCATAACTAATATATATCTATATATAATAGTTATTTTCAACTATCTTCTAAGAAAAATAATTTTGTGTTTCAGATGGACTCTGATCTATTGCGTGAGTTGGAGGAGGTTGAGCTACCTTTGGATGATGAGGATGTGGGATCAGCTGACCCTCAGCCTACTGGTGGTTCAGGAGGTACGCGGAGGGGGTGCGGTCTTACGCGACTGATGATTCCTGACTATATCCCCAAGCAACGTCCACATCTTGGTTTCGATCCACGCACACGGAGGTATGGTAACCTTTATATTTTAGTTAGATCTCATTAATTTATTTATATATATATACTAATTTTTTGATTATTTATTCTTTTTTCAAAGTTTTTTGCATGTAGCTATTGGACAGGGGAGCGCTATATTGCGCAATTATTTTTCTCAGCCATGGATCACATGGGAATAGATTCCTGTTGATGTTTGATGTGACATGTTCCAGTATTGGCTGGTATGTAAATAAATAATATTTATTTTGAAATTTATTTTATTAACAACTTGATATAATAAATTATTTGTAGGGTTTATGGCATCCTATCGATGATAGCATGAGCGATTATATCCACATGGCATGGCATGTTTCTATGTGTGACTGTTTTCACTATTTTTTGCACAATTTGATAAGGACAGTCATTAATAAAGAAGGGGTGACAGAATTTGATGAGTCGTGTAGAGCCCACCGACTAGAGTACATTTCATCTCACGTTTGGGATGGATTATGTTTACACTGGTTGGGTGGTGGATTTCAGAGGATATATTCAGTGGGACAACAGAACCGGGGGAGACAGGAGGTGACGCATCGAGCTGGTAGTCGTACATTCAGTTCGCATAGAGAGCATCTAGTAAGTATATTTTTTAAATATTTTATATAACTTTAAATATAAACAGTTTATTTTATATTTCTGTAGGCAGTCGAGCATCCCAATATTACGGAGTTCGACGTTTATCAGAAGATGTACAGTGATCAAGCTAATGGAGATATTAGAGGTGATCGCCAGCGTCAGATTGTGGTTAGTATTATTTTTTCAGTTTAACAATTAACTGCATATAATATTTTTGACAATTTTAATTTTAAATTGGAATTGAAGGAGTCATATGAGGCTGTGACCTCTCAGACACAGGCTGAGGGTCAGGACAAGATGGCTGAGCAGACCAGTGCTCACCATTTTAATGAGGTGGCATGGATGCAGGCGACTCAGTATGGCTTTGAGAATAGCAGAGTAGTTGGAATCGGATCTCATTTGACTCCTGGTACTTATTATAGTACTGCTGCGATGTTGGCGTCCATCTCGAGAGGAGATCGTGGAGAGGCATCATCTTCTGGCTCACAGTATCAGGACCAGTTGCAAGCTCAGGCTGAGCATATAGAGACTTTTCAGAAGCAGCAAGAAGAGATGTGTCGGTGGCAGCAGCAGTAGGAGTAGCATTACGAGGAGCATATGCATCGATGGCCGCAGTAGCATCATGAGTAGATGGAGTACATTCATCGTTTGACTCATAGTTTAGGGATGGAGTTTCCTCCACCAGCTCCTCCACCTCCTCCAGAAGACACCCCCCAGTGATTTTTTTATGTTACAAACATTTAAATTTAACATTGTAATATGAATTATTTACATTTTCTGTCTTTTATATCGGTATAAATATTACATAATTTAATTTTTAATATTTTTTTATTTTATTTTTTGTGAATATTGAGAATTTTAATTTTTTTTGTTTTAATAATAGTAATATTATTTTATAATTAATCGTAATTTTATTAAAAAAAATTAAAATTAATTTATTATTTGCTATGGGACCTTTTACGACGGGGTCCCGTCGCAAATAGTCTAACTAAATATCTTTAAAAACATATTTGCGATGGTTAATTAGTACTGTCATAAATAATTTGTTGCGACAGGCCCATCATAGAAAGTGTTATATATATATATATTTTTTGCAATGGGATGATATCCCATCACAAATAGTTTTTACGACGGTCCCATCGTGAAAAATTTTACGTATATATAATACATATAATCGGAAGGTTATTTGCGACGGAGATGTTTCCCGTTGCAAATAACTTTTTTTTCGATGGGCTCGTTGCGAATACTTGTATTTGCGATAGCATTTTCTGCAATGATCTATTTGCGATGGGGCCCCGTCGCTAAAGCCTATTTGCGACGGGATCCCATCTCAAATAGTCTGTCACAATTACTAAGAATTCCAGTAGTGATACTTTGATATCATTTTTTTGTATGGTTTAGATTCTTCTGATATGACACATCATACCAGGGGGTATAGTCTCCCCACTATACATTTTACACCCTCGGTACTAGTCGATAGCCTCTGGTGTACGGGGAGGCACGCTTGAGGTCTTATAACCAACCCTTTTTTGGCACATGAGAGAGTGTCAGATCAGGGGATGTTACAAAGTTATATTATAGGATCAGGTTCTCTTTTCTTGTACATTAATATTTGGGAAAGATATAAAGGAGACAATTTTGTGTTGGGACTTGGTAATGTGCTTGTACATGGGAGTAGATAACCCATGTATGGAGAGAAATTCCTATTACCTAGGGATGGAATTGCTATTTGTGCTTTGTTCTTGTTATAGTTGATGTTATTTCATCTTGGGTGATTCACATGTTTTATGAGGTGATTATTTTATGATGTTACTATGTTTGGAGTTTTGTACTTATGTTCTAGTATGTATGATATGATTTTACATTCATCATTATAGGCACATATGGATATATTAACATGCATTGGTCATGATAGGGGCATATCTATTTTGTATGTAATATACACTTGCGTTTTGAACTATTATATGAGACATCTATTTCACTAGATAAAATAAAACCAGTTTAAGTTTCATTATAAAACACTTATAATCCATGTTAGAGAGAATATGAGTCATCAGATCTCGGTTATAGTCACTTGTTGAGGTCAATCTTATTTCTAGATAGTTCTCTAATGTGTGAGTTTTTATTTTATAGAAAATGTCCCTTTCTTGTATTTCACTTGAGCTTTAGGGGATTGGAAATCAACATGAACCTAACACAGCTGAACTAGAGATTCTTGTGGTTCTTGAGGAGAATATGGATGCTCACCTTAATGACAGCTTCCTAAGGGTCTTGTGATCCATAAAAAGGGATACTATTCGTATTGTTCTATTAATTTCTTAGATAATAAGATAGATTCAGTTGTAGCATCCACCAATGTTTTTTGGGGAAGGGGGACCCCGAGAAACTGAGTTTTGGATTGAGTAAGTCCAAAAAATATTAAATAGTCTCGAGACAACCATGGAAAAAAGTGAATTTTGATGATTACATACTTTATGGACCTACCAAGTGTTTGTTGTAAATTCTGGGGTAATCTAGGAAGCACGATGAGTTGTCTTGGAAATACTTATTGGAAAAGTTCCTAAGTCATTTCTATCCCTAGATTTTAAGGGATGAAAAGCTTGTGAGTTTATGCATCTGACATAGGTGAGCATATCAGTATTGGACTATGATAGATGTTTCACTGACCTATAATTCTTTGTGGTATCTTTATAAGTTGATGACATCTCCAGGGTAAGATGTTTTTAGGATGATCTTCACCATGAGATCAGGTCACAAGTTAACATTTTTTCTCTTAAGAATCTTTGAGGATGTGATGAACCCAACACTCATCATGGAAGGAAATATGAGAGCAGAACTAAGTAGTAGCCAGACTATTTTAACCGGGAAAATTGGGATCTCTTCTTCAAGTGTAAATAAGCACTACTATGATATTTTCCACCATGGTAGTAATTGGTACCATCTCAAGATCATGTTATGTTCTAGTTCAATCAGTGAGAAAAGTTCGATCACACACTAGTAAAAAACTATTTTTAGCATCGCCTTTTTTCATGTTAGTTTTTTAGAACCAACTTGAAAATATCTAAAAAAACATTCATGTCGGTTATTATATAAATGATATAAAAGTCCATTTTCACTGATTTTTTACATCAGTAATATAAGAAACGACATGAAAAATCAATTTTCATGACTTCTTCATGTCGGTTAATTAATAACTGAAGTTAAAAAAATCATGTTAGTTATCAAATAACCAATGTGAAAATGTTTATAAACATGTATTTCATTTCCCAAGCTTCGATTTGATAGGTCATGGAGCTCAAATGGAGTTACGGATCAAAATTTATGGTAATCAGAAGTTGATCATCTCTAAACAATGTCTTAGGGAATGCCTACTTCTGATGTCCATAAATTTTGATCTGTAACTATGTTTGAGCTCCCAAACTTATCAAATCAAATCTTGTAAAATAAACTACATGTTTTTTAACATTTTTTACATCATTTATTAAATAACTAACATGAAAAATACCTTTTAATGTTGGTTATTTAATAACCTATGTTAAATTCATGAAGATTGATTTTTCGTGTCGTTTATTTTATAAAAAATGTGAAAATTTAGAAAAAATGTAATATATTTTCATGATGATTATCATAAAACCGACATGAGAGATAATTTTAATATCTCTCCAATGAGGAATTTCAACTTGTTTACATCACCGCATCGAAATTTCCAATTACTGCCTAAAATTTTTAATACTATGTTTTCTTTTATAAAATAAATTATATGTTTTAATTATACACATATCATAATTTAATGATCATTTCATTCAACCATCATAATTCCCCCAACTCGAATCGTCTGATCATCAATGTGAATCAACTATTTCTTCTTTCTGTGATCTCATCAAGGTATTTGTAATTATTTATCCATGATTTGTGTTTTTTTATTAGTTTTCTTAATTGATATACCATTTAATAATCATTTATTTCAACCATCGTTGTTCCACCGACTCAACTTATTTGGTCTTCTATGTGAATCCAATACTTCTTCTTTCCGAGATCTCATCAAGGTATTTGTAATTATTTTTCCAGGATTTATATTTTTTATGAGTATTTTTCTTAATTGATATAAGATTTAATGATTCGTCTTTCATTATAATGATGAATAACACTTCATATCAAGGTAAAAATTCAAATACTCCTTCGTATTCTAAAATTTCTTCTAAGATGAAGCTACAGTTGTCTCATTCAATCTTTCCTCAAAAAAAATATATCAAACTTCTAACGGTCATAACTTGTGATACATAAATCTGTTTGAGCTCTACGACCTGTCAGATAAAAACTTAGGAAATTATATACAATATGATGAACATTTTTTACATCATTTTTTTAAATTTATGTAAAAATGACTTTTAACGTTGGTTTTTTAAAAAATTGACGTAAAAATAGCTTTTTAATGTCATTTTTACATGGTCTTTCATGTCAATTTTTTAAAAACCAGCATGAAAAACCCAAAACCCCATTTTTAATGTTGTTTATTAAATAACTGATGGTAAAAATCATAGTTTTACCATCTCTTTCAAAGACGCCGCCTCAAATTCGGGATTAAAAAGCTAAAAAACCCGACATAAAAAGGTGTTTTTGTACTAGTGAAAATCACATGTAGTGTGCTTACCCCACATTAAAATTCTAAATATGTGGTATATTGGGTCATATTTAGAGTTTATGTGTGAAATTTATATATTAGTCCAGTGGAAGGGGATCATAACATGTACCTGAGTCAGGAAGGGGCTCAACTACTCCTCAGTAGGTGAGTTGATAGAGTTCCGCTAGCTGTTTAGGCTGAGGAAAGGGATGTGGTACCCTAGTGCATGATGAGTAGTAACAAGAAATGGAAATAGATTATAGTATTTAGGATATATTCTTGGGTGGAGGGAAAAGTTAGCTTCATGCTATATAGACTACTCCAGTTATCATGGATACAGGACCGTCTACAGTCATAGGTGTGATTCTTGTATCATCTACCTTAGCTTGTGTTTTTTTATATAGGTGTGTCACATTATTTTATTTATTAAAGTTTTAAAAACTATTTGGGATTGTATGTATAAATCTTGGATGGTATTTTAACGATCAAAATTTCATTGGTAGTGCGTCCAGATAATATAAAATGTTGTAAGGCATGTTCTCTAGAGATTAGTGGTTATCAATTCTTTTGGGAACTGTTCATGCTAGAAATGACAGGATTCAAATTTAATCTTGATATTGATTTATTGGTTCTATACCAGGATTATATCCAATATTACTGGAGGAGAATTACTATCTTATCTCTAGAAGAATGTATAATATTTCACTAAGGTGAGTGGGATCTTTAGGCTGGTCGTGTAGGACCAATTCACTATAGATTAGATTGTCTCATAGCTCATATAAATTATATTTCTATAGATAATTGTGGAGTGTATTAGGATTATTTTCATCTAATGGTAGACCATTTTCATGATTTTTCCCTAACAATTTCTACAGCTTACCACCTGAGTGAGAGATCAATTTCACGATTGAGTTGGTGACAGGAGCAGATCCAGTTTCTATCCCTCCTTACAAAATAGCTCTAACTAAGCTTTAGGAGTTGAAGGTTTATTTGTAAGATCTAGAATATAAAGAATTCATATGTAATAGTACATATCCATGGGATTATCTAGTTCTCTTCACCATGAATGCTGATGGATCTCTTTGCTTATGTGAGGATTATTAGAGGTTGAACTAGATGATGGGAAAAAATGGGTATCCTCTTCTACACATTGATGATATTTTCAATCATTTAAGAGGTCCTAAGACATTATAAAATATTTAATTGATATCAAGATATCATCAGTTAAGGGTGATACCAATGAAATTTCCTTTTACTTTTTTTAGAAGTAGGTATGGCTTGAATAAATTCGTAGTGATGCCATTTGGGTTGACTAATGCACCTATGGTATTCATGGCCTTAATTAATAGGATCTTTCACCCTTTTGTGGACCTATTTGTGGTGGTTTTTGTCAATGATATATTAGTTTAATCCCAATTAGTAGATGATCCTTCCAAACATAATAACATCTTCCTTATTACATTGAGATAAAATCAGCTTTAAACCAAGATAAATAAATATAGTTTCTAGATTAATAAGGTGCACTTATTAGGCCATGTATTCTCATATAAAGAATTTTCAGTGGTCCCAAAGAATGTTATAACCATGGAATCATGGAAAAAACCGAATAATTTCTTTGATATTTGGATATTTTGGGTTTAGAAGGTCATTATCGACACTTTATCTAGGATTTATCCCGTTTGGAAACAACAATGTTGGGATTAACCAAGAAATGGGTGATGTTTGTTTGGTTTGACGCTTGTGAGGAATATTTTTAGGATCTGAATGGTAGGATGAAATAATCACTTATCCTTAAATTACCTATGTGGGTAAAGAATATACCATGTACTATGATGCATTCGGAGTTGGACTCGAAGTAGTTTTAAAGAAGGAGGATCATATGGTTCCTTATGGCTCCATGCGGATAAGATCGCAAGAGAGGAATTACCCTACTCAAGATCTAATGTTAGAAATAGTATTACATTCTCTAAGATGTTAGATAAAATATTTCATGGGTGATAGGTTTTTTTTATACATAGACCAAAATAGCCTCAGGTACTTATTTTCCCAATGAGACATGAATCTTCGGCAGAGGAGGTGGATCGAGTATCTGTGTTCTTTCAAATTTGAATTGGCTTATACACCAGGAAAGGGAAGAACTTTTGTCAATGATTTGGGTGAAAATAAATATACAATGATATAATGATATTATTTTGATGAGTGGAAGATGATATCCAATTTTACAGACATGCATATGGATTTTTAGGAGTCTTAGGGATGAGTTTATCTGACTTTGACATATGTTATACCCATGCTTTTGGACCATATTAAGACTAAGTAGTTGTCTAATCCTGATGTCTTAGTTCTGAGATAAAATTTATATGATGGTGAGACACCATTAAGATGGTATCTCGACACTGGTAATTATCTTATTTCACATGGATGAGTATGGTTTCCTATAGGCTTACATGAGGAGCTGATGAGAGAGTTTCATGATTATATATGGGAAGTGCATCTTGGTTTGACAAAGATGTATTTTGATCACCATAGACAATACTGGTGGTCAATAATGAAGAAGGAGGTGGAATTTTTTGTGGCAAGATGCTTCACTTGTCAGTAGGTGAAAGCCGAACATCAAAGGCTAGCTGGGATTTTGCAGCCTTTTCCCATTACTGAGTGGAAATGGGATGATGTCACAATGGATTTTTTTCATAGGATTACCTTAGAAAACATATAATAATGACATAGTATGAGTTATTTTGGATCAAATGACTAAGGTATCCTACTTTTTACCTATCATTAAAACCTTCATAGTTAATTATCTAATTAGTCTTTACATGCACAAGGTGGTTTAGTTGGAAGGTGTTCAAATGAGTATCATTTCAAACACGGATCCTTATTTTAAATAATGTTTGTGGTAGGTTCTTAAAAATTGACTTGGATCTTTATTTATATTAAGTATAACCTATCATCCATATAATGATGGTGAGCGGACTATTTTGGTTCTGGAGGATATGTTATGAGCCTTTATTTTGGATTTTGGTGGTTCATGGGAGAAATGTATTACACTCATAGAGTTTGAATATAAAAATAACATTGAGTAATAAATACAAATGGAACCTTTCGAGGCCTTGTATTTCATGCCATATTGTTTTCCTTTTTTTGCTAGAGATGTTTGATTCATCACTTATTGGGCCTAGTCTTGTTCAAGATAGTTTTTAGGAGGTTCTGTTGATCAATAAGTGGTTGGTGACCGTGAAAAGTAGGAAAAAGTTTATACTGTCAATTGGAAATGACCTCTATAATTCAAGTTTGGACATCATGCTTTCCTTTGGGTATTTCCTAGACTGGGTAAATGTTATATCCACAAATAAGGAATGTTAGTTCCTAGTTTCTTTGGTCCATTTGATAGTGTCAAGGGTCGATCTAGTTGTGTACCATTTATCACTTCCACAACACTACAGTACCAAGCACAATGTGTTCCATATGTCACAACTAAAGAGATGTCATCCCAAAACTTACCATGTGATATACGTACAAGACATCGAGCTTTGTTCTGATGTGTCCTTTTAGGATCATCCAATATGGGTTATGGATCACAGTGAGAAATATCTTCAAGGTGGGACTATAACATTGGTTAGATTGTAGTGGACGAATGGGTGAGTTCAAGAGGGGTCTTGGGAGAGGGATTTTGACATGAAACACACAATGGATAGACTTTTTTACTGATACCTCATAGTGAGGCTTGGATAATCTCATGTATTAGCTGTTATAATTTGGGTAGGTTTCATGATCTCATCTTTTTTCAGAAATTTCTCCCTTTGAGTTTTTTGTTTAAGCCTTGGTGGACAAGTATTTTTTGTAGAAGGAGATCCTTTTGGGGAAAATGACCTAATATTCATGTATGTATGTTTTTTTTATAACGGAGTCGGGGTATAAGTGGATAATTGTTAACACGAGTTCCTGGTAAGTTGATAAACTTTAAAAAGGGTTCTGATGGTTTAAAGGGAAAATGGGCTGAAAACCCATCTACAGAACATTTAAATGTCGTGTAATGGGATTACACATCATGTAATTTTTTTAGGTTTTTAAGAAAATAAATCCAAGGTGATAGGTTTTTGTGTGTATTCCATTAAAAACATTTACATGAAGTGTAACTACATTACACACTATGTAATTCACCGACCTACTATTTTAAACATGTTGGGTGGATAAATTCTTTTTTTTCAACTGTCTCTCTTCTCCCCTCAAACCTAGGGTATTATCCATATTATTTTTGGGTGTAAACCTCCCTTATGGGTGTATTTCTTTTGGGATAAATCCCTGGTAAACCTTTTTCGTTATGTTTATTCCATTCTCCCTTTTCTTACAATCATTGCAATGAAATCGTTTGACTGATTGAATTGTTGGTTTTGATCTTGGTCTGCCTAGATATAAAAACCTCTTTTTGATCATCCACACCATATTCCTCACGGTAGTTATCCATTGGAAAGTGTTTTTGGATTGTTAGTTTTAGGTAGGGGTATAAATATTAACCCTATGGTTTGATAATTTTCATGTTTATGGAATATTTTGGTTCCACCAACATAGTTCGTCCCAAATAAATTAAATAAATGAATGGTATTATTCCTTGAATCCCATTTATTAGAGTATAATTCTAACCTATCTTATGGCTACCCATTGGGTGAGTGGACATTGAATATATTTGAATTAGAAAATGGTTTAAAGTGTGCTTAGCATGACATGTGAATTAGGGTGATTTCTTGTGGTATAATCCCTAAATTACCGCTTATTTCTTTTTGATATAATTGTTAATAAATTGTGAATTAAATTGAAAGTGGAATATGAAATAATAATGGCAATTCACATAATTAAACATTGAGAGTTGTGATGTGATATTGTGATATCCATGTTATATTTCAGGAATCGTGCTCCATGATGTAATACTTTTTTATCGGGATCATCCCTGGAACATGTACACTTATATGTTGTAATGATGATATTGAGTTAGATCATCCTAGTCCCATGATTTAATGCTTATAGAGAGAATTCTATGCCTAGTCCCATGTTGTAATGATTATAGGGCTTTGACCCAGATGTTTTAATGCTTATAGGTATTTAAACCAGATTGTTGTTACAATACTACAGTAATATGGTTCTGGTTTGCATGGTCAAAAGACATGCTAAGAGATATTTCAACATAGCACCAAAGAAGGTTATTTACGTTGGTTATATGGTTTTGGTTGGCATGTTTATAAGACATGATCAGAGATATTCTAAAAAGGAACCGAAGTAGGTTGTTATGGGATTTTATTAATTGTTGAATTAATTAATACACATATTTATCGATTTATTTAATACACTTCTTACAAGACTAGTTAGTATAGACATTGTAGTTTCGATCTACTGAGTTTTACTCACACCCTATTTGGGCCACCATTTGGTACCCGGGAAGATTATGTGGATGCAGGTTTGGATAAGGTAAAAGGACCTTGTAGTTGATTTCATGTTTATTTGTGGGTTGGATTTTGGTGAAAGGAATGACGTGGGGTTTGGGACGAGGGACCTTTGAGTCTTTATTTGATTCTTCTAGTCTTTTACTTTTATTGTTTCTATCATGAAAATTAGTTACATTCCACCTCATCATTACATTATTCCTTATTATTTTTTGTATTATGCATATGTTTTTTATTTATGTCTTACTCTATGTTTATACTTTGATCTCCTATATTTCCCTGGTTTATATTCTTCTATTATGATACTTTATACCTGAGGGTATAGTCTCTCCACTATACATTTCACACCCCTGATGTCTGTCAATAGCCTCTGGCATATGGGGAGGCATGCTTGAGGTCTCATAACCAACCCTTTTTGGCCACATGAGAGAGTGTTGGATCGAGGGAAGTTACACATGACATAAAACTATATGACACAATGTACCAATCATATGAAGTTAAAATATGTGATACATCAACCTCACCATATGACATTAAATTGCAGGTCCAACATCATCATAAATATGATGTTAAAATGTGTGTCTACCATCCCCACTTTATGATGTTTAACTGTGTGTCCAACATCCTCACCATATGATTTAAAATATGTTTCTCTCATCATCATTTCATGGCCTAAAACTGTGAAGCATCTTAGGCCCTTTCCTAAGAATCCATTTCCTTTGGTTCTGGTCACCTACTGAATCATTCATGTTCTTCAACCATTTCTCTACATATGAGATGACACTCCCCCTAGAAGACAAGTTTTACCTTTATTCAGACCTATTCATATACCCAATGTGATCAAATCCACGATGGGATAATTTCAATAGGGATGAGCCCCATTTGAACATTCCATCACTCGATGTAACACCCCAAGAATTTATAATATTATCATTTTTAAATAAATTTAATATATTCTATATCTTGTAATGCATGAACCAATGAGTTACCTTATGTTACACGAAAGAGAAACTTTCTTTGATAACTTTCATTACATGCAAGACCAAGTTTTACCAAACAATAATAGATTATTATAACATTATTATTTCATATAATAATATTTAACCAAGTTTTTTAAATAATAGTTAGAATAGTATTAAACACAATATGAAATTTATGTATACTCTATGTAATTTTAACCTTCATCTTATATGTTTTTTAGACAATTATATAATAAAAAATCAAATTCTATGCATAAAAACAATACTCTTTAAAAGGGTAATTTTACCACCTTTTAATAGTGCACTTATTTTAAAACTATATTTTCAAAATTTTATAATTTTTTTTTTCCAAAATAAAATTCATTTTTGTATTCATAATTTCAAAATTATCTTATGGTGAATTTTTTCAATTTTTCTGAGAAGTTTTATTTTTTTATGAATAGTCAAAACTACTGCATTGTAGTTAAAAACTACATTATTTTTGAATAATTATTGTATTTTAAATTTATTTTTAAGGTCACAATAGATCAATTATACATATATTAATCAAATTTAGGTCATTAGAATTATTTTTATTAAAAAATTGGATATAAAAACATATTAAACATTTGAACGTTTTCTTTTACCTGCTTTCTAGCCACATTTACCAGATTAGCGTTAAACATAAGTATTCCACATATATGAATTAAATTTGGAAAAATAAAAATACATGGTTGTATTCAGTATTATATTTGGAGTCTAATAGGTTCAACTTAATTTTTGGATATTATGAATAATAACTTCACAATTTTATTTACCACTATTAAGGGTAAATTAGGTAGTTAAAGGTAAAAAATAATATTATAAATATTATAAAATTGCTATAATGCATGTTCTAATTTCATTGGATGAGTGTGTTTATAACAAACCATCCTTTTCCCATAATTATAACCTTTTAATCTACTTGGGTGAGAATATGACATTTACTATATTTTATTTAAAGAAGAGTTAAAAATGTCATACTCATATTTTAATAAATATACCATAGTTAATATAAAGTTATAAAAAATATAATTTAAACTATAAATATTAATTTGAAAGAATTTTTTTTTCTTTATCATGAAAATTTATCTATAATTTTTATGAAATAAATAATTACCTTAAATTCCTACACAATGATGATTGAGTAATAGAGTAATTAATAAAAATACCAAAAAATGATATTAAAAATATTAAAATAAATAAATATCGAGATAATTAATGAAATATATGAATTTTATAGATACATTTAACATTTTATTGATATATAATAAGTTTTTATTCGATGATATTATGTTGTTATGATATTTCATAAAAGATAAATAATGAATTGTATTAGAATTGTTATAATAGATACATTAAAATAAATAATATTTTATTAAATGGTATAAAATTAAGAAAAATATAAAATTAATCCAAAGAATTATAATAAAGTAAAATTAATCATCCATTATTCAATTGGGGTTCTTTTGGTGTTTTATAGTAACTATATTAACCATAAAGTGTAAAAAATCCATGTTGTCACGGTAATATTTAAAGGGCTTAACTAAGGGTTAAAGGAAAAATATAATGTTAATAATGTGACATAAACATGTATAAAAATTATTTTTTGTGAGTATTTTTACTCATCCTCATCTTATATTTTAAATAACTTACTTTTTAGCTATTTTAAATCTAAAATAAATTTATATGAATTTAATATTTTAAATGATTCCATGAGTGCCCATCTCTTATTAAAGGGAACCTCCTCCGTTACTTATTCGCACCACATTAATCATTATTTCTCAAAAAATTCAACCAATTTCCCCTCCCAACATCATTATAAAAGTTATTTAGGTCATTTTCTTCCATAAATAACAACCCTAGTGTCCCTAAAAGGATATCCAAAGGAGGTTTGCTTAAAAAGATGTAATCATCTTTACCGACTCATTCAATTTCATTTATTCTTCTTCTTCATATTCATGTGATGTTTCCATAATAAAGTAATAAATATAGCATAATATATATATTTATATGTTATTATTATTATGTTAAAACCATATTTATCTGGTTATCCATCCTACGAAGAAAAAAATCATCGCGTGTTCGTACGTACGGCTTACCGTCTCCACACCGTGGTATAATTTTTTTTTCTTCACCGCTTTACTTGGATGGGTATAATGATGGATATAATGGATATAAATAATAAATATGACATGATATTTCGTCTTTAAAATTAATATATCATCCAATTCCTTACCCCTTTACCATTAAAGGAATGATATTGTCGCTCGTACGTACGTATGACCTACAATCTCTACAATGCGATGAGATTCATCTTCTACATTAACCATTGAAGAATGATTATAAAAATATATATAATGAATAAATATGAAATATATGACATAATAATTCTACTGGAATAATATATATTTATACATATCTTTCATTTAACTTCATCTGTTCAATAAGAAAATGGAAACAACGTTCATGCATACGTATAGCCTACCGTCTCCATGAACTGTGTATTCAATTTCATATATATATATATTTATTTATTTATATACTTAATATATATGATATATAAATTATTTTTTACCTTATTAAAGTATGTAAATCATTATCTACTTAATAGGATCAAGAATAAAAAGTCAAATCACGTATGATAAACAAAGTAGTTGTTACTCTAAACATTACTTCAACTTGGAATTGTTAATAAACGGGTAATATAATGTCATAAATGAATCATATATGATATCATAAATATGAAAAAAGTTTATATATAAGTTAATAACATTATTAAAACAATTATAAAGTATTTTAAATCATGTAAAATCATGTTCTAATAAAGTAAGAATAAAGAAAGGGGTTTTTCGTCTCACTTTTACTTATGTGAGATTTATCCCTTATTCACCACTTATTTTTGTTTTTTGGTGTATATAATGCTATTTAGACATGTTATATCATGAAAATAATTATTATAAATATATTATATGTTTCATTAATTTTATTCATTCATGAGAATTATAGTTCAAATGTTTCAAAATGGTATGGGACACTTTGGAATGTTTAAATATTATTTTCCTCAATGATCGTTCAAATAAACCATTTAAATTATTATCATCTATGTTAATGTTTCTTAAAACAATTCCCAAAATATTTTTACTACTATTATATAAAAAAATTAAAATATTTTTACCCATGTTCTACTTTTTATAAAACGGTGTAAAAGGAATCTTTTTGTCATTTTCCAAATGATGTACTTTATGACTTTTTTGAAAAAAACAGAAGGAATATTTTTTAACTTATACGGAATAAGAAGGTTTTACCACCATAATTATTTCTGGATGTTTTAAAGCCTCCATTACAATTTTAAAAAGTTGTTTTCAAATAAATTTTGTTCTTTTATAAATGTTTATCTTTTAAATAAATGATATCAAAGTAAAAAATGGTATTTTTTTTAATAAATTTCTAATGATTTTATTAGAGTATTTTCATCTATGTCATCATCCCTATTGAATATTATTCTTATTTAAGGTTTATATATTATGATATCATTTACCATACTTCTTTGAATGGTTTTTGATTCGGTTCATCTATGGATGTCCTATTTTGATACCATTAATGGTTTATGGTTAGAGTATTCACATTTTGTATGCTCTTTTTTCAATATGAATGTTTATGTTGCTTATGTTTCACCCCATTCATATTTGGAATGCATTGGACTTGGTAAGTGATGGGTGGGACCCACTATATCCCCTCTATGCATCAGTTGGTCACATGAGATAAACTTGATATGGATTTGGCTGAGGTCTTACCCATTTATTTTCAAATGTCTTGGCTGAGGCCTTAATGGTATGTATTAGATGTCCAGCATTATGCATTCCATCATTGTGATGTTATTTATTTATTTACATGTGATTATTAAACTAATATAATATCCATGGTTAAGTGTCTTAGATCATGTGATTAATTAAATTGTGCATGTTTTACTTATTTACCTTTCTATATTATTGTTTATAACATATTTACTCATATATTCTGTTTTATGCTTACCCTTAATGAGCATTTGATCTCATGTATTTATTATGTTTAATTCTTACAAGGATGCCTAGATGAGTATTATGAATGATATTTAGGGTTAATCTAGGAGAATAATTATGTTCTCAAATGATTTTCCATATTTTATTTTATGTTTTAAATTATAGTGTAAGGTTCATGTATGTAATCTGGCTTCCAAAAGTAATAAACTAGTTGGTACTTTGGGATTTAACACTTTTATCTCTACTAATGTAAAAAAGTAAGTCACTGACTCTATGATACTGGGTTCAATGTATTTAAAATCCATCCCCACACATCATGTGTCTCGTTATTTGGATCCTTATCCTCCTCAATGATTGAATGTTTCTCCCTTGATTGCAATGTCCCATTCCACATGGTCTCACCTACTATCCTAAAAACATGACCAAGAGGACTTTGGATGAAATTTTCAGATAGGTTATGTGTTTAAAACATATTCAGTGGTCAACCCTCATTTTGTTCCATATCCACATCAAAACAATAATGGATTTTTTGTTTCAAACATAGTGGGAAGCTATCATCCATCATCATGCCACCCCCACTATGTTCCAAATCATGGTCATTTAAATTTTTTTCTCATTACTCCCTTTGTTTTAATGGAATTAAACACCCTTGGAGTTACCCTAATCATTCACTAGCACACATTGAAAATGAAATTCGACTATTCAGAGAGTTCCCTTCCCCAGACATAGCCCCTCTTGGCTCAAACACTCTTAATGGTCAGTTAAAAAATGTAGAGCCCGTGTATTCACTTATTGTTTGTAAATCTTATATAAATGATCAATCACATGGTAATTTTTTATTTTTCACACAAAGAATGACTTAGGTGTGCTTAGGGATTGGTCAATGGTTGTATCATGATTATGGTTTAAGTATGATAATAAAATAAAATGAAATAAACATGTTTGAGCATGAATTAATTTAAAACAAATCACTCAATGTTCTATAGGGAAATACACATATTAGAGCCTCTCTGTCATAAATTACTCTAAGTTTTGAGCCCAGATATTGAGTGTTTGAGTCCATCCAACCTATGTTGAGTAGACTCCAGAGTCAACTTCCACCTTCCAAGTCGTTTGCCTCTTCTTTATCTTTAGGATGGGATTCTAACACCCTAATCCACATCTTATCCTATTCAGCCTAATATTCTCTAGCTAGGGATGCCACCTCCATTGCCTTATCCTCAGCTTTCACCAACAGGTCCCTCATATGGCTGATGGTATAGTCTTGAGTAGAAACATTGGCCACTATCTCCTACTTCATCCCTTATAAGTAGATTATCTCCTCTTCAGCTACCTGAAGCACATAGGATCCCTTATCCTTGTGATTTTTTAGTAAAATAAACCAATTTCCATTAGTAATTATCCATCTCAGTGAGGAAGTCTTGATATAGTATATGAAGGATTCTTTAGTCCACCCCATAGGTCCTTATTCTAACTAGAAAGTGGTGGAGATATCCCACTCAGTTTTGCAGGTCATCCATTGGGGTGCAAGTGAAAAAGTTATGAACATACCTCCATAACTGGAAAAAAATGGCCTTGTTCTCCTCAAAAACATTTGAGATAGAATCCTCAAAGTCCTTGATAAGTTCTTGCTATAAATAAAGAATTGATTCCAACACATCCATGGATAGATTATCCATGGTCTTGTCCTTAGGCTAGATGAAATCCATTTCTAGAGGAAATAGATCCTCACCAGCCCCCACACCTATAGTAGAAGTCCCAACTCTCTCCTGTGGAACCTAAAAGGAAAGAACATCCATTGTGTCCTCCTCAATAAAATTCGTTTATGGAATGATATTGACACTCTCCATTGAGGTGTCAGCTCCCATAGTCACCATTGATGTAGATTCTAAGGTATTCATGTCCAACATAGCATCCCAAGTCACTCCAGCTGCAGGTAAAATTGTTTCAACCTCCATTGAGGATTCAGCTCCAATAGGTACCTTTGATGGTGCCTATACGATATGCTTATCTTTCAAATCCTCCTTATCTAGACCCATCATGTGAACTGTCTCAACCTCCTCCATTAAGGTAATTGTCTTAATAGTCCCTTCTGATGGAACCTCCATGGTTGTTCTAATTTTCATGGGCTCTCGGACCATTTCCACTGGGATAGAATCATCTGTTATCACTACCATAACCTCTGGTGCCACCAACATGGACGCTAATGTTGGTAGATGATCCCCAAGAATAGCTTGAACCACTATTTAATCATGATTCATTAAAATGAATAATGTAAAATAGGTATAGGTTAAATTGGAAAGGGGAAAAGGATTACATGAATAGTTTAAATTGGTGACGAGCTTAGAAAGGTTAACGAGAAATCCATTTGGGGAGGGAATTCCCCTATTGGTTGGAACCTCAATCATAGGAGCCACTTTAGCTAACACTTGGCCTCCTATGACCACAACATCACAGAGGTTCCACATACTCACCCCTTCAATGTTTTAGACTCCCTTGACCTCTATCTAAAGTTCATCAAGAACCTCCCCCTTTGCTATTCTCTTCAATACTTGCACAATTACAAGAGTATTTGGACAATGATCTTTAGAGTTTTATAGTTTCCAAAGCAAATGGGATTAGGGTATTTACCTAGTTAATGGTAGGGCCCACTTCCACAGGATAATATTATTAGAAATTTCTCCTATATGACTAATCTGAATCTCCCAGAAGAGGTGAAAATCCATATAATTCACCCGATGAGAGATCCACAGGGGAGATTATACCTAATAGCACCTTCTCTAAGGTGGTAAAAGGACATGTAGTGGGTTATTATTTGACCAAATCCTACATACCTATTATTAATTTCAAAAACACATACTGAGAAACGTGAAATCCATCCCTGGAATGACCCAACCCAATGAAGAATATCCCCTCTCTATTGAGATATAGCCACATTTCATGGAGTGTGTTGATCATTTTGAAGAACCCCCAAATTTTCCAAGCATCTAGAAAGACCACATTAGTAGTCATATTTGAATGGTTCAATAACATCCATGGACCTTGTAAAAATGTTCTTGGGACCTACTAAAGGGTTCTACTTCTTCTATGGTCACTTTTTTAGGAGAGTGGATCTTGATACCACTCGTCTCCCTATGGCCTTCACTTGTGTCGTGCTAGGGATTTCTAACTTTTCAGCAACCAAAAATCATCCCACCAAACCCACCATTCCACCATGGCATGATCTAACTTCCATTTTTCCTTGACCCCATATTTTTGGGGCCTCTCCTTCATTTGACCAAGTTGTTTGGTTCCTCAGCATCTCCCTAGGATATTCTCTCTCCAAACTTAGATCATTTTCATGGATGATCCCCATAGGTGGTTGTCGGTGGTGTCAACTCATTCAAACCCTTTCTATATTCACACATGAACATGCACCATATTTTCATCAGGACCAATTGTTTTTTATTTTATAGAATATTATTGTATACCTTTGGGTCTAATCGTTGATAGAATCAGAACTATCTCGTGAACTGATATGGGTTTTACAGTTCATGAATCGCCTTACAGTCGACCCTAGATACTAGTACCCCACCTCGGAAGTCCATGAGGTATGACCAATACTTGATGGTCACCATGAAATTATTGATCACCATCTCCATGGGAAGTGGGGATGGTTGAAATATGAAGTGGTCCACTAACCCAACCCTTTCCAGTGCGTCCACAGAGCCCGGTTTTAGTGGGAAACTTATGAAGATGTTTAGAATCATTGGATATAAATTAATAATAGGAGGAAGATTGGGTTTAGGTATGAATATACCCCCATGTACATAGTGACCAAACAGTATAGAAAGTATAGGGTCTCACACACAGGGAGTATAGTCTTCCCTTGGCAGATGTGGCAGATCACGTTGTACAGCTTCCCCAATATTGTACATCTAGGTTGATTCACTACCCCATCAACAAAATTCCTTCCATGATGAAGGTTCTTGACCACACCCCCATGTGTAAATCCTTCACGGCGGTTATCCATCCATATATTATTATAGAAATAAACCCTTCCAACATGAATATGGGGGCCTCATGATTCATATTGTAGCCCAAAAACTACCACTAGATCACCTCCAAAATACTTCCATGGGAGTGATCCTTACCCAACTGGAATGCCCCATTTCATATCTATAGACTTATAGGTGTTCTATACACTATATCATTTAAGAAATATCCAAACCACTTCTTGAATGGGATGTCTCACATCCCTGAATTATACTTTTCCTCCCCTTGAACAAAACAACAAAACACCCTCTCAAGGGATAGAATCTTCTTTTGGTCCACCAATAAGTTCTATGGGGAGGAATTCATCATACATCACTCCTTGGATTGGGATCCCAAAAATCTGGTAAAGATCCCACATGCTAATGTCAACCTATCCATGGTATAAATAGAAAGTGTTTGTCCCTAGTGACCACTCTCTCAATAACTTCAGCATGATATCCAGATTTTGGTAGACATGGAACTTTGCGGAACATGATGCCACATAAAGTTATACCCTCTCCAATAAAACCTCAAACACATGGAATGGCTGGAAGTCTCAATAAACCTAGGAACATTTATCTATAAATTTTCCACCCTTGTGTAAATCCTATCCATTTTTAATCCCTTAAGTGGGTCCCCCGAACCTACCTTGAGAATCATATCTAATGAGGGGGGTATATCTGCCTCCAAAGAATCCCCATTGATGTTTTTGAAATGGTTCCAGAGAGTTTTCACATTGAGAGACACATGATCCTTCATGATGTGTCCTTCAGAATCCATGTGCCAATAATATATTCTAAGTAAGCTCTTAAACTTGTACGAGATCTTGTCTCTGTTCACATCAGGGATGGATATGTCATCCCTCATCCCAAATATATAATGTAGAAACCTCTTGAAAATTGGTTATTCATACAGAGACTCCTTTAGTAGTGAAGTGAGAGATTCATGGTTTGATGCACTCTAGATTCTCTCACCAATCATTATGTTCCCACCCATCTATTCATGATGAGTAGCATCAACATGGGAACCTTCGAAAAACTTTTTTTCATAGACTTAGTGTTTTTTCTAAGACTTTTTTTAAGCTCTACTCATGAAGGTCGGGTTCATTGAGGTCATCTCATAAAATTTGGGTTCATAGAGTAGTGTTTGTGGACTATTTTTCATGGAAGTATGTTTGTGATGTTTTTGAGGTTTGCGAGCAATGGGGATTGAAATCGCAAAGTGCACATGAATGTCATTATCTTCTTGAATATAGTGATCTGGATTTTCATATTATGAAATGATCATGGACCCCCTAAGGTTCTCATATTCTATTTATAGGTTTATGAATTCTTGGGGTTTGAGAATGAGATTTGCAAAGGGGACTCACAAAGAAGAGAAAATTTCATGTTTTCTATGATTTTACCTCAAAATCCGACCCTCCATCACCATTGGCTCCAATTCTGATGGGGGAATTTGTGGATGTCAAAATAAACATGTTATGAGTGTGGTCGGGTAAGTAATGACTGGTTCAAAGTGAATTCTAGGTAAAATAAAAAATATGTAAGGGGATATATTCTTGAAGGTCCCCTCCATTGTGAACAACTATGACCTGTAGAGGTCCCGACCATGTGGAGGGTTAACGGTAACCTCTGTGCAGTACCATTTTGGTTCATAGAGCCCCATCGATTATATAATATAACGAATCTTCTCAAAAGGATCTATCCTTCACAAAACCAACACCCTCTCATCCACTGGGCTTATAAATACCCTGTTAATTCTGAATTTCAAGGGGACATAACCTTTCGACTTCTGAGAAATTATCTGATTTCATGATACTCTTGAGCTCCATGAGTGAAATAGAAGATTGATCTCACAAGGTATTCATCCTTCACAAAACTATATGACATGGTTTCTTGAGAAACTCATCCCATAGTGGAGATTTCTTTTATGAAGTTCATGTCCTTTACAGAAGAATAGTGTTCTTTGTGGCACCTGTGGTTTCAAAAGGAACTTATCCTTCACAAAATCAACCACATGGGAACTATAACTTTACCATGAGGTAGGGTCACTCTATTTCACAAAGAATACTCTTCCATAAGACCCATGACCTCTGTGAAGGTCCAAAATTCGTGAATAAACTTCTCTGGGACTCTCTATGGTACGTCATTTCAACTAACCCCCTTTCATGAAAGTCAAGTCCCTATGAACCTCATAACAAATAACGACTCATTCAACTACACCCCAAGTTATAGTGTGACTGGTTCTATCCACTCCTATGTCCAACCAATTCACTCCAAGTGGGTTCAGGACTCAATCATACCTATTCTTTATAAGAATGGGTACCCTAATTCCTATCTATTTTAAGCATAGACACCCTAGATTCGGGTCTTTGGATGGCCACTTCTCTACAGCAGTGATGATACTACGTTCTTCCAAGAGTCACATGATTGGTGGCCACTTAATCAATAGAGATGAAATATTCAGGGAAACTATGCACCTGTCTTGGTTCAGGTTCATTATAATAGATCTTCCTCTCACCATAACATGGTCCCCCTTGATGAGTGAGTCTTCCCAAATCCAATATATATAATTTTTTTTCAAAAGTTCATGTCATAGTTTCATGACATTAAAAGGAATAATAACTTCCTCAGCACATGACTTAAAACAATAGCCTTACCTTGTGCAATGAGCACAAGATACCCTGTGTATGAATCATATGGGATGACCCCAAACCACCTACCTTGTGTAAATAAAATAGGATTACCCATGTACAATCATAAAGGGATGCGACTTTCTCCCCCACCATGGGAAGAAACTCTACCCATGGGGATGAAACTGCCACACCTGGGTAGCTTCCATGTGTACAACTGACACCATCCTTCCTCACTAGGGGATGAGACACCCTAAAGGGTAGCTTCCACACGTAAGACCAAAATTTTCCTCATTAAGTGACATGATAATCCCTATTGCATGACATTAAGTTGCATGGATCGGTCCGATCACAAGACCTTAAACTTTGGCATCACACTATGTGGGTTTTGATCCCTTTCACCTAAACAAGGTATGAAAGAGACCTCCTTGAGTTTTAACACTTTCATCATCCCAAGTCTGAAAACATCCTTCCTAGGGAAACACCCTAAATGATCCATCTCAATTGGAAATTATAATCCTTCTCCACTAGTTGTTAAACTCATTCTCGATCCATTTCAATATAAAGTTATGATTCATCAACCCAGTGTGGAATCTTCCCTCATAGGGATATACTCCAATTATTCATCTCAATAGGAAATTTTGATCTATCTCCAAAAGATGTTAAAATCATGCCTTGATCTATCTCAACAGAATTTTCTGATATGTCTCCTTAAGATGTTAAACTCGTGACTTGATCTATCGCAATAGGATGTTCTAATTTTTTTCCTTTAAGACAATAAACATGTTCCAAAATAGTCCTCTTAAGTCATTAAACCTACACCCAACCTATCCCTACAATACTTTAACCCTGTTCCCATCTCCAAAATATTTTAAACTCATACTCTGATCTAGAATCCCTACCCCATGGAATAAATGTTGGATGATTGAGGGAAAATACTTGGAAGTCTTATACCCCTTGAATCAATTTCCCCGTGATCAACACGGGATGCCTGGGTTCCACACCTAAGATGTCACACATGAGGTTCCATCCGAAAGAGGAAGAATTTATAGGTTTCCAATGTACCTAATAGAATTCTATTATAAATAAAAAAATTACTAATTAATATTTAAATTTTTTTTCAATTTAAATTTTCTTTATAAGAAATATTTAATATGATATCAATTATCAAATTGAATTATTTGAACTAATGTTTTTATCAACTGAAATTAATTAAATAACTCTTGATTTAGCTAACTTAAAATGTTAACTTACTATTAAGTAACTAATTAATATATATATTTACCAATGCAATAATATATTTATTACAAAATTACTAATTAATTAACAAATAATATATTTTCTACAAATTCAATAATATTTATTAATTATAATAAAATGATATATTAATAATATATCATTTGATTATTTTTCTTTTTAAATTACAATTCTATAATATATTAATATATTAATATATTAATATATTAATGAATATTACTATATAAATTACAATGGTGTGATATGTTAATATATATATATAGCTGGTAAGTGAGGCACACATGTTACAAGAAAATTCACAAATAAACTTGGTTTAAGGTCTCAACCCTATGACCATGCCCCAACCCCGACCTAACCCTACCACCCAAGCTAACTATGGGGTTGATATATTAGTTTATATTTATATTATACATTTTAATAAATATATTCATTACAAAATCACTAAATTTTGTAATATATTTCATACAATTAAAATATATGACCTTATATATACACACAAAATATTGTATGTAAATATTTTTAAAGTACTGAAACTGTAAAAACCACAACTACAATATTTTATGCAATTATATTCTATAGAAATGCCACAGCTGCATTGTAATTTTAAAAAAATACCAAAAATGAACTATAATTATTGAAATTAATTCAACTAATTAATATAACTAACTTTGGAGTTTCACAGATGGGAGCACCGCAAATGGGTCTTATCAATCCACTTATCCACAAATTCATTGTAACTAATTCCATTAATTCAAATAATTAAAATACCTCACTTTGTAGTTTCAAGGATGAGATTTCCTTGAATGGGAATTTGCAAACTGGTTGGAAAGAGGGGTGTTGGGGAAGACCTGTAACCTTCATTGGAATCTTTGTAACCATAAGGTTTTTGGAATATGGTAAGCCCTATAGAAGACCTCTATTCTTTGTGGTAGACTAGATTCAAAAAAATATTCAGGACCGTCAATGAATATATGAATCGTAGAATCTAGATATCAATTCCAATAATATTAATCTTGATTCATGTAATGTGAAGTGGTAATAGGATTTTAGGGTTCGGTTGGATGACAGAAGAGGAAAAGGGTGGCTGGATGATGGGAGATTAAAATCAAGGATGGATTTCAGTTTGTGGTAGGGAGGAAGGGGTAGATGAAAAGAGTAGACTATGATACATGAAATGGGAGAAGATGTGTATAGCTAAATTTTACTACAAGATGAGAGGAAGGCACTATTTAATAAAGTTCCTTCTTCATGTAATTTTATAAGAAGGATCTCTATTAGAAATATTCATCTTATGAAATATTTCAAAGAAGGTGCTTTGAAAATTAGCATATTCTAAGATAATATGTTATGGAAGGCACTTTCTAGAAAGGTGCCTTGCCAAAAGTAATTTCAACAAAGTTTCTTTAAGGAAGAGTGATTTCCATCCATTGCTGACCAAAAAAAGTAGTCATAGATTGGGAAATTGTTTCCTTTATACAACATTTAAGGAATATGTTTTTATATTTTTATTATATATATATAAAGTCCATACCTACTTCTCCATCGTTACTATCCAACCAGTTATGAGAGCTCATTTCATTGGGAATTCATTGTGATATTTCCCTTGTTCACCCTAAGAGATGATAGGGATAGGACTGAAGGTGGATTTCACAGTAAAAGTCTCACACACCAAAGAAAATATATATCACTAGAGGCGATTTCTATAACAAAAATATTGTTGCAGTAGAAAACTAACTGATTTTATTTCATTATATTTCGTTTATGATTACAACTTATAAAAACACCTTATCTATAGAAATTAAAATGTAAAACAAAACAATCGAAGGAAAACCAAACTGAAATAAGCGTGTACAAAATTATACCATATGTGTCGTTGAAGCCAAACACGTCAAGAATCCCTTGTCTGAAGTCCCCAAGCCTCTATCATAAAACTAGATGGTTGTTTTCATCTATAGAAAACCATATTTATTCTTAAAAACAAGGACCCCTAGGTCAGGCTCTCTTTTTATAGAAAAACTTGAAGGTGTGTATTTGAGTGGTTCGTCTACTTCCTACTAATTAGTGCTCTTAGTGTCTCCTTGATGTAGTGTGCAATGGATGACTACGATGGGGCTAGGGATGATGGTTCTTCAATTTGGTTGGAAAACTAGAGCGGTGATATAATTGTATGGTAGAAGCACATCTGGAGAGGAGTGGTAAACCTGGAGGACGGACCTGAAGGACTAGAATAAAAAAGATATGTGTGCTAGTGGGGGATCCTCTAAATGTGCGACCGAGCCTAAAAAAATATTCTTTAGAGTGTTTTAATTCTTATACATCATTAGAAAAATTCATTGATAAATGGAAATTTTATCGGCATTATCTAAAAATGATGATAAAGAGTACCTTTATCGGTGTTTAAAAAAGCACCAATAAAAGCATCTCTTTATTAACGCTTTTTTTAGAACTGATAAAAAAACAAATTTCTTGGTGATTTTTAGCGCAAATAAAGAGTGAAATTTATCAATTCTATTTTAGTGGTGATAAAATGTATATTTCATAAAAAAATCATATATCATTAAAAATCATATATTAATATAAATAAATTTTGATTGTGCTTTTTTTGTAGTTTTATTTTAGTGTTATGTTCCACACTTGTGGTTGTAGCAACTATAATATATACCATTAAATCCCATATATCAATATATAAATAAACTTATATTAATATAAATAAATTATATTTTATGAAATATGAATCATATTAGACTAAATAAACATTTACACCTAATATATAAGATATTTAGTGAAAATAACTTATAAAATAATTTGAAATTAATTTTAATGATTAATTTTATAATTATTATTGAGTAATAGTCATTTATTAATAATTATAAATAAAAAATTAATTAATTAATGAATGATCCAAGATAAGTTTAAAACAAGGCTTGAAAATTCTTACGATCACAATTTTTTATCTGAATTCCCATGAATTCTACCAATTATCAAATCAAAGTTTTAAAAAAATATATATATTATGTGTTGATCAAGGAGATTTTGGTTAGTATTTTTTTAGGTTAAAAAAGGCCCAAAATACCACAAAACTTAGTTTTTTGTTGGGGTACCCCAAATTTTTAATATCTGGTGCAATTTGGCCCTAATTTAATGGGGTGTCTTATCATGTTTTTTATAGAGACTGAATTTATTTCTATGGATTAATTTCATGTGGTTATTATGGGGTTTATATTTTAAAATTTTCATATTGCACTATTATTTATAATTAAATATACCTATATTTTCATCTATTTACATATAATAAAGAAATTTTACAAATAAATATTTAATCATATTTACATAAAAATTCATTTTTAAATATACAAACCTTATGGAAATAAATACATATTAATCCATTTTATTTAAAATTAAAAATTATCGATTTTATTTACTATATAAATATGAATTAATATATATAGATATAATTATTCAAGTAATGTTTGCACATAAATATGTGTGTGTCAATAAAAAATATATATTTCTATGTATATTCTAATATATGTAGATTAATACATATATGTAAACATTTATGCATATATGTGTGAAATATAAATGTTTTCTTGTGTGTGTAAACATGTTTTTTTCAATATTGTGTAAATACATCATATATAAATGTATTGTTATAAATATTTCATTATCGTTAAATATAGTATATAAATGTATTTACAATAAATATTTATAAATACATTATAATGAATGTATATATAAATATAAAATTATAGGTAAATATGTATATATATATATAAAAATATATAGTTAAATATGTATAAATATATATATATATAAAATTGAAAAAATATTTTTAAAAAATATATAAATGTATATAATTATATGAAAAAATATAAAAATTAAAATTAATTATGTGTATATATATATATATATCATAAAATATTAAAAAAATCTTGATGGTGTAGTGGTAAATGTGTTAGGTGAGTAAGATAAGAGGTATGAGGTTCGAATCCAGGTGTGAGTAAGGTTGAATGAGGCATAAAAAACATTGATAAATGGGGTGGAAATTGCTAATAAAGGGTTGTGGGATTGAGAAACTACAGGGTGGGTATAAAGTAGAGACTCTCAAAGATGAGAGAAGTCTCAAAGATAATACTCAAATAAAATATTGGATTATAGGAAAAAAGAAGATGCGGTCTAAAGCCATCCAGAAATGAAGAACGCAGCCTGGTAAAAAAACTCAAATAGATCTGACCGGGTAAAGTAGGTGTTCTATTTCCAAATAAAAGTTGTAGATGAAAAAGCACTAGGATCGGATCAAACAACACCATAGACGAAAGATGATCAAAACTGGTGTATTCTGCTGGTTTCAGATCTAAAAACCACTAGATATAATCTTAACTACACTATGCCAAAAATTGTGATGAGTACCACATGTCTTGGGTGGAGAGACTATCGCATGTCTCCATCCCTAAAAAACATCATCATCATCATCATCTAGTCACATGGGCCACCATAAATATTTAATCCCCTTCCCGATTCATTCTTGTCGGCTATATCATGTTGGCACAACTTCAAAAATATGTTACCACATCCTCTTATATAGACACCATGTCCATATCTTTAATTAATGTAGTTAACATTAAAATTATCCATCCATTAATATGGAGAATTAATTCTCCATTAATTATAAGAGAAAACATCAATTAAATTTTAGATAAATATCTCCATTAAAAAATATCTCTCCTCAATTATTGTCTTAAATCCCAAAAAACTCCCCTTTTAGTGCATCAATGAAAGGAAAACATCCAATAAACTCAATTGGAAAGAGAAAAAGTTGGTATCACATCAACAATCATCATTTGCAGAAAATATGATAATACCATTTCATAATTATGAAAAAAAACTATCAACTTACCCAGTAAAAAGAAATATAAATGCTAAAGTCTTCATCACACCTATACTTACATTTTCCTCTGGAATAATATTATAACTAGAAACATTTGGATCCCCTAAAATATTGATTTCCACATAATGTAGTTGGTACCATTCAATAAAATCATCTAGCCATAATTGGGATCCATAATTCTCATGTTAAATTGCAAGCATGAACCTTTACCTTTGATTCCAGATGTTGGGAAAGGCAGAAAGTGACAAATGAGAAAAAACAACAAATCAAACATTCAATGGAAATAAATTATTTCCCTTTAGACAATTTGGTAAAAAATAAAGTGGATGCACAACGAAAAAATCTATGTGTGTAGAAAAATAAATGTTGGCACCAGAAATTTTATCATGAAAAACACGAAAGGGAAAAACCATATGACCTAGTCTAGAAAAATGGATCCACTAATAATCAATAGTACAAAGAAGAGACTCTCAAAGATGAGTGGGATCTCAAAAATAATACTCATAGAAAATAATGGATCAAAGGTGGAAAGCAGATGTAGTCTAAAGCCATCCTAAAATGAAGAACAAAACCAGAATAAGAAAATAAAATAGATTTGACAAGGTAAAGAAATTGTGTGTTGTATAAGTAAAAGGTAAAGATAAAAAAACACCAGGATCAGATCAAAGTTAATTGTAGATGAAATCTGAATATACCTATAGAATTCTGCCAGTTATAGATCTAAAAACTAATGGATATAACCTTAACTAGATTGTGGAAATTTTTTTGAGGAGTGCCACATGTCTGGGGTGGAGAGACTGTCTTGCATCTCAATCCCTAAAAAGGGAATCTTTGTCATCATCATCGAGTCACACGGCCCACCAAAAACATGGAAACCCCTTCCTGATTCTCTATTTTTAGCTAAATTGTGTCATAACACCTTTGAAAATATGTTACCACATCCTCTTATATAGACACCAAGTCCATATCTACAGTTAATGAAGTCAAAATTTATTTTTATGCACACATATATTTGGTCAATGCACATGAACTTTAGTTTTTTAGGCTTGTTTGAAGTGAAAAAATTTATTTCCTTTACGTGTTTTCCTTATTGTTGTTTGCGCGTTCGTTGCTTTCCATCTTTCCCAATAGGTTGGTGGGATCGATCAGCTATGGGGTGGGTACATGGGGAACATAGTGCTAATAAAATGGGGTGGGATTACTCATAAAAGATGTGGGTTGGACTATTTTATTTAAAATATTTTTTTATTTTTATCTATGCTTTATTTTCAGCACTGATAGATGACCTTTATCAGTGATTTTTTAATGCTGATAAAGGGCATGAGTTTTTAAGGGCACTTAGTCCATAAATTTTTTTAGCACTTAGAATAGTTATTTCTAGTGTTGAAAAAATCATCTTTTGTATTATTAATTATCACCTTGAACATAGGCTTGTTGGGAGATCATGGTTCAGTGAGAACGTGACATATGGATATTTTCCTTAGTCTGATTGTGTTGTTATTTTCATTTGGATTACTTGTATTATTTTTTATTAAATTTTAATGTCTATGGTAATCTAGAACCGTGCTTGTAGGACAATTGGATGAAACACTTAAATCCTCTTGTTCATTCCCTACTTTTCAATTATGTTTCCATTAACCTTGTATGATGAATTCTCTCTTTATATCAGACTTTATTGAATTAATTCAAATCGATTTTAAATTTAATTTTTGACTTTAAAGCACTAATACATAATATGAAATATCCAGCACTACCCTTTATAAATTCTAAAAAATCACTTATAAAGGGAAAATTTTATCATCACTATCTAATAATGTTGATAATGGTAACCTTTATGTGTTCTAAAAAAACGATAAAAGGACACCATTTTCAATGCTTTTTTTGCACTGATAAGGGACCATTTTATCATCGATTTTCTAAACACTAATAAATTTATGCCCTTTATTAGTTCTAAAAAACATTTTTTAGCATTAACAAAAGGTTCCCATCATAAAAAATATATTTTATAATAAATCATATTTTACTATACAAATATATTTATACTGATATAGATATAATATACATTATTAAATATGATTTATATAATACTAAATATGTATTTTCAATTAATATATAAAATATTTATTGAAAAATAGTCTATAGATTAAGTGAAATTAATATTAATTAAAAATATACATTTAAAAATATTTTAGAGACCAAAAAATATGAATTACTTAATTAATCTCTTTAGAAAAGTTGAAAACAAGACTTCAACTTCAACTATCCATAAATTTTGGTTAGGGTGTCTATTTAGGCTCCATGAGATGTAAAATCGAAGCTTTCAAAGAGATATATGACTTAGTAATTTTTAAAAACCCTTGTCACTATTTTTTGAGGTGAAAAAGGGTCAAAAGTTCTCTAAAACTGAGTTTTTTAGTTGGGTAGCCTTGATTTTTGATTATTTGATGGAATTTTAGATTCATTTAAGATAGGATTCATATATTTTTTCAGTGGAGACTGAATTTATTCCTGATGATTACATTCATATATATATAAATATATATATATAAATTATCACTACTAGAAATATGACCTATACCAATGGTTTTGAAGAAACTGTTGGTATAGGTCTCTTGTAGCCACCCTATACCAACGGTTTTGGCCAAATACATTAGTATAGGTCCACCCTATGCCAATGGTTTCATCAAAACTATTGGTATAGATTAAAAAATCAAATAATCAATACCAACAGTTCTCAAAACCATTGGTATAGGTACCCATATTATTTATGGAATCTTTTCTCAAATTACATAAAATAAAGAAAAGGTTAAAATACTTATGAATTTACATATACATACATACATACATATATATATATATATATATGTGTGTGTGAAAATATGTTCACAAAATTCATGTTAGGTTATTGGTTAGGTTTTTGGATTATAAATGGAAGGTACTGGGATCAAAACTCTATCGAGTTTTATTTTTTTAATTACCTATACCAACAGTTTTATGAAATAATTGGTATAGGTTTTTCATATGACCTATACCAATGGTTTGAGAAAACTATTGGTATAGGTCTGTACCAATGTTTTTCCCAAAACTGTTGGTATATAACTATCCCAATTCCAAACTACCCAATGGTCTTCCAAACCGTTGGTATAGGGTATTTTTATACTAGTTTATAGTTTTGAAATTTTATCGTTTATCATATCAGAGTGTTATTTGTAATTATATATATATATATATATATATATATATATATACGTACATATTTGAATCTATTAACATATAAAAATTATTTTTATAATAAATATTTAAAAATACTTACATGTAAAATACTTTTTAAAACATATAAACAATATGAAAATAATTTTTATCCATTTTATTTTAAAAAAGTATAAGAATTTTAATTACCTCATAAAAATGCCTGAATATATAGATATATGTAAATAAATACCTAAAAAATTTATATATGATGTATATATATAAATATAAGTGTGTTTATTAATAAACAAATATATATTTATGTATATATTCTAATAATATATGCAAGTACATATTAATATATATATATATATATATATATATATATATTTTAAAATAAGTGTATATTGCAAAAATATATATACATATATATTAAATATGTCAATATATGACATGTAAAATCCTCTTGGTTAGTGGAATGTGTACTTGTTTTGTGAATCCATATATGTATATATATTTATAAAATGAAGAAAATTTATATTAAAATTTATATATATATACATTATATATAGACACACACACAGTCTCTCTCTCTCTCACACAAATAAGCACACACACACACACATAAAAGTATTTACAAAAAATATTTTTTTTTTAAATATCAAGACTAACCAACATTATATTTGGAGACTAAAATCCATGACCCAATAATTTTTTGATAAAAGAAAAGGTAAAATGAAACACACTGAGAGACATGACACAATACAAGTACCCAAGGATAATCCCAACCATAAACCACAGAAAATAGCTGTATAAAATCAGTTTGTTGTCTGTGATCATCGGTGTGTCAGTGAATCATTCTTGCCTCCAATAAATGGAAATCAAATTTAATGTAAAAAAAAGGCCTACTATAACGACCCATACTTTACATACATGGTTATTACTTCAAAATTGAAGCATACTTATTACAACATATAACAAAACCATGAAAGGACCGTATAGGTATAGTGTCTTTAGAAACTGGGAAACATAAACAACTGGTTCATAAAGCATCTACACTGTCTCCCATTTATTTCATCATATCTAGAGTCCCTTTTGGCATATCCTACTTAATAACATTCTTCTTGACTTGGGGAAATAAAACATACAAAACGGTGAGCTCAAATACTTAGTAAGGGTAAACAAAAGAAAAATCAATCACATCATATTCATAAGAACATAACATTTTGGAAATCTTAACCTACAAAAGAAATAATAATTTCATAACATGGGATAAATCATAGAAGTGAAATGTAATCCCAATTATCATAACTTAAAACATGAAGCTTTGTGGAATACACACATAATCATAGAGAATCATTTCTTAGTATTCAAGACTCATAGCTAAGACTATCTTAACGGACTAATCCATTTCTGAACCGAGTTCACTCCTCGTTTCAGTCATGTTTCACTGAACCGGATTAACCTTCCGTTCTAGCCATGTCTATCGCATGAGATATAAATCTTTACCCAATGCATTGTAGGGAGATATATGTCCCACCCATCTCATAATGATATCATTCTTATGTGTGCCACAAAATCATACATCATAGCTTAACCCATGTAATAAAAATGGGATTCTTAAACATCATGACATCATAAAAAAATTTATATAAGATAAAGGAATTCATAAAAATAATTCCATCACAACAGAATCAAATCAATGTAATAATAGGGATATAAACAGAACCGTATATTATCTTAGATGGAAAATAATTTTGATAAAACACTTGAACTCCATTCTTGAGGAAAATATCATTTCTACTTCAAAAACATTTTCTTTTCTTAACATGTCATATAATTTTGAACTAAAATAAGTTGATTAAAAATAATCTTGAAAAATTGTAAAGGAAGCTTCATGGAAATAATGTTCTAAAAATCCATTCATTACTTATAAGTTAAAAAAACATTCTTCTCATACTTATGTCAGAAAAGTTAAAAAGTACCTCGTACGAAAAACGACAAAAGATTCCTTTCATGTCCTTTACTAAAAACTCACTAAAGGGTAAAATTGGATTTAAACAATTTTAGGAGGATATAAATAATATTACATATCGAGGAAACATGGATGTGGATGATAAATATGCCCTAGTAAATACCGAAGAATAAACAATCTCGGATAAAAATTGATATTGTGAGATTTTCCCTTACCTTAGGTCCGATTTGCTTCGTAAGTGTCCGAACCACCTGTATAATGATTTAAATAATGTCATTGACTTATTCCAGAATCATACTCATTTTTATGATATCATATATGTTTATATTCTTAGCTTCTTGTTAGTAATATTTCATTGCTACTTGTTATTCGGGTGTTTATTACCTTTTTTTTCTTATGCGTGTTTTGTCGAATAAATTATTATTATTCTTTTTAGGTTATAGATACCTCATTTACAGAATGGTATTAGTGTAATATATATCATATTCATTCATTCAATTCATTCAATTCATTTATATAATCATTATGCAATGAAGATCATGTAGAACGAGTCGCATCACATCGTGGAGACGGTATTCCGTACGTACGCATGAGCGATGATATTGTTCCCATGATCGTGGAATTGAATTGGAGTGTATGTATAATATTTCAGAATCAATATCACTTTATAATAATCATATATAGTTATTCTTTACACCATTATACCCATACAAGTAAGGTGGTGGTGGAAAATAGATTACACCACGGCATGGTGACGGTATTTCGTACATACGCACGCGCGGTGATTTCATTTTCCGTAGGATGGATAGATGGTGAAATAGGGTTGTTTCATACTTATAATAACATATCAGTATATGAGTGATACTGATGTTATTACTTCATACTGAAACAACTAAAGAAGAATAATTGGAAGAAGAAATAAAGTTTAAAGAATCGGTAACGGACATTACCTCTTCTTTGAAGCGCCTCTTTGAGACCTCCTTTTAGGGCACTAAAATTGGTCTTTGAAGAATACCAGGACCACTAGGATGTTTCTAGGGAAGTGGAGAAGATAATTTGGCATGTTTTTGCCGAGATTGAAGGCTCAAAGTGGTTTGAGGAAGAGAGGGAGGAGGTTCCCTTTTATAAGGGAGGAGAGGGGCACCTTAGGAAAAACTAAATATATTATTTTATTATAGAGTCATATTCGGTTTTTAATAGCTCCAAATTGATTTATTTAGAAGATAAGGTGGGTATGGGTCTAAATACTCTCATAAAATAGAATTTATATAAGTTTAGGTTTCTATTTTAACCTTATAATTTATATTTAACTTTAAGTAAGATAATTTAACTTTTACCGTGTCTTCTTGTTTTCTTACACTATAAGGTTAATAAACTTACTATAACAAGTCAAAAGAACCCCAAGTTGTTTATTATTAATATATATAACCTTATATAAGTCATTTTGCCGAACCTTAGATTTTTATAAATAAAATAGCAATTAATAATATAATATTTTTTTTAAAAACTATTTTTTGTCAATTTTGACACTATTTGGTAATTGATTTTTGTGAAAGTCATAATAGAAATATTAGTTCTAAAAAAGTTAATAAAATCAATACTAAAATTTATTATTAACATATAAAATTATTGTAATTCATAAAAAGTCTCAAATTACATTTATTTGGGTATTTATAACATTAATTATGTCAATATTTCATTAATAAGATAATTACTGCATCATTATTGTGTCATAAATAAATTAAATTATTTAATGTTTAAAAATTACAAATAAAATACCATTATGTATGAAATTTTTTAGCTTTCTAATGAATATTTATAGTCGAATTTATCTTATGTATAAACCTATATTAAAAATTATTAATTTATTAAACTTTGATTTTAACTATTTTAACCCTTCTTTAAATAAATTAATAATAAATGTCTTAATCTAATCCAAGTGGGCATAAATGGTCATATTTTATTCCTAAGGTTGTTTGTGGTCTAATTACACTTATCCAATAGAATTATGACATGTGTTAGGTTAATAATAATATCATTTTTACCCTTAATTATCCTATTTACTTTTAACTGTGGTAAAAAAAAGTAAAAAGTTACTATTCACCAAAAATTATTTTCATCTCATTGAACCACATTTTACTTACTAACATCAACCGTGTCTCTCGGATTTTTGAAATTCCATACACAAAAGTGGTAAAATTAACTTTTATATAAATTTGCAAATTCTCCTATGAGGTGGGTAAAAGACGGTCAAAAGTTCAATAAAATTTTTATATATCTAAAATTATTATAAAATGAATCCAATGAATTACATTGAACTTATATAGGAATTATGTATCAATTTTGACCTAAAATAAATTTAAATAAAATAACTAATTATTTAAATAAAGTCAGTTTTTAAATAGTAACCCAGTATTTTCACTATTTATCAAAAATTGAAAGTTTTCAGAAAAATACCAAAATTTCACCCTAGGATAATTTCGATATTCTGAATCCAAAAATGAAGTCCATTTTGAAAAATAAAATTTACAAAATTTCAAAAAGTGGTTATTACTATTCATAACGGCTAGTTTTAATAATATTTTAATAGCATATCGTTGTTTAGTGAAACTCGGTATTGCGTACGATGCAAGCTATCAAGGAAGGTTGCGATTGCGTGTAAAGCAAGACAAGCTAGTTTTGTGTGTAATTAAAGATTCCTTTGATGATTTATATAAAATCAAAATATTTCTCATAAAAGTCTAGGGTGTTACATTCTACCCCCCTTAAAATGAATTTCGCCCTCGAAATTCGTCACTTTGTAACAAACAGATGAGGATACCTCTCCCTCATCATATCCTCAAGCTCCCATGTAGCTTCTTATAATTGGTGGTTCCTCCATAAAATTTTCACCAAGCGAGTGGTCTTGTTCAATAGGACTTTTTCACTACGATCCAGAATCTCTATCAGTTTTTCTTTATAAGAAAGATCTTGTTCCAGCGGTACAACTTCTGAGCTGAGTACATGTGAAGGATCAGATATGTACTTTCTCAGGAGAGATACATGGAACACATTGTGACCTTGAGAGAGATTCGGTGGAAGTTCCAATCGTTAAGCTACCTTCCCCACATGATCCAGTATTTCGAAAGGACTGATATACCTAGGGCTCAGCTTTCCCTTCTTTCCAAATCTCATTACTCTCTTCCAATGAGATATTCGTAAGAACACTTTATCACCCACTTCAAACTCTAGGTCTTTCCTTCGGTTGTCGGCATAACTTTTTTTTCGACTCTGAGCTTCTCTTATGTGTTGTTGAATAGATTTGACTTTTTCTGCCATCTCATCAACAAGATCAGGTCCTAATAGCTTTCTTTCCCCAACTTCATTCCAGAAAGTTGGAGTCCTGTATTTCTTTCCATAGAGAGCTTCATAAGGATCCATCTGAATACTGGAGTGAAATCTATTATTATAAGAAAATTCCAACAAAGGTAGGTGTTGATCCCAAACACCTTTGAAATCCATAGAGCAAGCTCTCAACATATCTTCTAGAGTTTTAATTGTCCTCTCAGACTGACCGTCTGTCTGAGGATGATAAGCAGTGTTGAAACTCAAATCTGTATCCAGAGTATGCTGAAGACTTCGCCATAACTTTGAGGTAAATCTCGGATCCCGATCAGATATAATAGAAAGTGGTACTCCATGCAATCTTACCACTTCCTTTACATATATCCTGGCAAGATGATCTAGAGAGAAATCCTCTCTGATAGCAATGAAGTGTGCATACTTTGTAAGATGATCAACTAAGACCCAGATAGCATTATTGCCTTTGGATGTTTTAGGAAGTCCAGTAACAAAGTCCATAGTGATGTTTTCCCATTTCCATTCAGGTATGGGTAATGGTTGTAACATCCCCTTAGACTTCTGTCTCTCAGCTTTAACTTGCTAACAAACCAAGCATCGAGAGACATATTCAGCAACATCCCCTTTCAGGCCATCCCATCAGAAGTACTCTTTCAGGTCCCTATACATCTTCGTGCTTCCAGGGTGAATAGAGAATGAAGAACTATGAGCCTCATCCAGCAGCTCCTTCTTTAATTCTGGGATGGGATGAACACAAACCCGATTCCTGAACTTTATTATCCCATCACAATCAATGTTGAATTCAGGAACATTTCTCACCTTCTTTTGTAACTCTGCACCTTCTTTCTGTGCCTCTTTAATCTCCACATGTATAGATGGTTGAACATTCATTTGAGAAAGATAAGATTTTTCCCCTTCCATTATAATTCCAAGATCCATCTGTCACGACCCGTCCTCGGGGCCCGTGCCGTGACTACCCCAAGCCCGCCTTCCATAGGCCAGGGGCTGGCGACTAGCACCAAGGCGTAAAATCCCAGTAAACAGGGAAGGCATTGCCTTTATAAGTAACAACCACACAGAGTCAGCAAGCGGAAAGTAAAGTGCAGAAAAGTAAAGGGGCCGGAAATACAAGCCCAACTGTAAAGTACAACTGAAAAGTAAAGTACAGCAACTGAAGAAAAGACGGCGGCCTCGTGTCGTCCACTGGCAATCCCACCTGAAGGGTGGGTACAGATAGCCTCCAAGCTCCTCGGGCCCCACGTCCGCTCTGAGCACGTCCCGCCCAGTGGTCCACCTCCAGGTACCGTCCTGCTCCACGCCCCAACCGCAATCAGCGCTGTCCGTCGTCTGCAACCAACACCACGAAGTGAGGGCATGGCCCGTGCAGGGGTGAGTACAACTACTCAGTAAGGACCCCGAGACCCCCGAAGGTCTCCCGAAATCCACAAAGGATATAGCACAAAAGAAAGATGCAATCACGAAGTAACATCCGACTCGACTTAGGTATATGCCCATACATATACCTAAGTCCCCAATTCTAGCTCTGCTCACGAGCTCAAGAACGACTCAATCCACAAAGGAAAGCAAGACTCAAATCCACAAAGGAGAGTAAACAGTAAATCCACAAAGGATGGTTCAACACAATCCACAAAGGAGAGTAAACAGTAAATCCACATAGGATAGTTCAACACAATCCACAAAGGAGAGTGACATAAGGTTCAGCTCAACCAGGTATACTTTTTCAGATGACGTCAAAGATGATCACTGATCCATCTAAGTCGTCGGACCCACGAAGGATCGATAGGTACTAACCCCCGCAGAAGACCCACACAGGATCGGGCTCACACAGAACCTGTAGGCAGTGGCTCACACAGAACCGGTAGTAGGACCCACACAGGATCGGGCACTGATCCGCGTAGGATCGCTGAGTGCAGTAGTCGACGCAGTCCACTGAGGATCCCTGCACAGTCGTCGCCGCAGTCCACGGAGGATCTCTGCTCTGCCGTCGTCGCAGTCCACGGAGGATCTCTGCTCTGCCGTCGTCGCAGTCCACGGAGGATCTCTGCTCTACCGTCGTCGCAGTCCACGGAGGATCTCTGCTCTGTCGTCGAGGTCACAGCCAGCGCTAGGGTTCCCGCACGTAGCGAGCTCGTTTAGGAGGGTCCGTTCCACGAGCCGAGGGGCTGATACATCAACTGACACGTAGTCCGAAGTTGATGTATCCAAAAGTTCCGTATCGACAACAGGATCTCAACGCGACAGACGACGCGTCAATCGGACGCCCGGTCTGAGAGTTATTGGCATTTTCGTCCCAGGGGCCCGGTTGGTTTTTAGGGAAAAACCAACCCGACCGTACTCCGCCTGTATCCGATCCTCGGGCGGAGTATGCCAAAAGTTCCGTCTCACTTAGAGGAAACTACCACAGCTGACGGTACGTCGATCGGACGTCCGTAGCTCAAGTTATGAGCGTTTCCGCTCCGAGGGCCCGGTTGGTTTCGTGTACGAACCAACCCGGCCGAACCCAAAGTCTTCCGAAACCTTGAGTATAATATACCGAAACGACCGTCTCGATCCAAGGATCGCGTAGCCGCTGACGGTTCGTCAATCGGAGGTCCCAGGCCCAAGATATGGGCAAAAGACCGAAGAGGCCCGAAAACGGGGGTTCTGGGCCCGGGGCGACCCGGCCCGAACCCCCCCTGGGTCGGCCGAATCGGGTCGGCCCGACCCGGCCCGACCCGGCTAGGCCGGGTCCGGTCCGGCCTGGGCGCGGCCCGGCCGAGCGGCCGAACTGCCGCCGCCGCGGGGTTGAACCCGCGGCTTGAGAGGAACCGCGGCCCCGCGGGGGGCCGCCTGTCACGCGGACGCGGCCGGGCCGCCGCGTCCGTCCCGGTTCCGCGCGGCCGCGGAACCGGCTGCCGCCGCCGCCGCGGCTTCAGCCGCGGCGGGAGATTTCCACGGCGGCGCGCCTGGCGCCGCCGCCTCCGGTCGCCGGCGACCCGCGCCGCCGCCTCCTTCCGCGGGCCGCCGGAGATGCTCCGGTGGCCCGATTTCTTTCCCGTCTGCGCCGATGCTCCTCCCGGGGGACGATCTTCACTGCGGAACCAACAAATTGCCCTTGCCGCACGGTTTGTCGACGTCCGCCAAATCCGCACAACAAAAATAGATCGGCGGAGGGTTGCCGGGTCTTGTTCGTTAGACCCGCACCCTCCGCGTTAGTCATAATCCACGGGAGGAACAATAAAACAATCAACAACAATTTTAAATGTTAAAATTGTTCGAAGATCATGCTTCTTTACTTTAAAAGAAATAAATCACGGGAAGGAAAATATTCCAATCAACCCTTACCTTATCGTCGTCGTCGGACGAGGGGTCGTCGCGGAATTGCTCGTCGCGGAAGATGGAGATCGCCGCGTTGTCGCGGAATCGCTCGTCGCGTCGCCAATCTCCGGATCAAGATCAACGGATTTAATTAGTTTAAATCCGTTGATATTGAAATTAAAAAGGGAGAAGAAAAGATCCGATTCTCACCTTTGTTGCCGAACGAGGGTCGGCCGCGGAAGAAGAGGCGTCGCCGAAGAACGTCGCGGGTAGATCTCGTCGACGTCGCAGATCTTGGTGTGCGTCGTCGAACTCCGGTCGCCGGCGTTCTTCGCGTTTTTCGCGTTCTTCGCGTTCTTCGCGTTCTTCGCGTTCTTCGCGAAGAGGGTGGAGGAACGAAGATTCTTTCAAATCCTTTCCAAGGATTTTTAGGTTGGTCTTATTTTATAAACATGCCAACACGAAACCGGTTAAGAAACGATCCATCAATTCGTTGAATTAATTCTACGAAAGAAACGACCCATTTAATTCACGAAGAAACAGTCCATTTAATTCACGAAATAAACCGCCCAATTAAATGGTCTGTTAAGAATTAAAGAAAACGCGTCGGTTGACTTTTCAGTTACTTTGACGGGTTTTCGCGGGTGCGTTACTTAGCGAAAGAAACGGCGGGGCTCGTGCGGGTCCCACCGCACAAATATCCGACCAAGGGGTAGGATATTTCTGGATAGTATCCTATCCAGTTCAACTCAGTTCAAGCCGCCATTAAGTGACTTCAAGTGGCTTCCAAGCAGCTTAAGTGAAATAAAATAAAGTTGTCGCACAAACTTTATTTTATTTCTGACTTAAAGCCGTAAAATTTAAAAACCACGTCTGTGCAAACGCAACTCCGGAAGAGGCGTTTCTAAGCAAATACCGGCGCTGCGATTTCATCGGTGCCCTCAGAATTTGATTCCGGGCACCGGTTCAAAAGATAGAAAAACCCGCTCGTCCGTTCACTGAACGTACCCGAGCCAAACTTCGGAAATTGATTCCGGGCACACCGGGCCTCGGAATCAGGTGCCGTCTGAAGCTGCGCTCTTATAAAATTCCAAAGAAAATTAAGAAAAAAATTTCCTTGAAATTTGCGGGTCTTTACATTACTCCCACCTCAGGGCTTTACGTCCCCGTAAAGATACATCAAAAACTAGGGGAACAAATGGGGGTACTGAGCACGCATCTGAGCCTCCCGCTCCCAAGTGCTCTCTTGGAGGTTCCCGTGCTGCCATCTGACGCGCACAAGAGGAATCGACCGCCCACGTAGGACCCGCTCCTGTCGATCCTCGATCTCCACTGGGACCTCCTCAAAAGTCGCCCCATCGTCCACGTCCAGCTCCCCAAAGTCGATGATGTGCGTCGGGTCGTGCACGTATCTCCTCAGCTGATACACGTGGAAGACATCGTGCACCCGGTGCAACTGAGGTGGTAGAGACAGGCGATAAGCCACCTATCCTATCCTGCTGAGGACCTGGAAAGGCCCGATGAAGCGTGGAGACAACTTTCCGCCTCGGCCAAATCTCCGTAAACCACGTCGAGGTGAGACACGCAAAAAGACGTGGTCGCCATCCTCGAACTCTAGTGGCCTCCGCCTCCTGTCAGCATATGACTTCTGCCGGCTCTGAGTTGTCCTCATCCTCTCCTGGATGATCTGGACCTTCTCTGTCGTGGCTCGGACCATCTCTGGTCCCACGAGTGCTGACTCCCCAGGGTCTGTCCAGCACAACGGTGATCTGCAGGGCCTGCCGTACAACGCCTCGTATGGTGCCATCCCGATGGTGGAGTGGTAGCTGTTGTTGTACGCGAACTCCACCAAGGGTAGGTGGTCCTCCCAGCTGCGACCAAAGTCGAGAACACATGCACGGAGCATGTCCTCGAGTGTCTGTATGGTCCTCTCCGTCTGTCCATCCGTCTGAGGGTGGAAGGCTGTGCTCAGATGGAGCCGCGTCCCGAACGCCTCCTGCAACCCCTTCCAGAGCCGGGAAGTGAAACGAGCATCTCGATCGGAGACGATAGACGATGGCACACCGTGAAGCCGTACGATCTCCTGGACGTAAAGACGTCCCAAGCTCTCTACTGAGCCCTGCTCTCTGATGGGTAAGAAGTGTGCCGACTTGGTGAGTCGGTCAACAATCACCCAAATGGAGTTGTGACCTCTGGAAGTGCGTGGAAGTCCAGTCACGAAGTCCATAGATATGCCGTCCCACTTCCACTCCGGGACCTCCAAGGGCTGTACCAAACCTGCTGGTACCTGATGCTCTGCCTTCACCTGCTGGCAGGTGAGGCATCGCGAAACGAACTCTGCCACAGCTTTCTTCATGCCCGGCCACCAGTGCTGTCGTCTGAGATCCTGGTACATCTTCGCCACTCCAGGATGTACCGCCAAGGGAGAAGTGTGAAACTCTCTCAGCACCTCCTCTCGTAAAGCAACTGGTACGAAGGTACGCCCTCTGAAAAGGATGTCGTGCTCTGATCCAAGGGAGAAACCATCAGGCGCCTGACCTGAGGATATCAGTGCACGCCGGGTCTCACAGTCAGCGTCCCCACGCTGAGCCTCTCTGACCCGCTGTAGAAGTGGAGGAGAGACTGTGAGAGACTGAAGAAAGGCTGCTCCGTCTCTATCCACGAAGGATATCTGCAAGGAGGCTAGCTGCTCCGTCGCCTCCTCAAGCAGCTGAATGCCCGTCCTCCTGCTGAGGGCATCGGCTACCACGTTCCCCTTCCCAGGAGTATAGACTATCTCAAAGTCATAGTCCTGGAGGAACTCAAGCCATCTCCGCTGTCTCAGGTTCAGGTCCTTCTGAGAGAAGATATACCTGAGACTCTGGTGGTCAGAAAAGACCGTGAAGCGCTCGCCCATCAGATAGTGCCGCCAAGTCTTCAGAGCGAAGACCACTGCTGCTAACTCCAGGTCATGAGTGGCGTAGTTCTGCTCATGCGGACTCAACTGACGTGATCCGTAGGCGATCACGGCCCGCTCCTGCATCAGGACGCACCCGAGTCCAGTCCCTGATGCATCGCAGTAAACTACGTACCCAACTCCCTCCTCAGGCAACCTCAAGATAGGTGCGCTGGTCAATCTCTGTCTCAGCTCCTGGAAGCTCTGCTGACATCTGTCTGACCACACGAAGGGTTTCCCCTTCTTTGTCAAAGCTGAGAGTGGTGCCGCAACTCTGGAGAAGTCTGGCACGAATCTCCGATAGTATCCCGCTAGGCCCAAGAAGCTCCGCACCTCTGTCACGCTCCTGGGTGGCTCCCAAGCTAGCACTGCCTCGATCTTCGCGGGATCCACTGCAACTCCCGCCTCAGAAATGACGTGTCCCAAGAAATGGACCTCACGTAACCAGAACTGGCATTTTGAGAGCTTGCCATAAAGCTGGTGCTCTCGGAGTATGTCTAGCACAACTCGCAGGTGGTAGGCATGCTCCTCCTCAGTCGTCGAGTATACCAAAATGTCGTCAATGAAGACAACGACAAATCGGTCGAGGTATGGCTGGAAGATCCTGTTCATGAGGCTCATGAACACTGCTGGAGCATTGGTTACGCCGAACGGCATAACCAAGAACTCATAATGGCCATACCGACACCTGAAGGCCGTCTTCTGCACGTCCTCGTCTCGAACTCTGAGCTGATGATAGCCTGACCGGAGGTCTATCTTCGAGAACCACCGCGCTCCCTTGAGCTGATCGAAGAGGTCATCAATCCGTGGCAGCGGATACTTGTTCCTCACTGTCACCTGGTTCAGGCGACGATAGTCGACACATAGTCGCAAGCTCCCGTCCGCCTTCTTGGCGAACAAAATCGGGGAAGCCCAGGGTGAAACACTGGGTCGGATAAACCCCTTGCTCTGCAAGTCCTCCAACTGTACCCGCAGCTCTCGAAGCTCGGCGGGGGCCATCCGATATGCTGGAGTAGATATCGGGGCTGTCCCGGGGTACAAGTCGATGTAAAAGTCTACCTCTCTACGAGGAGGTATCCCTGGAACGTCGTCGGGAAAGACGTCCACGTACTGGTCCACCACTGCAGGAAAAGCTGGACTCCGCACGTCCACTGCTCCTAGGATGAGGCTAGCCAACTGATGAGAGATGGGCTGCACTCTCCTCCGCGGAAGTCCATCCTGTGCTGCAAAGGTTCCCTTCTCGCCGGTGAAGGTAAACCTGCTCCCGTCGGTACGAACACATCGCACCTTGCGCCTAAAACAGTCGATCTGGGCATGAACCGTGGATAGCCAATCCATGCCCAAGATGACGTCGTAAGGCCTCGACGTCGCTACAAGGAGATCCCAGCCGAAGCTCTCGCCTCCTAGAGTAAGCTCACACTGCCGGCACCAGTGCGTAATCGTCGAGTCTGCTCCCGTAGGAGTCTCTAGCCGTAAGGATCGAGCCAACGGCTCAGTCGGAATCTCCGAGCTCCGAACAAGGGCAGAGGCTATGAAAGAGTGACTCGCTCCTGTGTCTATAAGTACTGCAGCAAGGGTGGAATAGACACAGATCGTACCTCGAATCATCTCTGGCAAGTCGGGGTCGTAGGCCTCCACTGCCTGGAGCTGGGCATGTCCCTGCCCGCCAGCTCCCTGTGGTCGAGGTGGCCCTCCTGGTGGTGGTGGGGGTAGAGCCTGGAAGCGTCGCCCACCACCCGCTGCTCGGCCAGCTCCTCTGCCTCGTCCGCCTCCTCCCTGCGGACCGCCACGGTTGACCCTCTGCCTCTGCCGGGGTGGCCCCTCCACCGTCTGCTGCTCCTCTGGTCGGCGAGTCGGGCAGTCACGAGCCATGTGACCCTGCCCGCCGCAAGAGTAGCACAGCCTGCCTCTCGAAAGGCTGGCACTCCGCTGTGTGCCTCGTACTGCTGAGCCGGTGTCCTGAGGCCGTCTGCGAGGGGGTCTGGTCTGCCTGGACCCGTGAGTCATCCGTCGGCTACCAGCTGTCGATGACTCAGCTACCTGCCGCCCTGCGCTAGGTCTCGCCGCTGAAGAAGGCTCTGCCAGGAAGCTCTCGATCAGGAGGGCTCGCTCCAGCACTCCTGCCTGGGTCGGAATGCTGAGGGAGATCAGCGACGCCCGAATCTCCTGTCGCAAGCCCTGCTCGAAGGTCCGGGCCCGGAAGAAGGGGTCCCGTACCATGTCGGTCGAGTAGCGAGATAGGTCAGTGAACCTCGCCGCGTACTGAGCGACCGTCATGCTGCCCTGGCGCAGCTGGAGAAGCTCCTGGATGCGCACCGCTCGGAGGGTGGCCGGGACGAACTCAGAGCGGAAGAGGCTCTCGAAGTCTGCCCAGAGCAAGGATGCCTCATCGTGAACCTGGAGCATCAGGCTCCACCATCGTCCTGCCGCCGCCTGCAGGAGGCTCGCTGCGAGGATCACCATGAGATCCGCTGGTGTCCTCACTAGCCTGAAGATCCGTACCACCGCCTCTAGCCAGTCCTCGGCGGCCTGGGGGTCCGCCTCACCGCGAAACCTGGGCGGTCGCTGGCTCTGAAACTCATGCAGTGCCCTGAGGCGACGTGCATCGTCAGCGTCTGGTACTGGTAGCATCGGTGGCTCGGCGGGTAAGGCTACCGCCGGTGCCACTGCTGGCAAAGGGCCCTGCACCGAGGCCTCGTCGCTCGGTGGGCTGCCATCGCGCCCTACACTCGGAACCCTAGCTGGCAGTCGTCGCGGGGCCATCCTGAAAAGGAGAACAAGAGCACCACAGTCAGAACAGTATACCTGGTGAGCTGGCACAAGTAATCACAAGGAAAACTTGAGACTTTCATAAAGCAGATCAGTATACCCGGTGAGCTGACACAAGCAATCACAAAGAAAACTTGAAACACACACGCAATCAATGTTTTCATGCATTAAGTCGGAAATCAGGAGTCAGGGTCCTGGTGTACGGATACGTCGGCCGCCGCACCAACACTGGGCTCCCTGAACTGATAACCACACTCAATACACTAAACACTATTGCTTCACATAGAAAGAAAGGATGATCAGAGTCCGCGGTAGAACCGACCACCTCTGATACCAATTTGTCACGACCCGTCCTCGGGGCCCGTGCCGTGACTACCCCAAGCCCGCCTTCCATAGGCCAGGGGCTGGCGACTAGCACCAAGGCGTAAAATCCCAGTAAACAGGGAAGGCATTGCCTTTATAAGTAACAACCACACAGAGTCAGCAAGCGGAAAGTAAAGTGCAGAAAAGTAAAGGGGCCGGAAATACAAGCCCAACTGTAAAGTACAACTGAAAAGTAAAGTACAGCAACTGAAGAAAAGACGGCGGCCTCGTGTCGTCCACTGGCAATCCCACCTGAAGGGTGGGTACAGATAGCCTCCAAGCTCCTCGGGCCCCACGTCCGCTCTGAGCACGTCCCGCCCAGTGGTCCACCTCCAGGTACCGTCCTGCTCCACGCCCCAACCGCGATCAGCGCTGTCCGTCGTCTGCAACCAACACCACGAAGTGCGGGCATGGCCCGTGCAGGGGTGAGTACAACTACTCAGTACGGACCCCGAGACCCCCGAAGGTCTCCCGAAATCCACAAAGGATATAGCACAAAAGAAAGATGCAATCACGAAGTAACATCCGACTCGACTTAGGTATATGCCCATACATATACCTAAGTCCCCAATTCTAGCTCTGCTCACGAGCTCAAGAACGACTCAATCCACAAAGGAAAGCAAGACTCAAATCCACAAAGGAGAGTAAACAGTAAATCCACAAAGGATGGTTCAACACAATCCACAAAGGAGAGTAAACAGTAAATCCACATAGGATAGTTCAACACAATCCACAAAGGAGAGTGACGTAAGGTTCAGCTCAACCAGGTATACTTTTTCAGATGACGTCAAAGATGATCACTGATCCATCTAAGTCGTCGGACCCACGAAGGATCGATAGGTACTAACCCCCGCAGAAGACCCACACAGGATCGGGCTCACACAGAACCTGTAGGCAGTGGCTCACACAGAACCGGTAGTAGGACCCACACAGGATCGGGCACTGATCCGCGTAGGATCGCTGAGTGCAGTAGTCGACGCAGTCCACTGAGGATCCCTGCACAGTCGTCGCCGCAGTCCACGGAGGATCTCTGCTCTGCCGTCGTCGCAGTCCACGGAGGATCTCTGCTCTGCCGTCGTCGCAGTCCACGGAGGATCTCTGCTCTGCCGTCGTCGCAGTCCACGGAGGATCTCTGCTCTGCCGTCGTCGCAGTCCACGGAGGATCTCTGCTCTACCGTCGTCGCAGTCCACGGAGGATCTCTGCTCTGTCGTCGAGGTCACAGCCAGCGCTAGGGTTCCCGCACGTAGCGAGCTCGTTTAGGAGGGTCCGCTCCACGAGCCGAGGGGCTGATACATCAACTGACACGTAGTCCGAAGTTGATGTATCCAAAAGTTCCGTATCGACAACAGGATCTCAACGCGACAGACGGCGCGTCAATCGGACGCCCGGTCTGAGAGTTATTGGCATTTTCGTCCCAGGGGCCCGGTTGGTTTTTAGGGCAAAACCAACCCGACCGTACTCCGCCTGTATCCGATCCTCGGACGGAGTATGCCAAAAGTTCCGTCTCACTTAGAGGAAACTACCACAGCTGACGGTACGTCGATCGGACGTCCGTAGCTCAAGTTATGAGCGTTTCCGCTCCGAGGGCCCGGTTGGTTTCGTGTACGAACCAACCCGGCCGAACCCAAAGTCTTCCTAAACCTTGAGTATAATATACCGAAACGACCGTCTCGATCCAAGGATCGCGTAGCCGCTGACGGTTCGTCAATCGGAGGTCCCAGGCCCAAGATATGGGCAAAAGACCGAAGAGGCCCGAAAACGGGGGTTCTGGGCCCGGGGCGACCCGGCCCGAACCCCCCCTGGGTCGGCCGAATCGGGTCGGCCCGACCCGGCTAGGCCGGGTCCGGTCCGGCCTGGGCGCGGCCCGGCCGACCGGACCGGCCGGCTCGGCCTCGGCCGAGCGGCCGAACTGCCGCCGCCGCGGGGTTGAACCCGCGGCTTGAGAGGAACCGCGGCCCCGCGGGGGGCCGCCTGTCACGCGGACGCGGCCGGGCCGCCGCGTCCGTCCCGGTTCCGCGCGGCCGCGGAACCGGCTGCCGCCGCCGCCGCGGCTTCAGCCGCGGCGGGAGATTTCCACGGCGGCGCGCCTGGCGCCGCCGCCTCCTTCCGCGGGCCGCCGGAGATGCTCCGGTGGCCCGATTTCTTTCCCGTCTGCGCCGATGCTCCTCCCGGGGGACGATCTTCACTGCGGAACCAACAAATTGCCCTTGCCGCACGGTTTGTCGACGTCCGCCAAATCCGCACAACAAAAATAGATCGGCGGAGGGTTGCCGGGTCTTGTTCGTTAGACCCGCACCCTCCGCGTTAGTCATAATCCACGGGAGGAACAATAAAACAATCAACAACAATTTTAAATGTTAAAATTGTTCGAAGATCATGCTTCTTTACTTTAAAAGAAATAAATCACGGGAAGGAAAATATTCCAATCAACCCTTACCTTATCATCGTCGTCGGACGAGGGGTCGTCGCGGAATTGCTCGTCGCGGAAGATGGAGATCGCCGCGTCGTCGCGGAATCGCTCGTCGCGTCGCCAATCTCCGGATCAAGATCAACGGATTTAATTAGTTTAAATCCGTTGATATTGAAATTAAAAAGGGAGAAGAAAAGATCCGATTCTCACCTTTGTTGCCGAACGAGGGTCGGCCGCGGAAGAAGAGGCGTCGCCGAAGAACGTCGCGGGTAGATCTCGTCGACGTCGCAGATCTTGGTGTGCGTCGTCGAACTCCGGTCGCCGGCGTTCTTCGCGTTCTTCGCGTTCTTCGCGTTCTTCGCGTTCTTCGCGTTCTTCGCGAAGAGGGTGGAGGAACGAAGATTCTTTCAAATCCTTTCCAAGGATTTTTAGGTTGGTCTTATTTTATAAACATGCCAACACGAAACCGGTTAAGAAACGATCCATCAATTCGTTGAATTAATTCAACGAAAGAAACGACCCATTTAATTCACGAAGAAACAGTCCATTTAATTCACGAAATAAACCGCCCAATTAAATGGTCTGTTAAGAATTAAAGAAAACGCGTCGGTTGACTTTTCAGTTACTTTGACGGGTTTTCGCGGGTGCGTTACTTAGCGAAAGAAACGGCGGGGCTCGTGCGGGTCCCACCGCACAAATATCCGACCAAGGGGTAGGATATTTCTGGATAGTATCCTATCCAGTTCAACTCAGTTCAAGCCGCCATTAAGTGACTTCAAGTGGCTTCCAAGCAGCTTAAGTGAAATAAAATAAAGTTGTCGCACAAACTTTATTTTATTTCTGACTTAAAGCCGTAAAATTTAAAAACCACGTCTGTGCAAACGCAACTCCGGAAGAGGCGTTTCTAAGCAAATACCGGCGCTGCGATTTCATCGGTGCCCTCAGAATTTGATTCCGGGCACCGGTTCAAAAGATAGAAAAACCCGCTCGTCCGTTCACTGAACGTACCCGAGCCAAACTTCGGAAATTGATTCCGGGCACACCGGGCCTCGGAATCAGGTGCCGTCTGAAGCTGCGCTCTTATAAAATTCCAAAGAAAATTAAGAAAAAAATTTCCTTGAAATTTGCGGGTCTTTACACCATCCCTTATAAATCCATAAATATTGGATCTTTTGTGATCCTCATCATGGATAGGCTAGCATAGTCTTGTCGACTTAATGCATCTGCCACCTTGTTTTCTTTCCCATGGTGGTAATGAATTGAGCAGTCGTAATCCTTAATCAGCTTCAACCATCTTCTTTGGATCATATTCAGCTCCTTTTGTGTGAAAATAGACTTTAAACTTTTATGATCAGTATAAATATCACACCTTTCTCCATAAAGATAATGCCTCCAAATCTGTAATGAAAATATTACCACAGCTAACTCCAAATCATGAGTTGGGTAATTTTTCTCATGTATTTTCAACTTTCGTGAGGCATAAGCTATCACCATATCATTTTTCATAAGAACACACCCCAACCCCTTCTTGGATGTATCACTGTAGATCAAAAACCTTTCTCCACTACAAGGAAGTGTGAGTACAGGTGCACTGGATAACCTTTTTTTCAACTCCTTGAAATTCTCTTCACATTACTCCGTCCACACGAAATTAACTCCTTTTCGAGTCAACCAGGTGAGTGGATTAGATAATCGTGAAAAATCTTTCACAAAACGTCGATAATAACCAACCAACCCAAGAAAAATTCGCATCTCGGTTACTGTTGTTGGTCTCGACCATCTTTCGATAACCTCTATTTTTTCTGGATCCACAGATATCCCATCTTTTGAGATTATGTGACCCAAAAATGCAACTTTTTGAAGCCAAAATTCACACTTGGTAAATTTGTCATAAAGCTTCTCCTTTCTCAGGGTCTTCAATATAATTCTCAAGTGATCTTCATGTAAGATAAAGGAATTCATAAAAATAATTCCATCACAACATAATCAAATCAATGTAATAATAGGGATAGAAACAGAACCCTATATTATCTTAGATGGAAAATAATTTTGATAAAACACTTGAACTCTATTCTTGAGAAAAATATCCTTTCTACTTCAAAAACATTTTCCTTTCTTAACATGTCATATAATTTTGAACTAAAAGAATTTGATTAAAAATAAACTTGAAAACTTATTAAGGAAGCTTCATGTAAATAATGTTCTAAAAATCCATTCATGTATTATAAGTTAAAAAAACATTCTTCTCGTACTTATGTCGGAAAAGTCAAAAAGTACCTCGTACGAAAAACGAAAAAAGATTCCTTTCATATATTTTACTAAAAACTCACTGAAGGGTAAAATTGGATTTAAAAAATTGTAGGAGGATATAAATAATATTACATATTGAGGAAACATGGATGTGGATGATAAATATTCCCCAGTAAATACCGAAGAATAAACAATCTCGGATAAAATTTGAGATTGTGAGATTTTCCCTTACCTTAGGTCTGATTTGCTCCGTAAGTGTCCGAACCTCATGTATAATGATTTAAATAATGTAATTGACTTATTCCAGAATCATAATCATTGTTATTATATCATATATGGTTATATTCTTAGCTTCTTGTTAGTAATATTTCATTGCTACTTGTTATTCAGGTGTTTATTACCTTTTTGTTCTTATGCGTGTTTTTTTGAATAAATTCTTATTATTATTTTTAGGTTATAGATACCTCATTTACATAATGGTATTAGTGTAATATATATCATATTCATTCATTCAATTCATTTATATAATCATTATGCAATGAAGATCATGTAGAACGAGTCGTATCACATCGTGGAGACGGTATTCCGTACGTACGCACGAGTGATGATATCGTTCCCATGATCGTGGAATTGTATTGGAGTGTATGTATAATATTTAAGAATCAATATCACTTTACAATAATCATATATATTCATTATTTACACCATTGTACCCATCCAAGTAAGGTGGTGGTGGAAAATAGATTACACCACGGCGTAGAGACGGTATTCCGTACGTACGCACGTGCGGTGATTTCGTTTTCCATAGGATGGATAGATGGTGAAATAGGGTTGTTTCATACTTATAATAACATATAAGTATATTAGTGATACTGATGTTATTACTTCATAATTAAACAACTAAATAAGAATAAGTGGAAGAAGAAATAAAGTTGAAAGAATCGGTAACGGATATTACCTCTTCTTTAAAGCGCCTCTTTGAGACCTCCTTTTAGGGCACTAAAATTGGTCTTTGAAGAAGACCAGGACCACTAGGATGTTTATATGGAAGTGTAGAAGAGAATTTGGCAGGTTTTGGTCGATCTTGAAGGCTCGAAGTGGTGTGAGGAAGAGAGGTAGGATGTGCCCTTTTATAAGGGAGGAGAGGGGCACCTTAGGAAAAACTAAAAATATTATTTTATCATAGAGTCATATTCGATTTTTAATAGCTCCAAATTGATTTATTTAGAAGCTAAGATGTGTATGGGTCTAAATCCTCTCATCCAATAGAATTTAGACAAGTTTAGGTTTCTATTTTAACCTTATCATTTAGATTTAACTTTTATCGTGTCTTCTTGTTTGCTTACACTATAAGGTTAATAAACTTACTATAACAAGCCAAAAGAACCCCAAGTTGTTTATTATTAATATATATAACCTTATCTAAGTCATTTGGCCGAACCTTAGATTTTTATAAATAAAATAACAATTAATAATATAATATTTGTTTTAAAAACTATTTTATGTCAATTTTGACACTATTTGGTAATTGATTTTTGTGAAAATTATAATAGAAATATTATTTCTAAAAAAGTTAATAAAATCAATACTAACATGTCATATTAACATATAAAATTATTTTAATTCATATAAAGTCTCAAATTACATTTATTTGGGTATTTATAACATTAATTGTGTCAATATTTCATTAATAAGATAATTACTGCATCATCATTATGTCATAAATAAATTACATTATTTTATGTTTAAAAATTACAAATAAAATACCATTATGTAGGAAATATTTTTATCTTTCTAATTAATATTTATAGTCGAATTTATCTTATGTATAATTCTATATTAAAAATTATTTAGTTATTAAACTTTGATTTTAACTATTTTAACCCTTCTTTAAATAAATTAATAATAAATGTCCTAATCTAATCCAAGTGGGCCTAAATGGTCATATTTTATTCCTAAGGTTGATTTTGGTCGAATTAAACTTACCCAATATAATTATAACATGTTTTAGGGTAATAATAATATCATTTTTACCCTTAATTACCCTATTTACTTTTAACCGTGGTAAAAAAAAGTAAAAAGTTACTATTCACAAAAAATTATTTTCATCTCATTGAACCACATTTTACTTACTGACATCAACTGTGTCTCTTGGATTTTTGAAATTCCATTCACAAAAGCGGTAAAATTAAGTTTTATGTAAATTTGCAAATTCTCCTAGGAGGTGGGTAAAAGATGGTCAAAAGTTCAATAAAATTTTTATATATCTAAAATTATTATAAAATGACTCCAATGAATTACATTGAACTTATATAGGCATTTTGTATCAATTTTGACCTAAAATAAATTTAAATAAAATAACTAATTATTTAAATAAAAAGTTGGTTTTTAAATAGTAACCCAGTGTTTTCACTATTCATTAAAAATTGAAAGTTTTTAGAAAAATACCAAAATTTTACCCAAGGATAATTTCGATATTCCGAATCCAAAAATGAACTCCATTTTGAAAAATAAAATTTACAAAATTTCAAAAAGTGGTTATTACTATTCATAACTGCTAGTTTTAATAATATTTTAATAGCATATTGTTGTTTAGTGAAACTCGGTATTGCGTACGACGCAAGCTATCGAGGAAGGTCATGATTGTGTGTAAAGCAAGTCAAGATAGTGTTGTGTGTAATGAAATATTCCTTTGATGATTTATATAAAAAAAATATTTCTCATAAAATTCTCGGGTGTTACACCTACCAATCTTGGGCCCAAGACCCATAATGCCTTGTTATTTCCTCTTTCATAGAAACCGAGACTTAGGTTGTCCATGGGGTCCAGGCATTCCAAAATTAGTGCCAGAAGCTGCCCCTTGCCATGCGCCATTCTCAAAGTTTTTTCTTATGCTCGAGGTTGTTATAAAAATGCACCCCACATCCCAAGGTTTTTTCCAAACTTTCTTGAGGTTGTCACCAGCCAATCGAGCATCGCTGTGATCAATGTCGCCTCTTGATATTATCTTCAATCCATGTACTGAGGTCGTCTCTTACTCACCATTTCCTTTGGTTGAAACCATCCTCCATTCAAGGTTATTTCCATCCTAATCCCCATGTCCATAGGTTATTGCTAACCTATTCTTGATCGCTATACTCATCATCAATAGGGACCCCAGTTATTGAGTCAAGGTTTTCAATGGCTATCACTAGCCTTCACCTCACATTCCTCCTAACAAGTCTGTCACTAAACTCATGCCCTTCATTTTTGTCAGGGTCCTATACCCCCAGAGCCTTGTAGTCGTCCAATAAGATTTCTGACCAATAAACACCTAGAGGTTTCGTCTTCAATCGCACCACAATCACCCCACAACTGAGGATATCATTTGTAGAGGTAACATAGATACACGTTCCCATCTACATGAAATTGATCATTTTGAGAGATGAGGAATTTCGAGCGATCTCCAAAACAATCACCATTAGAAGTTAGAGAGAGAATCTCTCCCATTTTTATGTATTTTATAAATATAATATAAAAAATTATATGTAAATATAAAATTATACATAAATATATAAATATATTCTTTAATATATAATATTTAAAAATATAAATATATATACATATTTAGTAAATGTATTTAAAAATAATTATATAATTATATGAATAAATAAATTAATTAATGTATATATATATAAATATATCATTAAATGTTGGTGAAAAAGAATATAAAATAGTTTTATGAGTGTTCATCTACAAGATGTCAGACGTTCAAATATTAATAGTTGTGAGGTTTCACAAGTTTAGGGAATTAAGTGGGGTGTCAATAAAGGGGTGGGGTGGTAGGATAGGTGGGGCTCTAATAAAAGGGGTTGGGGGAGTGTTGCGGTTGGATTCCAAAATTTTTAAAAAATATTTTTAGAGTTTTATGAGTGCTAGAAACTAAATCCAATACAAGAGGTGCAAATAAACAGGTTCAAGTTTAAAAAACAATATCTTGAGTTTTATTAGTGTTAAAAAAGAAATGCTAAAAGTTTCTATTATCAATGCTAAAAAATGCATAGATAAAAGGTCTTCATTATCAACTCTTTATTTAGAATTGATTAATTTGACTAGATTTTAAGGGTCCTTGTAACATAAAAAAAATAGTTCTAATAAAAATTAATTTTATCACTAATAAAAGGTGAGTATGTAGTAGTGAAGTTATTTGAGCCTTGTTTTTCTTGGTTTTCACTAATTTCATCACCATTAATGATTCTTTTTTATTTTTGATAATTTGTTGTGTTAAGAATATGTTTATTGGTTTTGTAAATGATATATGTGAATATGTTAATTATTACTCCCATGTGTTGGAATTTTATTTTTGATTTCCTAATTCTATTTTAGTTGAATCATCTTGTATAGAACACTATTTTTATATTTATAAGAATTATACAATTCTTGAAATGTTTTTTATCCACAATCCATTTTTTTATCATTTCTTATATTATAATAATTTTTAGTTATTGGTATTTGGGAATATGTTTTATGAATATTTTCACATTTATTTACATAATGTTTTATAAAAAAATGTAAACATTAGACTCATATATCAGTTTTGAATTATAGGAACAAAATTTATGCCCATGGGATCTTGGAAGTTTGGTGCAGAATTCCACATCAACACAACCCAAAATAATTGGTATATGGTTATAATTGGTCTTAATTTTTTGTCATAAATTGTTATAATTAATTTATTCATTTTTTTTAAATGATTAGTTTGTGGCTTTTACATAGCATCATGCTTTGATCTGTTATTCATCCATGTCAGTTACTCTCTATGGCTATAATTTTCATCTCTAGTTGATTGTTTTTTCCTTACTTGTTCCCCACTTTTATCTACCTCTGTTGATCCCTATAAAAACATTAGGTTGTTTTCTATTTTCTGTCTTGGGTTCTGGGGTAGGAAGGGGATATTGTGAGGTTATCCTAAGTGAGAGGTTTAGTTATTAGGTTTAGGCATGTGGCTGGGTCTTCAAGTGTGTTTATTTTTATCCCATGTTCTTCCTTTCTCCCAATACTAGAGCTAGTATTTTCCTTTTGTTTTTTTCCTCTAGTTTGTGTTCTAGATAGGGTTTTTGTCTCTAGTTTTTTACCTATTTAAATTGGTGATTGATCCATGATAGTTTTTAGAGTGTCAATGTCATATCAATAGGTTTGGTGATGAATGATATTCATAGTTTTTTTGGTGTGATCACTCTAACAAAGTTGTATGGTACCTAGATGTCATTAGGAAGCTAGAACTGGATGGTTATTATTCTTGGTTTGAAGCTTTTCCCTAGATCCCTTGGGGTTGCATGTGATTTTTTGTTTTCCCAGTTGTTTGAAGAACTCCCCCACCCATTTGATTTAGGTACTATGATCCCACTACTATAGAATAGGCTTTTAAGAGTGCTAAAAAAGATATTTTTTGGTGAAAAAAAGTGCTGACAATATTTCCGATGTTAAAAGTGATCTAACTTTATCATCACTTTTTCTAGAACTGTTAAAGGGGGAATTTATCAACTCTTTTACTGGCGCTAATAAAGGGGGATTTTATTAGTGCTTTTGGTAGCGCTGATAAAGGCCATGCATTTGCTGCAAGGAAACAAAAGTCATAATGAAGCCTTATAATAGGAAACCCAATCAGAATATAAATAGATAGAAATACATATAAATATAAAATCACATTAAAATATAAATATAACATTTCACTGACATTTCAATTAAAAATTTATATAAAAAATATTTAAATTCATGTGATATTTATAATTAAACCAAAATAATTAAAACCAATATACAAAATCATAACTCTTATAAAATGATTTCGACAAAGATCATCCTCCGTACAAATGCTTTTCCTTATAATATAACCAATGTTGAATTTAGCTATAGTAAATAAAAAATAAAAGTAAAAATATAATTTAAATTCCATATAATCCACCTATGAAAAATCATATTGCTAATTAATGTATATATATATATATTAATAATATTATCAGTTAATTGTGGGTCGGATTGATGTGTGATCAATTCTTACATTTCATAAATGATTTATGGATCGTTATCCTAAATTTTGAAAACAATCAGATATTGTTTGCTCGGTTATGGATATTAGATACATGTTTTAAACTAAAATGTAAATTTTATATTAAAAACTAACACTTTGAGTTATACCAGCCATAAAATGAGTCTGATTGACATGTAGTTAATTCATACATGTTACAAATGAATTTTGTATTGTTTTACAAGTGTTTGATAACAATCTAAGTTCATTTTTTGAAATTTGGATATGAGATATGTGTTTTATAATAAAATGACACTTTTATATTGGAAACACACACTTTGAGTCATACTACATCATGTATCAGACTGATGCATGATCAATTTATACATATTAAAAATGAATTATAGATCACTTTTATAATTTTTTAAAATAATATAATCGGTTTTGCTCAGTTTTGGATGTGTGGCTAATGTTTTAAACTAAAATGAGACTTTTATATTGAAAACAGTCCCTTCAATTCATATCAAACAAATCATATGTCAAATTGATGTGCGGTCAATTTCTACACAAAAAAAATTAAATATGGACCATTTTCATATTGTTTGAAAAAAATAAAATATTTTTTGTTCAGTTTTGGATATGTGACATGCATTTTAAACTAAAATGGCAATTTTATATTAAAAATACACACTTTGAGTCAAACCTACCACATCGTCTATTGGATTGATGTATATTCTATTCATACATTTCACAAATGAATTATCAATTTTTTCCTAAATCTTGAAAACAATTTAAAATATTTTTCTTGATTTTGACTATGTGATGCATTTTAAACAAAAATAATACTTTTATATTGAAAACCCAAACTTTAAGTCATAATGACCACGTAATGTGTTGTATTGACATGTAGTCAATTATTACACATAAGAAATTAATTTTTCTTTATTTTCCTAAATTTTGAAAAAAAAAATAGAGATCATTTTCTTGGTTTTGTCAATGTAATGCACATTTTAGACTTAAATGGATGTTCTATATTTAAAACCTGCACTTCAAGTCATACCAGCCACATCATGTGTCATATTTAAATTCAATCGATTATAATATATCAAAAATTACTTATGTATATTTTCATAAAGTATCAAAATAATATGAATGTTTTTATTAATTTTGAGTACGTCACGTGTGTTTTGAAATAAAATTTCAATTTTGAACTAAATGAAAACACTTTGAGTCATACCAAGACCACCGTATCTCAGATTGAGGTGTAGTTTATTCCTACACATCTTAACTATGTGATGGATCATTATTGTAAATTATCAAAATAAATGAATGTGTTTTCTTGGTTTTGAGTTTGTGGACTATGTTTTCAACTAAACTATAAATTTTAAACTGAAAACAGACACTTTGAGTCATACACATCACATTGTTTAGAAAATTAATGTATGGTAAATTCCTACATGTCACAATTGAATTATGGATCATTTTCATGAGGTTTAAAAACAATTTTATCTTATTTTCTTGGATTTTGGGTATGTGATGTGTGTTTTAAACTAAAATTGAAATTCTTTATTGAAAACACACACTTTGAGTCATACCTATCATATCATTTATCATATTGATGTATGGTTGATTAAAACATGTAAAAAATGAATTACAGATCATTTTACTAAAGTTTGAATATAATGTGATCTCTTTTTCTTGTTTTTGTTTATGTGATGTGTTTTAAACTAAAATGAAACTCATATTGAAAACATGGACTTTGACTCATACCAACCACATCATGTGTCGAATTGATATGTGGTTGATTCCTACATATCACAAGTTAATTATAATTTTTTTCCTTAATGTTTGAAAATAATTTGATCTCATTTTCTCATTTTTGGAAATGTAATGTTTGATTTAAAATTAAATAGAGATTCTATATTAAAAACACACACTTCGATCCATACAGACAACATCAGGTGTTTGATTGATATTTGGTTAATTCCTACACATAAAAAATTACTTATGGATCATTGTAATAAATTATCAAAAAAAATTAATGTTTTTTCTTATTTTTGAGTATGGCACGTGTATTTTAAACTAAAATTTCAATTTTAAACTAAAAACATATCCATAGAGTCATACTGGGTACACCCTGTCTCAGATTGAGGTGTGTTTGATTCATACACATAAAAATTGTGTTATGGATATTTTTTTAAATGTATCAAAACAATATGAATGCATTTTTAAATTTTTTTAGTATGTGGCATGTGTTTTGAACTAAATTATCAATTTTAAACTAAAAAAGATGAATTTTGAGTCATACCTATCACATCGTATATAGAATTAATGTATGATAAATTCTTAAATTAAAAAAATGATTTAATTATAAGCTTACTAATGCTTGAAAACAATATGAGGTCGTTTTCATAGTTTTGTCTATGTGGAATTTGTTTTAAATTAAAATGGAACTTCAATATTGAAAACACACAGTTTGAGTCATACCCACTACATCTTCTATCAGATTGATGTACGGTTGATTCCTATATTCCAAAAATAAATTATGGATTTTTTTCCTAAAGTTTGAAAAAAATATGACCTCATTTGATCAGTTTGGCTATGTGATATATGTTTAAAACTAAAATGACACTTTTATATTGAAAAAACACACTCTGAGTCATACTAACCACATCGTGTGTCAGATTGATGTGTGGTCAATTAATACACATCAAAAATGAATTATGAATTATTTTCCTAAAGATTGAACACAATATGAGATTTTTTTACTTGTTTTTTGAATGTGACGCATGTTTTAAACATAAATTGAACTTCTATATGGAAAGTTTTCACTTTGAGTTATATCGGACACATCGTGGGTCAAATTGATGTGTCGTTGATTACTACATATCACAAATGAATTATGGATAGTTTTACTAAAGTAACAAAACAATATGAATGAATTTGATTAGTTTTGTGTATTTTATGTATATTTTGAACTAAACTATCAATTTTGAACTAAAAAATCAATATTTGAGCCATACTTGGCACACTTTGTATCTGATTGAGGTGTGGTTGATTCATACATGTCACAAATTTTTTATAGATAATTTTTCTAAAGTATTAAAAAAAATTAATGTGTTTTATATATTTTGATTATGTGGCATGTATTTTGACCTAAACTATTAATTTTAAACTAAAAATATACTTGGAGTCATCATAGGAACACAATGTATCATATTGAGGTGAGATGGATTCTTATAAGTCACAAATTACATATGGACCATTGTGCTACTCTATCAAAAGAATATGAATGCATGTTATTGGTTTTGATTATGTCACAAGTGGTTTGAAATAAATTTCAATTTTAAACAGATAATAAACATTTTGATTCATACCAGATACGTCATGTATTAGATTAAGTTTTGGTTGATTCCTACAAATCAAAAATGAGTTATGGATTATTATATAAATTATTAAAATAATATAAATGTGTTTGATAATTTTTGAGTATGTGATGTGTATTTTCAACTAAACAGAAATTATAAACTAATAATATACACTTAGAGTCACACTGAACACACTATGTATCAGATTCAGTTGTGATTAATTGAGTTCTATCCAATTCCAACACCGTTCATGAAAATGTTCACGACATATATTTTCGGAAGTCATACTTTTCTGTAAAATTTAGTATAATCCATTGGTATATAAGAGATTATATTTGAATTGTATAGTTTCTTTAAAAAATGAATCAATGAAAATTAGTGTGATCATGGATTTTGTAGATTCATCCTTAGGATTCACATCAATTTTCTGACAATATACAATTATATATTCTATAATAAAGGAAAATGTTCTCTCTTTTATGGATTATTTTATATATTTTAATGAAAATTATGACTTCCCAAAATATCTATAAAAAAATAAGAATTAGAAAAAATATATTAGGAAATTAACTTAAAAATAATAGATAAAATGATGCAAAAAATAACAAAATAAGTTGTAGAAAGTCACATTTTATTAATCTCTACATATATTCTTGACCTAATTCCATATTTACATTATCTTAGTTGTAGCCTCGAATTCTAATATATCATGAGCATAAGAATCTTTAGACATGTTACTAGCTATGTTAGAATCTGTAGAGTTTCACTCTCTATTATACTTCTTATTGACGAATAGGTCAAAAATAATACATAAGCATTATGATACTAATTATTCACATACAAATTGTATATCTAAGGTCCTATTAGATAATAGATCACAAAAATAATATGTGGTCACCTAAATTTGATGTTAATAAACATTATGACACCATTTAGTCTTCCCATCCATCTCTAAGAAAATTTACTTCTTCTTTTGAAAAGTTATCATTTTACACAAGGGTGATATGAAAAGAAAAAACTTGGGGTAAAAATGTGGTTGTTGGTTTAGGTTATTGATTTTATGTTATGTGGGATATAAAGTAAATAATTCTAGGATGGTTTATATATTATTTCTTGGTGGTAGTAAAAAATATGGGGGAGTTGATGTTTATTCATTTCATCCCCTAGTATGTGGTTGGTTTGGTGGTGTTTCGTTGAAAGGGTGCTTAGGAACTGAAGTTGATGATATTTTATCACATGATGAAACAATAAAATTCAATACAAGTTAAATAAGTTTCCAAGTGAGATCAGTGTAAATCCTTATCTCAAACTAATTATTGTAGTATAAACCCAACTACTTAGGATTATTGAAAAACAAAACTCAACTCATTAGAACCAACAGAGAGAGTTAGCTATGGAAAAATGTCATAGTGGGAAATAGGAGTGAGCTTTAAACAAGGTGGAAAAATATATGGATGTTTTGAATGTTGTTTATGATACTAATTTAAAGAGTAAAGGGATTTCTAAGTGGATCATTAAATATAGTTTGAGGAGTCCTCATCTCAAACTAATGTTGGTCAAGATTCCAATTTTTTGTATGGATGTAAGCATTCCCAAACTTTAATCATATCAAAGTTATCTAAATAATCTTACCATTTTTTATTTGATAACTCCCAAATAGTTTTTATATCTTTTATAGGTGTGAGTAAAATAATAGGGAGGAGTTGAAGTTTCTTTATTTCTTCACTTTGAATGCGGTGGGCCAGGTGGTGTTTCAGTGAATAGATTATTAGGAGCTGAAGTTAATATTTTGTCAGATGATAAAAATGTTGATAGGGCCCAATTAGATGGTCTTGAGGACCCAAAATTTGAAGAAAATATTGAATTTAAATCCAACGAACCAGAATTCTTGGGCTACAGTTCTCAAGATATTTTAAAAACTGAAGAACAATCTAATTGGGGTTTCATGAATGCCTCAAATTTAAACAATTCACATGGATATAATAAAACCTCAATGAATAGAAATGAAAAATTTATAAATATATATAGAATCCATCCTAACATTTTAGACACATGTTTTAATCATTTTTTGAAAAGGAAAAAATAAGTTAGTAATATATCATTTAATTAAAGTGATTTAAATGTGGATATATTTTACTTTTCCCTACCAATTTTCCAATTTTTACAAAATAGGAAAGTGAAAATGAATATGAATTTACAAGAAGGTAACATAATAATAAAACTAAAAAGTTTATAAAAATAAATTTTTTTTCCCATAGAGAATGTATGAGAATTTATAAAAACTGAAGAAGATACATTTATGATCTAAATTGGTTTATGTAGAAAGTGGTGATTATGATAGAAAAGTTGAAACATTAAGTAAATCAGAGGTGGAATTATTGATTTAAAAAGAGCATGATGATGAGTACCCTAGTGATAAGGATAATGGTGATGAAGAGGAGATTAAATATAAGGGAAAGGAACTATGAAATGTTGTGAAAATATTTTTAAATGCAATAAATCATTTGGAAAGGTTCAATTTTAATATCAATATATTTGTGTGAGAAGCTAATGAATGTTCAAGGGGAAATTTTAAGAATGTTGAAGCCCCTATAAAGCTTGATGAGTGTATAAATATAAAAATACCAACCTTGATGGTTAAAAAATGTCTTTTATTTATAAAAAGAAAGGCTAAGAAGAAGTCAAAGTCAAATAAAGTTCTATCCAGACCCTCTCTCTAAAATTACCTCAGGATGTTGAAGGAGTGGGAATGTTCAGGTGACCACCATTCTTTAGTGGTCAAAAGTCATGTATGATTAATTCAAATATCCATTAAAATCAGTGAGAAATTTAAATCATACAAGACATTTGACCACTGAAAAATATTGGTTAGCCCTCTTCCAGCCAGTTCTATATAAAGGGTTGTGACCCCCTCCAATTTCCCAAAATAAAAACCCAATCCAATATAATTAATAAAAACCACCCTGCCAATTTTTTTAGGAAACATTCATGTAATATATTTACCCTTACATGGAGGATTACAAAACATGAAGAAGAATAGAACCTGGAAAAGAGAATAAAAGTCAAACTCTTTTATATCATCATGGAGAAGAAGGAGAATTCATGGGTGATAGGTTGTGTGAAAAATAAATATAAGTAATCCATGCACTTAGAAGAATAGAATCTCATCCAAAAATTAGAAAATGTGAGTTTAGCTATATAAGGCATGCACGAGGTGTTTTCATGTGATGAATCCATATCAAGTATGTCGAGGTAGGTGATCTACGTGAACTTTGGACATTATAAATAAATTGATAAATAAGAGAGGAGTAGAAATAATAACATGCCTTAGGTTTTTTAGGGTTGATTCATCCAAGAGAATGTCATGGGGGCGGTGATAGAGTAGGGATTCTGCGAGATCTTGAATGGTGTGAGATAAATAAACTCAGTAAGGGTTAAATTTATATGCCTGTGAAGGGTTTTATCAGTTTCAAAATAATAAGCTTCGATAAAGACCCATCTTTATTAGTGCTATAACATTAACGCTGATAAAGATAGCTTTAATCTGCAATTTATATTATAACACTAATAAAGAAATATCTTTATCTGCACTAAAAATGTGGTGATAAACACCTATATAATTAATATTTAACAATATAATTACATTTTTCAATTTTATATAATTATAAATAAATATAAATGTATATAATTATAAATAAATATTTATATAATTATAATTATATTTGAAGAATTGTAAATATGTATTTATAAATATAATTGTAAATAAATATAAATATATATAATTGTAAATAAATAATTATTTATATATTATAAATATATTAAATGAATTATAAGTATGTATTTATAAATATAATTATAGATATATAATTATAAATAATTATATTTGTAAATATGTATATATAAAAATTTATATATTTATAAATATATTTATATATTTATATATATATATATATATATATATAAATATATAAACATATATAATAACACATATTAAAAATATATTTATTATTTATATATATATATATATTATAATTTTATAATTAATTATTTGTAATTATATAAATATTTTTTAATATATATATATATATAATTATAAACATATAATTTTAAAAATATAGTAAATATACATTTATAAATATATTAATATATAATTATAAATATATTAATTTATAAATATTTATTTACAAATGTAATTTTATAAATAAATTTTTGACATTATTAAAGAGTATGTAGTCTTAAATGCATGAATGTTAAAAATGAGTGAAATTGAATAATTAAAATTGAATATAATTTAAAAATATTTAAAAAATGGATATGTTTTACTAAGTATACAAATTATTTTAAAAAATAAATATGGATATATATAGAAACGAAGATGAATACATATGGAAAATATTAAAATAAGGTAAGTAAATATGTATAAATAAATATTAGAAAATGAATAAATTCCTAAAGAATAAAAAATAAAAATTATTAAAAATGAATAATAAATATTAACTGAAATAATATAAAATAAATAAATAAATTTACCGATTAAAAAAATAATATATTAAATATATTATGTTGCTAAATGAAATTACAAAAAGAATATTAAAATTTGGAAAAATTACATAAATACAATGTGTGTGTGTTTCTATATAAGAATGCATTGACTATGTAAATGTGTTTGTGATGTTAATGTGTATACACACACACAACACGGGTTTTATACATGCCAAATTGAATAATGACATTATATAATATGCAAGTCTATTAATTAAGTAAATAATAATAAAAATGAATAAATTTTAAAAATGAATAAGTGTTATTAATTATATATAATATTTAAAAAATTAAAATTAATATTTATAAATACATATGTTTCAATGAAAATGAATACATTTTAATTTTATAAATTACAACCATATTACAAACATAAAATTTTAATGAATAAAAATGTATAAAAAAATATTAAAAATCGATAAAATTAAAAAAAAATTAAACAATGAAAAATTAATAATGATTAAATTTAAAAAATATTTAAAAAAAGTTAAAATTATTAATGAGTAAATAATATTAAAAATGGATAAATTTGAAAAAAAATATTAAAAATAATTAACAGTGTATGTTGAATAAAAATATGAAAAGTGAATAAAATATAAATATTTGAAACATAGTATATATTGTATATATTATGTTAATAAATATAAGTCTAAAATGAATATTAAACCTTGAATAAATCACAAAAAAAATATATGTGTGTTCTTTCTATATAAAAATGCATTAATTGAATATATGTATGTTTCAAATTAATGAAACAGACAATTGATATATGTTAAATTTAAAAAAATGACATTTAATTAAAAATCCATTATTCAATATGATTAGTCAATATTTTTAATTAATATTAATTTCTAATTATAAACCATTTTATCACTAAATATATGAATTATTTAATGTAAACATACATATTTTGTATTATATAAATCATATTTAAGGAAACATCATATATATGTGATTATATTTATAGATTAAAAATACTAAATATATTAACAAATAATTATGTTTAAAAACATTAAAAATGAGTAAATTACAAAAATATTATATAAATAAATATTTAAAATTATTAAATTATAAATATAGTAAACAAAAACTTAAAATTATCAATGAATAAATAATATTATTTGAATGCATGTTAAAAATGAGGGAAATTTAATTAAAAGATGAATAGATTAAAAAATATTTAAAAAATAAATAAGAGATTAATATATTTCTAATTATTACATTTTTTCATATTCTATATTTATATTTAATATATTATATATTTAATTTATATATATATATATATATAATTTTTTCATTTTTATTCATACAAGTTTCATTAATAAATTATTTAATATTTTTGTATTTATTCATTTTAAATTTTTACTTTTTAAAATAATTCATTTCATTCATTTTATATATCTATATTTAATATATACTATTTATTCCTATTATATATATTAAATTTATTCATTTTTATTAATAAATTTTTCATTAATAAATTTTTTATTTTATTTTCTTAATTTATTAATTTTTATTTTTATTTCATTAATTTTTTTATTATTTATAGTATTTATAATTTCTGTTTATTATTTTATTGGAGTATATAAAAAATGGGGTGGTTGGGTCGGCTTGGAAGGTGGGTTGTGTATAGGCCCAAAGGAGATGGGCCAGCTATGCCAGCTGAACAGGTGGACCACCGCGTGGATGAGCAGGCTCGTGTGGCATGTGTGTGTGTGCGCGATGGTGTATGCGTGTGTCGATCCCCCATAACCATGACATGTTGTGATGGTGGAACATCTAGGCTTATAAAGTGTGACCCAAAAAAATGAAATGTCTGATGTGGGACGAAGTCACATGGGATACACTTTATCAACGCCTAATAAATGTGCGCATAAAGGGTGTCCTTTATCGATGCTTACAAAAAATCACTGATAAAGGTTACCCTTTATGAGTGCTTTTTATGCGTTTTTATGGAAAATTATTTAGCAGTTCTTTTTTAGTATTGATAAATGGTGCCTTTATCACTGATTTCATCTAGCACTAATAAAGTCTAGCATTGTTTTTTAATGACCCTGACCCTTGTAACCTGGAGTTAATGTATTCTTTATTACATTGTCATAGATGCACGATTCAAATCCCAAAATATCAATAAATTTAGCTATTTTGGAAAACTAGATATATACATTATACCCATTTTACATTGAAAAATGTAAATAAATCATAACAAAAGTAAAACCTCCATATCCTTGAAACTCATTCCAAATATTCATCTACATAGCCTGGGGAAAGGAGACAAAATATGGGGGATCTCAAATGATCAATAAGGGTTAAGTACAACAGAATCCATCATGAATCAATTATATTAATCAACATGGAAAGTTTGATAAAAAACACACATTCTTTCTAAATAAAATAGTTTCATGAATAGATAAGGCATAATTAATATGGAAAGGTAAATAACTAAAAAAAAGTCCATTTAACCAATAATTTGATGATGAAATGCATCTATAGATATTTTCATATTTAATATCTTATGGATAGTAATTACTGGATACTGAATGATGGAAATTCTCAACAATCTGAAATAATGTATTTGGCACATGATACCTCAATTATGAATACCTTTCACAAGACGGTTTAAACTACATGTAAAAACCTGTTTGTACTACCATAAATGATTTTTCTCATGAGACCTACTAATGCATTGAGGGGATATATAATGAAGGTACCCACCCATAATTTCAAGTCCAAATTATTCCTCATTTATTGAAAAATCAATTTAATTCATGAATCAATATACACTACTAAATGTTCATATTGATTAAAGGATACAGATTTATCAATATTTCACCAGTTGATCAAACAATATTCAAAGTACACACCGTATGTTAAAATTTTATATGGTTTAGGTTATAATTATATCCATCACATAATAATGTATATATATATTTAATATAAATTTAATTTCTAATGAAAAATGGTTACTATAAAGTTATTGTTTCATGAGAAAGTTAACAATAACAAAAGAAGGTTAGATTGCACAATAACTTTTACCATTTGGTAATTTTCATGTAAAATAAACATTGATGAAATTAATTAAATTAAAATTTAAAATACCCTAAACAATGAACTATTCATGATATTACATGTCAAAGGGGAAATATATACACCACATATTAGTGAATTGGGTTATAATAACAAATAAGTCTCAATGAAATGTAAATTGAGACAAAATCTCTTAACTCAAGATTATTTTTTGATGAACATAATTTATCCTACTATATAGTGGTTTTAAACATTTTATTAACTGAAAAAATAACCATATTGAGATTTATAATATCATATATGGTCCATTTATAACATATTATCAGCCACTTGTTAATAATCTTCCATTATTTTTATTGTTTTGGGTGTTAATTGCCTTGCTTTCTCATGCAAGTTTTGTTATTAAATATCTAGTTCTTTCACATATTATAGAGTTTAATCCTATACCTAATAATAATAATGATATAATTATTATATTTTAATGTCAATTTTACTTTTAAATCCAATCATGAATAATGGTTATGACAAATTAACTACGTTACGATCATGGAGAAGGTAGGTCTTATGCACGCATGAGTAACATTTCCATTTTCTAGCGACCATTATGTAAAGGGGATAAATAATATTTTCACATTTCATAATGATAATAATATAATTAATATCATATTATATATTTATATATATCATCAATGTGGTGTGGTTATGAAAAGAGTCACATCACTTCATGAAGGTGGTGGTCCACACGTACATGAATGATGTCATCATCTTTACATCAGTGAAAATGAAAGAAATAAAATGATATATATATATATATATATTATCTTTCCCACATGATAAATTTTCCATAATATCATTATTATTTCATGTATAATACATATAATAATTAACTTTATCTTTATCACTTTTTATTTGAAGCATTAGTGAAAGATGAATCACATTGCTTTGCGAGCCAGTAGTTCGTTGTAGACCCGAATGACATTATCATATCTCCTATGGAATAGAAGGTAAATATATATATATATATATATATGATATATTTAATACATAAGTAAAATTTTATTATAAATATCATATATATTATTTATATCAATCATCATACCCAACTGTGAATAGTGAAGATAGAAAAATGAATGACATCAGTTCGTGAGACAGTAGTGCGTCATAATCATGAATAGTGATTTTGTAACCGATTTGGTGTAAGTGGAGAAGTTTTTAGGTCATGAAATTATTATAAAAATACTAGTAAATTTAATATATTGAGGTTATTATATCATTATGTTTTATGAAAAATTGAAGGAGGTGGAGGAAGAAGTAAAATAAAGATGTGTGTTAAATAACATTACCTCTTCCTCAGAATTCCTCCTTAAGCATGCACTAAATCCTTCCAAGGATGGATTTATGACCAATATAAAGATTATATAATTATTATAGGGAATTATTAAGGTTATTTTGGTAGGTTTTGTATGATCCACATGGATTTAGTGGTGTTAATAAGTGAGGTGGTTGAGTGCCCTTTTATAGTTGTGGAGAGTGACATTCTTATAAATGCCCAAAATCATTCATTATTAGGAGGTCCATATTACCTCAAGTGGCTCTAAAATTTATAATTAAATGGTTTTAGGAATTATATGGTCTAAAAAAATTCCTAAAAAACATTAAAACACATGTTTTAAACCTTTTTTCCGTAACTTCTATGTTTCCTTATTTGTACCATCTTGGTTTTTCACTATGGAAACTAGTTTTCTAACCTATGTAATATATCAATTATGAATAAATTTATGTGAGATATTTTATATAATTTGGAACCAATTATAATAAATATTAAATCCAATTTTTAAATTTAAAATTCTATGGTTTTTGAAATTTTTTTGTTTACAAGCGTATGTACGTGCAAAAAAATTGCTTTACCCTTAATTTTGCTAAAAAAATTTAATGTTTAGAGGTCAATATATTCATTATAAAAGAAAAATTGGTTCTTTAATGTAACATAGTTGATATTTATTATTATTTAAAAATCACTTGGTATATTTTTTTTGTAATTTTAAATCATATAACAATATATAATTTATAATAAATTAACATTAAATTCAATTTTGACGTTATTCATTTAAATTTAATTTAAAAATATCATCACAATGATGGAATTAGAATATATTAAGTTAAAACTATATAACATGATATATTCATCTTAAAAATAAATTTAAGAAAATAATTTATTCAATTTAATTTACTTTTAATATTTTTAGTGTCATTTATTTTATTTAATTATTAAAAAAATATTTGTTGTGTTGGTGTTTCATAAGTATTTGAAGTAATTATTTCATCTCTAAAGTGAAAAGATAAATAATTATTATATAATAAACTAATTTATATTTCAATATAATATGTATAACTAAAAAATGTTGTTTTAGTCCCTATCCCAAAGCATTATAGTTATTAAAAGGAAGAAAACAATCTTTTTTGTCTTTTTCTTTACTTAACTTATTATATTGGTCATATTCAAAGTAAATTGGAATTTAATTTAAATATTTCATATAATTTGTTGTAAAATGTCTAAATAAATACATTAAATAAAATTAAGATACTTTTTTAGGCCATTTCACTCTAATCATATTAGTTTAACCCCCATTATATAAATTTTTACCTTAACTGTAATAATTAATTTTTACTACATTCACTATTAATTTTGGTAAAAAATTAATTTGAAATTATTATAAATTATAAATTATTATTATTCTAAATATTCAATCTATTTTTAAAAATTCAATTAATAGTATTTGAAAAACATAATTTAAAATTAATGTTGTAGACGAGATGAGAAAGCTGGTTTTTAAAGTGAAAATGCTCAAAAGTTTACAAAGTTTTTATTTCTAATCTCAATATAAAAATGATTACAATACCATATGATGAAATAATTGATATATAATTTAATAAATTTCACTTTAAATCTAATTATAAATATAATTTATCATTATAAAAAATATGAATGAAAAGGAAATTTTCAATTAAAATGCTAAGGACATACTTAATGGCCTTAAGTTATGCCACTAAATAAATATCTCCATTTCTACAGTGGATACAGACTCTAAAATCATTTGAATCTCCCATAAAGGTGTTTATTACACTCCTTGTAAAAAAATTCTTGATTCATAATTATAATTTCCTTCTCTCTAATGACAATGAGCTCCTCCATACGTGGCGTGAAGGATATCGTGTGGCCGATATCATAGCTTCCAAGGCCACCTAGGACCTCCCCCTCGTGGAGTTTTATAACGTAGGATCCCTTCCTTCTAGAGGTGTTGACATTGTTATCATGGACACCCTCAATAGCCACATTTATATTCCCCCATGATGGTTTTATTCCCCATTCACCTTTTAATTAATAAAAAATTGTTGTTGTTGTTGGAAAACAACTAAAATTAAGTTTTTTGACTATTCATCTGGATATGAAACTTTTTAGAAAAATCTCAAAATTTCACCCTTATATAATTTTGGTATTTGTATTTTAAAAGCTAATTTTATTTTTTCAAATAAATTCTCTAAAAGTGTTTAAATTTAATTTTAAATTGGGTGTGAAAATCAAGACTAAACAGTTTTCTGTTTAAACCTAGTGTTGCATGCATTGAATAATATCAATGAAATTAAATTCATTCATAAATAAATATATTGTAAATTATTGGCTTGTTACATTCTACCCACCTTAAATAAATTGTGTACTATAAATTAAAACATGATCTCAGTAATCATGGGTTTTATATTTTTAAATACCTTTATTGAAAACCCCACATCGTAAAAGGGTTAATAAAATCTTTTCTTAATAAGAGAGAAAGGAAAGTACAAAGGTTATATATAATAATCACATGACTAGGTTTCTGAGTAGGAGAACATAGGTGGAAAATAAAAACATGGATATGAGAGAGAGAACTAACACCTGAATACTGATAGAGAGTGATAGAGAACATTGACCACAAGAAATTGGTTGATCCAAATAAGATTAACAACAAAATGATCATAAAACAAATATGTGTGAAAAGGTCCATTTTTATCATCAAAGATTAAAGAAATAGGATAAAATTTTATTTCCATATCATTTTTCTCAATTTTATAAATTATTTTATTATCTAAGAATATAACAAAATATAATTACTTGACATGTTTCTATTTCATAAGTGTAATTTCATCCTTTGGACATTTTTTCATTCATCCCTTGATCCATTAAATGAATATCCAAAAAATAATGTTTTATTCAAGAAGAACTAAAATTAATTTTTAAAGGATTGTATGAACCATAAAATAGGGACAAGTCTTTTTATCCATCTCAAAATATTATACAAAACCAATATGGTTATAATAATTTATCTAATATGAATAAATATTCATGTGGTGAAGTAATATGTTAATTTCTAAAAACTTGTCTAAACTTAATCTTAAAAAATTTCATAAATGGTTAACCTTATAACCCTTCCAAAATAATAAGATCTTTAAATTTAGAAATACGTTCACCAAATTTCCTAAATGAACTTATCAGTAATCTCTCAAACAATATGAAACATATATTAATTTTCACATTCCAAAAATGTGAATACCTTTTTCACGTATTCTCATAAAACGTGGAAATGAGATAAATTACTATAAAAAAATATTGAAAAAAATGCATGATTCATAATTCCTTAAGTAAAATAAATATTATTGGATATGTTTCATTAGACCAAAAATGTTGTTAACTCCAGCAATGATAATATATCCCCATTGTCAAAAAATCATGTACCAGTTCCATTTAATCAATAATCTAAGATTGAAATTCATCCAGAAATAATTTCATAGTGAAAATATCATGGATAGTGTGAACTTTATGCTAAATGAAAAAAAACGATTAATGATCAGAAATAATGTCTGAGGCACATAATACTTTTATCCTCAATACCTTTCACATGAAGGTTTAAACTATAGATAAAAACCTTTTTAATGATAGCTTATCAAATTTGTCTCATTAAACCAATTGATACATCGATGGGATATATAATTTTGGGGTCCATATATCACTACAGGTCCAAATCATTACTTATATAAGGAATAATTGATTTAATTCATGAATCAATATGCCTTATTAAATATCCATATTGAGTAAAGGATACATATTTATCTATATTTCCGCAATTTATCAAATAACATTCAAAGTAAACACCTTCTGTAAAAATGTTATGTAGTTTAGGTAATAATAATATAAATCACACAATAATATGGATATTTAAGATAAATTTGATGGAAAATGAAAAATTATTACAAGAAAGTGATTGTTTCAAGATAAAGTTAACAATAAAAAAGGAAAGTGAGATTACACAATAGCTTTTTCCATTTGGTAAATTTCAAGTCAAATCACCTAGGATGAAATAATTAAAATTGAAATTTAAAATAGCATGAATAATTAATTATTAATTATATTACACGTCAATGGGGTAGTATATACATAACATAAAAGTGAATTGGTTCATAATATCAAATAAGTCTCAATGGAATGTAAATTGAGATGAAATCCATTACCTCACACTTCCTTTGGGTTGAACGTGATTTATCCACATATATAGAGGTTTTAAACATTTTATTAACTTATAAAATAAGAATATTAATATTTATAATTGGATACATGATCCTTTTATAATATCTTACCAACCATTTTTTAACAATATTTCATTGTTTTTATTATTTTGGGTGTTAATTTCCTTATTTTCTCATACATGTTTTATTATTAAATATCATGATATTGCACATATTTTAAAGTTTCATCATATCCAAAATAATAATAATGACATAATTATAATATTTTTTACATAAATTTTTCTTTTAAAACCAATCATTAATGATGGTTATGAAAAATGATTTACGTTATGATCAGGGAAATGGTAGGTCGTACATGTGCCTAAGTAACAATTCCATTTTTTCACTGATTAGTATGGAAAGAGGATAGGTAATATTTTGAATTTACATAATGATAATAATATTATTAAGACCATATTATATAATTATATATATATATATATCATCCATGTTGTGTGGTGATGAAAGGAGACTCACATCGCTCTGTGAAAGTGGTAGTCCATATGCACACAAATGATGTCATCATCTTTACAAGAGTGAAAAGGAAGTAAAGAAAATGATAAATATATTATCATTATATAATGAAATAATATGTCATTAAAATCATAATTATTTCATTTATATAACATATAATCATTAAATTTATCTTTATCCCCTTCCTTATGAAGCGTTAGTGAAGGACGAATCACATCGCTTCGCAAGGCCATAGTTCATTGTACGCACATGCAACAATATCATCTCTCCTATAGAGTGGATGGTAAATATATATATATATATATATATATTATAGTTATTTTATAGGTATAAATATATTATGAATATTATTTATATACTTTATATCTATCATGATACCCAATTGTGAATGGTGGAAATGAAAAAACAAGCGACATCGGTTATAATGTGATAGTATGTCGTACACATGAATGATGATTTTATAATCCATTTGATGGAAGTGAATAATTTTTTATGGAATTACCTATTTATAAAAAAATCCCAACATATTTAATATACTTAGGTTTTTATATCCTCATTGTTTAATAAAAATTGAAGGACGTTGAGAAAGAAGTAAAATAAAGAAGCTCGTTGAAGAACATTGCCTCTTCTTCTGGTACCCTCCTTAGGTTTTGCATAAATCAATCCTAGTTTTACATTATTCCCAAGATAAGGATTATTGGATTAGGGGAGGAAATTTAGGAAGTGATTTGGGTTTGTTTTTTCTTATCTAAATTTCATGATAGGTGTGAATAATTGAGTGGTGAGTGCCCGTTTATAGGTGAGGAAGAGTGACATTCTTGTAAAAACCCAAAAGTATTCACTCTTGGGAGGTCAATATTACCTCATGTGGCTCCAAATTTGATAATTAAAGGGTTTTAGGGATTATATGATCTTGAAATAACTCCATAAAACATTAAAACATTTTTTTTAAACATTTTTTTCCTTAACTTATATGTTTCCTTATTTTTACCATTTTGGTTTATCACTATAGTAACTAGTTTTCTAACCTGGGTAGTTTATCCATTAAAAGTAATTTAAATTTATCCTTATTATATAATTTGTAAAAAAAATTTATAATTATTAAATTAAATTTATCAATTAAAAATCCTATGTGTGTTGAATTTTTTTTAACAATAGCACATATTTATGAAAAAAATCACTTTAAGCTTAACTATGCTAAAAGTGTTTTTAATATTCAAGGTTCAATATATTCATTATAAAATAAAAATTGTTCCTTAAATAGAATATAGTTGATTTTTATTAACATTAAAAAAATAATTTGGTAAAATATAGGTTTTCTCAAAATTTTAAATCATATAATAAAATATAATTTATCATATAATAACGTTAATGTCAATTTTGACATTATTCATTTAAATTGAATTTAAAAATATCATCACAATTATGGAATTAAAATATATTAATTTTAAACTTATTTAAGGTGATATATTCATATAAAAAATTAATTTAAGACAAAAATTCATTCAATTTACTTTACTTTTAATATTTTTAGTATCATTTATTATATTTAATTATTAATGAAATAATTATTGTATTGGCATTTCTTAAGTATTTAAAGTAATTATTTCATCTCTAAAAATTAAAGATAAATTATTATGATAAAAGACTCATTTATCTTTTTAAATAATATGTATAACCTAAATAGTGTTATTTTTTTCCCTATTCCAGGGTATTATAAATAATTAAAGGAAGAAATGTATATTTTTTGTCTTTTTCTTTACTTAACTTATTATATGGGTCGTATTCATAGTAAAGCTTCAAGTAATTTCCATATTTCAGATAATTTTATGTCTAAGGTCTAAATAAACTCATTAAATAATATTAATATAATATTATAGGTCATTTTTACTCTTATCATTCTAGTTTGACCCCTAGATAATCAATTTTTTCCTAAATTTTGGTAATTAATTTTTACTGCATTCACTATTCATTTTGTTCTAGTATTAAGTTGAACTTATTAGACATGATAAAATATGTTGATTCCAAATATAAAATCCATTTTTATAAATTCAATTCATATAAATTGAAAATTTTAATTTTAAATTGATCTCGTATACATGATGAAAAAATCGGTTTTTAAAGTCAAAATGTTTAAAGGGTTAAAATGTTTTTATATCTCAATTCAATGTGAAAATGATTAAAATGACCTAAATTGGATTAATTGATATATAATTAAAATAATTTTACTTTAAAACTAATTATAAACATAATTTAACATTATAAATAATTTTAATGAAAAATGATATTTTCAACTACAATTCAGAATTTTTCACTATTCATTAAGAAATTAAACTTTTTAGAAAAATATAAAAAATTCATCTTAAAATAATTTTGGTATTCCAATTTAAAAAATGAATTTTTTTTTCAAATAAATTTTCTAAACGTTTTGAATTTTAATTTTAATTTAAGTTCACAAAGCGTGAGTAAACAGTGTTTTGTTTAAACCCGATGTTGTGTGCATCACAAGTTATCAACAAAATTAAATGTATTCTTAAAGAATTATATTGTAAATTATTGAGGTGTTACATGTTTATTGTGGATTTTATTTTATTTTCCACATAGTTAGATATTATGGACCCCCTCTTAGGATGGTTTAGTCCTTTTTTTTGGTTCAGGTGGAGATTGGTTTGTTTTTCTGTGCATGAATTTTAAATGTTTATTTATTTTATATTGATTTTTTCATATGAACTGCTTCAAATTAAGTTCATATTAAAAAAAATTGTTATTTATTTCCATGGTTTTATTTTATGATGAGTACTTCTTGGTTTTTTTTGTTTTTTGTAGGCACTTCAGCTATTTTGGGAACCTTTGGTTGGCATGTGATCAACAAGGAGATGAGGTATGTTGAGTGGATACTTAGGTAAGAAAAGGTGAGTTTATTTTATGATTTTATATTTATATATTATTATTTATTATCATGTATTGTGGTATATTATAATTCATTAATATGGTCTCATATGTAGTACTTTTATACACATAGATGGTAGTGTGAGTGGGGCACTCTTAATTTTTCTTAGGATTTCAGGATTACTCAAATCAACAGGATAGGTTAGTAGTGCATAATAATCATAGGTATAGGGATTTAATTAATTAGTTGGACATTATTTTTTATAATTTAATATTAAATTTTTTTCATTTATTTTAATTATCAAGGTGGGGAATTTTGAATTTGGAATTTAGTTTTTCATTAATTAAATCGCATTCTTAATATTCCATGACTGTTTTCATTTTTTAAACACTAGATATTTTATATAGCTTGATCCATGTTATCCCTTTCCACCATATCCCCACATGTCATGTGTTTTATCTAGTTACATTGTGGTTATCATTGGGAACTTCATCTCCATATGTGTATCCATAGTGAAACACGCCTACCTTCTCCTCCATTATTACCACCAAGGAACTTCAATGTGAGGGTGCATTTTTTTATAGAAAAGAACCCCCTTAGTGTTTAATTCTATTATTTTAAGTGAAAACTCCATATTTTATCGAAAGAGAGGGGAGGAATATAACCCCTAGTTCAGACCTCCTTTTTCTAATGAAGTTGAAGGTGGGGATTTTAGTGGTCTATATGCATCCTAGTCATTTTTTGTTCTTTTTGTCATCTTGATGCATAACAAAATGCATGATTAAAACCAGAATGATGGTTCTTAAACATGGTTGTAAAACTATAGAGGAAATATATTTTTATTGTGGTGGAACAACTATACAATAGTAGTCAACTTGGAGAAAAAAAATGAAAATGGATATGGGTGCAATCAATGTGGAGGATCTTGTATTGGTGATACCAATCCTTAGTAATGGGGATTTGGTCTAGTTTATCTATATTGGGATCCCCTTATTTTGACATAATACTACTTCCCCACCCCCCACCCCCATCCAAATTTTCAATGGGGTTTGTGGGAGAATGATTTTTTAGTGGTCAAACCCCAGAAAATTACCAACATAAAAAGAAAGGGGTTGAGGCTTCCCTATAAAAGGCATTAGCTTCTCCCAATTTCTTCATATTCTTGAGAAGTAGCATATCCCATAATTTATCTGTGGAAATATATGAGCTTTTTCCCACATATTCATGATATTATTATGAGGGATATTCTCCTTGTAATTTTGAGGGAGTTTGTACCCACCTGTACCCATAGTGAGATCCATATTTTTTCCCATGGGTTTTACCCATTTTATTTGGGGGGGGGGGTCCATGTTACATTTGGTGTCATTTATTCCTAAAATTTTTTACTTTATTTTATCTCTTAATTATCTCTAAACCTATGGTCCAATCATATTTAGTTACAATGAATAGTATCAGAGTAAGGTTTTGGATAATTGTTGTTCACTTTTTTAGGTATTAATAATTATCCTAAATTTGAGTATACATTATGATTATGACAAAAATTAATCTCTCACATCAGAGATAATTTATTGAGATTATTAAATACATAATTATTAAAGATAATAGGTTCTATATTGACATAATTTACATATGTAAGTGAAGTTAGAGATTGGAAAATTCAATGGGAATAATTTTTCGAAGTGGAAAATGAAGACGCCGGAAAAATTGTGGAAGGGTAATTGCATGAAAATAATTGAATAAAGTATAGAAGGTGTGATTATTGAGTGTTAATCCATTGGGTGAAAAATCATGATATGGATGGAAATGTGATGTGTACTTCTAGGAATAGAGTTATTCTAATTTCTGAAGTGGAAATGAATGCTGGTAGCAGACAACATCTTAATAACGCATGGATAATAAACATTATAGAAACCGTTCACATGACATCTTGACTAGAATGGTTTGATTCATTTGAAACTATCATAGATGAACTTATGTAAATTGGGAATGATCACACCTTGAAGAATTATGTAGTCGGTACCACCAAACTGAATATGCATGATGGAATTGTTAGATCCATCCAAGGAGTGCACCATGTGAAAGTCGTGAATAAGAAAATATAATCTTTGGGACAATTTTATGATATTTGATATAAGACTTGCACCATGAAAGGATGGATGATAATTTTTAAGGCATAACCTATGGTGATGAAGGAGGAAAATATCTCAAATAACCTATACATGCTTATTGGTGAAACATACAAGGATTCATATATAGTTTTCTCATTAACTAACTTGATAGAAGCATTGATGATATAATGGAATCAGAAGCATAGTCATACGTCCAAATGAGTCTAGGAGGTTCTTAATGATCAGAATTTTCTTCCTAGAATTACAAAGGTGTATTTTCCATTTTTTGAGCATTTTTTTTGTCAAGAAACACAAGTTAAATTTTGTGACAATAATATTGAGAAGAGAATAGATCTTAGAGTTCCTATACTTTGACATTTAAAAAGTATCAGTTATATCTTTAATTGGAGAAAGTTACATTGTATCGTTAATTGATTATTATTCTAGGAGATTTTGGGTACATCCAATAAAAAATATATAATATTTTTTTGAAGTTTTAAAAACATTCAAAGCATGAAAGGAACTTGAATCTAGAAAAAAGATCAAGAGATTGAGGACAGAAAATGGGAAGAATATAAATGTTTTGAGTTTGAAACTTATTTTAAATGGGAAGGAATCAAGATAAAGTTCATGGTGGTATACACTTTTCAGTGGAATGGAGTGGTAGAGTAGATAAAAAGGACCTTGTTGGATAGAACAGTGGTGATGTTGAAGACTATAAGACTTGCCCAAACATTTTTGGTAAGAGTTAATTCCACCTATTTTGTGATCAACTGATCTAATTCAATGGAAATTGATCTAAGTAACATGTATATATATGTTTACTAGTAAACCAACTGAATATTATCAATTATATAATTATTTTGGTCATGTATATTCATTTTCTAATTACCAGGAAAGATCTTATTTTTATTCTAGATCCAGGAAATGTAACTTCTTTAGATACACTAATGATGTGAAGGGGTATCGTTTGTGGGACCCCACTTCCAAAAAACTTATCATTTTCATAGATTTAACTTTTTAAGAAGACATCGTAGAAATGATAATTGATGAAGCCATGGAGAATGAGAATAAAAAACTAAAATAATTGAGGTAGAGGAAAAATACACAGAAGGAGCAGTTTCCACTAAGGAATTAACAAAGAAAGATGATTAAGTACCAGTTTATTCCAGACTTCGATGGTCAACTCAGAAGATAATAGTACCATTATGGCACTCAGACTATATCATGGAGATAAATATTGAATACTACATATTAATATAGAATGGATATCCATCATTTTTTATATAGGGTAACCATAGTGCATGTGTATCCTAATGGAAGGTGGTTATGTAAAAATAAAATGAAGCCATGTACAAGAACAAGACATGAGATCTTGTTTCATTACTTCATGGTAAGAAGGATATCAAAAACAAATAAGTCATTAAAATCAAGCGGAAAGAAAGTACCTGTATAAAATATATCATTCAATATTGGTGGTTAAAGGATATTCTTATATGGATGGTATTGATTTCAATGAAATATTTTCTCTTGTTATTAGACTGATGACTGTTCATATAGTTCTGGAAATATGTGATACATACATTTTACATCTATGATAGCTATATGTGAAGACTAATTTCCTCCATGGTGATCTCGATAAAGAAATATATATACTCAAACTACAAGTTTTTGTAGAATAAATTAAAGAGATCTTGGTTTGTAGGTTGAAAATATTTTTATGGTTGAGTTGTTGGTATAAGATATTTGATTCCTATATCAGGATTCTTGGGTAAAACACACTACATTTACATATGTGTACATATTTTAGGGGTTCATATGGTAATTATTTCATTATTATTCTATTATATGTGGGCGACATATTGGTTGTAGGACCCAACAATGATATGATTCAGGAGGTGAATGCAAAGTTAACTAGAGAGTTTTATATAATGGAATTGGGACTAGTAAACAAGATTATTTGGATGCAGATTTACTAAGATATAAATAATGGGATGATTTGGCTATCATAGACTAATTAATTACATAAATACCTAAAATTATTCAGCATGCAAGATTATAATACAATATCCACCCAACTTCCTGTTAATTTAAAATTATCCTCTATGTTCAGTTCTAGAAGTTTAGTAGAGGGGATGGAGATGTCTTGAGTATCGTATGCATCAGCATGGGGATTTTTATGTTCACTTTGGATTTTAATAGACTATAAAAATAACATAAAGTGGGACTAGCTAGTTATTATATGAATAATCCATGATGGTAGCATTGGAACACAGTGAAAAGGATCTTGAGATATATCAAGGAGACCTCATATGTTGCATTATGTTATGGAGTATCATATTTTACTATCAGAAGGTATATTGATTAAAATTTTGTAGGTGACTCGGACTGAGTAAATCCACTATTGTTTATGTGTTTACTCTTGAAATAGGAGCTATGATATGGATTCCAAAGTTACAGTTCATTGAGGATGTATTCACCATGGAGGGAGAGCATATGGAATCTACATGGGATTATAAGGGGTGATTTGGATGAGATGGTTATTAGAGGATCTTGGGAATAGACATGAGTAGATTAAATTATTTTGTGATATTTATAGTGTCGTATATATTGTAAGGAGTCTATATTTTCATTCCAAGATAAAGCACATTGGGGTACAATATAACTTTGTCCAAGAAGTGGTTGAGCAAGGAAGTGTGATATGTAGAAAATAATACTAAAGAAAATTTATCATATTTCTTGATGAAGGTAGTTGAGTTTGATAAGTTCATATGGTGAATATCCTCAATTGGCCTTGTAAATACGTGAGTGGTGTAGTTTTAAAGATATAAAGGATGTGTGGAGATGTGATTGATTCTCAATCAATCTCCATGTGGAATATATGGCAGTATCTATTTCTTTTTACAGATGACCACCACCCCCAAATTGTCAAGGGGGTAGGTAGTGGTAGTATTGGTTGGTGGTCAAACCCCACTATACCACCATTAGATAAATATAGGAAGAGGTCGAGGATTGTATATAAAAGCTATTGGATTTCACAAGTTTCTTTATTATCTTGATAAGAATCATATCCAATCATTTATGTATTATATTCTCTGAGGTTTCTTTCCTACATATTCAAGATATATTTGTGAGGGATAATATACATGTAATTGTGAGAGAGTTTTCAACCACCATTTCCCATAGTAAGATCCTTATATTTTCATATTTGTTTTTACCACTTCCATTTGGGGGGTTCCATGTTACATTTGGTGTCATTTTTTCCCATATTTTTTCACCTTATTTTATCTCATAACTATTACCGCGCTTGTGGGCCAATCATTTTCAGTCCCAATGATCAATTAATGGATAGGTTCTTTGATTATTGTACATGTTGGTTTTTTTGTGCTGGGTTTCCCAAGTGATTTAGTCCATATTAGGTGCTAGTATACACTCTCTCCTTGATCATTGAGAGGTTGTGATCTCTTAGTTTACTAATAACATGGCCTATGGATAGTTTCATTGGTACAATTATTCTTCTATTTTCATTCTCATTTCATAAACCCTTTGTTTTTATATTGTAAAACATGTGATGATACTACCCTATGCACATAAGAAAATTGGAAAAAGAACATAAATCATCTATCCATTTACTACTTTTTTATAATGTTTTCATTGATGTTGGATTCTATATGTTCACTTTTTTATCAGTCTTTCTTGAATTAATTCAAATCTATATAGAATTTAATTATTGATATTAAAGCTAATTGAGCCTTATTTTGTTCACATTTAATTACTTATACTTCCATTAACAATTATTGTTGGATGTTTTTAGTTATTTAATTCAAAAACCTATTTATTATTTCTAAAAATGACATATGTGAATCTTTTTATTGTTATCCCCATGTGTTGGAACTATATTTCTCATGTCCTGGTTTTGTTTTAGTTAAATCATCTTGTACAAACCTTTTTTTATGTTTTTATGAGAATCATACAAGTCTTAAATTATTGATTATCATAGTCTGTCATTTTTTCATTACTTATATTAAAATAATTTATAGTCTCTAGTAATTATGAATATATTTTACAAACATGTTTCAAGTTTATTAGCTTATGTGTTTATAAGACCATAATATATACATTATATTTAGATATAATTGTTAAATTTTACAAACTAAATTCAAGACTATTGGATATTACCCATGAAAACCAACGTAATCCTATAAAAAAATTAATTTTATGATTATTAATTCTGAGGATTCATATTTATCATAGTTTTATAAATAATTTTACATAATTTTTCTATCAAAAAAGGAATAGTTTTGTTTAACTAAATTATTCTTCCATGTATTACATAGTTTTATTTAAAAGATAAATTTAAAAAATTTATAATTATATATTGATAAAATGGACCTAATTTTTGATACAATTATGTAGAAAAATCTTAATATGATTTTTCTAGATTTTCTGAAATAGTTTTTTCGGTGAATAGTGAAAAATTGATTTTACAAATAATGCCACTTTAATGATAGTTTCATGATATAAGAATGACTTGAATGTCTATGAAACTTTTTATCTAGAAAAAAATATTCATTTAAGAAGTAATATAATTCATCTAAAAGTATAATTATTAACTTATAAATCTATTATTGAAATTTTATAAATTTAATTAATGTTTTTATTTTAATAAAAATTATTTTTAGATTTTCTCTGTCAATAAATTTTTCAAAAGGATCCTTTAGGATTTAGTTTTTATTGAAATATAAATAATTATCCATTTATTTAACATATACCAATTAATAATTTGGGATCAAAATTATAAATTATTTTGTTTTTAAATCATTTTACACATTAAAATGAATATTTCTAAAAAATAGGTTTTCATTGCATTTTGTTAACTTATATTAGAATTAAATTGTACTAATTAAGGAAATTTAATAATAGAAAATGGATTCCATATTTGGTATCAAAATTTTATAATTTTTTAATGAGGTCAATTTTATTTTTAGTCATAATGAATAGTTACCAAGGTAAAACAATTTTACCACAGTAAAGGTTAAAAGGGTAAATGAGGGGGTAAAACTAAATGATGCCGATTAAAATATATCTAGAATGGTTCTAAATATTATTTGTTTAGATTATTTAAAAATTAAATTATCTTATCATGAAAATTGGAATAAATTGGATCCAATTTCTATGAGAATAAATTTACTGTATTTTAAAGTTCATAATATTTACAAGGGTACAACTCCTCTCAGTCATAAAACAACACCTCCTCTATTCACTTATTCATACACATTAAACACACTATCTCCAGAAATATCTACTCAAATATCTCTATAACTATCGTCCCCACGTCGTAAAGGTATTTTTATTACCAAAATACAAATCCTATAAGGATCTAGATGTAATCTAAAGGTAGATATCCATGGATGAGGTATAACTCTTAACCCAATTATTTCAATTTTATTTATTATTATACATCATTAAAATATTTTATAACCATAATAATATAATGAAATAATTTTATTTATTATTCTTAAATGTAATTTTTTTATCTAAAAACTATTTTCTACCTCTTTTCAATCCTATGGGAAAAGAAAATGTAGCTTATACATACATGGAAACGACTACCTCCATGATGCAATGTGTTTTATTTTTCATCACCATCTCAAATGACAGGTTATAAATATGGATTTAATTGAAATATATGTTGTTTATGAAATAATTATGATTATTTAAAGATAAAATATTATCTAAATTCTTAACCTCCCATCTATTGGAAAATGGAAAACGTCCCTTGTATGTATGTGCAGAATACCGCCTCCACGAAGCGATGTAATTTGTTTTTCATCACCTCCACACATGGATGGTCATAAGGATGGATTTAAAGAATAAATATAATATTTATAATATAATTATGATTCAATAAATTTAAAATTTTATCTTATTTATTTTATTTTCATCAATCAGATAAATGATAATGTTGTTCATGCATATATGTAGAGTATCGCCTCTATGAATGACATATCTCATTTTTATACTACCTCACATGGATGGTTTTAAAAGTATATTTATTTAAAAAAAATTAATTTAAACTTTTTTTATATTTTTTATATGATTTAACCATAACCCCATTGACCACAGTCAACAGAATAAAGCTATTTTGGGCCAAACAACCTCAAAATGTCTCATAAAAACATAATTAGTTTAGTAAATAAATAAAATATCATAATAAATAAAATAAATGGAATAATAAAAAGGGAATTAAAATGAAAAGGATATAAATAATTTAAATAATTAATTTTATTTTATTATTTAGGATTTATAGAATGTATAAATCAAGACGAGAGTCAAGGTGATATTTTTTTAAACCATGTTTTAAATTTTTTAAAGTATCCATTTCAAATAATTTCCCACCATATCAATGTTCTTTAAAAAAATCAGTAATGTTCTTATTTATAATTAAATTGTTGATTAATTTCATTTTCAACTGTCTTTGACTTTATTTAATAATATTTGAAAATAAATGTTTTCAATGTTTTTCGTACAGTTCATTTTAAACTTTCTCTAAAAAATTGTAAAAAATGTTTTTATAACATTTACCACATGACTATCTTTTACCATAGACATAACCATTATTAATTATCAAGATTTATATACATGTATTCATGTTTTTTTGTTAATTTCCTATTTTAATTATTCTAGTATTTTTCATTTATAAGAGGTATCAAAAGAAAATGATATTCCTCCTCACTTTTATTTTAAAATGAAAAGTACCTTTACTTATAGGTTTAGATGAGTTTTTAAAGTATTTGATGATGAAAAAGTGAAATATTATAAAAAAATCATTATATGGTACTTTTGAATTATATATTATGATGAGTGAGCCCGGTTTATAGGCCTCTAATGCCTTAGATAATGATTTAGTCTTCGAAGAAAAAATGTTGGAGATGGCCAATTAGGTTACTCCTATTGAAAGGGTTTTATAAAAGAGTTTAACAGGGTTTGAATGTGATTCCTCAAGATGTATTCATGGTTTTTATGTTATTTCTATGAATTTTAATGTTTTTTTAGAAAAGGTATTTTTTTCACATGTGGTTATGATTTATTTATAAACTCAAAGTTTAATGTGAAAAAAGAAAACACTTTTAGGGGTTTTCATATTTTTTATTCCACTAACAAGTTTCTATTATTTTTAAATACCTTATTGATATTTTTTTTCTCATACCATGTTTTCAAATATTTTTCACAAGATCTAAGTATGTGTAGGATCTATAGCAAGTTCAGTCATTTTTCTATGATGAATCATCTTAAAAGAAAGTAAAATGTCTTAAATGAAATAGCAGTGTAATTTTATAAACCTATTTTTTGGAAATAATGTACACTATGTGGAATCATAATATTTATAATTAAATTATATTCCTAATTCTGTAAAAATCTAAACCTAAAATATATTTTCAATGTAATAATTTTAAATTCTTATTAATAAACTCATAGTTATTGGTTGTTTAAGTTATCAGGTGTTAACTTTGGTATCAAAGCAAGGGATTAGATAACTTTATAGGTTACGATGATGTTAAAATACACTTTTATGATATTCTAATTTATGGTTATATTATAATTATAATTATTTTGTGAATTTTCAAGTTTCTTCTTCTAATAAATGTATATTTAAAATGATTTTTCATAGAGGAAATAGGGTGGTTGAGGTAGGAAGGCATCAAGAGAAAAATATCCTTATGAATTAGTAACTAGAAATGGGTGAAGTTATAATTGAGTAGTTTATGGTTATGTTAACTCAATTAATATAGGTAATCAACAGTATAACCCACACAATAGAGAAACCAAATTATCCTCAGAGGAATATGTCGATAGTAGAGAATTTCAAGAAACACCTCCCTAAAGAATTTGGTGTATCTTTTTACTTAGGGAAATATAAAGGATGGATAAATTAATTAGATAATATATTCAATGTTTTGGGTTGTTTAAATAATCAAAAGAAAACTCTAACTATTTACTATTATTAAGTTTAATCCAATCAGTGGTTGACTTTAATTAATAATAAAAATGAGATAAATGAAATTGATACAATAGAGTGGATGGCCATTAAAGATATTTTTTTGACAAAAATTTCCATAAATTCATTGAGTTAGAATAGAAGGGTAATTTCTAGAATTTAATTAAATAGAAGGGGAATCAGTTCTCCCTTACAAATAAAATTTCTTTAGATTATCTGAGTATACACCAAATTTTGTTTTATTCTATGAAAGTAAATTTAATAGATTTAAAAAGTTCTAAAACCAAGATTAAGAAGATATTTGGCCTCTCATGAATTTAGACATGAAGAGGAAGTTGTTATATGTGCTGAGAAAGTTTATATGGAGTTTTATGAAGCTTATGTGCCCCATGAAAATAATAATAAGTTGTCGATATGGCACAAAATGAAGAATAAATCAATAAGGAAATATGGATGTAAAGATATAACATGTTCAAAATGTGGTTAAATTCCTTTCAATGAATTTTTTTCATGCTTATAAAAGTGTTATCAGTGCGATAAGTTTGGTATTTTAGCTCATGATTGCAAGTAAAATAGTTCTAATTAGACCAAAAATGAGAAAACATATAATTATTCTATAATGATATGTTTTAACTACAATGAGTTGGGTCATTATGAAAAAACATGTTCAATGTTAGTTACTCAAGGATGAAATCATTAGGACCAAAACCAGAATAGTGTGAAAAGGCCTTTTTTTACAAATATGGTAGATGTTATACCATTAAATAAAGTGGTGACAAGTACATTACTTGTTTAATCAAAAACTTTCAATGTATTTTTTTTATTTCTTTTATTTTAAGGAAATTTTCAAGTAAAATGTAAACATCACCTCAAGAAATGAAGAAAAAAAAATTGGTAAAAAATTACTAGGGAATTATTATAAAAATAATAGTTTATATGAATCTTTTTATTATCATTAGTTTTATGGGTTTTCTGAAAAACCTTTTTTTCTTACCCATAGTGGAGTTTCATGTTATTTTGTGTATGGATTGGCTTTTAGTTTATCATGCTAAGATAGATTTAAGATATAAGGAATTTATATTCAATTTTTAGAATGAGTCACAATTTGTATATAGGAGTTAGTTCATACATGTGATAACATATCAAGAAGATGATAAACTAGTTAAATATGGGGGTGAATGTTATATAGCAAGTTTTATTGAAAATAATTGAATTAATCAGCTTAATGATGTGCCTGTAGAAAATGAATTTTTAGATATATTTCCTACTAATCTATCTTGTATTGTTCCTGATCTATAGGTTGTGTTTACCACTGACATAGTTATTTATGATAATAAATTTTCAAAACCTTTTGATCAAATAGATCTAGTGAAGATAATGGAATTGTAAAATAATTTACAGTGTTTCTTAATAAGGGTTTAATCCACCCTAGAACTTATCATTTGGGTGCCCCTATTTTGTTTGTAAAAAAATAAGGATAGTTCTATGAGACTTTTCATTGATTATAAAGCACGTAATAACATTAATATTATGAAAAATTATTAGTTTCCTCATATCAATGATAGGTTTGATCTAATCCAAGGTGCTTAGTATTTTTTCAGGATTGACCTCAGATTTGAATACCATTAGTTTAATGTTAAGGAAGAGAAAATTCTGAGGGAATGTTATATATACCTTAGGAAATATGGATAAAATATTAGGTATTGTGGTATTCACCCATAGGAATTAACTTGAGAAAATGTTTATATTTAATTTTTAATAAAATAATATTTTTTCATCTATATGAAAAATATAGTTGTATAATTTTTTTCACAATATATTCTCAATCATAAAACAATAAAATTAAAATAAAGAATTTTAATAACTAAATTTAAGTAGGTTTATAATTGATAATATATATATATTACTAATTAATTATATAGATGTATCTATTGTATTTTATAAAAAAATATAATTAATTATTAATGAATTTGGGGTGGTAGTTGAGTGGTTAACACACCTCGTAAGCCTGCATAAACCCCAATATCAAACCCTAGTGTAGAAATATCTCTGGATTACTATAGTAGGAACTATATAGGTACTCTTATAGTTGGAAGTATTCATCTATTTGGGCCTTCAGGACACATGTTTGGGATTATGGTCCACATGGTCCTTTAGGCATTCAAAGGGAGTGGTGATGTAGGCATGACGGGAAGGCAGTGATATAAGAAATGAAAGTGATTCCTTAGTTCCATCCAATGGTGGGCCTACAGTACATATAATAGGCTACATGACCAATGAGAATTGAGGTGAAAAATCATCAAAGTGATACAACGGCTAGTATGGTGGATTATCCCTTAGGGGGCTATGACCCACCTTTTCGGCCTATGTGTGTGCGGTGTATGCTTGTGTTTGATTGTAATTGTACCCCCAAAGAACCTAATATAATAAAATATAATTAATTATTAAAAACATTTAAAAATTGTTAATTATAATTATTAAACTACTTTTTTAGGATAAATCCCTTTTATTGAAATGAAAACTTTATGCAACCGAGAAAAAAAGGGGGAAAGGCATGGCACAACTACCCAAAAAAAGGTCAAATACTGCATTTTCCCCTAATTTTTATCCCAATCATATGTTCCTCCTCCCAAAAGGCATTCCAATCAATTCTTCAACCAAACCCATGGCTACGACCCCTAGAATAATGCTCATTCACACCTTCTTCTAAGAAAAGGAGACTTTCTTTGTTAGTGTCCTTAGAGACCAAACAATCCATTGAATGAATTTCCTCCTTCTTAGTAGCCCAATAAGAAGGATAGTTCCCAAAACCTTGACTCCTTGGATGAAGAACTTGTTTTCATGACTTAAATTGTTGCTAAGTCCCATCAGGATATTCCCTTTCTGATTCATATTTTTCTTTCACCATGGGATTCTTCTCCTTTGATCACCTTGTTGTGGGAAATTAGTCCATATTATGCATGGTCTCCACACCTAGGTCTTACACATGGCCCTTTATTGATCCTTCAGGCAAACCTGGTTGGCCTCCCTTGGGAACGGTCGACCAAGTAACCTGATTAAGCACCCGATTGTGGCTGGATGGCCAGCTTAGTATGCTGGGTGAAATTTTTAAATAAACCCCCAAAAAATACATGGTTAAAAAACCAAGTGTATAATTGAATTGAATATCTTCACACATATAAATCCAGTATACCACAAAAAAATACATGGTTATAAAACCAAGTGAACCAATAATATAATGGAAATCAATATGAAATGCACGGACACCTCCACACTTAGAAATCCAGTATATAATTCTTTAAGTCCTTCACAAATGGTTCACTTCAAATATAAATCCTTTTAACCATTTCTTCATGTTTGACCCTTTATACACTAATTAAACTTCATGGTTATCATGTAACATTAAAATATTTCATGACCTTTAATTCCTTTTATCTATAATTTTTTGAATATAAATTCCAAACAATGTCAAATCATCCTTATTCTTTGTTGTAAACAATGTGTCACTTTTGATACATGTATTTTGAACTTAGAACCAGTTCAAAAATCATCACATTAAAAAAAATTCTTTATTTAAAGAAACTTATTCAAATAAAAAACAACCTTTCTAATATATGAATAATTCTTATAAACAATTAAATGGAAGAACACCAACCTTCAATTACTAACACATTAACTTTTTATATAACAAGTGTATTTATGATAATTACAAAAAAATAATACTTTTAATCAATTTGGTTTCTTCATCTACACCTAAGGACCCATCCAGAATTGAGGCAACTTGCATCCTGGAGCCACATGGTTGTGTAACCATTTGTGTTGATTGGGAATTACCAATAACAACCATTCAAAGATTAAATCCTCCATCTATATTCTGCCTAGAATTTCTAGAGGGCTTCACTTGTTGATCCTTCATGATACAGATACTTTTATCATGACCACTAGCTACACAAAAAGCATAGGTCTTCGCTCATCTACAGTTAAAAAAACAAGTCCGATAAACCAGAATTCATTACAGAACTTTGGAACTTTCTCGTATTCAACTCTCTACTCAAATTCACCTAAATCAGTGTAGAGAAAGATTTTATCAAACATAGTCAACCCCAAATCAAACTCTACTAGAAAACGGGAATAGTTACCAAAACGACTCAACTCTGTTTCTTTATCTAGCAAGATCGGAACACCAACTTGGAGTTCAATATCATATAGAATCCTCAGGTTCCAGAATAACTACTTAAGTTCAAATATTTTGACCCAAAATTGAATGGAAGAGTTACAAACCTCTATTGGACTGAAATTTGAGGGAGACGGCGGAACGGGATGGAACCCTAGCGAGTCTCATCTCCTACGGTGACAACGGCGGCGGCCGTGAAAGATCCTCCCCCACCTGCGGGGGAGGGATCCTGCTCAAGGAATGCGGCGTCCCCTTTCCATCCCTTCTCCAACCCTGAACATCTTCCGCCATTCCCGAAAGCTGTGATAGGGCCGAAGGTGCCGGAGCTCGTCGATGGATGCCCAAATCTCCATATTTCAACCTCGGAGTTCAATGAGGCCTCCGGGCTTCTGAAGTTCACCCTAATCTCAAGGTTCAAACACCGAAGGCCATCGGTCGATGCCTTTGATAGATTCGTCTTCGCTGCTTGGGACCTCCAGGAGCGGGCAACAGTGGGATTTCTTGATAAGCATCATATTATGATCCGGTTTTCTTCAGAAGAGGACCTTATCTGCACCTGGTCTAAGGCACCCCAGCGTTGCAATGGCGATCATTTTTTCTTGTTTCGGTGGTCGTTAGATTTCCACATAAACCGCGACTCGACGTCCGCAACAACTTGGGTTAGTTTTCCTAACCTTCCATTGCCATTCCAAAACCCCTTGATTATCCATATGCTCGGCAACCTCCTTGGTCGGTACCTTTGTTCGGATAACAGAACGGCAGCATTCTGTCACCCGGTTTGCCCGAGGATATGCGTAGAGATGGATGCATCTAGGATTCCTTTTGAATACGTTTGGATTACAATCGGAGCAGAATACCGGTGCCGGAAAAAAGTTATATACAAAGGATGGACGGATTTCTGTTCATCGTGTAAGCGGTTGGGGCACGCCGCTGAGCTATGTCGCCGAAGACCTTCAGCGTTGGAGAGTAGGGGCTTTGGCCTGCATTTGAGGGATAATGGTCTTAGGGATGGGCAAAACACCTCTCGGTCGGCGGGCAGTGGTCAAGCGCCACAGGTTTGTGATCAGGTGCGACTTGTGGAGGAGGCGCGAACGGGTAGTGAGGCAGAGGGAATATTTGCAGCGGGTGTGGAGGAGGCGCGAATGGGTATTGAGGTAGAGGGCTTATCTGCAGCAGGTGTGGAGGAGGCGCGAATGGGCAGTGAGGCAGGGGGCAGTTTCGCTGCAGGTGTGGAGACCAGTGACGCGGTTGTGGCAGCCCAACAGATCAATCCATTGGTGGTGGATGTCTTCAGTAGGCTGAAAAGGGATTTGGTCAGTCCCTCTAGCCGGGGTGCTAAAGATGGCGGGGGAGGTTATCAGATAGGAGCGATGCAGGCGGAAGACCAGAGGAATGGAAATAAAACAGTTCTGGAGCAGACACCGGGTGAAGGGAAGTTAGACACCGCTGGTTTGGTGGCTGAGAGGGCATGGGTAGGCAGTGAGAAGTTAAGAAAGGGGAGGCAGGGGCCTAATTTCAATGACGCTATTCTCAACAGAGGTAGGAAGGAAGGAGAATCGAGTGCACTTACCTTGAGGAACAGATTTGAAGGGATTTTAGAGGAGTGTTCTGAGCTCGTTAGTGGAGGAGAGGAAGATGGAGCTAATGGGATGGCTATCAGCCAGAGTATACATCGACACTCTGCTGATGAGGATCTAAGCCCGAAGAGCACTAGGGGTCCCAGAAGAAGGAAGGGGAGGAAGGATTACTCCTCACTACCTCCTCCTATGAAGACTCGCTCGGCGAAGATTGTGGATGACAAGAGAACTCTGGTTGAACCTTTGAGTCATTTGAGACCGGGGGAATAGGATTATCAGCCATTGGTCTTGATCTTAAGCTCTGAAGAAGAAGCAATTGAACAGGTACTATTGCTAAATGCTACTGAGTAGGAGGCTGCCAGGATGATGGGGAGATCTCTTGAGGTTCCCCTAACGGAGGATCAATATTCTTGGTTCGACAAACAGGACTCAATTTTGGTAGGCGGATTCAACCTTGGGAAGATCAGTTTAGAGGAATACATCCAGACTTGGGATCAACTTGTGTCATCCTTTGAGAAGCGTCTATTGGAAGATGCAGAATTAATCCTATCATCCTTAACATGGAAGCTGTTTAGGGAAACAGAGACGGGTAATATTAAATTTTTCGTTAGCGACGTTTTTTAAGCTTCTGGTTTTGGTTGGCTCGTGTGAGTGTTTAGTCTGTGTTAGCCGTGGTTGCTTCGGGTTCCTTGCAGTTCAGTTTGCTTGTTGCCAGTATGCTTTTGGACTGCTCCGGATGAGGATCGGTGCACTAAGTCTTCATTGATGCAGGTCTCTTGAAATTGGATGCTTGAGAGGGTATGGCTTCGCCATCGGTTTTGTGCCCTTGCTTCTGCAAGGGACTGCTTTCCGAGGGGTCCTGTGTTGGTGAAGGTTTTTATTGGCACACTTGCTGGGTTGGAGCAGTCCAATTGTTTGTTTTGGTTGTATGTGGTTTCTCACTTTCCCTTTAAAAAGTGTTTTAATAATAAAAAGTAATTTTCAGTCATTGGACAGAAATTTTTATCCCACTATCAGAGATGAAATATTTCGGGATTGAGGGAGACTGAGCAGAGACACCATGACCACAACTTTAGTTCCTCTATTGGGAAAAGGAGGTGAAAAAATCCCCAACCCATTGAGATGCATATCCATTCACTAAATACCCACATCATTGGAAGTTGCATGACCAAATCATCCAATTTCCATGATTTTGAACACCTGGGTAAGATTAATCATGCAATGATTGAATTCTTACCCATTTTGAGTCACTCTAAAACCAATTGAGAGTCATCTATGACATGGGAAATATTTCCCTTTCTATGAATCATGTCTGATTCATATTCTTTACAGACTGACAAGGAAATATTACTACCATCTATGGAGGAAGAAGCATCTAAACTATGATCACCTCGAACCCTCCTTAGATCATCCAATATGAATGATGCATATTTGTGGGAGTTAAAGTCCCCTTGAATGAGAAAATGTTCCTCCATAATAGATCCAGACTAAAACACCGCAAGGAAGAACCCTAGAGGATGCCATCATAGCGAGTCGAGAGATTGACTCACGTATCCCTCATCCTTCTCTCTTCTATTTATAAATAAATTATTATTTATATAAATGAATAATCATTTTATAAAATGTATTATTATTTATTGAAATATATAATTATATTAAAAAAATATTATATGTACACAAAAAGATAAATCTCAAGGGTAAAAAATAATACAATAATAATTAAAATATGTATATATTAATAATTATAGAAAAAAATAATAATTTTATTTAAATATAAATGTATAGAATGTTTATAATTAAAAATATTATTACCTACGGAATTATAAATATAAATATAAATGTTTTTAATTTATTAAGAGAGAAAACCTCTTTAAAAATATATTTTTTACTAACTGCATTAAAAATATAAATGTATATAATTTTTTTACAATATAATATGAATTATAAAACTATACAGTTAAATATGATGTTTTTAATAATTATATTTAAATATATTCACAATATAAAATATATAGATACATTATTATTTTGAATAACATATGTATATATTGTATCGATTTTGTAAAAAAGTATTTTTAATTATCCATCGCATTTAAATATTATTATTTATGATTAAAAATATTATTATTTATTGACATGAATAATTTTAATATATATATATATATATATTATTAATTATATAAAAATTATAATTATATTAAAATATAATTATATGTATACATTCGAAAAGGTTTAAAATACACATTACAATTTACTAAAATATAAAACATAAATAATAATTTTAGTATTATAATATTTTATTAAAGTTATATTACATATATCACCATGGAACAAGATGAAAATAAAGTCAATAAACATGGCATAGTTGGGAATTTTAAAAACAAACATGGATTTTATCGAGGCTCTCAACCGCGGCGGCCACAGCTCCTACCTCCTTGCAACTAACCACTTCAATGACCTCACAGACGATGGGTTCTGGGCCTCCTACCTGGGATACTTCTGTTCATCATCTCTCTTTCACCCTGCTAACTATCCGGAGGTTAATGACAGTACCAATGATGATAGCACACTACAAATTATGATTGGTGGGAACGTGGCACTGTCACCCCCACTAATTAGACTCCAAATTCTATATGGATATACAATTTGGATTTTTTTTCTTAATTGATTTCTTAATATTTTATATTAATTTGCTTAAATTATTATTTAGTACTATAGAAAATGATTTTAACAATGCCATAAACATTCATCAATAGTGATAAAAATTGATATTGATCTGGGAGTCGGTAAAGGGGTACCTTCATTAGTACTAAAAAGCACTGATCAATATGAGACATTATCAATGCAATTTTAGCACTGATAAATATCATGGTGTTGAAGTGTGGTGTTGATATTAACACACTAAGACAACAAATATAGCCACCAAATACAAACACCATCAACAAATATAGGATATGACAAATTAATAATTTAATTTAAATAAAATTTTCAAAAAAATAAAAAAAACACTATATTATATACATTTAAAACAATATTTTATACAATTACAATATGAAGTAAAATTTGTTACAAACATTCAAAAAATAAATGGTTTCATTGTTTTTGGCACCCAACACCCTCTAAAAAGCCCAATCATAGTATCAGTCATTGAAAAAACAACCCAAACTTTAGGAAAAGAATCCACTTGTATAAGAAAATAGTTATTATGTTAGTAATGTTATGAATTAATAACTTAAATAGAAATATGAAATAGTGAATAAATAAAATGTCAATTTTAAGCTAAAAATGGACACTTTATTTATTATCGGTCACACTATGGATCAGATTGAGGTGAGGCTGAATCCTACACATTAAAAATGAATTATGGATCATTATAATAAAGTATCAAAACAATATGAATGCATTTTTGTAAGAACTCGGATCTTCTTTTCAGGTATGTTTTTCTTTTCTGGTCATTTTTTAGAAAAAGATGAGTTTCTAGAAATTTTTGAAGTACACGCTGTGTACTTTATGAGTACACGTCGTGTACTCGGTTACCGTGGGTAGTCATGTGCTAGCCGTGTAACGGCCACACACACAGTTGTGTGTGGTGATCTGAAGACTGCCTAAAGCAGAGTATATAAAAGGCTAGTTTACGTCATGTACTTATAAAGTACATGCCTTGTATTTTCTTTTTTTCGTTAAACACACCGAGGTCACGTCTGATGGATAGAATTCCATACTTCTAGGTCTGGTTCAACCGAGAGAACCCGTACAGCCATGATTCTTCTTCGAGCCCCCAAGCGAGCATCTATTCTCTGAATCAATCGTCGTCAATTATGTTGGGATCACCTCGGTAATATCTTAATTTTTCTTGAGATTTCTTTCCTAATTCCTCCTCTTTCTCAAGTTATACCCTGTTGAACCTTTTAATCATTTTTGTAGATCCACGGTGTTCTTGGGTGATTCAAGGCTTGAGGTTCACATATAGAGATCTCCCAACACTGAGGTAGGTGGTTTGTGCCTTTCCGTTGAAATTATTTGAGATATATGTGCAAAAGTTCCCAATACCCATGAACAGGGTATTGCATGTTTACCTTTTTAGCCCTGATAATTTTCTGCTATGCTTGTATGCTTGAGTAGAGGTTAATTGAATGTGAATAGGGTAAATTTCTATGCCTTGGAGCTGTTTTCCCATGCATGTTTTGGTTTTGACCTTGTAGTGAAGCTTATCCTGTTAAGATGCCTTGTTTTTCCCATGCCTAGTATTGTAGGATGGTGTGACTATTGTTTGTACATGCTGTTTTGATGTAGACTATTTAGCCAAGTAGTTATTGAGGTTTACTTTGGCTGTTACGCACTTCTATTATTTCTTGACTTACATAGGGCCATGAGAACCTGGTGTAGTAGACCATAGAGAGAATGGATGTAAGGGCTTCTCCAGAGTGTCTGTTTTACTATTAAGATGTGAGACCATAGGGGGGACTGACTTAAGTGCTTCCTCAGAGTGTCAGTAGTTCCTCGACACGGGCCACAGGGGGAATGTGACTTAAGTGCTTCCCTATAGAGCCTTTAGTTACCGATAAAAGACTATAGGAGGAATTAACGGTGAGTGATTCCTGAGAGAGTCTATGATTAAGCTGAACAAGAGGGGTTAGACTGAGTGTACTTCCTAGAGGGTTACTTGTGTTGCTAGGTAGGACTAGAGGGGATAGGCTGTGAGTACTTCCCAGAGGGTTACATTTTGTGTTTAGTTGCTTGATTGTGTTGCTAGGTAGGACCATGGGGGATAGGCTGTGAGTACCCCCTAGAGGGTTGCCTGTTTGTATTTACCTGCTTTGTTTAGCTGTTGTCTAATATATGAATGGAATGCTTTGAAACTGTGGATTTTTTACTGCTGAGTACTTCCTTGTTTATTGCTTCCTTTACTTATTACCTTCCATATATTCACTGACTGTTAGGCATAGATCTTGTGGTGGTTGCCTACTGGGATTTAGTCTCACACCCTATTTGGACCATGATTTTGCGCCCAAACAGATTATATTGTTGGAGGGATAGATAAGGGAAAGTGCCCTTCTACTTCAGGTAATTGACTGCTTTGGAGCTGGAGAGCATGGGATCAAGCTATAGCTTACAATGTTTAGGATTTGTCTACTTGTTTTACTTTTGTACTTGGTTTAGTACTGTATTCATCATTGTGAATTATTTGGTTGTTTTCCTAGACATATGTATCATGCATCATTTTATATATGTGCTCTGGTTGTTATTACTCCTTGTCTTCCGTCGTAGTTGGGATTTGTCTTAGTGGTAAGAACCCCTTAATTCTACATGAATAATGGGGGTTCAAAACTCATTGGGAGAAGGGTACTATAGCATACTGTAGTAGTGGCAGAACTATAGCATAGGTGATCACTGTAGTAGTAGCAGGTCACTGTAGTGGCGGCAGGGTTACTGTAGCAGTGGCGGGTACTATGCAATACTGTATCAGCGCAAGTACTGTAGCAATACTATTCACAGAATGGGCCATGGGCCAAAAAAATGGGCCTACGGGGCCATGTAAGGGGATAAATGCCCACTGGGCCTTCGGGCTATATAATGGGTCTCCCTCTACCTAGTTAAAGAGGTCTTTTCTTTGCATTAATAATAAATGAGGCTTCAGCCCCAACCTTTAAAAAAACTCCTTGTCTTCCACTGTGTTACTCTACCAATGAGGGCATAGTTTCCCCACTATCACACTCAAGGCCCTCGCTGTTAATTGTCAGCCTCTGGCATTCGGGGAAATGCGCTTGAGGCCATGTGACCAACCGGGTACGGGGTGTCTTTGGGCAGCTTCCGAAACCAGGACATTAGAAAGTGGTATCAAAAGGATTCTTTCCTTCTCGACTTACTATTTAGATCCTATAGTCAGGGATAGGACAGAATAAGTACTTGGTAATAAGTTGTTCCTGGGAGTAGCTAACCCGTGTATAGGGAAAGGCCAATTTACCTCATATTGAAATTTTCTAGTTTTGTAATTTTACAGTTGATTTGATTTTCACTGTTGGGTGAATCACAAGTATTGTGCTGTTATTTTTGTTGTTTTTGAGGTTATATTTCTATTCCAACCTGATGAGCTGAGGGTATGCCAGCTCATGCATCATATAGGCACTTTCTAGTAATCACATTTCATGCATTCTTGTCATGCCATTTACGGTGCATTAGCGATTTCATGTTGTTGTGATAGATGTTGATCTAGATTTTCATGATTTTGTGATATATGGCTTGATATAATACCTTCTTCTTGATAGGGTATTGAATTTGTGAAATGTTTGTTTGAATGAACGCCAAATTTTGGTTCTTGAGGTTTTATGGGCCCTCATGGACCAGAATTTGGTGGATTTTTGCCTTTTTTTTATTTGTTATAACACATATAAGATGGAAATCTTTGATTTGTGTGGAGTATGGGCCCTCAAGGATCGGAATTTGGAACCTTAGTGTTCTTTTCAGTGTTTTTATGGGCCTCGGAGTAGTTTATGAGGCTTATTTTCCAGAAAAAACCCAGAATACACGCCGTGTAGTTTTGACTACACTCCATGTGTGCTTCTGTTCAGGAAGAAAATTTTTTTCTTAAGTACACTTCATGTACCATATGTACACTCCGTGTAGTCTCTAACCATGTCATAGGCCGTGTGGGAAGAGACACGGGATAGGGAAATAATTGGACGAACTTGTCGTGTACTGTCTGTACATGTCGTGTTGTGTTGACCTTGGGTCCACCCATTTGACTAACAACACAGACAGATAAATCCTTGGTTATACACGTCGTGTTATTTTTGAACATGCCATGTAGTATGATCCTGGAATCCATCCATGTAACTAACAACACAGGTTGGTGAAGTCTTTTCAGGTACACACTATGTCCGTCTCGAACACATCGTGTCATGTGATCCATGTAACCATCCATGTTGCTAACAACACGGGTTGGTGAAGTTTTTCTAGTACACACCATGTTTAGCACTAACACGTCGTGTGGTCTTGTTCTAGGGAGAACTGTGTGGCTTATTCGTGTAAGGGAACTCGGGCAGGGGAAGAGGATTTGAGTACACGTTGTGTGTTAGGTGAACACACCATGTGTTTGGGGTGTTACACGAACAGTTCTGGAAGAAGTACACGCCCATGTGAATGGATTAAAGGAACACATCATGTAGTGGATATACACGCCATATATCCATGTTTTGTATAACTTAAATGTCTTCTTTCTCTTGTTTCCTTCTTACGCTTTCAGTTTTTAGTCCTTGATAATTTTGATCTAAGGTATGTGTTTGACCTTGCAGAGTTATGCCACCGAGACGCCCTCCAGTTGTGCGCCAGTTGCAAGACAGTGATCAGACACTGGATATAACTGATCAAGGACTACCTGTATATCCTCCTATTGTTCCAGCCTTGGAACCAGCTATTATACCAAACACAGGTGCTGATGCACAGTTCAGGGAAGGCTTTATGAGGTTCATGCAGACCTTCTGTGGAGTAATGCATCTTGCCCCGTCTATGGCAGAGCTAACGCAGGTTTTCCAACAGTTGCATCCTCCCACCTTCACAGGGGATAGAGGACCTCAGGATTAAGATTCATGGTTAGAATCCCTGATTTCCATCTTCGAGCATCTGGATATGACTCCATAGAGGAGAGTCAAGCTCGCTACCTATATGCTTCAGGATTCTGCCAAGAGATGGTGGGATGTGATCTCACAGGCAGGACGCCAGCAGGTTGTGGGTTGGGATGAGTTCCAGCATGAATTCTATGACTACTTATATACAGAGACCTTAAGGGATGATTGAGCCTAAGAGTTCATGAGTCTGGAGTAGGGTACTCTTTCTTTTATGGATTAGTCCTCTCGCTTCACAGAGTTGCAGCGCTTCATGCCTATTCTAGGAGGTGATGAGTTATTCCTGGAAAATAAGTTTGAGGATGGTCTGAGGCACGACATTCAATCGTAGGTGAACATATTTAGATTGATCTATATCACTTATATAGTCAACCATGCATTGATCATGGAGCGCAATCTAAGGGATTCTGGAGTTGTGAGCCAAGGCAGCTCGACATCTGGAGTTAGTATCCCTCCTACTAACAATAGGAAGCACCACAGGGGGTCTTCGCGCAGTGATCCAAGGAGGTGAGACTCTTATTATGGTATCCAGGTGGTGTACTACCAATGCGGGAAGGGAAAAAATATGAGGCCACTTTTCCATAGAGACCCATTGGAGTTCCAATCTTACATAAAGATAGGTCATATTCAGTGATTCTGTTAAATCTTTTCATTGGTAGCTTGTGATAGGGGTTCTTCTTTGACTCCTTGTTCGAGAGAAGTGCCACTAGTTTCTCATCAGTCTGGGAACTGGAGTTCTTCTGGCCATTCGGGCTGAGGTGGAGGTCGTGGTCGTGGTAGTCAGTCACCAGGATTTCAGCGACATTAGGGTGGATTAGCTCAGATTGGTTAGGCATGGTCGCAGGGCCATGGTATGGGAAAGACTTTTGCAGGGGAGAAGACCCAGCAAAAGTCGGATCTTGGGCCTTCTACAGTTTGAAGTATGATCTTAGTTGCCTCATTTTTATCTTCTTCTATTTTCGATACAGGGGCTTCCCATATCTTTATATTTGTTGTTGTTTTGGAGAGCCTTGGTCTCTGTATCTTTTCTTCTGCTGATTTCTTGACGCCAGACGCTCTGCTGGGGACTAGAACGGCAAGTGTATATCAGTTCAAGGAGTTACCTCTTGAGGTTGGTGGGTGTCAATTCTTATGGGACCTCTATGTCCTAGAGATGACAGGCTATGATGTCATTCTTGGGATAGACTGGTTAGTTCCCTTCCCGGCAGTTTTCAACTATTATATCCATAGGGTGAGTTTTACATCACCATAAGGTGGGTCATTTCTTCATAAGGGCGAATTGGATGTCTAGGTGATCAGAGCGAGACCTGAGCATCATGGGTTGGGAGGAGTTATAGCCTAGATTTCTAGTTTGTATCTAGATGACCAAGGGGCTTCAGAGTTGGACTTCCCTCTAGTGGTGGATCGTTTCAAGGATGTCTTTCCAGAGGCCTTTTCAGGTTTTCCTCCAGAGAGAGAGGTAGACTTTTCTATTGAGATTGTTCCAGGAGTGGCACTGGTGTCCATTCCTATTTATAGGATGGATACACCAGAGTTACAGGAGCTCAATAAGTAGTTGGAGAAGACATAGTCAAAGGGTTTCATCTGACCTAGTACTTCTCCTTAGGGTTCACTTGTATTGTTTGTGAAGAAGGCGGATGGTACCCTCAGACTTTGTGTGGATTATCGAAAGATGAACCAGTTGATAGTCAAGAACTGATATCCCTTGTTGATGATTGATGATATCTTTGATCAGCTTTGAGGAGCCCAGGTGTTCTCGAAGATTGACATGAGATCCGGTTATCATCAGTTTCATGTTAGACCATCTAATATACCTCTTACACCTTTCCGGAGCAGGTATGGTCTATACTAGTATATGGTTATTCTGTTAGGTCTCAAGAATGTACCTATAGTTTTTGTGGCACTGATGAATTGAGTGTTACATCCATACTTGGATTCTTTCATGGTGGTCTTCGTGGATGATATCTTGGTGTACTCTCACACTCGACACAACCATGCTACCCATATTGAGATCATTCTGAGTACACTAAGAGAGAATAAGTTATATTCTAAGCTCTCAAAATGCCACTTTTGGATGGACCATATTCACTTCTTGGGTCATGTTATCTCAGAGAAAATAGTATCAGTAGACCCAGAGAAAGTGAGAGCTATAGTTTCCTAGGAGCATCTAAATAAAGTATTTTAGGTATGAAGTTTTCTAGGGTTGTCTAGTTACTAGAGATGTTTTATACAAGACTTTTTACGCTTAGAAGCACCACTGAAGGGTCTGACTAAGAAGGGTGAAAAGTTCTTGTGGCTAGATTTCTGTGAGTCAGCCTTTCAGGAGCTGAAAGGGAGACTGACTTCAACACTAATACTAGTTTTTTCAGAGTCAGTCAAGAGCTAAATTGTTTACTTTGATGCTTCAGGTATCGGGATGGGAGTTGTGCTTATGCATGGAGAAGGAGTCCTTTTGTATAGGTCTCGGCAGTTGAGACCACATGAGAGGAATTACCCGATGCACGATCTTGAGTTGGCGGCAGTTGTTCAAGACTTACTCTGTTGAAGGTATTATATGTTGGGAGAGCATTTTGTGGTTTTCACTGACCACAAGAGTCTCAAGTATATCTTCACTCAGTGTAACCTGAATTTGATATGGTGAAGGTGGGTTGAGTACCTTTAGTCTTTTGACTTTGAGCTTGCTTACACGCCTGGGAAAGGCAATACTATGGATAATGTACTGAGCAGGAGAACTCAGATATAGGCAGTTCAAGAGGCCAGCAGTGAGTGGAAACTTATGGATCTGTTCTCTGAGATGCATTTGGAGGTTCACGATAGATAGGGGTAGACTTTTATTTCTTCTGTAGTTGTTACCTCTACTCTTCTTGATTGAGTGCGAATGAGGCATCTATCAGATTCTGAAGGCCTCGTACTATGGGAGAGCGTGTCAGGAGGGGACCATATTCCTGGATGGACCATAGGCAAGGATGAGATCTTGTATTTCTAGGGGTGCATATGGGTGCCATCATATATACACGAGGAGCTGATGTGGTACTTTCATTCCTCAGTTTAGGCAGTTCATCCTATTGTCACCAAGATGTATCGTGATCTACACCGTCAGTATTGGTGGACATGTAGGAAGAGAGATGTTGTTGGTTTCTTCATGAAGTGTTCCACTTGTCAGCAGGTGAAGGTGGAGCATCAGCGACCAGTAGGGCTTTTGCATTATTTTCCCATTCTTTAGTGGAAGTGGAATGATGTCGTGATAGATTTTGTTACAGGTTTACTGAGGTCACCTCAAGGGAATGATGTAGTTTGGGTCATCATTGACAGACTCACAAAGGTTTCTCACTTTTTTCCAATCAAGGAGACCTTCAGTGTTGATGAGCTGGGACGATTGTATGTATGTGAGATTTTAGGTCTACATGGGATCCCACGCTCTATTGTTTCAGACAGGGATGCATGTTTTACTTCTCGGGTCTGGCAGGGGCTACATAAGGCTTTGGGTACATAGGTACTTTTGAGTACAACTTACCATCCCCAGAAAGATGTCTAGTACAAGCATACGATTTAGGTGCTTTAGGACATGCTCTGAGCATGCATCCTAGATTTTGGAGGTTTTTGGGCGAATCACATACCTCTTGTGGAGTTTTCCAATAATAATAGTTTTCAAGCAACTATTCAGATGGAACCTTATAAGGCTTTGTATGGTAGTCCATGCCGATCACTCTTATGTTGGTTGGAGGTAGGATAGGCAGCTATGTTGGGACCTCATCTAGTCTAGGATACCATAGAGCAGATAGAGTTGATTTGGAAGAGTATGAATACTGCACAGTCTCGACAGAAGTCTTATGCTGGTCAGTGGAGATGAACTCTGGAGTTCGAGGTTGGGGATCAGGTTTTCTTGCATGTCACACTGAGGTTGGGACACAGGAGGATTAGGATACAGGGTAAGATTTCATTGAGGTATGTCATGTCGTTTGAGGTGTTGGAGGGAGTTGTGCCGGTTTCCTATCAGTTGTAGTTACCTCAGAGGTAACTGGATATGCACAACATCTTCCACATTTCTCAGCTTCGACGTTACTTCTCATACCCACCTCATGTTTTCCAACCCAAGGACGTTGAGTTGGAAGTGGATGCATCCTTTTAGGATCATCCTGTCTCGATTGTCGATCGAAGTACGAAATTTCTCTATGGTCAGTCTATTCCTCTGGTATGAGTGCTATGGTAGCACGGGCGAGTACATGATGATACTTAGGAGAGGGAGCCTGATTTACGATCACAGTGGTCGGAGCTGTTTGGGGTTTCTTCTTCTATTCTTCCTTGCTAAGGAAATTCGGGGACGAATTTCTTTAATGGTTAAGTTTGTAAGAACCTGGATCTTCTTTTCAGGTTTTTTTTTCTTTTCTGGTCATTTTTGAGAAAAAGGGGAGTTTCTAGAAAATTTTGAAGTACATATCATGTACTTTATGAGTACACATCATGTACTTGGTTACCACGGGTAGCCGTGTGTGAAACGCACGGCCGATTGTCGCCTATCGACTGGTCAAAGTTCCGGTACTCTACTAATGTGTATAGCAGCACTCGGGTCGAATCCTCGGCGATGATACTTTGAAATAGTCATTTGTTTTTAGTTGATTGTATTTTGATTAGGGGGTTTGTTGCAGAGCTTAATTGAAATGATTTATTGACTATAATTGATTTAAAAAATTGATAAATATTGGGGTGAGTTCATTATTAGGGATTTAAGCTTGTAATATCCTTGAGATTTTCTTTATATTGCATTTAAATTAACACCCACTTCACAAGTTGACGTCGATTAGAATTCTTAAGTGTTAAAGATTTAATCCAAGCCTTAACTTAAATAGGATTCTAAAATAAATTAGTACTTGTTTATGGTAGTGCATTTATGGTTCCAATAATCCATGGAAACCACATGCTAAACAAAATATGTCATTAATCCATGACATATTAAGTCCAACATACACAATGTTAAATTAACGAATACTTATCGAGCAAATACTCTCAATCACTTAACATCCCTAAATTTTGACTCACCCCAATGAGATATTTACTCAGATTTTTGGGTGTTTAATATTCTAGTTATAATAATTATGATGATAAATTAAGAATAGAAGAAAAAGAAAGGGATTAGAAAAGAGTGGTATGTTGAACACACACACACGAACAATGATGATAATTAAAAACAGATTTTTGATTGAATGAGGAAGCAAAATAAGGGAAGGAAATTTAACTGAATTTAAACTATTTTAAGAACATTAATATTAAAATACAGAAGGTGGAGTAGAATAAGAGATATTGAAGAAGAAACTTTCATTAAAACAGAATTACAAAAGAAAGGACTTACAAAATTACAAAAACGAAGAACACAAAAGTAAGTGAAAACAAAGAGAGGAGGAAAGGTCTCTCAAGTAAAAAATTGAGTATGGAAGGTCCTCCCAAGCCTTTTTAAAGGATTTGGTCGTGCCAAAATGTTCTCCTCTCTTCTGAAATGCCAACCCCTCTCAAGGAGAGAAGGGGAGAGTATTTATAGCCCAAGGAGTGGACTGTTTACATTCCAGAAATACCCCTCCACTTGGATTGTAGGTATGGACATCATGACAGCCGAATATTGAGACATCCAATTCTTAAAATTTGTATATCATAAATTTTTCCGACTACTCTCAAAATTGGGAGTCATTTGGACTTATGGATCAAAATTTATGGTCGGTTGATTAAACAACGTTAAACTGTCCATTTCAATCCAGTCTTTTTGACATCCATAATGTGAAAGGGTTTTTTAATATCAAGATGCCTTCAAATCCGAAGGGTTTCTTCAAAAAAGCATGCCGCCTATATCTCCTCTTTCACAATTAAAAATATAAGCTCTATTTGAAGCTTACATCATGAGATATGTCATTCATACTATACTAATTTTAATTCTCGGCCAGAATGGTGTGCTGGACTTTAAAGCTTCATTTGGGCCCCTTGTACTTGGATTTGGGCATTGAAATTTTTATCCAATATGACATGTAGTGTCCTCCGAATTATGGTGGAGATTTAATGTTTTTGGACTTCTGGATTGAGCCCAGTAAATCAATCTTCAAGGCTGGTCCAGTTTGTTCACAGATTCTTTGGTCTTGTTTGTGAGGACCATATGACCCTTCAAATGGAAGAATTGGCTCATGGTACCTTCTAATGAAATGTTGTATATTGAAATTAGAATCCTAAAAAACAATAACCATAAAATTTGGATCATTATAGTGATAGTTATTATTAAAACATTAAACTGACTCAATTGGACTACTTCTAAAAATGCTCAAAAATTATACTTAATATTAAAACATTAATATTTCACACAAATTATGCACATTTCATATAAAATCAGTAAAGAGGGAATATAATAATTCATGAAAATATTAATAACATAAACTCCTCCACACTTATCTTTGTGCATGTCCTCATGTGGAACAAATATAAAAACATGACAAAATCATTTTTACTCACCAACAGATTTTAAAATTTTGTTTTCTCCAATCAAGGGAGGTTTAGACTATTTCACTCATCCATTTTGAATTCCACCACAAGTTGTTACAGAAAAAATGTTTCAAAACTAATTCATTTTTTTTTTCATGCTCAAATTTAGAAATGGAAAATGTGGACACTCAAAACTCACACCTCTCAAGATGATAAAATTTATTTGTGGAGGTTCACTCTTTCACCAACCAAAAGTGAAAATCATAGAGTTTGAAAAGAGATCACAGCTTATAATCCCTATCCAAAGTGCACAATAATCAAGAGGTCTTTTTAAGGGGTTTTTCTGTGGCTAGGGGACGGTAGGAATATAATGTCCAAAAGAGATAAGAAGAGGGTTAAAATACCAACATAGAAAAAGCAATGCACATTTTTTTGAAATAAAACATGGAAGAAAATGAAAACACATATTTACAAGGGAATGATTGTGTGAAGAAAGACACAATAGAGGAAGAAAATATGAAGGTAATGAGAAGATGGAATATTTACAAAACAAAAAAACTTCTCCCAATAAGAATATAATGCAAGTGTTCTTTTTTTTTCTTTTCCTTTTTTTTCTTTTTTTTCGAAAGTTGACCTTGAAACAGATCTCACACTCATATCCCAACCCATGTTTTATCTCCTCATGACACTAATTGTAATAGTTATAACAAGATCAAAGCTTGAGGAAGAGTGATTTTTGACCTACCAAAGACACAACCCATTTTTTCATTTTTTTTTTGATTTTTTTTTTATTTTGATTTTTTGTTTGAATTTTTTTTTGAACACTTTTCAATATCATTTGTACAATACATTCCCAAATCCCACTGAATGACAACCTCCCCCCCCCCACACTAAAATTTATGTTTTCCCTCAAGCATATGATAACACACCAGAAAGTAAGGAAATGATACCCAAAAATGAAATCCATTCCCCCCCACACTTAAATTTCAAAAACTTATGCAATGAAAATCCATGTTGATATTGGGTGGGATAAGGTATTGGGATTGTAATGTGGCTATCAAAGAAAATGTTTTCATAGGATTGAAGGGGTTTTCAAAAGTAGGATTAATGTAAGGGAAATGGGAGGCTATTTGGCTATTGTGATTTTCATGTGGTTTAGAAAATGCCCCTATCATATTAATACACACTAAGGTAGGAAATTCTGCTCAAAGGTCCACAAACTCAAGACTCACAAATGGGGGTGAAAACACACATTTTGAAAATATGTCCATAGGTGGCCTTGGCATGAAATCAATTGTTTGTTCTCACGGTTTGGGAAAATCATTTTCCAAATCAAAAATTGAGCATTCAAAATTTGTTAATTTTGACACAAAATTCTTTATCCAAAGTCATGATGAAAATACAAAATTTTTTGAGATGAAAACATGTCTGTTAACTCCCCAAAATGGTTGGACAAAAATTCAAAACTGGATGGTGAGTAAGCATGACTCTTTTTTTTTATTTTTTTAAGTGATTGTTTTTTTGGTTTTTTGTTTTGTTTTTTTTTTTTTGGTTTTTATTTTTGTAAAGATACACCCACACAAAAGAGAAAGTGAAAAATAAAGGTTTTGATAAAGAAAATGGTAAAAAAATGAAAGAGAGAGAAATAAGAAGAAATAGGTAGAGAGAGGAAGAGATAGAGAGAGTTAAAGGGAAAGAGGTGCCCCCTGGTTTGGATTTGGTGGGTCGCCTTCTCCATATAGTGGTAGGTAAGATAGAGAACTTGGGGAGCCAGTAGAAGTCGATGTTGATCCGGGATTGTGCATCCTCTCATGGTGATGCTTTAACCGATGTCCATTAACCGTGAATGTCCTTTTGGAAGAGGGGTCTTGGACTTGCACTGCACCAAATGGGTAAACGTTAGTAATAACAAAAGGACCTTCCCAATGTGAATTAAGCTTACCTGGATGAAGAAGAAATCGATAATTGAAGAGAGTTACCTTTTCACCTTCATGAAATACCTTTCTCAGGATGTGTTTGTCATGGAGTACCTTAGCCTTCTCTTTGTACAGATTAGAATTCTCATAAGAATCAAGTCGAAGCTCCTCCAGTTCAGCCAATTGCAACAGTCTTTCTTCACCAGATTTTTCACAATCAAAATTATAGGTTTTCACAGCCCAAAAAGACTTATGTTGGATTTCAACTAGTAAGTGACACGCTTTACCAAAAACTATCCTAAAAGGAGACATCCCAATGGGTGTTTTATAGGAAGTTTGATAAGCCCAAAGGGATTCACCAAGTCTCTCAGGCCAGTCTTTTCTGGTGGGCTTAACAATTCTCTCAAGTACCCTTTTCACTTCTCTATTAGAGAGTTCAGCCATGCCATTTTTTTGAGGTTGATATGCAGTTGAAGTTTTATGTACAACCCCATTCTTTTTCAGTAGACCTTCCATGGTTCTATTACAAAAATGGGTTCCCAATTCACTGATCAAGGCACGTGGTGTGCCAAATATTTTGAAGATGTGGGTCTTTAGGAACTCACTAACAATATGAGAATCATCCTTCCTAGTGGGTTTGGCCTCAACCCACCTTGAAACATAATCGACCGCAAGAATAATGTATGAGAATCCATTGGAAGGGGGAAATGGTCCCATGAAATCGATGCCCCAAAAATCAAATATTTCACAAAAGATTAAAGGATTTTAGGGCATTTCATTTCTTTTGAAGATTGTGCCAAACTTTTGCCAAGTGGGACATGATTGACAGAACTCATGTGAGTCCTTGAAGAGTGAAGGCCAGAAGAATCCAGAGTCTAGGACCTTTCAAGAGGTCCTTTGTGGTCCAAAGTGGCCACCTCCAGGAAGTGAGTGACAGAATTATAAGATGGAAGAATGCTCATTTTCTTCAACACATCTCCTAATTACCATTTCTTCCCCAGTTTTCCAAAGTTTATTTTCTTCCCAAAAATAGTATTTTGAATCACTTTTCAACTTCATTTTTTGTTCTTTTGAAAACTTTTCAGGAAAAACACCAGAAACCAAATAATTTACAATTGGGGCATACCATGGTAACTTTGGAGTGAGAGATGAAAGGTTCTCAATGGAGAATTCAGGATCAATGATTTCGGAATGAAAAGAATTAGAAATTCTACTCAAGTGATCAGCCACAGGGTTTTCTTTTCCAGGTCTATCTTTGATTTCAAGGTCAAACTCTTGGATCATTAGGATCCATCTTATTAGCCTCGGTTTGGAATCACTTTTCTTGAGTAAGAACTTAATAGCAGAATGGTCTGTGAATATGATGATTTTGGCACCTAAGAGATAGGACCGAAATTTATCTAAGGCAAAAACCACTACTAGAAGTTCCTTTTCAGTCATAGTGTAGTGAGATTTAGTTTCATCCAATGTTTTTGAGGCATAATAGATGACATGAGGGATTTTTTCTCTTCTTTGACCAAGAACAGCCCCAACGGCTCTATCAGAAGCATCACACATCAACTCAAAGGGTAATGACCAATCTCGGGGTTGGATTATCGGGGCAGATGTAAGAGTAGTTTTGATTTCAATGAAGGCTCTCTTGCAAACCTCATCAAAATGGAAAGTGACATCATTTTGGAGCAAATGAGTGAGTGGGAGGGAAATTTCACTGAATTTATGTATGAATCGCCGATAGAAACCGGCATGACCAAGAAATGAACGGATGTCTCGAACAGAAGTGGGTGGAGGAAGTGATTGGATCACTTCAATTTTGGCAGGATCGACTTCAATACCATCCTTTGAAACTATGTGCCCTAGAACAATCCCATTTGTAACCATGAAGTGACATTTTTCAAAATTTAACACAAGGTTACACTTGACACACTTTTGAAGGACTAGAGAGAGTGAATTCAAACAAGATTCAAATGACTCACCATAAATGGTGATGTCATCCATGAAGACTTCCATGTAGTGTTAAATGAATTCTGAAAAGATACTCATCATACACCTCTGGAATGTTGCAGGAGCATTGCAAAGTCCAAAATGCATTCTTCTATATGCATATGTTCCAAAGGGGCATGTGAAAGTAGTCTTTTCTTGGTCTTGAGGTGAGATTGGGATTTGAAAATAGCCAGTGTATCCATCAAGAAAGCAATAGTGTGACTTTCCAGACAATCTTTATAGAATTTGTTCAAGTAATGGAAGAGGGTAGTGATCTTTTCGAGTTTCAACATTCAATTTCCTATAGTCGATGCACACACGCCATTTTTTCTTCACTCGAGTTGTGACTACCTGTCCATGTTCATTTTTGACAACAGTTATCCCACCCTTCTTAAGTACAACTTGAATTGGACTAACCCATTCACTATCAGAAATTGGGTAGATAATACCAGCTTGAAGAATCTTGGTGATCTCTTCCCTAACTACCTCAAGGATGAGTCGATTGAGTCTTCTTTGTGGTTGTCTAATTGGTTTGAATGACTCCTCAAGATGGATGTGATGCATGCAAAGGGAAGGGTTGATTCCCAGTATGTCATCTAGGGTCCAACCTAAGGCCTTTTTGTTTTCCTCTAATACTTGAACAAGTTTGGACTCCTCGGTTTCAGTAAGTGTGGTAGAGATAATGACAGGATATGAGTGATCATGGAAGAGGAATGCATATTTCAGGTGTGCAGGAAGAGGTTTCAGATCAGTCTCATCTTTCACTTTTGGGCTCGATTACTCAGGAATGGAAGAAGGGACTTCAGCTGCTTCGAGTTCATTTTCCTTAATACTGTCCAAGGTGGAGCAGTAGAGATCATAGTTGAGATGGGATTCAAGAGAGTTTTCAAGATCCTATAAATTGATGGAGTCTATGAATGAAAGGTCCACATCAACTTCACCATTTATGACTTTGTTAATCATGGTGAAGATTTCACAAGATCCTTTATCATTAGAACATTAATAACATGGTGGATTGGGGTTCGATTGACTCTTATAAGTGTCCTAAGAAGCATGGATTGAGAATGCAGAGTGATCCTCAGATGGGTATCGCGTGGCTTGGAAAATGTTGAACTTGACCAGTTGGTCACCGAATTCCATGGATAAGATGCCTGAATGGACATCAATCTTAGTTCTCGCAGTCATGAGGAATGGTCTTACTAGAATTAGGGGAGATCGAGAAGAGTTCGTCTCACCATCCATGTCAAGAACATAGAAATCAGCAGGGAAGATAAGATCATTGACTCGGACAAGGACATCCTCAATTATTCCCTCAGGACTGGTTGTGCTTCGATTGCCTAACTGAATGACAACACCTGTTGGATGTAAGGGACCTAAACCAAGGCTGGAGAATATGGATTTGGGCATGACATTAATTGAGGCTCCTAGGTCTATGAGTGCATCATCAAAGTTGGAACTTCCAATTTGGCATGGGACTGTAAAGGTACCTGGATCTTTGCACTTAATGGGTATGGACTGCTGGGTGGAAACATTTTCAAAGGTCCTAAGTTTCCTCTTGTGGGTGCACAATTCCTTAAGAAACTTGGCATACTTAGGAATTTGTTTTATGGAATCTAAGAGGGGAATGTTGACTTCAACACGTCTAAACATGTCGAGCATTTCAGGATCAGGTTCAAAGGACTTCCTTGGTTTAGAAACATCTTGAGGAAAAGGAATTGGATTCCTAAGTGGAATTGAAGGAGGTGAGGGAATAGATTCAGTTTCCTTTTCAAGTTTCTTTTTCTTTTCATTTTCTAGGTCAACATTCAAAGGAGGGTTTGAGGATTTATCTTGAGGCATATCAAGTTTCTTTCCTGATCTAAGTGCAATTTCACTTACATTACCCTTGGGGTTGGGTAATAGTTGAGCTGGGAGTTGGGAAGAATTTGATTGTTGTTGCTGGCTCAGGTGGGATGCAAGTTGACCTATTTGAGTTTCAATGTTTTTAAGGCTTGAACGGGTGAAGGAGGCAAGATCTTCCACTATACTTTCCCATGGTTGCTTGGAAGAAGAGGCTTGTCCCAGATTGGGATTGCCTTGATTTTGGTTCTTGGGAAATCGATTGTATTGGTTTTGGAATTGGGAAGGCTCACTATGATAATGTAATCCAGGAGGAGGATTGTTCCTTTGAGGTTGAGGAACAAAATGATAAGGTTGATGGAAGTTACCACCACCTTGACCATATTAGAATTGGTTTGGGTTTTGAGCAGGGAATTGAGGGGGGTGAGACATGGGGTTACCATACCTCAATCCTTGGTTAAAGTTAGAGGAGAAGGGCTCAGAGTGAGGTTGGTTGAAGTTTCTAACAAACTGACCTGATAGTTAAGTATTGGTGTTCTGCTGAGCATATGCTGCATTGAGCTCCATTAGTCTAGATGAATAGGATTGATCCTCTTGAATTTGTGTACATGTGTCAGTTGGATGAGATGGAGAGTTGCAAATTCCACAGTTTTTCACAGGTCCAGGAAACATTGATTGTGGAGAAGACGAGGTTGGGGATTTGGTGGCCACAGCTAGTTGTCGCACAAGGCCTATAAGTTCACTCATACACTTGGTCATTTTGTTCGGCTCAATTGATTGATTATCTTGGGCTTTTTTGACTTGAGCATGTGCTCGAGTATGGAATTGTTGTGTGTTTTCAGCCATGTTACTTATGAGATCTCTTGCAGCTGCAGGAGTTTTATCAACAAGAGCACCGCCACTTGCGGTATCTATGAGAGTTCTCTCCATAGCCAATAACCCCTCATAGAAGTATTGGATCAAGAGTTGGTTATGGATTTGATTATGTGTGCAGGTTGCAACAAGCTTTTTGAACCTCTCCCAGTACTCATGGAGTGATTCACTTGGGAACTGAAGAATACCACATATTTCCTTTCGGATAGAAGCAGTACAAGAAGAAGGAAATAATTTTTCTACGAAAATCCGCTTCATGTCATTCCATGTGGTTATGGAACCCGGAGGTAGGTAGTAGAGCCATGACTTAGCAGTGTCAGCTAGGGAAAAATGGAAGTGTCGGAGTTTGATTTGTTCTTTAGAAACCCCTTGAGGCTTCATGGTAGAGCACACTACTTGGAACTCTTTAAGGTGGAGATGTGGATCCTCACCGGCTAGCCCGTGAAAATGAGGGAGAAGATGAATCAAACCCTATTTGAGTTTGAATTCAGCATCTATGTTTGGATATTTAATACCAAGAGGTTGGTAATTCATATCAGGGGTAGCGAGTTCTTTAAGTGTTTGTTCCCTAGGATTGGCCATTTCAATTTCAACTGGTTGGATGAGGACTGGTTCTTGAATTATTTGAGTATATATTATGTTCCTCCTAAGTTGGCGAAGTGTTCGCTCAATTTCAGGGTCAAAAAAATCCGAGGGATTGTTTGAGAGGCTACGGGGCATTCAGAGAGATTTTGGAAGAAAGAGGAAGACGGGTTTTTCTTTGTGTTTTTTTTTCATTTTTTTCATTTTGTTTTTTTTTTTGGGGGGGGGGGGGGTTTACAATAACCAGAAACTAATGACTACATAAAGCACCATCCCCAGCAACGACGCCATTTGAAATCCACGGCTGATTTTCTCCTATCGACCGGTCAAAGTTCTGGTGCTCTGCTAATGTGTATAGCAGCACTCGGGTCGAATCCTCAGTGATGATACTTTGAAATAGTCATTTGTTTTTAGTTGATTGTATTTTGATTAGGGGGGTTTGTTGTAGAGCTTAATTGAAATGATTTATTGACTATAATTGATTTAAAAAATTGATAAATATTGGGTTGAGTTCATTATTAGGGAGTTATGCTTGTAATATCCTTGAGCTTTGCTTTATATTGCATTTAAATTAACATCCACTGCACAAGTTGACGTCAATTAGAATTCCTAAGTGTTAAAGCTTTAATCCAAGACTTAACTTAACTAGGATTCTAAAATCAATTAGTACTTTTTTGTGGTAGTGTATTTATGGTTCCAATAATCCATGTAAAACACATGCTAAACAAAAGATGTCATTAACCCATGACATATTAAGTCCAACATACACAATGTTAAATTAATGAATACTCATCGAGTAAATACTCTCAATCACTTAACATCCCTAAATTTTGACTCAACCCAATGAGATATTTACTCAGCCATTTGGGTGTTTAATATTCTTGTTATAATAATTATGATGATAAATTAAGAATAGAAGAAAAAGAAATGGATTATAAAAGAGTGGTACGTCGAACACACACACACGAACAATGATGATAATTAAAAACAGATTTTTGATTGAATGAGGAAGCCAAATAAGGGAAAGAGATTTAACTGAATTTAAACTATTTTAAGAAAATTAATATTAAAATACAGAATTTGGAGTATAATAAGAGATATTGAAGAAGAAACTTTCATTAAAATAGAATTATAAAAGAAAGGACTTACAAAATTACAAAAACGAAGAAAACAAAAGTAAGTGAAAACAAAGAGAGGAGGAAAGGTCTATAAAGTAAAAAACATGAGTATGGAAGGTCCTCCCAAGCCTTTTTCAAGGCTTTTGTCGTGCCAAAATGTTCTCCTCTATTCTGAAATGCCAACCCCTCTCAAGGAGAGAAGGGGAGAGTATTTATAGCCCAAGGAGTGGACTGTTTACATTCCAGCAATACCCCTCCACTTGGCTCGCAGTTATGGACATCATGACAGCCGAATCTCAAGACATATCCTTCTTCAAAGTTGTATATCATAACGTTTTCCGACTACTCTCAAATTTTAGAGTCATTTGGACTTACGGATAAAAAGTCATGGCCGGTTTATTAAACAAAGTTAAATTGTCCATTTCAATTCAGTCTTTTTGAAGTCCATAATGTGAAAGGGTTTTTGAATATGAAGATGCCTTTAAAACCGAATGGTTTCTTAAACAAAGTCTGCCAACTATATCTCCTCTTTCACATTAAAAATATCAGCTCTATTTGATGCTTACATCATGAGATATGTCATGCATACTATACTGATTTTAATTCTCATCCAGAATGGTGGGCTGGACTTTAAAGCTTCATTTGGGCCCCTTGTACTTGGATTTGAGCCTTGAAATTTTTATCCAATATGACATGTAGTGTCCCCCGAATTATGGTTGAGATTTAATGTTTTTGGACTTCTGGATTGAGCCTAGTAAATCAATCTTCAAGACTGGTCCAGTTTGTTCACAGATTCTTTGGTCTTGTTTGTGAGGACGATATGACCCTTCAAATGGAAGAATTGGCTCATGGTACCTTCTAATGAAATATTTTATATTGAAATTAGAATCCTAAAAAAAATAACCACACAATTTGGATAAGTATAGTGATAGTTATTATTAAAACATTAAACTGACTCATTTGGACTACTTCTAAAAATGCTCAAAAATTATACTTAATAATAAAACATTAATATTTCACACAAATTATGCACATTTCATATAAAATCAGTAAATAGGGAATATAATAAGTCATGAAAATATTAATAACATCAGTGTGATTTCTGTGTAATGGCCACACACATGGCTGTGTGTGGTGATCTAGAGACTACCTAAAGCGGAGTACGAAAAAGGCTCATACACGCCATGTATTTTCTTTTCTTTTTTTTTTTGATTAAACGTACAGGGTTCACGTCTGATGGAAAAAATGCCCTAATTCTAGGTTTGGTTTGGCAGATAGAACCCGTACGGATGCGATTCTTCTCTGAGCCCTTGAGCAAGCGTTTGTTCTCTGAATTGATCATCTTTGATTGCAATGGGATCGCCTTGGTAAGCTCTTCCTTTTTCTTTAGTTTCATTTCTTGATTCCTCATCTTTCTCAAGTTATCCCTTGTTGAATGTTTGATGTGTTTTTGTATATCTACGGTGTTCTTGGGAGATTAAATGCTTGAGGTTCATGTATAGTGATCTCCCAACACCGAGGTAGGTGGTTTATTCCTTTCTGTTGAAAGTCTTTGAGATATATGGGAAAAATTTCCCAATACCCATGAATGGGGTATTGCGTGTTTACCATTTAAGCACTGCTAATTTCCTACTATTCTTGTATGCTTGAGTAGAGGTTAATTGAATGTGAATAGGGTTAATTTCTATGATTTGGAGGTGTTTTCCCATGCAAGTTTTGGTTTGGACCTTGTAGTACTGCTTAGCCTGTTAGGCTGCCTTTTTTCCCCATGCCTAGTATTGTAGGATGGTGTGACTATTGTTCTAACATGCTATTATGTTGTAGACTATTTATCCAAGTATTATTTGAGGTTTACTTTGGCCGTTACACATTTCTATTCTTGCTTGAGTTACATAGGGCCATGAGAACCTGGCGTAGTGTACCATAGGGATAATGGATGTAAGGGCTTCTCTAGAGTGTTTGTTTTACTGTTATGATATGAGGCCATAGGAGGAATTGATGTAAGTGCTTCCTCAGAGAGTCTGTAGTTCCTCGATGTGGGATACAGGGGGAATGTGACGTAAGTTCTTCCCTAGAGCACCTTTAGTTACCGATATGAGACTATAGGAGGATTGACGGTGAGTGATTCCTCAGAGAGTCTATGCTTAAGATGAACCAGAGGGGTTAGACTGAGTGTACTGCCCAGAGGGTTGCATGTATTGCTAGGTAAGACCAGAGGGGATAGGTTGTGATTACTTCCCAGAGGGTTACCTTTTGTGTTTAGCTGCTTTCTTGTGTTGCTAGGTAGGACCAGAGGGGATAGGCTATGAGTACCTCCCAGAGGGTTACCTAATTATGTTTACCTGCTTTGTTTAGCTGTTACTTGATATATGAATGGAATGATTTGAAACTGTGGATTGTTTACTATTGAGTAATTCCTTGTTTACTACTTACTTTACTTATTACCTGCCATATATTCACTGACTGTTAGGCATAGATCTTGTGGTGGTTTCCTACTGGGATTTAGTCTCACACCCTGTTTGGGCCATGCTTTTGGGCCCAAACAGATTATATTGTTACAGGGATAGATAAGGGCAGGCACCCTTCTACTTTAGGTACTTTACTGCTTTGGAGCTGGGGAGCATGGGACCAAGCTATCTCTTATGACGCTGAGGAGTTGTCTACTTGTTTTTCTTTTGTACTTGGTTTAGTACAGTATTCAGCATTGTGACTTGTTAGGATCTTTTCATAGATATATGTATCATACATCATTTTATATATGTGCTCCAGTTATTATTACTCTTTTTCTTCCACAGTTTACTGTTGTTTAGTTTGTTTACTGCTTCCTATATTGTATTTCTATTTTACTTTCACTGTGTTACTTTGCCAATGAGGGCATAGTTTCCCCATTATCTCACCCAAGGCCCGTGCTGCTAGTCAGTAGCCTCTGGAATTCAGGGAAATGTTCTTGATTCCAAGTGACCAACCGAGTACGGGGTGTCTTTGGGCAGCTTCTAGAACCAGGATGTTACAATTTTCTCAGGTTTGAGTATGTTAGTTGTGTTTTTTTACTAAAATGTCATTCCAAACTAAAGACATGCACTATGGGTCATACGAGTCACATCATGTTTTTGTTTAATGTGAGATTGATTCATAAACATAAAAAAAATGACTTTTGCATTATTGTAATAAATTATCAAGACAATTAGAGAATGTTTTCTTGGTTTTCAGTGAATGACAAATGTTTTGATCTAAATTGTTAATTTTAAACTAATTAAGGACACGTTGAGTCATACCGAACACACAATGTATCAGATTTATTTGAATCTAATTCCTAAATTTCATAAATAACTTATGTGTCATTATCATAAATTATCAAAACAATCCAGATGTTTTTTCTCTATTTTGAGTTTGTGATGTGTTTTTTCAACTAAAATTTTAATTTTAAGCTAAAAACATGCACTTTGAGTCATAACAAACACACTGTGTATCATATTGAGGTGTTCATTATTTTTACTCATTAAAAATGACTTATAGACCATTTTATTAAAATATAAAAACTATATGAATTTAGTTTTTTCATTTTGAGTCTGTCAATTATCATTTTTACTAAAATTTCACTTTTAAATAAAATAACACACTTGCAGTCATACTAGTCACACCATGCATCGGATTGAGGTGATGTTTATTCCTAAACATAAAAAATGAATTATGGATAATTTTCCTAAAGTATAAAAACAATACTAATATATTTTCTCAATTTTGAGTATGTCACTTTTGTTTTTTACTAAAATTTCATTTTAAACTAAAAACACACACTTTCAGTCATACTAATCACATCATGTATTAGTTTGATGTGAGACTAACTCCTACACATCACAAATGAATTATGAATCATTGAAATAAATTATCAAGATAATATTAGTGTGTTTTCTCAATTTTCAGTGAGTGACATGTGATTTGAGCTAAAATGTAAATTTCAAATTGATAACAAACACTTTGAGCCATACAGGGAACACCGTGTATCAGACTAAGATATGGATGACTTCTATACATCAAAAATGACTTATGGATTGTTTTAATAAACCATTAAAACAATAAAAATTAAGTTTCTTGTTTTTGAGTATATCAATTGTGTTTTTTTACTAAAATTTCATTTTAAACCGAAAACACACACTTTGAGTCATACTAATCATATCACATGACAATTTGACATGAGATTGATTCTTACATGTCACAAATGAACTATAAATCATTTTAATAAATTATTGAGAAGATCAGAGTGTGTTTTATCTATTTTTAATGAGTAACACACATTTTGAAATAATTTTTCATTTTTAATATGATAACAAAAACTTTGAGTCATATAGGGAACACCGTGTATCAAATTGAGATACGAATAATTCCTACATAATAAAAATGAATTATGGATCATTTTCCTAAATTGTAAAAATAATATTAATTTGTTTTCTCAGTTTTGAGTTTTTGACATGTGTTTTCAACTAAAATGTCAATTTTAAACTGAAAACATGCACTATGAGTCATACCAAACACACCGTGTGTCTAATTTAGGTTCATCTAATTCATACTCAACATAAATGACCTATGGATATATTTCCTAATGTATCAAAATAATCTGAATTTGTTTTCTTTATTCCAAGTATGTCACGTGTCCTTTTTACTAAAATTTCAATTTAAAATAAAAAGACACAGTTGGAGCCATATCCGTCACACTATACATCAGATTAATTTCAAGATGATTCTTACACATAAAAATAACTTATGGATTTTTTTAATAAAGTATAAAAAAATTCTGAATGAATTTTCCTAGTTTTGAGCATGTCACTTGATTTTTTACTAAAATGTCATTTTAAACTGAAAACACTCACTTTCAGTCATAGAGATCACATCATGTATTAGTTTGATGTGAGACTAATTCTTAGACAACACAAAGTAATTATGAATCGTTTTCCTAAATTATCAAGACAATCCAAGTGTCGTTTCTCTATTTTTAGTGAGTAACACTTGTTTTGAACTAAAATGTTAATTTTATACTAATAAAGGAAACTTTGAATCATACTAAACACATCATGTATTATAATGAGGTGATGATTATTTCTACAAATAAAAAATGACTTATTTATCATTTTACTAAAGTATCAAAATAATCTGAATGTGTTTGCTTGGTTTTAAGTATGTCACTTGTGTTTTTTACTAATATTTCATTTTAAATTGAAAACATGCGCTTTGAGTTATATTATTAACATCATGTGTTGGTTTAATGTGATACAGATTCATACACATCAGAAATGATTTATAATCCATTTTCACAAATTATAAAGACAATTTGAGTGCATTTTCTTAGTTTTTAGTGAGAGAAACACATTTTGATCTAAAATGTCTATTTTAAACTAATAATGGACATTTTGAGTAATATTAGGAATTCCATGTATCATATTATTGTGTGGATAATTATTACACATCAAAAATGACTTATGGATCATTATTCTAAAGTATCAAAAAAATCCAAATGTGTTTTATTCATTTTGAGTACGTGACTTGTCTGTTTTATGAAAATGTAAATTTTAAATAAAAATATATGCTTTGAGTCATACTGATCACACCATGTATTAGATCAAGGTGTTATTGATTCATACATGTAAAAAATTAAATATTTATAATTTTCTTAAAGTATCAAATCTGAATGCAATTTTTAAGTTTTGAGTATGTTACCTTTTTTACTAAAATGTCATTTCAAACTGAAAACACACACTTTGAGTTATACTAGTCACATCAAATTAGTGTTTTATGTGATAATGATTCCTACGCATCAAAAATTACTTCTCAATTATTCTCCTAAGGAAACAAGATAATTCAAGCATATTTTCTCAGTTTTCAGTTAGTGACACGTGTTTTGAAGAAAAATTTCAATTTTAAACTGATAACGGACACTTTGAGTAGTACTATTCACATAATGGTCCTTGGGCCAAAAAAAATGGGCCTATGGTCCATGTAATGGGATAAATGCCCATTGGACCTTCAGGCTATATAGTGGGTCTCCCTCTACCCAGTTAAAGAGGGTTTTTTTTCTTTAATAATAAATGAGGCTTCGGCCCCAACCTTTAAAAAAAACTCCTTATCTTCCACTATGTTACTCTACCAATGAGGGAATAGTTTCCCCACTATCACACCCAAGGCCCTCACTGCTAGTCAGCAGCCTCTGGCGTTTGGGGAAATGCGCTTGAGGCCATGTGACCAACCGGGTACGGGGCGTCTTTGGGAGGCTTCCAGAACCAGGACGTTACAAAGGGTTATCAAAAGGATTATTTCCTTCTTGACTTACTATTTGGAGCCTATAGTCATGGATAGGATAGAAATGGTACTTTTTAATAAGTTGTGCTCGGGAGTAGCTAACCTGTGTACAGGGAAAAGCCGATTTACCTCGTATTGCAATTTTCTGGTTTTGCAATTTTACAGTTGATTTGATTTTCACTGTTGAGTGACTCATGTGTATTGTGCTGTTATTTTTTATGTTGTTGAGGTTATATTTTTATTGAAGTTCGATGAGATGAGGGTATTCCAGCTCATGCATCATATTGACACATTCTAGGAATCACATGTCATGCATTCTTTTCATGCCATTTACGGTGCATTAGCGATTGCATGTTGTTGTGATAGATGTTGTGCTAGATATGAATGTTGTTGTGATAGATGGCTTGATAGAATATCTTCTTCTTAATAGTGTATTTAATTTGTGAAAGGTTTGTTTGAATGAACGCCAAACTTTGGTTCTTGAGGTGTTATGGGCCCTCATTGTAACAACCCAAATTTTTTCAATGGAAATTACCTTCTTATAATTATGTAATAAAATAACATGAAAACACAACATAATGAACTACTAAGTGATAAGTGACCTTTAAACATAATTTTTTCACCTCTGTGTTTGGAATTTTAAAAATTGGATATACAGGGTTGTGTTCAAGATGATTTTTGGAGTCTAATAAAACAAAAAAATAATTTTGGGTGAATAGTAACCTATCCTTATGAATAGTAACATACCCTTATGAATAGTGATATACCCTAATTAATAGTAACCTTACCCATGATAGTATAAAAATAATATTCAAGTGAAAGTATGATGTACCGATATTTTAGAATAAGTAAATGAATGTTTTAAAACTGTTTTTTAGTAATAAACCATGATTTTAATTAAATATTAAATTAATCATATTTAGAAAATTATTTTTTGAAAAATGGACATCATTTTTAGATTCTACACGTCAAAAATGGTTGGGATAAAGTTTTGGGACTTTTCTGAAATACTTGAATTTTTTATGAATAGTGAAATACTGTAATTTAGAAAAATAAGCTAAATAAGATAATTATTGAGTCATGTGTGATGTTCTGCTGATGTAATCTGTAACACCCCAAGTTTTTCTAAGATAAATAGAAATGAATTGAACTTTTTTAAAAAATATATTTTAAATTATCCTTTAAAACATAACTTTTCTACTTCTATATTCTGAATTTCAAGAAACTGTCATCTACAATTGTGTTCAGTATGTTATTTAGAGTCTGATGAAACAAACTTGTTTTTTTGGTGAACAGTAACATACCCTTATGAATAGTAATATGAACTCATGAATAGTAAATAATATTTTTATTTTATTTTCCCAAGGAAATAAGATAATGGGATCTTAATTATTTTTCCAATGTCACATAAAACTAATTGCACTTCAATATTGATATTTTTTGAATTAACTATGAACTTATTTAGAAATTAAATTAATAATATTTAGAAAATTATTTTTGAAAAATGGAGTTCATTTTTGAATTCTACACATCGAAAAATGGTTGGGGTAAATTTTTGGTATTTCTCTGAAACTCTTGAATTTTCGGTGAATAGTGAAATACGATAAAATACCGTAAAATCAATTTATCAGTAAAAATGCACTATTTATGACATCATAAGTGATTAAAGGCCACTTAATTCGAACTCAAATGATATTATCACTATTTAGGACCACTTTATTTGATATTATTCATAGTCTTGATAAAAATATTATAATAATGATTAAAATAATCTAAAATACCTCCCCTCCTCCACTATAAATACCACCCTCACTCCCCTCTTCCTCCCACACCTCTCAAGCCTTGATCATTGTCTAATTTCTGCCAAATTCCCTCCCCAATCCTCTTACCCACGTCCTAGAGATTCCGGTCTCACCAAGAGACCAAAATCAAAGCCCTTAAGAAAGATCTCAAGGAGAAGAGATCAAGAGGTAAACAACCTCTTTTATTTTCTCTCTTTTCTTTCATTTTATGTTATTTTCTTCCATTCCCTTTGTCTCTAGTTGGGATATTTCATTAAATATTCCCCCTTACTGTCCATATTTTGTATGAATGATGAGATATTCCATTCCCCTCATCAATATTGTTTTTATGAAATTTTAAGAGACGTCGTTAAGCTGCCGAATTTTCGTGAGAAATTTCTCAAGATTTTCTTTTATTTCATGATTCATTTTTCTTCTTTCCTAACTCCCTCTTATACAAGAGGCATGAAATCTTCAGAATCATGTATATTCATTATGTTCTCATGATTATGGAAAATTCCTCATCATTATTCTTCTCCTCTTCCACTTATTTAACGAATCAAAAAACATTGTCCATTTGTGTCGAATTACCGACATTGTGGACGATGTATTTTCAATTTCCATTAATTCTTTAAAGTCTGGTCATGAAACCATTTATATGGTTGAAACAGGTTATAATATATGTTTTATGACTCATATATGGTTCTGGAATTCTTTTTTACTCATGGTTCTAATTTAAAATACAAAATGACGTTGTTATTATCAAAGAACCACTAAAATGATCTAAACGAACATCATTAATGTTTTAAATTATAAGTCATTCTCATATAAAGAATAAAAGTGATAAATGGTATAAATTATGGTACTAGAAATATTTAAATACTACTCCATTCCAATTCTGGAGTTTCACTTCCAATCAATAAGAACGATTCATCATGAACCGATCGTGAAAATCACAAAATAATTCACCCCAAATAATGCAAGGAACAAAATACTAACTATTAAGGGGTGAAATGAGTTTATGAAATGACCATATAAGATTTTATAAACATGAAAATGTTTATGTAAAATAATAATAAAACTATTTTAACCATTATACAGGAGCTTTTAACAAGTTTGAAGTAAGACAAGCTTAAGGTAAGGGAATTCTTAACCCGATTTCCATTCTTTAGGTTAACATTCTACTTCGTTATTTATGTGGTATTTAAATTTTTTGTGTGATGACTTATGATTATAAAATGTTTAATAATGTGTATTTACAGAGTATATACATATTCCATCCACTATATTAAGTCTCACTTCAATTATATGATGTATATAAGGGACTTTTCTTCTAAAATTCTCTTTTAAAATTCTGTTTTACGATAATCAAAAGCAATGTTTTTATGATATTATTTATGTTGTATGGTTATGTTTTGGTTATTGGAAATTGTTTATGATGAATGTTGGGACCTATATTTCCTTCCAATGCATTGGGTATGAGTAATTTGGAGGTCGGTTGTATGGTTACTCCAAGTGTAACTGCGATGGTTACACAAAGCAAGGTAGCCGTGAGGGTTACAAATTTTAAGGTATCCAAGATGGTTACAAGACTATGTAAGTAATTCCCCAAGATACCTCTATGATTATATTTATATTCTCATGTTTGTGTGGATATTGTTTAAATCTCATGTTACACGAAGTAAGTATTTATGGGTGAAAAGCATGTCTTTTGAAAATGTTTTCATACGTTATGAGTATTCATGGACTAATGTGATTTTTCCTTCTTTTTCATACCTTACTAAGCTTTTGTGCTCATACCAAGTTTTTAAATGATTTTTCACAGGTTAATGGATGAGTAATACAAGGAAGGAAGACATGTTAAATGTTGAATAATTGTCAAGGAGTCTTGTTTTAAGTTTTAATGTTTTATATTCTGGGAAAAATGGAAACTGATTTTATGGTATCCACTATGTAACAATGTGTAATGTTATGAATGTTTTGTCTTAATTATATAAAGATCTAAACTTGAAAATATCCTCAATGTAAAAGGAAGTTTTTTCTTGAATAAATTCAAGATTATGTATGTAATAAGGTCGTGTCCTTATAGTTGGTATCAGGGGATGGTTTAGATAACTTTAGGGGTTAGGGTGATGTTAATAAAATACCATAAATGATTTTCACTCTATGTTTAATTTGTTATAGAATTTAAAGATTACCATGTTGCTTCATCTAAGAAATGTTTTTTCATAATGGTTTTCCTCAGAAGGAACAGGGATGCTTAATAGGAGCATGAAAAACATTTAAGGGTTATTTTTCAAACTTTAAAAGAAAAGAAACTATATGGAAAATTCAGAAAATGTGATTTTTTTGGTTGCAACAGATTTATTTTCTTGGGAACGTTGTAAATAAGGATGGAATAACAATTGATCCTACCAAAAAAAAGTAGTTGATGAATGGCCAAGACCCACAAATGTTATAGAGATTCGTAGTTTTCTGGGCTTACCAAGTTATTACCGACAGTTTGTAAAGAACCTTGCACGGTTATCTAGCCTGATAACTAAGTTAACACGGAAAGGGGTTAAATTTGTTTGGACAGAATAATGTGATGTTTGTTTTCAGTAACCTAAGAAGAGATTAGTGAATGCTCTAGTTTTGGCCTTACCTTCCCGAAATGGGGAGTTTTTAATCTACAGTGATGCTTCTTTGAAGGGACTTGGTTGTGTTTTGATGCAGAATGATCAGGTAATAGCCTATGCTTTGAGACAACTTAAACCTCATGAGCTAAATTATCCCACACATGATTTGGAATTGGAAGTTGTGGTTTTTGATTTGAAAATATGGAGGCATCATCTTTATGGAACCAAATTCCAAATATATACTGACCATAAAAGTCTAAAGTATATATTCACTCAGAAGGAATTAAACATGAGGCAGAGAAGATAGCTAGAACTGATATAGGATTATGACTGCATGATCAATTACCATCTTGGAAAATCAAACAAAGTAGTGGATGCCTTAAGTCGGAAACATCATGAATCATTAACCATGTTACATTTGGAACATGATCCCTTGATTAATGATTTGATGAATTTTGGCTTAGATGTTCTTGGTGTAGGAAATATATCTGTTTTGTTTCAGGTTTTAGTGCAGTATTCATTGTCAGACTGAATTATTCAAGCATAGAGGGAAGACCGTGAGCTACAGAAAAAGGTAGAATTGGATAAAATGGGTAAGTTTCCAAAATTTAATCTTGATAGAGATTGTGTTTTAAGATTTTGAAAAAGGTTGTACGTGCCTTTTGATTCCCAGCTGAAGAAAGAATTGTTCTGTGAAGCTCATAGCTCTCCATTTTCTATTCATCCTGGAAGTACGAAGATGCACAGAGACCTTCGGGAGTATTATTGGTGGAATGGGATGAAAAGAGATATTGCTGATTTTACAATGAAATGTTTGACATGTTAGCAGGTTAAAGCAGAGCGGCAGTTACCGAAGGGGATGCTTCAGCCTTTGCCAATTCCAGAGTGGAAATGGGAGAATATATCCATGGATTTTGTGGTGGGACTACTAAAGACTTCTCAAGGTAACAATTTGATTTGGGTTATTGTTGTTCGGCTAACAAAGTCTACACATTTTCTTTCAATTCGAGATACAATGACTTTAGATCAGCTTTCTCGATTGTACCTCAAGGAGATTGTCAGGTTACATGGAGTTCCTGTTTCCATTGTGTCTGACCGAGATCCCAGGTTCACTTCTAACTTTTGGAAGGGACTTCAGAAGTCGTTGGGCACAGAGTTGAATTTTAGTACATCTTTTCATCCTCAATCATATGGGCAGTCAGAACAAACGATTCAGACTTTGGAGGATATGTTTCGAGCTTGTTCAATGGACTATCAAAGAAGTTGGGATCATCATCTTTCTTTAGTTGAGTTTTCTTATAATAATAGTTTTCATTCCAGTATTCAGATGGAACCTTTTGAGGCCTTGTATGGGAAGCGGTGTCAGACTCCTGCGTTTTTGGATGAAGTCGGTGAAAGAAAGTTGATGGGACCATAATTAGTTGAAGAAGTGGTTGAGAAAGTGAGGATGATCTAGCAACACATGAGGATAGCTCAGAGCAGGCAGAAAAGTTGTGCAGATAACAGAAGGAAAGACTTCTCATTAGAGGTACGTGACCATGTTTTCCTTAAAGTATCTCCTTGGAAAAGTGTGATGCATTTCAGTAAAAAAGGAAAGCTAAGCCCACGGTTCATCAGTCCTTTTTAAATCTTGGAGAAAGTTGGAACAGTTGCATACCGCGTAGCTTTGCCTTCGAGCTTGTTTTAGGTACACAATGTTTTTCATGTTTCAATGTTGAGAAAGTATGTGCCAGATTCATCACATGTCTTGCACCTAGAAGCAGTTCAGCTAGAAGAGAACCTTTCTTATGAAGAGAAACCAGTTCCGATTCTTGATCGAAGGGAACAGGTATTGCGGAACAAGGTAATCCACCAGGTAAAGGTTTTGTGGATAAACCACATGGTTGAAGAAGCAACATGGGAGTCTTAAAATTCTATGAGGGAAAAATACCCTCAGTTGTTTAAAAAGTAAATAAAATTTTGAGGACGCAATTTCAAGAAGGTGGGGATAATGTAACACCCCAAGTTTTTCTAAGATAAATAGAAATGAATGGAACTTTGTTTTAAAAATATATTTTAAATTAGCCTTTAAAACATAACTTTTCTACTTCTATATTCTGAATTTCAATAAACTGTCATCTACAATTGTGTTCAGTATGTTATTTAAAGTCTGATGAAACAAACTTGTTTTTTTGGTGAATAGTAACATACCCTTAAGAATAGTAATATGACCTCATGAATAGTAAATAATATTATTATTTTATTTTCCCAAGGCAATAAGATAATGGGATCTTAATTAATTTTCCAATGTCACATAAAACTAATTGCACTTCAATATTGTTATTTTTCGAATTAACTGTGAACTTATTTAGAAATCAAATTAATAATATTTAGAAAATTATTTTTGAAAAATGGAGTTCATTTTTTAATTCTACACATCAAAAAATGGTTGGGGTAAATTTTTGGTATTTTTCTGAAACTCTTGAATTTTTGGTGAATAGTGAAATACGATAAAATACCGTATAATCAATTTATCACTAAAAATGCACTATTTATGACATCATAAGTGATGAAAGGAAACTTTCTTCGAACTAAAATGATATTATCACTATTTAGGGCCACTTGATTTGAGATTATTCATAGTCTTGATAAAAATATTATAATAATGATTAAAATAATCTAAAATACCTCCCCTAATCCAATATAAATACCACCCTCACTCCCCTCTTCCTCCCACACCTCTCAAGCCTTGAGAATTGTCTAATTTCTGCCAAATTCCCTCCCCAATCCTCTTCCCCACGTCCTACAGCTTCTGGTCTCACCAAGAGACCAAAATGAAAGCCCTTAAGAAGGATCTCAAGGAGAAGAGATCAAGAGGTAAACAACCTCTTTTATTTTCTCTCTTTTCTTTCATTTTATGTTATTCTCTTCCATTCCCTATGTCTTTTGTTGGGATATTTCATTAAATATTCCCCCTTACTGTCCATATTTTGTATTAATGATGAGATATTCCATTCCTCTCATCAATCTTGTTTTTATGAAATTTTAAGAGACGTCGTTAGGCTGCCGAATTTTCGTGAGAAATTTCTCAAGATTTTCTTTTATTTCATAATTCGTTTTTCTTATTTCCTCACTCCCTCTTATCCAAGAGGAATGAAATCTCAAAAATCATGTATATTCATTATGTTCTTATGATTATGGAAAATTACTCATCAGTATTCTTCTCCTCTTCCACTTATTTAAAGAATAAAAAAACATTGTCCATTTATGTCGAATTACCGACATCGTGGACGATGTATTTTCAATTTCCATTAATTCTTTCAAGTATAGTCATGAAACCATTTATATGGTTGAACCAGGTTATAATATATGTTTTATGAATCATATATGGTTCTGGAAATCTTTTGTACTCATGGTTCTAATTTAAAAGACAAAATGACGTTGTTATTATCAAAGAACCACTAAAATGATCTAAACAAACATCATTAATGTTTTAACTTATAACCCATTCTCATATAAATAATAAAATTGATAAATGGTATAAATTATGGTACTGGAAATATTTAAATACTACTCCATTCCAATTTTTTAGTTTCACTTCCAATCAATAAGAACGATTCATCATGAACCGATCGTGAAAATCACAAAAGAACTCACCCAAAATAATGCAAGGAACAAAATACTAACAATTAAGGGGTGAAATATGGTTATGAAATGACCATATAAGATGTTATAAACATGAACATGTTTATGTAAAATACTAATAACACTCTTTTAACCATTATACAGGAGTTTTTAATAATTTTTAAGTAAGACAAGCTTAAGGTAAGGGAATTCTTAACCCGATTTCCATTCTTTGGGTTAACATTCTACTTCGTTATTTATGTGGTATTTAAATTGTTTGTGTGATGAATTATGATTATAAAATGTTTAATAATGTGTATTTACAGAGTATATACATATTCCATCCACTCTATTAAGTCTCACTTCAAGTATATGATGTATATAAGGGACTTTTCTTCTAAAATCCTCTTTTAAAATTATGTTTTATGATAATCAAAAGAAATGTTTTTATGATATTATTTATATTGTATGATTATTTTTTGGTTATTGGGAATTGTTTATGATGAAGGGTGGGACCTATATTTCCCTCCAATTCATTGGGTATGAGTAAGTTGGAGGTCGGTTGTATGGTTACTCCAAGTGTAACTGTGATGGTTACACAAAGTAAGGTAGTCGTGAGGGTTACAAATTTTAAGGTAGCCAAGATGGTTACAAGACTATGTAAGTAATGCCCCAAGATACCTCTATGATTATATTTATATTCTCATGTTTGTGTGGATCTTGTGTAAATCTCTTGTTACACGAAGTAAGTATTTATGGGTGAAAAGCATGTCTTTTGAAAATGTTTTCATACGTTATGAGTATTCATGGACTAATGTGATTTTCCTTCTTTTTCATACCTTACTGAGCTTTTGTGCTCATCCCAAGTTTTTAAATGATTTTTCACAGGTTAATGGATGAGTAATATAAGGAAGGAAGACGTGTTAAATGTTGAATAATTGTCAAGGAGTCTTGTTTTAAGTTTTAATGTTTTATATTCTGAGAAAAATGGAAACTGGTTTTATGGTATCCACTATATAACAATGTGTAATGTTATGAATGTTTTGTCTTAATTCTCTAAAGCTATAAACTTGAAAAGATCCTCAATGTAAAAGGAAGTTTTTTCTTGACTAAATTCAAGATTATGTACGTAATAAGGTCGGGTATTTATATAATCCCACTTGGTTCGGGATCACATGATAAAATTACTATTCTTGGTGATGGAATACTCACTATTCCTTGTCTTGTGAAGAAATAATAAACTAATGAATTTTATATTAAGGAAATCCCTCTCCCCTCCACTATAAAATCCACCCTTCTCACCCTCATTTCCTCACACCTCTGAAGCTCCAATCCTTCTCTAAACTCTATCCAAACATCTTCCCTATCCCCTATCCCACATCCAAGAGCTACTGGTCTCATCAAAAGACCAAGCCTAGATTCCTTAAGGAGGATCTCAAGAGGAGGATTTAAGAGGTAATTTCACTCCCACTTCTCCTTTAATTTCCTTTCAAGTTTAAGTTCATTTCTTGATATCTCCCCACATATATTCATCCAAATGGTATTGTAACTCTAGTATTATACATTTACTAGAATGTTATGATGCTAATGGGATATTATATCATCCAACCCCTTTTCCCTCTTCCTTTTATTTTATTAAAGAGAACGATGTCCGTGAGGTGTTAATTTATCACCTTCAAGAACGACATGTTTTCTTCTTCCATTTCTACCTTAACATCTGGTCATGAAACCATTTTTATGGTTGAACAAGAATTTTTTATATGAATTATGTCCTATTTAAAGTTCTGGAATTAACTTATGGCCATATTACTAGTGATAAAATAAAACAAGTTCATTGTGATCGAAAAACCGTTCAAATTAACCCAAACAATCATCATTTAATTCTTATCTAATGATTAATCCACATGGCTATAATATGATTCATTTTAAGATCATTAAAAATCATGTAATATCATTAATAACATGTAATATCAGTTCTAGATGTTTACCCATGTTCTACCCGAACTTCAATTTAAGAAAACAAGTGAACCACTCAAGAAAACCATAAAAAACAAACATTCCCGAACAATGTTTTTTTTAAACTCTATAACTCGTCCAAAGGCAGCTAAAATCACTTAACAAAACCATAATTAACCATATTAATTTACACAAGGTTCTGGATTTCTAATTAATGAATATAATTTCATTATATAGGACATTAAAGAGAAGGAAGCATTCGGATACAAGGTAAGGGGAAATTCACGAACCCAACTTTCTTACTTCGGGTTCTCCCTCTTTCACTCCATTTTTTGATATGGTTACTCCTTAAAGATCGTTTCTTCATATTTTTATTTCCTTTTCTAGGATATACATGTTTTTACCTAGTATTTATTTCAAACAAAATTTTTTCCAAAAGAACTCTTCTTTTAAGAACACACCTTTTACTTCTCACTCAAAGTGGACAGTTCTTGTAACATGTATGTTATTCACTCTTTATTTTGGGAACCCAAAGTTTATGAATGTGTTCTTATGAGATGTAACCCATTACTTTACATGGGTAAGTTATGTTCACTTTTGATATATGTTCTATGTGTAAATCATGATAATGATAATGTTATGATGTGACGGGTGCACCTGGAATTATATAGCGCAATATGAATGTTTCAAAGTGATGGGTGCACCCAAAATTATACAATGCTACAATGCATTGGATGGAGTGATTATTCTCATTATTAAATGTGAAATGATGTGTGAACAATATTCTATCTTTGTTCACAAGTATGTGTGGTAGTTAACCACTAAGACATGATGTTTCATTTTTATACATTTCCACAATTCAAGTCTTATATTTATGCTTCATATCATGTTCATAATATTTTTCCCATAATTTGATTATCCTCACCACATGATATATTGTTCTTATCTATCCTATTTCTGGGATTTTAGCACACCCCTTTTGATGTATATCCTCAGGTGGCTACATGTACTAAGGAGAGGACAAGTGCCAATAAGAAACAAGAGAAGAAGAAATTAAATAAATGTTTATGCTTGATGTTGTAATTGTTATGTATGATCCTAGTTTTCCCAAGACACTAAAATGTTGGATCCTCTATGTGTAATACTATTATGTTGTTTACCTTTAAAATGATGTAATAGTAATGTAAGAAACGGTCGGGTCGTTGTACTCATGGACCAGAATTTGGTGGATTTTTTCCTTGTTTTTATTTGTTATAACACGTATAAGATGGAAATATTTGATTCATGGGGAGTATGGGCCCTCAAGGATCAGAATTTGTAACTTTAGTGTTATTTTCAGTGTTTTTCTGGGCTCTGGAGTAGTTTCTGAGGCTTATTTTCTGGAAAAACCTAGAATACACGCCGTGTAGTTTTGACTACATGCCCTGTGTTCTTATTTTCAGGAAGAAACTATTTTTCTTAAGTACACGCCATGTACCATATGTACACTCTGTGTAGTATCTAACCGTGTCATAGGTCATGTGGGCAGAGACACGGGATAGGGAAATATTTGGGTGAACACTTCGTGTACAGTCTGTACACGTCGTGTTGTGTTGACCTTATGTCCGCCCGTGTGACTAACAACACGGAAAGATAAATCGTTGGTTATACATGTCATGTCAGTTTTGAACATGTTGTGTAGTGTGATCCTAGAATCTGGCCATGTAACTAACAACACGGGTTGGTGAAATCTTTTCAGGTACACGCCATGTCCATATGGAACACGCCGTGTCGTGTAAGCCATGTAACTGTCTATATAGATAAAAAAACAGGTTGGTGAAGTCTATCTAGTACATGCCATGTCTGGCACTAACACGCCATGTAGTCTTGTTCTAGGGAGAACTGTGTGGCTTAGTTGTGTAAGGGAACTCGGGCAGGGGAAGAGGATTCGAGTACACGTTGTGTGTTAGGTGAACATGTCATGTGTTTGGGGTGTTACACGACCAGTTATGGAAGAAGTACACGTCTATGTGAATGGATTAAAGGAACATGACATGTAGTGGATATACATGCCATGTATCCATGTTTTGTAAAACTTGAATGTATTATTTCTATTGTTTCCTTCTTACGCTTTCATTTTTTAGTCCTTGATAATCTTGATCTAAGGTGTGTGTTTGACCTTGCAGATTCATGCCACCGAGACACCCTCTGGTTGTGCGCCAGTGGCAAGACAGTGATCAGACACCAGATATAGCTAATCAAGGACTACCTGTAGATATTCCTATTGTTCCAGTCTTAGAACCAGCTATTATATCGGACACAGGTGCTGATGCACAGTTCAGGGAAGGCTTTATGAGGTTCATGCAGACCTTCTGTGGAGTACTGCATCCTGCCCCGTCTATGGCAGAGCTAACACAGGTTTTCTAATAGTATCATCCTCCCACCTTAACAGGGGATGGATGACCTCAAGCTTCAGAGTCATGGTTAGAATCCATGATTTACATATTCGATCATCTGGATATTCCTCCATAGAGGAGAGTCAAGCTCGCTACCTATATGCTTCGGGATTCCGCCAAGAGATGGTGGGATGTGATCTCACAGGCGGGACGCCGGTAGGTTGTGGCTTGGGATGAGTTCCAGCATTCCTTCTACGAATACTTCTATCCAGAGACCTTAAGGGCTGATCTATCCAGAGAGTTCATGAGTATGGAGCAGGGTACTCTTTTTGTTATGGATTATTCCTATCGCTTCACAAAACTACAGTGCTTCATGCCTATTCCAGGAGGTGATGAGTTATTCCTAGAAAGGAAGTTAAAGGATGGTCTGAGGAACGACATCCAATCATAGGTGAACATATTTAGGTTAACCTCTATCACTTTTATAGTCAACCATTCACTGATCACGGAGCGCAATCTGAGGGATTCTGGATTAGTGAGCCAGGGCGGCTCGACATCTGGAGTTAGTATCCCTCCGAATGACAGTAGGAAGCACCACATGGGGGTCTTCATGCGGTGATCCAAGGAGGTGAGACTCTTATTATGGTAGCCAGGTGGTGTGCTACCAATGAGAGAAGAGCAGGAATACGAGGACACTTTTCCCTAGAGACCCATTGGAGTGCCAATCTTACAGAAAGATAGGTCATATTCAGTTATTCTGTTATATCTTTTCATCGTCAACTGGTGATAGGGGTTCTTCTTTGACTCCTTATTCGGGAGAAGTGCCACCAGTTTCTCATCAGTCTTGGAACTGGAGTTATTCCATCCGTTCGGGCTTAGGAGGAGGTTTTGGATGTGGTAGTTAGTCACCAGGATTTCAAAGACATCAAGGCGGATCAGCTTAGAGTGGTTAGGCAGGGTCACAGGGCCATGGTACAGGCCAGACTTTTGAAGTGGAGATGACCCAATAGAAGTAGGATCCTGGGCCTTCAATAGTTCGAGGTATGATCTTAGTTGCCTCATTTTTATCTTCTGCTCTTTTCGATACAGTGTCTTCCCATAGCCTTATATTTGTTACTATTATGGAGAGCCTTGGCCTCTGTATCTTTTCTTCTGCTGATTTCTTGACACTAGACACTTTGTTAAGGACTAGAACGGCTAGTGTACATCAGTGCAAGGAGTTCCCTCTTGTGGTTGGTGGGTGTCACTTCTTATGGGATCTCTATGTCCTAGAGATTATAGGCTATGATGTCATTCTTGGGATGGATTGGTTAGTTCCCTTCCAGGTAGTTTTCAATTTTTATCACCATAGGGTAAGTTTTACATCACCATAAGGTGGATTTTTTCTTCATAAGGGAGAATTGGATGTCTAGGGGATCAGAGCGGGACCCGAGCATTAGGGGTTGGGAGGAGTTATAGCCCAGATTGCTAGTTTGTATCTGGATGACCAAGGGGCTTCACAGTTGGACTTCCCTCTAGTGGTGGATCGTTTCAGGGATATATTTCTAGAGGACTTTTTAGGTTTTCCTTCAGAGAGAGAGGTAGAATTTTCTATTGAGCTCATACCAGGAGCGGCATCGGTGTCCATTCCTATTTATAGGATGGCTAAACCAGAGTTACAGGAGCTTAATAAGTAGTTGGAGAAGTTGCAGGAAAAGGGTTTCATCTAACCCGGTACTTCTCCTTAGGGTTCTCCTATACAGTTTGCAAAGGAGGATGGTGCCCTCAGACTTTGTGTGGATTATCGGAAGCTGAACCAGTTGACGGTCAAGAACCAATATCCCTTGCTGAGGATTGATGATCTCTTTGATTAGCTTCGAGGAGCCCGGGTGTTCTAGAAGATTGACATGAGATCCGGTTATCATCAGTTTCATGTTAGACCATCTAATATACCTCTTACACCTTTCCAGAGTAGGTATGGTCTATACTAGTATATGGTTATGCCATTAGGTCTCATGAACGAGCCTGTAGTTTTCATGGCACTGATGAACTGAGTGTTCCATCCATACTTGGATTATTTCCTAGTGGTCTTCGTGGATGATATCTCAGTGTACTCTCACACTCAACACAACCATGATACCCATATTGAGATCATTCTGAGTACACTAAGAGAGAATCATTTATATGCTAAGCTCTCAAAATGTCACTTTTGGATGGACTAGATTCACTTCTTGGGTCATGTTATCTTAGAGATAGGAGTATCAGTAGACCCAGAGAAAGTGAGAGCTATAGCTTTCTAGGAGAAGCCGAAGAAATTCTTTGAGGTACGAAGTTTTCTAGGGTTGGTTGGTTACTACAGATGTTTTATACAAGACTTACTATGCTTAGAAGCACCAATAATGGGTCTGACTAAGAAGGGTGAAAAGTTATTGTGGTCATATTCTTGTGAGTCATCCTTTCAGGAGCTAAAAGGGATACTGACTTCAGCACTGATACTAGTTTTTCCAGAGCTGGGAAAGATCTACACTGTTTATTGTGATGCTTTAGGTATCAGGATGGGAGGTGTACTTATACAAGGAGAAGGAGTCGTTGTGTATAGGTCTCGGTAGTTGAGACCACATGAGAGGAATTACCTAACACATGATCTCGAGTTGGTGGCAGTTGTCCATGCCTTACACTGTTGAATGTATTATATGTTGGGAGAGCATTTTGTGGTTTTCACCAACCACAAGAGTCTCAAGTATATCTTCACTCAGCGTGACCTAAATTTGAGACAATGAAGGTGGGTTGATTACCTTCAGTCTTTTGACATTGAGTTTGCTTACATGCCTGGGAAAGGCAATGTTGTGGCTAATGCGCTGAGCAGAAGAACTCAGATACAGGCAGTTCAGGAGGCCAACAGTGATTGGAAACTTATGGATCTATTCTTTGATATGCATTTGGAGGTGCACAATAGATAGGGGTATACTTTTCTTTCTTCAGTAGTTGTTACCTCTACTTTTCTTGATTGAGGGCGAATGAGGTAGCTATCATATTCTAAAGGCCTCATCCTACGGGAGAGCGTGTCATGAGGGGACCCTATTCCTAGATGGACCATAGGAGAGGATGAGATCTTGCATTTATAGGGGTGAATATGGGTTCCAGGAGACATACGCGAGGAGCTGATGTGGGACTTTCATTCCTCAGTTTAGGTAGTTCATCCTAGTGTCACCAAGATGTATCATGATCTACACCAGTATTGGTAGCCATGTATGAAGAGAGATGTTGTAGGTTTCATCATGAAGTGTTCCACCTATCAGCAGTTGAAGGTGGAGCATCAGCGACCAGTAGGGCTTTTGAATCAGTTTCTCATTCCTGGGTTGAAGTGGAATGATGTCGCGATGGATTTTGTGATAGGATTACTAAGGTCTTCTCAAGGGAATGATGCATTTTGGGTCATCCTTGACAGACTCATGAAGTTTTCTCGCTTTTTTCTGATCAAGGAGACCTTCAGTGTTGATGGGTTGGGACGATTTTACATCCGTGAGATTGTATGTCTACATGGGGTTCCACACTCTATTGTTTTAGACAGGGATGTTTGTTTTACTTCTCAGGTCTGGCAGGGGATACAGAAGGATTTGGGTACACAGGTACTTCTGAGTACAGCTAACCATCCCCAGACAGATGTCTAGTCTGATTGTACGATTCAGGTGCTTGAGGACATGCTCTGAGCATGCATCCTAGATTTTGGAGGTTCGTGGGAGAAGAACATACCTCTTGTAGATTTTTCCTATAATAATAGTTTTCAAGAAACTATTCAAATTGCACCTTATGAGGCTTTGTATGGTAGGCCATGTCGATCACTCTTATGTTGGCTGGAGGTAGGAGAGGTAGCTATGTTGGAACCTTGTCTGGTCTAGGAGACAACAGAGCAGATAGAGTTGATTCAGAAGAGGATGGATATTGCACAGTCTCGACAGAAGTCTTATGCTGATCAATGGAGACGAACTCTGGAGTTTGAGGTCATGGATCAGGTTTTCCTGTGTGTCACACTGAGGTTGGACATAAGAGGATTAGGAGACAGGGTAAGCTTTCATCGAGGCACGTCAGGCTATTTGAGGTGTTGGAGAGAGTTGGGCAAGTTGTCTATCGGTTGCAATTACCTTAGAGGTACCAGGATATGCATGATGTCTTCTGTACAGGATGAGACTTGGGAGAGGGAGCCTGATGTACGATCACAGTGGTCAGAGTTGTTCGGGGTTTCTTCTTCTACGTCGCCTTGCTAAAGAAATTTAGGGATAAATTTCTTTAAGGGGGAAGTTTGTAAGAACCTGGATCTTCTTTTCAGGTATGTTTTTCTTTTCTGTTTTTTTTTGATAAAAAGAGGAGTTTTTTGAAATTTTTGAAGTACACATAGTGTAATTTATGAGTACACGTCATGTACTCGATTACCACAGGTAGCCATGTGTTGGTCGTGTAACGGCCACACACATGGTCGTGTGTGGTGATCTAGAGACCACCTAAAGAAAAGTACGTAAAAGGATAGTACACGCCATGTATTTTATTTTATTTTTCCATTAAACGTATAGGGTTCGCGTCTAATGGAAAAAATGCCCTACTTCTAGGTTTGGTTCAGCCAAGAGAACTCGTACGGCTGCGATTCTTCTCCGAGCCCCAGAGCGAGCATCTGTTCTCTGAATCGATCATTGTCGATTGTGTTGGGATCGCCTTGGTAAGCTCTTCCTTCTGCTTTAGCTTTATTTCCTGATTCCTCATCTTTATCAAGTAATCCCCTATTGAACGTTTGAGGTGTTTTTGTAGATCTATGGGGTTATTGGGAGATTCAAGGCTTGAGGTTCACATATAGTGATCTCCCAACACCGAGGTAGGTGGTTTGTTCCTTTCCGTTGAAATTCTTTGAGATATATGGAAAAAAGTTCCCAATACCCATGAACGGGGTATTGTGTGTTTATCATTTTAGCCCTGATAATTGTCTTCTATGCTTTTATGCTTGAGTAGAGGTTAATTGAATGTGAATAGGTTAAATTTCAATGATTTGGAGGTGTTTTCCCATGCATGTTTTAGTTTTGACCTTGTAGTAATGCTTAGCCAGTTAGGCTACCTTGTTTTTCCCATGCCTAGTATTGTAGGATGGTGTGACTATTGTTCTGACATGCTGTTATGTTGTAGACTATTTAGCCAAGTAGTTTTTGAGGTTTACTTTGGTTGTTACGAGTTGATATGTTTGTTTGACTTACATAGGGCCGTGAGAACCTGGTGTAGTAGACCATAGGGAGAATGGATGAAAGGGCTTCTCCAGGGTGTCTATTTTACTGTTATGATGTGATTCCATAGGGGGAATTGACATAAGTGCTTCCTCAGAGTGTCTATAGTTCCTCAACGCAGGCCATAGGGTGAATGTGATGTAAGTGCTTCCCCAGAGCACCTTTAGTTACCGATACAATACTATAGGAGGATTTATGGTGAGTTCTTCCTCAGAGATTCTATGCTTAAGTTGAACCAGAGGGGTTAGACAGAGTGTACTACCCAGATGGTTGCATGTATTTCTAGGTAGGACCATAGGGGATAGGTTTTGATTACTTCCCATAGGGTTACCTTTTGTGTTTATCTTCTTGCATGTGTTTCTTGGTAGGGCCATAGGGGATAGGTTTTGAGTACCTCCCAGAGGGTAACCTATTTGTGTTTACCTATTTTGTTTAGTTGTTGCCTAATATATGAATGGAATTCTTTGAAACTGTGGATTGTCTAATGCTGGGTACTTCCTTGTTTACTGCATCCTTTACTTATTACCTACCATATATTAACTAACTATTAGGCATAGATCTTGTGGTGGTTGCCTACTAGCATTTAGTCTCACACCCTGTTTGGGCCATGCTTTTTGTCCCAAACAGATTATATTGTTGCAGGGATAGATAAGGGCAAGTTCCCTTCTTCTTTAGGTACTTGACTGCTTTGGAGCTGGAGAGCATGGGACCAAGCTATCTCTTGCGATGCTGAGGAGTTGTAAACTTATTTTTCTTTTGTACTTTTTTTAGTACAGTATTCAGCATTGTGACTTGTTTGGCTATTTTATTAGACATATGTATCATGAATCATTTTATATATGTTCTCTAGTTATTATTACTCCTTGTCTTCCAATGTTTACTGTTGTTTGGTTTGTTTACTGCTTCTGTTATTGTATTTCTGTTTTACTTCTGCTGTGTTACTTTTCCAATGAGGGCATAGTTTCCCCACTATCACACCCAAGGCCCTCGCTTCTAGTCAGCACCCTCTGGCGTTCAGGGAAATGTGCTTGAGGCCATGTGAACAACCGGGTACGGGATGTCTTTGTGTGTATTCTGGAATAGGGACATTACAATTTTCTCAGGTTTGAGTATGTCAGTTGTGTTTTTTTACTAAAATGTCATTTTAAACTGAAAACATGCACTATGGGTTATACGAGTCACATCATGTGTTTTTTTGTTGTGAGACTAATTCCTACACATCAAAAATGACTTATGCATTAATGTAATAAATTATCAAGAAAATTAGAGAATGTTTTCTTGGTTTTCAGTGAATAACAAATGTTTTGAACTAAATTGTTAATTTTAAACTAATGAAGGACACTTTGAGTCATACTGAACACACCATGTATCAGATTGATGTGAAGATGATTCCTAAATTTCATAAATAACTTATGTGATGTTATCATAAATTATCAAAACAATCCAGATGTTTTTTTCTCTATTTTGAGTTTGTGATGTGTTTTTCAACTAAAATTTCAATTTTAAGCTAAAAAATGCACTTTGAGTCATACCAAAAACATTGTGCATCAGATTGATTTGTTTATGATTTTTACTCATTAAAAATTGACTTATGAACCATTTTCTTAAAATATAAAAACTATATGAAATTGGTTGTTTCATTTTGTGTATGTCAATTGTCATTTTTACTAAAATTTCACTTTTAAATAAAATGACACACTTGCAGTCATACTAGTCACACTATGCATCGGATTGAGGTGAGGATGATTCTTAAACATCAAAAATGAATTATGGATCATTTTACTAAATTATAAAAACAATCCTAATACATTTTCCCAATTTTGAGTATGTCACTTTTGTTTTTTACTAAAATTTCATTTTAAACTAAAAACAAACACTTTGAGTCATATTGATCACATCATGTATTGGTTTGATATGAGACTAAATCCTACACATCACAAATGAATTATGAATCATTTTACTAAATTATCAAGATAATATTAGTGTTTTTTCTCAGTTTTCAGTGAGTGACACGTGATTTGAACTAAAATGTAAATTTTAAATTGATAACAAACACTTTGAGCCAAACAGGGAACACTGTGTATCAGAATAAGATATGGATGACTTCTATACATCAAAAATGACTTATAGATAATTTTAATAAACCATTAAAAAAATAAAAATTAATTTTCTTGTTTTTTAGTATGTTGATTGTGTTTTTTTACTAAAATTTTATTTTAAACCGAAAACACATACTTTGAGTCATACTAATCATATCATGTGTTAGTTTGACATGAGATTGATTCTTACATGTCACAAATGAACTATAAATCATTTTAATAAATTATTGAGAAGATAATAGTGTGTTTTATCTATTTTTAATGAGTAACACATGTTTTGAAATAATTTTTCATTTTTAATATGATAACAAAAACTTTGAGTCATATAGGGAACACCATGTATCAAATTGAGATACGAATAATTCTTAAAAAATAAAAACAACTTATGGAACATTTTATTAAAGTATAAAAATAATCTTAATTTTTTTTCTCAGTTTTGAGTTTGTGACATGTGTTTTCAACTAAAATGTTAATTTTAAACTGAAAACATGCACTATGAGTCATACCAAACAAACCGTGTGTCTCATCTAGGTTCAGCTAATTCCTACTCAACATAAATAACCTATGGATATTTTTCCTAATGTATCAAAATAATCTAAATTTATTTTCTTTATTCCAAGAATGTCACTTGTCCTTTTTTCTAAAATGTCAATTTAAAATAAAAAGGCACAGTTGGAGTCATACCGGTTACACTATGCATCAGATTAATTTCAAGCTGATTATTACACATAAAAATAACTTATGGATTGTTTTAATAAAGTATAAAAACATTCTGAATGAATTTTCCTAGTTTTGAGCATGTCACTTGATTTTTTACTAAAATGTCATTTAAAACTGAAAACACTCACTTTTATTCATAGAGATCACATCGAGTATTAGTTTGATGTGGGACTAATTCCTAGACATCACAAAGGAATTATGAATAATTTTCCTAAATTATCAAGACAATCCAAGTGTGTTTTCTCTATTTTTAGTGAGTGACACATGTTTTGAACTAAAATGTTGATTTTATACTAATAAAGGAAAATTTTAATCATACTAAACACATCATGTATTAGAATTAGGTGATGATTATTTATACACATAAAAAATGGCGTATTTATAATTGTACTAAAGTATCAAAATAATCTGAATGTGTTTTCTTGGTTTTGAGTATGTCACTTGTGTTTTTTACTAATATTTCATTTTAAATTGAAAACATGCACTTTGAGTTATATTGGTAACATCATGTGTTGGTTTAATGTGATACAGATTTATACACATCACAAATGATTTATGAGCCATTTTCCCAAATTATATAGACAATTTGAGTGAATCTTCTTAGTTTTTAGTGAGAGAAACATGTTTTGATCTAAAATGTCAATTTTAAACTAATAATGGAAATTTTCAGTAATATTAGGAATTCCATGTATCATATTTTTGTGTGGATAATTATTACACATCAAAAATGACTTATGGATCATTATCCTAAAGTATCAAAAAATCCAAATGTGTTTTCTTCATTTTGAGTATGTGAATTGTCTGTTTTACTAAAATGTCAATTTTAAATAAAAATATATGCTTTGAGTCATACTCATCACACCATGTATCAGATCAAGGTGTGATTGATTCATACATGTAAAAATTTACTTATGTATAATTTTATTAAAGTATCAAATAAATCTGAATGCCATTTATAAGTTTTGAGTATGTCACTTTTTTTACTAAAATGTCATTTCAAACTAAAAACACACACTTTGAGTTATATCGGCCACATCAAATTAGTGTTTTATGTGATAATGATTCCTACACATCAAAAATTACTTATAAATTATTTTCCTAAGGAAACAAGACAATTCAAGCGTGTTTTCTCAGTTTTCAGTTAGTGACACATGTTTTGAAGAAAAATGTCAATTTTAAACTGATAACGTATACTTTGAGTCATACAAGGAACACCGTGTATCAGATTGAGTTGAGGATAATTACTACACATCACAAATGAATTATGGACCTTATTCTTAAAGTATCAAAATAATTCGATTTTTTTTTCTAGTTTTGAGTATATCACCTTTATTTTTTACTTAAATGTAAATTTTAAATAAAAAGACACACTTTGAGTCATATCAGTCACACTATGTGTCAGATTGAGTTGAGGCTGATTCCTACACATAAAAATGACTTATGGATCATTTTTAAAAAAATATACTACAATATAAATTTGTTTTCTTGGTTTTTAGTATGACACTTGTGGTTTCTACAAAAATGTCATCTTAAATTAAAAACACACACTTGGAGTCATAGCGGTCACACCGTGAATTGGATTGACATGAAAAAGATTTTTATAGATCAAAAATGCAATAAGGATCATTTTTTATAAAGTATAAACATAATAAAAAATAAATTTCTCAGTTTTGAGTATATCAATTATGTTTTTTACTAAAATTTCAACTTAAACTGAAAACATGAACTTTGATGCATACTGATCACATTGTGTGTCATTTTGAACTAAGACTAATTATTACACCTCACAAATGACTTCTGAATCATTATCCCAGTTTATCAAGATTATATGAGAATTTTTTATTGGTTTTTAGTGAGTGAAACACATTTTGAACTAGAATGTCAATTTTATACTAATAATGGTCACTTTGAGCCATACTGTGAACACTGTATCAGATTGAGATGTGGATGATTCCTACACATCACAAAAAAAAATTTGGACCATTTCACCAAATTATAAAAACAATCCAAATGACTTAGATCATTTTTGAGCATGTGACATTGTTTTCACCTGAAATTTCAATTTAAAAGTGATAATGCACACTTTGAGTTATACTGGACACATAATGTATTATATTGAAGTGTGTTTGATTCCTACATGTCATAAATGACTTATGAATCATTTTATTAATGTATCAAATATAAATCAAAAGGAAGTTAACTAAAAAATTTATATAAAATTATGATAAAATCATCTAAATAAGTAGTAGGTAGTCACATCTTCATGATGTCTATATACATTCTGACATTGGGCATGCCACCCATTTGTTTATAAAAAAATCAATTTTCTATTATGAATATAAGCACTGTCTAAATTCCTATATATAATAGAAAAATATAAATAAACAAAGTATTAATAAATATTTTAAATGAATTTGTAATTATATTTGAAAATACCTCTTCGGGGATTATAGTTTATTGATGGAATATGATATATTTCATAAATATGATAACATAATAACCACAATATTTTACATTGATTTTTTTCTGACACTATATAATCTTTGATAAAAGTAAGTAATTTGTTTTGATAAATGTTTTGAAAGTTAAATTTTATTATATATACCTTAATACTTATCCAATTGTAAAAGTCGATAGGCTCATTGTATTCAGGGACTGTCACCATGCTAGGATTATGATGATATTTAAACACCACCTATGATAACATAATTTTCATTAAAACGTAATATAAAATATATAACATGGATCTTAGTTGTAAAATGTTGCATATAGTGTATTAAAAATTGATAAATGTCATCATACGTGGTATGTTTTTTGGGTGTCAATTCATTGAATCTCGAAAATAAATTATTGAAGTATCCAAATTAACTATAATGAGTAACAAATTATCCCTAAAATGTAATAAGTAATAAAATTATTGAAAATATATTTAAAATGATTAAATCATAGAGTTTTACCACTACATCATGGGTATTAATAATAGTCAATTATATGTAATTTTTCTTTTAAACATTGTAAATATTTTTTCAACTATTCCTTCATATTACTTTGATTCGAATGAGAATAGATTTGTATAGGTGATGTGAGGACTAATGAGTCAAAATTTATGTCCATCTTTCATTTTTTTTCTACACCAAAACATCCATAAACTTCTTCTCCCACAAAATATTTCCACCCCTATAGTGTTTCATTTATCACTTTCCTTCATGTTCCCTCTACGACCCTTGTAGGAAGAGCAATGACACTACCACTCGTCAATCACAGAGGTAATCTTGATGTTTTCATAGTAAAATAATTTTTCATTGAATTAATATATTTTTTATATTTATTTTTAATTTATTTCTTTTAAGTATTACTCACATAAGAATTTTTTCTTATACAAGAAAATTATTTCATTTTAATTATGGTATTCTACCCATATCTCATGCCTTTTTACACAAAAACATCCACAGAATTATTCTCCCTTAAAACCTTTTCACCTCTACAGTGTTGGGATTTATCACTTTAATTAAAGTTCCCTCCATTTCTCAATCACATATGTAATCTTAATGTTTTCATAGTAAAATCCTTATCTATATAATTAATTTATTTTAAAATATTTATGTTTAATTTATTTCTTTTTAGTAATACTCATATAATAACTATTTTCTTATATAGGTGGATTATTTTTTCGAGTTGGGGTGGTTTGTTCAAAGCTTCGCATGCTCATGTGTAAGATCCCGACCTTTTATGGAGATGTTTTGGGCTTGTTTACAGGCACTCTTTTGTTTATTATTGAGTACTTTTAGTTTGAGTTATAACATGGGGTGTGTTTGGGGAATTTTTTGAGAAAAATGGATGAAATATGAAAGTGCATGGTTTGCACATGGTTTACCCTAACTATGTTCACCAACCAAGAAAATTTTTCAACCCTAGACAAAGTATAATTGCATGGTTAGTGCACGGTTTGTCAAACTATGTTCGCTATTAGTAGTAATCATGCACCTTTATAGTATAGGCACATAGTTTTGGTTCATGGATATGGGAAACCACGGGCCCCTTCCCAGAAAACCCTGCTCGTCTTTTTAAATCACTGGAAAATTTGATTTTTAATTACCTGAACTCCAATTTTAATCCAAAATCAACCCCCATTAAAAAAATTCTGATTTTTCCTAATTTTTCATCCTCCCAGAGAGATTCTAAACCTTCCCGACCTCCATTCTTTGTGATTCAAAGTCTAGATCGAAGGTCTGCATCTCTCTCGGAATGTAATTTATGTCCCTCATAGTTTCTAATTCTTCCTTATTTATCCTCCCATGATAGAAATGGATTTATCCCCTTATTTTTATTAGATATAGATCTAGTATTGTATATAAAAATCTTGATTTTAGAGTTCTTGATTTTTTCGATCTTGATTTAGTGTTATTGAACATGATCTCATTCTATGTCGTTGTGCTACTCAATTTTTGGGTATTTCTATTGGAAATTTATTCTTCAAGGAATTGAGGTAGGTGGTATAATATTAAAATTACATAGTCATGATATAGATTATTTCTATGAAAATTTTTTCATTTCTAGAGTTGTTTAGGAAATTGAAGTCCTTGATTTAATTAATTAATTTGGGTTAATTAACTAATAATAGATTTGTGAAATTATGGGTTTTTGGAATAATTAATTGTGGGATTAATTACTTGTTATTTATATTATAGATTGAGATAATTAATTTTTTAATTAATTATTATGAATTAAGATTTTTAATGAGATAATTAGTTCTGAAAATTAATTATGGGATATTGAGATATGAATTTAATAATTACTTATCGAGCTAATTATTAAACATTGAGATTGAAGATTGAAATAATTAATTGATGAATTAATTATGTAATTACTTGTGGTTGTGAATTTTGGTAAATAATTGGTGGAAAAGTTGAATCAATGTGATCAAATAATTGATGAATTAATTGAAGGAATTGTCTTGATTAATTATTTCTTGAATTAATTAATGTGATACGTGTGATACATGTGATATATGTGATTAATTTAGAAATGAGGTGTGGGACATGGAATGATGCTTCAAAATCCAATGTGGTGATAAAAATGGAATTATACACCCACATGCATGAAAATGGTATGGGATAGGGACTGATGCTCCAAAATCCCATGAGGTGTGGGTTAGGGACTGATGCACCAAAAACTCATGGGATACTTGACATGGAATTCTTCACCCAAAATGTAGCTCTGGACTATGGTTCCAATTAGCCGTAAATATTATTTGAAATGGGTGGATAATGAAATCCCATTTGTTAAATGAATTATGAAATGAAAATGAGAAATGGTTCAGACTTTGACACAGGTCGAGGCAGGTATCGTGGTTCGAGTATCCTTGGGAAATTGATGGTTTATGTGGTTAATTAAAGAATAATAGATAAATGTGATAATTGATTATTTATGAATTGTACTTTATTCTTTATACAACATCATACACTATTTTTTCTAGATATTGTTTTAGATTCTATTGGTCGTTTCCTACTGAGTTATACTCACACCATACTCAGGTTTCCTGATTGGTACCCGAATAGACTTTATGTTTTTTAAACATGTTAAGGGAAAAGTCCCAATATTAGATCGATGATGTGGGATGGAGAAAGGATGAGGGTACCAGACATTGTTCGGGTACTATTTGGGAGTTTTCAATGTATCTACTTTTGGGTTTTCATTTTTAAACTCAACACATACTTTAGCATGTCATGTCTACTATTTATTTTTCACTTTGTATTTCCTTTTTAGGTTATTATAAGATATTGGTGTTCTGGGTTATGAAGTATTGTTATATGGTAATTATCAATATTTTCTTTTATTTTGATACTTTAATAAATAGGGTATTGTCTCCCCATGACCAGCATTACACCCTTGATACTAGTCAGCGACCTCTGATATATGAGGAGGCATTCTTGAGTTCATGTAATCGATTGGCTTAGGGAACCAATGAGTGCCCCCCGGGTCAGGATGTTATAAAGTGGTATCAAAGGGCTTGGTTTCTTTTCTTTTATATATCTTACTATTTGGGAAAGGTATATAGGATAATAAGATGAGTCAGGTCTTGGAAATGAACTCTTTCATGGGATTTTCAAACCCATATATGTGGGAAAACCCATGTACCTAGGGTGGGGGTTGTTGTTATTGTTTCTTGTTGTTATAGTTGGATATTATTTCACCTTGGGTGACAAACGTGTTGTGTGATGTGATTAGTTTTGGTGATATTTTCTGATATTTTACTCATGACCCGTTAAGGCATGCGATTTTATAAATCATGCATCATTCTAGGAAATCAGTACCATTTTGTGACATGCATCATTTTAGGTACACATAGAAAACATGTTTTGGGTAAGTGGTTGTAACTTGAACTATTTTCCCTTGCTTGTGGAATTAAACTGAATAATTGTGACTAATGTAAATTGATAAAGATTTTAAATTGATGAAAAATGTGAACAAATGGGTGTCTAATGAGAAAAATTAATTTGATAATGAGAATACCCTTTGATAACCAAGACCTAGGTATAGGATGGTTAAGGGTAGTGATAGCACTATGGTTTTGATCGTGTGGAAAGCTTCAGGAAAAAGTCATGTTGTGACTTTTGGTAATTTTCCTCTTATTTTGTTATGATAAATTTGTGTTATGAGTCCTAATACATGTGTTTGGAACTGTAGAAATATGCCTCTATGAAAAAAAAATTGAGACAGTGACAAGAGGACATGGCTGGATATATTCCTCAAGTAGTAGAATCTGAGGCACCGATAGTGATGGTTGAGAAAGTGGGAGATCCATTCTGGTATAACTTCACTCACTTCAAGAAAAAAAAATGGAAATAGACCTATGGTGGGTTGTGAAAAGCATGTTTTATCTGACAAGGGAGTTTCAATTGCAACACCCTCTTACTTTTATTGGAGAGGGTGGACCCGAGGGAGATGATTTATGGATTGAATTGATCCAGACTATACTTGACCACTTGGAGACTCTTCTAGAGAAGAGAATCAAGATTATAGTTTATATGTTATTTGGTTATGATAAGTGTTGGTGGGACATACAAACTTGAGGTGGACAAGCTAATGAAATTCTATGGAATGAATTTTTGGAGAAGTTCATAGAGCACTTTTAATTGGAGACACTGAGAAAGGAGAGAGTAGCTGATTTCATGAGGCTGACTTAGGGTAACATGTTTATGAAGGACTATATTGGAAGTTTTACCAACTTACAGTGATTTTCTATATCATTGGTAGTAGATGAGGCTAATTTAGAAAAATGGTTTCAGGATGGGCCTAAATGTGAAATTAAGTCCCAGTTGAACATCATCAAGCTGAATAAATTCTCAGAAGTTTTGAATAATTCTCTAATTTTTTAGGGGAACTTGAAGGAGGATTCCAGTGGAGGACATATGGTTTCCATGGGATAACCAAGAGTTACATATTCATAGAGTAGGAAGTGTCACTATGATAGTGATATCTAGGGGGAGAGTATAAAGAGTGTTCAGAAGAAGGATTAGTTACTCAGGATCTTACCCATGTTCTTTTCCACCAGTGTGGTAAGACTAGACACATTATTAAATATCTTCCCAAACCACCAGTGGAGTTCTGATCTTGTGGTAAAATGGGATATCTATAGAAGTTTTGCAAGAACCTTAAGAAGATAGATAGTGGTGGAGGATATAAACAAAACTATAGTGTGGGAAGGGGAGCTTCTACACTATACCAATTTGGAGGTTAGAGTTCTATTGGACATGGAAGTAGAGAAAGTGGGTGTGGAGATTTAGGGAAAGAGATCTCGCATAAAAATAGTGGTTCAACATAAGAGATGAAGGTTAAATCATAGGGAAGAGAAGAAGGATATTTACATGATATTCAGTCTACAATTTTGGATATTGAGGATGGACTGTTGATAGTTAGAAGTAAAATTATTATAGATTATACACTTTTTAGTGCCTAATTTGATATTGGTGCCTCTCATTATTTTATATCATCACAACTAGTAAATTTTTTGAGCCTGGTGGTGGAGTTCGTGAGTGGGGTGTTGATGGTAGACACACCTCTAGGAGTACGATTGAGAGACATTTTCCTATACAGGTGGTGTTATGTCGAGGTTAGAGGGTATTGATTTCTTTAGGATCTCTATATTCTTGAAATGTTAAGCTTCGACCTAATTTTGGGTATGTACTAGCTAGTAGAACACCGATCCCATGTTGATTGTTACTAGAGGAGAGTGACCTTTACGTATCCTAAGGGTGACCAGAACATTCACTGTGGAAAATGGGATATCCAAGCAGGCAGAGTAGGCCTAATTAATTAGAAACTGAGAGACATCACATCCTAGGTTTCTAACTTATTTATATATAATGAAGGAGTAAATAATTATATCCTTTCACCCATAGTGGAATATTTTCAGGATATGTTTCTGAAAGACTTCTCATGGCTTCCACCTAAGAGAAATTTGAAATTCACTATTATTCTCATGTTTGGGGATGATCCAGTTTCTATTCAACTATATAGAATGGAACTGAAAGATCTTCAAGAGATCAAGGCTCCACTGGAGGAGTATGAGGATAGGGAATTTATCCATCCGATTACATCACCTTTGGGTTCATTAGTGTTTTTTGAAAAGAAGGCTAATGGTAATTTGCGCTTGTGTGTTGATTATCAAAAGTTAAACTAGATGATTGTGAAGAACTGGTATCCTCTTTCACATATTGATTATATGTTCGACTAGTTGAGTGGATCTTGCATCTTTTCAAAGATTGACTTGAGATCAGGCTATAATTAGTTGTGAGTTTAGACTTATGATATACCTAGGACAGCTTTCAAAAGCTGGTATGGCCTATACGAGTTCTTCGTAAAGTCGTTTTGATTGAAAAACACACCAGTAGTGTTTATGGCCAAGATGAATAGAATTTTTTCATCCATACCTGGATCAGTTTGTATTAGAGTTTTTGGATGACATCTTTGTTTACTCCAAGACTCATAATGATCATTCCCAACATCTTAACATCATCCTATGTACAATGAAAGAGCATCATCTATACACCAAGATATATAAGTGTCAGTTTTGGATTGATAAAGTAAAATTCATGATGAACATAATCTTGGAGGAAAGTTTTTTAATGGACCCATAGAAGTTTCATGCTATTTTTTCTTGGAATAATCCTAAAAATGTATTCAATATCCATATATTTTTAGGTTATCTGGATATTATTAGAGATTCATTAAGGACTTTTCCCATTTAGCAGCACCATTTTCAGTATTTACCAAGAAAGGGATAAGGTTTTAATGGTTAGAAGCATGTGATAATTCCTTTCATGAGTTTAATAATCATTTGACTTTGGCACTAATCTTGATTATACTTGAGTTAGGTGAGGAGTATAAAGTTTATTGTGAAATTTTTGGAGTTGTACATGGAGTAGTGTTGATGTAGGGAGATCGAGTTGTGGTGTATGGATATCGATAGTTGAGGCCACATGAATAGATCCATCATATGCATGACCTCTAGTTGGAAGTAGTGGTTTATTATATAAAGTTTTTGAGTCATTATATATTGGGATATAATTTTATGGTGTTTTCCAATCAAAATATCTTGAGATATATCTTTTCATAGCATGACTTGAATCTTCGGTTTTAGATATGGGTTGAGTATATACAACCTTTCTATTTTGAGTTGGCATATACACCTAGAAAGGGGAACAATTTTTCTAGTTCTTTGAGTAGAAAAACCCAAAATAAGGAAGTTTAGGAGTCTAATGGTGAATGGAATATAATGAATTTACTATCTGAGATGCATGTTATGGTTTAGGAGAGTTAGGAGAATATGACTCTCGTATCAATTTCAGTGGAGTCTATACTCTTGAGGTGGATCATAGAGAGATAGCATGAGGACCCATAATTTTTGAAATTGATATAAATCCTTGAAGGTGGGGAGACACCATTAGATTGGATAATAGATAAGGATAAGATCATCTATGTCATGGATCAGGTTTTTGTGACTAAGAGCATGCAGGAGGAGCTGATTCATGAGTTTCAAGACTCGAAGTGGGCAGTACATCCAGGTGTGACAAAACTATACCATGAACTACATCGATAGTGTTAGTTTCTAGACATGAAAAAAGATATATTTGGTCTCTTGACACAAAGATAAACCTTTCATTAGGTTAAGGATTATCATCAACAAACTGTAGGTTTTCTATATCCATCAACCATTCTTGAATAGAATTAGGATAATGTGGTAGTGGATATTGTAGTGTGTCTCCTGATGAAACCTAGGAATAATGATGCTATTTGGGTGGTTTTGGAGCATTAAAAAAATTATTTCACCTCTTTCCCATATGGGTAACCTTCTCAGTGGAGTAAATGGGGGACTTGTATGTCCGACAGATAGTATGTCTACATGGGGTACCACAGACTATTGTCTCATAATATGATTCGTGTTTCACCTCACATTTCTGGAAGGGATTACAAAATGTTTTTTGTATATAGGTACAATTCAGTACATCTTTACTCCCACAAATAGATCAGCAGTTAGAGCGTACTATACAGGTGCTTGAGGATATGTTTCGATCTTATGTTCTTGACTTTGGTGGGTTATGGGAGAAGCACCTAGAATTAGTGGATTTCACCTATAAAAATAGTTATCAGACAAATATTAATATGTAACCATACAATGATCTTTATGGTAGGCCATTAAGATCAAAGCTATGCTAGATTGAGGTGGAAGAGTAAGATTTTTGTGGCCGAGTCTCATGCAGGAGACGTTAGAGTTGGTGTAGCTAATTCGGAAGCGTATGGCTACAACTCTAAGTAGACAGAAGTCATATGCTAATAGACATCGATGACCCCTGGAGTTTACAAATGGAGATCGTTTATTCCTTAAGGTGTCACCTAGATTGAGTCACCACAGGATACAGATACAAGGCATATTAGCGCCTAGGTTCATCAGACCATCTGAGGTTGTGCAGAGAATCAGGATATCGGCATACTGATTGGCTCTTCCATAGAAATATAGTGATATGCATGATGTTTTCCATGTATCACAACTTCATAAGTATCATCATGTCCCTTCACATGTGATATATTTTTGAGCTTGAGATAGATGCGTCCTTTGAGGATCATCTGATACATGTGTTGGATTATAGTGATAAGGTGTTGTGGGGAATGATTGTGCCAAAAGTTTATATATTGTGGAAATATGGGCATGTACAGGAGAAAACATGGGAAAGTGAAGCAGATATGATGGCTTACTAGCCTGATCGTTTTTACTCTGAATCTTAGAAAAGCTTGGGAATCCAACTCAAGGATGAGATCTTATAAGGTGGGGATATTTTAAGATCCTAATCCTTTATGAATATGTCTCAAGCTCATTTATAGGTACAATTTTTTCAGAATTGATTAATTTTCACTTCACTTTTAACTTGGGGGTGTTCAGAATAACTTATGAGAAAAATTGATGGAATAGGGCGGTACACGGTTGCCGCACGATTTACCATAACCATACACCCTTGCCTATCAAACCTTGCAACACTGGACATATGAAAAATGGTTGGTTGGCACATAGTTTATAAAACCACGCACCCTATTGGGATTAATCATGAACACTTGTAGAAGAGGTATATGGTTTAGGTGCACAGTTAGGGGAAACCGTGCACCCCTTCCCAGAGAACCATTCTCAACATTTTAAATCCCCCAAAAAATAGATTTTTAATTACCCAAACCCCAATTTTAGTCCCTAATCAACCACAATTTGAACCATTATGATTTATCATGATTTTAGAACCTCCTGAACAAATTCCAAGACTTCATTAACTCTATTCTTCTTGATTTGAAGACCATATTGAAGGTCTGAATCTCTCATGATAAGTGATTTGTATCCCTCTTAGTTTCATGTTCTTCCTTATTTATCCTCCCGTTCTAGAAAGGGGTTGTTCTTCCTATTTTTATTAGATCTATATCCAGGATTGTATATCTAGATCTATATTTTAGATATCTTGATTTATTCAATACTAATTTAGGGTTTTAGATCCAGATCTCATTCTATGTTGTTGTGCCCCTCAATTTTTGGGAATTTATGTTTGGCATTTATTCTTTCACTGATTGAGGTAGGTGGTTTAATATTCAAATCACATGGTCATGATTTTTATTACATGTAGTCAAATTGTAGAATTGCTTGTTTTTTATCAAATTGAAGTTCTTGATTAAATTAATTAATTTGGGGAAATTAATTAATTATATAATTTTGAAATTATGGGTTTTGGGAATAATTAATTTTCAGATTAATTATGTGATGTTGATTTTATAGATTGATATAATTAATTGTGGAATTAATTATGAATAATTGATATTGTGAATGAGATAATTAATTCAGAAAATTAATTATGGGATATGAACAAAATAATTACCTAATAAGCTAGTTATTGGATACTAATATTGTGGATTGAAATAATTAATTGATGAATTAATTATGGAATTACTTATGGTTGTGAATTTGGGTTAATTAATCAGTAGTTTAATTAATTGAATCAATGTGATCAATTAATTGATGAATTAATTGAATGGATTGTAATGATCAATTAGTTGTTGAATTAATCAATGTGATATGTGTGATATAGGTGATATATTTCATTGGTTGAGAAATAGAGTGTGGGACATAGAGTAATTCTTCAAAATCCCATGAGGTGATAGACATGGAATTCTACACCTACATGGACACAAATGGTATGGGATATAGACTGATACTCCAAAATCCCATGACGTGTGATGTAGGGACTCATGCTCCAAAAACTAACGAGGTGGTTGACATGGCATTCTTCAGCCAAAATGTAGCATTTTACTACGATAACAATTATTCGTAAATATTATTTAAAATGAATGGATAATGAAAACCCATTGTTAAATGAATTATGAAATAAAAATGTGAAATGGTTCAGACTATGGCATGGGTTAAGGCAGGTATCATGGGTTGGGTATCACTAGGAATCTGATGGTTTATGTGGTTAATTAAGTAATAATTGATAAATGTTATAACTAATTATTTATGCATTTTAATTTATTATTTTTACAAATGAATATACTATTTTGATTGGATATTATTTTAGACACTTTTGGTGGTGTCCTGCTGAGTTGTACTCACACCCTACTCGGGTTTCTTGATCAGTACCTGAATAGACTTTATGTTTTCTATATAGTTTAAGGGAAAATTCCCTACATTAGATGGATGATTTTGGATGGATCATGGAAGATGGAAACAGATGTGTCTTGGGACCCTCATTGGATTTTTCAGTGTATTTACTTTTAGTTTTTCATTTTGACACTTGGAACAAACATGATCATGGTATGTATACTATTCAGTTTTGAATTTGTATTTTCTATTTAGGTTATCATGAGAAATTGGTGTTTTTGGTTATTGAGTATTTTTATATTCTAATTGTCATTATTTTCCATTGTTATTCTACTTTAATAAAGAGGGTATACTCTCCCCATGATCGATATTATACCCTCTCTTCTAGTCACTAGCCTTGGACATACGGGGATTCACACTTGAGGTCATGTGACTAACCGGATCGGGGCACCAGTGAGTGGTACCCATGTCGGGGCATAACATCATGAGATATTGGACTTCTATCCAATAACTACAATAATGAAAACAAGGAAATATTTCAAGAATTCATATTTACAAGGTGTTCTTAGACAAAAAAAACTTTATCATTTTTAAAATCCAGAAGATTAGAGGAATTTCATGTGCCTATTTTGGTGACTTCTTATGATATAATGGGAAGATGAGCTTCCTTAACTCTTATGTATTTCAACCACAATAAAGGTTTTTCAGTTAAGAATATCAAGTCAAAATGTAGTTTTGGTATTTTTAAAAATAAAGGAAATGTAAATCATGGTAAAATTGGTAGTTGGGATTTTTTTGATACTTTGGGATGTATAGAAATCATCCACAACTCAATCTGAAACACGGTGTGATAGGTATGACTCTAAGTGCTTCATTTTATTTAAAATTGGCATTAATTTTAGTAGAAAATGCATCTGACATACTCAAAAGAAAGAAAACATATTTCTAATTTTTTATACTTTAATATAAAAATCCATAATTCATTTGTGAGTTGTTGGAATTAGGCACACCTCTATCCAATACATGATGTGTGTGGTATAAATCAAAGTGTTTGTTATCATTTTAAAATTGACATTTTAGTTCAAAAAGTGTCACACATTAAAAACTAAGAAAACATACTTTGATATTATTGATAATTTAGGAAATCAATTCATAAATAATTTTTGAACTATAGGAATCAGTCTCATATAAAACCAATACATGATATGATCTGTATAAGTCAAATAGTGTGTTTCTAATTTAAAATGACATTTTAGTAAAAAAAATATTTAATAAAAAACAATCAAACACGTTCATATTGTTTTAAAACTTTAGGAAATTTCTTCATATGTCATTTGGGACATGTAGGAATCAGCCTCATGTAAATATGATACACGATGTTCTTGGTATGACTTAGAGTGACCGTTATCAGTTTAAAATCATAAATTTTGTTCAAAAAGTATCGATCATTAAAGTAAAAAAACATGCCCATATTTTCTTGTTAATTTAATAAAATGATTCATAAGTCATTTTTGACAAGTTGGAATCAATGTCACATCAAAAAAACACACGATGTGACTGGAATGAGTCAAAGTTAATGTTTTGAGTTTAAAATGACATTTTAATAAAAAACACATGCGACATACTCAAAATTGAGAAAACACTTTTGGATTGTTTTTATATTTTATAAAAAAGATCCATAAGTGATTTTAGATGTGTAGGGATCAATTAAACATCAATCTGACTCACAATGTGACCGGTATGACTCTAAGTGTGTATTTTTATTTAAAATTGACGTCAATTTTAGTAAAAATGAAAAGTAAACTACTCCAAACTAAGAAAACACATTAGTATTGTTTTGATACTTTAGTAAAAAAAAATATAAGTCATTTTTTATTTTTATGAATCCACCTCACCTTAATCTAATACACAATGTGCCCGGTATGACTCATTGTGTTTGTCATCACTTTAGAATCGATATTTTAGTTCAAAAAGTGTCACTCAGTGAAAACTAAGAAAACACCCTTGAATTGTATTGATAATTTAGGAAAATTATTTATAAGTCATTTTTGATGTGTTTTAATCAGTATCACATCAAACAGACACTCGGTGTGACTAGAATGGGTAAAAGAGCATGTTTTTAGTTTAAAATTATGTTTTAGTAAAAAATACAAGTAACGTACTCAAAACTGAGAAAACACATTTTAATTATTTTTATACTTTAGGAAAATATTAAATATGTAATTTAAGGTGTTTCTGAATCATCTTCACCTAAATCCGATGCATGGTGTGATCAGTATAACTCAAAGTGTGCCTTTTTATTTAAAATTAACATCAATTTTAGTAAAAAGGACAACTGGCCTACTCCAAACCAATCAAATGCATTCATATTATTTTGATAATTTAGTAAAATGATCCATAAGAAATTTTTTATATATATGAATTATACACATATCAATCCAATACATGATGTGCCCAGTATGACTCAATATTTCTATTGTCAGTTTAAAATAGGCATTTTAGTTCAAAAAGTATCACTCACTGAAAAAAGATCAAACACGCTCATATTGTCTTGATAATTTTGAGAAATGATTCATAATTAATTTTTGGAATTTAGGAATTAGTATCACATCAAATCCACATATCATGCGACTCATATGAATAAAAGTGCATGTTTCTAGTTTAAAATGAAATTTTTGTAAAATAGGCATGCGATGTATTCAAAACTAATAAAACACAATTGGATTATTTTGATACTTTAGTAAAATGATCCATAAGTCATTTGAAATGTGTAGAAATAAAATGAACCTCAATCCAATTCATTTTGTTCCCGTTTTGACTCCAATTACATATTTTCAATATATAAGTGTCATTTTAGTTTAAAACAAGCATCACATTGTCAAAACCAAGAAAAAAAGCCTAGATTATTTTCTCATCATTCTATCTTATATTGCTTAATTAATTTCCTTAACATTTTTATCTCATAATTATTTAGGTAATTTTCATAAAGATAATTCTTAAAGGTGAGCAATAAATGTTGTAACATGAAATATTCAACTGCAACTCAATCTGATACACAGTGTTCCTAGTATGACTAAAAATTAAGATTAAAATTAACACTTTATCTTAATTTATTTCTTTATATTATTACTAACATAAGAATTTTTTCTAATATAGGTGTTCTTTTTTTTCTCAAGAAAGGGTTAAGATTAAAAGACAAAGGAACATTGATGTCTTTGAATGTATATAATAATTTGTAATTATGTAATTGTATAAACCAATGTTTAAATATTCTATAATATAGTTTTTTTAATTTATTTGTGTTTTAAATTTTATTTCATTAAAATTCTATATTGGTTCTTGATTTTTCTGATTTTGTGGTGTTTTTTATGTTGGGGTGTGATGTTACAGAACACTGTAGCATTCCCCTTTATCAATGCTTATAGAATCATCAATAAAGATTTACTTTATCAATACTAAATAAATTCACTCATAAAGGACAACTTTATTAGTTCTTTTTTAGCACTAATAAAAGCCTATGGATTTTAATCTCACTCCAGTAGTCAGCGCTTCCCTATCACTGATAAATTCCATTTTTAGTATTGTTAAAGACTTGTTTTATAGTAATGGATACACAGTGTGATCAGTATGAATTGAAGTGTAAGTTTTTAGTTTTTAATTTACATTTTAGTTCAAAACACACATAACATACTCAAAAATGAGAAAATGAATTTATATTATTTTGTTACTTTAGAACAATGATCCATATATCATTTGTGATGTATAGGAATAAACTACTCCTCAATTCGATGCACTCTGTTTTCTGTATGACATAATGTGTGTGACTTCAGTTTAAAATTGAAATTTTATTTCAAAACACACATCACATACTCAAAACCTAACAAACACATTTGAATTGTTTTGATAATTTATGAAAATGATCCATATGTCATTTGTGATGTTTAGGAATTAGCAACTCCTCAATATGATACATGGTGTGCCCGGTATGATTCAAAGTGCATGTTATCTATTTAAAATTGACATTTTAGTTCAAAACATGTTTAACAATCTAAAAACAAAGAAAACAAAATCATATTGTCTTGATAAATTAGGAAAACGATTCGTAAGTCATTTGTGGCATGTAGGAATCAGTCACATGTCAAACTGACCCATGATATAACCAGAATAACTCAGCGTGTGTGTTTTCAGTTTAAATTGGCATTTTAATAAATAAAAGTAATGTACTAAAAACTCGGAAAACACATCCGGATTGTCTTGATACTTTAGTAAAATCCTCCATAAGTTATTTGTGACATATAGGTATCAACATCACATCGATCTAACATGTGGTGTGATCGATATGAATCAAAGTGTGTTTTTATTTAAAAATTAAATTTTAGTTGAAAACACAAGTCACAAACTCAAACCTAAGAACATGAGTATATTTCATCAAAAGTAATAATAATAATCATATAATATTAATGTGGTGTAAAAAATTTGTTATACATTAAATTATATTTTACTATTCATATGCCATTTTTGAGTAACCATACTCAAAAATGGTGTGATACATTAGAGATAGTCTTAGAGCTAATATAGGAAGATTTATCAGTGCTAGAATTATCGCTTATATAGAGTGACCCTTACGTATACCTTAGGAAATCGGAATAAACTCTTACGTATTTTGGTATTCACCCTTACATATTAACTTGAGAAAATATAAATATATTGCATTTGTAATAAAATAATATTTGTATTCACTACATGAAAAATATAATTGTATAAATGTTTTTCACAATATATTATCAATCATAAAATTGTAAAATTAAAAGTAATAAAATTAATAATTATATTTAAATAGACTTATAATTGTTAATATATAGATATGTTATTAGTATTAATTAATTATATATATCTATAAATTGTATTGTTTATAAAAAATATATAATTAATTATTAAAATTGTTTAAAAATTATTAATTATAATTAAAAAAATATTATTTATATAAATGAATAACCATTTTTTAAAATGTATCATTAATTATAGAAATGAATAATTATAATAAAAAAATTATTATACATACACAAAAAGATAAATCTCAAGGATAAAAATATCATAAGAATAATTAAAATATGTATCTATTATTAATTATATAAAAATAGTTAATAATTATATTTCAATGTGACTAATTTTACTTAAGAAATATTATTAATTATATAAATATGAAAATATTTTTAACCATATATAAATGTATAAATAAATATAAAATTATTTAAAAATACATTTAAATACATAGGATTTATAATAAATTTCTTATCGTATAATTTTTTATAATTTAAATTATATATATAATAATAATAATTAGTAAATTTATTTAATTTTAAAAAAAATTAAAAATTTTGTTAATTATTTAAATTAATAAATATTTCATATTATAAAAATTTATACTCATATTAAAAAATATCAACAATTATGTTTCAATTTATATATCATTGTTTTCGGTGTGTTATTAAGTTATATAAAATTTAATATCTTCTATATTTAAAATAATACTAAATTATTATTATTATTTAAAATATATACATATATTAATTGAATATGTAGTAATAAATTTTTTTTATCAAAACAAGTTGGGGTCACACACCTTTATTAAGTGAATAAACCGCTTTAAGAAAATATTTTTTATCGATTGCATTGAAAATATAAATGTATAGAATGTTTTCATAATATAATATTAATTATAAAAATATACAATTAAAAGTAAGAATTTTTATAATTTTATTTAAACAAATTCATAAATTATAATATATAGATACATTATTATTACTAATAAGATATGTATATATTGAATTGATTTAAAATAATTATTATTAATTATCAATTGCATTTAAAGATTATTATTTTTAATTAAAAAAATATTATATATATAAATGAATTAATATTTTTAAAAAAACTATCATTAATTATATAAATGTATAATTCTATTAAAATATAATTATATGTATATGTAAAAAATGATTTAAAATATAAATTACTGTTAAAATCAATTCAAAAATTAATTAATAGTTTTAATATTATAATAACATATTAAAGTAAGATTGCATTCGCCACCATAGAACATGATGTAAAGAAAGAAAATAAACATGTAAGTCACAATGCAACCCTCACCCCACCCAAGCCCAAACCACCTCACCACTAATGAGGGAGAATTATTATAATATATAAAAAAATTAATTATAAAATTTTTAAAATTCTAAATATAAGTTCATTTATAAATTCATTTAAATATTTGAAGTTTCATTTTTTCCAATAACACACAAACACACACACACACAGATATATATATATATATGATTGTCTTTATTTGCATATAAATACGACTGCACACATGTGTGCGTGTCTAAGGAACCCAAGGACGCGTTTGTGTGTCATAGGTGAAATCAACACATATGTTTGTATATCTAACTATATATAGTGCGTATAATATTAATTTTCATATAATTTCAAATTAAAATAAACTAGAATCAATTATTAATATACTAAAAATATTATATTGATTAATATTATTATATAAATAATAAAAATTACTAATTATATAATTTTACATAATATTAGTAGTCTCATAAAAATTAATAATTACAAATTGTATTTAAATATTATTAGTTATATTTTAGTAAATATTTTTAATTATATAAATGAATAAAAAAATTATAGTGAATAAAAATGTATAGTTATATTTATAAATATTATTATTATATTGTATTTAAATAGAAAATATTTTTAATAAATTTTTCTAATTATAATAGATATTAAATTTATGATTATTTTCATTTTAAAAATTAATCCTTTATTCTTAATATTTATATTATAATTACAAAAAAAAATTGCAGTTATATATATATAATTTCATTAATTACATTTGAATTTCAATACTTATTGGTTATTATAAATAATTAAATATATAAGAAAATAAAATTAATAATATGAAAACTCTCTATATAATTACTTTTTTATAATTGAAGTTAAAATTTCTAATTCATTTAATAAATTTTTTATAATAATTAATTATTTTTTTATGAGTTACTTTCATTTAATAATCATTTCCTCAATTGGAAGTCATCTCTTCCCAAAACAAAAAGAGGGAGACCCAAATTTTGTGTATATAGACCCACATAAACCTCACCCGATCAAACAACTAATCACTCCTGAGAAGCCCCTTTAGGTTGCATGCCATGTCTCTCTGGATCCCCCTCACAAACATCATTATCCTAGAACTATACCTAGTGTTGGATACCTCGCCCTTCCCATTAGCTCATCTCTATATGGCATCAAATGAATCTACACAGAGAGAAATAAAAGTGATCATTCATTAAACAAAGAACAAACAATTATATCAATAGTGTTTCGTGCATACATGATAAATGGAAGGATAGTCAAACATAAGATGATAATATGAAATGGAATGTATAGGGATATATAAATTTGTCTTTGAGTGGATCCACCTACGAATTGAAAGTAACAAAATTTTAGAAATTATAAAATTAACATATGATATTGGAATTAAAGTGTGTATTAAACATTTAAAGTACCTGCAAGAAAAAGGAACCATGTGAAATGAGTAAAATGGTAAATTAGAGACAAAATGAGGTATAAGTATATGGAATCATATCCAGGACCACGCCTATAATAAAAAACAACAACCTATTATCTCCTTCACCTCTATGCATGATGCCATGCACAACTCTCTACACGGATGTGAAAGACAGGTCAAGTCCCAACTATACCACCCAACACCCTAAAGATCTCCAAGTAGAGGTAGGTGTATCATATTAACATATGATCTAGAGTGATCTATAAATAATTTACCTATAATCAATCACAAAATGTACACTTCTTCATATCTCTACAATGTCACCTCACCCACATCTAGATCAATGGGGCTGAAATGTGTGTCTATCCAGGGCATCTGTAACCTACCACCTCTAAGGGTCACTAGCACATCTCGTAATGGTATGTCTAAATATCTGTGTAAAATTTAATCTCAGCTATATGCCATCAAACCTATAAAAACATCCCCATAGATAGGAAGACTCAATAATATAGATATATCCTATAATGTATTCATCATCTCCCACTAAGGCATATGAAATGTAAGTGTCTCTGGTCTCCATTGCTCAACCAAATCAAAAATGAGTTAACCGTTAATGGGTATATATCAACACATTCTCAACCCATAGAACCTAAACTGACACAAATAAGGGACGATAGGCTCTGGTGGGATCTCATGGTGAATTTGATGGGCCCTATATACTTTTAGTGTCTCTTCTTCACCACTATCCCATAAATGTTGTGATATGTGCTCACTCTATGTGGTAAGAATAGATGTATCCTTTGGGCCTGGTTGTAGTTCTGTAGATTCCATCTAGGTAAATGGATAAAAAAATGCTAAACATATAAATTTTTAAATAATATATATGTTGAGTGGATGAAAAATTAATATAAATACATTCTTTATCTAATAATCCTTTATACATGGAATGAAAAAAATCAACTCATAGTAAAAATAATCCATGAGGGTGTGATAATGAACCCTTAATGTAATAATTTTGAGGACACTTTCTATGATTATTCCCATATTCCCTACACTTGCCACATCATTTTCAAATCCCTTTATCCCAAGGCCAATCCATTTCCTTCCTCATTCATATTGATTGTATGTGAACTCTTCCTCGCAACTATGATGGATTTAGAACAATAATTGGAAGAATTATAAGGGAATATAATATTGATATATCTCTAATTGGGATCCACCCTATGTACTAGAAATTCTAAAATATGTTGAATTCTATACACTAGGTCAACATAACTCTCCCATGAGAGGTTAATATGAGCACATGTTTTAAGTATATGCAAGAAATTCATTTTTTATGCTTGGAAGTAACCACATTCACAAGTGTGGTTCTCAAGAATAATGGTTATCAATTGATGAAAAACACTATTCAGTGGATCTTGAACTTCTTCAACATTAACCAGACATCCCATCCTATGAAAATGGTACACCTGGTATGATATGGCACAAGTTTTATTAACCTAAAGTGCCTTTCTAAAACTTTTCACGTATCAATGACCCTAAATTACTTCTTTCTCCACATATTTTGATCTTTCAACAATGTTTTTGACATATCTGCAAAATATTTGAGAAAATATACCCATGATTGGTAATTTTATAACCCCATTTAAGACTCCTTTATGAATTCAAAAATTCTTGTAGTCATGTGACCATATATCTCCCCCTCATCAAATTCCAACAACCATTTTTTATTTGGTATGTGCATCATGTACTTATAGAAATCCTCATTTATTCCTTTTACTTCTTCCATTCTTTTAAGGAAAACTTGGTTTTATGTTTCATATGTTGTAAAGTCATGTAATAAACATTTAAAAATATCCAATTGATATAAAATAATCATAAGTACCAGATGCGTAGAAAATGTAATCCAATAACTAATTTGATTACTTCTTTTTTCACATTATCATCGTGAAATTTTGTTTTCACATTGATAGCTATATGTATCATGATGTATTGATGGTATGCATTGGGGGTATCTAACTAATATCATTGATATTCATTGCTTCTTTTATAGCATTATGATGATATGAAATATGGAATTTCCCCTACCTATTATTGGCATGAACATGTGAAAAATATAGAAACTAACTCCATGGGTCCAGATTCTCCTTCTCTACTATTGAAAATTTCAGTGGAACCAGACATATATTTCCATCATGAGTGGAAGTAATCAAGATAACCCCATTATAATATCCAAAAATAAAAGTGTCATCCATTTGTATAAATTATTAGTGGTGATGGAATTTTGTGATTCATGGAAGGGATGCCAAGAATATCTGATTAAATTGGAATATGTCTGCAAAGGTGTGATTGTTTACTAAATGATCCACTATTTAAAATTGATAAACAACATGAATTGTTTGAACTAATAACTTGATCCAATAAGGAAAAACTTTAAATGATGTTTCCCAATTTCAATAAACCTTCTCAATAGCTTTATTCTTTGAAATACACACCTTATTGTATGATATTTTATATCCATACTCACTCTCCATGCATTCCTATATTAATTCGACGCGAACATCCTTATCAACTCTAATCATACCAATAATAAAAGAACATATGAATGTCAATTCATGGTGTCTATGATATTGAGTTATACTTGGATTCAAACAAGTGTGTGGACCTATTTTTTTTAATTTTCCAACAAGTAGAATTTCTAACAAGGTTATATCACAATCACATCTTGCATATATAACTAAACTATTGATTTTCTGTATAAAATATCAATCTTGTAGACTTATATAAAAGATAATTGTAATGTATATTCACATCGTAATACTTTATAACTATTTTTAATTCCTCTTTTCTCTCAAATTGTCTTCCAATAGATAATTCATCATCAATCCTTCCAAAATTTATTTTTTTGTAAAATATCTAGGAACTCAGTTATTGGTATCACTACATTACAATCAAACTCAAGTAGCACTGGTGTAATATCATGTGATGTTCGCACTATCCATGCATTTTCATTTTAGGATAATTTCCTAAAATCAAATCCTTTTCTCTATCTCATACTTACTCATCCTTAAAATGAAATTCACCAGCATCATTGATCACTCCCATATATAGATCAGCTACAATAATAGATTTTCTAGGAACATCTACAAATACTATCATCTGAAAGCTCTTATATTTTCTACATGCATTTTGTTCACCTGATATACCTTGAACAATTGAATAATATGTTAAAATATACCCCTCCAAAAATCCACCATATTCAAATATCTTTTGTATGATTTGAGTGGTATCTTAATGTGTACTGACATCGATATAAAATTACATCACACTAATACTTCCATGTTTTCGATATATATCATAATCAAGCCTCAAATCTTCATCATTGACCAAATTATGGTTCATATAATATATATTATCCTGATCTTGAGTAAATATATAAACAAAAGTGTAGGATCGAAATATAATATGAGATGCTCAATATACAAGAGGGGGGGTGAATTGTATACTTTAAAAATTCCTTTGGAACTTTTAAAGTTAGAAAAGGAAAGAACTAAGTTTAACAAAGTTAAACTAAGTAAATTCACAACACCTCTAACACCGAACTGTACTTGGAAAATGATTCCAAAAGTAGGTTCCGGAAATATGGTTCCGGAAATGGAAACTTAACAAAAGTTACAGTATGAGATTCTATCTTAAAGCGTATAGAATATAAACTAATCAGAGTAAGTAAGGAAGTATAAGAAAGTTATACTTTCCTTAAGATACAAATTGCAGCGGAATAAAGACAAGTAGTAAAACTACTAGTAACAAGATAATAGTCTTTTAACCCAAAGAGAAGGGTATCCAACAACCTTGAATAAAGGTCCCTTGATTTATACTTTCAAGCAAGTCTGTCTTACCCACACCAGGGTAAGCCCTCGATACGAAGATCGGTGTCTCTGTCTTGCTATCCCCGCAAGCCCTCAACTTCAAGGTAGTTGGCAACCTCTGTCTTTCTCAGCAAGAAAGCCCTCGATCTTTAAGGTAGTCGGCACCTCTGTCTTTCTCAGCAAGAAAGCCCTCGATCTTTAAGGTAGTCGGCACCTCTGTCTTCCTATCCCCGGAAGCCCTCGAATGTAATCACCAACATTCGGAGTCGCACGAAGCTTTGAGAGTTAATAAGAGACTCTCTCTCTAGAAATCACTTCAACAGCATGTAGGCACAAAACTCAGTTGTTTTTTCAACAGCACCGAGCTCTTTCAAATGAGCTCCTATTTATAGGTAAGGTTGGCTCCTTCTCCAACGGTCATATTTTCCTTAAAGTTCGGAGGGACCTGTACACGTGTCACTTAGACAACGGTTAGTTTATAACAAAATGGACGACATCGTTTTATAACAAAACAAGTGTAACAGAATGTACGACATCGTTTTAAAATCTAACATAAAGGTTCGGAATAGAAACTTCGGAGTGAAGGTTCGGAGTGAATAAATTCAGAGTGTATAAAACAATGATAATTAGATTCTGTTTAATAGGAGAATTCGGAATGAGAATTCGGAGTAGGAATTCGGAATAGGAATTCGTCATCAGAAATCGTAATGAGAATTCGTCATCAGAATTCGTAATGAGAATTCGGAATGAGATTTCTTCATTAGAATTCGTAATGAGAATTCTTCATTGGAATTCGTAATGGGAATTCTTCATTGGAATCCGTAATGAGAATTCTTCTTCAGAATTCGTAATGAGAATTTGGAATGGGATTTCTTCATTAGAATTCGTAATGAGAATTCTTCATTGGAATTCGTAATGGGAATTCTTCATTGGAATTCGTAATGAGAATTCTTCTTCAGAATTCGTAATGAGAATTCGGAATGGGATTTCTTCATTAGAATTCGTAATGATAATTCTTCTTCAGAATTCGTATCCTGAATCTGGAATAGAACTTAGTCAGAGTTCATATCCGGAATTCGGAATGAAACTTCCTTATAGTTCGTGTCCAGAATCTGAACCCTAAAACATAATGCTTTTATATCAAAGTTTTAATGACTCCGAGAAAATGAATCTGAAACTTATACTTAAGAAAAATATGGATGAAAATATGATAAGGATAATTTTTCTTATAAAAGTGATTTTCCTTAAGGAAGCAATTTTCCTTATAAAAGCAATTTTTCTTAAGAAAGCATTTTTCCTTATAAAAGAGATTTTCCTTAAGAAAGCATTTTTCCTTAAAGATAAGGTGTTTGTGATTTTCAAAACAAGAAGGAATGGAAAAGTCATAAGGAAAACCTTATTGACTCAACAATCTCCCCCTTTTTGGAAAGCACAAACATCCTTACGAAAAAGCTATTCTAAGAAGAAAGAAACACATTAAAGCTTATCTCCCTTGGTTTAAGAATATAGATGAATACGACTAACTCCCCCTTAGGCTTTGAAACTCTAAGGATCGTATTCATATTTCCGGAGTGATGTTTCATAAGAAGGTCTTCTTTAAGAAAAAAACTCCCCCTTAAACAAACTCTTATTAGAGTTCTTTTTCCTTGGGTATTTTTCTTTCTCCCCCTTTGATAAACTCTTATTAGAGTTCCTCTTTTTCTTAAGGATCTTTTCCTTCTCCCCCTTTGTGATTTTCAAAAAGAATTGGAGGGAATGGAAAAAAACTTAACAAAATACCTGAGACATTAGTACAAACGAAACAACAAACACAATTCTCATTATATTTGAAATGTCAGCAACAAAAAACAGATTACAACAAAAAGATCAGATTGGTCATTTCGGATCTTTCTCCTTCGACATTAGTCCCTTAAGAATCGTCTTGATCTTCTTTAAGTCTTTGTGATCTTCCTCTGCTTGCTTCTCTAAGACGACTATTCTTGCTGACTGAGCTTCAATTATTTCTTCCTGAGCCTTCAACTTTTCTTCCTGAACTTTCATCTTCTCTTCCTGAGCCTTCATCCTTTCTTCAAACTCGATCCGATAATCCCTTTCATATTTCCAACTTTGATTAACGGAATTGAGCTTTCCATTCAGATCTCTCACTTCCTGAATCCGAAAGTTCTTTTCCTCTGTCAATTTCTCTTCGAATGATGCAGTCAGCTCATTAATCTTCTTGTCCTCGGTTTCAAATGCATCCTTAACATTATCCTGAAACTCATCAATCAACCTCATCTCTTCCACAGTTTTCTTAGACCATCTTGTCATCCTTTTGCAAGATCTTTTATGAGCTTCGTAACCAACAAAGAATGTTTTGAACTGAGCTTCAATCTCAACACACTTATCCATAACCATCGATACGGAGTCGGTTTTCTGATTCAACGCATGTTGGAGCATCTGGCATCGTGAATCAATGCTTGAGAAGGTTGGAATGGTTCCCACCAACTTCTTCAAAGACTGGACAACAAAATCATGCCCCAACGATGATGACTCCGAATCTGAAATCTTGCTAGGAGAATTTTCTTCCTCAATAAGCTTTAACTTCCTCTTCGAAGAACTACCAGCTTCCTTCCTCATCTTCTTTTCTGAACTCGGGGTATCAGCAAGAATTTGTTTCCCCTTATCTTTTTCCGGAATAGAAACTTGTTCCGGAGATTTCTTCTCGCTATCAGAGACTTGAACAATATAATCTTCCTCATCAGCAACTTCTATATTTTCCTTCTGAGCAACATCAAGTAAAAGATGTTCTTCTTCTCTCAGACAAGAAACTTCTTCTTCACCTTTCTCTTCTTCCATAGTCGGAGTAACAAGCTTTGAAGATTGAGCTTCAGATGTTCGGAGCGACAAGTGTTCCGAAGGAGTTCCCTTGTATTCATATACTTGTTTGAGCACATCTCCTGTCTCACCACTTCCTTCAGCAGCTTCTTCAACTTGTTCCACTTGCTCTTCTACCTCAGTATTCGTAGCAACAGCCTCTTCCGGAGAAGCAAGATTTCTTCCTGGAGTCTCAGGTAGAGATTCCAGAGAGAAAGATCTCGGAACGGGAATGGTTGCTGAAACCATTTCGTTGAACTTTAACAATGCTTGCACAGCCTCGGCTTCTGACATTTTCTTCTTCAGTTTCTTCTCCTTTGCTTGTTTCTCGAGTTCATCAGTAGCCTTCTCTTTCAGAGCTTTAGCCTCTGCAGGATCCAATACGAACTGCGGATCCCCTTCTTTCCTCTTCTCTTTGTCAGCTCTCCACTTCGCTGCAACCTCATCAGTATAGGATTTTTTTTTCTTAGGCTTAGGAGGTGCGGAGTGGACTTCCTTAGACTTAGGTTCCTCGGCTTCGACTACCACTTCTTTCAGTTTTCTCTTCCTTACTGGCTTGGATGATTCCGGATCAGCAGATTTCGGAGTCACTTCTACTTGAGGAGGCAGATCAATGAACTTCCCAGACTTCTTGTCAAAAGCTATATTCATCCTTTTAAGAGTGGCATCACTGAGCAACATGATCTTGCAAACTTTCGGCTTAGAACTGCAAGCTACCTTGAAAGATTCTAGGCACCAAACTATGAGCTTTGACAATATTGCCGGGTACATTACGATCTGAGCTCTTAGATTCCCCTTCTTCAAATTTTCAATGTTAAGAAGAATATGCTTCATCAAGTTGAACTTTCTTAGATTTATCAGGAAATCTAAGATATATATCTCACTCTTCTTCAGGATATCCTTATCTCCTTTTCTCGGTACGATAAGCCCTTGTACCCATAACTCCAGCATCTGGAAGTTTGTAGATAGGCTTGCAATCTTCGGAGCCTTGTCATCATCCAATCCTAGAATTTCTAATGCCTTTTCCTTGTTGAAACTACCCAAAGAGTCTGGCAATACGTGGGAAATAAACTCAGCTTCACCTTCATAAGATAACCCTACCAAGCTTGCAGCCTTGGTGTAAGAAAGCTTATATGTCTTTCCATACGATTTGAAAGAAAAATTTTCTCTATTATCTTCCTTGAAGAAAACAACTGACTCATAAAACTTGACAAGCAAGTCAGAGTAGACTTCATCTTGGTTGCCGGTTTTTGATACCGCAACATCTTCCCAGCCATTCAGCTTGATATTCTTTGAAATAATAGAATCGTAGTTGCTGAAGAAAGTTGGATGAACTAACCTCTCTCTGTAGACTAACCACTGAGAAATAGGCTTGGTTGAAGACATTTCTTGAGAAGCTAACTCTACAGACATTCGGATCTGAAGTCTCTGAGAAGTTCGGAATCGAGAAGACTGAAGTTCGGAATGGCCTTAAATCAGAGAGTCAGAGCTTCAGCACGCAAAAGCTTGAAATCGATGTGGGACTCAAAAATAGGGTCCCCTTTATATAGGCAATGGGATGACGGTTCAACTTCCTCGGTTGATCTAACGGTTTAGAATGATCTGAGATCAAATCTGACGGTTGAGAACTTGAATCCGATCTTTTTGAGGTTTTTATTAAAGTAAAGAATTAAGAAATCCAAAAACCGAAAACAAACTATAAGAAATTGCCAGCAAGTTAAATATGATTACGAAAACTTTAGTAAGGAAAACATACCTTTCGGATTAGCTTAGGAAAGTTATTCGTAATGGGTAATATAAAGACGACTACGAAAAACTCAATACGAAAAACTAAATATGAAAAAATCAATACGAAAAACAAATCTTGGTACGAAAATCTGGTTATGAAAGTCCCAGTACGAAAGTTGTCCATTCCTTCTTGTTTTGAAAATCACAAACACCTTATCTTTAAGGAAAAATGCTTTCTTAAGGAAAATCGCTTTTATAAGGAAAAATGCTTTCTTAAGAAAAATTGCTTTTATAAGGAAAATTGATTCCTTAAGGAAAATCACTTTTATAAGAAAAATTATCCTTATCATATTTTCATCCATATTTTTCTTAAGTATAAGTTTCGGATTCATTTTCTCAGAGTCATTAAAACTTTGATATAAAAGCATTCTGTTTTAGGGTTCAGATTCTGGACAAGAACTATAAGGAAGTTTCATTCCGAATTCCGGATATGAACTCTGACTAAGTTCTATTCCAGATTCAGGATACGAATTCTGAAGAAGAATTCTCATTACGAATTCTAATGAAGAAATCCCATTCCGAATTCTCATTACGAATTCTGAAGAAGAATTCTCATTACGAATTCCAATGAAGAATTCCCATTACGAATTCCAATGAAGAATTCTCATTACGAATTCTAATGAAGAAATCCCATTCCAAATTCTCATTACGAATTCTGAAGAAGAATTCTCATTACGAATTCCAATGAAGAATTCCCATTACGAATTCCAATGAAGAATTCTCATTACGAATTCTAATGAAGAAATCTCATTCCGAATTCTCATTACGAATTCTGATGACGAATTCTCATTACGATTTCTGATGACGAATTCCTATTCCGAATTCCTACTCCGAATTCTCATTCCGAATTCTCCTATTAAACAGAATCTGATTATCATTGTTTTATACACTCTGAATTTATTCACTCCGAACCTTCACTCCGAAGTTTCTATTCCGAACCTTTATGTTAGATTTTAGAACGATGTCGTACATTCTGTTACACTTGTTTTGTTATAAAACGATGTCGCCCATTTTGTTATAAACTAACCGTTGTCTAAGTGACACGTGTACAGGTCCCTCCGAACTTTAAGGAAAATATGACCATTGAAGAAGGAGCCGACCTTACCTATAAATAGGAGCCCATTTGAAAGAGCTCAGTGCTGTTGGAAAAACAACTGAGTTTTGTGCCTACATGCTGTTGAAGTGATTTCTAGAGAGAGAGTCTCTTATTAACTCTCAAAGCTTCGTGCGACTCCGAATGTTGGTGATTACATTCGAGGGCTTCTGGGGGATAGGAAGACAGAGGTGCCGACTACCTTAAAGATCGAGGGCTTTCTTGCTAAGAAAGACAGAGGTTGCCAACTACCTTGAAGTTGAGGGCTTGCGGGGATAGCAAGACAGAGACACTGATCTTCGTATCGAGGGCTTACCCTGGTGTGGGTAAGACAGACTTTCTTGAAAGTATAAATCAAGGGACCTTTATCCAAGGTTGTTGGATACCCTTCTCTTTGGGTTAAAAGACTATTATCTTGTTACTAGTAGTTTTACTACTTGTCTTTATTCCGCTGCAATTTGTATCTTAAGGAAAGTATAACTTTTTTATACTTCCTTACTTACTCTGATTAGTTTATATTCTATACGCTTTAAGATAGAATCTCATACTTTAACTTTTGTTAAGTTTCCATTTCCGGAACCATATTTCCGGAACCTACTTTTGGAATCATTTTCCAAGTACAGTTCGGTGTTAGAGGTGTTGTGAATTTACTTAGTTTAACTTTGTTAAACTTAGTTCTTTCCTTTTCTAACTTTAAAGGTTCCAAAGGAATTTTTAAAGTATACAATTCACCCCCCCTCTTGTATATTGAGCATCTCATATTATATTTCGATCCTACAAAAAGATGATATACACTGATTCCCAACAAGATTCAATGGTTCATGAATTTTACTATTCACCACATTCATCATATCACATTTAATAAGATTTACTGATCTTGAAGGGACACCAATATATGATATCCCATTCTCATCACCTATTATTTCACATCTATGATATATAAAAATAATCAACTATTTGACCATATTTCTAAAACTTTTATTTGAAATTAAATTTTAGGTTAAATATATACACCAACATTTCTTCAAATAAATCTAAAACCATCAAAATTTAATTATTATTATTTCAATTACAATTCATCTAATCAGAATGATATATTAATATATTAATTATAAATAAATAATATTTTATTTAAAATTTAATAATATATTAATATATATATATATGTTTATTTTATACAATGAAATAATATATATATATACACTACACAGTGCAATATTATTGAATTGAAAGATAATTAAATATAAAAGAAATACTAATTATTATTTAAATTAAAATTAAAATTCAATATCATTTTTAAAAATATTTAATTTATTAATTTTATATTTTTTTTATCAATCGACATTAACTACAAAACATTTAATTTAGGGAACATAATATACTCACTTAATATTAACTTAATAATTAATTTATATTTTTTACAATGCAATAATATATTATTTTCAAAACTACCAATTAATTGAAAAATAATATATTTTATATTGTTGAAGATGAAATACACATGTCACTGTAGTGGTCGAGGATGGTACAACTGGTTCAAAGTGAAACTGTTCCAAAACAGCCTAAAAATCCATCTAAGGGGTTGGATTTGTGAAGACCCCTCCACCACGAATGGGTGTGACTCGTGGAGGTCCTAACTACATGAAGGTTTAATATTAAGCTCCACATAGCATAAATCCTGATTTGTGTAGGCCCATTTCGCGATCACGTGGAGGGTTGATAGTAACCTTCGCATAGCATTATTTGGGGTCATGGAGCCCCATCCATTCAAAAAGCCCATAAAGCTTTGAAAAAGGCTTCATCTATGAGAAACCAAAACCACCAGATCTTTTGGGCTTATTAATACCCCATTAATTCCAAATTTCAATGGGATATAGCCATTTTTCTTCTGAGAAAATCTCTAAGTTAATGATACTCCTAAGATCCATGAGTGAAAGAGAAGATATTTCTCCCAAGTTATCTATCCTTCAAAAATAGTCTCTCATGGGTTATTTATAACCTTATACCATAGTGGAGATTATTTTAATGAAGTTCCATGGACTGTGTGGAAGTAGAAATTCATTTTTCCACATCTGGGGTTTCATGAGGCACTTATCCTTAATGAAATTAACCTCATGGGAACAAAGACTTTACCCCAAGGTAGGGTCACTCAATTTCATGAAGAATACTCCTTCACAAGACAACTGACCTCCGTGAAGCCCCATTATTTGTGAAGCACCTCATTAAATACTCTTCATGATACATCCTCTCAACTAATAACCTTTCATGAAATTTGAGTGCCCATGGGCCCCATACTAAATCAGGACCGGTTCAGTTGTACCCCGAGTCCTTGTTTGGTTAGTTCCAACCACTCTTGTGTCTGTCCACTTCACTCCAAGTGTGGTCTGGGGCTCCATTCAACAATTTTCTTCTGATAATAGGTTCCCTAATGTCTATAAATTATAATAATAGGTACACTAATGAAAATCCTCCTAATGGCCACTCCTCCATGATAGTGCCGACACCAAGTTCTCCCTAGAGGCACATGAGCGGTGGTCACGTAATCCCTAGAGGTGGAATCTTAAAGGGAAACTAATCACATTTATTGGTTGAGGGTACTTATGCCAGATCTTTCTCCCACCTTGAAATGGTACACCTTGAGGATTGATCCCTCCCACGTCCTAGTTGTATGACATAAGGTCCTAGTCGTATGACATTAAACTGTACGACAATGTCCTCAACATGTGACATAAAATTGCAACATTAACCTATCTAATGAGCACAAGATGAACCATGTATGACTCGCATGGTATGACCCCACACCCTTACCCTGTGTGATAAATACAGGATTCCCCATGTATGACCATCATGGGATGCCACCTCCCCCCCCCCCCCACCCACTATGGGATGAAACTCTACCCTTGGGGATAAAACTCCCACACATAGGAAGCTTCTATGTTTAAGTCCCGCACCATCCTTCCTCATTAGGGGATGAGATTACCATAATAGGAAACTTCCATGTGTAAGCCACAAATTGAAATCTCCCTAGGTGGGACAAAACCCCCACTTTCTATAGCTTCTACAGGTAATCCCCACACCATCCCCCATCGATGCTCCTTCCATGACACAAGCATCCTTACCACACAACGTTAAACTACATGGACCGATTCTATCACACGACCTTAAACTATGTAATTGTACTACGTGGGTTTTTATCCCCATATCCTAAATATGGTATGTATTATGACTCCCTAAGTTTCAACCCCAACATCATCCCAAGTGTGAAATCTTCCCTCCAAGGGATAAACCACAACAATTTTTATCAATAGGACATTCTTATCCATCTCCACAATATGTTAAACTTGTGCCTCAATCCATCTTAACAGGATTTTCTAATCCATAATCCCTGTGTGAAATATTCCCTCCTAGGGACACACCTCAATGATTCATCTCAATAGGACATTCTGATCTATCTCTCCAAGATGTTAATCTCATTCCTCTAACTATCTCAATAGGTCATTCTAATACATCTCCACAAGTCATTAAACTATTGACTTAAAATATATCGATAGGATGCTATGATATATCCCTAAAATATGTTAAACTTGTGCCCAAACTATCCCTACAAGACTTTAAACCCATTTTGGTCTCCACAAGACATTAAATTCATGCCCTGATCTAGAATCTACACCCCATGAAATAAAAAATGGGATACATGAGTTAAAAATACTTGGAATACCTATGAACCTATAATCAATTACCTCATGACCAACACATGATTCTATGGGTTCCAATCCTAAGATTCTTCATATAAGATTCCCTCCAAAAGAGGAAGAATTTACACGTACCCATTATACCCAATGTCCTCACATGCTTGGATGTACTCATTGTGACTACTCACCTTGACCGAAGGTTGTTTCCCTATCATGACATAATCATCATAATTAAAAAATGTACACATTGATAATGAATAGGGAATTAGTTCCATAAAGATGACTTAATCTATAAGAGAGACCTAGACTAGGTGATGAGCTTAAATGATGAATCTATGGAAGGAGGAACCAATATCACATCATCCGGTTTAGGTCAACTAGTATAACTTACTAATAAAATTGATGAAAGTCACCCAACTTTATAAAGATAGAATGAGGGGCAACATAAGAAGTGTCTTATGTACTAGTATCCCTAACTAAAGTGTTAGAAAAATAAAATAGTCAACCTGATGTGAAACAATTTTCCTCAAACATGGGGACTAGTATCATTCAAGGAATCAATAAAATTACATGTCACTAGATTTAAAAATTCGATGTCAGGTCCTACCAAAAAAATAGTTTTCCTAACATGAAACTAACCTATGAATTAGGGATATTAACATTGAGAATCATGGGTCTCTAACATCATCAATTTAGACCCTTCTCCACTCTAGTATGTTTGGACAATGTTGGGGATTGGGAATCACATTTTTTGTACTTTTATTGATGATTGAATCTATATGTATTATAGAATCAGTCCTTAGGAATCTAGAAACATATCACTCATATGAACTAGGGTAGAAGGGACCTTGATGTGGTGATCCATCATAACTATACATCTATAATGGATTCAACTTCATCTTCAGATTCTATCCACTGATACCCTATCTCACCCTCTAAGGTCATCTAGAGGAGGTTGATCGATACCCTGGTGTGCCGATATGAGTGAGAGGGGGTCATTACTGCTAGGAATATGTCCCACCGGGACCTAGATTCATTGACACCTTATCTACACCACCACCCTCAATGGAAACATAGAGAGAAACCACCCCTTTAAAATAATGAACTTCTTGGGAGTCTCACCACAGATAACATATATTACTCACTCCCATATGTCAAGGAGCTAGGAGATGTTTGAGTCATGCCTATAGAAACTGCCAATTGAGAGATGGCTAGGAGGTCTCCCACCAGACCTCATCAACGCTAGCACCAATTGATCCCATAGGCCAAAGAATGGGTCGATTTCACCCCCACTCTATTGGCCCTAGTCTAGAGCAATCGACATCAACATCAGGGGAAGGCCCAAGACACTTCCTGACATGGGGCATCTCCTAAATCTCTTGTATACCCTACCACAACCAGAGTATCCTTCCAGATCCCTGCAATAGGTGAACAAGTATCCATCTTTTCCTGATTGGGATCAAGACCCTTACTACCTCACAGGTAAGATGGTTTGACTCTCCTAGTATTTAGCCCCACCAAAATTCATTACAGTCCATCCTGTGAAATGTAGAATCATTGTAGTAGTCCTTTCTACACCACAACCAGCCAGTAATTTGGTCCTTCTCATGATCTCACTATTCAACATGGAGGTCCTCCCCATGTTCCCACCAATCGGTGTATAGGACCTCCTCACACCACCACCAGTCAGCACATAGGTCCTTGTTGTGCCACTACTAACCTACATGGAGGTCCTCACCATTCCATCAACAACCATTACAGAGGCCCTCCCCATATCTCCATCAACCATCATCGAGGTCCTCCCCATCCTATCACTGATAAAAGTGGAGGTCCTCACAGCACTACCACTAACTATCACAGAAGTACTTGTGTTCCAAAGACATACCTTTCCCTAAAGAACCATCTCGAGTAAGAGGGAGAACACCTTCCTTCATAGTTGTAACCCTTGGAAACACCATGTCTTTTTTGACCTCTCTGATTATGAGGCAATAGATGAATTGATGATAGTAAATTCACCCCAGCGTTTAGATTCTAGGGAAGAAGCCTGATGATTAAGACATAACATTCTATAATCCAATGTCCACAGGATCCACATATACCTCCATAGATACCTATAGATGGAGGATGTTCTAGCCCCCTTCCAGGGCCTTGTAGTACAATTGTATCCTTCACCACTAGTTTCCCTCCTCTCTACCTCTATATAGAAATTTGGAGAGATGTGAGGGGCTGGGATGATGCCCTAAAATGGTCATAATTCCACTTAACTAAATATGGACACTGCCACTCTCTCTCATGATGTTGTGGTGAGAACCCTATCCTATATGGACATTGTCCTGAAGCTGGCCTCGCCCCCAAGAGATGTACTGAAATGTAGTGACCATTTGACCTACATAAAACTCCATCATCTAGTATAGTAGTATCATAGTAGGTTTATATCAGTGTGGCTACCCATATCTTAGATTATAGAAATTGGAGCTTGGGGAAACAAAGAGCAGGACCCTTCCTCTAAGAAAGAGGGAATGTGGGAGGTTCTAGTCACTAACCAGCTATCAGTGGTGTTCTAGACACCTATGGCTATAGAATTTGATATTCCATTGACCCTTATAGAGGACTAGGTAGTGGTTTTACCCTAGATTATTTGGGTGATAATTCACTACCTATATGATAGTTAGTTAGCCACTCAAGAAGGCATGATCGCGTCAATGCCATAGACCAATAGGGGAGAAAGGATGTGATTATAGTGATCCTAGTAGATCATCACATTTAGGCCTATGGATACCACCATACCCTTTAAAAACCTATATCGATAGCCTAATATTACACCAAAAAGATATGGAAGAATCATCTCTACATGTACATATTAGAGGTTGGTGGTAGTATGCTACTCTCCATTTTAGCCCTATCTTATAATAGTCTAGCCTATCCATTAATAATGGAAGTTACCCTCTGATAACTACTATAGTGAATATAGTTGTCACTTACATTCCATAGGATTAGAAGAATAATACCACTAACACAAGGCATGACATAGAAAATCCTCCTCATGGGGCAACAAGGTATCAGGAAAACCCTCTAGCAGACATCCTCACTCATCAGCATAGTTAGGCACTCCGACTCAGAAGTACCTAAAATGAGGCATTTTGGCTACCCGTCATCATCTCAATAAGGGATAGGTACATATAGAACCTTCCAAATTATTTGAGGTTGCACTAAAAGAAGATCCAAAACCCACGATAGATGCCTTTATCCAACAGTTTTATGAATAAAAAATATTCACTGTCGACCTCTTTGATGAGTAGTTCCCAGATTATGGAAATTCCCTAAGGGACCTCATCTCTCTTATAGTAGAGCATTTATTCCTCCTTGGTTAGATACCCCCATTTGAGCTTGGTATCCCTATGAATCTAGTCAGTGTAGAAGTCATGGGATATGCAAAGCTACAAAGGTATGAGTAATTGACCCCGCCCAAGTAGCATGATTACTTGCCTCAAGATCAAGGTTGTATTGCTCCCCAATTTGATGATCTTGTCAATGAATTGGTATCTAGAGAACCTTTACAAGATTAATTGATATCTTCTCTCATTTCTCTCCTAAAATCTCTAGAAATAGAATGGTGGAAATATTGTCTAATGGAAAGTTTTACCTGGCATGGATGGACAATGTATGACCACCCCTAGTGTTTGTAAATACTAGTTTAACCACGTCCAATGGGATTTGTGACCTTATGTAATATTTGAACCACTTTACTTCAATGTGTGGACCTGTTTTGGTGACCCCAAAATAGCAAGAGGCTACCAAGCTCTGATTCTTTTTTCAAGAACTAAAAAGAACTATGTTTTTCTAGTACTTCTTGATTCTAATATGGTCTATTTCTAGTTGGGAGGATATTTAATGATAGTTATTATACTATTTATTCTTTATCACATTCAGGAAAATTATATCAAACCTATTCATGTGAAAATATAGGTTTTATGAGTGAGTCGCAGACTCTCTCACCTAGTGGAAATGCTTCATGTATTCACTCGGTGTGACACTACCCCTAGAATAACTCCTTACAGTGTTTTTGGGGAATTTTAAGAGTGAGATGGTCCCTACCCTCATCACTCGAAACTACCTAGTTGGTTTATAGGTGTTCTTTGAAAAGTATCAATGTCTGGAGGAATCCTTGTTGCATACTAGGAAACAGTCATTCTCTTTTCCCCTTCTAAGTCCCATGAGAAGACCTGTAAAACCAGAGACTACCACTGTTGTGCATGCATAGGTTCCTAATCCAGTACACCTATTGGACCCTTTTATAGAAGATCCTCACAAATTGTAACCCTACCAAGTGCAGCCTCACCCAGCACATAACCGCCATTCACCACCTCACCAAGAAAAGCTGCCTAGAAGAGAAAATGTAGCTCCAACACCAGTCAAGGTTAGGCTCCCAGAGTTACCTTCCCAGTCAGAAATAAACTGAACCTATTCCTTTAGGGATTCACAGGTCTTAGGCTATTTCATTAGTGAACTAGAGAACAGAATCTTGAAATTTAAAAATTGTAAGAGGCCCCAGCATGTTAGAATCACTGGCCTCCCTAATCATTTCATGTTCTACAAGATCCTCAAACACACCATTAAGGAATTATTCATGTTCAAATATTGGTTCTATGAATAAGTGGATTGTGTATTAGTTAAGTTGTGAGATGTTATATACAGGTGAAACATGTCTCCACCGACCCTAATAGTGACATTGAAGGCTCCTGTGAGTGGAAATAGGCCCCCATTTAAGGGACATAGAAATATGATGACTGGTTGGCTCACAAGGTAGTCTCTTGCACTCATGGTATCATCCATGACCATTTGAGCAAGCAAGAACCTCCAGTGGTTATTATACCCAATCTAGACACTACATTTATATATGCATTGTAGCCTTCTAGGTCTCATAATAATAAGCACTAGTGGTGTAATTAAAATCAGTGTCCCTCACTAATGCATAATCCCTCTCTTACTATTGGTGATTTCATTTCCCTTGAGTTAGTATATCTACACAGGGTATGCCCAACCATGGACTACCCCACTAGTGATGAGTTTTAGTGTACCTATATGAATTTTGTGAAGCAGGTGGACCACTACACAAAGCCCGATAGTGAGTAATTCCATGTAATAACCTTTGGTGCTCCTGCCTATGTCATCAAATAAAAGGCCATGGAAACTTGAGCCACCAAAATTATCAGGCCGGTGTATCAAACAAGGTCATGCATGCTATTGAGACCAGGTTATAGGTATTTCATAGAGCTCATCAAGCACCATAATCCCAGTCTACTCTGTTAGGTATGCCTCCACAACTGACCATGTTAATTGACTAAGCCTCTAAGATGTGACCTTTCCGTGATCAGAAATGTTTATCCAAAGAACAACCTCATCCAATAAATAGTATGCTAGATATTTTTTTTAAATCATTCCAACTAGTTTGTAACAGAATATATCGATCACTAGTCATACCCCAGCTGTTAATCCAATAATATCTATTGAATCCCCTACTAAGAAGAAACCAACTATGGAAAAATGTATCCTTTTCATGAAAGTATGATGTATTCAAGCACTTTGACAACATATTCATAAATATATAATTCCTAAAGGCCCTTTTATTATTCAAATAACTTCACAAGTCCCATGTAGAAGCTTAAAAAATCCCTCTCTAGTTCAAATATGAGGTAGCTTCCACTGAGGTATATTATACAAAGGATGTTGAGAAAGAGGAATTCCAATCCACTATCTCATTTTATGGGGATGAATAGGAAGTCATCGTGTAGGGTAACATATACCCATTGTACATCACAGGCTAGTTTAATGGTGTGGAAATTCATCGCTACCTATTGGATACTTGTTTTGAGATCATCCTCATCCCAAACTAGACACTCCACAAGCATTTAATAACAAAAACATATTTGACTCCTTCCAACCTGATTATTTAGGGGTATGAAAAGAGCGACTAGAAACTGCGTGGAAAGGTTCTACTGAAGACCCAATTTGGTTTCTTATTAGCAAGCATTGAACTCATTATACTCTTGTAGGTTACTTCCTATAATGTGTATCTAGGAAGAACCTTCTTTCATTTTCATGTAGAAGTCCGCTCTTAATATCATAAGTGCCTCAAGTACTCCCTCAATTGTAAGAACCCGGACCTTCTTTTAAAGTATTTTTCTTCCTTTCTGGTCATTTTTGAGAAAAAAAGGAGTTTCTGGAAATTTTAGAAGTACACACCGTATACTTATATGTACACGTCGTGTACTCGGTTGTCGTGGGGGACTGTGTACAGGACGTGTAATGGATGAGTACCCGGCCGTGTGTGGTGACCTATAGACCACCTAATGTGGGGGTGGTTAAGGCAAGTACACTCCATGTACTTTAAAAGTACATGTTGTGTACTTTCTTTTTTTTTCATTAAACGGATCGGGGTCGCGTCTAATTGGCAGAAGCATCTTCTTCTTTGCCTTCTTCGACCAAGAGCATCCGTACGGCACTAATATTTCCCCGAGACCCTAATCAAGCATTTGTTCTCCATTTCAACCACCATTGATTGCATTGGGATCACCTTGGTAAGCTCTTCCTTCTTCTATATCTTCATTTCCTGATTTCTCCTCTTTCTCAAGTTATCCTATGTTGAACATTTTAGATGTTTTTATAGATCTACAACATTCTAGGGAAATTCAATGCCTGAGACTCAAGTATATTGATCTCCCAATTCTGAGGTAGGTGGTTTGTGCCTTTACATAGATATTCCTTGAGTTATATGTGAAAAATTTCCCAATACCCTAGAAAGGGGTATTGCGTGTTTATGGTTTTAGCCCTGTTATTTGCCTGTTATGCCTAGTTTGATTGGATAGAGGTTAATTGTTGTGAATAGGGTTATCTTTTCTAAGATATGGATTTTTTTTCCAAGTTTTATATTTTTACTATTTTTTCTAGCTTTTCTTGTTAGGATATTTCTCTTCTTTCCATGCCTAGTATTGTATGATGGGGTGACTTTTATCTGGAATGTTGTTATGTTGTAGAATATTTAGCCAATTAGTTCTTGAGGTTTACTTTGGATTATTTGTATCTTTTTTCACGATTGACTTACACAGGGCTGTGGGAACCTAGCGTAGTAGACCATAGGGATAATGGACGTTGAGGGATTCTCTAGAGTGTCTGTTTTACTATTATGATGTGAGACTATAGGGGGAATTGACATAAGTGCTTCCTCATAGTGTTTGTAGTTCCTCTACATGGGCCATAGGGGGGATGAGATGTTGAGTTCTTACCAAGACCATCTTTTAGTTACCAATACGATACTATAGGGGGAATTAATGGTGAGTTCTTCCTCAGAGAGTCTATGCTAAAGCTGAAGTAGAGGGGTTAGACTATGTGTAATTTCCAAAGGGTTTCTTGTGTTGTTTTGGTTGAACCAGAGGGGTTAGGCTGTGATTACTTCCCATAGGGTTACCTGTTGAGTTATCTACTTGCTTGTGATTAGCTGCTTTCTTAATATATATAACTGAATGCATTAAAACTATGGAATTGTTTACTTTTGAGTACTTCCTTGTTTACTACTTCCTTTGTTTATTACCTACCATATATCTTCACTGATTGTTAGGCATAGATCTTTTGGTGGTTGCCTACGGGGATTCATCTCACACCCTGTCTGGGTTATGCTTTTGGGCCCAAACAGATTATATTGTTGTAGGTCTTGATAAGGGAAAGCACCCTTCTACTTTAGGTACTTGACTGCTTGTGAGATGGAGAGCATGGGACCAAGCTGAGGCTTATGGTGTTGTGGATCTATTTATATGCTTTTCTTTGTACTTTGGTTTAGTACTTTATTTCAGAATTGTGACTTGTTTGGATGCTTTCCTAGACATATGTATCATGCATCATTTATATATATGTGCTCCCGTTTTTTATTACTTCAATCTTCCACTATTTACTTTGGTATGATGCTATTACTACTTCCACTATTGTTATTTGTTTTACTTTCACTGTGTTACTCTACCAATGAGGGTATAGTTTCCCCACTATCACACCAAAGTCCCTCGCTGCTAGTAGGCAGCCTCTAGCGTTTGGAGAAATGCGCTTGAGGCCATGTGACCAACTGGATACGGGGCATCTCTGGGTGGATTCCGGAACCGAGACGTTACAAAGTGGTATCAAAGGGATTATTTTCTTCTTGACTTACTGTTTGGATATTTTAGCCATGGATAGGAAGGAATAGGTACTTGGTAATAAGTTGTGCCCGGGATTAGCTAACCAGTGTATAAGGAAAAGCCAATTTACCTCGTATATTGCAAGTTTTCTAGTATTTTCAATTTTTACAGTTGATTTGATTTCTCCATTGGGTGATTCACATGTTTTGTGTTGTTAGTGTTGATATTATTGAGGTTCTATTTATGTTTCTACCCGATGAGATGAGGGTATGCCATCTCATGCATCATATAGGAACTTGTTTGAAATTATATGTCATGCATTCTTTCCATGCCATGTAAGGTGCATTAGTGATTGCATGTTGTTATGATAGATGTTGTTCTAGATATGAATTCTGTTGTGATAGATGCCTTGATAAAATACATGCTGGTTGATAGGGTATTAATTTGTGTATGGTTGGTTTGAATGAATGCCAAACTTTGGTTCTTGAGGTGTTATGGGCCCTCATGGATCAAAATTTGGTGGATCATTTCCTTTTTTATGACATGTATAAGATGTCAAGCTTTGATTTGTGGGGATTATGGTCCCTCATGGATCGGAATTTGGCACTTTAATGTTTGTTTCAGTGTTTTCTTGGATTTCAAAGTAGTTTATGAGGCTTACTGTCTGGAGAAACCTAGAATACATGCCGTGTAATGATGAATACACGCCATGTGTTTTTTTTTATAAGAAACTATTTTTCTTAAGTACATGTCGTGTACTATATGTACACGCTGTGTAGTATCTAACTGTGTCACTGGCTGTGTGGGAAGAGACACGGGGTTGGGAAAAACTTGGTGGGACATGCTGTATACTAGACATACACGTCGTGTGTTTAAACCTTGTGTCTTCCCATGTGATGAATGATACAGATGGATAAATCTTAGTCTATACACACCGTGTCAATCTTGAACACGCTGTGTTGTGTAACTCTAGATTCCGACCATGTAACGAACAACACGGGTTGGTGAAATCCTTTAGTACACACCGTTTCTATCTTGAACATACTGTGTAGAGTGAGCCATGTAACTGGCCGTGTAGCTAACAACACAGGTTGGTACAGTTTGTCTAGTACACTCTGTGTCTGGCACTAACATGTTATGTAGTCTTGTTCTAGGAGCATCGTGTGTCTTATCTGTTTAAGGTAACTCGGGCAGGGGAAGAGGATTCAATTATGCGCTATGTGTTAGGAAAATACACCATTTGTTTGGGATGTTACATGACCATTTCTACCAGAAGTACATGCCCATGTGAAATACTTAAGGGAACACACCGTGTATCCATGTTTTGAAAAACTTGAAAGCTTTATTTCTTCTATTCCCTTCTACTCTTCTGGTTTTCTGTCCTAGATAATATTGATCTAAGGTGTGTTCTTGACCTTGCAGATTCATTCCACTGAGACGTCCCCCGGTTGTACACCAGTTGTAGGGCAGTGACCAGACACCAGATATGGTTGATCAAGGACTTCTAGTAGATCCTCCAGTTGTGCCAGTCTTGGAACCAGACGTCATTCCAGACACAGGTGTTGAATCATAGTTCTAAGAAGTATTTATGAGGTTTGTGAAGACCTTTCAAGGATTACCACATCATGCCCCGTACATGGCAGAGTTGACGCGGGTTTTCCAACAGCATCATCCTCCCACTTTCTCAGGGGAAGGAGGACCTCAGGATGTTGAGTCATGGTTAGAAGTCATGCTATCTATATTTTATCATCTGGAGATGCCTCCAAAGAGGAGGTTAAATCTTGAAACATACATTCTACAGGACTACACCAAGAGATGGTAGGATGTGATCTCACAGGAAGGACGCTAATAGGTTATAGAATGGGATGAGTTTCAGCGTGCCTTCTACGACTACTTCTATCTTGAGACTTTGAGGGCTGATCGAGCCTGAGATTTTATGAGTCTGGAGTAGGGTTCTCTTTTAGGTATTGAGTATTCTTCTTTCTTCACAAATATACAGTGCTTCATGCCTATTCCAAGAGGTGATGAGTTATTCTTGGCAAGGAAGCTTAAGGATGGTCTGAGGCATGACATTTGGTCTCAGGTGAACATCTTTAGGTTAACTTCTATAACTTCTGTATTCAACCAGGTGCGATCACAGAGCGTGATTTGATGGATTCTGGAGTTGTGAGCTAGGGCACTTTGACATTCGGAATTGTTATCCCTCCTACTGAGAGCAGGAAGCGCCACAGGTATTCTTCGCGTGGAGGTCCAAGGAGGTAAGAGACTTCTTCTGGTAGCCAGGTGGTGTGCTACCAGTATGGGAAGAGCGGGCATATGATGTCACATTGCCCGAGAGACCTAGTGGAGTGTCAATCATGTGGAAATATGGGTCATCTTCAGTGATTTTGTCAGATATTTTCACCAGTAGCTGGTCACAAGGGTTCTTCTATGACTCCTCGTTTAGGAGAAGCACCGCCAGTTTCTCACTAGTTAGGGAACTGGAGTTCTTCTGGCCGTTCAGACTGAGGTAGAGGTCACGGTCATGGTATTCAGTCGCCAGGCTTTCAGTGATAGCAGGGTGGATCAGCTAAGAGTAGTCAGGTAGGGTCACAGGGCCACGGAGTAGGTTAGACTTTTGTAGTGGAGCACACCCAGTAGGATCAGGATCTCGGACCCTCTATAGTTTGAGTTATGATCCTAATTGCCTCAGTTTTGTCTTCTATAATTTGATATATGGGCTTCCCATAGCTTTATATATGTTGATATTGTGGAGAGCCTTGGGATTTGTATCTTTTCATCTGCTAATGCCTTGACATTGGAAACTCTGTTGGGGACAAGAATGGCTAGTGTACAACAGTTTAAGGAGTGACCACTTGAGTTTGGTGGGTGTCACTTCTTATGGGACCTCTATGTCTTAGATATGACAGGCTATGAGGTCATTATCAGAATGGACTGGTTAGTTACCTTCCAAGCAGTTGTCGACTGTTATCATAGTAGGGTGAGTTTCACATCGCCATAGGGTAGATCGTTTCTTCATAAAGGTGAATGGTATGTCTAGATGAGTAGATCGGCACCCAACCATCATGGTTTGGGAGGAGTTACAACCCAAATTTCTATTCTTTATCTGGATAACCAGGGGACTTCATAGATAGACTTTCCTCCAGTGGTGTATCATTTTAGGGACATCTTTCTAGAGGACTTTTTAGGTTTTCCTCCAGAGTGAGAGGTATAATTTTCTATTGAACTCATTCCAAGAGTGGAACCAGTGTCCATTACTCCTTATAGGATGGCTACACCAGAGTTGTAGGAGCTCAAGAGGTAGTTGGAGGAGTTGCAGGCAAAGGGTTTCATTCGACCTAGTAATTCTCCTTGGGGTTTTCTTGTCCTGTTTGCAAAGAAGGCGGATGGTACCCTACAAATTTGTGTGGATTATCGAAAGCTAAACCAGTTGATAGTTAATAACTGATATCCCTTGCCGAGGATTGATGATCTATTTGATCAGCTTCTAGGAGAACGGGTGTTCTTGAAGATTTACTTGAGGTCTGGTTATCATCAGTTACGCATTAGACCATCTGATATACCTCTTACATTCTTTCAGAGCAGGTATGGTCTATACGAGTATGTGATTATGTTGTTCGGTCTCACGAACACTCCTACAGTTTTAATGGCACTAATGAACCGAGTGTTCCATCCATACTTGGATTCTTTCGTAGTGGTCTTCATGGACAATATCTTGGTGTACTCTCACACTCGACACGACCATGCAACCCATCTTGAGATCATTTTGAGTACACTGAGAGAGCATCAGTTATATGCTAAGATCTCAAAATGCCACTTTTGGATGGACCAGATTCACTTCTTGGGTCATGTTATCTCAGAGACAAGAGTATCAATAGACCCAGAGAAAGTGAGAGCAGTAGTTTCCTAGGAGCATCCGAAGAATGTCTTTGAGGTACGATGTTTTCTAGGGCTGTCTGGATACTGCAGATGTTTCATACAGGACTTCTCATGCTTAGCATCACCACTTACGGGCCTGATTAAGAAGGGTGCGCAGTACCTGTGGACAGAATCTTGTGATTCAGCCTTTTAGGAGCTGAAAGGGAGGTTGACTTCAATACTGATACTATTTTTTCTAGAACTAGGAAAGAGTTATACCGTTTACTGTGATGCTTTAGGTATTAGGCTGAGAGTTGTGCTTATGCAAGGAGAAGGAGTCGTTGTGTATGGGTCTCAGTAGTTGAGGCCACATGAGAGGAATTACCCGATGCATGATCTCGAGTTGGAAACAGTTGTTCATGCCTTACACTGTTGGAGACATTACCTCATGGGAGAGCGTTTTGTGGTTTTCACCAACCAAAAAAGTCTTAAGTACATCTTCACTCAGCGTGACTTGAATTTGAGATAGTGAAGGTGGGTTGAGTACCTTCAGTATTTTGACTTTGAGCTTTCCTACACACCTGGAAAAGGCAATGCATTAGCTGATGCACTGAGCAAGAGGACTCAGATACAGGTGGTTCAGGAGGCTATCATTGAGTGGAAGCTTATGGCTATGTTCTGTGAGATGCATTTGTAGGTTCACGACAGACAGGGGCAGATGTTTCTTTCTTCTATAGATGTTACCTATACTCTTCTTGATCGAGTGCGAATGAGGAAGCTATCAGATTCTAAAGGCCTAGTCCTGCAGGAAAGTGTGTTAGGAGAGGACCCTATTCCTGGATGGACGGTAGGTGAGGATGAGACCTTTCATTTTCATGGATGCATATGGGTGCCAGCAGACATACATGAGGATCTGATGCAGGACTTTCATTCCTCAGTTTGGGCAGTACATCCTAGTGTCACCAAGATGTATCGTGATCTACACCATCAGTATTTGTGTCCATGTATGAAGAGAGATGTTTCTAGGCTTTTCATGAGGTGTTCCACCTGTCAGCAGGTGAAGGAAGAGCATCAGTGACCAGCAGGTCTTTTTCAGTAGTTACTCATTCCCGAGTGGAAGTGGAATGATGTCGCGATGGATTTCATGATAGGTTTGCTGAGATTGCCTCGAGGAAATGATGTTGTATGGGTTGTCATTGATATACTCACAAAGGTTTCTCACTTATTGTTGATCAAGGATACCTTCAGTGTTGATGAGCTGGGATGGTTTTACATCCGTGAGATTGTACATTTGCATGGAGTTCCACACTTCATTGTTTCAGAAAGGGATGCATGTTTTACTTCTTGGGTCTGGAAGGGGCTCCATAAGGATTTCGGTATATAGGTACTTATGAGTACAGCTTATCATCCCCAAAAAGATGGCTAGTCTGAGTGTATGATTCATGTTCTTAAGGACATGCTTTAAGCATGCATCCTGGATTTTGGAGTTTCTTGGGAGAAGCACATACCTCTTGTAGAGTTTGCCTACAATAATAGTTTTCAAGAAACTATTCAGATGGCACCTTATGAGGCTTTGTACGGTAGGCCATGCCGATCACCCTTATGTTGGCTGGAGGCAAGAGAGACAGCTATTCTGGGACCTCGTCTTGTCCAGGAGACTACAGAGTAGATAGAGTTGATTTGGAAGAGGATGGCTACTGCACAGTCTCAACATAAGTCTTATGCTGATCAGTGAAGATGACCTTTGGAGTTCAAGGTCGGGGATTAGGTTTTCCTAAATGACACACTAAGGTTGGGACATAGGAGGATTAGGAGACAGGGTAAGCTTTCACTGAGATATGTCAGGCCGTTTGAGATTTTGGAGAAAGTTGGTCTGGTTGCCTATCGGTTGTTGTTACCTCAGAGGTATCGGTTTATGCACAATGTCTTTCACGTTTCTCAGCTTAGAAGTTACTTATCAGACCCATATCATGTTTTCCAACCCAAAGAGGTTGAGTTAGAGGTGGGAACATCATTTAAGGAGCATCCTATCCAGATTGTTGATCAAAGTACGAAGGTTCTCTATGGTCGGTCTATTCCTCTGGTACGAGTGCCATGGAAACACAGGCCAGTACAGGAAAAGACTTGGGAGAGGGAGGCTGATGTACGATCATAGTGGCTGGAGCTATTCAGGGTTTCTTCTTCTACGCCACCATGTAATGGAAATTCGGGGATGAATTTCCTAAGGGGGAAGTTTGTAAGAATACGGACCTTCTTTTCAGGTAAGTTTTTTCTTTCTGGTCATTTTTGAGAAAAATAGGAGTTTCTAGAAATTTTAGAAGTATGGTCCATGTATTTATATATACACATCGTGTACTCGGTTTCCACGGGTCACCGTGTACAGGCCGTGTAATGGCTGAGTACATGGCCATGTATGGTGACCTAGAGACTGCCTAATGCGGGGGCCGGTTAAGGCAAGTACATGTCGTGTACTTTAAAAGTACATGCTGTGTACTTTATTTTTTTTCATTAAATGGACCGGGGTCACGTCTAATTGACAGAAGCATATTCTTCTTTACCTTCTTAAACTGAGAGTGTTTATACAGCACCGATCTTTTCCCAAGCCCCCAATCGAGCATCTGTTCTCCATTTTGACCGTCGTCGATTGCGTTGGGATCGCCTTGGTAATCTATTCCTTATCCTAGAGCTTTATTTCTTGATTTCTCCTATTTCTCAAGTTATCCTCTGTTGAACATTTTAGATATTTTTTTATATATACGGTGTTCTAGGGAGATTCAAGGCCAAAGACTCAAGTATATTGATCTCCCAATGTCTAGGTAGGTGGTTTGTGTCTTTCTATAGATATTCCTTGAGTTATATATGCAAAAGTGCCCAATACCCTAGAACGGGATATTGTGTGTTTATGGTTTTAGCCTTGTTATTTTCCTATTATGCCTAGTTGGATTGGATAGAGGTTAATTGTTGTGAATAGGGTTATATTTAATAATTTATGGATGTTTTTTCCATGTTTTCCTATTTTTATTGTTTGGTATAGCTTTGCTTGTTAGGATATTACTCTGCTTTCCATGCCTAGTATTGTAGGATGGGGTGACTTTTATCTGACATGTTGTTATGCTCTAGACTATTTAGCCAAGTAGTTGTTGAGGTTAACTTTGTCTACGTTGTATCGTTGTGCATGATTGACTTACATAGGGCTGTGGGAACCTGGAGTAGTAGACCATTAGGAGAATAGACATTGAGGGCTTCTCCAGAGTGTCTGTTTTACTGTTACGATGAGAGACCATAGGGGGGATTGACTTAAGTGCTTCCTCAGAGTGTTTTTAGTTCCTTGACACGGGCCACAAGGGGAATGAGATAATGAGTGCTTCCCCAGAGTGCCTTTTAGTTACTAATATGAGACTATAGGGGGAATTGACAGTGCATGCTTCATCAGAGAGTCTATGCTAAAGTTGAACCAGAGGGGTTAGACTATGTGTACTTCCCATATGGTTTCTTGTGTTGTTTTGGTTTAACCAGGGGGGTTAGGCTATGAGTACTTCCCAGAGGGTTACCTGTTGTGTTATCTGTTAGCTTGTGATTAGCTGCTTGCTTGATATATATAACTGAATGTATTGAAACTATGGAATTCTTTACTTTTGAGTACTTCCTTGTTTACTGCTTCCTTTGTTTATTTCCTTCCATATATCTTCACTGACTATTAGGCACATATCTTTTGGTGGTTTCTAATTGGGATTTGTCTCACACCATGTTTGGGTCATGCTTTTGGGCCCAAATAGATTATATTGTTGCAGGTATAGATAATGGAAAGTGCCCTTCTACTTTAGGTACTTGACTATTTGGGAGATAGAGAGCATGGAACCAAGATGAGGCTTGTGATTCTATGGATCTATTTACTTTATTTTCTTTGTAATTGTTTTTAGTACTATATTTCATCATTGTGAATTTTTTGGCTGCTTTCCTATACATATGTATCAAGCATCATTTATATATATGTGTTATGGTGGTTTATTACTTCACTCTTCCACTATTTACTTTGGTATGATTATATTACTGCTTCCACTATTTTTATTTGTTTTACTTTCACTGTGTTACTCTACCAATGAGGGCATAGTTTCCCCACTATCACACCCAAGGTCCTCACTGCTAGTCGGCAGCCTCTGGCATTCAGGAAAATGTGCTTGAGGCCATGTGACCAACCGGGTACGAGGCGTCTTTGGGCGGCTTCCAGAACTGGGACATTAGGTCTATTAAGGGTAATATAGGGTTATTATTCCCCATTTGACTCTTACGAAGCCTGCTATCTAGACTCCATATACTAAAAGAGGGAAGTAAATTAGATTCACACTGATAAGTTTGAGTACATCAATTCACCCAATGATCTGATAGCCACAATGATCAGTTCATGGGAAGACTTGGATGATCGTTTTTCCCTCATGATTCATCTATTAGAGGAAATGATGATATACTTTGTGGGATGCTTATTTGTCTTTAAGAAAAAGGGTATCAAAATCCCTATGAAGAAGGATCACCTACAGATTACCTCATACTCTTACACCGGGTAAACCCAACTAATACCAGAATCCCCTTCTCATGTAGAGTACCAAGAAGTTCACCCTATACCCACCAATCTATGACATTACCATATGTTCTGCAAGGAAGGTGTGACTAGATTGAAGCCAAATCACCACCATTTTTTTGAAATCATGTATGGACCTCGTGGTTGGATTCTGGATGGAATTGGATTGAAATATTCTATCACCACAATTTCAATGGGGAAGGAACCCTTTATAAAGGATTTCATGTCTACCAGAGTAGACACTAGTGCTTCCCTTGAGTTGACTGGACTAGGATATCTACCTCCTCCCACTAGTTCTCATGTTTCATATGATGAAGTAAATTTAGAAGAATCCCCTCCCTTATTTGAATAGGGTTACTCCACCATCATTGATGAGATTACCCTGGTGAACCTTAGTATTGAGGAAGATCTAAGGCTGATGGTGATTGGTTCTACCATACCTATAGAAGGGAAGGAGTAGTGTGTGGACTTATTAAAATAGAACCATGATGACTTCGAATGGAGCTATGATCAGATGGAAGTACTAGACCCCCAGGTCTCTATTCGCCATCTTAGCCCCCCAGTGAGTCATCGTGGGTTCAAACAGTCTCCTAGAAAGATGCACCCTTATCATGGTGTTATATTCAAGGATAAATATGGAAGGATTTTTAATTAAAAAACTTTCAGGGAATTCCAATAACCCATATAGCTAGTCAACATCATCCATTTCTAGAAGAAAAATGGGCAGATTAGAGACTGCATCAACTTTTTGGACCTCAACTACCATTATCCAAAGGTTTATTTTCCTCTTCCAGTAATAGATTCATTGATCAATGTTACCAATTGGTTCTAGGCCCTCTCCTTCATGAATGGATATTCTGGGTACAATCAAAACCAGATAAACCACAAGGACAAGGATTCCACTACCTTCAGGGTGCCTCAAGGGACTTTACACTATCAAGTGATTCCCTTAGGCTTGAAGAATGAAGGATCCACTTTTCACAGGTCCTTGAACCACATCTTAAAGAAAATTTTCAATATATTAGTGGAATGATATGTGGTTAATATGGTGGTCAAATATCTCCAATGTTAGAACCATATAAAAGACCTTAAGAAGGTTTTTTTCTTCCTCTGCTCTTGGAACTTATAGATGAACCCCTTGAATTTAAAATTTGGGGTCACATCTGGTAAGTTCCTAATCTTCTTCATAAGATACAGAGGCATTGATATTGACTCTAATAATTTCAATTCCATTAATCAAATTCCTCCCTCGAGCAATCTATGGGAGTTATGGGGCCTTTAAGGCTACTTAGCCTATATACACTGATTTATCAAAAATATGGCCAGTAGGTGTAATTACTTCTCAAGGTTTATTAAGAAAGTAACTTTTTACCATAGATATTTGGAATTATAGACCAAATTTGAGAATATCAATTAGTACTGGGCTAAAACCTTCAGTTCGGATGCCACTCATTTCAAGGAATCCTTTAGTCCTTTACGTGATCACCCTTGAATGGTCCCTCAGTGACCTTTTGGACTAGGAAAACAATAAAGGAATAGAAAAAACCTACATTATATAAGTAACATTCTCTTAAAAATGGAAAGTAGATACTCTCAAATCTATAAGAGCTTCCACATGCTGGATTTTTTGGTGAAAAAGTTACGGAATTATTTATATAATCATGAGATAAAGATGGTGTTCTGAGTGGACCCGCTGAAATATATTCTCAATCACCCCATATTGATGGGATTATTGGAATAATTGGAGGTGATCCCATAGTAGTTAAACATTAGGTTCTTCCTGAAAAATCACATCAAAGGGAAGGCACCTACATATTTTCTAACCACATATTCTGTCTCAAAATAACATCTCCTGGATGTTAAGTTCTCAGATGATTTTATCCTCTTAGTGGATCAAGCTATGCTATGTTAGAAGTTGAATTTTGATGGTACCTCCCAGATCCGGATCAGTAGAATTATCAACAATCCCATGATCAATAGAGTAGTCCTAGGGATCTTATTCATCACTCAATCATGGGCTGTCCTTCTATACTCATTCCTATTTTTAGAATGATGCACCAACAATGAGTCAGAATATCAAGCACTCATTACTAGTCTCAAGTTAAACCTAGATATTGATATCCCCCACTTTCATGCGAATGGAGACTTTGAGTTAGTAATCGAATAGATCAATGGTGACTATATCAGAAAGAAAGAAATATCTCATGCCCCTACTGGAGAATACTCATCAACTAATGAACCAGTTTATTCCTCATCCATAAGTGACTCGTGTCCCTCAGTCACAAAATGATTGATCTGATGCATTGGAGAGTTTGGATGCATCCCTCACAGAACTCAGCCTGGATGATTTGGTCAATCATTTGGGATAAAGGATGGTCATTTCCCACACCATTTTAGATGATGATAACCAGAAGGTAAACCAACTATCTACTGATACTTATATGCATGGATCCATAGGTTCACCCAAAGTAGACGAAATGACCAATTTGGAAACTCCTTTTGACAATTTTCATCAGTGTGGAATTATCCATCCAGACTGAGCAGAGCATGAATGTATCCACTAGTGTGCGGTACAGTTTACCCTCCATAGTGTTTCGAACCATGGTAAAACTATCTAAAGTCATGGGTTTGATGGAATTATACTCTATTATATTTAGGGAAACAAGATACCATAGGTTATAAAATAGTTCCATGCTAGGTCATGTGGTTCCCGTCATGCATGATTGAAGCTCTCCCACCAAATTTATAGGTAGGGCTACTTTTGGCCCACTATAGTCCATGACAGCATCAAGTTTTCCAAAAGTTGTCATGCATGTCAGAACCATTCCAACTTTTTGCATCGACCACCATAGAATCTCCATACCACCGATTATTATTGGTCCTTTTCAGTATGGGGACTTGATGTTGTGGGACCATACCCTCTGACAATATCTCACCAATGTAGGTTCATCTAAACCATAACTGAATTCTTATCCAAATAGGTATAAGTAGTTACCCTTAAGGAATTCAAATCCCATTCCATGATTGAGTTCATGAGATCCAACATTATCCATTTATTTGTAGTTAATCATACTATTCTAACTAAAAATGGCACCAAATTTTGTGCTTTTGATATGAATAAATTTTATTTCAAGTATAATATCTATTCTAACTATACTTCTGGTTAACATGAGTATGAAAATGGGTAGATTGAGGCATTCAACAATAACCAATCTAGAATCATATAGAAAATTGTGGGCTAAGAAAATAAGATTTGGTTGTAAAATATCCCCAACACCCTCTGGTACTATAGGATGACGACTAAGAATTCCACCATGGTGGCCCCATACTCCCTAGTGTATAAAACATAGGAAGTCTTTCCCATCGAGGTTTAATTTTCATTGCTCCTAAAAGGTTTTTACTACTATAATATTCTAGATAGAATAGAATATGTCCATCTATATAAGTTAGAAAACCTTGAATAAAATAGGTCTAGGCCTTACACAATCTTGATAGGCATGAGAACAGGGTAGGGAGAGTGTTCAACAAGAAGGTCTGCCTTTTCTCCTTACTTCACGGTGACATGGTATTGGCTCTAAAAACATCGATGATACCCAAAAAAACCACTAAATTTGGATCCCAAATGGGATGGACCTTACATCATCCATAAGGACTATTCTAATGGATCATAATCTTTGATCACCATGGATATAGAACATATCACACCTCCCACCAACACCAAGTTTCTAAAGAAGTACTTCATGTGAGGAGACTATTTGGTTCATGAAACAGGAACTTAAATTATTTTCAATGGTCTAGGTAGTATGAAATAAAACTATTTTCAATAGGACCATGCTTTATGACCTTAAACAAATATCATTTCCATGTTCCAAGCAGTACAGTATTAAATTTATTCTAATTAGTTAATGGTATGCTACCTTAAACTGTAGTAACATTGGTCCAAACTCCATGACCTTAAAATAGGATTCACATTACAAGCATTATAACCTTAAAATTTTATCATCACATATAGATATAACATTATTAGTTTAAACTAACAATGACCATAGTCTGAGATATGTAACTTGAAACTATATATCCTAATGTCCTTGACACATCATGTTAAACTATGATCTTAACACATATAAAACTAGGATGCCTCATACAACAAGTATGGGATGATACAAAAATTCATACCCAGTGTATAATCAGGATGCCTCATATAATAAGTATTGGATGAACAAAAAACCATGCCCCACTTGAAATCAGGATGCCTCATATGATATGAGAAGAACCAAAACAAGCATCATCATAATACAATGATAAATTGGTGCCTTACCCCATGTTAGAAGCATGGGATTCCCCATGAAAATCATGGGATGCCTCAATTTCCTCATCAGAGAGGATTTACCCTAGTTTTAGTGTTTGTATTCAATAGTGCCACCTTCTAGAACTACATGTGGATAGATTCCCATTACCATGGGATATGTAGTGACACTCAAACTTCCCATATTCATGACCAACCATAAATTTATCAACCCTTAATCCCCTTTCCCCCATTTATCGTTCAAGAATTACAACCTTAAACTATGTTCTATTCTTGTCAAGTTATTTATATGGTTTAGGGTCTTCATGTCTCCTTCCACTCTTGTTTTTACTTCTTCTGTGACACACAAATACACTTGAGACAAACATCTTCCTAGTAAAATAATCCGGAATTTAAACTATTTTCTATCTTTACCTTGTTCCAAGAATAATAACCTAAAATTATGTTCCATTTGTTTCATGTTATTTATGTGGTACATGGGATTTTATACCTCTTTAATTCCATTAAAATGCCCATGAAATGAACGTTTCTCTTGTCTGGGCATCATAATTATAAACTATTCACCTACAGTCCAAGCATCACGACTTTAAACTTTTTTTCATGGTCTAGTTCATATGACTTTAAATAGTGTACAACCAATTTCAAGTCCACTTCATGTGGTACATGGCCTCCTTGGATCCTTTCACATTGGTTTTTTTCTCTTTTTCACCACATGAACGACCTTGAATCCCCCACCTATATAGTTTGATTTCTATGAATTTAAACTATCAGATCCATGGTCCAAGAATTATGAAACTAAACTATATACATTCTCCCATCATTCTCATGGTTTTATTTATCCCTAGTGATTCAGCAAGACTTTGCCTCTACCTCTATCCAGAACTACATGTGGCTTGATTACCATTTCTATGGGATATGTAGGGATTCCTATACCTTATATCTCTGAGACCAGCTACAGATTCACCTTAAAAACATATGTTACCCATGTTTCTATCACCCTAATATGTCCCATGGTCCTCCTCTTCATTTATAATCCCAATTCAGATTCCTCGACACATTAGCATGACAAGATTCCCTCACAACCCATCATGGGGAAGAAGAGAATGAGAAGCTTGATGTGAAATCCCCACCAATGTCCATAGCACACAACGTTAAACTGTATCCCTACCCTATACAAAACTGGGATGCCTCTTAATGTGATATTATTTACACTATATCAAATTGGTATTCTCTATATGGAAAATATGGGATGAAGAAACACCAAAATCCTGAACACATTATGTTAAACTATTTACTTACCTTGTATGAAATCGGGATGCCTCATATCTTAATATAAGAAGATCCAATATCCTCATTTGAGTGGATATCCCCTACAATCATTGGTATCCTATTGCGCTACCTTCTAGATCTATATGCATCTTAATTCCCATTCTCATGAGATACGTAGTGACACCCAAATAGTTTTTCAAGGTCCCAGCCCAATTCATCAACTTAATGTAGGTTCCTCTCTTCCCCAACGACATGGGGTTGAAATAGGGTAAGGTTTTTCAAGTCTTTGTGTAACTAAGGGTTCAGTTTTTTCCACCTTTAACGTTGGATTGTCACTCATTAATTCTATGAAAACCCCTTTTGGACAACCTTTCCCCCCTTTATTAAATGTTACATGACCTTAAACTACAAACCAACACTACAATTCAGTATCTATGAATCTAAACTTATAGCATCTATACTTAGAGTTTCAGGACATTAAACTTCAAATCCCAATGTCCATAGAACATGATATTAAACTATATCCTTAACCTATGATTCAAATGTAGGATGCCTCATATTATTAGTAGGGATGACAGTAAAAGTCCTCAATGTATGATGATAAATTGTGATCTTACCCCATATAAAACAAGTATTACCCGCCCAATAAGTATAGGATGACCAAAATAATTAACCTATATAAAATTGGGAGGCCTCATAGTGAAAGATGGTTTTATTTCCTTGCCAGAGAGTGTTGGAGTTGGTGCCCTAGAACCAACTTCTGTGTACTTTATGATATCTTATATTCATAGTTTTTAATATTAATAAAATCCTTATCACATCATGATTTTTATTCTACGTAACATAGTATATGATAATATCCTAAGATTACTTGTCCCACTAAAAGGTCGTAACATTTCCCTACTATGATGATAACCTAGAAGTGCTACAACACTATTCTTAAATATATGTTCTGTAGATGGATGATATCATTTGAGGGATACAAATGATACATGCTATCAGGGGTGGAGACTCATAGAACTTTGAGGCACCTTCTCATGGTGTACGCACTTGGTAATACTTTGTGTAGGATATTATGAGAATGATATTTTCTAGTAGAAATGCACATTTATATGTGTCATTGGATGTTACTATCTACAGATGTGTGTATAAATCCTTAGACTTAATGATTATTATAAATGAGTATTATGAGTCACATAATTTTATGTATTGATGAAAACCATGATGACATATGTTTTTGGTGAGGTCGGATATGTTGGGTGTGTCACGAGTAATATTTCATTAATGAATAATGCGAGAAAGGATTTGTACCTTCTATTATTTAATGGAAGTTGATATATCAGGCCATTTTATGGAAATGATATAGCCTAAATAAATCCATGTCCATGGTGTTATATATGGTAGTTCAATTTCTAAGTAGTAAAATAAAGTAACAATGAGCACATAGGTTGATTGAACAGATATGCAACCTCCTTGATTAGATGTATCCCAATTAAAGGATTATATTACAAAGTAAGCATCTATATGAGGTATCATGTCATTGCGGAATAAAATTATTTCTCTATGGGTGCCTTGGTGTGTTGCTAGATGCTAACCTTGTACAATAAGTTACCTCTCCTAATTCCACTAAGAAATAGTCCTAAAGGGTCAAACACTATGTGTAACTAGAATTTGAGTAAAATAATATATTATTATTTATTATTTAACAAGTTGAATAAATATTATTTCCTGATGTGGTTTAATAATTATTCATGTTTTCTTGAACACATATACATATTTTTTCCTATTTAATGAATATAATATTTATATATTTATTGGAGAATAATGCATTGATATTTATTTAATAAATAAATAGTCATTATTCAAGGCCCGATAAATATTATGGATGAATGGAGGACTAAGTTTTAGGTTCGATGAGAAATAACAATATTGAATATTATTTGATTAATTAATATTCAATTTAATTCACAAGTTAAGTGCATGTCGAGAAATAATATTATTATTATTATTATTAGACATGGGGTTCTGCATGGATTAAATAAATAATTAAGGGCATGTATGCAATGATTTTATTTTAACCCTAGTGATATATAAACCCAATTATATTATTTTCTATAGAGTTAATTCATTTTTTTGTGTTGTGCTCAATGGATTTGTAGAATCCTCTCAAGACCTATAGATCTCCCTTCTCTAAGAATGCTCCCAAGAATAGAGAGTGATCTTCCTCCACTGGATTAAGGAGAATGCTTTGGAATATGTTCTCATGGTTATCAATGGTGGAAAACACAAGTAAAAGGATCTTCCTTGATAGAACCTGAAGATTTCTTCAGTGATGTCCAGAGATTCATGGAACATGTATGGATCACCGCTAGAGGGAATCTACACTTGATTCCTTCAACGCAACAATGGTGAAATGAACATCTATTTCTAGATTCATTGATGAAAAAATAATTCCATAAAGGTAATTATTAATTAATTAAATTGATTATAAATATTTTTTTATGATCCTCCCCTAGTTCTGATATGATTTATGTTGTCTATATTTTTTTATTAAATTCTATTGATCATGGCATTTATCATCATGTAAATCTTGGATTGATGATTGATCATGACAAAAAGAAAATTTGGGCACCCCCCATCACACGCTTCTATTATACCCAACACCTTCAAGTGGTATATAATGGGTCACATAATTATTTATAATTTTTTAAATATCATTGATTGATTTATGCATTTGTAATTTAGTTTTCAAATCAACTTTATCTTTATTTTAATATAAATTAAAGGATCTGTTTCTCCCTTTTTTCTTGTAGATCTAATTGATACAATTAATTTTATGAATAAAATAAAATCGAATAACTCTTCCAGAGGTTCCAAGTATTCTGGCTCGATAACAAAACAGTACACGCCATGTAACCAGAATAACACTTCGTGTAGTGGTGTTCAAGGCATCAGGATTTAATTCATAATTAATACACACAGGTTTATTGATGAAATTTCATATATTTATTTCTTACACAATGTGTTGACCATGCTATCCTGGTGCATGGTTATCCAAAGTATATGTCTTGTAGTCCACATACACTATGTGTAGTCCTCTTAAGTCACAGATGGTCCGTGTATTTCGTACCCGACCTACCTGACTAGTGACCATGTAATTTAGAGATCACACACCATTTATCCCTTTGGAAATTTCATGTACTCCATTTTATGAGGCACGATTTACACTTCAATTCAATAGGCATGTATCTCAGATAGATGATGAGACTTACACATCATGTTCCCACTTGTAAAATCTGTGTACTTATACCAAATTATGAAGATTTAAATTTTTTATTGTACTATGCAAACCTTATCGACATGTTCATGCATGTGGTCATTAAGTTGATAGGACATTCCATATGATGGGTTTTAATATATATATATATATATAATTTTTAATTAATATCTATGTGATGTTCATATCTATATATCATGTATGAGTTGTATTACAGTTGTTACTCTACATGCATTAAAGCATAACACATGGCTAAAAAATAATGTAATTTTTGTAATCACTAAGGTGAAGTGCACATCATGAAATTACATGATAATTCATGTATTCCATATGTCACAAAAAGTAAAGAGTATACAAGAATAATACATGTTGGGTAGAATCAAACAGGTATTCACCATATTTCCTCCAAGGTACATTTATGTACACAATTAATTTTTAATAAATTTGTGTAATTTTTTGGCAATTATGATGGATGATAATCTCAAGTAAATTCATATGATAATTAAGATAAAATATTTGATTAATTAAATGAGATAATTAATTGATTATAGTGTGATTTATCTTAAACAAAAACGATTAAAATTGAATGCTATTTTTATTGTATGCATAATTAATTGCATGCATGTGTATTATTATGATCATAGACCAGACCTTTGTTTGTTATTGGTCTCAATTCAATTAATTTATTACAAAATTAAATCATTGGTCATTGTGCCTTATTTCCACTTATTATTTAAGGTCTTGCATGCCCATGGTTTCTTTTATGTAAAATACTTTCCCCTCACATACGTATGAGTAAAAGAATATATAATAGATGGAGCTCTAAACCAAGTGGATGTGGTTTATGTTTGGAGCCTAAGTGATACCAAACCAAGAGATATACATAGGTGGATAGGGGTAAAGCTGTAACATGAACCTTAATTGGTTCAAAGTGTTTTTTACCTAGGTAAACAGTTAGTTTATAGACTTTTAGATAGACTAACCCTTAGTAAATCTCATGATAATACCACTTTATTATTTTATTTCTATCAAGTTTCATGGCTATTTTATTATAGATGTTTTTTTCAATAACATAATTTAATGACTTAACAAGCATTAAAGATAGAACTAAAATAAATTGGCTTATGGATAAATATTATCTAAGACATGGTTAATCTCTCAATTAATCCCACTTAATATTAACAAGTACGTGATAAAGATAATAATTATAAATTTACAAAAAAAAAGGATAAAATCCCTCAATAATATATATTATTTTGGTATATCCTTCTACTACCTTAGTTAAAATCAAGAAATAGTTCAAAGTTCTTGACCAACCAAAGTTGGGGTGTATTCGGTTATCTGGGAATTATAACTTGATGTTTTGGGTTCATTTAACTTAGTTAACGTCAAGAGTTGACTACTAAAGCAGTACTTGGTGTAACTAAGAGGCAAGGGTTCAAGAATTCCAATTAAGGATTTCATGATTGGGGAGTCCACTCAGTAGATCAAGGAACTATGAGTTAATGCAGTTGGCATTTGTAATTCCTACCTAAAACCATTTAGGTTTCTTGACCAACCAATGTTGGGGTAATGATATGGGGAATATGGATCCTTCCCACTTTAATATCAAAACAACATGATATTATGAATCCCATGGTGAGGACTATTAGGTTTTGATAAAATAGTGGGAGATTAATAAATATAATATTTATTTATTTTTCTAAATTTATGAGATGAAGTACTAAAATATATGCTCATCTTATTTTTTAGAAACAACATTAAAATGATATCAAATATATCATTGTGATATATAATTGAGAGGTACAACCTTCTCACCGTCACAAATTTATAAGAATATAAAAGTTTCCAATGTTTCATCCTTCTCCATGAAGGGAAATTTCATGTGTTGGAAGAACCATTTCTTAAAGAAGCTTTTAATGAGGCTAGTCATGAACAATTCAAAATTTATGAGAAGAATTTAAAAGATTCATCATATGTTCAATGTTTTAATGCTATCATCCATGTACAATGATATTTTGAAGAAACATGAGGAAATGGATTCATAGAGCATGATGTCTTGCCTTTTGGATCTCTATCAAGATAAATTGAGACAAGAGAGGTATGATATCTCCAATGAATTGTTTACAACTAAGCATAGAGAGTTTTTGAAGTTGTTCCTCATATAGTCAAGATTATTGGATACATTTAGTGCTTGGACATCTTAGGGATTAAATTCCTGGATGAGTTTCATATATATCTCATACTTTTATCAATTACCAAGACCCCTCTCTAGTTTTTTTGTTAATTATAATATGAGAAATAATGAGAATATTCTTTTGGAACTTATTAATTTAATTTACTAAGTGGATAAGGTCATTAGGTGTGATAAACTTGCGGTACTTATGGTGAATAAGAAAAGAAAGAACAATGAAAATGGCCCCAAGTCTCATAAAAATTCTAAAGCTACCAAGCACCATCCTTCCAAGAAGAATAAGATCTATTGATAGGGAAAATAAAAGAAGGTAGTATGTTTTGCATGCGGCAAGTCAGGCCACTAGAAAAGGAACTCCACAAAAAATAAAGGGAAAGTTAGAGGTGTTTTTATTGTTGAGTGAAATATTTCAATATTTACATAATTTGTATTAGATATAGATTTTGTTCATCACATCTATATTTAAATACAGGAACCAAGTAGATTCTAAAATATTGATAGATGATAGGTGGATCTGAGAGCTTCCAATGGTGCAAGGATGTCTTCTCTATCCATTGGTGACTACTGCCTTTCATTTCCAACCGGAATGATTTTGGTTATGAATGATTCTTATTATGTATCAATGGTTAATAAAAAAATAATTTTTGTATCATGCCTAAGTACAGATGGGTTTATTTTCAAGTTTAGAAATAAAATGTTGTTTATTTTATAAGGCCAACATATATTATGGTATAGAACCTTTAAATAATAGGATTTATGTATTAAATTATTGAAACCAAGTATTTGCAGTTGATAATGAATCATTTTCACATGAATCATATAACACCCAGCTTTGGAGTCACCATCATGGTCATGTAAATGAAAATCATTTGAAAATTCTTTACCAAGATGGTTATTTATAGTCATCTGATATAAAACCACTTGATAGATTTCTTTCTTGTTTACAAGGAAAAATGACCAAACCACCATTTGGTGGACATGGTGAAAGGGCCATAGAGCATCTAGGATTGGTACAAACTGATGTTTGTGGACCATTTCCAGTAGAAGCTAGAGGTAGATATTCTTACTTCCTAATTTTAACTGGTGACTTGAGTAGATAAGGGTATGTCAAATTTATGAGGTATAAGTCCAAGTCCTTTGATAAATTCAAAGGATTTAGGAATGAAGTATAGAATCAACTTGGAAATAAGATAAAGAATCTTCAATTGGATCAAGGTGGTTAATCTCTTAACCAAGAGTTCATTGAATTTCTACGAGAGTTTGAGATTATCTATCAACTCACCCCACATTACACACCATAGTGGAATGGTGTTAGTAAAAGGAGGAACCATACCTTATTATACATAGTAAGGTTGATGATGATTCGTGTTTATCTTCCATTATACTTTTGTGGATATTCATTAAAAACTCTTGAATATACGTTAAGATGAGTACCAAATAAAGTGTAAAACAAAATTCCCTTCATGTTATGGAGTGAAAAGAAACCTATTTTGTCTCATATACATGTATGGGGTTATGAAGCCTTTGTTAAGGAATTATCAGAAAAAAACTAGCACCTCGGGACATGAAGTGTATATTTATAGGGTATCCCAAGGGAACAAAAGGATGTTACCTATACAACCCCTCAGATAAGAAATTGAATATCTCTATACATGTTATATTTCTTGAGAGGGATCACATCCTAAAAAAGGATAGTGGGAATAAGACAAACTTCTAAGAAGTTCATGCTCAAGATACATGAGAGTTAGTATAGGAACAAATTAAATAGGTCCCTATAGAAGAAGTAGTTCTTGAAACAAAAGTACTATGTAGGAACATAAGAGAGGTAAGAGAACCAAATAGATATCATGTTCTAGTCACCGAATATGGTTACTCGTTATTGGTTAACAATGATGAACCTATATCTTAAAAAGATGAAGTAGAGATCTTATAAACTACAAGATGGAAAAAATCCATGAATTCTGAAATAGATTCCATGTATCATAACCAAGTTTGGGTTATGGTCAATGTGTCAATTGATGTTAATTCCATTGGTTGAAAATGGTTATTCAAGGGAAAACTGGATATTTAAGGTAAATTAAATACGTATAATGTAAGGATAGTGGCTAAGGGGTTTAAACAGTGTCGAGTAATTGACTAAAACGAATCCTTTTCACAAGTTTCCATGTCTAATTCCATTAGAATTATACTTTCTATAATATCTTACCATGACTATGAGATTTGGAAGATGTATGTAAAAACTACATTCCTTAATGGGATCCTTCGGGAAGATGTATATATAACACAACTAGAAGGGTTTGTGACTCTAGGTGATGAAAAAAATATTTTCAAGTTTCAACGATCCATTTATGGATTGAAGAAAGTATCTAGGTTATGGAATATTTGATTCGATGAAGCCATAAAATAATTTGGTTTCATTAAGAATGAATGTGATCAATGTTTTTACAAGAGGTTTAGTGGAAATTCAGTCATTATACTAGTAGTATATGTTCATGACATATTACTTATTGGAAACAAACTACTAGACTTACATTCTGTTGAGGACTAGTTACACAAGTGTTTCTCTATGAATGACTTAGGTGAAGTAGCCTATATTCTAGGGATCAATATCATTCATGACAGATCCATGAGGCTTCATGGACTAATTCAATGCAAATATATTGACCAGATACTAAATAGATTTAGTATGGAACAATCCAATATGGGATTGGATACAGTGTAATGTAGTTTATATCTTTATATGAAAATGTGGCCTTAGACACAACAAGAGAAATATAGAATGAGTATGATCTCATATGCTTCAGTTATAGGATCAATCATGTATGCCAGGTTATGTATTATACTGGATGTTTCATATTCATTGATCATGGTAGGAATATATCAAGTAGATCTAGGAGAACGTCATTATACTACTGTTAAGGATATCCTTAAGTACCTAATAAGAACTAAGGATATGATACTGGTGTTTGGAGGAGACAAGGAGTTGGTCATCAGGGGTTTTATTAATGCTAGTTTTCAGATAGACCAAAATGATCTAAATTCCCAATCAGGATATGTTTTTTTTCTTAACAGAGGATCTGTGAGTTGGAATAGTTCAAAGAAGCCAGTTTTTGCTGATTCTATAGTAGAGTCTGAGTATATGATGGATTCTGATGCATCCAAGGAAGCTGTTTGGATATGGAAATTTTTTCAAGATCTTGATGTGGTTATTATAAGTAAATATCCCATCACATTTTATTGTGATAAAACTACATCATTTTCTCTTTCAAAAGATCCAAGGTCACACCAACATACAAAGAATATATTCTTGAAGTATCAAATCTTGAGGGGTTTTCATAAAAGGGGTGAAGTTGTAGTAAGAGGAGTACATACAAAAGAGAACATGGTGGACCCCATGACTAAATGATTGTCTCAGTAGAAGCATGAGTATCATGTGAGAGCTAGAAGACTGAAGGTTGTTAGCAATTGTCTCTAGTGTATGTGGGAGAGTGTTGGATTTGGTTCCCTAGAACCAAATCCTATGTACTTTATGATGATCTGTATTCATAGTTTTGAATATTAATAAACTTATTATCACATCATTATTTTCCTTCTATATAAGACAGTATGTGATAATGTCATAAGAGTAACTGTCGCACTAAAAATTCAAAGGAGTTCCCTACTATGATGATAACCTATAAGTGCTACAACACAATTCTTAAATATATGTTCTATAGTCAGATTATATAATTTGAGGGATAAAAATGATACAGGCTATTAGGGGTGGAGAATCATAGGAATATGAGGAATGTTCTCATGGTGCACTCCTTTGGTAATATCCAGTGTAGGATATTATAAGAATGAGAACCACCGGTAGGAAATCCACATTTGTATGTGTCATTTGATTTTCCTCTTTGAGGATTTGTGTATTGATCCTTAGACTTTAAGATTAAATTAATGAGTATTATGTTCCACGTACATTGATGTATTGAATAAAACTATGATGCCATATTTTCACGATGAGGTAGGATATTTTTGGTGAGTCACAAGTAATATTTCATTATTGAATAATGTGAGAAAGGATTTGTACCTTCTATTCTTTAATGAAAGTTGATATCTAATGACCATTTGATGCAAATGATATAGCCTAAATAAATCTAAGTCCATGGTGTTCTATAGGAAAGTTCAATTTTTAGGTAGTTAAAGAAAGAAACATTGAGCACATAGGTTCATTTCACTTCCATGAAACCTTCTTAATTAGAGATATCATGATTAAGGGATTATATTACACAGTAAGTATTCATATAAGGTACCATGTACTTATAGAATAAACTTATTTCTCTATAATTACCTTGGAGTTTTTCTAGATGTTATCCTTGGACTTTAGGATTCTTCACCTAATGCCACCAAGAAAGAGGCCTAGAGGGTCAAACACTAAGTGTATCCAAAATCTCAGTAAAATAATATATTATTATTTATTATTTAACAATTTGAATAAATATTATTTCTAGATGTGGTTTAAAAATTATTTTTGTATTCTTTATCACATATAAATATTTATTTTCTATTTAGTGAATATAATATTTATATATTTATTAGTGAATAATGTAGTGATATTTATTTAATAAATAAATATACATTGTTCAAGGATCAATAAATATTATGGAAAAATGGTGGAATGGGTACTAGGTTTGATGAGAAATAATAATATTAAATTTATTTCATTAAATAATATTTAGTTTAATTCTCAATTTAATCACATGTCATGAAATAATAATAATATTATTATTATTATTAGACAAGGGGTTCCACATGGATTAAATAAATAATTAAGGTAACTTCTGTAATTATTTTATTTTAACCCTAGAGAAAAATAAACACAATTATATTATTTTCTCTAGAGTCAATTCATTTTGTTTTTTGTTGTGCACAACATATTTAGATAATCTTATCAAGCCCTAGATAGCTCCCTTCTCCAAGAATTCTCCTAAGAAAGGAGGGTGATCTTCCTCCACTGAATCAAGGAGAATGCTTTAGAAGCTATTCTCATGGAAATCAAAGGTAGACGACACAAATGAAAGGATCTATCATGCTATCACCCAGAGATCCTTCAGTGATGTCTAGAGATTCATGGACCATGTGTGGATCACTAATAGAGGGATTTTTCACTTGATTCCTTAAATGTAACATTAATAGTGCAACATAGATCTATTTTCAGATTTATCGATGAATAAATAAGTCCATCAAGGTAATTATTAGTTAAGTAAATGGGTTATAAATAATATTGGATGATCCTCACTCTGGTTCTTTTTTTATTTATGTTTTTTCTTTTCTATGATTCAATTATGTTGACCATGATATTTATCATCATGTAAATCTCAGATTGATCATCAGTCATGAAAAAAAATCAATGTTGGAAACTACCCATCACACGCTTTCACTACACCAAAAACCTTCAGAGAGAATGTCACCCCACTAGCATCGATCTCCTACCTTATCATGTCCCAGAACTATGTATGTCTTGATTCCAATTATCATGGGATACATAGTAATGCCCAATTATTTTATCTTGGGCATATCTCATCCATTGACTCACCTTGGGTAATTTACCCTTTAGGAAATTTTTTATTCTCACCTAACCATACATTCATCTGGTGAGTATGAGTGCATGGTAGAATATCTCCCAGGGCACCTAATTCTCCATTAGATACATTAAACACTTCTATTTCTATGATTCATTATTTATATAATTTGGATAATCATCGTACTCATGATATGAACAAGCTCCCTAATAGAATGGTACCATGCCACACTATCTCACCTACCATCCTAGGCTTACACCTTGAAGGATCTTTGGCAAAAAATATCATATTTCATGTTTTGAACTCGGTCAATGGTTGAACATGCATTTGCTCACTCTATCCTAAACTGGTGTGGGTATAGAACATGTGTTTCGAATATGGTCAACATTTTTTCCCATCTATCAGTTACTCTCCTTTCATTATCCATTTCTTAAATGTCTCAATCTCCATCGCATGATTTTTTTAGTCACTTTCACCCCTCCTTGTGTTCTCCCCTATGAAAAACGGGAACTCCATAATGCTCCTTGTTTCTCATATTGAGTATGACTCATGTGTGATTAAGAATTGGGAGGTATTTTTATTTAATAAAGTTTTTGACACACAATTTCAACATAGTCCAAGCCTCTTGACCATAAAATGTGTTCAAGTTGTCCCAGGAATGTTCTATGCACTGTTAGGTGCCCTCCTAAACCCCTCTATTCATGTTGAGAAAAACTTTTGTTGATACCACACAGGTTCCTTTAAGATACACATCATATGGTCTATTAATTATGACCTTAAACTATATGTAAGTGTCCTTAGCTCTATGACCATAAATTAATATCCCATGGTCCAATATCTATGACCTTAAACTATGATCTTAGGTCCAAGAATCATGACATTAAATAGTTTACAACCTGACCCTTGTTTTTTGCATGGAACAGGGCCTCCCTTGGACCTAATTTCACATTGGGTAACTACTCTTTCATGTGTTTCCAAGAACTTTATTGTGATCATTGTTCAAACTCTATGACCTTAAATTAAGAGACCATGGTCTGAACTCTATAACCTTAAACTAGGAGTTCATGACCAAAAATAGTGACTTTAAACTATGTTTGGTTACCCTAAGGAATGTTTTGTGTTGTGTTAGGTATTATTAGCCCTCAATTAATTTTGGTTTGTATCTATTACACACTACACATTCCCTCTTAATGTATTTAAACCATTGGTCCAAACTCTATGACCCTAAACAAAGATCCCATGGTCTAAACTCTATGACTTTAAACTAAGAGTCCATGTCCAAGCATCATGACATTAAAATATGTTCAAGTATCCCTGAGAATATGTTGAAAAAAATAAGGAATTATTGGATCTTAATTTATGGTAGGTTACCTCTCCCATACTGAACACATATCCCCTCTAATATACACAATACCTTAGTCTAATAATTTGGACCTTAAACTATGTGCAACTCACCCCAGATTCTTTTTCTTGGTGTAGGGAATTCTAAGATCCATTTTTCTTATAGGACTCTCTAGTGTGTACCCCCATTGTGCTACCCTCCTATGCCCCTACCTTTTTGTATGGGTGGGTTTAACTTATGCCTATTTACATATCCCAAATAGATGATGTTAAATTATTCCATCACATCCCAATCATATGATGAAAGATCCCATATTTTTCTAGGTATGTCTCTCTCTGAGTTTTTCATTTGATCCTTGGTGGTCAAGTCTTTTTTAGAGATGGAGATATTTTTTCGGTAAAATAACCTAAATTTTATGGATTTATAATTGTTTGAGATAATGTAGTTCGAGTATAAATGGGTAAGTGTTAACATGGGTTCTTGGTAAGTTGAGAATATTTAAAACAGGTTTAGTTGGTAAAATGGGCTGAAAACCCATCTATAGAACATTTACATGTCGTTTAAAGGAATTACATGTAATGTAATTATTTAAGGGATTTAATAAAATAAATCTAATTCCATGGGTTTTTCTTCATCTTCCATTAAAAACATTTATATGATGTGTAACTACATTACACGTCGTATAATTCCCTAACCTGATGTTTTAAACATGATATGCAGTTGAATTATCTTTCTTTGACAATATCTCTTCTCCCCTCAACCTTATAGAATTATCAAGGTGATTTTGAGGTTCCAACCTCCCTTCTGGGTGTCCTGTTTGTGTGATCAATCCCTAGTAATACTTTTTGGTTAAGTTTATTCCTTATCTCCCTTGTATTCAAACAGTTGCGGTGAAATCCTTTGATCGATTGCATTACTGGTTTTGATATTGATCTATTTTGATCTAAAACCCTCTTTTAAATCATCTAAATCATCTTAATCATGAGAATTTTCTATTTAAATCATTTTTTGAACATCAGTTTTAGGTAGGTGTTCTAAATATTAACCCTATAGTTTGATAATTTTCAAGTTTATGAAATATTATTATTATACCAATGTAGTGTGTGACCAAATAAATTATATAAATTAATGGTATTATTCCTTGAATCACTTTTGTTTGGAATTAGCTTATAACCTATCTTATGGATACTCATTGGGTGAGTGGACCTTGAATATAATTGAATTGGTTGATGGTTTAAAGGGTGATTATCATGACCTATGACCTAGGGTGATTTCATGTGGTATAATCCCTAAATTGTGGATTGTTACTTATTGATATATTTTTTAATCAATTTTTAGTTAAAGTGAAAATGGAATATGAAAGAATAATGGTAATTCACATAATTAACAATTGAGGATTGTGATTTGATGTTGAAATATTCATGATGTATGATAGGAATTGTGTCCCATGTTCTAATGCTTATATATTGGGCTCAGCCCTAGAACTTTGACGCTTATATTTTGAAATGATAATATTGAGTAGGCTCAGACTAATACCATTCTATGATACTTATAGAGAGTGGGCTATGCTCAATCCCATGTTGTAATTCTTATAGGTCTTTGACCTGGATGTTTATGGGTCTTTGACCCAGATTTCTGTTATGATACCATGGTTATATGGTTGTGGTCTGAATGGTCATAAGAAAATCTTAGATATATTTCATCATGGAACCAAATAATTTTATTTACTTGGGTTATATGTTTTTAGTTTTCATGGTTATAATACATACTTGAAAATATTCTGACATGGAGACAAAGTAGGTTTTTGTTGTATTTTATTAACTGTTGTATTAATTAATACACCTATTTATCACTTTATTGAATACAATTATTATCAGAATAATTAGTTTAGACAGGGTGGTTTCAAACTTCTATGTTTTACTCACACCCTATTCTGGTTGTTGTTTAGTACCTGAGCATATTATGTGGATGTAGGTGTGGATAGGGGAAAAGGACCTTATAAATGATTGCCTATTTGTTGATAGGTTGGAGTTTGGTTATGGGATAGACATGGGGTTCAGGATGAGGGACTATAGAATCTACTAGTCTTTTACTTTCATTTTTTCTAGAATGAAATTTAGATACATTTCATTATATCATTAAATTATTCCTTTTTATTTATTTGATTATTAAAATGGATTTTATTTATGTATTCCTCTATGTTTATACTTTTATCTCCTTTGTTTGTATAGTTTATTTTATTCTTCTATGACACTTCATACCCGGGTGTATAGTCTCCCCACTATACATTTCACACCCTCACTGCTAGTTGAAAACCTCTGGCATACAGGGAGGCACGATTGAGGTCTTGTAACCAACCCTTTCGGCCACGTGAGAGAGTGTCAGATTATGGAATGTTACAAAGTGGTATCAAAGGAGTAGGCTCTCTTTTATTCTACATTACTATTTGGGAAAGGTAAAAAGTATTCTAGGATGTGTTATGACTTGGTAATGAACATGTACATGGGATTATGTAACCCATGTATGGGGGGAAATCTAGGTACCCAGGGATGGGACTGCTATTTGAGTTGTGTTCTTATTATAGTTGATGTTATTTCACCTTGGGTGATTCACATGTTAAGTGAGGTGATTATTTTATGATATTACTATGTCTAGATTTTTGTACTCATGGCTTGGTATGGTGAGAGATGATTTTACATGCATCATAATAGGAACATACAGGTATATTAACATGCATTTACCATGATAGGGGAATATCTATTTTTCATGTAATATAAACTTGCCTATTGGACTATGATATGAGACATCTATTTCACTGGATAAAATAAAATGAGTTTATGTGTCATGGTAAAACACTTGTAATCCATGTTAGAGAGACTAGGAGTTAGTGTTTCACTATTTGAGTCACCTATTTAGTCTGACCTTATTTATAGACAATTCTCTAATGTGTGAGTTTGTCTTGTAGAGAAAATGACTACTCGTCGCCTTTGACTTGAGCATCAGGAGGGTGGCATTCAGCATGCTCTTAGCACAGATGAACCAGATATTCCTATGGTTATTGAGGAGAAGGTAGATGTTCGTATTTGTGAAATCTTCATGAGGTTCATACAATCCATAGAAAGGGAGACTACTCATATCATTCTATCAATGTCTAAGCTAACAAGATAGTTTCAGCTGTAGCATCAACCAATGTTTACTAGGGAAGGAGTACCCCAGGTAGTCGAGTTCTAGATTGAGTTAGTCCAGAAAATCTTCAAGCATCTTGAGACTCCCATGGACATAAAGATGATTCTTGTTGATTATATGATTTCTAGACCTACCAAGCATTGGTGGGACATTCTGGAGTAATTTGGGCAGCAAGAGGAGTTGTCTTGAAAGGACTTATCAAAAAAATTCTTGAGTAATTTCATTCCCTAGATGTTGAGGGCTAAAAAAGAATGTGAGTTCATGCATCTAACATAGGTGATCATGTTAATTCTTGACTATATTGGACATTTCACCAACCTATAATGCTTTGCGCCATCTTTGGAAGCTGATGAAATCTCTAGGGAAAGGTGTTTTTAGGATGGTCTTCTCTATGAGATCAAGTCACAAGTAAATGTTTTTTCACCTAAGAATATTTGAGGACGTGATAAACCAGGCACTCGTCAAGGAAGGTAATATGAGATTGGACCCCAATAGAAGCCAGACTATTTTAATAGATAAATTTGGGATCTCTTATTTAAGTTTCAAGAAGTGGCACTATGATAGTTTCTGTTAAGGTAGTAATGGGTAGAGAAATTAGGGAAGTGGAAAAAAATATCAAGACCATGTTCTGTTCCAGTGCAATTAGTGTGGTAAGTTTGGTTATAAGCACCTACAGTGTCCTTACCCTATAGTCGAATGTCACATTTTTTGTAGGCTAGGTCATATTCAAAGGTTCTGTGCAAACTTTCCATAGCAAACTAGTGGTAGGGGATCAAAACATACACCTGAGTCATGAAGGGTCTTAGCTACTCCTTAGCAGGCGGATAGCAAGAGTTCCATTGGTTGTTCTGGCCAAGGTAGGTGATGTGGTACCCTAGTGAATGATAAATATTACCAACCAAGAAAAATATATTAGGGTATTTAGGATGGATCCTAGGGTAGAGGTAAAATTTAGTTACATGTTATATAGACTACTCCGACTATCATGGATGCAGAACCATTTTTTGTCAAAGGTGTGATCCTTATATCATCTAGCTTAGCTTGTGTTTTGTTTGATATAGGTTAATCACATTATTTCCTATCATATGATTTTGAAAATGGTTTGGACTTGGATTATTACATCTTGGATGGTATTTTAACCATCATCACACCATTGGGAGTGCAGACAGAGAATATCAAACATTACAAGGCGTGTTCTCTAGAGATTGGTGGTTATCGTTTCTTTTGGGAACCATTCATGATGGAAATGATAGGATTTGACTTTAATCTTAATATGGATTGATTAGTTCTATACTAAGATCATATCTACTATCACAATATGAGAGTTACCACCTTATCTCTAGAAAGAGGTAGCTATTTTTACCAAGGTGAGTGGGATCTTTAGGTTAGTTGTGCAGGACCAATTCAGTGTAGATAGATTTGTATCATGGTTCAGATAGTTAATATTACTCAAGATAATGGTGGAATGTATAAATATTATTTTTATCTAGTGTTAGAATGTTTTATAATGTTTTCCATGATGAGTTATATGGATTATCACCCATGGGAAGATTGAGTTCACGAATGAATTAGTTCTGTGAGCAGATCCAATTTTTATCTTGCCTTACAGAATGGCACTAGAAGAGCTTTAGGAGCTGAAGGTTCTATTGTAATATCTATATTCTGAAGAACTCATATATCCTAGTACATATCCTTGGAGTTCTCCATTTCTCTTTGCTAAAAAGGCTGATGGATCTCTGAACTTATGTGTGAATTATCGGAGGTTGAACCAGATGAGAGGAAAAAACAGGTATCCTCTTCCATGAATTGATGATATTTTCAATCATTTAAGAGGTGATAAGATCTTACATAAGATTAAATTGAGATCAAGATATCATCATTTAAGTTTTATACCAACAAACATACCTCAAACTGCTTTTAGGTGCAGGTATGGCTTGTATGAATTTGTAGTGATGTCGTTTGGGATGACTAATGCACTTGTAGTATTCATGGCCTTAATGAATAGGATCATTCATCCATTTTTGGACCATTTTTTGGTGGTTTTTATTGATGAGATATTATTCTAACCTTAACCAGTAGATGATCATGGAAAACATATTAACATCATCCTGAGTACATTGAGAGAGCATCAACTTTACACCAAGCTAACTAAATATAGTTCTTGGATTAATAAATTCCACTTCTTGGGCCATGTTATATCAGTGGAAGGAGTGTCCCTAGTCCTAGAGAAAGTAAAAATAGTTCTATATTGGAAACAACATAATAATTTCTTCAAGATTTATATATTTTTGGGTTTAGAAGGTTATTATCAGCACTTTATCCAGAATTTCTCCCGTTTAGAAACAACAATGTCGAGGTTGAACAAGAAAGGGGTGAAGTTTTCTTGGTCCGACACTTATGTGGAATATTTTTATGAGTTTTAAGGTTGGATAGCCTCAACACCTATCCTCACATTACCCGATCTGGTTAAATTATATACCATGTACTATGATACATCTAAAGTTGGACTCGATGTAGTTTTAATGCAGGAGGATCATAAGGATTCTTACAGCTCTAGGAAGATAAGATATCATGAGAGGAATTACCCTACTCATGGTCTATAGTTTGAAATAGTAGTGTAATCCCTAAGATATTTGAGACACTATTTCATGGGAGAGATCTTTGTGGTATACATAAACCACAATAGCCTCATATACATCTTTTACTTGTGAGACCTAAACCTTCGGCTGAGGAGTTGGGTCGAGTATCTGTGGTCTTTTGAATTTGAATTGGATTATCACTAGGTAAGTGCAACATCTTTGTCTATGCCTTGGTCCAAAATACACAGACAATGTTATTATGAGATTATTTTGATGAGTGGAAGATGATGGCACTTTTTGTAGACATGCATCTGGATTTTCAGGAGTCTTAGGGATGGGTAGCTCTAACTTCGACATCTATTATACCCATGATTTTGGATTGTATTAAGAACATGTAGTATTCTGATTCATATGGATTAGTTATGAGAGAGAAAAACATATGGTGGGGAGACACCATTAGGATGGTCTCTTAGCAGTAAAAATTCTCTTATTTTTTGTGGCTGGGTATGGGTTCTTCTGGGCTTACATGAGGAGATGATGAGGTAGTTTCATGTTTATAGATGGTTGGTGCATCATACTTTGACAAAGATGTATTGTGATCTCCATATACAATACCGGTGGTTGGGAATTGTGAAGGAGGTGGAAATTTTTAGGGATAAATGCTTCACTTGTTAGTAGTTGAAAGCCGAACATCAGAGGTTAGATAGGATTTTGTAGCCTTTTCCCATTCTTGAGTGGAAATGGGATGATGTCACAATGGATTTTTTTACCAGACTACCCATGAAATTCCATAATAATGACATATTATGAGTATTTGTGGATCAAATGACTAATATATCCCACTTCTTAACTATCAGGGAAACCTTCACAATTAATGATCTGAGTAGTCTTTACGTGCCCAAGGTGGTTTGGTAACATGGTGTTACAAGGAGTATCATTTCATAAATATATCCTCATTTCACATCATTTTTCTCATAGGGTTTTCATAATTTACTAGGATCGCGAGTTTTCTTAAACATGGACTATCATCTATAGAATGATGGTCAATCTGAGTGGGCAATTCAGGTTGTGTAGGATATGTTATGGTCCTTTGTCTTGTATTTTGATGGTTTATGGGAGAAATATATGACACTCATAGAGTTTTAATATAATAATAACTTCCAATAATTGATCCAAATGCACCTTTTGAGGACTTTTATTGCAGGTCGTTTCATTCGCCTCTTTATTGGATGGAGAAAGGTGTCTCAACACTTTTTGGGCCCAGTATCATGAAGAAGACATTAGAGCATATCCAGTTCATTATAAAGTAGTTAATGAACATTAAAATTAGGAAAAATATTATTTTATCCATCAGATAAGACCTTTGGAATTTGAGGTTATTCATTATGTTTTCCTTTGGGTGCCACCTAGACTAGGGAAACACTATATCCAGAAAAAAAGAATGGTAGTTCCTAGGTTTGTTGGGCCATTTGAAATAGTGGAAAGGGTCGGTCTAGTGGCATAAAATTTATCCATTTTACACTACTATAGTTCCATGCACGATGTGTTCCATGTGTCACAGCTATATAGATATCATCCTGACCCATCCCATGTGATAGACGTAGAAGGCATAGAGCTTTGTATTAATGTGTCTTTAAAGGAGAATCTGATATGGGTTATGGATCATAGTGAGAAATATATATATATGGTAAGAATATAATGTTGGTTTTGTGTTAGTGGCAGCATGGGTGAGTTCAAGAGGAGACTTGTGAAGGGAGTTTGACATGCGAACATAGTGGCCACACATGTTCACTGAGACCTCACAGTGAAACTTGGGGTAGCTTTGGGATGAGCCATTATAAGGTGGGGAGGTTGTATGATCTCATCTTTTTTCAGGTATGTCTCTATCTGGGTTTTTATTTTGAGTCTTAGTGGTCACATCTTGTTCTGAGAAGGAGATTAATGGGGAAAATGACCTATTGTTTGGGGATGTATACTTGTTTGGATAATGGGGTGTGGGTATAAATGGGTAAGTGTAAATATGGTTTCATGGTAGGATGCGAAACTTTAAAAGGTATTAGGGTGGTTTAAATGGAAAATGGGATGAAAACCAATCTACAGAACATTTAAATGTTGTGTAATGGGATTACACGTCATGTAATTTTTTTATGGGTTTAATACAATAAATCCAAGGAGACGGGTTTTTTTTCATATTCCACTAAAAACATTTACATGACATGTAACTACATTACATGTCATGTAAGTCCCCGACATGCTATTTTAAACATGTTGTGTAGCTGAATTATCATTTTTTTAACTGCAGCTCTTCTCCCCTCAACCCTAGGTCATTCTCCATATGATTTTGGGCTGTCAACCTCTCTTCTTGACATACTATTTTTGTGAGCAATCCTTCATAATCCTTTTCAGTTAAGTTTCATCCTTCTCACCCTTCTCTTACAACCTTTGCAGTGAAATCATGTGATAGATTGTGTTGTTTGTTTTTATCTTAATCTACCTAGATCTAGAAACCTCTTTTTGATCATCTGCACCATCTTCCTCATGGGAGTTTTCCATTGGAAGCATTTTTTGGATCGTCAATTTTAGGTAGGGGTCTAAATCTTAACCCTGTGGTTTGATAATTTCTATGTTTATGGAATATTGTGATTGCACCAATGTAGTGTGTTCCCAAATAAATTAAATAAATGAATGGGATTATTCCTTGAAGCCATTTTTTTTGTAATTGGATTCTGAATTGGCATATGGAAACCCATTGGGTGAGTGGACCATGAATATAATTCAATTGTAAAATGGTTTAAAGTGTGTTTAGCATGACATGTGACCTAGGGTGATTTCTTTTGCTAAAATCCCTAAATTGTGGCTTATTTCTTATTGATACAATTTTTAATCAATTGTGAATTAAATTGAAAGTGGCATATAAAATAATAATGGTAATTTTCATAATTAACCATTGAGAATTGTGATGTGAAATTGTGATAACCATGTTATATGACAGGAATTGTGCTCTATCATGCAATTACTATATATTGGGATTGACCCAGGCACATGCACACTTATATATTGTAATGCTAGTATTGAGTGATCTTGGACCAGTTCTATGATTTAATGATTATAGAGAGTGGTCTATGCCCAGTCCCATGATGTAATGATTATAGGTATTTGACCTAGATGTTGTAGTGTTTATAGGGCTTTGACCCACATTGTTGTAACGATACCATAGTTATATGTTTGTGGTTGGCATGGTCATAAGACAAACTCAGAGATATTCTGGCATGGACCTGAAGTAGGTTATTTAACTTGTTTATACGGTTGTGGTGTTCATGGTCATAAGACATGCTCAGAGATATTCTGGTGTGGATTTGAAGTAGGTTGTTATTGTATTTTATTAATTGTTGAATTAATTAATACACCAATTTAACACTTTATTGAATGCATTAATTATCAGAATAGCTAGTATAGACATAGTGGTGTCGACCTACTGAGTTTTACTTACACCATATTTGGGCTGTCATTTTATACCCAAGAAGATTATGTTGATGTAGGTTTGGACAAGGTAGAAGGAACTTACAGTTGATTTCTTTATTATTGATGGATTGGAGTTTGGTGAAAGGACCAACATGGGGTTTGGGACTAGGGACCTTTGACTCTTTATTTGAGTCTGCTAGTATTTTACTTGTATTCTTTCTAGCATGACATTTTGTTACATTCCAGCACATCATTGCATTATTCTTTATTATTTATTGTATTATTTAGAAAGCTTTTATTTATTTCTTCCTCTATGTTTATACTTTTATCTACTTTGTTTATATCATTTATTTTATTCTTCTATAATACTTCATACCTGGGGTTATAGTCTCCCCACTATAAATTTCACACCCCTGCTATTAGTTGGTAGTCTCTGGCGTATAGGGAGGCGTGCATGAGGTCTTGTAACCAACCCTTTTTGGCCACATAAGTGCTGGATCGGGGGACAATACACATGATGTTAAACTATATGACTCGATGTACCAATCACAAGAAGTTAAAATATGTGATACATCATCCTCGCCATATGAAATTAAATTATGGGTCTAACATACTCATCATATGATGTTAAACTACGTGTTTAACATCCTCACTATATGATGTTAAACTTTGTGTCCAACTTCCTCAGCATATGATATAAAATATGTGTCTATCATCCTCATCACATGGCCTAAAACTATGAGGCATCTTAGGACATTTCCCAAGAATCCATTTCCTTTGGTGTTGGTCACCTATATCCTCATTCATGTTCTTCGACAATTGCTCGACATATGAGACAAATCTCCCCCTAGAAGACAATTTCGACCTTTATTTAGACCAATTCACCTACCTGATGTGATCAAATCCATGGTGGAATAATTCCAAGAGGGTTGAGCTCCATTTGAACATTCCATCACTCAATATAACACCCTAATAATTTAGAATATTATATTTTTAAATAAATTTAATATATTATATAGCTTGTAAATCATGAAACACTTAGTTAGCTTGTGTTACACACAAGAGACACTTTCCTCGGTAGCTTATATAACACGCAAGATCGAGTTTTACCAAACATTAGTATATTATTATAATATTATTATTTCATACAATAATATTTAACCTTGCTACTTAAATTATGTTTATTAATAGTATTAACCACATTATAAAATTTATTTATATTCAATATAATTTTAACATTCATATTATGTGTTTTTTAGACAATTATATAAGAACAAATCAAATTTTACACATAAAAACTATATTTTTCTAAAGGATAATTTTACCATAATTTAATAGCACACCTATTTTAAAACTATATTTTGGAATTTTAATAAATTGTATTTTTCAAAAAAAAATTCATTTTTGATTCAGAATATCAAAATTAGCTTAGGGTGAATTTTTGGTATTTTTCTGAGATGTTTTGAATTTTAATGAATAGTAAATAAATACTACATTGTAGTTAAAAATTTCCTTTTCATTTAAATAATTATTGTATTTTAAATTTATTCTTAATGTCATAATATACCAATTATACATATATTAATTCAATTTAGATCATTAGAAAAATTTTCATTTCAAAATTGGATATCAAAACTTATTGAACGTTTGAATGTTTTCTTTTACCTACTTTCTCACCATGTCTGCGGGATTAGCGTTAAACTTAATTTAGCCACTTCTGTGAATTGAATTTAAAAAACTCGATATACACAGTTTTTATTAGTATGATATTTGGAGTCTAATATGCTCAACTTAATTTTTGTATATTATCAATAGTAACTTTACTAATTTTTTATTTACCACAGTTAAGGGTAAATCGGGTAGTTAAAGGTAAAAATAATATTATAAATATTATAAAATTACCCTAACACTTTTCCTAATTTAAATTGATGAGTGGGTTTATACAAAACCATCTGTAGGTCATAATTATAACTTTTTAAGCCACTTGGGTGAGAATATGACATTTATTATATTTTATTTAAGGAAGAGTTAAAAATGCCATACTCAAATTTTAATAAATATACCATATTTAATATAGGGTTATAAAGAATATAAATTCAACTATAAATGTTAATTTGAATTGAAAATTTTTATTCTTTGTCATGTAAATTTATCTTTAATTTTTAGGAAATATTTAATTACCTTAAAGTATTACACAATGATGATGCAGTAATAGTTTAATTAATAGAAATATCAAATAAATGATATTAAAAATATTAAACTAAAAATAATTTTACATAATTAATGACATACACGAATTTTATGGAAAAATTTTACATGTTATTTATATATAATAAGTGTTGGTTTGAATATATCATGTATTTATGATATGTTTAAAAATAAAAATAATTAATAGTATCAAAATTGAAATAAAGGATAATTTAAAATAAATAATATTTTATTAAATGGTATAAAATTAATAAAAAATTAAAATTCATCTAAATTATTATAATAAAATCAAATTATTCATCAATGATCCAATTGTGGTTTTTTGGAATTTTATAGTAACTATATTAACCATAATGTGTAAATAATTCAAGTTGTCAAAGTAAGAGTTAAAGGGTTTAACCAAGGGTTAAAGTCAAAAGATATAGTTAATAATGTGACCTAAAATTGTATAAAAATCATTGGTTGATAGGATTTAAACCCATAATAATATTATATTCTAAATAAATAAATTTTGAGCTATTTTAAATTGAAAATCAATTTATATTAATTTAATATTTTAAAGGATTCCAAGAGTGCCCCTCCCCTCTCTTATAAAAGGGAACCTCCTCCATCACTTCCTCACACCACTTTGAGAATTATTTATTGACTGAAATCTGCCCATTTCCCCTACAAGAATCATTATAAATTTTTTTTAGGTCATTTTATTCCAGAAACACCGATCCTATCATCCCTGAGAGGATATCCAAAGGAGGTTCGCTTAAGAAGAGGTAATCATCTTTACCAACTCATCCATGTTCATTTTTTATTCTACTTCATATTCATTTGATTTTCCATACTAAATTAATAACTCCATTATCATATATATTTATATGTTATTATATTATGGTACAACAATATTCCTCCATTTATCCATCCTATAAAAAAAACAAAATCACTATGTGTGTATACGTACGGCTTACCGTCTCCATGTCATTGTGTAATATTTTTTTCATCACCACATTATTTGGATGGGTATAATGTTGGATATAATGGATATAAATAATAAATAAAACATCATATTTATTCTTTATAATTAATATGACATAAAATTCCTTACCCCTTTACCATTAAGGGAATGATATCGTCGCTCGTGCATATGTATGGCATACCGTCTCCACGATGCGATGAGATTCATCTTCCACATTAACCATTCAATAATGATTATAAAAATATATATAATAAATAAACATGAAATATATTTCATAATAATTCTATTGTAAAATTATATATGTATACATATATGTCATTTACCATCATCCATTCAATACGATAAGAAAACAGAAACAACGTTCATGCGTACGTACGACCTACTGTCTCTATTAAATTTGTATTCCATTTCATATATATATCTATTATATATATTTATATATTAAATATATATGATTTATAAATCATGTTTTACATTCTTGAAGTATTTAAATCGTGTTCTAAGTAATAGGATCAAGAATAATAAGTCAAAACACCTACGATAAACAAAGCAGTTATTACCAAAAACATTACTTTAACTTGGAATTGTTAATAAAAAGTTAATATAAAGTCATAAATGAATCAGATGTGATATTATAAATATTAAAAAAATCATATATAAGTTAATAAAATTATTAAAACCATTATAAATGAGTTTAAAGAACGTTCTACTAAATTAAGCATAAGGTAAGGGATTTCTCATATCACTTTTACTTCTACGAGATATATTTCTTATTCACCACTTATTTTTTTTTGTGGTGTATATAATTATATTTTGAATTTTTATATCATGAATATTCTTATTATTAATATATTATAAGTTTCATTAATTTTATTCATTCGTGGGGAGTTAAGTTTAAAGGTTTCAATGTGGTATGGGACACTTTGGAATGTTTAAATATTATTTTCCTCAAGGATATTTCAATGAAATCATTTAAATTCTTATCATCCATGTCCATGATTATTAAAAAAATAAAAAAAAATTACTATTATTCTAAAAAAAAATTGAAGTATTTTACCCATGTTTGACTTTTTATAAAATTGTGTGAAAGGAATCTTTTTTTTTCATTTTCTAAATGAGGAACTTTATGACTTTTTCAAAAAAAAATACGAAATAAATGTTTTTTTAACTTATACGGCATGAGAATATTTTACCACTATCATGATGCCTTGATATTTTGAGTCCTCCATTACAAGTTTAAAAATTTATTTTCAAAATAAATGTTTTATTTTATAAATTCATTGATTTTAAATAAATGATTTCAAAATAAAAATGGTATTTTTCTCATTAAATTTCTCATGATTTTATTAGATTGTTTTAATATATGTCATCATACTTATTGAATATTATTATTATTTCAATTTGATATCTTATGATATCATTTACCATATTTCATTGAATGGTTTATGATTTAGTTCGGAAGTGGATTTTCTATTTTGGTACCATTCATAGTTTATGGTTAAAGTATTCTCATTTAGTATGCTTGTTTTTTAATATGAATGTTTATGTTTATTATGCTTCACCCCATTCATATGAGGAATTTATTGGTCTTAGTAGGTGATTGGAGGGTCCCTTTATATCCCCTCCATGTATCATTTGGTCTCACAAGACAAACTAGATATGGATTTGGATGAGGCCTTTCCCATTTATTTTTAAATGTCATGGACTATCCCTCGACAATATGTTTTAGATGTCCAGCATTATGAATTCCATCATTATGAGATTAGTTATTGATTTCCATATGATTACTCGACTATTATAATATCCATGGTTAATTTTATTATCTCATGTGATTATTTAAATGGAACATGTTTTAGTTATTTACCTTTCCATATTATTGTTTATTCCATATTTACTCATAGCTTCTATTGTACACTTACCCTTAATGAGTATTTGAGCTCACCCCTTCCTTTTGTTTAATTTTTCCTAGGATGCCCAGATGAGTATTATGACTGATATGCAGGGTTAATCTATGAGAATAATGGAATTATCAAATGATTTTATATGTTTTATTTTATGTTTTAAATTATAGTGTAAGGTTCATGTATCTAATTTGGATTTCACAACTACTAAATTGATCAGTCCTTTGGGATTCGACACTTATATCAATGCCAGTGTAAAAAAAGTAAGTCACCGAATTTGGTCTACTAGGGTCAGGGTCTTTACTCTCCATCCCCACACATCATGTTTCCCATTATTTGGATCCTCATCCTCCTCCATGACTGAATGAGTCCCCCTTGATTGCATGGTCCCATGACACACTGTCTCGCCTACCTTCTTGGGTACATGCCCCATATGACTTCAGATGAAATTTTGATATAGGTCCTATGTTTCAAACACGGTTAGTGGTCAACCCTCATTTTTTCCCTATCCCCATCAAAACAATAATGGATTCTGTATTTCAAACATTGTGAGAAGTTACCCTCCATCATCATGCCACCCCATTATGTTCCAAATCTTGGGAATTTTGATTCATGATCCCCACTACCTTTATTTAGGTAGAATTAAATTACCTTGGAATTACCCCATTAATGCACTAGAGCACTTTGGAAAATAAATTAATCTATTCATAGAGTTCCCTTCTCCAATTATAACCCCTCTCAGCCCAAACACTCTCAATGGCCAATTAAAAAATATAGACACCTAATGTTCAATGATTGTATGTCACTCTTATACAAATGATCAATCACATGTTAATCCCTTATTTCTCACACTGATAATGACTCGCATGAGGTTAGGGATTGGTTGCTTGTTATCTCATGAATATGGTTGAAGTTCAATAATAAAATTAAACAAAAGAAACATGTTTGAACATGCGGTAATTTAAAACAAATAAACCAATTTTATATAGGTTCATCCACATATTAGAGCCTCTCCTTTATAAATTAACCTAAGGATCGACCCCAGTGATTGAGTGTTTGATCCTATCCAACCTATGTTGAGTAGCCTCTAGAGTCCACTACCACCCACCAGGTCAGCTAACTCTTCCTTGGCTTTAGGATGGACATCTTTCAACCTAATCCACATCTGATCCTATTCGGCTTGACATAGGTCCACCAAGGGTGCCACCTCCACCGCCATAGCCTCGGCTTCACCAACTAGTCTCTAAGATGGCCAATGGACTCATCTTGAGTAGAAATGATGGCCACTTTCTCCTATGTTATCCCTTCTAAGTAGGTTATCTCCTCCTTGGATACCTTAATAACCTGGGAGCCCTAATCCTTGTGATTTTCTAGGAAATATAAACCAATTTCCCTTAGGAATACACCCACTCGATTATGAAATCTCAAACTAGTATATGAAGGATATTGGAGTCCACCTCACTAGTCCCTAGGCTAACCAGCTAGTGATAGAGAGATGTCACTCAGTTTGGTAGGTCATCCATTGGGGTGTTGGTGATAAAGTTTTTCATGTACCTCCATGCCTTGAATAAAATGACCTGGTTCTCTTCAACAACATCCAAGCCATAATCATCAAATTCATTGGGAAGTTCGGTCTCATATGTAGGAAAGACTTCCAACACATCCATGGATGGATTATCCATGAGATTTTCCTCATGTGGGTTGAAATCCATTCTCCAATGAAACAGATCCTTACCATCCCCCTCACCTATAGTAGAAGTTCCAACTACCTCCTGTGGAACCTTAGAGGTAAGCTCAACCATTGTATCCTTCTCAATCACTTCCATTGATAGAATGATCAAGACCACCTCCATTGAGTCCTTAGCTCATGTAGTCATCATTTATGGAAATTATAGGGTATGTATGTCCAACGCATACTCCCCAATCACTCCAGCTACTAAAAAAATTGTTTCCACCTCTATTGAGGATTCAACTCCAATATTCACCTTCGATGTCGCCTCTATGATAGGATTAGATACCAAATCCCCTCAGCTAGCCCCATCATGGGCAATGTATCAACATCCTATATCAATGGAATGGTATCAATAGTCCCTTATAATGGAACCTCCATGGTTGGACTAATTTCCATGGGATTTTGGTGCATTTCCACTAGGAGAGAAGCACCCACTGCCACTACCTTGACCTCTGGAGTTGTCAACTTAGACGTCGACGCTGGTATCTAATCCCTGAGCATAACTGGAACCTCCATTTAGTAATGAGTTGGTAAAATGAAGAAAGGAAAAGTGGTATAGGAAACAGTGGAAAGGGGAAAAGGATCATATGAATATTATAGCCCGATGTGGAGCATAGAAATGTTCATTTGAAATCCCTCTAGAGAGGGCATTCCCCCAATAGTCGACACCTTAGTCACAACATCCACTTCAGCTAACGGTTTTCCTCCTATAACCACAACATCAGGTAGGGGCCCCATACTCACTCCATCAAGGTTTGATACTCCCTTGAACTCTTCCTAAGGTTCACCAAGAAGCTCCCCTATTCTGTTCTAGTTGATCTTGGAACAAGTACAAGAAGATTTAGACAACTCTCTTTGGGGTTTAGTGGTTTCAAAATCACATGGTATTAGGAGATTTACCTAGTAAAAGGTAGGGTCCCCTTTCACAAAAGAATCCCAGTAGTCATTTCTCCCCCAGGACTTGTCTGAATCTCCCAAAAGAGTCATGAAACCATCTAATTCACCTAATAAGAGATCTGAGAGAGAGGTCATACCTAATAGCACATTCACCCTGGTGGTGAAAGGACATTTAGTGGCATGATATTGGACCAAATCCTCCAGCCCTCTTATATAATGCACAACCTCAACTTGAGACATCTTAAATCCATCACTAGTGTGACCTAGCCCAATGAGAAATATTCCCTTTCTATTGAGATGTCACCACATTGCATGGAGGGTTTTGATATTTCTTAAAAACCACTAGCTCTCCCAAGCATCTAGAAATACCACATTGGTAGTGATATTCAGATGGTGAAATCACTTCCCTAGACTATGGGAAAATGTCCTTAGGACCACCCAGAGGGTTATCCTTCCACTATGACAACTTATCCAAGAGCGTTGATCCTAATACTCCTCCTCTCCCTATGGACTTTACCTCTATTGGTCTTGGTATTTCCAGCATTGTAGCTACACCAACTCTTCCAACCATTCCAACCCTACCTCTATGGCATGCTCCAATTACCATTCATCCTTGAACCCATAGTTATGGGGCCTCTTATTCATTGGTCCAAGTGGTTTGGTTCCTCAAAATCTTCCTAGGATATGTGCTATCCTATATTTTATCATATTTTTAGATGATCACCATAGATGGTTATAGGATGCATCAACTCATTCCAACCCTTTCCATTTTCATGCATGAACATGCACCAAAATTTCCTCAGGACCGAGTGTTGGCACTCATAGAGAATATTTTTGTATACCTCCAGGTCTAATATATAATGGAATTAGAATTGTATCACAAACCGATGTGGGTTTTATGACTCACAGATTTCATTTCATTCAACCCTCACCACTAGTACCCCACCTTGGAAGGTAAGGAGGTATAACCACTGCTCGATGGTCCCCATTCCATCATCGATCACCATCCCCATGGGAAGTGGTAATGGTTGAAATATGAAGTATTCCACTAAACCAAACATTTCATGTGTGTCCATATATCCTAATTTGAGTGGGAAACTTTTAACGATGTTCAGAATCACTAGACATAAATTCATACTAGGATAGAGATAGGGTTCATGTATTCATATACTCTTATATACACAACGACCCAACTGTATAAAAAGTAGAGGGTCCTTCACACATGGAGTATAGTCTTCCATTGGTTTATGTGGTGGATAACATTGTACAGCTTCTCTAATATTGTTCATCCAGGTTGATGTGTTTCCCCATCACCAAAATTACTACCAAGATGAAGGTACACAGCCACACCCCCATGTGCACGTCCCCCATTAGGAGAATTCATTCATAGATCAGTATAGAAATAAACCCTCACATCCTAACTATGGGGGCCTCCCACTTCACACTATATCCCCACAAATAACACCATCTCACCTCCAAAATCCTATAGTGGTAGTGCTTCATACCCCTCTAGAATTACCCAGGTCATGTCAATAGACTCCCAGGTATCCTTTCCATTGACTCGTTCAAGAAATATCCAAACCACTACTTTAATGGGATGTCTCTCATCCCCGAATTGTACTCATCCTCCCCTTTAACCAAATGATTCCACACCCTATCAAGGGATTTAATATTCTTTTATTCCTCTAACATGTTCTTTGAGGGGAAGAATTCATCATAAATCACTCTTTGTATTGGGATCCATAAAATCTAGTAAAGATCCCACAAGCTCATGTCAAAATCTCCATAGTGAAAATGGAAAGTGTTGATCCCTAGAAATGACTTCCTCAGTAGCTCTGGAATGATATCCAGGTGTTGTTAGATGTGGAACTATGAGGACAATTTTTTTTAAAAAAGGTTGGGGTCGAAGCCTCAATTTATTATTAAATCAAAGACCTCTTTAGACTGGGTAGGGGGTGACCCATTACATAGCTCAAAGGCCCAAGGCCAAGTGGCATGAATACAGGGCTAGAAAGCCCATTTTTTTCCCAAAGTACCCCTCAGTGAACAGTGTTGCTACAGTACCCGCACTGCTACAGTTCCTGGTACAGTACCTCCACCGTTACAGTACCTACAACAGTCCCTCCACCGCTACAGTATCCAAATTGATGTTGTTGAAATGGTTCCATATATCTTTCACATCAAGAGACACATGAACCTTCATGATGTGTCCTCCAGTAGCCTTGTGCCACTGATATATTCCATGTGAGCTCTTGAACCTCTAGGTGAGATTTTCTCTATTCACATCATGGATTGATATGTCATCCTTCATCCCAAATCCATAAAGCAAAAACCTCTTGAAAAGAAGGTATTCATACTGATCCTCCATTGGTATTTCAATGAGTGATTCATGGTTTTATGAACTCTGTATTATGTCCCCAATAATTATGTTTCCATCCATCTATTCCTGATGAGTAGAATTAGCATGGGAACCTTCGATGACCATTTTTTTAGAGACTTAAGGTTTTTACTGATATTGGTTTGTGAATTATGCTTGTGAAGTTATGGTTCATGGAGGTTATATCATGATGTTTGGGTTTAAATAACAGTGTTCATAGAGCAGTGTTCATGGAAGTATGTTTTTGATGTTTTTGAGGTTTGCAAGTGATGGGGATTGAAATCACAAAGCACTCACGAATGGAATGAGATTCGTGAATAGAGTGCTTGGGATTTTATTTTCCTAAAATGATCATTGACCCCCTATGGTGCCCCGATTATATTTATAGGTGTATTACCTCTCAGGGTTTGTGAACAATATTTGTGAAGGGGATTCACAAACAAGATATGATTCCAAGTTTTTAGTGGTTTTCCCTTAGAATATGACCCTCCTTCACCATTGATTCTAATTCTGAGGGGGGAATTTGTTGATGTAGAAATACACATGTTATGAGAGTGTTAGAGGAAGGAATGGTTGGTTTTTTGTTAATACAGGGTTAAATATAAAAAAAATATAAGGTGATATGTTCATGAAGTTCCCCTCCATCGTGAATGAGTTTGACTCACGGAGGTCCTGAACCAATGGAGGGTTGACAGTAACCTTTGTGCAGCTTCATTTGGCTTCATAGAGCCCCATCTATTCAAGAAGCTCATAAATATTCTCAAAGGTCTCTATCCTTCGTGAAACCAACACCCCCACATTCGTTGGGCCTATAAATACACCCTTAAGTATGAATTTAAAGGGGACATGGCCTTTCAACTTCCGAGAAATGATTTGAGTTCATGGTACTCTAGAGCGCCATGAATGAAATAGAATATGGATCTCCCAATGTATCCATCCTTAAAAAACTACATTACATGGGTTCTTGAGAACCTCATCTTGTAGTGTATATGCCTTTTATTAAGTTCATGTCCTTCATAGAAGAAAAAAGTCATTTGTGTCATCTGGGGTTTCACGAGGAACCTATCCTTCAGAAAACCAACACCATGGGAACCATGACATTACCCCAAGGTAGGTTCACTCTATTTAACAAAGAATACTCCTTCACAAGACCCATGACCTTTGTGAAAACCCAGACATCATGAAGAACCTTGTTTGGGCCTCTCTATGGTACCTCATTTCAACTGACCCCCTTTCACAAAAGTTGAGTGGCCAGGGGTCCTATACCAAATCAAGATCGGTTCAGCTGCACCCTAAGTCCCTGTGTGACCGGTTCCACTGACTCTTATGTCCTCCCACTTTACTCCAAGTGTGGTTTGGGACTCTATCATACCTATTTCTTAAAATAATGGGTTCCCTAATTCTTATCAATTTTAAGCATAGACACCCTATAGTGAGGCCTTTGGATGGACACTCCTCTGCAACAATGATGATGATATGTTCTCCCTAGAGGCACATGAGCGGTGGCCATGTAACCCATAGAGATTAAATCTTCAAGAGAAACTATACACCTATCTTAGTTCATGTTCCTTATATCATATCTTCCTCTTTCCTTCACATGGCCCCCCTTGAGGAGTGAGACCTCCCACATCCAATATATATGATGTAAGATTTTCTAGGTTCGCATCCTATTCGGATGACGTTAAACTGCATGATAACTTCCTTGGCACATGACATAAACCTATAGCATTACTGTGTGCGATGAGGATAAGATTCCCTATGTCGAACTCACATAGGATAACCCCACACCTCCTACCTTGTGTAATAAAAATAGGATTCCCCATGTATGATCACCAAGGGATGCCACCTTCTCCCCCGCCATGGGATGAAACTCCACCCTTAGGGACGAAACTCCCACACCGGGGCAACTTCCATTTGTAAGACCAACACCATCCTTCCTCACTAGGGGATGAGACACTCATAACAGGATAATTCCAAGTGTAAGCCCCAAATTTTCTTCATTTTGTGACATGAGCATCCCTACCACACAATGTTAAGATGCATGGACCTATCATGCCACACAACCACAAACTGTGGAATCTCACTACATGGGTTTTTATCCCCATAACCTAAATAGGGTATAAAGGATAACTCTATGAGGTTCAATACTAAAATCATACAAGTGTAAAAACTTACCTCCTAGGGACACACCCCAACAATCTGTCTCAATTAGACATTCTGATCCATCCCCACTAGTCATTAAACCCATGCTTGATTCATCTCAATAGAATATTCTAATCCATCATCTCGGTATGAAATATTCCCTCATAGGGACATACTCCAATGATTCATCTCAATAAGATATTTTGATCTATCCCCACATGATGTTAAACTCATGCCTTGATCTGTCTCAATAGAGTGTTCTGATATGTCTCCATAAGGTGTTAAACTCTTGAATCGACCCATCTCAATAGGACATTATGATATGTTCTCTCTAAATATTAAAAATGCACCCAACCTATTCATGTATGACATTAAACCTACCCTCAACTCATCCCTACAAAACTTTAACCCTGTTCTCATCTCCACAAGACGTTAAACTCATTCCTTGATCTAGAATCCATACCCCATGTAATAAACATGGGATGCTTGTGGGAAAATACTTGGAATTATTAATCCCCTGGAATCAATTACTTCATGATCGACACGGGATGCCTTGGGTTCCACACCTAAGATGCCTCACATGAGATTAAATCCAAAAGAGGAAGAATTTATAAGTTCCAAATGTACCTAATGTCTAAACATGCTCGAATGTTCCCAATGTGACTACTCGCCCTGACCAAAGGTTTCTGCCCTGTCGGGATAGAAACAATATAATTAATAGGTGTCCACATTGAGATGGCATAGGGAATGAGTTCCATGAACATGACTTAATCTATGAGGGAGACCCATACTAGGAGAAGAACTCGAAGGAGGAATCAATGAGAGGAAGAACTGACATTTGATCATCCCGTTTTGATCAAGGAGAAGAAATTGCTAATGAAAGTGATGAAAATCGACCACCTTTGGAAAGTGGGAATGCAGGACAAAATATTCAGTGGATGACGTGCTGGTGGCCCCAATAAAAGCATCAGAAACATATACAATGCAATAATATATAAAAATGCCATAGACAAATTATAAATTGAATCATAAAAAAATATAAATAACCTAAATAATTATAGAATATCAAATATCACAAATATAAATCATAAAATAAAAAAACACAATTCAATAAAATATTATATAATTTTTAACTAAACAATATAACACATCAACTAAAATTTATAAAAACTAATATCAAAATTACAATAAATATTAACTCAACAAAACAAATAAAACATTAAATTAAATTGAAAATGCATTTTTTTAGAATAATATTTTAAGTTTAAAATTATTAATAAATTGACATATAATATAATTTATATAATTCAATAATATATATATATATATATATTCATAATATATTAATTATAATACAATGATATATTAATAATATATTGATTATAATGTAATAATATATTAATATATAAATTACAAAGAAATAATGTTTAATTTATAATGTAATTATATATATATATATAATATAGTGAAATAATTTAAAAATTGAAGTTACTTATAAACAAAAAAAATCTAATTAATATTTAAATTAAATTTTGATTTTAATTTAAATATTCTTATTCAAAAAAATAATTGATTGTGTGCTATCAAATTAAATTATTTCATCAAATGTTTTTATTAAATTAAAATTATTACAAAACAGTTAATTTAGAAAACTTAAAATATTAACTTATTATTTACTTACTAATTAATATTAATTCATTATAATGCAATAATATTTTAATTTGAAAATTAATAATAAATTTACAAATATGTTTTATACAATGATATATATATATATTAATAGTATATTAATTGCAATTAAATGATATAATAATATATTAATTACTAAGAAATAATATTTTATTTACAATGTAATAATATATTAATATATGTATGTGTGTGTTTTTATACAATGCAATAATACACACACACATGAGTATAATGAAATAATTAACAAATGGAAGTCACTTAAATAAAAAAATTACTAATTAATATTTAAATTCAATTTCAATTTCAATTTTATTTATAAAATATATTTAATATAATATCAATTATCAAATTGAATTATTTGAACTAATGTTTTTATCAATTGAAATTAAATAAATAACTATTAATTTAGCTAACTTTAAATGTTAACTTACTATTAACTAACTAATTAATATATATTTTTACCAATGTAATAATATATTTATTACAAAATTACTAATTAATTAACTAATAGTATATTTTCTACAAATTCAATAATATATATTAATTATAATACAATGATATATTAATAATATATCATTCGATTATTTTTCTTATTAAATTAAAATCCTATAATATATTAATGTATATTACTATAAATTATAATGGAATGATATATTAAAATATATATATATAGTTGGTACAACCTCAAGTGTGGAACACATGTTACAAGAAAATTCACAAATAAACCTGGCCCGAGGTCTCAACCCTGCATCCATGCCCAAAACCCCCACCCAACCCTACCACCCCATCCAACCGCGAGGTTGATATATTAATATATATTTACATTATATAGTTTCATAAGTATATTAATTACAAAATTACTAATTAATTTTGTAATATATTTCATACAATTAAAATATATGCCTTTGTATACACAAATAATATTTTATGAAAATACTTTTGAAGTTCCACAATTGTAATATTGTATGCAATTATATTGTATTCAAATTCAACAATTTCATTGTAATTTAAAAAAAATACCATAAATGAATTGTAATTAATGCAATTAATTTAGCAAATTAAAATAACAAACTTTAGATTTTTACATATACGAGCACCATGAATGGGTCTTAGTGAACCACATTTCCATGAGTGAATTGTAATTAATTCAATTGTGTCAAATAATTAAAATACCTTACTTTGGAGTTTCAAGGATGGGGTTTCCACGAATGGGGATTTGCGAATCGGTTAGTAAGATGGGTGTCGTTGAAGACTCGTAACCTTGACAGGAAGCTTTGTGACTGTAAGGTTCATGAAAGATAGTAATCCATACAGAAGACCTGTATGCTTTGTGGTAGACCAGATTCGTAAAAATATTCATTACCATTGACAAATATATTAATCATTGAAGGTAGATATTGATTCTAATAAGTTTAATCGCGATTCGTGGAATGAGAAGAGGTATTAGGATTTTTGGGTGCGGATTGATGATGGGAGAGGAAAAGGATGTTTGGATGATGGGAGATTAAAATAGAGGCTAGATTGTAGCTTGCGGAAGGGAGGAAGGAGTGGACGATGGGCATAGACTATAAGACATGAAATGGGAGAAGATGTGTCTAGCCAAATTTTACTGCAAGATGAGAGGAAGGAACTATTTAATAAAGTTCCATCTTCGTTTAATTTTAAAAGGAAGGTGCTCTATTGGAAAACACCCTCATATGAAATATTTCGAAGATGGAACTTTCCTAGAAAGCACCATCTTCAAAATATTTGTAAATAATGAGCTTTCTAAATTAGAATATTCTAAGATAATATGTTATGAAAGGAAATTTCTAGAAAGCCACCTTTCTAAAAGTAATTTCAAATAAGGCTCTTTAAGGGAAAGATATTTCCATCCATTCCTGACAAAAAAGTATCAATAGATTAGGAAATTTTGTCCCTTATACAACATTTAAGGAATATGTTTTTATACTTTTATTATATATAGAAAAAGTCCCTACCTACTCCTCCATCATTACCATCCAACCACTTATACAGGATCATTTTATTGAGAATTCTTAGAGAGATTTATTTTGTTCACCCTAATAGAGGAGAGGGTTAGGACTGAAGGTGGATTTCACAGCAACAAACTCATACGCAAAAGCGAATAAAGATCATTGGAGGTGATATATGTAATAAAAATATAACAGTAGTACAAAACTAACTAATTTTATTTCATTAGATTTAGTTTATGATTACAACGTATAAACACATCTTATTTATAGAGATATAAATGTACAATAAAACAATAAAAGTATATCCAAATAGAAATAAAAGTCCAGAAAATTATGTGGTAGGTTCCACCCAAGCCTTTGAAGACAAACACATCAAGTATCCCATGTCTGAAGCTTCCAAGACTCTATCGTAACAGCAGATGGTTGGTTTCATCCAGAGAAAAACATGTTTATTCTTCCAACAAGGACCACCGTTTCAGGCTCTCCTTTCAAAGAAAAAGTTGAAGGTGTGTATTTGAGTGTTCAGTTTACATCCTACTAATTAGTGTTCTTGATGTCTCCTTGATGAAGTGTGTTGGGTCGGAACAAAACGGGGAATGATGGCAAGAGGGGGGGTGAATTGCCTTTTAAAAAAGATTGACAAATTAAAATCAAAGTGAAAGATGCAGCGGAAATAAAGAAGGAAATCACACAAGAAATTGATAACGGAGTTCGGCCAAAACCCGGCCTACGTCTCCGCTCCCAACTCAACCGTTGAGAGATTCCTACCGCTTGCTTTTCAATGGTTTTAGCAGGAAACCCACTAGGCTTTGAGGTAGCACTAGGACCTATTACAGCTTGCTTTTTGTGGTTTAGCAAGAACCCACTTGCTTTTGATGGTTTAGCAAGAACCCACTAGCCTTTTTAACGGGTGAAGGCTAGCTCACCGAAACACAAGCCTTTTAAAAGGAAAGGCTTGAAGAAACCTCTTCACACCTTAATGGTGGTGTGAAACCCAAAAGAAAGGGGGATGAGAAAAGGGTTTGGGGTTTGTAGGCACAAACCCAATTTTAAAGCTCAAAAAGATAAAACAATAAAAACCGTATTGGAGGAAGACTTGGGCGCCAATTGGATGATGGAGCTGATGTAGCGTGCTTTCCCAAGCTTCTTGAGGGTGCTCTTGAATGTGGAATTGGATGGAGCACTTGAGGTTCCCTTGGAGGAATGCACCGGAGGTACGCCAAATGATCAACAAGGTGTCCGTGGGCTTCCGTATCGTTTCGGTAGGTGTCCGGGGCTTCCTCAGCCTTTATTTATAGGCATGGAACCCATTGGGGGCCTTCGGAGCCGTTGGAGAGGCTAAAAGAGCCGTTGGGAGCCAAGTGGACAGGCTGGTCAACAGCCCAACGGCTAGTTTGACTGTGTCCACCGGCTGGCCGGTACAGATCCACCGGCTGGCCGGTGCCTTGGTAGAGAAGAAGAGTCTTGATCCAGGCTCTACCGGTCGACCGGTGGAGGAGCCACCGGCTGGCCGGTGGCAAGACAGTAGCAAACACTATTTGAGCTGGATGCCACAGGTCGACCGGTGACAGAGCCACCGGTCGACCGGTGGAACCTGGCAGTGGGCAATCCCTCTGCCAGTTCCACCGGCTGGCCGGTGCTATCACACCGGTTGGCCGGTGGACTGAATTTCAGTCCATTTCTTGTCCATTCTTAGGCCAATCCTTTGGCAATCTTTTGCCTATCATCCACAACACTTAAAAACAAAGTTAAACATATATGAAAGTGATTGTGATCATGAAAATCAAAAAGTGTGGGGTACAACAATCTCCCCCTATTTTGATGATCACAATCACTTAATAAAGCAATGTAAAAACTTAAATGAAAGGCATGCTTTAAATGATAAATTGAAAATAAATACTAAGCATGAGAGAAAAGATTCTCCCCCAATCAATCAAGAAATTTCTCCCCCTTTGTGATTATCAAAATAGCGTGGGGCATAAAACTTGATTGAGGGAAAAATTGAAAATCAAGAATTTAATTCAATTGAAAATGATATCAATTGTTGAAAATTTTGAAATGAAAAATGAAATGAAAATTTGAATAACAGTTTGAATTGAAAGTTTTGAATCAAAAACCAATTGAAATTTGAAATTTGAAACCAAATGAAATTTTTGAAATTGAGAGTTTTGAATAAAAAAATTGAGAGATTTGAGTGAGAAATTCGAATTGAATATTTTGAAATGAAAATTTGATACCAAGTGTTTGAAATTGAAAGTTGGAATCGAAAATTTTGAAATTACAAAAAAGCTTAAAAGATCCTAACTCCCCCTAAATAAAAACAAAAAGTCACCGGGGAGAGGGATTTTGAAAAGAGATGATTTTCGGCCCGGAGAGACTCGCAAGAAGGGATTTTTCAATCCAAACTTGTCTCATGGCGGGTCTTCTCCTATAGAATTCGTCCGAAAAGAAAATAGACTTTGGTTGGCCATAACGGGCATTTTTGAAATTGCATTCATATATCATGTGCCCGTGTTTTTTGCAATAGTTACAAAATTTATAACTAGAGCTCCCCCTTACAAAAACAGTTGGAGCATGGGAGGAGGAAGCTTGGTTGGTATAGCCAAGTCCATGTGTGGTTCTAGAAACACGTTGAGAACCAAGGAGATTGGACAAATTTTGTTCACCTTGGGTGAACTTGGCTAGGGTCTCTCTTAGATCTTTGATGGTTGATTCCATAGAATCAACATTTGGAAAATTTTGGATTTTGAGGGAGAGTTCCTCCTTCTCTTTGAGAAGTTGGTCTTTTTCGGAGGAGAGTTTTTTGAAAGACTTTTTTAAAGCAATAAATTTTGATGATAAAGCATGAAAACCATTTTCAAGTTGGTCTCTAGCAAATTGGAGATCCTCATAAGACAAATGATTTAAAGAATTTGAGTTTGAAGAACATGAGGATGAGGAGTCGGAAGATGTTACCTCATGACATGCCATTAGGCATTTCGTACCGTTGTCGCTCGAGGAGGAGGAGGAGGATGAAGATGAGGTGTCACTCCATGTGGCCTTGAGGACCTTTTTCTTTCCTTTTTCCTTTTGCGTGGCCCGTTTCTTGTTGAGTGGGCAATCGGGCTTGTAATGGCCCTTTTCGCCGCACCCGTAGCATTTTACCTTGGGCTCGGATCTTGCGGTGGGTTCTTGCTTTCGATGCTTGCGGGATTTCTTCTTCTTCTTATGCTTCTTCATAAATTTTTGCATTTGGCGGGCGAGATTCTCCATTTCCGAGTCGCCGCTTGAAGATGAAGAAGATGAGGAGGAAGAGGATGAGGAGGAGCTTACTTCTTTTTGTACCTTGAGGGCGATGTTCTTTGGAGTTTTGATAGGGGTGCCCTCCTTTTGTGCTTGCCTCCTCATGGTGATCTCGTAGGTCATGAGAGATCCGATGAGCTCCTCTACCGGCATATTTTTGACGTCCTTAGCTTCTTGGATCGTCGTCACCTTTGGTGCCCATGAGCTCGGAAGGACCCATAGGATCTTCTTGACCATTGCTTCAGCTGAAACATCATCACCAAGGGACTTTCTCCCATTGCACACGTCAGTAAATCTAGTAAACATTTCAGAAATAGATTCATTTGAATGCATAGAGAAAGACTCAAAATCCTGACGGTACATGTCCAATCGAGTATCCTTTACTTTGTTGGTTCCCTCATGGGTAACCTCCAAAAGTTTCCAGATTTCATGTGAGGAGGTGCAAGTGGAAACTCGATTGAACTCATTTCGGTCAAGGCCGCAATGAAGAGCATTCATGGCTTTGCCATCAAGCTCAAAATTTCTAATGTCGGCTTGGGTCCATTTGGATTCGTCGGGGGAAGACAAAGAATAACCTTGCATGACAATTTTGTAAATAGGATATCCTATGCTTCTAAGAAAAGTAGTCATGCGGGTTTTCCAATAATTATAGTCGGTCCCATCAAAAAATGGAGCCCGACCCAATGAGTAGCCCTCGGGGGCGAAAGAGGTTGATGCCATCTAAATGGATCTTTGATTTGAAACCGGTTAAGGAATTACTCAAAGTTCCCTCTGATACCAATTGAGGGGTCGGAACAAAACGGGGAATGATGGCAAGAGGGGGGGTGAATTGCCTTTTAAAAAAGATTGACAAATTAAAATCAAAGTGAAAGATGCAGCGGAAATAAAGAAGGCAATCACACAAGAAATTGATAACGGAGTTCGGCCAAAACCCGGCCTACGTCTCCGCTCCCAACTCAACCGTTGAGAGATTCCTACCGCTTGCTTTTCAATGGTTTTAGCAAGAAACCCACTAGGCTTTGAGGTAGCACTAGGACCTATTACAGCTTGCTTTTTGTGGTTTAGCAAGAACCCACTTGCTTTTGATGGTTTAGCAAGAACCCACTAGCCTTTTTAACGGGTGAAGGCTAGCTCACCGAAACACAAGCCTTTTAAAAGGAAAGGCTTGAAGAAACCTCTTCACACCTTAATGGTGGTGTGAAACCCAAAAGAAAGGGGGATGAGAAAAGGGTTTGGGGTTTGTAGGCACAAACCCAATTTTAAAGCTCAAAAAGATAAAACAATAAAAACCGTATTGGAGGAAGACTTGGGCGCCAATTGGATGATGGAGCTGATGTAGCGTGCTTTCCCAAGCTTCTTGAGGGTGCTCTTGAATGTGGAATTGGATGGAGCACTTGAGGTTCCCTTGGAGGAATGCACCGGAGGTACGCCAAATGATCAACAAGGTGTCCGTGGGCTTCCGTATCGTTTCGGTAGGTGTCCGGGGCTTCCTCAGCCTTTATTTATAGGCATGGAACCCATTGGGGGCCTTTGGAGCTGTTGGAGAGGCTAAAAGAGCCGTTGGGAGCCAAGTGGACAGGCTGGTCAACAGCCCAACGGCTAGTTTGACTGTGTCCACCGGCTGGCCGGTACAGATCCACCGGCTGGCCGGTGCCTTGGTAGAGAAGAAGAGTCTTGATCCAGGCTCTACCGGTCGACCGGTGGAGGAGCCACCGGCTGGCCGGTGGCAAGACAGTAGCAAACACTATTTGAGCTGGATGCCACAGGTCGACCGGTGACAGAGCCACCGGTCGACCGGTGGAACCTGGCAGTGGGCAATCCCTCTGCCAGTTCCACCGGCTGGCCGGTGCTATCACACCGGTTGGCCGGTGGACTGAATTTCAGTCCATTTCTTGTCCATTCTTGGGCCAATCCTTTGGCAATCTTTTGCCTATCATCCACAACACTTAAAAACAAAGTTAAACATATATGAAAGTGATTGTGATCATGAAAATCAAAAAGTGTGGGGTACAACAAAGTGTGCAATGGATGATTGTGTTGGGGCTGGGGATGCTTTTTCTTTTAGTTTGTAGAAAAAGAAGAGTAGTGATAGACTTGGATGGCAGTAATGCATCTGGAGAGGGGCGGTAAACCTGGAGGACGGACCTGAAGGGCTGGATGATAACAGATATGTTCACTAGTGGAGGATATTCTATAGGTGATATCAAGCCCACACAAGGAGGATTTAGAGTGTTTTGACTCTTTTCCACCATTAGAAAAATGCATTGATAAATGGATCTTTTATCATAATTATCTAAAAATGATGATAAAGAGTAACTTTATCAATGTTTAAAATAGTATAGATAAAATCATATCCTTGTTAACACTTCTTTTAGCACTGATAAAAAAACCTTTGTCGATATTATTTTTATTACAAATAAAGAGTGAAATTTATCCATGTGATTTTAGTGGTGATAAAATGTATATTTCATAAAAAAATCATATATCATTAAAAATCATATATTAATATAAATGACTTTTGTTGAATCTTTTTTATAGTTTTATTGTAGTGTTGTGTGCCACACTTGTGGCAGTAACAACAATAATATATATCTTTAAAACCCATATATTAATATAAATAAATTATATTTTGTTAAATATTAATTATATAAGACTAAATATGAATTTACACCTAATATATAAGATATTTCATGAAAAAATGACTTATAAAATAATGATAAATTGTTTTTAATGAATAATTTGATAATTATTATTGAGTAATAGTCATTTAGTAATAAATGGAAATAAAAATTCAATAAATTAATGAACGATCAAAGATAAGTTGAAAACATGGATTGAAACATCAAATAATCATAATTATTTATCTAAGTTTCTATTTGGGTTCTACCACATATCAAATCGAAGTTTGTGAAAATATATATTATGTGATCATTGAGGAGATTCTGGTTAGGTTTTTTTAGGTCAAAAATGGCCTGAAAGACCTCCAAAAATGAGTTTTTTGTCGACGTACCCCAATTTTTTAAGATCTTATACAATTTGAGCCTAATTTAAGGGGGGAATATTGTATTTTTTTTATAGAGACTTAATTCATTTCTAGGAATTGATTTCATGTGGATATTATAGGGTTTAAATTTTACTATTTTTCATATTTCAGTGTTATTTATAATTAAATATATACATATTTTTATATATTTACATATAATAAATCAATTGTACAAATAAATATTTAATCATATTTACATAAAAATGTGTTTTTAAATATAAAAACTTTAAGGAAATAAATACTTATTAATCCATTTTGTTTAAAATTAAAAATTATCCATTTTATTTACCATATAAATATAAATTAACATATATAGACATACCTATACAAGTAATTTTTACATATAAATGTGTGTGTGTTAATAAAAAATATATATTTCTCTATATATTCTAATATATGTAGATAAATACTTATATGTAAACATTTTTGCATATATGTGTGAAATATAAATGTGTACGTGTGTGTGTAAATATGTGTGTCTCAATATTGTGTAAATATATCATCTATAAATGTATTATAAATATTTCAGTATCATTAAATATAATATATAAACATATTTACAATAAATATTTATAAATACATTATAAAGAATGTATATATAAATAAAAAATTATATGTAAATATGTATAAATATATATGTAAATATATAGACGTATAAATATGTAGGTAAATATGTAAAAAAATTGTATCTAAATAAAAAAATTGAAAAAATATTTACAAATCATTATATAAATGTATATAATTATATGAATAAATATAAAAATAAAAATGAACTATGTGTATATATGTATATTTAAAAATAAATAGATATATCATAAAATATTAAAAAAATGATGGTGTAGTGGTAAATGTGTTAGGCGAGCAAGACAGGAGGTCTGAGGTTTAAATTCAGGTGCAAGTAAGGTTGAATGAGGCATAAAAAATGTTGATAAATGGGGTGGAAATCACTAATAAAGTGGGTGGGCTCAAGAAACTATGGGGTGGGTAAAAATTAGAGACTCTCAAAGATGAGCGGGATCTCAAAAATAATACTAATATAATATAGGGAATCAATGGTGGAAGGAAGATACAGTCTGAAGCTAGCCTAAAACAAAGAACACAACCTAATAAAGAAACTAAAATAGATCTAACCAAGTAAAGCTGGTGTTCGATGTCCAAATAAAATTTTTAGATGAAAAGGCACAATGATCGAATCAAAGACCACCACAGATGAAAGCTGATCAGACCCAGAGAATTTAACTGGATGCAGATCTGAAATTTTTTGGATATTACCTTAACTACACGATGCTGAATATTGTGAGTAGAGTCGCACTTCTGGGGTGGAAAGACTGCTGCACTTCTCAATCCCTAAAAAGGACATCATTGTCATCATCATCGAGTCACACAGGCCACTGTAAACACAACAACCCCTTCCCAGTTCTCTCTTGTCAGCTACCTCATGTTTGATCACCTTCAAAAATATGTTACCTCATCCTATTATATAAACACCAAGTCCATATCACTAATTAATTCAGTCAACATTAAAATTGTCCATCCATTAATGTTGAGAATTGACTATTCATTAATGATAGGATAAAATATCAATTAATGTTGAGATAAATCTATCCATTGAAAATTTTATCTCTCCTCAATAAATATGTTAAATCCTGACAATATCTCCTTTTAGAACATCAATGAAAGGAAAACATCCAAAAAACTCAGTTGGAAAGAAAACATGTCAGTATCGCACCAACCATCATAATTTGCAGAAAATATGATGAAACCCTTTTTCAATTATAACAAAAAAACTATCAACTCCCCTTGTATGAAGAAATTCAAATGTTGAAGTCTTCATCACACTTGTACCTGCACCATCCTGCAGAACAAGACTATAATGTGAAACTTTTGGCTCCCCCAAAATCATGATCTTTATATATGGTAGTTGGTGTCATTCAATAAAATCATCTGATTGTAATTGGAATTCATAATTCTCATGTTAAATTGCAAGCATGAACCTTCAACTTTGACACTAGATTTTTGGAAAGACAGTAAGTGATGAACTCACAAACAACAGCAAAGCGAACGCATAATGGAAATAAATTCATTCCCTTTAAACAAGCCTAAAAAACTAAAATGGATACGTATAGACCAAATATATATGTGCAGAAAAAATAAATGTTGAAACAAGAAATTTTAATGTGGAAAACCCAAAAGTGAAAAACCATGGGACCTAGTCCAAAAATATGGATCCACTAATAATCAATAGTACAAACCAAAGACTCCCAAAGATGAGTGATATCTCAAAAATAATACTCAGATAAAATAGAAGATTAAAGGTGGAAATAAGATGCAGTTTGAAGCCAACCTAAAATGAAGAACGTAGCCTGATAAAGAAACTCAACTTGATTTGACCAGGTAAAGTAGTTGTTTGTTGTCTGAATAAAAGTTGCAGATGAAAAATCACTAGTATTAGATCACATACCACTATAGATGAAAGATGATTAGACCTGGAGAATTCCACTTTTTGTAGATCTGAAAACTGTTAGATATAACCTCAACTGCATTATGGCGAAGATTGTGAGGAGAGTTGAACATCTGGGGTGGAGATACTACCACACATCTCAATCCCTAAAAATGAAATTTTCATCATCATCATCGAGTCACATGGGCCACCACAAACACGGAAACCCCTTCCCAGATCTCTCTTGTTGGCTACATCATGCTGGAACACCTTTGAAAATATGTTATTATATCCTATTATATAGACACCATGTCCATATATCTAATTAATGCAGTCAACATTTATTTTTCTACACACATATATTTGGTCAATGTGCACCCGCTTCAGTTTTGCAGGCTTGTTTCACTACTAGAAATAAGATCTATACCAACGGTTTTGGGAAAACTGTTGGTATAGTTCAATTATATGGACCTCTACCAACAATTTGGCCAAAACCGTTGGTATAGGTCACTAATTTGGACATATACCAACGGTTTTGGACAAACCGTTGGTATATGGGGGACCTATACCAATGGTTTGGGGAAAACCATTGGTATAGGTCACTTATATGGACCTATGCCAATGGTTTTGGCCAAACCATTGGTATAGGTCCCAAAATCAAAGAACTTATACCAACGGTTCTCAAAACCGTTGGTATAGGTCTATACCAACGATTTTGAGAACCGTTGGTATAGTTACATGTATTTTTTATGGAATATTCTTATATAGAACATTAAATAAATCAAAATTTAAAATATTTATGATAATACATATATATATTTATGAAATTATGTTCACAAAAGTCAAGTTAGGTCAGTGGTTTGGTCATTCAATCATAAACTATAGGTACTGGGATCGGATCAAAACCAACATAATTCTTTTTTCTAAATACATATACCAAAGGTTTTATGGAACCATTGGTATAGATTTTTCATATTACTTATACCAATGGTTTTTCTCAAACCATTGGTATAGACTTATCCCCACGGCTTACTAGCCAATGGTTCTCCAAACCGTTGGTATAGGATATACCAACGGTTTGGAGGCCTATATCAACGGTTTCAAACTGTTGGTATAGGGTATTTTTATAGTAGTGCTTGAATGGAAAGAATTTATTTCCTCTACACATTCTCTTAGTTGTTGTTTGTGTGTGTCGCTTTCCATCTTTCCAAATAAGGTGGTGGGCCCGAGAAGTTGTGGGGTGGGTGCACGTGGCACATAGTTCTAATAAAATGGGGTGGGAGCACTTATAAAAGGGGAGGGTTGAATGATTTTTTAAAAATATTTTTTGAATTTTATCTATGCTTTATTTTCAGCACTGATAGGTGACCTTTATCGGTTCTTTTTTTAACGATGATAAAGGGCATGAGTTTTTAAGGGTGATTAGTCCATTAATATTTTTAGCAGTTAGAATAGCTATTTTGAGTGATGACAAAAGCATCTTTTTTTGTAATAACATTCTCCTTGATCTTAGGTTTTTTGGGTGATCCTGGTTTAGTGAGAATGTGTCCTATGGATAGTTTCCTTGGTCTGGTTGTGCTGTTATTTTCATTCACATTACTTGTATTATTTTTTATTACATTGTAATGTCTATTTTGATCCATCCTTGTCCATATAGGCCAATTGTCCAAGCACTTAAAATGTCTTGTTAATTCACTAATTTTCAATAATGTTTTCATTGACCTTAAATGCTAAATGTTTGCTTTGTATCATAATTTTTTGAATTAATTCAAATCGATTTTGAATTTAATTGTTTTCTTTTTGACAAAGGAAGATGATATATTAATCGCGAAGGTCAGCAGTTACAAAGTCATGCAGCCAAGAAAGAAAGTGATCAAGCCAGAGATGATTCGCGCCAGACGTGCTGAAAGAAGCCAGGTGATGGGCTGCTTCATTTTTGTCCCTTTTAGTGAAGGAGAAGGAGCAGGTTGTGAAGCTTTGACTGAGAGACTGGATGTTCCTGATAACGGGGCCAAAAGAATGGAGGCCGCCATCAGTAAGCCTGATAGCGTTGATGATGGTGAGGCAATCAGATTCAATGTGAATAGCTTCACATCCACAATCTTTTGTGAACGTCAGCCCAGTAAGGACAGCGAAAACTTCAGCAACAATGGGTTCCCAGAGAGCGTGGTTTGATTCATGTTTGGAAGCAATGATATGACCATGAAAATCCCGTGTCATAAGTCCAATTCCGACAAATCCATCCATGGAGAGAGATGCATCAACGTTGATCTTGAGGATCCCTTCTGGGGGGGGTGCCATCTTGTCACAACTGTGTGAGTGCTAGAGAGTCCATGACGGTCAGAGTCCCGATTCCACCCCTCAATCCAGGATGTAGCCCATTCAATCCAGAACTTGGGGGCTTTGCTGTGTGGTTAAAGATGAAGTCATTCCATCACGCCCAGATAATCCATGCCACGGTGCATAATGAAGCAACTTTGTCAGCAGTGAAAGAAGACGACCACAACATCAGTAGTGTCGAAAGGTCCGGCACCGTATCCAACATAAGCTCCAAATCAGATCCCCAAAATGTCTAGATCTCTTCCACCCCCGGGCACTGGGTGATCGCATGCAGAGGAGATTCAAGTACACCTGAGCAGATGGGACATTGCTTGTCATTCGTGACATGTCGGAAGGCGAGGAAGTCCATGGTGGGAAGAATACCTGTGCAAACCTGCCACCGGAAAAAACGGATTTTCGGGGGGACCTTAAGATGCCAAAGGGTTTTCCAGAGCCCTCCCCTTTCCTTGATTTGAGTATCAAGAGCAAGCATGTATCCTGACTTCACCGTATAAGATCCAGAGAAATAATTTCTCCAAAAGGGACAGTCTGGCCCCGCATCCCTCACACAAGGGATGCTAAGTATGATCCTTCTATCCCTTTCATTGAACCATGAGTTGATTTTATCCAAACACCACCCAAAACCATGATCGTCGAACAGGCAGCAAACAGTGGCGATCTCATAGCTAGGTAAGGCAGGGGAGGTAGCTTGCAAGCCATCTTTATCAATCAGCCAGAGATCAGTCCAAATATTAATTTTTGTACCATCCCCGACCCTCCAGCCCAACCATTTATTGAGTAAATTCCGTGATCCCCAAAGGCTTCTCCATAGAAAGCTGGGGCGGGGGCCAAGAGAGGAGTTCTGGAAATCCGAGTGGGGAAAGTATTTTGCACGAAGGATCCGCGCACACAGAGAAGATGGATGAATCATGAGGCGGCAACCCTGTTTAGCCAAAAGTGCATCATTAAAGAGTCGGAGGTCTCGAAATCCCAATCCGCCGCCTGTTTTGGGGGTGCAAAGTGACTTCCAAGCAATCCAGTGAATTTTCTTTCCGCCATTATTATGACCCCACCAGAAGTTAGCGATGCGGGAGTGGATATGGTCAACAAGCGTGCCGGGAAGCTTGAACAAGGACATAATATAGCAAGAGATGGACTGAAGAGCGACTTTGATGAGTGTTTCCTTACCCGCTTTAGAGATTCTTTTCGGAGTCCAACCTTGGATTTTTTTCTCGATTCTATCCACCGTAGATGAGAAGATTTCTTTTTTTTGAGCGACCAACAATAGTGGGAAGCCCAAGGTATTTGTTGTGTTTGTCAACCATTTGAATGTCTGCAGTAAGACAAAGCTCTTCTCTCTTGGTCGGTGGGACGCCAGAACTGAAAGAGATTTCCGACTTGGCTGGATTGATCGCTTGTCCAGATGCCCTCTCATAAAGGCGGATCACCTGGCAGATAACGAGACATTCATTATGAGTAGTTCTGGAGAAAAGAAGGCAGTCGTCTGCAAAGAAAATGTGCGAGACAGGTGGGTTGGCCCGACAAACCTTTGCCCCATGTATCCCTTTTGAGGAAGCGGCCAAGGAAATGAGGTTAGAGAAGACATCAGCCACCAGGATGAAGAGAAAGGGGGAAAGAGGATCTCCCTGGCGAAGGCCACGAGTGGGTGAGAAGCCTTGGGTGAGTCCACCATTAATGTTAATCCGAAAAGAGACGGACGAAACACATTGCATGATCATATCTGTCTATTTGGGGCAGAAACCCATTTTTGTCATGACGACATGGAGAAAGTGTCATTCCACTCGATCATAGGCCTTAGTCATATCCAGTTTCCATGCCATAATACCTCTTTTCGCAACATATTGCATTTTCATATAATGAAACACTTCATGGGCCACGATGACATTATCCGTGATAAGCCTCTTTGCTACGAAAACACTTTGATTTTCAGAGATAATAGCAGGTAACCACGTGCCCAGACGATTAACCAGGATCTTTGAGAAAATCTTGTAGGTGACGTTATAGAGACTGATAGGCCTGAAGTCCGAGGCCGCAAGGGGTTTCTTGATCTTTGGGATGAGGGTGAGAATTGTCTCATTAATAGAGAAGATGTTAATTTTCCCAACCCAAAATGTATTTCATTAGCGCACATATGTCAGGGCTGAGAATGTGCCAGTATTGCTTAAAGAAGAGAGCATGGAAGCCATCAGGACCTGGGGCTTTGTGGAATGGATTTGTTTGAGAGCCTGAAGAATCTCCTCGTCCGTGAAGTCTTTTGTGAGCTTGCGGTTCATCTCGTCGGTAATCACATGTTTGATGCAGGACTCGACCTCCGACGATAAGATGGAATCACCTGCAGTGTAGAGTTTTTGGAAATAGCATGAAATAATATCGTGGATACCTTCAATGTTTGACACAGTTCCCCCATCAGGGTGGGTGAGAACCGAAATGTTGTTTTTTGCGGCGCCTGGTAGAAGCCTTCTGGTGAAAGTATCGAGTGTTTTCCCAACCCAAAGTATCAAGTGTTTGATGCCCTTTATTAATGAAAAAAAACATTGACACCATGTTTGGTAAAATTTTAGTAAAAGAAAAGAAATGATTTGATAATTTATAAAAGAAAAGAAATGAAAAGAAATGATTGTGATTTCTCTCCTTGTGTTTGGATCAATAACTTAGTAAAATAAAAGAAATGATTTGGATTTCTCTCTCTCATGTTTGGTGACAATTTTTAAAAGAAAAGAAAAGAAACTGTTTTGGTGCAAATAACACAAATAACCTTTGTTGCAAAATAACACACACACTGGATTAAAGACAAACAAACTTATAATTTCAAAATTATTAATTCAAAATAATTATTAATTCAAATTAATTACTAATTTAATACATTTATTAATTCAAAATATTTATTAATTCAAAATTATTTATAAATTATTTATATAAACAGTTAATTCAAGATAATCATAATTATTTATAATTAAAATTATATAAAATCAAAATTATTTATAAATTATTTATGAATATTTATATAGACAATTAATTATTAATTCAAAATTATTTATAAATTATGTATATAAATTATATATATAAATTATTAATTCAAGATAATCAAAATTATTCATAATCAAAATTATATATAATAAAAATTATTTAAAAACTATTTATAATTATTTATACACATAAACAAAATTATTTATAATTATTTGTTATTATTACTTAAAATTATGTTGAAGCTGTAAAAATAATTATTTATAAATCATGTTTAACAACATATTTATATACATATGAAAATATGGTTATTATTAATAATCACAAAGATACCATTTATCTAAATATTAATTCAATAAAACATTAAAAAAAAAATTACATAGAAGGATAATATAGGAAATTTAAAAAAAACCACATACCGGTTTCGTTTCCTTCCAAATCACCCCAATTTTGGGGTGATTTGAAACCTGCAGTGCGGGAGAAATCCGTTCCCCTCCGTTTCTCTTCTAATCATTTCTCTCGCTTCAATATATCAGTCAAACAGGTGAAATCGAAATCAGGGCTTCATTTCCTTTCATTTCTCTCCAAATCTTCTCTGCCAAACGAGGGCTGAGAGATGGTCGATCATTGGGAGCGCTGGTATCCGGGCGATGGTAGGGTTTCTGCAATCCCTACATCGCAACCTCTGTTATGCATGAAATATCCTCCACCGCTGCATCCTCCATGGGGAAGTCTTGCCTCTGGCCATGATCCCACCTCGATCCATACCTTGCGACCTCTACCGTGCATGAATTGTTCCTGCTGCATCCACCACAGAGAAGTCTTCCCTCCTCTGATGTGTGCAATCTTGTCGATCTTGCCTGTTTTGCACGATTTTAAGCAGTTCCTGCCTACTGATTTGTGCTATCTTAAGCTGATCTTGTCGATCCTTCCTACTATGCACGATCCCTACCTCGCGCTATTTTTTGATTGATGGAAATTTCTCTTGCTGAAGCTGCTCTCGTCCAGGGTCGTTTCGACTTGCATAGGCCGTTCAACTCTGGTTCAATCTCAAAGAACCATGTTCGTGACGAGTCTATTGATAAAGGTGCAGCTAAGCGATCTTTCTCTCTCTATATAAAGTGTCAAACTCCATTACCATCCATCACAAGGGGAGTGATGATTATGTTAAAGTAGATCACGATGTGATAACAGAGAGACTCGAATCTGGTAAACATTCTATAATCGCTCAGCTTATATTACCTAGAGGTTCATTTCCAATAAAGGTCGGCGATTTGGTTGACCGGATATCAGAGATCTTGGGATTTACCAATTGTATATGTGTCTCGTTGGGATGCAGATTCATTCATATACTCTTCCCTTCTCAGGAGATGAAGTCGCGGGCTTGGGGATTTGGTTATGTCTCCCTCAAGCCTAGCGTTCTTCACATAAAGGAATGGGAAAAAGATGATCTGATGACTGCAAGTTACGCAAGCGTGGGTTAAGGTCTTTGTCCTGCATTGGATCCTTAGGCATCCCAAAATTCATCATGACATAGCTATGTCAATTGGCATTCCTATTAAAATAGACAGGGAGACCGAAACTGCAAGGTATGGACACTTTGCCCAGTTTCTCGTTGAGATTGATATGAGTTCAACACCTGTTGATCGGGTGTTTTTTTCTACTGATTATGAGGAGTTTTAGTTAAGGATTGTCTATGAGATAATTAAAAAAATTGTAAGGAATGTTGCTTAATTGGTCATGATCGAGCTAGCTGCAGGCAGCTACTAGTTTTCAATCACAGTTCCACTCGTGGACATGATATGAAATCATGCTTCATGCTAGGTAATAATTCAACTTTTAATGTTGTAGGTATCACTTTTGGGAAGATGGGGAATGCTTCTATCGATGTTAATGCAGTGAATTATGAACCCAATGGATAGCTTGCTATTGGTTGGAAAGTTGGTAGCCCGCTTATGGTTGATGAAGGGTGCAATTTTGGGCCGATGGAGACTGCTTCATCAGATGAAAATGCAGGGATTGTTAATTTCTTTCGTAGTGGACAGATTGCTCCATCATTTGATAATATAGGCCTTTCCCATCATAGTGGACAGCCTGCTTGTGCAATGCATGTGGAGGTGGAGGATTCATGCTCTGACAAGAAGAAACTCTTGTCGGCTATTGTTTTTGTGGATGATCATAATGTAAGGGAGGAAAGTGATAGTCTTGCTCTGAATTATAACAAGCAAGACAATTTCGTAGATACAACGGAGCTCCTTGAGGAGAAAGATATCAGAGAAATCGATTCGCACTCCGTGGAAGATGACCTTGTCATGACTGAGTAGTTGGATTCAAGTTGTAGTAATGGTAAGAAGAACATGGATTTAAATTCCGTTGTTATTTTTAAAGAGAAGAAGAAAATGAAAAGCAATTCCTCTGTGGATAATGAAGGGTTTTATATGATTAAATGGAAGAATGGTTCTTAGCTAGCTGAACAGAGGACCGATCAGCCAATGCAGGTTACCACTTCAAATATGTTTGAAGTTCTTGATTCTCTCAATATGATAACAAGACAATATTATGAAAATCATAATCAAGCTACTCCATTACAAGTGGATACTATTTTAGGAATCCTATAAGGGAACCGGAAACAACCTAAATCCTGGAGACGGGGTCATCTTCCAAAAGGTCGTGGATGAGGGTGTGAACCAGAAGCTATTGGGAGTGGTCAAACTATGTCTACTAGAAAGACAACTCACTCCAGAGCAATTAAAGATCAAGGAAAGGTATGTTGCGATCTTAAACCATAAAAACTCCAACTCAGAATGGGATACTGCTGATGAGGATGATCAATCCAATTGCGATTACAGGAATGATCCTGATTTTCCTACTTTGTAGATTTTCAAGGATGAGGGTATGTAATTGTTTGACTCCATCCATTCTGTTTCCTTTGCTTCTTTTCTTTAATTTACTTTTTCTAATAAATTTGTGTTTATGGGTTGGCTTTCCAACCGGTACTCGGACCCTCTTCGTAAAAAAAATACTGATAAAGGGGGAACTTTTATCATCACTATCTAAAAACACTGATAATCGTAAACCTTATTAGTTCTAAAAACACTAATAATAGGGCACCCTTTTCAATGATTTTTTAGCACTGATAAGGGACCCTTTCAGAAATTTTCTTCACACTAATAAAGTTGTTCCCTTTATCTGTTCTAAAAAACTTTTTTAGCATTAAAAAATGGTGTCCATAAAAAAATTAAATATTATAATAAATAGTATTTTACTATATAAGTATATTTATATTGATATAGATATAAAATATTTTATTAAATATGATTTATATAATACTAAATATGTATTTTCACTTAATATATAAAAATATTTCGGGAAAAACAGTTTATAAAGTAAAAATAAATATTAATTAAAAATATACATTTAAAAACATTTTAGAGATAAAAAATATTAATTACTTAATTAATCTATTTAGATAAGTTGAAAATAAGACTTCAACTTCAACCTGCCATAACATTTGACTCGGGTGTCTATTTAGGCTCCACGAGATGTCAAATCAAATCTTGCAAAGTTATCCATGCCTTAATAATTTTCAGAAATCCTAGATACTATTTTTTTAAGGTAAAAAATGATCGAAAGGTCCCAAAAATAGAGTTTTTAGTTGGGTCACCTTGATTTTTGATTATTTGATGGAATTTAAGCTTCGTTTAAGAGAGAATTCTTATCTTTTTTAGTGGAAACTGAATTTATTCTCGAGGATTACATTCACACATACATATATATATGTATGTATGTATGTATGTATATATATATATATATATATATATATATTAGTTTTTTAATTTTTTCATTTTATTTCTTTAATTTTTTATATTTATTGTATTTATATTTTTTATTTGTTATTTTATTAGAGTATATAAAAAATGGGGAGGATGGGTTGGCTTGGATGGTGGGTTGTTTATAGGCCCGCTGGAGATGGGTCAGCTATGTTGGCTGGACAGGTGGACCTGTGCGTGGATGAGCTGGATCATGTGGTGCGTGTATGTGAAGGTGTATATGTGTGTCGATCCCCCATAACCATGGCATGTTGTGATAGCAGAACATCCAGGGTTATAAAGAGTGACCCAGACAAATGAAAAGTCCAATGTAGGATGAATTCGTGTGGGAAACCCTCTATCAATTTCATGTAAATGTGCTGATAAAGGGTGTCATTTATCAACTCTTAACAAAAAATCACTCATAAAGGTTACCCACTTACCAGGGCTTTTTAAGCATTATTAAAGACAATTATTTAGCGGTGCATTTTTTAGCACTAATAAAGTGAACCTTTATCACCTCTTTTATCTTGCACTAATAAAGGTTACCATTGTTTTGTAATGACCCCACCCCAATAACTTGGAGTCAGTATCTTCTTTATTACATTGGCATAGATATATGATTCAAATCTCAAAAGATCAACCAGTTTAGCAGTTTTGAAAAACTAGATACATACATGATACCCATTTTACATTAGGAAATAAAATAAAGCATAAAAAAATAAAATCTCAACATCCTTGAAACTCATCCCAAGTATTCATCTTCATACTCAGGGGAAATGAGAAAAAACAAGGGTGAACTCAAATGCTAAGGGTTATGTATAATGGAAGCTATTATGAATCAATAACCATAATCAACATGGAAAGGTATATAATAAAACACACATGCATTCTAAGTAACAAGACTACATGAATAGAAAATGCATAATTAATATGGAAAGGTGAATAACTAAAAACATAGTCCATTTGATGATGGAGGATTTCTGGTTGAAGCAGACCCTGATGCACTACAACAGCGGGAGAAAATGTGTAAGTTTTATGTTCTCGGTCGCATTTCTTACCTTCAAGGTGATAAGCTGTGGTCAGTTAACGAGATAAAACCTAGGATTGGACATTACCGGGGATCAATCAATTGGAAATTAGTTCCACTCGAGCAGGGCTATTTTCATATTATCCTACACTCGCAAGAGGAATTGGATCGAGTCTGGAAACATGGCAATGTGCATCTGCAACTAGGTGTACTCAGATTATCCACTTGGGGTTATGCTTTCAATCCTTTTACTCATAGGAACTCCATGGCCCAAATATGGGTTCGATTACATGGACTAAGCTGGTACTTTTGGCACCCCAAAATTTTAAACAACCTCACCTCTTGCATAAGAGTCCCCTTGAAGATCGATTAGAGAACATTGAATGGAGAATTAGGGAAATATGCAAGAGTAATGGTGAAAGTTAACCTTGACTCAAAATTTCCTCATGTCATTGCTTTCAATGCGAAGGAATATAGGATTGATGTTAGGATTGAATATGAACATAGGCCCCCCTTTTGTGACTATTGCAAAATCATTGGTCATACTGTTATCAACTGTCGAGTGATAAAAAAGCAAGCACATCCCACTAATGAGAAGGGCTGGACTGAAGTCAAGAGGAACAGGAAGGATGATAGGAATGATTTAGAAAAAGCTGACCTACATATGAAGAAAAAATAGAGATGGATTAGGAAGGGTGATGGAACATCTACTTCAAAAGACCCTCCAAAACAGTCATGGGCAGATATGTTTGATTTGGAGGAACTTGAGAAGGAAGAGAGGTCTATTTTTGAAGAAATAGCATCCATGGTTCGAGACACTGTCAGTTATGTTATGCAAACTGAGAACACTAGGCTGGACCTAAATGCTAGACAATGCACGGATGTGAAAATGGATGCAGCTCAGAATTTGCATAGGCTTGCTGAAAACATTACTCACCCTTTGGAGGATAAGGCACCTGATCCTAAGCTATACGGTTTATCTACTGATTCAGATCGCTCAAATACTATTAAGCTGCTGAACTCTTGCTCTGATAATGCTCAGCATACCAAGCAGTCTATTTCCAAAGAAATAACTTGCAAAGCAACCTTATGCTAGTTGCTGATCACTCGGTTCTTAACACCTGTAGCTGAAAAGGCTACATCCGGGATGAGACTAATATAGAGGGGATTCTGGAACCTACAGAGAGCAGTACATCTTACTGCACAGTTGAGCAGGGAAACACAATAAACTCTGAAGAAGAGAAGTTGTGCGGCTATACTCACAAAATTGTTACATCTCCTGATACACAGATATCACATGACTCTGGAAGAAACAACCAACCAGTGTAGGTCTTTGAAGGTAGTGCGCTGGATTTGAAAAAGAACACCCTGTCTATAACTGGGAAGGTCACTCCAACCTGCAACCCCAACACTTGTGACAAAGGGTAGATGGAATTAAAGCCCAATGAGGACAGCAACCAGGTTCAACAGGAAGAAGGCTTGGCAGGTATAAAAAATGATAATATCTCTCATAACTCTTCTGTGAACTTGTAGGAAAAAATTACAATGCCAACAAGGACTCTACAAAACAATTGAGGAAATCTAAATGGGGAAATAACTCTGGAGGTAACAAAAATAAGGGGCCCAGCCCCAAGCGTAGGTATAAATGAATATTTTTTACTGGAATTGTTAGGGTATTGCCAACCCTGACACCACTGCAACTTTAAAAAACTTTTTATTTACGCATAAACCTATGTTTTTTACTATATCTGAGCCTAAAATCACCTTTGCTTCTGGTTTTAATAGTTTGGATAAATATAGTTATAGTTTTATAGGTGCCACTTCTAACAATAGCAATTGTGACTCATTATGGGTCTTTGCTCATGCCTCTATAAGTAATTCACATATTTACAATGCAGATTCTCAATCTTTGACATGTGAAGTGAAACTGCATGATGACATCTTTTGTACTTTCGTGTATGCATGCAATAGTTATCAGGATAGAAGAACTATTTTTCACAATATATCCTTCCTCAACAACACCAACACCATTCAAGCACCTTGGGTCATTGTTGGGGACTTTAATGTTATTCTTGGACCTAGTGAAAAGCTAGGACGCTTACGATCAAATATCTCCAGGAGTTTAAGCTTTGTATTGATGTTAACAGCCTAGTAGAGATTAGTCTTATTGGTGCAAAATACACTTGGTATAGAAAACTTCATAATAGAGTTTTAGCAAGTAAGCTGGATAGAGCCTTCAAAAAATTTAAGGCCCTTGATAAATGGAATACCTTCTCCAGTATTACCTTGCCTAAGCTAAATTCTAATCATCATCCAATTTTGGTGAGCTTTAAAACTAGAGATAATTAGCCTATTCTTCCTTTTAGGTTCAATAATGCCTGGAACACTGTTCTGGATTGTAATAAAATTGTCAAAGATACCTGGAATTCAATTAACTCAACTGATGTATTTTCTTGCATTATGAAGTTGAAACTCCGGAAACAAAAATTAAAGCTCTAGTGCAAAGAAAGAGTTCAACAAGCTGATAATGATATTAACTCCCTAGAACATGACCTTAACCAAATTCAAACTGACTCAACTCATAATGATTTTACTATGGATTCAACTCAAGAAATATAGATTAGCAATAAACTTAACTCTCTTCTAACCTTGAAAGACAATCTCAGGAAAAAAACTCTTAAAATCAACGGACTTAAAGATGACGACAGAAACACTAAATTCTTTAATGCCCTAGAAAGGGCTAGAAAGGCTAATAGACCTCTTTCTTTACTTAAATATGGGGACAATTTCATTGATAATGAATAGAATTTGGCCAATCATGTCACTACTGTTGGACCTGTGACGCTCCCAACAATGGACCAAAACCCCGCAAAGCCCACTCACTGGGGATGCACTCAACTGGGCCACTCACTAGGCCAGGTTCAAGTATTGTCCCCCTGCCAGTGGGGGATTTAATCTCGCCTCCATTGAGAATCGAACCCGGGGTTGAGTGAGTGGCCCAGTTGAGTGCATCCCCAGTGAGTGGGCTCTGCGGGGTTCTGGTCCGTTGTCGGGAGCATCACGGGTCCAACAAAAAAGGCGCCTTTTTATCGGACCATACGCAACTAACTGGGTCGCAGGCCGTGCACCCCCAGGCCCTAACTCAGGTCACTGGGCTCATCTAGGCCACTCTCTGTGCCGGTGCAAAGTACTGTCCCCAGGCCCTACTGGGATTTAATACGCTTCCCCCACGATTCGAACCAGAGACCTCATGCATAACAGTCATCCTGGAGCATCACGAGTACCACTAGGCTAATGGCTTAGTGGTACCAGAGCATGCTCCCCGATGGGTATTATGCCAGTCAGCCCCGGGTTCGAATCTCTGGAGAGGCGAGATTAAACCCCCCGTTGGCAGGGGGACAATGCTTGAACCCGACCCAATGAGTGGCCCAGTTGAGTGCATCCCATCCTCAGTGGGCTCTACGGGGTTCTGGTCTATTGTCGGGAGCGTCACGAGTCCAACAAAAAGGCGCCTTTTTATCGGACCATACGCCACTAACTGGGTCGCAGGCCGTGCACGCCTAGGCCTTAACTCGGGTCATTGGGCTCATCTGGGCCACTCTCTGGGCTGGTGCAAAGTACTGTCCTCGGGCCCTACCGGGATTTAATACGCCTCTCCCGTGATTCGAACCGGTGACCTCAGGCATAACAGCCATCCGGGAGCGTCACGAGTACCACTAGGTCATTGGCTTAGTGGTACTCATGACGCTCCTGGATGACTCTTATGCCAGTTTGCCCCGGGTTCAAATCTTTGGGGAGGCGAGATTAAATCCCCCACTGGCAGGGGGACAATACTTGAACCCGACCCAGTGAGTGGCCCGGTTGAGTGTATCCCCAGTGAGTGGGCTCTGCGGGGTTCTGGTTCGTTGTCGGGAGCGTCACGGGTCCAACAAAAGGCGTCTTTTTATCGGACCGTACGCCACTAACTGGGTCGCAGGCTGTGCACCCCCAGGCCCTAACTCGGGTCACTGGGCTCATCTGAGCCACTCTCTGGGCCGGTGCAAAGTACTGTCCCCAGGCCCTACCGGGATTTAATACGTCTCCCCTGCGATTCGAACCGGAGACCTCAGGCATAACAGCCATTCAGGAGCATCGTACTCGTGATGCTCCCGGATGACTGTTATGCCTGAGGTCTCCGGTTCGAATCACGGGGGAGGCGTATTAAATCCTGGTAGGGCCCGGGGACAATACTTTGCACCGATCCAGAGAGTGGCCCAGATGAGCCCAGTGACCCGAGTTATGGTCTGGGGGTGCACGGCCTGCAGCCCAGTTAGTGGTGTATGGTCCGATAAAAAGGTGCATTTTGTTGGACTCATGACGCTCCCGACAACAGACCAGAACCCCGCAGAGCCCACTCACTGGGGATGCACTCAACTGGGCCACTAACTGGGTCGGGTTCAAGTAATGTCCCCCTGCCAGCTGGGGATTTAATCTCGCCTCCGCAGAGATTCAAACCCGGGGCTGACTGGCATAATAGTCACCGGGGGACAGTACTTGAACCCAACCCAGTTAGTGGCCCAGTTGAGTGCATCCCCAGTGACTGGGCTCTGCGGGGTTCTGGTCCGTTGTCGGGAGCGTCACAGGTCCAATAACTACCTACTTTAATAACATTTTTAATGGTCCTACTCAGAATAAGGATATCAAGCCTGACATAATACCCCTCCTAGTGGGGGATAATGATAATGAAATCTTGAATAGTATTCCAATTGAACATGAAATTAAAGAGGTGGTTTTTAGTTTAAAGCCCGATAGTACCCCTGGCCCTGATGGATTTCCTAATTCTTTTTTCCGACATCATTGGGACATTGTTTGCAATGATGTTTGTCGCCTTGTTAGATACTTTTTCACTAATGGCTTCCTCCCTTATGGTATTAATGCTCAATTTCTTACCCTCATTCCTAAAGTGGACAATGCTTCAGAAATACATCTTTTTAGGCCGATTTCCCTTATTAACACGATATATAAAATTATCTCCAAGCTTTTATCTATGATAATGACCCCTATTGCCAACAAAATTTTATCTTGGAACCAATTTGGTTTCCTTAAAGGGAGGACTCTCCAAGATTGTATATGCATTGCCTCTGAAAGTACTAACCTGTTAAAAAAGAATCAAAGATGGGGAAGTATTTCCATCAAGTTGGATATTAAGAAAGATTTTGATACCATTGATTGGAATTTCATCTTCAAAATTCTTTATAGCTTTGGATTTAATGATAATGTTGTCAGTAAAATAAAAACTATTTTTAGCTCCACTCACATTTTCGTTCTAATCAATGGTTCCCCAAAGGGATATTTCACTTGTACAAAGGGTGTTAGACAAGGTGACCACCTTTCTTCCATCCTTTTTGTTATTGCTGAAGACTACCTTAGCAGACTCATCACTGATTCGATTAATCAAGGTACAATAAAGCCCATATTTTCCTCTAGAACATTAACTATTCCCTCTCATCTTTTATATGCTGATGATATAATTTCATTCCTTCAAAGAGATAGGAAAAATATTAAAAAAATCAAGGATGTCCTCTCACACTATGAGGATGTCTTTGGTCAATCCATAAATTGGAACAAGTCTTCCATTTTCTTTAGTAAACATTTTCCAACCACCATAAAAATTGATGTGATAAATGAACTCGGGATTAAAGAAGGATTTTTTCCTTTTACCTATCTTGGGATACCAATATTCTAGGGAAATCCCAAAAACACTTACTTCCTAAGCATCTTTGATCAGACCAGTAACCATCTTTCCTCCTGGAAAGGCAACAATCTATCGATGGGAGGTCAAATTTGTCTTGTCAAACACACCATAGTTTCTAAAATGTTATACTCTATGATGGTGTAAAAATGGCTCGATGATTTACTTAAAAAGATCAGTAGAAGAATAAATAAAAAATTCTTGAGCGGAAGCACTCTTGAAAGAAAACTTGTCACTGTTCTCTGGAAAACGTGTTGCAGTCCCATGGATAATGGGGGTCTTGGTATTAAAAACCTCAAGCATTTCAATGAAGCCCTGCAAGATAAACTTACCTAGAATATTGTGAGCAACAACTCTCAGACTTATGAGTTCCTTCACGGTAGATTTTATAATAACCTTAGGAAAGGCAAGCACACTTATATGGACTCATCAATATGGCCTTCCATCAAGCATGGTTTTTCAAGAATCTTATCTAACTCTCTATGGATAGTCAATAGGAGCTCTTCTCTTTTTTGGTTATATAACTGGAATGGAATACCTCTCTGTAACATGATAGACCCCATTCCTTTGTCCAAAATTTCTAACATCACCATCAATGATTGTGTGAACTCTCCTGATTTGGATCTACCTGATGAAATCTCTTTTATTATCAACAAATACACTTTTGTTAACACTAATGATTTCTTAGTTTGGGAGCTAGCTCATAATGGTGTGCTAACCTCTAAACTTTACTATAGTCATAATGTCACTACCAATAATAATAATTTTTCCTGGTTAAATAATTTCAACAAAAAATGGATTAGACCATCACGACTCACCCTAGTTTGGAGAATTGCTCACAATAGGATTCCCACAGATTTCAATCTTCAGATGTGTGGTATGCAACTTTGTTCTAAATGTTGCATATGTAATCAACATAGAGAAGATACTGATCACCTGTTTTTAGCCTGTGCTACTGCTTCTGCATTATGGAATTACATTTTTGACATTTTTTTATCTCAGATGGACAGGTTTGGACTCTATCAGTTTACAACTTCAAAGATGCAATACTATAGATGCCGCTCCCCAAATTCATCAACTCTTCCCTGCTACTGTGGCATAACTGATTCATCATTTTTGGTATGAAAGAAATTAAATTAGGCACAATAATAATACTTTTAATTTTCACGCAGTGCAAATAAAAATCCACATTGTGATCAAGGAAACTGGAATCATGCAAACAGGGACTTGCCACAACTCAATCAAAGATTTTTGTATCCTAAGACAGATTGGGATCAAAGGAAGATACAGACCTATGATTGGTTTATTGGAAGTTTTCTGGAGACCACTGATTCCTGGCTGGATAAAAATTAATGTGGATGGTGCTTCAAAAGGAAACCCAGGGCCTGTTGGCTATGAAATTATATGCAGAAATCGCAATGAGGACATTCTTGGATGCTATTATGGTTCATGTGTTCATGCCTCCTCCATTGAAGCTGAGATGCACAACGTCATTAATGCAGTTGATTTGATAAGGCAAAAAAGATGGAACAATGTTTGGATTGAAAGTGACTCAACTACCATTGTTCAAGCTCTCAGACATGGAACATTTCACCTGGCATGGACCCTCACTGCTAAATGGATCGTTTTCCTTCAATACCTATCTGGACTCAATCATATCATCACGCACCCCTACAGAGAAGCGAACAAGGTGGCAGATGGTCTCTCCAATAAGGGTGTTGACAACAATAGTACATACATGGAGAATCTTCCTGATGATCTCACCCCTCTTTACCAGAATGATTGTAATAAAACCCCCACCTTTCGACTTTTGTAAGATTTTATTTTATATATTTTAAGTGCCTTAAAATCTGACATAATTTCTCAGGAACATGATACCTCTACCATGAGGACCTTTCACAAGATGATTTAAACTACAGGTAAAAACCCATTTAATACTAGCTTAACTGATTTTTCTCATGAGACCTACCGATGCATCAAGAGGATATATAATTATGGGACCACCCATCATTTTAAGTCCAAATAATTCATCATATATCGAATTATCAATTTAATTGTTGAATCAATATACCTTATTAAATATCTATATTGAGTAAAGGATATAGATTTACTAATATTTCCCTAGTTGATCAAATAACATTCAAAGTAAACATTGTATGTAAAAATGGTATATTTTTTAGGTTATAATCACATGCATCACACCAGAATATAGGTATTTAATATAAATTTAACTTCCAATGAAAAATGATTATAAGAAATTGATTGTTTCAAGAGAAAGTTAATAATAACAAAAGAAAATGAGATTGCACAATAACTTTTACCATTTGGTAATTTTCATGTCAAATACCCTATGATGAAATTAATTAAATTAAAACTTAAAATACCCTATATAATGAACTATTCAAGATATTACATTTCAAATGGGCAGTATATACACCACATAATAGTTAATTGGTGAATTATAACAAATAAGTCTCAATGAAATGTAAATTGAGACAAAATCCCTTACCTCACGCTTCTTTTTTGTTGAACATGATTTAGCCTATTGTATAGTGGATTTAAACATGTTATTAACATAAAAAGGAACCATATTAATATTTATAATATTATATATGATTCTTTTATAACATCTTATGAACCATTTGTCAATAATCATCCATTATTTTTATTGTTCTGGGGGTTAATTTCCTTGTTTTCTCATGCGAGTTTTATCATCAAATATCTAGTTATTGAACATATTATAGAGTTTCATCATCACCAAAATAATAATCATGAAATAATTATCATATTTTAACATCAATTTCACTTTTAAATCCTATCATGAATGATGGTTATGAAAAATTAACTATGTTGCGATCATTGAGAAGGTCAGTTGTATGTACACATGAGTAACATTTCCATTTTCACCAATCATAATGTAAAGGGGATAAATAATATTTTAACATTACATTATGATAATAATATCATTAATACCATATTATATACTTATACATATCATCCATGTGGTTTGGTTATGAACAGTGTCACATCACCTCGTGATGGCGGTAGTCTACACGTACACGAATGATGTTATCATCTTTACATGAGTGAAAAAGAATGAAAGAAAATGATATATATATTATCTTTCCCATATGATAAATTTTTCATTAATATCGTAATTTTTTCATGTATATCACAAATAATCATTAACTTTATCTTTATTTCATTCTATGTGAAGTGTTAATGAAAGATGAATCACATTGCTTCGCGAAGCAGTAGTTTGTCATATACACTAGCGACATTATCGTATTTCCTATAAAGTGAAAGGTAAAAATATATATGTGATATAGTGAGTCCATGGGTAAAATTATATTATAAATATCACATATATTCTTTATATCTATCATCATACCCAACCATGAATGGTGGAGATGGAAAAACGGACATCAGTTCATGAGGCAGTAGTGTGTCGTACACATGAATGATGATTTTTGTAACCCATTTTATGAAAGTGTAAAATTTTGTAGGTCATTCAATTATTATAAAAAATAGAAATAGATTTAAGATACTCAAGCTATTATATCATCATGGTTTATTAAAAACAGAAGGATGTGGATAAAGAAGTAAAATAAAGAAGCACGTTAAAGAACATTACCTCTTCTTTGGGCATCCTCTTTAAATTTGAACTAAATCCTTCCTAGGTTGGATTTATGACCAATATAAGGATTATAGTATGATTCTAGGGATTTTTTTAGAGTGATTTGGATATTTTTTGGATGATCCAAATGGCTTTAGTGGTGTGAAGAAGTGAGGTGGGTGAGTGCCCTTTTATAACTTTGGAGGAGTGACATTCTTGTAAATACCCAAAATCATTCACTATTGGGAGGTCAATATTACCTCCGGTTGCTCCAAAATTTATAATTAAAGAGTTTTAGGGATGAAATGGTCTAACCAAATTCCAAAAATACATTAAAACACATGTTTTAAACCTTTTTTCCTTAACTTATATTTTTCTTTATTTTTACCATCTTGATTTTTCACTATGGTAACTAGTTTTTTAACCCATGTAATGTATCCATTAAGACTAAATTAATATGAGAATTTTTATATAAATTGGACCCAATGATTATAAATATTATATTAAATTTATCAATTAAAAGTTATATGGATGTTGAAAATTTATTTTTTCACAAGCGCATGTAAGTGCAAAAATACTACTTTAACCTTAACCGTGATAACAGAGTTTTAACTATTTAGGGGTCAATATATTCATTATAAAAGAACATTTGGTCCTTGAATGGAACATATTTTATATTTATTATAATTTAAAAATCACTTGGTGTAATATTTTTTTTGTATTTTTAAATCATATAAAAAATATAGTTTATAATAAATTAACAATAATGTCAATTTTGACATTATTCATTTAAATTGAATTGAAAAATATCATCACAATGATGGAATTAGAATATATTAATTCCAAACATATATAAAATGATATATTAATATAAAAAATAAATTTAAGACAACAATTAATTCAATTTATTTCACTTTTAATATTTTTAGTATCATATATTTTATTTAATTATTAACTAAATAATTACTATGTTGGCATTTCTTAAGCATTTAAGTAATTATTTCATATCTAAAATTAAAATATAAATTATTATGATATAATAAACTAATTTATATTTCAATATAATAGGTATAACCAAACCATTGTTGTTTTAGTCCCTGCCTCAAAGCATTATAAATATTAAAAGAAAGAAAAGTTTCTTTTTTGTCTTTTTCTTTACTTAACTTATTATATTGTTCATATTAAAAGTAAATTGGAAATTAATTGACATATTTCATTGAATTAAATGGAAAATGTCTAAATAAACTCATTAAATAAAATTAAGATAATATTTTTGGTCATTTTCACTCTAATCATTCTAGTTTAATCCCCCTAGTAAATCATTTCTTACCATAATTATGGTGATTAATTTTTACTACATTCACTATTCATTTAGGTTGAAAATGAATTTGACCTTATTAGACATTAAAAATTATGATGATTCTAAATATGGAATCCATTTTTACAAATTCAATACATAGTACTGGGAAAAAATATTTTAAAATTAATGTTGTAGACGTGATGAGAAAGATGGGTTTTAAAGTGAAAATATTCAAAAGTTTACAAAGTTTTTATTTATAAACTCAATATCAAAATGATTCCAATACCCAAATTTGGATTAATTGATATATAATTGAAATAATTTTACTTTAAATCCAATTCAAAATCTAATTTATCATTATAAATAATTTAAACAAAAAGGCAGTTTTCAAGTAAAATGCTATGGCCATTCTTAATGGCCTTGAGTTATGACACTCAATAAATATCTTTCAGTCTACAGTGGAGATGGACTCTAAAATCATCTAGAGATCCCTTCAAGTTACTTTTCCAATCCTTGTAAAATAAAATTATTGATTCATAAGTTCAAGTCCCTCCTCTCTAATGACAATGAGCTCCTCCATATGTGGCGTGAAGGATAACGTGTGGCTGACTTCTTATCTTCCAAGGCCACCGAAGACCTCCCCCTCGTGGAGTTTTATAACATCAGATCCATTCCTCCTGGAGGTGTTGACATTGTTATCAGGGATGCCCTCAATATCCACTTTTATAGGGCCCATTATGGTTTTGTTCCCCATTCCCCTTTATTTAAAAAAGTTTTTTATTATTGTTGGAAAAAACTAAAATTCAGCTTTTTTACTATTCATCAAAATATGAAAATTTTTAGAAAAATATCAAAAATTCACCCTAATATAATTTTTGTATTCATATTTCAAAACTAATTTTAATTTTTAAAATAAATTTTCTAAAATTGTTAAAATTTAATTTTAAATTATGTGTGCAAAGAGTGACTAAACAATGTTTTGTTTAAACCTGATGTTGCATGCATCGAATTCTATCAACAAAATTAAATTTATTCTTAGTGAAATATATTGTAAAATCTTGGGTTGTTACATTTCAATCACCTTAAATAAATTGTGTAATCAAAATTAAAACCTGATCTTAGTAATTATGGGTTTGATATTTGAAAATATCGTTATTGAAAAACCCACATCGTAAAAGGGTTAATAAAATATCTTCTTAATAAGAGAGAAAGGAAAGTAAAAAAGGTCATCTGGAATAATCACATAACTAGGTTTATGAGTATGAGAACATAGGTAGGAAATGAAAACATGGACAAGGATGATATAACTAAGATCCAAATACTGATTGAGAGTAAAAGAGAACATTGATTAGAAGAAATTGGGTGATCTAGATAAGGTTAACAACCAAAAACCCATAAAACAAATAGGTGTGAAAAAGTCCATTGATATCATCAAATATTATGGAAATGGGATAAAATTTTATTTCAAGATCCTTTTTCCTAAAGTTGAGGAATTATTTTATAGTCTAAGAATATAAGGAAATATACTTACTTCAAAAGTTTCTATTTCATAAGCATAATTTCATCCTTTTTCCATTTTTCAATTCATCCCATACTCCATGAAATGAATATCCAAAAATGAATTTTTTATTCATGAACTAAAATTCACTTTTAATGTATTTTAAGACCCATAAAAGAGTGAAAAGTCTTTATATCTATCCTCAATATTTTCCAAAACCAATATGGTTAGCACACATTATCTAATATGCATAAATATTCATGTGGTGAAGTAATGCATTAATCTCTAAAACCTTGTCTAAAGTTAATCTTAAACAATTTTATAAATGGTTAACCTTATGACACTTCCAAAAGATTATGATCTATAAATTTAGAAAGGACACTGAATTTCCAAAATGAAATTATCATTAATCTCTCAAACAACATGAAACAGATCTTAATTTTCACATTCCAAACATGTGAATACCTTTATCATGTATTATTCTAAAAAATGGGAATGAGATGAATTACCATAAAACCAAATTCAAAAAATGCATGATTCCTCACTGCTTAAGTAAAACATAGATTATTGGATATGTTCCATTAGTCCAAAAATGTTGTTAACTCCATCAATGACAACATAACCACTTTATCAACAAATCATTAATCAGTTCCAAGATAGTTAATACTAACCAATTTACATTATCCAAATCAATTATTTATTTATCACAACATCATTATCTCAACATCAGGAATGTACTAATGGTCTAAAATCATGTATTTTTCAAGAAGTCCAACTTGCCATTGAATCATTTTTCTTGGTTGTATCGTTCAATATATTCATTGAAATATTTAATGAAAAAGTACTATAGTAAAATATTTATATATCTCATTATTAATATAACTAATATTTCAATTTTATAATACTCAAATGACATAATTATTTAATATAAACACAATCACATTAATCATTCTTATTATTCTATGGTAATAACATAATCTTGGCCATGGTCCATTAGATTATCTTGAGGTATAATCCTTTGACACCTGAGACATTGATTTGTGTAGTGTCCCATCTCCTTATAGTTGAAGCATTATACATTGTAATCTTTTTTCTTACTCTTGTAGTCACAAGTATAGTGGCCTTTCTCTCTACACTTGTAGAAAACTCTCATTCCCTTCAAGCAAGTACCAGGTTGTTTCTTTCCATAATTATCACATGTTGGGAAACCCTTCTTTCTATTATTTACTTTATCTATATTTATATTAGTCTCCCTCTTTTTATTGTGATCACCTATAGATCCATAATACTTAGATAATTATTTCTCATTCTTGTTAGCATATTATACTATGTTATCATATGATGAGAATGTTCAGGATACTAGTTCCCTTTGAAATATTAGTTTAAACCCATCAAAGAAACAATAATTCTTAATATTTGGATTATATAAATTGATGTGATTCCCATTCCTTATTCTAGGAACCATTACTAAATTATGGAATACACTAGATTATATTATATATTTATGAAACATAATGTATAATCCCAAAACTAGTGAAATACTTAACATAAATTGAAAACTTTATGCATAGCTAATCTCAAAATCATAAAGATGGTTTCCTTGGGGATATCTTTATTTTCAAAACCTTAATAATGTTTTGTAAATAAAATTTGAATTATTCTAAGAATATCCTCTAGGAGTATCAATCTAGGTGCACAGTAAGGCCCGTTTTTCGGTACTGAGTAATGTTAGAGTCAAGCCCTGCACACCTTTTTCAAAGTTATTACCCCTAGGTACATCTATTCCAGAACCATGTACACTTTTAATATTAAAATAGGGATGTATTACTAGAAAATACCACATAATATCTACATTACCAAAACATTAGGATGTTCTTCTATTCTTATCATCAATGTCTATCATAGGGTTATGTTTCCTAATCTATGTCTTCCTAAATCTAATTCCTAAGGTTTCTACTAAACTTGCTCTGATACCAACTGTAATGACCCCAACCCCTGCAACCTGGATTCAATGTCTTCTTTATTACATCGACATAGATACATGATTCAAATCCCAAAGGATCGATCAGTTTATTAGTTTTGGAAAACTAGATACATATATGATACTCGTTTTACATTGGGAAAAGAAAATAAATAATAACAATAGTAAAAGATCAACATCCTTGAAACTCATTCCAAGTATTCATATTTATATATTGGGGAAAGGGGACAAAATAAGGGTGAGCTCAGATTATTAGTAAGGGTTAATTATAACAGATGATATTATAAATGAATAAGCATAATGAACCAAACAATGTATATAACTGAACACACATTCCATTTAAATAACATTGTTTCATGAATAGATAAGGAATAGTTAATATGAAAAGGTAAATAATTGAAAACACATGCCATTTAATCAATAATATGAGAATGAAATGAATCCATAGATAATTTTATAGTGAAAATCTCATGGATAGTAAGAAATAAATACTGGATGAAAAAAAATATTATTTATCAGGCATCATGTCTCAGTCCCATGATACCTCTATCATCAAGACCTTTCACATGATGGTTTAAACTACATATAAAACCCCATGTAATGCTAGCTTAACTGATTTGTCTCAAGGGACCTATCGATGCATCAAGGGGCTATATAATGTCAGGTCCCAACCATCACTGTAGGTCAAAATCATTACTCATATATGGAATAATCGATTAAATTCATGAATCAATATTCCTTATTAAATATCCAGATTGAGTAATGGATATAGATTTATCAATATTTCCCCAGTTGATCAAAAAACATTCAAAGTAAACAACATATGTAAAAATGGTATATGGTTTAGGTAATAATCATATCCATCACAAAATAATATATTCATTTAAGATAAATTTAAGGACAAATGAAAAATTATTACAATAATGTGATTGTATCAAGAGAATGTTAACAATCACAAAATAAAGTGAGACTACATAATAACTTTTACCATTTTGTAATTTTCAAGTCAAATCCCCTTAGATGAAATAATTAAAATTGAAACTTAAAATAGGATGAATAATGAAGTATTAACAACATTGAATGTAAATGGTTTAGTATATACACAATATAAAGGTGAATTTGTGCATAATAATAAATAAGTATCAATGGAATGTAAATTGAGATGAAATCTCTTATCTCATGCTTCCTTTTGGTTGAACATGATTTAACCACATGTATAGAGGTTTTAAACATGTTATTCACTTAAAAAATAACCATATTAATATTTATAAAAGGATACATGATCCTTTTATAATATCTTTTCAACCATTTGTCAAAAATATTTAATTATTTTTATTGTTTTGGGTGTTAATTGCCTTGTTTTCACATCCATTTTTTATCATTAAATATCAGGTCATTCCACATATTATAGAGTGTCATCATATCTATAATAATAATAATGAAATAATTATCATATTTTTACATAAAACTTACTTTTAAAACAAATCATTAATGATGGTTATGAAAAATTATGTACGTTATAATCATGGAGATGGTAGGTCATGCGTATGCATAAGTAACGTTTCCATTTTTCACTAATCAGTATGGAAATGGGATAAGTAATATTTTACCTTTAAATAATGATCATAATATAATTAATATCATTTTATATAATTATATATATATCATCCATGTGGTTTTTTGATGAAAGGAGTCTCACATCACTCTTTGAAGGTGGTAGTCCACACACACACACGAACAATGTTATCCATTTTACATGAATGAAAAGGAATGAAAGAAAATGATAAATAAATTATCATTATATTTTGAAAAATATGTCATAAATATCATAATTATTTCATGTATATAACATATAATCATTAACTCTATCTTTATCTCCTTCCATGTGAAGCGTTAGTGGAAGAAGAATCACATCACTTCACGAGGTGATAGTTCGTTGCATGCACGAGCAACGTTATCATATCTCCAACAGAATGGAAGGTAAATATATATATGATATAGTTACTATATAGGTATAAATATATTATGAATATCATTTATATAATTTCTATCCATCATCGTACCCAACTATGAATGGTGGAAATGAAAAAACGAGTGAAATCAGTTCATGATGTGATAGTATGTCATACACATGAATGATGATTTCATAACCCATTTGATGGAAGTGGAGAATTTTGTAGGTCATGACCTTATTATAAAAAAATTCCAGTATATTTAATATAGTGAGGTTGTCATATCATCACGGTTTAATAAAAATTGAAGGAGGTGGAGAAAGAAGTAAAATAAAGAAGCTCATTGAAGAATATTACCTATTCTTACGGTATCCTCCTTAGGATTTCCCTAAATCCATCCTAGGTTTCCTTTATGACCAAGGTAAGGTGTCATGACCCGTCCCCCAGGGCCCGTGCTGTGACTACACCAAGCCCGCCTTCTATAGGCCAGGGGTTGGCAACTAGCACCGAAAGGTGTAATCCCTAAAACTAGGAAGGCATTGCCTTTATAACCTATAAACACACGCAACCAAGCACATAGCAAGATACAAACATAAGTAAATTGAATAGTAAACTGAGTGAGTACAGTAAGTAAAAGGGTCCAGAATACAAGCCCAACTAGAAAGTATAAGAAACTGAAAGTATAAGTAAACTAGAGCAAAAAGGAAGACAACTGATGGGTCGTCCTTCGAGGTTCCTACATGAAGGGTAGGTACATATCACCTCCTCAGCACTCCACGTCCGTCCGTCTCCTCCATGTATTGACTCATCGTAAGGACCTCCTCCGAGCACCGTCCAGTCCTAGTACTCTCAGTCTTGATCAACGCTATCCGACGTCTGCACCAAACACGACAAGGTTCGGGCATAGCCTATGCAGGGGTGATTATAACGATACTCAGTAGGGACCCTGAGACCCTAAAGGTCTCAAAAATTCTACAAAGGATAAACGTCAAAGCATGAAATCAACTGTGAACCCTACTTAGGTATATGCCCATACATATACCTAAGTTATCAAGTATACCCATCTCAATTATGAAGAAACACAAGGTCCAACCCAAAATCCCAAAGCTCAATTGTTCCACAAAAGAAGGAAAACCACAAAGGCAAGTACCACACAGGTATGCCACACAAAAGAATACAACTGAGGTATTACCACAAAGTAAAGTACCACACAGTTACGAACTCAGCTCACACCAGGTATAACTTAAGTACAGTAGTAGAGATGATTAGATGTAACTGCTGAATCAAATTACTCTGTAAAGAAGATGACCCGCACAGGATCTCTAGGAGATGAACCACATAGGATTGCTAGGTGATGACCCACATAGGATCGCTAGGAGATGACCCACACAAGATTACTAGGTGCTGACCCTCATAGGATCGCTAGGAGCTGACCCACATAGGATCGTTAGGAGCTGACCCACACAGGATCGCTAGGTGCTGACCCACAGAGTATCGCTAGGAGTTGACCCACACAGGACCACTAGGAGCTGATCCACATAGGATCACTAGGAGCTGACCCACATAGGATCGCTCTTCATTCTTCTCGTCATAGCCAGCTACTAGGTTCCCGCACTAAGCCTGCTCATCTATGGGAGGATCCGCTCCAAAATTCAATGGTCGATACTCCAACTGCTACTAAGTCCCACAAAAAATTATCCCAAAGGACCACCATGTCATAGGGGTCTCATGCAACAAACGGCGCGTCATTCAGACACCCGGTCTGTGAGTTATTAGCCTTTTTGTCTCGAGGGCCCGGTTGGATTCGTGATCGATCCAACCCGACTATTCCCCAACTTTATCCAAAACTCTAGTGGGGGTATACCAAAGATAATGTCTCGCTCCAAGGTTTCCGGCGCCACTGACAATTCTTCAAACGGATGTCTGATGCCAAAGTTATGGCCCAAGTAAAGTATAGGGTCGTATCTGGTCCGGGTCGACCCGGATCGACCCGCTGGGTCCATCCCAGCAGGCCGCGAGGGCCATGAGACTGTGGGGGTACCACGAGGGCGTGGGGCGGCTCAACCATGAGGGTGATACAAGGGGTGAGGCCGCGAGGCAGCTCAGTCGAAGCAGCTAGGCCGGGAGGGCGAAGGCCGCAGGGTGGGTCGGCCGGGGCAGTTCAGCCGGGAGGGTGGAGGTCGCGGGGCGCGAGACGGCTCGACCGGGAAGGCGAAGGCCACAGAGTGGTGCGACGAGGCCGCGGGGTGGCACAGTGAGGATGAGGGGCAGCGATGTCTACGGACGGCGGAGCACCGCGGGGCACAGAGTCCGCGAGGTGGTAAGGTGTCGTGCCTTCGTCGGCGGTTCTCGAGTTCCACTAGTGCCAACCGCCGGTATCGGTCGCCATCACCAAAGTTGCATTCTTTCATCACGAAGGATACACTATTCAAGAAGAACAACGAAGGGTTCAGGCCATTCTTGTTTGGCCCGCACCCTCCATGTTAGAGCGGTAGCAAGTGACTCAACAAGAACAAGAATATCCAGAACGGGTAAAGGAAAAAATTCAAACACCCTCCCTACAACCCTCATCAATCACTATTCCCAATTCTGCAAAAGAATTATAAGGGGAGAACATGGGAAGTGATAATCATATAGAAGTAAACCCTTACCTCGTTCGTTTGATTCGTTGACAATTGCCCGTAGGGAAGGAGACGATGTTGTTGGGAATAGATGGATGTTGGTGACGTCGGCATTTCCTCGAATGTCGGTTTGTTGACATTGAAGACGTTCCTCGTCAACGAATGTCCTGTGGAAGAAGTTGGTGTCGAATTCGACGTTCTTTGTTGGCGTTCTTCATTGGAGAGCTTTCTCCCAAGGATCCTTCCTCCCAATTCCACCAAAAAATGCCAAGTAGCCAACATAATAGATTATGTTGTCTATTTATCTCATTGGCATAAATTCAAAAAGGCTTAATTAAATAACTAGGTTGGAATAATAAATGTTGGAGGAGTTAAAGAGGCTCCCTGACATTTAATAGGAAGTTTGAGGGTTTCTCCCATTACAGGGGAGTTCAAGGGGGTTTATACTCGGGTGGTCCCCACCACCATAACATCTCAAGGGAGGTTTAGTTCAGGTAGTCCCCACTCGTGAAACATCCACATGGGAGTTTCAAAATAAAATAAAATAAAATGTTACACAAATTTTATTTTATTTTATTCTTTCACGAAAAACCCAAAAATTAACTTTCTACCTTGACCAACTATCATCGAGGTGAAAGTCTCCTTAAGAGAATACCGGCTCTACGAGTTCAAAGGTGTCCTCAGATTTCAATTCCAAGCACTGGTTCAAAAGTTAAAAAAACCCGCTTGCATGTTTACTGAACATACCCAATTTTTTTTTCATAAATTCATTCTGGCCACTCTGGGCCTCGGAATCATGCGCTGTCAATTTTCGCAGACTCGTAAAATTACCATTTAATAAAAAAAATTACATGGAAATTCCGGGTCTTTACATTCTCTCCACCTCATAGCTTTACATCCCCATAAGCCACAACTCAAAACTAAGGGAACAAGTGGGGGGTACTGAGAACCTATCTGAGCCTCCCGCTCCCATGTGCTCTCCTGGAGGTTCCTGTGCTGCCAGCAAACATACACCAAAGGTATCGACTCTCCATGAAGGACCCACTCCTATTGATCCTTAAACTCAACTGTAACCTCTGTAAAGGTCGCCGCATCATCGATGTCTAGATCACCGTGGCCGATGACGTGGTAATGGTCGTGCATGTATCTCCACATTTGGGATACGTGGAAGACGTCATGCACTTGGTGCAACTGAGGTGGAAGAGCTAAGTGTTATGCCACCTCGCAAACTCTACTAAGGACCTGAAAAGGTATGATGAATCTCAGAGATAACTTGCCACCTCGGCCAAATCTCCATAGACCTCATCGGGGTGAGACCCATAGAAAGACGTGATCGCCATCCTCAAACTCCAGAGGTCTCCATATCCTGTCGGCATAAGACTTCTGCCTACTCTGTGTAGTCTTCATCCACTCCTAGATGATCTGCACCTTCTCTGTGGTAGCTCATACCATCTCTGGTCCCACGAGTGTTGACTCCCCTGGGTCAGTCCAACACAAAGGTGATCTGCAAGGTCGCCCGTATAAGGCCTCAAAAGGTGCCATCTGAATGGAGGAGCGATAAATGTTGTTGTATGAAAACTCCACCAACGACAAGTGATCCTCCCAACTGCGAACGAAATTAAGGAAACAAGCACGTAGCATGTCCTCGGGGGTCTGAATGGTCCGCTCAGTCTGACCATCCGTCTAAGGATGGAAGGCGGTGCTCAAACGAAGCTGCGTCCCGAAAGCCTCCTGAAACCCCTTCCATAACCGGAAAGTAAAACGTGCATCATGATCGGAGATAATCGTCGAGTGTACTCCATGTAGCTGCACAATATTCTGCACATAGAGGCACCCCAAGCTCTCTACTAACCCCTGTTCTCTGATCAGTAGGAAGTGGGCCGACTTGGTGAGTCGATCAACGATCACCCAGATAGAATCATGTCCCCTGGATGTACATGGAAGTCCTGTCCCGAAGTCCATGGATATCCCATACCACTTCCACTCTGGGACCTCTAAAGGCTGAAACAAGCCTACTGGTACCTGATGCTCCACCTTCACTTGGTGACAAGTGAGGCATTGGGAGACAAACTTTGCTACTAATTTCTTCATTCCTGGCCACTAGTGCTGTCATCAGAGATCCCGGTACATCTTCGCCACTCCTAGATGTACCGATATAGGGTACGTGTGGAACTCACTCAACAATTTCTCCCGAAGTGACACTGGTACCATGGTACGTCCTCTAAAGGCGATGAAATGCTCCCCACCTTTAGAAAATCCATCAGGTGCCTGTCCTGTGGATATCTGAGCACGTTGTGTCTCGTAGTCAGCATCCCCACACTACGTCTCCCAGACTCGCTAAAGAAGTGGGGGAGTAACTATAAGAGACTCAAGAAAAGATGCTCCATCTCTATCTACAAAGGATATCTTCAAAGCGGCCAGTTGATCTGTCACCTCGCCTAGCAGCTGTATACCAGACCTCCTGCTGAGTGCATCTGCTAAAACATTCCCCTTCCTAGGAGTATAGACTATCTCGAAGTCATTATCCTGGAGGAACTCAAGCCAACGTCGTTGTCTCAAGTTCATGTCCTTCTGAGAGAAGATATACCTAAGACTCTTGTGATCCGAGTAGACTTCAAAATGTTCGCCCATCAGATAGTGCTACCACATCTTCAAGGAAAAGACCACTGCTGCTAACTCCAGGTCATGGGTAGAGTAGTTCTTCTCATGATGTCTCAGCTATCGAGAACCATATGAAATCACTGATTTCTCCTACATCAGGACACATCCAAGCCCGATCCCATATGCATCGTAGTAGACTACATACCCTACGCCCTCTTCTGGAAGCCTCAATATGGGGGCACTAGTCAGCCTTTTCCTCAGCTCTTGAAAATTCTACTGGCATCTCTCTAACCACATGAAGGGTTTCCCCTTCTTTGTCAACGCTGATAGAGGTGCTACAACTCTGGAGAAATCTGGAACAAACCTCCGGTAGTATCCAGCCAAACCCAGGAAACTTCGTACCTCCGTCACACTCCTTGGTGGATCCCAGGAAAGTACCACCTCAATATTCGCTGGATCCACTGCATCTGTAGCCTCCGATATGACTTGTCCCAGAAAGTAAACCTCTCAGATCTAGAACTGGCACTTCGAGAGCTTACCATAAATCTAGTGCTCTCGGAGTGTGTCTAGTACTACCTGCAAATGATAGGCATGCTCCTCCTTATTAGCCAAGTAGATCAGAATGTCATTGATGAAGACTACTACAAAGTGATCAAGGTATGGCTGAAATATCCTGTTTATGAGTCCCATGAACACTGCTGGAGCGTTGGTTACACTGAATGGCATAACCAAGAACTCATAATGGCTGTACCAAAATCTGAAGGTCGTCTTCTGCACATCCCTGTATCGTACTCTGAGCTAGTGATAGCCTAATATAAGTTCTATCTTTGAGAACCACCATGCTCCCTTCAGCTGATCAAAGAGATCTTCAATCCTCGAAAGTGGGTACTTGTTCTTCATGGTCACCTGATTCAGGCGCCGATAGTCAACACAAAGCCTCAAGCTCCCATCCGCCATCTTGGCGAACAAAATCGGGGCTGCCCAAGATGAAACACTGGTCTGAATAAATCCCTTCCTCTGCAAGTCCTCTAGCTATAACCGCAACTCACAAAGCTCTGCGAGAGCCATATGATATATTGGTGTGGATATCAGTGTCGTCTTTGGGTACAAGTCAATATAAAAGTCCACCTCTCTGCGAGGAGGTAGACCCGAAGCATCATCAGGGAAAAAATATGCGTACTGGTCCACCACTACAGGATAACTCGAACTCTCCACATCAACTGCTCTGAGGGTAAGGCTAGCCAACTGATGAGTGATAGAATGCACTCTCCTCCAGGTAAGTCCATCCTGTGCTACAAAGGCTCCCTTCTCACTGGTGAAGGTAAACCTGGTCCCATTCGTGCGGACACACCGCACTTTGCGCCTAATATAGTCAATATGATCATGGATTGTAGATAACCAATCCATACCCAAGATGATGTCTTAAGGCCTCAACGCTGCTACTAGGAGATCCCAGCCGAAGCTCTCACCTCCTAGAGTAAGCTCACACTACCGGCACCAGTGCGTAATAATTGAATCCGCTCCCGTAGGAGTCTCTAGCCGTAAGGATCGAGGCAACAGCTCCATCAGAATCTCCAAGCTCCGAATGAGGGCAGTGGCAATAAAATAATGACTGGAACTTATGTCTATAAGTACTACAGCTAAGGTGGAGTAGACACAGATCGTACCTCGTATCATCTCTGGAGCACCGTAATCGTAGGCCTCAGCTGCCTGGAGCTGAGCTCACCCCTGTCCTCCTGCTCCCTGTGGTTGGGGTGGACCACCTGGTGGTGGTGGTAGTAACATCTCAAATCATCGCCCATCGCCAGCTTCACGGCTAGCTCCTCTGCCACGTCCACCTGCTCCCTGCAGACCTCCTTGGTTGAACCTCTGTCTCTGCCTGGGTGGTCCTTCGACCGTCTGCTGATCATTCGTATGGTGGGTCCGACAGTCACGATCCATGTGACCCTACCCACTACATGCGTAACACTGCCCACTCCTGGTATGAATGACCTCGCTTTGGGTGCCCTGAACAACTGACCTTGAGTCATGTGGTCATCCACCTGTAGATCTGGTCCTCTTAGACCTTTACATCATCTTTCTGCAGACAACTGCAGAAGACTCCACTACATGACGACTGGTGGTGGGTCTCACTGCTGGTGACTTCTCAGCAAGGAAACTCTCCACTAAGAGGGCTCTCTCTAACACCCCTGCCTGCGTCGGGATGATGAGTGAGATCATTGAAGCCCTGATCTCTCGCTCGAGCCCCTACTCGAAGGTCCAAGAACTGAATAATGGGTCCCGAACCATATCTGTGGAGTAGCGTGAGAGGTCAGTGAACCTCACTGAGTACTGAGCTACAATCATACTTCCCTGTTGCAGATGAATAAGCTCCTATATGCGCACTGCGCAAAGACTCACTGGAACAAACTCTGCCCGAAATAGGCTCTCGAAGTCTGCCCAGAGAAGCATCAACTCATAGTGAACCTGGAGCATCAGGCTCCTCCATCTGCCTGCTGCTGCCTATAGAAGGCTGGCAGCAAGGATCACCATGAGATTGGCTGGTGTCCCTACCAGTCGGAAGACTCTCACTACATCCTCCAACCAATCCTCAACTACCTGTGGGTTTGTCTCTCCCCTAAACCTAGGTGGCCTCTGGCGTTGGAACTCATGCAACGCACTCAGGCGGCGTGCCCCGTCTGCTGCTAGGGCCGGTGGCATCGGTGTCCCAATGGGTAATGGTACCGCTGGTGCCTCTGCTAGTGCCTCTATTGGAAGAGGGCCTTGCACCGAGGCCTCATCGCTCGGTGGACTATCAGTGCGTACTACTCTCAAAACCCTAGCTGGCTATCTGCATGGAGGCATCCTGAAAAGAAACAGGTGCACCACAGTTAATAAGTTATACATGGTGAGCTGACTCAAAGAGATCACAAAGAAAACTCTTTAAAACAAACACACAATTAATGTTTTCTTGCACCGAGTCTGAAATCAGAAGTCAGGGTCCTGGTGTATGGATACGTCAGTCGTAGTACCAACACTGGTTTCCCTAAACTGATAACCACACTCACTACACTTAACACTATTTCCATTAAAGGAAAGATTAGAGTCCTATGTTCTACAATATAACCAAATCCTTTGATACCAATTTGTCATGACCCGTCCCCCCAGGGCCCGTTCCGTGACTACTCCAAGTCCACCTTCTATAGGCCAGGGGCTGAAGACTAGCACCAAAAGGCATAATTCCTAAAACTGGGAAGACATTTCCTTTATAACCTGTAAACACACGCAACCAATCACACAACAAGATATGAACACAAGTAAACTAAATAGTAAACAAAGTGAGTAAAGTAAGTAATAGGGGCTAGAATACAAGCCCAACTGGAAAGTACAAGAAACTGAAAGTACAAGTAAACTGGAGCAAAAAGGAAGACAACTGATGGGTCTTCCTCTGAGGTTCCTACCTGAAGGGTAGGTACAGATCGCCTCCTCAGCACTCCACGTCCGTCCGTCTCCTCAGTGTACCGACTCTTCGTAAGGTCCTCCTCCAGGCACCGTTTAGTCCTGGTACCCTCATTCTTGATCAACGTTGTCTGACATCTGCACCAAACACAACAAGGTTCAGGTATAGCCCGTGTAGGGGTGAGTATAGTGATACTCAGTAGGGACCCCGAGACCCTCAAGGTCTCACAAAATCCACAAAGGATAAACCTCAAAGCATGAAGTCAACTATCAACCCTACTTAGGTATATGCCCATACATATACCTAAGTTTTCAAGTATAACCATCTCAATCATGAGGAAACACAGGGTCCAACCCAAAAGGCCAAAGATCAAATATTACACAAAGGAAGAAAAACCACAAAGGTAAGTACCACATATGTACGCCACACAGAAGAATACCACCAAGGTATTACCACAAAGGAAAGTACCACACAGTTACGAACTCATCTCACACCAGGTATAACTTAAGTACAGTAGTAGAGGTGATTAGATGTAACTACTGAATCATCTTACTCTGTAAAGAATCTGACCCACACAGGATCACTTGGAGATGACCCACACAGGATCGCTAGGTGCTGACCCACACATGATCCCTAGGAGATGACCCACACAGGATCGCTAGGTGTTGACCAACATAGGATCTCTAGGAGCTGACCCATACAGGATCTCTAGGAGTTGAACCACACAAGATCGCTAGGTTTTGACCCACACAGGATCACTAGGATCTGACCCAAACAGGATCACTAGGAGATGACCCACACATGATCGCTCTTCATTCTTCTCGTCACAGCCAGCAACTGGGTTCCCGCACTAAGCCTGCTCATCTTCGGGAGGATCTGATCCAAAAGTCACTGGTCAATACTCCAACTGCTAAGAAGTCCCACGAGGAAGTATCCCAAAGGACAACCATGTCATCGGGGTCTCAATGCAACAGATGATACGTCATTCGGACGCCCGATCTACGAGTTATTAGCCTTTTGTCCTGAGGGCCCGATTGGATTTGTGATCGATCCAACCCAACCATTTCCCTAACTTTATCCAAAAATCTAGTGGGGTATACCAAATGGACCATCTTGATCCAAGGTTTTTGGCACCGCTGACGGTTCGTCAAACATACGTTCGGTGCTAAAGTTATGGCCCAAGTAAAGTATAGGGTCGTATCTGGTCCGGCCCGACAGGCCGCGAGGGCCGCGAGACCGCGGGGGTGTCGCGATGGCGTAGGGCGGATCTTCTGTGGGGGTGTTGCGAGGGGTGAGGCTGAGGGGAGTCTCGACCAGAGTGGCTCGACTGGGAGGGAGAATGCCACGAGGCGGCTTGGCCGGGAGGACGGAGGCCGCGGGGCACGAGGCGTCTCGGCCACGGGCGGCTCGGCTGGGAGGGCGGAGGCCGCAGAGAGGCGTGGTGAGGTTGTGTGGCAGCACGACGAGGCCGCGTGGTGGCATGATGAGGCCGCGGGGTGGCGATGGCCATGGACGGTGGAGCGTCGCAGGGCGCGGAGGCCGCGGGGCGGCGGGCGTCTTGCCTTTGTCAGCGGTTCTCGAGTTCCACTGGTGCCAACCGCCTGTACCGGTCATCGTCACCAAAGTCGCCTTCTTTCATCGCGAAGGATACACCATTCAAGAAGAATAGCAGAGGGGTCGGACCATGTTTTTTTGGCCCTCACCCTCCACATTAGAGTGGTAGTAAGCGGCTCAACAAGAACAAGAATATCAAGAACGGGTAAAGGAAAAAATTGAAACACCCTCCCTACAACCCTCGTCAATCACTATTCACAATCTCGCAAAAGAATTAGTAGGGGATAACATGGGAAGTGATAATCATATAGAAATAAACCCCTACCTCGTTCGTTTGATTCGTTGAAGATTTACCACGGGGAAGGAGACGATGTCTTTGGGAATAGACAGACGTTAGTGACATCGGCGTTTCCTCGAACGTCGGTTCGTTGACGTTGAAGACGTTCCTCATCAACAAATGTCACGTGGAAGAAGTCGGAGTTGAAGTCGGTGTTCTTCGTTTGGAGAGCTTTCTCCCACGGCTCCTTCCTCTCAATTCTACAAAAAAATGCCAAGTAGCCAACATAATAGGTTATGTTGTTTATTTAGCTCCTTGGAATAAATTCAAAAAGGCTTAATTAATTAACTAGGTTGGCATAATAAATGTTAGAGGAGTTGAAGAGGCTCCCCCACATTTAATAGGATGTTTGAGGGTTTCTCCCATTAAAGGGGAGTTCAAGGGGGTTTATACTTGGGTGGTCCCCACCACCATAACCTCTCAAGGGAGGTTTAGTTCAGGTGGTCCCCACCTGTGAAACATCCACATGGGAGTTTCAAAATAAAATAAAATAAAATGTCACACAAATTTTATTTTATTTTATTCTTTCACGAAAAACCCAAAAATTAACTTTCATCCTCAACCAACTGTCGTCAAGGTGAAAATCTCCTTCAGATAATACTGGCGCTGTGAGTTCAACGGTGTCCTCGAATTTCAATTCTAAGCACTGGTTCAAAGGTTAGAAAAAACCGCTCGCACGTTTACTGAGCGTACCCGAAAAGAAGTTCAGAAATTCATTCCGGGCACTCCGGGCCTCAGAATCACGCGCCGTTAATTTTCGCGGACTCATAAAATTCCCATTTAATAAAAAAAATTACATGGAAATTCTGTGTATTTATATAAGGATTATAGGATTGGGGGAGTAATATTAGGAATTGATTTGGATTAGTTTTTCTTGATCTAAATTTCTTGATAAGAGTGAATAAGTGAGGGGTGAGTTCCCTTTTATAGTTGGGGAGGAGTGGAATTCTTGTAAATACCCAAAAGTATTCACTATTGGGAGGTCAATATTATATCAAGTGGCTCAAAAATTGATAATTAAATGGTTTTAGGGATTATATGGTCTAGAAACAGCTCCAAAAAACATTAAAGCATATTTTTACACATTTTTTTCCTTAACTTCTATGTTTCCTTATTTTTACCATTTTGGTTTATCACTATAGTAACTAGTTTTCTAACCTAGGTAATTTATCCATTAATAATAATTTAAATTGAGACTTATTAGATAATTTTTAACCAATTATTCTAATTATTAAATCCAATTTATCAATTAAAAATACAGTGTGTGTTGACAATTTATTTTAACACAGACACATGTTTATGAAAAATCCGCTTTAACCTTAACTGTGCTAAGAGAGTTTTTCATATTTAAGGGTCAATATTTTCATTATAAAAGAAAAATTGGTCCTTAAATGGAACATAGTTGATATTTGTTATAATTTAAAAATAACTTGGTAGAATAATGTTTTTTTAGTAATTTTAAATCATATAATATAATATATTTTATCATAGGATAACATTAATGTCAATTTTGACATTATTCATTTAAATTTAATTTAAAAATCCCATCAAAATTATGGAATATAAAATATATTAAGTTTAAAAATTTATAACATGATATATTCATCTAAAAAATTAATGGAATAAAATATTTAATTCAATTTAATTCACTTTTAATATTTTTAGTATCATTTATTATATTTAATTATTAATTAAATAATTATTGTGTTGGCATTCCTTAAGTATTTAAAGTAATTTTTTCATCTCTAAAAATCAAAGATAAATTATTATGATAAAAAAATCATTTATATTTAATAATAATATGTATAACCTAAAAAATTATCTTTTCCCTATCCCAAAGTTTTATAGATTTTAAAAGGAAGAAAAGTATATTTTTTTGTCTTTTTTCTTTACTTGCTTATTATATGAGTCATATTCAAAGTCAAGTGTCAATTAATTTCCATATTTTAGATACTTTGATGTTTAATGTCTAAATAAACTCAAAAAATAACATTAATATAATATTTTAGGTCATTTTTACTCTTATCATTCTAGTTTAATCCTCGATAAATCAATCTTTTCATAAATTCTCATAATTAATTTTTACTACATTCACTATTCATTTTGATCAAAATTTAAGATGAACGTATTAGACATGATAAATTATGTTTATTCAGAATATAAAATCAATTTTTATAAATTCAATTCATATAAGTTTCAAAATTTAATTTAAAATTGATCTTGTCGACATGATGAAAAAGCCGATTTTTAAAGTGAAAATGTTCAAAGGTTTAAAAAGTTTTTTTATCTAAATTCAACATGAAATTTATTACAATGACCTAAATTGGATTACTTGATATATAATTTTACTAATTTTACTTTAAAAAAAATTAAAAAGATAATTTAACATTATAAATAATTTGAATGAAAAGGATATTTTCAACTAGAATTTCGTATTTTTCACTATTCATCAAGAAATGAAAATTTTTAGAAAAATATAAAAAAATCATCCTAAGATAATTTTGGTATTCCAATTTAGAAAATTAATTTTATTTTTTAAAATAAAATTTCTAAAATCTTGAAATTTAATTTTAATCTAAGTGTGCAAAGTGTGACTAAACATTATTCTGTTTAAACCTGGTGTTGCATGCATCGTATGTTATTAACAAAATTAAACTTATTATTAAAGAAATATATTTTAAATTATTGGGGTGTTACATTTTTATTGTAGGTTTTATAGTATTTTCCCCTTATTTAGAGATTATGGACTCCCTCTTAGTATGGTTTAGTACTTTGTTTTTTTAGGTTCAGGTAGAGATTGATTTGTTTTTCTATGCATGAATTTAAAGTATTTATTTATTTTTAATTGATGTTTTCATATAAACTAATTCAATTTTAGTTTATATTAAAACATTTTTGTTATTTATTTCCATTTTTTTATTTTATGATGATTACTTCTTGGTTTTTTGGTGTTTTGTAGGCACTGGAGAGATTTTGGGAACCTTTGGTTGGCATGTGATCAACATGGAGATGAGGTATGTTAAGTGCATACTTAGGTAAGTAAAGGTGAGTTTGTTTTATGATTTTCTATTTATATTGTTGTATTTATTATCATTTTTAGTGTTATATTATAAGTCATTAATATGGGATCATGTGTAGTGCTTGGATACACATAGAGGGTAGTCTGAGCAGTGCACTCTTTATTTTTCTTAGGATTTCATGATTACTCAAATCAATAGGATAGGTTAGGCGGTGCATAATCATCATAGGTATAAGGATTTAATTAGTAATTTGTATAATATTTTTTATGATTTCATATTAAATTTGTTCATGAATTTTTATTATCAAGGTGGATAATTGTGAATTTTCTATTTAGTTTATTGTTAATTAAATTGCATTCTTAATATTCTAGGATTTTTTTTTCATTTTTTAAATACAAGATATTTTATACTATTGGATCCATGTTTTACCTTTCCACCCTATCCTCCCATGTCATGTGTTTCATCTAGTTGTTTTGTGGTTATCATTGGGAACATCATCTCCATATGTGTATCCACAGTGACACATGCCTACCTACTCCTCCAGTATTACCACCAAGGCACTTCAATGTGAGGGTGAGGTTTTTTTATTACAGCAAAGAGTCCCCTTGGTTTTTAAGGGTATAATTTTGAGTGAACACTACATGGTTCATCATAATATAGGGGAGGGATATAACCCATAGTTATAATATTCTTTTTCTGATGAAGTTGAAGTTGTGGATTCAGTGTTCTGTCTACATCCTTCTCATTTGTGTTATTAGCGTCACCTTGATGCATTGAACAATGCATGATTGAAACCAGTCAAATGGTTCTTAAAATTGTTTATAAAACTGGATTAGAAATAGACTTTAATAGTGGTTCCACAACTAGACATCAGTGGTGAACTTGGAGGACTAAATGAAAATAGCTATGGGCGTTATCAATGTGGAGGATCTTGGATAGGTCATAAAAATACCCAGTATGGGGGATTTGGTATGGTTTATCTATATTGAGATCCTCTTATTTTGATAGATGACCACCCACCCTAATTTTCAAGGGTTTTATGTGGGGTTAGGATTTTTTAGCAGCCGAACCCCACCAAATGACTAGCATAGAAAGAAAGAAAGGGGTTGAGGCTTGCCTATGAAAGGTAGTGGCTTCCCCCAGTTTCTTCATAAGCTTGAGAAATAGCATCTCCATGCATTTATGTGTTGTATTTTTTGAGGTTTTTTCCTACATATTCAAGAAGGACTTATGAGTTATATTCTCCTTGTAATTATGAGGGATTTTTAACCACTTTTAACCATAATGAGATCCATATTTTTGCCCGTGGTTTTTTACCCCTTTCATTTTAGGGGGGGTTCCATGTTACGTATGGTGTCATTTATTACTGAACTTTTTCACTTTATTTTATCTATTAATTATATTTTCACTTATGGGATAATCATTTTTTTCCAACAAATGTTATCATAGTAAGGTTTTAGATAGGCGTTGTTCACTTTTTTCAGGAATTAATAATTATCATAAATTTGAGAATGATCTGTGATTATGACTATGGTTGATCTTTCACATTAGAGATAATTTATTGAGATTATTAATTATATCATTGTTAAAGATATGAGGTTTTATATTGACATCATGTCCATATGGTAGTGAATTTTGAGATTGAGAAATTTAATGGGAATAATTTTACAATCTGTAAAATGAAGATATAGGCAATACTGTAGAAGGATAATTGCCTACAAAAGATTGAATAGTGTATATAAGGTGTGATGATGGAGTGTAGATCCAGTGGGAGACTGAATCATGATATGGATGGAAATGTGGTGTGTAATTCTGGGAATATAGTTGTTCTAATCAGCGAAACTACAATGAATACATGTAGCAGACTACACCTCAATGAGGCATTGATACTCAACTTGCTTGAAACCTTTCACATTAAATCACAACAGTAATGGTTTTATCAGTATAAAACCATCCCAAAAGAACTTACGTACAAGGGAGACGATCACACATAGAAGGTCGCAAAAGTTGGTACCATCAAACTGAAGATGCGTGATGGAATTGTTAGAACCATACAAGGAGTACGCCATGTGAAGGGATTGATGAGGAAAATATTATCTTTAGAAAAATTTTATGATACCATATATAAGAATCACACCATGAAAGGATTTAATATAATTGTGAAGGGATAACATATGGTGATAAACAAGGAAAATATTCTGAGGAAACTATACATGATTATAGATGAAATGTACAAGGAGGTGAATATAGTTTTCTCGTTAACTTCCTCAGAAAAAGCATTGATGATGTTATGGAATCAAAATATTGGTCATATGTACAAATGAGTCTTGGAGATTCTTACTTATCAAGAGTTTCTTTCTAGGGTTACAAAGGTATCTTTATCATTTTTGGAACATTTTTTTTTGGTTAAGCAAAAGAATTTAAATTTTGAGACATAAATATTGAGTAGAAAAGAGATCTTAGATTTGATCCATTCTGAAATTTGGAAAGCACCAGTAATATCCTTGATAGAAGAAAGGTACATTGTATCATTCATTGATTATTTTTCTAGGAGATGTTGGGTATATCCAATAAAAAGGAAAGAATATGTTTTTGAAGTCTTCAAAACATTCAAAGTGTGGAAGGAATTTTAATCTTGAAAGAAGATCAAGAGTTTGAGGACTTACAATGGTTGAAAATATACTAGTTTTGAGTTTGAAACCTTTTTTAATGGGAAGTAATCAATAGAAAGTTCATGGTGGCATACACTCCTTAGTATAATGGAGTGGTATAGTGGATACAAAACCCTATTGTATAAAACAAGGGTGATGTTGAAGACTACAAGACTTGCCAAAACATTTTGGGTATGAGTGAATTCCAACTATTATATAATCAATTGATCTACTTCAATGGAGATTTACCTAAAGATGCTTATAGTGATATGGACTAGTAAACCCACTAAATATTCTCAATTATATAATTCTTTTAGTCATGTATATGAATTGTTTAATGACCAATAAAGATCAAATTTGGATTCAAGATCTAAGAAATGTAACTTCTTGGGATACACTATTAGTGTGAAAGGGTATCATTTGTGGGAACCCACTTCCCACAAATTTATCATTATCAGAGATTTCAATTTTGAAAAATACATGGTATAAATGATAATTGTTGAAGACATGGATAAAGATAATAAAAAACTAAAATAATTGAGGTGGAGGAAAAATCCAAGGAAGGAACAGTTTCTACTAAGGAATTAACAGAGTATGATGATCAAGTGCCAATTTATTCCAGACCATGATGGTAAACTTGGGAGAAAATAGTACTATAACGAAACTTAGACTATACCACAGAGATAAATATTTCATATTACCTATTAATAGAGAATAAAGATCCATATTTTTTATGTTTTAGAACCAAATTTCAGATGTATCCTCATGGAAGGTGGGGATGTGGGAAGAACATAAAGCCCTGCATAAGAACAAGACTCAAGATCTTGTTTCATTACCTCATGGAAGGAAGGATATCAGCAAAAAAATGGGTCTTTAAAATCAAGAAGGATGTAAAGGACCAGGTTGAAAGATATCATGAAATATTGGTGGTTAAAGGATATTCTTAGATGGAAGGTATTGATTTTAATGAAATATTTTCTCTTATTTTTGGACTTTTGACTATTCAGATTGTTCTAGATATGTGTGATACATGCATTTTACATCTAGAGTAGCTATATGTGAAGACTGATTTTCTCCATGGTGACCTTGATAAAGAAATATATATGCTTAAACTATAACGTTTTTCAAAATCAGGTAAAGAGAACTTGGTTTGTAGGTTGAAAATATTTTTATGGTTGAGGTGTTGGTATAAGATATTTGATTCCTATGTCATGATTCTTGGATATAATAGAATTAATTTAGATACTTGTGGATATTTCAGGGGTTCAAATGGTAATGATTTCATTACTATTCTATTTTATATGGATGAAATATTGATTGTAGGCCCCAATAATGATAAGATCCAAGAGATGAATGAAAATTTGACTAGAGAGTTTAATATGAAGAAATTGGGACTAGTAAAAAATATTCATAAGATGTAGATTTATTGAGAAAAAAATAATGGGTTGATTTGGATATCACAGAATAATTACTCACATAAATTCCTAAAATGATTCAGCATTAAAGAATACAAGACATTCTCCACCCACTTCCTATTAATTTCAACTTATCCTCTATGATGAGTCTTAGAAGTTAAGTAGAGGGAGTGGATATGTCTCGAGTACAGTATGCATCATTAGTGGGATTTTGATGTTCGTTATGGTTTTTACTAGACTAGAAATTTCCCATATAGTGGGACTAGATAGATACTACATGGATAATCAAGGATGGGAGCATTGGATCATAATGAAGAGGATCTTGAGATATATCAAGGAGACTTTAGATACTGAATTATGTTATGGAGGATAATATTTTACTATCAGAAGCTATGTTGATTCATATTTTATAGGTGACTCTGACTGGAGGAAATCAAATATTGTTTATGTGTTTAATATTTCAAGAGGAGCTGTGAGATGGATTCCAAAGTTACAGTTATTTGAGGATGTATTCACAATGGAGGGAGAGTACATAGAAGCTATACATGCTTATAAAGAGTTGATTTGGATGAGATGGTTATTAGAGGATCTTGGGAATATATAAAAGAAGATTCCATTATTTTGGGATAGTTTTAGTGCCTAGAAAATTGTAAGGAATACATATTTTTATTCTATAATAAAGAATATTGGGGTACAATATCACTTTTTCCGAGATGTGGATGAGGAAGTGCGAAAATGAATAAAATTAATACTAAAGAAAATTTAGCATATTTCCTGATGATGGTAGTTTTATTTGATAAGTTTATATGGTGAATATCTTCAAGTGGCCATGTAAATACGTGAGAATTATGGTTTTGAAGATAGAAAGTATGTGTAGAGATGTGATTGATTCTCAATCAATCTCAAAGTGGGAGATATGTCAGCATCCCCTTATTTTGACAGATGACCACCACAACCTCATTTTCAAGGGGGTAGGTAGTGATAGGATTTTTGTGGTCAAATCCCACCAAACCACCATTATAGAAATAAAGGAAAAGTTCAAGGCTTGTCTTTAAAAGGTGGTGTATTCCCCTAGTTTCTTTGTCATCTTGAGAAGAATCATCACCTGTCATTTACATGTGATATTCTATGAGGTTTTTCCCCATGTAGTTAATATATATTTACAAGGGAAATTATACTTGTAATTTTGAGGGAGTGTGAAACCACATTTACCCATAGTGGGATCCTTCTATTTTCCTATGTTTTTTACCAATTTCATTTGGGTGGGTACCATGTTACATTTGGTATCATTTATTTCAATATTTTTCACCATATTTTATCTCATAACTAGAACCACACTCATTTTCAATCCCAACAATCAATTCATGTATAGGTTCTTTGATTCTTGTACATGTTGGTTATTTGGTGTTGGGTTTCTCGTGTGAGTGAGTCCATCATTGGTGATATTATACACTAACTCCTAAATCTTATATTGGTTTAGATCTCTTGTTTTACTAATAACTTGGTCTATGTATAGTTTCATTGGTCCAGTTGTGCTGCTATTTTCATTCTGATTTCTTATACCCTTTGTTCTTATATTGTAAAACCTATGATGATACTACCCAGTTCACATAGGCCAATTGGACAAAGAACATAAATCATATTTTCCATTTACTACTTTTTTATTATGTTTTCATTGGCCGTGGATTCTAAAAGTTCACTTTATTATCAGTCTTTCTTGAATTAATTCAAATCTATATAGAATTTAATTGTTGATATTAAATATATTTGAGCCTTATTTTGTTTTTTATTTCATTACTGCTACTCCCATAAACAATTATTGATGTATTTTTATAATTATTTATGTAACCTATTTATTATTTCTAAAAATGACATATTTGAATCTTTTTATTGTTATCCCCATGGGTTTGAATTGTATTTATAATGTTCTAATTTTTTTAGTTGAATCATCTAGTACAAACCTTTTTTATGTGTTTATGAGAATTATACAAGTCTTAAATTATTGATTTCTATTTTCTAGTGTTTGTTCATTAATTCTATTATAATAATTTATAGTTCTTGGTATTTATGATTTTGTTTTACAAATATGTTTCATGTTTATTTTCTTATGTGTTTATAAGGTTGTAATGTAAACATTAGATTTAGATATCATTGTGGAATTTTACAAACCAAATTTTTTACCATTGGATATTGGCCACTAAAACCAATGGAATCCTATAAATAAATGAATTTTATTATTATTCATTATTTTTATTCATATTCATCATAGTTTTATAAATAATTTTACATAATTGTGCCATCGAAAAAGGAATAGTTTTATTTAACTAAATTATTTTTTCATGTATCACATGGTTTTATTTAAAAACAAAACTTAATAATTTTATAACTTTATATTGATAAAATAGACCTAATTTTTGACATCATTATGTAAAAATAATGTTAATATGATTTTTTGGTATTTTTCTAAAATATTTTTTTTGTGATAGTGAACAATATCAATTTTACAAATAGTGTCACTTTAATGATAGTATCATGATATAAGATTGTCTTTAATGTTTTAAAAACTTTTTAACTAGAAAAAATATGTATTTAATATGTAATATAATTCATTTTAAAGTATAATTCTTAACATAGAAATCTATGACTGACATTTTATGAATCTAAGTAATGTTTTTATTTTAACAAAAACTATTTTTGGATTTTCTCTTTTAATAAAGTTTTGAAAAGGTTGCTTTCAGATTTAGTTTGGTATGAAATAAAAATAAATCTATTTTTATTTATCCTAAACTAGTTAATTCTATGAAAATAATCATTATAAATGTTTTTTTGTAAAATCATTTTATGCTTAGAAATGAAGTTTTCTAAAAAATAGGTTTTCATTGCATTTTTTGAACTTATATTAGAAATAAATTCTACTAATTCTATAAATTTAATCACTAAAAATGGATTCCATATTTGGTATCAAAATTTTATAATTCTTTAATGAGGTCTATTTTATTTTTTAGTCATAATGAATAGTTACCATGGTAAAAAAAATACCATTGTAAAGTTTAAAAGGGTTAACGAGGGGGTAAAACTAAATTATACATATCAAAACATCTCTAAAACTTATCTAAATATTATTAGTTAAGATGATTTAAAACTTAAATTATCTTATCATGAAAATTTTAATAAATTGGATCCAATTTCCATGAGAAATACATTTATTATATTTTAAAGTTCTTAATATTTACAATGGTGCAACTCCTATCACTTATAAAACGACACCTCCTCTCCCCACTTATTAATATGCATTAAACACTGTATATCTACCATTATCTACTAAAATATATTTATAAATCTCTTACCCATGTCCTAGTAGTCCTAGTATAACCAAAATACAAATCCTAGAAGGATTTAGGTGTAAGCTAATGGAAGATATCCATGAATGAGGTATACCTATTAACCAAATTCTCTTAAGTTTATTTATTCTTATAAATCATTAAAATATATTATAACCATCATAATATAATGAAATAATTTTATTTATTATACTTAAATGTTATAATTTTTATGTAAAAACTATTTTCTACCTCTTTTCAATCCAATGATAAAGGAAAATGTAGCTCATGCATACGTGCAAACTACCACCTCCATGATGCATTATGTTTCATTTTTCATCACCACCTCACATGATTGGTTATAAAGATGGATTTAATAGAAATATATGATGTTTATGAAATAATTTTGATTCATTAAAGATAAAATCTTATCTAACTTCTTACCCTCCCATCTATTAGAAAATGGAAAATGTCACTTGTATGTACGTGCAGACTACTACCACCACGAAGCGATGTAATTTTTTTTCATCACCCCCTCACATGGATGGTCACAATGATGGATTTAATGAATAAATATAATATTTATAATATAATTATGATTCAATAAATTTGAAATTTTATCTTATTTATTTTCTTTTCATCCATTGTAAAAATGATAACGTCGCTCATGTGTACGTGTAGAGTACCACCTCTTTGAACTACATATCTCATTTTTCATTACTACCACAAATGGATGGTTTTAAAATTGTATTTATTTTTGTAAAAAATATAATTAAAACATTTTTAATATTTTGGATATTATTTAAATATGACCCCTTTGACCATAATCAACAAACCAAAGTTATCTTGGACTAAACAACTCTCATGAAAACATTACTAATTTAGTAACTAAATAAAATATCATAATAAATTAAATAAAAGGAATAATAATAATGGAATGAAAATAAAAAAGTTTATAAATAAAGTAAATAATTAATTTTATTTTATTATTTAGGATTGATAGAACGTATGAATCAAGACAATAGTCTAGGTGAGATATTTTTTTAAACCATGTTTTAAATTTTTTAAAGTATCCCTTTCAAATACTTTCCCTCCATATCATTGTTCATTAAAATGTTTCAATAATATTATTGTTTATAATAAAATCAGTGATTAATTTCATTTTAAACTATGTTTTAATTTATTTAAAAATGGTTAAAAATAAATGTTTTCAATGTTTTTCGTACAGTTCATTTTTAACTTTCTTTAAAAAAAGTGCAAAAAATGTTCTTTTAACATTTACCACAAGAACACATTTTCCCATATCCCTAACCATTATTCATTATCAAGATTTATCTACATGTTTTCATGTTTTCTTGAAGAATATCCTAGTCACATTCTTTTAGGATTTTTTCATTTTTGAGATTTCTCAAAAGAAAATGATATTCCTCCTCACTTTTATGTTAAAATGCAAAGTGCTTTTAATTATGGGTTAAAATTAGTTTTTAAAGTATTTTATTATGAAAAAGTGAAATATTATAAATTTTTTGTTCATGATATGGTAATTTTGAATTATATATGATGATGAGTTAGCCTGGGATATAGGCCTCCAATGCATAAGGTAATGATTTAATCTTCGAAGAAAAAATGTTGGAGATAGCCAATCAGGTTGCTCCTATTAAAAGGGTTTTACGAAAGTGTTTAACACAGGTTTTAATATGATGAATCAAGACATCTTCATGGTTTTTCTATGATTTCTATGCATTTTAAAGGTTTTTTTAGAAATTTTTTTTATATGTTGTTATTAATTATTTATATACTCAAAGTTTATTATAAAAAAAGAAAACATTTTTATGGGTTTTCATATTTTTATTTCACTAATAGGTTTCCTTAATTTTTAAATCCCTTATTGATATTTTTTTTATCATACCATGTTTTCAAATATTTTTCAAAAGATCTAATTATTTTAAGGATATATAGAATGTTCATTCATTATTATATGATGACTCATCTTAAAAGAAGGTAAAATGTTTTAAATGAAACAATGATGTAAATTTATGAACCAGTTTTTTGGAAAGAATGTCCACTATGTGGAATCATCTGCTTTATCATTTAATTGTATTCCTAATTCTATAAAACTCTAAACATAAAATTTCTTTTTGATATAATAATGAGAAATCTTTATTATTAAACTCTTATTTATATGTTGTTTAAGTTATTAGGTGTTAAAGTTAGAATCAAATCAAGGGTCTAGATAACTTTAGAGGTTAAGATGATGTTAAAAGGCACTTTTATGATATTATAATTTATGGTTATATTATAATGAGATATATTTTGAGTATTTTTATGTTGATTCATCTAATACATGTCTATTTACAATGATTTTCCATTGAGAAAATAGGGTGGTTGAGGTAGGAAGGCATCAAGAGAACAATTTCCACATGAATCAGCAACCTAAAATGGGTGGAGTTAGAGTTGAGTAGTTTATGGCTGTGTTAACTCAATTAATAAAGATAATCAATGGTGGAACCCACAAAATAGAGAAACCAAATTATCCTTAGAGGAATATGACAATAGTAGAGCATTTCAAGAAACACCACCCTAAGGAATGTTGTAGATATTTTAAATTTGGAAAATGCAAAGGATGGATAAATGCATTTGAGAATATAGTCAAAGTTTTGGGTTGTTCAAATAATAAAAATAAAACTCTTAGTATTTACTATTGTCAAGTTAAATCCAATTAGTGGTTCTCTTTAATTAAGAATACAAAGGTGAGAAATGAAATTGATACCATATAGTGGATGACCTTTAAGGATATTTTTTTGATAAAATTTTCCATAAATTCATTGACTTTGAATAGAAGGGTAATTTCTAGAATTTAATTAAAGTGAAGAGGAATCTATTATCCCATATAAAGAAAATTTATTTAGACTATTTGAATATGTACCAAATTTTATTTTATTCCCTGAAAGTAAAATTGATTGATTTTACATAGGTTTGAAACCAAGTCCATAATGATCTTTGGCCTCTCTTGAATTTATAAGTGATGAGGAAGTTGTTAGATGTGTTGAGAAAGTTTAGATGGAGTTTGATGAGACTTTTGTTCCATATAAAATTAAGAATAATAAGCAGTCAAGTTGGTAGGAAATGAAGAAGAAATAAATAAGGAAATTTGGATGTAAGGATATAACATGTTCCAAATATGGTAAAAATATTTTCAATGAATTTTTAATAGGATTATAAAAGTGTTATCAGTGCGATAATTTTTGTAATTTGGATCATGATTTCAAGGGAAAAAAGTCTGATTAGACCAAAAATGAGAAAAAAGATAATCAGTCTACAATGATATGTTTTAACTACAATGAGTTGGGTCATTATTAAAAAACATGTTCAAAGTTAGTTACTAAAGGATGGAATTATCAAGATCAAAACCAAAATAGTGTGAAAATATTTTTTTTACTAATATGGTAGATGTTATACCATCAAATGAATCAGTGATAAGTAAATTACTTTTTTACTCAAATTTTTTCAGTTTCTTGTTTTATTTGGGATGTACACAATCTTTAATTTTTTGGAAAATTTTCAAGTAAATGGAAATATCACCTCAAGAAATGAAGAAAAAATATTTGGTAAAAATTACTAAGTATTAAAGAAATAAGATTTTATTGGAATATTTTTATTATCATCAGTGGTATATGGGATTTCTAGAAAACCTTTTTTTCTTACCCTTAGTGGAGTTTGATGTTATTTTTGGGTATGGATTGGCTTTTAGTTTATCACGATAAGATAGATTTAAGAGCCAATGAATTTATATTAAATTTTAAGAATGAGTCTAAATTTGTATACAAGAGTGATTCAATACCTATGATAACATATCAAGAAGCTAAGAAATTGATTAAATATGGGGGTTAATGTTATATAGAAAAGTTCATTGAAAATAAGTGAATTACTCAGCTTAGTGATGTGCCTATAGCAAATGAATTTTGAGATATATTTTATGATGATCTGTCCAGTGTTGTTCTTGTTTGAGAGGTTGTGTTTACCATTGACTTATTTCTTGATTCTAAGACAATTTCAAACCCACTTTATTGAATATATCTAGTGAATATAATGAAATTGAAAATCATTTACAATATTTACTTGATAACGGTTCCAACCACCCTAACACTTTTAATTGGGGTGCCCCTATTTTGTTTGTAAAAAATAAGGATATTTCTATGAGGCTTTGCATTGATTATAAATCACTCAATAATAGTACTATTAATAAAAAGTAAGTGTTTCCTCATATTAATGACATGTTTAATCAGCTCTAAGGTGCTTAGTATTTTTTCGAGATTGACCTCAGATTTGAATACCATTGGTTGAAAGTTAAGTAAGAGGAAATTCTGAGTGACCCTTATATATCCCTTTGGAAAAACTAATAAACTCTTATGTATTGTGGTATTCAACCTTTGGTATTAACTTGGGAAAATATATGTATAAAATTTGTAATAATATACTATTTTTTCCAACTACATGAAAAATACAGTTGTATAAATGTTTTCATAATATATTATCAAACATAAAACTGTAAAATTAAAATTAAGAATTTTGATAATTATATTTAAATAGGTTTAAAATTTAATATATATATATATATTACTAATTAATTATATAGATGTATATATTTCATTGTATATAAAAAATATAATTAATTATTAATGTATTTGGGGTGGTATTTGAGTGGTTGACACACCCCGTAAGCCTACATGAAACCCAAGATCAAATCTTGTTGGAGAATAATTTCTAGATTATTGTAGCAAGCACCGTAGTGGTACTCTTATAGATAAAAATATTCATCTGTTTGGGCCTTCAAGCCACCAGTATGGGATTACAGACCACATGGGAGTTTAGGCCCTCAAAGGGAGTGGTGATGCAGGAATGAAGGGAAGGAGGTGATGCAGGCAATGAAAGTGGGGCCTTCAGGCAATCCAATGGTGGGCCTATGGGCCATGTAATGAGATACATTCCCAATGGGCCTTCGGGCCAAAAAAATATTAATTTAATAATGCAGCTGGTTGGGTGGGTTATCCCTAAGGGGGGCTATAACCTCCCTTTCTATACAATGTATGTGCGGTGTATGTGTGTGTTTGATTGTAATTTTATCCAAAATAACCTAATATAATATAATATAATTGATTATTAAAAACATTTAAAATTTGTTAATTGTAATTAAAAAACTATTTTTTGGGACAAAACCCCTTTATTGAAATGAAAACACAGTGTAATAGAGAAAATAAAAAGGGGGAATCCATGGCACAACTGTCCAAAAAAAGGTCAAAGGCCATGTTTTTCCTGGATTTTTATCCCAATCCGACATTCTACATATCATAAGGAATTCCAATCAATTTTTCAACCATGCCGACGACTATGTGAAAGCACGACCGATTTTCTACTATCAACTGTTCAAGGTTCTGATGCTCTGCTAATGTGTATAGTAACACTCAGGTCGAATTCTCAACGATGATACATTTTAATAGTCGATCATTTTTAGTTGATTGTATTTTGATTGGGGTTTTGTTTGCAGAGCTTATGAAATAATTTATGGATCATGTTTTATTTAAAAAATTTATAAATATTGGGGTGAGTTAATTATTGAGGATTTAAGCTTATTATATACTTGATATTTGCTTTATATTGCATTAAATTAATACCCACTTCACAAGATGACTTTGATCGAAATTCCCAAGTGTTAAAGCTTTAATCCAAGCTGTAACTTAACTTAGGGTTCTAATCATTACCATTACTTATTTATGGTAGTGTATTTGTGGTTCCAATAATCCATGGAATCCACATGCTAAACAAAACAAGTCATTAATCCATGACATATTAAGTTCAACATACGCAATAATAATTTAAAGAATATTCATTTAGAGAAGGCCCTCAATCACTTAATATCCCCAAATTATGAATCACCCCATTGGGAGATTTACTTAGACATTTTTGTGGTTAATAATATGGTAATAATTTTATGATGATGAATATTTCTGATGCTTTTGTTGGGGAGCACGTGTCCGTCTGTGGAGGATACGCAGCTATTTCCCCGCATTCTCACTTTCCAAAGGCGGGCGACATCCGTTCCTTATTCAGGGATGTTTTCTCCTTGATTGAAACAGGATGATGGGATGTCGGTTCTTCCTTCTGTGGATTCTTCCTCAGAACTCGTCACCTAGTCTAGGTCTCCCTTATAGATTTAATACATTGTTCGTGAAACTCTTCCTAGTGCCATATCTTCATGGACACCAGTTAATTACACTGCTTCTGTCGGGACATTCCAAAGGGTCCGGTCAGGCCAGAAACCTTCGGTCAGGGGAGTAGTCATGTTGTAAATCACTGGCATGTTTGGATGCTGGAAAACTAGTGCATCTGGGTTTCTTCCCCTTATTATAGGGCTTCTTTAGGGCACGGGAGCCCGAGGCATCCCACGTCAAACGCAGGGAATCATATGGCATAGGCATGTATTTGAGGTTTTCCTCAACTTCCCATGTTTAACATAGGGTATGCCGTAGGTTTAACATCTAGCGGAGACAGATCGGACTGATCAGAACACTAACTAGAGTGGATCAGATGAGTGTAACCCCTAGAGGACACACTGATGTAGGTGGGTTGACATGACCTCACCGGGATGTGGCAGCCCGAGTAAGAATCAAGATGGATGATGGGGTGTAGAGTGAAATCAGTGGTGAATGGGATGGGACCGCCATGAGGATGACTGTAATGTCGGGCTTGAGTCTCAGGGAGACTTTTTATGTATCCCCATGGCAGGGAATCAAAGTTTGCATAGTTTGGTAGGGAAAAGGGATGTCTAAGGAGGTGGTCGGTGAGAATGGACGCATGTATTGGACTCGGAGGAAGTGGGACCGCCATGAGGATGACTGTAATGTTGGGCTTGAGTCTCAGGGAGACTTCCTATGTTAGGGCATGAACTTCCCAAAACACATAGGATCGAAGGGAAGACCAGGAAATGGACTTGAATTGGGGCATACACATAGGATGAAAACCTGATGATGTGTATAGGGATCATGCATGGTTTGCAGCCCAATTTGGTGTGACGCCACTAGGACAGACCAAAGATGAGGGTCCTAGAAAAGGGGATTACAATGGCTTGCCGCTGAATAGGGGATGCAATGACTTATCACTGATTGAGGTCACAATGGATTACCGCTGGATAGGGTTGATCTTCATGGAAGATTACTACGTACCCTGCCTAGGAGATAGAGATCAAACCCACGTAGTTCATAAGGGATGGGGGTCGGTGGACCGACATGAATGAGGACCTGGGGTCCAGATGGATAGTGGTCTTGAACCTTGTGGAGGCTTCCTACGTACCATGCCTTGGCAGAGATCAAAGACCTCGTAGTTCAGGTGGAGTGGGTGAACCGACGTGAAAGAGGTTTGAGCGACCAGGTGTTGGGCTTCAACCTCAGGGAGGCTTCCTATATACCTTGCCTTGGCAAGGATCAAAGACCATGTAGTTCAGATGGAGTGGGTGAACCGATGTGAAAGAGATCGGAGCGAACGAGAGTTGGGATTAAATCTCAGGGAGGCTTCCTACGTACCTTGCCTTGGAAATAATCAAAGACCACGTAGTTCAGATGGGTTCAACGAATTACCGCAGAATGGAGGCACAATGACTTACTACTGGATGGGGTCGACAACGACTTACTGCTGGATGGGGTCGACAATGGCTTACCGCTGGATGAGATTGAACCTTAGAAAGTCTTCCTATGTACCTTGTCTAGGAGACAAGGATCAAAGCCCACGTAGTTTAGTGGGAGTGGGAACCGTCATGAAGATGGTCGGGACCAATGGATGATGGGCTTGAACCTCAGAGAGGCTTCCTATGTACCTTGCCTGGGAAAGGATCAAAGACCTCATAGTTCAGGAGGGTTTGGTGAACCGACGTGAAGGAGGTCGGAACGATCAATTGGTGGTGGTCGTGAACCTCAGGGAGACGTCCTATGTACCTTGCCTTGGAAAGGATAAAAGACCACATAGTTCAGATAGGGTTCAATATATTACCGCTGGGTGAGGTCCACAATTTAACATCATGCAAGACAGGGGTGAATCGACGTGAAGGAGGACCTGGGGCACAGATAGATGGTGGGCTTGAACCTCATGGAGGTTTCCTACGGACCATTCCTTGGCAAGGATCAAAGACCTCATAGTTCAGGTGGGGTGTGGAGATTACACTCTAGGTTTCCCAGGGAGGATGTCATGGTCATTGCTTTCTCTAAGCCCACGTGAGTCATGCTCGGTTTGAGAAACAAGAGATAATAAAGACCTGACAATCACGTCATGAAAGGTGCGTCCGTGGGAAGTGAAGTGGGTCTCATGCTTGATTAGCATCCCAAAGAGGAAACAGGGGCTTACACGCGGTTAGTAACCCAGGGAGATTGGGACTTACTCTGGGATGGAGGCCCAGTGGTGACAAAGCCCAGCAGGAGAGGGATTTGGCACTGAAGAAAGGAGGGGCTGGGATTCTTCCTCCTGTAAGGAAAACTAGGGGCTTACACCAGGGTGGTTTCCCTTTCCCCGCGGACAGACGCCGCTTCGATAAAGAGGATCTTATTCCATGTGAGGAATGATTTCACTCTCGTGGAGACCAGTGGTCATAGAGAATGTCCGAGATAGGGAACCCCATGTGCAAGGCATGGCGCGAGGTCACAGTTTAACGTCATGTGCTGAGGATGATGGTGCTTGGCAGTTTAACATCCTGCAGTTCAGACAAATTGGGTTTACTCTGCACCCCTAGGACTTACATAACCGACACCCACTACACCTTGGTGAAGCGAAAGGATCGGCAACGCCGTGGTCAGGGGGTGTTGAGAGGTGATCCCATTGGGGGTCCACGTTAGTGTGGCTATGCGAATAAGAAATATCCATTAGCGTGCCTATATGAAGAAGCATGAGGTGAAGCAACACAATGAAAATTACTGCCCAATGGGCTTTGAAGTTACCTAGTATGACCCTAGAAGGTCGTACGGGAAAATGGTGTATGATGTAGATGTTTAGGGCATAAGAGGCACCCAAAAATGTTGTCCGAAAGAAGGACATCGAACACATGTGAAAGAGAACGCCCAAGGAGGATGGGTTGCGCAAAAATAAAGTAGTAGTGGGGAAAAGTCCGGGGTGAGGGGTCCCTGAGGATTGCGTATAATCATGGGGGTTTGTGTGCAATTGGAGTGCTTGCGCAAAAAAGACTGGGTTGGTGAGAAATCGGGGCAAATTGGCACGTAAAGTGAAGACAAGGATTTGTGCGCAAGGAGCATGGGCTGTGGGAAATTGTATGGGGTTGCATGAAATTAGGATATATTTCACGCAAGTATTAGGGGTTGCGTTCAATTTGGAAGGTATTGCATGTAAGGATTGTGGGGTTGTGTGCAATTGGAAGGGATTGCGTGCAAGGAATGGGGTTGCGCACAATTGGAAGGGATTGCATGCAAGGAATGGTGTTGCGTGCAATTGAAATGAATTTCATGCAATGAATGGGGTTTCACGCAATTGGAAGGGCTTTCACGCAATTGGAGGGGATTTCACGCAAGGATTAGGGTTGAAGGGATTTGGACGCGGGTAAGCATGAGTGGTCTCACACAAAGGCAGACCCCTGGGTGACCTGGCATGAAAAATACCATACCTAAAAGCCATATTTTGTGCACATGAGAGGTGGTTTTTTCATAGGGGATACGGTTCATATTTTTTTCCGTCGGAAGTCAAAGGCGTGTCTTTCTATTTAAAGGTTCTTGGGGTCGTTGGATCCACGTGGAAACTGGCCTGCATGAAATTTTGCATGCTGGTGTCAGCAGCGCAAAATGTCAACCACATGGGGGTATCCATTCTAAAGTTTGTGTGCCTGGGGTCAATGGCATGAAAATTTCCTCACCTATGTGGAAAAATTTCATGGATCCTACCATTTTCCACATGTGAGAGATTTTTTCGCGCAACCCTGAATTTTTTTCACATGCCCCCACCGAGCCCCCCAGAATGGATCAGCAGGTTCAAATATGTATTCGCTTTGTCACGGTTAAACCTCCTTCATTCCATGAGCGTTTTTTAGAATCTACAAATGCCCCCCTCAGAATCGGATCGGCGAGGGGACGCAAAGGTCGGATTCCGAGGGAAATGCCGAGATGCAGAACTCCCTGGGCCCCGCGCGTGCTAAAAATTTGTGCGCACGCGTAAAAATGAGAAGTTGCGTGGAATTAGATTTTCATTCACATGAGAAAACCTAGCTCTACACCTATAAAATCCCTCGCGGTTCCCTTAGCCTTACGAATTTTTCTCGCGTGACAATTCCTGAGCTCTCGCGCGTGAAAAAATTCTCCTGGCTTGCGCAAAAAAACGTTTCAGTTGCACGTAATTCCCTGATTTCAGTTGTCATTTTATGTGTAGACCTGGGGTTTTTCACACCGACTCCTACTTTTTCATGCGGGGTCCAAATATTTCGCACCAAATCCCACTTTTTTGCGTAGACTCCTTGAGACCTCGCCAGAAGAAGGTGGTTGTTAATCAGGATGATGCCGAAAGAGAGGTTGTGTTAGCCGCTCGAAGGGATGAGATGGTTTCCAACCCTGAGGTTCATGTCACCTGAAGGATCGTATCCAACAACCATACTCTCTTTAACATGTTGACCCCAGCCCAGAAGGAGTATGAACTATCCGAAAAATTGCCGATATGGGCCTTCAGTATCTTGTAGGAGGTACCCATGCTAGGATTTGAAGTCGACATGCCGCAGTCATGGGTGACCCGCGGGGATGACGTACCTCGGTATAATATCACCAGCAATGGCCATTCCACTAGAGAAACTAGAAATATGGATGTTTACATCCTGAATCCCAGGACCAAGACCATTTCGGGGAGTGACCCGATTACAGAGGATTCTCCGGCCCTTTACCCAAGTACCTTCCGTTAGAGTGTTACCGACAAGACTAAAGGCTGGCTGCAGGATTGGGACCTGCAGTCTGAAGTCAATTTCATGAGTGAATGGGCCTGGGCGTATTGGGTACGCCAGAAATGTGACTAGTTTGGGGCCTAACTACAACACATCAATTTGTTCAAGGCTATGTGGACGTCGCAGTTTCATTTCTACCGTCAGCATGAGCTCAGGCCAGAGCTGTTTACCCGATGGTCCCCCGATACCAATACCTTCCATCTTCACCATGGAGAAGTTGGTATCAGCCTCTGGGATATCCATTGCATCGGGGTATCCTTTTTTATGGGCCCCAGTATGGTGAATTCCTCCTGACATGGAATATCTGGGGGGACAAATCACAAACTCCTATGATAACATGGCATCTGTTGGAGTTGGCTAAGGAGAGGCTGGGGGTCAAGGATTTTTTTAAGGACATCGCCTATAAGAAATGGTTTATCTTGTTCTTGCAAAGAGATCTAGAAGTCAAGATGTCGGGGTGAGAGAGATGATGTCCGACCATGGCACAAAGGAGAAAAAGTGGATCGTACTGAAGGATCCTGGAGGCGGGGGGATATCAGTCATGGGAATTCAGTATAAATGAGAGTCGGGACCCAAATGTTAGGTACGCCGGATTTATTGCAACCTTCTTGAGTGGTTGGATCCTACTGGTGAGGGATGAAAGGATGGGGGTTCATCCAGTGACATTGGTGATGGCTAACATCATGGCCGTGAATCAGAGGTTCAACCAGGGAGTCCGTATGTTAGCCCATTTGTACACCATCCTGGGGAGTATCTCAAGAGGGGGCTCACCAAGGAGGATCTGTGGTCCCTTACAGATCTTTCATGGCTAGATTGTGGATCATTGCGGCAGATATACCTTTCCAAATTCCATTCATCCTCCAGGTAATGGCATGTGACCTTCCTTGCTGAATATTGTCGGGGTCATGCCATTGATGATCAACAAGAAGGGAGTAAGGATCAGAATTGGAAATCATTCCAATTTCACTTTTATCCTATTCCCCACTCTGACTGTCCAAATGATAGACAATAGTCAAGGCTCACTGGAGAAAAAGGAATACTTCCAGGGCATCAGAGGTGGGGTACTTGTGGCCTGGATTGATGGGAAGATCCTTTGTGATCCCTATGTTCCATCAAGATTCACTAGACAGTTCGGATGCCTCGAGCGGATGCCGAAGAAAGTGTACACAGATTTCCAAGAGGAAAGGCATCCCTATATTCTTTTCCAAATGTGGCTGATGTTCACAACCCACAGCTCTGGAGATTTCATTACCTTTCCCCCCACCGAAGTTGACGCTAGCCTCTCAATAGAATATGTCAAAAATTGGGCCATAGAATACCCTGAGGGACTTTTGTGGAAGAGATTTTGGAAATTCAAGGTAGCCAGTGTATAACATGGGTGGTAAGAGAGAATACAAGGTGCTATTGGGGAGGAAAGGTCAGAAGCATATCGGGCAACTGGGCCTGCCCAGGCCGGGACTACAGTATCAGGAACGTCGCATGGTGTGGCTGCACCCTCGTCGAGAGGGGCTTACGGAGCGGCCTGAGAACTTCCTGGGAAGCAGATAAGTTATATACTTCAACCTTCCAATAACGAAATCTTTCCGACTCTATGGTCGACCTGGATGACCCTACCACAGTCGATGGGTACCGAAGCCCTATGAAAAAAAGATAATATGAGATGGACTCTATTTTCCAGAGTTCGAGCTCATTTATATTGACAAAAAGGTGAGCTTCCATCATCAACACACATACTTGACTACCATGGATGTGTATGCATGCCAGCGAGGTCGGTGTGATGAACCATCCCTACTGGTGAAGGTAATGCTCGGCCAGGGGCATGATCCAGACAAGATGGCGTTCGAGGATGACGACAGCGACGAGGAGTTAGAGGGAAGTGAGATGGAAGTGGAGGAGTAATAAGGAGGAGGTGAAATATGGGGTGAAGGAGAAGAGGAACTTGAAGGTGGAGGGTCTCAGGGGGCGTCCCACCAAGGGAGTCTTCGGGAGAGTGGAGAGATCATTGGCTCTGATGTGATATATCTGATCTACTTGAGGTATGTCTTAGCCCTTATCTATCCTTTCCCCCTTCGTATTTTTGTAACCCTCAATCAGATCTCCTTATCCTATTCAGGGGCATATTGGCGCCAACCAAGAGTCTCCATCCGAAGGGGGGGGCACCAATAGAACAAGGTGGGGAGCCGACCCCCATTATTGAGCTAATGAGTGCTGAGGGATCCCTTATAATGACAAATCTTGTAGCAGATACAACACTGGAGGCTGATGCTTTGGGCTCTTGTAAGTTCAATACTTCAACACTGATATTTACCATCAGAGAGCTCATTTGATCAGGGTATTTATTGTTTGTGCAGTAATCATAGCCTTGGAGGATTGTCAGGCTTCTGAATCCAGTTCATCTGCAATTGATTCAATGGAAAATATGTCTTCCCATTCAAGACACACTTCCCAAACTGAGCTGGCCCCAACGATCAGTGAGCAAAGAGCTGTGGATATCAGCGGTACTAATGTTGGGGCAGGGATGGAAGATGGAGAGGGAGCTACCATGACCGAGGCAAGAGGGGAAGGTCGCCCAGGTGTTGAAGAGCCTAACCCCTTGGGAAGGATACCCGAATAAGACCCTGCTGCTGGTCTCTTGTCTTCTTTTCCTTACTATCGACCTACAGACCCCGAGGAGATAGATGATTCTGACTCAAAGGCATCTGAGGAGAGTCAGATGGCACAATGAAAAGGGTGTAAGTGTATTAAGTGATTTCCCGGTCATCCTCAGACAAAATGGCTAAACGGATGGGATCGCTCCACACCTGGATGTGCTTTCTCTGTGCTAGAGGGGTGAATGCTCATCATCTCCATTCAACAGTCTGTGACTACATGGCGGAGAAGCTGCGCGAGAGCAGCCAACGCTCTGACATCACCCGGTGTCAAGAAGAGTTGAGGAGCACCCAAGCGTTCATGAATTTAGAACAAGAGTTTTGATGCCTTGAAGAAAAAATGAAAGAAAAGGAATTATTCATTAAAAATTGTTCCAAGCTTGTGGAGAAATTAAGGGACCAGCTGGCGGACGCCCAAGAATAGCTCGTGGAAGCGGGTCACCAAATGACTAGATTTTAAACTGAACAGGCGCAAGAAAAGGATAGGGAAAGTGCACTACGCTCTATGGAAGTTGATGAAGAGAGGGTTCTCAGGGGGTGGGAAGCAATCCTGGAGGTCACAAGCCAAAAGGTAGTGGCGCTGGAATGATCCATCCAAGATGTTGATCCTTAAGGGCCCTGTTTTGGTCGAACTCATAAACTCATTTCTCCTTACTACCTCGTGTTCTAAACTGCATGTATGGATAGATTTATTTACTTGTTCGTTTGGTTTAATTCATTTAACCACAATCCTGAAATAAATTTCAATCCATTCCTAAGCTCACGTGGGTCATACCCGATGTGAGAAACAAGGGATGTTCGTACTATTACTTCATTTAAACGTGGGAGCACCAATAAAACTTCGGGCATCTGAGATTTGAATAACCAATCCGGGTTTCCAAGAAGAGAATAGGGAGGCCCTATTAGAGAATGAGGACCTCAGAACAATTGATGTATCATCATTCCAATGCGCTCTAGTGCATAATAAAGGTAACACCAGGGGCGTTTGAAATCAACCCGAACATAAGGGAGTGGAAAATTTGAATCACTATACCCAAAATTCAGAGCACCATGGGGGTGTCATGACAATAAAGGATAACTGTTGACCATGTTTGAAACACAGTATCCATATTGTATTATCTTGAAATGGGGATGACAAATGAGGGCCGACTGTTGACCATGTTCGAAACATGGGGCCTGGCTCAGAATGTCATCCATTAGTCTTTCAGAACGTTGGCCCAGGACATAGGTGGGATATAGGCTGAGCATCCATACTGTTAGGGAGTCCCTTTAGACATGAAAGAGGACGAGGGTCTGAATAAAGGGCACGCAAAGCATAGAAGGTGGAGTGGTGGTTTGTTCGAACAGAATCCAACACTCTTAAAATTACACCACCATGGTAGAAACATGTTAAGTGGACTCATCAGTCTGATCATGGATCATTCCTACTTTTAGATAGGACCTCTCTGGTGAGGAAACTGTTACTTCCCAACATTATCATGGGGCATCCTGGATTTGTTCAGGGTAAAGGTGCAGGGTTCCCTGAAATAACTCGGGCCAAGGGGATAAAAAAGAGGGGGGGACTAGATTTGCGATTCTTGGGGCTGGACCCAAAGGTAAGATGCTTGGTCATTCCTACGTATCCCATGAAGATGGGAATTAATCCATACGTAGTTCTAGAAGATGTTGTGAAGTTTAACATCTTGCGGCAAGGATGCAGAGTGATCCTAGTTTATGGTCATAGAGTTTGGACCAGGGGTTGGTAAGGAATGTGGGGGACACATGGTGAGGTAATTATGAAACCCAACATAAATGGGGACCTAGAGTCTAGATCACCATGTGTTCCTTGGGTAAGTTTTTAGGTCAAGGGACCGAACACAAAAGTTAAGCTGGGCCCATGGATAAGTGCTCGGGCATTCCTATGTATCTCATAAGAATGAGAATTAAGTTGAACATAGTTCTAAGAGGTGGCACGGTAAGGTACCAGTGCCAGGGATAAAAGGGGTGTGCGGGTCTGGCCCTTGCACCAAGAGAAGCAGCATTTGATAGGTTTAGTTTGTACTTTAGGGTGAATGGATGTGTTTTTTTTGTGAAGCAATGGGCCTAACATAGAAAATCCAGGAATTGCAACAAGAATCAAGACAAATAAAGCCATTGAAAAATGGGATGGTGCTTGACCGATACCAAACATATGTCCCTTGAGTGAGGACACCAAAATGCAGTGCCTTTTTTCATTGTGCGGCCAGGATGATACTGCCACAGTTTAGGGTCATGTGATAGGACCATCCATGCATTTTAACATCATGAAATATAAAACTGGGAGAGATGAGGCCAAAGGGGGAATGTTCACGGTGCGATAAATCATACCTGATGTGAATTAAGATGAGTTCTACATCACACTGCGTGCGATTCCGAGAGAGAAACCTCGGGCCGAGAGGCCGAAAAAGGTTAGAAGGTAGAAAGTAGGAGAGACTGGCTCTCAATTTAGCTGGACCTGAAGACGAGATGTCTAGGTGTTCCTACGTATCCCATGATGATGGGAATCAAGCTGTACGTAGTTATTACAATGAGGAAATACGAAGAGATCTTAGTTTAAGGTCTTGGAGCTTGGACCATGGAGAAGTAGGACTATTTCAAGTAAGTGTGGAACTTAATCCAATCCTTAAGCCTATGCGAGTCAAACTCGGTGTAGGAAATAAAGGAGGATAAGGTATTTGAAATACGTGAAATACATGAAAAGGGGAAATCAGTGTAGTGCCCCGAATGATGCCTTATCACAGCTTTTTCCTCCTAATGTGTGGATGCGCACTAAGGAATAGTACCAAGAGTTTCGAAGTTCTACTTGGACACGATGAAGTGGAAAAGGATTTGAATCACGTAACCGACATTTTGGGATTAAATGGGGTTGGCATGACAATGAAGGATAACTTTTGACCGTGTTTAAAACACAACATCCCTATCGTGTGACCTGAGATGAGAACAACAAACGAGCGTCGACAGCTGACCAAATTCACAACGCGGGACTTGTATCAATTTGTTGCTCAAAACCCTTAAGGATGTTGGCCCGTAATGGTAGGAGGGCCCTTGGGCTGAGCATCCATGCCATTTGGGGGTCCCTTTGGATGTGAAATGTGATGGAAGCCCTAATGGAGGAGGACATGAAGCTTGAAAAATGGATGAAAGCATGTTCAAGCAGAACCTGACACTCTAGGTGATGAACCAGATTACCCTTGGCACATTGGCGAATCACTGAAAAGGGTCGTGGGGCTCAACTAGAGGGTGGAAGATTTGAAAAGATGATTATGGAACAAAGGGGGTGGAGATTTCCCAAGAGAAGGAGGTACATGGCGTGGCTGTTACAAAACCTGATGTGAATGAGGACATAATACCATACCACACCAAATACTACTCTCCTCAGGGAGATATAGGCCAAAGGGCCAAGATGAGGCTGGACCCGAATACTAAACGTTCGGGCAGTCCTACGTATCCCATAAGGATGGGAATCAAGCTGTACGTTGTTCTAGAAGGTACGAAGATAGTGGGGGTAGAATACCCCAACGAGGGGGGTGTATGGAACAGCTAGTAACCTGACATGAATTAGAACATAATACCTTACCACACCATACAACCCCAAGTGAGAACTTGGTCCAGAGGCCCGAGATGGCCGAGGGGCCGGGGATTGGGCCATGGATAGGATGTCACGACCAGATTGCAATTTAACATCTTATAGTGAGGAATAAAATGGGTAAGATACCCCAAAGAGGGGGGTGTATGACACGAACCACACTGTACAACCCCAAGTGAGAACTTGGGCTAGAGGCCCTAGAAGGCTGAGGGACCTGAGATTGGGTGTCCCGGCCATCTGTTGTCATATGACCTCCTATGAGGTTGCTGCCTCATCATAGCTCCTAAGCCCACGTGAGCAATTCTCGGTGTGGGAAACAAGGAGTACAACTTGACTCTCCCCATTATATAAGGGTCAGATAGTTGACATCAACCAAGGGAGACCGTAGATTGAAGGTAAGCGGGGCAGAATAAACCACTACACTCAATTTTTGGGACCAATGGGGGTGGTGATAATGAAAAAGGATAGCTGTTGACCGTGTTCGAAACACAACATCCACATCGTGAGACCTGAAATGGGAGCAACAAACCTGTGTCGACCACTGACCATATTCACAATGTGGGACTTGTATAAATTTTTTGTTCGAAAGCCTCAAGGACGTTGGCCCGAAATGGTAGGAGGGCCCTTGGGCCGAGCATCCATGCCATTTGAGGGTCCTTTAGGACATGAAAGATGATGGAGTCCCAATTAAAGAGTGTGAGTGAAGCATAAGTGTGTCTGTGCACTTCAATGTCTAAGCAGGACAGTGAAAGAGGTGGAAGTCTTCGGGGAATGGGACGCATGGCGGGATTATGATGAACTCAACGTGCATTATGGAAGAAGCCTACACCACACCATATGTGTTAACCCAAGGGGAGACTCCAGATTTTTTTAGTACCCCAAACATTTTATGTTATGTTTCTCTATTCATCACTAAGTTACATTCTATTCATCACTGTGTTCCTTTGAAACAACACTAGGTTATTTTGGAGATAGTTAAAACCTAGCCATTAAAAATAAATTTATCACTTCTATGTTTTGAATTTTGAAAAATGGTCATCTAGAGTTGTGACCAGTAAGTCATTTTGAGTCTAATAGAACCAACTTGTTTTTTTGGTGAATAGTAATATACCCTTATGAATAGTAATATGACCCTAATGAATAGTAAATTGTATTATTATTTTATTTTCTTAAGGATTTAAGATAATGACATCTTGATTAATTTTTCAATGAGACATAAAAGCAGTTATAGTTTTTAAATAATTAATTTTTGAATTAAGGATGATTTTATTTAAAATTAAATTAAAAATATTTAGAAAATTATTTTCAAAAAATGGACTTCATTTTTGAAATCTACACGTCGATAAATGATTAGGGTGAATTTTGGGAATTTTTTTTGAAACAGTTGACTTTTCAGTGAATAGTAAAAATATAGTTTTTAGTTTCGGTGCGTTAATGACATCATTAATGATGTAATAATGATGTCATAAATCTGGTCGACTTATGTATAGTTAAATAAGATGTGAGGTGTCCCAAGTGGCATATACCATGGGCAAATACCATGGACAAGCCCATGGTTTTGCAAATACCACTCATGATGTGTCCCTTGAAAATTATTAAAATAATCCCTCACTTTTCCTATAAATACCAACTCTTCCCTTCATTGAATTAATTCCCAATTCCCCTCAATGAAGTTCTGGCCTCCTTACCTCCATATTAGTCCTCCCAAGGTTTCCTCAAGCCCCCAAGGTCCCAACCTTCATGTTCTAAGGGTTACTCTACAAGGTAAGAAAATTCCATTCAAGTTCTCTTTTATGTGGTATAACTTTCAAGTTTCCATACCATGTTATTATGTAATTCTTATTCTTGATCTATTTATGTATTATGATTCATTTCTGGATGGGTTACCCTTGTCCCCTCTCTTCTTTATGTTTTCTAAAACCCTGTTGCACAACCATTGGGCTGCCAAATATTTTGTAAGAGATTTCTCACTTGTTCTTTTATTTTGAGTTCCTTCCTTATTCTTTCTTCATATCTTCTTACCCAAGAGGCATGAAATCTCCATAAATCATGTATATTATTGATGTTATCATGTTTAGGGAAAATCCTCATCATGTAGTCTCAATTTCCATTAATTCTTTCAAGTCTGGTCATGAAACCATTTATATGGTTGAACCAGGTTATAGTATATGTGTTATGAATCACCCATGGTTCTGGAATTCTTTTTTAATCGTGGTTCTAATTTATATGACAAAATGAGGTTTTTTATTATCAAAGAACAACTAAAACGATCTAAACGAACATCATTAATGTTTTAACTAATGAATCATCATCTTGGTATATAACCCAAAATAATTATAAGATCATTTATATATCCATAATTTCATTAATAATATGTATTAACAATTTTGTATGTTTAACCATGTTTCAAATGAACTTCCATTCATGGAAACAAGTGAACGAACCATGAAAACCAAGGAAGAAAATGCTTCCAAAACATGAAAATTAAACCAATTGAACCCATAGAAAGGTCCATTAATGAACCTAATAAGGTTATACTAAATAAATTACATATATAAGAGGTTCTGGACATATTAATTAATGAATCTAAATTTTATTATTCAGGTCATTAAAACAAACGAAGAACATACTCGAGCATAAGGTAAGGGGTTTCTCATCTCACTTTCATTTCTATGAGATTTTCATTATTCGACACTTATTTCTTGAATGTGGTCTATGTGTACTGCCATTTGATATATAATAACATGATTTTCTTTATATTCATGTTATTCAATGATTCACTTGATGTTCATTAAATTCTGGTCATATGATTCGACTGATTACATTGTGGTAGGGGACTTTGTCTCAACTACCTTTTCGTTGTGACTAACTTTGTATTGTGCACCTAATAATCCTTATATGGTGTACCTACTACCCATTTGAGATCACTTTTCATTTGAAATTATATTTATATTAAATATACATAATCTCATGTCATGGATATTTTTATTGTCTAAATCATATACCATCTTACATATAGTGTTTATTTGGAAAGTTATTTTAATTGTGGAAATATTGATGAATCAATATACTTTAATCTATATGGATATTGAAAAGGAATATTTCTATTGTATTAAATCAATTTATAAAGAATTCTTTAGACATGAAGTGGTAGGTGGGCCCGCTATAGTCCCTCTATGCATCGATAGGTCTCATGAGACAAAACAGTTGGCGACAAACCCTTCGAGTTTGTTTCCAAAAATCAGACAAGTTTCTACCCACAGAACTAAAGCGTTTTTATGGAATTATGGTTTCACGTTCCATATACATGATGTCTAGTTAATAATAATTCTCTTTATTCATTATCAGTTATTATTATTATCAATTAGATTTTCACTATGACAAAATCTATGGATGCGGTTTCATTTTTAGTTTATTAATGGCTTTAGTTATTCATTTATTCACTATGTCATTTTGATTATATCAGATTGTTTGTGATTCACTTATTATTGTACTCATGCTTCCACTATTTGTAACTATTACTGACCGTTTGATCTCACCCCTTTCATTGTGTACCTTTAACGGTTGATGAAGAGAAGATCTTTTATTGAGTTCCTGGGGATGCCGTTTTTAGCTTTTATTATGTATTGTATTTTGTAAACTTTTCCAATGTAATTTGAGTAACATATATGTATCTAGTTTCTTCAAGACTACTAAACTGATCATTCCTTTGGTATTTTCATTCCTTCTAACCATGCCAATATCACAAGTAATTCACCGGCTCCATCCTAGAGGGGTCGGGGTGTTTACAGTTGGTATCAGAGGAAGTTTAGTAAGAAACTTGGAAACTAGATTTAGAAAACGTGGATTAGGGAGGAGTCCCTAAAATATTTTTGAGGAAAAACATATATTAATGTCCTGGTATTTTTGTAAAGAATAGATTATGTGGATCTTTTTAAGCAACGTCCCTGTCTGGATACGAGCAGGTAGAGGTGGCTCTGGCATAGATGTATCTAGGGGTAAAACCCAAAAACACTGCTTTGAGCTAGACTCGAATGAGAACTGGTGCACGACAACGGGACTTTCTGCACTCTTGTTTACGACACTCCTGGGGGATATTCTTAGGATAATTCATAATTTCTTTACAAGCCATTATGAATGAGTTTAATGTAAATTTTCCCTCATAGGAACCATGTTTATAAGATTAGCTATGTATAGAATTTCAATCTATGTTGAGTGCTTTTCTATTTGAGATTCATAAACTAATATAGTGTATCCCATTATTTAGAAATGGCATCTAATGGAAGAAGGGGAATCGATACTCATGGGCAAGGTAGGGATCTCCCTACTGAGCAAGTCAACACAGTCAACGTTGGAGCAGATCAGATCATGATCATTTTGGGACAACTTACTCAAGCTGTAACGAATAACCATTCCACACCTGTGTTGGATCTTTTCATGTGGCAGAATCCCCCATCTTTCACCGGGACTACTAATCCAGTGGTAGCTGAGAAATGGATCAAGTCCCTTGAAAAGATATTCACGGCATTAAGATGCAATGAAAATGAAAAGGTGGTACTGGCGGTATATTTTCTCAAGGGAAACGCTGATCAATGGTGGTCCCTGATTAAAAATACCACAGAGGAAGAAGAAATAGAAGATATGGAATGGAAGACTTTTAAGGAAATATTCTTCGAAAAATATTTCCCTCGTGAGAAATGAACTGAAATGAAGAGGAAATTCCTTAGCTTGAAACAAAGGGAAGAAGATACTGTTGCAGAGTATGAGGCTACCTTCACAAGGCTAGCCAGGTATGCCGTGGATTACGTTCGTGACTCAGTGGACAAGATTTATCATTTCTTTGAAGGTCTTAAGCCAAGTCTTCAAAGGGCACTGGCTTCTCAATCATTTTCATCATATGATGAAATTGTATCAAGTTCCATCAAAACAGAGAAGAAATTTTCTATATCAATTTTTTTCAAAGGAAACCAATATAAGAAGCAGTATTCTGATAACAAAGGAAAAAGAGAAGCACCAAAGAAGAGCAAGGGAATGAATAGTTTCCCATTATGTGAGAACTGTGGAAAGAATCATCCTAGGAAATGCTTGAAAGGCATGGGAGTCTGCTATAACTGTGGAGAAAAGGGTCATCGATATGATAAATGCAAGGGGAAGAAACAATTAAATGATGTTCAATGCTACAATTGCAGAGATATGGGACACTATGAAAATGAGTTTCTTAAGCTCCAAGGAAACATGCCTCAGAAAAATCCAAGAGAGCAAGGGAGAGCCTATGCGATTACAACCGTGGAGGTTGAAGTTCCTAATGACGTGGTGACAAGTACTTTAATTATTTCCTCAAACTTAGCCAATACTTTATTTGATTCTAGATCATCACATTCATTTATATCCTCTTAGTTTTCCAAGAAAAATAGATATTTCCAATTTGATTTAAGAAAGGAGTTGTCAGTCAAAACTCCCATGGGATGTATCATTGCAACAAAGGCATGTTGACTAGTCCTCCTCTAAATACCAAAATGTTCTTTAGTTTCTAACCTTATCATCATAACCATGATTGAATTTGATATAATTCTCGGTATAGATTGGGTGTCAAATTATAATTCGAGGATTTGTTGCAAGAAAAAGGAAGTTACAATTTTTGAAAATGGTGTATAATCTCTTATCGTTAGAGCGGAGACTTCGCCATCTGATTCTTATCTAGACCCACCCCGAGTATCTCTATTGAATGCAATTATTGGAGAGGAAGAGAACCCAGTATCTATGGGTGAGGAAATAAATATTCAAATTGAATATGTTTATATAGTGAAAGAATACATTGATGTGTTTCCATAGGATTTACCTGGACATCCTCCTAAGCGGGAAATTGAATTTTCCATTGCCTTAATTTCTGATGCAAGACTTATATCAAAGACCCCATATAGAATGGCCAATGTGGAGTTAGTGGAGCTGAAGAAACAACTAGAAGAGTTGAGTGACAAAGGATTTATTCGACCTAGTGTTTCTCCATGGGGAGCCCCGGTCTTGTTTGTAAAGAAGAAAGATGGATCCATGAGGCTATGCATTGATTATAGAGAAATCAATGCTATTAAAATAAAGAATAAGCATCCTCTACCCCGGATTGATGATTTATTTTACCAACTTCATAGGGATCAATACTTTTCAAAGATTGACCTCCGATCCAGATATCATCAATTGAGTGTGAGGAAGGAAGATATTCCAAAGATAGAATTTCGAACCAGGTATGGGCATTAAAAGTTTATAGTGATGCCTTTTGGACTGACGAATGCACCATCTATTTTCATGGATTTAATGAATAGAGTTTTCAAGGAATATCTTGATAACTTTGTTGTGATATTCATCGATGATATCCTCGTATACTCAAAAATCTATGAAGACCATGAGAGTCACTTGCGAGTTATTCTGGGAACTCTTAGAAGAAATGAATTATATGGGAAGTTTAGCAAGTACGAATTATGGCTTCAATCAGTTTCTTTTCTGGGACATATTGTCTCTAAGGATAGAATTATAGTTGATCCTACGAAGACAAAGGCAATCCAAGATTGTCCCACGCCAACAAATATAACTGAGGTATGCAGTTTTATTGTCTTAGCCGGTTATTATCGACGTTTCGTTCAGAATTTTTCCCGCCTGGCTAATCCGCTAACCATGGTCACACGTAAAGGAGATAAGTTTGTGTGGAAAAAAGAATGTAAAAAATTCTTCGATGAATTGAAAATAATATTGGCCAATGCTCCAATTTTGACTCTTCCATCTAGAAGTGATGTATTTGTAATATACAGCGATGCATCAAAGAATGGACTGGGTTGCGTCCTTATGAAAAATGATAAAGTTATTGCTTATGCATCAAGACATTTGAAGAATCATGAGAAAAATTATCTAACTCATGATCTTGAGTTAGAATCTTTAATATTTTCTCTGAAAATATGGAGGCATTATCTTTACGGAGAGAGATGTGATATTTATACGGACCACAAGAGTTTGAAGTATATTTTCACACAAAAATAACTCAACATGAGGCAAAGAAGATGACTCGAGTTACTCAAAGATTATGATTGTTCAATACACTACCACCCAGGGAAGGCGAATAAGGTGGCAGATGCATTAAGTAGCAAAGATCATGGACTTATGACTCAAATGAGGATTGAGAGAGATCCTATATTTTTGGATATACTAAAGATGGATATGGGAATTTTTAAGGAAGGGGAAACATCACTCCTCTTTCAAATGATTGCTAAACCATCTTTACTAGAGAAGATAAAGATTTCTCAATCTGATGATGAGAATCTGCACAAGAAAATTAATGCAGTGAAGGATGGTAGACTGGCTAATTTCGTGTATGAAGAAGGTGTTCTGAAGTTTGGGAAGAGGTTATGCGTTCCATTAGTATCTGAGCTAAAAAGGGAACTATTAGACGATTCTCATAGCTCAAATTTCTCTATACACCCGAGTAGCACCAAGATATACAGAGATCTGAAGGAATATTTTTGGTGGGATAATATGAAGCGGGAAATTGCTGACTACATGTCAAGGTGTCTAGTTTGTCAACAAGTGAAGGCAGAGAAACAACATCCCAAAGGAGTGATGCAACCTCTACCTATTCCTTTGTGGAAGTGGGATAAAATTACGATGGATTTTTTCACTAGACTACCTAGGACACCTAGAAGGAATGATGCAATACGGGTAATTATTGACCATCTCACTAAAACAGCACATTTCCTTCCAATAAGAGAGGATTCACCACTTGAGCAGCTGGCAAGACTTTATATTAATGAAGTTGTGAGACTTCATGGTGCACCTCTATCAATTGTCTCTGATCGAGATCCCCAGTTTACGTCAAAATTCTGGAAAAGTCTCCAGAAGGCTTTGAATACTGAGCTTCATATGAGTCCCACATATCACCCCCAAACTAAAGGATAGTTTGAAAGGACGATTCAAACTCTAGAAGACATGTTGAGGTCATGCTCTCTTGACTTCCAAGGTATGTGGGGTCAATACTTTCCTCTAGTGGAATTTTCATACAACAATAGTTTCCATTCCAGTATTCAAATGGCTCTATATGAAGCATTATATGGAAAGAGATGTTGAACTCTAACTTTTTGGGATGAAGTTGGTGAGAGGAAACTTATAGGCCCAGATCTTATTGAAGAGACCGTGACAAAGGTGAAGAAAATACAAGCTCATATTAAAGTATCCCAAAGTAGGCAAAAGAGTTATGCTGACAATCGGAGAAAGGAATTGGAATTTAAAGTGGGAGATCATGTATTTCTGAAAGTATATCCATGGAAGGGCATCTTAATGTTCAATAAGAAAGGGAAACTGAGCCCCAGGTACATTGGACCATTTGAAATATTGGGAAGAATCGGAGCTGTAGCTTACTATTTAACGATGCCACCAAATATCTCCAGAGTTTATGATGTGTTCCACGTGTCATTGTTAAAGAAATACATGCCAGACCCAACGCATGTACTCACATATGAAGAAATTGAATTGGAACCTGATTTGTCATACTGTGAAAATCCTATCAGGATTATTGACGCAAGGTAGCAGGTATTGAGAAATTGGACAACTCGTCTGGTGAAGGTTCTTTGGAGAAATGAAAATATGGAGGAAGCAACATGGGAACCAGAGGATTTCATAAATAAGAACCACCCACATCTTTTTGATGGGCTTTATACATAAAATTTTGTGGATGAAAGTTTCCGAAGGAGGGAATAATGCAGTACCCCAAACATTTTATGTTATGTTTCTCTATTCATCACTGAGTTACATTCTATTCATCACTGTGTTCCTTTGAAACAACACTAGTTTATTTAGAAGATAGTTAAAACCTACCCATTAAACATAAATTTATCACTTCTATGTTTTGAATTTTAAAAAATGGTCATCTAGAGTTGTGACCAGTAAGTCATTTTGAGTCTGATAGAACCAAATTGTTTTTTTGGTGAATAGTAATATACCCTTATGAATAGTAATATGAATAGTAATATGACCTTAATGAATTGTAAATTGTATTATTATTTTATTTTATTAAGGCTTTAAGATAATGACATCTTGATTAATTTTTCAATGAGACATAAAAGCAGTTATAGTTTTTAAATAATTAATTTTTGAATTAAGGATGATTTTATTTAAAATTAAATTAAAAATATTTAGAAAATTATTTTCAAAAAATTTACTTCATTTTTGAAATATACATGTCGAAAAATGGTTAGGGTGAATTTTGGGAATTTTTCTGAAATAGTTGATTTTTCAGGGAATAGTAAAAAATACAGCTTTTAGTTTCGGTGTGTTAATGACATCATTAATGATTTAATAATGATGTCATAAATCTGGTCGACTTGTGTATAGTTAAATAATATGTGAGGTGTCCCAAGTGTCTTATACCATGGGCAAGCCCATGGTTTTGCAAATACCACTCATGAGGTGTCCCTTGAAAATTATTAAAATAATCCCTCACTTTTCCTATAAATACCAACTCTTCCCTTCATTGAATTCATTCCCAATTCTCCCTCAAAAAGGTTCTGGCCTCCTTACCTCCATATTAGTCCTCCCAAGGTTTACTCAATCCCCCAAGGTCCCAACCTTTAAGTTCTAAGGGTTACTCTACAAGGTAAGAAAATTATCAATCTCTTTCTTTTTCTATTCAAGTTCTTTTTTATGTGGTATAACTTTAAAGTTTCCATACCATGTTATTATTTAATTATTATTATTGATCTATTACTGTATTATGATTCATTTCTTGATGGGTGACCCTTTTCCCCTCTCTTCTTAATGTTTTCTAAAACCCTGTCGCACAGCCGTTGGGCTGCCGAATTTTTGTAAGAGATTTTCACTTATTCTTTTATTTTGAGTTCCTTCCTTATTATTTCTTCATATATTCTTACCCAAGAGGCATTAAATCTCCATAAATCATGTATATTCTGGATTTTATCATGTTTATGGAAAATCCTCATCATTATTTTTTCTCCTCTCCCATTTATTTAAGGAATAAAAACATTGTCTGTGAAGTGTCTAATTACCGATATCGTGGATGATGTAATATCAATTTACATTAATTCTTTCAAGTGTGGTCATGAAACAATTTATATGGTTGAACTAGGTTATAATTTATGTGTTATGACTCACCCATGGTTCTGGAATTCTTTTTTACTTGTGGTTTTAATTTATAAGACAAAATGAGGTTGTTATTATCAAAGAACCACTAAAACGATCTAAACGAACATCATTAATGTTTTAACTAATGAATAATCATCTTGGTATATAACCCAAAATAATTATAAGATCATTTATATCTCCATAATTTCATTAATAATATGTATTAACTATTCTAGATGTTTAACCATGTTTCAAATGAATTTCCATTCATGGAAACAAGTGAAAAAACCATGAAAACCAAGGAAGAAAATGCTTCCAAAACATGAAAATTAAACCGATTGAACCCATAGAAAGGGCCTTTAATGAACCTAATAAGGTTATAAAAAATCAATTACATGTATAAGAGGTTTTTTAAATATTAATTAATGAAGCTAAATTTGATTATTTAGGTCATTAAAACAAACTAAGAACACACTCGAGCAAAAGGTAAGGGGTTTCTCATCTCAATTTCATTTCTGTGATATTTTCATTGTTTGCCACTTATTTCTTGAATGTGGTATATGTGTAATTACATTTTATATATAATAACATTATTCTCTTTATATTCATGTAATTAAATGATTCACTTGATGTTCATTAAATTCTGGTCATATGATTCGACTGATTACATTGTGGTAAGGGACTTTGTCTCAACTACCTTTTCGTTGTGACTAACTTTGTATTGTGCACCTAATAATCCTTATGTGGTGTACCTACTGCCCATTTGAGATCAATTTTCATTTGAAATTATATTTATATTAAATATCCATAATCTCATGTCATGGATATTTTTGTTTTCTAAACCGTATACCATCTTGCATACAGTGTTTATTTGGAAAGTTATTTTAATTGTGGAAATATTAATGAATCCATATACTTTACTCTATATGGATATTGAAAAGGAATAATTATCTTGTATTGAATCAATGTATAAAGAATTATTTGGACATTCAGTGGCGGGTGGGGCCTGCTATAGCCCCTCGATGCATCGGTAGGTCTCATGAGACAAAACAGTTGGCGACAAACCCTTCGAGTTTGTTTCCAAAAATCAGACGGGTTTCTACCCACAGAACTTAACCATTTTTATGGTATTATGGTTTCATGTTCCAGATACATGATGTCCAGTTAATAAGAATTCTCTTTATTCATTATCAGTTATTATTATTATCCATGAGATTTTCACTATGAAAAAATATATGGATGCAGTTTCATTTTTAGTTTATTAATGGCATTAGTTATTCATTTATTCACTATTCCAATTTGATTATGTCAGATTGTTTGTGATTCACTTATTATTGTAATCATGATTCCGCTATTTTTAACCCTTACTAAACATTTGAGATCAGCCCTTTCATTGTCTACCTTCAACAGGTGATGAAGAGAAGATCTTTTATTGAGTTCCTGGGGATGTCGTTTTTAGTTTTTGTTATGTATTGTATTTTGTAAACTTTTCCAATGTAATTTGAGTAACATCTATGTATCTAGTTTCTTCAAAAATACTAAACTGATCGTTACTTCGGGATTTTCATTCCTTCTAACCATGCCAATATCATAAGTAATGCACTGTCTCCAGCCTAGAGGGGTTGGGGTATTACAGTTTTGGGGCTGGGCCAATAGACGAAATGTCTGGGAATTCTTATGTATCCCATGAGGATGGGAATAAAGCTGTACATAGTTCTTGAAGTCCATGCAGTTTAGCATCATGCAGTGAGGATGTGGGAGAATAGAAGAACGATGAGGTAGCACATGGTGCGATCATCATAGTTCTAACATGAGAAGGGATAAAGAAGCTCGTACTACACCATGTGGGGATCCTATAAGAGAACCATACCCAAGGGGGATAGTAGAAAAGAAGAGTTCAGGGGCTGGACTCGAGATGAAATGTCTATGTATTCCTACGTATCCCATAAGGATGGGAATCAAGCCTTACGTAGTTCTTGGGATTCATTTTAACGTCTTGCAGGATGATATACAGTTTAGCGTCTTGCAGGACATTTCACAGTTCAAAGTCATGTACGACCGAATATAGTTTAGGGTTGTGTGGGACCATACATAGTTTAGGGTCATGTGGGACCAGACACAGTTTAGGGTTGTGTGGGACCAGCTGGCTCAGGAAAAGTATTTCTTAAAAAACTTGGCATTTGTGGGGGGATTTATATGCTCACCATCCATAGTTACTAGGGAGTACACACCATTAGGGTAAACCTTGTGAATTATGTAAGGTCCTTCCCATTTGGGCTCCAACTTGGGTGGTTTCTTGCCAGGTATCAACAGTGTCCGGAGGACCAATACCAAATCACCTTGCAAGAAGGAGCAGAGGCGAAAATTCTTGTTAAAGGCTCTAGCTATCTTATTCTGATGCCTTTCTAGATTGTGTAGGGCGTGAAGCCTATTCTCATCAAGTGCTTCCAATTCAGCCAGAAGAATTTCAGCTACTCTATTTGGCGCATGCTGATCATAGACCGCTGTGCGTAATGAAGGCAACTGAATCTTGATAGGAAGGAAAACCTCAGTTCTGTACACCAGGGAATATGGGGTCACCTTTGTGGAATTACGAGTCATCTTCTGATAAGCCCAGAGGGTGTTGTGGATCTTGTCCAACCAACTCTTCTTGTTCTGACCAACCATTTTCTACAAAATGTTAGAGAGGGTTTTGTTGAACGCCTCAATCTTCCTATTTTCTTGCATGTGGTAGTAGGAGGTATGGTTAGAAAAAATGTTTTACTTGGCGTACAACTTCTTCAACTCATCCGCCTGAAATTTGGTGCTGTTATCGGTGAGGACGACATGAGGGAATCCAAACCGGTAGATGATATTGGAGCTCACGAAGTCGACGATAGAATGGACCTTGACCTCCTTGAGCGGGACTACCTCTACCCACTTGGAAGAGAAATCCATAGCAGTCAGGATGAACCGACACTGGAGAGTTGTCACTGGTGGATATGGTCCCACGACATCCAGTCCCCATACTGCAAAGGCCCAAGACTACTTGGTAGTGTGAAGAGGCTCCGGTGGTCGATGCACGAAGTTGGCATGAACTTAACCTGCATGACACCTTTTGGTGAATTCGATGCAGTCATGGATCATAGAGGGCCAAAAGTACCCCAGTCTCCGGATCTGGTGAGACAGTTTCAGACCAGTGTGATGGGCACCGCCGGAACCGACATGAACCTCTTGCATGAAATGAGAAATATAAACTCCTTGGATGCAAAAGAGTAGAACATCGTTGTAACCGTACTTTTATAGGATTTGCTCAAGATTGGGACCACTCTGGAGGGTAAACTACAATGTGCGGTGTTGGATTAGCTCACACTCAGCCCGGTCTATCGGGATATTACTATGTTTGAGGTATTCAACCAAGGGTATCCTCCAATCGGGAGTCACTTCAATCCCTGCATCTGGGGGACCTGGGGGTCCTGATGTGGAGGCAGATGCGGTAAGATGTATTACCTATGGGCTATCATCGTCATCTGGAGTGACGAGAGCAATGACTCTCTGGTGTGACACGTGGATAATCAGATCATCCTGCTTGGGCTCTACAAGTGATACAGCTAGGCTGTCTAAGGAATCAACTTGACCATTCTGTGACTGAGGGACATGGGTAACCTCCATCCGAGAAGGGAACTAGGCCATTAGCTGGAGAGTGCATTCCAATAATGGTACGAGCTCTATCTTCCTGACGACATAGTCACCATTGATCTGTTTGATGACTAGTTCAGAATCCCATTTCACATGCATATGGGGCACGCCAATCTCAAGGTCCAGTTCAAGGCCAATGATAAGAGCATGATACTCCGCCTCATTATTGGTGTATCCTTTTGAAAATAGGAATGAATATGGCAGAATTTCTTGTGTTAGGGTAATTAAGATGATACCCAAGCCTACCCTATTGAGTCTGGGATCATTGAGCCTTCTACCGGTGGGGCTCTGGGAAGCGCCCTCGAAATGCATCTGCCAACACAGGATGACATGATCTACTAAGAGGATTGCCTTATTAGGAAAATCTAGGTCCAGGGAGTGGTCTGAGGGGGTTGTATGGGCAGTAAGAAAGTATGATAATGATTTTCCCTTGATATCCTTCTGAGGCACGAACCTGATGTCAAAATGTTGGTGGATTACCGCCCACCGTACAAGTCATCCTGTCAGCATGGGGCAGCTTAGGATATACTTCAGCGAGTTTACTCGGGACACCAGCTATACCTCGTGGTGTTGCAGGTAATGTCACAACTTCTACATGGTAAATATGAGTGCCAGAAAGATTTTCTTGATGGGAGAGTATCTGGTATCCGTATCAAGGAGCATGTGGCTAAGGTAGTAGAGGTTGTTCTTTCTACCCTCATTGTTCTTATAGGCGAGAAGGGCATCGAGAGATCATTCCGGGGTGGTCATATAAAGGACCAGCAGCTTCTCGGAAATGGGTGGAAAAGATCGGAGCCTAGAGAAGATACTGATTGATTTCCTCGAATGCGGTCTGGGACTCTTTGTCTCATTTGTAGGCAGTACCTTTCTTTATGAGCCAAGAAAAGTTCTTACACTTTCCTTGCAGATTCACAGTGAATTGTGATATGTAGGCCAAGTGGACTTGGAAGCCCCGAAGTTACTGAATGTTGCTTAGGGGAGACATCTGGCTGATGGCATTGATCTTCTTAGGGTCAATCTCAATACCCTGGTACCTGAAAACAAAGCCGAGGAACTTCCCAGAGGTGACCCTGAAGGCAAATTTCAGTGGGTTCATCTTCAGGTGGTGATAACGGAGGAAGCCAAACACTTTTTCAAGATCCTTGAGATATCCTGGCGCTAGGAAGATTTGATGACCAGATCATCCACATAGCTTTCCACCAATGTCCCGAGGATTGGCTTGAATATGCGATGCATGGACTGCTGATAGGTGGAACCTGCATTCTTTAACCTGAAAGGAATGAATTGGTAACAAAATGTACCTTGTGGTGCCCTGAAGGTTGTAGACTCCTCATCCTTGGGGGCCATTTGGATTTGGTTGTATCCGGAGTACCCGTCCATGAAGGAAAGGTCTTGGAACCCCACCGTAGTATCGATCAACAACTCCATCACTAGAAGGGGAAAATCATCCTTCGGGCATTGACGGTTGAGATCTCGAAAGTTGATGTAGACTCTGATCTGTCTATTCTTCTTCCTAACTGGCACAATATTGGATAGCCACTTGGGGTACTAGAACTCCTTGATGAAGTTGGCTCTGATGAGCTTGTCAAATTCTGCCTCAACCATGGCACCATGAGAAGGGTGAATCTTCCTGGGAGGCTTCTTGAACCCACGATATTTTTCGGGAGGCCAAGGCGGTGGACGACCACCTAAGGATCTAGTCTTGGCATCTCATCATAGCTCCAGGAAAATACATCATGATGTTGTTTTAGGAAGTTTAGGTATCATTGCTACTCCTCAAGGGGCATGGCAGAACTAATCAATTTGGGTCTCGGATTTGCCTCGCTACCGAGGTTCACCTATACCAATTCATCAACTATGGTGGAGATTCCCTCTTCAAAGGCGGGGGGAGCATCCTACAGACCCTCTTCTTCAATTGCAGAGGAGGGATCACCAATGGGGGGAGCTTCCTCTGGGTTGGAAAATCCTGAAGAGAGGCCGGTACCAGCCTGAGTGGCGATTGTCCTTGCATCAGGAGATTCCTGTGCTGGCGATACCATAGCAATGAAGGCTGTCGACCCAATCCCATCTGGTGTTCAGCCCAAGGGTCCACACTTGATGATGTCAAAGCAATAGTGGCACGTCGTCTTGAGTTGGTTGATTCTAGCATGGTGAAATAGGCAAGTATGATGTATCGTCGTTTCCATGGGGCGAACATCTCGATACCTTATGGGAGTAGGGGGCTCAGGGATCACTGAGGCTTGATTCGTATAAGAATATGAAGTGATCTTATGACCTCACTTGGACCTGAGAATATGCTTCCCCATGTGCCAGAGACAACAAAACATTGCCCCATATCGGGGGTTGTGGCCTCCAATCGATGGATCAGAAAGATGTAGGCGTCATCCAGACCTGCCCAGGGGTTGGTTGCAACTACGACATGCTCGACCTCATTGGCCTGAATTTACATGTCCTTGCTCTTGTAATAGTCGGCATCCAGGTAGCGGGCTTCACAAGAGGCAAAATGAGATTCGTCACCTTGGAGCACTCCCACTCTACCATTGAGGGAGTACTTGAGGCACTGGTGATACAATGAGGGAACTTCCGCGTGCAGGTGGATCCATGTTCTTCCCATCAATGCATTGTACATGGTGTCTTGGGATATAACTATAAACTCAGTGTAGGAAACTAGGCCACCGAACTGGGTCTTTAAACGGATCTTGCTGACCGGGGTCTACTCTGTCCTATCGTATCCCTGGATTTTCAGGTCAGAGGGAGTCAATTTATCTTTGGATAACCCCAGCTTCTGTAGTGTCCGTGTCGGGATAAGGTTAATCCCAGAGCCGATGTCATGAAGACAGCGGTGAACCTCCACGCCATTGAATTGGTCGGTGATGTACAGTGGGTTAATGTGCCCATATATGGAAAAACCTTCATCTTCTCTAGAGAATGAGATAATGGCCTGGCATTCCGCATTCTCTATTGCTTCCTCATAAAAGGCCTTTGCAGCTGATACCTCCATCTCAAACTGGAGGGGGCTTCTTAAAGCCTTAGTGAGGGCCTCACGCATATCTGTCGATAAGCGAAGGGCCTCAAGGATAGAAAGACTTGCTGGGATGCTGGCAAGGTGCTTGAGAACATCATACTTCCGCACCAGGCATGAACTTCTGTTGGCGGGAGGTTTCTCTATGATAGGCAGTATGATGGCTCCTGTCGGCTGGGCCGGCGACTGACTGGTGTTGGGAATATCCCGCTACCCACTAGTCGAATCCTGCAGATTGGCTACCGGATTAGGTCCGGGTGACTTAGACCAGCCTGTAGCAGGTTGTGGCTAGTCATGGCATGGTCGAGGTGGCTCTGCCTGATCCAGTAGCATAAACGGTGGTGGAAGCGGGCCTGATGACACCAGATGAGGAGGCTGTGCGTGATGAGCTCTGCGCTGGGCCTACTGTCTAGTCTCAATAGCGTGCACAACCTGGATGGAAGTTCCAACTGATGTGCCTAGACAACCCATATGTTTGCGGCTCCACCAACGTTGGTGTCGGCTGGGGACGTTAGGGAGGTCCGCCCAGCGCTCCTCGTCGTCGGGAGTCATGTAGGGGTTTACCAGCTCCACAGTATTAACTAAAGCATACCCTTGACTATCACTCAAAGAGACATCCACTACTGGGTGGATCCTGTGAGGAATCCCCATCTCCGGGGGTATGAAGTTGTCGATAGTACGGGATGACTATGGCATTGGTGGGGCACGTTACTTTTCCTTGCGTCATCGGTGTTTGCTCTTCTGGGAAGAGGCCGACTGAGATGACGATGCAGAAGTGGTGGTTGTAGATTCTGAAGGCTCTATCCATTTTACACATACATGGATGATACCATGGGCATGGGATACCATTTTGCGAGCCATACAGTCATCATACTTCTGGGACCCATGGTGAGAAACTTGCTGCCACTCACCCTCACTGTCGTTGCTGCTATCTGGCTTTACGACGACGCATGCTACTTGTGTCGAGGTCGGACCCAGCCTGAATATGTTGTTATCGACCTGGTCTTGGAGCCAGTCTTTCAACACATAGAACTGCTTGAGAGTGTGTACCAGGATCTAGTGATATGGGCAGTAGTTGGGGCGATCAGTGATGTTCACCTCTTCTGGTATTCTGCACTCAGGAAAACACACAATCCCCTATTCTAAGGCACTTCATAAATAGCCAGGAACCTGGTTCTCATTAAATTAGTAGGTTCGGTTTCTTCTGTTCGGAAAGGGGGCCCTTAGAGCCTGACCTTGATGGGGGGCTAGAAGAGCCTATCTATGAGGTATATCCGGGTTATCTCTCTTGGGTGGTGACTGCGTGTTGCGTGAGGGAACCTACTGATTCTGAGGCGGACACTACTAGACTGGAGACTGCGCCTGTGGTGGCGGGCCTCTGCGAGGTTGCGGTGGAGGCTCCACTGGTAATAATTCCAACTGTCAGGGGCCCTCTATTTGGGCCACTGTGGCAGGCTTGGCTCTGGCAGCCCTCCTTGAGGGAATTACAGGGGGAAATGGACGTGCTTGGCTAGCCTGTTTCAGGGCTTCTTTCAGGCGTTGGGCCTTATTAGAGAAGTCTCGGAATCCTACAGGGTAGTTCTGGGTGATCAAAGAGGGAACCAATTCTGTTTTAACATTCCCTACACACATCGTCAATAATATCTCCTGAGTCAGTGGCATGTTAATGGAATATTTGAGCCCTTTACATTGGGTGATGAAGTCCACGACACACTCATCAGGCCTCTATTTTTACTTGAAGAGGTCTATGATACTTTTCTTCCATGTGGTGGAGATGAAATCGTACAGAAATCGCCTGTGGAGATCCTCCCATCCCGTTATTGACCCGATGGGGAGTTGGTTATACCAGATGAACGCAGGCCCTTCCAATTTCTGTACAAAACACCGGATCTTGGCAGCCTCTTGTTGCGCTAGGGTTCCCAACATGGGCCCACACATTAAGGAAAAGTGGTCTAGATATTGCGGGGGGTCACCCATCCCATTAAAGGGGGAGAAGGTGGGATTTCCGAAACCCAGGGGTGCTGGAATATCATCCTCCCATGCCGGATATGGCTTTCCATCAGGTGGGAGTGCCACTTGTCACGTTTAAAATGCCTTAAGGTGGGTAATGAGTGCCTCCATTGGATCATCTGGATGGGGATCCCTGTCTTGATGGGGATCCCTAACCATGAGCTCATTGGTGGGTTCTTCAACATGGTAAGGTGCCTCAGTGGCTCATGGTACGGCTCGTGGAGCAACCTTCAGGGCAGCTGGGTGAACCTGAGCTGGGTTCCATGGATTTTTTCACTATTCTGGAGGGTTTGGTGAGACATACCATTCCCTCTTGTTGTAAGTTCTGGCCTCAACCCTGTCTGCGGGGGCAGTATGGTCAGGGTCACCTGGAGGCAGCTCGCTGAGGGGAAGTTGTTCCTACCCCGACTGCCCTGGCCTAGTATTTCCGTAGTCCGACCATCACTCTGCAGCGCATTCAGCAAGGAGTTCACCGACCAACTTCTTCTGTTCGGAAAGTTGTTGGCACAACGTGGCCTTCTTGGGATCCTCCTCCGTCTTCTGCACTGAGGCGGATGGGTCAGAGTGTTTGGAAGCTCCGAGGTGCTCTTTACCCTTACTGTGATTTTGGCTAAGGACCAATGTCGCGGTGGGCGTAGGGAGACCTAGTAGATTCTTCTACTGGCGAGTAACTCTTCCTGATGGATCCAGTAGTGGTGGCATGCTCTTAGGGGGTATTTCCTCATCAAGAAGCTCCATCTCATTATCCTCGTCCACTATGTTGGCCATGTTGACCATGACCCTTCCTGGGGGCATGTCCTCAATATCGCCTAGCGAGTCAGGCTACCGTTGGATAGAACTGAAGAGAAGGAAATTATACTACCCATAGCCACGTATTTGTACATGGGGGGAAGCCTCCTTGATAATCTTGCAGAGTACCTTGAAACTCTGATCGCATTGCTGTTGGAGGGCCCTACGGTGGCCTGGTGACTCAGGGCACTGGGCCATAAGGAGTGTGGACAAATCAACTAGACGACATTGCTCTCCAATGTCTTCAAAATGCGCTTGGCTCATAAGATAAACCACTCACTGATGATGAAGACGAAAGTGCATCTCCCAAAGGTTTTGGCAGAAATACTCAACTTTCTATGGGGTGAGGGATTCTGGCGCGCAGAAATTCGGTACTGCCACAGGCCAGAACATCTCGGGGAAGTGGTCCGCTATGAGGATATTCCACAAGATCCTTGGCTCGGATTCAGGGTCTGGACCTTGATTTCCCCATTCATCAACTAGGGGTGGATGAGGAACTGACAACGGTAATGAGGTATACCGCTAGGAGGATAGGCTGGCAGGTGGGGAATATGGTGAATGGGCTGACTGGCCACCAAATCTCAGGCTTTCCTCCGAAGAGTGTAGCAACTTGGCCGCTACATCACGATAAGACGGGCTGACGACTTCAATTCCTGGCACAGGATCTAGGGATACTGGCGATAGTCCGTGTTGCTTCTCGACCGCCATCGGTCCCCAGAATAGCTCTCTATGATCTCTAGTCGAGTTATAGAGTGCTTCTGGTGATGATGGTGGTGATTGCACAACCATAAACTGTGGGGTTTCCAAAATTTCATCCTCATGAATATACCTGTAGAGGGAGGTGGGGATCCTATAGACCTCGCATTCCGGGAGTACTAGGCTGATGTGCCTCGTTCCTACCCTAGCCCTTGACTCGGATCAGCGAGGGGAGGGTTCCTGCGCTGAGTCGTATTCCACTTCAGAGTCTGAGAAGCAAACTGGTTTGATCTCTGTCCAGACCTTCCCTGAATCCTTCTTATGGAGGTGATGAACCACATTCCTTCCCCTGTATTGATCTTCTAGACAGGGTAGATTTCTGACAAGAGGAGGTCCTTCGGTCGTACTGGTGCTGGGGCGGAGAGGGTTTCTGCCTGAGTAGGCCAGGGTGCACGGAGCACTAAGACAGATGTCGAAGGGGACACGGGGAGGACCTTCGTGGGTACTGCTGGAGAGTAGGACCTCCACTGTAGCTGGTAGGATCATGGGGAGGGCCTCCATGTTTACTTCCCATTATGACATTAGGGTGAGGAAGGTCCTCATACTGGTCGAATTGAACACGGGTAGGACCTCCATGTTGTGGGTTGATAAAGCGAGGTTGTCCTTCTCTTCTCTGGTCACTGAGGTGGGGATGACCTTCACCAGTAGTTTTGAAGACATGGGGAGGGACCCCATGTTGAAGAGTGACCATATGTGCAACGTCTTCATACCTACAGTCTGTGGTGGGAGGAATGACTCCATATCCAGTGTAGTGGGAACAGGAGAGACTTCCGTGCTGAGCGTCACTACCGCGGGGAGGACCCTCATTTGTACTGAAGGTGGCACGGGGAAGACCTCTATGCCGAGCTTAGAAGTGGGGAAGATCCATGTTCTCCATGTTAGTGGTACGGGGAGGACCTCCGCATTGGGTGTCATTGCCATGGGTTAGTCCGCGGTGGCCACTGCCTATGTCGACGACCAAGAGAGTTGACCCAGCCTGCCCATGGGGCGGTTGGGGCCTCAATCTAGGTCGGGCATATGAATTTACCTATTCAGCACACACATGGAGTGGGTGGTATGCCTCAGTGGTGGCTCGGGCCACAGTATCCGCTGACGTTGATGTCCCTTGGCGGAGGTCCTCTTAGACTTGTGCCTAATGCTGGTGTCGGGTCGAATGGACCGGAGTCGATGGCGCAAGTACATGGCTTACCTGCTCCTTATCCAGTGGGATCAGGCAGCAGTGTTGATGCAGCCGGGTGGGGTCCCTCGCTGGGATCCCCTGAAATGGGGCTCTAACCGAGCTAGCTCGGACATCCCCTACCTCATCGGCATAGGGAAGGGAGTCGTCGAGGTGTTCCTGGGACCAGTTCCTGAAACGGTTATATGTTGGAGTGGGGAGTAGTGGCTCCCTATGTGGCCCTCGAGGGTGGCGTTGACGATGAGGCGCAGATGCCTATAAATCCAGGCAGGCCATATCCCACGTAGGGATGATCCACTCCTCCTCGTACCGGCACATGAGGTCATTGATTACCCTCTGTTGAATAACCTCGGAGGGGCATATAGGGCATGGGAACCCCACAGTCATGGGTGTAGAGGCCATTGTAGAAGATGTGGAGCCACGCGGGACTGCCGTGTTGTCACTTCCCCTTCCTCTGCGTCGGTGGGAAGGCGGTGACCGAGTTCCGGGTGCAACAACTTGGTTTCTGAAATCAAAGAGATTAACTCATCAGTGCTAAAAGAAAAAGTAAACCGATGACTAGTGTACCAGCACCATTCCATCTTCCATGGCTGGTAAGATGGATCCATGTTGACCACGTCGTAGATCGGGACATCCAACATTCTACTGCCCCCACTTCTGGTGAGTTTCACACCAGGCCCGCTATTTTCTTGGTGGGACCCGACACTGGATATCTGGATCCAGTGACATGCTAATCCACCGATGTCTCAAACACTACTAATCTCTATATTGAGGAGAAGACATTCATGTCGGGTTCACCATTTCTATTGCTGACGCTTTCGCCGGGGTGCGTACGTCCATCTATGGAGGACGTACAGCTGTTGCCCCGCATTCCCAATATCCAAAGGCGGGTAGCATCCGTTCCTTATTTAGGGACGTTTTCTCCTTAATTGAAATGAGATGATGGGATGTCAGTTCTTCCTTCTATGGATTCTTCCCTGGAACTCGTCACCTAGTCCGGGTCTCCCTTAAAAATTTAAGATGTTTTTTGTGAAACTCTTCCTAGTGCCATATATTCATGGACACCAGTTTATTACACTGCTTATGTCAAGACATTGTAAAGGGTCTGGTCAGGGAAGAAACCTTCGGTCAGGGGAGTAGTCACGTTGGACATCACTGGCATGTCTGTATGCTGGAACACTGGCGCGTCTGTGTTTCTTCCCTTTATTATAGGGCTTCTTGAGGGTACGGGATCCTAAGGTATCCCATGTTGAACGTGGGGAATCATATGCCATAGGCATGTATATGAGGTTTTCCTCAGCTTACCATGTTTAACACAGGGTATGTCGCAGGTTTAACATCTAGCGTAGATGGATCAGACTGATCAGAACACTGACTAGAGTGGATCAGATGAGTGTAACCCCTGGAGAACACACTGATGTAGGTGGGTTGACATGACCTCACCGGGATGTGGCAGCCCGAGTAAGAATCAATATGGATGATGGGGTGCTGAGTGAAATGGGTGGTGAATGGGAATGGATCGTCATGAGGATGACTGTAATGTTGGGCTTGAGTCTCAGCGAGACTTTCTACGTATCCCCGTGGCATGGAATCAAAGTCCGCGTAGTTCGGTAGGGCTAAGGGACGCCTAAGAAGGTGTCCCATGAGAATGGACGCATGTATTGGACCCAGAGGAAGTGGAACCTCTGGGTTGGGGCATGACCTTACCAAAACACATAGGCTCGAAGGGAAGACCATGAAATGGACTTGAATTAGGGCATACACATAGGATGAAAACCCGATGATGTGTATAGGGATCACGCATGGTTAGCATCCCAAGTTGGTCTAACGCCACTAGGATGGACCAAATATGAGGGTCCTAGAAAAGGGTATTATAATGGATTGCCACAGAATAGGGGACGCAATGACTTACTGCTGATTGAGGTCACAATGGCTTACTGCTAGATAGGGTTGATCTTCTTGGAATATTCCTACGTACCCTACCTAGGAGACAAAGATCAAACCCACATAGTTTATATGGTATGGGGGTCGATGGATCGACGCGAATGAGGACCTGGGGTCCAGATGAATGGTGGGATTGAACCTCATGGAGGCTTCCTACGTACCACACCTTGGTAGGGATCAAAGACCTCATAGTTTAGGTGGAGTGGGAAAACTGATGTGAAAGAGGTCAGAGTGACCGGGTGTTGGGCTTGAACCTCAGGGAGGCTTCTTATGTACCTTTCCTTGGAAAGGATAAAAGACCACATAATTTAGATGGAGTGGGTGAACCGACGTGAAATAGGTCGTAGTGACTGGGTGTTGGGATTGAACCTCAGGGAGGATTTCTACATACCTTGCCTTGGCAATGATCAAAGACCACATGGTTCAGATGGGTGCAATAGCTTATTGTAGAATGGAGGCACAACGGCTTATCGCTGGATGGGTTCGACAACGACTTACCAATGGATGGGGTCAACAACAGCTTACCACTGGATGGGATTGAACCTCAGAGAGGATTCCTACATACCTTGTCTAGGAGGCAAGGATCAAAGATCGCATAGTTCAGTGGGAGTGGGAACCATTGTGAAGATGGTCGGGACCAATGGATGATGGGATTGAACCTCAGGGAGGCTTCCTACGTACCTTGGCTTGGAAAAGATCAAAGACCCTGTAGTTCAGGAGGGTTTGGTGAACTGACATGAAGGAGGTCGGAACGACCAATGGATGGTGGGCTTGAACCTCAGGGAGGCATCCTACGTACCTTTCCTTGGAAAGGATCAAAGACCACGTAGTTCAGATATGGTTCAATAGCTTACCGCTGACTGGGGAAACAACGGCTTACCACTGGTTGAGGTCCACAGTTTAACATCATGTAGGAAAGGGGTGAAGCGACGTGAAGGAGGACATGGGGCCTATATAGATGGTGGGCTTGAACCTCATGGAGGCTTCCTACGTACCCTACCTTGGAAAGGATCAAATACCTCATAGTTTAGGTGGGGTGTGGGGATTAAACTCTAGGTTTCCCAGGGAGGATTTCATGGTTAATGCTTGCTCTAAGAACACGTGAGTCATGCTCAGTGTGAGAAACAAGAGAAAACAAATACCTGACGATCACGTCGCAAAAGGTGCATCCGTGGGAAGTGAAGTGGGGATTATGTGTGATTAGTGTCCCAAAGAGTAAATAGGGTCTTACACGTGGTTAGAAACCTAGGGAGATTGAGAATTACTCCTAGATGGAGGCCTGGTGGCGACAAAGACCAGCGGAAGAGGGATTGGCACCAAATAAAGGAGGGACAAGGATGCTGGCTCCCGCAAGGAAAACTAGGGGCTTACACCAGGGTGGTTTCCATTTCCCCACACACAGACACCACCCTCATATAGAGGATATCATTCCATGTGAGGAATTATTTCACTCCCGTGGAGACCAGTGGGCGTAGAGAATGTCCGATATGGGGCACCCCGCGTGCAAGGCATGGGGAGAGGTCACAGTTTAACGTCATGTGCTGAGGATGATGGTTCTTGGCAGTTTAACGTCCTATAGCTCGGACGAAGTGGGTTTACTTCGCACCCCTAGTACTTACATAACCAGCACCCTCTACACCTTACTTAAGAGAAGGGACCAACAATTCCATGTTCAGGGGGTGTCGAGAGGTGATCTCATTGGGGGTCCACATTAGCGTGGCTATGCAAAGAAGCAATATTCGTTAGCGTGCCTATACGAAGAAGCATGAGGAAAAAGCAACGCAATGCGAAGTACCGCCCAAGGTACTTTGAAGTTACCTCGTACTAGCCTAGAAGGTCGTATGGGAAAATGGTGTATGACGTAGATGTTTAGGGCGTAAGAGGCACCCAAAAATGATGTCTGGAAGAAGGACATCGAACACATGTGAAAGAGCACGCCCAAGGAGGATGGGTTGCACACAAATGGAGCAGGCATAGGGAAAAGGCCGGGGTGAGGGGTCTCAGAGGATTGCTCAAAATTGTGGGGGTTTGTGTGAAATTGGCAGGCTTGCGTAGAAAAGACCAGGTTGGTGCGAAATTGGGGAAAATTGGCGCGTAAAGTGGAGTCGAGGCTTTATGCGCAACTGGATGGAATTGCACGCAAGGAGCATGGGTTGTGTGCAATTTTTCGGGGTTGCGTGCAATTGGGAGGGATTGCACGCAAGGATTGGGGGTTGCGCACAATTTGGAAGGGATTGCGCGTAAGGATTTGGGGGTTGTGTGCAAGGAACGGGGTTGCGCGCAATTGGAAGGGATTGCATTCAAGGAATGGGGTTGCGCACAATTAGAACAAATTTCGCATAATTAATGGGATTGCACGTAATTGGAAGGGCTTGACCGAAATTGGAGGGGATTGCGCACAAGGATTGAGGTTGAAGGGATTCAGACACGGGTTAAGACCGAGTGGTCTTGCGCGAAGGCGAACCCCTGGTTGACCTGGCGTGAAAAATCCCGTACCTGAAAGCCATATTTTTTGTGCACAAGAGGTGGATTTTGCGCATGGGAGATGGTTTAGATTCTTTATTAATCAGAAGTTTAAGGGGAAACTTTCTATTTATAGTCGCTCGGGGTTGTTGGATATGTGCAAAAGCTAGCCCGCACAAAATTTTTCACACCGGTGTCGGTAGCACAAAATTTCAACTGTGCAGGGGTGGACGCGCTAATGTTTACATGCCCAGGGTCAGTGGAACAAAAATTTCTATGCCTACATGGAGAACTTTCATGGATCCCACAGTTTTCCATGCGAGAGAGATTTTTTCGCTCAACACTGAATTTTTTTACGCGGCCCCATCGGGCCCCCCATAATGGATCACCGGGTTCAAATATGTCATCGCTTTGTCACGCTCAAACCTACTTCAGTCCATGATCATTTTTTGGCACCTATAATGAATTAATAAGTGAAGAAAAATAAAGGGATGAGAAAATAGTTGTACGCCGAACACACACAAACAAATAGTGAAGGGAATTAAATACTGACTTTAGATTGAATGAGAATGCAAAATAAGGGAAGGGTATTCAACTGTATTTAAACTATTTTAATAACATTAATATTATTTAACATAAGTTGGATGATAATAATAGATTAAGAATAAGATACTTGCATTAAAATAGAATTACAAAAATCAAAGACTTACAAGATTACAATAATAAAGAACACAAAAGTAAATGAAAACAAAGAGAGGAGGAAGGGTATCTCAAGTGGAAAGTCATGAATACTTTACTGATTTTAATTCTTGGACAGAATGGTGGGTTGAGTTTAAATGAATCAGTTTGCCCCCTTATTTTTGGGATTGGGACTTGAAATTTTTATCCAGGATTCCTTTGGATAATCATGAACAAAATATGTAGTATCATTAAATTTGGGCTTATGTATGGATCCCATTAATTCTATTATCATGGCTGATCCAATTTCTTCACAGATTCTTTGGGCCTTCTTGTGTAGTCCATATGACCCTTAAAATTGAAGAATTGGACAATTAATCCTTATAATGATATCTGGTAAATTGAATAAGTAATCCTAAAAAACAAGAATCATAGAATTTGGATAAGTAGGGTGAGATATATATTTAAAAAAGTAAACTGACATTGATTGGATTAATTCAAATAATGCTCAAAAATTACATTTAATATTTAAATATTAATATTTCCCACAAATTATGCACATTTCATATAAAATTAGGGAGTATATAAAAATTTGTGAAAATAGTAATAACATAAACTCCCCCACACTTAGTCTTGTGCATCTCCTCATGTGCAAAAAATATAAAAATATGACAATATCATTTTCACTCACCAACAAATATTAAATTTTTTCCCCAATTAGGGGAGGTTTAGAAAATTTCACTCATCCATATTGAATTCCACCACAAGTTGTTACAGAATCAATATTCCAAAAACAATCCATTTTTCATTCTCAAATTTAGAAATGGAAAATGGTGGCATACAAAACTTACTCCTCTCAAGATGATAAAATTAATTTATGGAGTTCCACTCATTCACAAACCAAAAGTGAAAATCTTAGATTTTGTAAGATCTCTCAACTTTCACTCCCTATCCTAGAGTTATAAAAATCAAGAGGTATTTTTATGGGGTTTTTTGTTGGTATGTGGCGGTAGGAAGATGATATCCAAAAGATAATAAAGGGGGTAAAACACCAACATGGAAAAAGCAATGTGCATTTGTTTTTGAAATGAGACATGAAAGGAAATGGAAACACAAATTTATGAGGGAATTAAAATGTAAAATAATACACAAAAGAGGAAGTAAATTTTAATTGTATGAGATTATGAAATATTTACATACCACGAAACTTCTCCCAATGACATAAGTGTTCATTTTTTTCTCTTTTTTTGTATTTTTTTGAAAGTTGAACTTGAAACAAATCTCACACCCATATCCCAACCCATGTTTGATCTTCTCACAATACTAATTTTAATAGTTATAAAAATATCAAAGGTTCAGTAAGAGTGATTTTTGACCCACCCAAGATACAACCCATTCTTCATTTCATTTTTTTGATTTTTTTGATTTTTTTGAACCCTTTTCAATATCATTTGTACAAGATAAACATATATACATTCCCAAACCCCACTAAAGGAAAACCACTCCCCTACACTTAAATTGATTCTTTCCCTAAAGTATATGATAACATGGTTAAAATCAACAAAAGGGTACCCAAAATGAAATCCATTCCCCCCACACTTAAATTTCAAAAAAAAAATGCAATGAAAATCCATGCTGATATTGGGTGGGATAAGGTATTGGGATTGTAATTTGGCTATCAAAGAAAAGGTTTCCATATTCTCTAAGGGTCTTTCAAAATTAGGATTAATATATGGTTAATAGGAGGCTATTTGGATATTATAATTCTCATGTGGTTCATAAAATTCCTCTATCATATTAATGCACGCTAAAGTAGGAAATTCAGCTCAAAGGTCCACAAACTCAAGACTCATAAATGGGGGTAAAAAACACACATTTTGAAAATATGTCCATAGGTGACCTTGGCATGAAAGAAAATTTTGTTCCTCACAGGTGGGGAAAATCATTTTCCAAATAAAAAATCGAGCATTCCAATTTTTTTTGGTTTTGACACAATATTCTTTATCCAAATTTATAAAGAAACCAAAAAAAATTTGAGATGAAACCATGTATTTTGACTCCCCAAAATGGTTGGACAAAATTTTAAAATTGGAAGGTAAGTAAGCATGACTCGTGATTTTTCATATTGTTTTTAAATTATTATTATTTTGTTTTCTATTTTTTTAGGTTTTTTTTTATTTTTTAATAAAGATACACCATTAAAATAGAGGAAGAGTAAATAAAAAATGTGATGAGGAAAGTGGTAAAAAAATGAGAATGAGGGAGGAAGAAGAAGAAAGAAAGAGTGATAGAGAGATAATAAGAGTTAAAGGGAAAGAGGTTCCCCCTGGTTTGAATTTGGTGGGTTTCCATCTCTATCCAGTGGTGGGTCAACTGCAGAAGTTGGGGATTCGATGGAAGTTTATGTGGTTCCAGGATTGTGTGTCCTCTCATTGTGATGCTTTAACTGATGTCCATTAATTGTGAATGTCCTTTTTGAAGAGAGGTCTTGGACTTGCACTGCACCAAATGGGTAAACATTAGTAATAACAAAAGGACCTTCCCAATGAGAATTAAGCTTACTTGGGTGAATCCAAAATTGAGAATTGAAGAGAATTACCTTTTCAACTTCATAAAATACCATTCTTAGGATGTGTTTATCATGGAGTACCTTAGAATTTTCTTTGTACAAATTAGAATTCTCGTAGGAATCAAGTCGAAGCTCCTCCAGTTCAGTCAATTTCAACAATCTCTCTTCACCAGATTTTTCACAATCAAAATTACAGGTTTTCACAGCCCAAAAGACTTATGCTGGATTTCAATTGGTAAATTAAATGCTTTACCAAATACTATCATAAATGGAGACATCCCAATGGGTGTTTTATAAATAGTTTGATAAGCCCAAAGTTCTTTACCAAGTCTCTCAGGCCAGTCTTTTCTGGTGGGTTTTACAATTCTTTCAAGCACTCTTTTGAATTATCTATTAGAAAGTTCAGCGATGCCATTTTTTTGGGGGTGATATGTAGTTGATGTTTTATGTACAACACCATAATTTTTAAAAAGATATTCCATGGTTCTATTACAAAAAATGGGTTCCTAAGTCACTGATCAAGGAACGTGGTGTCCCAAATCGGTGGAAAATGTGTGTCTTTAGAAACTCACTAATAGTATGTGAATCATCATTTCTAGTGGGTTTAGCCTCAAACCACCTAGAAACATAATAAACCACAAGAAGAATGTATGAAAATCCATTGGAATGGGGAATGGTCCCATGAAATTGATTCCCCAAACATTGAATATCTCATAGAAAATTAAAGGCTTTGGGGACATTTCATTTCTCTTTGAAATTGTGCCAAACTTTTGGAAAGTGGGACATGATTGACAGAACTTGTGTGAGTCCTTGAAGAGTTAAGACTATAAGAATCCAGAGTCTAGGACCTTTCAGGAGGTTCTTTATGGTCCAAAGTTTCCACCTATGAGAAGTGAGTGACGAAATTATAGGATAGAGTAATTTTCATCTTCATCAACACATCTCCTAATAACCATGTCATCCCTAGTTTTCTAAAGTTTATTTTCTTCCCAAAAATAGTGTTTTGAATCACTTTTCAAATTCATTTTTTGTTCTTTTGAAAAAATTTCAAGAAAAACACCAGAAACCAAGTAATTTACAATTGGGGCATACCATGGTGACTTTGGAGTGAGAGATGAAAGGTGCTTAGTGGGGAATTCAGGATCAATGATTTCTGAATGAGAATAATTAGAAATTATACTCAAGTGATCAACTATAGGGTTTTATTTTCTAGGTCAATCTTTGATTTCAAGGTTAAAATCTTGGATCATTAATATCCATATTATTATCCTTGGTTTGGAATCACTTTTCTTAAGTAAGAATTTTATAGCAGAATGGTCTGTGAAGATGATGATTTTGGCACCTAAGAGATTGGACCGAAATTTATCTAAGGTAAAAAACCACTACTAAAAGTTCATTTTCAATCACAGTGTAGTGAGATTGAGTTTCATCCAATGTTTTTGAGGCATAATGGATGACATGAGAAATTTTTTCTCTTCTTTGACCAAGAACATCCCCAATGGATCTATCAGAAGCATCACACATCAACTAACAGGGTAAGGACCAATCCAGAGGTTGGATTATCAGGGAATATGTAAGAGAAGTTTTCAGTTTAATGAAGGATCTCTTGAAAACCTTGTCAAAATGGAAAGTGACATCATTTTGGAGCAATCGAGTGAGTGGGAGGGAAATCCTACTAAAGTTATGGATGAATTGACAATAGAAACCAGCATGAACAAGGAATGAACAGATGTCTCGAACAGAGGTGGGTTCAAGAAGTGATTGGATCACTTTAATTTTGGAAAGATCAACATCAATATAATCTTTTGAAACTATGTTCCCTAGAACAATCCCATTTGCAACCATGAAGTGACATTTTTCAAAATTTAACACAAGGTTTCACTTGACACACTTTTGAAGGACAAGAGAGAGTGAATTCAAGCAAGATTTAAATTAATCACCATAAATCATAAAGTCATCCATGAAAACTTCCATGAAGTGTTCAATGAATTCAGAAAAGATACTCATCATACACCTATGGAATGTTGCATGATCATTGAAAATGCCAAAAGTCATTCTCCTATATGCAAATATTCCAAATGGTCAAGTTAAAGTAGTCTTTTATTGGTCCTGAGGTGCAATTGGGTTTTGTAAGTAGTCAGTGTATCCATCAAGAAATAAATAGTGTGACTTTCTGGATAATCGTTCTAGAATTTGATCAAGTAATGGAAGAGGGTAGTGATATTTTTGTGTTTCAACATTCAATTTCCTATATTCGATGCACACACGCCATTTTTTCTTTACTCAAGTTATGACTAGCTTTCCATGTTCATTTATGACAACAGTTATCCCACCCTTCTTAGGTATAACTTGAATTGGAATAATTCACTATCGGAAATTGGGTATATAATACCAGCTTGAAGAATCTTGGTGATATCTTCCCTAACTACCTCAATTGTGAGTGGATTGAGTCATCTTTGTGGGTTTCTAATTGGTTTGGATGATTCCTCGAGATGGATGTGATATATGAAAAGGTCAGGGTTGATTCCTGGTATGTCATCTAGGGTCAAACCTAAGGCCTTTTTGTTTTCCTCTGACACTTGAACAAGTTTGGACTCCTCAATTTCAGTAAGTGAAGCAGAGATAATGACAGGATATGAGTGATCATGGAAAAGGAATGAATATTTCAGGTGTTCAAGAAGAGGTTTCAGATCAGTATCATCTCTCATTTATGGGTTAGACAAATATGGAATGGAGGAAGGGCTTTTAGTTACTTTAGATTCATTTTCCTTAATACTATCCAAGAAGGAGTAGTAGATATCAGAGTTGATGTGGGATTAAAGAGAGTTTTCAAGATCCTCTATATTGATAGAGTCTATGAATGAGAGGTCCACACCAAATTCACCATTTATGAATTGTTTAATCATGGTGCAGATTTCACAAGATCCTATCTCATTAGAACATGATGAACATGATGTATTGGGGTTCAATTGACTCTCAGAAGTGTCCTAATAATAATGGATTGAGAATGAAGAGTGATCCTCATATGGGTATCACATGGCTTGGAAAATGTTGAACTTGACCAGTTCATCACCAAATTTCATGGATAAGATGCCTGAATGGACATCAATCTTGGTTCTCTCTATCATTAGGAATGGTCTTTCTAGAATTAAGGTAGACCGATAAGATTTTTTCTCACCTTCCATGTCAAGGAAATAGAAATTAGCTGGGAAGATAAGGTCATTAACTCGAAAAATGACATCCTCAATTATTCCCTCAAGACTGGTTGTGCTTTGATTGGCTAACTGAATGACAACACCCATTGGGTGCAAGGGACCAAGACCAAGTTTGGAGAGGATGGATTTGGGCATGACATTAATTGAGGATCCTAGGTCAACGAGTTCATCATAGAAGTTGGAACTTCTAATTTTTCATTGAACCGTAAAGGTCCCTGGATCTTTTCACTTTATGGGAAAAGACTACTGGGTGGAAACATTTTTAAAGGCCCTAAGTTTCCTCTTGTGGGTGCACAATTCCTTAAGAAACTTTTCATACTTAGGGACTTTTTTATGGCATCTAATAGGGGAATGTTGAGTTCAACACGTCTAAACATGTCGAGAATTTCAGGATCGAGTTCAAAATACTTCTTTGGCTTATAAATAGCTTGAGGAAAAGGAGTTGATTTCCTAAGTGGAATGGAAGGAGGTGAGAGAATGGCTTCAGATTCCTTTTCAATTTTCTTTTTCTTTTCATTTTATAAGTCAACATTTAAAGGGGGGTTGGAGGACTTATCTTGAGGAATAGAAATTTGCTTCCCCAATCTAAGTTCAATTGCACTTACATTACCCTTGGGGTTGGGTAATGGTTGAGCTGGGATTTGGGAAGAATTTGATTGTTGTTGCTGGATCAGGTGGGATGCAAGTTGACCAATTTGTGTTTCAATGTTTTTTAGGATAGAATGGGTGAAGAAGGAAAGATATTCTACTGCACTTTCCCATGGTTTCTTGGAAGAATAGGCTTGTCCCAGATTGGGATTACCTTGATTTTGGTTCTTGGGAAATCGATTGTATTGGTTTGGGAATTGGGAAGGCTCACTAGGATAGTGGAATCCAGGAGGAGGATTGTTCCTTTGAGGATGGGGAACAAAAGGATAAGGTTGATGGAAGTTACCACCACCTTGACCATATTGGAATTTGTTTGGATTTTAATGAGGGTATTGAGGGGTATTAAAAATGGGATTCTCATACCTCAAGTTAGGGTTATAGGTAGAATAGAAGGTTTCAGAGTGGGGTTGGTTGAAGTTTCTAACAAACTAACCTGATTGTTGAGTGTTGGGGTTCTGTTGAGCATATTCCACATTGAGCTCCATTGGTCCAGATGAATCAGATGTATCATCTTGAATTTGTGGACATGTGTCAGTTGGATGATATTGGGAGCTACAGATTACACAGTTCTTGATTGGTCCATGGAACAAATATTGTGTAGAAGACGAGGTTGGGACTTTGGAAGCCATATTTAATTGTTTCACAAGACTTGTAGGTTCACTCATCCACTCTATCATCTTGTTCGGCTCTATTGATTGATTATCTTGAGCTTGTTTGACTTGATAATATGCTTGAGTATGAAATTATTGTGTGTTTATAGCTGTGTTACTTATGAGATCTCTTGCATCTACAGGAGTTTTATCACCAAGATCACCGCCACTTGTGGCATCAATGAGAGTTATCTCCATAGCCAATAAACCCTCATAGAAGTATTGGATCAAGATTTGGTCATGGGTTTGGTGGTGTGGGCAGGTTACAACAAGCTTTTTGAACCTCTCCTTGTATTCATGGAGTGATTCATTTTGGAATTGATAGATACCACTTATTTCCTTTCGGATAGAAGCAGTTTAAGAAGTAGGAAAGAATTTCTCTAAGAAGAGTCACTTCATGTGATTCCATGTGGTTATGGAACCAAGAGGGAGGTATTAAATATATGACTTAGTAGTGTTATCTAGGGATAAAGGGAATGATATGAGTTTGATTTGTTCCTCAGAAACCCCTTGAAGCTTCATGGTAGATCACACCACTTGGAAATCATTAAGGTGGAGATGTGGACCGTCACCAGCTAGCCTATGGAAATGAGGGAGAAGATGAATCAAACTCAATTTGAGTTTAAATTCAGCCTCTATGTTTGGATATTGAATACAAAGAGGTTGGTATTTCATATCAGGGGCAGCAAGTTCTTTAAGTGTTTGTTCCCTATGATTGGCCATATCTAATTCAATTGGTTGGACAAGTACAAGTTCTTGAATGAGTTGATTATCTCTTATGTTCCTCCTAAGTTGGAGAAGTGTTCGCTCAATTTCAGGGTCAAACAAATCCAAGGGATTGTTTGGGAGGCTACGGGGCATTCAGAGATATTTTGGAAGAAATAGGAAGATGGATTTTTCTTTGTGTGTTTTTCCGTTTATGATTTTTCTGAGAAGGTGGGTTTTTATTTGTTTTTTTTCATTTTTTTTAAATCTTGTTTTTTTTTTGTTTTTTTTTTGTTTTTTTATAATAACCAAAAACTAACAACTACCTAATTTCACCATCCCTAGAAACAGATCCATTTTAAAACATGGTCGATTATCGCATATTGACTGTTCAAGGTTCTGATGCTCTGGTAATGTGTATAACAGCAATCGGGTCGAATCCTCGGCGATGATACTTTTTAATAGTCGATTATTTTTAGTTGATTGTATTTTGATTGGGGGGTTTCTTTGTAGTTATTATGAAATTGGGTTTTTTTTAGATCTTATGAAATAATTTAAGGATGATGTTTGATTTAACAAATTGATAAAGATTTGGGTGAGTTCATTATTGTGGATTTAAGCTTATGATATCCTTGAGCTTTGCTTTATATTGCATTAAATTAATACCCACTTCACAAGATGACTTTGATCAGAATTACCAAGTGTTAAAGTTTTAATCCAAGTTGTAACTTAACTTAGGGTTCTAATAATTACCATTAATATTTATGGTAGTGTATTTGTGGTTCCAATAATCCATGTAATCCACATGCTAAACAAAACATGTCATTAATCAATGACATATTAAGTTCAACATACAAAATATTAATTTAAAGAATATTCATTTTGCAAAGGACCTCAATCAATTAATATCCCCAAATTATAAATCACCCCAATGAGAGATTTAATTAGACATTTGGGTGGTTAATAATATGTTTATAATTTTATGATGATGAATTAATAAGTGAAGAAAAATAAAGAGATGAGAAAATAGTTGTGCGTCGAACACTCACACACAAATAGTGAATGGAATTAAATAATGACTTTAGATTGAATGAGAATGAAAAAGAAGGGAAGGGTATTCAACTGTATTTAAACTATTCTAAAAACATTAATATTATTTAACAGAAGGTGGATGGGAATAATATATTAAGAAGAAGAAAATTTCATTAAAATAGAATTACAAAAACAAATACTTACAAGATTACAATAACGAAGAACCCAAAAGTAAATGAAAAAAATGAGAGGAGGAACGGTATCTCAAGTGAAAAATTGAGTATGGAAGGTCATAATAAGCCTTTTTAAAGGATTTTTTGTGCCAATGTTTGCTCATATCTTCTAAAATGCCAACCCTTTTGAAAGAAGATGGGGGTATGTATTTATAGCCCAAGGTGGTGGACTGTTTGCATTCCAAAACAACCCCTCCACTTGGCTCAATGATTTGGATGTATATAAAGCTGAATCTCAAGATATATCCTTCTTCAAAGTGTTATATAATAATAAAGGGACGTCTACTCTCAAAATTTGGAGGAATTTGGACTTATTTAGCAAAATTTATGGCAGTTTTAATAAACAATTATAATCGGTCCATTTCAATCCATACTTTTTAGAAGGCCGAAATGTGAATGGATTTATCAATAGGAATATGCCTTCAAATCTGAAAACTTTATTCAAAAAAGTTGTCCGACCATATATTTTATTTCACACTGTAAAATCTTAGCTAGATTGAATGTCTAGATTAGGATAAAAGTCATGAATACTGTACTGATTTTAATTCCCAGACAGAATAGTGGGATGAGTTTAAATAAATCATTTGGCCCCCTTTTTTTTGGTATTGGGCCTTGAAATTATTATCCAGGATTCCTTTGGATAATCATGAAAAAAATCTGGAGTATCATCAAATTTGGGATTATGGATGGAGCCCAGTAATTCCATTATCATGGTTGATCTAGTTTCTTCACAGATTCTTTAGGCCTTCTTGTGTGGTCCATATGACCCTTCAAATGGAAGAATTGGACAATGACTCGTTATAATGATATCTGGGAAATTGAATAAGGAATCCTAAAAAACAATAATCATATAATTTGGATAATTAGGGTGAGAGATATATTTAAAATAGTAAACTGGCATCGATTGGATTAATTCAAATAATTCTAAAAAATTACATTTAATATTTAAACATTAATATTTCACACAAATTATGCTCATTTCATTTAAAATTAGTAAATATAGTATATAAAATGTTATTAAAATAGTAATAACATCACTATGACCCCTGGAATAATGGTCATTCAGGCCTTCCACTTGAAGAAGGAGACTTCCTATGTAAGTGTCCTCAAAGTCTGGGTCATCCATTGATTGCATTTCCTCCTTCTTAGCATCCCAATCATAATTACTATGCCTGTGGAATCAACTACTTGGATGAAAACCAAATTTCTAAGACTTAACTTGTTGCCAAGACCCTTGAGGATCTTCCCTTTTCGATTCATATTTTTCCTTCTCCATGGGAGTCTACTCCTTGTCTTTAAAATCCATAGATTCCATTGAAGGTTCACTTCCATCCATTAAAAGGATTTTCACCTCACCTACTTGGTCCTTTTCAATAGAATCATGTTCACTATTCAGGGATCCAGGAACACCAAAAGAGTTATGATAATTAACCAGAACATTACCCACTACTTCAAGTGATAATAGTTCCACATTCGTTGGAGAGGAACACCTAGGTTAAATATGAGCCTTTTGTGAATGAACCTACTCTTTACCAATATTCCTACCTATATGGGGAGGGATTTCCTTATAAATAGGGATAAAGATAGGGGTTACAACAATGTTACCAGAAGAGGCTCGGTCAGGATTTGAACAAGGCAGCTTCTTCTGAGGAAGGAGCACCGCATGGATTGCCACCAAACTATTAGAGGAATCATTAATAAAATCCTGTATATATTCAGAAGGAGTTTTCTCCCTAAAAGGAACTAATTTAAAGAAATCACCATCTACCAATTTGGATGAAGATTGTTTTTTTCCTTTCTGGTCATGAAGAACCATATTGGGAGTGATTTATTTAGTAGGATTCAAAGGGGAGAAATAAGAATCCAAAATAATCTTATCCTTTACCTTATTTTGGGCGGTGACTAAATCATGTTCCAACATAAAGTCTCTATCCACCTCATTCTGAATAGAATCTTCAAAATCAGCCTGGGCATTTGAATCATCATTAGGATCAATATCTTCTTACAATAGGGGAATAACTTGTTCTTCAATGGCAATTTCAGATCAATAACTTTTATCAAGAGAAGAAAAATTAATCTGCTTGTCCACAATCCTCATGTCAGAGGCCATAGAGGTGATCATTGCTGAGTCCATCTCTTTTAAAACTAATGTTAGGCCCATAATAGTAGAATCAGTATTACAATCAACCATTACAAATGATTGGGTAGTGTGAACAAGGTCAGATCAGTAGCCTTGTCCACATTTACGATAGATCCCCTATCCACTGAAGTTCCTAGTGGATCATGGAGGTACACTGAGAGGGGGTTGGACAATTGTACCAAGGTTTTTACCAATTTTCTTTTCTTTTATCTTACCCCATTTTAATTTGAATCTCTACACTTGTTAGACTGTATGAATCTTCCATTTTTACAAACAAAAATATACCACATGAAAGATAGAAAGTAAATGAATCAAAACACACATTATTTTTACAAGGTTCCCCCCCTGATGTGGGTGACTAATTCCTTGTTGTGTTCAGGATGATCTGAGACACAAATTATCCACTATGAATCAATCAAAAAATACAAGTGGGTTGGTCAGGCATCACCCTGAAACTATTGTGGGTATGTAAAAACCTTTTCCCAAATTATAATGGAATCTCACTAGTGTTATTTATACTAGAATCCCACCAGTGTTCAAAAAACACAACACAAACACAATGATAAAGATCACAAGAACTTCAAGCTGCCACAACAACACAAAAGTAATATTCCTCTTCGAGCCACTGAGTAAAAACTGATACTGCACTTTCTCACTTTAACTGAAACAATTCGAATGCCACTAAATCTGATCAACAACATTGTATGCTAGTCAGTTTATAATACTCTCCTAAATTATTTGAAGTTATCACTTCCACTTAAACTCATTGAAATACTGGAATGAACAACTAAAGATTCCTCAATTCACTGCAAGTTTCCTTCTACTTTACTTCACTGAAAAATATTAATTCAGCTAAACTCAAATATTACATACATCAAAATCATGTGTTCTTCATGCATGTAGTTCTCATCAACGCATGTAGATATTTAATGCATGTAATTATCCACACTACTTAGGTATCTTCTTTGTGCAATAAAAAATGAAAAATTCTATGTATTCTTTTAATCCTGTTTGTTCAAGAACACAATGCTACCATGCACACACAGTGTATATATATTGTGAAACCTTATGAGTGAGTAGCTTTGGTTTTCCTTTGCACAAGCCTGGTGTAAAAGAAAATTTTCATTTGTGCAAATCTCACAAAGGCACCGCGCACACACGCCGTCTCAATTGCCTTCACAATTTACCTTGTCCATGCATGCATATCAATATGTGTATCATGTATTGTCTATAAAGCATGGATGTTGATCTCACTCTTCATGCATGTGTAAACAATGCATGGTCTACTCAAGTTTACTTCCCACTGTCAAAACACCTTTGCATAAGAGTCCTTCAAATTTACTACCTCAATTTTTTCTTACATGTGTATAGGCATACATGTATGAGTATACACAAGCATACATACATGTAATTCACAACAAGCTTTGCATAATCATTTTTCCTACTCAGTCTATCCTTGGTGTTCCTTCACACTCATTTTTCATCACCTGTTTTATGGTAACTCAAATCATCATGTGTTCGCTCAACAAGAATCAAATATCGAATGCATGGAACACTTGGTTCACAAATAAAGAGTGCAAGTTATGCTCTGTTTCTCTATCAATGCGTCTCTAGGATATGTAATAAGCTCTCAGATGAACAAAATAAAATGAGTCCGGCCTCGGGTATTTATAGGCAATGTTCATCGTCTAGGAATATTCTAGAATCACAAAGACCCATTTGTATTATTTCTTAAGAGCTCGCTGAGATGGAGTTACATACCTTGTATCATCACCGTCTCTGATGAAAAAAATTCTTAAATGCTACATTGCTTTGGTTGGATCATCATAAACACAAGAAAACAAATAAATATATGATTTTGACCAGATTTGGATCATTAGTTTACTCAAACAAAGCTAAATGATCACTACTCAAGCTTCTGTTGACGTCACTGCATAGAGACCTCCATCGATGAACAGTACACTCAGGTGCTAGCTGAGGATGAAGAAGAGATCGGATGGAGATCAGATAGCACACCAAAGTTGATCAAATGGATTAGAATGTTCAATAGAATCACGGGAACTAGGATCCAACCAATTGTCAACCAAGCACAAAGATCCCGATGGACAAGAGACCTCGATAGCTTGTTGCACAAGAAAACACCTAGGAGATGATCAAACAGCCAGGATATTCAGATATGCAGATCAGATGGCCAGGATTCTTTTCGGTGCTACAGTATGTGTTCCCACGTCAAAATAGGACCAACATCATGTCAAGTACCCTAAATATGGTAGATGATGGAAAGTTTATCAAAAAAAGTAGACATTGGATTGAAATAAAATAAAAAATGCAGTTGTCAGATTTTTTACAAAAACTCATTTTTACCCTTTATTACTGCCATAGAGTTGTAATACATCATAAAAAAATTAAAACATTAAAAAAAAGTATAAAAAACATATCAAAAAACAAACACATTGAATAATAAAATGTTATTTCAAATGCTATAAAAACTCTATAAATTACAAAAAAAAAAATAATAACATATAAAAAACGATGATATAAAAAAACATAAAAAGCATTGATACACAACATAAACATATCAAAAACAAAAATTAGATATGAAAAACATTGATATAAATTACTATTTAAAACATATCAATTTATAAAAAATTTATAACATTGAAAAATATAAATTTCCTAAAATTGTTATTTTTAAAAATATATCAATTTTTTATTTCTTAAATAATATTGTAAAAAAATATTAACCTTTTCAAGTTTAAAAAATATTTTTTATGAAAGAAATTAAAAATATGTACTTAGAAAAATGTAACAAAACATTATAACATTTAAAAGTTAAATAAAAATATTGTTTGAAAATAGTAAAATTTTCTCAAATAAAGAGAAACTCGTTATTTTAAAAATGTATAAGAATTATTATGCTGTAATTTTTTAAAGGAATAAAATAATATATTTTATAATGGAACTAAAAATAAAAAATACCAATTTGAAGAAAAAATCACATTTTTATTTAGAGGGGAAAATATCAATGAAGAATTTCCATTATAAAAAAATAATAAAAAATAAAAGTCGAAAATGTAAAATAAATTTTAATGAATGTATTTATATTAAATGAAATTACATATAATATGTATTCAATTTTTTACATAAATTTTATACAAATAATATAATTTACCATTTAAAAATATATATAATACATGAAAAAAAGTGTAAATAAAATGTGCATATTTAGGAAGTTCAAGTGGAAGTTCCAGTGTAGGTTCCAATGGAAGTTCCAATGGAGGTTCCAGTTCCAGTGGAGGTTCCAGTTGACATTCCAATGGAGGTTCCAGTGCACCTTTCAGTGGAGGTTCTAGTGGAATTTCCAATTGAAGTTTCAATTGATATTCCACAATACAACAAAAGTATATATATTTATAAAACTATATAATATATTAATAAAAATTAAATTTTAATAAATATATTTATATTAAATGCAATTATATATAATATATGTAATATATTTTATTCAAAATCTATACTAATAATAATTATAAATATATTAAGATGAAGTTCTAGTGGAGGTTCCAGTGTAAGTTTCAGTGGAGGATCCAATTCCAGTGGAGGTTCCAGTGAAGGTTCTAGTGGAAGTTCCAGTAGAGGTTCCAATGGATGTTCCAGGTTCCAGTGGAACTTCTAGTGGAAGTTCCAGTGGAGGTTTCAAGGGATGTTCTAATGGAGGTTCTAGTGGAAGTTCTAGTGGAGGTTCTGGTGGAAGTTCCAGTAGAGGTTCCAGTGGAATTTCCAATTGAATTATCAATGGATGTTCCACAATACAACAAAAGTACATATTTATAAAACTATAGAATATATTAATAAAAATTAAATTTTAATAAATATATTTATATTAAATGCAATTATATACAATATATGTAATATATTTTATTCAATATCTATACTAATAATAATTATAAATGATGTGTGGGAGCGGGGACGAGCCAACACTCGTTCTCTCTTGACGATTAGGGTTTTGGAAGACGTGACGCGATGGAGGATGGTTTTCTTCTCCCTAGGAGATTCAACTCCCACGTTCACGCATCAGGAATGTCTGGAGCCGTACCTAGAAAACCAGGTTCGAATATACCCGAGGTCATTAAAGCTTGTAGGTCTTTTTCCCAGTTCAAGAGTTCGTTTGCGAGCATTAGAAAAAGGGGATCTGTGGCTCATGTCAAGGCAGATTATACTGCATTTGCGGAGTGTATGCTATTGGGAGAACACTCTATTATTGGAAGATTGATTCTTCCGAAAGGAATTATTCTTTGTAAAATTGATTACCTTCGGCAAAAACTTGTTGATGTCTGGGGTTTTGAAGATTGGAAATGTGTTTCTCTTGAAAAGGGTTATTACCACTTAATTTTCCCCTCTGCGGATCTCAAGCTCAGATCCTAAAGCTTCAGCTCAATTTATTTTAGGCCAGGTGCTTTCCACATCCGGGAATGGGACAAGATTTTCAACCCTTCTGAATTTGGTAACACCTCATATCAGGTATGGATAAAAAAATTTGGTCTTAACTAGATTTTATGGCATCCTAGAATTCTTTATGATATTGCTCTTGGCATTGGAGTTCCTATTAGAATGGATAGAGAAACCGAAATGGATAGATTCAGTCATTATGCTAGATGCCTTATTGAAATTGATCTCTGCTCAAATCTTGTTGATAGGGTTTATCTTTCCACAGATGATGAGGAATTAGAGCTGAAAATTGAGTTTGAGAGGGTTCCTAAATTCTATCAAGCCTGTAAGGTTCTAGGTCATGATGCTACTTTATGTAGGAAGTCTATAATGTGCAGCATATGCTCTCTTAGAGGGCATGACTCTAAGTCATGTGGAAATTTTGAAAGAATGAAGCCCAACCCTGTTATTATGGACCAACAGAATAAAGACCTTTTACCTACTGGTTCTATCAATAAGGATGTCCCAAGAGTTGAATCTACAAACTCTTTGAATTTTAATAAGACCAGTAATCCAACTAAGAAGTCCTGGGTTGATATTGTGGAACATGGGGAACCCCCTTCACCGTTGCATGCTAGGGATGGGAATATGAAAGATGATCGAACGGTTTTGGATTTGGAATCTCCTGCTCATATTTATGTTGGTTCTGGAAATCTAGGATCAGTGCAAACTGCCACAGATGTGGTTATCATTAATATGGGATCACAAGGGTACTCTCAGCAGGGTCTTCAAACTGAGTCTGATTCTGAAAAAAAAACAGATTGTAACTTTGTCTACATCTCAGACTTTGACACCTAAAGAGAGCAAAGATACTAATGATAAAATGAAGGAAAATATAGACTATGTCTCTGATGATAAGAGGTCTCTGATTGTAGGATGCTCGGAGCTCCAAGTTGGGGAAGGGTCAGAGAATATTTCTAATATTGTTACTTCGATGGAAAAAATGCATATTGTACAATGCAGGGATGTTGATCCCACTGATACTCCCTTAAAATATTTTATTGTTTCTTCTAATACTGATATTGTTTCTCCTGTTATAGAAGATTTATATCCTTCAGTAGGGGCTGGAATCATGCCTCCTTCGGGGGGAGTTTCTTCTGATTCTCTGATTTCCAAGATGCAGGTTCCTGTTTCAGCAGACAAAACTGAAGCAGAGGACTGTCAGTGGCAACAAGCACGAACAAGAAGCCAAAAGAAAAATCAAAGAAAGGAGGAAATGAAGAAAAAGGAAGATGATCAAACCGCAAGCTCTGATGAAGACATTGAAACTCTATTGCAGCGAGCTCAGGAGATTTCAGACCGCTACTCTGGAGGAAGAGGTCGGGGACGTCTCAGCACTAAAATGTGGAATGAGATGAGAGCCCAAGAGCGCAAAATTGGTGACAAGATAAGGAAAAAGATGGTTCTCCAATAATGTATGTCTTTACACTGTTTCCATGTATTTCTCCCCTTCGACCTTTTTTATAAATAAATTTATGGGGCTTGTCCCCTTATCTTTAAAAAAATAATAATAATTATTATAAATTTATTAAAAGGATGTTCCAGTGGAAGTTTCAGTGGAGGTTCTAGTAGACTTTCCAATGGAGGTTCCAGTGGAGGTTCCAGGTTCCAGTGAAAGTTCTAGTGGAAGTTCAAGTGTATGTTCCAGTGGAGGTTCCAGTGGAGGTTCCAGTGGAGGTTCTAGTGGAGGTTCCAATGGAATTTTCAATTGAAGTTTCAATGGATGTTTCACAATACAACAAAAGTATATATTTATAAAACTATAGAATATGTTAATAAAAATTAAATATTAATAAAAATATTTATATTAAATTCAATTATATATAATATGTGTAATATATTTTATTCAATATCTATACTAATAACAATTATAAATCTATTAAGAGGAAGTTTTAGTGGAACTTAAACTGGAAATTCCAATGAAAATTCCTCTGGAACATTCCAGTGTGAATTAGAAACTTACACTGATCTTCAATGAAAACTTACACTAAAAAAATCAAATAGATAATTCAAATATAGTCTTCATAAAAATTTTACTGATTCAACTAGAAACTTTATAGTGAAGTTTTGTAAAAAACTATTTTTTAAAGACAAATTATTTTGTGTTTTTTAAATGCCATAAACCTTTTTTACACGAATATTTCCTTTCATTTACATTAATAATTATATTTACAATACAATAAACTTGATATTATTTTATGCATTAAAAGAATTGTATGACTTTAAAGATATCAAATAAAATCTATTAATTCTATCCTAAATGATTAAAAAGTCTATTTTATCATATATTTATTTTTAATTCTTTTTAAAAGATGCAACACAATTTTTTTAGACCAAAAAAATATATATTTCAATTAAAAATATATCAGTTTAAAAATAAAATCATGTTATTAATATTTAAAATGTTATAAAAAAATGTACAAACTTAAAAATATTAACAAAAATATATTCATTTTACTCAAATAATCAAAAAATTAAACACATATTATTTGGTTATTTTTTAGTAAAGTGTAATTATTATTTTTATATAAGGAAAATATAATTTCATTTAAATATATGTTTGGTTTTAAAACATATCACACATTTTATTATTTGTTTAATATATAATATAATATTATAAATTGGCGAGAGGCAATTTTGTTGATTGGAGAGAGTGAGAATATGTCAAAATGTGTTTTACTTCAAGACCAATAAACCCCTTTCTTCATTCCATTACCTAATTTCAACACGTGGAAAAAAATTCAGGTGTCAACATCCTAGACTACAAATAGATGATCCATTATTTCAGGGAATTGGAGATGATAAAATCTACATCAAAACGTCAATGCGGATAGGGCATGATATATCAGCCGAACTCCATCATTCACAAATATGAATTATCCTCATATTCTATTAGTACCCCTCCATATCGGTTCTTTAGGCGCTCTCCTCTTTCAACCTTCCAGCGGGCTATTGCCCCGTACTATGCATGGTCTCGCCATGGTCGATAAGTGAGTGACTTAGTAAGCTGCATTTACTATTTACTATTTAAAATATTCCCCCCAAAAAAGACAAGGTTAAGTAACTACGTATATAATTGGAAATCCACTATACCCCCCCCCCCAAAAAAAATCATTGTTAAAAAACTAAGTATATTAAAAATCCAGTATACCCCCCTCGTAAATGGTAAAAGAACCAACCCCCCAAAAATATAAGGTTTTTGGTTAAAAAACCTAGCATATTATAAATCCAGTATACCCCCCAAAAAATAAATTATTAAAAAACCATGTATATTAACCTAGTAGGCTGGTAGTATTTCTTAAATTAGCCCCCCAAAAATACATTGTTAAAGTATATAATTAAAATCCTATATCTCCACACTTGGAAATCCACTATAACTCCGGAAAGTTAATGGTTGAAATCCTATATCTCCACACTTGGAAATCCACTATACTTCTAAAAAATCATTGATAAAAAACCAAGTATATTAAAAAGTTAGTATACCCCCCTCAAAAAATGGTAAAAGAACCTACCCCCCAAAAATATGTGGTTTTTGGTTAAAAAAACAAGCATATTAGAAATCCAATATAACCCCAAAAAATAAATGGTTAAAAACCCATGTATATTAACCTAATAGGATGGTAGTAATTTTTAAATAAACCCACAAAAAAGTACGTGGTTAAAGTATAAAATTGAAAAAGTATATAATTGAAATCCAGTATACCCCCCCCCCCAATAAATACATGGTTAAAAAACCTACCCCCAAAAAATATAAGGTTTTTGGTTAAAAACCAAGAATACTAGAAATCGAGTATATCCCAAAAAAAATACATGGTTAAAAAACTATGTATATTAACCATGTACATTAACCTAGTTGGCTAGTAGTAATTTTTAAACAAGACCCCAAAAAATACATGGTTAAATAACGAAGTATATAATTGAAATCCAGTATCTCCACAATTGGAAATCTACTATACTCCTAAAAAATTCATGGTTAAAATACTAAGTATATTAAAAATCCATTATACCCCCCCCCCCAAATACATGGTTAAAAAACCTACCCCCAAAAAATATAAGGTTTTTGGTTAAAAAACCAAGTATATTAGAAATCTAGTGTACCCCTAAAAAATACATGGTTAAAAAAACATGTATATTAACCATGTATATAATTGAAATCTAGTATCTCCACACTTAGAAATCTAGTATACCACCAAAAAATACATGGTTAAAACACTAAGTATATAATTGAAATCAATATGAAATTCATGGAAACCTTCATCCACTAATTGCATGGCATGGTTCTCATGTAACATTAAAATATTGCATGACCTTTAATTCCTATTATTTGTACTTTTTGGAATATAAATCCAGTATACCCCCAAAAAAGACATTTTTAAAAAACCAAGTATATAATGGAAATCAATATGAAATGCATGGACACCTTCCTACACTAATTACATGGGATGGTTCTCATGTAACATTAAAATATTGCATGACTTTTAATTCCTCTTATCTGTACTTTTTTGTAATAAAATTCAAAGAACATCAAATCATCCTTCTTTGATGTAAACAATGTCACTTATGACATACATTTTTTGAACTTAAAACTAGTTCAACAATTGTCAAATTTAAATTGTTGCTTTATTTAAAGAAACTTTTTCATATCAAAAACATCCTTTCCAACATATGAATAATTCTTCAGAACAATTCAATGGTAGAACACTAGAACACCAACCTTCAATTACTAACACATTGAATTTTTATCAAACAATTTTATTAACAATAATTACAACACAAATAATACATTTAATCAATTTGGTTTCTTCATCCACACCTGAGGGCCATCCAGAATTGAGGCAACCTGCATCTCGCAGCCACCTAGTTGTTTAACCAATTATATCGATTGACCATTACCAATAACAACACTTCCAAGATGAAATCCTATTTCTAACTTCTGCCTAGAATTTCCATAGGGCTTCACTTATTGATCCTTCTTGATATAACTACATTCTTCATGACCAATATCTTTATAGAAAACATGGGTCTTGGTTCATTCGCATTTTTAAAAATCATGTCTGATCAACCTACATTCATTACAAAACCTCAGAACATTCTCGTATTCAACTCTCTTCTCGAATTCATCTAAATTGGTGGAGAGAAAGATTTTTTCAACTAGAGTCGACCCAAAATAAACCTCTACCATAAAACGGGCATAGTTCCCAAAATGATTTGGCTCTATTTGTTTATTTAGCTTGATCAGAACACCAATTGAAAGCACCATATCAAATAGAATCCTTGAGTGCCACAATAACTAGTTAGTTCTAAATATTTTGACCCACAATTGGATGGAATAGTTACAAACCTCAATTGGATTGATGTTTTTATCCCACTCTTGGAGATTCAAGATGTCAGTCAAGTGGGAGACCAAGCTGAGATCCCATTCCCATAGCTTTAGTTACTCTCTTGGAAAGAGGAGGTGAAAAAATGCACGACCCATCGAAACACATCTCCATTCACTAAATCTTCATATTTTCAAAAGGTGCACAACCAGATCATCCAACTTCCATGATTTTGAACCCCTGGGTAAGATTAATCATGCAATGATCGAATGCTTATCCATTTTGAGTTGCTCTGAAACCACTTTAGAGTCATCTTTGACATGGTCAATATTTCCCTTTCTACGAATCATGTGAGCATTAGATTCTTTGTAGATCATGAAGGAACTATTATTTCTATCTATAGAGGATGAAGCATCCGAAATACAGTCACCCTGAACCATCCTACAATAGGCCAATATAAATGATGCATATTTGTTCAAATTAAAGCAACCTTGAATGAGAAAATATTCTGCCATCGTATATTCAGACTGAAGCACTACAAGGAAGAACCCTAGTGGATGCCATCATAGCAAGTCGAGAGACCGACTCGCGCAACCCTCATCTTTCTCTCTGATGTTTATAAAAAAATATTATTTATAGAAATGAATAATCATTTCTTAAAATGTATCATTAATTATAGAAATGTATAATTATATTTAAAAAATTATTATATGCGAGTTTTTTTTAATATGTTTTCTGAAAAAAAAATTAAAAAGAATAAGTTAATTTTTTTTTAAAAAAAATTGCCTTAAAGGCGGAATTGGTGATGCCGCCTTTTCCCTAAAACAATAATTTTTTTTCTATTTTAATTATTATTTTTTATATATTTAAAATTTTAATGTTTTATTATTATTTTTTTATATTTATATATATATATATATTAAACAATATGTTTGAGCATAATTTATATCTTATTCAAGTACGTGACTTTTCTAGCCTATAAAATATTAAGTAGAAGACCAATATAAATAAAAATTAAAATATGGATTAAAAATATAATAATTAGTCAAAAATAAAAAATAATTTCTTAAAAAATGTTGATGAAAAATAATTTATAAGCATTCTAATCCACCAAATTGAAAAATAAAAATGTTTTAAGTACATGAATTTACTAGCCTATAAAATATAAACTATAACACCAATATAAATTAAATATTAAAAATTGATTAAACATATAAGAAGTAGTCAAAAATAAAAATAATTTTTTAAAAAATGTTGATGAAAAATAATTTATAAGTTTTCTAATCCACCTACCTAAAACATAAAAATATTTCAAGTATGTGAATTTTCTAGCCTATAAAATATAAACTATAAGGCCAATATAAATAAAATTTTAAAAATTGATTAAAAATATAAGAATTAGTCGATTTTTTTTTTAAATGTTGATGAAAAATAATTTATAAGTTTTCTAATCCACCTACTTGAAACTTGAAAATGTTTCAAGTAAATGAATTTGCTAGCCTATAAAATATAAACTATAACACCAATATAAATGAAATTTTAAACATTTATTAAACATATAAGAAGTAGTCAAAAATAAAAATAATTTCTTAATAAATTTTGATGAAAAATAATTTATAAAATTTCTAACCCACCTACTTGAAACTTAAAAATGTTTCAAGTACGTGACTTTGATAGCCTATAAAATATTAAATAGAAGACCAATATAAATAAAAATTTAGAAATTGATTAAACATATAAGAATTATTGGAAAATAAAAATAATTTCTTAAAAAAATTGATGAAAAATAATTTATAAGCTTTCTAATCCACCTACTTGAAACATAAAAATGTTTCAAGTATGTGAATTTTCTATCCTATAAAATATAAACTGTAAGACCAATATAAATTAAATTTTAAACATCGATTAAACATATAATAAATATTTGAAAATAAAAATAATTTCATAATAAATGTTGATGAAAAATAATTTATAAGCTTTCTAATCCACCTTGTTGAAACTTAAAAATGTTTCAAGTATATGACTTTGATAGACTATAAAATATTAAATAAAAGACCAATATAAATGAAAATTTATAAATTGATTAAACATATAAGAAGTATTGGAAAAAAAATAATTTCTTAAAAAATTTTAATGAAAAATAATTTATAATCTTTCTAATCCATCTACTAGAAACTTAAAAATGTTTCAAGTACATAATTTTTCTAGCCAATAAAATATAAACGATAAGACAAATATAAATGAAATTTTAAAAATTGATTAAACATATAATAAGTAGTCTAAATTTTAATTTCTATTTATATGGGTCTTATAGTTTATATTTTATAGGATTTAAAAGTCAAGTAGGTGGCTTTGGATCCTTCTTGACATTCATTTTTTTCGCTCTCACTTCTGAGTAACTTTCCTTACATTCATTTCATTTTCATTTATTTATTTTATTTGTGAAACTTTTTATTTTCAAAAAAAAAAGATGTTTATTCTATCTTTTAAATTTTATTTAAATTGTTTTTATACTGTATATTTTATAATCTTTTAAAGTTATCTACTTAAAATTTAATAATTATTCTTATGTTTCATGCAGTCAACTTTGAAAGCTCTCAAATATAAACTATGCCTAAAATATTAATGAAAACTGAAACACTAGATAAAAATATAAGAAGGGTTTATAGTAATAATAGTATATTCATTTCAATAGAAATAAAACACATAAATGAACATGTACAATCAATGTCTATGTCTATGGCGAGGAGATTCCATCCCACATAGTGGTCAACGAATAGGACGTTCGCGTCGGGTTCGTTGTGGAGTCTGATGACCTGGAGAGGGATGATCCTCAGGTACTGGAACATCTAATGTCGCATCCTCCAACTGTGTGTTAGTGGGAGGAGTTGTCAACTACATCTCGTACTACCCTCCTGATCCTTCTCCCACTAGGGTGGTAGAACGACCTTCCATCATCACAATGGGGAACCAATCCTACGATGGAGCTATACCCCAAGGTTGTGATGGATCTGGACCCTAAGGATGTGATGAATATAGACCCGAATGCTTTGATGGGTTTGGACCCCAATATGGATAGAACTATAGATATCCTGTCAAGAAAGACAGATCCCATGCCACCTGAGGCACATCCTGAATTGGATGAGGCTGGACTACTATAGGGTTGACCTCTGGCTATGAAACAGGTGAGGCCTCACGTGCAGTGGGACGTTTTCTATGTCTCCATCATCATAGATCCTCAACACCATCAGTTATTATAGGATGTTACTCTAGGGAAGGAACCTCATCTCTCCGAGCTAGATGCTCAAATATGCTCTCGGAAAGCACATGATAAGATGACCTTAGCTCCAGTGCTTCAGCATGGATGGATGCCCAACTAAATACCCCCTCATTCTCTTCATCAATCATGCGAACAAGATGCTCTGAGTGAATTCCATGTAAAGATATTCAAAATAAATTAAAAAAATGGTTCAATAAACAAACTATTAGAAATTTATTGACTTACAATCCTATGAATCTCTCTATCATGTTGGGTAAGATACAGTGTAGAATTTAGTCTATACAATGGATCATACTCAACCTGCACCGAAATAAATAATTGATTCATAGGTACACCTTGGATATGAAACTCATCACATCTGCCAACAATCGAGAAACTGGGCATGTACTCGGTGCAAGTCCTTATCCTGCCTCTCTATCAGCTTCACCCCATGAAACTGCTCTGTCTGTCTCGGCGGCAATGGAATTGGATGAGTATAGAAAAACTGGCACATGAATCTGTCAGGATATTTCCACTCAATAATATGAAAGTGAATGAGGGGCACTGTATCCATAGCATCCTCAATCCCAACAGTGTAGTATGGTGGCAACTGGTCTATAATAGTCCAGTATGGAAGCCATGAAATCTGAAATGACATGTGACATTCTTCAAAAACTATCCTAACTAAAAACCAAAATCGATGATATTATTAAATTTGTTAGACAGTGATAGATTGTATATACATACTTGGTCAGGTAAGAGATAGTCCAACTGGAGTCGATATATGCCCAAATGGTGTCTCAAAACCATGTGGAAATTATGTCATTGACACCACCTATAAAATACAACATCGATAGTGAAAAATAATGATAAATTAAATTCAATAACTCCTTGTAGAATCAGAACCTAATAGAAATGAGTAATCATAGCATCATCCACACGGAATGTCATAAAGCACCTTCATCTTGATCAGCAGACTAGAAAGCTTAGGGAAGAATGTAGGGATGTGCTCCCATGCCCACATCTGAATAAGGATGATGCATCCCCCAAGACCTATGCAGTCCCTGTGGGATAGGCTGCATAATGCTCTGTATGTGTATGCCAAGCAGGATGATCCCCAGCTATACATATCGGCCTGATCAAAGTCCTCTAGTATGATTAGATATATCATGTGCACGTGCATTCTCGAGTGATCAGTACACATGGTCCCTCTAATGAGCCGTAATATATATGCATGGGTATAAAGAATGATAGTCTTCTCATTAGCATATTTGGGTAAATGTGGAATCTTCACCTCCAACCAAGGCATAGATATAGACGCTCCATATATAGCCCTATAGTCAGACAAAATGTCGACGCCTAACAATCGCTGAGCAAAGTTGGGACAAGATACATGAGTGGGTCCAATAATAGCTCTCCCCTAGATAGGAAGATCGAGAAGCACTGAAAAATCCAAGAGAGTGATGGTCATCTCTCCCTCAGGAAAGTGGAATGTGTGTGTGTCTGGTCTCCACCTCTCCATGAGGGAAGAAAGTAGGTGATGGTCGAAAAATGTGAGATATGATATGGCAATGCCATAGAATCCATCATGGAGAAAGTATGGTCTAATGGTATGTGGAGACTCCCTATGATGAAAATGCTGCACTCAGTGCACCTTGATAGGTCAATCCTCACCATCCTATAGCATAACCTGGGAAATATGGGTATCATGGTGAGTGAGTAGTATATTATCATCCATCTACATATAAACAAATTAAATGAGTCATATGTTTAAAGTGTAAATATAACATTCTGGTTAATATAATGTTATGAATTTTAGAATGCAAGACATGCCATGTTTATTCACATTATTTTATTAAGTAATTTTTAACAAAAGAAAGGGGCATGTCTTCATGTGTTTCAAAGCATGTTACTAACATGATGTTAAGATATGTATTTACCTAGAAAAAGGTGTTTTGTAAGATATTGTTTTATATATTTATATATATAAACAATTTTTCTTTGTTATATAGATGTTTATTAGAAAATGGTGTGCTTTTTAATTTATGTATTACTATCCACATGATGGTAAGTTTCATGATTATTTTGTCACATGTAAAGGTTATTCTTTAACACTAACTAAACTTCAAGAAACAATTTGTAAGAAATGAACCACAATGCAGGAGGAATGGTGACAATGACAACGATGATGATGTAAACTCATTCCATCATCGCCATCATTGTCATTACTCCTCCTATGTTGTGGTTCATTTCCCACAAATTCTTTCTTGAAGTTCAATTAGTGTTACAAAATCATTTGTACTAACCTCTATTATTGGTTGTGTACTATAATAATATCCTTTATTAGTTTGTATAACCTCCTCATAGTATTACACATAGGTAAAACCTAACTATATACGTTGAAAATGTTTTCTGGTCATGATTCTGATAGTGTAACTAATATTGAAAAATATGGTTGATCATATAATCTTTATTATACTGAAATTTTATAACATCTTCTTGTACAGTAATATATATGACACTATTATTTCATTATATAAAAGTTTATTAGAATATTAGTCACATAATGTTTTGAAAACTGAGGTAAAGGGAAGATGTTTTTGGGTTTATGGTTCATCTTTTAGGTTTTAGGATTTATAGATTAGGGTTTCATATATTGAGATTTGGGTCTAGGTTTTTAGATTTTTTGTAATGTTTTAGGGTTTAGGTTTAAGATTTCAGGGTTAGAGTTTAGGTTTTAAGGTTTAGGATTTAGAATTTTTATATTACAGTATAGGGAAGATGTTTTTGGGTTTAGTGTTCTGCTTTTGGGTTTTTTGGTTTTGAAAAACAAGTTAAAAAAGAATAGATAACAACATATAATTTTCAATATTAGAATCTCACAATGAAGACAATACATCATTGTGACAGAGAGTGTGAACTCGACCCAACAATTTTAGGGAATCATTTCCATTTATGACCTTATTTATGACATATGGTTCATATCAAACTCTGACCTTGTTCTTGAGGCCAATCCATCTCATTCCGCATCCTATTGGCCTTCGGTCTTCCACATGGATGTAACCGATTGATGTTAGGTATCACTATTGGTTGGCCTTTGAGCATTGGGAAATAACAAAACTCCCCAATAAGCATCCATGGTGCAACATAATATTTAAAAATGGTGTCCATATGGTACATTGGATCAACATATTCTTCCCATTATATGTTCACAGAGGCATATGATGTGATGTCATGTGTGCATGTAAATCGTAAGGCCTGAAAGTTTCCACATTGACGTTGCCTCTTTTCTAGTAATACCGCTATTTTTTCATCGATGCTATTTGTGATGGGGTCTGAACGCTCTTAAACTTAAAATTGAGATTATTCTCATTGAAAAAGTCATACATGATAACTAGAAGATTCTTCAATATTATTTTTAATCACTCGTTGAAAGTGTCTTCCTTACCTTATCCCCTGTTGTATTCCGTATGATGCTAGTTTTTGTTTATCACCAAATTAATTCACACAATGATATAATGTCTCGTGAACTAGGTTAGTTATAGGTAAATTGTGAATCCCTTTGAAGACAAAATTTATTCACTCCACAATTTTTTTGGTCATGTGTCCATACCTCTTCCCCCTGTCATATTCCAATGTTCATTTTTCTTTTGGAATCCACATCATATAATCATAAACTTCTTGATTAGCCTGGAAGATTTGTTCAAAACATTCTTCAAATCACTATTGATATGACACATATTCTATAAAGAATAGATAATATTTCACATAATTTTATTTTATCTTCATGTTGAAATAGTAAAAAATAATAAATACAATGCATACCAAGCCTCGTGATTTCCTTCTTCATCGGTTCGTTGTGGAATTTTGTATGCACGTTGCTAGTAATGTGTCTAATGAAAAACCGATGATGTGCATTTGGTTATCTCTATGTATCAGGATCCACATTGATTTCCTCATTAATTTTCCTATGCCTATCAGATATCCACAAACACACCGAATGTTGGTGAAATGGTTGCTAACACATGCCAAAAACCAACTCCATGATTTATAGTTTTCTTTCTCTACAATATCAAAGGAAGAAGAATAGGTGAACGGTTTCTATCTTGGATTGCCGAAATCAACAATACACCCTTGTATTTTCTATATAGAAATGTTCCATCAATCTAAATGAACTATTTGCTAAAACAAAATGTAGAGATACCGAGGAGTAATTTCGAGAGAAAATGATGAAACTGAACATGATATGGATCAATTCGGTTATCATGAGACACTTGTTAGTTTGTATAAAGATAGAATACAACTTGGTTATTATGCCTTAGTATGGCTAGAAATTATGGTAACACCTGATATGAGTAATCCCAATCACCATAAACCTTCACAATTGCCTTCCGTTTCATCATCCATGCCTTATTATAGAAAATATTATAACCAAATGTCTTTTGTATTCTCTCTTGAAAAAGGGCTATCAGAACATCTTGGCATGTACTAATTATCTCAACAATAATGGATGATATAAATTCCCCATACAATGAGGTATGATCTTGTGTCAGGCTTGGCTGAACGCAAGTATGAGCTACCCTCAAGATTCTCCAACCTCCAAATTTAATGTACAGAATCGCCATCAATCTAAATCTACAAACATCCCCATACTTATCACACCGTATGTGATATTTACTATGAACTTATTCGTGAACTATATAGTTACAATGCCTCTTAATGTAAAATCTATTTAACATGCTTTTTAATGTATCTTTACTTGGAAAATTCATTCCAACATATAAGGTTTTGTCTAGGTCACTAAATCTATCTAGTACAACTCTAGGAAACATAGTTTCTGGTGTGAGAACATTATTGTTGAATTCAGGAACACGTGTCATTGCTTCTGACCAAGATGAAAAGAGTGGTGGGTGATTTATTCTAGGTTGAGGCTACTATAAAACTAATGTATTTCTCAAAACCTCCTCCCTAACTTCCACTAGTCCCTCCTCATCAGCACTGTTGTCACTATCAATTCCATCATTATGAAACTCCTCATCAGAACATGGATTGACATGTATATCTGGGAGATCATCTAGGTTTTCCTCTTCTGTATCATTTGGAATGGGCTCAATTTCATGGGGTGGACTATTTTCAACAACTCTTGTAATTCTATTTCTTCGTACAAATGGATGTTTTTTTTGTATAGTAGAATCATAAACATATAACTCTATCATGGTAAAATCTGACCATTGAGAAAAAAAATTTATTTCTTGGACCCACTACACATCAGTAACCAATGAACAAGCTAGATTCCACAGTGTTTCCAGGAATTGAAAATGTCTATATCTCATAGACTTGATCTCTTGATTGGGTCCCAGATTTAAGGAACCACGGATTTTATCTTAAAGTTCACTTAGGGTTACACAATCAGTTGTACTAACCACTATTAGTGGTTGTGTACTATAAGAAGCTCCTTACTCAGTTTGAATAACCTCCCCATAGTAGCACACACAGTCAAAGATGAATCTCTACATTAAAAATGTTTCTTTGATCAAAATTATGATAGTGTAAAAAATATTAACAATGATAGGTGACCATATAATATTTATTAGAATGTAATTTTTGGACGCCTTTTTATACCCTAAAATATGATAGTAATGTTTCATTATATAAAATTTTATTAGAATATAAGTCATAGAATGTTTTGTAAACCGAGGTAAAAAGAAGAGGAACCATCAAATTAGTTTATTTATAATTGATAAAATGTAATTTCTAATCATATAAAGTGAAATGAAGAAGAATAAAAAACATTAAATAACACATGAATGCTTTATAACATATAATAAATTCATTGAAAATTTTTAGTAAAATGTGATTTGGATGAGATGAGTCTCACTTCTGATGAGGTAAAATCTATTAACAGCTTAATAACATCTTAAAAAGATATTTACTTCACTTTTGAACTTTCAAAAGTTTTTGACCTTCTAATAAAATATATTAGATGTCGTCTTAGATGTCATTAGAAGGCTAAAAACTTTTTAAAGTTCAAAAGTGAAGTGTGTAACCTTTGAAGATATTATTAAGCTTTCAATTAAAAATAAGCTGGATTTTACCTCATGTACAAAGTGAGACTCATCTCATCCAAACTACATTCTATTGAAAATTTTCAACAAATTTATTGTATGTTATAAATCATTCATGTGTTATTTAATGTGTTTGTTCTTATTAATTTCACTTTATATGATCATAAGTATCGTTAACTATTCATTATATAGATTCATTTTTAATCCTATGTCATTCATTAATTAATCTATAATTAATCATTTCTAATAATAACTATTATTTCTAAACTATATAGTCTTTATGATACTAAAATTTTAAAACATTTTCTTATATATTAATCTATGATACTAATGTTTCTTAGTATAGTTTTTACTAAGTTAATCATTCTTTAATCACTAGTTAATCATTACTAATTTAATCATTATTTAATCATTCCTAAATCACTATATTTTAGAGAAGAACAAACACATTAAATAACACATGAATGTTTTACAACATACAAGAAATACCAACATTTTTCAATTAAACATGGTTTGGATGATATGAGCCTATCTTTGAAAGTGGGTAAAACCCAACTAATTTTTATTTTCTATCTTAATAACATCTTCTACAAGTATGTACTTAACTTATTAAATACATATCTTTATATTATTTCATTAAGCTACCAAATAAAAATAAACTAGATTTTACCTCACTTCAAAAGTCACACTCATCTCATTTAAATCATGTTTAATTGAAAAATGTCAAAGGTATTTCTTGTATGTTATAAAACATTCCTGTGTAATTTAATGTGTTTGTTCTTCTCCATTTCATTTTATATAATCATAATTGTCATTTTATCATTGATAAGTATTATTAGTTAATAATTAAATGTATTCATCATTTAATCCTAAGTTATTTAGTAATTAATATTTAATTAATCATTACTAATAAAAACTATTATTTCTAAACTATATAATCTTTATGATACTAAAATTTTAGAACATCTTGTTATATCCTAAATAATGATATTAATGTTTCTTAGTACAGTTTTTAACTAATCAATCATTCTTTAATCACTAGTTAATCATTACTAAGTTATTCTTTAATTGTATATTTATTCTTTAATAATTAATCATATGATATTCATTAGTTAATTATAATTAACTAATCATATGTATTGATTTTTAATCCTAAGTTATATTTAATTAATCTATGAATAATCATTACTAATAATAAGTATTATTTCTAAACTATATATAACTAATTAAACTACTTAATAAATAACATATTTAAAACTAACTAAAAATAATTCAATTACCAATAATAAATTTCATTCTTTAATACCATTGTCCTTGTCCATTTCATTCTATATCATTATAATTATTATTTTATCATTGATAAATATATTTATTTGATTTTTATTTTATTAGGTATTTTAGTAGTTTATAAAGAAAATATGAATAATCTTAAGCATATCCTTTAGGAGTGTCAAACCAGGAGTGCAGCAAGGCCCGTTGTCTTGCCCCAGTTCCTGTTTGAGTCTATTTTTGAGTTTTACCCCTAGGTACATATGTGTGAGAGACACATCCACTTGTTTGTATCCAGAAAAGGATTTTATTCCTTAGATAACCACATAATCTTTATGCTACCAAAATTTCACAATACTTATTCCTAATTTATTCTATACTTAATCTATACTTAATCATTACTAATAATTATTATTATTACAAACTATATATAACTAATTAAACAAATTAATAAACAAAATATTTAGAACTAACTAAACTACTTAAAAATGAAATATTTAGAACTAAAAAGAATTAAATTAAATAAATAAAAAACATTAAATTAAATAAAAAATACCTCTAAATGATTCTTCACAAAAATCTACATTCTTTTGGACCACCGAATCCACCGCACAGAAAATGAATTTTTTTAGAGAGAGAATTAGTGGAATTAGGAGAGATGTGGGAAAATTGAAGTGAGGAGAAGGGGGGGATTTCATTTTATAGGGAGATGAGGGAAAGGCGACATCCCCCCTCCACCTTTTCCATGTCATCTATTCGGGCCAAAGGCGGTGTGGGGGATGGAAGGAAGCATCAACAATTCCTCCTTTAAGGCATATTTAAAAAAAATAACCTATGTTTTTAAAAAAAATCATAAAACATATTAAAAAAATCTGTTATATGCGCACAAAAAGATATATCTTATGGGTTAAAAATGACACAAGAATAATTAAAATATGCATATATTATTAATTATATTAAAAATTAATGAGTGTATTTAAATATAAATATATAGAATGTTTTTAATTAAAAATATTATTACCAACTGCATTAGAAATATAAATATAAATGATTGTAATTTATTAAGGGAAGAAACATCTTTAGGAATATATTTTTTACCAACTGTATAAAAAATATATAAATATATAGAATGTTTTCACAATATAATATTAATTATAAAACTATACAATTAAATGTAAGAATTTTAATAATTTTATTTAAATATATTCACAAATTTTAATATATAGATACATTATTATTACTAATAGAATATGTATATATTGTATTGATTTTGTAAAAAAAGTTTTTTTAATTATCCATCGCATTTTAAGATTATTATTTGGGATTACAAATATTATTATTTATATAAATGAATAAATATTTTTTAAAAAAATATTATTAATTATATAAATGTATAATTATATTAAAATATAATTATATGTATACGTTCACTCGCTTGAATGAATGACAGACCACTCACCTGAACGAAGCACCCAAGAAACAGACGAATGAAAAGAGACATCGTTGAAGAGGGAGCCACAACCAAAACTCACAAAGCCTTAAAAGGCCACTCGCCTGAATGAATGACATCCTGCACTGGTGAAATCCACACAAAAAATTCCCACAAACAATAGAACCACAAAGGATTCAGATGAAAATCAGAACCCCCAAGATGCGAGAATGCTAGGTTCCAATCTGATGTTGTAACACTATATAGGAATTAGATCCACATATTTTGTAAATAATTTCCATAAAATCCATAATACACAAGGAATTTATCAGAACTGAAAAATCCACGGGAAGAGATACGACCCTCATCACCTGTGCAACAAGGAACCGACGAAGCACCCAGGAAATGGAGAGAGGGAAACACGCTTCAATTTTGTGTGTATATACACACATAATCCTCACCAAATCCAACAACTAATCTATCCTAAGAACCCCCTTAAATTTTCACACCATGGATCTCCCTATCCCCCTCACAAACATCATCATCCTGGCACTCACCCAAGTGATGGATACCTTTCCCTTCCCAGCACCTGTGTCTGGAAGCTGCAGCTTGTCCGATCAAGTATCTATGTGGGTGAAGTATGAGAGGTGGATAGAGGTGCATGGTTATAGTTACCTGGACAATGATGAGAAGGAGGCATGGTTCACAATTTTGAAAACCAACATCAATTTCATTGATGCTTTCAACCATTGTGGACACCGCTCCTACCGCCTGGGAGCCAATGACTTCACCGACCTCACGATCAACGAGTTTCGGGCCTCCCACATGGGCTACATCTGGTCACCATCTCTCTGTCACCCTTCTCACTATCCAAAGGTGGTTTCTAGTGGCAGCATGCCGGAAAATATCTATTGGAGGAAACATGTTAGATTAGCCTCTCAATATCTCTAGGAATGTGCAATTATGATTTTTTTAATTAATTCATAATATGTTATTTTCATTTATTTAAATGACGATTCACTATTATAAGAAAACAATTTTAACCACCCAATAAAAATTCATCAATAGTGCTAAAAACCAGTAAAGGAGGACCTTCATCATCACTAAAACAATAGTCAATAAAGATGATACTTTATCACCACTAATTTAGTGCTAACAAAGATTATGGTGATGAATTTTGATGTTAATATCAACACACTACAACAAAAAATATAGCCACCAAATACAGATACCATAAAAAAAAATGGATATGAAAAATTAATAATTTAATTTAAATAAAAATTACAACACAAATAAAAAACACTATATTATAGAAATTTCAAACATTATTTCGTACAATTACATTAAAAAGTACAATTTAACACAAACATTCAAAAACATCAATGGTTTCATTGTTTTTGGCACCCAACTCCATCTCAAAAAGTCTGATTATGGTATTAATTGTCGAAAAAACCACTCCAACTCAAGAAAAAGAATATAAGAAAAATAATTCTTATGTTAGTAATGAAATAAATTAATAACTTAAACATAAATATGAAACAATACATAAATAAAATGTCAATTTTAAACTAAAAATAGATAATTTGTGTTTTTGGTCACCCTGTGGATCAAATTGAGGTGCGATTGATTCTACTTGTTGGACTTCTCATGTATTAATCATGTTTTAATGATAACAAATCCTATTCAGTCTATAAACCTTGTTAATCCCATGTAATCTATCTCACATCATTTGTAAAATTGTTTAATATTTGGATAAGTCTGAGACACCATGATTCTTCCACTAGTTATATTTTTCTAGCAAAGGACCAGACACTGTGACCAGACACCGTGACCAGACACCATGACCCAGACACCATAACCAGACACTGTGACCATCAAGACACCATGACCATGATACACCTCTTCAAGAATACACTGGTTCATGGAGACACCGTTTACAGAAAAACTGTGACACCGTTTCTTAATCTGTTTTGTCATTTTTCAATTTAATCTATAACAGTCATATTTGAAGATTTTAAATGCACTGACATAATTAACATTTCTTTGGAGATATGTCACCTAATAGTATGAGGTACAAGGTGAAGAATACATGCAACATATCAGCTCCAACACATACACTCCATGAATAAAAGAGAAGTGCGGCCCAAAAACAAAATACAGTGGAATAACGTGAAGCAAGTGTGTGAGCACGACAACGAAGAAAACACTTAGATCATTTTTGAAAAGAGAATTGACACATGAATCTTGACATTTCTGAAGAACACATAAAGCACACTCGAAATCCCAAATTCAAGGACATATTCACATTGTCAAGCACCACAAAGAACACACACCAGATCTAGCTAACTTGAGACACTCTGTTTTCCATACGAGGAATCGATTTCTGCATTTGCTTCATCCCAAAAGTCCAGAGCTGCATAGACAACCACTCAAAGCACTTCTAAACTTATCTCATCATTTCTGCTCTATTGTGTATCATTTTATTAACTTTCGAGAAGTGTGTGTATTTTTATAAAAACACACTTTGTCTCCTGCATTAAACTGAAGGATACAAGATATCCTTTCTCAAACATATTTTTACACTTGTTTATACCCACGAATAAGTGTGGAATAGGTCCCTATGTGGCCTGGTAGTTTGTACCCACAAAGAACTGTGGAAGAGTTCATGTGACCTGGACAATCCTATGTACTGTTGTTAACCCAAATCAAGGGTGTGGATCAAGTTTATTTATATAAACTGCTTGGTGGCAGGTGATCACCAAGTGGAATGTATTAGGTCTCAGCTTGAGACTGAACCACTTGTTTTATATCCATTTTGATGCTTAATTTAGTTTTCTTTATTTTACTGATTTAACTGTATAATTCAGAAATCACTAAATTTACTTTGATATTTAATCTTGTAAATAAGTTATAATTGTATTTTCTTATTAGAATAGCTTCAAAAGTAATATTAATAACTACTATTAACATTACTGGAAATTAATAAATCTTCTAATAATTTATTTAAACATTCAAACTATCATAATTGTATAACCTTGATTAACTGGGATGTATTTAAATTTATTGGGGGAAACCTTTTGGGAATATTTTTTAAACATAAATTTTGAATAGATACTCAATTCACCCCCACTTGAGTACTCTACTCTGACCAACATTTGGTATCAAAGGATTTTTTATTAAAACTTGATTTTTAACCTTATTCAACTGTGATTGTAGTTGTAATTTAAAGATATGTAAATTTCTATTAATTATAAATTTATAGCTCTTTAAAAGTATTTATTTGTCATGTATAATAGATTGGAGGGTGTTGCAACCAACATACCACCATTCTTTAATGGAACCAAGTATGCTCAGTGGAAAATCAAAATGAAAATGCATTTAGAAAGTATGAGTTTTGAAATATGGTCTTCAATTATAGATGAATATAATATTCCTTCTACTAATAGAACCACTTGGGATGAACCTACCAAAACTACATATAGTAACAATTGCAAATATATGAATACTTTATACTATTCCTTAAGATATAAAGAATTTAATAGGAAATCTTCTTGTAAAACTGCCCATGAAATTTGGGATACCTTGTCTGTTTCGCATGAAGGAAATTATAGTGTGAAAGAAATGATACTTAATACTTATACTATTAAATATGATAACTTTAAGATGAAACTTGATGATTCTATTTCTAACATGTATCTTAGGTTCAATGAAATTTTCAACACAATGATTTCTCATGGAAGAGAAGTCACTGCCAAGGAATAGATCATGAGAATTCTCAGATGCCTACCTGAAAGATAGAGAGGAACCTCTTTCCCTATTATAGAATCATGTGACATTAGAAAGCTACCTATAAAAGAACTCATTTCCAAACTGATGATGTTTGAAGAGGAGCTGAAAGTCAACAAAGAAGAGGAGGATGAACCAAAACAAAAATCTATTGCATTCAAGACCACAACCTCTAAACACAATGACAAAGGGAAATTGGAAGCTTCTGTAGAGAGTTCCAGTAGTGAACAATCATCACCTGAAAGTGATGAGGATATGGCTCAATTATCCAGAAGATTCAAGAGACTTTACAATAAGAATAACTTTTTCAGAAAGCCTAACTTCAAGGGAAAATATGATCAAAAAGGAAGTTGGAAGAAATATTGGAAAAGAAGTGACAAGACTGATGATATTGTCTGCAATGAATGTAAGTGCAAAGGACATATCAAGGCTGACTATCCAAGCTCAAGTACAAAAATAAATATGAGTACAAGGACACAAAATATAAAAAGGAAATGAAAGAAACTTGGAGTGCTTCTTAGGATAGTTCAAGTGACTCAGAAACATCACATGATGAACAGGCTAACAAAGCCAATATGTGTTTTATGAAAAACACATCTGAGGTAACACTAGACTCTCCTATATATAATTCATACTATTCTAGAGATGAGAGTGACTCTGAAAATATGTCTAATGAATAAATGTTTGAATATTGTAATATTCTTAAAGAAACATGCAGTGAACTAAAAGATAAATATAAATCTTTGAAGAAACATAATTCTCTTACTATGACTATTAAATCTGAACTCACAACCGAAAAAGAGAAAAATTCTCAACTGCTCAAGGAGAACAATGAATTAAAAACGTCTAATGAGAAATTGAATAATGAATTAGAAAAGTTTACCAATGGTAAAATTACTCTTACTCAAAAGATAGGTAAACATATTTCCCCTAAATATAATACTGGCATTGGCTATTAACCTGGTAAAAGAAATTTTGAAAGAAAAAAATTTATTTGTAAATCTAGGACTTACAACGTTACTCCCAGTTCAAGAAACAAATCAACAAGTTCAAGTTATGATACACTCTCTACTATTTCAAGTTTTTCTGGACCAAATAGAGTTTATTTTTCAAATAATTTACATAATGCTTATAGGAAACCTATAAGGAATATATGGGTTCTTAATGCACTTATCACTAATGTTACTGGACCCAAACAAGTATGGGTACCAAAATCTATTTTTACTTGATCATTTTGTAGGAAAGCCTCTTAAAGAGTTCCTATAAAAATTATGGTACTTGGATAGTGGGTGTTCAAGACACGTGATAGGAGACTACTTATTCTTGAAGAACCTAATAAAAATTTATGGAGGACATCTTACCTTTGGTGACAATTCCAAAGGAAAAATCATTGGCCTTGTCCAAAGCAGTAACTCTAACTCAGTTTTAATTTCCAAAGTACTTTTTTTATGGATTGAAATATAATCTTCTTAGTATATTATAATTATGTGATGATGGATTTCATGTTATATTTGAAAATGATGCTTGTAATGTTTTTAATTCTAAAAATGTATTCATGTTTTCTACATTAAGAAATGAAAATTTTTATTCTGTTAACTTAGATTCTTTATCTTCTCAAAATGCCTCATGTCTAAGTGTATTTTGAAGTGCCCAGATCAGTGTGAATCACTGAGAGGGGGAGGGGGTGAATCAGTGATCCTTTAAAACTTTTTACTAATTGATTCTTTATCAATTAAACCTCTATGGCTTGTTAAGGCCTCGATCCACTCTTCTTGTATCTCTCAGCCTTTCCTCGAGTGATGCAGTAAATGTAAAGGCACAGGACACAAGGATTTACAAGGTTCAGCTCCAAAGGCCTACGTCCTTGCCATGTTGGTTATACACCCCAACATGGTTTATTCCATTATAATCTGTTAGTATTACAATGGTTGATACAGAGTCCCACTGTATCTCTCCTGAGTCCCACAGGAGGGTCTTTATACTGCGTCCCACAGTGTTACCAGAGTCCCACTGGCCTGCTCCAGAATCCCACTGAAGACTTCTTCCACCCTGAGTCTCACAGGGGGCTTCTCCTGGCTCCTCGAGTCATACGAGTAGCTCTTCTTCACTTTAGGCTTCTTCAAGTATCTTCAGCAGTCTGGGATAAAGACTGCTGGCCTTGCTCTTCACTTCTGATCACTTGATCAGGTCTTCTCATCTTGCTCAGGATTTATCTCCTTCTTCTCAGGATGACCTAGCCTCTCTATTCAAGAATCTTCAACAGCCTCTGATAAGGTCTGTTGGTCTTGCTCAAAACTTCTGATCACTTCAGTTGATCAGGCTCTTCTCAATTACTGAAAACTTAGGCAGCTGATGTCTTTAACTTCAGTCTGGCTTCAGTCTCACTTTACATCAACTTCATGCACTGAGTGCATGGAATCTTTGCCTCTTCATGCACTGATAGCATGGATTCTCAATATTCTTCAAGAACTCTTGGTCTTGGACTCCTCAAATGCACACAAGCTGGTTTGTCTTTGTTCACGTGTGCATGTGCATGCATGCAAGCATGCACTCCCCTTCTTCTCTTCCTTGGTGTGATAAACACTCAAAGAGTGTAATTTCTCCTTAAGCACACACACCTTCTTCACTCACACACTTTGTTCAATTTGTTCACACACTTAAAAGTGTGTTATACTTTAGTGTGGATGTCCTCTTCTTTCTTCATCTAAATGTGTACACTTTGCACACACCTAGGTTCGGCCTCTTCACTTTGCACACACAACTTTTACTCTTTGCACACACTTGATTTGGCCTCTCTCCTCTTCTTAAGGGTGTTCTTCAAATTGCATACACAAGGTGCAAGCCTTCCTCATTTTGCACACACCCAAGGCTACGGCCTTCTCCAATTATTAAACACACACAATGTGAGGTCTTCACTTTGCACACAAGGCACTAAGGCCCGACCTTCCTCCACTTTGCACACCCACTGCCCGTATGGTTTTCTCCCACTTTGCACACACACGGGGTGTGTTGTGGCCTTCTTCTTCTTGCACACACAAATACTAAGCCTGGGCCAACTTGTTTCTTCAAGCATGCACACACAAAAATGTCTCAGCCTTCCTCCTTCACTTTGCACACACACTGCCAATATGAAGGCGCGCAAGTGCTTGGTGCGGCCTCTCCTCTACTCCATTGTCGCGCAGGTGCACAAGGCACAAGAGCCGCACAAGGCCTCGGGTGCAAGGCAGCCGTGCAAGGCTCAACCAACCGCGGGGTGCGCAGGTGATGCAGCCTCGGGTCGTGCAAGCCTCAAGAGTGCAAGAGCACCTCGGGAGCGCAAGCTACTCCTGCCGCGCAAGTATGTGGGCAGAGAGAGCTCTTCCTAATGCTCAAGTGAGGCGCACAGGGGACTCCTTAGGGACCTCGGGTGGCCCCGAGATCTTCAGCCGCACAAGTGGGTTGCGCGGGGCTTCTTCTTCGTGAGGCACAAGGGTTCTCTCACGGGACTTCTTTTAAGTTTCAGCAAGCTTCTCCAATGCCTTGGGCTCTCCTTTTATAGGCAGAGGAATGCCTCAGCCCATCCGCGTGATACAACTTTGAACTCCCGAAGATTTCGGGTATTCAAGATTATCTAAATCTAGATTTTCTCTACTTCCAAACGCAGGTTCCTTCTTCTTTATTTTTCTCCTCCACGTGCATGCGACTTAGAACGCATGCACGGCCTTCGTCTAAATCCAATCCATGCAAAGAAATAATCCTCATGGCCTTCGGCAGCTTCGCATGCCTCGGCCTCAGCTGAAATTCCTCACTACTATGCATGCGTGCTTCTTTCTTGCATAGATGTGTTCATTAGGGACAGACGAGCCGGATGGAGCCTTTAGCTTCGTCGGAGGTGGCTGAAAACTCAAAATCAGGTGGTCGGATGGCCTCTGGTTCAGGCAACGTCGCGGGTGGCCTTTGGGCGAGCTCGAGGTTGAAGACGGACGGGGAGCCGTCGGATCGGGCGATCAAATAATCTTCAACGGCCTGGATCTGAACGGGCCGCGGTGGATTAGATGTGCGCCCGAGATCTGGCGCACGATCAATCGTGCGGCCAGGATCCGCTCCTGGAGATTTTTTCCGCGTCCCACATCGAATCGCCGAGCGGATTTTCCGCGATTTGTCAACCAGTCGCTCCCAGAGACGGCCAGTTGAACTTCTCCCTCCATGGTGCCGCCTCGCACCATGTTCTCTTAGCGGGCGCGTTCTTGCGCCCACCCCTGCCACTCGGGCCGCTACTAGAGCCCTCTATGCGCTCTCGCGGGCGTGCTCCTGCGCCCCTGCCGCCCGGGCGTGACACCCCCTCATGTCTCTGCCTCCTTGGGCTTGCTCCATGGGATCCCCCATGGGCGTGGTGCATAGGACCACATGTGCCTTGGGGTTGAACCCGTGGCTGGCCCTTTGCTGGCCAATTTTTTTCCAAAGGATGGAAATAAAAAACAAAGTTCCCCACAAGTTCAAGACATATCAAATTCCAAATCCACTTCAAGCCTTCTTCCTAATTTCTCCTCTAGGATTCCTCACTTACTAAAGAACCACATTCCTCTTCTATTCTTCATTAGAATTCCAACCTCCTAAACATGTATTCATCACTTCGGAGGGAAATGTAGAAGGTTCTTCCTTCAATCGAAACTCCTGAATAAAATAATTCTTCAACATTATTTAGTGATCCAATCAGAGATCAAGTTGGATCATCTTCAATTCATCATGCACTAAGAGATAGTGCATGGTCTCCATTAATCCACATCATCCACTTAGGAGGTGTGGATGGATCATCTTCATCTCCTCATGCATTGTCTTAACAATGCATGGTCTTCTAATAATGTGGTGACATTGTATCCAGTTGATACAAGTTCTTGGAACTTAAAGATCAGCTCATCAATCGTATGATGTAATGATGCTCCATCATCATCAATTCTTCAAGTGGTGTAACTTAGTATCATCTTGATACAAGTATTGAAACATTAAGATCAGTTCTACAATCGTCTGATATTTATAGAGAATGTTTCAACCATCATCTCCTATGCCACTTAGTGAATCTCCTATGTGACATGCATCTTAGTACCATGGCCATTCTCCATTCATTACCAACACCATCACATCCTTTTTCATTCACATATTGAAACTCCTTGACATCCATCCATTCATTCCTTGACAACAACATACCTCATTGACAACAAATGCAACACAGTGCACTTCATATTTCATAAAGAGTCTTGGATCTGGTATAGGAGACTAGGACACTGTAATATTCACTTCCTTAGAAATATAACTAGAAAAAGGTTAGTCAAAGACCTATACAAACTTGAGTTTCCAAATGACAAAGTTTGTAATCCCTATGAAAAGGGAAAACAACAAAAAATTCCCTTCAAACCAAAGAAATAAGTTTCAACTTCTCAACCTCTCAAATTGGTTCACATGGATTTTTTTGGACCATCTAGAGTTTCTAGTTTAAATTGGAAGCACTATATATATGTTCTTGTAGATGATTTTCTAGATATACTTATACCTTCTTTTTGGCTCACAAAAGTGAAGCCTACTCTCATTTTACCAAATATTCAAAGCCTATAGAAAACCTTAGTGGACTTAAAATTAAATCCTTAAGAAGTGATCATGGCCGTGAGTTTGAAAATCAATAGTTTGAATCATTTTTCTCACAAAATGGCTATAGTCACAATTTCTCTGCCCCTAGAACACCTCAATAAAATGGAGTTATAGAAAGAAGAAATAGAACCCTTTAAGATATTTCTAGAACAATTCTTAGTGAATATGACCTACCTATTTATTTTTTGGTTTGAAGTTGTCAATACAGCATGCTATATAATCAATAGAGTCTTGATTAGACCTATTCTTAAAAGTGATCCTTATGAGTTATGGAATAATATAAAACCCAAAGTTAGCTACTTCAAAGTATTTGGTTGCAAAGTCTATATCCTTAATACTATGGATAATCTTGACAAATTTTCATCCAAGAGTCACTATAGGAAAATAACCTATTAGTGGCGGTTTTAAGAAACCACCGCTAAATTGTGTGTCAGGAAACTATTAGCGGCAATTATATCCATTTCACGGCGGTTTAAGGGAATCATAGTCGCCTCATTTCGCGGTGGTTCTAGTTTTTTTAACAGCAGTTTTACAGCTGGGGGATCTCTTTTATTTGTGGCGGTTATAACCGCCGTGAATAAAAAACACCCCCTCACCGGAAAAGCACTTCTAAAATAATCAAAACCGCCATGAAATACACGTGGATGGTGGGACACTGTAGCGGAAGCTTAAAACGCCGCTAAATAATAGTAGCGGTGGTTTAAAATTCCACTAAATAATAGTAGCGGTGGTTATACCCGCTGCTACGAGAAAAATATCCATATTTAGTGGTGGTTAAAACTGCTGCTAAAAGATGATCCGAGAAAAAAATAGTAGCTCTGCATCCCCTGCACTAGTGCCCTGAAAAAAAAACCATTCCAAGAATACAAATAGTCTAACAGAATACATACTAGTCAATATGAAAATAGATTCTTAACTAAGAACAATCAAATACATATTTCAATAAAATAATATAGATAAACATATCACATGTCCATTAGACCTTTAAACAAAAATTATAAACAAGCATGTCTGTCATATTTCAAGAAAACAATGCCAAGCCTAGGTTCAACTTATTCCATCCATACTAGTTCCAACCCTGACATAACAATTCATATCAACATACATCCCACTTGTAATGTATGATGAATTGTGTATGATATTCATAATTTATGGTCATTCTCTCATATAATTATTATTATCTTATGCTTTTATATTATTATCAATTGATATTTATTGTTTTTACCCTTAATGAACATCTGATTTGACACATTCTTTTGTTTCCCTAACCACTAGGTTATAAAGAACTACTACTTAGTTTGTGAATTAGCATGACATGATCAATCAATTACACATTCACATAAAAATAATTTGATTTTTTTCTAAAATTAATTCTTTGAATATACGTTTATACAATAATGGACTTATATTTTATAAAAGTGAATACTAGTAATGCATAGTGGAAAAATAGTGCACACAGTAGTCATGTCACAATTACTTTCTATATAAGTGAAAACTAGTAATTTATACTAGAAAATAAGCACATATATGAATATGTATATTATAAAAAATAAAATTAGTAATATATATAGAGAATAAAAAGAGATTCCATGTATAAGAATAAAGCACATCCTTTAGTAATATAAATAAAAAATTCACAAAGAGAAACTACAAACATAAATTCATGTATGCACTTATGTTACGAAGTTAATTTTGTGTGATTGTATCATCATTAGTTATTCAAAATCATCTTGACTCTACCACTATTATGAGAACGTAGGAAATGAATTGTTTGGTAACTCTACAATAGGTATTCCCATGACCGGGTTTAGATTCTATGAGCCTTGTTGGCATGTAAATTTTTCCAATGCCTTCATTATGCTCCAGATATAATCAAGTAATTCAGTCTATCATCACACCCAACCCATGATGCTTGAGTCCATATCATCTTTCTCATACATCCTATTCACCCTTTTGAATAAAAAACCCACCACTACTAGATATGCGGGTTTTAGCGACCGCCAAAGCGGCCGCTAATGCCCTTTAGAGACCGCCCTGCGACCGCTTTTGGCGGTTGCAGTTGCTTCGTTGGTATTTCTCAATAGCGACCGCCATAGGTGGCCGCTAAAACTCTCTTTGGAAACCGCCGGCTATTTGGTGTTCATCGTATGCTGGGGAACGCGGGCGTGTAGGAGGTTAGTGAGGAGGGAACGCGAGCTTGGGTCAACGGAAATGGAAGAATCACGGCGGCCGAAGGAAGTGTCCAAGATGATGTTGGGGATTGAATAGCGGCGGCCGATGGTCGGGGGCGACAGGTTCACGAGCAGCGTTGATAGGGGCGACGGGAGGTGATGGGGTGGCAGCGATGGGGGTGACCTGTGGTGGCGGTGCAGCGGCGGGAGGCATTGGCGGCTGTTGCAGCGGGGGACATCGAGGAAGACAACACGGGGGGTGGGAAAAATCCCGCCATTTACATTTTCGTTTTAGCGACCAATTTTGGCGGTCGCTAATAGTATCAGTAGCGATCGCCAATGGCGGTACCCCGCTACCATAGGTGCAGAAACTAAAAAATATAGTAGTGCACCCTATGGTGATGTGAATGACACCCTTTGAAGATAACAATCAATGTAAGCATAGTAGGGGAACAACCATTCCATCCCAAGAATGATGTCAAAACCATCATCTCGAGGAAAATGAGGTCCCATATGAGGTGACACCCACTTATATCAAGGTCCACTCCCTACACTAACAAAATTCTCTAATCAAATCCCCAACAATATTTTGAGTGTCATCAATTCATAGGAAAACTGAATGTCAAGCCCATGGATCTCCACAACATGCACAGATATGATGGAATGAGAAGCACATATATCAAAAAAATTAGAAACTAAAGTGGAAGCTACCAAAATAGTACCTCTCACTATAGAAGGTTCAACACTTTGTTCCTCACATATTGGTCTCACTTTATACAATTATAATGATTTGTGGCCCTAATATATAGCCTAGATACCTTGAGAAGGTCCTCTATGCTAGTGATGTAAGTCTTGTGTCTGGATGCTTTGACCATGACCACTGCTTCAGACTGATCGATTGGCCAAACAATATCTCCCTTCCTAACATGAAGTTGATTTCTCCACTCCTAAATGTGTAATTATTGCAGACACTCATTCACTGTATACTATAGGAAAAGATATACAAAAATCCTGTAGATGGCTCATCCTACTGTATTCTCAACACTCAACTTGATTACTATCACACAGTATCCCCATGTATCCATACCTCTCACACCAATGATAGAAAATATAATTACCAACACCAATACTCTAGAAATTATTCCCATAATGATAGGTCACAAAGTGTCACTTCCTTCCACCAAACACTTTTCCATCGGGTCAACAAAATGAACTACCCTGCTTTGTACCCAAACCTTACCTTGAGTTATGTTATGTAATAAGAACCTGATTTATTTTTGATATGGTGGACAACCAAAATACATTCACCTATGATCAAACAACATGATTGTGCCCGAACATGAATAATATCACCCTAGATGGATCATACATAAGACAAATATGCACAAAACCTAAAAGCTCATAAATTGATTCAATCACTCTATAAAAAACATAGAACCATACTCTAAATGCATAAAATCTTTGCCACTTTCAGTCATAAATTCTATGAAAAAAATACTCATAAAAAATGAATCATTACAATAAATAATCTCCATATATGGTGCATACCACACTTGATAAATCAAGACATGAAAGGAAACATTAGAAATCAATAAAATGCATAAAAGGAAACATGAGAAATCAAGAAAATGTTAGGTCATGAAAATGTTTGGTGGAAACTATGTGCCACACATGATACATATACAAACCAATAGTTCCCATATTTTTCCAACACATCAACAATACAACTAATCACTTTCCGATGATGAACACGTATCGTCACCCTCTCCACCTCCATCTCCACTTCCTGTTGTCACCTGTAAGAACATTATATTGAAATATAAATATTTCTTCATATTTATATTTAAACTTAAAACCAATAAAAGTTTGGAAACTAAATGATTTTGTTTTTTTGTGATTTACCTACTTACCACCAGTCGATGCACTACTACTGGGGGCATATCTTCTTATCTGCTGATATATATCAGTCATCTCTTTCTGTAAAGAAGATATCTGAGCCCCCTGGTCTTGAACTGTGGTTTGTAGAGAAGAAATCTCCCTCTGAGCATCTTCGAGTATGGACTGACTATAACCAGGAGTAGATGCAGCTAGAATCCCTAGTGTCCTGCCAAAGACCTTAGATAGTATGGGTCTGAAACCCATCCCGTGCACTCTACCAGGATGCTCCTTCCCAAGGAATTTAGCACCGGGTCATCTTGGGAGACTGAGTAGGACTTCCCAGGATTAGCATCCCATAGTTCATTAATTTTTACCTATAAATAAAATATCAATATATATTAACACGGTAAAAACTGATAATAAGTTATTATAATAAAAAATTGACTTCATACCCCAACTTCTTTTGCTGGCACATTAACAAATCTTCCATGTGATTTTTTGTGAACATCCAACCACACTTCAGTTTTGGATGCTTCATGCACTAAACTTTGTGACTACATTAAGCAAAGATAAATAAAAAATTCAATATATTAAACAGATAATATTGTCTTATAAATATTTAAACTAATGAAAAGATTACTAGAGTCATTCGACTTCTATAAAATATTTTTGACCCCATAGTGTGAGGGATGACTTTCTTAGCCCAGTTTAATGCATTCTATTTTTAGAGATCCTGAAATAAATAAAATTCAATTTAATAGTAATGTATTCAATGTCATCTCCTCTTCAAATACATGTATAAATGTAAAATGAGGATAATATAATAATATATATTTCAATACCATCAACTTATCATCAAGATGTCTGTCAACAAAAACTTTCCAATGTTCGTTCGGTACTCCACTGGGTAGCTTCTTGTACATTTGTTGCACAGTCAACGAAGTATTGTTGAAATCACACCATAATCTCCATTTGAAGTCTTTCCATTTCTTACCAAGATTTTTCAACGTCCACTTTCGTGCTATCACATCAGTAACTGTAAAGTGGAAGAACACCTGTATACAGAAATTCATTTTGAACATATTAGTAACATGACATTCAACTAAACCATAATTTATTAAAATTACCTTTATTTGGGAATCAAAAACTTCATTTTTCCAACTTGAAGGCATATTTCTCCAATCATCATAAGAAATAGGTAGGGAAATGGGATTCGCTGCCAGTTGGCCTAGAATCTGGCCAAGTAACCCCGTGTCATCATCCGTAGGGACCCCAAATAAATCAAATGGCATGAATATCTTCTCAATATTCATATTCCAAACATCTGAACTTTTTATATTTTTCTCCACGGTTGCATTTTTTTCATCTTCAATGAGAAAACAATTAGTATGAACAAAATGTAATAAAATTTTTTATATTAAAATTTGTACCTATGATAGTGACCCTCCAGTATGCCCATGATGAACTGGAAGGGGTGTGCTGCCACCCCACTACTGAGGCTTCTGAAGGGAGAGTCAATGACTCAGACTCTAATGGGACACCCACAGAGGGTGTGATAGATGGTGTAGGGGGAGATGGTGCAGGGGTGTAGGCATCTGGTGGATCAGATGTCATGGGGAGAGAAATAGATGGATCTTCATCTGTCACAGTAGTAGATGAAATATTGTATCTCTTCCTCCTTGGAATTCATGTCATTTAATCATATAAAATTAAGTTCAGAATATATATTTCAAAAAAATTATGCAGAAAAAAAATTAAAATTGATAATAGATGCCCAGTACTAACAAACAAAATATATATAACAATGATAATGAATGACTGGACAAATGAAATAAGTGGTTGTTGAATGAATAAATAATTGTACATACAATCATTTTACCCTTCAATCATGTCGTTTTCCTACTCCATTACTTCATCCACTTCATTCATCCTTGCTAGACTAATATTTTAAATATCATGATGGACAAATAATCTTACTTCTTGTTGTTGATGAGATTCAATTTCAAAGGTCAAATCTTCCACTTAATCACCCATATCATACAAATCTTTGTATTACGTGAGAAACTACACTTCACCCTTCATCCACAATAGCATTCACATAATATACCATTTTTGCTTGCGATGATAAGATATATGGATCATCTAGTTCATGATCACCAACATCCATCAACCGAGATAAGTTCACAGAAGTAAATTGCAAGGAATCTCTTTTAACACCTCTGATAATATCGACCTAATTGCATTTGAATAAAACAAAAAAACCTGTGGTAGTTTAATTCAATAATATCAAGCAGCTTTCCATAGTATCCCACTTCAGTAAATATAAATATACCACTATTCTGTGTTTTCAAACCCACTTCTCGATCGACTGTACGAAATCTAAAGTCATTCACATTGTAAGCGTCGATCTTTCTAACTTATTTTATAGGACCTCTATCAAGAAACTTTAAATCTTCTAACAACTATTCTTGAGTATTGGTATTCATGATCTAAAAAAAGAAATATAATTTATTAGATTTACAAAATGTATGTGTCAAACTAATATTCATATTTATTGCAATATTTATGAACTTACACATTGTGCAAACCATTCTACAAGCTCTTTATTCATAGATTTCATTAAATATTTCTCATTTAGTGTTCATCCCCTCATTCGTCTCTTTGTTTGTATCCTCAACTCTTCGATAAATGGATCTGCAATTTCACTATTCAGCAGCACATATCTATGTGCCTATAATAATTCCAATTCTTTTAGTGTCACATTTGTGGTCCTACCAACTGATCGTCCAATAGCAGGAAATATTTTTGATTTCTAATGTATTTGAGATTGATTCGATGTGTCGTTAACACGTCCAACTCGATTAAATTTTTTCTCAATATCATCCAAGTATCTGGAACAAAATTTAAGACACTCCTCAGCCAAATAGCCTTCAGAAATAGAGCCTTCTGGTTGAGATTTATTTTTCACGTATGCTTTCAAATGCCCAAGATATCTGTAAAATAAAATAATCATAATTATGAATTTATTTAAATTCAAAAAATTGTTTACTTAACTGAAAAACATAAAAATAAAATACCTCTTAATTGGATACATCCATCAATAATGAACGAGGCCTCCTAATTTAGCTTCCTCAACCAAATGCATAGTTAAATGCATCATGATAGTAAAAAACAATGGAGGAAAGATCACCTCCATTGCACAAAGGGTCAATAAAAACCTCTCATGGAGGTTTTCAAGCTGAATTGGATGTATATATTTCTCACATAATTGCCTAAAAAATGTGCAGAATTGGTGTACAATAGCAGTAACGTTTTCATGTAATAATGTACGCAATGCCAATGGTAGTAACTGTTGTAACAAAATATGTGAATCAGGACTTTTTAATCCATGTAACTTACGATTCTTCAAGTCAAAACACCTCGAGATGTTACTCAAATACCCATCAGATACCTTCACATTCTTTAAAATTCAAAGTAATGTATCTTTATCCCTATTTTTCATTGAAAAAATTTCCGGAGCATACTTTTCATTCCCATCTGGCCAGAGATCATGTTTTATGTTCATTACTTGTAAGTCTTTGTGAGCATTAAGATGATCCTTCGACTTTCCATGATCATTAAGTAATGTGAAAATCAAATTTTCATAGTCATTATTCTCAATATTAATCACATCAATATTATTCCACAACAAATTAAATTCCCAATACAGAAGTTTGATGAATATACTTTTTTTCCTCCATTGTTGCATTCTGATTTCACTTGACGATGCACTTTGGACCCGTTTTCCGCTATCATTCAAATGATGAACCTTCCCAAATTCTGTTTCAACATTTTCAAGTGGTGTCAATATTTCAAAACTAGATAACAACTTTGGAGGTGGTCTACGATCAATGAAACCATTAAATTTTGATCTGTTTAGCTGAAATCTATGAGATGCATCAAGAAATCTTCGATGGCACAAGAAGCACCATTTTCTACTATGAGGTAGCCATTTGGGATCAAAATCAAAGTTACAAATGGGACAAGCCAAACCCATGTAATTTTTCCAACTAGATAAATTACCAAGCCCAGGGAAGTCACTAATGGTCCACATTAAAGCATCATGCATTTTGAACATTGTTTTAGAAGAAGCATCAAATGTCTCAACACCGTTGCTCCATAAATCCTTCAATTCATCAATCAAAGGCTACAAGTATACATCAATATCATTTCTAGTCATTTTTTTTCTAGGAATAATCATTGAAATGATAAAATATGTTTGTTACATACACATACACGGAGGCAGATTGTAAGGGATCAAAAAAACTAGCCAAATGCTATAACTGGTACTCAAAGTCCCAAATGGGTTGAATCTATTAGCATCCAATCCCAATCGAACATTCCTAGGATCATCAAAGAAATCTGGATGTAATGAATCAAACGTCTTCCATGATTGTGAATCTCGTGTATGTCTCATTAACCCATCATTTTTATTATCTACAGAATGTCACTTCATATGTTTGGAGGTTTTCGATGACATGAATAATCTTTGCAATAGAGGATTCAAAGGAAAGTAACGCAAAACATTTGCAGGTGTGTTCCTTTTCTTCTTCTCCATGAAATTGTGTTGATTCAGACTTCCAACATCACCCTTTGACTTCCATCTAGAAGAAGAACATTTTTTTGCAATTCTGTCTACTTCAATCCTCTCCCCAATAAAGCATACAATCATTGGGACACCCATGTATTTTTGTATAATTCAGACCAAGCCTGTTAACAACTTTTTTCATATCATAAAAAGACTCTGGGATTTTTGCTTCATAAAATTCATCACAAATCAATTCCAATATCATGGACATTTCTTTATTTGTAATTCCACATAGACATTTGATATGGTACAACTTCAGCAGAAAAGAAAGATTTGAATATTTCAAACACCCACTATACAACTCTTAATTTCCATTGTCAACTAAATAATGAAATTCATTTTCCTCAATGAAGTTTTCTCTTACATTTGGTTCCACAAAATCAAGTGGAGGATCTAATGATATGTTAAAATCTTGATCTAGTTGTGTTACAGTCTCAAAAACATCACTTGTCACGTTGCAATTTGTAGCACCCTCATCTGGATGTTCTGTTATGTTTTGATGTTGATAGTCGTGTCTTGCAGTGCCAAATGCATCATTTATGAGGTTTTTCATTTCATTTTCCATTGTCGATGAAGTTGGGACCTCATTTTGTGGATTAACATCAGTGCTCAATCTTTCTGTAACGTTCGATTCTCCATGCCAAATCCAACACAAATATTGACCAGGGAATTTCTTCATTATTAAATGTTCATAAAATTCATCTCTCTTCAAACATCTTCTAAATTTACATTTAGGACATTGAAATATTATTCTCACTTCAGCGGATCAATTAGAAATTGTAAAATATAAGAACTCCTTCAAACCCTTAATATATTGAGGTGTGTTCCTTGGTAATTTGATCCAGCTTTTATCCATGTATATCACAATGTGCCTACACAATATTAAAAAAATTTAAAACACATATTTACTACTAAATAGATAAAGATATTCATATATACGATAGTGTAAGATTATAGAAACATAATATAATAATGATGATCCATTGATCATAAAGTAGGAATAATATAATTGTACTTATTTGAGGAGAATATTCTCAAGTTTATGTGCTATGGTGTAGTGAAATACATACTTTTTTTGATGTGCTCAAACGAGGAACTGCACATGTTGGAGCTATATTAGATATTAGATTATTGGGATTAAGTATAGTAAGGTCATTATTGGGCCTATAATGTTTGACATGCACTTCCAAACTAGGCTTGGTGTATATTTTGTTCCAGTAGAGTAGTCCTGGAATGAACTCGGATTTGCGTGGATGTACTTTTGTGTTGCCTATGCACTTTTGATTGAGGTTTCTTGGTATCCATTTAATTTTTTACTACACCAGTAGAGACTAGATTCAATGCATGAACATAAGTATCATGATTCATCACCATTAAAAATTTTGACATAGTAAAGAGATATTATTATCCACTCATTTGTTAAATTCAATAAAAATTCTTATTTAATCAATTTAGTTCATTAGATCCAGTTGGATTTATTATTTTCCATTACAATTCTTAGATTTCCATCAAATTCTCCTCTGAGCATTAATCTAATCATCCCATAGTTTCCATTATCCCATAAACCAACATCAATACCCATCCCATGAGTTCAATGTCAATTACATTATCAATTTTATAATCATGGTATTCAGTGATCAATCATAAGCTACCATAATGTGATATAATCAATAGGGAATATAGAAACTACAACAAGTAGTTGGGAACCAAAACAATCATCCATTTGATAACAATAAATCAAATCATTCGACAATGAATAAGAAAGATGGGAATACCCATCTCTAAATTGAAACATAAACAACCCATCAAAAATCTTCACACAATAACCCAAAAAACATGATAACACAACTCTCAACCTGAGGCATCTATTCCTATTAACCATATGACAATAAATGGAAAAAAAGATCCCCTCTCTTAACAAACACCATCCCCCACTTTTTTCCATTAAAACCCCAGACATCAATCTTAAAATGCCTCTACCACCCTAGAGCACACATATATAAAATCAAAAGTATTTTTTATCATTGGAAACACAAGGGGAAAATATGTCCATAAAAAATGATAAAATCCTTTAGAAACCAAGAATAGACTCACCTAGCCCCAAATAATTATTTTCATAACCAACCTGATCATTACCAAATTGAATTAATAGATTCATTATGCATAGGTTTCAGCACTAGAAAACCTATAATCACCAGCTATCAAATCCAATAACCAAACATAAATATATTCAAGAAATATTTCAAATTCAACAGTTTTGATGGATGAATGGTAATCAATATCTCATGACACTTTCATTAATCAATTAATTATTACCCACATTATTTTCTTATCCAATTTCAATACTATAAACCACTATAAACAACAATAAAAATCATATAAAGTAGATAATACACTATTTTGAAAATTATAAGAGGCGTTATGAACAATGCATTAATACATATGACCACAACATCCATTAAAATTAATTATTGATTCTAGTTATTATATTTATTAGGATAATTTCACTATAAACCCAATGAAGTTACACCATTATACCTTAACATGAACACATAAAATGGAGAAGTAAAAAAATCCCCTACCTAGTGAATTTAAACTTTTTTTGAGAAATAATGGAATAGAAGGTATAGATTTCTAATCACATCTCCCAAAAGAAACTCATGATCATTGTAAACATCCCCCATGGATCCACCATCAAACACCAATAGAAACCCCATTGTGAAGAAGAAACAAACACCAAATCACTAACCGGTCACGGGGTCATTGGGAGAAGGGGGTCGCAGGGTCGCCGGGAGAAGGGAGGTCATAGGGTCACTAGGAGAAGGGGGGTCACGGGGTCGTGAGGTCATGGGGTCGCGGGGGGTCTCGGGGGAGAAGGGGGGTCGCTGAGAGAAGGTGGGTCTCCAGGAGAAGGGGGGGTCACTGGGAGAAAGGGGGTCGTCGGGAGAAGGGGGGTTGCGGGGGGTCACCGGGGGGGTCGTCGGGGGGTCATCGGGGGGGTGAGTCACTGGGGGGTCACCGGGAGAAGGGGGTCACGGGGAGTTTCTGGGAAAAGGGGGGTTTCGGGGTCATGGGGGTTTGGGGGGATAATGGGGGTCGGGGTCAGGGGGAAGGGTCAGAAGTGTAAAAAAAGAGATGGTTTCACAGCAGTTTATAATAAACCACCGCGAAACCATTTAAAAAAAGGTTTAGCGGCGGTTTTGTGAACCGCCGCTACAAAACCGCTGCTAAAGTCAATTTATTTTGTAGTGAGTAATGAAGGCATATTTTTAGGATATTCTATCTCTATTAAAGCCTATAGAGTGTTTAATAAAAGAATTCAATGTGTGGAAGAATCTTTCCATATCAAATTTGATGAAACATATCCACATGAGCCTAAAACCATTCTAAAGAACCTGTAGGTCGATGTATCAAATCTAGACATTAATTCAAAATCCTCAAACCATCCTGTAAAGGAATTTGTGAAAACTTCAAGTTCTGGAAATTCTTTATACTCAAGTCACAATGAACCTAAACTTGTTGATAAACCTGAAACCACTAGTCCTTCATTTTCTAGAGCTGTTAGAACTCTTAAGAATCATCCTTTAGATGTTGTTGTAGGAGACTTAGATAAAGGAACTCAAACTTGAGCTTCTCTTAGAAATCAAGTTCAACATCAAGTCTTGCTTTCACAACTTTAACCTAAAAACATTAATGATTCTATCAATGGTGAATTTTGGGTAATCTCTTTGCAAGAAGAAATTAATCAGTTTGAAAGGAACAAAGTTTGAAAACTTGTCAAAAGACCCAAGGACACATTCACCATAGGCACTGAATGAGTGTTTAGAAATAAGGTAGATGAAACTAGTAACATATTTAGAAACAAGGCTAGAATGGTTACACAAGTCTATAGTCAAGAAGAGGTAATTGACTATGAAGAGACCTCTGCACCAGTAGCTATACTTGAAGCTATCGGAATTCTTATTGCTTATGCTACACATCTAAATTTAAAACTATATCAAATGGATGTTAATATTGCATTCCTAAATGGTTATATAGATGAGGATGTATTTGTTGATAAACCCCCTAGTTTTACAAATCCTCATTTTCCAAATCATATTTTTAAATTACCAAAATCTTTATATGGTTTAAAACAAGATCCAAGAGCTTGGTATGATATGTTAAGTACTTTTCTTATTTCTGAAGGTTTTAAAAAAGGAATAGATGATCCTACCCTTTTTATAAAATGAATTTCCAATGATGTCTTAGTTGTTCAAATTTATGTAGATGAAATTATCTTTGGATCTTCAAGAAATTCTTTATGTATTGATTTTTCTAAAATGATACAAAATGAATTTAAAATGAGTTTAATGGGTGAACTAAAATTATTTCTTGGATTTATAATATTTCAAAATAATGATGGTATTATTTTAAATCAAAGTAAATACACTAGAGATATTCTAAAATGTTTTGGATTGGATATCACTAAAAGTAGTGACACTCCAATGAGTACCACTTGTAAGTTGGATCTTGATGAAGATGAAAAATCTATCAATCAAACCACTTATAGAGGAATTATTGGAAGTTTACTCTATTTAACTGCTAGTTGACCTGAGATTATGTTTAGTGTGTGAATGTGTGCTCATTTTCAAGAAAATCCTATGGAATCTCATTTAAATGTTGTTAATAGAATTTTCAAATATCTCAAGAATACACCCAATCTTGGATTGTTCTATCCTAGAGGACAATAATTTGAATTAGTTAGTTATTCTGATACTAAATTTGTTGGTTGTAAGTTAGATAGAAAAAACACCTCTAGAATATGTCACTTTTTAGGAAAGTCACTAGTATCATGGTGTAGTAAAAAACAAAACTATGTTACATTATCTACTGCAGAAGATAAATACATAGCTATTGGTAGTTATTGTGCTCAAATTTTGTGGATGAAACACACATTACTAGATTATGGATATCAATTTAGGCATGTACCTATAAATTGTGACAACACAGGTGCTATTAACATCTAGAAAAATCCTATTTCACACTCTAGGACAAAGAATATTGATGTAAGACATCACTTTTTGAGATATCATTATCAAAAAGGTGATATCACTTTGGAATTAATTGAAACCAAATATCAGATTGCTGATATGTTCACCAAACCATTAAATTATGAAATAATAAATTACATCATACATGAATTAGGTATGATAAAACTTAAGTAGTTATCTTACTGTTTCATATCTTATTGTTTCACACTTTACAGTTTCATAAATCACTATCTTGAGATTACTGTTCAACTTTAATAGTTTAATAATTTTTACTGTCTTAAGACTTATTGTTTCATGTTTACGGTCTCACAGTTAGTATTTCTTGGTTACTGTCTGACACTTACTATCTCAAACAATACAGTCACACAATCTAGAAATCACACTGTTACGGACTCACCGTGAATGCTTGTGACGGTCTCACCGTGAAGGCATGTTACTGTCTCACCGTGAGAGTCAGTTACTGTCTCACCATAAGAATGCTTTATAAGAATTATTTTTTATTTTATTTATAAATTAGAACATGTATCATGGTAATTACTTATTTTACCCTTTTACTTCCCCGTGCTTTTGCTTTTACGATGATTGGTATTCCTAAATGATAAAATAAAATAAGTTTCACTCGTTATTCACCTGAGATTTCTTCTATTCTCTCAAACCATAACCCTTCTTCAGCCTTTCAACCCTTCTCTCTCAAACCTTCAATACATGCCCAGGATGAATCGTCCTTCATCATTGAATCCGGAGAAACACAGTTCAATGAAGAAGAAGATCGCGCCTAAACTAGCACCTGAGGGTCCTCTGAATCCAAATCTGGTGAACCTAATAGTAGTACCTAAGAAAGAGATATTCCCTAAGTGGATTTTGTTGAGTAAGTCTCTGTTTTTGAAAGTTTTTAAAGAGACAAGTTGGTTAGATTGGTTTTCAAAGTAAGATATGCTTATCTACCCGAAGCTAGTGGCACAATTTTATCACTATGATCAATTTTCTTTTGATTCTGAAGATGGATATATTGTAAGAAGTTGGATAAATGGACAAAGATGAAAATTTTCTTTAAGGTTATGGGTTTCATGACTTAGGATACCTCATAAAAGCATTTGTGAGGACTATTAGAGAGGTCCTCCACCTCCTAGTGAATTCATTGTTTTGGAAAATGATTTAAGAAGTTTAATTGGAAATGGAACCAAGAGAAGATCCATCACTGTTGAGCTAGATGAAGAATATAGACTTATTTTTAAGTTCATTCAGAATTTTATTAGCCCCAGAAAGGGTGATTTCACTGTACTCAAATATCAAGATGTATTTCTGATACATCTCGTAAAAAATGTACATAAGATCAACCTTTGTAAGTATGTCATACACCATATGTGTGAGTTGATCAAAACCACCTCCAAGTCAACCTCGTTATTTTATTCTAGGCTTATTTCGGTTATGCTTCATGCCAAAGGCATGGTTGGACCAAATGAAGAAGTTATCATGAATTATGAGTTTTTTCTCTCAAAATTTATTATAAAGAGGATGAAAATAAATTGGAATACTTGGATAAAAGCATGGGTGGAATAAAATGATAGGATCTATGAAAAATTCAATCCAGTGGAACACCCTTAAAGACTAAAAGGTATTTCTGATCCTGATTTGGAGCCAGATGAAGTTGTTGAGTATTATGAAGAAGAAAAAGAAGAAGAGGTTTTTGTACCTCCCAGAGAAACTGTTCTTGATGAGGAAGATAGTACACCTGCTCCTCAAGTAGTAATTGATAAGGAAATACCTATTTCTAAAGATGTTGTTTTGGAAGAACAACCCAATTTTGAGGAAGAATTTTTTGATAAGGAAACCGAAAAGGATGTTGTGGAAGAACTTTTAGAAGAAGATATTCCTGTTATACAAGAGGCTACCCTTGAGGCACTCCCAGAGGAACAAGTTGTTCCTGAAGTTGTTATTTCTGCTGAAGAGAGGATGGAGCATTCCTCTCAATTGGCTCGAAAGGAAATGATTTAGTAAATAAGGGATGAATTCGTGGAAATAGATCAAGGACATAAACCTCTCAGTCCTGAGAAGGATGCACATGTTGAGGGGGAGAAACCCCCCATTCTGGAATTTGTTGAAGTGCCAAATCCGATTGATCCAAACTTAGTGGACACATGGTATAAATTCCCCAGTTATTTTGATGTGAATGACTCATAGGAAGTCTCAGTCAAAGGTCTTGACTTGTCTAATATGTTTCATTTGAAACCAGCAATTTCTTCTGAAGATATTCCTACTAAATAACTTGAGCCTATCTCAGTTTCTATCTCCAAGCCTTTACAAGAACCTTCTGTCTTGGTGAAAAAGGATGACCTAAAAGAATTTGGAGCTACCCTTTTGGCTGGGGTTGAAAAGATCCTAAATACCCAACCATATCCTCTACCAAATTTGAGTGAAAGAGATGCTTTACTATTGCTGGAGAAAATTATTCAGCAGATTCAACCCAAGATGCTCCATGAGATTCAAGAAACAATGATTGAAAATAAAAATCTTATTGATGAAGTAAAGTATCTAAGAGGCATGGTTAAAGAAATACATAAAGTGTTGAACTCGAGATCAGATCCTGCTTCTCATCCTGTTGAGACTATTGTTACTCAAACTCCACAGGAGGTATCTGTTGGGCAAAAATCCCTCAAGGTATCATTGAAGCATTTTTGAGGTGATTGTGTTTGTTGACAACGCAGACATCTATGTTGTGTTTGTTGACAAAGCAATCCATGGATAATTGTCGAGTTCCCGAGAATTTGTTGAGATTCCATGTTGACAAAGAACTATGACAAAGGAAAGGACGATCTGGAGGCGGTACAAAAGAGCAGTACAAGGTGGCGCCGTTTCCCAGTGTTTGCCAAATTTTTGGGCCTGAAAATCGCCAATGGAAAATGGAGTGATATGTTGTTGGCGAAGGTTGAGGAGAGAGAAATGAAGGAGGTGTGTGGAAAAATCAATTGTGGCGCGCAACACTAGCGGGTTGCGCGAAATCTTGAAGTGTGGCGCGCAAAACAGCGGGTTGCGCGAAATTGTATTTCGCGCAAAAGATGTTTCAAGGCCGAAAGCTTGAAAATCGGTAAAGGCATGAGGCGCGCGCAATTTTGGAGGCGTGCGCGGAAAATTAAAGTGGCGCGCGAAATAGGGGATGAAGTATTTCGCGCAAGAGGTGTTACGAGGTCCGAAGCTCGTAAAATGGCAAAGGCATGAGGTGCGCGAAATTATGGAGCAGTGCGCGGAAAATGTTTGTGCGCGGAAGATCAAAGCGGATTACGCGCTCAAGGAGGGTTTTTCGCGCGGGGTCGATTTTGCCTATAAATATGAAGTGACCCTCCTCCATTAAGAAGAGTTCAAGACATAGAAAATACCCGAGCTCTGGTTCGCGAAATTGAAGTTAGAAAGGGTGTTGCGCGTAAACTTAAAGTTTGCGCGTAAAGTCAGATTGCGCGAAAAGTGGATTTCGCCCAAAAGTAGTGAATTGCGCGCAAGGCAGTTTCGAGGCTGCGCGTAATATTTGGAGGTTGCGCGAAAAAGGAATTTCGCACAAATCATAGAAATTGCGCGCAAGGCACCGTAAGGGTTGCGCGTAAAAATTGAGGTTGCCTGGTACATCCGGTGCAAAGTGAGATTCATCTGCGGGTGAAAGTTGGACTTCAACAGAGCATCTACACACAGAGGAAGATGCATTCCTTCATGAAAATGAAGAGACCTACAGGTCTATAAACTGTGAGTGAATCCCTTCCAAGAGCAGTGAGCTTAGGAAGAGGAAGAAGGTGATCCTCTCCACCGGCAGTGAGCCAGAGAGAGAGAAACAGGGAGTGACCCTTGGGAAAGCAGTGAGCTGACCCTAAACATTGTATAGGCAGTGAGCCTGGGCATAGAAGTGATCTATCCCGAACATTGTAATCCACAGCTAGTGAAGTTTAGTGGACTTGGTATGACCGGAAACCTGTCGGCGTATGCTCCTTGGACGTAGCCCTTAGCGGTGAACCAAGTAAAATTGTTGTGTCCTGTGCTTGCTTTACATTCTGTTTATATTGTGCAGCAGGAAAGAGAGAGAAGAGTGTTTTTCTTAACAGCGAAACAAGATCAGAACGGGCTTTAATTTTTAATTAGTCATACCCCGATTCACCCCCCCCCCCCCTCAGGGTATTCAGCCTAGTGGACCTAACAAGTGGTATCAGAGCGAAAGGTTAATAGTTGATCTTCTCTCAATGGAGGTCACTAATCATAGAGGGATTCCGATCTTCGACGGATGTAATTTTCAGATATGGAAGAATCGAATGCAACACTATTTCCGATCTCTGGGAATGGATGTGTTTTCAGCAGCTATGCATGGTATCACAGCTGATATTACTAGTGGTGCATTATCAGAAGCTGAGCACAAAGAGTTGGATGCTGACTCCAAAGCAATAAACGCCTTAGGGGGAGCCCTCTCTAATCCCATTTATACAAAGGTGATGTCATGCAAAACGTCACATGCCATGTGGGAAAAACTTTTGAATATTTATGAAGGGGATACAAAAGTCAGAGAGGCAAAGCTGCAAGTGTTGTGGAACAAGTATGAAGATCTCAAAATGAACCCGAATGAGTCTGTTGATGCATTCTTTGACAGGGTAAATGCTGTGGTAGAAGACATGCGGGGTCTTGGAGAAATTATCGAAGACATTAAAATCGTAAAGCGTATCTTGAGAAAGCTTCCACCTCGGTTCAATCCGAAAGTTTCTGTGTTGGAAGATAAAGATCCGAAAGAGCTAACATTGGATAACCTACACAGCACTCTTGTTGCATATGAAATGAGAAATGATGACAACGAAGCTGTGGAAAAGGGGAAATCCAAAGAGGTGGCATTTAAGGCCATGAAGAGGCTCACTATTGAAGATTCTCAGGAGGAAGAAGAGTCAGATGAGGTGATGTCGTTCCTTTCTTCAAATCTGCAAAGAGGAAAAGGAAAGTTTAAAGGGAAACTTCCACTAGCATGCTTCCGATGCGGAAAGGTTGGTCATCTTGCTGCAAGATGCCCCAAAAAGTTTCAAGAAGAAAGCGATGAAGATGAAGTTGAGATTCCCATGAAAAAATCTTCAGCCTATGTGAAAGGGAAGAAGCAGTTCAAGAGAAATTTCTTTAAGAAGAAGAATCTTCTTTCCCAAGAAATTGACAGTTCAGCTGAGTCTGAGGGTGAAGAAGCTGAAGAGATAGAAAACTGTAGAGATCGTGGTCAAAATGCGATGGTGGCTATTGCTAGTAGTGCTCTTGACAAGAAAGAAACTGAAACTGATGAAGAAGAAGAAGAAATTGAAGGGAGAGTTGACATGGAAGCTGAATTAGAAGCAGCTCTTGAAGAGATAGATGTTTGGCAAGCAAAAATAAAGAAATCCAATAAGATAGTACGTGATGCCAAACTCTACATACAACAACAAGAAGAAGAGAAGTCTGAGCTTGAGAAAGAAATTGAAAATCTTAAGTCTTCCAGGCTAGAGCGCACAGAAAAGGTTGATGAGCATAAGCTCGAGATTGAAGAGCAGAAAAGGGAGATCGATTGCTTGAGTCGAAAAGTGAAAGATCACGTCAAGCGTATTGAAGAGCTTGAAGAGGAAGTTGTCGGTCTGCGGAGAAAAGTTAAAGACCAGGAAAAACCTTTGAATCCCAACACATTCTTGGGAAATCAGGTCGTTACGAAGATGGAAAAGAAGAAAGAAGAGCCTAGTAGTTCAGCAGGAAAGAAGCAGCAATTGAACTCAGATGTTAAGGCTGATTCATGGCTTATTCAGAAACAAAAATCTACGGCAGTTGAAGTTAGACCGCAAGCACCTATCCCGAGATTGAAAATGGATTTGAGCACAAAGCAGAATCAGAATACTCAGAGATCCAAAGGGGAAACTCGTAGTGCTGAAGTAACACGAAGGAATGCACCTTATATCAGGTGTTATTGTTGTGGAAAGATGGGACATTCATAGTATGTGTGTTCCATAGCCAAAAGATATCGAAGGGAACAAGAACAGAGATGGCAGCCAAACAGAGAACGGTTTTCCAGAACTTTTTTTGAAGGACACTGTTTTTGGTGTGGAGGATTTGGACACATGGCTAGGTACTGCACTCCGACCATTCAGAAAAATGTGCCAAAGCAGAATCAAAATGATCGCAAGCAGTAGATCAGTAAACCGACAAGTGAGTTAAAAGTTCAGAATAGATTTGAAGTTTTGCAAGATGAAGCTGGTCCATCATACTCTGAGAAAGAACAGAAGCCTCAATCCATGCCGAGTATGAAAGAAAAAGTATGGACTAGGAAGAAGAAAATTGAGAAGGCCGTAGTTGCTGAAATTTCCCTTAAAGCATCAGATCGTTCTGGTGTTTGGATCCTTGACAGTGGTTGCACATCCCACATGACGGGTAATAAGGATCTGATTACAGGAATAAAATATGACAAAGAAGGAGTTGTCAAGTTTGGAAATGATGAAGGCCTGAAGATTGTTGGCTCAGGAAAAGCCAAGTTTGGGGGCAAAGAAATGAGACATGCTGATGTCTTGGTGGTAGAGGGTCTCAGTCATAATTTGCTTAGCGTCAGTCAACTATGTGACTCTGGGCACTCTATACTATTTACCAAGAGGATGGGTATTGTTAAAGGAAAAGATGGAATAGTCATTCTTCAGGGAAAACGAACAAAGGGGAATCTTTACCTGGTAGGTGGGGAAGAAGATTCATGCCTTTTATCCAGAGAAGAAGAAAATCAGCTGTGGCATAAGCGACTTGGTCATCTATGTCAACCATCTATGGAAGATCTGGTAAAGTGTGATGCTGCTAGAGACCTTCCCAAACTATCACGTGATCTCACTCATACGTGTGATGCTTGTCAACAAGGGAAGATCATCAGGAAGACATACAGGCCAAAGGAACAAAAAGCAACTCGAGTGCTCGAATTGGTGCATGCTGATGTATGTGGACCTATCTCACCACGAGCTATAGATGGGCAAAGGTACTATGTTCTTTTCATTGATGACTATAGCAGAATGGCCTGGGTATTCATCATAACCCATAAGACAGAGGTGTTCAGTTGCATAAAGCAGTACAGGAGGGAATCAGAAAAGATGCTTGGGCAGAAAATTCTGAAGTTTCGTACTGATAACAGTACGGAATTTACAAACAGTCAGGTTGAAAACTATCTCGAGAAACATGGGATAAGGCATCAAGTTTCATCAGTAAGAACTCCCCAACAGAATGGAGTAGTTGAAAGGAGAAATCGGATCATCAACAACATGGCCAGAACAATGCTTATTGATAAGGACCTTCCAGAGAAATTTTGGAAGGAAGCAGTTTTGACGTCGGTCTATGTTTCAAACAGGTCCCTGTTATGTCCGAAGCAAGGGAAGACTCCGTATGAACTGTGGTACGGAAAGAAGCCAACGTTGAAGTACTTTCGAATATTTGGAAGTAAGTGTTTCATTCTCAACAAAGAACATCATAGGAAGTTTGAGGCACAAGGAGATGAAGGAATATTCCTCGGCTATTCCGGGGAAAGCAAAGCGTATAAGTGTTTCAACAAAAGGCTGGGAAAAATCATTGAAAGCAATGATGTCACTATAGTAGAAAATGAGCAGAATACTCAACGATCCAGTGAACAGTTCCTGGATGAAAGTGATGATGAGGTAAGCAACCCAGGGGGAGCAGAAGTGGTAGAAGATGACTCTGAAGAAGATACTGATGATGAAGAGGAAAGTGTCAAGTCGGTGTCTGTGAGAAAGCCAAAGAGACGAGCTGAAATTGATAGGCAGAATATCATTGGTGATCAAACAGCTCCAGTTCAGACTCGAAGAATGAAATCATCACAGCAAGCATCGTTTTTGTCTCAAGTGGAGCCGAAATGTTTTTCTGATGCAGCTGAAGATGAAAACTGGGTTCAGGCCATGAACGAAGAGCTTGATCAAATTGAGAAGAACCAGACTTGGGAGATTGTTTCGAGGCCAGCAGACAAGAATGTCATTGGGACCAAATGGGTCTATCGCAATAAGATGAATGAAGATGGCACAGTAATTCGGAACAAAGCACGTCTAGTGTGCAAGGGGTACTCCCAGATCGAGGGAATTGATGTTGATGAGACATTTGCACCGGTTGCAAGGATGGAGACAATAAGATTATTCCTAGCCATCGCAGTGCAAAGGAAGTTCAAAGTGTTCCAGATGGATGTCAAATCTGCATTCTTGAATGATATTCTGGAAGAGGAGGTGTATATTGAGCAGCCAGATGGTTTTCTCATTCATGAGGATGAGAACAAAGTTTGCAGGCTGAAGAAGGCATTGTATGGGCTGAAACAAGCACCAAGGGCATGGTACTCAAGGCTTGATCAGTACTTGAAGAAGCTTGGTTTTCAGCGTGGAGGAGTTGATTACAATCTCTATTTCAGTAATGACAGTAATCAAAGGATGATGGTGTTGGTTTATGTCGATGACATAATATTTGGTGGATCAGATGAAGCTCAGTGCAGACAGTTTTCCGAATTCATGAAAAATGAGTTTGAAATGTCAATGATTGGAGAGCTAACGTTTTTCCTTGGTCTACAGGTAACACAAGGAAGGAATGGAACATTCATTTCTCAATCTAAATATGCCAAGGAGGTCCTGAGAAGGTTTGGAATGGAAAATTCCAAGGAGATGAAGACTCCGGTGGCTACCCGGATGAAATTATCAAAAGATGAGGATGACAAGGCAGTTAATATCACAGAATACAGGAAAATCATTGGAAGTCTGTTGTACTTAACCGCAACAAGGCCTGATATTGTTTTCGCCACATGCCAAGCAGCGAGATATCAGAGTAATCCCAAGGAAAGTCACATGCTCGCAGTGAAAAGAATACTTCGGTATATTAAGGGCACGGTGGACTTCGGCTTGACATACAATGACAAATCTCAGACAGAGTTATTGGGGTACACTGATGCAGACTGGGCCGGTTCAGCGGATGATATAAAATCAACGTCAGGTGGTGCATTCTATCTTGGTGGGTTGTGTATTTCTTGGCTAAGTAAGAAGCAAGATTGCATTTCATTGAGCACCGCAGAAGCTGAGTATATTGCGGCCACTCAAGCATGCACACAGTTATTGTGGATGAAACAGCAGCTTGAAGATATGGGAGTTGAAGTGAAGTCTCCGATCGGAATCCAGTGTGATAACTCAAGTGCTATCAATCTCAGCAAAAATCCCGTCCATCACTCAAGGACAAAGCACATTGAGATCAAGTATCATTTCATCAAGGAGAAGGTTGAGCAGGGAATCGTGAAGTTGGAGTACGTGCCTACAGAGCTACAGGTTGCAGACATTCTGACAAAGGCCTTACCCAAGGAAGCTTTTGAGAGGCATCGACTGGCTCTGGGAGTTCAGTCGATTCCCCGCACTTGAAATAGTGTGGATGTGGGACCCCAACACCCCCTCTCCCCGAGGTATGGTGTGTTTTTCCCTAATGTGATGATATGTGTTCTCTACTATGTTACAGACTACAAAGGCGTGACCTTTGGGTTCGTTGACAAAGGGGGAGAAAAGTGCTTGAAAAGTGCTTGACAAAGGGGGAGAAAAGTGTTTGTTCAAGGGAGAAAATAGTGCGGAGATTTGATAAATCATAATTGTTACGGGGAGAAGCTGACAGGTGGAGCAGCCAGAAAGGGGGAGCAATGAGAAAGGGGGAGTATGAAATCTGACGATGCTAGACATGATCGATCAAATCATAGAAATCACGACAGCTGAGGATCGTGATAAAAGCAGAACAGTGGTGTTGGAATGGTGTGAGACGGTGTCCAGCTATCAACAATTGGTATCAACTTAAGAATTCACCAATTGGTATCAGTGTGGTTCAACAACTGGTTTTATTTTAAGAATTGGTATCAGGGTGGAATCAACAATTGGGGTCTGACATGAAGTGATTCATTGATGAACTTTTCATACTACTCTTGTTTCTCACGCCGAGCATTGCTCATGTGGGATTAGAGTACGTGTTAAGTGAATCCTTGAACTCTATCATAATCGCAAGAGGCGAATGGTGGTAGCAGTTGGAAGAAGACTCAGTGAGGTATCAAAGTGCAGAAAATATTTCTGAGCAGAGTTGTGAAGAGTTGTCAACAAACCCAAAGGGGGAGATTGTTGGGCAAAAATCCCTCAAGGTATCATTGAAGCATTTTTGAGGTGATTGTGTTTGTTGACAACACAGACATCTATGTTGTGTTTGTTGACAAAGCAATCCATGGATAATTGTCGAGTTCCCGAGAATTTGTTGAGATTCCATGTTGACAAAGAACTATGACAAAGGAAAGGACGATCTGGAGGCGGTACAAAAGAGCAGTACAAGGTGGCGCCGTTTCCCAGTGTTTGCCAAATTTTTGGGCCTGAAAATCGCCAATGGAAAATGGAGTGATATGTTGTTGGCGAAGGTTGAGGAGAGAGAAATGAAGGAGGTGTGCGGAAAAATCAAGCGTGGCGCGCAACACTAGCGGGTTGCGCGAAATCTTGAAGTGTGGCGTGCAAAACAGCGGGTTGCGCGAAATTGTATTTCGCGCAAAAGATGTTTCAAGGCCGAAAGCTTGAAAATCGGTAAAGGCATGAGGCGCGCGCAATTTTGGAGGCGTGCGCGAAAAATTGAAGTGGCGCGCGAAATAGCGGATGAATTATTTCGCGCAAGAGGTGTTACGAGGTCCGAAGCTCGTAAAATGGAAAAGGCATGAGGTGCGCGAAATTATGGAGCAGTGCGCGGAAAATGTTTGTGCGCGGAAGATCAAAGCAGATTACGCGCTCAAGGAGGGTTTTTCGCGCGGGGTCGATTTTGCCTATAAATATGAAGTGACCCTCCTCCATTAAGAAGAGTTCAAGACATAGAAAATACCCGAGCTCTGGTTCGCGAAATTGAAGTTAGAAAGGGTGTTGCGCGTAAACTAAAAGTTTGCGCGTAAAGTCAGATTGCGCGAAAAGTGGATTTCGCCCAAAATTAGTGAATTGCGCGTAAGGCAGTTTCGAGGCTGCGCGTAATATTTGGAGGTTGCGCGAAAAAGGAATTTCGCGCAAATCATAGAAATTGCGCGCAAGGCACCGTAAGGGTTGCGCGTAAAAATTGAGGTTGCCCGGTACATCCGGTGCAAAGTGAGATTCATCTGCGGGTGAAAGTTGGACTTCAACAGAGCATCTACACACAGAGGAAGATGCATTCCTTCATGAAAATGAAGAGACCTACAGGTCTATAAACTGTGAGTGAATCCCTTCCAAGAGCAGTGAGCTTAGGAAGAGGAAGAAGGTGATCCTCTCCACCGGCAGTGAGCCAGAGAGAGAGAAACAGGGAGTGACCCTTGGGAAAGCAGTGAGCTGACCCTAAACATTGTATAGGCAGTGAGCCTGGGCATAGAAGTGATCTATCCCGAACATTGTAATCCACAGCTAGTGAAGTTTAGTGGACTTGGTACGACCGGCAACCTGTCGGCGTATGCTCCTTGGACGTAGCCCTTAGCGGTGAACCAAGTAAAATTGTTGTGTCCTGTGCTTGCTTTACATTCTGTTTATATTGTGCAGCAGGAAAGAGAGAGAAGAGTGTTTTGCTTAACAGCGAAACAAGATCAGAACGGGCTTTAATTTTTAATTAGTCATACCCTGATTCACCCCCCCTCTCAGGGTATTCATCCTAGTGGACCTAGCAGTATCTTCCCCGATTCAACCTCATTTAACCTCTTTAGCTGAAAAAGTGGCTGAAAGAAAAATCATAGATTGTTCAAGAGATGTGTGAACTTTTTATTGGACTTAATAAGTTAACTGATGAGTATAAGGGGTGCCTTTAGAAAGTGCTCAATCAATTGAAATCTCTTACCTTGGTTGTCACTACTCTTAATGCCTCTGGTAAATCAACTTAATATTCCATAGACAATGATCTGTTTCGAACAGTGGTCAAAGAGGAACTTCAAGCTGTGCTTAGTGGTTTTAATAAAGAATCTATATCTAAAGTTCTCAAGAACAATGAAAGATTTCTTGATTGGGTCATAATCCATTCCAATATTTCTAATGATGCTCAACAAGAAATTTCCAAGAAATTGGACTTCTATCTCAATCGGATCTTCTCTAAGACTGACATGACAAATCACTTTAAGTACCTTGTGAAAAATCTGAGGATTCCTCCTGTTACTCAACCTTTCAAGACTCAAGTTCAAAAGATCATAGACTTCACTCATCTATTAGACAATTTTATGGAGAACAAGGATGACTTTTGAAAAATCTATGCAGTATGGTGGAGAGATCATTGCTGATTTTATCAATATTTTAAGGCCTTCTCTTCATGTACAGAGTACTTCCAATGTTGCTCCTGTAGATGCACCACTGAGATCTGGTTTTCCTACCTTCACCTATACCCTAACCTCTACTTCTATGTCTGTCAGTCAGGCCCTGAGTCAAATCAGGCCTGTAATCCTTGATCAACAGTTTCCTCAATCTTCTACTACACCTACCTTGGCCCCTTATATCTTTGAAGGTCTTCCTTTACCTTCTCTGTCAACCAGATCACTCCCTTCTTCTACTTCAACATTTTCTCCTATGGCTTCTTCTTCTTATGCTAAGGGAAAAGAGAAGACCAACCAGTGATGAAGAACAGTGCCTACTCTCTTTTTATAGGGATGCTTTTTTTGAATTGTGTTACTTTCTATTTGTACTGAAACTCTTTTTCTCTAATACATTGTGCCCTTTTATTGTCTATTTCTTATTCATTTTTTTGATAATCCCAAAAGGGGGAGAAATATGAACCCTAGTTTAATGTACATTGTACATATATGCACTCTATATACACATGATTTTTTATCATAAAAAAGGGGGAGATTATTGGACTCCTCATGTATTAATCATGTTTTAATGATCACAAATTCTATTCAGTCTATAAACCTTGTTAATCCCATGAAATCTATATCACATCATGTGTAAAGTTGTTTAATATTTGGCTAAGTCTGAGACATAGTGATTCTACCGCCGGTTATGTTTTTCTGGTACAGGACCCAGACACTGTGACCAGACACCATGACCAGACACTGTGACTAGCCACCATGACCAGACACCGTGACCAGACACCGTGACTAGACACCATGACCCAGATACCGTGACCAGACACCATGACCATCCAGACACCGTGAACATGAGACACCACTTCAAAAAGACACTGGTTTATGGAGACACCATTTACAGACAAACTATGATATTGTTTCTTAATCTGTTTTTTTGTTTTCCAATTTAATCTCTAATGGTCATATTTGAAGATTTTAAATGCACTGACATAATTAATGTTTCTTTATAGACATTTCACCTGACAGTAAGAGGTATGAGGTACAAAATACATGCAATTTGTCAGCTCCAACACATGAACTCCAAGAATAAAAGAGAAGTGTGACCCAGAAACAAAATACAGTGGAATAATGTGAAGCAAGTGTGTGAGCACGACAATGAATAAAACACTTAGAGAATTTTTGAAAATATAATTGACACATGAAACTCGACACTGCTAAATAATGCACAAAGCATACAAGAAATCCCAAAGTCAAGGACATCTTTGTGCTGTCAAACACCACGAAGAACACACGCTAGATCTAGCTGACTTGCGACACTCTGTTTTCCATATGAGGACTCTATTTATGCATCTACTTCATCCCATAAGTCGAGAGCTGCATAGACAACCACTCAGAGCACTTCTAAACTTATCTCATAATTTCTTCTCTATTATGTATCATTTTATTAACATTAGAGAAATATGGGTATCTGTATAAAAACACACTATGTCTCCTGCATTAAACTGAAGGATACAAGATATTATTTCTCAAACGTCTTTTTACACTTGTGTATACCCATGGATAAGTGTGGAAGAGGTCCTATGTGGCCTGGTAGTTTGTACCCATAAAGAACTGTGGAAGAGGTCATTTGACTTGGACAGTCTTGTATACTATTGTTAACCCCGATCCATGGTGTGGATCAAGTTTATTTATATAAAATTCTTAGTGGCAGGTGATCACCAAGTGGAGTGGATTATGTCTCATCCTGAGACTGAACCACTTTTTTTATATATGTTGTGCTGCTTAATTTAGTTTTCTCTATTTTACTACTTTAACTGTGTAATTTAGAAATCACTAAATTTACTTTGATAGTTAATCTTGGAAATAAGTTATAATTGTCTTGTTTTATTATAATAGCTTAAAAATTAATATTAATAACTACTATTAACATTAATGAGAATTAATCAATCTTCTAAGAAGTTATTTAAACAGTTAAACTTTCATAACAGTATAACCTTGATTAACTGGGCCGTATTTAACTGTATTGTGGGAAACCTTTTAGGAATATTATTTAAACAGAAATTTTGAATAGATACTCAATTCACCCCCCCCCCCTCTTGAGTACACTACTCTGACCAACACTACTACTAGAATAATAGGCTTTGTGGCTGGGGAAAAGGGTGACTGACATCGGTAGTTGCTAATACCAAAATAAAATGTGTGAGATTTCCCCACCCCCTCCCCCGCCATTGCCTTCCCCAATCACCATTGCAACTTCCGTCGATACCCCTACCACCCCTTGTTGTCACCCTACCACCCTCAGTCACCCCTTTCACCACCCCATGTTGTCACCCATTTCACTTTCCACACTCGTTGTTGAACCAATCAGCCCCCTGATGTTCAACTGCCTGCCCTAAACCCCTCAATGTCGTGACTGCGCCTCCCTTCGACTGCTGCAGATTGACCATGGTCGGCGGCCACATCTTATGTCTATCTCACCCCAGCCATATGTCCCCCCACATCCTAAATTGAACCCAGTGCACCGTTGACAGAAAAAAATGGATGAAATTTTTAGAGGTCGTCAAGGGCGGCCGTTTTTTGGAAACACCGACCGAGCAACCACGACCATCGGAATCGGGCACATTGTGGTCTCTAAAGGACTTTAGAAACCACTTTTGGTGGTCACTAAAGGCTATATTTCTTGTATTGTTCCTAAAAGTTAAAAATGACATATGGACCATTGTACTAATGTATCAAAACAACTTGAATGCATTTTCTCAGGTTTGAGTATATCAGTTGTGATTTTTTTACTAAAATGTCATTTTAAACTGAAAACACACACATTGAGTCATAACGGTCACATCATTTGTTGGTTTGACATGAGATTGATTCCTACACATAAAAAATTACTTATCAATTGTTTTACTAAATTATCAAGACAATTAGATAACATTTTATTGGTTTTTAGTGAATGATAATTGTTTTGAACTAAATTGCTGATTTTAAACTAATAACAAATGCTTTGAGTCATATCAAACACACTATGTATCAGATTTATGTACAACTGATTCCTAAATGTCATAAATAACTTATGGATCATTATCCTAAAGTATCAAAGCAATAAGAATGTGTTTTCTCAGTTTTGAGTATGTGACTTGTTTTTTCAACTAAAATATTAATTTTAAACTAAAAAACATGAACTTTGAGTCATACCAGACACACTGTGCATCAAATTGATGTGCAGATGATTTTTACTCATCCCAAATGACTTAAGGATCATTTTACAAAAATATAAAAACAATAATAATGTGTTTTATTCATTTTGAGTATGTCAAATTTCATTTTTACTAAAATGAAAATTTTAAATAAAAGGACACACTTGCACACATACCAGACACACCATGCATCAGATTGAGGTGAGTCTAATTCCTACACATCAAAAATGACTTACGGATCATTTTAATAATGTATCAAAACAATTTAAAATAATTTTCTCAATTTTGAGTATGTCACTTTTGTTTTTTACTAAAATTTCATTTTAAACTGAAAACACACACTTTGAGTCATACCAGTCACATCGTGTATTAGTTTTATGTGAGACTGACTCCTACACATCACAAATGACTTATGAATAATTGTATTAAATTATCAATATAATTCAAGCATGTTTTCACATTTTTTAGTGAGTTACAAATGTTTCGAACTAAAATGTCAATTTTAAATTGATAACAAACACTTGAGTCATACTGAGAACACCGTGTATCAGACTAAGGTGTGGTTGATTACTACACATAAAAAATGACATATGGATCATTTTACTAAACGATTAAAATAATCCAAATTCACTTTTTTTTTTGAGTATGTCAGTTGTGTTTTTTACTAAAATGTCATTTTAATATGTAAACACGCACTTTGAGTCATACCGGTCACATCGTGTGTCAGTTTGGAGTGATATTGATTCTTACATGTCACAAATGAACTATGAATCATTTTACTAAATTATTAAAAAGATCAGAGTTCATTTTCTTGATTTTTAGTGAGTGACACATGTTTTGAACTAAAATTTCAATTTTAATCTGATAACGAAAACTTTGAGTCATACCGCGAACACCGTGTATCATACTGAGATACGACTAATTCCGACACATTAAAAATGACTTATGGATCTTTTTCATAAAGTGTCAAAATAATCCAAATGTGTTTTCTTTATTTTGAGTTTTTGAAATTTGTTTTGAATTAAAATTTCAAATTTAAACTGAAAACACACACTTTGAGTTATACCTGACACATCGCTCATCAGAATGAGGATCAACTAATTCCTAATCATAAAAAATGACCTATAGATCATTGTCTAAAATTATCAAAACAATTTGAATTTGTTTTGTTCATTTCAAGTATGTCACTTGACCTTTTTACTAAAATGTCAATTTAAAATAAAAAGACACAGTTGGAGTCATACAAGATACACCATGCGTTAGATTAATGTGAAGCTGATTCCTACATATCAAAAATGAATTATGGATTGTTTTAATAATGTATAAAAATAATCTGAATGATTTTTCCCAGTTTTCTGCATGTTACTTTTTTTTACTTAAATGTCATTTTAAATTAAAAACACTCACTTTGAGTCAAAATGGTCTCATCATGTATCAGTTTGATGTGAGACTAATTATTATGAATCACAAAGGAATTATAAATAATTTTATAAAATTATAAAGACAATCCAAGAGCTTTTTCTCTATTTTTAGTGAGTGACACATGTTTTGAACTAAAATGTCAATTTTAAACTGATAACAGACACTTTGAATCATAACAAACACACCGTGTATCAGATTGAGGTGTTGATGATTTATACACATAAAAAATGACATATGTATCATTCTACTAAAGTATCAAAATAATCATAATGTGTTTTCTCAGTTTTGAGTATGTCACTTGTGTTTTTTACTGAAATTTCATTTTAAACTAAAAACATGCACTTTGAGTCATTTTGGATACATCATGTGTTGGTTTGATGTGAGACAGATTCCTATATGTCACAAATGACTTATAAAATGTTTTACTAAATCATAAATACAATATGAGTGTGTTTTCCTAGTTTTCAGTGAGTGACACATTTTGATCTAAAATTTCAATTTTAAACTCATAACGGGCCCTTTGAGTCATATCGGGCATGCCATGTATCATATTGAGGTGTAGATAATTCTTAGACATCAAAAATTACATATGGATCACTATCATAAAGTATCAAAACAATATAAATGTGTTTTCTTCGTTTTGAGTTTGTCACTTATCTTTTTACTAAAATGTAAATTTTAAATAAAAAAGATATACTTGGAGTCATACTGATCACACCGTTCATTAGATTGAGTTGTGATTGATTACTATATGTTAAAAATTACTTATGGGTCATTTTATTAATGTATCAAAACAATATGAATGTGTTTACTCAGTTCTGAGTATGTCACTTTTGTTTTTTACTAAAATTTCATCTCAAACTGAAAACACACACTTTGAGTCATACCAGCCACATCATATTTCAGTTTGATGTGAGAATGATTCCAACACATCACAAATTACTTTTGAATTTATTTCATAAAGTACTAAGAAAATTCAACCATGATTTCTCATTTTTCAATGGGTGACAAACGTTTTGAATAAAAATGTCAATTTTAAACTAATAACAGACACTTTGAGTCATACAAGGAACACCATGTATCAGATTGAGGTGTGGTTGATAACTATACATCATAAACAAATTATGGATCGTTTTCTTAAAGTATAAAAATAATATGAATGTGTTTTATCAGTTTTGAGTATTTCACTTGTCATTTTTACTTAAATGTCAATTTTAAATAAAAAGACACACTTTGAGTCATATCGATCACACTATGTGTTAGATTGAGGTGAGGATGATGCCTACACATCAAAAATGACTTATGGATAATTTTTATATAAGTATAAAAACAATATGAATTTGTTTTCTTGGTTTTGAGTATGTCACTTGTGATTTTTACTAAAATGTCATTTTAAATTGAAAACAAACACTCAAGAGTCATAGCGGTCACAGTGTGAATTGGATTGACATGAGGATGATTAATACACACCACAAATGAATAAGGATCATATTTCTAAAGTGTCAACACAATCTAAATGTGTTTCCTCAGTTATGAGTATGTCACTTTTATTTTTTACTAAATTATCAATTTAAACTAAAAACTTGCACTTTGAGTCATACCGATCACATTGTGTGTCAGTTTGAATTGAGACTGATTCTTACACCTAAAAAATGACATATGAATCATTGTCCTAAATTATCAAGACAATCTGAGCATGTTTTCACAATTTTCAGTGAGTGAAACACATTTTTTACTAAAATATCAATTTTAAACTTATAATGGGCACTTTGAGTCACACCGGGAACACCGTGTATCAAATTGAGGTGCGGCTGATTACTACACATCAAAAATTACTTATGGACCATTTCCATGAAGTATCGAAACAATCAAAATTCATTTGATCATTTTTGGGTATGTGACATGTGTTTTCAAATAAAATGTCAATTTTAAAGTAAGAACACAAACTTTGAGTCATGCTGGACACACTATGTATTATATTGAAGTTTGGTTGATTCCTACATGTCAAAAATGACTTATGGATAATTTTCCTAATGTATTAAATATAATTGATAAGGAAATTCACTAAAAAATTAGATAAAATGATGATAAATCAACTAAATAAATAGTAGGTAGTCACCTTTTCATGATGTCTGTATACATTCTGACACTAGGCTTGCCACCCATTTGTTTATAAATAAATCTATTTTTTCTTATGAATATGAGGACTATAAAAAGTATTGTATGTACTACAAAAATATAAATAAACAAAGAATTGATTAATATTTTAAATGAATTTTTAATTACCTTTGAAAATACCTCTTCAGGTATGCTAGTTTGTTGATGGAATAGAATATATTTCATAAATTTGAAAACATAATAACCACAATCTTTGCCATCGATTTGTTTCAGAAACTGCATAAACATTGATAAAAATAATTAATTTTTTTATAAATATTTTGACAGTTAAATCTAATTATATATACCCTAATACTTATCCACATGTAGAATTCAATAGGCTCCTTGTATTCATGGACTATCCTCATGTTGTGATTTTGATGATATTTAAACACAACCTAATAATAACATAATTTTCATTAAAACATAATATAAAATATATAAATTACATCTTAGTTGTAAAAATTTTCGTATAGTGTATTAAAAATTGATAAACGTCATCATGCATGGTCATTTTTTTGGGTATCCATGCATTGAATCCAGAAAATATATCTTTGAAGTATCCAAATTGACTGAAATGAGTAACAAATGATACCTAAAAAAGGAATAAGTAATGAAATTATTGTTAATATATTTTTCATGATTAAATTTTATTGTTTTACCACTACATCATGGGTATTAAGAATAGTCTATCATCTATAAGTTTTCTTTCAAACATTGTGGATAGTTTTTCGACTATTCCTTCATATTAATTTGGTTCGAATGAGAGTAGTTTTGTAGAAGTGATGTAAGGACTAATGAGTCCAAATTTTTGTCCATATTTCATTTCTTTATGCACCAAAACTTCCATAGACTTCTCCCCCAAAAGCTTTCCACCCCCACAATGTTGCATTTATCATTTTCCATCATCTTCACTCCACTTACTTTGTAGGAAGAGCAATGGCACTACCACTTCTCAATCACATAGGTAATATTGAGAATTTTTTTCTCCCTCCCCTAGTACCATTGCATACCGGATCTTCATGCGCTCTCCTTCGCCCACCTTCTAGAGGGTTATTTCCTCATACAATGCAAGTTCTCAGGGCGCCTAGGGCTTACTCCAGTTGGTCTTCCTTGGGCATGGTCGATAAGTGAGAGACCTAGTAGGCTAGCAGTACATTTAAATTATCCCCTAAAAAATACATGGATAAAAAACCTACCCCCCAAAAATATAAGGTTGTTGGTTAAAAAACCAAGTATATTAGAAATCTAGTATACCCCCAAAAAATACATGGTTAAAGAACTTGTATATTAACCTAGTAGGCTCACAAGTAATTTTTAAATAAGCCCCCAAAAAATACATGGTTGAATAATGAAGTATATAATAGAAATCTAGTACCTCTACACTTGGAAAACAACTATAGCCCCAAAAAAATACATGGTTAAAAACCATGTATATTAACCTAGTAGGCTAACAATAATTTTTAAATAAGCCCCCCCAAAAATACATGGTTAAATAACGGATTATATAACTGAAATCCAGTATCTCTACCCTTTGAAATCCACTACACCCCCAAAAAATCATGGTTAAAAAACTAAGTATATTAGAAATCCAGTATACCCCCCAAAAAAAACATGGTCAACCCCCCCCCCCCCCAAATATAAGGTTTTTGGTTAAAAAACCAAGTATATTTGAAATAAAATGTACCCCAAAAAAATACATGGTTAAAAAACCATGAATATTAAACTAGTAGTTTGGAAGTAATTTTTAAATAAGCCCCCAAAAAATACATGGTTAAATAACGAAGTATATAATTGAAATCCAGTATCTCCGCACTTGGAAATCCACTATACCCCCAAAAAATCATTGTTAAAAAACTAAGCATATTAGAGATCCAGTACCCCCCCCAAAATAAAAGGTTAAAAAACCCACCCTCAAAAAATATAAGGTTTTTGGTTAAAAACCGAGTATATTAAAAAACCGGTATACCCCCCAAAAATACATGGTTAAAAAACCATGTATATTAACCATGTATGTAATTGAAATCCAGTATCTCCACACTTATAAATCTAGTATACCCCCAAAAAATGCATGGTTAAAAAACTAATTATATAATTGAAATCAATATGAAATGCATGGCCACCTTCATCCACTAATTACATGGAATGGTTCTCATGTAACATTAAAATATTGCATGACTTTCAATTCCTCTTATCTGTACTTTCTGGAATATAAATCCAGTATACCCCCAAAAAATACAAGGTTAAAAAACCAAGTATATAATGGAAATCAATATGAAATGCATGGTCACCTTCATCAACTAATTACATGGCATGGTTCTCATGTAACATTAATATATAGCATGACCTTCAATTCCTCTTATCTGTACTTTTTGGAATATAAATTCAAAGAACATCAACTCATCCTTCTTTTTTGTAAACAATGTCACTTATGACACATGTATTTTGATCTTAGAACCATTTCAACAATCATCACATTTAAATTGTTTCTTTATTTAAAGAAACCTCTTCACATCAAAAACATCTTTGCCACCATATGAATAAATCTTCAAAACAATTCAATGGTAGAACACCATAACACCAACCTTCAATTACTGACAATTTTTATCAAACAAGTGTATTGACAACAATTACAACACAAATAATACTTTTAATGAATTTGGTTTCTTCATCCACACGAGGGCTGTCCAAAATTGAGGAAACCTGCATCTCGCAGCCACCTGAATGTGCAACCAATTGTGTCGATTGAGCATTACCAATAACAAACCCTCCAAGATGAAATCCTCCATCCAGATTCTACCCAGCGTTTCCAGAGGGCTTCACTTGTCGATCCTTCTTGATACAGCTAATTTCCTCATGACCATAAGCTGTATAGAAAGCACAGTTCTTGGCTCGTCTGTAATAAAAATCATGTCTCATCAACCTGTATCATTGCAGAACTTATGAAATTTCTCATATTCAACTCTCTGGTCGAATTCATCTAAATCGGTGGAGAGAAAGATTTTATCAACCAGAGTCGACCCCAAATCAACCTATGCCAGAAAACCGGCATAGTGCCCAAAATGAGCCGGCTCTGTTTCTTTATTTGGATTGATCGAAATACCAATTGAAAGCACAAGATCATATTCCATCATTCGGTGCCACAAAAACTAGTTAAGTCCAAATATATTGACCCACAATTGGATGGAATAGTTACAAACCTCAATTAGATTGAATTTTTTATCCTACAGATGCAAGATGTCGGGCATGAGGGAGACCAAGCCGAGACCCCATGCCCGCAGATTTAGTTCCTCTATTGGGAAGAGGAGGCGAAAAAATCCACAACCCATCGAAACACATCTCCACTCGCTAAATCCCCTCATCGTCAAAAGGCGCCTGACTAGATCATCCGATTTCCATGATTTTGAACCCCTGGGTAAGATTAATCGTGCAATGATTGAATGCTTACCAATTTTGAGTCCCTCTGAAACTGCTTCAGAGTCAGCTTTGACATGGGAAAAATTTCCCTTTCTACGAATCACACCGGCTTCAGATTCTTTGTTGATCCCGAAGGAACTATTACTGCCATCTATGGAGGATAAAGCATCTAAACCATGATCACCTTGAACCATCCTGCAATCGGGAAATCTAAATGATTAATATTTTTGTGAGTCAAAGCACCCATGAATGAGAAAAGATTCCGCCATCATAGATCCAGACTGAATCACCGCAAGGAAGAACCCTAGAGGACGCCATCAGAGCGAGTCGAGAGACCGACTCACGCAGCCCTCATCTTTCTCTCTTCTGTTTATAAAAAATTATTATTTATATAAATGAATAATCATTTTTTAAAATGTATCATTAGTTATGGAAATATATAATTATATTTAAAAAAATTATATGCACACAAAAAGATTAATCTCATGGGTTAAAAATAACACAAGAATAATATATATATATATATATATATATATTATTAATTATATAAAAAATTAATAGTTGTATTTAAATATAAATGTATAGAATGTTTATAATTAAAAATATTATTACCAACTGAATTAGAAATATAAATACAAATGTTTGTAATTTATTAAGGGAAGAAACCTCTTTAAGAATATCTTTTTTCCAACTGCATTAAAAATATAAATGTATAGTTTTTTCCAAAATATAATATTAATTATAAAACTATACAATTAAATGTAAGAATTTTAATAATCATATTTAAATAGATTCACAAATTCTAATATATAGATACATTATTATTACTAATAGTGTATGTATATATTGTATTGATTTTGTAAAAAAGTATTTTTAATTATCCATCACATTTTAAGATTATTATTTGGGATTTAAAATATTATTATTTTTATAAATAAACACATATTTTTTAAAAATATTTTATTAATTATATAAATGTATAATTATATTAAAATATAATTATATGCATACGTTCACTTGCTTAAATGAATGACAGGCCACTCACCTGAACGAAGCACCCAGGAAACATAAGAAGGAAAAGAGACATCATTGAAGAAGGAGCTGCGACTGAAACTCACCAAGCCTAATAACACCACTCGCTTGAACGAATGACGGCCTGTGCTGGTGAAATCCACAAACAAAATTTTAGCAAACAATGGAACCATAGATGATTCAGATGAAAATCAGAACCCCCAAGATGTTGGAATGCTAGATGTTGATCTGATGTCGTAACACTAGATGGGAATTTAATCCACAGATTCCATAAAGTTCCATAAAATCCATAATACAAAAGGCATTAAACAGAATCTATGATCCATGAGAAGAGTTACGGCCCTCACCACCCGCACCATAGGGCACCCACAAAGCACCCACAAAATGGAGAGAGGGAAACATGGTTCAATTTTGTGTATATATACCCACATAAACCTCACCACATCCAACAACTAAACTAATCACTCATGAGTGTTGGACTTAGTGCCCTAGAAACCAACCTATTTGTACTTTATGATAAACCTATATTCATTGGATGAATATTAATAAACTCTTTATCACATCATGATTGTTCTTATGCGTGGCATAGTATGTGATAATGTCCTAAGAATAGTTGTTGCACTAAAAGGTCATAGCGGATCTCTGTTTTGATAAGAACCCAGAAGTGCTCTGAAACTATTCTTGAATATATGTTCTATGTCCGGATGATATCATTTTAAGGGACACAAATGATGCAGGCTATCAGGGTTAGGGACTCATGAGACTTTGAGGCACCTTCTCATGGTGTGTGCCCTTGGTAATATCCAGGAGGATATTATGAGAACAAGACCTACCAGTAGGAAATCCACATCCATAAGTGTCATTGGATGTTCCTATTTACAGATGTGTGTATTGGTCCTTATACTTTAATATTATTATTAATGGGTATTATGACTCGTGCACTTAGATGTATTGATGAAAACTGTGATGACAGATGTTCACGACGAGGTAAAATATGTTGGGTGCGTCACGAGTAATACTGAATTAATGAATAATGTGAGAAAGGTTTTGTCACTTCTATGGAAGTAGATATCTCAGACCCTTTGATGGAAATGATATAGCCTAACTAAATTCATGTCCATGGTGTTCTCTAGGCAAGTTCATTTCTGGGAAGTCAAAGAATGAGAAATCGATCACATGAGTTGATGGAACTTGCATGCAACCCGCTTGATTGGAGATATCGAGACAAATGGATTATATTATATGGTAAGTGTTTGTATGAGGTGACAAGTCATTGTGACATCAACTACTTTCTCTTAGGTTACTTGACCCATTTGTAGACAATAATATTGGACTTTAGGCAAGCTCGCCTAATGCCAACGAGAAAGAGGCTTAGAGGGCCAGACACTAAGTATAGCCAGTATCTCAATTAAATAATTTATTATTTAACAAGTTGAATAAATATTATTCCTGGTTGTGGTTTAATAATTATTCAAGTACGGATGATCGCATTTATTTCTTCGCTGATTATTCGAGAGAATGTATTACAGACAAAATATTTATTTATTGGAAAATAATGCAGTTATATTTATTTAATAAATAAATAGTCATTATTCAAGGCCAAATAAATATTGATGATGATTGGCAGACCAAGTTATGGGTCCAGTGAGAAATAATATTAAATATTATTTGGTTAAATAATATTTAAATATAACATGCACGTTAAGCACATGTCATGGAAATAATAGCGTTGCTATTATTATTTGACATGGGGTTTCACATGGAATAATAAAATAAGTAACGACACTTGTGATAATTATTTATTATTACCTTGTGAATTAAATTCCTCATTATGTTATTATTCTCTAATTATCCAAGGGGTTATTCCACCGGCTAACCAATGGTTGTGTGCACAACATCCTTGGAGAAAAGCTCTCGAGCCTAGATAACTCTTCCCTCTCCAAGAATGCTATCAAGAATGAGAGATATCCTCCTCCATCGGATATAGGAGAATGCTTTGGAAGCGATTCTCAAGGCGATCAAAGGCGGACATTACAAGCGCAAGGATCTTCCATGCTAGCACCAGGAGACTCCTTCAGTGACATCTAGAGATACATGGAGCACATGTGGATCACTCGTAGAGGATTCTTATCCTTGGATTCTACATCGCAAGGAAGCGACACCGCAAACTCTTGGTTAAATGCATCGATGAAGAAAGAATCATTTCTCAGGTAATTCTTTAATTTAATTAAATTAATTATAAACAAAATATGTTGATCCCCTCTTCTCGGTTCTGGGTTCTCTCCTTTGTCTTTTATCTTTGATTCAATTCCATGGATACTGGCATTTATCATCGTATTGATCCTATATTAATCATCGATCATGGTAATTTGCAAAGTTGGGTGCATGCCCATCCCACACTTTCATTGCGCCCAGAACCTACAAGTGGCATTAGAGCTGTAGCAGTCACCAGAAGCAGACCCAAAAGGAGGATCAGAGCACCAGTAGCAGTCACCAGAATCAGAGCTAATAAGATTGGAATAATGAGAGGGTATGGAAACCGCCATCGGGACCAGGCACCGTGCGGCTTTGTACGGGGAAATGCTAGCCGATTAGCAATGCAGGTGGGGAGATAAAGGCGATCAATGATGCAGAAGCTGGGGAGGGGCAGTTCTAGTGGGCTGGGCCTACGGGTCATGTTATGGGTCTGGTATGCCTCTGGTCCTTATGGTCATGTATTACGGGTAATGTCGGGCCTTGTGCCTTGGACCTACGGGTCATGTACGGGTTACCCTTCAACCCTTAAAAAGGGGATTATCTATAATAAAAATAAAAAAGAAGGCCTTCGGGCCATTCAGAGGCATTAGAGCTTTCATATTTTCGTTTATAATTATTTAAATAATTTGTGATGATTTACGCTTTAATAATTTAATTTGTTAATTCATGTTTAATTATTCTTGTAATATGAATTTCAAGATCTATTCTTCCTCTTTTGTTTCTCAAAGATCTTACAGAAACGAATAATTATTGGATTGAAATTATATCGAGGATCGTATCAGGAGGCACCGATGATTCTGTCCAGCTAACATGACAATACACGCCGTGTATTCGGAATTACACACTATCTAATATACCGCACATGCTTTGTAATCTAGATTACACACCGTGTAGTTGTGTTCAACATGCTTGGAGTAATTTAGAAATTACTCAATCCATGTGCATTAATAACACATGGTGTAGTTAATTCTTACACTATGTGTTGACCAGGATAGACCAACACATGGTCAGCTGAACTACACGCTGTGTAGCCCATTGGACACAGCATGTAGTCCCTTCGAGTCGGGTTCATGTCGTGTATCCCATACATGGATTTTTTTACTGGTGACCATATAACATGGAGTATACACGGTGTGTGGCCCACTGGACACATCATGTACTCCGAAGATTTCAAAGTATACCTCACATGTCATTTCCCAAAGCGTGTACTTCGGATGGATGGTGAGGAGGGTATATGCCATGTAGTCATATCTACATGTCGTGTACTATTTCCATATTACACAGATTTTAAAAAAAATTATATTATGTAACCCTTGAGACATGTACCTTCATGTGGGCGTAAAGTTGGGACACAACATGTGATCGGTGTTTGATATATATATATATATATATGTGTGTGTGTGTGTGTGTGTTTTTAATTAACATCTGCGTAATTTTTGAAGATCTGCACATCATGTATGAGTTATATTACAATTATAATGCGTGTATGTTACATGTCACAAAGAATAATGTGTATACAGGTATAAATACATGCTGTGTAGTTTTGGATGGGTATTCACCGGGTGGACTCCAAGCTATAAGTTATGTACAAGGTTATGGATGAGAATCACAAGGAAATTCAGAAAAGGATTAAGAAAAAAAGGATTGACTAATTAAAGATAATGATTAATCGATTCAAGCGTAATTTATCTTAATAAGAACGATTAAATAATTGAATGATATTTTTATTAAATGTGTAATTCATTGCATGTATGTGGATGATCATGAGCTAGACCAGACCTTTGTATGCGATTGGTTCCCTTTTAATTTATTTATTAGATTAAAATTATTGGCCTACATGTCTTCTCCTCATTAATATGTAGGTCTTGTGTTCCCATAGTTTCTTTAATGTAAAACCCCCTTTACCCCTCACCTATATGTGAGTTAAAAGCACATATAATGGATGGAGCTCCCAAGCTAGTGGAGGCGGTTCAAGTTAGGAGACGAGGAAAAACCAATATAAGGAGATACAAAGGTGGATAGGTGGAAAGCTGTAAACTTGAAACTTAAATGGTTCAAGGTCTTTCTCCCCAAGGTCAGGGTTAGTTTATCAACCACTAGATAAACTAACCCATAGTAAATCTTATGATCATACCCTTTATTTATTTATGTCACTTGTATGGTTATTCATTATGGATGTTTGACATGATCACATAATTAATGAACTAACAATCATACAAGATGGAACTAAAATAAAATGGATTATGTGTAAATATTATCTATACATGGTTAATCACTTAAGTATATCCCACTTAATATTAACAAGAATGTGAAAAGATAATAAGTGGAAATTTTCTCATAAAGGATAAAATCCCTCAATTAAATATTAAGTCGGTATAACCTTCCATTACTTCAGTTATAATCAAACCATGGTTAAAAGTGATTGACCGACCCTAGTTGGGGTGCTTTAAATTATTGGAGAATTATAATTTGATGTTTTGGGTTGAATTAACTTAGTTTACATCAAGGGTTGATTTCCTTAGTGGGACTTGGTTCAACTGAGAGGCAAAGGATGAGGAAATCCAAAATTAAGGATTTCAGGATTGGGGAGTCCACTCAATAGATCAAGGAGCTATAAGTTAGTGCAGTTGGAATTTAGAACGCCAACCTAAAACCTTTCAAGCTGCATGACCAACCTTATTTTGGGTAATGTGAAGGGAAATATGGATCTTTTCTCCTATAATTTCTAAGAAATAGGATATTTTGAAGCCAATGGTGAGGGATATTGGGTTTCAACAAAATAGCGGGAGACTAATAGATATTAATTTATTTATTTTCCTATATTTATCAAGATAAAGTACTAAAAATTTATTCATCTTATTTTTAGAAACAACATAAAAAATGACATCAAACATATCATTGTGATCCATACTCTAGAAGGAAAACCTTCTCACTGGCACTAATTTCTAGGAGTGGCAATGGCACCTTCGGGTTATCCTTCACCATGAGAGGAAACTTCATGTGCTGGAAGAGACTTTACCAGTTGCACCTAGAAATGAGGCAAGTGATGAGGAACTCTTTGTGTACGAGAAACATCTCTATGATGCTACTGATGTTCAACGCCTCATGCTATTATCCATGACCAATGAGATCTTGAAGAAACATGAGGAAATGGATGCTTATCACATGATGTCTCACCTTCAGTATCTCTATCAAGAGAAGGAAATACATGAGAGGTATGAGATCTACAACGCTTTGTTCACTACTAATCTTGGAGAGTCTACACCATCGGGACCATATTTAGTCAGGCTTATTGGCTACATTAAGCATCTGTACATATTAGGGATTAAATTATGAGATGACTTGTGTACAGATCTCATACTATCATCATTATTTAAGACCTTCTATAGTTTTATTGTGAATTATAATATGAGAAATAATGAGAAGATTCTATTGAATCTTCTTACCCTGATTCACCGAGTTGATAAAGACATGAGGCATGAAAAACCCAAAGTTCTTATGGTGAATAGGAAGAGGAAGGAAAAAAGAAAAGGTCCCTAATATTTATAAACAATCTAAAGCCTCCAAGCACCATCCAACCAAGAAGATGAAAATACAAAGGTAGGGAAAGTAAAAGGAGCCAGTATGCTTTACATGTGGCTAGTCAGGCCATTGGAAGAGGAACTGCACCCAAAGGCAAGGGGAATCCAAAGGTACGTTCATTATCGAGTATAATCATTATATTTCTACACTTTGGGTATTAGATACAACTTTTGGGGCTCACATATATATTAAAATGTATGAACCAAGTAGATTTTGGAAAATTTTTAAAGGAGAGGTGGATCTGTGAGCTGCCAATGGTGTGAGGATCAATGCTCTTACCATTGGTGACTACCACCTCACATTTACTATAGGAATGATTTTTGTTTTACATGGATGTTATTATGTTCCTAGTGTTACCAAGAACATAATTTATGTATCGATCTTAGATACAGATGGACTTATTTTCATGTTTTAAAATAAATGTTGTTACTTTTATAAGGACAAAATATGTTATGGTATGGTGCATTTAAATAATGGTTTGTATGTATTAAATTACGATAATCAAGTATTGGTAATTTATAATTAACCTAGTTCACATGACTCATACAACACCCAGTTGTGGAATCACTACCTTGGTCATGTAAATGAGAAGCATTTGATAGAGCCTTGCCATGATGGTTATTTAGACTCTTTTGAGATAAAACCACTTGATAGATGTCACACTAGTTTACAAGGGAAAATTACCAAACCACCATTTGGTGGACAAGGTGAAAGGGCCACAATGATTCTAGGATTGGTATACACTGACATATGTGGACCATTTCCTATAGAAGATAGAGGTGGATATTCTTAATTCCTTACTTTTACTGATGACTTGAGTATGTATGTCTATATTTACTTAATGAGGTATAAGTCAGAGTCCCTTGTGAAATTCAAGGAATTAAAGAATGATGTAGTGAATCATATTGGAAAGAAGATAAATAATATTCAATGGGATTGAGTTGGAGAATACCTTAACTAAGAGTTTTCCAACCTTTTATAGGAGTTTGGGATTCTATCTCAACTCACTCCACATTATACACCACAGTGGAATGATGATAGTGAAAGATGAAATCATACCTTATTGGACATGGTAAGGTCGATGATGAGTCATGAAAATCTTCCATTATCCTTTTGAGAATAGGCATTGAAGAATGTGACATACACATTAAACCAAGTACCAACTAAGGCGGAAAATGGGATTCCCTTTGAGTTATGGAGTGGAAAAAAGCCACTTTGTCACAAACACATGTATGGGGATGTAAGGATTTTTTAAGGCTTTCTCAGGAAAAAAAATAGCACCCCAAGGCACGAAGTGTATCTTTATAAGGTATCCTAAGGAAAAAAATGGATACTACCTTTACAACCCCTCACAAAAGAAAGTGACTACTTCCAGACAAGCTGTCTTTCTTGAGAGGGAGAACATCCCCTAAAGGATAGTGGGAGAAAATTGACTTTAAGGAAGTTGATGCTCAAGATACATAGGATTTGGTACAAGAACAAGTACCTCTGGTCCCCATGGAAGAGGTAGTTCATAAAACACAAGTACTGTGTAGGAGTACAAGAGAATTAAGGGAACTAGAGAGATAAAGTTTCCTTTTCATTGAGGATGGTGACTCATTATTGTTGGAAAATGATAAACCACTCTCCTACACGGAATTAGTAGAGAGATCAGAAGCTACTAGATGGATAGAAGCTATGAATTTTGATATGGATTTCATGTATCAGAACCATGTTTGGGTTAGGGTAAATGCGCTAGTTGATGTAAAGCATGTTGGGTGTAAATGGGTATTCAAGAAGAAATTGGACATGGAAGGTCAAGTTATTACCTATAAAGTAAGGCTTGTGGATAAAGGTTTTAAACAAAATCAAGGAATTGACTATGATGAACCCTTTTTTCCAGTTTCCTTATAGAAATCTATAAGAATCATACTTACCATAGAATCTTTACATGACTATGAGATTTGGTATATGGATGTCAAAACTACATTCCTAAACAAGAACCTTCAGCAAGATGTCTATATGACACAACTAGAATGGTTTGTGACACCACGTGATACTAAAAGGGTATGCAAGTTGCAGAGATCCATTTATGGATTAAAGCAAGCATCTAGATCATGAAACATTTGATTCAATGAATCCATAAGAGAATTTGGTTTCATTAAGAATGAATGTGAGCCATGTGTTTACAAGTGGTTTAATGGGAATGTGGTCGTTATCCAAGTAGTTTATGTTGAGGACATATTTCTTATTCGAAATGACATAACATTCTTATATTCAGTCAAGGATTGGTTGAACAAGTGCTTCTGCATGAAGGACTTAGGTGAAGTAGCATACATTCTAGGGATCAAGATAATTTGTGATAGATCCAAGAGGTTTCTTGGACTAAGACAAAGTACATACATTGACCATATACTAAAGAGATTTAATATGAAACAATCCAAGAGGGGATTGGTTCTAGTGTCACATTGTATAAATTTTTCTAATAAAATGTGTCCCCAAACACAACATGAGAAATATAGTATGAGTAAGATTCCATAGGCTTCTGCAATAGGATCTATCATGTATGCCATGTTATGTACCAGACATCATGTTACCTATGCACTGAGCATGGTAGGTAGATATCAAGCAGATCCAGGAGAATAGAATTGGACTTCTATCAAGACTATCCTTAAGTATCTAAGAAGAACTAAGGATATTTTCCTGGTGTACGGAGGAGACAAGGATCTTTTCATTAGAGGGTATGTTGATACTGGTTTTCAGACATATCAGAATGATCATATGTCACAATCAGGATATTTTTTCTGTATCAACAAAGGAGATATGAGCTGGAAGAGTTCAAGTAATTCAATTTTCATTGATTCTATAGTAGAGTCCGAATATATAGTGGATTATGATGTAGAAAAGAAAGCTGTATGGATTCATAACATTGTGTAAAAGCATTATGTGGTACCTATCAGTAAGAATCCCATTACATTGTATTGTGATAATACTGCAGCGGTGGCTCTGGTAAAGGAGCCAAGGTCACATTAATGGAAAAATAACATACTCTGAAAGTATTACCTCTTGAGGAATTTCTATCAAAGGGGTGAAGTTACAGTGATCAGGGTGTACACGGAAGAGAATGTGGCAGTCCCCTTGACTAAAGGATTATCTCAGCAGAAGCATGAATATCATATGAGAGCTAGAGGACTGAAGGTTGTTAGTAGTTGGATCTAGTTCAAGTGGAATTTTGTTGGAGTTGGTGCCCTAGAAGCCAACTTCTTTATACTTTATGATAAACATGTATTCATTGGATGAATATTAATAAACTCCTTATCACATCATTATTGTTCTTATGCATGACATAGTATGTGATAATGTCCTAATAATAGATATCACACTAAAAGGTCATAGCGGATCCCCACTATGATGAGAACCCGGAAGTGCCATGACACTATTCTTGAATATATGTTCTATGGCCGGATGATATCATTTGAAGGGACACAAATGATACATGCTACTAGGGGTGGGGACTCATGAAACTTTGAGGCACCTTCTCATGGTGTACGCCCTTGGTAATATCCATGAGGATATTATGAGAACAAGACCTGCCAGTAGAGAATCCACATTCATAAGTGTCATTGGATGTTCCTATCTAAGGACAAGTTTATTGGTCCTTAGACATTAAGATCATTATTAATGGGTATTATGACTCACACACTTAGATGTATTGACAAAAACTGTGATAACAAATATTCGTGGTGAGGTAAGATATGTTGGGTGTGTCACAAGTAATACTGCATTAATGAATAATGCAAGAAAGGATTTTTCAATTATATGGAAGTCGATATCTCAAGCCCTTTTATGGAAATGATATAGCCAAACTAAATCCATGGCCATGATGTTCTCTAGGAAAGTTCAATTCCAGGAAGTCAAATAATGAGAAATTAAGCACATGGGTTGATGACACTTGCATTTAACCTACTTGATTTTATATATCAGGACAAAGGGATTATATTACATGGTAAGCATTCGTATGAGGTGACATGTTGTTGTGACATCAACTTCATTCTATTGGGTGCCTTGACCCATTTCTTGGCCATAATCTTGGACTTTAGGCAGACCTGCCTAATGCCAATGAGAAAGAGGCCTATAGGGTCACACAGTAAGTATAGCCAATATCTCATGTAAATAATTTATTATTTAATAAGTTGAATAAATATTATTCCCAGTTGTGGTTTAATAATTATTCAAGTATGCCTAATCGTATTTATTTCGTTGCTAGTTATTCGAGAGAATATATTGCGGATGGAATATTTATTTATCAGTGAATAATGAAGTTATATTTTATTAATAAATCGTTATTTAAGGACCATTAAATATTAAGGATGATTGGCGGACCAAGTTATGGGTTCAGTGAGAAATAATATTAAATATTATTTGGTTAAATAATATTTAAATATAACGTGAAAGTTAAGCACATGTCATGGAAATAATAGCATTGCTATTATTATTTGACGTAAGGTTTCACATAGAATAATAAAATAAGTAATGAAACTTGTGCTAATTGTTTATTATTACCTGGTGAATTAAATTCCCCATTATGTTATTATTCTCTAATTAGCCAAGGGGTCATTCCACCAGCTAACCAATGGTTGTGTGCACAACATCCTTGGAGAAAAGATCTTGAGCCAAGAGAAATCTTTCCTCTCCATGAACGCTCTCAAGAATGAGTGAGATCCTCCTCTAACGGATCTAGGAGAATGCTTTGGAAGTGATTATCAAGGTGATAAAAGGTGGACATCACAAGCACAAAGATCTTCCACTCTAACACCCAGAGACTCCTTCTACGACTTTCGAAGATATGTAGAGCACGTGTGGATCGCTACTAGAGGATTCATATCTTTAGATTCTACATCGCAACGAAGTCGCACCTCAGAACCGTGGTCAAATGCATCAATGAAGAAATAATCACCTTGGAGGTAATTATTTAGTTTAATTAAATTAATTATAAACAAAATATGTCGATCCTCTCTTCTCGGTTCTGAATTCTCACCTTTTTATTTTATCTTTGATTCAATTCTGTGGAAACTAGCATTTATTTTTGTATTGATCCTAGATTAATCATCGATCATAGAAATTTTCAAAGTTGGGTGCATGCCCATCCCGCGCTTCCGCTGCACTCAGAACCTACATTGAGAACACCCTTAAGGTTGCAGGCCATGTCTCTCTCGATCCCCCTTAGAAACATCATCATCCTAGCACTCGCCCTGCTTCTGTATACCTCACCCTTCCCAGTGCCCATGTCAAGCCGCCCCAGCTTGCCCGATCAAGTCTCCCTATGGGTGAAGCATGATAGTTGGATGGCGGCACACAGTCAGAGCTACCTAGACAACCACAGAAAGGAGGCTCAACCCATAATTTTCAAAACCAACATGGAGTTTATTGAGTCTTTCAACTGCTACAGACACAACTCCTACCACCTGGGAGCCAACGACTTCACCGACCTCATGCTCGATGAGTTTCGGGCCTCCAACATGGGATACATCCGATCTCTATATCACTGTCACCCTCCTCACTATCAAGAGGTGGCTTCCAGTGGGTGCATGCTGGCAAATGTTGATTAGAGGGAACATGTCACCTTATCCTCAGAATATCTCCACGAATGTGCAATTCTTATTTTTTGTTAATTAATTATTAATATGTTATTTTAATTTATTTAAATGATGATTCACTACTACAAGAAAACAATTTTTACAATGCTATAAAAATTCATTAATAGCGCTAAAACCAATAAAGGAGGACCTTCATCAATGCTAAAACAAACACCGATAAAGATGAGACTTTATCAGTGTTAGTTTAGCACTATTCAAGATCATGGTGCTGAAGTGTGGTGTTAATATTAACACATTGTACCAACAAATATAGCCACCAAATATAGACACCATCAACAAATACTAGATATGAATTTATATATAAATTTTAGGACCATGTTTTCGCTTGGGTCCTGAACTTTCCTCGTATAATGAATTTATATATTAACAATTAGAAATAAGTATAAACATATTTATATATTAACAATTATAAATAAATATTAATAATTATAAATATATATATATTTATAAATATATTTATTTATAATTGTAAATATATATTTATAATTATATATATTTATAATTATTAATATATAAATGTCTATATATTTATTTATAATTTTTAATATATAAATAAATATATAGTGAATTTATATATTAGAAATTATAAATAAATATAATTATATATATATATATATATTTATAAACATGTATATAAATATATATATATATATTGTAAATATATATATTTAATTATAAATAAATAAATATCTATAAATATCTATTTATTTATAAATATGTATATTTTTATAATTATATTTATTTATAATTGTAAATATATATTTATAATTTTTAATATATAAATTTGTATATATTTATTTATAATTTTTAATATATAATGAATTTATATATTAGAAATTATAAATAAATATATATACATATTTATATATTAACAATTATAAATAAATATTTACAATTATAAATAAATATAAATATAAATAATTATATAAATATAATAAATTTATTATATTTTTAATTATATATTTATTATATTTTATATTTATAATAAATTTATTATATTTATAATATATTTATTACATTAATTATATATTTAAAAATATAATATATTTATAATCATATAATTATAAATATAATAAATTTATTCACCGGAGGGCTTTCGAGTCAAAATTTTTGGCCTTCAAGGCCTTTTAATGAGCTCTCATTCCCACTGGGCCTACGGGCCATGTACTGAATAAATAAGGCTTGATATGTGGGTTATCCCCTTGGGGGGCTACGACATGCCTTTCCGGTCTGTGTGTGTGGTGTGTGTGTGTTTAAATATAATTGTACCCCCAAACACCTAAAATATATATTTATAAATACAAATTTATAATATATATATATATATACAATTGAATTGAGGAAGATTATGAGTCTATCGATCCTCTCCCGAGCTTGCAATGGTGATTAGGGTTTCTCTCCTACAATTCGACTGGTTTGAGATCCAATGACGAAAGCGTTTCTTATTCATGGTTGTTTTGAAACACACAAGGTTGTTGCAGATGGATATCGGGTTTCATCTCTTCCAATTCACCGTGTGGGGACCGACACTAGACCTTCAGAGCAGCGGCAGGGTCCGCTTGTTGCGGGTTCTTCTGACATGGGATTGTAGTGTCATGATCCGCTTGAGGTTCCCAGCGCTGGATCAATTTTTTTTCCGGTGTGATCCGCTTGAGGTTGATACTAAGGTCATTGCTGGCATGCAAGATCTGTGAGTGGTTGATGTTGCGTGTCTTACTAGGGATAAATTTGGGACTTGCAAAGATGGCTTGTCCTCAAGGGTCAATACTCGTGGCGAGTCAGCCGATCTTGCTGAGTGCGCCGCGAAGCGCTCCTTCTCATTCTTCAAGGGTTTGTCTTCTTTTAACATCCGACACAAAGGTTTTGTTGCTCATGTCAAGGAAGGTCAGGCTGCAGTATCTGAGCGATTTGAAGGTGGTAACCACTCTATAATTACTCGACCCATCTTTCCTTGAGGATCTTTTCCTTTGAAGATTGATGTATTGGTCGATCGATGGGTGAACATTTGGGGATTTTCCAATTGGTGTTGTGTGTCATTGGGTCAAAGTTTTTTCCTCATCCTCTTTCCCTTAGAGGATTTAAAATCACATGTTTGGGGCTTTGGATCCATCTCCTTGAAGCCATGGTTTCTTCACGTTAAAGAATGAGACCATTGTTTTGATCCTTTGAATGTAGGTAATTCCTCTACATAGGTTTGGGTTCAGGTTTATGGATTATATTGGATGCTTTGGCATCCAAGAATCCTTCATGATGTGGTGATGTTGCTTGGCTTACCTATAAAGATGGATAAAGTAACAGAAGATTCAAGGTATAGACATTTTTCTAGGTTTTTTTGTTGAAATTGACCTAAGTTCAACAAAGGTGGATAGAGTTTTTTATTTACTGATGATGAATAGTATGAGTTAAAAATTTCTATGAACGTTTTCTAAAATTCTGTCTGGAATGTGGGGTTATCAGCCATGAAAGGGACTATTACAGGAGACTTTGGGTTTGTTAGATGTGTTCTGCTTGTGGGCATGGCAAAAAACTTTGTCTGAAGAGAGTTTTGAAGCCATCTCGACCTTTTCTAGGTGAAGAGAAACTTGTAGGTGGTTTTTGTGAACCTGTTGCTACACATGAAGCCAATGAGGTTGGCCAGAGTATTGCTGATAAAGTGGTGAAGGTCACTTGTCTGGACAACACCCTTGTACAGTTAGTGATTGCACCTGGTGTTTCTAAGGAAATGCATGATTTGGATGTTATGCATGATAAAGTCATTCCAGAATCAAGTGAGTATTTGGCTGAGTAGAACATTGATGTTGGTGTTGTGCTGGACACTAGTATGGAATATTGGGACTCATCACATTTATTGATGAGAGATGAAAATTATTAATGAGGAGATTTATATCAACATTAATTGAGGATTTTCTCCCAACATTAATAGATATTTAATTCTCAATATTAATGGATTGAATAATGGATGTTGACTGCATTAATTGGTGATTATGAACTTGATGTCTATATAAAGAGGATGCAACAACATATTTCAAGGGTGTACCAGCAAGATGTAGCTGGCAAGGGAGACCCAGGAAGGGGTTGCCGTTTGTTGCAGTGGCCCATGTGAAATGACGACGACGACACAATTATCTTGTATGTGTGGAAATTTTCTTGGAAAGGTGTTCAAGATGCAGTCCACCGAGAGCAAGAAAGGAGCTATCGCATAGGCGGTAGCATGTGCGACATGTCGGTGTTCAACAAGTGTGAAGTAGCAGCGACGTGATCAATGATCGGGCCACGTATTGAAATTCTTCCTAATAGCAGTGATCAGGTGGTGTGTCCCGGTTCATGATCAGTAGTACATCATGATGGCGAGATCATTCGGGTGTCGCAAGCTGGTGCGAGGCTGACGCATGTTCGGGTGAAGATCACTGAGGTAATGACGTTTCGTCGACAGAAGGGTGACATTTTTTCATAGATTTATCTTCCAATACATGGCATCAGTGGGATGTTTATCAGAGAGATGGGAGAGGCATATCGGGGTGTGTTTTTCACACAGGTTTTCTACGCCCTCTCATTTGTAATTCAAGTTCGGGAATTACTTGGATTCTTGTATTCTCTAATTCATAGGGGATATTTGGGAATTTACCTATGGTTTTTTAATCCTCTGCATCAGAGGGTTTTTCCACGTTAAAAAATCATGCATGTTGATTTATTTATTTTGCTTATATCGCTTCCATATTTCGATGGGTTTTCATGATATTTTTGGAAAGCAATTTTCAGCCTGAAATCGGGATTCTCCCCAACAAGTGGTATCAGAGGTGTTGGTTCATGCTTGTAGTTTAACATGAGAATTATGGAAGATTTTGAGAGGATCGTTGATGCATGCATAGAGCAGAATAAGGTTTGGAAATTAAAGCAGACTGAGAGAGGTGATGCACATGTCGGCTCAGGGGATCTTGAGCATGGGGAGCAAGTTTTTCCTGTAGGTGCTCCAGATTATGTGGCGATCACGATTATGGGAGAGACATATGTTTCTGGTTCTTATCTTGTTCAGTAGGACGATGCAGATACAAATGTGATGAAGATTTTGGGGTTTGGTCTTCTTTTTGTAGGAGAAGCTGATATTTTTTTATGAGAAGTGCAAAATGACGTCATTGTATTTTCTATAGTTGATGATGGTTGGTGTGATACCGACCTATTTTCTTTCCAACTGGGTTTGTTGGGTGTTTCCATTCATTAATGTGTTGAAGGGGGAGATTTTTGGGATTCATCACATTTATTGATGGGAGAGAAAAAATTATTAATGAGGAGATTTATATCAACATTAATTGAGAATTATCTCTCAACATTAATGGATATTTAATTCTCAATATTAATGGATGAAATAATGGATCTTGACTGCATTAATTGGAGCGGCAATTTGGAACCCTAGCTGCGGCGCTCGGCCTTCGGGCAGCGGTGATGGCCGCCCCGGCCTTCTCCCCCTTCACCTCCCCGGCTTCCCTTCCCGATTTCCCCCATATCCACCTCTCCCCTAAAGTTCCTGCTCTCTTCCAAGACGCTCCTTCGCTCCCGATTTCTTTCCAGGAATTCTCAGAGGCTTCTTCGCTTCTCGATTTGTCCCTCGTTGCCCGCTTTGGACGTCGAAGGCCGTCACTCGATAGCTTTGATAGGTTTGTCAACAACGCTTGGCCCCTGAAGTCTCGCATCGTGGTTGGGCTATTGGACCCGCATCATTTTATTCTCCGCTTCGATAGTGCTGATGATCTGGCCTCTGCTTGGTCCAAAGGGCTGCACGCTTGTGACGGTTCCCGCTGCTTCCTCTTCAGATGGGGTTATGAGTTCCACTGGAATCGTGACCCACCCTCTACGGCGATCTGGGTTAGTTTTACGAATCTCCCCCTCCCTTTCCAGAATCCTGCTATTTTGAAGATGTTGGGTAATCTCGTCGGGAGGTTTCTGGCTTTTGATGAGCGTTCACGGTCCTTTGGCCACCCGATTGCTCCTCGGATCTGCGTAGAAGTTGATGTCTCAAAGGCTCCTGTGGAATTTTTCTGGATTGAGGTTGGAGTTGATTTCAGATACAAACAATCAGTGATTTTTGAAAGTTGGATAGACTTTTGTAGTTCTTGCTCTCGTCTAGGTCACCTTCAGAATGCCTGTCGTTCGTCCTGTTTGGCTCATGTGGTGGGACGTTCTACGGGTTTTGACCCCTCCAGTAGTGGTAATCCGCTTCATTTGGAGGCACCACCATATATCCCTGTCTCAAAGGCGAATGGTCCAGAGGCGAGTGAGGGGGAAGTCCGCACTTCCTCTATTGTTGCAACTACATTTTCAGAGAATGCTGGGGTGCCTCCAGTGAATGGCCACATCTTGGAACCCCCCACTTCCAAGACAAAGTCTGTGCACTCTGATCCAAGGGTTGATGACATATTTGTTAGGTTAAAATGTGGTTTGGATCCTCCCAAACCTGTTCAGCTACAGGGTGAATGCAGTCCTTCGGTGGCTCCCTCCTTTGCTGAAATAGTTAAGAAGGGTGGCTTGCAGAAAGGGCAGGTGCCAGTGAGTAGTGATCATGGTCTCGGTGGCCCGCAAGGTCATGGACGGGAGGACAATATCATGCGGTTACAGTTTATGGGCCGTGGATATGACCAGCTTGATGGTGTTGACATGGTTCAGGGGAAGTCCTCCAAAGAGGTTGCTCTTCACTACGGCTTGGAGAACAAGGATGGTATGGGGATGTCCTCTAGTGCCCACAACCCCCTCAATGAAGGCTCAGAGTTAATTTTGGGGAACCGTTTTGCTGGTTTGGAGGTTGATGAATCGCCATTGTCTCATGAGGAGTTTTCTTCAAGTGACGATAGGCTTTTCCACTCTTCAATGGACAACTTGGATCATTTTCTAGGGAATGGACCTCATAACGTTAGGAGGAAGAAAGGGAAACAAGGAACTCGGGACCTAGGGGATTGTATTGTGGTGCGGGGGGGAAAATCTAAGGCTTGCAAAGACTACTCCCATCTGCCAAAACCTATGGAGACCAGGTCGGCCAAGAAGGGTAGGGAAAAGGAAAGCACAATCCCTCAAAAAGGGGGGAGTAAAGTAGTGGTAAGGACTTCGGGAGACAGGGATGGAGATGATGGGGAGAGCTTGAGGCTCATCCTGCACAGCAAGGAAGAAATGCTTGAACAAGAGGTACGGCCCAAAGTCTCAGAAGAGGATCTCAGAAAAATGGATGAACGGAAGATACAAGTGGAGATCAATGAGGAGCAAATAGCATGGATAGATAAACAAGACCGCATTGTGACCCGAGGCTTCAATCAGAATAAATTCAACTTAGAGGCATTCATTCATACAATGGAACGATTGATCTCTCACTTTGAAGAGCTCATTAGCAAGGATCCGGACACCCAGGTTAGTGCACTTCACTGGGAACTATATAGAATAGCAAAGTCATGTAATCTTAGTTTGGTGTTCAATGATTTTGTGAGCTCTTTTAGCACGTAGTGGCTTTTGGCTGTGAACCTTGGTTGCCATTTTCCCTTAAAATGGCTTTATTTTATAAAAATTTAAATTTGGATGGACTGCATTAATTGGTGATTATGGACTTGGTGTCTATATAAAGAGGATGCAACAACATATTTCAAGGATGTGCCAGCAAGATGTAGCGGGAAAATGAGACCAGAGATGGGGTTGCCATGTGTTGTGGTGGCCCATGTGAAATGATGAGGACGAAACAATTATCTTCTATATGTGGTGATGTTCTTGAAAAGGTGTTCAAGATGCAGTCCACCGAGAGCAAGAAAGGGGCTATCACATTGACGATAGTGTGTGTGGCGTGTCGGTGTTCAACAAGTGTGAAGCAACGACGACGTGATCAATGATCGGGCCACGTATCAAAAGTCTTCCTGACAGCGGTGATCAGGTGGCGTATCCCGGTTCATGATCAACAGTACATCATGATGGAAAGATCATTCGAGTGTCGCAAGCTGGTGCGAGACTGACACATGTTCGGGTGAAGATCTCTGAGGTAGTGACGTTTCGTCGACAGAAGGGTAACATTTTGTCACAGATTGATCTTCCGATACATGACTTCAGTGGGATGTTTATCAGAGAGATGGCAGAGGCGTATAGAGGTGTGGTTTTCACACATGTTTTCTACACTCTCTTATTTGTAATTCAAGTTCGGGCATTACTTGAATTATTGTATTCTCTTATTCATAGGGGATATTTGGGAATTGCCCCGTGATTTTTTAATCCTCTGAATCAGAGGGTTTTTCCACGTTAAAAATCCCGCGTGTTGATTTATTTATTCTGCTTTTATCGCTTCCATATTTCGACGGGTTTCTCACGATATTTTTAGCAATCAATTTTTGGCCCAGAATTGGGATTCTCCCCAACATGGACAACACCCATGTGCAGTTTGTTGCAGTGCAGGAAATTCCAGGATCTAATGCCCAGAGTTCTGAAGGTATAGAGGCGGCCCCTTCTAATGTTAGCCCAACACTTGTGCAACGATCTGATATGAAGAAATTATGGTCGGACATTGTTGCTGATAAAGAGCTCAATGCTAGTGATGAGTCTCTGAGAATCCAAAAGGTTCATAAAGCCAGTTCCAGTGTCATGGATGCATCTGCTCTGTCAGAAAGGATAGAATTTGTTGAGAGTGAAGCTGTTGTGCAAAGCAAAGGGAAGCTAATTGTGGATAATGGAGGGTTTCAAATAATTTCAAGGGAAATTGGTTCTCTACATGAATCACCTAAAGTTGTTGAACATGAAATTGATTGGGAAACTGTCACTGAGGTCAACAGTTTTAAGGTTCTTGCTTCTCTTAATGATGATGTAAGTCATCGGTCTAAGGATATAACTGCTGTTGGAAAGGGTGATCACGATGTGGCTATGCATCAACATACTTGGAGAAGGGGTAGGCACCTAAAGGGTCGTGGCTGTGGATGTGGTCGAGAGGATGTTACTCAAGGGCGTGGGCGAGGTGGTTCTTCTGGATCATCCAGGCTCACACTGAAGCAGTTGGTGATTAAGGAGAAGTACACTGCGCTTTTCAGCTAGAAGACCGCATAGTCAGATTGAGAATCTGTTGACGTTGAAGATTCTGATCATGACTCAAATCATGATTATGACGACATTTGATGTGTTGTTTTTATTATGTTTGGGGGCTTGCCCTTGTTTGCTCTCATTTTCCTCCTAATGTACTTGTTATCTTTTCTTCAATTTTAATAAATGGTCAGGAGTTTTGACTTCTGGGTGGACCCGCTTTGGTATAATATATATATATATATAATTATAAATATATATTTATAAATATGAATTTATTTATAATAATATATGTATATATATATATATATAAATAATAAATATAATTACAAATATATCACGATAAATAAATATTAATAATTATATAATATAAATATATAAATATATATTAATAATTATAAATAAGTGTATATAATTTAAAGATATAATACATTTATAATATTTTTAAAGATACAATATTTTATATTTTTTTATAAATTTATTATTTTTACAATATATTTATTATATTTATAATATATTTATTAGATTTGTAATATATTTATAATATATTTATTTATAATTATATTTAAATATAATAAATTCTTACAATCATATATTTTTAAATTTTTTTATTATATTTACAATTATATATGTAATATATGTTTATTATATTTACAGTTATATATTTATTATATTTAATATATTTTTAATTCTATATTTATTATATTTTATATTTATAAAAAAATTATTATATTTATAATATATTTAATATTTTTATTATTATATTTATAATATTTTATATTTATAATAAATTTATTATATTTATTATATTTATTATTATATTTACAATTATATATTTATTATGTTTATTATATCAATTTTCAACAAAGCGACCGTCGTCACCTCCTCGAGCCTACCGCCTCACGATCCAACCATCATCGAAAACAGCATGCCCGAAACCAACCTCGTCACCGAGAATAAGCACAGCGTCGTCTCAAACCACCATGAAGAAGAACACCATCATAGACCGCCGAAGACACAATTCGAATCATCCCGAACAGAAAACAACGAGAACAAGCGTCACAGAAAAAAAACAGACATTCAATGGTGGCCCAGGAAGAAACCCCCAACCAAACAGGCAAAAAGAAACATCGCAGAGATGAAGACGAATCCGACATGAGCTCTGAACCATCGTCAAAGGGACTTGCGCTTGGAGCACCACCATCCACCAAACCACACACCCAAAACCCCTAGTCCGCCTTGGAGACGCGCAGAGGATCGAGAGATCAGAGCAGGGAAAGGGCGGCCGAGGGCTCCAAAGTGCTTCATCTCCGAGGCCGAAAAACCAGAACCAACAAAACAAAATCAACCAGACTCCGAAAGTGCCTAAAAACCATCAACCACCAAACCGCAATTCCCAAAACCTCGTTGAATCTACCGCTGCAAATCCGACATGGAGAGCCGCCGAGGATCGTGAGGTCAGAGCAGCAGATGAGCAACCAAGGTCTTCGACACAACCTTCATCATATCAACAAAACCCCCAAAGAAAGAATATGGAGAAACCAGAATACCAACACCCGAGCGATCACAGAAGCCACCGCTGAAGACGAAACCAGAGAGGAGAACAAGCGAAGTGCGGACAAGCTGCGAAGGAGAAAAGGGGGAATAACTCGCGAAGAAGCCGCACGACGGGGCAGGAAGAAGGTAGGATAGGAGAAAAAAGGGGAACAAAATAAGAAAGGGAGAAAGGAACGACATACACGCACGCCACCAGACCCGCAGCGAAGGGTTTCAGCGGGAAACCCTAGGCGAATTCAAGAAGCCGAGGCCGAGAGCGGGAGGGGGAACCCCAAACGTGTTATCGGTTTAGGGGTGTGGCGTGTAAAGGGCACCGACAACGCACTTGCCTGAACGCGATCGCCCGAACGGCGATCTAAAGGAGCCGCCCGCGACGACCCTCACCACCCGCGCACGGACGAAGCACCCAGGAAACCGAGACAACCACTCGGCGATGGGAGACGCGCTTCATTCTCCTGTATATATATGGATGCGCAGGGAAGACGATTCACAGATAGATTTACCCACATAAACTTTATCCCACCCAACAACTAAACTAATCGCTCCTCATAAGCCCCTTCAGGTTTCAGGACATGGGTCTCCCGATCTCCCTCACAAACATCATCATCCTGGCACTTGCCCTGCTTCGGGCTACCTCTGCCTTCCCGTGTCCTGCGCCCGATCAAGTCTCCATGCGGGTGAAGCATGAGAGGTGGATGGCGGCGCATGGTCGGAGCTACCTGGATGACCACGAGAAGGAGGCGCGGTTCACAATTTTCAAAACCAACATGGAGTTCATCGAGGATTTCAACCGCCGCAGCCCCCACTCCTACCCCATGCGCGCCAACGCCTTCACAGACCTCACGCTCGACGAGTTCCGGGCCACCCACATGGGCTACGTCCGGTCGCCCTCTCTCGATCGCCTCCCTGCTCACTATCCCGAGGTGGCTGCCAGTGGCAGCATGCAGGCAAATGTCCATTGGATGGAACGTGTCCCCTTAGCCTCCCTATATCTATATGAATGTCTAATTCTGCTGTTTTTTTTGTTAATTAATTCTTAATATGTTATTTTCATTTGTTTAAATGATGATTAGCTACTACAAGAAAAAGATTTTAACAACTCCTCATAAAAATTCATCAATAGTGCTAAAAAACTGTAAATGAGGACCTTCATCGTCGCTAAAACAAGCACCGGTAAAGATGATACTTTATTACCACTAGTTTAGATCAAGTGTGGTGTTAATGTTAACACACTACACCAACAAATATAGCCACCAAATACAAAAACCATCAACAACTGGATATGATAAATTAATAATTTAATTTAAATAAAAATTACAACACAAAAAAACACTATATTATAAACATTTCAAATAATATTTTGTATAATTACATTACAAAGTACAATTTAACACAAACATTCAAAAATATCAATGGTTTCATTGTTTTTGACACCCCAACTCCCTCTCAAAAAGCACGATCATGGTATCAGTTCTCGAACGAACCACCCCAACTCAAGCAAAAGAATCCATGTGTATAAGAAAACAACTTTTATGTTAGCAATGCAATAAATTAATAACTTAAACATAAATATGAAACAATACATAAATAAAATGTCAATTTTAAACTGAAAACATACACTTGATGTCTTACCGGTCACACTGTGGATCAGATTGAGATGCACCTGATTCCACTACTAGAATAATAGGCCTTTGCGGCTGGGGAAACGGGCGACCGCCAATGGCGGTCGTTAATACCCAAATAAAATGCATGGGATTACCCCCTACCATTGTCTTCCCCAATCACCGTTGCAACTCCTGTCGATACCCCCTGTCACCCCCGTCACCACCCTACCACACTCACTCACCCCCATCGCCAGCCCCCGCCATCTTCCGTTGCCCTTGCCACACTCACCGCCGAACCCATCGGCCCCTCAATGTTCGACCGCCTGCCCTAAACCCCTCAATGTCGCGCCTGCCCCTCCCTCCGGCCGCCGCAGATCGGCCTTGGTCAGCGGCCACAACTTAGGTTTGTCTCACCCGAAACGTGTGTCCCCCCACGTCCCGGCTCGCACCCAGCGCACTGTTGACACCAAAAAATCAGATGGGATTTTTAGAGGCTTCCAAGGGCGGTTGCTGTTGAGCAACACTGACCGAGCAACTGCAATCGTCGGAAGCGGTCGCATGGTAGTCTCTAAAGGCCTTTAGCGGCCGATTTTGGCGGTCGTTAAAGACCATATTTCTAGTAGTGTTCCTACACGTTATAATGACTTATGGATCGTTGTAATATAGTATCAAAACAATCTGAATTCATTTTCTCAGGTTTGAGTATGTCAGTTGTGTTTTTTTTACAAAAATGCCATTTTAAACTAAAAACACAGTCATTGAGTCGTACCGATCACATCGTGTGTTCGTTTGACATGAGAATGATTCATACACATCATAAATGACTTATGAATTATTGTACTAAATTATCAAGACAATTAGAGCACATTTTCTTAGTTTTCAGTGAATGAAAATTGTTTTTAACTAAATTGTTAATTTTAAACTAATAACGGACACTTTGAGTCATATCGAACACATCGTGAATCCGATTGATGTGCAGCTGATTCCTACATTTCATAAATTACTTAGGGATCGTTATCCTAAAGTATTAAAACAATATGAATGTGTTTGCTCGGTTTTGAGTATGTGACATGTGTTTTCAAATAAAATGTCAATTTTATTCTAAAAACATTCACTTTGAGTCATACCAAACACACCGTGCATCAGATTGATTTGCATATGATTTTTACTCATCAAAAATGACTTATGAATCATTGTCCTAAAATATAAAAACATTCTGAATGTGTTGGTTTTAAGTTAGTGAAATGTGTTTTCTTGATTTTAAGTTAGTGAAATGTGTTTTCAACTAAAATTTCAATTTTAAACTGAAAACACACTCTTTGAGTCATACCGAACACACCATGCGTCAGATTGAGCTGAAGCTAATTCCTACTTATCACAAATGACCTATAGATCATTTCCTAAAAATATCAAAACAATATGAATGTGTTTTCTCGGTTTTGAGTATGTCACTTTTTTTTACTAAAATTTGATTTCAAACTAAAAACAGATGCTTTGAGTCATTCCAGTCACATAGAATTTCAGTTTGATGTGAGAATGATTCCTACAAATCACAAATTACTTTTGAATTGTTTTCCTAAATCCCCAAGACAGTTCAAGCACGGTTGCTCAGTTTTCATTGAGTGACACACGTTTTGAACAAAAATGTCAATTTTAAACTGATAACAGACACGTTGAGTCATATAGGGAACACCATGTATCAGATTGAGGTTTGACTGATTACTATACATCACAAATGAATTACGGATCATTTTAATAAAGTATCAAAATAATATGAATGTGTTTTCTCAGTTTTGAGTATATCACTTGTCATTTTTACTTAAATATCAATTTTAAGTAAAAAGACACCATTGGAGTCATATTGAGGTGAGGTTGATGACTACACATCAAAAATGATTTATGGATCATTTTTATAAAGTATAAAAACAATCTAAATGTATTTTCTTGGTTTTGAGTATGTCACTTGTAATTTTTACTAAAATGTCATTTTAAATTGAAAACAAACACATGGAGTTATAGCGGTCACACCGTGCGCTGGATTGACATGAGGATGATTCCTACACACCAAAAATGAAATAAGGATCATTTTTACAAAGTATCAACACAATCTAAAAGTGTTTTCTCAAGTTTTGCGTATTTCACTTGTGTTTTTTACTAAAATATCAATTTAAACTGAAAACATGCACTTTGAGTCATACCGATCACATCATGTGTCAGTTTGAACTGTGAATGATTCTTACACCAAAAAATGACTTATGAAATGTAATCCTAAATTATCAAGAAAATCCAAGCATGTTTTCATAGTTTTCAGTGGGTGAAACACATTTTAAACTAAAATGACAATTTTAAACTTATAATGGGCACTTTGAGTCATATTGGGAACAACGTGTATCAGATTGAGGTGTGGATGATTCCTACACATGAAAAAAATCTTATGGACCATTTCCATAAAATATCAAAACAATCCAAATTCGTTTGATCATTTTTGGGTATGTGGCATGTGTTTTCAACTAGAATGTCAATTTTAAAGTGAGAACACACACTTTGATCCATACTAGACACACTATATATTGTATTGAAGTGTGGTTGATTTCTACATGTCACAAATGACTTTTGAATCAGTTTCCTAATGTATTAAATATAAATGATTGAGAAATTAACCCAAAAAATTAGATAAAATGATGATAAAATCAACTAAATAAGTAGTAGGTAGTCACCTCTTCAAGACTCCTATATACATTCTAATTCTAGGCTTGCCACCCATTTGTTTATAATAAAATCTATTTTTTCTTATGAATATGAGGAATTTCAAAAGTCTTGGTTTTACTAGAAAAATATAAATAAACAAAGAATTAATAACTATTTTAAATTAAGTTGTAATTATCTTTGAAAATACCTCTTCAGGGATGCTAGTTTGTTGATGAAATATGATATATTTCATAAATTTGAAAACATAATAACTGTAATATTTTCCATTGATTTTTTAGAAACTACAAACAAATTTATAAAAATAAATAATCATTTTATAAATGTTTTGATACTTAAATATTATTATATATAACCTAATACTTACCCACATGTAGAATTCAATAGGATCCTTGTATTCATGGACTGTCCTCATACCATGATTTTTATGATATTTAAATACAACCCTATCATAACATAATTTTCATTAAAACATAATATAAAATATATAACTTACATCTTATTTGTAAAAAATTTCATGTAGTGTATTACAGATTGATAAACATCATCATGCATGTTCAGTTTTTTGGGTATCCATGCATTGAATCCAGAAAATAAATATTTGGAGCATCCAAATTATCTGTAATGAGTAACAAATTCTTCCTAAAAATGGAATAAGTAATGAAATGATTGATACTATATTTGACATGATTAAATTGAAGAGTTTTACCAGTACATCATGGGTATTAAGAATAGTTTATCATCTGTTAGTTTTCTTTCAAACATTGCGGATAGTTTTTCCACGATTCCTTCATATTAAATTGGTTTGAATGAGAATATCTTTGTATAAGTGATATGAGGACTAATGAGTCTAAATTTATGTCTATCTTTCATTCCTTTATTCACCAAAACTTCCATAGAATTATTCTTCACCAAAATATTTCCACTCCATCGGTGTTGTATTTATCACTTTCCTTCATATTCCATCCACTTCCTTTGTAGGAAGAGCAATGCTCGTGCCAATTCTCAATCACATAGTTAATCTTGATGTTTTCATAGTAAAATCATTTTCCATAAAATTAATCTATTATTTTATATTTATGATTAATTAATTTATTTTTATTATTACTCATAAAAGAATTGTTTTCTTATATAAGTTGTCACGACCCGACCCTACCCGAGCTCGAGCCGCAACTACCCCAAGCCCGCCTCTATAGGCCAGGGGCTGGCGACAAGTGCTGAAGGCTAAACAACTCGGGGAGGCCTTTGCCTGAGTACCTATACACACACACGCAGCCCACTCAATGCAGAAGTGCAGAGTAAAAGGAAAAATAAAGTACTAACTGTTATAAACAACCACAAAAGTGCATCGACCTCTAAACAGTACAGAGTAAAAGTTGAAGGTAAATTGAAAAGAAAAAAAGGCAAAACACACGCCCAACCAGAAAAGTGCCACAATCCAGAAATAGGTAAACAAAAGTAAACAGCTAGGAGAGTCCCACACCTGGAACCCAACTACGACCACTGTAAAGACCCGGAAATTTCAAGGAAATTTTTTTCTTAATTTTCTTTGGAATTTTACAAGAACACAGTTTCTGACAGCGCCTGATTCCGAGGCCCGGTGTGCCCAGAATCAATTTCCGAAGTTTGGCTCGGGTACGTTCAGTGAACGAACGAGCAGGAATTTCTAACTTTTGAACCGGTGCCCGGAATCAAATTCTGAGGGAACCGATGGAACCGTAGCGCCGGTTTTTGCTTAGGAATGCCTTTCCTGGAGTTGCGTTTTCTTGGGAGCAGTTGTTTAATAAGGTTGTGGTTTAAGTGTAAAGAAAAATAAAATTTGTGTTACAAATTTTATTTATCTTCTTAAGTGGTTATATCCTAAGTGTGGAAGTTGGGGTGGAATCACAAGTTCCTAACTAACCAAGTGAGGATTAAGGTGAGGTGGGGCCCACACGAGCCCCAACCCTTCACCTTCCCCTTAACTCTCTTCTACCCCCCTTAAACTCCCTTGCACTTAATGTGCCAAAACCCCTCAAATTCCTAACTCCTTAAACTCCTTAACTCCCTTGAACCCCCCAATTAAATGTGACTCTTCACTTCCACCTTCATTAATTTTGGAGCCTCTCCACCCATTAATGAAGGATGTAACTTAATGAATTTGAATTATTTTGAATTCATTAAGCTAACACTATAATAAGGTGTGTTGTTTTATTGTTTGGGGTTGGCTAAATCTTTGTGATAGAGTCATGGAAGGATTGAAGAGAATTCCACCCTCGACCAAGAACACGAAGGACATCTCCAAACATGGAACAACGTCTTCTCGACGAAGAATGCCTTTTCCAAGAAGAACGTGAAGTTTCCAAAGTCGATCCCTTCTTGGATGCCTCTTTCCCACTCCTTCCGGAATAAAGAAGGGAGCGCCTTTCACGAAGAACGCCGACGTCGTCAACGACTTCTCTTTTCCGATGTCGACGAATCGCCGCCGCCTTTCCGCGACTTCGTCAACACATAACGAAAAGCGAGGTAGGGGTTTGTTGTTGCTTTATTTAATTATTTTCCATTCTTGGTTCTAGCATGACAAACTTGAGGATGAACGTTTAAGTGTTATCGTCTAACGAGAGGGGGACCGGACCGCACAAACACGACCGAACCCCCCTCCTTTGTTCTTGAATGTTTCTTGCGGATGAAACGAGATAGCGTGGTGCCGTCGCACCACGCGGGAATCATACGGAAATTATTGCGCGGCGCCGTCGCGCCGCGCCATGGAAAGAATTATCATGAACGCGACGCCGTCGCGCCGCATCGAAGGAAACCGAAGACGCCGCGGCCGGAGCGGGGCCGCGGCGGAGGGGCGCGGTGCCGTCGCACCGCGCCGGATGACGAAGACCGCGGCCGGTTCCGGGCCGCGGCGGATCATGATGACCGGCGGCCAGCCGGGCCGCCGGTGCCGGAAGACGGAAGAGGACCGGCCCTTGCCGGTCCTGTTGACAAGAAGCCGGCCGGCCAGGTCGGGCTGACCGGGTTGGTGGAAACCGGGGGAATTTAATTCCCCCGGGCAGTTATTTGGCCCCCCATTATGAGGGGGGGGGGGGGTTCACAAAGGGGGGGCAGGCGACCCCCCCGTTTCCAGCAAGCTCGGCCTTCGGCCAAGCTGGCAGCGCGCCTAGCGCGCTGCCTTGCGCCGAACCGGCGCGCCTGGCCGGTTCGCCGCGCCGGGCCACGCCGGGCCGGGCCGGGCTGTGCCGGGCCGGGTCGACCCCGTCCGGGGCGGGTCGACCCGGTTCGGGCCATCCGGGGGGTCTCGGGCCGGGACGGCCCGGGCCGGAAACCCCCGTTACCGAGCGGTTTGGTCAAATGCCCGTATCTTGGGCTACGGGCCTCCAAACGACTCGTCGTCAGCGGCAACGCGATCCTTAGATCGAGACGGTCGTTTCGGTATACTATACTCAAGGTGCACCTTCCTTTTCGGGAGCCTACGTGGTTAAAACTCTGTAGTTAAGCGTGCTTGGCCTAGAGTAGTGATCAGGATGGGTGACCTCCTGGGAAGTTTCCCAGGGTGGGTGTGAGACGAAAAGACCAATAAATAACAGACCAGGCGTCCGATTGACGTACCATATGTTTCGTTGAATTCCTCTAAGTGAGATGGATCTTTCGGCTTACTCCGCTCGAGGTTTGGATGCCGACGGAGTGCGGTCGGGTTGGATCGCACCGAAATCCAACCGGGCCCCTGGACCGAAAAAGCCAATAACTCTCAGACCGGGCGTCCGATTGACGCGCCGTCTGTTGCGTTGAGTTCCTGTTGACGATACGAAACTTTTGGCATCCTCCGCCCGAGTTTTGGATGCAGATGGATAGTGGCCGGGTTGGATCGCACCGAAATCCAACCGGGCCCCTGGAACGGAAAAGCTGATATCTTTCTGACAGAACGTCCGTTTGACGAACCGTCAGCGGCTTTGGTGATCGCGTTGAGAAAGGGTCCCTATGAGTTTACCCTATGAGAGTTCGGGGTACATTTGAGATACGGCCGGGTTTGGTTTGCTCACGAAACCAACCGGGCCCCTGGGACGAAAAGGCTAATAACTCACAGACCGGGCGTCCGATTGACGCGCCGTCTGTTGCGTTGAGACACCTATGACGTGGCGGTACTTTGAGATACTTCTTCATGGGACTTTGAGATACTTGGAGTATCGACCTGTAGCTCGTGGAGCGGACCCTCCCAGTGACGAGCGTGCGGAGTACGAAGACCGTGTAGCTGGCTGAGACCCGACGACTGCTGATCGAACGACTCGGAGTGTTACAGAGGTGCGCTTGGTTGTAACGGAACATGGGAGCGCTTGGTTGTAGCGGCATACCCACGACAGAGGTGCGCTTGGTTGTAGCAGCACATGGGAGCGCTTGGTTGTAGCGGCATACCCACGACAGAGGTGCGCTTGGTTGTAGCAGCACATGGGAGCGCTTGGTTGTAGCGGCAGACCCACGACAGAGTTGCGCTTGGTTGTAGCGGCACATGAGAGCTCTTGGTTGTAGCGGCATACCCACGACAGAGTTGCGCTTGGTTGTAGCGGCACATGGGAGCGCTTGGTTGTAGAGGCATACCCACGACAGAGGTGCGCTTGGTTGTAGCGGCACATGGGAGCGCTTGGTTGTAGCGGCAGACCCACGACAGAGGTGCGCTTGGTTGTAGCGGCACATAGGAGCGCTTGGTTGTAGCAGCTGGCCCGCAGTACTCGATGGGTGGAGTTCTTCAGAAGTCTTAGGTTAGTGAGCAGTACCTCGGAGTCGTGACAGGACCACTGTACACTCCAGAGACGGAGCTCTTCAGCAGTTACGGTTTCGATAATGAAAATCCTGGTTTGAGCTGAGACTTTTGACCTTTTGTTTACCTCATGATTGAGATGGGTCACTTGCTAACTTAGGTATATGTATGGGCATATACCTGGGTAGTGGTTATCCGTTGATTTCACAATCCTTGTGTTTCCTCATGATTGAGATGTGTTACTTGATAACTTAGGTATATGTATGGGCATATATCTAAGTAGAGGTTATCTGTTGAGATCTTTTTGTGGTTATCCTTGTTGGTTTAGTGAGACCTTGAGGGTCTCGGGGTCCCTACTGAGTATCGTTATACTCACCCCTGCACGGGCTATGCCCGCACCTCGTTGTGTTGGTTGCAGACGACGGGCAGTGCTGACAGAAGCCGAGTGTTCGACGACTGGACAGTACCTGGAGGTGGACTATATGAAGAGATGGTACCCGGAGGAGGACCTCACGACGAGGCGGTACCCAGAGGTGGACGTGACGACGAGGCGGTACCTTGAGGTGGACCACTGGGTGAGACATACTCGGAGCGGACGGTGGGACCTGAGGAGCAGAGGAGCTATCTGTACCCACCCTTCAGGTGGGATTTCCAGTGGACAGCTCGGCGTAGCAGCTTTACTTTTCAGTTGCTGTTTTCCCTTTCGAGTTGTACTTTACAGTTGGGCTTGTATTTCCGGCCCCTTTTTACTTTCTGCACTTACTGTTGTACTCAGTTTTTATTTAGTGTTTACTTCTTCCGCTTGTACTCTGTGGTGCTTGTTTTCTTTTATAAAGGCAATGCCTTCCCAGTTATCGGGATTTTACACCTTTGGTGCTAGTCGCCAGCCCCTGGCCTATGGAAGGCGGGATTGGGGTAGTCACGACATGGGCCCCAAGGACGGGTCGTGACAAATTGGTATCCGAGGAGTTCGGTTCTACCGCAGAACTCAGGACTCTGATCTTTTTCTATGTGAAGCAATAGTGTTAAGGGTACCGAGTGTGGTCTTCAGTTCAGGGAGTCCAGTGTTGGTGCGGCGGCCGACGTATCCGTACACCAGGACCCTGACTACTGATTTCCGACTTTGTACACAAAAACACTGATTGCGTGTGTGTTTCCAAAGTTTTAAAGTCAGCTCAAACCAGGTCAGCTCACCAGGTATAAGACGTTGACTGTGTCGCATTTGTTCAGGATGTCTCCACGCAGACAGTCAGTTGGAGTTCCGAGAGAGTACTCGATGACGGCTCACCGAGCAACGAGGCTCTGGTGCAGGGCCCTTTTTACTATGTTGGCACCCTCGGGTGGTTTACCAGTAGCACCACCACCTGTTGGGCAGCAGATGCCAATGGCTATACTAGCAAACTGTGCATGCTGGTGGAGCGCGTTGCACGAGTTCCAGTAGTAGAGGCCTCAGAAGTTACGAGGCGAGGCAGATTTCCAGACAGCAGAGCAGTGGCTGGAGGCGATTGCTAGAGTTTTCCGCCTAGCTGAGACATCAGTAGAGTGGATGGTGGACTTGGCCACTAGTTTTTTCCAGTGAATGACCATGAGGATGGTCCGCATAGTGATGAGGCTTCGGTACGTGAACCGATGCCTGAGATAGTGCCTTTGGGTAGTGTGTCAGCTATACATCACTACTTGTTGGTCAGCAGTTACAACCGGCGGTACCGGTAGGTGACACATGTAAGTTTACTGCCTTACATGTGTTCTAACTTCAGATACCCTCATGTTCCGAGGTGAACCTGACTCATAGGCGGCTGAGGACTGGCTTGAGGAGGTGGCCGAGAATTTTCTAGAACTTTTACAGTTTCGGCGGGACGACGTGTTGATAGCTGAGAATTCATCGAGGCGTACCGAACATATCAGGTACTCGATGGAAGCGTTTCAATCAGTGCAATAGAGGTCGGAACTCTGAGCATGGTATGTTTAAGGGCTTCCGAGCCAACACCTTTTCTCTATGCATTTCTACTTAGGCTAGAGTGCTAGAAGGAACCTTTGTGGTTGAGAATTCTTTGCTGATCGAATACAGCCAGAGAATGTTAGAAGTTTGGAAACAGGAAACTGACACCAGTCTCGGAGACTTGGGCATGTAAAATGTTTCAAGAAGAGGAAATGTTAAGGACAGATGAATCTGCAGAGCAGCAGACATGGAGGCAGATCTTGGAGAGCAGCTCGTGGTGGTGTACATTTCAACATGTTACCATCACCCGCCTTTGTAGTCCCCGCTAGACTCAGGGATTTGGAGAGCAGGGAAAGAGGGTAGCTGCTTGAGGTCATGGAGTGCGACCAAAAAGGGGCTCTAAGGATGATTCGAAGTGCGGAATTTATCTTCTACTAGCTGCTGTAGCCACAGGCATCGAAACGAATCATCCCTTCCTTCCATGAATCTAGTCTCAGACCTAGAGATTCCGGTTAAGCCATTGAATTGACCCTCACGTCTGGAGATACCTTTGGGAGGAGACTCGATAGTCACACTTACGCCGACGGTGTGATCTGACCCTTGAGGCGAGAGTCTCAGTTAGGACCTCTTGGTGGCAGCGTCGAGGCCTTACGACGTTAGTTTGAGTATGTATTTGGCAATCACTGTTCATAATCAAATTGACGGTATTAGGCAAACGTTGGGATGGGTTTTCCTTGGTCGGCGAAAAGGAAACCCTGGGCAGCACAAGATAAACTCGTGCATGGGAGGGTGTAGCCGATCATTTTTGGGTCGGCCAACCTTACCCTCGTGGCAGAAGGAGTTTTGAGTTTCAGTTCTAACTTAAAAAGGGAGACCTTTAGAGTTCGAGGATGGCGACCACGTTCTTATACAGGTCTCACCTCGACGAGGTTTACGAAGATGTAGCCGAGGCGGCAAGAGATATCTGAGGTTCAATAGACCTTTCTAGGTCCCCAGTAGGGTAGGCGAGGTGGTTTATCGCTTGACCCATCCACCTCAGTTGCACCAGGTGCACGATAAATTTCACGTAACTCAATTGAGGAGATACGTGCTTGATCCTTCACACATCATCGACCTCAGGGAGTTGGACGTCGATGATAGAGCGACATGCACGGAGGTTCCAGTGGGGATCAAGGATAGACAAGAGGAGATCCTACGAGGATGATCGATTCCTTGGGTGCACTTCCTTTGACAGTACGGGAACCTCCAGGTGAGCACATGGGAGCAGAAGGCTCAGATGCGTGCTCTGTACCGCTTTTGTGACCCTAGTTTGTGATGAAGCTTTACGGGGACGTAAATCCCTGAGGTGGGAGTAATGTAAAGACCCGGAAATTTCAAGTAAATAGTTTTCATAATTTTCTTTGGAATTTTACAAGAACACAGTTTCTGACAGCGCCTGATTCCGAGGCCCGGTGTGCCCAGAATCAATTTCCGAAGTTTGGCTCGGGTACGTTCAGTGAACGAACTAGCAGGAATTTCTAACTTTTGAACCGGTGCCCGGAATCAACTTCCGAGGGCATCGATGGAACCGTAGCGCCGGTTTTTGCTTAGGAATGCCTTTCCTGGAGTTGTGTTTGCTTGGGAGCAGTTGTTTAATAAGGTTGTGGTTTAAGTGTAAAGAAAAATAAAATTTGTGTTACAAATTTTATTTATCTTCTTAAGTGGTTATATCCTAAGTGTGGAAGTTGGGGTGGAATCACAAGTTCCTAACTAACCAAGTGAGGATTAAGGTGAGGTGGGGCCCACATGAGCCCCAACCCTTCACCTTCCCCTTAACTCTCTTCTACCCCCCCTTAAACTCCCTTGCACTTAATGTGCCAAAACCCCTCAAATTCCTAACTCCTTAAACTCCTTAACTCCCTTGAACCCCCCCCAATTAAATGTGACTCTTCACTTCCACCTTCATTAATTTTGGAGCCTCTCCACCCATTAATGAAGGATGTAACTTAATGAATTTGAATTATTTTGAATTCATTAAGCTAACACTATAATAAGGTGTGTTGTTTTATTGTTTGGGGTTGGCTAAATCTTTGTGATAGAGTCATGGAAGGATTGAAGAGAATTCCACCCTCGACCAAGAACACGAAGGACATCTCCAAACATGAAACAACGTCTTCTCGACGAAGAATGCCTTTTCCAAGAAGAACGTGAAGTTTCCAAAGTCGATCCCTTCTTGGATGCCTCCTTCCCACTCCTTCCGGAATAAAGAAGGGAGCGCCTTTCACGAAGAACGCCGACGTCGTCAACGACTTCTCTTTTCCGATGTCGACGAATCGCCGCCGCCTTTCCGCGACTTCGTCAACACATAACGAAAAGCGAGGTAGGGGTTTGTTGTTGCTTTATTTAATTATTTTCCATTCTTGGTTCTAGCATGACAAACTTGAGGATGAACGTTTAAGTGTTATCGTCTAACGAGAGGGGGACCGGATCGCACAAACACGGCCGAACCCCCCTCCTTTGTTCTTGAATGTTTCTTGCGGATGAAACGAGATAGCGTGGTGCCGTCGCACCACGCGGGAATCATACGGAAATTATTGCGCGGCGCCGTCGCGCCGCTCCGTGGAAAGAATTATAATGAACGCGACGCCGTCGCGCCGCGTCGAAGGAAACCGAAGATGCCGCGGCCGGAGCGGGGCCGCGGCGGAGGGGCGCGGTGCCGTCGCACCGCGCCGGATGATGAAGGCCGCGGCCGGTTCCGGGCCGCGGCGGATCGTGATGACCGGCGGCCAGCCGGGCCGCCGGTGCCGGAAGACGGAAGAGGACCGGCCCTTGCCGGTCCTGTTGACAAGAAGCCGGCCGGCCAGGTCGGGCCGGCCGGGTTGGTGGAAACCGAGGGAATTTAATTCCCCCGGGCAGTTATTTGGCCCCCCATTATGAGGGGGGGGGGGGTTTCACAAAGGGGGGGCAGACGACCCCCCCGTTTCCAGCAAGCTCGGCCTTCGGCCAAGCTGGCAGCGCGCCCAGCGCGCTGCCTTGCGCCGAACCGGCGCGCCTGGCCGGTTCGCCGCGCCGGGCCACGCCGGGCCGGGCCGGGCTTTGCCGGGCCGGGTCGACCCCGTCCGGGGCGGGTCGACCCGGTTCGGGCCATCCGGGGGGTCTCGGGCCGGGACGGCCCGGGCCGGAAACGCCCGTTACCGAGCGGTTTGGTCAAATGCCCGTATCTTGGGCTACGAGCCTCCAAACGACTCGTCGTCAGCGGCAACACGATCCTTGGATCGAGACGGTCGTTTCGGTATACTATACTCAAGGTGCACCTTCCTTTTCGGGAGCCTACGTGGTTAAAACTCCGTAGTTAAGCGTGCTTGGCCTAGAGTAGTGATCAGGATGGGTGACCTCCTGGGAAGTTTCCCAGGGTGGGTGTGAGACGAAAAGACCAATAAATAACAGACCAGGCGTCCGATTGACGTACCGTCTATTTCGTTGAATTCCTCTAAGTGAGATGGATCTTTCGGCTTACTCCGCTCGAGGTTTGGATGCCGACGGAGTGCGGTCGGGTTGGATCGCACTGAAATCCAACCGGGCCCCTGGAACGAAAAAGCCAATAACTCTCAGACCGGGCGTCCGATTGACGCGCCGTCTGTTGCGTTGAGTTCCTGTTGACGATACGAAACTTTTGGCATCCTCCGCCCGAGTTTTGGATGCAGATGGATAGTGGCCGGGTTGGATCGCACCGAAATCCAACCGGGCCCCTGGAACGGAAAAGCTGATATCTTTCTGACAGAACGTCCGTTTGACGAACCGTCAGCGGCTTTGGTGATCGCGTTGAGAAACGGTCCCTATGTGTTTACCCTATGAGAGTTCGGGGTACATTTGAGATATGGCCGGGTTTGGTTTGCTCACGAAACCAACCGGGCCCCTGGGACGAAAAGGCTAATAACTCACAGACCGGGCGTCCGATTGACGCGCCGTCTGTTGCGTTGAGACACCTATGACGTGGCGGTCCTTTGAGATACTTCTTCATGGGACTTTGAGATACTTGGAGTATCGACCTGTAGCTCGTGGAGCGGACCCTCCCAGTGACGAGCGTGCGGAGTACGGAGACCGTGTAGCTGGCTGAGACCCGGCGACTGCTGATCGAACGACTCGGAGTGTTACAGAGGTGCGCTTGGTTGTAGCGGCACATGGGAGCGCTTGGTTGTAGCGGCATACCCACGACAGAGGTGCGCTTGGTTGTAGCAGCACATGGGAGCGCTTGGTTGTAGCGGCATACCCACGACAGAGGTGCGCTTGGTTGTAGCAGCACATGAGAGCGCTTGGTTGTAGCGGCAGACCCACGACAGAGTTGCGCTTGGTTGTAGCGGCACATGGGAGCACTTGGTTGTAGCGGCATACCCACGACAGAGTTGCGCTTGGTTGTAGCGGCACATGGGAGCGCTTGGTTGTAGCGGCATACCCACGACAGAGGTGCGCTTGGTTGTAGCGGCACATGGGAGCGCTTGGTTGTAGCGGCAGACCCACGACAGAGGTGCGCTTGGTTGTAGCGGCACATGGGAGCGCTTGGTTGTAGCAGCTGGCCCGCAGTACTTGATGGGTGGAGTTCTTCAGCAGTCTTAGGTTAGTGAGCAGTACCTCGGAGTCGTGACAGGACCACTGTACACTCCAGAGACGGAGCTCTTCAGCAGTTACGGTTTCGATAATGAAAATCCTGGTTTGAGCTGAGACTTTTGACCTTTTGTTTACCTCATGATTGAGATGGGTCACTTGCTAACTTAGGTATATGTATGGGCATATACCCGGGTAGTGGTTATCCGTTGATTTCACAATCCTTGTGTTTCCTCATGATTGAGATGGGTTACTTGATAACTTAGGTATATGTATGGGCATATATCTAAGTAGAGGTTATCTGTTGAGATCTTCTTTGTAGTTATCCTTGTTGGTTTAGTGAGACCTTGAGGGTCTCGGGGTCCCTACTGAGTATCGTTATACTCACCCCTGCACGGGCTATGCCCGCACCTCGTTGTGTTGGTTGCAGACGACGGGCAGTGCTGACAGAAGCCGAGTGTTCGAGGACTGGACAGTACCTGGAGGTGGACTATACGAAGAGATGGTACCCGGAGGAGGACCTCACGACGAGGCGGTACCCAGAGGTGGACGTGATGACGAGGCGGTACCCGGAGGTGGACCACTAGGCGAGACATACTCGGAGCGGACGGTGGGACCTGAGGAGCAGAGGAGCTATCTGTACCCACCCTTCAGGTGGGATTTCCAGTGGACAGCTCGGCGTAGCAGCTTTACTTTTCAGTTGCTGTTTTCCCTTTCGAGTTATACTTTACAGTTGGGCTTGTATTTCCGGCCCCTTTTTACTTTCCGCACTTACTGTTGTACTCAGTTTTTACTTAGTGTTTACTTCTTCCGCTTGTACTCTGTGGTGCTTGTTTTCTTTTATAAAGGCAATGCCTTCCCAGTTATCGGGATTTTACACCTTTGGTGCTAGTCACCAGCCCCTGGCCTATGGAAGGCGGGATTGGGGTAGTCATGGCATGGGCCCCGAGGACGGGTCGTGACAACCACCATACGTGATCCAAGCTCCCGAACTACTAAGCTCCACTAAATTCACGACCAACCTGTTCTTCATCTGTAATGGCACACCAAGTGCGGGCAAAGCCCAAGAAGGGGTGAGTATAAAAATACTCAGTAGGATACCCGAAGGCTCGAGGGAGAAAAAAAAGGAGGTACGGAAGAGGTGAGTAGTAGACCGAATAGGGAAAAGTAAAGGAGTACAACTGAGAGTGTAGTAAAGAGTACAATAGAGTATCAGCTCAACCCAATAATAGAATGGAAGTAGACTCGTCCAAACACAAGGAGCTAGAAACGGTGAGAAGATGAAACTTATCACCGAGTCTTTTCTACCTATAGTAGAAGAGTATACTCATCCAACCATGAGAAGCTAGACACAGAAAGCACATGGCATACGCCGCGCGTCTTCACCTCTCCTGGTTGGAGAGTAACCAAACCCAAGGAGTGGGTACTGGAACAAGGTATATACATATCCATATGCTCAATCAAGAAACCCGAACAAGATCGCAAGGGGATCTCCATCCCGTAGCTCAGCCCAAGAAAGTTAGTAGCCAACAGTCCCAGAAGCAAACACCATCGATGACCAATATCCGTACGTCTGCCCCGAACTGCAAGTTAAGGGGCTCAAATCACCACACCTTGACACCATCCTCTTTGGCCGACACTGAATCGCCTGCACGGTTTTATGTCACGTCACAAGGACATGTCTCGATGGGGAAATCACCCCTCGTACTTGAGAGTTCTGGGGGAGCATCAATCCACACCTCGTCACTGTCACACAGTCGAGATTTCTTCTCAAAGTTGACGGGTTCCCACTACCCAGCCCCGCGAAAGGGTAATCCGCTGGAGGGAGACCCAGATCTACTCTGGCCATCCCCGCTGGATGGTACCCCACTGGCCATCCCTGCTGGATGGTACCACACTGGACATCCCTACTGGATGGTACTGCACTGGCCATCCCTACTGGATGGTACCTCACTGGTAACCAGAACACATAGTGGGAAACACATCACGATAGATTTTGGAAGGAAGATATGATCTCGATACACAGCTAGGGAGTCTGCGCCCATGGCTCACTGAGGGCTCCATACCCTACTGAAAACAACCTCCTAGGTAGAGGATCAGTGCCCGTGTAATGTGTTGGTGACAACAATACCCAAAGAACCCTACCAGGGAACACGAAGGGACGTGAGGATCTCCTCGGGCCTCTCGGGGTGATACATGCTCCAATCTGCTGAGTCTACTGTCGAAGCGGACCAAGACAACTCACTCCAGAAAGTGGGAGCACACCCACACTATATGAACGCACGTAGTCGTAAACGATGTCGTAGTCCGATGAAAGGGACCCAACACTGAAAACCCCCTCAGCTGAAAGAACAGGGGAACCAAAACAACTCTGCCAGTCAAACCATCGAGAACAGAACCACGGGAACCCACTCAACCCTACTGGTTAAAACCATAGAGAATATAAGGACCCTCTATTTCACGAGAGGTCAAAGGTATATAGAGTATAACACGACACACACATGGGTCACACACGACGTGTGGCCCAAAATCATCTCCAAACCAAGCACACAAATGTTCTCAGGTAAAAACTACAACATGTACCTCCAGCCATTCCTGTATACTCTCAGAGTATTCCACATTTCCAGCCCAAGGCTACTGTGCACACGACACCCAATGTGAACGCAAAAAGCTGTAAATATAACTTCACCAACCTGCTTCCTCCATAGCCCTAGCACGACCAACCACATCTCCTCAAACATCAACTTCACTCACACGAGAGTGAACGCAAACACACGCCAAGGGTTCACTTCCAAACACAGCAATACGAACCACCATCAGAGAACCTTTCATGCTTCCCCATTTAAATGAGATCTCAAAAGAGACTCCGCAGATCCAAATAGATCGTACCATCGTAATCCTCGCGGAAAAACATGCGAGTATGACTATTTACTCGCCTCCAACAGACATCTGATGTAAAAGTCATTCAACACTATTTTACGCTCGAACGACGTCCCATGGTCCCGAGCCTCGACCCCAAAAACAGTCAGGCGCATCGCACCATTGTGATCCCCTCGGGAAAACACGTCAAATTGTCTACTCACTTGAGTGCAAAAAATTCCCAGAGAAAAAGATGCATGTCGCCATGACGCATGCAAGCGGTGCTACGTGGGACCCGTATCCTAGTCCCGAAGCGCTACGAACGGATTGTACCGTTGCGATCCTCTCGAAAAAGTACACAAGATTGACTATCCACTTGTCTGAAACGGACACCCGATGATAAAGATAGAAATCATCACCAACTCCCAAAATGACCCTCATGGGGCCCGCACCATCGTGAAAAAATAAAGAAGGTGGATCGCGCCATTGCAATGCCCTTGAAAAAAAAACCAGAATCGACTGCTCGCACGCCCCGAACGGACGTCCGATGAAAAAGCTGTAAAGCGCTGCACACAACTTAAAATACATGCTATGGGGTCCATGCCTCAACTTCGGCTTCAACGTCTGAAACCACCCTGGAAAGCTCCGGATTGGTTCCAGGGTCCCAACGCCACTGACGGTGCTCAATTCGGACATCGGATGTGTCCACGCCATCCAAAACAAGAACTCCTGAGAAAACGCCAATCCACTTAAAGTACGTGTCACGCCACCGAGCCCCTCGTCTCAGGAATTAAAAATCCCCGAGACCATCTCAAAAATTTCACCTCGTTTTAAGGAATGCGTCGCCGCTGACGACACGCGAATCCGACACCTGGTCCGCATTTTATGGGAATTTTAAATTTTCAACGGACGAAACGTGGTGGGCCGGGCCGGGCCGGCCAGCCCACCCTGCCTGAACCGGCCCGCGGTTCACTGCACGGGACGGCCCGCCTCACCCAGACCGGCCTGATCTGGTCCGGCTCGCTTTCCACAGTGACCCGCAAAGGGCGGATCGCGGTCTTCCAGCCGGGGTCGCTGACCCCGGTCTCCCCTCGTGCGCACCGACCGGCAAAAGCCGGTCGACCCTGGTCTCCGCCCCGCGCTCGACCGCTGAAGCCCGGCCGCCTACCGCTGAAGCCACCCATGCCGACGCCCGCTGCCCCATGCTCGCCCGCAGCCACCGCCGTCTGCAGCCGCTCACTCGCCCGGCCGACCTCCGCTGCCGAGAAGCTGAAGGACGTTGCCGCCTGGACCCCCGCCGCGCCGCCGCGCCCACTCGCCGGACCGCCGCGCTAGACCGCTGGAGTGCCCAGATCCGCCGGAAAAACACCCCAAAACTCCCTGGACTTCGTCGGACGACTACGGTCACCTCAGAACTCATATTTGCAATCTAAAACATGCGTCGGGGAGCTTAGAACAAGCACTACACAACCATGGGATTCGATTGACCATTTGATGACAATTCAATGTGATAAATTGAGCTCAAAGTAGGTGCGGGAAATAAAAATGGAAACGCATGATCCCACCTATTTGGGCGTAGACCGAAGCTTCGCGAGCGATCCGCCTTCACCGGATCCGCAATCACCTTCTTGGAGAGGTGGGGAGGAGGGCTTGAGGTTGAAGGGGGTTCCTTGGTTGAGTGAGCTTCCGCTAGAGGATTCTCAATGGGGAAGAGGATAAGTGGTGGATTTGGTTTAAGTAATGAAATTACTTAACTTTTAATTAATTTCTTTAAAACACACCAAAAGACCTACGTCCGAACCTCCCGACGGGGTCAAGGTTAATCCTCACCTAGGGTAAACACCACCCCCCGAGGACAACGGCGGTCTCATATTTTTAATCCGAGCCTCTGTTCGAAAGTTATAAAATTTAACATCTGAAGCCGCTAAATTACGAAAATGCCCTTGGTGGCATTTTTCACAGGAGGGTCGCACCCACGAAAGTTACACCCCTCCTAGAGTAAACGACACGCTCTGGACTCAACGGTGCCCTCAATTTTTAAATCTGATCTACCATTTTAGAGATACATGAGTTTAAACATTAAACGAATAAATTAATTATTTTATTTATCAGTTTAATGTTCCGTTAACGGGCGAGGGGTCCCAACGTCCCGTGCCGACTTGCTTTATGTCGTTACTATGGTAAAAACCCAATTTTGGACCCATTCGTGTACTCAGATTTCTAATCCGGATCTCCGTGTAGGATTTATCCTATTTATTTGGTGTGCTTAGTGTGAACACACTTAAAATTTAATTCCACCCACACCGGGGCTCGGAATCGCACATCGTCTGAAGGCGCCGCTCCAGTATAACATCAAGAAAAAAAAATCCAAAGTCTTTTATTACCAAAACCGGGTTCTTGCATCATTCCCTCCTTTAAGATTTTCATCCCCGAAAAGCAAAACTAGGGAAACAACTCAGGGTACTAAGCCCACACTTGGCTCTCCCGTACCCAGAAGAACTCTTGCACAGTTCTGTGTCACCGCGCATGGACCAAAGGATTTGGTACGTTCATGTGGGGTCTGCCCTCGCCGATGACGCGCATAGGAACACACACAAATCTCCTCAGGTAAGCCACGCTGGAGACGTCGTGCACCCACTCTCGACCTTGGGGTTAGGGCAAGGCGGTAGGTAACCTCGTCATCCCTTCACTTGGTCTCAAACGGTCCAAAGGACCTCGAGGGTAGCTCACCTCCCCGGCCGAACCCCTACGTCACAAACCACGACTGGAATCACCGTTTGGACTTGGGACAAATCCCGGTGATTCTCTCCTTCAGAATATCCATACGGTGAAACACCCAAGGATATCCGATCATGCAAGGTTTCACAGTCGATGTCCCACGACCCAGACTCTCTTATACGATCAGAGAGAGAAGGATTCGTTATCATCGACTAAAGAGAAAGGTTCTACACCTTTTATTCCACTAACACAGGGTTACACCGACACCTCGCGTCACCCTGGTAATAACTCAAGCAAGGAGCAGGGAGAAAATAATTTCACACACAGAGTCTAACAATTCTACTGCAAAATTTAGAAGATCCATAAAGAATACCACTTATCATATCATGCTCTGCAGGATTGTAGACATCCATAGCTCGTGTTTGTCCGCGGTCCCAACTGTCACCTCCCGGAGCTTGACGTGGACCGCCTGGTGGTGACGGGAAGACCTCATAAAGTCGTCACCCACTACCAGCTCCTCCCGCTCCTCTGCTAGCACCACCTCTATGGGCGCTACTCCGATCACGACACTGCCTCTGCCATAGTGGTGCACCTGCTACCTGCCCGATATTCTCAGCGCGCCTGGTCGGGCAGTCTCACGCTAGGTGACCTTGCCCATCACAAGAATAACACCGACTCTCTCCAGGCTGTACTAGTGCCCTCCGGTTCCATTGTGGTGTATGACCACGCCCCTGAGTCTGGTTATCAGAAAGCCACCTGTGTTGAGGTTTGGTCACCCGACACCTGCTAGCTGTGACAGACATCTCAGCTCTATCGAGCCTGCTGCCACCACCAACTGTAGTGTATGACAGGAATCTCTCTGTCACCAGCGCCTGCTCTAGCACCCCAGCATAAGTGGGAATGCACAATGGTACTATGATAACACGAATCTCTCTATGGAAACCCTGCTCAAACTTTCGCGCTGGGAAGCTGCCATCATGGATCAAGTCCGGGTAAAAGCGTGCACGGTCTGCGAAACTAGTCGCATACTCAGTCACCGTCATCCCTCCCTGCTGAAACTGTAGGAGCTCCTGGATCCGAATGGAGCGTAAGAAGGAGGGGTAAAAATCCTCATGAAACAATAGATGAAAGTCGCCCCACGAAAGCGAAGACTCATCAAGTAACTGAGTCACCAGACTCCACCAACGCCCAACTGCTCCGTGGAAAAGGCTGGCGGCCAAAGCCACCATAAGATCTACCGGCATCTGCACAAGCTTGAAGAGGCGAACCACTCTCTCGAGCCAAACGTCTGCTGCCTGAGGGTCTGGCTCACCACTGAACCTCAGCGGTCTCTATCGCTGGAACTCACAGAGTGCGCTTGACCTGTGCTCAAGCTCAGTCTGCTCTGCTGAAGCTGTCTGCTGCTCACCAGGTTGGGGTGATGCTACCAGCCCACCCGGAGAAAGGGACTCGCATGATGGGTCCTGGACTAAGGCCTCGTAGCTCACAGGGTCATCGTCACGAACCAAAGCTAGTATCCTGGCTGGTTATCTTCACAGAGACATCTTTAATGTTATCAAGGAGTGCCATGATCAGATGAGCATATGTGTATATAACATTAACAACAATGGGGAGCTGACTCAAGAAGGACAGTCAAGAATCAATCCTATGTGATGCACAAACCAATTTTCCCTGCAATGAGTGTCTCAACATGCCGAGTCGACAAGCGTGTTATCAGGGTCCTGGTGAATGGATACGTCGGCTGCCACCCCATCACAGGACTCCCTGGCCTGAGAGCCGCTCTCGAGACACATTAACACTATTTCCCTAAATCCCAACCAATTCCTTATTAGAGACGTCCAAACAATATCTCAAGGAATGAACCACCTCTTATACCTCTTTTTCATGACCCGACCCTACTTGGGCTCGAGCCGTAACTACCCCAAGCCCGCCTCCATAGGCCAGGGGCTGGCGACAAGCGCCGAAGGCTAAAAAACTTGGGGAGGCCTTTGCCTGAGTACCTGTACACACACAAGCATCCCACTCAATGAAAAAGGAAAGATTAAAAAGAAAAGAAAAGTAATAATTGCTATAAACAACCACAAAAGTGAATCAACCCTTAAACAATATATAGTAAAAGCTAATGGTAAACTGAAAAAGAAAAATAAGGCAAAACACTTGCCCAACCAGAAAAGTGCCACAACCCGGAAACAGGTAAACAAAAGTAAACAGTTGGGAGAGTCCCACACCTGGAACCCAACTACGACCACCGTACGCGGTCCAAGATCCCAAACTCCTAAGCTCCACTGAAGTCATGACCAACCTGTCTGCCGTCTGCAAGGGAACACCAAGTGCGGGCAAAGCCCAAGCAGGGGTGAGTATAAAAATACTCAGTAGGATGACCTGATGGCTCGAGGGAGCAACAATGGAGGTACTGAAGAGGTGATTAGTAGATAAAATAGGGAAAAGTAAAGGAGTACAACCAAGAGTGTAGTAAAGAGTACAATAGAGTATCAACTCAACCCAACAAGAGGAAGAAAGTAGACTCGTCCAAACACAATGAGCTAGAAACGGTGAGAAGATGAAACTTCTCGTCGAGTCATTGAAACCTATAGTAGGAGAGTAGACTCATACAACCATGGGAATATAGACAAGGAAAGTATATGGAATTCCCCACGCGTCTTCGCCTCTCTTGGAAGGAGAGTAACCAAACCCAAGGAGTGGGTACTGGAACAAGGTATATACATATCCATATGCTCAATCAAGAAACCCGAACAAGATCGCAAGGGGATCTCCATCCTGTAGCTTAGCCCAAGAATGTGAGTAGCCAATAGTCCCAGAAGAAAAAACCATCGATGCCCAATATCCGTACGTATGCCCTAAACTTCAAATCAAGGGGCTCAAATCACCACACCATGACACTATCCGCTTTGGGCGGCACTGACTCGCCCGCACGGTTTTAGGTTGCGTCACAAGGACGTGTCTCGATGGGGAAAACGACCCTTGTACTTGAGAGTTCTGAGGAAGTGTCAAGCTATACCTTTTCACTATCACACAGTCGAGAGGTCTTCTCAATGTTGATGGGTTCCCACTGCCCAGCCCCATAAAAGGGTAATCCGCTGGAGGGAGACCCAGATCTACTCTGGACATCCCTGCTGGATGGTACCCCACTGGCCATCCCTACTGGATGGTATCGCACTAGCCATCCCTTCTGGATGGTACCGCACTGGCCATCCCTGCTGGATGGTACTTCACTGGTAACCGGAACACGTAGTGGGAAACACGTCACGATAGATCACAGAAGGAAGATATGATCTCGATACACAACTAGGGAGTCTACGCCTAGGGCTCACTGGGGGCTCCGTACCCTACTGGAAACAACCTCCTGGGTAGAGGATCAGTGACCTCGTAATGTGTTGGTCACACCGATACCCAAAGAACCCTACCAGGGAACACGAAGGAACGTGAGGATCTCCCTGGGCCTCTCGGGGTGATACATGCTCCAATCCACTAAGTCTACTGTCGAAGCGGACTGAGACAACTCACTCCAGAAAGTGTGAGAACACCCAAACTGTACGAATTCACATAGTCGTAAACGATGTCGCAGTCTGGTGAAAGGGACCCAACACTGAAAACCCCCTCAGCTGAAAGAATAGGGGAACCAAAACAACTCTGCCAGTCAAACCATCGAGAACAGAACCATGGGAACCCACTCAACCCTACTGGTTAAAACCATTGATAATAGGAGGACCCTCTATGTCATGAGAGTTCAAAGGTATATAGAGTAGAACACGACACACAAATGGGGCCCACACGACGTGTGGCCCAAACTCATCTCCAAACCAAGTGCACAAATGTTCTCAAGTACAATCTACAACATGTACCTCCAGGAATTCCTGTATACTCTCAGAGTATGCCACATTGCCAGCCCAAGGCTATCGTGCACACGACACCCAATGTCAACGCAAAAAGGCACAAACATAACTTTTCCAACCTGCTTCCTCCACAACCCTAACCACTAGAGCACCTTTCATGCTTCCCCATTTAAATGAGATCTCGAAAGAGACTCTGCACATCCAAATGGATCATACCGCCGTAATCCTCATAGAAAAACATGCGAGAACAACTATTTACTCAACTCCAACAGACATCCGACGTAAAAGTCGTTCAACACTATTTTATGCTCGAACGACATCTCGTGGTCCCGAGCCTTGGTCCCAAAAACAGTCAGGCGCATCGCACCATTGCGATCCCCTCGGGAAAACACATCAAATTGACTACTCACTTGAGTGCAACGGATTCCCGAAGAAAAAGATGCATCTCGCAATGCCGCACACAAGCGGTGCTAAGTGGGACCCACATACCAGTCCTGAAGCGCTACGAACAGATCACGCCTTTGCGATCCTCTTGAAAAAGTACACAATATTGACTATCCACTTGTCCGAAATGGACACCCGGTGATAAAGATAGAAATCACCGCCAACTCCCAAAACGACCCTCGTGGGGCCCGCACCATCTTGTAGAAATAAAGCAGGTGGATTGAACCATTGAAATGCCCTCATAAAAACACCCAGAATCGATTGATCGCATGCTCCGAACGGACATACGATGACAAAGCTGTAAAGCACTACATGCAACTTAAAAGACGGGCCGTGGGGTCCATGCCTCAACTTCGACTTCAATGCCTAAAACCACCCAGGAAAGCTCCAGCTCAGCGCCAGGGTCCCAACCCTGCTGATGGCACTCAATTTGGACATTGGATGTGTCCGCGCCATCCAAAACAAAAACTCCTGGGAAAACGCCAATCAACTTAAAGTACGTGTCGCGCCACCGATCCCCTCATCTCGGGAATTAAAAATCCCCAAGACCATCTCAATTTTTTTTCCTCATTTCAAGGAACGTGACGCCTCTGACTTCATGCAAATCCGACACCTGGTCCACATTTGACGAGCATTTTAAATTTTCAACAGACGAAACGTGGTGGGCCGGGCCGGGCCGGCCGACCCACCTTGCATGAACCGGCCCGCGGTTCACCGTGCGGGCTGGCCCGCCTCGCCCGGGCCGGCTTGAGCCGACCCGGCTCGCTTTACACGGTGACCCGCAAAGGGCGGGTCGCAGTCTGCCAGCTGGGGTCGCTGACCGCAGTCTCCCCTCGTGTGCACCGAACGACAAAAGCCGGTCGGCTCTGGTCTCCACCTCGCTCGCGCCCCACGCTCGACTGCCGAAGCCCGACCGCCTGCTGCTGAAGCCACCCGCGCCGATGCCCGCTTCCCCACGCTCGCCCGCAGCCACCGTCGTCCGCAGCCGCTCGCTCGTCTGGCTGACCTCCGCTGCCGAGAAGCCGAAGGACGCCGCCACCTGGACCAGCACCGCGCCACCGCGCCCACTCACCGGACCACCGCGCTAGACTGCCGGAGTACCCAGATCTGCCGGAAAACACCCAAAAACTCCCCGGACTTCGTCGGACGACTTCAGTCACCTCGGAACTCGGATTTCCAATCCGAAACATGCATTGGGGAGCATAGAACAAGCACTACACAACCATGGGATTTTCTCGACCATTCGATGTAAATTCGATGTGATAAATTGAGCTCAAATTAGGTGTGGGAAATAAAAATGGAAACGCACGATCCTACCTCTTTGGGCATAGCCTGAAGCTTTGCGAGCGATCCGCATTCACCGGATCCGCAATCACCTTCTTGGAGAGGTGGGGAGGAGGGATTGAGGTAGAAGGGGGCTCTTAGGTTGAGAGAGCTTCCGCCAGAGGATTCTCAAAGGGGAAGAGGTGAAGTGGTTGGTTTTGTTTAAGTAAAGAAATTACTTAACTTTTAATTAATTTCTTTAAAACCCACCAGAAGACCTGCGTCCAAACCTCCTGACGGGGTCAAGGTTAAGTCTCCCCTAGGGTAAACACCACCCCCCCAAGCACAACGACAGTTTCTGAATTTTAATCCGAGCCTCTGTTCAAAAGTTATAAAATTTAACGACTGAAGCCGCTAAATTATGAAAACGCCCCTGGTGGCATTTTTCACAAGAGGCCCGCACCCGCGAAAGTTACACCCCTCCTATGGTAAACGAAATGCTCTAGACTCAACGGTGCCCTCAATTTTCAAATCCAAGCTACCATTATAGAGATACCTAAGTTTAACCATTAAACAAATAAATTAATTATTTTATTTATCTGTTTAATGTTCCGTTAACGGGCGAGGGGTCCTAACATCCCGCACCTACATGCTTTATGTCATTCCTAGGGTAAAAACCTAATTTTAGATCCATCCGTGCACTCATATTTATGATCCGGATCTCCGTTTAGGAGTTATCTTATTTATTTGGCGTGCCCAGTGTGAACACACTTAACATTTAATTCCGGTCACACCGAGGCTCGGAATCACATGCCGTCTGAAGGCGCTGCTCCAGAATAACATCAAGAAAAAAAATTCCAAAGTCTTTTATTGAAAAAATTGGGTTCTTACATAAGTGGATAGTTTTTTTCTAGTTGGGGTGGTCTGTCCATCTCTCATGCCTTTCGACACCAAAATTTCCACAAACTTCTTCTCCCTCAAAACCTTGTCACACCTACAGTGTTTGAATTTATCACATTCATTAATGTTCCATCCACTACTCAATCACAAAGGCAATCTTGATGTTTTCATAGTAAAATCATTGTCCATAAAATTAATGTATTGTTTTATATTTATATTTAATTTATTTCTTTTTAGTATTACTCATATAATAATTGTTTTCTTATATAGGAGGACTATTTTGTTCAAGTTGGGGTGGTTTTTCTGAAGCTACTCATGAATATGGGTAATATCCTGACCCTTTCTAGAGGTGTCTCAAGCTCATTTATAGGTATTCTTTTTTTAGTATTGAGTGCTTTTCATTTGGGTTTTAACTTGGGGTTTTTTGGATAATTTTCAAGAAACATGGGTGAAATAGGGTAGTGCATAGTTGGCGCATAGTTTACCCTAACTATGAGCCCCATCCCAGTAAACCGTTCAAACCTTGACAAAGTGGAATTGAACAGTTGGTACACGGTTTGTCAAATAGTGTGGACTCTTATTAGTAACCATGAACCCCTATAGAAGAGGCGCATAGTTTAGGTTCACAGTTAGGGGAAACCATGCACCTCTGCCCAGAAAACCATTCTTGACTTTTTAAATCACCAAAAAATTAGATTTTTAATCACACAAACCACCATTTTAATCCAAAACCATCCCCCATTCAAACCATTATGATTTATCATGATTTTGGAGCCTCCCAAACATATTCCAAGCCTTCCCAACCTCCATTATTTTTCATTCAAATCCTAGATCAAAGGTCTGCATCTCTCCGAGTAAGTGATTTATATCTCGTATAGTTTCTCATTCCTATATATTTCTTCTATCATGTGACAAAGAGATTGTTATTCTTGTTTTTATTATATATAGATATAGGATTGTAGATCTATATCTATATTTGATAGATCTTGATTCATTTTATCTTGATTTAGGGTTTTAGATCTAGATCTCATTCTATTTCATTTTGATGCTCAATATTTGGGGATTTCAGTTGGGCATTTATTCTTCGAAGAATTTAGGTGGGGGGTTTAATATTAAAATCTCATAGTAATGATTTTGATTATGTGAATGAAAATTTTAGAATTTCAAGATTTGTTCATTAAATTTATGTTATTGATTAAATTAATTAAATTGGGTAAATTAATTAATAATGGAATTATGAAATTATGGGTTTTGAGAATAATTAATTGTGGGATTAATTACATCATATTGATATTATATATTGAGATAATTAATTTTGTAATTATTTATAAAGAATTGAGACTGTGAATGAGATAATTAATTCTGAAAATTAATTATGGGATATAGAGATATGAATTAAATAATTACTTTCTAAGTTAATTATTAGACATTGAGATTATGGATTGAAATAATTAATTGATGAATTAATTATGTAATTACTTGTGGTTATGAATTTGGTTTAATTAATCAGTGGATTAATTAATGGAATCAATGTGATCAATTAATTGATGAATTAATTAAAGGGATTATCGGGATTAATTAATTGTTTAATTAATTAATGTTATATGTGTGATACATGTGATATAAGTGATTGATTGAGAAACGAGGTGTGGGACATATAATTATGCTTCAATATCCAATGGGGTGATAGACATAGAATTCTACACCTACATGCATGAAAATGTTATGGGATAGGGACTGATGCCCCAAAAGCCCATGAGGTGCTAGTTAAGGATTGATGCTCAAAAAAATGATGGGGTTCTTGACATGGAGTTCTTAAACCAAAATGTAGCACTAGAATACAATTCCAATTGGATGTAAATATGATTTTAAATGAATGGATAATGAAATCCCATTTGTTAAATGAATTATGAAATGAAAATGTGAAATGGTTCAAACTCCAGCATGTGGTGAGGTAGGTATCATGGTTTAGGTATCCTTGAGAACCCAATAGTATATGTGGTTAATTAAAAAATAATTGATAAATGTGTTAAATGATTATTTATTCATTTTAATTTATTCTTTATACAAATTCATACATTGTTTTGACTGGATATTGTTTTAGATTCCATTTGTGGGGGCCTACTGTGTTGTACTCACACCCTACTCAAGTAGCCTGATCGGTTCTCAAATAGAATTTATGTTTTCTAGATAGGATAAGGGAAAATAATCTATATTAGATGGATGATTTGGAATAGATAAAGGTTGAGGTAACTTGATGTTGTTCAGGACCCACTTGGGAGTAGACAGTGTCTTTACTTTTGGGTTTTTATTTTGAAACTTAACACATACTTTAGCATGGCATGTGTATTGTTTAGATTTGAATTTTTATTTCATGTTTAGGTTATCATGCGATATTGGTGTTTCTAGTTATTGAATATTTTTATATAGTAATTTCCATTATTTTACACTATTGAGCTACTTTAATAAAGAGGGTATAGTCTCCCCATGATCAGCATTAGACCCTCGCTGCTAGTCGATAGCCTTTGGCATATGGGGAGGCATGCTTAAGGTCATGTGACTAATCGACTTGGGGGAACTGGTGAGTGGAACCAAGGTCGAGACATTACAAAGTGGTATCAAAGGGCTTGGTTTCTTTTATTTTCTTTTATTTTATTTTATTTTATTTCTATCTGGGAATGTTAGAAAGGAGAATAGGATGATTCGAGCCTAGGTAATGAGCTCGTGCATTGGATTTTCAAACCCATGTATGGGGGAAAACCCAAGTACCAAGGGTGGGGGTTGTTGTTATTATTGTTTGTTGTTACAAATAGATATTATTTCACCTTGGGTGAAACTTTTTGTGTGATGTGATTATTTTTTATTATATTTTATAATATTTGACACATGGCCTAATAAGGTACAAGAGTTGAGAAAAAATGCATCATTCTAGGCAATCGAGACCATTATGTGGCTTGCAAAATTTTAGGAATGTACAGAGAATGAGTTTTGGGAAAGTGGTTGAACATGAGCTATTATTCCTTGCTTATGAAATTGAATTGAAAAATTATGCCTAATGTAAACTAAGAATTTTTTTTAAAATGATTTAAAATGTGAATAAATGGGGTTTTAATGAGAAAATTGAATTTTATAATGTCAATACCCTTTGATAACCAAGACCTAGGTGTATTATGGTTAAGGGTAGTGATGACACCTCATTTTTTACTACATGGAATGGTTCAGGAAAAATAATTGTTTTGAATTTTTGTGATTTTACTCTTATGTTGTTGTGATAAAGTTTAGCTATGAGTCCTAATATGTCTGTTTTCCATTATATAGATATAACTCCATGATTACTCTTATTGATAGGATTACAAGAGGGCATGTTTGGATATGGTCCTCTAATAGTAGAACCTGAGGCACCGATAGTGCCAGTTGAGGAAGTGGGAGAGTCGTTTCAGGAGAACTTCTCTTGCTTTATGTAAATAATGTAATGGGACCCAGGGTGGGTTGTGAAAAGAATGTATTATCTGACAATGGGTTTCTAGTTTCACCACCCTCCAACATTTACTAGAGAGGGTATACTAGAGGCGTATGAGTTCTGGACTGAGTTGATATAGACTATACTTGACCACTTATAGACTCCTTCTTAGAAGAGAGTCTAGATGGAAGTTTATATGTTATGTAGTCAAGTGAATCATTGGTGGGACATCCAGACTCAAGGTGGACATGCTAATTTCATGCTATGGAAGGAATGTTTGGAGAGGTTCTTGGATCACATTTATCCAAAGATGCTGAGACATGAGAGAGTAGCAAAGTTCATGAGGATGACTCAGGGGAACATGTTTGTGATGAAATATGATTAATGTTTTATTGAATTACCATAATTTTCTCCATCATTGGTAGTAGATGAGGAAAATTAAGAAAAAATAGTTTCATGATGGGCTTAAATGTAAAATTATGTCCTAGGTGAACATCTTCAGGTAGAAGAAATTCTAAGAAGTGGTAAATCAGGCTCTCATTTTTTAGGGGAACATGAAGGAGGATTCCAGTGGAGGATAGATGTTTTTTGATAGATGAATATAAGGTAAATATTTAGAGAGAATGAAGAATATCTATGACAGTGATGGTTAGGGGGATAGAAAAAAGAGTTTCTTGGGGGATGGATTAATCAATTAGGAAATTACCTATGTGCTTTTCCTTCAGTGTGGTAGGCCTATACACATTCATAGATATTGTCCCCAACCACCAGTAGAGTGTTAATATTTCAGTAAAATGGAACATATATAGTAGTTTTGAAGGAACCCACAAATGATAAATAGTGGTGGGGAATATAGACCTAACTAGAGTGTGTGAATGGGATCTTCTACACCATACCAGTCTATAATATGTAGTTCTATTGGTCATGGTAGTAGAGGCAATGGATGTGGAGATTTGGGGAAAGATAAATCATATCAGTAGAGTGGAGTAGCATAGGAGATACAGGTTTCATCATAGGGAAGAGGGGAAGGACAGTTACATGCTATTCAACCTACACTTGTGGATAACTAGGATGAACCATTGATAATTTGAGGGAATATTATTATAGCTTCTATACTTTTTTAGCCACTAATTTGATACTAGTGTCTCAAATTATTTTATCTCTGCACAACTATCAAATGGTTTGAACCTCATGGTGGAGTTCATGTGCAGGGTGTTGACAATAGACACACCTCTGGGAGTACGGCCGAGATACATTTTCTTGTTTAAGGGGTATTCTCTTGAGGTTGGAGAGTATCGATTTCTATAGGATATCTATATTATTGACATGTTAGGATTTGAAATAATTTTGGCTATGGAATTACTGGTAGCATACTAACCCCACATTGATTGTTATAGAAGGTGAGTGACCCTTAAATCTCTTAAGGGTGACCAGTACATTCACTATAGAGAATGGAGGAGTTAGAGGATAAGATATTTATCCATCTGAGTACATTTCCTAAGAGTTCAATGGAGTTGTTTAAAAATAAGGTTAATGGGACACTATGCTTGTGTGTTTATTACCGGATTTTTAACCAAATGACTATGAAGAACCGGTATTCTCTTCCATGTATTGAATATCTATTCGACCAGTTTTAGGGAGATTTAATCTTTTCAAATATTGACTTGAGATCAGGGTATAATCAGTTGAGAGTTTAGACTAATGATATACTGAGGACTTCTTTTAAAAGTAGGTATTTCTTATATGAGTCCACCATAATGTAGCTTGGGTTGATGAATCCAACAATAGTGTTTATGGACATGATGAATAGAATTTTTCCATTTTCTCCTAGATCAGTTTGTAGTAGTGTCTTTGGATGGAATCTTGGTGTACTACAAGAATCATGAAAATAATACCCAACATCTTGAAATTGTCATGAGTACACTGAGAGAGAGTAATCTATACAAAAATTTATCTAAGTGTCGGTTTTGTATTGATCAAGTACAATTCATTAAGAACATCATCTCGGAGGAAGGTGTGTCAGTGGACCCATAGAACATTCAAGTAGTGATTTCTTGGGAGTAGCCTAAGAATGTATTCAATATTCACATCTTTATAAGGTTATATGGATATTATTGGAGATTAATTCATGACTTTTTCCCATTTGGAAGCACCACTTTTAGTCTTGAACAAAAAAGGGATAAATTTTAAGTGGTTGGAATCATGTAAGATTGCCTTCCAAGAGTTGACGAAGCATTTGACACTAGTGATGATCATGATCCTACCTATGTCAGGTGTGGAGTATATCGTGTATTGTGATAGTTCTAGAGTTGGACTTGGATTAGTGTTGATGCAGGGAGATCATGTTGTGTCATATGGGTCTCGGATGCTGAGACCACATGAATAGAACTAACCTATGCTCGACCTCGAGTAAGCAGTAGTGGTTTATGATCTAAAGTGTTGATGAAATTATCGATTGGGTGAGAAGTTTATGTTGTTTAATAATCACAAGAGTATGAGGTATATCTTTTCATAGTTTATTTGAATGATCAAAAGTAGATATGGGTTTAGTATTTACAAACTTTCGATTTTGAGCTAGAATATTTTATTGGAAAGAGGAAAAATGTTGATGAGGATTTGAGAAGTAAAAATCATACTTAGGTGGTTCAGGATTCTAGTGCTGAATGGAAAATGATGCATTTACTTGATAATATGCATGTTGTGGTTCATGGGATCTAGGAGAAGATAGATCACATATCAATTTCAGTGGAGTCTACACTCTTGAGGTGGATAAGAGACAGACTGTGTGAGGACCCATAATTTTTCCCTTGAGAGAAATCCTTGAAGGCGGGGAGACACCTTCAGACTAGAGAATAAATGAGGATGATATCATCTATGTTATGGATTGGGTTTTTGCACCTACGATCATGTAGGAGGAGCTGATGTGTGAGTTTCATACCTTGAAGTGGGTAGTACATCTAAGTGTGACCAAAATGTACCATGACCAACATCGATAGTTTTGGTGGTCAGTCATGAAAACAAATATAGCTGGGTTTGTGGCATGATGCTACACCTATAAGTAGGTGAAGGAAGAGCATCAATGACCCTAAGGTTTTCTATATATGTTAACAATTCCAAAATGGAAGTGGGATGATGCGATCATGAATTTTGTGATAGGTCTCCCAATGAAGCCTTGGAATAATGATGCTATTTGGGTGGGTTTAGACTGTTTAAAAAAATTATCACACCTCTTTCCCATATAGGAAACCTTCTAAGTGATGAAATTTGGGGAATTGTATGTTTGATAGATATTCTTTCTACACAGAGTACCATAAACTATTATATTAGACCATGATTTGTTTTTCACCTCATGCTTCTGGAAGGGATTATAGAATGTTCTTGGTATGTAGGTATAGTTAAGTATTTCTTTCCACCCAAATATATATGGGATGTCAGACTATACTATACATGTGCTTGAGGTTATGTTTCAAGCTTATGTTCTTGACTTTGGTGGGTCATGGGAGATACACCTAGCACTGGTGGAGATCACCTATAACAATAGTTATCAGGAAACTATTAAAATATAACCATATGAATCTCTTTATGTTAGGCCATAAAGATCACTACTATGATGGATGGAGGTGGGTGAGACAGATTTGTTTGGACTGAGTCTCATGTAGGAGACATCAGAGTAGCTGCAACTAATTCGGAAGCATATGGATATAGCTCTGAGTAGACAAGAGTCGTATGCTGATAGAATTCAATGAAACCTAGAATTTACAAAGGGTTATCATGTATTACTTTGGGTGTTTCCAAGATTTATTAAATATAGGATACGAAGATAGGGAAAGTTTGTGCCCAGGTTCATTGAACCATTTGAGGTTGTGGAGAGAATCGAGCAGTGGTGTACCGATTGGTTCTTCCACAAAAATGTAGTGTTATTCATGATGTTTTCCACATATCATGTGATCTATGTGGATGACGTTGAGTTTGATATAGAAGATTCCTTTGAGGATCATCTGATACGTGTGTTGGATTGTAGTGAGAAGGTGTTTGGGGAAATACCATGTTGATATTTCATGTATTGTGGAAACATGGGAATGTAAATGAGTAAAAAAAAGAAAGATAAGTAGATATGAGGCCTCAATGTCCTGATCTTTTTGACTTAGAATCTTAGTGATTCTTGGAAGTGAAGATCGAGGAAAATCTATTATAAGGTGGGTAGATTATAAGATCCTTACCTTTTCTGGAGATGTCTCAGGCTCATTTACAGGTAATATATTTTTTAGTACTGAGTAATTTTCATTTGGGTTTTAACTTAGGGTGTGTTTGGGAGAATATTTGATAAAAATGGATCAAATAGGGAAGTGAATTGTTGGCACACAATTTACCCTAACCATTCACCCCATCCCAGAAAACCATGAAATCCTGGATAGAGGGGAATTACATGGTTGGTGCATGGTTTGTAAAAATTTTCACCCTCTTATGAGTAACCATGCACACCTATAAAATATGTTTATAGTATAGGTACATGATTAGGATAAACTGTGCACCCCTCCCCATAAAACCATGATTGAATTTTTAAATCACAAAAAATTAGATTTTTAATTACCATAACCCTCAATTTAATCCCTAATTAACCCTCATTTGAACCATTTGTATTTCAAATAGTTTTAAATCCTCCTTGATAGATTCCAAGACTTACCAACCCCCATTCTTTGTGATTTAAAGATCAGATCGAAGGTCTGCATCTCTCTAGGTAAGTGATTGATATCCCTCTTAGTTTCTCATTCTTCATTAATTATTCTACCATGATAGAAAGTTATTTTTCTTTCCATTTTGATTATATCTAGATATATATTTAAGAGATATTGATTTATTAAACCTTGATTTATGGTTTTAGTTCTGAATCTCATTCCTCATCATTATGCCACTCAATTTTTGGGAATTTCTTATGGGAATTTATTTTTTGATGAATTGAGGTAGGTGGTCTAATATTACAATACCATAGTCATGATTTTGATTACATGTATTAAAATTGTATAATTACTATATATTTTTTTTAGAAAATTTAAGTTCTTGATTAAATTAATTAATTTGGGTAAATTAATTAATAAAGGAATTGTGAAATTATGGGTTTTGGGAATAATTAATTATTGGATTAATTATGTAATATTGATAATATATTTTTAGATAATTAATTGTGGAATTAATTAGAAATAATTGAGATATTTAGTGAGACAATCAATTCTAAAAATTAATGATGGGATACTGAGATATGAATTTAATAATTACTCATCATGCTAATTATTGGACATTAAGATTGTGGATTGAAATAATTAATGGATGAATTAATTATTGAATTACTTGTGGTTGTGAATTTGGGTTAATTAATTAGTGGATTAATTAATGGAATAAATGTGATCAATTAATTGATTAATTAATTGAATGGATTTTCATGATTAATTAATTGTTAAATTAATTAATGTGATATGTGTGATACATGTGATATATGTGATTGATTGAGAAATAGGGTGTGGGACATGGACTAATGCTTCCAAATCCCAAGGGGTGATAGACATGGTGTTCTACACCTGCATGCATGCAAATGGTATGGGATAAAGATTGATGCTCCACAAGACAATGAGGTGTGAGTCAGGGAATGATGATCCAAAAAATCATGAGGTACTTGACATGGAATTCTTTGCCTAGAATGTATCATTGGAATATGATTCCAATTGGTTATAAATATGATTTAAAATAAATGGATAATGAAAGATCATTTGTTAAATGAATTATGAATTGAAAATGAGAAATGGTTCAAACTCCATCACAGGCCGAGGCTGGAATCATGGTTCAGGTATCATCAAGAACCTAATGATTTATATGGTTAATTAAATAATAACTGATAAATATGAAAATAGATTATTTATTCATTGTAATTTATTATTTATTCAACTTCATAAATTGTTTTTACTAGATATTTTTTTAGATGTCATTAGTTGTGGCCTACTGAGTTGTACTCACACACTACTCGGGATGCCTGATTGGTACCCAAATAGACTTTTTGTCTTCTAGACAGGTTAAGGGAAAAGTCCCTGTATTTGATGGATGATTTGGAATTGAGCATAGATGAGGGAACCAGCCGTGGTTCGAGAACCACTTGGGAGTTGTAAGCGTCTTTACTTTTGAGTTTTCATTTAGAAAATTGGCACATAATTTAGCATGGAATATCTATTGTACAGTTTTGACTTCATATTTCCTGTTTAGGTTATCATGCGATATTGGTGTTTTTGGTTATTGAGTATTATTATATAGTAATTGTCATTATTTTATGTTGTTGTACTACTTTGATAAAGAGGATATAGTCTCCCCATGATCGATATTAGACCCACTCGGCTAGTCAGCAGCCACTAGCATACAGGGAGGCGTGCTTGAGGTCATGTGACCGACCGACTCGGGGCACCAGTGAGTGGCACCTGAGTTGGGACGTAACATCGTGATAGATTGGACTTAGATCCAGAAATTTTGATAATGACAATAAGGAAATTCATCAGGAATTCATATTAAATCGATGTTCTTAACCAAAAAACCTTTATCGTTATGGAAATATAGAAGATTAGAGGAAGCTCATGTGCCCTTTTTTGTGACTTCTTATTATATAATGGGAACATGAGATTCCTCTTCTTTTCTGGATTTCAACAACAAGAATGGTTTTTCAGCTAAGAACATCGAGTCAAAATGTACTTTTAGTGGTTTGAAAAATAAAGGTAATAGAAATCATAGTAACATTTCTAGTTAGGATTTTATTGAGACTTTGGGACATTTATAAATCTACCTCACCTCAATCTAACACATGGTGTGATGGGTATGACTACAAGTTCTTCTTTTTATTTAAAATTTACATTAATTTTAGTAAAAAATACAAATGACATACTCAAAACCAAGAAAACATATTTCTATTTTTTCGATACTTTTTTACAATGATCCATATGTCATTTGTGATGAGTAGGAATCAACCTCTCCTCAATATGATACATGATGTGCATGGTATGACTCAAAGTGCCCGTTACTAGTTTAAAATTGACATTTTAGTTCAAAAAGCATCACTCATTAAAAACTTAAAAAACATTATTTATTTTATTGATAATTTAGTACATTGATTCATAAATCATTTTTGATGTGTAGTAATTGGTCTCACATCAAACCAGTAAATGATGTGATTTTTATGAGTTAAAGTACGCGTTTCCAGTTTAAAATGAAATTTTATTAAAATAGAAAAGTGATGTAATAAAAAATAATAAAACAAATAAATATTGCTTTAAACCTTTAATAAAATGATTCATAAGTTATTTGATACATTTAGGAATTATCCTCACCTCAATCTGATACATGATGTTCCCGGTATGACTCACTGAGGCCATTATCAGTTTAAAATCAACACTTTTGTTAAAAAAAAGTTTCACCCATTAAAAAAAAAATAAAATGTGATTTTATTTTCATGATAATTTAGGAAAATAATTCATAAGTAATTTTTTAGATGTAAAACCTAGTATAACATCAAACCGATACACGATGTGACTAGTATGAGTCAAAGTTTGTGCTTTCAGTTTAAAAATATATTTTCGTAAAAAACACAAGTGGCATACTCAAAACCAAGAAAACACATTCATATTGTTTTTATAATTTTAAAATAATGACCCATAACTTATTTGAGATGTGTAGGAGTTATTCACACATCAATCTGAAGCACAATGTCATTGGTATGACTCTAAGTACATCTTTTTATTTTAAATTGACATCAATTTTAGTAAAAAGGAAAAATAAACTACTCCAAACTGAGAAAATGAATTCATATTTTTTTTTGAGAATTTATGAAAACAATCAATAAATCATTTTTTATTTTTAGTAATCTTTCTCACATTAATATGATACATTATGTGCTTGGTATGACTCAATGTGTTCGTTATCACTTTAAAATTGACATTTTAGATCTAAAAGTGTCACTCACTGAAAACCAAGAAAAGATTCACGTATTGTATAGATAATTTAGTACAATGATTAAAACGTAATTTTTTATATGTATGAATCAATATCATATCAAACAAACATGCAATGTGACCGGCATGAGTCAAAGTGCATGTTTTTAGTTTAAAATGACATTTTAGAAAAAAAGATAAGTGACATTATCAAAACTAAGAAAACACATTCAGATTATTTTGATACTTTAAAAAATAATACACATGTAATTTAAGATGTGTATGACCCTTCCTAACCTCAATTCGATGCACATTGTGATAGGTATGACTCCAAGTGCATCGTTTTATTTAAAACCAACATCAATTTTAGTAATAAGGACTACTGACCTACTGTAAACTGTGCAAACACATTTAGATTGTTTTGATACTTTAGGAAAATAATTCATAATAAATTTATGAAATGTAGGAATTATTCGTACATCAATACAACAAATTATGTACCTAGTATGACTCAATATGTCTGTTATCAGTTTAAAATCGACATTTTAGTTAAAAATGTTTCACTCGCTGAAAACTGAGAAAACATGCTTGGATTATCTTGATACTTTAGTGAAATTATTCATAATTCATTTTTGGTGTGTAGGAATCAATATCATTTCAAACCAATACATTATGTGACCAGTATGAGTCAAATTTAATGCTTTGAGTTTAAAATGAAATTTTAGTAAAAAAGACAAGCGACGTACTCAAAACTAAGAAAAAACATTTGGATTATTTTGATACTTTAGGAAAACGATCCTTAAGTCATTTGTCATGTGTAGAAATAAACTGAACCTTAATTCAATGCATGGTGTTCCTAGTATGAATACAAGTGAATATTTTCAATATATATGTGTCATTTTAGTTTAAAACGCACATCACATCGCCAAAACCAAGAAAATGAGCCTAGATTGTTTTCTCATAATTCTATATTCCATTGCTTAATTAATTTCATTTTCATTTTTATCTTATAATTATTTAGGTAATTTTCATAGATATATTTCTTGAAGGTGAAAAAGAAATGGTGTAACATATAAGATTCAACTGCAACTCAATTTGATACACACTATTCCTATCATGACTCAAAGTTTAGTTTAAAATTAACACTTTTTATTAATTTATTTTTTTTATATTATTACTAAAAAAATATTTGTTTTTTCGTATATAGGTTTTCTTGCTTGTGTAGGGGTTAAGATCAAAAGATAAAGGAACATTCATGTTTTTGAATGTATATAATAATTTTTAATTATGTAATTTTATAAACCAATGTTTGAATATTCTATAATACGATGTTTTTTTATTATATTTGTGTTGTGTATTTTATTTCATTTAAATTTTTTATTGGTTCTTGATTTTTTTGATGTCGTGGTGTTTTTGGTGCCATGGTGTGTTGTTAAAGAACACTGCAGTATGGCCCTTTATCAACACTTGAAGAAGCACCGATAAAGGTTTACTTTATTAGTGCTAAATAAAAGTACCGACAAAGGACACCTTTATAAGCACTTTTTTAGTGCTGACAAAATCCTAGGGCTTTATTCTCGGTTCAGTAGTCAGTGCTTCCCTAGTGATGATAAATGAAATTTTTAGGGATATTAAATACTTATTTTTTAGTACTAGAAAATTTAAAACCATGGAGTAAACTCCATGGACCAAGAAATTTATTAAAAAAATAATGTAAACAAGTAAATATTAGGAGTGAAAGGTAAAATCTACAAGAACACTACCAAACATACACAAGAAACACCACTAATCCTTTATTCCTACCACCCCTAACATGAAATACATCCCTATTACTTGGGTGTCTTCATATCCTCTACAGCCTTGAAGTCTTCCACACACCACCTTGGTAATCATAATCAACTGGTTCATCATCCACATCAAATTTATGCTCAGTATCAACCTCTTTAACACCCTTAACAAGGTGTATGTCATCCAACACATCCTCATTTGAGGGCTACCATATTTTAATGTCCTATTTACCATCCTAATTGACAATCAAATGAGATACATTAGTCACATGTGATGATAAATATTGTGTACCTTTTCTCACATGGCTCTCACTTTATAGCTCATCAAACTTTGGAGAATTAATGGACTTCAAAATTTTGAAAAAGTTTTGTTTCAAATCACCATTATTAGGTGAAATATCATGTGAACTATCAATAACAGAAACCTCAATGACTGCTATAGGTTCAGAAACAAAGGCATGTGTAGGTGTCAACACTTAACCTTGAAGAGACAAAGCATCACTAGAAGTAGCCTGCACTACCCCTGTTGTTTCGAGTGTAACCGAAGATGCTATAGAATCCTTCCCATATTTCTTAGAGGTAGTATAATAAAAAAATTCAATTTGGAGTCACTTTATCAGTGGAATATAGGGTCTACCCAACAAAAATAAGAGAATCACCTTTCAATTGTTTGGAAACAGGATCAAGTTTCACTTTATAAAGAAATTGGTCCTCCAACAGAAATATAGGGTCCATTGCCACATCAATTACATGGTTATAATCATCACCCCATTTAGATGAGGTCTCATGTGGAACCATAGAAACAACAATCATATTTTGAATAAGGGGTGCACATTCACCTAGAGACAGGATACCCCCACTATCATCACCTTCAGCCAAATTCCCATTAAGATTTTTCCTAATCACAAATTCAGAAAAAAAGGGAAGATCCACCTCTACTATCCCATATCCTGATATATGCACTGGATCCCCCTTAATGAGTGAAGATGTATATTTTACACCATCATGGATACCTTGATTTCCAACAAAATACTTTGAGGGAATAGAAATACAACAGAAGGAATTTTAAATTTTCACTTTTCAACTATATGTCCATGCCTTTTATAGTTATAACATCTCATTACTTAATAGAAGTTATCATTACCATCTCCAATGGTTGAACAATTAAGAAAAAATTCAGGAAAATGATCGAATTTAGTTCTATGTTCAAACTTAGAATCACCATCAATCAAAAATATATTCTCAACAAGAGACAAAAAAAAATCAATCAAAATGTGAGAAAAATGAACGTACCTTATAATAACAGTCTCCTTATCAATTTTTAGTGGGGTTATAATGCCCAAGGAAACATCCCAGAGGATGTCAGGATGCCTAAAAACCCAATTCAAGCCTTTCAAATGGATCCAGGACTATGCAACAATGTTCTTGGCCTGAAAGGGGTCAAACCAAGGGTCCCAATTCTGAAACCATAGAATTCCAGGCTTGAGGTTGACAAAAACGCAACACGAGGCCTTAAATTTCATTTCATTTGAACCAAAAGTGATATGAAATAAATTCATACCAAGCGAAATAATATGACAGTCACTAAAACCCAAAATATGCTGTAGGTGTTTCCTTAGGTCATCAAGCATCCAAGAGTTATCCATTTGTGAACTGAGACAACCAATAATGGAGTTATTGTAGGCTTGAATTCATTATTCAACGATTCAAGGATTATTTTAAATAACTTCAAGCACGTCGTTCATTGAAATTGGATTATAAGAAACAGAATCACCACTCTGAGAGCCAAGTAAGAATCTGTCTACACCCCTTGTCGGAAGCGTGTCCACTTTATGAGATACCAACTCCGAATGCTTCAAAAGGTAATGATCATTTGACGGTTCTACCGTCGAAGCAATTTTATGCCTAAAACTAGCACCGAACCTCTTCACAAGACCAAAAAAGACTTCAGTAGGGTCGAAGTAATCAAGAAGAGATAGATTCATCACAAATTGAAACCCTAGATCCCATTTTCATTGATTGAGAAGCTCCCATCCCGCGCCATATCCATTCTCAATTTTATTTTTTAGTAGTTGATACATAGTGTGATTAGTATGAATCGAAGTGCATATTTTTAGTTTTAATTTACATTTTAGTTCAAAACACACCCCACATACTCAAAACTAAGAAAATGAATTTAGATTGTTTTGATAATTTAGAAAAATGATTCATATGTCATTTGTGATGTGTAGAAATCAACTGCTCCTCAATTCGATACACCGTGTTTCTGGTATGACTTAAAGTGTGTGTTTTCAGTTAAAAATGACATTTTAGTTCAAAACACACATTACATACTAAAAAAATAAGCAAACGCATTTGAATTGTTTTGATAATTTAGGACAATGATCCATAAATCATTTGTGATGTGTAGGAATTAGCCACACATCAATATGATACATGGTGTTCTCGGTATGACTCAAAGTGCATGTTATCTATTTAAAATTGACAATTTAGTTCAAAACATGTGTCACACATCGAAAACAGAGCAAACATGATCATATTGTCTTAATAAATTAGGAAAAGGATTTATAAGTCATTTGTGGCACGCATAAATTAGTCACATGTCAAACTAAAATATGATATGACCAGAATGACTTAATGCATGTGTTTTCAGTTTAAATTGGCATTTTAATAAAAAAATTCACATACTCAAAACTAATAAAACACATTCAGATTGTCTTGATACTTTAGAAAAATCATCCATAAGTTATTTGTGACACGTAGGTATTGACATCACATCAATCTGATGTGCGGTGTGACTGATATGAATCAAAGTGTGTTTTTATTTAAAATTGAAATTTTATTTGAAAACACAAGTCACAAACTTAAACATGAGAAAATGAGTATATTTCATCAATAGTAATAATAATAATCATATAATATTAATTTAGAGTAAAAATTGTGTTATACATCGGAGTATATTTTACTATTCATACACCATTTTTGGAGTAACCATACTTCAAAATTGTGTGATACATTAGATATGATCATAGAGCTAGTGTTTGAATATTTATCAGTGTTATAATTATCGCTTATACAGAGTGAACCTTACATATCCTTTAGGAAATCTAGATAAAATCTTATGTACTGTGGTATTCACCCTTACATATTAACTTGAGAAAATATAAATATATTACATTTTTAATAAAATAATATTTTTATCAACTAAAATTGATAATTATATTTAAATAGGTTTACAATTGCCAATATATAGACATATTATTATTACTAATTTATTATATAGATGTATGTATTGTATTGTATATAAAAATATAATTAATAATTAATTTTTTTTAAAAATTGTTAATTATAATTCAAAAAGTTATTATTTATATAAATGAATAATCAATTTTTAAAATGTATCATTAATAATAGAAATGTATAATTATATTTAAAAAATATTATATGTACAAAAAAGATAAATCTCAAGGATAAAAATAGAAGAAGAATAATTAAAATACTTATACATTATTAATTATATAAAAAATAGTTAATAATTATATTTCAATGTGATTAATTTTACTTAAGAAATATCATTAATTATATAAATGTGAAAATATTTTTTACTATATATAAATTTATAAATAAATATAAAATATTTAAAAATACATTTAAATACAGAGGATTTATAATAAATTTATAATCATATTTTTTTATAATTTTAATTATATATATATAATATTAATAATTTTTAATTGTATTTATTTAAAAAAAATTAAGAAAATTATTAATTATTTAAATGAATAAATATTTCCTATTATAAAAATTTATACCAGGAAAGTTTAGGACCAAGCGTTCTCGATCCTAGAAAATTCATTGAAAATTTAAATGCAGAAGTAGCAACAATCAAACATGTGATAAAAAATGCACCACCAATTTAGAGAAATGGAAAAATAACACCACCCAAGTAGAACATGGTCCAAAGACCCAGAAAATAGGCACAAACGCCCAAATCCAGATCTAAACCGGAAGAACAGTGAAGTAGGCTGTATGCATACAATGAGGGAGCATTAATATAATATATCAAAATTTTAATTATAAAATTTTTAAAATTCTAAATATAAATTTTTTAAAATTCTAAATATAAGTTCATTTATAAATTCATTTAAAGATTTGAAGTTTCTGTTTTTTCAATGACTGATATATATATATATGATTGTCTTTATTCACATATAAATATGAGTACACGCATGCGCACATGTCTAATGAACCCAAGGACATGTGTGTGAGAGTCATAAGTGAACTCAACACATATGTGTGTCTATCTAACTATATAAAGTGTATATAATAATAATTTTATTATAATATCTATATAAAATAAACTAAAATTAGTTACTAATATTAAAAAAAAAATTATATTGATTAATATTGTTATATAAATAATAAAAATTAAAAATTATATAATTTTATATAATATTAGTAGTATTATACATAACAAATATTAATAATTACAAATTATATTTAAATATTATTAGTTATATTTTCATAAATATTTTTATTTATGTAAATGAATAAATATTTTATGATGAATAAAAATGTTTATTTATATTTATAAATATTATTACTGTATTGTATTTAAATACAAAATATTTTTAATACATTTTTTTTAATTTATAATAGATATTAAATTTATAATTAATTTATTTTTAAAAATAAATTCATTATTATTAATATTTAAATTATAATTATAAAAAATTATAAAAAATTTCATATATATATATATATAATTTCATTAATTACATTTGAAGTACATTATTTATTGGTATTATAAATAATGAAAAATATATAAAAATAAAATTATTAAGATGAAATATTTCTATATAATTTTTTTATAGTTGAAGTTCACATTTTTAATTCATTTCATTAATTTAAAGATATTATTTTCATTGTAATATTATTTTATATTGATAATTATATGTATTTTAATAATAGTCAATGATAATGGTTATTATTAAAAATACATTTGTAAATTATTAATATCATAGTCTATTGCATCATTACTTATCTCATTATAAATTATTATTATTATCTATTATTATTAACATTGATTATATTATTAAATTTTATTAATTAATTAATTCTATAATAGTTACCCTCATGTAATAATCATCACCTCAACTGGGAGTCATCTGCACACAAAATAGAGAGAGAGAGACCAATTTTGCGTATATATACGCACATAAACCTCACCATATCGAACAACTAATCACTCCCGATAAGCCCCTTAAGGTTCCATTCCATGGCTCTTTAGATCTCTCTGACAAACATCAACGTCCAAGAACTCACCCTAGTACTAGCTACCTCACCCTTCCTATAAGCTCATCTGTTTATAGAATCCAATAAATTTTCACAGAGAGAAATAAAATTGATCATTCATCAAACAAAGAACTCACAATTATATCAATAGGGATTTGTGCATACCTCGTCAATGTAAAGATGATCAAAAAATAGATGATAATATGAAATTTAATGCATAGTGATATATAAATATGTGTTCGAGTGGATCCACCTATTAATTGAAAGTAACAAAATTTCAAAAATTATAAAATTAAAAAATGATTTGGAATTAAAGTGTGTATTAAACATTTAATGTAACTGTAATCAAATAGACATATAAACAATGAGTCAAATGGTAAATCAGAGACAAATCAAGGTACAAGTGTAGGGAATTGTATTCATGAACACTCCTATAATAACAAAAAAAAACTATCTCCTTCACCTCTTCACCCGATTCCCTTCACAAATCTCTACACAGATGTGAAAGAAATGTCAAACCTCAACTATACCACCCAACACCCCCAGGATATCCAAGTAGAGGCAAGTTTATCGGATGAAAATATGATCAAGAGTAATCTGTAAATAATATATTTCCAATCTATCACAAAATGTATGCTTCTTCATATCTCTACAATATCAACTCACTTGCATCTAGATCAACGAGGCTAAAATGGGTGTCCATCCATGGCATCCATAACCTACCACCTCTCAGGGTCCCTAGCGTGTCTGGTAATGGTATGTCTAAATATCTATGTAAAATTTAATCCTAGCTATATATCATCGAATCTATAACAGTATCCCCATCGATAGGAAGACCAAATAATATTTATATAACCTATAATGTAGTCATCATCTCCCCTTGAGCCATATGAAATGTATGCGTCTCTGATCTCTATTGCTCAACCAAATTAGAAACGAGTTAACCATCTATGGGTATATATCCACACATACTCAACCTGTAGAACCCAAACTCACACAAATAATGGATTATAGTCTCTGGTGGGATCTCATGGTCAAAGTGATGAGCCCTATGATCTTTTAGTATCTTCTCTTCACCACTATCCCATAAATGTTGTGTTATGTGCACAATTTGTGTGGTAAGAAGAGAAATATCCTTGAGGTTAAGATGTAGTTATGCAGATTCCACCTATGTAAATGGATACAAAAATGGTATTCAAGTAAATATTTTAAATAATATATACATTGAATGGATCAAAAATTAAGATAACTAATTTCTTCATCAGATAAACCATTATCCATAGAATTAAAAAAATAAAAATAATTAACTCATAATAAAATGAATCATGAAGGGAGTGATAACGAACCATTAATTTAATCATTTTAAGGACATTGTCTATGATTATTTCCCTATTCCCTACACTTTCCACATCATTTTTTAATCCCTTTATCCTGAGTCCAATCCATTTCATTTCTCATCCATATTGATTTTGGATGAAAATTTCCATGCAACTACGATGGATTAAGAAAAAAAATTGGACGATGCAGATGGGAATTTAATATTGATAAATCTCCAATTGGGACCCACTCTACATAGTAGAAATTCTACGACATGTTGATTCTATACACTTGATCTAAATAAATCTCCCATGATAGGTGAAGATGAGCACATGTTGTATGTTTATGCATGATTTTTTTTTGTTTTCTTGGAATTAACCACATTCACAGGTGTGGTTCTAAAAAAAACAGTCATCAAAAAACCAAAAAAATTGGTTAGTGGATCCTGAACCTCTTCAACTTTAACCTAACTTTACATCCTATGAAAATGGTTCACTTGGTATGATATGGCATGAGTTTGATTAACCTCAAGCTCGTTTCTAAAAATTTTCAAGTATCAATGACCCTGCAGTAGTTCTTTCCCCACATATTCTGATCTGTCAACAAAGTATTCGACACATCTATAAAATGTTTGAGAAACAATACACATGATTGGTAATTTTATAACAACCTTTAAGAAGTGTTTTATTCATTAAAAAATGTTTGTATTCATGTTCTAATATCTCTTCCCTTCATCAAATTCCAATGACCATTTCTTCTTTGGTATGTTAATCATGTGCTTATAAAGATCCTCATTTATTCCTCTTATTTCATCCATTAATTGAAGGAAACCTATTTTCATGGTACATATTCTATAAAGTAATGTAATAAACATTTAATTTTTTTTAATTGATGTAAAATAATAATTAGTACTGAATGCACAAAAAATGTAATCCAATAACTAATTTGATGATTTTTTTACATTATCATCATGAATTGTTTTATACATTGTTAGAAACATGTCTCCTGCTCTAATGATGGTTAGCATTGGGGGGGGGGGGGAAGGGTAGCTAAATGATATCCTCAATATTCAATACTTATTTTATTTCATGATGATGATATGAAATATGGCATGTCCCATGCCTATCAGTGTCATGAATATGTGGAAAAGATAGAAACTAACTCCACAAGTCAAGATTCTCCTTTTCTACTATTGGAAATTATAGTGGCAGGAGACATCTATTTATATCCTATGTGAATGTAATCAATATAAACACATTATACTTTACCTATATAAGATTTTCATCCACTTTTATAAATTTTTAGCAATGAGGGAATGCTACGATGCATGGAATGAATGCCAAGAATATCTGATTAAATTGGACATTGTCTATAAAGGTTTAGTTTTTATGACATGATGATATGTTTCAAATTGATAAATAGCCTAACCAGTTTGAATAAATCACTCGATCCAATAAGGAAACACTTGAAATGATGTTTCCAAATCACCGTAAACCTTCCCAATAGATTTATTCTTTGCAATACACACCTTATTATATGATATTTTATATCCATACTCACTCTCCATGTGTTCCTGTATAGAGTCAGCAAGAACATCCCGATCAACTCTAATCATACAAATAATAATAGAATGTAAGAATTTCAAGTCAAGGTGTCTATGATATTGACTCATACTTGGATTAAAACAAGTGTGTAGTCCTATTTTTTTTTAATTTTCCAACAAGTATAATTTCAAGCACGGTTAGATCACAATCAAATCATGCATATGTCAGCAACTATTGATATTTTATAGAAAATTTCAATCTTATAGGATCATCTACAAGATAATTGTAATGTATCTTCAATTGGTAATAATTTATAAATGTTTTTAATGCCTCTTTTTTCTAAAATTGTATTCCAATAGATAAATCATCATTAATCCTTCCAAAATTGATTTATTGGAAAATATATGGGAACTCAATTATTGGTATCACTGCATTACAATGAAACTCGGGAAGCACTAGTGTAATATCATGTGATGTTCACAATGTCCATGCATGTTTCATTTCTGGATCATTTCCTAGAATCAACTCATATTCTCTATCAGATACTCCCTCATCCTCCAAATGAAAGTAATAGGCATCATTGATCGCTCCCATATGTGGATCTGCTACAACAACTTATGTTTTTGGAATATATACATATACTGTCATATAAAATCTTTGATATTCTCTATATTTATTTTATTCACCTGATCTACCTTGAAAAATCGACTCAGATGTAAACATATACCCCTCAACAAATCCACCATCTTTTAATATGTTTTGTTCAATTTGAGTGGTATCTTCAAGTGTACAAACATCAATATACAATTCCATCACACTAAGACTTCCATGCTCTTGATATGTATCATAATCAAGCCTCAAATATTCATCATTGACCAAATAATGATGCATATAATATAAATTATCCTAATCATGATGAAATCTATAAACAAAAGATGATATACACTAATTCCCAACAAGATTAAATGGATCATGAATTTTACTATTAACTGCATTCATCATATCACATCCAATAAGATTTACTAATCTTGAAGGGCCACCAATATTCAATAAACCATTCTCTATCACCCACTATTTCACACCCATGATATACAAACACACATAACTGTTTGACCTTATTTTTGAAACTGTTAATTGGAATTAAATTTTAGGTTCAATATATACACCGAAATTTCTTCAAATAACTCAAAAACCATCAAACTTTAAATATTTTTATTTTAATTAAAATTCCTATAATCAGAATGATATATTACTATATAAATTATAAATAAATAATATTTTATTTAAAATTTAATAATACATTAATATATATACATATGTTTATTTTATACAATGCAATAATTTATATATACACTATAAAATGTAATAATGAAGAATTGAAAGCTACTTAAATATAAAAATTTTAATAATTATTGTTTAAATTAAAATTAAAATTCAATATCATTTTTAAAAATATTTAATTTATTAATTTTATATAATTTTTTATTAATTGAAATTAACTAATATAATTTTAATTTAGGTAATATAAATGATTCACTTAATATTAACTTAATAATTAATTTATGTTTTTTACAATGAAATAATTTATTATTTTCAAAACTACCAATTAATTGAAAAAATAAAAGATTTTATACTATTAACGCTGAAATAAATGTGTCATTGGAGTGGTCATGGAAAGCACGACTGGTTCAGAGTGAATCTATGCCAAAATAGCCTAGAAATCCATCTAAAGGATTGGATTTGTGGAGGTTCCCTCCATTGTGAATGTGTGTATCTCAGGGAGGTCCCAACTAATTGAAGGGTTAATAGTAACCTCTACACAATGTAAATCCTGAGTCACATAGCCCCATTTCACAACTGCACAAAGGATTTACAATAACCTTTTTATATAATCATTCAGGCTCGTGGAACCCCGCCCATTCATGAAGCTCATAAAGATTTGTGAAAGGATCTAGCCTTTAAGAAACCAACAACCCCTGCATATACTGGGCTTATAAATACCCCCCTTAAGTATTAATTTCAAGGGGACATAACCTTTATACTTACATTAAAATCTATGATTTCATGATAGTCACGAGCTCTTTGAGTGAAAGAGAAGATGTTTCTCCCAGGGTATCCATCCTTTGAAAACCACCTCTCATGGGTTCTTGAAAACCTTATTCTATAGTGGATATTATTTTCATGAAGATCTATGGACTTCATAGAAGAATAAATTCCTTTTTGGCATCTAGGGTTTTACGAGGTAGTTATCCTTCATGAAATTAACCTCATGGGTACCAAGACCTTTCCCCAAGGCAGGGTCACTCTATTTCATGAAGCATAATCCTTCACAAGACCCCTAACCTCTGTGAATCCCAAATATTTACGAAGAACCTCCTTCATGCCTCTCAATGTTACCTCCTATCAATTAACCTCCTTTCACAAAATTTGATTGCCCAGGGGCCCCATACTAAATCAGGACCAGTTTGGAAGTACACCAAGTCCATGTGTAATTGGTTCCAACTACTTCTGTGTCTGCCCAATTCACTCCAAGTGTGGTCTAGGGCTCCATAAAATCTATTTATTCTAAGAACAGTTACCCTAATATATATAACTTCTAATAATAGAAACCCTAATGGTAGGCCTATTGATGGCCACTCCTCCATGGTAGTGTTGATTCCATGTTCTTCCAGGAGGTACATGAGCAGTGGTCACGTAATCCCTATTGGTTGCATCTCCAAGGGAAAATAATCACCTATCTTGGTTAAGGGTACTTATGCCGGATATTCCTATCACCTTGAAATGGTACCCCTTGAGGAGTGATCTCTCCCACATCTGAACTGTATAACATAAAAATTCCTAGCTTCACATCCTAGTCATATTACATTAAACTGTACAACAACATCCTCAGCACATGACATAAAATTGTAGTCTTAACCTATCCAATTAACACAATATTAACCATGTATGACTCACATGGTATTCCCCCACACCTCTTACCCTGTTTGATAAAAATAGGATGCACCATGTATGAATATAATGGAATTCCACCTTCCCCGCCACCATGAGATGAAAATATACCCTTGGTGATAAAAATCCCACACCTGGGAAGCTTTCATGCATAATACCCACACCATTCTTCCTCACCAGGGGAAGAGACACCCACAATAGGAAACTTCCATGTGTAAGCCCCAAATTGACCTCTCTCCAGGTGGGACCCCCCCCACTTTGGGTAGCTTTTACATGTAAGCCCCACACCATCCCCCATCAATGACCCTTCCATTACATGAGAATCCTTACCACACAATTTTAAACTCCATGGACCGGTTCTATCACATAAACATAAACTGTGGCATCAAACTACATGGGTTTTAATCCCCGTATCCTGAATAGGGTAAGTAGGATGCATCCCTGAGGTTCAATCCCGACATCATCCCAAATGAGAAATTCTACCTACTAGGGAAAACCCCCAAAAAAATTTCTCAATAGGATATTCTGATCCATCTCAAAAAGATGTTAGACTCGTTTGTCAATCCATATTAACAGGATGTTCTGATCTACCATCTTGGTGTGAAATCTTCCCTCCTAGGGACACACCCCAATGATCCATCTCAATAGGAAATTCTAGTATTTCCTTACAAGATGTCAAACTCCTTCCTCAAACCATATCTTTAGGATATTCTAATATGTATCCACAATTCATTAAACTCGTGACTTGAACTATCTTAATAGGACATTCTAATCTATCCGTGCAAGATGTTAAACCAGCTCCCAACCTATACCCACAATACTTTAACCCTTTTTCCATCTCCACAAGACATTAAATTCATGCCCTGGTCTAGAATCTCCACCCAATGAAATAAAAATGGGATCCATCAGTTAAAAATACTTAGAATACCTATTCTCATGGAATCCATTACCTCATGAATGACATAATATTTCTTGGGTTCTATGGCTAATTTGCTTCATATGAGATTCCCTTAAAAAGTGGAAGAATTTACTGGTACCCATTATAACCAATGTTCGGACATTCCCGAATGTTACCAACATGAATACTCACCTTGAACAAAGGTTTTTTCCCTTTAAAGGTAGAATCATAATAATTAAATGATGCACACATTAATATGGAATAGGGAATGAGTTCTATGAAGATGACTTAATCTATAAGGGAGTCCTGGACAAGGTGATGAGATCCAAGGAGGAATACATGGAAGGAGTAAAAAACATCCCACTACCCTTTTTAGATAAACTAGTATACATTTCTAATAAAAGTGATGAAATACACCCACCTTTGGAAAGTTGGAATGTGGGACAACAGAAGTAGTGTGTGATGTACTGGAATCCCCACTGAAAGTGTCAAAAAAAGAAAATATTAAACCTGATGTGAAGCTCTTTTCCTCAACCATGGGGACTAGTATCATTCAGGGAATCAACAGACTTACATGTCCCTAAATTTAGACATTCTGTTCCAGGTTACACCAAGAAAATAGTGGCACCAGCAAGAAAATCACTTTTGAATTGGGGAAGTTAATATTGGGCATCCTCAGTACACAAAATCATCAATGTGGACCATTATCCACTCCAAGAAGTTTGGATGACATTGGGGAATTGGGAATTGTGTTTTCTATAATTTTACCGAATATTGAATCCATATGTCTTACAGAATAAATCCATTGGAATCCAAAAACCAAGAACTCATAGGAACTATGTTAGGAGGGACCTTGATGTGGCGATCCCACATAAATATTCTTCTACCATGGCTTCTACTTCATCTTCAACTTCTGGCCACCAACACCCTATCTCACCCAATGAGATCATCTAGATGAGGGTGATCAACACCATAGTGTGCTGATATAAGCAGGAGGGGGTCATTACCACTAGGGATATGGACCACTAGGACCTAGAGGAATTAAAACCTTATTAACACCACCACCCTCAAGGGAAATGAAGAGGAAAACCACCCCCTTTATGATAATGAACTTATTTGGGAGTCTCACCCCAAAGAACTTAGATGAATTGATCCTATATTCTAAGGAGGTAGGGGATGTTTGATTCATGCCTATAGTAACTACCACTTAGGATCTAGATAGAAGGGATCCCACCATACCTCATTAATGATAGAATCGACCAATCCCACATTCCAAAGAATGGGTAGACTTCAACCCTACTCTATTGGAACTAGTCCAGAGCAATCGACACTAACATTGGGGGCATGACCAAGACACCACCCGATAAGGGGAATCTCCTATAGATCTTATGGACCCTGCTACTATCGGTGTATCCTTCTAGATCTCTGTAATATACGAATACGGATCCATCTTTTCCCAATTAGTATTGAGACCCCAACCACATCACTGACAGACTGGTTTGACTCTCTCAGTCACCAGCCCCACCAAAATCTATAATGGGCCATCCTGTGACAAGGATAATTGGTGTATAAGTCCTTTCTGTAACAAAAACAGCTAGTATTGTGGTCCTCCTTGTGCTCCCGCAATTCAACATGGAGGTCCTCCCCATGTTACCACCAATCAATGTGTATGACCTCCCCACACCACCACCAGTCATCACATAGGTCCTCATGCCACTACCAACCCGAGTGGTGGTCCTCTCCACTCTATCAAACAAAATTATAGAGGCACTCCATGCATCTCCATCAACCAGTAGGGAGGTTATCCCCATTCCATCACCGATCAAAGTGGAGGTCCTCGCTGCACTACCACCAACCCACACAAAAGTACTCCCAAGCTGAAGACATACCCTACCCTAAAGAACCGTCTTAAGAAAGTGGGTGAACACCCTCCTTCAGAGTCAAAGCACTAGGAATCACCATGTCATTATTAACCTCTCAAAATATGAGGTGATAAATGAATTGATGACGACACCTTCACCCTAGCTATCAGAGTATGAGGAAAAAGCCTTATGATTAAGGATTACCATTCCGGAGACTAAGGTCCATAGGATAGCCAAATACTGTCACAGATACCTACAGGTGGAGGATGTTTTGGCCCCCTTCCATAGAATCACAGTGTATCCATATCTATCACTGCCAATTTCCTTCCTCTCTACCTCTACATACAAATTTGGAGATATGTCATGGTATGGGTTGATTCCCTAAAATGGGGAGTATTCCACTGATCCATGGATGGAAACCTTGACTCTCTCTCATGATGTAGTGTTAATAACCATGTCCTATATGGACATAGTAATGAATCTGGCCTCATCCCCAAGATGCGTACTGGAATGCAGTGACCATTTAACCTATATAGAACACCCTCATCTATTATAGATGTTTGAGAGTATGTTTACATTAGTGTGGCCACCCATATCTCATAATTTAGAAATTTGAGCTTGGGGATATTAAGAGTAGGACCCTTCCAATGATCAAGAGTGGTTGTGGGATGTTCTGGTCACTGACCAGCTATCAGTGTTGTTTTGGACACCTACGACTTCAGAATTTGAGATTCTAGAGTCCCTTACTGAGGAATAGGTAGTGTGTTCCCCCCATATTATCTTGGTGATACTTCACTACCTTTGTTATAGTTAGTCATCCTACTTAGGAAGGCATGAGCACATCAATGCCATCAACCAACAATGTAGAAAGGATGAGATTATAGGACTCTCAATAACTCCAGACATTGAGGAATATGGATACCATTAGACCCTTAAACAAACCTATATCAATAGTCTCATAATTCACTAATGAATTATGGAAGAAGCATCTCCACATGTATATATCAGAGGTTGGTGAAAATATGATGCTCTGTATTTCAGCCCTATATTATAATGGTCCAGCCTATCCATTGATTATGGAAGTCCTCCTCTAAAAACTAACATGGTGAATATGGTTGTCACTTAACTTCCATAGGATCATAGGAACAAGACCACTGACATAAGGAATTACATGGAAAATCCTTCTCATGGGGTGACATGGTACCAGGAAAAACCTCTAGAAGGTGTCTACACTCATTATCATAGGTAGGAACTCAGACTCAAAATTCCCTACAATGAGGAATTGTTTCCTACCCACCATCATCCCAATAAGGGATAGGGACATGTAAAACCTTCCAAATTAATTTAGGTTACACCAAAAGAAGATACAAAACCCATGGTAGTTTCCTTTCTCTAATAGATCAAGGAATGAAAAATGTTCACTGTCGACCTCTTTGCTGAATAGTTCCTAGATTATGGTAATGCCCTAAGGGACCCCATCTTTCTTTAAGTGGATAATCCAATATTCCTTGGTCAGATACCCCAATTTTATCTTGGTATCCATGCAACTCTAGTCAGCCTAGAATCTAGGGGATATGGAAAGTGATAGAGGTATGAGTTGTTGACCCCACCCGAGTAGCACAATTACCAACCTCAAGATCGAGTTCACACTGATCCCCAAGTCAATAAGCCTATAATTTAATTGGTATCCAAAGAAACTCATCAAGATGACTTTATAGCATCTCTCGTTTCTCTCCTCAAATCCCTGGAAACATGACAAGTTGAAATCCCACCCGAGGGAAAGTCATACCCTGTGTGGGTGGACAATGTATGACCACCCCTAGTGTTTGGAAATCATATTTTCACCACATTCAATGGGATGGGTGAACCATATTAGTACCTTAACAACTTTACTTCAGGTTTTGGATCTACATTAGTGACCCCAAAATAGCAGGAGGATACCAAGCTCTGTTGCTTTGTTCAAACAATGAAAGGAGCTATATTTTTCTGGTACAACCAACTAGCCATAAGGTCTATTTTCAGTTTGGAGGATCTATAATGATAGTTCCTATACTATTGAAGCTTCATAACATGAAAGAAAAGTATATATGACCTCTTTAAGTTTAAATAGAGGAATGATGAGCGAGTTGAAAACTTTTTCACTCGATGGAAAGGCCTCACGTATTCACTCGACAAGCCACTATCCCTAGAACAACTGCTTACAATGTGTGTGGGGAATGTTAAGAGTGATATGGTCCCTACTATAATCAATATAAACCACACAATTAGTTTCCAAGACTTATATGAAAAGGATCATCATCTGGAGGAATCCTTGTCATAGACTAGACAACAGTCATGTTCATTTCCACATCTAGCTCCCATGAGCAGACCTAAAAAAGAAAGACCACCAATGATGTAAATGAATATGTTTTTAATACATCACACCTATCGTCCCCTTTTACAGAATAGCCTCATTGAGTATATCCCTACAAGGCACATCCTCACAAAGCACATAACCACCACACACCACCTCCCCAAGAAAAGCCTCCTATATGAGAAAATGTTTCTCCAACCCCATCCATGGTTAAGCTCCCAGAGTACCCTTCCCAGATAGACGAAACTAAACCTATTAATTCAGGGATTCAAAGGTCTTAGGATATTTCATTGGTGAACTGGAGAATTGAATCCTGACATTTCAAAAGTGTAAGAGGACCTAGAATGTCTGACTCACTATCCTCCATAATCATTTCCCATAACACATGATCATAAAACACACCATCAAGGAATGATTCATATTCAAATATTGGTTCTATGAACAAGTGGAATATGGCTTAGTCAAGTTGGGAGACATTCTATATAGGTGAAACATTTCTCCATCGACCTCAATAGTGATAGTAAAGGCTCTACTAAGTAGAAATAGGTCCCCAATCATGGGATATAGAAATATGATGACTGTTTGGATTGAAAGGTAGTCACTTTCACTCATGGCATCACCTGTGGTAGTTTGAGAAAGACAAAACCTTCTATAGTTGGTGAACCCCCTCTAGACACCACCTTCTCATCTACATTGCAGCCTTCTACGTCTCATAAAAATAGGCATTGATGGTGATGGAAAAACAGTGTTCCCCTCCAGTGCCTAATCCATCTCTCACTCTTCACAATTTCATTCCCCCTGAGTTAGGAGATCCACATAGGGTCTACCAAACCATGGAATACCCCACTAATGATGAGTAGGAGTACACATCTGTGAATTTATTCGATCTGGTGGACAGATTCATGAAACCTGATAGTGAGGAATTCCATGTAAACCCCTTAGGTGCCTCCATCTGACACCATCAAAGAAAAGGCCAAGGACACTTGAGCCTCTAGAATTATCAGGCTGGTGCCTCAAACTAGGTCATACATTCCACTGAAACTAGGTAACGAGTTTTTTATAGAGCTCATCAAGCACTATCCTCTCAGTCTACTTCATTAGGTATCCCTCCACGACCAATCATGTTAATTGACAAAGCCTCGATGCCATGACCTTGTCGTGATTAGCCACATCTATCTAGATCCCAAACTCATCCAATATATAGTAATCCATAAGTTTTTTAGAGTATTATAGTTAGTTAGTAGTAGAATATATCCAACACTTGTCATACCCCAATAGTTAAGCCAATACCATCTATTATACCCCTTACTAAGAAGAAACCCTCTACATATAAAATATATCCTTGGTGTTAAATTACAATGTATTCAAGAACCTTTCCATCATACTCATGAAGATTTTAGTCCTCGAGGCCCACTACTTATCAAGATAAATTCACAAGGCCCATGAAGAAGCTTTGAAAATCCCTCTCTAGTTCGAATAATAGGTTTCTACCGCTAAGGTATATTATACAGAGGAGTTTGAGAAAGAGGAATTCCAATACAATATCTCATTTTCTAGGGATGAAGTGGGTGTTATCATGTAGTAGAACATATTCCCACTGTACATCACATGTTAGTTCAATGGCATTGAAATCCACCGCTACCTATTAGATACTAGTTTTGAGATCAATATCATCCAAACCCTGACACTCCACAATCTTTGACTAATGAAATAATATCTACCTCCATTCAACTTGATGATTTAGGGGCATGATAAGATCAAGTAGACACTTCATGGAAAGGTTTTACTGAAGACCTAATTTGGTTTATTGTTGTCAAGAACTAAATTCATTTTACTCTTGTAGGTTAATTCCTAAAATGAGTAGCTAGGAAGACCTTGGTTTAATTTTCATGGAACAGTCCCCTCATATCATCAGTGCCTTAAGTACTCCTTCAATGGTCGAGTATGGGTACTATAGGGTTATGAATCCCCCTTTGAATCTTACAAATCACACTATCTAGACTCTAGATTATATAACAGGGAAGGAAATAAGATTCAGATGGATAGGTTTGAACACATCAATTCACCCAATGATTTGATATCCACAATGGTAAATTCATGGGAAGACTTGGATAATAGTTTTTTCCTCCTGATTCATCATTTAGATTCCATGATGTTGGACTAGGGGTGATGTTTACTTCTATATAAGAAAATGGGTTTTTACATCCCTAAGAAGAAGGATCACATACATATTAACTCACACTCTTACACCGAACAGACCTAGCTGATACCAGAATCCCCTACTCTTATAGGGTACTAAGAAGTTCACCATATTACCACCAATCCATGGAAAGGGATAACTCGATGAAATAAAAGTCACCATCATTTTTTTAAATCATGAATGGACCTTGTGGTTAGATTACAAATGGAATTGGATTTACAGATTCTGTCTCCTCAGTTTTAGTGGGGTAGGAACCCCTCATAAAGGATTCCATGTCTACCAGAGCAGTCACCTGTGATTCCCCTGAGTTGTCTGGACTAGGATAGCTACCTCCTCCAATTGATTAACTTGTTTCTAATGATGAATAAGATTTAGAAGATTCCCCTCCCTTATTTGAATAGTGTTTCTCCACCACCAATGATGAGCTTACCTTGGTGAACCATGGTATCAAGGAAGATATTAGGCTGATGCTGATCAGTTCAGCCATACCTATGGAAGATAAGGAGTAGTATGTGGTCATCCTGAAATATCACTGTGATTTCCTTGTATGGAGATATGACTAGATGGAATGAATGGACTCTCATTCCACTGTTCACCACCTTGGTCACCCAGTGAGTCATCGCGGGTTTGAACAGCCTCCTATAAAGATGCACCCTTCTCATGGTGCTATAAATTGGGTCGACATTGGAAATCATATCAAATCAAACTTTGTCAGGGAAGTCCAATACCCTAGATGGATAGCCAAAAACATCTATGTCTAGATGAAAAATGTGTAGATCAGAGACCACATCAACTTTCGTGGCCTAAACTAACATTTTACAAAGGATGATTTTCCCCTTTCAGTGAAAAAGTTGTTGATTGATGTTAGCATAGGGTTCCAATCCCTCTCCTTCATGGATGGATATTCTAGGTACAATTAGAACTAGATGAACCCATATGATGAGGAGTCCACCACATTTAGGGCACCTCAAGGTACTTTCTACTATCAAGTTATTCCCTTAGGCTCGAAGAATGATGAATCCACTTATCATAGGTACATGAACCACATATTCATGAAAATTATAAATAAATTGGTGTAATTCTATGTTGATGACCTGGTGGTCAAATCTATCAAGCATCAAGACCATCTCAAAGACCTTGAGAAAGTGTTTTTCTTTCACTACTTCTAACACTTGAAGATAAACTCATTTATGTGTGCATTTGGGGTTACCTCTATGAATTTACTTGGCTTCATCAAAATATATATAAGCATTGATATTAACCCAAAGAATATCAAGGCCATCAATCAGTTTCCTCCCCATAGTAAACTATGGGAGTTGTGGGACCTCCAAGGCCACTTAGCCTACATACACCGATTTATCAAAAATATTGCCAGTGGGTGTAATTACCACTCAAGGTTCATAAATAATGGAATTTTTACCAGAGATATGAGAGTCATTCGAGATCATGTTTGAGGATATCAACTAGGACCACCTACAAAATTCAATTCTGATGCCACTCATTTCAGGGAATCCTTTGGTCCATTACATGACCTCCCTAGAATGGTAACTCAGTGACCTTCTAGCCGAAGAAAACAATGAGGCCATGGAAAAAAACCTACACTATCTCAATCAAATGATCATAAACATGAAGACCAAATAATATCATATCAATAAGATCTATGTAACAAAATGACCAGATTTACCCTCAAACCTGGAATCCAACCCATTTTATCACATACCCGAAGGGCGTTCCTGATCCCCATGGGCTGGTGATAAGCACCCGAGCATCGAACAACAAACTAGAGGGAAAGGTTTCACCCAACCTAAACAAAAAAAATGGAATATATATATATACATACTCAAAGAATAAATAAACAACTGAATACTGATAAATATCTGCCATAAATATAAGATAACAATAGAAACCAAAATAACTGTAAAAGTAACCAAAATATTCAAGAGACAAGTCCAACTACAAAGGACCAAAACCAAATAGCTACTCCATGTGATAGTGTGGATGAACTCCCACCATCTCACCACTAGCTACCCAACTCAGCAAACATGAAACCTTACCACCTAACTGTGGCACCTTTCCTTTAACTACATTGGAAGACATGCAAAGGTCTATGCACCGCCAAATAGTTGGGTAGGGTGTGAGAAACATGCTCAATAGGATCCCACCAAGGTGTTCCATAAAAAGTATCTATATAAAAATTCTTGTATGATTATTTCATGTAAAACATGTCATGATAATTAGTAAAGTATTTTTATAGAAAACATGGTAAAAATTTACCTTTTTTCACAGTTCTTAACCAAAAGTAGGTATATCAATATCAATTTCAAAGAATCCTTTCCATGTCATCTGTCACAAGCATAAACATGCATATGAAGGATAAATCTGCAAATCCAAGAAATAAAAAATAGATACACATGAATCAGAACCAAGGATCACTATAGGTTAGACTAGCAAACTACTCATACCATAATAAATCAACTGTATGATCTGGTTCCTAGAACACATTCCTATGAAGTAGGGGAATACCTCATGAGTAACCCCCCTAAAAAAGTAAAAATTAGTCCCCTAGTACAATAGGTATATGAAATAGAGGAAATACCCATGATAAAACCTCATGATAATAAAAAAAATGGATGATGGACTCATGTTAAACCTTCCTCCTAAGTAACCAAGGTATCCCTTATACTCATTTTCACAATTCATTCCAATGCTTTGAAAACCCATTTCAAAACCATTTCACAAATCCATTTCAATGATTCAAAAATACCCATTTTCTTTCTATTTATCAATAACCAGGGAAAATTATTTTTCATTAAAACCCCCTTTTAACACACACAAAACAATCATGCCAATTATTTTTATAAATCAGTTTATTAAATTTGAACAATAAAGTTCATCAATATAGGCTAGAGATGGAAACACCTACCTTGAAATTCAGGTCACACACACCCACAACAGGATCCACTGAAAAAGAAAACTCAACGACATTAACGAAGTCCCTAGATTCCAATCCACACATCTCAAAACCGATCCAATTGAGAAATAGGGTTAGCGGGGAAAAGGAAAAACCACATACCTAAAAAATGAACACCCACCACACAAAAACAACAATGGAATGGACTCCAAAACCAGATCACACACCAGATCTAGAAGAAGAAATGAAAAAACACCAAATTAGACCAATGAATTTGATAACACAACTCAAGGGTGCTATCGTGATAAATGGAAAAAGGAGGGGAAATATCACTCACCCAGGGAGATGTACCGCAACCTCAACAAATATCGAACACCGAACGGATTGATCAAGAAGGAATAATGTCTCCAAAAATCACCGAAGAGGGACCTTTGGTGGAGAGAAAGGGAGAACTGAAATCCAAATAGGATCTCAAAACCCAAACAATGCCCTAAAAATACCTACTTGGGATATTACACGACATGTAATTTATTTACACATCATGAAATCCATGATTTATAAATTCACTAAAACCCCCTTCACCTCAGATTGAAAACTGATCTTTTAATAACTCAAAATGTGTAAAATCTCATCACATTTTGTAACATTTCATAGCATAAATACTTTTAATGGATTGAACCTAGAAACTATTACACATCGTGTAACCTAGTTACATGGCATGAAATTCTCTTACATCCTATAAAAAACCCAGAAAGCAATATCTAAAAACTCCACAAGAAAAGGGAGCTAGGAGAGAGGGAAAAATGTACCCAATAAAGGTTATAAGATTCTACAAACTCTCCCCCATAAACACTTTCTATCCCTAGGAAGTCACATGGAATTTATAATCCTTGAAAAAAGGTGAGTCCACTGCTCCCTCATCAATAATTCGCATTCCCAAGTCTCATGATAATATGATACTTATTTCCATAAAACTATGACCAATAGAATCTACTTCCCATGTAATACATTCACCTGGGATTCAATGATCTTAACTAGTTCCTCTAAAATAGAAACATATAGTTGTAGCTCAATTTATTCCCAACTAACAATTTGAGCAGGATCATGATGATACTTCCTAAGCTGAGATATATGGAAAACATTGTGAATAATGGTCAACTGAACCAAAAATGATAATTAATAAGAAACCTTCCTAAGATGCTCAATGACCTCAAATAGTTAAATATATATCGGAGCCAACTTTCATTGTTTACCAACCTGATGGTGACCCAAAGGAGGAGAAACTTTCATGAAAACCCATTCACCAATGGAAAAATACAAACGATGATGCATCTGATCCACATACATTTTCTATCAACTTTGGGTTTTAACCAGACATCAATTTACATCATGAATCTTTTCTGACATGTCCTGGACCAAACTTGGTTGAAGAAAAGATACTTCACCCAACAAAACCCAATAAAGTTGTGAGATTCATGGGTGACCATACAATGCATCAATGGGATCCATTCCGATCAATGACTAATAACTGTTTTTATAAGTAAACACCACCAGTCCCTGATGGATATCCCATATTCCACTGAAATCCAAGACACAATCATGAAGCATATTCTCTAGGATCTAAATCACACAATCTATCTGTCCATCTACCTATGGATGGTAAATTGTTCCCATCTTTACCTAGGTCCCCATTTTTTCTTGGAGACTCCTCCAGAACCTCATTGTAAACCTAGGATCCCTATATAAAACAATTTTATAAGGAATCCCATGTAACCTCCTAATCTATTGCACATAAAAACTTACCCAGATATTTAACCTTAGTGGTATCTTTGATCAGAATGAATTGAGAAGACTTTTTCAACCAATAAACAAACACCTAGGTTGCAATCCTCCCTCAGGGAATCCATGGTATTCTAACAAAAAAAATCCATGGCTACCTCATCCCATTTCCAGATTGGCACCCAAAGCATCACAAAACACCACATACCCCTTACTAGGATCACGTAAGACTAGGATAGGATCTGGTTTCAGAATTTGTTTTAGTTCATTGAAATAATATCAAAAAATTTCATCCCATGTTAATTTCACCACTTTCCCGGTAAGAGTAATCAAAGGTGATGCCGTCTTAGAGAAATACTTAACAAACAGTTGGTATTATCCAATAAGACCAAAGATTCTCTCTATCTCAAAGAAATTCCATGGTTCCTTCCCTGACAAGACAATACTCAACTTCTTAGGATCAATTAATAAGCTATGTTCATAAATCTCATTCCCTAACAACTTCAATTCTTGAATCTAGAAACTACATTTCAAAGGATTTCCTTAAAGTAGTGTCTTATTAGAATTTACAAAACCAGCCTGAGATAGTGCTCATGCTCATGCTTGTATTTTGAATAAAATAGAATATCATCCATGAACACTACCACACAAGTGTCATGATATTGATGGAATATCTGATTCGTCAAATCCATAAAAACTGTAGGTACATTAGTTAGGCCAAAAGTCCCCACAATATATTCATAATCAGTATATCAGATTCCCAAACTCTGAGATGATGATAACCCGATTAAAGATCAATCTTTGAAAACCAATTTCCCCCTATAACTAATCAAACAAATCATATACATGAGGCAACAAATACTTTTTCTTAATCATTACCCAGTTCAACTTCTAATAGTCCACACACAACCAAAGTGAACCATTTGCCTTCTTGGAAAAGAGCATAGGGGTTCCCAAGGAAAAAAACTAAGGAAATCAAAACCTATTTCTAACAGGTCATCCAACTATATCATGAGCTCTTTCAGCTCCACTGGTGCCACATGATAAGAAGGTATTGATATCGATTACATACCTGACACCAGGTCAATCATGAACTCTACATCTCTCTCTAGAGTAACACTAGAGAATTTATTCGAAAAAACATAGGGAAAGTCTTGAAAAACAATAAGAAGATAAAAAATATAAGAAATGTCAATAGGCTCAACTGCAACATCAAACAACAAACTCTAGAGATCTGGGCGGGAATTTCCTGCATGGCTAGACCTCGGGTAAAACTCCCCTTGAAATTCATGAAGGCTACCATAAATAGTAAGAAATGAAGCATGCTGATGATAACAATCATCCTCATCATGATGAGTAAAAATTCAGCCCATATTGATGATGACGTAAAAAAAATACAGATCAAGAATGAGAAAATACCAGACCAACTCCGTATCAGCTATCATTAGGGAACGAGAAGGACATCAAAACCCCTACTCTTTCTTCATACCAAGATGTTTCGAAAAATAAATTAAAAAGGATAGAAGTTACATTTGATGTTTGAGAATATCAAAATAATGTGCATATATAAATGAGTGGGAGGCACCAATATCAAATAAAAAAATTTCTATAGAAGATTCAATAAATATAGCACCACTCACTATTTCTGAACCTGAATCAAATTATACTAGAAAATCATCTACTGCATGAAATTGATTTACTTATGTGGCACGTGGTTAGATCCCTTTAGTCCTTGAATCATCTGACTACCTCATAGTATCCTTTGGATCCTATGAGCCCTAATCATAACAAGGCGTAGTCATATCCTAACATAAGAGTTGTTTGTGACCAACACGCCCACAACTATTGCACATATTTGTAGAAATTGGACAATAACAACCTATGTGTCTGACCTTGCCACAATGATAGCAAGAAGGTGGCACACTGATAGCTATAGCAGATGGTAGGGAGGAGGCTTGTTGCTACAACCCACCTCCACCACTCATAAGATGATCCTGTCACTTCCTCTTCTTCCCATGTGCTCCACTGAAGCTACCAATGGATGGAAGATAATATGTGGAAAATCCAACCTTACCTGAAATATTCCACTATGTCATCATATCCTTGTCTACCACATCCACATAGGTAGAAATATTTAACATAAACACCTACGATCTGATATCCAATCACAAAACCTGCAGGCACTTCTAAGCCTTCAGCTGGTCATTCTTCACCATGCCCAGATTAAAACAGACAAGCTCAACAAACTGATTGGTGTATTCCAACCCCAAATTCTCTTCTTACTACAAAGAGAGGAGATCCAAATATTTTTTCAGTATGAGTGACTCTATACAAAACTTATAGAAGAATAGGGTTTTGAAAACCTTCTAATCCAAGTCCAGATGTCTATCTTCCTAGACTATGGAATCCCACCTTCGCTTTCCAAAACCCTCGAGCTTGAATGCTACACACTTTACCTTTATATTCTTATAGGTCACCATAATGAAAAATATTTGATCAATCCTATCCATCTATTCCTCTACCTTTTGGGGATCATTTGTTCCTTTAAAGGACGGTGGATTCTCACTTAATAATTCCCACGATCTCTCTCTCACCTCCATCTCCTAGATGTACATCAAAAACATCATTTTGAACTCATGGTAAATTCTGATAAACAACATGAACTACCTTTACTATAACCTCAATGATATTATGATCCATAGGCAGATTCCCTTAAGGATCATCAGTTACACCCACTTGATAAACTCATCGAAGATGTCTTGGAGGAAAACTATAGAACACAAAAATAGAAAAATGATCATAAAATAGAATAAATCTCAGTTAAAACCAAAAAACTCATAAGAAAAAATTGATATTTAAAACAAAACCCAACACTACAGACACATATCCCATCATCCCATGGAAACTTGTGTCTCATCATGATAAGAGATGGCCATGAACTTATCACAACATTCCTCTCAAGTGCTGGAAATACTATCCTCACTCTAATAGATTTCCCAAGACATGGAATCTTGGAGACATACCTCCTTCAATACCACTTTGTAATGAATTGAATAGAGTTACCCTCAAACCTAGCACACAACCTATTTCATCACATACCCAAAGGGCATTCCTGATCACAATAGGCTGGTGACAATCACCTAGGCATAAAAAAAAACTAGAGAGAACAATTTTTCCCAACCTGAACAAACACATGGAATACATATATACATAATCAAATAATAATGAAACAATGAAAGACTGATAAATATATTCCATAACTATAAGAAAACAGTAGAAACCAAAATAACTATTAAAGTATCAACAATATCCAAGAGAGAATTCAAAATGAAAGGAAAAAAACAAAATAGCTACTCCATGTGATAGTGTGGGAAAACTCCCACCATCTCACCACAAGCTACCCAAATCATCTAACATGAAACTTCACCAAATCACTATAGTGACTTGACTTTCCCTACATTTAAATACTTACATAAGTCTACATGCCGCTAAATAGGTGCACATGGTGTGATCTAAAAGTATCAATAGGATCCCACCTAGGTGTTCCATAACAAGTCTCAATATAAAAATTCCTATATGTTCCTTTCAAGTAAAACAAGGACTGACAATTAGTAAAGTAGTTTTACAGAAAACATGGTAAACATTTCCCTTTTTCATAGTTCTAAACCAAAATATGGTATATCAATTTCAATTTCAAAGAATATTTTCCATATCATATTTCAAAAGCATAAACATGCATATCAAGTCTAAAAAAATAAAGTAATAAAAAATAGAATAACATGTATCATCACCAAGGATAAATATAGGTCATAATAGTATACTACTCATACCAAAATCAATCAAGTTCACAATACGATTCCTAGAACCCAACCCTAGGAATCATAAGAATACCCCATGAGTAAACCCACTAACAATGTCAATAATAATCCCTTAGAAAAATGGTCCTAGGAAATAGAGGAAATACCCATGATAAAACATCCTAATAATCACAAAAATAGATGATGGCCTCAAGCTAAACCTTCCACTGAAGTACCCAGGGTAACCCATGTGCTCATTTTCACAATTCATTCCAATTTTTTGAAAAATAACTTCAAAACCATTTAAAAAATCCATTTCAATGATTTGAAAGCACCCATTTTCTTTCCATTTATCAACAATTAGGGAAAACCCATTTTTCTTCAAAAAACCTTTTTAGTACTCACAAAACAATCATGCCAATTATTATAAATCGATTTATAAAACAGGAATAAAAAGGTTCATCAATATAGGATAGATACAGAACCACCTATGTTGAAACTTGGACCACACACGTCCAAAATGGGATCCACCAACAAAAAACCACAAAGATTTCAAAAAAGAATCTAGAATCCAATCCACACATCTCAGAACTAATCCAATTGAGAAACATGGTCGGAGGAGAAGAGGAAACACCACATACCTAAATAACGAACAACCAAGACACCATAACTAACAATGTAATGAAATTCATAATGAGATCACATAATGAATCTAGAAGAAGACATTAAGAAACAGAAAATTAGACCAACAAATATGATAACAAAACTCAAGGGCAGTACTGCAATCAACGACAACAAAGGAGTGGAATGATCACTCACTTGGAGAGACGCAACACAACCGAAACAAAGGCTGAACACCGAACAGATCAATCAATAAGGAACGGTGTCTCAAAAAATCACTATAGAGGGACCTTGGGTTGAGAACAAGAGACAAATGATAGAAAAATGGGAAGTCAAAACCCAAACAACACCATAAAAATACCTACTCTAGATATTTCATAAATTGTAATTCCTTTACACATCGTGAAATCCATGATGTTCAAATATGAAAAAAAACCCATCACGTCATATTAAAAATCTATCTTTTAATACCTTACAACGTGTAAAAGTTTGTAACGTCATGTAACATTTCACGTCATAAATCTTTTTCATGGCATGCACCTAGTAACCATTACATGTCTTGGAACCTAGTTACATGGAATGAAATTATCCTATAGCCTTTAAAAAATCTATAAAGTAATATCTAAAAACTCCACGCTAAAAAGGGATCTTGGAGAGAGGAAAAATCATACCCAATCAAGGTAAAAGGATGTTACAAGGTGATTCAGGTTGGTTTTTTAGTGAAGAAGTTGAAGCCTTATTTGTAGAATAATGAGATAAAGATGGTTTTATGAGTGAACCCACTAAATTATATTCTCTATCACCATATAATGATTTGATTATTGGAATAATTGGCAGTTATCCTCTAGTAGATCAACTTCAGGTTCTTCCCGCAAAATGACATCAAAGGGTAGGAACATTCATATTTTATAGTCACACATCCAGGCCCTAAATAACCACCTATAGATGTTGATTTTTTAGATGATTCTATCCTATTAGTGGATTAGGATATGCCATGTTGGAAGATGAATTTTGATGGTGCCTCCTAGAGCCTGACCATAAGAAGGCTCAACAATCCAAAACTCAACAGATTAGGCCTGGGGATCATCATCATCACTTGAACACATGATATCCTTCCATACTTGTTTCTATTATCATAATGATACACCAATAATGAGGCAGAGTATCATGCACTCATTATTAGTCTCGAGTTAACCCTCAAGATTGATGTCCCCTAATTTTATGTGAAGGGATACTTTGAGTTATTAATCAAATAGATCAATGGTGACTACATCATCAAAAAGAAATATCTCATTCCCCTATTGGAGCATACTCATCAACTGATGGACCAATTTCTTCATCATCCATAACTAAATCATGTCCCTCAATCACAAAATGATCGATCTGATGAGTTGTTGAGTTTGGACATGTCTCTCATAGAACCCGACCAGGATGATCTGGTCATTCATTTGGCACAACAAAGGGTCATCGCCCCCACCATTTAAGATGATGATAACTAGTAAGTAAACCAAATGGATTCTAATACTTATATACATGAACCCATAGGTTCCCCCACAATAGAGGAAATAACCAATTGGAAAAAAATCCCTTTCTTGAGTATCTCCATCAGGGAATTATCCATCCAGGATGAGCCAAGCATGAATGTATCTTCTTTCATGCAAATCATTTTACCCTCCAGAGTGGGTCAAACCGTAAGAAAACCCTATACATGAATGGGTTTGATGGAATTATACCCTATTGAATTCAGGGAGAAAAGATACCATAGGTTATACAATAGTTCCATTCTAGGTCCTAAGGTTCCCATCAGGAGGGATTGAAGCTCTCCCACTAGATTTGGAGGTTGGGATACTTTTGGCCCAATATGGTCTATGACTGCATCAAGTTTTCCAAGAGGTTTCATGCATGCTAGATCCATTCCAAATTTTTTCACTGACCACAAAATATTCTCCATACCACCAAGTATTATTGACCCTTTACAGTATATGGACTCGATGTTGTGGGACCATACGCTCTGACAAAAACTCTCCGGTGTAGGTTCATCTTGACAACAACTAAATTCTTATCCATATAATTATTAGTAGTTCCCCTTAAGGAATTCAAATCCGAATCCATGATCTAGTTCATGAGCTCCAAAATTATCCATTTATTAATAGTTCCTCATGCTATTATAACAAAAAATGGCACCAACTTTGGTGCTTTTGAGATGAATAAATTATATTCCAAGTACAATATATGGCCCAAATATACTTATTACTACCATGAGTAGGAAAATGTGTATATTGAGGCATTAAATTAGAACCTATCTAAAATACTATAGACAATGGTGGGCTAGGATAACAAGAATTGGTTGTACAAGCTCCCCAACACCCTCTGTGCCTATAGTATGGAAACTCAGAATTCCACCCAGGTGACCCCATACACCCTCATGTATGGAAAAAAGGTAATATTTCCCATCGAGGTTCAATTTTCATTGCTCATAATAGCTATTTAAGACTAGAAGATGCTAGATATAATGGCATAAGTCCATATAGATGAGTTATAAAACCTTGATGAAAATAGGTTCTAATCCTTATAAAATCTAAAGAGGCACCAAAACAGGGTATGGAGAGTGTTTATCAAGAAGGTTCTCCTTCTCTCCTTCCATCAGGATGACATGGTATAGGCTATCAGAACATCGATGATACCCGAAACAAAAAGACACTAAATTTGGATCCCAAATGTAAAGGACCTTACATTTTCCATAAGAACTATTATAATGGATCACAATCATTGATCACCATGGATAGAGAGTGTATCAAACCTCCCACCAATGCCAAGTTTCTCAAGCATTACTTTGTGTGAAGAGACCCTTTGTTCCATGAAAAGTACCTTAAACTATTTTCAATGGTCTATATTGTACAATATTAAACTATTTTCAATGGGTCCAAGCTCTATGACCTTAAACTAATAGCATCCCCATGTTCCAAACAGTACAATCTTAAACTGTTTGCAATCGGTCAAAGCTATGTGACCTTAAACTATTGTAACATTGGGTAGAACTCCATTGACTTAAAATAAGGGTCAAGGTCTAAGCATTATAAACACAATTTTTTTCATCACCTATAGACTAAGCATTATTACTTTAAACCAACAATAACCATATCCCGAGTTGTGTGACTTTAAGCTATAAATCTTTATTTCTTCTACAAATGATGTTAAACTATGATCTTACCACATATAAAATAGGGATTATTTATATGACAAGTGTGGGATAATCCAAAAATTCCCACCCTATATACAACTGGTATGAATCATAAAATAATTATGGGATGAACAAAAAAACTTACCCCACTTGAAATCGGGATTCCTCATATGATATGAGATGAACCAAAACTAACGCCCTCAGTATACAATGTTAAACTATGGCCTTACCCCATTTCATAAGCATGAGATTCCCCATTACAATCACGTAATGCCTAAATTACCTTATCAAAGAGGATTTCCCCCAGTTATAGTGTTGTAATTCTACCACACCACCTTCCAGAACTATATGTGGCCCTATTCCCATTCCCATGGGATACCTAGGAACATCCAAACTTCCCGTATTTAGGACCAAACATAAATTTATCAACCCTTCACCCCCTTGGCCCCATTTATTGTCAAAACATTACAACCTTAAACTATGTGTTGATCTTATCAAGGTATTTATGTGGCTTAAGGCGTCCATGGATCCTTTCACTTTGGGTTTTACTTCTTCTGTGACACACTAATACACTTGAGAAAAACATCTTCCGAGTCCAAGAATCATGAATTTAAACTATTTTATGCTTTTACCATATTCCAAGAATTATTAATTTAAATTATATTTCATTTTTCAATTTATTTATGTGGTAAATGGTATTTTCTACCTCCTTCACACCATATAAATTCCCACAAAATAAATATTTCCCTAGTCTAAGAATAATGAATTTAAACTATTCCTACATAGTCTAAGCATCATGGCATTAAACTTTTTTCTATGGTCTAGAACATATGACCTTAAACATTGTGAAACCAGCTTCAAGGTCACTTCATGTGGTGCATGGACTCCTTGGCTCCTTCCACGCCAATTTTTGACTCTTTTTCACCACACGAACAACCTTGAATCCCCCACCTATACAATTTGAGTTCTGTGGCTTTAAACTAAGAGAGACACAGTACACACATTATTACCATAAACTATGTGAATTATTTCATCATTATAATGAATTTCCTCATCTATAGTGATTCATCAATCCTTTTCCACCACCTATATGTAGAACTATGTGTGGCTTGATTACCATTTCCATAGGATATGTAGTTATTCCAATAACTTCTACCTCCCAGACCAACTGCAGATTAACCTAGAAAACATCTATTACCCATGGTTTTATCACCCCAAAATTTCCCATGGTCCTCCTCTTCATGTATATGCCCCATTCAATTTCCTCAACCCATTATCATGATGAAATTCCCTCATAACCTATCATGGGAAGAATAGAATGGGAATATTGATGTGAAATCCCCATCAATGTCCTTAGAAAATGGAATTAAACTATATCCCTACCCTATATAAAACTGGGATTCATCTTAATGTGAGATTATTTACCCCATATCAAACTGGGATACCCCATATGAAAAATATGGGATGAAAAACACCAACATCCTCAACACACACTATTAAACTATATAATTACCTCATATGAAATTGGGATTCCTCATATATTAATATGAGATGATTCACTATCCTCATTCGAGAGGATATCCCCTACCAGTTTTGGTCTCCTATTACGCCATCTTCAGGAACTATATGAATCTTAATTCCCATTCTTAGGGGATACATAGTGAAACCCAAATATTTTATCTTGGGACCATCCCTCTTCAAGAACTCAATGCAGGGTCCTCTCTTCCCCAACGATATAAGGTTAACCTAGGGTATGGTTTTTCAAGTCTTTGTTTAACTAAGCGTTCAATTTTCCACCTTTCATGTTGGGTTGTCACTCATTCGTGCCATGAAAGACCCTTTTTGGACACCCTTTCCCCCCTTTGGTCAATGCTACATGATCTTAAACCAGAAACCACCACTATAATCTAAGCTCTATGAATCTAAACTTTCAGTAACTATAGATCGAGTTGCATGAATTTAAACTAAAAAACCTAATGTCCTCAACATATGACATTAAAATGTAGACATACCCTATGCAACAAATGCTGGATGCCTCATATGATGAGTATGGGATGGGTGGTAAACATCCTTAGTGCATGATGATAAATTGCAATCTTACCCCATATAAAACTGGGATTCCCTAGTCAATAAGTATGGTATGACAAAAAAACTTCACCCTTTATAAAATCAGGAAGCCTCATATTGTGTGATGGTTTGATTTCCTCACTAAAGAGTGTTGGATTTAGTGCCCTAGAATCAAATTCTAGGTACTTTATGATAACATGTATTCATATTTTTGAATATTAATAAACTCCTTATCACATCATGATTGTTCTTCTACATAACATAGTATTTGATAATGTACTAAGATTATTTACCGCACTAAAAGGACATAGAAGTTCCCCACTATGATGAGAACCTGAAATTTCTATGAAAGTATTGTTAAATATATGTTATATATCTGGATGATATCATTTTAGGGATGGAAAATGATAAATTCTATCAGGGGTGGAGACTCATGGAACTTTGAGGAACCATCTCATGGTGTACGACTTTGGTAATATCCACTGTAGGATATTTTGAGAATGATATTCACCAGTAGAAAATCAACATTTATATATGTTATAGATGTTCCTATATGTGGATGTGTGTATTGATACTTAGACTTTAAGATTATTATTAATGAGTATTATGAGTCATTTACTTTGATGTATTTATGAAAACCATGATGACATATGTTCGTAGTGATGTTGGAATATTGGGTTCATCACAAGTAATATTGTATTAATGAATAACATGAGAAAGGATTTTTCCCTTATGTTCTTTAACAAAAGTTGATATCTTAGGCCCTTTGATGGAAATTATATAGCCTAAATAAATCCATGTCCATGGTTTTATATAAGGAATTTCAATTTCTTAGTAGTAAAAGAATGAAACATAAATCACATTGGTTGATGGCACTGGCATGCAACCTTCTTGATTAGAGATATTGTGATTAAGGGATTATATTACACAGTAAGTGTTCATATGATATATCAGGTCATTTCAGTATAAACTAATTTCTCTATGGATGCCTTGGAATGTTTTTAGATGATAACCTTTGACTTTAGTCTACTTGACCTAATACCACTGAGAAAGAGGCCTATAGGGTAACATGCTAAGTTTATCCAGAATATGAGTTAAATAATATATTAATATTTATTATTTAAAAATCTGAATAAATTTTATTTCTGGATGTGGTTTAATAATTATTCATGTTTTCTTGATTACATGTAGATATTTATTTTATATTTAATGAATATAATATTTTTATATTTATTGGAGAATAATGCAATGATATTTATTTAATAAATCAATAGACATTATTCAAGGCCCGATAAATATTATTGAGGAACATCAAACTGTGTTTTAGGTCTGATAATAAATAATAATATTGAATATTATTTGATTAATTAATATTCAATTTAATATTCAGGTTAAGTGCATGTTGAGAAATAACAATATTATTATTATTATAATTATTAGACCTGGGGTTCCATAGGGATTATATAAATAATTAAGGTCACTTGTGAAATTATTTTATTTTAACCCTAGCAAAATATAAAACCAATTATATTATTTTCTTTATAATCAATTATTGTTTTTGTATTGTGTAAAATGAATTTAGAGAATCCTCTCAATCCCTAGAGAGCTCCCTTCTCCATGAATTCACCCAAGAATGGAGGGAGATATTCCTTTACCAGATTAAAGAGAATGCTTTGGAAGATATTCTTGTGGCGATAAAAGGAGGATGAAAAAAGCAAACGGATCTTCAATTCTAGCACCTGAAGATTCCTTCAACAACATCTAATGATTTTTGGAACACGCGTGGATAACCACTCGAGGTAATCTACACTTAATTTCTTCAACACAATGACGGTGCAATGAAAATATATTTCTAGATTCATCAACAAAGAAATAATTCCCTCAAGGCAATTATTAATTAATTAAATTGATTATAAATTATATGTGATGATCATCCCCTAGTTCCAACATGATTTATGTTGTCTTTTTTCATTGATTCAATTATGTTTATCATGAAATTTATGATCATGTAGATCTTGGATTGATCATTGATCATGACAAAAAGAAAATCTGGGCACCACCCATCGCATTTTTCCACTTCGCCCGACACCTTCAAGTTGTGTCAAAGGGGTCACATAATTATTTATAATTATTTAAATTTTATTTATTGATTTACATATTTGTAATTTAGTTTTCAATTCAATTTTAATCATTATTTTAATCCAAATTATAGGATATACTTATCCCACCTTCTTTTATCATAGATCAAATTGATATAATTAATTTTATAAATGAAATAAAATTGAAGAACTCATCTAGAGGTGCTAAGGATTCTGGATGGATAAAACAACACCACATTCCATGTAACCAAAGTTACGTTACATGTAGTTGTGTTCAATGCAATAGAAATTAATTCACATCTGTTCATTGATGACACATAATGTATTTATTTCTTACACAATGTGTTGGCCAGACCAGCCTGGTGCACAGTCAACCAGAGTACACATTGTGTAGCCCACATACATAGTCTGTAGTCCTCTTAATTCATAGATTGTCTGCATAATTCATACATGACCTACTTGAATGGCGACCATGTAATTTAGAGATTACACACCATATAGCTCTTTGGAAATGCCATGTAATCCATTTTATGAGGCATGATTTACATGGCGAGTCACTAGGAATGTTCCATAGATAGACGGTAAGATGTACACACCATGTGCTCACTTGTACATGTCTTGTACGTATACCAAATTATACAGATTTAATTTTTTTTATTATACTATGAAAACCTTATCAACAAGTTCTTATGTGTGGTAATTAAGTTGATAGGACAAACCATGTGATGGGTTTTAATATATATATATATATATAATTAATATCTGTGTAATGTTCAGATCTGCATAACATGTATGATTCATATTACAGTTGTTACTCTATGCGCATTCAAGAATAACACATGAATGAAAAAATAATGTAATTCCTGTAATCACTATGGTAAAGTACACAGCATAAATGTACAATGTATGTTGTGTATTCTAAATGTGAAAAATAGTAAACAATATATGAGAATAATACATGTTGGGTAGAATTAGATGGGTATTCACCATGTTTTCACCAGGGTACATTTATGTACATAGTTAATTTTTAATAAATTTATTTAATTTTTTTTATAATTATGATGGATGATAATCATATGAAAATTCAGATGGTAATTAAGATAAAATAATTGATTAATTAATAATATAATTAATTTATTTGAGCACGATTTATTTTAAATAATAATTATTAAGAATTTAATTCTAGTTTTATTAAATTTATAATTCATTGAAAGCATGTGTATGATCATGATCACATAATAGACCTTTATATGTTATTGATATTATTTCATTTAATTCATTACTAATTTAAATTGTTGACTTGCATGTCTTCTCTCCTCTTATTATGTAAGGTCCTGAATGCCCATGGTTTCTTTTATGTAAACCATTTTCCCCCTCACCTATGTGTGAGTAAAAGAATATGTAATAGATGGAGCTCCCAACCAAGTGGACGTGGTTCAAGTTTGGATCTGAGGTGATACCCATCCAAGAGAGATACATAGGTCGATAGGTGGAAATCTATAACAAGAACCTTAATTGGTTCAAAGTGTTTGACCCCTAAGTAAATGGTTATTTTATCAACCACTATATAAAATAACCATTAGTAAATCTCACGATCATACCACTTTATTATTTTATTTCGGAAAAGTTTCATGGTTATTTCATTATGGATGTTTTTTCACAATCATATAATTTAATGAATTAATGAGCATGAATGATATAACTAAAATAAATTGATTATGCATAAATATTATCTAAGGCATGGTCAATCACTTAAGTAAACCTACTTAATATTAACAATCATGTGATAAAAATAATAATTGGAAATTTACAGAAAAATGGATAAAATCACCCAATAATTATATTAAGTTGGTATAGCCTTCCACTACCTCAGTTAAAATAAAACCATAGTTCAAAGTGATTGACCAACCAAATTTGGGGTGCTTTAAATTATCAGGGAATTCTAACATGTTGTTTTGGTTTGACTTAACATAGTTCACATCAAGGGTTTACTTCTAAAACTAGACTTGGTGTTACTAAGAGGCAAGGGATAAGAAAATACAATTAAGGATTTTAGGATTGGGGAGTCCACTTAGTAGATCAATTAACTATGAGTTATTGTAGTTGGAATTTAAAATGCCTAACTAAAACCATTTATGTTTCTTGACCAACCAATGTTGGAGTAATGATAAAGGTAATATGGATCCTTTCCACTTGAATATCCAAACAATAGGATATCCCAAAGAAAATGGTGAGGGCTATTGGGTTTTGATAAAATAGTGGGAGATTAATAAATATAATATATATTTATTTTTATAAATTTATGAGATAAAGTACGAAAATATCTTCTCATCTTATTTTGTAGAAAAAACATAAAAATGATATCAATCATATCATTGTGATCTATAATTGAGAAGTAAACCCTTATCACCGACACAAATTTATAAGAATGGAAAAGGGGGATACATGTCATCCTTCACCATGAAAGGAAATTATATATGCTATAAGAAACTTTTCCTAAAGCACCATGTAATGAGGCTAATGAGGAACAATTAAAACTCTAGGAGAAACATTTGAATGATTACTCATATGTTCAATATTTCACGCTATCACCCATGTCCAATGAGATTTTAAAGCAATATGAGTACATGGATGCATATATCATGATGTCTCATCATTGGCATAACTATCAAGAGAAGTTGAGACAATAGAGGTATGTGATCTATAATGATTCTTTTACAGCTAAGCATAGAGATTCTTCACGACTGGTCCTCATGTAGTCATGCTTATTGGCTATATTTAATGCTTATACATATTAGGGATTAAATTACTGGATGAGTTGAATACATATCTCATACATTCATTATGTCCCAATACCATCTCCAATGTTATTATTAATGATAATATGAGAAATAATTAGAAGAGTCTTTTGGAAATTCTTAGTTCAATTCTCCAAGTGGATAAGGACATGGGGTGTGATAAACCCATGGTACTTATGTTGAATAAAAAAATGAAGAACAAGGAAAAGGGGACCAATACTCATAAAAAGTATAAAGCTAATCAGCATTGTCCTTACATGAACAATAATACCCAAAGGAATGGAAAATAAAAGAATGCAGTATGATTTGCATGTGGCAAGCTAGGAAACTGGTAGAGGAACTAAACTTAGATGAAATGGAAAGCTAAAGGTGTGTTTGTTGTTGAGTGTAATCATTAAATATCATCACAATGGGTATTGGATATATATTTTGGTGATCACATCTGAATTCAAATGTAGTAACCAAGTAGATTCTAAAATACTGATAGAGGATAGGTGGATCTGAGAGCTACCAATGGTGTAAGGTTGGATGCTCTATCCATTGGTTACTACCACCTTTAATTTCCAATAGTAATGTTTTTAGTTTTGATTTTTTTTATTATGCACCTAAAGTTACCAAAAAAACATAATTTATGTACCATGAATAGATACAAATGGGTTTATTTTCAAGTTTGTAAATAAAAAGTTTTTTATTTTATAAATAAATCATATGTTATAGTATGGAACATTTAAATAATAGCCTTTACGTATTAAATAATTAAAACCATGTATTTTAAATTGATAATGAAGCATGTTTACATGAATCATATATGCCCATCATTGGAATCACCATCTTGGTCATATAAATGAGAATAATTTGACAAAGATTTTTCAAGATGTTTATTTGGAATCGTCTGAACTAAAAACCACACGATAGATGTCATGATTGTTTACATGAAAAAATGACAAAACCAACATTTGGTGGATAGGGTGAAATAGACGTAGAGCTTCTAGGATTGGTACACACTGATGTGTGTGGACCCTTTATAGTAGAATCTAGAGGTGGATATTCTTACTTCATAATTTTAACTGATTACTTGAGTATATATGGATATATCTACTTGATGAGGTAGAAGTCCAAATCCTTTGATAAATTCAAAGAATTAAATAATGAAGTATAGAATTAACGTGGAAATAAGATAAAGAATATTCGATCAGATTGAGGTAGTGAATATCATAACAAAGAGTTCATCGACTTTATATGGGAGTTTGGGATTCTATGTCAAATCACTCTACCATACACACTCTAAGGGAATGGTGTTAGTGAAATGAGGAACTGTACCTTGGTAAACATGGTAAGGTCTATGATGAGTCATGCATATCTTCTATTGTCCTTTTGGGGATATGTATTACAAACTGTGGCATATACATTAAACCAAGTACCAACTAAAGCATGAAACATAATTCCCATTCTATTATAGAGTAGAAAGAAACCCATTTTTTTTGCATATACGGGTATGGGGTTGCGAGGCATTTGTTAAGTCCTTCTTCGAAAATAAACTAGAACCCTGGGGAAAAAAGTGTATCTTTATATGGTATCCTAAGGAAATAAATGGATACTATCTATACAACCCATTGGACAACAAAGTGATTGTCACCAGATATGCTATTTTTCTTGTGAAGGAACACATCCTAAAAAAGGATAATGGGAGAAAAATTGACTTCAATGAACTTTATGCTCGAGATAAACAATAGTTAGTACATGAACATATTCCATAATCCCCTATAGAAGTATTATTTCTTGAAATATAAGTACTATGTAGGAGCACAATAGAGTTAAGAGAACAAAAGAGATATGTTTTTCTAGTCACCAAATATGGTGACTCATTATTGGTTGAAAATGATGAACCTATCTCCTATAAAGAGGTAGTAGAGATATTAGAAGATGCTAGATGGAAATAATCAATGAATTTTGAAATGGATTCCATGTATCAGAACCAAGCTTGGGTTCTAGTCGATGCACTAGTTTTTGTAAATCCCATCAGTTAAAAATGGGTATTCAAGAAAAAACTAGACTTGGAAGGTAATGTAAACAACTATAAAGTAAGGATAGTGGATAAAGGGTTGAAACGACATCGAGTAATTAACAATGATGAAATTGATTCACTAGTTTACAAGTTTAAATACATTATAATTGTACTTGCTATAACAACATACCATGACTATGGGATTTTAAAGATGGATGTAAAAACTGAATTCCTTAATGGGATCTTTGAGGAAGATGGATATATGAAGAAATTTGAAGGGTTTGTGGCTCTAGGTGATTCCAAAAAGATTTTCAAGTTTCAATGATCCATTTTTTTATTGAAGAAAGCATCCAAAACATGGAAAATTCAAATTTATGAAGCTATAAAATAAATTGGTTTCATTAAGAATGAATTTGATCCATGTGTTTACAAGTGGTTTAGTGGAAATGCAGTGATTATCCTATACATATATGTTGATGCCATATTACTTATTAGAAATTTCATACCATTATTATAGTCTGTTAAGGATTAGTTAAAGAAGTGTTTCTCCATGAAGGAATTAGGTGAAGAAACCTATATTTTATGGATCAATTTCATTTATGGTAGATCCAAGAGGCTACATGGACTAAGTCAAAGTACAAATATTGACGAGATATTAAAGAGATTTAGTATGGAACAATACAAGTTGGGATTGGTTCTAGTGTCACATGGTTTACATCTTTATAGGAAAATGTATCCTCAAACAAAATAGGTGAAAGATATAATGAGTAAGATCCCATATGATTCAACGATTGGATCAATCATGTATTCCATGTTATGTATTAGACTTGATTTTTCCTATTCATTGATCATGTAAGGTAGATATCAAGTAGATCTAGGAGGAAAACATTGGACTAATTTTAAGAATATCCTTAAATACCTGAGAAGAACTAAGGATATGTTATTGGTGTATGGAGGAGACAAGGAGTTGGTCATCAAGGGTTATATTGATTATAGTTTTCATATAAATCATAATGATTTGAAGTTATAATTAGGAAATGTTTTCTATCTCAATGGAGGAGCTATGATTTGGAAGAGTTCAAAGAAGCCAGTTGTTGATGATTCTACAGCGGAGTCCGAGTATATAGCAGCTTCCAATGCATCCAAGGAAGCTGTTTGGATGTGTAAATTTTTCTAGGAGCTTGATGTTTTTTTTATAAGAAAAGATCCCATTACATTGAATTGTTATAATACTACAATATTTTCCCTTTAAAAATAGCCAAAGTTACACCAATGGACTAAAAATATACTCTAGAAGTATCACATCTTGAGGAATTTTCATTAGAGGGGTGAATTTGTAATAAGTAGAGTACCCATGCAAGAGAACATGGTGGAATCCTTAAATAATGATCTATCTTAGTAGAAGCATGAGTATCATGTAGAGCTAGCAGACTGAAATTTGTTAGGAATTGGCCCTAGTGAAAGTGGGAGAGTGTTGGAGTTGGTTTCCTAGAACCAAATTATGTGTACTTTATGATAACCTATATGAATATGTTTAAATATTAATAATTTTTTTATCACATCACGATTTTTCTTATTCATAATATAGTATATGATAATTTTTTAAGAGTAGTAGTCACACTATAAGTCCATAGAAGTTCCTCGCTTCTATGAGAACCCAGAAGTGCTACGCCACAATTCTTAAATAAATGTTTTATAGCTGTATGATATCATTTTAGGGACATAAATGATACAAGTTATCCAGGGTGGAGACTCATAGGACATTGAGGAACCTTCTTATGGTTCACAAACTTGGTAATATCTAGTGTAGGATATTATGAAAATGTTATCCTCCAGTAAGAAATCCACATTCATATCTGTCATTGGATTTTCCTATCAGCAGACATGTGTATAGATCCTTAGACATTACTATTATTATTAATGAGTATTATCAGACACATAATTTTATTTATTTATGAAAACCATGGTTTCATATGTTTTCATTGAGGTAAGATACATTGGGTGCATTATGAGTAATATTGCATTAATGAATAACACAAGAATTTTTTTCCCTTCTATTATTTAATAGAAGTTGATATCTCAGGACCTTTGGTGAGAATGATATAGCCTAAATTATTTCAAGGCCATGGTTTTCTATAGGAAAGATTAATTTCTAGGCAGTCAAAGAAAGAAACATTGAGCACATAGGTTGATGGAACCAAAATGCAACCAGCTTGATTAGAGATATCATGATTAATGGATTATATTACAAATTAAGTGTTTGTGTGAGGTATATTTCCCTTATGATATAAGTTTGTTTCTCTATGGGTGCCTTGGCATGTTTCCAGATGCTAACCTTGGAATTTAGGTTGCTTCACCTATTTCCACCAAGAAATAGGTGTAGAGGGTCACACACTAAGTATATCCAAAATATCAATTAAATAACATTTTTTAACAAGTTGAATAAATATTATTTCTAGATGTGTTTTATTAATAATTCATGTAAGTTTTATCACATTTAAATATTTATTGGAAAAATAATGAAGTGATAAATATTTAATAAATAAATAAACATTATTCAAGGCCTGATAAATATTATGGAGGACTGGTGGACTGAGTTTTACGTTTGACGAGAAATAATAATATTAAGTCTTATTTAATTAAATAATATATAATTTAATTCGAAATTTAAGTGCATATTGAGAAATAATAATATCATTATTTTTATTATAAATGGGGTTCCACATGGATTAAATAAATAGTTAAGTGAACTTGTGCAATTATTTTACTTTAACCCTAGAGAAATACAAACCCAATTATATTCTTTTCTCTAGAGTCAATTCATTTTATTTTATGTTGTGCACAATAGATTTAGATAATCTTCTCAATTACTAGAGAGATCCCTTCTCTAATAATGATCCCAAGAATGGAGAGTGGTATTACTCTACCATATCAATGAGGAAACTTTGGAATCCATTCTCATGGTAATCAAATGAGGATGACATAAGAGAAAGGATCTACCATGTTAGCACTTGGAGATTCCTTTGGCGACATCCATAGATTCATGGAATACATATAGATCACCACTAGAGGAAATATGCACTTGATTCATTCAATTTAATTATGGTGAAATACATATCTATTGAAGATTCATCTATGAATAAATAATTCCATCAAGGTAATTCTTAATTAATTAAATTGATTATAAATAATATGTGATAATCCTCAATATGGTTCTAACATGATTTATGTAGTCTATTTTATTTGATTCAATTATATTGATCACATTGTTTATCATCGTGTAAATCTTAGATTTATAATTAATCATGAAAAGAAGAAAAGTTGGGTACTACCCATCACACGCTTCCGCTATGCCTAGAACCTTCAAAGAGGACGTCACCCACTAGCGTCGATCTCCTACCATATCGTGTCCTAGAACTACATATGGATTGATTCCCATTATCATATGATACATAGTGACACCCAATTATTTTATATCATCCCTATCCCTTACACTGATTCACTTAAGGGTATTTCCCATCTAATACAAGTTTGATTCTAACCTACCCATACATTGATCTGGTTCATTTGAGTGCATGGAAAAATAGCTCCTAGGGAAACTAATTTTCCCTTGGGACATTCCCTAATTCCATTTCTATGCATAATACTTTCTATAATTTGGATAATCATCATCCTACTGATCTAAAAAGGATCCCTAATATATTGGTACCATGACACACTTTCTCACCTACCATATCAGGCTCACAAATCGAAGTATCTTCAGCAACAAACATCAACTTTTGTGTTTTAGACTCGGTAAATGGTTGATCATGCATTTGTTTACTCTATCCTAAACCAATGTGGGTATAGAACTTGTTTTTTGAACATGGTTAACAATTTTCCCCCATCCTTAGGTTACTCCCATTTCATTATCCATGTATTTAATGTCTCAATCCCCATCGCATGATTTTTTAGTCACTTTCACCACTCAGTGTGTTCTCCCCTATGAACAATGGGAACTCCATACCACTACTTGCCTCTCACACCAAGCATGGTTCACATGGGATTAATAATTAGGAGGGAGTTTTATTTATGATAGGTTGATAGGAATGAGTTCACCATGGTCCAAACCTCACAACTTTAAACTATGCACACATTGTCTCAAGAATGTTCTGTTTGGTGTCATGTGGCCTCCTAAGCCCCTATATTCATGATGGGTAACCTTTAATTGATACCACACATGTTACTTAGAGACACACATCCCATGGTCTTAGAATTATGACCTTAAACTATTTTTAAGTGGTCTAAACTCTATGACCATAAAATAATATCCCATGTTCTAATCTCTATGACCTTAAACTAGGATCCTAGGTCTAAGAATCATTACATTAAACTCTTTACTACCTGCCCCTTATTTTTTTCATGGAATATGGCCTATATTGGACTACTTTAACATGGGTTTACTACTCTTTTGTGTGTTTACAAACAATTTATGGTTCCCATGGCTTAAAATATATGACCTTAAACTAAGATACCATGGTATAAACTATATAACTTTAAACTAGGAGTTTATAACCAAGAATCATGACTTTATACTGTGTGCGGTTACCCCAAGGAATGTTTTTTTGTGGTGTTAGGCCTTATTGGACCTCAATTAATTTGTGGTTTTCACTCTTACACACTATACATTCCCTTTTATGTATCCAATCCATTGGTCCAAATGGTATGACCCTAAACAAAGAGACCATGGTCTAAAATCTACGACCTTAAACTAGGAGTCCAAGTCCAAGCATCACTACTTTAAACTGTGTGAAAATATCCTAGAGAATATATTGCCCGACGTCAATAATTCTTGGCCCTTAATTAATGGAAAGTTACCTATACCATATGGAACACATATCCCATCTAAGACAAAAAACCCCCTTGTACAATCATTTTGACCTTAAACTATGTGAAACTCACCCAATATTATTTTTCATGGTTTATGGACTTCTAAGATCCCTTTACCTAATAGGCCCTTTTCAGGAGTACCCCAATTGTGCTACCCTCCTATGCCCCCTTCTTTTGTGGATGGGTGGGTGTCACTTAATCAAATTCACACATCCCAATCACATGATGTTAAAATATTAGATCACATCTTAATCACATAATGTTAGATATTGTCTATTTCCATGTATATCTCTCTCTGAGTTTTTTGTTTGAGCCTTAGTGGTCAAGTATTACTCAAATATGGAGATCTTTTTTGGGTAAAATAACATAAAGTTTATCTATGTATTCTTTTTTGAGATAATGGAGTCTAAGTGTAAATGGGTAAGTGTTAACACCAGTTCTTAGTATGTCGAGAATCTTTAAAAGGGGTTCGATTGGTTTAAAGAGAAAATGGAAAAAATAACCCTCTATAGAACATTTACATTCCATGCAAAGGGATTAGACATCATGTAATTTTTTTGATGGTTTTAATAAAATAAATATGTGGTAATAGGTTTTTTTGGAATATTTCATTAAAAACATTTTACATGATGTGTAACTACATTACATGTTGTGTAATTCCTCAACCTACTGTTTTAAACATGAAATGTGGCAGAATTCAGTTTTTGTACTAAAAATATTATCCCCTTGATCCTAGGGAATTATCGAGGTGATTTTTGAGTTCCAACCTCACTTATGGGTTTCTTGTTTTTGTGATCAATCCCTAGTAAGTCTTTTTGGTTAAGCTTCTTCTTTATCTTAATTTTATTCCAACCATTACGGTGAAATCCTTTGACTGATTACATTGACTATTTTGATATTGAATTTTTTTAATCTAAAAAACTATTTTTGATCATTTGATCCATCTTTATTATGGGAGTTTTACATTGGAAGCATTGTTGGATCATTAGTTTGAGGCAAGGGGTATAAATATTAACCCCATGGTTTGATAATTTCCAAGTTTCTACAATATTATGATTTTTCCAATATAGTGTGTGCCCAAATAATTTAAATAAATTAATGTGATTATTCCTTGAATCCATTTTGTTTAGAATTTGTGTATAACATAGGTTATAGACACCAATTGGGTGAGTGGACCTTGAATATAATTGAATTGGCTAATGGTTTAATGCGTGTTTATCATGACATGTGACCTATGGTGATTTCTTGTGGTAGAATTCCTAAATTGTGTGTTATTGCTTGTTGATTTAATTTTTAATCAATTATGACTTAAATTTCATGTGGAATATGAAATAATAATGGAAATTCACAAAATTAACCATTGAGAATTATAATGTGACATTTGATATCCATGTTATATGAGAGGAATTGTGTTTCATGCTCTGATGCTTATATATCGGGCTCAACCCTGGAACTAGTACATTTATATACTGTAATGATAATATTGAGCAGGCTCGACCTAGTCCCATTTGGTAATACTTATAGAGAGTGTGCTATGCCCAGTCCCATGTTGTAATGCTTATAGGTCTTTGACCTGGATACTGTAATGCTTATAGGGATTTTAACCAGATTGTTGTTATGATACCATGTTTACATAGTTTTGGTTGGAATGGTAATAAGACATGTTTATAGATATTTCAGTATGGTTCCAAATAATGTTATTTACCTAGGTTAAATGGTTGTGATTGGCATGGTTGTAATACATTATCAGAGATATTCTGATAAGGAGCTGAAGTAGGATGTTGTATTTTATTAATTATTGAATTAATTAATGCACCAATTTATCACTTTACTGAATACACTTCTTATCAGGATGGTTAGTTTATAAAAGGAGTTGTTGACCTATGATGTTTTAATCACACCCTATTTGGACCATCATTTGGTACCTGAGCATATTATGTGGATGCATGTTTGGAATAGGGAAAAAGTCCTTGTATTTGATTTATTGTTTATTGATGGCAATAAGTTTGGTGATGGGACAAGCATGGGGTTCAGTATGAGGGACCTTTGAGTATGCTAGTTTTTTAATTTTATTATTTCAATAATGACATTTAGTTACATTACAACACATTATTACATTATTCCTTATTATTTATTGGATTATTCAGATAGATTTTATTTATGTCTTCTACTATTTTTATAATTTTATCTTCTTCATTTTTATGGTTTATTCTATTATACTATGAAACTTCATACCAGAGGTTATAGTCTCTCCACTACATATTTCACACCCTCCCTGAGAGTCAGTATCCTATGGTATATGGGGAGGCACACTTCATGCCTTATAACCATCCCTTTTTGGCCACGCGAGAGAGTGCTAGATCAGGCGACATTACAAAGTAGTATCAAAGGAGCATGTTCTATTTTCTTTGGAATTAATATTTGGAAAATGTAGAAATGAGACTAGGATGTGTTAATACTTGGTAATGAGCTTGTACATGGGATTAGATAACCCATGTATGGGAGATAATTAGAGTACTCAGGGATGATATTGTTGTTTGTGTGGTTTTCTTGTTATAGTTGATGTTATTTCACCTTGGGTGATTCACATGTTGTGTAAGGTTATTATTTTATGATGTTACTATGTCTGGAGTTTTGTAATCATGGCCCGGTATGGAACAAGATGATTTTACATGCATCATAATTGGAAGATAGTGATATATTAACATTCATTGATCATAATGGGGGCATATCTATTTTTCCTATAATATACATTTTCCTATTGAACTATGATATGATATATCCATTTCATTGGATAAAATAAAATGAGTTGATGTGTCATGATAAAACACTTGTAAGACATGTTAGAGAGACTAGGAGCTAGTGTTTCTCTCTTTTAGTCACCTATTGATGTTGACCTTGTTGCTAAAAATTTCTATAAGGTGTGAGTTTGTCTTACGATAAAATGTATCCTAGTCATCTTTTAATTGAGAATCAGGATATTGGAAATCAGAACACTCCTAACACAACTAAAATAAATATTCTTGTGGTTATTTAGGAGAAGATGGTTGTTCAGCTTCATAACATCTTCATGAGGGTCATGTGATCCATAGAAATGGAGACTATTTGTATCATTCCACCGATGACTGAGATAAAAAGTTATTTTCAGCTACAACATCCACCAATGTTTACTAGGGAAGGAGGACCCTGGGAAACTGAGTTCTAGATCGAGTTAGTCTAGAAAATATCAATAATCTTGAGACACCCATGGATAGAAAGATAAATCTTGCTACTCATATACTTTGTGGACCTGCCAAGCATTGGTGGGACATTCTAGAGTAATATGGGTAGAAAGAGGATTTGTCTTAGAATGAATTATCGATGAATTTTCTAAGACATTTCTATTCCTAGATGTTGAGAGATGAAACATCTTGTGTGTTGATGCATATGATGTAGGTGAACATGTCAGTGATGGACTATGTTTGAATTTTCACCAAACTACAATTCTTTGCACCATCTTAGGAAACTAATGAGATCTCTAGGGTGAGGTGTTTTTAATATGGTCTTTACTTTGATATTAGGTCACATGATAATGTTTTTTCTCTTAAGAAGGTTTGAGGATGTGATGAACTGAGCACTCATCACAGAAGGGAATATGAGAGTGGCCCTAAGTAGTGGCCACGATATTTTAACCGAGTGATTTGGGATCTCTTCTTCAAATAGAATGAAGAAACAATATGATAGTTTCTTTTAAGTTAGTAATGGGAAGATAAGTCAGGGAAGTAGAAAACCCTCTCAAGACTGTGTTCCATTACATTGCTATTAGTGTGCCAAGTTCAGTGACGAGTGCCCGCAGTGTCCTTACTGCATAGTCAAATGTCACATCTGTGGTAGGATGGCTCATATTTAGAGGTTCTTTTTGAACTTTACATAGTACACCAATGGTAAGGGATTAGAACATCACCTGAGTTGGGAAGGGGCTCAGCTACTCCTCAGTAGGTGGGTAGCTATAGTTCCACTATCCATTTAGGCTGAGCCAGGGGATATCATATCCTAGTACATGAGCAGTAGTACCAAGAAATTAAAATAGCTTAGGGTAGTCTAAATAGAGCCTCGAGTAGAGGGAAAAGCTACCTTCATGTTATATAGACTACTTTGGCTATTGTGGATGTTGGACCATCTATCGTTAGAGGTGCAATTATTATATCATCTACCTTATCTTGTGTTGTGTTTAATATAGGTGCATCACATTCTTTTCTATCTTCTCTTTTTGAAAAATGTTTAGGATTAAATTTGGAAATCATGGATGGTATTTTAATAATCAATGAGTGCATGCATAGAATACCAAATGTTACAAGGCATGTTCCTTATAGATTGGTGGTTACCGTTTCTTTTGGGAACCGTTCATGCTGGAAATGGAAGGCTTTGACTTTAATCTTGGTATGGATTGATTGGTTCTATACTGATCTCATATCGACTATTATAGGAGGAGAGTTAACATATTACCTCCAGAAGGAGGTAGCTATTTTCACCAAGGTGAGTGGGATTTTTTGGATGGTCATGCATGACCAAATCACTATATATTGGATTGTCTCATGGCTTAGATAGCCAATCTTGCTATAAATAATGGTGGAATGTAGTGGGATTATTTTCCACCAATGGTATATCATTTTCAAGATGTTTTCCCTAATGAGTTCTATGAATTAACTCACAAGTGAGAGATCAATTTCATGGTTCAGTTGGTGATAGGAGGAGATCCATTTCTTATCCTGCCATAAAAAATGGAACCGTAAGAGATTCAGGAGTTGAAGGTTCAGTTGGAAGATCTAGAATCTAAAGACTTTTTAAGGGTTTTTGCATCTCATCAGGGTTATCCAGTTCTCTTCACCAATATGGTTGATGGATCTCTGTGCTTAAGTGTAGATAATCAGAGGTTGAACTAGATGACAGGAAAAACCGGTATCCACTTCTGTACATTGATGATCATTTAGATCATTTATTGGGTGATAAGATCTTCTCCAATATTAAATTAAGATCATGATATCATTATTTAAGGGTGATACCAATGAACATACCTCGAACTAATTTAAGGATCGTGTATGGATTGTATGAATTCATAATTATTTCATTTGGGTTGACTAATGCACTCATGGTATTAATGAACTGAATGACTAGGAACTTTTACCCTTTATTAGACCATTTTGTGGTGATTTTTTTCAATTATATCATAGTGTACACCCAGCCAAAAGACAATCATTCCAAACATATTGACATCATCCTGAGTACATTGAGGGAGCATCATCTTTAAACCAAGCTAACCAAATACAGTTTCTAGATTAATAATTTTCACTTCTTGGGCCATGTATTCTCATAGAAAGGACTGTTAGTGGACCCAAAGAAAGTCACATCTATGGTATTCTTGTAAATAACCTAAGAATGTCTTCGAGATTCATAGATTTATTGGTTTAGTTGGTTATTATTGGAAATTTATCCAGAATTTCTCCCATTTAGAAACACCAATGTTGGGGTTGGCCAAGAAAAGGTGAATTTGGTTTGGACTAATGATTGTGAGGAAGCCTTCCAAAAGATGAAAGGAAGGTTGGCCTCAGCACCTATCCTCACTTTATCTGTGTCTGTTAAATCATATACATTGCATTGTGATGAATTTAGAGTTAGACTGAGAGTAGTTTTAATGTATGAGGATCACATGGTTACTTATAGCTTTGGGAAAATAAGATCACATGAGAGGAATTACCCTACTCATGATCTGGTGTTAGAAACAGTAATACATTCTGTGAGATGTTGGAGAAATTATGTCATGGGTGAGAGGTTTTTGGTATACACGAACCACACAACTCCTAGGTACATCTTTTCTCACCGGGACCTCAACCTTCGGTAGAGGAGGTGGGTTGATAATCTACCGTATTTAAACATTGAATTGTCTTATACAATAGAAAATGGAAACAAAATTTCCAAAACATCGAGAAAAAAGACACAGAAAAGGGTTGTATGAGAGTCTTTTGATGATTGGTAGATGTTAGATCTTTTTGCAGACATGAATCTGGATTTTTAGGAGTCTTAGGGACATGTATCTCTGACATCGACATCTATTTTATCCATGATTTTGGACCAGATTAAGACTAAGAAGTTTTATGATCCAGATGGCTTGATTCTGAGAGAAACATTATATGGTTGGGAGACACCACCAGGATGGTCTCTCAGCAATATAAATTTTCTTATTTTCTGTGGATGAGTATGGGTTCCTGTGGTCTTATATGAGGAGCTGGTGAGGGAGTTTCATGCTTATCGATGGTTGGTGCATCTTGGTTTGACAAAGATGTATTGTGATCTCCATAAAAAATATAGGTGGTTAGGAATGAAGAAGGAGGTGACAAGTTTCTTGGACAAATGCTTCACTTTTTAGTAGGAGAAAGCAGAAAATCAGAGAACTGTTTGGGATTTTGTAACATTTTCCCATTCCTAAATGGAAATTGGGTGATTTCACAATGGGTTTTGTGAGAGGATTACCAAGGAAAACCCATACGAATGATTCATTATGAGTGGTTCTAGATCAAATTACTATGGTAGCCCACTTCTTACCAATTAGGGAATCCTTTATAGTTGATGATATGAGTAGTCTTTATGTGTGAAAGGTGGTTTGGTTGCACGGTGTTCCGATGCTTATCATTTCAGACATATATCCTCATTTAAAATCATTTTTGGTAGAATACACTAGGATCATCAATTTTCTTAAGCACATCCTATCATCCATAAACTGATGGTAAATCTGAGTAGACTATTTAGGTTCTGGAGGATATGTTATGAACCTATGTTTTGGATTTTGGTGGTTCATGGGAGAAACATATGGAACATGTAGAGTTTGAATGTAATAATAAATTCTAGGAATCAATCAAAATGTAACATTTAGAGGCCTTGTATTAAAGGTCATTCCATTTGCCTCTTTGTTCGCTGGAGACAGGTGAGTTAACACTTGTTGGGCCATGTCTCATGTAGGAGACATCTGAGTAGTTTTAGTTGATCAGAAAGTTATTGGTGACAGTACAAATTAAGAAAAAATATTATTCTATCCATTGGGGATGACATCTAGATTTCATGGTTGGTGACCATGTTTTTGTTCTGGTGGCACCTAGACCAGGGCAATGCTCCATCCGAAAATAAGGAATGCTAGTGCCATGGTTTGTTGGGCTATTTTAAATAGTGGAAAGGGATAGTCTAGTGACATAAAATTTATCCTTTTCACAATGTTATAGTTCCATGAACTATGTGTTCCATGTGTCACAACTATAGAGATACCATCCTGACCCTTCCCATGTGATAGACGTAGAAGTCGTCGAGCTTTGTACCGATGTATCCTTTGAGGAGAATCTAATACTGGTTGTGGATCATAGTGAAAAATATCTTTGGGGTAGGACTATACCATTGGTTCGGTTGTAGTGGTAGCATGGGTGAGTTCAAGAGGAGACCAGATATAGGAAGTGTGACATGCGAACCCAGTGGCCATAATTTTTTCTGAGACCTCAAAATGATGCTTTGATTAGCTTGGGGATGAGCTTTTATAAGGTGGGGAGGTTTTATGATTTCATCGTTTTCCAGTTAGGTCTCTCTTCTGAGTTTTCCATTTGAGCCTTGGTGGCTGAGTCTTCTTTGTATAAAGAGAACAGTTTTGGAAAAATGACCTAAAATTCAAGGATATATGTTTTTTTAGATAATGGAGCCTGGGTATAAATGGGTAAGTGTTAACACATGTTATTGGTAAGTTCAGAAACTTTAAAAGGGGTTTGGGTGGTTTAATGAGAAAATGGGCTGAAAAAACATATAAATAACATTTAGATGGCATGTAATGGGATTACATATCATGTAATTTTTTTATAGTTTTAATAAAATAAATATGAGGTGATGGGTTTTTTGTCATATTACATTAAAAATATTTAAACAACATGTAACTATATTACATTCCATGTAATTAACCAACCTGCTATTTTAAACATGTTGTGTGGATGAATCATAATTTATTTCACCTACATCTATTTTCCCCTAGACCCTAGGAAATTATATAGATGACTTTTGGGTGTCAACCTCCCTTCTGGATGTCATTTTTTTGTGATAAATCCCTGGTAATCCTTTTTTCGTTAAGTTTCATCTGTCTCTCCCTTCTCTTCCAACCACTGTTGTGAAATCCTTTGAATGATTATGTTGTTGGTTTTGATCTTGATTTTACTAGATCTAGAAAACTTTTTTCGATCATATAAACCATATTTATCATGGGTGTTTGTAATTGTAAGGATTGTTGGATCGTTATTTTTAGGTAGGGTGTCTAAATCATAACCCTATAGATTGATAATTTCCATGATTATGGAATATTATGATTGTGCCATAATAGTTTGCACCTAAATCAATTAAATAAATAAATGGTATTATTCCTGGAATCCCTTTTTTTTGTAATTTTCTTTTGACCTAGATTATGGATACCCATTGGATGAATGAACCTTGAATAAAATTCAATTGGCTAATGGTTTAATGTGTGTTTATCATGACATGTGACCTAGGGTGATTTCTTAGGGTAGAATCCCTAAATTATTTCTTATTGCTTATTGTATAATTGTTAATCAATTTTGAATTAAATTACAAGTGGAATATGAAAGAATAATGGCAATTCACATGATTAACCATTGAGAATTGTGATGTGATATTATGATATCCATGTTATATGACAAGAATTGTGTTCCATGATGTAATGCTTTTATATCAGGATGACCCATGTCACTTGCACACTTAATATTTTAATGATGATATTGAGAGGTCTTAGCCTAGTCCCATGATGTAATGATTATATAGAGTGGGCTATTCCCAATCCCATAATGTAATGATTATAGGTCTTTGACCCAGATGATGTAATGCTTATAGGGCTTTGACCAGGATTGTTGTTGCAATACCACAATTATATGGTTTTTGTTTTCATTATCTCAAGACATGATCATAGATATTCTATAATGGCACTGGATAAAGTTATTTACCTTGGTTATATGGTTGTGGTTGGCATGGTAGTAAGACATGCTCAAAGATATTTTGGCATGAAGCCAAAGCAGGTTTTTGTTGTATTTTATTAACTTTTGAATTAATTAACACACCTATTTATCACTTTATTGAATAAAATTCTTATCAGAATTGTTTGTATAGACATGATGGTGTCGAACTACTGAGTTTTAATCACACCCTATTTTGACTACCATTTGGTACCTGAGCTGATTATTTGGATGAAGGTTTGGACAATGACAAAGGACCTTGTAGTTGATTGATTATTTGTTCATGGGATGGAGTTTGGTGAAATGACCAATGTGGGGATTGGGAGGAGGGACCTTTGAGTATTTATTTGAGTCTTCTAGTCTTTTACTTATGTTTTTTAGAGCATGGAATTTAGTTACATTCTAAAAAGTCATTAAATTATTCCTTATCATTTGTTATATTATATTGATGGATTTTATTTATGTCTTCCTCTATGTTTATACTTTGATCTCCTTTATTTTCATGATTTATTTTCTTATTCAATGAGACTTCATACCTGGGGGTATAGTCTCCCCACTATACATTTCACACCCCCGCTAGTAGTCGACAGTCTCTGGCATAAGGGGAGGCATGTTTGAGGTCTCATAACCAACCCTTTCTGCCACATGAGAGAGTACTGGATCAAGGGACGTTACACATGACGTTAAACTGTATGACTCAATATACCAATATCAATAATTTAAACTATGAGATACATAATCCTCACCATATGAGATTAAAATGTGGGTCCAAAATCCTCATCATATGACGTTAAAATATATGTCTAACATCCTCACCATATGATGTTAAACTTTGTGTCTAACTTCCTCACCGTATGATATAAAATTTGTGTCTACCATCCTCTTTGCATGGCCTAAAACTACAAGGTATCTTAGAACCTTTCCCAAGAAGACCTTTCATTTGTTGTTGGTCACCAACCACATCATTAATGTTCTTCAACCACTGCTTGACATATGAGAAGATTCTCCCCCTAGAAGATAAGTTTGACCTTTATTCACACCAATCCGCCTACCCAATGTGATCAAATCCATGGTGGAATAATTCCAAGAGGGTTGAGATCCATTTGAAAATTCCGTCACTCAATATAGCACCCTAAGAATTTTCAATATTATAATTTTTAAATAAATTTAATATATTCTATAGCTTGTAATGCACACAACACCGAGTTATCTTTTATTACACACAAGATAAACTTTTCTCGATATATTGCATTACACGCAAGACTGAGTTTTAGCAAACAACATTATATTATTTTAATATTATTATTTAATATAAAAGATTTAACCTAGACATTTAAAAAATAGTTATGATTAGTATTAACCACATTATGAAATTTATGTATATTACATATAATTTTAACATTCATATTATGTGTTTTCTTAGACAATTATATAAGAAAAAAAATCCAATTTTACGCATAAAAACTATATTTTTCAAAAGGGTAATTTTACCACCTTTTAATGGAGAACCTATATTAAACTATGTTTTAAAAATTTTATAAATTGTATTTTTCAAAATAAAATTCATTTTTGAATTTGGAATGTCAAAATTATCTTAGAGTGAATTGTTAGTATTTTTATGAGAAATTTTATTTTTTGATGAATAGTGAAAAATACCGTATTGTAGATAAAAACTGCATTTTTCATTTAAATAATTATTATATATTAAATTTATTTTTAAAGTCACAATAGATAAATTATAAATACATTAATCCAATTTAGTTCATTATAATTATTTTTATCAAAATTGGGTATAAAAACTTATTGAACTTTTGAATGTTTTCTTTTACTCGCTTTCTTGCCTTGTCTTTAAGATTAGAGTTAAATTTAATCTAGCCACTTGTGTGAATTGAATTTGAAAAAAACACACACAAAATTGTAATCAGTATTATATATTTTTTCAAATAGGTTCAACATATTTTTTGGATATTATTAATAGAAACTTTAGTAATTTTTTATTTAGTGCGGTTAGGGTTAAATCAGTTTGTTAAAGGAAAAAAATACGATAAATATTAGAAAATTATGATAAAACTTATAATAATTTCCTTTTATTATTGGTTTTAAAAAAATAATACTTGGTACAAAATTATAATCTTTTTATGACACTTGGGTGAAAATATGACATTTATTATATTTTATTTAATGAAGAGTTAAAAATGTCATACTCATATTTTAATAAATGTACAATTTTTAATATGGGGTTATATAAAATATAAAGTTGACTAAAAATAGTAATTTTAAAGATAAGTTTAATTATTTATCATGGTAATTTATCTTTAATTTTTAGAAAATAAATAATTACATTAAATCATTACCCAATGTTGATGCATTAATAGTTTAATTAATCCAAATATCCAATAAATAATATTGAAAATTTTAAAATACATATAATTTAACATAATTAATGACATAAATGAATTTTATAGACATATTTTACATGTTATTGATATATTATAAGTGTCGGTTTTAAGATATCATATTGTAATTATATTTTTAAAAATAAAAATAATGAACAGTATCAAAGTTGACATAAATGATATTTTAAAATAAATAATATTTTATTAAATGTTATAAAATTAATAAAAATATAAAATTCGTCCAAATGATTATAATCAAGATAAATTAGCCATAAATTATTCATATTAGGTTCTATTTGACATTTTATAGTAACTATATTACCTCTAAAGTGTAAAAAATCCAAGTTGTCCTGGTTAGAGTTAAAGTGTATAACTAAGGGTTAATGCCAAAAATAATATTAATATTGTGACCTAAACCTGGATAAAAATAATCGGTTGAGAGTATTTAAAACCATACTAATATTATCTTCAAATTAACCCATTCTGAGAATAATTTAAATCAAAAATTAATTTATATTAATTTAATATTTTATTAGATTCTAAGAATGTCCCTCCCATCTCTTATAAAAGGGTACCTCCTCCATCACTTACTAACACCAATTTGAGCCATATTCATCGACCAAACTCTTACCATTCCACCTCCAAACATCATTTTAAAAGTTATGGAGATCCTTGTCTTTCAAAAATACCAAACCTAGTCCTCCTAAGGGGAGATCCAATGGAGGTTTTCTTAAGAAGAGGTAATCATCTTTACCGACTCACTCAAGTTAATTTCTTCTTCTACTTATTTTTCATGTGTTATTTCTATAATAATGTAATAAATATAGTATCTTATATATTATGATATTTTATTATGATTATGGTATGAATATATTCCACCATTTATCTATCCTATGATAAACAAAAGCATTGTGTGTGCGTACGTACGACTTACCATCTCTACATCGTGGAGTAATTTTTTTTCATAAACACATTATTTGAATGAGTATAATGATTGATATAATGGATATAAATAATAAATATGACATTATATTGATTATTTATAATTAATATACCATCCAATTTCTTACCCCATTACCATTAAGGTAATGATATCGTCGCTCGCGTGTACTTGTGGCCTACCGACTCCATGACATGGAAAGATTAATCTTCCACATTAACCATTAAAGAATGATTATAAAATGTATATAATTAATAATTATAAAATATATGACATAATAATGCTACTAGAATAATATGTTGAGAAATGTATTGTTTTCAACAATACATAATAATGTTATTTAAAGGGAGAGATTATTGAAATTAATACTCTATCACTTTATGATAATTTTTATGCTCACAAATACCCTTAATTATTTTCTAATGATTTTATTTAGTATTTTTCAGGAATTTATTAATTTATTTTACTCTTGAAATAACGAGAATTTATTACTTATTCAGGAACTGTTTTAGCATGTTATGGAAACACTGTTCATACCTTACTTATTCGGTAACTATTTTAGCGCGTTCTGGAAACACTATTCATACCTTACCTATTTGGGAACTATTTTAGTGCGTTCTGGAATCACTATTCATACCCTACGTGGATAAATGTAGCGTAAGGATGAAAAGAATGTATAATTTTTGAGATAAGAGAAAAGTATGGTTAATCAACCATACGTTATCAGAAAAGTATGGAAGAAGAACCTTACATTAGGAAGGAACCTTACGTTTGGGTTATCAACAAAGTATGGAAGGAGAATCATACGTAAGTACTAAACATTACGTTTGTTTCTCAAAAGTATGGTTCATCAACCATACTTTTGTAAACAAACGTTCTTTGAATGGATCTTTTATCTTTCGTCTGAAAGTTGAAGAAAAAGTATGGATGATCAACCCTACGTTTATGATCAACCTTACATTTGATGAAAGTAACATGAACCCTACGTTTACGTTCAACCTTACGTTGTCAACCCTACATTTGGAGGTCACGTCATCAACCTTACGTTTGGCATCGGAAAGTTTGAAAGATGATATTTTTATGCAACGGTCAACAAGCTGATTGTTATGCGGATCTCAAGCTGGATTTAAAGTCAATTTTAAAATACGACTTTGACCGATTCAAAGCTGTTTTATCAATGGATTAAAGATTGAATTAAAAGGATATTTTTATGCTGAGTCTTCAGGGAAGTTATGACTACTCTGTAAATTCAAATTTTTGAATATCGCGAATCAAAAGTCGACTTTTATGGATCTAAATGTGCAGGGGATATGCTCGGATTTATTATATATGTTTTCTCTGAAACACCAGGCACAGGAGTGTGGTGATCAATCTATTATTCAAAAAGGTGGAAAACAGAGACTGATTAAATCACTCATTTCTACTGATTCAAAAGGAGCGTCAAAGCTATGTTTATTTAAGAAGAAGGAACTCGATAGAAGATTCACTTGTTCTACATCAAATATCTACTATGGATCTACTACTGCTAAAGTTGTGAATTATATCTCTATATATAATGCAACCAGATCGACTCAGAACTACTTCGACTTGAAAATCAATATTTATAATGATGATGATCCATCTGCTGTCAATTGCATTCTTTTGAAATTGTGAAGATCAACTGGAAAAGTTCTTTCAAAAATTATTTTTATCTTGAGTAACTAGCTTCTTGTACTAAGATGAGTAGGTTCGTTCTTGAACCAGAAGGCTTTGTTAGCCTGAAAATTGTAAAGGTGTCAACTGCCTATTTTTCAGTTGTTGGAAGGTCTGTGGAAAAGAGGACCAGATAGTGAAAATAACTAAGCTCGTGGAGTTGAGCGTTGGTGGAGTGGACTAGGGGCATTATGTTCCCTGAACCACTATACATCTATGTGTCCCTGCTTTTTCTTATTTCGCTGCATGATCAAATTTGATAAAGCATAGAGGACAGAACTCATTCAATCGAAGAGTTAATGAAAAATCTGAAAGACACAATTCACCCCCTCTTGTGTATAATCTGTATATTCAAGATCCAACAATTGGTACCAAAGGAGGAGCTTCTGATAGAGCCTTAGCAAGCTATAAGAATTTAAAGATTATATAACAGAGCATCATGACTGATATAAGAGAAGGGCTATCAATGTTCAGAGCACCATATTTTAATGGATTCAACTATGGCTGTTGGAAATCGTGCATGATAATATATCTGAAAAACCTCAGATGTAAAATATATTCAAAGATTCTGACTCCTTATGAAATTCCTGAAAAGCCCGAGACATGGAGTGCTACTACAGAGGCAGAGTATGATATGGATTCGAAGGCTATGAATGCAATCATCTGCGGTCTAGGACCAGATGAATTTAACAGAGCATCTCAGTGCCCGACAACATATGAGATATGCCAAACAATAGGTGTGGCGTATAAAGGAATAGACAATGTGAGACAAATGAGATATGCAACTACCAAATTGAAATTTGATACTTTCAGAATGTTTGAAGGTGAAAGCATTACCCAAATTAATGGGAGATTGACAGAAATTGTCAATAATATAATAGCTCTAGGAGAACCTATCAAGCAGGATGATCAAGCATTAAAAGTACTGAGGGTACTTCCTAGTTGATGGAATGGTATCTCTACTGCAATTAGACAATCAACACCAGTCAAAAATCTAACCATGAGAGAGTTGATTGGTACACTGATGATGTACAAAGCTGAAATGAAAGATGAGGAAAATGAACATAAAGTATACATCAAAAAGGACGATACTTCCTTGAAGGTAAATTCACAACAAAAGAATAGAAAGATAAAGAATAGAGAAGTCAAAGCTAAATCAGAGAGCTTTGACTCATCAAACTCAGATTAAGAACTGGCTCAGTTAGCTAGAAAATTCAGAAAATTCTACAGCAAGAAAAGAAACTTCAAAAAACCCTTTAAGAGAGATGATAAAGAAGTAAGATGCTATGAATGCAAGAAGATGGGGCATATCAGACCAGATTTCCCACAATTGAAAGATGCAAAGAAGAAGAAATTCTTCAAAATAAATGATTATGAGCAGAAAGACAAGAAAGCTATGAAAGCCAGTTGGAGTGTATCTAAAGACTCCTTTAGCTATCCTAAATCAAGCTCAAAGAAAGAATAATTAAATATAAAATAAAACATGTGTTTCATTTTAGACACCGATGAGGTACAATCATATTACTCCTCTGACTCAAATAATGAATCAAATTCTGAATAAAGCTACACAAATAAAAAAATTGCAGCCTACTGCAATATGCTCGAAGAAAGATATGACTCACTATTTAAGAAACGTAAGTCACTAAAGAACATACATAAATATTTTTCATATGAAATAGATACAATGCTGAAACAACATAAGGAATTAACTGATAAGTACAATTCTATTAACACTAACTATATTAATTTTGAATCAAGAATAAAAACACTGCAGGATAAAGTATAATCTTACAAACAGGCTGCATTGGTTTTTATAAAAGGAGAGAATTCATTAAATGAAATTCTTGGAAAAACTGTCATTAAAAAGGAGAGATTTGGAATTGGTAGTAAAGGATAAAAACCTAATCTATATAAAAATTATTTTTTTCCTAGCTCTAAAAGGGTTAATTGTAACTTTTGTGGGACAAAGGGACATATAGCTAAAAACTGTTTCTTAGGGAAACCTCAAATTTGTGGTATTAAGAAAGCCTATGTTTCAAAAGACTTCTATGATTCTTCTGATTTTAAAAGAACAAAGAAAATCTGGATACCCAGATCATTGCTAGCTAACACCCCTAGACCCAACATAATATAGGTACTAAAGCAATTTGTTTGAATGCATTTACAGGTAGTAGGATACCAGAGTAGAAAAGATATATGGTACATGGATAGTGGATACTCAAGACATATGAGTGGAAAATCATTGAATTTTTCTTCACTAACTCAAAAGGAATGAGGACTTGTCACATTTGGTGACAATGGAAAAAGAAAAATTATTGGAATTGGAACTGTTGGAGATCCAAAAACAGTTTCAATCAACAAAGTACTTTATGTACAAGGATTAAAACACAACCTAATACGTATCTCTCAACTTTATGATGATGGATATACTGTTGATTTTACTAACAATTGATGTACTATTTCTAAAGATAAACTGTTTAAATTTAAGGCACCAAGAACTGATAATGTATATACTTTAGATTTAAATTCATTGTGTAAACAATAAGTAAACTGCTTGACTGCTAAAGGAAGTGAATCTTGGATCTGGCATAGGAGACTTGGACATTGCAATGTATATGTTTTACATAAATTATCTAATAAACATATAGTTTCTGATTTTCCTGGTCTCAAATTTGAAAGTGACAGATTATGTGATGCATGCCAACTTAGAAATCAATACAAATCATCATTCAAATCTATTAATAAAGTTTCTACAACTAAACCTCTAGAACTTGTCCATATGGATTTTTTGGACCTTCCAGAGTAGCAAGCTTAGCTGGTAAATTATATGTTTATGTATTAGTTGATGATTATTCTAGATTTACTTCGATTTTCTTTTTGAAATTTAAAAGTGAATCTTTTACTTTATTTTAAAGTTTCTCCAAATCTATTCAAAATGAAAAAGGTTTTAATATAATCTCATTGAGAAGTGATCATGGTGGAGAATTTGAGAATCAGGAATTTAATTCCTTTTGCTCAAACATGGGTATTAAACATACCTTATCTACACCAAGAACACCTCAACAGAATGGTATTGTAGAAAAAAGAAATAGAACAATTCAAGAAATGGCTAGAACTATGTTAAATGAATATAGCATACCTATATATTTTTGGGCAGAAGCTGTGAATACATCTTTCTATATAATTAATAGAGTTTTAATTAGACCTATTTTGAAAAAGACACCCTATGAACTATGGAATAACAGAAAAACTAAAGTAAATTACTTTAATGTTTTTGGATTCAAGGTCTAAATCTTGAACACCAAAGATAATATTGGTAAGTTCGATCCAAAATCTGATGAAGTTATTTTCTTAGGATATTCATCTACCTCCAAAGCTTATAGAGTCTATAATAAAAAGTCAAGGATTGTTGAAGAATCAGTTCATGTGAGATTTGATGAATCTGATCCCTTTGAGAAAAGGACAAATCAAATGGATGAACCCGACTCTAATGATAACATGAGACTTGAGAACTTAAAGAATGATTTTGAAAATGATATAAAATAAATTCAGTCCAGTTCAGAGGAACATGATACTGAAGAACCTTTAAATGTATTTCCTAGATAGTCTAAAACCCTAAAGAATCACCCATTAGACACTGTGATAGGTGACTTAGAGACTGGTATTCAAACTAGAAGAAACTTAGGAAACCTAGTGGAATTCTCTGCCTTCCTATCCCAACAAGAACCCAAGACTATAGAATAAGCTTTAGATAATGAAAGATGGGTAATCGAAATGCAAGATGAATTAAACTAGTTTAAAAGAAATGAAGTTTGGGAATTAGTGGAAATACCTAAGAATTATCTAGTAATAGGAACCAAATGGGTCTTTAGAAATAAACAGGATGACCAAGGCACAATAACTAGAAATAAAGCAAGATTAGTAGCTAAAGGATATAATCAAGAAGAAGGAATAGATTATGATGAGACTTTTGCACCTGTAGCTAGGTTAGAAGCCATTAGAATCCTTTTAGCCTATACATCTTATATGAATTTTAAATTATTTTATATGGATGTTAAATCTGACTTTTTAAATAGTCATTTAATGGAGGAAGTTTATGTTGAGAAACCTCTTAGTTCTTAAAACTCTCAAAAACCTAATTCTATTTTTCAACTTACTAAAGCTCTTTATGGCCTTAAACAAGCACCCAGAGCTTGGTATGAAAGATTAAGTTCTTTTCTTTTGAAAAATTACTTTACTGTTGGATTGTAAGATCCAACACTCTTTAAGAAAAATGTGAAAAATAATGTTTTATTGGTTCAAATTTATGTTGATGATGTAATTTTTGGATCAACTAATAAAACTCTTTGTCATGAATTTTCAAAATTAATGCAAGAATAATTTGAAATGAGTATGATGGGAGAATTAAATTTCTTTTTGGGTCTTCAAATATTTCAAAAAGATTTTGGAAATGTTTTAAATCAAAGAAAATACATTGCTGATTTACTTAAAAAATTTGGACTTGAAAACAGTAATCCATTTACAACTCCTATGTGTACTAATATAAAAATTGATTTGGATGAAATTGGTAAATCAGTTGACAACAAGTTATATAGAGGTATGATTGGTAGTTTGTTATATCTTACTGCTAACAGGAGATATATAATGTATTCCGTATGTCTTTGTGATAGATTTCAATCAAATCCCAAAGAATCTCATTTAATTGCTGACAAAAGAATTTTTAGATATTTAAAATGAACTATTTTTCAATCTCTACATTATCCTAAAACTGCTGATTTTAATTTTATTTCATATTCAGATGATGACTTTAAAAGTTATAGATTAGATAGAAAAAGAACATCAAGAACATGTCACTTTTTAGGAAAGTCTTCAGTGTCATAGTTTAGTAAGAAACAACATTCAGTTGCCCTGTCAACAACCGAGGAAAAATATGTTTCTACTGGCAGTTGTTGTGCACAAGTGTTGTGGATTAAAAAAACTCTTATGGAATTTTGAATGAATTTTAATAATACACCTATATTATGTGATAATACAAGTTTAATTAATATTTCAAAAAATCCTATTAGTCATTCTATAACTAAGCACATTGATATAAGGAAGCACTTTTTAAGAGATCATGTTATTAAAAAGGATATATTTTTAGAATTTATAAATACAGAAATTCAATTAGTAGATATTTTTACTAAACCACTTCCCACTGCAAGGTTTGATTTTATTAAGGGGGAGTTAGGTTTATTTAATTTTAAATAATATTTTTAAATTTTATTTATTTAATTTTATTTATTTTTTCAAATTTTATTTTGTTTTTGAACACTATTTAAGATCTTTTTTATGATTAAATTATCCATATGCAAATTTTATTTGTTTTTGAAATAAATGTAATGATTAGTGATTACACGGGAATCGAGGCTGTCAGAGCCCTTTTGAATTCGAAACCATTTCTTTTCCCCAACAAAACCCTTTCGAACCCAAAAACCGCATACTGTTGCACACCCCTGATCTTTGAATCTTCAAAACCTAAAATATTCAAACCTTCAGAAATATACTCAGAAATAGCAAAGACCAAGCGAGAAGATGAACCCGAGAGCACTAATGCAAAGAATCAAAAGACAGTTGGTCAAAAAATTTTGCAAGGTAAAGTTATAGATCTGGAATGGCTGTTCGAGACAAATATGATGTTGAAACAAGCTTTATCTTTTCAAAACCTTGAGCAGACTTTCAATAGTGAAAGGTCTGAGTTTTTGTATGAGGCAGAAATTCATCATTTCTTTAGATCAGTTCAGTTTAGTCTAGGTGAGGATGAAGACACTATGATTACAAAGATTTAGGACAGAGATTTCTCAAACTCTTCTGTTGAAATAGGACAAATCCTAAATTTCTCGCATTAAGGAGTATACAATATTGCTTTAAAAAACATAGGAGATGCTGTGCATAAATATGAGGACATTATGTCCTTTTTGTTTGGAACATCTACTATTAGGAAAATGATGGTGAAAGATTTAGAACCAGATCAGAAGATTTTGGTTAAATTTGTTCAAACTGGAATAGCTCCCAGAATGACATAAATGGAAAATATTTTGTACCCTGATATGTACATAATGTATCTTCTGTTAAGTGATATCAAATTAAACTTCCCAAGGTACATGGTAAGGTACCTCAATCACTATTTTCAAAGTGATTCCCGGATGAACTTTTACCCCTTCGGTCGATTTATTTCTAAACTGTTGTTCAAGAAGGATATGGTGATATTGGTGGATGCCAGAGTTCGTTGTCATCATAGCAATGTATTCAATGCTAGAACTCTAAGAAAAATTGGCTATTTCTAGAGCACCATTAAAGGAAAACTTTTTACAGTAGGAGTTGAGGATGTCTCAGAGAGTGATCAGGATCAACCTGCTAAGTCCAAGGAGGGAAAAGATGAATCAAGAGTCAGAAATGTAGCAAGAAGGATATGATTTGAAGTAGAAGATGTTGAGGAAGAAAGAAGTGAGGAGGGACTTCAATCTCGAATAACTAGACCTGTTAATGAGGAAATTAATTTCCCTACATGGCAACAATAGAATCTTTATTTTCTTATACTTTTGTAAGAGAATATGCTATTGATAAGTCCAGGAAAGATGTTCATGAAAGGACATCACCAGTAGAGGGATCAGGAGTTCAAGAAGAAGCTCAAAGGGAGACTTAGGAACAGATTTTAACTGATGTTGAAGTTACACTTCAACAGGAATAAGATAAGGAGGCATAGACTGGTGAAGAAGTGGCCAGACATTAGGAAAATCCTGAAAATATTGTTATCGAAATTCCATTGTAAGACAAAGATGCTGATGTTTGTGGAGAACATCTCCCTGATGCTCCAATAGAGGTACTTCAAGATGATTTTTTTGTGGAGGAGTCTGAGGACTCTAAGGAAAAATCTGTGGACCAACCCACTAAGGACAAAGAGAAAAAAAATCTGATGCTGACTTATTACCTTTGGTACTGCTGCATCATCTAGATCCTGAGAATGTGAATCAAGCACAAGGTGCCTCTGATTCAAGGATGAAAGAGGTTTAAGAACTGTTCAAAAAGGTGTCTCAGTTGGAATCTAAGAATGTCACTCTGAGAAATTCCTTAGACTTAGAATGATTGAGATTTCAAAATCTAAAGGAGAGTACAGTCTCAAGGCAAGAAGTTGAAATGTTTAAAAAGGATATGCTGAATGCAGTTGTCAATTTGAAATCTGAAATGGTTATGAAGTTAGATTTATCAGATCTAAAATTGTTTATGGAGAACCAATTTGGATCAGTTGAAAATAGTGCTGTTAGTGGATCAGGTACTTCACCTGATTTAATCAAAATATTTCAAGCTATCACAGCCGCGATGATCAACATGAATGACAGGTTGCAAGATCTTCAATGTAATAGTGCTCCATTATCAGTGTTGCTGGATAGTCAGAATTTTTTAGTGGATCAACTGACATCTAGTGAGCCACCAATCAGAAAAATATTAAATCAGATGTAAGAGAAGATGTCAGTGTTTATAGAAAAAGAGGAAAGGTTTCATGAGTTTTTCAGGGTCAATTTAATCGAGGATATTCATATGACTCAGGAGAACAGATAGATCATTATCAAACTTTGAGATGGGATGATGAAGAGACTCAGGGAACAGTTTACAGAAACCAAGTCTGCAATCCAGTGGATATAGAACCTATTGAATACCTTTCCCAAACCTTGATTCATGTGTATATCATTTTCATGTACATACTGCTGTTTTTGAATGAAAATTTCCTCCATTGTTTATTTGTTTCTTTCTCTATTTGTTTATTACTGTTTTACGTTAACATATTCCAGTATATCAGATTACCTTACTATTAAACAGTTAATTATAGCATTTACTAATGTTCAGTACAACATCAATCTGTGTTCTATTCTATATTTTATCAATCTTTTTGATATCAAAAAGGGGTAGAACTTTGGATAAACACTATATTTTTTAAGTATCTTTTTAGGATAAATTTGGTTTAACATTTATCTTATTGGGGGAGAAATTAAAAATGGATAAGTTTAAGGAAAAATTAATATTGTATTTATCTTTTCAAAATTTCAAAACTATATGTAATTAATTTTGTAATTTTATTTCATTAATTATTTTATGGGTTTTGTGATCATCAAAAAGGGGGAGATTATTGAGAAAATTATTGTTTTCAACAATAAATAATAATGTTATTTAAAGGGGGAGAATATTGAAAATAATACTCCATCTCTTTATGATAATTTTGATTCTCACAAATACCCTTAATTATTTTCAAATGATTTTATTTAGTATTTTTCAGGAATTTATTAATTTATTCTACACTTGAAATAACGAGAATTTATTACTTATTCAGGAACTGTTTTAGTGCATTCTAGAAACACTGTTCATACCTTACTTATTCGAGAACTGTTTTAGTGCGTTCTGGAAACACTGTTCATACCTTACTTATTCGGGAACTGTTTTAGCATGTTCTGGAATCACTGTTCATACCCTACGTGGATAAACGTAGCATAAGGATGAAAAGCGTGTATACTTTTTGAGATAAGAGAAAAGTATGGTTAATCAACCATACGTTATCAGAAAAGTATGGAAGAATAAATTTACATTAGGAAGGACCCTTAAGTTTGGGTTATCAACAAAGTATGGAAGGAGAACCATACGTAAGTACTAAACATTACATTTGTTTCTCAAAAGTATGGTTCATCAACCATACTTTTGTAAACAACCTTACGTTCTTTGAATGGTTCTTTTATCTTTCGTCTGAGAGTTTAAGAAAAAGTATGGATGATCAACCCTACATTTATGATAAACCTTATGTTTGAATAAAATAACATGAACCCTACGTTTATGTTCAAACTTACGTTGTCAACCGTACGTTTGGAGGCCACGTCATCAACCTTACATTTGGCGTCAGAAAGTTTGAAAGATGATATTTTTATGCAACGGTCAGCAAGCTGATTGTTAGGTGGATTTCAAGCCAGATTTAAAGTCGATTTTAAAATATGAATTTGACCGATTCAAAGCCATTTTATCAATGGATTAAAGATCGAATTAAAATGATCTTTTTTTGCCGAGTCTTTAGGGAAGTTATGACTACTCTGTAAATTCAAATTTTTGAATATCGCGAATCAAAAGGTGACTTTTATGGATCTAAATGTGCAGGGGATATGCTCAGATTTATTATATATGTTTTCTCTGAAACACCAAGCACAAGAGTGTGGTGATAAATTTATTATTCAAAAAGGTGTAAAATAGAGACTGCTTAAAGCACTTAGTTCTACTAATTTAAAAGGAGCGTCAAAGATCTGTTTATTTAAGAAGAAGGAACTCAATAGAAGATTCAATTGTTATACATAAAATATCTAATGTGGATCTACTACTACTGAAGTTGTGAATTATATCTCTATATCTACTTCAACCGGATCGAATCATAACTGCTTTGACTTGAAAATAAATATTTCTAGAGACGATGATCCATCGGTTGTCAATTGCATTCTGTTGCAATTGTGAAGATCAAATGGAAAAGTTATTTCTAAAATTATTTTTATCTTGAGTAACCAGCTTCTCGTACTAAGCTGAGTAGGTACATGTTTAAACCAGAAGGCTTTGTTAGCCTGAAAATTTTAAAGGTGTCAATTGCCTATTTTTCAGTTGTTAGAAGGTCTGTGGAAAAGATGACCAGATAGTGAAAATCACCAAGCTTGTGGAGTTGAGCGTTGGTGGAGTGAAATAGGGGCATTCTGTTCCCCGAACCACTATACATCTATGTGTCCCTGCTTTTGCTTATTTCGCTGCATGATCAAATCTGATAAAGCATAGAGGATATAACTCGTTCAATCAAAGAGTTAACGAAAAATATAAAAGACACAATTTACCCCCCTATTGTTTATAATCTGTATATTCAAGATCCAACAATTGGTACGATAGGAGGATCTTCAGATAGAGCCTTAGAAAGCTAGAAGCATTTAAAGATTATACAAGAGAGCATCATGACTAATACAAGAGAAGGGATGTCAATGGTCAGAGAACCATATTTTAATAGAGACAACTATGGCTGCTAGAAATATTGCATGATAATATATCTTCGGATATGAAATCTATTCAAAGATTCTGACTCCTTATGAAATTCCTGAAAAGCCTGAGACATGGAGTGCTGCTACAGAGGCAGAGTATGATATGAATTTGAAGGCTATGAATGAAATCATCTGCAGTCTAGGACCAGATGAATTTAACAGAGTATCTTAGTGCCTGACACCATATGAGATGTGGCAAACAATTGTTGTGGCATATGAAGGAACAAAAAATGTGAGAAAAATGAGATATGCAACTTCCAAATTGAAATTTGATACTTTCAGAATGTTTGAAGGTGAAAGAATTACCCAAATGAATGGGAGATTGATAGAAATTTTCAATAATATAACAGATCTAGGAGAACCTATCAAGCAGGCTGATCAAGCATTAAACGTACTGAGGGTACTTTCTACTCGAAGGAATGGTATCTCTGCTGCAATCAGACAATCAACACCTATAAAAAATCTAACCATGAGAGAGTTGTTTGGTACACTGATGATGTACGAAGCTGAAATGAAAGATGAGGCAAATGACCATAAAGTCTACATCAGAAAGGATGATACTGCCTTGAAGGTAACTTCACAACAAAAGAATGGAAAGATGAAGAACAGAGAAGTCAAACCTAAATCAAAGAGCTCTGACTCATCAAACTCAGATTAAGAACTGGCTCAGCTAGCCAGAAAATTTTGAAAATTCTACAGTAAGAAAAGAAACTTCAAAAAATACTTTAAGAGAGATGATAAGGAAGTAAGATGCTATGAATACAAGAAGATGGGGCATATCAGACCAGATTTTCCACAATTGAAAGATGCAAAGAAGAAGAAATTCTTCAAAAGAAATGACTATGAACAGAAAGACAAGAAAGCTATGAAATCCACTTGGAGTGTATCTGAAGACTCCAGTAGCTCTCCTGAATCAATCTCAGAGAAAGAAGAAGTCAATCTAAAAGAAAACATGTGTTTTAGGGCATAAACCGATGAGGTACACTCATATTACTCCTCTGACTCAAATAATGAATCAAGTTCTGAATCAAGCTACACAAATAAAAAACTTGCAGCCTACTGTAATATGCTTGAAGAAAGGTATGACTCACTATTTAAGAAACATAAATCACTAAAAACATACATAAAGATGTTTTAGATGAAATAGATACAATGCTGAAACAACATAAGGAATTAACTGATAAATACAATTCTATTAACACTAACTATATTAATTTTAAATCAGGAATAAAAACACTACAGGATGAAGTATAATCTTACAAACATGATGCATTGGTTTTTACAAAAGGAGAGAATTCATTAAATGATATTCTTGGAAAAAATGTCATTAAAAAAGAGAGATTTGGAATTGGCAGTAAAGGAGAAAAACCTAAGCTATATAAACATTATTTTGTTCCTAGATCTAAAAGGGTTAATTGTAACTTTTGTGAGACAAAGGGACATAGAGCTAAAAATTGTTTCTTAATACAACCTCAAATTTGTGGTATTAAGAAAGCCTATGTTTCAAAAGATTTATACGATTGAGCTGATTTTAAAAGAACAAAGCAAATCTGGATACCTAGATCATTGCTAGCTAACACCCATGGACCCAACAGAATATGGGTACCAAAGCAATTTGTTTGAATGTCTTTGCAGGTAGGAAGCCACCAGAGTAGAAAAGATATATGGTACATGGACATTAGATGCTCAAGAAATATGAGTGGAAACTCATTGAATTTTTCTTCACTCACTCAAAAGGAAGGAGGACTTGTCACATTTGGTGACAATACCAAAGGAAAAATCATTGGCATTGGGACTATTGGAGATCCAAAAACAATCTCAATCAACAAATTACTTTATGTACAAGGATTAAAACACAACCTGATAAGTATCTATCAACTTTGTGATGATGGATATACTGTTGATTTTACTAACAATTGTTGTACTATTTCTAAAGATAAACTGTTTAAATTTAAGGCACCAAGAACTGAAAATGTCTATACTTTGGATTTAAATTCGTTGTGTAAACAACAAGTAAACTGCTTGACTGCTAAAGTAAGTGAATCTCAGATCTAGAATATGAGACTTGGACATTGCAATGTATATGTTTTACATAAATTATCTAAGAAACATCTAGTTTCTGATTTTCCTAGTCTTAAATTTGAAAGTGACAGATTATGTGATGCATGCCAACTTGGAAAGCAACACAAATCATCATTCAAATCTGTTAATAAATTTTCTACAACTAAACCTCTAGAAATTGTCCATATGGATTTGTTTGGACCTTCCAGAGTAGAAATCTTAGCCGGTAAACTATATGTTTATGTATTAGTTGATGATTATTCTAGATTTACTTGGATTTTCTTTTTGAAATTTAAAATTGAAGCTTTTACTTTATTTGAAATTTTCTGCAAATCTGTTCAAAATGAAAAAGGTTTTAATATAATATCATTGAGAAGTGATCATGGTGGAGAATTTTAGAATTAGGAATTTAATTCCTTTTTCTCAAACATGGGTATTAAACATACCTTCTCTGCACCAAGAACACCTCAACAAAATGGGATTGTAGAAAGAAGAAATAGAACAATTCAAGAAATGGCTAGAACTATGTTAAATGAATATAGCCTACCTATATATTTTTGGGAAGAAGCTGTGAATACAACTTTCTATATAATTAATAGAGTTTTAATTAGACCTATTTTGAAAAATACACCCTATGAACTATGGAATAACAGAAAACCTAAAGTAAATTACTTTAAAGTTTTTGGATGCAAGGTCTACTTCTTGAACACCAAGAATAATCTTGGTAAGTTCGATCCAAAATATGATGAAGGTATTTTCTTAGGATATTCATCTACCTTCAATGATTATAGAGTCTATAATAAAAAGTCAAGGATTGTTGAAGAATCAGTTCATGTGAAATTTGATGAATCTGATCCCTTTGAGAAAAGGACAGATCAAATGGATGAACATGACTCTAATGATAACATGAGACTTGAAAACTTAAAGAATGATTTTGAAAATGATATAAAAGAAATTCAGTCCAGTTCAGAGGAACATGATACTGAAGAACCTTTAAATATATTTCCTAGACAGTCTAGAACCCTAAAGAATCACCATTTATACACTGTGATAGGTGACTTAGAGACTGGTATTCAAAATAGAAGAAACTTAGGAAACCTAGTGGAATTATCTGCCTTTCTATCCCAACAAGAACCCAAGACCATAGAATAAGCTTTAGATGATGAAAGCTGGGTAATAGAAATTCAAGATGAATTAAACTAGTTTAAAAGAAATGAAGTTTGGGAATTAGTGGAAAGACCTAAGAATTATCCAGTAATAGGAACCAAACGAGTCTTTAGAAATAAACAGGATGACCAAGGCACAATAACTAGAAATAAAGAAAGATTAGTAGCTAAAGGATATAATCAAGAAGAAGGAATAGATTATGATGAGGATTTTACACCTATATCTAGGTTAGAATCCATTAGAATCCTTTTATCCTATGCATCTTATATGAATTTTAAATTATTTTAGATGGATGTTAAATCTTCCTTTTTTAATGGTTATTTAATGGAGGAAGTTTATGTTAAGAAACCTCCTGGTTTTGAAAACTCTCAAAAACCTGATTTTGTTTTTAAACTTACTAAATCTCTTTACAGCCTTAAACAAGCACCTAGAGCTTGGTATGAAAGATTAAGTTCTTTTCTTTTGAAAAATGACTTTGCTATTGGATTGGAAGATCCAACACTCTTTAAGAAAACTGTGAAAAATAATGTTTTATTGGTTCAAATTTATGTTGATGATGTAATTTTTGGATCAACTAATAAAACTCTTTGTCATGAATTTTCAAAATTAATGCAAGAAGAATTTGAAATAAGTATGATGGGAGAATTAAATTTCTTTTTGGGTCTTCAAATATTTCAAAAAGATTTGGGAAATGTTTTAAATCAAAGAAAATAAATTGCTGCTTTAATTAAGAAATCTGGACTTGAAAACAGCAAGCCATTTACAAATACTATGTGTACTAATATAAAACTTGATTTGGAGGAAACTGGGAAATCATTTGACAATAAGTTATATAGAGGTATGATTGGTAGTTTGTTATATCTTTCTGCTAGCAGGCCAATTATAATGTATTCAGTATGTCTTTGTGCTATATTTCAATCAAATCCCAAAGAATCTCATTTAAATTCTATCAAAAGAATTTTTAGATATTTAAAAGGAACTATTTCTCAATCTCTACTTTATCCTAAAACTTCTGATTTTAATTTGATTTCATATTCATATTCTGACTTTGGAAGTTGTATATTAGATAGAAAAATCACATCAGGAACATGTCACTTTTTAGGAAAGTCTTTAGTGTCATAGTCTAGTAAGAAACAACATTCAGTTGCCCTGTCAAAAGTCAAGGCATAATATGTTTCTGCTGGCAGTTGCTATGCACAAGTGTTGTGGATGAAAAACAATCTTATGGACTTTGGATTGAATTTTAATAATACACCTATTTTATGTGATAATACAAGTGCAATTAATATTTCAAAAAATCCTATTAGTCATTATATAACTAAGCACATTGATATAAGGCATCACTTTTTAAGAGATCATGTTATTAAAAAGGATATATTTTTAGAATTTATAAATACAGAAATTCAATTAGCAGATATTTTTACTAAACCACTTCCCACTGCAAGGTTTGATTTTATTAAGGGGGAGTTAGGTTTATTTAATTTCAAATATATTTTTTAAATATTATTTATTTATTTTTATTTATTTTTCCAAATTTTATTTTGTTTTTGAACATAATTTAAGATCTTTTTTATGATTAAATTAGCCGTATGAAAATTTTATTTGTTTTTAAAATAAATGTAATGATTAGTGATTACACGGGAATCAAGGCTATCAGAGCCCTTTTGAATTCGAAACCGTTTCTTTTCCCCAAAAAAACCCTTTCGAACCCGAAAACTGCATACTATTTCACACCCCTGATCTTTGAATCTTCAAACCCTAAAATCTTCAAACCTTCAGAAATCTACTCAAAAATGGGAAAGAACAAGCGAGCAGATGAACCCGAGAGCAGTAACATGAAGAAGTAAAAGACAGTTGGTCGAAAAATTTTGCAAGGTAAAGTTATAGATCTGGAATGGCTGTTCGAGATGAATCTGATGTTGAAACAGGCTTTATCTTTTCAAAACCTTGAGCAGACTTTCAATAGTGAAAGGTCTGAGTTTTTGTATGAGGCAGAAATGCGTCATTTCTTTAGATCAGTTCAGTTTAGTCTAGGTGATAATGAAGACACTATGATTGCAAAGATTGAGGACACAGATTTCTCAATCTCTTCTGTTGAAATAAGACAAATCCTAAATTTCCCACATGAAGGAGTATACCATTTTTCTTTGAAAAACATAGGAGATGCTGTGCATAAATCCGAGGGCATTATGTCCTTTTTTTTGGAACATCTACTATTAGGAAAATGATGGTGAAAGATTTAGAACGAGATCAGAAGATCCTGGTTAAATTTGTTCAGACTAGAATAGCTCCCAGAATGGCAGAAATGGAAAGGATTTTGTTCCATGATATGTACATAATGTATCTTCTGTTAAGTGATATCAAATTAATCTTCCCAAGGTACATGGTAAGGTACCTCAATTACTATTGTAAAAGTGATGCCCAGATGAAATTTTACCCCTTCGGTCGATTTATTTCTAAACTGTTATTCAAGAAGGATATGGTGAGACTGGTGGATGCCAGAGTTTGTTGTCATCACATCAATGTATTCAATGCTGGAACTCTAAGAAAAATTGGCTATTTCTAGAGCACCATTAAAGAAAAACTTTTTCCTCTAGGAGCTGAGGATGACTCCGAGAGTGATCAGGCTCAACCTGCTAAGTCCAAGGAGGGACAAGCTGAATCAAGAGTCAGCAATGTAGCAAGAAGGATTTGATTTGAAGTGGAAGATGCTTAGGAAGAAAGAAGTCAGGAGGGACTTCAATCTCGAAGAACTAGACCTATTAATGAGGAAATTACTTCCCCTGCATTGGCAACAATAGTAGCTTTATTTTCTTATACTTTTTAAGAGAAGATGATGTTGATAAGTCCATGGAAGATGTTAGTGAAAGGACAACACCAGTAGAGGGATCAGGAGTTCAAGAAGAAGCTCAAAGGGAAACTCAAGAACATATTGTAACTGATGTTGAAGTTACACTTCAACAGGAACACGATAAGGAGGAAGAGCCTGGTGAAGAAGTGTCCAGACCTTAGGAAAATCCTGAAAATATTGTTCTCGAAATTCCAGTGGAAGAAAAAGATGCTGATGTCTGTGATGAACATCTCCCTGATGCTCCAATAGAGGTACTTCAAGAGGATTTTTCTGTGGAGGAGTCTGAGGACTCTAAGGAAAAATTTGTGGACCAACCCATTCCGGAAAAATAGAAAGAACAATCTGATGCTGACTAATTACCTTTGGTACTACTGCATCATGCAGAGCCTGAGAATGTGAATCAAGCACAGGGTGCCTCTAATTCAAGGAAGAAAGAAGTTGAAGAACTGTAAAAAAAGGTGTCTTAGTTGGAATCTGAGAATGTCACTCTGAGAAATGCCTTAGACTTAGAACAATTGAGATTTCAAAAGCTGAAGGAGAGTACAGTATCAAGGAAAGAAGTTGAAATGTTTAAATAGGATATGCTGAATGCAGTTGTCAAGTTGAAATCTAAAATGGTTATGAAGTCAGATTTATCAGATCTAAAATTGTTTATGGAGAACCAATTTTCATTAGTTGAAAATAGTGCTGTTAGTGGATCAGGTACTTCACCTAATTTAATCAAAAGATTTCAAGCTATCTCAGCTGCGATGAGCAACATGAATGACAGGTTGCAAGATCTTCAATGTAACAGTGCTCCATTATCAGTGTTGCTAGACAATCAGAAATTTTTAGTGGATCAACTGACATCTAGTGAGCCACCAATCAGAACACTGTTAAATCAGATGTCAGAGAAGCTGTCAGTGTTTATAGAAAAAGAGGAAAGGTTGTATGAGTTTTTCAGGGTCAATTTAATCAAGGATATTCATATGACTCAGGATAACAGAGAGATCATTATCAAACTTGGAGATGGGATGATTAAGAGACTCAGGGAACAGTTTACAGAAATCAAGTCTGCAATCCATGGGAGATAGAACCTATTGACTACCTTGCCCAAACCTTGATTCCTGCATATATCATTGTCATGTACATACTGCTGTTTTTGAATGAAAATTTCCTCCATTGTTTATTTGTTTCTTTTTATATTTGTTTATTACTATTTTACGTTAACATATGCTAGTATATCAGATTACCTTACTATTAAATAGTTAATTATATCATTTACTAATGTTTAGTACAACATCAATCTGTGTTCTATTCCATATTTTATCAATCTTTTTGATATCACAAAAAGGGGGAGAACTTTGGATAAACACTACATTTTTTTAAGTATCTTTTTGGGAGAAATTTGGTTTTACATTTATCTTATTGGGGGAGAAATTAAAAATGGATAAGTTTAAGGAAAAATTAATATTGTATTTATATTTTCAAAATTTCAAAATTATATGTAATTAATTTGGAAGTTGATTTCATTAATTAATTTATGGGTTTTGTGATCATCAAAAAGGGGGATATTGTTGAGAAAAGTATTGTTTTCAACAATACATAATAATGTTATTTAAAGGGGGAGATTATTGAAAATAATACTCTATCTCTTTATGATAATTTTGATGCTCAAAAATACCCTTAATTATTTTCTAATGATTTTATTTAGTATTTTACAGGAATTTATTAATTTATTTTACTCTTGTAATAACGAGAATTTATTACTTTTTAGGGAACTGTTGTAGCGCGTTCTGGAAACACTGTTCATACCTTACTTATTCGGGAACTGTTTTAGTGCGTTCTGGAAACACTGTTCATACCTTACTTATTCGGGAACTATTTTAGCGCATTCTATAATCACTGTTCATACCCTACGTGGATAAATGTAGCGTAAGGATGAAAAGCGTGTATAATTTTTGAGATAAGAGAAAAGTATGGTTAATCAACCATACGTTATCAGCAAAGTATGGAAGAAGAACCTTACGTTAGGAAGGAACCTTACATTTGGGTTATCAACAAATTATGGAAGGAGAACTGTACGTAAGTAATAAACGTTACGTTTGATTCTCAAAAGTATGGTTCATCAACCTTACTTTTGTAAACAACCATACGTTCTTTGAATGAATCTTTTATCTTTAATATGAGAGTTGAATAAAAAGTATGGATGATCAACCCTACATTTTTCATCAACCTTACATTTGAAGAAAGTAACATGAACCATATGTTTATGTTCAACCTTACATTGTCAACCCTACGTTTGGAGGCCACGCCATCAATCTTACATTTGGCGTTGGAAAGTTTGAAAGATGATATTTTTATGCAACGGTCAGCAAGCTGATTGTTAGGTGGATTTCAAGACGGATTTAAATTCGATTTTAAAATACGACTTTGACCGATTCAAATCCGTTTTATCAATGGATTAAAGATCGAATTAAAAGGAGTTTTTATGCGGAGTCTTCAGGGAAGTTCTGACTACTCCGTAAATTCAAAATTTTGAATATCGTGAATCCAAAGGCGACTTTTATGGATCTAAATATGAAAGGGATATGACCGGCTTTATTATATATGTTTTCTCTGAAACACCAGGCACAAGAGTGTGGTGATCAATCTATTATTCAAAAAGGTGGAAAGTAGAGACTGCTTAAAGCACTCAGTTCTACTGATTCAAAAGGAGCGTCAAAGCTCTGTTTATTTAAGAAGAAGGAACTCGATATAAGATTCACTTGTTCTACATCAAATATCTACTGTGGATCTACTACTGCTGAAGTTGTGAATTATATCTCTATATCTACTGCAACCGGATCGACTCAGAACTACTTCGACTTGAAAATCAATATTTCTAGAGACGAAGATCCATCTGCTGTCAATTGCATTCTATTGAAATTGGGACGATCAACTGGAAAAGTTCTTTCTAAAATTATTTTTCTCTTGATTAACTAGCTTCTCGAACTAAGCTGAGTAGGTTCGTGTTTGAACCAGAAGGCTTTGTTAGCCTGAAAATTGTAAAGGTGTCAACTGCCTATTTTTCAGTTGTTGGAAGGTCTGTGGAAAAGAGGACCAGATAGTGAAAATCACCAAGCTCGGGGAGTTGAGCATTGTTGGAGTGGACTAAGGGGAATTCTTCTCCCCGAACCACTATACATCTATGTGTCCCTGATTTTTCTAATTTCGCTGCATGATCAAATCTGATAAAGCATAGAGGACAAAACTCGTTCAATTGAAGAGTTAACGAAAAATATGAAAGAAACAATTCACCCCCATCTTGTGTATAATCTATATATTCAAGATCCAACATAATATATATAAACATATATTTCATTTACCTTCATCCAATCAATACGATAAGAAAACAGAAACAATGTTCTTGCGTATGTACGACTTATCCTCTCTATGAACGGTGTGCTACATTTCATATATATATATATCTATTATATATATTTATATACAGAATATATATTATATATAAATAATTTTATACATTATATATGTAATTAAATAATCATATAATTTATATGATCAAGAATAACAAGTTAAAACACGTACGATAAACAAAGCGGTTATTACCTGAAACATTGCTTTAACGTAGAATAGTTAATAAAAAGGTAATATAAATTAAAAAATGAATCATATATGATATAATAAAAATGAAAAAGGTTAAAATTTAAGTTAATAAAAATATTAAAACCATTATACATTATTTTAACACATTCCACTAAATGAATCACAAGGTAAGGGGTTTCTCATCTCACTTTTACATTTGTGATATATACGCCTTATTCACCACTTATTTTTCTTGTGAGGTGTATATAATGCTATTTTGAAATCTTATATCTTGAATCTAATTATTCTCATGATATTATAAGTTTCATTAATTTTATTCATTCTCAGTGATTATAGTTTAAATGTTTCAAAGTGGCATGAGATACTTTGGAATGTTTAAATATTATTTTCCTCAAGTATCTTTCAAAGAAATCATTTAAATTTTTATCATCCTTGTCCATGATTCTTATAAATATTTTAAATAATATTTTTACTATTATTATAAAAAAATTTAAATTATTTTTACCCTTGTTTTAATTTTAATAAAAAGTTGTGAATGGAATCATTTTTTCATTTTCCAAACCAGGTACTTTTTGACCTTTTCAACAAAAATATGAAGGAATAATTTTTAACTTATAAAGAATGAGAATATTTTATCATGGTCAAGATGCCTTGATGTTTTGAATCCTCCATTAAATGTTTACAAATTTCTTTTCAAATAAAATGTTTTCTTTTATAAATGTGTGGCCTTTAAATAAATGAATTCAAAGTAAAAGGGTATTTTTCTCATTATATTTCTCATGATTTTATTAGAGTATTTCATCTATGTCAAAATATTTATTGAATATTATGCTTTTTTGAGGTTGATATATTATGATATCATATACCATATTTAAATGAATGGTTTATGAATTTTTTTCCATAGATGTGATATTTTGATACCATTCATGTTTTATGGTTAAATTATTCACATTTCACATGCTAGTTTTTAATATAAATGCTTATGTTTATTATGTTTCACCCCATTCATATGAGGAATGTATTGGAATTAGTAAGTGATGGGTGGGTCCCAATATATATCTTTAATAAATCAGTATGTATCATGAGATAAACTAGATATGGATTTAGCTGAGGCCTTACCCATTTATATTCAGATGTCTTGGTCGAGGCCTCAACGATATGTTTTAGATATATAGTATTATGAAATCTATCATTGTGAGATTAGTTATTAATTTGCATGTTATTATTCAACTAGTATAATATCTAGGGTTATGTTTCTTAGATCATGTGATTATATAAATGACATGTGTTTCATTTATTTACCTTCCAATATTATTTTTTATGCCATATTTACTCATAGATTCTATTGTACGCTAACCCTTACTGAGCAATTGAGCTCACACATTTACTATGTTTATTTTTTCCCAGGATTCCAAGATGAGTATTATGACTGATATGAAGGTTTATTCTAAGAGAATAATGGAATCTTAAAATGGTTTTTTATGCTTTTTTTATGTTTTAAATTGTATTGTAAGGTTCATGTATGTAATATGGCTTCCAAAACTACTAAACTAATCGGTCGTTTGGGATTTAACACATGTATGTATTCCAATTTAATAAGTAAGGAACTAAATTTGGGAAACTGGGTTTGGGGTATTTACAGTTCTTTATACTTTATAATAGTAATATATCTTTAATTTTTATGAAATAAATAATTATATTAATGTCTAATACAATGATGATGTATTAAAAGTTTAATTAATATAAATATCAAATATATGATACTAAAAATATTAATATAATTATAATTTTATATAATTAACTAAATCCATGATTTTTATATACAAATTTTACATTTTAGTGATATATTAAAAGTGTTGGTTGAATATATCATGTTTTTATGATATTTTAAAATGAAAAATAATGAATAGTATCAAGATCAACATAAACTATAGTTTAAAATAAATAATACATTATTAAATGGTATAAAATATAAAAAAATATAAAATTTTGGAAAATAATTTGAATAAAGTTAAAATATTAATGAATTATCCCATTGGGGTTCCTTTGGTATTTTATAGTAACTATATTAACCCTAAAGTGTAAAAAAGAAAGTTGTTACAGTAGGAGTTAGAAGGTTTAACTAAGGGTTAAATCCAGAAGATAAGGTTAATAATGTGACCTAAAGTTGCCTAAAAATAATTGGTTAAGGTGATTTAGACCCGTGATCATATTATATTCCAAATATATCACTTTGGAGATATTTTAAATTTAAAATCAATTTATATTAATTTAATATTTTATAGGATTCCTAGAGTGCCTCTCCTCTCTCTTATAAAAGGAAACCCACTCCATCACATCCTCACACCACATTGAGCCATATTTCTGGACCAAAATCTACCCATTTCCACTAATAAAATCCTTAGACATGTTCTAGAGGCCATGCTACTCCAAAAAGACCAACCCTAGTGTCCCTAAGAGGATATCCAAAGGAGGTTCCCTTTAGAAGAGGTAATTGTATTTATCAACTCATTAAAGTTTATTTCTTATTATATGTCATCTTCATGTTTTTTTCCATGATAAAGTAATAAATAAAGTATAATATACATTCTTAGATGTTATTATGATAATGGTACTACCATATTCCTTCATTTATCTATCTTATGATAAAGGAAAACACCGTGCGTGTGTACGTATGACTTACTATCTCCACCTCATGGGGTAATTTGTTTTTCATCACCTCTTTATTTGGGTGTGTATAATGATGGTTATAATGGATATAAATCATAAATATGACATGATATTGATTATTTATAATTAATATACCATCCATGTCATGACCCGTCTCCTGGGGCCCATGTCGTGACTACCCCAAGCCCGCCTTCCATAGACCAGGGGCTGGCGACTAGCACCGAAAGGCATAATCCCTAAAACTGGGAAGACATTGACTTTATAACCTGTAATCACACACAACCAAGCACACAACAAGATATGAACACAAGTAAAATAAATAGTAAAATGAGTGAGTATAGTAAGAAAAAGGGGCCAGAATACAATCCCAACTGGAAAGTACAAGAAACTGAAAGTATAAGTAAACTAGAGAAAAAAGGAAGACAACTGATGGGACGTCCTCCAAGGTTCCTACCTGAAGGGTAGGTAATGAACCCCTCATCATAAATCCACATCTATATGTCTCCTCCGTGTACCAACTCGTCGTAAGGTCCTCCTCCGAGAACCATCCAGTCCTGGTACCCTCAGTCTTGATCAACACTGTCCGTCATCTGCACCAAACACAACAAGGTGCAGGAATAGCCCATGCAGGTGTGAGTATAATGATACTTAGTAGGGACCCCGAGACCCTCAAGGTCTCATAAAATCCACAAAGGATAAACCTCAAAGCATGAAGTCAACTGTCAACCCTACTTAGGTATATTCCCATACATATACCTAATTTATCAAGTATACCCATATCAATCATGACGAAACACAGGGTCTAACCCAAAATCCCAAATCTTAACTGTTCCACAAAGGAAGTAAAACCACAAAGGTAAGTACCACACAGGTTTTCCACATAGAAGAATATGACCAAGGTATTACCATGAAGGAAAGTACCACACAGGTACGAACTCAGCTCACACCAGGTATAACTTAAGTACAATAGTAGAGATTATTAGATGTAACTACTGAATCATATTACTCTGTTAAGAGGAAGACCCACACAGGATCACTCAGTACTAACCCACATAAGATTGCTAGGTGCTGACCCACACAAGATCACTAAGTGCTGACCCACACAAGATCGCAAGGTGCTGACCCACATAGGATCTCTAGGTGCAGACCCACACATGATCGCTACATGCTGACCCACACAGGATTGCAAGGTGCTGACCCACACAAGATCGCTAGGTGCTGACCCACATAGGATCGCAAGGTGATGACCCACACAGGATCGCTCGGTAAATCGTTATACCCACACATGATCCTAGTACATCTCTATTACGTCGTCAAACCCACACAGGATCCTAGAACATCTCCAGTATGTCATCAGACCCACACAGGATCGCTAGGTGCTGACCCACACATGATCACAAGGTGCTGATCCACACAGGATCACTCAGTACATCGTCAGACCCACAAAAGATCCTATTACATCTCCACTACATTGTCATACCCACACAAGATCTTAGTACATGTTCTATATGTCATCAGACCCACATAGGATTCTAGTACATCTTCACGTCAAAGCCATCTACTGGGTTCCCACACTATGATCGATTTTATTCGGTAGGGTCTGCTCCAAAAGTCACTAGTCGATACTCCAACTACCATGATGTACCAAAAAGAAGTATCTCAAAGGACCTCCACGTCATAGGGGTCTCAATGCAATAGACGGTGCGTCAATCAGACGCCCGATCTTTAAGTTATTAGCCTTTTAGTCCTGAGGGATCGGTTGGATTCTTGCTCGATCCAACCTGACCATTTCCTAACATTATCCAAATCTCCAGTGGGGTATACCAAAGGGACATTCTCACTCCAAGGTTTCCATTTCCACTGATAGTTCTACAATTGGACACCTGGTGATGATGCTATAGCCAAAGGAACGTAAATGGATCGTAGTGGGTCCGGGTCCGGTCTGACCCGGCCCGACCCATCCTGGGCCAACCCAGTTTACGTCAACCCTGCTTGACTCGCTAGGTCCGGCCCGGCCCAATGGGAAATCTGGCAGGACGTGAGGTCTACAAGGGGCCGTGGAGGGCCTACAGGGCTGTGAAGGCAGAGTGAGGCCGCGAGGCCACGGAGGGGCGGTGTAGAGGCTGCATGGTCGCGAGGGAGACACATTGCCGTGGGGTCCGCAAGTCCGTGGGGCTGTTTGGCCATGGACTGTGCGAGGCCGTGGGGTGGCTCAACCGTGTGGGTGCTGCAAGGGCTCAGGCCTTCTCGGTCGCGGACGACGCGAGGTCTCAGGACAGCTCTGAGGGCCACGGTGGCTCGGAGGACAGCAGGTGGCACGACTAGGCCGCGGGGCATCGTGACAGGCTGCAGGCGGTGGAGCACCGAGGGGCGTAGAGGCCACAGGTGGTAGAGATCCATGGGGTGCGGAGGCTGCAGGTGGCGGCGCGAGCCATGAGGGCGGAGCCGCGGGCAACGAGGGCTGCAGGGAAGCACCGTTGCCTTCCTCACAGTTGATAGCTTTCCTCCTCCATCGCGAAGAACACAATAATTATCCCAATAAATTCAGAGAGGACGGGCCATGTTTGTTTGGCCCGCACTCTTCGCATTAGAGTGGTATCAAGTGATTATAATACTTGAATCATAAGAATATCAAGAACGAGTAAGGGAAATAATTCAAACACCCTCCCTAACTCGTTTGATTGTTGATAGAGGTCACAAATAAGGAGATGATATCGTTGGGGATATATGGACGTCGGTGAAGTTGATGTTTCCTCGATCATCGATTCATTGACATTAAAGATGTTCCTCATCAATGATTATCCCAAGGAATAAGTCGAAGTCGAAGTTGGCATTCCTTGTTGGCATTCTTCATTGGAGAACTTCCTCCCAATTCTCTAAGTTTCTCCCTTTTCCAAGAGTATGCCCCCAATTCCACCAAAATGAGGAATAACCGACTTAATAGATTATGTTGGCATAATTTCGAATTGGTTTAATTAATTAATTGATGGGTTGGCTTAATTAATTAAATGGGGAGAGTTGGAATAATTAAGTGGGGGAGCTCAAGAGGTTTCTCCCCACTTAATAGGGAGTTCAAGAGGTTTCAAGCCCCAGGTGGTCCCCACCATCATTACTCACATTGGAGGTTAGGCGTGGGTGGTCCCCACCACCATATCCTATGTTGAGAGGTTTTAGTTCAGGTGGTCCCCACCTCTCAACATCCACATGGGAGATCCTAAAGAAAAATAAAATACAATGTTACACAACTTTTATTTTATTTTATTCTTTCACAAAAAACACAAAAAATATCTTTCACTCTCGACCTACTGTGGTCGAGTTGAAGGTATCATTAAGAGAATACCAGTGCTACAAGTTCAACGGTGCCCTCATATTTCAATTCTGAGCACTGCTTCAAAATTTAGAAAATCCCTTTCACAGGTTTAGTGAACATAGCCGAAATAAAGTTCAGAAATTAATTCTGGGCACTCTGGGCCTCGGAATCATGTGCCGTCATTTTTCGCGGACTCATAAAATTCCCATTTAATTAAAAAAAATTACATGGAAATTCCAGATCTTTACATTCTCCCCACACCATGGATTTACGTCCCCATAAGCCACAAATGAAACTAAGGGAACAAGTGGGGGTACTGAGCATGCATCTGAGCCTCCCGCTCCCATGTGCTCTCCTAGAGGTTCCCGTGCTGCAAGAGAATGCGCACCAGAGGTACCAACCATTCATGGAGGACCCTCTACCATCGATACCCAATATCTATTGGAACCTCCATAAAAGTCGCCCCATCGTCGCCATCCAGATCTCCATTATCAATGATGTGATAAGGGTCGTGCACGTATCTCCTTAATTGGGATACCTGGAAGGTGTCATGCACTCGGTGCAACTGAGGTGGAAGAGATAAGCAGTATTCCACCTCACCAACTCTGTTGAGGACCTGAAAAGGTCCGATGAATCTCAGAGATGACTTGCCACCTCGTCCAAATCTCCATAAACCTCATTGGGGTGAGACCCATAGAACCTGCTCTGTGTAGTCTTCATCTGATCCTAGATGATCAGCACTTTCTCTGTGGTAGCCCGTACCATCTCAGGTCCCATGAGTGATGACTCCCCTGGGTCAGTCCAGCACAAAGGTGATCTACAAGGTCACCCGTACAATGCCTCCAAAGGTGCCATCCCAATGGTTGAGTGATAGCAGTTGTTGTATGAAAAACCCACCAAAGGAAAGTGATCCTCCCAACTGTGACCAAAATCGAGGACAGAAGCACGTAGCATGTACTTGAGAGTCTGAATGGTCCACTCATTCTAACCATCTGTCTGAGGATGGAAGGCGGTGCTCAAATGAAGCTGCGTCCCGAAAGCCTCCTGCAAACCCTTCTATAGACGGGAAGTAAAATGTGCATCACCATCGGAGATAATAGCCGAGGGTAATCCATGTAACTGCACAATCTCCTACACATAGAGGCATCCTAAGCTCTCTATCGAACCCTTCTCTCTGATCGGTAGGAAGTGGTCTGACTTGGTGAGTCGGCCGATGATCACCGAAATCGAGTCATGTACCCTAGACGTACGTGGAAGTCCTATCAAGAAGTCCATTTATAACCCATCCCACTTCCACTCTGGGACCTCCAAAGGCTGAACCAAGCCTGATGGTACCTGATGCTCCACCTTCACTTTCTAAAAAGTGAGGCAACAAGAGACAAACTCTGCAACTGATTTCTTCATTCCCAGCCACCAGTGCTATCGTCAGAGATCCTGGTACATCTTCGCCACTCTTGGATGTATCACTAGAGGGGATGTGTGGAACACCCACAAAACTTCCTCCTTAAGCGACACTGGTACCATGGTATGTCCTCTAAAGAGTATAACATGCTCCCCACCATCAAAAAATCTTTCAGGTGCCTTTCCTATGGATATATGAGCACGTCGTGTCTCATAGTCAGTGTCCCCACGTTGTGCCTCTCGGACTCACTGAAGAAGTGGGAGAGTAACTGTAATAGACTAAAGAAAAACTGCTCCATCTCTATCCACAAAGGATATCTACAAAGCGGCCAGCTGCTCCGTCGCTTTGCCTAGCTGCTGTATACCAGACTTCCTACTGAGTGCATCTGCTACAAAGTTCCCCTTCCCAAGAGTATAGAATATCTCAAAGTCATAGTCCGAAAGGAACTCAAACCAACATTGCTGTCTCAAGTTCATGTCCTTCTGAGAGAAGATATACCTAAGACACTTGTGATCCGAGTAGACTATAAAGCGTTCTCCCATCAGATAGTGCTACCACATCTTCAAGGAGAAGACCACTGTTGCTAACTCCAGGTCATGGGTAGCATAGTTTTTCTCATGTTGTCGAGAACTATAGGTGATCAATGCTCGCTCTTACATCAGGACACATATGAGTCCAGTCCCTGATGCATCACAGTAGACTACATACCCTATGACCTCCTCTGGAAGACTCAAGATGGGGGCACTAGTTAGACTCTGCCTCAGCTCCTGAAAACTCTACTTGAATCTCTCTTACCACAAGAAGGGTTTCCCCTTCTTTGTCAATGTTGAAAGTGGTGCTGAAACTCTGGAGAAATCTGGCACAAATCTCCGGTAGTATCCGACCAAACCCAAAAAACTCCGTACCTCTGTCACATTCCTGGGTGGCTCCCTAGCACGCACCACTTCAATATTTTCTGGATCCACTGCAAATCCATCCTTCGATATGACATGTCCTAGAAAGTGAACCTATCAGATCCAAAAACTGGCACTTCAAGAGCTTACCATAAAGCTGGTGCTCTCAGAGTGTTTCCAATACTACCTGCAAATGATAGGAATGATCCTCCTCAGTAGTAGAGTAGATCAGTATGTCATCGATGAATACTACTACAAAGTGATCAAGGTATGGATAAAAGATCCTGCTCATGAGTCCCATGAACACTGCTGGAGTGTTGGTTACACTGAATGGAATAACCAAGAACTTTTAATGGTCTTACCAACATCTGAAAACTGTCTTCTGCACATCCTCATCTCATACTCTGAACTGGTGATAGCCTGATCTAAGTACTATCTTTGAGAAACACCGTGCTCCCTTCAGCTGATCATAGAGGTCTTCAGTCCTCGAAAGTGGGTACTTGTTCTTCATAGTCACCTAGTTCAGGCACTGGTAGTCGATACGAAGTCTCAAGCTCCCATCCACCTTCTTGGAAAACAAAATTGGGGCTTCCTAAGGAGAAACACTGGACCGAATGAATCCCTTTCTCTTCAAGTCCTCTAGCTGTACCCACAGCTCACGGAGCTTCATAGGAGCCATCTGATACATTGGTGTAGATATCGGTGTCATATCAGGGTACAAGTCAATGTAAAAGTCCAACTCTCTATGACGAGGTAGACCCAAAAAATCATTAGGGAAAACATCCACGTACTAATCCACCACTAAAGGATAGATTAGACTCACCACATAAACTGTTCTGAGGGTAAGGCTAGACAACTGATGAGTGATCGACTGCACTATCCTCTAGGTAAGTCCATCCTATGCTGCAAAGGATTTCTTCTCACCGGTGAAGGTAATCCTGGTCTCATCCGTGAAGACACACCACACTTTTCACCTAATACAGTCAATCTGAGCATGGACTATAGATAACCAGTCAATACCCAAGATGATGTCGTAAGGACTCGACGCCACTACTAGGATATCCCAGCTGAAGTTCTCACCTCCTAGATTAAGCTTGCACTACTGGCACCGGTGTGTAATCATCGAATCCACTCCTGTAGGACTCTCTATCCATAAGGATCGATCCAAAGACTCCATTAGAATCTCCATGCTTTGACAGAGGGCAGTGGAAATAAAATAATGACTGACACCTGTGTCTATAAGTACTATAGAAAAGGTGGAATAGACACAGATCATACCTCGAATAATCTCTGGAGCGCCATGACTATAAGCCTCATCTTCCTAGAGCTGAGCTCAACCTATCCTCCTATTCTCTATGGTCAGGGTGGACCACCTGGTGGTGGTGGCGATAACATCTCGAATCGTCGCCCATAGCCAGCTGCACGACTAGCTCCTCTGCCACGTCTGCCTACTCCTTGCGGACCTACTCAGTCAAATCTCTATCTCTGCCTAGGTGGTCCTTCGATCGTCTTCTGATCATCCGTATGGTGGGTCAGACAGTCACGAGCCATGTGACCCTGCCCGCCGCATGCGTAACACTGCCCGCTCCTGGCATGACTAGCTCTGTCTCAGGTGCCCCGTACAACTGACCCTAAATCCTTCGGTTTTCCACCTACAGGTCAGGTCCTCTTGGACCTATGCGACATATGTCTACTGGCAGCTACATAAGACTCTTCTACATGATGACTAGTGGTGGGTATCACTGTTGGTGACTACTTATAAAGGAAACTCTCCACTAAGACAGCTCTCTTTAACACCCCCTCCTGCGTCGGGATGCTGAGTGAGATCATCGAAGCCCTGATCTCCCGCCAGAGTCCCTGCTCAAAGGTTTAAGCCCTGAAGAATGAACCCATCACCATATCTGTGGAGTATCATGAGAGGTTAGTGAACCTCACTGAGTACTGAGCCACAATCATGTTTCCCTGCTTCAAATTAAGCTGCTTCTGAATGTGTATTGCACCAAGAGTCACTGGAACAAACTATGCCTGAAACAGGCTCTCTAAATCTTCCCAAAGAAGCATCACCTCATCGTGAACCAGGAGAATCAAGCTCCACCATATGCCTACTGCTTCCTGTAGAAGACTGGAGGCAAGGATCACCATGAGATTGGTTGGTGTCCCTACCAGTCGAAAGACTCCCACTATAGCCTCTATCTAATCCTCAGGAACCTGTGGGTCCATCTCTCCCCTGAACCTGGGTGGCCTCTGACGCTGGAAATCATGCAATGTGCTCAAGCAGCGTTCACCCTCTACTACTGGGGCTGGTGGCATCAGTGGCGCAATGGGTAATGGTATCGCTGGTGCCTCCATTAGGGCCTCTACTAGAAGAGGTCCCTGCACCGCGGGCTCATCGCTTGGTGGGTTATTAGTGCATAAAACTCTCGAAACCCTAGATGGATGTCTTCGTGGAGGCATCCTGAAAATAAATAGGTGTTCCACGGTCAAAAATTTATACCAGGTGAGATGAATCAAAGGGATCACAGAGAAAACTCTTCAAAACACACACGCAATCATTGTTTTCATGCACTGAGTCAGAAATCAGAAGTCAGGGTCCTGGTGTATGGATACGTCGGCCACCGAACCAACATTGGATTCCCTAAACTAATAACCACACTCACTACACTTAACACTATTTCCATTCAAATAAAGATAAGTTTCCTATGTTCTATGGTATAACCGACTCCTCTGATACCAATTTGTCACGACCCGTCCCCGGGGCCCGTGCTGTGACTACCCCAAGCCCACATTCCATAGGCCAGGGGTTAGTGACTAGCACTGAAAGGCATAATACCTAAAACTGGGAAGGCATTTCCTTTATAACCTGTAATCACATGCAATGAATCACACAACAAGATATGAACACAAGTAAACTGAACAGTAAACAGAGTGAGTATAGTAAGAAAAAGGGGCCAGAATACAAGCTCAACTGGAAAGTACAAGAAACTGAAAGTACTAGTAAACTGGAGCAAAAAGGAAGAAAACTATTAGGTAGTCCTTTGAGGTTCCTACCTGAAGGGTAGGTACGAATCACCTCCTCATCACTCCACATCCGTTCATCTCCTCAATTTACCGACTCGTTGTAAGGTCCTCCTTCAGGAACCGTCCAGTCCTGGTACCCTCAGTCTCGATCAACATTGTCCATCGTCTCTACGAAAAACAACAAGGTGCGGGCATAGCCTGTGCTGGGGTGGGTATAATGATACTCAGTAGGGACCGAAAGACCCTCAAGGTCTCTCAAAATCCACAAAGGATAAACCTCAAAGCATGAAGTCAACTGTCAACCCTACTTAGGTATATACCCATACATATACCTATGTTATCAAGTATACCCATATCAATCATGAGAAAACATATGGTCCAACCCAAAATCCCAAAGCTCGACTGTTCCATAAAGGAAGGCTAACCACAAAGGCAAGTACCACATAGGTATTCCACACAGAAGAATACCACCAAGGTATTACCATGAAGGAAAGAACCACATAGGTACAAACTAAGCTCACACAAGGTATAACTTAAGTACAGTAGTAGATATGATTATATGTAACTATTGAATCATCTTACTTTGTTAAGAGGCAGACTCACACAAGATCGCTCAGTGTTGACCCACACAGGATTGCTAGGTGCTTACCCACACATGATCACTAAGTGCTGACCCACACAGGATCTCAAAGTGTTGAACCACACAGGATCACAGGGTGATGACCCACATAAGATTGCTAAGTGCTGACCCATAAAGGATCACAAGGTGATGACCCACACAGGATCGCATGGTGCTGACCCATAAAGGATCACAAGGTGATGACCCACACAGGATCGCATGGTGCTGACCCACACAGGATCGCAAGGTGCTAACCCACATAGGATCGCTCGATACATTTTCAGACCCACACAGGATCCTAGAACATCTCCAGTACGTCGTCATACCCACACAGGATCCTATTACATCTCCAATACATCATCAAACCCACACAAGATCGCTAGGTGCAGACACACACAAGATCACAAGGTTCTGATCCACACAGTATTTCTCAGTACATCGTCAGACCCACACTGGATCCTATTACATCTCCATTATGTTGTCAGACCCACACATGATCCTAGTACATCTCCAATATGTCTTGAGACCCACACAAGATCCCAATACATCCTCACGTTATAGCCAACTACTGGGTTCCCGCACTACGCTCGCTTGTCTCTAGGAGGGTCCACTCCACAAGCCACTGGTTGATACCCCAAACACCATGAAGTACCTTAAAGAAGTATCTCAAAGTACCACCATGTCATATGGGTCTCAATGCAATAGACGGTGCGTCAATAGGACGCCCAGTCTGTAAGTTATTAGCCTTTTAGTCTCGAGGGCCCGGTTGGACTCATGCTCGATCCAACCCGACCATTTCCCAACACTATCCAAATATTTAGTGGGGTATACCAAAGGGACCTTCTCGCTCTAAGGTTTCCATCGCCACTGACAGTTCGTCAATCGGACGTCCGGTGCCGAAGTTATGGCCAAAAGAACGTAAATGGGTCGTAGTGGGTTTGGGTCTGGTCCAACCAGGTCGGGCTGACCCGGTTGGGGCCAAACCGGCCTGACCCGGTTGGGGCCGACCCAGCCTGACCCGCTGAGTCCGGCCCGGCCCGCTGGGTGGACGAGCCTGTTGGGTTCGACCAGGCCTACTGGGTGGTTCGGTAGGCCGTGAGGACCGCGAGGGGCCACAGAGGGCTGTGGTGGCCACCAAGGCAGTGCGAGGCCGTGGGGGCATGAGGGTGGTGGGTTTTCACGAGGGTCACGAGGTCGTGGTACGGTTCAGCTGTGGGAGGCGTGAGGCCGCGGGGCGGCGCGAGGCCGCGGGGCCGCGCGAGGCCGCGGGGTAGCTCGGCTGCGTGGGTACTGCGAGGGCACGAGGCGGCTCGAACGCAGACAGCGCGAGGCTGTGGGGAGGCTCAGAGGGCCGTAGGGCATGGAGGACATGGGCAGAGGAGCACTGTGGGGGCACAGAGGCCGTGGGTGGTGGCGCTGGCCATGGACAGCGGAGCTGCGGGCGGCGGTGGCAGCAAGGCGGCGCTGTTGCCTTCGTCACCTTCATCGCCTTCGTTTCCATCGTTGTGGTTGATAGTCATCCTCCTCCATCGCAAAGAACACAAGAATTATCCCAAGAAATTCTGAGAGGATGGGACATTTTTGTTTGGACCAAAATATCTGCAATAGAGTGGTAGCAAGCGGCTATAATACTTGGATTACAAGAATATCAAGAACAGGTAAGGGAAATAATTCAAACACCCTCCCTCCCTCGTTTGATTATTAACGGAGGTCACAAATAAGGAAACATTGTCGTTGGGGATAGACAGACGTCGGTGACGTCGACATTTCCTCAACCGTCCTTTCATTGACATTGAAGACATTCCTCATCAATGATTGTCTCAAGGAAGAAGTCAAAGTCGAAGTCGGCGTTCCTCGTTGGCATTCTTCATTGGAGAGCTTCCTCCCAATTCTCCAAGTTTCTTCATTTTTCCAGGAGTTTCCCCCCAATTCCACCAAAATGAGGAATAACCAACTTAATAGATTATGTTGGCATAATTTCAAATTGGTTTAATTATTTAATTGATGGGTTGGATTAATTAATTAAAGGGGGAGAGTTGGAATAATTAAGTGGGGGAGCTCAAGTGGTTTCTCCCCACTTAATAGGGAGTTCAAGAGGTTTCAAGCCTCGAGTGGTCCCCACCAACATTACTCACATGGGAGGTTAGTCATGGGTGGTCCCCACCACCATATCCTATGTTGAGAGGTTTTAGTTCAGGTGTGTTGGTGCCAAAATATTTGAAGAAAGGAGAGAAGAAAAAGAGGCCTCGCGCTCTGCCTCGTGAAGCCCCGATGTGGAGCCCCACCAGCAACGCGGCCGCTGCGAAGCATGTGAGGTAGTAACTCTCCATGAATTCCCCTAACGTTCACAAACCCACCACGAATCACGTGAGGTGGTAACTCTCCGTGAATGCCCCTGACGTTAGCAAACCCTCTGCGAAGCACCTGAGGAGGTAACTCTCCGCGAACGCCCTAACGTTAACGAAGCCACCGAGAAGCACCAGAGGTGATAACTCTCCGTGAACGCCCTGACGTTCATGCTTCCGCCGCGAATCAGATGAGGCGGTACCTCTCCGCAAACCTGGTTGACATTCGCAACCCGCCGTGGAGAGATCGAAGCCCCCTTCACGCCGCGTGAGCTCTACTTCATGGCGCCTCTTGCCTATAAATACTGAGCTCCCCCTGAGCTCTGGAGATGGAAAATCTGACCTTTCGGCTTCTTAGCTCCCAAATCGTGAAGCACTCTTCGCTATGGGAATCATGAGCTTTGCGAGGTATTTTTGCTTCCCGAGAGGCCTCCTCCTTGTCTTTTTTTGAGCTCCTCTTCCGAGAGGGATGCCCTTCATGAAGCCTAATGGAATTCGTGAAGGAAGGGGATCCCCAAGGGGACCCGGGCAGTCGTGGAGAATTTATGCTTCACAAAACACCCACCCTATACACGTGATCCACATGCCAAGGTAGGGTCACTGTACTTCGCAAAGCACACTACTTTAGGACACCTTGCTTCACAAGGCACCTCTACTTCGCGAGGTAGTGCTCCGCGAACACCATTCCACTTCGCGAAGCACCTCCCTCTTGCACCTCTGCCCCATGCTAAGGCCAAGGCACCCCACTTCGCGAAGAACCCCCCTTATCAAGTGCCCTCTACCACGAAGAGCAACCGAGCTCTGTAAGGCCCCTGCTTGGGGACCCCTCTGCTTGGCAATTCCTTCTCCCGTGCGACCCTCCAAGTTTGCACGATGTGATTTCAAAGTCCCTTGGACAATACCGCCCATGGCGTTGCTTCACATAATGATTATTCACATAGTCATGCTAACAACTATTGCTTCTTCGCATAGCCACACTAACGTGGACCCCTTGATGGTTCACTCTACGACCCCCCCTTCTACACGGCATTTTTGGTACCTTCCCTCCCAAAAGGAGTAGAGGGTACCGGTCATGTATGTCCTAGGGGTGCAGAGTAAACCCACCTCGTCCGAGTTGCAGGACATTAAACTTCCAAGCACCACATCCTCAACACATGACGTTAAACTGTGATCTGGCCCCGTGCCCCACACGTAGGGTCCCCCCGGTTCAGACATTCTTTACACCCACTGGTCTCCACAGAGAAGGGATCACCCATCACAGGGGATGATATCCTCCTTATCGGAGTGAAATTTGTCCACAAGGAAGGGAAACCTCTTTGGTGTAAGCCCCTGGTCCTTCTTACGGAAGGTAGCACCCATGCACCTCTATACTTACCCACCACCCTGGCCAACAGAGGGCATGATAGGGACGAGGCACCTTCTTTCTTTGGTCCCAAATCCCCCCTCCCTCCGCGCTTTTTCACCCTCGGGCCTCCATCCTAGAGTAAGTCCCGACACCATGGGCTGCTCAACAAGTAAGCCCCTATTATCTTCTCACGGATGCACCCTTCGCGATGTGATCGTCAGGTCTTTGCTGCCTCTTGTTTCTCACACCAAGCACGACTCACATGGGATTAGAGTAAGCATTGACCATGACAATACCATCATCCAGCATGACGTTAAACTGTATGCCCCTGTCCAGCATGATGTTAAACTGTATGCTGTCCCGCATGACATTAAACTGTACATCCATATGAACTATAGGGTCTTTGATCCATGTCAAGGCATGGTACATAGGAAGCCTCCATGAGGTTCAAGCCCACCACCCATTGTTTCTTCACGTCAGGTTCCACCCTCGTCTCGCATGACGTTAAACTGCATTCCAGTCTAGCGATAAGCCGTTGTGACTATCCTGAACTTTGAGGACTTTGATCCATGTCAAGGCATGGTAGGTAGGAAGCCTCATGAGGTTCAAGCCCACCACTCATTGGTCATCCCGACCTCCTTCATGCCGGTTCACCAAACTCCAACATGGGCCACCTCAGAGTGTAAGCCCCAAATGCCTCGTCCCGCATGATGTTAAACTGCATTCCAGTCCAGTGGTAAGCCGTTGTGACTATTCTGAACTACGCGGACTTTGATCCATGTCAAGGCATGGTACGTAGGAAACCTCATGAGGTTCAAGCCCACCACCAGTGGACCCCCCCAGGTTCACCAACACCCACACCATTTTTAACTACGAGGTCTTTGATCTGTGTCTAGGCATGGTACGTAGGAAACCTCACGAGGTTCAAGCCCACCACCCAACTGGACCAAGGTCCTTATTCACGTCGGTTCTCTGACATGCCCTTGTCCTGTATGACATTAAACTACATCCCAATACAGTGGTAAGCCATTGTGACCCTGTCATTCAGTTGTTCCGACACCCCTTCGTTTCAGTTCAACAGCCCCTCATCCCGAACTACGTGGACTTTGATCCATGTCAAGGAATGGTATGTAGGAATCCTCACGAGGTTCAAACCCATCATCCGTTGGATCAAGGTCCTCCTTCCAGTTGGTTCACCAGCGTCCCATCTGAACTATGTGGTCTTGATACATGTCAAGGCATGGTACGTAGAAATCCTCCCTGAGGTTCAAGCTCACCACCCGGTCATTCCGACCTCATTCACGTCGGTTCAACCACCAACTTGGGAATCCCAGAGTGTAAGCCCCACAGATCCAACCTGAACTACATTGACTTTGATCCATGTCAAGGCATGGTACATAGGAAACCTCCCTGAGGTTCAATCCCACCACCCATTGGTCGCTCCGACCACCTTCACATCGGTTCTCACCAACATAACTACGCGGACTTTGATTCCCTACCACGGGGATACGTTGGAAGTCTCTCCAAGACTCAAGCCCATCACCACTGTCATTTCCTCGACGACTCCATTTCATTCCCCCTCTATTCTGTGTAGATTTCCATCACTCATCCTGATTTTTTGTCCGGGCTGCCACATCCCGATGAGATCATGCCACCCCATTCCCCTTCACAGCACTTGGGAAGCTGCGCACGGGCTGGCTCTAATATCGGTGTTCTCTCAAGGGGGATTCCTCAATTTGATCCACTCTAGCTAGTGTTCTGATCAGCTCGATCCATCTCTGTTGGACGTTAAACTTACGGCATACCCTGTGGTAAACATGGGAAGCTGAGGAAAACCTCAGATACATGCCTACAACATATGATTCCCCATGCTCATTTTGGGATTCCTTGAGCTTCCACACCCTCGATAAGCCCTATAATAAGGGAAAAAAGACAGACACACCAATTATCCAGCGCTCAGACACATTAATGATGCCTCAACGTATCTACTCCCCCAACCGAAGGTTGCTGCCCTGACCGGACCCCTTGGAATGTCCTGACAGAAGCAGTGTAATTAACCAGTGTCTATGGAAACATGGAACTGGGAAGAGTTTCATGAAAAATTTATTAAATCTACGAGGGAGACCCAGACTAGGTGACGAGTTTTGAGGAGGAATCCACAGAAGGAAGAACCGACATCCCATCATCCCGGTTTCGATCAAGGAGTAGATGCCCTTGAATAAGGAACTAATGTCGCCCGCCTTTGGAAAGCGGGAATGCAGGGCAACAAAAATTCGTGCCTATCGCACACCCAAGAAGATAGACGCGCACACCCTAGAGAAAGCATAAAAAATAGAAATGGTGAACCCGACGTGAAGTTCTTCTCCTCAATATGGAGATTAGTAGCATTTGAGACATCAGTGGAATGACGTGTCACCAGATCCAGATATCCGGCGCTGGGTCCGGCCAAGCAAATAGCGAGCCTGGTGTGAAACTCACCAGAATTTTGGGCATTAGAACATGGGGAATTCCATTCTGCGACGTTGTCGGCATGGATCCCTCTTACCGGCCACAGAAGATGGAATGGCGTTGGGGCACTGGTTGTCGATTTCTTTTCCCCGCTGTGCTGATGCGTTAATCTCCCTACTTCTCAGGAATCAGGTTGCTGCTACAGGGGCACGTTCACTGCCCACCTGCCTACGCAGGGGCAGGGACAACACCAGTACAGATGCTCCGCATGGCTCCACTGCTTCCACAATGACTATTGCATCCGCGAACATGGGGAACCCACGACCCATCTCCCTATCAGAATTCATCCAACGAAGGGTGATTAACGTCCTTGTATGCCGTTACAAGGAGGAGGGAATAATCCCAACCCAGGATATGTCCCTCCTGAACCTAGAGGAATCCAGGACCCGCCATCAATGCTGCCCTCAAGGTCCGTGCAGGGAGCCCCTTCTCCCCATTCCAACATTCAATCATTTCGGGAGCCTGTCCCCGAAATGCCTTGACGACTCCTTGCCTTACGCTGATGAGGTGGGTGACGTCCGGCTCAACCCGGTCAGAGTCCCGATTCAAGGGCTCCAAGAAAGGCCCCCCACCCAGCCGCATCAGCACCACCATCCAGCCTCACAAGAGGAGCAGGTGGGATATGCCCCTGCACCACCCGCATCGGCTCACCTGACCCAACGCCAGCGTTGGGCCCAAGCTGAGGATGCCCGCCAAGGGGCGTTAATGTCGACGACCACTATGGCCCGAGCCACCGCCGATGCATATCACAAAGTCCCTGCACACGCTGAGCATGGGCACTCCTATGCCCAACCAGAATCAAGTCCGCAACCGCCCCACGAGCATGCTGGGTTGACTCTCCGAGTCACAAGCATGAGTGGTGATTGCCGCGAACCAACCCGCGGTGATGTCACCCCATATGGAGGTCCTCCCCGTACCACTAATCCATAGAGAATGGGCCTTCCCCACTCTGAAACTCATCATGGAGGTATGCCCCATGCTACCCCCAACCTGAATGAAGACCTGCCCCACGTCAGTGACACTCGGCGCAGAAGCCTCGCCTGTGCCCACCACACCGGGTATCGAATTCCTCCTCCTGCCCTCGACCGTCGATGTGAAGGCATTGCCTGTCCGGTCCCTCTTCAACGTGGGGATCATCCCTATGTTCTCTCAGCAACTGGAGAAGGTCCTCCTCACCATGGCAACCAAAGGGGTGAGGGTCAGCCTCGCTCCACCCGAAACAAGCATGGAGGTCCTCCCCATGCTCCCGCCAGTTTCAGCAGATGTTTTTCCCACTCAGGTTCTATTCATGGAGGTCCTCCCCTTTTTCCCTTCGACATTTTCCCTAGTTCCCCTCGCACCCCGGATGTCTCAGGTGGAAGTCCTCTCTGCCCTGGCACCAGCGCAGCCCCAAGACTACATGTCGGGAATCGGCCCTATCCCAATGAGCTATCTAGGGGAAGGAGAGCGGGTCATCGCCGCCATAAAAAGAATCTTGGGAAGTCCCAGACAGAGATCAAAATAGCCCGCCTCTCGGATTCTGAAGCAGCATGCGACTTGGCAGTGGATCCCTCCCCTCGGTCCTCTGTGTCGAGGACCGGGGCGGGAACAAGGTGTGTTTGCCTCATCCTTCTAGAATGTGAATTCCACCGTATTCCCACCTCTCTTCGCAGGTACATCCAGGAGGAGGAAATTTTGGGAGTCCCACAGGTTCCGACTAAGAAGACACCACCGTTGTCACCAGAAGTGCCCTCTACCTCGACCAGATATCATAGAGAGCTATTTTAGGGACCGATGGAGGTTGAGAAAAAATGTGACCGATTGTCGATAACCACAATAACTGTACTATAAGCTGTGGCTATCAGCCTGACGTATCATGACATTGTGGCCAGGTCACCGCACTCTTCGGAGGATAGCCCAAAATTCAGCATTTAGTTGGCTCATTTGCCGTATTCTCTGACACCTAGTTTACTGTCCCAGCAGTTTGCCTCAATACCGCTACTGGTTCCTCAGCCACCTCCGTTTGAAGAGTGGGGAAATACGGGGCCAAACCCTGAATCTGATCCCAGGAGATTCTGGAACATTCTTGTAGCGGATCACTTCCCAGAGAAGTTCTGGGCGGCAGAAGCATCGAATTTTCGTGCGCCAGAATCCCTCACCCCAGAGGAAGTTGAGTTCTTTCGACAAACCCTATGGGAGATGCACTTCCGTATTCATTATTATCGAGTGGTGTACCCCAGGAGCCAAGTGTACTTTGAGGAAATCAGCGAGCAATGTCGTCTGGTCGATTTGGCCGCACTCCCCGTGGCCCAGTGCCCTGAGTCACCAGGTCGCCAGAGAGAATTCCAATAAAAATGAGTTCAGAGTTTCAAGGTACTCCACAAAATCATCAGGGAAGCTACCCCATGTGCAAGTCCGTGGCTGGGGACAGTATGCCGCCCTCCTCTTCAGTCCTATCCGGCGGCAGCCTGATTCTTTGTACGACATTGAGGACATGCCCCCAATAAGGGTTGTGGAACACATGGCTGAAATAGTAGACAAGGAGGAAAAGATGGAGTTTCTCGATGGAGAATTACCCCATGAGGTTGTACCACCACTGTTGGACCCATCGGGGAGGATTACTTATCAGTAGAGGAACCTTCTAAGCCTCCCTGCACCCACCAAGTCGCTGGTACTCAGTCAGAATGATGGTAAGGGTAAAGAGCATGTCAGAACTGTCAAGCACTCCGACCCATCCGCCTCAGTACAGAAGATGGAGGAAGACCCCGAGAAGGCTGTGTTGCACCAACAACTCGCTGAGCAGAAGAGGCTGGTCGATGAACTCCTGGCCGAATGCGCAATAGAGAGACGACCCGACTATGGTGATCCTAGGCCGGGGCAGTAGGGACAGGAACAACTTCCCCCCAGAGAGATGCCTCGGGGATACCCTGATCATGCTACTCCCACAGACAGGGATAAAGCTGGAACTCACAACAAGAGGGCATGATACGTCTCACCAAACCCTCCCGAATGACGAGGCAATCCGTGGAATCTAGCCCTGGCCCCCCCCAGCTGCCCCGCATGCCATTCCGCCAGTCACTCCTCGAGCCGTTGAAGCCGTATACCATGTAGAAGAGCCCAAAAACACAATCATGGTTAGGGATCTCCTTCAAGACAAGGACCCCCACCCGGATGATCCTATAGCGGCAGTCATAGCCTGCCTCGAGGCATTGGAAATGCGGCAGGTGACAGTCCCGCCAGATGGCAAGCCATATCCTGTGTGGGTAGATGATATTCCTACACCTCCGGGTTTTGGGAATCCCACTTTCTCACCCATTAATGGGATAGGGTACCCACCGAAAAACTTGACCCATTTTTCCTCCAGGTGTAGCCCCATGTTGGGGACCCCAGCATAGCAGGAAGCCTCCAAGCTCCGATGCTTTGTGCAGACGTTGGAGGGCCCTTCATTCGTCTGGTACAACCAGCTCCGCATTGGATTGGTGAATGGCTGGGAGGATCTCCGTCAACAATTCCTATACCAGTTCAGTTCCACCACGTGAAAGACTAGCATCGCAGACCTCTTCAAGTGCAAACAAAGGCCTGATGAATGAGTCGTGGACTTAATCTCCCGGTGGAAGGGGATTACATACTCCCTCGACATGCCACTAAATCAGGAGAAATTACTAAAGATGTGCATAGGGAATGTCAAAATAGAACTGGTTCCTTCCCTGATCACCCATAACTACCCCAGAGGGTTCCGAGACTTCTCAGATAAGGCCCAACGCCTTGAGGAAGCTCTGCAACAGGCTAGTCAAGCGAGTTTGCTGCCCCCTATGATCCCTGCCAGGAGGGATTCCAGAGCCGAGCCCGCTGCGGTGGCCCAAATAGAAGCCCCAAGGTAGCTAGAATTGCTGCCAGTAGCACCGGCTCCGCAACCTCACAGAGTCCCTCCACCTCAGGTACAACCTCCTGCCCAGTAGCAACCACCTCAGAATCAGCAGGTTCCCCCGCGCAATGCGCAACCACCGCCTAGGCGGGACAATCAGGCTCCGCCTCCTCGGCATGCTCCTCCGGCCCCTCATCAAGGACAGGTTCCCAGATCCCCCTATCCAGAAAGAAGGAACCAGACTTACTTGTTCAACGAGAATCAGGTCCCCGGTTACTTCCATAGTGCCCTAGAGCAGGGGATTGTGCGTTTACTCGAGTGCAGAAGGCCGGTAGAGGCGAATCTCACCGATCGCCCCAACTACTGCCCCTATCATCGGATCCTGGGGAACACCCTCAAGCAGTTCTATGTGTTTCAAGATTGGATCCAAGACCAGGTCTATAATAACATAGTCATGTTGGGTCCGGCCCCAACACAAGTGGCGGGTGTCTTTTTCAGGTCATAAAGCTGTAGCGATGACGAAGGCGAGTGGCATCAGGTTACCATCCATGGGTATCAGAAGTACGATGAATGGATGGATTTTAAAACTTTCTCCCACACCCATGTTATTATTTGGGAAGGCCTGAATCAGCTGGAGCCTTCAGAAGATGCAACCAGTACCTCTGCGTCATCATCTCAGCCGGCCTCTTCCTAGAAGGGAAAGAAAGAGAGGTGCAAGAAGAATAAATGCACTCGACCACTGCCATCATCAACCTACACTCTCAGTGATTTCATTCCCCCTGAGATAGGGATCCCTCCAAGAATCCACCCAGTGGTGGATTATTCATCAAGCGACAGTCAGGGGTACACTTCGGTTAATACTGTGGAGCTAGTAAATCCCTATATGACTCCCGATGAGGGGGAACGCCAGGCGAACCTCCCTAATGTCCCCAGTTGATGTCAATGTTGGAGGAGACGCGACTATATGGGCCATCAGGGTGCATCAGTTGGAACCTCCAGCCTGGCAGTGCATGCTACTGAAACTAGACAGCAGGCCCAGCGTAGAGCTTAGCACACGCAACCTCCTCATCTAGTGCCCTCAAATCTACCTCCACCATTGTTTGTGCTACTAGATCAGGTAGAGCTGCCGCGTCCATATCGCGGCCAGTCTTTCCCTACTACAGGAAAATATCAGTTTTCCAGTCCTCATATGGAAGCTACTCTTCAGGCCTCAACTAGCAAGCAGCGGGATGTACCCAGTACCAGCCAGCCACCGGTCCAGCCGGCAGGGCCCGCCGTGCCTCCAATTGCAGAGCGGCCTCCTATAAGCAGAGGCTCACGTCTGACTCAGAAGTATGATGTCCTAAAGCACCTTTCCAACATTCCAATGAGGCTTTCTATCATTAAGGCCCTTATCCTGTCATCTGAAATGCATGAGGCACTTGCTTAGGCCCTAAGGATCCCCCTCCAGTTTGAGACGGAGGTAGTAGCTGCAGAAGCCTTCCACGCTGAGGCAATTGAGAATTCCGAATGCCAGGAAGTTATATAATTCTCTGGAGATGACGAAGACCCTCCCATATAGGGGCACATTCATCCACTATACATCATTGGACGGTTCAATGGCATGGAAGTCCGCCGCTGTCTTGTTAACATGGTCTTTGGGATTAACCTAATCCTGATCCAGACACTGCGGAAGCTGGGTTTGTCTGAGGATGATCTAACTCCCTCCGACCTCAGAATAAAGGGATATGACAGGACCAAGCAAACCCCAGTTGGTAATATCCGTTTGAAGACCCAGTTCGGTGACCTCATGGCCAGTACCGAATTCATGGTCGTCTCCCAGGACACCGCATACAATGCATTGATGGGCAGGCCATGGATCCATATGCATGCAGTGATCCCTTCTTCGTATCACCAATGCCTCAAATACTCCCTCAACGGCCGAGTAGGCATGCTCCAAGGATATACATCTCTTTTTTCCTCTTGTGAAGCCCTCTATCTGGACGCTGACTATTACAAGAGCAAGGATAAGCAAATCTTAGAAAGTGAGGATGAACCCGCCTCGGTAACAAGTGATCCCCGGGCAGGTCTGGATGATGCCTACATCTTCTCGATCCATCGGTTGGAGGCTACGACCCCTGACATGGGGTAGTGATTTGTCGTTTTGGGTACAAGATGAAGGAATATTCCGAGGTCCAAGCGACGGCAGAAAATCACCTCACACTCCTATACCAAACTGGCTCAGGAGATCCCAGAACCTCCTACCCCTATAGAGTATCGGGACGTCAGGCTCATAGCAACGACGATACGTCATACGTGTCTATTCCTCCGGGATGGAATCAACCAGCTTAAGATGATGCGCCACTACTGCTTTGATGTCATCAAACGTGGCCCCTTAGGCCAAAGACCGGATGAGATTGGATCAACCGCCTTCATCGCTATGGTCTCAATGGTGCATGAGTCTCCTGATGTGATGACCACTTCCGATTAGGATGGAACCGGCCTCCCATCAGATTCTGGTGGATCGGAAATGACTCCCCTCACAGAATATCCCTCCACAAGTGGAGAAGAGGATATAGAGGATGCTCCCCCTGCCTTTGAAGAAGGCGTCTCTACCACGGTCGATGAACTGGTACATGTGAACCTTGGTAGCATGGCAGATCCGAGACCCACATTGATCAGTGCCGCTATGTCCCTCGAGGAGCAGCAACGGTACGTGAACTTTCTTAAGTAGCACCGAGATGTGTTCGCCTGGAGTTATGGTGAGATGCCCAGACTAGATCCCCAGGTAGCCGTCCACCGCCTTGGCCTCTCGAAAAACCATCATGGGTTCAAGAAGCCTCCCAAAAAGATACACCCTTCCCATGGTTCCATGGTTGAGGCTAAAGTTGACATGCTCATCAAAGCCAACTTCGTCAAGGAAGTCCAGTACCCTAGGTGGCTAGCCAACATTGTGCCAGTTAGGAAGAAAAATGGGTAGATCAGAGTCTGTATCGACTTCCATGATCTCAATCGCCACTATCTGAAGGATGATTTTCCCCTTCCAGTGACAGAGTTGTTGATTGATGCCATGACCGGGTTCCAAGCCCTCTCTTTCATGGATGGGTATTCCAGGTACAACCAGATCCGGATGGCCCCCGAAGACGAGGATTCCACTACTTTCAGGGCTCCCCAAGGTACTTTCTGTTACCAAGTTATGCCTTTCAGCCAGAAAAATGTAGGTTCCACCTATCAGTAGGCCATGCACCGCATATTCAAGCCGATTCTCGGGACATTGGTGGAGTTCTATGTAGATGATCTGGTGGTCAAATCTCGCCAGTTCTAGGACCATTTAAAGGACCTTTAGAAAGTGTTCAGTTTCCTCCTTTACCGCCACCTGTGGATGAACCCGTTGAAGTGTGCCATTGGGGTCACCTTCGGTAAGTTTCTTGGATTTGTTGTAAGATACCGAGGCATCGAGATCGACCCAGAGAAGATCAAAGCCATCAACCAGATGCCTCCCCCAAGTAATATTCGGGAGCTTCGAGGTCTCCAAGGACACTTAGACTACATATTCTGATTCGTTGGGATTCTGGATAGCAAGTGTATGCCCTTTTCTTGGCTCAGGAATAAAGGTTCCACCTATGAATGAGATGAAGAGTGTCAGGCCACCTTCGAGGAAATCAAGTAGTATCTGCTCCAGCCTCCGATCCTGATGCCACCCATTGCCAGAAAACCATTGGTCCTTTATGTGACCGCTCTGGAACGGTCTCGACACACCCTGCTGGCCCAGAAGTACAATGAAGGGAAAAAGAACAACCTCTAATACCTCATCCACATGCTCCTCGATACGGAGACCAGATAATCCCCCATCGAAAAGAGATGCCTTGTGATTGTATTTGCCATACACAAATTGCGGCATTACCTACAGCACCATGAGGTACAGCTGGTCTCTTAGGTAGAACCACTGAAGTACATTATGAACCGTCCCATGTTGACTAGCCAACTAGCGCGGTGGGCGGTGATACTCCAATAGTTCGACATCAGGTTCGTGCCTCAGAAGGCTATCAAAGGATAGGCATTGTAAGACTTCCTAGCTTCCCATCCAACCTTTGTGGATCAGTCCCTGGACCAAGATTTTCCTGATGAGGTAATCCTCTCAGTTGACTATGCCATATCATGTTGGAAAATGCACTTCGACGGTGCCTCCTGGAGCCCCACCGGTAGGAGGTTCAACGATCCTAATCTCAATAGAGTGGGTCTGGGTATCGTCTTCATCACCCCAGCGCAAGTCATTCTGCCATAATCATTCCTGTTGTCAGAAGGCTACACCAACAATGAAGTAGAGTATCAGGCTAAAAATCACCGGCCTTGAGCTGGCCCTTGAGATCGATTTGCCTCATTTTCACAAGAAAGGGGATTCCAAACTAGTCATCAAGCAGGTCAATGGAGAATATGTTGTCAGAAATACAGAGCTCCTGCCATTGTTGGAGTGCAACCTCCATCTAATGGCCTAGTTCCATTCTCGACCAGAGGTTACCCATGTCCCTTGGTCACAGAATGGTCGAGCGGACAGTTTGGCCAGCCTAGCTGCATCACTTGCAGAACCCGAGCAAGAGGATCTGATTATACATGTGGCACACCGGAGAGTCATTGCCCCCGTAACCTCAGAAGATGAAAACGACCTGTAGGTAAGCTATCTTACTGCTGGGACCTCCACGTTAGGATCCCCAAGTTATTCAGATGCAGTGGTTGAGGCCACTCCCAACTAGAGGGCACCTTTTGACGAGTATCTACAAAATGGTTGCCTCCTGGATGATCGGGCCGAGCGCGAGCGAATCCAAAGTTGCGTACTGCAATTAAACATACAGAGTGGTCCCAGTATTGAGAGGATCCTCTATAAGTAGGGATTGGATGGTGTTATCCTCTGTTGAATTCAAGGATTTGAGATTTATCAGGTCATGCAAGAGGTTCATGCCGGTTCCTGCAGTTCCCACCAGGCTGGGCCAAAGTTTTCCCATCATATCCGGAGATTGGGGTACTTCTGGCCCTCTATGATCCATGATTGTATTGAGTTTTCCAAGAGATGCCACGCATGCCAAGTACATGCTAACTTCCTGCATCGGCCACTAGAGCCTCTCCACTCCACCAAGTATTCTTATCCATTTTCTATGTGGGGACTCGATGTCGTGGGACCATATCCACCAGTGACAACTCGCTAGTGTAAGTTCATCTTGACCGCTACAGATTTCTTCTCCAAGTGGCAGAGGCAATTCCACTCAAAGAGGTCAAGGCCCATTCCATAGTTGAATTTTTGAGCTCCAATATCATCCACTGGTTTGGAGTCCCTCACACTGTCCTCACCGATAACGGCACCAACCTCCGAGCAGCCGAGCTGAAGAAATTGTACACCAAGTACAATATCTGTTCGAACCATACCTCTTGCTATCATGCACATGAAAATGGACATATAGAGAAATTCAAAAAAACCATCTCTAACATTTTGCAGAAAATGGTTGGTCAGAACAAGAAAAGTTGGCCGGACAAGCTCCCCAACGCCCTTTGGGCGTATCAGACGATGACTCACAATTCCACCTAGGTGACTCCATATTCCCTAGTGTATGGGGATGAGGCCGTCCTGACCATCGAGATCTATCTTCCATCATTACGCATTGCAGTCTATGACCAGCAGGATCCGGATAAGGTTTCCAAAATCCATATAGCTAAATTGGAAGCACTGGATGAGAACAGGCTCCGTGCCCTGCACAATCGAGAAAGGCATTAGAATAAGATAGTCAGAGCCTTCAACAATAAGGTTTGCCTTTGCTCTTTTCTACAAGGTGACCTGTTGTTGGCCCTCCGAGTGCCAATGATCCCTGGTAGGAAACCTCCCAAGCTAGATCCAAAATGGGAAGGACCGTACATCATTAATAAGGTTTACCCCAATGGAGAATACTCCTTGGTGACCATGGATGGTGAGCGCATAACTCCTCCCACCAACATCAAGTTCCTCAAGCAATACTTTGTATGAGCCTTAGGATCCTGCATGACCTTAAACTACACCCCAGTCCCCAATGACCTTAAAATTCACCTCGGCCCCACATGACCTTAAACTGTATGGTCCTGCATGACCTTAAACTGGATGGTCCCGTATGACCCTAAACCACACGATGGTCTTGCATGACTTTAAACTGTCCAGTCCTACTTGACTTTAAACTGCAATATCATCTGTCATGACGTTAAACTACATCATCATCCGTCATGACATTAAAATGATCATTATTGTCCTGTATGATAATAAAATGAAAAATGGTCCGATATCTATGACCCTAAACTAAGATCTCCTTCATCTATACTGCAAGACATTAAACTGCAAGCCATTCAGGCCTTTCTGACCGAGGCCTGGCCTCAGGCCCCTTGGCCTTCCATGACTTAGGATCTCTTGCAGGATTGTACGACATGGTGTGGGATTATGTCCTCACTCCCATCGGGTTAATAACCATACCATACATATCCCCAGACGGGACGCGTCCCACGTCCCGCATGATGTTAAACTGAATTTCATCCCACATGAAGTTAAACTGTGCTTCAAGAACTATGTATGTCTTGATTACCATCCTCATGGGATATGTAGGAACGCTCAGATGTCTCGTCTTGAGCCCAGACCCGATCTATTCTCTTTGACTGTCCCCCTGAGTATAGTTTCCTCAGAGGGTCCTCGCATGATGTGGAGTGGGATTCCTAAGCCCCATCCATACAAGGATTATAAGGGTCGCACCATGTTCCCACTCCCGTTCTTCTATCCTCCCACGTCTTCACCACACGACGTTAAACTGCATGGAATTTTAAGAACTACGTTTGGCTTGATTCCCATCCTCATGGGATACGTAGGAACGCCCAGACATTTTGTCTATTAGCCCAACCCAAAATCCAAATTGTTCCCCTTGGGTCAAGACATATGGAAGGGCGCACACTTTTTCCCTAATTTACATTGATCAAGCCTCGATTCGGCCGTATGCCCCGCTTCCTGGAGACGTTCGCCTCTTTCATAGATGGGTACCATTATGATTCATCCACTCCTTGACTGGGATTCCATTACTTTCTTCGTCCGAAAGGGCCCCTGAATGGTATGGATGCTCGGCCTAAGGGCCCTTTTACCACTTCAGGCCAACTCTCTCGAGGATTCTGAGCAACAATCTGATATAAGTCCCGCGTTTTGAATGTGGTCAGTGGTCGACGCTCAATTTTTTCTCCCATATCAGGTTACCATAGGGACGCTATGTTTCAAACATGGTCAATGGACACCCTGGATCTTCAGGTCCACTCAAAGATTTCCCAAACATCAAGTGAAATGGTTTGTTCTTCCCCATCCTGAAGCAACAAACTTCTCTCCGGGCGGTGCCAACAGTCAGGCCCCTGGCCCCAATTCTCTTATGGGAGTGTATGACGTGGTGTGGGATCATGTCCTCATTCATGTCAGGGTTACTTGACTACCATACACATTCTATGACCGAGGCTCCGCCTTAGGCCCCATGGGCTTTTCGGGCCCCTGGACCTCATCCCCACTGCAAGACGTTAAATTGTAAGTAGGTTAGGCCTTCCTAACCGAAGCCCAACCATCAGGCCCTTTATCCTTTTCGTTCCCCTAGCCCAGGTTCTCTATGATGGGATTGTGCAGTGCGGTGTGGGATTATGTCCTCATTTACGTCGGGTTACCCACCGTACCGTACACATCCCCGGAAGAGACACCTTATCCAACCCCCATACTTACTACAAGATGTAAAATTGCAAGCTGGTCAGGCCTTCCTGACCGAGGCCCAGCCTCAGGCCCCTTGGCCTTCTCGGACCCCTTAGCCAAAGTCCTTACCTGGAGTGTGCAGTGTGGTGTGGGATTACGTCCTCATTCACGTTGGGTTACTCGCCGTGCTGTAAACCTCCCCTATCTAGGGAATCCTATTCCTCGACCCTCTTACTCACTACAAGACATTAAACTGTGAGTAGGATAGGTCTTCCTAACCAAGGCCCAACTATCAGGCCCTTTGGCCTTTTTGGGCCCCTAGCCCAGGTTCTTTTTTACGGGACTATGCAGTGTGGTGCGGGATTACATCCTCATTCACATCTGGTTACTCGCCATGCCATACACGTCCTCGTTAGGATATCCTGTCCCCTGGGTATTTTTGAGAACTATGTGTGGCTTGATTCTCATCCTTATGGGATACATAGGACCACCCGGATGTCTAGGATTTGGGTCAAGCCCCATCTTCCGGAAATATCCATCACACCTTGGCCCCTTGGCCTACCCTTCCCTGGAGAGGGGAGTATATGGCATGACATGGGATTATGCCCTCATTCACATCAGGCTTGTAATGACCACGCCGTGTACCTCTCCCTCCTGATCCACTTCATCAACCCTTTTTGGCGGTTCACCAATGTGTCTAAGGGTACTCTGGTTTAGTTACCTGGAATGTCAGACTCTACTCGGACACATCCACACCCGCTTTTCAGGCTTTGTGTTTCCCTTCATCAGGGTTGTCATCATCTCTCACACCCATAGGGACCCCTAAGAGTGGCCTGGATACTATGCCCAAGGGCTCTCTTACCATTTCGGACCAACGCCCCCAAGGGTTTCAGAAAAAAAATCGATAAAAATCTTGTGTTGCAAATACGGTCAACAGTCGATGCTCATTTGTTGTTCCCACTTCAGGCTAATGTGATATGGATACTGTTCTTCCGACACGGTTAACAGTTATCCCCCATCTCCACGCCAACCCCATTAAGCCCAAAATGTCGATTACACGATTCACATCCTTCTCCACCTCATAATGTACAAGTAGAGCTTCAAAACTCTTGATAATATTCCTCAGTGCGCATCTGCACGTTAGGGGAACAAAGCTACGTTAAAGGCGTCCTTTAGGGATCTGCACCGACTTCCCTTTGATGGACATTCTGGGCATTGCGATAAGGATCTTCCTCCCTTATTTTACACATCGAGTTTAACTCACATGGTATTAGGGATCAGGTCAAGGTCTGCGCTTACTTGGAAATTTTCCATCCACCCATGGTCCGATCTCTAAGACCATAAACTAAGATCTCTTAAAAACTATGTTTGGATTGATTCCCATCCTCATGAGATACATAGGAATGCCCAGACCTCCTATATATGGGTCTAGCTTGAGTTTCACTAATTCATTTTATCTGTCCCACCTTCGGGACCTTGACCACGGAACTGTGTGGCGTGCTATGGGATTATGTCTTCATTCACATCGGGTTTGCAATAGCCGCGCCACGTGCACCCCATTCTAAGAATTATCCCTCTTACTACCTGTCCTGCATGACATTAAAAGGCACCCTCTAGAACTATGTGTGGCTTGATTCCCATCCTTATGGGATACATAGGACCACCTGAAGGTCTAGACTTCGGGTCCAGTCCCGCTTCTTAGAGATCTCCCGTGTGGTACAAGTTTTTTGGAGCTATGCCCCCCTTCTCCCAGGAACCCACCATATCTTGGTCACCCTCAAGCTGAGTCCATCGACCCCTTGCATTGGTTTTCCCATGTGTTAAGAGTACTCTGGTCTAGGACCGAGAGATTCAGATTCAACTTGGTCAAGTTCCTTCCACTTTTTAAGCTTTGTGTTTCCCTGCATTCGGGCTTTCATCACCTTTCACACCCAGAGGGACCCTCAAGAACGGCCTGGATACCATTCCTAAGGGCTCTCCTACCGTTACTGGCCAACACCCCTGAGGGTTTTGGACAAAAAATTGATACAAATCCCACGTTGTGAATATGGTCAGTGGTCGATGCTCATTTGTTTGTTCCCATTTCAGGCTAATGGAATATAGAAACTACTTTACCACCACGGTCAGCAGTAATCCTATATCGTTAGACTAGCCCCTTCAGGCCTTGAATGTTGGTTTCATGATTCATGTTATGTTCCACCTCATCGTTTCTAGGTGGAATATTGACACTCTTGGTGCTATCCCTTAGTGAACCTTTGCACGTCAGGAGGAAAAGGCTGCAATACGGCGTCCTTCGGGGCTCCCACGGTCCGAGCTCTAAGACCATAAACTAAGATCTCCATCTAGAACTACATATGGCTTGATTCCCATCCTTATGGGATATGTAGGACCACTCGAACATCTCATCATTGGGTCCAGCTCATTGGGATTTAGTCTCTCACCCCTTTACCTCTTACCTTTATGTATGCCCCTTGGCCTGAGGTATCCCTCTCATAATTGTGTATGGTGTGATGTGTGATCATGTCCCTATTCACGCCGGTTATGTTTTATGGTACCATACCCATTCCCTGCCTAGCATCGTCTCCACTACTTCTGCACTGCATGATGTTAAAATGAATGTTTGGTCCTATCACATGACCCTAAACTGTGACATTATCGTCTTGGTCGCACGATGCAAAACGACACTGCATTGTGGTGGCCTCATCATAGAGGACATCACACTAGGTATTGGTCACACACCATACCATTTGTCAAAGCCTAATATGGCTTGATTCTTGTGGCGACACCAGGGCTTGCTACCCTTGTCCTGTCGCTTCACAAAAAAACCCACTAACCTTAAAAGACATTCAAGATTTATAAAATACCGCTTCTATTGGGGCGAGGTATAGACCCACACATCTCTTTCATCCTTTGCATTGGTACCTTACCGTTCCATGCCACCTTTCAAGAACTATGTGTGTCTTGATTCTCATCCTTATGAGATACGTAAGAGCACCCGTGAACTTCCCTGCGGGCCCAACCCAACTTTTGTGTTCGGTCCCTCGACTCGAGCACTTCCCCAGAGAACACATGGTAAGTAGGGATTATGTCCTTGTTCATGTAGGGTTTTGTAACCACCTCACCATGTGTTTCCTACTCTCCTTACCCATTCATGGTCCGAGTTCTGAGACCTTAAACTAAGATCATTTCAAGAACTACGTGTAGCTTGATCCCCATCCCCATGGGGTACGTAGGAATGCCTGTGTACTTTTCCTCAGGCCCATCTCAACTCTCCTTTTTCAGTCCCTTTACCTAAAACCTCTCCCAAGGGGGTTGTGCGATGTGGTATGGGATTATGTCCTCATCCGCATCGGGTTGTTTACCGCGCCGTACACATCCCTGGTTCCCATGTCAGGTTTTTGTAATTACTCACCATGAGTCTCCTGCATTTCCCCCCATCCATGGTCCAAATTCTACAACCCTAAACTAAGATATCCCTATTTGAAGGGACTCGATTGACTCAATCTAATACGTCTCAATAATGTATTCAGATGAATTTTGACAAAGAGCCTGGAGTGTTGAATTTTCATGGAGACATTCTCTCATTCCATAACCAAGCTTCATGAACTCACCATTTGGATCCTCCACCACGATCAACAGTTATCCTCCATCATCACGCCACTATCACTGCGATCCAAATTTCAAGCATCACGATTCACACATTTCCACTTCCCCATGTTCAAGTAGAATTCAGACATACTCAAGTTTATCTCTTCGCGCGTCTAGGTGCGCCACATGGAAGTGTTAGCATCATTGGGCTGGTATTCACTGAGTGTCCCTTCGCCCTTACACGCCCCTTCCTATGCCGGGAAAGTTCCCCATTACTTCTTGTTTCCCACATCGAGCACTACTCATGTGGGCTTAGTATTTTTGGTGGGATATGTACCGGCGCAACCAGGCTTCTCATCATCCTGCATGATGTTAAATTGTGCTTCCAAAACTACGTGTGGATTGATTCCAATCCTCATGGGATACGTAGGGACACCATGGTATTTTTCCTAAGGTCTATCCCCTGGGGATCATAAATCATGTTCTTCCCCTTTCCAGCCCCCAGGATGGACTCCTCGTAGGGGACCATATAAATATAACTCTGCCTTGACCAAGTTCAGGATTCCCCAAGATGACATTGGGAAGCGACAGACCACCTCGCTAGAGAGACCCTGCCTAAAAGAAGGAATGATCCATGATCAAACTGACGTGCCCATATCGCATACTCCCACCATGGTAGCGTAATTTCATGAGTGTTGGATTCTGTTTGAACAAACCATCACTCCAAATCCCACGCTTTGTGTGCCCCTTATTCAGACTCTCGTCCTCTTTTATGTCTGGAGGAACCCCCCAATAGTATGGATGCCTGACCAATGCTCCATCTGCTGTCCTGGGCCAACGTTCCGGAAGACTGGTCATGTTTGGAGGGACCCCCTAACAGTATGGATGCTCGATTTATGGTTCGCCTGCTTTCCAGGGCCAACTTTCCGGAAGACTGATCGACGATATTTAAGTTAGGCCCTGTGTTGTGAACATGGTCAGCAGTCAGCCCTCATTTGTTGTACCCATTCTAGGATAACACAATATGGATGCTACGTTTCCTCCATGGTCAACAGCTATCATCCATTGTCACACCACCGCGTAGTGTTCCGAATCTTAGGTATCATGATTCACACTTCCCATTCCCATCCATTCGGACCGATTTCAGCGCCCCTGGCATAGCACTGTTCGTGCCCAAGAGCACGCTGGAAAAACGGTAATTCAGCTGTTTTGAGAACTTCATTATCCAGTCAGGTCTCTCCTATTTCTCAGAAATCTAGACCGGTCATCCAAACCCTAGATGCTCGAAGCTTGGTTTTCCCTCCTATTTTTGGATGGGGTGATGAGGTGACTATCTCTTGTTTCTCACATCAGGCCCGACCCACGTGAGCTTAGGGAATTGTCACTGGACGTTCCGAAAACATTATAAGGATGCAATGAACCAATGAAAACAATAGAAATCGTGCATGCTACGACATTCAAAAGTATCAAAGCACGAAAGTACAATTAAAGGTTTGTAATCATTACAATACCTGGGGGTCAACTCCCCCCATGGAAGGATTGACCCCGCCAAAAGAGTGCTACAGCTCCGCCACCCTTCGACTTGTGGTGTCCAGGAATTGCTGCCGCCGACTCAGCTCCCACTCCTCCTCAACAACGATGGGGCGCGTTTCATTAGCCTAAGCTCGGGCCCGCTCTACGCCAACCTGAATGGAGACCATTTCTTCAGAATCCCGCCTCATACGCTCTTCCACCTCTTCCAGCTGGGCCTTAAATGGAAAGATCAGATCAGATTGTGCGTTGAGAGAGGCTGAGTGCTCATCCACCCGGATCTGTAGGTGTTGGACTTCATTTTCAGCCTCCTGGAGCTTCTTTATGTTCATCGCCTTCCTCCACTGCCAGCCCACGCTGAGCCCATTGTCATACTCCCGGATCTTCTCTGCCATATGATCTCGGATGAGCAGATGAGGGTGGTGGGCATCCACTCCCCCAGCACACAGTTCGCACAACCATGAGCGAAGTCTGTCCATTTCATCCAACCATAGAACTTGGGGGGTGTTGTTGATGAAGCGTGTGATCAGCTTCCACAATCAGAGGCATACTATTTTACTGTCCTCTTCATCGGAGGCCGTCTCATCCCAGTCCGTGCAATTAGCAGGCTCGTACACGGGGTATACCCGCAAGAATTCTTCAGCGGGATTTACATCTAGTGTGGGATCAGGAAAAACATCTGGAGTTGGACCAGATGCGGTGGGACTTGGGTCGACCGACCGATCCTCATCGTCAGACTCCACTTTAATAACCTCGGGCACAACCCTGCTGGTGGTCCTGCTAATGATAGGGAGTGCTGTAGCTCGGGTAGGCGGGGTAACTATCTCCACGATCACCGAAATTCACCTAGGAGGGATGCCACCAGACATCCCGACCAGCCTTGCCATAGCAGTCCATTCAAGTTGTAGAACTGTACGCGATAGGGAAGGGCATGGACGTCAGTTGGCATGATCTACATATGAAAAGTAATGAATTCAGTGGAGAAGACTTATAGAGATTGAAATCCTGGTGCTGCTCCTGAGTTGATGCTAATGGAACCCCGAGGCGTGGCCCTCCGTATATTGTCAGAAGGTCTGGAGATTCTGGTGTAGCCACCTCACGTGCCCTAGCCCCACCAGACACAGAACTGGACGTGGCCACAGACGCGGGTTTCGAAGGTCCTTCATCGTCACACACGAAGGGACGAGAGCGAGGTCTGCGTACAAGCTCCTCCTGCACGATCCAGATGTTGGTAAAAAATCCATGATGACATGATAGCAGACACTGAGGAAAGAAACTTGGGATGTTACCTCGAGAGTCTCTGCGAAATAATCGAGATCCGATTCTTGATCGCTGACTTCGCCTTCCTCCAACGAGCTCCCTCCACCAGTCTCATCTCCCTGAGAGGATTCTTCTAAATCTTCCGACAGGGGGAAGCGTTCTCTCAGTTCGGTGGTCGACAGCTGTGGGGGAATCGTCTGATCCAACATTACCCTCACCCGGTCTATCATTGGACACGAGACTCCACTAGAATGTACGTGGTCCTCCATCTCATCCATATATTGCTCCACCTCCACTGAAGACACCATGAAACTGGTTCGAACAGGGCCTATACCTAGTAAAACCATCCTGAGATGGTTCAGATGTTCCCACATCTCGGGCGGACTGAGGTGTTGCCGGTTGACGTCCCAAATGTCCCAGGCCTCCTAGAAAATAGCATCCTCTGGCATGTCGATATAGCGCAGCTGTTTCCCCAGAGGCTGAGTGGATATCCTGCAGAATCCCCTTGGTGGCCGCCCCTCTGGATGACTCTATTATTTCGGGACCACCAGATCCGCCGCTGCTGTTGGATCCGCCGCTGCTTCCTTATCCTCAGCTGGTGCAGGTCTCGCTGCCACGGTAGCCCCGCCACCACGAGATCCCCTTTCTTCCCTATGACCCTGACCTCAGAATAGGTGAGGCTTGCCGTCACCAGCCCGAACGGTTGGTTGCTTCAGCATTTCCCTTGGGTAAGCTGCCTCCCAGCTGATGGCATACTCCTTCACTAGTCTAAAGGTGATAGTAGGCAGAGGCAATGCATTTAGCATGTTCCCATCTTCCCGTGTGAACATGAGCCACAATTTCCTCATCACACAAAGGTGCTCTGCTTGGCGCACCTCCCAGTAGACCTACGGGGTCAGCCGCTGTAGGCACCGGAACTGCCTCGTGAACCGGTGCGGGGTGTACGGCTCGTAGAGAGGCTCACAGTCCACCCGTGCCACCAAGACTACACCTCAAAAGGCTAGAAGATAGAACCGATGCTCTTCTCTTACCTGACCATCGTTGGTGATTACCTCCATTGGCAATAGAAACGGGAAAAAGTTAAACTCTTCTGCCTTCCACACCTAGTTTTGCACCATCGGTACAATTAGTTTGATTGGGAAGCTCCTGGAAGCATTCAGAATGGACGGATGGAAATTTGACCCTGGTGGAGAAATGGGGTTTGGATATTCATAAACCCCACTGACATGCACCACGATCCATCCATACAGAAGGTGGAAGGGCCCACATATCTTGGTGGCTTCTTGCCCTCACTAACGTGCCACAACATCTTGAACAATCTGGCGAGCATTGGAATCCCTAGATTGACCCGCCTTCCCGTGGACATCATGGATTCCATGATGAATGAGCTGGGACGCACCCCAATGTTGGTGTCCCCCACTGGTAGGATCCAACCACAGATAAGGGTCGCGATAAATGCTGCCAGCCTGACTATCGGCTGCTGTTCAGTGCTAACACTGAAACCCCAGGTCTTCCATTGGTTGTCCTCCAAGAGCCGCCAATACGAGTGCTCCTTGCCCCGTTGAGCCCCCTTCGGAAAAGTTTGAGGCCTCATAGGGAAATCTCGATCCTCCGGGAAGTTCAGGAACTGCTTGAACCACTTCTTATAGTGGACATCTCTCACAGCTTCCTTGTCCTCTCCGGGGACCAATCCCATCAGTGCTAGCGCCAGCCGCGGCATCTGCTCCGGATCCTCCCATGCGCTTATGACGGGGAGGAACTCATCATACATGGACCACAAGATCATGACCCCCAAAATATGATGGAAATCCCACAGATTGATGCTAACCTCCCCATGGTGTAGGTGAAAAGTGTTGGTCCTAGACAACCATATTCTCAACAGCTCCAACATCAGCTGTTTCGGTTGATAGATATGGAATTGGGAGGACCAGGCCATCTCATAGAAACCCACTTTCCTAAAATCGGCCCCAAACGCCTCGTATGAGGCACCTACCCAGTAGGCCCATGCACAATAATTGGTGAAGTTGCCACCCTGGGACATGACCCACTCATCGGACTACCCCTTCTCTGAATCCCCCAATGCTGCCTTCAGTATGGTGCAGTACATGGGAGGGGACGTCTCCGGTTGCAATGGATTCTCATCGATGTTGTTCAGATGGTTGTATAGACAGTCGGCGGTGACAGGTGTGAAATCCTCCCACGCATGACCATTAGCCGCCCTGAACCATTGGCGTTGGTACGACATGCTCCTGAACCAGCAAGATGGTTCGTCCCTACTCTCCTCAGGAATGAAGACATCATCTCTCAGCCCGAAGCCATACAAGGGTAGCTTCTTGCACAACAGATAGTTCTTTTGGCTCTATGATAGTAGTTCTGTCAAAGAATTATGGTCCGAGTTGCTTCAGACTAGCTCTTCCAGGCCCAGAAAGTTGGATATCTCATCCCTCCGGGTAGCGTCTGCAAGCACCCCCTGGGTAGCTTCTTGGCGGGCCATTTTCTTTTAAAGACTTTGAAAATTTTTAGCTTGGATCATGAAGCCTGTTCATGGAGCCTGTTTTCAGAGCTTGTTCACGGAGCTTATTCGCAAAGCCAAGATGCGGAGCCTGGCCTCGGCTTACAAGGAGACGTTCACTTGGTGCAGTCGCAGAGTCAGAGACTCGCGGTTCACCACGAATCCCGATTCGCGGAGAGAAGATAAAGAGTACGCGGAGCATTGCGAATCGAGAGCACAAAAGGAAAAAGTCACAGAGAAGGTAAAGTAAAAAAGAGAGGTCATCCCCCCTATTTATAGGTGGTGGCCCACGGAGCTTCATAGCACGTCCAACCCACGTGGAGCTTCACGGCGCGTCCAGACCGCGCGGCCCCCGTCCGCCTCCCTCACCCTCTTCGCGAGTCATCACCGCGAACTGCTGATAATTTTGGTGATTTTCCTCAGACTTTGACCCTTGATCCCTCCGCGGCTCCAAGTCTGAGGGGTGTCATTTGTTGGCTCCAAAATATTTGAAGAAAGGAGAGAAGAAAAATCGGCCCCGCGCTCTGCCTCACGAAGCCCCAACGCAGAGCCCTACCAACAACGCGGCTGCTGTGAAGCACGTTAGGCGGTAACTCTCCGCGAATGCACCTGACGTTCACGAACCCTCTGCAAAGCACGTGAGTCGGTAACTCTCTGTGAACACCCCTGACGTTCGTGAACCCGCCGCAAAGCACCTGAGGCAGTAACTCTCCGTGAACAACCTGACGTTCGCGAAGCCACTGCGAAGCACTGGAGGCGGTAACTCTCTGCGAACGCCCTGACGTTCGCGCCGCCTCCATGAAGCAGATGAGGTGGTACCTCTCCACGAACCCAGTTGACGTTCGCGACCTACCATGGAGTGAACGAAGCCCCCTTCGCTCCATGTGAGCTTTGCTTCGCGGCACCTCTTGCCTATAAATACCAAGCTCTCCCTGAGCTCTGGAGACGGACAGTCCGACCTTCCGGCTTCTCAGATCCCAAATCACAAAGCACTCTTTACTTTGGGAATCATGAGCTCCGCGAGGTATTTTTGATTTGTGAGAGGCCTCCGCCTTGTCTTGTTTTGAGCCCCTCTTCTGAGAGGGATTCCCTTCACAAATCCTAAGGGAATTTGCAAAGGAAGGGGACCCCCAAGGGGACTTGGGCAGTCACGGAGTGTTTATGCTTTGTGAAACACCCACCCTATACACGTGATCCACATGCCAAGGCATGGTCACTGTACTTCGTGAAGCACACTACTTCACGGCACCTTGCTTCGCAAGGCACCTCTGCTTCGCGAGACAGTGCTCCGCGAACACCCTTCCACTTCGCAAAGCACCTCCCGCTTGGACCTCTCCCCCAAGATAAGGCCAAGGAACCCCACTTCGCAAAGAACCCCCCTTTACAAGTTCCCTTTACCACGCAGAGAAACCGAGATCCACAAGTCCCCTTCTTGCGGATCCCTCTGCATGGTAATTCCTTCTCCCGTGCGACCATCCAGGTTTGCATGATGTGATATCAAAGTCCCCTAGACGATACCACCCATGGAATTTCTTCTCCTAATTCTTATTCACAGAGGCACGCTAAAGGCTATTGATTCTTTGCATATCCATGCTAACGTGAAGCCCTCAATGGTTTGCTCTGTGTCCCCCCTTCTACACGGCATTGACGGTACCTTCCTTCCCACAAGGAGCAGAGGGTACCAGTCATGTAAGTCCTAGGGGTGCGGAGTAAACCCACCTCATCCGATCTGCAGGACGTTAAACTTCCAAGCACCTCATCCTCAACACATGATGTTAAACTATGATCTGGCCCCTTGCCCCGTACACAGGGTCCCCCCGACTCGGACATTCTTTACGCCCACTGGTCTCTATGGAGATGGGATCACCCCTCACAGGGGATGATATCCTCTTTATCAGAGTGGTGTTTGTCCGCGGGGAAGGGAAACCTCCTTGTTGTAAGCCCCTGGTCCTTCTTACGGAAGGTAACACCCATGCACCTCCATACTTCCCCACCACCAGGGCCAGCATAGGGCGTGATAGGGACGAGGCGCCTCCTTTCTTCAGTCCCAAATCTCCTCTCCCTCTACGCTTTGTCGCCCTCAGGCCTCCATCCTGGAGTAAGTCCCGACACCATGGGCCGCTCAACGTGTAAGCCCCTCTTTTCTTCTCACGGACGCACCCTTCGTGACATGATCATCAGGTCTCTACTGCCTTTTGTTTCTCACACTGAGCACGACTCACGTGGGCTTAGAGTAAGCATTTACCATGACAATACCATCGTCCAACATGACGTTAAACTATATTCCCCCATCCAACATGACATTAAACTGCATACTTCCCCACATGACATTAAACTGTACATCCATGTGAACTACGAGGTCTTTGATCCGTGTCAAGGCATGGTATGTAGGAATCCTCCATGAGGTTCAGGCCCACTGCCCATCGTTTCTTCACGTCAGGTTCCACCCTCGTCTCGCATGATGTTAAACTGCATTCTAGTCCAGCGGTAATCCATTGTGACTATCCTAAACTATGAGGACTTTGATCCATGTCAAGAAATGATACGTAGGAATCCACACAAGGTTCAATCCCACCACTCATTGGTCGTCCCGACCTCCTTTACGTTGGTTCAACAAACTCCACCATGGGCCACCTCAGAGTGTAAGCCCCAAATTCCTCGTCTCGCATGACGTTAAACTGCATTCCAGTCCAGTGGTAATCCATTGTTACTATCTTGAACTACGAGGACTTTGATCCATGTCAAGGCATGGTACGTAGAAAACCTCACGAGGTTCAAGCCCACCAACACTGGACTCCCGAGTGCACCTTCACATCGGTTCACCGACACCCACACCATTTTTAACTACGAGGTATTTGATCCATGTCAAGGCATGGTATGTAGGAAACCTCACGAGGTTCAAGACCACCACCCAACTAGACCATGGTCCTTATTCACGTCGGTTCTCCGACACGCCCCTGTCCTGCATGATGTTAAACTGCATCCCAATCCAGCGGTAAGCCGTTGTGACCCTGTCATTCAGTTGTTTCGACACCCCTTCGTTTCAGTTCAACAACCCCTCATCCTGAACTATGTGGACTTTGATCCATGTCAAGGCATGGTACGTAGGAAGCCTCACTAGGTTCAAGCCCATCATCCATTGGATCGAGGTACTCCTTCACGTTGGTTCACCGACATCCCATATGAACTACGTGGTCTTTGATCCATGTCAAGGAATGGTACATAGGAAGCCTCCCCTAGGTTCAAGCTCACTACCCGGTCGTTCCAACCTCACTCACGTCAGTTCACCCACCACCTTGGGCAGCCCAGAGTGCAAGCCCCACACATCCAACCTGAACTACGTGGACTTTGATCCATGTCAAGGCATGTTACATAGGAAGTCTCCCTAAGGTTGAATCCCACCACCCGTTGGTCACTCCGACCACCTTCACGTCGGTTCTCACCAAAAAACTACGCGGACTTTGATTCCCTTCCACGGGGATACATAAGAAGTCTCTCCAAGACTCAATCCCATCACCACCGTCATTTCCACGACGACTCCATTTCATCCCCCCTCAATTCCGTGTAGCTTTCCATCACCAATCTTGATTTTTTTTTCGGGCCGCCACATCCTGATGAGATCATGCCACCCCATTCCACTTCATAGCACTCGGGAAGCTACCCACGGGCTGGCTACGATATCGGTGTTCTCTCAAGGGGGATACCTCAATCTGATCCACTCCAACTAGTGTTATGATCAGCCCGATCCATCTCCGTTAGACGTTAAACTTAGGGCATACCCTGTGTTAAACATGGGAAGCTGAGGAAAACCTCAGATACATGCCTACAACATATGATTCCCCGTGATCATTGTGGGATGACTTGGGATTTCGCACCCTCGAGAAGCCCTATATTATGGGACAAAAGATAGACACACCAATTCCCCAGTGCTCAGACATGTTAATGATGCCTCGACGTGACTACTCCCCCAACTGAAGGTTGCTGCCCTGACCGGACCCCTTGGAATGTCCTGACAAAAGCAGTGTAATTAATCGGGGTCCATGGAAACATGGAACTGGGAAGAGTTTCATGAACAACGTATTAAATCTATGTGGGAGACCAGGACTAGGTGACGAGTTTTGAGGAGGAATCCACAGAAGGAAGAACCGATATCCCATCATCCCGGTTTTGATCAAGGAGAAGACATCCCTGAATATGGAATGAATGCCACCCGCCTTTGGAAAGTGGGAATGTGGGGCAACAAAAAGCCGTGCATGTCGCACCCCCAAGCAGACGGAGATGTGCACCCCGACGAAAGCATCAGAAACAAGGTGGTTCCCACCTCTCAACATCCACATGGGAGATCCAAAAGAAAAATAAAATAAAATGTTACACAAATTTTATTTTATTTTATTTTTTCATGAAAAATCCAAAAATTATCTTTCACTCTTGACCAACTGTGGTCAAGGTGAAGGTCTCCTTAAAAGAATACCAGTTCCACGAGTTCAACATTGCCCTCAGATTTCAATTCTGAGCACATGTTCAAAATTTATAAAATCCTACTCGTACATTTACTAAAGGCACCCAAAATAAAGTTCATAAATTTATTCCGGGCACTTCGGGACTCGAAATCACGTGCCGTCAATTTTTGCAGACTCGTAGAATTCCCATTTAATAAAAAACAAATTTTACATGGAAATTACGAGTCTTTACAATCCAATTACTTACCCCTTTACCATTAAAGAAATGATATCATCGATCATGAGTATGTATGACCTACCATCTCCACGACGTGATGAGATTCATCTTCTATGTTAAACATTACAGAATGATTATAAAAATTTATGTAATGAATAAAAATGAAATAGTTGTTATAATAATGATATTTTAATAATAGAAATTTATTTATGTATATAAATATATGTCATTTACCTTCATCCACTCAATACGATATGCAAACGGAGACGACGTTCATGCATACGTATGACCTACCATCTTCATGAATGGTGTATTCCATTTCATATATCTATATATTATATATATTTATATACACAATATATATTATATATAAATAATTTTTTAAATTATATAATTAATTAAATCAGTATCTAGGTAATAGGATCAAGAGTAACAAGGAAAAACATGTACGATAAACAAATCAATTATTACCCGAAACGTTGCCTTAACTTGGAATTGTTAATAAAAGGGTAATATAAAGTCATAAATGAATTATATATGATATAATACATATGAAAAATCTTAATATATAATGTAATAACATTATTAAAACTATTATACAAAATTATTAGAGCATGTTCAGCTAAAGGAAGTGTAAGGTAATGGGTTTCTCATCTCACTTTTACTTCTATGAGATATATGCCTTACTCAACACTTATTTTTGTTTTGTAGTGTATATAATGATCCATTGATGTGTTATATCATGAATGTACTTATTACCATGTTATTATAAGTTTCATTAGTTTTATTCTCTCATGGGGATTGTAGTTCAAATGTTTCAACGTGGCATGGGACACTTTTGAATGTTTAAATATTATTTTCCTCAAGGATCTTTCAATGAAATCATTTAAATTATTATCATCCATGTACACGTTTCCAAAAAAAATATAATTTTTTTACTATTATTCTACAAATTTTTAAATTATTATTACCCATGTTAAAATTTTTATAAAACAGTGTGAATGTGATATTTTTGTTGTTTTTCAAGCAAGGTACTTTATGACTTTTTTGAAAAATATACGGAAGGAATATTTTCTTATCTCATACAACATGAGTGGATTTTACCTCCATCATGACTCATTTATGTTTTGAATCCTCCACTACATGTTTACAAAGTTATTTTCAAATAAAATTTTTTCTTTTATAAATGTGTGACTTTTAAATAAACGATTTCAAAGTGAAAAAGGATATTTTTATCAAGAAATTCATCATGATTTTATTAGAGTATTTTTATCTACATAAAAATCCTTGTTGAATCTTATGATTATTTGAGGTTGATCTCTTATGATATCATTTACCATATTTCATTGAATGGTTTATGATTCGGTTCAACTGTGGATGTGCTATTTTGATACCATTCACAGTTTATGGTTAAATTATTCACATTTTATATGCTAGTTTTTCAATATGAATGATTATGTTGATTATGTTTCACCCCATTCATATGAGAAATGTATTGGACATAGTATGTGATGGGTGGGACCATCTATATCCCCCTATTCATAAGTTGGTCTCATGATACAAACTATATATGGATTTGGGCAAGGCATTACCCATTTATTTTTTAATGCCTTGGTCAAGGCCTCGATGATATATTTTAGACGTCCAACATTATGAATTCAATCATTCATAGATTATATATTGATTTACATGGGATTATTTTAGTAGTATAATATTCATGGTTAAGTTTCATCACTCATGTGATTATTTAAATTGTATGTTTTTCAATTATTTACCTTGTCATATTATTTTTTATGAAATAATTACTTATAGATTCCGTTGTATGCGTACCCTTAATGATAATTTTAGCTCACCCATTTCTTATGTTTAATTTTTCAAAGAATACCAAGATGAGTATTAAGACTAATATATATTGTTAATATAGGATAATAATGTCAATTTCATAGGATTTTTTATGTTTTTTATGTTTTAAATTATAGTGTAAAGTTCATTAATGTAATATGGCTTCCAAAACTACTAAAATGATTAGTCCTTTGAGATTTGACACTTGTATCTATGACAATGTAATAATTAAGTCACCAAATCCAGTCTATTGGGGTTGGTGTATTTTCAGTTGGTATTAGAGAAAATATAGTAGACACCTTGAAAACTATATTTAGAAAACATGGATTAGGGAAAATAATCTTAAGATAGACTTTGGCGATAAGTATAGAATAACATCCTATAATTTTTTTCAGGTATATATTATGTGGGTATTACTATAAATACATCCCTATATGAAATCTACAGGTGGATGTGGTTCTAGCATAGATTTACCTAGGAGTAACAACTATGACAAGTTGCATCAAGCCTGGCTCAACATAACCTGGTACATGACTATATGTCTTACTACACACCTGGTTTGACACTCCTGAGGGATATGCTTAAGATAATTCACATTTACTTTAAAAACCATTATGATGCATTTAAAAGTAAATATATCCCCAAAGAAACCAATATTATTATTATGAGATTAACTATGAATAATTGTTTCAATTTATGTTAAGTATTTTTTTAGTTTTAGGATTATACATTATAATTTGATCTAACGTAGTGTATGTTGTCATTTATAAATGGAACCAAGTAGAAGGAACATGAACATCATCAATGCATGTGATCTAAAGAGTAAAAAGGATCATATCTTTCATGATTTTATGAAAATATTTCGAAGGGAAATAGTCTCCAAAGAATTCTCATCATATGAATACATAGTATCATGTGATAACAGTATAGTTAAATAGTACTCTATGTATTATGGATTTGGAGGGAAGAAGAAGAATACAAATACAATGGGGAAAATTTGGATAAAGGGAGGAAGGGAAAGAAGTATTTTACCACATGTCATAATTGTGGAAATAATCACCTTGGTAATTTTTTAAAAGGAATGAGAGTTTTTTACAAGTGTGGTGAGAAAGGACACCATTCTTGGGAATATAGGTATTAGAAAAAGGTTTTTAATATACAATTATTCAACTTCTATGAGATGGTAGATAATGAAAATCAATGTCTAATGCGTCAAAATAATATACCCCAAATGAGGCTAATGAATCATTATCATGATTATGAAACTACTATGGATGAAGATGAATGATTAATGTTCTTATGTTTGGATTCTAGAATTATGTCATATGAGTATATGATCAATGATTCACTGGTTATAAGAATTATGTAATATATAATGATTGTACTGCAGTACTATTTTATTAAGTATTTGAGAATGCATGTTGAATGTTACCATGAAAAGTGACTCAGTAGAAAGTTAATTTTTTTTTGGAAAACATATGGTTAAGGGAATTATAACCCTTAATATGATCTAGATAATATGATTTAAATGTTTTAATAAATAGATGATTTATTTGGGTAAATTAAATTGGACATTACTTACTACCTTGGAACTGATTAATGGTTTGTTGAAAAAGTGGTTTATTTCATGAATGATGGATTTTACATAATTTTTGGATTTATGGAGTATATAAAATAACCTATTTTATATTTAAGGAATAACGAATCATGCATGCTTTCAAAAAAAAATTATTTTAATTAAATTTATTACCATGTTTCAAGGGAATACACGATGAAGGTATTCACATGTTTGGAATGTGACAAATAAGAGGTGTATCATGTTGTGGAAAGATTAATAATAATTTCATTTTAGAAAAGTCAACCATTTATGAAATGGTTTAATTTGATATTTGGAAAAGGTTTGAGTGGTTAATGTATTAATTCACCATATGATGCAACTTGTGCTATGAAATGAAGTATAAATAGTTCAAGGAATAACCATAGGATAAGATTGTGTTTATAGAAACATATCAAGTAATTATATTTCCTTACATTCTTATAGAGTTTTATAATTTATCAAATCTTAGAAAAGGATATAAAAAAGGTTATTTTTTTGTTGAACTGATAATATTTTAAATCATCATATATTTATTTCTTTGAGGACCCCAATTTTCCATTGATCATTCACTTGTTAGTTATTTATGACCTCAATAACTCCCTATAAATATATACTTTTTCCTCTATGTATTTATCTCTACTTTACACTAATGTTAACTTATTCTAAAGCCTAGTTTTGTGGAGAACTTAAATTTTTCCTTTATTACTTATCAAGAATATGTTTTATTAACCCTATTACCAATGTGGGTTCTTCAACAATAGCATTTTCAAATATTATGCTCTTGATTAACGATATCAAGTTTAAATTGTGAGGAAAAATTTTAATTAAGGTGGGGGAAATGTAACACCCCAAGAAATTAAAATATTATCCTTTATAAATAAATTTAACATATTCTATAGATTATAATGCATTAAACACATAGTTATCTTGATTTACACGCAAGAGAAGATTTCCTCGATAGCTTTCATTACATGCAAGACTGAGTTTTACAAAATAATAATATATTATTATAATATTATTATTTAAAAAAAATATTTAACCTATCTATTTAAATAAAATTTATGAATATAATTAACCATATTATGAAATTTATGTATATTCTATGTAATTTTAGCATTCATATTATGTCTTTTTATATAATTATATAAGAACAAATCAAATTTTACACATGAAAAATATATTTTTCAAAAGGGTAATTTTACCAAATTTTAATAGCATACCTATTATAAAACTATATTTTGAAAATTTTATAAATTTTGATTTTCAAAATAAAATCATTTTGGAATTCAGAATTTCAAAATTATCATAGGGTGATTTTTTGGTTTTTTCTGAGATGTTTTATTTTTTGATGAAGAGTTTAAAAAACTCCATTATAGTTAAATTTTTTTTTGATAAATTAATTATCATATTTTAAATTGATTTTTAAATTAAAAATAGATAAATTGTAAATACATTACTCCAATTTAGGTCATTAGAATCATTTTTATTTAAAGATTCTATATAAAAACTTATTGAACTTTTGAAAGCTCTCTTTTACCAGCTTTCTCACCACATCTGCGAGATTTGTGTTAAAATTAATTTAGCCACTTCTATGAATTGAATTTGGAAAAACATATAAAAATAGTTTCTAATCAATATTATATTTTGAGTCTAATAGGGTTAACATAATTTTTGGATATTATTAATAGTAAATTTACTAATTTTTTATTTAACACGGTTAAGGGTAAATTAGGTAGTTAAAGGTAAAAATAATATTATAAATATTATAAAATTACCCTAACACTTGTCCTAATTTCATTGTATGAGTGGGTTTCAATCAATCCATCCTTGTTCCATAATTATAACCTTTTAATCCACTTGGTTGAGAATATGACATTTAATATATTTTATTTACAGAAGAGTTAAAAACATCATACTCATATTTTAAGCAGTATACCAAATTTAATATAGGGTTATACAGAATATAAATTCCACTATAAATTTTAATTTGAAATAAAAAAATTATTCTTTATCATGGTAATTTATCTTTAATTTTTATGAAATAAATAATTACCTTAAAGTATTACACAATGATTATGGAGTAATAGTTTAATTACTAGAAATTTCAAATAAATGATTTTAAAAATATTAAAATAAACAAAATTTGACATAATTAATGACATAAAAAAATTAGAGTAATTTAAAATGTTATTGATATATAAGAAGTGTTGGTTTTAAGATATCAGGATATTATTATATTTTTGAAAAGGAAAATATTGAATATTATGAAAATTGTCATAAGGGATAGTTTAAAATAAATAATAATTTATTAAATGGTATAAAATTGTTAAAAATATAAAATTTATAAAAATATTATAATAAAGTTAAATTATTCATAAATTATTCAATTGGGGTTCATTTGTAATTTTATAGTAACTATATTAACCATAAAGTGCTAAAAATCCAAGTTGTCATGGTAAGAGTTAAAGGGTTTAACTAAGGGTTAAAGATAAAATATTAGGTTAATAATGCAACATAAACTTTTCTAAAAATTACAGGTTGAGAGGATTTCGACCCAACCTCATATTATATTCAAAATAAATCACTTTTTATCTATTTTAAATTGAAAATCAATTTATGTTAATTTAATATTTTAAAGGATTCCATGAGTGCCCCCTCCCCTCTCTTATAAAAGGGAACCTCCTCCATCACTTCATCACACCACATTGATAATTATTTCTCAATAAATCTACCAATTTCCAATCCCAAAATTATTATCCATGCCATATAGGTCCTGGTATTCAATAAATACCAACCCTAATGTCCCTAAAAGTAGATCCAAAGGAGGTTCACTTAAGAATAGGTAGTTATCTTTATCGACTCATTCAAGTTCATTTCATCTTCTACTTCATATTCAAATGATGTTTCCATAATAAAGTAAAAAAATATAGTGTCATATATATACTTAGTTGTTATTATGATTATGGTACAACCATATTTCTCCATTTATCCATCCTATTACAAACAAAAGTACTGTGCGTTCGTGAGTATGACTTACCATCTCCACACCATGGTGTAATTTTTTTCATCACCGCTTTATTTGGATGGGTATAATTATTGATATAATGGATATAAATAATAAATATGACAGGATATTTATTATGTATAATTAATATACCATCCAATTCTTTACCCCAACACCATTAATGGAATGATATCGTTTCTCATGCATACGTACGACCTACCATCTCCACGACACAGAAAAATTCATATCCCATGTTATCCATTCAATAATGATTTTATAAATGTATATAATGAATAAATATGAAATATATGGCATAAAAATTCTTCTGTAATAATATATATGTATACATATATGTAATTTACTTTCATCTATTCAGTATGATAAGAAAATAGAAACAACAATCATGCGTACATATGACCTACAATTTCTATGAACTGTGTATTCCATTTCATATATCTATCTATTATATATATTTATATACTGAATATATATGATATATAAATCATGTTTGAAATTATAAAATTAATTAAATCTTGATCTATGTAATAGTATCATGAATAATAAGTCAAAACATATACGATAAACAAAGAAGTTATTACCTGAAACGTTGCATTAACTTGGAATTGTTAATAAAAAGGTAATATAAAGCCATAAATGAATCATATATGATATCATAGATTTAAAAAAGTTTATATATAAGTTAATAAATTTCTTAAAAACATTATACATAAGTTTAAATCATGTTTGACTAAATGAAACATAAGGTAAGGGGTTTCTTGTCTCACTTTTAATTCTGTGAGATATATGCCTTATTTGCCACTTATTTTTGTTGTGTGGTGTATATAATTATCTTTAGAATTTTTATAACATGAATATACTTATTATAAATATAATATAAGTTTAATTAATTTTATTCATTCTTGGGGATTATTTTTTAATTTTTCAAAATGGTATGGGACATATTGGATTGTTTCAATATTATTTTCCTCAAGGATCTTTCAAAGAAATCATTTAAATTGTTCTCATCCATGTCCATGTTTCTTAAAAAAATTTCCCAAAATATTTTTACTATTAGTATAAAAATTTTTATATTAATTTTACTAATGTTCTACGTTTTATAAAATGGTGTGAAATAACTTTTTTTTTCATTTTCCAAATGAGGTAATTTATGAATTTTTCGACAAAAATACAGAAGGAATGTATTTTTAACTTATACAAGATGAGAATATTTTACCAGCATCATGATTTCTTGAAGTTTTGAAGCCTCAATTACATGTTTAAACAGTTATTTTCAAATAAAATGTTTTCTTTTATAAATATACAACTTTTAAATAACGATTTCAAAGTAAAAGGGTATTTTTATCAAGAAAACTCAAGATTTTATTAGAGTATTTTAATCTATGTCATCAAACCTATTGAATCCTATGCTTATTTGAGGTTGATCTCCTATGATAAAATTTACCATATATCATTGAATGGTTTATGATTCGGTTCGGTCTTAGATGTGCTATTTTGATACCATTCATGCTTTATAGTTCAAGTATTCACATTTCATGTGATAGTTTTTCAATATGAATGTTTATGTTTCTTTTGTTTCACCCAATTAATGAGTAATTAATTGGAATAGTAGTTGATGGGCATGGACCTCTATAGTTACTCTATGAATCGGTAGATCTCAAGAGAGAAACTTGATAAGGATTTCGCTGAGGTTATACTGATTTATTTTCAACTGTCTTGGTCGAGGCCTTGACATTATATTTTAGATGTCCAGCATTATTCATTCCATCATTGTGAGATAGTTATTGATTTCCATGTGATTAATCAATTAGTATAATATCCATGGTTATGTTTCTTAGATCATGTGATTATTTAAATGGAAAATTTTTCAGTTATTTACATTTCTATATTATTATTTATTCTATATTTACTCATAGCTTCCACTATAGTCTTACGTTTAATGAGCATTTGAGATCAACCCTTTATTTTGTTTAATTTTTCCTAGGATTTAAAGATGATTATTATGAAAGATTTTAAGGGTTAATATAGGAGAATAATGGAATTCTCAAAGGATTTTATATGTTATATTTTATGTTTTAAGTTTTTTTGTAAAGTTCATCTATGTAATCTGGCTTCCAATACTACTAAACCGATCAGTCCTTTGGGATTCAACACTTGTATCTATGCCAATGTAAAAATAAATTCACCGAATCTTGGATACTGGGGACAGGGTCTTTTCACTCCATCCCCACACATCATGTGTCACTTTATTTAGATCCTTATCCTCTTCTATGACTGAATGAGTCTCCCTTGGTTGCATGGTCCCATGACACACTGTCTCACCTATGATCTTGGGCACAAACCCTAGAGGACTTCAAATGAAATTTTTAGATATGTCCTATGTTTTAAAAATTTTCAGTGTTCAACCCCCATTTTCCACTATCCTCATGAAAACAATAATTTATTCTGTGTTTCAAACATAGTGAGTAGTTATCCTCCATTTTCAAGATTCCCCCATTTTGTTCCAAACCTTAGGATATTTGATTCATGCTCATAACTAAATTTGTTTGGGTAGAATTATATTCCCTTGGTGTCAACCCATTTGTGCACTAACACATGTTAGAAATTAATGTTAGTTACTTAGAGACTTCACTTCTCCAACCATAGCCCCTTTCCTCCTGAAGACTCTCGATGGTCAGTTAAAAAATGTAGACCCTGAGTCTTTAATTTTTTTTCCACTCTCATATAAATGATCAATCACATGGTCATCCCTTATTTATCACATTTAGAATGACTCATGTGATATTAGGGATTGGTCATTGGTTTCCTCATGAGTATAGTTGAAGTGCGATAATAAAATGAAGCAAATGAAACTTTTTCAAGAATGTGAGAATTTAAAACAAATCATTCAATGTTTTGGAGGTTCATCCACCTATTGGAGACTCACCTCTACAAATTACCCTAAGGATCAACCCTAGTGATTGAGTGTTTGAGTCCAACCAAACTATGTTGAGTATTATCTATAGTCCACTACCACCCATCAGGTTAGCTACCTATTCATCAACTTTAGAATAGACTTCATCCACCCTAATCTACATCGATTCCTATCTGGCCCAACATTAATCCCCCAAGGATGCTGCCTCCACTTCCTTAGCCTCATCTTCTGCCAACTGGTCCCCTAGATGTTCGATTATCTCAGCCGGGTAGTAGCGATGGACACTTTCTCCTACTCTAGCCCTTCTAAGTAAGAGATCTACTCCTCAGCCGCCAGAAGCATCTGGGAGCCCTCATAATTTTGATTTTATATGAAATATCAACCAATTTACCTTAGGAATGTTCGCACTCAATGAGTAAATATCAATCCAGTACATAAAGGATACTAGAATCCACCCACTAGTCCCTAGGCTAAATAGCCAATGGAAGAGAGATCCCAACACATTTGGAAAATCATCCATTGGGTTGTAGGTGATAAAGTTATGAACATTCCTCCATGCCTTTAAAAAAATGACTTGGTTATCCTAAACACCATTTGAACTAGAATCCTAAAACTCATTGGTAAATTCATGCTCATAAAGAGGAAAGAAATCCAATACATCCATGGATGGATTATCCAAGGGATTTTTCTCAAGCAGGATGAAATCAATTTCTAGAAGAAATAGAACCTCACCATTCCCCTCATCTGTATTAGAAATACCAACTACCTCCAATGGAACATTAGAAGAAAGATAAACCATTGTAGCCTCCTCAATCACTTCCATTGTTGAAATGATCTTTAAAACCTCTATTGAGTCCTAAGCTCCCATAGTCACCACTGATGGAGATTCTAGGGTATGCATGTCCAATGTAGCCTCCCCATAAACTCTATATTCTGGCACAATTATTTCCACATCCATTGAGGATCTATCTCCAATATTATCCTTCGATGGTTCCTCTTTGATAGGATTAGATACCAAATCCCCCTTAGCTAGAGCCATCAGGAACACCATATCTACCCCCTCCATTGAGAGAATGGTCTCAATAGTACATTTCGATGTAAGATATATGTTTTTTATAAGTTCTATGGGATTTGGGTATATTTTTGCAGGGAGAGAAGCATGTGTTGTAAACGCCTTGACTTCTGGTGCCGCCGACTTAGATGTCGATGCTAGTAGCCGATCCATTAGCATAGCTTAAACCTCCATTTAATCTTGAGTCAGTCAAGTGAAGGAAGTAAAAGTAGGATCTAAAAAAGATAAAATTGGAAAGGATTTCATGAATAGTATATCCTGACGAGGATCTTAAAAAGGTTCATGGGAAATTTCCCTAGAGAGGAAACTCCCCCAGCAGTCAACTCCTTAGTTATAGGAGCCACTTCAGCTGACAGTTGGCCTCATATGACCATAAATTCAGGGAGGGACCCTATAATCACCCATTTATGGTTTGGGACTCCCTTGAACTATGCCTAAGGTTCATCAAGATTCTCCCCTCTTCTGTTCTTGTCAATCCCTACAAAAGTACAAGAAGAGTTAAACAAAACCTTTTGGGGTTTGTTAGTTTCCAAAGCACATGGAACTAGGAGATTTACCTCATTTATGGTAGTCCCCCTTCTACAGGTGAATCGTAGTAGGAGTTTCTCCCCAAGGATTTGTATGATTCTCCTAGAAGAGGCACACAACCATATAATTCACCCGCTGAGAGATCTGAGGGAGAGGGAATAACTAATAGAACATTTAACCAGTTGGTCAAAGGACATGTAGTCACCTGATATTGTAGAAAATCCTCCATACCTATAATGTATTACATGGACTTATACCGATACATGTGAATTCCATCCCTGGTGTGACCTATCCTAATGAGGAATGTCCCCTCTCTATTGAGATGTCACCACATTGCATGGAGGGTGTTGGTCATTCTGAAGAACCCCCAACTCTCCCATGAGTCTAGAAATATCGCATTAGTAGTGATGTCTAGATGGTTCAATCACATCTATAGACCATGTAAAAATTTCCTTGGGACCTCCTAGAGGGTTATCCTTCCTCTATGAACACTATTCCAAGAGTGTTGAGCCTGATACCATTCCTCTCCCTATGCCCTTCACTTGTGTCGGGCTAGGGATTTCCTGCTTTGTAGCTACCACAACTCTTCCCACTAGGACAAAACTACCTCCATGGTATGCTCCAAATAACATTCATCCTATACCCCACATTTTTGGGACCACTATTTCATTGGTCTAAGTAGTTTGGTGCCTCAAAATATCCTTGGGATATGAACTCTCCCAACTTTGATCATATTTGTGGATGAGCCCCATATGCAACTATTGGTGGCATCAACTCATTCCACCCCTTTCCATCTCCACACATGAACATGCACCATATTTTCCTTAGGAGCATGTTTTTTCACTTGTAGAGAATATATGTGTATACCTTTAGGGATAACTGTTGATGGAATCAAAATTATATCGCAAACTGATGTGGGTTGTATGGCTCAAAGATCTCTTTGCAGTCAACCATCGCCACTAGTACCCCACCTCAAAAGGCCAGGAGGTATGACCACTAATTGATGGTCTCTATTCCATCATCAATCACTATACCTATGGTATATGGGAATGGTTGAAATATTAAGTGGTATACTAACCCAAACCTTTATAGTTCATCCATAGAGCCCGATTTGAGTGGAAAACTTTTGACAATTTTCAAAATCATTGGACATAAATTCAAACTAGGAGGGATATGGGGTTCGATTATTTGTATCCCCCCATATAAATAGTGACCAAACTATATATAAAGTAGATGGTCCCACATACACAGAGTAAATTCTTCCCTTGGATAATGTGGTGGATCACATTATATAGCTTTTCTAACATTGTACAACCAGGTTGACACACTACCCCATTACTAACATGGCTTCCCCGATGAAGGTTCTCAGACACACCACCATGGGCATATACCTCACTAGAATAATCCATATATATATAAGTATTGAAATAAAACATTCCATCCTTTCTATAGGGGCCACATGATTCACATTATATCCCCACAACTACCACTAGTTCACCTCTAAAATCCTCTAGTAGGAGTGGTCCTTACCCCACTGGAATACCCCAAGGAATGTCCAAAGACTCCCTGGTATCCTTTCCATTGGCTAATTTAGAAAATAACAAAACCACTTCTTGAATTAGATGTCTCTTATCCTCAAATTTTACTCATCCTCCCACTGAACCAAACTACACAACACCCTCTCAAGGGATGGAATATTCTTCGGGTCCCCAAAAATGTTCTTTGTGGGGAGGAATTCTTCATAAATAAATCCTTATATTGGGATCCCAAAAATCTAGTAAATATCCCTCAAGCTGGTTTCAACCTCTCTGTGGTGAAAATGGAATGTTTTGGTCCTTGGCATCCACTTTCTCAGTAGATCTGGCATGATATCTAGGTGGTGGTAGATGTGGAACTACAAGAAACACGATGCCTCATAAAGTGATACCCTCTCTAGATTTTCCTCAAACAGACTGCATGATCATAAGACCCAATAAACCCAGGCCCATTACTCTATAAATTATCCACCTTTGTACAGGTACCATCCATTTGTCCATCCCTTGAGTGGGTCCCCCAAACCATCCTTGAGAATCATCTCGTACTACAAGGGGAATGTCTCCACCTCCAACAAATCCCCATTAATGTTGTTGACATGGTTACAGAGAGTTTTATCATTTATAGACACATGATCCTCTATGATGATTCCTCAAGAATCACTGTGCTATAGGTATGTTTATGGTGAGCTCCTGAACCAGTAGGAAAGCTTGTCTATATTCACATTAGGGATGGATATGTCATCCCTCATCCCAAATCCATAAAGCGGAAACCAATTGAAAATAGGGCATTCCTACTGATCCTCCATTAGTAGTTTAGTGAGTGATTCATGGTTTAAATCACTCTATATTCTCCCCCAATCATTATTTTCCCATCCATCTATTCCTAATGAGTAGCATCCGCATGGGAACCTTTAATGACAATTTTTTTAGATAATTGGGGGATTTTATATGAATAGTTTGTGAAGCTCTACTTGTGAAGGTTGGGTTCACGGATGTCATCTAATAAAGGTTGGTTTAACATAGTAGTGTTCATGGACCAGTATTGGTGGAAATATGTTCGTGATGTTTTTGAGGTTTGTGATCATTGGGGATTGAAATCGCAAAGCACTCATGAAGGGTTTGATCTTCATGAATAGAGTGTTCAAGATTTTATTTTTTTAAAATGATCATGTAACCCATAAGGTTCCCCTATTCTATTTATAAGTGTGTGACTAAATGGGATTTTTGAATGACATTTTCAAAGGGGATTCATGAATGGGAGAATATTCCATGTTTTTAGTAGTTTTCCATCAGAATCTGACCCTCCTTTACCATTGGATCCAATTTTGAGTGGGGAATTTATTGATCTCTAAATAAATATTGTATGAGAGTGGTCAACGAAGGAATGGATGGTTCAGAGTGAATCGGGGGTAAAATAAAAAATATATCTAAGGGGATATATTCATGAAGGTCCCATCCATTGTGAACGATTGTGACTCATAGAGGTCTCATCTATGTAGAGGGTTAAAGGTAACCTCTGTGCAGTGTCATTTGGGTTAATAAAGCCTCATCCATTTTAGAAGGTCATAAATATTCTTAAAAGATTATAGACATTGTGAAAGCAACAACACCACATCTAATAGTCCTATAAATACCCCCTTAATTCTAAATTTCATGGGGGAGACAACCTTTAAACATCTGATAAATGATCTGAGTTTGCAATACTCTTAATCTCTATGAGTGAAATAGGAGATGAATCTCCCAAGGTATACATACTTAAAAAAATTGGATCCCATGGTTTATTAAGAACCTCATCTTATAGTGGAGATTACTTTTATGAAGTTAATTTACATCATGGAAGAACAAAGTCCTTTGTGGAATCTGGGGTTTCATGAGGCACCTATCCTTCCCAAAACCAACCCCATGGGACCAATACTTTACCTTGAGGTAGGGTCACTCTATTTTACAAAGCATACTCCTTCACCAGAACCATGACCTTTGTGAAGCCCCAAACTTCTCGAAGAACCTTCTTTGGGCCTCTCTATGGTAACTCATTTCAATTGACCCCCTTTCATGAATGTTGAGTTCCCAGGGCCCCATTCCAAATTAAGATCGGTTTAGCTACACTGTGAGTCTCTGTGTCACTAGTGCCACCCACTCTTATGTCTCCCCACATCACTCCAAGTGTTGTTTGGGACTCTATCTTAGATGTTTATTCTGTGAATGGGTACCCTAATTCATATTGTTTTTAAGCATAGACACACTAAAATCGGGACTTCATATGGACACTCCTCTACCGCAGTGATGATGTTATGTTCTTCCCAGAGGCACATGAGCAGTGGCCAGGTAATCCATACAGATGAAATCCTTAAGGGAAACTATGAAACTATCTTGGTTTAGGGTCCTTATACCAGATATTTCTCTCTCCTTAACACAGTACCCCTTGAAAAAGAGACTTCCCACATACAATCTATATGATGTAAAATTTCATATGTTCACATCTTAGTCACATGACATTGAACTACATAACAAATTCCTCAGAAAAAGATGTAAAACTATAGTCTTACCCTATGAGATGAGCACATGATTCCCTGTGTTTGAATCACATGAGAAGACCCCACATCTCCTACCCTGTGTAATAAAAATAGGATGCCCCATTTACAATCATCAAGGGATGCCACATTCTCCCCCACCATGGGATGAAACTCCACCCTCGGGGATGAAAGTCCCACATATGGGTAACTTCCATGTGTAAGACCGACATCATACTTCCTCACAAGGGAACGAGACACCTGTAATAGGTATCTTACACGTATAAGCCCCAAATTTTCCTCATTTCTTGACACGATCATCCCCACCACATGATGCTAAGCTGTATGGACCGGTCTTTTCACACGACCTTAAACTGTTGCATCACACTACATGTGTTTTGATCCCTATTACCTAAATAGGTTATGAAGGAGACTTCCCTGAGTTTCAATACCGACATCATCCCATGTTTGAAAACAACTCTCCTAGGGACAGAACCTAACAATCTGTCTTAATTGAATATTTGGATTCGTCTCTACTAGTCATTAAACACATGCTCAATCCGTCTTAATAGGTCATTCTGATCCATCATCCCAGTGTGAAATCTTCCCTCATAGGGACATACTATAATGATTAGTATCAATTAGACGTTTTGATTTGTATCCACAATATGTTAAACTCATTCCTAGATCTATCTTAATAAAATGTTCTGATCTATCTCCATAATATGTTAAACTCATGACTCAATCCATCTCAATCCGACATTCTGATTTATTCCTGAAAAAACATTAAAAATTGGCCCAACTTGTCCTTATAAGTCTCTAAACCAACACACAACCTATCTATACAATACTTTAACTCTATTCCCATATCCCCAAGACATTAAACTCATGGACTGATCTAGAATCCCTACCCCATGAAATAAACATGGTATTCATGATGAAAAATCCTTGGAAGTTTTATGCCCCTAGCATTAATTACCTCATGATCCACACAATATGCCTTGGGTTCCACACCTAAGATGCCTCACATGAGATGACCTACAAAAGAAGAAGAATTTATAGGTTCCTAATGTACCTAATTTCCAGACACACCCGTATGTACCCAACATGACTACTCACCCTAACCGAAGGTTTCTACCCTTTCAGGACGAAAATAGTATAATTAACAGGAATACACATTGAGAAGGCACTAATAATGAGTTCCATGAACACTACTTAATCAATAAGGGAGACCCAGACTAGGCAAAGAACTCCAAGGATGAATCAATGGGAGGAGGAACCAATATCCGATCATCCAATTTTGACCAAGGAGTAAAAATCACCGATGAAAGTGATGAATGTTGCCCACCATTGAAATGTGGGAATGCGGGACAACATATTCAACCCATGACAAGCTAGCAGCCCCAATGAAGGCATCAGAAACATATACAATGCAATAATATATAAAAATACAATAAAACATTTACAAACTAAATCATAAAAAAATATAAATAACCCAAATAATTATAAAATATAAAATACCAAAAATATAAATCATAAAATAAAAAAATTAAAAACAAAATTCAATAAAATATTATATAATTTTAGACTAAACAATACAACTCATCAACTAAAATTTATTAAAACGAATAACAAAATTACAATAAATATTAATTCAACAAAATAAATAAAACATTAAATTTAATTGAAAATAGAAGCTATTAGAATAATATTTTAAGTTGAAAATTACTAATAAATTGATAAATAATATAATATATATTTCAGTAATATATATATATATAAATACTTTATTAATTATAATACAAAGATATATTATTAATATATTGATTATAATGTAATAATATATTAATATATAAATTACAATGAAATAATATTTTATTTACAATGTAATTATATATATATATACTATACAATGCAATAATTTAAAATGGAAGTTACTTATAAACAAAAAAATTAATAATTAATATTTAAATTAAATTTTACTTTTAATTTCAATATTCTTTAAAAAAAATAATTTTTTATCAGCTATCAAATTAAATTATTTCATCAAATGTTTTTATTAAATTAAAATAGTTAAAAAACATTTAATATAGATATCATAAAATATTAACTTATTATCAACTTACTGATTAATATAAATTCATTATAGTGAAATAATATTTTAATTTTAAAATTACTAATAAATTGAAAAATAATATATTTTATAAAATGATATATATATATATATATAAAATATATTAATTACAATGAAATGGAATACTAATATATTAATTAAAAATAAATAACATTTTATTTAGAATGTAATAATATATTAATATATATACATATGTTTTTTATTCAATGAAATAATATATACACAAACACACACAATGAAATAATTAACAAATGGAAGTCACATATGAATAAAAAAATTACTAATTAATATTTAAATTCAAATTCAAATTCAATTTTCTTAATAAAAAATATTTAATATAATATCAACTATTAAATTGAATTATTTAATCTAATGTTTTTATCAATTTAAATTAATTACATAACTATTAATTTAGCTAATTTAAAATGTTAAATTACTATTAAAAAACAAATTAATATATATTTTACCAATGTAATAATATATATATTACAAAATTACTAATTAATTAAGAAATATTATTTTTTCTAAAAATTCAATAATATATATTAATTATAATACAATGATATATTAATAACATATCATTCGATTATTTTGCTTATTAAATTATAATGCAATAATATACTAGTAAATAAATAAATTAATATATTACTCTATATTACTATGTTAATTAAAATTGAGTGATATATTAATATATATATATATATATATATATAGTTGGTACAACCTCAAGTGCAACACACATGTTACAAGAAAATTCACAAATAAATGCAGCCTAAGGTCTCAACCCTACGACCATGCCCCAAACCCCCACCTAACCATACCACCCAAGCCAACTATAGGGTTTATATATTAATATATATTTATATTATATAGTTACATAAATATATTAGTTACAAAATCAATAATTAATTTAGTATTATATTTCATAAAATTGAAATATATGCTATTATATGTACACACGATATTGTATGAAAATATTTTCGAAGTACCAAAACTATAAAAACCACAACTCTAATATTGTATGCAATTATATTATATGAAAATGCCAAAACTATATTGTAATTTAATAAAATACCTCAAATTAATTGTAATTAATGCAATTAATTCCACTAATTAAAATAACTGGCTTTAGAGTTTCAAAGATGGGAGCACCACGAATGGGTCTTAATTGGCCATTTTGTCACAACTAAATTAGAATTAATTCAATTAATCCAAATAAGTAAAATACATCACTTGGGAGTTTCAAGGATGGGATTTCCACAAATGGGGATTTTTGAACTCGTTAGAAATATGGGTGTCATGGAAGACCCATAACCTTCACAGGAATCTTTGTGACTATAAGCTTCGTGGAATATGGTGAGCCATACAGAAGACCCATATATGTTTTTTGGTGTTATTTTTGCAGTTTTCTTGTAGTGTTGTGTGCCGCACTTTCGGTTGTACTAAATATTATATATATCACTTAAAACGATATACTAAAATATAAATATAAATATATTAGTATAAATAAGTTATATTTTATTAAATATTAATTATATAAGACTAAATATGCATTTACACCTAATATTTAAGATATTTAGTAAAAATGATTTATAAAATAATGATAAATTAATTTTAATGAATAATTTATTAATTATTATTGAGTAATAATCATTTAATAGTAATTGGAAATAAAAATTGAATAAATTAATGAATGATCCAAGATAAGTTGAAAACATGGACTGAAACTTCAAATGATCATAATTTCTTATCTGAATGTCTGTTTGGGTTCTACCATATATCAAATCAATGTTTTCAAAAATATATATTATGTGATTATTGAGGTGATTATGGTTAGTATTTTTTTGAGGTCAAAAGGCCCAAAAGACCTCCAAAATTGATTTTTTTTGTTGGGGTACCCCAATTGTTTTAAGATCTAATGCAATTTGAGCCTAATTTAAGGGGGGCATCGTGTTTTTTATTTTTGGAGACTGGATTCATTTCTAGGTATTAATTTAATGGGGGATATTATAGAGTTTAAAATTTTCTATTTATCATATTGTAGTTCTATTTATAATTAAATATATGCATATTTTCATATATTTACATATAATAAATCTATTGTAAAAATAAATATTTAATCATATTTACATAAAAATGTATTTTTAAATATAAAAACCTTAGGGAAATAAATACTTATTAATCCATATTATTTAAAATTAAATACTATCCATTTTATTTACCATATAAATATGAATTAATATATATAGACATGCCCATACAATTAATTTTTGAATATTAATTTGTACGTGTTAATAAAAAATATATATTTATGTGTATATTCTAATATATGTTGACATTTACATATTTGTAATCATTTTTTCATATATGTGATAAATATAAATTTGTACATGTGTGTGTAAATATGTGTGTGTGAATATTGTGTAAATACGTCGTATATAAATGTATTGTTATAAATATTTCATTGTCATTAAATATAGTATATAAAAATATTTTCAATAAATATTTATAAATATATTATAAAGAATGTATATCTAAATATACAATTATATGTAAATATGTATAAATATATATGAAAATATATGGACATATAAATATATAGGTAAAAATGTAAAAAAATTATATATATATATATTGAAATTTTTTTTTAAAAAATTTATATAAATGTGTAAAATTATATGAATAAATATATAAATAAAATTGAATTGTATATATATATATATCATAAAATATTTAAAAAATCTTAATGGTGTAGTCGTAAATGTGTTACATGAGCAAGAAAAGTTGTCTGAGGTTCGAATACAGGCGCGAGTAAGGTTGAATGAGGCATAAAAAATGTTGATAAATGGGGTGAAAATCACTGATAAAGGGTGGTGAGATCGAGCAACTGTAGGGTGGGTACAAAATACATTTTTTTCATTGTCATTGAGTCACATGGGCCACTACGAATGTGGAAACCCCTTCCCAGTTATCTCTTTTCAGCTACATCATGCTAGAAGACCTTCAAAAATATGTTACCACATCATGTTATATAGACACCAAGTTGATATCTCCAGTTAATGTAGTCAAAATTAAAATTATCCATCCATTAATATTGAGAATTAAATCTTCATTGATGATGGGAGAAAATCCCAATTAATATCGAGATAAATCTCTATATTATTTTTTTGACAAAAATAAGATGATATATTAATCACAGACCTTAGCAGTCACAAATTTATACAACCGTGGTGGAAAATGATCAAGCCAGAGTTGATTCATGCCAGAAAGGCCAAAAGAAGCTAGATAATGGGCTACTTCATTTCCTTCCCCTTTTGATGAAAGAAAAGGAGTAGGTTGTGAAGATCTGACTGAGAGACTGGATTTTTCTAATGAGTAATCCAAAATATTGGAGGCCACCATCATTAGAACTGATATCATTGATTATGGTGAGATAATCTGATTCTATGTAAATAGATTCCCATCCAAAATCTTTTGAAAAATTCAGCCTGACAAGCACAACAAAGGAATCAACAACAACAGGCTCCTAGAGATCCTTGTTTGACTCATGTTTGGCAGCGATAATTTGGCCATGATAGTCCTCATCCAAAAGTCCAATTCCAAAAAATCCATCCTTATAGAGAGACACATCTACATTAATTTTGAGGATCCCTACTGGGGGAGGGAACCAACGTGAAACAACTATGTGAGTGCCAAAGACCCCTTGCTGATAAGAGTCTCAATTCCACCACTCAATCCAAGAGGTAGCCCATTCAATCCAGAACCCAGAAGGCTTTGCTGTGTGATTAAATTCAAAGTCATTTCGTCAAAACCAAATGATCCAGGACATGATGCAAATTGAGGAAATTTTATTAGCTGTGAATGAAGAATACCACAACATCAACAGTGCTGGATGATCCTGAACCATATCTAATAAAATATCCGTAACAAAGCCCCAAGTAATCTAGATCTCCTCCACCACCAGGCACTAGTTGATCGCATGTAGAGGTGATTCCAGAACACCCGATTAAAGGGGACACTGCATGTCATTTTTAATGTGGAAGAAAGTGAGGAAGTACATGGTGGGAAGAATACCAGTGAACACCTACCACCATAAATAGTGTATTTTTTTGGGGGACTTTGAGATGCCAAAGTTTTTTCCATATCCCCTACCTCTCCTTAAACTGAGCATCAAGAGTGAGCCTATATCCTGAATTCACTGTATAGGATCCATAAATGTCATTTTTCCAAAAGAAGTAGTTGTTCCCCATATCCATCAAAAAGGGGATGATAAGAATTATCCTGTTGTCCCTTTTTTTGAAACATGAATTGATTTTATCCATACACCATCCAATCCCATGATCTTCATCCAAGAAATGAACAATGGAATACTCATATCCAGGAAAGGATAGGTTAGTATCCCGTATACCATCATTTTCAATCAACTAGGGGTCAGTCCAGATGTTAAATTTTGTACCATCTCCAATCCTCCAACCCAACCCTTTATAATGTAAATTTCTTGATCCCCAAATACATCTCCATAGAAATCTGTGGTGAGGGCCAAGAGAGGAGTTCTAGAAGTCTAAGTGGGGGAAGTATTTTGAATAGAGGAGCTGTGTATAAAGAGAATATAGATGAATCATGAGGTGCCAACCTTGTTTGGATAAAAGTGCATTATTAAAGTGATGAAGGTCCTGAAATGCCATTATGTTGCCTGTTTTAGGGGTAAAGAGTGACTTCCAAGTAATCCATTGTATTTTGATTTTTCTATTATTATGACCCCACCAGAAATTAGCAATTTGGGAGTGAAGATGGTCAAAAATCGCACTTGGAAGCTTAAACAGAGACATGATATAGCTGGGTATAGACTAAAGGGAGGGCTTGATGAGAGTTTCCTTACCCACTTTAGAAATTATTTTCTGGGTCAAACCTTGGATTTTTTTCTCAATTCTATCCACCATAGATGAGAAAATTTATTTTTTTGATCTGATGAATAATGTGGGAATCCCAAGGTATTTGTTGTGCTTATTGGACATTTGAATACTTGTAGTGAGACAAAGCTCTGCTCGCTTCGTCAGTGGGACCCCAATACTGAAATAGATTTATTAATTTCCCTAATTGATCATCTGTCCAGAGGCCCTCTCATAATAGTTGATAACATGGCAGATAACAAGGCATTCATTATGAGTAGCTCTAGAGAAAAGTAGAAAAGTTTCTACAAAGAAAATATGCGAAACATGTGGGATGACCTGGACACCCTTTTCCCCACGAATTTAATTAGAGGAATCTTCCAAGGGAATGAGGTTAGAAAAAACATCAGTCACCAAGATAAAGAGAAAGTGGGAGTGGGGATCTCCCTAGAGGAGGCCTCGGGTGGGTCAGAAGCCTTGGGTGAGTCCACCATTGACATTAATCCAAAAAGACACAGACAAAACATAGTGCATGATCATATCTATCTATTTTTAATAGAAACCCATTTTTTCATAAAGAACCAAAGAAAGTGCCATTCCACTCTATCGTAATCCTTGGTCATTTCTAGTTTCTAGGGAATAGTACATCTTTTCATAGCAGATCATGTTCTCATAGAATGAAATACTTCACAGCCCCAATGGTATTGTATTTGATAAGCCTCTTTTCTAAAAAGGCACTTTGATTTTCAGAGATAATGGAAGGTAACCATGTGCACAAACTATTGACCAAAATCTTTGAGAAGATCTTGCAAGAGACATTTCAAAGAATGATTGGCCTAAAGTTCGAATCCAAGAGTGGTTTCTTAATCTTTGGGATTAGGGTATGAATTTTCTCACTAACAGAGAGGAGGTTGATTTCCCCTGTCCAAATACCTTTCATAATAGCATAAAAATCAGGGCCAAGAATGTGCCATAATTTCTTGAAGAAAAAATCATAGAAGCCATTAAGACCCAAGGATTTTGTGGAATGGATATGTTTAAGAGCCTGAATAATCTCATCATCTGAAAAGTTAGTTGTGAGATAACGATTCATCTCATCGGGGATCACATGTTTGATGTAAGAATAAACATCAGAAGAAATGGTGGAATATCCTACAGTATAGAGTTTCTAAAAATAATACAAAATAATGTCATGTATGCCTTCAATATGGAACACAGTTCCATCATCAGGGTGAGAAAGGCACAAAATATTGTTTTTGCGATGCCTAGTAGAGGCCTTCGGATGAAAGTATCAGGTGTTTGCATCCCCTTCTTTAATGTGGGTTTCATGCATGTGCATTTCCCAAAAGCTTTACTTAATGAGAAGAGCCCCATCCAGTTCAGTTTGGATTGCACCAATTCTGGAGAGAATACCATCAGTTGGGGATCAGGCCAGTAGGGAATTAAGCTGTATCTCTAATGAGTCACAATTTTTGTCGGGTTGATGATTTTTTTTATTGCACCATAACCTCAGATTAATAGCCACCTTTTAGAGGTTAAAACCAATTTCTGCATTTCCACCCTTCCAATATGATTAGATAAATTCTTCACACTCATGATATTTAACCCCAAAGATTTCAAAACTAAAGAGTTTCCCATATTTTGGTTTATAACCACTATGATAGTAGTCGATAACAATAGGGAAGTGTTCTGAAAAATTTGGCACCAGGTGAGTGATATAAAACATTTTGAAAATTATGGTCCATTCCATCGATCCTAGAAACCTATCCAGATGCTCTGCTATGCACGCACATTCTGTGTTCCCCTAAAACCAGGGGAAGAGACTACTTGTATAGCCCATATCATCCAAATCCACCCTATAAATCACATCCTTGAATCCTGACATCGAGGAAAAGGACCGACATTCCCCTCTATGTTTTTCATTTTTTTAAAAGATATCATTGAAATCACTGCCAAAGAGGGTAGGGCTAGGTATTCCTCATCGTAGTGAACAGAAAATGTCCCAAGATTTATATTTATCATTTTGTGATGACCATCTGTTGAAGCCCACAAAAGTCTATAGTGGAGAGAGGTCATCATGGATGGATTCATCAACATGATTTGAAGAGTATGAGGTGATTTTGATGTTGATAGAATCCTTATAAAGGAGACACAGTCCCCCTAAGTGGCCTTTGAGGGGGAATGAGAAGCAGCCCTGAAGGACACATTTGAACACAATACCTGTGTTTTCCTTGTTTTCCAATATGGTTTCTTACAAAAAAACCATATTAGGGTGACTTTGTGCACAATGGAGTTGGATAATCCGAACTATTCGTGGGCTTCCAAGCCCCTGAAAATTCCAATAAAGGATTTTCATTGCTCTAGGCGGGGCTAGGACATACCCGCCTCCACCTCTGTAGCATCAAAGAATTGTTCATAACCCACCACGTTCAACTGTTTTGGAAGGCTTTTAGTCAGATTACAAGCCTCCAATCACTATTTATGGCCCCCGATCTTCACACTAATAGGATCACCACCCTTATCTCCATGATTCATTCTTTTCCACATACACTGGTTTAGTGGACCTTGTGATGTTATCCTGATCATATTAGTTTCGTACTAGGATGTGGTACCTGGAGAAATAGAATCTAGACTAGGAGAAGGCTCTGGTGGTTCGATAAAAAGTTACTTTAGCTCAAAAACTAGGTCCAGTGGTCCCTTAAATTTTGAGATCGGTCCAAATTGTGGTAAGACAATATCTTTCATAGAAGCAGGAACCCATCTTGAGATGACAAATGGGTCCATACTCTGACTCCCAAACTGTTCCCCAATTTGGACCATCACCACTGTGGCATATAATCCCTCTTTCTTCTCACTGATCTATGAGATTACCCTTAGAAAAATATGGTGATCTGAGTATGATGACATTATTGTGTTCTGGTTCAGCCTCTTTAGAGAAATCATTCGCAAGTTGGTCTTGATCCTTTTGGTTTTCCACTTTAAAATTAAACATGGGTCCTGTAGTTTTTGCAAAAATCCATGGGCTATATTGCAGAATGATGTTTCCTTTTTCATTCTCCTTTCTTGAGTAAAAAATATCTCTATGTGTCCAATAAACCAATAGTAAAAATAGAAAATTAGAATATTTTCAAAATCAAAAGATATCCAGGAATTAGAATCTTCAATTGATAAGAACATACCCCTCATTAGTGGCTCTGTGATATCGAACAAGTCTATGATCCTCACCATGGGTCCCTAGTGAATTGGATCAGAATTATCCCAATCCACAAAATGACCAATTCATTCTCCAATTTCCTGCATAACAAAAACGGTTTTACTATGGAATGAGATTCCTTTGATTAATATCTAGAAAGGTGAGAAATTAAGGTTAATTTTTTAAATATCATCCATAATTTTATATTAATATATGAGAATGAGCTGTTTATCAAATGGCTATGGCCTACCTTTGATAACCTTTACTTTATCCCTATCATTAAAAAATTTGAATACATGAAATCCCTCTCCCACTTCCAGTATGGAAATGCCATCCTCCAATTGCCATAAATTTTTCAGAGTGTTTTTAAGGACCCCCTAATTGAATGAATGTTTTGCTAACAATTTCCCAACCACCAGGAGCGACATGCAATGTGATAGAAAGGAGTCTTTATTTTTCGGGTGGAAATCGAAACTTTTAATTTATCAGTCAATGAAATATTATTCCACAAATTTACCAGGTCTGATTCCATGTCAAAAAGAACACAGTTCTTTTTTTATGTACTTATGGGGAGAAAAACATCAGCTACTAAGAATATCCCTTCATGAGCACATCACTTTTTCTTAAAAAACTACCCTTCTCGACTAACACTTCCCAGCACGAACCAAAAAAACCCTCTGTGTGAACTGAGAACCATGTGCTAACAAAAATCCCCACTCGCAAACAAGGCTCCACAGTGTGAGACAAATTCCCTGAACAAACCAAAATACATACCATCCAAGAAAAGGCTGACTACATTAAAATAACTCCCCTACATAAACTAGAATCACCCTTCACAAACCAACTCTACATGACCCCTTCTTCGCAAATCAGCATCTTTGCGAACCGAATCCTTCGTGATCCTTACCCTTTGCGATGCAAAATTTTCCCACCGCGAACCACACTATATACCCTTCATGAAACACACCCTTCATGAGAATAACCTTGTGAGAAGAAACCTTAATAGACATTCTTCCATGATCCAAAAACTTCATGAGAAAAACCTTCGCGAACCACACCCATTATAAACCAAAACCTTCACAAAACACCCATTCATGTACCGCCCCCTTCGCAAAACATAACCTTCACAACCACACCCTAATCCACTCCTTTTCTATAAAACATAGAAGAGGCGTGTGAAACAAATTTTCATGAAAATGTTTGTGAATGCACAATAGATCTAATGATGAACCACATCCGACGACTCACACCAGATCTTCCAAGGAATAGTAGATCTAAATAAGGAATAGATATGAAATGAAACACCAAAGAAAGCGTGGATCTAAAGGACATAAATATATGAAGAATTATGATCCACCATTTGGGAACAAATGATCCCAATTCAACAAAAATCACAGGTCTGGAAATGAGAGGACCATCACCGCTACTACAGGTCTCTAGAGAATCACTACTGAGAACCAGAGTCAAGAGGACCGTTGCTGCCACTGCAACCTCACCAAAGCATAGAAAAACCCTAGTACCACCTAGGATGGTAAAACTCTCCATAGAGATAGAGACTGGAACTCCATTAAATTTTTTATCTCTCCTAAATAAATGTGGTGAATCTTAACAATATCCACTTTCAACACATCAACGAAAGGAAAACATCCAACAAACTCAGTTAGAAAGAAAATACGTTAGTGTTACACTATCCATCATCATTTTCCGAAAATAAAATGACACCCATTTAAAATTATGAAAAAAACTATCATCTCCCCCTGTAAAAAGAAATCCAAACTCTGAAGTATTCATCACACCAACACATGCACCATCCTGTGGAAAACAAACTAGAACTAGAAACATCTAGCTCCCCAAAAACAATGATCTAAAAATATGGTAGTTGGTATAATTCAATAAAACCATATGACTATAATTGGAATCCATAATCAACATGGTAAATTGAAATCATGAACTGACACCTTTGATACCATATGTTTGGAAAGACAACAAGTGACAAATGTGAAAACAACAGAAAAGTGAACACATAGTCTAAATGAATTATTTATCTTCAAAAAAACTTAAAAAACTAAAGGGTATGTGCAGAGAACAAATATATGTGTGTAGATAAATAAATATTGACATAATAAATTTTAATGTGGAAAATCCAAAAGGGAAAGACCACCTACCTAGACTGAAAAGTGGGATACATTAATAATCAAGAGTACAAAGCATAGAATCCAAAAGTGGATCAAAGGTGGAAAGAAGATACAGTATGAAGCTATCCTAAAACAAATAATTCAGATTCATAAAGAAAATCAAATAGATTTAACTAGGTAAAGTAGGTTTTTGCTGTCTGAATAAAAGGTGTAGGTGAAAAAGAACCAGGATTGGATCAAAAACCACTGTAGATGAAATCTGACCATACCTGGAGACTTTTGCTGGTTGTAAATATGAAAACTACTATATATAACCTTAACTGCATTGCGATGAAGATCGTGAGGAGATCCATATGTATGTGGTGGACAGATTGATGCACGTTTCAATCCCTAATAAGGACATTGTCTCCATTGTCATTGAGTCACACAAGTTTCCATAAACATGGAATCCCCTTCCCCGTTCACTGCTATCGGCTGCATCGTGTTGGAAAACCTATGAAAATATGTTACCACATCCTCTTATATAGATACCAAGTCCTTATCTCCAATTAATGCAGTCAAAATTTATTTTTATGCACAAATATTTGGTCGATGCACATCTGGTTTAGTTTTGCAGTCTTTTTTAAGGGATATGATTTCTTTCCACTACGCGTTCTCTTGGTTTTCGTTTGCACATTCACCGCTTACCATCTTTCCCAACAAGGTGGTGGGCTCAAAAAGCTACAGGGTGGGTTCACTGGGCACATAGTTCTTATAAAATGTGGTGGGAGAAATGATAAAAGGGGATGGGTTGGATGATTTTTTCAAAATATGTTTTTGAATTTTATCTATGCTTTATTTTTGGCACTGATAGGTGACCTTTATCAGTTCTTTTTTAACACTGATAAAGGGCATGAATTTTTTAGGGTTCTTTGTCCATCAACATTATTTTCACATAGAATAACTATTTTGAGTGCTGATAAAAGCATATTTTGAAGTAGTAACTGTCTCCTTGAGCTTATGTTTTTGGGGAGATCCTGGTTCAGTGAGAACATTTCCTCTTGATAATTTCGTTGGCTCTGTTGTGCTTCTATTTTCATTCACATTCCTTGAATTATTTTTTCTTAGATTGTAATGTATGTGGTGATCAATCCCTGTTCATATAGTCCAATTGGCGGAAGAACTTAAATCCTCTTGTTCATTCACTATTTTCAATTATGTTTTCATTGACTTGTATGATGAATGTTCTCTTTGCATTAGACTTTATTGAATTAATTAAAATCTATTTTGAATTTAATTGTTGATATTAAAGAACTACAATATAATATGAAACGTACAATTTTAACCTTTATCAATGATAAAAAAATCACTGATAATGGGGGAATTATTTTCATCACTGTCTAAAAATCCTAATAGTGGTAACCTTAATCAGTTCTAAGAAACAATGAAAAATGAGAACCCCTTTCAATTCTTTTTTAGAACTAATAAGGGACCCCTTTATTAGCAATTTTCTTAACACTAATAAACTTTTTCTCTTCATTAGTTCAATTTTTTTTATAATTTATAAAAGGTGTCCCTCATAGAAAAATTAAAAATTATAATAAATCATACTTTAGTATATAAATATATTTATATTTATATAGATATAATATATTTTATTAAATATGATTTATATAATACTAAATATTTATTCACACTTAATATATATATTATTTAGTGAAAAAATAGTTTATAAAGTAAGAAAAAATTAATATTAATTAAAAATATACATTTAATAATATTTTAGAGATAAAAAAATATAAATTACTTAATTAATATCTTTATATAAGTTGAAAACAAGACTTCAACTTCAACCAACCATAACTTTTTATCTGAGTGTCTTTTTGGATTCACAAGATGTGAAATCAAATCTTTCAAAGAGACCTATGACTTATTATTTTTCGTAAACCCCTGTTACTATTTTTTTGAGATCAAAAGACTCAAAAGTTCTCTAAAACTAAGTTTTTAGTTGGGTCACCCTGATTTTTGATTATTTGATGGAATTTCAGGTTCGTTTAAGAGAGAATTCTTATATTTTTTCAGTGGAGACTGAATTTATTATTTGGGATTACATATATAAATATATTATACTTTTGAAATTTTATCATTCTTCATATTGGAGTGTTATTTATAATGAAATATATATACATATATGCATATTAGAATCTATTTACATATAAAATTTAATTTTAAAATAAACATTTAAACATATTTATAGGTAAAATACATTTTCAAACATATAGACAACATGAAAATAATTTTGATCCATTTTATTTTAAAAAAATCTAACAATTTTAATTACCTTATAAAAATTCATGAGTATATATATATATATATATATATATACCTTAAAAAATATATAATGTATATATGTAAATATAAGTGTGTGTATGAATAAATGAATATATATTTATGTATATATTCTAATAATTTATGAAATTAAATATTAATATATATATATATATATATATTAAAACAAGTGTATACTGCAAAAAACAAATATATACATATATATTAAATATGTCAATATATGAAAAGTAAAATCCTATATGCTAGTGGAATGTGTACTTTTTGTAAAAATACATACATGTATTTATCTTTATAGATTGAAAAATATATATACATTATATATATAGACACACACATGAACACACACACAATCTCTCCTTCACACACACACAAACAAAAACACACACAAATAAATGTATTTAAAAAATATACATTATATATATATCAAGATGGATCAACAAAGGATTTGGAGACTCAAATCCATGACCTAAATATTATTTGATAAAAGAAAATGTACAATGAAACACACTGAGAGATGTAACAAAATACAAGTACCCAAGGATAAACACAACCAATGACCACATAAAACAGATGTATAAAATCATTTCATAGTCTGTGATCATAGGTGCTTTAGGGTATCATCATTTCCTCCAATAATTGGAAATCAAATTTAAATTTCCCTAAAGGCCAACTGATATTGGGCCTAATACCCATAATGCCTTGTTATTTACTATTTCATAGAAACCAACACTAAGTTTATCCATGGGGACCAACCATTCTGAAATCAATTCTAGTTTATTCCCCTTGTCTCAGGCCATTCTTGTAGTCCATTCTAGTGCTTGAGGTTTTTAGCAACATGAATTACATGTCCCAAGGTTGCTTCTAACATTCACCCGAGGTCATAGTCATCTAGTTGAGCATTGCTGTGATCAATGCCGCATCTTGAGATCATCACCAATCCATGTCCCAAGGTATTCTCTTACGCACCATGTCCATTAGTTAAAACCATCCTCCATTACTGAGTAAGGTATTTTCATGGCCATCACCAATCATCGCCTCACATTCCTCCAAACTAGTCTATCACTAGCCTCATGCCCTTCACTGTTGCTGGGGTCCTATACCCCTAGAGGCTTATAACTGTCTTCTAAGATCACTGAATAGTAAAACCCTAAAGGTTTCATCTTTGGCTTCATAGTCATCTCCCCACAACTAACGATATCTTTCATAGAGGGAAAATGTTGGCAGTTTTTCCCCTTGGACGACACCTCCCCCTCCTTTGTCAAAGGTGGATCACAATGGTAGGTAGTGGGCAGCCAAAACCCCCCAAAATAGTAGTGGATAAGATTAAAAGTGGGGAGAGGTAGCCTATGAATGGAGATCCTCCTCTGTGTTTATAGCATCGTCTTAACATAGTATCTCATCACCATCTTCTCATCACCGAAAATTCATCCCTTTAACTGTTATTTGTGAGGTCATTTCCCCACCTATTATAAAGAGATTTTATGAGGGTTTTCTCCTTATAACAGTGAGGGAGTGTGTACCCACTTTTATCCATTGTGATATTTCTATTTGACTGTGGTTTTTTACCCCTTTCATTTTGGGGGGTTTTCCACATTACATATGGTGTCCATTTATCTCCACATTTTTCAATTTATTTTATCTCATGATTATCACTGAACCAATAGTCCAATAATTTTTAATCTCAACAAGTTGTATCAGATCAGGGTTCTCACCTTGAGATGTTCATGTTTTAAGGTATTAATAATTATCATAATTTTTTTTATGCTTTGTGGTTGCAACTCTGGTTGGCCTATCACATTGGAAAAATCATGTTGGGATTATTAAATATACTATTTTGAAATAGTGTAGGTTCTTGACTAACGACACACCCATATGGTGGTGAAATTCTTGATTGAAAAATTCAATGTGAATAATTTTTAATTTTTGGAAATGAAGATGCAGGTAGTGTTGCAGAATGATAATTGTCGACTGACAATTAATGAAATACTGAAAGATGTGTTGATGAAGCATAGTTCCAGTGAGAGCCAGAATCATGAAATGGAAAAAAATGTGGTGAGTAATTATGGAAGTGGAAATATACTAGTTAGTGAAGAAATGATGATTCTTAGAAGTAGGAATCATCTCAACGATGCATGGATAATCAACCCAAGAGAATCAAGGAACATGAAGTCTCAACAAGAATGGTTTGATCTGTATGAAACCATATCGGAAGGAATTTTGTACATCGAGAATGATCACACCAAAAATATTATTGGATTCGGTACCATCTAATTGAAGATGCATGATGGCATGGTATGAATTTTCAGAGTATGCCATGTGAAGGTCTTGAAGAATAGCATATTATCTTTGGAACAATTTGATGACATCAGATGAAAGACTCATAGCAAGAATGGAGTGATGAGAATTGTGAAGGGAGGTCATGTGGTGATGAAGGCATATAATATATCAAAGAACCTATACATGCTTATCGGTGAAACACACAAGGTAAAAGTGATATTTTCCACATCAACAACCTCAACGGAAGCATTGACGACATTATGGCATTGGAAGGTTGTCCATATGTCATAATGAGGCTTGAAGATTCTTACAGTTCAGAAGTTACTACCTATTATTACAAATGTATCCTTACCATTTTGTGAACATTTTGTTTTGCGATAGAAACATAGGTTAATGTTTGGTATGTCAACCGAAAGAATCAAATAGATCTTAGAGTTGATCCATTCTAATGTTTGGAAAGAACCAGATATATCCCTGATAGGAGAAAGGAATTTTGTATCATTCATTGATGATTATTCCAAGAGATATTGGGTGTTCCCAATCAAGAGGAAACTAGATATTTTTAAAGCCTTCAAAACATTCAAAGCATGGAAGGATCTTGAATATGGAATTGAATATCAAGTGTCTATGGAATGAAAATGGTGGAGAATATACAAGTGAGGAGTTTTTATGCTTTTTTTCAATGAGAAGAAATCAAGAGACAATTCACGATGGCCTACAATCCTCAATAGAATGGTATGGTATAGAATATGTACAGAACCCTATTGGATATAACAAGGTATATGTTGAATACTGTAGGAATTTCCCAAAAAAATTTGGCAGATTCAGTGAATACTGCATGTTATATGATCAACCAAACTTCTTAAATGGATATTGATATAAAGACACCGATAGAGATGTCGATTGGTAAACCTACTAACTATTATTTGTTATATAATTTTTTTAGTTTGGTATGTGAAATTATTAATGACCATAAAAGTTTGAATATGGATTCAAGATCTTGTAAATATATCTTCTTGGGGTATGCTGATGGTGTGAAGGGGTATCGTATGTGGGATCCCACTGCCCTAAAACTTATCATCAGTGGAGATGTCATTTTTTCAGAAGAAAAGGTGAAAATGGTAATTGATGGATAGAAGGAGAAAGAAAATACAAAAACTAAAACTGTCGATGTAAAGGAAAAAATCCAAGGAAGAACTAGTTTCCTATAAGGTCTTACCAGAGCACGACAATCAAGTACCGGTTGAGTCTAGACCACTACGGTCAACTAATAAAAAAAGATAACCAATATGGAACTCAGACTATGTGACTAAGAGCAATATTTCATACTACTTATTGAAGGAGGATGGAGATACATCTTCTTCTGTGGAGTCAACTTAGAGTCTAGATGTATCCTCATGGATGGAAGAGATGGAGGAGGAACATGAATCCCTTCATAATAAAAATACTTGGGATATTGTTCCATTACATCATGGAAGGAAGGCTATCAGAAACAAATGGGTCTTTAAGATCAAGTAGGATGGAAAGGATTAGGTTGAAAGATATCGTGCAAGACTGGTGTTCAAAGTATATACTTAGAAGGAAGGTATTGATTTCAATGAATTTTTTTCTCCTGTTGTTAGACTGAAAACTATTTGGATTTTTATAGTGATTTTTTCTACATATAGTTTACATATAGAGTAGCTAGATGTAAAGACTACCTTTCCCTATGGTGATATTGGCGAAGAGATCTCTATGATCCAACCAGAACATTTTACACAAGAAGGAAAAGAGAATATGGTTTGCAGGTTTAACAAATCTATGCATGGTCTCAAGCAGGTGTCTAGGTGTTGGTGCAAGATATTTGATTCCTATATCATGAGACATGGATACAAAAAACATCATTTAGATCCTTGTGCATATTTTAGGGGTTTAAATGGTAATTATTTCATCAATATTCAATTTTATGTGGATGACATGTTGGTTTTAGGCTCTAAAAATGATCATATCTAGGAGACGAAGGCATTGCTGGATAGAGAGTTTGATATGAAGGACTTGGGAGTAGCAAACAAGATTCTTGGGATGAATATATACTAATATAGAAATAAAGGTAAGAACTTGATATCAAAGAATAATTACTTATGGAGAGTCTTGAAATGATTCGACATGAAAGACTAGAGACAATATCTACCTCTCCCTATTAATTGCATGTTATCCTCAACGATAATTCTTATCAGTGAAGTATGGAGGATTGAGATGTCTCGAGTTTCATATGCATCAGAAATGGGTAGTCTGAAGTTCGTTATGGTTTTTACTAGACCAAAAATTGTACATGTAGTAGGAGAAATTAGTCAGTACATGGAGAATCTTAGATGAGAGAATTGGGGCACAGGGAAGAGGAACCTAAGATACATATGAGAGATGTCAAATGATTCATTATGTTATAGAGGATCAAATATCTCTCTCAAAGGCTATGTTGATTCAGATTTTTCAGGTGATTATGACCAGAGGTAGTCCACTATTAGTTATGTGTTTACTCTTATAGGAGAATCTTTGAGTTTGATTTAAAAGTTAAAGTCAGTTTTGGGTTTATCCATGACAGAGGTAGAGTACATGGACGTTACACAGGCTTGCAATGAGGTGGTTTAGATGAGAAGGTTGCTGGAGGAGCTCAGGCACACACAAGATTAGATTCCATTATTTTGTTATAGTCAAAGTGCCTTGAACATGGAAAGGAATCTATATTTCTATTCCAAGAAGAAGTACATTGGGGTAAAATATCACTTTATACATTATGTGGTGGAGGAAGGAAGTATGAACATGCAGAAAATTCACACTAAAGAAAATCTGGTAGATTTTATGATGAAGGTGGTTGACTCTCAAAAGTTCAAATGGTGCAGATCATCGAGTGACCTTGTAGATATTTGAGTAGCATGTTTTGAAGACATAAATGATGTGCGGAGATGTGATTGATTCAAAATCAAATATCCAAGTGGGATATGTGTCTGCATTTGTTCCTTTTGAAGGCACCGACCCCCTCCTTTGTCAATGGGGGATGAAGATGGTAGGTGGTGTATTTCCAAACCCCCCAAAACTTAGTAGTAGAGAAGTGAATGAGGGGGAGAGGTAGCCTATAAATGTAGATCCTACCCTGTGTTTCCAAAATTAGCTTCATGGATCTTCTCATCACCATCATCTCATCATCTTATCAGTTTATTTGTATTTGTGAGGTTGTTTCCCCAACTATTCAAGAGAGATTTCATGAGGGGTTTCTCCTTTTAATAATTAGGGAGTGTGTACCCACTTTTACCCATAATGATCCTTCTATTTGATTATGTTTTTTTACCGCTTTCATTTTTGTGGGTTTTCTATGTTACATCTGGTGTCCATTTATTTCCTCATTTTCAGTTTATTTTATATCATGAGTATTGCTACACTAGTGGGCTAACCATTTTCAGTATCAACAAAAAATGGATCCATGTTCCCAAAAACATCAAATTGACCATACTAAGAGATGAGTCAATTTGAGTGCTCTCTAAAACAATTACCCGTAGATATTAGAGAGATAAGATCTCCCATCATCATATATTTTATAAATATACTATTAAAAATTTATACGTAAATATAAAATTATATGTAAACATATATATAAATTATTAAATATATACCATGTAAATATGTAAATATGAAAATTTATAAACATATATTATAAATGTATTTAAAATATTATTTAATTATATGAATAAATATAAGAATAAATAAATGTGTATATATATAGAAATAAATAAATATACCATAATATGTTGGTTAAAAAGAAGTTAAAATAGTTGTTAAAGCATTCATCTTCAGTATTTCACATGTTAGAATCTTTATAGGTATGAGGTTGTGCAAGGTTAGGTAATTAAGAGGGAGTTGATAAAGGGGTGGGGTGGTGAGGTGGTTGGGGAACTAATAAGGGGGGGGGGGGTGTTGTGGTTGGCTTCCAAAATTTTTAAAAAATATTTTTTGAGTTTTATTAGTGTTAGAAACTAGCATTGATACAAGAGGTGATAATAAATGAGATATAGTTTTAAAAAATATTTTAATTTTTATTAGTGTTAATAAAGAATTGATAAAATCTACATTTATTAGTGCTTTTTTAGAAATGATATCTTTTGTTTCAGATTTTAAGGGTACTTAAAACATCAAAACTTTTTTTAGTTCTGATAATAACAAATTCTAGCAATGATAAATGTTTTTTATGTAGTAGTGAAGCTATTTGAGCCTTTTTTTTCTCAATTTTAATTGATTTTATCACCATTAACGATTCTTTATTATTGTAGATAAATATTTGTGTTAAGAACCTATTTATTGGTTTTGGAAATGACATATGTGAATATATTAATTTTTTCTCCCATGTTTTGGAATTGTGTTTGTCATTTCCTAATTCTATTTTAGTTTAATCATCTTGTATAGACATTTGTTTATATGTTTATAAGAATTATATAAGTATAGAATTGTTGCATTCCAATGTTTAGTGTCTGCTCATTTCTGCTATTACAATCATTTTTTGTTATTTGTATTTAGGAATATGTTTCATGTTTAATCACTTAAGTTTTTATAAGAACAAAATATAAACATTATATTCAGATATTGGTTTTGAATTGTGTGAAACAAATTTAACCCCATGGGATCTTGGAAGTTGTGTTCATAATACCACATCAACAAAACCCATAATAATTGGTATTTGAGGGTAATTGGGAATAATTTTGTGTCATAAAAATTTGGAATTGATTTATTCATTGTTTTAAATGATTAGTTTTTGGATTTTATATAGTATCATGCTTTGATATGTTCTTAATCAAGGCCAGTTAATCTCTCTGGCTATAATATTCATCTGTGTTTGATTTTTTTTATTTCTTGTTCCCCACATTTATTTACCTATCTTGATCCCTATAAATACCTTAGGTTGATTACTAGTGTGTGTCTTAGGTTATTGGGTAGGAAGGGGATAATGTGAAGTTGACCTGAGTGAGATGTTTGGTTAGTAGGTTTAGGTGTGTGGCAGGGATTTCAGGTGTGTTGATTTGTATGCCATATTCTTCTTTTTACCCAGGACTAGAGATAGTATTTAACTTTGATTTTTTCCCTCTAGTTTGTGTTATAGAAAGGGATGGTGTCTCTAGTTTATGACCTATTGCAAGTGGAGATTGATCCTGGAAAATTTTTAGAGTTTCAATTTCATTTTAATTGGTTTGGTGATGTTAGAGATTCATAAGTTATCTATTGGGATAACTTTAACAAAATTGGATGGTACTTAGATGTCTTTAGGAAGCTATAATTGGATGTGTATTATTCTTCATTGGATTCTTTTTATTAGAACCATTAGGGGTGCATGTGATTTTCAGTGGAACCTAGTTGTTTTAAGAACATCCCCACCTGTTTGATTTAGTTATTGTGATGCCACTACTTTAGAAGAGGCTTTTAAGTGTGATAAAAAATATATTTTTTAGTGAAAAAAGTGATGAAAATATAAGTGATGTTAAAAGTGATCTGAATTTATCATCACTTTTATAACGTTGATAAAGGGGGCCTTTATAAACGATTTTACTAGTACTAATAAAGGGGACTTTATTAGTGCTTTTAGTAGCACAAATAAAGGCCATGTAGTTGCTAAAAGGCAACAACGACCCTATAGAAGCCTTATAACAGAAAAACTAATCAGAATACAAATAGACAGAAATACATATAAATATGAAGTCAGATTAAAATAAAAATATAATATTGCACTACAATGTTATTTCAAAATTTATAAAAAAAATATTTAAATTGATGTGAAATTTACAATTAATCCAAAATAATTACAACTAATATACAAAATCATTACCCTTATGTAAGGATTTCTCCAAATATCATCCTCCATACAAATGATTTTCCAAGTAATGAAACCAATGTTGACAATAGTAATAGTTAATAAAAAAATTAAAAAAAAATATAATTTTAATTCCATGTAATCCACATGTATCAGATTATATTGTTATTTAATGGATATATATATTATTGATATTATTATTTAAATATGTGTCAGAATGATGTGTGATCAATTCCTTCATATCAAAAATTATTTATGGATTATTATCCTAAAGTTTGAAATAATCAGAGCTTGTTTTCTCAATTATGGATATGTGATACATGTTTTAAACTAAAATTGAACTATTATCTTAAAAATACACACTTTGAGTTATACAAGCCACAACATGAGTCCGATTGACATGAAGTTAATTCCTATATGTCAGAAATAAATTTTGGATTATTTTCAAAATGATTGAACACAATCCAAGTTTGTTTTCTTGATTTTGGCTATGTGATATGTGTTTTAAAATAAAATGACACTTTTATATTGAAAACACACACTTCGAGTGATACCACATCATGTGTCAGATTTACATATGGTTAATTTATACATGTCACAAATGAATTATAGATCAATTTAATAATATTTGAAAACAATATAAGCTCGTTTTCATAGGTTTGACAATGTTTTGGATGTTTTAAACTAAAACGATACTTTTATATTGAAACATGCACTTCGAGTCATATCGACCACATCGTATGTCAGATTGATGTGCAGTCCATTCCTACACAACACAAATGAAATGTAGATCATTTTCCTAAAGTATGAAAATAACCGAATCTTGTTTGTTCAATTTTGGATATGTGACATGAGTTTTAGACTAAAATGGAACTTCTATATTGAAAATGTGAACTTTGAGTCATACCCACCACATCGTCTTTTGGATTTATTTATAGTCTATTCCTAAATTTCAAAAATAAATTATGGATTTTTTTCCAAATGTTTGAAAACAATTTGTACTATTTTTCTCAGTTTTGGCTATGTGATGCATTTTAAACAAAAACAACACTTTTATATTGAAAACGTGGAATTCGAGTTATATCAACCACATCATGTGTTAGATTTATGTGTGGTCAATGAGTGAACATAAAAAATTAATTATTCATTGTTTTATTTATGTTTGAAAATAATTAAAGCTCATTTTCTTATTTTTTTTGGTTGTGTGATGCATGTTTTAAACTTAAATCGATGTTCTATATTGAAAACACACACTTCGAGTCATACCAGCCACATCATGCGTCATATTGAAATGAAATCAATTTATATATATCAAAAATGACTTATGGATATTTTTCATAAAGTATCAAAATAATATGAATGTTTTTATTAGTTTTGAGTATGTAACTTGTGTTTTGTAATAAAATTTAAAATTTGAACTAAAAGCATATACATTGAGTCAAACCAAGAACACCATATCTCGGATTGAGGTGTAGTTGATTCCTACACATCAAAAATATGTGATGGATAATTTTTCTAATGTATCAAAACAATATGAATGTTTTTTCTTGGTTTTGAGTTTGTGACCTATGTTTTGAACTAAACTATCAATTATAAATGGAAAACACGCACTTTGAGTCATACATGTCCCCTCATCTATAAATTTTATGTATAATAAAATCATACATGTTACAAATGAATTACGGATCATTTTCCTAAGGATTGAAAATAATATGATATAATTTTATCATATTTGGGTAGGTGAATTGTGTTTTAAACTAAAATGGAACTTCTTTATTGAAAAGATGCACTTTGAGTCATACTTATAATATCATTTATCTGATTGATGTATAGTTTATTACTACATGTCAAAAATTAATTATGGATCATTTTACTAAATTTTGAAAATAATATGATATATTTTTCTCAGTTTTGGCTGTGTGATGTTTTTGAGACTAAAATCATACTTATATTGAAAACATGGACTTTGAGTCATAGAGACCATGTCATGTTTCATATTGATTTTCAGTTGATGTCTACATATCACAAATGAACTATTAATTGTTTTACAGATTTTTGAAAATAATTTGAGATCTTTTTCTAATTTTTGGCTATGTGATGTTTGTTTTAATCTTAAATGGAACTTTTATATTGAAAACAAACAATTCGAGTCATACCAAACACATCATGTGTCTTATTGACATTCAGTTGATTCCTACACACCATAATTGACTTATGGATCTTTTTAATAAATTATCAAAAAATATGAATATGTCAGCCTAGTTTTTTATATGGAATGTGTGTTTTGAACTAAAATTTAAATTTTAAACTAAAAACATATAATTTGATTCATACTTGGCCACTGTGTCTCAGATTGAGGTGTGATTTATTCCTGCACCTAGAAAATATGTTATGGATCTTTTTTTCTAAAGTATCAAAACAATATGAATACATTTTATTATTTTTGAGTATGTGGCATGTGTTTGGTAATAAATTGTCAATTTTAAACAAGAAAACAAGATCATTGAGTCATACCTTTTCATGAACTGTCCCCCAGGGCTCGTGCCGTGACTACCCCAAGCCCGCATTCCATAGGCTAGGGGCTGGCGACTGGCACCAAAAGGCATAATCCATAAAACTGGGAATACATTGCCTTTATAATGTGTAAGCACACGCAACCAAGCACACAACAAGATACGAACTCAGGTAAACTGAATAGTAAATAGAGCGAGTACAGTAAGTAAAAGAGGCCAGGATACAATCCCAACTGAAAAGTACAAGAAACTGAAAGTATAAGTAAACTGGAGAAAAAAAGTAAGACAACTGCTAGGTCGTCCTCCGAGGTTCCTTCCTGAAGGGTAGGTACAGATCACCTCCTCAACACTTCACATCCATCCATCTCATCCGTGTACTGACTCATCGTAAGGTCCTCCTCTGGGCACCGTCCAGTCCTGGTACCCTCAGTCTCGATCAACGCTGTCTGTCGCCTGCACCAAACACAACAAGGGTGGGCATAGCTCATGCAGGGGTGAGTATAATGATACTCAATAGGGACCCTGAGACCCTCAGGGTGTCACAAAATCCACAAAGGATAATCCTCAAAGCATGAAGTCAACTGTCAACCCTACATAGGTATATGCCTATACATATACCTAAGTTAACAAGTATACCCATCACAATCATGAGGAAACACAGAGTCCAACTCCAAAGCCCAAGATCAACTGTCCCACAAAGGTAAGAATACCACAAAGGTAAGAATACCACAAAGGTAAGTACCACACAGGTACGCCACACAGAAGAATACCACCAAGGTATTATAACAAAGGAAAGTACCACACAGGTATGAACTCATCTCAGACTAGGTATAATTTAAGTACTATAGTATAGATGATTAGATGTAACTACTGAATCATATTAATTTTTTAAGAGGCTATGTTGCTGAACCACACAGGATCGCTCTAAGTGCTGACCCACACAGGATCGCTCTAGGTACTGTCCCACACAGGATCACTGTAAGTGCTGACCAACACAGGATCGCTCTAGGTGTTGACCCACATAGGATCACTCTAGGTGCTGACCCATAGAGAATTGCTTGGTGCTGACCCATACATGATCGCTCTAAGTGCTGATCCACACAGAATCTCTCTAAGTGTTGACCCACACAAGATTACTCTAGGTGCAGACCCACACAGGATCTCTCTACGTACTGACCCACACACGATCTCTCTAGGTGAAGACCCAAACCGGATCACTCTACATGATGACCCACACATGATCGCTCTAGATGATCACCCACACATGATAGCTTAGTGTTGAACCACACAGGATCACTCTTCATTCTTCACGTCACAGCCAGTTATTGGGTTCTCGCACTAGGATTTCTCATCTCCAAAATAATCTGCTCCTCAAGCCACTGGTTGATACTCTAACTACCATGAAGTCTCATGAAGAAGTATCTCAAAGGACCACCACGTCATAGGGGTCTCAACGCAGTAGAAATTGCATCCATCAGACGCCCGATCGGTAAGTTATTAGTCTTTTAGTCCCGAGAGCCTGGTTGGATTCATGCTCGATCCAACCCAACCGTATTCCAACCTTATCCAAATCTGCAGTGGGGTATACTCAAAGGGATCTTCTTGCTCCAAGATTTACATCGTTGTTGGAAGTTCATCAATTGGACGCCCGGTGCCAAAGTCAGGAGGAAAATGCGTAAATGGGTAGAAGTGGGTTCGAGTTCGGTCCGACTCAGTTGGACCGACCTGGCCTACGCCGGCCTGGTTTGGGTCAACCCAAAACGACCCAATGGGTCCAACCCGACCCGTGCTGGGTGGCTTGGCCCGCGCTAGGTGTCCTGATCCGCGCTGGGCAGCCCTTCCTGGCGGCCCGACCCGCGTGGGGCCGCAAGGGTCGGGGAGGCTGCAAGGGTCACGGAGGCCATGAGGGGGGCTGTAGGGGCTACAAAGGCGGTACGGAGCCACGAGGGTTGTGGAGGCCATGGGGCCACGAGGGCGGTGAATTGCTGCAGGGGCAATGAGGCTGTGGGGGTGCCGTGAGGGCACGTGGCAGCTCAGTCATAGAAAGCTCAAGGCTGCGGGGCGGCTCGGCCGTGTGGGTGCCGTGAGGGTGAGGGACAGCTCGACCGCTGATGGAATGAGGCCCTGGGGCAGCTCGGAGCGCCACGAGGGGCGCGACGAAGCCGCAGGGCGGCGGGGTAGGCCACCAGCGGCGGAGCACTGTGGGGCACGGGGGCCGTGGGCCGCAGAGCGCCGTGGGGCTCTAAGGCCATATGCAACAACTGTAACACCCCAAGCTTCTACGGTATGTTTCTCTTTGAATAATGCGATAGCGTGTGTTGTACGCAACATCGAGTTCTAACACACACCACACAACCGATCAAACTAGCCGTTATGAATAGTAATACCTACTTTTTAAAATTATATATATTTTATATTTCAAAATGGACTTCATTTTTGGATTTGGAATATCGAATTTAGCCTGAGGTGAAATTTTGGTACTTTTCGAATAACTTTAATATTTTGATGAATAGTGAAAATTACTAAATTTTAATTAAAAACAACTTTTTTAATCGAAATAATTTATATTGATAAATTATGAATTTGAGTGGTTTTAAAGTATATTTAGAAAATATTTTTACCATATTATCCAATGGTGTTCATTAGAATTAATTTCACTTTGAAATTGGACCTAAACAATTGTCAATCTTTTGGTATATATTGTTTCTTAAAAACACGCTATTTGTTGTAACAACGGGAATTAATTATAAAATTAATTAATGAAACTTATATGTTTGTAATTTTTTAAAATAGACATCATTTTTTAATTTGGAATATTAATTATAGCTTAGGGTGAAATTTTGACATTGTTCTGAAAAACTTCAATTTTTGATGAATAGTGAAACTACTAAGTGGTAGTTAAAAAAACTGAATTTTTCATAAAACTTAATTTTACCGCTTATGTGAATGGAATTTCGAAAATCTGAGAGACACGGTTAATATCAAGAAGTAAAATGTGGTTCAAAGAGATGAAAATAATTTTTGGGGAATAGTAACTTTTTACTTTTATTTACCACGGTTAAAAGTAAATAGGGTAATTATGGGTAAAAATGATATTAATATTACCCTAACACATGTCCTAATTCTATTGGACAAGTGTATATCGACCAAAAACAACCTTAGGAATAAAATATTATCATTTAGGTCCACTTGGATTAGATTAGGACATTTATTATTATTTAATTCAAAGAAGAGTTAAAAGAGTTAAAATCAAAGTTTATTTACTTAAACATTTTTAATATAGGGTTATACATAAGATAAATTCGCTTGTAAATATTCATTAGAAAGCTAATAATATTTAATACATATGATATTTTATTTCTAATTTTTATACTTTAAATAATTTAATTTATTTATGACACAATGATGAGGCAGTAATTAACATAATAGTGACAAATTAAAATAATTGATATTATAAATACCGAAATAAATATAATTTGAGACTTTTTATGAATTACACTAATTTTCTAAGTTAATATGACATGTTAGGAATTATTTAATTAATTTTTTTCTAAGTAATCATTCTGTTATGAGTTTCAAAAAAATCAACTATTGAATAGTGTCAAAATTGACATAAAAAAGTTTTTAAAACAAATATTATATTATTAATTGATATTAAATTCCTAAAAATCTAAGGTTCGGCCACAAGACTTATATCATGATAGGTGTATAATTAATGGACCACTTGGGGGTCGGTTGGAAGAATATAGTAAGTTTATTAACCATATAATATAAAAATACAAAGAGACATTGTAAAAGTGAAACTAATTAACTAAGAGTTAATACTTAAAGATAAGGTTAGTATAATGACCCAAACCTGTCTAAATTATATTGGTGGAATGGTTTTCGACCTATCCCCACTTTAACCTTTGAATAATAAACTTTGTAGCCATTAGAAACCGAATATTAATTTATTATAAATTAATATTTCTAGCTTTTCCAAAGGTGCCCCTCACCCCTCTTATAAAAGGGCACTCACCCTTCTCATTACTTCACACCTTCAAAGCCTTTTGGTTTGGCCAAACTATGCCAAAATACTCTCCCAACTTCCCTCACTACAACCTAGAGGCCTTAGTTTGATCAGAAATCCAACCTAAGGAGCCCTTTTGATCAAATCAAAAGGAAGAACCCGAAGAAGAGGTAATGATTTCACCACCCTTTTCCAAGTTCCTTTCTTCTTCCACTTATTCTTCCTTTGTTGTTACCATTCTAAAATAATAACTCCAGTATCATATATATACTGTGATGTTATTATAAATATGGTACAACCATATTCATTATTATATCCATCCTTGGAATAACATATCACCATACGTGCGTACGTACGGCTTACCGTCTCCACGTCGTGGTGTAATTGTTATTCAATAAATTATTATTTGGATGAGTATAATAATGATGTGTAACTCATGTAAATAATAAATATAACATGTTAATGATTCTGTATATATGATATACCATCCATTTATATATTATTTTAATATCATAAGAATGATATTGTCGCTCATGCGTACGTACGGACTACCGTCTCCATGAACGCGATGAGATTCATTCTCCATCGTATCCATTAAAGTATAATTATCATTTTATGATTTAAAAATAATGTTTAAGGACTTGATATAATTCTGTATATGAATAATATACAACCTATCCATGACAAACATGGCTTATGTAACAAAACATATAAAATAAAACGAGTAAGTTAACACCCGAAACGACGATAATACTAAGATATTATTAACAAAGCAATGTTAAAAGATCATATATGATATCATATGAATGTATATGATTCTTGTATAATTTAATAACAATTATTTTAATATTATACAGGAGGTTAACCTACCCCAACCAAGGAACAGTACAAGGTAAGGGTTATTTCACAATCTCTTCATTATCCGAGGTTGTTTATACGTAATAATCTACTGGGATCTATTTATCATCCACATCCATGTTTCTTAAAAATGTATTTCAAAACATTTTTACAATTTACCAGAATATGGTTTAAAGTCATTTATACCCTTGTTTGAATTTTTATAAGTGGTTTATAAAAGAATCTTTCCGTCGTTTTCCAAACAAGGTGCTTTTTAACCTTTTCGACAGAATTAAGGTAAGAATGTTTTTTTAACTTATACGGAGGGTGCGGTTATTTTCCACCATTATAAAATCGTCGAAGTTTCCCTTACAAGACTATAATAATATTTTCAAATAAAATGTTTTATTTCATAAATATATGACTCTTAAATGATTTCAAAATATAAAGAGATATTTCTCTAAAAAGAGTTTTGATTTCATCTATGTCAACATATTTTGATGGATTTTACGCTTATTTGAAGTTGATTTATTATGATACAAATCTTCTATATTGTATTTAAGGTTTTGTGATATGTTTGACTGTGGATGTGTTATTTTTATACCATTCATGGTTTATGGATGAAGTATTTACATTTCGTATGCTAGTTTTAATACGAATGTTTATGCTATGTTTAAACCTTTTCATATGGGAATGCATTAGACTTAATATGTGATGGGTGGAGCCCGCTATAGCTCCTCGATGCATCGGTAGGTCTCATGAGACAAACTAGTGTCTTGGCACAAGGCCTTGGCAAAATCGTATTTGTAGTCTTGGCACGAGGCCTTGGCTATGTGGTTATGATAGTCTGGCATTATGAATTTCATCATTATGAAAGTGGTTATTGATATTGCATGTGATTATTCGATTAGTAGAATATCCATGTGAATAAGTAAATGGCATTATTTCATTTTATTTTTTCCATACTATGTTTAAGTTTAAGTTTAAAAGGCTTTTTTTAGTTATACATTGCCTTAAATGTTTATTCTTATTTATGAAAGTTTCCGCTATATTGTTATCCTTACTGGGCATTTGAGCTCACCCCTTTTCTATGTTTTATTTTTCCCAGGATGTGAAGAAGTAAATTATGAATGACCTGAAGGAATATTTTGAGGGGATAATAGTGTGGATTATGGAGACAATATGTTGTTGTAGTAGTTTTTCACTTCATGATGTAATATAAAACTTTATGAATATATCTAGTGTTTCCAAGGCTACCAAACCAATCGGTCTTTCGAGATTTGATCTTTCTTGTGATCATTCCAATGTTATGTAATAATTCACCGACTCTGGGTAACTGGGGTCGGGGCGTTACAGTTGGTATCAGAGAAAGTTTAGTACAAACCTTGGAAGCTAGATTTAGATAAACTCTGATTAGAGAACGTAGACCTAAGATGAACTTTGAGGATTAGTATAGAAGAACTTTCTAGAATTTTGGTATTGTAGAGATTTTGTGAGTTTTCCGAGCAATACATCCCTGTCTGGATACGAGCAGGTAGAGACGGCTCTGGCACAGATGTACCTAAGGGTAAAACCCGAAAACACCGCTTTGAGCTAGACTCGAACGAGAACTGGTGCACGACAACGGGCCTTGCTGAACTCTTGGTTACGACACTCCCAGGTGATATTCTTTGGATAACTCTCAGTTTATTTACAAATCATTATGAAGGGTTTATGAGTATATACTTCCTCAAAGAAAACATTTTTATGATTATGGATTATATCCATAAATAGTTCAATTTATGTTAAGTGTTTTATAAGTATGGGATTATGTATTTTGATTCATAAACTGATCTAGTTTATACCATTGTTTAGAAATGGCGCCTAGTGGAAGAAATGGAAATAGTATCAATGCACGCACTCCATTTAGGGATTTCCCTCCTGCTCAAGATAATTATAGTGGAGCTGGTGATACAACTGGTGCCGATCCGCTAATCACCATACTGGGACAAGTCACCCAGGTTATGAATAATAACCTTACGCGTATGGAGCACCCTGATCCACAGTGTGGAGGATCAATGTTAGATCGATTCATGAGGCAACAACCAACAACTTTCAATGGGAGTAAAAATCCCTTAGTAGCTAAGCGATGGATAAATTCCCTAGAGAAAATATTTCAGGCTTTGGGGAGTAGTGAAAGGGAAAAAGTTATCATGGCAGTTTACCGACTCACTGAAGATGCTGATCAATGGTGGTCATTGATTCAAAATACGGAGTAAGATGATGAAGTATCAAATATGGAATGGAGGGAGTTCAAAGATCTGTTTTTAGAAAAATACTTTCCTCGCGACCATCGAGCAGATATGGAAAGTCAATTTCTAAGTCTGAGACAAAATGAGGATGAGAATGTCACAAAGTATGAGGCTAACTTTACAAGGTTAGAAAGGTATGCTGGAGATTATATACGTAACCCAAGAAGTAATATTGATCATTTCTTTGATGGGTTAAAACCATTTATACATTGAGCATTAGTCTCACAATCCTTCTCGTCGTACGAGGACATTGTCTCATGTGCTATAAAAATAGAAAAGGAATTATCTAAGTCTTATGACTTTAAAGAAAAGAAAGATAAGAAGAGACCTACTGATCAATCTGGGAATGGAAATAAGGGGAAAAAGGGAAAGTTTGAATATCCATCCTATGGTAAATGTGGGAAGAAACACCCCGGTACTTGCTTGAAGGGAATGGGTGTCTGTTACAAGTGTGGTGAAAAAGGCCACCAAGCTCGTGATTGCAAGGGGAAGAAGGAAGCTACCAATGTTCAGTGCTACAATTGCAGGGAGATGGGACATTATGCAAATGAATGTACTAAGCGTCAGAATAACTTACCTCAGAAAAGGCCAAGGTATCAAGGCCAAGCTTATGCTATCACTACTGCTGAGTTAGAAGCTCCGAAAGACGTGGTGGCAGGTAATTTAATGGTTTCCTAAAGTTTAGAAAATGCATTATTTGATTCTCGATCATCGCATTGTTTCATATCTTCCCAGTTTTCTAAGAAAATTAGATATTTCCAATTTGATTTAACAAGGGAGTTGTCAGTTAAAACTCCTAAGGGAAGTATCATTGCAACAAAGTTTTGTGAATCAGTCCCCATTAGAGCACATAAATGTTCTTTATCTGCTGATCTCGTTGTCATACCTATGATTGAGTTTGATATAATCCTAGGTATGGACTGGATTTCAGACTATGATGCAAAGATTTATTGTAAGAAGAAAGAGGTTACGATTCTTGATGATGATGTTAAGGAACACCTTATCTTTAGAGAAGAATTGTCACCACCTAATTCTTATTTAGATCCACCCCCAATAGCTCAACTAAATTCAATTATTGGGGAGGAAGAGAATGAAATAACTGTGGGTAAGGAAAGGAATGTTCAAATAGAGGATGTACCTATTGTGAAAGAATTTGTAGATGTATTTCCGGAAGATTTACCTAGACATCCTCCGAAACGAGAAGTTGAGTTTTCCATTGATTTAATTCCTGGATCAAGGCCTATATCAAAGACCCCTTATAGAATGGCCACTATAGAATTAGTCGAACTAAAGAAACAACTAGAGTAATTGAGTAATAAGGGATTTATTCACCCTAGTGTTTCTCTATGGGGATCCCCTGTTCTTTTTGTTAAAAAGAAAGACAGATCTATGAGGTTATGTATCAAGTACAGGGATATCAATGCTATAACAATAAAGAACAAGTATCCCCTACCACACATTGATGATTTATTTGACCAACTGCATGGATCTCAATACTTTTCAAAGATTAACCTTCGATCGGGATACCATCAGTTGTGTGTGAAGAAGGAAGACATTCCGAAGACAACATTTCAAACCAGGTACGGGCATTACGATTTTACTGTAATGCCTTTTGGATTGACTAATGCACCCTCTGTATTCATGGATCTGATGAATAGAGTTTTCAAGGAGTATCTCGATGAATTTGTGGTGGTCTTTATTGATGATATCTTGGTATACTCCAAAAGCTACGAAGATCATGAAAATCACTTGCGCATTATCCTGAAGACTCTGAGAAGACATGAATTATATGGGAAGTTTAGCAAGTGTGAATTCTGGCTTCAAGAGATTTCTTTTCTTGGCCATATTGTCTCTAAAGATGGAATCTCTATTGATCCTTCTAAGAACAAGGAAATCCAAGAATGGACGGCACCTACGAGTATAACTGAGGTACGTAGTTTTATTGGTTTGGCAGGTTTTTATCGACGTTTCGTCCAGAATTTTTCCCGATTGGCTAACCCATTAATGAAGCTCACACGTAAAGGGGTTAAATTTGTTTGGACAAAAGAGTGTGAAGAATGTTTCGAAGAACTGAAGAGAATATTAGTCAATGGTACTATATTGACTCTACCATCGGGGAATGATGGGTTCGTTATTTATAGTGATGCATCGAAGAAAGGACTTGGTTGTGTCCTTATGCAGAATGATAGAGTTATTGCCTATGCATCACGACAGTTGAAAATTCATGAAAAAAACTATCCTAATCATGATATCGAGTTAGCAGTTGTGATATTTTCTTTGAAGATATGGAGGCACTACCTCTATGGTGAAAAATGTGAGATTTATACTGATCACAAGAGTTTGAAGTATATTTTCTCACAAAAAGAACTCAACATGAGGCAAAGGAGATGGCTTGAATTGATCAAGGATTATGATTGTACGATACACTACCACCCGGGGAAGGAAAACAAGGTGGAAGATGCTTTGAGCAGAAAAGACCATGGAGTTTTGAACAATATGAGAATTTAAAGGGATCCAATTTTCATGGATCTAGTGAAGATGGACATGGGAATTACCAGGGAAGGTGAAACATCAAGGCTTTTTCAAATGGTTGCCAAACCATCTTTACTAGAAAGGATTAAGAGTTCTCAGACCGATGATGGAGAATTTCAAAAGAAGATTAAAGCTGTGGATGATGGGATATTGAGAGACTTTGTGTATGAAGATGTAATTTTGAAATTCGGAAAGAGACTTTGTGTTCCCGATATACCTGATCTAAAAAGGGAATTGTTGGATGATGCTCATAGTTCCAATTTCTCTATACAGCCTGGGAGCACCAAAATGTATAGAGATTTGAAGGAACTTTTTTGGTGGGACAATATGAAGAGGGAGATTCCCGATTTTGTGTCAAGATGTATGGTTTGTCAACAAGTGAAAGCTGGAAGGCAACGGCCTGGAGGAGTCATGAAACCTCTTCCCATACCGGAGTGGAAATGGGACAATATTATGATGGACTTTGTCATGGGACTACCAAAGACTCCTAGAAGGAACGGTGCAATATGGGTTATTGTTGATCGTCTTACCAAGTCAGCACATTTTCTTTCTATAAGAGAAGATCTACCACTGGAACGTCTAGCAAGACTATATATTAATGAAGTTGTGAGACTTCATGGAGTACCCCTATCGATTGTTTCTGATCGTGATCCCCGTTTTACTTCAAGATTCTGTAAGAGTCTTCAGAAATACCTATATACTGAACTTCATTTGAGCACTGCTTACCACCCTCAAACGGATGGACAATCTGAACGAACTATTAAAACCTTAGAAGACATGTTGAGATCTTGCTCACTTGACCTTCAGGGTATGTGGGATCAATATTTACCTTTGGTAGAATTTTCCTATAACAATAGCTTCCATTCGAGTATTCAGATGGCACCATATGAAGCGTTATACAGAAAGAGATGTCGTACACCAACCTGTTGGGATGACGTTGGTGAAAGAAAACTTGTAGGCCCAGAACTGGTGGAGGAAACGATGGAAAAGGTGAAGGTAATCCAAAGTCACATCAAAGCAGCTCAAAGTAGGCAGAAGAGCTATGCTGATAATCGAAGGAAGGATTTGGAATTTCAAGTCGGTGACCATGTTTTCCTAAAGGTATCTCCATGGAAGGGATTCATACGTTTTGTTAAGAAAGGTAAATTGAGTCCCAGGTACATCGGACCTTTCGAAATTCTAGAACGAATTGGGTCTATAGCTTACCGATTGGCAATGCCGCCAATTCTCTCCAAAGTTCACGATGTGTTCCACATATCTCTATTAAGGAAATACATGCCTGACCCAACGCATATACTCACCTAAAAGGAATTGGAATTGGAACCCGATCTATCTTATTGTAAAGAGCCCGTTAGGATTCTTGATATGAGAGAATAAGTACTGAGAAACCGAACGACACGTCTGGTAAAAGTTTTGTGGAGAAACCATAAGATGGAAGATGCAATGTGGGAACCCGAAGAACTTATGATGAAGAACCACCCGAGTCTTTTCATACGGTAGTATTCTAGAAATTTCGAGGATGAAATTATTTGAAGGAGGGGAGAATGTAACACCCTAAGCTTCTACGGTACGTTTCTCTTTGAATAATGCGATAGCGTGTGTTGTACGCAACATCGAGTTCTAACACACACCATAACCGATCAAACTAGCCGTTATGAATAGTAATACCTACTTTTTAAAATTATATATATTTTATATTTCAAAATGGACTTTATTTTTGGATTCGGAATATCGAATTTAGCCTAAGGTGAAATTTTGGTACTTTGGGATAACTTTAATATTTTGATGAATAGTGAAACTTACTAAATTTTAATTAAAAACAAATTTTTAAATAAAAATAATTTATATTGATAAATTATGAATTTGAGTGGTTTTAAAGTATGTTTAGAATATATTTTTACAATTTTATCCAATGGTGTTCATTAGAATTAATTTCACTTTGAGATTGGACCTAAACAATTGTCAATCTTTTGGTATATATTGTTTCTTAAAAACACGCTATTTGTTGTAACAGCGGGAATTAATTATAAAATTAATTAATGAAACTTATATGTTTGGAATTTTGTAAAATAGACATCATTTTTGAATTCGGAATATCAATTATATCTTAGGGTGAAATTTTGGCATTGTTCTGAAAAACTTCAATTTTTGATGAATAGTGAAACTACTAAGTGGTAGTTAAAAAAACTGAATTTTTCATAAAACTTAATTTTACCGCTTCGGTGAATGGAATTTCGAAAATCTGAGAGACACGGTAAATATCAAGAAGTAAAATGTGTTTCAATGAGATGAAAATAATTTTTGGTGAATAGTCACTTTTTACTTTTATTTACCACGGTTAAAAGTAAATAGGGTAATTATGGGTAAAAATGATATTAATATTACCCTAACACATGTACTAATTCTATTGGACAAGTGTATATCGACCAAAAACAACCTTAGGAATAAAATATTATCATTTAGGTCTACTTGGATTAGATTAGGACATTTATTATTATTTAATTCAAAGAAGAGTTAAAAGAGTTAAAATCAACGTTTATTTAAACATTTTTAATATAGGGTTATACATAAGATACATTCGCTTGTAAATATTCATTATAAAGCTAATAAGATATACTACATAATGATATTTTATTTCTAATTTTTAGACTTTAAATAATTTAATTTATTTATGACACAATGATGATGCAGTAATTACCATAATAGTGACAAATTAAAATACTTGATATTATAAATACCGAAATAAATATAATTTGAGACTTTTTATTAATTACACTAATTTTATAAGTTAATATGACATGTTAGGAATGATTTAATTAAATGTTTTCGAAGTAATCATTCTGTTATGAGTTTCAAAAAAATCAACTATTGAATAGTGTCAAGATTGACATAAAAGAGTTTTTAAAAACAATATTATATTATTATTTGATATTAAATTCCTAAAAATCTAAGGTTCAACCAAGAGACTTATATCATGATAGGTGTATCACTAATGGACTACTTGGGGGTCTGTTGGATGTATATAGTAAGTTTATTAACCATATAATATAAAAATACAAAGAGACATTGTAAAAGTGAAACTAATTAACTAAGAGTTAATACTTAAAGATAAGGTTAGTATAATCACCCAAACCTGTCTATATTCAATTGGTTGAATGGTTTTCGACCTCTCCACACCTTAACCTTTTAATAATAAACTTTGGAGCCATTAGAAACCGAATATGAATTTATTATAAATTAATATTTCTAGCTTTTCCAAAGGTGCCCCTCACCCCTCTTATAAAAGGGCACTCCCCCTTCTCATTACTTCACACCTTCAAAGCCTTTTGGTTCGGCCAAAATCTGACCAAATACTCTCCCAACTTCCCTCACTACAACCTAGAGGACTTAGTTTGATCAGAAAGCCAACCTAAGGATCCCTTTTGATCAAATCAAAAGGAAGAACCCGAAGAAGAGGTAATGATTTCACTACCCTTTTCCAAGTTCCTTTCTTCTTCCACTTATTCTTCATTTGCTGTTACCATTCTAAAATAATAACTCCAGTATAATATATATACTGTGATGTTATTATAAATATGGTACAACCATATTCAGTATTCTATCCATCCTTTGAATAACATGTCACCATACGTGCGTACGTACGGCTTACCGTCTCCACGTCGTGGTGTAATTGTTATTCAATAAATTATTATTTGGATGGGTATAATAATGATGTGTAACTCATGTAAATAATACATATAACATGTTAATGATTCTTTATATATGATATACCATCCATTTATATATTATTTTAATATCAAAAGAATGATATTGTCGCTCGTGCGTACGTACGGACTACCGTCTCCACGAACGCGATGAGATTCATTCTCCATCGTATCCATTCAAGTATAATTATCATTTGATGATTTAAAAATAATTTTTAAGGACATGATATCATTCTGTATATAAATAATATACAACCTATCCATGAAAAACATGGCTTATGTAACAAAACATATAAAAGAAAACGAGTAAGTTAACACCCGAAACGACGATAATACTAAGATATTATTAACAAAGCAATGTTAAAAGATCATATATGATATCATATGAATGTATATGATTCTTGTATAATTTAATAACAATTATTTTACTATTATACAGGATGTTAACCTACCCCAACCATGGAGAAGTACAAGGTAAGGTTTATTTCACAATCTCTTCATTATTCGAGGTTGTTTATACGTAATAATCTACTGGGATCTCTTTATCATTCACATCCATGTTTCTTAAAAATTTATTTCAAAACATTTTTACTATTTACAAGAATACGGGTTAAAGTCATTTATACCCTTGTTTGACTTTTTATAAGTGGTTTATAAAATAATCTTTCCATCATTTTCCAAACAAGGTGCTTTTTTACCTTTTCGACAGAATTAAGGTAAGAATGTTTTTTTAACTTATACGGAGGGTGCGGTTATTTTCCGCCAGTATAAAATCGTCAAAGTTTCCCTTACAAGACTATAAGAATATTTTCAAAGAAAATGTTTTATTTCATAAATATATGACTCTTAAATGATTTCAAAATATAAAGATATATTTCTCTAAAAAGAGTTTTGATTTCATCTATGTCAACATCTTTTGATGGATTTTACGCTTATTTGAAGTTGATTTATTATGATACAAAACTTATATATTGTATTGAAGGTTTTGTGATATGTTTGACTATGGATGTGTTATTTTTATACCACTCATGGTTTATAGATGAAGTATTTACATTTCGTATGCTAGTTTTAATACGAATGTTTATGCTATGTTTAAACCTTTTCATATGGGAATGCATTGGACTTAATATGTGACGGGTGGAGCCCGCTATAGCTCCTCGATGCATCGGTAGGTCTCATGAGAAAAACTAGTGTCTTGGCACAAGGCCTTGGAAAAATCTTATTTGTAGTCTTGGCATGAGGCCTTGGATATGTGGTTATGATAGTCTGGCATTATGCATTCCATCATTATGAAAGTGGTTATTGATATTGCATGTGATTATTCGATTAGTAGAATATAAATGTGAAAAAGTAAATGACATTATTTCATTTTATTTTTGTCATACTATGTTGAAGTTCAAGTTTAAAAGGCTTTTGTTTTAGTTGTATATTTCCTTAAATGTTTATTCTTATTTATGAAAGTTTCCGCTATATTGTTATCCTTAATGGGCATTTGAGCTCACCCCTTTTCTATGTTTTATTTTTCCCAGGAAGTGAAGAAGTAAATTATGAATGACCTGCAAGAATATTATGAGGGGATAATAGTGTGGATTATGGAGACAATATGTTTTTGTAGTAGTTTTTCACTTCATGATGTAATATAAAACTTTATGAATATATCTAGTGTTTCCAAGGCTACTAAACCAATCAGTCTTTCGATATTTGATCTTTCTTGTGATCATGCCAATGTTATGTAATAATGCACCGACTCTGGGTAACTGAGGTCAGGGCGTTACAACAGCGCGGGCCACAGACTGCGGAGCACCGTGGGGTGCGGAGGCCGTGTGTGGCGGAGGCCATGGGGCAGCGCCATTGCCTTAGTTTCCTTCATCACGTTTGATAGCCATCCTCCTCCATCGCGAAGAATACTAGAATTTTCCGAAGAAATTCAGAGAGGATAAACCATGTTTGTTTGGCCCGCACTCTCGGCATTAGAGTGGTAGCATGCATATATTATACTTGAATAATAAGAATATCAAGAATGGGTAAGGTAAATAATTAAACACCCTCCATACCTCGTTTGATTGTTGACGGAGGTCAAAAATAAGGAGACGATGTCGTTGGGGATAGACGGACGTCGGTGACATCGACATTTTCCTCGATCGTTGGTTCATTGTAGTTAAAGACGTTCCTCGTCTATGATTTTCCCAAGGAAGAAGTAGAAGTCGAAGTCGGCGTTCTTCATTGGCATTCTTCGTTAGAGAGCTTCCTACCAATTCTCCAAGTTTCTCCCTTTTTCTAAGAGTTTCCCCCAATTCCACCAAAATGTGGAATAGCCAACTTAATAGATTATGTTGGCATAATTTTAAATTGGTTTAATTAATTAATTGATGGGTTGGATTAATTAATTAAAGGGAGTGAGTTGGAATAATTAAGTGGGGGAGCTCAAGAGGTGTCTCCCAACTTAATAGGGAGTTTAAGAGGTTTCAAGCCTCGGGTGGTCCCCACCACAATAACTCACATGGGAGGCTTGGCTCGGGTGGTCCCCACCACCATATCCTATGTTGAGAGGTTTTAGATCAAGTGGTCCACACCTCTCAACATCCACATGGGAGATCCTAATTTAAAATAAAATAAAATGTTACAAAACTTTTATTTTATTTTATTCTTTCACGAAAAACCCAAAAATTATCTTTCACTCTCGACCTACTACAGTCGAGGTGAAAGTCTCCATAAGAGAATACCGATGCTGCGAGTTCAACAGTACCCTCCGATTTCAATTCCGAACATCGGTTCAAAAGTTATAAAATCCCACTCGCACGTTTATTTAACGTACCTGAAATAGAGCTCATAAATTCATTCCGAGAACTCTGGGCCTCGGAATCACGTGCCGTCACTTTTCTGGGACTCATAAAATTCACTTCTAATAAAAAACAATTTACATGGAAATTATGGGTCTTTACATACCTATCACATCGAATTTAATATTGATGTAAGATAAATTCCTACATGTTAAAAATGAATTATTGATCATTTTCCTAATGTTTGAAAAAAATATGAGGCCATTTTCATAGTTTTTGCTATGTGACGTGTGGTTTAAATTAAAATGCCACTTCTATATTTAAAACATGAAATTTATGTCATACCATCTACATATTCTATCATATTGATGTACATTCAATTCCTATATGTCATAAATGAATTATGGATTGTTTTAATAATGTTTAAAAACAATATGAGCTAGTTTTTTCAGTTTTGGATTTGTGATATACACTTTAAGCTAAAAATACACTTTTATATTGAAAACACACACTTCGAGTCATACTGACCACATCATGTGTCAGATTGATGTGAGGTCAATTAATACATGTCAAAAATGAATTATGAATTGTTTTACTAATGTTTAAAAATAGTCCAAGATTGTTTTCCTAGTTTTTTCTACATGACACATGTTTTAAACTTAAATGGAACTTCTACAATGATGGAATGAACTTTGAGTCATACTAGACACACTGTGTATCCGATTGGTGTGTGGTCCATTACTATAGATCAAAAATGACTAATGGATCATTTTACTAAATTAATAGAACAATATTAATGAATTTTATCTATTTTACATATTTCATGTGCGTTTTAAACTAAAATGTAAATTTTGAACTAAAAACATACACTTTGAGCCATACCGGGTACACTGTGTATCATATTGATGTGTAGTTGATTCATACGTGTGTAAAATGTGGTACATATAATTTTTCTAAAGTATAAAAACAATTTTAATGTGTTTTATCTATTTTTTATTATTTGGAATATGTTTTGACTTAAATTGTCTATTTAAAAAAACATACACTTGGAGTCATACTAGGAACAACATGTATTAGATTAAGGAGTGATGGATTCTTACAAGTTAAAAATTAATTATGGAACATTGTGATAATGTATTAAAAGAATATAAATTATTTTTCTTATTTTTGAGTATGTCATGTGTGGTTTTAATTAAAATGTCAATTTTAACCTGATAATACACACATTGAGTCATACTGGATACATTGTGTGTTAGATTGAGGTGAGGTTGATTCTTACACATCCAAAATGGGTTATGAATTTTTTTACTAATGTATTAAAAGAATATAAATGTATTTTCTAATGTTAGAGTATGTAATGTGTGTTTTGAACTGAAAAATAAATTATTAACATAAAACATACGCTTCGAGTCATAATGAACACACTATGTATCAGATTGAGTTATGGCCAATTCCAACATAGTTAAAGATAATTTTAACGACATATCTTTTATGAAGTCATACATTTCCTTCAACTATAGAATAATCCATTGGTATAGATGATATTATATTTGAAATATAGAGTCTTTTTAAAAAATGAACTTAAGAAAATTAGTTTGATCATATATTTTTTAGATGCATCCTTATGATTCAATTCAATTTTTAGGAAATATACAGTTTCCACTTCTATGAGAAAAGAAAAAGTTCTCTCTTTTATGGAATATTGAATATAGTTTAATGCAAAGTATTACTTCCCAAAATATCTATGACAAAAACAAAATAAATAAATGATGATAATTATAAGGGAAATAATTTTAAAATTGTAGATAAAATAATGAAAAAATTAACTAAATAATTATTATAAAGTCACCTTTTCTGGATGGCTATATACATTATTGAACCATTTCCCAATTTCCATTATCTTAATTGTAGCCACAATGTCCAATCTGTCATGAGAACAAGAAGCTTCAGAGATATTACAAGCCATGTTGGAATCAAGAGAGTGTAACTCTCTATTATACTTCTCATTGATGTATAGGTCAAAGATAATATATAAGAATTACGATAATAATTCTCCACATCCAAAATGATCTCTAAGGTTATAGCCCATTCTAGATCACAAAAATATTAGGCAATCAACTGAAAATTATTTCAATAAAAATTATGACATCATGTTCTCTTCCCACTCATCTCTAAAAAAATTTACATCCTCTTTTGACAATTTATCATTTTACACAAGGGTGACATAATAAGAAAAAACATGGGGTAAACATGTGGTTGTTGGTCCATGTTTGTGAATTTATGTTATGTAGAAAATAAAAGAAGTAATTCTAGGATGATTTATGTAACCTTACTAGGTGGGAGTCCAAAAAATTGGGGAGTTAATTTTTCTTCATTTCACCACTTGGTACGTGGGGGGTTTGGTGGTGTTTCTTTGACATGGTTCTTAGGAATCGAAGTTGATGATATTTTTTAACATGATGAAATTAGAAAATTCAATATAAGATGAATAAATTTCCTATTGGGATTAGTATAAATCCTCAACTCAAACTAATGATTTTAGTATAAACCCAACTACCTGGGATTACATGAAAACATAACTCAGATTAGTGGAACCAACAGAGAGAGAGAGTCAAATAAGGAAAAATATCAGAGTGGAAACTGGGAGTGAGGTTTAAACAAGATGGAAGAAGATATGGATGTTTTTAATGATGGTGATGATACTAACATAATGAGTTAAGGGAAGTCTAATTGGATCTTTAAATAGAGTTTGAGGATTCCTCATATCAAACTAAAGTTATTCATGATTCTAATTTTTTTCTATGGATGTATGTATTCCCGCACCTTAATCATATCATAGTTATCTCAATAATATTACCATTTATATTTAATAACTCTCAAATGGTTTTTATATATTTCATAGGTGGTAGTAAATCAAGAGGGATGATTTTATATTTATTTAATTTTTCACTTGGTATGTGGTGGGAAAGATGGTGTTTCTGTGATAAGATGCTCAGGAGCCAAAGTAAATATTTTTACAAATGATGAAAATGTTGATAGGGCCCAATCAGACGGGCTTAAGGACCCAATATTTGAAGAAACTTTTAAATTTAAATCCAATGTTCTATAATTCATAGGCTAGGATTCTGAAGATACCGGAAAAATTGAAGTATAGTCTAAATGGGGATTCATGAATGCTTTAAATTTAAGGAATTCACATAGATGGGATGAAACCTCAAATAATAGTAATGAAAATTTTATAAATATATACAAAATCCATCCTCAAATTTTTGAAACATATTTTAAGGAGTGTTTGAAAAGGAGAAATAAATAAGTAATGTAATATTTCATTGATGTGATTTAAATGTGAATATATTGTACTTTTCCCTACCATTTTTCCAATTTTTAGCGAAAATGAAAGTTAAAATGAAGACGATTGAACAAGAAGTTCACATAAGAAGAAAACTAAAAAGTTTAGAAACCTAAACTACCCCCATAGATAACAAATAAGAATTTATAAAAACTCAAAAACATACATTTATTATCTTAATTAGATTATCTGGAAAGTGGTGATTATGACATTGAAGTTGAAACATTAATTAAATTAGAGGTGGGGTTATTGATTTAAAAAGTTAATGGTGATGAGTACCCTAGTGATAAGGATAATGGTGATGAAGAGGAGGTAAAATATAAGGGGAAGGAACTATTAAAATTTTTGAAAATATTTTTAAAAACAATAAATCATGCGAACAAATTTTATTTTAACATCATTATGTTTGTGTGAGAAGCAAAAGAAAGGTCACAGGGAAATATTATGATTGTTGAAGATCCTATAATGTGTGATGTGTGTATAAATATGAAAATACTAACCAAAATGGGTGAAAAGGGTCTTCAATTTATAAAAGGAATGACTAAGAAAAAGTAAAAGACAAATGTTGTTCTATCTAGGCCCTCGCTACAAAATTACCTCAGGATGCTGAAAGAGTGGGAAAGTTCATGTGAATTCTATTTTTCAATGGAAAAATGTCACATATGATTAAATCAAAGATCCATAAAAATAGTGATAATTTTAAATCATACGACACATTTGAGAATTGAAAAATATCAGTCACCCATCTTCCGGCCCAGTTCCAAATGAAGTGCCGATGCACCTCCCATTTCCAAAAATAAAAAAGAAATCTTATATAATTAAAAAACCACCCATGAAAATTTTTCTAGAAAAGATTCACGTAATATATTTACCATTAAATGGAGGATTGAAATACATGAATAAGAATAAAACCTAGAAAAGAAAATTAAAATTGAACTCTTTTATACTAATACGGAGTATAAGGGGAATACATTGGATATATATTGTGTGAAAAAGATGCAGAAGTAATCCATGAACCTAGAAGAATATAATCTCATCCATGAAGGAGAAAACAAGAGTTTAACTATATCATGAATACATGAGGTGGCTACATTCTCATTGTTCTATATCATGTATGTCAAGGGAGGTGACCTATGCACACAAAGGAATGTATAAAGAAACTGATAAACGGGAGAGGAGATAAAATATTAATATACCTTTGGATTTGAGAGGGTTTATTCGTCCAATAGAAGGTTTGGGAGGGTGGGGGGAGCTAGGATTTCATGGGTGCTTGAACGACATGATAGAAATCGACTCTATTAGGGTTAAATTTATATGGCAGTGAAGGGTTTTCTCGGTGCTAAAATAAAAAGCATCAATAAAGACTCATATTTATTAGTTCTAGAATATTAACACTGATAAAGATAGATTTTATCTAGAACATATATTATAGCAGTGATAAAACCCTATCTTTATCAGCACTAAAAATGTGCTGATAAACACCTATATAATAAATATTTAACAATATAATTATTATTTTTAAATATATATAATTATAAATAAATTTAAATGTATATAATTGTAAATAAATATTTATATAATTATAAATATATTTTAAGAATTTTAAATATTTATTTTAAGTATAATTATAAATATATATAATTGTAAATAAATAACTATTTAAATAAATATAAATATATTAAAAAATTGTAAATATGTATTTATAAATATAACTTTAGATATATAATTATAAATAATTATATTTAAATATATATATAAATATTCTTATATAATTATAAACATATATATATATATATATTAATATATGAATATATATAATAATAAATATTATAAATATATTAATTATATAAATATATTTATTTTAATTTTATAATTAGTTATTTATAAATATATAAATATTGTTTAATATATATATATATATTTATATGTATATATATTTGTAATAAAAAATATATAATTATAAAAATAAAGTAAATATACATTTACAAATATATTTATTTATAAATACAAATATATTTATTCATAAATATTCGTTTATAAATATATTTTGGAAATATATTTTTAACATGATTAATTAGTATATAATATTAATTTCATGGATGTTAAAAATGAGTGAAATTAAATAATTAAAAATGAATATACTTTAAAAATATTAAAAAATGGATATGATTTATTAATTATACAATTTCTTTAAAAAATTAAATATGAATATAGATTGAAATGATGATGTATACATATTGAGAATATTAAAACATATTAACCAAATATGTATAAATAAATATTATAAAATTATTATGTTCTAAAAAAAGAAAAAAAATTTATTAAAAAATGAATAAATATTATTAACCGAAATTATATAAAAATAAATAAATAAATTTTTTTGATTAAAAATATAATAGATTAAATATATTATGTCACTAAAATAAATTTTAAATTTAAATTTAATTATTTTAAAATTACATAAATATTATTTGTGTGTGTTTCTATATAAGATTTCATTAATTACGTAAATATGCGTGTGAAATTAATATGTATACACACAAACAACACAAGTTTGATACATGTTAAATTAAACAATGAAATTATATTATATAAAAGCCTATTAATGAAACAAATAATATTAAGAATGAATATATTTGAAATTTGAATAAGTGTTATTAATTATATAGATTTTTGAAAAAATCAAAAATAATATTTTTAAATACATATGTTAAAATGAAAATGAATACATTCTAATTATATAAATTACACCCATATGAAAAAACATTAAATGTTTATGAATCAACATGTATAAATAAATATTAAAAATAGTAAAATTACAAAAATACTAAACAATAAAAAATTGAAAATGAATAAATTAAAAAACAAATTCAGAAAAAAATAAAAAAATTAATGAAAAATAATATTAAAAATGTGTAAACTTGAAGAAATATTAAATATAATTAATAATTTATATCGAATAAAAATATAAAATGTGAATAAAATTCACCAAATTGAAACATAATATATATTAAATATATTATGTTAATAAATATAACCCTAAATGAATATTAAAAATTTATTAAATAACAAAAATATAATGTGTTTGAGTGATTTCTATATAAAAATGCATTAATTACGTATATGTATGTCTGAAATTAATGAAACAAACATTTGAAATATGTTAAATTAAAAAAAGGAAATTTAATTTAAAGTCAATTACATAACATACTTAGTCAATATTTTTAATTAATATTAATTTTTAATTATAAACCATTTCCACTAAATATATGACTTATTTAATGTAAATATATAAATTTTGAATTATATAAATCAAACTTATGGAATTATTATATATATTGATATATATATGTGTGTGTTTGAACATATTTATATATTAAAAATATAACACCCCAAACATTTTATAGTATGTTTCTGTTAAATACTTTCTATTCATTAGATATCCCATATTGCATGAAGCACTAATTATTTTGTGAAACCAGAAATTATAGGAGAAAGTTATATGCTATCCACTAAACATAAATTTTCCACTTCTATGTTTTGAATTTCGAAAAAAAATCATCTAGAGTTGTGATCAGTAAGTCGTTTGGAGTCTGATAGAACCAACTTGAATTTTTGATGAATAGTAACATACCATTTTGAATAGTAATATGAATAATAATATGACCCTTATAAATAGTAAATAATGATAATATTTTATTTTCTTAATGTAATAAGATAATGATATTTTAATTAATTTTTCGATTTAATATAAAACTAATTATACCTTTAAATTTTTATTTTTTGAATTAACATTGATTTTATTTAAAAATTAAATTAAAAATACTTAGAAAATTATTTTCAAAAAATGGATTTCATTTTTTAAATCTACACGTCAAAAAATGGTTAGGGTTATTTTTTGGGATTGTTCTAAAATACTAATTTTTTTGTGAATAGTAATAATACAGATTTGAGTTTTCGGTAGTTTAATGATATCATAATGATGCAATAATTAATATAAAGGGATGGTCGACTTGTGTATAGTATATTATGACATGATGTGTCCCATGTGGCTTAATCCATGGGAAAATACCATGGGAAAGCCCATCGTTTTGCAGAAACCACTAATAAGGTGTCCCTTTTAATTAATAAAAAACTCTCGCTTAATTACTATAAATACCCACTCACCCCCCTTCATTTTATTTCATTCCAAATACCTCATCCGAGAATATATGGTGGGTTTACCTCTCTAGGAGTACTCCCAAGGTTTCCTTAAGCCCCCAAGGTCTCATCCTTCAATATCAAGGAGTTACTCTATAAGGTAAGGGAATCCTTCATTCTCTTCTTTTAGTAGACAATCCTTTTATGTTATCTTTTTGATTTTTCAATTATCATATGTTGGGGTTTGATTTTATGTGTTCTTATTACTGTAATTTTGATTTCAATATGATGATATACCCTTTCTCTCTCATCATTTCATTTTATGAAATTTTAAGCGATGCCGTTAGGGTGCCGAATTTTCATAAGGGATCTCTCACCTTTTCTTTTATTTTCAAGTCCATCTCTTTTATTTTTCTCTCATAACCTCCTCTATCCAAATGACCATGATAAACTCCATTATCATCTATATAATGTAATTATATCATGTTAATGGAATAAATATAATCAATAACCTTACACCCTCCCTTTTATTTTTATAAACGAAATCAACATCCATGAGGTTTCAATTTGTAAACTTTATGGACGGTGGAGTTTTGTTCTTCAATTTCACCAACATTACTAGTAATGAAACCATTTTAATGGTTTAACCAGATAATAATATATGTATTTAATCTCATTAATGTTCTGGAATACTTAAACACTAATAATATAAGATAATAATACAAAACAAGTTCATTATGAACAAAATAATCAAGTTAATCCGAATATTTGTAATAAACTTTTAACTAATGAATCATCATCATGGAATATAACCCAAAATAATTTATATCTCCTTAATTTCATTAATTAGATATATTAAAAATTCTGGATGTTTAACCACATTTCAAATGAACTTCCATTTATGAAAACAAGTAAACAAATAATGAAAACTAAGGAAGAAAATGCTTCCAATAAACAAGAAAATTGGACCTCTTAAACCCCTAAAAGGGACAAGAATGAACCTAATAAGGTAATAATAAATAAATTACATGTATATTAGGTTCTTTAGTTATAATAAATGATTCTAAATTTTATTATTTAGGTCATTGAAACAAACTAAGATCACACTCGAGCATAAGGTAAGGGGTTTCTCATCTCACATTCATTTCTGTGAGATTTTCATTGTACGCCACTTATTTCTTTTATGTGGTATATGTGTACTACCATATTATATATAATAACATGATTCTATTTATATTCATGTTATCCAATGATTCATTTTAGGTTTATTATGTTTTGTTCATATGATTCGACCAAATACATTGTGGTAAGAGACTTTGTCTAAACTAGTATTTTGTAGTGACTAACTTTGTATGGTGCACCTAATAATCCTTATGTGGTGTACCTACTTCCCATTTGATATTACTTTTAATTTTATATTATATTTATATTAAATATCCATAATCTCATATCATGGATATTTTTTTTGCCTAAACCGTATACCATTTTACATACGATGTTTATTTGGAAAGTTATTTTAATTATGGAAATGTTGCTGAATCCGTATAATATACTCTATACAGAAATTAAAAAGGCATATTTATTTTGTATTGAATAAATTTATAAAAAAATATTTGGACATGCAGTGGTAGTTGGGGCCTGCTATAGCCCCTCGATGCATCGGTAGGTCACATGAGACAAATCAGTTTGGCAACAAACCCTTCGAGTTTGTTTCCAAAAATCAGACGGGTTTCTACCCACATAACTAAACCATTTTAATGGTATTATGGTATCATGTGCTAGATACATGAAGTCCAATTTATAATCATTCTCCTTATTCATTTTCAGTCATTACTATCCATGAGGTATTCACTATGACAAAATCTATGGATGCAGGCCCTTTCTGAGTTTATTAATGGAGTGTGTTTTTAATTTATTCATCATTTCATATTTGTGTATAATTCAGTTATTATTGATTCATGTTTTCGCTATTTTTAACCCTTAATGAGCATTTGAACTCACCCCTTTAATTGTCTACCTTCAACCGGTGATGAATAGGAGATCATTTATTGAATTCCTGTGGACGCAATTTTTTGTTTTTGTTATGTATTGTATTTTGTAACATTCTCCAATGTAATTTGGGTTATGTTTATGTATCTAGTTTCTTCAAGACTATTAAAATGATCGTTCCTTCAGGATTTTTATTCCTTCTAACCATGAAAATATAACAAGTAATGCACCGACTTCGGTCTAGAGGGGTCGGGGTGTTAGAGTTGGTATCAGAGGAAGTTTAATAGAAAACTTTGAAACAAGATTAGGAAATGTATAGTAGGTAACAAACCCCTAAGGTAGTATTTGAGAATAAACACACAAGAACATCCTGTTATTTTGGTAAGGAATAGATTATGTGGATATTTTAAGCAATACGTCCCTGTCAAGATACGAGTAGGTAGAGGCGGCTCTAGCATAGATGTATCTAGGGTTTAAACCCGGAAACACCGCTTTGAGCTAGAATCGAATGAGAATTGGTGCACGATAATAGACCTTGATGCACTCTTGGTTATGAACCTCCCAGGGTATATGCTTAGGATAATTCACATTTTCTTTACAAGCCATTATGAAGGAGTTTAATGTAATTTTTCCCTCATAGAAACCATATTTATAAGATTATCTATGCATAGAATTTCAATCTATGTTGAGTGATTTTCTATTTGATATTCATAAACTAATATAGTGTATCCCGTTATTTAGAAATGGCATCTAACTGAATAAGGGGAATCAATACTCCTGGGCAAGGTAGGGATCTCCCTACTAAGCAAGTCAACACGGTCAATGTTGGATCAAATCTAATCATGACCTTAGTGTGAAAACTTACTCAGGTTGTAACAAATAACCATTCCACACTAGTGTTGGATTGTTTCATGTGGTAGAAGCCCCCATCTTTTAGCAGGACTAATAACCTAGTGGTTTCTGACAAATGGATCAAGTCTCTTGAAAGGATATTCATGGAATTAAGATGCAATGAAAATGAAAAGGTAGTACTGGCAGTATATTGTCTCAAGGGCGATGCTGATCAATGGTGGTCCTTGATTCATAATACCATGGAGGAAGAAGAAATAGAAGATATGTAATGGAGGAATTTTAAGGAAATATTATTCGAAAAATATTTCCCTCATGAGTAAAGAACCGAAATTAAGAGGGAATTCCCTAGCTTAAAGAAAATGGAAGAAGACACTATTGCAGAGTATGAGGATACCTTAACAAGGCTAGCTAGGTATACCATAGATTATGAACGTGACTTAGAAGATAATAATGATCATTTCTTTGAAGGTTATTGGCCAAGTCTTTGAAGGTCACTAGCTTCTCAAATATTTTCATTATATGATGGAATTGTATCAAGTGCAATCAAAACAGAGAAGGAATTTGATAGATCCAATTTTTTCAAAGGGAACCAAGATAAGAAGCAATACTCTGATAACCAAGGAAAAATAGGAGCACCAATGAAGAACAATGGAACAAAGATATTCCCATTTTGTGCGAACTGTGGAAAGAATCATCTCGGGAAATGATTAAAAGGCATGGGAGTCTTCTATAAGTGAAGAGAAAGGGGTTATCGATTTGATGAATTAAAGGGGAAGAAACAATTCAATGATATTCAATGCTACAATTGTAGAGATATGGGACACTATTCAAATGAGTGTCCTAAGAACCAAGGAAACATGCCTTAGAAAAATCCAAGAGAATAAGGGAGAGCCTATGCGATTACAACCACAGAGGTTGAAATTCCTAATGACATGGTGGAAGGTACTTTAATTGTTTCTTCAAACATAACCAACACTTTATTTGATTTTGGATCATCACATTCATTTATATCTTCTCAGTTTTCCATAAAAATTAGATATGTCCAATTTTATTTAATAAAGGAGTTGTCAGTAAAAACTCCTAGGGGATATATCATTGCAACAAAGGCATGTCGACTAGTCCCCCTCTAGACACCCAAACATGCTTTAATTTCTAACCTTATCATCATACCAATGAATAAATTTGATATAATTCTCAGTATGAATTGGATTTCAAATTATGATGCAAAGATTTATTGTAAGAATAAGGAATTTAATTTTTTTGAAAATGGTGTAGAATTCCTTGTCTTTAGGGCAGAAACTTCTCCATCAGATTCTTATCTAGAACCACCCCCAGTAGCTCTACTGAATGCAATACATGGAGTGGAAGATAAACCAATATCTATGGGTGAGGAAAGATGTAACGACCCAAAATTTTTGAATGGTATTTTTATTTACTCTTGAATGAGTTAATAGAGATGTTAACAGTTAATGTAGAAAGAAGAGTCGATGGCTTCATCCAGTAGACTCAAACCATATAAATCCCACTTATCAGAGGTTGGGAAGGAGGTGGAATATTTGGGCTTCACTTTGGACCATGCCCAAGCCGAACTCCTGCCTGTCAAGCTTGAATAGAACTGCCTACGAGAGAAGTTCAAGTTAGCTGAGATTACTACTAGGGCAATGTTATCTAAGCCTCCCTCAGATTCTCTCACCATAGCACACCTTACACTTAGGTCATATGCTGGTGTTATAAGGGGCTATGTAACGAGACCATAATAGCCTTGCGTAATCCTTTGATTTAAATAAAAATTGTGATATCTTCTTATGATGAAGTTTGTGCATTTTCAAATGTCCGGATAAATATAGTATGCATATTTTTGATGAATTCTTGAAAAATGATATTTGAAAATATTTATGTAAAACTTAAATAATTAATTATGTGTAATGATTTTTTAAAAATGATCTTCTACAATTATGTTCAGTACGAAATTTAGAGTCCAATAAGATCAACTTAATTTTTGATGAATAGTAAATTATGAATAGTGATTTTATGCTTAGGATTAGAAATGTGACCAAATGGATTAGTAATCTCACTTAAAGAAAATATTAATATAATATAGGCACCTTGATTAAGTAACATGATTCCATAAAATAGGTAAATAACTGTTTCAGAAATTATTATTTATGTATTAGTTTTTTCAGGTGAATAGTGTTTTTTAATTAAAAATTAAATTAAAAATTAAATTAAAAATATTTAGAAAATTATTTTTAAAAAATGGAGTTCATTTTTGAACTCAGTGCATCGATATTATGTTAAGGTAATTTTTTGGGGTTTTTTCGGAAAAAATGAATTTTTGGTGAATAGTGTATTTATTTAAAAATTAAATAAAAAATATTTAGAAAATTATTTTTATAAAATGGAGTTCATATTTGAAATTAGAGCTTCGATATTTGGTTAAGGTGAAATTTTGGGAATTTTATGAGAAAGATGAATTTTCGATGAATAGTGAAAATACAGTTTTTAAGTTACGAGTGTTTAATGACATCATTAAATAGTATGTAATCAATATGGTAGACCTATGAATATTAAGATAAGATATGAGGTGTCCCAAGTGGCCAATACCATGGGCAAGCCCATGGTTTTGCCAATACCACCAATGAGGTGTCCTTTGGCCATTAATGCCTTGTCCCCTCACTTTCCCTATAAATATCCACCCTTTCCTCCTTTAGTTTTCACTCCCAACTATTCCCCAACGAAGCTCTGGTCTCATTAACTCCCAAAGGGTCCTCCCAAGGTGCCCCCAAGCCCTCAAGGTCCCAACCTTTGAGCTTTAAGAGTTACGTTTTAAGGTAAGGGATCCAACCTCTCTCTTTTTTTCAAATTCTATCTTTTAAGTCATTTCTTTTATGCTCCATGTTCTTATGTTGGATAATGATATTTTATATTCATCTTACTTCCCTTTTAATTTTCATATGATGAGAGATCCCCTCTTACCTTCATCATTTCGTTTTATGAATGTTTAAGTGGCACCGTTAGGCTGCCGAAGTTTTTGTAACTGATTCTTTCACCCCTCTCATTTTCAAGTTCTATTTTCATGTCAAGTCTTTCAAGTTCCTTTTTATTATGTGGGGGTATTATCTCTATATCTATCATAATTATCTTCTATGTTCGTATGACGAGACACCCTATTTGATCTCATCAATTCTTTTTTGAAGTTTTAAGTGACACCGATAGGCTGCCGAATTTTCATAAGAGAAATCTTATTTGTTTTCTTCCTTAAATGTTTTTCATTTCATATGGTATGTCTTTAAAATTTCATTACCATGTTCTTATATCCATTATATTGTGTTCCCATACTATTTTATGTATCATTTATGAGTGGGTTACCCATTTCCCCTCTCTTTTCAATGTTTTTTAAATCCCAGTATCATAGCCGTTATGCTGCAGAATTTTCGTCTCAAAATGTCTTTCTATTTTTCTCAAATTATTTTATTCTATTAAGTGAATACTCAAAGATCGTTCTTCTATAGGGGTATTCACATATATATAAAAATTTTCTATTTTAATTCTGGGATTTACATACATGAGACCCGCTTTCCTTTTTTCGTGGGTTTAAAGGGACATAAAGATCATGTCTTTAAAGCAGTTTTTAAAATGTGATGACTTTAAAATAAAACCCATTTATTTTATGCTATATGGGTTGTTTATGAATTTTTTTATGATTATATATGTGGATCACATTATAATAAAGAAAAATTTAATGGTGCACCCTGATAGCGCTCCAATGCATTGGGTAAAGACTTAATCTCTAGAGATGACCATTTTAACGACGCCTTGGTGAATAACCTTGGTAATTTTTAATGAAACCTTGGGGATGGACCTTGGTGAAATAGAAATGATTGTCTATGATTAAATGTTGTATCCACATATTCAAGTTATTAAATAAGTTATTTTTATTATTATATGCATCATGATTTATTTCTCATGCCTTAATGTTCTTTTTCATGACTTTATTGATCTATCTCAAGTTCACATGTTAAATGTTTACCCTTGATTCCCTTACTGGGCCTTCTGCTCACCCTTTCTTTTGATGTATGTCCCCAGGTTATGAGATGCAGTAATGAACCTAGGATGAACATAAGGATAAGCCTTTCAAGTTTTTAAGAATAATGTTTTATGTTTTCAGGTTTTAGGTTCCTGGTTTCCAAGACACTAAAACTTAAAGATCCTCGGTTTTGTATAATGTAATGAATGTTTATGTGATAAAATGGTGGGATTTTATAGTTGGTATCAGAGGTCGGTTTAGTTATTTGTGGAAATTAGGCTATGAAAACTTTAGGAAGAACCCTATATAAAATTTTAAATATAGGAAATATTCCTAGCATTTTGGTGAGTATTGAGTTAGTGGTTTATCAAACAAATACATCCCTGTCTGGATATAAGTAGGTAGAGGCGTGTCTGGAATAGATGTACATAGGGGTAAAACTTGAAAACACCGCTTTGAGCTAGACTCGAACGGGAACTGGTGCACGATAACGGGCCTTGCTGCACTCTTGGTTACGACACTCCCAGGGGATATGTTTGGTTAATCTCAGGCTTTTTATGAATCATTATGAAGGAATTATAGAGAAATATAATTGTTTAAGAATTAATTTTTAAGACATAGAATTCTCTATAGTTAAAAGATTCATAAATGATACAAGTTTCTCACTAAGATTTTATTCTTTTAGAAAGTGGCGGCTAATAGGAGGAACCGTGCAAATGGTGACTGAAATGGACCATGCACTGACGACCCTTCGATGGAAGCCGGAATGGAAACATTCCTGCGAATGATTAACCAACTGACTCAAGTTATGAGTAATAACATGAATCAAGCTGAGAGGCTGATATCACCACGAAGGGAACAAATTTCTGTTGAGTCCTTAATGTGTCAACAACCACCAAAATTCAGTAGATCTACTGACCCTTTGGTTGTAGAACAGTGGATAAGCTCCATTGAAAAGATCTTTTTTGTACTTCATTGTTCGGAACAAGAAAAAGTCACCCTTGCTATTTACTGCCTAGAGGGGGAAGCTGATAAGTGGTGGTCACTGATCAAAAACATGAATCCAAGAGGAGAAATGGAATCCTTGGAGTGGGAAGAGTTTAGGGGAATATTATTCAATAAGTATTTCCCTTGTTCGATGAGAACGAGAATGGAGAAAGAATTTCTCAAGAAGAAGAAGAAGGAGAATGAATTTTTTGGAATCTACGAGATGAACTTCACAAGGCTTTCCCATTATACCTCAATCTTTGTCATGGACCCTAATGGAAAGGTTGATAGATTCTTTAGTGGACTACGACCTCATCTGCGGATGAATCTATCCAACATGGACTATGATAGCTACGAAGAAATAGTTCGAAGTGCTATGAAAGTCGAACTGGATTTTGGTGAGGCACAGTGGTCTCACAAATCTAATGAGAAGAAGAGAACTCTAGAACCAAGCCTGGGAAGAAGCTTTGACTAGGGAAGAGGTGGAAAGAAAATGCAACTTACCACATGCAATAAATGTGAGAAGAAGCATTCGGGGCACTGCTTAATCGAAAGTGGCAAGTGATACAATTGTGGAAAAGGTGGCCATATTTCTTGAAATTGTCATAGTGAGGTTAAGACTCAACTTCCCAACACTGACGATAGAGGAAAGATGGTTCTGGCTCTACCCGAGGTCCAATGCTTCAAGTGTGGACAACTTGGACACTTTCCTAATCACTGTCCAAATCCAAGGGCAGTAGAGGGGAATCACCATGAACCTCAGCAAAGGACAGGGGAGAAAGGTCATGCTTTTTCTATCACAACAACTGAAGTTGATGCTCCGAATGATGTGGTAGCAGGTACTCTTGTTTTCCTCTCAAAACTAGAAAGTACTTTGTTTGATTCTGGTTCTACGCATTCCTTTATTTCCTCCAAGTTTGCAAAGAATATAGAATCAATTCCTGAACTGCTAGAGGTAGAGTTGTCAGTCAAGACTCCAAGTGGGATTATCCATGCATCAATAGTGTTTAGAGACTTTAGTGTTTAATTTAGTGAGAACAATATTATCGCAAATCTAGTAGTCATTCCCATGTTGGAATTCGACGTTATACTAGGGATGGACTGTCTCTCAAAGTATAATGCTAAGATCAAATGTATAAGTAAGGAAATCTCAGTAGTTTTGAATTAACGACCTACAATTATCTTCCAAGGAGAGATATCCCAACTTGATCCTTGTCTAGAGGCACCTCCTATAGCCTTATTTATGGAGTTAATTGGTGAGGATGAAGAAGGAAAAAGGAGTATACAAATAGAAGATGTTCCAATTGTTCAGGAATATATGGACGTATTTCCTGAGCAGTTACCTGGTCCTCCCCCAGAAAGAGAGGTAGATTTCTCCATTGAACTTGTACCTGGATCTCAACCGATATCAAAGATCCCATATAGAATGACAAATGTGGAGCTAGAGGAGTTAAAGAAACAACTCCAAGACTTGTTGGAGAAAGGGTTTATCCAACTGAGTGTGTCTCCTTGGGGAGCACCAGTTCTCTTTGTGAAGAAGAAGGATGGATCAATGTGGTTATGCATTGATTATAGAGAACTAAATGGGATCACAGTGAAGAAAAAATACCATCTTCCAAGAATTGATGATTTATTTGACCAAATTCGTGGGGCTCAATTATTCTCCAAGATTGATGTTCGATCTGGTTATCATCAACTAAGGGTGAAGAAGGGAGATATTCCAAAGACCTCCTTCTGATCAAGATATGGGCATTATGAGTTTACTGTTATGCCCTTCGGCTTGACTAATGATCCTGCTATTTTCATGGATTTGATGAATAGAGTCTTTAAGGACTACCTTGATAACTTTTTGGTAGTTTTTATTGATGATATTTTGATATATTCAAAAAGTCGTGAGGAGCATGAAGATCATTTGAGGGTCATTTTGCAAACTTTGTGGAAGGATAGGCTCTTTGGAAAGTTCAGCAAGTGTGAGTTTTGGTTACAACAAGTGGCTTTCTTGGGGCACATAGTAACTAATGAAGGAATATAAGTTGACCCTGCAAAGAAAATGGTTGTGGAGGAGTGGCCTCAACCCACAATAGTAACTGAGATTTGTAGTTTCCTTGGTTTAGCATGATATTATAGGAGGTTTGTGAAAAAAATTTCACGGCTTTCTAATCCACTAACAAAGTTGACTCGAAAAGGGGTTAAATTTATCTGGACAAAGGAATGTGAGGAATGTTTTCCGGATCTAAATAAGAGATTGGTAACTAAACCTGTGTTAACACTACCCTCTATCGGAGAAGGATTCGTTATTTTTAGCGATGCATCTCTAAAAGGGATTGGGTGCGTCCTCATGCAAAATGACATGGTCATTGCTTATGCATCTCGACAGTTGAAGATTCATGAGCAGAATTATCCTACGCATGATCTAGATCTAGCAGAAGTTGTTTTTGATCTAAAGATATGGAGGCACTATCTTTATGGGGAGAAATGTGATATATACACTGACCACTGAAGTTTAAAGTATATTTTCACGTAGAAATAATTGAACATGAGACAAAGGAGATGGCTGGAGATTATTAAAGACTATGATTGTTCAATTCATTATCACCCTGTAAGAGCAAACAAAGTCGTGGATGAATTAAGCAGGAAATACCCTGTGGTTCTGGAAACAATGATGATCCTAGGAGATCCCTTGATTAAAGATCTAGTAAAGCTGGACATGGGAATTGTAAGGGAAGGGACATCATCAACCCTATCCCAAATGATTTCTCAACCTTCATTACTAGAGAGGATCAAGAAGGCTCAAAAAGAAGATCTTTTGTTGCAGGAGAAGTTTGAGGCTGTAAAGGATGGGAAGATTCCTGATTTCAATAATGATTAAGAAGGTGTACTGAAATTTCGTACAAGACTATGTGTTCCATCTATTCTGGATATAAAGAAAGAACAGATGGATGAAGCTCATAGATCTACCTTCTCTATACATCCGAGAAGTACTAAAATGTATAGAGACCTTTGTGATCATTATTGGTGGGATAACATGAAGAGGGAGATTTCTAATTACACTATAAGGTGCTTGGTGTGTCAACAAGTAAAGGCAGAATGACAAATTCCTAATGGGGTATTACAACCACTACCCATACCAGCATGGAAGTGGGACAATATCACTATGGAATTTGTCACTGGTCTCCCGAAAACATCCAAAGGAAACAATGCGATATGGGTTATTGTGGACCGTCTCACCAAGACTGCCCATTTTATCTCTATTTGGGAAGATTTATCTTTGGATCAACTTTCTAAGATATACATGAAGGAAGTGGTAAGGATGCATGGGGTACCACTATCCACCGTATTTAATCGTGATCCAAGATTGACATCAAAATTCTGGAGAATTCTTCAACATGCTCTTAATACTGAATTGAATTTTAGTTCGGCCTATCATCCTCAAATTGATGTCCAATCTGAAAGGACTATTCAGACACTTGAGGACATGCTGAGATTATGCTCAATGGAATTTAAAGGTGGATGGGATCAACACCTCCCATTAGTTGAGTTCTCATAAAACAACAACATCCATTCGAGTATTCAAATGGAACCCTATGAAGCTCTATATGGAAAGCGATTTAAAACTCCTACTTGTTGGGATGAAGCTGGTTAGAGAAAGATTCTTGGTCCTGATCTTGTGCAAGAGATGACATAAAATGTTCATGCCATCCAACAACACTTAAAGGCTGCTCAGAGTCGGCAGAAGAGCTATGCTGACAACTGTCGAAGGGACTTGGAGTTTGGTATTGGCGACAAAGTCTTCCTTCGAATTTCTCCATGGAAGAGAGTCATGCAGTTTGGAAAGAAAGTGAAGCTCATCCCTAGGTACATTGGCCCCTATGAAATTCTTGATTTCATAGGAGCAGTGGACTATCGTCTAGCACTTCCACTGAACCTAACTCAAGTTCACGATGTCTTCCATGTATCTCTTTTGAGGAAGTACATACCTGACCCTTCACATGTACTGAACCCAGAGGTGGTACAAATGGAACATGACCACTCTTATGAGGAGTAGCCAGTAAAAATCTTAGACCATAGAGACAAGGTTCTACGCAACAAGACTACCCACCTTGTGAAAGTGTTATGGAGGAATCATAAGTATGAAGAAGCGACATGGGAGCCTGAGGAGACAATAAAGCAAAAGTACCCTCACCTTTTCGACCAGGACTTTGGTTTAAAATTTCAGGGACGAAATTTCTTAAGGGGGGAAGAATGTAACGACCCAAAATTTTTGAATGGTATTTTTATTTACTCTTGTACGATTTAATAGAGATGTTAACGGTTAACGCAGAAAGAAGAGTCGATGGCTTCATCCAGTAGACTCGAACCTTATAAATCCCACTTATCAAAGATTGGGAAGGAGGTGGCATATTTGGGCTTCGCTTTGGACCAAGCCCAATCCGAACTCCAGCGTGTCAAGATTGAATGGAACCACATACGGGAGAAGTTCAAGTTAGTGGAGATTACTACTAGGGCAATGTTATCTGAGCCTCCCTCAGATTCTCCCACCATAGCACACCTTACACTTATGTCATATACTGGTGTTATAAGAGGCTATGTAACGAGACCATAACAGCCTTGTGTAATCCTTTGATTTAAATAAAAATTGTGATTTCTTCTTATGATGAAGTTTTTGAATTTTCAAATGTCTGGATAAATATAGTATGAATATTTTTGATGAATTCTAGAAAAAGGATATTTGAAAATATTTATGTAAACCTTAAATAATTAATTATGTGTAATGATTTTCAAAAAATGGTCTTCTACAATTGTGTTCAGTACGAAATTTAGAGTCTAATAAGATCAACTTAATTTTGGATGAATAGTAAATTATGAATAGTGATTTTATGCTTACGATTAGTAATTTGACCAAATGGATTAGTAATCTCACTTAAAGAAAGTATTAATATAATCTAGGCACCTTGATTAAGTAACACAATTCAATAAAATAGGTAAATAACAGTTTCAGAAATTATTATTCAAGTATTAGTTTATTCGGGTGAATAGTGTTTTTAATTAAAAATTAAATTAAAAATATTTAGAAAACTATTTTTATAAAATGGAGTTCATTTTTGAACTCAGTACATCGATATTATGTTAAGGTAATTTTTTGGGGTTTTTTCTGAAAAAATGAATTTTCAGTGAATAGTGTATTTATTTAAAAATTAAATTAAAAATATTTAGAAAATTATTTTTATGAAATGAAGTTCATTTTTGAAATTAGAGAATCGATATTTGGTTAAGGTAAAATTTTGGGAATTTTCTGAGAAAGATGAATTTTCGATGAATAGTGAAAATACAGTTTTTCAGTTACAGGTGTTTAATGACATCATTAAATAATGTATTAGGTATGTAATCAATATGGTCGACTTATGAATAGTAAGATAAGTTATGAGGTTTCCCAAGTGGCCAATACCATGGGAAAGCCCATGGTTTTGCCAATACCACCATTGAGGTGTCCCTTGGCCATTAATGCCTTGTCCCCTCACTTTCCCTATAAATATCCACCCTTTCCTCCTTTAGTTTTCACTCCTAAATCTTACCCAAAGAAGCTATGACCTCATTACCTCCCAAAGGGTATTCCCAAGGTTCCCCAAGACCTCAAGGTCTCAACCTTTGAGTTTTAAGAGTTACGTTTTAAGGTAAGGGATCCAACCTCTCTCTTTCTTTTCAAATACTCTCTTTTAAGTCATTTATTTTATGCTCCATGTTCTTATATTAGAGAATGTTCTTTTATATTCCTCTTACTGCCCTTTTCATATTCATATAATGAGAGATCCCCTATTACTCTCATCATTTCGTTTTATGAATGTTTAAGTGGCGCCGTTAGGCTGCCGAAATTTTTGTAACATATTCTTTCACCCTTCTCATTTTCAAGTTCTATTTTCATGTCAAGTATTTCAAGTTCCTTTTTATTATGTTGGGGTATTATCTCTATATCTATCATAAAGATCTTCTATGTTCATATGATGAGAGACCATATTTGATCTCGTCAATTCTTTTTTGAAGTTTTAAGTGACGCCGATAGGCTGCCGAATTTCCATAAGAGAAATCTTATTTTTTTTCTTCCTTCAATGTCTTTCATTTCATATGGTATGTCTTTCAAATTTCATTACCATATTCTTATATCAATTATATTGTGTTACCATACTATTTTATGTATCATTTATGAGTGGGTTACACATTTCCCCTCTCTTTTCAATGTTTTCTAAATCCCAGTATCATAGCCGTTATGCTGTAAAATTTTCATCTCAAAATGTCTTTCTCTTTTTCTCAAATTATTTTATTTTATTAAGTTAATACTCAAAGATCATTCTTCTATAATGTTATTCACATATATATCAAAATTTTGTATTCTAATTCTGGGATTTACATACATGAGACCCTCTTTCCTTTTTCCGTGGGTTTAAAGTGACATAAAGATCACGTCTTTAAAGCAGTTTTTAAAATGTGATGAATTTAAAATAAAACCCATTTATTTTATGCTATATGGGTTGTTTATTAAATGTTTGATGATGATATATGTGGATCTAATTATAATAAAGACAAATTTAATGGTGCGCCCTGATAGCGCTCCAATGCATTGGGTAAAGACTTAATCTCCAGAGATGACCATTTTAACGACGCCTTGGTGAATAACCTTGGTAAATTTTAATGACACCTTGGGGATGGACCTTGGTGAAACAGAAATGATTGTCAATGATTAAATTTTGTAGCCACATCTTAAAGTTATGAAATACATTATTTTTATTATGATATGCCTCATGATTTCTTTCTCATTCCTTAATGTTCTTTTTCATGACTTTATTGATCTATCTCAAGTTCACATGTTAAATGTTTACCCTTGTTTCCCTTACAGGGCCTTCTGATCACCCTTTCTTTTGATGTATGTCCCCAGGTTATGAGATGAAGTAATGAACCTAGGATGAAAATAAGGAGAAACCTTTCATGTGTTTAAGAATAATGTTTTATGTTTTCATGTTTTAAGTTCCTGGTTTCCAAGACACTAAACCTTAATGATCCTCGATTTTGTATAATATAATGAAAGTTTATGTGATAAAAAGGCGGGATGTTATAAAAGAAATCTTCAAATTTAAGATGTGTACATAGTTCAAAATTACATTGATGTATTTACAGAGGATTTACCTAGACATCCTCCATAGAGGGAAGTTGAGTTCTCTATTGATTTAATTCTTGATGCAAGACCTATATCATTGACTCCATATAGAATGGCCACTATGGAGTTAGTGGAGCTAAAGAAACAACTAGAGGAGTTTAATGAAAAAGGATTTATTTGACCTAGTGTTTCTCCATGGTGAGCCCCGATCTTTTTTGTCAAAAAGAAAGATGGATCCATGAGGCTATGCATTGATTATAGGGAAATCAATAATATTACAATAAAAAATAAGTATCCTCTTCCCTAGATTGATGATTTATTTGATCAAATTCATGGAGATCAATACTTTTCAAAGATTGAACTTCGATATGGATATCATCAATTGCGTGAGATGAAGGAAGATATTCTTAAGACATAATTTTAGACCAGGTATGGGAATTACGAATTTACAGTGATGCCTTTTGGACTGAAAAATGAACCCTCTGTTTTCATGGAATTAATGAATAGAGTGTTCAAGGAATATCTTGATAAATTTTTTGTGGTATTCATCGATGATATCCTCATATACTCAAAAAGCTATGAAGACCATGAGAATCACTTGCGCGGTATTCTGAGAACTATTAAAAGAAATAAATTATATGGGAATTTTATCAAGTGTGAATTCTGGCATCCATCAGTTTCTTTTCTAGGCCATATTGTCTCTAAGTATGGAATCCTAGTTGATCCTACAATGACAATGACAATCCAAGAATGGCCCACACCAACAAACATAACTGAGGTATGCAGTTTTATTGGCTTAGCAGGTTCCTATCGGCATTTTGTTCAGAATTTTGCCTGACTAGCTAACCCGCTAACGAAGCTCACACATAAAAGAGTTAAGTGTGTGTGGAAAAAAGAGTGTACAAAATGATTCTAAGAATTGAAAATAATATTGGTCAATTCTCTAATTTTGACTCTTCCAACTAGAAGTGATGGATTTGTGATATAGAGTGATGCATCAAAGAATGGGCTGGGTTGCGTCCTTATGAAAAACGATAAATTTATTGCTTATGCATCAAGAAAGTTGAAGAACCATGAGAAAAATTATCCAACTCATGATGTTGAGTTAGCAGCCGTAATCATTGCTCTAAAAATATGGAGACATTATCTCTACGGAGAAAGATGTGAGATTTATATGGACTACAAGAGTTTGAAATACATTTTCACACAAAAAGAACTCAACATGAGGCAAAGAAGATGGCTCTAGTCACTCAAATATTATGATTTTTCAACACACTACCACCCATGAAAGGAAAATAAGGTGGTAGATGCATTATGTAGGAAGGATCATGGAATTTTGACTCAAATGAGGATTAGGAGAGATCCTATATTTTTGGATCTACTAAAGATGAATATGGGAATTGTTAAGAAAAGGGAAACATCTTTCCTATTTCAAATGATTGCTAAACTAACTTTATTAGGGAAGATAAAAAGCTCTCAATCTGATGATGAGAATCTGAACAAGAAAATTAATGCTGCCAAGGATGGAAGACTGGATTACTTTATGTATGAATAAGGAGTTCGGAAATTTGGGAAGAGGCTATGTGTTCCATCAGTACCTAAGCCAAAAAGGCAACTATTAGACGATTCCCAAAGCTCAAATTTCTCTATACACCTGGGTTGCACCAAGATGTACATAGATCTGAAGGAATATTTTTGGTGGGATAATATGAAGTGGGAAATTGCTGACTATGTGTCAAGGTGTCTAGTTTGTCAACAAGTGACGGTAGAGAGACAACATCCCAAATGAGTGATTCAACCTTTACCTATTCCTATGTTGAAGTGGGACAACATTATGATGGATTTTATCACCGGACTATCAAGGACACCTAGAATCAATGATTCAATATGGGTAATTGTTGATCGTCTAAAAAAATCAGCACATTTCCTTCCTATTAGAGGGTAATTTCCCCTTGAGCACTTGGAAAGAATTTATATTAAGGAATGTGTGAGACTTCATGGTGCACCTCTATCAATGGTATCCGATTGAGATCCCCGATTTACATCAAAATTATGGAAAAGTCTCCATAAATCTTTGAATACTGAGCTTTGTATGAGTACTTTTTATCACCCCAAACCGATGGACAGTCTACAAGGACTATTCAAACTTTAGAAGACATGCTGAGGTCATTCTATCTTAACTTCCATGGTATGTGGGATCAATACTTGACTTTGGTGGAATCTTCCTACAAAAATAGTTTCCATTCTAGTATTCTAATGGCCCCATATGAAGCATTATATGGAAAGAGATTTCGAACTCCAACTTGTTGGGATGAAGTTGGTGAGAGGAAAGTTATAGGCCCATAACTTATTGAAGTGACCAAGACAAAGTTGAAGACAATCCAAGACCATATTAAAGCAGCCCAAAGTAGGCAGAAGAGTTATGCTGACAATCAGAGAAAGGATTTGGAATTCTAGGTGGGAGATCATGTATTTCTGAAAGTATCTCCATGGAAGGGTGTCTTAAGGTTCGGTAAGAAAGGGAAACTGAACCCCAAGTATATCAGACCATTTGATGTTTTGGAAAGAATTCGAGCTACAAATTACCATTTTACAATGCTTCCAAATATCTCTTGTGTTCATGATGTGTTACACATGTCATTATTAAAGAAATACATGCTAGACCCAACACATGTACTCACATATGAAGAAATAGAACTGGAACCTGATTTGTCCTACTGTGAAAAGCCTATGGGAATTCTTGACACAAGGGACCAGGTATTGAGAAATCAGACAACTCATCTTGTAAAGGTTATTTGGAGAAACCAAAATATGGAGGAAGAAACATGGGAACCAGAGGATTTAATGAAGAAGAACTGCCCACATCTTTTTGGTGGGCTTTATACAAAAGATTTCGACGACGAAATTTCCAATGGAGGGAATAATATAACACCCCTAACATTTTATAGAATGTTTCTCTTAAATACTTTCTATCCATTAGATAACCCATATAGCATGAAGCACTAATTTTTTGTGAAACAAAACATTATATGAGAAATTTATATGCTATCCATTAAACATAAATTTTCCACCTCTATGTTTTGAATTTTGAAAAATATTCATCTAGAGTTGTGACCAGTAAGTCATTTGGAGTCTGATGGAACCAACTTTATTGTTTAATGAATAGTAACATACCCTTATGAATAGTAATATGAATAGTAATATGACCCTTATAAATATTAAATAATGATAATATTTTATTTTCTTAAGGTAATACGATAATGAGAATTTAATTAATTTTTCAATGTAATACAAAACTAATTATACCTTTAAATTGTTTTTTTTGAATTAACTTTGATTTTATTTAAAAATTAAATTAAAAATACTTAGAAAATTATTTTCAAAAAATGGAGTTCATTTTTGAATTCCACACATCAAAAAATGTTTAGGGTGAATTTTTGGGATTTTTCTAAAATACTTGAATTTTTCGTGAATAGTAAAAATACATATTTGAGTTTTCGGTAGTTTAATGACATCATAATGATGTAATAATTAATATAATGGGATTGTAGGCTTTTTTACAGTATTGTATGACATAAGGTGTCCCAATTGGCTTAAACCATGGGAAAATACCATGGGATAGCCCATGGTTTTGCGAAAACCACTAACGAGGTGACCCTTTTATTAATAAAAAACTCTCTCTTAATTACTATAAATACCCACTCACCCCCCTTAGTTTTATTTCATTAAAAATACCTCATCCTAGAATATCTGATGGTTTTACCTCTCTAGGAGTCCTCCCAAGGTGTCCTTAATCCCACAAGGCCTCATCCTTCAAGATCTAGGAGTTACTCTACAAGGTAAGGGAATCCTTCATTCTCTTCTTTTAGTCGACACTCCATTTATGTTATCTATTTGATTTTTCCATTATCATATGTTGGGGTTTTATTTTATTCATTCTTCTTACTGTCTTTTTTATTTAAATATAATGATATACCATTTTTATCTCATCATTTCATTTTATGAAATTCTTAGCGACGCCGTTAGGCTGCTGAATTTTCATAAGGGATCTCTCACCTTTTATTTTATTTTAAAGTTTATCCCTTTTATTTTTCTCTCATCACCTCCTCTATCAAAATGACCATTATAAACTCCAGTATCATCTATATACTAGAATTATATCCTGCTAATGGAAGAACTATAATCAATATCCTTACTCCCTCCCTTTTATTTTTATAAACAAAATCAACGTCCTTGAGGTTCCAATTTATAACCTTTGTGGACGACAGAGTTTCATTCTTCACTTTCACCATCATTAATGGTCATGAAACCATTTTAATTTTTGAACCAGATAATAATATAATTATTTCATCTCATTAATGTTTTGGAATCCTTAGACACTCATAATATAAGATGATAATACAAAACAAGTGCATTATGAACAAAATGGCCAAGTTAATCCGAATATTTGTAATAAAATTTTAAATAATGAATCATCATCATGGAATATAACCCAAAATAATTTATATCTCATTAATGTATTTAATAAGATATATTAACAATTCTGGATGTTTAACCACATTTCAAATGAACTTCCATTTATGAAAACAAGTAAATGAATCATGAAAAATAAGGAAGAAAATGCTTCCAAAAAACAAGAAAATTGAACCTCTTAAACCCATAAAGGGACATTAATGAACCTAATAAGGTTATTATAAATAAATTACATGTATATTAGGTTCTGGAGTTATTAATTAATGAAGATAAATTTTATTATTCAGGTCATTATAACAAACAAAGAACACACTCGAGCATAAGGTAAGGGGTTTCTCATCTCACTTTTATTTTTGTGAGATTTTCATTGTTCACCACTTATTTCTTGTATGTGGTATATGTGTAATTCCATTTGATATATAATAAAATTATTCTCTTTATATTCATGTTATTAAATGATTCATTTGAGGGTTATTATGTTTGGGTCATATGATTCGACCGATTACATTGTGGTAAGAGACTTTGTCTAAACTACTATTTTGTAGTGACTAACATTGTATGGTGCACCTAATAATCTTTATGTGGTGTACCTAATACCCATTTGAGATCAATTTTTATTTGAGATTATATTTATATTAAATATGCATAATCTTATATCATGAATATGTTTTTTTCTAAACCATATACCATTTTACATATGGTGTTTATTTGGAAAGTTATTTTAATTATGGAAATGTTGATGTATCCGTATACTCTACTCCATATGGATATTGAAATGGCTTAATGATCTTGTATTGAATCAATCTATAAAGAATGATTTGGACATTCATTGAGGTGTGGATCCTACTATATCCCCTCAATGCATCAATAGGTCTCATGAGACAAATCAGTTTGATGACAAACCCTTCGAGTTTATTTCCAAAAATCAGATGGGTTTCTACCCACATAACTAAACTGTTTTAATGGTGTTATGGTATCATGTTCCAGATACATGATGTCCAATTAATAATAATTATATTTATTCATTTTTAGTCATTACTATACATGAGGTTTTCACTATGACTAAATCTATGGAGGCTGACCCTTTCTCAGTTTATTAATGGAGTGTGTTTTTCATTAATTAAACATGCCATATTTGTTTATGATTCAGGTATTATTCATTCATGATTCTGCTATTTGTAACCTTTACTAATCATTTGAGATCACCCCTTTCATTGTCTACCTTCAAAAGGTGATAAAGAGGAGATCATTTATTGAGTTCCTGTGGATGTAGTTTTTAGTTTTTGTTATGTATTATATTTTGTAACCTTATCCAATGTAATTTGAGTTACATTTATATATCTAGTTTCTTCAAAACTACTAAACTGATTGTTCCTTCTGTATTTTCATTACTTCTAACCATAGCAATATAACAAGTAATGCACCAGCTCTGGTCTATAAGGGTCAGGGTGTTATAGTTGGTATTAGAGAAAGTTTAGTAGAAAACATGGAAACTATTATAGGAAATGTATAGTAGGGAACAAAGCTCTAAGGTAGTATTTGAGGATAAATATACAAGAACATCCTGGTATTTTGGTAAGGAATAGATTATATGGATATTTTAAGAAATACATCCCTGTTTGGATAGGAGCAGGTAGAGGTGGCTCTGGCACAGATATATCTAGGGGTAAAACCCGAAAAAACATATTTGAGCTAGACTTGAATGGGAATTGGTGCACTATAATGAGTCTTACCGCAATCTTGTTTACAACACTCCAGGGGGATATGCTTTGGATAATTCACATTTTCTATACAAGCTATTATGAAGGAGTTTAATGTAAATTTTTCCTCAGAGAAACCATGTTTATAAGATTATTTATGCATAGAATTTCCATCTATGTTGAGTGCTTTTCAATTTGAGATTCATAATCTAATCTAGTGTATCCCATTATTTAGAAATGGTATCTAACAGAAGGAAGGGAATCAGTACTCGTGGGCAAGGTAGGGATATCCTTTCTGAGCCAGTCAACACAGTCAATGTTGGAGCAGATCAGATCATGACCATATTAGGAAAACTTACTCAGGTTATAATGAATAAACATTAAACACCTATGTTGGATTTTTTCATGCAGAAGAAGCCCCCATCATTCAGCAGGACTACTAACCCAGTGGCTGCAGATCAATGGATCAAGTCTCTTGAAAATATATTCATGGCATTAAGATGAAATGAAAATTAAATGGTAGTACTGGTAGTATATTGTCCCGAGGGAGATGATGATCAATGGTGGTCCTTGATTCAAAATACCACAGAGGAAGAAGAAATAGAAGATATGAAATAGAGTACTTTTAAGGAAATATTCTTCGAAAAATATTTCCCTCTTGAGCAACGAACCTAAATGAAGAATAAATTCCTTGTCTTTTATCAAAGGAAAGAAGACAGTGTTGCAGAGTATGAGGATACCTTCACAAGGCTATCTAGGTATGCGGTAGATTACGTACGTGACTCAGCAGACAAGATTGATCATTTATTTGAAGGTATTAAGCCAAGTCTTTGAAGGGCACTAGCTTCTGAAACATTTTCATCATATGATGAAATTGTATCAAGTGCAATAAAAATAGAGAAAGAACTTTCTAGATACATTTTTTTCAAAGGGAACCAAGATAAGAATCGGCACTCTAATAACCAAGGAAAAGGAGAAGCACTAAAGAAGAACAAGGGAACAAAGCTATTCCCATTATGTGCGAACTGTGGAAAGAATAATCTCTGAAAATGTATAAAAGGCATGGGAGTCTAATATATGTGCGGAGAAAAGGGTCATAGATCTAATGAATTCAAGGGGAAGAAACAATTCAATGATATTCAATGCTACAATTATAAATATATGGGACACTATGAAAATGAGTATTCTAAGCGCCAAAGAAACATACCTCAGAAAAATCCAAGAGAATAAGGGAGAGCCTATGTGATTAGAACCGCGGAGTTTGAAATTCCTAATGATGTGGTGATAGGTACTTTAATTTTTTCTTCAAACTTAGCCAACACTTTATTTGATTCTGGATCATCACATTAATTTATATCTTCTCAGTTTTCCAAGAAAATTAGATATGTCCCATTTGATTTAATAAAGTTTTTTTTCAGTCAAAACTCCCAGGGGATGTATCATTGCAACAAAGGCTTGTCATGCTTTAGTTGATAACCTTATCATCATACCAATGAATGAATTTGATATAATTATCGATATGGATTGGCTATCAAATTATGATGTAAAGATTTATTGTTAGAAGAAGGAAGTTAAATTTTTTGAAAGTGGTGTAGAATTCTTTGTCTTTAGGGTAGAAACTTCTCCACCTAATTCTTATCTAGAACCACCCCCAGTAGCTCGACTGAATGAAATACATTGAGAGGAAGATAAACCAATATCTATGGGTGAGGAAAGAAATCTTCAAATTGAATATGCGCACATAGTTCAAGAGTACATTGATGTATTTCTAGAGGATATACCAGGACATCCTCTAGAGAAGGAAGTTGAGTTCTCTATTGATTTAATTCTTGATGAAAGACCTATATCAAAGACTCCCTATAGAATTTCCACTATGGAGTTAGTGGAGCTAAGGAAACAACTAGTGGAGTTGAGTGACAAAGGATTTATTCGACCTAGTGTTCCCCATGAGGATCCCTGGTCTTGTTTGTCATAAAGAAAGATTTATCCATGAGAATATGCATTTATTATAGGGAAATCAATGCTTTTACAATAAAAAATAAGTATCCACTTCCCTGGATTGATGATTTATTTGATCAAATTCATGAAGCTCAATAATTTTAAAATATTTACCTTAGATCTAGATATCATCAGTTGCGTGTGAGGAAGGAAGATATTCCTAAGACAACATTTTGGACCAGGTATGGGCATTATGAATTTACAATGATGCCTTTTGGACTGAAAAATGCACCCTCTGTTTTCATGGATTTAATGAATAGAGTGTTAAAGGAATATCTTAATAATTTTTTTGGGGTATTCATCTATGATATTCTTGTATACTCAAAAAGATATTTATACCATGAGAATCACTTGCGAGTTATTCTTAGAACTCTTAGAAGAAATAAATTATATGTGAAGTTTAGAAAGTGTGAATTATGGATTCAATCAGTTTCTTTTCTAGGCCATATTGTCTCGAAGGATGTAATCCTAGTTGATCCTACAAAGAAAAAGGCAATACAAGAATGGCCCATGCCAACAAACATAACTAAGGTACGTAGTTTTATTGTTTTAGCAGGTTACTATCAGCATTTAGTTCATAATTTTGCCTGACCGGCTAACCTAATAACCAAGATCACACATAAAGGAGTTAAGTTTGTGTGGACAAAAGAGTGTATATAAGGATTCAAAGAATTGAAAAGAATATTGGTCAATGCTCAAATTTTTATTCTTACAGCTGGAAGTGATGGATTTTTGATATACAACGATGCATCAAATAATGGGCTGGGTTGCGTCCTTATGCAAAATGATAAAGTTATTGCTTATGCATCAAGACAGTTGAAGACCCATTAGCAAAATTATCCAAATCATGATCTTGATTTAGCAGGTTTAATCTTTGCTCTGAAAATATGGAGATATTATCTCTATGGAGAAAGATGTGAGATTTATACGGACCACAAGAGTTTGAAATACATTTTCACACCAAAATAAAACAACATGAGGAAAAGGAGATAGCTTGAGTTACTCAAAGATTACGATTATTCAATACACTACCACCCAGGAAAGGAGAATAAGGTTGAAAATGCATTAAGTAGGAAGGATCATGGAATTTTGACTCAAATGAGGATTGAGAGAGATCCTATACTTTTGGATCTACTAAAGATGAATATGGGAATTGTTAACGAAAGGGGAAACATATTTCCTCTTTCAAATGATTTCTAAACCATATTTATTAGAGAAGGTAAAAAGCTCTCAATCTAATGATGAGAATCTGAACAAGAAAATTAATGTTGTTAAGGATTAGAGACTGGATGACTTCGTGTATGAAGAAGGAGTTCTGAAATTTGGGAAGAGGTTATATGTTCCATCAGTACCTGAGCTAAAAAGGGAACAATTAGACGATGCCCATAGCTCAAATTTCTCTATACACTCTGGTATCACCAAGATGTATAGAGATCAGAAGGAATATTTTTGTTGGGATAATATGAAGCAGGAAATTGCTGACTACGTGTCATGGTGTCTAGTTTTTCAATAAGTGAAGGAAGAGAGACAAAATCCCAAAGGAGTGATGAAACCTTTACCTATTCTTATGTGGAAGTGGGATAACATTATGATGGATTTTATGACCTGACTACCAAGGACACCTTGAAGGAATGATGTAATATTGGTAATTGTTGATTGTCTCACAAAATCATCTCATTTCCTTCCTATAGGAGAGGACTTTCCACTTGAGCGCTTAACAAGACATTATTTTAACGAAGTTTTAAGACTTCATGTTACACCTCTATCGATTGTATCTGATCGAGATCCCCGATTTACATCAAAATTCTAGAAAAGAATCCTGAAATATTTGAATACTGAGCTTCGTATGAGTACTGCTTATCACCCCCAAACCAATGGAAAGTCTGAAAGGACTATTCAAACTTTAGAAGACAAGTTGAGGTCATTATCTATTGACTTCCATGGTATATGGGATCAATACTTGACTTTGGTGAAATTTTCATACAATAATAGTTTCCATTCTAGTATTAAAATGGCTCCATATGAAGCATTATATAGAAAGAGATGTTGAATTCCAACTTGTTGGGATGAAGTTGGTGAGAGGAAACTTATATGCCTAATACTTATTGAAAAGACCAAGACAATGGTGAAGACAATCCAACCCCATATTAAAGTATCCCAAAGTAGGAAGAAGAGTTATGTTGAAAATCAGGTAAAGGATTTGGAACTCCAGGTGGGAGATCAAGTCTTTCTAAAAGTATCTCCATGGAAGGGTGTCTTAAGGTTTGGTAAGAAAGGGAAACTGAGCCCCAGGTATATCAGATCATTTGAAGTTCTGGAAAGAATATGACCTATATATTACCATTTAGTGATGCCGAAAAATCTCTCTAGAGTTCATGATGTGTTCTACATGTCATTTTTAAATAAATACATGCCAAACCCAATGCATGTACTCACATATGAAGAAATAGAACTGGAACCTGATTTTTCATACTGTGAAAAGTCTATCAGGATTCTTGACACAGAGGACCAGGTATTGAGAAATCGGAAAACTATTCTAGTAAAGGTTCTTTGTAGAAACCAAAATATGGAGGAAGAAACATGGGACCCAGGGGATTTCATGATAAATAACCACCCACATCTTTTTGGTGGGCTTTATATATAAAATTTCAAGGATGAAATTTCCAAAGGAAGGAATAATATAACACCCCAAAAATTTTATGGTATGTTGCTATTAAATACATTCTATTCATTAGATAGACCATATTGCATGAAGAACTAATTATTCTATGAAACAAAACATTATAGTATAAAGTTATATGCTATCCATTAAATATAAATTTTCCACTTCTATGTTTTGAATTTCGAAAAACAGTCATATAGAGTTGTGACCAGTAAGTCATTTGAAGTTTGATAGAACCAACTTGATTTTTTGATGAATAGTTACATACCCTTATGAATAGTAATATGACCCTTATAAATATTAAATAATTATAATATTTTATTTTCTTAAGATAATAATATAATGAGAAGTTAATTAATTTTTTAATGTAATACAAACCTAATTATACCTTTAAATTGTAATTTTTTGAATTAAATTTGATTTTATTTAAAAATTAAACTAAAAATACATAGAAACTTATTTTAAAAAAATGGATTTCATTTTTTAATTATAAATGTAGAAAAATGTTTAGGGTAAATTTTGGGATTTTTCTAAAATATTTGAATTTTTCGTGAATAGTAAAAATACAGATTTGAGTTTTCGGTAGTTTAATGACATCATAATGATGTAATAATTAATATGAAGGGATGGATGAATTTTTTACAGTATCCTATGACATTAGGTGTCCCATGTGGCTTACACCATGGGAAAATACCATGGGAAAGCACATGGTATTTCGGAAACCACTAACGAGGTTTCCATTTTAATTAATAAAAAACTCTCTCTTAATTACTATAAATACCCACTCACCCCCATTCGTTTTATTTAATTACAAATACCTCATCCTCAAAAATCTGGTTGTTTTACCTCTTTATTATTCCTCCCAAGGTATCCTTAATCCCCCAAGGTGTCATCCTTCAAGATCTAGGAGGTACAACACAAGGTAAGTGAATCCTTCATTCTCTTCTTTTAGTCGACACTCCTTTTATGTTATCTATTTTATTTTTCCATTATCATATGTTGTGGTTTGATTTTATGTGTTCATATTACTATAATTTTTATTTCAATATGATTAGATACCCTTTTCTCTCATAATTTCATTTAATGAAATTTTAAGCGACGCCGTTAGGCTGTCGAATTTTCATAAGGGATCTCTTACCTTTTCTTTTATTTTCAAGTTCATCTCTTTTATTTTTCTCTAATCAACTAATATACCCAAATGACCATTATAAACTCTAGTATAATCTATATAATGTAATTTTATCAGGTTAATTGAAGAACTATTGTCAATGTCTTTACTCCCTCCCTTTTATTTTTATAAGAGAAATCAACGTCCATGAGGTTCCAATTTATAACCTTTGTGGACGAAAAAGTTTCGTTCTTCACTTTCACCTTTATTACTAGTCATGAAACCGTTTTAATGGTTGAAACAGATAATAATATATTTATTTCATCTCATTAATGTTCTGGAATCCTTATACACTCATAATATAAGATAATAATACAAAACAAGGTCATTATGAACAAAACGACCAAGTTAATCCAAATATTTGTAATAAAATTTTAACTAATGAATCATAATCATTGCATATAACCCAAAATAATTTATATATACTTAATTTAATTAATATGTTATATTAACAATTCTGGATGTTTAACCACATTTCAAATGAACTTACATTTTTGAAAACAATTAAACCAATCATGAAAACTAAGGAAGAAAATGATTCCAAAAACAAGAAAATTGAACCTCTTAAACCCATAAAAGGGCCATGAATGAACCTAATAAGGTGATAATAAATAAATTAAATGTGTAAGAGGTTATGGATATATTAATTAATTAAGCTAAATTTTATTATTCAGTCCATTAAAACAAACGAAGAACACACTCGAGCATAAGATAAGGGGTTTCTCATCTCACTTTCATTTCTGTGATATTTTCATTGTTCGCCACCTATTTATTGTATGTGGTATATGTGTACTACCATTTTCAATTTAATAACATTATTATATTTATATTAATGTTATTCAATGATTTATTTGAGGGTTATTATGTTTTGGTCATATGATTCAACCGATTACATTGTGGTAAGAGATTTTGTCTAAACTACTATTTTGCAGTGACTAAATTTGTATGGTGCACCTAATAATCATTATGTGGTCTACCTAATGACCATTTGAGGTCAATTTTCACTTGATATTATATTTATATTAAATTTCCATAATCTTATATCATGGATATGTTTGGTTTTTAAACCTTATACCATTTTACATATGGTGTTTATTTGGAATGTTATTTTAATTATGGAAATGTTGATGAATCCGTATACTCTACTCTATACGGATATTGAAAAGGAATATTGCTCTTATATTGAATCAATGTAAAAAGAATTATTTGGAAATGTAGTAGTTGGTGGGGCCCACAATAGCCCCTTGATGCATCAGTAGGTCTCATGAGACAAATCAGTTTAGCGACAAACCCTTTGAGTTTGTTTCCACAAATAAGATGGGTTTCTACCCACATAACTAAACCGTTTTAATGGTATTATAATATCATGTTCCAGATACAAGATTTACAATTAATAAGAATTCTCTTTATTCATTTTCAGTCATTACTATCCATGATGTTTTCACTATGACACAATCTATGGATGCAAGCTCTTTATCAGTTTATTAATGGCGTGTGTTTTTCATTTATTCACCATGCCATATTTGATTATGATTAAGTTATTTTTGATTCATTCTTTCGATATTTGTAACCCTTACTAAGCGTTTGAGCTCACCCTTTTCATTTTCTACCTTCAATAGGTTATGAAGAGGAGATCATTTATTGATTTCCTATGGACGCCGTTTTTAGTTTTTGTTATGTATTGTATTTTGTAACCTTCTCCAATGTAATTTGAGTTATGTTTATGTATCTAGTTTCTTCAAGACTATTAAACTGATCAGTACTTTGGGATTTTAATTCCTTCTAACCATGCCAATATAACAAGTAATGCACCGTCTCCGGTCTAGAGGTGTCAGGGTGTTACAAAAAACATTAAAAATATTAATATATAATTATGTTTATAAACATTAAAAATGAATAAATTAAAAAATATTAAACAAATAAATATTTAAAATCATTAAATTATAAAAATAGAAAAAAAGTTTAATATTATCAATGAATAAATAATACTATATGAATTCATGTTAAAAATGTGTGAAATTTATTTTAAAGATGGACAGATTGAAAAAATATATAAAAACAAATAATAGATTAATAGGTTTTTAATTATTACGTTTTATTCATTTTCTATATTTATATTTATTATATTCTATTTATAATTTATATTTATTTATATATCAAATTTATTCAATTTTATTAATAAATTTTTCCTTAATAAATTAACCAGTTTTTTATATTAATTCATTTTAATTTTTTTAAATATTACATTTAATTCATTTTATATATTTATATTGAATATAGACTATTTATTACTAATATATATATATATATATTAAATTTATTCATTTTTATTAATATTTATTTTATTAATAAATATTTTATTATTTCAGTAATTTAATAATTTATTATTATTTTTCTCTAATTATATATATATATATATTAATATTTTTAGTATTTATATATTTTATTTCTTATTTTATTGGAGTATATAAAAAATAGGGAGGTCGGTTTGGCTTGGATGGTGGGCTATATTTAGGACTTCAAGAGCTGGGACGACTATACTGGTTGGATAGGTGGACCAGTGCATGGATAGGATAGACCATGTGGCGTGCATGTATGAAGGTGTATGTTTGTTCTGATCCCCCACAACAATAGCACACTATTATAATTGAACATCCATGATTATAAAGAATGAACCAGACAAATGAAAAGTCCAATGTGGTATGAAGTTCCATGGGACACCCTTTATCAATGCCAAATAAAGTCGATGATAATGGTTTTTCTTTATCAATGCTTAAAAAAATCATTGATAACAGTTGCCCTTTATTTGTTATTTTTTAATAGTTATTAAAGAAAATTCCTTATCAGTGTTTTTTTAGAACTGATAATGGTAAACCTTTATAACTACTTGTATCAAGCAATGATAAGGGATACCATTGTTTTGTAATGACCCTCACCCCAGTAACCCAAAGTTAGTGTCTTCTTTAGTATATTAGCATAGATAAATGATTCAAATCCAAAAGATTAACCAGTTTAGTAGTTTTGGAAAACTAAATACATTAATGATACCCATTTTACATTGGGAAAATAAAACAAACTTATCAAAAGTAAATTATCAACATCCTTGAAACTCATTTGAATTATTCATCTTTATGCCCTAGAAAAGGAGACAAAATAAGGGTAATCTCAAATGCTCAGTATGGGTTAAGTAAAATGGTAGCTATCATGAATCAATATTCACAATCCACATGAGAAGGTAGATAACAGAACACAAATTCCATTTATATAACATGACTACTTGAATAGATAAGACATAATTAATACAGAAAGGTAAATAACTGAAAACATATTCCATTTAATCAATAATCTGAGAATAAAATGCATCTAGAGATAATTTCATAGTGAAAATATTCTGGATAGTAATAACTGAATATTTAATTAAGGAAATTCTTAATTATCTAACATAATGTCTCAGGCACATGATAGCTCTACCTTTATGACCTTTTATAATACGGTTCAAACTATAGGTAAAAAACTATTTAATATTAGCTTAACTGATTTGTCTCATGAGACCTACTAATGCATCGAGGGGATATATAATGTTGGGACCCACCCATCATTATAGGTCCAAATTATTCCTCACATATAAAATAAGAAATTATTTCATGAATAAATATTCCCTATTAAATATCTGTATTGAATAAGGATACATATTTATCAATATTTCACCAGTTGATTAAATAACATTCCAAGTAAACACTGTATGTAAAAATGGTAAACAGTTTAGAGTATAACCATATTAATCCCACATGATTATAGATATTTAATATAAATTAAATTTCTAATGAAAAATTATTATAAGAAATTTATTGGTTCAAGTGATAGTTAACTATAACAAAAAGAAAGTGAGATTGCACAATAACTTTTACCATTTGGTAATTTTCATATAAAATACCCTTTGCTGAAATTATTTAAATTTAAAATTAAAATACTCTATATAAAGAACTATTTTGTATATTACATGTTATAGGGGTAGTATATACACCACATAAAAGTGAATTGGTGGATAATAACAATTAATCCTCAATGAAATGTAAATTGAGAAAAAATCCCTTACCTCATGCTTCCTTTTTGTTGAATATGATTTAACCTAATTTATAGTGGTTTTAAATTGGATATTAACCTAAAAAGAACCATATTAAAATATTTAATATTATATACTGTCCTTTTATAACATCTTATCAACTATTTATTAATAATCTTCCAATATTTTTATTGTTTTGGCTGTTAATTGCAAAGTTTCTTATGTGTGTTTTGTCATTAAATATCTAGTTCTTGCACATATTATAAAGTTTCATCATATACAGAATAATAATCATGAAATAATTATAATATTTTAAAATCAATTTAACTTTTTAAAAACAATCATGAATTATGGTTAAGAAAAATTAACTACGTTACGATCATGGGGACAATAGGTCGTATGCACACATGAGTAACAATTCCATTTCTCACTGATCATTATGTAAAAGGGATAAATAATATTTTAACATTTAATAATGATAATAATATCATTAATACCATATTATATACTTATATATATCATCCATGTGGATTGATTATGAAATGAGTCACACTTCTTTGTGAAAGCAGTAATCCACACATACACGAATGATGTTATCAACTTTACATGAGTGAAAAGTAATGGATGAAAATTCTAGATATATAATATATTTCCCACATGAGAAATTTTTCATTTATATCATATTTATTTTATTTATATCACATATAATCATTAAAATTACCTTTATCACCTTCCATGTGAAGCATTAGTGAAAGATGAATCACATTGCTTCGTGAGGCGGTAGTCCACCGTACACATGAGCCACATCATCATTTCTCTTATGAAATGAGTGGTTACAACCTATATATTATATAGTGACTATATAGGTATAATTATATTATAAATATCATGTATATTCTTAATATCCATCGTCATACCCAAGCATGAATTGTTAAAATGGGAAAACAAATGACATCGGTTCGTGAGGCGGTAGTCTGTCGTACATACAAATTATGATTTTGTAACCCATTTGATGGAGGTAGAGAAGGTTGTAGTTCAGGAAATTTTTATAAAAAATACTACTGAATTGAATATATTGGGTCCATTATATCAGTATGTTTTATTAAAAATTTATGGAGGTGGATAAATAAGTAAAATAAAGAAGCTCGTTAAAGAACATTACTTTTCTTCAGGCATCCTACTTATGCTTTCACTAAATACTTCCTAGGTTAAATTTTTGAACAATATAAGGCTTATAAGATAATTATAGGGATTTTAGAATATTATTTGGGTTGGTTTTTGATGAGACAAATTGATTGAGAGATGTGAATAAGTGAGGTGGTTGAGTTCCCTTATATAGTTGTGGAGGAGTGACATTCATGTAAATACCCAAAATTATTCACTATTGGGAGGTCATTATTACCTAAAGTGGCTCAAATATTTATAATTAAAGTGTTTTGAGGGATTTTATGATCAATACAATGCCCAACTCACATTAAAACACATGTTTTATATTATTTTTCAGGAACTTCTATGTTTCCTAATTTATACCATCATAGTTTTTCACTATGGCAACTAGTTTATAACCTATGTAAATACTCCATTAAGACTAAATTAAAGTGAAACTTTTTATATAGTTTGGACCCATTGATTCAATAAATTAAATCCAATATATCAATTAAAAATTATTTGTGTGTTGAATATTTATTTTATCATAAAAGCATGTATGTGGAAAAATACTGCTTCAACCTTAACAGTGCTAACCAAGTTTTTACTATTTTAGGGTCAATATGATCAATATAAAAGAACAATTTGTCCCTAAATTGAATAGAATTTATATTTATTATAATTTTAAAATAACTTGTAAGAATAAAGTTTTAAGTAATTTTCAATTATATAATAAAATATAAAATATAATAAAATAACATTAATGTCAATTTTGACATTATTCATTTAAATTGAATTTAATAATATCCTCATAATGATGCAATTATAATATATTATGTTAGAAAAATAAAAATGATATATTAATCTTAAAAATAAATATAAGTCAATATTTTATTCAATTTAATTCAATTTTAATATTTTTAGTATCATTTATTTTATTTAATTATTAACTAAATAATTATTGTGTTCTCATTTCTTAAGTATTTAATGTTATTATTTCTTCTCTAAAATTTAAAGATAAATAATTATGATATAAAAATAATTTTTATTTCAATATGATATGTATAACCCAACCAAGATTTTTTTGTCCACATCCCAAAGCATTATGGATATTAAAAGGATGAAAAGTATTTTTTTTGTCTTTTTCATTACTTAACTTATTATAAAGGTCATATTTAAAGTAAAGTGGAAATTAATTGACATATTATAGAGAATTTTATGGACATGTTAGAAATAAAACAATTAAATAAAATTAAGATAATATATTAGGTCATTTTCACTCTAATCATTCTAGTTTAACCCCCTGTAAATCAATTTTTACTATAACCATGGTAATTAATTTTGTTTGCATTCAATATTAATTTTGGTCAAAAATTAAGCTGAGATTATTATAAATTAGAAATTATTCTAATTATAAATATGATATCCATTTTTTCAAATTCAATTCTTATGATTGGATAAACATATTTTAAAATTAATGTTGTAGACATGATGAGAAAACATGTTTTGAAAGTGCGAATGTTGAAAAGATTGCAATGTTTTTTATAAATTCCATATTAAAATGATTTCAATTACCAAAATTGGATTAATTGATATATTATTGAACTAATTTTACTTTAAAAATAATTCAAAATATAATTTAAAATTATAAATAATATTAATTAAAAGGATGTTTTCAAATAAAATTCTAAGCCCATTCTTAATGGCCTTGAGTTATCCCAGTCAAGAAATATCTTCCTATATATAATGGATATGGACTCTAAATTTTTTTAGAGATCACTTAAATGTGTGTATTCCAATCCTTATAAAATAATTTTCTTGATTTTTATGTGAAACTCCCTCCTCTCCAATGATACTGAACTCCTCCATACTTGGCGCGAAGGATGTCATGTGGCCGACTACTTAGCATCCATGGATACCCAGGACCTCCCCCCATGGAGTTTCATTACTTAGGATAACTTCCACTTAGAGGTGTTGAAATTTGCCTCAATGAATCCCTCAGTATCCACTTCTATTTCCCCCCCATGATGGGGTTTTTCTCATTCCCCATTTATTTAATAAAATAATGTTATTTTTGTTGAAAAAAACTAAAATTTAGTTTTTTCACTATTCATAAAGAAATGAAACTTCTCATAAAAATATAAAAAATTCAACCTAATATAATTTTGTTATTTGGATTTCAATTTTTTTTTTATTTTTTTAAATAAATGTTTTGAAAGTGTTAAAATGTAATTTTAAATTATGCATGCAAAGCGTAATTAAACAGTATTTTGTTTAAACACGTTGTTGCGTGAATTAAATGCTATCGACAAAATTAAATTTATTCTTAAGAAATATGTTGTTAAGTCTTGGGATATTACATGATACCAACCTTAAATAAATTTTTTACTCAAAATTAAAACAATATCTCAGTAATCATGGGTTTGATATTTAAAAATGCCTTTACTGAAAACCTCATATTGTAAAAGGGTTAATATAATAACTTTTTAATAAGATAGAATGTAATGAACAAAGGTCATCTAGAATAATCACACAACTAGGTTTTTGAGTAGGAGAACACAGTTAGAAAATGAAAACATGGACATGGAATAGAAAACTAACATCCAAATACTGAGGGAGAGTGATAGAGAGAACATTTATAACAAGAAATTGGCTGATCCAGATAAGGTCAACGACTAAAAAAACCATAAAAAATAGATATGAAAAATGTCATTGATGTCATAAAAAATTATGGAAATATGATAAAATTTTATTTTAAGATACTTCTTTCTAATTTTGAGGAATTGTTTTGTAGGCTAAAAATATATGGAAATATATGTAGTTGATATGTTTCTATTTCATAAGTGTGATTACATCCTTTTCTCATTTTTCAATTAATCCCTTACACCTGAAACTGAATATCCAAAAATTATTTTTTATTCTTAAAGCACTAGAATTAACTCTTAATGGATTTGAAGACCCATAAAAGAGTGACAATTCATTCTATCAATCTCAAATTATTTTCCAAAACCAATATGGTTAGCATAAGTTATCGAAAATGTATAAATATTCATGTGGTGAAGTAATACATTAATCTCTATAACCTTGTCTAAAGTTCAACATAAACCATTTCATAAATGGTTAACCTTATTAACCTTCCAAAATATTAAGATCTATAAATTTATAAATAATATCACCAAGATTTCAAAATGAACATATCATTAATCTCTCACAAAATATGAAAAAAACTCTTAATTGTCACATTCCAAACATGATAATACCTTCATCATATATTCTCTTGAAACATGGAAATTACCTGAATTACCATAAAACCATATTGAAAAAAACCATGGCTCCTTATTACTTAATTAAAACATGGATTATTTCATATGTTCCATGATTAAAAAAATGTTGTCAACCATATCAATGACAACATAACCTCTTTGTTAAAAAAATCATTAATCAATTCCATGGTAGTCATCAGTATCTAATTAACATTATCCATATAAATTATTTCATTATAACAACATCATTATCTCAAAATCTTGAACATACTAATGGTCCTCTATAAATTATTTTCCAAGAAGTTCTACATTCCGCTAAATCGTTTTTAGTCATCAGTACTATTCAATATATCATTTCAAATCCTTAATGAAAAAGTACTATAGTATAATACTTTTGTATTTCATTACTCATATATCCAGAATATAAATATTATAATAATAAAATGAAATAATTATTTAATCCAAACACAATTATATTAACCATTTCTATTCTTCTGTGGTAATAAAGAAATATTGTCCATGATCCATTATCTTATATTGAGGTACATTCCTTTAGCACTTGAGACATTGATTTGTATAGTGTCCCATATCATTAGAGTTTAAGCATTATAAATTAGAAACTTTTTTCTTACCCTTACAATAATAAGAATGGCTGTCTCTATATCCACACTTGTAGGAAACTATCATTCCCTTCAAGCAAGTACCTGGGTGATACTTTCCACAGTTATTACATGTTGGGAAGACCTTATTTCTATTCTTTCCATTCCCCATATTTCTCTTAGCCATCCAATTATTCATGTGATTCCCTCTTAATCCATAATACATAGATAATTATTTATCTTTCTTGTTAGCACATGATACTATGTTCTCATATGATGAGAATGTTTAAGAGACTAGTTCCCTTCTAAATATTGGATTAAACCCTTCAAAGATATAATAATTATTACTATTTTGATTATGTGTATTGATGTGGTTCCTATTACGTCTTCTAGGCACAATTTTTAAATGATGTCATACACTATATTAGACTATATCATTATAAAACATAATTTATAATCCCATAACTAGTGAAATACTTAAACTAATTTGAAAATTTTATGCATATCTAATCTCAAAATCATAAACATGGTTTCTCAGAGGATATATTTTTCTTCAAATCCTTCATAATGGACTATATTGAAAATTTGAATTATCCTAAGAATACACTCTAAGTGTATCAAACCAGGTGCGTAGTAAGGACTGTTTTTAGGTAATGAGTAATGCTTGAGTCAAGCCCAACATTCCTTTTTCATATTTACTGCCCCTAGGTACCTCTATGTGAGATCCATGTCCACTTATAATATCTAAAAATGGATGTATTACTATAAAATACCACATAATGTATACCTTACCAAAACATTAGAATGTTCTTCTATTATTATGGTCAAAATATTTCATATGTTTATGTTCCCTAATATATGTTTTCCTAAATATAGTTATTATGGTTTCTACTAAACTTGATCTAATACCAACTATAATGACCCCAACCCCCACATCCCAGAGTTGGTGTTTGTTGCATTTCACTGTCATATATAAACAATTAAAATTCCAAACGATCGATCTGTTTTGTAGTTTTAGGAAACTAGATACATACATGATACCCATTTTACATTGGTAAAAGAAAATAAATCATAAAAAAATAAATGTGCAACATCCTTTAAACCCATTCCATGTATTCATCTTCATATCCTGGGGAAATAAGAAAAAATAAGGGTGAAATATGATTCTCTATAAGGGTTAAGTAAAGTGGAATCTATCATGAATGAATAAGCATAATAAACCCAAAAATGTAGACAACTAGACACACATGCCATTTAAATAACCTAAATGCATGAATAGGTACAGAATAATTAATATGGAAAGGTAAATAATTGAAAACACATTCTATTTAATCAATAATCTGAGAATGAAATGAATACTGAGATAATATCATAGTGAAAATATCATGGATTTTAATAATAGAATACTGAATGAAGAAATGATTAATTATCAGACATAATGTCTTAGGAACATGATACCTTTATCATCAAGACCATTCACATGACAGTTTAAACTATAGATAAAAAATCATTTAATTCTAGATTAACTGATTTGTCTCATGAGACCTACCAAGGAATATAGGGTATATATATTTTCTTTCCCCAATAATAACTGTAGGTCTAAATCATTACCCATATATGGAATAATTTATTTAATTCATGAATCAATATGGCTTATTAAATATCTATATTGAGTAAAGGGTATAGATTTTTCAATATTTACTCAATTGATAAAATAACAATAAAATTAAACACCATATGTAAAAATAGTATATGGTTTATGTAATAATCATATAAATCACAAAATAATGTGTATATTAAAGCTAAATTTAATTACCAGTGATTTTTTACAACAATGTGATTGTTTCAATAGAAAGTTAACAATCATAAAATAAAGCGAGATTACACAATAAATTTTAATATTTTTTAATTTTTAAGTCAAATCCATTTGGATGGAATAATTAAAATTGAAAGATAAAATAGCATTATTAATAAACTATTAATGATATTACATATCAAATCGATAGTATATACACCACAAAAAAGTGAATTGGTGCATAGTAACAAATAAGTATCAATGGAATGTAAATTGAGATGAAATCCTCTACATCATGCTACCTTTTGGTTGAACTTTATTTAACCAAATTTATAATTATTTCAAAAAATTTATTAACTTAAAAAATAACCATTTTAATATTTATTATAGGATACATGTTACTTTTATAATATCTTATCAACCATTTTCTAATAATATTTCATTATTTTTATTTGTTTGGGTGTTAATTGCCTTGTTTTTCTCATACGTGTTTTGTCATTAAATATCAGGTTATTTCATATATTATAACATAATTATAATATATCAACATAAACTTAATAATCATAACATAATTATCATATATCAACATCAACTTTACTTTTAAAACTATTCATTAATTATGGTTATGAAAAATGATGTATGTTACAATCATGGAGGCGATATGCCATACGTACGTAGAAGTAATGTTTCCATTTCTCATTGATCACTATGGAAATGGGTTAAGTAATATTTTTCCTTTAAAAAATGAAAATAATATCCTTTATACCATATTATATAATTTCATATATATATATATCATACATGTGGTTTGGTGATGAAAGGAGAGTCACATCACTCTGTAAAGGTGGTAGTCTACATACACATGAATGATGTTACCATCTTTACATGAGTGAAAAGGAAAGAAATAAAGTGATAAATATATCATAATTTTATAATAATAAATTTTTCATGAATATAAAAATTATTTCATCCATATAATAAATAATCATTAACTTTATCTTTATCTCCTTCCATGTGAAGCGTCTGTGAAAGAAGAATCACATCGCTTCATGAGGCGGTAGTCCACCATTCATAGGGGCAACATTATCATATATCATATAATATGGAAGGTAATATATATATATATATATGTATATATTATATTGTGACTATATGTGTTTAAATATCATAAATATACTTTATATTCATCATCATACACAACTGTGAATGGTGGAAATGGGAAAACGAGCGACAACTGTTCACGATGTGATAGTTTTCCATACACATGAATGATGATTTAATAACCCATTTGATAGAAGTGGGGAATTTTGTAGTTAATTAAATTATTATAAAACTAATAACAGTATATTTAAGATATTGATTTTATTATATCATCATGGTTTAATAAAATTTAAAGGAGGTGGCGAAAGAAGTAAAATAAAGACGCTCATTGAAGAACATTACCTCTTCTTCGGGTATCCTCCTTAGGTTTTCCCTAAATCCTTATTAGTTTACCTTTAAATTTTTTTATGGATTCTAGGATTAGAATAGGAAATCTATGAAATTATAGGGGTAGGTTTTGGTTTATCCCAATATATTTAGAGGTGTGAATAAGTCTGGGGGTGAGTGCCCTTTTATAGTTTATCAGGAGTGACATTCTTGTAAATACCCAAAAGTATACACTATTGGGATGTCAATATTACCTCAAGTAGATTAAAATTTGATAATTAAAGTTTTTAGTGATTATATGGTATATAAAACCATCAAAAAACATTAAAACACACATTTCTAATAAAATTCCTTAACTTCCAAGTTTCCTTATTTTTATCATTTTGTTTTATCACTACAACAACTAGTTTTCTATCCTAGATAATTTATCCATTAATACTAAATTAAATTGAGACTTATTAGATAATTTGTAACCAAATATTCTAATTCTTAAACCCAATTTATAAATTAAAAATCCTATATGTGTTGAAATTGTGTTTTAACACAAGCGCATGTCTATGAAAAAACTACTTTAACCTTAACTATGCTAAGATAGTTTTTAATATTTAGGGGTCAATATATTATTTAAAAAATAAATATTGGTCCCTAAATGGAACAAAATTAATATTTATTATGATTTAAAATCATTTTTAGTATATAGGATTTTTATTAATTTTAAATCATATAATAAAATATAATTTATCATAGGATAACATTAATGTCAATTTTGACATTTTTCATTTAAATTGAATTTAAATATATCATCCAAATTATGGAATTCAGATATATTAAGTTTAAACATCTATAACTTGATATATTCATCTAAAAAATCAATGGAAGTTAATAATTCATTCAATTTACTTCACTTTAAATATTTTAATTATCATTTATTATATTTAATTATTGACTAAATAATTAGTGTTTTGACATTTCATAAGTTTTTAAAGTAATTATTTCATCTCCAAAAATTAAATTTAAATTACTATGATAAAAAAAACTAATTTAACTTTGAAAATAATATGTATAACCTAACTAATGTTGAATTTTCCCTATCCCAATGTATTATAGATATTAAATGGAAGAAAAATATTTTTTTTTTGCCTTTTTCTTTAGATAAATTTTTATATTGGTCATATTCAATGTAAAGTGGAAATTAATTTCCATATTTCATTTAATTACATTTCCAAGTACTAAATAAAATAATAAAATAATATTAATATAATATTTTAGCTCATTTTTACTCTTATCAATCTTGTTTAACACCCGGTAAATCAATATTTTCCTAAATTATAGTAATTAATTTTTACTAGATCCACTATTAATTTTGTTAAAAAATTAAGTTGAACTTATTATACATGAAAAATTATGTTTATTAGATATATTAAATTCATTTTTATAAATTAAATTCATATAAGTGGAAAATTTTAATTTAAAATTGATATAGTTGACATGATGATAAAGCAAGTTTTTAAAGTGAAAATGTTCAAAATTTTAAAAAGTTTTTATAATTAAATTCATTAAGAAAATTATTCCAATTAACCAATTGGATTAATTGATATATAATTTTACTAATTTTACTTTAAAAACAATTCAAAATATAATTTGAAAATAAAAATAATTTTTATGAAAAGGATATTTTCAACCAGAATTCAGTATTTCCCCCTATTTATCAAGAAATAAAACTTTTCAGAAAATTCATAAAAATACATCGTAAGATAATTTTGGTATTCTAATTTAAAAAATTAATTTTATTTTTTAAAATAATTTTTTTTGAAATTTAATTTTAATTTAAGTGAAAAAAGTGTGACTAAATTTTTTTTTGTTTAGACCCGATATTGTGTGAATCACAAGCTATAAATGAAATTAAACTTATTCTTAATAAAATATATTATAATTTCTTATGTTGATACATGTTTTTGTGGGTTTTATTTCAGTTTACCTTTATTTATAGATTATGGATCCCCTCTTAGGATGGGTTATTCCTTGGTTTTTTTGGGTTCAGGTGGAGATTGGTTTGTTTTTATATGCATGAATTCAAAGTGTGTATTTATTTTCTACTGATGTTTTCATATTAACTACTTCAATTTTAGTTTATATAAAAACATTTGTATTATTTTTTTCCATTTTTTTTATTTTATGAGGAGTACTTCTTGGTTTTTTGGTGTTTTCTAGGCACTAGAGCTATTTTGGGAACCTCTGGTTGGCATGTGGCCCACAAGGAGCTGAGGTAAGTTGAGTGGATACTTAGATAAGTGAAGGTGAGTTTTTTTATGATTTTATATTTATATTGTTTTATTTCTTAGAATGTGTAGTGTAATATTAGGTCTTATTGATATGGGATCATTTTTAGTCCTTTGATACACTTAGAGGGTAGTGTGAGCGGTGCACTCTTAATTTTTATTAGGATTTCAAGATTACTCAAATAAACAGGATAGGTTAGGCAGTGAATAATAATCATAGATATAGGTATTTAATTATTACTTTTTATATTATTTTTTATGATTTCATATTAATATTTTATGGATTTTAATTATCAAGGTGGAGAATTTTTAATTTTAAAATTTATTTATTTTTAATTAAATTTCATTCATAATATTCTATGCCTATTTTAATTTTTTTAAATACTAGATATTTTATATGGTTGGATACATGTTATACCATTCATCCTTATCCCCCAACATCATGTGTTTCATCTAGTTTTTTTTGTTATCATTGGGAACTTCATATCTATATGCATATCTAGAGTGACAAATGCCTACTTGTTCCTCCATTATTACCATAAAAGAACATTAACTTAAGGATGTGGTTTTTTTATTATAGAAATCATTCCCTTTGGTTTATTAACATTATTATTACGAGTGACAACTCCTTGGTTCACCATAAGAGAGGAGAGGGACATAACCCCTAGTTCGTATCTCCTTAATCTGATGAAGTTGAAGGTGTGTATTTTAGTGGTCAGTCTGCATCCTATATGTTTGTGTTCTTGGATTCACCTTGATACATTGCACGATGAATGGTTGAAACCAAGATAATGGTTATTGAATAGGGTTAAAAAGCTAGAGTGGAAATAGACATGGATAATGGTGAAAAAATTGGAAAGCAACGGTGAACTGAAAGGACTAAATAAAAATGGATATGTGTGCTATCAATGTGGAAGATCCCAGATTAGTGATATCAATCCCCAGTAAGGGGGAATTGGTTTGTTTTATTTACATTGGTTCCCCTTATATTGATAGATGAACCCCCCCCCCCCCATTTCAAGGGGGTAGGTGGGGGTATGATCATTTAGTGTCCAAACCCCCCCAAACAACCAACATAGAAAGAAAGGAAGGGGTTAAGGATTGCCTATAAAATGAAATGTCTTCCCACAGTTTCTTCATAAGCTTGAGAAGAAGCATATCCCATCATTTTTGTGTGTCATTTTGTGAGTTTTTCCCTTCATATTCAATAGAGACTTATGAGGTATATTCTCCCTGTACTTTTGAGGGAGTTTGTATACACTTTTACCCATAATGAGATCCATATATTTTCAAATTGTTTTTTACTCTTGGGGGGGGGGTCATGTTACATCCGGTGTCATTTAATCCTAAATTGTTTCACTTTATTTTATCTCTTAATTATATTTTCACCTATGGGACAATCATTTTTTTCCCAACATGCGGTATCAGAGTATGGTTTTGGACATGTTCTATTTACTTTTTTCATGTATTAATAATTCTCTTAAATTTGTGTATGCTCTGTGATTATGACTATAATTTATCTTTCACATGAGAGATAATTTATTGAGATTATTATAAAAATATTTTTTATATAGAAGATGTTTAGATTGAAATCTTATCTATATGGAATTGATATTTGAGATTGATAAATTCAATGGGAATAATTTTCCAATGTAGAAAATGAAGACGTATCAATATTGTGGAAGGATAATTACTTATAGATGATTGAAGAAAGTATATCAAATGTGATCATAAAGTGTAGTTCTAGTGGGAGAATGAATCATTATATTGAGGGAAATATGTAATGTACTTCTAGGAATAGAGTTGTTCTCATTATCAAAGTGAAAATGAATGATGGTTCAGAGAACATCTCAACGACTCATGGATAATCAACTTTCTAGAAACCTAGCACATTAAATCTAGATAAAAACGGTTTGTTCAGTATGAAAGTATCCTATAAGGACTTATATACAAGGGGAATGATTGCACCGTGAAGATCACCAGATTTGATACCATCGAATTAAATATTCATGATGGAATTGTTAAAACCATACAAGGAGTACACCATGTGAATGGCTTAAAGAAGAACATATTATCTTTAGGGAAATTTTATGATATCACATATAAGACTCGCATCATGAAAAGAGTGATGAGAATTTTGAAGAGAGAACCTATGGTGATGAAGGAGGAAAAGATCCCAAAGAACCTATACATGTTTGTGGGTGAAAAATACATGGAGGAGGATATATCTTTCTCACTAACTACCTCAGTAGAATAATTGATGACATTATGGAATCAGAAGCTTGGTCGTATGTCCAAATGAGTCCTAGAGATTGTTTCTTATCACAAGTTTCTTTTTGGGATTACTATGATATCTTTATTGTTTTTTGAGCATTTTGTTTTTGTTAAGAAACACATGTTAAGTTTTGAGATGTCAATATTTATAAGAATATATATCTTTGAGTTAATCCATTCTGACCATTGGAAAGAACATGTTATATCCTTGATAGGAGTAAGGAAAATTGTATAATTTATTAATGAATATTTTAAGAGATGTTGGGTATATCCAATAATAAGTAAAGAGGATGTTTTTGAAGTATTAAAAATATTCAAAGCGTGTAAGGAACTTGAATATAGAAATAAGATCAAGAGTTTCTGGACTCAAAATGGTGGCTAATATATAAGTTTTGAGTTTGATAATTATTTTCCATGGTATGTAATATAGAGATAGTTCATGGTTGTGTACACTCCTCAGTAAATTGGAGTGCTAGAGTAGTTAAAAAGAACCATGTTGGATAGAAAAAGGGTCATGTTGAAGACTATAAGACTTTCCAAAACATTTTGGGGAGGATATAATTCCATAAATTATGTGACCAACGGATCTTAGTCAATGGAGATTGATCTAAGGGAACTGATAGAGATTTGAACTAATAAAACCACTGAATATTCTTAGTTATATAATTTTTTTAGTTCTGTATATGAATTGTTTAAATACCAAGAAATATCAAATTTGGATTCAAGGTCCATGAAATGTAACATATTGGGATATAATGATGGTGTGAAGGGGTATCATTTGTGGGACCCCACTTCCCACAAAGTTATCATTATAAAATTTTTCAGTTTTTAAGAAGACATGGTAAAAATGATAATTTATGAAGATATAGAGAAAGGGAATAAAAAAATATAATAATTGAGGTGGAAGAAAATTATAAGGAAGGATCAGTTTCAACTAAGGAATTAATATATCACGACGATAAAGTACCAGTTCATTCTAGAACATGAAGGTCAACTCAGAAGAAAAGAGTACCAGTATTGAACTCAGACTATATCATTGAGAGAAATATTGCATACTAATTATGAGAAAGGAATGGAGATCTATCTTATTTTTTGTAGGAGAACCAGAGTCTAGATGTATCATCATGGATGGTGGTGATGTAGGAAGAACATGAATCCCTACACAAGATCAAGACTTGAGATCTTGTTTCATTACCTCATGGAAGGAAGGGTATCTAAAAAATCAGGTCTTTTAAAATCAAGAGGGATGGAAAGAACCAGGTTTAAAGATATCATGTAATATTGGTAGTTATAGGATATTCTTAAATGAAATTTAATAATTTTAATGAAAATTTTTCTCCTATTGGTAGTCTAATAATTTTTTATATAGTTATAGATATGTGTGAGGCATATATCTTACATGTAGAGCAACAATATGTGATGGATGATTTCCTCTATGGTGGTTTTGACAAAGAAATATATATTCTCAATATATAAGGTTTTGTAGAAGAAGGAAAATAGAACATATTTTTTAGGTTGAAAACATTTATACAATTGAGGTGTTGGTATAGGATATTTTATTCCTATATCATGATTCTTAGATAGCATATAATTAATTTAGATCCATCTGTTTATTTTAGGGGTTTATATGGTAATGATATCATCATTATTCTATTGTATGTGGATGAAATATTGGTTGTAGGCCCCAAAAATAATAAGATACAAGATAAGAAGACACAATTGACTAGAGATTTTGATATGAAGGAATTGGGACCAACAAACATGATTATTGGGATGCAGATTTTCTGAGACATAAATAATGGGATGATTTGGATATCACATATTAATTAATTAAATAAATTCCTCAAATGATTCAGCGTGCTAGATTAAAATTCATCCTCCACCCCAATTTATTTTAATTTCAACTTATCCTCTTCGACGAGTCCTATATGTGACATATATGGGAATGATATGTCTAGAGAACTATATGAATTATTGGTAGGGATTTCAATGTTATCTATGGTTTTTACTAGAATATAAATTTCACATATTATTGGACTAGTTAGTTAGTACATGGAGAATATAGGATGGAAAAATTAAAGAATAACAAAGAGGATCCTAAGATATATCAAGGAGACCTCAGATGTTGCATTATATTATAGAGGATCAGAATTTATTATAAGAGTCTATGTTGATTAAGACATTGTTGGTGATTATGACTAGAGAAAATCTATTATTGTTTATGTGATTACTCTTAGAAGAGGTGATGTGAGCTGTATTTCAAAGTTACAGTTAGTTGTGGATTTATTCACAATGGAGGGAGAGTACATGGTGGATAAACATGATTATAAAGAGTTTATTTGGATGAGAAGGTTATTAGAGGATCTTGGGAATAGAAAATAGAAGATTCTATTATTTTGTGATATTTAGAGTGCCTTTCACATTGTAAGGAATCCATATTTTTATTCCATTATAAAGAAGTTTTGGGTATAATATCACTTTTTTTTGAGATGTGGTTGAGAAAGGAAGATTGTATATGTGAAAAATTAAAAATAAAGTAAATATATAATATTTATTGATGAAGGTAGTTGGATTTGATAAGTTCAAATAGTGAATATCCTCAAATGTCATTATAGATACATGAGTAGTATGGTTTGGTTGATAGAATGGATGTGTAGATATGTGATTGATTCTCAATAAATTTCTAATTGGGAGATATTTTGACATCCCCTTATTTTTATATAAGACCATCACCCCCAAATTATCAAGGGGGTACGTAGTGGTAGGATTGGTTGGTAGTCAAACCCTAAAAAACCACCATTAGAGAAATAAAGGCAGAGGTCAAGGCTTTTCCATAAAATTTAGTGTCTTACCAAGTTTCTTTATCAACTTGATAAGAATAATCTCCTATCATTTACATGTGGTATTTTGTGATGTTTTTTACCCACACATTCCAAAGATATTTACGAGGGATAATCTCCTTGTAATTGTGAGGGAGTGTGAAACCACCTTTACCCATAGTTAGATCCTTCTATTTTATTTTGTTTTTCTACCACATTCATTTTGGGGGTCTTCCATGTTACATTTTTTGTCATTTAATTCAATATTTTTTCACCTTATTTTATCTCATAATTATCACTACACAAATGGTCCAATCATTTTCAGTCCCAACAATCAATTCATGGATAGGTGTTTTGATTCTTGTACATGTTGGTTATTTGGTGTTGGGTTTCCTGTGTGAATGAGTCTATCTTGGTTACTAGTATACACTGTCTTCTCAATCTTGTTGAGGTTTTGATCTCCTAGTTTACTAATATCATGGCCTATGAATAGTTTCCTTGGTCTAGTTATTCTGTTGCTTTCATTCTCATTTATTATACAATTTGTTCTTATATTGTAAAAACTATGATGATCCTACCCTATGCACATAGGCCAATTGGAAAAAGCACATAAATTATATTTCCCATTTACTACATTTTGATTATTTATTCGTTAACACTTTATTATAAGTCTCTCTTAAATTAATTAAAATCTATATAGAATTTAGTTGTTGATATTAAATCAATTTGAGCCTTATTCTGTTCATATTTCATTGATAATACTTTTATTGATAATTATTCCTTGATATTGATAATTATAGATGTCCAAAACCTATTTATTAGTTCTAAAAATTACACATGTGAATATTTTTATTGTCATCCCCATGTGTTGGAATTGTTTTTCACATGTATTGGATTTGTTTTAGTTTAGTCATCTTGTTCAAACATTTTTTATGTGTTTATGAGAATAATACAAGTATTAATTTTTTTACCATTATATAGTTTTTTTCTTTGATTATATTACAGTAATTTATAGTTCCTGGTATTTATTAATTTGTTTTAAAAATATGTTTCATAATTATCAGCTTATTTGTTTATAAGGGCATAATATAAACCTTAGATTTAAATATTATTGTTGAATTTTACAAAAAGAATTTATGACCATTGTATATTGGCCCTGAAAACCTATGTAATCCAATAAATAAATCAATTTTATTATTATTCATTCCATGGATTCATATTCATCATAGTTTTATAAGTAATTTTACTTAATTTTTCTATCGAAAAAGGAATGGTTTTTTAACTAAATTGTTTTTCTATATTTTTCTTAGTTTAATTTAAAAAATAAATTGAATAATTTTATAATTTTAATTTTATAAAATAAATAATTTTTTACATAATTATGTAAAAATAATCTTAATATGAGTTTTTTATATTTTTTTGAAATAGTTTTTTTAGGTGAATAGTGAAAATATTGATTTTAAAAACAGTGTAAATTTTTTGATAGTATCATAATATAAGAAATTCATGAATGTTTATGTAACTTTTTATCTTGAAAGAATATATATTTAATAAGTAGTATACTTAATTTAATAGTATAATTCATAACATAGAAATATATGATTGACATTTTAGAAATCTAAGTAATGTTTTAATTTTAATAATTTTTTTTTGGATTTTCTATTTTAATAAGCTTTTAAAATGTGTACTTTCAGATTTAGTTTGGTTTAAATTGAAATAAGTATACTTTTATTTAACCTTAAACAATGAATTCTTTGGGAATCAACATTATAAATGATTTTGGTCTAAAATAATTTTATGCTTAAAAGGCATTTTTCAAAAAAATGTATTTTCATTGCATTTTTACAACTTATATTAGAAGTAAATTGTTCCTAATATAGAAATTTAATTTTAGAAAATGGATCCCATTTTTTTCAGGTTTTTCTAATTTTTTAATATGGTCCATTTTATTTTTATTCATAATTAATAGTCACCATGGTAAAAAAAATTCCAAAGTGAATGTTAAAAGGGTTAACGAGGCGGTTAAGCTATATGATACCAATTAAAATATCTCTAAAACTTATATAAATTTTATTATTTGAGAGTGTTTAAACCTTAAAATATCTTATCTTTAAAATTTTACTAAATTGGATCCAATTTCCAAGAGAAAAACATTTATTATATTTTACATTCTTTAATTTTTACAATGGTGAAACTCCTCTCACTTATAAAAGGACACCTCCTCTCCTCACTTATTCGTACTCATTAAACACTATATCTCAAACAATATATACTAAAATATATTTATAACTAACCTCATCACATATTAGAGGTCCTGGTCTCACCAAAATACCAATCCTATAATGATTACGGTGTAAGCTAAAGAAAGATATCAAGGGATGAGGTATATCTCTTAACCAAATTCTTTCAAGTTTATTTGTTATACCTCATTAAAATTTATTCTCACCATCATAATATAATGAAATAAGTTTCTTTATTTTACTTAAATTTTATTATTTTTATGTCAAAAATATTTTCCACCTCTTTTCAATCCTATGGGAAATGAAAATGTAGCTCATGCTTACGTGAAAACTACCACCTCCATGATGCAATGTGTTTCATTTTTAATCACCACATCACACAGTTGGTTATAAAAATGGATTTAATATACATATATGATGTTTACTAAATAATTAAATTTTTTTAAAGATAATATATTATCTAATTTATTACCCTCCCATCTATTAGAAAACAGAAAATATCGCTTATACATACATGCAGACTATCGCCTCCACGAAGTGATAGAACTTGCTTTCTTTCACCTCCCCACATGGTTGATAATAAGGATGGATTTAATAAATATATATAATATATATAATATATTTTATGATTCAATAAATTAAAAAATCTATCTATTTTATTCTCTTTTCTTCTATCGTAAAAATGAAAATGCCGCTCATGCGTACGTGTAGAGTATTACCTCCGTGAATGAAATATATCAATTTTCATTGATGCCTCACATGGATGGTTTTAAAAGTATATTTATTTAAAAAAAATATATAATTATTTTTTTAATATATTTTTATATTATTTAACTATGACCCCTTTGACCATTATCAACAAACCGAAGCTATTTTGGACTAAACAACCTCAAAATGTATCACAAAAACTTAAGTGATTTAGTAACTAAATAAAATATCATAATAAATGAAATAAAATTAATAATAATACAGGAATGAAGATGAAAAAGGTTTTAAATAAAGTATATAATAAATTTTATTTTATTATTTTGGATTAAGAGAACTTATGAATCAAGATGAGAGTCAAGGTGAGATTTTTTTAAAACCATGTTTTAATTTTTTTAAATCATCCCTTTCAAAAATTTATATCCTCATAAATGTTATTTAAAATGTTTCAAGAATGTAATAATTTATACAGAAATTATTAATTAATTTCATTTTCAACCATCTAACTTTATTTCAAATTGTTTAATAATAATTGGTTTCAATGATTTATGAAGGGTTCATTTTTAACATTCTTTAAAAAAGTGAAAAAATATTTTTTACATTTACTTCATTACCACATTTTCCCATAGCCATAACCATTATTCAGTGTCATTATGTATCTATATGTTTTCATTTTTTTCTGGATAATATCATATTCTCATTCTTCGAGGATTTTTTTTCATTTTTTAGAGTTCTCAAAATAAAATGATATTCCTCCCAACTTTTATGTTAAAATAGAAAGTGATTTTACTTATGGGTTACAATGAGTTTTTAAATTATTTTATGATTAACGAGTGAAATATTATAATTTTTTTTCATGATATGGTACAATATAATTATATTTGATGATGAGTGATCCTAAGATATTGTCCCCCAATGCATTAGGTAATGATTTAGTCTTTGAAAAAAAATGTTGGAGATAGAAAATCTAGTTACTCATATTGAAAGGGTTTTATGAAAGAGTTTAACATGGGTTTGAATATGATTCACTAATATGTCTTCATGGTTTTTATATGCTTTCTATGAATTTGAATGGTTTTTTGGAAAAGTTTTTTTTTTCACATGTGGTTATGATTTATTTATATACTCAATGTTTACTGTGAAAATGAAAACATTTTTATGGGTCTTCATATTTTTCATTACAGTAATATGTTTTATTTATTTTTAAATAACTTTTGATATTTTTTTCTCATACCATGTTTTCAAATATTACTCAAAAGATAAGTATTTTTAGGATCTATATAAAGTTCAATCATTCTAATATGATGACTAATATTAACATAAGGTAAAATTTATTAAATGAAATAATAGTGTAAATATAAGAACATGTTTTTTTGAAAAGAATATAAATTGTGCGTAATAATGAACTTTATCATTTAATCATATTACTAATTTTGTAAAATCTATAAACCTATTTTTTTTGTCAATGTTAGAATGTGAAATCCTTATTATTAAACTCATATTTATAGGTTATTTAAGTTGTCAGGTGTCATTATTAGTATCAAATAAAGTGTTTATATAACTTTAGAGGTTAGGATGATAGTAAAATATACATTTATGAGATTCTAATTTATGGTTATATTATAATGCCATAGATTTTGAGGATTTATGTTTTTCTTCATCTAATACATGTCTGTTTAGAATGATTTTCAACAGAGGAAATTGGTTGGTTGAGGTATGAAGTCATTAAGAGAATAATATCCTTATAAATTACAAACATAAAAAGGGTGGAGTTAGAGTTTAGTAGTTTATGGTTGTGCTAACTAAATAAAAAATAGTTAATAAATGGTAGAACCGACACAATAGTGAAATGGAATTCTCCCCAGAGGAATATGATGATAGTAGAGCATTTCAAGAAACACCACCATAAGAAATTTGGTAGATATTTTGACTTGGGTAAATTATAAGGATGGATAAATTCGTTAGAGAAGACATTCAATTTTTTGGGTAGTTCATGTCATCAAAATAAAACTCTCAATATTTACTATTATGAACATAAATCCAATTAGTGGTTGTATTTAATTTAGAATAAAAATTAGAGAAATAAAATTTATACCATTGAGTGGAAAAACTTAAAGGATATATTTTTGAAATAATTCCACCTAATGTTTATTGACTTAGAATAGAAGGGTAATTTCTATAATTTATGTAAATGGAAGATGAATCAGTTTTCCATTAAATTTTTTGTCTTTAAACAATCTGGGTATGCAAAATTTTTTGTTTTGGTCCATGAAAGTAAAATTTGTAGATTTCACAACATTCTGAAACAATGTTTATGAAGATCTTTGGCCTCTCATGAATTTAGTAGGGATGAAGAAGTTTTTAGATGTGTTGAGAAAGTTTAGATGGTGATTGATGAAAGTTATGTGCCTCAGGGAAATAATATTAATAAGTGTTCAAGGTGGCGAGAAATGGATAATAAGTTAATAAGTAAATACAGATGTAAGGATCTAACATGTTTCAAATGTGGTAAAAGACATTTCAATGAATTCTTGACTGGATTATAAAAGTGTTACCAAAGTGACAAGTTTAGTAATTTGGCTCATTATTTCAAGGAAAAGAGTTATAATTAGACTAGTAATAAGAAAAAAGACAATCTGTCTACAATGATATGTTTTAATTAAAATGAGTTTGTTCATTATGAAAACAAATGTTTGAAGTTAGTTACTCAAGGATGGAATCATCAGGACCAAAACTAGAATAGTGTAAAAATTTATTTTTGACTAATATGGTAGATTATATACCATCAAATGATGTGGAGACAAGTATCTAACTTGTTTACTCAAAATGTTTCAATGTATTTCATTTATTTGGATTAATACATTATTTTGTTTTTTTGGAAATTTTCAAGTAAAATGGAAATATCAACTCAAGAAATGAAGAATTTTTTGGGGTAAAGATTCCTAATTAAGTATTAGAGTAAAAATATATTTTAGGAATATTTTTATTATCATCAGTGGTATGGTTTTTCTGGATTACCATTTTGTCTTACCCTTATTTTATTTTGAATTTATTTTGGGTATGTATTGGATTTTATTTTTTCATGTTGAAAAAGATTTACGAGATAACAAATTTATATTCAAATTTTAGAATGAGTATCAATTTTTATACGAGAGTTAATTCATACTTGTGATAATATATCAAGAAGATGAGAAATTGATTAAATATAGGGGTGAATGTTATATAGAAAATTTCATTGAAAATAAGGGAATTATTCAACTTAGTGATGTCCCTATTGTAAATGAATTTTCATATATATTTATTGATGATATATATTTTTTTGTTCTTGATCAGGAGGATGATTTTACCATTGAATTTATTATAGATGCTAAGTAAATTTCAAAACCTCTTTATCGTATAGTTGTAGTAAAGATAACAGGATTGAAAAATCATTTTAATGAGTTACTTAATAAGGGTTTAATCCACTCTATCACTTCTCATTTGGGTTCCCCTATTTTATTTATAAAAAATGAGGATAGTTCTATGAGGCTTTTCATTGATTATAGAGCACTCAATAACACTACTATTAAGAAAAACTAACTGTTTCCTCATATTAATGACATATTTGATCAGCTCCAAGGTTCTTAGTATTTTTTTTTGAGATTGACCTTAGATGTGAATACCATCATTTGAAAGTTAAGAAAGAGGACATACTGAGTGACCCTTACATATCCCTTCAGAAATTTGGATAAACTCTGAAGTACTTTGGTATTGATCCTTATCTATTCAATTGAAAATATATAAATTTCTTTTATAATAATATAATATTTTTACCAACTCCATAAATAGATATAGTTGTATAATTTTTTTTCATGACATATTATCAATTATAAAAATACAAAATTAAAAGTTATAATTTTAATAGTTATATTTAAATAGGTTTACAATTGTCAATATATATATATATTATTAATTAATTATATAGTTGTATATATTGTATTGTATATAAAAAATATAATTAATTATTAATGAATTTGGGTTGGTAGTTGAGTGGTCAAAACACCCCATGAGGCATTCCAATCAGTTATTCAACCACGCCCAAGGATATGACCATAAGAATAATGATCAATCAAGCCTTCCTCTTGGTGAAGGAGACTTTATATGTCTGTATCCTCAGAGTCCAAATTATCCATGGATTGCATTTCCTCCTTCTTAGTACAATAATAATAATGACCTCACCAATGGCCTTGACTGCTTGGATGTTGTCCTTGTTTCCATGACTTAACTTGTTTCCAAGTCCCATCAGGATCTTCCCTTTCCAATTATGATTTTTCCTTCTATTTGGGAGTCTTATCCTTTTATTTAAGATCCATAAATTCCATAGAAAGGTCACTCTTATCCTTTGTAAGGATCTGCACCTAACCTACTTGGGCCTCCTCAACAGTATTCTGTTCACTACTTAGGGATCAATGCACACAAATAGATTTATGAATTTTAACCTAAACATTACCCACTGCTACAAGTGATAAAGGTTCCACATTCATTGGAAAATAACACCTAGGTTCAATATGAGTCTTTGGTTAATTAACCTTATATTTCCCAATATTCCCACATATAGGGGGAGGGAGTTCCATATGAATTGGGAGAAAGATAGGGGCACAACCATGTTACCGAAAGAGGTTCAATCAATCTTTGAATAAGGTGGATTCATCTAAGGAAGGATCCCCACATGGATTACTTCCAAACTAGTAGAGTAATAATTAATTGAATAATGTGTAGGTTTATAAGGTGTTTTTTCCTACCTAAAAGAAACCAATTTAAATCCATCTTGATCCACACATTTGGATGTAGATTTTTCCCTTTAGGTTATGAAGAATGAAGATAAGAGTGTTTTAATTAGTAGGATTCATAGGGGAGAAAGAAGAATCCACATTCATCTTATCCCTACCCTTATTTTTGGCGGTGACTAAAGCATGTTCTAATAATAAGTCCTTATCCACCTCATTCTCAATAGAATATTCAAAATAAGACTGGGCATTTGAATCATCCACAAGAGAAATAACAACCTGAAATAGGGGAATAACATGTTCTTCTATAGAAATATCACCCCTAGACCTTTTATAAAGAGAAGAAAAATTAATTGTCTCATCCCCAATCCTCATGTAATATTTTGTAGAGGTGATCACTATGGATTCTATCTCTTTGAAAAATGAGGTTAGGACTCTCAAAGTAGAATCAGTAGTGTGAAAAAGGTCATATTAGCAACCTTGTACACATTCTCTATAGACCACCTATCCACACCTGAGGGCCTATCCAGAATTGAGGAATCTGTATCTCACATCTACCTAATTGTGTGACCATTTGTGTTGATTGAGAATTACAAATACAAACCCTTCCAGGATGAAATTATCCATATTTATTCTGCTTAGCATTTCCATAGGGCTTAATTTTTCTATCCTTAATAATACAACTACTTTCCTCAAGACCCCCAGATTCATAGAAAGAAAAGTTCATGGATCATATTGAGTTCAAAAAATCATGGCCTATTGACCTTAATTCATTAAAGAACTTTATAACTCTTTCATATTCAACTCCTTTCTCAAATTCATCTAAATTATTAGATAGAAAAATTTTATCAACCATTATTGACCCCAAATCTACCTCTAATAGAAAACGGTCATAGTGTCCCAAAAGATCCAGCTCTTTTTATTTATATAGCTTGATTAGAACACCAATTGAGAGGTAATGATCAAAAAAATACTCAATTATTGGATGGAAGAGAACAGTGAAAAATATTGGATGATAAAGAACTCATGGGAGGATAGGTGGTGGGTGCCAGATACGTAAAGCTGCGGTGGGACATGGACGACCCATAGGGGATGTGTGGTGTGGCCATCGATATCTCTTACCCCACTACTTAGCCTTCAAATATGTCTATAAATTTTCAATATGTTTTTTTTCTAATTAATTTCTTAATATGTTATTTGAATTTTTTTAAAGGTTGATATAGAAAACGATTTTAAAAACAGCATAGAAATTCATCAACAGTGCTAAAAATCATTGTTGATCTAAGAACTAGTAAAGGGGGTGTCATGGACCAGCTCGGGTACCCTGGTAACCCGATAACAGAGCTGGCCCTGACATATCCTGAAGGACGTTCCTGATCCCCATGGGTCGATGACTAGCACCTGGCATCACACAACATGAAAGTGGGAACGATTTTGCCACAAGTATGCGGAAGTAAAAGAAACAAGAAAGTATGCATAACAAAAAGAATCTCTACTGGGAGTAATGTACCAGAATAAAAAGAGGCACAAAAAACCCAAAGTACTACAACCCAAGTACTAAAAAGCGGGAAAACATCCCCAAAGTCCCCAAGGACACAACTCACCAAAGCCAAATATCAATAGCTAGATATGCCTCTAAGAGGTCCCTTCTCTTTGATCGATCCTTGAAGAAGAAATTATCCAAACACCTAAAGGAAAAATTAGGGTGTGAGCCTAAGCCCAGTAGGATACCACCGAAAATTCCGTAACAGATGCCAAATATAGATTATCTAAATAAAAGCTTCTGATTTTCAAATAAACAGGTTTGGAAACTCAAAAGCATATTTTAACAAAACATGCTATACATTTTCAAATGATGGAAAAATTACTTTAAACAAAGGCTTTACAATGATGGAATATTTATAAAACAAAGGATTAAGCAAAACATTTATATAAAACAGTTTATATAAATTCAGCAGGCATGTAAGGTAGTTCAAAAGAATTGGAATACATTTATATCTCACATATAAATAATCAAGCGAGAAACATGGTCATCTTCCAAAAGGTACGATAGTATTAACCAGTTATAGGATTTATCACTCTCTATGTGAACTCAGAAAAATGTTTATACACATGTCACTATAACACTGGCCAAAGGAGACTCGTCACAGACCCGTCGGGGATGTGACCCTACATAGGTATGTTTTAGAACGCTGTCGTAGCGTAGAGTGTATCCAAATAACTCACTAACTACCTAAGTCTTGCATGCGCTCTTACATGATGGGAGGACTATTTTAAGAATGATTAAAATACGATCAATCCCATTCTTCCATTTTAAAAGTTCCAATTTCATTCCATTTTAAACCAAAATAGGTTTTATTCAAAACATGCCTTTTTCACAAGATAAAACCAATGGGGTTTTATGAAATAATTTTAAGCCATTTTCACCAGTTTGAAATCCATTCAAAACCAATTCCATCATTACAAAATTTATTTCCAAAATTAAATTCAATATTTTAATTGAAATAATTTCCATAAAATTCACAATTTAAATTCAACAATTTAAATCTTCCAATTTCCATAAACACACCCAATTAAATGGAAATGGGGTTTTCCAAATTTCCATTCCAAAACCATTTCAAATATCTCGAATCACTTTAATCGAGTTTTTATCAATTTAACTAAATGAAAACTTGAGAAATTGTATTTATATCATCAATTTAAATAATGTAAGAATATAAAATGTTAATCAATTTGGCAAGTTGGGACAGAACCACCTACCTCAAAGGTTTTGACCAAAACCACAATGGTCAATATTGCTCAAGAAAACCGGGTTTATTCATCAAGAACCGGCCTTAGATCTCTTATCCTAGAAATATCAAGAAAAAATATCATCAAATTTGATACCACACACTTAGATCTAACCATAACAGGAATAGATCTAGGAAACCGAGAGAAGAGGATAAGTAGATATAAGAAACCGATCAAGAATGATGAAGAACGATCACATACCTAAAGAATCAAACTTCAATTAAATAAGAGGAGCCTTTGGATCGTCTCTAGAATGATGATAGAACCTTCTTTGACCTTAAAAGAAGATAAATACCGATTTAGGGCCACTTAGGAGGAAAAATGAGGCACTTAGAGGGAAAACCGAGTGAGATCCACAATTTAAGGATCTTATTTATGGGCAGCACGGTTAGTTCGGACAGTTTGAAAAACCATGCGCTAACTGTGCATCAGCTTCTTCCTCGACCACCCTTCTTGCACAGTTTGGCCGCATGGTTAAGCAAACTGTGCGCTGCCTATGCGGAAGCTACTGCCTCCAAGACCAACTATGCACGGTTTGGTTGCACAGTTTAGACAACTCATGCACCGCCCGTGCGACTTCCCCTTTTCCCCAATACAACATTTAAAGTTCTCCCGAATCTCCCAAGTCACAACTCCAAAACATAGGTACTTAGAATATCAAAAGTACCTGAAAACTTAATGTGATGTTACAACCTCCCCACCATAAGATCTTTCTATCCCCCGAAAGCCTATGAAGAAACCTCCACTTCAAAAAGATGAGGCCACTACTCTCTCATTAGTACCTCCCTTTCCCACGTCTCATGAGAATCATAAACATGCTACCAAAGTAAATGGACTAGAGGTATCGTTCTCCCAAGAAGTACCTTGGTCTCAGAATCAACAACCCTAACTGGTTGATCAGTAGTAACAGATAAATTTGGTTCAATCTCATAATCACTCCGGCTCACAACATGAGATGGATCAGATAGATACTTTTCCAACTGCGATACATGGAACATGTTATGTATCGACGTTAGCTATGGTGGTAGAACTAGATGGTAAGAAACTTTCCCTATAAGACCAACAACCTCAAAAGGTCCCAAGAAACGAGGATAAATCTCCCCTTTCCTCCCAAGCCATCGATGACCTAATATGGGTGAAACATTCAAGAGCACAAATTCACCAATTGAGAAATCTAAAGGTTTACGGCAACGATCAACATAAGACTTGTACAGACTATGTGCTGTCAACATTCTCTGACGAATCAACTAGATCTTAGCTATCATCTCTTGGACCAAACTCAGTTATACCAAAGAACTTTCACCAATCTCCAACCAACATGAAGGAGATTTATAAGGACGGCCATAAAAAGCCTCCAAAGGAGACATTTGGATCGCAGACTGATAATTGCTGTTATAATAAAACTCAACTAGCCCCAAATGATCATCCAAAGACCCACCAAAGTCGAGAACACCTACACGAATCATATCCTCAAGGATCTGAATAGCTCTCTTTGTCTGGTCATCTGACTGTGGATGGTAGGACGTGCTCTAATGGAACTGAGATCTTAGTTATTCCCAAAGGCCTCTCCAAAAGTGAGAAGTAAACCAAGTATCCCTATCAGAGACTATAGAAGATGGAACTCCGTGCAAATGAACAACCTCTGTCACATAGATATTTCCCAACTCCTCAACTTTGGTTTTATCTCGAATAGGTATAAAGTGATATGAATTGGTTAGTCTGTCAATCACAACCCATATCATATTCTTCTTCCTCTAGGTTTGAGGCAACCCTACCACAAATTCCATAGAGATTTCATCCCACTTCCATGTAGGAACTGGAAGTGGTTGAAGCAAACCCAAAGGTTTCTGGTGCTTTAATTTCACCTGCTAGTATTTATAGAAATGGGATATAAACTCAGCAATTTCTCGTCTCATACCTGGCCACCAGAACTATCGCCGCATGTCATAGAAAATCTTCATGGTTTATGAGTTTTCAACCCACTAAGATTTATGGAAAACCCCCATCACATCCTTCCTTGCTGTTAATGGAACAACATAATAGTTTCGATAACACATAACACCCTCTTTGGAGAACAACCACTGAGTGTCAGGCTCCCCACCTTAAAAAGAGTCCCTAATTCTATGGAATTCATCATCCAATTGTTGTTCTTGAAGAATTAACTCTAGGAGAGCAGAAGTCAATAAAACACAGGATAAAGAAACTTCTTACCCCTTCCACTAAACTCTAATATGCAACTGAGAAAAAAGAGCCATCAAACTCCAATCTTCTGAATATTCTTTCACAGCCTGTGATTGAAGTTTCCTACTTAACACATCTTCAACTACATTCCCTTTCCCTAGGGTATAGGAAATTTTAATTTCAAAATATTTCAGGTACTTCACCCAATGCCTTTGGTGGATATTCAAATCTTTTTGAGAGAAGATATAACTCAATCTCTTGTGGTCTGAATACACAATAAACCTTTCTCTATAAAGGTAATGTCTCCAACACTTAAGTGCGTGAATTATAGATGCAAGTTTGTGGTCATGGGTAAAATAGTTCTTCTCATGAGGCTTAAGGTGATGAGACCCATAGGCAACGACATGATTACCTTGCATAAGGACACATCCCAAACCTAAACCTGATGCATCACAGAAGACCACGTAACCTATCCCAGCCTCTGGAAGAGTTAACACCAGTGCATTATTCAAAAGTCACAAGAGTGAGATGAACCAGTATCCAAAAGAGTTTTCACTAAAGATAAAGATATAGTAATGGTTCCTGTCATAGTTGTAGGACTTGCATCAGCTACCTCTGGAAACTCTTCCACTGCGTGAATAAGAATCGTTCCCGATGCCTCTGGCTGGAACCCTTTTGTACATGAAGCATTTGACTGCCCTACAGTTTCTAGAGGTGCTGATGATTTTGTTCCACTATGTGGAGTAGAGAAGTGATGAAATAATCTCTGTAAGTTATCTAAAAATCCGCATGAGCTACAGTTCTTGGGTACCGCAGTGCAAACCCTCTTAGAATGTCCTGGCTTCCCATACTGATAGCAAGTCAAAGAAGCCCCTCATGGTGCTACTGTAAGTCTGGGATGAATCTGTTGTTGACAAATACCATGAGAAAAGTCACTCTTCTGTTTTCCATTAAAGGAACCCACACTGCCACTAGGAGGGAAAAGAACCTCCTTCAACCTTGACTTTCTTGCCAAGTCCATCTCAACCATCATCGCCCTATCCAGCACATCAGTATAAGTGGGTAGATTCAATAGGAAAACCTGAGAATAGATATCTGATCGAAGGCCCATCTCAAATCATCGAGCCTTTATCCTCTCATTAGATACAATATCAGGAGCAAACTGTACCAGCTCATAAAAGTGATTTGAGTACCCAGTCACAATTTTATTGGCCTGCTCAAGCTTGAAAAACTCCATAGCCTTGGGCAAAACCATTGATTCTAGATAGAACTGGTTAGTGAAAATAACCCTAAAGTATTTTCACTCCAAAACCTCATGTTTCCCATCCATCACCACCACGTCCCACCATCTCCTTCTTGGTCCCTCCAATACGAAGGTGGCACACTTCACCTTGATCACATCAGGTGTCTCCAAGAACCCAAACAAGCGTTCAATCTTACTCAACCATTCCTCAGCGTGTTGAGGGTTAGTGGGGCCTTTGAAAAATGGTGTCTTCTGGCATAGGAACTCTTGAGAACGACTTCGGAGAATATCACTATGAGGATCTGTAGCTGGAGCCTGAATAAGAACTAGAGGTGGTGCCTATCCCAAATCTTAGACAGTGCGAACAAACACCTCTACTAGACTCAGATCCACAATAGGACTCGCTTGATGAGATTCAGCAGCAGCCTCTTTTTGGATCTGATTTCCATGTCTTCTCGGAGGCATGATGCTCCACAACATAAAAAGACATAGATTAACACCCAAACCAAGTAAAAAGGAAAACTATTCTTAAAATAAAGGACAACAAGATTTGGATTCCACTCTATCCAAATCAAAATAGGGAAAATACTAGAACTAATCCACAAGTCATATTTCCCTAACCAACCCTGGTGACTTATGGTTCATTATGGTGAGAGCTGTCCAGGAACTAAATCACAAATACCTCCCAAGTCTCAAAAAGAATACTCAAATGCATAATGTCATCAAGTCAAGATGTTTAACCTCCATCTAATAACACTTTGTCACGAACCATCCCGGGTACCCTGGTAACCCAATAACAGAGCCGACCCTGACATAGCCCGAAGGGCATTCCCAATCGCCATGGGTCGGCAACTAGCACCTGGAATCACACAACATGCAAGTGGGAACGATTTTCCCACAAGAATGTGAAAGAAAAAGAAACAAGACAATATGCATAACAATAATAAACTCCACTGGGAGTAATGTACCAGAATACAAAGAGGCACAAAAAACCCAATGTACTAAAACCCAAGTACTAAAAAGGGGGAAAACATCCCCAAAGTCCCCAAGGACACAACTAACTAAAACCAAAGATCAACAGCTGGATATGCCTCTAAGAGGTCCCTTCCCTTTGCTTGATCCTCGAAGAAGAAAGTCTACAAACACCTGAAGGCAAAAGTAGGGTGTGAGCCTAAGCCCAGTAGGATACCACCAAAAATTCCATAACAGATGCCAAATATAGATTATCTAATGAAAAGCTTCCGATTTTCAAATAAACAGGTTTGGCAACTCAAAAGCATCTTTTAACAAAACATGCTATACATTTTTAAATAATGGAAAAATTACTTTAGAAAAGGCTTTACAATGATGAAATATTTCTAAAACAATGGCTTAAGAAAAACATTTATATAAAACAATTTCTATAAATTCAGTAGGCATGTAAGGTAGTTCAAAAGCATTGGCATACATTTATATCTCACATATAAATAAACAAGTGAGCAACATGGTCATCTACCAAAAGGTACGATAGTATTAACCAGTTATAGGATTCCGCACTCTCTATGTGAACTCAGCAAAATGTGTATACACACGTCCTTATGTCACTGGCCAAAGGAGACTCATCACCAACCCGTCGGGGATGTGACCCACTGCAAGTATGTTTTAGAATGTTGTTGTAGTGTAGAGTGTATCCAAATAACTCACAGACTACCTAAGGCTTGCATGCGCTCTTACATGATGGGTGAACTATTTTAAAAATGATTAATATACAATAAATCCCATTATTCCTTTTCAAAAGTTCCAATTTCATTCCATTTAAAACCAAAATATGTTTTATTCAAAACATTCCTTTTTCTCAAGATAAAACCAATGAGTTTCTATCAAATCATTTTAATCCATTTTCACCAGTTTGAAATCCATTCAAAACCAATTCCATCATTACACAATTTATTTCCACAATTAAATTCAAAAATTTAACTGAAATCACTTCCATCAAATCCAAAATTTAAATTCAACAATTTAAATCTGCCAATTTCCATAAACACACCCAATTCAATAGAAATGGGGTTTTCCAAATTTTTATGCCAAAATAATTTCAAATATCTCGAATCACCAGAATCATGTTTTTATCAATTTAATTGAAATAAAACTTGAGAAATTATATTTAAATCAACAATTCAAATAAAACATGCAAATACAATGTTAATCAATTTGGAAAGTTGGGACGGAACCACCTACCTCAAAGGTTTTGACCAAAACCACAACGGCTGAGAACACTCAGGAAAACCAGGTTTCTTCTTCAAGAACCCGCCTTATATCTCTTCTCCTAGAAAGATAAATACCAAATGTCATAAAATTTGGTACCATACACTTATATCTACCTATAACGGGCATAGATCTAAGAAACTGAGAGAAGAGGAGAAGTAGATCAAAGAAGATCTATGAAACCGATCAAGAACGATGAAAAACGATCACATACCTAAAAAATATGGCTTCGATTCACCAAGAGGAGCCTTTGGATCACCTCTGTAATGATGGGAGAACCTTCTCTGACCTTAGTATAAGACAAATCCCGAGTTAGGGCGGCTTAAGAGGAAAAACGAGGCACTTAGAGGCAAAACCGAGTGAGATCTACAATTTAAGGATCTCATTTAAGTGGCCGCATGGTTAATTTGCACGGTTTGAAAAACGGTGCACTAATAGTGTGTTAGCTTCTACCTTGGACACCCTTATCACATAGTTTGGCTACACTGTTAGACAAACTGTCCACTTCTCGTGCATAATCTACTGCCTCTAAGACAAACTGCGCACGGTTTGGCCGCACGGTTTAGACAACCTGTACGCCGCCCGTGTGACTTCCCCTTTGCCCCAAAACAACATTTAATGTTCTCATGACTCTCCCAAGTCACAACTCCAAAACAGAGGTACTTAGAAACATCAAAAGTACCTGAAAACGTAACGTGATGTCACATGGGGGCCTTCATCAGTGATATAAAAGCATCAATAAAGATGATACTTTATCAGTCCTAGTTTAGCACTGATAAAGATCATGGTGCTAAAGTGTAGTGTTAATACTAACACACTAAAATAAAAAATATAGCCACCACATACAGACACCATCAATAAATATTGGATATGAAAAATTAGTATTTTAATTTAAAAAAAATTACAACACAAATAAAATAAAATTTATTATAGAAATTTCACACATTATTTTGTTTAATTACATCGCGAAGTAAAATTTATCAAAAACATTCAAAAACATCAATAGTTTCATTATCATTGGCACCCAAATCCCTCTCTAAAATCCCAATTATGGTATCAATTGTTAAACAAACCTACCCCACTCAAGAAAATGAATCCACATGTATATGAAAACAATTATTATATTAGTAATGATACAAATTAATATCTTAAACATAAAAATGAAACTATACATTAATAAGATGTACATTTTATACTGAAAATGGACTCTTTGTGTCTTATTAGTCACACCATGGAATATATAGATGTGCGGATGATTCCTACACATTAAAAATGACTTATGGATCATTTTACTAAAGTATAAAAATAAAATGAATTCATTTTCTCAAGTTTGAGCATGACAACTTTTTCTTCTTACTAAAATTTCATTTTAAACTGAAAACATAAACTTTGAGTAATACTAGTCACATCGTGTGTCAGTTTGATGTGTGAATAATTTATACACATAAAGAATGATTTATTAATTTTTGTGTTGAATTATGAAGACAAACAGAGTGTGTTTTCAACGATTTCAGGGAATGAAAAACATTTTGAACTAAATTGTTAATTTTAAAATAATAACAGAAACTTTGAGTCGTATAAGACACACCATGTATCAGATTGACATGCAGCTGATTCATACATTCCATAAATAACTTATGGATAATTATCATTAAGTATCAAAAAATATGAATGTGTTTTCTTGGTTTTGAGTATGTGATGTTTGTTTTCAACTAAAAAGTAAATTTTAAAGAGAAAACACGAACTTTGAGTCATACCAGACTCATCGTGCATCTGATTGATGTGCGGATTATTTATAATAATAAAAAATGATTTGTGGATAATTTTGTCAAAATATAAAAGCAATCTGAATGTGTTCAGTCACATCATCCATCATATTAATGTGAAGCTGATTACTACACATCAAAAATTACATATGAATTGTTCAATTGATGTATAAAAACAATTAGAATGCATTTGCCCAATTTTGAACATGTCACTTGTGTTTTTTTCTAAAATATCATTTTAAAAAGAAAACACTCACATTGAGTCATATCGCTCATAACGTGTATTATTTTTATGTGTGAGTAATTCCTATACATTACAATGGAATTATGAATCATTTTCCTAAATTATCAAGATAATATGAGTGTGTTTGCTCAGTTTTTAGTGTGTGATGCATGTTTTGAATTGAAATGTCAATTTTAAACTAATAATGGACATTATGAGTCATACACAACACACCATGTATCATATTGAGGTGAGGATAATTTCTACACAAAAATGAGTCATGTTTCATTTTACTGAATTATCAAAATAAAATGAAGGTGTATTCTCAGTTTTGAATATGTCACTTGTTTTCTTACTAAAATGTCATTTAAGCTAAAAAAACACACTTTGAGACATATTGGTTACTTCATGTGTTGGTTAGATGTGATAATGATTCCTAAACATCAAAAATGAATTATGAAACTTTTTTCTAAATTATAAAGACAATATGAGTGTGTTTTCTTGGATTTCAGTGAGTGACATATGTTTTGGTGTAAAATGTAAATTTTAAGCTGATAATGGTCACTTAGATTCATACCAAGAACACCATGTATCAGATTGAGGTGTATATAATTACTACACATCAAAAATTACGTATAGATCATTATCCTAATGTATTAATAAAATCAAAACGTGTTATATTCACTTTGAGACTATCACTTTCCATTTTACTAAAATGTAAATTTTAAATAAAAAGATATACTTGGAGTCATACTGGTCACAACATGTTCTAGATTGAAGTGTGGCCGATTCCTACACATCAAAAATTTCTTTTGGATCATTTTATCATTTTATCAAAATAATATTAATTTGTTTTCTCGATCTTGAGATTGTATCTTGTATTTTTTACTAAAATATAATTTTAAACTGAAAACATACAATTTGATCCATACCAGTCACATAATATTTTAGATTGACATGAGAATGATTCCTACACATAAAAATTACTTATGAATTGTTTTCATATAGTACTATTATAATTAAAGCCTGTTTTCTCAATTTTTAGTGAGTGACATATATTTTGAAAAAAAATGTCAATTTTAGACTGATAACGGACAATTTGAGTCATACATGGAACACCATGTATCAGATTGAGGTGCAACTAATTACTATACATCACAAATAAATTATGGATAATTTCCTAAAGTATAAAAATAATATGAATGTGTTTTATTATTTTTGAGTATGTCACTTGTTATTTTTACTTAAATGTCAATTTTAAATAAAAAGACACACTTGGAGTCACATAGGTCACACTATGTGTCATATTGAGGGTAGTTTAGTTCCTACCCATAAAAAATGAATTATGGATAATTTTTGTAAAGTATAAAAAAATCTAAATGTGTTTTATCGGTTTTGAGTATGTCACTTGTGGTTTTTACAAAAAATGTCATTTTAAACTCAAAACACACACTTGGTGTCATAATGGTCACACCATTAATTGGATTGACATGATGATGATTCCTACACACCACAAATGAAATAAGGATAATTTTTTAATGTATAACCAAAATCTGAATTTGTTTTCTTGATTTTAGTATTCCTCTTGTGTTTTTCACTAAAATATCAATTTAATATGAAAAATCACACTTTTAGTCATACCGATCACATTGTGTGCTAGTTTGAACTGAGACTAATTATTAAACATCACAAATGACTTATAAATAATTACCCTAAATTATCAAGAGAATAAGATCATTTTTTTCATGGTTTTTAGTGAGTAAAATATATTTGAACTAAAATTACAATTATAAACTGATAATGGGAACTTTGAGTCATATCAAGAACCCCATGTATCAGATTGAGTTGTGGTTGATCCCTACACATCACAAATAACTTATGGACCATTTCCATAAAGTATCAAAAGTACAAAAATGTGTTTGATCATTTTTGAGTATTTGATGTGTGTTTTCAACTAAAATTTCAATTTTAAATTGAGAACACACACTTTCAGTCATACTTGACACACCATGTATCATATTTAAGTGTGATTGATTACTACATGATAAAAATGACTTATGGATCATTTTCCTAATGTATTAAATATAATTGATAAAGAAATTGACTAAAAAACTAGATAAAATTATGAGAAAATAATATAAATAAGTAGTATTTAGTCACCTCTTCATGATGTATGTATAAATTATGACGCTGGGCATGCCACCCATTTTTCTATAAACAAATATATTTTTTCTTCTGAATATGAGGACATTCAAAAGTTCTATCCGTACTAGAAAAATATAAATAAAAAGGACTAATAAATATTTTAAATGATGTTATAAATATCTTCAAAATACCTCTTTAGGGATTCTAGTTTTTCAAGTAATATGGTATATTTCATAAAGTTGGTAACATAATAACCAGAATCATTTTCATTGATTTGTTCCAAACACTACAAAAAAATTGATAAAAATATTTAATTTTTTTTGATATATGTTTTAATAGTTAAATATTATTATATACACCCTAATACTTATCCACTTGAATAAATTTATGGGATCCTTTTATTCCTGGACTTTCCTCATTCCATGATTTTGATGATATTTAAACACAAACCTATAATAACATATTTTTGATTAAAAATAATATAAAATATATAACTTAAATCACAGTTTTAAAATGTTTCATGTAGTGTATTATAAATTTATAAACATCATCAATCATGGTTAGTTTTCTGGGTATCCATGCATTTAATCCATAAAATAAATATTTGGAGCATCCTAATAAATTTCAATGAGTAACAAATGCTACCCAAAAAAGGAATAAGTAATTAAAGGATTAAAAATATTTTTGATATGATTATATTTTATAGTTTTATCCCTGTATCATGGGTATTAAGAATAATATATGATATATAAATTTTCTTTCAAACATTGTGTATAGTTTTTTCACTATTTCTTTATATTACTTTGGTTTAAATGAGAATAGTTTTGCTGAAGTGATGTGAGGACTAATAACTCCAAATCTCTATCCATCGTTCATTCCTTTTTTTCACAAAAACTTTAATAATCTTCTTCTCCAACATAATATTTTCACCTCTGTAGTGTTGTATTTATCACTTTCCTTATTGTTCCCTCCACTGCCTTTGTAGGAAGAGCAAAAAAGCTTCCACATCTTAATAAAAAAGGTAATATTGTTATTTTCACCATAAATCTTTGTCTAAAAAATTAATATATTGTTTTATATTTATGATTAATTTATTTATTTTTAGTATTAGTCACATAAGAATTTTTTTTCTTATATAGGTGATTTTTTTGAGTTGCGGTGGTATTCCCATCTCTCATGTCATTATACACTAAAAAATCCACAAACTTCTTCTCCTTCAAAATGTCTTCTCCCCTATAGTGTTGGAATTTATCATTCAAGTTCCCTCCACTACTAAATCATAGAGGTAATCTTGATGTTTTCACATTAAAATAATTTCCATATAATTAATATTTTTTTTTTCATATTTATGTTTAATTTTTTTCTATTTAGTATTAGTCATATAAGATTGTTTTTCTTATATAGGTAGATTATTTTTTTCGAGGTTGGTTGGTTTGTTTTAATCTTCTCATGCTCCTGAGAGATTGGACTTCAATCTTACAACTCAGATAATGAAAACAAGGAAATGCGCATGGAAATAATATATACTAGATATTATTATCCAAAAAAACATTATCATTGTTCAAATACATAATATTAGAGGAAGCTCATGTGCCCATTTTGATGACTACTCATGATATAATCGGCACATGAGCTTCTTCTGGTCTTTTAGCTATCAACAACAAGAAAGGTTATTCATCTAAGAGAATCAATTAAATATGTAGTGTTGGTAGTTTAACAAAGTAAGGCCATAAAATCATGGTAAAATTGGTAGTTAGGATTTTTTTGAGACTTTGGGACCTTAAGGAATTAGCTGCACCTCAATCTGACACACGGTGTGGTATGTATGACTCCAAGTGCTTCTTTTTATTTAAAATTGACCTTATTTTTTTTGTAAAAAATACAAATGACATACTCAAAACCAAGAAAATATATTTATATTGTTTTTATTATTTAATAAAATGATCCACAATTCATTTATGATGTGTAGGAATCAGCCACAACTCAATCTGATACACGATGTGCTCAGTATGACTAAAATTGTTGTCATCAGTTTAAAATAGACATTTTAGTTCAAAAAGTGTAACTCATTTAAATCTAAGAAAAAATGTTTAGATTTTATTGATAATTTTTGACATCGATTCATAATTCCTTTATTATGTGTAATAATCAGTCTCACATCAAACCGTTACACGATGTGATCTATACGAGTCAATGTGCATGTTTACAGTTTAAAAAGTCATTTTAGTAGAAAAGAAAAGAGGTGTACTCAAAGCTGAGAAAAAACATTTGGATTGTTTTGAAACTTTAAAAAAATTATTCATATTTAATTTGGGACATGTATTAATTATCCTCACCTTAATATGATACATGATGTTCCATTTATGACTCAAAGTTCCCATTATTAGTTTAAAATTTTCATTTTAGTTCAAAAAGTTTAACTCATTTAAAACTGAATAAACTTACTCATATTTTCATGAAAACTTATAAAAATGTTTCATAATTCATTTGTGACATGTAGGATTTGGTATCACATCAAACCGACACATGATGTGTCTAGCACGAGTCAAAGTTCATGTTTCCAGTTTAAAATGACATTTTAGTAAAAAACAAATATGACGTACTCAAAATTGAGAAAAAAAATTAAGATTGTTTTGTAACATTAGGAGAAATATTAAAAAGTTATTTGAGATGTGTAGGAATCAGAAACACCTTAATTTGATGCATGGTGTGACCATTATGACTGAAATTTCATTTTTTTAAAATTGACATCAATTTTAGTTAAAAGGACAACTGACATACTCCAAACTGGGAAAACACATTATGACTATTTTGAATCTTTAAGAAAACAATACATAAGTAATTTTTTATGTGTAGTAATCTTCATCACCTCAAACTGATACATAATGTTCTTGTAATGACTGAATGTGTTCATTATCACTTTAAATTGACATTTTTGTTCAAAAAGTGTCACTCACTAAAAACTTAGAAAATATGCTTGTGTTATATTGATAATTTATGAAAACAATTAAAAAGTCATTTATGATGTGTAAGAATTAGTATCATGTTAAAATGTCACATGATGTGATTAGAATGAGTCAAAGTGTGTGTTTCTAGTTTAAAATGACAATTTAGTGAAAACGACACGTGGCACACTCAAAACTGATAAACACATTTGGATTATTTTTATACTTTTAAAAAATGATCCATAAGTAATTTAAGATGTGTATAAAACCACCTCACCTCAATCCTATAAATGGTGTGACCATTATGACTATAAGTGCATCATTTTATTTAAAATTGACATCAATTTCAGTAAAAGGACAACTAACCTACTCCAAACCAAGAAAAAACATTTGGATTGCTTCGATACTTTTGTAAAATGATCCATAAGTAATTTTTTACATGTAGTAATTACCCACACATAAATATTATACTCGATGTTCCTAGTATGACTAAATGTGTTCGTAATCAGTTTAAAATCAATATTTTAGTTCAAAAAGTGTCACTCGTTGAAAACTGAGAAAATGCACTCAGATTGTCTTTATAATTTATGGAAATGATTCATAAGTCATTTTTGACATGTAGGAATAAGTAACATGTAAAACTGACAAGTTATGTGATTGGTATGAGTCAAATTGATTGTTTCCAGTTTAAAGTGAAATTTTAGTAAAAATAACAAGCGACATACTCAAAACTAGGATGACACATTGGGATTATTTTTGATACTTTTGGAAAAAAATCGATAATTCATTTGTAACGTGTAAAAAAACCACACGTTAATAGGATGCATGGTGTGATCGGTCTGACTCCAAGTGTGTCTTTTAATTATATATATGTTATTTTAGTTTAAAAAGCACATCACAACACGAAATCATTGAAAATGATCCAAGATTATTTTCTCATCATTATATATTTTATTACTTAATCAATTTCCTAATCATATTTATCATATTATTATTTAGTTAATTTTCATTGATATAATGTGTGAAGAAGAAAAAGAAATGGTGTAGTGTGCAATATTGAAACAGAACTCAGTCTGATACATAGTGTTCCTGGTATGACTCAAAATTTAGTTTAAAATTTTCACTTTCTGTTAATTTGTTTCTTTATATTATTACTAACATAAGAATTGTTTTTTTATAAAGGTGTATTTTTTTTCTTGAGCATGGTTTAGGATCAAAAAACAAAGTAACATTGAAATTTTTGAATATATATAATAATTTGTAATTATGTAATGTTATAAACCAATGTTTGAGATGTCTATAATGTAGTGTTTTTCTTTTATTTTTGTTATAATTTTTATTTCATTTAAATTCTGTATTGGTACATGATTTTTCTTATTTTGTGGTATTTTTGGTGTTGCGGTGTGCTGTTACAGTACACTACACTGGTGGTGCAGTATGCTGTTATAGTATACTGTTTCATTACCCCTTTATTAGTGCTTATAGAAGCACCGATACATGTTACTTTATCAGCACTAAATGAAACTGCTAATAATGGACACCTTTATCAGTACTTTTTTAGTGCTGATAAAATCCTAGGTATTTTAGTCTTTCTCAAGTAGTTAGTGCATCCCTAGCACTGATAAAGTCCATTTTTAGTGTTGTTAAAGACTTATTTTGTAGTAGTGGATACACAATGTGATCTGTTTGACTCGAAGTGTATGTTTTTAGTTTTTAATTTACATTTTATTTCAAAACACACATCACATACTCAAAACCAAGAAAACACATTTAATTTTTTTGATACATTGGAATAATGATCTATATGCCATTTGTGATGTGTGAGAATAAAAATCTCCTCAATTCAATACACTTTGTTTTCAGTATGACATAAAGTGTGTGATTTAGTTTATAATTGAGATTTTAGTTCAAAACACACATCATATACTCATGAAAAAATGCATTTGAATTGTGTCGACAATTTAGGAAAATGATCCATAAATAATTTGTGATGTTTCAGAATTATTTTCACTTCAATATGATACACGGTGTGCTTGGTATAACTCAGAGTGCATGTTATCTGTATCAAATTGTCATTTTATTTCAAAACATATGTCACATGATAAAAAGAGAGTGAACAAAAACATATTGTCTTGGTACATTTGGAAAATGATTCATAATTCATTCGTGGCTTGTAGGAATGAGTCACATTTCAAACTGACACATGATATAACCGGTATGACTCAATGTACATGTTTTTAGTTTAAATTGGAATTTTATTAAAAAAAGTATGTACTCAAAACTATAAAAACAAATTCTGATTTTCTTGATACTTTAGGAAGGTCATCCATAAGTTATTTGTGACATATAGGTATCAACATCACATCAATCTGATGTGCGGTGTGACCGATATAAATCAAAGTGAGTTTTTATTTAAAATTGAAATTTTAGTTGAAAACACAAGTCACAAACTGAAACCTGAGAAAATGAGTATATTTAATCAATAGTAATAATTATAATAATCATATGATATTAATTTGGTGTAAAAAATTGTGTTATAATTGGATTATATTTCACTATTCATACACCATTTTGGAGTAACCATACTCTAAAATGGTGTGATACATTATAGATGGTCTTAGAGATGATATAGGAATATTTATGAGTTCTAAAATTATTGCTTATATAGAGTGACCCTTACATATCCCTTAGGAAATTTGGACAACCTCTTACATACTATTGTATTCACCCATACGTATTAACTTGAGAAATTTTAAATATATTTCATTTGTAATAAAATAGTATTTTTATCAACTACATGTTTAATATAATTGTATAAATGTTTCTTTATAATATATTCTCCATTATAAAACTGTAAAATTAAATTTTATAATTTTAATAATTATATTTAAACAGTTTTACTACTGAAAGTATATAAGTATATTATTGTTACTAATTTATTATATAGTTGTATATATTGTATTGTATATAAAAAATATAATTAAATATAAAAAACACTTAATTTTTTATGATTATAATTCAAAAATTTATTATTCATATAAATGAATAATCATTTTAAAAAATGTATCATTAATATAGAAAAGTAAAATTATATTAAAAAATTATTATATGTACACAAAACGATAAATCACAAGGATAAAAAATAACACAAGAATAATTAAAATATGTATATATTATTAATTATATACAAGAATAGTTAATAATTATATTTCAAAGTGACTAATTTTATTTAAGAAATATTATTAAATATATAAATGTGAACATATTTTTTACTATTTATAAATGTATAAATAAATAAAAAACTATTAAAAAATGGATTCAAATATATAGGTTTTATAATAAGTTTCTAATAATATATATTCTCATGAACTTAATTATATATATGTATATATATATAATATCAATACTTAGTAATTGTATTTAATTTTTTAAAAAATATATTTAAAAATTATTAAAAATTTTAATTAATAAATATTTCATATTATAAAAATTTATACTTAGGATTAAAAATATTAATAATTATGTTTCAATTTATAGATGATTATTTTCAATATATTATTAATTAATATTAATGTTACTATCCTCGATATTTAAAATAATACTAACTTATTGTTATTATTATTTAAAATATATACATCTATAAATTGAATATGTAATAATTAAATATTGTTTATCAAAACAAGTTGGGGTCACACCACTTTATTAAGGGATGTAACCTCTTTAAGAATATATTTTTATTAACTACATTAACAATATAAACGTATAGAATGTTTTCACGATATAATATTAATTATAAAAATATAAAATTATAAGTAAGAATTTTTATAATTGTATTTAAATAGTTTCACAAATTCTAATATATAGATAAATTATTATTACTAATAATAGATGCATATATTGTATTTATTTTTTAAAAAATTATAATTAATTATCTATCAAATTTAAAGATTATTATTTTTAAATAAAAATATTATTATTTATATAAATGAATTGATATTTTTTTTAAAATATCACCAATTATATAAATGTATAATTATATAAAAATATAATTACATGTATACGTAAAAAATATTTAAAATATACCTTAGAATTTACTTCAATATTTATATTATTTAATAGTTTTAGTATTATAATAATATTTTAAAGTTAGATTACATCTGCCACCACAAAACATGATGAAATCAAAGAAAATAAACATGTAGGCCATGACGCAACCCTCAGCCCACCCTAACTCAAACCACCCATCCACAAATAATGAAGCATTATTATAATATATAAAAAATTTAATTATGATATTTTTAAAAAGCTAAATATATGTTCATTTATAAATTCATTTAAAGATTTGAAGTTTCATTTTTTACAATGACTAATATATGTATATGACTGTATTTAATCTCATATAAATATGTCTGCATGCATGCGTGCTTGTCTAAAGAACCTAAGGACACATGTGTGTGTGTTTCATAGGTGAACTCAACACATATGTGCGTATATCCAAATATATAAAGTTCATATAATATTAATTTTATTATTATTTATAAATAAAATTAAATATAATTTATTACTATTATCTAAAAAATATTATATCGATTGATATTGTTATATAAATATTAACAATTACAACAATTTTATAATTTTATATAATATTATTAGTATTATAGTTAAAAAATATTAATAATTAAAAATTGTATTTAAATATTATTAGTTATATTTACATAAGTGTTTTTAAATAAATAAATAAATAAATATTTTATGCTGAATAAAAATGTATAGTTGTGTTTATAAATATTATAATTGTATGGTATTTAACTAAAAAATATTTTTATTACATTTTACTAATTATAATAGATACTAAATATATGATTATTTTTTTTAAAATCAACTCATTATTCTTAATATTTAAATTATATTTATAAAAAATTTAAAAAAAATTAAACAATTTACTTATATATAGTATTGCATTAATTAAATTTGAATAACATTATTTATTGGTATTATAAATAAAGACAAATATATAAAAATAAAATTAATAATATTAAGACATTCTATGTAATTAATTTTTAATAATTTATGTTCAATTTTTTAATCATATAATTAATTTAAAGATATTATTTTGATTATATTATAATTTTATATCGATAATTACATGTATTCTAATCATAATCAAGGATAATGGTTAATATTAATAAGATAATTATAAATTATTATTAACGTAGTTGATGGCATCATTACTTATGTCATTATAAATTATTATTATTATCAAGTATTATCAATATTTATTGTATCATTTAATTTTAATAATAAATTTATTTTTTAATAGTTTTCCTTATGTAATAATTATCACCTCAATTGGGAGTCATCCACTAGAAGCCATGTCCCAGCAGCCTGTGTATGTGGGTATAGTTGGGAGCGGGAAGACATTCAAGTTCTATCGCAATGACACCTTGGATGACGACTGTACCACCGATCTGACCCATGTGGTGACAGTTATCGGGTATTGGAAAACAGAGGATGGAGGGAAATATTGGATGATAAAGAAATCATGGGGGGGGGGGTTAGGTGTGGGGATGGGGTATACATGAAGCTCTAGTGGGATGTGGACGACCCATGGGGGCTATGTGGCGTGGCCATGAATGCCTCTTACCCCACTACTTAACCTCTGAATATCCCTATGAATGTAAATTAAATTTATTTCTTAATATTTTATTTGAATATGATTAAATGATGGACATTTTATAGTGATAGATCCCTTTTTTTCCTATCCCCACACTACCGCATTCAGCTACTGCGCAATGATCACTGACCGCTTCCTTGTCATACGCATGTCCCAGTGACCCAAAACTACCCATATATGGAAAATTACAAATCATTTTCTGAAAAGTTGGATTTTAGGAAAATAAGGAGGGAGATTCATTAGAATATTGGGCCCTCTACTAGTAACCATTCTATAAAAAAACTCATAAGAAATATATCTATAGGATACAACCTTCTTTGAAAAAATTTCTTGGATTTCATAGAAATTTCTTCAAAATGAATCTTTAAACTTTTATTATAGAAGGTTCTCTCCGATAGAGGTTTATAATGATTATTACTTTTATTATAATTTGATAATAATAAAATTAATTTTAATAAATATGTTTTCAATTTTTTTAATTTAATTAATATTTATTTTTAAAATATTATTAAATAGTTGTTTTCAAAAAATGTACGGATGGACCGAAGGATATAATTTACAACATTATTAGTTACATAAAAAATTATATTATTTAAATTATTACTCAAAATTATTATTGTAATTATTTTCAATATTTAATAATATATTTAATATTTATTAATATTTTACGTCATAATATATAATAATAATAATAACATAACTAATAATACTTCCTAAGTATGTAAATATTAATATAATAATAATAATAATTATTCCCATAAATTTTTTAAAGTGTAACTTTTATGTATTTAAAAAAAAATATTTATGTCATGTAAATTTGTTTATGTTTATTATATCAATGAAATTATTTTTATTTTCAATTATTTTTTATATTTTTAGTCAATGTGTCAAATTTAATTTAGATTTTATTTATTCTTTATAATTTATACTCTTTAAAATCCACCTATTTGAAATATAATATTTCTTCTAGTAGGAGACTATAAACTCATATAAATTTAAATACATAAATAAAATATAAATGAAAACTGAAAAAGTGACCAAAAATATAAAAAATAATTCAAAATAAAAATAATTTCATAAAACAATTAATGAAGAATAATTTCTATGACATAAAATATTATAGTTTCAAAACATAACATTTGTACATATAATTTTTTTTATAGATAACATTTTTTCTGTAAATTAATTTTTTTTCTCTATTATTCTTTTAACATTCCTTTTATTTTAAATTTATTTTTAGTTGTGAAATTAATTATTTAAATTTTATTTAAATTTTATTTATTCCATAATTTAGGATTTTTAATTTTTTTAAGTGTAAATGTTATGTTTGTAACAAATAATTTTTATGTCATGTAAATTTCTTTTAGTTTATTATATTTATGAAATTATTTTTCTTTTCAACTATTTTTTTATATTTTTAGTCTATGTTTTATGTTTCATTTAGATTATTCTTATAGTTTGTATTTTATAGGTTTCCAAAGTTACCTATTTGAGAGACTTTGAATGATTCTAAATAATAAACTTGAAATGCAATTAAAATGAAATTTTAAACATAGAACAAAAACATATAAAAAAATTAAAAACAAAAATATTTTCATCAAATTAATAAAATAGACAATGATATAGATGACACAAAATAATCATGTTTTAAAATATAGTATTTAGACTTTAATTGTAGTAGGTAACTCTTAAAGGTTATAAAAATATAAATTATAATTAGGTTTTAAATAAAGTTTATGACATACACAAAAATCATATAAAATTAATAAAAATAAAAATAATTTCATAAAAATAATAAATTTAAAATATTCAGTATTAATGATAATATATGACTTAATAATAATATTATAATTAATCAAAAAATAAAAAACAATTAATATTTTATACTTATTAATACTAGTAATTTTAATTATTATTAATTATATTATTAATATTAAAGTCATAATTATTAATATTATCTTAATAAATTATAATAATACATTAAATGTTTTAATAATAAATTTGTGACTTAAAATGGTTTGTTTTAATAAAATTTTATAAAATGTTAATATTGGCATTATAATCTATATATTATTATATATTTCATTATAATATTTGTAAATATATATTAGTATAAATAGTTAATTATATTATGTTAATATATTATGTATATATATATATATATTATTAATAATTGTAAATATATATACCTAGACACACACACACACACATATTTTTGACGTGTGCGTCCAAACAATGCTTCAATCCGACATGCAACATGAACTGACTAAATAAAAAGTTTTTAGAAAATGTAAAACATAAATCCTAGATTAAAAATAGACCAAATGAACTCGGATTTCTATAAAATCATAGAACAACAACCATATGTTTATTTTTAAAATTTAAGAATAGAAGACATGTCAAATCGAGGTTTCGTTTATCTGATATGACCGAAAACACATTTTGAGTAATTTAGAAATCTAAAATGTGCATTTGACAATTAAAACTATAGAAAATTGTACCCAATTAATGTGAAATCATATTATAGCTATAATAGAATTAGTTTTTATGTGTGATATTAGACGTCTCATCAATCCAATATGCGATGTACTCGAACTGACAAAATAAGGAGTTCTTAAAAAATGACGACCTTTAAAAACACGCACCACATAGTGAAAACTGAACCAATGATCTGATATTACTATAAAATAATAGAAAAAAAAACATTTTTTTTAAATATAGGAACTAACAACATGTTAAACCAATGCATCTTTTTCCCAAGATGACTAAAAACACATTTTGAGTAATTTAAAATACTAAAACTTACGTTTGATGGTTAAAATAGTAGAAAACGATATCTAATTGATGTGAAATATAATGAAATATATATTATAATTATTTTCGATGTGATTAAGTAGATTGGGCATCAATACAACTTGCAATGTGCTTGAACTGACTAAATAAAGAGTTCTTAGAAAATGAAGGTCTTTAAAAACACGTGCCACATAGTAAAAACAATCCAAATGAGCTTGAATTACTATGAAATCATAGGAAAATAACCCAAGACTTTTTTTTTGAAATATAGAAACTGACGGTGCATCAAACCGAGGTGTCATTTTCCTAAGAAGACTAAAAAATCATTTTTAGTAATTTAAAACACTAAAACACATGTTTTATGCTTAAAACAATATAAAACATTCTTCAATTGATGTGAATTATTATAAATTTTATATTATTCTTATTTTTGAAATGTGCAATTAGAAAACACGTCATTCCGACATGGGATGTACTTGAACTGCCTAAATAAAGAGTTCTTAAAGAATGATGATCAATATACTTTTTTCTAAAATAATAAATAGAACCAATAATTATTGAAAAATATATATTATTATACATAATTAAATTTTTTAATTTAATGAAATTTAAATGTAATAAATCATTGACGTCTATGTGTACATATGTGTCCTCCAGTACCACAACACGACTCTTTGATAATACGCTGATATTGACTAGTTAGTTTGACAAGTTCTGGAGTGTGCTTGGCTATAGGTCTAGGTGCAATGTCCTCAGCTACCGGTCTAGGTATGATGTCCTCAACAGTGGTTCTTGCAGTAGAACTAGAACCGATCACCCATCCACTTGAGTGCTATACATGCATATAAACGATAACTAGATCTGGGAAAGGTAAATCACTGAGTGGAAGCCCCCAACCAGTTCCCCATTCTAAGGAATGTTTCACTACATGAGATATAGATATAATAGGTGTCATAATATTAATCTCTATGCCATAACTGGTGCCCCACTCTAAAGAAGGGTATGTGGGGAATGTCTCAGGTAATATCATGTATGTTGAGGAAGGTCTAGTCGGTGGTTGTGTAGTGGTGCCCCCTCTGAAGAAGGGTGTGTGGGGAATGTCTTATATGGATCCATGTATAATGTATATGGTCTATTTGGTGGGTGCGTATTGGTTATCCACTCAAAAGAATGGTGTGTGGGTAATGTATCAGATGTATTACAAGGAACGTGTAATCATTAGTTGTGTAGTGGAATCTGGTTCCATCTAAGAATTGGAAGCATGCAAATGGCATCAATGAGAAGGTTGGTTCTCATCGATGTCTGATGGATTGAGTGCGGCTGAAGGTGGAATGAGCCGTTGATGAGGATCACACTCTGACTATAGGGAGATGATCTAGGAAATTTGTAAAACACCTATCATCGAATGAAGAAATGAACCCAACTCATCAAAACTGAATGAATCTCATGTCTTGGGAGTGATAATATCACAAACCTGATCGACCCCTTCACCCTGAAAGAAACATTAAATAATATATTAACAGATTAATAATAAATAATCAAGAAGATTGATAAACTTAAATTACCAAGATATAATATTACCCTCCAAGCTAAGTGATAAATCTTCTGGTCACTTGCATATACCAGAGCGTGTACTCAGTGTGGGGGCCATGATGAAGATGTCCTATAATATATCCAGTGACACAATACATATCACATGAATCCCACATGGATATGTATGGAATGTGTATAATATTCCAATAATGATTCTGTTTTCCTAAAAGTCAAATACTATACACCTTTTCAACCTATCTTGGTGGCCTCAGAATGGGCTTTTGATATCCAAACTTCCTCATGGACCTATCGGGTTGGTGCCACTCAACAATATGAAAATGGATCAGTGGCACCATAATTATTGAAGGATGTATCCATATCGTAAAATAATCTAGAAGATGTACCCTAGTCTCATATGTATGTGTAATCCAGTAAAGATACACTGATAGAAATAAAATTGATCATTCATTTAATAAAGAATACAAAATTTATATCAATAGTGATTTGTACATGCCTCCTCATTGGCATGGCAGTCAAATAGTAGTTGGTAATATGAAATGGAATGAACATGGCTATATAAATATGTCTTATAATGGCTTCACCTATGAATTGAATGCAACATAATTTCAAAAATTATATAATTAGATTATGTGTTTGGAATAAATGTGTGTAGTGAAGTTTTAAAGTACCTTTGTGGAAAAAGACCCATACACAATGAGTCAAATGGTGAATTGGAGACAAATCGAGGTGAAAGTTTATGGAATCATATCCATTCCCATACCTGTAATAACTAACAACAACCGCCTATCTCTTTCACCTCTATGTGTGATTCCCTACACAAATTTCAATACATATGTGAAATATATGTTGAATCCCAACTATACTACCTACTACAATCAAGATCTCTAAACAGAGGTACGCAGATCAGATGAACATATGATCCAGAGTGATTCAAAAATAATTTACCTCCAATAATAGTGAAATGTATGTTTTTCATATCTCTAAAATGACATATCATCCGTATCTATATCAATGAGTATGAAATGGGTGTCTAGATAGGGCATACATAACCAACCACCTCTAACAATCCTTGTCGTGTCTGGTAATGGAAAGACTAAATAATTGTGTAAAATGTAATCCCGGATATAAATCATAGGATCTATAACAACATCCCCATAGATTAGAAGACCCAATAATATAGAGATATCCTATAATGTAATAATCATCTCCTCCTGATGCATGTGAAATGTATGCATCTCTAGTATCCATCGCTCAACCTAAGTAGAAATGAGTAAATTGTCAATGGGTATATACCCACACATGCTCATCCCATAGAACTTGGACTAATGCTAATAATGGATGATATGATATGGTGGGATCTCATGGTGAAAGTGATGGGAACTTTGGACTTTTAGTATATTCTCTTCACCACTATTCCATATATGATGTGATATGTTCTCACTCTATATGGTAAGAAGATATGGATCCTCGAGGCAAGGGGGTAGCTGTGTGGATGTCGTCTATGTAAATGGATAATGAAATGGAAAATGTATAAATATTTTAAATAATATATATGTTGGGTGGAATGAAAAATAAGGTAATGAAATTCTTCATCCAATAAACCATTATACATGGAAAGTAAAATAATTACAATAATGAACTCATCGTAAAAAAATTAAGTAGGGCATGATGATGAACCCTCAATGTAATCTTTTTTATGACACTTTCTATGATTATTCCCCTATCCCCTATACCTTCCACATCATTGTCACATTCGTTTATCCTGAGGCCAATCCATTTCATTTTTCATGTGTATGGATATCAGATGAAATTTTACAAACAACCATGAGGGATAAAGAAAAGAAATTGGAATATGAAGAGGGGTATTTAACATTGATACATCTCCAATTGGGATCCACTCTACACTATATAAATTCCGTAATGTGTCATGTCTACACACTATATTGACATAACTCTCCCATGAGTGGTGAAGATGAGAACATGTTTTAGGTACACATGAGCAAGGAATTTTGTAAGCTAGGGCATAACCACATTCACAGGTGTTGTTCTCAAGAATATTCATTATCACCCAACCAAAAACATTGTTCATTGGATTTTGACCCTCTTGAACATCAACTGGACTTACTGTCATGTGAAAATGACACACCTAGTATGATGTGGCATGAGTTTTATTAACCTCAAGATCCTTTCAAAAAAAAAATCCAAGTATTAATGGTCCTGCATTAGTTCTTTCTCCACATATTCTGATTTTTCAACAAATTATTTGACACACATATAATTTTTTTGAGAAAAAATACATGTGATTTTTAATTTTATAACCCCCTTGAAGATACCATTTATGTATTCAAAAATGTTTTTATAAAATTTCCTATATCTCTTCCCTTTATCAAATTCCAATGATAATTTCTTATTTGGTATGCACATCATGTATTTGTGGATATCTCTATTTATTCCTCTTATTTCTTCCGGTCTTTGAAGGAAAACTTGTTGTGTTTGTCAATATGCTTTAAAGGAATGTAAGAAACATTTAAAAAGTTTCAATTGATATAAAATAACCAAAAGTACCGAATGTGTAGAAAACATAATCCAATACATAATTTGATGATTCCTCTTTTCCTGTTTTCATCATGAAATTTCGTTCAAACATTGTTGGAAATATGTGTCACATTGTAATGATGGTATGCATGGGGGGGGGGGGAGCTAACCAAAATCCTCGATATTCACTACATATTTTATAGCATAATTAATATCTTAAAGATAGACTATCTCATTCCAATCAATGAAATGAACACACAGAAAAGATAGAAACCAACTCCATGAGTCTAGATTATCCTTCTCTACTATTGAAAATACCAGTGGCATGGTACATCTATTTCTATATTGTGTGGATGAAATAAAGAGAACCCCACTATAATTTTCATATAGAAAAGTGTCATTAACTTTCATGAATTTTTTTGGTGAGGGAATGTTGCAATGCATGGATGGAATGGCCAGAATATCTAATGAAACTAGACTTTTTCTATAGAGACTTGATTGTTTACCACATTATCCTCTATTTCAAATTAAGAAACAACATAACTAGTTTGATCCAATCACTCGTTCCAATAAGGAAACATCAGAAATGATGTCTCCAAATCACCATAAAACTTTCCAACAGTTTTCTTATATACAAGCCACACCTTCTTGTATGAGATTTTATATCCACACCCACTCTCCATGCATTCCTATATTAACTTAACATGAACATCCTGATTAAATATGATCATACCAATAATAATAGTGAATATGAATTTCGATTCAAGGTTTCAATTATATTTAGTCAGCCTTGGATTTAAACATGTGTACGGTTATATTTTTATTTAATTTTCTAATAAGTATAATTTCTATAATGGTTAGCTCACAATCCCATCATGCATGTTTCACTAAACTGTGGACATTTTATAGAAAATTTTGATCTCATAGACTCATCTATAAGATAACAATAATGTATCTTCACATCATAGTGATTTATAAATATTTTTAATGCCTCTTTTTTATCAATTTTTCATCCAATGGATAATTCATCATCAATACTTAAAACATTTCTTTGTTGACAAATAGTTTGAAACTTGGTTATTTATTTTACTACATCCCAATAAAACATAGGTGGCACTTGTGTAATTTCAGGTGATGTTCACACTGGCTGTGCATGTTGTATTTCTAGTTCATTTCATAGAATCGTCTCATCTTCTTCATCAGATACTCCTTTATCCTTGAAATGAAAGTCATAAGCATCATTGATCACACCCATATATAGATCAACTACAACATCATATGTTGTAAGAACGTCTATATATATTATCATCTGAAATATTTTCTATGCTCTACATAAATTTTATTCACTTGATCTACCTTGAACAAATGACTCAAATGTAAACATGTACCCCTCAATAAATCCAATACCATCTAATTTGTTTTTTTATGATTTTAGTGGAATATTCATGTTCACTAACATCAATATACAATTCCATCACACTAAGAATTCCCTGCTCTTGATATGTATCATAATAAAGCCTCAAATATTTATCATTGACAAAATGATGACACATGTAATATAGATTAACCTAAGATTGATGAAATTAATAAATAAGAGATGATACATAGTGATTCCCAGCAAGCTTTAATCGATCATGAATATTACTGTTATCTATATTCATCATATCCCATCTAGTAAGATTTACTAATCTTACAGGACAACCAATATATGATATCCCATGCTCAAAATCTACTATTTCACCTCCATTATATACAAACACATGGAACTATTTGACTATATTTATGAAAATTTTAATTGAAATTAAAATTAAGGTTAAATACATACACCAACATTTCTTCAAATAAATCTAAAACCATCAAACTTTAAATAATATTATCTCCATTATAATTCCTCTAATAAGAAAGATATATTAATTACAAAGCAATAATATATTATTTAAAATGTAATAATATATTTATATATATACATATGTTTCGTTTATATAATGTAATATATATATATACATTATACAATGCAATAATGATGAAATAAAAGTTACTTAAATATAAAAAATTTACAAATTATTATTCAAATTTAAATATAAATTCAATCTTCCTTTTACAATTTATTAATTTATTAATTTGATATAATGTTTTTATAAATTGAAATAAACTACAAAATATATAATTTAGGTAACATGAAAAATTCATTTAATATTAACTGAATAATTAATATACATTTTTTTAAAAAGAAATATTATATTATTTTCAGATTTACTAATTAGTTGAAAAATAATATATTTTATACTGTTGATTCCAAAATACGCATGTCACAGGTGTGGTCGAGGAAGGAAAGACTGGTTTGGAGTGAATCTGGGCCAAAATAGCCCAAAAATCCATCTAAGGGATTGAATTCATGAAGTTCCCCTCTATCACAAATGGGTGAGACTCGCGGAGGTCTTGTCGGTGTGGAGGGTTGACGGTAGCCTCTATTCAGTGTAAATCCTAAGTCACGAAGCCCCATTTCAAGGCCACATAGAGGGTTGATAGTAACCTCCGTGCAATGTCATTCTGGTTCATGAAGCACCATCTATTCAAAAACCTCATAAAGATTCCTGAAAGGCTCATTCCTTCATGAAACCATCACCCCCATTGTTGATGGTCCTATAAATTCCCTCATGCATGAATTCCCGAGGGCTTATAATTTTTCTTATTGATTTTGATAATCTCCTTTTATAGGTTGAGGGGTAACCATTACATTGTCCGTAGAACCAGAGGCAATAATCCTTAATTCATATCCATTTTAGGCCAAATTAACAAATACCCAATGGTAATCCCCACTTAGCTAATACAAAATTTTGATCCACCGCAACCTACTTGCAAAGCTGATCAGCAAGAATCCTAATGCATGGCTATAAGGACCTGAAATCGATGGAAATTCCCTACCCTCTCATTAATAAAATATGAAATAACTACTGGTGGTTTCTGTTTTCTCTGACAACATCTCAGACTACACCTCCATATGAGACTCCAATTTTTGATGTAAATTATTTTTTCAAAACCCTTTGTTAGACTCCTTCAGCCTCAACGTTGTACTGCATCTCTCCGAGAACTACCCAACCGATCCCCTTACGACTATCGTTTAACTGCATCGTCCAACCTTCTCTTCTCTATCCATCATCCAAGTAGGCCCATCTTCCCAACTACCCATTTTTTCCACAACCCACTACGCCTTTATGAAGCACGTCATATACCATCACTACTTATCCACGTTGTCGCTTGACCCAATCGTAGTCCTCCCCAACCCCGCGCCCCTTCTCTCAGTGAAGATCTCTACGTTCCACTTTCTGACCATTGAAGAAGTGCCTCCATCTCTACTCCTTCACCCATACACCAAATTTCAAGGGGACATGAACATTCAAATTCTTAGAAATGATCTGAGTTCATGATACCCCTGAGCTCTGCAAGTGAAAGAGAGGGTATTTCTCCCATGGTATCTATCCTTTGTGAAACTACTTCCCATGGGTTCTTGAGAACCTCAAACCATAGTGTAGATTACTTCCTCAAAGTTCCATGGCCTTTGAGGATGAATAAATCACTTTTTGGAATTTGGGGTTCTCCAAGGCACCTACCCTTCACAAAAATAACCCCATGGGAACCATGAATTTATCCAAAGGAAGGGTCACACTATTTTTTGAAGAATACTTTTTCACAATACTCCTGACCTCCATGAAGTTCCAACCATTATGAAGTACCACCTCAAGGACACTCCATGGTACCTCCTTTCAAATAACCCCTTTCATGAATGTATGGTGCCCAGACCACCCATACCAAATTAGGACTGGTTCACCGACAACTTGAGTCGCCGTGTAATCGGTGCCACTTAATCTTGTGTCCACCCACTTTTCTATAATTCTGGTTTATACCTCCATCCTACTTGTTTATTCTAAGAATATGTACCCTAATTACTACTATTTATAAGCCTAGGAAATCTAATAATGAGCCTCCTGATGACCACTACTCAATGACAGTGTCGATGCCATGTTCAGACCAGAGGTGCATGATAATTGGTCACATAATCCATAGAAGAAGAATCTTCAAGGGAAACTGTGTACCTATCTTGGTTGAGGATCCTTATGTCGAATATTCTTCTCAAATTTATTAGTCTCCCTTGAGTAGTTATTCCTCTCATTCCCGAGCAATATGACATAGAACTACCTAGTTTCATGTCCTAGTCACATGACATTAAAATGCATGAAAACATCTTCAAAACATGACATAAAACTGTAGCCTTACCCTATGTGACGAGCACAGGATGACCCATGCCTGATTCACATGGGATGACCCCACACCTCATACCCTGTGTGATAAATACAGGATGCCCAATGTATGTCCATCATTGGATTCCACCTTCACCCCCACCATGTGATGAAACTCTACCCTTATGGATGAAACTCCTACACCTGGTCAACTTCCATGCGTAATCCACACATGATACTTCCTCAACAGGTGATGAGACACCCGCAATAATATATTGGGAATATGTTGTCTCAACAATACTATGTATTTTATGATTATTTTGATGTTCACAAATACCCTTTTTTGTTATTATAATGATTTTATTTTGAGTAAATTTCAGGGCATTTATATTCTTTATAATTCATATTTATTTCCAAGTAATTCATTAAAGTGTGCAGAACACTCTTAAGTATATTCTGGAAACACTATTCATCGTTTGTCATTTTTCTCATCAGTAAAAGTAATGTATGGAAAAAACATTATGTTATCAGAAAAGTATGTTTAATGTACCTTATGTTTTGATGGAACCCTATGTGCGATAAAATTAGAAAAGTATGGTTGAGGAACCTTACGTTCATAATGAACCTTACGTTTGTATCACAAAACGTATGGATCATGAACCTTACTTTTTCCTTGAAAGCTACGTTTTGATAGGAACGTATGGATGATCAACCTTAAGTTTGAGAAGAAACACGTATGGATCATCAAACTTATGTTCATGATCTACCATACATTTTCTGTTTTGTCTTCTAGTGAAGGAACCTTATGTTTGACTTTTCAACGCCGAGGATTTGAATTTACGTCTTTATCGAAGATTCATGCAATGATATCTATGGAATATCAGGACGATTTAAAGCCTGTTACTGACTATTTCAGCATGAATTTATGATTGATTCAAAGAATCAATTATAGTGGATATTTTCATTCCTATTATTAAGGGGAGTTACGACATCTCTGATCTATTATGTTCTTTTTCATAGGCACCTCTTGCGGATCTAAAAACTGTGCTGAAGTTTCTACTGGTTATAAATCCTTCTATGTTTTCATCTAAAGATATAGATGACTCTATGGTTTATGAAATCAATAAATCATCTGTGTAAATTGTTTTTCAATTCTACAGTGATCAAGCATCACATGAACACTAACTTCATCAAAAATCTATCTTTTGATTTCTGTGAATACGATGCTCTATTTTTGTTTCTGTTCTTAAAGATTCAAAGATCTTTTGTGCAACCAGATCTCTTCAGAAATCCTTCAAGGTTGATTATTTTCTAAAGACAAAGATCCATATTTTATCAGTTGTGTACTACTGCAACTGTGAGATGAATTTGTTTATCTTTAAACAAACATCTTTTATCGTGAGTATCAGATGCTCGTATTCAGTCGTGGTGGAGTATCAGCTTCTTGCACTAAGCAGTGGATTTTGGTTCTCTGTTGTAAAGAACTAGAAGACTCTATTTTATAAATCCTTTGTTGTAAGGGTGAAAACTGCCTCTACTCAGTTGTGGAATGGTCTTATGATAAGAGGACCTTACTAGTAAAATTCACCAAGCCCGTAGAGAGGGTGATTGGTGGAGTGGACTAGGGGATATTTGTGCCCTGAACCACTATAAATTGCTTTGCCCTATTTTTTTTTCTATCCACTGCATATTATCTATTACAGAAACATCTCAAGCTGTGTCTACTATTTTTTTATGACAAAATCAAGGAATAATTTTAAAAGACACAATTCACCCCTCTTGTGTTATTGTCATAGTCAATCTAACCTAACATTTGGTATCAGAGACTGAGCTTTTCATCAGAGACTTAACAAGATAAAATCATAAGATCTACATTAAGATGGCAATGAATGACCTAAGGGAAGGTTTGTCAATGGTTCGTGCTCCATAATTTAATGGAGAGAATTATGGTTTTTGGAAATAAAGGATGATTATATATTTGAAAATCTTGGATACAAAGTCTACTAAAAAATTCTTTCTCCCTATACGATTCTTGAGAAACCAGAAACATGGGAAACTACAACAATAGCTGAATATGATACAAACTCAAAGGTAATGAATGCTATCATTTGCGGTCTTAGACTAGATGAATTCAATCATGTATCACAGTGCCCAAAAGCCTATGAAATGTGGAAGAAAATTGCAGTATCCTATAAAAGTACTGAAAATGTCAAGAAAATGAGATATGCAACAATGAAATTAAAGTTTGATACTTTCAAAATGTTTGATGGAGAGAGCATCACTCAGATGAATGTAAGATTGACCGAAATTGTCAACAATGTTACATCCTTAGGTGAACCTATCAACCAATCTGATCAATACTTAAAAGTTCTAATATTTCTACCTACAAAGTGGAATGACATATCAATAGCAATCTGACAATCAACACCTATCATGGATCTGACAATGAGAGAACTGATTGGGACTTCAATGATGTATGAAGCTGAAATGCAAGATAAAGCTGAAGATCACAAGGTTCTAGTGAAAAATTACAACACTGCTTTAATGGTAACATCTTAAAAGAAGAATAGGAAAATAAAACATGAAGTAAAGAATGAAAAAGATACAGACTCATCTGACTCTGAAATAGAACTGGCTCAACTAGCCAGAAAAATCAGCATGTTCTACAGAAGGAAGAAAGGATTCAGAAAGAAATTAAAAAATGATGAGAAAGATTCAAAAGAAGTAATATGCTATGAATGTAATAAATTATGTCATATAAGACCTGCTTGTCCTAAATTGAAAGGAGAGAAGAGAAAGGCAGAAAATAGATACCGGAAGAATACTGACTATGAGAATAGAGATAATAGAGAAATGAAGGCTACATGGGGTGTCTCAGAAGACTCCAATAGATCATCTGATTCTGATACAAAAAGGAAGTCAAATATGAAGACTAATATGTGCTTCATGGATAAAGAAGATGAGGTACAAACTTACTATTCATCAGATTCTGACTCTAGTTACTCAAATGATAAAATGGCTGCCTACTGTAAAATGCTTGATGAGAAATATGATTCCATATTAAGGAAGCATAAATCCTTAAAGAATTTTCACAGCACTATTATAAATGAAATAGATACTTTAGTTAACAACATCAAGAGCTTATTGAAAAATTCAATTCAACAATTAGAAACTGTACTGTTCATGAAAATAAGATTAAAGTTCTACAAAAAGAATAGAAACTTATAAATCTGCTGCTCTTGTGTTTTGAAAAGGAGAAGATAAACTGAATGAAATACTTGGACAACATGTTGTTAAAAAGGAAAGATTTGGCATTGGAAGTGAGGTATAAAAACCCAAACTATATAATAATTACTTTGTTCATGGAACCAAAAGTAAAAGTATATCTACTGTTAAATTTTTCTACTATGGTATTAATGGACATTATACTAATGAATTTTATTTCAGAGCACCTGAATTATGTGGTATCAGGCATGTTCATTACTCAAAGGATTTATCTAGCTTTAATTATAATAACTTTGAGCAAAGAAAATATGTTTGGATTCCAAAGTCTTTGAAAGATAACACTACTAGACCCAAAGAAATATGGGTACCAAAAAAACTCTTGTTTAATCTATCCTTGTAGGTAACAGGTCACATGAGAGGAAAAGAAACATGGAATATGGACAATGGCTATTCAATACATATTAGTGGAAACTCATCAAATTTCCACACCCTGAAAAAAATAGTTGGAGGCCTAGTCAGCTTTGGTGACAATACTAAAGGAGAAATTATTGGACTTGGGATAGTTGGAGATCTATATTCTATCTCAATTAATAAAGTACTATATGTACAAGGCTTAAAGAACAATGTGATAAGTATCTCTCAACTCTATGATGATGGATACTATGTTGATTTTTCAGATAACTCCTGCTTTGTATTTAAGGATAAAATACTTAAATACAAAGCCCCCAGAATAAAGAATGTCTACATTATGGATTTAAATTTCCTGTGTAAACAAAAAGTGAACCGTTTAACTGATAAGATAAATGAGTCATGGATTAGGCATAGAATACCTGGACATTGTAATATATATGCTTTAAATAATTTATCCAAGAAGCAATTAGTTTCAGATTTACCTTGTCTTAAATTTTATGTTAATAGATTCTGCGATGCATGCCAAATTGGAAAGCAACACAAATATACCTTTAAATTTATTAACAAAATTGCTACATCAAAACCCTTAGAACTCATCCATATGGATTTTTTTGGACCTTAGGGAGTAGAATGTTTGGCTGGTAAACTATATGTATATGTTTTAGTTGATGATTACTCTAGATTTACTTGGGTGTATTTTCTAAAACTTAAGAATGAAACTTTTTCTGTTTTTGAATGTTTTTGTAAGAGTGTTGAAAATGAAAAATGATTTAATATAGTTTCATTAAGTAGTGATCATGTTGAAGAATTTGAGAATCAATACTTCAACTCTTTTTTCTCAAACATGGGTATTAAACACACCTTCTCTACACCAAGAACACCTCAACAAAATAGAATTTTTGAAAGAAGAAACAGATCTCTACAAGAAATGGCTAGGACCATACTAAATGAATATAGCCTACCTACCTATTTATGGGTAGAAGATGTATGTAAAAAATTCTATATTATGAATAGAGTTTTAATTCAGACTATTTTCAAAAAGACTCCTTATGAATTTTGGAATAATAGAAATCCTAAAGTAAAGTACTTTAAAGTTTTTGGATGAAAAGTGTATATCTTGAACACCAAGGATAATATTGATAAGTTTGATCCAAAAGCTGATGAAGGAAAATTTTTAGGATATTATGCTACTTCAAAAGCTTATAGAATTTTCAATAAAAATTCAAGGATTATTGAAGAATCAGTTCATGTGAGGTTTGATGAAACTGGCCCTTTTAATAAATAGAATGATCAAGATGATGAGTTTACTGATCCTGATAACAACATAAGACTTCAAAATCAGAAAAATGATTTTGAAAACAGTATGAATGAAATTCAGTCTAGTTCAGAAGAACATGACACTGATGAACCTAAGAGTTTTCTGCCTAGAAATCCCATAACCTTAAAGGATCATCCTTTAGAAATAGTTATAGGAAACCTAGACTTAGGTATTAAAACCCGAGGAAATATAGGAAACCTAGTATAATTCTCTGCTTTTCTATATCAATTAGAGCCAAAAACATTTGAAAAAGATTTATAAGATGAAAGTTGGATGTTATCTTTGCAAGAGGAGCTAATTCAATTTGAAAGAAATAAAGTTTGGAAATTAGTGGAAAGATCATCAAGTTTTCCTGTAATAGGAACTAAATGGGTCTTCATGAATAAGCAAGATGATCAAGGTATCATAACTAAAAACAAATCCAGACTAGTAGCAAAAGGTTATAGTCAATAAGAAGGTATAGATTATGATGAGACCTTTTCTCCTATAGCTAGACTAGAGTCCATTAGGATTATTTTAGCTTATGCATCTCATATGAAGTTTAAATTATATCAGATGGATGTTAAATCTGCCTTTTTAAATGGTTATTTAAAGGAGGAAGTTTATGTTGAGAAACCTCATGGTTTTGAAAATCCTCAAAAACCAGATTCAGTTTTAAAACTTAATAAAGCTCTATATGGCCTTAAACAAACACCTAGAGCCTGGTATGAAAGATTAAATTCTTTTCTTTTGAAAAATGGTTTTACTGTTGGTATGGTAGACCCAAATCTTTTTAAGAAAATAGTAAGTTCTAATTTTCTGTTAGTAAAACTTTATGTTGATGATGTCATTTTTGGATCAACAAAAAAAATCCTTGTAATGATTTTTCAGAACTTATGAAAAAATAATTTTAAATGAGCATGATAGGAGAATTAAATTGCTTTTTAGGCATTAAAATTTATCGAAATGACTATGGAAATGTTTTAAATCAAAGTAAATATATTATTGATCTATTGAAAAAGTTTGGTCTTGAAAACAACAAGACATATTCAACTCCCATGTGTACCAATATTAAGCTTGATTGGGATGAAACTAGAAAACCAGTGGATAACAAGTTATATAGAGGTATGATTGGTAGCTTACTATATCTTACTACAAGAAGACCTGATATTATGTTCTATGTATGTTTATGTGAAAGATTTCAATAAAATCCTAAATAATATAATCTTATTGCTTTCAAAGGAATTTTTAAATATTTTAAAGTAACTGTTTTTCAATCCCTTATCTCCCCAAAAACTTCTGATTTTAATTTAACATCATACTCAGATGCAGATTTTGGAGGATGTAGATTAGACAGAAGGATTACATTAGGAACCTGTCACTTCTTAGGAAAATCATTAGTGTCATGGTCAAGTAAGAATAAACACTCAGTTTCACTCTCAACAGCCGCGAAAAAATATGTGTCTGGAGGCAGTTGTTGTGCACAAGCATTGTGGATGAAAAACACACTAATGGACTGTAGACTTAATTTTATTAATATACCTATTTTATGTGATAATACTAGTGCAATAAATATTTCAAAAAATCTAATAAGTCATTCAAGAAACAATCATATTGATATTAGACATTATTTTTTAAGAGATCATGTTCTTACAAAGGATATATCTTTAGAATTTGTTTGCACTAAAAATCAATTAGCTGATATTTTCACTAAACCACTACCCACTGCAAGTTTTGATTTTATAAAGGGAGAGTTAGGTTTATTTAATTTCTAAAATAAATATGTTTCAATTTTATTGTGATTTAAGTTTATTTTATTTTATTCTAAAAAATTGTTTTCTCTTTTCTCATACTATATTTTAATTAATTTTAGATGTTAAATGTGTGTTTAAAACCTCATATTCATTTAAACTTTTTTGTAATTATTATGCTGTGACACAAGAAAAAAGAACACATCATCTGTTAGAAAAATCTTTCATCTACCTTACCCACTGTTTTCCCAAACCCTTTCGACTAACCTGAGACCTTCGTCTACCGTTCTAAACCCTAAACACTAAAATATTCAGACTTTCAGACCTTTAGATTTTCAAACCTTCAGAAATGACGAATACTAAGCATGTTGAAGAAGGAGAACCAAGCGATCCAAAGCAATAGAAAATTACACTAATAAAAATTCTCCAGATGAATGTTATTGATTTCAAGTGGCTGTTTTAGAAAAACTTGCTTCTCAAACAAGCCATAGCCTTTCAAGGACTGGAAACCGTCTTCAGTGAAAATGAAATTTCAGAATTCTTGTACGAGGCAGAGTTGAGGTATTTTTTTGGTAGCGTGCAGTTTATTTTCGGGGAAGAGAAAGATATGATGTATACTAATATTGAGAATAAGGACTTCTCAATATCATCAACTGAATTGTCGAAGATTTTAAGATGTTCACATGAGGGGGTATTTTATTTTGACATTTAATCGATTGGAGATAAGACCCACACCTCAAAGGAAATTATGTCTCTTCTGTTCAACTCCATAAAAATTAGGAAAATGTTTGTAAAAGATCTTGAAGCTGACCAGAAGATCCTGGTAAAGTTCATTCAAACAGCAATTGCTTCCAGAGTAGTGAAGATGGAATAGATCCTCTACCCATACATGTAAATAATGTTTCTGTTTCTGAATGATATTAAGCTAAATTTACCAAGGTACTTATTCATATATTTTTACTACTACTATCAACCTAATGCGAGGATGACCTTTTATCCATATGGATGGATAATTTCAAGGATCCTATTGAAAAAGGGGATGATCAGGTTAATAGAGGAAATAGTCAAGTGCCATCACAACAATGTGATGAATGCAGGCTCCCTAAGAAAACTCGGATTTTTCTAGAGCACCATCAAAGGAAAGATTCAACCTATAGGAGCTGAGGAAGACTAGAGCTCATGACCTCAGGGGGAGAGAATAGCTGCTAGCAAAGAAGGGATAGCTGAGTCCAGAACTGATGGGGTTTCTCAACCCTCAAGGAGAAGACTCAGGTTTTCTACCCATGAAGAAGAAGAAGAAGATGATTAATAGGAATAACTTGTTCAGAATCCCAGGATAAGGACAGAGCTGCAGGCTGCAGAGCAAGAGTTGGCTTCAGAATAAGCAACATGCTCGGTTCATCTTGATGAATCACTTCTAGAGGAAGAGCAGAAAGTGGAAAGTCAAGCCAGATAGCTTTTAATTGTGCCTGTGATTGCTGATGGAGCAAAAGAAATCGCTCATGTTGACAAGGTTCAAGGAATAGAAGCTCAAGAAATAATTGTTCACACAGAATTAGTGAGAGAGAAAACTGTTGAAGATAGAGCTGAGCAAGCAGAATAGATTTTTCAACATTAAGTGATTGAGAGTCAAAAAATGATAGTAGATCAGACTGTGGGATAGTCACATCAACTTTCGAGAGTACAGACTAAAGTTCTGGAGAACCAGTCTTTTTCAGATGAAATTTTAGTTGGAAAATCAGTTGATAAAGCCACACCATTCATTTTTGTTAATCAGCCTGTGAATGTAGATGAAGATACATCTGACTCTCTATCAAAGCATGTGGAGGAAGTAGTGATGAAGTATAATAAAATTCAAGAATATAATAAATCTCTGTAGAAATATATGGAAGATTCAAGGAAGATCTTACAAAATTTTGAGGAGAAATCAGTCTCCAAGAGAGAATTCGATGCCTTCAAGAGGGAAATGATGTCAGAAATTGGCAAGATAATGTCTGAATCTGTGTCAAAGATAGAGTTTTCTGATCTCAAATGGTATTTGGGAAGCCAATTCACCTCAGTGAGAAGTAGTTTCAGTCAGCCTACTGCATCTACATCGGCCTCACCTACCTTTCCAGATCTCATTCCCAGATTTCAAGCCATTACAACAGTACTGGAAAATATAAATATCAGACTTGAAGATCTGCTGTGCAACAGTGCACCCTTATCAGTTCTTTTAGAGAACCAAAAGTATTCGGTTGACCAGCTAACTCAATCAGAGCCTGGTATTTGATCCTTATTGAACACCTTTTCAAAGAAGCTAAAGCAGTTCATGAAGCAAGAGACCAGTCTTGATGAGTTTTTAAAAGTGAATATCATGGAGAATCTGCATGTTAACAATGAATCTAGAATTTTTATCATTCAACTTGGATATAGTCTGATGCAGAAGCTAAGATTTCAGTTGGAAAAGCTGAAAGATATATTTGAAGTCATACAGAATTCTTTCCCGACCAATCCATAATCCATTCCATCTTTTAACCTTTCTGACAATGACTGTTCTTGTATCTTGATTCCATAATGTTTTGTAAAATTTTTCATTTATTGATCAACGAAATTTCTCTGTTTATATCTATTTTATATGTGTTTGAATGTTTCTCTACCATTGAAAATCCATTTCTGTTTATTTAATTATAGTTAACAATAACATTCACTTATAATCTGTTAAAATATTATATGTGTTCTAATTTATTTCTATACTATCTTTTTGATATCACAAAAGGGGGATAAATTTATACACTACATTTAATCCTACTACATTTACACTTATCTATGTTTAAAAAATTTCTAAATTATGTAAATATGATTATAGTTTTAGTTTATTTGTTTTGTGATCATCAAAAAGGGGAGATTGTTGGGCATATGTTGTCTTAACAATACTCTGTATTTTATGATGATTTTGATGTTCACAAATACCCTTGTTTTTTGATCTAATGATTTTATTTTGAGTATATTTTAGGGCATTTATATTCTTTATAATTCATATTTATTCGCAAGTAATTCGTTAAAGTGTGTAGAATTCTCTGAAGTATATTCTGGAAACACTGTTCATCATTTATCATTTTCCTCATCAGAGAAAGTAACATATGGAACAAACCTTACATTATCAGAAAATAATGGTTAATGTAACTTAAGTTTGGATGGAACCCTATAGAAAAGTATGGTTGAGGAACCTTACGTTCATAATGAACCTTACATTTGTATCACAAAATGTATGGATCATGAACCTTATATTTTTATTGAACCCTACGTTTTGATAGAAACGTATGGATGATCAAACTTACGTTTGAGAAGAAACACGTATGGATCATAAACCTTACGTTCATGATCTACTGTACGTTTTCTATTTTGTCTTCTAGTGAAGGAACCTTACATTTGACTTTTCAATGCCGAGGATTTGAATTTAAGTCTTTATCAGAGATTCATGAAATGGTCTCTACGGAATATCAAGACGATTTAAAGCCCGTTACTGACTATTTCAGCATGAATTTATGATTGATTCAAAGAATCAATTATAGTGGAGATTTTAATTCCTATTCTTAAGGGGAGTTACGACGTCTCTGATCTGTTTTTTCTTTTTCTTAGGAATCTTTTTCGGATCTAAAAAACCATGCTGAAGTTTCTGCTTGTTATAAATCCTTTTGAGTTCTCATCTAAAGAGACAAATGACTCTCTGGTTTATGAAATCAATCAATCATCTGTGAAAATTGTTTTTCAATTATATAGCGATAAAGCATCACATGAACACGAACTTCATCAAAAAGATATCTTTTGATTTCTGTGAATACAACGCTCTGTTATTGTTGATGTTCTTAAAGATTCAAAGATCTTCTATGCAACCAGATCTCTTCAGACTTGCTTCATGCTTTATTCTTTTCTGAAGACAAAGATCCATATTTTATAAGTTCTGTGATGATGCAACTGTGAGCTGAATTTGTTTTTCTATAAACAAACATCTTTTATCATGAGTATCGACTGCTCGTATTCAGTCGTGGTGGAGTATCAGCTTCTCGCACTAAGCTGTGTATTTTGGTTCTCTATTGTAAAGAACTAGAAGACTCTGGTTTATAATGCCTTTTTTGTAAGGGTGACAACTTCCTCTACTTAGTTGTGGAATGGTCTTATGATAAGAGGACCTTACTAGTGAAATTCACCAAGCCCACAAAGAGGGTGATTGGTGGAGTGGACTAGGGGATATTCATGCCCCAAACCATTATAAATTACTTTTCCATGTTTTCTGTTATATCCACTGCATATAATGTGTTACAGAAACATCTTAAGCTATGTCTACTTTTTTGTTAAGATAGAATGAAGGAATAATTTTAAAAGACACAATTCAACCCCCTCTTGTGTTATTTTTATAATCAATCCGACCTAACACAATTGACATCCATGAGTATTCCCCAACGTTTCCTTTATCTAGGTGGGATGAAAATCCTACTTTGGGAAGCTTCTACGTGTACTCCCCACACCGTCCCTCATCGATGCTCCTTCTGTGACATGTTCATCCTTACCGCATGATGTTAAACTGTAAGAAATGTTTCTATCACACGACCTTAAACTCTGGCATCGAACTACATGGGTTTTTATCCTTGTCTTATAAATAGGGTACATAGGACGCCTCCCTAAGGTTCAATATTGACATCATACCATGTGTAAAATATTCCCTCTTAGGGACACACCCCAACGATCCATATTCATAATACATTAAAATTTATACTCAATCCATACCAATAGAATGTTCTGACCCATCATCTTAATGTGAAATATTCCCTCATAGGGACACACCCCAATGATCCATCTCAACATGACATTCTGATAAGTCTCTACAAGATGTTAAAAATGCCCCTTGAACCATCTCAATAAGACATTCTAATCCATCTCCAAAAGATTTCAATTTGAATTTTCTTTTCAATTACTGACATATATATATATATAATTGTATTTATTCATATATAAATATGTGTGTACACATGCACACATGTCTATAAAACCCAAGGACACGTGCTTGTGTAATATGTGAACTCAACACATATGTGCATATATAAAACTATATACAATTCATATAATATCTGTTTTATTATAATTTCTATATAAAATAATCTAAAATTAATTACCAATATATAACAAATATTATATTGATTAACACTGTCATATAAATCATAAAAATTATTAATTATATAACTGTATAAAATATTAGTAGTATTATACATAAAAATATTAATAATTACAAATTGTATTTAAATATTATTAGTTTAATTTTCGTAAATATTTTTAATTATATAAATGAATAAGTATTTTATGGTGAATAAAAATATAAAGTTATATTTATTAATATTATAATTGTATTTTATTAGAACGCAAAATATTATCTTTACATTTTACTAATTATAATAGATTTTAAATTTATGATTAACTTTTTTTAAAAAAATAAATTAATTATTCTTAATATTTAAATTATAATTTTAAAAAATTAGAAATAATTTAATATATATATATATATATAATTTCATTAATTACATTAAAATAAATTTTTTTATTGGTATTATAAATAATGATATATATATATATATAAATAAATTTAATAATATGAAAAATTTGAATATAATTAATTTTTTTAATTGAAGTTCAATATTTTAATACATTTAATTAATTTAAAGTTATTATTTTCAATGTAATACATTTTTATTTTGATAATTATATTTATTCCTATAATAGTTAATGATAATGGTTATTATTAGTAATATAATTGTAAATTATTATTATCATAGTCGATTGCATCATTAATTATCTCATTATAAATTATTATTATTTTCAATTATTATCAAAATTAATTATATTATTGAATTTTATTATAATTAATTTATTTTTTAATAGTTACTTTATTATTATCATTGTCATCATTTTTATTATCATTGGTGGTGTTTAAGAGGTCTCAGTTTCAAGTATACCCACACCCATTTAGGGTAGATTTTCATTTTCTTTGTACCCCTCAAGAAATAATCATAACCATTGCTATTATAGATTAGGTTGGATGCCGATTGATTATGATTGTAGTTGGAACCCGGAAGGTCTGGTGTTTGAGGCTTCCCAAGTCGTCCCCCTGAACATATCCTTTGTAATTGAATGAGTAATCACCAATATATAATATTAAAGGAGTCCAAAGTCTATAAAGATATATCCAAAATTGCAACTGGTTGAGAAAAAACCACATTCATGAATGACCAAAAACCACAAAAAAAGAGATGAATCTCGTTACATGTTTCAACCTCATCATTTATGTACCAAACCTCTTATTATATATCTCACTAAAATCAAACCAACTCCAGTTTCAAATCAGCACCACCGATGGAGACTCAATTGGGACTATTATCCTATCACTAAAATGGAGAGATAGATGCCAATTTTTTGTATATATACCTTGATATACCTCACTAGATCCAATGATGAATCACTCTTAATAAGATCCATAATGTTAAAGGCCATGGGTATTTGGACCCCCCTCAAAAACATCATTGTCCTAGCACTCGCCCATACACTAACTAGACCACCTTTCCCAATGTTCGTGTCCAACAATCATAGCTTTCCCGATCAAGTCACCATGCAAGTGATGTATGAGAGGTGGATGGAAGCACACAGTCAGAGATACCTAGACAACAATGAGAATAAGGTAAGGTTGGAAATTTTGAAAAGAAACATGGTGTTCATCGTGGTTTTCAACCTCATGGGTGACTACTCCTACTACCTTGCAGCCAACCACTTTACCAACCACACAAATGATGGGTTTTGGGTCTCCTACCTAGGCTATTTCCCATTATTGTTCCTATATCACCATTCTCACTATACAGAGGTATATTCTAGTATGGGAGATGACAACATGCCCGAAAATGTCAATTGGAGGGAACGTGGCACTGTCACACCCATAAATAATCAAGGACAAATTTTTTGATATACCCAATACCAAAAACCAGATGGCTGATGTACTATAGTGGGAAAACCAATTCCCATTTTACCATTTTTTTGGTGTTGTGCCTCTTGTGAGATGTTGCTAAAGGATGGGGAACCTATAGAGAATGAACCTTGCTTGATATTTTGAAGAAGGTGCCTAATAAGAAGGATCCTTTATCAAAGAAATTTCATGGAAGACACTCCTTTATTAGCTGCCTTAACCATATATTTTTCTCTATTTTTTATATTTTTGTTGTGTGTTAGTGTGTCTTTATATATATATATATAACAAACTAAAAAATTACACAAAATTAAGTTTTTCAAATAATTCAATGGATAAAGTAATTAATAATACAAATATAATTAATAATAATTTCAAAAGGTGAATAAAAATAAAGTCATTAATAATATATTTAATTTGATTTTTAAAAAATAGTAATAATTAATAATCTAACCAATATTAATTTTTTTTATTAGTTTAGTTAACAATAATAATTATAACAATAACAATATTGTTAATTATTATTAAATAACAATTTCTTGTTTCATGTAAATTATTTTCTTTTTTTAAAGGATGGGGCCAAAGCCTCAATTTATTATTTAAAGAAAAGACATCTTTAGACTGGGTAGAGGGTGACCCATTACATTGATTTGCCTACTTCTTTTAAAGTCAAAATGTTTTGTTTCTAAAGAACATTGTTTTGTATCATTTATATTATTTTTTATTTATTATTTTGATGAACTTATTTTTTTGTTTAGTTATTTTTTATGTTTTTAGTCTATGATTTAAATTTCATTTTGATTGTATTTATTGTTTATTTTTATAAGTTTTCAATTTTTCCTACATGAAACATAAGTAAACTTATTATCTTTCAAGTGGGTAACTTTGAAAGTCTCATAAATATAAGATTTAAGAACAATATCATTGAAACTTAAAATATATATTAAACATATAAAAAATAGTTGAAAATAAAAAAAATCATAAATACAAAAAAAACTAATTTACATGACAAAAATTTTATTAATTAAATACATAACCTTTATACTTCAAAAAAATTATGCGCATAAAATATAAAAAAGTATAATATAAATTGAAATTTTAAACATTGACTGTATTAGATAAACTCTAAGGTGAAATTGAAAGCCTAAAAAATATATACTATAAGGAAAATCTAAATGAAACATAAAACATGGATTAAACTTGTTAAAAATAGTTGAGAATTAAAAATATGTCATAAAAATTATTGATGAACAATAATTTCAAATGTGAAAAATATTGTTGATTCAAGACATAACATTTGTATTATCAAATTTATTTCACAACAAAATTTTTGTGTAAATTAAAATATTTTTTTATTTTTTAACATTCCTTTTATTTTTAATTAATATTTACTTTCACAGTCAATGTTTTAAATTGCATATTGATTTTATTTATAATATATTTTATAGGCATAAATTTTTTGATGTGTAAATGTTATGTTTTAAATCAATAATGTTTGTGTCATGTAAATTATTTTTGGTTTGTTATATTTATTAAGTTTTTTATTTTCAATTATTTAATATATTTTTAATCCATGTTTTAATTTTCATTTAGATCTGTCTTATAATTTATATTTTATAAGCATCTAAATTTACCTACTTGAAAGGTGATAATTTTTCAAGTATGTGACTTTCAAAGACAATATAATATAAACTATAAGTACAATCTTAATAAAACTTAAAACATCGATTAAACATATAAACAATAGTATAAAATAAAAATAATTTTGTTAAAAATGTTAATGAAAAGTAATTTATAAACATTCAAAATCACATACTGGAAACATTATTATATTTTAAGTAGGTGAATTTGGAATACTATAAAAAATAAACTATAAGAACAATCTAAATGAAACATAAAACATGGATTAAACATATAAAAAATGGGTTAAAATAAAAAGAATTTGAGAAATATATCAAACAAAATGTACATTACACATACATTATTGATTAAAAAAATAAAATTTAGCCTTAAAAAACAATATGCGTATAAAATAGAGTATAAATAAAATTTATATAAATTTTAAAAATTGAATAGAAAATAAAAAATAATTGAAAATAAAATAAATACCAAATAAATAAAAAAAATTCATATTTATTTTGTTATTATTGTTAAATATTTTGAATTACAGTTGTACTGAATAATAATAATATTTTAAATTATTTACAATAATTACAACAATGATTATGAATAATGATGTAAATAATACAATTCTTAATTTATCTATTAAATTATTTAATAATATAATTTTAAATAAATAATAATTAAAATTTTAATATATGATATATTATTGTTAATAATAATGTTATTAATAATAATTTATAATATAATTATTAATCATTTATAATAAAAAAATAGTAATATTATTAATATTTGAATAATAATAATATTAATAAATAATTATCTTAAATGTTATATATAATCTAATTATATATGTATTTAATAATACTAAATAATAATATAATTAATGATGTTATTAATTATAAATAATCATTAGGTCAAAATGAATATATGCACATATTTATTCTTTAAAAATAATAATAATAAATGATAATATGATTGCAATTTATTTGACTATAAATAAAAAATATTAATTATTTTAGTAAGAAAATATTTTTTATATTTAATAAAAATATATTATTATGTTTAATAATAATAATATAATTAATAACTTTTTTGTATTATTTTAATCATATACATCATCTTTATTATTATTTATTGTTAATGTTTTATAAATATATATATAGACACACACACACAATTATAAAAATATAGCAAAAAAACTAAAATTAATTTTTTTTAAAAGGAAGACACTGTCTGAAACACCGTCTTGTTGAGAACATTTCTAAAGAAGCCTTATTCACAAACATAATGAAGAAGGTGTTGTTTAATATATCACCATTTCTTTAATATTTTTAAAGTGATCACTATTTGAAATAATGTCCACCCATATCAGAAGATTAGAAAATGGTTTCCCAATCTACCAATTTTCAGAAATAGTTTATTTATTTCTAGTAATTTGCCAAGAATCAACAGAGCTGCGGTATAAGAACAAAAAGCATCTTTGTTTTTCAGATCCACGTTCTCTTAAATATAAGATGTGTTGACCATTGTATCTCATGTTGAGGTGGTTTTTTTGTAGGATGTTGTTGGGATTTTTCATCCATAGCGATCATGGAAGGGATCACAAAAATCAGAACGAGTCAGATATGGTCACTCTTGATGCAGTAAATCATTGAATGCATGTCTGAAAATGATGGTTAAAGAGGTGGTTACATGGTAAGGGATTTCGACTATGTCGTCCAACACCAGGGCATCACTGAAGAGGATGATTACCCATACTTGGCCGTGGAAGGAACTTGCAACGACCAACAAACATCCTCTACGGCCACCATCAGCAACTTCCAGTCTGTACCGGCCAACAACGAGGGATCCCTTTTGGAAGAAGTGACCTAAAAGTCTATCTATGTGGTGATAGATATGAGTGGTAAGGTATTTAGGTACTATAACAACAACCCCTTCTACGGGTACTGCAACACCAATCTAATGCATGCGGTGACAGTGACCGGGTATGGGATGACTGAGGAGGGTGAAAAATATTGGATGATAAAGAACCCATGGGGGGAGATGTGGGGGATGAAAGATACATGAAACTACAGTGGGATGTGGAAAATCCACATGGGGTGTGTGGCACATCCATATATTCCTCTTACCCCATTTATTAACCTCCATGTATCTCTCTTCAAATTATTAAGGATTTAATGAAAGTATGATCTGAAAACAAAATTATGGTTCTAACAATATTGGGGATATTTTCGAGCAATTCCAAACACAAAGATATATATATTTATTCCAAAATATAAATTATATAATAAGATGATGTTGATTTTAGGTAAAAATATGAAAATGGGTTTTAAAAAATATTAATATATGTTTTTTATTGGATTTTTAATTTTTTTGGATGAACCCTAATAAGAAACAATGTTTTATACAATAAAATTTGAAAATTATATCATAAAAATTAAAAATAATCAATGTTTCATTTTTTTGGCACCTCACCCCCTTAAAAAACATGATTATGGTATCTGTTACTGAACAAACCGAACCAACTCGAGCAAAATAATCCACATGCTTAAGAAAACAATTATTATGTTAGTAATTATATAAATAATTAAATGAAACATAATATGAAACAATACATGAATAAAATGTTAATTTTAAATAAAAGGAAACAATTATAGTCATAGTAGTCATACCATGCGTCGAATTGAGGTGGAGTTTATTTCTACACATCACAAATGACCTATGGATCATTTTCATAAAGTATCAAAACAATCTGAATAAGTTTTTTTTTGATTTTTAGTACAACACTATTCTTTTTTACAAAAATTTCATTTTAAAGTGAAAACATGTATTTTGAGTCATATCAAGAAGATAGTGTATTAGATTGTGGTGTAGCTAATTTCAACATGTCAAAAATGAATTAGAGACCATTTTCCTATAGTATTAAAACAATTGTAATGAGTTTTCTCAGTTTTGAGTATGTCACATGTATTTTTACTAAAATGTTATTTTTAAATAAAAATATACATTTAAAATCATACTGGTCAGATTGTGCATTGGATTAAGGTGCGACTAATTCATACACATAAAAAATGACTTATGTATTATTTTCCTGATGTATCAAAATAATATGAATTCATTTAGTTATTTTTGAGTACATCACTTGTGTTTTTTTTATTAAAATGTCTTTTGAAACTTGATACATGCACTTTGAGTCATACCAGTCACATCATGTGTTATTTTGATGTGAGGCTGATTCCTACAAATCACTAATGACTTATAAATCATTTTCCCAAATTATCAAGAAAAAAGAAGTGTTTTTATGAGTTTTTAATGAGTGACACATCTTTTGAACTAAAATGTAAATTTTGAACTAAAGCATCAATTTTAAATTGGTAAAAAACACTTTGTGTCATACCGGGAACACTGTATATGGGATTGAGGTGTGGTTGATTCATATAAGTCAAAAATTACCAATAGATCATTTTTCTAAAGTATGAAGAAAATTTAAATTGGTTTTCTCAGTTTTGAGTATGTCACATATCTTTTTTACTAAAATGAAAATTTTAAATAAAAAGACACACTTGGAGTCAGAAAATTCATACCGTGCATTGGATTGAGGCACAATTTATTATTACATATCAAAAATGACTTATGGATCATTTTACTAAAGTATGATAACAATATTAATGTGATTGATCAGTTTTGAGTATTCAACTTGTTCCTTTTTCTAAAATGTAATTTTAAACTAATGGCATGGATTTTCAGTCCTACCATTCACATAGTGTATGGATTTGACGTGAGGCTAATTCATACATTTCAAAAATGAATTTTAAATTTCTTTCCTAAATTATGAAGACAATATATATGAATTTTCTTAGTTTTTAGTGATTGATGCATTTTTTGAACTGAAATGTCAATTTTAGATTGATAACAGACACTTTGAATCATACTGACCACACTGTATATCATATTGAGGAGAAGCTCATTCCAACATGTAAAAAATGACATACGAATCATTTTCCTAAATTATAAAATCAATTTTAATGGGTTTTCTTAGTTTTGATTATGTCACTTAATGTTTTTAGTAAAATTTCAATTTTAAATATAAAAACACACTTGGAGTCATAATAGTTTCACCATGCTTCTAATTAAGGTGAGGCTGATTCCTAAAAATCAGAAATAACTTATGCATCATTTTACTAATGTATCAAAATAATATTATTGAGTTTTCTTGGTTTGGAGTATGCACTTTTATTTTTTCCTAAACTTTCATTTTAAAATAAAAAAACACAATTTGATTCATATCAGTTAAATCATGTGCCGGTTTGATGTGAGACATATTACTACACTTCACAAATGACTTATGAATGAAGGAACCCAAAAAAATTGAGAGGGGAGGGATGAATCAGGGTGTTAACGTTTTCTTCTAATCTGACATATCTTTCTCCCACATTGGCAGTAACCTGTTAAACCTATCTGACGAGAATTTACAGGAAACAAACAACCACATGTGAAGAGTCAACACATCATTTTTACTTGGTTAAACACTAATGGATAGTCCAAGGAGCATACTCTGATAGTGTTTTAGTCATACCTAAATCCAAAAATACTCAATAGTTTTGGAATATATAAGTATATACATAGTCACTCTGTGCTAGGTCCACTAACAAGATTTTAGGGAAAACACACTATGTCCCTAGGAACACTTACGCCAACTCCCCCAAGCTCACTACCCTGGGTGAATACTTACTTGGTTTATCAACTTAAAGGTAGATTCAATAGATTATAATTGATTTTTTCGTCCCTATATAGAATGAGACTCTACTTGCATCGAATTCCTAAATTGATGAACTTGAAATCACTTATTAAACAAAATAGATATTAAAAACCTAATAGAAGCCCTACACAGCACTTGTGCATAGCACCTCTTCTTGCACACAAATTTTGGGGTTGCCGCGTAATATTTCTTTCTCACAACCACTATATTTAACGCAACCACACCCTGATAATCACATGGTCTTGATAGACTCAAGGAATAGTTTTCATGTAAGTCTTCAACTTGAAACTCTTTTATGTGGTAGAGAAACCAAATCTTCATTGGAAAAGTTATAAATCTTTTATGGGGGTAGCCAAAAATTTATATACCTTGACAACCCTACACTTAAGGGCCTTATGTCTCAACCCCCATGTGCATAAGCCTCAATTTGACATTGTATTTATCCCATAATAAATTTTCATGCAACCCATGCCTTTTCCATATTTTGTAGTGATAAACCTGAAACACCTCTTACATGAAACTCAATTTTGATGTCGCATTGGGTGAGTGAGATTCTTCCATGAAAATGGTAATCTTATACATTAATCTTACCTTTTCTGTATTTTGATTAGATGTTCCAGAAATATACATTCTGCACAACATTTAGATGCATCTTCAATATTGTGTGCAACTTCCTTTTCCAAAAACAACTTTCTCCATTCTCTAAATTTTGGACCCAAAAATTTGGAAAATAATCAGAAAAAATTCCACTTTCAACACTGTTGTTAGCATGAACTTTAAGAATAAATTCCTACAAACTCCCTGATCATCCAAGTGTGGATTGAAAACAAACACAAACCAAACTTTATTTACTAATATAAACAACCTTTGTTTGAATAGTGAATCATTATCTTAAATTATCAATATAATCAGATTATGTTTTCTTAGTTTTAAGTGATCGATACATGTTTTGAACTAAAATGTCAATTTTAAATTGATAACAGATAGATTGAGTCATATCGGGAACAATATATATTATATTGAAGTGTGGGTAATTCCAACACAACAAAAATGACTTATTAATAATTAAAATAAAGTATCATAACAAATTGAATGAATTTTCTCAGTTTTGAGTTTTTAAATTGTGTTTTTTTACTAAAATGTCAATTTTAAATAAAAAGAGACACTTGGATTCATACTAGTCACAACGTGCATCATATTGAAGTTCAGATGACTCCTAAATATCAAAAATTTCTTATGGATTATTATCCAAAATTATAAAAACAATACAAATGTGTTTGGTTAGTTTTGAGTATGTAACTTGTTTTTTTATTAAATTTTAATTTTAAACAGAAAAAACCACTTTGAGTCATATTGGTCAAATCGTGTGTCTATTTAATGAGATACTGATTCTGAAACATCACAAATAACATATGCATTGTATATTTTGAGCATTCTTTCTTGGTTTTCAGTGAGTGGCACATGTTTTAAACTTAAATATAAATTTTAAACCGATACAAGATACTTTGAGTCATACAGGGAAAACTATGTATCATATTGAGATATGGATGATTCCTAAACATCAAAAATTACCTATGGATCATTTTACTAAAGTATCAAACAATCCAAATGTGTTTTATTTGTTTTGAGTATGCCACTTATCCTTTTTACTAAAAGTAATTCCACCTTTAAGAAAAAAGAGACACTTGGAGTCATACCAGTCACACCATGTGTCATATTAAGGTATGGATTATTCCTACATGTCAAAAAAGACTAATGGATCTTTTTCTTAATGTATCAAAACAATAAAATGTATTTTCTTAGTTTTGTGTATGTCACTTGTTTTTTATTAAAATGTAATTTTAAACTAAAAAAACACACTTTGAGTCATACCAGTCACATCATGGGTCATTTTTATGTGATACTAATTCCTAAAAAAATGACTTATGAATAGTTTTCCTAAATTATCAAGATAATTTAAGTTCCTTTTCCCTTTTTTCAGTTAGTGACACACCTATTGAGCTAAAATGTCAATTTTAAACTGACAATGATTACTTTGAGTCATACTAAGAACATCATGGATTGGATTCATGTGATTATAATTCCTACAAGTCAAAAATTATATATGCATCATTTTCCTAATGTATCAAAACAATACGAATGTGTTTTCCCTATTTTGAGTATGTCACTTTGCTTTTTTACTAAAATGTAACACTTGGAATCATACCAGTCAAACCATGCATTTGATTAACGTGCAGATGATTCTTATACATAAAAAATGACTTATGAATCATTTTACTAAAGTATCAAAAAAATTCAAAGGAATTTTCTTTGTTTTGGGCATGGCACTTTTTTTACTAAAATGTCCTTTTAAATTAAAAACACACACTTTGTGTCATACCTGTCACATTGTGTGTTAGTTTTACATGAGACTAATTCCTAAACATAAAAAATAAATTATGAATAATTATCCTAATTTTTCAACATAATCAGAGCATGTTGGGCTAGTTTTCAGTTAGTGACATGCGTTTTGAACTAAAATATGAATTTTAAACTGATAATGGAAACTTTGAGTCATACCTATCACATCATGTGTATTTTGACTTCAGACTAATTCTTATATGTCAAAAATGAAATATGAATCATTTTCCTAAATTAAAAATACAACCGAATAATGTTTTCTTAATTTTCTGTGAGTGACACTCATTTTGAAATAAAATGATAATTTTAAAGTGGCATTAGAAACATTGAGTCATATTGGGCACACTATGTATAAGATTGAGGTGAAGCCGATTCCTACATGTCAAAAATTAATTATGGATTGTTTTACTAAATTATCAAAAAAATAAAATTTATTTTCATGGTTTTGAGTATGTCACTTTTCTTTTTTACTAAAATATAAATTTTAAATAAAAATACATAGTTGGATTCTTACTGGTCACACCATGCATTAGATTGAGGTGATGATGATTCATACATGTCAATTATTTTTTGATATTTTTCATAAATTATTTAAATAATCCCAATGTGTTTTATCATTTTTGAGTATGTCACTTGTATTTTTTACTAAAATATCATTTTATACTAGAAAGATGCACTTTGAGTCATACTAATCACATTGTGTATCAATTTTATCTGAGACTAATTCCTAAATGTAAAAAATGAGTTTTGAATTGTTTTACTAAATTATCAAGATAACCTAAGTGAATTTTCTAGGATTTGAGTTAGTGACACATGTTTGAACTAAAATGTCAAATTTATATTAATAACAAATACTTTGAGTGATACCAAGAACACCGTGTATTAGATTGAGGTGTAGATGATTTCTATATGGTACAAATGACTTGTGAGTTTTTATACTAAAGTATCATAACAATATTAATTTTTTTTCTCCGTTTTCAGTACATCACTTGTCTTTTTATTACTAAAATGTCAATTTAAAAAAAAAGACACACTTGGAGTCATACCAGTCACATCGTGTGTCAGATTGAGGTGCAGTTAATTCCTACACATAAAAAATGACATATAGATCACTGCACCAAAGTATAAAAACAAATTTAATGCGTTTGACCAATTTTTAGTATGTGATGTGTTTTTTGAATAAAAATATAAATTATAAACTAAAAACATACAATTTTAATCATATAGCGAAAACAATGCATCGATTTCAGGTGTGTCTGATATAGAGAACCGACTTTTTTCATTTAAGGATTCAAAATATTTCTTCCCATATATTTAGAGCCAGACGCTGAGATGGAATGTAATTTTGATACATGGTTTTCTCAAAATTAATTATATAAAAATATTAAATATATTTTACATTACAAATGAAATTTCTATTAAAGAAAATGGGATAACTTTTCAAAATAATCTCAAATCAGAAATCAAAGACCACATATGAGTTTGGCATTAGATTTTTACCCTAGGCATGATCTAAAATAAGTTTTCATGGAGAATTAAGATATACTGACTATTGGAAGTGTGTTCATTTGATCAATTAATAAATTAATCTAATTAATCTATTAATTTAACCTAATTTAAATCCATCTATAAATCCACCACTATGGAAAACACTACAGGGGTAGTCACATAAACCCTGGGAGGATCCTGATCATTTTTCTCCTCCTATAGTTGGAAAATCACATTCAATGACGACTAATCTCTGAATCAAAGAAGATCTAAGAACATCAGATACAAAGACACCTTTCAATCATTTTTATAAGTTTTCTTCAATGAATAATGATATAATATCTAGATAGGATTCATAAATTTGTTTTTTTCACCCCTTTTGATTAAATTGATTGAGCACAATCATCCATTTCTATGACCCACTCCAATTTATAGATGTTTCATGCACCCATGTACTGAAATAATTATGATTAACCATTTTTTCCTAATATAAGATGAAATTATTTTATTCATTGGTGAATAAATCTAGTCCACGTATTGTTATTTTTTTTTTGATTTTGAATTTATCCCATAAATTCTTTGTGTTCGTCATCGATCGGCCTACGTGGTATCAATTTGACATTGCCAGGTAAGACCGAGCCTGATGGAACCCACTAATTCATGAAAGATTCACATGTGAGAGATTGATCAAAAAATGAGGTATGATTTTATTTATATTGTGGGTTGTGGGTTATACTTTTGATAATCATCATCCAAATAATCAAGGGACGAGGAACCTAATGCATGCACAATGCAAGGTGGTTTTGTGTGGATTTCATGTAGAGCCATGAGAATTTGTTTTCTGAAAACTATATGGTCGTGATCCATAAGAAAAAGTAAAATACAACATTTTCACGAAGAAACCAGGCCATATCTAAAGGTGGAACAATCAGATCTGAAGTGCGGAGATTGAATCTAATGTTATAAGAAAATAGAGACTACATGCCATGTAGTTCGGAAGAACACATGGTGTGTAACCGCTATGCTATGGTGGCTCAGTTTTTGGGGAAAATATAAGGATGAAAATAGGTGTAGTTCATCTACACTCCTTGTATCCCTCAGTGGAAATATCGTGTGACGTAGCACATGGGAAAGACCCTCTATGGGAGGTCAGATCTATGCATACACTATTTTCCTAAGTACACAGTCACGACTAGGTGCATGCCCTGTACCAAAGTACACAGTCATGACCAAGGTGTATGGGCAAGGATCCGCTGTGGCTTGGAAACATCATGTATACTCCCTACACACTATGTAGTGTTACACGATTGGTTATCTATGTACCTACAAAGACCCAAATAGTAAATTGAGTGGGAAAACATGTTGTGTGGGTCCCCTCACATGTTGTTTACCCCTTGTACCCTTTAAGTAAACCTCAATATCTTACATCTCCTTCATTTGGACTCATATTTTGGCCCTTGATTAGCCTACAATAAGTGTTTTCCATATAGAACCTGATGGTGTCTTCCGTTGTGGCTTTTGGGATATGATGTGAGATTTTTTGTGAATAAATATTATTTTGGTTGCACTCAATGATGATAGTGATCAAGTAGAGGATCACAAGTGACCTATAAGGTGTAACCCCCTTTAATCTTGGGTGTAGGTCCTCTATCTACCAAGTGGATGCCATATTGAATAGGGAACAAGTCCTCATGACACCAGAGTGGAACCCTCTAATGCAGCATGGCAGAGGTCCTTGACCTATAGAGTTGATCCTCCCCATTTTCTTGGGTGTGGGTCCTCTATCAATTGAGTGGAACACCCAATTGAATAGGAAGAATATCATCATGACACCAGAGTAGACCCCCCGACAAACCCAGGCAAAGACCCTCAAACTATAGATTGGAACCCCCATCATCTTGGGTGCGGTTACTCTATCTACCAAGTGGAAGCCCTTATGGGATAGGGAATTATTCCTCATGACACTAGAGTGGAACCCCCCTTACACACCAAGGTGAAAGTCCTCGACCTACAGAATGGAAAAAACCCCAGGCACTTCATGGTGTGGGTCCTCTATTGATACTTATTGATTGGTACCCCCTAATATACCAGACCAGGGCACATGTCATCAATATAGAGATTGTACTCCTAGATTATAGAGAAAAATGGTTTGGAGTGGGCATCCAAATGTTTACTTCTAGACAGATGTGTGAGATGTTGGTAATTGTTGACGGACTTACGGAACTGATGGATACTCTTTTCCGGGGATGGGTTGTGAGATGGGGATCCCCCTTCTCTCTAATTTGGTTTTCTTTGGTTTGCATATATATATATATATATATATATATATATATATATCTGTGTGTGTGTCTTTATGTTTAGTCTATTGATTTGGGTTGAGTTGTTTACTATCTATTTATTCATAGAGTATATTTTTTCTCCCCATTTATCTTTAGGGGTGTCCTACTGAGTAGGAATATACTCACCCCTTCATGGGATTTTCTCACAGGCGCCATGTCTTATGAAGACAACATATAAGTTGATGACGACTTCAGAGGATCTTAAGGATACTTGGTGAATGGGGCCACATATAGTGTTCAGAGAATGGAGATTAGTATTTGGGCTCTCGCAGAACATTTACCTTCCAATTTTTTCAGGTTGGTACATCTTCTGATTGGTTGTGTATTCTTCCCATTTACTTTTCAATTTTCACTATCATACTCTTGTACACCCTATAGGGGTTTTATGCTTGATTTATATTCTAGTTGTTTTTTATCTTTATTATTATTTATTTTCCCTTCTATAATTAGATGGTTTGGAGTGTAAATACATGTACATTAGGAAAATTCCACCCTTTTAGTATATGACTTTTTAATTCTTGTCTCCAACACTTAGCCTACGGAGGCGGGATTGGGGTAGTTGTGGATCGAGCCCCTGTTAGGGTTGGGTCATGGAAAATTGTTATAAGAGATTTTAATTCCATGAGATAGTGTTTGGTGTAGTCCCCTTATGTAGATTCAGTTTGGATTTAGGGAAATACTATCAATGTTTCTCAAGTGCAGCTCTCAGGCCAAGGAACCTAGTGATGGTATAGAAAGCTGACATATCCATTTACCAAGACCTAGACTACTAACTTGTCATCTCTTCACATATATACATTGGTTGCAAGTATCAATGGTACATGCATAATATAGGATTGATTATTTTAATTTCATTATTTGGTCAACTACCCTTTTTATATATATATGATCATCTGATCGTGGTATGTCTGGATTAAAATTTCAGGTTTCCTCCACCATGGAAGCCAAACAGGATACTAGTTCTAGATCATGATGCTGATAAGATGAGTATTGAAGCCTTATTTTAGGTTCCATCCCATGAGATCCTTTAACCAAGTGGATAGGTAGAAGCACAACCACCTATTTAGAAGTATATCATATCAACCGAGTAGGTTGAGGATGTGTTCACCCTTTGTGCAGTCCACGAGTTCTAGTGCCAGAGACTTCTGAAGTTCCACAGTGATCCATATCCCAAGACAGTGGAGGATTGGATAAATTTTTTGGTCCATATCTTTAGGATTATTTGGACACTAACGTATTTGGGTGTTGTTCTAGGAGAAAAATTTTTCTACATAGCAGCTGGGCGTTAGTGGGGTCTTATTACCCAAATGCATGATGAGTCGACACCCCCATAGCCTGACTTCCTGTAACTATTTTTTTGAGGAGTAATACTCTTCTTGATTGAAATCTATTTATATTTAAGAGATTATGGAACTACATCATAGAGTAATGATAATTTATGATTATGTGCTGATGTTCACAAACCTTACAGTATACTCCCTTGGCATGATCCAAGATGGCTACTCCTAAGCACAAAAGTATGAGTAGGGACTTTTCAGAGAGATCCATACCATCATGGTTCCATTATTCATTCCCACCTATTCTAAGGTGTTTCATGAGGCATTGGTGATAGATATTCTCCTATTTTAGGGATTCCAGGATGTTAGAGCTGGCGTTGGGCATTACTAGGATCAGTAGTCTGCAGTAGTGATCATGTGCTAGTTGATATGATCTCGATGTAGGAGAACTCCCCATGATCAGACTCGGGAACATGCTCAAGGGAGGTGTATAGGAATAAGATAGAATATAGAGGGAAAGTGATATTCTTGTGATGGGTGAGGTCATATATCAAATGATTTCTTGACCAAACATTATGAGTAGCACAAACACATAGCTGACAAACTACCATGATTGATGCACAACCATGATTAGGGATCTCCCAAGCGAGGGTGGGGTGGTCCCCAAAGAGGAATATATAGTATAAGAGTTGTAGGATCTGTAGTTGGTGAAATATTCTATGAGATCCTACCATCACCAAAACCAATCAACCCATGTTAGGCTCAAAGAGTTATTAGTTAGTGCTATAGAGAACTAGAGGCTATTGAAGCTTATAACCCTATGAAACACGAGATGACCCGAGGTATGATCTATGTATTTTCTATTAATGATTTAGTATTAGTATACATAGGTTATATTAATTACTTAACCTTAATAATCCTAGTACAAGATCTAGGGCTCACAGTTTAGGGTTTAACCTTGGAGCCTTTTCTTGAGGTTCCTATAGGGAACACTTATTTGGTATCTTTTATCTATCAGCAGTGCAAGATATTTCTTGACAGATATAGGTTCACATGGGACTTTTTGATCATAATGATTAAACCCTATGAATTCATATTGGGTATGAATTTAATTTCCATGGTTTGAGACTAGATTAAACTTTACTTTAGACATGTGAAATTTCATCAAACTAATGGGACAATATTTACCTTTATGGGTGATAGGATCTCATAGAAGGACAAGTGGGTTCTATGAGAAGGAGGATGCAACCCATCACCCATTAGTTGGTGAGTGTATCCCCTAGTGTAGTAGGATATTTAGGCTTATGTATTCCTTCGTCAATGGAGTATTTTATGGACTTCTTCCCCATGGATATTCTAGTTCTACACCCTAGGTGTGAGATAAAGTTTTATATTGACTTGTGTCCTAGGGATTCTATGAAATATTCTATGGAATATAGAATGGCCCTTATCAAGCTCCAGGAGCTATGTATATAGTTTGATGACACTTGTGAGATGGGTTTCATCAGTCCTTGTGTTTCCCCCTAGGTAGATCCAGTGTTGTTCATGAAAAAGTTGGATGGGAGATTGCGAATTTGTGTTGATTATCATCGCCTGAACTAGGCCATGATAAGGAACATGTACCCCATTCCTAAGATTGATGACCTGTTGGACCAGTTGCGAGGTGAGAGATGGTTCTCAGGTCCAACTACCACTGGTTGAAGGTTCACGAGGTGGATATAATGAAGACGAAATTCCAATGTTTCTATGGACACTATGAGTTTCTAGTTATTACCTCTGGTGGAATGAATTATCCCACCGTGATTATGGCTTTGATGAACCATATCATCCAACCTTACCTAGACCAATTAGTGGCTGTCTTTATCGATGAAATACTCATATACTCTGCATCAGAGGAGGATCATGTAGAGGACTTGAGGATGGTCCTAGATGTGTTTTTGGAGCACTATCTTTATAGTAAGGTCTTGAAGTTCTAATTCTATATTCATGAGGTTCACTTTCTAGGAATGTCATTTTTGATAATGGTTTGTCCATGATCGCAGTGAAGGTCAATATAGTCCTTTCTTGGGATCCACCAAAGAGTGTTTCATAGGTGTAATGTGTTATTGGTTAGGTAGGGTAATACATGAGGGTTTTGGAACACTTCTCTAGGATTGAAGCCTATTTAACCACCCTACCACAAAAAGGTAATCCTTTTACCTAGACTTAGTAGTGCGAGAGATCTTTCTAAGAGTTTAGGTTGAGGCTGGTGAGTGGTATTGTATTGAGAATACTGGAGGAGGGCATGGAGTACGTAGTGTATTGGGATGCCTTGGTAGATGGGCTCGACTGCGTGTTGATGAAATAATATTCATTTATCATATATGGGTCGAGGTATTTAATACCCCATGAGAAGTACTATGTGAATCATAACCTAGAGTTAGATGTTTTATTATTCTTCTTGAGGATGTGGAGGCACTATCTTATGGGAGATCACTTCATGGTTTACTCAGAATATCAGAGTCTCAGGTACGTCTTCACATAGAGATACTCTAACTAGATACAATGGTGCTGGTTAGAGTTTCTATAGGAATATGACTTCGAGATAGTCTATAATTTATGGAAGGGAAAAATGGTATCTAAATCCCTTAGAAGGAAGTTCCATCCACTCTTGGTGCAGGAGGCTTCAGAGAAGTTGGCATCCTTGCAGCTATACATATTTAAGTAGGTGCGGTACCTTATCTTATGTTGATGGTGCTTACTTCTCCACTTATCAATCACGTGAGATAGTCTCATTTGGGAGACATTGTCTATGATGTGTTTTGTTACTAGATATCTATAAGGGATTCACCAGATGGATATACTGAAGGAGAGAATCATTTCATCATTTTCTAGGGACATACAGTGGTCCTAGTCATGATATGATAGAAGTTGATGGGAGAGTTCTGCACATCTTCTCTATATGTACATCCTAGTGTGGGAAAACATGTACATAGATTTTCAGTTGATGTTTTGGTGTTCTGACATGTGATGGAGCATGGATGAGTTCATCTCTTGTGGTCTTGCCTGTCAGTAGGTGAAGGCTGAGCATCAGGTCCTAAAAAGTTTGTTGTAGCCCCTAAGATCCTAGAATGGAAGTGGGATAGTATATCAAAAAACATTGTGACAAGGTTTCCACATAAAATGGAGGGAAATAATTCCATATGGGTGATTGTTTAATGGATCATGAAGTTAGTTCATTTCCTTACTATCAAGGAGAAAAATTTGCTGAAGAGTTTGGGGGAGATGTACGTAAAAGATATTTTTCAACTTCATAGGGTCCCATCAACTATTGTCTTCAATCGTGATGCATGGTTCATGTCATGATTGCGTAGAGACTTGCATGAGAAATTGTTTACCTAGATAAATATTAGTATAACCTTTAACAGCCAGATATATGATTAGATTGAGAACACTATCAATGTGTTGGAGGATATTCTAAGGGATTGTGTTTTGAACTTCATACAGAGCTTGGAGGACCAGTTTTCCTTGATAAAGTTTGCATACAACAAAATCTAATAATATACTATCGGTATGACACCTTTAGAGGCCCTATATGGGGGACCCGATATGCCCCTTTATGCTAGATAGAGATTATAAAGACATCACTTGTGGGTCTATAGGTGGTGCAGGTAAAGAAGGGAAATGTTTGGGCCATCCATGATTGGTTGAGGATGACCTAGAGTAGGCATAAATCTGATGAAGATCACCATTGTAGGCCCTTGGAGTTGGATTAGGGAGACCACATTTTCCTAATATTCCCCCAATGATGAGAAATAAATAGGTTCAGTATGGTTGGAAAGATATCCATGAGGTTAATCAGAACATTTAAGATCTTGAATATGGCTTCTGAGGTTACTTACTACCGCACCCTACCCCCACATTTGGAGTGGATGTACGATGTCTTCCATGTTTCATGATGAGGGGGCACGTACATGACCCCACACACATCATCAATTCAGGAGAGATATAAATTATGAATGGATCCACTTTTTTAGAGCACCCATTGATGAATAAGGACCAACAGAAGAGAACCCTATGTAGAAGGATCATCCCCTTGGTTCATGTATTGTGGCAGCATGGGAACATGCAAAAGAGATCTTGGGAGAAGGAGAGCCAGATGAGAACATTGTATCCAAAGATGATTATTTAGATTTTACTTTTTGGGGATGAAAATAATAAAGGAGGTAATGATTTAGAGATCCATTTTTTTCCTTGTAAGACATAGAAATATTTCGACCTATATTTTCGGAGCTACTGGCAGACACAACATGTGATTCCAAGGCTCACTATTCCCAGAATTAATTTTATAAAAAATTAAATATATTACAAATTACATGTGCATAGTTTTTTAAAGAAAATGGGATAACTCTTAAATGAAATCTAGGATCATAAATATGATACCACTGTTGATTCAAGAATGTAATGTTTACCCTAAACGTGAAATAAAATAGGTCAATATAGGGCATTTGGATATCTTAACCATTAGAAGTGCATTCAGTTGGTTAATTAATTAATTAATTAATTTAATTAATCTATTAATTTAACATAACCAAAATCAATTTATAAATCCACCACTATGGAAATTCCTATAGGGTTAGCCAGGTAAACCCTAGGAGGATGAAGAGCTTCCTCCTCCCCCTTTAATTAATGAATCTTATCCGACATTGACGTATATTTAGATCAAAGAAGATCGAAGAGAAGTGGATATAACAACTCTTATCAATCATTAACTAATTAATTATTTGAGGAAAAATGATCCAATACCCAAGAAAGACTCGTCAATCCATGGTTTATATTCTTTTTGATTCAACTGATTGAGCATGATCATCCCATTCCATGGTTTGTACCAATTTCTAGATTTTTCATTCATCCACATACTAAAATTATATTGATTATCCATTGTTTCCTAATCATGGATCTCCCAATTATATTCTCTGGACAATAATTCTTATCCAATGATTGTTAAACCTTGTTGATTGTGCCTTCCTCCCACAAATTCCTCACATTCCTTGCTGACTGGTCTATGAGGTATCAGTTCAATATTCCTAGGTGGGATAGAGCCTGATCAAACCCACATATTCATGATGGATTCATGGGTGAGAGATGGATCAAAAAATCAGGGTTGATTTTTTTTCATATTTTAGGTTGTGGGTGATTTTTTGGATGATCAACATCCAAATTATTAATGGAGGAAGAAACCAATGCATGTGAGGTGTGAGTTGGTTTGTACGGATTTTGTGAGAATCCATAGGAATTGGTTTTCCAGCTATTAAATGGTCGGAAACCACATGATGGAGTTAAATACACCTTTTTTTGGAAGAAACAAAGCCAAATCAAAAGGTGGAATGACCTGATCTGAATCATGGATACAAAAAATAATGTTTTGTGAAAATCCTATCTACACGTCATGTAGTTCGGAAGAACATACAACATGTAACCACTATTCTATGATGGAATGGATTTTAGGAAAAGATAAGGTTGACACGACATGTAGGCCACCTACATTCCATGTGTCCTTACTCAGGTGAAAATTATATGTGGTAGAGCACCCTATAAAGGCCCTATGTGGGGGGATATAGTTACGTACACATCATGTACCTAAGTACACTAACACAGCTAGGTGCATGCTATGTACTGAAGTACATGGAAATGACCAAGGTGCACAGGCAGGGACCCCAAGTGGATTGTACATGCCATATAGACTCCCAACAAGTAGTGTAGTGCTACATGGTTGGTGATCCATGTACCTTAAAGTACATGGATGGGGGATGGAGCAAGACCACACACCATGTGGGTTACCTCACACGCAATGTACATCTTTATTCCTTTTCAGGAAACTTCAATCTCTTGTATCTCCTTCATTTTGAATCTGATTTGGTCCTAGGAGCATCCTATCCAGATTTTTTGTTATGCCTAGAATGAGACGGTTCCCTCTATTTTAGATTTTTGGATATTATGTGAGATGTTTTGAGGGTAATTCTTATTTAGGGAAAACTTGATAATGAAAGTGATCAAGCATAGTGTTGTTAGTGACCTATAGAGTGCAACCCCCATCAGTTGGGTTGCGATTCCTCTATCTACCAAGTGGAACCCACTTTTAGATAGGGAGTGGGTCCTCATGAAACTATATTGGAACCCCCTCGATGCACTAAGTGATGGGTCCCCTACCTATAGAGTAAAACCCCCATCATCTTGGGTGAGGGTGTTCTATCTACTAAGTGGAACCCTCTATTGGTTAGGGTGTGGGTCCTTGTGACCCCAGAGTAGAACCCCCATGACACACTAGGGAACAGGTGCTAGACCTATAGAGTGGAACCCCCACCAGTATGGTAATAAGTCCACTATCTACCTGGTGGAACCCCCCAATTAGATAGGGAACATGTACTCATGACACCATAGTGGAACCCCCCTGACACCCCAGGGTGCAGGTCCTCGACCTACAAAGTGGAACCCCACTAACACATAAGTGTACGAGTCCTTTATGGATACTTGCTGAGTGGAACCCACTGATGTACTAGGGTGTGTGTCCTCTTCTTAGAGATTATTATGCCTCAAATGTGTGGCACAATGGTGAGAATTGATTCCAACATGTCTTTTTATTTTACTATGTATCCAAAATTTTGGTTCATCTAAAAAAATTACTATTTCATATCCTAGAATGTAGAATACATTTTTGAATAAAGAGAAAATTGCATCCTCATGAGTAAATCATTATTTTTTAGTGCATTATCATAGTACATAAGTGAATCATACTTGTTGATAAATTAATTTCTTCATGACCATTATGAAAATTAAAAAAATAAGTACGAGATTAAAATGATAAAGAAAATAACTAAAAAAGTAGATAAAATTATGTGAAATCAATTAAATAAGTAGTATGAAGTTACATCTTCATGATATATTCCTACCTTATGACGCCAGGTATGTTTCCCGATTGTTTCAATTTTTTTTCATATGAATATAAGGAGTTTTTATAGTCATGTTAGTATTGGAAAAATATAAATAAACAAAGCATTAATAAATATTTTGAATTAAATTATAATTATCTTAAAAAATACCTCTCCAAGGATGATAGTTTATTAATGATAGGGGATATCTTTCATATATTTTCAAACATATTAACCAAAATAATTTCCATTGGTTTGTTTTAAATATTGCATAAAAATTGAAAAAATTAATTAATTTGTTTTGATATATTTTTTGATAGTAAAATATTATTATATACACTATAATAATTTCCCACTTATAGAAGTCAATAGGCTCCTCATGCTCATGGACTGTCCACATGCCTTGATTTTGATGATATTTAAACACCACCCCATTGTAATAATATAATTATCATTTAAAAAACATAAAATATATAAATTTAAGTTTATTTAAAAAATGTTTCATGTAGTGTATTACAAATTGACCAGCGTCATCACATGTGGTCAGTTTTTTGGGTATCTATGCTGTGAATCTAGAAAATAAATCTATGGAATATCTAAATTGACTAAAATGAGTAACCAATGATGCCTAAAAAATGGAATATCTATTTAATGGAAGGAAAATATATTTTATGTTATTAAATTGTAGAGTTTTACCCATGAATAATTCGTAATAAGAAGAGTCTATCATTTGTATGCTTTCATTCCATCATTGAGGCCGGTTTTCCTGCTATTTCATCAATTTTATCTAATTTAAATGAAGTTTGTCATATATAAGTGATGTGAGGACAAATTATTCCATAATAATGTTCATAGAGGTTATCCTTAAAATATTATTAATATATAAATCAAAAAAATATTAATTGTATTTAGTCATAATTAACATATTTGATTAGCTATTTGAAAAAAAAATCATGAAAACACACCTCCTATATACATATACAATCGATACTTCTAGACATTCATACTTGATGATTTTATTTACATTTCTAAGATAATTTTAGTCTTTAATGGCCTCTCCAAACATTTTTAATCAAAATCAACCATGATATTACTACCAATTTTTAATCTTGTATCCATATGAACCTTCATTGTTAGTAAATGTGGAAGTTGGATGGGAAGGGTAAAGGTTATTTGTGAATATATTTTTGATTGGTTGTTTGACCCATTAGATCATTTGGATTCAACCTTTCATTTCACCCCCTTCTATTTTTTTGTACGTAAAAACATTCATCGGTTCAGACTATTTATTATTAATTGTTAATGGTTTTTCATGAAAAATAAATTATAAATGAATAATTCCTTGTCAACATATTTTTTACTAGATCTAACAACCATTCTATTAATGTTCCAATGGTTTAGTAGATCTTTCATTAGGTGGAATAGGCATCTTGGTGCTCAGCTCAGGATTTACATTACTCCCCACTCTTACATAACCGAATGGTAGTTGTCTATTTTTTAGAATATCTTCTTGGATATTGAACACAATATCCCTCAGACCAATGGGATGGGTAGGTGTTGATAGATATAAATCACAATTATTTTCACCCAATAGAAAATTAGTATAGGAAAGGTATTGGTTTCTATCTGATTCATATTTCATAGAAACAATAATGATAATATTGATTACCTCATCTATGAAAACACTTTTTGGGGAATGGATCTCCTCAAAGATGGTGGGTGTGTGTGTGGGGGGGGGGATCTTCACACAATGGTTGTTCTTATGCTGTTTCTTCTCTTTGATTCCTTCCTATAACATTTTATAGAAAATCTAAATTCCCATTAAATGTTTATTAAAAGTAATATACTTTTACCAGAAACTATTTAATTTTTTATCACTCCCCCTTGTTCATTTCCTTTCTCAAAATATGTTTAAGGTGGCACCCCAAAACCCGCCCCTTGGATACGACCATACTATTCAAGCCACTTCAAGGACACTAGTAGATATTCATCTGATATATTTGATAATGATTTATATTTCTAAGTAAGATAAAAATATAGAAAAAATAAGTAATCATTGTTATGTAGCACTGCTATAAAGAATTTTTTTATTATGTCTTATTTATACATGTTTCCCAAACATTCTGTGTGTATTTATCTATTAGTATCCCATATTTATTCACACATGCCTCGTTCCATAGAACATGACATGGAATAGATGTGGCTTTGGATTTGGATTCATCAATATGTATATAAATATAGGAACATAATTATGTTGTTGTTTAATATAACATAAAATTATTATAGTATATTTAAAATATGCACCAATTTTTTTCCAAGTGAAGTGTTCCCCGTCCTTACTTTACGGAAGCGGTACATTGGTTTTTATTCCTGTGGATTATTTTTAGAATTTAATTATTGTTTCATAAATTAATAATAATTAATCAAAGTGATAAATACATGTATTTTCAAAAAACGTATTACCAGTTATAATGTACTTGAGAAGATGTCTCCTCGAGATGACCAATAAACGCATCTCACACTTCTTGGATTATCAGGCTTGAATACATCTGCGGTGGGTTCATGTTTATTTCACCTTTATCATATTTGATATGAAACTTCATAATAATTTTGAAAAATACTCTTTGATCATTTATATAACATATTAATAAAACTTTCATTCAAGATTCATCTACTATAAATTAACTTTGTAAGGGATAATGAAGAGTAAGTCAATGTTTAATTAATTTATTTTTTAGTAACATAAATAAATTTTCTCACCTTCTTAAGCTAATATATTCTCAAATAAGTGTATTAGGAATGTGAAAAAAATTATACCCAGAACCTATATCAATTATCATGCACTGATGGGTGGTGATCCAAATGAAACTACTAAACATGGTCTTGTTGGATTTAACAACCTGGTCACATGGATTCCATCCAACCTTGAATTTTATTCCCTTTCTTATTTTGTTAATAATTCTTGATGACATAATAATGATATGGTGACATTGTTTTTTCCAAGATACTAGTTTTTCACCATCTATATTTCCTTAGGTGAATCATCTTTAAAATGTTGATTTTCTTTATTGGTATCATAGACATGTGAAAAATGTTGTTATTCTACTCAGTTGGGAGAAACTACAGGTTAATAAACCTATTGTTCCTTAGGATTTAGAGGATAAGAACCTGAAAAAGTCATTATCTACAGAAGAGGCCGGACATTAAAGTTAGATTACATAAATTCAAAAATGAAGTGATAATAATATGAGGGAGCACAATGTCTATTACAAAATAAATATAACATGATTATTGAAGTATATTTTTTTAAATGTTGTAGGGACTTTACTCCTCTATCGAGTATCCAAATCCATTCATTATTATATTCTCTAATATAAATGAACACATCTACGTTGGGACCACTAAGAAATGATTTCAATGTACAAATGAAAGATTCATCCACAATTGAATTTTCATCTGACCCTTTAGTGGTTTTTGTTGATAGTTAAAAAATTGACCACTTTTAATTTTTGGGATCTGGAACATAAAATACTTGTACTGCCTATGATTCCATTATAAATGGTTCTTCTTTGTATCCTTCCATAATAAAATTCACTTTCACAAATACCAATTCATCTATTTTAACAGATCCCTTATTATCAACCCACTTTCATTGAAAAATAGTCACTTATAATATTGTATAATCCAAATACCATATCTCTTTGATGATACAAAAGTATGACATATTTTCCTAAATTGTATTTCTGTCATTGGTACCAGATACATGCATCAATTTAGACACAATTGTAACTCCACAATTTTTCATGATACTGCATATGTCATGTTCATTTTTATAGAATTTATAACTATTAATTACATAACCATTATAAGATAATATACGAACAGTTGGTCCTCTCGATGTACATCAAGTCCATTCTAAAATTCAATCCATATTGTCATCTTACTCCTTAGAAACATGGTCTCTAAAAAATCCTATAAACTATTGATTATGTGTATCTGATATCCTTATTTAATCCATTAATGGATTAAAATGTATAATAATTCCTTTTTGGGTTTCAACACATGGGGAAAACTATAATCTGTTATGAAAAATTTAAAGGTGGGACTTATCCTGATCTATACTGAGGATTTTGAAAACATATATCCCAAAAATTCTCTCACCCTCAAGATACCCAGTGTAGTGATATTTATTTTAGAACAATACTTTCCTCATCATACATGTAGTCAGTAAAAACATCAAGTAATTATTGAACAATATATCACTCCTCAATAAAATCTTTTGGATGAATTATATTTTTGAAATACCCTTTCAAAATATTCATATACTATTCAATGGGTTATATCCATCTATATTGTATATGTCCACATAGTCGAATCTCTCTTAGCAAGTAAACCATCATGTGAACCATCATATCAAAGAATATCAATGGGAATAACATTTTTAATTAACATAATATGATGAAAATTTATGTTTCTATAGTTGTAAATTTCCATTGGTCTATAACTTTACAACATATGAATTTGAAAAATAAATAGTGTTTGATTAATGTACGATGGAAATTCTTGGAAAAAATGAAACCTAAAGCTACTTGCATTAGTTATTTCATTAAAACATGGCTATCTTGTGATTTTAGACCCATTAAATTTAAATCAGTCATTGGAATGATATTCTTGATATAGGATAAATACCCCTCTATAAACATTACATCATTAAAGAAGTTTCAAAACTAATATATCTCCTTCTTCGAAAGAGTGTAAGCAGCTGGGGGAATAAAAGTCCACTTTTCACTTTTCACTGGAACAAACTCTTCCCATATTCCCATTCTAATCATGTCCAAACTATCCATAATTCCATCCTTTGTTTTTCTAGTTACATTTTGTAACTTTCCAATGACACTATCCCATAGTTTTCTTCAACATGCATAACATCAAAAAAATTCCTAGCATACAAAAAATTCCATTATGGTAATTAAAAAATATGATCTCTTTTTCCAACATATTTTCATAAGGTTTTGAAAAAAATGGTTTACCAAAAGTCGTCTCCATATTATTTACTATCTCAAACAGTTGACTATCTGTTAGTGGATATAGTGTTGTATGTTTTTCTGATCTCCCATCGAATGATGTCACCCAAGATCGGTACTTATGTCACTGGGGTAGTAATATGTGATGTACTAGAAACATACTTCATTGAGAGTTTTAACATAATTTATTATGTATCTTATTCATAAATGGGACACCCTTGAGTTCATTTAATTCTATATCCAGAAAAATTTCATTAAGTATGAAATTCATTTATCATCATGTACAATATGGATCTCGATGTGAAATCATAATTTATATATGTATTGTACAACATAACACCTGAATCCCATAACAATTTCAAATATTTGATAAATATATCCAAATAAACATCAATATAATTACTTGGTTGTTTAGGTCCAGATATAACAACATATAACATAATTTATCTTCATTTCAGGCATATCCACAATGGTAAGTTATAAATTTCCAATATAACAGGCCATGTACAATGAATGCTTCTTTGAAAACCAAAAGGATTAACTCCATATCTAGATAGCATAGGAATAATATTTCTCAACTCATTTCCAAATTGAGGATACTCGTGATCAATTCTATTCTACTAAGGAGAGTCTTCCATGAGATTAAGTTTCCCATAATTATTTGTTGTATATACATTCCATGTCAATTTCGTTGCAATATTTTCACAACCATAAAGGCACCTAAACCTTGGAATGATTTTCAAGTAGCATAAAAAATTCCTAGGAACCTATTCACCATTTTGGTTTTGAGAAGTTCCATACATTGGGAACTCTTTAATAAATTTTTGGTCCTTCCAAAATAGAATACATTTCATTTGAAAAAGCATGTATTATTTTAGAGACCATAACCATTGAATATAGAATTAATTTAACATCATATGTTTGGATATGAAGTTAATTATCTTCTAGGATCACACCATTTAAGAGATGAAGTTGTTCAGTAAAACTGGAATCACTCCATCTATTTATAGATTTTAAATTATATAGCATCAGTACTGATGAAAATGATGTATACTTAGTATAACTATTATACAATGATGTATTTTCACAATTTTTTTACTTCTCATAGAATTTTGGAAAATCACAAATTTCAACTTGAATTTTCATTTTCATTTCATCAATACGGTCTTCATCATTATTCACACCTGTAATCACATCCTCGAAACAAACTTCTTCATTTTTCAGAATTAAAATCATATCAGATTATCCATAAAATGTAGTGATTTCCTAGTCACTAGCTCCATTCACTTTTCCCCATGTTTAGAACAATATTTATAGCTTTAATTTATTATGTGGGAGATCAAGTGTTGTTCAAAACCCTCTAGACTAATTACTCTTGAATAAATATAGAATAGACATGGACAAAGGATTTTAGAGGGGTCATATTCATGATCTTTTGAAAACATTATGAAATATTTCACCCCATCATCTTACTATATTGTCATATGATTGACATCTATCCATTGTAGATTCATATCCTTCATATTTAATTTTTTAATATTAATATTTAACAAAAACAATTAATATATAAAAGGGGCCTTTCAAATAGGGGGAACCAAAATTTTAATGTTTGAAAGAATTTAATCATGCTTTGATGAAAATAGGTATTTGAATTTTAGAAAATAATTACTCCACTGGTGGTATGTGTTATCCTTTGAATTCATGAAAAATGATCACATGTATATGGCATGGGATTCATACTATTTAGATTAGTTCAAGAAACATATGTTTATGTCTAGAAGAGATGGGGGATGATTCCCAGGGAAAAAATGAAATAATAACTATTTAGAAGATGAAGTTGATGAGGATGATAGTTGTATAATTAAATCTAAATTTTCCCAGGCTAGAGAGTTTGTGAAGCATCAAAAAAAATTTCTCCATTTTTTGTTTAAAGGTAAAAAAGCCGGAGAAATAGTATGATCCCTACAAGGGGCTCCTTGATTGGTGTGACTATGAGAAGGATCATCTGGGTTACATGCACTCATGATGAGACAACCACTATAGATCCAAGGTAATTCTTTGAAAACATTTGGTATCCGACCTCTCTCGGGTGTTTCTATAGTGGAGGTTCATGGGGATGTGATGATGGTTGTGTAGAATGAGTTTCACATGGATGATGAGAATGAAAAAAATGTGGAATTTATGTGTGGGTATATGGGGAAACATAGCCGATCTATAAATGATGCATATTATCGAATGATAATTATTCTGGTAATGTGTTGAGTGGTGATTCAATAGAAGTTGCAGTGGGATAGATCACTCCACACCAGGGTGAGTAGAAGATTCTTGTGATGAATGTCTGATTCAGGCCATTTACTATTAATACATGCCAAGAACAGCTGGCCCCCACATAAGTTTGATTGGTAGTAATATGAGGGGATATAGAATAATGAGGGAAAGATGAATATGGGTTCAAATAGAAGTAGTTCGAACTTGGGAAATGAAATGGATATTTGGAAGGAAGATCTAGTATTCCTTTATAGAACTAGTTTTAGTGTATGAGAGATTTCCCCAATAATAGATGTGATGCATGGGGTTGGAAAATAGTAAGGTCTAAGAAGAAGAAACCATGGGGAAACTCCTTTGGTGGAAGAGAATTGCATGAGGCAGCCCTTAACACCTCATTATCCAAGGGATTAGAAGGTATGTTCCCCACTACTACAGAAGAGGGAGACTTTCTTCAGGAATATTCTAGATATGAAGTGGACAACACAACTTATGAGTATTTGAGATCAGATATAGATAAAGGGAAAAAGGGAATTTTGGCATCGAGTAATTTCCCATTTCCTTAAAGGAATAAGGTTCAACAGAAAAAGGATTAATTATTTCTTCCTAAACCAATGATTACTATGTTAGCATATAAGGGTGTAGAACCAAAGGAGTATGTTTGAAATAACAAAGTACCTAAGATTCAAGACAAATAGGGACACCTAACTCCAATTGAGATTCTGATGCAATTTTTCAAGAATAATAAACATTAGATGTGCAATAAGGGAAACAATGGAGACAGTTAATCCCTCAGGGTATTCATCTTCCATGACCACTTATCTGAAAATAATAAATCAATATATGGATAGTTTGTAAGTGACTCTTTAATAGATAATATTAGAGCACAAAGTATGACTATAGATATGACATCAGAGGAGGATCATAAACTAAATATAGAGAGGTGTCTTTGTTGTCCCAATGATGACATCAAGTTATAGTTTGACTTGAAAATATATGTTGTATTGTTAGAATTGGAAGATAAAATCCTCTCCATTGATGATTAACTTATTGTTTTGGAATTAATAATCATCATGATTAGAGGTGACCTTTGAATATGATCGAATATAAATTTAAATTATCTTCCTTGGAAATTTTGTTAAGTCCCCTATGGATCAATTTCATGCCTAGTGTGTCTCACAATAATGGTGTTGTGGCAATGTTTGTTTACTACTTTGTGTTTCTTTAGGGGTAGCTTCAATCTAATTGTGGTTGGTGGTCATCGATGAAGGTATAGTTTAGTGTTGTTACCCACTACTCTAATTTCATATCCATTATCTGAAGTTTTTATTGATTTCTAAAGATTGATTTGTATTATTATACTACTAAAATTTGTTTATTGTTGGTTTTTTTCTTCTCACTGTTTGTTCAAAACTGGTAGCTGAAGCAAGAGCATCACTTGGAGGCATGATATGATAATTTGGATTAGTTTGATTGTTGAACATGCTATTTGGGTTCATTATTTCACACTTGGTTCTTGATGGGATTCTAATATGAAGTATAGAGATTTTATTATCATAGGTTTGTTTTCACCGATACATGTATCTATTGTGAGATGGATGAGACCTGAATCTGGGATTTTGGTATGTTTTATTCACTATGTTGTTTTGTGTTTCTTAAAATACCTTCATGTTTAATTTGGTATTTTAATTTTTTTCATCTAGTCATTTTATTATTTGGTTTGGATCTTGGATAATATGCGATTACCACTTAACAAAAAATTGGGTTTTAAAATTCCAAAAAATTCATTTGGAAGGAAAATGATTTTGGTCTGTGGAATGAATTTTAAGTTTCATTTATATTCCTGTAAGGATAAGGTTTCTAGAGTGGATTAATTATGGATATCCTTGGGTTGGATGGATTTAGTGACATTCCCTTTCCATGGTGTTATTATCAATCTATATTAGGCGGGAGGTGAGCTTATATATATCTAGTATGTATATGAAAGTTAATATAAAATGTTTTAAAAAGACATTGTGGTTTTAATCCATTAGAGTAGGAGGGATACTTGGAAGAAAATTGGAAGATCTATAACAAATAAGATATCTTATGCATGCATAGTTCAAACCACTTGAGAAAATTAAAAACAAACAAAGATGTTTGAGGGTGAGAAATGAATAACAAGGGTCACATACCTTGATTTTAATATATCACTAAAATTTCAAGAAAACAGAATTAGATAAATGTTAAACTAAGACAAATATATTGATATACATTTTAAAATTTAAATAATTTTCCAACAAAGAAACAATTTTAATTTTAATTTATTTTCATTTTTTTGAATGTAAAATTTAGTTAATGAAAATTAATGATTTTAATTTCTCTCCATCTAGTTTGGTGAAAATTTTGAAATAAAATAAAAGACATGTTTTGGAAATATGACAAAAATAACCCTTATTAAAAATATACTTTTCCAAAACTCAATTACTCAAAATAAAAAATATTATAATTTTATACTATATCATTGTTTTTAAATAAATGTATATATTTATTATAAATAAATAAATAAGTCTTAAAAAATATCTATATAATAATTATTAATTCCAAAAAAATATTAATTAAAAATAATTATTAATTTACAAGCTTCAACAATTCAAAATTCCCCCTTTTAAACTATTTAAATCAATTCACTCTAATTTACAATGAGAAAAATCCATTTTATTGTTAACATGAAATATAAAAGATCCTTTATTGAGATAATCACTAAAATCCCAAATATCAACCAAAATCTAAATCAATATAAAAATCCAATTTATTAACATTACAAACAATTTTTTTAACCTTAAAAATATTGTCTTAATAAATCATTAGGAGACATTTTATTAGTTTTTAAAAGTAATTTTAACAGCTAAAAATAATGTTACCCTTTATTTAAAATCGCTTTTTAAGAAAATTTTTACCCTTAAAACATTTGTTGAAAAATTAAACAGCAAATTCATTTTCAAACTACCTTAAAAAACTCACTCACTACTTTCAAAACCAATCCCATTCAATTTTGAACCAAAATTTCAAAATTTTCAAACCATGCATCACCCAAATAACATGAGCGTTATATAATCAGGACTGTTTTGAAAGAATGAAAATCTAACACAAAATCTAAGGATAATTTGTTACCATAATCGATTATGAAACATGAATGGAAGGTAGTTATGTTTTAAAATAGTATTAAGAAAACTAATTCAATAATCATCGAATGTAGTTGATAAAATGAATGTAGAATTATCAAGTTAGAGATAAAGAATAAAAATAAAAAGGATTATATTAGTCCAAAATCTAATAAGAAACATCTATAGCAAACATTTATTCAGTAATTCACTAGTATGAAAAACTTAGAAACTAAAAAACATGGCACATCATTTCAATCTGATTTTTTAAAAAAAATCAACTATCCCAATAAATAAATTAATTTATAAATATTTATTTAAAACCATCCCCAAAGGTTCAACACTCCATATTACCATGTAATATATTCACAAGATAGTAGTTAGTTTGAGTCTTTTATAAATTTCATAATTTTACTACTGTTCTGGGACTAACTTCACCCTTTAGAGGATATCAAATTCCGGGCACTATTTTTGGGGATGGTTACAAAGAATTCCTAGAATAATTATGACATTTTGACATTGTTTTGGTTTTTTATACCTTTTATTTATTCTATTAATGGGATTATTATGCCTTTTTCTCAATTCCAAGTTAATAAGAGTAATATACAATGAGAAGAAGTAACAAAATTAATGATTTTTTATCTTAAGAAAGAAATGACTGTGAGGAAATACAAGATCAAAGAAAAAATGGATAGAGATGAACACGATCCAAGTGTGAACCAAGTTATTCAGGGAATAGATATGAATTAGTGAAAAATTGTGGACTATTGAAGAGCAATGAATATGGGTCTATAAAAAATCATCCTCAAACATCTTATAACGACAAGAAAATATGGGTGTGTTTTGACTGTTAATAGTGGAATATCAAGGAAAATTTATCAAGTTCATGTTGCGATGGGAGTAGGTTGGTGTCAAGCTACAAGAAGTAGATATTTAGGTGCTAAAAAAATAAATCATCACATACCTTATATTTGTAGAGGATCAATCAATAAAGATAGTCGATGAAGAGTGAGAGTGGCGACAATAATCAGGTTCTGCGATAGTTTGAACGATACGAGAGAGGTGACTTTGTTAGGGTTCTTTTTATAAGAATAGATAAGACCTTTATCATCTCTTTCAAAAAAAAATTCATAAAGAGTACATTTATCAACACTAAAATAGTAGGCACTAATAAAACTAGTCTTTATGAGCGCTTCTGTAGTACTGATAAAGATACCTTTCTTTCAGTGCTAAAAAGTGATGATATAACAATTCTTTATCAGCACTAAAAAATGCTTATAAAGATCTAATTATAATAAGATTATAAATATAATTAAAAAATATAAATTTATATAATTAATATAATTTTTTTTTAAAATTCATATAATAATAAATAAATATAACTATATATAAATTTAAATATATATATTTAAAAATATTTGGATAAATTTATAAATATAATTATATATATAATTATAAATATAATAAATATATTTATTATTTAAATATATTTATTATAATTTTATAATTATTTAAATAAATAAATAAATATTATTATTATAATGATAAATAAATATATTAATAAATATTTTCATATAATTATATATATTTATATACTAATATATCTTTATGTAATTAAAAATACAAAAAATATATTAATTATAATTTTATAATTATTTAAATATATATATTTATTTAAAATTATAAATATAAATAAATATATTTAAAAAACCTTTCGATATAATTATTTATATTTATAAAATTATAAATATAAAAAATATATTGATTATTAAAATATATTTATTATAATTTTAAAATTATATATATATATATATAATTATTATTAGAATTATAAATAAATATATTTATAAGTATTTGTATATAATTATATATATATATATAACTATATATTTTTATGAAATTTTATATATCTATAAAATATAATAAATATATTTTTTTATTTAAATATATGTATTATATAAATTTATTTATATATATACACAAATATTTATAAATATATTTCTGTTTATTTATAATTATAATTATAAATTAATATACTTATAAATATTTATATATATTTATAAATATATTTAAAATATATTTATATAATTATATATAATTATATATTTATTAATTTATAAATATATATAATTATAAATTTAATTTATATATTAATTATTTAAAAATATTTATCATCATTTTATAAATATTTAAATAAATAAATATTTATTTAAAATTATATAAATACATTTTTAAGATCATTATATATATATATATCTTTTAATAATATATATATTAATATATCATATTTATATTAATTATATACATGCATTTTTTCATTAATGTAAACGAATAAACCTTATTTTTTCAATATAAATATGATAATTTTTATATATATTAAAAAAAATTATTAAAAGTTTTTATAATTGCTACAAATAGAGCTGATAAAGATCTACCTTCATCAACATTAAAAAAATCACTACAAATGGCGTACCTTTTATCAACAATTTTTTTAACACAAATAAATGTTACATTTGTTGGTGCTTTTAGTTTTTACCTATAAAGGTTTCCCTTTTATCAGCACTTTATGTTTAGAACTAATAAAAACCACTATTGGATAATGCAAAAATTGTGGTAGTATGGGAGAAACTAATCTCTGCCACCCCTTGCTCGGGACTACTAAGGAGTTGAAGCACCGATGACAACAAATTACGACGCGAGGTTCAACTAGTGGGAATCGAACCTGAGACCTCAAGGACCCTATCATTGATCATTAACATTGAGCCTCCCCCCTTCGGGGCTAATTATTTGGGTTCTTGTTAGAATTTATTTATAAAAATATTTCTCAAAATCATGAAACCATTTCACACTTTTGATCAAATCTTGGAATCTCTAAAAGCATGAAATTATTTCATGCTTTTGGCATTCACTTTGAACTAAAAGTGTAAAACTGTTTCACATTTAAGAATATATTATTATTTTTTGGTCATATATACACATATATAATTATATATTATTTAAAATAATGTAATTTTTGTAGGTTCCAAGCACAGTGGAAGCACATTAGTGGGTTTTCCCATCTTTAATTTTAGCATTAAACAGCATTCAATCCGAGATCCATCATGATAATAAAATGTTGGATCTTCAGAATCAAACGAAGAACAAAAATGAAGAGAAGGGTCCCAGAACCATCGAGAGGATCATCATATGTTGGTTATAATTAATTTAATTAATTTAAATGAATTACCTTGATGTAATTATTTAATCATTGATGTTTTGCGGTCATGTTTCGATGTAATTATTCGTTGCGCTGCAGAAGTCAAGTATAGACTTCCTCTAGTGGTGATCCACACGTGTACCACGTATCTCTGGATGTTACCAAAGGAATATCTGGGTGCTAGCCTGGAGAATCCTTTTCTTGTATTTTCTGCCTTAGATCACCTTGATCCAATGGAGGAGGATCTCTCTCAGTCTTGAGATCATTCTTAGAGGAATGAGTTCTTTCGACATTGAGAGAATTTTCCAGAATTGTTGCACACAACGATTCTCACTGGAAAAGTGTTGGGGTTGTGAGGATATTTATAATCGGGTTTGAGGTTATAGAGTTATGACAATAAATAAACGCATTACGCATTTTATTTATTTCATTAACTATTATTGAAAACCCCCATGTTGAATGATTAATTCCTTGACATGCACGCACGATGATTATAATAAATATCATTTAACAAAAGGATATTATTTCTTCAAAATTCGGACTAGAAAAACTACACGGCGTGTAATCATTAATACACAGTGTGTAGTCATTTTCCATGAAAACTAAATGGCGTGTACATTCAATGTACATGGAATGTTTATCTTTATTTCATTTTTCTTTATTTCCTCCACCACATTTATTAGACCATGAGTAATGGATTTTTATTTCTTAAAAAAATGTAATTGCATTACTCGCTAATAAGTATATATTATTTCTCTCACAATATATTCTCTCGAATTACTAATGTCGAAATAAATGCGATCATGCATACTTAAATAAATATTAAACCACAGTCAGGAATAATCTTTATTTAACTTGTTAAATTAATATTTAACTGAGATACATGGACACACTTAGTGTGCGACCCTCTTTGCCTCATTCTCAGTGGGATTAGGTGGAGCCTGCCTAAAGTCCAAGGTTAGTGTCTTGCAACACACCAAGGCACCCATAGAGAATAATTTAACGCCACAATGACGTCTCACCTCATATGAATTCTTACCGTGTAATATAATCCCTTTGTTATGATATCTCAAATCAAGCGGTTTTCATGTTAGTGCCATCAACCCATGTGCTCGATTATTCATTCTTTGAATTTCTGAAGTTGAACTCACCCATTCCATACCATGGACATGGATTTATTTAGGCTATATAAATTCCATCAAAGGGCCTAAGATATCTACTTCCATTATGCAGTAGAAGAGACAAATCCTTTCTTGCATTAACTATTAATGCAGTATTACTCATGACACACCCAACGTATCCTACCTCACTACTAACAATGTTTCGTCACCATTTTCATCAATACATCTAAGTTCTAAAGTTGTAATACCTATTATTAATAATCTTAAAGTCCAAGGACCAATACACACATCCGCATATAGGAACATCCAATGACACTATGAAATGTGGATTTCCTACTAGCGGGTCTTGTTCTCATAATATCTTCCTGGATATTACGAAGGGCGCACACCATGGGAAGGTGCCTCAATGTTTTATGAGTCCTCACCCCTAATGGCATGTATTATTTGTGTCCCTCAAATAACATCATCCGTCCATAGAATATATATTCAAGAATAATGTTATGACACTTTCGGGTTCTCATCCTAGCAAGGATCCGCTCTTACCCTTTAATGCAACAGATATCCTTGGGACATTATCACATTAATTGTCACACAGAAGAACAATCAAGATGTGATAAGGTGTTTATTTAATGAATAAAGTACAAAGTAGTTGGTTCTAGGACACAAAATCCAATAGACTCCCACTTGGACTAGAGCCAACGACCAAAAACTTTTAACCCGCTAGCTCTCAAATGATATTCATGCTTCTGCTGAGATAAGCCTTTAGTCATGGGGTCTTCCATGTTCTCTTCCATGGACACTCTGCTCACTGTAACTTCAACCCTTTGATAGAAATCCCTGAAGAGGTGAAAATTTCAGAGTATGTGCTTTGTCCATTGATGCGACCTTGGTTATTTGGAAAGATCCATCTCTTTAGTATTATCACAATACAACATGATAGGATCTTTACTGCTAGGCACTACATCAAGCTCCTGGACAAAGTTACGAATTCAGACGGATTCCTTGGCAGCATTAGAAGCCGATATATATTTGTACTCTGCTGTAGAATCAGAGACAACTAGTTTCTTTGAACTCTTCCAGCTAACAACTCCTCCAATGAGACAGAAAACATGTCCAAATTGCGACTTTAAATCATTCTGATCTGTCTGAAAACCAACATCAGCATACCCTCTGATGACATGCTCCTCGTCTCCTCCATACACTAGGAACATATCCTTAGTTCTTCTCAGGTACTTAAGGATAGTATTAACAGTAGTCCAATGTTGTTATCCTGGATCTGCTTGATATCTGCCTACCATGCTCAGGGCATAGGCAACATCAAGCTTGGTACATAACATGGCATACATGATGGATCCTATAACTGAAGCGTATGGTATCTTACTCATTCTATATTTCTCCTATTGTGTCCATGGAATCATTTTCTTATGATGATGTAGGCCATGTGACAATAGAACTAATCCCCTCTTGGATTATTCCATACTAAATCTCTTTAGAATCTGGTCAATGTATGTACCCTAACATAGACCAAGCATCCTCTTGGATCTATCACAAATGATGTTGATCCCTAGAATTTAGGCTGCTTCTACCAAGTACTTCATGGAGAAACACTTGTTTAACGAGTCCTTAAATGACTGTAAGATTGGTACATCGTTTCCAACAAGAAATATTTCATCAACATATACTATTAGGATAACGATCACATTCCCATTAAACTAATTATAAACACATGGCTCACATTCTCCCTTAATGAAACCAAATTCTTTTATGGCTGCATCAAATTGAATTTTTTGTGACCTGGATGCTTTCTTTAATCTATAAATGGATTTCTGCAACTTGCAAACCCGTTTGGCTTCACCTGGTGTCACAAACCCTTCTGGTTATGTCATATAGACATCTTACTAAAGGTTCCCATTAAGAAATGCTGTTTTGACATCAATTTTCCAAATCTCATAGTAATGGTAAGCGGCTATGGAATGTATGATTATTAGGGATTTAAACATGGAAACTAGTGAGAAGGTTTAATCATAGTAAAGTCCTTTACAATGTCTGAATCCTTTAGCCACTAGCCCTGCTTTATAGGTGCTAGATTGACCTTCCATGTCCAATTTTCTCTTGAAAACCCATTTGAATACAACAAGCTTTACATCAATTGGCTCATCAACCTTAACCCAGACATGGTTCTGATATAAGGAATCCATCTTAGAATTCATATCTTCTAGCCATCTTGCAGCTTATGAGCTTTCTACTGATTCCTTATAGGATAGAGGTTCATCAGTGTCCAATAATTATGAATCACCATCCTCAGTGACTAGGAAAAAAAATCTCTCTAGTTCCCTTTCCTCTCTTGAGCTCCTACGCAGTACCTGTGTTTCTGGAACCTCGTCCACAGGGACCTGTGGAACTTGTTCCTGTACAAAATCCTATGTATCTTGAGCATCAACTTCATCAAAGTCAAACTTTCTCCCATTATCCCTTTTGAGGATGTGTTCCATCTTAAGAAATATGACTTGTATGGTGACAAACACTTTCTTATCTTGAGGGTTATATAGGTAACATCCTTTTATTTCGTTGGGATATTCTATAAAGATACACTATAGACGCCGAAAAAGTACGTAACTCCCAGAGGAAGTTTCTAAATTACAAAGCGAAGTCATATTTGGAATCAAAGGCCTGATCCGGAGGCCTAGGAAGTGGTGCACAAAATTAAGGAGGACTTGCGCGAAATAATTATGGGAGCACAAAGAATTCCTTGGATTCGCGTAGTCGAGCCGATGGTGCGCACAATTTTGCGTTCCCTAGTTCTGCGCGGTGAAGCTTTGCGTGCCGACGGTTCTCGGTGCGGAAGATTTCATGCGCTGCCTGGATTTTTCACCGGCTGATGCCTATAAATAGAAGGCGACCCCTGATGGTTTGGGGGTTGCAGAATTTAGAACGGCTCCCATGAACGCAATTCAGACTCCCCCGCACGCAAGATGACTTCCAGGTAATTCCTCTTTTCGCGCAACCTTGCCCTGGGGTTCGCTATTGCGCGGAACTCCACTGGATTAAGTTATTTCTCTCACTCCTCCGGGTTCCTCCATTACTCACAATCTTTACCCCGTGCAAGCAATCCATTCCTGTGTGTGCAATCCCCATCCATTGTGTGAAATCACATCTCCGTGCAATCCTCTGGTCCTATTGCGCACCATCCCGGTGTTTTGCACGCAAACCTTCTTTTTGCGCGCAACACCCATGACCCCTTTACCTTGACGCCCCTTGGCTGCCTTTCCACACCGACACCTGATTTCTCCCCTGTCGGGCATGCGCACCATGCGTTGTTTTCCCGTACGTCTTTCCAGGCTCGTACGAAGTAACCTCAAGGTCCCTTGGGTGGTGTTTCCCGTTGCGTTTCTTTTCCTTATTCTTCTCCGCATAGGCACACTAACGGCTATTGCTTCTTCGCATAGCCACGCTAACGTGGACCCCTCAATGGTTCACCCTACGACCCCCCTTCATTACAGCCTTGTCGATGCCTTCCCTCCCACAAGGGGTAGAGGGTGTTGGGCATGTAAGCCCTAGGGGTGTGGAGCGAACCCACCTCATCCAAGCTGCAGGACATTAAACTGCTAAGCACCTCATCCTTAACACATGACGTTAAACTTTGGTCTGACCCCATGCTTCGCACGTAGGGTCCACCCCAGCTTGGACATTTTTTACGCCTCTCATCTCCACGGGAATGGATTCTTCCTCACATGGAATGAGATCCTCCTTGTCGGAGTGGCGTTTTTCCACGGGGGAAGGGCTGCCTCAGAGCGTAAGCCCCTAGACTCTCTTACGGAAGGTTACACCCATGCACATCTGTACTTCCCCCCTACCAAGGCCAGTGGAGTCCCTTTCCCACTGCGCTTTGTCGCACCGCGGACCTCCATCCTGGAGTAAGCCCTAGCACCCAGGGCCGCTAACCACGTGTAAGCCCCTGTTTCCTCTAAGGGCCACTAACTACACGTAAGCCCCTGTTTCCTCTTTGGTCCGCTCAACGTGTAAGCCCCTTTCCGCTTATCACGAACGCACCCTTTGCGAGGTGATCGTCTGGTCCCTGCTGCCTCTGGTTTCTCACACCGAGCATGACTCATGTGGGCTTAGAGCACGCATCGACCACGACATTCTCCTTTGGGACGCCTCAGTGCATAAGCCCCATACCAGCGAACTACGTGCACTTTGATCCGTGCTAACGCATGGTACGTAGGAAGCCTCCACGAGGTTCAAGCCCACCACCCGGTCATTCTGAATTCTTCACATCGGTTCGCCAACACCATGGGCCGCCTCAGAGCATAAGCCCCAAATACCCTTGTCTTTCATGACGTTAAACTGTATCTTGTACCGCATGACGTTAAACTGTATCTCGTCCTGCACGACGTTAAACTGTGTCTCGTCCCGCATGACGTTAAACTGTATCCCTCGTCCCGCATGACGTTAAACTGTATCTCGCCCTGCATGACGCTAAACTGTATCTCGTCCCACATGATGTTAAACTGTATGCCGTCCCGCATGACGTTAAACGGTATTCCCGAACTACGTGGACTTTGATCCGTGCTAAACCATGGTACGTAGGAAGCCTCCATGAGGTTCAAGCCCATAACTCCATCAACCATCCTGATCCTTACCCAGGCCGCCACATCCCGGTGAGATCATGCCACCCCATCCCACTCCATAGTATCCAGGAAGCCGCCCACGTGCTGGCCCCGACATCGGTGTTCCCCCTAGGGGGTTCTTCAATCTGATACACTCTCAGTGTTCCGATCAGTCCGATCTATCTCCGCAAGACGTTAAACTCGCGGCATACCCCGTGTTAAACATGCGAAGCTCAGGAAAACCTCAGATGGTACACAATTCCCCGCGTTCAATTTGGGATGCCTCGGGCTTCCGCACCCTCGAGAAGACCTGTGATAAGGGAAAAAATACAGACATGCCGATCCCCAGCGTCAAGACATGCCAACGACACCCCAACATGACCATTATCCTCACTGAAGGTTGCTGCCCCGACAAGACCCCTTGGAGCATATCGATGGAAGAAGCATAATTAACTGGCGTCCATGCAGATATGGCGCTGGGAACGAGCTTCAAAAATTTGTCTTAAATCTATGAGGGAGACTTGGACTAGGTGACGAGATCCGAGGAGGAATCCACGGAAGAAAGAACCGACATACCATCATCCCAATTTAGATCAAGGAGAAGACGTGCCTGGACAATGAACGGATGCCGCCCGCCTTTGGAAAGCGGGAATGTGGGGCAACAAGCCGCGCATCCTCCCATGTGTGACGGACATGCACGCGCGCCCCACTGTAAAAGCATCAGAAATAGAAAATGGTGAACCCGACGTGAAGCTCTTCTCCTCAATATGGGGACATGTAGCGTTCAGGGTGTCAGAATATTAGCATGTCACCAGGTTCGGGTACCTATTACCGGGACGTGAAACCCACCAGGGGTTGAGGTAGTCAGGATGTTGAGCACTCCGTTCTGCAACGTCATCAGCGTGGATCACTCTCACTGGCCACGGAAGACAGAATGATTCTGGGCTATTGGTTGTCGATTTATTTTCCTGTTAGTATGAATGGTTTCATCTCCCCACTTCCAGGAATTAGATCACTGCATCTGGAGCTCGATCTCCACCTGCCCACCGACGCAGGGGCAGGGGCAGTGCTGACGTGGCTACCCCGCGCGGTCCCGCCTTTTCCACAGTCACTCCGGCTCTGATTGCTACGACTGCTGGGTGCTCATGCCCCCTCCCCCTGTCAGAAATCATCCAGCGAAGGGTGATCAAAGACCTGGTTCATAGGTATGATGAGTAAGGGATCATCCCCAACAGGGGCATGGCCCGTTTGGATCTAGAGGCGGCTGCGCCTCACCATCGTCGCCGCCCCCGAGGGCCACGCAGGGAGCCGCCGCTCCCCACTCCGACATTCAACTAATTCGGGAGCCTATCCCCGGAGCGCCTTGACACATACCTCCCCTATTCCAATGAGGTGGGGGATGTCTGGGTTCGACCGATCGGAGACCCGTCCTAGGGGTTAATGGAAAGAGCCCTTTCCAGGCTATGTCGGCGCTGCCACCCAGCTCCCTGGGCCAAGGAACATGCAATCGTCGTGCCCGCACCACCGGATACAACCCATCCGACCCGACGCCAGCGTCGGGCACGAGCGGAAGAGGAAGCCCATCCTGGGGCACCAATGTCAGCAACCACTGTGGCCTGAGCTGCTGCTGACTCCTATTACCAGACCCCCGCACACGTTGAGCAGGGGAAGTCACATGCCCGACTGGGATCAAGGCCCCGACCGCCATGCAGGTAGGTTTGGTCGACTCTCCCGGTCGCGGTCACAGGCAATGGCCACCGCGGACCAATCCGAAGTAGTGCCACCCACCATGAAGTCTCATTCCGCGCCATTGATCAGGAAAGCCGAAGGCTTCGCCGCGACAGCTATGCTCCGGGTATGACTCTTCCAACTGGGTATGAGGTCAATCCCCCTACCGCTGGCTGTGAGTATGGAGCCGTTGGGTATCCGGTCCCTCACCCACATGGAGGTCCTCCCCATGTCCCTTTCGACATCTGTCCTGGTGCCCCTCGCACCCTGGCCTTCAGTCCCCTCTGCCCCAACACTATTGCAGCCAGGGGACTCCTTGACGGAAATCATCCTTACCATGAGGAGCCCCCCCCAGGGGCAGGAAGGCAGGATGTCGTCACCGTAAGAAGAATATCAGGGGAGTCCGGATGGAAATTAGACCAGTTCGTTTCTCGGACTCTGATGTAGAGTACGACTCGACGATGGAACCTTCCCCCCAACCCTTTGAGTCAAGGGAAGGGATGGGGATGCGGCACGTCAGTCTCGTACTCCCTGAATGTGAGATCCGTATGATTCCCTCCTCCCTCCGAAGGTATATCCAGGAGGACAAGGACTTGGCGTACCCCTAGGGATCGAACCCGCAGTTATCACTAGCCTCCCTGGAAGCACCTTCCACCTCAGTCAGGGATGGTGGGGAACTTTTCTGGGGACCGAAGGAAGAGTCGCGACGCGACACACCCTCGACGAGCATCGATAATGTGATAGGAGGCCTGTTTTCTAGCCCATCCTTTCGTGACGTGGAAACTAGGGCACTGAAACCCTTGGAGGACGACTCAGGGATCGGCGGCCAATCGGCATGTTCGCCGTATTCCCCGCCGGCCAGCTCACCTACCCGGCAGCCTGCCTCGGCGCCGTTGCCAGCCCCTCAAACATTATCAGTTGATGAGAAGGGGAAGAAAGGGAAGGATCCCGAACCAGAGTCATGGAGCTTCTGGACCGTCCTCGCAGCGGGCCACTTCCCCGAGAAGTTTTGGCCGGTTGCAGGATCGGATTTTGATATGCCAGAGTCACTCACCCCGGGAGAGTTTGAATTTTTCCACGAGACTCTTTGGGTGGCTCACTCCCGTCTTCTCCATCAGCTAGCACCTTATCCTAGGAGTCAAGTACATCTCAAGGATATCGGTGAGCAGTGTCATTGGGTTGACCTGGCTGCGCTCCCCGATGTTCGGCACCCTGAGTCACTTGACCACCACAGGGCCCTCCAGCAACATTGCGTCTAGAGTTTTCAAGTACTACGCAAGGTTATCGAGATATCCACCCCCCACGCGCACGTCCGTGGATGGGGACAGTACGCTGCCCTTCTTTCTTGTGTGATCCGCCGACAGCCCGACTCACTGGGCGGCCCTGAGGGAATGTCGCCAAGGGCAGTGGCTGTCAACATAGCTCACTGTTCAGATGAGGGAAACGGTGTGGAGCTCCTCAATGAGGACTCACCCCCTGAGGACAAGCCGTTACTGGACCCATCTGGGAGGATGACTCTCCAACAGAGGAGCCTCCTAGGTCTCCCTACACCCACTGAATCCTTAACACTAATCCAAAACATCGGCAAGGGTAAAGAGCACGTCGGGTCTGTCAAGCATACGGACCCATCTGCCTCGGTACAGAAGGTAGAAGAAGACACCGAGAAGGACATGCTACGCCAACAGCTTTCTAAGCAAAAGAGGCTGGTTGATGAGCTCTTGGCCGAACGCATTGCAGAGAGGCGGCCTAACTATGGTAACCCTAGGCCAGGACAGTAGGGGCAGGAGCACCTACCCCTTTAAAAGATTCCCCCGGGAAACTGCGACTATGTTGCTTTCGCCGACAGGGGAGAGGCTGGAGCCCATGGCAAGAGGGCGCGGTATGTTTTGCCGAACCCTACCGAGCGGCGGGATCACCTGGGGGATCCTGCTCGGTTTCCTCCCGCTGCCCCGAGAGTCGCTCCGCCAGTCGCTGAGCTTGACTACCGGATTGAAGAGCCCAAAAAGGCGCTTGTGGTTAGAGATCCCCGTCAGGACAAGAATCCACGTCCGGAGGATCTAATGGAGGCGCTCATCGCACGATTAGAGGCCTTCGAAACTTGGAAGGTGGAAATCCCACCGGACGGCAAGCCATACCCAGCGTGGGTGGATGACATGCCGGCCCCGCCGGGATTTGGGAACCCCAATTTCTCCCCCTTTAATGGGACTGGGGACCCTCCACAACACCTGGACCACTTCAACTCAAGGTGCGGGCCTATGTTAGGGACTCCGGCGCAGCAGGAGGCTGCCAAGCTCCGTTGCTTCATTTAGACACTGGAAGGACCAACATTCGTCTGGTACAACCAGCTCCCCATCAGATCTGTGACTAGCTGGGAGGACCTTTGCTGACAATTACTCTACCAGTTCAGTTCCACAACCTAGAAGATGAACATCGCATACCTCTTCATGTGAAAACAAAGGCCTGATGAGTGAGTTATGGACTTCGTCGCCCGGTGGAAGGGGCTCACGTACTTCCTTGATATGCCAGTGACTCATGAGAAATTACTGACAATGTGCGTAGGGAATGTCAAGGAAGAGGTGGTTCCTTCTCTGATCACTCAGAATTACTCCGGAGGGTTTCGGGACTTCTCGGACAAGGCTCAACGCCTCGAAGAAGCCCTTCAATAGGCCAGTCAGGCATGCCCGCTTCCTCTTGTAATCCCTACAAGGAGAGCTTCCAGAGCTGTGCCTGCTGCTGTGGCCTAGATAGAGGCCCCCAGAAAGCTAGATTTTCTACCAGTAAGACCAGCTCAGCATCCTCATAGAGGTCCACTCCCACGGGCACAGCCTCCGACCCAGTAGAGACCGCCACAAAATCAGCGGGCACCTCAGCATAACGCACCGCCACCACTGAGGCGAGATAATCAGGATCCACCTCCTCGGCATGCTCCTCCAGCCCATGGTCATGGTCAGCCTCCAAGAGCCCCCTTTCCAGATAGAAGGAATCAGACTTACTTGTTTGATGAGGCCCAGGTCCTCGGTTATTTTTGTAGCGACTTGGAGCAGAGGATCGTGCGGCTGCCTGAGTGCCGGAAGCCAGAAGAGGCGCGTCTCACTGATCACCCTAACTACTGCCTTTATCACCGGACCCTGGGGCACACCATCTAGCGATGCTATGTGTTCAAGGACTAGCTCCAAGACCATATTGACAACAACATAGTCGGGTTGGGCTTAGCCCCTGCACAAGTGGCAGGTGTCTTCGTGAGATTAGATGGCAGAAGCGGCAACGAGGATGAGTTGAAGCAGGTTTTCGATTATGGGTCCCAGAATTATAATGACTGGATGGCCCACAGGATGGTCTCCCATGCCCATGGCATCATCCGTGCCCACCTGAGTCAGCCAGAGCCCTCAGAATCTGCGAGCACCACTTTGGCATCGTCGTCCCAGCCTACCAGAAGAGAAAGCAGTGGTGAAAGAAGAGAGAACGCGCCCTGCCAATGCCGTCATCATCCCAAAACTTGGAAATTTTATGCCCCCAGATATGGGGATCCCTCTGAGACTTCGTCCGGTAGTCAATGAATCCTCGAGTGAAAGCCTAGGGCACGCTTCGGTTAACACTATAGAGTTGGTAAATCCCTTTTTGACTCCCGATGATGAGGAAAACCAGGTGGACCTTCCCAATGTCCCCAGTAGTCGCCAACGTCGGCAGAGCCGTGGCTACGTGAATTGCCGGGGCACGACAGTCATCACCTCCAGTTAGGTCGTGCACACTACTGAGACCAGGCAGTAGGCCTGATATAGAGATCAGCACACGAGGCCCCCTCACCTGGTGTCGACAGGTTCGCCTCCACCACTGTTTGTGTTGCTAGATCAGGCGGGACCACCTTGACCATGCCACGACCAGCCCTACCCTGCCACCGGACAACTACAGCCTTCCGGTCCTAGCACGGTAGCCACCTCCCGGGATTCGACTACTGAACAGAAAGACGTGCCTAGTACCAGTCACTCACCAGTTCCACCGGTAGGGCCGGTCATGCCTCCAGTCGCAGAGCAGAAGCTCGCATTTGGCTCGAAGGTATGATGTTCTAAATCACCTGGACGACATTACGGCAAGTCTTTCTATCCTTTAGGCCCTTCGTCTATCGTCTGAAATGCATGAGGTGCTCTCCGGAGCTCTAAGGAGCCCCCTTAAGTTTGAGATGGAGGTGGCGGCCGCAGAAACCTCCCACACCGAGGAGATTGAGGAAGGTGAATGTCAGGCAGTTATCTCATTTTCTGGTGAAGATGAAGACCTTACCATATAGGGGCACATTCTCCCACTATACATCACTGGCCAGTTCAATGGCGTGGAATTACACCGCTGTCTTATTGACACCGGTTCCGGGATTAAACTAATCCCAACATGGACACTGCGGAAATTGGGGTTGTCTGAGGATGATTTAACTCCCTCCGACCTAAGGATCCAGGGGTATGACAGGACCGAGCAAAATCCACTTGGAAAGATTCACTTGAAGACCCAGTTCGGCGGCTTAATTGCCAACACCAAATTCATGGTTGTCTCTTAGGACACCGCCTACAACGCGTTGATGGGTAGGTCGTGGCTCCACCTTCACGCAGCAGTCCACTCATCGTATCACCAGTGCCTCAAATACTCCCTTAAGGGTTGAGTGGGCGTGATCCAAGGAGATGCGTCTCCTTTTTCCTCTTGTGAAGCCCGTTATCTGGACACTGACTATTAAAAGAGCAAGGACAAGCAAATCTGGGAAGGTGAGGTTGAGCCCGCCACTATCACGAGTGATCCCTGGGCAGGTTTGGATGATGCATATGTCTTCCCAATCCATCAGTTGGAGGAAACGACCCCCAATATGGGGCAATTCTTCGTTGTTTCGAGTACCAGAGGAAGGCATATTTATGGGTCTAAGCGACAGCGGTAAATCACCTCGTACTCTTTACACAAACCATACTCAAGTGATCCCCGAGCCCCTTACCCCTGTGCGATATTGGGACGTTAGACTCATGGAAACGGAAATACGTCATATGTGTCTATTTCGCCGGTCCAGAATCAACCGACCCCAGCCAATGTGCCACTACTTCTTTGATGTCATAAAGCATGGCCCCTTGGGATGAAGGCCAGATGGGATTGGATCAACCACCTTTGTCACCATGGTCTCCGCAGTGCATGAGTCTCCGGACGTGATGACCTATGCCGCCCAAGCCGGCACCAGCTTCCCATCAGGGTTTGGCATCCCTGAAACGGCTCCCCCTGTGGATGATCCCTCTACAAGTAGAGAGGAGTACATGGAAGATTCTCCTCCTGCCTTTGAGGAGGGCGTCCGCACTACGATCGATGAGTTAGTACAGGTGAACCTCAGTAGTGAGGCGGACCCGGGACCCACATTGGTCAGCGCCGCTATGCCCCCCGAGGAACGAAAACAGTATGTAGACTTCCTCAGACATCACCGTGATGTGTTCTACTGGAGTTATGATGAGATTCCAGGGCTAGATCCCTAGGTAGCCGTCCACCGCCTTGGCCTTCCATCAAACCATCGCGGGTTCAAGCAGCCTCCCCGGAAGATGCACCCCTCTCACGGTGCCATGGTTGAGGCCGAAGTTGATAAGCTCATCAAATCCAACTTTGTCAAGGAAGTCCAGTACCCCAGGTGGCTAGCCAACATTGTGCCAGTCAGGAAGAAGAATGGGCAGATCAGGGTCTGTATCGACTTCCGCAATCTGAATCTCCACTATCTAAAGGATGATTTTCCCCTTCCCGTGACAGAGTTGTTGATCGATGCCACGACCGGGTTCCAAGCCCTCTCCTTCATGTATGGGTACTCCGGGTACAACTAGATCCAGATGGACCCTGAGGATGAAGAGTTCACTGCCTTCAGGGCCCCTAGGGTACTTTCTGCAACCAGGTTATGCCCTTCGTCCTGAAGAATGCGGGTTCCACCTATCAATGGACTATGAATCACATATTAAAGCCGATTCTCAGGATGCTGGTGGGATGCTACGTGGACGATCTGGTGGTTAAATCTTGTCATCTCCAGGACCATCTCAAAGACCTTGAGAAAGTGTTCGACTTCCTCTTTTCTCGCCACTTAAAGATGAACCCGTTGAAGTGTGCCTTTAGGGTCACCTCCGGAAAGTTTCTAGGCTTCGTTGTTAGGTACCAAGGCATCAAGATCGACCCGGAGAAAATCAAGGCAATCAGTCAGATGCCTCCCCCGAATAATATTCGAGAGATGGGAGGTCTTCAAGGCCACTTAGCCTATATATGCCGATTCCTTGCGAATCTGGCCGACAAGTGTAAGCCCTTTTCTCAGTTCATGAAGAAAGGCACCGCCTATGAATGAGTCAAAGAGTGTCAGATCGCTTTTGAGGAAATAAAGAAGTATCTGCTCCAACCTCCGGTCTTGATGCCACCCGTTTCTAGAAAGCCGCTGGTCCTTTACGTGACCGCCCTGAAGCCATCCCTTGGTGCACTTCTCGCCTAGAAGAACAACGAGGGAACAGAGAATAGCCTCTACTACCTCAGCCGCATGCTCCTTGATACAAAAATTAGATATTCTCTCATCGAGAAGAGTTGGATGGAACTCGTATTTGCCATGCAGAAATTACGAAACTACTTGCAGCACCATGAGGTACAGCTGGTCTCTCGGGTAGACCCGTTGAAATACATCCTGAGCCGACCTATGTTGACCGGCCGATTGGCACGCTGGGTGGTGATCCCCCAGCAGTTCGGCATCAGGTTAGTACCTCAGAAGGCTGTCAAATGACAGGAGTTGGAAGACTTCTTAGCTGCCCACCCAACCTCCACGGACCAGGCACTGGATTTAGGCTTTCTTGATGAGCCAATCCTCTCAGTCGATCGCGCCGTCCCCTGCTGATAGATGCACTTTGACGGTGCCTCCCGGAGCCCCACCAGTAGGAGGCTCAATGATCCTAGGCTCAACAGAGTGGGACTGGGTGTCGTCTTCATCACCCCAGAGCATGTCGTTCTTCCATATTCATTCCTGTTGTCTGAAGGCTGCACCAACAATGAGGCAGAGTATCATGCCCTCATCACTGGCCTCAAGTTGGCTCTCGAGATTTATGTACGCCATCTGTATGTAAAAGGGGACTCCGAGCTAGTCATCAAGCAGGTCAATGGTGACTATGCTGTCAGGAATCCAGAACTTGTGCCATTGATGGAGTGCACCCTTCGTCTAATGGCTAAGTTCCCCTCCTAGCCAGAGGTCGTTCACATTCCCCGGTCGCAGAACAGTCGAGCAGATGCTTTGGCCAGCCTGGCCGCATCACTTGCAGAGCCCGAGTAGGATAACCTAATTATCCATGTGGCTCACCGGAGAGTCATTGCTCCTATTATTCCAGAGGGAGATCGTGGCCCGCGAGTTAACCATCTCACCATTGGTGCCTCTATGTCAGGATCCCTGGGGGATTTAGGTGTGGTAATCGAGACAGTTTCTGACCGGAGGATGCCCTTGGTTGAATATCTATAGTCCGACAATCTTCCGTCGGACCGAGCCGAGCGCGAGCAAATCTGATACCGTGTGCTGCAGTTCACCCTTCAGAGCGGTCCCGGTCTTGAGCAGCTCCTTTACAGGCGCGAATTTGATGGTGTTCTCCTCCGTTGACATCAAGGAGTTGAGATCCCACGGGTCATGCAAGAAGTGCACGCTGGTTCCTGTGGCGCCCACCAGGCGAGGTCGAATTTGTCCCACCAGATTTGGAGGTAGGGATACTTATTTCCCTCCATGATCTACGACTGCATCGAGTATGCCAAGAGGTTTCACGCGTGCCAAGTTCATTCTAACTTTGTGCATCGGCCACCAGAGCCTCTCTATACTACCAAATATTCTTTTCCATTTACAGTCTGGGGGTTGGATGTTGTAGGACCTTACCCATCGGCGATGGCCCGCCAGTGCCGGTTCATCTTGACCGCTACATATTTCTTCTCCATGTGGGCAAAGGCAATCCCGCTCAAGGAAGTCAAAGCCTGTTCTATTGCTGACTTCATGAGCTCCAATATCATCTATCGATTTGGAGTACCTCACGCTATCCTCACAGATAACGGAACCAACTTCCGAGCAACCGAGCTGAAGAAATTGTACTCCAAGTACAACATTCGCTCTAACCACACCTACCGCTATCATGCGCAGGCGAATGGACAGATCGAGGCATTTAACAAAACCCTCTCTAACATTCTGCAAAATATGGTTGGTCAAAACAGGAAAAGTTGGCCAGACAAGCTCCCCAATTCCCTTTGGGCTTATAGGAAGACGACTCGTAACTCCACCGAGGTGACTCCGTATTCCCTAGTGTATGGAGCCGAGGCCGTCTTGCCCATCGAGATCCAGTTTCCCACATTGTGCATGGCAGTCTACGACTAGAAAGCACCAGATAGAGTTTCTGAAATCCGTCTAGATGAATTGGAAGCACTGAACGAAAGTAGGCTTCACGCGTTACATAACTTGGAAAGGCATCCGAGCAGCATGGCTTGAGCTTTCAATAATAAGTTTCACCTCTGATCCTTCCTGCAAGGTGACATGGTGCTGGCTCTCACAGCGCCGATGATTCCCGGTAGGAAACCACCCAAGTTGGATCCCAAATGGGAGGGGCCTTTTGTTGTCCATAAGGTCTATCCCAATGGCGCATATTCCCTGGTAACTATGGATTGTGTTCGTATAAATCCTCCCACCAATGCCAGGTTCCTCAAGCTGTACTTTGCCTAGGTATTCATGGTCCTACATGACCTTAAACTGTACAGTCCTACACGACCCTAAACTGCACCTTGGTCCAAGTTCTAAGACCTTAAACTAAGATCCTTACATGGTCCTGCATGAACTTAAACTATACGGTCCTGCACGACCCTAAACTGCACCTTGGTCCGAGTTCTAAGACCTTAAACTAAGATCCTTACATGGTCCTACATGACCTTAAACTGTACGGTCCCGCACGACCCTAAACTGCACCTTTGTCTGAGTTCTAAGACCTTAAACTAATATCCTTACGTGGTCTTGCATGACCTTAAACTGTACGGTCCCACACGACCCTAAACTGGACCTTGGTCTGAGTTCTAAGACCTTAAACTAAGATCCTTACATGGTTATGCATGACCTTAAACTGTACGGTCCTGTACGACCCTAAACTGCACCTTGGTCCAAGTTCTAAGACCTTAAACTAAGATCCTTACATGGTCCTGCATGACCTTAAACTGTACGGTCCTGCACGACCCTAAACTGCACCTTGGTCCGAGTTCTAAGACCTTAAACTAAGATCCTTACATGGTCCTGCATGACCTTAAAATACATTTTTCCCTACATCTGGGCCCCCAATGGTCCGATTTCTAAGACCTAAAACTAAGATCCTTTCCCCGTCCCACACGACGTTAAACTGTATTCCGTCCCACATGACGTTAAACTGTATTTCGTCCTACATGACGTTAAACTGCATTTCAAGAACTACGTGTGGCTTGATTCTCATATTTATGGGATATGTAGGACCGCCTGAACACATAGATTTTAGGTCCAGCCCCATCTCTTAGGAGATCCCACGATCTCCCGGTTGCCTCGGTCTTTTGACCTGCCCTTCCCTCGGGAATCTTCCATCTTTTGGGTTCTATCAGACTGAACCCTTCGACCCTTTCCAGTGGTCTTCTAATGTGTTCGGAGTGCTCTGGTCTTGGAACTGGAGTGTCAGATTCGACTTAGGAAACTCTTCATCCCCTTGTCAAGATTCGTGTTCCCCTTTATTTGGGCCCCACCCTCTTTCACACCCAGAGGGACCCCCAAGAACGGTCTAGATACAATGCCTAAGGGATCTCCTACCGTCACAGGCCAACTCCCCTGAGGGTTTCGGGAAACAAATTAATACAAATCGCATGTTACGAATGTGGTCAGCGGTTGATGCTCATTTGTTTGCCCCTACCTCTAGGCTAACGTGGCAGGATGTTGTGTTGTGAACATGGTCAGAAGTAATCCTCAGTCATCACGCCGGCTTCTTTGGGCCCTGAATGTTGGTGGCATGATTCACACTATGTTCCACCCCGCCGTGTCAAGGTGGAATCTCGATACTCCTTGTACTAACCCTCAGTACACCCCCACACGTCAGATGGACCAAGCTGCGTAACAGTGTCTCTCGGGGCTCCCGCTATCTGAGCGCTTGAGTATGTGCTTGGTTTTCTTATTTACAGGTTGCATGTAGCTTGACCCTCATTCCCATGGGGAACGAGGAGTCGCCCAGACATTGGGTTTTGGGCCCAGCGTAGCTGGGAGCTAGCATCTCCTCCCCCTGATTGTTGAACCCTCGTAGGCCCCTTTGGCCCGAGGCTCCTCTCTCAGAATCATGCGTGGTGATGGTATGGGATTATGTCCTCATTCACATCAAGTATGCTTTATCACATCGTACATGTTTCCCAGGTCCAAGCCATACGACCTTAAACCGTGCTGCCTGGTCCAAGCCATACGACCTTAAACTGTGCTTCCTGGTCCAAGCCATACGACCTTAAACTGTGGTCCCTGGTCCAAGCCATACGACCTTAAACTGTGCTCCCTGGTCTAAGCCATACGAACCTAAATTGTGCTGCCTGGACCAAGCCATATGACCTTAAACTGTGCTGCCAGGTCCAACCACATGACCAAAAACTGTGATGATATCGTCCCGGCTGCACTCCGTTAAGGCGCTACCTCCCAAGAACTACGTATGGCCTGATTCTCATCATTATGAGATACATAAGAGAGCCTAGGAACTTCCCCATAGGCCCAACCTCACTTTTCATGTTCGGTCACTCGGCCTAAATGCGTCCCTAGGAGAACATAGTAAGCAGGGCTTTTCCCCATTCACGTTGGGTTTTGCAACCGATTTACCGTGTGTCTCCCTTTCCCCTTATTCTTTGGTCCGAGTTCTAAGACCGTAAACTAAGACCCTTGGCTTTTCACGACTCGGTCTCTCTTGTGGGATTGTATGGTGCGGTGCGGGATTATGTCCTCCTTCACGTAAGGTTACTCATTGTACCATGCCTATCCCCAAATGAGATGTGTTCCCCGTCCCACATGATGTTAACCTGTATTTTGTCCTAAATGATGTTAAACTACAATTAAAGAACTACGTGTGGCTTGATTCTCATCCTGATTAGATGCTTAGGAATTCCCAGACATTTCATCTTGGGTCCAGCCCTAGGGATTACCAAATCCCGTCCCTCCTTATTGTCGTCACCTCAGCCTGACATCTTGGGAAGTGGTGTAATCATGACATCTACCCCGAATAAGTTCGAGATTCCCCATAGTAATAATGGGAAGCAGCAGTTCTCTCGCCAGAGAGGTCCTGTCTGAAAATTGGGACGATCCGTGATCTGGTTGGTACGTCCGCCTAATGCGCCTCTGCCACGGTGGCACAGTTTCGAGAGTGTTGGAATCTGTTCAAACAAACCACCACTCCACTTTCCACGCTTTTCATTCCCCTTTATTCAGATCCTCATTCTCTTTCATGTTCGATGGGACCCCCTAACAATATGGATGATAGACCTATGGTCCGCCTACTGTCCTAGGCCAACGTTCTGGAGGACTGGTCATGTTTGACGGGACCCCCTAACAGTATGGATGATAGACTATAGTCTGCATGCTGCCATAATATGGATGATAGACCTTTGGTCCGCCTATTGTAGCAGTATGGATGATAGACCTATAGTCTGCTTGTTGTCCTGGGCCAACGTTCCGAAAGACTGGCCAGTGATATTTGAGTTAGGCCCCATGTTGCAAACATGGTTAGCGGTCATCCCTCATTTATTTCTCCCATTCTAGGCCAACACGATATGTATGCTGCGTTTCCGCCATGGTTAACAGTCATCCTCCATCGTCGCACCCCGGAGTGTTCCGAATTCGGGTAGCGTGATTCACCTTTCCTTTCCTTCTCCCTATGTTCAGATGGATTTCAATGCCCCCGAAATTGCCCCGCTCGTGTGTCAGAGCGCATTGAGAAGGTGATATATCAATCGTTCTAAGGTCTTCTCCTCAGAAATCTAGGCCCAATTTCGGATACCTGAATCTTGGTTAATGCCCCACAGTTGGAAGAAATGATAACACGAGTATCCTTTACTTCTCACGTTGGGTGTGGCCCACAAGAACTTAGGGATGAGTTGTTATTCATTTCAGAATTATGGTTGAGCATATTAAACCAAGGGTACAAATGAATGGATTTGTCCATGTGTTGGATTGAGATGATGAGCAGTACAAGCAGGAAGTTCATGAGATGGCCAAAACAAAGCCCCTAAGGGTCGGCGTGCTGGATCGATCCTTCCAATGCTGCTACCCTTTGGCCGGTAGCCTCTAGGACCACTTCTCGCTCCTTACAGTCTCTCTCCTCATCAGCCACCGCAGAGCGTAGCTTGCCAACCCTAGCTTGTGCCTGTGCCCGCTCAGTTTGAAGTACGACCATCTGTTGACTCGCCTCCATCAGTTGTTCCTGCGCATCATCCTGCTGGGCCGCCAGTTGTTCCACGAGCTCAGAGCACGTCGCAAGGAAGGCCTCTTTCTCTGCCGCCTACCCTTCGTGGTTCCAGACCTCCCGCTCCGCCCTCAACAATGATCGGGTGTCCGCCGATCTTTCCCAACACTGGGAAACATCGGTGCACCGACTTCTCTCGTGTATCTTCTCGACCATGTAATCACGGACCGTCAGATGAAGGTGCTGAGCGTCAGCCACTCTGGCACATAGGAAGCTCAGCCAGGTCTGGAGTGATCCCATCCGCCTCAACCAATCTATCTGGGGCTGTCCGAGAAAGCGCTGGATACACTTCCACCCTTTGCGCCGTGTCATTCGGCTCTCCTCAGATGCTTCTGAGTCTGTGTCATCTATCTCCTCAGGGTCAGTGGGCCAGTACACAGGAAAGGCAGCCAGCAGGTCGGCGGTAGGATCTGCCTCAGGGATGTCTTCATGAGGAATAGGATCCTCGACGTCTGGGTGATCTTCCTCTCTCGCCCCGACAGCGATGGTGCCTCCGTCAGCCTCCGGCCTCGCCTCACAAATAGTGCCGCTAATGCTCGCTGCCCCCTGCTCACCGATTTCCAGGGCTGATTCAGTGCAGGAAGCATATTCTGAACGAGGTGGTATGTCCTCCACTGGTCCGCTCACGGATGGCCCAGGCTCCGCAGCCTGACGAGCCTCCAACATTGAGATCACTGTGCAAGGCGTATGCTAATTAGTTGGGATCTTTTGATAACAAGTGCCAGTAGTGAAGCACAAGACTCACAGAAATCCAGAGCGTCGGCCTCCAGTGTTTCGGCCGCTGCAGGAGCCGCCGTGATGGGATACCCCTCTGCGCCTGTCAATTCAATGATGGGTGTCAGATCCCCATCCTGTCCCATCAGTTCCCTTCATCCCTCCTCTAGTGGGGATGCTTGACCAACGCTTAAGCACTCCTGAGTGAGGTAGAGAGAGGGATTGGAAATTGAAAAAGAGAATGGATGAAAAAGGGAAATGAATGAGGATAGAGACAAACCTCAAGTATCTTGGTTATGTCGAGATCAGAGCCGACAATCTTGACACTCTCTCAGAGACTCCCTCGGTAGGTCACCTCCTGCAACCCCTCACCTTCGGGTTCTCCTTCTTCTTCATCTTCCCTTTCACCTTCGTCTTCTCCGGTCTCCTCCCCCTCTGACTCCTCATCACTGTCGCCTTCTCCCGGCGGCATCACTTCCGGATCATGCTCCTGGACGAGCATCAATTTCACTAGGAAAGGTGGCTCCGTACGCCGACCCCTTTGGTGAGAATATGTTTCCATGGACATCAGATAAGAATGCCACCGATTGAAGTTTACCAGGTCGGTAACTCGAACGAGCCCGACCTCTGGCAGCTGGATCCCGTTTTGCATGATCTATTACCAGACGGCTTCAGCGCTCAGTGATTGCCACAGGGTCATCCAGGCCGACCGCAGTGCCGGGAAAATTGCATCTTGGGAAGGTTCTAGTAGGTATCTTATATGCTTCCCAGGTAGTTCAATGTCCGCCTCATGTGACCCCCCCATGGGCAACGAGGTTGCGGCAGAACCGTGTGATGTGCCCACCGCTGATGTCCCAGCCTGCGCATGCCTCACTACCAGACGCGCCCCTGGTTCCCCCATTCTCGCGACACCTTGCCTCCTCACCCGTCGCCCGGTTTCCACACCTGTAGCCTCGAGTTTCCGTACTCTCTTACATAAATCCCCTCAGGGTATGCAATGGTCTAGTGCTCAGAATAATCAGTTGCTAGTCCAGCGTCGACCCCGGTGGGAGGAAGAGTGATGACGTTGCCAGAGCCGAAAGTGGTAAACATCAACCACATCTGGCGAAAAACGTAGGGATTCTTCTCTTTCCAGATGGCAGTGAATACCTTCTACGACATTCGTTGGAGGCACCCGAATTGCCTGGCGAATCAGGATGGCACGTAAGTCTCGCAGATCACCTTCCCGTCAATTCGATCCATGAGCACCTCACCCCGAATGCTCTGGAAATACTCCCGCTGCTCCAGTGGGCCTCACCCATTGTCCACCATCTAGCCGACTAGGATGGGGAATGGGCTGAAGTTGAAGTTGGTGTGGTTACCAATGCGGATTCTCATGCCCTCCTCATTGAGCGTCATCGGCGCAACCCCGACGATGTTCAACAAGGATGGTCGCAGGCCATTTCCCAGAGGACGAATGGCGTTAGGGAAACTGTACCCGCCGAGGTGATCCGCCACCCAGCCGTGGAAGATCTGGAAGGGGCCACATACTCTCCGAGGCGACCCCCCTCGTGAGATGTGTCCCAGGATGGCATACAACTTGGCCAGTACGGGGACGCCCAAGTTGAACTGTTTGTTGGAGGCCATGGTGCCTGCCATCACCAGTGTTGCTGGACGGATGCCCATCCTCGCGTCCCGCACCGGAAGGAGCCACCTGATCTGGAAGGCGGCAAGGAACTCGGCATACCAGACGTTAGGGTCCTGGGCCTCGATGACGCGATAGCCCCATGATTGGTATTGCCCCGCCTCCAGGGTCCTCCAGTATGACCCTTCCATGCTCCTCTGAGCTGCGGTTGGGCACCATCTCCCCCATCCCGACATCTTGATTGCTGGATCCTTCTCGAGGAACTGGCTGAACCAGCCCTTGTAGGAAATGTACATCAGGAATTCCTTGACCCCTAGCCTCTCTTTGGCTAGCTCCAGCAGGTGCCACATCAGTATGGGCGTCCTTGACCTGTCTTCCCAGGTGTTCTTTGGAGGAATGGGCTCATCGTATTGGGAGCCCTCCAGTGGGATACCTATGATGTAGTGAACATCCCAGAGACTGATGCCAACTTCCCCATGGTGAAGGTGGAATGTGTTGGTATGAGGAGACCACCGGGTGAATAGCTCCGGCCCGAGCTCGGGTTGACGGTGGAAGTGGAACTGCGATGTCCATACCGCCTCGAACATGCCAATATGGCGCAGTTCATCCCCAAACTGGTCGCAAGTGTGGCGAACCCAGAATTCCCAGGCCCACTAACTAGTGAAGTTTCCCCCAGACCGCAGATCCCAATCTTTCATCCAACATTTCGTGTCATCCGTGACGCTCTGACGAAACATGCTCCTGTAGAGGGCCGGAGAATTCACTACGATAGGCTCGTCCCCGATAATGGTCCTAGTCCTCGGGTTCAGAACATATACGTCCATATGTCTGGTTTCACTAGAAGGATGGTCGTTGTTGGTAATGTTGTAGTGAGGAAGCTCATCCTTCCGGGTCACCCATTACCACAGTGTGTCCACCTCGAAGTCCGACAGAGGCACCTCCTCCAGGATGCCAAAGTTCCAGAGCGAGAGGTTTTCAGATAGGGGATACGTCTTCTAGGCTGGAGTCAGCAGATTGAACAAGGTCATATTGTTTGAAACGATCACCTTAGAGCCATAAACCTCCTCGTTCGCCGCCATTTCGGTCCTACGAGCGGTGGCTTCCCCCTCATCAACTCGGTTTGCGGCCATCTCAAATATTTCGGGAGTTTCACGAAATCAGGATGTAGTGCGTGGGATCGGGGAGTGCTGCACGAAATTTGAAGTGGTGGTGCGAAATCCTGGAGTTGGGCGCGTAATTGGCATGCTAGGCGCAGAATAGCCTGAGTAGGCGCGGTAGTACGGCAGAAATTTGAAAGGAATGACGCGCTTCCAGAGCATTTTTACGCGCAGCTGCGGGAGCAATTTCGCGCACGAGAGCATTAATCCTATCGTACGGAAAAGATTCTTTACGGATTCGAGACCCAGTGCCCCTTTTTATAGGTGAGACCAGGGTTCCGCACCACACGGAAGGATAATTCTGTTCTCATCCGTCGTTTTGCACACCACACCGGTTATTTGCGCGCTAAGTGCCCAGGATAGGCCCTGATTCGGTGTTTCGAAGTTTCCCTCAGAATCCGACCATTGTGACCTCTCACCGATCCAATTCCGAGGGGGGGAATTTGTAGATGCCAAAAAAGTCCATAACTCCCAGAGGAAGTTTCGAAATGACAAAGCGAAGTCATATTTAGAATCAGAGGCCTGGTCCGAAGGCCCGAGAAGTGGTGTGCGAAATTAAGGAGGAGTTGCGCGAAATAATGAGGGGCGCACAAAGCATTCCTGGGATTCGCATAATCGAGCCGATGGCGCGCGAAATTTTGCGCGCCTCGGTTCCGCGTGGTGAAGCTTTGCGCGCCGACGGTTCCCAGCATGGAAGATTTCACGCACCGCCTGGATTCTGCGCTGGCTGATGCCTATAAATAGAAGGCGACCCATGATGGTTTGGGGGTTGCAGAATTCAGAACGGCTCCCGTGAGCGCCATTCAGACTCCCCCACGTACAAGATGACTTCTAGGTAATTCCTATTTTTGTGCAAACTTGCCCCAGGGTTCGCCTTTGCGTGCAAATCCACTGGCTTAAGTGATTTCGCTCACTCCTTCGGGTTCCTCCCTTGTGCGCAATCTTTACCCCGTGCACGCAATCCCCTTCTGTGCGTGCAATCCCCATCCTTTGTGTGCAATCATGTCTCCGTGTAATCCTCTGGTCTTATTGCGTGCCATCCCGGTGTTTTGTGCGCAAACCTTCTTTTTGTGTGCAACACCGAGGACACCTTTACCTTGACGCCCCTTGGATGCCTTTCCACGCCGGCACCTGATGTCTCCCCTGTCGGGCATGCGCGCCATGCGTTGTTTTCCCGTACGGCCTTCCAGGCACGTACAAAGTAACCTGAAGGTCCCTTGGGCGGTGTTTCCCATTGCGTTGTTTTCCTTATGCTTCTCCTCATAGGCACGCTAACAACTATTTCTTCTTCGCATAGCCATGCTAATGTGGACCCCTCAATGGTTCTCCCTGCGGCCCCCATTCATTACGGCCTTGCCGATGCCTTCCCTCCCACAAGGGATAGTGGGTGTTGGGCATGTAAGACCTAGGGCTGTGGAGAAAACCCACCTCATCCAAGATACAGAACGTTAAAATGCTAAGCAGCTCGTCCTTAAAACATGACGTTAAACTGTGGTCCGACCCCGTGCTTCGCACGCAGGGTCCCCCCAGCTCGGACATTTTTTACGCCTCTCGTCTCCATAGGAATGGATTATTCCTCACATGGAATGATATCCTCCTTGTCGGAGTGGAGTTTGTCCACGGGGGAAGGGCTGCCTCAGAGCATAAGCCCCTAGCCTCTCTTACGGAAGGTTTAACCCATGCACCTCCGTACTTCCCCCCTACCAAGGCCAGTGGAGTCCCTTTCCCACTACGCTTTGTCGCACCACAGGCTTCTATCCTGGAGTAAGCACCGACACCCAGGGCCGCTAACCACGCATAAGCCCCTGTATCCTCTAAGGGCCACTAACCACGCATAAGACCCTGTTTCCTCTTTGGGATGCTCAACGCGTAAGCCCCTTTCCGCTTCTCACGGATGCACCCTTTGCGACGTGATCATTTGGTCCCTGCTGCCTCTTGTTTCTAACACTGAGCATGACTCACGTGGGCTTAGAGTGCGCATCGACCATGAAATATTCCTTTGGGATGCCTCAGCGCATAAGCCCTATACCAGCGAACTACGTGGACTTTGATCCGTGCTAACGCATTGTTAGTAGGAAGCCTCCACGAGGTTCAAGCCCAACACCTGGTCGTTTCGACTTCTTCACGTTGGTTCGCTAACACCATGGGCCACCTAAGAGCATAATCCCCAAATGCCCTCATCCCGAAGGACATTAAATTGTATATTGTTCTGCATGACGTTAAACTGTATCTCATCCCGCATGACGTTAAACTGTATCTCGAACCGCATGATGTTAAACTGTATCTCGTCCCACATGACGTTAAACTGTATCTCAACCTGCATGATGTTAAACTATATCTCGTCCCGCATGACGATAAACTATATCTCAACCTGCATGATGTTAAACTGTATCTCGTCCTGCATGACGTTAAACTGTATCCCTCATCCCGCATGACGTTAAACTGTATCTCGTCCCGCGTGACGTTAAACTATATGCCGTCCCGCATGACGTTAAACTGTATTCCCGAACTACGTAGACTTTGATCCGTGCTAACTCATGGTACGTAGGAAGACTCCACGAGGTTCAAGCCCATAACTCCATCACCCATGCTGATCCTTACCCAGGCCGCCACATCCTGGTGATATCATGCCACCCCATCCCACTCCATAGTATCCGGGAAGCCGCCCAGGTGCTGACCCCAACATCGGTGTTCCCCCTAGGGGCTTCTTCAATATGATCCACTCTCAGTGTTCCGATCAGTCCGATCCGTCTCCTCAAGACGTTAAACTCACGACATACCCCGTGTTAAACATGGGAAGCCGAGGAAAAACATAGATGGTACACAATTCCCCATGTTCAATGTGGGATGCCTCGGGCTCCCACGCCCTCGAGAATCCCTGTGATAAGTGACAGAAGACAGACATTCCGATCCCCAGCATCAAGACATGCCAATGACACCCGAACGTGACCATTCTCCTCACCGAAGGTTGCTTCCCCGACAAGACCCCTTGGAGCATCTCGACAGAAGCAGCGTAATTAACTGGCATCCATATAGATATGGCACCGGGAACGAGCTTCATGAACCCATCTTAAATATATGAGGGAGACCCGAACTAGGTGACAATCTCCGAGGAGGAATCCACGGAAGGAAGAACCGATATCCCATCATCCCGGTTTTGATCAAGGAGAAGACATCCCTGAACAAGGAACGAATGCCGCCCGCCTTTGGAAAGTGGGAATGCGGGGCAAAAAGCTGCATGTCCTCCCATGCGTAACGGACACGCACGTGCACCCCGACGTAAAAGCTTCGGAAACATACACCTTATTCCCCAGGGTGATAGTTTGTTTCTTAAGAAGGCCTTAACAAATGCCTAACATCCCCAAACATGTGTATGTGACAAAATGGGTTTCTTTCCCTACCATTACTCGAAGGGAATATCATTTTCCACCTTAGTTGGTACATGGTTTAATGTGTATGCTACAGTTTGTAATGCATATCCCCCAAAGGATAATGGAAGATCTGCATGACTCATCATCGACCTCACCATGTCCAACAAGGTGCGATTCCTCCTTTATTTAACACTATTCCACTGTGGTGTATAATGAGGAGTGATCTGAGATAGAATCCTAGACTCTTGTAGAAGATTGATGAACTCTTTGTTCAAATATTCTCCACCTCGATCAGATCGAAGATTCTTTATTATCATACAAAGATGATTCCATACCTCATTAATTAATTCCTTAAATTTCTCTAAGGCTTCAGACTTATACCTCATTAATTAGGCGTAGCCATATCTACTCAAATCATTAGTAAAAGTAATAAATTAAGAATATCCACCTCTAGCTTCTACTGGAAATGGACAACACACATCCGTGTGCACCAATCCTAGAATCTCTATGGCCCTTTCACCTTGTCCACCAAAGGGCGGCTTGGTCATTTTTACTTGTAAATAAGCGAGACATCTATCAAGTGGTTTTAGCTTAGTAGAGACCAAATAACCATCTTGTTAGATATTTTTCAAACACTTCTCATTTGCATGACCGATATGGTGATGCCACAACTGGGTGATGTATGATTCATGTGATTTTGTTTCGTTATCGATTCCTATCACTTGGTTTTTTTAATTTAATACATAAAAACCATTATTTAAATGTTCCATACCATAACATAAATTGTTCTTATACAAGAGACAACCCTTATTTCCAAACATGAAAGTAAATCCATCTATATCCAAACAAGATATAGAAATTATGTTCTTGGTAACACTAGGCACATAATAATAATTATATAAAACCAAAATCATCCCAGTCGGCAATGAGAGGTGGTAATCGCCAATGGCCAATGCAGCCAGCCTCACACTATTGGTAGCATGAAGATCCACCTATCATCTGGAAATATTTCTAAATCTACTTGGTTCATACATTTGAATACATATGTGAGCCCCAAAAGCTATATCTAATACCCAATGTGTAGAAATGGAATGATTACACTCAATAAAAAACACAACTTTAGCATCCCCATGCTTCTGGGTGAAGTTCCTATTTTAGTGGCCTTGATTTCCACATGAAAAACATATTGCCTCCCATTCCTTTCCCTACCTATGGATCTTCCCCTTCTTGGAAGAACGACGCTCAGGGGATTCAGACCGTTTATAAGTCTCTGACCCCTTTGCCTTGTCCTTACTTTTCTTATTCACCACAAGGACAGTGGGTTTGTCATGCCCCATGCCCATATCTATCTGGCGAATCATGGTTAGAAGTTCCGATAGACTCTTCTCATTATTGATCAAGATGTAGTTGACAATAAAGCTTGAGAAGGTCTTGGCCAGTGATGATAAGATGAGATTTATATGCAACTCATCTAGGAATTTAATCCCTAAGATGTCCAGGCATTTGATGTAGCCAATAAGCTTGACTAAATGAGGCCCAGCTGGTGCATACTCTCTAATAATAGTTGTAAACAAAGCATTGGAGATCTTATATCTCTTTTTTCTTGCCTTCTCTTGGTAGAGATCCTTAAGGTGAGACATAATGTCATACAAGTCCATGTTTTCATGTTTCTTCAAGAGCTCGTTAGACATGGCTGATAGCATGAAACATTGAAAATTTGTGTCATCATCCATATGTTTCACATAGAGAGATCTTTCTTCATCACTGGCCTCTTTTCTAGGAACAACTGGAACAGGCTCCTACAACACATACAATTTCCTTTCGTGGCAAAGGATGACGTGTAAACGCCTCTGCCACTCTTGGAAATTGGTGCCAATGAGAAGGTTCTCCTTCTCGAGTATGGTTCAAAATTATATGTTTAAAGTCATTTTTATTGCCATTTCTATAAATTAATATGATAAAAGGTTTAGTACTTTATTACAAAACTGAGAAAAATAAAAAAATTAATACTTATTAGTCTCCCACTATTTTATCGAAATCCAATATCCCTTACCATTGACTTCGAAATATTATGTTGTCTGAATATTCTAGTGGAAAGGATCCATATTTTCCTTTGCATTGCCCCAACTAAGGTTCGTCAAGAAACTTGAAGTGTTTTAGGTAGGCATTCCAAATGCCAACTGCATTAACTCATAGCTCCTTGATCTGCTGAGTGGACTCCCCAATCCTGAAATCCTTTTATTTTGGATTTCCTCAACCTTTGCCTCTTGGTCACACCAAGTCCTACTGTGGAAGTCAACCTTTGATGCGAACCAAGTCAAGTCAACCCTAAAACTTGAATTAGAATTCCTTGATAATTGAAATCAGCCCAACTATGGTTGGTCAAGCACTTTGAACTATGGTTCGATTCTAACAAAGATTATGGAAGGCTATAACAAATTAATATTTCTTTGAGGGATTTTATCCTTAAACGTAAATTTCTATTTTATTATCTTTGATTACATGTTTGTTAATATCGTGTGGGATATAGTTACGTGATTAAGAATGTGTATGATAATATTTACCCATTAACCGGTCTTATTTTTGTTCCATCTTCCATGCTTGTTTAATTCATTAATTGTGTGATCATGAAAACATACCCATAATAAATAAACCATGAATCTAACATAAATAAAATAAATGTTATGATCAAGATCTTGTCCTATTGGTTAGTTTATCTAGAGGTTGATATACTAACCCAAGACCTAGGGGAAAAACACCTTGAACCATTCAGGTTTGTGTTTACAGCTTTCCACCAGCCCACCTTTGTATCTCCTTGGATTGGTTTCACCTTGAATCCTGACTTGAGCCGCCTCCACTAGATTGTGAGCTCCATCCATTAAAAATGCATTTATCTCACACGCAAGTGAGGGGTAAAAGGGATTTTTACATAAAAGATACCTTGGGCACGCATGTCCTACATATTAATGAGGAGAAGGTTCTCAGGAAAAAAAATTTAATTTAAATAAATAAATTAAAATAAATCATTCACATACAAAGGTCTTGGTCTAGATCATGATCATCTATGAATGCAATGATATTACGCAATAATACAACTAGCATTCACTTTTTAATAGCTCTTTTTAAAGATAAATCATGCTAAAATCAATTAATTATCATTAATTAATCAATCCTTTTATCTTAAAGCATTTTTCTTAATTTCCTTGAGATTCTCATCCATTATAATTTTAACAAAGTAAATTGATTTAAAATTATCTTTGTACGTAACTTTTACCTAGGAGGAAACCCGGTGAATTCCCATTCATTACGCAAATGTTAAATTAAAAACACATATATAAAACACCTATCACGTGTTGTGCCTTAGCTTTACGCCTACACTATTGTACACGTATCAAGGGTTTATATAATATTATAATAAATTTAAATAAATATACATAATTTGGATGAGTACATGGCATGTAGTTCTGACTACACGGCGTGTACTTTTTTTCATCATCCATCTGAAGTACACACCTGGGGACATGGAAGGTAGATGTACTTAGGAAATTTTCGGGGTACATGGTGTGTTCAATTGGACACACACCCTGTAGTATCCGTGTTAGATGGTTTCCAGCCGGGCAAGCCATGTATGTGGTACACGGTCCAACCCTAACCTGAAGGGACTACACGCCGTGTTCAGTCGGAGCACACGACATGTAAAATGGAAACCATGCACCACCTGTTCCCGGTCAACACACGGTTCCATAAATGACTTAGCTAAGATCCAATACACAACTTGATTTGGCGGATCAGTCAATGCATTGAACCAAGACTACACGATGTGTAATTCCGAATACATGCTTTGTATTTTGGTGTTGTATGTCCTGGAGAATTTGGCACCTCTGAATGAGTTCCTCTATTTTATTTTAATCAAAATTAAAAGAAAAATAAATTTCTGTAAGTTTAATGAGAAATGAGAGGGGATGAACAGATCTCGAGATTCATATTTTAAAGAACAGTTAACTTGTATTGAAACAACTAAATATTTAATACATAAATCACCAATGGAAAACTAAATAATTATAATCAACGATATGACCCCTCTGATACCACTTGTAGGTTCCGGGCGCAACAGAATCATGTTAGTGGGTTTTATAAACTTTAATTTTAGAATTAACCAACGTTCAATCTGAGATCCGTCACGATAATAAAACACTGGATCTTTGGAATAGAATGAAGAAAAAAAAAGGAAGAGAAGGGTCTGAAAACCATTGAGAGGATGATCATATGTTGGTTATAATTAATTTAATTAATTAACAAGAATTAAATTGATTGAATTATTTATTCTTTGATGTTTCCCGGTCAGGTTTCGATGTGATTCGTCATTGAGTAATAGAATTCATGTGTAGACTTACTCCAGCGGTGATCCACACCTAAACCACATATCTCTAGACGTTTCCAATTGAATCTCCAGGTGCTAGCATGGAGAAGCATTTTTTGCATTGTCCACCTAAGATCGCCTTGATCTGATGGAGGAGGATCTCTCTAGGTCTTGAGAGAGTTCTTGGAGGAAGGAGTTCTCTCGGCCTTGAGAGAATTTTCCATAATTGTTGTGCACCATGATTCTCAGTGGATAAGTGTTGGGGTTGTGAGTATATTTATAATCAGGTTTGAGGTTATAGAGTTATGACAATAAATAAACATGTTACGTGTTTTATTCATTTCATTAACTCTTATTGAAAAACCCCCGTTGAATGATTAATTCCTTGACATGCGCGCATGATGATTATAATAAATATCATTTAATAAAATAGTATTATTTCCTCAAAATCCAAACTGAAAAAACTACACGGTGTGTAATCATTAATAAACGGCGTGTACTCGTTTTCTATAAAAACTACACAGCGTGTACATTCAATGTACATGGCGTGTTTATCTTGTTTTCATTTATCTTTATTTCCTCCACCACATTTATTACATCTTCAGTAATGGATATTTATTTCCAAAATAAATGTAACTGCATTACTCGCTAATAAATATACACTATTTCACCCACAATATATTCTCCCGAATAACTATTTTTGAAATAAATTCCATAAGACATCCTTAAATAATTATTAAACCACAGTCGGGAATAATATTTATATAACTTGTTAAATTAATATTTAACTGAGATACATGGACACACATAGTGTGTGACGCTCTAAGCCTCTTTCTCAGCGGCATTAGGCAGAGCCTGCCTAAAGTCCAAGGTTAGCGTCTAGCAACATGCCAAGACACCCATATAGAAAGAATATAATTCCACAATGATGTGTCACCTCATACTAATTCTTATCATGTAATATAATCCCTTTTTCATGATATCTCGAATCAAGCGAGTTGCATGCTAGTGTCATCAACCCATGTGCTCGATTATTCTTTCTTTCACTTTCTGGAATTGAACTCACCCATTCCTTAACATGGCCATAGATTTATTTAGGCTATATCAATTCCATCAAAGGGCCGAAGATATTTAATTCCTTTATGAATCATAAGAGAAAAATACTTTCTCGCATTATCTATTAATGCAGTATTACTCGTGATGCAACCAACATACCCTACATCGTTGTGAACAATGTGTCGTCACAGTTTTCGTCAATACATCTAAGTGCTTGAGTTTTAATACCCATTAACAATAATCATAAAGTTCAAGGACCAGTAAAAATGTCCACAAATAGGCACATCCAATGACACTATGAAATGTGAATTTCCTACTGGTGGGTCTTATTCTCATAATATCCTCATGGATATTACCAAGGGAACACACCATGAGAATGTGCCACAAAGTTTTATGAGTCCTCACCTATAATGGCATGTATTATATGTGTCCCTCAAATAACATCATCTGTCCATAGAACATATATTCTAGAACAATGTTATGCCACTTCCAGGTTTTCATCATAGTAGGGATCCTTTATGAATCTTTAATAAAATATCTATCCTTGGGACTTCATCACAGGCATTGTCACACAGAAGAACAATCAGGATGTGATAAGGTGTTTATTTAATGCATAAAGTAAAAAGTATTTGGTTCTAGGCCACCAAATCCAATAATTGTATGGGTCCAAAATCTCATGGACCTTCCCTTTAGGTGTTTTTCATATAAGAGGCAGTTGAAGGATTTCAAAGGTGTTTTAAGGGAGAAGGGGGGGGGGGGTTGAGCCAACAATGAAACATGGTTACCTTGGTTGCACCTTATGGGATAGATTCAATGATGTGATTTCATGATGCAACATAGGAGGGTTTGAGGTGTATGTTGGTTGGTTATTCCAATTACAGAACCCCTATGCTATGGAGAACCAACTATGGTGCATGCCCTTCCCCATTATTCATAATTTCAACATGGAGTGAGGTAGTTTCACCATAGTAATTTTTAGTACTATTTCCAAAAATGGGGTGGCTGCGGCGAGGTGGTAGGCTATGAAGTGGTCACTCCCCCCAACTAAAGTGGATATATTTCATGTATATTGGTGGAAAATTTGACCGGGGGGACTACAACATAGTTTCCTCCCTCTGCACCATAACCGATGTGTTCTGCAGCATGGCCCCTTAATTTTTTGTCTGCCTATAAATACATGAAGAGCCTCAAACTCAAATATTTATCCCACTTAATCCTCTTGAACCATAGTCTCCCCAAAGTGTTATTCAAGTGTTTTGAATCCAATTTAAATATGGATTGATCCTAATTCTTGTGTTTGATCCAGAGCGATTTGAGGTATGTTCTGCCACCATTTTCTGGCGGTTTCTTCTTAGATCCATCATGTTCCTCCCTTTTCCCTATTTTCACTCCATCATTCTAATGTAGTTTCTTTGTTTTTTTGGGTGATATTTCCATGGAGGAATGTAGTTTCTTGTACGAGAGGTGATCAAATATCTGTAATGTTGATCCATTCTCATGAAAAGAACATTAGCACATTTGGGTTAGGGGATTCATTTATTAAACTATTTATTTACATGAAATCATAAATTGACCATGATTTATTCCTTTACATGGTAGTATAATTAACCTAAAAAATATTAAACCAGATTAAAATCAACGTGGTTTATGTTAGAGATTTCATGTTGTTGCTTTCCACTATGATAACAAGTTTCCTTTTGTTTTTCTAAACAGTCTTCTATCTATACTATTCTTGTATAGCATTATGTTATGCTTGGTTTAGAATTTTTAAATTGATGAAATCGAGTAAAGAATGTAAATTTGGAATTAATTGGTTTTCTAAAGAATTAAAGAGTCATGTTTAATAAATCTAGTGTATCTTGTAATTTGATGGTAATCAAAATGATGATAATTGCATGTTTAATTGAATTTGTTCTTATATTTAATGGAATTTATTAAGAAAATGAATTTATAATTCTTGTTAATGATAATGATATTATAAAAGATTGTTAATGATTATTTGTTCTTTAAATTTTATTAATGCTAGAAAATGATATAAAGCTTGTTTGAATAGTTTGATAGCTTCTTATAGCTGATTCCTTAGGTTAATCATAGTTTTAACTTGGGAATAATGAATATGTTATTTCAATAAGTAATAAAAAATAATTTTTTTTAAAAAAATAAATATTTGGGCTTGAAAGTTCCGGTTTGTTGATAATGGTTGGATGCCCTGTGTTGGGGGCTGCGAGATACCATTTTCATGTGAGGGTTAAATGCCTTGATTTTTGGAAAAGCATCCAAATTGACTATTCATGTTTGTTTCCTTAAATATATGGGATTTGGATATGGGCCTTATGATGTGATGTGGGATTCATATGGTTGATTAGATATTAGCAGGGAGGCCCGAGGTTGTGGTAGCAGTTGACACCTATAATGGTGAGATGCATGGGGATATACATGTGGGTGTCAGGGAACAAGATATGATGGAACAAGTCGAAGTTGGGCTTTCCCCTTAATGTTATTATGATAAATTCTTACTGTTACTGAATCTATTTAACAGATTGATGGTCGAGTTTTTTGTTTAATCTAAATTCCTTTCCTCTCTACTCGAGGCAACCAGATGTGATTGGTTTCATCTCTCATGATGGTAGCTTTGGATTATTTCCTAGAGTACATGAAATTATGGAATGGTGATAATGTTTAATAAATGATTAACCCATGGGGTTGGTGTTTCTAGAATAAAAAATGAGCTATTACTCTTGAGAAACCGTGGACTCGGGTTGGATAATGCCTAGAGGGTATGGAATTCGCTTTGATGGTTTATGAAATGTAATTTAGAAAAATGATAAATAATGGATAATGAATTAATTAACATAAAGGGAATAATAAAAGGGAAATAAGTAATTTAAATTCAATACTTTTAATTCCTGTGTTCTTATATTATATCTAGTTCCTTACATTGGCATCCAGATGTTCAACTGAAGATAGATATAGTTGATCTTAGGAATAAGTTATTCCCATAGTTTGGTTTTGTGATATATCATATCCTGTATGTTTTATGATTTTATACCCTACCCCACCTATATTGGTTATGGAGACTAAAACCTAGTGGACTACGGGAGGGTGTTTTCCGAAATATTCTAGTGGGAGGATGTATGAATGAATACCCCCTCTAGCCATAATATCTTCTCTTGGTAGTATCATGTGTTAAAATTCATGGTGGTTAGTTTCCCCATATATATGTGTAGAGATTTTTGATGGATTATGGTTATTTAAAACACATGTATCTCTAGATACAGTATCCAAAGAACTATTATATATATGATGTTTATATGTTGTGATGTCTTGGGGTTCCTTAAATAGTACATGGTCTATGATGGTTTTAGGTATTATACTTGAAGTATGATACATGTCAAATAGGCTATGGTGCATCCCAAAAACTACTAAGTTACTATATATAGATATTTTAATGTTATGATGTGATGATGTGATTGATGAGTTTCATGTTTTGATACATATCCTAGGTATCTTTGGGATGGATTCGTTTGGAGGGAGATGGCTCATGTCGTGCGATGTAGAGGCAGAGCAGAAAACTAGTGGGGACACAGTAATGGGGTAACCTTATTATTTATTTCTACAATAGATGATCTCTTGTAAGCCATAATTGGTGGGTCTTAGCAATAGTGATGTTGGGAACTTGTTATACAAGTTTTTGGTGATGAGTTAGTTTCACTTATTTTTCACAGGGATTTATTATACTTTCTTTAAATTTGAAAAAGAGGTTCAAGGGAGGATCTTAATATTATACTATTATGCTCACCCCACATATATATAATCTATTTTTCATGTTATTAGGACATGGTTGGTGATTGGGTTGGATATTACTATCTCGTGGTTTTGTAAGAGCTATCTGGGCTTCACGATCACTGCCATATTTATCTTTGGTACTTGTGGTTTTCATTCTAGTTGTTTTAGTCATGTGTGAAATTACATGTATTCACTTGGGATTATTTTATCATTATGAGTAGGAGTTAATTAAAATAGTTTCCTTATCTTTATATTATATATGTTTTTGTTAGAGGGAATTTCCTCCCTTTTGTATATATGATATTCCCTCAATGCTAGTTTCCAACCTAGGGAAAAATGAAAGTAGGACTTGGGTGGTCATCATCATTCTTCTCTCATTGTCATCCATAAATGGGTATACTTTAGAGGGAGAGATTCCTAAAAAAGTGGCATCAATGATTTAGGTTGAGGGATGGTATGGGGTTAGAGTTAGATATAGTTGAGACCACATTGGTTGTTAGGTAAATAATGTAACCTATGTTTTTTAAGTGACATAAACATGGGAGACTAGTTGAGATAGGGGAATTTAGGGCTCTGTGTTACCTAATTCATACACTGTTTATGTTTACAGAGAATACTAAATAATGTGATATTGGTATCGAGGGTAGTGTCCTAGGAAAGGATCATGAATCATTCTTCATTACACCTATGTTTGAAACGGTTAGGCCTTGGGATATTTTAAAAACTTAAACAAGATAACAAAATAAAAAAAATAATTTTAAATATTCCATATTCCCATTTTAGGAGTTTCTAACTATTTTTTATTCTTATAGGAATGGATCTAGGTTGATGTACTCACAGGTTCATTTTGAATATTTTTAGTCAGATGTGCCAGATGATCACCATAGAGTAGAGGTTGACAATGATGAAACCTGGAGGAGAAAACTCGGAGTGTTTCAGTGCTAGAGTCTGTATAAGAATAAGGGATCCATTTTAGACTCATTAACTGAGGACTAATTAGAGGAGTTTGAGATATCTTTCAATTTGATCCATGATCATAATTAGAATTGAGTTTTTTTGTCTGTGGGGATACTACATGGAGAAATAATACAGTGGTGGATCTTGTTCCTTGGGGGTTATGAAGAGTCACTGGTCTCATTGGAGCATTTTTGAGACTATTTATTAGTAGAGTTTCTTTATTTGACCAGAAGCTATCCAATTTCTAGGAGTTATTTACCCTTTGATAGTGGAGTACAGTGTGCAGGAGTTTGGGATCAGTTTCAGGACCCCTCTTCGATATGAATTAGACCTATTTCCAGATGAAGAGGACAGGGAGAGATACTTCAATGAGGATTTTCATCTAGGGATCTAGTTCCAGGTCACCACATTTATATTTTCAGAATATGTTAAGGTGTTGGAATGAGAAGTGGTTATTGAGATGATGTTGGATATAATAAGATCTTCATGAGAGGGGATTCACCATGTTTCCTCATGAAAAAGAGATATGGTCAAGGTTTCCAATTTTTCAGTTAAAAAGAGTTTTTGGACTATCATGTGTTGGTCCTATCCCTATTAATAGTATTTCTTTTGTGGTTGTTAATATCTTACTTTTTACAAGGGTTTATATTATTTTTTTATGGTCTCCAAGGCCATCAGTGGTGAGAGGTCCCAAACTATCTGAATAGTTAGTGTGTTCTTGGTATTCTGCTTTAGGTTCCTTTGTTGAGGCAGTTTTAGTCAAGGTATCAGTAGAAGTATAATCTTTCTTGGGATCAATAGAGTGGAGATCAGGTAGGTAGAGGAAATCCTTAATATTATCCTCATACTTGGGGAGAGGAGTACTATCATGAAGGTAGTTTTCATCAGGGTTAGAGAGGCCATACAGGAGGTCGTGGTCAACTTCATGCACTAGCCTTTCCCGCACTGGGTGAGTCGGGCATCATTCGAGGTACCTTTATATATTTTCCACATGGGTTAACACTTTCTTTGATTTAGGATCTATAAACTCCTTTATATCACCTACCCTTATCCATGACTTGAAACTTTTCGTGGAGAGGATTCATGTTCCATTGGCTGGCATTGACTATTCTAATTATAGGGGGAGTTTATTTTTATAAAGTATGTAGAGACTGTGGTCTAGTTATGGGGAAACAACACACATTGGGAGACTTCTTATGTTTACAAATATAGCCTTATGACCTCATCCTCAATATGAACTGAATATATTTCATGAAGGATATTATGGATTTTTTTAGGAGTCATGTTGTGTTTTATGATTCCGATAGAGAGACATAAGTTCTCCTTAGTAACCAAGACACTTGAATGGGAAATAGGTGTGTTTCATCCTCATATTCCTTGATAGTCGAGATAAATTTGATTTCTAAATAAGTTCAACCATAGTTGTTTCCTAGGGTTGTGGAAGAGTACTCTAAGGCTTTTCCTGAGGAGGTTGTAGCATTTCCACCTCAACAAGATATTGAATATTGAATTTATCTTCAAATTGATGTTTCAATTATATCAATGTCATCACATAGGATGGATACCCCTAATTTTCAAGAGTTTTGGGTATAGATTGATGATCTACTGTAATGGGGGTTTTTTTAGTTGAGAGTGTCCCCTTGGGGTGCACAAGTTTTTTTTGTGAAGAATGCTAATGATAGTTTATGCCTTTATATCGACTATATTCATTTGAACCAGTGACAGTGATGAAAAATTATCCTCTTCCATAGATTTATGACTTATTCCAACAACATAAAGGATCTATTTTGTTCTTGAAAATCAATCTGTAGATAGTATGTCATCACATGCAAGTGAATGATGTGTATATTATAAATACTAATTTTTGATGAAATCATTGGAATTTTATGTTTTTATGTCATTTTATGTGATAATTTCTCTTTTTGTGTTCACATAATTGATGAATATTGTGTTCATAGATTTTCTGGAACGGTTCGTGGTGGTATTCATCGATTACATTCTCATGTACTACATGTCTAAGGAGGAGTATATATCGATTCTATGATCCATTTAGAGATATCCTCTCCATTAGTATCTATTTAAGAAGTTGTTCAAGTGTGAGTTATGTGCTCATGTAGTCCATTTCTTAGAGAATTTCATGTCTTAAGAGGAGTAGCTATGGATCGTTCAAATATAGAGTATGTTTTTTCTTGGGAATCCCCCAGATTGTTGTGAAGGTAAAATGATTCCCTTGTCTAAAAGGTTATTAAAGGAAGGTTTTATCTGATTTATATTGGGTTGTGACGCATATTAAAACCTTTAACTCGAAGGATTTGGCATTTATATATATTGATCAGTGTTAGGAATATTTCAAATACCCAAAAATTAAGTTGTTTATTACTCCAATACTTTGTTTTCCATAAATGGTATTTCTTTTATAGGTTTTTCATGATGATTATTGTCTTGTTTTGGGTTTTGTTCTGATGAATCAAATATCATTTGTTTCTTATGGGTCTAGTTAATCACAACCCCATATGTATAACTATTCAACTCATGATCTTGAGTTTAAAGTAGTTGTGTTTTCCTTGAAGTTGTGGGAACATCAGTGATCATTTTTTGGTTTTTACTGATCATAAGATCCTGAGGCATGTCTTTCCCTAATATGAATTGTACTTGAGATAGTGATGGTGGATGGAATTATTGTAGGATTATGACTTAAAAAATTCACATACACAAATCAATGGGAATTTTGGTGCTAATGCGCTAAATAGGAATCCACATAGTGATGCCATGCATGAATTTGTGAATTCCTAGAAAGTGATTGAAGAGATATAAATGATGCATCTTAATATATGAGAGGTTATAGGAAGATGTTTTATTTTCTATATAATGGTTAAATTGTCTTCGGTACAATAAGTAGAGGTGTCCAACTATGTGATTTTAAGGTGTATATTTGGAGATACCAAGATTTTTTTGGTGATGCGCCTGATATTTGGTCTGAGGGTTATCAAAACTGTGTATGAAGATTTGAGAGGTCATTTTTGGTGACATGTGTTGAATCATGAAGTTGTAGAGTTTGTGTCAGGATGTTTGGTTTTCTAGAAGGTGAGAGATGATCACCGTTTTCTCGGTGGTTTTCTCCAGTCGTTAAATTTTACACAATAGAAGTGGGTGGAAATATCAATGGAACTCATTATTGGTATTCCTTGAAGACATTGAGGAATTAATTCTATATGGGTGATACTGGATTTAAAAAAAAATCTTCCCACTTCATAGTGATGAGGTAATCAAGATCAATAGAGGTTTTATCAAGGTAGTATCTAGAGGAGGTGGTAAGACTGCATAGATTCCTGAGGAAGATCATCTATGATCATGATCCTCATTTAACCTCCAGGGTATAGAGAGGTATTCAGTATGATTTTGGATCTCAATTATTCCTTAGAACTATTTTTCATCCTTATACATACGGTTAGAGAGAGTAGAACATCTAAACTCTTGAATACATTTTGTGTTCTTATGTACTCCATTTTGGAGGTTTGCGTTTGAGGCACTTACCTTTGGTCGAGTTTTATTTAAATAATAATTTTAAATCCTCCATTGGAATGACACCATTTGAAGCATTGTATGACCAAACCTTCTGTTATATACTGTGATGAACTAGGGTTGGAGATGCATTAATTCTAATGCTGGAGCTAGTGCAGATTATAACTGAGATGGTTCAAGTAATTCACGAGAGGATAAAAACATCATAAGATCATCATAAGTATTATGTCGATCATTGGAGTGGACCTCTGAAGTTTTACATTTTAGATCCTATGTTCATGAAGGTGACTCCACATAATGGGAAGAGATGTTTTGGTCATGGGAGTAATATTTCTCCCTAGTTTGTTGGGCCTTTCAGGGTGTTCACTCATGTGGGAGCCATGATGTATCAAATAAAAATTTTCCTAAGATGAGATGGATACATATTTATTTTTACATGTCTCAACTCTTTCTCTCCATTCAGGATGACTCTTACATCATCAATTGGGGAGAGGTCAATGTTGAAGATGATGTGACCTTTGAGGAGAAGACTATAGAGATCTAGGAATGATAGGAGAAGGTGTTTCATAGGAGTTCTATTAACTTGGTTCATGACCTTTGTGGTGAAGTGGTATATGGGAGATCACCTAGGAACATGAGTCGTAGATACATACTTAGTACCTTGAGATGTTTTTCCTTTAACCCTTATCTTGTTGTAATGATCATTATGGATTATGACCATTTATAATTTATGATATGGTTTTATATTAATACATTTTTTATTAGTAACTTTTATATCATTTTAAATTAATCTACCCTAGGTTATTGTTTAGTATTTTGTTCTTATGTTTAATGGTAGTATTTTTTTTCTTCTAGGTTAGGTGGTTGAGCTCCTGTAGTGGAGAGATCCTTGAGAGGTATCTTTCAGGGTGGTTGTTTGGAAAAACCGTTCCCCTTATTTTATATTAGGGTTTAGTTTTTAATTATTGATGATGAGAATGGTTTTGATAAGTATATTATTTATAGGCTTGAACCTTCACATGCCGTCCATTTGTGTGATTTTGGTGTTGGAGGCACTAAAAGTAGTTACATGATGTCTTGAGGGAGAATGGGTAGTTGAGCTAGGGATTGAATGGGGAGCCCTTGGTTTCACCATAAGGGCTATATTTTATGACATAGATTCATTTTTTGGATTAGGAGAAGTTAGAGGGGTGAATTAGTTATTTCTTCCAATTTAACCATGCCTACAACATGGAGATATAGCTATTGCGTAGGCCCTTCCCCGATGTCAAGTGTTGTGGCATGAAGCGAGGTGGCTACACTGTCAAAGTTTTAGAAGAAATTTTAAGAAATAAGTTAGATGTAGCATGGTGGTAAGTTGTGTTGTGGTCTTATCAATAGTTAAATTGGATATTAACCATAGATCTATTTGTCGATCCAAGATTATAATTTGATCATGGGGATGTAGCGTGGTCTCCTCCCACTACGCCATAACTGAGGTGTTCTATTTTTTCATCCATGGTGTTGAACCCTGGTCCCTTAATTTTTTTCATCCTATAATTACCCTAAACCCATAAACCTATACATCACATTTCTTTCTCTTGAACCCTAGCATTCCTGGAGTGTTATTTTAATGATTTGAATCCCCTTTCAAGAGGTATTTATCCCGACATCCCATGTTCGATCAACAACAATATGATATACAATATACCTTCCTTTTATCGCGGGTTCCTCTTAGATCAATTCCATTTACCACTTTTTACTCTTACCATGTTATGGTGGTATATATATATTATTATAATGTAGTTTCTTGGTTGTTTGTGGTGCAACATCCTTGGAGGGATACTGTTTCTTACGAGAGAGGTGATAGGAGACCCGTGGCATTGATCCATTCTCATGAAAAGAACAGTGATTCTTTTGTGGCATGGGATTCATTGATTCTCATATTTATTTATGTGCAATCATAAATTGAAAATTGTTTATACCTTTTTAGGTTGGTTCAATTAACCTAATAAATATTAAACAAGATTTAATATGAACTTTTTTTATGTTAGTAATTACAAGTTGATTCTTTTTACTATGATAATGGTTTTACTATTGTTTTTATAGAAAGTGTTCTATATATAATATGATTTTATATCACCTTGTTAAGTTTTTTTAATATGTTTAAATTGATGAAAATTGTTAATGAACATAAATCCGTAATTAATTGATTGGATGGCGAATTAAGGAGGCATGTTTAATAAATTTTTCATATCCTGTATTTTGATGGTAGAAAAATTGATTTTAATTTAATGTCTAGTTGAATTATTTATTTCATTTAATGGAATTGATTTAAATTATGAAGCTATAATTTTTTTAATGTTAATGAAATTTAAAATTAATGTTAATGAATTTTTTTATTTATTTATTATTAAATATTGAAATTTATAGAAAGCATGATTGAATATTTTGATAGCTTGTTATAGGTGATTCCTTATGTTTCATTTAGTTGAAACATATGAATAATTAATAAGTTAATTAAATATAAAAATAAAAATTGTTTAAATAAAGTTAAATCTTTATGGATGAGTGTTTCCATTTGTTTTTAAATGATAGATGCCTTATGTTGGGGGCCATGGGAGACCTTTTTCATGTGAAGGCTAAATGCATTGATTAAGGGCCAATATTCTCTATTGACTATTCTTTCATGTTAATTTTATTCTGTGTGCTATGAATATTATACTTATGATGTGATGTGAACCTTGGATGGATGATGATATATGGGTAGGGAGGCTTGAGGTTGTGGCAGTAGTTGATGCATGCGATGGTGAGATGCACGGGATATGCATGTGAGTGTTAGGGACGACACTAGAGGCAATGTAATGGGTTGAATATGGACTTAACCATTGTTGTGATTTAGTATAATTCTTTCTATTAATGAATTGGTTTGATGGATGTATGAATTGGTTACTTGTTTTTGTCTTAATTACTTTTCCCGTAGCTCCATGAAGCTAGATGTTTTAGGTTTTACCTATATTTTTGGAAGAATAAAATGTTATCCTATAGTACCTAGAATTATAGAATGGTATCAATGTTTTTTAAATGTTTATCCCATGGGGTTGGTGCTTCTCGAAGGAAAATGAGGTTCTACTCTTGAGAAACCATGGACTCTATTTGGATTATAGCTAGAGGGTATGGACTTAACTTTGATGATTTATGAAATGTAATTTTGGAAAAAGTTAATTAATTCATAATAAATTAATTAACATAATTGGAATGATAAAAAGGAAAAAAGTAATTTAATGTATGTATTCTTAATTCTTACATGTATATAGTTTATCTTGATCCTAATAGTGGAAGTCGAGTGTCCGAGTTATGATAACTGTAGTTGAGATTAGGACAAGGGTATGCCCATAGTTTGGTTGTGATATATATTATATCTTATATGTTTTACACTACCCCACCCATGTTAGTTAGGAAGAATAACACCTAATAGACCCTAGGATGGTGTTTTCCCCAAACATCCTGGTGGGAGGATGGATGGATGATTACCCCTCTAGCCTCAGTCTGTTCTCTTGGTAGTAATATGTGTTAGTATGCACATTGTAATGTTTCCCTATATGTGTGTAGAGGGATATGATGTATTTTGGTTATTTTACACACATTTATCTCCAGATATACTATCAAAAGTACTATTATAGGTATGACATGTATAGGTTGTGATAGCACGAGGTACCTTACCTGGTGTATGGGATGTGATGGCTAGAGGTATAATACCCGATGTATGATACACATCATATGAGTTGTGGGGGATCATAGAAAATAATCAGTTACTGTATATAGATATATGCATTGGATGATGTGATGTGTGAAATTCATGTTGTCATAATTTTCCCAAATGCCTTCGGGATGTCCTCTTTTCGAGAGAGATGAATCATGATGTGTGATATTATGGAAGAACGAAAAACCCGTGGGGAAGAGGTAGTGGGGGTTCCGTTTTTATTTATTACTATAATACACTATCTCTTATGTGTGATAATTTTTGAGAGTTATCAATGGTGAGACTAGGGACTTAGTAGACCAGTTTAAGTGATGAGTTTTCTTCAATAGTTGTTCACTGGGATTTAGTATTCTTTATTTCTATTTTTTACAAGTGGCTATGGGGAAGATCCTACCAAGTATACTATTCTTCTCACCCCACACATATATAAACTATTCTTAATAAAAAAATGAGTAGGTTAGATATTGGGATGGATATTACTAGCTCATGGTTTTGTAGGAGTTGTTTGGGATTCATTGTCGTCGTCATCGTTATCTTTTGATACTTTTAGTTTCTTTTCCAATTTTTTTAGTCTTATTTGAAATTACATGTATGCACGTGGGATTATTTTATATTTATGATCATGGGTTTATTTTTGTATATATCTTATCTCTCTCTTCCAAATGTTTCTCCTTGAGGGCAATTCCTCTAATTTGTATGTATGATATACCCTCAATGCTAGTCGCCAACCTGAGGCCTACTAGAGGTGGGACTAAGGCGGTCACCATATTTGTTCTCTCATTGTCGGCATAGTAGGGTACCCTTTGGGGGTAGGGGCTCTTATAAATTATTCTTTTTAGAATTACTAGAATTAAAATTATTATAAAATATAACTAAAATCCCCTCTCAAAGCTCCCTTTGATAAAGAAAGGGTTCCTGACATCTTTAAAATATCTTCCATGTTGAATTCAATATTCAAATTATTATTATTAGAATAAGAATATATTATTCATAATAAGACATAAATAATAACATATAATTAATAAAATAATTAAATAAAAAATATGATTAATATAAATAAATTTTTTTAAAAAAATAATAACTAGAAATAATATAATCAATATATGTATTAGTAAGTAATAATATTATTAATAATGTAAAATCTATAAATGATTGATAATTATTAATATAATTCACATAACTAACAAATAATAAGACTATTAATGATTAATACAATAAAAAATAAAAAAATATAAATAAAAAATAATAATATAATTTTTTTAAGTAATATTGTAATCAATTATTAATAATATCCACTGCAGATATAAGCTTCACTAGCACTATAAATAACCTTCATCATCACTAAAAAAACCAATGTTCAAAGCACCTTTCAAAGACGATGACTTTTATTCTTGAAAAAAATAACATTAGTAAAAGGTTCCCTCATCAACACTAAAAAAATTTATCAATGGGTTCTTTATCAATGATATTCCTAGTACAAATAAATGGAAGAAATTTTTAGTGTTCTGCTGAAATTACAGTACTCTACAACACATAAAAAATTCTATTTCAATTAAATTTACATGAGAAATGTAATAAAAAACACTTTATTTTAAACATTTCAATTTTTTTTAAATGATTAAATTGGCACATAGTGTTTTCAAAAGCACTTATAAATTCAAGAACATTAATGTTTTATTGTGTTTTCTCCCCGACCCCATCTCAAAAGAGCCTGTTCATGCTACCAGTTGCCAAACAAACCACCCCAGCTCAAGAAAATGAGTTTACCTAAATAATAAATAAAATTATTATGTTATTAGTACCATAAATAAATAAACTATACATAAATGTGAAGAAATGCATTAATAAAATGTCACTTTTAAACTAAAAAAACCCTTCGAGTCATATCGGTCACACCTTGTGTCAAATTAAGGTGTAGTTAATTTACACAAATCAAAAATGATTTTTTTTATAATTTTACTAAAGTATTAATATTATTTGAGTACACATTCTTAGTTTCAAGTGTGTGAAATGTGTTCTAAACTAAATTATCGATTTTAAACTAAAACAAATACACTTTGAGTCATACTGGACACACCGTATGTCATATTAATGTGTGGTTGATTCCTATATGAAAATAATAATTTATGCATGAGTTTTCTAATGTATCTAGACAATATTAGTGAATTTTGTCAGTTTTAAGTATGCGACTATTTTTTTGAACTAAAGTTTCAATTTTAAATAAAACCAGACACTTTGAGTCATACCAGACACACCATGTATTAGATTGTTGTGTGGTTGATTCTTAAATGTCCAAAATGAATCAAGGAATATTTTCATAATGTATCAATAAATATGGAGTGTGTTTTATAATTTTTTAGTGAGTGACACATGTTTTTAACTGAAATTCCCTTTTTAAACTGAAAAAACGAATTTCAAGTCATGCCTATCACATTGTGTATCAGATTGATGTATGAATGATTCTTATATGTCAAAAATGACTTATGGATCATTTCTATTCTATATCAAAACATTCCTAATGTGTTTAATCATCTTTGGGTATGTTAAATAACTTTTTAACTAAATTTTTATTTGTAAACTAGAACCACAAATTTTTATTCATACAGGTCACACCATGTATTAAATTGAGGTGGGAATGATTCCTACTCATCAAAAATGACTCATGTGTTGTTTTTCCAAAGTATCAAAACAATATGATTTTTTTGGTTTTGAGTACACCATGTGTCTTTTGAACAAAAATTTTAATTTTAAATAAAAACACACAATTTGTATCATACCAGTCACACTATGTGTTGGATAAACATGAGATTTATTCTTACACATCAAAAATGACTTAAGGATAATCTTATTAAAGTATCCTGACAATTTGAGTGTCTTTTCTAGGTTTTCAGCGAGTGAAAAAAGTTTTTAGCTATATGAAAATTTTAAATTGAAAATAGGTACTATGATTCATATCATACACATCATGTGTTGAATTGATCTATGGTAGATTCCAACATGTCAAAAATGACTTATCGATCGTTTCCCTAAGGTAAGAAGACAACATGAGACCATTTTCATGATTTTTAGTGAGTGACACATGTTTTTAACTAAAATATCAATTTTAAACTAAAAACACGTATTTCGAGTCATATTGGTAACACCATATAATAAATTGAGGTATGGATGTTTCTTACACATAAAAAATGACTTATAGATATTTTTTATAGAGTATAAAAAAATATGGATGTGTTTTATATTTTTTAATCATATCACATTTTTTTACTAAAATACCATTTTTAAACTAAGACAACACCTTTTAATCGATATCAGTAACACCATTTATCCGATTTAGGTGAGAATAATTATTACACATAAAAAATGTATTAATTATTTTTGAAATAATTTTCAAAATAATATTAATTTTTTTGATCTATTTTTAGTATACCAATCATATTTTTAACTAAACTGTGATTTTAAATAAGAAACACACACTTTGAGTCACAATACTCACACCATGAATTAAATTTATGTGATATTGATTCTTACACTCCAAATATGAATTAAGGGTCATTTTAATAAAGTAATAATCCAATTCAAGTTTTTTTTCTTGCTTTTTAGCGAGCGACATGCGTTTTTAACTAAAATGTCATTTTTAAATGGAAAGAACTCATTTTGAGTCTTATCGGTCACATCGTGTATAAAATTGTGGTAAGAATGATTCTTATATGTTACAAATGACTTATGGATGATTTCCCTAAACTATAAAAAAACTGAATATTTTTTTTTAGTTTTGAGTATGCTGTACATTATTTTAAATAAAATTTCATTTATAAACTGAAACCACAATTTTTGCGTCAAACCAGTCACACCGTGTTATAGATTGAGATGATGCTAATTCTTAACCATCACATATGAATGAATGTTCATTTTCCTAAAGTATAAAAACTATATGAATTTTTTTTCTTAGATTTGAGTATGTCACACATCTTTTGAACTAAAATGTGAATTTTATGTAAAAAAACACACTTTGAGTCATACTGGTCATACCATATTCCATATTAACATGAGGATGAAACCTACATGTCACAAATTAATTAAGGATAATTTTTCTAATGTATCAAGAAATTATGAGTGTTTTCTATGTTTTTAGTGACTGAAAAATGTTTTTAGCTAACATCACATTTTTAAATTAAAAACACACACTTTGAGTCATACCTATCACATCATATGTCAGATTGATGTCCAAATTATTTCTACACATCAAAAATGACTTATGGATCATTATAAAAAATTATCATTACAATATAAGTTTTATTTTTTGGTTTTGAGTGAGTGACACATGTTTTTAACTAAAATGTCAATTTTAAACTAAAAACATGCTATTTGAGCAATTTATAAATTGAAAACATACACTATTGAACATAAACACATCAAATAATGAAAAAATAGATATATGAAGAGAAGAAATACTTCCTTGGTGCATTATGATGTCTATATACATTCTGACACCATGTATTTGACCCATAAATTTAAACAAATATATTTTCTCTTTGGATTGTTAGGACTATCGATAGTCCAGGTAGTACTAGAAAAATATAAACCAATAAAGGATTAAAATTTTTTAAAATGAAATTTTAATGATCATTAGAAATAACTCATCAAGGATACAATACTGTTGATAAAATAAGATATATTTCATAAATTTTCAAATGTAATAACCACAATCATCATATTTTTTATTTCAAACACTACATAAACATTGTAAAAAATAAGTAATTTGTTTTGATATATGTTTTGATCAAAAATATTATAATCCATACCCTAATAATTTATCCACTTGTAGAATTCAATAGGAATCTTGTGCTCATGTATTGTCTTTATTCAATGATTTTGATGATATTTAAATACTACTCTATCGTAAATTTTGTTTCATTAAAACATAATATAAAATGTATAAATTTAATTTTATTTTAAAATATTTCATGTAGTTTATTATAAATTTGTAAAAAGAAACACGTGTGGAAGATTTTTTGGGTATCCATGCATTAAATTCCACAAATAAATTATTAGAGTGTCAAAATGGATTGCATTGAGAAACCAATACTACCAAGAGAAACAAAAAGGAATAAATAATGGAAGGAATGAAAAAAATATTTGGTATCATTAAATTGAAGTGTTTCACCCCTATATCATCGATATTAAGAAGATTTTATCATTTTATGTTTATTTTTCAAACAATGTAACTATTTTTACCACTATTACTGAATATTGATTTTCTTTCAATGAGATTCGTTTTTTGTAGAAGTGATGTGAGGAATAATGAGTCAAAACTTTTGTTCACAACATTTTCCCTTCAATTAGTATTGAAATATATGTGTATAAAAATATTAATTATATTTAACTATAATTATAATAGTATATTAGTTATTCAAAAAAAATATTAAAATACACGTTGTATATAAATTTACTACCGAGACTCCTAGGCATTCATGCTTTAGGATTTCATCTACATTCTCAAGACAAATAATGTCTATAATGGCCTCTCGATAATTTTTTATACAAAATAAATTATGGTTATATCACCTTTTTTGAACATTGTATTTTCATGAAATTATAATATTATTAAGTTTGGAAGTTAAACTGGTGGGAAAAAGGTAATTTTTGAAGGGCTTTTAAAATTTTTGGTTGATCCCTTAGATTGTTTTTATTCAACCTTTTATTTCTATTAAAATTTATATATCCATATAAAAATTCATTGGTCAATGTATGTTTTCATTAATTTGTAAACTTTTTTCATCTAAAATAATTTTTAAAGAAATACCTCTTTGTCTACATATATTTTACAAGATCAAACAATCATGTTATGAAAGTATGTATAGTAAGTTTGGTCATGTGAACATTTATATCATCAAGAGGAACATGTGGCTCAACACTTGAATCATGAACTATGTGAATCCCCACTCTCACAAGACCTTTGGAAAGTTTTTGTGTGTGTAGACTATCACATTGAATATTGTACACTTTACCCCTCAAAATAAGGTAATGGGTGGGTGAAGATAGTTATAAATCAAAATCATATTCACCCTATAGAATATCAGTAAAAAAAGGTATTAGTGTCTCACTGATTCACATTTCACAGAAATAATTAGGAAAAAATCAATTACCCCTGGTAAGGTGGACCTTTGAGGAGAATGAATTACCTCAAAGGTGGGGGGTGAGATATTCATTTAGTGGTTATTGTCGCGTTGTATCTTCTCTTTGATTCCTTCCCATAAAATTCAATAACAACTCACACTTATAATTAGGTTTTTCATCTGGAGAATATATTAATGTATAAATATCATACATTCTCTTATCCATATCTTCCATGAATTTCTTTTCTCAAATTTGTTCATAGGAGACACTCAAAAACCTACACCTTTGATGCAACAATATTTTCCTAGTAGCTTCAAGGACATTGAAAATAGTAATTCATCAGATACAACTGATGATGATTCCTATGTATAAAAAGGGTAAAACAATATAGGAAAATAAGTAATCATTAACATGTAATATAGGTTTAATGTAATTTTTTTATTATTTCATACTTCATTAGGTTTCTGGCACAAAAAAAGAACATTGTTTGTGAATCACCTTAAAGGATATGTTTGGTTTGATGAATCATTTGAAAATTTTTCAAGATGTAAACATCATAACCAATAAACTTTTCCCATTGAATATTTCCATTGAAAATTGCTAAACCTAGAGAGAGGATCTTATTCATTAAAAATTTCTAATTAATTTAAATTATATATGATAAAACGTTACCTCATATTTGAAACTTTATTCGATGATGATGTTGATCAACCATATAACCCTTTTTGGATTACCTTCATTGTATTTATATGTTCCAAGTGTAGAACCCCTCTAGTTGTGATCCAAACATCCTCCTTTGATATTAAAACAATGACTATATATTGTCTGGTAATAGCACTATGGATTGATCATATTATGTTTCTCATCTTGATCATTTCAATTTACTTTGAGCTGGAAGGATTCTCACATGTTCTTCTCATTCTAGAGAGGATGAGAGAAATAAGAATTAGAGAGAGAATTGAATTTTCAATAACAAGTCTGAATTCTCGATTAACCCTAGAAAATTGAGATAACCTCTCATTTATAGAGTTAGGGTTTAGGTTAAAAATATTATTTAATTTTACAATGGACCTTGAATAATATAATTAACCTAATCTTACCCAATGCTATATAAAAATAAGAATAATATTATTTTTTGGTATACACTAACTGGAGAAATTATAAACATTATTTTTACGGCTTGTAAATTAATATTTATCACCAGAAATGATATTGGTCTGCTTTTATTTCTAGAAATTTATCAAATACATTAATAAATATTTATCCATAAAACAATATTCTAATCAGTGACTAGAAAATAAATATTTATTAAATATTCAATAAATAAAAAAATATTCCTATTCAAAGTATGTAAAATAAATTGTTATTAAATATTAATGATCAATAAATCATGAATAATATTATTCCTTGGTCTTGAGAACAATAATCATTCTAATAATTAAATTAAAATAGAATTTAATTGATATTAATAGAAACACATAATGTATGATCCTCTAGGAATTTTTCTTATTGTCTTTAGGAAGGTTTTTCTAATGTAAGAGATTATTTTTAACAAATGGGTTATGTAAACCAAGTGAAATAACTTAATTTCACAATTTCAAAAACCACATATGTGTGATTTCTGTGTAATATAACCCCTTTAACAAAATATATCATCAAGCAAGTAGAACATATGTGTCCTCAAACTATATTCTTGATAAGTCTTTCTTTTAATAAATTAAGTAAACATATCATTACACCATGTCAATAGAATTTAATGAGGTGGTTCGATTTCAATCCAAGGGTTGAGATATCAACTTATATATATATGTAAGGGAAAAAAACTTCCTCGACTTATTCATTAATGACATTTCATTTGTAATTCATCCAACATACCCTACTTCTCATGAACATTTGGAATTATAGTTTTTGTTAGTAAATCTTAGTGTATTATTCATGATATGTGTTAATGATAATATTGAAGTCTATATAAAATTACACACACTCATAGATCAGAATATTCGATGACATATAACCAATATGAATTCCTACTAGAGGGCCTATTCTCAAAATATTCCATCTTGGAGATTACCCAGTGAGAACTTAATGAGATGAAGAATTATTTTCTTATGAGTACTCAAACATAACATTACAAATACTATATTCCCCATCATATAATTTTATCTGACCATAAGAACTAGGCTTGGAAATACCATCACAAAATTTCAAGGTTCTAATCACAGTGGGGAACTGATATGTATTTTTCAATGTTATAGATATTCTAGGAAATTATTTCATCAAATTAATGAATAAAAATGAAAACATATAATAATATATTTTATTCATATTCAAATATTCAAATATTAATGAAATATTAAGTATAAATAGTTGGTCCAATAACACCAAATCCAACAAAATCCCACTTATACTAGATCCAACTTTCAATAAATTTTATTCTAATAGACCTCACATGATGATCATGTTTTTGATGAGATAAGTCTTTAGTCAATAGGTACTCTATGTTTTATTTCATAGATATTCATCTCACTATGACTTCTATTTTTCTATAAAAATCCCTCATGGGATAATACTTTGAAAGAATGTTCTTTGACCACTAATGTAACCTCAGATCCTTTGCAATGTCTACCATTGTATTATTATAAATGTAGAGCATGATACAGTCTTTACTTATAGGTACCACATCAAACTATTTCATAATATTTCATATCCAAATATATTCTTTAGTTTCCTCATAATCTACAATATACTCAGAATCTGATGTAGAATCTTTTACCGCAAGTTTTTAATCTATTTTAGCTCAAAACATCTCCATTAAGAGTGAATATGCATCCCTTATATGATTTTAGATAATTATGATCTATTGGGAAACTAGAATTTACATATTATATAATGATTAGTTTTTTATCTCCTCCATAGACTAGGAACATTTCTTTATTACACCTCAAATATTTAAGGATAGTATTAATTTCCATCCCAAGGCGATCACCTGGGCCCAATTAATATCTTCCTACAAAAATCAATGCATAGGAAATACATAGCCTAGTACATAGCATAACATACATGAATAAACCAATCAAATACACATATATAATCCTTTCCATTTCTTACCTTTCCTTATGCATTTGAGGACGTATTTTCTTGGAAATATGAATGCCATGTGAAATTGGCAACAATCCCCTATTGTATTGTTCTATATTGAATCTATTCAGTTTCTTTTCAATATAAATTCATTAACTTAGGCTGAGTAGTCTCTTGGATCTATCATGATGGACTTTGATCGAATTAATATATGTCACTTCACCTAAGTCCTTCTTGGAGAATCATTTATTCAATAAAGACTAAACTCACTGTAAGATTGATATTTAATTTCCAATAAATATTATGTCATTGACACAGACTATTAAGAAAATGACTACACTCCCACTAAAACACTTCAAAAAACAAGGATCATATTCATTCTTTATGAAACCAAATTATGTTATGTCCACATCAAATTGAATTTTCAATGACCTAGAAACTTGATTTAATTTATAAATTGATATTTTTAATTTTTGTACCTTGATATAATCCTTTATAGTCATAAAACCTTTTGGTTGTTTCATACACGCATCTGACTAGAGGTTCCTATTAAAAAAATATACTTTAATATTCAAGCTTTAAATCTCAAATTCATGGAAATCCATAATTAAAATTAGAATTTTGATGGATTTTAGCAATTCAACTATTGAATTATTTGATCAGAGTCTATGCATTGACATTGTTTGTACCCTTTTGAAACTAGTAGTGCATTATGATTATTGAATTATCCATCTATGTAAAATTTCTCCATGAATAACCACTTACATCTAATGATATTTACATCCACTAAAAGATATACAAAAAAACACAATTTTTAAACATGTAATCCATTTCAGAATTCATAAATTATTATCACTTGGTAACATTTGTGTCACGAACCACTTCCTTATAGGTTATAGGATCATTATCATCAACTAATAACGAGTCACCACCCTCAGTGATTCAAAAACAATATCTTTCAGGTTATCTAACATCCTATTTAATCCTATTTAGTAATTGTGTCTCTAGAACATCTTCTTTAATGGGGCTTCCTAGAATATGTTTCTATTCTAAATCATGTGTACCTTAAGCCTGAACTTCATCAAAGTCCCTATCACTCACACTATCCCTTTTATTTATATGATACTTCTAAATAAATATAGTGTCTATTTACACTATTACATTTTTTAATGAGGGGTCAAATAGGTAATATAACCCTTTTTACTTGGCGGTATCTTATGAAGGTAAACTTTTTTCATTAGGGTGAAAGTTTGTTTCATAAAGAGACCTTAAAAATTCATCAAATACTACACATGTATTTATGAAAAAATGGGTTTCTTTCCACTCCAAAATCAGTATTGAAACTGTCTTCCACTTTATATGGAACATAGTTTAGTATTTGTGCTAATTACTATAATTCATATCCCTAAAAGGATATTGTAAGACTTTCATGACTCATAATTAATCACACCATATCTAATAGGGTATAGTTTCCCCTTTCACCAACACCATTCCATTGTGGTGTTTACAAAGGAGTGAGTTGGGAAAGAGTCGTAAAATCTTATAAATAATCTATGTAGTCTTGATTTATATATTCTCCACCATGGTCTGAGTGGATTTTCTCAATCTTCTTATCAATTAAGTTCTTAGATTCATTCATGTATTCCTTGTATCTATTAATGGAATAAGACTTATTCCTCATCAATTGGAGATATCCATATCTAATAAAATCAGTAGTAAAATTTATGAAGTATGAGTATCCACCCATTAATTTAACTAGAAATAGTCCAAATAATTAGTATAAACTATCCCCTTTAGCTTATTCACCTTTTAAACTAAATCGAGAATTAGTCTTTTTTCCGTCGGAACATATGTGACAAATACCAATTAGTTTTAGTTTAAAACAATGTAAACATATATATAATAGTGTAATTTTTCAAGGAATTTTCATTTACATGACCTAGCCGGTGATACCATAGTTGGGTGTGGCATGATCCCTGGGAAGTATATTTGTTATCAATTTCCATTACTTGGTTTATGTAACCTAACACATAAATACCTTTATTGAAGTATACCCTACTATAACATACACTATCTTTATAAAATAAAAAAAATCTATTCCCAAAATTGAAAATAAATCCATCAATGTCAAGTATAGATACGAAAATAATATTTTTGGTAATTGATTTCACATAATAGAATATTTTAAAACCTAGACCATTATCATAAAAAATGTGGGGTGGTAGTTCCTGATAGACACATAAGAAAGTTTGGCTCTATTGGTTGCTCATCGATCAACCTTACCTTTTTCAATCTTCTATTATCTAACTGGTTCCTATATATGAATAGATATGTGAGAACAACATTCTATATCTAGTACCCAATTTAAATAAACCAATAGTTTTTACTCGATAAAAAACAAACATGAAGCTTCTCCTTTCTTCTTTGTATGGTTGCAATTTTTCTTCTAGTGGACCTTCCTACCACATGTGAAATAGAAAACATTATATTTCGTATCCCCCTTGATGATTATTTTTATGAAATGGAATTGGGAAGAATATTTTGGCTTAAATATCTATGCATAGTCTTTCATATTATTCACCATAAGGATGGAAGGATTTTCATGATTTACGTTCTTATCAACTTGGAGAAGTAAACTGAGAAGATCCAAGAGAGAATTATCATTGATGTTCATAGCAAAAAAAAATAGAGAATGTAAGGGAGTGATGTAATAATGACATTAGTGCACAATTCATTAAGTAGTTTAACACTTAGAACCTCTAGGTGGTTAATATAGCCAATGAGTTTGACTATGTGAGGCCTAGCTCATGCACCTTCTACATGATGTCTCTAAAAGAGGGCCCTGTAAATATCAATCCATGCCATTATATCTCTCTCCCGATATAGGTCATAGAGATTCTATATCATGCTATAATCATACAAGTCTTCATGAGACCTCACGAGTTCACTAGACATAGATTAGAGTATTAAACACTAATCATCGACCACATCGCTCAAGATTTTATCGTAGAAAATGAACTCTTTATCAGTCACCGACATTGAAGGAAGATCAGGTAATCAATATTCTAGAATGTATGATTTCTACTCATGGTGCAACAAAAACTAAAGGCATTTGACCAATTCCTAGAAGTTACTGCTACTAAGGAGATTTTTTTTATCCAATATTAATCATAGAGATATTGTGGATGAGGAATTTTCATTTATTCCAAAATGTTAAAATATAACATTATTAACAATTTTCTTGACTACATATTATGTGATACATAATAATAATTTTAATTATATTATGTATCCCACTATTTTAGAAGTCCCAATAACACTCACCATTGAACATGAAATGTCTAGTGTTTCAGACATTCAAGTGTATAGGATCCACATTCCCCTTATCATTACCCAAGAAATGGCACAGTAAATAATTCAAATGTATTTAGGTTGGATGGTCCTTTACAAATTAGGGATTACATTTCCTTGATCCATGGATTGGAATAACCAATTCTAAAAATCCTAACTAGGATTTCTTTAACACTTCCCTCTATGTTACATCAAGTCTAGTGAGGCTTACTTAACTTGATGTAAATTGGTTAATTAAACCCAAAGAATCATAAGAAATCCCTCATAAAAGTGTTCTCCCCAATGATGGTTGGTTTAACACTTAGTTCTATAGATTTTATTTCTAATAAAGTAATGGTTTGCTTAGTCTAACATAATATTTAGTTGAGGGATTTTATTTATTATGCATAAATTTTTCATTTTACATGTATTTTTAATATTAAGTAATTTTTAATTAAGTGATTAACCATGTTTTGATAAAACATTTATGCATAATCCATTTATTAATTTTTTTTCATATTATATCATTTACGTATTTGATTGTGGTCTTGCACCCGTAAAATTAATAATACATAATATAGAAATAAATAAATAAACCGATCATGAGATTTTATAATCGTCAATTTATTTAGAAGATAATAAATCAACCTATTAACTAAGGAAAAAACTCATTGTTCTAGTCTTAGCATGATTTGTAACATTCCACTTTTCAACTTTTGTATCACCCGGGTGACATCATCTCAGATCCATATTGAACCACCTCCATATTCCTATATATACTCTTTTTATTACATCTATTTATAACCTTTAAATATGTTAGGGGAACCAAATGTTAGGTTATGAGGAATTACATAAATAACCTTAGACACATAGGTCCTACATAATAATGGAGGGAGTTATGACACATAGGCCATCATTTTTAATTTAATGTTAAATAATTACAAACCCGTGAAATAAATAAATTAACTAAAACCAACACATACATAGGTCTTGGTAAACCTCATGAATGGTTATACACATGAACAAATACAATAAATTATGAAATTTAACAATTATATCCATTATTTATTTATTATTAAGATAAAAAAATTTCATTAATTGACTAATTATCTTTTATCATGCTGACCATATAAATTATCTTGGAGATAACCATAATCAACACATTCGTGGAAAATATAATGGCATGACCAACAAATATAGATAATTACAATAAATTAATTAGGCATCTATTAATTCATTAAAACCATTATTAAATAGACAAAAAATAAGGTTCCAACAGGGTAACTAGGTTTTAATACCGAAACTAATTATTTTCATGTAATTTAATTATGTATTTTATAGGGATACTACACAACATATACTATCAAGATACAAACTATGTTCCCCATTTTTTGTGTATCCTAGATAAACACATGGGGCTTCAGAGTGTATATCATCTAGACTACACGTTCTGTACTAAACAACAACATACTGTGTGTTATTATTTCAAAGTTCTTAGGATAAATGCATGGAGCTTCATCATGTATCTTGGATATATTACATGACATGTACTCATGAGCGACATGCCATGCAGTCTACATGATTTGTTTCCACAAAACCCACTGAAGGACACAATGTGTTTTTTAAAAGTTGGAATTAAGGAATTACACATAGTGTGCATTGACTACATGTCATAAATTTTATTAATATTCTAGGTTTTCACTCTCATGATGTGTTATATCATGTATTTTACCATGTAGTTAGCATGAATTTGACTGTTAAACTATGTCGACTTCATGATGTGCATGCTAGTTGAATTCCATGTAATCCTATAATTCATGTGAAATATTTTCTCAATATACACTTGGTATAAAATTAATCCACAATGTGTAACTTTTTCTTGGGACTTCTAATATCCCATGACACATCCAAATACATTGAACTTGGGCACATTACAAGTATTGTAACTACAAACCATGATACCCAATCAACCAGAAAAAATACACGACACCACTTGATGGAATCTATAAATATTCTTCATCTATTATTGGGCCTTAATAAAATATTAATCTTGAACAATATAATTAAATTAAAAAAATCATGTTAATCAAACATATAATTAAAGAAAAAAATATAATTGAAATGATGATCTAACCACTATTGAAAATAATCGATCAATAATCAAATAAATAAACATAAATTTAAACTTGATCACTATGATACAAAATATATGTTTTAGATTTAGTGGAACCATTTTTGGACCATAACTTACAGGTCTTGAGATCATAATCTGTCTATTATACCACTTGTTGGTTTTGGGAATAGTGGAAGCTATTTTTGAGAGAATAAACATTAAGTGTTTTCTGGATTTGATGGATTATTCAAAAATTGTGCAAGACATAAATGTCACAAGTAGTGAATTTTTTTCATCAAACATTAATGTTAAAAAAATGGAACCCAGATAGAATATCGTATGAATTTCAAATTTATAATTTATTTAATTTAGATCTGATGAAATCTTACCTCATCTTTTAAACATTATTTGATGGTGATTATGTTGATCATTTAAAAACCCTTTTCAAATTACCTTCTTTTCATTTGTAGGATCTAAGTGTTGAAACCCTCTAGAGGTGATCCAAACATGGTATTTTGATGTCCAAATGAAAATGATAGAATGAAGGGTACTAGTGAGGATAATCAAATATCTTGTGTTTTTCATCTTGATAGCTTCAATTTTGTTCGGGCTTGATGGATTGTCACTTGTCCCTCTAGTTCTTGAGAGGAGGAGAGAAAGAGGAATTCGATAGGGAGGTCTATTGTGCATAGTGATTCTAAATTATTGATTAACCATACACTATAGACATAAAAACCTATTTACAGTGTTATGGTTTATGTTAAAAATATTTTTTAATTGAATAAAAACCCTTAAATAATGTAATAAACCTAGTCTTACCCCATTACATATAAAAAAAAATAATATTATTTTATATATTGTGATAACTGGCATAAAATAACTCTTATTTTACTTACTTTTAAATTAATATTTATCACTGGATGTGATCTCAGTATAATGAAATTTGTAAAATTTTATCGAATACCTAAATAAATATTTAATAAATATTCTATTCACAATCTGGAAAATAAATATTTATTTAAAATTCAATAACTAAAATAAATATACTTATTCACAATCTAGAAAATAAATATTTATTTACTATTAATGATCAATAAAACATGAATGAAATTATTTCTTGGTCTTGAGAATTAAATTTAGTCAAATATTTAAATTAAAATAAAATTTAATCAAGATCCACAAAAACACAGTTTGTGACCCATTAGGCTTATTTCTCATTGGCATTTGGGGGGCTTTTCTAAAGTATATGATTATTGTCTAGAAATGGGTCAAGGAACCCAAGAGAAATAGCTTAATGGAATAATGTTTATAATCACACATGAGTAAATTCTATGTAATATAATCTATTTGTATAATATATGATCAAGTGGGTTTCACATATGTGGCATCAACCTATATGCTTGATACGACTTTCTTTACTATATCAAATGAACATATTTTTACACCATGGATATGGAAGTTAATTTTCTGATCCCATTTCAATCAAAGGGTTGAGATATCAACTACCATGTATATGGAAGTGAAAAATACTTCCTTGAATGATGATCAATAAATGATATTCCATTCATGAAACACCCAATGTACCATACTTCTCACAAACCTATGGAATCATGGTTTTGGTTATTAAATATAAGTACATGAGTCATGACATGTATTAATTATAATATTAAATTATATATACCATTAAAAAAACGCAAAAATATAAATATCCAATGACACATAAACATGAGGAATTTCTATTGTTGGGTGAATTCTCACAATCTTCCATATTGGTTGTTACCAAGTGAGAACTGCATGAGATAACGTCTCATCCACTTATGAGTAATCAAAACTAATAGTCAACATACTATGTGACCCATTAGTTAATGTTATCCATCATCAAAACTAGGTTTAAGAATACTATCATGACATTTCAAGGTTCTCGACATTGCGGAGAACTATTGCGCTCTTTTAAATGAGACAAATACTCTAGAAAATTATTACATCAAAGTCATGTTCAACAATGAACAATATATAATAATAAGTTTTATTAGTATTAAAATATTTAAATCTATATTTAATAAAAAAATAAATATTTGGTTTTAGAACACTAACTCCAAAAACTTACACATGTATCCCATACTTTTTGTATGTTTCCATATATTATTATTTTATCTTTATTTACACGAACCTCCTTCGATATCACTTTAAATGGGATGAAAATGGATTTGTATTTTGATTGATAAATCTTTATATAAATGAAGGAAAACATTTATATTTTTGTTTCATTCAACATAAAATTATTAATATAGATTTGAAAATACAACCTAAGAATACCCCATCCTCATTTAATGGTAGGGGTGGGTTGGTTTTTATGTACACAGACTATTTTTATAAATCATTTGATTTTTCATAAATTAAAAAGTATTAATCAAAGTGATTAATATACATAATATCAAGTAATGTATGACCTATCATAATAGACTTTAAAAATGTATCCTCATGATGACCAATAAATACATTCCATGTTTTTCATCTTATCTTGTGTATATATATCTGTGGTAGGTGTGGGTTTAAATTCCATTAATAATATATGAGATTATGATTTGAAAGAATTTTCCTCAAGACTATATGATCCTTTCCAAATATCATTAATACAAATTTCATTTGGCATCTATCAAGTATAAATGCACTCTGTAAGGGATAATGATGAGTAAATAAATGCTTCATTATTTCTTTAGTAAAATAAGGAAATTTTATCAAAATGGTGCCCTAATATTTTCCCTAATTAGTGTCTTAACAATGAGAACGCCATTTTACTGCATATCTACATAAATCAACATGTTCATTTGAGTGGAGAGACCAATGTAATTAATGAAAATGGTCTTTTTAGGGTTAACAGTTTGGTCATGTTCATTCCATCTAACATAATATTTGATTCCCCTACGTCTCATGTTATTAATTTTCATTTACACCACCATGCTACGATGTTCCAGTTTTTTATAGGATATAGGTTGTTCACCTTCTACCTTTTTCATGACTTCAACATTATAAATAAGTTGTTCATCCAGATTGGTAGCATTTCCATTTGGTGATATTTTTTGTTCCTCAACATCGGGAGAATCACCATGTTGATAAACTTGTATTTCCTTAGTATTGGGAGAATCAAAATGTACAGAAACCATTATCTATATAATTTGAAAATTTAATTTACATTATGTAAATGTAGTAGTGAACAAAAAATAATATGAGGTATTGTGATGTATATTAAAAAATATATAACTCAACTATTGGACACTTTTTTCTTTAAAGGTTGAAGGTATTTGACCCCTTTATCTAGTATCCAAATCCTCTATTTATGGTCTCCTTTGACATACAATACCCCATCTATAATGGAACCACTGTGAAATAATTATGACATCCTGATGAAAGTGTTATCCTCAGTTGAATTGACATCTGACCCTTCAATGGTTTTAGTTGATAACAGAACAATTGAACACTTTTTATTTGTAGGATCTATAATATAAAATTCTTATACTGAATATGATTCCATTATAAACAGGGTTTCATTGTACCATTCCTTACTAAAATCCACTTTCACAAATCTAAATTCTACAATAATAACTTCAATCCAATTACCAACTAAGTTTGATTGAAAAACTAGCACTTGGAATGTTGTATAATCCAAATACTATTTTTCTAAAATAATTCCAAAGTATGAAATATTTTTATAAATTGGATTTCTATCATTAGTACCAGATTCATGCATCACTTTATCCACAAGTGTAAATCTAGTATTTTTATTTTACTCAATTCATCATGTTCATTTTTATATAAAGTATAACAATTAATTATATAAATATTAATTATATAAAAATTATAAGATATAAATTTACACTTAGTCCTTTTTCTAGCCATTGAAGTTTTTCTGAAATTGAATTCAGATTTACAAATAACTGGTTAAAAATATGGTCTTAAAACCATCCTATAAATTTTTTATTATGTGTATTTTATATTCATCTTTCATCCCTTGGTGGATTCAAATTATGAATAATTACTTTATAGGTTTAAACATATGTAAAAACCTATAAACTTCAATGAAAAATATAAAGTTGATTTTTCCCCTTCTATGTAATTATAATTGTGACAACATACATTCCAGAAATTCCTTCACCCATAATTTTCACACTATTATGATATTTTGTTAGACCAATTCTTTTCACATCAGATAGGAAGTCGGAGAAAAATTCAATGGATTCCTAAAAAATTTATCACTCATAAATACAACCTTTTGGTATACTTCAAGTGAAACATCATATAAATGAATTGAGGTTGGAAAAAAATCTCTAATTCATTAAATATGACAGTAATTTCCTTTTAAATAATTTGAAATTTTTCTGGGTCTGTTTATTTATTTCATATAGATTTGAAAAAGAAATAGAGCTTGGTTAATTCATGATGAACATTATTAGATAAAATGGTATGTAAATCTACGAGCATTAGATATTTCATCAAAACATGATAGTCATATGATTTCATTCCATTTAACTTCAAATCAGTATTATCTCGATATTCTGTATATTTTATGGATATCCTTATAGAAACTTTATATAATTCATGAAGTTTTAAAAATGATTTACCTATTTCCTAGAAATAGTGTAAGTATTTGGAGAATGAAAAGTACTTTTGTTACCCTTTACTGGGGCCAACTATTCCCATATCCCCATGTAAATATTATCCAATCTTTCCTTATCGAAATATATTGTTTTTAGGTGAATTTAGTGACCTTCTAGTGAAAATATCAAATACATTAATTTCCACAAGCCTAAAATCAAAAAAATGTCTGACATACAAAAAATCCTTGTAATGTAATTAAGAAAAAACGATCATGTTTTTACTGGTTATTGTTTGGTTTTCAAATAAGGTTTGCCAAAATTGGTTTCCATAACCTTTACATTTTAAAATAGTTGATCACCTTTTTGTAGATATGGTGTTGCACCTTCTTTTGAAGTCCCATCGAATGATTTAGTCAATATAATTATTTTTTTATCAGGGTAGAAATTTGTGGTGTCCAAGATAGAGAGTCTTCGATGAATGTTTCAACCTATATGAGTGTGTACCTTGTTTGAAAATGGGACATACTTGAGTTCTTTTAAGTCCATAACATGGAAAATTTCCATAACTAGGAAGGTCATTTATCATCCCATACAACATGACTCTGAATTTGAAATCTTCATTTTTATAACTATTATATTCTATAACATATGAATTGCATATTAATTTTAAATCCAAGATCAATGGATCCAAATAAACAACAACATAAATAAACATTTTTTTGTTCCTGATATAAGCTTAGAAAAAACAATGTATTTTAATTTCAAGCATAATAATGGTAGAATGTTTTAATTTACTGATATATCTAGCCATATACTGTGATTGAAACTTTACAAACTAAAAGGGCACACTCCATCTATAAATAGCGCAATATGAAGGTTTCTTGGAACTTTTCAAAATTTTGGATACTCATAATCAATTTTCTCCCACTGAAGAGAGTTTTCTTGGTGAAAATGTTTCCCATATTGATTTCATCTATCTGTGTGATAGTTCAGTTTCCTTGTAGTCTCCTCACTTACATATAAGATCCTAAACCTTATAATGATCGTAAAGTACTATAATGTTTTTAAAGGACATGATTTAGCCTTCTTGTACCGAGAATAACCACAATTTTTGGAATTTTTAAGTAATCTATGGTCTTTGTGAAAGAATATATAGTTATTTGGACATGTATCTACTGTTTTAGAGATTATACCCTTTGAACATAGATTTTTTAGAGTAATATGTTTTTCAAGGAAGATAATTATCTTCTAGTACCATGTCATTAAAGATATAAATTAGTTCAGTAAAGAAGGGTTCACTCCATCTATTTCTATCTCTTCCAATATATAGCATCAGTACAGGTGATAATGCTATATATTTTGTACAACCTGCATACAATGGTGTCTTTTCCCAACTCATTAACTTCTAAAACAGTTTTGGATAATCATGAAGTTCATCTTCAACTATCATTTTTATTTTATCAATAAGATATTCATCATCATTCACACCTATAATCAAACCTTAAATACAATATTTATCATTAATCACACATATAATCATATTAGATGATCCATAAAATTAACTTTTATCTCATTTACTAGATACATTCAGTTTTCCACCATGTTTAGTAATAAAATTTAACTTAAATATATTCCATGATAGATAAAGTGTTCTCCCAACTCCTATGGAAAAATTAGTTTTGAATAAAAATAGAGTAAACACATAAAAATGTTTTGAGAAGGGCCATATGCTTGATCTTTTGAAAACATGATTAAATATTTCACCCCATCATCAAAATCTTTTTTCATATGATTGGAATCCACCGATTTTCCATTAGTATAGATCTTATTTTATTAAATAATGTTAATATTTGACAAAATTAATAAATACAAAGAATGTATGATCTTAGAACCTTACAAGGCCATTTATCTATAATCATTTAAGCTATATAAATTCATTAATCATAGATAATGAGAGTTAAAAGATTTGTATTGATATTTTTTTATAGTGGTGGAAATCATTGGAGGACATGAATTTGTGATATATATAATGTTATAAATAATCTAATTTGATTTCATCTATTAAAAAACATAGAGATCATGGACAGTTTTCATTACTTTTTTAGGCAGTAGTAAAATAAGAGGGAGGAGTTGATGTTTATTAATTTCTTTATTTGGTGTATAGTAAGCCAGGTGGTGTTTCAGTGATAAGATTCCTATGATCCATAGATGATTATATTTTTTTAGATAATGAAACCATTGATATGGCCCGAGCACATGGTGAGAACTCGACATTAAAAGTATCTCTTGAATTTTAATCCAATGAACTAGAAGTCTCAGAATGGGGTTCATAATCTACTGAATAAAATGAATAAAAATATAATTAGGGTTTGATGAATGCTTCAAATTTTAACAATTCACACTTATAGGATGAAACTAAAAAGAATAGAAATGTAAATTATTATTGAGTCCAGAGGAAAAAACAAACTTCCACACAAGTTAAAGATGTTTCTCAGGGGGATTAGTAAAAAGCCTCATCTCAAAATATTGATTGGACTATACTACCAATTACCTGGGATCAACTGAAAATAAAACATAGCCTTATTAGAACCAACTAAGAGAATCAAATATGAAAAAATTCCAGAGTGAAAACTGGGAGTGAGGTTTAAACAAGACGAAATCAGATATGGATGGCTTGAATTCTGGTTGTGATTCCAATTTAAGTAGTGTATGGAATTCTGAGTGTAGCTTTAAAGAAAGCTCTGGGAGTCCTCGTAACTGAGACCAATGTTTAAATAAAACCATGGATTGTCTCATTGTGTTTAAACAATAAAATACATTGGAAAAATATCAAAATTATGACTTATAGAAATCTAATGATGGTCAGAATGAGTGAAATTGGGGCCAAGAGAAAGAAAACACTTAAAAGATATACGTACATACTAATAGGAACTGAGGTTGGAATGAAAGTGGAAGGAATCCTCAAGGGGGTCAGCAGGGGAATGGAACTGCTACATGTGAAAATTTACAGAACTTGGGAACTCCGAATGAAAATTAAGGTGGATTATGTCAACTTAAAATTTTGAAATCTACAAGTTCTCCAGATGCTGGTGGTAGATATCAAAGCCAATCGACCTCTCAATGGGGATACCAAATTGGATTATCTTTTAGGAAGGGTCAAGTTAATGATTCATGTGGTTGGAGTGCTTCATATAACATCACAGAAGAAAAAAATAGGCCTCATCCTATGAGGAGTATAAATAATCACATACCTTAGGTTTTGAGAGGGTCAATTTGATTGAGATGTTTGAGGGGGAGCGAGGACAACTGACAACTTCTTTGAGAGCTTGAATGACATGAAAAAGTGAGTTCTATTATGGTTGAATTTATAAGATCGGGATGGTTATTATCAATTCTTTCCAAAAAGCACTGATAATGATGAGTTTTATCAGCGGTTAATATTTTAGCACTAATAAAACATATATTTATGAGGGATTTTCTAAGAGCTTCTAATTTTTTTTAAAATAAAATACAAAAAATATTAAATGAATATATATTAAACATGAATACATTTTAAAAAAATAAAACATAATTAACATTGTTAGTGAATATATAATCATAAATGTATGATTGTTAAAAATGAGTGATATTGAATAAATAAAAATTATTAGAAAACAAAAATATTAAAAAATTTATAAGTTTTATTAATTACATAAATTATTAACAAAATTAATAATGAATATGAAACTATTAAAACATAGTAAATAAATATGCATAAATAAATATTATAAAATGATAAAATTCCAAAAAATATAAAATATAATAAATATTAGAAATGAATAAATAATATTAAGTGGAAGAATATTAAAATGAATAAATAAAAATTATTAAATAAAAAACTATTTTCAAATGAATTCGTCAAATTAATTACATGAATTGTAAACATGTAAAAAATTGAAGAAACTTTTAAAAAATTATTTTAATTAAATAAATTATATAGATTTCAAACATTTTAAAAATATAACAACTTAATAAATAAAATTGAATAAATATTAATCATAGAAATTAAAATCTGATTAAGAATATTAAAACTTAGTATATAGTTATTCATAATTGATAAGAATAATTATATTAATTGTAAACACGTATAAAAATGAAAAAAATATTCAAAAATGCATTTAAATAAATTAATTATAAATGTTTCAAACATTTTAAAAATATTACTACTTAATAAATGAAATTGAATAAATATTAATCATATAAATTAAAAATATATTAATAATATTAAAACATAGCGAATAATTATGTATAAATATATGTTAAAAATTATTAAATTCCAAAAATATTAAAAATTAATACATATTAAAAATGAATAAATAATATTAAATGGAAATAATATTAAAAATTAATAAATAAAATTATAAAATTACAAAAAATATTAAAAAAAGTAAATTCATAACATTAATTACCAGAATTATAAACACAGAAAAAATGAAGAAATGTAAAAATTCATATTATCAATTATAAAAATAATAAATTTATTGAAAATGAATTATATTTATAATGCAAAAATATTAAAAAATAAATTAAATCAAATTTAATACACACACATATATTAAAAATGAATAAATTAAAGTAAATATGATTACATTATCTGATTAATTAAGTAAAAAGTACAAAAAATTAGTTAATTAATATTTACTTTTCATATATTAAAAATCAATTTAATATAATAAGATAATTAGCTATATAAACAACCAATAGGGGACGAGGATGACGTGTGTTGGAGTTCAATTTCACACAAAAATGTAATTTTCATGCCAAAAAGGCATGGGTTGGAGATGGACTTTTAAGAATCAATTATATAATTTTCAAATGTATTAAAAATATTAAAATTTGATAAATAAAAATGAATAAATATTAATAATATAAATTAAAAACAAATTAAAAATATTGAAACCTTTAGAATTAAAATGTATAATTTTTATGAAATGAAAAAATTTCAAGTATATTAAAAATTATTAAATATAAAAAATGAAAAAAATAATATTAAATGAAATAATATTAAAAAAAACAAATAATATTAAATAAAATAAAAAATATGAAAAATGGAATTGCAGAAGATTAATTACATGAATTATAAACACATAAAAAATGAATAAAAATGATTAAATAAATAATAATATTATTGTTAAATATTGGTGTATGCAGTGTGTTGATTGTATATATATAATATAATTAATTATTAAACATTAGAAATTTTTATAATTATTAAACATATTATTATTTAATTTAATATATAAATATTTAGAAATGTATAAATAACTATCAAAATTGAATATATTACCGAAATATTATATATATATATATTAATAATGAACTAATATAAAAATTTAATAAAATACAAAAATACTAAAAATGGGGAAATATTAAAAGTGAGTAAATAATATTAATTCAATAAATAGACATACATGTAAACACATATAAATGCTTAAACATACATGTGCTGATACATACACATACCTACACACATATATACAAGCACATACAGAGACACACACATATACAAATACACACACACACACACACAAATACATGTATATGTATATACATACACATACACGTATGTATGAACATACACATACATACAATGACATACACATGCATATACATTCATAAACACACAAATATATATATGCATACATTCACATACTACATAAATATAAATATACATACACATAAACATACACCCATATATACAGATAGACATACATGCTCTCACACACACATACAAACATGCATATGTACAAATACAAAAACATACACGTACACATATATACAAACAAATACACATAAAATTACACATACACATACACATGTATATACAAACACCTGCATACAATTATATACACATGCATGCACATATACACACACATATACATGTAGTTGGGTGTGGCGCCTGAGAGGTAAACCTCGTAATCATGCATCCAAAAGGTCAAGGATCAATTCCTGGAAAGCCCCCCCTGGGGGATTTAGGATGTATGTGGTGACATAGGCATGATGCGGGAAAATAGTGAAACAAGAATGACATAGGTAGGCGGTGACGTTAGCTTGACACATGTAGCATTTTCTTGGGCCTACGGGCTATGTAATGAGTCTCCCTTTACCCAGATAGAAGGAGGTCTTTGCTTTCATAATAAAAAGAGGCTTTGGCCCCAACATTTAAAAAAACAAATATATGCATATATACATACATATGCTACATAAATAGACACACACACACACTCACACATAAACATACACATACACATACACATACACATACACATACACATAAAATACACATAAAAATACACATACACATACACATACAAATACACATACACATACACATACACATACACATACACATACACATACACATACACATACACATACACATACACATACACATACACATACACATGCACATACACAGACAGATAAACATACACATACACATACACATACACATACACATTCACATACACATACATATACACATACACACACACACACACACATACACATACACATACACATACACATACACATACACATACACATACACATACACATACACATACACATACACATACACATACACATACACATACACATACACATACACATACACATACACATACACATACACATACACATACACATACACATACACATACACATACACATACACATACACATACACATACACATACACATACACATACACATACACATACACATACACATACACATACACATACACATACACATACACATACACATACACATACACATACACATACACATACACATACACATACACATACACATACACATACACATACACATACACATACACATACACATACACATACACATAGACATAGACATACACATACACATACACATACACATACACATACACATACACATACACATACACATACACATACACATACACATACACATACACATACACATACACATACACATACACATACACATACACATACACATACACATACACATACACATACACATACACATACATATACAAATACCCACACACACATAAACACATACATACACATAGACATACATTTTTTTACATACATAAACATACACATACACGTATATATACATACAGATACACCTACACATAGATTCACATACATACACTTACACATACAAATAATCATATACATACACATAGACATGCATACACATACAATAATATGTATATATACATACATGTACACATACACACATGTACACACATACAAATACATATAATTAAATACACGTATATGCACATATACATACACACACATACTATAACGACCCAATGTTTTATCAATGGAGTAACATTCTTATAATTATGTCTTATAGTATAATCATATAAGACTATATATAGAATAGAATACAAATATTATAAATAAATAATTGGTGAAAGAAAAGGTATCTTAATAAGTTAAGCAACACATATCGATGAAATATTAACTTGAACTTTGGAATAGTAATGTGACCCTTATGAATAGTAAACTGTCCAATGTAATAGTAACACCACCAATGAAAGTATAAATAAAATTTATCCATCTTATATGTGACAATAGGTTGTAATTATATCATAGTATAAGAAAATAATTATTTTAAAAGGTATTAATAAAATATTGTCATTTTTTTAATTCATGTATATTTAATTAAAATATTATGATTAATTTAATAAGATAAAATAAAACTTATTTCCATAAATTGAATTAAAAAATTCTTATTTTGATGTCTTATGATCATAAGAAAATTTTCGGAGGCCTTAATTAGTTTTCCAAAGTGTCAGAAAAGTAATTTTAATTTTAAACTTTGTATATTTCATGTAAATTATGATTTTTAATAATAATAGAATTTCACATATATAGAAAATTATTTTCATAAAAGGAATTTAATTTTTGAATTCTACATGTCAAAAAATGGTTGGGATGAGTTTTTGGTATTTTTATAATATACACAAATTTTTGGTGAATAGTAAAATACGTTAATTTATGATAAATGCTAAATAAATGAATTTATGAATCATTATTTGGTCAGGGATGATTTAAATGGCCTCTGGTTTGAACTAAAATGCTCTATTTACTATTTTTGGTCACATGAATAAAAAATATTTATAGTCTTGAGAAAAAAATATTAAACTAATGATTAAAATACCTCTACTATAAAAATCACCCTCACCCCCTCTTCCCTTCACTCTTCTCAAGACTTGTGCCTAGTACAAATTTTTATAAAATATCTCCCTAATTCTTTATAACACATCCATAATCTCTTGGTCTCTTCAAAAAAACAAATCCAATCCCTCAAAGATATTCTCAAGGAATATATATTCAAGAGGAAACTTTCTATTTTCTTTTCTTTTATTTTCATTCAAGTTCCATTCTTTTATTTTTCTTTCCTCACCTCATTTGATCTAAATTTTATTATAACTCCAGTACATTACATGTACAGGAATGTTTTTATGATAATGGAATAATTCATCATCATATCTCCAATCCCCTCATTTTATACTAGAAATGAAAACACCATCCATGATGAGTTAATTTATCACATTCAAGTATGACGGGTTTTTAATTTCTTTTACCATCTTAAATTATGGTCATGAAACTATTTTTATGGTTGAAAGAGACTATAATATATTTAATATTTCTAATTTAAGGTTATGGAATTTTTTGTACACATAATATTTATTTTTGAGGAAGAATGTGTTTGATGTGTTCAAAAAACATCCAATTAACCAAAACAGTTATCATTAAAGTTTTATATAATGATTCGTCTTCGCTCCAAAATATCAAATGAATTATAACCAAGTAATCTAATATATGATCACTAATAAAATATTACTTCAATTATAGACAACCATTCTCATCTTAGATTTTTATCCTTACATGTAAATAAGTAAACCATTCATGAAAACAAACGAAAAAAGTATAGAATTGAACCTATTAACCCATCACAAATGGCATGAATGAACATAATAATGTTATAATAAATCAATTACATAATTAATAGGTTCTAGAAATATTATTCAATTAATTTAATTTTGTTATACATGACATTATGATCAAGTGAAGGACACCATCAGACTTAAGGTAAGGGATTCTACCCAAACCTCTATTATTCCTTTGGGTTGATCTATCTTTCTTTTTACCCAAATGAAGTTATCTATAATTTTAATGTACATATTATAAATTCTATGTAATTGCACCAAAATCATGTATCTAGGTACATTAATCATTCTCTTTTGGGTATGTACATGTTTTTAAGTGGTCCCCCCCAATACCTCCCGATAAGAAAACCTTTTTAAGGGAACTTCCCAATTTCTTACCATTTTCAAGTACATTATATAATCTATTTTTCAACCACCATTATATTTATAAAATAAATATTTTTATTATTAAATCCTTCTTGGTTCACTTATAGTTTTATATAAAAGATTATTCCTTCTTCTATTTTAAATTCTCTTTAGTATTTTCCTTAAGAATGCAGTAAAATGTTTTAGTGATAAAATTTCTAAAGTAATATTCTTATATGTTGTCCCTTATGTTTGAAATCACGTACCATGATATATTATTATTTAACCTTATGGGTGTTCATTTATGTTTTAATTCATTTCTTTCATGTACACTTGTATGATACACTCATTCATTATTCTTTATGACATGATAATAATACCCATTTCTTTCCATGGGTACTGTTATGTTAATGTATGATTAATTATGTATGATTCGTTATGTGGAATGAAGATTCGCGAACATGTAATGATGGGTGAACTGAGATATCAATCCAATGAAGGGGGAAAATTTGTGTCTCATGAGACGTTATGTGCAATGGTCTTGGCGGTTAGTCTTGACTCATGTTACCATGTGCAACGGTCTTGGTGGTTAACATTGAATTGTGATCCTCTATGTGAAATGAGCATTGAATCATGCTAATGTCATGTTTTATGTTACTTACACATTATTATGAATCCATGATTATATGATATTATGTTTATATGTAATGATTTCAAATGTTCCATTCCTTCTTAAATAATTACGTCATGCCTTTTAACCCATTTTCTAAAGCTTTATTATTATTCTTATTCCCTTACAAGGATTTTAGATAATCCCTTTATTCATGTTATCCTCAGGTTATCCTAAAAAGGCGTATGAGCAAAATAGAAGTCAGTAGATATTTATAAAGATTAAATAAAGAAAAATGTTTTATTTATTCCCATGTTTTCAGTTTTATGTACCTAGTATTCCTAGAAACTAGAATTCGTGATCGTTGCCTTGTAATATGATGATTTATTTTATTTAAATTCATGTAATGATATGTGTAAAAGGCTAGGGTCTTTATACATACATACAATAAACCTACACATAAACACACACACAGAATAGAACATGATACATGCATAAACATACAACACATATATACACATGCACATATATACATATACATACAAACAAATACATACACATTCATAAGTATTCATATAGATACATGTACGTGTATTTTAAATTATTTAATATGAATATAAATATATAAATTCAAATATAAATAACATATTTAAATAAACATATGAATTTATATATTTATAAAATTGATTAAAAAATATTAATATATCACATTTATATTAATTATATAAAAAGTTTTAATTAATGTATATATATATATACTATTAAACATTTTTATTGAATAATATTAATATGATAAATTTTTATAAATAAAATAATTATAATAAGATTGATGATAATTTTTAATAAAAGTTATATAAATCATATTTATATATTATAATTATATATATTATTATTATAATATAAATATTATTTAAAAATATTTAAATATGTATATATATGTCTAATTATTCACACTGACCGTTTATAATGTTTTTTCATGATATTAAATATGGAGATTTTATCCTGAATAAAAAAGTTGTGATAAAGTTTCACCTTTATCAACTCTAAAAAATGCACTTAAAAAGGGTACCTTTTTATTAATGCTTTTTTAGCACTAATGAATGTTACCTTATTCATTTCTTTTTTCTTCAACTAATAAAAGTCATCGCTTTATCAACTATTTTTGTCTAGCATGGATAAAAGTTAGTACTGAATATCGCAAAATCTATAGTAGTGAATGTTATTCATTAAAGAAGGTTTGAGGAATTATATTGAAAACCAACTCATAGTGCCTAGAATTTGTTAAAGAAATAGAGTTATAAATGATAATACATGAGGTGCAATGAGAAAGCTCAAATAGGGTCTTTAAAGCTTTCGATAAAAATTGAATAAAGGGAAACCATTCCCTCTTTAATCAATAATAAAATGAAAAATCATCCCAAAAAAACCATCAAAGATTGAATTCAATATCAATATTCAATGTTTCACATTCATCATCAAGTTATTAAGATACATTCGGTGATAATAACTCTATAAAATAATTTTTGGTCTTCAAAGAGGAATTCATCAACCATAGACATATCCTTAACACAACTTTAATATTCCAACACCTCAATTACATTTTAGTTCACTAGCTCCCCATTACACATGTCGAAGAAATAAACACATCAAAACAACCCAGTTTCACAAGAATTCAACCAACAACCTCACACATTCATCTTTCTATTAAGTTTTCAGGATTAGATGTATGACTTCCATAAATCAAAATCCACCATTGAAAGTTAAATAACAAGTGAAATACTAAAAATTAATAAGTAATCCAAGATAATCACATGAAATCAATAATCATAGAATTTAATCCCCCAAATTAGATCATGTATGAACAGTGATCATCAGAGAATAACGTTAAGATTCCCCTTAAAAAATGAGATATGTTTAATCAAAAACACCATTATAAAAAGAATAGTGAACTCCTAGGAAGAAGACATGAAACCCCCAATTCCAAAATTTCTAATTAATTGACATAATCATAGAAAAATTCATTCCCTTCCAATATAAAGAGATCTAGGAAAAATAAACGGGTGTTAATGGAAGGATGTCCCCACCATGAAAGGTATATTCATACCTATGTTAAAGAAAAAAATAACCAGGATACAATATATCAATCCTAAAAGTTTAAACCTATAGGATAGAGAAAAAATAGAGAAAAACAAAGACACTCCCATGTAATGTTGATAAATTCAATGTTGGGACCACAATTGAATTCAGAATCAATTTTGGATATCATACATTCCATGGTTTCTTGATATAAATATATTGATATGTCCTAATATTAATATCTATTGAAAACTATCATGCCTTGTTTCTCAATCCATGAATATATCTATTCACAAAGATCCTCCTTAATAATACCAACTTTCTTGATCATGTCAATATCTTCCATATTTTCCTCCTTTGTGGATGAGGTTTATTCCCCCACCTCTTTTGGTTGAGATAGGATTTCCTTTTTTTCTATCATTATATATCTCTAAAGATATTGAAAAAATTATTTTTTCCTAGTTAGAGTAATGGTTAATCTTCTTTGTCTTCATTGGGTGCGATGTAATGAAACCATCCAAGTCCACCATAGGCCTCTTACATTTTTTATATTTAATTATGTTAATATTCTTCTATATGGTGTAATTTTTTATATATATCTTGGTTGGTTTCTATAGATTCATTGCAGGAACCTTGATCTTCTTTCTGATTGGTGGAATAAAGTCCAAAAGTATCCATGGTATCATTCTTCATCGAATAAAAATTAGTTGGGACCTGTCTTATCCCTTTGAATCATCCATACTACCCTTTTAAATATAAATTTGGAAATTTGAAAAACTCTTTAAAAATTCTATGTAGTTTTTTAGACCAATAGATAAAGTATTTTAATCATTTTGGGTTGTTTTATTATCCTTTCAATAAATATCAATGCCCAATGATACTAGGTGTAAAGAACCTAACCTCAGTAAACCAGAGTTGGTGTTTACCTTAATATATTGGTACTTTATATAAGATATCACATCCCAAATGACCTAATAGTTTACCATACATGATAAACTACATACATACTCGAATCTCATATTAAAGTTGAAAACATCAAAATAAAATGTAGTTAAAGTAAATATTCTACACCCTTGAACTCATTCAAAGATTCCTTATTCATATATCAGAGAAAGGAAAAAATAAGAGGTGAGACAATTTCTCAGTAAGGGTTGCATAAAATATAATTTATCACAATTAAATAAAGAATAATCAATATGGAAAGGTAAATTACTAAATAAACATTACATTTAATGAATAACTTTACCAAAAAATACATTCATGGATATAATCAATGCATCAATATCATCGATAATAATAACTAAATTCTCAATAAAATAAATACTTAATAGTATACTTCATGATTTCAGAAATCATGATATCTATACTATCAAATCCTTTCACCAATACCATTTAATCAACTGGGAGGTATACACCAAAAAAAATTTAATTCAAGCTTATTGATTTGTCTCATTAAACATGTCAATGAATCAAGGGTTTATCTATTACTAGTCCCCACCCATCACCACATATAAAATTCATTTCTCATATATTTAATTATAAATTTATTTCTAAAATAATATTAATTATCAAAAAATATATATATTGAGTAAATGATATTAATTATTTATATTTCCACATTAAATCAATTAAATTTAACGGTAAAATTTTGTATATAAAATGATATAAAATTTAGGAAATATTCATATCAATGAAACAAATAATATGTATATTTATGAAAAATGTAATGTGTAATGATCACAAGAAATTGAATGTTTCAAGAGAAAGTTAATGAGTAAAATATTAATAGAGAAATTGAATATCCATATTTTCCCTGGTCAAACTGATCAAAAACCATCCAGAGAAAGAACAAGGAAGGTATCATTACAACATATCCACTATGGAGTATAAGTAAAATAAAGGGTCTTTTATTAATCAATAAAAATACCATAAAAATATCAATAAAAAATTGTTGAGGAAAATACCCCTTCACTACCTCAGTAACATACTCCACTAACTCAATGCCAACACTAGTGATTGATCCCCCAACATGGTTTTTACTGCCATTCAAAATACCAGGATATAAAAGTGTAACTTATGGAAGGAATAAAAAAATAAAATGATGAAAAAGAAGAAAAGGATAAAAGAGTTGTACAAACCAACAAGTAACTCAGAGAGATTCTCTAACATACCTCATGTTGACACCATTTACCTTGTAGGCCAAACCTCAGCTATCAAAAGATGTCCCATGGATTGATGTGATAGTTATGCCTAGAAGAAATTTAAAAATTAATAACAATTTAAAAACATAGATATTAAAACTCATATAAGTATAGGGGGTATACTAGGTTGCACTTGGGATTGTTGATTCACCGCCTTAGTCCCCATAGCCACTCTAACAACAGATGGTTGGCCTCTTGTAACCGCTACATCAGGGGGAGGCACCATGGATAACCCTTCAAGGGATGGATATTCTTTATCATACTCTTCTTTAGGACCATAATGTAAATTCCCCTCCTATGTGCTCGCATATTTCTGCATAAGTGAAAAAAGAGTTAGATAGAAATAATGGAGGTCTAATAATGGTCAATGTTCAAAAAGTATGAAAAATAACTGATTAATAAAAGGATATTCCACCCTGGGGAGCCCATAAGAATCAATTCCCTAGGATGTTCCACCTATAACCACTCTTGTATGGGCATGACCATGGATAGATAACCCATTGATGGAGTTGGAGGGGATGAAATACCCAATAACAATTTAAACTGGGTAGTGAGAGGGAAAATAATGCCGCAAAAATGGATCAGTTCTTCCAACTCTATGATATACTTCATTTCCTTATCCTTGGAAGCCTATCCTAATATGACCCAATTTTTAATGGTGTATCCCATTACGATGAAAACACTTTGAAAACTCATGGATAAAGTTTATTTTTCTAAAAATTACTTATCATTCCTATACACCAGGGAAGACAGTGTCACTAGGGACATCTGATGGGGGGGGGGGGGTGAAATCACTTCCTTAGAGCCACACCTTGTTCCCTTGGAACAACTCCAGAGGGTTACCCTTACTCTCAAGGCCTAATTCTTTGGGGGAATTGGTCCTATTTCCATTCCTCTCCTTGCAGATTCAACTTGTACATATCTAGGCATTGTTGGAGATAAAACTATTTCTCTTCCTGCTAGTCCAGCTCTACCCCATCATGTTCTTTAACTGCTGCTCTCCCTTGACCCCAAGGGTTTGGGACCCATTCTTCCTTATATGACTAAGTCACTAGTATCCTCAATATTTCCATAGGATACTCACCCTCCCAGATCAACACATATTCATGGAAGATCCCATAAGTGATAGTAAGTAGTGGCAACACTTTTCACCCATTCTATATTTACGTGTGAACGCTAACTGTATATTCCAAAAAACTAATATGTAGAAGTCTTTAAGTACCCCCATATAAAACTTCATAGTGAGCCTCTAGAAGCACCAAAACTACCATGAAAAAAAGGTGTGGGATGTACTAATATCAAATTACTTTATAATACACATCGAACTCTAATAACATCCCTCAAAAGTCCATGAGGTATGACCACTAATCAATGATCCCCATGAAATCATTGGTAACTGCTCCCATAAGAAGGGGAAATAGGTGAAAGATGACATGGATCGCTATCACAATCTTCACCAACATTCTAGTTGAACCCAGGTCAAGAGGATGAATCCCAATGATGTTGATGATCGATGGAAAAAACATTATGTTGGTAGGGGGGATCGAGTTTGTGTATTTATATCCCCCCTTATGTGTGGAAACCCAATTGTAAAGAAAATGGAAGGTCCCACACACATGAAATGGTGTCTTTACATCACTAATGTAGTGTTCCATCATTTATTTCTTCGCCACTATCAAGACTTCTATGTTGATTAATTTCCCCATCACCAACATTACTTCCATAATGAGGGTTCTCGACCACACCCGCATGTGAGCATCCAAAAATGAGATCATCCACTCACAAATCAACATGATAATAAATCCTTCCATCCTAACTATGAGAGCCTCATGATTCATAATGTATCCCCAAATTTTTTACTAGATAGCCTCTAGGATCCTCGAGTATGAATGTTCCTTCCCTCATTGAGATGATTTATGACACTAGTGTGGCCTCTCTAGTATCCTATAAACTAGTTCATTCAGAAAATAGATGAAATTTTTTTTGAAGGGGATATTCTTTATTATTAGATTATTCTCACCCATGCCTTATTCCAAGCGTAGAAGAACCCTTGAAATCTATGAAATTTGATCATCATCATCCCAAACATCCTCATATAGGAGAAACTTTTAATTTAGGTACCCTTGGATAGGGATCCCTCCAATGTGGTAGAGGTCCCATAAACCGGTGATGACCTCATCATGATGTAGGTGGAATGTTTTGGTCCCTAATGACCACCAGATCAACTAACTCTGGAATGATGTCTAGGTGATGATAAATATGGAACTGTGAGGTCAATACTCCCACATAATTTTATATATGCTATAGTTCCACCTAAAATTAATGATAAGAGTAGCACACCTAGTACGCCCCTACTCATTCATCCCTAAAGTTTGTACCCTAGCGTTGTTTTGATTCTTTTTCCAATATTTGAGATTTTCAATCAAACCCATATTAATAATTATATTGTATTAAGGTAGGGGGATATATCTTCCTACAACACCTCCCCATTGACATTGTTCATGTGGTTATATAGGGTGTGAGCAGTGAATAATTTATGGAATACACATAATTACCCCTGATAGCCTTGTGACTTTGATACTTCTTAGGCATGCTCCAAAACCAATAAGTGGGTTCATATCGATTATCATTGGGGATGAACACATAATCACTCAACCCAAATCAATATAACGGTAGCCTCCTATAGAGGGGATAATCTTGATATTCCCTTGTCAGCAATACAATGAGTTTTTCATAATATTGTGCATTCTATATGCTTTATACAATATAAGGCTTCTACAAAAATCCCTTTATTGAGTCACACTAGCATCGACACCTTCAAAAACAAATTTTTACAAGACTAATAAAGTTTTCTGAAACTAGTTCTTGAAGGAAATTTTGTGAAGGTTTATTTTTCTAAAAATTATAAGATTTATGAAATTCTAGTCTTGAAAGAAATGTTTGTAGAAGGGGATTGTTATTGTGAGTGGTGAGGATAAAAATCACAAAACACTCACCAAAGTCTTGAGTTTCATGTAAATAGGGAACTAACCTACTTTAAAAAAAATCCCATGATAACCTCAGAGACCCACACTTATTTATAGGAATAGGGTTAGACCATGTTTCATGAACTGGGGTCCATGGTCACTAATTTTCACTAGTTCCCCATAGAATACAAACCTCATCTCCCTTTTCAGATCTAATTCTGAGGGTTGGGTGAATTTTTTGAGGCAAAAATACATATGTCATTGGAGAGTTAAATGAATTGAAAATCAGTTCAAAGAGATTGCAAGATAAAACCCCTAAAAAATAAACATAATAGGCTATGTTACCAATGTTAAGAACCTTTGAAAATGGGTTCACCTTGAAAAATTCCCCAGCCGCATAGAGCTTGAGGTGGTTACCTTTGTGAAGCGTATGTCTATTTGAAGAATTCCCTCACATCACGAAAGTCATAATATTCCATGAATACTTCTATATTTTGTAAAACCAATGACCAATATTATTATGGGTCTATAAATACCTCCCCATATAAAATATTTTAGGGGATGATACCTTTTAGTTTCTGAAAAAGGATCTCAATTAAGGAAACTCTAAACTTCAAGATAAGAAAATGGATTCCCAGAGGTAGCCATAATTTTCAAAACCACCTCCCATGGTTTGTGTAGAACATATACACATGGTTAAGAATCCTTTTTTGAAATACCATGTGATTCATGTAAGAATAAATCCCTTGACATATATTTTAATTTCAAGACATAACTATCCCTTATGAAACCATCCCCATGGGAAATAGTAATTTTGTCCCAGACAAGGCATCCTTATTTTATGAAAGATCCACCATCATGAAACCCCTATTCATCATGAAACCATAAACCTTTTTAGACCTCAACATTCATGAAATACATCCACCAAGCCTCTCCATGGTTCTTTCTTTTAGAAAAAACCATTTTATGAAATTTTAGTTTGTAGGGACCCTATACCCCTCTAAAACTAGTTCATCTTCACCTCAAATTATCATTGAACTAGTACCATAATCCCATATTTCCACTCATTTTTCATCAATCATGGAATGGACCATAACCCTACCAATTTATCTTAATCATTAGAAACATAATTCATCTTGAGGCTTAGTATATCCACCCTTACTTCAGGACCCATTGTTTTTACTCCATCGCGACAGTGTTTACGCCATGCCCCAAAAAAAGGTGCATTAACATTGGACATATAATCCTCAAATGTGGAATCATTATGGAAACTATCCAGCGTTTTAGTTATGGAGTACTTATGTAGAATCTTCCTATCCTGTATCAAAATTCACTCCCCATGTGTAGGTCCCAACAACATCTGAGATGCATGATGTAAAACTGAATAGCCTAACATCCTAGTCGTACAATGTTAAACTGCAAAAAAATGAACTCATCATGAGAAGTTAAACTATAGTCTTACCGTGTTTGATTAATGAAAGATTCACATTGTATGCCCTTCATGTGATGATACCTCCTACCCCACCAATGGAAGATCCTCCAACTTCTAGAATCTTATATGCATAATCCCCACACCATATCTCATTAAAAATCATGTGACACAGAAATCCTTACTGTATGAAGTTAAAATTCTTGGAACGATGTAGTCACTTGACCATAAAATGTGACATCGAACTATGTGGGTTTTGACCCCTATCCCTTAAATAGGGAATGTAGGACATCTTCCTGATGTTCAATCCTAATATCTCAACAAACCCAGGGTACCTCCCCATGTTTAAATCCTAAAACTACAATACCAATAGATCTATATATCCCCCAGTTAAACACTTCACCGAACCATCAAGTTTGAAATATTTACCCATGGGGACACACTTAAATAAAGCCTCATGTGTGAAATAATGCCCCTAGGAAAAAACTTAATTAAATCATAAAGTGTGAAATCTCCTCATTAGGGAAACACTTTAAAAAACCATCAAGTGTAAAATAATCCTCTGGGAAAACACTTTACCACACCCTAATGTGTAAAATATTTCCCCCTAGGGACACAATAAACAAAACCATCAAGTGTTAAATTTATCCCATGGGGACACACTTCATGAAACCCTCATGTATGAAATACCCCCCTCGGGACACAGTTAACCTAATGATAAAATGTAATATTCTACCCCTTGGGGACACACTTAAACAAAACATTTTCCTAAAAATACATTATTCCCATGACCCACTTAGACACTATACCCCATACAAATAACATGGGATTTCTTTGAAAAAAATCCTCAAATGCCTTATTACTATTGTGCTAACTACCTCTTTTTTGACATAGGATGCCTTAGGTTCCACACTGGATATGCCTAATATGAGAGATGACTCCAAAATCAAAAGATAAATACTTTAAGGATTACTACAATTCGAAATGTCTAGAACTGCTCTGACATTCCCAATGTTACCATTTCAACTAACTATAGGTTTCTTCCCCATCAAGAAAGATGTAGCATAATTAACTATCATCCACCTCGAGATAGTGTTGGAAATGTGTTGTAGGAACATGATTTAAATATTTGTGAGAGAAATGGACTAGGAGAAAATATATGAGGAGGAATCCATGAAAGGAGGAACTAATATCCCATCACCCTATTTCAATCAAGGATCCAACATCATAAACCATGGTGACAGAGGTCATCTTCCTTTGGAAAGAAGGAGTGTGGGGAAAAAACATGCGGGACACCTGACCAGATGAGAAAGCATCATAAATAGTAATATAACCCAATGAAGATAAATTAATTTATAAAACCCCTTACCTCTTGATAACATTTCATTCAAATCCCATAGATAAAATAATTTTAATTATAACATAAAATACCATTATGAATGAAGGATTCATTATATAATATGTAAAATGGTAGAATATAAACCATATAAATAAATATAGTGCATAACATTAAAATATTCCTCATTGAAAATTTGTTGAGATGGTTAATGTAAGGGATCCATATCAGCCTAGTTAAAAAATGGGATTATCTAAAAAAAAATAAAAAATAAAAAGACTTTGGGCTTCAAAGGTAAATGATATTTAGAAGGAATCCCTTATCTTAGGTGAGAGTCATCTCATACGTTCTATATATTCATGAATAATAGTCATATTTTTATTATTTACTTTTTTAATAAAAATTTTCAGGTTTATTATTTCATGTATTTTATTAATTAAAATTTTATATTTAATTTATTAATTATTTAAGTTTATTTTGGATGTTTTGATGATATTTCGTTGAAATTTCCAAAATGACTTTGGTAGGTTGACTATGGTAAAATAGGTCATTATTACAATATATATAGAATAATAAGCAAAAAACAATTATCATTTTATACACAAATTATAATTTTTAATAAAACCATGAAATATTGTTATAAAAAATCAACTAAGTTATAATCATAGAGAAAGTAAGTCACACATATTCATGAGTAGCGTTTCCATTTTCAATGATCATGATAGAAAGAATATAAGTATTATTTTATCTTTACAAAAAGATAATTATAACATAAGTATCATTTTATTCTTTAAATACACTTCTATATTATAGTAATGTGATGTGGTTATGAAAAATGAATCAGATCGCTTCATGAAGGTGGTAATCCACACACACACACAAACAACCTTATCATTTTTAAATGAATGGAAATGTATGATATTATATGATATATTATATTTTTAGAATTATTAAAATTTCATTAATATAATATATATATATATAAACCATTATTGAAACTATATGTGAGTGGTGGTGATGGAAAATAAATCTCATCCGTTCATAAGGTGGTAGCCCATCGTACAAACGAATGACAGTTTTGTTTCTCATTTTATGGAACTTAAGATCGATATAGGGAATGAAATTAACATAAAAAATATAATTTATTGGATATAATGATGTTAATATATTATTATAGTTTATAAATATTTTAATTTGGTGGAACAAAAAATAAAACAAAAACACTCAGTTATGAATGATACCTCTTCTTCGGACAACCTCTTTAGGTTTACACAAAAACTCTTCACAGGAGGTTTTTCTAATCCAAAAAAGGAATACAGTAAATATAAAGGGAATTAAGGAAGGTATATTTGAAGGTTTTTTATAATCTTAATTGTTATTTAAGTGTGAATAAAAGCAGAGAGAAGATTCCTTTTTATATGTGAGGGGAGGGAAACATTTGGAATTTATTAAAATATAAAATTATAATAAGGTCATATTTAATTAAAGTACTTGAAAATGTATATTTATTTTAATTTTGGATAGTATAAGGTATAAATATGGATAAGAATATTATTTATAAGAATTTAATTATCAACCAACCATTATCTCTTGATTTAACCCCCAATAAATATGTTTTAACTTTAATGGTTGTAAACACCTTTTCAAACTAAAATGGTAATAATATTAATTATATGAAAACTTTTTTGGTCATAAATGAAAAATAGATGACATGTTAGACCATTTATCAACCTAATATTATACTTAAATGAATTTTTTATATTTTTAAATAATTTAATAAATTATTATTTAATATAAAATATCATTAATGTCATTTATGACACTATTCATCTAACTTGACTTTAAATATATAAACAAATAATGAATTTAGAATAAAATCCATTAAGTATAAATAATACATTATTAATAACTATAAAATTATTTTTGAACAAGAAGTCATCCCAAATATATTATTTTTAATGTTTTTAAAGTCATTTACCTTGAGTTTTCCAGACATTTCAAAAACACTTTATCAGTGTTGTATAAGTGTTTAAGATAACTATATAATAATTAAAAATTAAAAATTAATTAAAATTTGAAAAGTAATTTCATTATACTCAAAATAAATTTCAATATTCATTTAGCTATTATTTTTTATCCCTATGTGAACATATAATCGATATTTAAAAGAAATGAGGTGATATTTTATCTCTTTATTTACTTAAATTATTAAATAGGTCAATTTCATGGAATGGTATTCCATAAATAATTGAATACAGATCCTAATATTATAATTGTTGATGAAAATTTATCCAATAATAATTAATATGATAAATGGTGGCCTTATAACTTAGTTTTAACCTAGGATAACCCAATTTACCCTTTTACAGTGACGTCAAATCTTTACAGGTTTTAATATTCATTATAAAAAATAGTTATCCTTATTTTCTAATATTAATTAATTTTATTCCAAATATGGAGGAAATTTCATCGAATTAAATTCACATAAGTGTAAAAATTTTAATTTAAAAATGAACCCATAAAACATGTCAAAAAATAGTTTATCATCAATTGTATTTTTCATGCAAAAGATGAAGTTACATTAAATCTAGGACCATAAATAATCATTATCTAAATTTAAATACATATATATAGATGTATAATATAAAAAATTAATTTAAATAATTCCCTTTTAGGTTTTATTTTAATTAATTAAAATTGATAATCATTAGGCACTTAAAAGCCATTTCATGAAAAATATGTTTTAATGCCTAAAAATAAACTTATACCAAAATACAATATAAATATGATTAAAATGTAATTAATTATATAAAATATAAAATTGAAAAATAATTTTACTTATAAATTAATTTCAAATCATAATTGAACTTTTAAATTACATAATTTATTGATAATAAATGTCAATTTTATAAAAAAGTGGTATTTTTCATTATTCACCGAAAAATAACAATTCTTAAAAAAAATCCCAAAATGTCACCCAGATATAATTTTAACATGATTTATTTCTAAAATAAATTTAATTTTTTAGAATAAATTATCCAAAATTGGGATAAATTATTTGTATTATTTTCTAATAAAAAGCATTAAAATCATTTTTGATGAAAAATATATTTTTGAAGCATGTAAAGACTTTACTAATAAATGAGTTCTAATTTTAAAATAAATTTCCTTCAAATAAATATTTATAAATAAATTTTAAAAAGTTTTTATTACTATTCAAACTAGATATTTTAAAGACAAGGTTACAATAGAAAAATTAAAATATCATACTATGGTTAATTTTGGACGAGTGTTGTGTGTTTTATACACAACCGGCCATAATGTTCTTCTTATAAAATCTCACCATGTTACATTATCCCCACATTCAATAAAAAATTCCTCAAATTCTAACTTATTATCATAAATCAATGGTTTTACATTGAAAATTCCTTTGTGGAAATCCCACATCATAAAATGGTTAATAAAAATTCATCTTGAAAAAAAGATAAAGGAAAATATGTTGGTTATCTAGAATAATAGAATAATCTATTTCTAAATAGTATAACATTAATAGGAAGTGAAAATATGGACATATATGGGAAAGAAAACTCTTAAGGTCTAATAGGGAGTGGTAGAGAACATGTAAAAGAGAAATTTAACAACCAAAATAATCCATAAATCTATGATGGGTGAAAGGACTATCAATTCATCATAAATGATTATAATAGGATTACATTTTTGTTTCAAGATAATTTTATAATATTTTATGAATTACATTACCATCTAGACTAAGAATACAATGAATTATACTTACTTGATATCATTCTATATCAAAATCACATTTTTATCACTTGGTTGTTCTTTGATCAAATTCCCATTGATCTCTTACTCCACGAAATGAATATACAATATGAATTTTTGATGACTAAAGAAATAATGTTAACATTTAATGGATCATAATATCCATAAAATAATAATAATTTATTTTTAAAATACTTAAATAGTAACCAAAACTCAAATGTTTACCACAAGGTTAGAAAATTAAAAAAAAATATAAAACTATTATATAAAGAATTAATACACTTTACTTCAAAATTTCCACCAAAGGCCAAACAAAGATTATTCCAGAAATAAATAACCCTACATCACAATTAACCTCACTATTCTCAACATTAATGATTGTTTTAACCTAAATGGTGATCTCATCCCTATTAACCTATATCTTAAAAAATTTAATTGAATCCTCCCAAATGATCCTTTACGTTAAACCTAAGGCTTATTTATTCTTCAACCCTATAAAATGTCTCCTAAAATATCATTAAACACCTCAAAATCAATAGTATTTTATTACATAAATTGTTTTCCAAAATAAAAATAATATTTATCCATATAAATGTTTAAGTAAAATCAATTTCTAACTAACCAGGACATCACATAGGCTAGTGGTAGGAACCACAGACCAATCGTCCTTTGGTTGTGGGCTTAAGACCCGAAAACTTTCTATATGATAAATTTTATCATCCAAAATGTGGGTTAAATTTTTTAAAAATCATATTAATATAATTCCTATAACATTCCAAAAAATATCATGAAGATCCTAATTATTCATATCCATGTCTCCAAAATGTGGTTTAACCTTTTTATACCTCATTAATTATTTATATCCATGTCTACAAAATCCATCGATTTTTTTCGATGTAAGAGTATCCACATATTTCTTGAAATATAAAATTTATACACACATCTATATTGTAACTACTTGAAATTTTATAAATAAAATTTTCTTTTAAATGATTATATTCCTTATTAATTAATATAGTAATATAACACTCATGAAAAATATTTAATTATAGTTTTATACCATTATAAAATATATCTAGAATATGATTCTTGGGCTTATAGAACCACATCGATCCTTACCATTAGTAATATAATTATTATTTAGTGAAAATTATGATTAGTATAAATTAATGGTAATAATAAAACATAATTGGTTCCGAAGGAAGTAATAACAGACTTAACAAGTAGAATCATTCCTTATAAGGCTCATTTCCCAAAGCATTCATGTGAGATGTCATCACTAGGATTTTCCCTTGATAAAGAGCAAGCCAAGACTCAATAACTTAAACTTAATTAGAACCATTTATAGGATAATTTGAAGCTTATAGTGATCACCAACCAAACAATGTTCGCTGAATCACCCCGAGAGAGTACTACCATGACACAGGTTACCATTTGGGTGTATTCCAGAGTAATAAAGAGTTATGTATCTAGACCATAATAGTAAGAATATGTAGATTTTTATACAATTAAACCAAAATTTTATTGTTTTTAAAAATATATTTGATTTCAATTCGAAAACTATTTTTAAATAAAATAAAAAAATTGAAAGAAAATTTATTTTCATTAAATAATATTATAACACACAATACATTTAAATATGAATGATGATATAATTTTATGAAGTCCAATGTACAATTATAGGGGTCAGAAAGTTCTTTGTAGTGTAAAAACTAATACTTTTCAAAAAATAAGGATATTTATTTAAAAGTTATTATTATAATATAAGGAAATGTATTTTTGTAAAATAAATATAATTTCTTAAATCAACATGTCAAAATTATTCAATGGTGATTTTTTTCATAATTTTCCTTGATAATAAATTTTTTGGGTAAAAGTTAAATATGGTATGAATATACGGTAAGTATTATCACATCATAATGACTTAAAATTAATTTAATAAAAGTCATACAATTTTTTAATTGAAACATTTGTTTTCATTACATTATGGTATTTTAATGTGATAATATGTTTTTACAAACATATAAAGAACCCTACAAAACCTAAAAGATATTTTAAGGTTAAAAAAATTATTTATATACATGGATCACTATAACATAATTCATGATAGTATTTTTATGATTTCTGATATTAAACTAATAATATCATAAAAAATACTAATCCTTGGTAAATAACATGGTTAAAACCCATGATGAGACCAATGGTTTTTATTTTTTATTAACTTCATGTCCAAGGCGTATGTTTGGAAATTAATAGAAAATCGCATCTATTTTTCTATTAGTACATACCCATTTTCCCATTACTCTGAACTATAAAGACTCAATGTATGAATTTAAACTCATTTTCTCTCTCTAGATACTTTTAATGGAGTTTATAAGGTTATAAAGATCTTCTACCAAGATTTAATAAGTAACCTCTCCTAGTAAGTGACTCTCCCTCATCTTTTCAACAAAATCACTTTATTTGTTTTAAGACTTTTGATTTCCAAGTGTTGATATTATCATGTGTTCATAATCAAACCTTAATATCCATATTATTCCTTGTTAATGATATACTACCCTTTCCTATTATTTATCCCTTTAAATATCTTTTATATACACCTGGTATGCATCCAGAATTATCCATTTATTTTCCTTACAATACCATTGTTTTGTGAATACCTAGCCCTATTTCCATTCAAGGTTATTCACATAGATATAAAAATCCTCCACTGAAGGGGGAATTCAATGTATTAAATCCACAATACTTAATCATGGTATTAAAATTATGAAAAACATTATTATGTTTTGTGATCAATGTGGAACATATAATGTTAGAAATATAAAGGGTGAACCTTGATAGTGATCCAATGAATTGGGTAATGTTTTCATCTCATGAGATACTATTTATGGTTCCTGGGTAGTTTTCCTAGGCACACTATGTTATTATTCCATGGATTTTTTTTAAATTATAATTATGATGCCAAATTTTGTACTGTTTCCAAATTCCTAGGATAACATGATTTTACGATGTCAAATATCGTACCATGATTTCATGTGAGTATGTATGATAATTACCACTTTATGTTATCAATATATACCTCTTGAATCACATGTACTATTTATCATTATACCATGCATTGATTATTGCTTTATTAAAATTTATTCATCACTACTTTGTTTATATGTCCCTAGGTTATCCTATTCATTTTTAAGAGATAAATGTAAAGTAGGAGAACATTATGGAATTTTAAATGAGGTTTTTGAACTCTATTTTTTGTTAAAAGTTTATGTATCCATGTTCTTAAATACACCATACCTCTTAGTTTTTTGGGATTTTATTAAATTGACCCTTATATTAAAAATCATGAAATAAAATTTATAAGAATATGGGTTATTATAATTAGTATCTAATAAAATTTTAGTTATTTTTGGTTATTAGGATTAGAATTCATTAGTGAAAATTTTAATGAAAAGCCAATGTATTGGAAACATCCTATATTTTTTGTAAAGGAGTGTTTAGTCTCTAAGAAATTACATCACTATCTAGATACTATAAGTGGAAGAGGTTCTCACATATTTGTACATATGGTTATCTACCTCTAAAAGGGATGGTTGGGTAAAGACATGGTCTTCAATATAGGCATGAGTAGTTGGCCTTATTTCACACTTAGTTTGGCACTCCTACGTGATACGATTTGGTAGATTCACATGATCTTTAAAAAAAATTAACAAGGTTTTAAATAAAATATTAGGTTAGATGAATTAATAGGAAATATACCATGTATAACCTAGATTAAAGCATATAAATTCACAATATAGGGTGAATATATAAATGATAATTTATTCCTTTTAAATTCATAGTTTCCCTTTTATATTCCTTATAGTTCAAAAATTATCATCCCTAATTTTTTCCATTATTTTAAGTCAATGGTTGGAAATAGGAGGTGCTATTTCAACAACCAATTTGATGGGAAATGTGATGATTTTCCAAATTAGATTCCTAACCTAATGGTATTAGGAGTCAAGAACTTGATGGTAGTACTTGATCAAATTGAACAATTTTTGAAAAATTTCTTGCATCATGTTGTATTCCCACCACTCTTTAAGAAATAGAAAGTTATAGTCTAGACCATTATATGAAAAAGGAATTTTAATTTTAGTGGTTATTATAAACCCTTAACTATTGAAAATTTGATTAACTTCATTGAGAAAATATTCGATATCCACCAATGTTCTAAGAAAGAGAAGATTATAATAGCCATCTATCACGTAGTGGATGAAGATGATCGATGGTGGATGTTGATCAATAACACAAATCCCATGGAATATATCGAGGATTTGGATTTTGATGAATTCTAGACAATATTTTTCAATAAATATTTTCCTCACAATCTCCATCTCAAAATTGAGAGAAAATTTATTGTACATAACAAATATAAGGTTCAATCCAGTAGGGGAATACAAGGAAAACGTTGCTAGGTTTGCATTATATATACCTAGATTTTTAATCAAACCTAAAATTACCGTTGACCACTTCTTTAGCGGATTAATATAACACCACAGAATGATAAAGGGCTAAATGACTAATTTATATCACCCATGTTAACAAGTTGCAGCTGTATTTTCAGGAGCATACTTGATTAGAACTCCATAGCTAATCATGCTTGGATTGGACTAGTGATCATGATGGGTGACCTCAGGGGAGGTTTCTTAGGGAATGTATGATTGAGGAAAAATCACAATAAAAGAAAAAGTGTTGGCCTATGAAGATATTCATTAGTATGATGATCTGTTTAAGCATGTGGATGGGCCCCAAGTAAGAGACCAAATGTTTGTGGGTCCACTGGTGGTGCCCAGAGGGTTAGTACCCAATGACAATGTTAAGGTGGGGTATTAGTTCTATTAAAGGGGCCCAGTTCGTACATTTTTTTTCAGAGGAGGAACCCAAAATTTAGTGTGGTGACACTACCTAGGTTGATATGCATGGTCTATAGTGACAATAATTTTTTCCGAGGGGGGGGGGTGAATGTAACACACTAGAATGATAAAGGGATAATTGACTAAATGATATGAATCATGTCAATAAGGCGAACCTTTATTTTTTGGAGCCCAACTGAATAGAACTCAACATATATGTTTTATTTTATTCAAGTAGTGATCAGGATGAATTACCTCCTGGGATGTTTTAGAGGTTGTGTGTGAGTGAGGACAAAGTACACTGAAAAAACAAGTCTTTTACTATAGGGAAAGTCACTAGGCTGATGATCTGTCTGGGCATGTGGGTGGGACCTAGGATGAGGTCCATGTGTTTGTGGGGAAATTGGTGTATCTTGGAGGGTCAGGACCTACCAAACATGTTAATGTGGGGTGTTTGTGCTATTAGTGGGTCCCAATTCATACATTGGTATTATGGGAGAATCCCAATCATCGGTGCGGTGGAACTACCTTGGTTGAGATATATGGTTAATAATGAGGACATAGTGCTCTGGGGGGCAGGGTGAATGTAACAACATAGAATGATAAAGTTTTAAATTACTAAATTATATAACTCATGTCCACAAGTTGAAACATTATTTTAAGGAGCCTATGTGATTAGAACTCTTTAGTTAAAAGTTCTTGGTATGGAGTATTGATTAGCATGGGTGACCTCCTAAGATGTTTCATAGGTTGTGTGTGAGTGATAAAAAAGAACACCAAATGAATTTTTTTTGGAAAATGGGGACAATCATTAGTTTGAAGATCCGTTTGGGCATATGGGTGGGCCCTAGGGAGGGGACTATGTGTTTGAAGGGAAATTTGTGGTTCCTAGTTGGCTAGGACCCAGAAACCATGTTAAGGCAGTGCATCTATGATCTCAGTAGGGAAAATTTATTACATTTAACATAATTTTACTTATATCTAGGTACTCCTTGAACCTTATTTTGATCATTCATTGGTCAGGGTTTTTATCGGGTTTTTAAGAGAATGTTTGGGAATTCTGGAAGCCTTTTGGGGTTTTCACAGTTGGTGCATGGTTAGGGAAAACATGTAGTTTGGCCCAGGAAATCATTCACCGATTGATGGTTCTTGGAGGGGGTTAATGGTTTATCAAAAGTGTGTGGCTAGACTCTCTAAATAATGTGTCCCTAGAAAAGGGTATTTTATATATTTGGCACATGGTTAATAAAATTTTGCATCATGTGTCCCTTCCCAACAAACCATGGGTGTGAGTATTTATTCCTCTAAAATTTTATTTAAAAATAAAGAACCCCCTATTTAAGCTACATAATATCTCCATCAGAATCTAATATGATTTCATTGGTTTTGGAGGCTCACAGAAAGTTGTTTTGGATCCTGAAAAGCCTTCTCTTCGGGGATTGAAGAGTGGTTGATCATGTTTAATCTCCACCAAGTATGTTGATATTCTTTCACATGGGTTTTATTGAACCCTAATTATATCCAACTAATATTTTGATTTATTATCACGTAAATAATGGATATAAACAACAATTAATGGGTTGGGGAATCTAAATTTTATTTCTTGGTCTCTAATGCCTTCATTCTTTGTTGGTGGATCCCACTGTGGGTTTTTATTCATGAACTTTGATTAAAGGTATGTAATTACATTTTAAATTTTCCATGTAATTGAATAATTTATTTTCTTAATTGATTTGAAATAGATTTAAATTGATTTATAAGACCTCAATTTTAAATGATTTGATTATTAAATTAAAAATTTCATGGATTTTGAGAAAACCCCCTAATTAAAATGGAAATGGAATTGTGGAGTGAATAATGACAATGATGGAAATTATGAAATGATTTGATATTTTTTAGAAAATAGGATTAAATTGGAATTATGAGAACCTATAATTGGTTTTGTATTGAAAATTAATGAAACTATTAAAAAACCATGTTATGGTTTTGAAATTGAATTGGAATTTTGAAATTGAAAATTTGGTAATTGAATTATAAATGATAAAATATTTGAAATGGGATGATTTTTCCATTGTGTATTTTCTTATTGATCACATTTAATCTAGGGTAGTTAGTTGGTTATTTTGGATAATAACACTAGGATCTTGATCCCATATAATTTTATTGATGATGAAAACACTAAAAAACCCATTTCAGCACTATTATTCCCAATGGGATATTGTTGTGTCCTATTTTTCCTGATCCAAATAGATGCGTATACACATACTTACCTGTGATGATTGATTTGAGAAGTGTGAGGATCCTATAGCCATAAACTAATGTACTATAGAGAAGATGACCATGGTGCTTGTTTTTTATGTTTTGATTATAAATTCCATTGATCATAAAATAGTTTTAGACATCCCAAATGATTTATATAAATTATTTCATATGAAATTCTTATTTAACTCATATTTTAAATGTTTTTGATCTATTATCAAGAAAGAATGTTATGTTTCAAATTTTCAAATTATATGTTATTCCATTCCCTATTTTATTTAATTTTAAAACATGACTAGTTTATAATTATGGCATCTATTATGGAACACTTAGTGAGATACTATATGTATTTTTAACTCACACCATAGCTTTAACATTCCATGTTTTTAGATTTTCATATGCAATGTTTGAGAAAAGGGAAATTTCCAATTAGAGGTGGTGGATTTTCTTGAACATTTGAATGGTGGAGTAATGGTGGTGACTTGTGGTGCTAAGATCCAATTGTTATACATGTTTTTTTGGGATTTTTATAGTTTTGAGAAGGTATTTTGGGTTGGTGTTTTGTAAATTTGTTTATCTATATACATGGGTATTGTTTAACATATTTAAAATCTAGTAATTTCTACTTAAAAAGTTTTGTTATTTACTTTTATATTGTTGTCTTCCACTTTTTTTTGGGTATAACATTCCCTATTTATTATTGTATGATGGTAGGTGCTAGTCACCACCCCATGAGGATCAGGAATGCCCTTTGGCCCATGTCAGAGCTTGTTCGGGTATCAACATACTAGGGTATCCGGGATGGCTCATGGAAAATTCGAATCAAAGGGAGTTTTAGAATTTTTTCTTGAAGTTGTTATGTGTTCCAGGTTGTCCTCGTGAGATGAGGTTGGATTGATGGGAAATGGTAGGTAGTTATTAGTGTGTTCCTAGATAGCTATTTTATTAATGTGCCTTATGTCACCATGGGTGGAAGAGGAAAAGTGACTTTAATGAGTATTCTTATCTTTTTATCATATTTTCATTATCTGATTAGATTGTTAGGAAAATACTAGTATTTTTACTATTTTTTGAGTTGTTTATATGAGTGTCATGGTAAATGTTTTTCTCAATATCTGCTGATGTTGTGCAGTGATATTCCTCTAATAAGAAATTGGAACTGACCTAAGGAGAGAGATATTGATGAACCACAAAAAGGGAACCTTATAGGTGACCAGAAGCTCAAAGAGATAGGGGTGCATGCGGTCCAAGCTCTCGGATAGGAATCCCCACCAGTTCTTGTTCAGGATCCAGTCATAGAACCTCAATGGTAGTAATCTAGAGACCATGTGAAATGGTTTTTTCACGAGAATCCACCCTATTTTCAAAGCATAATTGAGCCTCAAGATGTAGAGGATTGGTTGAAAGGAAATGATTGACTATTATAGTTCTTAAAAACACATGATTCAGCTAAAGTTAAATGTGATACCATTGATCATGATGGACCTAGAAAAATGTGGTCAGATTCGATGGTGATAATGAAGAATCTTGAAGAATTTAAGTGTAAATACTTCATCGCCATTTTACTATGTAATTATCTCCAGATTCTAGGATTTTATAAAATTAAATTAACTTTGTTAATCCCCACCAATGTGACAAAACCATGACTCTATATGAAAAATAATTTATTGAGCTAGTGTAGTTTTATCATTTTATTATGACTAATGAGAAGATGAAGGCACATTGTTTTTTATATGGGACATTGATATGATATTCAATACCATATTTTCAAGCTAAAATTGAATTCCCATAATTATTTTTGGGATGGAGCATTGATGGCTGAGCTTGACCTGGATGGTAAGTCAGGTTCGAAATATATTCATTTTTCTCCATGTGGTAGTTATTTGAGATCCATTTATAAAAAGAGAAAGCCCGTTGAGTCTCATGGAGTATCTCAATAGTAGGTTTCTTATATACATCCTGTAATTCTTCATAGAGGCCTTTTAAATTTCTTTTACTGAGGTAAAGCTAGGCATTTAAAATAGGTTTTCACTAAGGCACCCAATATATGTGGTTCCCAGAGATGCTAAGGTCACTTTCATAAACTATGTTATATATTTTATACTCCTCACGGTGGAATGATCTCATCATCAAAAAAAAGTTCTTTGGTTCAATCAGATGCTTCAATAACAAAGTGGTTCTAGTAAGAGAAATATAGAACAATGGTTCATCAAGCAGTGTAAGAGTGTTAAAGGAAGTTGATATGGGTCCAGTAACTGTTAGTGGTACCATCACTATAGCTTCATCTTTAGTGATTTCATGACATGATACTAGTTCATCTTACTCATTCATATCAACCCAAGTTGTTTATTTTCTAACCCTTCATATGAATCTTTTATCTAATGTGATGGATATAACTTCAACCCACAGAAGTAAAAGAGAGAAAGGTCTTAGTTTACCAACTTGTGTTTTCACTTCATTAGAGATTGATATTACTTGAAATTTCAGCTGCTTGATATGAAATATTTTGACATCATTCTAGGGATGGATTGAATGATTGCTCATCAGAAAAGGATTGACTGTTATCTTTAGCAGGTCTCCATTACCACACCTAATGGGCTGTGTTGTTTCTTTTAGGGATAATAGAGTCTGAGGTCAAGCATAGAGATTCCATCTTTTATAGATTTCGGCAGGGTAATATCAGTGTTTTATTTTGAATTGGAGAGAGGGTCTTTGAGTGATGATATACCTCCAATTTTCATTGAGTTTATTGGAATTTTTTATCTGAATTCTATGGGTTTACCCTGGTAAGAGTGGTAGAGTTTTCTATTTATTTAGTACATGGTGCATAGTTAGAATCTATTCCATCTTACCGGATGGAACCAACTAATATGAAATAGATGTATAATTAGATATATGATTTGGTTGTGAAATGTTTTATATTACTGAGAATGCCACCTTGGGTGGAACCTATTGTCTTTACTAAGAAAGATGATTGAACACTTCACCTTTTTATTGATTAATGGAAACTCAATCAGGTTAGGGTGAATAACAAGTATCTGTTACAATGGATAGATGATTTTTTGACAAGTAGAAATGGGCGAAGTTGTTCTCGAAGATTGATCTTCAATATGGTTGTCACCAATTTACAATGAATAAATATTACATTCCAAAAATGTCCTTTCAAAGTAGGTATGGGAATTTTTATTATCTTATTATGCTCTTTGTCATCTCCAATAGTCCTAAAGTCTTTATGAAATTTATTAGCGGAATCATCCATGAGTTTCTTGATGCATTCATGATGGTCTTTATAGATGCCATTCGAGTTTACACTATATATGATGAGGATAATGTGTTTCATTTGAGGGAGGTTCTTTAAATGTTATGAAATCTAAATATATATTAAAATATACCAAAATGTGATTCCTATATTTGGTTAGTGAATTTCCTGGGATATGTGGTTTTTGAACATGGTATCTCAGCTGATTCTTAAAAGGTGAAAGCTTTTATGACATGGGTGAAACTGGGAAATGTTTTCTAGATTTAGATATTCTTGGGTTTAGAGGAGTATTATCACTATTTTGATAAATATTTCATAAATATGAATTCTCAAATTGCCACTCTCACCCATAAGGGGGCGAAGTTCACTTGGGATGATAAATGTCAGAGTTCTTTTGTTGAGATGAAAAATATCTTGAATTGTGTATTGTTGTTGACTCTTCCAGAGACTATGAAAGGCCTTGTTGTCTTTTGTGATGATTAGGTTTGGATTTGAGATGTTTTCTCATGATGGGTGATCACATGGTAGCCTATGGATCTAGGCATCTTAGGGTACATGAGAAGAAATATCTGACCCATGATCTTGAATTTGTAGTTGTGATGCATACCCTTAAGAGTTGGTGGAATTACATTTTCAGAGAACAATTCACCATTTCTTATGACAAAAAATCTTAAGTTATATCTTCTCTAAAATATATTTGAATCTCCATCAGAGGCATTGGGTGGAGTACCTATAGTCATTTGATTTCTACATTTTTAATACCTCAGGAAAGGGGAATGTTGTCGCTGATTCATTGAGATGGAAACTTTTGACCTAATCCATGAAAGAATCATTAGAAGGGTGAATTTTTATGGTTCTCTTTGCATATTTTATTTGGGAGTCTAAGGGAATGATTCTAAGTGTATTTTTATAATTTTTAGGTTACCAACTCTCTTCTTGAAATGATTATTCACAATCAGTAGGGTGATAATGAATTCTAAGGAATTAGGAACTCTCTGTTTGGTGGGTAGATAGTTCGTGAGTTTTCATTCTCTATAGAGGGTATTTAGTGTTTTTGAAACTGCTACATTGTTCCTTTAGTTGTGAGGAATCATGTTAGGATATACTATCATAGTTCAAAGTGGGTAGTGTGCCTAGGTACCATGAAGATGTTCTATGATAGGTGGCTTTGATTCTGGTGGATTGGTATGAGACAAGACATCGATGACTTTGTTTCACATTTTTATACTTTCCAATAGGTCGAGATTGAGAACAAGAAACCTTTAGGATTTGTTTATCCCATCCAATGATGATTTGGAAGTGGAATGAGATTTCTATTGACTTTAGTGTGGGTTTTCCATGTAACCCTTGAAATAATAACATGATATGATTTGTGATCGATCTACTGACCAAATAATATCAATTTATACCCATCTGTGATATAACCAATGATGAGGACTTGGGAGGCCTATATATATATATAAGGTTTGTAGGTTGCATGGTGTTCCATATGTGATAGTTTCTAATAGAGATCCCAGGTTCACTTCTCATTTTTAGATAGAACTCCATGAGGTAATTGGATCTCATTTGATATTGAACAGAAAATATCATCAGCATGAGGATGTCTATATAGAATGGTATATACAGATTTCAAAATTCATGCTCCGTGATTTCATCATATATTTTGGTGGAGAATGGGAAATCCATTTGGGACTAGTCAAGTTTGATTAAAACCAAAATTACATGTCTTCAATTCGGATGGATACTTTTGTGGCTTGAATTGTCAACCTTTCATATTTATGATGTGCTGGTAGGATAATGGTGAATTTTCTTGGGTTGGACCAATCTTCACTTAAGAGATGAAAAAAATATTCACTTTATTAATCACGGAATTTTGATGGAATATAGCTGATAAAATCACATTATAACCATCATAGAATATCATTATTGTTTTAAGTTGGTGAACAAGTATTTTTGAGAGTTTCACCTTGTTTGGGTCATCGATGGATTATGAGGAAAGAGAATATTTCTCCTCATTTTGTTGGACATTTTGAGGTTCTTGAGTATGTGGGTAACATGTATTACCATCTAGAACTTACAGTATAGTTGATGTTGATATATAATGTGTTACATGTATCAAAACTTTTAAAGTATCTCTCCGACCCTTCTCAATCATTGTTTTGATCTTGATGTTGAGCCTGATTTATCTATTATTGAGTATCATGTTAGGATTTTTGAGTCTATGATAAAGGTTCTTCATGGGAGGATGATACCATTGTTCCTTGTTCCATGATAGCATGCTTCAGATTGTTATGAGACTTGAGAGTGTGTGGAACTAATGAGTTATTTGTGGCCTCATCTCTTTGATATGTAATCTTCATGATAGAATTTCTTGGGATAGGAAGTGTTTATGGTGGGAAATTTGAAACCTCAGGTTACTTTTCTTATGTTACTCCATGACCCTTCATTTGATCATGATTTGGTTAGGGTTTGTTATTAGATTTTTGAGGATAAATTCAATGAATTTTTGAAGCATTTGGGGCTATTATTTCTAGGTTCACAATTATGGAAAATATTGTAGTTTGAAAAAAAACTTTGTAGTTTGGCCCAAGAAAATCGTGATCCCATTAATGGTTCTCTAGAGGGGACACATTGTTTATCCAAAATGTGTGTCCAAACTCTCTAGACTATGTGGCCCTTTCTAGGGGTATGTTTCATGGTTGGTGAATGGTTAATCAAAACATGATCCCACCAAGGAGATATTATGCACTCAAGATAGTAGGGGTGCATAGTTAGGGTGCATATATTGACTAACCATGTGGACCTACATAGAAAACCATTCAATTGGGATTTTATTCATTAAAAATATTATTTGAAAATATAAAACCCCATGTTTGAGTACCCTAATCACTCAACTCTACCCTAATATAATTTCATTGGCTTTAGAGGCTCTCAAGAATCAGTTTTTCCTACTCAAACCCCTTCTCTTGGAAGATCGATGAATGGTTGATCACATATAATCTCTTCCGAGTATGTGGATCTTCTCTGGTGTGGTTTCTTATGATCCATCTTTCTCATATCCTTATAGTTTTATATATCATCACATAATTTATGGATATAACTCTATTTAATTATATCTATATTATAGGATTAATTTCATGGACACCAACACATCCATTATTCATTGGAAAATCCCCTTTTGGGTACTGATTATTGATCTTTGAGTAAAAGTAGGTGGTTCTATTAGATATTTTCTAGGTAATTAAAACCATTATTTTATTGATTGATTTGAATTATGTTTTAATAAATTTATAAAACTTTGACTTTTAGTTATTTTATTATTAAATATTAAATGGCATGGAATTTGAGAAAACCCCCCAAATCCAATAGAATTGGAATTCTGGTGTGAATTTTGAAAATCATGGAATTGATTAAGTAATTTGATAATTGTTTTTAGAAAAAATGGATTTAATTGAAATGATGATAACCTATGATTGTTTTTGTATTGAAAAGGTATGAAATTATAAAACACCCATGTTTTGGGATTGAAATAGAATTTGATTATTGAAACTAAAAATTGGTAAATTGAAAAGTAAATGATGAATGATTTGAAATGAGAGAATTTTTATATTGTTTTTTGATTGATTTAGAACATGTGATCCTTGGTATTTATTGGGTTATTTTAGACAATAACACTATAATATTGGTCTCCTAGAATTATATTGACGATGAAAACTCTTACAAAAAACTAGTTTGGCATGATTAACACTGATAAGATGTTTTTGAGTCTTATTCGGCTAGATCTTGAGGGAAATGTGTACACATACTTAGCACTGATCACTAATTTGAGATGTTTGAGGATCCTATAACCAAATACTAACATAATGTTGGGTATATGACCATGGTGCTTGTGGTGTATGATTTGATTATATGTGAAATTGATCATAGATCTATTTTACTCATGATAATTTTTTTATAAAAATAATTTTATATAAAATATTTATTTAAGACATGTTTTAAATGTTTTTCATCTATTACAAATGGATTTTTTTGTTTTAAATATGAAAATTATATGTTATTACATTCCATATTTTATTTAAATTGAAGTCATGATTGGTTTTATTATTATGGAATCTATTATAGGACACTTGGTGAGACCCAAATAGGGTTTTATCTCACACCCTACCATTTTATTCAGGATTCTATAGATTTTCTAATGTTAGGTTCAAGAAAAGGGAAAGTTCAATTTGGTGGTGGAGGATGTTCTTGATCCTTAAGAATGTGGAGTGATATTGGTGACTGATGAAGTTTATTTCCACTTGTCACAAAGGGGTTTGTGGATTTTTTATATTTTTTACGCCAGTTTGGGTTGATGTTTCATCATGTATTTTGTCAATCTATTTGGATATTGTATTACCTATGTGAATTTTGGTACTTTCTCCTTGTTTACTGTTGATAACGACTTGTATATTGTTGTATTCCACTATTTTTTGGGAAAACCATTCCTTATTTATTCTTGTGTAATGTTAGGTTATATTTACCAAACCGTGGGGATTATGAATTCCCTTGGGTTCATTTCAGAGCTGAAATAGGAATCTGGGTACTAGGGTATCTGGGATGTTTCGTGACTATTAAAGCCAAGTTAATGAAAATCATTGGTGATTTTAGAGTTTGATATCTATGATGAAATTTTTATATGTTCCATAAAAGTTGAAATAGATATTTTTTAATCTCAAGGGTCTCATAAGACTATAGAGATAAATTATATAATGAATTTTAATTTTGAGGGATAAATGGATCAATCCCACAATTGTAAGAAATTCTAATTATCCATGTGTCAAAAGTTTACGAAGAAGCATCCAAAAAGTTTCATGAAGGGGATAAGAAAATGAATCATTTGTGGAAATTAGGGGGAATCATTCTAATGAATACTAAAGGGAGTGGAATAATTACACTAAAGTGATGTAAGAAAAGAAGGTTTCAGTTAGTGCTTATCCAGTAGTCTATTGATTCAATATAAAGTAACATGGACACTATGAAAACAAAATCCCTATGCTTATGGTTGTCGATGGTAACTTATGAAAACAAATTTCACAACCTTGATAGAAAGGATGATCATATATTATAAAAACATCTAAGATGGATACTTAAAATGAATTGGTGATTGGCACACTAGTCATTCATTCAAGAATATTAAACATACTATTTGATTATAGTTGTACACATTCTTTCATATCACAAAAGTTTAGTTTAAATATTCAAAGAACACCCCAAAACATGGATGCTTAATTATCAATGGAAATTAAAATGGGGAAATGATTTCATCCCAAGAATATAACATTCCCCTAAAACATTGTGATACTCACTTTTGAAAATTTAATGCTATTCTAGGAATGGATTAGTTGTATTTGTATGGATACAACATAAATTATTAGGAGAAGGGAATAAAATTTATTATCCTAAATCTACATCTAATATGATACAAGTATAAGGAGTAGGATGAGTGCCCTTTAAAAGTCCCATATTAATCGTGGATATTATTTCACTCTGAGAAAGTGTATATAACACAAATAATTAAGACCAAGGAAAATATCAACCTTGAGGACATGGAAATTTTAAGGGAATATGATGATCTATTCCCTAAAGAGTTTTTTTGACTTCCTCTTATCTAAGATATTTATTTATCAATTGAACTTATACATGAATACCTACCATTATCTAAGACTCCATAAATAAAATCCTGTATTGAACTTAAAAATTTAAAGAAGAAACTACAAGAGAATTGTGATAGAGGGTTTTTACACTTAAGTACTTCACCTTGAGGCATTCCGTTCATGTTTTTCAAGAAAAGGGATAGTTTAATTCATATATGCATCGACTATCATCAACATAAAAAGATCAAGATAAATTAAAAGTATAATCTACCATGAGTTGATTAATTTTTCAATCTATTATATGGATCTCATTACTACTCTAAAGTAGATCTTTGTTCAGGATATTCTCATGTAAAAGTAAATAAATATGATATTCCCCAGAAAAATTTTATTACAAGATATATACACTATTAGTAAATTGTAATTCCATTCAAACTCAATAAATCCCCAAAAATAATTATGTATTTGATTAATTGAGTATTCAGATAGTATCTTGATAAATTTATGGTAGTATTTATAGATGATATTATCATATACTCCAAAATAAATGAGTAACATGATTACCATTTGTATAATGTGTTGAATAATTTCAGAAAGGAGAAGATATATGTGAAGTTCAATAAATGTGAGTTTTTGTTGGAGAAAGTAACATTATGGGGACATGTTATCACCATTAAAGGGAAATATGTGGATACTTCAAAGTAAAAGGCGATTTATGAATTCACTTGACCAACAGATACAACGAAAATCTACAGATTCATTGGATTAGATAGGTACCATCTTTGTTTTTTGAAAAAATAATCATGATTATCAAATCCACCGCCCAAGACAACTGATTATGGAGAAAAGTTTTTTTAAACTGATGAATGTGATGAAAGATGCAAAGAGTTAAATAAGAAGCCAATCACTACACCAATAATCACACTACCCACAAGTGGGAATGGAATTGTGATGTATATAGATGAATCTAATAAATAATTGGGTTCTGTACTCATGAAAAATGATAAAGTGACAGCGTGTACCCCCACTAATTAAATACCCATGAGAAGAACTACTTGATAAATGATTTTTAGTTAGATTTTAAAATTTTCACATTAAATATTTCATTATCGAGACCCAATGGTTGATAAAAAATAGGCAAGAGGGGGGGGGGGGTGAATTGTATTTTTTTTAAGTATTTGAGTTATAGAATATATAATTAAAGAATTTGGTGGATTAAAATGATTAAATAATTCATTCATAAGATATTAAGAATATTGGATATATGAAGAGTAAATGAAGAAAAAAAATAAAGTGATTAACATACGAAATTTTGTAATGGTTCAGTACATAATAGAACTATCCCACTCTTCACACCCCAACCAATGGAGCATGACACTCATTAAATATAGAGATAATTTTACAATATTATTAATACCAAAACCAATAATTTTACCTGGGAGAACCCCCGAACCTAACTATCCTTTTATGGGAGTATAAAAAAACCAGACATTTCTTTAAGGAGTAGCCCAAAACTATGTGTTTTTCCTTTTGGTCATGTGATCATAAACAAATAATTCATTTCATCATAGGTATAACATGTTTTGTGAAATATTATGTGAAGAAAACTATAAAAATCCTAGATGAAATAATTAAGACAAATAAAAAACCATTATAGATTTGAAGAAAGATATGATGGTGTAGAAAAATTATTCATGGACCCTGAAAAATAGATTTTAATGATGAAAAATATGCGATCCCGTAATGTACATTAGGAAGAAGTAACTTAACAATAATGCTTCTCTCTTTTATAATTTTCTTGTTGCACTTCATTTGAATGAAAAATTTATGTCGTGTAAGTTATCTTTCTGTTTTATCATTTCATATTTTAAGATTAAAATTGTATTTTTTTCAATCACAATTCAATGAATTCCTCTAGCCCATTAAATAAAAATAACATTAGAATAAATAGTATCTTATAAATAGTTATAATAATAAATAATAGAAATAATAATATTGAATTATTGAAGAAAGAGAGAGAGAAATAGATTAATGATAATATTATCATATTAAATTTAAAACCACTATAATTAATCAAACCAATTTAAATTAGCATTAGAATATTTTGAAAATAACTATAGAATAATTGGTCAAGAGATCTCAAAAATCTAACATATATTGAAACTATAATATTAATAATTTGATATTCAACTTTTATTCCAAAAAATATATGTGATAATATCACTCTTTAAAGATAATATATTAAAAACTATAATTTATTTTTTTAATGACTTCATTTATCTTAAACATGAATTTAGAAACATTAAAATTTAATAAATCAACTCAAAAAGATTAAAATATTTTAAAAAACTACTGTATATTCATAAAAATAGGAAGAACATAATTAATATATATATAAATTTGTTTAAAACACAAAAAAAAAACTTCTCTTGGGTTTTATATCATTTATAAGAATTTATATAATCATTAATATAATTTAAACACTTGTAATAAACATGTATAAAATCAATATATCATGAAAATTCTGAAAAAATGAAAACTAGATTTTCAGATTCCCAAATCTATGTGAGGGTAAAATTATGTGAAATCATAAAGGTAAAATATAAATTCTATAGGATATGTAAGGGAATTAATAAATTTCAAATGTGTATGTATGGGTAAAATGTTTTATATAATCATCCGAAATGTAAAAAGAAGATTACATACTCTATGCAAAGGTAAAACTTAAATTATAAAAACCTCATTTTCAATATATTTCATAAAGGTAAAATAATGTTTCATAAAGGTAAATAGGTATATTTAAGCACTATGTAAGGGTAAAAGATGATTTATATAGGCTACATATGGTATGATAGTAAAATATGTAAGGGTAATAAATAACTCATGTAATGGTAAATATAGATTTATAATACATGAATAAGAGTACAAGATAATTCTTATATTGCTATAAAAAGGTTACATATAGGAAACTTGAATATTCTTAAGCTTCTGTAAAGGTAGAAACATGCTTACATAAGGTTAAAACAAAAATAAAATTTAATAAACAATAAAATTTTTATTATCCAAAAAATATAAAATAACGAAATATTTAATTATCAAAACATAAACTAATTAATTTGGAAAATATCCACTCCAAAAATATCACCTTTTGATAATTAAAAAAATATCCATTTTATAATTCTTCCCATTTATTAGAGTTTTTCAAAATTATTATTCTTTTTTTGAAAATTGTTTCTCCCTTTTTTTGAATGAAGTAACGAAAAAATTATTAAATTATAAAACACATTTTCTCCCTCTAAATAAAAAATCTATTAATATAATTAAACTTCCTCTAAATTAAATAAATATAAAAAAAATCGATAACTTCAAAAAAAATTAGTGCTTCTCTAAAATATAACATTTAGAAATGAAATTTATAAAAGATCCATGAAATCTAGTAAATAATATTTTTTTTCAATTAAATAAGATATTAAAATAATTAATTAAAATAATGAAAAATCATCACATTAAAATAAACCATAATACAAGAAATAGAATACTTGCTCACTAGCCAAAAATAACTATCAATTTTTAACTAAGATCATGAAAACAATACATATAATAAAAAAAATGAATATTCATGTTGTCTATAAAATATTAAAGAGACTTAATAAGGTATCAAGACTGGTTTTGTCCAAATAGGACATAAGAGAGTTCCTTTAGGCACCCTATTTGCAGCAAATTCCACTTAAATTCGAAAAAATCATCTTTAAGTAAACTAAAGGCACCCTATGACTCAAAAAAACATTCTAAGAAGGATAAGTGAGTAGAATGTCAGATTAAAGATCTATGTGAAGGAGTCTTACACACAAAATGCAATGTCAAAAGGCCATATTTTACCTTAAAAATATGAAAACGGGCAAGGAAGGTGTGCACATGTGGAGTGATCAGCATGTAAAAGACCGACCCATGCATAAGCCTATTACGCACTCAATGCAACATCAATTTTGGCTTCCATGTATATAATTGTTGCAGATTTTATAGAATATGGTCTCTATATATACAAAAGAACCCCTCATTTGGGTTGATTATTTGGAATCCAAACCATTGCTCCTCCAAGTGCAAGACCTCCCCTCCCACAACTGCATGAAAACCATGGATTAATCATTGTATATGACCTTGTAAGATAGTTCCCTTATGTGTCCCTGTTTTTGTGGAACCAATGTGATTGACCCTCACCCACTTTATTTCATCCTATGGAAAGAGTGAACACAATAACCCACTCACATTCACTTCCTAACCTTGTGCATCCCCCATATTCCACTCAAAACCTACCACTTTCACACAAGACTATGATCTTGTGAGCACCCCTTCCTTGAGCCTCCATGGGTTTCCTTTACTCTAAAGTAGCATATCTAATCCCCTTTTTCACACACCCTTCACATATTACACGCGCCTCCTTTATGATGTCACCTAGGCATAGATGTAGTGATTTCATGGTCCCTCATGTCATATCCCCTATTGCATTTCCCAACCTATTTCTTTTACCCATTGGTATGATATTGTCTATTGTTATTTCATATAGCTACATTAACATGGATCCCACTATCGACCACTCCTCTACACTATTCCAACCAGGAATTGATGATTCCTTTCCTACCTCATGGGTTAAAGAGTTCCGGTTATGTAATCCCAAGGGGTGAGAATTGAGTCCTCTCTATCCATGCTGTAGGATGTAAAATTTCAAAGTGCCATCATCCCTAACACATGAAGTTAAAATATAGACCCACCCCATGCAATGAATATATGGTGCCACTCCATGGTAATTTTTCACAATCACTCATCTATAAGGGAGTGAGATCATCCTCAAAATTAATTCGATCCTCCTCACATGAAATGAGATCCATTTGGGCTTCTTCTTTGGTTAACCCCCACACCATATTCCATGCGTGCACCTTCCATGACATGATAGTCAGGTATACTGATTCCTCTTATTTCCCATACTGAGCATGAATCACATGGGATTATAGGTTATTAGTGACCATAAAATCTCTACCTTGGGTGAATTTACATGGGTAAGCCCCAACCCCTTTCTGAACTTTATGGATTTGAAACATGTCTTCTAAACATGGTACGTAGGACACCTCCATGATGTTAAATCCTGACCAATGGTAAACCTTGGTGCCCTCCACCCAGGTGTTCACCTCTTGGATCCCAGTATCCACCCATCTTTCACTATAAGCTTGGTCCCTCCCTCGAGTCGCCATATATTAGGAGTATCATCCCCAAACATGGAGCAAACATCACTTTCAGTTCTCCATGGGTTGCTAACCATACTTAATACCTAACTATACCATATCCTCTATGAGAACCCCTCTAGGATTAAGCCCTAATCTTCATTCATTTGGGTCGTTCCTACTTGTAAACCAGAACCACATGTCCCATTTTGACAAGGCTTACTCATTGGAATAAGTCCCAATGCCCCTCTAGAACTATGTGTAATTTAGTTCCCATCTAACTAGGATACCTAGGAAACCTCCTTGAGGATGAAGACCAACATCCTCTCCATCACCTCACTCTTATCCTGGTGAGACAATTCAATTCATCCTAGCTATTCCAACACATAAGCCCCATCCACTTTATCACTTCTCCAATAAGTACAAAGGTAGATAACCATGCTTAATCCCCACATTATTCACTATCCAACCAAGATCAATCCTCTAATGAAGGGAATCTAACCATGTTTTAGCTCTATACCATATCCTTCTTTAAATTAAAGGGTTTTTATCCCTCCATTAAAAATAGGGTACTTAATATTACTCTACGAGGCTTAATATATGCCAATGGCCAACCTTGGTGTCTCTTCCTAGGGGTGAACCTCTCTGATCAACCCTCAGTGATTTCTATATCAACCTTTATGGTGTGAAACGTTCCCTTTATTTGACATAAAACCGAGGGTCCACTATCATGGGGTGTTCTGACCCATACATATGTTAAACCATGGTGCCTCCCTCCTGGGTATGTACCCCTTCATGGTGAGACATCTTACCTTTATGGGAAATTCCATCCCTGTCTCTCCTCAATAGGAATTATTATCTATTAATCTAATAGACCATCTATGTATTCCCTCCTAGGGATGTACCTCTCCGATTTTTCATCTTAAGAAGTTCAAAAAAGTCCCTCTCTATCCCGACTTGATGTTAAACTCACAGCCTACCCCATGTTAAACATGGGATGACTGAGATAAAACATATAATACATGAATCTAGAATAAGATAATTTGTTATTGATGTGTAATTACATGGATTCTGTGACCTTGAGAATCCCTCTCACGAGGAAGAATATATGTGATCAATGTTCAAGCATCTAAACGTGCCAGAGATGCCTAACCTGACTAATACCTTGACCAAAGATTTATACCCTATTAATACACCATGGAGTGTCCCGATAGATGTAACATAATTAATTGGAATCTATAAAGAGATGTCATCAATAATGAGTTTCATGATCCATATATTAATCTATAAGGGAGACCCAAACTAGGAAATGATTTATGAGGAGGAATCCATGGAAGGAGGAACCAAATCCCATCATCCTATTTCGATCAAAGAGAACACATCTCAATATAAGGGATAAATGATTTTTGCCTTTGGAATATGTGAATGCAGGGAAAAAATGAGATGTCAGTGGACATTAACTTGTAAGGCACATTCCCTAAAAAAATCATCAGAAACAAAAATGGTCAACCTGATGTGAAACTATTCTGCAAAACACGAGGACTAGTAGCCTTTGATAAATCTTTAGATAATATTATCACCAGATCTAGATATATAGTTGTAGTTTATACCAAGAAAATTGTGAGACTGGCATATAACTCACCAGAGATTGGGGTAGTTGATTTTTGGGTATTCCAGTCTGTGACATCATCTGTTTGGATCTCTCTATCTAGCCATGGAAGATTGGACGACACTGGGGAATTCAGAATTGCTTTCCCGATATCCGTACTAAGATCTGATTATTGTTGTTTTAAATGACCAAAGCTATAGGAAATCAATCACCCCTTCTCATAGACATTAGGGCAGGATAAATAACAATGAATAAATCTTGCATGATTCTGCCTCTGCCATGACATCATCCATGACTGTGGTAATCATGATCCCACACCCTATCTCATCCTTGGAAATTGTTTAGATGAGGGTGATAGATTCACTTGTATGATGATACGAGAAGGATGGGGTCTTTACCATGAGGGACATAGAATTACATGACTTGAATTATTTTTCTCCCCACTGGCACCACTGCCCCCAAGGGTCATGCAGGAAGCCAATACTCCCCACTCCTATATCTAACTTATTTAGAAGCCTCTCCCAGGAGAGCTCTTATGACTCACTCCCCAAGGCTGAGGAGGTAGGGGATGCTCGGGTCACCTCAACTATGAATAATTCCTAGGGGACTCTAGGTAGGTATCCCACCAAACCTCGCCAACACTACCAACAAAGGACCCCTTAGGTTGAGAAGCATGTGTTCTACACCCCTGCTCCACTGACTTCGGTTCGGATGACCCGACACTAATGTACCGCCCATGCTCATGAGGATTCTCATTAGGGGTGTCATCTCCCAGGGCTCTCATATCCTATTCCAACACCTTTTCATTATCTAATATCCCTTCCATTATAGGGTAGGGACTCTCCAATTCCCGATCAAAATCGAGACCTCATCAACCCCACGAGATGGATGTGTTGACTCTTGCAATCTCTAACACCAGTGACAACCATTGTGGGCCAAACCGTGATGATGAAATCAAGGATCGAGGTCCTCTATATATGAATTATAGCCAGAATGTAGGTCCTCCACACTATTTCACCCAACATGGATGCCCTCCCCCTGTTCCCAATATCAATCAATGTAGAGGTCCCACCCGCTTCATCGACATCCATGATGAAGTTACTCTCCACGCCTATGGTTCCAGATATGGAGGCCCTCCCCATGTCACATGAAATCACTGAAATGGTCCTACTCACATCATTTCCAGCTTAGTTAGAGTTCCTACTCATTGCATCATCAAACAAAGTGAAGACCCTCCTCGCATCCTCACCAAATATTATAGAGGTCATCCCCATACTACAGGAAATCAGAGTGGAGGTACTCCCCACTCTCTCAACCACCAACATGGATGTCCTCCCTATGTATCCAATAGCTCAATAAATGTTCATCCCCACTCCAGCATTGATCAAAGTAGAGGTCCTACTCACTTCATTTACTATGAGCATGAAGATCATGCCCGTGATACCACTGGGAACCAATAAGGAGGTCCTCCCCATGCATCGGGTAGGTAGAATTGAGGTCCTCCCCATGTTTTCATCAGTTAAAGTAGTGGTCCTCCCCACTCTATCACTCACCATCAAGTATTTCCTCCCCACACTTCCAAAAACCAGTACAAAGGTCCTCTTTTTACTCATGTTTCCTATCACAGAGGTCCTCCCCATGTCATGTTTGACATATTTCCTAGTGCTCCTCACACATCATCTCACCAAAGTAGAGGTCCTCCCCACTCCACCAATAACCATCTTGTAGGTCCTCCCCATGTTCACGAAGAATCAACTAGAGGCTCTCCCTGTTTCATCAGCAACCAGAGTGGAGGCCCTCCCCACTATCATAGTAGTCCTGACAAAGGTCCTCCTCATCCTGATAGAAATTAGCATGAAGGTCCTCCTAATGTCGAAGCACATCCCTACACTGAATAGCCATCCCAAGGAATAAGGGAGAATCATTTACACTAAAATAACAACTATGTAAAGCACAATGTCATTGTAAACCCCATTCAATTATTATATTCCAAAGCCGAATGAGATTCAATGATGGGGCCTCACCTCGATCCTTTATGTTAGAGTCTGGGATAGGAGACCAATGTGTGAGATTCGTCATCCTAGAAGGTGAGATGAAACAAATCCCCAAAATCCCTTTGTAGATATATATAGGGGGAGGAAGATTGGGCTCCTTTCCAAGGTCTCATGGTGAAATCATCATTTTCATCATTGTCTTGATTCTATACCTATACATGAGATCACATAGAGTATTTATGGGACATGATAGATCATGAGAACCCAGCAGAACCATAAATTACTTCTTCTATTCTCTCCCATGTGACAATGCTAAGTACCCCTTCCTGCATGGATGTGATGATATGGTTGGAACCGCCTCCAAAAGACAAACCATCATACAATTATTAGTAAGTTAATGCAGTAGTCTCTCAACTAGCCATTATGCCACCACAACTATCCATATTCGTGTTGTTTATAGTTTCTTATCTATCAATGATTGTATCATGGTGTATCCAAGAGTCAGATCCCTCTTACAAGAAGGGAATCATATGCGATGCTCTAGTCATAGATCAATTGTCTAAGATTTTCTAGATTATTGCAATTACTGAATTTGAAATTATGGAGGCCCTTACCCAATATGAGGTTACGTGTTTTCACCAAACCATGTGGGAAATGCATTTTCACCTCTATGGTCATTAACTAGTCTATACAAAGAGTTGGGAGCATTTTTATGACATTGAATATTTGTGCCACATGGTTGATTGGGCTTCAATTCCAGTGGCCTAGGGAATCACCTGACTACCAGCAGACTCTTCAACAATGATGTGTCCAAATCTTTTCAGTGCTCCACAAAATTATTAAAGGGGAATCCCCAAAAGTATAAGTGCGAGGTAGGGGGATGTACACTTCTCTCCACTTCAGTCCCATCATATATCAACCTTACTTGGCTAGTGACATCTATGATATCCCTCATGGAATCGTCAAAGTAAATATGGATGATCTCGACATACTCAAGGAGAAGGACACCAAGATAGGGATCGATAAAGAGTACATGATTCCTGGGGCACCTAAATAGAAAGTAGACACTCAAAAAGATATCCATACTCTCTAGAAAAGGTAAGCATGCGACCTTGGAGACCCCTCTATATCATTTTATGTCAGTAGAAACACTAAAAAAGGTAAGTATAAGATCATGAACTCTAACCCATATGACCCTTGTAATTCCACATAGAAGACAATGGCTGATCTTCCCATAGACACATTCATGTAGAAGATTGTAAATCAGAAGAGGCTCATTGAAAAGCCTCCTACTAAGCATCTTGCTGAGCGACATCTGGATTTTGTTGATCCTCAACACAAACCTACCCCACTATTGGGACAATATGGTTATCCACAGGTTATTCTTATTTAATTTCCCTCGATCAATCTAGAAAAACACGTTCAATCTTATAGGGTAGTGGAAAGAGTTTACAAATGACCATCATTTTCATCACCGAATCCACCATAGTAATGGGGTAATCATCTTTCTGATCCAGATTGGGTATCTCCAATGCCCACTACACTAGCTAATCCATGAGACTCTGAGACATAATATCATTTTAAGGTCCATGTAAATTCATTAGTGTTCTGGAATTATCATCAAAACAAGAATCCACCCTAAGATGATATGATAGATGGTCTCACTGAGTGCCTCAAATTCCTAGAGATGTGGTAGGTGGTGATCCCAGCTGATAGAAAGCCATATCCGTCATGAAAAGATGATATGAAAGAACCCCATATTTTTTGAATCCTAAATTTTTCCCCATCAATGCGATGGGTGACCTACTGCAATATATGGACCACTTCATCTCAAGGTGAAGACCCATGTTTGGAACCTCTGAGTAATAAGAGGCCCCCAAACTCCAATTTTTTTGTACATAAATCATAAGGGAAAACATTTGTATCATAAAAATAATTACCCATTGGATCTATCACCAGTTGGGATGGCCTTCGCAGATAGTTCCTTTACTAGTTTAGTTCTACCACCGTCAATACCAGTATTTCCAAACACTTTAAGTGTAGTCAACAACCAGATAAATGAGTTTCATGCCTCATGTCTAGGTGGTAAGGAATCATGTATTCACTTGAAATGTTGCTGACTCAAGTACAAATTATACAGATGTGCATGGGGAATATGAAGGATGAATTGGTCCTCTACCACATCACTCATAATTTACAAAGTAGATAATATGTTTTTTAAGATAAGGCCCTATGTTTAGAGGAAACCTTGGAACAAGCTAAGAAGGAACGTTTGTTTCCTCCTCTAACTCATGTAATAAGAGGTTCCAAGGTAGATAATGATTCCATTGGGTAGATAGAGCCTCCTAGGTGACTAGATTTGTTATTTTAAGAATCTCATATTAAGCCTTGCTGAGGGAAACATCTTCAAACCATCCTCAGTATTAGAATATACCAACACATAATTGGTTGGAACTACCTCATAATTCCCCAATGACACCTTTAAAGGAGAATTAGGCTCTAGCCCCTTGTCAGGATCTTGCACATCTTCAAGGACATGATCTTAGAGCTCCGTTCCCAAATAAGAGAAACTATACTTAATCAATCAATGAGGCTCAGGTTCCCATTTATTTCTAAAGTGCATTGGAGAACATAATTCGGAAGCTTCTAGAATACAAGAAACCCCATGAGGATGATCTCATATATCTCCCAAAATACTGACCTTACCATAGTATCCTTGGGAATACCATCAAGTGATGTTATGTGTTAATGGACTAGCTCTAGTTCTAGATAGATAACAGTGTATTCAGGTTGAGACTTACTCTAGAATAGATGGAATGAGCCTTTTTGAATCCTGATAGTGATAGAGAAGGTGAATTGTAGTAGGTTTCCAACCTTGTGACTCAAAAGTATGATGACTAGTTGGGTTGTAGGGTAGTCGATCATTCCCATGGTGTCATCCATGCCAATTTTATTTGGCCTAAGCCTCTTGATGTCGATGCACCATCTCCAGCTACCACCTCTATATCTATGACATCCACTTTAGAGACTTCCACCTCTCATAAGAGTAGGCATCAACGATGAAAGGGAAATAAAGTTCCCCCTATGAAAATGATTCCATCTTGTACTCTTAGTGATTTTATGCCTCCAGAGATGAGGATCACCAATAGAGTATTCCCAGTATAAAAGAATCATCTGATGATGACCAGAAGTATGTATCTATGAATGCAGTCAAGTTGGTGGATCCCTAAATGATTCCCAATGATATAGAGTATCAGATGAGTCCTATAAATGTTTATGGACAATTCCATCATCGAAGGATAAAAATATATAGAAATATTTGGGATTACCATGATAGTGCTTCAATCCATGTTGTGCATGCTACTGAGACTAGGTAGCATGCTCTATGGAGGACACAATAGACACAGTTCTCTCATCCCTTTCTATCTGAAAAACTACCACCACAGATCATGCTACTCAACCGCGCAAAATAGCCACATCCGAATCATGATCAACTACATCAAACTATGTCTATTCCTGATCTAGAAGAAAGGTAGTTGATAGTGATATTTTTAGGTTTATTGGAAGAGAAGTAGGACATTTCTATCACAATCTATAATCCAATGGTTCGACCATCAATTCCCATAATACCTTCTAACAAATAGAAATCCCACATCGGTAGAAATGTGTGCCTGAAACGTAAGTATGATGTGGTCAAGTACCTCACCAGCATTCCAAAAAATCTATTGCTTATTTATACCCACAGTCTGTTAGAATACATTTTTTAGGACCTCATAGTGGCCTTGAAAATTCTTCCTATAGTTTGAGAGAGAGGTAGTGGCCGTAGAGCCCTTCCATGATGAGGAATTAGAGTAAGTAGAATGAAAATATATCATCTCAGTATCAGGAAGAGATGAAGGATCTACTATATTGGGGTACATCCACCTATTGTACATCACTGAACAGTTCAATTGTGTAGAAATATTCTGCTTCCTAGTTGGTACAGGTTCTGAGAACAATCTCATCTCGAACAGAATGATTTGTAAGCTAGGACAGACTAAAGTAGATCTGAGTCCCTATATCTGAAGATACTAGGTTATTAAAGGCCCAAAAAGAGGTAGTGGGGGCAGAATCTATTTGAAGACCCCATTAGATGTCCTGATTGCAAACACTGATTTTATGGTTGTCTCAATGGATACCGCAAACAATTAATTGATAGGCAGGACCTAGGGCCATCTTCATGCAGCAGTTTCCTACTCGTTTCAGCAATGACTCCAGTACACCCTTAACAGTTTAGTGGGTGTTATATATGTTTATGTGCCTCCCATAACCTCTTGTGAATCCCACTATCTAGATGATGAATATTATAAGACCAATGATAAATGGGTTTAGATCAATGAAGTTGAGCACATTAAGTCTGTGGTCGACCCATGGAAAGACTTGGATGATTATTCCATCCTCCCGATTCATTAGTTGGAGGCCATAATACTGGACTTGTGACATTGTTTTTAACTTTTAATGAATGGGATAACCAACCCCATGTACAGGGAACATCATAATATCACCTTTTACTCTTACATATGACAATATCGGGTTATACTTTATCCCCTTACCCCCGTGAGGCATCGGGATGTTCAACCCATGGCTACAACAATACATCAAACTTTGTTATTCCATAGGGATGGGTTGAACCAAAATAAGAATCCCCACCACCACTTCTTTGACATCATCAAGCATGGATCTCTCATTCGAAGGATTGACGGAATTGGGTAGACATCCTTTTTTGCCATGTATTCAACAGGGTAGGAGTTTTTCAGTGAGGATTATATGCTCGCTGCCCAAACAGGCACTAGTGTTCCTCCGAAATCAGTTGGATTTTATGAACAATATCCTCATATTGATTCCCCTACCTTAGAAGATGGAGAGGGTTTGGAATATGATCCTACAACTTTTAAAGAGGTCATCTCTAAAACCATCGATGAGTTAGTTTAGGTGAATCTTGGTACTGATACAGATTTGGGGCCAACACTGATCAGTGTGGCCATGCCTGCAGAGGAAGAACAACCTTATGTGGATTTCATAAAGAAGTATCATGACGTGTTTTATTGGATCTATTAAGTGATATCGAGACTAGACCCTCAGGTATCTATCCTTCATCTTGGTATCCAAGTGAATCATCATAGTTTTAAGAGCCTCCCAGAAAAATGCACCCTTCTCATGATGCCATGGTTGAAGGTGATGTTGACAAGATCATCAAAGACAACATCATCACAGAGGTTCATTACCCGAAGTGGCTATCCAATAACATTCCCGTAAGAAAAAATAATGGCTAGACCTATGTTTTTATTGACTTATGGGACATCAATCACCAGTTTCAGAAAGATGATTCCCATTCTAGGGACAAAGCTATTGATCTATTACACCATTGGGTTCTAGGCTCTCCCCTTTATTGATGGGTATTCCTAGTATAATCAGATCTGAATGGAACTTTGGGATGAATAGTAAACTTCCTTTAGAGAACCATAAGGAACCTTCTTATAGAAGGTATTTCCCTTTTTGAAGAATTTAGGATCCACCAATCAATGTTCCATGGAAAAAATATTCAAACAGATCATCAGGGTGCTAGTGGAATGCTACATGGATGACTTAGTGGTCATGTCCCACAACCATCCAGACCATATAAAAGATCTTAAGAAAGTGTTTAGCTTCCTCTTCTCCCATCATCTGAAGATGAAACCCTTGAAGTATGAATTTAGGGGTACATCTGCTAAATTTCTCTAATTTTTCATCTAATACAGAGGCATCAAAATTGACCCATAGAAGATCAAGTCCATCAGCCATATGCTACCTCTGAAAAACCTTCGGGAGCTCCATGGATTTTAAGGAAACTTAGCCTAAACTACCAATTCATAATGAATCTCGATGGAATGTGTAATAATTTTTACTAAATCATGAAGGCATAAAGTGTGCGAGACTACATTCGATAAAATCAATAAGTATTTAGTACAACCTCCAGTTTTCATGCCACCTATCTTGGGACATAGTGGTTCCTCTATGTGACCATCCTAGAATGATACCTCGATGATGATCACCTAAAAATATAAATAAGGTACAAATAAAGAGTTATACTATCCCAGTTTCATTCTCATCAACACAGAGTCAAGTTGCTCTCCTATTGAGATGAGCTGCCTCATGCTGGTTTTTACATTGTAGAAGTTGTAGCACTATTTTCAGCATCATGAGATTCAACTTGTGTTTTGTATGAATCCAATAAAGTATATCCTGAATCCCCCTATGTTGGGAGTCCTTCTACCTCGATAGGAAGTGATTATTTAGTAGTTCAACATCAAATTCATTCTACAGACTTCTGTCAAAGGTCATGCATTGGTAGACTTTTTGGATGCCTATTCATCCCCCAAAGAGATGTCCCTTAATCATTTTTCCCAAATGATGTGATCCTTTTAATGGATTTGGTTGTTCCATATTTGAAGATTCATTTTGATGGTTACTTCTATACTCCAACATTTAAAAGGATCAATGAGCCTAGACTCAATAGGGTATGCCTAGGGACTGTCTTCATCACCCCAACATAAGATATTCTTCCTTATTCATTCCTGCTATCAAAATTCTCAACCAACAATGAGGTGGAGTATTAAGATCTCATTACCGATCTCGAGTTTTATCTTGATATTGATTCCCCAACTTTCACATCAATGGTTAATCTGAGAAAGTCATCATGAAAATTAAAGTTGAATACTTCATTAGGAATCCAATACTCATATCATTCCTAGAACACACTCGTAGGTTGATGGACTAGTTCCATTCTCAGCCATAGGTAGCTCAGGTTCCCAAGAAGTAGAATGATTGAGATTATTCTATAGAAATTCTAGACAATTTTCTCATAGATCCTGACCATGATGATCTGTTCATTAACGTGGCACACTAATGAGTCATTGCCCCTGCAAATTTCGGCAATGATGACATCCTGTATGTAAATTTCTATATTTCTTATTCATCCACATCTGGATGTATAGCCCCCCTAAAAATGAAGAAACCTCTAATTGGATGACTCCCTTCATTGATTATCTCAAGCATGGCACTCTCCAATTGGGCATAGCTAAACATGAGTGAATCCATTGGTGAATAGTGCAGTTCACCCTCCAGAATAGTCCTTTCCTTGTGAAGAATCTCTAATAATGTGGGTTTGATGGGATTATCCCCCATTTCATTCAATGAGATGAGGTTCCCCAGGCCATGTAAGAATTTCATTCTAGGTCATATGGGGATAATTTGGGAGGGTTGATACTCTTCCATAAGTTTTGAAGGCTAGTTTACTTTTATCCCACCGTGGTCCATGACTGTATCGAGTTCACCAAGATGTGCCACACATTAGAGATTTATAACAACTTTTTTAATCGACCTCTGAAGACCCTCCATACTACTATGTACTCTTATCCATTTTCGATTTGGGGACTCGATGTCATGGGGTCTTATATCCCCACAACAACTCTGAAGTATAGGTTCATTTTGACTATGAGGGATTTATTCTCTATGTGGGTAGAAGTAGTTTCTCTCAAGGAAGTCAAATCCAACCAGTTATTGAATTGGTGACCTCCCACATAATTTGTTGATTTAGATTCCGTGACTCCATCATCACAAACAATAGAACCTACTTCTGGGTAGCAGTGATGAAGATGTTTAACATCATGCATAACATCACGTTCAACCATACTTCCCAATAACATGAATATACAAATGGTTAGATTGAGGTATTAAATAAAAATATATCCACAATTTTATAGAATATGGTTGGCATGAATAAGAAAAGTTGTCCAGAATTTCTCCCCAATTCCCTATAAGGTTATCAGACTACGAATTAGAATTCCACCTAGGTGACTGTATATTCCCGATTGTGTGGAATAAAGGCAGTCCTTCCCATTGAACTTCAGCTATCTTCACTCCAAATAGTTGTCTAAAATTAAAATACATAACAAAATATAGCTAATGTTTACCTGGATGAGCTAGAAGCCCTCTAAGATAGTATGCTCCAGGCCTGGAATAATCTAGAGAGGCATTCGAAAATGTTAGACAAAGAATTCAACAAGAAGGTTCTCCTCCGCCATTTCCTCCAAGGTGATATAGTTTTGGATCTATGGTCACCAAAGATACATTTTAGGAAGCCACAGAAGTCAGATCCCAAATGGGAATTTCCTTACATCATCCAAAAGGTTTATACCAATGGGGTGTATTCTTTGGTCACCAGGGAAAGACATCACATCACTCCTTAAACAAATTTCAAGTTCCTCTAGAAGTAAATTGCATGAATGGATCCCAATGTCATGGTTTCATGATAATAACCATGGTAACAACCACAGTCTTAGTATTATGACTTTAGACAACATAGGATCATCGTCCTAGGCACACAAAATTAAACTAGGCACCCAAATCCAAGCATGTGACATTAAACAATGCTTGGATTTTTTCTAGGAGTTTGTGGTGTGGAGTGGACCTCTGTGGCACTTATTCATATTGGGTTATGATTTCTGAACTACACACTTCCCCATTGGAACACCTTCTTCACATCCTAGTAGTATGATGTTAATCTTATTAAGGAACACCATCCAAGTTGTATGACATTAAATTACATAGCATCATCATCCTAGGAACATGATTTTAAACTAGGAACCTAAGTAAAATCATAATACTTTAAACTATGTGTTTATTTTCTTCGAGGGAATTTGGTTTGGAGTGGCCCTCCATGGTACTCATTCATGTTGGGTTATAATTTCCACACAACACACTTTCCCTTTATAAGACCTTCCTCATGTCCTAGTTGCATGATGTTAAACTCCATAGCAATCATTGTATTAGTAAAAATAAATTAAAATACTTAACACCCATTGGTCCAAACTCTAGGATTGTAAACAAGAATCACCATATCCTCAACTCATAACATGAAACTGTGATTCCACCCTGAACAATATCAAGATGCACCATGATAATTATGGGATTCTTAATCTTCCATTCTAAAGACGATTCTACCCACAAGTGTTTTTCGCCTACAAAAATACGTTCTATAACTACATTAGGATTGATTCCAATCCTCATGGTTTACGTATCGATGCCCAGAAATTTTTTCTTCAGGGGATAGCTATAGTCTCTCTATCCATGTCCTAGTTGCACTATTTTAAACTTTATGATAGTCAATGGTCTGGATTATATGAACTTAAACTAAGAACCCTATAGTCTAATCTATATTACCTTACACTACATGGAATTAGTATACTAGCTGTAGAATTATAAACTACACAACATTGATGGTTCTTTCTACATGACCATAAAAGGCAAGTTCCCTATGTCCTTGAAACATGAATTTGAACTATGCTTATTTGTTCTAGTGGCATGAAAATAAAATGTATAACATTATACATCCAAGATTCATGATGATAAATTGATCAACATCAATTATCCTTTATGCGTGGCCTTAAAAGGTAAGTACTTATTCATACCAAGAAAACATTGTTAAACTAGGCAAAGAATTCAACAAATATGACTTTCAACTATGCATAGGTTTTCATTAGGAGTGTGTGGTGCACCCTGAGACATTGTGGTCCTCATTCACATCAGGTTATAATTATCATATCATACAATTCCCATTTCGAACACCTCACCCTCCAGTTTCATTACCACATGATGATAAACTTCATGGACTGGTCCAAACTCTATGATCTCAAAATTAGTTCCCTTGGTCTAGAAAATATGACCATAAACTATTCGGAACACCAGGTTCTTTTAATCAGAGTCCACCTGCATCTTACCACGAACATGAACTAATGCCTTTTGGCATGAAAACTAATGTGTCAAGTTCCACACAGATAGTTCCCATATCTATTTTCACTCATTGAGCCTTTGTGGGTTTGGATCTCCACCATCTTTCACATCCAAATAGACATTATAAGGGATATGGTGCCTAGAAAACATAGAACACCTATCGTACTGGGACAACTCCCTAATGTATATCTAGCTTCAAATGGAGGATATTGTGTTTTGATCATGGTTAGAATTCAAATCTATATTTTAATTTCCCCTCATTGTCTGGTATAGTTGTGGAACCTATTTTTCAAATATAGTCAATAGTGGTCCCTACCCATTAATATGCACTTTCATGATCCTAATATTAGAAGTCTTGATTTAAATATTTCTTCCTCCATATCTTTTGGTGGAACCCCAACACCTTTTGGGTTACCCCTTTGTATCTATGTACATTGAGTAGGAATATCAGTGTCACTAGGACATTCCCACAGGGAATTTCCTTACCCTTGTTATGTGCTTTCATGTGATAGGGAAATATTGACATAAATCCATGTTTCCCACACATAGCATGAATTTCATGGGATTGGGAGCCTTGGTAGGGTTTTCACCCACATGGTGGGGATGCACAACCCCACAAGTCAAAAAATATATGACCTTAATCTAAGATACCCATTTTCCAAACACTATGAACTTAAACAGAGAACTATACAGTCTAAGACATATGACTTTAAACTGCATAGAACTACTATGGTGCTCTCACATAAGAGGAAATTTCCTCTAGCACTGGTCATCTATCATTTCATGTTTTAGACATATGTATGGCTTGATTCCAATCCTTATGGGATATGTAGGAATGACCTCGTATTTCATCCTCGGTTCTAGCCATAAATTCATCCTCTCAGACTCTTGGACTATTTTTCCCTCTAGAGTTCCTGGTGTGACATGGGACTCTGTGGTCATCATTCATGTCATGTTATGATTACAGTTCCATGCACTCCCCCTTGGAAACAATCCTTTCCCCCCAACATCCTAGTTTCAGGATGATAAAATGTGTCACAATCATCATCCTAGATACATAATGATAAAAGGTGTAGAAAATAGTGTCTTTATCACATGATAATAAATTTCATGGATTAGTTATATCACATAACCTTAATCTATGACATTATCATCTTGGCCAGATGATGAAAAATAGAGAATCCTAGTGAAAGTTTTACTTGAGATAACATCACCTTTGGAACTAGTTATTCACAATATCACCTATCCTGGACAATGTATGGATTAATTAATACCCAAATTGGATATAAATGACTACCTGGGGTTTCCATCCTTGTCTAGACACTCAAAAAAAGAGAAAAAATGCATACATTGTGCATGGGTCAGACCTGTGTAGGGATATTTCACCCAAATAACTATGTGTGTCTTCATTCCCAAACTCATGGGATACATAGTGACACTTGAATCTTTAATCTCAGGTCCAACCATAGAATTTTACCCACATTCACATTGGTTCACCAACATCCTTACCATATGGTATTAAACTGCATAGAATTCAAAAACTATGAATGGTATGATTTCCGTCCACCTAGGATACATAGTGACGCCCATACACTTTTTCATTATGCACATCCAAAAATTCACTTCCCCTTTTGATCTTCACCATTAGGTGCAATTTATGGCACCTAATCCCCCTTGGCTCACTCATGTTGAATGTTCCATTCATCAATGTAATATTGATGAATTTAGGATCGATTTCAAAAGAGGCATCCCTCAATGAATTTTAGTGCATCATTAGTCATCATGAGCCCTCTTTTGTGTTGGATTCATTACATTCCTGCACCACACATGCCTATTTTTGTGATCCTCCTTCCCCAAGTCCAAACTATATGGCCTAAAACTAGGAGTCTATAATCTAGGTATCATCACTTTAAACTATATACAATACTCCTCAAGAACACTTCTTTAGGGCCTCTATGGACCTCATTTATATTGGTTTTTCTATGCCACATCTTCACATGTATCCTATTTTAGTGCTCTCACCCTATGGTCAAAACTTAATGTCCATAAACTCAGAGAGGATGGTATAAGAAACATGACCTTAAATTGTTTATAGTAATTCCAAGTATCACAACTTTAAACTATATGAAAATATCATCCAGGATGTGTGGTGTGCTATTCAACCTCCTATGGTCCCCATTCACATCATGATTTTCATAACAATACACTATACATAACCGTTTGAGATTCCATTCCACATGGTCTAAACTCTAACACCTTAAACAAGAAGCTAATTTCCTTAATGCAGGATGATAAAATACAACCATACACTGAATGATTATTGTATGCCTCATGATAATCATGGTATTCCTTAGTTACCTTTCTAGAGAGGATTTACCCTACCTGTGTATGTCTTCTACCATGTTGTGTTCATGAACTTCAAGTGTCTTGATACCTTCTCTTGAAGGATACATTGTTACACCCGAATCAACAATCTTCGGTCCAAATGCGATGTTTCCTTCTTTCACATCTGTTCATCTTCTCCCTTATCACTTTATTTTAAACTACATAGGATATCTATAACTATGTGTGGTTTTATTCCCATCATTGTGGGATATGTAGTGACACCAAAACATTTTGTATTTGGGCCCGACCTTAAAATCCTTAAATCCTTCGACCCCATGGCCCCGGTTCTAGTCCAAGCTTAATGACCCTAAACTACATGAAGTTCATATTACCATATCTATATGGAATGTGGAACTTCTATTCCATTATTCATGTAAGGGTTTATTGATGTTCCCGAATTGTGTATATCTTTTCATGCATTCTATTGAATATAAAAACGTGTTTTCACTGGATATTTGGGTTGATTTGATGATAAAATGCTTTAATTCGGTGATCATGATGATTTTTAGGTATTCTCCAACATAAGACACAAATCAGGAAGGGCCAAAAAAAGAATTCACAAATAGATGACGTGTACTTCTTATACATGCCTTGTACTATTGCCTCAAACATGGATCGATATGACCAAATAAACACCCATGTTGCTGGCCAGAGATTACACACCTTTTGATTACCCAGAAAACGCTGTGTACCCCTTTCTAGAAGTACTTTGTGGATGAGGATTGACATTAAATTCTATTTGGGGTGGTGTTACATGTCGTGTACCCCCACCAACCAAGTGGAACTGCATTCAAAGTAAAGGGTGGCACGATAGATCACCCACTAGAGGAGAAAAAAATATCCCAAGTCAGTTGACTTGGCAGCACACCGTGTGCTCTTTAGTACGCACCATGTATTTATAAAAATTATAAATAGGATGGTAGACCCTTCTAATTTGACATTAATACTCAAACCCAAAAGGGGCCAATTTCAGAGATTCCCAACATGAGAAGAAGGATAGAAGAGAAGAGATAAGGTGCTGCCGCTACCTTCCCAAGGATCTTTAATCCAAAGATTTTGCAATGTTTCACTCGGGTATCATAAGTTTTTTATTCACTAGCTAATTCATGAGTAGCTAAATCCCCTATTTTTTGGGGTTGTGGATGATTATGGGTTATTGATGATCAATTAAAATATTTTAATATTTTTATTTATATTTCTCTTATAATCCCTTGAAAACTCTTTCTAAATATCATTAGAATCCCCATGTCATACCAAGAATGATATTTCTAGGGACCTCCTAAGGAATTATGATTACGAACATCCATGATCATTGGGTGGACTTATCGTCTCAAAAGAGGTTACAATTAACAAAATTTATAGAATCCAAATTTTAGAGAAAGGAATTGGTTTCTATTGATTTAAATGAAATTCACCAGACCAAGGGAGCCACATTATATCCTAAACCCATAGATGTATGTTATATTGAACAACACAACTGCATAATAAAATTGGTTAAATTAATTATCCTAAAATTCCACAGACCCGACGCATTCTTCCCATTTATCATCAGAATCAAATCTTAGTGTTTTTCTTTATCTTTAAAAGTAAATTATCAAGAAATCAAAAGTTTATTTACTCTATCATTAAAACAAAAAAAAACATCGACACTAAATTTTTGTAAAGTTCACATAATTAATTAAAAACGAGATAAATAAATTACAGTATGTTCCTCTCCTGTGGATAGACCCCATACTTGCACTATATTAGTATTATGTTTGGGTAATTCAATTTGTATTGTCAAAAGAAACACATTGGAAGTAATGATACCAAATTATGGTGACATTTCTAGGTACTTGAATATTAACAACATTTTTATTAATCAGTTTGTATTAATTAATGTGAAAATAAATATCCAAAATTATAAAAAATTCAATTTTTAATCCAATTTCAGTTTTTCATTATTCTATTTTCTCTCTTTTATGATTGATTTTTTGTTTTGTACTGGGCAGGATCAAAAGTGCATGGGTGGCCAAATCAATGGTTCTAAGAGTGTCGAATCATTGTACATCATTCCACTTGATCTAGAGATTCAATGAAAGATCTTGAGGTAATGATGGGAACTTATGGATGAGCACAACCTGAACATCCCCATGGAGAACATAGAAGAGGGAGATCCAACTGCTATCCAAGGACTTGGACAACCATTTGTGTCGGATGACTACCATAACCAACAATTAGCTGTAGATAATGAGAAGATCCAACTTCCACCAGAAAATATAGTGGAGTTCATCCCATGAAACCAACAAAGACAACCAACTCGATTTTTTTCTAGGGTATGGCCCACAAAACCCCAGAAGTTCCCACCAATGTGGGTTCCATACCTGCATCTAGGTCAAGGGACTTATTTTTCTCCTAAATAGAATTTTCCCCCACCTCCTCGAGATCAAATGTACCCACACCATACCCTTATGGAGTACTGTCTTCCTTATATCCAAGGGGTAGATACATGAATTTTCAGAACATTGGTGCAATCCCAACATTTTGATATCAATCCATCTATCATGAAACTCATCCAAAACACAGTTCAATTTGTAGAGTAACCTAGTGAAGACCCCAATGCTCACCTCTCCAATTTTCTGGAGATTTGTGACACATGTTGCTACCATGGGGTGTCCGTAGATTCCATTGGACTTAATTTATTCCCCTTTTCATTAAGGGATAAATCGAATGACTGGATCAAAGGACTACCTCAATGCTCTATCCTCACCTGTGAGGCATTGGCCCAAGAATTCTTATCAAAATATTTCCCACCATCCAAGACCGTGATGTTTCTGAATGAAATTCAAATCTTACAGCAACATAATTTAGATTCATTTTATGAATCTTACGAGTGTTTTTATGAAATTTTAAAGGAGTTACCTCACCATGCACTTCCATTGTGGATGAAAGTCCAAACATTCTATGGTGGTCTTATAAAAAACACAAAATATATGGAGGATGTAGCTGTAGGAGGAACCATGATGCAGAAATCCCCAGAGGAACTCTTTAGCTTTCTCAAAGATATGTCAACAAACAGATTCCAATAGAACTGGGAGTGAGGTACTTAAAATATGTGCATAAATAACAATTATTCCACTATGATGGTTTATGTCTAACTTGATGCGATGTCCAAGAAGGTCGATGCGTTGAATCTGAAAAATGATTCTCATGTTCAAGAAGAAAATAACCCAACAAGAAAGGAATGTGGTGATAACCACACCCTAGGTGACTGCTCGGGGAAAAGTGTTGGTACTTCAACATGAGAGGTAATATATGTATCTCAGAATAGAGGGCAAAAAATGTACCCTCAATACCAAAACCCTACATTTCAAGATAACTCGAATATGGGTTGGGGGAAACAACAAAATAATTCTAAACCTCGCCCCCAAAGGCCAACCAGTTATGGTCAATAGAAATACTAGAATACATATAGTATAAAATATCAACATGGATCCTTCCAACAACAAGTGTATCTAAAAACTTTTCTGGTGAAACAACCTAGGTAGCCACAACCACAACTGGATGCACATCAACCTCAATAAGAACCCCCATGAAATCTAGAGTAGATGATGTCAAAATTCATATAAACTACTGAGACACAATTTTAGTATCAATAAAAATCTATTAGAATCCTCAATAATCAAATTAGGAAACTTTATAATCAATTATCTTCAAGGAAAACTAGTACATTACCAGGTTACACCGAGAAGAACCCACGAGAGGAGGCCAATGCTATCACATTACAAAGTGGGATGAAAATAAACTAGGAAAAAACTGCTAATCAAGGTGAAAATTCAACTCCACCTACAACTTCTTCAAATCATAAAGCTGAGATCTAGGAGTCCCCCTAAAGATAGGAACTATCAAAAGATAATGGGTCTACACCTGTTAAGGGAAAAGAGGTGGTTACACCTTATGAACCCTTTGTACCATTTCCCGCATGAATGAAGAAACGGAAGCTAGATCACCTCTTTGGGAAATTCATAGAGGCATTCTGAAAACATAGTATCAAAAATAATTTCATAGTGTAATTAACTAAAACTCCAACATATAATTGGTTTATTAAGGAAATAATCTCCAATAAGAGAAAGATGGAGGATTTGAGAATAAATCCTCTAACAAAGGAATGTTCAACAGTGGTCTAGCACTCTCTTCCTCCAATGATCAAAGATCTAGTTAGTTTTCAAAATACTTGCACCATCAGATCATGTGAGTTTGGGAAATCCATGAGTGAAATGGGGGTTAGTGTCAATCTAATTCCCTATGGAGTCTTCATGAAGCTGGGGATGAATTATTTACAACTTACTCAAGTGGCACTAATTATTTCATATCTATCCATTAAATATCCCAAAGTGCTACTTGAAGATGTACTCATGAAAGTGGGATTGTTGATTCTTCCTACTGATTTTATCATCAATGACATGGAGGAAGATTAAGAATCACCTCTTATTCTGGGAAGACCATTCTTGGCTACTGGGAAGGAGTTAATTTATGTTCATAAAAAAATTGATCTTCTGAGAGGGAGATGAAAAGGTATCTTACAATGTTCTCAAAGAATTAAAGTAGGTATCACTAAAGGAACATGAGGATTGTTATGCATTTACTACTATGAAAAATAACTTGGGACACATGAAAGATGACCTGGAGTGATGTTCTATCACTCATGAACCAATTATCAATGACATCCATCCTGGTTATGAACTAGAAGAGTTGAAATTAATCATTTTCCATGTCAGTCATTATTGGAAACGTTCAATTGTTCTAGATATTATTGAATAGGCCGAGGAAGAAGAAATTGTGACCTTATTTCTTAATTCCCCAAAAATTGAACTCAAAACTATCCCATCATCATTGAAATATAGTTATGTGGGTGATAATAACATGCTTCTAGTAATACTAAATGCCACTCTCTCACAAGAGAAAAAGAATTCAATTCTATAAGTCCTTAAATAGAGAAAACAAGATATTGGGTAGATAATAGCTGATATTAATGGGATCAACCCAACCATTTTCACCCACAAGGTGCTACTTGAACAAGTATCCAAGCCCACTAGAAAAACACATCGATGACTAAATCCTCCCATGAAAGAGGTAGTGAAGAATGAGGTTATCATGATTTTGGATGCGATAATCATCTACCCAATCTTTGACAACCCATGGGTATGTCCTTTACACGTGGTACCCAAAAATGGGAGTATCACCATGATCACTAATGATAAAAATGGACTTATACCAACAAGAACAGTAATGGGATTGAGAGTATGAATGGATTATAGAAAACTAAATGATGCCAAATGAAAAGATCACTTCCCACTCCCTTTCATGGATCTAATGTTAGAGCGATTAGCAGGGAAAAATTATATTGCTTCTAGATGGTTCTTTTGGATGTAACCAAATTTCAATTTCTCTTAAAGACTAATAGATAATCACATTCACATGACCATAGAGAACTTTTTCCTATCAAAGGATGTGTTTTGGAACGTGCAATGCTCCAACCACCTTTCAGTGACGTATATTGTAAATATTCCATGATATGATCGAGAAGATTCTAGAAGTATTTATGGATGATGTTTTGGTCTATGGAAAATCATTCAACACTTGCTTAAGAAATCTAGAATTATTCATAGAACAGTTTGAACACACCAGTCTGGTTTTAAACTGGAAGAAGTGCCACTTTATGGTACAAAATGGCATTGTCTTAGGAAACCATATTTCTATAAAGGGAATTGAAGTTGAACTAGCCAAACTTTAGACCATCTCATAAATTCATTTCCAAATTTTTTTTGGGAAATTGGAAGCTTTCTTGGGTATGAAGGTTTTTATATAGGTTTCATTCATAACTTCTCAAAGATAGCTCAACCACTAACCAATATTCTTACAAAAGATGCTATCTTTGAATTTGATGAAATATTCACAACATACTTCTATATTGTGAAGAAAAAAATGGTATAAGACCCTATCATGGTGGCCCCTAATTGGGAAGAACAAATTGAGATAATGTGCGATGCAAGTGATTATGCCATGGGAACAGTGCTTGAGCAGTGGTAAAATCAAATATTCAGACCAATATACTATGATAGCAGACCCCTCAATGAAGCAAAACTTAACTACACTACCATAGAGAATAAAATTATAGTAGTGTTTTTTTCATTTGATAGGTTCCACTCTTATTTAGTGCTTTGAAAAGTTATTTTTTACATTAACCATGCAACACTTAAATATTTTCTAAAAAAATGATGAAAGACCTTGACTCATTCGTTGGGTGATTCTCCTCCAAGATCATGACATGGAGATCCATGATAAAATGGTAGTGAAAGAATTATTGATGATAATATATCCATATTTGAATTGCCTCATTTAGAAAGAGAAGATGATCGGAAAATCAAGGAGGACTTCCCGGATGGGCATCTTTTTTCAGTTGGAATTACACCTCATCTATGGTATGCCAACATATCCAATTACTTGGATACACGAGTTAGTTACCCTAATCATTCATTCCATCAAAAGAACTTATTTCTATCTAAAGAGAAAAGATATTTCAAGGAAGAGTCTCTGCTCTTCCACTCATTTGGAGATGGGGTGATCCGCCCATGAAACCTAGAAATAGAGATTCAAGGAATTTTGCAGTTTTTCCATTCTTCCCCAGCAGGAGAAAATATTGGTCCAAAAATAATAATATCTGAAATCATCCAATATTTATTTTTATGGGTAACCATGCATAAGGATATTTTATATTTTATAAAACAATGTGATAGGTGCCCGCAGATAGGTAACATGGGGCGCCGATCTGAAATTCCTCAACACACTATCCTTGAGTTCAAGGTCTTCGATGAAAGTGGTACTGATTTCATGGGAAACGTTCCCACCTCATTTTAAAACTCTTAAATACCAGTTTTAATGGATTATGTTTTAAAATGGGTGGAAGCCTCAACAACAACACAGAACACAACAAAGGTCATTTTGGCCTTCTTGAAGAAAAATATTTTCAACAGGTTCAGTTTTCCACGGGATTTGATTAGTGATAGAGGGACAAATTTTGACAATGCATTGATGAGGAATGTGTTATTGAATTATGGTGTGAGGTATAACACAAGGAAACCTTATCATCCCCAATCCAGAAGAAAATTGGAAGTCTCATATAGATTATTAAAGAAGATCCTAGAGAAGATAGTGGGAGCCTCACGGAAGGACTTGTCCAAGAAACTTGTTGATGCCTTGTAGGCATACAAGAATGACTTCTAATGTCCTCTGGGTATGTCCCCATTCTGATTGATTTATATAAATCCATTTAATTTACCATGAGAACATGAACATAAAGCCTATTGGGTTGTGAAGTCCTTGAACTATGATCTAAAAACTACATAAGAGAAGCACAAGTTTCAACTGATGGAACTTGATCAGATTTGATGGAAGGCATATGAGAATGTATGATATATAAAGAGAAGACAAATGCAATCCATGATTTCATGATCTCTAATAAATCATTCTATCATGGTGATTATTTACTATTATTTAACTCTCGTCTGTGATTGTTTCTTGTTAAATTAATGTCCCGGTTGTCAGGACCTTTCAAAGTGATCAACATTTTCCTCTACGGTGCGGTAGAAGTTGTTGGAGCCAATGATAAAGAATTCAAGGTAAATAAGAAACATCTGAACCCATATTTTCACATGGAGGACATGGTGGGAATGATCTCCACCATACAATTTTGATAACAAGATCCTTTGGTAATTTTGAGCCAAAGGCCTTAAACAATGGCGCCTCCTAGGAGGCCACCCAGAGGTTACATGCTGCGTACCACCTATACACACGATGTGTACTTACCTTTTTAGTATATTATAATATTATAAATATATATTATATAATATAGTAAATATGGATGATTCTGGTGCCGATGGTAAGGTCACTAGACTATATATGAGCCCTCACTAGTTCGAATCCATCCATACCTACCTTTAATATTGGGTTCATCCTTTTTAAATCCGTTTTTAATTAAAAAACATGTGAGATATTTCTAAAAATAAATATAAGTTTTCCAAAAAAAAGAAAAACCTATGATGAGGATGGACCCGTTGTCTAGTTTCATAAACTTGATCCAAAAGGCCTGGGTTCAAATCATGTCAACCAGCCCATTTCAATCATTTTTCATACTAATAAAACCACACGACATGCATTTTGATATTCATTGCGCATGCCATTTTTTACATGATAATTTATATAGTTTTTTAAATAAGAAAATACATGTGGGTGAAGTTTGTATATTGGTAGATTCACAACCCTGGATTTAAAAGTCCCGGATTCGAACGTGGCTAATCTCTCTACTTCATTCCTTTTATTTAAATTAAAACTACAGTCCATGCATTTCTTCACCCTGTGTAGAATGGAAACTCTACTTTTAATATTAGAGGTAATGAAAAATGGGTAGCACTAAAACCATTGATCTAGTGGTTTAAGGCTTGCATTCAGAATGGATGACCACTTGTTCAAATCACGCCCCAAGCACTATACCAAATATTGGAGTTCCCTTTTACAAATTTCAGAACACACGATGTGTATTTATCTGAAACACAACATGTATAGGATTAATTTAGTTGTTAAATATGTTTTTTCACTTTAATGTAAATTATTCCATAATTTTATATATGGATTTTTTTTAAAAAACTCATACACAGTGCGTAAGATTTAAGGCACACCATGTAGTTTGGGTATAGAGGTTGGGACCCTACCCAGATTCATCCCATGTCAAGCGACCCCCCTCCTCCCCGTTTTCATCCTATTAATTCCATCTTACTTTACTCTCACCAATATGAATATTCTATGTGATTTGGGTCCTGATTTCTTATTCATTTTGATCCTAGCTTCAGCTACACCATTCTCCACTCTCATTTTCAAGTTTTCATACCTGTTTAGGGTGATTTCAGATTGGGAGACTGTTCAGGACTCCCGCGCAGTACACAGGGTGCATGAAGAACACAGGTTGTGTAAATATTGTACACAGACACACATGACATGCTTTTTAAATTTGAAATATAAATGGAATTTACATTTGGTACACGCCATATACTACGTCTCCCTAAGCCTTCTCGCCCAGACCGTGTCCTCTGGGACATGACCCTTCCCCAATTGAGACACACAATGTGTATGTTCAGCACACACTGCGTCCTCCAACCCTTTGGAGGACTCCCTGTGGAAATCGTACATGCCTTGCACTTCCATGTTCATTCACAAAACATGTACACTTTCCACACAGCATGTATTGTTTCATATCCCCTACCAAAGGCGAGCCATGTCTGGCCACTTACATGGGCATGAATCGATGTTGTACTACATGGCGTGTAAACCGTGTTACACACCGTGTAATAGTTTTTTTCCCAACCACATGTCCTCTCGATGTGTAGATACAAGGTACAAGATATCTTCAAAAAATCATACTACACACTATTTACCATGAATCTACACACCGTGTTCTCCTTTGTTTTCTATTCGTCACATTTTCTATATTTTTTTATTCTTTTCTTTTGTTTCTTTTATTTTCTTTCAGCTATGACAGGTGAAGATGCCATGAATGGAAGGTGACCCGCTTCTACTTATGAGGGAAATCATCCCCCTCAATGTCGGATTCATCATCGATATTCTGAGCATCCTGCCTTAGATTTCCAGATTTTCCAGCCCCCAGCATTAGCCGCCCTTCCCCCTCTTCTGATGAAGCCACCCTCCAAGACATCTGCTAGTATGGTTGCTTCCGTGGTGCCCCTCCCTTCCCCCACTGATTCCATACTGCCAGAGTGACTGAGAGATCTGGTTCCACCATTCTATCTTTATGATCCACCCCCTTGGCGCCCCTCTATGACAGCGGTGGACTAGACTGCACCGATCCCTCCACCCTCTACTTCACCATTCTTCGTGTTAGCTCAGGTATCCACTACTCCACCTACTGCTAGTACAACTATCCCTTCTTCCCCAAAACTAATGGATCCACTCTAGCCTATAGCACCAGTTCCCCTCCCTCTGTTGGATCCATGCCTGATAATTCCTGAGGGTCATCCTATGGCAGACTGATTGTGGTGCTTCTACCACTACACTATCCAGTTGAGCTGACATTTTCTTAATGTCAACATTCCCCAATGCCTTGGTATCTAGGAAATATTGTGATGCTCCTTGGACATACACATATCTTCAAGACACTCTAGGTTAGTAAACATACTTACTATGATTTATTTTTAGAGTTCATTGCAACCATCGAGTTTCATGGTCCCGCCTACTGACAGACTCCCATAGATACTGCTACCCCGGTTCGATTTCAGCTAGGAGGATTCTGTTTTTCCCTTACCATGGTGGACTTTTCGTGAGGGTGCAACTTCTACCCCCATCTTACCTTCCCACTTCTAATCTCCACCCTTACCCACACTGAGTGCTCTAACTTTATTGCAATGTAGAAGGAGCTTGCTGGGCCTGACCACCAATACGCTCCCACCTCATAGAAGAGAACACTCATCATCTCTCCTCCCCTTTGATTCCTTCATTGGTGCTTTAGCACCATAATTTTTCTTTTCCATGAGGATATTAGAGTCGTGTCTGGATTTGAAATAGACCTTATGACTTTTATTTCCCGACACGACAACCCTAACCTCCCTTTGTCTCGTCGCTTCCTACTTTCACTCTATGATCCATGGATATCGGGGGAAACTTGAACCACCGTTTTTATGCCACTCAGTTAGCCCACAATCTAAGAGTTTCTTAGACCTCTCTCCCCCATGAACCCGTAGGTTCACCACAACTTCTTTACTTCTTCATGCTTATCCACATGAAGATGGTTGAGAGTTGGGGTGATGGCTATGTGCTCGTTCCGGACGCCCCAACTCCTTCAGGGGTGAGGGATGACCTGATTTATCTAGCTGGTGTTATTGATCCTGACCTACCTCATACACCCATGGATGTTCCTTCACCACCCCACACCCTTCTTCCAGCCTTCCTTCTTCTTCCACCATCCCCTCTTCTTATGTGCCTTCCACCTCTCCACCTCCCCCTACACCCTCGGCTGATATCCACACCACCCTCCACCTAGCCAAGATAGATCAGCGTCTAGACCTTCATTAGCTCTAATAGGCTATCATTTCTCAAATTTTGACACAGATGGAGGGTATGTTTCTAATTATCGTCTTGTACTAGGGCCTTTCACTACTAGCGACGTCACCTACTTCAGTACTTCTACTCCTCGACCTTCCGAAGCACCAACCCCATTGATAGCTCTGGCCATAGATTCAATTCTACTCCCTTCTACTGGACCGACTACTACTTCTCCTACTGTCATGCCCAAGGTACCTGCTATGCCTACCACTCAGGTTTCCGAACCAGTGCCTCCTATTTCTACTGTGACTACTTCTTCTTTGGTAGATTCCAGTATTGTAGATGATGTCTCTTCTGAGGTGACTTAGTGACTGGTTTTTTTGCACATTTATTTCCATTATATATACCTTTTTTGTTCAATGCATGGTATGTGATGTTTTATGTATCTTCCAATTTAATTTTACCTTCCCTCGACCATCATAGGTACTCTGGAGTGACATGGGAATCCCTATCTAGACTACTTCCATATTTGTCCATTCACCATGAGGAGAGTATTTTTTAGTTTTTAGTTTTACTTTTTTACTTTGGATTTACTTCTTTCCCTACTTCCCACCATCTTATCCCAGCTATTTCCCCCCATATTCTTTTCTTACTTGGTATTTCACTTGGGGGACCACGTGCTATCATAAGTGTGGGGGAGGGTCTCTAACTACTCTAATCTTTTCCTTGAACTGATCTAGGAGACCTTGTTAATAGTTTAAATATTTTAAACTATAGTAATGTTTTGATGAATTATAATTATAAATAATAAACACATAAAAGGGAATTTTAAAAGTTACATGCTTATTTCAATTTTCAATGTATTTTTAAATGATTGCATATATAGTTTGATTATGGATTTAAAGTCTTGGACATTTACATTTATTAGACTTATCATCTTTACTCATGTCATGAACTAATTGACCTTTTATTTTTACTCATTCTTGAGAGGTATTATAATACTTTTTGATATATTATTTATTATACCCTCATTCTTTAGAGTTTCTTGGGATATACATAACTACAAGAACATTCTAGAATTTCTCTTCAAAACATGGTGATTTTTGAATAACATTAAAATTATTGAGGTATTTGATTGTTTTTCCTCCCCTTGGACCTTGATACCTATAGTATATCTAATATTTGTAAACCATTAGAAACCATGAATTGTATTGATAGGAAGATACATTAAAAACCTATTTGCCATGCCTACCCAAATTCTTTCATAATTTTTCATGATTATTCATTTGCACTTTAGAGAGGGATTTCTAGCCTGTCATGGTATATTTTGGAGTAACCATGCATTTATGTGTGGGGGAGAGTGTTACTTGTTCATTTGGGTAGAAGGGTTGAAAACCCACTAGTCATTATATTCTTTTTGTTCCCTATTTCTAAAAAAACAAAAAAACAGTGAACACATAAAAAGAGGGACGAGATTCATTAAATACATATTATTTACGGTTTATAGGCCCATATTAGCAAGGGAATTTATCACTGATGATACCATTTGAGAGATCTTTATTGGGGGAACATTTTCAGAAAGATTTATTTTGAATATCATGCATTATTGTTTAATAATTCATCCTTATTTTTCAAGCCTATGGGTTTATTTTTCACATCATTAACTACCAACCCTTTGTCTCAGACACTTTTGAACCTTACTAGAATCCCTCATGATTTTTGTGATTTTACATTTAAAGTGGAGAATGGGAACACTTTCAATCTTATTGATAGAGTTCATATACTTAAGATTATGCGTAACACAGATTAAATAGACTTGAGTAATGAGTGTGGTACTTTTTGGTAAGGTAAATCGTCAAGTTTCATGCTTATTTATGGGAATATAAACAATGTGGATGAAAGAGGATGAAAATATTCAATTGAATTATATATGAGGCATGATTAGAATATCATTTTAATTGAAATATGTTTTGTACCTTTTAAAATCATCTAATATGGCTATAGTATTTTCAATTATAATTAGTTGAATGAATCCCTTTATAGAGTATGGATTCTATTGAGTTGATGTTGAGATTTGTTTAGAGGGAAAGTAAATGACTAAGTGTTGGGGAGTTTGATGTTCCCGAATTGTATATATCTTTTCATAAATTTTATTGAATATAAAAACATGTTCTCACCGGATATATCTATTGATTTAAAGATAAATTGCTTTAATTTGGTGATCCTAATTATTTTTAGGTAATCTACAGCCTAATACACAAATCAGGAAGGGAAAGAACAAAAATTCACACATATATATCATGTACTTCTTATACACTTCATGTACTATTGCCCATAACATCAATTGGTTAGACCAAATACCCATCCATTTTGATGGCCAGAGATCACACAACATGTGATTACTCTGAAGATGATGTGTACCCCCTTCTAGAGGTAGTTGGTGGCTAAGGTTTGACATTACATTCCATGTGGGGCGGCGTTACACACAGTGTACCACCACCAACTAGGCGATGACACGTTCGAAGTCAATGGTGGAATGTTATCTCACCCACCAGAAGAGAAAAAATGTCCCAATTCCAATTGACTTGGGAACACGCCGTATACCCTTTAGTAAACGCCGTGTATTAAGAAACATTATAAATAGGATGGAATAACCTCCTAATTTTACATTCATACCCATATACAAAAAGGGGCATATTTCAGAGACTCCCAATAGGAGAAGGAGAGAAGAGAAGAGTATAGGTGCTTCCACCACCTTCCTGATGATCTTCAACCCAAAGTTTCTGCAATGTTTCACTCATTTATCATAAGTTTTTTAGTCACTAGATACTCCATGAGTAGATAAATCCCTTATGTGCTGGGGTTATGGATTATTATTGGTTTTTTATCAATTTTTATATTCTAATCGTGTTATTTATATTTCTCTTATAATCCCATGAAAACGCTTTCTAAATATCTCCAGAAACCCAGTATCATACCAATAACGGGATTTTTAGGGATCTTCTATGGAATTAAGATTAAGAACATCCATGATAATTGGGTGGAATTATCATATCAAAATAGGTTACAATTAACCAAATTAATAGAAACCAAATTAGAGACAAAGGAATTGGTTTCTAATGATTTAAATGAAATTCACTAGACAAAGGGAGTTCTGTTTTATCCAAATGATGAAGATGTGAGTGATCATTAACAATATAACATCATAAAAAAATTGGATAAATTAATTATACTAATAATACACATCCCCGACACATTCTTTCCATTTATCATCAGAATCAACTCATAGTATTTTTCTTTATATTTAAAAGTAAATTATCAAGAAATAAAATATTAATTGATCTTTCATTAAAACATAAAAAAATCAACTCAAAATTTCATAAAACATATCCTAATTAATTAAAAATGATAGAAACAAATAATAATAACTTCATCTCCTTGTAGATCGACCCCATACTTTCACTATACTAGTATTAATTTTGGGTAATTCAATTTGGATTATTTATTGTAAATTTTTTGCAGGAATGATACAATTTATCTCTTACATGCCACATATATACCCTTCGAATGAACATTCCTATTATAGTATAAGCATCATGACATAAAACTGTATGCAAGTATGGCTATGTTCTAAAACCCTAAACTAAGAGAATATAGTGCATGCAACATGAATTTAAACCATCTATCATGGTACTCACAATAGAGCCTTAAAAATTCCAAAATTCCTAGTTTGGTTCCCATTTCCTGATAGTCCTATTCCACACTTCGAGTCTCTCTTGATCCAGATGTCCATCATCTTTCACATCTAGACTGACCCACTAATGGTGATGAACTGATTTCACCTTTATATCACCTCCCATCCTGGTCCAACACACTAATGGAACTTTAACAACAATTAGAGGATCACGTGTTTCTAATTTGGTCAATAGTTGATCCTACATTTCTCACCCCTCATGATTCAAATGGTTTTAGTCCCTATGTTTTGACCATAATCAATAGTCGACCCTTTCCTACTAGTTGCCTCTTCAGCTGGACCTTGAAAATCTGAACATAACTCATTTCCATGTTCATGTATCATGCAAGGATACCACTCTTGGTGCCACTCCTAATGTGAAATCCCACCTGTAAGGTAAACCCCCTTGTACCATTCCTTGTTTCCCACACTTATCATGGCTCACATGGGAATAGTAGTTCTGGTAGGGTGGATAGCGACTTGATTGATCCACATAAGGGATTCTTGGTCCAAACTCTATGGCCTTAAACTAGGAACCTCATGAGAATGTGTGGAGTGATTTTGGGCATCCTTGGCCTTCATTCATGTCGATTGTTCCTCTCTCCATATCACATAATCCTATTCCCATTATATTAACTGATACGCATTTGATTCACAAGCAACTTATTCTTGTTCATGTTGGGTTTATATCCATTGTGCCACATAATTATTCTGGGAATTAACATTCCTAGTCCCTATGAAATGACTTTAAACCATTGTTCAAGGTCTAGGATGTACATATTTAAAATACGTGTAGTGTCCCAGCCACATGATGTCAAAATATAGGACACATTCAAATTACATGAAGTTAAACTATTCCATGCATTTTCCTCACCTTATGATGTTAAAATATGTGTTCATCATCTTCACATTCATAATGTAAAACTACAAGGCATTGCATGTCATCACTGCAGAGTTCCTCCCCCTCAGTGTTGGTCATCTACTACATTGTTCACATCTTTTACTATTTGTCGGCATCCGAGATGATGCTATTATATAATATGGAATTGATCTTTGTTTAGACAAACTCTCTTCGACCGGTGTGTTCCAAATCACAGTGGAATAACTCCAAGAGTGTTGTAAATGATTCAAACATTCCATCACTCCATACCCATGCATTTAATGCCTCCAATTTGGATTCTCATCCAATTTCATGTCTAAAGGGACCCCCTAATGGGATGGTGTCTAGTCAAGGATCACCTACCATACTAGGCCAATGCCCTGGAAGACTTTGGAAGACAATTCAACATAGGTCCAGTGTTTCAAACATGGTCAAAGAATGACCATTTTTTTCAACATTTTAGGATAAGAAATATGGATACATTGTTTTGATCATGATATATAGTAATCCATTATCATGACACCATTCTCATTGTGTTCCTAATTTTGGGTTTCATTATTCTTGTTTGTCACCCCCATTATTCAAATAGACCTCAACACACCTAGAATTATCCCATTGATGCATTGGGGGACATCGGTAAAGGAAACACTATTTCTATAAGAGCCCAATCCTCCATCAACAAACTCTCTCATATTGAACACTTTGGGTGGTCATCCAACAATAGCAGACCCCGAGTTTTTGATTATTATTTTACACTCCCATACAAAGTGACCAATTATGCAGTCACCCATTTTTCTCACATTGGGTGTGACCCACGTGAGCTTAGGGGATGGCCATTGATTTTTTATAGATATTATTGAGATGTAGTAATGAAAGAATTAACATTTTTCCATACACAAAATTAAAGGAAAGTAAACAAGAAAATACATTTCATGTGTTTGGAAAAAAATATCCCATATGGATCTTTCCCTTCAATAGAGTGTTTCGGCTCCACCACCTTCTATAGTCTAGCCTCTAGAGTTTACTGTAGTCTCTTTAGCTCCCTTTTATCATTAATGGATGTTGGGTGATGGTCATTCTCCCTGATCTGCAACTAATCCTATTTAGCATAGATTCATCCATTTGATTAGTGAAGAAGTAGGATCAATCATTCATTTATTCTTTTAGTCATTACATTTCTTGTTCATCCTGGTAAATATTCAGAATTTTTTATATTTTTCCTAGGAAATAGTATTTTTCAAGTGTTGAATTAATTCCCGCATACTCTCATCAAGGTAGTCATGGATCGATACAAGAATATCATGAGAGTCCTCTCCTATGGTGCATAGACAGTGTAGTCAATGGATAAGTTACCCCATTTGACTCCCCAATGTTTATTTGGGGACTCAGGGAAACATTTTATGCACTTAAATGGCCTACAATGATTAATACATCTTTTTTCAGCCACTTTAGGATCAGATAAGTCCTACTCTTTAGGGTTTGTGTTTTTGTATTCTAGGAAACAATCCAAAAGTACAATGTGAGGGTCCTCCTCTAGAATCATCTCAAAGGGACTAGGCTCTATAACATGATTATTACTATCTTAAATTATTTATTCCTCAAAAATCCCACCTCCACCATCTCCAAGATCTACCCTATTAGTGGAATCATCTAAAGTTGTAACCTCTTCATAATCTATTTCCACAACTAGATCATCTTGAATGATTGGATCCTCATGGATAGGTTCATTCATTGGAAGTTCTCCCATAGATTTCTCAGAATCATCTGTTTTCTATGCTTTTAGTCTTATGATAACTGCATGGAATAGGCACCTTATTCAACTAAATATTAAAAGTGTTATTTATGGGTCTATGAATGTAGAGACAAATGATATATGAGCATGGTGTTACCATGTTCTTTGGTCACCACAATAACTTCCACTAATGGAGACCCTTCAATGATTATTAATTTGATGATCGGCATTAGCTCCTCATAGATGATAGGACCATCATGAGATTTGAGGTTTTCACCATGCCCCCCTTAGCTGGACCAACACTAGCCTCCGTGGTTGTGATTGGTTCATTGCTTGGGTCAACTCTAAATGTAGGCCCAAGGGCAGATCCATCATTATACATTGGCACATTCTCACCCCTTATAGTGGGGGATTCTTGATCAATGACGATGTGTTCCTATAATGGAACATTTTTATTAGTGTATATTTATTTTCATTGGGGAGGGGGCTAAAGAATATGTAAGTTAATATTTATTGAGAGATACTCTATCAGCCCCTTTTCAGAGCCTGTAACATCACCACTCTCTCAGGGACTCCCTTAAGGAGTTGTTGTCCCCTTGGATTCCCCACCACTAGGATATTCTTCTTCATCCTCCTCTTTTACTTCTCCTTCCTCAGATCCTTCCTATTCCTCTCCTTCTTCTCTTCCATCCACCTATACTTTCTCTGGGGTTTTCATCATCTTCATAATCCTTGGGAGACATCTATTCAAGATCACTCTCCTGATCAAGAATCACTTTCACCTAGATATGTGGTTATTCTTATTATTCCCAATTAGATGAATAGATGTCCATGTTCATCAGGTATGCCTAAATCATACTGAAATATACCCTATCCACCACCCGGATTCCACTAATTTTTTCCAGTTCAATCCCGTCACGCTTCGACCTCCCCCATAGTTCTTTAGTTGATAACTATTTCAGCAATGTCCTATAAGTAGAATAGAGGGATGGGAAAATGGAAATAGAAACTAGATTTATGATATAACTTATATTCTTCCCAAGAGAATATTTGGCTATACCTCAAGGCCTCCTTTAGGACCACCCCTCCTCAGAAAGTGGATATTTGGTCACACCCTGTGATATCTTTGCCACCAAAGATACATCTCATGCTACCCTAGTTGCTTGGATTTCCTCCTGGATCACCCCGTGGGTGGAATCTTTCTTTCCTTCCCAGTGATCTAGCTCGATGGTCACTATCTTGATCTACTGAATGCATCATTACAGGATTTCCTTAGGAAATGAGACCAAACATTTATTGGGATAGTCTATTGATAGGCCGACATTGACATATGTGGGCAGTATCATGATTGTATCACAAAACCCAATAGTCATTATCATGAACCAAAGATGATAGAGGATTCATGGGTTCCTTTCTTCACGGAACATTATATACATATTCTTTGACACCTACTAAAGGAATCCAAATATTATTGAAATAAAGGATGTCATGTATGGTTTTCAAAGGATCTTGTCATCAATCTGGGCCACTAGCACACCACCCCTGAAGCTTTGTAAGTATTATCATTGCTCTATTGAGCCTCATAATTCATCCACCATCTGGCCGACTGAAGTAAGGAATTGGTAGAAATTTAAATTCATTTGGTTATTGATATGGAGTATGACCCCTTCATCATTGAGAGTCAGTGGTCGAACCCCAACAATGCTCAACAAGTATTTCCACTAATTTTTTTAGAGGACGTATGGAGTTTGGAAAATCATATCTTCCAAGATGGGATACAATCTATCCATGCAGAATCTGGAATGATCCACATATTATCTAGGGAATTTCTCCCCTTAATATGTGTCCCTGAATAATTTAAATTATTTACAAGATAGGCATTCCCAGTTTTACCCTATTGCATGTTTTCCATGAATCCCACCATCACCAAGCTCCTCTAGCAGACACCCATCCTTGTATCCGTCACTAGAAATAGCCCCCCACGCAATAAGGTAGCAAGGAAAGAGGCATATATCACATGTGGGTAACATCTCTCATCCATGTTGTACCCCTATGATTTATATTTTCCTTCCTCAAGGATCACCCAATATGATCCCACCTTACCCCTTTATGACACATTTTAGCACTACTTCCCTCGGTCTGGCATCCCCACCTTCTTATACTTTTTAAATAAAAGACTAAACCATGACGAAAATGTAATTTCCTTGAAGATGTACTTTATCTAAAACTTCTCCTTTTCCAAATCCAGTAGATTCCTCGTTCGAAAGGGAGTTTTTTCTCTATCCGCCCAACAATTCTCCATTGGGAAGAACTCATCATACTAGAGTCCCTCCAAAGGAATTATTCCACTACAATGAATGTCCCATAGGTTGACGTCGAACTCCCTAGGGTGGAGGTGAAATGTGTTTCTATCAAGTCACCATCAGCTGAATAGCTTTGATACCAACTCCTATTGATAGAAGAAGTTATATTGTGACATCCATATGAACTCATATTTCCTGATGCTGTGAATATATTCCATGAACTCCTTGCATGTGTAGAATAACCAGTATTTCCATTCCCACTCACTTTTGAAGTTACCCTAGGACCTGAAGTCACATTATTGATGTTAATAGACACCTTCACCCCTTATACTGCATTGAAAATTTCTTTTATAGTGGGCATGGTATTCCTTATTCATCAGATCATCTCCCATGATCATCCAAGTATTCAGATTAAGAAAATAGATGGCTATCTCCCAACTCTATTCATAAGATGGGAAATTAATATTAATGTTTTACTATTGGAGGCTATAGTCATGTTTAAACCACAATCTAGATGAATTGGTTTCAAAGCTTGAGATGGATACTTTATCCGGTATCCTGAGATTCCACAATTGAAGACTATCTCTTAAGAGATAATAGTTTTTTATTTGTGTTATAATGTCTAGAATCATCTAATTATCTGACATGAACCTTTTTTTGTGATGTATTTGAGGATTCCCAATCATCTATACTCCCCGCACAACAATTTAAATGTACCTCTCAGTAGAAGTTTTTTGGTTTTCCATGTCGATTGAGTTTTGGAACACCAAGGATTGAGTACATAATATTTGGGTTTTGGAATAAAAATGTATTTTCCACACATAAAATTGTTCTTTGATCAATGAAAAGGCGAAGAATTAGTGGATGCTTTTAAAGCAATGACCAATATCCGGTGTCACATACAGGATTCACAGAATTGCACCCATAAGATTAGAATCACTTATTATATGGAAAGTCAATGTAATATTCCTCCCAAGACATAATTATAAGTGAATACCAGGTCCTATATGCATGTTCATGGAAGTTTCCATGCCATACTTTAGTGTTTTCATGCACCTCCACAAATTCACTATTCTTTTCAGCATTTCCCTCAGAACCTGACCTTTGGATCAACTTTTAGCTCATAATTCATTGGGGGGGGGATTTATTGGTGTTGAATTCCCCTTAAAGACATAAATGTTAATCATTAATTAAACTGAGGATTCCCTTTGACTCAATAGAACATTTCAGGAAGGCTAAGGGAGTCATACAAAAGATTCGAGATCTACACAGAAGGTAGAAATCAGAACTCAAGAGTTTTACACACACGATGCGACATCCAAAAGGCCATATTTTTTCATGACTATCTGAAAATGGACAAGGTAGGTTTCTAAAAGCAATGTGATTCGTGTGTAAACTATTGGACCACATGTAACCCTCTTAAATACTCAATGAGACTTCAATGGCAGCTATTGTGTCCTGAAATATGGAACGCACCACAGAATATTTTCTCTATATATACATGGGTCCCCCCCCCCCTTATAAGGGTAGAACATCCAGAAGTCAAATTTCCTCCCCGCTATGCCCCCGACCACCTCTTCCATGACAGTGCACAAACCATGGATACCTCATGGTATAGGATCATGCGTGATTAGTCCCATATGGTCTCCCCTTCATGTGGGACCAAAAGGTATTGAACGTCTACCAATTTCTTTAAGAAAATGGAAAGTGCATGTTATTGAAATTGGGTGCCCTAGACCCAATTTGTATTTTACTTTGAATACTGTTACATGTATTCAGTTTGTTTTTATACATGTTTTATATTTCCATAATAGTGTAGACACTTAGGCATCCACTTTTTTTTATGGCAATGTCCTTAGATTACCTATCGTATCAAATGGTTATATCAAGTCCGGGGCTATAATGAGAACCCTGAGATGCCATGACAATAATCTTAAAGTAACATCCTATGGTCCAATTACATCATTCTGAAAGGACACATATTATGTGTGACCATCAGGTGTTGGGGCCTCATAAGAATTGAGACTTCTTCTCATGAAGTTCACACTTGATGATCTCTAGTAATTGAGATCATGAGGATAGACCTGCTTAATAGGAACACCACATGTTTCAAGTTTCATTGGTCATTCCTATCTACGGACATGTGTAATGGTCTCCTGACTTGAGATAATTATCAATGAATGTCATTTAATTATGTACATTTGATATAAGGTGAAAACCATGACAACAAAGTCGCGGTGAGGTAGTTTGTATCAAGTACGTCATTAATGGCATGAAATCGACTAAATGATCGAGAAAGGATTTTTCGCTTCCGAATTCAGGAAGAGATATCTCGGGCCTAGTTGATTAGGATGGATGCACCTTCAATAAATCCACGGAAATGTTAGTTGAAGGTAAGACCATCCGGACAAATAAAAAAACAAAATAATGTAAATAAAGAAAGTTGAAACTAGTATTTATTCAGTTTTATTGAGATATCTATGAAGAAGAGATTATATTACACGGACCGTGTTCGTAGAAAGGCGGTCATTGCTTTGACTTTGCCTTATCTCTATAGGGGCCTCGATGGGTTTCTAGACCCCACTCTAGGTCGGTGATATTATTCACTGCTATTGAGATAAGGGCCTAGAGGGTCACACACAATAGCGCCTTGAGAATCTTCCCTATTATGGGAATATGAATTTAGAACTTGGTGGGCCCTGCTAAAGGGTCCGTGCACTATCCAAGTTCTATGGATCACCAAAGAATAAATAAATTCATTAATTATTCAAGTTTAGAATAATTCGTTGAATATATTTATAACATGTATTTACAAGTTATATAGTAAATACACGTATTAATATTATTCGAATGGATTTAAATATCATAGGTTCATTTAATATGAGCAGGAGGAATGAGTCGAGTTAAAGACTCAAATTTATCACGTAATATATTTATATATTACTAGTAAGTGATAAATTGTAAATATTATTTATGGCATAATTCTATTTGTCATAAATAATAATTTATATCACTTATATAGCCGACGTCCATTACACGGGGGCCGGGAACCTATACTGTGTGTTTTAAACAATCCCTATATAAGTGAGAGAGAGGATCTCCCATATTCACTATTCATGGGTCAAGATTGGTAGCTTCTCTATCCTCCTGGAATTTAGAGAGAGAGTCTCTCAAGGAATGAAGGATCTTCAAGATCATCCATCTCAGATTGAAGCTACATCCTTTGTGGTGATCGTCATATCGCTAAAGTGAGCATCGAAAATCCGTGATAGCACCCAGATCTTGATGAACGGAACGCGAGAAGATTCGTGAGGCATGTGTGGATGATCTAGAGGGCTTAGACATCAGATTCTTTGAGCAATGATCACCGACATACTACGGCAGACTTTCACACGTCAATTCTGAATAAGGTAAATGTTCAGTTTAATTTTTGTGCTCCTTATGAACCTTGGAGATCCTCGATCCATAATGAGAAAAGATCACTAGAGTTGATAGGGTTATGTCACTCCGGTGAAGCAGAAAATTAAAATATCCTGATCGGCAATAACTTCCAGGAGTGGTACAGGTGCTTGCGCAAAATACTACGCTAAGAAAGGAAGTTATATGTGCTGGAATCCCCAATTCCAGGTGAGCCTCCTCAAGGAACAAGCAAGACGGAAAAGGATAAGTGGAGAAAGCATGTAGATGGTGTTCTTGATGTACAATGCATCATGTTTTCATCCATTTCCATCCAATTACAAAAAATTCATGAGGAAGAGGATGCCTACAAGATGAGTTCACATCTCCAAGAACAATATGAGGAGAGGTCTAGGCACGAAAGGTATGAGATCTCAAGTGCGCTTTATAAGTGAAAGCTAGCATAAGGGCACCAAGACGATCCTCATGTACTGAAGATGATTGGGTATATTGAGAGGATTGAAGCCCTTGGGTTCAAACTGAACCAAGAACTAGCAGTGGATCTCATTCTTGCCTCTTTACTGTGATGATTCAAGACTTTCATTGTCAATTATAATATGAATTATATGACAAAGTCTCTCTCAGATACCTTGGATTTATTTCTCTAAGCTGATAAGGACATGAAAAACACCAGTTCAACTGTCCTTATGGAGAATAAGAAAAACATGGCCAAGGAAAAGGGGTATAAGGCCAAGTCAAGGCCAAAGACACCAATGCATCGTCCTACAAAGAAGCTGAAGATTCATAGGTAAAGTAATGAGCAGGAAGATATCTACTTTGGATGTGGAAATAAAGGCCACTGGAAGAAGAATTGTAGAGCTGGGAAGAAGAAGAAAACTGATGCTCCTATTTTAGGTATTTTTTTCATTGAATGTAATCTATCATTATCTACAAGTTGGGTATTGGATACAGCATGTGGTTCACACATTTGTATTCATATACAGGAACAAATTAGGTTCAAGAAAATAGGAAAAGGTCAAGTGGATCTTTGAGCTGAAAATGGTGCAAGTCTAGCGGCCTTGGAAGTGTGAGACTATCACTTGACTTTACCAACTGGTTTGGTTCTTGTTTTAAAAATTGCTATTATGTACCGTCTGTTACCAGGAACATTATCTCTGTGTCAAGTTTAGACAATATGAGTTTTTAATTTCATGATTGGAAAAAAATTTTGTCTCTTTTATAGGGATAACATATGTTATTGTATGACACATCTTGACAATGGTTTATATATGATAGAACTAGAAAACTCAGTAATGGAAATCAATGAAAAAAACACTCAACATGACTCAAATAATACCCGCCTATGGCACTTCAGGCTTGGTCATGTAAACAATAAGAGATTATGAAGATTAAATCAAGAAGGGTATCTAGACTCGGTATATTTAGAACCCTTAGATGTATGTCAAGCTTGTTTACAAGGAAAGATGACCAAAGCACCTGTCTCTGGAATGGGAGAAAGAGCCAATGCAGTGCTGGAATTAATACATACCGATGTATGTGGTTCATTTCCGGTAGAGGCAAGGGGTGGTTTTCTATACTTCATTACTTTTACCGATGATTATAGTAGGTATGGATATATCTACTTAATGTGGTATAGGTCATATTCCTTTCATTTCTTTAAGTAATACCAAAATGAAGTATAAAACCTACTTGGTAAGAAGATAAAAGCATTTCGCTCAGACCGAGGAAGAGAATATCTTAACCAAGCTTTCATTGATCACTTGAAGGAGTGTGGGATATTATCCCAAATCATTGATCCTTATACAACACAATTGAATGGTGTTAGTGAAAGGAGAAATAAGACCTTGCTTGACATGGTCAGATCAATGGTGAGTCATACAACTCTTCCATTATCCTTTTGGGGATACGCTTTGCAGACAATAACATATACCCTTAACTGAGTACCAACTAATGCTGCAGATGGGATTCCGTATTAGTTATGGTATATAAAGAAACCAAATCCGACACACATGCATGTGTGGGGGTGCGAGACATTTTTCAAGACTTTACCAAATGAAAAATTAGCATCCAGAATCACTAAGTGCATATTTATAGGTAATACTAAGGAAAATAGAGGATACTACCTATATAACCCTTTAGATAGAAAAGTCATTGTGGAAATATATGCCACATTTCTATAAAGGGATCACATTTCTACTAGAAATAGTTGGGGAAAGATTGACTTCGATGAAGTTAATGCTCCAGATAAACAAGATTTGGTAGAGGAATAATATCCACAAGAGAAAGTGGAAGAAGAAATTGTTCCTGATACATAAATACTATGTAGGTCTACGCGAGAGGTTAGAGAACCAGAGTGTTATGGTTTTCTTGTCACCGAGTCAGGTGACACAATAATCCTTGAGGATGATGAACCTCTAACCTAAAAGGAAGCATTAGAAGGCAAAGAAGCTGCTACATGGAAAGAATCCATGAATTCTGAGATGGAGTCCATGTACAAAAATCAAGTTTGGATTTTGGTAGACCCTCCAGCTGATGTAAATCCCATTGGATGAAAATGAGTATTCAAGAAGAAGCTGGACATGGATGGTAAGGTTAATACCTTTAAAGAAATACTATTTGCAAAGGGTTTCAGAAAATGTCAAGGCATTGACTATGATGGAACCTTCCCACCAGTGGAAATGTTTAAATCCATCAGAATATTGCTTGCAATAGCAGCCTTTCATGATTATGAAATTTGACAAATGGATGTCAAACCTGCTTTTCTATATGGGAAGTTGGTTGAAGACGTCTATATGACTCAACCCGATGGGTTTGTTAAGTCAAAGAATTCCAATAAAGTATGCAAGTTGCAGAGATCCATTTATGGATTGAAGAAGGCATCAAGATCATGGAATGTTCGCTTTGATGAGGCCATACGAGATTTTTGTTTTTTCAAAAATGAAAGAGAGCCTTGTGTCTATAAAAAGGCTGAAGGGAATGCTATCGTTTTCCTAGTCTTATATGTTGACGACATATTAACTATGGGAAACGAGGTGCAAGTCTTACAGTCAGTTAAGAAATGGTTAAATGAATTCTTCTCCATGAAAGAATTAGGTGAAGCAGCCTAAATTCTAGGAATCAAGATCTATCGAGATAGATCTCAAAGGCTGCTTGGCCTAATTCAAAGTAAATATATTGACCAGGCACTCAAAAGGTATAATATGGAACAATCCACGAGAGTATTGTTACGTATGTCACATGGTGTATGTCTTTCCAAGAAAATGTGTCCACAAACACAAGAGGAGATTGAAAGAAGGAGTAGAGTCCCTTATGCTTCGGCAGTGGGTTCTATCATATATGCCATGCTATGTACTAGGTTTTTTGTTGCATTTTCTTTAAGCATGGTGGGTAGATTTCAAGACAATCCAGGAGAGCTGAACTGGAAAACTGTTACAACTATCCTAAATTACTTAAGGTGTACCAAGGATATGTTCCTGGTGTATGGAGGAGATGAGGAACTAGTTGTGAGGGTATACACTGGTGCTAGTTTCCAGGCAGATCATAATGATATGAAATTGCAGTCAGACTATTTCTTTTGCCTGAATGGTGGTGCTGTGAGCTGGAGATTCTCAAAGAAAGCTGTGGTTGCTGATTCTACAGAAGAGTCTGAATATATTGCAGCTTCTGATGTAGTAATGTAATCTGTCTGGATACATAGCTTTATCTTAGACATTGGTGTTGTACCTAGCAGTACAGACCCTGTTCCAGTATATTGTGATAATACTGCTGCAGTGGTGCTTTCCAAGGATCCCAGGTCTCACCAGAGGGAAAAGCATATTATTTGGAAGTTTCATCTCTTGAGGGATTTTTCTCGAAGAGGTGAAGTGACAGTTAGCAGAGTATTCACAGAGGACAATGTGGAAGACCCCCTGACTAAAGCTATTTCTCAGCAGAAGCATGATTTACATGTGAGACCTAGCGGATTGAAACCTGTTAGCAGTTGGCTCTAGTGCAAGTGAGAGTGTTGAAAGTGGGTTCCCTAGACCCAACTTGTATTGTACTTTTATTAATGTTACATGTATTCAGTTTGTTTTTATACATGTGTTTATCATGCCATAATAGTGTAGATACTTCTGCATCCACTTTGTTTATGGAAATTTCCTTAGATTACCTATCACATAAAATGGTTATAGCAGGTCCTAGGCTATAATGAGAACCCTGAGATGCCATGATAGTAATCTTAACGTAACGTCCTATGGTCCAGTTACATCATTCTGAAAGGACACAGATGATGTGTGACCATTAGGTGCTGGGGGCTCATAAGCATTGAGACTTCTTCTCATGAAGTTCACACTTGATGATCTCTAGTAATTGAGACCATGAGGACAAACCCACTTAATAGGAACACCACATGTTTCAAGTGTCATTGGTCATTCCTATCTACAGACATGTGTAATGGTCTCCTGACATGAGATCATTATCAATGAATTTAATTTAGTTACGTACATTTGATATAAGACGAAAAACCTATAAACAAAGTCATGGTGAGGTAGTTTGTATCAGGTACGTCATTAATGGCAGGACATTGATAGAATGATCAAGAAAGTATTTGTCACTTACGAGTTCAGGAAGAGGTATCTCAGGCCTGGTTGATTATGATGGTTTCACCTTCAATAAATCCATGGCCATGGTAGTCGAAGGTAAGACCGTTCAGACAAATAAAAAAACAAAATAAATCAAATAAAAAATGATGACAATAGTATGCATTCTGCTTTATTGAGATATCGATGATGAAGAGATTATATTACATGGACCGTGTTCTTAGGAAGGCAGTCGTTGCTTTGACTTTTCCTTATCTCTATAGGGGCCTCTATGGGTTTCTAGACCCCTCTCTAGGTTGGTGATAATATTCACTGCTATTGAGATAAGGGCCTAGAGGGTCACACACAATAGCGCCTTGAGAATATGCCATATTCTAGGAATAGGAATTTAGAACTTGGTGGGCCCCGCCAAAGGGTCTGAGCACTATCCAAGTACTATGGATTAGAAAAATATAAATAAATTCATTAATTATTCGAGTTTAGAATAATTTGTTGAATTTATTTATAACATGTACTTACAAGTCATGTAGTAAATACAAGTATTAATATTATTCGAATGGATTTAAATATCCTAGGTTAGTTTAATATTAGTATGAGGAATGAGTCCAGTGAAAGACTCAAATTTATCAAGTAATATATTTATATATTACAAGTAAGTGATAAATTGTAAATATTATTTATGGAATAATTTTATTTGTCATAAATAATTATTTATATCACTTATATAGATGACGTCTATTACATGGGGTCCTGGAACATATACCGCGTGTTTTAAACACTCCCTATATAAGTGAGATAGAGGCTCTCCCATATTCACAATTCATGTGTCAAGATTGAGAGCTTCTCTCTCCTCCTGGAATTTAGAGAAAGAGTCTCTCAAGCAAAGAAGGATCTTCAAGACCATCCATCTCAGATTGAAACTCTATCCTTTGCAGTGATCGTCTCTGCATTGAAGTGAGCGTCGAAGATCCGCACTAGCACCCGGATCTTGATGAACGATGCGCGAGTAGATTCTCGAGGCATATGTGGACGATGTAGAGGGCTTCGACGTCGGAGTCTTCGAGAAACGATATCCAGCTTCCTACAACAGACTTGCACACATCAATTCAGAACAAGGTAAATGTTCAGTTTAATTTTTGTGATCCTTATGAACCTTGCGAGGTCCTTGGACTAAGCCGGGACAAGATCACCGGAGCTGACAGGGTTATGTCACTCCGGTGAAGCAAAAAATTAAATTCCCGGCCCACCGACTTCCGCTGCACAGTCCCGGTACCCAACAGTGGTATCAGAGATATCCCAAGGTTTTTCTAATTCAAAAAAATTAAAATGCATTAAATTTAATTGTGGTGTGTTAAAACGGTTCATTCAGATTCGACCACACGTCGTTTCATTTTTGAATGATAAATTTACGATCATTTAAAATTTTTAAACGGATCGACGTTGCAAGTTTTTTTGTTCATTTGATGTTAATCTCAATTTTATTGAGATACGATTAAATGTTATATTTTATTATTATAAAATATTACATAATATTTTATTATAAAATATTATTTTAAAGACTTGGGGTCATGTCATGTCTAGTTTTATTTATATTTATAATAAAAAAAGGGAGGACTAAGACTCCATTAAGGGTCTTCCTCTTTTATTTATAAAATTAATAAAAAAGGGAAAGGTGGCCTTATTTGTCTAAAGGACAAAGAAAATAAAAAAATATGAATACCCCTTTTGGGGTCTCCTCTAACGTGGCACACAGGAGGGAGGCCAAACCCTAGATGGCCTCCCCTCCCGCTAGATCACCTCCGGCCGGCCACCGCCAGCCGCGCTGGCCTCCCCTCTGCCAGACCGCCCCTACCAGGATGCCCTAAGACCTACGCTGACCTCCTTTTCCACGCCGGATGTGGCCTGCACCATCCTCACCCTCTCACGTCGGAACCCCCTCCGTTGGGCTGCCTCCTCACCTCCGCCCTGTTTGTGCCGTGCTGCCTCGGACCCGCCGCCTTGAGCCAGCTAGTCACCATGACCCCAAGCCGTGCTGGCCTCCTCCTTCGCACTGGACTGGCTCCATCTGGCCACCCTGAGCTCACTGGGTAGGCCGCACCACACCATCCCATCTTTACTGGACCAGATAGCCACCTCACCGGCTCATCGGAGCAGCGGGCTTCTGACCATGTGGCTGGCCAACTTCCTTTCCAGCCTCCTTCTGATCCCCTCAGACCATGGTAGAAGTTGCAGCCGCCACGAGAGTCATTGGACTCCGCGGTCACGCCGCGGTCACACCACGGTCAAGCTATGGTGAAGCCGTGGTCAAGACGTGATACCCGTTCTAGGATGGCACCCAGCAGCAGTACGCAGTCCTTCCAGACTCATATCTGGCTAGAGTTAATCCTGTATTGAATTAATTTTAATTAATTTAGTTTTTTAAATTAAATTAATTGGAATTAATTTAGGGGTTTAAATTATTTTAATCCGAAATATTAATTTAATTTAATATTAGAATTAAATTAATGGTTTAATTTAATTTTTGGAAATAAAATTAAATTAAACAAATGGAACCGATAAAAACAAATTATTTGAATTTAATGAAATTCATTTAATTTATTAGAACACCCTCACATTATTTAAATTTATTACAATTTAATATTATTACACATATACCCCGACTGGTCTTGAGCAAGTGACCGACCAGTGTCTGTTTGACATTTTTTTATTTATTCAATGCTTGCGATGATTAAAATATTTAATTAGATAAATGATGGTCTACGAATCGTCTTTTAATTCAAATATGTATAAGGGAATTCGTGTCCATTGCACTATTTTTATTTTCTACCCTAGACCACCTCGCCTGCATGAGAGTATATTTGTAATTATACAGTGACAATCCGAGAGGCAGACCCAACCATGTTGAGGTGGTAGTCCAGATAGGAGTTGGGCGCTTTGCACTAGGGCCCGCAGCGACACAAGTCTTGTATTGACTCAGGTATGGATGCTCGTAGGTGATGATTAATCAGTTATCGATCAATCATTATAGAATGCTCAAGACCATTCGGAATTCATGATTTATTTTATACATAGTTTATTATTTTATGTGTCTGCATGATTATTACATGATCACATAGGATTGTAAACAAGATAAAATGTATAATGTTGTGACGAATAATATTCTGTTGAATGTTCAGTTGTGGGCGCGACAACCCAGTTTGAACATAATAAATAGAAAAATATCATTTTTTTCAATTAATATTAAAAAACCCTCAAAGATATATTATGTCTAAATGTCTTTCATTTCTCACATCTAAACAAAACCGGCTGTTTGGATGCTCTTTAGCCTTAGTTGAGAGTGCCTCTTACTACCAGGGCGTTTTCATGAGAGAAATTGGTCGACATAATGAAAGTGAGTAATCAAGGATTAGCCTTAGCTAACTTGCTATCACTTTAGAGGTAAGAGGTTGAGGGAATCAAGTTCAGATTCCAAAAGCGGGGGCTTTAATCAACAATATAAGGAACCACAAGAAAATGTGGTTCGCCAGCATAGTGCATACCTTGAAATCCTCCAAGTAGTGTCGTAGCCCTAGATTGTAGAATACGAGGGAGTTTTCGAGGATCCTTTCCACTAGAATGATCAAGCGATAGAGTATTCCGAATCTAATAGTGAAGGATATTACGGTTCATTAAAATTGAGGGAGACATTAAATGGTATAATAATATATTAATCATAATATGTAAAAAAGTAATCAAGAAAAAGTAGTAAATGCTAAATGTTTATCTGATGTAGATTCAAAATGGCAATCACCAACACCACACGTACATTATCACTACGATCGGTCTTGGATAATGAAAGTATCCTGACCGAAAATAACTTCCAGCAGTGGTACAGGCGCTTGCGCATAGTACTACGCCAAGAAAGGAAGTTATATGTGATGGAATCCCCAATTCTTACTGATCCTCCTCAGGGAGCAAGAAAGACGGAAAAAGATAAGTGGAGAAAGCATGTACATGATGAGCTTGATGTATAATGCATCATGTTTTCATCTATGTCTAGCCAATTGCAAAAAATGCATGAGGAAGAGGACACCTACAAGATGATTTCACATCTCTAAGAACTATATGAGGAGAGGGCTAGGCAAGAAAGGTATGAGATCTCAAGTGCAATTTATAAGTGCAGGCTAGCAGAAGGGCACTAATCCTGTCCTCATGTAATCAAGATGATTGGGTATATTGAGAGGCTTGAAGCCCTTGGGTTCAAACTAAACCAAGAACTACCAGTGGATCTCATTCTTGCCTCTTTATGGTCAAGCTTATTGACTTTCATTGTCAATTATAATATGAATGATATGAAAATGTCGCTCCAGACTCTCTTGTCTTTATTTAACCAAGATGATAAGGACATGAAAAACACCAGTTCAACTTTACTTATGGTGAAAAAGAAAAGAAAAGGGAAAATAAAAGGGGTCTATGTCCATGTCAAGGCCAAAGACACCAATGCATCGTCCTACAAAGAAGCCAAAGATTCAGAGGAATGTAATGAACAGGAAGCTGTCTGCTTTGGATGTGGCAAGAATGGCCACTGGAAGAAGAATTGCAGAGCTGGGAAGAAGAAGCAAACTGATGCTTCTACTTCAGGTATTTTATTCATTGAATGCATTATATCTTTATCTACAAGTTGGGTATTGGATACGACATGTGGTTCACACATTTGTATTCATATACTAGAACTATGTTGGTTCAAGAAGACTACAAAAGGTCAAGCGGATCTCCGAGTTACAAATGGTGCAAGTCTGGAGGCCTTGGAAGTGGGAGACTATCACTTGACTTTACCAACTAGTTTGGTTCTTGTTTTAAACAATTGTTATTTTGTACCATCTGTTACCAGGAACATTATCTCTATGTCAAGTTTAGACACTATGGGATTATATTTCAAGTTTGGAAATAAAAGTTGCCTCTTTTATAGGGATAACATATGTTATGGTATAACACATCTTAACAATGGTTTATATATGCTAGAACTAGAAAACCCAGTAATGGAAATCAATGAAAAAAACACACAACATGACTCAAATAATACCCGCCTATGGAACTTCAAGCAAGGTCATGTAAATGAGAAGTGATTAAGAAGATTACATCAAGAAGGGTATCTAGGCTCGGTATAGTTAGAACCCTTAGATGTATGTCAAGCATGTTTACAAGGAAATATGACCAAAGAACCTTTCTCCAGAAAGGGAGAAAGAGCCAATGTAGTGCTGGAATTAATACATACCGATGTATGTGGTCCATTTCCAGTAGAGGAAAGGGGTGGTTTTCTATACTTCATTACTTTTAACGATGCTTATAGTAGGTATGGATATATCTACTTAACGCGGTATAAGTCATATTTATTTCATTTCTTTAAGGAATACCAAAATGAAGTGGAAAACCAACTTGGTAAGAAGATAAAACCACTTCGCTCAGATCGAGGCGGGGAATATCTTAACCAAGCTTTCATTGATCACTTGAAAGAGTGTTGGATAGTATCCCAACTCACTCCTCCTTATAAAAAACAATGGAATGGTGTTACTCAAAGGAGGAATAAGAACTTTCTTGACGTGGTCAGATCAATGATGGGTCATACAACTCTTCCATTATCCTTTTGGGGATACGCCGTGAAGACAATAGCATATACCCTTAACTGAGTACCAACTAAAGCTGCAGATGGGATTCCGTATCAGTTATGGTATGGAAATAAACCCAATATGACACACATGCGTGTTTGGGGGTGTGAGACATTTTTCAAGACTTTACTAAGTGAAAAATTATCATCCAAAAGCACTAAGTACATCTTTATAGGTTATCCTAAGGAAACTCAAGGATACTACCTATATAACCCTTTAGATAGAAAAGTCATTGTGGAAAGATACGCCACATTTATAGAAAGGGATAACATTTCTACTAGAAATAGTGGGAGAAAGATTGACTTTGACGAAGTTAATGCTCCATGTGCATAAGAGTTGGTAGAGGAATAATCTCCACAAGAGCATGTGGAAGAAGAAATGTTTCCAGAGACACAAATACTCCGTAGGTCTACACGAGAAATTATAGAATCAGAGCGTTATGATTTTCTTGTCACCGAGTTAGGTGACACAATAATCCTTGAGTATTAGGAACCTCTAACCTACAACGAAGCAGTATAAGGCAAATAATATGCTACATGGAAATAAGCAATGAATTCTGAGATGGAGTCCATGTACCAAAATCATGTTTGGATTTTTGGTAGACCCTCTAGCTGATGTAAATCCCATTATATGCAAATGGGTATTCAAGAAGAAGCTGGACATAGATGGTAAGGTAAATACCTTTAAAGAAAGACTGGTTTCAAATGGTTTCATACAATGTCAAGGCATTGATTGTGATGAAAACTTCTCACTAGTGGCAATGCTTAAATCCATCAGATTATTTCTTACAATAGAAGCCTTTCATGATTATGAAATTTGGAAAATGGATGTCAAAACTACTTTTCTAAATGGGAAGTTGGTTGAAGACATCTATATGACTCAACCCAATGGGTTTGTTAAGTCAAAGAATGCCAATAGAGTATGCAAGTTACAGAGATCCATTTATGGATTGAAATAGGCATCAAGACCATGGAATGCTCGCTTTGATGAGGCCATAAGAGATTTTTGTTTTGTCAAAAATGAAAGCGAGCCATGTGTCTATAAAAATGTTCAATGGAATTCTATCATTTTCCTAGTATTATAAGTTTATGACATATTAATTATGGGAAATTATGTGAAAGTATTACAGTCAATTAAGACTTGGTTAAATGAATGCTTCTCCATGAAAGACATAGGAGAAGTAGCCTATATTCTAGGGATCAAGATCTATCGAGATAGATCTCAAAGGCTTCTTGGCCTAAGTCAAAGTACATATATTTACAAGGTACTCAAAAGGTAAAATATTGAACAATCCAAGAGAGGATTGTAACCTATGTCACATGGTGTAAATCTCTCCAAGAAAATGTGTCAACAAAAACTGGAGGATATTGAAAGAATGAGTAGAGTCCCTTATGATTCAGAAGTGGGTTTTATCATGTATGCCATGCTATGTACTAGGTTTGATGTTTCCTTTTCTTTAAGCATGGTGGGTAGATATCAAGCCAATCCAGGAGAGCTGCACTGGAGATTTGTTAAAAATATCACAAAGTACTTAAGGCTTACTAAGGATATATTCCTGGTGTATGGAGGATATGAGGAACTAGTTGTTAGGGGATACACTGATGCTAGTTTCCAGATAGATTATGATGATATGAAATCGCAGTCAGGATATATCTTTTTCCTCAATGGTGGTGCAGTGAGATGGAGAAGCTCTAAGCGAGCTGTGGTTGCTGATTCTATAGCAGAGTCTGAATATATTGTAGCTTCCGATGTAGCAAAAAAAGCAATCTTGATACGTAGCTTTATCTCATACATTGGTGTTGTACCTAGTAGTGCAGACCCTATTCCTGTATATTGTGATAATACTGGTGTAGTGGTGCTTTCCCAAGAGCCTAGGTCTCACCAGAGGACAAAGCATATTCTTCGAAAGTTTCATCTGTTGAGGGATTTTTCTCAAAGATGTGAAGTGGAAGTTAGCAGAGTAGCCACAAACGACAACATGGAATACCCCCTGACTAAAGCCGTTTCTCAGTAGAAGCATGATTCACATGTGAGAGATAGCGGATTGAAGCCTGTTAGCAGTTGGATCTAGTGCTAGTGGGAGTGTTGAAAGTGGGTGCCCTAGACCCAAATTTTATTTTACTTTTATTACTATTACATGCATTCAGTATGTTTTTATAAATGTGTTTATCTTTCCATAATAGTGTAGATAATTCTGCATCCACTTTGTTTATGGAAATTTCGTTAGATTACCTATCACATCAATTGGTTATAGCAGGTCCCATGCTTTAATTAGAACCCTGAGATGCCATGACAGTAATCTTAAAGTAACATCCTATGGTCCAGTTACATCATTCTGAAAGGACACAAATGATGTGTGAACATCAGGTGCTGGGGGATCATAATCATTGATACTTCTTCTCATGAAGTTCACACTTGATGATCTCTAGTAATTGAGATCATGAGGATAGACCCTCTTAATAGGAACACCACATGTTTCAAGTGTCATTGGTCATTCCTATCTACAGACATGTGTAATGATCTCCTAACATGAGATCATTATCAATGAATGTCATTTAATTACGTAAATTTGATATAAGGTGAAAACCATGGCAACAAAGTCCTGGTGAGGTAGTTTGTATCAGGTACATCATTAATGGCATGGCATTGATTGAATGATTGAGAAAGGATTTGTCACTTCCGAGTTTAGGAAGAGATATCTCAGGCCTGGTTGATTAAGATGGTTGCACCTTCAATAAATCAATGGACATGGTAGTCGAAGGTAAGACCGTCCAGACAAATCAACAAACAAAATAAAGTGAATAAATAATGATGAGACTAGTATGCATTCTGCTTTATTGAGATATCAATGATGGAGAGATTATATTACATGGACCATGTTCGTAGAAAGTCAGTAGTTGCTTTGACTTTTCCTTATCTCTATAGGGGCCTCAATGGTTTGCTAGACTCCACTCTAGGTCGGTGATATTATTCACTTATATTGAGATAAGGGCCCAGAGGGTCACACACAATAGTGCCTTGAGAATCTTCCCTATTCTTGGAATAGGAATTTAGAACTTGGTGGGCTCCGCCAAAGTGTCCGAGCACTATCCAAGTTCTATGGATTAGCAATGAATAAATAAATTCATTAATTATTCGAGTTTAGAATAATTTGTTGAATTTATTTATAACATGTATTTACAAGTTATATAGTATATACAAGTATTAATATTATTCGAATGGATTTAAATATCCTATGTTCGTTTAATATTAGCAGGAAAAATGAGTCGAGTTAAAGTCTCAAATTTATCACGTAATATATTTATATATTTCAAGTAAGTGATAAATTGTAAATATTATTTATGGCATAATTTTATTTGTCATAAATAATTATTTATATCACTTATATAGAGGACGTCTATTATACGGGGGCCTAGAACCTATACCGCGTGTTTTAAACACTCCCTATATAATTTAGAGAGAGGATATCCCATTTTCACTATTCTTGTGTCAAGATTGAGAGCTTCTCTCTCCTCCTGCAATTTAGAGCGAGAGTCTCTCAAGTTAAGAAGGATCTTCAAGATCACCCATCTCGGATTGAAGCTCCATCCTTTGCGGTGATCGTCGCTACGCTGAAGTGAGCGTCGAAGATCCGCGATAGCACCCGGATCTTGACGGATGGCACATAGGAAGATTCACGAGGTGTTTGTGGATGATCTACAGGGCTTCGATGTTGGATTCTTCAAGCAACAATTGCTGACATCCTGCGACAGACTTGCACACGTCAATTCTGAACAAGGTAAATGTTAAGTTTAATTTTTTTGCTCCTTATGAACCATGCGAGATCCTAGAACCAAGCCGGGACAAGATCACCATATTTGATAGGGTTATGTCACTCCAGTGAAGCAGAAAATTAAATTCCCAGCCCACCAGCTTCCGCTGCACAGTCCCGGTACCCAACACATGTAAAATAGAACTCTTGTGTAGACCACCAACCCTTTTTCACACCACATATTCCACTTAAACTCTCTCTCTTTCTCAAAAGCCTCTAATCTTGCACCCTACCTCTCCTTGAACCCCTACGATTTTCTTTTACTCTAAATCACCATGTCTGGGCACCTTTTGCATGCACCATTCACGTCTTGCTTGTTCCCCCTTTGTGTGGACCTCTAGGCTCACACATAATCATTTCTTGGTCCCTCATGAGTTGTCCCATATCACTTTTACATACCCATTTGTTTTCTACATAGATATGTTAATGAATATTTATTTTATACATTGTTACACTCACATAGACCCCACTATTGACCACTCCGCCGCATCGTTCCAACCAAGAATTTCTGGTGGCTTCCCTTCCCCAATGGTTAAGTAATGCTACCTAAATAAGACCAAGGGGTGAGGAGTGAGCCCTATCTACCCATGCTATTGGACATAAACCTTCCAAGAACCATCTTACACAACACATGACATTAAATTGTAGCCTCATCCAATGAAATACACATGGGGGGACACACCATGGAAATTTTACATTCCCACCCATAGCCATGGGAATGAGATATTAATCACATAGAATCAAGTCATCTTCACATGGAATGGAGTCCATTTGAGCCTCTTCTACATGCAATAACCACACCACCTTCTGTGTGTGCACCTTCTACGACACGATAGTCAGGTCTACTACTTCATATTTGTTTCTCACACTGAGCATGAATTGTGTGGGATTAGAGGTCAGTAGTGACCATGAAATCTCCAACTTTGGCTGAGAGACAAGTGTAATACCCCAACCCTTTTCGAAATACATGGGTTTTTTCCTTGTCATTTAAATAGGGTACGTAGGATTCCTTAATGAGGTTCAATCTCGACCAACGATAAACCTCAGTGCCCTCCTCCTAGGGGTTCATCTCTCGGATCATAGAATACACCCATATTTCATGTACATCCTGGTCCCTCCTTCATGTCACCATATCTCATGAGGATCATCCCCCAACTCGGAGGTCACATCTCCTTCAGGACATGATGGTCTAATAACCATGCATAAGACCCTACAATGCCATATGCTCCACGGGCATCCCTCATGGAGTAAGCCCCAATCTCCTTCCATTTAGGTCGATCCTACATGTAAGCCACATGTACCATTTTAACTAGTATTACTCATTGGTATAATTCCAAAATAATCTATAGAAATACGTGGAATTTTATTACCAACTAATTAGGATATAAAGGAAACCTCCTTAAGGTTCAATACAAACATACACTTGATCACCTAACTCTTATCTCAGTGAGATCATTCCATCCTTTGGGGTTGTTACTACACATAAGATACATAAACTTTATCATTTCATCTAGAAGCACCTGGGTAGAAAACCATGTATTATACCAACATCATCCATCACCCAACCAAGAGAAATCCTCTTGTGAAAGGAACCTAACCATGTGTAATCCCCAAAACATACACTTCTCAAACTATATTGGATTTGATATCTATCCTCAAAATAGGGTATATAGGATACCTCCATGATGTTCAAAACCAACCTTTGGTAAACCCTGGTTTCCCCTTCTAGGGGTGTACCTCTCCGATCCCCCCTCGGTGGTGTCCAGGTCATCCTTCAGGGTGTCGTACCTTCCCTTAATGGGACATAACACATAGGTTCCTCTCTCACAGGGAATTCTAACCCATCAATATAGTAAAACATGGTTCTTACCCCTAGGGATGCACCCCTTCATAGTGTGATATATTCCTTTTAGGGGACACAACATCCGAGATCTATCTCAATAAGTGTTCTAATCCATTCATCTTATATACCTTCTAGGTATTTCATCCTAGGGATGTACCTCTTTGATATTCCTTCATGAGGAGTTATAATCAGTTCCTCTTTGTCCCCATATGATGTTAAAATCACTACCTACCCCATGATAAACATGGTATGCCTGAGGAAAACCTGTGAAAACATGACTTTGAAATAAGATACTCCCTGATCGATGTGGAACGCCTCAGGTTCTCCTCCCTTGATATTCCCTCTCACGAGAAAAAATATCAGTGATACATATTCCAGTATCCAAACATACCTGCGATGCCCAACATGACTACTTCCCTAACCCAGGGTTTTCTACCATGTCAAGAACCCATGGAATGTCTAGACAGAAGCAGCATAATTAACCAGCATCCAGAAAGAGTTGGCTATGTGAATGAGTTTCACGAACCAAATATTAATATATAATGAAGACACAGACTAAGATATGAATTCAAAAGAGGAATCCATAGAAGGAGGAACTGACATCCCATAATCCCATTTCGATCATGGAGAAAACATCTTCAAATAAGTGAGGAATTCCCCCTCCTTTGGAAAGTGGGAATGTAGAGAAACAACGTGATGCCAGCAGATATTAACCCATGATGTGGGAATGACCTGATATAAGCGCAAAAAACATACCAAGACATTACTATTTCTTAAAAAAAGGAACAAATCTAAGATGAAGAGATAGGTAAATTTGTGTTTCCAAATGACTATCTATACTTTTTACCACAATTATAATAATAATTTACATGAGAACCACATTTATAATAATCAATCATAGGATAGTCAATTTTTCATTCAATATAAAACATCATAAAATAAACATGATGATTGTGGTTAGCTTTTGAGAACATTTTAACAAAAATATTTTTTTCCAACACATTTTCTACATTTGTAACATTATAAAAATAATTTTTAAAATTTGTATCATTAAAAAATATATAATTACTATGTGAAGAATAATTTCTCAACTTATCCTTTTATTCATTAATCTTTCAACATTTTTCTTCATCTTGAGACAAATTATATAACAAAAAATTTATTTTCATTTATTCAACATAATTATTCTTAGATATAGAATACTTAATCAAATCATTCTCATCTTTAAGATTTAATATTACATTATTATAATTTCTTAAAATTTTATCTTTAATGGATAAAATTTTATTTTCTTCAACATAGTTATTATATTCTAAATCAAGAGACAAATATAAATCCATAATTTTATGACATTGTTATTGATACTTCTGATTAATCTCATCTAAAATTATATTTTTAAAAATACTATATTTAGAATCATTAACATAATTTGATTAAACCAAGTCATAATTAATAGAAAACTTTTTTATTTGAAAATATTTTGGCTCACACCCTTGATTGAATTTCAACTTCCTAAAAATTTAATTTTTATGCTCACACATTAGTTAAATAGAACTTTACTAAGACGTGTTAAACACTAGGAAATAAGTTACCTTATAAAAAATAATCACATAAATATAAAAAATGTTAAAACTACCCTTTGAGGTCAAACTCTAATACAAATTGTTGGGTATTGTGACAAAGAATAACATATCTAAACTATCCTTAAGAAGGACTACCCTTTGATACCATGTTTTATGTCCTAAAGGATGATGTATATAGATAAGAGGGGGGGGGGTTAATTTTATTAAAAATATAAAATATATAAGAAAATATAATTATGGAATTTGGTGGATTAAAGAGATCAAATTTTTTATTCTTAAATGATTATGAACGGTGGACATGTGTAGAGTTATTGAAAAAAATGAATAGATGAAAATAATAAATTTTATATCGCTTCAATCCAAAATGAACCTAGACCACAATTTACACCCAAATTGATAGTGTATGGAACCCAATAAATAGATATAGTATTTTATAATGGGTAAAATCCCAAACCCAATACCTTTTCATGGGTGAATTCAAAACGAAAATAGCCTTTAATGGAATTAGTCAAAAACCAGGATTTTCGACAATGATCACCACCAAACTATGTGTTACACCTTTGGGTTAGGTGATAAAAACTAGTGACTACTTTTTATATGTTTTATAACCTATTTTTTGAAAAATTATGTGTATGAAACCATACCTATCCCAAAATAAATAAATAGGACAAATAAAGAACTGATGGAGAGTTATAGATAGATATGCTAGTGTCGAACAGTTCTTCTTGGGCCTTTAAAACAGATTTGAATGATGAATTCTAGAAAATAACACAATGTACTTCCAAAATTTTTAGTTAAATGATGAATCTTATCTATTTTGAATGTTATATGTATCACTTCACTTGGATGTACAGTTCATGCAGTTGAAGTTCTCTTTCACTTTCTCCTATCATGTCGTACACTCATAATTTTATTATTCACAACTACACTTCCATGCATTCCTCATTCAATTTAAATAATAATAACTCAACACTAAATAGTATATTTTAATCAGTTAGAATAATTTAAAATAAAAATAATAATACTAATTTTTCCAAAGGAAGAGAGACAAACAGATTATCAGAAATATTGTTTTTTGAAATTTAATATAATTTGAATGAATCAAACCAATTTAGATATCTGGTAGAATAGTTTGAAAACAAATCTATAATAATAAGTCAAAGTGTTCTCATAAATTTCATAAATATTCATACTATAATATTAAAAATTTGAAATTAAAATTTCTTTTTAAAAGCTATATGAGATAATATAAATATTTAAGATCTTAAATTAAAAGATATAAAAATTTTAATAACTACATTTATCATAAATGTGTGGTTAGATACATTAAAATAAAATAACATGTAAAACACTGTAAAAAAACTTTTCATTGGTTCTATATAATTTATATGAATTTATAGAATCATTAAATTAATTTAAAATCTTGTAATAAAAATGCATCAAATCAACATATCAAGAAAATCATGAGAACTGAGTAAATTAAAAATCTAATTTTCCAATTTTAAATTAGGGTAAATATAATAGAATGTGAAAAGGTATACTATAAATTCCATAGGTTTTGTGAGGATAAGAACAAATTTCAATAGTTCATTTAAGGTTGAACATGGTTAATATAAGTTGTATAAAGGTAAAAAGAAGATCACATATGGTCTATAAAGGTAAAAATGAAATTATAAACATTGTATAAATGTAATTTTAAATTTCAACAAATTGATAAAATGAAAACAATGTTGTGTAAAGGTAAAAAAGTAAGTTCATGCACTTCGTAAGGGTAAAAATTGATTTATACAGGCTACGTAAGGGTACAGAGTAAATTATGTATGGGAAATAAACAACACAAGTAAAGGTAAATGGATATTTATAACAAATGCATAAGGTTAAAAGAGAATTAACATAAGAGTAAAATAATGGTTATGTAAGTGTGACAAGAAAAACCAAATTTTTGAATAAAAGAATAAATTAGGATTATATAATGGTAAGAAAAATTAAAATTCATTAAATAATATTGTTATAATTATCCAAAAAATAATGTTATGAGATATTTTAATTATAAAAAAATAATTAAATTTGAAAGGATCCACAAAAATAATGTCATAATTTTCTATTTAGGAAGAATTGTGACATATATATGGATAATAAGATCCTAAAGTATATATTCACACAAAAAGATATTAATATATACCAATGAAGGTGGTTAGAGTTGATAAAAAAATTATTAATGTTCAATCCATCAACATCCTTGGAAGGTGAATAATGTGGTAGATTCTCCGAGTTGAAAGGTGTAAGAACCCGGATCTTCTTTTCACGTATGATTTTATTTTTATGGAGTTTTTCAAAAAAAGAAGAGGTTATGGAAATTTTTGAATTACACGTAGTGTACTTTATGAGTACATGCAGTGTACTTTATGAGTACACGCCATGTACTCAGCTACCGCGGGTACCCGTGTGATGGCCATGTAGAAACCTTGCACATGACCACGTGGGGTGACCTGGAGGCCGCTTAATGTTGAGTACGGAAATGACAAGTACATGTCGTGTACTCCAAAAGTACATGCCTTGTATTTTGTTTTTTTCATTAAACGCTCAGGGGTCGTGTCTGACAGACAAAACACCCTTCTTCTAGGTTTCATTTGTCTGAGAGAACCTGTAAGGATGCGAATATTCGACGAGTCCCCGAGCCTCCATTCATAATCTAAATCTAACACCATTTATTTCATTGGAATCACATCGGAGAGTTCTCTCTTCTGCTTAAGCGTCATTTCTAATTTATCCTCTTTCGTGATTTAATGTTGGTTGAACTTTTTTATAGGTTTTCATAGATCTATGGCGTTCTAAGGTGATTCAATCCTTGTGGTTCAAGTATCTTGACCTCCCAACACTGAGGTAGGTGGTTTCTTCCTTTCTATAGATAGTCCTTGAGTTTTATGTGCAAAATTGACCAATACCCATGAACGGGGTATTGTGCATTCACCATTATAGCCCAATTGTTTCTCTACTATGATGATATGCCCGAGAAGATTATTATTGCTTGTGAGTAGGGTTAATTTTTGTGCTTTGGATGTATTTCCCATGCATTTTTTGCTTGTTCGGACCTTTGAGTCTTGATTGCCTATTAGGCTGCTGTTTATTTTCCCATGCTTAGTATTGTAGGATAGTGTGACTATTGTTTAGTTTTGATGTTGTGCTGTAGAATTCTAGCCAAGTAATTCTTTAGGTTTAACTTCTCCGTTACACACTTCTACACTTTCTTTACTTACACGGGGATGTGATAACCTGGTGTATAGACTGTAGGAAGAATTGAGGTTAAGGGATTCTCCAGAGTGTCTTTATAATTTATGATGCGAGACCATAGGGGGAATTGTCGTTGAGTGCTTCATCTAAGTGTCTCTAGTTCCTCTATGTGGGACACTGATGTAATGTGATGTAAGTGCTTCCCTAGAGCACCTTTAGATAGGATATGAGACTATGGGGGGAAGTGAAGGTGAGTGATTTCTCAGAGAGTATATGCTTATGCTGAACCAGAGGGGTTATATTGAGTGTACTTCCCAGAAGGTTTCTTGTACTTGTTAGCTATAGCCATAGGGGATAGGCTGTGAGTACTTCCCAGAGGGATACCTTGTGTTTAGCTGCTTGCTCGTGTTACTGGGTATGACCAAAGGGTTACTTGTTGTGTTTATCTACTTGTTCGGTTATATCTAGATATTTAAATGTGGATTGTTTACTGTTGAGTACCTTCCTTTTTTACTAATTTCCCTACTCTTGCTTTCTATATACTCATTGACTGTTAGGAATATAACTCGTTGTGGTTGCCTACTAGGATTTGTATCACACCTTATTTGGGCCATGATTTTGGGCCTAAACAGATTATATTGTTGTAGGTCTAGAAAAGGTCATGTTCCCTTCTACTTCAGGTACTTGACATGATGTGAAGTTGGAGAGCACGAGACCAAGCTTAGGCATGCGATGCTGTCGAGATGATTACTATTTTTATTTTGTAGTTGGTTTAGTACTACATTTTATCATTTTTCTTTGTTTCGCTACTTTTCTAGACATATGTATCATGCATCATTATATTTATATATGTTCTACAGTTTATGCTATCGGTTTTCTGCTATTTATTTTTGGTATGATATCATTATTGCTTCCTCTCTTGTATGTATTTGTTTACTTTTGTTGTGTACTCTTACAATGAGGGAATAGTATCCCCACTATCACACCAAAGGCCCTCACTGCTAGTCTGTAGAATCTTCTATTTGGGGAAATGCGCTTGAGTCCATGTGATCAACCGGGTATGAGGCACCTCTGGGTGGCTTCCGGAACCTATAAATTACAAAGTGGTATCATATGCATTATTTTCTCTTGACTTACTATTGGGAGTATATATTCAGGGATAGGATAGAAGAGGTACATTGTAATAAGCTGTTCCCAGGAGTAGCTAACCCGTGTACATGGAAAATTCAACCTACCTCGTTTATGGAAATTTTCTGGTTTTGGATGTTTATAGTTGATTTGATTTTACCTTGAGTGAGTCACATGATTTGTGCTGTTATTTTTGATGTTATTGAGGTTCTATTTCTATCGCAACCTGATGAGATGAGGGTATGCCATCTTATGCATCATATAGGTACTTTCTATAAATCACATGTCATGCATTCTTTCCATGCCATTTAGGATGCATTAGCGATTTCATGTTGTTGTGATAAATGTTGTGTAGAATATTATTTTTGTTGTGATAGATGCCTTGGTAAGAATACCTACCGTTTTTATAGGGTATTGTTGTGTATGGTTTTGTTTGAGTGGACACCAAAAAGTGGTTCTTGAGGTGTTATAGGCCCTCATAGACCGGAATTTTGTGGATCATTGGCTTTTTTTCCTTGTTATAAAATGTGTAAGATGCCAAACTTTTATTCACGTGGAGTGTGGGCCCTCATAGATTAGAATTTGGCACTTTCAATGTTAGTTTTAGTGTTTTTTGGGTTCCAGAGTAGTTTCTGAGGCTTACTGTCTGGAAAAACCCAGAATACATGCCATGTAGTTTTGACTACATGCCCTCTGTTCTTCTGTTTGGGATGATTTTTTTTTCTTAAGTACATTCTGTGTACTCTATGTACATGACATGTAGTCTCTAACCATGTCATAGGCAGGATGGGGAAGTTCCGATGGGAACATTCTGTGTACCAGAGGAACATGTCGTGTTGTGTTGATCCTATGTCCACCCGTGTAACAAATAACATGGGTCGGTGTTATCCCCTCACATACATGCCATGCCCACCTGGAACACGCCATGTAGTGTGAGCCGTGTGTCTGGCTGTATCAATAACAACACGGGCCAGGCGAAGATTGTCTAGTACACGCCGTGTCCATCTTGAACACGCCGTGTATTCTGGTCTTAAGGGAGCAATGTGGCTTCCCTGTGTGGAAGGACTCGGGCAGGGGAAGAGGATTCCAGTACACGCAGTGTGATATTAGAACACGCCCTTTGTTTGGGGTGTTACATGACTAGTTTAGGAAGGAGTACACACCCATGTAAATGACTTAAGGGAACACGCCGTGTAGGAAATGTACACGCCGTGTAGTCATGTTTTGTAAAACATGAATGATTAATTTATCCTATTCCCTTCTTACACTAACTAATGACATTGTTATAAGGTGTGTGATTGACCTTGTAGAGTCAGGCCACCGAGACGTCCTCCGGTTGGGCGCCAGTTTCCAAACAGCGATCAGACACCGGATATGGCTCATCAGGGATTACCTGCAGATCCCCCAGTTGTGTCAGCCTTGGCACTAACCATTATACCAGACATAGGTGTAGATGCAAAGTTCAGGGAGGCATTTCTGAGGATGATGGATACCTTTCAAGGGGCACCACTTCGTGCCCCGTCAATGTCTGATTTGACGTGGGTCTTCTAGTAGCAACATCCTCCCACATTCTTTGGGGATAAAGGACCCCAGGCTGCAGAGTCATGGATAGAATCCATGGTGACAATATTTGAACATATGGAGATGCCTTCAGAGAGGTGGGTCAAGATCACTACCTATATGCTTCAGGACTCCACTAAGAGGTGGTGGGATGCGATCTCACAGGCAGGACACTAGCAAGTTATGGCATGGGATGAGTTCCCGTGCATCTTCTATGATTACTTCTATCCATAGACCTTGAGGGCCTATTGAGCTCAAGAGTTTATGAGTCTGGAGATAGGTAATCTTTATGTTATGTAGTATTCCTCCCACTTTACCAATTTTTAGTGCTTCACGCCTATGTCAGAAGGTGATCAATTATTCATGGCAAGGAGGTTTGAGTACGGTATGAGGCATGACATACGATCGCAGGTGAACATATTCTGGTTGACTTATATCACTTGTATCGTCAACCATGCACTGACCACGGATCGCAATCTGAGGGATTACAGAGTTGTGAGCCAGGGTGGCATGGCATCTAGAGTTAGCACCCATCTTACTGATAGTAGGAAGTGCAACAGGGAGTATTTTCACGGTGATCCATGGAGGTGAGAAACTTCTTCTAGCATTCAGGTGGTGTGATAGCAGTGCAGAAGGAGCTGTAATATGAGGCCACACTACCCGAGAGACCAAGTGGAGTTCCAATCAGGTGGCAAGTTGGGTCACCTTCAACACTTCTGTCAGATCATCTCACCAGTAGCTGGTGACATGGGTTCTTCAATGACTCCTCATTCGGGAGAAGCACCACTAGTTTCTCCCCAATCAGGGAACTGGAGCTCTTCTAGCCATTTAAGCCGAGGTGGAGGCCGTGGCCATGGTGGTCTGTCACTGGTATTTCAGCGGCAACAATGTGGATCAGCTCAGAGTGGCTAGGCAGGGTCAGAGGGCCACAGTGCAGGCCATGCATTTGCAGTGGAGCAAACCCAGAAGGAGCGGGATCCCGAACCTTCTATAGTTTGAGGTACGATCTTAGTTTCCTTAGTTTAATTTTTTGCTCATTTCGATATAGGGGCTTCTCATTGCGTTATATCTGTTGCTATTGTGGAGAGCCTTGGGCTCTACATAGTTTCTTCTGTTGACATCTTGACACTAAACAATTCGTTGGGGATTAGAACGGTGAGTGTACATTAGTTTAAGGAGTTCCCTCTTGAGGTTGGTGGGTGTCACTTCCTATGGAACCTCTATGTCCTAGAGATGTCATGCTATGATGTTATTCTTAGAATGGACTGGCTACTTCCCTTCCAGACAGTCGTTGACTGTTATTGCCACAGGGTGAGTTTCACCTCACTAGAGGATGTATTGTTTCTTCATAAGGGTGAGTGGGATGTCCAGGTGAGCAGAGTGGGTCCATAGCATCATGGGTTAGAAGGAGTTATATCCCATATTGATAGTTTATATCTAGATGGTCAGGGGACTTCTCATTTATACTTTCCTCCAGTGGTGGATTGTTTCCGAGATGTCTTTCTAGAATATTTTTTAGGTTTTCCTCCAAAGCGTGAGGTAGAATTTTTTATTGAGATCATGCCAGGAGTGGCACTAGTGTCCATTCCTCCTTATAGGATCGCTACACCAGAGTTGGAAGAGCTCATGAAATAGTTTGAGGAGTTGCAGGAAACGGGTTTCATCAGATCCAGTACTTCTGCATGGGGTCTTCCTGTCCTATTTGCGAAGAAGGCATATGGCACACTCAGGCTTTGTGTGTATTATTGGAATTTGAACCAATTGATGGTAAAGAACCAATATCCTTTAACAAGGATTGATGATCCCTTTGATCATCTTCGAGGAGCCCGAGTGTTCTCAAAGATTGAATTGAGATCCGGTTATCATCAGTTGAGCATTAAACCATTGAATATACCTCTCACATCCTTTCAGAGCAGGTGTGGTCAATTAAAATATATGGTTATGCCGTTTGGTCTCATGAACGCACCTGTAGTTTTCATTGCACTGATGAACCGAGTGTTCCATCCATACTTGGATTCCTTCATCGCAGTCTTTGTAAATGATATCTTGGAGTACTCTCACATTTTAAACAACCATTCTACCCATCTTGAGATTGTTTTGAGTACACTAAGAGAGCCTCAGTAATATGGTAAGCTCTCAAAATGCCACTTTTGGATGGATCAGATTCACTTCATGGGCCATGTCATCTCAGAGACATGAGTATTTTTAGTCCTAGAGAAAGTGAGAACAGTAGTTTCCTTGGAGTAGATTAAGAACTTCTTTGAGGTATAGAGTTTTCTAGGGCTAGCTGGATACTACAGATCCCTCATACAGGACTTCTCACACTTAGCAGCACCACTGACTGGTCTCACTAAAAAGGGTGCAATGTTCTTGTGGTCAGATTCTTGCTAGTCATCCTTTCAAGAGATGAAGGGGAGGTTGACTTCAGCATCGATAGTAGTCTTTCCAGAGCCAGGAAAAAGCTATACTATTTATTATGATGCGTTAGGTATCAGGCTAGGAGCTGTGCTTATGCAGGGACATGGAGTCATTGCGTACGGGTCCCAACAGTTGAGGTTACATGAGTGGAATTACCCAACGCACGATCTGGTGCTAGTAGCTAAGGTTCATGCCTTACGCTGTTGGAGACATTACCTTCTGGGAGAGCATTTTTTGGTTTTCACTGACCAAAAGAGTCTCAGGTACATCTTCACTCAGCATGATCTGAATTTGAGACAACGAAGGTGGGCTGAGTACATACAGTCCTTTGACTTTGAGCATTCATATACGCCTGGGAAAGGCAATGAAATGGATGATGCACTGAGCAAGAGGACTCAAATACAGGAATTTCAGAAGGCCAGTAGTGAGTGGAATCTTATGGATATGTTCTTTGAGATGCATTTGGAGGTGCACGACAGACAGGGGAATACTTTCCTTTCTTCTGTAGATGTTACCTCTACTATTCTTGATCGAGTTAGAATGAGGCAGCTATCCGATTCAAAAGGTCTAGTCCTGAGGGAGAGTTTTTTAGGAGAGGACCCTATTTCTGGATGGACCACAGGCAAGGATGAGATATTTCATTTCTAGGGGCACGTATAGGTGCCAGTAGACACACGTGAGGAGCTAATACGGGACTTTCATATCTTAGTTTGGGAAGTTCATCCTGGTTTTACAAAGATGTATCATGATCTACACCATCCGTATAGGTGGCCAAGTATGAAGAAGGACGTTGCTGACTTTGTCATGAGGTGTTCCACCTGTCAGCAGGTGAAGGTGGAGCATCAGTGGACAATAGGGCTCTTATAGTAGTTACCCATTCCTATGTGGAAGTGGAACGATGTCGCGATGGACTTTGTGATCGGTTTGTTGAGGTATCCTCAAGGAAATGATGTTGTATGGGTTTTCATTGAAAAACTCATGAAGTTTTCTCACTTCTTGCTGATTAAGGAGACCTTCAATATTGATGAGATAGGACGGTTGTACATCCAAGAGATTGTACATCTACATGGACTTCCACAATCCATTTTTTTAGACAAGGATTCTAGTTTTACTTCTCGGGTTTGGCAAGGGCTTCAAAAGGCAATGGGTACATAGGTACTTTTGAGTACAACTTACCACCCCCAAAGAGATGGCTAGTCAGAGTGTACGATTTAGGTGCTTGAGGACATGCTCCGAGCATGTATCCTAGGTTTTGGAGGTTCTTGGGAGAAGCATATACCTCTTCTGGAGTTTTCTTACAAAAATAGTTTCAAGCAACTATTCAGATGGTACCTTATGAGGATTTGTATGTTAGGCAATGCCGATCACCCTTTTGTTGGCTGGAGGATAGAGAGGTAGCTCTGCTAGGACCGCGGCTTGTCCAGGAGACCACAAAGTGGATAGAGATGATTCAGAAGAGGATGACTACTGCACAGTCTCAACAGAAGTCTTTTTCTAATCAGCAAAGACGAGCGCTGGAATTCGAGGTCGGGGACCAAGTTTTATTGCGTGTCACATCGAGGTTGGGACACAAGAGGATCAGGAGACACGGTAAGATTTCGTTGAGGTATGTCAGGCCATATGAGGTGTTAGAGATAATTGGGCCAGTTTCCTATCAGTTACAGTTACCTCATAGGTACCAGTCTATGCATGATGTTTTCCACATTTTTCATCTTCGATGTTGCTTTTCAGACCTGTCTCATGTATTTCTACCTGAAGAGGTTGAGCTCAAAGTGGATGTGTCCTTCGAGGATAATCCTATCAAGATTGTTGATTGTAGTACAATAGTTCTTCGTGGTCGGTCTATTCCTCTAGTACGAGTGCTATGGCAGCACGAGCGGGTACATGATGAGACTTGGGTGAGGGAGGCCGATGTACGAGCCCAGTGGCCGAAGTTGTTTAGTGTTTCTTTTTCTACGCTGCCTTGATAGAGAAATTTGGGGATGAATTTCATTAAGGGGGGAATTTTGTAAGAACCCAGATCTTTTTTTAGGTATGTTTTTCTTTTTTATGGAGTTTTTGAGAAAAAGAAGAATCTTTGGAAATTTTTGAAGTACACGCCATGTACTTTATGAGTACATGCCGTGTGCGGGTCATGTAGCGGCCTTGCACACAACCATGTAGGGTGACCTGGAGGCCACTAAATGTAGATTACAGAAATAGAAAGTACACGCCGTGTACTCCAAAAGTACATGCCGTGTATTTGTTTTTCATTAAATGCACCGGGGTCGCGTCTAACAGACCGAACACCCTTCTTCTAGGTTTGGTTCATCCAAGAGAACCCATAAGGCTGTAGATCTTTGATGAACCCCTAATCCTCTATCCATCCTCCAAATATAACTCTGTTAGATGAATTGGAATCACACCAGTGGGGTCTCTCTTCTGCATGTGCCTCGTTTCACGATTTCTCTTATTTCGTGAGTTATCGTGGGTTGAACATTTTATATGTTTTCGTAGATCTATGGTGTTCTAAGGTGATTCAAGCCATGTGGGTCAAGTATCTTGATATCCCAACACCAAGGTATGTGGTTTTTTCATTTTTTTGGATATTCCTTGAGTTTTATGTGAAAAATTTCCCAATACCCATGAAGGGGGTATTGTGCCTTTACCATTCTAGCCCAATTGTTTCTCTGCTTTGCTGGTATGCCTGAGTAGATGATTATTATTTCTGAATAGGGTGAATTATTCTAATTTGGATGTTTTTCCCATGCATGTTTTTCATGTCTGAACCTTTGGGTCTTGATTTCCTGTTAGGCTGCTGTATATTTTACCATGCCTAGTGTTGTAGGATGGTTTGATTATTGTTCTATTATGCTGTTGTGTTGTAGAATGATCTCCAAGTAGTTCTTGAGGTTTTCCTTGGCTATAACATGTTGCTACACTTTCTTGACTTACACGAGGCTGTGAGAACCTACTGTATCGACCATAGGGAGAATGGACGTTGAGGGTTCTCCAGAGTGTCTTTAAAATTTACAATGCAATACCACAAAATGAATTGAAATTTAGTTCTTAATCAGAGTGTCTGTAGTTCCTCAATGCGGGACATAGAGTTAATGTGACATAATTGCTTCCCTAGAGCACATTTAGTTATGATATGAGACTATAGGGGGAATTGATGGTGATTGATTCCTCAGAGAGTCTATGCTTAAGCTGAACGAGAGGGGTTAGACTGAGTGTTCTTCCCAGAGGGTTGCTTGTTCTTGTTAGGTAAAACTAGAGGGGATAGGCTCTGAGTACATACCAGAGGGTTACCTTGTGTTTAGATGCTTGCTCGTGTTGATGGGTAGGACCAGACGGTTACCTGTTGTGTTTATCTGCTTGTTTGGTTAATGCTTGATATTGAATAGTGGATTGTTTACTATTGATTACCTTACTTTTTACTGCTTTCTGTACTCTTTCCTGCCACATACTCATTGACTATAAGAAACATATCTTGTGGTGGTTTTTATCGGGATTAGTCTAAAACCCTATTTGGGCCATGCTTTTGGGCCCAAAGAAATTATATTGTTGCAGGTCTAGACAAGGGCAAGTGACCTTCTACTTCAGGTACTTGACATGCTGTGGAGCTGGAGAGCACGAGACCAAGCTTAGGATTGCGATGCTGTGGAGCTAATTAATATTATTATTTTTTACTTAGTTTAGTACATTATTCCATCCTTGTGATTTGTTTTTCTGCTTTCATTGACATATGTATCATGCGTAATTATATATATATATATGCTCCAATTTATGCTAAAAGTTCTACACTATTTATTTTTGGTATGATATCATTATTTCTTCCTCCCTTGAATGTATTTTTTAAAATTCCACTATGTACTCTACCAATGAGGGCACAATTTCCCCACTATCACACCCAAGGCCCTCGCTACTAGTCGACAACCTCTGGAATTTGCGAAAACGCACCTGAGGTCATGTGATTAACCGGGTACGGGGCGCCTTTGGGTGGCTTCCAGAACTGGGATGTTACAAAAGGATTCTTTAACCCTATCTATGATTATGATTGAAAAGGATCCAATCTTCTTGAACATGAAAATCATGAATATTTGAATCATAAAAGTAACACCATCTTACCATTCTCAAAAACGTCACAACAATCTATTCTGAAGAAGATCTAGGAGGCCTAGAATGATGTCCTAGAGGTATAGTGAAAGGTAATAAATATTACAGAGATCAAATTTACAAAATATGGAGTTATAAGGTTTGAAACATGGATATGTGTCCCATAAAAACCTAACACAATGATTGAAATTATGGATGATGCATATAACTCCTCAATATATATTCAACCAAAGATTACTAAGATGTATATTGTCATGAAAAGAATTATAAATGGATAATATGTAGAGGGAGATTGTGTAATTTTTATCTTGATGCTTGATATTATAGTACATCAAGGATGAATGATAGAAGTATAAGGGTATGATGAAAACATTTTCCATAAATTTATGGAAATGGGAAAACATAATAATAGATTTTTCTATATGATTCCCTAGGAAATATAAATTCCGTAGATATATTTTCATCATAGATAAATGACTTACTAAGTCAACTCATTTCATTACTATCAATGAATATTTATCTCTTGACTAACTATCAATGAAATATGTAATTTATGGGGAAATTCATCATGGAGTACCACTCTCCATGGTATCTAATCAATATCATAGGTTTACCTTGAGGTCTTGGAGATCCCTTCAGTAAGAATTAGATATAGAGAAGACTCTCAAAACTTCTTACTAACCTCAGATGGTGGGTCATACTAAGTGGTCCATTTAAACTCTATATGATATTTTAATATTGTATTCAATGGATTTACAAGGACATTTTGATCATCACATTCCATTGGTATAATTTTCATATAATGATAATTTCAATTAATTTATTAAAATGGAACCTTATGATACTTTTTATGGGATGAGGTGTCAGAATCCAACATGATAGGATGAATTTTGAGAGAGGAATTTGATAGGAATTTATCTTATTTAATATATTATACCAAAATATGGAACAATTAAAAACTATAAAATTAATTAAAATTTGTTAGAAAATATACATTGACAATCATCGACGAGACCTAGTGCTTGATGTCATAGATAATGTGTTACTTCCTTATCACTATGGAATAAATTCATGATGTTTGGGACGAATGGAAATCGTAGTCTTAGATACATCGAACCCTTTGCTATTTTTCATCGCGTCATATCTTTGGCCTATTTACAAGAACTATCACTTAACTTATCTCAAGTACATGATGTGTTTAACTTTTCCCTCTCAAGTAATATACACCAGAACCCTCACGTGTACTAAATATAGGTATAGTGATGTTGAAAAATGATATTCCTTTTGAAGAGAATACAATGAATCTCTTAGATCACATATATATGTTCTAAGAAATATGAAAACAATCTAGGTGAATGTTTTGTAGTGGAATAACATGTTTGAGGAGGAAACATGGGAACAAGAATAACAGATAAGATAGAAGTTCCCTATTCTATTTTAAGGTATGAAATGAAATTTGGAGGGAGAAATTTATGAATGGGGGAAGAATATAATTACCCATCCTTTTACAAATAAAATTTCCATATAAATGAATATATGACATATTAATTAATATAGTTATATAAAACTCATGAAATATATTTAAATACTATTTTTGACCGTAATAAAATATTTCCATAATATGAATATTGGAAAGAAATACCATTATGAGTCATGATCATTGCTAATATATCCATTACAAAATGACCATTAAGATTATTATATATTAATGGGTTATAATATACCCTCATTGATGTAGAAGGAAGAAGTGAAGACCTCAAATGGTTGGTTTATAACTTATGGGTATTATTTATTGGATCTTCCAATAGAAATGGAATCACTAAGCTGGACCCTTGAACAATAATAAGTCAAGATTTAAGAACTGATACTCAAGTGGAACCATTTATTGGATAATTTGAAGAATATAATGATCACTTCACTAACTATGTTCATCTAACATTCCCATTAAAGTGAAAACCATCACACACCTTACTCTAAGAGAAAAAATTGGAGTAAAAATGGTTTATGTATCTAGAACCTAGTAGTATGAATATATAAATTATATATATATATTTATAAGATAATCATTATATTGACCCCTTTTTCATTTTTATCTTAGATACAGTTGAGTATAGAATGAATTTGGAAGAATTATATTTTGATTTAAATAAACTGAAGTAACCAAGGATGTAGAAAAACAGAGAAGGGTTTTTGAATTAGTGGTAATTATTTTATAATTTACGTTATATAGAAATAAACCTCTTTAAATTTTTAAAGTTTCTATATAATCAAATTTTAACTTAGCCTCATCTGTATCCAAATATAAGAAATATAAAAATAATGGCATACCGTTTTTTAAAGGTTCAGTCTAAATGTGGGTACCCACTTCTTTTTGGGGTTGTAATCCTTGGAGACACGAATTATCCACTATAATCCATCACAAATTAAATTATTCAGCACATAAGGAATCACTCTTAACCCAAATAATAGTGGGAGGGAATCACCTATAAACATAGATTATTGGTTTTTACTAGTTAGAAAAGTTTCATTCACCATCCTGAGGAAGATCTCATGAACCTCTAACTTCTTCAACTATAATGGAGTTAGTCCTCTGGCCCTATATATATGAAAAATATTATCATACTCCAAACTAAATCTTCTATAACATTTTATTCATAACTTATTACTTCATGTAAACAAAAATTTGTGTTCACATTCCTCTAATGAATGAGGATCGGATTCTTGATAATATTCTTCACTAAAAAATTATCAACATCATCAGTTATAATTATAGACTTATCAACAACATTAACCTGAATGATTTTCTACCCTTTATATAATTCAAATTTGTCTAATATATTTGGGGAATTGACATGATCCAAATTTTAAACTCCTACTTAAATTAAATCTTTGGTCAAAATCATTGAAAACAACAAAATATATAAGAGTTTGGAATTTTTCAAAACCTCATAAAAACTAATCATCAAAAAACACCATCTCATCTACAGATCCCAATTAGATTCACATATTTAACTGCATGAAAAACACACATTGATTATATATATCAACATCAACATAATAGATGTGACTTAATATTGATTACATGAAAATACTCAAAAACATCAGGTGAATGCATTTAAGTGAACTTACATCAGTTGAATATAATTATGGTGAATGAATTATAGAGTAATTTACTTTAGATCATAATTTAGTTGTAAATACTCAGTTGAACAAAATTTTAGTGAATTGAATATAGATGAGATCACATCAGTTATATGTACTTTAGTTGAATAAATATATAGTGAATATTCTTTAGTTGAATTTATTTTAGTTACATGTACATTAGTTTAATGAAAAAATGGTTAACATACATAAGGTGAATATACATAAGATGAATGTATGTTATTTGTACATATATCAGTATATTGAATTTCTAGTGAATGTATTTCGGATGAATGTACATCAGATGAAAGTACATTAGTTTATTGTACTTCAGTTAAATGAACATATGGTTAATGCACATTAAATTAATTTATTTAGATGAATGCACTTATATTAAACATACTTAATTAGATTGAAATTCATGTGAACATACATTAGATGAAAATATTTCATATGAATGTACTTAAGATGGTTGCATTTCAGTTGAACAGACTTATAGTGAATGTAAATCAAATGAATATACTTTAGTTAGACCTACTTCTTCTAAATATATCTGAATGAAATTTTGGCAAACATAGTTAGTCATACATCAATTGAATGATCTTTGGGTTAATTTACTACACATAAAACCATCCCCCTGTATCCTTTAGCACTATCATTAACTTAAATAATTTTTCTTCTTTTTCCAAAGTGATTCCCTTACATTGATCAAAAATTAAAATAACATCTAACTTAATATATTTAAATTCTATAAAATTACATCTAGAAATATCCTTATATAAATTTTCTTCTAGACATAGTTCCCTCACAAACTTTTAATATCTTCAACAGAATATCAAACACATTTTTCATGTTGATAAAAAATAAAACACCTTCAATAAAACTATGGGTTCTTCAATCCCCACTTTGGATTTGTTATCAACATTAAAACAACTAAATTTAAAACTCACCAAAAAACCATAGCCTTGATCATTGTGAAATTTTCTAACACCATAGTTTCACATAAGGCAATATTTTTAAGAAAATTTCATCCCTTCATGATAAGAAATTTTATTGCCATGATATCAATATACTCCCCCTCAAAAAACTCAACTTATAGGAATACATCTTCTAGAAATTTTACTCCCCATTTCTATGATATCTCCATATTCAAATTCAAAAAAGATAAAGTAAATAGTTTTAATTATTATCCCCTGTTGAATATATAATCATAAGAAACATGAAGGGAAAATTAATAACTTCATTGAGTTAGTAATGAGGATGAACATATAGTTTTAGCCTCAATTCCTGAAATCCTTACCTTAGTATAACTACGGTAAAAATATATTCTATTTGATTTTTTTGAAATATTCTAAAACTTTAAATATCCATTAGAAACCCATTTCTTGATAAAATGATATTTAATATAAAATTTACATAATATAGAGTGTTGAAATTATTTTTTGAAAGATCAATTTAACTTTGATTATCACTTATAATATTTAGTAGTTTCTCAATATTCTCCCTCAAATATTTAAGTTTTAATTTCATCCACAAAATTTGAGAATAGGAATGCATATAATTAACATATTCAGATTCAGTTTTACTTAATATTAATGTAATTCTTTTCATAATATTCTAACAAAGACAACATTCTTCTAAGAAACATTTTCTTCTAACAAATGATTTTCGATAATTTAAATCACCAACATAGTCAACATACATGAACCAATGTAAGTTCATTTTGTTACGTTTAATGTACGTCACTACATAATTGAACGTTCCTTAGAGGATACTCAACATTATCTTGGTATATTTCAAGTGAGATTACATAGGATCACTTTGATATCTAGATCATAGAGTTACTATATAAACAATGTCTACATGAAATAGTTCTAGATAGATTAAAATTCTAATCAACTTTTGAAATTTTTTATTATCCACTATTTGGACACCTTTATTATTAATAATATTCATTTAAATAGAAATATATGTATAAACATCCTTTTATATTCCCAAATGAAACATCATTAATATTTCTCTAGCATATTTTTATGGTGAAATAATTATAATGATTTCTATTTTAAAGGTCCCTAACCCTTAAAAGAAATTCATTTCCTCAACCATATAAATCTAAAATAAAAACTTCGTCTCTATGAGAAATCATTTTCAATATGATATTTATCACCCATATGATTATTTTATCAATATAAATAATAAAAATTAATGTTCTAATAAATATTTCCATTGCATAAATTTTGTTTTAAACATTTCCTCTAGAATTTTTTACTGTTTTGTAGAAATTATAATGTTTGGAGTGCCAAGATTATAGATCCTACATAAAATCATAAGAGGATTTTTCCAATAAAAAAATTGTTTTAGTCATTATGAAGAATGATTCTATCTAGTTGGTCATCCCTATTTATACATATAGACTTAACATCCATCTGACTAACTTTTTATCTTCCTTGAGCATCAACTTACAAGAATATTATAATAGTTTTGAATATTTTAATAGGGGTGGATGCTTATTCAAAACAAACACCTTCAATATATGTATTCCCTTTGAAGAAAACCCATAACTTATTTCTTAAAAACAATCCCTTTTTATTTAGATTATTTACGAACACTCGTTTATTTCCCATGAATTTTTTATCTTCTGGTCTTAGAACAAGTTCCAAAGTATCATTCTTATAAATCTGATCTAAATCATCATTTAAAGATTCTAGTTTTTATTTATGTTCCACAATATATGACAGTAATTTTGGTTATATTCGATAAATGAGTGTCATTTCATTATCCATTTTAGTTATCTTATAATATAAATTGGAGCTTCTTTTCTTCCAATAATGTTGGTCGGTTCAACCTTCTACAACATCATTCAAAAAATTTAGATTTTGTTTCTCTTAATTTCCACCAAATTAATAGAAACATTAGAATGTTTTTTGACTCTTATAAACGTTTTTCATTATCCTAATAATTTTTTGGAAGGATATAAGATATATTTCATCACAAAATTAGTAAAAATAATTCATTCATATGTTTTTTGGAACTAATTTTCAATAACCTTGACACCACATTATTGCACACTTTTATGTGAATTTTCACTCCATCACTTGTATCTTATTTTCTTTGTTGTATAACCCAATAAAATTCATTCCTAAAATATTTCATCAAATATACCTAATTTCTTATATCTATAAAGTAGGGAATTTAAAATTCCATGAGGTATTTAACAAAATTCCACTATTTGTACCACATTTCATAGGTATTTTCTTCTTATTATGGTATTATAATTTTTTTAATATGTAAAGCTTTACAAATTACTTCTCTCCGTAAATATTTTGAGAGTTTGTACTCAGAAAGAATTTATCCTCTTATTTCAACTAGACTTTGATTATCCCTCTCAACCACTTTGTTTTATTATAGAGTATAAGGTTCATTGTACTGATGTCTTATCCCATGCATTTAAAGATAGTATTAAAATAATTTACTTGTAAATTTCATTGAAATTTTTGTTCTAAATTTTACAATATATACACCTTGTTCATTTTTATACTCCTTCTAGAATATTTAGATAATTTTATAGCCTAATATTTTTGTTTCATAAAAATTACTTCGGTCATCTGTGTAATGTCATCAATGAAGTTTATGATTTCTATAACACCTATTGTGGACTAATGTCAGATTTTTCCATAGAGATTTGAGTGAATAGGTTCAAGTGGTTGAGTGGACTGAATCATTACCTTTTGGTGACTTTTGGTGACCATTATTCATTTTTCACATGTTTCATAGATAATATACTTTTCATTATTTAGTTAAGAAGGATCTCTCGTAAATCCTTTCTTATATATTTTTCTTATATTTCATTGACCATGATGGCCAAGTCTCATATTCCATAATTCATTTTCATCCTTATCACTCATATAATATGAGTTACTTAGATCATTTATTTGAAACAAATTACAAATATTTTTATCTCCATTGGTAATAATACCCCCATATTTTGAGAATTTTAAAATGAATGTATATTTTTTGAATATAAATTTATACCAATAATGAAATTTTTGATGATTCTTAGTGTATTGAGTTTAAGTCCATCAAAAAATAGTAAATATTTAGAAATCAACATTATTGAATAAATTTCAGTTGTTCCAACCCCTCAGATTTTGAGAGAAAAATCATTTAAAAATGTAGAAACACCTCCATCATGTTCTTTGATGATTTTAGAAATTTTTATCTCTTAATATATGATAATATCATCTATTACTAAGAATCCAATGTTTTCCCATTTTTTTAGATTTTAATTTAACCAGAACTAGAAATATTTTCCCTCAATTATTCCATTATAATGTTCATTTTATTTTATAATAAGTGGATATTTTATGGAAGAGTACTTATAAATTTTTATTAATGACTAAAAAATTGATCTCACCACCCATATAAATCATTAATAAATTCATAAATATTTTTTCTATAAAACTCCATACTAGAAATTTAGGCTATATCCATGGTTTAGAACCATGGATATAAGTGAAAAAACCAAGGCTATAGGTTATATCCATTGTTTAATGAACTATGGCTGGCATTGGCGTGGCTATATGTTATAGCCATGGTTTAATAAAATTGTTGCTGCAATTGTTGTGGCTATAGGGAAAGGCCTATAGCCACCGTTTCAAAACCTCATTAAATTCCTATACCTATATTCAAACCATGGATATAGACCTATATACATGGTATGAAACTATGGAAGAAGCTTAAGACACAATAGGTTTATAGCCACAGTTTGAAACCAAGGCTATAAGCCTTCTTATTTCATATCCCCACCCCCACCCCCACTCCCCTTACAGTAGCCCACAACCTACAATTTTCCCTTCCACTCCACCTAATGCCCCTTCCTCGCCTGCAAAGCCCTCCTCCACTACCCCTGGACACCCCCCTCTCTAGACAGACACCCCCCTGAACAAACCCCCCCTTAATAAAATGATATCTTCCTATGACAGACCCCCATAATTCCTAAACAGACCCCCTTCTGGACATAACCCCTCTTGAACAAACCCCCCTCCCTAGATAGAACCCACCCCTGGACAGACCCCCTACACACCTCACCCCCATGCGAACCCCCTTGTACCCCCACCCCATGCATACCCCCTTGAACCACCTAGAGAACCCCTTCCATCCCCTCCCTTCTTTCCTGGACAGACCCCCTCCCCTCCTTCCTAGATAGAACCCCTCCCAGGATAAGCCCCATCCAAGATAGACCCCCTCCCTAAACAGACCCCACCCAAATCCTAGGATAGACCCCCCCTCGCACACCCCCCTTACAGGCCCCCTTGCACCACCCTGTTTACCCCTCCTTCCTAGATAGACCCCCTCCCTTCCAGGAACTCCCCTATTAGACACACCACCTCCCTCCTGGTCACCCCATCCTTCCTAGATAGACCACCTCTGTCCTCAATAGACTACCCTCCTTCCTGTGCAAACCACCCCCTAACAGAACCCACCCCCTCCGTCCTAGATAGACCCCCGTTGGAAGATCACCATTTTTAGTATAATGGTTTAGAAAACCATACGGAATCCTTATAGAAAACTCTAGATCCAAACCATATGAATCCTTAATTTCTTCTATATACATATGATTAATCTAAATGTTTGTCTATAAACATGCATAAATCTAGTTCCTACACAAAAACATAATGTACAACCCCACACATTTAAGAAAACGCCCCCTTCACACCCCCCACTCCCCTTGTAGTATCCCACCCCTACAAATCCCCCCCACTCCCCCAACAACTCCACCCCCTACAAAGCCCCCCTTCACTCTCCCCTGGACAACCCCCCCTCTAGACCCCCTATACAGCCCCTCCCTCCTAGACAGCCCCTCCCTCTTAAACCACCCTCCTGGACACCCTTCCCTCCAAGACTGTCTGCCGCTAGACACCCAACAGACCCCCCAAACACCCCCTTCCCCCTGGAACACCATTTAACAACCCTTTATTCACTTATTTGTTTATTAAAAATTATGAGATCAAGGTTTGACCCATTCCATTGAGGAAAATATGAAATTATTTATGAAAAAGTGAAAATGATCTATCTGCATAGAATCTCCCACATATTGAAGGATTATTATCTTATTAGAAGGAATGATCCAAGATAAACATCGATATAAGGGCATTGAGAATGATGTAGAAGGTGTATATACAATTTTTTATGATCCTTTAACTCCAAATGAAGATATAGAGAGGTTATTGTGAAGGGTATATTTTTTTCTCACTAATTTGGGTTGAATATGTCTCTTATATGTTGATGATTGATTCCACCAATTTTTGAAATTTTTGAATAGGATACTAGAAGATGATAATGGAGTCATGAACATTTCTTTGTTGTTTTAAAGAACTATATGCACACATGAAGATGAAGAATATAGTTTTTTTGTGTTATGTTGTAAATAACCATAGTATTCACTATTCATGTAACTCTTGAATTGTTATCTTTATTGAATATTATATCACACTCTTAAAGGAATAAAGAGAGGAGTATAACTTTTTTACCATGTTTTTTCATTTACACCTTTTTGAATTCATGGGATTTTAGGTATGAAAAAGTGATCTTGTATTCACTCACATTTTATCCTTCCTAATTTGAAGAGATTGACCACAACGATAACCATCATGTGAAGAAAGAGTGTGGATCTTTGTAAAATTTATGATATAATAGTTCTCATTATGATAGTTTAATCCCTTGGTATCTTATGTCATTATTTGTTATATTTTGTAGTTTATTGAGCATACATTGTGTCAGGAGAGACACGTAATTTGTATCAGCATTCCAGGATAATTCCCTAAATCTAGGGATTTCGAGTGATAAGAAAAAAATATTATGTTAAGTGGGACATAATCAACTACCCCTTTCTAGCTTTTCTACTCAATGTTTTGAATGAATGACTTCATTTTAGCCATTCATGTAGCATGCATCCAGCATTCTCTAACATCTCTACCTAATGTTTCCAGGACACAGTATCATTGCACCTACTATGATCATTTGGTTTTCCCCAATGCTCATCTCATTAATTATTCATCTAGTAGGGTTTTGGGAGCTCAAGGAGAGAGCCGTTATTGCATTGTATAAGGAGAAACCCTCTAGTGTTTTAAGATATTTTAATAGAAATAATGTGAATTTGGGTCCCATATTCCGATAACCATTCATTGGAATTTGGTGATTTGATTCCCTAAAATTGGATCACATGTCTGGAAGAGATTCAGTGGATAATTATTCTTCTTGGAATGAGAACCAAGATATCCCTCACATAGATATGGTGTTTACAGATTCTTCCTTCCAATCCATAACAATTATTTTTTAATAAATTTCATCACTATAGTAAATTTTACATTTATATTTTGATATTTTATCCTTTGTATGTGTGTGTGAGTGAGTCTACGCAAGAAAATGTATCAATTGATCTTGGACATTATTTGGGACAACCACTTCAATGCTACCCCCAAAAATTATTATCAATGATATTTGAATTGTTTATAATGTGCCCAATGATATTCAAAATAGAAATATTTGGTGGTCAAAATAATTCAATCCTATGGAGAATCTTAATAAATTATTTTATGAATCCTAATGAGCTTATAGATGATCTTAGTGGTTCTTAAAAAATGGATAATACTTTTTCCCCTAATGGAAACAACACTTATACTTAAATTAATGTATCTGTTGATGATAAATTAAAATACTGTTTATTTATTTTGTTGTCTTTAGGTGATAAGGTTTTCCTGGAAGTATAATTTGAGTCTTATTCTGTTGGTATATAGATCAAATTCGCATCCCAATATTTGACAAATACCTTAGTTGGATGGTTGCCTAATAAAATGAGATTTTAAAACTTCAAGATGCACCCTTGAACTATATTCAAGACTCAAATTGGATATTTTAATTAAATTATATTAGATACTTCTAACATATAAATTAATATAGGGGATGAGGATCAAGAAATTACTCTTTTAACACCATTGGATGATTCTTATACTTCTATCAAGGACTTGAATATGTATGGAAGGGACTCTCTAAATCTAGAGGAGGTTAAGTCTGATTTTTTTCTAAAGAAATTAAAAAGAAAGGATCTATTAAGAGTGAATCTAATGGTTTGAACATTAAAGGAACAATTAAATATAGGGAGAAGTGGAGAGAGAGGATTAAATCTAAAAAACAAAAGTCTAACTCCAAGAATAAATTGTCTAAGTAATATATTTTTAAATGTTTTCATTGTAAACAACCTTAAGGGAATGATGGATTTTCAATAGAATACGATGATAGTAATATATATGTAAGTGTCTTATTGTTCATATGTAAAGGGTTTTGTTGTACATGGAATATAAGTCTGAGTTTGTTTGAGATGGAGGGAATTGGACTATTTCTATTTAGGAAGGAAATGCTTTCCTTGGTCTTGAGACTGGGATTATTCCTTTGAGTGGTGATAATAAATCTCTAAAACATTTATTCTAAAGTATATGTCTAAATCTTGATTATAAACTTTTCCCATTCTCTTTGAGTCTCGATGAAATAGTGTCCAATGAGTGACCTCAGAAAGACTAAGTGGTAAAGAACTAAACATACGAATCCTAAAAGGAAAGGATGGTTAAATATTCGTATTCCAGTATGACTCATCCGTATGTGGACATCCATTTTGAAGGAAAAGAAAAAAATAATCCACATAGTATAAATATATAAAAAATTAAACACACAAATTAGTCTCTCCACTACCTCGTTCTCCCTCCTCTGTAATGAAAACCACGTAGCCACCTCTAGTGCCCTTCTGGACCCCTTTGTATAATTTAACTACCCTCCAACCATAGAAAGTGGTAAAAGGCCTAAGTGGGCGATATGATAATGATAATAAAATAAATTCTAAACTACAACATACCTGTTTCCTAAGAATAATTATGTCTCTAGCCTATTTCATTTTGCTGTAGAAACTTAATTAACTTGTGGAAACCCACATTTATTGCTAAACTCTATGAAAATATTGAATATAATTCATACCTTTAACACTAAAAAAGAAGGGAGTATAATTAGAACGTTTTCAATGATTTTTATATTCAAGTTGATGTTATGAGGAGTCTGGACTCTTGGATTTTGAAAACACAAAGACAATCTATTGCAATTATAATCAATGTGGTCAAAGGAGTGAAAAATTATTTTCTAATTCTATTAGGTATGTTTAAAATATAAATCAAGAATGAATCCCATAATAGTGTAAGAAGTAAAAAAGTATACTTTGAGAAGATATCAAATGTATATATATGGAAGCACTAGAAATAAGCATAATCATATGCTAAGATTTTAGAAAATCATAAAAAAATGCAGATGTGAGAAAATGTATACATAAAACATAGTTGAAGGGGATCTTGAAAAAATAAAAAAAATATCTGCTATATAATAATTCATGTGGATATTTAATAAATCCTAATAATAAAAAACTTCTATATAATAATGAAATAAAAGTTTAGAAATCATTTTTATATCATAAATAAATATGCATTAAATTTGAATCCTCTATAAGCACTAGAAAATCCATACCCCATTGTTAAACCACCTCTAACATAAAATTAAACCCTAGAAGCCCCTAGGGTTCATGGGAGAGGAAAAAACCAATGTATAAGGAACCAAACCATATTTACTACAATCACTATGTTTATTTTAGGGTCATCCATTTGGTTCCATATAACCCAAGGAATTTAATAATAAGGGAGGCCATGGCCATCATCATCTAAGGAATCAATTCAGTGTCTAAGATCTCTTATGGCCTCAACAAAGTATCCATTTCTTTGTAATTACATTAAATAAAAATATTTACTTAATTTAAAAAGGATCAAATTCCCATGGTGTACATACCCCACATATTATTCTATATAAATATAATTTATAATAACAAAGGGGTATGAATGAGGTTCCTTCTACATATTCAGATTTATTCCTTTTAAATTTTCATCCCGACTGACTTTACCCAAGTCCGTTCAATTCCAAAAGCATTTTCCAATCCATGTGATCCCATAAATCATTCTAAAACATAAAATTTATTTAATTATAATAATTTATTATTGAATTAAATCATTAAAATTAATATTTACAATGAAATTCATATAGGATTAATTCTCAAAAATCTCACTAGGTATCCATGTCGTGGGAAAAACATTACCAATGAGGTTCAGTTTAATATCCACATGAGGTAGATCCTAAGGCACTTAAATGTATCACCATTCAATAAAAATTAATCCGTAAACATTATCCAATTTATTTTTATTAAATATATATTAAAATTTATACAATTATATACCATCATCAAAATTACTCATGATGGACTACATGTAATGTCTCATGACGTCCCCTTACCATGTTATATGAAATCCCCCACATATTTTATTATTTTCACCATAATACCAGGGAAAAAATCACTAAACCCTTGTTTAAATTTATTTAGAATCAGTGCACAATAATTTAATGGTCGAATTGAGAAAACAATTAGAAGAATATACGTCATTTTATTTCTGAAACACATCCAAAATATCCATAAATGAAGGGGGTTAAAAGAGGTCCATAAAAGGTATTGTATATATAAGAAATGGCCTCTCCTATTAACCCATATACCCTAAATCTTGAGTAACACAATCAAAAAAGGGTACTTCCCTAACTAAAACAACACACACTACACACCATTCACAGGGTGACAAGAAGGTTCATTCCCTAAGAGTGTTATGACAAGGGGATCCCCCTCTAGAAAAACTCAATTCAAATTTTAAACATGGTACATGTCCTGAAATAAAAAAATAAAAATGGATCCACCCTCATCCATCATCATTAATACCCTGAAAGGTCTTTATGTATACCATTTTTGTTGTGAGTGTCCCTTTACATTGTGAATGTCCTACAACTGCAAAAGTTCAACATCCCCGCCATCTAGACACTATCCCTAAATCCACACAATCCCTAGTGGAATCTATAGAGACTCAAAACACATCAAAAAACACCTTTTCAATTATAAAAGAACTCAGAATACAATTCCTATGATCAATTATAAAAAATGTACCCCCTCTATGTTGAAAATTCAAATTCAACCACAAATCCACATCAACAAAAGGGCACGAGGTATTCCAAAATCTCCCCCATAACACTACACATCCCTAATAATCCTCAACAATCCCCTAACATTTAGATAAACCTATCAAGGTTATTAATTCATGAAAAATTAAATGTGGTATATCCTAGAACATTAATAAATCTTCCACTGCAAAACTCCAAACACGAGTCACACTAATCATCAAAAATAAATCCATCACTCACTACTATAACTAAAACACTATGAAATCAATCACTTATTCCAGTCTAACTTGAAACGCCATGTTATATTCAATAAATGTTTATCCAATATTATAGAACACCCCATCATATGGATCAACTCATGTGGGTTAGTTCTAATCCACAGTGATCCCCACCATTGAAATATCACACTAAAACACAATCTTAATGGTTGAATGACCCAAGATGTTTATTTTGTATCTCACCACAAACAATTATAAATGAAAAAATAGGTTAGATGTTTCCTTGAAAGACCAATACTAAAAATCTTTGGTTTCACCCAATGACATGGTAATGAAGTTTATATGTGTTATATGATTATATAAATAAAAAATAAATAGAGTAATCATAAATAAATGTCCACATACGATCCTTGTTATGCAACGTGTCTCCCAGATATAAATACAACACTAGAAGCCCATATAGACCCTCCTTCACCCTCCCCCAATTCCCCTATATACTCCCTCACCCTTTCCCTTGTAGACCCCCTGTACCCAATCCCATGGTACCCTACCTTTTCCCCCTCCCCCTGCCTCGGCAGACGCCCCATAAACCCTCCCCACTTGCACCCCACCTACACCCTCCCCCTCCCCCAACCCATGCCCCTGTAGACCCCAACACCCACCCCCTCCCCCTACCCATGCATACCCACTTTACCCAACCCATACCCTTCCTTTAAAGACTCCCACATAACCCTCACCCCTTACAACCAACATGCACCTCGCCCCTCCCCCCTCAATTCCAGCAGCAACACCTCTTTCAGCACAAGGGCCTATTCTAAATCCCCCTTAAGATGGTTTCTAAAAATAAATCATCATACTACTCACTAGGATAATGATCCATATTTACAATATTACCTCTAAATTAGACACTAAGACTATCAAAATATATTACGGTTAACTGTAAACTAATTATAATAAAGGAGTATGAGGATCACCAGAAGTAGGTGGCCGCATTAGATGCGTGCCAGAGAAGGAGGATGGGAGGCCGCCTAGAAGCAGTTTAAGAAGGGGGAGGTGAGGTGTCCCACATTCGCTGGTAGTGTCGGGGGAGGAGGGTAAGAGATGAGAGCTCATGGTGGGGTTTCCTTCGGTGGTTGCAAGGGGAAGCATCATAATGGAAAACGTCCAGGGAGGAGGATCAAGGAGAGGGGAGGTCACAAAGGCCACTATCAAGAATGAAGGGTCATAAAGGCCACCATTGGGGGAGTGCCACTGAGAGAGGAGGTCGTGAGGGTGGAGGAGGGTTTCTGAGTGAGGAGGTCATGGTTGATAAGAGAGGGACGTCGAGAGGAGAGGTCACAAGGGTAAGGATGGGTTAGTGATTTGGGGTCAGAGAGATGTTGGAACTACTTTGTGTATAGGTTTGTATTTGTTGTAAATAGTTGTCAATGGAATATCAAAATGAAATAGATCAAGAATTACTCCAATAAAATGGAGGAATGGAAGCTCACGATGAAGGAGATCATGAAGTACTCTGATGAAGTAGAGGAGTAGTGATTCAGACGATTGTTGTGCTGATCGTAAGTTCAAAGAACATGTGTCAAAGGTGATACATTGTTTACAACAATGACAAATGTGAGGAGTAATCCATCCAAGGATGATTAAAGCAGGATAGTGTTTTTGGATGACGACCATGCAATTCCTCCTTATTGCATAAGAACCATGGGCTTTGATGAAGACCATGCAATTCCACATTATTGCATGAGAACAATGGGTTTTGATGAAGACCATGAAATTACTCATGATTGCGTGAGAACCATGCTAGAGGCTTATTGATGGATTGAATCACATGGTTTGCATGAAGTTGATCATGATGGTTGATGAAGGAGGCAATGTGGCAATGATTTGACTTATGAAATGGCCATGCACATCACATTGTCATAGAATATTATGGTACTAAAGCTATTCCTTCAAAGAATACATATCACAATAGTGGAGTTTGTGATAAAAGCAAAAGAGTTGCTGAAGGATACAAATCACCAAGAAGAAGTGTTGTTGAGGTGATCGTGCTTGTCGACAAAGCAAACAAACGACATACAAATTTGTTGACAAAGGAGATTCCATGGTGACATGTCGAGTTTAAGAGTTGTGGTCAATGATCTATGTTTAATTCAAGAACATCGACAGAGGAATGGATGATCTGGAGGCGGTACAAAAAGAGCAGATACAAGTTGACGCTGTTTTCCAGTGTTTGCCAAATTTCAGGGCCTCAAAATCAACAAATGAAGAAGAGTGATTTTGGAAAAGGGACTTGCGCTCCATACTCTTGGAGGATAGGAAACTTGCGCGCCATATGTTTTTGAAGATCAGAGCATCAAAATATGGCAAAGGGATAAGGGTCGCCCAAGTTTTGGTGAGGTCGCGTAGGTGAAATATGTGCCGGGAAGATACTTGCGCGACGATGCCTTGAATGCATTATAACTTGTGAGCCTATGGTTTTTCGAGATCAGAAGATCCAAATTTGGAAAAGGCAAGATGTTCGCGCAAGTTTGGATGTTGATCGCGCAAGTACCTAGCAGGGGCCGAGACTTGCACGCCGATGGATGACTTGCACGCCGCCGCGCAGGGGGTCCAGTTTGCCTATAAATACTGGACCACCCCTCCTCATTTCGAATAGAGCTCAAGACTTTGAGATTGTTCGAGCTCTCATCGTGCAGGTGGTTGAACCGCACAAGTGGTAGTTGGGTCGCGCAAGTAGAGGTTGCGCGCCAACTGATGGTTGAGCGCCCCAGGTGATTTGGGCAAGGAAGGAAGTGAGTCGCACAGGTTTGAAGTTCAAGAAGACAGAGTCATGCAGGTGCTTTGGTGACACTTGCGTGCCAGGTTATACTTGCGCGCCAGATGGAGACTTGCATGCCAGGCTTGAAAAGGAGAGCCAAATATTTTTGAAGCACACCCGCCTTTCTGGAACTGTACAAGAGATAAATATTGCCTGATACTTTCGGTGCAAAGCGAGATTGAAGAAGAAATCTAAATGATACATGCATGATCTCATGCATACATGGTGAATTGATTCTGACGAATGCCGAGTAAGCTGAACATCATTTATTGAGAAATCACATAAGTGATTGTGATTTAGTAAAACGAAGACAAGGGGATCTAGTGCATTAAGTCATTTCACTAAAGAAGAAAGGTTGAACTATAAAGAGCATCAACTCTGAAACATGATGCAAGCAGAGTCTCATGCTGAACAGGAGACAAAGAACATCAATGCACATTTATTGAAGAGACCTTCACATCCATAAACTGAGTGGGACTTCACCAACGGCAGTGAGCCCGGGGGAGTCAACGGGAGTGACCCGAGGGATGCAGTGAGCTATCCCTGAACAATTGTAAAGGTAGTGAGCCTGGGACATAGTGACTGTACCCGACCCTTTGTAATCTACAGCTAGTGAAGCATAGTGGATTTAGGTACGATCGACAACCTGTCGGCGTATGCTCCTTGGACGTAGCCCTTAGTGGTGAACCAAGTAAAAATTACTGTGTCATATCTCTGCATGTGAATGTTTAATTGCTGATCATATCCATCATATAGATTTAAGTTGTTCCTACCAATGTGGGAACAAGATCCACAACTAAAAGAAGAAAAAGTTGCCACCCTGATTCACCCCTCCCCTCTCAGGGTGTCCCGGGGTCCTACAAGAGATGATAGATTTATGTGAAAACTATGGGTTTAAACAACCATATAGCGATAGTTTTAATTAAAATTGTTGATATAAACTTATCTATAGACACAGATAAATTTTTTTGGCTATAGATCTATGCATATAATTCATTTTTCTAGTAGTGACTATATATCATTTGAATTTTTGTTCTTAGTATTTTTCTCAAATTTCATGACCTTGTAACTAATTTCATGAAAGGTTCTTATACATTTGGTATTGATCCACCATTTCTCATGCCTTTACCAATGAAGTTACATGTTATACCAACAGTTAGAATATTATTGTCTAAAATCTCCACAACACTAACTATAATCATTGAATATTAGAATTCCATAATAATTTTTGTTGAAATATTGTTGTTTTTTTCATCAAATTTTGTTACATTATTTCCCCTTTGTTATGTAATATTAGTTATTTGGGGGTTTTCTTAAAATGTTTAATTATTTTGAAAGGAATTGTATTTTCAATATTTTTTATAATCTATTAATTTTATTCCTTGATTAATGAACCTGGATAGTTAGTCAAAACAATCATAATTTTTTTATTATAAAGTTGAGTTTGAAGCTATTTTGTATAGATAGATACTCTAAATATTCTCAAATATTTTTTTAACATTATTTTATTCATAAAAATATTTATTCATCGCCTTTAAGTGTTTTTTAGCTTTGAGAAAAATTGATTGAGTTTTTACAACTCTTCTTCCTTCATGGAAAGTTTGAAATACTTATCTTCTAACATATATTCTTATTCTATAACTTTTAATTGAAGGGATTTAGTTTCCTAAGAATATTTTTATTCTATTTTAAAAAATTATTTCATTCTATATTTCATACCATGATGTTTGACTTACTTCTTCAGTTTGGAGTTTTTCTTAAGGCATGTTTCATGTTCTAATCTCAGATCATATTCTACATATGTTTCATATCCATCTCCAGTTTCACTATCTGAAGTTTATTATTGTTTTATAATATGATCCATGTCATTATTGATTTTTTCTAGAAAATATTTATTTAATTAACTACTTCTAGTTGAGTAATTATCATCTTTTGGAAAAATCATTCTCTCTCTTCTTTTGAAATATCTTCCCTTTCTATCCCGAGTTTGTTTTTCTAATTCATAATTTTTAATATAAATCTTCTTTATTATTTCATATTCTTCAACATAAACCATTTTTTTCTTTGAATGTATTAGTAAATGTGGCTGATTTCTCTACACGTATAAAATTTTATATGAAGTTTTCCCTTTTACATACCTTTATTTTTCCATGTTTCGTTGAGGTAAAATCTATCACTCAAGAATATTCTTCCACATCTAGAGATTCATCATCTGATATATTGGATCACAATTTTTATTTTAGAATCTTGAGTTTCTTTCTATATTAAAATGATATTCCATCTATCACCTTCTTCTTAAAAACCACATATTTCCTCATTTAATATGTAATGGGAATGCTATGAAGCTTAGAAGGAGAAATATTTTCTCTAACTTCAATAATAGAAATTTTCGGATCAAATATATTAAGGATGATCCACATAATAACCTTGAAAATAGTTTAACCTTGTAGAGAACCGAAGCTTATCGTACATGGACATTACATTACTTTTGCGGAATACTTAGTACATAACAAAAACACACACACAAGGATCGTAATAGTTTAGTGTCTTTGGAAACTCGGAACGTAATCTTCTAATCGTGGTGAAAGATCTTCAATATCTCCCATAAAGATCTTCCTTTTTTTTACCTAAAAACCTTTCTTTATATCCTGGGGAAAAGAAAACATAAAAGGGTGAGCTCAAATGCTCAGTAAGGGTAAACAAAAGAAATATCAATCACATCATATACATAAGAACATAGCTTTTGGAAATCTTAACCTGCAAAAGAGCTCATAATATCATAACATGGGATAAATCATAGAAGTGAAAATGAAATCCCAATAATCATAACTTAAAACATGAAACTTTGTGGCATACACACATAATCATAGAGAATCATTTCTTGTTAGTCAAGACTCATTGCCAAGACTATCTTAGTGGACAAAGTCCCTTTCTGAATCGAGTAACCCTCGTTTCAGTCCTGTTTCACTGAACCGGTATAACCCACCATTCCAGCCATGTCTATCTCATGAGATATAAAATCTTTACCCAATGCATTGGAGGGAGATATAGGTCCCACCCATCTTATAATGAATCCTTTCTTATGTGTGCCACATAATCATAAATCATACATCATCGCATAACACATGTAACAAAAATGGAATTCTTAAACAACATGACATCATAAAACAATTCATATAAGATAAAGGAATTCATAAAAATAATTCCATCACAACATAATCAAATCAATGTAATAATAGGGATAAAAACAGAACCCTTTATTATCTTAGATGGAAAATATTTTTGATAAAACACTTGAAATGAATTCTTGAGGAAAATATCCTTTCTTCTTCAAAATCAATTTCTTTTCACAAAACATCATGCAATATTAAAAGAAATAGATTTTATTGAATATATTCATGAGATATTTTGGAGGAAGCTTCATAAAAATAAGTCTTTATAAAACCGTAAAAATCCGTTCGTTCCGTATAAGTTAAAAAAACATTCTTCGTACTTTTGTCGGAAAAGTCAAAAAGTACCTCGTATAAAAAAAACGACAAAAGATTCCTTTCATATCTTTTACTAAAAACTCATAGAAGGGTAAAATTGGATTTAAACAATTGTAGGTGGATGGAAATAATATTACATATTGAGAAAACATGGATGTGGATGATAAAATACACCCCAGTAAATACCAACGTATAAACAATCTCGGATAAAAATGAGATTGTGATATTTCCCTTACCTTAGGTCCGACTTGCTTTGTAAGTGTCCGAACCTCCTGTATAATGATTTAAATCATGTTATTGACTTATTACAGAATCATATTCATTGTTATGATATCATATATGGTTCACTTATGACATTATATTACCCGTTATTTTGTAAATTCCATGTTAAAGAAGCGTTTTGGGTAAAATCGTTTCATTTATCGTAGGTGTTTTGACTTGTTGTTCTTGACATTATTATTACTTAAATCATGATTTACTTACTTACAGAATATAAAATATGATTTATATATCATATATATTCAGTATATATATATATATAATAGATAGATAAATGAAATGAAAAACACCGTTCATGGAGACGGTAGTCCGTACGTACGCATGAACGCTGTTTTCCTTTCCTTATTGTCTTGAATGGAAGTAAGTAGATGACATACATATATATATATACATAAATCCAGTAGCTTTATAATGTCATATATTTCATTATTATTTCTTATATATACATTATAATCATTCTTAAATGGTTAACATGGAGAATGAATCTCATCGCGTCGTGGAGACGGTAGTCCGTACGTACGCACGAGCGATGATATCATTTCCATAAATATTGAATTGAATTGGAGTGGATTATACAATATATCAGAATCAATATGATGTTGTAATAACTATGTATAGTTATTCTTTACACCATTATACCCATCCATGTAAGGTGGTGGTGGAAAATAGATTACACCACGGCGTGGAGACGGTATTCCGTACGTACGCACGCGCGGTGATTTCTTTTTCCGTAGGATGGATAGATGGTGAAATAGAGTTGTTTCATACTTATAATAACATATCAGTATATGAGTGATACTGATGTTATTACTTCATAATGAAACAACCTAAGAAAAATAAGTGGAAGAAGAAATAAAGATGAAAGAATTGGTAACGGTAATTACCTCTTCTTTGAAGTGCCTCTTTGAGACCTCCTCTTAGGGCACTAAAATTGGTCTTTGAGGAAGACCAGAACCTCTAGGATGTTGCTAGGGAAGTGGAGAGGAGAAATTGGCAGGGGTTGGCCGAGCTTGAGTGCTCAAATTGGTGTGAGGAGGAGGGGGAGGAGGTGTCCTTTTATAGGGGAGGAGAGGGGCACCTTAGGAATATCTCAAAATATTATTTTATATTAAAGTCAAAATCGGTTTATAATGGTTCCAAAGGGTCTTATTTCGAAGATAAAGTGGGGATGGGTCGAAATCCTATCAACCAATAGGATTTAGACAAGTTTAGGGTATTATTTTAACCTTATCAATTAGATTTAACTCTAAGTTAAATAATTTAACTTTTACCGTGTCTTTTTGTTTTCTTTCACTATATGGTTAATAAACTTACTATAACATGCAAAAATAACCCCAAATTGTATATTATTAATACATATATCCTTATCTAAGTCATTTGGACGAACCTTAGATTTTTAGGAATAAAATAACAATTAATAATATAATATTTGATTTAAAAACTATTTTGTGTCAATTTTGACACTATTTGATATATGATTTTTGTGAAAGTCATAACAGAAATATATGTTCGAACCAAGTGGATTAAATCAACACTAATATATCATAGTAACCTATAAAATTAGTGGAATTCATAAAAAGTCTCAAATTACATTTATTTCGGTGTTTATAACATCAATTATGTCAATATTTCATTAACAAGATAATTACTGCATCATCTTTGTGTCATAAATAAATTAAATTATTTGATGTCTAAAAATTACAAATAAAATACCATCATGTAGTAAATATTTTTATCTTTCTAATGAATATTTACAATCGAATTTATCTTATGTATAACCCCATATTAGAAATTATTTACTTATTAAACTTTGATTTTAACTATTTTAACCCTTCTTTAAATAAATTAATAATAAATTTCCTAATCTAATCCAAGTGGGCCTAAATTGTCATATTATATTCATAAGGTTGTTTTTGGTCGAATTACACTTATCCAATAGAATTAGGACATGTGTTAGGGTAATAGTAATATCATATTTACCCTTAGTTACCCTATTTACTTTTAACCGTGGTAAAAAAAAGTAAAAAGTTACTATTCGCCAAAAATTATTTTCATCTCATTAAACCACATTTTAGTCCTTAATATTAACCGTGTCTCTCGGATTTTCGAAATTCCATTCACAGAAGCGGTAAAATTAAGTTTTATGAAAAATTCAGTTTTTTTAACTACCACTTAGTAGTTTCACTATTCATCAAAAATTGATGTTTTTTCAGAACAATGCCAAAATTTCATCCCAAGCTATATTTCATATTCCGAATTCAAAAATGAAGTCTATTTTACCAAATTCATAACATAAAAGTTGCATTAATTAATTTTATAATTAAATCCCGCTGTTAAAACAAATAGCGTGTTTTTAAGAAACAATATCTATCAAAAGATTGACACCTGTTTATGTCTAGTTTAAATGTGAAATTACATCCAATGACCAACATTGTATTAAATTGTAAAAATATATTCTAAATATACTTTAAAACCACTCAAGTTAATGATTTATCACTATTAATTATTTCGATTAAAAAAGTTGTTTTTAATTATAATTTAGTAATTTTCACTATTCATCAGAATATGAAAGTTATCCGAAAAGTACCAAAATTTCACCTTAGGCTAAATTCGATACTCCGAATCCAAAAATGAAGTCCATTTTGAGAGTTAAAATTTCTAAAATTTAAAAAGTGGTTATTACTATTCATAACGGCTAGTTTTAATAATATTTTAATAGCATATCATTGTTTCGTGAAACTCAGGATTACGTACCACACACGCTATCGAGGAAGGTTGCGATTGCGTGTAATTCAAGGCAAGTCAAGGATTCGTGTTGTGCAAGCTCCTTTTGGTGTAGCGTATAACACAAGACATTAGTAAAATAAAAAAAGAATATTTTTCATAAAATCTCGGGCTGTTACATTCTACCCCCCTTAAAATGAATTTCGCCCTCGAAATTCGTCGGGGTTATAAATGGTTTACTATTCGAAAGTTTCTTTAATAGAAACCCACATCGTAAAAGGGAATACCAAAACTTGGCTTTAAAAACTAAAGTATGAAATGTAACGATTACCCAAATAAACTAATCACTGGGTTTCCACATAGGTGAAAATATGGATATGGAAGAGAAATCTAACCATCATGTTCTGATGGAGAGTAGTAGAGAACATGGCTATGGAAAAGCCAGTAATCACAAATCCATAGATTTGTGATGATATAAGGTACCATCTGATTCATCAGGTATAAGATCACTAGGACAACATTTTTGGTTTTCAAGATCATTTCCCTAAAGTTGAAAATTTTCTTAGAATAAATACTTACTTTATTTTGGTACAATCTCACTTTTGTTTGTGCCTTGAACAATTTCCACTTCATCTCTTAAATAAATGAAGTTGAATTTGTTATTTGTGAAGTGTTAGCAGATCATGTGATAGAATGACTGTTCATTCCATCTGTCTCAAACAAAAGGTTAGCAAAAGTTATTAAATATACATAAGTCATTCTATAGTGAGATTAATCATATATGGTTCCTAAAATGGACTTATACTTCATATATCATGCTGCTTAATATAATAAAACTAGTTTCTACTAAACAGGGACTTCTTGTAGGCCAGTGGTAGGCGATAAAGGCCAGTCGCACTTCGGTTGTGGGTTCGATTCCTACAGCCCTGTCCGAAGCGATGGGCTGTCGCCCGTCCTGCAGGTTGTCCCTTTTTCTAAAACTACGTTACTATAACATCCCATCAATAATATAGAAAATCTTCTATCCTTAAACAATACTACCTTATGTCCAACATAATCTAGTCTAATCTTTAGGCTTATACATAATACTGCAGTCCACTCTCATAATATAGTGACATCGATTACCAGAGATTTAATACTGTCGTTGATCCCCACATATCATAAGATATGTCTTGTTGGTCACATTCCAAACATTCAAAGTCCTTAATCGTGTATTCTCTTGAATACCTTAGTGAAAACATGAGTGCAGTTAAAAGTTAACACTTTCCACATACCAAAATACTCAAAATTCTATATACTCAAACCATGATATCACTTAATCAATCATGAGCTCATGAATACTATCAAACATTTAATTTTCTCCTTATCCCTTCATTATGCGCATATCATCTACATTCCAAAAATATCTGAATAACCTTTCATGGATACTGGTAACATTAATCATACACTTTCAAAACACAAGGAAAGACAACAGTGTAACAATCCATAGATGTCTCTTTATTCCAAAATTACACATGATAAACATGTAATCATTCCACTACATTCTCAAACCATTGACCGAGCTTCAAAAATTCTTTCATCTCACATATCATTTGTAGTCTCTTCATCATCATCCACATAAATACTACCCATATGACCATACTGATTCTCTTCATGAGTCTTTCCCTTAGGGCATTTGTTTGCATAATGCCCATACATTCCACATTTAAAACACTTAACCATTTTTGATGTCGTAGCAATACCATTATCCTCATCCATGGTGTTAACCGACCCTTTTCCTTTGCACTTACTTGCTTTGTGTCCTTCTTTTCCACACCCAAAGCATCTTCCAGTTCCCTTGAAACATTCTCCTTGATGCCTCTTCCCACATGATTTACATAGGGGAAATTGAACTTTCTTTCCTCTATGATCATCATGGAACTCCATCTTTCTCTTATTAGTCGAGTCAGGAAACTTACCAAATTTTACTTTATTGATCATGTTGTGAGATTGCTGATTCGGCATAATAATGATGTTTGGACATCCAAATCCCATTTCATTTGGTTGCTCATAAAGAATATCATTCCATTGTCCATCATATCCTCCATTATTGTGAATCATCTTGTTTCCAGCCATTTTCTAAAACCCAAACAGAATAGTGTTAGATGCAAAAATTGTAATAAAGGGGGAGTAACTTAAATATCTATCATCTTTGGTTTAATCTAATATCGTTACCATAGTTCTAGAACTATATCCTATACGTATACTTATCCTTAGGGGCATACCTAGACATACCTTAGAAATATCTCTAGGGATCTCACTAACGTTTTCGCATCCTAGTTTCCAATGGTTGACTAAACCTTTCCTCTGATACCAACTGTAGAGACCCGAAGCTTATCGTACATGGACATTACATTACTTTTGCGGAATACTTAGTACATAACAAAAACACACACACAAGGATCGTAATAGTTTAGTGTCTTTGGAAACTCGGAACGTAATCTTCTAATCGTGGTGAAAGATCTTCAATATCTCCCATAAAGATCTTCCTTTTTTTTACCTAAAAACCTTTCTTTATATCCTGGGGAAAAGAAAACATAAAAGGGTGAGCTCAAATGCTCAGTAAGGGTAAACAAAAGAAATATCAATCACATCATATACATAAGAACATAGCTTTTGGAAATCTTAACCTACAAAAGAGCTCATAATATCATAACATGGGATAAATCATAGAAGTGAAAATGAAATCCCAATATTCATAACTTAAAACATGAAACTTTGTGGCATACACACATAATCATAGAGAATCATTTCTTGTTAGTCAAGACTCATTTCCAAGACTATCTTAGTGGACAAAGTCCCTTTCTGAATCGAGTAACCCTCGTTTCAGTCCTGTTTCACTGAACCGGTATAACCTACCATTCCAGCCATGTCTATCTCATGAGATATAAAATCTTTACCCAATGCATTGGAGGGAGATATAGGTCCCACCCATCTTATAATGAATCCTTTCTTATGTGTGCCACATAATCATAAATCATACATCATCGCATAACACATGTAACAAAAATGGAATTCTTAAACAACATGACATCATAAAACAATTCATATAAGATAAAGGAATTCATAAAAATAATTCCATCACAACATAATCAAATCAATGTAATAATAGGGATAAAAACAGAACCCTTTATTATCTTAGATGGAAAATATTTTTGATAAAACACTTGAAATGAATTCTTGAGGAAAATATCCTTTCTTCTTCAAAATCAATTTCTTTTCACAAAACATCATGCAATATTAAAAGAAGTAGATTTTATTGAAAATATTCATGAGATATTTTGGAGGAAGCTTCATAAAAATAAGTCTTTATAAAACCGTAAAAATCCGTTCGTTCTGTATAAGTTAAAAAAACATTCTTCGTACTTTTGTCAGAAAAGTCAAAAAGTACCTCGTATAAAAAAAACGACAAAAGATTCCTTTCATATCTTTTACTAAAAACTCATAGAAGGGTAAAATTGGATTTAAACAATTGTAGGTGGATGTAAATAACATTACATATTGAGAAAACATGGATGTGGATGATAAAATACACCCCAATAAATACCAACGTATAAACAATCTCGGATAAAAATGAGATTGTGATATTTCCCTTACCTTAGGTCCGACTTGCTTTGTAAGTGTCCGAACCTCCTGTATAATGATTTAAATCATGTTATTGACTTATTACAGAATCATATTCATTGTTATGATATCATATATGGTTCACTTATGTCATTATATTACCCGTTATTTTGTAAATTCCATGTTAAAGAAGCGTTTTGGGTAAAATCGTTTCATTTATCGTAGGTGTTTTGACTTGTTGTTCTTGACATTATTATTACTTATATCATGATTTACTTACTTCCAGAATATAAAATATGATTTATATATCATATATATTCAGTATATATATATATATATATAATAGATAGATAAATGAAATGAAAAACACCGTTCATGGAGACGGTAGTCCGTACGTACGCATGAACGCTGTTTTCCTTTCCTTATTGTCTTGAATGGAAGTAAGTAGATGACATACATATATATATATACATAAATCCAGTAGATTTATAATGTCATATATTTCATTATTATTTCTTATATATACATTATAATCATTCTTAAATGGTTAACATGGAGAATGAATCTCATCGCGTCGTGGAGACAGTAGTCCGTACGTACGCACGAGCGATGATATCATTTCCATAAATATTGAATTGAATTGGAGTGGATTATACAATATATCAGAATCAATATGATGTTGTAATAACTATGTATAGTTATTCTTTACACCATTATACCCATCCATGTAAGGTGGTGGTGGAAAATAGATTACACCACGGCGTGGAGACGGTATTCCGTACGTACGCACGCGCGGTGATTTCTTTTTCCGTAGGATGGATAGATGGTGAAATAGGGTTGTTTCATACTTATAATAACATATCAGTATATGAGTGATACTGATGTTATTACTTCATAATGAAACAACCTAAGAAAAATAAGTGGAAGAAGAAATAAAGATGAAAGAATTGGTAACGGTAATTACCTCTTCTTTGAAGTGCCTCTTTGAGACCTCCTCTTAGGGCACTAAAATTGGTCTTTGAGGAAGACCAAAACCTCTAGGATGTTTCTAGGGAAGTGGAGAGGAGAAATTGGCAGGGGTTGTCCGAGCTTCAGTGCTCAAATTGGTGTGAGGAGGAGGGGGAGGAGGTGTCCTTTTATAGGGGAGGAGAGGGGCACCTTAGGAATATCTCAAAATATTATTTTATATTAAAGTCAAAATCGGTTTATAATGGTTCCAAAGGGTCTTATTTCGAAGATAAAGTGGGGATGGGTCGAAATCCTATCAACCAATAGGATTTAGACAAGTTTAGGGTATTATTTTAACCTTATCAATTATATTTAACTCTAAGTTAAATAATTTAACTTTTACCGTGTCTTTTTGTTTTCTTTCACTATATGGTTAATAAACTTACTATAACATGCCAAACGAACCCCAAATTGTATATTATTAATACATATATCCTTATCTAAGTCATTTGGCCGAACCTTAGATTTTTAGGAATAAAACAACAATTAATAATATAATATTTGATTTAAAAACTATTTTGTGTCAATTTTGACACTATTTGATATATGATTTTTGTGAAAGTCATAACATAATTATATGTTCGAACCAAGTTGATTAAATCAACACTAATATATCATAGTAACCTATAAAATTAGTGGAATTCATAAAAAGTCTCAAATTACATTTATTTTGGTGTTTATAACATCAATTATGTCAATATTTCATTAACAAGATAATTACTGCATCATCTTTGTGTCATAAATAAATTAAATTATTTGATGTCTAAAAATTACAAATAAACTACCATCATGTAGTAAATAGTTTTAGCTTTCTAATGAATATTTACAATCGAATTTATCTTATGTATAACCCCATATTAGAAATTATTTACTTATTAAACTTTGATTTTAACTATTTTAACCCTTCTTTAAATAAATTAATAATAAATGTCCTAATCTAATCCAAGTGGGCCTAAATTGTCATATTATATTCATAAGGTTGTTTTTGGTCGAATTACACTTATACAATAGAATTAGGACATGTGTTAGGGTAATAGTAATATCATAATTACCCTTAGTTACCCTATTTACTTTTAACCGTGGTAAAAAAAAGTAAAAAGTTACTATTCACCAAAAATTATTTTCTCATTGAACCACATTTTAGTCCTTGATATTAACCGTGTCTCTCGGATTTTCGAAATTCCATTCACAGAAGCGGTAAAATTAAGTTTTATGAAAAATTCAGTTTTTTTAACTACCACTTAGTAGTTTCACTATTCATCAAAAATTGATGTTTTTTCAGAACAATGCCAAAATTTCATCCCAAGCTATATTTCATATTCCGAATTCAAAAATGAAGTCTATTTTACCAAATTCATAACATAAAAGTTGCATTAATTAATTTTATAATTAAATCCCGCTGTTAAAACAAATAGCGTGTTTTTAAGAAACAATATCTATCAAAAGATTGACACTTGTTTATGTCTAGTTTAAATGTGAAATTACATCCAATGACCAACATTGTATTAAATTGTAAAAATATATTATAAATATAATTTAAAACCACTCAAATTAATGATTTATCACTATTAATTATTTCGATTAAAAAAGTTGTTTTTAATTATAATTTAGTAATTTTCACTATTCATCAGAATATGAAAGTTATCCGAAAAGTACCAAAATTTCACCTTAGGCTAAATTCGATACTCTGAATCCAAAAATGAAGTCCATTTTGAGAGTTAAAATTTCTAAAATTTAAAAAGTGTTTATTACTATTCATAACGGCTAGTTTTAATAATATTTTAATAGCATATCATTGTTTCGTGAAACTCAGGATTACGTACCACACACGCTATCGAGGAAGGTTGCGATTGCGTGTAATGCAAGGCAAGTCAAGGATGCGTGTTGTGAAAGCTCCTTTTGGTGTAGCGTATAACACAAGACATTAGTAAAATAAAAAAAGAATATTTTTCATAAAATCTCGGGCTGTTACAAACCTGTCAACGTTTCACTAAAAAATCTAATGTAACTAACTATTTCATTAAACCTTGTGAAATATTCATTAATGGTTTCTTTCTCTTCCATTTTGATAAATTAAAATTTCATTCTACAAATTTGAAGTTATTATTTATTTACATTAACATCAACCTCATAAATTCTTTCATGCTTATCCTAAATTTCATTATCCATTTGATGTCCCAACACCTTAGTAAAAAATCTTTCATAAAGAGATATAATAATGAAATTATGATCTTTAACATCATCTTACATATTTCTCTTATAAAAAAAGTCACTGATTCGTCATTTTATCTTGGTGGAAATCCCATCATTGTGGTATCCACTTATTTTAGGCCAAGTGTAAGAAGATATATTATCTTCTTATTATTCAAAATAATTTTTTTCCATAGAAAGTATAAAATCCTCTATTATTAACTAAAGTCAGATTCTCCATGCTTCAATAAATGGATCTATAGAGGCAATAATCACTCTAATACCAATTAATGTGACCATGAATTTAGTAACACTGTGAAGTGAGAATTAAATCTACAGTAATCTTTTAAAAAATTCTTTTTCCTAAAAATAATCATCTGTGACTTGTTGGATTTTGGATCCACTCAACTTTATAGCTCAGCCTCACCCACAGGAAAAGATAATAAATTTAAAAAGACACACAATTTTTACAAGGTTCAGTCACAATGTGGGTACCTAATCCTTATTGTGTTTTGAACCACCCAAGACATAAATTCACCACTAATATACATCATAGATAAAAAAGTTTGTTGGGAAGGAATTAACTCTAACTAAAATAATAGCAGGAAGTAATCAACCATACCCCATGAATGTTCATTTTCAATAGTTATATATGGTTCCTTCACTAACCTAAGAAAGATCTTGTGAACCTGTAACTTCTTCATCTATAATTTTGTTCATCCTTTGATCCTATATATAATAATTTTTTTCTCAAAACCCAATCTTCCATAACTTTTCTTCAAGAACATTATTCATCAGGTAAACTCAAATATGTGAGTACCTTCATCCAATGAATGATTTTTGTATACTCAGTGATCTTCCTCACTCATAAAGGCTCAATATCATCAGTGAAAATTATAGCCTTATCACCAAAAGTTTCCCAAATTTTTATTCACCCTTCATATAATAAAAGTTTTTATAATAAATATGGGGAATTCATATGCTATGATTTTGAAACTCTTACTTACATCAAGTCTTCATTCAAAATCTTTGAAAACTTATTAAGATACCAGAGTTTTAACTTTTTCAAAACCTACAAAAAACATAGAGTAAACCCCCTTAAACTCATCTATAGATATATTAAAGAATAATGGAAATTTCATTGATGAAAAACCCACTTTGAAAATCAAGATCAACATTATCATAATATATGTGACTTTATATTAATTTTATAAAATTACATAGAACCTTCATGTGAGCATATATTTGGTGAACATAATTCGGGTGGACATACATTTGTTGAATGAAATTATAGTGAATAAACATTAGTTGAATGTACTTAAGATTAACATACATCAGTTATACATACATCATTTGAATGAAATTCTGGTTAACAATGTTTATATGAAAGCACATCAGATGGGGCTACTTTCATTAAATGCAGTTTAGTTGAAAAAACTTATAATGAACATAATTTATATGAAATTCTATTAGATTGATATAATTAAGTTAAATGAACTTTGGTTGAACATACATTATATGAACATAATTCGGATGAACATACTTAAATTTTATGTACTTCATTTTAATGAACATTTGGTGAACGTACATTATATGAGCATACTTCAGATGAACATACTTTAGTTTGATGTATATTAGTTGAATGGAATTTTGGTGAATGTATATCCAATGAATTCACATAATATGAATGTAATTCATTTGTAAATACATCATTTTAATGAACTTATAGTGATTATACATCACAATAATATACCTCAGTTGGGAATTTTTTTTTGAATGTACTTTAGTTGAATGAACTTCCGGTGAATATAATTTTGATGATCATACTTTAGTTGGATTTAATTAAGTTTAATAAAATTCTAGTGAACATACTTCATATGTACTCATTCTACTATATATTTCAACACCATGAGTAACATAATAATTTGCTATCTTTTTCCAAAGTGATGTACATTCATTAATCAAATAATACAACATCATCTCGCTTAATATCCATACGACATGAAAATGATCATCCAAAAAGGTCCTTCAAAGAATTTTATTCTATAAATGGTTACCTTAAAAACATTAAATATCTTTATTAGAGTCCCAAACTCATATTTGCATGTTGGAAATAAATACAACTCCTTCAATGAAACCATTGGTTCTTAAGAAACAAAAATTGATTTTGTTTTGGAAAAATATATATAATTTTGATTAAAACACTAAATTGTGATAAATTCAAGATTTTAAACAAACTTTTTCCTCATGAAATAGACATATAAAATACTACTTATTTAAATATTAAGGATAAAATAATTTAATGACGTCCCAAGTAATTTTTTTAAGGGTTAGAAGAGTTTTTCATGATGAAAAAACTAGTACTTTTCAATAAATAAGGATTTTTATTTATAGATAAATTTTTATATTTTAAAAAATATTTTTATAAAATAAATATAATTTTATAAATAATTATATCAAAATTAGAAAATGCTGAATTTTAAATAATTTTTTGAGATCATCGAAGTTTTAGATAAATTTTAAATATTGTATGAATATACGGTAAGTATTATGACATCACAATAAAGTAAAAGTGATGTAATAAATTCTATAAAAGGGGTTTCAAGGAAAATAGGTTTTTTTAAATAACATCTTTTAATATGATGATATTATTTGTACAATACTATTAATAATCTTCCAATACCTATATAATATTCTAATATTTTGAATATAAGTATTTATGAACATGACTTACATTCACATCAAGAATTATATTATTTTAAGGAGAATAATTCTTAAGATAATTAAATATTAAAAACATCCCCTCGTTGAAAAATTCCATAGGATGTCCGATGGTATTTTATTTTTTATTTTCTAGGTGTCCATGTGCTATGTTTGGGAATTAATAAAAAATTCTATCTCTTTTGCTTTAAATACCCACCAATTATCCCATTACTATTTACTCCAAATGCTTAAAGCAGTAATTTCCTCTAAATTTACCTATAAAGTGCCCTCAAAAAGAATTTTTATGGTTTTATGGAGATCCTCTCCAAATTTTAGACAAAAATTCTCATGGAAATTGATTCCCTCCCTATTCTTTTCAATATAATAACTTTATTTATTATGTTTTTTTATTTCAAAGTGGTTGTGTTCCTTTTCATTCATAACTGTCCCTTAATTTTAAATTGATTTCCTATTAATGTGATTATAACCATTTCACTCATTAATCCCTTTAATGAAATTTTATGTAAACCTATTATTTTTTCAAAGTTATCCCTTGATTTTTCCATACCATACCCTTGTTCCTTGAATACGCATCCTAATTTTCATTACAGGGAATTTCCATAGATGTAAATATCCTTTATTGATTGGGGAATTACATGTATAAAACCCAAATTCATTAATCATGAAGTTGAAATGATGGAATACATTATTATTTTATATGATTAATGTGGAACATGTAAGTTAGACATATGAATGGTGCGCCCTGATAGGACTCTAGTGTGTTTTCTTATATTTTCATCTCATGAGATACCATGTGTGGTGAATGAGTGGTTTGAATAATTTAACTTTTAATAATTTCTTGATGGTTAGATCCAACTTATTGTTAGGATTTCATGTTTTATTTTGTTGCCACGTTCCTATGATATGATGATTTTATGATGTTTTTTCCACATGTCTTGCTTCCATGTGAGTATGTGTGATTGTATACTGTTTGTGTGATAATGATATTTCTATTGACTCGCATGTATTATTTATCATCATACTATTATTTTATTATTCCCTTACTAATATTTAGATCACCCCATACATTGTATATCCCTATGTTATCCTATGCAGTATTAAGAGATTAGGAATCTAGGAGCACATAATAGAGTTTTAAAAAAGGATTTTTAATTTTTATTTTATGTTAATGGATTATGTATCTAATTTCCTAAAGACACTATGCCTCCCAATTTTCTATGATTTTATAATACAGATATTTTTGTAAAAAATCATGTAATAAAATGTATAAAATATATGATATTATATATATATGAACTAATTATGAAAGATATATGTTCGTTTAACCCTTTACACTAAACAAAGAATCAATAATTTTAGATTTCAAACAAGAATAAAATTATTTATGGGACTTATTTTAAGATAATGTAAATGTAATTCTTGATATATATTTGTTAAATACTTATTATTTACACAACCAAGATGGTGATGCCATAACTCGATATCTGATGAGTTGTGTGAACATGATTTATTATCAATTTCCAATGCTTTATTTTCATAATCAAGTAAATAAGAACAATTATTTAAATGTTTTATTATATAACATATTATATTTTTATAAAATTAGATTCTATTATTTTAAAATAGTATATAATTATATCTATACCAAAATTGGACTTGGTTAAAAAAATTGGTTACACTGGTCAAATAATAATAATTCATTAAAATTAGAATCAGTCTCATCAAATAGTTTGAAAGGGTAGTCTCTAATATCCAATCAAATTATACTTGTTCCATTTCAAGCATGAAGATCGACCTAACCTCTAGAAATCTACCAAAATATACTTGGTTCCAATATTTGGATATAAATGTGAGTACCAAATGATGTATCCAATTCCTAATTTTTAGAAATGGATAGATTACATACAATAATGGATACACTTGAAGATTCACCTTTCATCCTCACTGAGGTATAGTTCTTATTCCGATGGAATTTCTTTCCCAAAGAAAAATATATTGTATCCTACTTCTTAGATCCCCCCTGGTCCTCCTCCACTTAGTTGGGGTGGTGAAATGGTGTATTATACTATTATTTAGTCATGGATATTTTCAGTAATATTTTCCTATTATTCACCATAATGAAAAAGGTTTTTCACGATTTATGTCTTTATGTTACCAAAGAATAAATGTAATAATATACAAGATCATATTTTATTTATTTTTTATATTAATATTCATACTAAAATTGGATAATCTCATTGAAAGTGGGGTGAGAACAAGGCCTATTCACAATCCCTTGGGTATCTTAAAACCCATAAATTCTAAATGATGAATGTGTTTTTATACACTAAAATGATGGATATCTTAGCCTATGATATCCCTTGATTAATATGATACCAAATAAATTAGATACATATCATAGATTAAAAAATACATATATCTTAAAGGGAATGGGAATGATTTTATTAACTTATATAATAACATATTATAAGACTTATGATTTGAGTTTCACTGGATATGAGTGCATGGGACAATGCCACATCCTCCATGTAATTTACTTTAGTTATAAAACATTAGATATATTTTTTAGGTCTTTTTACTCTTATCTTTATTGATGCATTTAGTGAATGTTTATCCAATGGGTAATAACATTAATGTTCCATGATTTAGATCATGATACAATCAATACAATTAATTTAATAAAGTGAATTAGGGATGCCCTATAAAAGAAAATAATTTCATTTGATAAAATCTATAGCTTATGCATGAAAGAAAATTAATATTTCACTACCATATCGAATAAACATTGATAACTTAGTGAAGGTTCTAACACAACATTGGTGGTTTAGGGTCCTCTTGATACAATTGAGGATCCAAGGCTAGTTTAATCCCCTCAGAGGTAAGAAATTTTGTTTTCTGATTTAGTGATCCACATCAACTATATTCCATAAAATAATGTAAATAGTGTTCATGAAAATAAAGGTACACACATATTTATGTTCATCATTTATTTTAGGTTTTGAAAATATTAGAGATAGATCATTCATTTTAATGGGTTTATTTCACTATTAAATATCTTTATATGATCACCTAAAACCAATCGGTTGTATTGGGTACTTGTTATTCAATGGATTTAAATTTTTTATCTACTAATTATCAAATAATTAATATATCATATGGTATTATATCCATATGATAAATTTTGATAAATTAAAATTCTTCTATTTTTCTTGCTCATAGAATAGGAAAGTCTTATATCGTAGGGTATGATTTGGGTACATAAGGATCATCACGGTTACCCTTATGTATGAGTTATAATTTTCAACATATAATCATATTATAAGATATAAAAAATTATATAGGGTAAAATATATTAATTTTTAAATTTTTTATCTATTTTTATATGGGTTATAAAATGTTTGTAAGGCCATGTAAAATGGGTTTTTTCGGGACTAAATTAATTATGAAAATTTTATATTTGTATATTATATTTTGAAAGATAAATAAAGAGTTTATTTATTTTATTTTTTCTTTAGAATAATATTATATATAAAATGTTTATAAAATTTTAATAATTTTTATGTTAAATTTATGTGATACATTTATTTTAGTAGAGTGTTATTCCTTACATTACATGATACACACAATAATTTAAGTTTAGTTTTCATCTACCATGACCATTTTATATAGTTAATCTTATTTCCATGATTTGTTTTGGTATATATAGTTTATACGTATGCGATTTTTCAATTATTATGAATTACATCCGCTCTTGAGTTATGTTTCCCTAGGGATAAGGACTTTGGGTAACAGTTACCATTGTCCTGGTGGATTATGCCTTATTTTAGAAAGGTGAGAGTTTCCATTATATCGCTTCAACCTTAATCATATGGATATTGTGAATATTATATAATTATATTAGTTTAGATGAAAAATTATGTGTACCTTATACATAAGATGTATTTGGATATGTGTGATTTTTTTAGCTTCAATATTTGGGTGGGTAACATAGACTATGGGTGGTATAAGGAGTTTCACATTAATATGTTGTAAAAATATTAAATAAATCGATAAAATAAGGATTCCAAAACTAAATTGTTAGAAGCATGTATAAAAATAATAATAGAACATTAGATTATAAAAATATATTATGGTACAATAGTTATGAATTTCATAAACATGTTATGTATATTAAATTGTGGATACTTTTAAATAAAACCATTTAAATAATAATTGTGTTATTTTTTCAAATAGGAACATATCACAACCTTGATCATTCAGTACAAGTGACAATAATGGTTAGGGGCCCATAAATTATATTATGAAATAAAAATAATAAATAAGGTTATCTTAACAATTATGTGACTGGTTCTTAGAATTTTATTTGGGTTACACTTAGTTCAGAAACCCTAATGGTTAGGATTTAAATATAATAGAGTTTAGTGAATTCATATGATGGGTTTGGGTAATTATTCATCACCTCAACTGTTATAAACCGAGGATTTAAAAAAAAAATTAATATAGAATGAAATTAATGAAGCACAAAGACTCAACGTAATGAAACTATTTTTAAGGAGATAGTTATAACATAGTCATTAAAAATAATTTTTCCACTTATATAATTTGAATTTCGAAAAAGAGACATACACAATTACAATTAGTATGATATTTAGAGTCTGATAGGATTGACTAAATTATTGCTAAATAGTAACCATACTCTTAGGAATAGTAACATGACCCTTTTTAAAAGTAATATGACCCTTTTGAATAGTAAATCATCCAAAAGAATTTTAACCTCACCAATGAATTAGTAAATAAAATTTTGGCATCTTATAAGTGATAATATGACCATAGTATAAGTGTTGGTATTTTTGTAAGTCATAAATATTTAATTAACATTTTATGAATAATTAAATAATTTAAATGAAAATTTATTTTCATAAAATGTAATCATAAATTATTATTATATTGTATTATGGTTATAATGTTATTTTACGAGACCTTGATTAATATATCATGGTGTTATAAAATCAGTTATAGTTTTAAAATTGTTATCATTGGAATAAATTTTAATTTTATTTGAAAATTAAATTTATCATATATATAAAATAGTTTTCAAAAAATGGAGTTCATTTTTGAATTCTACACATCAAAAATTGGTTATGGTTAATTATTGGGATTTTTCTAAAATACATGATTTTTTTATGAATAGTGAAATATGGTAATTTACCATTTATATACATTATATGTAAAATACACTATTCCAAACATTATGTCTGAATTAATCACCCTTGGTTCATACTCACATTATCTCTTTACTATTTTAATTCACAAGAACCAACACTAATGCCTGTCTTGAGAAAAATAATAAATTAATGATTAAACTGATGGAAAACCCCTTCTACTCCACTATAAATACCACCCTCACCCTATCTAATCCTCACACCTATAAAACATTGAGAATTAAAAAACCTTCACCCAATCCTCTTCCAAATGATTTTAGCCATATAAAATATCTTTTGATCTCACCAAAAGTCCAAACCAAGTTCCATAAGAGGAACCCGAGTAAAGGGAATTCTTAACCCAATTTCCATTCGTTGGGTTAACCTTCTACTTCATTGATTATATCATTCTAAGATTATTTTTGCAAGTAATTTTTTTGTTTATATTATGTTTTATTCTGTGTATTTACATTTTATTGACATATTCTATTTGTTTTATTAATTTTTACTTTAATTATATGATATTTTCAAGGGACTTTTCCTTTAAAATCCTCTTTTAAACTTCTTTTTTACAAAATTAAAAGGGGTATTTTTATGCATGTTTTATTGGTTTATGATTATGTTATGGTCCATGGAAATTTTTTATGATGAAGGCTAGGACCTATATATCTCTTTAAATCATGGGGTATTTATATGTTGGAGGTCGGGCATATGGTTACTCCAAGTGTAACTATGATGGATACACTAGGAGGTAGACGTGTGGATTACATTGTAAGGTATGTGTGAGAGTTGAAAATCATAAGATAACTGTGAGGGTTACAATATTATGTAATTAATTCCCCAATATACCCTTGTGGTTTTATTTATGTTTTCTATGTTTCCTAAAAATCTCATTTTTCATAAAGTTTATGATAATTTATGGGTGAGAAGTATTTCTTTGGGAAAATGATTTCATATGTTTATAAGTATTCATGAAATAATGGTTTATTTCCTTATTTTCATATCCCTTACTAGGATTTTAATTCTCATGCTACGTTTTTAAATGTTTTCTTAGGATATACGGATGTGTAAGATTCATAAAGAAGTCAAGTTAAATGTTCTGATGATTTGTCAAACATGTCATGTTTTTTTTAATGTTTTATATTTTAAAAGAAATGAATATGGTTTTAGTGGAACCCACTTTGTATTATTCTTGATTGTTATGTATGATTCTTGATTGTTATGTATGAATTATTTCATAACCTTCTAATACTCTAAACCAAAATGATCTTTGGGAATGTAAATAAATGAAATCTAATTGATTTAACTAGATTATGTAATGTTTAAGGTCGGGTCCATATAGTTGCTATCAGAGCATGATTTAGATAACTTTGGGGGTTAGGATGATGGGAATAGAATACCATGATGAATTTTACCTTGTATTTATGTTCAAATAATATATAATTTAAATATTATCTTGTTGATTCAACTAAGATATTTTTTTTTGGAATGGTTTTCCTTAGAATAAATAGAGAAACTGAAGTAGGAAGGTACTGAGATGAAGATATATTTATGAATCGACAACCTGGAATGGTGGGAATTGGTAATGAACAATTTGTGGAAGTAATGGCTCAGTTGAAGGAGGCTATAAATGGTGGTGGAATCCATAAAATAGAACAACTAGAGCTACCACATAGAAACCTAACTGTAGTGGAAACTTTTATGAGGAAACACCCTCCTTCTTTTAGTGGATCTTATGAACAAGTGGTGTAGAAAGGATGGATTAAATCCCTTGAAAATATATTCAATGTAATAGGGTGTTTAGATAATCAAAATTACAGTCTATCCTATTATTGTTTTTAAGGCAATTCTAACCAGTGGTTATCAATGGTCAAAAATATCAGGGATGGTGATGAGTTTGATGACTTGGAATGAGATGTATTTAAAAATAATTTCCTTGATATATATTTTCTCAATATGGTTTGACTTATGATGAAAAATAAATTATTTGAATATAAGAAAAAAGTGGAAGATTATAAAGTTGTGTGTGAAGAAAACATCACCTGACATTCAAGGTATGATTGAAATGTTACTTGGGATCTCGATAGAAAAATCAATCATTTTTACTCAAGATTAAAGCCATGATGCTGAAGGGAATTGGCCTCCCATGAATTCAAAAGTTATGAGAAACTTTAAAAATGTGATGAGAGGTATAAATGGAGTTTTTTGAGGATCACAAGTACATGTAAAATAAGTCCAAGATGTTGTAAGGATGGAAACCTATGGGTAATAATCAATTCATGAAATCTGATGGTATAAAGGTCCAATTTCTAGTTTTTGAAAAGTGTTGTAAAAAGAACCCTGAGTATTGTCTTACCAAAATTGGGAAGTGATTTCAATGTGGTATGTTTATACATACAGCTATATATTTTAATTAAAATTTTGTTAAGATCAATTCTAATAAGAAAACTATATTGTGTTTCAAATGTGGTGAGATGAGTAATTATGGAAATACCTGACCTAAGAAAGAATCAATGATGGGAAGCAGCCAGATTATAAGCATAAATTTTCAATGAGATCCTTTGTGACTATGTCAGCAACTTTTGTTCCATCCAATGAAGTGGTGTTAGTTACTTTTTTGTTTAATCATATTTTAATAATGCATTTTTTGATAAGGGGTCTACACATTTCATTATTCCAGAGAAATATTCTGGTAAATTTGAAATATCACCTCAAGTAATGAGACCAGAATTTATAGTTAAAACACTTGAGGAAATATTAAAGAAAAAAGGAATTATAAGTATATTGCTATTTTTTTCGATGGAAAGAAATTAAATCTAAACCTGTTTTCCCTTTTTAGAATTTTATGTCATTCTAGTTATTGATTAGCCTTATATTTATCATGCTAAGATTGATTGTAGAGTTCAAGATTTTTTTCATAAAGAATTTCATTTTGTATACAAGAATGAAACCATAATATTGATAATGTATCAGGAATATGAGAAATTATTAAAAGGGGGAAATGATAGAAATCTTTATCATATTATTGAAACTAAGGGAACTATTGAGATTAATGATGCGCCACCCGTAAATAAAAACCTTAATGTGTTCCTGAAAAGTTACCTGGTGTAATAAATTATTGGGAAATTTAATTAAAATTGACTTGGTTCCTAATGTTAATCCAATTTGAAGTCTCCCTTATAAAATGGATCATGTAGAACCTTTTGAATTATAAAATTAGTTACAGGAGTTTCTTGATAAAGGCTTCAATATTCCTAGCACATCACCATGGGTTGATCATGTTTTTTTTGTTAAAAATAACGATGGTTCCATGAGACTCTACATTGATTATAGATATTTGACTAAAATTACTATTATGAATAAGTATCATTTTACTCATATCGATTAATTTTATTATCATATCTACACAGCTCGATATTTATCCATGATTGAGTTGAGATCCAGATACCATCAGCTGAAGGTTACGGAGGTTGAAATCCAAAAAACATCTTTTTGTACAAGATATGAAAATTATATGTTTTTTGTTGTGAAATTTTATTTGACAAATACTACTACCATTTTTATAGATCTTTTGAATATAATATTATACGAATATTTGGATAAGATTTTTTGTTGTTTTTATTGATGATATTTTTGTATTTTCAAAAAGTTATGAGGATCATGTAAAAGATTAAAGGATTGTCTTAGAAAATATCAAATAAAATAAGTTATAACAGAAAATTTAGATAATGTGTTTTCTGGTGGAAAAATACTTCTTTTATTTGGAACATTATACATAAAGATAAAATAACTGTTGATCCTCCATAAAAAGTGTGGTTGATGAATGTATAAGACCTACATATTTTAGAGAGATTTGTAGTTTTGTTGGATTAGTATGTTATTACTGACAATTGTTTTTTAAAAATTCACGGTTATCTAGATAGGGAACTATGTTTTCACAAAAGGAGTTAAATTTATTTGGACAGAATAATGTGATTTATGTTTTTAGGAACTGTAGAAGATATTGGTAAATGATCCAATTTTTTCCCTAACTTCCAGAAATGGTAAATTTTTCATATACAAATATTCTTCATTAAAGGGTTTTGGTTGTGTTATGATGTAGAATGATTAGGTAATTACTAATTCTTTAATAAAACTGAAACCTTTGGAGCTAAATAATCACACAAATTATTTGGAATTAGCAGTTATGGTTTTCTCATTGAAAATTGGGAGGCATCATTTTTACAGAGCCAAATATGAAATATATATTGACCATAAAAGTCTATTTTATATGTTCACTCACATGGAATTAAACACGAGGCATAGAAGATGGATTGAATTGATAAAATATTAGGATTATATGATCAATTAACTTCATGGAAAAGAAAACAAAGTGGAATACACCCTTAGTCAAAAACATCATGCATCATTAACCATGTTATGTTTGGAACATGAACCTTTGATTAATGATTTGATGAATTTTGGACTGGAAGTTTTTGGTGTAGGAAATTACTTTTTTTTTAGTTTTCAGTTTAGTCATATCTATTATACATAATTAATAATGTAGAAATTGAAGACAATGATCTATAGAAAAAGGTAGAGTTGGTTAAAATGGGTATATTTTGATAATTTAACAAGGATAAAGACTGTGTTTTGAGATTTAGAAAAAGATTATGTGTTCCTGGTGATTACCATATGATGAATGAATTTTTGTGTGAAACTCATAGTTCTCCATTTTTAGTTCATCTTGGTAGTATTAATATGTATAGAGACCTTCAAAATTATTACTAGTGGGATGAAATGAATAGAGAAATTGCTGACTTTACTGTGAAATGTTTGACATGTAAATAAGTTAATGTAGAGAGAAAACTACCAAAGTGGGTGCTTGAGCCTTTTCCAATACTAGAGTGGAAATGGGTAAATATAGATATGGAGTTCATAGTGGGACTACCAAATACATCATGAGGTATGAATGTGATTCAGTTTATTGTTGATTGACTGACTAAATCCTTGCATTTCATTAATATTCGAGATATTATGTCTTTGGATGGGTTTTCTAGATTGTACCTCAAAGAGATTGTCAAGTTAAATGGAGTTACTCTTTCCATCATATCTGACCATGATCCCAAGTTCAATTATAACCTTAGGAAATTACTTAAGTAGTCATTGGGTACATAATTAAATTTTAGCACTATTTTTCTTCCTTAATCTGATGGACATTCCAAGATAACAATTCAAACACTGGAGGATATTCTTAGAGCTTGTTTAGTGAACTACCAGTGAAGTTAGGATCAGAATCTTTCTTTAGTTGAGTTTTCTTATAATAACAGTTCTTATTCCAGTATACAGATGGATCATTTTGAGGCATTATATGGGAAGAAGGGTTTAACTTCAGAATTTTGGGATGAAGTCTGGGAAAGGAAGTTTATATGACAATAATTAATAGAGTAAGTGGATGAGAAAGTGAAGATGATCCAGCAATACATGAGGAAAACTCAGAGCAGGTAGAATAGTTATGTAAATGTTAGGTTTAAGGACTTTTCTTTCGAGGTAGGTGATAATGTATTTCTTAGAATCTCACTATGGAAAATTGTTATATGTTTTGTTAAGAAAGGAAAGCTAAGTCGATAGTTCATTAGACCTTATAAAATACTAGAGAAAGTTGGACAAGTCACCTATGGAGTAGATTTTCCTCCATGTTTGTCTCAGGTACAATTTTTTTTTCATGTTTTGATGTTGAGAAAGTATTTTCTAAATTCATATCATGTTTTGAGCCCATAAGTATTTTAGTCGGAATAGAACCTTTCTTATGAAGAGAAACCTATTTAGATTTGTGATCAAAGAGAGAATGTATTTCGAAATAATGTAATCCACCATGTTAAGGATTTGTGGAGAAAGCACATGTTTGAAGAAGAAACATGGGAATATGAAAATGCTATGAGGGAAAGGTACTATCACATATTTAATAAATAAATAAATAAATTGTAAGGACAGAATTTCAATAAGGTCGGGAGAATGTGACACCACAAGAATTTAAAAATAAAATTTTAATATATAATAAAAGGCATAAAGAAGTAAGTCTCTATGTAATGATACTTTTTTAGGATATAGTTATAACCTAGTCCTTAAAAATAATTTTTCCACTTCTATGAATTTAAATTTTAAAATGGAAATACAGGGATTTGATTAGTAAGATATTCCGAGTTTGATAGGGTCAAATTAATTTTTTTGTTAATAGTAACTTGACCCTTATGAATAGTAATATGACCCTTATGAATAGTAAATGATTCAAATGGATAGTAACCTCACCCATTAATGTAAAAATAATATTTATACATCTTATAAGTGATCATATGATCATATTTTCTAGGTTTTGATTTTTTTAAGTCATACATATTTGATTAAATTTTTTTGATAAATTTCATAATTTAAATGAAAATGTATTTTCTGAATATGTAAACATAAATTATTATTTTATTGTCTTATTATTGTAATATAACTTTATGATTCCTTGATTAATTTATCAACGTGTTATAAAATCAGTTATAGTTTTGAAAGTGTTATTTTTAAAATAAATTTTTATTTTATTGGAAAATTATATTTCTCATATTTAGAAAATTATATTTAAAAAATGGAGTTTATTTTTGATGTATACACGTCGAAAAAATAGTGAAGGGGAAGTTTTTGGATTTTTCTAAAATACATGAATTTTTGGTGAATATTTAAATATGATAGTTTACCGTATATTTTCATTATATGTTAAATACACTACTTCAAACATCACTGATGATATAAGCACCTTTGGTTCAAAATAACATTATATCTTTACTATTTTAAGTTATAATAACCAACACTATTGTTTGTATTGAAAAAAATAAAAAAAAATTACTAAAATCACGGGGAAAACCCCCTCTCCTCCACTATAAATACCACCCATCACCCCCACTTCTCTTCACACCTCTCAAGCATTGAGGATTTTCCAAATTCATCCCAATAATCTTCCCAAGGATCTTCCCCACTTCCTATACATATTGGTATCACCAAAATTTTAAATACCATGTGCCTTAAAGAGGATCTCAAGGAGAATAGATCAATAGGTAAAAATTATCTTTCATTTCCTTTTAATTTCATTTCAATTATTTATATTTTCTTATACTCTATTTACCTACCATTATCCGTTGGTCTTGAAAAATAATGTATCATATGTATAATTTAATGTTATATTTTTTATGAAAATATTCAATATCATACTTCTTCTCCCCTCCCTCTAATTCTAAAAATAAAAACATTGTTCTTGATGTGTCGATTTGTCAACATCATGGATGATGTGTTTTCCATTTCCATTACTTCCATCAAATATGTTTATAAAAAACATTTAATGGTTAGAAAAGATTTTACAGTGTATTATATGACCTCTTTTATGTTCTGTAATTTACATATATAAATAATATTAAATTATATAATGAAACCAGTTTGGGATTATCAAATAACCTCCAAAATGATCCAAACGAATATCATTAATGTTTTATCTAATGATTCATCATAATATTTAAAAAAATTTCTATGTTATCATTGAGTATTATAGAAATATATTAATATAATTTTATTCTATTTTTGGGGTTTCTCTTCTATTTAGTAAGAAAAGCCAATACGGACCGACAATGGAAACCATGTAAAGTACGCACCCGAAATAATGGAAATAAAAAAATATTAGTAATAAATGGGTGGAATGATGATAAAAAATGAACATATAAGGTGTTATAAATAAGAATATTTTCTTTAAAATAATAATAGAAATGTTTTAACCATTATACATGAGGTTTAAATACGTTTTTATTAAGAGGAACCCGAGGTAAGGGAATTCTTAACCCAATTTCTATTCTTTGGGTTAACCTTCTACTTCATTGGTTATATGGTACTAATATTGTTAGTGTAATTATTTTTTTATATTATGTTGTATTATGTTTATTTACATTTTATAAACCTATTTTTTTCATTATATTAATTCTCACTTTAATAATATGATATTTTTATGGGACTTCACTTTTTAAATCCTCTTTTAAACATCTATTTTTAGAAAATTATAAATGGTTGTTTTCATGAATGTATTTTTTTTAATGATTATGTTATGGTTATTGGGTATTAATTATTATTAAAGTTGAGACATATATCTCTTTCTCCAATGCATTGGGTATGTGTATGTTGGAGGTCGGGCATATGGTTACTCCAAGTGTAACTGCGATGGTTACACCATAAGGTTTTCATGAGGGTTACATTGTAAGGTAACTGTGAGGGTTACAAATCATATGGTAGCCATTAGGGTGTATATATTAATTATTTAATGGCCAATTATTCCTTTACAGATTTATTTATGTTTTTTTTTTATGTAAATCTCATGATTCACAAAGTAATTATAAGATGCTTTAAGGGTGAAAAGTATGTTCTTGTGGAAATGATTTCTAATATTTATAAGTATTAATGGACTAATAGTTTCTTTATTTATTTTAATATACCTTACTAATATCTTTATGCTCATCCCATGTTTTTAATTTTTTTTATAGGTAATAAGGTTGTGTAGGAGAAAGAATTAAGTCAATATAAATGCTATGATGATTTGTAAAAGAAATCATTTTATTTTTTAATGTTTTTTTGTTTTAGAAGAAGTGGATACCATTTTAATTGTACCAAATTTCTATGCTTGTAGGTTTATATGTATGAATAATGTGATTAATTTCAAAAAATATAAACTAAAAAGATATTTGGGAATGTAAAGAAGTGAAATCTAGTTGATTTAACTATATTATGTAATTATTGAGGTTGGTTCCTTATAAAAACTATCCAATATTTATATATGATATGATTGACAATTTTTGTTTATAAAATATAATCATGGTTTATTTACATACTCAATATAATGTTAGTCAAGATAAATTATGGATATTGGCTCACTAAATAGATATTATGTATGGGGAAATCATTTTTAAGGGTATTTTTTCATTAAAATTACTTTATGAAAATATAAAAATCTTCATACTAACCCATAGACATGTATTTATTGTAGATTATGAAGTAATTAATGATAATTTTTTTGAGATATATTAAAGGTATCAACAGTAAAACAATGAAAAAAATGTATATAGGGTTAAACATTTCCTACAATAGGAATAATTCTATGAACTTTAATGGGAATATTATAGAAATAAAAATATCTAACTCTAACAAATGGGTATTAGATGTTAAATTTGAATTACACATTTGAGAGGATAAAAACTGAATCAAAGATACTAATGAATTTATGAATGGAGAAAAGGATATTAATGTTGGATATGGATCAATACATTCAACATTAAAACTATATAATTATGATAGAAGTCTACAAAGTGTATTAGTACTAGAATTGGAGAAATCTTATTACGTTCCTTCTATAAACGGATATTTTATTTCTATATCTTTTTTGGATAATATGGTATTTTAATTCACTATTAAGAACATGTATTATTCTATATATTTCAACGATATATATTAAGGAATTAAAGAATGGGTTAAATTGTTTATACATTCTAGATATGGATAATCCTATTTATAAAATTCATAATAAGAAGATTCAGGTTGATTGTAATCCCATATAAATTTGGCATTATCTCCTTGAACACATAAATAAGTAATACATAAAAATACTCAAAATAAATGGATTTTTGAAACCATTTGTTTATGAATCATTTGATACATGAAATATAAGTTTTATTAGAAAAAATGTACAAAATAGATTTTAGTGGAAAATTTGGAAGGACTAGTTTATTATTAGACTATATACATAGTGATGTGTGTGGTCCAATGAGTAAAAAATAATGTTATGGATTTAGGTACTTTGTTACTTTTAATAATGACTTCAGTTGGTATGTTTATGTATATCTAATGAGACACAAGTGTGAAACTTTTAAATATTTTATGTTTCATAAAAAATTAAATAATCAATTAGGAAGAAGAATCAATATTATTCAAATAGATCTGGGTGTAGAATACATTAGCCAAAATTTCTTTTATCATCTAAGATATAGTGGAATTTTTCCATAATTCACTCCTTTAGAAAAAATATTGTGGAATAGTTTTTCTAAGGGGAGGAATCATGCCCTATTAGACATGGTTTTGTCAATGATGTTCTAGTGTAAACTTCCTATTACATTTTAGAGTTCTGATCTAGATATTTTTACATTTATAATTAACCACATTTTAGATAAATATGTTATAAAGAATCTATTTTTGATATGGATCAAGAAATATCTAGTTATGCATTTTATGAATATTTGGGGTTGTGAAGCATATATATTAAATTTTTATTCTAATAAACTCACTGGTAGAATTTTCAAATTCATATTTTTAGTTAAAACATATAAACCATGGGATATTAATTTTATAATCATATTAAACAATATTTTTTACTGGATCAATGTATTATTTTAATTTATATAGGGTATATAATTTGAGGTGTTACAGGGATAAATGTTAAATATGGAGAATTTAATAACAAAAAAATTGGATGTATTCTTAATCTGTAGGTTAATCTAGTTTCATAAAGGATTTTGGAAGATAATATGATTCAATTTATACAAGAACCATGAAGTTCTAGTTGTACTCACTTGTAACTCAAGAGATATGGATTTATCTAGTAAAAGTATGATGAGGTGATTTTATTAAGAGATAAAATACTAACTATTGGAATTATGCTGAGAGTTATGATTGCGAGAAATGGTTAAAATCCATGGAATCTAAAATGGAATTAATGTACACCAAAAAAGTTTATAATTCAGTGTATGAACCTAAAGTGGTAAGATTTATAGGGTCTAAGAGGGGTTTTACATAAGAAAACTGACTTGGATGGTAGAGTTTCTACCTAAAAATCAGGATTGGTGGAGAGGGGATATAAGTAAATTCATGTCATTGACTATAATGACAAATATTCCCTTGTTGCGGTGATAAAGTCCATTACGATATTTTTTTCCATATTGGCACATTAAGATTATTAGATATATCTCACGGATATCAAAACTACTTTCCATGATGGAAAATTAGTATAGGATGTGTATAAAATAATACATAGAGGTTTTAAGTTACCTATGGTATACAAGTTTCAATGGTCTATTTATGGATTGAATCATGCTTTTAAATGTTAGAATATCCAATTTTAGGATGTAATCAAAGAGAATAGTTTCATCAAGAATGATGATTATTGTTGTGTATATAAGTGTATTACCGGGAGTGTAGCGGTTTTTATGATATTGTATATAGATTAAATACTTCTTATCAGAAATGATATTTAGAAATTACACTTTGTAACTATGTGGTTGAAAAAATGATTCTTTATAAATGAAATGGGTAGTAGTCTATATACTATTTATGATGATCAATAGAGATGGATCAAATAGGATCCATAGACTCAGTCATGACATATAAATTGGTAATATTATAAATTATTTTAGGATGAGGAAATCCAAAAAAGAGGTCTTTATCAGTGTGACATGAAATGAATTTTCATAAGATTCATGATCATTCTATAGAGTTAGAAATGATAGATAAAATTACCTATATATCCACCATATGATTTATCATGCATGAAATATTTTTTATTTTATCTAATATCACCTATTATCGTATCATAACTAATTGATACTAATCCAATCAATGCGAGTTTAATAAGATCTCTATAAAATACATCATGAATTACTTAAGAAGTATTAAGGGTATGTTCTTGGTATTTATGGGAGAAGATAAACTATTTCTAAAGGATTTCACATATGAAGGATTATAATATGATAAATATGAAATAAGATCTTAATAAGGTTTAATTTATTTATTGAATTATGGAGATTTAATCTAGAAGAGTTCCAAAAAAGTTACACCAATGGAATATGAAATATAGTTAGAGTATATCATTGTATCAGATACTGTAAGGGAATATATTTGGATCCGGAAGTTCATTACCAAACATTGAATGGTTCCTAGAATCTATGGTGGAATCAATATTTTCTGCGATAATAATGAATGCATTGTTCTCACCATGGAAACTTGTTTTTAAACAGGGAGTGGAAGTACATGATGATCTTAGAGTGGGTATCATATACATGTATAAGATTTTACTAAGTATCTTGTGATAACATGGATTTATATTCTAGTAGAGAACCAAAACCATAATAGGTTCCTTGGTCATACCCAAGATAACATCTTGGTGTGTGACCACTGTAGGAAACACTATATAAATATATAAAACCAAAATGCAATGACATAATACATAGAAATTGAGAAATTTTCCATGCCTTTTATTATATATTAGAAATATGATGGGAACACTTACATACATTTGGATATCATGTTGGAAAACCATGTTATATAGAACAGACTAATCTAATCCATTTTAAAAACATATAGTGTAGACCATATGTCATGCAGTTTAATTTTATTTGAAACGGAATGTAATGTCATTCATTTTATTTTTTCATTAAAAATACCTTTTTATAGGTAATTTTCATATATTTGGGACATGCATAAAAAATGTAATAGTTTTGAATTAGTGCCAATACCATGGATAAATCCCAACATGAACTAGGGAGGCCTCAAATTCTAAGATGAAACAAAGGAGAAATAGTGATAGAATTTATAGTTTTATAAGTTAAGAGATCTCAGAATACGTTAATATCCTGGGGTGACAGGATTCAAGACCAATGTAGTTCTTGTCTGGTTATTCTATATATATCTGAGTCACTCACAAGACATAATGTAATGATTCCATCCTAGCGCCTTAACTCATGGAATTTTGTTCTTTATAGAAGATGAAATCCTAGATATTGATGGAGATACAAGAACAGATGGTCATAAACATTAATTGATAATGGTTATGATGAAAAAGTGTTTATCATTGAGGGTATTTGAATCAACTGGAAAATTTGGATCATAGAATATGTAAATCATAACATAATAATTTTTAGTCAAGGTGATTGGACGGAATAAGTTAACAATTGGTAATATAGAGAATATTACCACATCATCTAGAAATAAGACATGGGGTTGAGGATGTTCCCCTTAGGATAAAAATATGCATTTGATTGCAAGTTCAAAATATTGTGGCACAGATATCATTACCAAAGAAAGGTTTCCCTATAGAGTTGAATATTTTCATTAAAAATTACAATGAAATGGGGAACCTAGAAGATATTATCAAGATTTTTGGTTGTCATTAAGAGAATATTGACCCATGTATTTGAGTTGGTGATGATTCAAACATCAAAGGTATGAAGTAGTTTCATGGATAAAAGGATATTCAGGGATTGTTCGAGCACCATAATGGCGACACCATAGTCTATTGAACATATTCTTAGGGCGAATGGATATGATATGAGGTGGATTAATTACTTATTCATATTTGGGGGATCAATTTTTTCATGTTAATTGGATTAATTTTCATGAATAAAAATGTACCAATGGAATAATACAACATCATGTGTAGGGGAAATAAAGAACGTCTATAAATTTTACATAGACCAGTAAACCCAATGAGTGCTTCCTTTATTTTTATAGGGATTGGTTTTGGTCCCTAAATACTTTTTGGACATTTTATTTTTCACTCTAATTTTTTTGCAATCTATTAAATGGAATGAAGAGAGTGGATGATCAAAATTTACTATGTCCATGTAACGCCCCGACCCCAGTTACCCAGAGTCAGTGAATTATTACATAACATTGGCATGATCACAAAAGATCAAGTCTCGAAATACGTATAAGTTTAGTAGCCTTGGAACACTAGATACATTTATAAGTATTACATTGCATCATAAAGTACAAAAAACTACAACAACATACTGTCATCATATCCCTTCATACTATCACTGCAGGTCATTCATAAAATACTTCTTCACATCCTGTAAAACATTAAAACATTGAATGGGGTGAGCTCAGATGCCCAGTAAGGATAACAATATAGAAGAAACATTAATAAATAAACATAAAAATTTAAGGTAATGTATAATTGAAACAAAATCCTTTTAAACTTGGACTTCAGCATAATATGAAAAAAAAAATGAAATAATTCCATTTACTTATTCACATGGATATTCTACTAGTTGAATAATCACATGCAATATCAATAAACACTTTCATAATGATGGAATGCATAATTCCAGACTATCATAACAACGTAGCCAAGGCCTCATGCCAAGACTACAAATAATATTTTTTCAAGGCCTCGTACCAAGACACTAGTTTGTCTCATGAGACCTACCAATGCATCGAGGAGCTATAGCGGGATCCACCCATAACTTACTAAGTCCAATTCATTCCTTATATGAAAAGGTTTAAACATATCATAAACCATAACATAATTGTATCACATAATACATGAATAAAGGAAATATAACATTTCCACATTTCAATTACAAGATATCAATACAAAAAATTGATATAATAAAACCATTTTAAATACCAAAATAAGAGAAAAGTAAAACATGGTATTTATTTTTAATTTAAAAAAAGTTATGGCTTGTAGAGGAAGCCGATACTCAAATAATGGTCACGACGGCAGAGAAGTCATTGTCGCCACATAGGTAAGACAAAACATTCCTTTTTCATTTAGTAAAAACGCTTTGTATAAAAATATTCCTTCGGAATAAAAGTAAAATTCAAAGGGTTTTATACACTATATAAAAGAAAGTTGTGTATAAAATAAAATATGCCTCAATGAAAGGAGATTGAGACGAAGTCCCTTACCTCGTGTCCGACTTGACTCGACCGTTATTTAACCACCTGAATAATAAACTAGAGTTAATTTCAAATTTCTTAAGAACCTTTTTCAAGTTTATCATTCCTTTTATATCAATTATTACCATGTTATGAACATTATGTAATTATTTAAGTTAATAACATTCGTTTTGTTGATCTTTGGTACTTGAGTGAAAAATAAACTTCATATAATTACAAGTTGTTCATGTGTTAAAATATTCATTATATACAAAATTATATTCATGATGTAGATATCATATATATCATATATATCTAGTATATATATGCATTTATAATATTACATAACATTTAGAGGTATGAAATGAAATGCACCGTTCATGGAGACGGTAAGCCGTATGTACGCATGAACGCTACTTTCATTTATAATTCATATTTAATGGAATGAGATCATAATTATATAAAGGTGTATTATAATTCCAGTATAATATCATATATAATATCATTTACTCCATCGTTTACATTTCCCACATATGGCATTAACGATTCAGATCACTTTGAGGGGGCGGTAGTCCGCACTTCATAAAATGAAATTATCGTGTTTACCCATAATGGAAATAATAAAGGTATACCATAAATGAAAAATACATAAGCTTAAGGAAAACAAAAACATAATATATATCATACATAAATATAGTGACATCTTAATGGCCACCATGAGAGGTGTTAAAAGAAGATTGAACAATCATCGTTTCGTGAGGCAATAATTCACCACCCCCAGAAACAGTATGTTCTTTAACCATTAGATGAAGGTATGTGTAAGTGAAAATAAAATACTTCTCATAACAAAATACTATTATATTGAAGATACTAGTGTTGTTACAAAATAAATTAATAAAAAGAGTTTAAGGGGTTGGAGAAGCAAAATAAAACAAAAGAACATAAGAGAAGACATTACCTTAAAATCAGCTAACTCTTTTTGAATTGAGCCAAAGGATTCTTTGGAAAGACCTATGACCAAATTTAGGATTCTAGGAGTAAGAGAGGGAATTTTAGAGAGTATTTGGGAAGAGGTTGGCCGAGCCAATTTTCTTTGATGGTGTGAATAAGGTGGTAGAGGTGGGGGCCTTTTATAAAAGGAGAGGAGGGGCACTCTTGGAAAGTCATGAAATGTTACATTATTATGAAATGATTTTCGGATTTTAAAGGTCCCAAAATTATATATTTTTAGGATAAGGTGATAATGGTTCGAAATATACTCATACAATAGGTTTTTGACAAGTGTAAGTCTTAGACTTTACATTATCTTTTCATTTTATTTAAATCGTTAATTAATGAGGTAGTCGCTGCATCATCATGGTGTCATAAAAAATTTAATTTATTTAATGTCTAAAAATTATAAAAAAAATATTATGATGTAGGAAGTATTTTTACCTTTACAATGAATGATTATAGTCGAAACCTTACTTATATAACTCAATGTAATAATTTTTTTAGTAAAACAACACATTCTTGTGACAATTTTATTTTTACTTTAAATAAAAAGTTAATAATGTCATTTTCTTACCAAGTTGCTCCATGGGGTCCCCAAGTTGACCCATGGATTTTCATGGTCGGACATGACTCATAAAATATGGGTAGGACAAGTGTAAAGGTAATTTCATATTATTATAACATTATATTCACCTTAAATTACACTAATTACCTTTAATCGCGATTAATAAAACATAAAAGTTACTATTCACCAAAAAATTATTTTAATCCCATTGAACAACATTTTACTTTTTAATAAAAACCATGTATGTAGGATTTTTGAAAATAAAATCACAGAAGTGGTAAAGTTTCATTTAAACAAAAAATCCATTTTTTAACCACCACTTAGTGGTTTCACTATTCATCAAAAAAATTGAAGTTTTTCAGAAAAATACCAAAAATTCACCCTAAGATATATTTGATATTCTGAATTCAAAAATGATGTATATTTTAAAAAATTAAAAACATATAAGTTGCATTAATTAATTTAATAATTAATTCTCGTTTTCAAAACAAATAGCGTGTTTTTAAGAAACAATATCAATCAAAAGATTGACAATTGTTTATGTCCAATTTCAAAGTGAAATTAATTCTAATGACCACCATTGGATAAAATGGTAAAATTATATTATAATTATACTTTAAAACCACTCAATAGTATAATTTATGACTATAAATTATTTTTATTAAAAAAGTTGTTTTTAAGTATTTTTCACTATTCATCAAATATAGGATGTTCTCAGAAAAATACCAAAAATTCAACATAGGCTAATTTAGATATTATGAATCCAAAAATGAAGTCCATTTTGAAATATAAAATTTTTATAATTTCAAAAAGTGGGTATTACTATTCATAACAGCTACTTTGATTGGTCGCTGTGTGTTAGAATCTCGAACTTGCGTACAATGCAAGCTATTGCATTATTGAAAGAGAAGCGTATCATGGAAGCTTGGGGTGTTAAATTATACACTCCTTCAATAAATTGTGTCCTCGCAAATTGAAATTGTTCTTAGAAAATAAAAGGTTGAAAGTATAAAATATCTTTGTGGAAAACCCACATTGGAAATAAGGTCAATAAAATTTATCCTTAATAAGAGGGAAAGGGAAATGAAAAAGTCACCCCCAAATTATGATCTCGATTAGGAGAATGTTGGTGGAAATTAAAGACAAATAATTGGAGGGAAAATGTAAATATTTGTAGGGAGTGATTGAGGTCATCAATCACAAACAAGTGTAAAATTGAGGGCCTCAAAGTTTTCAATCTATGATGAAAATATCACCAGTTCAACAAAACATAAAGTATTAGGATAACACATTTTTTTAATATCCATTTCCTAAAACTATTGTATTATAATATTCCAAAAATAATCTTCAGAAATGTTTTACCCTTAAACAATACTATCCAAAGTTAAACTTAATCCATTCAAACCTTTATAGTTATCCAAAATACCTCTGTCTAGACTTTCTCTACAAGGACTCTAAATTCCAAAATCAATTCATAAGTTTCCCCCAAAAAAGTGAAGTTTCTCTTATTGTCACATAAAAAAAATATGATTACCTTCATCATATTAAAACCTTAATGAAAACAACAAGTACTGTAGTACAATCTTTATATATATCACATAATTCTTATAACCAGAATATAATCCTTGAGTCCAAAAACACCAATACATTAATTATTCCACTTCAACTATAGTAACAGCATATGATTGACCTTGATCCCTTGGCCTTTTCTGAGGTAAGTTTCCCAGACTCTTAGGATATTCACTTGCATAATGCCCCATTTCCCTACAATTGTAGAATTCAACATTGATAGCCTCTTTCATTCCCTTGCAATCACGAGCCTGGTGACCTTTTTCGCCACATTTATAACAAAATCCCATTATTTTTCGGCAAGTACCAGGTTTATTGTTCCAACAATTATCGAATAATGGAAAATCTTGCTTTCCCTTTTTCCCTTTATCTGTCTCTTTTTCCACCATTCTCTTCTTCTCTTACTTTACATTATTGTCATATGATTTAGAGAATTCCTTTTCTGTCTTGATAGAACACGAGACTATATCTTCATACATTGAGAAAGATTGTGATACTAATGCTCGATGGAAAAAAGGTTTTAACCCATAAAAGAAAGGATCAATATTACTTCTTGGGTTATGTATATAATCTGCTGCAAACCTCGCTTACCTTGTAAAGTTGGCCTCATACTTTGCGACATTCTCATTCTCTTTTTTTCTCAGACTTAGAAAATTTATTTCCATATATGCATGATGGTCACGAGGAAAGTATTTTTCTAAGAAAAACTCTTTGAAATCCCTCCATTCCATATTTGATACATCATCATATTCCTTTGTGATTTGAATCAATGACCACCAATGATCAGCATCTCCAGGGAGGCGGTAAACTGACATGATAACCTTTTCCCTTCCACTACTCCCCAAGGCATGGAATATTTTCTCTAAGGAATTTATCCATTGCTCAGCTACTAATGGATTTGTACTCCTATTGAATGTTGGTGGTTTCTACCTCATGAAGAAATATAACATTGATCCTCAACGTTGCGGATCAGGGTGCTCCATACGAGTACAGTTATTATTCATAACCTAAGTGAGTTGTCCCAGTATGGTGATAAGATGATTAACACTAGTTGTATCACCAGCTCCACTATAATTATCTTGAGTAGGAGGGAAATCCCTACATGGAGTGCATGCTTTGATACAGTTTCCATTCCTTCTACTAGGAACCATTTCTAAACAATGGCATAAACTAGATCAGTTCATGAATCAAAATACATAATTCCATACTTGTAAAACACTTAACATAAATTGAACAGTTTATGGATGTAATCCATAATCGTAAAAATGTTTTCTTTGAGTAACTATATACTCATAAACCCTTCATAATTGTTTGTAAAGAATATGAGAATTATCCTAAGCATATCCCATGGGAGTGTCGTAACCAAGAGTGCAGCAAGGCCTGTTGTCGTGCACCAGTTCCCGTTCGAGTCTAGATCCATGCGGTGTTTTTGGGTTTTACCCCAAGGTACATCTGTGCCAGATACAACTATACCTTCTCATATCCAGACAGAGATTTATTGCACTGAAAACTCACAGAATCTCTATAATTCCAAAATTGTAGGAAGTTATTCTATACCAATCCTAAAAGTCTATCGTAGGGCTATGTGCTCTAATCAGAGTTTTTCTAAATCTAGCTTCCAAGGTTAGTACTAAACTGCCTCTGATACCAACTATAATGCCCCGACCCCAGTTACCCAGAGTCGGTGCATTATTACGTAACATTGGCATGATCAGAAAAGATCAAGTCTCGAAAGACCGATTAGTTTAGTAGCCTTGGAACACTAGATACATTAAAAAGTATTACATTGCATCATAAAGTAAAAAACACTACAACAACATCTTGTCTTTATATCCCCTCATATTATCCCTACAGGTCATTCATAAAATACTTCTTCACATCTTGGAAAAATTAAAACATTGAAAGGGGTGAGCTCAGATGCTCAGTAAGGATAACAATATAGCGTAAACATTCATAAATAAACATAAACATTTAAGGCAATGTATAATTGAAACAAAAGACTTTTAAACTTGAACTTCAGCATAATATGGAAAAAAATGAAATAATGCCATTTTCTTATTCACATGGATATTCTACTAGTCGAATAATCACATGAAATATCAATAACCACTTTCATAATGATGGAATGCATAATGACAGTCTATCATAACCACATAGCCAAGGCCTCGTGTCAAGACTACAAATAAGATTTTGTCAAGGCCTCGTGCCAAGACACTAGTTTGTCTCATGAGACCTACCGATGCATCGAGGATCTATAGAGGGATCCACCCGTCACTTACTAAGTCCAATTCATTCCTTATATGAAAAGGTTTAAACATAACATAAACCATAACATTATTGTATCACATAATACATGCATAAAGGAAACATAACATTTACACATTTCAATCACAAGATATCAATACAACACATTGATATAATAAAACCATTTTCACTAACAAAATATAAGAAAAGTAAAACATGGTATTTATTTTTCATTTTAAAAAAAGTTATGGCTTGTAGAGGAATCCAAAACTCAAATAATGGTCACGGCGGCGGAGAAGTCATTGTCGCCGCATACGTAAGACAAAACATTTCTTTTTCGTTTAGTAAAAACACTTTGTATAATAATATTCCTTTTGAATAAAAGTAAAAGTCAAATGGGTTTATACACCGTATAAAATAAAGTTGTGTATAAAATAAAATATGCCTCAATGAATGGAGATTGAGAGGAAGTCCCTTACCTCATTTCCGACTTGAATCGACCATTCTTTAACCTCCTGAATAATAAACTAGAGATAATTTCTAATTTCTTAATAACATTTTTCAAATTCATCATTCCTTTTATATCACTTATTACCCAGTTATGAACATTATGTAATTATATAAGTTAATAACGGTCGTTTTGTCGATTTTTGGTACTTGAGTCAAAAATAAAATTCATATAATTACAAGTTGTTAATGTGGTAAAATATCCATTATATCTAGAATTATATTCATGATATAGATATCATATATATCATATATATCCAGTATATATATGCATTTATAATATTCCATAACATTTAGAGGTTAGAAATGAAATGCACCGTTCATGGAGACGGTAAGCTGTACGTACGCATGAATGCTACTTTCATTTCTATTTCATATTTAATGGAATGAGATCATAATTATATAAATGTGTATTATAATTCCAGTATAATATCATATATAATATCATTTACTCCATCCTTTACACGTTCCACATATGGAATTAACGATTTAAATCACTTTGTGGGGGCGGTAGTCCGCACTTCCTAAAATGAAATTATCGAGTTTACCCATAATGGAAATCATAAAGGCATTCCATAAATGAAATATAAAGAATCATAAGGAAAACATAAAAATAATATATATCATATATAAATATAGTTACATCTTAATAGCCACCATGAGAGGTGTTAAAAAGTTATTAATGTCATTTTCTTACCCAAGTGGCTTCATGGGGTCCCCATGTTGACCCATGGATTTTCATGGTTGGCCATGACTCATACAATATGGGTAGGACAAGTGTAAAGGTAATTTTATATTATTATAACATTATATTTACATTAAATTACACTAATTACCTTCAATCGCGATTAATAAAACTTAAAAGTTACTATTCACCAAAAAATTATTTTAATCCCATTGAACCACATTTTACTTCCCAATAACAACCATGTATGTCAGATTCTTGAAAATCAAATCACAGAAGTGGTAAAGTTTCATTTAAACGAAAAATCAGTTTTTTAACTACCACATAGTGGTTTCACTATTCATCAAAAATTGATGTTTTTCAGAAAACTACCAAAAATTCACCCTAAGCTATATTTGATATTCAAAAATAAAGAATGATGTCTATTTTACAAAATTCAAAACATATAATTTTCCTTAATTAATTTAATAATTAATTCTTGTTGTCAAAACAAATAGAGTGTTTTTAAGAAACAATATCAATCAAAAGATTGACAAATGTTTATGTCCAATTTCCAAGTGAAATTAATTCTAATGACCACCGTTGGATAAAATGGTAAAATTATATTATAATTATACATTAAATCCACTCAATAGTATAATTTATAACTATAAATTATCTTTATTAAAAAAGTTGTTTTTAAGTATTTTTGACTATTCATCGAAAATTAGATGTTCTCAGAAAAATACCAAGAATTCAACGCAGAAAAATTTTGATATTACGAATCCAAAAATGAAGTCCATTTTAAAATATAAAATTTTTATAATTTAAAAAACTGGGTATTACTATTAATAACCCTACTTTGATTGGTCGCGGTGTGTTAGAATCTCGAACTTGCGTACAATGAAAGCTATTACATTATTGAAAGAGAAGCGTATCATGGAAGCTTGGGGTGTTACAGTCCACCCTTTCTAGTTTTATTGTCTAATGAGACTTCAAATATCTATAATTTTTAGTATAGGGTCATACTATGTAGAATATTGTGGGATATAGTTTAAGGAGATATATCATTGAATAACAAGTGATATATTAGAATGAATCCTAATATAGAAAGGTATGACATCTATAAGAAGACCTGATGATGTTTGGGGTTTGAAATTAAAGGATGATTATGGTTGGGTCTAAGATATATGGATAAGACATCACTATGTACCCTATTACAAAAGGAATTAATCCACATTAAGTTCTTTTAAGAGATTAGTTTTGACTTTTTAGAGAATTTATTTTACCTAAAAACGTTAGAACTAAGTTATTTTATATAACATCCTAGTGTATGACTGATATAGGAAGAATTTAATGAATGATAAGGCCCAAAAAATACTGTAGAAAGGGGATTGAAATTGATGGGATTTGAGAATAAAATATAGATCAATGATCTGAGAATCGCTATCTATCCCATAGTAATGGGAATAAAGACACATGTAGTTCTTGAAAGAGACTTTTTTGCACAAATATTACACATGTGAATAGGGAAAATGGGAAATTTTTCTTATTTGAAGAGGGGAAGAAACATAACCTGAATGATATCTAAATATGAAGCCAACTTGAAAGGATCAGATCCAAATATATTGCCCTGGGAAAACCTAACATAAGATAGTACATGTCTCTCCACCTGGGTAAGATCTGACATAGAGATAGATTTTTTTAGGACCATAGATAGAAAGAACCATGTTTCACTACATACCCAATAAACATAGGAATTACTCCACACATAGTGATTATAAGGTCACTACAAAAATATATCTCATGTATAGGGAAAATGGGAGGCATTTTTCTAATAATGGTGGTTAAAAGAAACCAAACATGAATGAGTAAAATCTTGAGAACCAAGAGTACATCCTATTAGATTAATGGTTGGACTGATAATAGGGATCATGATCATCACTATATATCCTAATATAATAGGAATAAATACATATGTAACACCAATATAATGTTTCCTATAAAAATATAGACCATGTATAAGAGAGAAGCGGAGAAATGTATGGATTATCTAGTTAGAGAAAAGGATTAAAACTGATGAGAACTAGGAGAGGCCCATAAAAAATCATAACCACTCATGAAAATGAAAGGTATAGTTGGGTCTGGGATAAATGCTATAGGAATTACTTCATATAAAAAAATATTGCGAGTCAAGCCACACATAGTTTAATCCGTGGGAAAATTTTATATCATAGGGTAGGTGAAAAATGATGTTATAATTAGAAAATGTATCCATATCCATCAAGTAATAATATAAATGGAACCATAATATATATTATGGTCTTACATGGATGGTATTTTGGGATTGAGATTACATGGAATAGACCTCTCTAGGATGTTTAAGGTCTTGAAGGATGGACCATATGCCATACAGTTAAATGTTATGAGGTGAGAATTATCACTATATACTGTTTATGTTCATACAATAATGACCAATTATATGTATTTTAGAGACATATGGAATGGAATTTATTATCAACTGTTTAATATCATACTACTAGAATGATGTGAATCTAATGTGAAGTTATGAAATGTACTTATGTAAACCCCTTGAATTATTGTCCAACATGATCTTTTCTATATCTATCATAATTAAATAGAAGTATCCGTTAGGTTATACCTTATATAAGGTGTAAAGACCCTACCATTTTAGCTCAAGCATTGGAGGATTCTTCTTTGGTATCATGTGAGTTCTGAAGGCCAGTACCAATTCTCCTTGAACGAATGAGAAGATAAATGCCTTCTTATTTAATGCCCATATAACCCAAATTTAATGGATCATAAGGTTATATAGTATGTTTAACCATTTTTTCATCAAGTTTCTCTAATATTTTTGTCCATATTATAGATTTTTTTATCTTGATAAAGTTTATTTCATTTGGTTATCTATTGTAGGGGTCCTGGAACCATAATTACTAGGACTTTCATTATCCCATAAAAAATAAATATAAGGTCACCTTTATAGTAGTAAGGGTTTTTTTTTCAGTTTCCCCACAAATAATAGATGTAACACACTATAATTTTATGAATTTTTTTTCTAATAAATACATTTCTTTGATAGATTGTGTTACATGTGACAAAAAGTCTAAAAACCACGATATATTGTTAAAATAATATGATTATATGTTATCACCAAGAAATTGGACTGGTGGGTTTGAATAGGACTGAACGAATTATGAAAATTTATGGCTTGGAAATTTATAAAATTTATTCATTTACTTTTATTTAATTATAAATAAAATTAAAAATCATTTGAAACTAAAGGATATGATTTTCTAAAAAACTATTTTTAGTGCACAATATATTTTTATCCTAAAAAATTAAATCTATCACTATTATTGAATTATTTAATTTAAATTTATAGATTATACATTCAATAAAATTTTCTAAACATTCATTTTATAGGCATGATATAAAAATAAATCTGGTTTTATGGTTAAAAAAAATATTTCTCTAAGAAGTGGTTTTTGTCACATTTTGATAACATACATTAAAATTGATTTCCTCCAATTATAGGTATTGAATTTGATAAATTTAATTACATATTTATAATTAGGAGGATAAAATTTGGTATGTATTTCCCTTTTAATTTTCACCAATTTGAATAGTAATCATGGAAAAATCTATCACCTCTATAAAGGGTAAATTAGGTTAATCAAGGTTAAAACTATGTGACACATCCATAATATTTCAACCTACTTATTATAGGATGAATATAATTCTACCCTTATAACCTTACCTGAAAAAATTATATTTAAATTTATAAATTTCCATGAAAATTAAATTTATAACATTTAAAACAATGAAAGTTTCAAAGTGTAACTCTATTAGTTTGAAATATCTTTTATGTATTAACATAAGAAAAAACTAGTGATGAAAATATCAGGATATTTATTTTTATGTTATTTAATTGTTTTCGATGATATAATTTTATTTCTCATTTTAATAATTATACAATGTCCTTAAATTCCTATGCATCACCGATACAATATTTCTTCAAATAACAAAAAAATATAAAAAATGACTCTAAAAATAATTAAAGTAATATAATTTGAGTGGGTTAATGTTTTAAAATAATTTTTTATTTTAATATGATATATTAGAGTTATTTAAAAAAACTAACTAAATTGAATGTTCATCTTTATTTATTTTAAGTCAAATTAAGAGAATAGTTTCAAAATTGATATTAGTGATATTTTATCAAGATAATAATTTATTAAATTACATTAAAATAATATAAATATTAAAATAGGTCATATTAAATTATTTTTATTGATATTGATTTTATTTTAATTTAATCATTTAAGAAATTTCAATTGTGTCTTCTCCTTCCCTTATAAAAGGAAACCCTTTATTTGTATTCTGAACACCACTTTGAGAAATATAGTTCAACCATACCTAGGAAAATTGTATTCTAAAAATACTTATCCTTGTTTTTATGGTGTTTATATCCCTAAAATACCAACCCAATGTTCATTATGAAATGTTCTAAAGGTGGTATCCCAAAAGAGAGGTAGTCGTCTAACCTGATCTCTTTCAATTTATTTCTTCTTATAATTGAAATAAATATACTATATTTATCATAAAATAAAAAATTTAGTATCCTAAGTATAATTTAATGTTATTATGACCATGAAACTACCATATCAACTTTTTTCCATCAAATGGAATGAATTTCTTGAATGTACATTTAGGTTACCATCTCTACATAATGATACAATTAATTATCCATCGCCATATTTCAGGGATTTTTATTATGACTTGTTTAAAGATTAAATATTATATTTATGAAACAATTATGTTCCATTAATGGTAATATCATATATTACTTCTTACCTTCCAAACCGATGGAAAATGAAAATGTCACTTTTGCATACATGTGGACTACCACCTCCACGAAGACATGTGATTCATTTTTCATTTCAATTTTACTTGGATGGTAAGGAATATAGATCTAATAAATATATATTATTCATATTATTCATTAATTATTTTTTAAATATTATTTATTTATTACATTTCATTCATTCCATCCTCCAAAAAATAGCATCCATGCGTATTTATGACCTAAAATCACCATGAATGGTGTAATTCATTTCCCATCTCTAACATTATGGAAAACTAGAAATACTTTTATATAATTAATATATATGATTTAATCACTATTTATGTTATTATTTAATAGAATTATAAATAATTTAAATTCATTATACAGTTGGTTATAATTCTTTTGAAACAAGTGGAAATCTTGGTAAGAGATTTTTGTCTCATATTTATTTCTATGGGACACATGCCTTATACATCAATTGTATCCTTTTTGTTGTATATATACTACCTATGAATATATTTTATAATTATTATTATAAAAATTATAGGTATTTACATATCCATTTAAGGATATTTCTTTCATGGGGATTATGATTCAAATTTTACCAATGCGGTAATCTTTTTATGTCGTAATCATTTCCATTATCTGAATTGTTTGTGATTAAGTTTATGATGATAAAATATTGTTATCTAACTCTTGATAAACTCATTAATTCAATTATAATATGTATATTATTTGAAAATAATTTTTTCCCTTTCAATGTCTTCATCTTAATTACAGAAGAGACTAAAAATATTTTTTTAAGAAAAATCGACTTTATTTCTCTCTTCATCCGAATAACTATTTTCTTAAATATCCATGTTTTATAAAAACATTTTAATTATTTTTTTAATATTATAATATTATTTTATAAAGTTATTTTAACAAATTTAATAAATTTTACAAAATGGTTCAATAATATTCTTTTTATCAATTTTTGAATGAGGTACTTTATGATTTTTTTAAAAAACATTAAGAAATGCATTCTTTTAACTTATATGACATGAACAGAATTTATCACCATTATGAAAACTAAATTATTTGCTTCTCACATTGAAATGTTTGATGTTATTTTTAATATATAATATTTTCTGAAATATTTTGGAAATTTTAATATTTTAAGTGATTTCAAAATGGAGAGGTTATTTTCCACAAGAAATATTCCATGTGATATTTCAAAATAATTTTCCATATAAGATGAAATACTTTGATATTACATAATAATTAAATGGGGTATTATCCAATGATTCCATCATTATTATTTATATGTATTGTTTATGTTTATGATGAAGAGATATTTGTGAAACCGATTCCTTTTCCACAGGTTATGCTATGACGAAATGTATGTGAAAATCATTTCCTTACGTAGTTTATCATATGATGAATATTTTACGAAATCATGGCACAAATATACAAGAATTTAATTATATTAAATGTGGGAAATACATATACCTATAAATAATTGGGTAATTATTAATGTTCTTCAAGCTCAATGGGTATACTATAGGTTATCCCAATCCTGAAAGAGGGTACACGGGAGGTTATCCTAAGCCCAATGTAGGTACATAGTTGGTTAGCCTAAGACTAACACATTTGGAATGTCTTTTTGGGTAGAAATGAAATAAGGTTTTCAACACATACGAGTATGAAACAATCCCATGTCTTATGCCAATATTATTCTCTCATAGCACATGTTATTTTATTTCTTTGTGATTCATGTCTTATGAACTACCATGATTAATGACATGACTCAGTATTATGATCTATGAAATGCATGGAATGAATTTACAAAGTTAAACTCATGTTATATTACCCTCATGATCATGTTATGCTTATGTGATCATAAATATTTCCCTTTAATACCCTTATAAGCATTATATCTCAGAGTTTTTAAGATTCCTTTCCCCAATTTTTGAAGAAATGTACTATGTATAAAATGTACAAGAAGGGTTCATGTTATGAAGAACTAATTTGGAGATGATTGAGATTACTGATAAACTATTGGTTTATGTATCCATTTATCCTAATAAACTAGAATAACACTTTTAGGACATTGATATTCATGTTATGTAAAGAATATTCATCTAAAAATTTGTGATATTTTTGTATGAAGTGTGTGGGTTGTTATAGTTGGTATTAGATTAAGGTTTAGTTAACCTTTGGATGCTAGGATGTAAAAAAATTACTGATATCCCTAGGGATAAGAATAACTATAGGATGAAATCATAATTTTTTGGTAATGGTCATGAATTTCCTATGTTAAACCTAATGTGTCATAGATTTAAAATAAGGTATCACAATTTATACATCTTCTAAATGACGTTTCAAGATCATTTGGATTCCCATTATGATTGATTTTTCTCAAAATTTTCCTTTTGGTTTTAGTTGATGAATGAAACATAAAGAAATCATGTAAATTAGAAATCAACTGGATAATCAAGTGATTTTCTTCCAGAGAAACCAAATTTTATGGGATTTGTAATGAAAAACCTCATTGTTCTGGTCACAAAGTTTTCTTAATCTATGAATCATGCTGAGCTTCCAAATGAGTAAATGTGGGAATAACATTCTATTGATTCCTTCATGAGTCAACATACACCATCTTTTAGCAGGTATACTTAACCCCTTATTATTTAGTAATTGATTAATACCTTCAAAAAGATATTTTCCATTATCCAGTGTTTTGACCATGAAAATAATATTTTGGTTTTTTATTATTTAGAAGGTGAAGTGAATCAATGGTATGATCTTATTAATAAAATGGGGGATAAAGATGATATTGACTCCATGGATTGGGATGAATTTATGATATTATTTCTCAATAAGAAATTTAATTATATTATTTGAAAAAATATATATAAGGTATTAATTTATTTAAAGTATAAAGAATTTGAATCCATCCACAAAAAGGAGTAATATTTTACAAGACATTTGTGGTATTATTTTGGTATTTTCATTCCACTAGAAAGTAGGGTTGATGTATTCTTCTATGGATTAAAACCAAGTACCCATAGATTATTATACATAAGGTTCTGATATGATGAAACCATTCGATGTTCTATCAAGGTTTATATATAGGTTGGAGTTATCCATTAATATCAAGCTTTTTATAAGAAAATATCTATCAAATTTTAAGGAAATTATAAAAACTAACTAGATAAGAAGATGAGACTTACTTTATGATCAATATGTGGAAGAAAACATATATTAAATTATCTTAAAGGGACTAAAAAATGTTTTGAGTGTGGAAATGATGGACATCAAGAGACTGAATACCGATGTAATTGGAAGAAGTTATATAATGAAGTTAATAAATAATAATCTTCAAAAAATACACCCCTAATCTAGTGTTTCAAATGCCAGAAGTATAGGAATTATGAAAATTGGTTCCCAAATCCAATTGTTTATGACAATTATCATCATTAAAAAACACTTAATCCCAAAGATAAGGGGAAATATCATGAAATCACTATTTCTGATGAAGACTTTGATGAAAACATTGTAAAAGGTACACTTATTTTCCACTCTAGAACAAAAAATGTCTTATTTTATTATGGATATACCCACTATTTTATTTATGAGGAAGATTAAAATGGTATTACAGTACCAAATCATTGAATATATGTTTCATTATCCGTGAAAATAACTAATGGTATAATTATCACAACTCAAGTCTTTGATCCCTTAATATTTGAATTTTGGGGGAATGTGCTTATGTTATATCTTTTTTTCCTCTATCTGGTTGATTTAGATATTATTTTTTGCATGAATTGGATTTATTTACATAATCCCCACTTTAATTTCCATGGTAGTCAGCTCAAAATTTATATTCCGAACCTACCTATGATTATCTATCAATGTGATGATAAATATGAACTTCCAAGGGAAATCACATCCCTTGTATGCGTCTTGATTCCTATTAAAAGTTTGTGTTTATCTTATATGGTTGGGTAGAAACTCAACTTAAAATATATTCCTTTTGACTAGTAGTTTGTTTATTTCTTTCTTGAATAATTTCTTGTCCTTCTACAGAATCATAAAGTTGAGATTTTAATTGAACTCATTCATGGTTATACTTCTATATAAAGGAATCCATATAGAATGACCCCGATTGAGGGATAGAAAGAAACTATAGGATAATATTGAAAATGTATTAATTTAGCAAATTATATCAACTTTATGTGAACCTATTAATATTTTTATGAAGATAGATAGATCAACGTGACTCAACATTGATTTTCAGGTAGTTAACAAGATCACTATCAAGAAAAAGTCTCTAATACCCCGTATTGATGACTTGTTTGATTATCTTTGAGGAGATCTATATTAATCTACGATTTACCTTCATTATAAATGTCCATAATTTAGGGTCAATAAGGAGCTTGTAACCAAGAAAAGTTTTTTGATCTAGTAATGGACACTATAAATATATAGTGATTCCTTTTGGCATTTTTAATTCCCCACTATCTTCATGAAATCAATGAAAAGAGTCTTTACATATTACCTTAATCAATTTTAAGTAGTAATTATAGAAAATATTATTCCATATTAAAAGTTTATGAAATACCAGGTAGATCATTTCGGGATTTTAGTGAAGACCATGTGGAAGGAGAAGATGTTTGAAAGATTTAAGAAGTGTAAATTTGGGCTATATAACGTTCCATTTTGGGCCATATATATTCATACTAGGGTATATATATCGATCCATCAAAGACCAAAGCTATTAAAAATTTGATCGACTAAAAATGGTTATTGATATCTATAGTTTCTATGGTCTGGATATACATTATCAATGGTTTGTGGATAAATTTAATTTTCTTTTTAATCCAATCACCATGTTAACTCAAAAGGAAGCCTAGTCCCTTTGGGAATATGAATGTGCAGATGGTTTCAACGAATTCAAGAGAAGGCTAATCATGAAACCTTTGTTTACATTACCCTATAGTGGATAAGGGTTTTTAATCTATAGTAATGCATCGATGAAGAGATTGGGATGTTTCCGCATGAAAAATGATATTGTTATAGCTTATTCCTCATGACAATTGAAGTTTCATGACCAAAATTACCCATCTCATGATTTAGTGTTAGATATTGTAATTTTTTCATTGAAGAAATGGAGTCATTATCTTTTTGGATAAAGGTGTCAAATTTATACTGATCTCAAAAGTTTAAAGTCTATTTTCAGTAAAAAATAACTGAATATACACCACAAACAATGGTCAGAACTGATTAAATATTATGACTGCTCAATACATTACTTCCCTAAGAGAACAAAAAAGGTAGTTGATGCTTTTAGTATAAAGAATCAAGAAATATTATCTATGATTAGGATCATAAAATATCCAATAATTTTAGGTTTGAATAGTATTGGGAAAGAAATATTAAATTAATGGGGAAAATATTGTCTATATTGAATGTGTGTTCAAGCATATATCAATATTAGAATTAAAGAGGTGCATAATGAATATTTTGAGTTGTAGAAGATAGTGAGAAATGTTTCTATGTTCAACCTTGACTGTGATGGAGTGATAATTTTTAGGAAACTTGTTTGTGTCCCCTTTACAATAGTTTTAAAATGGATCTGTTGGATGAATCTCATAGTTCATCATTATCAATTCATCCTGGAAGTAAAAAAATGTATAGGGATTCGAAATAGTAATCTATGTGGGGTTGTATGAAGAAAGATATCATAATGTTTTTATCTAGGTGCTTTTTTTGTCCGATAGTTAAGGCTGAGAGACAAAATTCTGAGGGGATGTTACAACCATTAACCATACCAGAGTGGAAGTGGGAAAACACCGACATGGATTTTGTCATTGGACTACCCAAAATGAATAAATTGGAAAAATATATATAGGTTTTATTTGAAATCTTTAAAAATCAAAAATAGTTAATTTCATGTTGATAATATTTCTATCCAGTTTATATTTCTTGGATATATGTTAAGGAAGTTGCAAGGTTGAATGGATTACCACATTCCATTATATCTGATTGGGATCTGAGGACTACCTCAAAGTTCTGGGGAAGTATTCAAGAGGATTTATATATAGAATTGAGTTTCAGTATGACATATCATCCTAAAACATATGTTAAATCTAGAATAAATATTTAAACTATAGAATACATGTTGAGAGATTTATCTATGATATTCCAAGGTGGTTGGAATCAACACCTTCCTTTGGTTGAATTACCACACAACAATATCCTTCACTCCAATATTAATATTTCAATTTATGAAGAACTATATGATATAATGTTAAAAATTCCAATGTGTTTGAATGATGTTAGGGAAATCAAGATATTGGTACTTGACATAGCTGAGAAAATGATAGGGAAAGTCAGTGACATTTAGCTATATATAAGTTCTCCACATAGTCGAAAAAATATGTATACTGATAATGGTTGACAATATTAAGAGTTTGGAGTCAGTTAAAATGTGTTCCTATTAATACCATAATGGAAAATGGAGATTATATTTTGAAATAAAGGATTGACGAGCCTTAGGTATATCGATCCCTTTTAAATGCTTGATTGCGTCCAGATGGTAGCTTATTGAATGGTGCTCAACTAAATATCTATCAAGTTCATGATGTGTTCTATATATCTCTCCCAAGGAAGAATATAAAAGATTATTAAAATGTAATAAATTTAAAGGTCATATCATTGGATAAATATCTCACTTATGATGAAAAACTAATGGATATTCAAGATCATAGATCGAGAAATCTATGAAACAAGGCCACTCACGGGTTAATGTTTTATAGAGAAACCACCAATTTTAGGAACCTACATATGAAATATAGGATATAATGAAACAAAGATATAATTAATTATTTTTTATCAAATAGATTATTTTCATGTTTGAAATTCATTTTAATGAGGGTAGAATATAAAAACCATTGATTTTAGGAAATATTTCTTTGAGAAAATTTATTTCTTTGATAGCTTGCATTATATGAAAAAAGTCTAAAAAATAAGTAAAAACTATTAGAATATTATTATTAATTTTTATTTCCTAGATATTAGATAGAAAATTATGAATATGAATAACTAAAATTTTAAAATTTATGGATTATAAATTTAAAAATTAACTCACTTGTTATCAATAAATTATAGAAGAAAATAAAACTCATTTGAAAAAGGACATGTTTTTCTAAAAAACTATTTTCAAGCTTGCAATGTATTATTATCCTAAAAAATAAAAAATTTCCATATTAGTTATTTATTTTTAAGATAATGATTTATAATATATTCAATAAAATATTTTAACATCCATATAATATGATTGAGATAAAAATAAAATTACATTTAAAAAAAACTATTTTTCTAAAAAATAGGTTTTGCTTCTTTTTGGCCAATTAAATTAAAATTAATTTATTCCAATTAATGGTATTAAATTTGATAAAATTAATTTAACACTTAGATTAAAGAGGTTATAATTTTCTAAATAGGTTATTTTTTTAGTCAATTTGAATAGTAACTGTGGTAAAATCCATTGCCTTAGTAAAGGGTAAATCAGGTTAATATATGATAAAACTAACTGATAATGGGATAACCATTCATCTTAATTATTATTAGAAAAATTTAAATATACCATTTTCACCTTATGATTGAAAATTATTTTTTAAATACACACTTTTTCATGAAATATTTTTTATAATATATAAAGAAAAGAATGTTACAAAGCTTCCCTCTATTAGATTTAAATATCTTTTATGTATTCACATAGGAAAATAAATATTTATGAAAAAATATTGAAAGTTATTTTAAGATTAATGAAATTATTTTCATGATATAAATTAATTTATAATTTTTATTAAATATAAAATGAACTTAAATGCTTATGCATCATCGAAGAAATATTTATCCAATTAATAAAAAATATAATAAATGATTTTACCGATTTTATAAGTAATATAATTTGAGTGGGTTAATGTGTTAAATAATTTTTTTAGATGAATATTACATATTCGTGTTATGTTAAAGAATTATATTTGAATTTAAACATTTTTATTCCTTTTAAGTCAAATTAAACGAATAATGTCATGTTTGACATCAATAATATTTTATCAAGATAATATTTTATTAAATTAATGAAAAATAATAAAAATAGGAAAGTAGGAGAATGGGGTAATATATGGTCAAAAAATTTAGTCCCTGTATATTTATAGGAAAATTGAATCCATTTTTATTGAGAATGAATTTTTTATAATGTAATCTTTTATGAAATTCCAACCATGTTCTCTCTCTGCCTTATAAAAGGACACCCTTTATTTCTATCTTTAGACAACTTTGAACTATATAACAATAAAATACCATGATAAATTGTCTTATAATCATAATTATCCATTACTTTTAGGTTATTATATCCAAAAACGTCCAACTCTCAACTCTTTAATAATAAATCTGATAAAGTTCTCTCGAAAGAGAGATAGTTGTCTTACCAAAATTATTTCAATTTATTTCTTCCTGTAATTCATATAAATATTTGATATGTATAATCAAATAAAACATTTAGTATCTTAAATATGATATGTTTTTTTATTATTATATTCTACCATTATCTAGGCAATGTATATCAATTGGGAAGTGAAAGTATTACAAATATTTATGTACACCTTACAGTCTCCACGCAGCAACACAGTTTATTTTCCATCACCAGCATTTATAGATTGTTATTATTATGTGTTTAATGTATATAAATGATATTCATGAAATTAATATTTTTATATAATAATATTTTCATATCTACCTTCTTTTCTTCTCGACCTGTGGAATATGATAATTCCTCTCATCCATACGTGTGGACTACCACATCTAGGAAGTAATGTGAATCATTTTTATAATATATTCTAATTGGATATTTAAGAGGATGGATATGATGAATATATATTGTTTATATGAAATAATTATTATTATTTAATTGTTAATTATTATTTACCTTTCTTCCATTCCATCATTCAAAAAATGAAAACAATGTTTATGCATAAGTACGACCTACCATATCTATAAATGGGGTAATTCATTTCTTCCCCATACCACAATTTATGGCTCTAAATATATGAATATATATTATATAATAAGTATTTATGTGATTATTTTATATATTTATAATAAATTTAAATTTATTTCTTATGTGGATAAAAGCATTCAATGTAAGTGGAACTCAAGGTAATGAAATGTTACCTAAGTTTTATTTCTATGGGAAACATTTCTTATACATCACATTTTATTTTATGTGGTCTATATACAAGATATGCATGTCATTTATAAAGATTTTTATAAATTAGATTTACATAGCAATATATGTTTCTTTCTTAAATGGGGCTTATGATTCAAATTTTTCCAAAGTGCTAGTGGTTTTATGTCCTAATCACATGTTTTATTTGGTTTGTTTATAATTATGTTTCTGATGATAACATATAATGGTATACCTCTTAATAAGCTCATGTATTTTTTATACTTTTTGTTTCTCTAAAATACATTTTTTCCTTTCATTTTTCTCACCTTATGTAATTAAGTGACTGAAATTATGTTTTAAGTAATATTGAAATTATGTCTGTCTTCAGTCATAAAACCTTTTTCTTCAATATCCATGTTTTCTAGAAAAATTTTAAAAATTAATTTTAATATTTTACTATGATTGTATAATTTTTTTACCCATGTTTTAATTTCTATGATATTTTTCCAAAGGAATCTTCTTGTTATATTCCTAATTAGGATCTTTATTATATTTCTATAAGGTTGAAGTAATGTTTTCTTTTAACTTATATGAAATGAATGAAATTTATATCCATCATGACTACTCAGTTATTTGAATATTAATTTAAAATTTCTCATGGTTATTTTATAATTAATATTTTCCCATAATATATGGGGAATTTTTATATTTTATATAATTGATTCAAAAATAGAAAGGTTATTTTCCTCATAAAATATTCCATGTGTTCTTTCAAAATAATTTTACATATAAGATTAAATACTTTGATATTAATTATGTATTAATAGGGTTATGATCCAATAATATGATCCTTATTCTTTCTCTATATGTGTTATTTTTATGGTGATAAATTTTTATAAAACCCATTACTTTTGCATGGGTTATGTTATGTTAAAATGTTTATGAAACCCATTTCTTTTGATGGGATATGATATGATGAATATTTTATGATGTTTTGGAACACATATGTATTATTTTAATTATATTATTGGTGGTACCTATATCTCCCTCCAATTAATTGGGTAATGACTAAAGTTATATGAGCTCAAAGGGTACACATGAGGTTATCCCGAACCCCAAAGAGGGCACATAGTATGTTATCCCAAGCTCAAAGAAGGTACACTGGTGGTTATTCCAAGACCAATATATTATGAATTTTTTGGTAGATATTATTGACATAAGGTTTTGTATGCTTATGTGTATTCCATAATTCCATGTATTATTCTAATTTTATTCTCTTGTGGATCATGTTCTTTGATTCCTTTATGATTCAAGGCTTATGAATTACTAAGCATTATTCCATGACTGATGATTATGTTCTATGTTATGATCGTCATTAATTTCAAATGTTAAAATCATGTTCTCATACTATTTATCTCTTCTTATACTTATGTTATCATAGATATATCACTTGTTCACCCTTACGGAGCATTAGAGCTAACCATTTCTTACGATTCCATTTACTAGGTTATGAACAAAGGTATTATATATGATAAGTATTTGAAGGGTTCTAGTTATTATAAACTAATTGTGAGACAATGTAGTTCACTTACGAACAATTTGTTTTTGTATCTAATTTTATGAAGGAACTAGAACTATACGTTTCCGATTTGGATCATTTTTTTATGTAAATAATATCCATCTAAAAATATGTGACATTTACTCATGACAAATATGGGTCTCTATAGTTGGTATTATAGAATGTTTTAGTAAACATTTGGAAACTAGGATAAAAAAACATTAATGATAACCCTAGGGGTAAGTATAAGTATAATATAAAATCATGATGTTTTGGTAATGATCACGAATTTCTTACTTTGAACATAATGTTTCGTAGATTGAAAATAAGGTTTCATGGTTTAGACATCAAGTAAATGCCTTTTTCTGATTATGTGGTTCCCCTCTACGATTAATATTGATCACACTATTATTTTTGCCTTTAGTCGATGGATGAAACCTGGATAAACTTTGTTAATTCTAAATACAATTGAAAACTAAATGAATGTAATCTTCAGAAACCAAACATTTTAGAAGTTTGAATAAAAATTTCATTGCTAATCTCACACGACTTTCTCAAGATACGAATCATGATCATCTTCCAAATGATAAAAGGATGGAAAAAATAATATTGAGTCCTTCATGAGGAAAATCAACCTTATATTTGTGGGGCCACTAATCAAATAATTCTCGATCAATGGTTTAATACCATTGAAAATATTTTTTAAATTCTCTAGTGTCTAGATAATTAAAAATAATTATTATTGGTTTTTGTTCAGAAGGCAGTACCGATCTGTGATGGAATATTATCATGATCCCGAGGGAAGAAGATAATATTGACTACACATAGTGTTATGACTTTAAGAAATTATTTCTCAATAATTAAACTCTTCATATTCTTATAAAAATATAGAAGGAGTTCCTTGAGTGAAAGTAGAAGGATGACAGATCCATTTGAACCTATGAGGAAAATTTTTCAAGAATTGTGAGGTACATTATGGTATCATCATCCACCATGAAATAATGTTTGATCCATTGTTAAATGGAATAAAACCATGTCTATAATATTTATATACCTAATGTACTTTAGTATATATTAATAAATCATTTAGTGTACTATAAAAGTAAAAACTATGTTTTAAGTTACCCATCAATACCATGTTTTTGAAATGAAAAAAATATGGAATTAAAAGTAAATTATTAAAACCATGGAGGGAGGAATATGAGACTTCCTTTATGATCAAATTTTGGTATTAAGTATGAAGTAAATTATCTTTAGGGGATAAAAAACAGTTTTAAATGTGGAAAAGAAGGATATCGAGCTACTGAATACTGAATTGATGGGAAGAAGTTATCTAATGATGCGAATAAAGAGAAATATCTATAGAATCCACCACCAACAATCCATTTTTATGAATCCAGGTTTATTGGAATTATTCTATCTAGTGACTAAATAAAAATTTTAATAATGATAATCATCATAAAAAACTTCTTACGTTGTGAGATAAAGGGGAATCTCATAGGATCACTATTTCTGATGAATGGTGATATGATGACATGGTAAAAGGTAAACTTATCATACACTTATCATCTACTCAAGATCTGAAAATATATTATTTGATTATGGATCTAAACACACCTTTATTTCTGGGGAAGTTAATTAGGGTATTATAGTTCCATCTCAATGATTAGATGTTTCATAATCATTGAAAACCCTTAATGGTACAATTATCAAATATAAAGTCTATGATTCATCTCGAATTGAAGTTTTTGAGAATTTTTTTCCCTATAAGTCCTAATACCTTCCTATGGTTGACTATGATTTTATTTGGTAATGAATTTTATTTCTTTATATAAATCCAGTTCAATTTCCATAGAAGGCAAATCATGTTTGATATTCCAAACCAACCTATTATTCTTTATCAGTGTGATTATAATTATAAACATCCAATTGTGACAAAATACATTTTAGGGGTATTTATTTTGATTAAAATAGATAATTTATCTCACATGTTTTGGGGGTAACTAAAATTCAAAGATATTAATATTGTGAAGTATTTTGTCGATGTCTTTCCAAAATATTATCCTAATCTTCCACTGAATCATGAAGTTTAGTTTTCAATAGAACTCATTACTTACTCTAATATAATTTCAAATACTCCATATAGAATGAACCATATTGAGTTTCTTGAATTAAAAAAGAAACTCATGGAGAATATGAAAAGGGATTTATTCGTTCAAGTGTTTCACCTTTAGCTATACAAATTCATTTTGTGAAGAAGAAGGATTGATCAATGTGACTCTAAATTGATTATTACGATCATTAAAAGATAATTATCAAGAAATATCATCCCCTACAAAATATTATTGACTTGTTTCATCAACTTCATTAGGATAAATATTTTTCAAAGATTGAACATTATTTTGGGTATCATAAAGTGAGCTAAAAGAGAGAGGATCCACAAAATAAATATTTTTAAAGAAGGTATTTACACTTTTAAAATATAGTGATGCCTTTTGGTCTTACTAATTCCCCAACTATATTCATGGATTTATTGAATATATTCTTCAGTGATTACCTAGATTAGTTTGTAATTTTATTATAGAAAACATTCTTCTATAATCAATGATAAAGTAAGTGCATGAGGTGCACTTTAGGATTGAACTAAAGACCACAAGGAAGTATAATTTGTATGAAAATTTTACAAAGAGTAACTTTTTGATACAATATGCTTCCTTTTTGGGTTATATAATCTCAATAAAGGGTATATATTTGGATCCATCAAAGATTCAATCAATTTATTGATGGTTCTTACCAAACTTAGTTACTAAGATAGGTAGTTTCATTGGTTTGGATTGATATTATAAATGGGTTGTGGATAATATTTCATGACTAACCAATGTACTCACCAAGTTTACTTGAAAGGGAGAAAATTTCGCTTAGATAGATGAATGTGAGGAATATTTCAAGGAACCAAAGTGAAGTCTATTCAATACACCTATTAATATATTTTCTTATAGTAAAGAAGGTTTTATAATCTATAGTGATGCATCAATGATGAATTGAGATTTTTCCTCATGAAAAATGATATGGTTATAGCTCATGCCTGATGAATATAAGCGGTTCATGAAAAAAATTACCCAACCCATTACTTGGAATTAGTTTTGGTAATTTTTTCAATAATTATGTAGAGAAATGTTATTTATGGAGATGGTTTTGACATTAATACTATTTTTTGGTTCCTAGTACAATGAAATCATGTAGTGGTGGGTGATATATTAAAATTTATTTTAATAATATTTACCCAAAACTAGGAAGGAGGATCATGCATGTCATATTTTTAATTAATTTATGTAATATCTGTAAAAAATAAATACATGGAGTTAGGGACTTTTTCATTGATGGTTTATGATCATTTAAAAGACCCTTTCAGATTTTTTTTCACTTTTTTGTGAGGATCTATGGAGAGAATCCCAATAAAGATGATCCACTTTTTCTCTAATGATATCTAAGAAACACCACACAATACATGGGTGATAGCATGTTGAATCAAACATATTGAATTGTTCGTTCCAGATTTCACACTCTTCTGTCTTGAAGAAATAATTTTTTCCCTTCTTTATCTTTGAGGGGGGGGGGAAAGAGGATTCAAGAGAAAATTTTTTATGTTTAATAATTATCTATTATCAATTATGGATGTAGTACACAATAGAAAAAATTGTCTATTTATAGAGTAAGGATTTCTGTTAAAAAAATTTAATTAAATTTCATCCATTAAATAGAATTTAAAATCATTAATGAACCCCATGCGAGATAATAATAATATTATAAATATTTTGTGGCATGTGAAACATTTCTAAAATTTATATATTTACCATCTTGTAAATAATTATTTATCACCAGACACAATTTTTTCCATTCTATCTCTTTAGTATTTATCAGAATATTTAATAAATATTTTTATTCATAATTAAATATTTTATTCAAATAATTATTTATAAATATTTACTAAATATTCAATAAATTTAAAAAATATATTTTATTCACATGATGATGAATAAATATTTATTTTACTTATGAAATAAATACAACTTGAATAAAAATTATTCATTGGTCATAAGAATAATATTTATTTCATTAATTAAATTAAAATAGAATTTAATCAAGATCAGCCAAAACACTTAGTTTGTGACCCTCTAGGATTCTTTCTTGCTTGAATTAGGTGGGCTTACCTAAGGTTTAATATTATTGTCTAGAAATGGGTCAACGAACCTAAGAGAAATAAATTAATTTCACATTGATAACAACCACATATGAATGATCACTATATAATATAATACCTTTGTTAAAATATCTCATCAAGTAGGTTTGACATCCATGTAAACAACATATATGTTGGATACACTTTTAATTGTCTGTATAAAATAAACACAACATTACACCACGAATATGGAATTTTAGTGTGATGGTTCCATTATAATAAAATGTATGATATATCAGATTTGATAAAGATAGAAGGTAAAAATCTTTCTTTGACATATCCATTAATGAAATTTCACTCATGGAACCCACAATGTATCCAACTTTTCCATGAACTATTATCATCACAGTTTAAAAAATACATCATGGTATTAAAGTTGTAACATGCATTAATAATAATCTTAATGTCAATGTACCATCACATATTCTCGTATATTGGAATATATGATGAGACCAAAACATGTGGAATTCCTACTAATAAGTATTTTCTCATAATCTCTTATCTTGAAGATTACTATGTGAGAACTTCACGAGAGGAAGCCTCATTTTCTTATGAATAATCCTACCCAATAGTCTATGTACTATGTGTCTCATAATAGTACATTATCTGACCATATAACATTATTTAATAATATCATCATATCATATCAAGGGACTCATCTAGTGTAGAACCTCTTTGACCTTATCAGTGTGACATATACTCTAGTAAATTATTATATTAGGGTCATAAAGAATATTGAACAGTATTTAATAAGATGTTTTATTAGTATTAAATTAATTGAATATACATATAATCATTGTGAAAAATAGCTGAACCTAGAAAACAAACTCTAAAAAACTCCAACTTATACTTGATCCAAATTTCTAGGACCTTCAGTCTACTAGGCCTATCATGACAGTCATGTTTCAAATGAATCAATGCATTATTCAAGCGGTATCCACATTGTCGTCCTTGGAGATACTGCTCACTAAAACATAACCTCTTTGAGAAAAATCCCCCAAGAGATGATAGTTCCAATGTATGTTCTTCATTATCTGATGTGAGCATGGCTCTTTTCTAAGATCCACATCTTTAGTATTATCAAAATAAAGTGTGATAATATCTTTAATTCTAGCTACAATTTCAATTTTTATATATGATGTTGTGCATCCATACTGCTTCCTTAGCTACCTTAGAATCTGCAATATAATTGGACTTTTATATAGAATCTATGACCACAGCCTAGTTTGAGGTCTTATAGCTCAAAACACCTCCATTAAATGTTAAAATGTATCCCTTTTTGACTTCATTTCATCTTTACTAGTTTTGGAAACTGGAATCTTCATATGATCTGATGACTTTACCCATATCCTTTATAAACGAGGAAGATACTCACAGTACACATTAGATAATAAAGGATAATCTTAACTTCTATACAATTAAAGTCACCTAAATCATCTTGATATCTTCTTAACACATATAATGTGTTGGTGGCATCAATCCCAGTACATAATATAACAAACATGACTAACCCATTTGATGATGTGTATAGAATCCCTGGCATTCTATTTCTTCTATCATGTGTCTGAGGAAATATTTTCCTAGAAAGTTGAATTCCATGTGATACTCACCAAAATTCCCTCTTGGATTGTCCCATAATCATTCCCTTTAGTGTCTTTTAAATGTATGTACTTTGACTTAGGCCAAGAAACATATTAGATCTTTCACACTGGATCATGATACCAAGAATATATGTTGTCTCACCCAAGTCCATCATAGAGTATACTTTATTCAAATATTCCTTAATAGACTATAATATTGGTATTTCATTTCTAATGAGTAATATGTCCTCAAAATATACTATTAAGAAAAATATTGCACTCTCACTAAACCATTTATAGACACATGGCTCACATTCGTTATTTATAAAACCAAATTCTATTATAGCCTCATAAAAATTAATTTTTAATGACCTAAATTCATTATTTAATCTATAAATGGATCTTTGCAACATACATACCTTGTTTTAATACATTGGATTCCAAAACCCCTTGGGTTTTTTCATATAGACATCTTCCATAAGGTCCCTATTATGGAAATTCTTTTACATCCATTTTCCAAATATGATAATCACATAAATCCATAATGAAAATTTGAAGTCACCTAGATTTTAGCATTACAACTGGTGAAAAGGTTTCACCATAGTGAATTTTGTGATTATGTTTAAACCCTTTTTCAACTAGTTGTTCTATATAGGTAATAAATTTTCCTTTCATGTATAGTTTCTTATTGAATACCCATTTGCAACCAACTAGCTTTAAATCTACTAAAGGGTCTACCAAACTCCATACTTGGTTTTGGAATATGAAACCCATTTCAAAATTCATGGCCACTTGCAACTTGTCATTTTCTATTCCACTTACTTCTTCTTTGTAGGTTAAAGGATCATTATTATCAACTAATAATGAGTCACCATCCTTGGTGATTATAAAACAATAAAGTTCTTGTTCCCTTACCACTACGATATTCGTACACTATAATTGATTCACTGGAACTCTTTCCTCTTCCAAGGGGATTTGGGTAATTTGTTCCTATTCGATCTTTTGTGTGTGTTGAGCATATATTTCACCAATGTATATCTCTCTCCTAAAATGTCTTTTAAAGATAATATCTTCCTTGAGAAATATGAGACATCATACAACCCCAAATTTGTTTTCCAAATTATTATATAGGTAGCATCCCATTGTTTCTTCTAGATATCATATGCATAGACAATTTTTCCATAGAGTGCAACCTTGATACCTAAAGAGGCCTTAACAAATAATTCCAAACAAAACTCATTTTCGCTTGGCAACACATGTTTCTTTCCATTCCATAATTTTTATGGTATACCATATTTTGATTTAATTGGAACTCAATTTAGTACATATGATACTATTTGTGACACATATCCCCGAAAGGATAATGGAATAATTTCATGACACATTATTGATCTCAGAATTTCCAATAAGTAATGGTTTTTAATTTTTTATACACCATTCCACTAAGGAATATATAGAAGAGTGAGTTGAGATAATATCCCTAAATCCCATAAATAATCAACGAAGTATCAATTAAGATATTATCCACCATGATCTGAGTGAAGTTTCTTAATCTTTATACCGTGCTATTTAACAACATAACTATTATATTACATGAATTTATCAATAGAATCCTACATATACGTCATTATGTAAATATATCCACATCTTACCAAATCACCAGTTAAAGCTATGAAGCATAAGTACCCATCCATTTCCACAATAAGATATAGTCCCCACACAATGGTATTAATTATTCAAGAATCACTTAAGCCCTTTAACCATTCCCACTAAAAGGTTATTTGGAAATTTTTCCATGAAAACATGAATGAAATACACCAATTTGTTTTAGTTGAAAATAATCTATATATCCATATTGATAAAATTTATTCAAGAAATGTTCATTTACATGACTTAGCTTGTGATGCCATAGTTGAGTGCGATATTAGTCATTTGAAGCAACTTCTTTATTGATTACTATAAATTTTTTCATGTAATCCAACACATAAATTAAGTTATTTAACTATGCCATACCATAAAAAATGCTCTCTTTATAAAATAAGAAACATCTATTCATACATTTTAAAGTAAATCAATTATTATCTAGACGGTATATAGAAATAATGTTTTTGGTAACTGAACGTTCATAATAGAACCAATTAAAAAGAAAGATAATTCCAGATGGAAATTTCAGGCAATATTCCTCGATAGCTACAAAAATAAGTTTAGCTACATTGGATACTTATAGATCTACCTCATTTATATAAATCATTATAAATCTATTTTTTTCTATATTTGAATACATATATGATAAAAAGAAGATATATCTAATACCCAATTTATAAGAATATATAAATTAAACTTGATAACAAAATCACCTAAATATTCCCCTTACTTATTTGTATGGGTGTAGTTTTTCTTCTAATGGACCTTATTTCCACTAGAAAAATAGATAACATAATGTTACCTTTCTTTCTCATTGATCTTCTACTTCTTTTATGGGTATGAAGAAGATTTGGGATTAAATCCCTACACATTACCTTTCCATTTTTTCACCATAAGGATGAAAGTCTTTTAACACTTCGTATAACTATATACTTGGAAAAGGAGAGTAAGGAGATCTGATAGATAATTTTTAGTATTTTTCATATTGAAATTCACAAAAAAAAGATTAATAATCTCCAAGGGAGTGATTCTAGAATATGTTAATTCCTATTTCTTTGTATTGTTTAATTCCTAGAACCCCTATGAACTCAATGTAGCCAATGATCTTGACAACATGAGGCCCAATTGGGTAAACCTCTCTAATAAATCTATAAAAGAGATCCTTGTATATATCAAAAAGTTATTTTATATCTATATCCTAGTAAATACCATGGAGGTGCACTAGAATGTTATACACATCCATGTTTTTGTGGGACTTCATTTGTTCACGAGATATCAATTAAAGCATAAAACCATGAACATATACCACATCACTAATATATTTTTCATAGAAATGTAACTCTTCATCACTCACATACTTAGAAATCGGATCATACACTGAGGATTATAGCATGTTAGTTTTTTGTTGACAGTGTGGCAGAACCCAAAGGTCTCTAGACAACTCCTGGAAGTTACTTCAAGTTATGAGGTTGTATTTATTCAATATTGATCACAAGGATAGTGTAAATGACGAGTGTTATATTTTATTCTATAATTAAAATATCATATCATTATAAAACTTTATTGATTACACATTATGCGAGAAATAATAAATAAATAAATAAATTTTATTATACATCACTCTATTTTACCAAGTCCAAATACCCCCACCATTGAACTCCAAATTTTTGTTTCCATAAAATAATAGAGGAAATGATTCCCATTAATTTTCACAATGATCAGAACTTTTTCCATGAAAACCATAAGAATGTAAATAGATAATTGGTCTTGAAAACTATGAACTTACAGCTCCATGATCCATTGAGTGGATTCCCCTATCCTAAAATCCTATATTTTATTTCCTCAGAACATTCCGTAAAATTTTTGTTGAATATAATTCTTACATTAAACACAACACAATTTCAGTTAATTCAACTCAAAACCCTCATGATAACTCCCTAATAAAAATAAGTGTCCATATATTGGAAATGTACTACATAGAGTTCTATAGTTACATTATTAATAAATTATTGGACAGATTGATTTGAATTAATATTATGTTGAGGTATCTTAATCAATTTAATCATAAATTTTAACTTTTTTTTATCCTTTACATGTGTTGTTAATGTTATGTGGATTTTACTTAATTAATTGGAAATGATGGATAAAATATTTACATATAATCAATTTATTTAATTTCTATATATTCATATTAAATCATTCACCTTTGTGATTACGGTATTGAATTCATAAAATAAATAATCCATATAAATAAATAAATAAAGTGAATGACCCAATCATGAGCTTATGTGATAGTTGATTTAATGGAAGGAAATTAAAAAAATATATGACCTAGGGGAATAACTCCATTCAATGTCCATGTCATGAGTAATAGAATTCCACCTGTATATATATGTATCACCAAGTTAGCTCATCATGGTTCCAGCTTGAACCACCTACATACACCTTGGGATTATCTATTAATTAAAATCATTTAGTACTCACAAGTAGGTGAGGTGAACCAAAGGATTGGTTGAAGGGGATTACATAAATATCCTCAGGCATGAATGTCCTATATAAAAATAGCGGGATAGATGACTCATATGCTGTTATTTAATTTAATATTAAATAATTAAAAACAAAAATAATAAACTAAATTTAATAAATTCCAACACATACGTATGTCTTGGTCAAGCTCACAAATGATCATACATGCAACAAATAAAAAAAAGAAAAAAGGTATCACTAATTTATTTATTCATTCCTTATAATTATGATAAACAAGCATTAATTAGTTAATTAACACAATTTAATCTTAATGATCATCCTATATTAATTATAGATACCCAACATTTATTAAATTCATGGAAAATAAATAGTAAAAACAATAATAAAATATTAATTATAAAAAATTAATTCCTAATTTAATATTATTAAAATCAATTATAACATTTTCAAACACACATTGTCTTTCCGATCAATAAAATAAGTTTTAATTTTGTAATTTTTAAATTTAATTTAATTTTAAATTATATAATTAATTGGGCGACTACATGGCATGTCCAGTCAAGCTATAATCCATTTACCTTGGTTTAGGTGTATCTAACCCACACACCTATTGCTTTAGAGTGTTAAGTTGTTCAGACTACATGATGTGTACATACTAGAAACAATCCATGTATCCACCCTTCATGTTCTAGGTTAGCATATTCAACACATAATGTGAAATAATTTCTCAATGTGTAATTAACTTCTCAACACCACATGTACAACGGACATGGGTACATGGCATGTACGCCGAATACATGCCATGTTACATAGTTTTACTGGCCAAATATTTTTCACTTTACGATGGAATATTCATTTTTATTAATAAATTCATAAAAATTAATAAAATGAAACACATAAAGAATATGATAAATATGTAAAATCATGTTAATTCAAATCAAACTAAAGAATAAATAATAAGAAATGAAAACTCAACCATGATTTCATATGGATCAACGATCAAATAAATAATTTCAAATTTAAACATGATCACTATGAAACTACTTATTGGTTCTAGGCATATATGAATCTTACAATGGTGGGTGATATATTAAAATTTATTTTAATAATTGTTTCCCAAAACCATGAGTGAGGATCTTTCACATAAAATTTATAATTAATTTACTTAATATCTGAATAAATAAATACCTAGGCATATGAAATTTCATCATAGGTGATTGTTGATCATCAAAAAATAGAATTTTTTATTTTATTTATTTTACTATGATGATACAAGGATTTAATCCATCTATCATTTATCCACTCATGCAAAAATGATCTTCGAGCCACACCAATCGATCTACAGGTGCTAGCGTGGTGAGTCAAATGGCTCTCACTTTTCAATGTTGAACACCTTTTCTTCAGTCATGAAGAATTATCTCATTCACTTATCACTCTAGAGAGAGTTCGAATGATGATTTGAGAGAGAAGTGTTTGTGTGAAATGATTCCATGATCTCAATTTTGGATGCAATAGACAATATACATAACCATGTATTTATAGAGTTTGGTATTGTTAAAATGTAATTTAATTTCATGATAGCCATTATATAACATTTAACCCATTAATAAATCCCATTCCATATATTAATAATAATATTATTATTTTTTGCTGTGTTTCAACTTGTGGAAATTGATAAATAATATTTATTGTCCTGTAAATAATTATTTATCCCTAGACACAATATTGGTCCATTCGAAATCCGTGGTATTAAATTAATACTTGAATAAATATCTTCATTCATAAGTAATTATTTCATCAACATATCATAAAATAAATAAATATTAAATGTTTAACAAAATAAATATATAAATTTATTCACATATCGATAAATAAATAATTATTTAATTTTTTTGATAAAAAAACATGAATAAAAATTATTACTCAACATGAGAATAATATTTATTACATTAATTATAATCTAATATAATTAAATCTAGATCAGTGAAAAAATATAGTGTGTGACCATATTCGATTATTTCTTTTTAGCATTTGGTTGGCTTACCAAAATCCAATGATTACTATCTAGAAACGGGCCAAGGAACCGAAAAAACATCTTAACGTCTCAAACATAAAAACCACATATGGACACTCACTATATAATATAATCTCTTTGTCGAAATATCACATCAAGAATTTTCTGGGATTAGTGTGGCCAGATTTGGTTTGGAGGACTTTTTGGTTGAATTCTTGTAGCCTATAATGCACACTAGGCAACAACTTATGACCACTATAATAGAGCTGACCGACCGACAATGATAGGGAACTAAAGTATGTCAAATTCTGGATTCAAAAGTACTATGAATCCTTATATTTCTAGCCATTATCCACTAAATAACTTTTGACTTGGGTGTCCACCTTTCATTGTAGTGATGCAGACTTCCTATGCAGGTTGGGGGAAAGTGGATTGTCTTCCTATTTTTGTATCCCATTTTGGTATATAGTTTCTCGGTTTGTGTTAGAAACTCTAAGAAATATCCCTCAAAATTGTGCCCCTGAATCATAGTGTAATTTTTCATCTTTTTGTACATATGGATTATTCCTAAACCATTTAACTCTCTATGTTCTCATTATTTTATTTTTTCCCTTTTACTCTTCCCTATGTTATTTCTTTCTATCATTGTGGCTCCCTATGTTTCTGCATTAACTGATATCAATGGGAGGTTGAGTTTGAATTTCTTAAACTGAAGGATGGATATGGATGATGGAAAGTTTAAGATCAACTACTTCAATAGAAGAAACATCAGCTAGTGGAGGATGCAGATCAAATAGTATATTTACTAGAAGAAAATTCATTTGTTTATACTAGGTTTAAAGCAAACAGACATGGAAAAATTAGAGTGGGAGCTGTTGGAACGACATGTTCTAGGTGTTGTGTTCCTCACATTGTCTAAAAACCAGGTGTTCAACATTAGAGAGGACAAGAAGATGATTGTATTGATGAAAGATATCATGAATATGTAGGAGAATCCTTCTTTTTCAAACAAAGTGCAGCTGATGCAATGATTTATCTACTTGAAAATAGTTTAAGGGAGAATTTTCACATATCAAAATAATGAATTAAACACTATAAAAGCCAGCTGAAATTGGTGGCCACTAATCATGGTGATTTAGAATGTGTATTGGTTTCACTATCTTCATTACTTGATAGTTGGGAATCAACTGTAATATTTGTGGTCAGTTCATTAGGGAATACTATGTTTGTTTTGATGGATGTATGGGACTTGATCCTCAATGAGGAAATATAAAGAAAAGAATCAAGAAGATTCTCTGGTGTTGCTCTAAATTTTTAATGAATAGGAAGATATACATAGTGAGACAATCATATAGGACAATCAAAGTCAAGAAGAAAGATCTTAGACAAGGCAAAATGGGCAGGTTTTACCTGTTGGACTTGTTGGAAGAAAGGTCATGCCAAGAAGGAGTTCCAAGAAAAATGGAAGGGACCTAAAACTAGTGGATAAAACATAACCTTTTAAGGAACTGATGATGTGTTGCTGTTAAGCATAGTTATCCCTATGGAGTCTTGGATTTTAGACTCAGGGGTGTCTTTCCATTCATCAGTGGAGAAGGTTTTTCTGAACAAATTGTTTTCTAGATATTTTGACAAGGTATATCTTACTGGTGATGAACCCTTACAAATTGTGGGGAAGGGTGATGCATATATCAAGACCAAAAGTGGGAGTCTCCAAGTTTTGTAAAATTTGAGATATATCCCTACATTTAGAAGAAATATTATTTATGTCAGATAATTTAATGATGTAGGGTTCAATACCGTGTTCACTAGTGATGCATGTAAGATCACTAATGGATATATGGTCATATCTTGAGGAGAAAATAATGGTACCCTATACCATATGATATAAACATGAATGGAGGTAATTCACACATATGTATAGGGGCCTTCAGCAATACTTTCCATCGGAGGGTCAAAATACCAAGTGACATTCATTGACGAATCAACAAAGAAGGTATGGGTTTAAATTTTGCAGATGTAATATGAGTTGTTTAAGATTTTTTATAAGATGTAGGTCATGGTGGAGAATGGGTAAGGAGTAAATATAGAATGATCGATGTCTGACAATAGTGGAGAGTATGAATATCATGTGTTTAGAAAAATATTTTGTGATAATTAAATTCAGTTGGAGAAGAATCTTACAAGTACACCATAATAGAATGGTGTGGAAGATAGGATGAATAAATCATTTAATGAACATTCCATAAGTATGAGGTTACAGTCAGGGTTACCACAGACCTTATGGGATGATGTAGTGAACATGGCTACATATCTCATTAATAAGAGTCCATCTTTGCCAATGGGATAATGTGTACCTGAGGAGATTTGGTTTGGTAAAGTGGTAAGACTCTCACATTTACGAGGCTTTGGTAGTTTGGCATAGGTTCATGTTAATGCTAATTCAAGGGACATAGTTGATGATAAGTCCAAATGATGTTTCTTTATTGGCTATTTTGCTGAAGAGTTTGATTTTCCCTTTTTTTCTGATCTAAAAAATATGGTCATTTGGAGACAGAATGTGATATTCAACGAAGGTGTCATGTATAAGGATCTCCATGAAGCTAAAGATGAAACTGGGAAAACATAATCAGAGGGAAAACATTAAGTGTAGCTTGAAGGTGTACTTTAGATTGAAAAATCTGAATAGATTAAACCTACCACTCTAGTGGATTTGAGGAGATAAACAAGGGTGAGAAGGCCTATGTAGAGGTATTCAAAATCCTTACATTATCTGTTATGGGATGGCGGTGGAGAACCAGAATTCTTTGAAGGGTCAATGAATTTGAAGGAGTCGAGAAAGTGGGAGTTGTCCATAAAGGAACAAATTTATTCCCTACATGACACCATTACTTGGGAGTCGAAACATCTTCCACAGGGGAAAAAAGAATTGCAAAACATATGGGTGTAACAAGTCAGGGAAGAACATGATGGTAATAGGAGGTTAAAGGTAAGGCTGGTGGTGAAAGGATTCTAATAGAAAGAAGGAGTGTATTTTAATGAAATATTCTCACTAGTAGTAAATCTTACCACCATTCAGGTCTTTCTATGCATTGTGGAGTCAGAAGAATTACATCTTGAGCAGCTTGATGTCCAGACTACTTTCCTTCATAGAGACCTGGAGGAGGACATTTAAATTCAATAGTTAGAGGGTTATGTAGATTCAGGGAGGGAATAACTCGTGTGAAAACTCTAGAAGAGCTTTTATGGTAGAATTAGGAACCAAGGAAGTGGAAAATAATACTGATGCATTCATGAATAAAAATACATAGAATCGATGTAGAATGGATCAATTTTTCTACATCATTGTTTTTGTTGATTAAGATATTATATTTCTTATGTATGTGGATGACATACTCATTGAAAGATTATGTGTGAAGAGTATTGATGAGTTGAAAATGTATTTGGTTGAGGAGTTTGAGATTAAAGATCTTAGAGAAGTTGGCAACATTTAGGGGATGCAGATCAAGAGAGACCGTATAGCTGGAACGTTCGATGTTATCATATGATGATTACATTGGGAAGGTTCAAAGAAAATTTAGTTTGATGAAGGAAAAGAAAGTATTTATTCCCATAGTGGGCCATTTCAAACTATCAATGATGGAATCACCGAAGACAGGAAAAATATTTTTAGTAAATGTCAAAGGTTCATATGCATTAGCTACTAGAAGCCTAATGTATTTGATGATCTGCACTCAAACTCAAATTTATCAGGTAGTGGGAGCTTTAGCAGGTAAGTGGCTAACCCTAGAAAGAAACATTAGGAAGATTTGAAGTGGATACTGCAGTATTTGAAGGGAAGAAAAGAGGTATTTATATGCTTTGGGAATGGAAATTCATTGTAGGGATATGTGGATGCGGACCTTAGAGGAGACATCAACTATAGGAGGAGTACCAAAAGTTATGTATTTACCTATGGAGGAACTACGGTAAATAGGATATAACAATTGTAGAAGGTGGTGTCTTTATCAACCATAATGGTAGAATACATTTATGTAATTAAAGCTGAGAAGGAGATGGTTTACATGAAAAACATCATGGAGGAATTGGAATGTGAATGAGGGAAGAATGTATTTCACATTGACAGTCAGAGTGCTATAAATACAAAAAAGAACCAAGTATTTCATGAAAAGAAAAATCAAATTCTGTGGAATTGTCATTCCGTTATAGGTTTGATACAGGATGGGTTGCTAAAATTATAGAAGATTTTTGGAACCCACAATCTGGTAGACATGTTGACAAATCTGATGGTAATATAGAAGTTGAGGAATTTGTAGGCTTATTTTGGCCTCCACTAATTAATGAATGATGTGAGGCAAAACAAGGGAGGACAAAATTTGAGTAAAAGAGGAAAACAACTTGTATTTGATGAATTGATAACTTGAAATTTAGATTTTTAATTGAAAGAACATGCACTGGTAAGTGAAGAAGACGAAGATCTCATATTATGTAAGTTGTATTTCTTATTTTTATCAATTTAGAGTAGTTTAGTGGATCAATATCTCAGTGGGAGATTGTTGGATTAGTGTGGCCCAATCTAATTTAGATGATTTTTAGACTGAATGTTTGTGGTCCGTACTGAACACAAAGCCGCAACTTCTATTCGTTGGCCACTATAGTAATTTTGACATGGGTGGCATATTTCATTATAGTGATGCAGAATTCTTATTGGGTTGGCGAAACTATGGATTATCTTCCTCCATTTTTAGACCATATCATTCTAGGTATTCTTTTTGTGTGTGTTAGAAACTCTGAGAAATCTCCCTATAAATTATTCTCCTAAATTATAGTGAAATTCTGCCTCTCTGTGGATGTAGGGATTATTCCTAAACCATGTAAATCTCTATGTTCCCATCCTTTTATTATTTTCCCCTTTTACTCTTCAACAAATTTTTTCTTTCTCCAGTTAAGACTCTATGTTTCTTCATTACATGTTTCACATCCATTTCAACAACTTATATTCTTGATATGTCTTTCTTCAATAATCTAAAATAAACACATTGTTACACCATGGTAATGGACTTTTAGGGAGATAGTTTCATTCCAAAAAAAATGTTAGGATATTTTATTATATATATATGGAATGGACCATTCTTTACACAAATTATCCATTAATGAAACTTCACTCATGAAACACCCAACATATCCAACTTCTCTATGAACTATTATCATATGTGTTTATGAAATACATGTTAGTAATCATGTTGTAACATGAATTAATAATAGTCTTAAATTCTAAGGACTATCACACATAGTCCCAAATAGGAATATATGATGATGCAGAAACATGTCGAATTCATACTTGAAGATCCATTCTCAAAAGCTCCCATTTATTGAGATTGCCAAGAGAGAACTTCACAGGAATGAGCTTCATCTTCTGACGAGTACTCGCACCTGATAGTCTATGTACAACGTTTATCATCATTGCATGTTATCCATCCAATGAAAATTATTTAAGAATATCATCATAGCACATAAAGGTTCTCATCATAGAGGAGAACTACTATAACCTTATCAATGTGACGTGTACTCTAGGAAATTATTACAATATAGACATGCATAAAAACTAATAATGTGTAATAAAAAGATTTATTAATATTTAATAAATTTAATATTATCATAATTAATGTGCAAATAGTTTACCTAGGACATGAGATCCAATGATAATAAGAAATTTTTTAAGTATTTATTCACTCAAAAAGAGATTTATATATTCTAAATAAGGTCATTATAGCTGATTAAATATTATTACTTCTCAATACATTACCACCCTAGGAAATAAAATAAGGTGACTGGCTATTTCAGTAAAAAGGATCATGCTAGATTATCTTTGATGAGGATAAAAAAAGATCAAATATAATTAGATTTGAAATAGATATATCGTGAAATATTAAAGGAAGGGGGAAATATTATCTATCTCAAATGGGTGTTCAATGATTTATCCATGTAAGGATTAAGAAGGCACTGATGGAATATGTAGAGCTACAGAAGAAGGTGATAAATTTTCACGAGTTTGACCTTGATTGTGATTGATTAATAAGGTTTAGGAACTATTTTTTGGTACCCTGCATTCTACTTTTCAAGGAGCTGTTCGATAAAGCTCAATGTTCTTCATTATCTATTTTTCATGGAAATACAATGATGTATAGGGATTTGAAAGAGTATTTCTAGTAGAATTGTATGAAGAAATATATTTTAGAGTTTTTATCTCTGTTATTGGTATGTTAGAAAGTTATGGATGAGAGATAAACGTATTAGGGGATGTTACAACAATGACACATACTTGGGTGGAAATGGGAAAACTTCAATGTGGATTTTTCATTGGTCTCCGCAAAACTACTAAGGGGAATAATACCGTATGGGTTGTAGATGATATCCTTCAAATGTCAGTACACATCATTTCCATTATAGAATATTTATAGATCAAATTTACATGATATATATTAAGTAATTGGTATGTTTTCATGGAGTAAAACATTATATTTTATCTGATTAGGATATGAGGTTTACCAAAATGTTCTAGCAAAGTCTTTAGCATGGACTAGATAAAGAATTGAATTTCTGGGTTACTGTAGTGGTACTATAGTAGTACTGTAGCAGGTAATGTTCAGTACTGTAGTAGCAAGAACTATTCACCCGATTTGGGCTTTCGGGCCACTGGTTTGGGCCTACGAGTCTCCAGGGCCTTCGGGTCATCAATGGTCTTCGGGCCTTAGGGACTTTGGGCCAAAAATACCATAGAGAAGCCTAGTTCAAATAGAGAAGGCCCCAAAAGAGGATCAGAGCAAAAAGACTAGAGGTCACCAGATGCAGAGCTACCAGATTGAAAGAATGAGAGGGTATGACAACCGCCATCAGGACCAGGCACCGTGCAGCTTTGTACATGGCAATTCCAACCGATCAACAGTGCAAGGTGGGGAGCTAGGTGATTAACGATGAGGAAGATGGGGGAGGGGAAGTTCTTGTGGGTTGGGCTTATGGGTCATGTATTGGGCAAAGTATGCATCTAGGCCTTCGGGTCATGTATTGGGCATAGTATGCATCTAGGCCTTTGGGTCATGTATTGCGAGTCGTGTTGGGACTTGGGCCTTGGGCCTACGGGTCATGTAGTGTTCTCCTTCATACCTTAAAAGGGGGATTATCTATAATTAAATAAAAATGAAGTCCTTTGGTCCATTTGGGCGTAGTCTTTTCAATAAAACTATTGAAAATCTAGAATACAAGTTGAGATATTTATATATGGAATTCAAAGGAGGTTAAGATCAATACCGTCATTTAGTAAAATTTTCATACAATAATATCTTTCACTCCAACATTCAGATGGATATTTATGTATCCTAATATGTAGATAGTTTAGAAATCTATGTAATAAAATGGATTTGGAGAGAGAAATATATTGGGACCTAACCAAGATAAGGGAATGGAAGATAATGTTAGAGCCATTCCATAGTATATAAGTGCAACTCATTTTCATAAAACACATTATGATTAAAATCGTCAAAAATATTTAGAATTTAGAGTTGGTGAAAATTTTTCCCTATGAATATCACCTAGGAATAGGGTGATGAGATTTAGAAGGAAGGTAAATATGATCCCTAGGTATATCTGTCCCTTAAAAATTCTTATGCATGTTAGGATGATAGCTTATCAATTGGCACTTCCACTAAACCTCTCTCAAGTCCATGATGTGTTCCATATATCTTTCATGAGGATATACATAACTGATCCTTCAAATGTACTAAACATAGATGCCATACCATTAAATAAGGATCTCTATTATGAGAAGAAAACAAAGTATATTTATAATTTTAGAGAGAGAGAGTTCCATGAATCAATACCACTCACCCGATCAAGGTTTTGTGGTAAAACCACCAATTTGAGGATGCTATGTGAGAACTCAATGATATAATGACACATAGATCTCTTCATGTTTTTATCAAGGTGACAATTTTAAAGGGAATATTTAATTTAAGGGGGTAGAATGAATCACCATACAATTTTAGAAACATATTTTTTTGAATAAATTTATTACATAGATTTCTTAGACTACGCGCAATAAGAAGTCTAAAAAACCATGATTTATAATAATAATAATATTTTTATATATTATCACATATCCATTAGATTATTGGGTATGAATATAACTCACTATATTATTAAAATTTATGACTTATACATTTATAAAATTAATACATTTCATATTAATTAATTAGAAATGGAAATAAAAATCATTTTAAAATAAAGGAGATATTTTTTGAAAAAAATTGTTTTTATGCATGAAATGTATTTTTATCCTAATAAGTTAAATTTATAATGATTGGTGAATTATTTTAATTAAATTTTTATATAATATATTCAATAATATAATTTAAACATTCATTTAATCAGAATGATATATAAATAAATCAGATTTTATGCTTTAATACTATATTTTTCAAAAAAGTGGGGTGTGCCGCGTTTTGTGCAGTTACCTAAAAATTAATTTCCTCCACTTATAGGTATTGAATTTGATAAAATTAGTTCATAAATTTTATCTAGTAGGTTTAATTTGTTTAAATATTGTGCATTTATTTTTGTTCAATATGAATAGTGACCATTGTAAAATTTATCACCTCGACGATGGGTAAATCTTATTAATCTATGATAAAAATAAGTGATAAGGCCATAAATTCTAATCTTAAATATTATTGGATGAATTAAATTAGAGCCTTATCACATTTTTATAGAAATAAATATTTTAATGTGAACTTTTACTTGAAAATAAAATTTATAACATTTAAAATAAAGAACGTTAAAAGTAATTTCTTAAATTAGACCCCAATCACATTTTTAACGATGCAATATTTTTCAAATTAAAAAAAATATAATATATGTTCTTAAAAATATTAAAAGTAAATTATTACGAGTAATTTAAGGTTATCCAAAAAAGTTATAGATGAATATGTAAATTTTTTGTTATTCTAAATTTTTATATTCTAATTAAAACTTTTTATTTTTTTCTTTCAAGTCAAATTAAATGAATTGTGTCAAAATTAACAATAATTATATTTTATTAGAAACAAAATTTTATTAAATTAATCTAAATAATAGGAATATTATGATGTAAAATGGTATAATATATGAAAAATATTTCATATTTTATCCATTTATAGGTAATGGGGAACAATTTAATTTGTTGAGAATGACATTATTGTGATTTGTTCTTTTAAAAAGTTCTAAGTGCATCATCTCCCTCTCTTATAAACGACATCCCTTATTTTTATTAGTCACACCACTTTGAGATTTCTAGGTCAACCAAACCTCTAAAATTATCTTATTAACATTATTATCCATTTTTTTGAATATATCACCAAAAGAATAACGGTATGTTACTTAAGAAATGATCTAAATTTGGTCTCTCAAAAGAGAGGTAGTTGTCTTACCCGACCTCTTAATTTATTTCTTCTTGTAATTTCTATAAATATGCAGTATTTATCATAAAATAATATATTAATTATCATAAATATTCTAAAATTTTATTATGATTATTAAATAACCATTTCCACCCACTATCCATCAAATGAGAAGTGAAAGTATCACTCACATGTACATAAGACTTATTGTCTCCACACATCAGTATAATTAATTTTCCATCAACATTTTCATAGATGGTTATTATTATTAGTATAAATTTTAAATATAAAGTTTATGATTTATTTATTCTTCTTTATTGACAATATAATATTACTATATTACCTTCCAAACCTATGGAGAATGATAACGTCACTCGTGCGAACGAGTGATCTACCACATCCACGAAGCACTGTGATTTTTTTCATTTCTATTTCTATTAGAAGGAAAGGATAATGGATTTGATTAATATATATGATTTCTATGATATAATAATGATTCTATGAAGGTGAATTATTATTTATCTTTATTTCTTTCCATCCTTTATAAAATTAAAATAGCAGTCATTTTCACATACGACCTACCATCTCCATGAACGGTGTAATTCATTTTTCTATCTCTACTATTATCAATAAATATAAATATATGTATATAATGAGTATATATGATATCATAATAATTTATGTGATTATTTTATAAAATCATAATAAATCTAAATGTATTAAACAGGTTTTTAGAACACTTTCGAAGCAAGTGGAAGTCAAGGTAAACGATTTTTATCTCACTTATATTCCTGTGGGTCACATGCCTTATATATAAATTTTTTATTTTGTGTGGTTTATATAATAAACTTGAATGTATATTATTATTATTATGAAAATTCTGTTTATTTAAATATCCATCTAAGGTTCATTATTTAATGGGGCATATGATTCAAATGTTACCAAAGTGGTAATGGTTTTATGTCACACTCTCATATTTTATCAGGATTGTTTATAATAAAGTTTATGATGGGGAAATATTATGATATAACTATAAATAAACTCGTGAATCTTCTTATCATATTTTTATTTCATTAAATTTCCAGTTTTCTGTTAATTTGGTCTATATTAATTACACAATAGATTAAAAATATGTTATTAAGAAAAACTGACTGTATATATCTCCTAGGCCGAAAAATCTTTTTATTCCATATCAATATTTTCTAAAAATATTAAAAATATGTTTTTCAAAATTAATCTATTATTTTTAGAGAAAATTTTACCCATTTTTTAATTCTATAAATTTTTTTGAAAGTAATCTACTTGTCATTTTTTGAATGAGGTACTCTATGATTTTTTTACAAAAGTCTTATGGAATATCTTATTTTAACATATTTAGAATGAAGATTATTTAAAACTATCATGATGAATAAATAATATGAATATTACTTTAAATTTTTAAATTTCAATTTTAAATGAAAAAATTTTTCATAATATTTTGGAAATTTTTAGAGTTAAAATAAGTTAATTCACAATTAAACAGTTATTTTCGTCAAGAAATGTTTCAAGTAATATTTTAGAATTATATTTCATCTAAGATGACATACTTTGATACTAATTAATCCTTAATGGGGTTATGATATAATTATATCATCTATATGGTTTCTTTTTATGTTTATTTTTATTATGATAACATTTTTCTGAAACCCATTACTTTTCCATGATTCAGTATATGATGAAATTCTTGTGAAACACATTAACTTTCATGGGTTCTAATATAATAAATATTTTATAATATTTGGGAATAAATATCCATGATTATCAATATATTATGGGTGGAACCTATATTTACCTCCAACTAATTGGGTAATGATTAATGTTCTGCAATCTCAAAGGGCACACGAGAGTTTATCCCAATCCCAAAAGAGGGTGCATGGGAGGTTATTCCATTCCTAGATACGGTACATGGGTGGTCATCCAAAGAATAAAAAAGTTTGAATGTATTAATGGGTATCCTTGAAATAAGGTTTTACATACTATTGTGTTTTCTGAAATTCCACATATTTTACTAATTTAATTATTTCATGGCTTATGTTCCTTAATTACTTAATGATTCATGTCTTATGAATTGTCATGATTTATTCCATGACTCATGATTATGATCAACGATATACAAGGAATTAATTTGAAATGTCAAATTCATATTATCATACCCTTATTCTTATTTTATTCTTATGTGATCAAATATATATATATATATATATATATATATATATATATCCCTTCATTACCCTTAACAAGAATTAGATCTAAACCTTTCTTATGTTTCCTTTTCCAAGGATATGAAGAAGGTTATTATATATGATATGTCTAAGAAGGGGGAGTTCTTCAGAAACGTCCTCGGAGTGGCAGCACATCACCTTCCTTGCGGCGCTAGGGTTTCAACCTCAGGTTTCCCCCCTCCTCTCCTCTACTGCTCCAGCATCCATGTGGTTTGGTGTCACCACCCCTCTTCCCTGCGTGACACTGTGTGAGGCTTTCGGTGCTCTCAGCTCGGTGTCAGCTCCCCTTGTCTCAGTGTAAGAGATTTTTGGTGTTTCCAGCTTTGTCTGTCCATGAGAGGCTCCTTGAGCGTCTTTGAGGCCAAAGGATTCAACATGGTGGGAGATGGCTTCGGATATGGTGGTCGAAGGTGTCTCAACTAGCATAGAATTATCGGTTTCATATCTGGGTTTGATGTCGGTGGGTGAAGGTGTTCTGATCTATTCAGGTATAGCTTGGCGTCGGCCCCGGAGTGATGCGGAGGGGAGGGGGACTTCTTGGTTCTCGCTTCCAGTGGTCCTGTGCTCTTCCTGCGGTTCTTAATCCGGTGATTTTCAACTCTTTGTTTATTTCTTTTACATTGTGGTTGTGTTGATGTGTGATGGATGGATCGTTCCTTTCCGCATGTTTTATCTCCCATATTTTGTGGTTTTCTTGCACTGGATTCCGATGAGGGTGTGCCTGGGGTCCCATTTTGAGTGGTTCCATGCCCAAAGAGGCATTTATTTTTTAGAGCGGCCCAGATCCCTTCATCGGTGACAGCCTTTTGATGTGACTCTGAGACATCCAGTCCTAGGTGATGATGGCATGGCGCTGCATTTTGTGGTTCATCTTCTGATTGCATTGGCAACTGCAGTGGTGGGTAGAGGTTTGGGAAGCATGGTAAGGTCTGTCCTGGTTTTTGTCTTGGTTGAGGATGGCTCATGAAGTGTTTTGTGTTGATGATGTTATTTTCAATCATGTTATCTCATTGTGGCCCTATGGTTCATGGATTAAGGAATGATGCTGGGTAGGGGCTCTTCCGTGTAGGGTTGAATGTGTTGTTTTTTCTTTAGCTCTTGTACCATGGTTTTTTTGGTTGTTTTAAGTCATTTATGTCATGTTGGGTTCCCCTTCATCCCTTAAAATGGGTTTTATGCTTTAATAAACAATTAATTTTCAGTCTAAGAAGGGTTCTAGTTACAAAGAACTATGTCATAGATCATATAGCTCACTTATGAACCGGTTTCTTATGTATCAAAATTTTAAAATGCACTATACTTATTAAAATTTGGAGTGTATATTTAAGTTATTTAATGATTATTTATTTAATAAGATGTGATATTAATGTATGAATGGTATGGGTCACTATAATACAAGACCTGATCAGGCTAAGACTTGTTGTCATTTTCCACTATCTTATAAAGGATACTAGATAATATTTTGTTAATGGAATAAATCAAGACATCTATCACTACATTATGGTGGAGGGATGATTTTTACATGACATCTTATTCTGAATATAGTGTTTCCAAGTTGGAATGACTAAAATTGGTGTAATGTTTCATTAATAGTTTGTAAGGGAAATCAAATCCATTGATGATTTTAGAATTTAGGAAATCGATAATATGATTCATTTAAAAATACACGAGGGATAAAAAATTAGTCATTTTGGGAAGAAGAAATTATATTAATAGGTTTATGGTAGGTTTGGAAGAAAAATATTAATAAAAAATGATAACGATTAAGTAATACTAACTTTTGGACATTGAAATTTATCTTGAAAGTCTCATTCGAAAAGAAGGTCATAAGGAAAATTATATTTACCTAGGGATTTATGTCATGAAAGGGACTTCTTGTATTGGAAAAATATATATGGGTTAAATGAAATTTCTAAAGTAATGTGTAACTTTTATAGGGTATAAGTGATCTCTATTTATAAGTGAATAAAATGTAACTTTTGTAAACACATTTTATTTTTCAATAATGTAATGAAACTATTTAAGTGTCAATGGTTCCAAAATTGAAAAATAATGGATTTTGGGGTTTGTTAATGTTGATAAATCCTCCACCTCCCATTTACACACATTTGTAATCATGATTTTCGAATAGTGTTTTTTTCACTATTATTTGTTCTTAATATTATTTATTATTGATTACCAATTAAATAAATGTTGGTATATTTAAATATAAATTTAAAAATTATATTTGGTCCATTATTGATATGTAATTAATTTATTCGATGATATCAAATTTCATAATGTAATGAAAAAAATTCTTTAAAACTAATAGTTTCACCAATATCAGGACAATTAACATTAATATTAGAAATAATATTTTTATGCCTAAAAATGAATGTGATATTATAAAATAATATGAAAATCTAGATCTATAATATTAAATCCAATCTTTTAGTTTAAATTTTTAATAGTGATGAAAACTAATTTTTAATATAAGGGAATCGAAATAGTTTTTAGTGTAAAATATCACATAAGATTCTAAAACACTGAACATGGGTTTTATAAATTCAACATAGTGTTTTCAAAAGATTTATTTTAATTATATATATATATATTTTAAAAAGGTTTCAATTACTTTTAGATCAATATTTTATTATGAAAATGTTATAAATGTGATGATATTAGAAAAATCAATATTTTTTAAGTATTCACTTAAAAATCAATTATTTTAGAAAAATATAAAAAATTCATCCTAATTTAATATTAACATGATTAATCCAGAAATGAATTCAATTCTTCAAATACATTTTCTTAAATTTATAAATTTATCTTAAAAATTAAAAACAATATGTAAATAAAAACTAATTTTATTAAAAAAATGACATTTTTAAACTAATGTGTTTTTAATATTATTTTATTAAAATTTATAAATAATTTAATGGTAACATATTAGTTCAAAAATATAAATATCACCTATTATAGTATACTTTTAATTATGATATATATAATTAATTGAGTTAAGCTACAATATGTTTTTTGAAAGTTTCTTTGAAATGAATTAATACTAATATGTAATTATTTGAATTGATTACTATATTTTTATCTGCAAATGATTATATTGTTCATGTAATTTTAATATATCATGGTTGTTTAGTTAGGTGTTGTGTTATTTTGGAATTTCATGTCACACAATCTATCAAATAAAGTGTTAATTTAAAGGATCTAAAATAACTAGTTGTTTCATTATTCTCCATTAGATAAATCACATACTCACAATTTTAATTATTACTCTTAGATGAATATAGCTGATTTAATTATTAATATATTTTAATTTTATATATAACTTCTAATATTAAATCTACCTTACTCTCTTAGGCTATATTAAGTTACTTATCTCTCCTCAAACAACATTAATCTTCCATAAAATCATATAATCAAGTAGGTATATTCCCTAATCATACGTTCTCTTAAATATTCATTTCCCAAAACCATCTAAATCTCTAAGACAGTAAACCACAATTAAATTATATATTCCTCAAAAAATCATCACTATCATTAACCCTTAAATGTATTAGGCTATAGTTCATAAATTCAAACACTTTTCAATATATATCATAGTTCAAAAAATGAGATATACTTCACCTAAATTATGATGGATCACTTTTTCATTAAATCAGTATTCAATTACAAGTTTATCAATACCATATAAATTAATTTTGTCAAAATCAATCCACCATTTATTACATCATCATCAATCATATATTAAACATAATATTTATCCATACCTCATATTGTGTTCCATAATAGTTATCCCAAAAAAATATAACCTTATCACATTTTAATGTTATTGAAATCATTTAATACATTTTCAAAACATTAAAATCATAACTACTAAAAAAATAATTATATTTTTAAAATAATTCTCATAAATTTTATATTATACTATATTATCATTGATAAATATACCAAGATAATTAGAATCACTAAGAGTTATAAGATTTAATTTATATTAATAAACCGACCTCACAACCTTCATAAAGACTAAAAAACATACATTTTCCATTATAATAAGAATATACTAAGATTATTGATAGTTTAAGTATTCTACCATATTCAGTTATAAGACATAGTGGTTTCCAGATACATAGCTTTCTCATTAATATTTCCAGGATCTAATTTTAAGTCAATACTAAAACAATAATTGTTATGATTATATCAAAAATGATAATGTAAAAAACATTAATATCAATATTTCTTATCCCATGAAACAATTTTTTTAGTATATGGTTCTTTCATTTCAACATATGACTCTCTTTATTCAATCCTTGCTTATCCACGGTCAAATTCATGTTAGGTTATCTATCCTAATTAGTTAACATCAAATTCAAATCATTTATAATGCTTCATTAAAGTGAATATGTATTAGATACAGGTTTGTAGTTGGGATACTTTTTCATACATTAGGTGATGACCGAGTTAATACCTAACATGCCCTTTTTTAGGGTCATTACCCATATGAACATCTATTCCTGACTGTCTATCGTTCTTTAGTATCCATACCACGATATAATTACTAGGAAAAATACATAGTAACAAATATAGATATATTTGAATATTTTAACCTACACATAGAGTTATCCCTTATACATTCAAAATCTCTCTTATGCTAATCACAAAAAACCAATAATACATCAATTGACTTATATGGTTTTTTATACCTTTGATATTATTATCAACATTAACATATCAACCTTTGATGAAATTTATAACTCTAAAATTATCCTCAACTACTGTACATTTTTTCCACATCATGGTCAATGAATTATTCAAGAATAAGCCTTCTATTTTCCCCATAACTCTCCTAAAAATATAATTCTCTTGAAACATATTTCATATGTTTTTCTTTATAATATGGGGAAATTGAAAAAAGGTGTGATGTTAGATGCTCAATAAAGGTATACATGAACAATAAAAATAAAATTTATTAAGTGAGTATGAGAATATACGCGTAAAAAGGATACACAGGAATGCTCCACCCGTAAAAGCATAGGTCATTAATCATGGAATGTGGAATGTGATAACATAAAAGATCAAAATATCTTAGAAAAGTGGAATAAATAGGGAATTTTACATATCATAATAAAAGGAATCTTATAAAGGAAAAAAATCAAGAAAATAACATTGCGATATGGAAAAACATAATAAAATTAAAACCTTTTTGAGAAAACTCATTATTCACTTGCCTTTCTGAACAATATCCTTATGTCTATTTTTAAAAATGTGAGAAAACACATTGTTCCCATAATTTTTTGAACAAACTCATTATGTGTATGCCTAAATATCTGATGAGATAAAAACTAAAACTAGTACATTATAGAGAGATATATGACCTCATCCATCATTATTCTTACATAAGTATTCCATATAAAATAAATCATAATCATATCATACAAAACCCATGGAAATAAAATGGGTTTCATATCCATATCAAATGGACTCATGTATGTAAAAAATTCATAAATCCATCAATAATAATTTCATGTTATAAACATGGAAAATACATTGTTATCAAAATACATTCATCAATACTCTAGGTAAATACCATTCAACCTATATAATATAGAATATTTTATTTACACTATATAGATAAGTGGTATATTGTTATGTCAATAACTTCCCAAATCAATTTATTTATGTAATCTTGTAGAATTACCTTCATTAAAAGGAATTAAAAATAGGGTTTTCAAATTGTAAAAACACTAAAATACGAATTATAGTTATACACTAAAGATGAATAGGAATGAAAAAGGTAGTGATTCATTGTTTCTATTATATGAATTAAACATTTATCATTTGTGGAAACACAGGTAAATAATCAACTGGTCGATGAAGAGTTATTTTAGAAGAATAGTTTAATTTTACTTTATAAAGAATGATGAAAATGTACCTTTTCCATAAAACCCCATTTAAATAAAAATCATAAAATAATATAAAAAAATTCCTTTTTAAAACCATGAATCATGGGAAATATACTTTTATAATATTGTGAAATTTATTCATCTGAAACCATTTTAAAAATAATTCTATTTTCTTATTTTTAAAAAGAAAGTCTAAGTAGAAAAGTCACCCGTTTCTTTTGTAAAGTTATTCGCAAAAAGTATAAAAAGAAAACTTTTGAAATATATTAAAATAATAATTTTTATAAAACCTTCAATAATGTATTGTAGAAAAATTCATAAAGGGTTAATTGGGAATTTGTGGGTGGGAAGATAAAAAATATTATTTTGAAAGGATAAAAAAAATCTCGAATATTTTAAAAAACATTGTTGACAAGGCAAATTATAAAAGGTTTTTATATTTTACTTCTGAAAATTGGAAAATATAATTATGATGTTCATTGAAATTAATACACATTAGAGTTCAAAAAAAGATTGAAGAACATTGGTGTGAAAGAAAAATATGGGCATGAAAGAAAATAGATATATGAAAGAATGGGATTTAAACTTTCCAATGTCCAACATTTATTTGGTAAGGTATTTCATCAAGGAAGAAGATATGAATGAAAAGATGTAACTTACCTTAAAATGACAATAGTGAATGGATTATCTTATGATTTAAAACACTGAGATAGAGATTGAAATTGAAGTTATAATACCATTAATGAAGGATATTTCATAGTGTAACGGATCAAATAGACATCATATAAACCATATAAACGAAATTATGTGTATAATACAAATGTGTCTTAGAGAATGAAATTTGAGATAATAAGCCCTTATAAATTTTTTATTTTTCAATTCAAAACACAATGAGACAAAGAGTAATGGATTGAAAACTAAATATCATGAAATATAATTGAATCATGATAAAAAATATTAAAGGTTAATTAGGATCATCATTCCAAATAAAACATGGTTTATAATAAGAAATATGTCTCAAGGGTGGAAATTGAGATAAGAAACCCTTACCTTATTCCAAATTTATTCTATGTGTGTGCCTAACTAATTGAATAATAAAGTTATGTATATTATATAAATTATTGGTAAACTTCATCATCTATATTTCATTTTAAAAATCGAATTTATTATCAAATGATATTAATTAATTATATAGTTTTTTCCATTCATCATTATTTAATGTAATTTCGTCAATTTTTACATAACTCCTTTGGTTTGTTGACCATGCCTAAAGATGTTTTAGAATAAGAAAATAATCACAAAAAATGTAAGGGTGTGTAACCTTTATTATTATATTAACATAAAATTTGATAGTTATATATTATTTTATAAAATGAACTTAAGTTATGCTAGGTACTCTGATATGTTCATTTTATGTGTATAAATTTACTAGGAAAAATTATTATAAATATCACATACATAATGTCCAAAATTATTTATATATATAATATTAATACTTTCATAAATATCATTATTTTACGATAAATAAAATTTTAAATTCGTCCATATTAGGTGGTGATTAAAAAAAAATCGTGCTACTTCATTGAGGTGGCAGTCTTGACAAACAAATGATCAAAGTTATTTTATTTTTATAAGTGGATGGGAAGTAATGAATTACGGTTATTCTATTTATATAATTACACTTCATTATTATAATATACCTGAGGGAATTGTATTTATATATTTAGGGTATGTTTGTAAGGAAAATATTATTAATAAAAGGATAAGGGTTAAGTAATACTCATATTTGGGACTTTGAAATATCCTTGAAATTATTCTTTAAAATTAGGGATTAGGATAAATTGTACTAAATATAAGAATTATGCCAAGTAAAGGTCTTATTAGAGAGGAAAATTGGGATTAGGTTATTGGAAATTTCAATGAGAATGTTTAACAACTTCATAGACCTATGTTATTACGCCATTTCTTATAAATTCATCTATATTTTGATGAAACAAAATCCACATTTGTCTTACTAATATCTTTATCTTTAATGTTTCTGGATAATATTTCATATTATCAACTCATTTAAATTATGTGAGTTCTCATTGAAAATTTACCTAAGGGATTTTTCTTATGTTATTTTTTATCTTATGCACAAAATAATTATATTATGGACACTCTCATCCCTTTCACCAAAAAACTATTTTTTCTAATGGAACTTGTAATATAAAAGACAATAGTGAATGAATTATCTTATTATTTAAATAAATTATCTTATATAATAGATGATTTATCTTACAAAAAGCATTTATGATCAAAAATATAACTCAAATAAATATTCTACTAAGTTTGTTATCTTATCTGAATATAAATTTATCTTATGAAAGGGAAATTCATAAGTAAATTTTCATACATGTAGAAAAAGTTATAGAATTGATAATTAATTTATATTATAAAATCTATTTTTTCTTACGATGATGGAATTATCTTATATGAACAAAACTTTGAGACCATTTATCATATTTGAATCAAATTATCATATGAAGGATGTATTTTCATCCACTTATCTAGAGTGTAAATTTGATAAAATCATAACCTATAAAAAAACCTAATATACACTCCAAAACTAGTACAACAACCCCATAGGATAATGACTAGATCCTAAGAATCAAACCCATACTAGAGTGAACAATTTTTCCCATCCTAAAACAAGAATCGTGTAATATATAAACATACAACAGAAATAAATAATGGATGAAGAGTAAAATTAATGTATTCCACAACCAAAGAGATGAAAAGGGTAGTGATGAAACTAAAAAGAATAAAGATAAAACTCCAATGTACAAGATTACTATCAAAATAATAATTAAATCTTGACACAACAACTTCAAGAAATATTTTGGAAACAACCCACCATCTCACCAACAGATAGCAATACCCTGTTGACATAATCCTCACTGCTTCACTTTGACACTACAACATTCTTTATATCAAAACATAGAACAAGGTATACACAATTATGAATGGGGGTGTGCTAAATATGCTCCGTAGGATCCCACCCAGGTGTTCCATATCATTAATTATCATAATAATCCAAAATTTTAAATTTATAGAAAACAATTCTTGATAAAAAATTTCAATGTTTCATATCAAAAGAATAGTAAAAATTTACCATGTAATTCCCCAACCCTAGTTACCTAGAGTCGGTGCATTATTACATAACATTGACATGATCACAAAAGATCATGTCTCGAAAGACCGATTAGTTTAGTAGTATTGGAAAAACTAGATACATTCATAAAGATTACAATATATCATAAAGTGAAAACTAAAAAAAATCATGTCTCCACACTCATATCCCCTTATACTATCCCTCTATGTCATTCATAAAATACTTCTTCACATCCTGGGAAAAATAAAACATAGAAAGGGGTGAGCTTAGATGCTTAGTAAGGATAACAATATAGCAGAAACTTTCATAAATAAGCATAAACATTTAACGCAATGTATAACTAAAACAAAAGACTTTTAAACTTTAACTTCAACATAATATGGCATAAATAAAATGAAATAATGCCATTTACTTATTCACATGGATATTCTACTAGTCAAATAATCACATGCAATATCAATAACCACTTTCATAATGATGGAATTCATAATGCTAGACTATCATAACCAAATAGCCAAGGCCTCGTGCCAAGACTACAAATAAGATTTTGTCAAGGCCTTGTGCCAAGACACTAGTTTGTCTCATGAGACCTACCGATGCATCAAGGAGCTATAGCAGGCTCCACCCGTCACTTATTATGTCCAATTGATTCCTCATATGAATAGGTTTAAACATAACATAAACATTTGGATTAAAACTAGCATATGAAATGTCAAGACATTCTCTGTAAACCATGAATGGTATAAATATAACACATCCACAGTCAAACATATCACAAAACCTTCAATACTATAAGGAAGTTTTGTATCATAATAAATAAACTTCAAATAAGCTTAAAATCCATCATAGGATGTTGACGTAGATGAAATCAAAACAATTTGAGAGAAATATCTCTTTTTTGAAATCATTCAAAACTAAAATAATTATAACATAAAACATTTACTTTGAAAATATTATTATAATATTTTAAGGGATGCTTCTACGATTTTATAATGGTGGAAAATAGCCGCACCCGCCGTATAAGTTAAAAAAAGACATTCTTACCTTAATTTTGCCGAAAAGGTTAAAAAGGACCTTGTTTGGAAAACGACAGAATGATTCCTTTATATAATTCTTATAAAAAGTCAACATAGGTATAAATGACTTTATACCATAGTTTTTAAAATAGTAATAAGGATTGGAAATACATTTTTATGAAACATGGATTTGGATGATAAAGATGTCCCAGTAGATAATTACGTATAAACAACCTCGGATAATGAAGATATTGTGAAATAAACCCTTACCAATTTGGTAAATTACAAAAAATACAACCCATGAAAGAGGTATCATAAAATTAATATGTATATACACATAAATTAAAGTTTATTACACAAAGAATACAATTATGTGCAGTACATACAACACACAAAATTAATAGTGGCAATATGGCATGAATCTCACGAGAATAAGGGGTGAGATGAAAAACCCTTACCTTGTACTTTTCCTTGGATGGGGGTAGGTTGACCTCGTGAATAATGGTGAAATAATTTTTATTAAATTATAAAAGAATCATATACATTAATACGATATAATATATGGTCTTTTAACATTGATTTGTTAATAATATCTTAGTATTATCATCGTTGTTTCGGGTGTTAACTTACTCATTTTCTTTTTTATGTTTTGTTACATAAGACAGGTTTGTTATGGGTAGATTGTATCTTATTCATATAAATAATTATATGAAGCCCTTGAACATTATTTTTAATCAACAAATGATAATTATACTGGAATGGATACGATGGGGAATGAATCTTATCGCGTTCGTGGAGACGGTAGTCCGCACGTACGCACGAGCGACAATATCATTATTTTGATATTAAAATAATTTATAATTGGATGGTATATCATATATATAAAATCATTATCATGTTATATTTATTATTTACATGAATTAAAAATCATTATTATACCCATCCAAATTATAATATATTGAATAACAATTACACCACGACGTGGAGACGGTAAGCCGTACGTACGCACGTATGGTGACATGTCATTCAAAGGATTGATAGAATACTGAATATGGTTGTACCATATTTATAATAACATCACAATATATATTAGTACCTGGAGTTATTATTTTATAATGAGAAAGAAATAAAGAAGAAGTTGAAAAAGGAAGGAACTTGAAAAAGGGTGGTGAAAACATTACCTCTTCTTCGGGTTCTTCCTTTTAATTTGATGAAAAGGGCTCCATAGGATGGATATTTGATCAAAATAAGGCCTCTATGTTTAATTAAGGGAAGTTTAGAGAGTATTTGTGCAGGTTTTGGCCGATCCAAAAGGCTTTGAATGTGTGAATTAGTGAGTAGTGGGAGTGCCCTTTTATAAGAGGGGTGACGAGCACCTTTGGAAAAGTTAGAAATATTATTTTATAATAAATTTATATTATGTTTATAATGGATCAAAAGTGTATTATTAAAATTATAATGTGTGTATGGGTCTAAATAATTTCATCCAATAGAATTTAGATAGTTTTTGGTCATTATATTAACCTTATCTTTTAGTTTTAACTCATAGTTAATTAGTTTGACATTTACCATGTCACTTTGTATTTTTATATTATATAGTTAATAAACGTACTATATACGTCCAAGAGACATTAAAATGATACATTAATGATATAACTATCATTATATACATCCTTTGGCAGAACCTTAGATGTTTTTGAATAGAATATCAATTAATAATATTATATTTGTTTTAAAAACTCATTAATGTCAATTTTGACACTATTTGGTAATTGATTTTTGATAAAGTCTTAAAAAATTTATTAATTATAATGAAATTCATTTAAGCAATAATATAATGTAATATTAACCATTAAAATTCATGTATGTCATCAAAACATTCAAATTATATTTTTTAACATTTATAATACCAATTATTTGATTCTTTCATTAATAAGAAAAATACTACATCATTATTCTGTCATAAATAATATTAATTATTAAATTTATAAAAATTATAAATAAAATACCATTATGTAGGAAATATTTTTAGCTTTCTAATGAATATTTAGAGTCGAAAATAAAACATATATAACACTATGTAAAAATTGTTTTTCTAAAAGATATATGCTTATGTCATTTTTGTATTTATTTTAACTTAATTAATATAAAGTATCTTTATCACTTACGAGTGGATCCATGGGGTCCCAAAATCGACCCAAAGATGCCCATGGTCAGACATGTATCAGAAAATAAGGTTAAGACATGTTTTAAGGAAATTTATTATTATTATAATATTATTGTTTTAACCTTAATTACCGGATTTACCCTTTAACCATGGTAAATAAAATATTTACAGAAGTAATTATTCAAAATGTCTAAAAATAAAAGTTACCATTTTACACAATTTATACATACTAATTCCAAATATGGAATCCATTTTTATAAATTAAAAACACCGAAGTGGCATAAAATAATTTAAAATTAATTCCCGTTGTTAAAACAAAAAGCGTGTTTTTAAGAGATAATAACTATCAAAAGATGGACACTTGTTTATGTACGGTTTAATTGTGAAATTATGTCCAATGACCAAAATTGTATTAAATAGTAAAAATATACTATAAATATACTTCAAAACCACTTAAATTCATAATTTGTCACTATTAATTATATTTATTAGAAAAGTGGGTTTTAGTTAAAATTTAGTAATTTTCACTATTCATCAACATATAAAAGTTATCCGAAAAGTTCCAAAATATTACCCTAGGCTATTTTCAATATTCAGAATCCAAAAATGAAGTCTATTTTGAGAGATAAAATTTATAATATTTCAAAAACTTGGTATTACTATTCATAACTGTTAGTTTGATTGGTTGTTGTGTGTGTTTGAACTCAAAGTTGCGTACAACACACGCTACTGTATTACTCAAAGAGAAGCGTACCGTGGAATCTTATGGTGTTACATTATCCCCTCCTTCAAATAATTTCATCCTCAAAATTTCTAGAATACTACTAAATGAAAAGACTCGGGTGGTTCTTCATCATGTGTTCCTCGGGTTCCCACGTTGCTTCTTCCATGTTATGGTTTCTCCACAAAACACTTACCAGCCGAGTCGTCCGGTTTCTCAGTACTTGTTATCTCGTATAAAAAATCTTGATGGTATCTTCACAATAAGATAGATCGGCTTCCATTTCTAATTCCTCATAGGTGAGTACATGCGTTTGGTCATGAATGTATTTCCTCAACAGTGATATGTGGAACAAATCGTGAACTTTGGAGAGACTTGGCGGCATTACCAGACGGTAAGCTATAACACCAATTATTTCTAGAATTTCAAAAGGTCCGATGTACCTGGGACTTAATTTACCCTTCTTACCGAAACGTATAACTCATTTCCATGGAGATACCTTCAAGAAAACATGATCTCCTACCTAAAATTCCAAATCCTTCCTTCGGTTATCGGCATAGCTATTCTTCCTACTTTGAGCTGCTTTGATGTGGTTTTGGATTACCATTACCTTTTCCATTGTTTCCTCCACCAGTTTTGGGCCTACAAGTTTTCCTTCACCAATGTCATCCCAACAGGTTGGTGTGCGACATCTCTTTCCGTATAACACTTCATATGGTGCCATCTGAATACTCAAATGGAAGCTATTGTTATAGGAAAATTCTACCAGAGGTAAATATTGGTCCCACATACCCTGAAAGTCAAGTGAGCATGATCTCAACATGTCTTCTAAGGTTTGAATAGTTCGTTCTGATTGTCCATCTGTTTGGGGGTGGTAGGCAGTGCTCAAATGAAGTTTAGTATCCAAGGCCTTCTAAAGACTTTTCCAGAATCTTGATGTAAAACGGGGATCACGATCAGATACAATCGATAGGGGTACTCCACTAAGTCTTAAAAATTTATTAATATATAGTCTTTCTAGACGTTCTAGTGGTATTTCTTCTCTTATAGCAAGAAAATGTGCTGTCCTGGTAAGACGATCAACAATAACCCACATTGCATCGTTCCTTCTAGGAGTCATTGATAGCCCCATGACGAAGTCCATCATAATATTATCCCATTTCCACTCAGGTAAGGGAAGAGGTTGCAATACACCACCAAGCTGTTTCCTTCCAGCTCTCACTTGTTGATAAACCATACATCTTGACACAAAATAAACAATATCCTTCTCCATGTTATCCCACCAAAAATGTTCCTTCAAATCTCTATAAATTTTGGTGCTCCCATGATGTATAGAGAAATTGGAACTATGAGAATAATCTAACAATTCCCTTTTCAGATCAGGTATATCGGTAACACAAATTGTCTTCCCAAATTTTAAAATTACTTCTTCATACACAAAGTCTCTCAATCTCCCATCATTCAGAACATTAACCTTCTTTTCAAATTCTTCATCATAGGTATGAGAACTCTTAATCCTTTCTAGTAAAGATGGTTTGGAAACCATTTGAAAAAGCATTGATGTTTCACCTTCCATGGTTATTCCCATGTCCATCTTCACTAGATCCAGGAAAATTGGATCCCTTTAAATTCTCATATTGTTGAAAACTATGTGATCTTTCCTACATAATGCATCTACCACCTTATTTTCCTTCCCCAGGTGGTAGTGTATCGTGAAATCATAATCCTTGAGTAATTCAAGCCATCTTATTTGCCTCTTGTTCATTTCTTTTTGTAAGAAATTATACTTCAAACTCTTGTGATCAATATAAATCTCACATATTTCACCATAGAGGTAGTGTCTCCATATCTTCAAAGAAAAGATCATAGTTTCTAATTGGAGATCATGAGTAGGATACTTTTTCTCATGAATTTTCAACTGTCGTGATGCATAGGCAAAACTCTATCACTCTGCATAAGGACACAACCAAGTCCTTTCTTCGATGCACCACTACAAAAAACGAACCCATCATTCCCCAATGGTAGAGTCAATATAGGAGCATTGACTAATCTTTTCTTCAGTTCTTAGAAACAATCTTCACACACTTTTTTCCAAACAAATTTAACCCCTTTATGTGTGAGCTTCGTTAATGGGTTAGCCAATCAGGTAAAATTCTGGATGAAACGTCAATAATAACCTACTAAACCAATAAAACTATGTACCTAAGTTATATTCATTGGTGCTAGCCATTCATGGATTTCTGTTGTCTTATAAGGATCAATAGAGATTCCATCTTTGGAGACAATATGAAAAATAAAAAAAATCTCCTGAATCCAGAATTCACACTTGCTAAACTTCCCATATAATTCATGTCTTCTAAGAGTCTTCAGGATAATGCTCAAGTGTTTTTCATGATCATTGTTGATTTTGGAGTATACCAAGATATCATCAATAAATACCACCACAAAATCATCAAGATATTCCTTGAAAACTCTATTGATTAGGTCCATGAATACAGAGGGCGCATTAGTCAGCCCAAAAGGCATTACTATAAACTTATAATGCCCGTACCTGGTTTGAAATTCTATCTTCGGAATGTCTTCCTTCTTTACATACAACTGATGGTATCCAGATCGAAGGCCAATCTTTGAAATGTATTGATCTCCATGCAGTTGGTCAAATAAATCATCAATGCGAGGTAGGGGATAGTGTTCTTTATTATTATAGAATTGATCTCCCTGTAGTCAATACATAACCTCATAGATCCATCTTTCATTTTAACAAAATGAACATGGGCTCCCCTTGAGAAAAACTAGGGTGAATAAATCCATTATTACTCAATTCCTCTAGTTGTTTATTTAGTTCAACTAATTCCAAAGTGTCCATTCAATAAGGGGTCTTCGATATAGGCCTTGATCTAGGAATTAAATCAATGGAAAACTCAACTTCTCATTTTGGAGGATGTCTAGGTAAATCTTCCAGAAACACATCTATATATTCTTTCACAATAGTACATCCTCTATTAGAACATTCCTTTCTTTACCAACAGTCATTTCATTCTATTTCTCCCCAATAATTGAATTTAGTTGAGCTACTGGGGGTGGATCTAGATAAGAATTTGGTGGTGATGATTCTTCTCTAAATATAAGGTGTTCCTTATCATCATCATAAAAAATCGTAACCTCATTCTTCTTAAAATAAATTTTTGAATCATGTTTCGAAAGACAATCCATACTGAGGATTATATCAAATTCAATCATAGGTATGACGATGAGATCAGCAGATAAAGAACATTTATGTGCTATAATGGGGACAGATTCAAAAAATGTTGTTGCAATGATAAATCCCTTAGGATTTTTTACTGACAACTCCCTTGTTAAATCAAATTGGAAATATCTAATTTTATTAGCAAACTGGGAAGATATGAAACAATGCGATGATCCAGAATCAAATAATGCATTTTCTAAGCTTGAGAAACCTTTAAATTACCAGCCACCATATCTTTTGGAGCTTATACCTCAGCAATAGTGATAACATAAGCTTGGCCTTGATCTCTTGGCCTTTTCTGATTTAAGTTCCCATGACACATAGGACATTCATTTTCATAATGTCCCATCTCCCTTCAATTGTAGCATTGGACATCGGTAGCTTCCTTCTTCCCCTTGCAATCACGAGCTTGGTGGCTGTTTTCACCACACTTATAACAGACTCCTTCCCTTCAAGAAAGTACCAGGGTGTTTCTTCCCACATTTACTACAAGATGGATACTCAACTTTTCTCTTATTCCCATTATTTCCATTCCCAGATTGATCAGCATATCTCTTCTTCTGTTGCTTTTCTTAAAATCATAAGACTTAGAGAATTCCTTTTATATCTTGATATCAAATGGGACAATGTATTCATACGATGAGATGGATTTTCAGAAAAATTCTCGATGGAGAAATGGTTTTATCCCATCCACGAAATGATCAATCTTACTTATTGGGTTACATATATAATCTCCCGCATATCTTGCTTACCTTGTAAAGTTAGCCTCATACTTTGCGACATTCTCATCCTCCCTTTTCCTCAGAATTAGAAATTGCCTTTCCATATCAGCTCGATGGTCATGAGGAATGTATTTTTCTAAGAAAATCTCTTTGATCTCCCCCATTCCATATCTGATACTTCATAATCTTCATTTGTGTTTTGAATCAATGACCACCATTGATCAGCATCTCCAGTGAGGGGATTAACTACCATGATAACTTTTTCCCTTTCACTACTCCCCAAATCCTGAAATATTTTCTCTAGGAAACTTATACATTTCTCAACTACTAAGGGATTTGTACTCCAATTTAATTTTGGTGGTTGTTGCCTCATGAAACGATCTAACAGTGATCCTCCACGCTGTGGATCAGGGTACTTTATATGGGTAAGGTTATTATTCATAACCTGAGTGAGTTGTCCTAGTATGGTGATTAGCTGATCAACACTAGTTGCATCACCAGCTCTACTATAATTATCTTGAGTAGGAGGGAAATACCTATATGGAGTGCGTGCATTGATACAATTTCCATTTCTTCCACTAGGCTCCATTTCAAAACAATGGCATAAACTAGATTAGTTTATGCATCAAAATACATAATTCCATACTTGTAAAACACTTAACATAAATTGAATTATTTATGGATATAATAAATTATCATAAAAATGTTTTCTTTAAGGAAGTATATACTCATAAATGCTTCATAATGATTTGTAAAGAAAATGAGAGTTATCCTAAGCATATCCCACGGGAGTGTCGTAACCAAGAGTGTAACAAAGCCCATTGTCGTGTACCAGTTCCCGTTCAAGTCTAGCTCAAAGTGGTTTTTTTGGATATTACCCCTAGGTACATCTGTTCCAGAGCCTCCTCTACCTGTTCGTATCCAGAAAAGGATTTATTTTTCAGAAAACACAAAAAATCTCTACAATACCAAAATTCTAGGAAGTTCTTCTATACTAATCCTCAAAGTCCATCTTAGGTCTATGTGCTCTAATCATAGTTTTTCTAAATCTAGCTTTCAAGGTTTGTAATAAACTTCCTCTAATACCAATTGTAATTCCCTGACCCCAGTTACCCAGAGTCGGTGCATTACAACATAAAATCGGCATGATCATAAAAGATCAAGTCTTGAAAGACCGATTAGTTTAGTAGTCTTGGAAACACTAGATAAATTTTTAAAGTTTACATTACATCATAAAGTGAAAATGATAAAAAAATCTTGTCTCAACACTCATATCCCCTTATAATATCCCTGAAGGTCATTCATAAAATATTTCTTCACATCATGGGAACAATAAAACATATAAAGGGGTGAGCACAGATGCTCAGTAAGGAAATCAATATAGCAGAAACATTCATAAATAAGCATAAAAATTTAAGGAAATGTATAAATAAAATAAAAGCCTTTTAAACATGAACTTAAGCACAATATGGACAAAAGAAAATGAAATAATACCATTAAATTATTCACATGGATATTCGACTAGTCAAATAATCACAAGCAATATCAATAACCACTTTCATAATGATGGAATGCATAATGGCAGAATATAATAACCACATATCCAAGGCATCGTGCCAAGACTTCAAATAATATTTTGTCAAGGCCTAGTGCCAAGACACTAGTTTGTCTCATGAGACCTACTGATGCATCGACGATCTATAGAGGGGTCCACTTGTCACTTATTAAGTCCAATGCATTCCTTATATGAACATGTTTAAACATAACATAAACATTTGTATTAAAAATAGTTTACGAAATGTCAATACATTCTCCATAATCCATGAATGTTATAAAAATAACACATCCACAGTCAAACATATCGAAAAACCTTCAATAAAATATGGACGTTTTGTATCATAATAAATAAGCTTCAAGTAAGCTTAAAATCCATCATAGGATGTTGACATAGATGAAATCAAAACAATTTGGGAAAAATATCACTTTTTTAAAATCATTTAAAAGTCACATAATTATAAAATAAAACATTTACTTTGAAAATATTCTTATAATCTTGTAAGGGAAGCTTCGATAGTTTTATAATGGCGGAAAATAGCCAAACCCGCCCTATAAGTTAAAAAACACATTCTTACCTTAATTCTGTCGAAAAGGTTAAAAATGACCTCATTCGGAAAACAACAGAAAGATTCCTTATATAAAAATCATATAAAAAGTCAACAAGGGTATAAATGACTTTATCCCATGGTCTTTAAAATAGTAATAATTATTTGAAATACATTTTTAAGAAACATGGATGTGGTTGATAAAGAGGTCCCAGTAGATAATTACGTATAAACAACCTTGGATAATGAAGAGATTGTGAAATAAACCCTTACCAATTTGGTAACATACTAAACATACAACCCATGAAAGAGGTATCATAAAATGAATATGTCAATACACATAAATTAATGTTTATTATACAAAGAATATAATTATGTGCAGTATATACACCACACAAAAGCTAATAGTGCAATATGGCATGAATCTAACGGGAATAAGGAGTGAGATGAAAACCCCTTACCTTGTACTTTTACTTGGGTGGGGGTAGCTTAACCTCATGTATAATTGTGAAATAATTGTTATTAAATTATAAAAGAATCATATACTTTAATATGATATCATATATGATCTTTTAACTTTGATTTGTTAATAATTTCTTAGTATTATCATCATTGTTTTGGGTGTTAACTTACTCGTTTTCTTTTATATATTTTGTTACATAAGTCGGGTTTGTTATGGATAGATTTTATCTTATTCATACAAAAAATGATATTAACTCCTTAAACATTATTTTTAATCTACAAATGATAATTATACTTGAATGGACACGATGGGGAATGAATCTCATCGCGTTGACGGAGACGGTAGTCCGTACGTATGCACGAGTGACAATATCATTATTTTGATATTAAAATAATATATAATTGGACGGTATATCATATATACAGAATCATTATCATGTTATATTTATTATTTACATGAATTGAACATCATTATTATACCCATCCGAATAATAATATATTGAATAACAATTACACAACGATGTGGAGACAGTAAGCCGTACGTACGCACGTATGGTGACATGTCATTCAAAGGATGGACAGAATACTGAATATGGTTTTTCCATATTTATAATAACATCACAGTATATATAATATACTGGATTTATTATTTTATAAAGGGTAAAAAAGAGAAAAAGTTGAAGAAGAAAGGAACTTGAAAAAGGGTGGTGAAAACATTTCCTCTTCTTTGGGTTCTTTCTTTTGATTTGATCAAAAGGGCTCCTTAGGATGGATTTCTGATCAAACTAAGGCATCTAGTTTGAAGATAGGGAAGTTTAAAGTGTATTTGTGTAGGGGTTGGCCGAGCCAAAAGGCTTTAAATGTCTGAATTAGTGAGAAGGGGGAGTGCCATTTTATAAGAGGGGTGAGGGGCACCTTTGCAAAAGATAGAAATATTATTTTATAATAAATTTATATTCTGTTTCTAATGGGTCCAAAGTAGATTATTAAAAGTCTATGTTGGGGACGGTTCAAAATAATTTCAACCAATATAATTTATACAGGTTTCGTTCATTATATTAACCTTATCTTTAATTTTTAACTCTTAGTTAATTAGTTTGACATTTACCACGTCACATTGTATTTTTATACTATATAGTTAATAAACTTACTATATACATCCAAGTGACCCCCATGTGGTCCATTAATGATACAAATATCATGATATAAGTCCTTTGGCCGAACCTTATATTTTTAGGAATAGAATATCAATTAATAATATTTAAAATAACTCATTTATGTCAATTTTGACACTATTCAATAATTGATTTCTGTTAAAGTCTTCACAACTTTATTAATTCGAGAGAAATTAATTTAAGAAATCCTATAATGTAATATTAACCAATAAAATTCATGGATGTTATCAAAACTTTCACATTATATTTTTTTAACATGTATAATACAAATTATTTGATTCTTTCATTAATAAGGAAAATACAGCATCATTATCGTGTCATAAATAATATAAATTATTAAATGTCTAAAAATTTAAAATAAAATACCATTATTTAGAAAATATTTTTATCTTTCTAATGAATATTTATAGTCAAAAATCCAACATATATAACCCTATGTAATTTTTTTTTGGTAAAAGATATTTACTTATGTCATTTTTGTATTTATTTTAACTTAATTAATATAAAGTGTCCTTATCACTTACAAGTTGATCCATGGGGTCCCACAATCAACCCAAAGATGCCCATGGTCGGATATGTATCAAAAAAATAAGGTTAGGACTTGTTTTAGGGTAATTTATTATTATTATTATAATATTATTTGTTTACCCTTATTTACCGGATTTACCCTTTAACAATGGTAAAGAAAATATTTACCGAAGTAATTATTCAAAATGTCTAAAAATAAAAGTTATCTATTTACACAATTTCAACATTCTGATTCGAAATATGAAATCCATTTTCCAAATTCAAAACATAGAAGTCGCAGAAATTAATTTAAAATTAATTCCAGTTGTTAAAACAAAAAGCTTGTTTTTAAGAGATAATAACTATCAAAAGACTGACACTTGTTTATGTCCGGTATAATTGTGAAATTTAGTCCAATGACCAAAATTGTATTAAATGGATAAAATATATTCTAAATATACTTTAAAACCACTTAAATTCATAATTTATCACTATTAATTATTTTGATTAAAAAATTGTTTTTAATTAAAATTTAGTAATTTTCACTATTCATCAAAATATGAAAGTTATCCGAAAAGTTCCAAAATATTAACCTAGGAAAATTTCGATATTCTGAATCCAAAAATGAAGTCCATTTTGAGAGTTAAAATTTATAAAATTTCAAAAAGTTGGTATTAATATTCATAACGGCTAGTTTGATTGGTTGTGGAGTGTGTTAGAACTCGAAGTTGCGTACAACACACGCTATAGTATTATTCTAAGAGAAACGTACTTTGGAATCTTGGGATGTTACATACCATTTTTCTATAGTTCAAAAAATTTCCTAGTAAAACATTTTTAAGGAACAAATTCCAAATCATTTTACAATTATGAAAAATAATTATATCATATCCGAATACTACAAAGCTGAAGAAAAATGATAAACACTCCAAGGATTACTTATTACCATGTAATATATGAAACTCATATATCAATATTACAAGTATGCACTAAAATTACCTATAACCAATGAATTATGTTCTAGGAAATAGTTGAACACCCCTGAAATAAAACCCTCCTCACATGATAATCAAGTCCTAGATCCAAATATATATTGATCTAGGAATGAAAAAATATCCTATAAAGTGACCTCCCTTATATTATTCCTTATACTACACCTTCATATAAGTACCCAAGGCTCCAAAGTGTTATATTCTATCAAATAATTTTAATGGGATTAAATAGTTCATAATTAAATATGAAACACCCTTTTTCCAAAAAAACCTACTTTGAAATCCCATTTCTAAAGGCATTGAAAATTGGATTTCTTTTACCAAGATGAGGGAAAAACCATATTTTATCAAAAAAACATTCAAATACAAAAGTAAAATAACACAAAATCATGAAAAATAATTTATAAAAATATTATATTACAAAGAGAGATCATGGTTCGTCCAGCGTAGGCTAGAGACAGAACCACCTACCTCAAACTTAGGTTTCACACTACCCACAAAAGATCCACGCAAAATGGAAGGAAATCAGAATCAATAATGGAGACCCTAGAAATGATTCAAATATGTAAAAAATTTAATTACATAAATTAATGTGTTTTCAGTGAGGATAGATCAACACATATGTAATGAAACTCACATTCCACACCACAACTAACTCAAGGGGAAGGCTTCAGATGAAAACACATGAAGGTAAAATACATAGGATTGAAGGAGAATCATATACAGATCAAAATATTGCACAAACATAACCCAATGATACTTCATAATCTATGTGAAAAGAATCCAATGAAAATAGTGGAAAAAACATACCAAACGGTGATAAACTAACCCTGTCGGGGATCAAACATGCCGAAAGGTGAAATCCAAAAGGGAGGGAATCCCACAAATTTTCATCAGAGATACACAAGGTTTGATGGAGGAGGCTTCAAAAGGATTGAATGGGATTTAGAATTGTAGTGAAACAAAACCTTCTTTTCATGAAGGATTCACGCCATGAATCCTTAACTCAGGATGTGAATATCCCATATCACATATACGTTAGAAAAGGTGTTTCCACAATATAAATGTCCCGGTCGATAAATATTTTTCATGAATTAATTTCACGCAATAAAAGAGTTTCATTATCTACACCAAACATGCGATATCATCCTAGTTAAATTTTCACATTATAAATCATATTCATGGTGTGAATGTTCCCTATAGGCAAAACCCATCCCAGGTTTTGTAATAAACTCCAAATCGACTCCCATGAATTGTAAAATTAAAAAAAGCACTTAAATATTGAAATTTAGTGTAGTGATTTACTATGATGTTAAAATATTTCCACCAAAGGAATCTCATTCTCAATGATGTCACATGGGATTAAAAGAATGCTCCATAAATATTTGAGTCCACTAGTGCGTCACTGGTGGTTTTCAATCCCAAGTCTTATAAGAATCTAATATATTTCTCCCTAAAACATTAAACAATGTTATAGACATATCATGCAATAACTTCACCCGAATTCATTAATGTCCACTAGTTTCTCTAAAAAAAATATGTTTGGATCCAACTCCATCACCTCTTAAATGAGTACTTTAGAGGGATCTTGATTTTTTTTCTTGACCTGAGATATGTGTAAAACATAATGTATACCTTTTAATTGAGGAGGAAATGAAAACTCATAAGAAACTTTCCCAAAAAAATCCATGTGACCTCAAATGGTCCAAAATACCTCACAGCCATATTTTTTTATTTCCCAATATTATAGTGAGCCCAATATGGAGAAACCTTCATGAAAACCCAACCAATAATAGAAAAATCCAAAGGATGGCATCACTAATGAAAATATGATATTTTTTAATCTAATCTATAACCAACTAAAAATGTATATTAAATATCATCACAGTCATTTCCTAAAAGATACTTGGTCCCACAAGAGAGGCCATTCCCACCTTTACCCAACAAAGAGGTGACTTGGATGGGAAACCATAAAAATCCTTGAAGGGATAAATACATATTGAAAACTTGTAATAGTTGTAATATAAAAACTCAACCATCCCTTGATATATATACCATGATCCAAACAAATCCATGAAGCAAACATGAACAATATCCTATAGGATCTAAATAATATTCTATATTTTACCATCCTTCTATCGTTGATATGTTGTACTCTATCTGACCTGAGTCCCCATCACCTACTAGAGACCCTTATTGAAATCAGAAGAAAACTTGAGATAGCTATACAATACAATGGAGTAAGGAACCCCCAATAACCTATCAATCACATTCATGTATAGATTACGCATATCATAAAATATTGTTGAGTCCATATTCAGAATGAAATGAAAATATTTCATCAACTGATCAATTAAAACCAAGATAACATTATTTCCATGGAGAGTTGGTGAAAATAACAAAATCAATTAAGTCAACACCTCCTAAATTTTTTAAAATAACACCCAATAAGATTGAGTAGAACGTAAGGCTTCCGATGATCTACCTTTATATGCTAATATTTATAATTATAGGACACATAATTAGTGATGATGCGCTTCATACCCAACCACCTGTAAAGATTGTACTGTTCTCCAAGGTAAGGAAAATTGGTTTTTTCATTTTGAATATTTACTGTAATCCTGGTAAAGGTAAACTAAGTCCTAAAAAAGGACCAAGGATCATCTGTGGCTTTTTAGGAGCCTGAAGTTCTAGATAGGGTGGTTGTAGGCTAGGACACACAATTTTTGTAAAATGTGTGGCTATAGATAGGGGCACCTGAAAGTCTGCATTGTTTGTTAGCAAATGTGACAACCAGACACATGGCTATGCAGCCTACTATAGATAGGGAACAGAGCAATAAAAAATTGTTTGTACATGGGTTGTAAACTGTGTGTAGCGGGTTTTGGAAAAAATTACAATTTTACACACTTTTAACAAAAAATCTTATATTGTTTTTCTTCTCTCTCCTGGAGATGGAACCTCCTCCTCTTCCCCTCTATAAGATCAAATTTCCTCCCATGATTCTATCTACTTTTCCCCATCTCGTTATCAATATTTAAACCTAAGGAAGCATCAGATATCTTATGTTAAGGTTAACCTCATGAACCGTCTTTTATTTGGTTAATATTGCTATCGGTTGTGCTATTTAAGATATTGGCTCATTCACCCTATTTTTAGGGAGTTAGACTAAAACGTAGATCTCTTCCAACCATCTTTGAATATTATGTCTATATTTTTTTAGGATTCATCTATGACCCTATGGTAGGTGGTCACATAATTTTTAATTTGAGTTTTCTTCTCATTGTTTTTACTCTTTCATGCCGTGAGACGACCATTGATCCCATTTATTGCATTGGTTTCTTCATGTATAATTGACTGTAGTGCCTTGATATAGGTTAATTGCTTCTTGTTTAAGAGTATATACATCCAACTTATTCTATATGGACACCCATTGGTGTTCCACCTTGAAAATGTCCTTTTGGGCTAAATGGTTCAAAATACATGGATCCCAATTTAGCACACAGATTTACTTTAAATGGAAATAGCTTTTGAATCATGTGTAAATGATGTATACCAAGGTCACTCATTGGTTTATAGACCCTTTTTAATTGGTATTTTCCAAATGGGAATGTTATTATTTGACCTTGACCCTTTGGCCTTGGAACCTTTACCTTGATATGAATTTTCTGTGTTAGGAAAATCAGATGGTTATCTTATATAGGGTTTCTTTGTTATGTTGGATTAAATATTTAATATGAATTATTTTAAATAGAATGGATTCAAGGGATTGAATGGGATTTCAATTGTTATGATTTATTATAAAGGCATTATATGAAATGAATTTTTTTAAATGAACATGATGTTAGGATGGAGAGCCCATGAATTTGACCATTCCTTGTTTAAAATGATAAATGCTATGTGGGTTGACTTAAATGATCAGAGGTATGTATGATCTTGAATGGGTGGGTGGAATAATTACCCCATGCTAACTTATTATATATTTATGGGTGGGAGGCATTTTTACCCCACAACAGTTATGATATATTTTTATAGGTGGGAGGAATTCATACCCCATGCTATTGACAATATCTATATACATGTATGGATGGGAGGTATTCTTACCCCATGCTGGTTATAATCTATTTTTATATAAATATAGTGACTTGATCTGACATACCAACTTTTGGTTGAATCATGTAGACCCACCAGGTGTCCTTTAGAAGCATAAGCTGAAGGTTGTTTGTCACCCACCACTGCATTTCATTACAACTTATTACTACACACAAAATAGATATGGGAAAATACTTGAATTACCAGTAGATACCATTAGAGGTGGCCTACATAGATTTATCTCACACTCTACTCAGGCAACCCTTGATACCCAAAAATACAATTTTGTTACAAGTATGGATAGGGTCAAGCACAACTCTTTAGTTTTTTTATTCTTACTTCATAGTTCAAGCTTAGGAGAAGAGGATTAGGATAAGGCTCAATGTTCTATAGAGTAGCTTTCGGATTTTTTTCACTTTTTCACTTTTTGTTTATCATGTATGTTGCATGCTTCCTATTTTATTTTGTACTTACATTCCATGAATACATTTCTATATAAGAAACATCTTATGAGGATTTTGATATATATATATATATATATTATTTTATTTAGTCTTTCCATGTTATTAGTTTATGATTCCATAGTTTACTGTACCTGTCTATTCTATATTCTTCTTCTATTATTTACTATATATTGTATCTGCTTCGTTACTCTGACATGGGGGTATATTCTCCCCATTGTACTACCTACACACCCCTGCTACTTGTCGGCATCCCCTGTATTATGGGAAGACGAGCCAATTTTCATGGGTCCAATTGGGATTGGGGAATCGGTTTAGTGAAATCTAGGTCCTAGATATCACAACTTAGTATTATAGGTAGGCACCTTTCTTGATTTTCTATTCGAAAATAATGTAATATAGATTGGGAATGATTGGGACTCGGTCACAATCCATGCATGGTCATTGCGAACCCATGTACGAGGTAAAATCCAAGTCTCCTTAAATGGGATTGTTGTTGATTCTTCTATTAAAGTTCATATCATTTCAAGATTGATTGCCTCACATGTTTTGTGATGTTATTGATATTGAGGATATTGGAATTATGATTTCATTGTCCAAAAAAATCAAATCAGGGTTATGTATTTGAACATGATTCATGATATGCACATTATGAAAAGTCTATGTATTTTTTCACATCATGTTTAAATTTTTTACAAGCATTTCCTATTGTATGTTGATTGTGCCATGTTATATATTAAATTATGATAAATTATCTTGTAGGATATGGGTTGTACTATGTTGTGAGTTCTGTGGAATCCACTCTTTGATTTATAAGGTTTATGGGGCCTTATGGAATAGAAAATGGCATTATAGCTAGATCATCTTTTTAAAGGAACTATAATATAATAGATAAGAAAAACTTTATTTAAAATGACATAAAATTGAGTTCCACATTATAGTTCAAAATTTGTATGGTACCTTACAGAACAAAAAGTGTCATATCAATGGATTTAGCTAATACAAATGATTTGAACATTTAGAAGAGCACACATTCATGAGAAAAAATGAATTATAACATAATAACTTCCATATTTCATATACCTAACCCAGAAACATGACCCAAACCTTGCCTTGGTAGTGGGTAGTGTGTCTTTCTCTGTTCTCATGGCCTATTATGGGATATTCAAAAATATAGTCTTCGATTTTGAAGCAGTCAGATAAGCGAGTTTGTTATTATAGGAAGGCTTTAATATATGTCCTAGACTCATGAATACAATCCCCTAAATTTCTCAGTTTTCTCTTTTAAGATGATTTTTGTGAATTGTAGAATTATTCGGTAAAGACATTCTCCAGTTGTGTTCTTTGAGGGTGATGATGATCATGTTCCTTAGGAGGTGGGCCTTGAGATGCCAGTAATTCCAGATTTTGAGACACCAATGGACCCTCTTCATATACCTGATATGGGTGCTGACACCCATTTTTGAGAGGGTTTACTATGTAAGTTTCAAAACATGCAGGGCACAGTGTGACATTCCTTGAGCATGGAAGTGTTAAATCATGTGTTTTAGTAGCATCATCCTTCTAATTTCTAGGCAGATGGTATACGAAACACTATATAATCTTGGATCAATGTAATCCTATCTACATTTGAGCATCTATAGATGCCTCTAGAGAGGAGGGTGAAACTAAATACTTACACGATACATGATTAATTCAGGATGTGGTGGTATTTCATCACCTAGGAAAGAAATCATAGATGGATTCTATGGGATGAATTTAATGTTGTATTCTATGATTAATTCTTTCCCCAAAGTCTATGGGTGGATAGAGCTAGAGAATTTATGAACCAGCAGTAGGGGACCATGTCGATTGTGGAATAGCCATCCTGTTTCACTAAGTTGTAGTAGTATGATCCGTCCCCAGTTTCTATTAATCAGATGACTACAAGGTGATTTGAGGATGAAATGTGTTACACCATCTGATCATAGGTCAATGTGTTCAGGCTGATGAAAATTCATGAGATCATCAACCAAGACCTAATTATTGAGGAAAATATGAGGGAGGCAGACGGTACAAGCTAGGGCAGTTCGACACCTATGGATTATAGTAGAACCTATTCTGGATTAAAAACAATGCATTGAAGAGTGTCATGGAGGTAGCATTTTTCAGGATCTATTCTGTGGTAGTTCTCCTATCTTTCACTAGTGTGGATCATCAGGTCACTTCAAGAGGTAGTTTCCACAGAATCTGTTTGAGTGTAGAGGTTGTGGTAGGATGGGTCATCTACACAACTCCTGCAGAACTATACTTCTAGATCCTAGTTAGTAGTGTAACACCCGAGACTTTTATGTTATATAAACCATCAAAGGAATCTTTTTCTACACAACACTTGCTTGGCTTGCTTTACACGCAATCGTGACCTTCCTCGATAGCTTGCGTCGTACGCAATACCGAGTTTCACTAAACAACAATATGCTAGCCGTTATGAATAGTAATAACCACTTTTTGAAATTTTATAAATTTTATTTTTCAAAATGGACTTCATTTTTGGACTCAGAATATCGAAATTAGCCTAGGGTGAAATTTTGGTATTTTTCTGAAAACTTTCAATTTTTGATGAATAGTGAAACCACTAAGTGGTAGGTTAAAAACTGAATTTTGCATAAAACTTAATTTTACCGCTTCTGTGAATGGAATTTCGAAAATCCGAGAGACATGGTTAATATCAAGGACTAAAATGTGGTTCAATGAGATGAAAATAATTTTTTTGGTGAATAGTAACTTTTTACTTTTTTTACCGCGGTTAATAGTAAATAGGGTAACTAAGGGTAAATATGATATTACTATTACCCTAACACATGTCCTAATTCTATTGGACAAGTGTAATTCGACCAAAAACAAACTTAGGAATAAAATATGACCATTTAGGCCCACTTGGATTAGATTAGGACATTTATTATTAATTTATTTAAAGAAGGGTTAAAATAGTTAAAATCAAAGTTTAATAAGTAAATCATTTATAATATGGGGTTATACATAAGATAAATTCGATTGTAAATATTCATTGGAAAGCTAAAGAGATTTCCTACATGAGGGTATTTTATTTGTAATTTTTAGAAATCAAATAATTTAATTTATTTATGACAAAAAGATGATTCAGTAATTATCTTATTAATGAAATATTGACATAATTGATAATATAAATACCAAAATAAATGTAATTTAAGACTTTTTATGAATTCCACTAATTTTATAGGTTACTATGATATATTAATGTTGATTTAATCAACTTGTTTCGAACATATAATTCTGTTATGACTTTCACAAAAATCATATATCAAATAGTGTCAAAATTGACACAAAATAGTTTTTAAATCAAATATTATATTATTAATTGTTATTTTATTCCTAAAAATCTAAGGTTCGTCCAAATGACTTAGATAAGGATATATATATTAATAATAAAAAATTTGGGGTTCTTTTGGCATGTTATAGTAAGTTTATTAACCATATAGTGAAAGAAAACAAAAAGACATGGTAAAAGTTAAATTATTTAACTTAGAGTTAAATCTAATTGATAAGGTTAACATAATACCCTAAACTTGTCTAAATACTATTGGTTGATAGGATTTCGGCCCATCCCCACCTTATCTTCGAAATAAGACCCTTTGGAGCCATTATAAACCGATTTTGACTTTAATATAAAATAATATATTGAGATATTCCTAAGGTGCCCCTCTCCTCCCTTATAAAAGGGTACCTCCTCCCCCTCCTCCTCACACCAATTTGAGCACTCAAGATCGGCCAACCCCTGACATTTTCCCTTCTACACTTCCCTAGAAACATCCTAGAGGTTCTGGTATTCCTCAAAGACCAATTTTAGTGCCCTAAGAGGAGGTCTCAAAGAGGCGCTTCAAAGAAGAGGTAATTACCGTTACCAATTATTTCATCTTTATTTCTTCTTCCACTTCTTCTTCTTAGGTTGTTTCATTATGAAGTAATAACATCAGTATTACTCATATACTTATATGTTATTATAAGTATGAAACAACCCTATTTCACAATCTATCCATCCTACGGAAAAAGAAATCACCGCGCGTGCGTACGTACGGAATACCGTCTCCACGCCGTGGTGTAATCTATTTTCCACCGTCACCTTACAAGGATGGGTATAATGGTGTAATGAGTAAATATATATGATTATTATGAAGTAATATTGATACTGAAATAATATATATATACTCCAATACAATTCCACGATCATAGGAACGATATCATCACTTGTGTGTACGTACGGAATACCGTCTCCACGATGTGATGCGACTCGTTCTACATGATCTTCATTTCATAATGATTATATAAATGAATTGAATGAATAAATATGGTATATACTACACTAATATCATTCGGTAAATGAATTATCTATAATCTAAAGATAAGAATAATAATTTATTCGACAAAACACACATAAGAACAAAAAGTTATAAAGACCCGAGTAACAAGTAACAATGAAATATTACTAACAAGAAGCTAATAATATGACCATATATGATATCATATCAATATGTATGATTCTGGAATAAGCCAATAACATTATTTAAACCATTATATAGGAGCTTCGGACACGAACAAAGAAAATCGGACCTAAGGTAAGGGAAATATCACAATCTCATTTTTATCCGAGATTGTTTATTTGTAAGTATTTACTGGGGTGTATTTTATCATCCACATCCATGTTTCATCAATATGTAATATTATTTCCATCCACTTACAATTGTTTAAATCCTTTTTTACCCTTCGGTGAGTTTTTAGTAATATGTATGAAAGGAATCTTTTGTCGTTTTTCGTACGAGGTACTTTTTGACTTTTCCGAAAAAGTACGAAGAATGTTTTTTTAACTTATAAGGCATGAATGGATTTTTAAAACATTATTTCCAAGAAACTTCCTTTACAAGTTTTCAAGTTTATTTTTAATCAACTTCTTTTATTTTAAAGTTGTATGACATGTTATGAAAGGAAAAATGTTTTTGAAGTAGAAAGGATATTTTCCTCAAGAATGGAGTTCAAGTATTTTATCAAAATTATTTTCCATCTAAGATAATAAAAGGGTTCTGTTTTTATCCCTATTATTACATGGATTTGATTATGTTGTGATGGAAACATTTTTATGAATTCCTTTATCTTATATGAATTGTTTTATGATGTCATGTTGTTTAAGAATCCCATTTTTATTACATGGGTTATGCGATGATGTATGATTTATGATTATGTGGCACACATAAGAAAGGATTCATTATAAGATGGGTGGGACCTATATCTCCCTCCAATGCATTGGGTAAAGATTTTATATCTCATGAGATAGACATGGCTGGAACGGAAGGTTATTTCGGTTCAGTGATACAGGACTGAAACGAGGAGTGAACTCGGTTCAGAAAGGGACTTTGTCCACTAAGATAGTCTTGGAAATGAGTCATGACTAACAAGAAATGATTTTCCATGATTATGTGTGCATGCAACAAAGTTTCAAGTTTTATGTTATGATTATGGGGATCTCATTTTCACTTCTATGATTTATTCCATGTTAAGATATTATGATCTCTTTTGCAGGTTTTGATTTTCATAAAGATATGATATGATTTTTATTTCCTTTATTTGCCCTTGCTGAGCATTTGAGCTCACCCTTTTATGTTTTCTTTTCCCCAGGCCAGGAAGACGGATATTAAGTAGAATATGCTAAAAGGGACCCTAGATATGATGAAATAAATGGGAGACACTGTAGAAGATTTATGAACCAGTTGTTTATGTTTCCCAGTTTCTGAAGACACTATACCTATACGGTCCTTTGTGGTTTTGTCATATGTTGTAATAAGTGTGCTTCAATTTTGATGTATTAACAATGTATGTAAAGTATGGGTCGTTATAGTTGGTATCAGAGGAAAGTTATAGTCAACCTTTGGAAACTAGGATGTGAAAGCCTTAGTAAGAACCCTAAGGATATGTCTAAGCATAGAACACAATCTTAGTGTTTAAGAAATGTCCTTGAATAACCTAGGATAAGACCTTAAGCATGAAAATTTTATTCTTGAATTATGTGGTTTTCCTATTATAATTAGTGTTGCTCACACTATTCTTCTTGGTTTTAGTCAATGGCTGGAACCCGAAGGAACCGTTTTAATGCGGAATGCGATGGGCAATGAAATGATTGTCCCCCTGAGCAACCAAACGATATGGGAGCTGGAATGCAAAATCTTGTAGCCATGCTCACACAACTTTCTCAAGCTATGAATCATGCAGGACTTCCAAACGAGCAAAGGAAGGAGCAACATTCTGTTGAATCCTTCATGAGGCAGCGTCCACCTTCTTTCAGTGGGTCTACTGATCCATTAGTTTCTGAACAATTGATTAGTACTACTGAAAAGATATTTTCAGTTCTTCAATGTTCTGAACATGATAAAGTCATCCTAGCAGTGTATCGTTTGGAAGGAGATGCTGATCAATGGTGGAATCTTATTAAGAATATGAGGCAAAGGGATGAAATTGAGTCTATGGAATGGGACAAGTTCAATAACTTATTTTTCAATAAGTACTTCCCTCGTATTCTCCAAACAAAGATGGAGAAAGAGTTTCTTGAACTGAAGCAAAGGGATGATGAATCTGTTGGTACCTATGAAGCAAATTTTACAAGACTTGCAAGGTACGCTTCTGGTATTATTATCCAACCTGAGAGTAAGATCGATCGATTCTTTAGTGGCTTAAAACCAAGTCTTTGATGGGCGTTAGCCATAAGGGACTTCAATAGCTACGAGGAAATCGTTCGATGTGCTCTCAAAGTCGAGATGGAGATTGGAGTAACCCATCAGTCGCATGGGTTTGATAAGAAGAGGAAGATGGAATTCAAAGGAAACTCTAAAGAGCACACTGAAAAGAAGTTGAACTTTCCCTTATGCTCAAAGTGTGGAAAGAAACATGGAGGGAGTTGTCTTAAAGGGACAAGTAAATGCTTTAAATGTGGAAAGGAAGGTCATCGGGCATTTGAATGCCGTAATAATGGGAAGAAGATGTCTAATGACGCAAACAAAGGAAGGGATACACAGAATGAACCTACTACACTTCAATGTTTCAAGTGCAAGGAGATGGGGCATTATGCCAATCAATGCCCAAATCCAAGGGTTGATGATGATGGTCGACATCAACAAACTCTTAAGGCTAAAGACAAAGGAAAGTCACATGCAATTTCTATCAGTGATGTGGAGTACGATAACGATGTGGTGAAAGGTACACTTACCATCCACTCTAAAGTAGAAAATGTTTTATTTGATTCTGGATCCACCCAATCTTTTATTTCTGAAGACTTTTCTAAGGGTATAACCGTATTACCTCAACAATTATATGTTGAGTTAGCTGTGACAACACCTAATGGCACATCAATCGCATCAAAAGTTTATAATTCTTCTCCGATTGAAGTTTGTGGGAAAGTGCTTCCTGCAAATCTTGTGATCCTTCCTTTAGTGGAATTTGATTTGATTCTTGGCATGGATTGGCTTTCTCTACATGGAGCTCATATCGATTTCCAAATAAGGGAAGTCACATTTCATATTCCAGATCAATCTACGATCGTCTATCAATGCAAGGATGAACATAACCTTCCAGTGGAAATTTATTCCATCTTATGGGTATTGATTCCACTAAATGAAGGTTATTTATCTCAAATGGTTGGTGAGAAACTCACGATGAAGAATATTCCCATTGTACGGGAGTTTGATGATGTCTTTCCGGAGGAATTGCCGGGTCTTCCACCAAATCGTGAAGTTGAGTTTTCAATAGAACTCGTACCGGGTGCTTTGCCTATTTCAAAGACACCTTATAGAATGGCCCCAATTGAGTTGCAGGAATTGAAGAAGCAACTCCAAGAGAATCTTGATAAGGGATTTATACGCCCTAGTGCGTCACCTTGGGGAGCACCTGTTCTATTTGTTAAGAAGAATGATGGATCAATGAGACTCTGCATTGATTATCGAGAACTTAACAAGATCACTATCAAGAACAAATATCCTCTCCCACGCATTGATGACTTATTTGACCAACTACGCGGAGCTCAATACTTTTCCAAGATTGATCTTCGTTCAGGGTATCATCAATTAAGGGTCAAAAGGGAGGATATACCAAAGACGACTTTCCGTACAAGGTATGGACACTATGAATTTATAGTGATGCCATTTGGTCTTACTAATGCCCCTGCTATCTTCATGGATCTAATGAATAGAGTCTTTAGAGACTATCTTGATCAATTTGTGGTAGTCTTTATAGACGATATTCTTGTCTATTCAAAGAGCAAGGAAGAGCATGAAGATCACTTGAGAATTATATTGAAGACCCTGAGAAAGGAGAAGCTTTATGCCAAATTTACCAAGTGTGAATTTTGGCTTCAAAAAGTTGCATTTTTGGGTCATATAATCTCAAAAGAGGGGATATCTATGGATCCAGCAAAAACAGAGGTTATCGAAAGATGGTCAAGACCAACAACAGTAACTGAGATCCGAAGTTTTCTTGGTTTGGCTGGATATTATCGACGTTTTGTAAAGGATTTTTCACGATTATCTAATCCACTCACCAAGTTGACTCGGAAAGGAGTTAAGTTTGTCTGGACAGAGGAATGTGAAGAGAATTTCAAGGAGTTGAAAAGAAGGTTATCCAGTGCACCTGTGCTCACACTACCTTGTAGTGGAGAAAGGTTTGTGATCTACAGTAATGCATCCAAGAAGGGATTGGGGTGTGTTCTTATGCAAAATGATATGGTGATAGCTTATGCCTCACGACAGTTGAAAATTCATGAGCAAAATTACCCAACACATGATTTGGAGTTGGCTGCGGTAATCTTTGCATTAAAGATTTGGAGGCATTACCTTTATGGTGAAAGGTGTGATATTTATACTGATCATAAAAGTTTAAAGTATATTTTCACACAAAAGGAGCTGAATATGCGTCAAAGAAGATGGTTGGAGCTGATTAAGGATTATGACTGCTCAATCCATTACCACCCTGGGAAAGCAAACAAGGTGGCGGATGCATTAAGTCGACAAGACCATGCTAGTTTATCCATGATGAGGATCACAAAGGATCCAATATTTATGGATTTACAAAGGATGGATCTTGGAATTATAATGGAAGGGGAAAAATCTTATCTTTCTCAAATTAATGTTCAACCATCTATACATGTGAAGATTAAAGAGGCACAGAAAGAAGATGTCGAGTTACAAAAGAAGGTGAGAAATGTTCCTGAATTCAACCTTGATTGTGATGGGATAATAAAGTTCAGGAATCGGGTTTGCATTCCTCCCATCCCCGAATTAAAGAAGGAGCTGCTGGATGAGGCTCATAGTTCTTCATTCTCTATTCATCCTGGAAGCACGAAGATGTATAGGGGCCTGAAAGAGTACTTCTGGTGGGATGGCATGAAAAGAGATGTTGCTGAATATGTCTCTCGATGCTTGGTTTTTCAACAAGTTAAAGCTGAGAGACAGAAGTCTAAGGGGACGTTACAACCATTACCCATACCCGAATGGAAATGGGAAAACATCACTATGGACTTTGTCACAGGACTTCCTAAAACATCCAAAGGCAATAATGCTATCTGGGTCATAGTTGATCGTCTTACAAAGTCTGCACACTTCATTCTTATTAGAGAGGATTTCTCTCTAGATCAGCTTGCCAGGATATATGTAAAGGAAGTGGTAAGATTGCATGGAGTACCACTTTCTATTATATCTGATCGGGATCCGAGATTTACCTCGAAGTTCTGGTGAAGTCTTCAGCATACTCTGGATACAGAGTTGAGTTTTAGCACTGCTTATCATCCCCAGACAGACGGTCAGTCTGAGAGAACAATTCAAACCCTAGAAGATATGTTGAGAGCTTGCTCTATGGATTTCAAAGGAGGTTGGGATCAAAACCTACCTTTGGTGGAATTTTCTTATAATAATAGCTTTCACTCCAGTATTCAGATGGCTCCTTATGAAGCTCTCTATGGAAAGAAATGCAGGACTCCAACTTGCTGGGATGAAGTTGGGGAAAGAAAGCTATTAGGACCTGATCTCGTTGATGAAATGGAAGAAAAGGTCAGATCTATTCAACAACACATAAGAGCAGCTCAGAGTCGACAGAAAAGTTATGCCGACAACCGAAGAAAAGACCTAGAGTTTGAAGTGGGTGATAAAGTGTTATTACGAATATCTCTCTGGAAGAGGGTTATGAGGTTTGGAAATAAGGGGAAGTTGAGCCCTAGATATATCGGTCCTTTCGAAATACTGGATCGTGTTGGGAAGGTAGCTTACCGATTGGCGCTTCCACCGAATCTCTCTCAAGTTCACGATGTGTTCCACGTATCTCTCCTGAGAAAGTACATACCAGATCCTTCACATGTACTCAGCTCAGAAGTGGTACCGCTGGAGCAAGATCTTTCTTATTAAGAACAGCCGATAGAGATTCTGGATCGTAGTGAAAAAGTCCTACGAAACAAGACCACTCGATTGGTGAAAGTTTTATGGAGGAACCACCAACTTAAAGAAGCTACATGGGAGCTTGAGGATATGATGAGGGAGAACTATCCTCATCTGTTTGTTACAAAGTGACGAATTTCGAGGGTGAAATTCTTTTTAAGGGGGGTAGAATGTAACACCCGAGACTTTTATGTTATATAAACCATCAAAGGAATCTTTTTCTACACAACACTTGCTTGGCTTGCTTTACACGCAATCACGACCTTCCTCGATAGCTTGCGTCGTACGCAATACCGAGTTTCACTAAACAACAATATGCTAGCCGTTATGAATAGTAATAACCACTTTTTGAAATTTTATATATTTTATTTTTCAAAATGGACTTCATTTTTGGACTCAGAATATCGAAATTAGCCTAGGGTGAAATTTTGGTATTTTTCTGAATACTTTCAATTTTTGATGAATAGTGAAACCACTAAGTGGTAGGTTAAAAACTGAATTTTGCATAAAACTTAATATTACCGCTTCTGTGAATGGAATTTCGAAAATCCGAGAGACACGGTTAATATCAAGGACTAAAATGTGGTTCAATGAGATGAAAATAATTTTTTGGTGAATAGTAACTTTTTACTTTTTTTACCGCGGTTAATAGTAAATAGGGTAACTAAGGGTAAATATGATATTACTATTACCCTAAAACATGTCCTAATTCTATTGGACAAGTGTAATTCGACCAAAAACAAACTTAGGAATAAAATATGACCATTTAGGCCCACTTGGATTAGATTAGGACATTTATTATTAATTTATTTAAAGAAGGGTTAAAATAGTTAAAATCAAAGTTTAATAAGTACATAATTTATAATATGGGATTATACATAAGATAAATTCGATTTTAAATATTCATTAGAAAGCTAAAACGATTTCCTACATTATGGTATTTTATTTGTAATTTTTAGACATCAAATAATGTAATTTATTTATGACACAAAGATGATTCAGTAATTATCTTATTAATGAAATATTGACATAATTGATAATATAAATACCAAAATAAATGTAATTTAAGACTTTTTATGAATTCCACTAATTTTCTAGGTTACTATGATATATTAATGTTGATTTAATCAACTTGGTTCGAACATATAATTCTGTTATGACTTTCACAAAAATCATATATCAAATAGTGTCAAAATTGACACAAAATAGTTTTTAAATCAAATATTATATTATTAATTGTTATTTTATTCCTAAAAATCTAAGGTTCGGCCAAATGACTTAGATAAAGATATATATATTTATAATAAACAATTTGGGGTTCGTTTGGCATGTTATAGTAATTTTATTAACCATATAGGGAAAGAAAACAAAAAGACATGGTAAAAGTTAAATTATTTAACTTAGAGTTAAATCTAATTGATAAGGTTAAAATAATACCCTAAACTTGTCTAACTCCTATTGGTTGATAGTATTTCGGCCCATCCCCACCTTATCTTCGAAATAAGACCCTTTGGAGCCATTATAAACCGATTTTGACTTTAATATAAAATAATATTTTGAGATATTCCTAAGGTGCCCCTCTCCTCCCTTATAAAAGGGCACCTCCTCCCCCTCCTCCTCACACCAATTTGAGCACTCAAGCTCGGCCAAACCCTGCCATTTTCCCTTCTCCACTTCCCTAGAAACATCCTAGAGGTTCTGGTCTTCCTCAAAGACCAATTTTAGTGCCCTAAGAGGAGGTCTCAAAGAGGCGCTTCAAAGAAGAGGTAATTACCGTTACCAATTCTTTCATCTTTATTTCTTCTTCCACTTCTTCTTCTTAGGTTATTTCATTATGAAGTAATAACATCAGTATTACTCATATACTGAAATGTTATTATAAGTATGAAACAACCCTATTTCACAATCTATCCATCCTACGGAAAAAGAAATCACCGCGCGTGCGTACGTACGGAATACCGTCTCCATGCCGTGGTGTAATCTATTTTCCACCATCACCTTACAAGGATGGGTATAATGGTGTAATGAGTAACTATATATGATTATTATGAAGTAATATTGATACTGAAATAATATATATATACTCCAATACAATTCCACGATCATAGGAACGATATCATCACTTGTGTGTACGTACGGAATACCGTCTCCACGATGTGATGCGACTCGTTCTACATGATCTTCATTTCATAATGATTATATAAATGAATTGAATGAATGAATATGGTATATACTACACTAATACCATTCTGTAAATGAATTATCTATAACCTAAAGATAAGAATAAGAATTTATTCGACAAAACACGCATAAGAACAAAAAGTTATAAAGACCCGAGTAACAAGTAACAATGAAATATTACTAACAAGAAGCTAATAATATGACCATATATGATATCATATCAATATTTATGATTCTGGAATAAGTCAATAACATTATTTAAACCATCATACAGGAGCTTCAGACACGAACAAAGCAAATCAGACCTAAGGTAAGGGAAATATCACAATCTCATTTTTATCCGAGATTGTTTATTTGTAAGTATTTACTGGGGTGTATTTTATCATCCACATCCATGTTTCATCAATATGTAATATTATTTCCATCCACTTACAATTGTTTAAATCCATTTTTACCCTTCGGTGAGTTTTTATTAATATGTATGAAAGGAATCTTTTGTCGTTTTTCGTACGAGGTACTTTTTGACTTTTCCGAAAAAAGTACGAAGAATGTTTTTTTAACTTATACGGCATGAATGGATTTTTAAAACATTATTTCCAAGAAACTTCCTTTACAAGTTTTCAAGTTAATTTTTAATCAACTTCTTTTATTTTAAAGTTGTATGACATGTTATGAAAGGAAAAATGTTTTTGAAGTAGAAAGGATATTTTCCTCAAGAATGGAGTTCAAGTATTTTATCAAAATTATTTTCCATCTAAGATAATAAAAGGGTTTTGTTTTTATCCCTATTATTACATGGATTTGATTATGTTGTGATGGAAACATTTTTATGAATTCCTTTATCTTATATGAATTTTTTTATGATGTCATGTTGTTTAAGAATCCCATTTTTATTACATGGGTTATGCGATGATGTATGATTTATGATTATGTGGCACACATAAGAAAGGATTTATTATAAGATGGGTGGGACCTATATCTCCCTCCAATGCATTGGGTAAAGATTTTATATCTCATGAGATAGACATGGATGGAACGGAAGGTTATTTCGGTTCAGTGATACAGGACTGAAACGAGGAGTGAACTCGGTTCAGAAAGGGACTTTATCCACTAAGATAGTCTTGGCAATGAGTCATGACTAACAAGAAATGATTTTCCATGATTATGTGTGCATGCAACAAAGTTTCAAGTTTTATGTTATGATTATGGGGATCTCATTTTCACTTCTATGATTTATTCCATGTTAAGATATTATGATCTCTTTTGCAGGTTTTGATTTTCATAAAGATATGATATGATTTTTATTTCCTTTATTTGACCTTGCTGAGCATTTGAGCTCACCCTTTTATGTTTTCTTTTCCCCAGGCCAGGAAGATGGATATTAAGTAGAATATGCTAAAAGGGACCCTAGATATGATGAAATAAATGGGAGAAACTGTAGAATATTTATGAACCAGTTGTTTATGTTTCCCAGTTTCTAAAGACACTATACCTATACGGTCCTTTGTGGTTTTGTCATATGTTGTAATAAGTGTGCTTCAATTTTGAAGTATTAACAATGTATGTAAAGTATGGGTCGTTATAGTTGGTATCAGTGGAAAGTTATAGTCAACCTTTGGAAACTAGGATGTGAAAGCCTTAGTAAGAACCCTAAGGATATGTCTAAGCATAGAACACAATCTTAGTGTTTAAGAAATTTCCTTGAATAACCTAGGATAAGACCTTAAGCATGAAAATTTTATTCTTGAATTATGTGGTTTTCCTATTATAATTAGTGTTGCTCACACTATTCTTCTTGGTTTTAGTCAATGGCTGGAACCCGTAGGAACCGTGTTAATGCGGAATGCGATGGGTAATGCAATGATTGTCCCCCTGAGCAACCAAACGATATGGGAGCTGGAATGCAAAATCTTGTAGCCATGCTCACACAACTTTCTCAAGCTATGAATCATGCAGGACTTCCAAACGAGCAAAGGAAGGAGCAACATTCTGTTTAATCCTTCATGAGGCAGCGTCCACCTTCTTTCAGTGGGTCTACTGATCCATTAGTTGCTGAACAATGGATTAGTACTACTGAAAAGATATTTTCAGTTCTTCAATGTTCTGAACATGATAAAGTCATCCTAGCAGTGTATCGTTTGGAAGGAGATGCTGATCAATGGTGGAATCTTATTAAGAATACGAGGTATAGGGATGAAATTGAGTCTATGGAATGGGACGAGTTCAAGAACTTATTTTTCAATAATTACTTCCCTCGTATTCTCTGAACAAAGATGGAGAAAGAGTTTCTTGAACTGAAGCAAAGGGATGATGAATCTGTTGGTACCTATGAAGCAAATTTTACAAGACTTGCAAGGTACGCTTCTGGTATTATTATCCAACCTGAGAGTAAGATCGATCGATTCTTTAGTGACTTAAAACCAAGTCTTCGAAGGGCGTTAGCCATATGGGACTTCAATAGCTACGAGGAAATCGTTCGATGTGCTCTCAAAGTCGAGATGGAGATTGGAGTAACCCATCAGTCGCATGGGTTTGATAAGAAGAGGAAGATGGAATTCAAAGGAAACTCTAAAGAGCACACTGAAAAGAAGATGGACTTTCCCTTATTCTCAAAGTGTGGAAAGAAACATGGAGGGAGTTGTCTTAAAGGGACAAGTAAATGTTTTAAATGTGGAAAGGAAGGTCATCGGGCATTTGAATGCCGTAATAATGGGAAGAAGATGTCTAATGACGCAAACAAAGGAAGGGATACACAGAATGAACCTACTACACTTCAATGTTTCAAGTGAAAGGAGATGGGGAATTATGCCAATCAATGCCCAAATCCAAGGGTTGATGATGATGGTCGACGTCAACAAACTCTTAAGGCTAAAGATAAAGGAAAGTCACATGCAATTTCTATCAGCGATGTGGAGTACGATAACGATGTGGTGAAAGGTACACTTACCATCCACTCTAAAGTAGCAAATGTTTTATTTGATTCTGGATCCACCCAATCATTTATTTCTGAAGACTTTTCTAAGGGTATAACCGTATTACCTCAACAATTAGATGTTGAGTTAGCTGTGACAACACCTAATGGCACATCAATCGCATCAAAAGTTTATAAATCTTCTCCGATCGAAGTTTGTGGGAAAGTGCTTCCCGCAAATCTTGTGATCCTTCCTTTAGTGGAATTTAATGTGATTCTTGGCATGGATTGGCTTTCTCTACATGGAGCTCATATCGATTGTCAAAGAAAGGAAGTCACATTTCATATTCCAGATCAATCTACGATCGTCTATCAATGCAAGGATGAACATAACCTTCCAGTGGAAATTTCTTCCATCTTATGGGTATTGATTCCACTAAATGAAGGTTATTTATCTCAAATGGTTGGTGAGAAACTCACGATTAAGAATATGCCCATTGTACGGGAGTTTGATGATGTCTTTCCGGAGGAATTGCCGGGTCTTCCACCAAATCGTGAAGTTGAGTTTTCAATAGAACTCGTACCGGGTGCTTTTCCTATTTCAAAGACACCTTATAGAATGGCCCCAATTGAGTTGCAGGAATTGAAGAAGCAAATCCAAGAGAATCTTGATAAGGGATTCATATCCCCTAGTGCGTCACCTTGGGGAGCACCTGTTCTATTTGTTAAGAAGAAAGATGGATCAATGAGACTCTGCATTGATTATCGAGAACTTAACAAGATCACTATCAAGAACAAATATCCTCTCCCACGCATTGATGACTTATTTGACCAACTACGCGGAGCTCAATACTTTTCCAAGATTGATCTTCATTCAGGGTATCATCAATTAAGGGTCAAAAGGGAGGATATACCAAAGATGGCTTTCCGTACAAGGTATGGACACTATGAATTTATAGTGATGCCATTTGGTCTTACTAATGCCCCTGCTATCTTCATGGATCTAATGAATAGAGTCTTTAGAGACTATCTTGATCAATTTGTGGTAGTCTTTATAGACGATATTCTTGTCTATTCAAAGAGAAAGGAAGAGCATGAAGATCACTTGAGAATTATATTGAAGACCCTGAGAAAGGAGAAGCTTTATGCCAAATTTACCAAGTGTGAATTTTGGCTTCAAAAAGTTGCATTTTTGGGTCATATAATCTCAAAAGAGGGGATATCTGTGGATCCAGCAAAAAAAGAGGTTATCGAAAGATGGTCAAGACCAACAACAGTAACTGAGATCCGAAGTTTTCTTGGTTTGGCTGGATATTATCGACGTTTTGTAAAGGATTTTTCACGATTATCTAATCCACTCACCAAGTTGACTCGGAAAGGAGTTAAGTTTGTCTGGACAGAGGAATGTGAAGAGAATTTCATGGAGTTGAAAAGAAGGTTATCCAGTGCACCTGTGCTCACACTGCCTTGTAGTGGAGAAAGGTTTGTGATCTACAGTGATGCATCCAGGAAGGGATTGGGGTGTGTTCTTATGCAAAATGATACGGTGATAGCTTATGCCTCACGACAGTTGAAAATCCATGAGAAAAATTACCCAACACATGATTTGGAGTTGGCTGCGGTAATCTTTGCATTAAAGATTTGGAGACATTACCTTTATGGTGAAAGGTGTGATATTTATACTGATCATAAAAGTTTAAAGTATATTTTCACACAAAAGGAGCTGAATATGCGTCAAGGAAGATGGTTGGAGCTGATTAAGGATTATGAATGCTCAATCCATTACCACCCTGGGAAAGCAAACAAGGTGGCAGATGCATTAACTCGACAAGACCATGCTAGTTTATCCATGATGAGGATCACAAAGGATCCAATATTTATGGATTTACAAAGGATGGATCTTGGAATTATAATGGAAGGGGAAAAATCTTATCTTTCTCAAATTAATGTTCAACCATCTATACATGTGAAGATTAAAGAGGCACAGAAAGAAGATGACGAGTTACAAAAGAAGGTGAGAAATGTTCCTGAATTCAACCTTGATTGTGATGGGATAATAAAGTTCAGGAATCGGGTTTGCGTTCCACCCATCCCCGAATTAAAGAAGGAGCTGCTGGATGAGTCTCATAGTTCTTCATTCTCTATTCATCCTGGAATCACGAAGATGTATAGGGACCTGAAAGAGTACTTCTGGTGGGATGGCATGAAAAGAGATGTTGCTGAATATGTCTCTCGATTCTTGGTTTGTCAACAAGTTAAAGCTGAGAGACAGAAGTCTAAGGGGATGTTACAACCATTACCCATACCCGAATGGAAATGGGAAAACATCACTATGGACTTTGTCACAGGACTTCCTAAAAAATCCAAAGGCAATAATGCTATCTGGGTCATAGTTGATCGTCTTACAAAGTCTGCACACTTCATTCCTATTAGAGAGGATTTCACTCTAGATCAGCTTGCCAGGATATATGTAAAAGAAGTGGTAAGATTGCATGGAGTACCACTTTCTATTATATCTGATCGGGATCCGAGATTTACCTCGAAGTTCTGGCGAAGTCTTCAGCATACTCTGGATACAGAGTTGAGTTTCAGCACTGCTTATCATCCCCAGACAGACGGTCGGTCTGAGAGAACAATTCAAACCCTAGAAGATATGTTGAGAGCTTGCTCTATGGATTTCAAAGGAGGTTGGGATCAACACCTACCTTTGGTGGAATTTTCTTATAATAATAGCTTTTACTCCAGTATTCAGATGGCTCCTTATGAAGCTCTCTATGGAAAGAAATGCAGGACTCCAACTTGCTGGGATGAAGTAGGGGAAAGAAAGCTATTAGGACCTGATCTCGTTGATGAAATGGCAGAAAAGGTCAGATCTATTCAACAACACATAAGAGCAGCTCAGAGTCGACAGAATAGTTATGCCGACAACCGAAGAAAAGACCTAGAGTTTGAAGTGGGTGATAAAGTGTTCTTACGAATATCTCCCTGGAAGAGGGTTATGAGGTTTGGAAAGAAGGGGAAGTTGATCCATAGATATATCGGTCCTTTCGAAATACTGGATCGTGTTGGGAAGGTAGCTTACCGATTGGCGCTTCCACCGAATCTCTCTCAAGTTCATGATGTGTTCCACGTATCTCTCCTGAGAAAGTACATACCAGATCCTTCACATGTACTCAGCTCAGAAGTGGTACCGCTGGAGCAAGATCTTTCTTATGAAGAACAGCCGATAGAGATTCTGGATCGTAGTGAAAAAGTCCTATGAAACAAGACCACTCGATTGGTGAAAGTTTTATGGAGGAACCACCAACTTGAAGAAGCTACATGGGAGCTTGAGGATATGATGAGGGAGAAGTATCCTCATCTGTTTGTTACAAAGTGACGAATTTCGAGGGAAAAATTCTTTTTAAGGGGGGTATAATGTAACACCCGAGACTTTTATGTTATATAAACCATCAAAGGAATCTTTTTCTACACAACACTTGCTTGGCTTGCTTTACACGCAATCACGACCTTCCTCGATAGCTTGCGTCGTACGCAATACCGAGTTTCACTAAACAACAATATGCTAGCCGTTATGAATAGTAATAACCACTTTTTGAAATTTTATAAATTTTATTTTTCAAAATGGACTTCATTTTTGGACTCAGAATATCGAAATTATCCTAGGGTGAAATTTTGGTATTTTTCTGAAAACATTCAATTTTTGATGAATAGTGAAACCACTAAGTGGTTGGTTAAAAACTGAATTTTGCATAAAACTTAATTTTACCGCTTCTGTGAATGGAATTTCGAAAATCCGAGAGACACGGTTAATATCAAGGACTAAAATGTGGTTCAATGAGATGAAAATAATTTTTTGGTGAATAGTAACTTTTTACTTTTTTTACCGCGGTTAATAGTAAATAGGGTAACTAAGGGTAAATATGATATTACTATTACCCTAACACATGTCCTAATTCTATTGGACAAGTGTAATTCGACCAAAAACAAACTTAGTAATAAAATATGACCATTTAGGCCCACTTGGATTAGATTAGGACATTTATTATTAATTTATTTAAAGAAGGGTTAAAATAGTTAAAATCAAAGTTTAATAAGTAAATCATTTATAATATGGGGTTATACATAAGATAAATTCGATTGTAAATATTCATTAGAAAGCTAAAACGATTTCCTAAATTATGGTATTTTATTTGTAATTTTTAGACAGCAAATAATTTAATTTATTTATGACACAAAGATGATTCAGTAATTATCTTATTAATGAAATATTGACATAATTGATAATATAAATAACAAAATAAATGTAATTTAAGACTTTTTATGAATTCCACTAATTTTCTAGGTTACTATGATATATTAATGTTGATTTAATCAACTTGGTTCGAACATATAATTCTGTTACGACTTTCACAAAAATCATATATCAAATAGTGTCAAAATTGACACAAAATAGTTTTTAAATCAAATATTATATTATTAATTGTTATTTTATTCCTAAAAATATAAGGAGCGGCCAAATGACTTATATAAGGATATATATATTAATAATAAACAATTTGGGGTTCGTTTGGCATGTTATAGTAAGTTTATTAGCCATATAGTGAAAGAAAACAAAAAGACATGGTAAAAGTTAAATTATTTAACTTAGAGTTAAATCTAATTGATAAGGTTAAAATAATACCCTAAACTTGTCTAAATCCTATTGGTTGATAGGATTTTGGCCCATCCCAACCTTATCTTCGAAATAAGACCCTTTGGAGCCATTATAAACCGATTTTGACTTTAATATAAAATAATATTTTGAGATATTCCTAAGGTGCCCCTCTCCTCCCTTATAAAAGGGAACCTCCTCCCCCTCCTCCTCACACCAATTTGAGCCCTCAAGCTCGGCCAACCCCTGCCATTTTCCCTTCTCCACTTCCCTAGAAACATCCTAGAGGTTCTGGTCTTCCTCAAAGACCAATTTTAGTGCCCTAAGAGGAGGTCTCAAAGAGGCGCTTCAAAGAAGAGGTAATTACCGTTACCAATTCTTTCATCTTTATTTCTTCTTCCACTTATTCTTCTTAGGTTGTTTCATTATGAAGTAATAACATCAGTATTACTCATATACTGATATGTTATTATAAGTATGAAACAACCCTATTTCACAATCTATCCATCCTACGGAAAAAGAAATCACTGCGCGTGCGTACGTACGGAATACCGTCTCCACGCCGTGGTGTAATCTATTTTCCACCATCACCTTACAAGGATGGGTATAATGGTGTAATGAGTAACTATATATGATTATTATGAAGTAATATTGATACTGAAATAATATATATATACTCCAATACAATTCCACGATCATAGGAACGATATCATCACTTGTGTGTACGTACGGAATACTGTCTCCACGATGTGATGTGACTCGTTCTACATGATCTTCTTTTCATAATGATTATATAAATGAATTGAATGAATTAATATGGTATATACTACACTAATACCATTCTGTAAATTAATTATCTATAACCTAAAGATAAGAATAAGAATTTATTCGACAAAACACGCATAAGAACAAAAAGTTATAAAGACCCGAGTAACAAGTAACAATGAAATATTACTAACAAGAAGCTAATAGTATGACCATATATGATATCATATCAATATGTATGATTCTGTAATAAGTCAATAACATTATTTAAACCATTATACAGGATCTTCGGACAAGAACAAAGCAAATCGGACCTAAGGTAAGGGAAATATCACAATCTCATTTTTATCCGAGATTGTTTATTTGTAAGTATTTACTGGGGTGTATTTTATCATCCACATCCATGTTTCATCAATATGTAATATTATTTCCATCCACTTAAAATTGTTTAAATCCATTTTTACCCTTCTGTGAGTTTTTAGTAATATGTATGAAAGGAATCTTTTGTCGTTTTTCGTACGAGGTACTTTTTGACTTTTCCGAAAAAAGTACGAAGAATGTTTTTTTAACTTATACGGCATGAATGGATTTTTAAAACATTATTTCCAAGAAACTTCCTTTACAAGTTTTCAAGTTTATTTTTAATCAACTTCTTTTATTTTAAAGTTGTATGACATGTTATGAAAGGAAAAATGTTTTTGAAGTAGAAATGATATTTTCCTCGAGAATGGAGTTCAAGTATTTTAACAAAATTATTTTCCATCTAAGATAATAAAAGGGTTCTGTTTTTATCCCTATTATTACATGGATTTGATTATGTTGTGATGGAAACATTTTTATGAATTCCTTTATCTTATATGAATTGTTTTATGATGTCATGTTGTTTAAGAATCCCATTTTTATTACATGGGTTATGCGATGATGTATGATTTATGATTATGTGGCACACATAAGAAAGGATTCATTATAAGATGAGTGGGACCTATATCTCCCTCCAATGCATTGGGTAAAGATTTTATATCTCATGAGATAGACATGGCTGGAACGGAAGGTTATTTCGGTTCAGTGATACAGGACTGAAATGAGGAGTGAACTCAGTTCAGAAAGGGACTTTGTCCACTAAGATAGTCTTGGCAATGAGTCATGACTAACAAGAAATGATTTTCCATGATTATGTGTGCATGCAACAAAGTTTCAAGTTTTATGTTATGATTATGGGGATCTCATTTTCACTTCTATGATTTATTCCATGTTAAGATATTATGATCTCTTTTGCAGGTTTTGATTTTCATAAAGATATGATATGATTTTTATTTCCTTTATTTTCCCTTGCTGAGCATTTGAGCTCACCCTTTTATGTTTTCTTTTCCCCAGGCCAGGATGATGGATATTAAGTAGAATATGCTAAAAGGGACCCTAGATATGATGAAATAAATGGGAGACACTGTAGAAGATTTATGAACCAGTTGTTTATGTTTCCCAGTTTCTAAAGACACTATACCGGTACGGTCCTTTGTGGTTTTGTCATATGTTGTAATAAGTGTGATTCAATTTTGATGTATTAACAATGTATGTAAAGTATGGGTCGTTATAAGTAGAGACCTACATCTACTCCTTGGTTGGGAGAAGGGTCAGAATGATCATGAAAATTAGACAACTAGAATACCACCAGTCGATCTGGATGAGGTGGAAGTTGAGGAAAAGTAAACTAGACATATGATTCTCAGCACCAGTAGAGTGGGCCTACTCAATGTAGTTATGAAACGACTTAGGGCTATTGTACAAGGCAGTTATGAATAGTCCAGCCTACACCACACAACAGATATTCAGACCATCTATTGTACAAGGTACTATCCTAGTGGCCTCCACATAAGTGTCATTGTTTTTTATATAGACTTGTATCAATATTTTATATCTAAGGAGATCCCTAAGATCTTAGGCCTCAACATCAAATCATATAATGGTATTATGACTCTATATTCACCCTTACATATCCATTCAGAGGGCGCTCAATACTATAATAACGTTCCCCTTGATATATGTTGTTACATATTCAAAAGAAATCTGTACATTCTCAATATTTAAGGTTTGGATGTAATCATTGGGATTGACTTGTTAGTCCCTTATAAAGACCATATTGACTTTTATCATTGGAGTGTGATGATTACATCTCTATAGGATGTTACACGATTACATAAGGGGGAATGGTTTGTTAGTTCAACATTAGAAGGACCCAAGCATTAGAGGCTGGGTAGTGTTAAGCCACGTGTTTCCACTCCATACCTTTATGAACCAGGGTTAAAACCCACTATTTTAACTCATATAGTGGAGTGTTTTAGAGATGTTTTTGTTGAAGATTTCTTAGTTTTACCTATCGTGTATGAGGTAGATTTGTCTATTGAGATAGTTCAAGGATAATCACCTATGAACATTCCTACATATAAGATGAATCCTATGGAGATTATGAAGCAAAATAATCAGTTGGATAATCTAGAGTCGAAAGGACTTATATGACCTATCACATATCCCGGAGGTTTCACTAGTCCTCTTTCCGAAGAAGAAAAATGGTACCCTTAGGATTTGTGTGGATTTTTATTGGTTGAATCCGATAACTATTAAGAACTGGTACCCATTACCTTGAATAGATGACCTCTTTGATCAGCTCTGTGGAGTGAGGGTGATTTAAAAGTAGATCTAAGGTTGTGATACCATCAGATGTGTTTTATAACTTCAGATATACGTATCATGGATTTTTGGAGAATGTATGGTCCGCCTGAGTACCTAGTTATTCCATTAAGACTCACTAACACACCTATTGTCTTCAGGGATCTTATGAAATGAGTCTTCCACCTGTGTCTAGATTTATTTGTGTTTGTCTTTATAGACGATATCATACTGAATTGTCACTCTAGAAAAGTCCATGAAACCTATCTTGAGATCGTGATGAAAACATTGAGAGAGTATCACCTCTATGATAAGATCAATAAATTCCACTTCTTGTTTGATAAAGTCCACTTTCTGGGTCACATCATCTTAGAGTCTGGAGATTCTATTGATCCATAGAAAGTGAGTGATTTAGGTTCATAGGAGAATCCTAAGAAAATATTTTATATCAGGAGTTTCTTAGGTCTTTATAGGCATTACTTACTCTTCATATAGTATTTCTCACCCCTTATAGTGAATCTTAATGTTTGAAAAAGGAGGGTGTGAAAGTATAATGTTCTAAATCTTGTGAAGTATCCTTTCCAGAGCTGAATAGAAGACTAAATTCATCACTAATAATAATACTTCCAGATCTAGGAAGGGCTTATACATTTTACTATGATGCATCTGGTGTTAGGCTTGGATCTATTCTGATATAGGATGAGTGATCTGTTTCATATGGTTCTCATAAGTTGCGGCCTCATGAAAGGAATTACCTTATGAACAACCTCAATATCACAATGGTTGTGCATTCCATATGATTTTGAGGACACTTCCTATTTGGAGAGAATTTTATAGTGTTTATACATAATAAATTCTTCAAGTACATCCTCACTCAGTAGGATCTGAATCTCATGGTGTATAGGTGGGTTGAGTACATTTAATCAATCGATTTTGATATTTCCTCCACTCTAGAGAAAGGTAATTCAGTAGCCGATTCTCTTTGATGGAAAACTCAAACATAGGTGGTTTAGGAATCAAGTGATGAATGGAATATTATGGACTTATTATCAGATATGAAGGTTGAGGTTTAGGAGGACCATGGTCAGACTATTCTCTCATCCTTGGCAGTGAAATGTACTCATCTGGGGAAAGTGAGGCTGAGACAACAATCTGATCATGAAGGCATTTTCCTATATTAGAGTGTCTTTTATGAAAATGAATATTCTAGTAAGAAAGTCCATAGGGATGATACTCTATTATTCCATAGGTTTTTATGGGCCCCAACAGACATTAGAGATGAGGTGATGAGAGATTTCCAAGCCTCATCATGGGTGGTTCACCCGTTTCACCAAAATGTATTGATCTCTAAAATACCCATATTGTAGGCCCAACATAAAATGTGAGATATCTAGTTTCATCTCATGGTGTTCCACCTATCTGCAAGTGAAGGAGATACATCACAATCAGGTACAAATTCTTCACCCATTGTCCATTCCTCATTGGAATAAAGATGATGTTTCTATGGAATCCTCGACTGGTTTACTCAGGTCACCTCAATGGAAGACCACAGTTTGGGTTGTATTTGATGATTTGATTATGGTCACACACTTATTACCCATGTGAGAGACATTATCGGTAGGCGATCTAAAGTTATAGTATGTCAGGGAGGTGGTAAGTCTTCATGGATAAATTTTTTCTATAATTAGGTAATAGTTTTTCATTTTATGTCACTATTTTGGGAAGGGTTACATAAGTCATTGGGTACATGGGAAATTTTGAGCATGACCTTTCAATCCCAGAAAAATGCACATAGAGAGCATATAATTTAGGTTATAGTGTAAATGCTCCATGAGTGCATTCTCAACTTTGGTGGTTCTTTGGAGAAACATGTTCCCATTGTTTAGTTTTCTTCTGACAACAACTTCTAGGGTACCATTGAGATTGATCCCTATAAAGCCTTGTATGATTGGAAATTTACCTTGAATCTATGCAAGCTAGTGGAATAGAAATTAGTTGTGCTTGGGCCTCCTATCTTTCAAGAGACTATAGAGTAGATCAAGCTGACTAGGAAACACATGTTGACAACTCAGTCTAGATAGAAGCCTTAATCCAATAGACGTTGTTTCCCTTTTGAGTTCATGTTAAGTGACCAGTTTTTAATGAAAGTTATTCCCATGTTGGGGAATAAACATATTTTTAAGTAGGGTAATATATCACCAATATTCATTGTAACCTTCAAGGATGTGAAAAAGATCAGACCCATGGATTACCAACTTCCACTTCTTCAGAGATACCAGTCCATGCATGATATCTTTTATGTACCAAAAAATTGTTGATATTACCCAGACCCATCACATGCGTTTCAGCCGGATGTTGTTGAGATGGATATGGATGCTTCCTTCAAAGAGTATCCAATATGTATTGTTAATTATATCATGAAGGCACTCTGAGGCAGGTCTATTCCACTTGTAGAGGTGCTATGGTAGCACCAATGAGTATAGGAAGAGTCCTGGGATCAAGAAGCTGATATTTGATCCTAGTGGCCAGAACAATTTTCTGAAACTACCTCTTTAACCTTATAAGGAAAACTTGGTGAAGAGTTTCTATTAGGAGGGGTGGTTATGATGACCTAAGTATTGAAAAAGGTATAGATAATTGGTTTCTTCTTTTAAAAATTTTCTCTAATCTTGGTAATGGTATACTATGACCAATGAAAGGACCAAGGAGTATCCAGGGTTGGTTTGGAGCTCGAAGGTCTGAAAAGGCGGGTCGTACGATGGGCCGCACAACTAGGGTAAACCATATAACCCCGGACATAATGTTTGTGTAAACCATGTGGTCGTAGAAAGGGGAACCTCCATGTGCACATGGTTTTTCTACAACCATGTGGACTATATGCATAACTGTGCAACCTATTGCAGATATGAGACGAATCCTTAATGTATGGTATGTTCATGGTTTGTAAACTGTGTACATAAACCATTAATAGTGGGTTCTAGGGAAAAATTACCATCTTAACATATTTAAACATAAAATTCAATATTATTTTTTCCTCTCTCCAATGGAAATAAACTCCTATTATTATCATTTTTGAGATCAAATATCCTCTTATGCTTCGATCTCTTGGTTTTCATCCATCTGGCCATCAATCTTCATTTCGACAGAAACATCAGATAGCCCAATGTAAGGATAACATCAAACATCCTATTTTATTTGGTTAATCTCATTATTGGTTGTTCTATTTAAATGCAGGCTCATTTTATCTATTTTTAGGAAATTGGACATAAACTCTTTCATTTTCCAACTTGCTTCTAATCTAAATTTGATATAAACCGAGGAATCATCTACGATCCTAAAGTAGGTGGTTATGATTTTTTTCCTTTAGAATTTTGGCAGTTTCATATTTATTCTATCACCCCATGATCTAGACTTTTCTGAGATCCTTTATTGTATTGGTTCCATCATGTCTAAATGACCCTAGTTCTATGATATATGTTAATTTGTTCTTTTTTATGTTTTTAGACATCACCCTTATTCTATATGGACAACCATAGGTGTTCCACCTTGAAAATGGCCGTTTGGGCCAAATGGTTCAAAATCCATGGACCCGAATTTATCTCCCAGCATAGCATCTTATTGAAATAGAATTTGTCTCATTTTTAATTGATTTATAAAAAGGTGCATCAATGGTTCTTATCCCCTTTTTAATTGGAATATTTTAAATGGGCCTATGAGTATTTGACATTGGAACCTCAACCTTGAAATGAATTTTCCATGTTAGGAAAACGGGATTGCTGGGTTGTATAGGTTGGCTGGGGTAAGATGGATTTAACCATTTAAACGAATTAGTTTTTAATGGAATGGTTTCAAGGGATTGAAGGGATTTTACCTTGTTTGGATTTATTATAAATTCATTATATGAAATGATTTTTTTGTTAAATTAACTTGATATAAGGATGTTGAGTCCATACCTATGAACTTTCCATGTAAAAAAATGATAAATCATTTGTGGTATTCCATGATTGGTTTGAGAAATGTATAAATGTTAATGGGTGGGAATCATTATTACCCCATTACAGCTTATTATATTTGTATGGGTGGGAGGAATTCTTACTGCATGATAGTTATGATATATGTGTATGGGAGGGAGGAATTCTCACCCCTTTCCTGTTATGATATATATGTATGGGTGGGAGATATTTTTACCACTGTTTATTTATGATAGAAGTGTATGGGTATGAGTCTTTCTTACCTAATGATAGTGACAATATCTATATACTTGTATGGATGGGATGAATTCTTACACCATGTCAGTTATATATATATATATATATAATATAGTGACTAGATGAGACATAGCACCATTGGGATGAAGCAGGTCAACCCGCCAGATCTCCTTTTGGAAATTGAGCGAGAGGTTTCTTGTTTCCCAACAATGATTTACTTTCCATCTTATTACTGCATGCTGAATTGATACAAGCACTTACTCAGATTACACGTAGACACTATTGGAGGTAGCCTATTTATATTTATCTCACACCTTACTCAGGCCACCATTGGGAAATGAGAAGACTATTTTCCTATAGGTATAGACAGGGGAAAGAACCACTCTTCAGGTTGTTGAATATTACTACTTAGTTCGATCATGGGAGTTGAGGATTAAAATTATGCTTGAGATTGTATGGGGAAACATTTGGATTTTTTGTCACTTTTCATCATTTTTTAGCGTTCTTGTTTCCTATTACAAGTTTCCTTTTGCACTAGCATGACATGAATACATGTGTTTATTGGAAACTACCTATGATTATTTTGATATATATTATTCATTTATTCATCCTTCCACTGTTATAAGTTTATGTTTCCGCTATTTATTGTACATGACTGCTATTTATGCTCCTTCTATAATTTATTATTTGTTATATTTGTTGTGTTACTATAACATGGGGGGTATAGTCTCCCTATTATACTACCTAGAAACCTCCACTACTATTTGTAAACCCATGTCTTATGGGGAAATGTTTTGGGGGTCATATGGCCAACCTAGCTTGGGGCATAGGTCAAATGGAATCCGGGTCTGGGATGTCACACCGCAAAAAATACCATATCATGTTATAATACATCTTTGTAGTGACATGATGAATGTACCCATGAAGAACTATGAAAATCATAAAATAATAAAATCACTATTGATGATGACATGAAAATATGACCCTCAAAATAGAGAACACCATCAGAAGGGATAGACGAACAAGAAGCAGTTTACCCACCGTAAAAGGTTTCCCTTATTCCATTAAACTCACCATAATATTGATGTCCCTATAGAGTGGACTCAGGGATATATGATGTGAATTGATCATTGGTCAAAAAATTACCATAACGATCTTCCAACACATCTTAATGAAACTAAGAAAAAAACATCATCAGTTTTCACTCCTCTTTTAATTTCAAAAATAGCATATGGTGGAACATTCTTTCTGAGAGTGTCTACAATGGTATTCCCCTTCCTAGAGGAGTAGGAAATATAGAATTCAAACAATTATAGATGTTACACCCATTGTCTCTATGTGAAATTCAATTACTTCTAAGAGAAGATAAAATAAGACTCTTATGGTCAAAAAAAGACCATGAACCACTCCTTAAAAAACATTTCCACTAATATTTAATCTCATGAATAACTATAGCATGTTCAAAATCATGAGTGGGACAATTATTCTCATGTGAATAAATATGATGAGAGCTACAAGACACAATTTTTTCATCCAATAAAATCATAAAACCTTGAACAACACTTGAAGTATCACAGTATACCACACACCCTTTACCCATCTCAGGTAAGAACTGAAAAAGAGAATATTTTAAATGCCATTTTTTCTCATAAAAATAAGTCCATCATTAAGAATCCGATGTAAAATTCCTTTATTTATGGGTATGATATGTCAAAGGTGATTCCAACTTTGATAAATACTTTAAAAATACCACAAGAAGAAAAATAACCTATTTCTATGGTTCAGAACTAAGGTCATATTCCACAAACAAAATAAATAGGGTATATACATTGTTGAAGAAACCATGGATGTTAATTCAATAGAATTTTGTGTTTTCAACTACCAAATATTAAACCATGGAAACAGGAAATGTATAGGTGTGGGTTAAACTGTGGAATTTTGTATTTATAACCACTATTTAACCATGTAAATTAACACATAGAACAAAAATTTAAACCAGGTAAATTATAGGATATATCCAAAGTTTAAACCATGGAAACTGATATTTTTAACCCTGGTTTAACCATTTAAAAAGGACTCTAATACCATGGATTGAACTATGAATATTTGAATCTAAAGTCATAGTGAAACCATGTAAATTGTCTATAACACATCCAGCCTACCCTTTTCATCACATGTAACATTAATAGAAAAAATTCACATACCAATTCATAGATATGGACCAAATCCATCACATGAAACAAACCATTTTTACCAAAATAAAAACAGATATATACCAAAAAAATAATACAACACATTAAATTTTCATTTCATAATCAGTAAAAATAATCAAAATGATATGTAAATACATAAAATATTTGTAATATTTCTCAATAATGTCATCTGAAACCTCATCATTACTAGTTCTAATATCAGCAAAATCAATATAGGTTCCAACAACACGAGCATCACCATTATCCCAACCAACAACCACATCACCACCAACATCATCATTATCAGACTCTCCGCTAGTATCATCTAAAATAACTACAAAATCAACCCTATCATAATACATTGTGAAAATTCTTGATAAACATCCATCCACTACCACTACAACCTTTAGCGGTAGTGAAGAGAATATAGTAGATATCACATGGAATAATTACACATTATCCATTTTTTCTTTTTTAAAGAAACTTTTCAAAATATTTTCTTTATTGTCTCAATGGGAACATTTTACTATTCCTGGGTAACTATTCCTACATTGGATCATGAATACTCTATATCTGAAGATGAATATTTTGATGAAATGATTTTTTCTATGTTTTAAATGAACTGTGTCACATTTCTTGTAACTTAGGACCTGATTTAAATGTTCTTTTGGTCTAAATGTGTCTCTTTCCTTATCTATTAATGTTTTTAGATCATCCTGTTAAAGGGTGTTTCCATTTTAGTAGATAATAAAAATAAATAACATGAATGCAACTTATACAATATAAACAAAATACAAATTTTAAGATAATATTATAATAAGATATCCCTCTTTGTTTACTCGCTATTGAATTCAAATTTCAAATAATAGATATGTACCACTTTATTGACATGATCAGAAATTATCAAAATAGTATCCATGATAAAATAATTATATGATGACAAATAGTACACCCAACAAGACAAAAAAATAGACTTTCTAACATATACTCTTGTAGTTTTGATACAATAAAATGAACATAATTTAACATGTTATAATGTATTTAGGTATGTTTCATGTATATCAAACTAATAATATCAAATTCATAAATATTAATCCTTCCAAACATGTTGTAAATTATAATGAATAATTATTTTTCTTTTACTATTGTGAAAATTTTAGAAACTCTAAGATATATCTGGGGGTTAACTCAATGTCCAATGTAACATATCCAAACAAGTCTCTGACATATAAATTATAAAATAATAGTAAATAGAAGAGTATTACCATGTGAAAAACTAATTTTAATATTTTTTATATCCAATAAATACCGTATGCATGCCACATAACGAGTTAAAAGTGGAATAAGTTATAATTTTATTTACACATTTAAAATTAAAATTCATTTCAAAATAAGTTTTCATAAATAAAATTTACTTTAATGAAATTGTATGTTTAGTTTTCAATGTTATAAAGAGTTTTACTTTAAGACCAATAATTTTTGAAAATGTAATGTAAGATATAATTTATAAAAGAATATGTATTATGAAATAAATTTATAGTGAAAAAAGTTTTGTATGAAAAAAGAATGTCTTTGGGACTTTACAAAAATGTCAATTTCTCAGACAAAGGTTTTCCCTACAATCCAATAGAAGTAATTTTTTCACACATCTAGATATAGATGAAGTATTTCCAAAATAAAAATTGGATGTCAAGGGTAACAACATCCTTGAAGAAAAATCTAATTATGTACAACATAATCACATTACTAGTCATATTTATGATCAAGGATACTTATAGTTATTTATTATCAATAATCTAATCAAATTAAAGAACATTATTTCCATTAAACGTAATTTTTTAACATTGAAAATTGAATGAGATTATAAAAAAATATTATTCATGTTTGATAGATATTAGAGAAAAAGAATAAGAGGAACTTTGTGTTCTTATGAGGAAGGTTAAAACGACTTTTTATTCATTACATATCTTTCTTAGAAGATAATTCATTTGATTATCACATGAAAATTATTAAAGGATAGGTTTGAAAGAGATATAGTTGAGTTTATAAAATTGAAAATTTGATTTTGTAGAACTTATTAGTAATGATTAATCAGAATATGATTCAATTTTTTGAATTACAATATATAAGGAATTATAGGTATTGGAAGTCGGATTGAAGATTGAATGCACAACACTCATCACAAGGAGTTATTTGTATCTGGTAGTAAAATTGGGAGGATCATTTGGAATTCCTTGAAGTATAAATATTTAGAATTTATTGAATACAAAAAAACTAAAAATTCGAAATCATTCCTACAATTTTCTCTTCTATTTCTCGATTCATAGTACTTCCATGTTTATTTTTTCTACCAGTAAAAAAATAATTGTAATCGAGAAATACATCAATCAATATTAAATTATTATTTCTACATGAAAAATAAAAATAAATCAATGAAAAAATAAAAATATATCAAATGATAAAAGATATATTACATGTGATTGTTCATGATTAGTCACTGAACAACATCCCAAATTATGAATATATTTCATATAGCTTTTATTTTTTTGTTTCTATCCAATGATTGCTATTAGTAAAAAAATATACCATCATTTTAATAATTCACAGGTTATAAAACATTACTATTTTAACTTAATAATTTAACAAGATTAAGAAATAACTCAAATAACCTGGTTTTTAAAATATCTAAACCACACACACTCATAAGAAACAAATTTAAATTCAGTTTTAAAACTAACTAATTAATTGTAATCTTCACTGACATCAACATTTTATATTTTTATCAACTAATGCTTCTAGCACCAACCGATGGAAAAACAAACAAGGACCCATTATTTTTTATACCATCATTAAACAATAATTTCACATATATATGAAATCTATTGTTAAAAGGAAAGTTAAAAAGTGTTCAATATCTAGTTATATTTAATATGATTACTTAAGTTCAATAAAATTCGATTTTTCATGGTTTTTTCATTACCTATTCTTTATGAATATATAGTTTTTACGTTCACCCATCATTTGTATTTATTGTTTATTGTTTTAATTTGTAAATTATTGATAATTATTATCTATTTTACTTTTCAAATGATGTGTAGTAATGAGTTCGTGGATATTTAATGATGTTTACATGACTTTTTTAAAATATTTCATGGTTTAGCCAAAATATGTTTTGTCAAATAAATTTAAAAAATTATTTTTTAGATTATTTTTTATATTTAAAAATAACATGGAAGCATTATTTATGGTTGAATTGTATTTTAAATGATTTTTTTCTATATTTAATTATGGAAATACTTATAATTCATTCATTAGTTTTGAAAAAATAAGTGTCTTTAATTACATTTTATTTCAAAAAAAATATCTTGGTTTGAGGGGAAAAGACATTTGTTTAATTAATATTTTTTTAATGGTGGGTTCGAGCAGGGTTATATTGATTGACATAGTATAAGAAGAATATTTGATTAATTTTATGGTGTAGTTTATGTCTCTTGATTGATCTGGATAATTGTCATTTTGAGTGTTAGATATGATTGGTGGGGATATGGAGGGTTGATTTATTGATTGGTTATATGTGAGATTGATATGTAGTGTAGTAAGAGTGGCAGGAATGATGTTGGCTGGGTATGATGGTGGAATTAAACCATTTTGGTTGAATTGATTCATCTTTCATTGTTTTTGTGTGAGGGGAATCTACATCCCAAGGAGAAGAAGATATTGAGCACATCCATATGATTATACTCTTTCTCTATATTTATTATTTATTTATATATTATATGATAGTAATTTTATATAGTGGGTGATGGGTTGTATTAGATCATATGTTTACTACCATTTGAAAACTAGATATGTGATTCTTCATGCTCTAACACTTAATTATTAAGTTTTTTGTCCTAATGATAATTTTCGAGAGGGTGAGGGCAGTGTAGTGAGAGTGGAAACCCAGAACCAAGACTAAATCATGGTAACTACATCCTATGTAATGAGAATTCAAGAGATGAAGTTGACACATAATATTTGATAATGTATATAACCACTACTTACAAGGGAAAATAGAAACATCATTTGCACTATTTACTTTATGATTACGTCCCAAACTACCATGAGGGTGGATTTTAGGGAATTGATTATACTTATAACACATTTTTTGGTAATTAATTTCACATGCCTCAAAAGGATTATCATAACCCTAAATCACCCACTCATAATTCATTTAATGTAACTGTGATATTTATTATTTTTACAACCGTATTCTATTTCATTATAAACTCACACTTTAAACTTTAAAAATACAAAAATGATTTAAATTTATTTCATGATCAAACAAAACCACTTGTAGGTTATTATCATGTCTACGAGATTCAATTATCCACTTCTTTGATTGAACTCTTTTCATTGAAGAATACTTATTTGCTGATTATTAAGTATTTTATAGATTGTGTTGATATCATTTTCATTTATTTTGAAAAAATTATTGCAATCAAGAGGGATCTTATAAAAACTATTGGGATACATATTCTATAGAGAAATATTTCTGGTTAAGCATGAAAAATTCCTATATTTCATTCAAAATTTTAAATTAATAGATAACATGTGGCTCAAATTTCACCAAAAACAATAAGAACATGGTTTCCTACGTTAGGGGTGATACTTATAAAAAACTATTCTTTCTATGATCATGTTTAATTTTTTCATATGGTTGAAGAATAGATAAACGATTGAGAGGTTCCTAACTCTAATTGGACAAAGAGGATAAATTTAAAATACATTTTAAATGTGGGAAACACTAATTCAACCCCCAATATTTATAAGTGTTACATACCATCTCTCTTGGGATACCTAAAAAATCATTCAAAATCCTCACTTGGCCTTCATATGCTTTTAAATGCCTTAGTGGTTTTCTCTATCCCCTTTATCATGTTATTCATTATGTTAATTACTCAAATAATACGATTCCACGTTCATTTCTCTATGTATAGGGATCTTGATTTCGACATTTGAAAACTCATCAATGGATTGAATATCATCTTCAATTGTGAAAGTAATAACAACACCTCCAAAACCTAAAATAATCATTTTTCATATATTTGGGTTATATGATAAAATAAGTTAATAACATTGAAATTTAAAGCATTTAATTAAATTATATTAATATTTAAACCTATAATTATTTCTATATTTCTATTTGAAAATATTTTTCCTCCTCCTTTAACGCTAATCTATTTTTCATTCCATTATCTTGTGGATATTAATATTTAAACATAAAATATAGTTTAAACTCATTTCTATAATATGTTAAGTCCCATACATATTTTAGAAGATTTAATAATATAATTCTTCATGATATATTGTTTATAGGTAGTTAATGTGATTTAAAAAAATGAATTTGGTGGGTTGGAGGTTGACTCTTGTAGTAAAGGCTATTATTACACGCTACTATACATAGACCAATGTTTTGATAAAGAATCATTAAATAGAAGACCAAAATATTATTCAACCAATAATCTGGATCTTCCCAATTAGTATACTATCAATGATAGTTGGAAGATCTTGAATGTATGTTAGTGAATAAGCATATCAAGAGGAGAAGAGAACCTACATAGATCGGAATAGACCCGGAGAGCACTACTGTGTGGGGTGGCATGACAGACCCTCTAGGAGGAGAAACACATTGGGATTTGTTCAAGGTGTTACATAGGGTTATTATTAATATATATATGTTTTGTTCAGAGTTGAGATTCAATTTGGGTTTATCAAGTATAAATTATTGTTCATTTTCCAGTGCTTCTTCAACATAAGTTCAATTTGGGCTATTAAAACATGTAAATACGAACTTTAATATATATATTTTAAATAAAAACAATAGTTATAAGAGATATAAGAATTCATACATGGCTCATATCACAATATCCCATTATATAAACAAACTTTCATGTTTATTAATCATAATAATGTCCTTAGAAATATATTCAAGGAAAAACGCCATGTATCACACTTTAATCAAAACATAAATTATTTTCTGGAATGTTAAATAGTTAATGAATCCTAGTAAAAAATATAAATTAAATGTGTGATTTGGTAAATTTCCTTGAAATAGGAACTATCTTAGTATGAAATTAGGTCTTTTTATTTTAAAAGTGGAATTTTTTTAAATATTGGTATGTATTGAATATTAGTTTATCTCATAAGTTTCTATCTGTGATACAAGTAATTATTGTAGGCCCTCCACATATCAACCAATTCCATTTACTAAGATGAATTTACTTACCATTCATATGAGAAGTTATATTGAAGTTTAATATTAAAAAAATTATCAATAATAATTTATAATGAAATTAAAAATTAATTTCAAAAAATATATTACCAAAAGTTTATCCCAATACTTTTTTATTTAATTTCTAAATAATCTATATAACATTACATTAACTGGAATGATATTACTATGTTTTTTGGGTGTCCACATGAAAATAATCTATTCATTTCAATTTTTTCTATTATTCTCTTGTCCTAATTATATTGAACCATTATTTATGTGTGTTTATTTCAAACAATATGCATATTAATATGACAACATCTTTTAGTATAAGATGATCTTGAAGAAAGAAGAAAATATTTCTTACACATATATAAATAAATATTAATTAAAAATTATTACATTCATTACATTTTAAATAGTTACCAAAATCATTGGTTTTTTCTAGTAGATTTATACACAATGTTGGGGCTTAGTAATTGGAGAAATATCCTCTATTGTAGACTACAAATGGTAGAGTCAGGTAGGAGGGTATGAGAATACTTGGGTTATAAACAATGTATGTCTTACCTATATAGATTAAGGTAGATAATGGAAAACATTTAATAGATAGAAGGAGAGGGACTACCATGTTTGTTAAGAGGAGAAAATGGATAAAAATTATATCCTTGTAAGTATAGTTAAGAAGTATAAGCATGATTCGTGATGGGAGGAAAGTGTCTCAGTGATTGTAGAGTTATAGACTGTGAGGCACTGCATGTTAAGGGACTAAATTTAGGTGAAGTATTATATTTTGGATTGCCTGATCTATACTTTCTGAATGAATGTTTCATCCCTAAAGAGTCTTTTTAATATTAAATATAATTTGTTTATAGTTCATATATAATCAATAAATAAATAAGTTACTCAACCAAACAATCATATATTTTAGTCCAACCTCTCTAAAGTAGTCATTGTTTTATTCTATTTAATTTATACAAACCTCCTCATAAGAAATAACCAATTGAATATTCTATAAGTTATGTGAAAATTTTAAAAACACAATAAAACATTAGATAACTATAAATTTTCAAATAAAATACATATTATTTTAAAAAACATAAAATCTTCCATTATGTTTATTTTAGTTATGTTGTTTACTCAAAAATTTAAAGCATTTCACAACAACAGAAGTTTCAACTTTAAATTCCTAACTATGCTAAATATTTTTTTTGAGTTTTCCATATGGATTCTATTCTTAGTTAACAATAAAATAAAAAGTACATTATTTTTACATGTATAAACTATATCTGTATTTTTGGTACACATTTTGAGGATATAACAGGCATGGGGAAATATAAAACACTTCAAAAAAAATTCATTATATCTGAAAAGATAATATCATATCCATTTGAGTTCATTTTTATTATCAATTATTAAATCCATCTCAAAAATATTAACAATATTCAAGTAAAAATGACTAAATAATTAGGACTTTGTAAAATTCATTTCTTGAATGTTACACTATAATGAATATCTCCTAACAAATTGTTTGGGAATTAAAATATTTTCACCCATGTATAAAACATACCAACAATATGAAACTAGATTACTATTATAAAATTACTAACAAAATTAATTATAAAATATTTTAAATGTAAAAAAACATGTATCAAGTTCGAATAATCATCATTATCATCAAATGATAAATTTGATTGAATAACAAATGGTCTATTGAAAACATAACTATCAACCATTAAAACATAAAAAATATGTCTTGTAATGACTTCAACAATAACAATAAATTGTGGTTTTAAAGGACCATTTACATAAAACACTTCTCTAGCTTGTTATGCAATGATGAAAGGTTAATATGTTCATATCATCACTCGAAATACAATACAATCTATTTGAAATCTTGGTAATGTTAATGAATAAATATTTTTTTTAATTATAGTTATTTGACCAAGTTCATATCAATATAATAATTAAAATTCCCAACAACCTCATAATATGAAATATTTTCTGATAAGGGGTTTCTTTCGGACGGACTAGCATAACAATATATTATTGCGCATATCGTGAAATCATCGTACTATGTTTACATGTTTGTTTTACAACTATATATAATAAATTTAATTCCATTTACAACCATTTAATTACAATCATGGTCCACATTGTTTAGACCAAAAAACAATTTTTTCAGTAGATACATAATTTGTTTGTAAAATTTGGACCGTAAATATATCAAATCAAAAAATTACAAAAGAGCCAATGATTTGGTCATGTAAAAAAGGAATTTTTTACCTTTTAATTCATCTAATAATTAAATACATTACAATGTAATTTTTATCCCTTTTAATTGATAAATAGTGATGTGTTCTTTTTAGAGTTTCACAATGCTCAATGAAAGTATGACAATTTAAAGATGTCAGAAAATATAAAAATAATACATAAAAAGAATATATATAATTATAATTTTACTTACTCTTTATATTCATTAACCATGCCATAGTTGAATAATACTATATGAAAACCCCTTTCTCACTCATCCCTATTCAATGTACAAGGCCTCCATGATAAAGATATCCCCCCTGTTTGGGGTAGTGATAGAAATGTTGGATGAATGGGATCGTACTTATCATCTTTAGTTCTAAATAGATAATTAGTTCTCATGGTGACATTAACAAAGTACATTGAAAAAATCATTACATTCCTACCCTAAATAACATTTCACAATATTTAATTTTGGATTATTATTATTTCTTTCATAAAATTACAATGTAAACATTTTAATTTCTATTGGATAAGTCCAGTGAATAAAAAAGGTCCATAAAAAAGATGTTTTGGAAGATTCAAGGTCAAATGTAACGCACATGTGAAAAAAAATGGATTTGAAATTTTATCCAAGTCATAATGAATGATTAGTGCATAATTATATAGTTTCTTAACAATAATTTTCTTCAAACTTTTAGCACAAAAGTCTGAAAAAATGAAATATTCTAATCATAGTGACCCTGAAATTATGTTATAGTAAATACAAAATTTTCATAAGAATCAATTTATATAAAAATTCATGGTAGTCAGGGATTCAAGGGATTTTAGTTTCACATCTTGTGTATTCACCCATTTTGAAATTTTAATTTCATAACCATCTAGAAGTTTTAAACATTCCAAGACTTGAAGAAATTATTATTTTTTACATTAATTATTGAAAAAAGTGGAAAAATATACTAATTTAGAATAATTAAATATAGATAATATATTGGTTTTATACCCCAATCCATTAATTTAGGATATGAGCAAAAAATTTATTTTGTTCTTACCTTTACTTTAAGTGTTGTAGGTAAAATTTCAGACAAATATTTCTAAAGATCCATTACATACATGTAACAATAAAAAAAATTCGGTGACCAATAATGATACTCCAATAATATACTTTCTTTCTACAATTTGTTTCAAATTTGAATGAATATTATTCCACTTTCTAGAATTTTACTGACCCAATACTTGAAAAAAATCAATTCATCAAGTCCATTGAGGATATTACCCCTCAAATTAAATGAGTTAATTAATCTCTCTTTATATAATTATAAAACTATCTTCAATTTTTCATGTAAGGATGATATATTTATAGAAATATGTGATTCCCTATGAAACTGAAATGTTGCTGAAACACTAATATCATAGAATGTTTATTTTTCAAATAAATAGTTAAGGATAATCTCCCATTTATACTATAACAATAAATCATTCCATAACTATGGATATCATTTATAATCCATTATAACTGTATACGACACATAATATAATCCTTTCCATGTTTATCATTTTCCTACACCCTGATGGTCCAAATCTCTTTCAACTCATCTATTAATGGTTTCAAAAATATGTCAATATCAATTATTGGATCATTTTGTCCTGAAATCAGTATACTAATGGTATTAACTTTATTTTTTTGAAAATAAATTATGGAAAACTATAAATATGAAAAAAATAAGACATGTACTATGTGCAGAATGAATATGGTGAAATGAGTTAAGACCGTCACATTAAAATCCCAATATGAAATTCCATGGGTTGGATTAAAAATCAGTATATAAACTATCAAATTTCAACCACACTAACCATTATACTAAATGGGATGTATCATCATTATCTTAATTTTATTCATCTTCAAGAAAAATCATATTATTTTCCCTTTTTTCTATCATAAAAAGTTTTTAATGTCTAAGAGTAATTAGAAAGTTCACATAACATTCTTTGGATCATGGGATTGAGTAATTTATTTATTTTTATTACATATACAATATTGTTTTCATTCATGCAACTTGATATTTTCCTTCTATAATAGAAAATAATATTTATGTCACTCATTGATTTTAGTACTTGAAAATCCAAATTTTTCTACTAACATTGATTCCATTTAATCATATTAAATAATACATGAATCATCCAGTAGTAAGTCCTTAAAAATGTAAGGAGATAGTAAATCATAGTATTTCTAAAACTATATATTGTTTTCGTTTGATACAATCACATTAAAAACACATGTTTAGTCATTTTTCCACATGAATGGAATACATGGGTATTCACATCTTTAATAAACAAGCTAACATGGTCAAAATCATTACTGTAACCATTATATAAGAAATGTATTCCCATATTCTGTTCCCATACCATTGTCCTAAATGATGTGATGGATTTATAATCAAATGAAAAATTATTATAAATCAAATTTTCCATTTTAATCCACTTAGGTAAATCAATGTAATTCTCCTCTTGAACTTCTTCTCCAATGTGATACCAAAGTTGATATTATTTTTTAATTTTTTTAGTGAACTAGAAACATACTTCATTATCAGTTAACCATGGTATTCCAATGAAATAAAATCATGGGAATCAAATAAATCCTCTATTTGAATCATTATTGAGTCAAAAAATTAAAAAAATATTAAAAATCTCTCTAAAAATCATCAATGATCTGATCAAAATTCTACATCCAACTTTTATACATTCAAATAAAAATAAATTTTTTATAAATTTATTTATTGTCAACAAATGCATTTCAACATATTCATGCTTAATTCAAGTACAATAAAAACTCATTGTTTTGTTAACCTAATTATTTATGAATTCATATGTATGAAATGTACATTATATATAGTTAAATGAATTTTCCTTTCATGTTATAGAAATTTTGAAGACTTTAAATTCATTAAAATATTATAACAACACTTATAAAAACCTAAATATGTTCAACAAGATGTATTAACCAGCTATAATATTTTCCTCTAAGAACTCTTTTAAATCATCCCATATAAATGTAATCAATATCATGGGATTTACCAATACCATAAACATTATCTATTCCTTTATAAAAGAAACTTCATTAAAAATAAAATTCTAAAATTCCCCCAATGAAATGAATTATATTATAAAAAAATTTAAACAAATAAATTCAATAGAGGTACACTAATATTTTACTTTTTCAAAAAATTATGGAAATAAAATTATAAAAATAAATTATTTTTAAAATAAATTTAATAAACATTCAAAAATAAAAATATTAGAATTGACACACTACTATTGAAGTGAATTAACAATGATCAAATAAAAACATGGAGTTTAATCCACCATAAGATAATCTAGTGTCATGTTATACCTTGCCCTGGTTATTGAGTACATTATAATCATTAGTTCAGAAATATCTTGGTAAGAAATCCCATAAAAATACAATAGATAATAACTAATGTTCACTATTGTAAAATAGGTAAATATTATGTATAGTATTGTCCAAAACCAGTTAATAATTCTTGTTACAAAAATAGAGAATAATATATGTCATACAGATTAATTAAAAATTTATAATTCATTCCTAATTATAAATACATTTATAATATATGAAATTTCATTTATTGAAAACATCAATTTAACAAAAATTGATTATTTTTATGGATTTTTTTTCCAATTCACAGTGATACAATATATAAAAAATATATGTAGGTTTAAATTGAAACATATAAATTGACTAATCATTGTAAATTCTAGAAGGATCCCTCAAGTAGAGTAAATCACATCAAACATGCTGTACAGTACTATCAGAGGCATGATGAGGCGTTTGCCATGGAAATAGGCACTATAAGGAATACTTGGAGTGACTTGCCACTGGTGAGGTAAGGTGACCCCACTAAGGCATCCCACATCCCCCCACAAAGTGTTCATTGAGCCTAATTCCAACTCATGCCTTGGAAAAATATGATTCTATATACAAATTCTCTATTTTAAATTTTCAAATAACTAATAATATATATTGAAATAAACATAACATAAAAATTTCAAAAAAAGATATAAAAATTATTAAAACGACAATAATTGTTGAATAAAATTTGAAAAATATGATTTTATATCCAACAAAAAAATGGATTATCAAATTAATTTATATAGTGATAGAGTTATTATAATTAGGTATTTGAGTAATTTAATTTTCATTACTAGTAGGTAAATGTGATTAAATAAGTTTATTTATATTGTAAAGATCCAATGTAGAAAATGATTCATGGTTTAGTTTTCCGGGGGAATAAGGCATACTACCTCTACGGAGCACGAAGGACGGGGGGGGGGGGGATTGATTTCAAATATGGGAATTACCAACTGATAGAAAATATGTAGAGGATGGGGGTATCAATCATGAAGAGTGGAATATTTTCCCCAGATAAGATATTTAGAGGATAATAGTGGGGATCAATCATGAGTTATGACCAAGATAGATCTACTGAGATTGAGTTTTAGATAGGAGATAACTGCAAAGGAAGGGTGTTGGGGATCTTAATCGCAAGCAATGGCTAGGAGAGATATATAGAGGACTCATGGATATTGATTTCAAAATGGGAATGGGGATTTTTAATCATGAAAGTGAAAGGGTAAGTGGGTTCTTGATTACACATGGTAAGTGTGTGTGGGTGGGGGTAGGGTGATAAATGGAAAAGGTGTAGGGGTGGTGGAGGGTATTATATACATATTTTTAATTAATTGTAGAATTATATAGAAAATTTTAATGATTTTTAAAAAAATAGACAATATGGGCATAGAAATAAGGTCATTTTTATAGTAGTGTGAATCTAATATCCTTCTTGACCTAGGAATCTCTGTATCTCAAAATCATTCCAAGGATTATTCCATGGCAAGACAACCTTCACCTTATCATGGTCAACTAAAATTCCATGAAAAAAAATCACATAATGAGATTCATATGGTGATAATGGTCAATCTTGAATCTTGAATAAACCAAGATATATTCTATTACAACTATAAAAAATGTGTGTAAATACTATTTAATTGTCTAGTTCATTCAATCCATAAAAACTATAAGATTATTATTACAAAAAAATACATCGCATGATATTCATAATGTACATAACTTATCCTAAATGTGGTCTTGGGGATATTTGACTCTTTCAATATAAGTTGATTATAACTCGACCAAATACTGACTTTAGAAAACAAGTTTAGCCCCATTAACTGATCATATAATTCATCCACATGGGGTAAATGGTATTTTTCTTAATAGTCACCCAGTTTAACTTCCAATATTCCACACATAGTTATAGTAAACCATCAAACTTCTTGTCAAATATCATAGGGTCATCCCATAGTAAAACACTAGGGTTAAATCAACCTTTATTTTTCAAATCATTCAACTAGATCTTGTAGTACTTAATATCTTCAGGTTCCATATGATATGAAGGTATGAATATTATATGTGTACCCATCACCACTTCAATCGTTAAATCTAACACCCTCTTAGGAGGAAGACTAGAGATGTAATCTTGAAAGACCTTAGGGAATTACCTAATAACTAATGAATGATCAAAACTATAAGGAACATAAATATGATAAACTATAATTGCTAACAAAAACACCTGGTCTCTATGTGGGAGTATCCTAAATGGTTGGAACTAAGATCCCACCCTCACTTAAACACCATAGATCTACAATAAAAAAATAATTAAAAATGTAGATGATAACAATCACTCTCAATATTTTGAGATACTATCGAATCCATTTCGATGATGAAATAGAATAGATCCAAATTTAGAACCAAGAAATCTGAAACAAGATCCACATTTTCTATCAACATAGAATAAGAAAAACAATGAAACCCCTACACTTTCCTTTTTCTAAGAGGCACCACAGTCTCTTTAATAAAGGATATGAGCTTCATTTGAAGTTTACGTATATCAAGAAAAGAGGTAGATATAAATGACTACATGTCAACAGTATCAAATAAAGTAGTTTTTCTAGAATAAGAATAAAAAATGGAACCTATCAATATCACTAGAACCACAAAAACCTCCATCAGAAACTCATCCACTAAAAAAGGTGCATCACTCGTGAGGCTTGTGGCTGGGGCATTGTGAACATTGAAAAATTTTATTATGTCACGGTGGCCTTTGGAGTTGAAGATCCATGGACATAATGAGGGATGGGCATAGCCTAGAGGGTACACTATAGGTGGCCTCAGTAACCATATGAAATATATTACCTCATGGGTGTGGGAAAAGTACACCTGGCATGACCAAACATTCCACAAAAAAATTAATTTAAGGGAACACTACTTGCTTATGTTGATGGTGTAGAGGGGACATACTATTGAGAACCACATAAACCACTCCAATGATGGTTGTTCCACTTCATCTTCTTCCCCCATTCACTAATGATGGTTCTAATGGGAGGAAGAGAAGAGCTAGTAAATAAAATTTTTCTCATCATATCAATATTTTTAATAATATAAATATCCATCATGTCAGTATAGTTGGTATAATTCATCATATATACCTAGTATATGATATCTGATCACAAACCCTTAATGTATTCGGGTGCTCTCAACTGATCATTCATCACCATCTCTAGAGAAAAAAAATAATCTTCGCAAAAAAGTTGGTGTAATATAACAATGATCCCTCTCCCTACTATAAAGAGTAGACCTCTAAGGAATTTTATATCATTAAATACTATGGGAATAATTTTTAAATAAATTGGATCTTAAAACCATTTTAATCCAATCCAATGTGCTGATTTTCCTAAAACAAGAAATTCCACCACTAATTTCTAGGATCCACGATTTTAAACATCAAAAACTTTACCTTGATAGCCTTTAGTGTATTCATGAAGTCTAAGACCTGATAGATCCTATCTAGGAAGTCATTAATCTCTCTAGGTTCATTATTACCCAAAAAGGATAGGGGTTTCTTGTGTAATAACTCTCAACTTAATTCTATGTCTTATAGAGCCCCTAGTTGCTCCTCATTGATTGGGTTATGAACTTGTGGTAAATTATGTTCCACGATTATAATTTCCTAAATGATGCATTTTAGAAGATTATAATCGATATGAGGATTCCCTTGAAAAGAATATCCCACTACACCCTCCTATGGAACCCTCAAAGGAATTTTTTTACATATCAAAAATAGAATAAATTGATTATAAAATGGAATAATATTAGTTTAAACCAGAAAACCCCATACACAAACTAAGATTATGATTAAAACCCAACACACGAGATACAGATACCATCATTCCATGGAAACTTGAGGCCTGTCATAGAATGAAATTTCAAGGAACTCACCATATTCTACCTCTAAAGTCCCACAAATCCTATCTCATATCTTACAGATATCCGAAGAAACATACTCTTGAGGGAAAACCTAGATTTGATACTAATTTTTTATGAATAAACCTTGGATATCCTCCAAAACTGGTACCAAACCCGACCCCCCCTATATAACTGAAAGGTGTTCGTAATCCCCATGGGCTGCAGAATATAACCCATGCATCAAAAAACCAAAGGGAATGATTTATACCAACATTAAACAAATACATAAATTATATATACAAATAATAGAAAGAAATACTAAAAATAAGATTAAAATAAATATATTCCATAACTAAGGAAGTGAAAATGGTAGCGATACAACTGAAAACGAGGAAAATAAAACTCCAAGGTGAAAAACTAACATCAAAAGGGGAGATAAAACCAGAAATAGATACTTCATGTGATATACTGGAAACAACCCACTATCTCACTACAAGATACCCATACCCAGCTTACATAAACCTTTCCACCTTGCTGTGTTTCCTTGAATTTTACTACATCAAAAGACAGAGAATGGTCAATACATCATCGGAGGGGTATATAGGGTGTGATCGAAATAAACATAGTTGGATCCCACCTAGGTTTTCCATATTAAGACTATAAAAAAAATCCAAAAATGATATTTTTATAGAAAATAAGGCATGATAAAGAATTTAATAGTTTTTTCATAAAATAATGGTAAACTGTTTCCCTTTTCGACAGTCTTAACAAAAATCTAATTAAAATATCCTGAGAGAACAATTTCCAAATAATTTTAAATTTATCAAAAATAGGTATAAAAAATACAAATAGTAAAAATTCAAATAAAAATGGTAAAAACTCCAAGGATAACATACGTTCATGTTAGTGAGGATACTCATACATCAATATGTCTAATGTACAATAAAAGTCAATATACCCTATACATTAAGGTATATGGAATTGAGGAACTACCCTAAAAGTGAACCCTTTTATAATGTAAATCAATTTCTATAGACATTTGAATCTGGATCAAGGAATGTAGGAAAACCATAGAAAGTGAACTCCCTTACTATATAAAAAATAATGATTCATACTATTACACCTTCCACCTAAGTACCCATGGTTCCCATGAACATCATTTTATCAAATCATTTGAAAAAGATTATATAGATCACCAATCAATATCAAAATCCCCTTTCCATAAAAATGTACATTGGTAAAAAATTTCACAATTCATTTCACAATGCCTTGAATGTGACCTTTAATTTACAAAAAAAAGAGGTAAAAACCATATTTTCACAAAATACAATTTATAAATTAATATAAAAAAAATCTAAATAATTTATAAAAAACTATAATACAAAGATAAATCAATGTTCACCTAACATAGTCTGTTGATGGAACCACATACCTCAAACCCAAGTTTCACACCACACACATAGGATCCAAAAAATCTATATGGAACTCAAGCTCAATAATAGAGACCCAAGAAATAAATTCCCATATATCAAAATAACATTACATAACCAAAATGACCTTATGGAAGTTCAAATCATCTAATACCTCAAGGAACTCATAGGCACTCCATAACCAATACAAGGGATGGCCTCATAAAGAAACACATGAAGGGAAAATGTATAGTATCAAAGGGGAATTATTTCCTGATCAAAATACTCACCAAACAAAATAAAACATTATTTACTAAGTTATGAGAAAAAAACAATGAGAAGAGAAAAAACTCAATAAAAGGAGATATACTAACCATTTTAGAGATCCCACACTCCAAATAGAGTAATTTAAATGGATGAAATCACCCACAGTCACCAGGGAGAGACTTCGGGGTTGACGAAGTAGGATACACAATAAATGAATAAGGTTTACAGTTTAGTAAAACCCACAGGCATGAACGATTCATATCATGACTTCTTGACTCCCAAAATTAATATATCATGAAACGTGTACACAAAAATGGCATCACCTCGGTTAATGAAACTGATCGATAAATTCATTTGATGGATTTAGTTCACATCCTAAATGTGTATGACACTCTATAGAAAAATCACAAAATCAATTTAGTAAAATATTCATGTTCTGAATCATATTCAAGGTGTGAATGTTCCCCATTGAAAGTGACATGACTAGATACTATTGGAAACTCTTAATCGACCCCCATGCCCTATGAACCTAAGAACTAGATAGTAAACATTAAAATAGAATGTAACATTTTACTAGTATTTCATATTTTTATTTTTATATCTTTTGTAAATTAAATAATTAAATTTCTTTTTATTAGAGTATAATTATTCTTAATAAATAACGGTAAATTGAAATAAAGTTAATATTTACAAGAATTTAAAGATGCGATGAAGACACAATCTGATAAAACATTATAACTATGATCATGATATATTTATAGAATAAGGGAACATTATAATTAAGAGTTTTATTGATACATGTTCCATAAAGGACTATTTTTCTCATCTATTATATTAAAAAGTGTAAATACCCCAAACCTAGTATCCTATAATTACAGTTTTCTTTTTTAAATTTGCATAATATACAAGGAATCACATCCTAACAGACCATACTATTTTGTAGTTTCGGAAAAGTAGTTAAATGTTTGAACCTTACATTATAATTATAAATACTAAATACAACAAATACAATACTTTTAGAACACCATTATTTATATAACCTAACCTTTCATATCAATCATACTATACTTATTAGCATCTTGTGTAAAAATAAAACAAAATTAATGGGTGAGATCAGATTCTCTGAAAGGTTATGGATAAAATATAAGATATATTAAATAATAAATAACAATTATGGAAATATAAATAACTAAAACTCATGTTGTTTAATAAATAACATAATCATAACATGGATGGAAAAAAATGATCGTCAAATAATTCCATAAAAATAATCACATGATCTAGGAAATGTAACCACAAATATTATATTAATCGAATAAACACATTTAAATCAGAAACTAATATCATAATGATTTAATTGATAATGAAAAACATCTAAACATACTGTCAACTATTATTCCAAGACGCCATACATAAATAGGTATTACATAAGCCAATAACCACACTAATTTGTCTCATTAGACCTACTAATTCATTGGGGGGATATATTGGGTCCTTCACATCACTTATTAAGTCTAATTAATTCCTCATATTAAAGGAGTGAAATTTACATAAACATTTTTTTGAAACTAGCATAAAAATGTAAATAACTTTTCCAACTCAGTAAGCATAATCACTAACCATGTAGAGTAATATGGTGAATGGAATCAAAATAGTACATCCTTATTCAAATTGATCATAAACCGTTCAGTAAAATATCGAACAAGATATCATAAGGTATCAAACTTAATGATGCATAAGATTCAATAATGGGTTTTTTAAATTGATTAGAATATTTTAAATGAAACCATTGAAAAATTATTGAGGAAAAAACCCTACTTGAATATGAAAATAACTTACTTTTAAAATTATTCACCACTTTAAATGAAAATATTTGATTTTATAAAACCACGAATGTTTCTAGAGGAATCTTCAAATCATTAAGGTTTCATGATGGTAGGAAAATTTTATGAAGCCTTATAAGTTAAAAAATATATTTGCTCATTTTTTACAAAAAAGTCATAGATAACCTTGTTTTGAAAATGAAAAAAATATACCTTTCAATCCATTTTGTAAAAATTCAAAGAAGAGTAAAATTATATTAAAAAAAATAATATAATATAATAAAATTGGGAAAAATTATAGAATACATGTACATGGAAGAACAAAATTGTTTTAAGAGAAACTTTAAAAATATAATTGTTTTAAAAGAGAGTCCTTTACATGTGTACTTTTATTAAAGATACCATTAATCCAATGATTAAAATATGTGTATTTTATGTAAATGAAGATATAAAAGTATAAACAAAATATAATATGTTAAAAATTCATTGTAACAAACCGATATTTTATGAAAAATATTCTTTTTAATTTCATTAATGTATTGTGTTGTATGCTACACCAAAAGGAGCTTGCACAACACGCATCCTTGAGTTTCCTTTCATTACACGCAATCACGACCTTCTTCGATAGCGTGTGTAGTACGCAATACCGAGTTTCACTAAACAATGATATGCTATTAAAATATTATTAAAACTAGCCGTTATGAATAGTAATAACCACCTTTTAAAATTTTAGAAATTTTATCTCTCAAAATGGACTTCATTTTTAGATTCGTAGTATCGAATTTAGCCTAAGGTGAAATTTTGGTACTTTTCGGATAACTTTCATATTTTGATGAATAGTGAATATTACTAAATTTTAATTAAAAACAACTTTTTTAATCAAAATAATTAATAGTGATAAAGTATGAATTTCAGTGGTTTTAAAGTATATTTATAATATATTTTTACCATTTAATACAATGTTGGTCATTGAACATAATTTCCCAATTAAACCGAATATAAACAAGTATCAATCTTTTGATAGTTATTATATCTTAAAAACACGCTTTTTGTTTTGACAGCGGGAATTAATTTCAAATTAATTTATGCCACTTATATGTTTTGAATTTGGAAAAATGGATTCCATATTTGGAATCAGGATGTTCAAATTGTTTAAATAGGAAACTCTTATTTTTCGACATTTTGAATAATTATTTCGGTAAATATTTTATTTACCATGGTTAAAGGGTAAATCCGGTAAATAAGGGTTAACAAATAATATTATAAGAATAAAACAATTACCCTAAAACTTGTGATAACCTTATTGGTTGATACATGTTCGACCATGGGAATATTTGGGTCAATTTTGGGACCCCATGGTGCCACTTGTAAGTGATAGGGACACTTTATTTTAATTAAGTTAAAATGAATACAAAAATGACACAAGCATATATCTTTTAGAAAAAACAATTTTTATATCGGGTTATTTATGTTGTATTTTCTATTTTAAATATTAATTAGAAATCTAAAAATATTTCCTACATAATGATATTTTATTTATAATTTTTAGACATTATATAATTTAATTTATTTATGACACAATGATGATGCAGTAATTACCATAATAGTGAAAAATTAACATAATTGATATTATAAATACCCAAATAAATATAATTTGAGACTTTTAATGAATTAAACTAATTTTATAAGTTAATAGGACATGTTAGTAATTATTTAATTAACTTTTTTCTAAGTAATAATTATGTTATGAGTTTCACAAAAATCTACTATTGAATACTGTCAAAATTGACATAAAATAGTTTTTAAAACAAATATGATATTATTGACTGTTATTTTATTACAAAAAATCTAAGGTTCGGCCAAGATACTTATATCAAGATAGGTGTATCATTAATGGACCACTTGGGGGTCTCTTGGATTTATATGGTATGTTTATTAACTATATAATATAAAAATACAAAGTGACATGGTAAATGTCAATCTAATTAACTAAGAGTTAAAAATAAAAGATAAGTTTAGTATAATGACAGAAAATTGTCTAAATTCTATTGGATGAGATTATTTCGATCCATAACCACCTTATATTCTAAATAAATCAATTTGGATCTATTTAAAACCGAATTTGGCTTTATAATAAAATAATATTTTTAGTTATTCCAAAGGTTCCCCTATCCTCCCTTATAAAAGGGCACCTCCTCCCCCTCTTTCCCACACCAATTTGAGCCTTCAAGATCATCCAACCCCTGAAAAATTCTCTTCTACACTTCCCTAGCAACATCCTAGAGTTCCTGGTCTTCTTCAAACACCAATTTTAGTGCCCTAAGAAGAGGGCTCAAAGAGGCTCTTCAAATAAGAGGTAATGTCCGTTACCGAATCTTTCAACTTTATTTCTTCTTCCACTTCTTCTTCATAGGTTGTTTCAATATGAAGTAATAACATCAGTATCACTAATATAATTATATGTTATTATAAGTATGAAAAAACCCTATTTCACCATCTATCCATCCTACGGAAAACGAAATCACCGCGCGTGCGTACGTATGGAATACCGTCTCCACGCCATGGTGTAATCTATTTTCCACCACCACCTTACTTGGATGGGTATAATGGTGTAAATAATAACAATATATTATTATTTTAAAGTGATATTGATTCTTAAATAGTATACATACACTCCAATACAGTCCCACAATCATGAGAACGATATCATCGCTCGTGCATACGTACGGACAACCGTCTCCACGACGTGATGAGATTCATTATCCACGTTAACCATTCATGAATGATTATAAAGTATATATAATAATTAATCATGAAATATATGACATAATAATGATATTGGATTTATGTGTATATATATTTATGTCATCTTCTTAATTCCATTCAACTCAATAAGGAAACGAAAACAGCGTTCATGCGTAAGTACGGTCTACCGTCTCTATGAACGGTGTATTTCATTCCATTTACTGCTTTATTATATATATGTATATTATGAATATATATTATATATAAATAATGTTTTATATTCTGGAATTAAGTAATCATGATCTAAGTAATCATATGAATAATTACAAGTCAAAACTCTGACGACAAATGAAACAATTTTACCCAAAACGCTCTTTAACATGGAATTTACAAAAGAACAGGTAATATAACATCATAAGTGAACCATATATGATATCATAACAATGATTATGATTCTGGAATAAGTCAATTACATTATTTAAATAATTATACAGGAGGTTCTGACACTTACGAAGCAAATCGGACCTAAGGTAAAGGAAAATATCCCAATCTCATTTTTTTTATCCGAGATTGTTTATACTTTTGTATTTACTGGGGTGTATTTTATCATCCACATCCATGTTTCCTCAATATGTAATATTATTTCCATCCACCTACAATTTTTTAAATCCAATTTTACCTTTCGTTGAGTTTTTAGTAAAAGATATGAAAGGAATATTTTGTCGTTTTTCGTACGAGGTACTTTTTGACTTTTCCGACAAAAGTATGAGAAGAATGTTTTTTTAACTTATACGTCATGAACTGATTTTTACGGGTTATAAAGACTTATTTTAATGAATATTCCTCCAAAATATTTCATGACTATTTTCAAAAAAATCCTTTTATTTTAAAATTGCATGACATTATGTGAAAATAGAATGATTTTGAAGAAGAAAGGATATTTTCCTCTAAAATTCATTTCAAGTGTTTTATCAAAACCATTTTCCATCTAAGATGACATTATTTCATATGTGTATGTTTCAAGTTTAATTTATCTATGATTTATATGGTTTCACTTTTCTTATTATGAAATGTCCATTTGTTTTATATGGATTATGAGATGATGAGATGATGTTTATGAAACCCATTTTATTCGTTGGGTTATGATGAATGTTTTAAGTTTATTTTGTGGCACAAGTAAGAATGATTTCATTATGAGATGGGTTGGACCTATATCTCCCTCCAATGAATTGGGTAATGATTTATATCACATGAGATAGACATGGATGGAACGGTAAGTTAATCTAGTTCAGTGTTACAGGACTGAAAAGAGGAGTGAACTCGATTCAGAAAGGGACTTTGTCCACTAAGATGGTCTTGGAAGCGATCCCTTGGCTACTATGGAAATCATTACATGTGCTTAATGGATTCCACAATTACATGTTTTATTCCCATGCTTTGTTATCATTATTTATGTTCCATTATGATCTATGCCTTATGTACTTCCATGTTTTAAGTCGTTGCTCATGATTTTGATGTTTAAACATTATGTTCATGTTTTTAGGTTCAAATGTGTATGGTGTGTTTTATTTTATCCATGATTACACTTACTGAGCATTTGAGCTCACCCTTTTTATGTTTTATTTTCCCCCAGGATTAAAAGAAAGGTTTTAGGTAAGGAAACAAAAAGTTGAAGATCTTTATGGGAGATGTTGAAGATCTTTCACCATGATTCAAAGATTTCATTCCAATTTTCCAAAGACACTAAACTATTACGGTCCTTGTGTGTCTGTTTTTGTTATGTATTAAGTATTCCCTTAAACTAATGTAATATCTATGTACATCAAGCTTTGGACCTCTACAGTTGGTATCAGAGGAAAGGTTTAGTCATCCTTTGGAAACTAGGATGCGAGAACTTTAGTGAGATCCCTAGAGATATTTCTAAGGTATGTATAGGGATTTCCCTAAGGTTAAGTATAAGTATAGGTTATATTATTAGAATTACGGTAACCCAAGATGTTAGATATTGAAGGTACTCCTCCTTTATTGTGTTGTTTTCCCTAGCATGATTTTTGCCTCTCACACTATTCTTTTTTGGTTTTAGATAATGGATGGATCCCGAAGGAACTGTGTTGATCAATTCAATGATTGTCCTCCTGAACAAACAAATGTTATGGGAGATGGAGTGAAAAATCTTATTTCTATACTCACACAAGCTATGAATGATTCTGGACATCCAAATGAGCAGAGAAGGGAACAATATTCTATTGAGTCCTTCATGAGGCAACGCCCACCTTCTTTTAGTGGGTGTTCTGATCCACTTGTTGCTGAACAATGAATCAGTACCACTGAAAAGATATTTTCAGTTCTTCAATCTACTGAACATGATAAAGTCATATTAGCAGTATATCGTTTGGAAGGTGAAGTTGATCAATGCTGGAATCTTATCAAGAATACGAGTCCAATAGATGAAATTGAGTCCATGGAATGGTATGAGTTCAAAAAAATATTTTTCAATAATTACTTTCCTCGTATTCTTCGAACAAAGATGGATAAGGAGTTTCTTGAACTTAATCAAAAGGACGATGAATCTGTTGGTATATACAAAGCGCATTTTACAAGTCTTGCAAGGTATGCATCTAGATTTATCATCCATCCTGAAAGTAAAGTTGATCGATTCATCAGTGGCTTAAAACCAAATCTTTGAAGGGCATTAGCTATAAGAGACTTCAGTAGCTATGAAGAAACTGTGTGTTGTGCTATCAAGGTAGAAATGGAAGTTGGTGTTACTTATCCATCTCAAAGTTTTGACAAGAAACGAAAGATGGAGTTCAAGGAGAAATCTCAGAATAATGGTGAAAAGATTATGAATGTTTCCTTATGCTCAAAGTGTGTAAAGAAGCATGGTGGAGATTGTCTTAAAGGGACAAGTACATGTTTCAAATGTGGAATGGAAGGTCATCGGGAATTTTAATGCCACAATGATGGGAAGAAGATGTCTAATGATGCAAACAAAGGAAGGGATACACAAAATGAACTTACTACACTTCAATGCTTCAAGTTCAAGGAAATAAGGCATTATTCTAATAAATGCCATAATCCAAGGGTTAGTGATGATCGACATGAGCAACCACTTAAGGCAAAGGACAAAGGGAAGTCACATGTGATCACCATTGGTGATGTTGAATATGAAAATGATGTGGTGGAATGATTAAGTGTTTATGTAATGGGATTCCAAAATAATGTTTTATATAGTATCGTGGAATATTGGAATATTTATGTATTGGTCTATTGTGGTTTTCAATAATTTTATGGTACCGGTAACCATGGAAAGTGATTGAGATATTTTTGGAAAAAAGATGATATGTGCATAATAAAGGGATAAGGAAAAAATGAAATGTTTGACAGTATTCATGAGCTCATGATTGATATAATGACTAAGTGATATCATGGTTTGAGTATATAGAATTTTGAGGATTTTGGTATGTGGAAAGAGTTAACTTTTAACAACATTCATGTTTTCCATAAGGTTCAGTGGGTATTCATTTTTTTCAAGAGAATACATGATTAAGGCCTTTGAATGTTTGTAATGTGACCAACAATACATATCTCATGATATATGAGGATCAATAATGGTATTAACATGCTAGTTGTATAAACACTTTTGTAATTGTTTTCACTATAATATGAAATTAGACAACATTATTTTGGATAAGCCTAAAGATTGGAATGAATTATGTTGGACATAATTTAGTATTGTTTAAGGATGGAAGTTTTTCGATATTATTTATGGGATGTTATAGTAATGTAGTTTTAGAAAAAGGACGACCTATAGGATGGGTGACAACCCATCGTGTCAGACAAGGCTGTGGGAATCGAACCCACAACCGAAGTGCGACTGGCCTTTATCGCCTACCACTGGCCTACAAGAAGTCCCTATTTAGTAGAAACTAGTTTTATTATATTAAATAGTATGATATATGAAGTATAAGTCCATTTTAGGAACCATATATGATTAATATCACTATAGATGGACTTATGTATTTTTTTGATAACTTTTCTAACATTTTGTTTGAGACAGATGGAATGAACCATCATTCTATCACATGATCTGCTAACACATCATGAATGACAAATTCAACTTTATTTCTTTATGATATGAAGTGGAAATTTTCCAAAGAGCGACCAACGATGAGACTATACCAAAATCATGAAAGTATTTCTTCTAATTCTTATTTCATCAACTTTAGGGAAATGATCTTGAAAACTAAAAATGTTGTCCTAGTGCTCTTATATACGATGAATCAGATGATACCTTAGATCATCACAAATTTATGGCTTTGTGATTGCTGGATTTTCCATAGACAAGTTCTCTACCACTCTCCATCAGAACATGATGGTTAGATTTCTCTTCCATATCCATATTTTCACCTATGTGGAAACCCAGTGATTAGTTTATTTGGGAAACCGTTACATTTCATACTTTTGTTTTTAATGATTGGTTTTGGTATTCCTCTTTACAATTTGGGTTTCTATTATAGAAACTTTCGAATAGTAAACCATTTATAACCCCGACGAATTTCGAGGGCGAAATTCATTTTAAGGGGGGTAGAATGTAACACACCAAGATTTTATGAAAAATATTCTTTTTAATTTCATTAATGTCTTGTGTTGTATGCTACACCAATAGAATCTTGCACAACACACATCCTTGACTTGCCTTGCATTACATGCAATCATGACCTTCCTCGATAGCATTTTTAGTACGCAATACCGAGTTTCACTAAACAACGATATGCTATTAAAATATTATTAAAACTAGCCATTATGAATAGTAATAACCACCTTTTAAAATTATAGAAATTTTATCTCTCAAAATGGACTTTATTTTTGGATTCGGAGTGTCGAATTTATCTTAAGGTAAAATTTTGGTACTTTTCGGATAACTTTCATATTTTGATGAATAGTGAAAATTACTAAATTTTAATTAAAAACATCTTTTTTAATCAAAATAACTAATAGTGATAAATTATTAATTTGAGGGGTTTTAAAGTATATTTAGAATATATTTTTACCATTTAATACAACGTTGGTCATTGAACATAATTTCCCAATTAAACTGAACATAAACAAGTATCAATCTTTTGATAGATATTATATCTTAAAAACACGCTTTTTGTTTTGACAACGGGAATTAATTTTAAATTAATTTCTGCCACTTCTGTGTTTTGAATTTGGAAAAATGGATTCCATATTTGGAATCCGTATGTTCATATTGTGTAAACAGGTAACTTTTATTTTTAGACATTTTGAATAATTACTTCGGTAAATATTTTATTTACCATGGTTAATGGGTAAATCTGGTAAATAAGGGTTAAACAATAATATTATATTAACAATAAAATTACCCTAAAACGTGTTATAACCTTATTGGTTGATACATGTTCGACCATGGGCATCTTTGGGTCAATTGTGGGACCCCATGGTGCCACTTGTAAGTGATAGAGACACTTTATTTTAATTAAGTTAAAATGAATACAAAAATGACACAAGCATATATCTTTTAGAAAAAAAAAATAATTTTTACATAGGGTTATATATGTAGGATTTTAGATTGTAAATATTCATTATAAATATAAAAATATTTCCTAAATAATGATATTTTATTTATTATTTTTAAACATTATATAATTTAATTTATTTATGACACAATGATGATGCAGTAATTACCATAATAGTGAAAAATTAACATAATTGATATTATAAATACCAAACTAAATATAATTTGAGACTTTTAATGAATTACACTAATTTTATATGTTAATAGGACATGTTAGTAATTATTTAATTAACTTTTTTCGAAGTAATAATTCTGTTATGAGTTTCACAAAAATCAACTATTGAATAGTGTCAAAATTGACATAAAATAGTTTTTAAAACAAATATTATATTATTGATTGTTATTTTATTCCTAAAAATCTAAGGTTAGACCAAGATACTTATATCACGATAGGTGTATCATTAATGGACCACTTTGGGGTCTCCTGGATGTATAAGGTATGTTTATTAACTATATAGTATAAAAATACAAAGTGACATGGTAAATGTCAATCTAATTAACTAAGAGTTAAAACTAAAAGATAAGGTTAGTATAATGACCTAAACATGTCTAAATTCTATTGGATGAGAGGATTTAGAACCATCCCCACCTTATCTTAGAAATAAATCAATTTGGAGCTATTTAAAACCGAATTTGGCTTTATAATAAAATAATAGTTTTAGTTATTCCAAAGGTGCCCCTCTCCTCCCTTATAAAAGGGCACCTCCTCCCCCTCTTCCTCACACCACATTGAGCCTTCAAGATCGGTCCAACCCTGCCAAATTCTCTTCTCCACTTCCCTAACAACATTCTAGAGGTCCTGGGATTCTTCAAAGACTAATTTTAGTTCCCTAAGAAGAGGACTCAAAAAGGCGCTTCAAAGAAGAGGTAATGTCTGTTACCGATTCTTTCAACATTATTTCTTCTTCCACATCTTCTTATTAGGTTGTTTCATTATGAAGTAATAAAATAAGTATCACTAATATACTGATATGTTATTATAATTATGAAACAATCCTATTTCACCATCTATCCATCCTACGGAAATGAAATCACCGCGCGTGCGTACGTACGGAATACCGTCTCCACGCCGTGGTGTAATCTATTTTCCACCACTGCCTTACTTGGATGGGTATAATGGTGCAAATAATAACTATATATGATTATTTTAAAGTGATATTGATTCTGAAATAGTATACATACACTCCAATACAGTCCCACGATCATGATAATGATATCATCGCTCATGCGTACGTACGGACTACCGTCTCCACAACTCGATGAGATTCATTCTCCACATTAACCATTCAAGAATGATTATAAAGTATATATAATAAGTAATCATGAAATATATGACATAATAATGATACTGTATTTATGTTTATATATATGTATTTCATCTACTTAATTCCATTCAACTCAATAAGGAAACGAAAATAGCGTTCATGCGTACGTACGACCTACCGTCTCCATGAACTGTGTATTTCTTTCCATTTACTGATTTATTATATATATGTATATTCTGAATATATATTATATATAAATCATGTTTTATATTCTGGAATTAAGTAATCATTATCTAAGTAATCATATTAATAATTACAAGTCAAAACACGGACGACAAATGAAACAATTTTACCCAAAATGCTCTTTAACATGGAATTTACAAAAGAACTAGTAATATAAAGTCATAAGTGAACCATATATGATATCATAACAATGAGTATGATTCTGTAATAAGTCAATGACATTATTTAAATCATTATACAGGAGGTTCAGAGACTTATGAAGCAAATCAGACCTAAGGTAAGGGAAAATATCACAATCTCATTTTTTTATCTGAGATTGTTTATACTTTGGTATTTTCTGGGGTGTATTTTATCATCCACATCCATGTTTCCTTAATATGTAATATTATTTCCATCCACATAAAAGTTTTTAAATCCAATTTTACTCTTGAGTGAGTTTTTAGTAGAAGATATGAAAGGAATCTTTTGTCGTTCTTCGTACGAGGTACTTTTTGACTTTTCCGACAAAAGTACGAGAAGAATTTTTTTTAACTTATACGGAACGAACGGATTTTTAGGGTTTTATAAAGCCTTATTTTCATGAATCTTCCTTCAAAATATTTCATGAATATTTTCAAAAAAATCCTTTTATTTTCAAATTGCATGACATTTTGTGAAAAGAGAATGATTTTGAAAAAGAAAGGATATTTTCCTATAGAATTCATTTTATGTGTTTTATCAAAACCATTATCCATCTAAGATGACATTAATTCATATGTGTATGTTTCAAGTTTAATTTCTCTATGATTTAAATGGTTTAACTTTTCTTATGATGAAATGTCCATTTGTTTTATATGGATTATGAGATGATGAGATGATGTTTATGAAACCCATTTTATTCTTTTGGTTATGATGAATGTTTTAAGTTTATTTTGTGGCACAAGTAAGAATGATTTCATTATGAGATGGGTGGGACATATATCTCCCTACAATGCATTGGGTAAAGATTTATATCTAATGAGATAGACATGGATGGAATGGTAAGTTAATCTGGTTCAGTGTTACAGGACTAAAAAGAGGAGTGAACTCGATTCAGAAAGGGTCTTTGTCCACTACGATGGTCTTGGCAGCAATGCCTTGGCTACTATGGAAATAATTACATGTGCTTAATGAATGACATAATTACATGTTTTATTCCCATTCTATGTTATCATTATTTATGTTCCATTATGATCTATGCCTTATGTACTTCCATGTTTTAAGTCATTGCTCAAGATTTTAATGTTTAAACATTATGTTCATGTTTTTAGGTTCAAATGTGTATGATATGTTTTATTTTATCCATGCTTACACTTAATGAGAATTTGAGCTCACCCTTTTTATGTTTTATTTTCCCATAGGATTAAAAGAAACGTTTTAGTTAAGGAAACAAAAAGTGGAAGATCTTTATGGGAGATGTTGAAGATCTTTCACCACGATTAGAAGATTACGTTCCAAGTTTCCAAAGACCCTAAACTATTATGGTCCTTGTGTGTTTGATTTTGTTATGTATTAAGTATTCCGCAAATGTGATGTAATATCTATGTACGTTAAGCCTTGGGCCTCTACATTCATTTCACCAATAATATTAGTATGACATAATCATGTAAGTATAAATTTGACACAAATAATTTAAATTGGGTTAAGAATTCCGTACTACTTTGTAATTAGTATAATTAAATACCCCATAAAAGTAGTAATTATAAATAGAAAAATTTAAAATTTTTAGATAATCATATTTATGATATTATAAATCAAAGGAAGGTATATAAAAAATGAAGTGGTGAATAAGGCATAAATCCCATAGAAATAAAAGTGAGATGAAAACCCATTACCTCATTTTTCCCTTGGGTTCTGATTACATTATCATCCTATATAATGGTGTAAGAAATGTTATTAATTAATTTTATAAATAAATTAATATTTTTAATACCTTATTTGATACTTCTATAACATATTATGATCCATTCATTAATAATATTTCCTTATTTTCATTGTTTCACATGCGTTCGTTTTATGGTTTTGTGATTTTTTTGTTTTTGTATAATTATGGTTTTTATAATTAGATTGAAATAAAAATAAAAAAGTGAAATGAATTGGTTTTAATGAATTTAAATAATTTTACATTTTAAATTATATAGTTTTTATTTATTACATAAGGAAGATTCATTTGAAAAAATGTTAATTTTAAATTTTTAGATTATTTTTGCGGTTTCTCTGACCATCATGAACTAGTTTCATTTTATTTAATATTTGGTATATAAGTTATTTATAAAACATGAATTAGGTTATAATATTCTTTTTTAATCTTATTTAACAATATTAATAATTTTATGACCAACCTTTACGGAACTAAAGGAAAAAAATTCATTATTCACAAAGATGGTTAACAACTGTAATTTGGATAATAGTTTCATTTCTTTGAATATGAGGATGTAATAAAAGGGAGGAATAAAATATAATCAATTAGAAATATCTAATTCCAAAATATAAATTATATTGGATTTTTTTATTTTATGTATTATGTAAGTGATTATAATTTTCAAAAAGAAATGAAAAATAAGAGAATTGGTTTGAGAAAATTACCTCTTGAATATCACCTCCTTGAATAATAACTTAAAGACCATGGAATTAGTATTTTAGTGAGAACAAAAGCATGTGTTTATGGGTAATGCAGGTAGGATATGGTCTCTATATATTTGTGTTTCTTCACTTATTTTATGAGAAATAGTTTGGTGAGGAGTGGTATTTATACTTGAGGAGGGGTGGTTTTATGTGATTAAATAGTGATTATTTTATATATAATGATAACCAAATTTTGGTGGAAATAATGAAAAAAATTTATTTTGATAATTATAAATTCAAAGGTTGTTTATTTTAAATATAAAAATAAAATACCAACTTAAAGTTTTAGTTTTTAGGTATTTTAATTTTTTACCTATTAACTTTAACCCGTTTCATTATTTTGCTTATACGGAGATAAATGTATTTTTAACCACAACAACATTTTTATGACTAAACATGAAAATGAACTTAAACCCTAATTTGTAACTTTGGATTACAAATATGGATATTTTTATTATCAAATTAAATTCACATAATTGAAAAAATTAGATTTAAAACAAAACCCATAGATGTCACGAAAATGTGGGTTTTCAAGAAGTGTATTTTTCAAGAAAAAGGTGATTTAATATTAACTATATGAATAATAATTATAATTTTATGAAAATAAAATAAAATAAGTTTATTATAATATATAAATTATATTTAAATCAGTAACCACTATTTATTAGTTTAGTTTTTGAAAAATGTGAAAAAATATGTACTTTAAAACAGTTTTAAGAAAAATCCCATTTTTAATCCCAAAAAAACGTTTTCTAGAAAAATTTTAAATTTGGTTCAAAAGAATTTAAGTGGATGGAATATAAATATATAATTTATATTTTACTTGAAACCATATAATAAACATAATGGTACCTTTAAATTTCTTAATACATTGGAATGAAATGACATTTTTTAAAAAATCATTATTTTTCACTATTTACTGAAAAATTAATCACTTCTGATGATTCTTAAAAATTCATCCAAAAATAAATTTTAATACTGAATAAAAATATTATTTCCAATTTACCAAAAAAAATTATTTAATTTTCAATAATAAATAATATTTATTTTATCATAGAATGGAATAAAAATGTTTTTGAAGAAAACATACATTTAAAGAAAAAAATAACTCTACTAAAAAATATGTTTTTATTTCCAAAGATTCAATTAAATTTATATTTAATATGAAATTGTTATTTATTTAATAATATATTTAATTTTATTAATATCCTCCAATTTAATGGATAGTTTATAACATGCAAGTTTTAATAATCATATTTTGGAGTTTGTTTAAGCTCAGTGTTCTATGAAATGATAGCTATCGAACATAGTGTTATTTTAAAATATTGAAGTGTTACATTATCCCCTACTTCAACAAAATTTATCCTAAAAATTTAATCATGGTTTTGAAATTTTAAAATACACTTATGGAAATCCCACATCATAGAAAGGGTTAATAAAGATTCATCTTAAAATAAGGGAAATGAAAATTTGAGGGTCAACACAAAACTAGGTTTATGTATAGGAGAACATTAGAGGGAAGTTAAAAATGTGTATAGAAAATAAAAATGTGACTATCATGTTATAATATAGGGTTATAGAAAAAAATTTCAAGAAAATGTTATTGGCCAAAAATCCATACACCAAATAGGTTTGAAAAACTGAAATGTTATCATTAGAAATGATGATAATATGATAAAATTTTATTTCAAAATAATAGGAGAAGATTTATTTACTTTAATTCATATAATAAGTAAAATATATATCTTTGGTTGTGACTTGAACTATATATGATTTATTTATTACTCAAAGATATGAATTTGAAATTATAATTCCTATAAAACTAGTGGATTGTAAGATCTATAATGAGATGAATTTTAATTCCATCAATTTATTTTTATCAAAACCAAATGGTTACCATAGATTATTAAATATGAATAATTTTTCATATGTTTAAGTAATAAATTAATCTATAAAACCTCATACAATTTTCAATGTATACAATTTCAAAAATTCTCACCCTTATGAACCTTTAAAAAATTTAAAATCCAATAATTTTTAAATAAGGTCAATAAATTTCCAAAATAAATTTATCATTAATCTCTAAAAAACATAAAGTTGATCGTAATCATCACTTAATAAACATGTTAATACCTTCATCACATATTCTCTTGAAAAATGGAAATAACCTAAATTACCCAAGAAAAACTTATTGAAAGCTTGCAGGAATCCTTATGCATTAAGTTAAACACATATCATTAGATATTTTCCTTTAATTGAAACATTTAGTAAACTCAATCAAATATATCATAAACCCTTGAATCACTAACAAATTTCATGGCCATTAATACTATCCCAAAATCATCTTTTTATTATTATCACAACATCGATAACATATTAAGTGTTATCCTCCACGAAACATGTTTTTAAAAAATATCAAATTTCCACTGATTTATTTTTCTTGGTACCATTTGACACATGCTTTAAATTACATTAAGAAATAGCATTGTAGTACAATACTAAATATTTTCACCAATTTAATTAAAAAATAATTTTATAACATATTTATTTGATCCAAATTCATAAGCACAATAGTCTTTCTATATCAGTTATATCAATAGTATAAGCTCGAACCTGATCCCTTTCATTCTTTTGGGGTATATTCCCATGATGCTTGTGGAATTAGTTTAAAGTTATTTATCATAACATTTTTCATTTTTCCCAACATAGCTATAACTTGTTGAGCTCCAGATACAGTTATATACCTAGTCGTACCTATGGCTTCATTTCATTCCCTGGATAGAAATACATATACGGATTATGTGCATTAATACAGTTCATATTCCTTCTATTAGGAGAAATTTATAAATAGTATAATATAGTAAATTTAAAATAAATTGAAATTTTATGTAAAACCAAAATCGAAGTCATATGTTTGGTTTGATTGAGATTTTTTCCAAATTGTGCCATCGAGTTTCACTTTATAATCTAGGTTTTCATGAATTTGGTTCCAATGGTTTCTACAAAACTTCCTTTAATACCAACTGTAAGGACCCTAACCCTTGTATCCCTGATTTGTTGGTTTCTTTATTAAATTGGCATGATATACAAGGAATCACTTACTAATGGACTGAAATATTTAATAGTTTTAGAACACTAAATACATACTTGAACCTTAAATTACAATTGAAAATATAAAATACATTGTAGTGAATTCTCTTAGAACACCATTATTGTTCTAGATTGACCATGCATATCAATCATAATAAACATATTAGAATCCTTGGGAAACAATAAAACATAATAAAGGGGTTATATCATATCCTTCGTAAGAGTATTTATACAATGGAAACTATCATAAATAATCTATAAAAATTATGGAAATGTGAATTAATAAAACTCATGACATTTAATTAATAACATGATCATAATATGGCTGGAATAGAGGATAATTAGATAATTACATATAAATAATCAAAGGAGATAGTAAACTTAATAATAAATTTATTATAAATTGAAAAATTACATGGAATCAATACCTAATCTCAACATGGTAAAATACATAATTTCGGAAATCTAAACATACCATCATTACTTTGGCCAAGACACCATATGTAAATGGGTAAGACACAATCCAATACATAACCTAGTTTGTCTCATGAGACCTAATTATGCATTGACGGGATATAGTGAGCCATGTACATCACATAAATTGTCCAATTCATGTTTCATATGAAAATGGATAAATTTAATCAGTAGACACATTTTTATTGAATATTTCATAAGAAATGTAAACAAATTTCCTCAATCAACAAACATAATCACAAACCAACCAGAGTAATATGGTGAATGGTATCAAAATAGTACATACCCATTCAAAGAAAACATAAAACATTTAATAAAATGTGGAATATGTTATCATAAGATATGGAAATTATTAAATAATAATATTCAACAAATAATGTTGACATAGATTAAAATACTTTGAATGAGATCGTTGAGAAACTCTGGAGGAAAATATCATTTTCACTTTCAAAATCACTTATTTTTAAAATGTTGAGAAATTATAAAAGAACGGTATTTTTTAAAATTACCTTGAAATATTATAAAGTAATATTCAAATAATTAAGGAGTCATGAATTCATGAAAATATTGAAATTTCATATAAGTTAAAAAACATTCTTTCCATATTTTTGTCAAGAAGTACTCAAAAAACATGTTTTAGAAAAAAAATATTCTTTTGATTTTTTTTGTAAAAATTCAAACATCAGTGAAGATTAATTTAAAAAACCATATTAGAGTAATAAAAAAAATTAGAAACAATTATAGGAATCATTTACATGAATGAAAAATATAGTTTTAACAAAAAAAAATTAAAAATATATAATTTTTTTAAAATAAAGTATCTTATAAGTATCATATCATTAATGTAAAAATTAATAAAATGATTAAAATATGTTTATTTTTGTTAATTACACATAAATAAAATGGATATATAAATATATATCTAAAATTCATTTCACAAATAAGCGTAGCATCTCATAATGTTATAAGCAGAAATTTAAAGTAAGGAATGAAAATTGGGTTAATAATTTCATTACTAAATTGTATTTATTCGAATAATATTACCAATTAAAGAATTAATAACCAAATATAATATTTAATACCATTAATATAATGAGAATCATGATATTATATATCAAAGGTATGTGTATACACCACACACAAGAGTTAAGTGGTGAATAAGGAATATATCTCACATAAATAAATGTGAGATGATAAACACTTACCTCACATTTCCATTTCGTTTTACATAATTTAACCTAATATATAAATGATTTTTTTTTATTAATTCATTAATGAAGTATAATAATATTTATAATTTCATTCTTGAAACTTTTATAAAATCTTAGCACCCATTCATTAAAAACATTTCATTATTTTTATTCTTTTAGGTGCGTTCATTTCATGGTTTCATGAATTTTCCAATTTGTATATAATTATGGAATTTATTATGAAATGGAAATAAAACTCTATAAGTGAAATGAAATGATATTCATGATCTTATATATTTTTAAATGTTCCAATATATCATTTTTAGTTTTGACCCGTGGATGATTCATTAGAAAAAATGTCAATGATAAAGGTTTAGATTATTTTGGGGGATTTTCCAACCATCAAAAATTATTTTCATTTTATTTATTATTATGTATATTTTTTAGTTATAGAAAATTAATTAGGTTATAATATAAGTTTTAAAATATTATTAAAACATAATAATACTTTTATGACCATTCTTAAAGGTGGTAATGGAAAAAGAAAAAAAAATTATTCACAAAGATGGTTAAACACCCTAATTTGGACAATGGTTTAATTACATTGAATAATATGAGGTAATAAAAAATATAGATAAATGATATTACATTATAAAAATAAAATATAAGTGTATAAATGATATTTCAGATATTGTTCTTAAACAAACTCCAAAATATTATGTGTTTATTTCCTAAGAAAAAATTATATTTTTATTTAATATAAAATGTATATTTATTTCATAATATAGTTAATCTTATTCACAGCCATTAATTTAATGTCTAGTTGATAATGACCGTGTTTTAATAAAAATATTTTTTAGTTTGTATAAGATCATTTGTTTCTAAAGAATAAGCTATCAAATATAATGTTATTTTAAAATCCTATGGTGTTAAAAGAATTGTGATGTGTTCAAGGATAAAAATAGGTGGTATAAAATGAATACTGCATTGATTCATGTGTACATAAAAATAGACACACTTGAACTTTCATTGAAATATGATCAAATCTTTAGCATATCTATTATTGTTCTTGAAAATATCTCTCTTGAAACTATAGATACTATAGAGCTACCTCATTGAAGATATTCTATATTTATGTATGAATTTTCTATATCTATCAAATATTTATTATAGTTGTGAGCCAAATCTACAGTAATATTTTTGTTTTCATATTTTTAACTATTTATAATTCTATTTATGAAGATCATAAGACCATTGATAGATCTTGTGAAGGGATATCATGGTTAAAATCTTGAGGAAATTTGTTCCAAGTAATAGGTGCTTGAACTATGCTGGGAATCCTCTCAAAAAATGGTTGGTCTGCAGAGAATCACCATACTCAAGGATTATATTGTTGGTGGAGTGGACTAGGTTATCTCAATTCCCTAAAACACTATAAATACTATGTTTTATATCTTTCTCTTAATATTTTACATTTCATTTATTACATGTGAAAAAAATATCTTAATAATTCATACATTACTGGAGGGTGGTTTTGAGTAGATAAAATTTTAAAAACACAATTAACCCCCCCTTATGATCCATTGTGAAACACTTATTTGAACAATAATTTGAATAAAAGGTTCTAACATTTCAGTTTACAATTGTCATTAGATGAATTTTAAAGATCCATTTAGGATAATAACTGAAAAAAATTATGGTAGTTTTATGGCCATGGATACCTATTTCAATGAAACAAAAATAGATGTTGGAAGGATCATATAATTAACTATATGAAAACTATTCATCTAAATTTTTACATTAAAAATTTCAAGCCCTAAAAAATTCCTAAAGGAGATCCAAAAAAATTGGTTGTTGATGCTTTGTTCGAATATGATCTAAAATAAAATTTTGTGAATACACTCATATATAAGTTCTGTGTAGATGATTTTAATAGAGTTTATCAATTTTAATCATCACATGAAATATGGAAAACTATATTAGTATCTTATAAAGGAATTGATAGAGTAAAGGAACTAAGGTATAAAAATTTTAAAAAAAATTAATGTTTGAAAACTTCAGAATGATTTATGTTGAGAACATTACTCAGATGAATGAAAGGATGATATAAATCATAAAAAATATGTCTGTATTAGGAACTCATGTTACTAAACCCAATCATGCTCTTAATGTTAAAAAATTTTTACCACCCAAATGGAGTGGAATTTAATCTTCCATTATAAAATCAATTATTGTGAAAGACTTCAAAATAATTTATCTTATTAGAACACTTAGGATGTATGAGGCTTAAAAGGAAGTTATTGATCAGGATTATAAGAAGTTTAAGAAGGAAAGCAGTGTTTCTAATATTTCTAATTCAAAGGGTGAAATTAAATCAAAAGAAGTATCTCCATATAACTAATACAGTGAAGAATAATTTAATAATTTTGATTTTGATGGCCAAATTTCCTTATTTTCTAAGATGTCTAAAAAGCAATAAAATATGAAAACGAGATTCAACAAATCCTTTCACAGGTAAAAATGTTGGATGAAAATACCATTGAAATAAGATTCTATAAGTGAAAGAATATTGGACATATCAATCCTGACTTCCCTCAACTAAAAGAAAAAAGGAAATTTGAAAATAAATTCTTCATGAAGGATTGCAGTAAGAAGATATAAAATAATTCTATGAAGGTTACCTATACTAATATAAAAGACTCTAATGATCAAACATCTTATAAATCTAAATCTATTCTCTCAAATAAAAGAACTAACATGTGTTTTGTGGTACAATCACTAGTGGTGAATACTTTTTATTCTTCTATGTAATAATCTAAATTTGAATATGAAAGTTTCTCTTTTAAATAATTAAATTAATATTGTACAATATAGGATGATAAATATTAATGGATGAAAAATTAGAAAAAATGTGTTATAAAAGATTTTTTTGATGTCATGTGTGAAGAAATGCTTTGAATAAATATATTTTAGATTTAAAAATAAGGCTGGAAATATATTTTGTTCCTTTCACTGATCTTTTTGATAAAAGTAAATTCTTAAAAAATGAGTTAAAATATTTTAAAGGTGATTCTAGTTTCTTTAAAATCTTATAAATATAAATTAATAAAATTATTGTTAAAAATATAGAAACAAGAAATGAATCGGTATAGAGAGTAAAGGAAATAAACCTAAAATGTATAGAAATTATTTTATTCTGAGTTCTATGAAAAAAAGACAAATGATGTTACATATTTTCTTGATGGATATATTTTCAATTATGAATTTATTTTGTCTTTAAAATCCTCAATTTTTTGGTATAATGATAGCCCTTATATTAAATAATATTACAAAATCTAGTGATGGAATTTATAAATAGAACAAGTAGATTTGGATTCTAAAATCCTTGGTTTTTAGCATTACAAGAACCAAGAGTATATGGGTACCAATACACATTATTCTTTGGAAAATGTATAAAAATAATAATTGAAATTAGTACATTGATAGGGGATTCTCAATACATATGGTAGGATATTTTCCAAACATGCACTCATTGTCCAAGATTGATGGAGGCTATGTCACATTCGGAGAACATAACAATGGAAGGATCATTAAGGGTAATACTATTAGAGATATAATGTTATTAATTATAAAAAAATTATTTATTTTGAATGTTTGAATCATATCCTAATAAGTATATATCTGCTCTGTGATGATTTATATTTTATTGATTTTTCTGATAGTTCTTTCTCTAATTTTAATGATAAATTTCTAAAGATTAAACATCTATGAATTGTAAATGATTATCCAGTAGATAATTCTTCTTTATGTAAACATAAAGAAACCTTTTTAATGATTAAATCAATGAATATTGAATTTGGAATAGAATATTGGGACATTGTAATGATAAATATTTTTAGAAAGATATAAAATAAAAATATTATTTCTAATTTTCCGCACCATAAATTATAAAAAAAGAAACGTTATGGTTCATTCAAAATGGTAGAGAAAAATATTCATATTTAAATCCCATTAAAGAGGTTTATATAACTAGAAAATTATAACTAATCCATATGGATCTCTTTGGACCTCCTAAAACAGAAATATTATGTGGTAATATTTTGTTTATGTTTTAATTGATGATTTTTTTTAATTTGGCTGGGTGAACTTTTTAATACCTACATATGAATTGTGTTATTTTTATTAATTATTCCAAGATTGTATAAAATGATAAAGTTTTTAAAATTGGACTTTAATTAGTGAATATGAGGAGAATTTAAATATTATGAATTCCATTGGTTTTACTCAAAATGTGGAATCAAACATACATTCTTAGCCCCTTTAACACCTCCTCATAATTGAGTTATTGGAATGATGAATAGGACATTGTAAGATATTTATAGAACTATATTATGTGAATATTGTATGTTAAATCAGTTTTTTGATAAATATTTTAACAAAACGTGTTATTTCATTAATAGAGTTATAATACAACCTATATTAAATGAAAACCCTATAAGTTCTTGAATAATAGGAAACCAAATTTTTTATGATTTAATGTTTTGGATATAAAATATGTATCATGATGAATTAGGATAGTCCTGGTAAGTTTGATTCAAAATCCAATGAAGAAATATAATTAGTTTATTTTACTAGATCAAAAGCTAATATAGTTCTCAATAAGAAGTTAAATGTACTTGAAGAATATACCGATGTTATATTTGATGAAAGTGATCCTTCTAATCACAAAAACAAAACTCAAATTTACAACATAACTGATTCTATGGTCAACCTAGAACTTGAACCTATCTTTTATTAAAAAAATGATGATGATTTTTAATATGATCAAGAATAATCCATACATAAAGGAATTGATTCTAAATAACCTATAAATGTGATTCCTAGAAAACCTAGAACCCATGGAAACCATACTTTAGAAACATTAAAAAGAAACCTAGATACATGAGTTAGAACTAGAAGAATTGTTGGAAACATTTTTTAATTTTTAACATTTATTCCCAAAATTGAGCCTAAAACCATTACAGAATCCTTAAAAGATGAAAAATAGGTAGATGTCATGTAAGATGAGTTAAAACTATTAAAGAGGAATAAGGTATAAGAATCAATTTATAGAACCTATGATTATCCAATTATTGGAAATAAATAGGTATCTTTGATCAAATTGTATCATCATGTTGTAATCAGTAGTTATAAGTATCACTAGATTCCAAACACTATAATCAATTATAAGGTAGAAAATAATGAAACATTTTCCCCAGTTTTTATATTATAATCTATTATAATACATTTAGTATATTCATATAATATGAACATTAAATTATATCATATGAATGATAAATATGATTTTATAAATCGATTTTTAATGGAGAAAGTATATGTTGAAAAAGATCTTGGATTTTAAGACCCTTATTTTCAATATACATTTTACAAACATACTAAAACATTGTATTATCTTAAACAGGAACCTAGATCATGGTATTAAATATTAGGTTCTATATTGTTATCAAATTTTTTTAATGTGGGTTTTCAAGACCTAATTATTTTTAATAAAACTTTATCAAAGGATAATTTACATGTATGAATTTATTTTTATTACTATATTTTTGGTTCAACAAACCAAAAAATGTATAACGACCTTTTAAAACACCTGTAAAAATAATTCTAAATAAGCATGATGGGCATGTTAAACTATTTATTTAGATTACAAATTTACCAAAAACATTTTATAAATTTTTTAAACCAAATCAAATACATTGTTAAATTACATAAAAATTTGGACTTGAAATTAGTAAGAATTTTTCCACTCCTAAGAGTTACAATAATAATATTAGCTTGTATGAAACTAGAAAATCAGTTTGAAACATAATTTATAGTTGAATAATTGAGATATTATTTTATCTCACATCAAAAAGACAAAAAATTATCATGATCCATCCCAATGGAGGCTTGTTCCATGACTCCCAAAGAATTCCTCCAATAGGAACGAGGTTGGATATTTGTGTTGAATATGTATATCACTAACATGGGAAGCCTTACCTTAATGTACCTATACCAACACATACCCATATCTAATCCGATGAAATTATTAAATTTTAAACAACTGATAAGCCATGCATGCATACATATAAACCCCATAACCATAGTATGAAAAGAAGTAGGGGAAAGTAAAATCGACAAATAAAATCTCACCCAATAGTATCTAATGTAATGTCAAAAATGAAAGGAAATATGGGAATACTATCAAGATAACCATATGAACACACCTTATTCAATCAGACTCACTAAGAAATGCCATGTACTGGTCCCTCTAGGACTCCGTTAAAATGTCAATTGCCTGCAAAAAACATGACATGTTTGGGAAAATTCCCTAAAGGGTGAGTATAAAATACCCATTAGGACACCTCATAACCACAAAGAATATAACAAAAAAATTATAATCAGCTATATATAGGTATATTTCTGCAAATCATATAACATTAATATCCAAATATACTCAACATAGACACACAGTATCAAGTTTGAGTCACAACCATAATTCCATCCTAGGATTCCTGCTCAATGGTTACACATAAAAATCATCTATAAGAACACACTTCACATGTCATACAACATAGATGGCATCATTAGAAGATGTATTGTTCATCGGGTCTCACTATGAGAAGAATATACTAGAAGTATAAAGAGATGAATACACAGATGAGGATCACACCCAAGTCCATGGGGTATACCAACAATTCAATTTGAAATAAACCTCCAATTATAGGATCATTCCCCATAGTGAGTTGGTCATGATGATACTAGAAACTCCAAATAGGTTAAAAAGATGATAGAATATCCCACTCTGGGATTCACAAAAGGATTACAAAAACTCTATCCTTGAATTCCAATTAAAGGTATCACTATCCTATGTGTAGGATGTTATTCTATACTAACCCTCAGGGAATGGATATAGGGAACACAACCAAATGACACTTAACCAAGATACCGAGTAAAAGGTCTCTAAGAATTCTTTAAAAGAGTATGTGGCATGTACTGTAAGTATACAATTTTTCCCTATGACGCCTAGTATTGCTCGTGTACAACAACCTATGACCATGTCCATGTTAGAGTATATGGCATGCCCGATCTACTATACTCCTGACTGTTTATTTGTCTCGCTGGCCATGTCCATATATGGATTTCCTTGCCTGTGCCGATGTACCATATTAGTTACACACTTATCCAACATGTAAGGGTCAAATTTCATGTGATAGGTTTACATTTCTGTGATACATAAGATCATTAAGAAACCCTTTCCACTACTATGAGTCCTGCACATTGGGTGTGTTCCCATAACACATGTTGTGTGTATCAATATTTTCTATAATAATTTGTTCGTCCTACCTCTATGTCCTCCACTCTATCGGTGAAAACTTCATCTATGGATTGCACTAGAAATGGTGGTTCTGGTATATCCAACCCTTACCATCACTATTTTACAAAATTCGGCCATCGAAAATGTTTGAGAAATGACATCATTTGGTTTCCATCACCATCACTTTCCCTTCTCAAACCAGGGGACTCATAACCATCCTCTATCATATGTTTCAACCATGGTATCATGATATAATTTTCTTACTGAGCTTGAATTTTCACTATAAAACCGTTTTACCAAAAAATGGTATGTAATTATTAATCTATTAGTACAGGTCGATCTCCAGGCTTTGATATTTTCCCATCATGGAAAATAAAATGTGGGAGATATGCACAATCACAAACATGAGGAATGAACATTAGTCAATTTTCATGTTTTCCTTGATTCATTTCCATTATAATTATGAAAAATATAAAATACAATAATGACAAGGATAATCCCTGAATAAATTCCCACAGATAACTTATCCTGCAAAATGATTGATCTGTAAATCAATTTGTTGGATGATTAATTTTATTTCATCAAAAGAATTAAAAAAAGTGAATAAATCATTATAAATAAAAATCCTTACATGACTATAATTGATCACTAATAAATAATGAAGCTACATTAGTCTTATTGGCATGATCCTCTATTTTTAGTGCACACCAATTAACAATCCAGAATCTGACCATAATCCACCGAAACAAGTTACTCAACACTCTCAAATGAATCTCAATGATTTTTAGGGTTTGGTGGCTAACCATTAAAGTTTAACATATTCATTTATTTATTGAAAATGGTTTAGGTTTTATAAAATAGAATAAATGAATTTATTAATTTATTTTATTTTAAACATCATCCCACAACCGCGCCTCACTTAGAATGCTTGACACGTTCTAAGGTTATTTCACACATAGAGTAAAAAACTCATTCTAAACTCAACGATGTCCTTCAATTTCCAAAATTAGAATATTTTTAGAAGTTATTCCACTTTATCAGGAAACTTATAAATGCATACATGTAATACATGTAATATATTTCAAACATTTATTCTGGGCATTCTAGGCCTCAGAATCATATTCCATCATTGCACCTGGTCCCAAAAATAATCCATCCAAAAACCAAAAATAACACAAACAAAATTTATGTCTCTACATTCACACCCACCTTTGTCCATTACATCTTAAAAACCCAAAATAAAAAGCTACCCAAAGAGATGTTGGTAATGAAAATGCATCTAGATCTCCCAATCCTATGTTATCTCCTAAATACTCTCATTCTTCCACCAACAATATATTAAGAAATTTCTTTCTTAGGAAGGATACTCTCTTTCCACTCCTCGATATATACTGGGTACTTAAAAAATGTATCTCTATCCTCAATGTTCAGCTTTCCTTAGTCGATAACATGTGATAGATCATACACTTACTTCCTCAGTTGAGATAAGTGGAAGATATTTGGAACTAGGTCTAATTACATGGGTATAGGTAAGAAGTATTCCACCTCACAGAATCTAAAAAATATTTTTAAAGGACCAATGAATCTCAAAGATAAATTTCCACCCCTACCAAATAATAATAATCTACATCATGGGTAAACCCTTAGGAACACATTTATCCATACTCGAACTCCAAAGGCCTGTATTGAACTTTAAAATAGTACTTCTGACATATATTTGCAGTCCTCATCCACAGTTGGATAATATTTACATACTCTATAGTTATTGCCACCAACTCTTGTCCCAAATGAGATAACTTTCCAGGGTAGGTCCAATAAAGTGGTGACCTACATGGTCACCCATACAATTCATTGAATGGTTCCACACCGATGATTGAATGGTAGCTATTATTGTACGACATCTCCACTAGTGGTAGGTGAACCACCTAACTACAACCAATTTACAACATACAGCTTACAGCTAAATGGTTATCTTAGTTTAGCCATATGTTTCATTTTGAAATGTTCTACTCAAGCATAGTTGAGTCCCAAAACCCACCTACAATTATTTCCATAATTGAGATATGAAAAGATCATCATGGAATGAATCAATCATTGAGGTAACTCCATGGAGTTGGAATATCTCCTACATGTAGAGATGTCCAAATATCTATACTAAACTATTCTCTCAGATAGTTAGAATGTGGGCCAAATTGGTGAGTTAGTCTATGATCACCCATATGGAATTGTTTCCCCCGGATGTACGAGTCAACCCTACTATGAAGTCCATTGATATCCCATCCCACTCCCACTCTGACACCTTAAGGGTTTGAGCTAAACCCACGGGAACCTGGTGCTCCACCATCACATACTGACAAGTAAGGCATCTGTAGGAAAACTCTATAACTCCTTTCTTCATCATTCTCCTCCAAAACTGCCTTTGGATGTCATGGTACATCTACTCCAAACATGGATGTACCACTAAAGGATATGTATGAAACTCTATTAGATCCTCCTCCCTCTACATCACTGAAACCATCATGAATCCTCTTAGAATAATGAAATTCTCCCCACCTTTAGAAAACCCATCAAAAGCATGTCAATTGGATATCTTAGTGTGTACTCTTTTTTAGTCACCATTCCCATGTTGTTCGTCCCAAAATCACTTCAAAACAACATGTGTAACAACTATCAATTGGTGGTAAGATACTCAATTTCAATCCATGAATTATAACTACTATGATACCAACTTCTCAAATAACTCATTCAGAAACTATAAACAAGATCTTATGCTTAGAGAATATACTACCAAAATCCCCTTACACTGAATATGTAAAATTTCAATTTTATAATCTCAAAGGGACTCTAGCCATCCCATCAATCTCAAGTTCAGATCCTTCCGATAGACGATATACTAGAGACTCTTGTGGTCATAATATCTGATAAATTACTTTCACATAAGGTAGTGTTGCCACATATTTCTTGAGAAGACTACTATTTCAAACTCCAGAACATGGGTCATGTAGTTATGATCATGTAATCTCAACTATCATGAACCATAGGAAATCACCACCCACCTATGAATAAAACACAATCAATACCTATTCTTGATTCATCACAGAAAACTAAGTATTCGACACCATCCTATGGAAATCTCAATATGGGAGAACTCAAAAATATATGTATCAACTACTAAAAATACTATTGTCACCTCTCCTTCCACATGAATGTATGCCCTTTTAGGTCAAGGATGTCACAGGTGATGATATCCTATAAAAGTTAGGTATGAATCTATGATAATATATTGTCAGCCCTAGGAAGCTCCACAAATCTATCATGCTCTTGGTTGGATTGTAAGATAACACTTCCTTGACCACTGTTGGGTACACTAACACACCATCTTCTGGGATAACATGTCTTAGAATGTGGAACTCTTGAATCTGAAATGGGAAAAAACATCCAATAAAGATAGTTCTATCAAATTTCATCTTGAACCATCCTCGAGAGTCCCACGTGCTCCTCCTCAGATGTCGAGTACATAAGGATATCATCAATGAAGACTATCATGAACCAATAAAATAATGGATTAATGTTCTTGTTCATGAGTCCCATGAACACTACTAGGGAATTATTCATGCAAAAGGGAATCAATAAGTACTCATAGTGACCATTGAGACATCTGAATGTTGTCTTCCATATATCATTGTCCTATATGTGCAACTGGTTGTTTCTGAATTTAAGGTCTAACTTTGAGAACAATTGTGCCCCTCTCATTTGATCAAAGAGGACATCAATCCTTAATAATTGATACTTTTTCTTCAAGGTCCCCTAGTTTATGGTTCGGTAGTCCACACAAAACTTCACGGTCCCATCTGCCTACATAGAGAACAAAAATATGGTTTTCCAAGGTGAAACACAGGGTCTAACAACGCCTTTCCACTAAAAGTCCTCTAACTACACCCTCAGTTCATTGAGCTCTACTGGATCCATCTGATAGGCTGAAACATATTTTGTGCTTTTCATGGGTTTAGATCAATGCATATGTCTATCAGCTAGAAAGTAGGTAAGCATGGAACATCTTCAAGAAATAAATCATCACACTTTTCTACCATTGTAAAGAATTGAATACTCATAAAATCTAATACACTAGGGGTTATTCTAGACAAATTGTGAGTAATATTTTGCACCCTCCCATGAATGATTCTATCAATTGTTTCATGGGTTTCCTTTTCTCGCAAATAAGAAATAATAGTCTCATCACTACGAACACACCTCATACTCCATCTAAAATAGTAGATACAGCCATGAAAAATTTATAGACAGTCCATACCTAAGATGATGTCACAAGTCCTCATTGGTTCTCCAAATAGATCCCAAAAAATCACACATACAAGAGTTAGGTCCCAATATCAGCACAAGTGTGTGATCACTGATTCACTTCTAGTATGAGTCTCTAATAATACTTGTAAAGCCAAGGGCTCATCTAGAATCTTTAAGTCTAGAAACAAATATGTTGAAGTAAAGGAATGAATAGAACCTGTGTCTATAATTATTATATATATGGTAGAAAATACATTTATCATAGCTCATATCATTCATATATCATTTGGTTGATAATCCTCAACAACCTATAGATTCCCACACCCATGTCCTCCAACTCCCTGAGCATAGAATGGGCCACCTGGGGGTGGTGGTGGTAACATGTTGAAGCTCCTCCCACCTCCAGCTACTCTCGCAGCTCATCTACCTTGTCTACAACCATGTAGACCAATATTTCCTTACAACTTCCTCTCCCTCGGTGGCCCATCCACCATCTCCATGTTATCTATATGGTGGTTCATACAATACCTCGCGATATTTTCCCTTCCACCACAAGAGTATCTTAACCTCTCCCTAGGATAAATAAACCCATCATGTGATCCCTAAACCACTTAAACCCTATCCTAGGACCTCCTTCTAAAAATATTCATGCATGAAAGTCCCTCAAACTGACATCAAATCCATGTTACTAAAGTCTCTACTCTTGTGTGCCCACTTCAAGAAGAACTGTTTGTATTTTCTCATCCATGAAACTCTCAAACACCAAATATCTCTCTAGAACCCCAGTATAGGTAGGAATTAATAGAGGTATAACATTTTCTGGGTGCATCCATGCATTCCCCTCTCTAAGGTTCAATATCGTAATAATTGATAAAAAAACCATATCAATCGAGTACCTGAAGAGTTTGGTGAACCTCAATCAATAATCATAAAATAATTTACTTCCATACAAGAGATGTAGAAGATTATATATATATATAAACATCAACCAAGATAGAGGAAACTTTTATCTAAAATGATTCTCAAACTTTTACCATGATAGATTCTCCTCATCATTTGAATGGGTGGATAATCCCCACCATTATCCTACAGGTCCATAAAGAAGGATTGCGGCCAAAACAACCATCTGATCTTATGGTGTCGTGAAAAGAGGAATAAATCACATCACCACTTCAACACGGTCCTCAAATTCCAATGGTTCAGGAGCCCCTTAGAAATTGAGTGGTTTCTATCACTAAAATTTGTGAAGTGAACTTAACATGTTCACCGAATCTACTGGTAATATAGGTACCACTTGATTCTTGATAGGTGGTGGAATAGCTGATGCACTACCTAGAGGTAGAACCTCTATAATAGGTCCTTGTATTGATACCTCATCACTAAAAAGATCAACCATGTGATCCTCATGCTGAATCCTAGATGGATTATTTCATGAGGCCTTCATAATAGTAGATAATATGTACCAGATTTAATGAGTATATCTAGGGAGATGACCCAGGAAGGACATGGAAAACGAATCCCATTATAGTATGAATCATGTTCCATTGTATTCACTTCAACTAGTGTTTTCATGTACCGATTCGAATGGAAGGTGATCAGAGTCTTGGTGCTTTGATATGTTGGCTCCCACACTACACTAGAGACCCTATCCTAAAATCAAAACTCAAAACACTTAATAGTTTCCCCAAACCAATCTTATAGACTCAAATCCTAAGGTAGAACCAAATACTATGATACCACATTGTCATGACACATCCCAATGGGGCCTAGGCTGTGAATCCTCAAGCATGCCTCCAATAGGCTAGGGTATGATTACTAGTACCATGTAGGTGTATCACTATCAGGGGAGACCTTAGCCTAATGTACCTATATGCACAGACACATATCCTAGACCATATAATGATAAAATGAAAAATAAATGATCAACCATACGTACATACATCTATATTCCACAACCAGAGTAAAACAACATGTAATGGAATGTAAACAGGGCCAAATACAATACCACCCAAAAGATTATAAAGTTAATTACAAGATGAAAGTAAAGATGCATCTACTATCAAGTTAACCACAGGAACACACATCTGTCTATCTGTATCACTAATCAACACATGGTCTTAGTCTCTCTTGGACTCCCTAAAAAGGTATATTGTCTGCAAAAGACAAGACACATGTTGGAAAAGTCCATGTCAATGTGAGTATAACAATACTCAATAAGAAACCCTGAAACCATACGGAATATAAAAAAAGGAATAGAGGTCATCTCTATAAAAGTATATGTATACTAAAAATATGTGCAAAATATCTAGATATACTCAATGAAGACACAAAATATCAAGGTAAAGTGACAATTGTAATTCCAGTCGGGGATTCCTGTATGAAGGTTACACATAGAACTAGTATAGGAGAACACACTCCATGATTCAGATAGCACTGATGAAGGCTATTTGAAATTGTATTCCCACCAGTTCTTGTTATTAGAAGAATACGTTAGAACTATGAATAGAATGCTACATAGATGAAGGTCACACCCATGTCCATGGGGTATACTAAGAACTCAATTTGGAAAAACATTCTTAGTAGAGGATAAAATCCCACATATTTTGGTCATGGTGATTTCAAGAACTCAACCATGAGTAAGAAGATGATAGATAATCTCACTCCCATCCTCATAGATGGATTACAACAACAGTATCCAAGAAGTCCTGCTGAAGGGATCATTATTCTATGTGTATGATGTGATTCCATACTAACCCTTAGGGAATGGATATATTTAACTCGCCCTAATGAAATTTTCCCTGATACATAGGATGTAGAGGCCCAATGCTTGACGTACATGGACATTACATTACTTTTGCGGAATACTTAGTACATAACAAAAACACACACACAAGGACCGTAATAGTTTATTGTCTTTGGAAACTTGGAACATAATCTTCTAATCATGGTGAAAGATCTTCAACATCTCCCATAAAGATCTTCCCCTTTTTTTCTTACCTAAAACCTTTCTTTATATCCTGGGGAAAAGAAAACAGAAAAGGGTGAGCTCAAATGCTTAGTAAGGGTAAACAAAAGAAATATCAATCACATCATATTCATAAGAACATAACATTTTGGAAATATTAACCTGTAATAGAGATCATAATATCATAACATGGGATAAATCATAGTAGTGAAATGTAATCCGAATAATCATAAATTAAAACATGAAACTGTGTGGTGTACACACATAATCATAGAGAATCATTTCTTATTAGTCAAGACTCATTGCCAAGACTATCTTAGTGGACAAAGTCCATTTCTGAACCGAGTTCATTCCTCGATTCAGTCCTGTTTCACTGAACTAGTTTAACCTTCCGTTCCAGCCATGTCTATCTCATCAGGTATAAAATCTTTACCCAATGCATTGGACGGAGATATAGGTCCCACCCATCTCATAATAATACCATTCTTATGTGTTCCACAAAATCATAAATCATACATCATTGCATAACCCATGTAATATAAATGGGATTCTTAAACAACATGACATCATAAACCAATTCATATAAGATAAAGGATTTCATAAAAATAATTCAATCACAGTATAATCAACTCAATGTAATAATAGGGATAGAAACAGAACACTATATTATCTTAGATGGAAAATAATTTTGATAAAACACTTGAACTCCACTCTTGAGGAAAATATCCTTTCTACTTCAAAAAAATTTTCCTTTCTTAACATGTCATACAATTTTAAACTAAAAGAAGTTGATTAAAAATAAACTTGAAAACTTGTAAAGTAAGATTCTTGGAAATAATTTTTTAAAAATCCATTCATGCTGTATAAGTTGAAAAAAACATTCTTCCCGTACTTTTGTCGGAAAAGTCAAAAAGTACATCGTACGAAAAACGACAAAAGATTCCTTTTATATCTTTAACTAAAAACTCATTGAAGGGTAAAATTGGATTTAAAAAATTTTAGGTGGATGGAAACAATATTACATATTGAGTAATCATGGATGTGGATGATAAAATATACCACAGTAAATTCCAAAGTATAAACAATCTCGGATAAAATGAGATTGTGATATTTTCCCTTACCTTAGGTCTGATTTGATTCGTAAGTGTCCGAACCTCCTGTATAATGATTTAAATAATGTCATTGACTTATTAAATAATCATTCTCATTGTTATGATATCATATATGGTTCAATTATGACTTTATATTACCCGGTCTTTTGTAATTTCCATGTTAAAGAGCGTTTTGGGTAAAATTGTTTCATTTGTCGTCCGTGTTTTGACTTGTAATTATTCCCATGATTACTTTGATCATGATTACATAATTATAGAATATAAAACATGATTTATATATAATATATATTCAGAATATAATTATATATAATAAATCAGTAAATGGAAAGAAATACACCATTCATGGAGACGTTAGGCCGTACGTATGCATGAACGTTGTTTTCGTTTCCTTTTTGAGTTGAATGGAATTAATTAGATGGGATACATATATATACACATAAATCCAGTATCATTATTATGTAATATATTTCATGATTACTTATTATATATACTTTATAATTATTCATGAATGGTTAACGTGGAGAATGAATCTCATCGCGTCGTGGAGACGGTAGTCCGTACGTACGAGCGATGATATCGTTCTCATGATCGTGGGACTGTATTGGAGTGTATGTATACTATTTCAGTATAAATATCACTTTTTAACAATCATATATAGTTATTATTTACACCATTATACCCATCCAAGTAAGGTGGTGGTGGAAAATAGATTACACCACGGCGTGGAGATGGTATTCCGTACGTACGCACGTGCGGTGATTTCATTTTCCGTAGGATGGATAGATGGTGAAATAGGGTTGTTTCATACTTATAATAAATTATCAGTATATTAGTGATACTTATGTTATTACTTCATAATGAAACAACCTAATAAGAAGAAGTGGAAGAAGAAATAAAGTTGAAAGAATCTGTAAGGGACATTACCTCTTCTTTGAAGCGCCTCTTTGAGTCCTCTTCTTAGGGCACTAAAATTGGTCTTTGAAGAAGACCAGGACCTATAGAATGTTTATAGGGAAGTGGGTAAGAGAATTTGGCAGGGTTTGGCCTATATTTAAGGCTCAATGTGGTTTGAGGAAGAGGGGGAGGAGGTGCCCTTTTATAAGGGAGGAGAGGGGCACCTTTGGAATAACAAAAAATATTATTTTATTATAAAGCCAAATTCGGTTTTAAATAGCTCCAGATTGATTTATTTCGATGCTAAGGTGGGTATGGGTCGAAATACTCTCATCCAATAGAATTTAGACATGTTTAGGTCATTATACTAACCTTAGTTTTTAGTTTTAACTCTTAGTTAATTAGATTGACATTTACCATTTCACTTTGTATTTTTATATTATATAGTAAATAAAATTACCATATACATCCAAGAGACCCCCAAGTGGTACATTAATGATACCAATATCTTGATATAAGTATCTCGGCCGAACCGTTGATTTTTAGGAATAAAATAACAATCAATAATATAATATTTGTTTTAAAAACTATTTTATGGCAATTTTGACACTATTCAATAGTTGATTTTTTTTAAAACTCATAACAGAATTATTACTCAGAAAAAAGTTAATTAAATCCTTACTAACATGTCATATTAACATATAAAATTAGTGTAATTCATTAAAAGTCTCATATTATATTTATTTGGGTATTTATAATATCAATTATGTTAATTTTTCACTATTATGGTAATTACTACATCATCATTGTGTCATAAATAAATTAACTTATTTAATGTCTAAAAATTATAAATAAAATATAATTATGTAGTAAATCGTTTTAGCTTTCTAATTAATATTTACAATCGAAAATCTAACATATATAACCCAATGTATTTTTTTTTCTAAAATATATATGCTTGTGTCATTTTTGTATTCATTTTAACTTAATTAAATTAAAGTGTCCCTATCACTTACAAGTGGCACCATGGGGTCACCAAATTGACCCAAAGATGCCCATGGTCGAACATGTATCAACATATAAGGTTATCATACGTTTTAGGGTAATTTTCTTATTATAATAATATTATTTTTAACCCTTATTTACCGGTTTTACCTTTTAACCATGGTAAATAAAATATTTACCGAAGTAATTATTCAAAATGTCTAAAAATAAAAGTTACCTATTTACACAATTTGAACATCCTGATTCCAAATATTGAATCCATTTTTCCAAATTCAAAACACAGAAGTGGTAGAAATTAATTTAAAATTAATTCCCGCTGTCAAAACAAAAAGCGTGTTTTTAAGATATAATAACTATCAAAAGATTGATACTTGTTTATTTCGGTTTAATTGGGAAATTATGTCCAATGACCAATATTGTATTAAATGGTAAAAATATATTCTAAATATACTTTTAAACCACTCAAATTCATAATTTATCACTATTAATTATTTTTATTATAAAAGTTGTTTTTAATTAAAATTTAGTAATTTTCACTATTCATCAAAATATGAAAGTTATCCGAAAAGTACCAAAATTTCACCTTAGGATAAATTTGATACTCCGAATCCAAAAATGAAATCCATTTTGAGAGGTAAAATTTCTACAATTTTAAAAGGTGGTTATTACTATTCTTAACAGCAAGTTTTAATAATATTATAATAGCATATCATTGTTTTGTGAAACTTGGTATTGCGTACTACACACGCTATCGAGGAAGGTCGCGATTGCGTGTAATGCAAGGCAAGTCAAGGATGCGTGTTGTGCAAGCTCCTTTTGGTGTAGCGTACAACAGAAGACATTAATGAAATTAAAAAGAAAATTTTTCATAAAATCTCGGGGTGTTACATTCTACCCCCCTTAAAATGAATTTCGCCCTCGAAATTCATCTGGGTTATAAATGGTTTACTATTCGAAAGTTTCTTTAATAGAAACCCACATCGTAAAAAGGAATACCAAAACCAATCTTTAAAAAAAAATTATGAACTGTAATGGTTACCCAAATAAACTAATCACTGGGTTTCAACATAGGTGAAAATATGGATATGGAAGAGAAATCTAACCATCATGTTTTGATGGAGAGTGGTAGAGAACATGGCTACGGAAAAGCCAACAATCACAAAGCCATAAATTTGTGATGATCTATGGTACCATCTGATTTATCAGATATAAGAGCACTAGGACAACATTTTTGGTTTTCAAGATCATTTCCCTAAAGTTGATGAAATTGGAATTAGAAGAAATACTTTTGTGATTTTGGTATAGTCTCACCGTTGGTCGTTCTTTGGACAATTTCCACTTCATCTCTTAAAGAAATGAAGTTGAATTTTTCATTCGTGATGTGTTAGCAGATCATGTGATAGAATGATAGGTCATTCCATCTGTCTCCAACAAAAGGTTAGAAAAGTTATAAAAAAATACACAAGTCCATCTATAGTGAGATTAATCATATATGGTTCCTAAAATGGACTTATACTTCATATATCATACTTCTTAATTTAATAAAACTAGTTTCTACTAAATAGGGACTTCCTATAGGCTAGTGGTAGGCGATAAACGCCAGTCGCACTTCGGTTGTGGGTTGAATTCCCACAGCCTTGTCCGACGCGATGGGCTGTCGCCCATCCTACATGTTGTCCTTTTTATAAAACTACATTACTATAACATCCCATAAATAATATCGAAAAAAATTCTATCCTTAAACAATACTAACTTATGTCCAACATAATCCATTCCAATCTTTAGTCTTATCCAAAATAATGTTGTCCAATCTCATATTATAGTTAAAACGATTACCAAAGAGTTCATACAACTAGCATGTTAATACCATTGTTGATCCCCATATATCATGAGATATGTCTTGTTGGTCACATTCTAATGATTCAAATGCCTTAATCAAGTATTCTCTTAAAAAAAATGAATACCCATTGAACCTTATTGAAAACATGAATGCTGTTAAAAGTTAACTCTTTCCAGATACCAAAATCCTAAATATTATATATACTCAAACCATGACATCACTTAGTCCTTATGTCAATCATGAGATCATGAATACTATCAAACATTTAATTTTTTCCTTATCCCTTCATTATGCGCATATCATCATTTTTCCAAAACTATCTCAATCACTTTCCATGGTTACCTGTACCATAAAATTATTGAAAACCACAATAGACCAATACATAAATATTCCAATATTCCATGATACTATAAACAAAATTATTTTGGAATCCCATTACATAAACACTTAATCATTCCACCACATCTTTTTCATATTCAACATTGCAAATGGTGATCGCAGGTGACTTCCCTTTGTCCTTTGCCTTAAGTTGTTGCTCATGTCGATCATCACTAACCCTTGGATTAGGGCATTAATTAGCATAATGCCCCATATCCTTTCACTTACATCATTGAAGTGTAGTAGGTTCATTCTGTGTATCCCTTCCTTTGTTTGCATCATTAGACATCTTCTTCCCATCATTGCGGCATTCAAATTCCCCATGACCTTTCTTTCCACATTTGAAACATTTACATGTCCCTTTAAGACAATCTCCACCATGCTTCTTTCCACACTTTGATCATAAAGAAACATTCATCTTCTTTTCACCATTATTCTATGATTTCTCCTTGAACTCCATCTTTCGTTTCTTGTCAAAACTATGAGATGGATAAGTAACACCAACTTCCATTTCTACCTTGATAGCACAACGCACAATTTCTACATAGTTACTGAACTCTCTTATAGCTAATTCCCTTCGAAGATTTGGTTTTAATCCACTGAAGAATCGATCAACTTTACTTTCAGGTTGGATGATAAATCCAGATGCATACCTTGCAAGCCTTGTAAAATTCACTTCGTATATACCAACAGATTCATCATCCTTTTGCTTTAGTTCTGGAAACACCTTCTCCATATTTTTTCGAAGAATATAAGGGAAGTACTTATTGAAAAATAAGTTCTTGAACTCATCCCATTCCATGGACTCAATTTCATCTCTTGGCCTTTTATTCTTTATAAGATTCCACTATTTATCAACATCAGCTTCCAACCGATACACTGCTAAGATGAATTTATCATGTTCAGAACACTGAAAAACTGAAAATATCTTTTCATTAGTACTGATCCATTGTTCAGCAACAAGTGGATCAGAAGACCCACTGAAAGAAGGTGGACGTTGCCTCATGAAGGACTAAATAGAATATTGTTCCCTTCTATGCTCATTTGGATGTCCAGAATGATTTATAGCATGTGTAAGTATAACAATAAGATTTTTTACTCCATCTCCCATAACATTTGTTTGTTCAGGAGGACAATCATTGAATTGTCCATTACATTGATCAACACGGTTCTTTCAGGTTCCAGCCATCGTCTAAAACCCAAAAAGAATAGTTTGAGAGAAAAAATCATGCTAGGGAAAACAACACAATAAAGGAGGAGTACCTTCAATATCTAACATCTTGGGTTACCGTAATTCTAGTACTATAACATATACTTATACTTAACCTTAGGGAAATCCCTATACATACCTTATAAATATCTCTAGAGATCTCACTAAAGTTCTCACATCCTAGTTTCCAAAGGTTGACTAAACCTTTCCTCTGATACCAACTGTAGAGGCCCAAATCATGATGTACATGGACATTACATTACTTTTTCGGAATACTTAGTACATAACAAAAACACACACACAAGGACCATAATAGTTTAGTGTCTTTGGAAACTCGGAACGTAATCTTCTAATCATGGTGAAAGTTCTTCAACATCTCCCATAAAGATCTTCCCATTTTTTTTCTTACCTAAAACCTTTCTTTATATCCCGGGGAAAAGAAAACATAAAATGGTGAGCTCAAATGCTCAGTAAGGGTAAACAAAATAAATATCAATCAAATCATATTCATAAGAACATAACATTTTGGAAATCTTAACCTGCAAAAGAGATCATAATATCATAACATGGGATAAATCATAGTAGTGAAATGTAATCCCAATAATCATAACTTAAAACATGAAACTTTGTGTATTACACACATAATCATAGGGAATCATTTCTTATTAGTCAATACTCATTTCCAAGACTATCTTAGTGGACAAAGTCCATTTCTGAACCGAGTTCATTCCTCATTTCAATCATGTTTCACTGAACTGGTTTAACCTGCCGTTCCAGCTATGTCTATGTCATGAGATATAAAATCTTTACCCAATGCATTGGAGTGAGATATAGGTCCCACCCATCTCATAATGATACCATTCTTATGTGTGCCACAAAATCATAAATCATAAATCATTTCCTAACCCATGTAATAAAAATGGGATTCTTAAACAACATGACATCATAAAACAATTCATATAAGATAAAGGATTTCATAAAAATAATTCCATCACAACATAATCAAATCAATGCAATAATAGGGATAGAAATAGAACCCTATATTATCTTAGATGGAAAATAATTTTGATAAAACACTTGAACTCCATTCTTGAGGAAAATATCCTTTCTACTTCAAAATCATTTTCATTTCACAACATGTCATACAATTTTAAAATAAAATAAGTTGATTAAAAATAAATTTGAAAACTTTTAAATTAAGCTTCTTGGAAATAATTTTTTAAAAATCCATTCATGCCATATAAGTTTTAAAAAAACATTATTCCCATAATTTTGTTGGAAAAGTCAAAAAGTACCTCGTACGAAAGACGACAAAAGATTCCTTTTATATCTTTTAATAAAAACTCACAGAAGGGTAAAATTGTATTTAAACAATTGTAGGTGGATATAAACAATATTACATATTGAGGAATCATGGATGTGGATGATAAAATACACCCCAGTAAATACCAAAGTATATACAAACTTAGATAAAATGAGATTGTGATATTTTCCCTTACCTTAGGTCTGATTTGCTTCGTAAGTGTTCGAACCTCCCGTATAATGATTTAAATAATGTCATTGACTTATTCGAGAATCATAATCATTGTTATGATATCATACATGGTTCACTTATGACTTTATATTACCCGTTCTTTTGTAATTTCCATGTTAAAGAGCGTTTTGGGTAAAATTGTTTCATTTGTCGTCGGTGTTTTGACTTGTAATTATTCATATGATTACTTAGATCGTGATTACTTAATTCGAGAATTTAAAACATGATTTATATATAATATATATTCATAATATACATATATATAATAAATCAGTAAATGTAAAGAAATACACCATTCATGGAGACGGTAGGCCGTATGTACGCATGAACACTGTTTTCGTTTCCTTGTTGAGTTGAATGGAATTAAGTAGATTAAATACATATATATACACATAAATCCAATATCATTATTATGTCATATATTTCATGGTTACTTATTATATATACTTTATAATCATTCATGAATGGTTAACGTGGAGAATGAATCTAATCGCGCCGTGGAGACGGTAGTCCGTATGTACGCACGAGCGATGATATCGTTCTCATGATCGTGGGACTATATTGGAGTGTATGTATACTATTTCAGAATCAATATCACATTAAAATATTCATATATAGTTCTTATTTACACCATTATACCCATCCAAGTAAGGTGGTGGTGGAAAATAGATTACACCATGACGTGGAGACGGTATTCCGTACATACGCATGCGCGGTGATTTCATTTTCCGTAGGATGGATAGATGGTGAAATAGGTTTGTTTCATACTTATAATAACATATCAGTATATGAGTTATACTTATGTTATTACTTAATAATGAAAAAAACTAAGAAGAAGAAGTGGAAGAAGAAATAAATTTGAAAGAATCGGTAACAGACATTACCTCTTCTTTGAAACGCCTCATTGAGTCCTCTTCTTAGGGCACTAAAATTAGTCTTTGAAGAAAACCAGGACATATATGATGTTTCTAGGGAAGTGTAGAGAAGAATTTTTCAGGGTTTGGACGAGCTTGAAGGCTCAAAGTGGTGTGAGGAAGAGGGGGAGGAGGTGCCCTTTTATAAGGGAGGAGAGGGGCACCTTTGGAATAACCAAATTTATTATTTTATTATAAATCCAAATTCGGTTTTAAATAGCTCCAAATTGATTTATTTCTAATCTAATGTTGGTATGGGTATAAATACTCTAATACAATAGAATTTAGACATGTTTAGGTCATTATACTAACCTTATCTTTTAGTTTTATCTCTTAGTTAATTAGATTGACATTTACAATATCACTTTGTATTTTTATATTATATAGTTAATAATCATACCATATACATCCAAGAGACCCCCAAGTGGTCCATTAATGATACACCTATCTGGATATAAGTATCTTGGAAGAACCCTAGATTTTTAGGAATAAAATAACAATCAATAATATAATGTTTTTTTAAAAAACTATTTTATGTCAATTTTGACACTATTAAATAGTTGATTTTTTTGAAACTCATAACCGAATTATTACTTCCAAAAACGTTAATTAAAACATTAATAACATGTCCTATTAACCTATAAAATTAGTTTAATTAATTAAAAGTCTCAAATTATATTTATTTGGGTATTTATAATATCAATTATGTTAATTTTTCACTATTATGGTAATTACTTCATCATCATTGTGTCATAAATAAATTTAATTATTTAATTTCTAAAAATTATAAATAAAGTATAATTATGTAGGAAACCTTTTTATCTTTCTAATGAATATTTAAATAAAAAAATCCAACATATATAACCCTATTTAAAAATTGTTTTTCTAAAAGATATATGCTTGTGTCATTTTTGTATTCGTTTTAACATAATTAAAATAAAGTGCCCCTATCACTTACAAGTGGCACCATGGGGTCCCAAAATTTACCCAAAGATGACCATGGTCGAACATGTATCAACCAATAAGGATATAACACGTTTTATGGTAATTTTTTTATTATTAAAATATTATTTTTTAACCCTTATTTACCGGATTTATCCTTTAACCATGGTAAATAAAATATTTACCGAAGTAATTATTCAATATGTATATAAATAAAAGTTACATATTTACACAATTTGAACATCCTGATTCCAAATATGGAATCCATTTTTCCAAATTCAAAACACAGAAGTGGCAGAAATTAATTTAAAATTAATTCCCGCTGTCAAAACAAAAAGCGTGTTTTTAATATATAATAACTATCAAAAGATTGATACTTGTTTATGTTTGGTTTAATTGGGAAATTATGTCCAATGACCAACATTGTATTAAATGGTAAAAATATATTTGAAATATACTTTAAAACTACTCAAATTCATAATTTATCACTATTAATTATTCTGATTAAAAAAGTTGTTTTTAATTAAAATTTAGTAATTTTCACTTTTCATCAAAATATGAAAGTTATCCGAAAAGTACCAAAATTCCACCTTAGGCTAAATTCGATACTCAGAATCCAAAAATGAAGTCCATTTTGAGATATAAAATTTCTAAAATTTTAAAAGGTGGTTAGTACTATTCCTAATGGCTATTTTTAATAATATTTTAATTGCATATCGTTGTTTAGTGAAACTCGGTATTGTGTACTACACATGCTATCGAGGAAGGTCGTGATTGCGTGTAATGCAAGTCAAGTCAAGGATGCGTGTTGTTCAAGCTCTTTTTGGTGTAGCGTACAACACAAGACATTAATGACATTAAAAAGAATATTTTTCATAAAATCTTGGGGTGTTACATAGGAATAGATCACCAATCCTTCATTAATGTAGTTCACGGTGTGCAATGGTAGTACACAACATGTCCCTTTAGCACCGAGTCCTTCCCATGTACAATGCCTCGTGTCCATGTTAGTATTTGTGTTAGAGTACACAACGTGTTTGATCCCATGTACTCCTAAATGTTTCCATGTTTGTCTGGATGTTCCCTTCTATCGATATCCATGAACATGTTTGTGCACTATCCCAGGTACACACCAAGCTAACTGATAAGGGTTACATGCCATGTGATAGGGTCACACATCGTGTGATACTTAACATCATCTAGAAACACTATCCACTATTGTAAGGGTCTGAAATGGTGTCTGTTCCCAGAATACATGTTGTGTGTATCAGGACATCCCATGATACTATATTCTTCCTCATGCATCATCCTCCACCCCTCCAAATACAAATCCAGGAACGGATCGTTCCAAAAATAATCTATTTATTCCATCTAACTTGTTCCATCACCGTTCCCTGAAATTATGCCACACAAAATGTTAATGAAAAACCTTCCTTTAGATCTTATCACCGTCTCTCACCCCACAAAAACTATGGGTATCCAATCCATCATTGGTCTCCCATTTCCATAGCCATAGTATCATATTTTAATCATAATAATACTAGATATATAGTATCTAACCCATGTTCTACAAAACAATTCACAATGTTTAATCCATCAGTATTTATTGAACAATATGCTGAGAAACATTCCTGGAATGTGGGATGAAATGGAGGAGATATATAGAATCAAAAAAAATATAGAACACACATCATCTAATTATTATGTTGGCCTCAATTATTTACCATTATAAATATGAATGAAGTTTCAATTAAATAATCATAATGATAATCCCCAAATAAATTACCAAATATATCCCATCTTGTAAAAAGACCAATACGTGAATTAATTTGTTGGTTGATTTATTCACATTCAACATAAGATTTAACATGGGGGAAGAAAAGAACATATAAATTACTCTACTACCTCGATCCAGATCGATCACTGATGAATAATGAAGCTGCATTATTATTTTTGGTGAGATACACTAATTTCAGTCATCAATCCTTGGTATGGCCATCATCCTCCAGTGGATGTTCTTCCATGATCTCCCATGTATCTCTGCGATTTGTATAGTTATGTAGCTAATCCTAAAAAATTTCATAATTGTGAATTTAATGAAATGGGTTTATGTTGGATAAATTAAAATAAATTAATTTATTAATTTATTTTATTTTAAACATCTGGCCACGATCTGACCTCAAACTAAAACACTAACGCATTCCAATGTTATATCACTCTTATGGTAAAAACATGTTCTAAACTGAATGATTCCAAAGGAATTATTATTTTAGCCACTATTTATAAATTATTCAACTTTGTTTTGGAAAACTTCTTGCATATTCATTTAATATATTTAATGTATTTCAAACATTTATTCTGGGAACACCAGACCTTGGAATCATATGTCATCACTACACTTGGTCTACAAAATAATCCATATAATATCCAAAAATAATACATAGAAAAGTCATTTCTCTAAAAATAATATGTTTTTAATATGTCTTGGTGATCAATTTTAGTTATATCCAACAGAATATAATTTTAATATTTCCATAACAATGTTATGGTATTTGAATGAAACAGTCACTTTATCTTCTCTTTTTCAATAATTTTCTATCCTTGATTTAAATTCATATTCAGATGATGATTCTTGTGGCTATAGGTTAGATAGAAAGAGTATCCTGGGAACCTTTCACTTTCTTGTAAAATGTTTTGTTTTATGATCAATTAAAAAGAAACACTTTGTTGTATTGTTTGTTATATAATATTAATACATTCCAATTGGTAGTTGTTGCATACATGTATTATGGATGAAACACACCCTGATGGGTTTTTGATTTAATTTTGATCGTATACCAATAAAATGTGATAAAAATAGTTATATAAACACTTAATAAATATAGCATATCATTTGAAAAAAGATCACATCGATTTAAGGAATCAATTCTTATGAGATCATTCACAAATGGTGGATATCTTGTTGGAATTTATTAGTACATAAAATCTATTAGAAAAAGAAATTACACGGTAATTTCCTGCTGATCTATTTTATTTTATCAAATATTAATTAGTTTTATTATAATTTAAATTATTTCCTTATAATTAAATGTTTTATTTTTTCTACTTAAAAATTTATTTTTAACTACGTTTTTATAATATTATCTGATACAGTTTACTATTTAGTTTTCAACATGTTATAAAATTAATACTTTATATCTTATTATGATTATTTTTCACATCACTATATAGTGGTATTTTCATATATATCAAAAGATCGAGATTGTAAATCAATATTTTTTATAAAAAACTTAATCTTATATCACCCTCAGAGCTTCTTCATTCATCCTTAAACCATTCTCACACTAAATCCTTAAAATAATTTTATTTTCTATTATTCAACCATGATAAAGATTAATTGATCATAAATTTATATTTATACTAGGTCAAAGATACTGATAACATTGAATAAGACTCTCAGTGGAAATATAATAAATTTTAGTTGGTTGGAAAAAAATTGATATATTGTTGAAGAAATCAGTGAATTGTCAAAGATGGGAGTTATTCTATGAAAACATGTGGATAAATTTCTTCTATGTAAATGAACTATCATATTTTTATCTTTACATGGTTTTTCATTTTTGAGATAATTAATACCTAGTTACATTAATGGTGAATCATAAAGTGGTTTTTAATATCTGATGTAGAAATTAACGGAGTGTTCCATTATCTTTATGATAGAAGTTTCAAATTTAATACTACCCTAACATCCATTAATACTTTTATCAATCCCAAGACCATGAAATATATATTTTTAATTTTTGGATATTGAGAAGAATGTTTTCAAGGACCTATAACCAAAAGGGAATGATATGATAAATTTTGTTAAATATATAATCAATTAGTGATATAGTTAGTTTGAGAGGATTTTGTTTCAAGACATTTACTTTTTGAATCAGTTACTGCTAGATAATCATGTCAATTTTTTTGAGATAAATTATGTGGTATATGTTTCATATCTTGAGTAATTATATTATTTATACACTTTTTGAAGAATTTTAACAATCATATTTGTAAAAGATGGCATTCATTGTAATAATGTAATGGCTTCCCATTGTCATGGTATGAAATATATTAGAGTGGGAGTACTCAAGAAGTGTGGGTACATATGGAGTTTCTTATTAAATGAACATTTTCTTTTTATATATGAGGAGGATATTAAAATGGACCTTTCCCTAGTTTATGGGGAAAATGACACGAAAATCATTGTTGAAATAATCAGCAAAGAAGTTATTGTCAATGTAGCATTTGAATATCCTATGGATAATATATCACTTGATTATAGAATAATAATAATAATAATGGTCGTTATTTAGGGGGGAATTCAACATGAGGTTGCTGAAAGAGCAGAGTAAGCTAGTCGAGGAGCTGAATTAGTGGTGAGTTGGGTTATGGTTTAGATTCTTGAGGTAGAAACTATCTATCCTCGAATTCATGAGGATGAGAATCTAAAAATCACTTTTCTAGAGAATATTATTTCATTTTATAATACTCAAGAAGTATTGGCTGTATCCATTATCTAGATTATTAATATTGAATAGTGAGAACAAAGGACAATCTATACAGATATGTGTAATCACCCTTTCATTATGGTTTTAATACGCTGAAGCAGAAAGGACTGTTCAGAAGGAACTGATTTATTTTGTAAGATATGATTTTCTTGGATTAAAATAAGAAGAAGAAGTTAATGAAGGTGGGTATTCCATTAGTTTATAATAGTAAAAAGTTGATAATTTTGGTTCAACCCTCACACAGAGAGGAAACTAGAGAAGTAACATATCTTCTTTGTGTTGAAGAAAAATATAGAAGTACTGAAGTGCATAAAACTGAATTTATAAATTGTACTAAAAAAATTATATTAAATTTTTATGAGTTAATAATTGATATTAGTAAATTAAATGTTTTATTAGCTAACTCTAGATCCAATGCTCAGAATCTTAAGGATAATTCATCTTTATAAGATGATCAGTATTCTTTGAAAAAAAATGTTGGTATCTGAATTTGAGTGCATCAAATGAATACCAAATGTTCATCCTAATTCCATGTTCAATAGATATTTCGATGGTATAAACATCATACTAGAATTTCATATTGATTCATCTTAGGTATGAATAGTCTCTTGAAAGAGAAAACTATGATTAATTTCTCATGATATGGTTAAGGAGATATCGAAATTTGTCCCTCCTTATCTTGATTCTCTAACTCTAATAATTTCCTCAATGTAGTGTGATCACATTTCGCTACAGAATATTGAAGTGGTTGAAAGTGGTTTATATTATTATATTGGAATTATGATTGGATTTTCTTGATGTACACTTTATAGGCTCGATAAGAATATGAAAGTGTTGGGATGTTTTTTTCATGAAATTTTTTCTTCTTTAAATGTTACCTCATCCATGTCCCTTAATGGCACAAGTTTCATTGTGACTATAATTGTAAATATGGCTGGTTCTTTTTCCATAAAATATTATTATGTAGAAGAAAATCTTGATAAAATTCATTAGTTGGTTTCCTAGTGTCGATTGTCTAACTCTTCATCTTCAAAATAATATTACATTGATGAACCAAAAGAGATAATTTCTACTAATAATGAGGTGATTTGAGATTTTTTTAAATAAATGTTAAATAATTTTAGATAAAAATTCAATACATCTCATAAAAATACACACCTAAGTATTGTAAAGGTTTAGTATCTTTAGAGACTAGATATATAATCATCTTATTTCATTAAATCTCTTCAATATCTCTTACAAAGTTCTTCTCACATAGTACACTTCATTGATATACCCTAAATAAACATTTCTTGATAACTTGAGGAAATGAAATACAAGAAAAGTTGATCATAGATTCTTAGTAAAGATAAAAAAAATGATATATCATTGAATGATCCTATGCGAGTATAAGATAAGCGTGATGTTATGAGAACATCATAATAACATACGATAATAATACCAAATTAGTCAAAGATCAATATTCCTAAATCATGGAAAAAGGATTTTTCATAAGAGTTTACATAAGTCATATGTGTTTTGAATAGTTAATAATTAATCATGATTCATGTGGAAATATAATAAGAATAATACATAAGATTCTGATATACAAATATGCATAGAAAATAATTTCCATAATCCAGGATCATTTTCAAAACTATCATTGTGGATTGGGTTAACTCACAATTCCATCATTACATTTTTCAAGGTTAACCCCCAATACTATCTTATTGGATAGATTCCATTAATAAATTTGGTTTACTACCCATCATAGACCTTATTATCTAATGGGATATCAATGTTTACCCAATGCATTGGAGTGATTTATAATTCTGGGCCAACATACCACATAATGAAAACCATACATATGTGTGACATAAGATTATAAAACATTCATCATATCATAATTTCATAACTCATATAAATGAAGTGGGTTTCATAATAATTTCATCAGTTTATAATAGAATAACCCATGGAAAACACATGGGTTTCATAATTGTTTTCATAACATAATTTACCAATGGGAAAGAAACATGTTCCATATAATGAACCATAAATAATCATCATCATAGCCCATACATAGAAATACATTTGATGGTATCCTAAGATCATATACCTAATGAATTATAATATTCACTAAAGGATTTAAAAAAATATTAACAATACCATTAATATAACATTCGAAACTTTCATTGAAAACAGTAGAAAAATACCATTTTTTTAAATAAAAATTTAACTTAAAATTACAAAAATATTTAAACAATTATCTACCTTTATTATGAACAAGGAAAATTGTGAAGTAAGATTTAAATTAATGAATTGCAATTATTTCTGTAAAATCCATTCAGAGCATATATGTAAAAAAGATAACTTCCTTTTGTCGAAAATGGATTGTTCAAAATAAGTTTCATTAAAAATATTCCTTTTAAAATTATTTATTTATAAATAAATGCTAATAAAAATGAACTTTTTAAAACATTTCATTTATAGGTAATATCATCCATTAATTATTTTTAATATCATGAACATGGAAGAAATATTTTATCAATCAAAAAGGAAATAAGATTGACATTTCTTTAAAAACAATTTCATAATCTTTTAAGTATACAAGAGAGGGAAATAGTTCTGTTATAAAATAATTCCTAGAATAACCATAGGAGAAGAAAATATATAGATTAAAGGATATGATCCATATAGTTTCCCTCATCAAAATATTAATATTGACAATCAAAAAAATAAATGATATTGTAATATAAACTATTACCTAAGTCCTGTATTTCTTCTTATATGTTCAAATATCCTATATAGTAAATATATATTTATTATAAATAAATTATAAAACCATATTCATATATAAATTAATATTTATAATTCTTTAATAATTTTAAATTATCATTTTATTAATAATTTCTTCAATAAAAAAGAACATTTGAGTGAAAACTAGACCATTTTCCTTGCATGTTTCAGTTTGATGTTTCTGATAATTGTACCTTGGTCATGGTTTCATGAAATATAAAATATTATTCATTAAATAAGTATCATATTTATTCATATTATACATTTTTTATAATTATTCATATAAATAATTTAATAAAAATAAATCACATCGCTTCATGGAGGTGGTAGTACACACATATCCATGAGCGACATTGTTTTTTTCCAACAGATTGAAAGACAAGAAGGTAGAGAATATATTTTAATTCAAGAAGAATAATTATTTAATAAATATAATATAAAATAAATAAATCCATTATCATAAGCATACATGAATTATGGTGATGAAAAATAAAATACATCGTTTCATAAGGTGGTTTCCCATACGTAAGCAAAAAAAGATGATATCATTTCACATTTAATGGGAAAGAAGATAAACAAAGGTCATGACAACAAAATATTACCATATAATTATATGGGATGTAATATTTATTTTTCTAATTTTTTTATTAAATTAATTAATGAGGTATATGAATAAAAAAAGAAAATATTTTGTTAAGAGTTATACCTCGTCATTGGACAACCTCATTTAGCTTAAACATTAAGCCTTAAAAGGAAAGTATTTTGATAAAAAAACATTTAGATAATGGGGATGAATTTTATAAATGGTTTTGGTCATGTATTTTATGATATATAAAGCTCATTAAGTGTGAATAATAGAGGATAGGTCATTTACTTTTATAAGGGATAAAGGTGACACACATGGAAATTATCAAAAGATTGAAATATATTAATGTCTAACTCAAGAAAAATGGATCCAAAATAAATCTTATTAAAATAAGAGATGAGTTATTCCAATTCATAACCTATAATATAATTTCATTGAGATAAGTAGGAAATTTAATAATAATTACACAATAGTATATCACGGTTTGTTTAAACTCAGTTTTGTATGTAAAACAAATTATCATGTAATTTAAATTTATTTTAAGTTAAATACTTCATAAAATAATATGGTATTACAAATAAGTGTAAATAGTATGTTTTATATATTTCTCCTTAAGATTTTATATTTTCATCTACCCTTATAAACAGTGTTTCTGGTATCTTAGATGTGGAGATGGATGTGTTGAATAAATTGGTTGACAATTGCACTAGAAGTATGATATTTCAAACTACATTAGTAAATTTTCACATAATTCATGTTAAGAAATCACACATCTTTTAGACTTATGCCTAAATGAAATCATGAATTACATATATGTGTGTGTATATTCACCTTTTATTTTTGTGGTCGAAATTCACTTGGACCAACTATTATAGATCGCCATCCTACCACATCTTTGTGGATAAAAGAAATATTTCATCACACTACTATTTATGAAAAGGAAATTCCAGAGGTTCCTCCTGAATCCTTTACACCCAATAATTATCCTTCCACCTATTATATGATTCATTTATCTCTAATAGAAAAATATGACTTAGCCAATTCTTAGGAAGTACTTATGGGAATTCTATATAGTACGACCAAGACAGTTCAACACAAAAGATATGGTCTCCATGGAAAAAATGTATATGATGCATCTCTTAGAAATATTAGTGGAGAAAGTGAAGTTCCTCCTTTTCCTTTGTCTTCCTTACAACCTACTGAACCTAAGTTGTTAAATAAGACTCCATCTAAAAACGTCCCTTTTGAAATTACATTGAAGCACTGCTTATTGCTTATATTTTATTTGACTTATTGCTATTCATGTTATTTCAATATATGGTGGATCGTTTCTTCAATGTATATATTTTTTAATTCCATAATAATTTTTTTATTTCAATGCTTTATATTCAAATTTTTATAGTCCTTAATGTGACATAATAAATTTATTTTATTTATCATTTTTTTATCTTTTTGTTGTCACATAATGGGTGAGAATTTATTTCTTTATCTCTGATAATCAACACTTTCCTTCAATAAATCTTCATTAATCATTCTGATATATCCTATCATATTTTTATTTTTATTCAGTTTCGTGATGATAAAAAATGGTGAAATTATTGGGTAGACCATTTTTTGTTCCACCATATACCATTAAATCATATATATTTTAATGCTCACAAAATCCTCATTTGTTTTACCAATATGTTTATCTTAAGAGTTTTAGGATCATATATCATATTTTAACCCATTTGGATGGTTTTATTTTAATTATAAAATTACCTAAGGACTTTATCTTAGATGAATAGTTTTTATAACATGCTAAAGAATTCTTTTATTGACATTTTCATCTCTTGCGCAAAAATGAGTTTGTTCTAAAGGAATTCATCTCATGAAAGATTGTAGTGAATGGTTTATGTTACAGAATAAGTATATTATTTTATGGAATATATGAAAAATAATTTGGAAAGAAGGAATTATCATAAATTTAACTCAAATGGTATTCAGCTAAGGCTTTTAACTTACATGGATCACGATTTAACTTACAAAAAAAAACATTATAAGTAACTTGTTTTATGCGTAGAAAATATAAAAGAACTGATAAGTTATTAATCTTACAGAAGATTATTTATTATACGATGATGAAATTACATTATGATAATTGTAATTCTATATATTTTTTATCACATTTGTTAATTCATCTTACAATGCATCAATTTTTTAAAACCTTGATATTTTATAAGAACACTATGTTTGATAGTGTAACACGAATTTTAAACAAACCAAAAAATATTAGTATTTAAATATGATTGTTATAACCTAGATTTTTAATTCGGAGGAATGAATATTGTTAAAAAAAATTATTAAATTATTTATAATGGTTTTATATAATGTATATTTTAATAATAAATGAGTACTTAATTTTTAATGAAATAATTTTATGCTTCAAAAATGCATTTCCTTCAAAAATGGTTTTATTTTTATTTTGTGTGGGAATTATAATTATTTTATAAAAAATATATAAATTGAATTTTTTATAATTAAAATTATTTTTTAAATCATAATATCAAAATTAACTAAGAGTATATTTAAAGTATTTTTCAGAAACAATTTAATTTTTGAGTGATTAGTGAAAAATATTATTCTTCATTGAAAAATATATTTTTGATTAAACCATTTAAAATGTTAATTTTTTTAAAAGATATAAATTAAAATTAGTTATAATATATTATTAAGAATTATAATAATTTTATTTTAATCAATTTTGTTGTTGAATTTTGTGAAAAAACATTTTTATACATAAAAGGCGTTTTTTCTAAAAAAATATTTTTCGTTGAGTTTTTTATTTCAGTATTAAATTATTTTATTCTAGTTATTAAAATTGAATCTTTAAAATTTTATTTCATATTTTGAATCAGGAGTTACAAATTTGGGAAATATATTTATTTTATTCATAGTAATTATGAATTGTAACCACAGAAAAAGTTATCACATTTGTAAAGGATAAATCGAAAAAAGGTTAAATATAATGTGATAATGCAATAAAAATCAACCAAAAACATTACATAATTTCCTTTTATCCATATATTTAGTCTATGGACATATTTTTTTAAAATATAACCTTTTTCCATTTGGTGATGATTTTGGCCTTTATAATATTTAAGTGAGAGATAAAGACAAAAACATTACATTCCTCATTTAATTTCTATAATATTTTTTTTGATAGGGATAAATAAAAATAAGGTTTGGTTATAAAATTATATTTAAAATATAAATTATTATTTTTATCATACTAATATATTTTAAATATTTTCTGATTGAAAAATAATGTTAAATTCTTATGCAATGCCAACATAATATTTATTCAATTTAGAGAAAAATAAAATAAATGATTTTAAAAAAATTCAATGTAATAAAATTTTATTAAATGTTTTTTTACTAATTTTATATGAGAATAAACAATTTTAGATTTTTGTAAAAGTGTTATATTTTAATTCCTACTTTTTCTTAATGTATGTAATGTATAATTAGATAAACTTTGTCTAAAATGACATTAATGATATTTTATAAAAAATAATATATTATTAAATGAATCAAAATTCATAAAAATATTATATTAGGTCAAATGAGTGGTATATGGTTGTAAGACGAAACAATGGTTGTTGGTGCCCAAAAATTGGAAGGGAGAAGGATAATAAGAAAGTACTCGAAGCTGCCTCAAAAAGACCATTCACGAAGCATCTGGGCCCTGCGCCCACCCTGAAGCAAGGAGGAAGGATGCCACATGAGGTGATTTGATGTTTGTGAGCCCACTACGAAGCAAGGAGGCGGGATACTCCACAAGCAGATTTGACGTTCACATGCATGCTGTGAAGCAAGGAGGCGGGATGCTCTGCGAGCCCCTTTGATGTTCGGGAGCCTGCCATGGAGTGGAATCCATCTTCGCACCGAGAAAGCTCTGCTTCGCAGCACCTCTGGCCAATAAATACCGGCCTCCTCCAAGGCCCAAAGGATTGATCATCTGACCTTTAACCTTCTCGACTCTCAAATCGCGAAGCACTTTCATCTCTATGAACTATGAGATGCTCAAGGTACTTTTTCTCTGCGAAGTTCCTCCCCTTTTCCTTGTTTTCACCCCCTCTTTTGAGAGGTATGCCTTTTGAGAAGCCCAGAGGCCTTCGCGAAGGAAGGTGATCTTCACGAGGACTCAGGTCATCACAGAGCATCTATGCTTCGTGAAGCACCCCCCATGCACATGTGACTCAAATGGTAAGACATATTCATTATTCCTCATAAAGCACATTACTTCATAGGACCTTTCTTTTTGAGACACCCATGCTTCATAGGGGTTTTCTTCGAGAATTCCCTTCCACATCACGAAGCACATATTGTACGAACCTATGCCCTAGGCCTAGTCTATGCCACTTCACTTAGTGGAGACAACACCTTCACGGAGCCCTTCCACTACATGGAGGACCAGAGCTCTACACACCCTCTACTCATAAACCCCATGGCTCTGCAACCCCCTCTTCCGTGCAACCTCCTAGGTTCACACGAAGTAACTTCAAAGTACCTTCGGATACATTTCACATTGCATTGCCTCGCCTCATGATTTTTTTTCATAGGCACGCTAATGACTATTACTTCTTCGCATAGCCATGCTAACATGGACCCCCAATGGGATAACCTCACGACACCCCCAACCATGGGAATGTCGGTGCATTCCCTTCACCAAGGTGAAAAGGATACAAGTTATGTAAGTCCTTGGGGTGCGGAGTGAACCCACCTCATCTGAGTTGTAGGACGTTAAACTGCCATGCCTCGTCTTCCTCAGTACATGATGTTAAACTATGACATCCCCACATGAATCCTACGCGGTGAAAGGGCAACCACCCTAGTGTAAGACCCATGAATTTAATGCAGGATGCCGTATCCCTTCCCCTCCATTCATCGGTGCCAAATCCCTCTCCTACTGGGCGTTTTCCCCACTGGTCCTCTATCCTGGAGGAAGTACTAACCTCTTTGGGATGCTAACTAGACATAAGCCCCTATTTCATATTTGGATTGCAATCACATGTAAGCCCCACTCTATTTCCCAAGGATACACCTTTCATTACATGATCATCAGGTCTTTGTTGTCTCTTGTTTCTCACACCGAGCATTACTCATGTTGGATTAGAGTAAACACGGACCATGACATCCTATTTGGGCAGCCTATAGTGTAATCCCCAAGCCCCATCGTAACTACTAGGTCATTGATCCTTACCATTGAAAGGTATATAGGAAGCCTCCACGAGGTTCAATCGCACCACCCATTGGTCCTGACCATCTCCGCGTCGGTTCACTAACACCTTGGGCCACCTCAGAGTGTATCCCCCAAATTCCCCTATAACCTGAACTACTTGGTCGTTGATCCTTACCATGGAAAGGTATGTAGGAAGCCTTCCTGAGATTCAAGACCAACAACCTTTGGTCCCGACCATCTTCACATCGGTGCACCAAACTCCATCTGGAACAATGAGGTCTTTGATCCTTGCCAAGGGGAGGTACATCGGAAGCTTCCAAGAGGTTCAAGCCCAAAACTCAGTCGCTCTGATCACCTTCATGTCGGTTCTGCCCCATCCTACATGACATTAAATTTAGGACCCCTATCAGTAGTAAGCCATTGTTTCCCCAGTCCACGGTAAGACATTTCACACAAAACCCATCCTGAACTATGAGGACTTTGATCCTTTCCAAGGAAAGGTATATAAGAATCCTCCCTAAGGTTCAAGCCCAACAACCGTTGGTCCCGACCATCCATCACATTGGTTTCCGCTCCTGAACTACATGGTCTTTGATCATTACTAGGAAACATATGTAGGAAGCCTCCCTGAGGTTCAAGCCCAACAACCATTGGTCCTGACCATCTTCACGTCAGTGCACCAAACTCCGTCAGGAACTACAAGGTCTTTGATCCATTCCAAAACAAGGTATGTAGGATACCTCTTTGAGGTTCAAGCCCAACAACCATTGGTCTCGACCATCATTCACGTCAGTTCCCACACCATGAACTACATGGTCATTGATCCTTGACAAGGTATGGTACGTAGGATGCCTCACTGATGTTCAAGTCCACCTTCCACCGGTCGTCCCTACCATCTTCACATCAGTTCCCACCACCTGAACTATGAGGTCTTTGATCCCTTCCAAGGCAAGGTACGTAGGAAGTCTCCAACGAGGTTCAACCCCCACCATCTATCTGGGCCCCAGGTCCCCATTCACATCAGTTCAAACCCATCCAGTGGTAATCTATTGTGACCTCAATCAGCGGTAAGCCGTTGTGACCCCATTCAACGATAAGTCCTTGACATCCCTATCCAACGGTAAACCGTTGTGACCTCAATCAGTGGTAATCCATTGAAATTTTTTTCCAGAGGTAATCCATTGCGACCCCATCCAGCGGTAAGCCATTGAAAACCCCAATTAGTTGTAAACCATCATCAAATGAACTATGTGGAATATTATTCCCTGCCACAGGGATATGTAGGAATCCTTTTCGAGGAACAATCCCAAAACCACCATCATCCCCATGATGATTCCAGCCCATTCACCATCCACTTTATTCAACCACTCCATCATCCATCCTGATTCTTATCTGCGCCACCACATCCCAGTAAAATCATGCCATCTCATTCCCCAATCTCCTCAATATTAACCAGGAAGTCAACCACATGTTGGCCCCAACATCAGTGTTCCCTCTAGGGGTTTCACCCTTCGAATCCACTCTAATCATTGTTTTGATCAGTCCAATACATCTCCGATAGATATTAAACATGTGGAATACCCTATGTTAAACATGATAAGCTGAGGAAAAACACAAAAACATGCCTATGGCATATAATTCCTCGCATTCGATGTGGGATGCCACAGGATTCTACGCCCTCAAGAAGCCCTATAACAAAGGGAAGAAACCCAGACGTTCTAGTGTCCCAGGGTCTAGACATGACATTGATGTCCAACGTGACTACTCCCCAGACCAAAGGTTGCTTCCATGACTGAAACCATTGGAATATACAGACATAAGTAGTGTAATTAACCGGTGTCCATGAAGATAAGGCACCATGAAGTGTTTCACGAATAACATCATAAATCTATAAGGGAGACACGAACTAGGTGAAGAGTTCTGAGGAGGAATACATGGAAGGAAGAACTAACATCCCATCATCTGGTTTCGATCAAGGAGAAAATGAACCTAAACATGGAGCAGATGCCACCTGCCATTGGAAAGTGGGAATGCGGGTAGACAGACAGCACTGTCGTCCCACCAAACGAGACAGACGTGTGCACCCCAGCAAAAGCTTAAGAAAAAAATGGTGAACCCAACGTGAATATCTTCTCTTCAATATGGTGATTAGTATCACTCTAGGAATCAATGGATTATAATGTCACCGGATATAGTTATCTGGAACCGGGTCCCACCAGGAAAATAGCAGGATTGGCGTGAAACTCACCAGAAGTTGGGGTAGTAGAACATTTGAAATCATGTTCTGTGGCGTTGTCAGCAGGGGGTCCCACTTACCTATCCTAGAAGATGGAATGGAACTGGGGCATTGATCATCGATTTCTTTTTCAGCACTGATGAGTTAATCTCCTTGATCCTCATGAATCATGTTACTGCACCTGGAATGTGATCACTGCCTGCACACTGATGCAGGGGTAGGGGTAGTGCCAACATGGTTGTCTCGCGTATTTCCGTCTTTTCCATGATGACCTCTACACCCACAACCATGGGGCACCCATGCACCATCTCCCCGTCAGAGGTCATCCAACGAAAGGTGATCAATCACCTCTTACGCCGGTACGAGGAAGAGGGCATAATCCCAACATGGGATATGGCCCGCCTGGATCTGCAGGCATCTGAGCCTTATCTCCAACGCTGCCCCCGATGGCCGCACAGGGAGCCGCTACTCTTCATACCTACATATTATCATTTCAGGTGCCTCTCCTCGGAAATCTTTGACGACTCCCTTCCTAATGCTGACGAGGTAGGTGACGTCCGACCCAGTATGGTCAGAGTCACAATCCAGGGGCTCCCAGTGAGGGCACCCACACAGCCGTGTCAGCACCGCGTCCCGGTCATTCTGGATTAGGAGCAGGTAAGCCACGTACCAGCACCACTGGCTCCGGATTGTCTGACCTGATGCCAGAGTCAGGCGCAAGCTGAGGACGCCCGCTAAGGAGTGCCAATGTTGGCGGCTACTATTGCCCGAGCCACCACTGACACATATCATTAGTTCACTGAATACACTGAGCAGGGGAACTTATACGCCCGACCAGGATCGAGGCCCCAACCGACCCATGGGCCGGCTGGGTCAACTCTATTGGTCACCGTCACAAGCAGTGGCTGCCGTGAACTAACCCGCAGTAATGCCACCCAGTACGGAGGTCCTCCCTGTACCACTACCATAGAAAACATGGGCCTTCCCTGCTTTGAGGCACGACATGGAGGTCTGCCCCGTGCCACCCTCATTCCAAATGAGGGTCTTCCCCATAGCGGTGACACTCGGTATGGAAGTCTCTCTCGTGCCCATTACACTAGGTATGGAGTCATTCCTCCTATCCCCGACCACCGAGGTAGGTACATTGCACATATAGTCTCTCTTCAACATGGGGATCCTCCCCATGTCCTCTTAGCAGCTGGCGAAGTCCCTCCTCTCCTCGGTAACCAAACAGGTGAAGGATAATCAAGCCTCAGTAGATCCCAACATGGAGGTCCTACCCGTGTTTAGCTAGACCGGTACAAGGAGCATCCTCTTACTATGGTCACTAGGGGAAACAAGAATGGAGGTCCTCCACATGCTCCTGCATATTCTAGGACAGGTCTTTCCCACTCTATCATTATCTATTGAGGTCCTCCCCATGTTCCCTTTACCATTTCTCTCGGTGCTCCTCAAACCCCGACATACTCTGATGGAAACCCTCTCCACCTTAGCACCAATGCAGCCGAAGGACCTCGTATCAGAAATCAGCCCTATCCCGAGGATCCAACCAGGGGCCGGAAGGCGGGTCTTCACCACCATAAGAAAAATTATGGGATGTTATAGACAGATACTAAACTAGTCCGCTTCTTAGAATCTGAATCATAGTATGACTCAGCACGAGAACCCACCTCTTGCTCATCCGAGTCAAGGGTTGAGGTCGGAACAAGGCGCATCAGCCTAGTACTCCCAGAATGCGAGGTCCAAAGGATTCCCACCTCCCTCTACATTAATATATAGGATGATGAAAATCTAGAAAGCCTATAGGTCACGGTCGTGTAATCACCACCGTCATCACCAGAAGCTCTCTCTACCTTGACAAGAGATCATAGAGAGCTATTTTGGGGGAAATGGAAGGCAAGAAGCATCTCAGACTATTGCAAATAGCCCTAGACCTTGAGCTTGAAACTATGGCCGCCAGCCCATCTTATCACGACGTAGCGTCCAAGTCGTAAAAGTCTTCGGAGGAAAGCCCAAGATTCGGAGGCTCGTCAACCTGTCTGTTGTACTCTCCACCTGCCGGACTTTCGGACCATAAATTTTCCTTAGTACCGCTGCTAGTTCCTCATCCACCTCCAGTTGACGAGTGGGATAATGAAGGGCCAGGCCCTGAATTTGAGCTGAGGATCATATGGAATATCCTCACGGCCGACCACTTCCATGAGATTTTATGGACTGTGGCTGCGCTGAATTTTCACGCGCCAGAATCCCTCACCCAAGAGGATGTTGAATGGTTCCGCCAAACCCTCTGGGTGACGCACGTTTGCCTTCTTCATTAGTGAGTGTTTTATCCCAGGAGCCAAGTGCCTCTTGAAGACATTGGCAGGCAATGTAGTCTAGGTGATCTAGTTTCACTCCCTGTGGGCCAGCACCTCGAGTCACAAGGCCGCCATAAGGTCCTCCAAGAAATATTCATTCAAAGTTTCATGATACTACACAAGATCATCAAGGAATATTCCCCCCATGCTCAAATCTGTGGCTGGGGGGAGTATGTTTCCCACCTCTTCAGTCCTATCCAACGGTAGACTGACATGCTGGGCGATATCGAGGACATACCCCCAGGAAGGGTCACGATCAACATGGCCAACATAGTGGACATGGAGGATGATTTGGAGTTTCATGATGGATACTTACCCCCCCCCCCCCCCACCCCCACCGAGGGATTTCCACCACTATTGGACCCATCAGAGAGGGTTAATCGCTAGAAAAAGAACCTACTAGATCACCCTGCGCCCATTGTGGCATTTTTACTCTGCCAGAATTTTGGTAAGGGTAAAGAGCACGTCGGAGCTACCAAGAACTCTGACCCATCTACCTCAGTGAAAAAGACAGATGAATACCATGAGAAGGTCACATTGTGCCAGAAACATGTTGAACAGAAGATGTTGTTCAAAAAACTCTTGGTTGAATGTGATTTAGAGCAACTGACAGACTACAGTGATCCTAGGCCACGATAGTAGGGGCGGGAACATCTTCCCCTCGACGAGCTGCCTCTAGGAGACCCTTACTGTCCTACCCCCGTAGACAGGGTTACGGCCAGAACTTATGGAAAAAGGGCATGGCATGTCTACCCAAACCCTCCTGAATAGCGCAGAAATTCAAGGGACCCAACTCGGGCTCCCCCAGCCCCCCCCCCCCCCCTGAGGGTTGTGCTGCCAGCCACTCCATGAGCCCCTGGGCCTGCTTACCGTGTTGAAGAACTTGCCAACACGATCGTGGTTGTGGATCACCATAAAGACAGAGACCCCCGCCCAGATGATCCAATGGAGGCACTCATTATCCACCTTGAGGTGTTCGAAACACAACAGGTGGCAGTCCTGCCTGATGGAAAGCCATATCCAGTATGGGTTTATGATATGATGGCACCTACAGGTTTCGGGAATCCCACCTTATCCCCATTTAATGGGATGGGGTACCCTCCGGAGTACTTGGACCACTTCAGATCAAGGTGTGGGTCCATGATAGGGTCTCCAGCATAGCCAGAGGCTGCCAAGATCTGTTTTTTTGTTCAGACAATGGAGGGGTCTGCATTCGTCTGGTACAACCAGCTTACCATCAGATCTGTAACCAGCTAGGAGGACCTTCGCAGGCAATTCCTTTACCAGTTCATCTCCACCACGCAAGAAAATGTGCATCGTAGACCTCTTCAAGTCCAAACCAAGGCCTGATGAGCGTGTCACAGACTTTATCACCCAGTGGAATGGGCTTACATATTCCCATGACATGCCACTGACTCGGGAGAAATTATTGATGATGTGTGTAAGAAATGTCAAGATGAAACTGGTTCCCTCTCTGATAACCCAGAACAACCCTGGGGGATTTTGAAACCTCTCTGATAAGGCCCAGTTCCTAGAAAAAGCCAGGAAACAGGCCATCCAGGCATGTCCATTGCCTTTGGAAATTCTCACGAGAAGGGATGTCAGAGCCGAGCCTGTCGCGGTGGCCCAATAGAGGCCCCTAGATAGCTAGAATTATTACTGGTGGAGCCACCTCCACCTCACAGAGGACCGCTACCATATGCACAACCTACAGCCCAGCTGCGACTTCCTCATAATCGGTAGGTTCCCCCCACGAAATGTGCTGCCATTGCCTAGGCGGGAAAACCAGGTTCCACCTCCTCGACAGTCTCCTTGAGATCCTCGTCAAGGCCAGGCTCCAAGGCCCCCTTTCCAAACAGATGAAACCGAACCTACACGTTCAACGAGAATCAGGTCTCCAACTATTTCCTAAGTGCCTTGCATCAAGGGATTTTGCATTTTCCAGAGTGAAAATGGCCATAAGTGGTTAACCTCATTGATCTCCCCAACTACTTCCCCTATCATAAAATCCTGGGGAACACCCTCAATAAGTGCTATGTGTTCAAAGATTGGCTTAAAGACCAGGTATATAACAACATAGTTAGGCTGGGACCGGCCCCAGCATAAGTGGAATGTGTCGTCATTAGGCCAGACAGTAGCAGCAACAACGAGGTAGAGTGGAAACAGGTTTCTAACCACGAGTCCTAGAAGTATGATGACTGGATGGCTCAAAAAATGGTTGCTCCTTCCCATGATATCATTCATGCATTCCTGAATCATCAGGAGCCTTTAGAAGCTGCAACCGCTACTTCTACATCATCATCTTAGCCGACCTCTTCCAATAAGAGAATGCATCAACGACGCAAGGGAAAGAAAATCGCCCCCCAATTCCACCATCGTCCTGCACTCTTTGAGATTTCATGTCTCCGGAGATGGGGATTCTTCCCAAAATCTTCCCTGTAATGGATGAATTTTAATTTGATAGTCAAGGGTAGACTTCGGTTAATACTGTAGAGTTGGTAAATCCCTATATGACTCCCAATGATGGGGAGTTCCCGGGGAACCTCCCCAACATCCCCAGAAGACGCCAACTTCCACAGAGCCACGACCTTATGGGTAGTTGAGGATCATCAGTTAGCACCACCAGCCAGGTCGCGCATTCCACTTAGACCAGACAGTAGGCCTAGTGCAAAGATCAACATGTGCACCCTCTTCATCTAGTGTCATCAGGCCTGCCTCTATCGCCGTTAATGCTAATGGATTAGGAAAATCCACTTTGACCATGTCATGAACAGACTCGACCGGATATAGGCCGGTCTCAGTCATCCGACCCTCATCTGGTAGTTACTCTGTGGGCTTCGACTAGTGAGCAACATGATATGCCCAGCACCAGTCAGCCGCCAGCCCAGCCGGCAGGGCCCGCCATGTCTCCTGTCATAGAACAACCTCTGGAAAGAAGAATCACATGCCTGGAATGGAATTATGTTGTTCTTAGGAACCTTTCCATCATCCTAGTGAGGCTTTCCATTCTTGAGGTCCTTCTCCTATCGTCAGTTATGTGTGAGGCCCTCGCTGAGGCTTTAAGAATCCCCCTCCAGTTTGAGATAAAGGTAGTAGATATAGAAGCCTTTCATTATGAAGTGGTCAAAAATTTTGAATGTCAAGAAATCATTTCATTCTCTGGAGAATATTAAGGCTCTCCCATATGGGGTCAAATCCTCCCACTGTACATCACCGTACAATTTAACGGTGTGGAGTTTCACTACTGTCTTGTTGACACCGGGTCCGGGATTAACACTATCCCGACATGGACACTACAGAAGATGGGTTTATCCGAAGATGACTTGAATCCCACTGATTTAAGAATCTAGGGATACAATAGGATAGAGGAGACCCAAGTCTGTAAGATCTGTTTGAAGACCCAGTTCAGTGGCCTAGTTTCTAGCACCGAGTTTATGGTTGTCTCCCAAGACACTTCATACAATGCATTGATGGGCAGACCATGGATCCACCTACACATGGTGGTCCCCTCATCATATCACCAATGCCTCAAGTACTCCCTCAATGTTCAATTAGGTGTAATCCAAGGGGATGCATCTCCATTTTCCTCTTGTGAAGCGTGCTACCTGGATGCTGACTATTACATGATTAAGGACATGCAGATTCATGCTACAATGGTTGAACCCGTCACTGTTGTAACTGGCCCCTAAGAAGGTCTAGATGACACCTACATCTTACGGATCCATTGATTGGAGGCCAAAAATCCAGACATGGGGTGATGTTTTGTTGTCTCTGGTACAAGGGGTAAGCATATTTCCACATCCAAGCGATAGTAGAAAATCACCTCGTACTCCTACAAAAATCAGGCTCAGGTGATCCCAGAGCCTCTTACCCCCGTAAGGTATAGGTATGTTCACCCCATGGCAACAAAAATACATCATACGTGCCTCTTTCACTAAATTGGAATCAACCGGCTCAAGAAAACACACCATTATAGCTTTGATATCATCAAGCATGTCCCATTGGGCTGAAGACTAGATGGGATTTTGTGGAAAACCTTTATTTCTATGGTTTCGGCAGTATCAGAATCTCTTAATTCAGGGACCACTACTACATAGGATTATACCAGCCTCCCGTTGGAATCCTCTGACCCAGAGGAAGATCCTCCTACTAGGGATCCTTCCTCCGCAATAGAAGAAGAGAATCTGGAGGATGCTCCCCCCACCTTTTAAGAGGGCATCTCTGCCATGGTTGATGGATTGGTACAGGTGATCCTCGATAGTGAGGTGGACTCGAGACAAATATTGATCAGTTCTTCCATACCCCCTGAGGAGAAAAAGAGGTATGTGGACTTCCTTAAATAGCACCGTGACTTGTTTTCCCAGAGTTACAGTGAGATGCCAGGACTAGATCCTTAGGTAGCTTTCCACCACATTGGTCTTCTAGAAAATCCTCACAGGTTCAAGCGGCTTCTCAGAAAGATTCACCCTTATCATGATGCCATGGTCGAGGACTAAGTCGATAAGATCATCATAGAAAAATTCATCAAGGAGGTCCTGTACCACAAGTGGCTATCCGACATTATGCTAGTTAGGATGAAGAATGGACATATCAGAGTCTACATCGTCTTCCGGGATCTGAACTGTCACTATCCAAAGGATGATTTTCACTTTCATGTGACAGAATTGTTGATCGATGCAATAGCAGGGTTCCAAGCCCTCTCCTTCCTAGATGGTTACCTTGGAATCAACTAGATCTAAATGGACCTCGAGGAAGAAGAGTCCATAGCTTTCAGGGCGCCCCAAGGTACGTTTTGTTACTAGGTTATGCCCTCCGGTTTGAATAATGCAGGAGCCACCTATCAGGGGGCCATGCACCACATATTTAAGCGAATCGTTTGGACATTGGTGGAATGTTATGTGGATGATCTGGTGGTCAAATCCTACTAGTTCGAAGACCATCTCATGGACCTCGAGAAAGTGTTCAGCTTCCTGCGTTTCCACCACCTGAATATGAACCCATTGAAATGTGCCATTGGGGTCACCTCTGGGAAGTTCATTGGTTTTGTTTTCAGGTACTGAGGCATCTGGATTGACCCAGAGAAGAGAAATTCCATCAGTTAGATGCCTTCCCCGAGTAATATTTGGGAGCTTCGGGGTTTCCAAGGGCACTTATCCAACACACAATGATTCATTTCGAATCTATCCGCCAACTGTAAGCCTTTTACCTGGCTCATTGAGAATGGATCCGCCTATGAATAGGAAGAAGAGTTCTAGACCTCGTTTGAGGAAATCAAGCAGTATATGCTCCATCCTTTGGTCCTAATGCCACCCATCTCTAGAAAACAACTGTCCCATTTTGTGACTGCCCTAGAACGATCTCTTGGTTCCCTTCTCTCCCAGAAGAACAATTAAGGGATAGAGAACAATTTTTACTACCTCAGTTGTATGATCATCGATATAGAGGCCAGTTAATCCCCCATCAAAAAGAGATGCCATGGGCTGATATTTGCAATAACAAAATTGCGACACTACTTGCTGCACCATGAGGTACATCTGGTGTCTCGGGTATACCCCGTGAAGTACATTCTAAACCGCCCCATGTTGACCGGCCATATTGCACGGTGGGTAGTAATCCTCCAGCAGTTCGACGTCAGGTTCGTCCCTCAAAAAGCTGTTAAGGGGGAAGCATTGGAAGGCTTCATTGCTACCCATCTGGCTCCTGATGACCAGTACTTGAATATAAATTTCTTGATGAGGAAATCCCCTTAGTAGATCATGCTATCCCATGTTGGCAGATGCACTTTGATGGTTCTTCTCGATGCACCACCGACAGGAGGCTAAATGATCCCAGTCTCAACAGGGTAGGCCTGGGTATTGTCTTTATTACCCCAACACAAGCCTTTCTGTGGTACTCATTCCTATTGTAAGAAGGCTATACCAACAATGATGCAGAGTATTAGGCTCTTATCACTGGCCTCAAGATGGCCCTAGAGATCGATGTGCCCCATTTTCATGTGAAAGGGGATTCTGAACTAGTCATCAATCAAATCAACGGTGACTATGTCATCAGGAAGTCAGAGCTCATACCATTGTTGGAACACACTCTCCAGCTGTTGGCCCAATTCTCATCTCTGTCGGAGGATAATCATGTCCCTTGATCTTAGAATGGTCGAGCGGATGCCCTGGTTAGCCTAGTATCATCACTTGTAGAACCATATAAGGATAATCTGATTATACACTTGGCACATCAAAGTTTCATTGCTCACATCACCCTAGATGATGGTGACGGCCTGCGGATAAGACATCATACCGTTAGAGACTCCTCGCCAGGAACCCCAGGTTCCTCAGATGCAGTGGTTAAAGTGACCCCAGATTGGAGAGCCCCCATAATCGAGTATCTCAAAAATTGTTACCTCCCGGCTGATCGGGATGAGCGCGAGCGAATCCGACTCCGCACGTTGTAGTTTACCCTCTAGAGTGGTCCAATTCTAGAGACTATCCTCTACAAGTGTGGGTTTAATGGTGTCCTCCTCCGTTTCATCAAGGGAATAGTGATATCTTAGATCATGAAAGAGGTTCATGCTGGTTCCTAAGGCGCCCACCAGACTAGGCCGAAGCTATCTCACCAGATTCAGAGACTAGGGTACTTTTGTCCCTCTATGATCCATGATTTCATTGAGTTCGTCAAGATATGTCACACGTTCCAAATTCATGGTAACTTCAGGCATCGGTCTCTAGAACCTCTCCACTACTCCAAGTCCTCTTTGTCGTTTACGGTGTGGGGAATTGATGTTGTGGGACCATATACACCGGCGACAGCTCACCAGTGTAGGTTCATCCTGACCGCTACGGTTTTCATTTACAAGTGGGCTAAGGTAGTTCCACTCAAGGTGGTCAAGGCTTGTTCTATCCTTGAATTTGTGAGCTCCAATATCATCTACTGGTTTGGTGTCTCTAGCACCATCCTCACCAATAATGGCACCAACTTCCATGTAGCTGAGTTGAATAAGTTGTAAGCCAAGTACAACATCAGTTCAAACCATTCCTCCCACTATCTCCTGTAGGGAAATGGATAGATCGAGGTGTTCAATAAAACCACCTCTAACATTTTGTAGAAAATGGTTGGTCAAAATAAGAAGAGTTTTCCAATCAAGCTCCCCAACGCCCTCCGATCTTATCATATGACGGCTCATAATTCCACCTAGGTTACCCCATATCCCCTATTGTATATAGCTGAGGCCATCATACCCATCGAGATTAGCTGCCTTCATTACGCACAATGGTCTATGACTAGTAGGCGCCAAATAAGGTAGACGAAATTTATCTGGCTGAATTGTATGGACTTGACGAGAATAGGATTCATGCCCTGCACAATTTGGAAAGGAATCAAAATAAGATAGCTAGAGCCTTCAACAAGAAGGTTCACCTCTGATCCTTCTTGCAAGGCGACATGGTATTGTCCCTTTGGGAACCAATGATCCCTGGTAGGAAACCACCCAAGTTGGGGCCCAAAAGGGAAGGACCTTACATAATTCATAGGGTTTACCCCAATGGTGCATACCCCTTGGTGAACATGGATGGTGAGTGTATAACGCCTTCCACCAATGCCAAGTTTCTCAAGAAATACTTTTCCTAAGCCACATGGTCTGGCATGACCCTAAACTATTCAGTCCTGCATGACCCAAAACTATTTGGTCCAGCATGACCCAAAATAGCTTTGTACTACATGACGTTAAACTATTTGTCATCCTGTAATATGTTAAAGTACACACTTAGAATTATGTGTGGCTTGATTCCCATTCAAAGGGATACATAGGAATGCTCAAACATTTCATCTTGAGCCTAGCCCTAAACTCTCTTATTTGACTATTTCCCTAGATATAGTTCTATCGGAGGATCCTTGTGTGGTATAGTGTAGGTTGTTTATCCCCACTCATGTTAGGATTACAATGGTCTCACCACGTGACCACTCCCCATTCTTATATCCTCCCACGTCCTTACCGTACAATGCTAAACTTCAAGGCCTTCAAGAACTTCATACAGCTTGATTACCATCCTAATGGGATATGTAGGAATGCTCGGATGTTTTGTCTATTGGCCAAGCCCAAATGCTAGAATCTTTCATCGGGTTAAGACATATGGTGTGGTGAAGAATATTTCCCCAATTCATGTCGATCTCATCTCGATCCTGCCATACGTCCCACTCCCCGGAGGTGTTCGCCTCCTTCATAGATAGGTACAACTATGATTCACCCACTCCCTTGATAAGGACTCTATAATATTTACCATCTTGAAGGACCCCCGAATGACAGAGATGTTAGGACCAAGGGCTCTCCTACTACTTCGGGAAAACACCTTCAAGGATGTTGAGCAAAAAACTGATACAAGACCAGTATTGATAATATGGTCAGCGATCGATGCTCATTTTTTGTTCTCAACCCAGGTCACTATTTGAAATTTGTGTTTCGAACATGGTCAACAACTTTTCTTTATCATTAGATCCACCCCACGATGTCCCAAACATTGTGTGTAGTGGTCCACTCATCCCTGTTGTATCTCCAAGCAATGAAATCCCTTCGGGCGATGCCAACTATTAGACCACTATAAACAAGGATAGATGAGTACGACACCTTATTTCCCACACCGAGCACTGATCATGTGGGCTTAAGAGCTGTGATGAGGCAGTAACCACATAAGAGGTCGTAGGGATACCATTGGCTGGGATGCCTAACCTCATTCCCCTTGTCCTTTCCCAGCCCCATGGCCTTTTCTGGCCCCTGGCCCAAGTTCTCATTTAGGGTTGTGTGGTATGGAGCAGACTTATTTCTTCATTCCCATCAGGCTATTTTTCCATGCCCCACATATACCCTTGAGACATCCCTCCTATCATTTATCGTCTATACTATGATAACATGCCCTACCGTGCTTCGCGTGCCCAATATATGGCCCCTAACCCAAGTCTTAACTCTTAAGAGATTGTACGGTGTGGTATGGGATTATGTCCTCATTCATGTCAGGTTACTCTCTATGTTGTACACCTCCCTTGTTTGGGGTATCTTACCCCTTTATTCAACCTCACTGCAAGTTGTTAAACTACAAACTGGCCAGGCCTTTCTGTCTGAGGCCCAGCCTCAGACCCATTGGCCTTTTCGGGCCCTGACCCAGGTTATCACATTGGTTTGCACGGTGTGGTATGGGATTATGTCTCCATTCATTTCAGGTTACTCACTGTTCCATACACCTCCTGTATGTGGGGTATCTTACCCATTTGCATCCTTACTACATGATGATAAACTACACATTACTCCCTTAGAGAACTACGTTTGGATTGATTCTCATCCTCATGGAATACGTAGGATAGGCCAAACGTCTATACATCGGGTCCAGGCACATCTCTTAGAAATCTCCCTTTCACCTTGGTCCCTTGGCCTGCATTCTCCCAATGAGAGGGGTATCTGGTGTGGAATGGGATTATGCCCTCATTCCCATCAGGTTTTGAAAAAACCACGCCACTTACCTCCTCCTCCTAAGAGTTTTCCATCCCCTTGTGCAATACTCGTCTTTTCAAATCGGCCGCTCTCAAGATGAGCCCCATGGTCCTCTTTGGAAATTCAAAAATGTTCCCAAGGGTACTCTAGTTTAGCACCTGGAATATCTGATTCTACTTGGACATGCTTTCACCCATTTCTCAGGCTTCATGTTCCCTTAATTAGGGCTTCCATCACATTTCACACCCAAAGGGACCCCTAAATGACATAGATACTCGGACCAAGGGACCACCAACCATTACAGGCCACCGTCCTCAAGGGTTTCGAGCAAAAAATTGATAAATGTCTTGCATTGCGAATATGGTTAGCTGTTGACGCTTGTTTGTTGTTCCCACCTCAGGTCAAACGATATGGATTCTGTGTTTCGAACATGGTCAAAAATTATCCTCCATCGTCACACCAACCCAATTAACCCCAAAATTTGGGTTACATTACTCACATCCATCTCCACCTCATCATGTCCAAGTCGAATTACGAGACACTTGGTACAATTAATCAGTGGACATTCTCACGTTAGGAAGAAAAATCCACGATAAGGCAATCATTTGAGGATCCACCGATTTCCCCATTTCACGTATTTCACATATTGAAAATACCTTATCCGCTCTTGTTTCCTACACCGATTTCAACTCACATATTCATAGGGATGGGATTAGGGTCCCCACTTACTTGGAATTGTCCCGCTTTTCCATGGTCCATGTTCTATGACCTTAAAATAAGATCATTTTGTATTTCCCCTTTGTAGAACTATGTACAGCTTGATTCCCATTCCATGGGATACGTAAGAACACCTAGGAATCTCATCATCAGGACCAGATTAATTGAGAGACAATCTCTCCCACTTTCTACCCTCTTACCTCTTTTTGGACCCTTGGCCCATGTTTTCTTTCTCGGAATCGTGTAGGGTGTGGTGTGGACCTTGTCCTTATTCACGTCGGTTATGATTTATTTCACTATGAATATTCCCCCTTTATCCTCATCTCTTATACGACTATTCTACATGATGTTAAAATGCATGGATGATCCCATCACATGACCCTAAACCATTACAGTATCTTCCTGGCCGCATGACGAAAAAAAACGTTGCATTGTGATGTCCTCTCTCAAGGGATGTCATTTTTGGTATCGGTCAAACACCATACCATTTTTCAATGCCTTCCTTTGGATTTATTTTTGTTGTGATGCTTGAATTTTTTATTCTAGGCCCATATCTTAAAAAAACACCTCCATTCACCCTAAAGTAAAAACAAGACCTATCAAATGCATCTTATTTTGGTGTGAGGGCCAGAACCACATGCCCCTTTTATCCCCGACACTGGTACCTTACCACGACACCTCTGAGAACTATGTTCGGCTTGATTCTCATTCTCATGAGATACATAAGAATTCCTGGACACTTCTCTATGGGCCCAACCTAACATTCGTGTTTGGTACCTTGACCTGAATACTTCCCCAAGGATTACATGGTAATCTGGACTATGGGTCCTCATTCACGTCTAGTTTTATAATTACCACACCATGTGGCATTCGGGTTTCCTACCATCCATGGTCCGAGATTTATGACCATAAACTAATACCACTCCACATCCTTGCTGCAAGATTTCAAAATGCATGGAATTTTCTAGAACTATGTATGGTTTGATTCCCATCCTCATGGGATACGTAGGAACGCCCAAACATTTTTTGTCCCCAGGTCCAGCCCCAGGAATCTACAAATCATATCCCTTCTTTTTCGGCCCCTTGGCCTAAATTCATCTAAGAATATGTGGGGTGGTGAGTACCTCTTAGGATCTCCTTCACGTTTAGGTTTTCAATAGCTACACCATGTGCTTTCCAAATGTTTTCCCAGCATGGTCTGAGTTCTATGACACAATAATAAGATTTCCCAATGGGTACTGTGCGTCACGTTTGGCTATTTTTCCGCCCTGCACATAGTTAATTAAATTAAGCCCCCCATAATGGGCCACCCCGGGACATTAGGTTGAAATAGTGAGACCCCAGGACCCTTGTACTTGGGAAGGGACTTGAATCCCTCGATCTGATATGTATTATAGTCATATTCCGATGTGTTTTGACAAAGAGCCCGAAGTGTGGAATTTTTCAGGGGACATTCCCCTCATTGTATAATAATGAATTGTGAGCCTATTATTTGGATCCTTATCCTCTTACACACCAAAAGGGACCCCCTTCATGTCCAAGTCTCATGATGCCTCAGCCCACCTACTGTTTTGGGCCAACGTCCCTAAAGACCCCGGATGGCATTTGCGACAGGTCCTATGTTTCGAACATGGTCAACAGTTGACCCTCATTTATATGTCCCCCTTCCAGGCTAATACAATATGGATGTTGTGTTTTGAGCACAGTCAATAGATATTCCCTATCTTCATGCCACCATCATTGCGGACTAGAATTTGAGCATCCTGATTCACATGTTTCCACTCCATTATGTTCAACTGGATTTCCAACATGCTCAACTTTACTCTTCAGTGCATCTAGGTGCATTATATAGGAGGTTCGGAATCAGTGGGATATTAGTCATCTAATGTCCCATAATCCCAAATGTGTGCATCCCTATGCTAGGAATGTCCCATCACTACTTCATGTTTCCAACATCGAGCACGACTCACATGGGCTTAGTAGTTCTGGTAGGACGTGTAAGTGTCCAGCCATTACCACACATGCCTTTCCTCACCCCGCATGATGTTAAACTCTGATCTTAGAAATACATATGGATTGATTCCCATAAACATGGGGTATATAGCAATGGCCAACCACTTTTAATCAGGCCTAGCCTAATTCTCAATCTTTGTCCCTTGACCTAAAGAGTTTCCGTTGGGGATACGTGGTGAGATTTGGACTCCAAGTCCTCATTCATGTCGGATTGATAGCTACCGTGCCACATACTACCTCCCAGGGATCTTCCCTTTCACTCCACGTCCAATCATATGATGTTAAACTACCTGAGTTCATATGTCCTCAATTCATGACACTAAACTTTGGTTCTACCCCGAAAAAGTTCGGGATGCCCTATGTTAATCATTGGATGCATCGATTTCCTCTCTAGAGAGAATTCTCCTTACCAGTGTTGGTCTCTGACCAAACTATGCCCCAAGAACTATGTTTGCTTCGATTCCCATTCTCATGGGATACATAGGAACCCCATACATCCTATCTCTAGGTCAATCCTCAGGAACCATAATTATCATTTCCCCCCTCCCTTTTCGGTCCCTTGACCTGATATCCTTTGGGAAACCATGCAATTGAAACTTTACCCTAAGAAACTTCGGGATGCTTCATGATAAAATTGGGAGGAAATAGTTTCCTCATTAGAGAGGTCCTTCTCAAAAGTATGTTTGACCCCTGATCAGACCGATGTACCCACCTAATGCATACCCACCCAGGTGGTGTAATTTCAAGAGTTCTAGACTCTAGTCGAACCACCCATCACTCCACTCTCCACACTTTGTGTGCCCTTTATCCAGATCCTCTCCCTCTTTCATGTCTTTTGGAACCCCCTAACATTACGAATTCATGGAATACAGCTCGCCTACAGTCCTAGGATAACATCTTGGAAGACTAATGGATGAAATTTTGAGTTAGGCCCCGAGTTTCGAACAAGGTCAATGGTTGGACCACATTTTTTTATCCCCATTTCAGACTAACACAAAAAAGATATTCTGTTTTGAAAGAGATAAATAGTCATTATTAATTTTCAAACCATCACTACAGTGTTCTGAATCATGGGTATTATAATTGACACAGTCCATTCCACCTGTTCAGGCTTATTCCCATGCCCCTGGCGTTACCCCTCTCGTGCACAAGAGCACACTGGGAAAATAGTAATTCGACTGTTCTAAGAGCTTCATTCTCTATTCAGGTCTCTCCCTTATCTTACCAGGAATCTAGGATGGTTGTTCAAACCCCGGATTCCCAAATCTTGGTTTACACTCCTGCATTTGGATGGAGTGAAAAGGTGGTCATCCCTTATTTCTCGCATCGGGCCCGACCCACGTGAGCTTAGAGAATAATCACTAGATTCTCCACGAATAACACAGTTTTGCAATAAACAAAAACAAATAATGGAACTCTTGCATGCTATATGCATCAAATAATTGAATCATGAAATTACATTAGAGTGTTTGTAATCATTAAAGTACCTGAGGGTCAATTTCCCCCGCGGACGGGTTATTCTCATCAAAATAGCATATCATCTCTACCACACTCTGGCTAGTGGCATCTAGGATTTGCTACCACATGTTCAGTTACCACTCCTCCTCTGCAGCTATAACGACCCATACATTACATAAATTGTTAATACTTAAAAATTGAAGCATACTTGTTACAACATATAACAAAACCACGAAAGGACCGTATAGGTATAGTGTCTTTAGAAACTGGGAAACATAAAAAACTGGTTCATAAAGCATCAACTTTTCCTCCCATTTATTTCATCATATCTAGAGACCCTTTTTGGCATATTCTACTTAATAACCTTCTTCCTGACCTGGGGAAATAAAACATACAAAAGGGTGAGCTCAAATGCTCGGTAAGGGTAAACAAAAGAAATATCAATCACATCATATACATAAGCACATAACTTTTGGGAATCTTAACCTGCAAAATAGATCATAATTTCATAACATGGGACAAATCATAGTAGTGAAATGTAATTCCAATAATCATAACTTAAAACATGAAACTTTGTGGAATACACACATAATCATAGAGAATCATATCTTATTAGTCAAGACTCATTGCCAAGACTATCTTAGTGGACAAAGTCCATTTCTGAACCGAGTTCACTCCTCGTTTCAGTCCTGTTTCACTGAACCGGTATAACCTACCGTTCCAGCCATGTCTATCTCATGAGATATAAAATCTTTACCCTATGCATTGGAGGGAGATATAGGTCCCACCCATCTCATAATGATACCATTCTTATGTGTGCCACAAAATCATAAACCATACATCATTGCATAACCCATGTAATAAAAAATGGGAATCTTAAACATCATGACATCATAAAACAATTCATATATGATAAAGGAATTCATAAAAATATTTCCATCACAACATAATCAAATCCATGTAATAATAGGGATAGAAACAGAACCCTATATTGTCTTAGATGGAAAATAATTTTGATAAAACTCTTGAACTCTATTCTTGAGGAAAATATCTTTTCTACTTCAAAAACATTTATCCTTTCATAACATGTCATACAATTTTAAACTAAAAGAGTTTGATTAAAAATAAACTTGAAAACTTTTAAAGGATGCTTCTTGGAAATAATGTTTTAAAAATCCATTCATTCTGTATAAGTTAAAAAAACATTCTTCTCGTACTTTTGTCGAAAAAGTGAAAAAGTACCTCGTACGAAAAACGACAAAAGATTCCTTTCATATCTTTTACTAAAAACTCACCGAAGGGTAAAATTGGATTTGAACAATTGTAGGTGGATTGAAATAATATTACATATTGAGGAAACATGGATGTGGATGATAAAATACACCCCAGTAAATACCAAAGTATAAACAATCTCGGATAAAAATGATATTGTGATATTTCCCATACCTTAGGTCTGATATGCTTTGTATGTGTCCGAACCTCCTGTATAATGATTTAAATAATGTTATTGACTTATTACAGAATCATAAATATTTTTATGATATCATATATGATCATATTCTTAGCTTCTTAGTAGTAATATTTCATTGCTACTTGTTATTTGGGTGTTTATAACTTTTTGTTCTTATGCGTGTTTTGTAGAATAAATTCTTATTCTTCTCTTTAGGTTATAGATACCTCATTTCCAGAATGGTATTAGTGTAATATATATCATATTAATTCATTCAATTCATTTATATAATCATCATTAAATGAAGATCACGTAGAACGAGTCACATCACATCGTGGAGACGGTATTCCGTACGTACGCACGAGTGATGATATCATTCTTATGATCGTGGAATTGTATTGGAGTGTACGTATACTATTTCAGAATCAGTATCAATTTATAATAGTCATATATAGTCATTATTTACACCATTATACCCATCCAAGTAAGGTGGTGGTGGAAAATAGATTACACCACGGCGTGGAGACGGTATTCCATACGTACGCACGAGCGGTGATTTATTTTTCCATAGGATGGATAGATGGTGGAATATGGTTGTTTCATACTTATAATAACATATAAGTATATGAGTGATACTGATGTTATTAATTCATAATGAAACATCTAAATAAGAAGAAGTGTAAGAAGAAATAAAGATGAAAGAATCGGTAACGGACATTACCTATTCTTTGAAGTGTTTCTTTGAGACCTCCTTTTAGGGAACTAAAATAGGTCTTTGAAGAAGACCAGAACCTCTAGGATGTTTCTAGGGAAGTGGAGAGGAGAAATTGACAGGGGTTGGCCGAGCTTGAAGGCTCAAAGTGGTGTAAGGAAGCGAGGGAGGAGGTTCCCTTTTATAAGGGAGGAGAGGGGCACCTTTGGAATAACTAAAAATATTATTTTATTATAAAGTCAAGTTTGGTTTTAAATAGCTCCAAATTGATATATTTTGAAGTTAATGTGGGGGATGGGTCGAAATCCTCTGATCCAATAGAATTTAGACAAGTTTAGGTATCAATTTTAACCTTATCATTTAGATTTAACTTTAAGTTAGATAATTTAACTTTTACCGTGTCTTCTTGTTTTTTTTAAACTATAAGGTTAATAATCATACCATATCAAGCCAAACGAACCCCAAGTTGTTTATTATTAATATATATAACCTTATCTAGGTAATTTGGCCAAACCTTATATTTTTAGGAATAAAATAACAATTAGTAATATAATATTTGTTTTAAAAACTATTTTATGTCAATTGATTTTTGTGAAAATCATAACAGAATGATTAGTTCTAACCAAGTTACTTAAATCAATACTAAAATGTCATATTAACCTATAAAACTAGTGTAATTCATAAAAAGTCTCAAATTAAATTTATTTGGGTATTTATAACATCCATTATGTCAACATTTCCTTAATAAGATAATTACTGCATCATCGTTGTGTTAGAAATAAATTAAATTATTTAATGTCTAAAAATTAAAAATAAAATACCATTATGTAGGAAATATTTTTATCTTTCTAATGAATATTTATAGTCGAATTTGTCTTATGTGTTACCCCATATTAAAAATTATTTACTTATTAAACTTTTATTTTTAATTATTTAACCCTTCTTTAAATAAATTAATAATAAATGTCCTAATCTAATCCATGTGGGCCTAAATGGTCATATTTTATTCCTAAGGTTGTTTTTGGTCGAATTACACTTGTCCAATAGAATTAAGACATGTGTTAGGGTAATAATAATATCATTTGTACCCTTAATTGCCCTATTTACTTTTAACCGTGGTAAATAAAAGTAAAAAGTTACTATTCACCCAAAATTATTTTCATCTCAATAAACCACATTTTAGTCCTTGATATTAACCGTGTCTCTAGGATTTTTGAAATTCCACTCACAGAAGCGGTAAAATTAAGTTTTATGAAAAATTCAGTTTTTTTAACTACCACTTAGTGGTTTCACTATTCATAAAAAATTGAAAGTTTTCAGAAAAATACCAAAATTTCACCCTAGGCTAATTTCGATATTCCGAATCCAAAAATGAATTCCATTTTGAAAAATAAAAATTATAAAATTTGAAAAAGGGGTTATTACTATTCATAACGGCTAGTTTTAATAATATTTTAATAGCATATCATTGTTTACTGAATCTTGGTATTGCGTACGACACAAGCTATCGAGGAAGGCCGCAGTTGCGTGTAAAGCAAGCCAAGCTAGTGTTGTGTGTAGTAAAATATTCCTTTGATGATTTATATAACATAAAAACAAAATATTTCACATAAAAGTCTTGGGTGTTACATTCTACCGCCCTTAAAATGAATTTCTCCCTCGAAATTCGTCACTTTGTCACAAAAAGATGAGGATACCTCTCCCTCATCATATCCTCAAGCTCCCATGTAGCTTCTTCTAATTGGTGGTTCCTCCATAAAACTTTCACCAATCGAGTGGTCTTGTTTCGTAGGACTTTTTCGCTACGATCCAAAATCTCTATCGGTTGTTCTTCATAAGAAAGACCATGCTCCAGCGGTACAACTTCTGAGCTAAGTACATGTGAAGGATTAGGTATGTACTTTCTCAGGAGAGATACATGGAACACGTCGTGAACTTGAGAGAGATTCGGTGGAAGCACCAATCGGTAATCTACCTTCCCAACACGATCCAGTATTTCGAAAGGACTGATATATCTAGGGCTCAACTTCCCATTCTTTCTAAATCTCATAACCCTCTTCCAGGGAGATATTCGTAAGAACACTTTATCACCGACTTCAAACTCTAGGTCTTTTCTTCGATTTTCGGCATAACTTTTCTATCGACTCTGAGCTTCTCTTATGTGTTGTTGAATAGATCTGACCTTTTCTGCCATTTCATCAACGAGATCAGGTTCTAATAGCTTTCTTTCCCCAACTTCATCCTAGTAAGTTGGAGTCCTGCATTTCTTTCCATAGAGAGATTCATAAGGAGCCATATGAATACTGGAGTGAAATCTATTATTATAAGAAAATTCCACCAAAGGTAGGTGTTGATCCCAACCACCTTTGAAATCCATAGAGCAAGCTCTCAACATATCTTTTAGAGTTTGAATTGTTCTCTCAGACTGACCGTCTGTCTGAGGATGATAAGCAGTGCTGAAACTCAACTCTGTATCCATAGTATGCTGAAGACTTCACCAGAACTTCTAGGTAAATCTCAGATCTCAATCAGATATAATAGAAAGTGGTACTCCATGCAATCTTACCACTTCCTTTAAATATATCCTGGAAAGCTGATCCAGAGAGAAATCCTCTCTAATAGCAATGAAGTGTGCAGACTTGGTAAGATGATCAACTATGACCCAGATAGCATTATTGCCTTTGGATGTTTTAAGAAGTCCTGTGACAAAGTCCATAGTGATGTTTCCCCATTTCCATTCGGGTACGGGTAATGGTTTTAACATCCCCTTAGACTTCTGTCTCTCAGCTTTAACTTGCTGACAAACCAAGCATCGAGAGACATATTCAGCAACATCTTTTTTCATGCCATCCCACCAGAAGTAATCTTTCAGGTCCCTATACATCTTCGTGCTTCCAGGATGAATAGAGAATGAAGAACTACAAGCCTCATCCAGTAGCTCCTTATTTAATTCGGGGATGGGAGGAACACAAACGCAATTCCTGAACTTTATTATCCCATCGCAATCAAGGTTGAATTCCGGAACATTTCTCACATTCTTTTGTAACTCGACATCTTCTTTATGTGCCTCTTTAATATTCACATGTATAGATGGTTGAACATTCAATTGAGAATGATAAGATATTCCCCCTTCCATTATAATTCCAAGATCCATCCTTTGTAAATCCATAAATATTGGATCTTTTGTAATCCTCATCATGGATAAACTAGCATGGTCTTGTCGACTTAATGCATCTGAAACCTTGTTTTCTTTCCCAGAGTTCTAATGGATTGAGCAGTCATAATCCTTAATCAGCTCAAACCATCTTCTTTGACGCATATTCAGCTCCTTTTGTGTGAAAATATACTTTAAACTTTTATGATCAGTATAAATATCACACCTTTCACCATAAAGGTAATTCCTCCAAATCTTTAATGCAAATATTACCGCAGCTAACTCCAAATCATGAGTTGGGTAATTTTGCTCATGTATTCTCCACAATTGTGAGGCATAAGCTATCACCATATCATTTTCATAAGAACACACCCCAATCCCTTCTTGGATGCATCACTATAGATCACAAACCTTTCTCCACTACAAGGAAGTGTGAGCACAGGTGCACTGGATAACCTTCTTTTCAACTCCTTGAAATTCTCTTCACATTCTTCCATCCAGACAAACTTAAATCCTTTCCGAGTCAACTTGGTGAGTGGATTATATAATCGTGAAAAATTCTTCACAAAACGTCGATAATATCCAGCCAAACCAAGAAAACATCGGATCTCAGTTACTGTTGTTGGTCTCGAACATCTTTCGAAAACCTCTGTTTTTGCTGTATCCACAAATATCCCCTCTTTTGAGATTATGTGACCCAAAAATGATACTTTTTGAAGCCAAAATTCACACTTGGTAAATTTGGAATAAAGCATCTCCTTTCTCAGGGTCTTCAATATAATTCTCAAGTGATCTTCATGTTCTTCCTTGGACTTTGAATAGACAAGAATATCCTCTATAAAGACTACCACAAACTGATCAAGATAGTCTCTAAAGACTCTATTCATTAGATCCATGAAGATAGCAGGGGCATTAGTAAGACCAAATGACATCACTATAAATTCATAGTGTCCATACCTTGTACGGAAAGACGTCTTTGGTAAATCCTCCCTTTTGACCCTTAATTGATGATACCCTGAACAAAGATAAATCTTGGAAAAGTATTGAGCTCCATGTAGTTGGTCAAATAAGTCCTCAATGCATGGGATAGGATATTTGTTCTTGATAGTGATCTTGTTAAGTTCTTGATAATCAATGCAGAATCTCATTGATCCATCTTTCTTCTTAACAAACAGAACAGGTGCTCCCCAAGGTGATGCACTAGGGTGTATGAACCCCTTATCAAGATTCTCTTGGAGTTGCTTCTTCAATTCCAGCACCTTAATTGGGGTCATTCTATAAGGTGTCTTTGAAATAGGCAAAGCACCTGGTACGAGTTCTATTGAAAACTCAACTTCAAGATTTGGTGGAAGACCCAATAATTCCTCTGGAAAGACATCATCAAACTCCCTTACAATGGGAATATTCTTAATCGTGAGTTTCTCACCAACCATTTGAGATAAATAACCTTAATTTAGTGGAATAAATACCCATAAAATGGAAGAAATTTCCACTGGAAGGTTATGTTCATCCTTACATCAATAGACGATCATAGATTGATCTGAAATATGAAATGTGACTTCCCTTCTTTGGCAATTAATATGATCTCAATGTAGAGAAATCCAATCCATGCCAAGAATCACATCAAATTACACTATATGAAGGATCAAAAGATTTGCAGGAAGCACTTTCCCACAAAATTCAATCAGAGAAGAATTATAAACATTTGATGCGACTGTTGTGCCCTTAGGTGTTATCACAGCTAACTCAACATCTAATTGTTGATGTAATACGGTGATACCCTTAGAAAATTCTTCCGAAATAAAGGAGTGGGTGGATCCAGAATCAAATAAAACATTTGCTACTTTAGAGTGGATGGTAAATGTACCTTTCACCACATCGTTATCGTACTCCACATCGCTGATAGAAATGGCATGTGACTTTCCTTTGTCTTTAGCCTTAAGAGTTTGTTGACTTCGACCATCATCATCAACACTTGGATTAGGGAATTTATTGGCATAATGTCCCATCTCTTTGCACTTGAAACATTGAAGTGTAGTAGGTTCATTCTATGTATCCCTTCCTTTATTTGAATCCTTAGACATATTCTTCCCATAATCGCGGCATTCAAATGCCCGATGACCTTCCTTTCCACATTTGAAACATTTACTTGTCCTTTTAAGACAAATCCCTCCATGTTTCTTTCCACACTTTGAGCATAAGGGAAAGCTCATCTTCTTTTCAGTGTGCTCTTTGGATTTTCCTTTGAATTTCATTTTCCTCTTCTTATCAAACCCATAGGACTGATGGGTTACTCCAATCTCCATCTCAACTTTGAGAGCACATCAAACGTTTTCCTCATAGCTATTGAAGTCACTTATGGCTAAGGCCCTTCAAAGACTTGGTTTTAAGCCACTAAAGAATCGATCGATCTTACTCTCAGGTTGGATAATAATACCAGAAGCGTACCTTGAAAGTCTTGTAAATTTTGCTTCATAGGTACCAACAGATTCATCATCCTTTTGATTCAGTTCAAGAAACTCTTTCTCCATCTTTCTTCGGAGAATACGAGGGAAGTACTTATTGAAAAATATGTTCTTGAACTCATCCCATTCCATGGACTCAATTTCATCCCTTTTCCTCGTATTCTTAATAATATTCCACCATTGATCAAAATAACCTTCCAAACGATACACTGCTAAGATGAATTTATCATGCTCAGAACATTGAAGAACTGAAAATATATTTTCAGTAGTACTAATCCATTGTTCAGAAACTAATGGATCAGTAGACCCGCTGAATGAAGGTGAACGCTGTCTCATGAAGGATTCAACAGAATGTTTCTCCTTCATTTGCTCATTTGGAAGTCCTACATGATTCATAGCTTGAGAAATTTGTGTGAGCATGGCTACAAGATTTTGCATTCCAGCTCCCATAACGTTTGGTTGCTCAGGGGGACAATCATTGCATTGCCCGTCGCATTCCACATTAACACGGTTCCTTCGGGTTCCAGCCATTGACTAAAACCAAGAAGAATAGTGTGAGAAACACTAATTATAATATGAAAACCACATAATCAAGAATAAAATTTTACACTTAAAGTCTTATCCTAGGTTATTCATGGCCATTTCTAAAACACAAAGATTGTGTTCTATGCTTATACTTATCCTTAGGGTTCTTACTAAGGCTTTCACATCCTAGTTTCCATAGGTTGACTATACCTTTCCTCTGATACCAACTACAACGACCCATACTTTACATATATTGTTAATACTTCAAAATTGAAGCATACTTATTACAACATATAACAAAACCACGAAAGGACCATATAGGTATAGTGTCTTTAGAAACTGGGAAACATAAACAACTGTTTGATAAAGCATATACTTTTCCTCCCATTTTTTCATCATATCTAGAGTCCCTTTTTGGCATATTCTACTTAATAACCTTCTTCCTAACCTGGGGAAATAAAACATGAAAAAGGGTGAGATCAAATACTCAGTAAGGGTAAACAAAATAAATATCAATCACATCATATACATAAGAACATAAATTTTGGAAATCTTGACCTTCAAAAGAGATCATAATTTCAAAACATGGGATAAATCATAGTAGTGAAATGTAATTCCAATAATCATAACTTAAAACATGAAACTTTGTGACATACACACATAATCATAGAGAATCATTTCTTATTAGTCAAGACTCATTTCCAAGACTATCTTAGTGGACAAAGTCCATTTCTGAACTGAGTTCACTCCTCGTTTCAGTCCTGTTTCACTGAACCGGTATAACCTACCATTCCAGCCATGTCTATCTCATGAGATATAAAATCTTTACCCAATGCATTGGAGGGAGATATAGGTCCCACCCATCTCATAATGATTCCATTCTTATGTGTGCCACAAAATCATAAACCATACATCATTGAATAACCCATGTAATAAAAATGGGAATCTTAAACATCATGACATTATAAAACAATTCATATATGATAAAGGAATTAATAAAAATATTTCCATCACAACATAATCAAATCCATGTAATAATAGGGATAGAAACAGAACCCTATATTGAATTACATGGAAAATAATTTTTATAAAACTCTTGAACTCCATTCTTGAGGAAAATATCCTTTCTACTTCAAAAACATTTATCCTTTCATAACATGTCATAAAATTTTAAACTAAAAGAAGTTGATTAAAAATAGACTTGAAAACTTGTAAAGGAAGCTTCTTGGAAATAATTTTTAAAAAATCCATTCATGCCATATAAGTTAAAAAACATTCCTCTCCTACTTTTGTCAGAAAAGTCAAAAAGTACATCGTACAAAAAACGAAAAAAGATTCCTTTCATATCTTTTTCTAAAAAATCACCGAAGGGTAAAATTGGATTTGAACAATTTTAGGTGGATGGAAATAATATTACATATTGATGAAACATGGTTGTGGATGATAAAATACACCCTAGTAAATACCAAAGTATAAACAATCTCGGATAAAAATGAGATTGTGATATTTCCCTTACCTTAGGTCCGATATGCTTTGTACGTGTCCGAACCTCCTGTATAATGATTTAAATAATGTTATTGACTTATTACAGAATCATAATTATTTTTATGATATCAAATATGGTCATATTCTTAGCTTCTTAGTAGAAATATTTCATTGCTACTTGTTATTCAGGTGTTTATAACATTTTGTTCTTATGCGTGTTTTGTCGAATAAATTCTTATTATTCTCTTTAGGTTTTAGATACCTCATTTACAGAATGGTATTAGTGTAATATATAACATATTAATTCATTCAATTCATTTATATAATCATTATGAAATGAATATCATGTAGAACGAGTTGCATCACATCGTGGAGACGGTATTCCGTATGTACGCACGAGTGATGATATCATTCCTATGATCGTGGAATTGTATTGGAGTGTATGTATACTATTTCATAATCCGTATCACTTTATAATAGTCATATATAGTCATTATTTACACCATTATACCCATCCAAGTAAGGTGTTGGTGGAAAATAGATTACACCACGGCGTGGAGACGGTATTTCGTACGTACGCACACGCGGTGATTTCTTTTTCCGTAGGATGGATAGTTGGTGGAATAGGGTTGTTTCATACTTATAATAACATATCAGTATATGATTGATACTAATATTATTACTTCATAATGAAACAACTAAAGAAGAAGAAGTGGAAGAAGAAATAAAGATGAAAGAATCGGTAACAGACATTACCTCTTCTTTGAAGTGCTTCTTTGAGACCTCCTTTTAGGGCACTAAAATAGGTCTTTGAAGAACACCAGAACCTCTAGGATGTTTCTAGGGAAGTGGAGGGGATAAATTGGCTGTTTTTTTCCGAGCATGAAGGCTCAATGTGGTGTAAGGAAGAGAGGGAGGAGGTTTCCTTTTATAAGGGAGGAGAGGGGCACCTTTGGAATAACTAAAAATATTATTTTATTATAAAGTCATGTTCAGTTTTAAATAGCTCCAAATTGATATATTTCGAAGCTAAGGTGGGGATGGGTCGAAATCTTCTCATCCAATAGAATTTAGACAAGTTTAGGTATCAATTTTAACCTTATCATTTAGATTTAACTTTAAGTTAGATAATTTAACGTTTACCGTGTCTTCTTGTTTTCTTACACTATAAGGTTAATAAACTTACCTTATCAAGACAAACGAACCCCAAGTTGTTTATTATTAATATATATAACCTTATCTAAGTCATTTGTCCGAAACATAGATTTTTAGGAATAAAATAACAATTAGTAATAAAATATTTGTTTTAAAAAGTATTTTATGTCAATTGATTTTTGTGAAAATCATAACAGAATGATTAGTTCGAACCAAGTTACTTAAATCAATAATAACATGTCATATTAACCTATAAAATTAGTTTAATTCATAAAAAGTCTCAAATTACATTTATTTGGGTATTTATAACATCAATTATGTCAATATTTCATTAATAAGATAATTACTGCATCATCATTGTGTCATAAATAAATTAAATTATTTAATGTCTAAAAATTACAAATAAAATACCATTATTTAGGAAATATTTTTATCTTTATAATGAATATTTATAGTCTAATTTATCTTATGTATAACCCCATATTAAAAATTATTTACTTATTAAACTTTTATTTTTAACTATTTAACCCTTCTTTAAATAAATTAATAATAAATGTCCTAATCTAATCCAAGTGGGCCTAAATGGTCATATTTTATTAATAACGTTGTTTTTGGTCGAATTACACTTTTCCAATAGAATTAGGACATGTGTTAGGGTAATAATAATATCATTTTTACCCTTAATTACCCTATTTACTTTTAACCGTGGTAAATAAAAGTAAAAAGTTACTATTCACCAAAAATTATTTTCATCTCATTGAACCACATTATAGTCCTTGATATTAATCGTGTCTCTCATATTTTCAAAATTCCACTCACAGAAGCGGTAAAATTAAGTTTTATGAAAAATTCAGTTTTTTTAACAACTTAGTGGTTTCACTATTCATCAAAAATTGAAAGTTTTTAGAAAAATACCAAAATTTCACCGTAGGCTAATTTCGATATTCCAAATCCAAAAATGAAGTCCATTTTGAAAAATAAAAATTATCAAATTTCAAAAAGTTGTTATTACTATTCATAACGGCTAGTTTTAATAATATTTGAATAGCATATCATTGTTTACCGAAACTTGGTATTGCGTACGACACAAGCTATCGAGGAAGGCCACAGTTGCGTGTAAAGAAAGCCAAGCTAGTGTTGTGTGTAGTAAAATATTCCTTTGATGATTTATATAACATAAAAACAAAATATTTCACATAAAAGTCTCGGGTGTTACAGCAGCGATGGTGCATAATTCATCAGCTGTAATCTGGGTTTGCTCCACGCCGGTTCGGATGATGATCATTTTGTCGGAGTATCACTTCATGCACTCTTTAGCCTCTACCAGATGGGCCATCAATCTAAATATTAGCTCAGATTGCACGTTGAGGGAGGCCGAGTGCTCATCCACCCAACCCTGCAGCTGCTGGACCTCATCTTCATCCTCCTAGAGCCTCTAGATGTTCACTGCTTTCCTCCACTGCCTACCCACACTGAGGCCACAGTCATGCTCCCAAATCTTCTCCTCCATAAGATCTCAGACGAGCATGTGAGGAATTTTGGAATCCACCCCCCATCACACAGTTCGCTTAGTGGAGAGAGAATTCTGTAAATCTCATCCAGCCATATTGCTTTGGGGGTCATCAATGAAGTGCTTGATACTCTTCCATGATCAGGGATGGACTATTCTGTTTTCCTCTTTATCATAGGCTGTCTCATCCCGGTTAGTGCAGTTGGTAGGCTCATATGGATAGAATTCCCCCAGGTACTCATCATCTGGGTCCACATATGGTGTTTGATCAGGCATGGGGGGACTTGGGATGTCCGGCCAATCCTCATCATCAGACCCCACCTCGATGATCTTAGGCTTAGCCTCCCTAACAGTCCCACTGGTGATCAGGAGTGCCACTGATCGATCAATCTGGACCTCCACCTCCATAGTCACTAGAATTCCCCAGGGAAAGGTGATACTAGGGGTACCAAACGACCTTGCCAAAGAAACCCACGCCATTTGGAGGACTGTGCGTACCAAAAAGGGTGCATGCACGCCAGTTAACATGGTCGACGGATGACTACCATTAATTTGGTAGAGGAGACTGTTTCCGACACTTTTTGTCGAGGTGTGCACGCCCATCCGTCATGCAGGGGAGGACGTGCAGCTTGTTGCCCCGCGTTCCCACATTCCAAAGGCGGGCAACATATGTACCTTGTTCAGGGATTTATGCACCTTGATCGAAACTGGGATAATGGGATGTTGGTTCTTCCTTCCGTGGATTCCTCCTCGGAGCTCATCACCTAGTCCGGGTATCCCTCATAGATATAATATGTGATCGCGAATATCATTCTCAATTCCATATCTTCATGGAAACCAATTAATTACACTGCTTCCGTCGAGATGCTCCAAGGGGTCTGGTCGGGGCAGTAACGTCTGTTTATGAGATTGGTCATGCTGAGGTGTCGTTGGTAGGTCATGACACTGGAATATTGGAATGTCGATCTTCTTCCCCTTATTATAGGGATTCTCGAGGGCACAGAAGCCCGAGGCATCCCACATCGAATGTGGGGAATTGAATGACATAAGCATGTATCTGAGGTTTTCCTCAGCTTCCCATGTTTAACATGGGGTATGTCGTGAGTTTAACGTCCAGCAGGGACGGAACGGACTGATCGGAACAATGAGAGTGGACCAGATAAAATAACCCCCTAAAGGGAACTCCGATTTTGGGGCCATCATGTGGGCGGCTTCTCATAGGCTGTGAAGTGGAATGAGGTGGCATGATCCCACTAGGATGTGGTGGCCCGGGTTAGAATCAGGATGGGTGACGATGTGAAGAGGGGACTGAGCCTCATAGAGGCTTCCTACATATCCCCATGGTAGGGAATCAATGTTCACATAGTTCAGGTATACAGTTTAATTTCATGCGGGATGGCGACATTTGAGGCTAATGCTCTGAGACGGCCCAAGGTGGATATGGGGCTTACGCTCTGAGGCGGCCGATAATGATGGATATGGGGCTTATGCTCCGTGGCAGCCCATAATGATGGATATGGGGCTTATTCTATGAGGCGTCCCATAATGATGGATATGGGGTTTACGCTCTGAGGAAGCCCATAGAGTTGGATATGGGGCTTACACTCTAAGGCGGCCCATAATGAAGGATATGGGTATTACGCTATGAGGTGGCCCATAGAGTTGGAGAACCAATGCGAAGGGGTCAAAATGAATGAGTGGTGGGCTAGAACCTCGTGGAGGCTTCCTACGTACCGTGCCTCAGCACAGATCAAAGGTCACGTAGTTCGGGTGGTGCAGTTTAATGTCATGCTGGACGGGGGCATACAGTTTAACATCGTGCGGGACGGAATATAGTTTAACATCCTGCAGGATGACATACAGTTTAACATCATGCGGGATGGGGGAATCTGGGGCTTATGCTCTGAGGCGGCCCATGGTGCTGGTGAACCGATGTGAAGGGGGTCAGAACGGCCATGTGGTGGGATTGAACCTCGTGGAGGCTTCCTACGTACCGTTCCTTAGCACTAATCAATATCCCTATAGTTCACTGGGATGGGTCTAACCCTTTGAGGCAGTCCATGGTGGTATGTCATGGTCGATGCTCACCATAAGCCCACGTGAGTCATGCTCGGTGTGAAAAACAAGAGGCAGTAGGGACCAGACGATCATGTCGCAATGGGTGCATCCGTGGGAAGTGGAGAGGGGATTACGCGTTGAGCGGCCCATGGTGCTGGGAAATACTCAAGGATGGAGGCCCAAAATGTGACAAGGAGTAGAGGGAGAGGGATTCGGGATTGAACAAAGGAGATGCCTCGTTCCCTATCGTGCCCTCCACTAGACTTGGCAGTGGGGATGTATGGAGGTGCATGGGTGTTACCTTCCGTAAGAGAGGCTAGGGGCTTATACTTTGAGGCAGCCCTTCCCCCATGGACAAACGCCACTCCAAGAGGGAGGATATGATTCCATGTGAGGGAGATTCCTTTCCAGTGGAGACGGGAAGCATAAATAATGTCCGAGCCGGGGGGACCCTGCGTGCGAGGCATGGGGTCGGATCACAGTTTAACATCATGTGTTGTGGACAAGGTTCTTGGCAGTTTAATGTCCTACAGCTCGGTCCAGGTGGGTTCACTCCACACACCTTGGACATACATAATTGGCACACTCTACCCCTTGTGGGAGGGAAGGCATCGATAAGGCTGTAGTGAAGGGGGCCCGCAGGGCGAACCATTGAGGGGTCCACATTAGTGTGGCTATGCGAAGAAGTAATAGACGTTAGCGTGCCTATGGGAAGGAGCATGATGAAAAGAAATTAAATGGGAAAAACCACCCAAGGGACCTTGAGATTACTTCATACGATCCTTGAAGGCCGTACGGGAAAACAGCGTATGGCGTGCATGCCCGGTATGGATGACATCAGGCGCCTACATAGGGAGGCACCTGGGGGGTGTCAAGGTGAGGTATCCTGGGGATTGCGCGCAAATAAAAGGTTTGTGCGCAAAACAACAGGATGGCGCATAATTGGGGGTGAGTAATTGAACGCGACTTTGGAGAATTGCGTGCTGGGGAAGTGAATTGCGTGCAAGTGGCAAAGGCCGAACCCTAAGGCAAGGCCACACCCACCAAAGGGACTGCGCGCAATTAGACCTTTTGCGTGCAATGGAAGGAATTGCGTGAAAGCTAGTACCCCCTGGGGAGTTTGTAATTTTATTTAAGTCGGTGGAATTACGCGCAAAGGCCGATCCTGGGGTGAGGTTGTGCGAAAAGAGTCAGTACCTGAAGGCCATCTTGTGCACGTGGAAGTCCTATTTCACACACGAGAGGCGGTTCATATTCTGCAACCCCAAAATCTAAGGGGTCTCCATCTATTTATAAGATCCCAGTGTCATGGAATCTAGGCGGCATGCGAAACGTTGTGTGCCAGAGATGGCGGCCCGAAAATGAGCATCCCGCGGGGTGGATGCGCAAAATTGCGCGCCGGATACGGCGGTGCGAAAATGGGCATCACATGGGGCGAGCATGCAAAATTGCGCGCCGGAGCTGAGGACCTTTCACAAATCCCGGACTCCTTCCGCAAAACCATCCTTTTCTCTTACACATCCTTCTTTATTTCGCGCGGCACTTCCAGGCCTTCCAGACCGAGCCTCAGGGTCCAAATATGACTTCGCTTCATCACTTCAAAACTTCCTTGGGGAGTTACAGACCTTTTCAGCATCTACAAATGCCCCCCTTGGAATTGGATCAGTGATAGGTCTCAACGATCGGATTATGAGGGAAATGCCGAACGCCAAAGTGTTGGATTTCTGGGGTCCTTTGTGCGCAAAATCCAATGCGGCGTGCAAAACTCCTCTTTGGAGCGGAATTCGCTTTCCATTAGGAAAGGAACCCCCTCCTCGCCTATAAAAATGGAGGATGGGTCCCCCACTCCATACTCAAGCTTTTCCGCGTGATAGGATCTAACCTCTCGTGCATGAAATAGCCTTTGCAACTGCGCTAAAAACATGCTATGTTCGTGTAGAATTCCTTTTGAGTTTCAACCACATTTTCACGCCACCCAGGATATTTTGCGCTGACGGTTCATATCTCGCGCCCCACTCTAGAATTGCGCACCACTATTCCAAATTTCTTGAAACTCTTCCCCATTTTCACAACCCATTTAGATTTCGCGCAACTACCAAAGAGCTCATGATGGCTGCGAACCAAGTCGATGTGGGGGGAGATGCCGGTCGTAGAGATGAAATGGCGGCGAATGAAGAGGTTTATGGAACTAGGGTGGTTGTTTCTAACAAACTTACCTTGTTTAACCTACTGACCCCTTCCCAGAAAGAGTATCCTCTATCCAACAATCTCCAGCTCTGGAACTCCGGCATCCTGGAGGAGGTTCCACTACTGGGCTTTGAGGTGGACACACCACGGTCATGGGTGACCTGGGAGGATGACCTTCCCCGATACGACATCACCCACAATGTCCATCCTTCCAGGGAGACCAGACACATGGATGTGTATGTCATGAACCCGAGAACCAGGACCATTGTTGGGGGTGATCTTGTTGTGGAGAGCTCTCTGTCCCTCTATGCAAGCACGTTCCGTCAGAGGATCACAAATGACAGTAAGGGCTGGCCGAAAGATTGGGACCTGCGGTCCGGAGGCAATTTCACCAGTGAGTGGGCCCGGGTATACTGGGTTCGCCATACATGAGACCAATTTGGGGCCATGATTCGGCACATTGGTCTGTTCGAGGCGGTGTGGACGTCGCAGTTCCACTTCTACTACCAACCTGAACTCGGACAGGAGCTGTTTAACCGATGGTCCCCTAACACCAACACATTCCATCTTCACCATGGGGAAGTTGGCATTAACCTCTGGGATGTTCACTGCATCGGAGGTATCCCATTGTAGGGCTACCAATATGACGAGTTCATTCCTTCAATGAACACCTGAGAATACAGGTCACAGACCCCCATGCTAACATGGCACCTGCTGGATCTCGCCAAAGAGAGGCTGAAGGTGAAGTATTTCCTAAAGGAAATTGCCTACAATGACTGGTTCAGCCAGTTCCTGGAGAAAGACCCACCGGTCAAGATGCCGGGACGGGTAAAATGGTGCCCAACCGTGGCTCATAGGAGCAAGAATGGATCATACTGGAGGACCCTGGAGGCGGGGCAATACCAATCATGGGGATACCTTGTTATCGATGCTTGGGACCCGAATGTATGATATGCCGGGTTCCTTGTCACCTTCTGGAGATGCTGGCTTCTGCCGGTGTGGGACGGGAGGATGGGAGTTTGTCCAACAACTCTAGTGATGGCGGGCACCATGGCTGCCAACAAAAGGTTCAATCTGGTGGTCCTCGTGCTGGCTAGGTTGTACGCCATTCTGGGACGCATCTCTATAGGGGGGTCACCTCGGAGCTTGGGTGGCCCCTTCCAGATCTTCCACGGCTAGGTGGCCGCTCATCTTGGTGGATACACTTTTCCAAACGTCAGTTGTCCTTCGAGAAACGGACTACGACCATCTCTCCTGAACATTGTTGGGGTCACACCGATGACACTCAACGAGGACGGTGTGAGGTTCCGAATCGGTAACCACACCAATTTCAACTTCGGCCCGTTCCGCACCCTGGTCGGCCAGATGGTGGACAATGGGAAAGGCTCGCTAGAGCAGCAAGAGTACTCCCAGAGCAGCAGAGGTGGGGTGATTGTGGCTCGAATTGACGGGAAGATCATTTGTGAGCCATACGTGCCATCTCGATTCTCCAAGAAATTCAGGTGCCTCCAGCAAATACCAAAGAAGGTATCCACATATTTTTGGGAGGAGAAAAATCCCTGCGTCCTTTTCCAGATGTGGTTAATGTTCACCACTTATGTCTCTAGTGACGTCATTACCCTTCCTCCCACTGGGGTTGACGATGTCCTGTCAACCGAGTATGCCAAGTATTGGGATATCATGTACCATGAGGGGATTTTATGCAAGCGAGTCCGACAAATTGAGACTACCCACGTGGAACCCAGTAAAAAAGAGAGCAGGAAAGGTGACGCTAGAAGGGGGGACCAGGGGAAGGTCAGGCAACGAGGCCTACGTAGGCCAGGACCTCAGCATCGGGGACATCACATGGTGTTTCTGCGACTTCGTTGCCCGGAGGGGTGTCACATGAGGCGGCCAGAGAACTACCCGGGAAGAAGATAAGATACCTACTCGAACCTTCCCATGATGCAATATTCCTAGAATTGTGGTCGGCCTGGATGAATCTGTGGTAATCAATGAGTGTTGAAGCCATCTAGCAGAAAATAATGTAGGACGAGATCCAACTGCCAGAGGTTGGGCTCATCCGGGTCACCGAACTAGTGAACTTCCATCAGCAGCATGCATATCTAAAGGCCATGGACGCATATGTGCACCCAACGGGTCAGCGTGCAGAGCCACCTTTCCTGGTGAAGGCGATGCTCGACCAAGATCATGATCCAGAAGTCAGGCCACTAGGAGAAGGAGACAGTGATGACAAGTCGGAGGGAGAGGAGGAAACATGAGAAGACTAAGGCGACAGAGAAGGTGAAGGATCTCAGGGAGGGTCCCGCCGAGGGAGCTTCTAGGAGAGTGGCGAGATTTTCGGCTCCAACATTGATATAACTGAGCTGCTCGAGGTCTATCTCAATCCTTATTCATCCTCTTTCTTCGCCCATTCTCTTCTACAACTTCTAATCTGTTTCCCTATCTCACTCAAGAGCACATAGGCGCTGATCAGGCATCCCAAATATAGGAAGGAGAAGAGGCACCGGTGGGGAAGTATGGGGCTCTGATGCCTATCATTGAACTGACAAGCGCTGAGGGGTCTCCGGCCACAACAGCTCCAGTAACGGCTAGAAAACTAGAGGATGATGCTCTGGGTTCCCGTATGTTCCCTACCTCACTACTGGAGATTAGTTTCAGAGAACCCAACTAATCAGGATGTTCCTTGTATAGTGATCTCGCGGTTGGAGGCTTGTCGGGCTGCTTAGCCTTGGTCGTGTGTGATCGAACTAGTGGCGGACATACCACCTCCTCTAGAACATACTTCCCAGACTGATTCGGCCCCAACAATAGGTGAGCAGGGGGCCGCAGACATCATTGGTGATGTCATTGAAGCGAGGCCAGAAGCTGATGAAGGCACTGCCGCGGTCAGGGCGAGAGAGGAAGGTCACCCAGACGTCGAGGATCCTATTCCTCATGAAGACATCCCTGAGGCAGACCCTGTTGCCGACCTACTGGATACCTTTCCTACATACTGGCCCACAGATCTTTAGGATATAGATGATTCAGACTCGGAAGCGGCTAAGGAGAGCTGGATGACATAGCGCAAAGGGTGGAAGTGTATCCAGCGCTTTCTTAGGTAGCCTCAGGTGGATTAGCTAAGGTTGATGGGATCACTCCAGAACTCTCTGCATTTCCTATGTGCTAGAGGGGTTGACGCTCAATTCCTTTATCTGAAAGTCTATGATTACATGGCCGAGAAGATACGTGAGAGTAGTCGGTGCACCGACGTTGACTAGTGTCGGGAAAGATCAACGAGAACCCGAGCGCTCTTGAGGGTAGAGTAGGAAGTCCAACACCTCGAAGGGATGGCAGCAGATAAGGAGACCTTCATCGCAACATGTACTGAGCTCGTGGAGCTACTGATGGCCCAGCTGGCTGATGACCGAGAACAACTGATGGAGGTGAGTCACTGGATGACCGTACTTGAAACTGAGCGGGCGCAGGAACAAGCTAGCATTGGCGAACTGCGCTCTGTGACCGCTGATGAAGAAAGAGTCTTTCGGGAGTGAGAAGCAGTCCTGGAGGCTACCAGCCAAAGGGTAGTGTCATTGGAAATATCAATCCAGCACGCTGATCCTTAAGGGATATTTTTTTCCCATATCATGAACTTATTGCTTTTACTGCTCACCATTTCAAACTAATGTATGGACGAATCCATTTATCTGTACTCATTAGTTTAACATGCTAAACCATAATCATGAAAAAAATAACAATTCACCCCTAAGAACATATGGTTCATACCCAATGTGAGAAACAAAGGATGCTCATGTTATCATTTCATCCGACCGTGGGGCGTCAACCAAACATCAGGCATCCGATATCGAGACCAGATTTTTGAGGAGGAGAGGGAGGTCCAGCCGAAGGGAGGGGACCTCATCCGGATCTATACCTCATCTCCTAAATGTGTTGTCACACATGAGCGGGGAAAATTCCAAGGGCATTAAAATCAATTCGAAAATAGGGAGGTGAAAAAGTTGAATAAAGCTACCCATATTTGGAACACTATGGGGGGGGCAACAATGGAGGATAGCTGTTGACCGTGGCGGAAACACATCATCCATATCACATTAGCTTGAAATGGGGACAACGAATGACGGCTGAACACTGACCATGTTCGCAACACGGGGCCTAACTCGAACATCATCGATCAGTGTTTCGGAATATTGGCCCAGAATAGCAGGAGGACTATATGTCAATCATCCATATTATTACAATAGGTGGACCAAAGGTCTATCATCCATATTGTTACAGCAAGCGGACCATAGGTCGAGCATCCATACTATTAGGGGGTCCCATCAATCATGACCAGTCTTCCAGAACGTTGGCCCAAGATAGCAGGCGGACCAAAGGTCAATCATCCATAACATATCAATAGGCAGACCAAAGGTCTATCATCCATATTTTTATAGTAGGCTGACCGTAGGTCAAGCATCCATAGTGTTAGAGGGTCCCATAAAACATGAAAGAGGATGAGGATTTGAATAAAGGCGCATGGAAAGTGTAGAAAGTGGAGTGGTGGTTTGTTCAAATAGAATCCAACACTCTAAAAATTGTGCCACCGTGGTGGAGGCGCATTGGAAGACACATTCATCTAGTCACAGATCATCCCAATTTTTAGACAGGACCACTCTGGGAAGAGAACTGTCACTTCCCAACACCACTATGGGGCATCCCCAACTTATTTGGGGCTGATGATGTAGTTACACAACTCCCCAAGAAGTCAGGACAAGGGGCTGACAGAGAGGAGGGACGAGATTTGGTAATCCTTGGTGCTGGACCCAAGAAGAAATGTTCGGGTGTTCCTACGTCTCTCATAAGGATGACAATCAAGCCACACGTATTTCTAGATATGGTCTTAGTTTAAAGCCTTATAACTCTAACCAAAGAGTAAGGGTAATGGTAGACACATGGTAAAGCGGTTGCAAAACCCGACGTGACTGAGGACAAGGTCCTGCTTACCATTTGCTCCTTGGAGAAGTGCTTTTGCCAAGGAACTTAACACAAACGTAAGGCTAGGCCTATGGGGGAGTTCCTGAGCACTCCTACGTATCTCATAAGGATGAGAATTAATCCATATGTAGTTCTTGGGGGAGCTTTTTAACGTCGTAAAGGACATGACATAGGTGGGATAATTATTATAATAGTTCGTATGCGGTGTGGCTATTGCAAGCTCAATGTGAATGAGGATGAGGTCCTACTCACCACACCATGCAGTCCTGTGGTAAAAGTCCCAAAGGCAGGACATACACGATGAATTAGCTGACCTCAAGCTGGACCTTTAGACAAGAGGTCTGGGCATTCCTACGTACCCCATAAAAATGCGGATCAAGCTGCACGTAGTTCTTGGGATGGTGGCACGACACGACATGGTACCTGTGAAAAGGCTAAAAGACGCGTGAGGGTCTAGCCCTCACACCAAAAGAAGCGGTATTTGATGAATATTTTTTGTTCTTGAAGGTAGGTGGTTTTTCTTTTGTGGAATGACTGACCTAGGGTAGAAATTCCTGGAATCACCAAGATAATCAATCCATATACTTTCATTGAAAAAATGGTACGGTAATTGACCAATACCCAATGTGATGTCTCCTATAGAGAGGTCATCACAATGCAGTGCCGTTTTCCATCGGGCGGCCGAGATGATATCATCAGAGTTTATGGTCATTTGGTAGGACCAACCAGCATAGTTTATGGTCATATCGCTTGGACCTGGGGGAATTCACATGATGCGATAAGGTATACCCGATGTAGATGAGGAAATAATCCCATACCATCATCGCACAAGATTCTGGGAGAGGAACCTCGAGCTAAGGAGCTCAAAAGGGTCAAAAAATCAGGGGGCAGGAGACACTAGCTTCTAGCTGAGCTGGGCCCAAGACGCAATGTCTGGGTGAATCCTCGTTTCCCATGGGGATGAGGGTCAAGCTATGCATGGTCCTTAGAGAAAACCCAAGTATATAATCTTTGCGCTCAGGTCACAGGAGGTGCACTGAGGGTTAATTCAAGGATTGTCGAGATTCCACCTTGACACGATGGGGTGGAACATAATGTGAATCATGCAACCAACATTCAGGGCCTGAAGAAGTTGGCATGATGACAGAGGATTACGGCTGACCATGTTCGCAACACAACATCCTATCGTGTTAGCCTTGGGGACAAACAAATGAGCATCAACCGCTGACCATATTCGCAACGTGGGATTTGTATCAATTTGATGTCTAAAACCCTCGGGGGCGTTGGCCCATGACGGTAGTAGAGTCCTTAGGCATTGTATCCAAGCTGTTCTTGGGGGTCCCTTCAGGTGTGAATGATAATGGGGGCCTGAATGATGGGAAACACAAAGCTTGGAAGTGGACAGAACTTGCCTAAGTTGAATCTGACACTCCAGGTCCTAGACCAGAGTACTCTGAACACATTAGTGGACCACTGGAAAGGGTCGAAGGGCTATGTTTGAGAGCATCCAAAAGATGGCGGATTCCCGAGAGAAGGGTGCATGGTGCCAAAAACCCTGTACCACACCTATATATCCCCCATGGGGAGGGACAAGACAAGAGGCCGAGGTGACTGGGAGATTGTGGGATCTCCTAAGAGATGGGGTTGGACTTGAAATCTAGACATTTAGGAACTCCTACGTATCCCATAAGGATGAGAATCAAGCCACATGTAGTTCTAAAATCACAGTTTAACGTCATATAGGACGAGCATGCAGTTTAATGTCATGCAGAACGGGGAACACATCTCATCTGGGGATAGGTACGGTGTGGTGAGTAACCCGAAGCGAATAAGGACATAATCCCACACCACACCGTACAATCCCACAAGAGAGACAGAGTCATGGACGGCCAAGGGGCTTAATGCTGGCCCTCGGTCAGGGAGGCCTGGCTGGCTTGTAGTTTAACGTCATGCTGTACTAGCGTTCAGTTTAGGGTCATGCAGGGTCGTGGGCTAGTTTATGGTCATGGGGGACCCTAGGGGCCCAAATATAGGACCAAATGCAGTTTATGGTCTTGCAGGACCGCTATCCAGTTTAAGGTCATGGGGGGACTGTGGTTGCAGTTTAAGGTCACGCAGGACCCTTAGGCTCAGGAAAAGTACTGCTTTAGGAACTTTTCATTGGTGGGAGGAGTTACACGCTCACCATCCATGGTCACCAAGGAGTATACTCCATTGGGGTAAACCTTATGGATAATGTAAGGTCCCTCCCATTTGGGATCCAAATTGGCTGGTTTCCTACTGGGAATCATTGGCGTCCCGAGGGCCAGTACCAAGTCACCTTGCAGGAAGGAGCGAAGGCAAACCTTCTTGTCGAAGGCTCGAGCCATCTTGCTCTGATTTCTTTCTAGTTTGTGCAAATCACAAAGAATATACTCGTCCAGTACTTCCAATTCAGATTGATGGATTTTGGCAACTCTATCCGGTGCTTACTGGTTGTAGACCGATATGCACAATGAGGGAAACTGAATCTCGATGGGTAGGACGACCTCAGTTCCATACACCTGGGAATACGGGGTCACCTGGGTGGAATTACGGGTCATCATCTGATAATCCCAGAGGGTGTTGGGGATCTTGGACAGACAACTTTTCTTATTCTTACCAACCATCTTTTGCATAATTTTAGAGAGGGTTTTGTTAAATGGTTTGATCTATCCATTTGTCTGCGCATGATAGTGAGAGGTGTGGTTAGAGCGAATGTTGTACCTGGCGTAAAATTTCTTCAGCTCAGACACCCAGAAGTTGGTGATGTTATCAGTGAGGATCGCGTGAGGTAATCCAAATCTATAGATGTTGTTGGAACTCACAAAGTCAGCGATATAACGGGCTTTGACTTCCTTGAGCGGAATTGACTCTTCCCAATTGGAAAAGAAGTCCGTAGTGGTCAGAATGAACCAGTATTGGCGGGCCGTTGCCAGTGGGTAAGGTCCTACAACATCCAACCCCCATACTGCAAAGGTCCAAGAATACGTGGTAGTATGGAGAGGCTCTGGTGGTCGATGGAAAAAGTTAGCATGAAATTGGCACTCATGGCACCTCTTGGATAACTCGATGCACTGATGGATCATGGAGGGCCAGAAGTATCCTAGTCTCTGAATCTGGTGAGACAACTTTGACCAGGCCTGATGGGCGCCACATGAACCAGCATAAACCTCTTGAATGAACTATGGAATCTGGACTCCTTGAAGGCAACGAAGGATAATACCATAAAATAAACATTTATAAATGATCATCTCAAGGCTTGGACCACTCTGAAGGGTGAACTATAGCGCCCGGGGTCGGATTCGCTCGCGCTCGGTGCGGTCTGCTGGAAGATTCCCATGTTGGAGGTATTCAACCAAGGGTGTACTCCAATAAAGAACTATTTAAATCACCATATATGTAGTATCGGGGGCTCCCGACGTAGGGTTACCAGTGGTAGGATGGTTTACCCATGGGCCACGATCGTCCTCCGGGGTAATGGGAGTGATGACTCTCCGGTGCACCCCACGGATAATAAGGTCATCTTCTTCGGGCACTGCAAGCGATGCGGCCAAGATGGCCAAAGAATCTGCTCGACCATTATGTGATCGGGGAATATGAAAGACATTTTTCTGAGAAGGGAACATGGCCATTAGATGGATGGTGCACTCCAACAATGGCACATATTCTGGCTTTCTGACAACATAGTCTTCACTGACCTGCTTTATGACCAGCTCGGAGTCCCCTTTCACATGCAGATGGGGCACATCGATCTCAAGGTCCAGCTCGAGGCCAGTGATGAGGGCATGATACTCGACCTCATTGTTAGTGCCTCCTTTTGAAAACATGAATGAGTATTGCAGGATGGCTCGATCTAGAGTGATGAAGATGATACCAATGCACACTCCATTAAGCCTAGGATCGTTGAGTCTCCTACCGGTGGGGCTCTGGGAGGCACCGTTAAAGTGAATATTCCAGCATGGGACGACATGATCGACTGAGAGGATTCCCTCTTCAGGAAAACCTAGGTCTAGTGGATGATCCGCAGAGGTTGGGTGGGTAGCTAAAAAGTCTTCCAATGTCTGTCCTTTGATAGCCCTATGAGTTACGAAACTGATGTCGAACTGCTATAGGATCACCGCCCACCACGCTAGTCAGCCAGTCAATATAGGTCAGTTCAGGATATACATAAATGGGTCTACACAAGAGACCATCTGTACCTTGTGGAGCTGCAAGTAGTGCCACAATTTCTGTATGGAAAATACGAGCGCCATGAATCTCTTCTTGATGGGTGAATATCTAATTTCCGTATCGAGGAGCATGCAGATGAGGCAATAGAGGCTATTCTCTATTCCCTCATTGTTCTTCTGAGCGAGAATTGCACCAAGGGACCATTCCAGGTTTGTCACTTAAAGGACCAGTGGCATCCCGGAGACGGGTGGCATCAAGACCAGAGGTTGGAGCAGATACTGTTTGATTTCCTCAAATGAGGTCTGACACTCTTCATCCCACTCATAGGTGGCGGCTTTCATCATGAGCATGGAAGAGGGATTACACATGCCATCCAGATTCGCAATGAATCTGCGTATGTAGTCTAAGTGGCATTGGAGACCTTGAAGCCCCCGAATATTACTTGGGGGAGGCATTTGACTGTTGACCTTGATCTTCTCTGGGTCTACATCAATGCCTCGGTATCTGACGACGAAGCCAAGGAACTTTCCAGAGGTGACCACGAAGGCACACTTCAATGTGTTCATCTTCAGATGGCGGTAACGGAGGAAACCAAACACATCCTCAAGGTCCATGAGATGGTCCTCGCGCTGGAGAGATTTTACCACCAGATCATCCACGTAGCATTCCCCGAGTGTTCTCAGAATTGGATTGAATATACGATGCATGGCCCATTGATAGGTGGCACCCGCATTCTTCAGGCCGAAGGGCATAACATGGTAATAGAAAGTACCTTAGGGTGACCTGAAGGCAGTGGACTCCTAGTCCTCAGGGGAAATCCAGATCTGCTTATACTCTGAATATCCATCCATAAAGGAGAGTGCTTGGAATCTAGCCGTGACATCAATCAACAATTCTATCACTAGAAGGGGAAAATCATCCTTTGGACAGTGGAGATTGAGATCGCGGAAGTCGATACAGACCCTGATCTGTACTTGTTTCTTCCTAACTGGTACAATGTTGGCTAGCCACCTGGGGTACTGGACCTCCTTGATAAAGTTGGATTTGATGAGCTTATCAACTTCAGCCTCGACCATGGCACCGTGAGAAGGGTTCATCTTTCTGGTAGGCTTTTTGAACCCATGATGGTTCATCGGGAGACCAAGGCGGTGGACGACTACCTGGGGATCTAGTCCTGGGACCTCATTGTAACTCCAAGTGAACACATCACAGTGCTGTCTGAGGTATTCCATGTACCGTTGTTGCCCCTCGGGGCGCATTGCGGTGCTGACCAATGTGGGTCTCGGGTCCTCCTCGCTACCGAGTTTGAACTGTTCCAACTCGTGAACCGTGGTTGAAACTCCCTCCTCAAAGGTGGGGGAGAATATTCCATGTCCTCCTATACACTTGGGGAGGGATCATCCGTGGGGAGAGCTTTTTCTAAGCTATCAAACCCTGATGGGCTGCTGGTGCCAGCCTGGGCGGCAGTGGTCATCATATTGGGAGATTCATGCGCTGTTGAGACCATAGCGACAAAGGACGTTAATCCAATACCATCTGGACTCTGGCCCAAGGGGCCATGTATGATGACATCAAAGTAGTAGTGGAGCGTTGTCTTGAGCCGGTTAATTCCAGCCCGGCGGAAGAGACACGTATGACGTACCGCAATTTCCATGAGCCTGAAATCCCGATACCGTACAGGGGTAGGAGGTTCTGGGATCACTCGAGCCTGGTTGGTGTAGGAGTACGAGGTGTTTTGCTGACATCGCTTGGACTTGGGAATATTCCTTCCTCTTGCAGTCGAAACAACAAAGCATTATCCCATGTCGGGGGTTGTGACCTCCAATCAATGGATTGGGAAGATGTAGGCGTCATCCAAACCTGCCCATGGATCACTTGTAACAGCGGTGGGCTCAACCTCACCTGCCAAAATTTTCTTATCCTTGCTCTTTTAATAGTCCGCATCCAGATAATGGGAATCACAAGAGGAAAAAAGAGACACATCTCCCTGAAGCACGCCTACTCGAACATTGAGGGAGTATTTGAGGCATTGGTGATAGGGCGAAGGGACCGCTATATGCAGATGGAGCCATGGCCTGCCCATCAATGCATTGTACGTAGTGTCTTGGGAGACAACCATGAATTAGGTGCTGGAAATTTGGCCACCGAACAAGGTCTTCAAGAGGATCTTGCCGACTGGATTTTTCTCGGTTCTGTCATACCCCTGAATCCTCAGGTCGGAGGTTGTTAAATTATCATCAGAAAACCCCAGCTTCCGCAGTGTCTGAGTTGAGATTAGGTTAATCCCAGAACCCATGTCAACAAGATAGTGGCAGACTTCCATGCCATTAAACTGGATAGTGATGTACAGTGGGCGAATGTGGCCCTGTATGGGAAGGTATTCATCTTCACCAGAGAATGAGATAACTTCCCGACATTCGGTGTTCTCAATTGCCTCAGTGTGGAAGGCTTCTGAAGACGCTACCTTCGAGTCAAACTGGAGGGGGATCCTTAGGGCCTCAGCGAGTGCCTCACACATTTCAGGAAATAGGCGAAGAGCCTCATGGATAGAAAGATTTGCTGGAATTCCGACCAGGTGTTTCATAACATCATACATTCGGGCCAAACGTGAGCTCATGCTTACAAACGGCCATTCTGTGATTGGAGGCATGACGGGCCCTGCCGACTGGACCGGTGGTTGACTGGTACTAGGCATATCTTGATGTTCACTAGTCAAAGCCTAAAAAGTGGCTGCCGGATGAGGACCAGAAGGCTGGGGTCGACTGGTGATAGTGTGGATCTAGACGTGGTAGGACTGAGGTGGTTCCACGTGATCCAATAACACAAATGGTGGTAGAGGCAGACTTGTTGCCACCAGATGAGGGGGCCGCGTGTGGTGATCTCTGTAGTGTGCCTGCTGTCTAGTCTCCATAGCGTGCACGACCTAGCTGGAGGTGCTAACTGTCGTGCTGCGGCAATTCATGTAACCACGGCTCCGACGATGCTTGTGACAGCTATGGACATTGGGAAGGTCTACCCAGCATTCCTCATCGTGGGGAGTCAAAAAGGGATTTAACAACTCTACAGTGTTAACTGAAGTGTACCCCAGACTGTCACTTGAGGAGTCATCCTCCACTAGGTGGATTCTGGGAGGAATCCCCATTTCTAGGGGCATAAAGTTTCCAAGAGTGTGGGACGACTATGGCATTGGTAGTGCACTCTCTTTCTTCTTACGCCGCTGCTGCTTGCTCTTTTGGGAAGAGGCTGGCTGGGATGACGATGCCGAGGTAGCAACCATAGATTCTGAGGGCTCTTGCTGATTCAGGACTGCACGGATGATGCCACGGGCATGGGAGACCATCTTGTGGGCCATCCAATACTTATACTTATGGGACCCATGGTCGGAAACCTACTTCCATTCATCCTCTCAGCTGCTACTGCCATCTGATCTCACAAAGACACCTGCCACTTGTGTCGGGGCTAGGCCCAAACTGACTATATTATTATCAATCTCGTCTTCGAGCTAGTCCTTGAACACGTGGCATCACTAGATGGTGTGCCCCAGGGTCTAGTGATGAGGGCAATAGTTAGGGTGATCAGTGAGATGCGCCACTTATGGATTTTGGCACTCAGGCAGCCACACAATCCTCTACTCCAAGGCACTATGGAAATAACCAGGGACCAGAACCTCGTCAAATGAGTAGGTCAGATTCCTTCTATCCAAAAAAGGGGGCTCTAAGAGGCTGGCCCTGACCAGGGACCAGAGGATCATGATGAGGAGGTGGAGCCTGATTATCTCGACTAGGAAGTGGCGGTGCGTTACGCGGAGGTTTTTGCTGATTTTGAGGCGGCAGTTGCTAGGCTGGAAGCTCTGCCCAAGGAGGTGGAATCATCTAGGGCTACGGAGCTGGCCTCACTGGTAGCAACTTGAACTGCCTGGGGGCCTCAATCTGGGTCATAGGAGTGGGCTTGGCTCTGGAATCCCTCCTTGAAGGGATTATAGGAGGCAGCGGGTATGCATGACTGGCCTGTTGCAGGGCTTCTTCAAGGCATTGAGCCTTATCTAAGAAATCACAGAACCCTCCAGGGTAATTATGAGGGATCATAGTAGGAACCAGCTCTGCCATGACGTTCCCTACACACATTTTCAGTAATTTCTCATTAGTCAATGACATGTCAAGGGAGTATGTGAGCCCATTCCACGAGGCGACGAAGTCCGCGACTCGCTCATCAGGCCTTTGCATGCACCTGAAGAGGTCTATGATATTCGTCTTCCAGGTTGTGCAATTGATCTAGTAGAGTAATTTCCTACGATTTTCCTCCTAGCTAGTCACGGATCTGATAGGGAGCTGGCTGTACCAGATGAATGCTGACCCTTACAGTGTCTAAACAAACCAACAGAGCATGGCTGCCTCCTTCTGCGCTGGAGTTCCTAACATAGGTCCACACCTCGAGTTGAATTGGGCCAGGTGTTGTAGCAGGTCTCCTGTCATGTTAAAGGGGGCGAATGTGGGGTTCCCAAATCCCAGAGGTGCTTGAATAACATCTACCCATGCTGGGTATGGCTTTCCGTCCGGCGGGATTGCCACCTGCCGAGTTTCCAAAGCCTCTAAGCTGGAAATGAGTGCCACCATTGGATCATCTGGATGTGGGTTACTGTCCTAATGAGGATCCCTAACCAAAAGAAAATTGTCAGGCTCTTCAATTCAATATTCATGCCTAGCAGCTTGTGGATCAGCTGGTGGAGTGACCCTTTGTGCAGCAGGAGGAACCCGAGCAGGGTCTCTTGGGTGATCACGCCACTCAGGGGGGGTTGGAGAAACATATCGCGCACTCTTGCCATGAGCTCCACCCTCTCCTCTGTCACCGAACACGGCCTGATCAGGGTTGCCTAGGAGAATCTCGTTGAAGAGCAGTTGTTCCTGCCCCTACTGTCTTGGCCTAGGATCACCATAATCAGGCCGCCGCTCTGCAATGCATTATTCAGGAGCTCATCGACCAACACCTTATGATCAGAAAGCTATTGGGACAGCGTGGAATTTTCTGGATCTTCCTCTGCCTTCTATGCTGAGGCATAGGGGTCAACGATCTTGACAGCCCCAATGTGCTCTTTACCCTTTCCGTTGTTCCGGCTCAGTGTTAATTCCTCAGTGGGAACAAGGAGACCTAGTAGGTTCTTCTATTGACGAGTAATCCTCCCGGATGGGTCCAGTAGTGGATTTTCCTCAGGGGGTGAGTCCCCATAGAGAAGTTCTAAACCGTTCCCCTCTCCCAATAGGTCGTCCATGTTGACTTACGCTACCCTCAGGGGCACACCCTCAGATTCCCTTGGTGAGTCAGGATGTCGGAGAATCACATTGAAGAAAAGGGAGGCGTACTGCCCCCATCCACGAACATGTGTGTGAGGTTTCCCTCCTCGATAACTCTGCGGAGTACATGAAAACTTTGAATGCATTTTTGTTGGAGGGATCCACGGTGGACAAGTGATTCGGGATGCCGAACCGTGGGGAGCGTGGCCAGGTCGACCCAACGACATTGCTCATCGATATCCTCGAGGTGTGATTGACTCCCGGGATAAGGCAATTGGTGATGGCCAAGATGGGAGTGATTCTCCTAGAGAGTCTAGTGGAAACATTCAAACTCCCCATGGGTGAGTGGTCTAGTATATCAAAACCTGACCCCGTGACTGGACAAAACTTCTCAGGGAAGTGGCCTGCTATGAGGATGGTCCAGAAGATCCACAACTCAGGTTCAGGATCTAGCCCTTGATAGCCTCACCCATGAACTGGGGGTGATTGGGGAACTGGATGTGGTGCCGAGGCTGGCCTCTGGGCCAATGGGCTGGCTGGCGGCGAATACGGCGAGCAGGCAGATCGGCCGCAAAACCCTATGTCGTCCTCCAAGGGTTGTAGTGTCCTAGCTGTCATGTCACGATATGATGGGCCAGAGAGCAGGCCTCCTATCACATTGTTGGTGCTTGACGAGGGTGTGCTACATCACAACTCGTTTTACATCGACCCCCAAAAAAGGTCTCTATCGTCTCTGGCCAAGATGGGAGGTTCTTCCGAAGAGGCTAATGGTGACCGCATGTTTGATCCCTAGGGGAATGCCAGGTCTTTGTCCTCCTGGATATACCATCAGAGGGAGGCGGGGATCATATGGATCTCGCATTTTTAGAGTACGAGGCTGACGTTCCGTGTCCCAATCCCAGCCATTGACTCATAGAACTGAGAAGAGGGCTCCATCTCTGAGTCGTATTCTGCCTCGGTGTCTGAGAAACGGACTGGTCTGATTTCAGTCTGGCCTTCCCTGGCATTCCTCTTACAGCGACGACGTCCCACCTTTCTTCCCCTGGGTGGCTCCTCGGGGCAGGGCTGATTTCCATCATGGATTCCTCTGGCCGCACTAGTGCTGGAGCCGAGAGGTCTAAGGTCCGGGATGTGGGCAGCACCAGGGCAAATGTTGAAAGGGACATGGGGAGGACCTCCATGTGGGCGAGCGACTGGACACGCAACGACTCCATACATCCGTTCCGCGGCAGGGGAAGTTACCCCATACCCCGTGTAGTGGGTGCTGGAGAGAGCCCATCCTAGAGTGTTCCTATCACAGGGAAGCCCCTTACCTGCGGCGAGGGTGGTTCTAGGTAGGCCACTGAGCTGAGGTTGGAAGGAGGGAGGGACCACACCTTCCAGAATGGTGGCACAAAGTAGGCCTTCACGCTAGACGACACTATCGAGAATTGGTTTGCGGTGGCCATTGCCTGTGCCAGAAACTGGGAGAGTCGACCTAACTTGCATGCGGGGTGGTCGGGGAATCGATTCGGGTTGGGCATGTAACTGCCCCTGCTTAACTTGTGCGTGTGTTTGATCACAGGTGTTAGTAGTGGCTCGGGCCCCAGTAGCTGATGGCATTGATGCCCTAGGGAAAGAATCCTCTTCTGCTCGTGCCCGGTGCTGGCGTCAGGTCAAATGGGTTGGAGCCGGTGGTGCGGGCACAAGGGTTGCTTGCACCTCAGCCCGGGGAGTCGGGCGGCGGCATCGACGCGGCCTGGGGGGCCCTTACCATGAACCCTTGAAACTGGTCTACGATCAGGAAAACCCGGACATCCCCTAGCTCATCGGCATAGGGAAAGGAGTTGTCGTGGCGTTCTAGGGATAGACTCCCGAAACGGTTGAACGTCGGGGTGGCGAGCGGTGGATCCCTACACGGCCCTCGGGGGAGACGTTGGCGACGAGGCACACCTGCCTCGAGGTCCAAATGGGCCATGTCTCTGGTGGGGATGAAGCCTTCCTCCTCGTACTTATGCAAAAGTCCGTTGATCACCCACCGTTGGATAATCTATGACGGTGAGAGGGGGTGTGAGCACCCGGCAGTCGCGGAAGTCGGAGCAGTAGTGGAAAAGGAAAAACCATGCGGGGTGGCCACGCCGGTACTACCCCTGTCCCTACGCCGGTGGGAAGGTGGCGATCGAGCTCCATATGTAGAGGTCTGATTCCTGAAGGTAGGGAGATGAACCCATTAACACTAACAGGAAAATAAATTGACAACCAATAGCCCAACGCCATTCCATCTCCCATAGTTGGTAAGAAGGATCCACGCTGACAAAATCGTAGAATGGAGTGCTCAGCATCCTGACTACCCCGACCCCTAGCGGGTTTCACGTCCTAGTGCTGGGTACCCGGACATGGTGACATGCTAATCTTCTGACACCCCAAACACTAGCAACCTCCATATTTAGGAGAAGAGATTCACATCGGGTTCAACATTTTCTGTTTCCGACACTTTCTGCAGGGGAGCGCATGTGAATCCGTCACGCAGGGGAGGACGCGCGGCTTGTTGCCCTGTATTCCCGCTTTCCAAAGGTGGGCGGCATCCGTTCCTTGTTCAGTGACGTCCGCTCCTTGATCGAAACCGATATGATGGGATATCGGTTCGTCCTTCCATGGATTCCTCCTCGGAGCTCGTCACCTAGTCTGGGTCTCCATCATAGATTTAATACGTTCTCGTGAATCTCATTCCCGATGCCATATCTTCATGGAAACCAGTTAATTACACTACATCCATCAAGATGCTCCAAGGGGTCGAGTTAGGGTAGAAACCTTCGGTTTGGAGATTGGTCACACCGAGGTGTCATTGGCCTGTCTTGACGTTGGAGGATTGGCATGTCTGTCGTCTGTCCCTTATTAGAGGGCTTCTCGAGGGCGCGGAAGCCCGAGGCATCCCACATCCAATGCGGGGAATTGCTTGCCATAAACATGTATCTGAGGTTTTCCTCAACTTCCCATGTTTAACATGTGGTATGCAATGAGTTTAACATCCTACGGGGATGGATCAGACTGATCAGAACACTAAGAGTAGACCAGATAAAAGAACCCCCTGAATGGAACTCCGATGTTTGGGCCATCACGTGGGAGGCTTTCCATAGGCTCTGAAGTGGAATAATGTGGCATGATCCCACCAGGATGTGTTGTCCCAATTAAGAATCAGGATGGGTGATGAAGTGAAGAGAGGCTTGATCCTCATAGAGGCTTCCTACGTATCCCCATGGCAGGGAATCAAAGTCCACGTAGTTTGGGTATACAGTTTAATGTCATGCGGAATGGGTACATTTGGGGCTTATGCTCTGAGGCGGCCCAAGGTGGATATGGGGCTTACACTCTGAGGCGGCCCAAAATTATGGATATGGGGCTTATTCTCTAAGGTGGCCCATAATGATGGATATGGGGCTTACACTCTGAGGTGACCCATAATGATGGATATGGGGCTTATACACTGAGGTGGCTCATAGAGTTAGATATAGTGCTTACGCTCTAAGGCGGCCCATAATGATGGATATGGGGCTTATGCTCTGAGGCAGCCCATAGAGTTTTCAAACCGACGTGAAGGGGTCAGAATGACTGAGTGTTGGGATTGAACCTCATGGATGCTTCCTACGTACCATGCCTCAACATGGATCAAAGTCCACGTTGTTCTGGTGGTTCAGTTTAACGTCATGCTAGATGGGGGCATTCAATTTAACGTCATGTGGGATGGCATACAGTTTATCTTCATGAGGGGAGATATACAGTTTAACGTCATGCGGGATGAGGGCATCTGGGGATTACTCTCTGAGGTGGCCCATGGTGCTGGTGAACCGATGTGAAGGGTTTCAGAACGACCGGGTGGTGGGATTGAACCTCGTGGAGGCCTCTTACATACCATGCCATAGCATAGATCAATGTCCCCATAGTTCACTGGGATGGGGAATACACTCTTAGGTGGCTCATGGTGGTATGTCATGGTCGATGCTCACTCTAAGCCCACGTGAGTCATGCTCGGTGTGAGAAACAAAAGGCAGCCGGGACCATACGATCACGTCGCGAAAGGTGAATCCATGGGAAGTAGAGAGGGGCTTAAGTGTTGAGCAGCCCATGGTGTCGGGACTTACTCAAGGATGGAGGCCCGAAATGCGACTAGGCATAGAGGGATAGAAATTTGGTATCGAACAAAAGAGATTCCTCGTTCCCTATCGCGACCTCCACTGGCCTTGGTAGTGGGGAATTATGGAGGTGCATGGGTGCTACCTTACGCAAGAGAGGCTAGGAGCGTATGCTCTGAGGCAGCCCTTCCCCCTTGGACAAAATCCACTCCAAGAAGGAGGATATAATTACACGTGAGGAAGATTCGATTCCCGTGGAGATGAGTGGCGTAAAGAATGTCCGAGCCAGGGGGACCCTGCGTGTGAGGCACGGGGCCGGATCACAGTATAACATCATGTTTTGAGGATGAGGTGCTTGGCAGTTTGACGTCCTTCATCTCAGACGAGGTGGGTTCGCTCAACACCCCTAGGACTTACATAATCAGAACCCTCTACCCCTTGTGGGAGGGAAGGCATCGGCAAGGCCGTAGTGAAGGGGGGCTGTAGGGCGAAGCATCGAGGGGTCCACGTTAGTGTGGCTGTGAGAAGAAGCAATAGCCGTTAGCATGCCTATGCGAAGGAGCATGAGGCAAACCAATGCAATGAGAAACACCACCCTAGCGACATTGAGATTACATTGTATGAGCCTGGAAGGCCGTACGGGAAAACTTCGCATGGCATGCATGCCCGATATGGAGGACATCGGGCGCCTATGCAAGGAGGCACCCGGAGGGCGTCAAGGTGAGGGATCCTGAGGATTGCGTGCAAATAAATGGTTTGTGCACAAAAACCGCGATAACGGGTAATTGGGGCCAAGGAATTGTGCACAGCTTTGGAGAATTGCACACAAGGGAAGTGAATTGCGCGCAAGTGGAAAATGCAGAACCCTAAGGCAAGGCCGCACCCACCAAATGGACTGCGCGCAATTGGACCTTTTGCGTGCAATGGAAGGAATTGCGTGCAAGGGAGGAACCTCTGAGGTGTATGGAATTTTATTTAAGCCGGTGGGATTGCACGCAAAGGTGGATCCTGGGGTGAGGTTGCATGAAAGGAGTCAGTACCTGATGGCCATCTTGTGCGTGTGGAAGTCCTATTTTGCGCACAAGAGCTGGTTGAAATTCCGCAACCCCGAAATGGAAGGGGTATCCTTCTATTTATAGGCTCCCAGCATTGTGGAATCTAGGAGAAGCACAAAATGTTTCGCGCCAGAGACAGTGGTGCGAAAATGGACATTGCGCAGGGCGGAAGCGCAAAATTGCGCGTCGGAGAGTGTGGTGTGAAAACAGGCATCACGCGGGGCGGACGCATAAAATTGCGCACCAGAGACGGCGGTGCGAAAATGGGCATCACGTGGGGCAGGTGCGAAAAATTGGACACCGAAGCCTGGGACCTTTCATGAATCCCGAACTCCTTTTGTGCGGCCAACCTTTTTTCGCGCACATCCTCCTTTATTTCGTGAGGCACTTCTGGGCCCTCCGGACCGAGCCTCCGGGTTCGAATATGACTTCTCTTCATCACTTCAAAACTTCCTTTGGCAGTTACAGACTCTTTCAGCATCTACAAAGACATACCGAGATAAATTCTCGGTCTCGTTCTTGGGTAGATTCCATTGGGACCCCGAAGCATTACCCTCAATAGATTTTTGGAAGGTCTGAAGATTCAGGATCCACATTGGGTATTATTGCACCGCCAGACATACTGATCTCCCCAGCAGTAGGCGGGGACCCTGAAGGTCCCACATCTGTATCTCTTGAAGGGCGAGAACATGCTTAATGCACAAGGCCCTCCTGCACAATTTATATGTTAGAAAGGATACCATAATGACTTGAATGTGGTCCCTAAAGAAGGGGTTTGGAATCATTACCTCAAGGGGCTCAACGAACTCTTAATGATCTGAGACTTGATCCCTGGCTTCACCCTCCTCCAATGGGATCCCTCTCCTGACCTTTTCTCCCAAGGAGGATTCATTTGATTCTTCCAACAGAGGGAACCATTCCATTATATCAGCAGCCAAAAACTATGGGTGAGTGTTGCGATCAAGAAACACCATGACTCGATCCGTCATCGGACACAGGGTACCCTGAGAGTTCACAAAGTCCTCCAGCTCTGTTATGTATTGCTCCGCCTCCACCAGGGATACCGCAATGCTGGCCCTGATACGGCATATCCCTGACAAATTCATCATGAAACGGTTCAGATGTTTCCACATATCTAACAGGTCGAGGAATTTCCAGTTAACTTCCCAGATGTCCCTGGCCTCCGGGAAGACAACATTCTATTGAATATCCATGTGAAACAACCAATTCCCTAGAGCCTGAGTGGATATTCTATGGAACCCTCTAGTTGGACTCCCCTTAGGATAGCTTTTCTCTTATGGGACCACTGGGTCCATTGCCATTGATGCCACTCCCTCAAGTAGTGAGGGCCTCACCGCTACGACAACCCCACCACTCTGAGATGCCCATACCGCCTTCCGAACTCGTCCCCAAGGTTTGGGAGGCACACCATCATCAACTCTAATGGTTGGTTTCTTCAGCAATTCCTCCAGGTAGGACACCTCCCAACTCTGGGCATATTACTTCACTAACCCGACGATATCATTCGGTGGAGGTAGCTGGTTCCACATCTTCTCGTCTTCCCGTATAAACATGAGACACATCTTCCTCATCACACGTGGGTGTTCCTCATAGCACACCCCCAGATAGACCGGCAGGGTCAGTCACTGAATGCACTAGAATTGTCGAGAAAATCATTGTGGGGTTTAAGGCTTGTAGAGAGAATCATGATCCACCCTTGACACCAAAACTCCAAATCAAAAGGCGAGGATATAAGCATAGTGCTCCTCCGTTTCCCGACCATCATCACTATATACCCCTGTTGGAAATGGAAACAGATAGAAATTGAACTCCTCCACCTTCCACACTTGGTTCAGAACCGACAAAGCGGTCATCTTGGCTGGAAAGCTCCCGACAGTGTTCAAGATGGATGGGAAGAAGTTTGATTCCAGAGGGGAAATGGGGTTCGAGTATTCGTAAACCCCCATGATGTGTGCCGCTATCAACCCATACAGGATGTGGAATGGCCTGCATATTCTCTACGGACTCTTCCCCTATCTAATATTTCGCATCATCTTATACATCATGGCGAGAATCAGGATCCTGAGGTTGAACCGCCCTCGAGTCTCCAACATAGATGCCATAATAAATATGCATGGTCTCACTCCCTTTTTGGTGTCCCTCACTGGTAGGATCCAACCAAAGATGAGAGCCACGATAAAATATTCCAGCCTGATTATGAGTTGTTTTTCGGTGATGGCACTAAATCCCCACTTCTTCCTCTGTGTGTCATCGAAATGTCACCTGTATGAGTTCTCCTTACTCTGGGCCACCTTCAGGAAATTCCAAGGCCTCGGCAGAAACTATCTGTCCTCCGGGAAGTTCAGTAACTGTTTTAACCACTCCCTAAAATGGACGTCCCTCACCGCCTCAATGTCCTCTCCCAGCACATGCTCGATAAAAGCCATATCCAATGGCAGCATTTGCTTTGGGTCCTCCCACACACTCATAACATGGAGGAATTAATCATATATAGCCCCATGTATCAGGACCCATGGGATCTGGGGGACGTCCCGCAAGATGATGTCGACTACCCCATGGTGAGAGTGGAATGTATTGCTCCTCAATGACCAACTTCTCAACAACTCTGACATCAGCTGCTTCGGCTAGTAGATGTGAAACTAGGAGGCCCAAGCTGCCTCATAGATGCCAACTCTTCTCAGCTCTACCCCAAACTCCTCACACAAGGTTCCTACCATGTAGGCCTAGGCCCAATAATTTGTGATGTTGTCTCCCTAGTGCAAGTCCAACTCCTCCAACCACCCCTTCCCTAGGTTCCCCAGAGCTTCCTTCAATATTGTCTAATGCATGGGGGAGACATCTCTGGTTGTAACTCCTTCAAATAAACATTATTCAGGTGGTTTTATAAGCATTCAACAATGACAGGTGTGAAGTCCTCCTGGGCATGGCTATCTGCTGCCTTGAACCATCATCACTGGCATGACGTGGTCCAAAACATGTAAGCTAGTTTGTCCTAACTTTCTTTTGGGAAGAATTATTTATCCCTCCACCCGAAGCCATTCAAAGGAAACCTCTTTCATTACAGGTAGTTCCTCTGGCTCTCTAATAGATTCTCCACTAAATAACCATGGTCAGAGTGGATCTGAATTAGCTCTCCTAATCCCAAACTTTTTTCCATCTCATCCCTTCGAGTAGCATCTTCAAGGACCCCTTGAGCAGCTTCTTGAAAATCCATTCAGTGTTTTAGGTTAGAGGGATTTTTAGTTTCATTCATGAAGCTCATTCACGGAGCGTGTTTAAAATATCTGTTCACGGAGCCCGGCCATGGCATCTGAATGCAGAGTCAATAAGTGCATTGATGTGAAGTTAATGACTCAGTATGCACCTCAAATCTAAAAGCCTGATTCACGGAGTGCAATCACGTAGTACGTGGACCATCACGAATCAAGACCGCTAAAAGCCAAAATCACAAAAGAGAGAAATGAAAAAAGGGAAGTTATCCCCTATATTTATAGGTGAAAACACTCACAACTTTGCGGCGCATCTTGACCGCGGCTAGAATCATGGCATGCCCTGCCAACCTATCGCATTCCCGCTCGTCGATCCTCCTTTGTGAGCTAGCTTCGCGAATGACCGAGGAATTTTGGCGATTGACCCTTAGAATTTGACCCTTGATTTCTCATCAGCTCCAAGTCTGAGGGGGGCATTTTTTGGCACCAAAAATTTCGAAGGGAGAAGTATAATAAGTTATCCTTTGAGTCTTCCTTAGGAAGACCATTGTCAAAGAATCATGGCCCTGTGCCCGCCACAATGCAAGGAGGTGGGATGCTCTGCGAGCTGATTTGACATTCGCCAGCCCACTGCAAAGCAAGGAGGAAGGATGATCCATGAGCTAATTTGATGTTCACGAGCCTTCCACAAATCAAGGAGGCGGGATTATCCGCGAGCACCTTTGATGTTCGCCAGCCCGCTGTAGAGTGGAATCCATTTTCGTGCCAAGCGGGCTCTACTCTACGGTGCCTCTAGGCTATAAATACCGACCTCCCCCTAGGCCCAAAAAATGGATCATCTGACCTCTCACCTTCTCGACTCTAAAATCATGAATCACTTCCTGATCTGTGAACCATGATCTTCTTAAGGAACTTTTTCTCTGTAAAATGCCTCCCCTTTTGATGGTTTTAAACCTCTCTTTCGTGAGGGATGCATTTCACAAAACCCACAGGCCATTGCAGAGGAATGAGATCCTCACGGGGACTCAGGTCATCGTGTAGGGTTTATGATTTGTGAAGAACCCCCCATGAACACGCGACATAAATGTTAAGGTAGAGTCACTATGCATCATGAAGAACGTTGCTTCGCAGGACCATGATTTGCGAGGCTCCCATGTTTCGTAGGGCTTTGCTTCGCGAATGCACTTTCACATTGTGAAGCACCTCTTGTATGAATCTATTCCCAATGCCTAAGCTAGTCCACTTCACTTCACGAATCCCAGACATTCATGAAGCCCTTCCATTTCACTGATAACCAGAGCTCTACAAGACCTCTACTGATAAACCCCTTTTCTCTACAACTCCCTCTCTCGTGCAGCCTCCTATGTTCGCATAAAGTAACTTCAAAGTCCCTTGGGAGATGTTTCACATTGTGTTTCCTTTCCTCATGATTCATCACATAGGCACGCTAATTACTATTTATTCTTCACATAGCCATGCTAACGTGGACCCCCAATGGGATCACCTCATGACATCCCCCAACCACAACATTTCTAGTGCATTCCCCTCACCATGGTGCAGAGGGTACCAGTTATGTGAGTCCTAGGGGTGTGAAATAAGCCCACCTCGTCCGAGCTACAAGACGTTAAACTACCAATCACCATCATCCTTAGAATATGACATTAAACTGTGACTCCCCCTATGCATCCTACATGGGGAAAGGGAATCCACCCTGGTGTAAGCCCCTAACTTTTCTTTTTGTAGGAAGCATCCCTGCATCTCCTTTCTTTAGTGCCAAATCCCTCTCTTGTTGGGATTTGTTGCCACCAGGCCTCTATCTGGGAGTAAGTCCCAACCTATTTGGGTTGTGAACCATGCATATTACCCTGTTTCCCCTATGGGTAGTGATCACGTGTAATCCCCACTCAATTTCCCACAGACGCACCTTTTGCAATGTGATCATCAGGTCTTTTGGTGTCTCTTGTTTCTCACACCAAGCATGACTCACGTGGGCTTTGAACAAGAACTGACCATGAAATCCTATCTGGGAAGCCTAGAGTGCAAGCCACATACACCACCTGAACTACGAGGTCTTTGATCCTTACCAAGGAAAGGTATGTAGGAAGCCTCCATGAGGTTCAAGCCCACCACTCATTGGTCCCGACCATCTTCACATCAGTTCACCAACACCATGGGCTGCCACAGAGCATAACCCCCATATGACCCTATAACCTAAACTATGTGTTCTTTGATACTTTCCATGGCAAGGTACATAGGAAACCTCCCCGAGGTTCAAGCCTAACAACCATTGGACCCAACCATCTTTACTTCGGTGCACCAAACTCCGTCCAGAACTATGAGGTCTTTGATCCATGGAAATTTGAGGTATGTTGGATGCCTCCAAGAGGTTCAAGCCCAACAATCGGTCGCTCTGACCACCTTCACGTCGGCTCACCCCCACCCTACATGACATTAAACTATAGACCCCAATCAGCGGTAAGCCGTTGTTTCCGCAGTTAGTGGTAAGCCATTGCACACAAAACCCATCCTAAAATACGAGGTCTTTGATACTTTCCAAGGCAAGGTACGTAAGAAACCTTCCTAAGGATCAATCCCAACAACCATTGGTCCCAACCATCCCTCATGACGGTTCCCACACTGGAAATATGTGGTCTTTGATCCTTGCGAATGAAGGTACATAGGAAGCCTCCCTGAGGATCAATCCCAACAACCATTGGTCCCGACCATCTTGATGTCGGTGAACCAAACTCCATCTGGATCTACGAGGTATTTGATCTTTTCCAAGGCAAGGTACATAGGAAGCCTCCCTAAGGTTCAATCCCAACATCCATAGGTCTCGACCAACCTTCACGTCTGTTCCCACACCCTGAACTATGTGGTCATTGATCCTTTCCATGGAAAAGTATGTAGGAAGCCTCCCTGAGGTTCAAGCCCACCATCCACAGGTCGACCCGACCATCTTCACATCGGTTCCCACCACCTAAACTACGAGGACATGGATCCTTGTCAAGGAAAGGTATGTAGTAAGTCTCCACGAGGTTCAACACCCACAATATATCTAGGCCCCAGGTCCCCACTCACATTAGTTTGACCCCATCCAGCGGTATTCTGTTGTGATCTCAATCAACGGTAAGGCATTGTGACCCCATTCAGTGATAAGTCATTGACATACCTATCCAGCGGTAAGCCATTGTGACCTCAATCAGTGGTAATCCATTGACATTTTTACCCAGCGGTAAGCCGTTGCAACCCCATCTAGTAGTAAGCCATCAAAAACCCCAAATATGCGCTAAGATGTCGTTAGATGAACACCGTGGAATTTGATTCCCTTCCATGGGGATATGTAGGAAGCCTCTTTGAGGCTCAAGCCCAAAACCACCATCATCCTCAGAATGGTTCAATCCCATTCACCATCCACTTCATTCAACCTCTCCATCATCCATTCCATTTCTTATCTGGGCCACCACATCCCAGTGAAATCATGCCATAGCATTCCCCATTACCCTCAATAGTAACCGGGATGTCAACCACAAGTAGGCCATAACATCAGTGTTCCCTCCAGAGGTTGCACCCATCTGATCCACTCTAATCATTATTCTGATCAGTCCGATCCATCTTTGATAGATGTTAAACTTGTGGAATAACCTATATTAAACTTGGAAAGATGAGGAAAACCTCAGAAACATGCCTATGGAATATAATTCCTCGCCTTCGATGTGGGATGCCTCGGGCGTCCACACCCTATAGAATCCCAATAACAAGGGCAAGAAACCTAGACACCCTTGTGTCCCAGTGTCTAGGCACGACAGTGATGTCCAACATGACTACTCTTCTAACTGAAGATTTCTTCCCTGACCAGACCCCTTGGAATGTCCTGACAGAAGCAGTGTAATTAACTGGTGTCCATGAAGATATGGAACCAAGAAGAGTTTCATGAACAACATCTTAAATCTATAATGGAGAACCTGACTAGGTGATGAGTTCTGAGGAGGAATCCAAGAAGGAAGAACTGACATCCCATCATCCTATTTTGATCATGGAGAAAACATCCCTGAACATGGAGTGGATGCCGCTTGCTATTGGAAAGAAGGAATGCAGGGAAATAGACATCATTTATTCTATTATCATTCAATTCACAAAAAAAATGATAACGTCGTTTATGCTTATGCGTGGACTACCACCTCCATGAAGTGATGTGATAATTTTTTCTTCACCACATCACATGAATGATTTATTTAATTACATGTAAAAAATAATATGGTTTTTTTTATATATTTATCATTCTATAATGATAAAATAATACTTATCTTCTTTATGTAATGATCGTTGAAAAATGGAAACGTTACAAATGCCTACGTAAGACTTATTGTCTTCATGATTGAAACATAGTTAATTTTTCATAAGAGTATTTTAATGTTTGTTTTGAAAGTATAATTCATGTATAAAAATGAAAATTATTCCATTTTAATTATTTTTTATATGCTGGAATAATGGATTCTTTGACCATATTCAACCTACCTATGTCATTCTAGATATTTGAGTTGAATATTGTCTACCCGTCTAATGTAAACCTAATTGATTAAGTAATTGAATATTACATGGTAATGAATAAAATAAAAGGAATAATAAACTTTAAAAATCTTCTTAGTAATTTCAATAATTAACATAAGATTATTATTTAGGATGATAAATAACAAACATGGAGGTTCAAAATTTAGGAAAGGGACACTTTACTTTAAAACCTTATTTCAATATGATTTGATGATTTATTTTCTAAATATTTTTCTTCCATATAGATATTATTAAAATCATTACATGTATATATTTACATGGAAATTAATTAATTATATTGGAAATTCAATTTCACTTTTGAATTTCATTCAAATTATTTCATAAAGAATATTTTTACGGAATGTTTTTACTTTCTTTACAAAGGAAAAAAATATTGTTATATTTTTACATATATAGAGACAAATAAGTTTCCCAACACCGTGAACAATAATTTATATCTGTGTTATATTATAATAATTCATGTTTTTTCAAATAAAACAACATATCTTCTTTTTTTTTAGAATTTTCAAATAGATTTTTAAATAGAATAGATACTTAGAGAACTTGAAATGTTTTCTTATAGGTTAAAAGAATATATTATGAGTGTAATAATGAAAATTAAATATTTAATGTTTGATGATTATTTTATTTTTCATATGATATTCTTATAATTATGGCTTATTTACTTATAAAACTAGGATTAGTGTTTTATTTATAAACCAATGATGGGTGGGTCTATTATATCCATCCAATGGATTGGGTATGGAAGTTGACGATATTGGTAATTACATTTGTAAGAGTGATATGGAATTGATTTCCCACGTTAGCTAAATTATTTATCAGTGCATGATATGGGAGTTTATGGAAATATTATTATTTTACATGGTATGATAATGAGATTTTGTTTAAATGAATGTATTATCTAGTTCCTAACTATGAAATATAAATATTTTCAAAAAAATGTTTTCTGTGTTTTCATGATTGAAAAGAAATATTTTTGAGTTTTATTTTTTCATTTAGTATTTCTTATGATTTTTTTTAATATATTTCGGCAAAGAATGTTATTTTCTAGGAAATAATGTTTTTATTTTGAGCCCAATGTTTATTTTTAAAATGGATTTTTTATGTATAAATGGATTAATGTTTTCTGTCACTTTTTATGTCCCTTACTATGTATTTTATGATCATATAACATGTCTAAATTTTATTCATTGTTTTTTAATGATGAGTATTGAAAATTATGTGGTAAAGATGAAAATTGTGAATATGTGTCATGAAAAAAAAAATGTTATACCTTAAAAGTCTTTTTCAGTGAAAAAATGGGTACTAACTAGATGTTTAGACATTGTAATATATAGTATTGTTATGTAAGATTTATGAAATATTTTAGTAAAACTAAAAACCTAAATGATCTCATGGAATGAAATAAAATAAATTCTACTCTAAATACAAAAAATTATGTATATTTTAATGTTGGTTCATTATAAATAGCAATTAAATTTCACATAAATATCAATTTTCTATGTATCATGGTTGTTATTATTTCACAATCCCTATAAATTTCTATAAATTATTTTTTACATTGAAATTTGTTTTATTAACATTATAAATATTTATATTTCATAATCTTTACTCAATAGGTAAATTGTTTGATAAGACATATTTTTCATTAATTAAATTGAACATTAAATATATAATGAATTCAATGGACATAAAGGGATGGTTGGACATATAATTATATACCCCCTTTATTTATTGAAATATATCACGATAAAAATTAGTTGAAAAAATTAAATGGGTATTTGGTGTATGTCGACCCACAGTTTAAACTATCGTAGCACAATTCTTAATGTTAGAGATATCATGATGAATGAGATTGTAACATCCAACATTAAACATTTACATCATTTAGAAATCAATTATTACTATCCCTGAGATTACTTCATTGATATTATCGATCGATGTACTTTCTTATCAAGTTATGGATTAAATGATGTGTGTTTTCAGTTACTTACCTAAGAAAATGCATTAATCCTTCTTTAATAATAATAGATTTTATTGTACATAACCCACACAAAGAATCTAAGATCCCTATTATTTTTTCCCTCTCCCCATAATATAAATAATGAATCCGTGAATGAGTTCATGGATGTATAATAATTACAATCAATATGTTTTATATTTTATTTCCATCGTCAAAATGAAATAATGTGTGTATCAACATAATCAAGAATATTAAACCATTTTTTGTTCATTGGTATGCGATCACTTTTATCTTATGACAATATTATAAAGTTACCATTGACTCTATGCTAATAGACATGACATATTTATAGTTGGTATCATATAAAGTTTTATATAAGCATTGAGAACTAGAGTTTAAATAATCATATATATGATGATAATTATGATAACCACTTATAGTTTTTGAGAATTTTTTCAATTATGGGGATTTTATTTTATGGATAAATATTCTTGATGTTTATGAGCTAACATAGCATGTTCCATTATTTACTGATGGTTCCTAATCTAGTTAAGGGAATCAATAGCTAATGACAATGTAGGTATTTCCCTACTGTGAAAACCAATACATCTAGTGCGGAAACTGAGCTAATTATGGGAATATTATGGTATTTGTATTAGGTTATGACAACTAAATTCACCCATATTGAAAAACCTATTGTTACATAGCATGATTAAATGATTTTGGATCACATCATGTGATAGAATACTCCATCTTTTTGTAGGTTTTGGGAACAATGGAAGCATGAGATGGGCAGTTCCCAATATTGATTTTTTCCATGTTCAATGATCAATATGATATCTACATGATGATAAATGCCTTGTTCAATGGAATTGAATCAAAGAAGACAGAAAACATGAATCATGATTTAAGCATAAGGGGAGGATCATCACATATTATTTATTATTAATTTAATAAAGAAATAATTAACTTGATGAAATTCATTCTTCCTTGATTTATCTGCAAATATATATGCAATGAAATGTCATTGTGTTGTAGGAATCAAGTGATCATACCCTATAATGGTGATCCACAAATGTTCTATGAATCTCTAGACATCCCAGAAAAAAATTTCGGGTGTTATCACATCAGATCCTTGCACTTGCATTGTCCACCATTGATCACAATGAGAATTGCTTCCAAAGTGTTCTCTTTGATCTAGTGTATTAAGGTTTCTCTCAGTTATTGGGAGTGTTCTTGGAGAGAAGAGATCTCAAGGGCTTGAGAGAATTATCGAATTTCATCGTGCACAACCCAAACATATGAATTATTCTATTGAGAAATAATAATAACTGGGTTTATACGTCACTAGGATTGAAATACAATGATTTCATAAGTGCCCATAATTATTTATTTAATCATTTTATAACCCTGATGTCAAATAATAATAATAATATTATTTTTTCTCGAAAATCATTTAACTTGTGAGTTAAAATTAAGTATTATTTAGTAAAATAATATTCAATATTTATTATTTTATCACCAGGACATTTAAACATGGTCCTCTATTATTGAAAATTATTTATTAGGACATGAATATTTTCTATTTATTTATTAAATAAATATAATTGAATTAATCAAAAATAAATAAATAAATTTCATAATCACTAAATAAAATATAAATATATTTTAAATGTTCCAGTCACATTGAATTCTCTTAAATAATTGGTGACATAATATATGTGATCAAGAAAGCAAAAATAATTTTTAAACCATGTGTGGGAATAATATTTATTTTACTTTTTAAATAGTAAATAATAATATATTATTTATAATGAGATTCTAGATATACTTAGTGCGTAACCTTATATGCCTAAATCTTTGTGGAATTAGGTGAAATAGTCAAAATTCCACAGTTAGCATTTAGAAACACACCATTGAAACCATAGAGAAAGAAGCTAATTCTACAATTACATGTTACCACATTATGGAGTCTTAATGTGTAATATAATCGCTTTATTGAGATATCTTTAATAAAAAAGGTTTCATGACAATTCCATTATCCAATGTTCTTGATATCTCTTTATTTGATTTCCAAAAAAAAAGAAATTTCCTATCAAATACCATGAACATGGATTTATTTAGTCTATATCATTTCCATCAATGTGCCTGATATATCAACTATCATTAAATTATAAGGGAAAAATCCTTTCTCACATTACTCATTAATACTATTTTACTTCTGACGCACCCAGCATATCATACCTCACAATGAAGATATGTCATCACGGATTTTGTAAATACATAAAAGTAAGAGACTCATAGTATTAAATAATAATAATCTTAAAGTCTAAGGATCGATAAAAACATCCATAGATAGGAATATCCAATGACACATTGAAATGTGGTTTTCCAATTGGCAGGTGTTATTCACATAATATCCTAATAGATATAACCAATGGTGTACACCAAGAGAAGGTGACTCAATGACTAATGAGTACCTATGCATGATATCATGAATCATTTATGTATCCCAAATGATATCATCCATCTATAGAACATTTATTTCAGAATAGTGTTGTAGCACATCTTGGTTCTCATCATAGTAGGGAACTACTATCACCTTTTAGTGCACTGGACACTCTAAGAACATTATCACATAATATGTTACACAAAATAACTATTATGATGGTATAAAAAGTTTACTAATATTCAAAACCATGAAAAAAGTTATCATAAAGTACACAGAAGTTGGTTTTGGGGATCCAAGTCCAACATACTCCAACTTTTACTATAGCCAACTACTAACAACCTTCAGTCTACTAGCTATCACTTGATACTCATAATTTTGCTAAGATAATACTTTAGTCAATGGTTCTGTCACGTTCTATTACTTTATTACTCTACTTGCTAAAACATCTACCCTCTAATGAAAATCCCATAAGAGGAGATACTTCCGGAGTATATTATTTATCTGTTGGTGTGACCATGAATCATTTGTAAGATCCACCAATTCAATATTATAACAATAACATTTGGTGATACCATTAATTCTAGGTACAATATTAAGAAGTTAGGAAAAGTTCCAAGTATGAACAGATTCGTTGGATGCATCAAAAGCTGCTATATACTCGTAATCAACTGTAGAATCAACGATAACTATCTTTGTTGAACTCTTCCAGCTCACAACTCATCCGTTGAGACATAAAACATATCTTTATTGAAGCTTTAGATCATTTTGATCTTTTTTAAAACCAAAATCATTATAAACCCTAGTGAACAACTCCTCATCTCCTCCACATACTAGGAACATATCTTTAGTTCTTCTTAGATACATAAAGATAACATTTACAACAGTCTAATGTTGTTATCCTGGATCTACTTGATATCTTCCTAAAATTCTAAATACATAGTAAACATAAATTATAGTACATAACATGACATACATGACTGATCTTTTCTCTAGAACATATTTGATCTTACTCATTCTCCCTTTCTCATGTTGTGTCTGATGACACATTTTTATATAAAGATTTAAACCATGTGACACTAGAACCAATCCCCTCTTGGATAGTCCGATACTATATTTATTTATTATGTTGTAAATATATATAGTTTTACATAGTCCAATAAGTCTCTTGTATCATTTAAAAATTATCTTGATCCCTAAAATATACGGTGCTTCACCTAATTGCTTTATGGAGAAACACTTGTTTAACTAGTCCTTAACTAATTATATGAATAGTACATCATTTCCAATAAGTAATTCAACATCAACATATACTAATAGGATGAAGAATATATTTCAACTAAACTTCTTATAAACTCATGGCTCAAATTACTTCTTAATGAAACCATATTATTTTAATTGTTTATCAAATCAAATGTTCCATGACCTGGATGATTTCTTCAATCAATAAACAGATCTCTGGAACTTGTAAATAATATTGGTATAACCTGGACTACCAAACCCTTCATGTTATTTCATATTGAAATCTCCTTGGTGATTTCCATTAAGGAATTTAGTTTTTAAATAAATTTTCAAAGTCTTATAGTCATGGTAAGATACTATAGAAAGTAGAATTATGATGGATTTAAACATGGAAACTGATGAAAATGTTATATCCTAATCAATTCCTTGATTCTATTTAAAACCTTTATCACATAGCCTTTATTTATAGGTATTTACTTTAACTTCCATGTCTTTTTTCTATTGAATTCCCATTTTTATCCAATGTAATTTACATCAAATAGCACATTGACCCAATCCCAAAAATGGTGTTGAAACTTGGAATACATTTTAGAATTCATTGCTTATTGAAATCTTGAAGATTATGATTTCTCTACCTACTCATTATAGAATATAGGTTCATCATTTTCAATCAATAATAAGCCAATGTCTTCGGTGACTGGAAAAAAATATCTATCTGGTTCTCTGACCTCTCTTTTAGTCAAAAACAATACTTGTGTTAGAGATACAACTTCTTTCATGGGGACCTACGGAACTTCTTCCTTCTCCATCTCATGAGTATATTGAGAATATACATCATTATATTCAATCTTTCCCCATAACCCCATACATGTGTATGCAACAAAATAGGTTTATTTCTATTCCATTACTCTAAGGTAGTTTCATTTATCTCTTTAGTTTCAAATTGGTTCAATGTGTATGTCGCATTTTATAATGCATATCCTGAGAATTATAATGTAAGACCTTTGGGACTCATCATCTTCCTGACCATGTCTAATAAGGTATGGTTCCTCCTTTCACTAACACCATTCAAATACGGTGTACATCGTGAAGTGATTTGAGATAGAATTCCATAACCCCATAGAATGTAGATGAACTCTTGGTTAAGATATTCACCACCTCGATCTGTTAGAATATTCTTTATCTTCTTACCAAGTTGATTATTTACATCATTCTTAAATTCCTTGAATTTCTAAAAGGACTTAGACTTATACCTCATCATGTAGACATAGTCATGTCTACTAAATTCATCAATATAAGTTATGAAGAAATAATATCCACCTCTATATTCTAAGAGAAATTTTCCACACACATCAGTGTGTACTAATCCTATAAGATTTATGACACATTCAACCTATCCACTAAATGGTGTTTTGGTCATTTTTTGTGATGCTTATTGATACCATTGGTATATAATTTGGATATAGAGGATCTAGAGGATCCATGTTTCTTATATCAATTCCACAGGGGATTCGTCCAGTCTTTTTTTTTTGTTTCTTTTTTAGTACGAATTTTGGTTTTTTGTATATAATTTTTGGTTTGATTAATGTGTTGGGTTGTGTTTTGAGTTGTATTTCAAACTCATGTATCATATAGATTATTGGATGTTTATATTTAATGTTTTCTAAGTGTAGTATATTTAAAAATGTAAATTCCCCCCCAATTTCCTTGAATCCATTGACATTTATTTTTGTCCTTTGGGATCTTAGTGATGTCACCCAAGGATAGTGACACCGCCACATCTTCCCAAGGAAATGGGTGAGGGTAAGGATGTTAAAAATGGTATCAAATTTTTCAGTGCTTGAGTGGGAAATAGTATCAGAGTATCTTTTGGTTGGTAAAAAGGAGATCAGATCATTGGAACTTGAAATTAATTGCATATAAATATTTATCTATTATTTATATGGTGAACTTCAAGTTAGCTGGATTTTTGGGTTGATATGTGTTGTAAGACACTTCTAGGTACTTACACCTCATATTCGTGGTTTAAATAATGGGAGTTTCTCGACATGAAATGATAGAAGGACAGAATAATATGATTTAATTATTTATTATGACTTTAATTGTTTATGAATGTGTTGAAATGTTTCTTTTGAAAATAGTTAGATGGGTTTATTTTGAAAATAATGGATGTAACAGCCTGAGATTTTATGAAAAATATTCTTTTTAAATTTTATTGATGTCTTGTGTTGTACTCTACACCAAAAGGAGCTTGCACAGCACGCATCTTTGACTTGCCTTGCATTACACGCAATCACAACCTTCCTCGATAGCGTGTGTAGTACGCAATACTGAGTTTCACGAAACAACGATATGCTATTAAAATATTATTAAAACTAGCCATTATGAATAATAATTACAACTTTTTAAATTTTATATATTTTAGCTCTCAAAATGGACTTCATTTTTGGATTCAGAGTATCGAATTTAGCCTAAGGTGAAATTTTGGTACTTTTCGGATAACTTTCATATTCTGATGAATAGTGAAAATTACTAAATTTTAGTTAAAAACAAATTTTTTAATCGAAATAATTAATAGTGATAAATTATTAATTTGAGGGGTTTTAAAGTATATTTAGAATATATTTTTACTATTTAATACAATGTTTGTCATTGGATGTAATTTTACATTTAAACTAGTTATAAACAAGTGTCAATCTTTTGATAGTTATTATCTCTTAAAAACACACTATTTGTTGTGACAGCGGAAATTAATTATAAAATTAATTAATGCAACTTATATGTTTGGAATTTTGTAAAATAGAAAACATTTTTTAATTCGGAATATCAATTATAGCTTAGGGTGAAATTTTGGCATTTTTCTGAAAAACTTCAATTTTTGATGAATAGTGAAACCACTAAGTGGTAGGTTAAAAACTAAATTTTGCATAAAACTTAATTTTACCGCTTCTGTGAATGGAATTTCAAAAATCTGACAGACACGGTTGATATCAGTAAGTAAAATGTGGTTCAATGAGATAAAAATAATTTTTTTGGTGAATAGTAACTTTTTACTTTTTTTACCGCGGTTAATAGTAAATAGGGTAACTAAGGGTAAAAGTGATATTAATATTACCCTAACACATTTCCTAATCCTATTGTACAAGTGTATCTCGACCAAAAACAACCTTAAGTGTAAGATATTATCATTTAGGCCCACTTGGATTAGATTAGGACATTTATTATTATTTAATTCAAAGAAGAGTTAAAAGAGTTAAAATCAAAGTTTATTTACTAAAACATTTGTAATATAGGGTTATACATAAGATAAATTCGATTGTAAATATTCATTAGAAATATAAAAAGATTTCGTATATAATGGTATTTTATTTTTAATTTTTAGACATTAAATAATTTAATTTATTTATGACACAATGATGATGCAGTAATTATCTTATTAATGAAATATTGACATAATTGATGTTATAAACACCAAAATAAATGTAATTTGAGACTTTTTATGAATTCCACTAATTTTCTAGGTTACTATGATATACTAGTGTTGATTTAATCGACTTGGTTCGAACATATAATTCTGTTATGACTTTCACAAAAATCATATATCAAATAGTGTCAAAATTGACACAAAATAGTTTTTAAATCAAATATTATATTACTAATTGTTATTTTATTCCTAAAAATCTAAGGTTCGGCCAAATGACTTAGATAAGGATATATATATTAATAATAAACAATTTGGGGTTCGTTTGGCATGTTATAGTAAGTGTATTAACCATATAGTGTAAGAAAACAAAAAGACACGGTAAAAGTTAAATTATTTAACTTAGAGTTAAATCTAATTGATAAGGTTAAAATAATACCCTAAACTTGTCTAAATCCTATTGGATGATAGGATTTATACCCATCCCCACTTTAGCTTCGAAATAAGACCCTTTGGAACCATTATAAACCAATTTTGACTTTAATATAAAATAATATTTTGAGATATTCCTAAGGTGCCCCTCTCCTCCCTTATAAAAGGGCACCTCCTCCCCCTCCTCCTCACACCAAATTGAGAACTCAAGCTCGGACAACCCCTGCCAAAATCCCTTCTCCACTTCCCTAGTATCATCATAGAGGTCCTGGTCTTCTTCAAAGACCATCCTTAGTTCTTTAAGTGGAGGCTAAGAAAAGGCGCGTCAAAAAGAGGAGGTTCGGACACTCACAAATCAAGTCGGACCTAAGGTAAGGAAAATATCACAATCTCATTTTTATCCGAGATTGTTTATTCGTAAGTATTTACTAGGGTGTATTTTATCATCCAAATCCATGTTTCATCAATATGTAATATTATTTCCATCCACCTACAATTGTTTAAATCCATTTTTACCGTTCGGTGAGTTTTTAGTAATATGTATGAAAAGAATCTTTTGTCGTTTTTCGTACGAGGTACTTTTTGACTTTTCTGACAAAAGTACGAAGAATGTTTTTTTTAACTTATACGGCATGAATGGATTTCTAAAAAATTATTTCCAAGAAGCTTCCTTTACAAGTATTCAAGTTTATTTTGTTTTATTTTAAAATTGTATGACATGTTAAGAAAGGAAAAGTGTTTTTGAAGTAGAAAGGATATTTTCCTCAAGAATGAAGTTCAAGTATTTTATCAAAATTATTTTCCATCTAAGAAAATAAAAGGGTTCTGTTTTATCCCTATTATTACATGGATTTGATTATGTTGTGATGGAAACATTTTTATGAATTCCTTTATGTTATATGAATTGTTTTATGATGTCATGTTGTTTAAGAATCCCATTTTTATTACATGGGTTATGCGATGATGTATGATTTATGATTATGTGGCACACATAAGAAAGGATTCATTATAAGATGGGTGGGACCTATATCTCCCTCCAATGCATTGGTTAATGATTTTATATCTCATGAGATAGACACGGCTGGAATGGTAGGTTATACCGGTTCAGTGAAACAGGACTGAAATGAGGGTTACTCGATTCAGAAAGGGACTTTGTCCACTAAGATAGTCTTGGCAATGAGTCTTGACTAATAAGAAATGATTCTCTATGATTATGTGTGAATTCCACAAAGTTTCATGTTTTAAGTTATGATTATTGTGATTACATTTCACTACCATGATTTATCCCATGTTATGAAATTATGCTCTCTTTTGCAGGTTATGATTTCCATAATGTTATGTTCTTATGAATACGATGTGATTGATATTTCTTTTGTTTACCCTTTGAGCATTTGAGCTCACCCTTTTATGTTTTCTTTTCCCCAGGATATAAAGAAAGGTTTTAGGTAAAAAAAAAAGGAAGATCTATATGGGAGATGTTGAAGATATTTCACCACGATTAGAAGATTTTATTCCGAGTTTCCAAAGACACTAAACTATTACGATCCTTGTGTGTGTGTTTTTGTTATGTACTAAGTATTCCGCAAAAGTAATGTAATGTCCATGTACGTCAGGATACGGGTCTCTACAATTGGTATCAGAGGAAAGGTTTAGTCATCCTTTGGAAACTAGGATGCGAGAACTTTAGTGAGATCCCTAGAGATATTTCGAAGGTATGTCTAGGGATGTCCCTAAGGTTAAGTATACGTATAGGTTATAGTACTAGAATTACGCTAAAGATCATAGAATTAAACCTAAGATGTTAGATATTGAAGGTACTCCCCCTTTATTATGTTGTTTTCCCTAGCATGATTTTTTCCTCTCACACTATTATTTTTGGGTTTTAGACAATGGATGGAACCCAAAGGAACCGTGTTGATCAATGCAATGGAAAATGCAATGATTGTCCTCCTGAACAAACAAATGTTATGGGAAATGGAGTGCAAAATCTTATTTCTATACTTACACAAGCTATGAATCATTCTGGACTTCCAAATGAGCAGATAAGGGAACAATATTCTATTGAGTCCTTCATGAGGCAACGTCCACCTTCTTTCAGTGGGTCTTCTGATCCACTTGTGGCTGAACAATGGATCAGTACTACGGAAAAGATATTTTCAGTTATTCAATGTTCTGAGCATGATAAAGTCATCTTAGTAGTATATCGTTTGGAAGGTAAAGCTGATCAATAGTGGAATCTTATCAAGAATACGAGGCCAAGAGATGAAATTGAGTCCATAGAATGGGACGAGTTCAAGAACTTGTTTTTCAGTAAGTACTTCCCTCGTATTCTTCGAACAAAGATGGAGAAGGAGTTTCTTGAACTAAAGCAAAAGGATGATGAATCTGTTGGTATATACGAAGCGAATTTTACAAGACTTGCAAGGTATGCATCTGGCATTATCATCCAACCTGAAAGTAAAGTTGATCGATTTTTCAGTGGTTTAAAACAAAGTCTTCGAAGGGCATTAGCTATAAGAGACTTCAATAGCTATGAAGAAATTGTGCGTTGTTCTATCAAGGTAGAAATGGAAGTTGGTGTTACATATCCATCTCATGGTTTTGACAAGAAACGAAAGATAGAGTTCAAGGAGAAATCTCAGAATAATGGTGAAAAGAAGATGAATGTTTCCTTATGCACAAAGTGTGGAAAGAAGCATGGTGGAGATTGTCTTAAAGGGATTGGAAAATGTTTTAAGTGTGGAAAAGAAGGTCATCGAGCAGCTGAGTGTCGAAGTAATGGAAAAAGGGTTTCTAATGATGTGAATAAAGAAAACACTACAGAGAACGCACCACCAACACTTCAATGCTTCAAGTGCAAGGAAATGGGGCATTATGCTAATAAATGCCCTAATCCAAGGGTTAGTGATGATCGACATGAGAAACCGCTTAAGGCAAAGGACAAAGGGAAGTCACATGCGATCACTATTGGCAATGTTGAATATGACAACGATGTGGTGGAATGATTAAGTGTTTATGTAATGGGATTCCAAAATAATGTTGTATCATTGACTATTGCAATATTTATTGATGTGGTATTCAAAGTGATTGAGATATTTGTTTTTGGAAATAAGATTATATGCGCATAATGAAGGGAAAACGAGAAAATGAAATGTTTAATAGTATTCATGAGCTCATGATTTATATAAGGACTAAGTGATATCATGGTTTGAGTATATAGAATTTTGAGGATTTTGGTATGTGGAAAGTGTTAACTTTAAACTGCATTCATGTTTTCACTAAGGTATTCAAGAGAATACATGATTAAGGACTTTGAATGTTTGGAATGTGACCAACAAAACATATCTTATGATATATGGGGATCAACGATGGTATTAAATCTCTGGTAATCATTTTCACTATGTTATGAGAGTGGACTGCAGTATTATGGATAAGCCTAAAGATTGAAATGGATTATGTTGGACATAAGTGAGTATTGTTTAAGGATATAAGTTTTTTTTCGATATTATTGATGGGATGTTATAGTAATGTAGTTTTAGAAAAAGGACAACCTGCAGGACGGGCGACAGCCCATCGCTTCGGACAAGGCTGTGGGAATCGAACCCACAACCGAAGTGCGACTGGCCTTTATCGCCTACCACTGGCCTACAAGAAGTCCCTGTTTAGTAGAAACTAGTTTTATTATATTAAGCAGTATGATATATGAAGTATAATTCCATTTTAGGAACCATATGTGATTAATCTCACTATTGATCGACATATGTATATAATTTTTTCTAACCTTTTGTTTGAGACAGATGGAATGACCCATCATTCTATCACATGATCTGCTAACACTTCACGAATAACAAATTCAACTTCATTTATTTAAGAGATTAAGTGGAAATTGTTCAAGGCATGAACAACAGTTAGATTGTACCAAAATAAAGAATGTATTTATTCTAATTCAAATTTTCAACTTTAGGGAAATGATCTTGAAAACCAAAAATGTTGTCCTAGTGATCTTATACCTGATGAATCAGATGGTATCTTAGATCGTCACAAATTTATGGATTTGTGATTTCTGGATTTTCCATAGCCATGTTCTCTACCACTCTCCATCAGAACATGATGGTTATATTTTTCTTCCATATCCATATTTTCACCTATGTGGAAACCCAGTGATTAGTTTATTTGGGTAACCGTTACGTTTCATACTTTTGTTTTTAAAGATTGGTTTTGATATTCCTTTTTATGATGTGGGTTTCTATTAAATAAACTTTCGAATAGTAAACCATTTATAACCCCGACGAATTTCGAGGGCGAAATTCATTTTAAGGGGGGTAGAATGTAATAACCTGAGATTTTATGAAAAATATTCTTTTTAACTTTTATTAATGTCTTGTGTTGTACACTACACCAAAAGGAGCTTGCACAACACGCATCTTTGACTTTCCTTGCATTACACGCAATCACAACCTTCCTCGATAGCGTGTGTAGTACGCAATACTGAGTTTCACGAAACAACGATATGCTATTAAAATATTATTAAAACTAGCCGTTATGAATAATAATAACAACTTTTTAAATTTTATAAATTTTAGCTCTCAAAATGGACTTCATTTTTGGATTCAGAGTATAAAATTTAGCCTAAGGTGAAATTTTGGTACTTTTCGGATAACTTTCATATTCTGATGAATAGTGAAAATTACTAAATTTTAATTAAAAACAACTTTTTTAATCGAAATAATTAATAGTGATAAATTATTAATTTGAGTGGTTTTAAAGTATATTTAGAATATATTTTTACTATTTAATACAATGTTTTTCATTGGATTTAATTTCACATTTAAACCAGTTATAAACAAGTGTCAATCTTTTGATAGTTATTATCTCTTAAAAACACACTATTTGTTGTGACAGCGGAAATTAATTATAAAATTAATTAATGCAACATATATGTTGGAAATTTTGTAAAATAGAAAACATTTTTGAATTAGGAATATCATTATAGATTAGGGTGAAATTTTGGCATTTTTCTAAAAAACTTCAATTTTTGATGAATAGTGAAACCACTAAGTGGTAGGTTAAAAACTAAATTTTGCATAAAACTTAATTTTACCGCTTCTGTGAATGGAATTTCAAAAATCCGATAGACACGGTTGATATCAGTAAGTAAAATGTGGTTCAATGAGATAAAAATAATTTTTTGGTGAATAGTAACTTTTTACTTTTTTTACCGCGGTTAATAGTAAATAGGTTAACTAAGGGTAAAAGTGATATTAATATTACCATAACACATGTCCTAATCCTATTGGACAAGTGTATCTCGACCAAAAACAACCTTAAGTGTAAGATATTATCATTTAGGCCCACTTGGATTAGATTAGGACATTTATTATTATTTAATTCAAAGAAGAGTTAAAAGAGTTAAAATCAAAGTTTATTTACTAAAACATTTTTAATATAGGGTTATACATAAGATAAATTCGATTGTAAATATTCATTAGAAAGATAAAAAGATTTCGTATATAATGGTAATTTATTTGTAATTTTTAGACATTAAATAATTTAATTTATTTATGACACAATGATGATGCAGTAATTATCTTATTAATGAAATATTGACATAATTGATGTTATAAACACCAAAATAAATGTAATTTGAGACTTTTTATGAATTCCACTAATTTTATAGGTTACTGTGATATATTAGTGTTGATTTAATCAACTTGGTTCGAACATATAATTCTGTTATGACTTTCACAAAAATCATATATCAAATAGTGTCAAAATTGACACAAAATAGTTTTTAAATCAAATATTATATTACTAATTGTTATTTTATTCTTAAAAATCTAAGGTTCGGCCAAATGACTTAGATAAGGATATATATATTAATAATAAACAATTTGGGGTTCGTTTGGCATGTTATAGTAAGTGTATTAACCATATATTGTAAGAAAACAAAAAGACACGGTAAAAGTTAAATTATTTAACTTAGAGTTAAATCTAATTGATAAGGTTAAAATAATACCCTAAACTTGTCTAAATCCTATTGGATGATAGGATTTAGACCCATCCCCACTTTAGCTTCGAAATAAGACCCTTTGGAACCATTATAAACCGATTTTGACTTTAATATAAAATAATATTTTGAGATATTCCTAAGGTGCCCCTCTCCTCCCTTATAAAAGGGAACCTCCTCCCCCTCCTCCTCACACAAAATTGAGAACTCAAGCTCAGCCAACCCCTGCCAAAATCCCTTCTCCACTTCCCTAGTATCATCATAGAGGTCCTGGTATTCTTCAAAGACCATCCTTAGTTCTTTAAGTGGAGGCTAAGAAAAGGCGCGTCAAAAAGAGGAGGTTCGGACACTCACAAATCAAGTCGGACCTAAGGTAAGGAAAATATCACAATCTCATTTTTATCCAAGATTGTTTATTCGTAAGTATTTACTGGGGTGTATTTTATCATCCACATCCATGTTTCATCATTATGTAATATTATTTCCATCCACCTACAATTGTTTAAATCCATTTTTACCCTTCGGTGAGTTTTTAGTAATATGTATGAAAGGAATATTTTGTCGTTTTTCGTACGAGGTACTTTTTGACTTTTCCGACAAAAGTACGAAGAATGTTTTTTTAACTTATACGACATGAATTGATTTCTAAAAAATTATTTCCAAGAAGCTTCCTTTACAAGTATTCAAGTTTATTTTCTTTTATTTTAAAATTGTATGACATGTTAAGAAAGGAAAAGTGTTTTTGAAGTACAAAGGATATTTTCCTCAAGAATGAAGTTCAAGTATTTTATCAAAATTATTTTCCATCTAAGAAAATAAAAGGGTTCTGTTTTATCCCTATTATTACATGGATTTGATTATGTTGTGATGGAAACATTTTTATGAATTCCTTTATGTTATATGAATGGTTTTGTGATGTCTTGTTGTTTAAGAATCCCATATTTATTACATGGGTTATGCGATGATGTATGATTTATGATTATGTGGCACACATAAGAAAGGATTCATTATAAGATGGGTGGGACCTATATCTCCCTCCAATGCATTGGGTAATGATTTTATATCTCATGAGATAGACATGGCTGGAATGGTAGGTTATACCAGTTCAGTGAAACAGGACTGAAACGAGGGTTACTCGATTCAGAAAGGGACTTTTTCCACTAAGATAGTCTTGGAAATGAGTCTTGACTAACAAGAAATGATTCTCTATGATTATGTGTGAATGCCACAAAGTTTCATGTTTTATGTTATGATTATTGTGATTACATTTCACTACCATGATTTATCCCATGTTATGAAATTATGCTCTCTTTTGCAGGTTATGATTTCCAAAATGTTATGTTCTTATGAATACGATGTGATTGATATTTCTTTTGTTTACCCTTACTGAGCATTTGAGCTCACCATTTTATGTTTTCTTTTCCCCAGGATATAAAGAAAGGTTTTAGGTAAAAAAAAAGGAAGATCTTTATGGGAGATGTTGAAGATCTTTCACCACGATTAGAAGATTTTATTCAGAGTTTCCAAAGACACTAAACTATTACGATCCTTGTGTGTGTGTTTTTGTTATGTACTAAGTATTCCGAAAAAGTAATGTAATGTCCATGTACGTCAGGCTACGGGTCTCTACAATGGATCCATTATATAAAAAAATGATTAAAAAGATAAAAATGGTTGGATTTTGTAAATGAATTATTCTTATATGTGTTTACGTGGTAAATTGAAATTGTTAAGGCTTTAGTTTATAATGGGTTATGACTAAATAGAGTTTGTTCCATGTATAGTTAATAGAAGCAGGTAGACATTATAGGAATTGATCAGGAGAGGCTTCTGAAAAGTGGTCCCACCTAAGCTACAGGTGAATCAATAATGGGTCCTAGGAACTATGCATGATTTTCAGGCAGTGGATATGGGCCATCATAATGATGAGCCTCAATTAGTGGACCACTCAGTTCAATTCCAAAATTAGAGTCCACCCACCATTAAAGGGGATTCTGAATCAAAAAAATTAAAAGTCCAGTTGAATAGAATGCAACCAATTTTCATTTTATTTGGGACCATGGTAGAGTTTATTTTATAGTTAGAAACATATTTGTTGGATGAACTCGTATGCTAATGGAGGGATTTAGTTTCCTAGGCTAGTGTTGACCAATTCATGACATGTTAGGAATTTGAGGAATTTTTTAAAAGAAATTTTGTCCTAAAAAATTTGAGCTTTCTCTAATAATAGATTTCATTATCCTGAAGCAGGAAAATATCTAGGTGATAGAGTATGTAGAAAAATTTATAAATTTACTCCACTTTTCCCCATAAGACATTTCAAGTGAATCCATGAAGGTAGAAATTTTTGAATTGGGTTTATGATACGAAATTATATCAAATATTTGCATTCATTTTATTATGGACTATACCAAAATTGCCAATAGATTGATGGTGACTGAATGAGATATGTTTAGAAATAAAGGTCGAGGAAGCTTGTTTATTCCTATGGGAACATCTGATAACTCCAATGTTGTGAATAAGAGGAGGAGGGAAACCTACATACAAAGTGGCGAGTCACCACAAAATTAGATGATGGTATTAGTAAACATGGCTCTTTGACCATAAATTATGTTGGGATATTTTCAATGTGGATCTTTTGAGCATATATAGTTGGATTAAAGAAAAGCACATAGATATTGTCAAAATGTTTTTATGATTGGAAATGTTTAGAACTATTTTCACAATGATCCATGTTCTAGTGTAAGAGACACATCTACCGGGTCACATACATCATATTCTTCGATCAGATGAGCTCTAATAATAACTCTCATCATTAGAAATGAGTGATCCATGGTGATTCTCGGAACAACATGAAACCTAAACATATATAATCTAAATAGGGAAATAAATATCAAAGCACAAAAAGAATGAAATTGTATAGAGTTTATCAGGTAACCTTGGACAATCAATTGGATCCTTAGATAATGAGAGGTAAGATTTTTTTGAATGATACCTGAATGAAATAATTTTTGATACAATAAAATCCAATTAATTTATTTCTTATTATATTACTAATAATATGGGTTTTTATGTGTAGATGATTTCTTCTATTTTGAAACCTCAAACATATCTTGGAAAAAGAGAGTGTCAAATCTTTATGTGTAAATGTTCCTCCATAAATATATATATGAATGAGTTTCTTTTGAATTTCAATGTTCTTGATATGGATTTATAGGAATTATTATTTTTGGTTTTAATTAGTTGACATCGATCATAGACTACATCAACTATTAGACATGAAAGGTAATTTTCAGATCTGTGGATGGAACTGAGCATCTCTTTAGAGGTGATTATGATGTAAAGTCTTGTATAGAAAAACTTTTGGAACATGTGGTTAGAAATATATATTATAAGTTAGTAGAACTTGCCAGTTAATGTATATATGATATTAGAAATTGAGGTTTTCCTAACATCATTGACCAATTCCTAAAAAATATTCACAGATATTTTTCAAGGTTTCCCCCAAAAAGATAAGTATAGTTTAAGATTAATCTTCTACTAGTGATTGTACTATTTCAATTCAATATTATTGGATGAAACTAATCGAATTTAGGGAGTATAAATTTTAGTTGTATGAATTTTAAAGTAATGTGTTCATACAACTGGGCACATATTTATGGGAATAAATGATTCATTTTGTGAAAAAAGAATACAGAACTCTTAGGATTGTTTTGTATTATCATATTAATAACAATGTTATGGTAAAGAATTAATATCCTCTTCTTAGAATCAATGACCCCTTTGGTCAATTGAGGGGAAGCTGATGCTTCCCAAAAACTTACATATGTTTGGGATATCACTAACTGTGAGTTCAGAAGGAATATATTTCAAAGATAAATTTTAAAATAAGATATGGATGTTATGAATTCATTATGATACCTTTTGGACTTATGAATGCACCATCCATATTTATGGAATTCATGCATTATATTTTGAAGAGTTATTTTTCTATAAGGAAATGTTTTTTGAATATATTGTAATGTATTCTAGGAAGACAATGGATCAGGAGATACAAATGGATATAGTGTTGGGCATTTTATAGGTGCATCTCCTTTAGGATAAGTTATCAATTTTTGATTTATTGATACAAGGGGTGAATTTACTCATCCATTTCATTTATGAAAAATGAGTTCATTTAGATATTTAAAATATTTATCATGTTATATATTAAAAACCACCATAAAATGTATTTGACATATGTAGTTTCCTTATATTAGTTGGATACTATAGATCTTTTGTACATTATTTTTCTCACATCACCTAACCGATAAATGATTTGATGATGAATGAAATTACATTCCAATTTAATGTTGAATTCCATAATTCCTTTAGGGAATATAGTATTAGAATCACATCAGCACATATACTCATGTTTCTAGAGTTTATAAAGGGATATGTAGTCTATTGTGATGCCTCGAGATGTGGGTTGAGATGTGTTCCCACACAAGGATATCATGTTGTTGCTTATAACTCAAAATAAATTTGGATTCATGAGAATAGCTACCCAAAACACAATTTGGAAATTTTTTATATATTATTCATTGAAGGCATATCATCATTAATATTTTGGTGTGAACATTATGGTTTTTATGGATCATAAGAGTTTGAAACATATTTTCCCTCAAATGAATTTAAATCTAAGAAAATTAATATGGTTGGAATATCATTAGATGTTAAACTTTGATTTTATGTATATAATAGGAAGGAGGAACTATAAGGTTGATAAATTATGTAGAAAATCGTATTAATTTTTTTCTAAATAGGTTTGAAATCAATGGAATCTTATTTCATTCATAGAAAATATGCATTTTGATTATTCAGAACAATTTGTTGTTGTAGTTTTCATTATAGATTATATTATTCCTGAGTTTTATTTAGTGTGTTAGAAATTCACAAGAAAATAATGTTGAATAAGTTACCATGAGGTCAAACTCAATGGTGGGGATACCATTGTGGAATTAATTCTCTATGGGAGTTCAATTTTTATGTTTAAAAATTAGATGGTTGTTCCTTCTGTTTATCGGGAATGGATTCTTAGGGTCTATCTCCATTAATGAATTTTTTTTCATAATATAATAATGAAAATGTTAAAATCATTTAAATCATAGTTTTAGTGGTTTGTAATGAAAAAAATGTAAAGTATAATATGTCTCAATATGAATCACTTGTAAACAGTTCAAGGAATAACATAAATGGAAGATCGGTTTTTCTTAGTATTTACCAATTCCATTTTCTAAATGGGAGTAGATAACCATGGACTTCATAAAAATTCTTCCAAGAATGGTTAGGAAAAACAATTTCATATGGGTGATTGTGGATCAACTCACAAAGTCATCTCCCATAATCCATATTCATGATACCAATATGATGGAACACTTTATCGAAATCTAAATTCATTCAATTTTAAAGTTGTATGGAATTTTATTCTCGATTTTGTCTGAATGAGACCCTGTGTTTACATATCATTATAGGAAATCCTTACCACAATCCCTTGGAACCTAGTTGACTACAATAATAGATTATCATCCTCAAAGTGATGCAAAATCTAAAAGGACAATACAAATGTTGGAGGACATGATTAGTTCTCATGTGATCAATTTTGGGGGCTCATGGGATGATGGTGAACCATTAATAGAGTTTTAGTATAATAATATTTATCAAAACTCAATTTATATAAATCTTTTTCAATCATTGTATGGTCACCCTTGTCATTCTATACATTATTTTGTAGAAACATACAAGGCATAATTAATCGGGCTAAGCCTAGTGCATGAGATAATTGATAAGATTTAGATTACCTGATTGATAATGGTGATGAATTAGAGTCATTAGAGATCATATGAGGACTATTTTTTATGACTGTGATCATTTGAGGTAGCTGATCACGACTTCTTTATAATCTCTCAAAGTCTTGGGCATCCTCAGTTTGGTAACTAAGGAAGTTTTTACCCACAGTGCATCATCCATTTAGAGATACTTGAAATAGTTTGTGATGGGGAATATCAGTTGAAATTTCCACCAATGATCATTTTAGTACACAATTTATTTCATTTCTCTTCGTTGAATAAGTACAAACTTGATCTTAACCATGCGATTTGATGGGATAACATTTAACTAGATCCTAATGTTACAATTATTTAATTTAGGATACATAAATTGGATAAAAAATAGGATATATTTCATGGGAAATAATTAGTTTTTATGGCTATTATGGTATCATGGTATGATTTAGAAATAAAATAGGAGCAAGAAAAGGAAATGTTATAGAAGTGGCCCAACCTATTCCTTGAAAATTCTAGTTTTCTACATTATGGGGATGGAAATGAATATTTTAGTGTGAATGTATCATCTATGGTTTCAGTTACATGACCCTTTTTATTTACTTTGACCTATATAATGTGTGAGTTGAGTTTTATGAGGTCTTTAGGGGGTTTCTATTTTTTTGGAGTCATTTATGGAGGTTCATAGCTTCTAAATTTTTTTTAGAAACTATGTTCCACCTATAGAAAAAAATGAAAGGGAGGATATTGTTTCCCTCGGAAGATACGTTGTGGGAATATTATTTATCTATATAGTGTGAGTTCCTAGGGGAAAATATGAAAATTAAAATATAGAGAAGAGCATGTTTGGCAGAATGTTTTTCTAACCATGCGATCTAACCATGTGAGGGGTTGTCTTGAGATAGTAGCACCATATAGGTCATGCATATATTTCCAAACCATGTTGCCTAATCGTAAAGTGTATAGTTGGAAGCCATATTTTTTCTTGATCTAATCCAAATTAATTCAACTAACCCTCATAATCAACTATTCTATCAATATCTCAAATTCATTTTTCTCCGAAGGCCAGAAAGATGATCACATTTGACCCATAAAGGATTATTCAGTGATTTATAGTGTTTTAGAGATCAATATTTCTTGATATGTACCCATTATTATTTATTCTTCCTAAATCCATTATTCATATCTCACTCTCTTGGAACCATATATACGTTCTTTATGGATAGTTATATGTTTTGTGATCTCAATAATGATATGATCTTAATGGATATAGTGAAGGTAATGTAGTTAGTTGTTGGAACTATAAGCATTAAGCATCTTTCTTTGTTTTTACCAACCATTTAGAGGTAGGTTGGTTCTCTCTTATATTAAAATGACTTATAAATTGATGGATTAGTTTTAATTAATTTAATTCCTGATTTTTTGGTGAAATACATTTGATTATTGGTGGAAACCTCATTTGGGATATGTATTTCAAATACAATAAATCTAATGATTTCCTGTAAAAAAATTTATGATGATAATTTTAAAATGATGTATTTAAAATTATGGTTTTTTTACATGTGGAATTTTTTTAAAATGAAATAAATAAATAAAGGATTTAGATGAAATTATTTTTCATGGAATCTAGAATACATGGTTGGTGTGAGTCTATTAATTGATGTGGCCCTATAAAAGGGGTGTGTTCCATTGGGGAACCTAGTATTGGTAACATTTTATTGACTTGGAGGATCAATGAGAGACTGATCACTAGTATGAAAATATATCTTGGGAATTCATGGGTTTATCTGTGGGTGGATACATGTTTATGGGTATTACAAGTAGTTGAGAAATATTTTATACTTTTTAAAATTGTTTACCTTTGAATATTTTAATTGTTTTAATATAAACTACTATATCTGATTTTAAAATGCTTTATATATTTTTTTCTAATATGTTTTGTCTTATCAGCATGAGTTGGGAATTATTTATTCTATGGTAATATCATGTTATGTTTTATCTTGGAATGCATAGTGTGTTACTTGTATCAATGCCACCTGGTAGACTTCATGTCTTTTAGTCTTTTTGTTCTTTTCAATTATAAATTTTGGTTTCAGCTTTAACGTTGATATTTTTATTTTTTTGGGTTATGTTTTTATTTTTACTACATACTAATGAATCATATTGAGGATTATAAGCTTATTATTAATGTTTTATGGGTTTTTTAATGGAAAATAGACCCTTGAATGTTTTTGAGGCCCTTGGAATTTATTTCTATCTATATATGTCTTAGGGATATCACCTATGTCTAGTAGCACCACTAAATCTTCCGAATAAAATGTATTAGGAGAAGGGTATTATAGTTTTAAACCTTTATCAATATACTATTTTTAATATTTTAAAACATTTAAAACCATTATTGGATTGTTGATCTACTATGGATAGGTCTTGTGAATGGTGTTCATGGTTAAAAGTTCAAGGACCGTTGTTCCATGTTATAATTGCTTAAATTCATCTCCGAAGCCCCATGAAAAAGGGTTGGACTAGTGAAAATCACCAAAATAAAAAATTAGAGTGTTTCTCGAGTGGAATATAGGATTTCTCCCCAAACCAAAAGAAATCATCTATTTTGTTTCTTTGTCTTACTTTTTTCATTAAACTTGTTTATATCGTAATATGGGGGTTTATGAATTAATATTATTCGAGCCCAATGATATATATTTTATGACTTTTTTGGATATTTTTGGGTTTTAAGAAACAAATGTGGGTTTTACAGTGTCAAATCTAGGCCCATAAAATTTACAGTGTAAAAACTGTAATTTACACTGTAAGAAGGAGTTTTAAAAGATTTAGAATGGGGGTTTTAACTAAAATAGTTATGGAATATGAGAATAATTAGGTTCCAAAATAAACATGATGTTCTAGTTTGAAACATTAGGAGACTAATATATATAAATTTTTTAATGAAAATGATAATAAACTATAATTTCATAGATAATAAACATACTACCTACAAAGATGACACTGAAAATTTTGTGTCTGAGAAATGATAAAAGGATATGAAATGTGAAATGGTAGCCATGTATTGTAACCATGTTTAGAATATAGTTGATAATAATTTTTAGGTAATATCAGTAGGGTTTAAGTGGTTTTTTCTTATAAAAAATGACATCGATAATAGAGTATGTTGCTATAAATGTCATCTGGTAAAAAAGGTTTCAAAAGAATTTCAGGATAATGTCTATAAAGAAACATGTTGTTCTTTGGAAATGATAATTTTCATTTGGATTTTTTTTGTTATCACTACCACAACATTTCCCTACGATCATAATTTTATAGAAACAATCTTACAAACATTGGTTTTAGGTCCATCTATCACCATGTCCTACATATATTTTGGTAGTAAGTCTCCTCAGAAAGGCCTATAATTATTTTATACATGGACCATGGCCATGGGTAGGTTTGGGAAACCCCAAGTGACATGATAAATTGGTTGGAATGGGGGGATATAAAATCCTTTTACCATGATTCAAAGAGACCATGGTATAACCTAGACCTAGGGAAACATTCTATATGGTTCGTGGATGTTTAAATCCTTTGAAAGGTCTATGTCCATAGTCTCTATAGACTACATCCATAATTCATGGTTACATCCACGATACACATGGATCAAGGAAATGGGATTCCCCTAAAATTCCTATGGCCAAGGTACATATAGATAGTGTCATTTTGTTAGTATATCACTACAGTCCATATGGAATGTGGATATACGCTATCATTGAATGGAATATGACCAAGGTTCACGTGGACCATAGCCATAGATTATTAGACCCACTATTTTCTTTTTTTAAATAAAAACATTTATAATATATATATAATTAAATATATATATATATATATATGTATATATAAATATATATAGTTTAATATAACATAATGGTAATGTTTTAGAAGAATTATAGATGTGTTCACTGGATCAAACCTCCACAACTCTATCAAATTTTCCAAAGGCAGTGGCCATGGTCTAGTAGACCATGGGCATTGGTTTTTTTGTCAAATAGTGTGTGTCCTATATGTTGAGTCAATAAGGTTTTCCTTATGACTTTTCCATTCCTTCTTTTTTTTTTGAAAATCACAAACACCTTATACTTAAGAAAATCTATATTTTACCTCCATAAGGAAAATTTTCTTCTTTAAGGAAATTTACCCTAACCTAGTTTTTCTTAGACATATCATTATTTTTTTTATGTATAAAAAAGAGATTCATACCCAAAACCCCAGAACCATACAATGTCAAGAATTTGAGTATTCTATTTTTAGGATCCGAATTCTGGATGAGAACTTTAATAAAGTTCCACTCCGAATTCTGGATGTGAACTATAATGAAGTTCCACTCCGAATTCTTATGAAGTTTGACTCCGAACATTCATGAGTTTGACTCCGAACTCTTATGAAGTTCAACTCTGAACTTTCATGAGTTCGAATCCGAACTCTTATGAAGTTCGACTCCGAAATTTCATGAGCTCGACTCCGAACTCTTATGAAGTTCCACTCAAAACTTTCATGAGTTAGACTCCAAATTCTTATGAATTTCCACTCCGAACTTTCATGAGTTCGACTCCAAACTCTTATAATGTTTGACTCCGAACTTTTATGATTTCAACTCTGAACTCTTATTATGTTTGACTCCAAACATTCATGAGTTCGACTCCGAACTCTTATGAAGTTTGACTCCGAACTTTTACTAGTTAGACTTCGAACTCTGTAAGTTCAGATTCTGAATTTTGGTAAAACCAGACTCTGAATTTCCTTAGAAATTCAGACTCTGGATTTCCATAGAATTCAGGTTCCGAATTCTTATAAAACAGAATCCGAATATCTTTTTTATTATCGACTCCGAATTCAATTTTGGTTAGACTCCAAACATTTATTTTCTTAGACTGAAAATGTTAGTTTTACTTATGCTTATACATATTTTGTTATAAAATGATGTCGTCCATTCTATTTCAAACTAACCGTTGTTTAGGTGACACATGTACAGGTCCCTCCGAATTTTAAGGAAAAAATGACCGTTGGAGGAGGGGAGCCAACTATTGCCACCGAGCCTATAGATAAGAGCTCATTTGAAAGATCCCACAACAATGAATAAGTTGATCTATCTAGAGAGCACACGCTGTTAAGGTGATTTCAAGAGAGAGATTCTTTTCATGCCTTGTGCATACTGAACTGCTCATTCAGATTTTTTCTTGCGACTTCTAATGTTGGTGATTACATCCGAGGACTTCTGGGGATATGAAGACAGAGGTGCCGACTACCTTGAAGTTCGAGGGCTTCCTTGCTAAGGAAGACAGAGGTTCCAAATACAATGAAGTTGAGGGATTGTGGGGATAACAAGACAGAGATTACTATCTTCGTATCGAGGGCTTACCCGGGTGTGGGTAAGACAGACTTGCTTGAAATTATAAACCAATGGACCTTTATCCAAGGTTGTTGGATACCCTTCTTTTTGGGTTAAAGTACTTATATCTTGTTACTTGTAGTTTTACTACTTGTTTTTTTCTGTTGATTTGTGTATTGTAAAGAAAGTATAATCTTCTTATATTTAATTACACTTGTACTCTGATTCATTTAGATTCTATATGCTTTAAGGTAGAATCTCATATTGTAAACTTTAGTTAAGTTTCAATTTCCAGATCCATATTTCCAGAACCTATTTTCGGAATCATTTTCCAGATTCAAGAAATTGCATAGAACTTGAAGTTTATAACTTCATACCTTGTTCCAATTCTCCAATTGGTGTTAGAGGTGTTTTGAATTTTCTTAGTTTAACTTTGTTAAACTTAGATCTTTCCTTGTCTAAGGAAAATTTTAATGTATACAATTCACCCCCTCTTGTATATTGAGAATCTACATCATTATTTCTATCCTACAATTGGTATCAAAGTATGGAAACCACATACTCTATACCAATATAACATTTGGTATTAGATCCAGGTTTCTGAAATAATTATACTCAAATATAAGTTTTTCGTGCTCAGTTTTTTATTGTTCTTTATTTTCCTTGCTTAGGAATATTTTTCCTTGAATCCGAACTTTTGTGTTTAACAAGTTTCTGTGTAGAATGTTTTCTTAAAGATGGCAGGTATGAACATTGGTTCCATTGACAACCTAAATCCTAAAAGACCACCGATTTTTGATGGTAATGATTATGAGTACTAGAGAGATTGAATGAAGACATTCGTTATCAATACTGGAGTAGATAACTTTGTTATGCTTACCGGAGGTTATAAAATTCCTGATAAGAAAGTAAGTGCTTTCACCATCCAAGAGAATCATGATTATCAATTAAACTATTAGATACATAATACTTTACTATGTTCAATGACTAGGAACATATATAGCTAAATTTCTTAATGTGAAACAGCTAACTGTATATGGAAGAAACTTGAGGTTACACATTTTGGTACATCCAAAGTGATTGAGACAAGAAGAGCTATGTTGAGAGCTGAATATCATGGTTTCAATTTTCCTTATGGAGAAACCATTTGTAAAGTGTAACAGAGATTCATGACTATCGGGAATAGTCTATAATCTATGGGAGAGAAAGGTCTGGATGATGAAGCTCTAGTTGACAAGATTATTGATATTATGCCCAATGAGTGGGAATAAAAAATAACAGCTATTTATGAGAATAGGAAGGTCACTCAAATTTCGTTAGATGATTTTTTTGGAACTCTTCTCCAACATGAAACAAGGATGAAGAGAGATGCTGACAATAACAAGAAGAATAATGGAAGTGGAACTATTGCTTTTAATACAACTTCAAATCATAAGAAATCTAAGAATCCTGAGAGGGTAACTAGATCCAAGTCTAAGAAGGTTATTATCCAATCCGAATCTAGTGAGAGTGAAGTCTCAGAGAACGAGTTAGCTAATCTTGCTCGAAGGATGAATAAGATAGCTAGTCAGAGAAATTTCCAATCCAAGTATAAGAAAAAGGATATAAAAGATAAGAAATATGTAGAGGTCACATGCTATGAATTCAAGAGAAGTGGACACATACGACCTGATTTCCCTTTGCTCAAATATAAAGAAAGAAAAGAGAGGCATTCTGAAAGGAACATAATGAAGTTTTACAAATCCAAAGTTGAGAATGTTCTGAAAGCTAATGATACCTGGAGTTCCAATGGTGGTGACTCTTTAGATGAATCTTCTGATTATGAATCTTTAGGACAGAAGAATCTTGATCTTTGAACCAGATTACCAATTAACAATCATTGCTTCATGGCTAAGGTACACAATGCTGAATCATTGGCCGATATTTCTTTAAATTCTAATGACAGTAAGTATTATAACTCTTCAGATGAAGAATCCTCTTCTGATGAAGAAAATCATTCACCTCCCTATGAATAAGTTTCTAGGATTGCTGAACTTCTTGAGATTGAGAATTCCAAACTCAATAAAAAACTTGATAAGGAAAATTCTAGGAATTCTATTCTTACAAAATAAATATCAGATCTTTCTAAATATCTTCATAAGAAAAATTCTGATTTTATAATAATTTCAAAAAATCCTGAGTAAGTAAAATCTAAGAAGAATATACTTTCTAAAGAGCAAGAAAAATTAATTTCTAACAAAATTGTTTTCGAGCATAGATCTAGTTCCAAATCTAACGATTTTAAAGATAAAAACTTGGTTATAAAACTCAAGTCCGAAATTTTCTCCTTAAAGAAGTGTTTGTCAAACTTTACCTATGTTAAGGAAAATTTCTATAAGATGTATTCACAAATACGACATTTAAGAAACAAATCCGGATTTGGTTATACCCATGCAAAACCAAATTTTAGTAACAACTACATTGTTCCACAAAGTGCCCCATTTTGTACCAAGTGTCAATGTGGTGGTCACTGGGCAAAGAATTTCTCTTTAAACAAAACCCAATCTCTAGGTTTTTATAAGGCTTATTTCTCTAAGAAGATGTGGGTTCCTAAAATTTTGTTATCTGGAAATATCGGATCCAAACAAGTTTTGATTCCGAAAGTCTAACTCTTTTCTTGTTTTCATGAAAATAAAGGAATTACCAACAAAAATATATAGTACATGGATAGTGGATGTTCCGGGCACATGATTGGTTACAAAAGCTATTTTGAAAAGATTATCAAGACGAAAGGAGGAAAGGTAACATTCGGAGATAATTCTCAGAGAGAAATTGTTTGTATAGGTAATATTGTTCTTCATAGTAAAACTTTGATTTCAAATGTTTTATTTGTTAAGGGTTTTAAGAACAACCTCATTATCACAAGTCAGTTATGTGATGAACGATACCTTGTGAATTTTATGAATGATAAATGATTAGTTCACAATTCCAAGGAAGAATTTATTCTCTCAGCCAATAGGAAAGAGAATGTTTACACATTGAACTTAGAAGACCTTAGGAGCCAAGAAATACCTTGCCTTAGTGCAATGGAAGATCATTCTTGGTTATGACATAGAATATTAAGTCACTGTGACCATAGGAACTTATGTAAACTATCTATGAAGAAACTCATTAAGGATCTACCGGAGCATAGATTTGATTCTTCTAAAGTTTTTGATCCTTGTCAATATGGAAAGCAACATAAATCTAGTTTTAATTCAATCGGTGAAGTCTCAACAACTAATGCATTACAGTTAGTGCACATGGATCTTTTTGGTCTAACACAAACTGGAAGCATTGGAGGCAAATACTATGTGTTTGTTTTAGTTGATGATTACACTAGATTCACTTGGGTCTATTTTCTAGCAAAGAAGTCTGAAGGTTTTTCTTATTTCAAAAGTTTTAGAGCCCAATTTAAAAATGAGAAAAACCTTCCATTGAAAACTATTCATAGTGATCATGGAGGAGAATTTCAAAATTCATATTTTGAAACTTTTTATTGTCAAAAAGTTATTACTCGCAACTTTTCAGAACCTAGAACTCTTCAACAAAATGGTGTAATTGAAAGAAGAAATATAATTCTTCAAGAAATAACTAGAACCATGTTGGGTGAATATTCTATAGCTAGACATTTTTGGGCTGAAGCTGTAAGTACTGCTTTTTATATTATAAATCGAGTTTTGATTACACATATTATTAATAAAACTCTTTATGAGTCATGGAATGGTAGAAAACCTAGACATTCCTACTTCAAGGTTTTTGGTTTCAAGGTATTCATCCTGAATACAAAAGATAATCTACAAAAATTTGCACCAAAATCTGATGAAGTAATTTTCATAGGCTACTCCACAACTTCTAAGGCTTATAGAGTTTTCAATAAAAACACTTGTACTATTGAGGAAACAGTACATGTAAAATTTTATGAATCTGATCCTTTTGTTTTTAAACCATCTCAACCTACATCCTCAGATGTGTTTTCAAAAACTAATTATCAACCTTAGTTTGGAGACTTTTCTGATAAGGAAAATGTTCAAGAAGATACTTCTAAATCATTTACCCTAGAAGACTTTCTACCCTATGTTGATGAATAGGTTTTACAAAACCCAAACCAGGTATTCCTTAAGAATCATCAAAATGATAGTATCATTGGTGATGTCAATCAACCTGTAAGGACTAGAAGTTCCTTAAGGAATGAAGTAGAACATCTATCATTTCTTTCCCAATTAGAACCATAAAGAACTGATGAAGCCTTAGGTGATGATTATTGGATTAAAGTCATGCAAGATGAACTAAATGAATTCCAAAGGAATAAAGTATGGACCTTGGTTGAAAGACCTAAGAAAACATCTGTTATTGGAGTAAAGTGGGTCTTCAGAAACAAGTGTGATGAAAATGGATTCATTGTTATAAATAAATATAGACTAGTTGCTAAAGGCTATAATTAGAAAGAGGAAATAGAATATGAAGAAACCTATGATCCAGTAGCTTGACTTGAATCTATTGGCATTTTACTTGCCTTTGCATCATTCTTCAATTTTAAAATTTTTCAAATGGATGTGAAATGTGCTTTCCTTAATGGTTATGTTCAAGAGGAGGTTTTTGTTGAACAACCTCTTGTTTTTGAAGATACAAAACATCCTGATCACGTTTTTAGACTTAACAAAGCTTTGTATGGCCTTAAACAAGCCCCATGATCCTGGGATGATAGACTTACATGATATTTGCTTCAAAATAACAATGTTAAGGGAAATGCAGACCCAACTCTTTTTATAAAGATAGATAAGAAAAATGTTTTGATTATTCAAATTTATGTTGATGACATCATATTTGGTACAACTCAGTAATCTTTAACTGATTCATTTTCAAGTCTAATGAAATCTGAGTTTGAAATGAGTATGATCAGTAAGTTAACATTTTTCCTTGGTTTTCCAATTTATCAAAAACCAGATGGAACCTATATATCTCAACATAAGTATATTAAAGTTATTCTTAAAAAACATGGATATAAAAACACTAAGAGTATAATTACTCCCATCGGTACATAAAACTCTCTAGATCTTGATGAGGCTGGGAAACTAGTAGATCAAACATCTTTTAGAGGTATGATAAGAAGCCTACTATACTTGATAGCTAGTCGACTAGACATGATGTTTTTATTATGATTATGTGCAAGATATCAACCCAATCCTAAGGAATCTCACATAAAGGCAGTGAAAATAATTATTCGCTACTTAAAGGGAACCATGGATCTAGGAATATTTTATACTTCTGGAAATGTTTTTATTTTAAAAATATTTTCAGATGCTGACTTTGGTGGATGTAAAATGGATAGAAAGAGTACATTCGGAACTTGTCATTTCTTAAGAGATTCCTTAGTTTCTTGTCCATGCAAGAAGCAACACTCATGAGCACTCTCCACTACTGAAGCTGAATATATTGCAGCTGGTAGTTGTTGTGCTCAAGTGTTGTGGATGCAACACACACTCACAGACTATGGCTTGAGTTTTACAAAAACTCAAATTTTGTGTGATAACACATGTTCCATTACCCTTAGTAAAAACCCTATACATCACTCACGTACAAAGCACATAGATATTAGTAATCACTTTCTTAGGGATCACACACATTAAGAAGATATAATTCTTCAATTTATAGGAATGCAAGGTCAACTTGCTAATATTTTCACAAAATTTTTACCCCTGGATAGATTTGAATACATCAAAAAAAAGTTAGGAATGATAACCGTAAGTTAATACTTCTTCATTAACTTCTTATTGAAGAATTCTCCTTACAGTAATAAAGTCTTCTCATAGTGGGATTACATTTTCATGTTAGTCTAATCAAAATTTTCATTGTCAGTTTTCTTTTCAAACTTATGTAACTATTTTATTTGTAATTTTTTTTGAAAAATATCCAGAATGGAAATTTCCGAAATGACAATTCCTGGAATGGACATTCTCGAAATGGAAGATTTCTATAATGGAAATTTCGAAACGAAAATTGTTGGAATGAAAATTCCTGAAATAGAATTTTTTTTTCAAAACTGAAATTATCGGAATGAAAATTTCCATAACGAAGTTTTCGTAATGAGAATTTTCGTAACGAAGTTTTCGTAATGAGAATTTTCGTAACGAAGTTTTGGTAATGAGAATTTTTGTAACGATGTTTTTGTAATGAGAATTTTTGTAATGAAGTTCTCGTAATGGATTTTTGTACCCAGAATTTTTGTAATGATTTTTTCGTATTGAGTATTTCGTAAAGAGTTTTGTTTCGTACTCAAAATTTTCTTTAGGAAGAATATTACCAATTACGAACAATCTCTCTAGAAAATCCAAAAGGTATGATTTCCCTACATAAATTTTCATAATCATATATTGCTTTCTCGTATTTTCCTGAGTTTTAAAATAATTCGGATTCTAGTTTTCCATAAATCCAAATGTTTTTCTTAAAACCTCAAAAGATCAAAGTCATGTTTTTCCTTGCGGGTATGATCTCAACCGTCAGATCGAATCAAAAGGATTTTCAACCGTTAGATGGCTTTTGGAATACCAAAGGTCACATCCATTTCCTGTATAAAGGGGACCCCAAGACTCATCCCACATCGGTTTTGCAAAGCCTTCACATCTTGAAGCCCTGCTACTCTTCATAAGACCAATTCCAATTTTTGTAAAGCCGTTCCAAATCCTTCAGATCTCTCTGTTCCGAATGTCTGTTGAAGCATCATCTCAAGATATGTCAACTGCAAAGCCAATCTCAAAATGGTTAGTCTTCAGGGAAAGATTGGTGCATCCGGATTTTTACTATCTTGATTCTATTATAACCAAGAATATCAGATTGAATAGTTGGGAAGATGTATGCTTGTTCAAATCAGAGAAACAAGATCCAGTTTTCACCGATTTGTTGATCGAGTTCTATGAGTCTGTTTCCTTCCAGATGGAAGATGGCAGAGAGTGGTTTTTGTTTAAGTCATATGGGAGGACTTACAAGTTATCTTACCCCAAGGCCGTGAGCTTGGTTGGTTTATCCTATGAAGGGGAAGCTGAGTTTTTCTCACATAAGCTTCCAGATGAGCAAGGAATTTTCAACAGGCTGAAGTCTTTAAAGTATCTTGGACTTAAGGATTCTATGACTACTAGGATTGCTCATCTCACTCCGAAAAATGAGATTCTACAGCTCTGGGTACAAGGTTTTCTCGTACCAAGAAGAGTTCACAGGGATAATTTGACGAAAAGTGATATCTATGTCTTATATTTCTTGGTAAATCTAAGAAAGATAAATTTGATGACGCATGTATTGATTATGATCATGAACATCAAAGAAGGGAACTTGAGAGCTCAAATAATTATGTATCATGACTTACTATCTAAGGTGATAATTCAGTGTTTAGAATCCTTCAAGGTTGCATGAAAATCCAAATTCCGGAATTGTAAGCTTATGTTGGTAAGTGATGATACTTTGGAGAGAATGAAGATGGGTTATTCTAGTGAATTCGGAGAATTATACCCTCTATCTGTGGAAGAGGTTGAGGCAGCTCAGAAAGATACACAAACTCCGAAACCATCCAAAAAGGCAAGGAAGAAGAGAAAACTTAAGGAAGTGGTTACTGATGAAGAAAATCCAATGTCTAAGGAAACTCAGTCTGCTCCCCCCAAACCAAAGAATCAAAAAGCTTATCCCGATGAAGTTGCTGCGAAGTGGAGGGAAGACAAAGATAAGAGTAAGGAAGGGGATCCATAGATCAGATTGGACCCTACAGAGGCTAAGGCCTTAAAAGAGAGAGCTGCAGATGAGTTACAAAAACACGCAAAAGAAATGAAGATGAAAAAGAAGTTGTCTAAAGCTGAACTAGTGAAATATCATTTGAGGGATACTGAAATAGCTTCTAAGAAGATTCCGGTTCCGGAAACATTCCTCATAGAACCTTCTTTACCAGAAACACCAGCTAAGAACTATGTCACTCCGGAAAAATCCAAGGGTAAAGAAGTAGTTGAAGAAGTAGAAAAAGAAGCTACTGAAAAAGGACAGGAAGAGGTTGTTAAAGAATAAGAAGAATAAGAAGAAGAAAGTGATGATCTTGATGATCTGATCAAACAAGTAGAAGAGTATCAAGAAAAATCTGAATCCGAAAAATTATCCACTCTAGAAAAGGCAGCTGAGAAAGAAAGTGATAAGGATAAAGATGATCAAGAGGAAGAGACCAAAAATATTTTGTATGATGAGGAAGAATCCTATGAGAAGGATTTTCCTGAAGAAGAAACTCAGAAGGAAAAAATTGATGAAGACCAGATTGTTCGATTATCTGAAAGTGAGGAAGAATCTCCAAATGAGGAACCATTTCCGAAATCTGATAAGGGCAAGCAAGTTATGATGGATACACCAACAAAAGATATTTTCAGGAAGAAGGAGTTTGGTTGTTCTTCTAAGAGGAAACCGGTGCAAATTAATGAAGAACAATGTCCAAGAGAATTATATGATTCAGAGTCATCAGCTCATAGGTATGATTTTGTGGTTAATCTCTAAAGAAGTTTTTGGACACAATTCCGATTTTTCCAACTATAGATTAATGATTCCAGATGATGCAACAGAGTATGAATCAGAAATTGGATTCCTTATCCACGGTCATGGATAAGTGTATAAAGATTAAGGCTGAACACAAAATTTTTCTTATCAATTATGATGTGCATATAAAGTCTTACAGCAAAATAACTCTGTGGTCTAAGAAAGTGGAAGAAGACATGGATGATTATGATAATTTTCAGAATGAGGTGAAAGATGATTTTGACGCTGAGGATAAAAAGATTAAGAATCTTCAGTATGAGTTAATTATTTATCAGAGTTTTCAATGTTAACAAGTGAAGGAACTAAATTACAAGGATAATTCTCTGGCTTAAAATTTTATAAGCAATATAAATCTCCGTATTGATCTTGAGAAAAGAATGGTAAAGCAAGATGAATTAATAAAGATGTAGAAAGAATCCATCGAGGCTCAGGAAGAATCTTTGAAAGCCCAAGAAGAAAAGACAAAAGCCTTGGAGAGGCTAATTGAGGAAGACCAAAGGTATTTGAAGAAACTCAAAACCTTATTAAAGAAGCTGTTCCTGAAGGAAAAGGAAGAAACATAAACCCAATCTAATCTTTTGTTGTATTTTTCTTTCATTGTAAAAATTTTTACAACTCTAATGAAATGTTGTTTGGTTGGTTGTATATTGTAGTGTTATTACTAATCTTTCAGGTACCATATTTTCCATTCCCTTCAATTCATTTTTAAAATCACAAAGGGGTAGAAGGAAAAAGAACTCCTCCTAAGGGGGAGAAGGAAAAATTTAAAATAAAGAAGAAATATTTCTAAGTGAAGACATCCTTAATGTAAGGGGGAGTTTTCCATTATTATGTTTTTCATTCCCCTGATAATGAAAATTCCACTCCATAAATTCAGAATACAATCCTTAGAGTTTCAATGCCTAAGGGGGTGTTAGTTGTATTCACATTCATCCATGAACAAAGGGATATAAGTTTTAATTTCAAATTATAATGAAAATTTTCAAAGTCCTTATATTCTTTTTCATAAGTATGTTTGTGCTTTCCAAAAAGGGGGTAGATTGTTGAGTCAATAAGGTTTTCCTTATGAATTTTCCCTTCCTTTTTGTTTTGAAAATCACAAACACCTTATACTTATGCAAATCTATATTTTACCTCCAAAAGTAAAATTTTCTTCTATAAGGAAATTTACCCTAACCTAGTTTTTCTTATACATATCATTATTTTTCTTAAGTAAAAAAATCGGATTCATACCCAAAACACCGGAATCATCCAATGTCAAGAATTGGACTATTCTGTTTTTAGGATGCAAATTCTGGATGAGAACTGTAATAAAGTTCCAGTCCAAACTTTGGATGTGAACTATAATGAAGTTCGAATCTGAATTCTGGATATGAACTTTCATGAGTTTGACTCCGAAATCTTATGAAGTTCGACTCTGAACTTTCATGAGTTCGACTCTGAACTTTTATGATGTTCGACTCTGAACATTCATCCGTTCGACTCCGAACTCTTATGAAGATCGACTACGAACATTTATGAGCTGGACTCCGAACTCTTATGAAGTTCGACTCCAATATTTCATGAGTACGACTCCGAACACTTATGAAGTTTGACTCCGAACATTCATGAGTTAGACTCCGAACTCTTATGAAGTTCGACTCTGAACATTCATGAGTTCAACTCCGAACTCTTATGAATTTTGACTAAAAACTTTCATGAGTTAGACTCCGAACTCTTATGAAGTTTGAGTCCGAACTTTTACTAGTTCAACTTCGAACTCTAGAAGTTCAGATTCTGAATTCTGGTAAAACCAGACTCTGAATTTCCATAGAAATTCTGACTCCGGATTTCCACAGAATTCAGGTTCCGAATTCTTATAAAATAGAATCCGAATATCCTTTTTATTATATACTCTGAATTCTATTTTGGTTAGACTCCGAACTTTTATTTCCTTAGAATATGAACATTAGTTTTGGTTATGATTATACATATTTTGTTATAAAATGATGTCATCCATTCTGTTTCAAACTAACCATTGTTTAAGTGATATGTGTACAGGTACCTCTGAATTTTAAGGAAAATATGACCGTTGGAGGAGGGGAGCTGACCATTGCCACTAAGACTATAAATAGGAGCTCATTTGAAAGAGATCACAATAATGAAAAAGTTGATCGATCTAGAGAGCACATGCTGTTAAGGTGATTTATAGAGAGAGAAGATTTCCATGCCTTGTGCGTACTGAACTGCTCGTTCAGACTGCTTCGTGCAACTCCAAATGTTGGTGATTACATTCAATGACTTCTAGGGATAGGGAGATAGAGGTGCAGACTACCTTGATGTTCGAGGGCTTCCTTGCTGAGGAAGACAGAGGTTCCAACTACCTTGAAGTTGAGGGCTTGTGGGGATAGCATGACAGAGATTCCAATCTTCGTATCAAGGGCTTACCCCAGTGTGGGTAAGATAGACTTGCTTGAAAGTAAAAATCAAGGGACCTTTATCCAAGGTTGTTGTATACCCTTCTCTTTAGGTTAAAAGACTTATATCTTGTTACTTGTAGTTTTACTACATCTTTTTTCCACTTATTTGTGTATTTTAAGGAAAGTATAACATTCTTATTTTTCCTTACACTTGTACTCTGATTCATTTAGAGTCCATACGCTTTAAGTTAGAATCTAATATTGTAATCTTTAGTTATGTTTCAATTTCCGGATCCATATTTCCGGAACCTATTTTCGGAATCACTTTCCAGATTCAAGAATGTTCATAGAACTTGAAGTTTATAACTTCATACCTTGTTCCAATTCTCCAATTGGCATTACAGGTTTTGTGAATTTTCTTAGTTTAACATTGTTAAACTTAGATCTTTCATTGTCTAAGGAAAATTTTAAAGTATACAATTCACCCTACTCTTTTATATTGAGCATCTACATCATTATTTCGATCATACACTATAGTCATGGTACAAATCTACCATGGACATGGAGCACCTACAACCATGATTTCAAATGATTTCCTGAGCCTAGAAACTATTCCAATGGTAATAAAGACCATAATCAATAGGGATTACGGGCTTAGGATACTACCATGGTTTCCTAGCCCATTACCATGGTTTTTGAATAGAGAAATAATCCCTTTAATTGTTTTAATATCAAATAAATATGATTATATGATATATCAACTGAATGTAAAAATAATATTCCATATTGGATGTTTTGTTATGTATGTGTATATGATACCTTCCAAAGGTTATTAATTACCAATTAAGGCTACTATGGTTTTCAAGATTCAATTTTCCATTTATGGTTTGGATCTAGACTACGAAGTTGGTACATCATGTTTGATGATAATTATTTTCATAAAAAATTGTAATAATAATATATATATATAGACGGGTCAGTATGAGAATTTTTTTATTTATGATATTGTATATGGATGAAATAGTACTTATTTGAAATGATATTGGATCTTTATATTCTATATTGGAGTGTTCAAAAAAATTATTCTCAGTAAAAGACACAGGTGAAGTGGACTACATAAATTTAATGAAGATCCACATGGATAAATTGAATATGTTTCTTAGACTAATCCAAAACACATATATTTGGAAAGTGTTAAATAGGATTAACATAGAGAACTTCATGTATGGGTCTTTACTAGTGTTTCATGGAATATATATAAGGAAGATTCAAGATGCTTTTAAAGAGTTTCAAATAATAGATAAGATTTCTTATCCAAACTCTATAACATCTATCATATATTCCATGTTATGGGCTTTTCTCGATGTCACTTATAAATTCAGAATAAAAAGTGAATACCTATAAAATCCATGTGAGCATTATTAGGCTTACTTAGGAAACATACTTATGTACATGAGACGCATTAGGGGTTTGTAGTTGGTCTTTGAAGGTAAGGATGAGCTTAGTATAAAGGGTTATAATGATTCTTGTTTCTAAGATGAAAAATATTATATTAGATAAAAACATTGTTTTGTGTTTTCCTCAATGTTATGGCTATTATATGGAAGGGTTCAAATTAGTCCACCATAGAAAAATCAAAAATAAAGGAAGGGTGAATCCCTACATTATATACTATAAAGGAAATTATTTGGATCAGGTATTTATTTATGTGTCATGGAAATATTCCTAGAATTTAAGTGGAATTTTATCTTTATTATTAAAATAGGGGAGTTATGTTTCATTCCAAGGAACCCCAGTCTCACCAAATGACCAAACACATCCTACATAAATACTATCTCACTTAAAATATCATGGATAAGTGTGATGTAATAGTTTGTTTAGTGGATATAGAGAAGAATATACTATATCTCTTGACAAAACTATTACAATAAAAAAAATTTATTAATACTAAATCACTAGGATTTAGATACATTAGATGATGGATGTAATGGTTGAAAAATGTATCATGATTTTATAATAATGATAATATTCATATATCATTCATTTATGTATAATGAGTTTATAAAAATTCAATAGTGGAATGATAACAAACCCATAAAGTGAAACTTATAGTATTATCTAATCAACTATCATCATATAATATTATAGGATATGATGACATTTAAATACATTCTTGATTGTGTGTATCTTATATGATAATGGGTATTTGAATGAGATAATAAATCAAGAAGTATTATATATAGAATCTTTTGAAATTATATCATAAGGAAATTCATACAGTCTTTGATATACTTAGGGGTGTTTTATTATCATAGAATCATTATTACTTGTAGTTGGAAATATAATTAACATGTAAACCTTAATAAATTTAAATATTTCTTACTTAATCCTTGATACTGATCTAATCAGGGATGGTATGGTATGTTGTTCATCATGTCAATAATTGAGTTTAACTAATACAATATTTCTTCACTTTTATGACATCATAAGGCATATATGACCATTATTTATTTATACCAAGGGAATTCATGTCCATGATTGGATGAGTGACATGTAATATGAGCAATTACTTTTTTGAATGAAAAGTGATGTATTCATTCTAGTCAGTTTATTTTGGATAATCTTGAATGTATGAGTTGACTTATAATATATTGGAATATTCCATTTTTGTGGTCACTACATGTCATAGATAAAATGATTAAATTTATACATATTATGTTTTTTAGTCATCATATGGAATATGTTTTCATATCGATATATTACTATACTCAATTAAGATCATGAAATTACCATTTATATCTTGAGTAGAAATGTCATTTTTCTAGAAGTCGCCCTTTTCATACATATATATATTTAGGAATTTACAATTTTTTTAAATATTTTAATAGCTTATAGGGTTACACAAATATGATTCAGAATAAGGATTAATCATTGGATAAAATGTTTGGTTAAAAATGACGAGAGTTTGACACACCATTTTTGATGGATTTTAGACTGACTAAAAATAAAATATTTATTATTATCATAATCCCTTTTTAAGGGAAAAGGGGGAACCCTAATTGACTTCAGGATATAAAACATTAAATTGTGCCCCAAAGGATCAAAGTCCATGAATCCATATCACATCAACAGGAGCATCCCTGCTCCAGCATGAAAAAGATTTGTGTAAGTGGGATATTTTTGAATATGCACTAAAATAGGTGATTCATATTATACAATTAACCTAGAAATCATATCTTATGATATGCATACGATTTATATCACAAACAGTTATATTTATATATAATTTGGGGCATGATAATAATATTCCACATGGTGAAATATGTGATATTGATAATGATATATGATAAAACCTAAAATATTGGTACCACATAAACCAATTGGTTTATCTTAAATTTTTAGTTGTAAATATTAATTATTTGTTGCTATATATTTATGATAATGTTCTTTCAAATGTTCAATGATCATAATTCCCTAGTTGAGAATATATTTTGGGTATCATATGATAGATACTAAACATTAGTACTATATTCTCATCCCACTTCATTGATTTTAGTGGGGCTATATAAATGATATGGTTTTTCTTATAGGCATGTTTAGTGTATTGTTATGACAAGAGAAAATATTATTCCTTCCTTGTCTTTGGTGTTCAATAAGGATTAGTTTCTAGAACACTATTAGAAGATTAAGGGATCATCATAGAGTGTATATACATTCTATTAGATAATATACTACCTTTAAAAGAAATATCTTGAGAGATATTGAAAATGATCTTCATCAACTATTCTCCATTAAGATAGAATATATTATACCTGAGGTATGGAAATTTATATTTATGTTATTCCATTATATTTGGATTATATAATGATGGATCCAATATATTAAGGGGTTTATTCCATTTTAATGAGCATATAATATTCCCAAAAAAACTCATCAGTGCCAACATTACTTGATTTACTAACCTACAGAGTCCCAAACTAGGTGAAACCTGTATAAATACTTGATCGCTAATAAAAAACTCTAATGTTTAATGTATTAATTTGATCTAAATCACTTCCTACTTTGAGTCATAAAAAATATTTTCTTAGTATGTTTAACCTATTAAATTATCTATTATACAATAATCATTTCATTAAACGATGATTTTTTCACTTTCATCCAACAAAAAAGTGATCAAAATTACCTTTTGTTAAATTCTTGTAATGGATCCATCTAAATCAAATCATCATAAACAATGTTATAAAGGAACTATAACAATGTAAGGTGATCCTCTAAATGATACTAAAATTAAGGATTCACAATAATAACTTATCATCTATAATATTAATTGTATACCGGATTATAAATCTATTTTTTTAGTGTAATTAGTTCTCAGGTTATCATAAATACTCTATGTCTAATTAATCCCCTTCAAGAATCAATAATTGATTATTGAATCCCAATTAATCATGATACTTTTAAGATCTCTATTAAATTTTAATATTTTATATACATATAGCTTAACCAAATCTTTCACCTACTACATCTCCTATATTGGAATGAAATGTTCTAAAATATCTCAAAAATTATCATTAATACTTGAAAATCTAGAAAGACATACAGTGTAGACTCATTTTATTATATTAAATAAATGGAATGTGGATATAATATATCAATAGTTCACTTATGATTTTACTTTACATTTTCAATGACATAAAACCATTAAACATACCCGATTATATCTTTATATCGCCATGATGAAAAAACATTATGTTAATGTCATAGTACATCTTATTTAATCTGGTATTAAAAACAAACCTTAAAGAATACTATTTATTTATCACACATTCATGCATGTGTTCCAAAAAAATTAATTTTCCATGAATATGAAATACAACATTCACATCTAGAGTCTAACCAAATGTTTTTACCCCACCATAGAGTCTCTTTTATTAAATTGGAATTAAAAATCTGTGCACTTATAATCCTTTCAATGTTCCAATAAAGAAGTTTTAATACTCAACGTTATAAAAAACATCTGAAAATTCTCCTCAATAACATCCAAATGAAATTATGAGAAGAGACACATGATTTTATAGTAATCCTTTAACTATTTCTCCACCTTCGAATATTAATATTTAGTAAAACAATATGTTAATTACCTTTCCCAAAAGTATAAAATATATCATAATTAAAATATTAGAGATATTATAACCATATTATTTAACTGATAATAAAATATCATAGTAAAAATATTAATTTAGGAGGTTTTTTAATTATAGACCATAAATCACTCACTAAAAAGGTAATGAAACCATTATTTAAGAGTATTCAATATAGTTGTAAATTAATGATCATAGTTAGGTAATACTTTTATTGTAACATGTCACAACTTGAACCTAGTTTTCTTTATATTCCTTTCTTTTATTGATTAGAGTTTAGTCTTTCGGTTGAGGTTTGGGTTGGGTTCCTGATAATTTTTCTTTTGAGTTTTTGAGATCTTGTGTTACTTTTGGCCCTATGCACGGTACGTGTGAATAGTTTGGGCGGAATCCATGAATTTGGTAAAGGAAGAGGGGGTTTTTAGTTAATATTTTCTAGCATGGGTTGTCTTACATGGTCTATGCATGGGGTTTCCTAATCTATGTGGGCTAAAATTGTAATTGTGGGTCCTATTGGTGGTATTTGAGGCAATGCACACCATATTCGAACATTTAGTGGAACCCATGTAGAAAGCATATGAGAGGATATGCCATTCTAATAGAACTGACTTGCACGTTTCCCACACGATTCTAAAACCATGCATCCAACCCATGTGGGTGCCTCTTACTTCTAGTAGGGTGTACACGGTTGGTGAATGGTTTGGAAAACCATGTGGAAAAACCATTTGACATATCCATATTTCTGAGAACTTGGGTTTCCACCTTTTCCCCTATTATGTTTTCACCCCATTACTGGTTTTCCCTCCCCCAGTTGACCTAAACAATATGAATATTATAGAAAATACCTCCTTTTCCTCTCATCAGATCTGTGATTCCACTCATACAAATCATGGTATGTTTCTTGGGATTTTGGTCATTCTCTTCCTTTTTTCTTCTCCCTCTCTTAGTTTCATGGTTCTCCTTGGATTGGATCCCTCTTGGTCAATATTTAGGGGAAGTGGGATGATATTATATTGTGTTTCATTCAATGTTAGGGTGTTTAGTATTCTTCTTTGTCCTTGTTCTTCCTTCTCCGGGAGTTTCATCTCATTCTCACATCATTAAGGTAGGCAACTTAATCTGTTTCCTTTCTCCAACATCCCATCTAATGATTGAGAATTCTTAAATAATTTTTTTTGTGTCATTAAATATTTATATGTTATTTTTTAATTTATTATAGTTTTTTCATGTTTTCAAATTGTTGAAAATGGGCTTTCAATGGATTTTAGAAATTATGCATGTATGTATATGCTTGCAAGGTGTTTTATAAAATGAAAATTATAATTTTAAAATGAATTTCATTATTAGGGGTTGTGTTTAACATTGGATGATTTTAGAAATTTTGTTTACTTTTAAATTAAATTTTTTGTTTGGTTTTGGTTCTTTTATATGGTTTGGGTCCTATGTGTGAACTATTGTGATATGATGTGACACTCTTTCTATTTCTTGATTAGACACTTAAAACTAATTATGGTTAATTTTTATTAGGTAGGTGAATGTGAAGATGTCTCTATATACATAGGGTTCAAATATAGATAGGTACAGACATATGAATAGTGACTCCATAAATAAGTTCTCCTTGAAATCCATGGTTTTTAAAACACTCTTCTTCCATACCTTTATTTCCTACACTCTACCTTCCAAATGTTATTCTTAAAACATCTAATGTTATCTAAATAACATCTTGGTTTAGAAATAACCTCAAATGTGGTTTTATAATGTGTTTTTCTAATTCTTTTCTCATTTAGAACCTTGAAAAATGATTTGTAACCTCATTGATTAAAAATCCCATTCAGAACCTTCCAAGTATGAATATTTTTTTCACCATGGGTTAGGAAATGGTTTTTAGATGAATGAAATTATCATTGTAAATGGTTTTATATTTTTAAATAAAATTTAATAGTTTTAAATTTGTATTGATTTGGAAATTGGTTCTAAATTCATAATATGTTTAGGCCTGATCATCAATTTGAATGGTTCTATGTATGATGTGTGCCCATATGGTCGTCCATGACATGATAAGGATTTCACATAGTTGGTGTCAAGGATTAGGAAAGGAATGCATATTGGAATCAATTATTTATATTCAATTCCAATAATGTGAATACCTCATTGTTCTCCATTATACTATTATCATGTGATTCCAAGATTTCATTCCGAGATTCATGTGATGATTAATTTCTAGTCATGATTATAAGAATTAAAACCCCCTAGATAGAAGACAGTAAATGTGGGATTTTACATTGGAGAGTCTAGTTTAGAGCATCTAGGATGGTTATTGACTATAGAGATGCACCATACACTAACTGGTGGGTTATAACTATGTACATACATGGGTTGATTCTATGGATGTTTAGGAAACACCGATAATTACATACCTGTATGTTCTTGTTTCATTTTCATCACTTTGGTTACTTGTTTTATTAGTATTTTCCTACATGTTCTAATACTATTTTCATTTATTTATAGATTTTTTTAATACCCTCTTGTTTCTTCTTAGTCTTGTTTTTCCCTTTATTTTATACATTTCCTTGTTGTGTTTTATGCATGGCATTTGGATTTCAAATTGGGTTTCAAAAAGGAATGATTATTTTGTCCCACTTAAGTCTTAAAAACCCTATTTTCCTTAATGGTATTTCAAACTATAATTTATAGACTCTTTTAGGAAAGTAACTTTATAGATTTTATGGTGATTACCAACATGGATACTGGATAAACAAACCCTAACTGTGCCACTCAGCATCGGTAGACTGATGTTGTTTTACATGATCATCTTGTTTTAGGATTTCCTATGGTGCATGGTAGTATTATTAATGGTGGTGACCAGGTGGTCACATAGAGATCATGTTTAAATCTATTTTAGTATCAATTTTTTTTAGTCATATGTTTCACTAAAATTTTTTTGTATCTAGATCTATTAATGTATTTATTTTTATTAGTGGTTTATTGATTCTCCATTTTATAGGGCGTTCTCTGTCTTTTTTATTTTTTTCTAGTTATTAAGTGGTAAATTATACCTGAGTGCAAGATATTTGTGATGGTTATAGGTGCCAAAAAATCATATAGAGGTGGGAGAAATATTAAAATTTATTTTAATAACTATTTCTCGAAACCAAGAGTAAGGATCTTGCATATAAAATTTATAATTAATTTATTTAATATTTTAAGAAATAAATACACGGTCTTAGGAATTTTCCCTCTCAGTGAATGTTGATAAAACAAAAAGACCCTTTCAAATTACCTTTTTTGTGATGTGATGATCCAAGGAGTTAATCCCTCTAGTGGTGATCCACACATCCACCTTTGATATATGAGAAACACCAATCAATATCCAAGAGCTAATATGGTGAGTTGAATGTATTTTGTCATTCATTATTGACCACTCATTCTTTGGTATTAAAGTAATATCTATTATAATTCACCTTATTGATTGGGAGAGAGGATGAGTGGAGAGGGAATTCATATTATTAAATAGTTCTCTATTCATAATTTTTGATTCATTACACAATAGACAAAGAGGCCTATTTGTAGATTTTGTATTTAAGTTAATGTATTATTTAATTTCATACCGGACATTAAGTAAATTTTATTACCTTTACAAAATCACATGCCGCATAATAATATTTTTAATATTATTATTGTGTGGTTCATGCCAACTTGTACTATAATAAATATTATATAATAGCATTATTAATTAATATTTGTCACCAGAAGTGGTATTGGTCCATTTGAACTTCTCTAGGTTTCAATATATAATCGAATAAATATTTTATTTATAAATTAATATTTTAATCACAATTTAGTGAATAAATATTATTTAAAACATATAATAAATAAAATAAATATTCTATTCACAAGACAATGAATAAATATTAAATTAATTTATGCGATCAATATAACTTGAATACAATTATTCCGAAAATTTAAGAATTATATTTTTTCTATTAATTAAACTGAAATTGAATTTAATTGAGATTAATAGAAAATGTAATGTGTGACCCTCTTGTATTTTATATTGTTGGAATTATGTGGGCTTGACTAAATTCCAATATTAATATCTAGAAATGGGTCAAGGCACACATGATAAAGAACATAATGTAAATATATTGAAAACCACTTATGAAATCTCAAATTGTAATATAATTGCTTTGTCACAATATCACATCAACTAGGATGCACATCCATGTCACCAACTGATTTGCTTGATATGTCCTTATTTTACTATCTACAAAAAACACATCATTACACCATGGCCATAGAATTTAATGAAATGGTTATATTTCAATCAAAGGGCTTATATATAAGCCTCTATAAGGAAAAATCCTTCCTCAGCATATTCATTAATGACATGTCACTCATGACACACCCAATGTATCTAACTTTTCAATGAATTGTTTTCATTATGGTTTTTGAAATACAACTATGTATGTCAGTTTCAACATGCATTAATAATAATAATACAGTCTATGATTCATCACACATGCTCATAGATAGGAATATCCAATGACACCAAAACATGTGGAATTACAACATGTTAGTACATTCCCATAATCTCCCATCTTGGAGACTACAATGTGGGAAATTTATGAGAAGAATACCGATCTTCTAATGAGTACTCACACATGAAATTCTATGAAATATGTGTCATATCAGAGTATGTTATCTACCCATAGAACATTATTTTATAATATCATTAGAAAACATCAAGGTTCTCATCATAGCGAGGGATTTATATGACATTATCAATGAAATGTATACTCTGGGAAATTATTACATTAGATACATGAATAATAACCAATAATATATAACAAGACGTTTTAATAATATTAAATACATAAAATATACATGTATTCAATGTACAAAGAGATGGTCCTAGGAAACCAACTCTAACAAACTCCCACTTGGACAGGAGCCATCTTCCTACGACATTTAGTCCATTAGAAGTCATATTATAGTAATATTTCTGTTGAGATAATGATTTAGTCAAGGGGTCCTCTATATTATGTTCCATAGAGATAATGCATTCTATAATTTCACCTCAATGAGAAAAAACCCCTCAAGAGATATTACTTATAAATTATGTGATTCTTTCATTGATGTGACCATGGATCATTTTAAGAGCCATCACTGCAGTATTTTCACAATAGAGTGTTATAGGATTTTTATAGCTTGATTACACATCAAGATATTGGATGATGTTTTGTATACATACCATTTATTTAGCTTCCTTAAAAGCCTCAATATACTCAGAATATACTGTAGAATCTGCAATCACATCATTCTTTTTTCTCTTCGAGATCACACATCCTCTATTCAATTTGGTGATTCAGCTCATTTGTGACTTCATGTCATCTTGATCAGTTTATAAACTAGAGTATTCATATCCTATGATGAATAATTTCTCATATTCTCCCTAAAGATTGAACATATCTTTAGTACGACTTAGATACTTATGGTTAGGGTTGATTTCTATCCAATGGAGATCACCTAGATTAGCTTGATATCTTTCTACCATACTTAGTGAGTAGATAATATATATACAAGTACATAACATATCATATATTAATGAACAAATTTTAATGTGTACATAATCCTTGTCATTTAGTTTCTTTCATCATGTGTATTAGGACCCATTTTCCTAGAATGATTAATTCCATGTGACATTGTCAAAAATCCACTATTGGATTGTTCAAAACTGAATATTTGTTGTATCATCTCAATATATGTACTTTGAATTAGGATTATAAAACTCTTGGATCAATCAAAATGAATATTTATCCCAAGAATATATGAGGGCTCATCTATGTCCATCATAGAGAGTCATTTATTACACAAAGACTTAATTGATTATAAGACTAGTGTTTCATTACCAATGAGTAATATTTCATAAACATATAATATTAAGAAAACTATTATACACCCACTAATCCATTAATATACACATGGATCTCATTCATTTTTTAGGTAACCAATTTCCATTATGGACTCATAAAAAAGAATTTTTTGTGACCTGGATGATTTATTTAATCCATAAATGTATCTTTGCAACTTGAATACCAAATTAGTATCCTTTGGAGTAACAAAAACATCAACCTATTTCATATAGAAATCTTCTTGAAGGTTCCCATTAAGGAATATTTTTTTGAAAATAATTTTCCAAATCATGTAATCATTTAATGGTAAATTGGAATATATAATTGTGATGGATTTAATCATTGAAACTCTTGAAAAAGTTTCATCATAGTCAATGCATTGACTCTGTATAAACCCTTCTGCAACTAGTTACACCTTATAGGTACTAAATTATCCTTCCACATCTAGATTATTCCTGAATACCCATTTTCATCCAAAGGGATTTACATCTATAAGATTTTATACCAAAATACAGTCTTTGTTTTGATACATGGAATCCATTTTATAATTCATATAATCATACCATTTGGAAACATCTATGCCACATAATTCTTCATTATAGGTCTATGTATAATTATTATCAATAAATAATGAACCACCATCCTTAGTGACTAGAAAGACATATCATTCTGGTTCTATAACATATATAGTACTCCTATGTAGTAATTGTGTCTCTATAACAATTTCTTCTTCCAAGTGGATTTGTGGAATTTATTCCAGTGCCAACTCTTGTGTATCTTGAGCATAGACTTCATTGAATTATATCTCGCCCTCACTATCTCTTTTATAGACAAGAACCTCCTCATGAATTTTGGGATGTCTATCGACAACAACCATTTTGTCTGAAGGATTATATAGTTATTATCCCTTTGTTTATTTCAGAATCTCCTATAATGATTCACTTTGTTCATTGGGAAGAAACATTGTTTCCTGAATAAGCCTTAACAAATGCTTCACAACCCCACACATGTATGTAACACAACAATAGTTTATTTCCATTTGATAATTGGAATGGTATACCAGATGTCCCTTTAGATGGCACTTAGTTTATTACATATATTGTTGTTTGTAATATGTATCCCCAAAAGGATAATGGATGACTTGCATGACACATCATTGATCTCACCATGTTAACCAAGTTGCGATTAATCTGTTCACTTACACCATTAAATTTAGGAATATAAAGAATATAAAGTTGAGATAAAATCCAAAAATCCTATAAATAATAAATGAATTCTTGATTAAGGCATTCTCAACCATAGAAAGAACAAATTTTCTTTATCTTAATACCAATCTGGTTCTCATCATCATTCTTGTTTTCCTTAAATTTATGGAAATATTTCAACTTATACCTCATTACGTATAAATATTAATATCTACTAAAATATTTAGTAAATGTTAAGAATTATGACTAACCACTAGTTTCTTTCATATGAAATGATATACACACATCGATATAAACTAATTCAATATGATTTGTGGACCTTTCACCTTTTCCACTAAATAGGGGTTTGGTCATTTTTACTTGTATACATGCAGGACATAGAACAAGTGGTTTTAGTTTAAAATAATATAAATATCCATATTGATGTAATTGAGTCAAGATATTTTAATTTACAAGACATTGTCGGTGATGCAAATGTTTGGTGTGGTTTGAGTCATATGATGTAACATTGTTATCAATTTCCATTATTTTGATTGTGTAATCCAACACATAAAAACATTTATTTAAATTTACCATACCATAAAATGATATCTTTATAAAATAAGAAACATTTATTCCCAAATTTGAAAATAAATCTATCCATATCATATCTTTATATAGATTTTTTTTTGGAAAATGAAGTCAGATAACAAAAAACCCCTTAGAACCAAGATCATTCTAGTACAAAACGTGAGGTGTTAGTCCCCAATAGCTACAAAAACAAGTTTAGCTAAGTTGGGTGGTCAAATATCTACCTCTCCTAAGTCAATCCATGTAATCTACTGGGTTCCTATATTTGAATACATATGTGAGTAACACAAGCTATATCAAATACCAAATTTGTAAAAACATATAAATTTCACTAAATATAAAATATGCATAAAGATTTACCTTACGTATTTGTATGGGTGTTTTTTTTCTTCTAGTTTCCCTTCTTTCCACATGAATAATAGAATACATAATTTTCCCGTTCCTTCCCCTTAATCATCATTTTCTTGGAAGTGTGTCAAGAATCTTTAGTCTTAAGGATATTTGATTCACTTTTCCATTTTTTCACCATAAGGATGGATGGTTTTTTAAAATTTTCATCCTTATCTACTTGGTGGAGAATAGTATGAAAATATAGTTGGCACTTATCAATGTTTTTCATGTTTGAATGCACAATAATGTTAGAGGAACTCTCAGGGAGTGATGCCTGAATAAAGTTGGTGCCCAGTTTTTAGGGTTTTCTAAAGCCTATAAGCTCTATGAACTCAATGTAACCAATGATCTGGAATATTTGAGGCCCAAAATAGAAACCCTCTCCAATATTTCTCTAAAATAGTTCCTTGGAAATATGAAACCATTTCTATATAGATCCCTCCTTCTAAAGACCATGGAGGTGCTCAAGTATGCTATATGAATCCATGTTTTCATGAGACATCATTAGTTCACAAGAAATTGATGTAAGAATCAAAAATTTTATAGAGAACATGTCCCTAATTTTTTTACATATAACAGTTACTCTTCATCAATTTCCTCTTTAGTAGGAAGATTTGGGATTGAAGATTCTAGCCCATAAGATTTCCGTTTATGGCATAGAAAAACCCGAAGGCGTCTAAATCACTCTTGGATGTTTCTTCCTGTTAGGAGGTCATATTTCCCCCATATTTATCATAAGGACATCGTGGATGATGAAAATATCATTTCATTATAAAATTAAAAGGATCATATTGTTAGTTCTTTTCTTGATTACAAAATAAGTGAGATATAATTAAATGTTTATATATTGATTTATTAAATCTCCCACTATTTAATCAAGTCTCACTAGCCCTCACTATTGAACTCATGATGTCTAGTTTCTTTAAAATTATATAATAAATGATCCAAATAACATTTAACAATGATCCATACTTTGGAAAAGAAAACCATTATAAAATAATTAGGTTGGTCGTATTTCCAACTGAAAACTTCACGCTCCAAGATTAATTGAGTGGATTCCCATATCCTGAAATACTTACGTGGATTTCCACTATACATGCCTCCAAATTTTTATTCAATGGACATTTTCCATTAAAATAAATGAACTTTTGGTTAAGTCATCCTAAAATTACTATGATAACTCCCTGATAAAAGTAAGTCTCTATACTTTGGTCATTTACTACACTTAGATCTATGGTTTCATTCCTAATAATGTATTGGAAGACTTAGTTTATCTTAATATTTGTTTGAGGGACAATAATTTTTTAGGAAAAAAATTTATCTTGTCTTATCATTTACAGATCATTCTAATATTAATTGGATTTTACTCAAATAATTTACCATGTTGGATACAACTTATTTCCATAATTCATTTATTTCAATTCTATCTTTTCACATTAATTTAGTCATTTATGTGATCATGACCTTGTATCCATAAAATAAATAATCTCGTAGACATAATTAATTAATTAATTAATTGACCCATTCATGAGATTTCCTAAACTATTAATTTAATTTTTAGACATCAAATGAATCTTTCACCTAGGGGAAATAACACTTATTGACAATCCTGGCTTGAGTTACAACATTGCATATTTCTGCTTATGTGTCACATGGGTTGGCATCATTATGGTTAAATATTTAAACTCCTCCATGTTTCTCAGGATGATCCATTAATTACAAGTATTTATTTACCAAATCCATGTGCATGGAACCAAAAGATTGTTTTAAGGGGATTACATAAATATCCTTGGACACATAGGTCCTACATAATAATGGAGGGATGAATGAATCACATGCCATCATTTAATATAATATTAAATAATTGGATACTCATTAAACAAATTTAATTAAATTATCCAATACATATATAGGTCTTGGCCAATATCATGAATAGTCATACATGTAAGAAACACAGATAAGTAAATGTCTAGTGTTCATTTAATTTTTCGTTCATTTATTATTCATGATAAACTTGCTTGCATTAATAAATTAATGAATTAATTAATTCCCTTTCATCTTTACCGATCACCCAATCTTATTTTGAGATAATCATATTTAATGTAATTTATGGAATATAAACAACAAAACCAATATTGAAATATTAATTAAATTTAATTAATTTAACCTTTAAAATTATTTAAAATCATTAATAAATTTTCAAACATAGAATGGAGTACCAATTAAAAAAAGAAGTTTTTAATGGAGTTATTTCCAAATTTAATGTAATTTTACTTTTTTCCATTAATGAGAGACTACATTCTTTATACATATAGCTACACACAGTGTACCTCTATGGCCATATATCCAAGTCACATGCCTAGGGCTCTATCATGTTAACTCGGTTGGACTAGATGGCCTGTACATGACAACTAGACACCCTATATCCAATTTTTTTTCTAGGTTGGCCGGTCAACATGCAGTGTGAAATAAAATTTCTATGTGTATTTAATTTGTTAGTATATCTAGATACAATGCACATGGATATACAACGTGTGCCATAGCTACATGCTGTGTAACCCAATTTTACTAACCAAAGATTTGGCACATCCTGATGGTATATTTGGTCATCCATCATTTTTTTCTAAACCATTTTAAAAGATAAAACACGAATGGAACATGATTAATATTCATATAATATGTTAATTTCAATCATATTAAATAATGAATAACCTAAATTGAAAATATAAACATAATTGTGCATAGATCAAAAAACAAACAAATAATCATAAATTTAAAAGTGATCACTCTGACACCACATGATGATTCCAGGCATAGCAGAAGCATGTGTAGGTGTCTGACATATTATAATTTATTTTAATAATAATTTCACTAGACCAAGAGTAAGGATATTGCACATAAAATTTAAAATTAATTTAATTAATATTTTAGGAAATAAATACATAGTATTAAGAAAATTATTTGTTGGTGAGTGTTGATCATCCAAAAAGACCCTCTAAGATTACAATCATTATTCTATGGGGATCCAAGGATAGAGTATCTGGAGTGCTTATCCACACAGTCTCCAATGATCTTTGAGAAACACAACATGATCTCTGGGTGCTAGTGCGATGAGTGGAATGTCTTGCATCATTCATTCTTGATCTCTCATTCTTGATTATTGATGAAATATATCTTTCACATCCTTATCTACATAGGGAGTGATAAGGAGGAGTCAAGAGAGAATTCGTTGAGTACAAAAATTCTCAATTCCCAATTTTGGATGCTCTACACAATAGACATAGATTCCTATGTATAGATTTGGGATTTAAGTTAAAATATTATTTAATTTCATACTTACCAATAAATAATATTTATTAACATTAAAAAATACCATTACGCATGATAATAATAATCTAATTATCATTTTTTGGCATGCTCCAACTTGCACAATAAAAAATATTATATAATAGTCTTGTTAATTAATATTTATCCATGTACTCAGTCTTGGTTCATTTTAACTCCTCTAAAATTTAATGAACAATAGAATAAATATTTTATTCATAAATAAAAATATTATTCACAATCTGGTGATTAATTATTTTTTTAAATATTAAATAAATAAAACAATCATTTTATTCACAAGCTGGTGGATAAATATTTATTTAATATATTAGATCAATATTACATTAAAAAATTATTCCTTGGACTAGAGAATTATATTTATTCAACAAATTAAAATTAAATATAATATAATTGAGATCAATATAAAAACATATTATGCAACCCTCTAGGATTCTTTCTTATTGGCATTAGGCAGGCTTCCCTAAATTCCAATATTACTATATTGAAATAGGTTAAGGCACCCAATAGAAAGAACATAATATCTCATCAAAGATGACCACATATGAACACTCAATGTTTAATATAATACCTTTTTCACAATATATCGTTAAGTAGGGTTCACATCTATGTCACCAAGCTATATGCTCAATATGTTTTTCTTTTACTATCTGAAACAAACACATCATTACACTATGGACACAGAATTTAATATGATAGTTCTATTCCAATCAATTGGTTGAGATATCATATTCCATAAACATTGAAGGGAAAAATCCTTCCTTGACTTATTTATTAATTACATGTCACTCATGATGCACCCAACATATCCAAATTCACCTTGAATTGTTGTCGTCATGGTTTATAAAATGCATCTAAATAAAGTATTTTTAACATGCATTAATAATAATCTAAATTTCGAAGGTGTATCAAACATGATAATAGATATTAATATCTAATAACACCAAAACATGTAGATATCCTACTGGAAAGTCTATTCTCATAATCTCCTATCTTGGAGATTAATAAGTGTGAACATCATGAGAAGAAGCCTCATCTTCTTATGAATACTCTCACATGATAGTCTATGTACATTGTATCCCATGATTGTACATTATCCGACCACAAAAATTACTTTTGAAAATCACCATAACACCTCATGGTTCTAATTATAGTAGGGAAATTCTATGATCATATCTATACAACATGTACTCTAAGACATTTTCATATTAGATTCCTTAAGAACATCAATAAATATTTAATAAGAATTTTTATTAATATTGAATACATCTAATATAAATGTATTAAAAGTAAAAAAGGCTGGTTCTAGGGCAAAAAATCAAATACTTTGTTTCCCGAAACTATTTTCCATCTTGAGAGGATTGGGAACACCCATCGGGCCTTTTTATGAGACAGATTGGGTGACCGGTTCATGTTTGACCAAGGTTGGTTCATGAAAAAATGGTATCAAAGGATCAATTTTTTATTTCGGTCATCAGGTAGTTTGGATATATTAATGTTGACAATCTAAATGTAGGTATAGGAAGAGAATCACAAACTATTACTAATTTTGGTTCTATAGATCCTAGGGGTAGTTCGCGTCTTGGTTCATAAATTGTAAATTATGGGTGTATTTAATTGGGAGTAATTTTGTCTTTCTACCTGAGGAAAACCAATGGGAGTGATATGGTGTTATAATGTGGACTTAGATAGAGTAGCAAACAATATGAAGATTAACTACATGGTTCAAGATACTTCCACTGGTTGGTTCTTTATCAAGGAAAGGTCTACTAAACCATGTGGCAGAGTTATGCATGGGTTCTAGATCCCAAATCCAAAAGTCTTGATGTGAGTTATACTTTGGTCAATTTTGGTCAGCGTGAGATAATTTTGAATTAAAATTGGGGTTTGGGAATAAAATATATCAAAAGGAAAATTATTTCAGGATATGGTTTTATTTTTTAATGTTGGCTTCAGTTTTTAAATTGGATTTTTATGTGTGTTCCTATATTTAAATTGTGGACTTAAGATAAATTTTTTTGAATTTGGTAGGGAAATGGTGCATTTTTAAAGTGAATATTTTTATTTGTTTTGTGATTTTTTGGTTTAAGAGATTCTATTTATGTTTGTAATGTTATTTTTAATTTGATTTATGATTTTATTTCGATTCTTTTTTGGGTTTTTTATATAGAGTTTGTCACCCATAAATATCCCAATGGTTTCCGGTGAGTATATTCAAATCCTTGGCCCTGCCTTGGCTCTTAGTATGGTGTCAAAGTTAGGGTATTCTCCATTATTTCCTATTTTATATGGTGATTGTGGTGTGTTTGTGGTTTTATAGTGGCTTGGGGAATTCAAAAGCGTTTTTATTTATTTGGGAACATCTAATGCTTTGAGCGTGTTAGATGTTCTAGATTTGTTTGAGGATCGATTTTTGGATCAGTGGAAGGTGATCATCCCCACATTATTTCCAATTGGAATGACTAGGGAAGTCATTAAGACCAATTTTATCCAATGGTTCATTCAGGAGGAGGTGAATGTGAGTATAGTGGATGATTTCTTGAACACTTATTAAGGTCAATAAACAATTATGGTTATTGTCTATCACTTTAAAGATCTAGTTTATTTTTCTCTAGATATATCTTTAAAGGATATGTTGAAAGCGCATCTATTTGTCTAGGGTATTCATTCAGAGATTAATGATCAAGTTATCTCATCTGAGGAAGTTTTTTTTGAAAAGAAAGTGGATTGAAAATTTCAAGCCAAATTGGATCTCAGAGCATAGTCTCTAGTAGATGGAAATAATGTTTCTCTTGGTGCTCATGAAGGTTCCCCATCTAGTGAGAAGTGTGTGCAAGAAGAAACAACTCCTAAGGAGTTTCCTTTTTTAGTTCCCATATCTCTCTCTTCATACCACTCATTGATTTGCATCAAGTGTGGTTGGTTCAGGAATTCAAAATATTTTCCCAAAACACATTAAATTCTTTTCTACGATTTGGCCATTTGGGTCACTTGGAAAAGTTTTATAAGTGGTGTTTCCAGAAGAGGATGTCTCATTCAGAGGCTGTCAACTTATAAATGCATGACAACAGATTCATCAAGGAACTATGTCTCTAACTATAGGCACTAAAGTGAATCCTTAAGCATAGTTTGGAATTTTTTGGTGTGGTGGGTGTTTTAATCCCGTCTTTTTCCTCCAATGTTTTAGTAGGGATTGTTAAAGTTTCACCATTTTATTTTTCATTATTTTTAAAAGTCCCCTTGTGTTGTGAATGGATTTGTGTCTTCATTTTAATGTAGTTTTATAGTCGTGTTTTTTGTTAAAAAACTTCTATGGTTATCTATTTGTGGATCAATTTTAGTTATGTATTCTGCTCGTTTTGGATTTTCTTATGTCTCGTATAAATGATGAATAATGGTTTAGTTCAATGTTTGGTTTGAGGTTTTTCTATTGGGGACCCTTGTGTAGAGAGATGATCTTTGTGGGTGGAATTTTGAATGGTGGGAATACACCCAATAGGTCTTCTTATAGTTTTCTCTAGTGTTACTCATGTGTGAATTTTGGAATGGAAATGTCAAACTGTTGATTGCATTTTTTCATAAATGTGTTTAGTTTTGAGTTCATTTTTTGTTCCTCGATTTGCTGGGAGGATGCCTTAGAGATGAAATTTTTTGTAGTGGGGATAATTTCCAGACCCCAAGCACAATTTCCATATTTTTTCATTTATTTTTATTTATTTATTGGTATTTTATCTTTTAAATGAGGTTTTGGTTGGGTTATCGATGATTATTTGTTAGTTTTGTAGGTTTTGGGTTTTTTGGCCCCATGCATGGTTAGTGTTCTTGGTATGTAGAGAATTCATATGAGTGGTAATGGAAGAGGGTGTTTTTAGTTCATTTATTTCATTCATGGGTTTTCCTATGTGGATTATGGATGAAATTTCCCAAACTATGAGAGTCAATGGATTAAACATGAGGGTTGTTGGAGTTGTTTGAGACAAGGCCAATTTCTAATGCATGATTAGTAGAAGCTATATAGAATGTGTGTGAAAAGTTATATCATTTTTATAGAACATATTTTCAGGATTGGGGAGTGTTTTTCCAAATTGTGTGGATATCTTGTGTGTGTTCACCTTCCTTCTAATAGGCTGTGCACAGTTGGAACACTTTTTAGAAAATCATGAAACCAATCCATGGAACATAGCTAGTTTATTGAAAAAATGAGTTTCTATATTTTCCCCTCTTATCTTTTAACCAAATATCAGGTTTCTCCACCCTGAATCTTCCAAGACACATGAAGGGGTACTAAAACCACTCATTGTTTTTCTCTTTATGGATACTTTATGCCCAACCTTCAAATTTGGGTAATTATATTTGTATTTTCTTCATTTTTATCCTCTGCTCTTCTCTCCCTATTAGTTTCCTAATTTTCCTTAGCGTAGATACCTAATTAAAAAACCCTAGGGGTGTATGAATGATGTTTTCTTGTTTTTCTTTTGATGTTAAGGCGTTCGGTTTGCTTCGGAGGATTTGTTCTTCCTTCTTTGGGAGTTTCATTGCATTCTCTTGTCATGAAGGTCGGTGTCTCTATCCATTTCCTTTATAAACCATTCCATCTAATTATTTAATGATCCTAAAAAATATTTTAATGTGTTATACATTTTTGAAGTTTTAGTTTAATTTATTGTGATGTTTTCATGTTGTAAAATTAATGAAAATTGGGTTTTAGTGGATTTGTAAAATTATTCCTATATGTACATGGATTCGATGTGTTTTATAAAATTAAAAATAGTCATTAAATTTTAATTTTGTGGGGGGTTTTATTAATGGGTTTTGGTAAATATTTTATGATATTGTATTGAACATTGTTTGTGGGTATTGAGATTTTATATGGTTCATTACCGATGTGTGAAATCTTGTGTTATGATGTGACACTGTTTGTGCTTCTGGATTGGACCCATAGTCCTTTTTATATTTATCCATTTATATGTTGGTGAATGTGGAAATATCTATATGTGCACAGGATACACATACAGATTGGAACACAGATATGGATGGTGACTCTATAATGAAGTTCTAATTGAAATCCTAAATTTTCTAAACACTCATCTTAAATATCATTGTTTCCACCACCCTACCTCCAATTTTTTTTTATAAAAAATTATAATGTTCTCTAAATTACCTCTTGGTTTCCAAATAACATCAAAAGTTGTTTTAGAATCCATTTTCTAATTCTTGGACCATTTATAACCTTGAAACCTCATGTCTTAATGGCCTGTTTGGAACCTTCTGAGCATGAAAAATGTTTTCACCATGGTTTAGGAAATGGTTTTGAGAATAATATTATCTCATTAGAAATTGTCATATATTTGGAAATTAAAAAGCATGATTGGTAATTTTTAATATTTTATAAATTGGTTTTAATTTGATATGTTTTGTAGGCTCAGTCGACACATTGAAATGTTCTATTTATTACAGGGAACCCAATGGTAATCATTACAATGATAAGTATTTCTCGTAGTTGGTTTTAGGGATTGGGAAAGGAATACATGGTTGAATCAGTGAGTTATGTTTAATGCCAACTGTGTGATGACCTCCCCATTTTCCATTACACACTTACCAGGGAATTATTGGACATCATCAAGTTGGTTGAGTGACGATTTCTCTCTAGTCCCAATTAGTCAATTTAAAATCCCCAAGATAGAGGAATATCCATGTGGACGTTCCCATTGGTGAGGATAGATTAGGATAGCCAAGATGTTTATTGGATATGGATACGCCCCATACTATTAATGTTTGGTCAAAACCAATTAAGTTATGGGATTTCTTATTGGTATGTTCTAGAAATTCCTCAAATTATATAAATGTATATTCCTATTTCATTTTGAAGAACATTGGTTACTTTTTTACTAGTATTTTCCTTCTTGTCCTCATATTTTTTTGATTTGTTTATTATTCAGTTATGTTTGTTCTTAGTTATGTTATTTCCTTTATTTTATACTTTCCCCTTGTTTTGTACATGATTTTTTTAAAATTTTGATTTTAAAAGAAAATATGAGTTTAAACCTCTTAGGCATTAAAAACACTATTTTTCTAAAATGTATTTCAAAATATTAATTTTGAATTATTTCAGGAAAGAACATGTATCAAGTATGTGGTGCTTACCTACTGGGATATTTTATGATCACACCCTACTTGTGCCACTCAGCATAGGTGAAACCGAGCTATTTTGAAAGTTCATCTTTTGTTTTTGGACTTCCAGTGTATTGGGATGGTATTAGGGATGGTGATGACCAATAGGCTACATGGAGATCGCATCTGGTTTTGTTTTAGTTTCATTTTTATCTTTTAATCTTCCATTTCATTCTACAACACTTGTATTTGGATCTATTTATGTTTTTATTTTGATCATTATTTTATGGATTCACCTTTTAATATTTAATATTTTGTCTGGTTTATTTTTTTCTAGTTAATATGTGATAAATCATTCCCATCTGTATGATCATTGTTTCTAGACACTAGTTGTCAACCTGGGAGAACCAAGAATTCCTCTCGGGCCTTATTGTGGGATGGCCCAGCAAACTGGTTCAAGGAAAACACAGTCTATTTCATGACATAACCTAACATTATTTTAACCATAATACATTACAAGATCTCACTTGGAAATAAATATCCCAAACCCACATCCAATTCACCACAATACACTATATATATCTAACCCAACTAAGAAAAGATAAATATAAGTGACGATGTAAACCTCATCATTAATTCCTAGGACACCAATAAAAATTTATCATCCAATAGAAACTGTACTCAATTCTTAGTTACATACCCAATTATATTTCATAGTTTATATAATTCATGTATAAAGATTCGATAATATCCAATGAGACTAAGAAAAATTTGTACCTTGAACAAATTCTTAGAAATAATTCTATATATAACAACCACAACCTTATTAGAAACAATTAAAATTATATATTTTCATACCACACGACCTTGAAATTTTAATTCCCTCATATTGGAGTTACAATTTTAGAGTTCAAGATACAATTAACTCTCTTATTTTCTTTCATGTATAATCATTATATACCCCCCATGTTCCACTAATGATTGCATGTACACTAATATGTCCTAAAAAACATTGGAAAATGAATCAATGAAAGAATAAATGATATTATTAATAAAATCCATAAATAACATAAAATTATTTACCAATCCAAATCATATTATTGAAAACACATAGTGACCAAAACTACTCCTAAATATTATATTAATTATTTCTTTATCTTGCACCTTGATTTACGATAACTAGAAAAAAGATAGATTTTATAAAACCACTGATATCCCATAAATTAATAAAATAATTAGTTAATATGAAGAAGTGGATGCCTCTGTTTCATAATGATGAAATTTAACTTACAATAATAAATATGAATACATAAACACCCATATTTCTTCAAAAAAAGTAGCTTCATAGCACAAATATTAAAAATGTCTTATCATATAGTCACTTCACCTCCAATTCCTCAAGAATCTTTACTTCATAAATATCTATAGATTCTATTAAATATGGATGAACTAATATGATAGTAGTAACAACTATAAAGTTAATAATAAATTGAACATCTCTATTTATAAAAAAACATAATAAATATTTAGAAAACCCATCTTAAAAATGATTTGATATCAAACGAAAAACAATATGATAACATTTCTCTACTGATCCAGGTAACACATATACCATTTTATAAGTGATGAATCCTATTTTTCTCATGCCTAATTCATATTATTATTTACTTTATAATTTTTGATATGATAAAGAACGCATCTCACAACACTGAGACTTCAAAAAAATTCAAAATCCCAATATGGTGAAAACCTATGAAAACTAATACTCTTCATAGTATATTCTATTATTATCATCTCCAATTTATTTAACTATATACACTCTAGATATTGATATATTTCAAAATTTAGGGATAAAAATTCTCATAAACAATTGTTTAAAATCCTTTACATGAATACCTTATGTTTTCTTTTCCTTTACCATGATATCCCACTCATGATTTTCTAGTCCTTCAATATTAGTTTTCACTTTATTGTGTTTATGATTTTATATCAACTGAATGATCCATTTGATCCTTTCAATGCATTATTTTACACTTTAAATACCAAAATCATCCCTCATGGTCCATGTATGGTTAACCTAATGGCCAGAAGTAATATCATCATTCAAGAATTCACCCCAAAAATATCTCTCTTTTTCCTGGACAACATTATGAAAACTCATTATGAATTTCACATAAAATGGATATATGGGAGATTATATTGGTATATTATTCAATAATTATCCCTACTAATAATCTTTAATAAGACTATTAAGTATTATTACTCTACAAAATCATTCATTATGTTAGATAAAATAAAAAATTAACTCCACACAAGTCATAAACAACAATCATAGTAACAATAAACAAATAAAAGGTTATGGTTGATCTTAGTTAGTTAAGTCACCATAAAATATTTATTTAATAAATCATCAAATAAATTCTTAGTTTATTTTGTTTATCAAAATAATTTTTTATAAATTTTAGTAGAATCCATGGTTTATTATTCCCTATATTTTTAAAGGGTATTGAGGGGGGAACCCTAAAATTAAATGTCTTTTCCAATCTATTCTCATGCCCATGTAAAATTGGAAGTAATAGGAACATGGGATTGGGTCTCATTCCTTTAACCAAACAATATTCATTGGACTATCTCATATATGGGTTTTCTACCTAGACTAAAGTCATAATTTCTCCTTAGTGTGTGCCTATGAGTGCAATTGTGTGCTCTCAACCTACTTTTTCAACATTAGATCTTGGGATATCAGAAACACAATTCCCCTATTCCTATCACGTTTTCTGACTTGATTCATTGTCCCATGATTTGGATGCTCTCAATCCCTAAAATATCGGTGGGGTGTGGGAGAATACCACCACATCCAAAAGGGAGTAACAAATCTATTTGGGGTTTGGGTAGAACCCCAGTCCTACCCATACTGTACGTGATGACCTAAGGTCGAGAACCACAAAATCATGCAATTATAAATAATTAAATAAATTCGTTCACATTTCATTGTTTAATTTTTTTTATATGCATGTACATATATATTATGATCATATGTACCAATGATGATTCTTGAAACCATGCCCTAATTCCATAAAAGACTAAGGATTTGTTAAATAACTCATAACTTATGAAAATAATAATTATTTTAAATTAACCAAACCATAATATGATAAAACACATAAATCATATCCAAAAAACTCTTTTAATTTTAAATTCCACTATCAATGTGTTGATACAACACACATATAACTTTATTCTTAATTCATGATCATTTTGTCTAATTTCTACCAATATTCTAAAAATTTAAAATCAATTAATACAAAAAAATTATGTGATTCCATGTTTTAATGTTTTAAACAACCAAATCCCCCAATTGAGGGAGTATGGAAATAAAAAATTAGGGTATACAAAAATTATTATGGGAATATTATCATATGATATCAGAATAATAATTAAATATTTAAATTAATGAATATGCATAGTGGGCATAAAACTAAACTACCCAAAAATAACCAATTTACTAAGTGTATAAAAATTTATGTAGTTTTAAGAAGTCATACACCAATATTATAGTTTCATAATATAATGAAACAAGAAAAACCAAACTAGAAATAAGAAAATAAATGGATTGTATGAGCTCTCCAAAAATGTGTCTTAGGATTTCACGATTTCCAGATCATTATATCCCTATCACCATTCAAGACTCTATAGTTTTTCAAACATCCCTTTCTTTTGATGAACTATAAGAAATAATGTATTAAAATATATAATGTGTTTACATATAAGGTGTGAGTATATATTATTTAATATGGAACCAACTAGACATAGATACACCGAATAAATTATAAAGAATCTATAAATAATTGTGAAATTTGATATGTTCAAGAATTCAATAATTGAAAACCAAATAAAAAACATATTTATCTATTGTGTTCTAAACAAAAAACCAAAATTATTATTCATACCTAATTATCTATTATTCCAATTTAGGAAATGGGAATGATTATCCTATAAGTGTCTCTTGTCAATAGAATATCATAGCCAATACATTACCATGTCCAGAGAATGAAAAATATCCTTGAATCACATCTATTTAATGACATAACATAACTAATAGATATATATCTCACACATATGTTACATAAAAATGCTCATGCAAGTCCCTTATGAATCCGCCATATAATATAGAGAAATTACAAACCCCTTTCTAATGTCTATACAATCATCAAAACCATTATCAAGTAGTACAGGTCAGATAAAAATTTCATTTAATTATAATATCATTCATATGAAGATTATCACATATTAAAGGAAAGAATACTAGAATTAGTAAATTACTCAATGATTCATTTTATATAAAATTCTTATTATCTGGTAAGTAAGTCCCTTTTATTAACCATTTAAAATTTATTCATGAATTTATAACAATAATTTATTTATTTTATAGAATAATTTAATAAGAGATTCAATGAAATAAATATACTAAATTCATGTTAACTTATAAAAAATAATTAATAGTAATCATAATAACACAAATTTTTTATTTAAAAAAAACTGATATATTTTTTGTTCATTTATATTGTCTATTTAAATTTCATGATTCACAAGGACATATTTTTATATGAAACGTGGATTAAATAATAGGTGAGGTTCAAGTTCACCTATATAACACTTAATTTCAAAACATATTAAAACAAGTGTACTTTAATATTGAAAGATACCATCAAAATTATTAAATGTATAAAAAATAGGTTATGATCTTTCTATTACCAAACACTATAAAAACTATACTAATAGTGTAAATAATCGTAGAGAATTCCTTGTCCTTAATCTAATGAATCTAATATAACTGATAGATCAAAAGTATATTAATACATGATAAGTCTAGAGAGACTTAAATGTTAGAGGAAAATAGAGAACATAAGGGGTTTTAACTATACATGTTGAGTACAAACAGAATTAAAATAATTTTCAATCAAAAAATAGAAAATATAATTTTCTAAATTAAATCATTTAAATATTGTTTAAAAAATAACGATGGTCCTAGTAAAATAATACATTCTTCACATTAATAAATATAGAGGCTCCTCTTTCCCCTATTTGGGTCACTAGGTACGCAATGGCAACTTTTTAGGTGCCTAGGGGACACTTTTATATAATAACAGCACCACCCCGTCCTTATTCTTAAAATTCCCCCATTTAAACTCTAAGCTCATATATCTCTCCAAAATTTAAATTAACTTGTATATTGTAGAAAAAACTGAATATTAATTAATACCTTAAATTCCTAAAGTCATTACAAGATCAAAGAGTCAATCAATAATTGGATATGAGTTTCATCGACATTAATGCGACCCAATATAACTATATAGTTGAGAGTCAATAATTGATTAGATCGATACCATTATGATGATTATTAATAATTTATATATTTAATTGGTGATTTTTTATCACTAAATAATATTTATAGATATGTTAGAAGTGTATTTGGGTGTGGTGTTCACATTAATTTTCTATACCCAATATTTGGAACACAATTTCAAACCTAAATATGAGTTTCATTCTATATCAAATTTTTATTGTGTTTTGTAATATTAACATAGATTATTATATTTCAAATTTCTGAATATTTAGAGGTTAAATGTCTATGTGGTGATTTCTTTTCCATTTCTAAATTTTATGACTTCTACAATCTCAATAGATTTTATTATAAATATTCCACAATCACATTTCATTTTTGGGATTAGTCTTTTATACTAATTAAATAGTGTGAGTTATAGGACATTGTAAAATCACTCAATCTAACAGGAATTAGAGATTCCTAACATTTAATTATTCAGCCTAATATCATGATACGCTATATTTTATGCTACGGATCCCACCCAATGCCAATTTTGTGGAGGTTATAGGAAGTTAGGCTATTTTTTGGATCTTGGACTTATTATTCTTGGCCTCCCTAAAATTATATCTGATGGTACCATACTATTTAGAATACATAATGTGAATAAGACAATAACATATTTTTCACGAGTTTTTTATTTCGTTTCTATTCGCTAGTATTTCAATTGTAGTGATAAACTATTAAATCAAATTCCTCAATTGGTATCAAATATATCATGGATTTAACTAATGATGGAATAGTTTTTGATTCTATAGTAATTTGTTTAGGATCATTGATGTGTTCATCATTCAAATCTTCTCGGGTTTTAAAGGATGTTTCAATGTATTTGAAACTCAACCAAGGACATTTTTCCTTAATTGGAACAAAATTAATCACATTATTTGATGCCATTAATTATGAGGATTCCTCTTTGGTCATCATGTAGAATTGGGAAAATTAATTATTTAAAGTAAAATATATATGAGATCATACTAACAAAAAATTTGTCTCATGGAAAAGGTATGATTAATTGATTTATTTAAGGATCTTATCTTCAATGAGTATGGAATTATTGATTTCTATGGTTGGTTGGGAAATGATTTTTAAGAATTCAAATAGATTGGATACATTTTTTCATTCCCATGCTCACGATAATTCAAAATAGTTGAAAAACCAATTGAGAAGTATTGATAAATGTAAAATACTATAAACACTTATCTCCTTGAGGTTAAGAAAATTTTCGATTCATTTGGATCAGTAGGGTAACTTGTTTCAATGGAAGACCATATTGAAGAAATTTTGTGGGACTACTAGACAATTATACAAAAATAATTCTCTCGATTTAGCATTAAAATATTCTTACATATTTTCAGATGTTGAGGTATAACTTATTTCTCATGAAAAACAATTTATTTGGTGGGGAATAATAGTACATAATCATGAAATTATACAAATTCCAACTAAACATGTTGTTGTAATTAATTATAAAAAAATATTTTGAAAGGCTTTTATATTTTTTTCTATTTATTTTTAGTATGAAAATAGATCTATTTATGGTTGATATGGTCACTTTCATTATTAATCCCAACCCATATTTCTTGGGATCAATCAATAGAGAAAATTCGAAGCTTAGTTTGGACATATATAATGACTCTATTTTCACCCTTTTAATCAACCTTTTATTATTCATTAAACTAACAATATTTAATTATTGGTATTAGTGGTTCGGCGAAATTGATAGAAAAAATTTAATAAAAATGGAATCAAGACTCTATATGTAGAGACCCTAAGCCTGACGTACATGGACATTACATTACTTTTTCGGAATACTTATTACATAACAAAAACACACACACAAGGACCGTAATAGTTTAGTGTCTTTGGAAACTCAGAACATAATCTTCTAATCATGGTGAAAGAACTTCAAAATCTCCCATAAAGATCTTCCCTTTTTTTTCTTACCAAAAACCTTTCTTTATATCCTGGGGAAAATAAAACATAAAAGGGTGAGCTCAAATGCCCAGTAAGGGTAAACAAAAGAAAAATCAATCACATCATATTCATAAGAACATAACATTTTAGAAATCTTAACCTGCAAAATAGATCATAATATCATAACATGGGATAAATCATAGTAGTGAAATGTAATCCCAATAATAATAACATAAAACATGAAACTTTGTCACATACACACATAATCATTGAGAATCATTTCTTATTTGTCAAGACTCATTTCCAAGACTATCTTAGTGGACAAAGTCCATTTCTGAACCGAGTTCACTCCTCGTTTTAGTCCTATTTCACTGAACCGGTATAACCTTCCATTCTAGCCATGTCAATCTCATGAGATATAAAATCATTAACCAATGAATTTGAGGGAGATATAGGTCCCACCCATCTCATAATGATACTATTCTTATGTGGGCCACAAAATCATAAACCATACATCATAGCATAACCCATGTAAAAAAATGGGATTCTTAAACATCGTGACATCATAAAACAATTCATATAAGATAATGGAATTCATAAAAATAATTCCATCACAACATAATCAAATCAATGTAATAATAGGGATAGAAACAGAACCCTTTATTATCTTAGATGGAAAATAATTTTGATAAAACACTTGAACTCCATTCTTGAGGAAAATATCCTTTCTACATTAAAAACACTTTTCCTTTCTTAACATGTCATACAATTTTAAACTAAAAGAAGTTGATGAAAAATAAATTTGAAAAATTGTAAAGGAATCTTCTTGGAAATAATGTTTTAAAAATACATTCATGCCGTATAAGTTAAAAAAACATTCTTCTCATACTTTTGTTGAAAAAGTCAAAAAGTACCTCGTACGAAAAACGACAAAAGATTCCTTTCATATATTTTACTAAAAACTCACCGAAGGGTAAAATTAGATTTAAACAATTTTAGGTGGATGGAAACAATATTACATTTTGAGGAAACATGGATGTGGTTGATAAAATACACCACAACAAATTCTGAAGTATAAACAATCTCGGATAAAAATTGAGATTGTGAGATTTTCCCTTACCTTAGGTCCGATTTTCTTCGTAAGTGTCCGAACCTCCTGTATAATGATTTAAATAATGTCATTGACTTATTCAAGAATCATACTCATTGTTATGATATCATATATGGTTCACTTATGACTTTATATTACTCGTTCTTTTGTAAATTCCATGTTAAAGTGCGTTTTGGGTAAAATCTTTTGATTTGTCGTCGGTGTTTTGTCTTGTAATTATTCATATGATTACTTAGATCGGGATTACTTAATTCCAGAATATAAAACATGATTTATATATAATATATATTCAGAATATACAGATATATAATAAATCAGTTAATGGAAAGAAATACACCGTTCATGGAGACAGTAGGTCGTACGTACGCATGAACGCTGTTTTCGTTTCCTTATTTAGTTGAATGGAATTAAGTAGATGAAATAAATATATATACACATAAATCCAGTATCATTATTATTTCATATATTTCATGATTACTTATCATATATACTTTATAATCATTCATGAATGGTTAAAGTGGAGAATGAATCTCATCGCGTCGTGGAGACGGTAGTCCGCACGTACGCACGAGCGATGATATCATTCTCATGATCGTGGGACTTTATTGGAGTGTATGTATACTATTTCATAATCAATATCACTTTAAATTAATCATATATAGTTATTATTTACACCATTATACCCATCCAAGTAAGGTGGTGGTGGAAAATAGATTTCACCACGGCGTGGAGACGGTATTCCGTACGTATGCACGTGCGGTGATTTTGTTTTCCGTAGGATGGATAGATAGTGAAATAGGGTTTTTTCATACTTATAATAACATATTAGTATATGAGTGATATTTATGTTATTACTTAATAATTAAACAACCTAATAAGAACAAGTGGAAGAAGAAATAAAGTTGAAAGAATCTGTAACGGACATTACCTCTTCTTTGAAGCACCTCTTTGAGATCTCTTTTTAGGGCACTAAAATTGGTCTTTGAGGAATACCAAAACCTCTAAGATGTTTCTATGTAAGTGGAGAAGATAATTTGGCAGGGTTTGTCCGAGTTTTAAGGCTCAAAGTGGTGTGAGGAAGAGAGGGAGGGGGTGCCCTTTTATAAGGGAGGAGAGGGGCACTTTTGGAATAACTAAAAATATTATTTTATTATAAAGCCAAATTCGGTTTTAAATAGCTCCAAATTGATTTATTTATAAACTAAGGTGGGTATGGGTCTAAATACTCTCATCCAATATAATTTAGACAAGTTTAGGTTCCTATTGTAACCTTATCATTTATATTTAACTTTAAGTTAGATAATTTTACTTTTACCGTGTATTCTTGTTTTCTTACACTATAAGGTTAATAAACTTACTATATCAAGACAAACGAACCCCAAGTTGTTTATTATTAATATATATAACCTTATCTAAGTCATTTGGCTGAACAATATATTTTTAGGAATAAAATAACAATTAATAATATAATATTTGTTTTAAAAACTATTTTATGTCAATTTTGACACTATTTAGTAATTGATTTTTGTGAAAATCATAAAAGAATTATTAGTTCGAAAAAAGTTAATTAAATAAACACTAACATGTCATATTAACCTAGAAATTTAGTGTAATTCATAAAAAGTCTCAAATTATATTTATTTGGGTATTTATAACATCAATTATGTCAATAGTTGATTAATAAGATAATTACTGCATCATCATTGTGTCATAAATAAATTAAATTATTTAATGACTAAAAATTAAAAATGAAATACCATTATGTAGTAAATATTATTATTTTTCTATGGAATATTTATAGTCGAATTTATCCTATGTATAACCATATATTAAAAATTATGTTCTTTTTAATCTTTGATTTTAACTATTTTAACCCTTCTTTAAATAAATTAATAATAAATGTCCTAATCTAATAAAAGTGGGCCTAAATGGTCATATTGTATTCCTAAGGTTTTTTTGGGTCTAATTACATTATCCAATAGAATTAGGACATGTTTTAGGTTAATAATAATATCATTTTTACCCTTAATTACCCTATTTACTTTTAACCATGGTAAAAAAGTAAAAAGTTACTATTCACCAAAAATTATTTTCATCTCATTGAACAAAATTTTACTTACTGACATCAACTGTGTCGCTTGGATTTTTGAAATTCCACTCACAGAAGTGGTAAAATTAAGTTTTATGAAAAATTCATTTTTTTAACTACCACTTAGTGGTTTCACTATTCATCAAAAAATGAAAGTTTCCAGAAAAATACAAAAAATTTGGCCTAAGATATATTTGATATTATAAATTAAAAAATGATGTCTATTTTACCAAATTCAAAACATATCAGTTGAATTAATTAATTTAAAAAATTAATTCCTGTCGTCAAAACAAATAGCGTGTTCTTAAGAGATAATAACTATCAAAAGATTGACAGTTGTTTATGTCTGGTTTAAATTTGAAATTACATCCAATTACCAACATAGTATTAAAATGTAAAAATATATTCTAAATATACTTTAAAACAACTCAAATTAATAATTTATAACTGTTAATTATTTCTATTAAAAATGTTGTTTTTAATTAAAATTTAGTAATTTTCACTATTCATTAGAAAATGAAAGTTATCTGAAAAGTACCAAAATTTTACCCTAAGCTAATTTCGATATTCCGAATCCAAAAATGAAGTCCATTTTGAAAATAAAATTTACAAAATTTCAAAAAGTGGTTATTACTTTTCATAACAGCTAGTTTTAATAATATTTTAATAGCATATCGTTGTTTTGTGAAACTCGGTATTGCGTACTACACATGCTATCGAGGGAGGTCGTGATTGTGTGAAATGAAAGGAAAGTCAAGGATGTGTGTTGTGCAAGCTTTTTTTGGTGTAGCGTACAACACAACACATTAATGAAATTAAAAAGAATATTTTTCATAAAATCTCAGGGTGTTACATTCTACCCCCCTTAAAATGAATTTCGCCCTCGAAATTCGTCGGGGTTATAAATGGTTTACTAGTCGAAAGTTTCTTTAATAGAAACCCACATCATAAAAAGGAGTACCAAAACCAATCTTTAAAAACAAAAGTATGAAACATAACGGTTACCCAAATAAACTAATCACTGGGTTTCCACATAGGTGAAAATATGGATATGGAAGAGAAATCTAATCATCATGTTCTGATGGAGAGTGGTAGAGAACATGGATATGGAAAAGCCACCAATAACAAAGCCATAAATTTTTGATGATCTAGGGTACCATCAGATTCATCGGATATAAGGGCACTAGGACAACATTTTTGGTTTTCAATATCATTTCCCTAAAGTTGAAAATTTCGAATTAGAAGAAATACTTGCTTGATTTTGGTACAATCTCATTGTTGTTCGTGAATTGAACAATTTCAACTTCATCCCTTAAAGAAATGAAGTTGAGTTTGTTATTCGTGATGTGTTAGCAGATATTGTGATAGAATGATGGTTTATTCCATCTCTTTCAAACAAAAGGTTAGCAAAAGTTATAAGTCCATCTTATGGTTAGATTAATCGTATATGGTTCCAAAAATGAACTTATACTTCATATATTATACCGCTTAATAAAATAAAACTAGTTTCTACTAACCATGGACTTCCTGTAGGCCAGTGGTAGGTGATAAAGGCCAGTCGCACTTCGGTTGTGGGTTCGATTCCCACAGCCATGTCCGACGCGATGGGCTGTCGCCCGTCCTGCAGGTTGTCCTTTTTCTAAAAATCTATTACTATAACATCCCAACAATAATATCGAAAAAGGTTCTATTCTAACTTATGTCTAACATAATCCATCCCAATCTTTAGGCATATCCATAATACTGCAGTCCACTCTCATAATATAGTGAAAACGATTACCAGAGATTTAATACCATCGTTGATCCCCAAATATCATAAGATATGTTTTGTTGGTCACATTCCAAACATTCAAAGGCCTTAATCATGTATTCTCTTGAATACCCATTGAACCTTTGTGAAAACATGAATGCAGTTAAAAGTTAACACTTTCCACATACCAAAATCCTCAAAATTCTATATACTCAAACCATGATATCACTTAGTCCTTATATCAATCATGAGCTCATGAATACTGTCAAATATTTCATTTTCTCATTTTCCCTTCATTATGCGGATATCATCTTTTTTCCAAAAATATCTCAATCACCTTCCATGGTCACAGGTACTATAAAATTATTGAAATCCACAATAGACAAATACATAAATATTCCAATATTCCACGATACTGTATACAACATTATTTTGGAATCCCATTACATAAACACTTAATCATTCCACCACATCATTATCATATTAAACATCGCCAATGGTGATCGCATGTGACGTCTCTTTGTCTTTTTCCTTAAGTGGTTTCTCATGTCGATCATCACTAACCCTTGGATTAGGGCATTTATTAGCATAATGCCCCATTTCCTTGCACTTGAATCATTGAAGTGTAGTAGGTTCAGTCTATGTATCCCTTTCTTTGTTTGCATCAGTATGCATCTTCTTCCCATCATTGTGGCATTCAAATGCCCGATAACCTTCGTTTCCACATTTGAAACATTTACTTGTCCCTTTAAGACAATCTCCACCATGCTTCTTTCCACACTTTGAGCATAAGGAAACATTCATCTTCTTTTCACCATTATTATGAGATTTATCCATGAACTCCATCTTTCGTTTCATGTCAAAACTATGAGATAGATAAGTAACACCAACTTCCATTTCTACCTTGATAGCACAACGCACAATTTCTTCATAGCTACTGAAGTCTCTTATAGCTAATGCCCTTTGAAGATTTGGTTTTAAGCCACTGAATAATCGATCAACTTTACTTTCAGGTTGGATGATAAATCCAAATGCATACCTGGCAAGCCTTGTAAAATTCGCTTCGTATATACCAACAGATTCATCATCCTTTTGCTTTAGTTCAAGAAACTCCTTCTCCATCTTTGTTCGAAGAATACGAGGGAAGTACTTATTGAAAAATAAGTTCTTGAACTCGTCCCATTCCATGGACCCAATTTCATCTCCTTGCCTTGTATTCTTGACAAGATTCCACCATTGATCAGCTTCACCTTCCAAACGATATACTGCTAAGATGACTTTATCATGTTTAGAACATTGAAGAACTGAAAATATCTTTTCAGTGGTACTGATCCATTGTTCAGCAACAAGTGGATCAGAAGACCCACTGAAAGAAGGTGGACGTTGCCTCATGAAGGACTCAATAGAATATTGTTCCCTTCTCTGCTCATTTGGAAGTCTAGAATGATTCATTGCTTGTGTAAGTATATCAATAATATTTTGCACTCCATCTCCCATAACATTTGTTTGTTCAGGAGGACAATCATTGCATTGTCCATTGCATTGATCAACATGGTTCCTTCAGGTTCTAGCCATCGTCTAAAACCCAAAAAGAATAGTGTGAGAGGAAAAAATCATGCTAGGGAAAACAACATAATAATGGGGGAGTACCTTCAATATCTAACATCTTAGGTTTAATTCTATGATCGTTAGCGCAATTCTAGTACTATAACCTATAGTTATACTTAACCTTAGGGACATCTCTAGACATACCTTAGAAATATCTCTACGGATCTCACTAAAGTTCTCGCATCCTAGTTTCCAAAGGTTGACTAAACCTTTCCTCTGATACCAACTGTAGAGACCCTAAGCCTGACGTACATGGACATTACATTACTTTTGCGGAATACTTATTACATAACAAAAACACACACACAAGGACCGTAATAGTTTAGTGTCTTTGGAAACTCGGAACGTAATCTTCTAATCATGGTGAAAAATCTTAAACATCTCACATAAAGATATTCCCTTTTTTTCTTACCTAAAACCTTTATTTATATCCTGGGGAAAAGAAAACATAAAAGGGTGAGCTCAAATGCTTAGTAAGGGTAAACAAAAGAAAAATCAATCACATCACATTCATAAGAACATAACATTTTGGAAATCTTAACCTGCAAAAGAGATCATAATATCATAACATGGGATAAATCATAGTAGTGAAATGTAATCCCAATAATCATAACATAAAACATGAAACTTTTTGGCATACACACATAATCATTGAGAATCATTTCTTATTAGTCAAGACTCATTGCTAAGACTATCTTAGTGGACAAAGTCCATTTCTGAACCGAGTTCACTCCTCGTTTCAGTCCTGTTTCACCGAACCAGTATAACATGCCGTTCCAGCCATGCCAATCTCATGAGATATAGAATATTTAACCAATGCATTGGAGGGAGATATAGGTCCCACCCATCTCATAATGATACCATTCTTATGTGTGCCACAAAATCATAAACCATACATCATAGCATAACCCATGTAATAAAAATGGGATTCTTAAACATCGTGACATCATAAAACAATTCATATAAGATAAAGGAATTCATAAAAATAATTCCATCACAACATAATCAAATCAATGTAATAATATGGATAGAAACAGAACCCTTTATTATCTTAGATGGAAAATAATTTTGATAAAACACTTGAACTCCATTCTTGAGGAAAATATCCTCACAACTTCAAAAACACTTTTCCTTTCTTAACATGTCATACAATTTTAAACTAAAAGAAGTTGATTAAAATTAAATTTGAAAACTTGTAAATGAACCTTCTTGGAAATAATGTTTTAAAAATACATTCATGCCGTATAATTTAAAAAAACATTCTTCTCGTACTTATGTCGGAAAAGTCAAAAAGTACCTCGTACGAAAAATGACAAAAGATTCCTTTCATATCTTTTACTAAAAACTCACCAAAGGGTAAAATTGGATTTATAAAATTGTAGGTGGATGGAAACAATATTACATATTGAGGAAACATGGATGTGGATGACAAAATACACCCCAGTAAATTCTGAAGTATAAACAATCTCGGATAAAAATTGAGATTGCGAGATTTTCTCTTACCTTAGGTCTGATTTGCTTCGTAAGTGTCTGAACCTCCTGTATAATGATTTAAATAATGTCATTTACTTATTACAGAATCATACTCATTGTTATGACATCATATATGGTTCACTTATGACTTTATATTACCCGTTCTTTTGTAAATTCCATGTTAAAGAGCGTTTTGGGTAAAATCGTTTCATTTGTCGTCCGTGTTTTGACTTGTAATTATTCATCTGATTACTTAGATCATGATTACTTAATTACAGAATATAAAACATGATTTATATTTAATATATATTCATAATATACATATATATTATAAATCAGTAAATGGAAAGAAATACACCGTTCATGGAGACGGTAGGCCGTATGTACGCATGAACACTGTTTTCGTTTCCTTATTTAGTTGAATGGAATTAATTAGATGACATACATATATATACACATAAATCCAGTATCATTATTATGTCATATATTTCATTATTACATATTATATATACTTTATAATCATTCATGAATGGTTAAAGTGGAGAATGAATCTCATCGCGTCGTGGAGACGGTAGTACGTACGTATGCACGAGCGATGATATCGTTCTCATGATCATGGTACTGTATTGGAGTGTATGTATACTATTTAAGAATCAATATAACTTTAAAGTAATAATATATAGTTATTAGTTACACCATTATACCCATCCAAGTAAGGTGGTGGTGGAAAATAGATTTCACCACAGCGTGGAGACGGTATTCCATACTTACACACGCGCGGTGATTTCGTTTTCCGTAGGATGGATAGATGGTGAAATAGCATTGTTTCATACATATAATAAAATATAAGTATATGAGTGATATTGATGTTATTACTTCATAATGAAACAACCTAATAAGAAGATGTGGAAGAAGAAATAAAGTTGAAAGAATCGGTAACGGACATTACCTCTTCTTTGAAGCGCCTCTTTGAGATCTCATTTTAGGGAACTAAAATTGGTCTTTGAGGAAGATCATAACCACTATGATGTTGATAGGGAAGTGTAAAAGTGAATTTGGCAGAGGTTGGCCGAGTGTGATGGCTCAAAGTGGTGTGAGGAAGAGAGGGAGGGGGTGCCCTTTTATAAGGGAGGAGAGGGGCACCTTTGGAATAACAAAAAATATTACTTTATTACAAAGCCAAATTCGGTTTTAAATAGCTCCAAATTAATTTATTTAGAAGATAAGGTGGGGATGGGTCTAAAGCCTCTCATCCAATAGAATTTAGACAAGTTTAGGTTCCTATTGTAACCTTATCATTTATATTTAACTTTAAGTTATATAATTTTACTTTTACCGTGTCTTCTTGTTTTCTTAAACTATAAGGTTAATAAACTTACTATATCAAGATAAACGAACCCCGTGTTGTTTATTATTAATATATATAACCTTATCTAAGTCATTTGGCCGAACCTTAGATTTTTAGGAATACAATAACAATTAAGAATATAATATTTGTTTTAAAAACTATTTTATGTCAATTTTGACACTATTTAGTAATTGATTTTTTTGAAATTCATAACAGAATGATTAGTTCGAAAAAAGTTAATTAAATAAACAATAACATGTCATATTAACCTATAAAATTAGTTTAATTTATAAAAAGTCTCAAATTACATTTATTTGGGTATTTATAACATCAATTATGTCAATATTTCATTAATAACATAATTACTGCATCATCTTTGCGTCATAAATAAATTAATTTATTTAATGTCTAAAAATTACAACTAAAATACCATTATGTAGTAAATCTTTTTATCTTTCTAATTAATATTTATAGTCGAATTTATCCTATGTATAACCCTATATTAACAATTATTTTCTTATTAAACTTTGATTTTAACTATTTTAACCCTTCTTTAAATAAATTAATAATAAATGTCCTATTCTAATACAAGTGGGCCTAAATGGTCATATGTTATTAAAAAGGTTGTTTTTTGTCGAATTACACTTATCCAATAGAATTAGGACATGTGTTAGGGTAATAATAATATCATTTTTACCCTTAATTAACCTATTTACTTTTAACCGTGGTAAAAAAAGTAAAAAGTTACTATTCGCCAAAACTTATTTTCATCTCATTGAATCACATTTTACATTCTGACATCAACCGCGTCTCTTGGATTTTTGAAATTCCACTCACATAAGTGGTAAAATTATGTTTTATGAAAAATTCATTTTTTTAACTTCCACTTAATGGGTTCACTATTCATCAAAAAATGAATGTTTCTAGAAAAATACCAAAAATTAGGCCTAAGCTATATTTGATATTATAAATTCAAAAATTATGTCTATTTTATCAAATTCAAAACATATCCATTGTATTAATTAATTTAAAAATTAATTCCTGTCGTCAATACAAATAGCGTGTTCTTAAGAGATAATAACTATCAAAAGATTGATAGTTGTGTATGTCTGGTTTAAATGTGAAATTACATCCAATAACCAAAATTGTATTAAATTGTAAAAATATATTCTAAATATACTTTAAAACAACTCAAATTAATAATTTATCACTATTAATAATTTCTATTGAAAAGGTTGTTTTTAATTAAAATTTATTAATTTTCACTATTCATCAGAAAATGAAAGTTATCTGAAAAGTACCAAAATTTCACCCTAAGCTAATTTCGATAATCCGAATAAAAAAAAGTCCATTTTGAAAATAAAATTTACAAAATTTCAAAAAGTGGTAATTACTATTCATAACGGCTAGTTTTAATAATATTTTAATAGCATATCGTTGTTTTGTGAAAATCGGTATTGCGTACTACACACGCTATCGAGGAAGGTCGCGATTGCGTGTAATGCAAGGAAAGTCACGAATGTGTGTTGTGAAAGCTTTTTTTGGTGTAGCGTACAACACAAGACATTAATGAAATTAAAAATAATATTTTTCATAAAATTTCGGGGTGTTACACTATAGCATCATGATAAAATGGAAAAATTGTAAATACTTTTCAATTATTATTTATAAATATAATCTTATATTATCACTTGTTAAGGGTAATTAAAAAATTTAGTAGAGTTTGGGGATAATTTTAAATTAATTTGGAAAGTATTAGTTTCATGAATTTTAATTTCTTTATTAATTTTTAGTGTTATTTTAAGAAAGGAATACATTATTTTTTTTGGTTTTTACTTCGTTCGTGTAAAATAACAGCCATATATGATTAAAGTGTTTTTTTAAAAGGAGAAAGAATATTAAAATGTATTTTCATGATATTGAATAATACTTTCAAAGGGTAATGTGGGATTAATTACATATAATATAGATTAAAATAGTCAAGCAATGTATTTTGTATGAATAAATCAAAGGTAAGCACTCAAGTGAGTTTAACTCTTTTGAATTAGGAGCTTTATGAGATTAAAAGATAGCCATGTCCTATTAAATAGGCCACGATAATTTTTTCATAGCAGTAACCCACCACACTCAGTTCCCATATCATAATAATTGAGGGTCATATATGATATAATGAAGTTTTTGAAGCCTCGTAGAAGGTAAACTCCATGGAAGGTGTGTTGTGTGTGAATAAACACTCCATCATATAAGAATAATTTTGTGACCATTGTTTCTCATATAAGATTAGCAGGCCACATCTGAAAATCAAGTAAGATTAACTTGATGGGATAAAATGTGGATGATTTCCCTCAATGACCCATTTCACTAATCATTTTATAAGATGAAAACTATTGAAATTAGGATTAAAACCATAATTATATAGAAAAAATACTATTTTATCCATGTCTATAAATTAAAAATTATTCTTGCCTGCCCAAATCATAAAATATCCATGTGATCTATCTTGTGGAAACCAACCAATAATAAATGGAAGAAGTAATCATTATAAGAATTTATAAGTAGTTAATATTCAATGGATGATATTACCATTGTGAAATCTACATCCCATTGATGTTCCAAGTGGATGCGATGCTGGGTAGGAGTAAAGTGGAACTAAATTTCTTTGGGAAATAGTGAACATACCCTATATGTCGATAAAAACATTTTCCAATTCCATTTGAAAGGATACTAACCCATTCTATCATCATTACTTCATATTAGATTATGTTTTTTAATTTTTATATTTATTTTTAATGTAGTTAATTATTATTATTATTGAATTTATTTCATTCAATGACTTAATTGCTTTCCCCTAATGTTTTTATCTCTTATATCCATTTTATGGATTGAAATTAGAGTTTCTTTAAATTAGTATTACTAAGAAACATTAAAATTTAGTTCAATATATTTCTATATTAATTTCATTTAGGGAAATTTTAGAGATCACACATGAGTTGGTTGGGTGATATTATCCATTAAATGTTACTCTTTTTTATTTCACCTTCACCTTAATCATATATCAATAATGCCTTACCTATATTAATATAATTGATATCATAATGGTTTTGAATGGGTGTGAGATAACAATAAGGGACGAGTGAATGATTCTCCCTGTTGATGTGACCTTCATTCACTCACCCATAGAATAATTGAATGTGTGATAAACATGGAATTTTTATGAAACATTACACAATCACACAAATTTTCTATTCGAATGTGTTCTTGAAGGGTTTCTAACATACATTAGGTTATAGAGGGATATATCAATATAAGACAATGAGGGGTTTAATTTTAAATTCTCCCATGGTATGATAAATTTTTATAACATATATATTTATTCTCTTATTTTCATTTAATTTATTTAATATATTTCAAATTTAATTTTATTTATATTCTTTTTTTAATTCCCCACCCCCAAAAAATAATAATCAGTGACATCCAAAATAAGAGTTAGTGTTTAATGAATATATTTGTAAGTCCAAATCATGGTCGGTTCCCTAGATTCATTTATAGGGGTTTATTAAATTCTATGTAATGATAAAATTCCTTTATTTAATTTTTTTCATATCAAAATTGGAATTAATATTGGGGATACAAGCAATATACTCCACTGTTTCTTGAACAATTGTAATTTGTTTCTTGTTTCTTTTCTTTGGACTGGATTAATGTTTCATTCATTTATTCTTTTTTCATACTATAATAAGTATTATAGTGTAATAATTACTCAACAATGCATCTAAATATTTATAAACATATCAAATAGATTAAAAAGCTCTTTTTTTAATTTAGGGTTTCACAAAAAGGAAATTTTTCGAACTACCCAGTATCTTCTCTCATAGGAACTCGATGAAACAAATCAATACAAAACATGACATAATTATAGTACACACTAATAGAAAGTATGATATATCATACGATGAAAAATTAATCATATCCACTTTAAAAATATAATCCCCCATACCATTATGATGAGTAAAATTTAATATCATAGGTAACACAAACCATATCAACTAATGCATAGCTATTAGAGCAATGTTTATTAGAAAAATAATCAAAGATGAGATAGATAAAGAACAAGATAGTAATTATGTACACCACTACTGATATATATATGGATGAAAGAAAAAAGGAAGAAGAAAAAAGGAATATGTTCCTATGTTCTTTGCTTTAGAAAACATATAGGATGTGGAAAACACTCTTAAAAATCCGTCTCTCCAATATATTATAGAAAACCTTTTAGAGGCATTAAAATCATCTCATTGGAGATCCACATTAAAAAGTTGATAATTTATCAAATTCTATTATATTTTATCTTCTATTACTTGAAATGAAATATAACTCACTTAATTTTTACGTTTCTAATTTTTTTTAATCCATTTTCAGAAAATTATAGTGTTAATGCTGAAGGATCCACCATTTAAGAGATAATAGTATTGGAATTAAAAAATAAAAATGTCCCAATTGTTGTTTCTGAACAAAAAACTACATTAACATGTCATTTTAAGGGGTAATAATCATATATAAAATCATTTTGTTTAAATATATCTCAAATAAAAATGATTACTAATTTACCCAATGTTTTTAATGCATATTTAGAAACTATACAACCACTCATAGATGTTACAAGAGAAACCACCAAAGTGGTCATAAAACAAAAATAAGAATAAATTCTAGAAATGTTGATGAAAAAATTACCTCCAAAACTACATTAGTAATATAATATATAGTAAGATAAATTTAACAAGGATAAACATTTCTTTTTATTCATATCCCTAATTTACTTATCTATTCATTTGGGATGTGGGTTGATACACTCTATCCCTGATGTACTCTAAGACAAGTTTCCACTGATGGGAATTAGGAAAAGGAAGATGTGCTGATTCTTACCTCATAATATTTACCCTCCTCTTTGATTAGGTTAATACCACTACATCTTCTGGGTTTTAGGTAGTTAACAACACATGACCCACTTGGGGAATGATCAAGGAGTATCTTTCATTCCCTTATTCTCATTTTTTTCCATTGAGTAATTTATTAGGATTGTTTCTATTTTTACTTATAGTTTTTATAGAATCATTGGGTAATATTATAATATTAGATCATGTTTTACATTTCATAATGACTATAGGTTGTATTATTCATTAATATTCATATGATTCCAGCATTAATATTTTGTGAATTATTTATTATCTTAAATAAGTATGTAATAAATGACTGTATGGGCGTGAGTCTAATAAAAATATATAAATTAAATTATTGATTTCAAATTTTTGGGGTGTGTTTTTGTAAACAGAATAATTTTTTCATAAAATGCATCATTATAGGTTAAAAATGCATTTCCATTTTGATTATTTTAATGGTTTTAGATTTATAATATTTTTATATGACATTTGATGTGAGTGTCTTACTATTTTCATGCACTCAAACTCTTATGAGTAATATTAATATGATTTTCCAGGTCATTAAATGGTTTTTCTAATTTTCTTATTCATTACCCAAGAGACATTTTAAAACAATTTTTCATATTCATTCTTATAATCGGTTTCCTAAGTGTCTTGGGGAATGTGTAAAACTAGAACATATATTAATTATTATTTTAATCTATAAGATTATAGTTTACTACTTATTATTGAGTATACCATTCATTAAAAAATACCATATAAAATCAATTTCTCTAGACACCATTTGATATGACTATATTTATTCCATGGAAACCATGAACTGCCTATTTGGGAATCTACATTACATGATGTGTTAATGTTGGGGTTTTAAAAAATATAATAACAATTTTTAGATTAAGATGAAGTTTATAAATCCCCTGCTCAAGGATATCAATGCAATAAATATTAATCCGATAATAAACTAGAAATAAAGAAAAATGAAAAAAATTCATACCATACATTTTATGTGCCTTTGGATGGTATTTATCATCAGCTGATACGTTTTATGAAGCACACTAATGTGAAAAAAATCACCATCCTTCAGATTTATCCATGGGCCAACACGAATCTATGATCATATAATAGAGACATTCCTACACCCATGGTGTGTTAGAACCTCAACATGTTATGGATGAATAAGAAGAGATATTCAAGTGTCTGGTAGTTTTATCCCTGCATGAACTTGTAAAACACACCTCTTAGTTTCATCATATAAAGTCTTATACAGGTTATTAAAGATTGTCATCTAATATTAAGTCATTTAATAAAGCGTTAATAATGTATGAGTAAATACCATGACTAGTTTATTCTTCACAAGAGTTCACACCCATCAAACTCATTTCATCTAATGAAACAGTTTTTTAAATGACAGATTCAATGGATCATTGATTAAGTATCTAGAATGGGCTTAATGGATTAAAAAACCCAATATGCATGCAAATAAAAATTTATATGAAACTTGATATAGTTAATATATATAATATACGTAAAAATAATTAGTTAATATCTCCTTAAATTAATCTTTTCCTTGTAATTTATTTAGTTCATTTCATGTTATATTTTTAGATTGTGGGAGAGAGGGTGTGTTATAAGTAAATTTGGGTAAGAAGATTACTGTTTTGGATTGATAGTGAGGTTCATTTATATATTTTTACAGAAAATGTGGTCACAAGAAAAATATTATATTATAACCATGTTATTGTAATATCATATGAAAAAATTATATAGCAAAAAAACATTAAATAATAAAATAATGGAAAAATATATTCAAAAAATGTTTTTTAGATAAGAGAATGTCTCTTTCACTAATATACACAATTATAGTTGTTTACCAAAAAATGAACATGGGGTAAATAGAGTTACGAGTGATACATTTAGATGGAGAAGTGTTGAGTTACATTCATTGTTTAATACTTGTGGGATTTTTTATTGTATTATACTTTAGAGATTTAAACTATTCATCTTGCCCTATTATTTTTTACATTAAAATCATACTTTTATTTAAACCCTATAACAACATATTGGATTTACTTATGAGTATAAGACTCGTATTTGGATTTTGAGAACATAGAAAGCCTATTATAAATTTGATTCACTCTAGGAATGAGAATAATCCTAAATAAAATTTTCTTAGTGTGATGAGGGAATAATTTCATGTGTAGTAAGTCACTATTGGAAGAGATTGTATTAAATGGTAAAAAACATGAGTGAGAGGAAGTGGAGTGGTGATATTAACTGATAAAAGATGCATGATAAATCTTAATTTGGAAAACAGGGTTGGTTTTCACTTCTTTAGTCTATGTACTTCATCTTAAAATTATAATATTTTTCTTAACTTTTCTTCCATTTCCCATCTGTGCAATGGACTGAGCATTGGGGATTAGTGAAATAAAAACACTAAAAATTTATTTGATTATAATTTTTAAATATTCCCCCATATTCACACATTTTAAGGGTAATTAACACATTTTATGGTGTTTGGAAATAATTTTAAAATATTTTTTTAAAATATTAAATTCAGGATTTTTAATTGAATTGTCTGTTTTGGATTATTTGAATATAAATGAACACTAACATTTGCGTTTTGTTATGTTTTTTAGAATCCACATATGATTAACATGTGGTTTTACAATGGTCTAGAATATTAAATATATCCTTCAAAGGGGTATGGGTGATTCAAATAGTCAGGGAATGTGGTACATACAATAAATATAAAGGAGAATCAATTTTGAGAGATTAACTCCCATAATTTGGGATCTATGTGAGATTAACTCAACGGCATTTGTACGATGTATGAATAAACACTATCTCGCCTAACCTCCGAAAAAATTAGGTTCCAGAACATAAAGAACCCAAAAGCATTTACATGTGATTTTGGGATACTGTACGGTCTTTCATTTCCTTTAATATCAAAATTGATGTTTTTGATCACAATATTGAGGATTTTAAAGACGTATGTTATAAATAATTACCAAAAACAATATTATTATACTCATAATGAATCAATGAATTTGCAAAAAATTATAACTCAATATATATATGTATAAATTATAAAATATAAATAAGTATATGAAGTTAATGATGATATTAGAAAAAATATGAAATTGTGTTTAAAAAAAATAATTATTTGTTTGAATTTTATTTATTAGTACAAGTCCTAAAATCATGAAACTATTTCACAATTTTTCCTTAAAACTGAAAAATGAATAATTACAAAAAATTTTAACACCCCAATAATTAACAATATTTTCATTTTTGAATAAATTTAATTTTTTTTCAAGCTTTCATTATATTCGACACGGTGATAAACTTATTCTACACTCAACAACGAGTCAGCTTGCATTACACAAATGACTGAGTTTTACCGAACAAAAAAATATTATTAAAATATTAGTATTTATTATAATAAGATATAACCTAGCTATTATGTTGGCGACTATGAATAGTATTTTTTAACATATGAAAATATATGGTTTAATTAATTAGTTATAAATTAAATATAAATGAATATAGGAACTAACTAAATATATACGAATTTTTTTCATAAAAAACTATTATTATGCTCAAAAGGTCATTTATTTTAATAAATTAAATTAATCAAAATAAGTGAACGAAATTAGTTTAATTTATATTAAATAAAATATTTTTTAAATTGAACCAATAGATTTAATTGGAGTAAGATAACAATAAACCAAATTTGATTCATGAAAACCTATATTGTTTTAAAGGTAGTTTTACGACCTTTCAATGTTGAACATATTATAAATTAAATTTTTGATACTTTTATATATGTTATTTTACATAATAAACATCTTGTTATTTTAAATATGAATATAAAAATTTACTATTTCTGAATTTCTGGAGCTTTATTGATAAGTTTAATATTTTGATAAATAGTGATAGAATATTACCTTTTAATTGAAAACATATTTTTATTCTAATTAATTTATAGTGTTTAATTATAAATTTAATTGTATTTAATGTATAAATATACCAATATTTTATCAATTAATATAATTTAGGTCATTGGAATCAAATTCACATTGAATTTTAATATAAAAATATTTCGATCTTTTGAATGTTTTCACTTTAAAACATATTTTTTCATTTAGTCAATGAGATTAATTATAATTTAATTACTATAAATTTTGAACATCCAAAAATTGAAACCATATATTTAATTTTTGGTTACAATTTATTTTTATGGCTTCCATTTATTTTTTTACATTATGAATTGTAACATTCGAATTTTTTTTATTAACACAGTTTCTTGTAAATCTAGTAACTAATTTAAAAAAAATTATAAATATTAGAAAATTAACCTAACACTTTTCCTAACATCATTGTATGAGTTTTTATATACCAAAATAATAATTGGGATTATTTTGTGGCCTCTTCGATTCACTTGGATTACTTTAATAGATTTTATTATTTTATCAAAAGGAAAGTCCAATGTATCATACACATATTTTTAATATGGGAATTATTTTAATCTATGGTTATTCTGATGATATCTTCAACTATAACTAGTAATTTGAAATATAATATTCTAATATTCATAAATATAATTTATTTTTTATTTATATGTATGAAATAATTGTATTAAAGGCTCGCACAATGATGATCCATTAATTGTTTAATTAATGGACATATCAAATAAATGTTATTAAAAATATTTAAAAGAATCAATTATAAAAAATTAATGTCATAAATAAATTTATAAATGAACTAGACACATTTTGGATGTATTAAGGAATTGTTTTTGATGTTAATTTGAGTATTTAAGATTTCTTAAAAGTTGATAAATGAATAGTATCAAAATTGACATTAAAAATATTTTAAAATAAAAAACATTATGAAATAATATAAAATTCATAAATATCAATTCTTCAGAAAATTGATTGGGATAAAGTATAAATTTCCATCAATGACTTATCTATGTTTTTTTTCATTTTATTGTAACTATATTGACCCTGAAATAGTAAAAAATCCAAGTTGTTATCGTAATAGTTAAAGTGATTAACAAAGAGTTAAAGCCAAATCATTAGGGTATGAATATGGCCTAAAATTTCATAATATTTATTTTATGAGATGATATAGACCCATCCTCATATTATCTTCTAAATAAACATTTTTTGATCCATTTTTAACTGATGATTAATTTATACTAATTTAATATTTTGAGATGTTCCAAAAGTGCCCCTCACCTTAATCATAAAGGGGTATATTATCCCTGACTTCCTCCCACCAGCATGAGCTATCAAGATCATTAAAAACCAGTTATAATAATCTCCAAACATTTATATCGTAATAAAATAATCCTATATTTGTGGAAAATTAAATCCAAATATGGATTTTGGTATAAACAAAAAAGAGGTACCCATATAAGTGGTAATGTCCTTAAACGATCACATTAATTTTATTTTATCCACACTACTTAATTTCTTACTATTACATGATTTTATAATAACAATATTTTCTTCAATATAAGTTGATATTTTTATGTTATGGGTTATACATGCACTTTCACACACTTCCATAAAATGGGTAACAAATTTACAATTCGTGTTCGATGAACTACCGCCTAACGAAATAATGTCATTTTTTTCTATTAACACATCTCATGGTTCATCATTATGATGGAAAAACAATATTTATATGATATATATTATATTTATATTGTCTTCATACTTATTTAACTATTATATAAGACCAATCTTCCTGATTTATATTTTGTTTAAATATGAAAAAATCATTTGTGGAAGTGTGGACTACCGCTTCCTCAAAACGATGTGATTCCTTCACACTATACCTGGAATGTATATAAGATTACATTTAAAAAAATATTATATATATGACCTATATATGGTACTATAATTATAATATACATATAATTCTTTTAATCTTCAATATTTTTATAATTAAAATGAAATAAATGTAGAGTTCATGCATACGTAAGGCCTACCCTCTCCATGAATAGTGTATTTCATTTCCTTTCTTCAAATTTTTTCTATTATAATAAATAAATATATATAAATATATATTGAATATATATTATATTTATGTCATTTTTTACATTATTTAAATGATGAAATCATGATCTATGTAATTTTAACAATAAATATCATGCCAAAAGATACTCGAGAAACTAGGAGATTAACACCCTAAGTAGTGAAAATAATGAAAAATTATAATTAAATGGCTGTTAAAATAAAATAGTAAGATCATATATGATATCATAAATATTAATAATTTTATTATTTATATTAATAATCTTCTTCAAACCATTATATAGAAGGTTAAATAGTGTATAAATGAAAAGTAAGTTTGAGTTAAGGGATTTTCATCTCACTATTTTCATCTGTGAGATAAATATAATATTCACCACATACTTATTTTGTGTGGTGTATCTACTAACCATTTTGGTATATCATATCAAGAATATATTTATCTGCATGTATTTAAATATTTCATTTTATAATTATTTACTTTGGTGGTTCTTATGATTCAAAAATTTCAATGTGGTATGGGACACATTGATTTAAAAATATCATTCTAAATTGATTATTCAATATATGATGAATGATTTGGATATGTAGGAAACAGGTTGGGGATAAATTAATGAAAGACACTCGATTCATCGGTAGTCTAATGAGATGAAATCAGCTGGATAGAAACCCTTCATGTTTGTTTACAAGAAGAATAGATAGGTTTCTACCTCTCGACTTAAACAATATTATGAAAGGTCATGATTATTGTGGTTCATGTTTCAGATAAATGATCTCTAATAATTATGTATTTATTTCATTTTAGTTATTATTTATTCATGATATTTTTCTTCAACTTATCTATGGATGCATTTCATTCTTAGTTTATTGAGTAAATGATATGTTTTATCAGTTTCTTACCTTTCCATATATGTTATTACTTATATAGTTTTTTGAATGGAATGTGTTTTCATTTATTTTCCCTACCATGTTGATTTTTAAATAAATTATTTCATTTGATTTACATACCCTTACTGATGATTTTATCTCACCCTTATTATCTATCATTTCCCCATATTATAAAGAGGATTCTTTTGATTGAGTTTCAAGGATGCTGTTTATTTTACTTTATTATTTATCATGTTTTTATTTTTTTTCCTTTATTTATTATGGGTATAATGTATGTAATATGGTTTTCCAAAACTACTAAAATTTTCAGTCCCTTTAGATTTTAAGCTTGTATATATTCCAATTTTTGAAATTAATGATCCATCTCTAGGCTTCTGGAGTTGGGGTATTAGAGTAGCTATCAGAGAATGTTTAACAGAAAACATGGAAACTAGATTTAGAAAATTTTGATTGGGGAACATAACCCAAATATAGACTTTGAGGATAAGTATAGAAGAAAACCATATAATCATGGTATGTTAGGTATTATTCGGGTCTTTCTAGCAATGTATCTGATATTGTTCAAGAAAAGATATACCTATGGGTTACAACTATGACAAGGTGTGTCATGACTCACTTAGCGTAATCTGATACATTAAAACTGGACTTACTAAAAACCTTATTTGACACATTTATGGAAAATTCTTAATATAATTCAAAATTTATATTCAAACCATTATGAATGATTTAAAACTAAACATTTCCCCAAATAAACCATTTTTATGATTATTAGATTATCTATGAATAAAATTTTAAATTTATGTTAACTATTTTACTCATTTCATTATTATACATTATGTTTTATAATGATATAAACTAATTTAGTTTGTGTCGTCAATTAGAAATAGTGCTTGGTAGAAGGAAAATGAACCTCACAAATTTACATGATCCAAAGAGTAAGAAGGATTGTATCATTAATAGCCTTAGGCAAGTATTTCGAAGGGAAATAATCTCCCAACACATTTTGACATATGAGGACATAGTATCATGCGATAACAATATTGGTAAAATATTATACAAGTCCTATGGATTCAAATGAATGAAATAAAATTAGTGCATGGATGGTCAAAATACTAATAAAGAGAATAAGGGAAAGAAGTATTTTCCCATATGTGATAATTGTAGAAAGAAACACCTTAGTGCTTTCTCGAAGGGAATGATATTTTGTTATAAGTGTGGAAGAAATTCCACGAAGTTCATGATGTCAATGTTGAGAAATAAAATTTCAATGGTAAATTTTTCAAATGAAAGAATATGTGACACTACACAAATAAATGTCTCATGTAAGAAAGGATTATGCCCTAAAAGGGGATAATGGATCATCGTCAAGATTATGCTACTACCACATTTGAAGAGGAAGGATTAATGTGCTTATGTTTAGATGAAATAATTATTTCATTTGATTATTTTATCAATGATGTTATGGTTATAAGAATTATGGAATTTATGATGATTCTACTACAATAAATTTTCATCAATTATTTAAAGCCTTATGTTAATTCATACTAATTACCAATAAAAGTGATTCCGTAAAAATTTATACAGTTTGGAAAACACGTGGTTGGCAATTAAGTAAAAATTAATATGTTAATGATGTTGCGATAATGAAGTTGGATAAAGAGATAATTGATATTTATAAAGTAAATTGGATTAAACTAACTACATTTAAACTGATTCTAATGTTTTGGGTCATAATATATGGAAGGGTCGTAAGGTTAACCATTTAGGAAATGGTTTAAATTGATCTTTTGATGAGGATTTAGAGATTATTTTGTTTCTTTACCATATTATGAAACATGTTCTATGAAAAGAAGTATAAATATTTCCATGCATAAGGATAATATTGTGATAATAGAAATATATGATGAATATATACTTACTTATGTCCATAGAAATTGAATGAATTTATCAACTCTAGGAAAGGGGTCTGAAAACAAGAATTTAGTCTTATTATAATGAATTTTTATGACATAAATTATCTTTATTCACACCTCTAGGTTTAATGTTTTTTGGTCAACAACTTTCTCATTATCATGTTCTCTATCACTCTATATCACAGCATGATGGATATATTTATCTTTAATATCCATGATTTAGCTAATGATCTCCTATTTGGAAGATTAATTTTTGGTGAAATTCACATTTAATTTTCCCTATATTTAAGAAGATTTGTTTTTAAAACTGTTTATGATGTTTGTTTCTCAATAATTTTATATTTTCAAATATAAACCCCTAGACTAAAGATATAAATTTTAAATTACTAAGTCCCAATTTAATTAAGGTTGATAGATGTAACACCCAGATAATTAACAATATTTTCATTTTTGAATAAATTTTATTTTTTTTCTCTCATTATATAAAACACCATGATAATGTTATGCATCACACAACAATGAGCCGACTTACATTGCACGCAAGATCAAGTGTTATAGAACAACAATATATTGTTATATTATTATTATTTAATATAATACGAAATAACCTAGTTGTTATGCTGGAGGTTATCAATTGTATTAACAAACTTATGAAAATTTATGATTGAATTAATTAGTTACAAATTAACTAGAAATGAATATAAGAACCAACTGAATATATATAAAATGATTTTACAATGAACTATTTTTATGCTTACAAAGTCATTTAACCTAAATAATTATATTAATTACAATTTTTGAATGATATAAAGGTATTTTGTAAAAAATAAAATATTTTTTACATTCATCCAATAGATTTAATTATCATAATATAAGAACAAATCCAATTTTATACATAAAAGCCTATATTTTTCTAAAGGTAGTTTTACTGCATTTTAATATAAAACCTATTATAAATATAATTTTTGAAACTTTTATATATTTCGTTTGACAATATAAACTTCTAATTTTATGCTAGATTATAAAACCTTACCATGATTTATTTTTTGGTATTTTTATGATAAGATTCATGTTTAAATGAATAGTTTTAAAATATTGCATTTTAATTGAAAATAACTTTTTTCAACTAAACAATTTATAGTATAAAATTATTATTTTTAATTGGATTTAAAGTATAATTAGATCATTATTTTATCATTTTATATAATTTTTCTCATTTTAATCAATTTAATATTGATTTTGGATATAAAAACATTTCCATCTATTGAATTCTTTCACTTTTAAAACATGTTCTCTCATTTCATCAATGAGATTAATTTTAAATTAATTTCAAAAAATATGCATTTTTAATTTTAAAAAATTTTGTAAATATTTGGAATCGGTGTATCCATTTTATGTAAATATGATCCTTCTATATTTTTACATTATTAATAGTATCTTTATAAATTTTTGATTAACATGATTAAAGGTAAATTGAGTAATTAAGTATAAAAATATTTTTATAAATATTATAAAATTACCCTAACACTTGTCAAAAAGATTATCGGATGCTTTATGGTCATCCAATTGAATCATTTATTGATTTTATGGCCTCTTGGAGCCACTTGTATGATATTAAGGATTTTATAGTATTTTATTAAATGGAATATCCAATATGTCATACTCATGTTTTTAATAAGTATTACATTTTTTATATATTGATATTCATAAAATATATTTGAATACAAATAGTAATTAAAAATATAATCTATTTATATTAATCATGATAATTTATTTTTATTTATTTTGGGAGTTAGTAATTAAACTAAAGGCTTTCACAATGATGATCTCATAATTGTTTAATTAATGGGCATATCAAATAAATGTTATTAAAAATATTAAGATAAATATATTTTTATATAAATTGTTTCATAAATGAATTTAATATATGAAATAGACATATTATATATGTATTAAATGCTTTTATTCGACATTATCATGTGTATTGATATTTTTTAGAGTCATGAAATTAATAGTGTCAACATTGACATTATGGATATTTTAAAATAAATAATATTTTATTAAATGATATAAAATTCATAAAAAAACTATAAATTTGACAACTAACTGGTATAGAGTTTAAAATTCCATAATTGACCCATTTATGTTTTTTTTAATTTTATAGTAGCTATATTAACCCTTAATGAGTAAAAATCTATGTTGTGAGGGTAAGAGTTTAAAGGTTTAACTAAGTCATAAATCCAAAAGATAAGGATTAGAATGTGACCTAAAAAAGTCTAAAAATTATTTGATGATATTATTTCTTCCTATAATAAAATTATATTCTAAATAAATCTATTTTTATCAATATTTAATTGAAAATTAATTTATATTAATTTAATATTAAGAGATTTTCCAAAAGTGTCCCTCACCTCAATTATAAAAGATCACCCCATCCCTCACTTCCTCACACCACTTTAATCTGTTAAGATCATCCCAAAACTACCCAAATAGTCTCCATACTTTCCTAACTGAATTTTAGATGCATCACATTGTGAATAAAGAAAACCAAGGATGTCTTTTCATATATACCAAAAGGAGTTAGAAAAATAAGAGGTAATATTCTTCAATGATCGCTTTAGTTTTATTTCTTTCCCTAATACCTAATTTCTTATTATTACATGGTTATATAGAAACTATATTATAAAAAATATAATTTTATTTTTTTATGTGATGGGTTTTAACTATACCTACATACAATTCCATCAAATGGGTAACTAATTTACCATTCATCTACGGAAAACTACCGCCTCACGAAACAACATCATTCATTTTACACTTACCAAATCTCATGGTTGGTCATTATGATAGAGTTTTGACACTATGGTTTGTCACATGGATGAAATGGAGACAAAGGGAAATACTTTAAAAAAATTATAAGAATGAATATGATGATGGATATCTATTTGAAAGGCCCCTAAAGTCAGTTCGCTCATGGTACCACACGAACTCTCAGTGCACAAGGTCCCTACATTCGACATCTGTGCACAACATTTGTGCAACAAGATACCTTCAACAAATGTCCTATATTTTCCTATAAAATTCCCTTGGGGTCTTTATTTTGATGGATGAAAATTACTAAAGGCCAAATATAAGTCTAATCACCCGAGTCATTCTCTCAAGCCCACTTAAATCCTCTAGGTAGCTTTCTAACACCTAAAGAAGATAGAATTAAAAGGGGAGAATGAAATTAAAGTCCTAAAAAGGAATTGAATAAGATACACATGTGTGAGTCATTTGCCCTAAAAATTGATTAATGAATTCTAGAACAGGTTCCCTTCCTTAAATAGGGACCTGCATGAATTACTTTAGGGAGCACTTTTTGGGACCCTTGATGTCTCGAGGGTGGTTTCAACCATGTGTAGTCTTACAGGTTTTCCATCACCCAAGGTGAAATCAATTTTCCTAGACCTTAATGTGTGAATATTCCCTTATAAAGTACTCCTTGGTTAACCCTACCCTCCAACTTGTATGATCCATTCAATATTCGGTCTTCAAATTCATCCATGTTAGGAACTCTCCTATTTTGGATCCATTTTCTGAGAGGGATCAAATCAGAACCTCCACCATGACCTCCAGACTTACAATTCCATAGATAAACTCACACCATCATGTCTCTCATTTGGATTTGTATTTATATGGTCATAGGATTAATACACTAGTCCAACCAAAATATTAGTATCCTTGGGGAACATTTGTATTTGTATATCTATGGTCACGAGGACCCCAAACATAGGGATATTTTCAGGATGTTCCTAGTCTTGGATATAAGGGTTAGGACCATGTCCTCCAATTTTTTTCTCTAATACATGGTGACTGCAATTCCCAACAATTTGGTAAGGATCATGCTTTCTTTTCCAGTCAACATGGAATGAGATCCTCCTCCCACTGGGGAACTAGTTTTCGGGAAACCCTCATGGAGTGAGCCCCAAGAGTTTCAGTTAGGAGGTTACAGTCATTATCTTAACTTCCATTTCAACCTTTACCATCATTCCAACATCAAATTGGACTCATATCCAATGTGAAGAGAATATAGAGATGTTTCATAACCCCAACCTCTTCCACTAGAATAGAAGGAAAAGTGTGTGGTTTCTAAAATCATCCACTTTCTCTTATTTATAATATCGGTCACGACTCACATGGGCGTAGAGGTTCATGATAATCATGAAAGCCAAAAAATCTACATGATCCACTAGACTATGATAACTCTAATTCCCGTTCTATCCAGTATACATAGGATTCCTATCTATGTCCCGAGCTTAAGGAATATCCTCCCTAGAGGTTAGCCCCAATCAAAATCCTAAATTCACATGGGAATAATCCTTAAGGGTAAGCCCCACAATCCATCCAATGACCTCCAATTTAAGTATAATCCCCCAAAAAACACTAATCTGACAAGAGTCGAGACTTTTCCCATTGTCCCATTCACATGGAATCCTTTTCAAGAGTAATCCCAAACTCAATTATCTCAAAGTCCCGTACTCCCCTAAGATAATTACAAAACTATGTGGGCTTCGATTCCCATAAAAATGGGATATGTTGGAAGCTTCCTTAAGGATCAAACCCAACAACCCAAATCAACCTTTTTATCTCTAGGCCATATTACAAACATAGTCTAATTCAACTTGGAAACTTATATCCCTTAGAGGTTCTTTGGGATGCTCTACCGAATGTCCCACACCAAATATTGACTAGGAACCTTCCACCTATACATCCTTACAATCTGATGTTAATCTATATAGTTAGGTCCTTATCACATGACCTAAATTGGATGTATGTGTCCATTATGTTTAACCAAACTATGGAGGTTTTGATTCCTTTAATAAGGATATGTATAAATCCCATCTATGGGTTCGATCCCAACCTCAAAACAAATCTCACCTCCCTAGATGATGGTAAACTACAGAGTGAATTTCCTCTCCATGGATGGTAATAAAATCAAGAGTGCCCCACTATGTGGATAGAAAACTAGCATCATTAAAATAATAACCAAAAAATATATAAGTAGTATATAAGAGGATACCATTGATGGTGAAACTTAGATACATACATATATCTCCATCAATGAAGAACCTCGGATAGATATAGAGGAATCTAAATTCTATATATGCTAATAGTTGATTGAAAATTTCAAGGGAACCCCATGTCATATGTGGGAATAAATGAAGGATTCATGAACATATATTAAATCTATAATAGTTTCTCGGAGTAGGAAACATTTCCATAAAAAAGGGAGTGATGAGATCAACCTCCCATCCTCTCAACCAATGTGAGTTCTTAATCATCATAGGCCTAAATGCCAAAAAATCTCACACCATTGGAATGTAGTTCCCCCATGGATACAGAACCATTGGGTGTTTCGAGTTCTGTGATCTATCCCATTATAAACCATTCGGAAATATCAAACCGTCACGGGTTTTGAAATATTAGTTGACCAAAAAATAGTGAACCCAATGTGAATCCTTAAAGAAGAAGATAGTTTTAACCTTATATCAGACCCATTTTAATAAAAGGGGACAAGACAATATAATCAATCAAGCTTGTGTTCATCCAAAAATATGCTTCTTTAATAGGGTTTTCTGGTTCTTGTCTATCATATTTTCTTGACTTATCAAAACTCACATCAATTCAATGGCTTCATTCCACCCACCATCGATGAATTTACCTAAACCTAGTCAGGCCAATATTAATCCACATGGTAGAAACCATCACCAACCCAACATATTCAATGATGTGTCTCTAATGCACTAGTTTTAAATTTCCATAACCATGGTACCATCCCAACCCTGGAGGCCACTGAAAGGCCCTTAAGCTCAAAAAGAACCCCAATCATCTAGTCAGCAACAACCAATTTTCCAGAAGCAGGTGTCACTAACTGATGTATTTAATAATTTTATGAGCTTATCCCAAGAAATAAATTACTAGTCCATCCCATGTTTTATGAAGGTGGATCAAGTGGCCACATACAGCCTCATCCCAAAGACACATGGGTTTTTATCAAGGGCTCATACTGATAATCACCACCACTAACATTGTGCAGTAGTGAACCCTCAACATGATGAGGGTGTCGCCTTCGACAATCCAGCCCAGGTCCATTGAACCCAGGTATGCAAGATGAGTCTTCAGGGACAACAATTGGCCAACATGGAGCATGGTCCTATATTTTACCGCTCCAGAGAAGACCTCTAACAATATTTAGTTTAAAATCTCCAATGAGAACATTCAGGAAATAACCTTCATTAACCCAACTATAAGACCAATCTGGCATCACCTAATGAATCCCACCATTCATATATATTGGGGTACCCCAAGTAGGAACATAAACTAGCTTACACCCATAAAACTAGAGAAAAAAATCATATAGAAGAATTAAAAAATGTATACTATCCAAATAAATTGGAAACATATAAGTAGGATTATACACATGCCTTCACCCACTAAACTTGCCAATTACTTTATTTGGAAGAACTCGAAGACTTTAGTTGGATATCCCTGATGATAAGTAGGGGGCATCCTCCACTCTCTAATCCAATGATGAGTACTGTTAGTATCCACTGGTTGGAAATGAATGAAAATAGAGGGACATGCACCTACTATTGATATGGAATGGATGTATATCCCCATTACAATCGATGAAGTCATAAAACACATCCTGAAAATGGTGAATGGGAAGTCGCAAATACCTTATCATATCCTAGAAACATGCCAGAACATCATAATGACAATGATAGTAGTACCCAAGGGATGGATAAGTAACGTTTTCCACACAATTTGGGTGGTTCATTATAATTTCACCCAAATCATATATATACCACTAAACACATCCAGGAGGGTCATGGGGAAACTCCCCCAAGCCATATAGACAAATAAATCATGAACATTCACCCACTCCAATTGGAGATAATTGGATTATCCTAATGGCCACTCCTAGGATGTCATATACACCTGACCATTACAACCACTTCTCTCAGCTGGTGGCCCCAAACACCTATAAGAATGGATACAAGAATAATTCTCATCAAATAGCGTTAGAGAATCAAGGGTAAATCTATGATATGTCTCCATTAAATTCTGCATTTTTTGAAGTCATCAGACTTTTATATGTTGTATCTCAAGACTCCAATATCCTGTTTCCAAATCATGGGAGATGTATTGTTATTTTTAAGTTCCTTGTAGGAAACTTAATCATGGAATGTTTCTTCATGACAACAATATTGTCGATCTGAAGAGCCTATCCCTTGATGGGAGCCATGAAAACCTTCCATGTAGCCATAATACCAAAGAGAATGAGGGTTTACCCCTTACAGTAATCCAACATGGTTTCTCTTACCCTGAAAGTATTCATTGTTAATGGTCTCTTCGCTATAGCATTTTACATTTTCAAGAGAATTCACCCACTAACAATGTAGTGGTGATAAAGCCCTCCTATCACAAGGAACTTACGAAAACAAGGATTTTATTATTTGATGCCTTATCACTGGGAGGCAAAATGATTTCTCAACTTGAATAAATCCCAAGGCGATAATCATTCTCTAAACCACACTTGGTCCACTTACCTTCTAGTGTAATAGAGAAACTCCCAACCATTCATGGTGATTCTAATAAAACGACCCGAAAACACCTATATTGGTCTGACCAGGTAGAGGAGCCTCTAGAAAAGGATGAATAAGATATTTTAAACAAGAATATGAAACTATCTAAAGATAAAATATTGGTCATGTTTTGTCCTTTTTCCACCCCTCAACACAACATTGAAGACATGTTTTTGGATGATTGTTTGCACAAAATCGACCACAACATATAGAAAACTCTTCATCACTTTAATGAAAAGTATTATCTTATGATTAGTATCAATGTAACATCTAGGTAATAGAAGAGTTGCAGTGCCAAATTGATTTGGCATCCTTCCTACATTCATGACACACTAATATAGAGAAGCAGTTAGGATCCCTTCAATATGAAATCCCTAAAGCATTAATGAGGTTGTGACAGAGGATTATAGATACCACATATGGTGTTAGTATTAGAGGATTGGGTGCACATAGAGAATTTCATTTAACTGCACTCCATAACCAAAAAGTCTCACCATGAGTAGAAACATGCAATGTTATTGCCTCAAGTCATATATAGAAAATTAAATCTATTCATGAATGAAGACATGATCAACATGAACATTCCCCAACTGTCTATCATCGACATCAGGCCTAAAGAGTGCAGACTATTGAGAGGCTTTTGCATCAATAATTTTTGAAAATCAAGTGGGCCTCCCATTTAGAGGATATATTCCATTAGATTGCACAGATTTTAGAAATAGTACAATGGTCTTACAAAATGGGAAATTTTAGTGTATTCAGAATAATGCACCCAACCCAAATTCAGACCAAAATCTATAAAATCAAAAGACATTCTAGGCTAATTTCTGCCACAATAGTTCGGTAGAAAACCTATCCCACTAGGTTGGGGGATTTTTTAATTCCACTCTTAGGGAAGGAAATCCAAGACTAAAGGGATGTGAAAATATAACGTGAACATCCATATCCCTTATAGATGGTTGATTTTTCACCTCAACAACCCTCTCTTATGTGTGAATTGGTTTTCTCCTAATTGGGAATGTTGCTGCAAAGTGGATCCTATCGGTTCATCCCATCATGTGATCCAGTATATTCATTTAGAACATGATTAATTGAACTATTTTTTGATTCCCCTCATGTTAATATTCTCCATGAAACTCCCTAGGAACAAACAAGGGAGTGGAAAAGGCATCATCGAGGATGTAGAATAAGGCTATCCCATAGAGATACCGAGGTAATTCTTGCGATGAATTATGCTTCAGTGAATGTCATCAATGTTGTCACTGAAAATCCTCTAGAACATGAGTCTAGTATAGAGGAGTCATGATATAATGTTCCATTTAATGATATGAACAACTCTGAAATGAATGAAGGAAGTATGCATGCCTAGAAATGGATACTTTCCTATAATTTGGGAGCTCCCTCGAACAATCTCCCTATACTGCCTTGAAATTCACCCAACAGGGAAAAAGATAAGAATAAAATTATAAATCATATCCCTTCTCAAGAAGTTAAATCCATTTCTTTGGAGGAATGATTTTATCAACAAGATGAGTTGATGAAAGAATTTAGAATACCCAATTCCAAATTACTCCAAGGTTACCATCCTATGAGATTTTCTCTACAGGATGAATTTTAACTTTCACTTACAAATGAATAACCTCAACAGAGTGAGTATACCATGGATGATAGAGGAGATCTAGAACATCCACTCAATGTGAGAAATAAACCAATATATTTGGATCTTGTATCATCATATCAAGAATTCCCTCTATTGGGTGCACAACCAAAACATGATCACACACATCCTCATAAGCCTACCCCAAATAGTTATCCTTGAAATGTACCAGAAGTACCTCCACCAATGATGATACCAGTCACGACACCCATTTAGAATCCAAACACTGCTCCAACTCAGGTCTTGTCTCAAATAGATGTTTCCAAAATGATTTTGACCACTATTGAGTTCGTAACGACTCGATTGGAAGCTTTGAAAGAATGGCGCACTCCAGTACAACCAGAAAATAAGGAAAACCCCGAATGTGTAGACCCGACTTATAATGAACATTAATTTTCTTACCTTACAATTAATTCATTATAAAGATAAAAAAAATAAATGTATTACACCACAAGGATCCATAGGATTAGTGTCTTGGAAAAACTCGGACCATACATAAAATTTACAACATCAAACATAATCATTTATTTAATTCCTCCTTCTCTAGATTCTTATTGGCACTTTTCCTCACGTTAGTACACATAATCACCTGAGGATATAAATCCAAATAAATGGGTGAAATAAATTCCCTGTAATAGGATAATAAGAATAATATAGTAATGGGTTAGAATAATGATATCATAGGAAAAGGATCATGAATATAAGTGGAAGCATTAATAAAATACTTGAAATGTGGAAATACATTAAAATGAAACATCATGCCTTAGTGGTTAACCACCACACATATTTTTGAACAATGCTAGAATCATGTTCACATGTAATTTCACTTTTACTAATGAGATTCATAACATTATTCAATGCATTGGAGTGTTGTATAATTCTGGGCGTACCCATCCCATTCAAACATTCATATTGTGGTAATTAATTCTAGCTGCACCTGTCACATCATAAAATTTACATTATCATCCATGCCACATTAAAAATATGTAAAACATAAACATAACATAAAATATGGAAGGAAATGGGTTTCAAATAAATAATCACACTTCCATAAACATTTTATCCCCAAAATAAAGAGGTAATATCATTCTTGGAAAAGAAATATTAACCATGAGTGAAGAGTGAAACAATGATAAAGAAGTAAAAAGTGGTGTGTCTATTTGAAAGAAGTGTTCGTTTGGAATACATTGCGTTTTTCATAAAATAAATCATATAACACGTATATCCCATAATAGGTAATATAATTTTGAATAAATTATTTTTAGGGAGAACTCAAACCGAACATGGAGTGATAGAGAGATAACCCAAAGAAAGAAAATTGCGTTTGAGAATTTCCCCTTACCTTGTATCTGAACACTTAATTCACTTTAATGTCCTATATTATGAAATAATATTCATTAATTATAAGTTATATAACCTTTTATACATTAATATGGATTATTTTGTTTTCATTATGTTATGTTATGGGCATTCAGATGAGTTATAGATTTTAAATACAATGTTCGGGAATGTTCATTTTTATGGTTTTCATGAATGGTTCACTTGTATTCATAAATGGAAGTTCATGTAGAAAATGGATAAACATACAGAACAAATATTACATGTTATTAAGGATATTAACAGAGTTTAAATTATCTTATAATGAATTATGTTATATACAATGTGGATGAATCATTAGTTAAGAATTTAATGATGATACATTGGGTTAATTCAGGCAGTTTTTTTACCACAGCGAACTTGTTTTGTTTAATAATTTAGTAATATGTAAATAAGTTATATCCAAAACATTAAATAAGATATTATACATGTAATATATTAAATTTAAACCATAAAAATTGTTTCATTACTAGATCTAAAGGTGGTAAAGGAAAAAATAAAACATGTCATTCTTGAAGGTGATAAATTAACACCTCACGAACAACATTTTCTTTTCTAAAATTAAAATAAGAGGACAAGGGGGTTGGATGATATATCACCCCATTAGTATAATAAAATTATAGTATATGTTCAATAATAGAGTTATCATTACATATAGGAGGGATTAAGAAAATAACATGAAATTGAAAGGAAATTAAAGGAAAATAGAGAGTGGGAAATTACCTCTTGAATCATCCTCTTAAGATCCTCCTTAAGGAACATGGGCTTGGTATTTTGATTAGAACATAAGCTCTTGGATCTGGTTATGGGATAGGGATGATTCTTTTTCAGAGTTTAGTAAATTATTTATGCTTGAGAGGTGTGAGTAAATGAGGCTGTGAAGGTTGGTATTTATAGTGGAGGGGAGAGGGGATTTCCCAATATTAAATTCATTTATTTATTATTTCAACCCAAGACAAGTAATAATGACGATTCCATGAATAAGATTAGTAATTTTTTCATGTGATTTAGAGATAATGGACTGAAATTAGATATAAAGAATCATATGACATCATAATTTATTTATTTTTCATTTATCGTGAATTATCATATTTTACTATTCACCAAAAATTAAAGTATTTCAGAAAAATCCCAGAAATTCAACCCAACCATATTTTTGGTGTGTGGAATAAAAACATTATATCCTTTTTTAAAAAGAAACTTTATGAATATGATTAATTATATTTTTATTTAGAATCATAATTTACTTAAAAAATACATTTTTAAAACATTTATGTACTTATTCAGAAACAGAGGTACATCATGATTTCACTTAAAGCCTATATATATACTATCATTGGTGATGTTACTATTTATAGGGGTATATAACTATTCATAACGGTATCATAAATATTCAATAGGTTATTTTACTATTTACTAAGAAATTATGTTTGTTCTATAAGACTCCAAAAATCACCCTATACACAACGGTGTATGTCAGATTTTTGAAATTCAAACCGTAGAAGTGGAAAAATTATATTTACTAGTAAATTAGTATTTATTATCATTTCATTCTATTTCATAATTTGATTACACTTTATTTCATGTTTATAATAAGGGATTTCCATTGATAAAACTATGGGTCATTACATTCTTCCCCCATTATGAAATTTCACCCTCAAAATTTTGTTTTAAATAAACAGGTGAGGGAACTTCTCCTTCGTCACCTCCTATGGTTCCCAAGATGATTCTTCATAATTATGGTTCCTACCCAACACTTTTACAAGGTGGTTTTCCTTGTTTTCATAGAACCTTATATCTCCGATCAAGAATTTTCACTAGTTGCTTCTCATAAGAGAGATCGTCTTCCGACTGTACCACCTCTGAGTTCAGTATATGTGAGAGATCTCCTATGTAATTCCTAAAGAGTGATACATGAAACACGTCATGAAACTCAGAAATATTCAGTGAAAGTGAAATCCAATAGGCAGCAACTCTTATGCATTCAAGGATCTCAAAGGGGCCAATGTACCTTGGGCTTAACTTCCATTTCTTTCTAAACCGCATGACTCTCTTCCATGGTGATATTCGAAGGAAGACTTTATCTCCAACGTCAAACTCCAAATCCCACCAATGGTTGTCAACATAGCTATTTTTATGACTCTGAGATGCATTGTTGTGTTTCTAGATGAATTGAACCTTCTCTCTCACCTCTTGCAATAGATTAGGTCCAAGTAGTATTTTTTCTCCAAATTCATCCCACATAGTTGGAGTCCTACATCTTTATCCAAAAAAGAATTATATGGTTCCATATGAATACTCTAGTGGAAGTTATTGCTATATGAGAACACAACCAATGGGAGTTGTTGATCCTATCCACCTTTGAATTCTAGAGAGTAGAATCTTAGAAATTCATTAAGTGTCTAAATAGTCCTTTCATATTGGACATCAGTACGGGGGTGATTGGCTGTAATGAAATTTAATATAGTACTCAAGGCATGTTGAAGACTCCTTTGGAATTTAGATGTAAACCTTGGATCACGATCAGAGACAATCATGAGTGGAAAACCATGGAGTCTCACTACTTCCTTCACATATTTATTTTCAAGTTGTTTAAGAGAGGGATCTTCCTGAATAGAGATAAAATGGGTAGTCATAGTGAATCTATCAACCACAACCCATATCACATTATTTCCCTTCGATGTCTTCAGGAGACCTGTGAAAAATCCCATAGTAACATTATCCCATTTCCACATGATTATAGGAAATGGTTGCTTCATCCCTTTTGAATTTTGGCACTCAACTTTAACTTTCTAACAAACCAAGCACCTTGATATATATTCTGCAATCTCCTTCTTCATGTTATCCCACTAGAAGTGTTATCAGAGATCACGGTAATTCTTGGTTCTCCCAAGATTGATAGAAAATGTTGAGCTATGTGCATTTCCCAATAGATCCTTCTATATCCTAGATGATGAAGGTACACAAAGTTGTATTCCAAACCGAATCACACTATCATCGTCGATATGGAACTCATGTAGTTTTCCTTCCCTAACTGTATTCACATTCTTTTTTAACTGTAGATCTTCCATTTTTGCCTCCTTAATAATATCTTGGATAGAATGTTGTGAAATCATTTGAGAAAGGTAGGATGTATCCCCTGCCCTTATGTTTTCGAAATCCATCCTTTACATATCCAAGAAGATAGGGTCTTTCTCAATCCATAACATAGAAAGAGTATAAGGTTCTTTTCTACTTAGAGAATCAGCTACCTAGTTCACCTTTCCAGGATGATTTTGAATACAGAAATTATAGTCCTTGATTACATCTAACCATATCCTTTGATGCATGTTGATATCCTTTTGTATGAATATATAATTTTGGTTTTTGTGGTTAGTGTATATTTCACACATCTTACTATGAAGGTAGATCCACTATATTTTCATGGGAAAAATCATGGCTGCCAGCTCTAGATTATACATCAGGTAGTTCTACTAATGTATATTCAACTGTTGTGAGGCATAGGCTATCCCATTATTATTTTGCATGAGTATGCATCCTAATACTTTCTTTGAAGAATATCTGTATATCATAATACATTCTCCATGTTTTGGTAGTGTGAGTACAGGTGTAGTGATCAATCTTTTCATTAGCTCCTTGAAGCTTACCTCACATTATTTCATAAAGACTTTATTTACTCCTTTCCTTGTTAACTTATTTAGCAGTCTTGACAACCGTGAGCAATTTCACACAAAACGTCGATATTACCCAGCTAATCCTAGAAAACAATGGTTTTTTGTGACACTAGAGGGCCAAGGCCATCCCTCAATAACCTTTTTTAAGGGTCCATAGAAATTCCCTCACTTGTGATCACATTTCCCAAGAATGTGACATGCTTCATCAAAAAGTCACACTTTTTGAACCTGGCATAAAACTTATCGTATCTCAATGTAGCCATCATAAGACTTAGATGTTCTTAATGTCCCTATTTTCTCTTAGAGTAGATGATAATATCATTGATAAACACTACCACCAATTGGTTGATGAAATTTATAAAAACTCTATTCATAATATTCATGAAGACTGCAGGGAAATTAGTATGTCCGAAGGGAATCACCAGAAACTCATAGTGGCCATACCTTGTACAGAAGGAAGTCTTCTAAATATCATCCTTATTAACCTTTATCCAATGATACCCTGAATGAATATCCACCTTTGAGAAGTATTGATCTTATCTTAACTTATCGAACAAGCCATCATTACTTTGAAATAGGATACTTTTTCTTTATGGTGATCTTGTTGACTTCTCGATAGTCGATATACAACCACATTATTCCATCCTTCTTCTGCCCAAAGATCCCCAAGGTGATGCACTAGGGTGTATGAACCCTTTTCCTAGATTCTCCTACAACTGCTTCTTTAACTCCTCAAATTCCATAGAAGCCATCCTATGGGGACACTTTGAGATAGGAGTAGCTCCGGGTATGAGTACTATTGAGAACACTACCTCACGGTCTGGGGGGATATTCGGGTACCACGTTAGAAAATACTCCATTGTATTCCCTCATGATGGGAATTTCCTTAAGGTTGGGACTTTCCTTTGACTCACCCATTTTGGTGAGTTATGCTTCTTTATAGGGAATCAAAACCCACACCGTTGAAGGATTTTTCAAAGGATATTCAAGATCTTCCTTTTATTTTTAGAGGATCATTAGATGCTTCATAATAAAAAAAATATATTTCCTTTTCTTGACAGTTAATATGTTCTCTATATAACAAGCTCCAATCCATTCCTATTATAGGGTCGAATTCTAGTAATGGAATTATTACAATATTTGTTGAAGAATATTCCATGTATGCCAACAGGAGAAGAGTCAAACACTTGGGATTCAATGATTTCACCACTTGGTGTTTTCAAATATATCTCTACTTAATGGACTCAGGGTTTTATTCTATAGTTATAGAAAACATTCAAGATATAATGGAATGTGTATAACATTAATAAAATGAGACTTTTTATATTCTTGGGTTAATCAGAAGAGTTCCTTCTATGACTTCATTATATTTCTCTACTTACACAGTAGTGATGGCATAAGACATCCCTTGTTCCTTTGGATTTGGTGATTTTTGACGTTTATTACCCTCAAGGACTCGAGGTTTAGTGCACTGGCTTGTATAGTGCCCTTTCTCCATACAGTTATAGCATTGAACCATGGGTGGTGCTCCTCTTTCTTCCACAACATTTTCCTTCCTTCTCATGTCTTTTTGACACTCTTGAGCATGGTTTCCTTCTTTCCCAAACTTGAAGGATTTCAATATCTCTTTGAGGTTGTACCCATTATCCATCTTCCCATGTTTTTGGAATGTGGGTCTGTGAGTTTTATTCCCACCTTTATCATTATATCCTCAAGCTCGAAACTCCATCTTTTGTTTCTAATCACCATAGCCATGGTAACATTTTACAAAATTCATCTCCCCTTTGAGACCACATCCATCAAATTCTTCATAACTCCCAAAGTCTCAAATTGAAAGAGCCTTTTGATGGTTTGGTTTTAATCCACTAAAGAATCTATCAATTTAGTTATCATAGTTGATAAAAGAACACAAATCATACCTTGAATGTCTTGTTAAATTCTCTCCATTTTTTGTGATATATTATCCTTAATTTTTTCTTGAGCTCTATGAATTCTCTTTTTAAATTCATATGAAGAGTTCATGGGAAGTAATTGTTAAGAAACATGACCGTAATGTCTTCCCATTCAATCTCTTCAATTTTTTCACTTGGATTGATGTTGTTAATCAAATCCCACCATTGATCGGCTTCTATATCAAGATGTTGAATGTATAGAGATACCTTATCTATTTTAGAATAGATGAGAATAGAAAATATCTTCTCCATGGATTTTTACCACTATTTCGCAACTAGTGGATCGTAAGATCTACTAAACATCGGTGGTTGTTGATGCATAAAACACTCGATAGCCCGTTTCTCTGTCCTTGGTGAAGTAGGACATTCCCCATTATTTTGGTTATTGTTCATAACGATGATTTTAGGGTATGAATCTCCGTAATGTTTTGAACTCTACCTTTCAAAACATTGGGAATGTTGTTTGGGAAATCGTTACATTATCCCTCACATGGGTTGTTGGACGGGTTTCTCCTGGTTTCCACCATTTTAAAAAATAGAAAACATTAGAACAAAACATAATTAAAAAAACATGACTATTTTTTTTCATTTTTAATATTTAAACTAAAATTATAACATATGGGATCCGTATGTAAAGATTCATGTGTGCGCATTTTTACTTAGTCTCATACTATAGGTTTCCTCTAGGTTTCACTAATCTTAATTCCCAAATTAACTAAACCATACCAATGATACCAACTATAGAAACCCAGCCTTTTCTTACATTACTATTACATCATTATAAATATAAACAACATAAAATTATTACACCATGAGGATCACGAGGTTATGTGTATTTGATAAACTATGACCATACATAACATTTAAAATAGAAAACATAAACATTTATTTAATTCCTTCTTCTCTAGCATCTTATTGGCACTTGTCCTCTCCATAGTAAACATAATCTTCTAATGATATACATCATGGGGGGAGATAAAATCCCAGTAAGGGTATAGATAAGAACAATATATCAAGAGGTTAGCATAATCATAACATCGGAAAAGGATCATGAACATAAGATGTAGCATTAATAAAAGACTTTAAATGTGGCAATGCATAAAAATGAAACATCATGCATTAGTGGTTAAATAACACACATAGTTGTGAAAAATAATATCATCATTTCCACACATCATTTCTATATAGCTCATGAGATTTATCACATTACCCAATTCATTGGATAATTTCATAATTATGGGCACACCCATCACATTCAAACATTAATATTGTGATATATAGTTCTGAGTGCACCCATCACATCATAATATTTACATTATCATCCATGGTACATTAAAAATATATAAAACTTGAACATAACATAAATAATAGAAAGAAATATGTTTCATATAATCAATCAAAATTTCATAAAAATTTGTTCCTCAAAATAAAGAGGGAATATCATTCTTGACATAGAACCATTAACCATTATTGAAGAGCGAAATACTAATCAAGAAGAAAAAATGGTGTGTTTATTTTAAAGAAGAGTTCTTTTTGAAAATATTTTCTTTTTCATAAAATAAATTATATAACATGTATATCCTAGAAAAGGAATGATAATGATTAATAAATGTTTTTTTACGGAGAACCCATACCAAACATGGAGTGATAGAGGGAGAAATCAATGAAAAAAATTTGGGTTTGATAATTTTTTCTTATCATGTATCTGAACGCTTCCTTCTCTTTAATGTCCTCTATAATGACATTATATTCATTAATTAGAAATTAAAACAACATTTTATACATGAATATAGTTCATTTTGGTTTCATTGTATTATTTTATGGTCCTTTGGATGAGTTATAGAGTTTAAATACATTGTTCATGAATGTTCTTTTTTTATGGTTTTCTTGAACGGTTCACTTGTATTCATAAATGGAAGTTTGTGTAGAGCATAAATAAACATCAAAACATGATATTACATATTATTAATGATATTACAGGATTTTAAATGATCTAATAAATAATTATTTTATATACCATCTGAATGAATCATTAGTTATGAATGTAATGATGATCATTTGGGTTAATTCGGGCGGTTTTTCGAACACAACAAACGTGTTTTGTTTAATCATTTTGTAATAAGTAAATTAGTTCCAAAATACTACATAAGGTATAATAAATAAAATATTATCATGTTAAACCATAAAAATGGAATCATTTCCACATATTAAGGATGTAAAGGAAAAATAAATCAAGTCATTCTTGAAAGTGATAGATTAACACTTCACAAACAACGTTTTCTTTTCTAAAATAAAAAGAAGAAGAGAAGGGGGATGGATGATATATTACCCCATTAGTATCATAAAATTACTCTATATGTGATATAATGGAGATACCATACCATGATCAGAGGGATTATGAATGGAACTTGAAATTGAAAAGAAATAAAGGAAAAGAGGGAGAGGGAAATTACCACTTGAATCCTCCTCTTGAGATACTCCTAAAGGTACCTCGTATTGGTCTTTTGATGGGACCAAAAGCTATTGGACGTGGGGAAGGGGCTAGAGAATATTCTTGGGTAGTGTTTAGACAAGTATATAAGCTTTATAGGTGTGAGGAAATGAGGGTGTGAAGGGTGGTATTTATAGTGGAGGGGAGAGGGGATTTCTCAATATTAAATCAATTTATTTATTATTTCTCCACAAGACAAGTAATAGTGATGAGTCCATGATCAAGAATAGTATTGTGTGAATCTGAGTTAGAGATAATGGCCTTACATCCGACATATATATACTTATGAAATCTTAATTTATGTATTTGGCATTTATAGAGAATTATCATATTTTACTATTCACAAAAAATTCAAGTATTTTCAAAAAAACTTAGAAAATATCCCCAACCATTTCTCGACGTGTGGAATCCAAAAATGAAGTCCATTTTCAAAAATAATTTTCTAATATGATTAATTTTATTTTTATTTATAATCATAATTTACTTAAAAAATACAGTTTTTAAAACATATATTTACTTATTCCAAAACATAGGTACATCATTCTTTAACATAAGTCATTCATATATACTACCAAAGGTGATATTACTATTAACAAGGGTATATCACTATTCATAAGGGTATCATTACTATTTATAAGGGTAAGTTACTATTCACAAAAACAAATTATGTTTGTTCTATTAGACTCCAAAAATCACCCTGAACACAACCGTATATGTCAGATTTTTCAAATTCAAACCATATAAGTTGAAAACTTATGTTTAATGGTCCCATAGTATTTAGTATCATTTAATTGGGTTTCCTAATGTGATTATACTTTAAGGAATGTTTATAAGAAGATATTTCCATTGATAAAACATTGGTTCGTTACATGACTCATCCCCCACCAGACTTTGAAATTATATATTTCAAATCATTAATAGCTCAAAAGACCCATAATAGTAGTTGATGAATTTCATCTCTCACTAAAATACCTGGATGGGTATTCCTAAAAAACATGAGGTAGTAAAATATAGATTCTTTGTTTAATCACTGTAGGGGATAACCTCTATTTGGTACATTAGTTTTTAGCCTCGATCAACCATTGGATGAGAAGATCTGTATCAGAAGTTCCTTTTTGAGTTCAACTCAATGCTGTAGAAGACAAAATATTTAAATCACGTGAAATTCTAGAAATTAGAGAATGAAAGAGTCCCATATTTCATTGTTTATTGGAAAGGATTTACATACTATTTAATCCTACCACTCCCTCAAGTAGGCATGTTTCCCATCTATATAGTGAATCTTTATGGTGACTTGTAAACCGCATTGATCCCTATGAAATACACAAGGTGGTTTTGGGACCATTTCACAAGTTCTCAATAGGTGGAAAAATAAATTGCTGAGACCAAATCCAGGTCCATAATCATTCAACCATCCTAGGGAAGGATAACATGAAAATTATAGGATGATACAATTACACTTAAGCACACCCATATAACTACACCTACATAATATTATACATCATACTATAGGGATAAACTTCCCAAGACTCAATCGTAATGACTACGTCGTCAAGATGATCATGGATATCAGAGGGGAAATAGTTTGAGGAGATGAAAAACAAGGTTTATTCTTCTCAAAATGACCATGATATGACTACAACATATCCACATTGGAAAATAAGTATGTTTATTTTCCAAATTCCAAGATGCCTAAAAATGAATGTGACAATAGTCTCCCAAACTATTTTTTCTTCTATCAAATGTTGGGTCACCCCATCTATGAATCTTTTGTTTTAAAATATAATCTACAAAAGATGGTGGACTCTGAGTGTGTGAAACTATAAAATTCACCATCCTTGGTGGAATGGGTTTCTGCTACCAATCCTAAAGAGTAAGGTGAGTGAAAAGAAGATAAGATAATGAACTCATAGAAATTCAGTGACTAGATGGTTTAGAAAATAATCAACCAGACTCATTCAATTCATCGAACATAGTTGAATCAATAGAGTGTGAATCATGCCACCTTTTCTACATCCAATCTAGCTTCATCAAAATCTTAGTCCTCTACAGTCCAACCATAAAAAAAGTGACATCATTGGAAGGATAATGAGAAAATAGAATAATATGAGTTCATGTTAAGGGAAAAAATTTCCTTGATCATAGAAAACAACATGATGACAATCTCAAGAGCACGATCACCTCCCCAAAAAAACAACACAGTAAGAGTTGATGCATCAGGAAGAATATTCATCAAACAAGGATTTTATCTTCGGTTCTGTTATCATTATTGACTCAATTGATGCTCTCTCAAATGATGAGTATGATTATCAATAAAATTTTTTATATATGATTGAGGAATTAATGGATAGGTTCATCAAGGTCAAGGATACAGGGGAGGACGTGGTGGTTATAGGATTCACTACTTCAACCATAACCCAACTCAAGCCGTTTAGATAGCTGAAACTCGTGGGAGAGACCTCCAACAAGATTAGTAGGAACAAGGGAACTCCCCCCCACATTATTGGATATGACCTTATATGATCATATGGGAAGACCAACTCGAGGTTATTCCTCCACCTTCTCAGAGGTAGGCACACCTAAACGGCCTAATACACAAAGAGAATAAGCATATCCTGCTCCTACCTCAAGGGATGGTCCATACACATCTATAACATCATTAACCAGGTAACCTTTGAAACAGAATCACCATTTAGGGAAGATCTGACCCTTACATCAATGAATGATTCTTTGAAGAAAATTGACCAAGTAACAGACAAGATATCAATTATAGATTCCTTGAGTATATGAAAAGATATTTAGGAATCACTCATAGAAGACTTATCAAGTTCTCAGTGGTTTGAAGTCGAGGTCAATACTGGTGAATTTTGTTATGTAGAGAATTATCCCAAGGAATTTCATGATGTCTTCTCATTCACAGACTAGGACTAGGGTTATTTCATACAAGGACATGTCAGACCCTTGTATATATCACGCAAAAGTAATATACATGATTTATGATGAGCCTTTATTGATAATCGATTTGTGATCAACCTCATTATGGTCCATACACTTTGACAACTATGTCTCAATGAATCCCACTTATCTCCCTCCACTTTTATGTTACAGTGTTATGAAAAATTGAGAAAGAACCTCTCGGTGAGATTACACTCAGAACATAGTGTGGAGATTATGTATCTTATTCATAGTTCTTGGTTTTCCGATATGATACAACTTTCAATGTTCTACTGGGAAGACCTTGGCGAGATTAACATGCATAAATTCCTTTATTTTACCACTAATTTCTCAAATATTTCATAAACGGTCAAATTGGGACATTTCCTGGTTACAAGGCCCTATTAAAATATTTTTAATCAATTTACATTGATGTAGGGTTCTATCAGAAGGGAGGAAAATAGTCTATGGTGGATTATGTTACTTGAATCAGTGCCTCGAATGGTCTAGAGAAGATCCTGACTTAATGTTTTAAGAATATCATTGTATATTATGTGCTTCCTATTAATCAAATTGAAAAGGTTAACCTAAAACCAAACACTCATTAAATGGTTTACATAATTTTAGTTGTTTAAACTGAACCTGAAAACACATTATAAGGTTTTTACTCTCTAAGAGGTGTTGAAAGCCTTGATGAAAATTTCTTCATTACATCCCTAGAGCTTCAAAAATTCTATTCCCCATCATCAAGGAAACAATAATTTGTAACACTAATGTAAAAAGGCAAAGATTCTAATTCACAACCCTTTATCTTCTCTATAGAGCTTTGAGAGGACCCTTTGTCATCGGTTGGGTCCGAAATGGTTACCTCCTCTTCTTAATGTCCAAATACCAACACCTACCACAAATTTGAGATTATTAATTCATAAAATATCTTCTAAGAAGAGTTATAATATGTAAAAAATGGAGAAGAAGAAGATGAGAAAGATCTTAGGGATTCCCCTTCATCATTTGATGAAGGCATCTCTACCACTATGGATGAACTCATATAGACAAATATTCGTGTAGAAGAAGATCCATGGTCTACTTGGATTAATGTGTCCATGATTCTTAAAGAACAGGAGGTATATACATCCTTTTTGAAGATACATTAAGATGCGATTTATTAAAATTACATAGATAGGCAATGCATTGACCTCAAGGTGGCCACCCATCATTTGGGTTTTTTAGAAGAGCATTAGGGATACAAGCAGACAGTAAGAACAGAACCAACTCATGAATCCAAAATTGAGGCTAAAGTAGACAAGCTCATAAAGTCCAACTTCATATGAGAAGTGAAATATGCATAATGGATAGAAATTTTCCTAGTGAAAAAAAGATTGGGAAATTCAGAGTTTTCATTGATTTCATAGATCTCAACTAGAAGAGTCCCAAAGATGACTTCGCTGTTCAAATCATAGAACTCTTGATTTATGATACTGCCAGTTATCAAGACTTATCCATCATGGATGTCTATTTAGGGTACAATAAAATATAGATAGACATAGAATATTAAGAATCCATAACTTTCATATCCCCTCAAGGCATATTTTTCTAGCAGGTAATGGCATTTTTCTTGAATAATGCCAGTGCCACAAACTAACGTTCAATGCACTGCATATTCAAACTTTTCATAGTAAAGTTTTTAGAATGCTATGTTGATGATCCAGTGGTAAAATAATAGAAATATTTCAGCCACCTAGATAACCAAGAGGCAATATTAAGCAGAATTCACTCGAATAATATGAAGTAAACCCCACGTAATGTTCTTTAGGGGTAACCTCAGAAACATTTATCGAATTTGTTGTATGTTTACATGGAATTTAAGTTGATCCCGGGAAAAATAAAGCTATCCTTGGAATGTATCCTCCATGAAACCATAATTAAATAGAGTAATTCAAGAAAACATTTCCTATATCTAGTGATTTATAGGAAATCTAAGAGGAAAGTGTTTTACCTTTACTAAATTGATGAAGTAGGTGGTCACATATCAGTGGACCAGTGATTGTCAAGAATTATTTGACGCCCTCAAGAAATACATCTTAAGCCCACCAGTGTTAATACAATTTATAGAGGGGAATCCAATCATTCTTTATGTGATAGACCTAGAGTGATCACTGGGTTCCTTCCTTACACGAAATAATGATGATGGGAATGAATACAGCCTTTGTGATCTCAGTAAAACCATGATCAATTCAATGACTTATTATTCAGATATTAAGAAGAGAATCCTAGCATTAATATTTTTTGTTCAAAAGCTAAGGAACTATCTAAAGCATCATGAGGTCCACTTGGTGTCTCATAATAACCCACTAAAATTTATCATCAATTATCCTATACTGATAGGATGTCTGGAATGGTGGGTGGTTATTCTGAAATAGTTAGATATATAGTTTGTGACTTTGAATGAAATGAATGGCCAAGCATTAGAAGATTTCCTTACTGAGAACCCATCTGCAGAATAGAGGTCATTAAATAATGAACTGTCCGATGATGAAATCTTCTCTACTCAGTAAAGCCCCCAAAGATGGGAAATTTATTTTGATGGTGCACTCCAGAGTCCAATGGGGAATAGAATATTATACCCTAAGCTCAACAATGTTGGTTTAGGGATTGTTCTTGTCTCCCCAAAAGGTAGTGTTTACATATTCCTTCTTATTATCATACGGTTGTACCAATAATGAGGTAGAATATCAGGATCTCATAGTAAACCTAGAATTGGAAATTTGGATACTAGTTAACCACATGGACGTGAAGGTTAAATCATAATTGGAAATCAAATAGATCAATGTGGATTACACCATTAGATAAGTAGAGTGAATCCCCATTTATGATTATGTTTAAGGGTTAATGGCTGAATTTTCCTTAGATCCATCATTGTATTACATCCCATGATCACAGAACACCCAAGATAATGCAATGGAAAATGAATCCACAACCCTGTAAACTCCTAACTAGAATGAAACAATCATCAACCTTTCACATTGTCGCATGGTCTCACCTTTTGTTCAAATTATAATAGAGAAAATTAACGAAATCAGAACCATTCCCCAGCCATATGGTCGTACTATGGGACGGATGACACTAATCATATAATACCTCCAAGACAGAGTATTACCTCTATATAGAGTTGGGAAAGATAAAATCTGGTGATGAGTGGTTAATTTAACTCTTTATGATAGCCCAAATAACCAGAAGATCCACTACAAATGAGGCTTTGATGAAATACTCCTTAGATGAAAACTGTAGAAGGGAATTTGGATGTTAGGGAAGAAGTACCAGTTGGAGACTATGGTCCCCACCAGTCTTTGTATTTGAATTCTTATCAAATATTAAATCTTGGATAATTCATGCCTTCAATGACACAGGATTGCACATAGTTCACTAAAAAAATTTATCCCTAAAAAGTGTATGCTAGTTTCATCCATAAACCCCAGGTGTTTCTATATACTTCCAAGTACTCTGAACCATTTTTCATATGGGGAATGGATGTAGTGCTACCTTAAACTATTGTTATGACTAATCAGTTAAAGTACTTCTTTACTACTACTGATTTTTTCTCCAAATGGGATGATGAAATAACTCTCAAATAATTTGCGGCCAAAAGCATTGTTAGCATTTCAAAAACTAACACAATTCAATATTTGGTGTCCCTCTTACTATATAGATGGAATATGACACCAATTTCCATTATATTGAGGTACAAAATCTATATCTAGAATACAATATCAAATCCAAAGATTACTCTCACTATCAAGCAACATGTAATTGATAGGTATAGGCTTACAACAAGACCTTGTAAAATATATTCCAGAGGATGGTGGATAAATATAATCAGTCTTGTCTGAAAAAACTCTTGAATTCCTTATGGTTTTACCAGACTATGACCTATACTGCCACATGGGAAACCCCATATTCACTGGTATATTGGATAGAAGCATTCATGCCCATTGAATTTCAATTTACATCACATCGAATGGTCATATGTGATCATCTATCCATAGATGAGAATTCTAAAAAACACATGTATGAGTTTGAGATACTGGATGAAAATAGATTGAATAACTTGCATCACCTTGAATCCAACCATAATATGATAGCATGCACATAAAAAAAGAATGTTCGCCTATATTAATTCTTACAAAGAGAATTGTTATCGGTCTTAGGAATTTGATGATTCCAATATAGAAGCCTCCAAAGCTTGATTCAATGTTGGTGGGACCTTATTCCATTCCAAAAGTACACTCTAACAGAGCTTCTTCCCTGATCTCAATGGATGTAGATCTCATTACGACTCCAAAAAATGAAAGGTTCCTAAAAAAGTACTTTGTGTAATCACACAAAGTTATTATTAGCTACAATATGTTAAAGTATATAGTATCATATATTCATATATTGTATTATATTAAACTATGTATCATCAACTTCATTTTCAAACAATGATAAATTGTATAGAGTGAGGTCCTAGTCATATGACCTGAAACTGGAAAAAACCATTTTTCTGCACCACAAAACATTAAACTAAACTATTAACATCTCCCTCATTTGTTGTTATGAAATCCCCCAAAATAAAATGAGTAGACACTCCTTGTGATACTTAAATATATGGGTAACTTCCATGAGTAAGCATCACTCACATCATTACCACTCCCAAGTGGCACCCGATCCTCATTTGGTCTTTATGTTTGATTCAAACGTGCATTGGAAACCTTTTCAAAAAATTCATGTTGCTAGATTATCATTCCAATGAGTTATGTAGTGAAGCCCAAATCTCCAATCTCACACACACAAAAAAACCATAAAGAAAATTTTTTCCCTTTCCCTATGTATCGACTTAATCTAAAGATGCACTCTTCTAGAACATATGGATAGATTTTCACATCATCTGACATCTTGGGCCTAACCATTATTCAAGAAAATACCAAAGCCTCTCCCCACATCAAAACCCAGTTATTGTGGGGAAATATTGTCAGGAACTACGTGTGTCTTGATTCACACCACTGTGAGATAAGTATTGATTCCTAGTTCTCTAATCTTGGGTCCATCCATAAACACAAAAAATCCCTTCACTCCCTATGTGTATGAATAAGACCTACCCATGGATCATTGCATCATGAACTACATGTAGTTTGATTCTTTCCCCAACAAGATACGTAGTGACTCTTGAGTCCTATACCCTATCCCAGCTGCAATATTTCCATCTTTTAATGATTTTTCATCTTAATCTATACCTGATGAAGTTAAACTACATCGGAGTCCACGAACTCTATGTGGCTTGATTCTCATCATATTGAGATATGTAGTGACACCCGGATCTACAATCCTAGGAACAACCATGGATTTTGAAAATAAAAACCCCTTCCTTTTCCCTATTCATGAATCAGATCAGTATAAGGATCCATTTCAGGACTTATGGATTGATTTAAATTACAATGAGAAACATGGTGATACCTAGACTTAAGATTTTAGGCCTAACCATTAGTATAAAAATAATTAAAATCCTTTTCCCTCAAATAAAATCCCTATTGATGTGGTATCAATTGTCAATAACTTCACGTGTCTTGATTTTTTCCCCATCAATATTGTAGTGACACCCGGGTCTTTCACCCTAGCTCAGCCACCATTTAATCAACATGCCCCTTTCGATAACTTTTGTTACCATTGTGTTGTAGAAGAAGCTTTTACCACACCTTATTTCTCACACTAAGAACAGCTCACATGGGATTAGGAATTTGGAAAAGGGATTCTATGCCTAAATAAGGTGTCTCAATTCCCATTACAGTTATCAATGGACCTAGATGTAAAACCTCTAAAGCAACACTAATGTCCCCATCGAATGATAAGAAACTACCATATATTCTTCAGAATTGTGTGTGGCAGGATTCTTTCCACCACAAGATACGTAGTGACACATGGGATCTATTCCATGGTCTACCCAAAATATTCATTTTCACATAAAAATCACTCATGTTCTCACTGTATGAAAATAAACTGCATTGTTTTTAAAGAACTGTGTGTGGCTTGAAACTCACACCCATGAGATTTCTAGTGATGTCTAGATTTTCAATCTTGGTCCCAATGAAAACATGATACTAGTAATACCTATTTTATACCATAAATTATTCAGGTCTATGTGAGGATATTTAATACAGGGTCTCATCCAATGTATGATCCCTTATTCAAAAAACCCTATTATCTTATAGTTATGAATTAAATCTGGGTGCGGACATTTATTTATATACTATGTGTGGCTTGATTATTTCTTTGAAAAGATACGTAGTGATGCTTGGATCATTTGCCTTGGTTCCACCGCACTGTCCTATTTCTCTTCATTTCAAAACACCTTTTTACTTACTTCATGAAAATAAACTGCATAGCTAATGTCCTTTTCAAACTAATTTAAATTGAACGGTACCGATAGAAATACATATGGCATGATTGTCATCCCATTAAGATATGTAGTGGTTAATAGTCTATAGATCATAGTCCTTGCCCCAGGGTAATGTAAAATTTATCCTATCATGTTTTCAAACAAATGATATATGTAAGTGCTTTTATTTTTAATTATTTTTTTGAGTCCTATCATTAGGGGTCCTACCAAGGAAACAAGAGATGTCCCCCTTTTAGAAATTAATAAGATCTATTAAAAGAACTAAAAACTTATGGATAGTATCAAAAAAACATTTCATTTTTGCATAGGAGAATTCCATGTTTTCATGTCATACTTTTAATCATGAATAATTTCATATCTTTATAATATTTCCTTGACTTCTGGTGGTATAATGAATGATACCTGAGTGATCTTTTTCCTAACTATGTATTACATTCTCAAGTTGGGCTTGCATAAGCTAGCCATATAATGAGTCAATTTTCCAAAGGATGCCACTGTTTGACAATGAAATATGTTCCCTAGATGGAATTTCATAAAACATCCCACATAATACGTTTATCAATCAGTAATAACTTTTCCCTTGCGAGAATCATATTCTATTACCATGATCTTTGTTGATAATATGATGGAACAAGTGATTCAAACTCAGTGATCCTCTCTGGCGTAATTTTTTGTGTCCTCTATCTTGATTTTAAAACTTCAAAGACCATGGTTCACAATTTCCATCCTCATGTACGAAGAATAAAAGAACATCCTCGGTCAAATAAGGCCGCATATCAACCATCATTTCCATAATATTATATTCTAGGTCATATGAATAAAAAATATAGGTGTCCTAATTATTTATTTTGGGTTAGACTTTCATATAGAACCTATTACCTCAATTATTTGGAAATCATAACTTGAAATAACCCTATATATTTGGGTAATTTTATCCAGAAAACAAACTATGTAATTTTGTAGATCCAAATCTATATAAACAGTCAATGGATTTTAGCGATATAATTTCAAAATTCCCAAGATCAAATTTTCCTCACAATGTAGTACATGTCCTAGATAGCCGTTCATAAAATAGCCCCCATAACAGGTCTGTTATCCCAAGGACAGACCTATTGACTACGTAGTATGTGCCCCAACAATCCATGCATAAGGTAACCCATATAATGGGTTTTTCATGTTGTGGTAACATTTTCATGGGAGAGACCTCCTCAAATTCCATAATCCCTTTTCCCCATATAACTATTCAGATTTGGAGATCCCCGGGTTATAGATTACAACATTCCCCTCTCACGAATGAATATATTAACTCATTTCCATATATTATCGATAATTGGAGATCCATAAAACCTACAGTCAATGCTAAGGACCTTAAATTATATTCCATAATGTCTTTTATGGATGAAATTAAATGGAATAGAAAAATTTCATTACAGTATGATTTTAAATTAAAAATAATAATGTCCTCATTGTAAGATGTTAAACTACATTGTCAATGTCCTAGTCGTATGACATTAAACAACATGATGACTACTTATTTTTTCCAAAAAAGGGACTTTTACCCCTATCATTGGTTATTTAACTAAATTTACCCTCCACACATAAAATTGGCATAGGATTAGTTTCATATTCATGGCATATACTGATACAGATGATCTCTTTTTTCTTAGACATCATTCCTTCGAAAAAATACCCATTTTGGTTTGGAGACATTCAAATCATGAAATGCATTTTCCACCAGTAATAGGATGTTATAATTTCTATGAACTCTATTACAATACTATGCAGTATGTACCATAGTTGACCTTGCATAAATCACCCACGTAATGGGCCTTTCAGCCTAAGGATACCACTACTTGAATATGCAATACAATCCCAATTTAGATTTGCAAAATATAGCCCCAACTAAGGGGTTTTCAGCTAGATATTACATCATCTTTAGGAGAGACCTCTTATATTCCCATATTTCACATTTTATCTTCAAAAACCATAAAAATTTATAACTCAAGATTCCCCTTTGAATTATCTGAATAGTATCGCAACATTCCAATCCATGAAGCCTTTTTTTGGGTTAGAATCTCATAATTTAGGGTAAAAGCTATTGTACATAAAAATATATCCTTATTAGTAAATCATATATGAATTTAAACTGAGAAAAAAATAAATAGTAGTCATCAGGTTAAAACCACATAAATGGAAGTCTATAAAAAAAATTGTTCCACAACTCGCAAGACTTACACTCTATTTGGTTTAGGAAATATCAGGTGATGAAAAGTTAAAAGTTAGAAAACCTATTAGGTTGAATACCCAAAAAAGGAAATACCAATAAAAATCCATGTCTCACCCCCTAAGTCCCCACTATATTGATCTTGTGAAGAAATAAAGTTATAACATAAAATGACATAAAGTTTTTAGGGTTGTCCTTACTACCCTATAAACATTCAAACCACACTCTCTTGGCCCCTTGGCTTGTGTAAAAATTAAAGCACACACATCCCAATCAATGTTCTTATGATTATATGGTATGAATATGTAATACTATTAATATCCACTATGATGTTATTATTATAGGAAGAAGGAATGTATGAAGACATATATTATTGGGAAAAAAATTATTTTCATTTATGGAACAAAATCCGAGAAAAATACACAAGATGGAGATTCTCTGTCATATATTAAATGAGGAAATAAACATAAAACTTCATATATTGAAAACCACCTGATCCCCTTCAACATCTTGATGATGCTCAGTTAGTCCACCATATTCAGTCTCCTTGGCCAAATCAAGAACTTCTGTTGTAAAGGCATTGGTTTTATAGAATTCTGTTTGGGATTATCTTAATGAATAGTGGGGTTTTTTGAGTTACCCTAGAGAATAATTTAATTCTTGATGATGGAGAAAAATTGAATAGTATTTTCCTTGATCATACTGTTGAATTCTGCTAGAATTGTGTTATGATTGGCCTTTGTTTGAGAAAACACAAGTCAAATTCATCAATGTTGGTGAGTAGTTTGGCCTTTATGAGATCTTGCTAAAGCTTATTCGCTTTCAACTTCCTAAAAACAATCTCTTTCACAACTGTGTGGATTACACAGTAATAAAAACTAATGAATCCCACCTTGCCAAAAAGAATTGAAACTATTGGACTCACAAAGGTAGGTCGTCATGGGGTGTGTGAGATAATATCTTTCATATATCCCACTAGTCCTTGTGGTTTGAGATGAAAATAGAGTTTTGGAACTATAGATTTAATATAGATTTGTTTTCAAAAAGAGAGATGTACGATTGGATCAGTACAATCAACGAATGCCCATCCTCTACTCCCACCCAAATAGTGTCTACCTTGCCTTTCGGTGTTGGTCGAGATGATGCAGAAGATTTATCCTCAGACCTAACAACAGAAGATGATAATACTAAATGATTAATTGAAATCATTGTTATCATCAAAATATTAGAATGAGTGGGGTAAAATCAGAATAACTTATGACATTTTCCTAAATGTAGGTCAGTAGCCCAGGATGATTCCTCCCAAGCATTCCCATCATTATTAGTTTGAACTAGAACCTCTGGATGAGAGGCACTCCTTTGGGTTTTCCCATGATTCACCATATGTAGATCAGGAGGACTTCATGTTTCAATTTCCTCCTAAGTTGGATCCCCCTATAAAATGAGATTAAGATTGATTTTGACTTCTTCTCCTTGAAATATCATTTTTACTATATCCATCAATGGAGTTGAACATTCCAACCATTCATGATTAGGGAATATGGCATAAAAATGTTTATTGGATGGAAAATAATTACTCACATCTATTTGATTACATATATAGTGCCCCAAATTCTTCTAAAGTTGTAAGAATTTTAATAAGTGCAAGTATTTCATCAAAATGAATGATAATATTTAACATGGATTATATTGATATACCGTGACCCATGTTAATCCCAAATGTGGGAACACCATGATAATGTAGATCATGACCCCCCTCTGATGAAATGAGACCCTGAAAACCATTCTTAGTGAGAGCCATATGGTCAACATCAATTATCGTAGAATTTTCGAGTGCATGATATGAACCTGAAATATTATAAAAGTGGAATTCAGTCATTATCATGTGACATCTTATGAAATACCTTAGAAATTAAAAGAATCTTCCTCCCTCTCAATAATTCTAGAAATATTAATTGAAATAGATTTTGAACCCTTGAACATATCTACATCTTTAGTAGAGGGATCCAATTCTCTCACATGTTTTTTTGACACTATTTTTTCACATGGATGAAAAATTGACAAAGGAAAATACTTTTGAAAATGATCACTAAGATGATGAAGTCCAAGTATAAAAAAGGAATCTAAATTCAAATCACCCAATGTACCTTGTGCACTATCAGCGATCAAGGTCCCAACATGAGACACCTATGTGAGACCCTTGAATGACAAGGAAACTTCTCCCAAGGTCCTATATTTTCATATAAATAATTTCATGGGGTCTTCATGTGATGGATGGAAATCCCCGAAGGGAAACTGCTAATCTGATCTCCCTATTCCTTCGCTCAATCCCTCTAAAATATCATATGTAGTTTTCTAACACCTATAGAAGATGGAATTAAAGGGTGATAGTTTAATTAAAGTACTTATAGGGTTTGAAATAATCAACACATGTGGGAGTCATTTTACCGACCCCTGATTAGTGATGACTAGTGTGGGTACCCTTCCTCAAATCGGGACTTATAAAAATTAAGTTTGAAAATACCAGTGGAGACCGTTGAAGGCTTGGGAAATGACTTTCCCATGTCTAGTCATCCAGGATGTTCGTTTCCCAATATTACATCAATTTTCCATGACCTACCTATGTAAAGAACCCCTTTCCCAATCCTTGTTTTCTCTTCCAACCCCAAAACCTGTGGGATCTATTCATTAGGACTTCTTCAATGTCATCCATGGAAAACCATATCCTCCATTGGATCCCATGTGTTAGTGGGATAAAATCAAAACCTCCACCAATACTTCTAGGCTGACAAGGCCACAAAAAAAGTCACACCATCATGGCTCTCATTTAGATTTTTTTTATATGTTCAGAGGTTTTCTTCACTATTCCTACCAAATGGTTAGGATCCTTAAGGAACTTGTGGATTTTTATATCTATGGTAATGAGGAACCCTACCCTAGGGATAGTATCTGGAGGTTTCTATTCTCAGATATAAGGGTTAAGACCATATACACCCCTTTTTTGTCTCTAAGACCCATATCCTATAATTCCCTGTAAGGAGGGTAAGGATCAAGCATGATTTTCCATTCAACATGGAATGAGACCCACCTCCAAAAATGGAAACAATTTATTGAATCCCTCTCAGAGTAAACCGTTAGACTTTCTTATATAATGTTGCGGTATTGTTCCTCTCTACCTCTGCATCCTTCACCTTCATTTCATATTCACCATGGACTCATTTCCAATGTAATGTGAATAGTGGGAACTACCATAACCCTGACATATTACACCAGTGGGGAGGGAAACATGTGTGGTTTGTCAAACCATCCACTTCCTCTAGTTTCTCACATTGAGCATGTCCCACATGGGCTTAGAGGTTATTGATGATCATGACACCCACACAATCCTCTTGAGATATTGAACTATGAGAACTCTGATTACTAATCTAATCAGGATACATATGACGCCTATCCAATTCCTAATAACAATGGTAATCTAATTTATAGATTAACCCCAATCATAGAAAAATACTATCTAGGGTATCCTCTTTGAGAGTAAGACCTCCAATCCATCATATGGGCCTCCTACTTAGGTATAAGCCTCACACAAATCCTCAAATGGGATATGTAAAGACCCGAAGCTTAACATACATGGACATTACATTACATTTGCGGGATACTTATTACATAACAAAAAAGCACACACACAAGGATCGTAATAGTTTAGTGTCTTTGGAAACTCGGAATATAATCTTCTAATCGTGGTGAAAGATCTTCAAAATCTCCCATAAAGATCTCCTTTTTTTACCTAAAACCTTTCTTTATATCCTGGGGAAAAGAAAACATAAAAGGGTGAGCTCAAATGCTCAGTAAGGGTAAACAAAAGAAATATCAATCACATCATATACATAAGAACATAACTTTTGGAAATCTTGACCTGCAAAAGAGATCATAATTTCATAACATGGGGTAAATCATGGAAGTGAAATGTAATCACAATAATCATAACATAAAACATGAAACTTTGTGGCATTCAAACATAATCATATAGAATCATTTCTTGTTAGTCAATACTCATTTCCAAGACTATCTTAGTGGACAAAGTCCCTTTCTGTATCGAGTAACCCTCGTTTCAGTCCTGTTTCACTGAACCGGTATAACCTACCGTTCCAGCCCTGTCTATCTCATGAGATATAAAATCTTTACCCAATGCATTGGATGGAGATATAGGTCCCACCCATCTTATAATGAATCCTTTCTTATGTGTTCCACATAATCATAAATCATACATCATCGCATATCACATGTAAAAAAAATGGGATTCTTGAAACATCATGACATCATAAAACAATTCATATAAGGTAAATGACTTCATAAAAATAATTTCCTCAAAACATAATCAATTCAATGTAATAATAGGGATAAAAACAGAACCCTATATTATCTTAGATGGAAAACAATTTTGATAAAACATTTGAACTCCATTCTTGAAGAAAATATCCTTTCTACTTCAAATACACTTTTCTTTTCTTAACATGTCATACAATTATAAACTAAAAGAAGTTTATTAAAAATAAACTTGAAATCTTATAAAAAAAGATTCTTGGAAATAATGTTTTAAAAATCAATTCTTGCCGTATAAGTTAAAAAAACATTCTTCATACTTTTGTCGGAAAATTCAAAAAGTACCTCGTATGAAAAACAACAAAAGATTCCTTTCATATATTTTACTAAAAACTCACCGAAGGGTAAAAATGGATTTAAAAAATTGTAGGTGGATGTAAATAATATTACATATTGATGAAACATGGATGTGGATGATAAAATACACCCCAGTAAATACTTACGAATAAACAATCTCGGATAAAAATGAGATTGTGATATTTCCCTTACCTTAGGTCCGATTTGCTTTGTACGTGTCCGAAGCTCCTGTATAATGGTTTAAATAATGTCATTGACTTATTACAGAATCATATTCATTGTTATGATATCATATATGGTTCACTTATGACATTATATTACCTGTTCTTTTCTAAATTCCATGTTAAAGAAGCGTTTTGGGTAAAATCGTTTCATTTATCATAGGTGTTTTGACTTGTTGTTCTTGACATTATTATTACTTATATCATGATTTACTTACTTACAGAATATAAAATATGATTTATATATCATATATATTGAGTATATATATATATATAATAGATAGATAAATGAAATGAAAAACACCGTTCATGGAGACGGTAGTCCGTACGTACGCATGAACGCTGTTTTCCTTTCCTTATTGTCTTGAATGGAAGTAAGTAGATGACATACATATATATATATATACATAAATCCAGTAGCTTTATAATGTCATATATTTCATTATTATTTCTTATATATACTTTATAATCATTCTTAAATGGTTAACATGGAGAATGAATCTCATCGCGTCATGGAGACGGTAGTCCGTACGTACGCACGAGCGATGATATCATTTCCATAAATATTGAATTTAATTGGAGTGGATTATACAATATACCAGAATCAATATGATGTTGTAATAACTATGTATAGTTATTCTTTACACCATTATACCCATCCATGTAAGGTGGTGGTGGAAAATAGATTACACCACGGCGTGGAGACGGTATTCCGTACGTACGCGCGGTGATTTCTTTTTCCGTAGGATGGATAGATGGTGAAATAGGTTTGTTTTATACTTATAATAACATATCAATATATGAGTGATACTGATTTTATTACTTCATAATGAAACAACCTAAGAAGAAGAAGTGGAAGAAGAAATAAAGATGAAAAAATTGGTAACGGTAATTACCTCTTCTTTGAAGCGCCTTTTGGAGACCTCCTCTTAGGGAACTAAAATTGGTCTTTGAGGAAGACAAGAACCTCTAGTATGTTTCTAGGGAAGTGGAGAAGAGATTTTTGCAGGGGTTGGCCGAGCTTGAGTGCTCAAATTGGTGCGAGGAGGAGGGGGAGGAGGTGTCCTTTTATAAGGGAGGAGAGGGTCACCTTAGGAATACCTCAAAATATTATTTTATATTAATGTCAAAATCGGTTTATAATGGTTCCAAAGGGTCTTATTTCGAAGATAAAGTGGGGATGGGTCGAAATCCTATCAACCAATAGGATTTAGACAAGTTTAGGGTATTATTTTAACCTTATCAATTAGATTTAACTCTAAGTTAAATAATTTAACTTTTACCGTGTCTTTTTGTTTTCTTTCCCTATATGGTTAATACACTTACAATAACATGCCAAACGAACCCCAAATTGTTTATTATTAATATATATATCCTTATATAAGTCATTTGGGCGAACCTTAGATTTTTAGGAATAAAATAACAATTAAAAATATAATATTTGATTTAAAAACTATTTTGTGTCAATTTTGACACTATTTGATATATGATTTTTGTGAAAGTCATAACAGAATTATATGTTCAAACCAAGTTGATTAAATCAACAATAATATATCATAGTAACCTAGAAAATTAGTGGAATTCATAAAAAGTCTCCAATTACATTCATTTGAGCATTTATAACATCAATTATGTTAATATTTCCTTAAAAGGGTAATTACTGCATCATCGTTGTGTCATAAATAAATTAATTTATTTAAAGTCTAAAAATTATAAATAAAATATCATTATGTATGAAATATTTTTATATTTCTAATGAATATTTATAGTCGAATTCATCTTATGTATAACCCCATATTAAAAATGATTTACTTATTAAACTTTGATTTTAACTATTTTAACCCTTCTTTAAATAAATTAATAATTAATGTCCTAATCTAACCCAAGTGGGCCTAAATGGTAATATTTTATTCCTAAGATTGTTTTTGGTCGAATTAAACTTATCCAATAGAATTAGGACATGTGATAGGGTAATAGTAATATCATTATTACCCTTAGTTACCCTATTTACTATTAACCGCATTAAAAAAAGTAAAAAGTTACTATTCACCAAAAAATTATTTTTATCTCATTGAACCACATTTTACTTACTGATATCAACCGTGTCTATCGGATTTTCGAAATTCCATTCACAGAAGCGGTAAAATTATGTTTTATGCAAAATTCAGTTTTTAACCTACCACTTAGTGGTTTCACTATTCATCAAAAATTGAAAGTTTTTAGAAAAATACCAAAATTTCACCCTAGGCTAATTTCGATATTCCGCATCCAAAAATGAAGTCCATTTTGAAAAATAAAATTTATAAAATTTCAAAAAGTGGTTATTATTATTCATAACAGCTAGTTTTAATAATATTTTAATAGCATATCGTTGTTTAGTGAAACTCGGTATTGCGTACGACGCAAGCTATCGAGGAAGGCCGTGATTGCGTGTAATGCAAGGCAAGTCAAGGATGCGTGTTGTGAAAGATCCTTTTGGTGTAGCGTACAACACAAGACATTAGTGAAATAAAAAAGAATATTTTTCATAAAATCTTGGGCTGTTACATTCTACCCCCCTTAAAATGAATTTCGCCCTCGAAATTCGTCGGGGTTATAAATGGTTTACTATTCGAAAGTTTCTTTAATAGAAAACCACATCGTAAAAAGGAATACCAAAACTTGGCTTTAAAAACTAAAGTATGAAATGTAACGATTACCCAAATAAACTAATCACTGGGTTTCCACATAGGTGAAAATATGGATATGGAAGAGAAATCTAACCATCATGTTCTGATGGAGAGTGGTAGAGAACATGGCTATGGAAAATCCAGTAATCACAAATCCATAAATTTGTGACGATCAAAGGTACCATCTGATTCATCAGGTATAAGATCACTAGGACAACATTTTTGGTTTTCAAGATCATTTCCCTAAAGTTGAAAATTTGAATTAGAATAAATACTTTCTTTATTTTGGTACAATCTCACTGTTGTTCATGCCTTGAACAATTTCCACTTCATCTCTTAAATAAATGAAGTTGAATTTGTTATTCGTGAAGTGTTAGTATGACAGGTCATTCCATCTGTCTCAAACAAAAGGTTAGCAAAAATTATATACATAAGTCGATCTATAGTGAGATTAATCACATATGGTTCCTAAAATGGACTTATACTTCATATATCATACTTCTTAATATAATAAAACTAGTTTCTACTAAACAGGGACTTCCTGTAGGCCAGTGGTAGGCGATAAAGGCCAGTCGCACTTCGGTTGTGGGTTCGATTCCCACAGCCTTGTCCGAAGCGATGGGCTGTCGCCCGTCCTGCAGGTTGTCCTTTTTCTAAAACTATATTAATATAACATCCCATCAATAATATTGAAAAAACTTCTATCCTTAAACAATACTAACTTATTTCCAACATAATCCATTCCAATCTTTAGGCTTATCCATAATACTGCAGTCCAATCTCATAACATAGTGAAAACGATTACCAGAGATTTAATACCATCGTTGATCCCCATGTATCATAAGATATATCTTGTTGGTCACATTCCAAACATTCAAAGGCCTTAATCTTGTACTCTCTTGAATACCCATTGAACCTTATTGAAAACATGAATTCTATTAAAAGTTAACTCTTTCCACATACCAAAATCCTCAAAATTCTATATACTCAAACCATGATATCACTTAGTCCTTATATCAATCATGAGCTCATGAATACTATCAAACATTTAATTTTCTCCTTATCCCTTCATTATGCGCATATCATCTACCTTCCAAAAATATCTGAATAACCTTTCATGGATACTGGTAACATTAATCAGACAACAGTGTAATAATCCTTACATGTCTCTTTATTCTACAGTACCATGAGATTACTTATACAACATTACACATGATAAACATGTAATCATTCCACTACATTCTTAAACCATTGACCGAGCTTCAACAATTCTTTCATCTCACATATCATTTGTAGTCTCTTCATCATCATCCACATAAATACTTCCCATACGACCATACTGATTATCTTCATGAGACTTTCCCTTAGGGCATTGGTTTGCATAATGCCCGCACATTCCACATTTAAAAAATTTAACCATTGTTGATGTCGTAGCAATACCATTATCCTCATCCATGTTGTTAACTGAAACTTTTCCTTTGCATTTACTTGCTTTGTGTCCTTCTTTTCCACACCCAAAGCATCTTCCAGTTCCTTTGAAACATTCTCCTTGATGCCTCTTCCCACATGATTTACATAGGGGAAATTGAACTTTCTTTCCTCTATGATCATCATGAAACTCCATCTTTCTCTTATTACCCGAGTCAGGAAACATACCAAATTTTACTTTATTGATCATATTATGAGATTGCTGATTCGGTATAATAATGATGTTTGGACTTCCAAATCTCATTTCATTATGAAGAATATCATTCCATTGTCCATCATATCCTCCATTATCGTGAATCATCTTGTTTCCAGCCATTTTCTAAAACCCAAAAAAAAAATAGTGTGAGAGGCAAAAATCATGCTAGGGAAAACAACATAATAAAGGGGGAGTACCTTCAATATCTAACATCTTAGGTTTAATTCTATGATCATTAGCATAGTTCTAGTACTATAACCTATACGTATACTTAACCTTAGGGACATCCCTAGACATACCGTAGAAATATCTATAGGGATCTCACTAACGTTTTCGCATCCTAGTTTCCAAAGGTTGACTAAACCTTTCCTCTGATACCAACTGTAATGACCCGAAGCTTAACGTACATGGACATTACATTACATTTGCGGGATACTTAGTACATAACAAAAAAGCACACAAACAAGGATCGTAATAGTTTAGTGTCTTTGGAAACTCGGAATATAATCTTCTAATCGTGGTGAAAGATCTTCAAAATCTCCCATAAAGATCTTTTTTTTACCTAAAACCTTTCTTTATATCCTGGGGAAAAGAAAACATAAAAGGGTGAGCTCAAATGCTCAGTAAGGGTAAACAAAAGAAATATCAATCACATCATATACATAAGCACATAACTTTTGGAAATCTTAACCTGCAAAAGAGATCATAATTTCATAACATGGGGTAAATCATGGCAGTGAAATGTAATCACAATAATCATAACTTAAAACATGAAACTTTGTGGCATTCATACATAATCATAGAGAATCATTTCTTGTTAGTCAAGACTCATTTCCAAGACTATCTTAGTGGACAAAGCCCCTTTCTGAATCGAGTAACCCTCGTTTCAGTCCTGTTTCACTGAACCGGTATAACCTACCATTCCAGCCCTGTCTATCTCATGAGATATAAAATCTTTACCCAATGCATTGGAGGGAGATATAGGTCCCACCCATCTTATTATGAATCCTTTCTTATGTGTGCCACATAATCATAAATCATACATCATCGCATATCACATGTAACAAAAATGGGATTCTTGAAACATCATGACATCATAAAACAATTCATTTAAGGTAAATGACTTCATAAAAATAATTTCCTCAAAAAAAATCAAATCAATGTAATAATAGGGATAAAAACAGAACCCTATATTATCTTAGATGGAAAATAATTTTGATAAAACATTTGAACTCCATTCTTGAGGAAAATATCCTTTCTACTTCAAATACACTTTTCTTTTCTTAACATGTCATACAATTATAAACTAAAAGAAGTTGATTAAAAATAAACATGAAATCTTATAAAAAAAAGATTCTTGGAAATAATGTTTTAAAAATCAATTCTTGCCGTATAAGTTAAAAAAACATTCTTCGTACTTTTGTCGGAAAATTCAAAAAGTACCTCGTACGAAAAACGACAAAAGATTCATTTCATATCTTTTAATAAAAACTCACCGAAGGGTAAAAATGGATTTAAAAAATTGTAGGTGGATGTAAATAATATTACATATTGATGAAACATGGATGTGGATGATAAAATACACCCCAGTAAATACTTACGAATAAACAATCTCAGATAAAAATGAGATTGTGATATTTCCCTTACCTTAGGTCCGATTTGCTTTGTACGTTTCCGAAGCTCCTGTATAATGGTTTAAATAATGTCATTGACTTATTAAAGAATCATATTCATTGTTATGATATCATATATGGTTCACTTATGACATTATATTACCCGTTCTTTTGTAAAATCCATGTTAAAGAAGCGTTTTGGGTAAAATCGTTTCATTTATCGTAGGTGTTTTGACTTGTTGTTCATGACATTATTATTACTTATATCATGATTTACTTACTTCCTGAATATAAAATATGATTTATATATCATATATATTCATTATATATATATATAATAGATAGATAAATGAAATGAAAAACACCGTTCATGGAGACGGTAGTCCGTACGTACGCATGAACGCTGTTTTCCTTTCCTTATTGTCTTGAATGGAAGTAAGTAGATGACATACATATATATATATATACATAAATCCATTAGCTTTATAATGTCATATATATTTCATTATTATTTCTTATATATACTTTATAATCATTCTTAAATGGTTAACATGGAGAATGAATCTCATCGCGTCGTGGAGACGGTAGTCCATACGTACGCACGAGCGATGATATCATTTCCATAAATATTGAATTGAATTGGAGTGGATTATAAAATATATCAGAATCAATATGATGTTGTAATAACTATGTATAGTTATTCTTTACACCATTATACCCATCCATGTAAGGTGGTGGTGGAAAATAGATTACACCACGGCGTGGAGACGGTATTCCGTACGTACGCACGCGCGGTGATTTCTTTTTCTGTAGGATGGATAGATGGTGAAATAGGGTTGTTTTATACTTATAATAACATATCAGTATATGAGTGATACTGATGTTATTACTTCATATTGAAACAACCTAATAAGAATAAGTGGAAGAAGAAATAAAGATGAAAGAATTGGTAACGGTAATTACCTCTTCTTTGAAGCGCCTTTTGGAGACCTCCTCTTAGGGAACTAAAATTGGTCTTTAAGGAAGACCAGAACCTCTAGTATGTTGCTAGGGAAGTGGAGAAGATATTTTGTCAGGGGTTGGCCGAGCTTGAGTGCTCAAATTTGTGTGAGGAGGAGGGGGAGGAGGTGTCCTTTTATAAGGGAGGAGAGGGGCACCTTAGGAATACCTCAAAATATTATTTTATATTAATGTCAAAATCGGTTTATAATGGTTCCAAAGGGTCTTATTTCGAAGATAAAGTGGGGATGGGTAGAAATCCTATCAACCAATAGGATTTAGACAAGTTTAGGGTATTATTTTAACCATATCAATTAGATTTAACTCTAAGTTAAATAATTTAACTTTTACCGTGTCTTTTTGTTTTCTTTCACTATATGGTTAATACACTTACTATAACATGCCAAACGAACCCCAAATTGTTTATTATTAATATATATATCCTTATCTAAGACATTTGGCCGAACCTTAGATTTTTATGAATAAAATAACAATTAATAATATAATATTTGATTTAAAAACTATTTTGTGTCAATTTTGACACTATTTGATATATGATTTTTGTGAAAGTCATAACAGAATTATATGTTCGAACCAATTTGATTAAATCAACACTAATATATCATAGTAACCTATAAAATTAGTGTAATTCATATAAAGTCTCAAATTACATTCATTTGAGCATTTATAACATCAATTATGTTAATATTTCCTTAAAAGGGTAATTACTGCATCATCGTTGTGTCATAAATAAATTAATTTATTTAAAGTCTAAAAATTAAAAATAAAATATCATTATGTAGGAAATATTTTTATATTTCTAATGAATATTTATAGTCGAATTTAACTAATGTATAACCCCATATTAAAAATGATTTACTTATTAAACTTTGATTTTAACTATTTTAACCCTTCTTTAAATAAATTAATAATAAATGTCCTAATCTAACCCAAGTGGGCCTAAATGGTCATATTTTATTCCTAAGTTTGTTTTTGGTCGAATTAAACTTATCTAATAGAATTAGGACCTGTGTTAGGGTAATAGTAATATCATTTTTACCCTTAGTTACCCTATTTACTATTAACCGCGGTAAAAAAAGTAAAAAGTTACTATTCACCAAAAAATTATTTTTATCTCATTGAACCACATTTTACTTTCTGATATCAACCATGTCTGTCGGATTTTCGAAATTCCATTCACAGAAGCGGTAAAATTAAGTTTTATGCAAAATTCAGTTTTTAACCTACCACTTAGTGGTTTCACTATTCATCAAAAATTGAAAGTTTTCAGAAAAATACCAAAATTTCACCCTAGGCTAATCTCGGTATTCCGCATCCAAAAATGAAGTCCATTTTGAAAAATAAAATTTATAAAATTTCAAAAAGTTGTTATTATTATTCATAACGGCTAGTTTTAATAATATTTTAATAGCATATCGTTGTTTAGTGAAACTCGGTATTGCGTACGACGCAAGCTATCGAGGAAGGTCGCGATTGCGTGTAATGCAAGGCAAGTCAAGGATGCGTTTTGTGCAAGATCCTTTTGGTGTAGCGTACAACACAAGACATTAGTGAAATAAAAAAGAATATTTTTCATAAAATCTCGGGCTGTTACAGGATACGTAGGAAGATTTACTGAGGTTCAAACCCAACACCCCAGATCAACCATGTTTTATCTTGTCTATATCCCCATTAGAGTCAAATTTGACTAGTAATCTCATATCCTTTCCAGGTTTCATGGGCAACTCTAGCATAAGTCCCACACCAGCCGTTGACTAGAGACCTTATTCTTAGACTTCCTTTCCACATGACATTAAAATGTTGGGTTATTTCATTATCACATGACTATAAAAGGTATGATGTGTCCCATTAAGTAGCATCAAACTATTCAGTGTTTGATTCCATTAATAAGGATACGTAGGAATCCCATCTTTGTGTTCAATCCCAACATCAAAATAACTCTCATCTCCCTAAATGATGATAAAATATACAGTGAAATTTTTCTCCCTGTATAAAAATAAAATCTAGAGTTACCCACTATATCACTAGAAAACAATCATCATTATAATAACATCAAAGGAATATTTAATTAGTATATAAAATGATACCATTAATTGAGAACCACTGATACATACATATATCTCCATTTTTGAATAACCTTATATACATACAGTTTATTATGAATTCTATACATACTAATAATTTATTTATTATTTTAACGGAAACGCATCTCGTACTTTGGAATTATTTATGGATTAATGACCATATATTAAATCTATACGATAGTACATGTGTAGGAAATAATTCCCTCAAAAATGGTGTGATGAGCCTAACCTCTCATCATCATGACCAATGTGAGTTATTAAGAATCATATACCAAAATCCATAATGATATCATTCCTTTGGATATTAGAACCCACATGGATATAGAACCATTGGGTGTTTCCAGTTCCATGATCTAACCCATTGGAAAATGTTCAGAAATTGAAAACCATCACAGGGAGCGAAATCCGAGGGGCACATAGAATCATTTTTTATATGATGTATATGATATCTATGATATCTTTATTCCTAATTAATAGTTATATTACACATACCATAATTCTTTCCATTTTTTCTAAATATGCTAACATCGTTTGTGAAAGTGTGACTGCCACCTCCTCTAGGGGATGTGTTACGTTCACACTATACATGGATCATATAAATGATTGTTTTAATAAAAAATATGTTATATACATGACATATATATGTTACTAGAATTATAATATAATATATATCATTTAATTTTCACTCTTTTAAAGTTGAATAGAAGTAAAAGTAGTGTTCATGCGTATGTATGACCTACCGTCTCCATTATTGGTGCATTTCATTTCCAATATATGAATTTTATGGATTATATATATATCTATATCTATATATACTAAATATATATTATATTTATATCATGGTTTATATTATTTATGTTATGAAATCATGATCTATGTAATTTGAACAACAAATAACTAGTCAAGTCATACTCATGAAACTCAACAATTAACATCCAAAATAGTGAAAACGATTAAAGATTATTAACAAATGGGTGATAAAAACATATAATAAAACAAAATATGATTTGATAAATTTGAAAATATTATTATATAAATTAATAACATTATTTAAACCATTATACATGAGGTTAAATCAAGTACAAATAAAAAGGAAGTGAGAGGTATGGGATTTTCATCTCACTTTTTACATCTATGAGATATAAGTCATATTCACCGCATAATTATTTTTATGTGGTGTATCTACTACCCATTTTAGTATATCATATCACAAATATGTTTATATTAATGTTATTAAATGTTTCATTCGATAATTATTTACATTTATGGGGATTATGATTCTAATATGTCATAGTGGTATGGAAAACATTTATTTAAAAATATAATTTTAAATCAATTATTCAATATATGAGGAATGATGTGTACATGTAAGGAAAAGGTTGGGGACCAGTTATTGAAAGCCACATATTGTATCTTTAGTCTCATGAGATGAAATAATTTGGAAATAAACCCTTGATGTTTGTTTCCAAATAGAATAGATGGGTTTCTACCCATAAAATTAAAGAATCTTGTGAAAGGTCATGATGGTAGTGGTTCATGTGTTAGATACTTGATATACAATAATTATGAATTGCCTTTATTTTAGTTATTATTTATCAATGATATTTTTCATGGAAGTATCTCCGGATTCTTTTAATTCTCTGTTTATTGAGTAAATGGAATGTGTTTTTAGTTCCCTTCTTTTTCATATTGCTGATTCCTTATCCAATTATTTGAATTACATGTGTTATTAGTTATTTACCTTTCCATGTTGATTTTATCAATTAATTATTGCTTTTAATTTACTTACCCACACTGATTATTTAGGATTATACTTATTATGTTTAATTTCCCTAGGTTATTAAGAATATTCCTTTGAATGAGATTCATGGATGTTGACTATTTCATTTTATTATGTATCATATTATTAATTTCTTCTCCTAATGTACTACGAGAATCATTTATGTAATATCACTTTCTGAAACTATTAAACTATTTGGTACCTTTGGATTTTAAGCTTGTATCTATGCCAATGTTATAAAATAACGTATCAGCTTCAAGATTCTAGGGTCGAGGTGTTATAGTCAGAATTTCAGAAGGTTTAGATGTAACCATAGAAACTAGATTTAGAAATCATCTATTAGGGAACATTACACAAAGATTTAATTTTAGGATAAGTGTAAGTGAACATCCTATAATCCTTGTAAGATAGATATGATGGGGTTTTCCTAGAAATATATACCTATCTAGATAAAAAATTTGATGTGGTTCTAGAATATATTTAGCTTGGGGTAACATCTCCAATAAGGTTTTTCAAGCCTGACTCTATGTAACCTCGAACATGAGAATGGGCCTTACTGGACACCTGGTTTGATAATCACAGAGTATATACATATGATAATTAAAATTTTGTTTATAAACCATTAGTAATTATTTAAAAGTAAATATGTTCCGAAAAACGATGTTCATGATTAGTAGATTAGCTACAAATAATTTTTTCAATTTCTGTTAAGTATATTACTAGTTTTGGGACAACACATTATGTTTTATAATTATAAGAACAATTTTACTATATGTATTCAATTAGAAAGGTGACTGGTGGAAGGAACATGAACCTCACCAATGTGCATGATCCAAAGAGTATGAAGGATAATACCTTTTATCGAAAGGGAAAATATTTTGAATGGAAATAATCTAACAAATATTCTCATCATATGAGGGCATAATATCATTCGACAAAAATATTAGTAAACAAATCTATAATTCCTATAGCTTCAAAGGAATGAATAAAAATAAGAAGATGGAAGGTTATAAGATGTATAAAGAGAAGAAGGGAAAGAAGTATTTTCCCATATGTGATAATTGTTTAAAGAAACAACTTAGTGGGTTCTTTAATTGAATGTGATATTTTATATTTGTGGAAAAAAGAACACCATGTTTTTTAGAGCAAGGAAATGAAATAAAATTTCAATTTTCAATGCTTCCACTATAAGGATATTGGGACTCTACAAAAATCAATGTTTCATGAATCAAAGGAATATACCCTAAAAGAGTCTAATAGATCATGATCAAGATTATTATAATACCACACAAGAAGATGAATGATTAATGTACTTATATTAGGATTCAATAATTTTGAAATTTGAGTATTTTTTCAATGATGTACTCGTTATAAGAATTATGGAAGAAATGTGTATTTTACTGCGATACTTTTTCATCAAGGATTTCAAATCTTTTGTTGATTAGTACTGATATCCAAGAAAAGTTATTTCGTAACAAGTTGAACTTTTGGTAAAACACATAATTGAGGGAATTAAAATCCCTAATATTTTCTTGATGTTGTGATAATGATGTTTAAAAAAGAGATGATTTATATGGATAAATCAAATTGAATACAACTTACTACCTTGGAATTGATAAAAATGTTTTGGATCAAAATACATGGAAGGATCATAAGGTTAACAATTTATGAAATGGTTTAAAATAATCTTTGGATTGGGTTTTAGAAATTATTGTGTTGCTTCACCGTGTGATGAAACCTTTGTTAAAAAAATAAGTAGAAATATTTCAAGGAACAAGGATTACATTGTGCTTATAGAAATGTATCAAGTATTTATATTTACTTATATTCTTATAAAGTGATATAATTACTGAACTTTAGGAAAAGGGTCTTAAAATAAAAATATATCATAATTTATTATGATATTAATGTCCTTTATTCACACAACTCATTTATTTTTTTGTGGTCAATAACTTTCTCATGAACATGTTCATTATCACTATCCATAAATACATATTGGATATATTTCTCTATCATATACATGTTTTCAATAATGTTCTCCTATTCAAAAGTCTAGTTTTTTTGGTAACCGTGTCATTTCATTCTCACTCTTATTAAGATGATTTTTTACTAACCCTATTTAGGATGTGGGTTTTTCATCAATTGTTTATTTTAAAATATCAAGCCTTAGACTACCAATATAAAGTTTAAATTGCATGGATGAAATTTAATTAAGGTGGGGAGAATGTAATACCCTAATAAATTTAAATATTTTCATTTTGTAATAAATTTTATTTTTTGTATTTTTTTGTTTACATGTGACACTATGATAAGATAATATTACACACACTAATGAGTCATCTAGCGTTACACGCAAGGCCATGTTTTATCAAAAAAAAATATAATATTAAAATAATATTATTTAATATAATAATATATAACCAAGCAGTTATGTTGGTGGGTATGAATAGTCTTAACTAACATAAAAATATATGTTTGAATTCATTGGTTACAAATTTATTAGAAATGAATATTAGAACCAAATGAATATATTGGAAATGTTTTTATAAAAAACAATTTTTATGGTCACAAATCCATTTATCTTAAAAAATTAAATTTATTAAAATTAGTTAATAATAATGTAATTTATATTCAATAAATTATTTTTTAAATTCATAAAATAAATTTAATACGCATAAGATAAGAATAAATCCAATTTGAGCATAAAAACTTATACTTTTCTAGATACAGTTTTACTACTTTTTAATGGTGGACCTATTTTATTTAAAAATTTGAAATTTTTATGTATGTTATTAGAAAAAATAAACTCATTCTTTTCAATCATAGTATAAAAATTTACTTTGGTTTAAGTTTTGTTCATTGTGACAAAAGTTTTAGTTTTTGATGAATAGTAAAATATTATCACATTTAAATCAGAAACAGCCTTTTCGTATAAATAATTTATATAGTTAAATTTTATTTTAGATTGTAAATAAAGTATAATTAGATCAATATTTTATTAGTTAATATAATTAATTTCATTTTAATTAATTTCCAAGTGAATTTGGATAAAAAAATTCAATCTTCTGAGCATTTTTAGTTTAAAAACATGCTTGCTCAATTTGTCAATGGGATTAATTTTAAATTATTTGTTGAAACTTATATGTTTTAATTTTTAAAAATATATTAAATATTTGGAATAAATGGGTCTAAATTATTTAAATAGTTTCCCTTTTATTAGGATATTATCGGTATAATCTTTATTAATGTTTTATTAACATATTTAAAGGTAAATCGAATAATTTAGGATGAAAATAATACTATAGTCATTATAATATTATACTAAATCTTGTGAAAATATTATTTGAAGAATTATTTTCTATAAAAACCATCCTTGGGCCGATTTTATAGCCTCTTAGAGCTAGTTGGATGAATTTAAGTGTTATTTAGTATTTTATTAAAAGAAATGTCTAATATGTAATTCTCAAGTTTTTAATAAGTATTACATTTTTATATGGTTATTCATAATATATATTTTAATATAAATAGTAATTCTAAATTTAATATATTTATTTTCATCAATATAAGTTATTTTATATTTTTAGGGAAGAGATAATTAAATTAAAGGCTTTCACAATGATTATGCAGTAATTGTTTAATTAATGGACATATCAAATAAATGATAATGATAATAATAAAATTAATATAATTTTATAAAATTAATATCATTCAGAAAATTTATATTTTACCTAGACACATTGTGGATGTATTAATGATTTTATGTTGATGTTATCTTGTATGTCCATATTTTTTTAAAATTCATGAAATGAATATTCTCAATATTGACATTAATCATATTTTAAAATTAATAACATTTAATTAAATGACATAAAATTTATAAAATTATAAAATTTAGAAATATTACTTAGATAATGTTAAAAATTCCGTTAATTACTGATTTATTGTTCTTTTTTCATTTTATAGTAACTATATTATCACCTAATGAGTAGAAAAGTCTTGTTTTTATGGTAAGAGTTAAAGGGTTTAACTAATGGTTAAAGAAAAAAAGATATGGATACGGATGTGACCTAAAAAAGTATAAAAATTATTGTAATAGAGGATTTATACCCATCCTCATATTATCTTCAAAATAAATCTCTTTGGATATATTTTTAATTGAAAATTAATTTTTATTAATTTAATACTTTGAAATTTTCCAAAGGATCCCTTTACCTCAATTATAAAAGGGAACCTCCTCCCTCACTCCCTCATACCAATTTTATCCTTATATCTCACCCAAATCCAACTCATTTAAGCTCAAAAAAAATTAATCCCCTAATCCATGAAGCCTCACTTTTGGCACATATAAAACCACATAAGGGTTTTGGTATAGGCTAAAAAGAGTTACCCAAATAAGAGGTAATGTTTTTCAATAATCACCTTATTTTTATTTCATTCCCAAATCCTTCATTTATTATTATTACATGTTTATATAATAACACCAGTATCATAAATATTCAGGGATGTTTTTATGTTGTGGTTTTTACCTACACCTACATAATATTTCATAAATGGGTAATGAATTTACCATTTGTGTACGGTGAACTACAACCTCACAAAACGATATCATTTTTTTCCTTTACCACCTCTCATTTATGGTCATTATGATGGAAAAAATATTTTTATATGATATTTATAATATTTATGTTGTTTTAATACTTCTTGAATAATTATATGACACATACCTTCAAGAAATACTTTTTTTGTTAATATGATAACATCATTTGTGGCAACCTGGAATAACGCCTCCCCAATGCGATGTTATTCATTCACACTATTCATGGAACATATAAAGTATGGTTTTAATAAAAATATGTGATATATATGAAATATATATGATCCTGGAAATATAATCTACATATTTATAATTTTATTTTAATTATTTTATTTCAAAAATTAAATGAAAGTAGAATTCATGTATATATAATACCAACAATCTCCATGAATGATTATTTTCATTTACAATAAATAAATTTTATGGATTATGATAAATATAAATACAGTAAAAATATATGATATTGAAATCATTATTTATATTATTAATATTATGGAATCATGATCTAAGTAATTTCAACAACAAATAACAAGTCAAAACGTACTTGAGAATCTAGGTAATTATCACTCGAAATAGTGAAAATGATGAGTGATTATTAACAAATGGTTGATTAAATAATATCAGCTGACAATATATCATATAATAAATATGAATAATGTTTTGGTATAAATTAATTACATACATTAATCCATTATAATGGAGTAAAAATCATGTACAACAAAAAATAAGTGTGAGGTAAGGGATTTTCATCTCACTTTTTTACATCTGTGTGATATATGACATATTCACCACTTACTTATTTGGTGTGGGGTATCTAAAACAAATTTTTTATATCATATCATGAATCTATTTATCTTCATGGTATTCAATGTTTTATTTTATAATTATTTACATTTATGGGGATTATGATTTAAATATGACAAAGTGTTATGGGATACTTTGTTTTAAAAATATATTTTAAAATTGATCATTCAATTTATGATAAATGATTTGTACATGTAAGACATGGGTTAGGGACTAGTTAATGATATACACTCATTCCATTGGAAGTATCATGAGATAAAATATGTTTGATAAAAACCCTTTTAGTTTGATTCTAAGTAGAATAGAGGAGTTTCTACCCACATACTTCCATATTTTAAAAGGTCGTGATGGTAGTGTTTGATGTGGCAGATGATGACATCTAATAATTAGGCATTGAATTCATTTCAGTTATTATTTTTCCATGATTTTTTATTCTAAATATCTGTGGATTCATTTAATTCTTAGTTTATTGAGTAAATGGCATGCGTTTTTAGTTAATTAACTAGGTATAATGGTAATCCAATGACTTGTTATTTGAATAGAATGTGTTATCAGTAATTTACCAAGCCATATTAATTTTTAAATTTATTATTTCATATGATTTACATACCCTTACTGATCATTTGAGGTCACCCTTATTATTGTTCCTTTCCTCAGGTTATGAAGAATATTTCTTTGAATGAGTTTCAAGGATATTATTTATTTCATTTTTTATGCATCATGTTTTTTCTCTTTTCCCAATGTATTATGGGTATCATGTATGTAATCTAGTTTTCCAAAAAAATATAATTTTTTTCTCATAGGATTTTCAACGTGAGATTCGATATCCACCTTTCTGTATTAGAATAAAAATTTATAATTAATAGCAAGTCAGAAATGGAAACATAAAATAAACTATTTAATTAAATAAAGTAATATATGATTAATATAAATAATAAATAATTATATGAAAAATAATAATTAATAATATAATTATGGTAATTAAAAATTATTAAAAAATTATTAACAATTTATAATATTGATGACATATAATATGTTTTACAATTACTAAAAATATATTATTATTCCAATAATGTTAATGTGAAAGCTAAATAGCACAAAAAAATAATGTTATATTAGGGATCCTTATCTTATAAAAAAGAATGTCAATAATTTATTATAAAAATGAGCTCCAAGTGTGTTTTTTATTATATTTTGGGATTATTTAAAAACCAATAATTTTAGAAAAAATATAGGATTTTAAATATTCTTCACCAGTTTTAGGATTTTGAAAAAAGAATAAAATGGTTTCACACTTTTGATACAAAGTTTGGAAAAAAATTATTTATTACCAACAAAATAACATAGAAAGAAAAAAACCATATATTTATCTTTTCCAAGATATTGATAGGGTTACATTTCGTGATATATTTTTTACATTGAAGAATTTTTATGTAAAATAATGGACCGTTATGTTTTTTTTATTCAAAAAAATATATATATATATATTTACATCTCTATGATTGAAATTATATGTGTTGTTTTCAAAATCATGTTTCTTATATAATATTTTTATTTTAAATTATCTAAAAGATATGTCGTCATATGTCGAAATGAGGTTTAAAATGAAAATAGGTTTCCATTCACTTTTAACGGAGTGTGCAAGGATGAAAACCAAATCTATTCTAGGAACAAAGTGGCAGCCCCAATATCATGTGGTGTAGTGGTTGTTTAAAGGGAGAAACACTAGTGAAGAGTGTTTGGGTATGATCTTTGGTTGCTTAAATTTTCTCATTGGTGGATTTTAAAAGATATGACAGAATATGGTTGGGGTGTGATTTCCAAAAAAGTTTTGATTACATTATATATACAATTTAGGTTCAAATATCAACATGAATTTTATACTATCTTATTTTTAATGAATATTTCCACACTTCCCTTTTGTTTTTTAATACTCAATATTGGATGGTATTTTAAAATAAATATATTATGATTTTATTTATTATGGTTAAGGGATAATTTATTTTTTTATTTGTCATTCTTTCTGAATTGTTTCTAAATTATTTTTACCCCGAGATAGATTTATTCCTCCCCAACATATATGACTATTTTATTATATTAAAAATTATGAATCAAAAATATAAAAACATAATTTATTTATGATTTTTTACAAATAAGTAAAAATTATTTATAATAATTTAGTCATGTAAATTAATATTGTTTCATCATACGTGACCTCAATATATTAAATATTAATTTAATAAATTAAAAATAATTAATTGATTTCATATTTTGTTAAAATAATTACCACTATTTTCTTATTTTAGTAGTGACATAAAACCCCTTAAATATTTTTTATGTTTTTAAAAATAATGTATAATATTTATAAAAGAAGTACTAGTATAAAGAATAATCAGTAATAAATAAATTTTTATTTTTATTTTATTTGAATATATAATTATGCTATTAGTTAATTAGTAATTAAAACATACTCGATAACAATTACTTAATGATATTAAAAATACATAATTATTAATTTATTATACTAATTAAAAATTAACACTTAGTAATTAATTATAATAATATGTCATTACATGATAATGTTAGAGACCCCTTTTATTTAAAATAATTAATATAAAAGAGAGGAGGATATGATAAGTCAATGAATCCCTACCCTCATTAAAAGAAAAAAACCAAACATAAAGTCAGTAAAAATCAAAGTCTAGTTGATTGCATGTTTCAATGTCTTCATACCAATTAGTATCCTTAAAATACTTTCCTTGAGTTCTTCTAACAATTTTTAGTTTCAAGTGTGAGTAATCCTTTATGGACCTAGACTTCTTAGGAAGTACCATTTAAAACCCCTCATTTGGAAAAAGAGATTTTTTATGAAATTTTATTTGGGGAATCATACAATACATTGTCAACAATATTTTTCTACACACATTTAATTTTAATCTTCTCATAAATCTCCTCCTAGATACATGAGTTTGAAGCACATTCGACATATTGAACCTTAGATTTAAATGCAGATCTAAAATCCACTGTAACAAGTGTTTTGTTGATTGATTGACCATTATTCATAGAACTGCCCCTTACTATGTCATCTTATCCCTATTGATCATCCTAAAACCACACTCAATTAAAAACCTATACAACCTATATATTTTTACTATCCCTTGAGAGACCATTGCCATAGGAATCAGAAACCTCCTTATGAATCAAATTAGATGTAGAACAACTATCTTGAGCTATGAAATGCTAAGAAAAATGAGTTCCTAATGAGGGACTTTTCTAAGTCACAGATTCATCATTCCTAAAACCATAAGTGTAAAACCTAGGTTTTTTAGGTATCGTTCTATTTAAATTAAACCCACAGTGTGTTACCTTTTCTAGTTTATTATGTGATTGATTTGGTTATGGGTATTAAGAATGATTTTAGAGAACTTGGGGGGGTCAGAGGCCTAGAAATGTAGAAATTTAGAGTCACAATAGATGGCATAGTATAAATGTGTGGTTAGTACTATCCATGTGGTCAACCATGCAGAGGCGTAGACATGGGGGAATGATTTTTCAAACCATGTAGGTTTCCCTTGGAAACCATTCAATCTGAAGTCTTTTTGAATGGAGAAGTTATTCATTTTTGCTTTGTATTATGATAAACGGTGTGGTGTAACTGTGTATCCCCAAGTTGTGTTTAGTAAAAATAAAATGGTTGGCATATTTTTTTCTAAATTATATAACATAATTTTATAAAGAGATTAATGAAATCCAAATATTATATTTTTACCCTGAAAAACATTATTTTCCTCTATTTTCTTATGCCATCAAATTCCATATATCCTATTGTAGATTTTGGTGATTACTCAACTTATTAGGAATGATATCTCCAAATAAAAGAATATTGGACTCTAGGGATCAAATGTAAAAATAAAACATCTATTATTTTCACATGTTTTTTTCAGTTTTTATTGAGTGGAACCTAGACCATGGAATTCATGTCCAGAAATATGGATTGATTCATTTTATGATGTGTACATTTTGGAGTTTATTAAATTAATGTAAATGAGTTCCTAGATCCTTGACATTATGAGTTGATCTTTAGTATCAAACACATTCAATGTAGGTGGTCTTTGAATTATAATACAAGTATTAACTGGATTTTTATATATTCTTGTACCATGAATTCTACGAAGAATTTATCTATATAATCATAATAAGGTAATTTATGATAAATATGACCTATTTGTTGAATTTGTTCCCTAATTAGATGTCAAAATGAGAGTATTCCTTGAAATTGATTTTTGGAATGTAATGTTTTTGATAAAGTGATGAACCCTGGATGTGTATGCATGAGATGTGAATGAAAAATATTGAATTATGGAATAGAGAATGATGAAAATTGTTAAGGATAAAGTTAATTCCAAAAAGTTGTTAAGTAGTAAATTGAATTAATTAGAATGGAGTTTTATGAAATTCAAATGTTAGATCCTAAAGGGCTAGTAGTTTTTTTAGTTACATTCAAAAATAAATTTTTCCCTTAGATTACTATAGTTTAATATTTTTTTGATATGGCTACGTGTTATGGGGAAGCTCTGAAAACATTTTGGGGGCCAGAGGCTCTAAATATTGAAATTTTGAGTTACATCCTTGAGAATACGGTTAGTGAATGGTTATTGAATGTAAAATACCATTTCCCTGTGGCATGAATGTTTCCAAAGAAAATTTGATTTGTGATTGTGGGATGGATTAAATTGTGATTTGTGATTGGAATTTGAATTTTTAATTTTAGGAAATAATGAAGTGAATTTTTTGGATATTTTTTGTGGTTTAGGAAGTGCCTCAGGTGTTCCTAAAATATCCATGAGATTTGGGGTTTAGAATATCAATTTTGTGTGAAATATCTTGAAGTTCACAATTAGTGCTAACCATTAACCCCAAATGTGTGACCCCTTTTGTTTAGAATTGAAGGAATTATTTTATATCTGTAATAAATTGTAGTAGCATACACATAGGTTTTACATGATTTAAAAAGTTTCTTGTAGTGGTGTTCCTAGGATTGTGAGGTACACACGTTTGTTTTACAGGTTATAAAATTGTGTTTCCTAACCGTGTGACACATTAAAAGTGGAAAGCTACCAAACTATCCCTCCAAACCTTATTTATTTCTAACTCCTATTTCCCCTATTTAGCTAGTAGACTCTTATGCACAACACTCCTGACCCTCCTATACACATGGTGGTTTCTTCCATGTTTAGTGTCCATGTTGAATGTCATAGCATGTGTTGGATAAATATTGTTAAGTATACCACTCTTATTTCTTATTTTTTATTCTTAATTCACTATCGAGTGGTTTCCATTAATTTTTGCTAATATGAATGATTTTCAAGATTTTTGTTTATTTTTTATATTTTATACCAATTAGTATTGAACTGGAGGATGATATTGGATGGGTGGGCTTCACCAATTCCAAAGTAGGTGGTCCCTGGACTTAACCCATAGCTATGATTTGATTTTCAATTTCTTCAATTGTGTGGTCATGCCAATATTTCAGGACATGAACATAATTTAATTGGATTGTTTTAAAATTTAGTTTTCCCATATTAAATTATATTTTCAATGATTACTATCATAGAGAGGTACACCATAGGAGAACACCTAGGATGAGGCGTCAACATTGGAATTGGTTTTAAATAAGGAAGTTTGTTTTTTAAAATTAAATTTGTTTTTGTGAAGGTATTTATTTTGAAATGGTTAAAATGGAATTTATGGATTAAATCGATGTTTTGTGAAATGAAATTTCACAACCATCAATATTGTAAATGGGATTGTAAATTTAAATTTCTTAAATGGGTTAGTAATTGGTATATCAATTTTTATAGATTATGGTGTGGGATTAAACTGATTTTTTTTTTCAAAATGGAAATTACCCTGGGGTAGTTATTTTGTGATTGATTTGGAAAATTCCAATACGGGAAATTATGTAATAAATGATATGGAAAATGGATACATGGGATGTTTGGGTTTTTTGTGGTTCGAAACACACCCATAAGGGATGGTATGTGATAATAATAACAAAAACACCCATAGAGTGGGTCTATGATAACTATTGAATACATTCATAGGAGAGGTAGGTGATACCACTAGCCTATTACCCAGACAAGGAAACACTCAGATTGGGGTGGTCCATGATAACCAAATATTTCTCTATATGGTGTTCCTCTTGGTTATGTGTGTAGAGAAAGTTCCTTTGGTAGGTTTTAAATTAAAATTTATTTTATGTTTTAGTTTCCTAAAACCCCAATAGTTGACCTATCACATAAAATTTATAATGTATTTATTTATATTGAAAGAATAAATTACCTCATCAAAGATCTTTCATTTAATATAATGTTGATTTTATGTAAGCTATTCTTAGGATACCATAATTTTATAAGTAGGATCCAATTGTAAAATCCCTCAATTAGTTATCCAAACATGCTTTTTTGGACTTTGAGCAACACCAATAGATTTTTAGGTGCTAGAGAGAAAAATCAATCCTATTTCATTGTCAATATTGATTGCTTCAAGATCCTTCACGATTGAATGAATTTTTATTGTTTTTTTATAACGATAAGTGATGTTTTAAGGAGAGAGGGAGAGATGTCTGTAGTGAAAAACAATTCTCTATTCTCAATTTTTCACTAACCATATACAATATACATAACTATATATTTACAGTACTAAGGTCTATAGCGACGATGATAGTGATTATCAACAGTGGTGCTCTGTCTAGACGGTGACCGGAAACAACACATTCTCATAGAAGTGCATCTCAAGGTTGGGTTATGGTGATGGGATTGAGGGAATTCTTATCGGCCCGATTGTTTTGGATTTGGAAAAATTTTTATGTTTAACTTTGAAATGTACAGTTTTGGAAGATTTGTGTGTGGGTTCTCCATGTTACCCTTTAAAGTTTATATTTAAAATTTAAAAACAAGTCTTTAGGTACAGAATCGATGACTAGGTTTAAATATTATTTAAACTCGTACTGAACCTTAAATAATATAATAATTTTTATTAAACACTATTTCAAAATAATAATTATATTATTATTATTTAATGGCACATGCACTAACTTGTGAAATAAAAAATATTATTTTACTGTCTTGTAAATTAATATTTTTCACCACATACGGTCTTAGACCATTTGAACTCCTCATAATGTAAAGAATACATAATAAAAAATTTATTCATAGTTAAATATTTTGCCTATAAACCAGTGAACAAATATTTATTAAATATTCAATGATATAAACAAATAAATTTTATTCATAATATCATCAATAAATATTTATTTTATTTTTTTTTTGTAAAACATGTATACAATTATTTCTTAGTCTTGAGAATAATATTTATTCCATTAATTAAATTAAAATATAATTTAATCGAGATCAATATACACAATTTGTGTGTGACCCTCTACGATTTTTTATCATTGGTATTAGGTGGGATCACCTAAAGTTTGAGATTAATTTCTAGAAAATATTTAAGGAAGAAAAGAGAAGAAATTAATTTCATAATTATGACAACCACATATAAAAGGCTCAATTTTTAAAATAATTCTTTTTTCTCAATATCTCATGAAAGAGGTTTCACATCCATGTCATCAACTTGTGTGATTGATATGTATTTTCTGCCTATATGAAATAAACATTTTGTTACATCATCACCATGAACGTTTATGTGAAAATTCTATTCTAATCAAGGGATAATATATAAACTACCATAATGATGAAACGAAAAATCAATCCTCAAATTATTCAATTATAATATGTCACGTGAGACACACCTAACATATCCAACTTCACCATAAACTATCATCATCATAGTTAACAAAATACATCTATGTGCACAAGTTGTAACACACTTTAATAATATTATTAAATTCTGAGGACCCTTACACATTCTCAAATGTAGGAATATCCAATGACACCAAAACATACAGAATTTCTACTAGTGGGCTTGTTCTCATAATCTCTCATATTAGAGATTACCAAGTGCCAAATTCATTAGAATAAGGTTCATCTACATATTAGTACTCGTAATTAATGGGTTGTATAGTATGTTCTCAATAATAGTATGTTATCTAACTAAAAACTATATTTAGGAATATCTTCCTTGAATTTCATGTTTTTCATCATACCAGTTAAACGCTACGACCTTCTCAATTTTACCTATACTCTAGGACATTATTACATAAATGTCTTGAAGAACAAAGAAAAATATTTAATAAGATATTTTATTAATATTCAAATCATCAAATATTTAGGTAATAAAACTATAAAAAGTTGTTCCTAAGACACCAAATATAATAAACTCCCACTTGTACTAGAGATAACTACATATGAATTTCAGTTTATTTCACCTCACATGATAATAATGTTTTTGTTGAGTCAAGGAATTATTAAAGTGGTCTTCCATGTTTTATTCCATGAAAATACATCTCATTGTAGCATTTCATCTATGATAAAAATATCTTAAGAGATGATACTTATGAAGTATATTCTTCATCCACTAATGTGACCTTAGATCCTGGAAAAGGACCACCGCTGTAGTATTCTCATGATATAGTCTGATAGGATATTTATAGCTAGTTACCATGTCAAGATCTTCTATGAAGTTTTTTTTTCCATACAACATATTTTGTTTCCTGAAATTCCATAATATATTCATATTTTTCTATAGAATCCTTTTCCATACCCTACATTGATATCTTCCTGATCTCAACACCTCTATTCAATGTGAATATGTATCCCATTTTCGATTTCGTATCATATTGATCTACATTGAAAATAAAATCTGTATATACTCTAGTGAGTAATTCCTCATACCCTCTACACATTAGGAACATATACTTAATACACCTTAAATACTATAAGATAGCCTTAACAACCATCCAATGGTGGTCATCTGGGAAATCTTGATATCTAGATACCTAACTTATGGTATAGGAAGCATCTATCCTAGTACAAAGTATATCATACTTGACCGATCAAATCATTGATGCATATAGAATCCTTTCCACTCATTCTCATTCATCATTTGATTGAGGACACATTTTCTTCGCAAGATGAATGTTATGTGATGCTGGAAATAATCCCATCTTTGATTGTTCCATACAAAACATCTTCATAATCTTGTTAATAAATTTACCTTGACTTAGGACAAGAATCATCTTCTCTCTATCAAAGTAGATCTTATCCCATTAATATATGTTACCTCATCGAATTTCATCAGGGAGAATAATTAATTCAACCATGTCTTAATAAAATATAGTATTGGTATCCGATTTCCAATAAGTAAGATTCCATCAATATATAAAATTAATAAAATAAAATAACTCCCCATAAAAATACTATAGACACAAGGATCACATTTATTATTTTGGAAAATAAATTCCATTATAGCTTCCTAAAACCGAATGATCCAAGACCTAGATTCTTTCACTAAAACATACAAATATTTTTTTAAATTTACATTGCTTTTTAGACTCATTTAGAGTCACAAACCCTGGAGGTTTTATCACATAGACATATTCCTAAATATTCTTATTATGTATGGCTATTTTGACATCCATTTTCTAGGTCTCATAGACTTGGATGGTGTCAATGGAAAGTATAATTCTGATGGATTTCAACATTGAAACTAGTGAAAGAGGCTTAGCCTCTGTCTTTTTATAAAACTAGTGAAAGGGTTTTTCCGTAGTCAATTCCATGATGTTGTTTAAAAACTTTTACAACTGGTCTTTATATATAGTTACTAACTTGTCCATCCATGTTGGGTTTATTATTGAATACCTATTTATATCCAATTGAATTTACATCCAAAAGGGGATTTACTAAAATCCATAGTTTGTTTTATTACATGGAATCCATTTCAAAATTCAGGGATTCCTTCCACTGGGAATCATCTATACCACTTACTATTTCATTATAGGTTATATAATCATTATTATCAAATAATAATGAGTCGTCATCCTGTGTGACTAGGAATCTATATCGATCAGGTTTTCCAACCTCTTTGGTACCTCTATATAGTATTTGTGTCTCTAGAACATCTTCTTAGATGGGATTTTTTGGAATTTGGACATGTGACAAATTTTGTGTATTTTGAGCCTTGACATCATTTAAATCGATCTCACTCCCACAATATCTTTTAGATATGTGATCCCTCAGAAGTAATGTGGGAAGTATTTCGTCCAAAACCTTTTTCCTAAAGGATTGTATAGGTAATATCCCCTTATTTCCATGGGATATCCTATTAAGATACACTTAGTTCCTCAAGGTGAAAGTTGGTTTCTTGAAATAGCATTAAAAATTCTTTACATCCCCACACACATGCATACTAAAACAAGGGGTTATTTCCATTACAATGTTCATATGGAATACCATTTTAAAATTTAGTTTGAACATGATTCATAATTTTTTCTTATTTTTATAATGTGTATCCCCAAAAAAATAATGAAAGACTCATGTGACTCATCATTGATCTCAGCATGACCAATTGGGTTCATTTCCTCTTTTCACTAACAATATTCCAATATGTTTTTTAAAGAGGAGTGAGTTTGCATAGTGTCTTATATTACCGTAAATAATCAATGATGTCTTCATAAAGATATTATCCACTACGGTCAAGGTAAATTTTCTTAATATTATAACCAATATGGTTCTCATTTAATTCTTGTATTCACCAAATTTATGAAAGGATTTAAACTTATGAATTAACAACCAAACATATCCATATATACTAAAATCATCAATACAAGTTATGAAGTATGAGTACCCACACCATTCATTTATAGTAAATGGTTCACACACATTGGTGTGAAATAATTAAATAATCTCTTTATCCTTTTCATATTTTCCACTAAATGGGGATTTTTTTCATTTCCACTATAAAAATTAGTGGCATACCTTGAGTGGTTTTATTTTGGATTAATATAAATATCCATATTAATTAATTTAGTCAAATGTTTTTTATTTACCTGGCATAGTTGGTGATGCCAAATTTTAGAGTGATATGAGTCATGTGAAGTAATTTTACTATTGATTAAAATTACATAGTTTATATAATCCAACATATAAAGTCCGTTATTTAAATATTATTTACCATAAAAAATGTTATCCATTTAAAATAAATAGAATTTATTTCTGAAAATTAAAATAAATCCATATGTATCAAGTCTTGATATAGAAATAATGTTTCTAATAATGGAATGAACTTAATAAAACCCATTTAAAACCAAGATCATTATTGTTGGTAACATGATATGGTAGTCAATGATATCTATAATAACATGTTTAGCTCCATTGGATGAATTTAGATCTATATCCTCTTATTTAATCCTTTATTATCTACTTTCGTCATGTATTTTAATACATATAGTGCACCGTAGGCTGTATCTAATACTCAATTATTAAAAAAAGATAAATTTCCATCGGAAAAAAATTCACCTGAAGCTTACCCTTCCTTTTTTGGAAGGGTATATTTTTTCTTCCAGTTTCCTTTATTAAAACATGATAAATATATATTCATTCTCCCTTTCTTTTTCTTGATCTTTTTATATATTTAATCTTTATAATTAGATCTCTTTTCATTCCCTTTCTATTTGTACACTATAAGAACTAAAGGGTTTTTGTTCTCAGTCTCTTTATCTACTTGGTAATGAAGAGTGAGAAGGTCTGTAAGATACTTCTCAATGTTTTTTATCTTAAAATTTATAAAAATAATTAATTTACTAATAAGTGATGCAATAATGAGATTATTTCATAATTCATTATGGATTTTAAACCCTAGATCTTCTAACTGCTTTATATAGCCAATTAGATTGACTCCATGAGGCCCAACTGAAAACCACATTGATAATTTGTATGATGAGATTTATATTTGTTATACATTTTAAAATATCATATTTTTAGTACTTTTCATGAATAAAATTTCTATGAGAATTAATGATAAATTATTTTTATTAATTCTCCCACTATTTTCTCATGTCCCAATACCCTCACCATTGAGAAAGAGATGTATAGTTTCATTAACATTATAGTGGAACAAATCCATATTTCCTTTCATATAATCCATACAAATGCCATGAAAATTATTAGAAATTACTTAGATTGATGGCCTCTCCAACTGCAGGCTTGAAGCTCCCTAATCTATTGAGTGGACTCCCCAATCTAGAAACCATAAATTATATTTTCACAACACTTGACTATAAATTTTTATTGGAATGATTATGGACATTAAACCCAATATAGACTCAGTTAATTCTACCCACTATCTTTGTTAATATTTCCTGATAATTAAAATTTTACCCAATAGAGTTTGAACCGACACTTAAACTATTTTCTCATATTAATTCATATGATGGAATGATTGAGGGCATTATATTAAGTTGAGTGATTCTATTATATTATGCATCAATTTAATATTGTTTTATCCTTTATATGTATATTTAATATTAAGTTTATTTGAAATAATTAATTAACCATGTTTCGTAAAATATTCATGCACAATCCATTTATTCATAGTACATCTTTGAACATTAATTCATATATTAATGTGATGGAGGTATTCTATCTATATAATAAATAATTTAGAAGTCATGAATAAATAAATAACATAACTATAATATTATCTAATGGATGATTTATTGAGATGATAATAAATCATGTTATGAAATAGGGGAAAACGTATTTGTGTTGTCTTTTACATGAGTTGCAGCATTCAACTTGTCCACTTGTGTATCAACGAGGTTGTTACGGTATTGGTTCTATCTTTAACCACATAAAAATTCTTTTGTATAGACTAAATTAATATTATTTATAACTCACACATAGGTGAGAGTAACCAAATGATTGGTTAAAGGTGAAGTACGTAAATAATTACAGACAAGCATGTCCTATATAACAATGGAGAGAGGGATGACACATAAACCATCAAATTTAATTTAATATGTAAAATTAAAAAACCATAAAATATATTAACTTTAATAATTCCAAATCATACACTGCCCTCGTTCAAGCTCATGATAGGTCATAAACATGTAATAATTATGCATTTAAGATAATTACTAAGAATTTATTTCAATTCATTCTTTAATATATATAAAGTACAAATAAATTAATATGATTAATTATATTATTAATCAATTAATTCAATTTATATTATTTCAACATATCATACAAAATTTTCCCGTCCATTGGAATTTTAAATATAATTTATAATTTTATTTTAATTTAAATTCAATAAAATAGTACACATCATTGTACTTAAAATCAACCTAGTTATTACTTGTATGAAATACTCAATATTGTTTAATTGTAAACAATTTAATCATATGACATATTGTGTACGTGGAATATTCCATAATTTCACAACATTTACTATCAAATTAATGCCCATAGAACACATGAAAATTATGTAGCCTATACACTATAAGGTGTTGAGTCTTTAACATAAAATAAAAATACCTGATTCATAGTGTCGAATATTAAATTTAATTAAAAAGAACATTTAATATAATATATAACCTAACAATCAGAGTGTATCATCAACTTAATGACCCATGGAATTGGAATTGGTAATGTTTAAGGATTATTTAATTAATTTTAATATTTTTTTGTAAACAATTTATGTACAAGATGTGTACAATCCAGCTATACGGTGTGTACCTATCTTCAGCTAATACTCGTAGTACATGCCATGGGACACAACATATAGTTATCATGAATATTTATAAATTACATGGAATTTATAGAGGATATAAGATATTAAATTACTGTTATATAGTTTCTAATCTATAAAAATCATGTATTATATTTACATGGTGAATTAACTACATGACACAATTTGACTCGATGTTTTTTTCTTTAAAATGCATGTATGGTGGGTAGTCAAACTATATGGTTAGTATACCAATAAATCCATGTATCTGCCTGGGTTTTCTACACATGGTACATTAGTTTCACATGTCATGCAATTATTACAGGATGACCCAAAATCTATATAGGTGTCATTGTGAAATGAACAAGGGTACACATATTGTAATAAATAAGTACACACTCTTTATTATTGTGTTATTGAGCCTGGATCCTTGGTACTTCTGGATGGGATCATCATATGTAAACCTCACTAATTATTCCCCGATATTGCTAATATTTTTTAGAAATAAACAATTGTAAGAGGAGATATGGATGATATATCAAGAATTAATTTAAACTATTAATTTTTATTAGATTTTAAATATGCAATAATCAATAGTAAAATGAATAATTATAAATATGAATGTGACATCTCTAATACGGGTTGTTGTTTTTGGGTGCAATGAAAGCACCTTTAGTGGGTGTTAAATTTGAATTTATTTTAATTTATAGTTTATTTAAACCCCAATAATGGATCTCACCTGATAAATTTATAATTAATATATTTATATTGTAATAATGTATTACCTCATAAAGGGTATTTCTATAAATATGATGTTGATCATGTGTAAAACCTTCTCATATTACCTTCATTTATTTATGAATATTTAACTATAGAATCTCTCTATCATTGATCCACACATGCTTCTTTAGTATTCTAGTATCACTGATTGATTTCTAGTTTCTTGTGTGCTGAATCAGTCATGTTGTTTTATTAATCTTGATTGATCCAAGATCCTTCGAGTTTAAAGTAGTTCTTCTCATTTTAGAGAGGGATATAATAGAAGTTTGATAGAGAGATAGAGAGAGTGAAGTTTGTTGTGTGCCAGGATTCTCAATTTTTAATTTTCAACCAACTCTACATTATAGATATAACAATATATTTATCTCGTTATGGTCTAGGATAAAATATCATTTAATAACTGATGACCCATAAATAATATAATAATATTTATTAAACCTCAATCCCAAATAATTAGAATATTATTATTATTTTGTGGCCCATTTTCTAACTTGAAAAATAAAAACTATCATTTAAACAAGCATGTAAATTAAAATCTATCACTTAACACGGTGTTGGTTCATTTGAACTATTTGATAGGTATTGAATACCTACATAAACATGTTATTCTTAAAAAGATATTTTATCCACAAACCAGTGAACAAGTATTTGTTAAATATTCAAGAAAATAAATAAATTTATTTTATTCACAATCCGGTGAATAAATATTTATTTAATTTAGGTGATCGATAAAAATTAAATAGAATTATTCTTCCGTATTGAGAATAATGTTTATTCCATTAATTAAATTAGATTTTAATATAATAAATATTAATGAAAATATGTATTGTGTTTCCCAATAGGGTTTTTTCTCATTGACATTATGTGGGATTTCCTAAAGATAAATATTACTATCTTGTAGTTGGCCAAGATACCCATGATAATGAACTTAATTTCAAAATGATGAAAATAACATATGAGCACACACAATGTAATATAATCACATTTTATCAACAACTCATCAAGAAGGCTACACATCCTTGTCATTAAACTATGTGCTCGATATGTTTTTCTTTCACCATCTCAAATAAAAACATTGTTACACCATGGACATGGAATTTAATTTGACGGTTCCATTCTAATTAAAGACATAGTATATAAACTTACATAAATATGGAAGGGAAGAATCCTCCCATGAATTATTCATTAATAGCATGTCACCCAAGAAGCACACAATATACACTACATCACCATGATCTTTTGACATCACCATGATCTTTCGACATCATGGTTTACAAAATACATTTAAGTGTGTGAGTCATAACACACATTTATAATAATATGAAATTATAAGGAACATTATGCAGGTTCATAGAGAAAAATATGCATTTACACTGAAACATGTGGAATTTCTAATGGAATGTTTTTTCTCATAATCTCTCATATTAGAGATTACTAAGTATGGACTACATGATAAGAAGCCTCATCTTAGTATGAGTACTAACACCTAATTGTCTATATATGATGTTCCCTATTGAAGTATGTTATCTAGGTATAGAACCATTGTTAAGAAAATGGTGATGGAATTTTATGTTTTTTGTCATAGAGAGGAACTTTTATAACCTTATCAATGTAATAGATACTCTAGGACATTATTACATTAATGACACCCAACATAATGAACAATATGTAATATTATATTTTATTAATATTCAATTCATTGAATATTCATTTAATAAAAGTACAAATATTTAATCTTAAGACGCCTCCTCTAATAGATCTATAATAACTTGAAAATGAAATGAAGGGAAATATGCGGCTGATTTGTTTGATAGAAAATGTATACCAGGAGAGAGATTGATTATTTACACCCGTTTGGGGTCCTTTCCTAATGATTATAATCTTATTGTTAGAAATGACACCCTTGGCCATTAGTACTTCTACCCCCTTGATCATCTATGACTTGGGATGTATGTTTTCTTTCTTATTAAATAAAAATTTATTTTGAAACTGTAATATCTAAAAAACTCCCTGAGTGGATTACTTTGATAACTAGAATACTCCCATGGTGTAGTTATGTGGGGACTATGAAATACTTCTATATGGGATACTTTTTTTTAAATGCACCATATGGGTGGTTCAACTGTTTATAGTTTCCACGAGTTCATGAATTGCTCATATAAACCCAAAAACAAGCTATAGTAGGTATGGTGGATCATGGTAATTGAAAAAGAGATAAAAAATGGTTTATCTAACTTCTTTTGTCATCCTGAACATGACGCATCGATGGTTTAATTTACTACTTTTATATTAATTATTTTATAATTGTTATGTTTTTATATTGATCACTTCTGCAAGAACATTTATTTATAATATTTATTTTAGGTACATTATTGGTGGTGACCCACTAATCTATAACCACACACTTCTTAGGCCAATATGTAACATGGGTACTTGGGAAAACACTGTTACTTTTCCTATGTTATAGTTTTGGGATAGACCCATTGTTGATCGCTGGTTGGCCTGCCATGCTACTTTGTGCTATTGGAAATGATCCCGAGGTGGACTCGAGACCAACCTAGGGATGGGTTTTAGATTTAGATTATTTTATTCTTTTACTATCATGTATATATGATCTGTCTGCATGGGATTCTTCTAAAATTTATTGAAAAATCATTTAATATGGAATTTGTTGAAATATTTATTTTGGAACTCTCCCAATTCCTCTGCGATGATTATTTGGAATTTTTTATCTATTAATTTTTAGATTATTATAATATATATACTTTGATATTGAGTTCATATTCTCCCAATGGTATTCTTAGAATCCCTTACTAATATTTGACATTTAATAGAAATTGGGGAGGTGTGCCCATGGTTTGTGGAGACTATAGGTCTAGGAACCGTTTGGCGGCTTCGGGCGGAAGAATGATACAATGTGGTGTCAACAAACTTTTTTTCTTTTATATTACTATTTGAAATGGTATAAAAGAGATTAGGAATGTATTTAGGGTTGGTTATGAGATCATTCATAGAAGTGATCAAACCACACAAATGGTAAACCCATGTTTCAATGGGAGATACTTGTTGTTTTTCAATTGTTTTTGTTGCTATTGTATTTGATTTTAATAATGAGTGAGACACGTGATGTCTGATGTAATTGGATTATGGGATTTAAACTATTTGATCGGTATGGAATTATTTTGTATGATTGTTAATTCGTCATTTTAGAAATATAGGGATTCACCTGACATGCATCTGGATAGGAACAAGGGTTCTATAAGTCGATTTCAGGCTCACTGTGATTAATATTGGCTTGTGATTCATGCAAGCTTTTGTTTATTTTTTTGTCATGAAAACTGTATAATTTATATATACCTATGGTCTATATTTAATATTAATAAGAGGGTTGAAATTTAATGATCCTATATCATTTAATATGATAGTTTCCAAATATGGTTATGGTGTCATTTTTACTGATCAGTTATCTTGATGATATCTTGATACAAAGGCAGATATAAATGGATTGATGCTGGTACCATTTGAGTGAAATTAAGATAGGAATCCTATTGTGTGCTCTCTTTAATGAAATGTGAATTGTATTCTGTTTTTACAAGACTTTAGTTGTTTTTTAAATTGGTTACTTATGAATATTTTGTAATATTAGTACTATGATTATTGATTGTTTTAATATGATGGTTTTGTAAAGTGGGGGGTTATAAAATTTCAAAATAGAGGGTTTTAAAAAATATATGTTTTTAAAATTAAAATATTGGGAATCATGTTAAATCTTTATCTACATGGAATAATGGATAATGGAAAATCCCTTGGGGAAATGAATTTTGATATTTTCCTTAGTATTGAAATGATTTTTTGTGTGATCTAACCAGGTGCATGGGTGGGGTTGTTTCTATATGCTCCCAATTCATGAGAATCCTGAGTTGGGTTTTTGGTATGTTAGGTGTCATTTGACATTGATATGAGGATATGTGTTGTCTTGTGATATATGGATTTAGTGATATCATAATTTAAGGTGTATATAGTATGACGTAGTGAGCTTTCAATTGTGACTTTGGTTGAGTGAGTCAGTGCCTTCTACCATTGAGGGTAATTATTGAGAGGTGTTTGCGGAATTGGACCATTGATCAAATTTATTAATATTTTTGATAACTTGAATAATTTTAATTTATCAAAAACTATATGATTTAACTTTTTTGAAATAGCATGCAAATGACCTTAAGTGATGTGGACACCATTAAAAAGTTGATAATGTATGGAAGTGACCTTGAGTAAAATGTACATGACTGAAAACTTGATAAAGTCTTGTAGTGACATTGAGTAAAGTTAAAGAGAGTGAAGATTTGAAAAAAGATCTAGAAGTGACATTGAGTGAAGTGACTATGAGTGAAAATTTGAAATAGACTACAAGTGACCCTGACTGAAGATACCATGAGTGAAAAAATAATAATGTTTGGAAGTAGACATGAGTGAAGTGTCCATGAGTGAATATTTTACACAGTTTAGAATTGATGTAATGTGAAGTGACCATGAGTAAAAAAATTAACAATTTATCGATGTGACCATGAGTAATGTTACCATGAGTGAATATTTGAAGTTGTATGGAAGTGACCTTGAGTGAGGATACCATGAGTGAAAATTTAAGAAATCCTATAAGTGAAATTTACTAAAGTGATCATGATTGAATATTTGTTAAAGTATGGAAGTGAACTCAAGAAAAAAACGAAGTGAGGAGATGAAAAAAATGAAGTGACTGCATGAACAAGAATGAAGTGAAAACATGAACAAAAATAATGTGGTAGAATGAACATATGCAAAGTGATTACTTGAAGAAAAATGAAGTGAGTGCAAGAAGAGAAATAAAGTGATGAAAACTTGAAATTTGGATATGTATTCAAACATCCTTATGATTCATCTATAGTCACAGAATTAATTTTTTTTGTTTAATATCAAAAAATTTCCTGTTTTATTTAAACTTCTATATTTTAAATTACTACATGTTTGTTTTAAATGATTGTCTTAATTAAATTATTCGTTAAATAATTATTAATTATTTAAATACTAAAGAATTTTATTTGGAAAATATTTATGTATGATTAAAATATAATCATGTGGGTTGATGTTTCACACTAGTTTCTTGGGTATAAGTGAGTTCTAAATTAAATGTTATTGGAATATGAACTATTTATCTAAGATAAATTAAGGGAGTTTTCCAAGGGAATTTAATGTTAATTATAATTATTTATTTGTTCCGTATTAATTTTTATTACATGTTATCACATTATAATATGAATTTGATATTATAGATTATACAAGTGACCCACATTGGTATATTTCTCATACGCATTTAATGAATAAATCACATGAATCATTGGGAATGATAAACTTCAATGGAATTAATTATTTTAATCTTATATGAATAGAATAATTATATATAAGGAATTTTACATATCTATATTTGGGTGAATGAGGTTTATGATATTTATTAACAAAATAAATCAAATAAAAATTGGTTTTAAAAACTACTCTCATCCAAACTTTAATCATTTAATCCTTCTATGCCGGAGAGCTCCTTACAACCTCAACTATCAGACTGTGATTATTTTATCTGGTTCTACGGATTTAATTCATTATATTTATTTATTTTCCTATCATTTTAAATTGTTATAATACCCATTAAAAGGTATAATTATGGGATTCAAGTTACATACGAATGTCAAGAATCTAGGTGGGAAAGGAATATTCTTTAGCTTAATCAACCATGGTGAAAAATACATGATTTCTTTGGGTTTAAGCCTCTAAGTAAAAAAGGGATTTTAATTGGATTGTGACTCTGGGTGTAACACCCTGAGATTTTATGAAAAATATTCTTTTTAATTTCATTAATGTCTTGTGTTGTATGCAACACCAAATGGAGCTTGCACACCACGCATCCCTAACATGCCTTTCATTACACACAATCGCGACCTTCTTCAATAGCGTGTGTAGTACGCAATACCATGATTCACTAAACGAGATATTATTATAATATTATTATGAACTAGCCGTTATGAATAGTAATACCCAATTTTTGAAATTTTATAAATTTTATCCTTCAAAATGGACTTCATTTTTGGATTCGAAATATCGAAATTTTCTTGGGTGAAATTTTGGTACTTTTCGGATAACATTCATATTCTAATGAATAGTGGAAATTACTAAATTTTAATTAAAAACAAATTTTTTAATCGAAATAATAATTAGTGATAAATTATTAATTTGAGTGGTTTTAAAGTATATTTAGAATATATTTTTATAATTTAATACAATGTTGGTCATTGGATGTAATTTCACATTTATACCAGACATAAACAAGTGTCAATCTTTTGATAGTTATTATCTCTTAAAAACACGCTATTTGTTTTGAAGATGGGAATTAATTTTTAAATTAGTTAATATAACTGACATGTTTTGAATATGGTAAAATAGACATCATTTTTGAATTCATAATATCAAATATATCTTAGGCATAATTTTTGGTATATTTCTGGAAACTTTCATTTTTTATGAATAGTGAAACCACTAAGTGGTAGTTAAAAAACTAAATTTTTCATAAGAAATAATTTTACCACTTTTATGAGAGGAATTTTGATAATCCGAGAGACACGGTTAATACCGAGGACTAATCTTTCGTTCAATGATATGAAAATAATTTTTGGTGAATAGTAACTTTTTACTTTTTTTACCACGGTTAAAAGTAAATAGGGTAATTAAGGGTAAAAGTGTTATTATTATTACCCTAACACATGTCATAATTCTATTGGATAAGTGTAATTCAACCGAAAAAAACCTTAGGAATAAAATATGACCATTTAGGCCCACTTGGACTAGATTAGGACATTTATTATTAATTTATTTAAAGAAGGGTTAAAATAGTTAAAATCAATGTTTAATAACTAAATCATTTTTAATATAGGGTTATACATAAGATAAATTTGACTATAAATATTCATTAGAAAGCTAAAAATCTTTCCTACATAATGATAGTTTATTTGTAATTTTTAAACTTAAAATAATATAATTTATTTATGACACAATGATGATGCAGTAATTATCTTATTAATTAAATATTGACATAATTGATGTTATAAATACCCAAATAAATATAATTTGAGACTTTTTATGAATTAAAATAATTTTATATATTAATATGAAATGTTAGTATTTATTTAATTAACTTTTTTAGAACTAATAATTCTGTTATGATTTTTACAAAAATCAATTACCAAATAGTGTCAAAATTGACATAAAATAGTTTTTAAAACAAATATTATATTATTAATTGTTATTATATTCTTAAAAAACTGGGGTTCGCCCAAGATACTTATATCATGATAGGTGTATCATTAATGGACCACTTTGGGGTCTCTTGTATGTATATGGTACGTTTATTAACTATAAAATATAAAAATACAAAGTGACATGGTAAATGTCAATCTAATTAACTAAGAGTTAAAACTAATAGATAAGTTTAATATAATGACATAAACTTGTCTAAATTCTATTGTATGAGAGGATTTCTACCCATAACCACCTTATATTCTAAATATATCAATTTAGAGCTATTATAAACCGAATATGACTTTATAATAAAATAATACATTTAGTTATTCCAAAGGTGCCCCTCTCCTCCCTTATAAAAGGGCACCTCCTCCCTCTCTTACTCACACCACTTTGAGCCTTCATGCTCGGAAAAAACCTGCCAATTTCTCTTCTCCAATTCCCTAGAAACATCATAGAGGTCCTGGTATTCTTAAAAGACCAATTTTAGTGCCCTAAGAGGAGGTCTCAAAGAGGCGCTTCAAAGAAGAGGTAATGTCTGTTACCGATTCTTTCAACTTTATTTCTTATTCCACTTATTCTTATTAGGTGGTTTCATTATGAAGTAATAACATAAGTATCACTCATATACTGATATGTTATTATAAGTATGAAACAACCCTATTTCACCATCAATCCATCCTACGAAAAATGAAATCACCGCGCGTGTGTATGTACAGAATACCGTCTCCACGCCGTGGTGTAATATATTTTCCACCACCACCTTACTTGGATGGGTATAATGATGTAAATAATAACTATATATGATTATTATAAAGTGATATTTATTCTTTAATAGTATACATAAAATCCAATAAAATTCCATGATCATGGAACGATATCATCGCTCGTGCATACGTACGGAATACAGTCTCCACGACGCGACGAGATTCATTCTCAATGATTAACCATTAATAAATGATTATAAAGTATATATAATAAGTAATAATTAAATATATGACATAATAATGATACTGGATCTATTTTTATATATATGTATTTCATCCAATTAATTCCATTCAATTCAATGAGGAAACGAAAACAACGTTCATGCGTACGTACGACCTACCGTCTCCATGAACAGTGTATTTCTTTCCATTTATCGATCTATTATATATATGTATAGTCGGAAAATATATTATATATAAATCATGTTTTATATTCTGGAATTAATTAATCATGATCTAGGTAATCATATGAATAATTACAAGTCAAAACACGGACGACAAATGAAACGATTTTACCCAAAACACTCTTTAACATGGAATTTACAAAAGAACGGGTAATATAAAGTCATAAGTGAACCATATATGATATAATAACAATGAATATGATTCTTTAATAAGTCAATGAAATTATTTAAATCATTATACATGAGGTTCAGATATGTACGAAGCATATCAGACGTAAGGTAAGGGATAATTTTGGAAATCTCATTTTTTTTCTGAGATTGCTTATTCGTAAGTATTTACTGGGGTTATTACAATAAACCATGTCCATGTCTTATAAAGGTGTTTTTATGTATGTTTAAAGTCCTTTTTACCCATTTTTACGTTCACCCCATGGTATGGAAGGAATCTTTCTTTTATTTACCCTAGAAGGTACATTTTGACTTTTTCGGCAAATGTACGGGAAGAATGTTTTTTTTAACTTATATGGCACAAATGGATTTTTACGGTTTTATAAAGCCTTATTTTCATTAATCTTACTCCAAAATATTTCAGGACTATTTTCAACAAAATCCTTTTCTTTTAAAATTGCCTTACATTTTGTGAAAAGAGAATGATTTTGAAGAAGAAAATATATTTTCCTCAAGAATTAATTTCAAGTGTTTTATCAAAACCATTTTTCATCTAAGATGACATTATTTCATATGTGTATGTTTGAAGTATCATGTATCTATGATTTACATGGGGTAACTTTTCTTATTATGAAATGATATCCATTTCTTTTATATGGATTATTTGATGATGGAATGATGTTTATGAAACCCATTTTATTTATTGGGCTATTATGAATGATGAATGTTTATATTGTGGAATAAGTAAGAATGATTTCATTATGAGATGGGTGGGACATATATCTCCATAAAATGCATTGAGTAAAGATTTATATCTCATGAGATAGACATGGTTGGAACGATAAGTTAATCCGGTTCAGTATTACAGGACTGAAACGAGGAGTGAACTCGATTCAGAAAGGGACTTTGTCCACTAAGATGGTATTGGCAGCAAAGCCTTGGCTACAATGGAAATCATTACATGTGCTTAACAAATGCCACAATTAGATGTTTTATTCCCATGCTATGTTATCATGATTTATGTTCCATTATTATCTATGCCTTATGTACTTCCATGTTTTAAGTCGTTGCTTAAGATTTTGATGTTTAAACATTATGTTCATGTTTTTAAGTTCAAATATATATGGTATGTTTTATTTTATCCATGCTTACCCTTACTGATCATTTGAGCTCACCCTTTTTATGTTTTATTTTACCCTAGGATTAAAAGAATGTTTTTATGTAAGGAAACAAAAAGTAGAAGATCTTTATGGGAGATGTTGAAGATATTTCACCACGATTAGACGATTACGTTCCATGATTCCAAAGACACTAAACTATTACGGTCTTTGTGAGTCTATTTCTGTTATGTATTATGTATTTCTCAAAAGTAATGTAATATATATGTATTTCAAGTTTTGGGTCTCTACACTGGGCATAGAAAATTAATTGTATTATTCTATTATAGTGGTTATAGTTGGATCTATCTCTCTTAGTTCATGGGAGAGTTGAAGAGTGGACTAGAATAATTTTGATCTAAACCACTATAAAAATCATTGTGCCTATTTTTTTTATTTTTCCACTATATTAACATAATTTTATATCTATGATATAATAACATTTAAATACTTAATTTTATTTAAAAGTTCCAATTAATCCCCCTATTGGATATACTATCATCTTATAATTAGGATCAACAATTTGTATTAGATCATGGCCCCATTATTAATATATATAATATTTATATGTGCTAATAATTCCCTAACATAACAATCAATGGGAATAGAACATTATAATATGGTAGGAATAAGTCTAATTGATATATGTTTACCAAAAAACCCTCACATTTTTATGTAAGTAATTATGGATATTGTAAATCATTAATGGAAAATTCCTTGAATAATCTTAGTATTGATAATTAAAAAATCATTGTTAAACCATAAATATTGCCTGAAAGTAATCCTGAATCATTATTAAGCAGTGATGTGGTAAAATATGTGTTGAACTATGAGTTTATTATGATTTTTTATTTTTAAATAAATAAAAATGTTTATAGTCATGTATCTCCATGTAAATATCCTCATGAAAACTAAATTATTATCCAAGTTACACATATTGGGTCAGATAAGACTATTAGAACTGGGTTTTGAATGTTAATATCTAAATATCTAGAATTTAAAATGGGTGAAGATGAAAGTGTAAATAAAATCTTTAATAGATTTCATAGTGTTGTAAATGGTATGATTTCATTTGAAGAAAATATGGAAAATACTTTTATTTTAGAAATAGTACTTAGAGAACATCCTATGATGTTAAAGGCTAAAATTTTTATTATTGATGAAAGTAAGAAATTAATGAATAAACATATGATGAGATTTTTATATCATTGTTTAAATATGAAATGGAAAATAAAAAAACACGATGAAGAAGAAATTTCAAAGATTAAGGGAATTTATTGAAAATCATATATTTATACTTACTCATGTTATTCTAAGTTACATAGTAGTAATAAGAATGATACAACATAAGTAAAAAATGGTGGTTATATAATGAATAAAGAAAACACAAGAATATCCTAACAAAATTATCATATGTATGATCACAAGGTGAATAATGTTGTTAATTTTTCTTATTATGATTCTCAAGATGTAATTTTATAGAATTATAGAACAAGGTTATACATCAGGTAAGATTTCCCAAGAGTAAATATTGATAAAAATAAGATAAAGAAATTTAAGAAATAAAATAATAACATGCTATTTAGATATTCCTACACTAATGAATCAAGTACTAATGACTAATCCAGTTCGAAAATGGTTTTGGAAAACATATACTTAATAGATTCATAAAATATAGAAATATGGCCCAGGAGAATCAAAAAGTATTTTTTGTACATGGATAGTGGATTATAAAAATAGATTACTTAGGATATATCAAATTTTATATTATTCAATAAAAGTTATATTCATATTTTTAAATTTGGTGATAACCCTAAATTAAAGGAAAAATGTTTTGGAGGTGTTGAAATTAAAAATTATGTAATTATTTCTAATGTTTTATAAAATTAAGGTTTGTAACATTATTTAATAGTCATTTAAAAACTACATGATGATATAATTTTTGATAAATTTTAAAATGTTAAATACATTGTATTTATGGATAAATCTATATTGTGTTACGAAAATAATGATGACAATATTTATTCAATTAATTTTGTTGAATTAAAACATTAAATTATAAAATGATATAAAATATTATACCATTTTTTGGGAAAGGAGGTTGGGTCAAACTAATTTTAGGTTGACACACAACCTATCAAAAAACAAGACATTTTTATATCTATAGGAATTTAAAGTGGAAAACACTTCTATTTTTGAATCTTACTTGAATAGTAAACAACACAGATATAGTTTCAATTAAATTTATGAATTTATAACTATAATCCCTCTTGATATTTTTCTTTTTTATTTTTTTAGTTATATCAATCCAACTAGTTTGGATGGTAAGAGATATTATTAAATTATTATTGATGACTTTACTAGATACACATGGGTTTATTTTCTTTAAATTAAATGTATAAATTCATCTAAGTTTATCATTTTTTCTAAATTGGTTCAAAATAATAAAGGAAACTTATTTAAATTAATTAGTAATTATTGTGGTGGTGAATTAAAAAATCTATATTTTCTTATTTTATAAACATAATGGGTATTTTCACAATTTTTCATCCCATAGTACACCACAATAAAATGGTGTAGTGGAAAGGTAAAATAGAATAGAAAAATAAATGGTTAGGACTATGTTAAATGATTTCAACCTACCTAAGTACTTTTAGGATGAGTCTATCAGTACTTTGTGATTTGTTACTAATATAATTATTTCTTGGCTTTTATTGAAATAAAACTTTATGAGATTTGGAAGAAGAGAAAACCTTAAAGAATCTATTTTAGAGTCTTTTGATGTGAAATTTTAATTTTAAATAATAAATTTTCATTATATAAATTTGATGAAAGTATTAATGATGTAATATTGTTAAAATTTTCCAATAATAGTAATTATGGGAAAAAAATCCCTCAAGTTAACTTAAAATCATTTTTTGGTTGAATGTTTTTTTTACAAAGTGTTTATCCATGATAAGTTGTGAGGTTGTAGATAAATTTTTGATTGGATTTTTTTGACAATGATCCAACATAAATGAATGGATTATCTGAAGGAAGTACAAATTGTTCGTAAACAAGGTGAAATTATTTCCCAGTTTTTGATAATGTTTTTGGTCCAATGTTGGGAGAATGGAGAAAACTATTTTTGGAAATGGACGTTGCGTGCATGATTTAAGATGGATCAGAAATGATTTTTCAATCAATGTTCTGGGATCATCACATCAAAAAATAGAAAATCTATGAATCACACAAAAGATTTGGATTTTCATAAAAGAGGCTTACTTAACCAATGTGATGTCAGACCAGGTTGTCCACACTCTAGAAGATGTTTCTTACAAGGTAGTCACTGGGGAAGAATCTTGCGTATAGGGTTTACAATGACTATAAATAAGAGGTTGCCCATCATTTCAGAATATCAACCCTTGTAGAAATATGAAGCTTCTTATTGCGTAAGAATTGTGTGCAAAGGGAGTTGTTCATAAGAATTGAGTTATGCAGAAAAATTATTTTTTATGCATAATGTTTTCCATGAAAAAACATAAATTTTGAGCTCGAGGCATTAAATTTGAACCCAAGACACCCTAAATGTTCCTTGAAAGATCGAGGTTTCAAAGTAGTTCAGTGATAATGAGTTATTCATCATGTTAATGAAAGTGGAACTTAATGATAAAATAAATAAGGTGTAAAACAAATTTATTTAAGAAATCAAAGAAGAATATTCAAAATAAGTAATAAACACACATCGGTTTAGAGAGTATTGGGATTTAAAATTTTGATTGGTTTTAAACTAGTAGGGATTCTGAGTCTTCTCCAAACATTGTAAATAGTAGTGTGCTTTTAGTAGATTTGGTACATCAACACATTTTTTTTGTATTATCCTTGGTTGTATCCCTATGAGGGTGAAACAAGTTAAATTTATGTGTCCCATGCATGCTTTAATTTTTGTTCATAAATCACTGCTGGAAAGAGAGAGAAGTCTGTTTTCTTTGAAAATGAAACAAGATCCCGAGGGGTAGTTGTTTCAATCTATTATACCCTAATTATCTCCCCCCAATCAGGATATTTAACCTGAATTGGCTATTATATAAGGAAGATAGAGTACAAAATAAAATAACCATAGTTTTTGAAAAATAAATTCTTATAAACTTTTAGGAAAAGTCTATGAATAAAATATATGATTATATTGATTAACTTGATGTTGAATCTAGATGTTTTATTTTTGAAGTGGAATAACCTCAAGATATGGATGTACATATTTAGGAAGTAGATTTTTCATCTCAATCAAAACATATTCATGAAATATATTATAATACCCATATAGATCATCCAATAGAAAATGTGATTGGTAATGTTGAAAAAAATGTCAAATCGGTAGAATATTTTATGAATATTTTTACTTATAACGATTTTATTAAATTTTTATAATTAAAAAATAAATTAGGATTCATATTTTTTTAATTGGATCATGGATATGAATGATGAATTAAACTATTTTTCTATAAATAATGTACGGACATTATTTTTTCCACCAAAGTATTATCATATTATTGGAAACTAATGGATCATTTGGAAACAACATGATGAATCTATAACGATAGCTAAAAATAAAGCATGTTATGTAGATAAAATATATTATCAATAAAGGGTTCTTGATTTTGAAGACACTTTTTCTCCTATTTTGTGATTATAATCAATTACAATATTATTGTATTATCCATCATTCCATGGATTCAAATTATTTCAAAAGTTTGTAAAAACCACTTTTATAAATGGTTATATTTTTGAAGATGTTTATGTTAGAAAAGCCATTGGTTTAGAAAAATGAAAATCATCTTGTTCATTTTTTTAAATTGTCTAAATATTTATATAGTTTGAAAAAATATCCCTGAATCATGGTAAGAATGATTAACTAGTTTTGTTTAAAAATAATTGATAAGGGAAAGTTTGATCCAAAATTTTTATTAATAAAAGTATTAATGGTATATATTTATTGTGAAAATTTATGTTCAAGATATCATTTTTGGATATTAATGTCAAAATAATTTTAATGAATTATCAAATTTGATGAATTCTATGTTTGGTATGAGTATGATGGTGGAATTTAAATTGTTCATTGGTTTACAAACATTTCAAAAAAAATGTTGGTATTTTTCTAAATCAATAAAATTATAATAATTATTTAGTTAATTGATTTGGTTTTGATTCCTAAAAATTGAAAATACTCTGGTGATTTCTAATTATAAATTAGATTTTGATAAATATAGAATGTCCTTTTTTTGTTTAAACTTATAGAGGAATTATTGGATGTGTACTATATTTAATTTTCTCTAAAACTAATTTAATGTTTTCAGTTTTCATTAAATCTATATTTAAATGTGATTCTATGGAATGTCTCATTAAATATGTTAACAGGATTTTTAGGTATGTAAAGGTTCATTCAATCTTGTTTTATTTTTTCTAGCTAAAACAAATATTCAATTTAAAATAATTTCTGATTGTGAATTTATAGTATGTAAGAAATATAAAATATACCTAAAATATGTTTCATTTACTTATTAAATATTTATTTTCTTTGGATTTAAGAAAATTGTGGATGTTCTAACTACTGAATCTGAATATATAGTTTTTTCAACTTTTTGTGTTCAAAATTAGAAATTAATCAAACAATTTTTGATTTTGGTTTTGTTTTTGATAAGATTCATATTTTCCATGAAAATAATTATACAATTTAAATTTCTAAAAATCACTTATTATATTATAGGAATAAGTACACTGATGTCAAATATCATTTTATTATGGATCATTTTTGAAGCATAAATGTAAAAATAGAATTTTTTTTCACATAAAAGGGTTATCTAATATATTTACCAAATCCCTAGATTTAGATAATTTTGATAAAATAAAATTAATACTTGTAATGATGAAAATATAATCATATAATATATATTTAGGGTAATTATGACTTGGATTTTGACCTAAAACATTAAATTTGTTGCATTTTTTCAATATTTATAATGAATATTTTTTATTTTGTTGGCTCACTCTCATGAACTTATATAGATTTTTACTATTTAATTCATTGTAAATAATAAAATTATTCACTGAAAATATTGATATTTTTTATTTGATTATAAAGGATTTGAATATATATTTCAAAAAGAATATATAATATTATAAAAAAGTGTATTTTTATGCCTGCACATACTGTTCAAAAATGTATAAATATGTGGGAAGCATAGTTATGTGTTTGATGTAACTTTTAGGGTAAGTTTCATTCCCAATAATTATAATCAATGGTGATATTTGTATGATGTTAACATTGTATTGTTAATTTCTTTTCTTCTAATAACTATTCATATCTATGGAACAATTTTTGAACCTTAAATGTAATGGTGCATGCCTACCTAACCTAATATATTTCTATTTTTGTGGATGGAGCATGTTTTTTGGAGGTCCCGACCGATCTGTAGGAGTTATAGCTGAATTTGTGCTATAACAGGAGTTTTAGGACATAGGAGAGGATTCTAGATGGTTTGTGTGTGATTTATATCTTCCATGGGTAGTAACTCGCGACTTGTGTTTGGTAGGGGAGTGCCACATGAAATTTTTTTATGCTGTAAAATAGAATATTATGGCAAAAAATATTTTAAGATATAGATGCCATGTTTTTTAGTGGAAGGCTCAAGGTTTGAGAGTTCACAACCAAAAATGGTTTTACTTCTTGTAATCCATATATCTTTTCGGATTAATGATATTATTAGAAAATTCACACTGTAAATAAGGTGACTTGTAGCATATTTATACATCAAGGTATCAATTGAATCCATTCATTTGGAATCAATTTATATGGTGTTTTTATGAACACTAGGTAATATTGGTAGGCCCTCCATCTCGTATTCTGTCATCAAGAACCTTGGGTTCTTGTGGTTTCTCATTGGTGATCAGTGGTGATCCCATTCCTCTTTACCTCAGAGTTTCCTTTCATTCTTCCCATGGAGAATCACAGTAGTGGGGTTGTGTCGGTCAAGGTGTTTGTTGGGATGGTTTTAGATGATCCCTTGGTGTGATCTAGGATTATATATTATTTCTTAGTGTGATTATGGTTTTTGGGATATTTCTTCTTCTCCCTACAGTGCGTATCAAGTTGAAAAATATTCTTTGATGTAGGGTATCTTCATTACATTTCTTTATACATTACATGTCTATGTATTTCATGGATTTTCCTTTTGGAGGTTAGTAAGGGTTTGTATAATAACGATAATACATTGGTATACACCATATTTATGGGTATGTGTAGTAATCACATGCTTTGGAATTTTCATGAAGTTTATAATGATATTATGTGGTTTCATTGCCAATAATGAATATAAAAACTATAGAGATTCCTATTTTTTCTACATTTTATAAGTGTTGAGACCCTTCTTTTGTTTATTTGTTTTATCCTTTATAAAATTATAATGAAAAAATATACGAATTATAATTGGTTATCTATTAAAATAAAAATTGTTTGATAATACCCATTCTAAATAAATATGTGATGCGGTGACATCCATTCACTAAATTGTGGATGATGGGATTTTTTGATGTTGTCTATGCTTGTTATTTCTCTGATTTTCTCTATTGTTTGGGATTTTGTGGGGCATTGGAGGTTATCATATATGTTTTATGAGGAGTGGGTCCATTAAATAGTGGTTATTTGGCATGGATGTGATATGGGATGTTGTGCGATGTGGTACACAATGGTTGTGGATGCAGTACAAAAAAGTTGTTGTGTGTAGTGGTTGTTGTTTTAGGGTGGTTCTAATGTGTGATGATTAAGGGTTGTGGTAATTTTGGGGAGATGGATTGGTGTCTATGGCACGATTATGTTGGTGTATGTGTGGTCTTGTGGTTGTAGTTTTGTGAGTTGGGATAGTCATGGTGTGGTGTGGTTGAGTTAGATTCCTAATTATCCATGGAATAAACTATGATGTTAAATTAAATGAATAATTGAAATGAGTAAAATAATGGACTATGTAAATTTGAAATAAATGTATTAGTATCTTAATTTACTAGAAACTTGTTAAATATGAAAATGGTGAAACTTGTAATTGAAATCGATTATGTATGGATTTTTGTGGTAGTTTGGTGTGTTTTATATATTAGTGGTAGCAGATGTGACGGTTTATGTGTAGTGAAGTGGTGATGGTGTTTTGTGCTAGTGAAATTATTGTGTACCCATTGGTTTGATATTTTTTTCTATTTATATATCATGTAATTTATGTTATTTCTTATACGTGCCCCATCTAAGTTGGGTAATCTTTCCAACAATCAAGGGTTATAGGTTCTAGGTGTTTTTTCTAACATCCTGGTTTGTGGTGATATGGATGGCTAGAAATCCCTCTTTCACACTCCTCCTTCAGAAATAGTGATAATATAGGATGGTGATGGATTTTACTCAGTATTGATGGCCTAGGTTTCTTTAGGTGATATTTGACGTGATGTCCCAGGCATCTTCAAGTGAAAAAGACATGATGAGGATGTTATGGGATGAAATATATGTTGAGGTTCAAGTGTGGTAGGAGGAAATAATGAGGTTTCTATAGACCACATTTCTGGTAGCCTACTACTCTGGTAATGTGATGATATTTGTTGAGATGGCCTAGGTGTCTTTGGGTGAGATATGGTGTGATTGCCCAGGTGTCTTTGAGAAAGATGAGATGTGTTGTGATGATTCCTTATGCCTACATGAGATGATAGTCCATATCAGGGTGGTGATGGTAGGGATTCATCCTGACCTACATTAGATATGTGTTATGATATGTATGTAATGGATGAGAGCTTAAGGCAATTGGTGTTGGGACATTAGTGTGTAAAATAAATGGGGAAGCAATAGAGAGGAACCTTGATTTGTTATGATCTGAAAACTATATTGCTATATTGAATTCATGATTTGGTGAGTGATCCATAGTGAGGATAGTATTGGTTATTCGACCTATTATGGTGCCTGTTGGTTCTACTATTTTTTTACTGGAGAATTAGAATTATCTTTTCACATGTTCACTTGAGACCTTGGGAATGATACATATGAGTATACATTTATTATCAATATACATACAGAAAACATTTTTTGGGTTCCCAGGAGGACTTTGGGAACCAATCCGGACATTTATATCTTAGGTTGCAGCTACCGTTCAGTCGCTTCCATATGAATTATCTTTTTTTTTATTTAACAATGGATACTATTGTTTGAATCTTTTGACATTGGTTATTCATTACGAGATAATTTTGGATTTCTTAAATTTTTATTGATTTTCTTGGTTTTTTTATCCTATCCCCGGATCCTATATTTATTTTAGAGGGTAATTCCCCCCATGTGGGAGATTTTATACCCTCACTGGTTTCTGCCAACTTGGGGTCTATTGGAGTCAACTCCGGGGTTCATTATCTATGTTCCTTCACTTCCATCCTAAAAGGGGTATTTATGGAGGGAAGGGGCCCTGACATCAAATATTTTTATTAAATTTTAAAAAATGGGATGATTTTTTGGAATTAAAATTTATTATTCAAGTATAAAAAAGGTGGATAATGTTTAATTGGATCCCTGATCCAATAAATTAGTATTTTTGAGAATTTCAATAATTCTAATTTCTCATACATAGTAATATTTTTTGGTTTTGGGAAAATCTAGAGGTATCCTTGAGTAATTGACCCTGGGTGAAAATTTGAAAAATCCTAAAAGTGAAATTGAGAAAAGTGATCGTGTGAGAGAAATTGAAAATGTATTGAATTAAACTTGATTAAAGTGTTCATAAGTGGAAATTTGAAAAAAACTATAATATCCTTGAGTGAAGGGACCATGATTAAATATTTGAAAAAGTATTGAAGTTGCATTAAGTGAAGTAACCATGAGGGGAAAATTGAAATATTCATGAATTGAACTTGATTTAAGAGATTGTAATTGAAAACATTGCAATGTATTTTAGTGACCATATGTGATGTGACCATGACTAAAAATTTAAAAAATTCTGGAAGTGACCTTAAGTGAAGTGATCATGATATTTTTTTTTGACAATTTCTAGAAGTGACCTTGAGTGAAGTGGTCATGAGTGAAAATTTGAAGTGGTGTAGATGTCACCGTGAGTGAATTGACCCTGAGTAAAAATTTGTAAAATTTTGGAAGTGGCCTCATAAAAAAATAATGTGATTACGTCAAAAAAAATGAGGTGATCACATGAACAAAAGAAATGTGACTACATGGATGAAAATTAAGTGACTGCATGAATAAAATGAAGGGACTACATGAACATGAACTAAGTGAGAATAAGAAAAAAAAATTGACTCCAGGTTTAAATTTGGAAAACTGTTGAACCTTCCTTATGACCAATCAATGGTCAATTAATTCCTTTTTCATGTTTTAGCTCAATACATGCTCTGTTTTATTTATACTTTTAAATTTATAATTATTCCATGTTTATTTTAAAATGTGTATCCGGATTTAATTACTTCTAAAATAATTAATAATTATTTTAATACAAAGTAAAATTATTGGGATGATTTTTATATAGGATTAAATGATTATCCTGTGGTTTGTACTTTCACATTGGTTTCATGGGAAAAGGTGAGTTCTAAATTAAATTTGATTGGAATCTAAACGGTTTACCTATCATACTTTATGGGATCCTTCCAAGGGAATTTAAAATTAATTATAATTATTTTTTGATACTATATTAATTATTCTAATTTATTATCATTATAAAACATGATTTTCATGTTACATATTATTGAAGTGACTGACATCGGTATTTTTTGTATGCACATTCAATGAAGAAATTCCATGCATTATTATGAAGGGTAAAATAAATCAATCATCGTGATTTTAATATGTTATGCACAAAAAATCTATATATAATGATTTCAATAGATTTTTTTTCAAGGGACACAAAGTTTGGGATACTCTTGAACTATTTATGTGAGATATAATTTGGAGATCAAGTACTAATCTCAGATGAAGTACTATAATTCGATCTTTTTCTACTAAATAGCTCCTTTCTACCATCAATATTAGATTGTGAAGCTTTCATTTGGTCATTAGTAATTACTTCATTCTATTTCATTATGTTTTTGTAAAATTTAAGGGTAATAATTCCATTATAAGATCGTAGTTTGGGATGCGCATCCGTTACAAAAGGTAGGTATTGTATTGTTCCACTAGGTGGGAAATGGGAAGTGTATTTTGGTTGTCAATCTAGGTAGAAAAAGGTAGGTTCGAGGGTAGTTTAAGCCTCCAGGGGGAAAAATATTTATAATTGGATGATAACTCGTTGTGTGAAAAATTAATTATAAGATTCTATTATAGTGTTTATAATGGGATAAATAACTCTAGGATTGTGATATGGGTGAATATTAGACTTTTTTAATTTATATCTAAAGCACTAATGATTTGTTATCTATTCGTCTTTATTTTCTAACTAAATTAACTAAATTTTATAATTTTATTTTAAGAGGTCAATTCTTCCTCCTCTTATTTGTAAATCCATCATCCCATTGGTACCAACAGGGTTAACCCATAATTTTGAGATTCCATAGTGGTTCAAGGTAGGTGGATTCTTCAACTTATTATATGAATGCATGTGTGGTTCTTCCAATTTCATAGGGTTGTGGTTGATCACCCATGGGTTTAAGAACTCATGTATATCTCAGTTTTGATTGGAATGATCATTTGGATGCCTTAACCTATAATTTGTGGGAATGTTTTGGATATGTCATGTTCTATAGGTAAGGGGTTTGGGTTTTGGAAGTCCGACATGAGATTTATGGTGGTGATCGAATCATAGGACGATGATTCTGGTTCTGTAACGTTGTCTATGTGGATATTTGAACCTGGGGTTTTGATAAGATCAGATGGTTCACGAGTGATCACTTGTTATCTAGATAAAATCTATGTGATTTATTGGATCTTATATCTTTGTGTGAAAGGTGAAACTATTTATATGACATATTCATGGTGATTCCTTAGTTTGTGTTAGAATCTAGGGATCTAGAGCTTCGTATCAAGGTTGAAGGTATGGGGAAGGAGTGGTTGACTGCCTGGCCATGGATGTTCGAGTTGTGCAGCTATATTGTGGTGTTTTTGGGGATGGATGCTTGCATATTTTTGAATGATTCTATTTTGTTGGTGTTCATGTGATAGAACTTGTAACAAAATGAATTTTGAATGTTAGGAGGAGTTTCGTTGGTACTTCGGGATAAGAAAGGATGAACCATTCATGAGCATGTTTAGTGGTTTAGGCATGTGAGCCTAGTTTGAAAGCAACATGACTCATGGGAGTGTCTTTCAGGATAAGACATTGATCATTGTCAGAATTTTTTACTATATTCAATAAATTTATTAATTCATTAAATTCTAGTGAATGTTGTGTCTATCAAGTCATGGATTTGTGGGTAGTCATGGGTGTGCTCAAAGTTAGTGACATTGAATTAACATTGTGGATAGTGATGATTGAGGTTTGATTAAAATGGAAAAAGGCCATGTTTGATAGTGGAAGTGTTATTTTGGATCATGGTGATATTACACGATCATCCAACATATTAGGGCGGGTCATGTGGTAATGGGATAATGGTGTGTCTTATGAGGAGCGTCACTCATATGGAAAGGATGGGACTCAGTGGGGTCAGTTCTTAGGGAGTAATGTAATTAGAGAAATCTGGTGGGGATCCTGCCATACTATGTAGAGAATGTTAAAATCACTTGGATGAGTCTATTTGAGGATCAAGCATGGTGTTCCATGACCCGAGAGTGGTTATTGTTTCATGGATGGAATAGAACTCAAATTTTAGCAGTTTTGGATGAATCCAACTGATATTTTCAGTGAAAAATCTTATATCCACTAATGTGATCAATGATTTTGACAACGGGGGATGAAAATAGATTCACTCCGTTAATAGGGAGTGTAATTTTTGTCATGGGATGTGACCCTTATGATGGAACATCAGTTGATGTGAGGTTCTTGTCATTGGATGATCATAAAGACAATATATTTCTATGCACATCAGCATTGATGTAATCTAGATTACTTGTTAATGATAGTGTCTTTAATTCAAAATAGTGGAGGTTGGAGTCCAAGTAGTTGATTCGAAGATGGGGATGGGTGTAGGAACCTAGGACACCCTGAGAGGGGAGGGGTGAATCAGGGAGACAAAATTTTCTTTTCAAAACAAGTATCTTGTTCCAATGTTGGTAGGAACTAGTTAAACATATATGAAGAATATTATCAGCAATGAAACATTCACATGCAAAGAGATGATAGAGCAATTTGTACTTGGTTCGCCACTAAGGGCTATGTCCAAGGAACATACGCTGACATGTTTTCGGTCGTAAAAAAATCCACTAATCTACACTAGTTGTGTATTAAAAAGGTTCAAGAACAGTCAATCTATCCTAGGATCATTTCCTTTACAAAGGTTCATGGATTTCTCGCTGCTTCCCTCTGGTCACTCATATAAGCTCCCTCTGGCTCACTGCCTTTGGTGAAGTCCCACTCAGTTTATAGACGTGAAGGTATCTTCATCATTGCAAAAGAATGCATCCCCTGTTGAATGTAGATTCTCTGTTGAATTCCAACTTTAACTCGTATACTAATCCCCCTTTGCACCGATGGTATATAACAATCTTCCAGTTTTCATGCAGCTTCAAAAAGGACCGGAGTACAACAACCCCACCTGGTATGCTTCTCCAAGACCGGCGCGCAAGTTTCAAGAATGGCGCGCAAGTCACTTGCATTGTTCAAAATCAGCATGCAGTTGACACCAACACACTTGCACGACACTGCCTGCTTCAACTCCAAACTTGCACGGCTCTGCACCTTTAACTCCCGAACCACCTTGGTCGTGCATCCAACAACCGGCGCACAACCTCTACTTGCACGACCCAACTACCACTTGCGCGACCCAACCACTTGCGCGATGGGAGCTCAAAAAATCTGTAAGTCTTGAATTTTGTTACAAATGAGGATGGTTGGTCCTCTATTTATAGGGAAACTGGACCCCATGCACGGTGGCGTGGAAGTCTTCCCTTGGCGCACAGGTTTCGGCGCGCAGCTCATCCTCCCAAGCCTCTGTCATGCTACTCACTTCCACAACCACACTAATACTTGTGCGACCTTATTTACTTTTCCATATTTTGAAGTTATGATCTTGAAAAAAAATTGGCATGCAATTTTCCAATCATCCTAGGCATCAGCGTGCAAGTCTCTTCATGGTGCATAGGTCTCTTGCGCGACCAGCCCAAAACTTGCGTGGTCCTTGTCCCTTTTCCATTTTTCTATGTTATAATCTTGAAAAACACATGGCGCACAAGTCTCTTTTCCAAAATCACTTTTCTCCATTTGTCAATTTTCAGGCCCAAAAATTTGACAAACACTGGGAAACAGTGTCACGTTCAATACTATTGTCTGCTTGAACTGTATGATCTCTTTTTGGGTACACTTTCTGAACATCCACTAAGGATTGTCAAAAAACACAAACCATACACAAAATCATTCATAGATGTCCATGGTTCCAATAATGGAATGAATTTTTGTGAATGTGGAATGTGTGGTGACTCATTGGTATATAGTTGATAGAATGGTGAATAGCATGGTTGATTGGTGTTTGAAAGTGAAATTTCACTAGGAGGTCTGAGTTAGACCATAGGTTGTTGGGATGACTACATGCTATCTTTGAGGGATTTTGGTATCATGGTTGGGTTCCTTAATAGCATGTTAGTGATGAAATTTGAGCATTATTATGGTGGGTTGTTCATAGGTGGTCTAACCAATTATTTTTCATAGGATTTGATGTTTTGGGTTTGGAACCATATCAAGAAATCTCAGGGAAATTTGCACACATTGTTTAGGAGTTAGTCACGAATTTTTATGGAATAGCTGGCATGTTTGGGTTAAACATAGGCATTGGAGGTTTATTTTTGTTGGATTGAAGTTAGAAGTGATATAATGGTACTGGTGTTGATGGAAACTCTCATTCTAGTTATGGTATGATGTGTTGGGAATCATGTTGAGAAGATCAATATACCATTGAGGATAGGCTTCACCAAGAGAATTCCAATGATGGGATGTGTCGAGATTTTAAATCATCATTTTTTGATAATTACTTTTATGGGGGCCACCATGGTTAGGTGATCTGATGGATGACGATGTGGGAGTCTCTTGTTAGATGAGATTCATGGTGCATCATCTCAGTGTCCAATGTGGAATGTGAGAATTGGCTCGAGATAGAGATGTTTTGTGTATTTAGTTGGTATTTTTATTTTGGAGGCACTTTAAGCATTCATGAATGGTATGGGAATTTTTGAAATCAGGTTACTGGTCAGTGTAGGTTTGGGGATATATTTGGATGGCCTCCAGTTCCTCTCAAACATGAGAAGTGTTATGGTGGTGAGATGGTAAGATCATATGTCCATATAGGTTGAATGTTTCAAAAGAATTATGAATATTCAGTAGCAGGATAGATCAAATTGTTTTAAGATGTTTGAAACTACGTTTTGAGAGTTGGGACATAATGAAGAGATGTTTTTTGATGTGTTTATTATCCGGGTGTCCTAACCTCTTCACTCCAAAGCTACCCCTCTTCGGAAAATTATAAATGAAGAGGGATAATGGCCACTGCATCCTACCATCAGTTGGAAAGGGGTTAGAGACAAGCGTGAAGGATATAAGAATATCTCCCAAATAGAATTCATTACTCTCTATAATTTAGGATCAAGAGATTGGACAAATGAACTGAATGAAAACTCCATGACATAATATAATAGTAAACCAAAACCATTCCATAATGCATGTGTAATGAAAATAGATACAATGGTCACCAAATAAACACCCAAAAAAAATTCTTATAGAAGTGACTCAACAAAAGATCCCACTTTTTGAGCTAGTAATGTTCAGAATGGTCCATGAAGTCATCCTAGAAACATAAATATATTTTTTATAGATGTAGGGTGATCATACAAGAAAACTCCAAATGATCAAACACAACGTCTCTCAGGAACATGTGAAAAGAACATACTAATTATCCGATGATCAAATAGTATAACCAACAACACGTAAATATTTCAACTAACCAATACCATACTCACCATGAAACATTAACCAAATAATACATTCAATTGTATAAAAATAATTAGAATCATATCTTTAAAATGGCACCCCATAAGACTTCTTCACTAATTTGTTACTCTTACGCCCAAACATCGTATGCCCAAACACTCCCATATCTTTTGTATAGTAACCATGCCCAAACACCCCTGACCCATCACATTACATCACATATCACCCAAAGATACCTTGCTTATCACATCACATTACACAACATCTCTCCCAAAGTAACATGGGCCATGTAATTACATCACATCACACATAAATACACTTGGTACATAGAATAAAAGCCATAGCCAACACCAAAATAGTAGAGTGTAATGTACAATATGAAAAATAACCTCATGCCCTCCTCTTACAATACCCAACCCCTACCATAAAACATATATTAAAGAATTCCCATAGTGAACTTTTGACTTCTGGCCATCATAGATTGTGCATGTCAAAGTCAACAGGAAGAGTGGGTAGCTTGTTATCTTTCCTTGCCCCATGGATGTTGGGAGAAAAACCCAAAAAACATTTGGTTACAGGAACATATTTTCAACATGGGTGGGGATAATATATAAATCCCAAAAAATATACAAGGTATATATATATATATAACCAAACACAAGAATAAACTATGGGTTTACAACATTAATACTATCCCAACTCAAAACATCACCACCAAGCCTGAAAAACACTACCACCTTCACTGCCACCATTAAATGCAAAAAACCACACAAGAAATATATAATATACATACCATATTCTACCTTTCATTTCAAGGTAATTATTTCTACATATTTCTCATTACTAAGAAATTTCAATTAAGCATCGCATTTATTTCACTTTTAAAAATTCACAACATTTTACCAAACTTCCCATATTATTATTTCATACATGAATTTACCATTTCAACCGATGACTAACAAGTCCATGCCATTTATGATTTCATTATTATCAAATTATTATATCAGTACCTGGAAACTACCTCACACAACACGAAAAAAAATATCCTTATCTTGCCAAAAAAACCCCACATAGACACCATTTTATATCCATAGCTACCACGTCATCATAACAACCACATGCCATACTGAAATCTCATCACCACTGACCCCCAAACCATGAACACACATCAAAAATACTTTCATAAAACCACACATCACTAATTCACATAACATATTTCAGATTTTTCGAGGTTAGTTTCATCTCACTTCACTTTAATATCATTGGTATTATCACATATTCCATAATTTAAATGTGTAACAAATTTTCTATCAAAATTTAATTCATTATACACTTTCATTAAAAGTGATAATAAATCCAAAAAATAAGGGTTCCATAGTCACAGTAACCATAGTGAAAACAACTCCCCCAATGATCATGATTTTTAGTAAGGTGTTAAGCCTATACAGTAAAAATATCATTAAAATCAAAAGTATTAAGGTATATGACTTTATTCCCATTCACATTAAATTTCATTTAATCAAATTCATTACATTCATTAGGTCATTGCGTAATATCTTCCCAAATATAAAAAGAGAATAACCCCTTCCACATGATGCAACTATATGAGAAATAAAGGATACCCTACCTCAAATAAGGCATTATGAACACTAACGCAGGTTCGAACGAGATGACGAAAATAGATGGGAAACATAACAAAGGATAACACCATTAATAGCCTTCATCACATAAATCATGGTTATTACCTTACCAAGATGACACCAAAACCAATGATTCCCTGACATCACCCTTCTCTGGGTCAAGAATTGTATGATATAGGGGAGAAGGAAGGAAGGGAACTTAAAAATGACACACTTAGGTCACCCAATAAATGATAGAAAATACTGAATAATGGTTGGGTATGAGGGGTTTCAGTTTTTACCCAGTCCAAAAATCATAAGACCATGAGGCAACCTCACACACCATGCCACATAATTTATGAAAAAGGAAAGAACTACAGTATCATTGGATTGACCACATAGTAGCTTGGGTGGTCAACTAATCATTTCAGAAAAATTTTTATCCCCACAATATAGATATGATATAATAGTTATGGGGCCATAGTGTTGTGGTAATGATTTCACCGCAAAATACTTTCACCAAGAAGAGGTTACACAATAGACCCAACTCTATGTCGCAGTTTTTCCAAAAAAAGAACAAAAGACTAAAATTCTACCATGGGCCACTGCAATAGATCGAATGAAACACCACATGTTTTTTATGGAATATATTTTTTAAAAAATAATTTAATTTCTTTGATGTATTTCATTACATGAAACAAAAACTTAGCTTGTGTTACATGCAAAACTTAATTTCTAAAAAATAACATTTTATTATTGTAATTATTTACATAAGAAAATTATAAACCAACCATTAGATTAGTGGGAATGTACCAGATTACCTGAATTATTAAATATGGATTACACATCTATATATAATTCTTTGACCAATTAATTATAAATTAATATGAAATCCTTTTAAAAATAAAAGGAAATGGTTTTTATAAAATACCATCTAAATGTGCACAACTATTTTTTATAAAAATAAATAAAAAATAAATCTTTTTGGATTATATTAATGACATTTATAAAATTCATCATATCTATTTTTTATTGATTATATAAGAATAAATACAATTTTACGCATAAAAGAAGTATAATTATAAATAGATAGTTTTACATATATTTGATGGCGCACTAGTTTTGAATATATTTTTGGACACTTTTATAAATTATATTTGATTATATAATCTTCTTATTTGAAATAGGGACGTCAAAATTAACTTTTGTATATTTTTTTCTTTTTTCTGATAAGTTTTATATTTTGATGAATACTGAAAATATTGAATTTTAATTGAAAATAGATTTTTTGTCTAAATAATTTAGTGTTAAATTATATTTTTTATTTTTTATAAAGTATAATTAGATAAATATTATATCATTTAATCCAATTTAGTTCATTAGAATCAATTCAATATTCAAATTGGATATCAAAGCATTTCAAAAATTTGAACATTTTTTACTTTAAAAACTAGTTATTTCACCCTGTTTGCTAGATTATTTTTAGGTTAATATAATAAAATTATATAAATTTTATTTTTAAATATTAATTCCACATTTTGAATCATAATTTAATATTTTAGTAAATTTTAACCTTTATTTTTCACAAATATGAATAATAACGTTGGTAATTTTTGTTAGAACAATTAAGGGTAAAACATGTAATTAAGGGTAAAATTAATATTATAAATATTATAAAATTACCCTATTAATTTAAAAACAATATTGGATTAATTTAATTCTAGCCTTAACATGTAATTATCGAAATGGTAAATTTTAATAGACACCTTTTCATTAAAATGACTTGGATATTATTAAAATCAAAGAGAGTGACAAAATGTGACACTCTTACTTTTAAAATTTATAATATTTTTAGTACGTAGATAAATAGAATATATTCTTGAGTTTGTATATTATAATGAAATATTTAAATGTTTTTTACATTTTGAAACTTTATTTTTAATTTTTATTGATGAAATAAGTATAATAAATAATTATAAAATTATTTTGTAGTAGTTATTCAATTATTAAAAAACTCAATCATGTGATATTAAAAATATTAATATAAATATAATTTCAATTAATTAAGGTGATACTCAAGTGATATAAGTGAATATGACAAATTAGGTGCGTATTAAATATTCTTTTTTGACATTATCTTATTTTATTATATTTCATAAAGTCAAAGTCATAAATATTTTTATAATTGACACTAATGATATTTTATGGAAATAAATATTTTGTAAATTAGTTAAAATTTATAAAAATCCTAAATAAGTAAAACATTTTATAAATTATTGTTTAAAATATCATAAATTGACAATTTATATTTCAATTTAGCTTTATAATTAAAACTCTCAACGTTTTAATGTTGAAAATGTTGTTATTATAGTGAAAATTACAATTGGGTACAAAGGGTTAATAAAAAAATAAGGTTTAAAATTAAAACCAGACATGCCTAAAATCTTTTTTTGGTTGTGACTACAAACTATCCCACATTATATTCTAATTCATTTCCATTTGGAGGTATTTGAATTAGGATTTAATTAATTATATATTAATGTTTTTATAAATTCCAAAAGTGGCCTACACTTTCATTATTAAAGGAAACCTCCTCCCTCTTCTCAGTTCTCTTATTTGATTCCTCTTGCTCAACAAAACTCTGAAAAATTATCTTTCCCACTTATCTAGCCACATAATAGAGGTTATTGCCTTCTCAAGATCCCACAATCTAGGGCTCTTCATAAATAACCGGAGCTTATGCTTCTTCAAAAGAGTAGGTACAGTTTCTCATATTTTGGAAAGGGACCTTAGGATCCTGGATAATACAAGGGGATGGAGCCTATTGAGTATGTGGAACCTAAATATCTTGGATTGGTGGAAATTGTGCATTAGGTGGAAACCCATGGTGATTCTAAGGTAGATGATACTGAGCCTAAGGTTGTTTCCCTCAGTGAGTTTGTGGATGTGACTTTGCCTAAAATATATCTAGCATACAAGGTTCCTCTATCTATGAAACGACAACAGTATTGACCTTAGATTCTCTTTTTAAAAGAGCTGTGGGAGGAAACAATCATGTCTTCCTTTGTTTTTGTAAGGCTTTCTTTAGGCACCGATCCTTATCAGAAAAATCTCTAAACTCACCAAGGATGTTATGAGTAATGAGGAATGGTTCCATTTCATTATTTATGTCCCCTTCATACATTTTCAACATCTTCTCCTATGTAAATGGCATATTGAGTGAATATATGAGACCCTTCCTCGTGAAAAAAAGTCAACAAATCAAACATATGGCCTTTTCATGCTCTTGAACAGGTTGTAAATACTCGACATGTGAGTGGTGGAGTTAAATTGATAATGAAACTGCATGTGGAGATCCTCCCAACCAGCTACAGACCCAACGGGTAGCCGATTGTACCAGATGAACATGGGCCAATCCATTGTTTGTAGGATGCACCAGAGCCTGGAAGCTTCCTGTTGTGATGGAGTTCTGAGAATGGGTCCACACCTTGATATAAAGTGGTCAAGTTGCTACAATGGGTCACCCATCCCATTGAAAGGGTAGAAGATATGATTTACAAAATCTAAGTGTGTTGGCATATCATCCACCCATATCAGATATAGATTTCCATCATAGGGGATCTCCACCTTTTGTGTTTCAAGGTCCTCGAGGTGGGTGATGTGATAATTCGTAGGATCCTATTGGGGAGTGTTCCTGTTTTGGTAAGGATTCCTAGCTACCAATGCATTGGAGTGATCTTCAACATGATAAGATAGATCATTGTATCATAGAGTGGCTGTTGGAACAACCTGAGGAGATGGTGGGGGATCATCCTGTAGAGTAGCTAGAGGAATAAACTATGCTGGATCCCGAATAAGGTTCCCATGCCATTAAATTAGGTTCAACGATGTGTACAACGACTGTTTACCATAAACCCCAACCTACAAACTTCCCGGATATACAGTGTTATCGAGATCAATGAGAGGAAACTCACTGAGGGGAACATGTGCCTACACCTACACCCTTGGTGGAGGATAGATGTGATCATACTGACAATCACCATAATTTAGACGTTGTTCTACAACACACTCGTCGAGGATCTCATCAATGATCCTTTTCTTCTGCGACCTCTTTGAGCAATGAAAATTTTTCACAATCATATTCTATATTTTTCATTGAACTAGATAGATCAAAAGGAATGAATGTCCTAGAGTTTCATTTACCCTTGTTGGGGTCCTGACCGAGTGGTAATGAATCAGAAGGTTTGGAAAGTCTTGTAAGTGTCTTTGATAAAGAGTGACAATGCCTGGGGAATCTAACATATGTTGTGTTGTCCCCAATCGTTTTCTTCTGCAATGATTCCTATATTGGCGTCATTATATTCAAAATTATCCTTGTTTACTATGACTGCAACTAGAGGTATATTCCTAATACAACCCCATAAGTCAGGCTAGCGTAGAATGGGACTGAAATGAAGGAAAATATACGGCCCCCATTTATAGATCTGTACATGTAGAGGTTCAACCTAAATAATCATACAGAGCACATTAAATATTTTAATGCATAATTACTAAATATTTTGGTGATAACCGAGTGATTCAAGGTGCATAGACATTGGAAATGTGGCTAACTCGATCATGCGGCATTCCTGGCCCATGTCATCATAATGATCCTAGATTTTCTGATAAGCCAACCAATAATGACAGAGATAGAAATGTGTCGTCCATATATTCTAGTGAAAACACACAACTTCATCTTGAGTGAGGGACCCTAGAATATCATTCTATATAGTAGTGATCGGCTAAAACATCTCATGAAACGGGTCTACTATGAGAAATTCCCACAAGATCCCTCCTCCAGAAGAATGATTGGGCCCTTGGTTTCCCCATTCGTCGACATGCGGTGGATGAGTTATCGGTAACTACACTGACAAAGAATATTGGAATAGAGGTCTGGACATTGGAGATAATTTTTTGAGAACTAAAAAGCCTCTTCATACTGGGTCATCCCTCATGGGAAGTAATGACCACTTCATCATGTCCCTGTATAACATTGTACTAACCACCGGTTCATGTGTGAAGGAAGTATATTCGGGTGATAAATCTAGATGATTGTATTCCCCTTTCTATACCCACAACAAGTCTCTATGATAACAAGTTGAGGTAGAGAATAATCATGGTAGCGAAAAGGAGGATTTCATAGAAAGACCCTAAAAATGATCCAAATCCTCTGCCTCCTGTATGTATATGTGGAGGGACTCAAAGATCTAGTGCATTTCACTTTTTAGAAGGAAGAATCTCACACAATAGGCCCCTTTCATGGACTTGATTTCAGAGGATGGGGGTGAAGGATCCATCATTGAATCACACACCACTTCAGAATACAAAAAGTCTACCAGATTAATGGCCATTCCACATTTCACAAAGTTCTTACCTCGAAGGAGATAATTCACCCTTCTACCCCATAATGGATCTTCAGGGTAGGGTAGATCTTTGAAATGGGGAGGAACTCCGTGCGGGTTGGTTATAGAGCAGGGAGGATCTCCACCTGAGCTGTATGGGATATGGGGAGGACCCTTGTATATGTTGTTATTGAAGCAGGGAGAACCTCTGCTAGGAATTTTGATGAGAACATGGAGAGGACATCCATGTTGGGTATGAAAAAGGGAAGGAACTCTTATTTAGTGAGTTTTAATTCAAGGAGGACTCAAGAATATGTCGAACAATACATGGGGAGGAACTTTGTGTTGGCTAGCTTGGGTACAAGGTGGACATATGTACTAGTTACTGGATGTTTGGGGAGGACCTCTATCGTTGGGTGTGTGGGAGTGGGGAGGACCTCTGCTGGAGCTGGGGAGGAAATGTGGATGACCTCCATATCAGCCACCTGTGGAATGGGGAGGACTTTAGTGCCATCTGGTAGTAGTGTTATGAGGATGGACTTCATACAGATAAAAATGTACACAGTAATGACCTCTGTGTCGACTGTGGGGAAAGACATAACTTCGATGGCTTCTGTAGCGAGGATGACTTCTATGAAATTCAGTGAGAACATGGAGAGGACCTCAATGGTGGGTGTGAGAGCACTCTGGCTGGTGATGGTATAGGGAGGACCTCCGTATTGGATATAATCATCATGGGTTTCCCCCTGAAAGTTGTCAAACACTCCGGTGATCGGAAGATCCAACCCAGCCTACCTGGGGGGGGGGCTAAAGCCTCAATCATGATCTGGAAATGATCAATCTATGTTCTGTAGTGGAAAGGACTTCATAGAATTCACCATTTGTGGTATGGCCCACTGATGTTGTAGAATATGACACCCCATGATGGGAGTCTTCATGAGTTACTGCCCGATATTGGCATCAGGTCAGCCGGACTTGGGATTGTTGTGAAGGTGTGTAGGCCACCTATTCGTTGACATGTGGGGACAAATTTCGGCATTGATGTGGCCCGTTGGGAGTCCTCCTTGGTGGAACCGTAGCTGAAGTCATAGCTAGGATGACTCAAATGACCCTTATCTCGTTGACATAGGGGAGTGATTCATAAGATAATTCTAGGGAGACTCCCAAAACAGGTGATTGTCCATGTGGGGAGCAGTGGGTCCCTAAATGGCCCATGAGGGGTAATCGTGAGGCACTATGGACTCCAAATCTTGGTGAGCCATATCCCATGTAGGGATAAACCCCTCCTATTAATACCATTGAATGAGAGTGTTGATCATCCTTCTCTGTATAAATTCTGAGGGTGGGACGGTACATGGGCACCCCATTGTAGTTGTTGTGGATGAAGTCATGGCGGAGGTGGAGCAGTTCGGGATTGAGGAATTGGTATTTCCCCTACCCCTATATTTTCAGGTGGGATACAACTTGTTTACTATGGATTGGGTCCTGAAATATAGGAATATTCATCTATCAGTATGGATTGTAGTAATGAAGTTCCCAGTGACTTAGTATCATTCATTCTTCCATAGATGGATAGAAAGATCCACGCTAATGATGTTGTAGACCAAAATTCCCAATGATTAAATACCCCAAATTATGGTGAGTTCAACACCAAGACAACTATTTTGTTAGTGGGACCTAGTACTAGATAGATGGATCTGGGGACACGCTTATCTATTGATATGTCTAATGCAACTAATCCAGATGTTGAGGATAAGGGTTTCAAATCAGGTTCACCGAATCAGTTTCTGAAACATTCATCGGGGTGAGTTTCCAGAGCATGTTGACATTCACTGATGGCCACATTATACCCCACGTTACCACTTTATAAAGATTGGAAGCATTCATAAATTCTTATGTGATGCTTTCTCCTCTATCGAAATGGGATGATGGGATGTCAGTCTCTCCTTCTAGGAATTTCTCTTCATAATTTGTTGCCTAGTCCAGGTCTCCCATATTGATTAAGATGTTATTCCTGAAACTCATTCTCAATGCCATATCTTTATAGACACTATTTAATTATTCTTTTTCTATTTGGACATTCCAAATGGTCAAGTTATGGAAATAACCTTTGTTCAAGAGAGTAGTCATGTTGGACATCATAGGCATGTCTAGACGCTGGAACATTGGTACACCTTAATTATCCATTATAAGAGAGATTCTCAAGGTCCTAGAAATCCAATGCATCCAATTTCAATTGAGGGGAATCCTATATCATATGCTTGTATCTAATGTTTTCTGTGGATTCCCATGTTTACCATGTTGTATTCCGCGAGATTAACATATTGCAGAGATGGATAGGACTGATCAGAAAACTTGTGAAGGTGGATGGGATGGGTACATCCCAAGGAGGGAGAACCTAGAAGGTTTACCTAATGGATGGATTAGAATTCCCAGAGAGGGTAGACCATGGATGTTGTGGCCCAAAACATGAATATTTTTCAACGATAAGGCTTATCTGGACACCACTGAGGGCGGATTAGGGAAGGATGGACCCCAAATAAGGGGAATTCCAAGGATTACCATTTGCTGGGAATGAACCTCTTGGAGGCATCCTATATACCCTGTTTAGAAGAAAGAGATAAAAACCCACATATTTGGAGAGGGTGATTTGGGGATTAAACATGGTTAGATTCCCTTTGAAAGAGGGGGACTCTTGGTTGGATGAATTATGAATTATGTGAGGCTTAAGCATGGTTAGCTGCCTGAGTGCCGCAAAAAGCTGCAATCTGGATGGATGGGTCTTATGCATGGTTAGCTGCCCTAGTTAATGATTTGATCTCACCTGGATAAGAGAAAGATGATAGAGAATACAGCTGAGTCATATTCATGGTTAGATTTTAGAATGAAATTGAATGATCCCACTGTGTTGTGGTGGACCGGGTAATAATTAGAATGGATGATGGAGGGTGTCGAAGGATGAGGAGGATTGAGGTGGAACTGGATTGAAGATGATGTTGCCAGTCTTGACCCTTGAGGAAGTTTCATACATATCCCTGCAGTAGAGTATTGCATCCCACAAAGTTCAACATGGGGAAATGAGACACCTAAGGTGGAAACTCATGAGAATAGAGTGCATGGATAAGGACCAGAGTACACAAAGGATCAAGGGAAAGACCAGGATGGGAAATGGGTGATGGGATTTAATCTCAAATCGACTTCCTACTATCGTAGTTGATGGGAATCAAAGCCCATGTAGTTCATGAAGTAAGGAATATAATTGGGGTAGTCACATGGCTAGTGACCCGTAGACATGTTAAGGATTACACATGGTTAGCAGCCCATCTAAAGAGGGACACTCTTGATCAGATGGTTGTGGATTGTGTGGGGATTACACGTGGTAAGATACTCAGAGGGATCACAACACATTTTGGAGGTGGATCCGGTATATGTGTCCGAAAAATGGAAGATGTCACATCATGAGGGTACATACCTATGTGGGAGCACCATAGTTTACCATTGATTGGGATTGAACCTCATTGAGGCGTACTACGTACCCAAAAGGGATCAAAACCTGTGTAGTTTAAAAAAAATAAAGGGCTTGAAATTTAGTGTCATGCATGATGAAGGTAAGATGAGGTGAAATAGACAAAACAGATGGATTTTGGGGAGTGATGGTCTTGAACCTCAGAGAGTCTTCTTAAAAACCCTATTTAGAATCCACATATCAAAGCCCACGGAGTTCGGTGAAGAGGGGCATGGGGCTTACACGTGTTTTGTGGACCAAATAAGATGTCATGGTCACTGTTAACTATATGACCATGTGATTAATGCTCGGTGTTGGAAATAAAAGGTGATAGTAGACCTGATAATCGTGTTGCGAAAGGTGCATCCACAAGAGATGGTTTAGGGATTATGTGTGGCTAGCATCCTAGGGAAATGGAGATTGGGACTTACTACGGGAGGGAAGCTTGAGGAGGTTGTCCGGTTGAACGATGAGGATCCCATTCCATGTAAGTAAAATCTCATTTTGTGCCAATCGTATAGGGAGAAGCTTATCAAGGTGTGTTGGTGCATTCATGGAATCTGATTGAGGTGCACATGGTGACAAAGCACAACAGGAGAGGGAGAGTGATAGGGCATTGGTGGCCATCCCCTTTTTGGTCCAATCAGACATTTCTTGAATGCGAAAATCATAAGTTAACCTCAGGTGATGAGGATTTGGGTTTTTGGAATTTTAACATCCTACAGATCATAAAATGATTACTCACTCCTCAACCCTTGGAATTACGAATCTTGTACCAACCCACACAAGGAGAAGCAAAGGCACAAGCAATGTCTGATGGGAGTGAGGTGGATGATTTTTCAGATGAGGGGTTTATGTTAGAGTAATAATATGATTAATCAAGAATTGTTATCGTGCCTATACGAAGAAGAATTATGTAGGTAAATGCAACATGAATAATCACACGGGGGACTAGGAAATCACTCTACAAAAGCCTAGGGGGGGACACAGAGGAGTTGAACGTAAGATATGGATATTGCACGCAAGTTGATCTTGAACATAGTGCCTTTGGATAAGGAAAATATAGGGATTACATAGGAAGGGGTGTGTTCAAGATTGAAGACTTGCGCGCAAAAGGAAGGGGCTTGAGCATGAGATGTATTGCACAAGGATAAGCCTAGCACGGAAGAGGGGTCTTTTGTGCCCACTTACATTAGGAATAAAATCAAATGGGAGAGGGATAAGCCCTAGTGGACCCACCCTAAGGGGGAAACTTGGAGGAACTATCGAACATGATCTAGTACCACAAAGTCATGACTTTTTCATGCTCGTTGAAGGGGTATCCCTGCACGCACAAGAGAGATAGTTCGAATTCTAGAGATTTACTTAGAAAGGAGGGGGTACCCTTCTATTTATAAGCTAAAATATCAGTGGGAGTGCGTAAGGAGGCCAAAACAGAAGTGGTTATTTGATGTCATATTGGGTTCATAATTTCATTACGCGTGGGTCATCCCTTTTGCGCGCCTTCTGAGTTTCATTCACACATATCACTTATCTATTTTGGGAGTTCATAGAAAAAGAAGAGACCTGAAATTGCTTTGGGTGCATAACAGGCATGCACATAGATTTCCATCTTGCGTGCCCACTCCAAATCTTAGAGGCAACTCTCTTGGGATCATCAGGATTTCCCACATAGTGAAATTATGTATTAGGTAGATCAAATATGCCACTCTGGGGCCTCATGTGAAAAGAAGATTCTACCACTATTTAAGAAAAAAGATCATTGGTGAATGAAGAAATGATCAACCGGTGATAGAGACACAACACTTATGATGAGAGGGGAATAAATAACGATGAAAACGAACTATCATTGCATAAGATATTACCTGAAATAGAGTTCCACCATTGGTACCTGCAGTTGAACATTGACGAGGGTTGGAGGTCCCACCATCAAACACACCCAGTTCGACCATGGAATCCCTGTTATGCAGAACGTCAGTTAAATCCGATGGCCTGTAACACTTCAAGGCAAACATAAGGGAAATTTCTATCAAAATTCGAAAAGAATAAGCACTGGATATTTGAACGATGTGTGGGAGAAAAACATATGGGATAATTATCTTGGGATGAATCAAATGGTTGAGATTATATCCGTGTTTTAAAAACTAGAGGTATATTGTATGTGAGACCGTGTCCCACATCGTAAAGCCAGTTGGTCAAGAGAGCGGTATCAAAATTAACTTGCTCCACTCATAGAACTAATTTTCACTGAGGTATCAACATGTACACATTTTTTGATATGTTAGTCTTATATACAAGCCCAGTGGAGATTTACATGATCTAAGAAGGCCCCATGAGTAGGACCACTTAAAGGGATGATTCTCTCAGTCTGTTGAAGAGTGGTAAATCTGACCTAGTTTTCACTAATCCCATTTCTTTAAAAAATATAGACAAGGTTAAAATAAAAAATAAAAGTAATAATAATCAATTAACCAAATAGAAGCCTTAAAAATCTAAAATAGAAAGATTATTTCTGAACAATATTGAATTTATATAAATTTTATGAAAGTGAGATTTATCAAAACAATTAGATTTTATCAAAACAATTAGATATTAATGTATTAATACCGAATTACAAAAAATATCCCCTATTTGTAAACTAAAAAAACATTTATTAAAATTTCAAACAACTTTACCATATTTTTGAAATTTATCAACAAGAACATTGGTAATTATTATTAATACCATATTAATTTTTTAAATTAAAAACTACTAATTAAAAGCAACTTAGAATAGTATTATAATAATATTAATATATAGTGACTGTATTCAAGAAAATAGTGAAATAAATTTATGAAAAATCTAACTATACTAAGAAGAGATATCAAGATTCCAATATAGGAAATTCAAATTTCATTTTCTTAAATTTAGAAAATTCCAATGGTTTAGTGAATATGTCATCCAAACATTTCTTGTTAGGAAAAAATTATAAACAAATATCACCTTTATTTATAAGGTTCTTAGGAAAGTGAAATCTAATATCTGTGAGTTTATTTATAGAGTGTTGATGAGGGATTTTAGAAATTGAAATAGCACTAGAAATATCATTGAAAATTGGAACATTTTATAAATAGATATCAAAATCATAAAGAGTTTGTTTAATCCATAGAATCTGTGAATAAAAACTCGCAACATCCATATATTTATCCTTAACTGGTGATAAAGCAATTGAATTTTTTTTCTAAGAGTAATATGAAATTAAAATTTTACCTATGAAATGACACATACATGTAGTAATTTTATAGTCTTGTATAGAGACTCCAAATTTAGAATCGGTGTAAAATAGTAAATCAAAAAAATTATAATGAGATTAGAATAATCAATTAGATACAATACCCTCGATATATCTAATTACTATTTTATTAGGTTTCAGATTACTTTCTTTGGGGATAGACTGATATCTAGCACCCATATAAAATGAAAACATAATATTAGGTCTAGATGAAGTGAGATATATTAAACTACCTATCAGAGATTTCAAGATTCCAACATACTATATTCAAATTTAAATGTCTCAAATTTAACAAAATCTAACGGTTTAGTGAATATGTCATCCAACCATTTCTCAGTAGGAAAAAATTATAAACATATATCACCTATATTTACATGGTTCCTAGGAATGTGAAGTCCAACATCTAGGAGTTTATTTCTAGAGTGTTGTTGAAGATTTTTAGAAATTGAAATGGAACTATAATTATCATAAAAAATTGGAAATTTTTAAAAATATATATCAAAATCATAAAGAGTTTGTTTAATACACAGACTTTGTGAATAGAAAATCAAAAAACCATATATTCATCCTTATATGCTGATAAAGCTATTGAAATCTGTTTCTTAGAGTTATATGAAATTAAAATTTTACCTATGAATTAATTCCTCTTGAATATAACCTTGGGAAACTAATCCTTCCTTATTTATAAATATATTACCAGAATCTTCTGAATTATTTTGAAAAAAAATCATTTTATTCATATATACAATTTATCTTTAGGTAACTCCACAAGATCACAAAATTTATTTCTGTCAAAATATTCAAGTTTTTCATGAATGGAATGAATATAGTTAGAATCATTCAAATATTCATTAATATTAATAGGCACAAAATCATCAAAAAATGCAGAATTAGTATATAAATGTAAAATAGATTCTATACTCCTAATTCGAAACTCATCTTTTCCTATAAAATTTTATATTGAGTAATCTTTGTCAGTGTTCCAAATTAAATAATTTGATTGAGTTGATAAATTATCCACTTCAATCGAGGCATTAACATTTTTATGTTTGTCTTCATCAAAGTTGAATTATTTAAATTAATCATAATTATCAACCTAATTAGTATTCTATTTTTCATTATATTTAATGATCTTTTCACACACAAATTCATCCACTAACATAGTTTTCAAATTATATAACCTATAATATTTATTATTATTAGCGTATCCTAAAAATATACCTTGGACACTTTTAGAATCAATTTTTTATAGATTATCCTTAGTATTTAAAATAAAGACAGTACAACCAAAAAATTTAAAGTAATCTATTTTCTATTTATTATTAGAATGTTTATAGGGGGTTTTATTTAACAATGATATGATATAAAATCTATTTAAATATAATAACCAAAGTTAATTGATTCATCCCAAAAAAAATTTGGCATATGGAATTCATTAAACAAGGTACTTTCCATTTCTTGAATAGTTTTATTTTTTCCTTTCTACAACAAAATTATGTTGTGGTGTTCTAGGGGCCAATAAATTATGAAATTTTCCATTAATTTTATAGATTTCTGTATGATATAAGGAAAAAAATTATCCACTTTTATCATTACTAATATAATTAATTTAAAGACCTTTTAAATTTGAATTTTCTTAAGGATTGTTACAGACTTGTTCATTGTTTAACTTTTATGGGATTAAAATACAGTATAAATGAATCTAATAAAATCATCTACAATTACAAACACATATATTTGAGAACCTAAACTAGTTGTTATCATGGGTTCAAACAAATTAAGATGAAGTATCTCTAAGAATCTAGCAATATTAACCACATTTACAAATCTAAATGACTCTTTTTTCTACTTAATTTATAAATAAGAATCACATACATAATAATTACCTGTAGAAAATTCTGGATGTTCCAAAACCTATTAACATTTATCCCTATTATACAACTATATAATATGAACAAGTCACAACCTTCTATTCCAATGAATCTGATTAGTTTTTACATCATTTAAGTACTTTACACTCTGCTTGGTTAGATCCGAAAATTCTATAGAATAGATATTTTATTTTCAATTACCATAAAATAAATAAATATTATATTAATAAATAGTAAATTTATTATCTTTAGACTTTACACTCATACCATCATCATAAATTTGTGATGTACTTATTAAACGTTGTTTTTATCCAACTATAAATTGTAATTTAGAAATTATAATAGAAGTTAATATACCCACTTCTCCAAAACATTTAACCATAAATTTTGAGTTTTTATTGAAAGTGATAGTACCTCTATCACAAGATTCAATAGATAAAAAGTTATAAAAATCACCATTCATCTTCCCTGATCACACACTATCCATATAACATGTGACTTGGGAACACTTCATCCAGGATTCCTACGAAACAAATCAATAAAATAGGTCTTCTATAACCCATACTAGTTTGGATCAAACCATATTCGTATAAAAAAAATTTAGGTATGCATATATATATATGAAACATTTATTAGTGGGTAATTTAGAAGATATATTTTTTGAAATAAATGTCTTAGTATATCCTAAATACTAATTAAAATTTAAAGAACATTTGATTTTAAAATTCCATTTCATGTTTTTACTAAATAAATTAACATTTTAAATATTATCATTAATAATTTTAACAAATGTAGTTATATACATATTAGGAACCTGATTATTATAACGACAACCATTTTTACTGTTTTTGGGTTTCTTCATATCCATTATGTTATCAAATCTCACATGGCCTCGAACAAGCACATAGAAGGATTCCTTTATCCCAATTATTTCCTTTTTAATATTTTCATTCTATTTTTGATTAACATCCATGTAATCACATATTTTCACCATATAAAATGATCTATAATTTTTCAATTTATTATTTTCATTTTAAGAGTCTTACATTCCTTTCCAATTTTATCTAAATCAACAAAAAATAATTTAAATCTCCTGTCTTGATCTTCATCCATTTTTTGAAAAGAAATACTTTATTGTATATTCTCATATTAAACATTTAATAGTTTATAATATATACCTTTTTATATTATATATTACTTAATGATGAATCATTCAGTATTTTATTTTCTTCTTTAATATTCTTATTTTCTCTTTTCAATTCCCTATATAGTTCATCTATTCAAGGATTATAACTTTTGAAAATTTTCATTCTGAATATTTAATTATTTAAAATCATTTTCAATATCATATTCATAACTATAATTTTAATTATAATCATAGTGTATCTCATTTATAGTTTTAGCCATCAAACATAGATTGCCATATTATTTTTCACTCTTAGAACCATCCGTACTTTAGTTTGAATCCTCTGTACAACTAAATCCAATATGATATGCCTTTTTTCATTATTATATTTATTTTATTTGAAATATTGTTTAAATTTAGGATATTCGGATTTTATAAGTTTTTTTTATACACTCCTAGAATATTAATTAAAATACCATATTTAAAACTTTAACCTTATTTCCTTACCTTTTTTATCCTTTTAATGATCTTTTTTGAGAAGCTTCTTAAAGCCTCTCTTTCCTTTCATGAACCTATAAAATCTATTGGTGAAATTTATAACTTTATCCTTGTATCTTTTTTTGAATCTCAAAATAATAGTAATTAGCAATAACATTTATATTAAATTTGTATTCTAGACCTTTCATTTTATCATAATCATCATCATTATCATTCTCCATTCTAGCTTGTATTGAATATGTGATCTTATCAACTCATCCATTGAAAACTCGGTGAAATACATATTATATTAAATAGTAAATTAATTTTAATTCAATCTATTGGGTAGAGAATGAAGTAATATTTTGATGAGATCTTCATTATTAATGGAATCTCTATGTGAAACCAGACTGTTAAAATTTTTTGTGAATCTATTGGACATCTCATTTATGATTTCTTGATTAGTCGTCCGAAATTCATGAATCTAAACTATGTGAATACCAATATTGATTCTCTAAAACATATATGTTCCTCGATGAGTGACTTTTAAAGTCTTATAGATGTTAAAAGTATGTTTTTAGGGTGAAATATGACTACTAATATTTCTAATTTAAGAACAGTATATGTAATTCAAAACACTAAAGTTTGAAGCACATTTTGTTTCAATATTACCTGTAAGGGTTTCTAAATCTACATAATACAGTTTATAAGGTTTTAAAATTATTTCATAGTAATTAAGACCTATAATTTTAATAAATACCTCTGTCAGGTCCTTCCAGTAAAACATAGTCACATCCATTGTAGTGAGGTTGTCTAATGAGATTCTATATCTTGAATTCCCGACCTTCCATAACGAAGAAGTGGATATTTTCCTCAGACTTTTTAGTTTGGGATAATATTTAATTAAAAATAAATAATGAAACAAATATGACCAAATATTTTGAAAGGAACCATTCTTTGATACCAATTGGTAGGTCCAATGGTATGACAGTAGTGACTAGGGGGTTAATTGTCCTGTTTAAAATATTTAGACAAATGAAATTATATAATAGTTTGAACAATGCTCAATGTGAAGTGGAATATAAACAGATAATACATGATGTTTTTATATAGGTTTGGATAACCATGATCCCAGTCCTCTCATCAATCGACTATAATTTATAGGTGGCTGGTATTAACTAGAACCTCACTTTTTAAAGGGAGCGATAATCTAATTACATATAAATGAAATTTACCTTTTTCACACTTGTTGGTATAATGACGCACACCTATCATTGGGTTTGGGAAAAGAAATTTATTTCCCTTAGGGGTGTGGTATTAATTATAACTAATGGTTATCTTCTAAGTGCAATGATTTAATCTGATTGTCACTTATATGAAAGTAAATAAGAGAACAAGAAGGAAAAGAATAAAATGTAAGGGAACTTTGAGTATGTGAAATTCATACGAGAAAGATATGATTGGATTTAGATTAGGTTATCCCCTTTTTAATGTTATCATGGTTTTTTTTATAAAAATGAATCTTCTATTTTTGATTAAAATAATTATGTGAATTGATTAACAATAATTTCGCTTATTCACTTTTTATTTACATAAATCAAAGTCTGGAAATCCAAATGGGCATTCTTTAAATTATTAAAGCAATGTGAAATCTCATATTTACATTCCCAAAATATTCAAATATAACTTTTTTTCATTCCATATGTATTTATTAATCACAAAATCACTATACATGATTTTTTAGATGATCCAATTGAAATAATCAAAAATTATGAAAAGGGAGGATAAATCCTTAAATGAAATAAATATAATATTTAATAATTAAATAAAATATTATCTCATTTAATTTAAATTCAATGTTTATTAAATTGAAAAAATTAATTAGAAAGAAAAGAATTTTTTTATTAGATAATAGTCAAAACTAAAACATCACAAAAAGGGGCTCGTTTCGCTTCACCCAACCACAAGGGATTATAACTATCGATTTGGGGGGGGGGGTCATTGAAGAAGAAAAATAATGATATATAGTGAATGTAGAATAAAAATAAAAAAATTAATGGACTCTAGAGAAAATGAAATTGGGTGATACTTTTAGTCATTATGGGTGTGTCGAATCTCTACAATGATGTAGTGTCTACCTCCATTTTAGTGTGATGAATTTCAAAGAGGTCCTCCTCCGTGGAATTGTTTCGTTCACTCCTCTATGGGTTCATTCAAACTCCCCTCTTTTACCAAGGTTTCTTAATATAATATAGGTCTTTATGGTAGTGCCTATTCCTCCACTTTTTCTTATTATGACCACACATTTCACGTACTTTAAATTTAAAACCACTTAACAAATAATCTCCCCAAGAACCACTGTAATCATATTATGAAAGTTAAAAACCTAAATAAATCAGGTGTTCAAAATCATAACCATTAGAGTATTGTGGCTTCTACCTAGATAGTGTGCGTAGTAGCAGCGGGATGCTCATTTGTGTGGTAGCATGCACCGAACATGGTAGGGACATCATTCATGAAACAATGGAATGGAAGTAGAGAATCAATGGGGATGTGGATCCTCTTTCATCCGTATAACCTTTGAAATGGGAATGGGGAGCATCGAAACATCTGCAAGGTGATCAAGCATCTACCCTGAGAATATTACAGTAGCCCTAGCTTCTCTATTGGTGATGGATCTTGAGCTTGAGATTTGGATAATTTTCCATTGCGGTCCCTGTTTGAGTAGGGGTGGCTAGTGAACCCTAGTGGTGAAGCCAAGGTGGAGGAAATTTCATTGAAATGGTGGCTCGATCATGAGAGCGACAACAGTGGTGGCTCTTATTTTATCCTCGACCTTAATAGTGGATGTAAGAGGCTTGAATGATCATTCGTGGTAGTTGAAACAGGGTGCAAAGGTGGTTTCATGATGATCAAGGGAATTTTCTATAGTTAATGGCTCTTGTTCATGGTTCCAAGAAACATTCATGGTTTTATGAGATGATAAGAGTTTCATTGGGAGATTAAAACCTGGGCAACAATGATAGAGCCTCGATCCCACATCAAAACATATGGGGGTGGGAAATCATTTATAAATAATCCTGCAACACCAGCCATTATGTAACTTGTATTGGAGACGCATGACTACCTCTGCCGATTATAGACTGCCTCATCCAATTAAAGTTGATTTTAAACCATTGAAATATGTTTAAAAATATTCTCTTAAAATGAGTGTGTTAAATACCCCCACATGAAATCCATGTTTCTCCTAAATCATAAAATCTCTACATGAAGTTTAGAGGGCACTAATGTCTGAAATATATATGTTTCAATGTAATAAAATATAATGATTCTCATAGTTGGATAAAATTTTCAAAATTCAATATAAAATATCAATTTATATTATCTATTTTCAAATAAATAATCAACTAAAGAAATTGACGTTTCCCCATATGAAATTAGTGAAACTTCTCTCCTCATTATTTCAAGTCCCATAATTCATTATTATAAACAATGTAATTCTTGATTTACCACACTTTTGAATATTTGATCTCATCTTTCATGATAATGTTCAAGTGGAGTTATGCTAATATCATGATAACATGATCTTTATCCATAATATTATAAAAGAACCAAATTTTCCACAATGTATTTATAAAAAAACATAAAATCACGAGGTCTTTCAATTATGGTTCTATTGAATATGAAGCTTATGGAATGATGGAATTAAAAATTAAAGCTCAAGGACGATGGTAATCCCTTAAATGTAATTCACATTATCAAAAATTAATGTTCGATGGAATTATCCCCTTCAATGTAGAAACACCCACTTCCCCCAAACTTTTATAAAATGGACATGAATTTTGAAAGTATAATGACTAATTTGAACCTTCTTAAATTCGTCCCTACTGTTATAATTTTTATTTTTTTATATCTAAGTATATGTTTTTTCTCATTTTTCATTTTGAAAACATATTATTAAAAAAAACACAACATCCAAAACCTTACCACATATGATAAAAATCATCGGTTCAGTGATAGAGATTTTATAATCTTCTAAGTCACAACCCATTCCTTTTTTTCCTTTTCTTTATTTCAAGAAGTGGTAATAGTTAAGTACATCGAATGAATTGAATACCTTTCTTTAATCCCACAATACCATCCCAATTTTTTCCTTATAATCTATTTCATCCCATTTACCATGACTCCCTTCACCACAATACTTCAACATTAAAATATCATGCATTTACTAAAAGGTGGGTAGGAATGGATCAAAATGGGTTGAAACATGGATCATCTCAAACCAGGTCAGTCATTTTTCCTATAGGATAAAAAATAATTGATTCAAAGGTGGTATTTTAATTATAAGTGGGTTATCAAAAAAATGTCTCAATAATTTTAATTTTTTATTCAATATTCATATCTTTAAAAACTTCAAATGAATGTTCTGGTCGGTGAAATGTCCCAAGATCACTCATGAAATATTCTCAAGAAAATAGGACGTAATTAGTCTAGAAATCTTCTCAGGAATGAAAAATATGATATTGGACATTAATTCAAGGCATGTCTAATAATTTAAATTCAATTCACATGAATTTCATAAATTCAAATCATGGAAATTTTTTGAGAAATTTCATTTAAATGAATTAACTAATTCTAGCAATTCACGAGTCCTCATTTTAAAATTCAGTTTTCACTTTAATCATTCAATTCATCATTTTTCTAATTAGATATCATTAAAATTGAAATCTAAAACATGTAATTAAAGGATTCATAATAAAATTATGGATCCTAGATAAGTCAAGTAAGGCATGAATTTACTTCTTGTCATGAATTTTTTCTAGTTTAATTCTCAAAAAATGCTTTCATACAATAATGTAGGGAGTTTAAAAGATAAAAAAAGTGAAATCACTTTTGAAATAAATCAATTTTATATTCCTCCAATGTTTAGGAATACCATGTGTATTCCTTCTATGATGGTCCATGAAAATCGAAACAACTCATACACGTGTAAGAATAATTCTATTAAATATCTAAGGGGTGATGTAAAGGTAACTAAATCCTAAATAATATTAAGATAGTAAAACTCAGGATTGCTCTAGAAAGAGCCTCTTTTAATGTTATTGGATTAAACTAACCTCATGATTGGAAATACGTATATAGGTTGGAGAATATTGAGCTCGTCCACTAGTTTATGAGGTAAACTTCCATGGAACATCTTTATACATTCCCATTTAAAGGGAATGTGTTTTCTTCTTATTCATTCTTGATAAAAATGGAACCAAAATGATAGTCATTACTAATAGATAAAGTTTCTTCCCACCTAGAACAAAGAATACAAGGAATTAAATTTAGTCTATAATTGATAATAAAAACATAGTCTCTGGTTGAATTAGTTTGTAATGTGCCACTATGGGTTTTTTTCAAATTATTTAATTTTCAAAAGATTCTATACTAATTTCTTTCAAATACTATAATTCTTTTTTTCTCTCGTTTATATCACTCTCCAAATCCAAACTCACATTTTTAACAACCCAATATGGTTAGCACTCCAATTCAACTGATATATGTTTTTTTTATAAATCAACATGTATGGGCTCATACTTATAGTTTTATTATATTATATCTGGTATTTTCATATAGTGTATTCATGTCTTTTGATCTTATCCTTTCAGTTTGGTTTCATTTTTTTCTTGAAAATTCCATTAATCTCCCAATTGGATACATCATATTATCCATTTTTTGGGATGATAGAATGTAGATCTTTTGTGGTGCACCCCATAATGTATATTCATAACCTCCATTCTTCTATTGAATTTTTTTCCCCTAGTCACTGATAATGGGTCATGTAATTACAAACATACATAGGTTGTTTTCAAACAAAAAATCACCCAAAAAATTTGCATCATTAGTCTTGGTGTCTTTTTTTACCAATTTAGAGACCTAATAACCAACATGTTAAATATAAGATTTCTCAAAAGACATGAGAAATGGTCAAATAAAATAAATCTAAAAAACATAATATATTTCATAAAAAATCATGTGTTTTTTGGGAATCTCATGTATCATTGAAATACTTCCATAAAATTGACATTCTTTACATTTTATACAAAAATATTGAGTATATTTAATCAAAGTTGTCGCATAGATTCCAAATTCTATTAGTTTTTTATCTGTCCTTTGAGGTCTAAAGTTTCCTCCACAAGTATGTGTATAAAAAAATTGAAAATATGATTATATTTTACCTACCGGTAAACATATTCTTATTAACTTTTCACTAAAAAATTTCCATATAAATGGGTCCTCACAAATATATAATCTAGATTAATCATTTAGATTATATTTTTTGATGTCAGTTAAGGGAAGAAATTACCGGATATTTGGACAAATAATTTACTATCTCATCATTTGAAGGTACTTAACCTTCTATGATGTTGAGTTTCTCTCCAGTTATGTGATCATTGAGTGGGATTAGCTATGTAATTATTGTTTCCGCGGTTTTGGGTAAACAACTTAGTGATATTACACCTAGTTTTCATCTCCCTTTTTATATTTAATGTTCAAATTAAACACCTTCAGGAGAGGTATCCATCTTATTGACATTGGATTGAAATCATCATTCTTCATCAAGTACATATGTACTTCATGATTAGAAAATAATACTACTTTAGTTCCAAGTAAATATGACTTGAATTTAACTAATGAAAATACAACAAAAATAGACTCATTTTTATTGGTTGCGTAATTTATCTGAGCCGATCTAGGATTCTTGAAGCATATTTTATGACTTAGGTTATCCCTTAAAATCTCTAGGAAATAACTGCTCATGTATATTGGTTTGATGAATTATAATGAAACTCAAATGGATGTTCCCAATTTGGTTGTTGCATTATTGGTGGTGTAATAAACATATGTTTCATCTCATCAAATTCCTCCATATAATTATCATTAAAAACAATTTCAGCTTCTTTTAAGTTAAATCATGAAATGGAAATATAAATCTTACTAAATTAATTAATGAATATTCTATAAAAACCCACATCCCCCAAAAATTATCTAATATGCCTCAAACAGGTGGGGTATGGTAAAGAATTGATCACTTCAACTTTTGATTTATCCACCTTAATGAATTTTTCTGAAATGATATGACATATGACTATAACTTTTTCAATAATAAAGTAACACTTTTCAATGATCCAAATTTTATTTTTCTACATGATTTTTTTCATGACCTTCTCAAGATTCCCCAATAAAAGATCAAAGGAGTTTCAAAAAATAGTAACGTAATCCAGAAATATCTCCAAGATTTCCTTAATAAGATCTGATAAACTACTTACCATAAATCAGTGAAATGTACTCAGCTTATTGGACAATCCAAAAAGCATCCTCTTGTAAGAAATGGTCCTAAATTGATATGTGGGTGTTGTATTCTATTGGTATTCTGAGGAAATTTGTACATGAACATAACTTGAAAAACCATCCAAAAAGTAATAATGTGTCTACCTTTCTAGCCTTTCTATCATTTGATCATTGAATGGGATTAAAAAGTGATCTTTTTTGTAGACTTGGTTCATATTTCTATAATCAATGCATACCCTCAAATTATTTTGGGCTATTATTGGAATTAATTAAATATTTTAATTTTCCATAATGAAAAAGCCAATTTTATTGGGGAATACATGGATGGGGATGACCCATTTGGAGTCAAAATACATAAAATTGATGGTGTCCGCCATCAATTTTTCAATTTCATTTTTTACAAAATCCATGATTTTGGGGTTAAATCATCTCTAGTTTAGCTTCATTGGTTGGTTTTCCACTTATTAGAAGATTTCACATGATCAGAAATTGGGTTTCGTTCTAGGTATATATCGTAGACTCCATCCAATGGCATGGGAATTTATTTTTAGAAAGTAAATCATGTATTTCTCTTATGTTTCAGATAGATTATTTTCAATGATTATTCTCAAAATTTTTACCTCTAAAAAAACCCATATTTTATGTCACATGGGAGGGGTTTTAATTCATGATTCAAGGGTTGTTCTATGGATGATAATGAACTCAAATTTGAAAATTAATAATCTTGAATTTCCTTGGTAAAGGGCATCATAACAGTTTCTTCTTGAAAATTATCAAATAATTCAAAGTTGATTCTTATTTTAGTTTTCAAAGATGATTTTTCATATTTTTTAGGACTCTCTCCATCACTAGTTTTTTCAATAGAAGGTTGTTATCTTAAGGATAATAATTGTTGAAGAATACCTGAAACTTCAAAGGGTTCAGTAACTTCATAGTGGAAAATTTCAAGGAGGGAATGTTTGCAGGAAGGGTTACTTTTCGAGTCAAGAACATTTAAGTTCCCCTCATTACCTACCATGTACTTGGTGAGGGTTACTTAATGAACATTAGTTGTCATTTTTTATGTTTTAAGGAAGGTTCTTCCCAAAATTATATGTGAATTCATTGGTGCACTATTTTTCTCCATGGTGAGTATATAAAATTCTACAAGAAAATTTAGTCCTTCAACTCCTACTAGCTCACCCACCACAAACCTAACTTAAAAAATAGTGGATACATTTTATATTCAGAAAACCACTATTATGGGATTCATTTAAATTATTCTTAAATATTTAAATAAAGAGTAAGACATGACATTAATGGAAGTTCCAAGATCACACAATGCATCAGATAATTTTAAAGAACCCACAGTGCAGTGAATTGAAAATGACTTGGGATATTGAAATTTTCAAGAAATGGTGGAGTGATCAGGGCTATAATAATTCTTTCTATGTGGATCCTTTAATCCCCTTCCTTTTTCTTTCTCTTTATAAATATTTCTTTGATAAGATTCACATATTTTTGGATTTTGGGTTTTTCCTGTAGAAAATAAATGCTGATATAAACTTTATGAAAGGTTTCATAGATCTATCATTTATTTCTATCTTCTTAAAACATTATTAGTTGATTTAATGTGGAAATGATTGGTTCCTTGTTTTATTTTTATCCCTTTTATCCTGTGTAATGTTTTTATAGTCTTTACTTTGCATGCATGGTTTGGTCCTCACGTTTTTTTAGAATTATCCAGGTTACTTTTTCATGTGGTGTAATCTCTTTTGTGATTCATATTGTTATTGCACTGATATTCACTTTGGGTTTAGGATATTTATGGACTAGGATAATTCATGAATTTCATGTAAAAATATCCCAAATAGATAGATAAATATTTGATATTTTATTTTAACACATCAACATTGGACTATAGTTCTCGGTTCTCAACTGATGGTTCAATGGTTAATGGATGATCAAAAGTATTCTATTGGAAAGGTGATGGTTTAAAGTCTTATTATTGGTGGATGGGATGTTTCCATGTTTTTTAGAATGGTGACAGGTTTTTATATTTCAACTAGAAAGTTTTATGACTAGAAAATGAGGGTATTTCTTGTTTTTTTACCTATGAATCCCTTCTAGGCTTTCCCCTCTCTCCATTGGTGATTTTGTGAAATTTTTCTTTATTAGAATGGAAATACACAACATTCCATACCATTTACCTCAACACAATGAGTAGTGTAATGATTGGGTGATGAACATAATCCACATACCCATGGGGGAAATGTTTACTCACTCACCTTCTTTACAACCCTCTATCTCACCAAGCTGGTCAATTATTCAATTTTAGTATCAAGGAAAGGTCATGAGTTAGATGTTCATACATAATAAATACCTCTCGTACCAGAGCCTCTTGTTCTGAATTATTGTGAATTATAATCTATCTTTTGAATAATATTTCTAGCTTTTGGTGGTGATTTATCAATAAAAGCTTCCCTAGAGGATGCATCTAAAATGTTCCTATCATTACCTTGTATATTTTGCTAGAATATGACTCAAAAGATGAAATATTGCACTATTTTATGTTGGAATCCTACACAAAGCTTCCTAAAATGTTCCCAATAGTAGTAAAAAACTATCTATAGTATATTTTAAAATGGAAAATATATCCTTTCTAATTATTGTGGAAATGGAGGTTGGTACGAACATCTGTACGAAGCTTTGTTGGAGATTATCCCAGTCATTGATCTATCTATACTATTGGATATACAACCACTCATAGATTCTCTCTCAAATGAAAAAGGAAAATTTCAACCACTTGAACTTCTCCTCAGCTACTCCACTTGGATTGAAAATAGAACAAATGAATAATAGTTCTTTAATTTTTCGATTGGGTTATTCACATGCAAGGCCATGATATTTAAGAAGCACATGAATCATGTTGACACATAATTCAAAGTCATTTTGTTCTGTAGGCATGGTTAACTGATTTTTTGTTTGAGAATTTGTGGGAAAAAAGGTCTGGACGGTCTATTATAGAATGATTTCAAAAATTTGTGGTTTGAAATAACCATTTTATTTTTCACTTTAGTATTATAAATTGATTTATTTGAAAAAAATTGAAGATTAATACTCTTAAGACTAGTTATTCAATTTCATTTTATCTCAGGGACAAAATAAAATAGTTCATCATTAGCGGTCCTAGTCATGCAAATTTTAGGGTCATATTAACACTTACAACCCTGAGTAGCTCTTGTTTTGATTCACACCTATCATGGGGTGTGGAAAATGAAATTTATTTCCCCTAGGTGTGTAGTATTAATGGTACCAAAAGTGATCTCCATGGAGAATTGTTTTAATATAATTGTCATGTATGTGAATGTAAATAATAGAAAAAGAATGAAAAGATGAGAAATAAAGGGAACATGAAGATTTTTAAATTTATATTTTAAGAATATGATTGGATTCATGTTAGGTTTTCCCCTTTTTTAAAATTTTCAATGTTTTTTTATAAAAATGGGTCTTCTTATTTTGATTAAAATAATTATGTGAATGGAGTAACAATTATTTCTCTTATTATCCTTTGATTTTGATATATCAAAGTGTGGATATCCCAAATGGAATTCATTAAATAATATAGGAAATAAAAAATATGGTACTGAAATTCCACAAATATACAAATCAGCCCATCATTGTTTCCTCACATATTTAGTAATCACTAAATCACCCATCTACTTAATTTTTTTAGATCAACAAATTAGCACAATACAAAATCATGAAAAGGGAGAATAAATTCTAAAATAAAATAAAATTAATATTTAAGGATTAAATATAACCCAATCTCATTTAATTTAATTTCAAAATTTTATTAAATTAAAAATAATTTAATTAAAAATAATAAATTTTTTTATTAGATTACAGTAAAAAAATAAAACATCACAAAAGGGGTCCCCTTCCCCTAAACAAACAAAATGGGATTCTACCCCTCCATGCAAGGAGGTTCATCGAAGGAAATGAAGAATGAGACATGGCGGATATAGAATGGAAATATAATAAATCACATGATCGTAAGGAACAAAAAATAAAGTAGCAGTTTGATCCTTCATCTCCCTATGGTTGTGTTGAATCTCAATTTTGAGGCAGTGGTTGCATCCCTTTTTGTGATGAATTTCAAATGGTACACCCTCTATGGAAGTGTTTCCTCATTATCTTCATGTGTGTAAACAAACTCCCCTCTCCTGTTGAGGATACATATTCTTATATATGGTGTGATAGAAGTGCCTCTTCCTATACTATTTCTTCTTATCACCATGCATCTCAGGTGATTTAAATCTAAAAATAAGAAATAGATAATCTCTATAATAACTGATGCATTTGTATACTGAAAGGCAAACACCTGAATAAATCAGGTGTTCAAAATTATTTCAATTTGGGGATGGTGACATCTGCATGGATAGCATGGGTAGTAGAAGTGGGATGCATATTTGCAAGGTGTAATGTAATAAACATGGAAGGGCCTTCATTCATATGGTAGTGGAATAGTAGAAGATAATAAGTTGTAAGGTGGATCCTCTTTTATCCCATAAACCATCAAAATGTCTAGAGGGAGATTCGAAACATCTTCAGGGTGATATTATGTTGGTCCTTAGGAGATTAGAGGTGATCCCGAGCTTTTCCAGTTGTGATGGAGCTCATGATCACGCTCGAGGTGATTAGCCATGGTGGTCCCAGTTTTCAAAGTGCAAGACAAAAACACCAGGAAGTAATTCTGTGATAGAGGATGGTGCATGACAATAGTGGATCAAGCATGAGAGTGGCTGTGTTTTTGGTGCTTCTTTTTCTCCTCCAAACTTTATAGTGTCTAGAGGAGTCTCAAATGGGAATTCATGGTGATATTAATAAGGTGAATATGTGGTTTCATGGTGATTCAGGGTCTTGTCGGCTGTAGATTTCTCAAATTCACAGTTCCTAATGGGGTTCATCATGCTATGAGGTGATAGGAGTGGTAGTAGTAGCTAAAAACAAAGTAGTCATTGATGGATCATGGTAGATCATAAATCTCACATCAGAATACCCATTGGCAGGTGAATGTTTATAAACAATCCTTTAGATCCATCTACAAATTTAACTCTGACAAGAGCTGGAGGCCTCCTACCACGACTGCTAGACTACTCCGTCAACAAGGAAGCTCTCCTCCCACTACTGCATAGAGTCACCTCGGGTGCCCGATGATGCATCTTGTGGTATCTATGATTTCTCATATAATTCATCCTCATGGGCCCTGTGCATGGGTCTAACCCCACATGCACTCCTATCATAGCAGACTAGCTCTCCTGTGGCCTACATTGATGGGTGTCCCCCTTGTGGGGTGTAACACCCCGAACCCAGTTACCCAAAGTCAGTTCATTATTACATAACATTGGCCTGATCACAAAGATCATGTCTCGAAAGATTTATTAGTTTAGTAGCCTTGGAAACACTAGATACATTCATAAGTCTTACATTACATCATAAAGTGAAAAACTACAACAACATAGTCTCTATAGTCCACACATGTATCCCCTAAGACTATCCCAGTAGGTCAGTCATAAAATACTTCTTCCCATCATGGGAAAAATAAAACATAGAAAGGGGTGAGATTAGAAGCTCTGTAAGGATAATAATATAGTGGAAACTTTCATAAATAATCTTAACCATTTAAGGCAATGTATAAATAAAAAAAGCCTTTTAAACTTGAAATTCAGCATAATATGGCAGAAAAAAAATGAAATAATGGCATTTACTTATTCCCATGGATATTCTACAAGTCGAATAATCACATACAATATCAATAACCACTTTCATAATGATGGAATGAATAATTCCAGACTATCATAACCACATAGTCAAGGCCTTGTGCCAAGACTACAAATAAGATTTTGTCAAGGCCCTGTGCCAAGACACTAGTTTGTCTCATGAGACCTACTGATGCATCGAGGAGCTATAGCAGGCTGCACCCGTCACGTACAAAGTCCAATGAATTCCTCATATGAACAGGTTTAAATATAACATAAACATTCGTATTAAAACTAGCATATGAAATCACAATACTTTCTCCATAAACCATGAATGATATATAATTAACACCTCTATAGTCAAACATATCACCAAACCGTCAATACAATACGGTTGTTTTTTATCATAATAAATCATCTTCAAAAAAGCATAAATTCAATCAATGGATTTTGACATAGGTGAAATAAAAACTATTTGGGATAAATATCTCTTTTTTTATATCATTGACAAGTCACACATTTATAAAGAAAGTAATTTAAAAGAGATTTTTGAATCAAAGTTTCCCATACCACTTTGAAATATTTGAAAGGAAATATCATTTGAAAACATTCATGTCCATATAAATAAATCCTTCTAATATTTTTGAAAACATGGACATGAATTAAAAATATTTAGAAGGATAAATCTTTAAAACATTTAAAATTATGACCTTGATAATGTGTACCTTTCTCAAATTATTAAAATAATCATTTTGAAATCATTTAAAAGTCATATAATTATAAAATAAAACGTTTACTTTCAAAATATTATTAAAATCTTGTACGGGAATATTTGATGATTTTATAATGGTGGAAAATAGCCGCACCCACCATATAAGTTAAAAAAAATACATTCGTACCTTAATTCTGCCGAAAACGTTAAAAATGACCTTTTTTTGGAAAACAACAGAAAGATTCCTTTATAAACTTCTTATAAAAAGTAAAACAGGGGTATAAATGACTTCAACCCATATTATATAAAATAATAATAATGTTTTGATCTATATTTTTCAAAAACGTGGATGTGGATGATAAAGAGGTCCCAATAGATAATTACATATAAACAACCTCAGATAATGAAGAGATTGTGAAATAAACCCTTACCTTGTACTTTTCCTTGGTCAAGGGTAGGTTAAAATATTGTATAATATTTAAGTAATTGTTATTAAATTATACAACAATAAAATAAATAAATAATATATCATATACTATCTTTCAATATTGCTTTGTTAATAATATTTTAGTATTATCGTCATTTTTGGTGTTCACTTACTCGTTTTCTTTTATATGTTTTGTTACATAAGCCTTGTTTGATATCCATAGGATTTATCTTATTAATATCCAGAATGATATCAGGTCCATAAACATTATTTTTAATCATCAATGGAAAATTAGTCTTGAATGGATACGGTGGGGAATGAATCTCATCACGTTCGTGGAGACGGTAGTGCGTACATACGCACGATCGACAATATCATTCCGTTGATAATAAAATAATATATAATTGGATGTTGTATCATATATACAGAATAATTATCATGTTATATTTATTATTTAAATGAATTACACATCATTATTATAACGATCCAAATAATAATGTATTGAATAAAAATTACACCACGATGTGGAGACAGTAAGCTGTAAGTGCGCACGTATGGTGACATGTCATTCAAAGGATGGATAGAATACTGAATAAGGTTGTACCATATTTATAAAAAAATCACAGTATATAGAAGATATTGGAGTTATTATTTTAGAATGGAAATATCAAAGAAAGAAGAAGTGGAAGAAGAAAGGAACTTGAAAGAAGGCTTTGAAATCATTACCTTTTCTTTGGGTTCTTCCTTTTTATTTGATCCAAAGGGATCCTTAGGATGACTTTATGATCAAACTAAGGCCTCTATATTGATGTGACGGAAGTTGATAGGATATTTGGGTAGGGGTTGGACGAGCCAAATGGCTTTGATGGTATGAAATTAAGAGAAGGGGGAGTTCCCTTCTATAAGAGGGGTGAGGTGCACCTAAGGAAAAGATAGAAATATTATTTTATAATAAATTCATATTTGGTTTCTACTGGATCAAAATTGATTTATTTAGAGAATAAGGTGGGTATGGGTCGAAATACACTCATCCAATAGGTTGTAGAATGGTTTGGGTCACTTTATTAACCTTATCTTTTAGTTTTAACTCTTAGTTAATTTGTTTGACATTTACCATGTCTCTTAGTTTGTTTTATATTATATGGTTAATAAACTTACTATAAACTTCTAATAGACCCCCAAGTGGTCAATTAATGATACCCCTATCATGATATATATAATTTGTCCGATCCTTATATTTTTAGTAATATAATATCAATTAATAATATAATATTTGTTTTAAAAACTGTTTTATGTTAATTTTGACACTATTGGGTATTTTGTTTTTGATAAATTCATAACATCATTATTAGTTCCAAAACAATTCATATAACCAATACTAATATGTCATATTAACCTATAAAATTATTTTAATTCATAAAATGTCTCAAATTACATTTATTTGGGTATTTATAATATCAATTATCTTAATCATTCATTAATACGGAAATTACTACATCATCATTGTGTCATAAATTAATTAATTTATTTAATGTCTAAAAATTTTAAATAAAATAAAATAATGTATTAAATCGCTTTATCTTTCTAATGAATATTTATAATCGAATTTATCTTTTTTATAACCCTATATTAAAAATATTATAGTTATTAAACATTCATTTTAACTCTTTTAACTCTTCTTTGAATTAAATAATAATAAATGTCCTAATCTAATCAATGTGGACATAAATGATAATATTTTTTCTCCTAAGGTTGTTTTTGGTCAAGATACACTTGTCCAATAGAATTATAACATGTTATAGGGTAATCTAAATATCATTGTTACCCTTAATTACCCTATTTACTATTAATCATCGTAAATAAAAGAAAAAAGTTACTATTCACAAAAAATTATTTATATCTTATTGTACCACATTTTACTCCTTGATATCAACATTATCTCTCATATTTTCGAAATTCCACTCACATAAGTGGTAAAATTAAGTTTTATGTGAATTTGCAAATTCTTCTAGGTGATGGGTAAAAGACGGTGAAAAGTTTAATACAATTTATATATATATATAAAATTTTTATAAACTAACTCTAATGAATTAAATTGATCTTATATTGGCATTATGTATCTATCTTTACGTAAAATAAATTTAAATAAAATAAATAATTATTTAAATAAAAATTTGGTTTTAAACAATAACTTAGAGTTTTTCACTATTCATCAAAAATTGAATGTTTTCAGAAAAATACCAAATATTCACCCGATGATAATTTAGATATTTTGAATCCAAAAATGAATTCTATTTTAAAAAACTCAAAACATATAATTTGAATTTATTAATTTAAAATTAATTCCCATTGTCAAAATAAAAAGGCGTATTTTTAAGAAACAATATATATCAAAAGATTGACACTTGTTTATGTCCCATGTCAAAGTGAAATTACATAAAATGACCAGCATTAGATTAAATGGTAAAATATAATCTATTTATACTTTCAAAACATTAAAATTTATAATTTAACATTATAAATTTATTTTGATTAAAAAAATTTTTTTCTATTAAAATATAGTATTATTCACTATATACCCAAATATATAAGTTATCAGAAAAACACCAAATATTTATTGAAACTAAATTCTTATGTCCTGATTCTGAAGAAGAAGTTTATTTTGTCAAATCTAATATTTAAAAGTTTCAAATATTGGATTTAAAAATGGTTCACCATTAAAAGGCGGTAAAACTGCAAATTTTTTTTAAAATATTTCTTTTATCTGAAAAAAATGAATTAGTTCATAAATATTGTCTAAGAATCTAATAATATGGATTCTAAAATTATAAGGATTATATATAGTTCAAAATTCAATTAATACTATTCATAACCGCTTTTGAACGACTAGTTTGGTAAGTTGTGGTGCGCTTGAACTCGGTGTTGTGTGTAGTGTATGTTATTGAATCACTTTGAAGAAATAATGTACTATGAAATCATGGGGTCTTACATTCTTCCCTCCTTCTATAAATTGCGTCCTCCCAATTTGAAATTTTTCTTTGAAAATAAAATGTTGAAAATAGAAAATTCCTTTGGGGGAAAACCCATATCGGAAATTGGGTTAATATAATTTTGTTTTAATAAGAGGAAAAATGGAATGAAAAAGTCACCACCAAATTATGATCATGAATAAGAGAACATTGGTGGAAATTAGAGACATATAAATGTAGGGAAAACGTAAATATTTATAGGGAGTGATTGAGGTCATCAATCATAAACAATTGTAGAATTGTGGGCCTCAAAGACTCCAATCTATGATGATTCAAAATTCCATCGGTTCAACAAAACATAAGGTATCAGGATGACAAATTTTTTGTTTTAATATGCCTTACCTAATGTTTTTGAATTTATTTCTTCATACAAAAAGAGAAGAAAAAAAAATGTATACTTGTCAAGTATAGTTGCATACTTTAAATAATTTCGACCACAAACTCATCTTTCACTTTAAAAGATAATATAAATTAAAAAATATTCTATTTATCATGTTCGTATAGGGTTACAAAAAATGAATTTATAATTCATCAACCATACCCTTTAAAAAACTACATTATTCAATCTAGGAAATCACGTGGGTTAGTGGTAGGTGATACACCGTTGTTACCCTTCAGTTGTATGTTCAAGTCTCGCGGCCTTGCTGGATGCGATGGGTTGTCGTCCGACCTCCGGGTTGTCCTTTTTATACAAATCCAAAAATAATCTCAAAATAGACTTATCCATAATACTTTTGTCCAAAATCATAGTAAAAATTTTATAGGGAAGATAAACACAATGAAGATCCTTTTTTTCCACGGAATAACAACTTAACACCTTCATCATGTATTCTTTTAAAACACTACAACATTCTGAATTACCATAAAACCTTATTGATTACATTCATGCTCCCTTATTCATTATAGAATACTGGATATACTCCTATCCAGAAATGTTGTAAACTCAAACAACGATGGAATATAAAAATCATTAATCAGTTTTAAGGTAGTTAAGAATGTCTAATATAATTTATCCAAATCAATCATGTATTATTCCAAAATCACTACCTCAGTATTAGAACCATATTAGGGTTTATCTTTCTCTCAAAAATATATTTTCCAAAAATTTAACTGGCTATTAATTCACTTTTCTTGGTTCCACACAATCTCATGTCCTTAATGAAATAGTACTTCAGTACAATCCTTAGATACTCCATAATTTTTTTAATCAGTAGATCATTGATTCAAAAATCAAATGACATAATTCTTTAATAATAACATACGAACTCTAATCATTCCTCCTGATCTGTGGTAGTATAATAACTTTATTATTATCCAATAGCATCATTTGGGGTATACTCTAATGATTTGAACATTGGTTCGCGTAGTGTCCCAATTCCTTGAAGATGAAGAATTGTACATTAGAAAATGTTTTCTTACCCTTGCAGTCACTTAATTGGTGTCCTTTTTCTCCACACTTATAACAAACTCCCATTCCCTTCAGACAAGTTTCAGGGTGTTTCTTCCCACAGTTATCACATATGGGAAAATTATTCTTTTCCCTCTTTTATTTATCCATCATTATTTCTTCTATCCTTTTCTTCTCTTGCTTCCCTTCAAATCCATAGGATTCATATAATTCTTTACTTATATTATTAACACATGATAATAGTTCTTCGTATGTTGAGAAAACATGAGAGACTATTTCCCTTGTAAATGTTGTCTTAATACCGTGGAAGATATGATCTATCTTACTCTTTGGATCATATGTATTGCTGGAGTTCACAGTCCTTCTACTGGGCACCATTTCTATACATTGGCATACACTAGATTAGTTTATGAATAAAATACATAATTATAAACTTTTAAAACACTTAACATTAATTTAATAGTTTATGGATGTAATCCATAATCATAAAAATGTTTTATTTGAGGAATTATATACTCATAAACCCTTTATAATGGTTTGTGAAGAAAATGATAATTATCTTAAGCATATCCCCCAGGAGTGTCGTAACTAAGAGTGAAACAAGGCCCGTTGTTGTGCACCAGTTCCTGTTTGAGTCTAGTTCAATGTGGTGTTTTCATGTATTACCCCTAGGTACATCTGTGCCAAAGCCGCCTCTACCTGTTCGTATCCATACATGGATGTATTGCTCGGAAAACTCACAAAATCAATACAATAAATAAATTATAGGAATTTCTTCTATACTAATCCTCAAAGTCTATCATAGGGGTATGTGATCTAATCGAGGAATATCTAAATATAGCTTCCAAGGTTTGTACTAAACTTCCTCTGATACAAACAGTAACACCCTGACCCCAGTTACACAGAGTCGGTGCATTATTACATAACCTTGGAATGATCACAAAAGATCATGTCTTGAAGGACCAATTAGTTTATTAACCATGGAAACACTAGATACATTTATAAGTCTTACATTACATCATAATGTGAAAAAATGCAAGAACATAGTCTCCATAGTCCACACTCATATCCCCTCAGACTATCCCTGTAAGTTTGACATAAAATACTTCTTCGCATCCTGGGAAAAATAAAACATAAAAAGGGGTGAGCTCAAAAGCTCAGTAAGGATAAAAATATAGTGGAAACTTTCATAAATAATCTTAAACAGTTAAGTCAATGTATAACTAAAACAAAATCCATTTAAACATGAACTTCAACATAATATGGAACAAATAAAATGAAATAATTCTATTTAATTATTCACATAGATATTCTACTAGTTGAATAATCACATTTAATATCAAGTACCACTTTTATAATGATAGAATGCATAATGTAAGATTATCATAACCATATATTCAAGGCCTTTTGTGAAGACAACAAATAAGATTTTGTTAAGGCCTTGTTCCAAGACACTACTTTGTCTCATGAGATCTACCGATGCATCGAGGAGCTATAGCGGCCTCCACCCATAACTTACTAAGTCCAATGCATTTTTCATATTAATAGGTTTAAACATAACATAAATCATACGAAATGTAAATAATTTCTCAATAAACCATGAATTCTATAAAATTAACACATATACAGTCAAACATATCACAAAACCATCAATACAATATGGGTGTTTTGTATCATAATAAATCATCTTAAAATAATCTTAAAATCCATCAATGTATGTTGACATAGATGAAATCATAACTATTTGATGGAAATATATCTTTTTTTGATATCTTTGAAAAGTCACACATTTATAAAGGAAGTAATTTAAAAGAGATTTTTGAATCAAAGTGTCCCATACCACTTTGAAACTTTTTAAAGGAAATATCATTTCAAAACATTCATGTCAATATAAATAAATCCTTATAATTATTTTGAAAACATGGACATTAATTGAAAAGATAAGATAAATCTTTAAAACATTTAAAATTCTGATCTTGATAGAGTACCTTTCACAAATTCTGAAAATATTCATTTTGAAAACTTTTATAAGTCACATAATTATAAAATAAAACATTTAATTTCAATATATTCTTATAAGCTTGTAAGGGAATCTTCGATGATTTTATAACGGTGGAAAATAGCCAAACCCACCGTATATGTTAAAAAGACATTCGTACCTTAATTTTGTTGAAAAGGTTAAAGAGGATCTTGTTTGGAAAATGACAGAAAGATTCCTTTATAAAATTATTATAAAAATTCAAATAAAGGTATAAAAGACTTTAACCCTTATTCTATAAAATAGTAATAATGTTTTGAAATATATTTTTATAAAACATGGGTGTGGATGATAAAGAGGTCCCAATAGATAATTACATATAAACAACATCAGATAATAAAGAGACTGTGAAAAAAAACATTACCTTGTACATTTCCTTGGTAGAGGGTAGGTTAGACTCTTGTATAATATTTAAATAATTGTTATTAAATTATACAAGAATAATATACATAAATATGATATCATATATGATCTTTCAATATTTCTTTGTTAATAATATTTTAGTATTATCGTCGTTTCAGGTGTTCACTTACTCGTTTTCTTTTATATGTATTGTTACATAAGCTGTGTTTGTTATCCATAGGTTGTATCTTATTCATATCCAGAATTATATGAAGTCCTTAAACATTATTTTCAATCATCAAATGAAAATTAGTCTTGAATGCATACGATGGGGAATGAATCTCATCGCGTTCGTGGAGACGGTAGTTCGTACGTATGCATGAGCAACAATACCATTCCTTTGATTTTAAAATAATATAGAATTGTATGGTGTATCATATATAAATAATAATTATCATATTCTATTTATTATTTACATGAATTACATATCATTATTATACCGATCCAAATAATAATGTATTGAATAACAATTACACCACGACTTGGAGACGGTAAGCTGTATGTACGCACGTATGGTGACATGTCATTCAAAGGATGGATAGAATACTGAATATGGTTGTACCATATTTATAAAAACTTCATTGTATATAGAAGATACTGGATTTATTATTTAATAATGGAAATATAAAATAAATAATAAGTGGAAGAAGAATGGAACTTGAAAGAGGGTGGTGAAATCATTACCTCTTCTTCGGGTTCTTCCTTTTGATTTGATCAAAATGGCTCCATAGGATGGATTTCTGATCAAAATAAGGCCTCTAATATAATGTTAGGGAAGTTTGGAAAATATTTGGTCAGGGTTTGGCCGATCCAAATGGCTTTGAAGTTGTGAAATTGAGAAAAGGTGGAGTGCCCTTTTATAAAATGGATGAGGGGCACCTTAGGAAAAGCTAGAAATAATATTTTATAATAAATTAATATACGGTTTCTAATGTCTACAAATTTATTTATTTAGAGGATAAGGTTGGTATGGGTTGAAATACATTAAACCAATAGGTTGTATACAGGTTTGGGTCACTTTACTAACCTTATCATTTAGTTTTAACTCTTACTTTATTTGTTTGACATTTACCATGTCTCTTTCTATTTTTATATTATATGGTTTATACACTTACTATAAACTTTAAATAGACCCCCAAGTGGTCCAATAATGATACAAGTATCATGATATAAGTACTTTTACAGATCCATATATTTTTAGGAATATAATATGAATTAATAATATAATATTTGTTTTAAAAACTCTTTTATGTCAATTTTGAAACTCTTGCGTATTTTGTTTTTGATAAATTCGTAACAGGATTATTACTTAAAAGACAATTCATATAACCAATCATAATATGTCATATTAACATATAAAATTATTGGATTTCATAAAAAGTCTCAAATTACATTTATTTGGGTATTTGTAATATGAATTATCTTAATCTTTCATTAATACGGTAATTATTGCATCATCATAATGTCATACATAAATTAAATAATATAATATCTAAAAATTATAAATAAAATACCATTATGTATCAAATAGTTTTATATTTCTAATTAATATTTATAATCTAATTTATTTTATGTATTACTATATATTAAAAATGTTTTTGTTATTAATCATTTCTTTTTACTCTTTGAACTCTTCTTTGAATTAAATAATAATATATGTCCAAATCTAATCCAAGTGGACCTAAATGATAATATTTTACTCCTATGGTTGTTTTTGGTCGAGATACACCTGTCCAATAGAATTAGGATATGTGTTAGTGTAATATTAATATCATTTTTACCCTTAATTACCCTATTTACTTTTTACCGTGGTAAATAAAAGTAAAAAAGTTATTATTCAACAAAAATTATTTTTATCTTATTGAACCAAATTTTACTCCTTGATATCAAACTTTTCTATCGTATTTTTGAAATTCCACTCACAAAAGCAGTAAAATTATGTTTTATGGGAATTTGAAAATTCTCCAAGGAGATGGGTAAAAGAGGGTGAAAAGTTCAGTAAAATTTTTATATATCTAAAATTATTATAAACTCACTCAAATGAATTAAATTGAACATATATAGGAATTATTTATCTATTTTGACCTAAAATAAATTTAAATAAAATAAATAATTATTTAAATAAAAATTCTGTTTTAAACTATAACTCACTGTTTTTTACTATTCATCAAAAATTGTAAGTTTTTAGAAAAATAACAAAAAATTACCCTAAGATAATTTTGATATTCCTAATCCAAAAATGAAGTCAATTTTACCAAATTCACAACATAGATGTTGAATATATTAATTTAAAATTAATTCCCGTTGTTAAAACCAAAAGGCGTATTTTTTAAAAATAATATCTATCAAAAGATTGACATTTGTTTATGTCAAATCTCAATGTAAAATTACTTTAAATGACCATAATTGGATTAAATTCCAAAAATATAATATATTTATACTTTCAAACCATTAAAATGTATAATTTAACACTATAAATGTTTTTTGATCAATAAAGTTGTTTTCTGTTAAAATATAGTATTTTTCACTATTCACCCAAATATGAAAGTTATCAGAAAACATCAAAAATTTATTGAAACTAAATTCTTATGTCTTAATTATAAATAATATGTTCATTTTGTTAAATGTAATATATAAAAGTTTCAAAAATTGGATTTAAAAATGTTTCACAATTAAAAGGTGGTAAAAGTGCATTTTTTGAAAAATACCTCATTTATATGAAAAAAATGAATTAGTTCTTACATTATGTCTAAGAAACTCATAATATTGATTCTAAAATTATAAGTATTATATTTAGTTCAAAATTTAGTTAATACTATTCATAACCGCTTTTGAACGACTAGTTTTGTATGTTGTGGTGCGCTTGAACTCGGTGTTGCGTGTAGTGCAAGTTATTGAATAACTTTATAGAAATAATGTACTTTGAAATCTTGGGGTATTACATTCTTCTGTCCTTCAATAAATTATGTCCTCTCAATTTGAAATTGTTCTTTGAAAATAAAAGGTTGAAATTTGAAAATACATCTGTGGGAAAATCCACGTCGGAAATTGGGTTAATAAAATTTAGTTTTAATAAGGGGAATAAGGGAATGAAAAAGTCACCACCAAATTATGATAACAAATTAGGAGAACATTGGTGGTAATTAAAGACATATAATTGGATGAAAAACGTAAATATTTATAGGGAGTAATTGAGGTCATCAATCACAAACAATTTTAGAATTGTGGGCCTCAAAGCCCCCATTCGATGATGATTTAAAATACTATCGGTTCAAAAAAACATAAGGTATTAGGATAACAAATTTTTGGTTTTAAGATGCCTTACCTAATGTTAACGAATTTATTTCTTCATATAATAGGAGAATAATAAAAATATTTACATCTCAATTAGAGTTCCATCCTTTAACTAATTTCTACAACAAACTCATCTTTCACTTTAAAAGATAATAGAAGTTAAAAATATTCTATTTATCTTCTTTGTATAGGGTTCCAAAATAATGAATTTATAATTTATCAACCAAACCCTTTGGAAAAACTACATTATTCAATCCAGGACATCATGTGGGTCAGTGGTAGGTGATACACCCTTGTTTCCATTCGGTTGTGGGTTCATGTCTCGAGGCCTTGCCGGACGCGACGGGTTGCCGCCCGACCTCCGGGTTGTCGTTTTTATGGAAATCCAAAAAATAATCTCAAACTAGACTTATCCAAAATAATTTTTTCCAAACTCACAGTCCAAAATTTATAGGGAAGAAAAACACAATGAAGATCCTTTTTTTCACGGAATAACATCTGAACACCTTCATCATGTATTCTTTTTGAACACTACAACATCTGAAATTACCATAAAACCTTGTTGATTACATTCAAGCTCCCTTATTCATTATATAATACTGGATATACTCTTCTATATAGAAATGTTGTAAACACAAAAAATTATGGAATATACAAATCATTAATCAGTTTCAAGGTAGTCAAGAATATCTAATATAATTTATGCAAATAAATCTTGTATTATTCCAAAATCACGACCTCAGTATCAGAAACATATTTGGATTTATCTCTCTCTCAAAAATATATTTTCCATAAATTTAACCTGCTATTGAGTCACTTTTCTTGGTTCCACACAATCTCAAGTCCTTAATGAAATAGTACTACAGTACAATCTTTATATAATCCATATTTATTATAACCAGTACATTATTGATACAACACTAAAATGACATAACTGTTTAATAACAATATAAGAACTCTAATCATTCCTCCTCATCTGTGGTAGTATCATAACTTGATTATTATCTAATAACATCATTTGTGTAATACTATGAAGATTTGTACATTGGTTCGCATAGTATCCCAATTCCTTACAGATGATGAATAGTACATTTGAAACCTTAATCATACCCTTGCAGTCACGTACTTGGTGTCCTTTTTCTCCATACTTGTAACAAACTCCCATTACCTTCAGGCAAGTTCTAGGGTGCTTCTTCCCATAGTTATCACATATGGGAAATTCTTCTTTTCCCTCTTCCCTTTATCCATCATTCTCTCTTCCATCCTTTTCTTCTCATGCTTCCCTTCAAAGACATATGACTCAAATAATTTTTTACTTATGTTATTAACACATGATACTATTTCTTCATCTATTGAGAAAACATGAGAGACTATTTCCCTACTAAATTTTGTCTTAATACCGTGGAAGATATGATCATTCTTACACTTTCGATCATATGTATTACTGGAGTTCACATTCCTTCTACTAGGAACCATTTCTAAACAATGGCCTACAATATATTAGTTTATGAATTGAAATACATAATTCCAAACTTGTAAAACACTTAACATAAATTGAATTGTTTATGGATATAATCCATAATAATAAAAAAAAAATATTTGAGAAATTATATACTCATAAACCCTTCATAATGGTTTGTAAAAAATGAGAATTATCCTAAGCATATCCCCTAGGAGTGTCGTAACGAAGAGTGCAGCAAGGCCTTTTGTCCTGCACCAGTTCCCGTTCAAGTCTAGCTCAAAGCGGTGTTTTCAGGTTCTACCCCTAGGTACATATCTTCCAGAGCAGTCTCTACCTGCTTGTATCCAGACATGGATGTATTTCTCGGACAACTCACAAAATCACTACAATAACAAAATTATAGGATGTTGTTCTATACTAATCCTCAAAGTCTATCTTAGGGCTATGTTCTCTAATCAGGGTTTATCTAAATCCAGCTTCAAGGTTTGTACTAAACTTCCTCTGATACAAACTGTATCACCACGACCCCAGTTACCCAGAGTCGGTGCTTTATTACATAACATTGGCTTGATCACAAAATATCAAGTCTCGAAAGACCGATTAGTTTAGTATCATTGGAAACACTAGATACATTAATAAGTCTTACATTACATCATAAAGTGAAAAACTACAACAACATAGTCTCCAGAGTCCTCACTCATATCCCCTCAGACTATCAGTATAGGTCAGTTATAAAATACTTCTTCGCATCCTGGGAAAAATAAAAAATAGAAAGGGGTGAGCTCAGAAGCTCAGTAAGGATAACAATATAGTGGAAACTTTCATAAATAAGTGTTAACATTTAAGGCAATGTATAACTAAAACAAAATCCTATTAAAATTGAACTTAAGAATAATATGGAAGAAATAAAATGAAATAATACCATTTAATTATTCACATGGACATTCTACTAGTCAAATAATCACATGCAATATCAATAACCACTTTCATAATGATGGAATTCATAATTCCATACTATCATAACCACATAGTCAAGGACTTGTTCCAAGAATACAAATAAGATTTTGTCAAGGCCTTGTGCCCAGGAACTTGTTTGTCCCATGAGACCTACTGATGCATCGAGAAGCTATAGCGGGCTCCACCCGTCACTTACTAAGCCCAATTAATTCCTCATATGAATAGGTTTATACATAACATAAACATTCGTATTACAGCAATCATTGTAAATGTCAATACTTTCTCTATAAACCATGAGAGGTATAAAATTAACACATCCATAGTCAAACATATCACAAAACTGTCAATAAAATATGGATGTCTTGAATCATAATAAATCATCTTCATATAATCTTAAAATCCATAAAAGGATGTTGATATAGATTAAATCAAAATTATTGGAGAGAAATATCTCTTTTCTTGATATCATTGAAAAGTTACACATTTATAAATGAAGTAATTTAAAAGAGATATTTGAATCAAAGTGTCCCATAGTACATTGAAAATTTTGAAAAAAAAATTCATTTCAAAACATTCATGTCCATATAAATAAATCCTTACAATAATTTTGAAAACATGGACATTAATTAAAAAGATTTAGAAAGATAAATCTTTAAAACATTTAAACTTTTGATCTTGATAAAGAGTACCTTCCACAAATTCATAAAATATTCATTTTGAAATCATTTAAAAGTCACAAAATTATAAAATAATACATTTAATTTGAAAATATTCTTATAAACTTGTAAGGGAAGATTTGATGATATTATAATGGCGGAAAATAGCCGCACCCTCCATATAAGTTAAAAAAAGTAATTTTAAACTTAATTCTGTCGAAAAGGTTAAAAAGGACCTTTTTTGGAAAATGACAAAAATATTCCTTTATAAACATATTATAAAAATTAAAAAAAGGGTATAAATGACTTTAACACATAGTCTATAAAATAGTAAGAATATTTTGAAATATATATTTAAGAATCATTGATGTGGATGATAAAGAGGTCCCAGTAGATAATTACATATAAACAACCTCAGATAATGAAGAAATTGTGAAATAAACTTTTACCTTATACTTTTCCTTGGTCGAGGGTAGGTTAACCTCCTCTATAATAGTTAAATAATTTTTATTAAATTATAAAAAAATCATATACAAAAATATGATATCATATATGATCTTTCAATATTTCTTTGTTAATAATATTTTAATATTATCGTCATTTCGGGTGTCCACTTACACGTTTTCTTTTATATGTTTTGTTACATAAGAAGTGGTTGTTATCAATAAGTTGTATCTTATTCAAATCCAGAATTATATGAAGTCCTTAAACATTGTTTTTAATCATCAAATGAAAATTAGTCGTGAATGGATACGATGGGAAATGAATCTCATCGAGTTCATGGAGATAGTAGTCTGTACGTACGCACGAGGGACAATATCATTCCTTTGATATTAAAATAATATATAATTGAATGGTGTATCATATATAATGAATAATTATAATGTTATATTTATTATTTACATGAATTACACATCATTATTATACCCATCAAAATAATAATGTATTTAATAACAATTACACCACGACGTGGAGACGGTAAGTTGTACGTACGCATGTATGGTGACATGTCATTAAAAGGATGGATAGAATACTGAATATGGATGTACCATATTTATAATAACATCACATTATATAGAATATATTGTCGTTATTATTTTAGAATGGAAATATCAAATAAAGAAGAAGTGGAAGAAGAAAGGAACTTGAAAGAGGGTGGTGAAATCATTACTACTTCTTCAGCTTCTTCCTTTTGATTTGATCAAAATGGATCCATAGAATGGCTTTCTGATCAAAATAGGGCCTCTAGGTTGAATTTATGGGTGTTGGGAGGATATTTGGGAAGGGTTTGGCCAAGACAAATGGCTTAAAATGTGTGAAATTGAGAGAAGGGGGAGTGCCCTTTTATAAGAGGGGTGAGGGGCACCTTAGAAAAATCTAGAAATATTATTTTATAATAAATTCCTATTGGGTTTCTAATGGATCCAAATTGATTTATTTCGATTCTAAGGTGGGGATGGATCGAAATACACTAAACCAACAGGTTTTAGACAGGTTTCGGTCACTTTATTAACCTTATCTTTTAGTTTTAACTCCTAGTAAATTAGTTTGATATTTAACATTTCAATTTGTATTTTTATATTATATGGTTAATAAACATACTATAAACTACCAATAGTCCCCCAAGTGGTCCATTAATGATACACCTATAATGATATAAGTACTTTTTCAATCCATAGATTTTTAGGGTTGTAATATCAATTAATAATATAATATTTGTTTTAAAAACTCTTTTATGTCAATTTTGACACTATTGGGTATTTTGTTTTTGATAAATTCATAACAGCATTATTACTTCGAAAACAATTAATGTAACCAATAATAATATGTCATATTAACCAATAAAATTATTTGAATTCATAAAAATTCTCAAATTACATTTATTTGGGTATTTATAATGTCAATTATCTTAATCTTTCACTAATACGGTAATTACTGCATCCTTATTGTGACATAAATAAATTAAATTATTTAATGTCTAAAGAATATAAATAAACTACCATTATCTAGAGAAATATTTTTAGATTTCTAATGAATATTTATAATCTTACTTATCTTATGTATTACTCTATATTAAAAATGTTTTAGTTATTAAACTTTTATTTTAACTCTTTTAACTATTATTTGAATTAAATATTAATAAATGTCCTAATCTAATCCAAGTGTACCTAAATTATAATATTATACTCCCAAGGTTCTTTTTCGTCAAGATATAGTTGTCCAAAGGAATTAGGACATGAGTTAGGGTAATATTAATATCATTTTGACCCCTAATTACCCCATTTACTTTTAACCGCAGTAAATAAAAGTAAAAAGTTATTATTCATAAAAAATTATTTTTATCTTGTTGAACCACATTTTACTTCTTACTATCAACCGTGTTTCTCGAAATATCGAAATTCCACTCACAGAAGCGGTAAAATTATGTTTTTTGTCAATTTTCAAAATGTCCAAGGAGATGGGTAAAAGACGGTGAAAAGTTCAACAAAATTTTATATATCTAAAATTATTATAAAATCACTCCAATGAATTACATTGAAATTATATAGGCATTATGTATCTATTTTTACCTAAACTAAATTTAAATAATATAAATAATTATTTAAATAAAAATTCAGTTTTAAACTATAACTCTATGTTTTTCACTATTTATCAAAAATTGAATGCTTTCAGAAAAATACCAAAAATTCACCCAAAGCTAATTTCGATATTCAAAATCCAAAAATGAAATCCATTTTACCAAATTCAAAATATATTTGTTGAATTTATTAATTTAAAATTAATTCCCTTTGTCAAAACAAAAAGGGGTATTTTTAAGAAACAATATCATTCAAAAGTTTGACAATTGTTTATGTCCAATCTCAAAGTGAAATTACTTAAAATGTCCAGCAGTGGATTAAATGGTCAAAATATAATCTATTTATACTTTCAAACAATTAAAATTTATAATTTAACACTCTAAGTTTATTTTGATTAAAAAAGTTGTTTTAAGTTAAAATATAGTATTTTTTACTATTCACCCAAATATGAAAGTTATCAGAAAAAAACCAAATATTTATTGAAACTAAATTCTTATATCCTGATTCAAATGAAGATGTTTATTTTTCCAAATTTAATATATAAAAGTTTCAAATATTAGATTTAAAAATTGTTCACACTTAAAAGGCGGTAAAAGATCATTTTTGAAAAATATTTCTTTTATCTAAAAAAATGAATTAGTTGCTAAATTATGTCTAAGAAACTCATAATATGGATTCTAATATTATAAGGATTATATATATTTCAATATTTAGTTAATAATTTTCATAACATCTTTTGAACGGCTAGTTTGGTAAGTTGTGGTGCGCTTGAACTCAGTGTTGTGTGTAGTGCAAGTTATTAAATTACATTGAAGAGAAAACGTAATGTGAAATCTTGGGTTATTAGATGGGGTACCTAATTTATATGTGGTCCTTGGTTGTAGTATGGTCTAATATAGTCATTTTTCATTAATGTCCTTAGAAAAATTAAAAACATTTAAATCACATAGAACATATTTCAAAAGAATGTGAAAATAAATTCTTAATCTCAATATCCTGATCTATATAATCAATTAATCCATTTCAATTCTACAATTATGAATTCCAATTTATTATTAAAACATTGAAATTAATGTGAATTTATATTATAAATTGAATTATAACCATTGAAATGTGATTAAAAATATACACTTAAAATGAGTGTGTCCTATAACTGCCGACTTTTGAAGGATTCAAAACCTACCTTCCTTTTTTATGGGAGGAACAACCTGAATATCCTTTTAGATTTGAATAATAACCTAATGATATAGCTTTTATAAGGTAAAATAATAAACCAAAATGTATAGGACAAACATTTGGTAAAAATAGTTACATTAGAAAAATAATAGAAACATTTAAAACTACAGTTGGATCGTAGTTGGATCGGATTTTGAATTTTTTATTTGGCTGATATATGTATGTACTGAAATTTGGAATTTGGGGATTGTTTGTACGGGTACCGGGAACCCATAAACCGGCTTTGGAAAATGAAAAAAAATGATTTATAGTCATCTTCATTGATCACATCTTTGGTGGAAGATGAGGAAGATGAAGATATTCTGTGATCACAACAAAAATAACATAAGTTAGAGTTGTTTCTTGAACAATTCAGAGTAGAAAAATGAATCATTATTATCTATCTAATCATCTAATCACAGGTTGATCTATCCCCTTGATCAATCCTCTAACAGATTAATCAGGTTCCTTAATCCAAAGATCATTGGTGAGCATCAATAAGTCAAAAAATTCATGGAACATGTTAGTGTACAGTAATAAAATAATATTACCTATACCTAATTTTAAAAACCACACTGATAAAAATAAATCATTCGAGCTCCTTATTTCATCATGAAATATTAAAATAAAACAATCAAACTGTTCATCACAATAAGTGTATATAATTCATCTTCTTGATAAAATTAAAATAACAAGAACAATGATTTAGTTTTTAAAACAATAAAACTATAATAAAATAGAGTATCATAAAAAATTTTACATTTATGTCTTCATGTACCTTAAATAATTCTTATAATTAATTATTACACATCTTATAATTATACTTAAAAATAATAAAATAAAACATTTAAGAAAAAATTTATTTTAATAATGTAAATTAAAAATAAGGAATAAAAATTTTAGAAAGAACATTTGAACTAATCGTGGATTTAAATTCAAATCTAACACTGGAATACATCATCTACCATTGGTGTCTAAGAGTATAAATACAAAGTATCTACCATTGGTGTCCAATAGTATAAAATTAGATTATCTTCTATTGGAGTCCGGTGATAGAAAAACAAATTATCTACCATTGAAGAGATCTAATGGTTTATTGATCTATCGTTCTTCATGAAGCTGCAGAACCTTATATGATATCAAGAAGTTTCAAGCTTCAAAAACCACAGTGCAAGGATAGGATAATGTGAAAAGATGTTTTTTCAGCATTTGAAGCAAAGGGAATCATTAGTGATTAATTAAATGATCAACTAGCTGTGGAATCAAAATAGTGTTGAAGTGTAGGAAAAAGACAATAGTGAATAAAATGAACTACCATAACATATGATATTACCCAATACAGAGTTCCACCATTGGTACTAGAAATCATCCATTGAAGAGAGTTGTATATTCCACCGTCGAATGGTGAAACCATCGAAGGCTAGTGGATCCATTTTTCTGAACGGTGCTACAATCGAAGGTTGGAGGATCCATCATTGAGAGTCCTACCACTATCGATGTGTGGTGGATCCACTTTTCAGAATGGTACTACTGGTGAAGTATAAAATACCTCGAATAATGATCTACCGATGAGGGTGATGAACTATAACTTTATGGGAACAAGGAGGAGAGATCTACCTATATAATATTATTGAACAACCATCGAAGGAGAAGCGATGTTGAAATAGTTTTGGACTCTATCCTTTAGGTATGAATACACACAATTTGACCATCGAAGCCTTGATATGAAGAACCACATCAAAATGTGGTGACCTATAAAACTTTTATAAAAACATAGGCATGAAGATGATAGAAAATAAAAAATAATCGGTATGGGAGTTTTGGATGACATGTGGGAGAACAAAAAATGTTGGGTGGTTTTCTTGGAACTGATCAAACGACATATATTATATCCATGTTTTTAAAACCAGATGAATTGGGTATGTGAGAGAGTGTCCCACATCCGAAATCTAGTTTGTCAAGGGAGTGGAATAATAATTATGTCAAATCGCGGGAACCTCAAGATGTTAGTGGGGGATCATCACTCGTACCCCACTATGCATCCACATGCACCTTATGCACAATCCTAGTGGAAAATTGTTCCCAAAACATAAGCTATCTACAGACCTTATACATGGGCACAATTTAGCTTTGCGTGCACTATGCATGAACCAATCTCTGAGTAGGCCTCATGGACTAGACCTCCCATGGGGGCTGATCTATGGGTCCCCCTTGAAGTGGTAATAGGGCTATCCCAAGGGTTTCGATCAGATGACCTAATTTTTACAAAGACAATACTTAATAAAATATAGATAAGGATAAAACAAAATATAAAATTAATAACTGCAAATTAATCGAATAGAATAGTTAAACATGTAGAAGAGAAATATCCTTTCTAAAACAATATACAATTTAAATAAATAAAATGAAAGGGTAATTTATAAAAAAACTGAGATGTTTATGTTTTAATACCCAGTTACCAACACATAGGATAGAACTACTTCTCACTACATTAAGAAACACCGCAATCCCATAAATGAATGGTCAAAACTCACCTCAAACATCACCCCTCAGGTAGAAACTGATGCACTATAGTGATGATCAATCTCCCACTAAATTATTCAAACATGGACTAAAACCGACCATTCTAGATAAAATCCAAGTCTTCCTAAGTCAGAATTATCAACAGGTCATAATCTATGAGAAATAAAATACAAACCTATAGTAATAGCCCACCAGACCAAAGAAGCTATGAACATGTACCACATTATTGGGTCCTTCCCATGAAACAACTTTTATGATCCTTAATGGGTCCATAGCTACACCATTATATGAAAATACCTTTGTGAGGAAATGAACCTCTCGTATCTAGAACATACACTTGTAAAAAATTCCATTGAGCTAGTGGTGTTTAAGAACATTAAATATAGCTATGAGTTGATCATCATGATCCACCCATGACTTAATGTAGATCAAAATATCATTGATAAACATGACTAAAAACTATTCTACTAACTCATAAAAGAGACATCAAGAACCCCATGAACATACCTAGTGTATCTATGACACTAAATGACATGACCATGAACTCGATGTTTCCATATCTTCATTTAAAGGAAGTATTTGAGAAATTATCCTCCTTCACCCCCAGTAGGTGTTTTCCAGACCACAAATCGATCATTTATAAACAACCCACTCCACTCAACTCCTCTAAAAGATCATTGATCCCCAAGAGAAGTTAATGATTTTTTATCATTACCTAGTTCATCATCTGGTAGTCTATAAAAATCATTATACTACCATTCACCTTATTCATGAATAAAATTAGATCACCCCATGGTGACACACTAGGTTGGAAGAAACCATTCTAAATCAGATCGTCTATCTACTTCCCCAACTCCAAAAACTCAGAGGGTGTCATCCTACAAGGAGCCATCGAAATAATATATGTACTAGGAAAAAATTATATCTCTACCTCCACATCGCGTAAAGGAGAAGCATCAAAACCTTCCCACGTAAAAAACATAGAAACTTTCTAATAACCCTTGGAGCGTCCTCTATCGCATCATCGAATGATTCCATACAAAAATTCATCAATTAATTAAAGAAGGGGATACACACATCTACTACCCACTTGATAACTATCATCTCCGATGAATACCGCACACCAGACATCCATACCTAAAGATATGACTCTCCTCCAGAAGAAGTCAAAAAAAGATCACATAGAATAAAACCACTAAATTCCATCAATAACATCTTATTAATGAAAATAAATCAAGGAGATATTACCATATGAATTATGCATCCCCATTAATAGTATACACCCCAAACACAGATAAAACAAGATGGCCTGCCCTCCGACTGGTATAGTCAACAATAGGATCAAGGGAAGCCTCTTTACATCTATTCCTAGAGCACTAACTAGAGTTATTGAAACAAAAGTGTGTGAATCTTATGAATCAAAAAAGGCACTCACATGGGTAGTTGGAAAGTTGATCAAACCTCTAATGATCTCTAAAACCTCTAGCTTTTTTTCCTCTACCACATGCAACTAACCACGCCCATCGCCCCTACCTCTCGATTCATAGCCACCTCTACAACAATACTAGGGTCAAGGTCCCGAAATATGGGGAATATCCTATGGTTAACCTATGCCGTCCCCATAACATAGCATAAGGATTCAACCCTTTCTATTGAAACGACCTTTTCTATAGGATACCACTAATGTTTTAAATATACCAAAATATAATTATCATACTATAATCAAATAAATACAATGAATTGATTCTGATTATTTCCATGACCACATAGAAAAAACAAACTAGCCCCAAGGCTAGTTGGAAAATCACAGAAACCATTAGCCCAAGATGTTATGAAAGGAATCTACTAAGGTATAATCCCAACTAGTCAAAATATAGAAATCCCTAGTGCTTGAGAACAATCACTAATAACTATCCTCATCAAGGAACACTGCTGATCCCCCTCTCATGACATACATTCTCATGAGTGGATACTCTTGATCACATGCACCATCTGAACCTCTATACATGTTTTAAATTTACAAGGAGTAACGTTATACTAGATATAAGGATGTTTTATATAGATACCCTATCCATTTACACATATAATTATATTATTTTAAGAATAATTAAACATTATATTATAAGCCAAGAATTATAAAGTATAGCGTCTTCGAAGACTAGGTACATAAAATTGAAATAATGAGACTAAATAAATCATTTATTTATTTACTCTTCTTATTGAGATACTAAATTCCATTGTGCTCATACAGATTCATAGAATAACCTAGTGATAAAAAGAAAAAATAGATTATATAAAATCCCAATAAAGGAATAAACATAAGAATAATGCTTTTCACATGGGTTAGAAGGCATACCCTAATGATAAAAAATGGCATGTGACATGATTATATGTTAGGAATCATAACATATAGAACATGGGATCATATAATCATGGAATAATAGTAATATGGTAGAGACATAAAACACGAATTTATCATGAGTTAAGGCTCATTTCCCAGAGAGTATCACGATTCAACGCTAACCACTAAGACTATTTCACAAGGATCAAAATTCAAGGCTAACCGCCAAGATCATTGCACATAATGTCTCATGAGACTAAAATCTACCCAATACATTGGAGAAATATCTGAGAATACCCATCATAACATGTTCATGAATATGCTTTCCACATTAACAATCATACATATGTAATCAAAATTAACATTAGGGTTACCCATAGAGTGAATTGGGTATCTTAATAAAGTCAAAAGAATAAGAAATGATTGTATCATAAAAGTTTCCATGAAAGAAAGAAATTAAATCATACGTGGTCATTATAAACGAGTATATGATTTTATTGTGATAATATTGTTCGGACTGAAGTGAAAATAGTGTATATTAATTTTACAAATAAATCATTTTTCTACGGTTTAAAGAAAATACTATAGAGAAATTAAAATAGAAAAGTGAATAATTATTTATATAAAAAATAAGTGAATCAAGAAGGATTTCATAATAAACATACTTATTTTATATAAACAATGGTTTCTTAAAATAGATGATATGGTTCACTTGAAATTAAGTATTAATTCTGGAAGTTCCCTTAAATCTGGCATGTTTATCTGGAAGAATTGAGAGGAGAATCATTTACAAACATGTATATCCACAAAAGAAAAGGATGAATGGATCATGATACATGAGTTTAGAAGAAAACAAAATTTAGAAGATTTAAATAAAAATAAAATAAAAAATTTTGTGGGTAAAAAATGAGAAAGGGTAACGCGAAGTAATAAAGGCGGTTCTTGTTGAAACCCTTACCTTATGACTGATGGTATTCATAACTTGATCTTCATATCCTAGATAATCTAATTAGATTCATTAATTAATAACTCTATATCCCTTTATAAATTTATTTGGTATATTATTACTTTATTTAGTACATTTACTGCCATTTTATGGGTTAAGGGGTTCAATTTCATGGTTTGGGTGCATTTGTTTCCCTGATTTTCAGGGTCAGTTTACTTATATACATGTACGAATAAACCTGTAAGATGAGATTGGTTTTCTATAATTGAAGTTATATGTTATAATTGAACATAAAAAATATTACATGGTTATAAAATTGTTATGGTTATTTGGAGTGAGGATGAATCATTATATAAAACGTTAATGTTAACCATTTGGGTTAATTTGCAGTGTTTTCATAACGAACTCATTTTTCATTATAAATTAATATCATGGGTACAAAAAGATTCTAAAAACATAAATAATTTATAATACACATTTCATAGTCTGATTCAACCGTAAAAATGGTTTCATGACAAGAATTGAATATGGTAATAGAAATTGAAAACCATCCATCCTTGAATGTGATAAATTAACACATCTCGAATAGTGTATTCATTTCTAGTATAAAAGGATTAGAATATAGAGATAATGATGAATTATTCTGTTATCATGAAAAATATTCAGTATATATAAGGCACGAGATCTATCATACCATTTGGTTGAGGAGAGGTGAGTATATAAAAGAAAACAAAGGAACTAGAAAATCAATTGAAAGAAAACAGAAGAGTGTTCTACCTATTGATTCATTCTTTTTGAGAATATCCTAAGGGGTTTGGTTTTGGTCTTTTTATAAGAAAAAACGCTCCTAGCCGCAGGGGAGGGGATTGGGAAGAGATATTAGTAGTATTTAGACAAGTTAAATGGCTTGATAAGTGTGAGGAAAAGAGGTGGTGAGGGGTGGTATTTATAGTAGAGGGGAGGGGTGTTTTCTCAATATTTAATTTATTAGTTTATTGTTTTTCTCCAGAGTATTAATATGGTTGATTACTATTACATAAAATAGTATCTGGAGCTTGTGATCTCAAACCAATGGTTATTACATCATAATAACAACATCGATGAATCAATAACTGATTTATTTAGCATTCATCGTAAATTATCATATTTTTTTATTCACCAAAAATTCATGTATTTTAGAAAAATCTAAAAAATTTACCCTAAAGTTTTTTGAGGTGTAACATTCAAAAATAAACCTCATTTTATGAACCTAATTTCCTAAATATGATAAATTAAATTCATTATCATTATTTACTTGGAAAATAAAAATTTTAACATTAAAACTTCTTTTCTAACACATTGAAAAATTTATTAAGTTCTAATAAAATTACATTATAATCATAAGAAATAAAAACAATAATTTATTAATAAATTTTATGATAATACATATTCTATTAAATTGTTAAATTAGTCATAAAAATGTATTTAATTATTTATTACTTATAAAAATAGCAACACTTAATTAATAATTTTTAAATATATATTCACTTATACTAAGATATAATTATATCATATTAACACTTATAAGATGGAAAATTTTAATTTTTACATTTATTGGTGAGTTTACAATTACAATGGATAGTTTACTATTCATAAGGGTCACATTACACTTCCACAACTCATGTTACTATTTCATTGGTATGTGTTCCTTAACTTATAGAGATACATTTTATTTGACTAATTATTAATTTTTATTGTTTTTATTCTGTTAAATATGTGATTATAATATATTAAATAATTATATGAATGGGAATCCATTGATAAAACATTTGTCCAGTACATTCTTCCCCAATTATTAAATTTCACCATTGAAATTTTATTTTAGATTCTAAGATGAAAATTGGTGTGGATTCTTATCCTTCATTACTTCCTCTAGTTACCATATTGTTTCCTCATACTTATGGTTATTCTAAAGTACTCTGACATGGTGATTGGTCTTTTTTCATATAAATATTTCTCTACGATCTAAGATCATCACTGGATGCTCGTCATAAGAAAGATCATTATACCACTGTACCACCTCTGAAGTCAGTACATGTGAGGGATCTAGTGTTTACTTTCTTAAGATAGATACAGGGAATACATCATGTACTTTAGACCTTGTAGGTGGATGTACTTGTCGATAGTCCACAACTCTTCCACGATCAAGAGTATCAAAGGGGCCGATGTACCTAGGACCTATCATTCCTACCTTCACAAATCTCATAAAATTCTTCCATGGTGATAATATGAGGAATACCGATTCTCTAACATTGAACTCAAGGTCTTGTCAATTATTTTCTGAATATTTTGTTGACTTTGGGCTGACATGATGTACTGCTGAATGGTTTTCACCGTCTCTACTATTTATTCAACCATTTAAAATCCTAAATGCTTATGCTCACCAAATTCATCCCATCATGCTGATGTTCTACACCGTTTCCCATAAAGGGCATTATATGGATATATTTGGATGTTAGAGTGGAAACTGTTATTGTAGGAGAATTCTACCAGTGGAAGATATTGGTCCCATCCTTCTCTGATGTCTATAGTACATGATATCAACATGTCTTCTAATGTATGAATAGTTCACTCAGATTGGATATCTGTTTGAGGATGATAGGTTGTACTGAAGTTTAACTCAGTACTTAGATCATGTTGGATGATTTTCTAGAAATTTTAGGTGAATCTTCGATCTTGATCAGATACAATTGATACTGGTACTCCATGAATCCTAAACACTTCTTTGATATATATCCATGAAATTTGATCCAATAATAATTCCTCTTGAACTGTGACAAAGTTGGATGTCTTTATAAGATGATCCATAATGTCCCATATAACATTATTTCTTTTGGATATCCTTAGAAGTCTAGTGATGAATTCCATGGTAATGTTCTCCCAATTCCACGTTGGTAGGGGTAGTGGTTGCATCATCCCTTTAGAATTTCTCCTTTCAGCCTTTAAATTCTGACATACCAGGCACTTTGATGTATATTCAGTATTTTACTTCTTCATATTGTCCCACCAATAGTTCCCTAGTATATCTCGATATAAATTTGTGCTCCATATTGGAATAGAGATGGTTGAGTTATGAACATCATTCAGAAGTTCCTACATTATCTCTGGATTGGATTGTACACATAGTTGTGACCCAAATATTACAACTTCTTCCTCATAAATCTTGAACAAAGAGGATTTAACATTTCTAATAGCTCTACCCTTTTATGAATTTCCACATTTTTTATTTTAGTATATTTTATTTTCTCCATGAGGGATGGCTGAGAAATCATTTCAGAATGGATTGATGATGTTCCTCCCTTTTTGATTCCCATGTACATCCTCCGTAAATATAAAATAATGGATCCTTTCCAATTCTGATTATTGATAATGATGCAAGATCATTTCTATATAGAGAATCTGCTACCTTATTTTCCTTACCAGGATGGTAGTGGATTCAGACGTCATAATCATTGATGAGATATAATAGACATCACTAGAACACATTAAGCTCCTTCTATGTAAATTTATATTTGAGACTGTTGTTATCAATATATATCTCACACTTCGCCCCACAGAGATAATTCCACCATATTTTAGATGTAAATATCATCGATTCCAACTCCAGATTATGTGTGGGAAAGTTTTTCTCCAGAATTTTTAATTGCCTTGGGAAGAGACTATCATGTTATCATTTTGCATCAGTGCATAACCTAAGCCATTCTATGATGAATCACAGTACACCATAAATAGTTCTCCACTATCTAGGAGTGTTAGTAATGGTATAGTGATGAGCCCCTTTTTTATCTCCTTAAATATTTCCTCACATTATTGATTCTAGAATAACTTTACTCCATTCTATGTTAGATTTGTAATTGGGTTTTAAAATACTAATAAGTTCTTCAAAAATCACAGATAATACCCAGCTAGACCAAGAAAGCTGTGGATATCCATTACAGATGTTGACCTAGGCCACTATGGGATTATCATTATCTTAGAAGGTCCCACATATATCCCTTTGTTGGTGATAACATGCCCCCAAAATGATACTTCCTCCATCCAGAATTCACATTTACTATAATTTTAATAAATTTTATCCCTTAATAAAATCATTAACATGATAATCATATGCTCCTCTTATTTCTCCTTGATCATGAATTATATTAGAATATCATCGATAACGACTTCCACAAATTTGTCAAGGTAATATCTAAAAACTCTATTTGTTAAATCCATGAAAACTTTTGGAGACTAGTGAGTCTTAAGGGAATCACTATGAACTCATATTGTTCATACATCATTTGACAGATTGTCTTTAGAATATCTTCATTCCTTACTTTTAATTAGTGATATCATGACAGGAGGTCCTCCTTTGAGATATAAATGGCCCCATGTAGCTGATCGAACAAGTCATCTATATGAGGAAGGGGATAATTTCTCATTATCATGATTTTATTGATCTCACGATAATAAATGTATAGGTGAATTGGTCCTTCATTCTTATTAATGAAAAAGACATTCACTCCCCTTGGAGAAGTACTCGGGCGTATAAAACCATTCTCCAGATTCTCCTGTAACTAATTATTTATCTCTTAAAGCTCCACATTGGCCATTTTAAAAGGTTTATTTGATATAGGTAGATATCCAAGAATTTGTTCCATTAATAACTCAACCTCTCAGTCAGGTGAAAGACTAGAAAATTCTTTGAGGAATAAATTAGTATAATACTTCACGATGGGCATATATTCGAGCATGATCATATCCTTTGTCTCAATAATTTGAGCAAGATATTCTTACTCATAAGGTTGTAATATCCACACTTGAGATGATTATTTTAAAGTAGATTCATCTTCCTCTTTACTCTTTTAACGAATTGGAGGATAGTTTGGGATGCGATGTGTGATCTCCCTTTCCTGAAAATTGATTTTGTCTTTGTATAAAGATGTCCAATCCACTCCCAAAATAGTATCAAACTCTACAAAATGAAGGACGACAAAATTTTCATGGTGGTTCAATCCATAAACTTTAAATGGTGGTATTTATATACTTTGGAGATAATAATTTCCCCATTTTTTTCACAGAAAACTGAACATCCAAATTTTGAGTTGGTGTTTAAATAGTTATAAAAAACTTTAAATATATGAAAGAATAAAATGAAACCAAATCAAATATTAAGTTTTCTATTCTGGAATGAAAAACTAATGTACATGTAACCACATTGTTGTCTGAATCCACCTTAGTAGTAGTGATAGTATAATATATTCCTTGTTTCCTTATAAGATCTTATTGATTTCCTCTTACAACCCTCGGTTTAGGGAATTTTTTCACATAATGCCCACGTTCCTTGTAGATTTAACACTTCAGTACATGATGAGTTTTAATTTGAACCTTCCTTTCTTATTCCATGTTATTGGAATTCTTTATATCCCGTCAGTTGTTTTTAGCATGATGTACCATTCTTCCACATTTGATGAAATTCATAGTTCCCTTTAGATAGTTCCTAGGATGCTTCTTCCCATAGTTTTGACACATGGGATGTTTTTCATTTTTTACATCATGGGATTTATTTTTCAAAGTACCCATATTATACTTATTTTTACGATTTTTTTCATTAGTTCCAGAAGAAAAATGAGTGTCTTTGATCTTTATTTGAACCTTATGGGAACAATGGACAATCCCATCATAACATTCAAAGTCTCGAATTTCCAACTCTTTTCAGAATCTCAGATTTAGCCTACTAAGGAAGATATCCACCTTACTTTCGTTGTTCATGATAGTCAAATGTGTACCTTTCAATCTTTTTAATGTTTTCTTCATACACCACGATAGACTCATTTTACTTTATATTAATTATGAGGAACTCTATTTCCATTTTGATATGAATGATTTGGGTAAAATATTTATTAAAGTTTTTTCTTGTATTCCTCCCAGTCTATGGAATCTATTTACTCCTTGGACTTTGTGTTCTTGATCAGTGTCCACCACTGATCAGCTTACACCAAAAAACAATAGTCTTCTAGTACAACATTCTCTTCTTTTGAGCACTAGAAGGCTGAGAATATATTTTAAATGGTATAAATCCACTTTTATGTGAGGATAGGATTAAAAGGTAAACTAAACATGGGAGTCATTTTCCTCATGAGGGATTCAAACAAAATTCTATTTCATTATAGCAGGGCATTCCACATGATTCATGTTATTACTTACAACTTGATCCAGTTGATAAAGTATTTTCATAAAGTTTTGAGCACCCGTTCCCATCATATTTGGAATATCATTATAGAAATAGTCACATTCTCTGTCACATTGATTCATAGAATGCATTCGTCTATTTCTCGCTATTATCTAAGAAAAATAATGTACAATTAGGGGGATTTAATACTTAACTAATAAGGATAAAAGGAAACTTTAAACATAGAAGGATAAACTCTTAAAGGAAAATTATATCCTAACTTGTGATTCCCCCTATTTTAATCTTGCTTATCCATGATCTATTTGCTAAAATATATTTCTATGGGAATTTTTTTATTCACTTAATAATGGATAATAGGGAGCTTATGAATTTACCCAAGCATATCCCCTGGGAGTGTCAAAAAAGGTGTGTATTAGGGCCCATTTTCATGTACCAAGTTATGCCAAGTCAGGCCAAGAACACCTTTTCAGAGTTTTCAATCCTAGTTACAACTGTTCTAAACAACTTCCTCTTGTAGTATCCAGACAGGGATGTTTTTTCTCGATAAAACACTTACTCTATAATTTCCAAAATTTAGGGATGTTTTATTATACTTAGTCTTATTTTAAAGGTTCTTACTAAAGTGCTATATTCCAAATCTCCAAAACAACTAGACCATCCTATGATACCAAATATTGTGACCCTATCCTTTTACACACACCATTATATGATTTTAAGCATAATTAAACATTATATTACTAGCCAACTATAGTAAAATCTATTATCTTGGAAGACTAAGAACATACAACAAAAAACATGGGATTGAAGAAAATATTATTTTATTTAATATTAATACTGATATCCTAACTTTAATTGTGTTCATACATCTTAATTGGTAACCCTGGGGATAACATGAGTAAAGGGGTGAGCTAAAATGCCTAGTAAGGGATCAAACATAAGAATAGAGCTTAACACATGGGTTAGATGACATAACATAATGATATAAAAATGCATGAAACATGATTAAATGTTAGGAATCATAACATATTAAACATGGGATTATATAATAGTAGAATCATATTAATGTGGAAGCAACATAAAACATGACTTTAGCATGATTCAAGGATCATTACACATAAAGTAGCATAAGTCAAGGCAAACCACTAATACCGTTGCACATGGAGAACGAGTCAAGGAGAACAACCAAGACTATTTCACATAACGTCTCATGATACTAAACATAACCCAATTCATTTTTGATCTATCTATGCACACCCATCATAAAATTTTGATAAATATTCTTTCCACATAAATAATCATACATATGTAATTAACATTAACATAAGGGTTACCCATGGAATGAATTGGGTGTCATAATCAAGTCAAACAAATAACAAATGGGTGTATCATAAAAGTGTCCCTAAAATAAAGGAATTAAATAATAAATGTATATTAATATTGTAATATAGGCTTATATTGTGATTAGATATGTCAAACTGAAGTGAAAATAGTGTTCAAGAAACTTGAGAAATAAAACATTTTTGTGTTGTTTAAGGAAAACCCAAAAGATAATTTAAAATAGGAAAGGGAATAATATTTTATATAAAACAGGAAGTGAAACAATATGGTTTTAATAATAAATATAATGATTTTATAAAAATAAAGGTTTCTTAAAATAGATGATACTATGTACTTGAAATTGGGTAAGAATTCAAGAAGTTCTGGTAAATCATGCTTGCTGATCGGGAAGAATTGAGAAGGGAATCATTTAAAAACATGTATCTACCCAAAAGAAAAGGATTAATGGATCATGACACATAATTTGAAAAAAATTAGAATACGTACTTAAAAAAATTTCATTTGGGGAAAAAAGGGAAGGAGTAACCTGATGGAACAATGCAGCTTTGTGTAGAATCCCTTACCTTATGTCTGAATGTGTTATTCCCTTGATCCTAATGTCATGGATAATCACATTAGATTCACTAATTATATATTAAATAACCCTTTATACATTTATTTCATTTATTATAACTTTATTTTGTCCCTTTTTGGCTTTTTTAAGGGTAAAGTGGTTCAATTTCATTGTTTGTGAGCGTTTTTTTCCTTGGTTTTCATGATCGGTTTACTAATATTAATGTACTGATAAACATGTAAGATGAGAATTGTGGTCCATAATTGAAGATATATTTTATATGTGAACATAAATAGTATTTCAGTGTTATAAAATTCATTTTTTTATTTGGAGGGAGGATGAATCATTATATAAAACATTAAAGATAACTGTTTGGGTTTATTAGTGGATTTTTATCTCAATGAAATGATTTTGATTTATAAATTAAATTCATGTGTAAAAAAATATTCCAAAACATTACATAAGTTGTAATAATAATATTATAGTCTTTTGAAACAATAAAAATGGTTCCATGACTGGAATTGAAGATGATAATAGAAATTGATAACCCATCGTCCTTGAATGTGATAAATCAACACATATGAGATGGTGTATTTATTTATAGTATAAAAGGAGGTCAAAGGAGAGATGATTATGAATCATTCTATTACCATAACAAAATTCTAATATACTTACGATAATGTAGTTATCATACCATTACGATGATGAGAGGTGAGGATAAAAAAAATCAAAGGAGATTGAAAATAAATTGAAAGAAAATGGAATAGGGTTTTACCTATTGATTTCTTCCCTTTGAGAACCACCTTAGGTGTTTAGTTTAAGTATTTTTATAGGACCAAAATATCCTGGTATTGGGGTAGGGTTTTGGGAAGATATTTGAGTGTAATTTAAACAAAGAACAAGTCTTGAGAAGTGTGAGGAGAAGAGGAGGTGTGCGATTGTATTTATAGTGGAGGAGAGGGATGTTTTCTCAATATTTAATTCACCAGTTTATTATTTTTCTCAAGAAAATAAATAATGATGATTCTTATGAAAAAAAGAATACTATATCATGTTAGTTTGAACAAATTGTGGATACATCATCATAAAATTATTCATGGCTCCATAATTCATGTATTTATCATTTATCAAAAAATTATCATATTTTACCATGCATAAAAAATTCAAGTATTTTTTTAAAATACCTATACTTCCCTTAACAATTTTTTTGATTCATTGAATTCAAAACAATTAACTCTATTTTATGATAATAATATTCTATATATGATAAATTTGATTTTTAGTTAAAATTATTATTTACATGGGAAAAAAATTATATTAAAATAGTTTTTCAAGCACATTAAAAAATTTATTAAGTTCTCATAAAATTAAAATATCATCATAAGATATATAAAAAATAATTTTTGAATAAATGTTATAAAAATACTTTTTATTTTAAATTATTATATTAGTCATAAAAATGTAATTAAATATTTATGATTTATAAAAATACCAACACTTAATTAATAATTTTTAATATATATATTTATTTATAGTATGATATAATTATATCATATTGACACTTATAAGATGAAAATATTTTATTTATACCTTTATCAGTGAGGTTACAATTACATTCACTGATTTACTATTCATAAGGGTCATATTACTATTTTAAATGTTAAATTAAAATTTAATTGGTATGTGTTCCTTAACTTCTATAGATATATTTTATTTCACTCATTATTTATTTATAATGTTTTTATTGTGAATAATATGTAATATTATGTGATTATGATATAATGAATAATTATAATTATGGAAATACATTGATAAAACATTGAGTTATTATAGTGTACCTCCCCGAGATGTTTTTCTCTCGAATCCTCAATAGGAAAAATATATGGGGTTAAAAATAAAAGGTCCTTGAGCTTTATTCCTATCTATCAGACAGAAATACTACACAAATGGTGAGAGAGAAACTCATACCTCTTCTCTACATTAATGGTGGATGAAAGGGAATTTTCTTAAAACAGCTTCTAAAATTCGACATTCAAAGCATCTTCCTCCTTCCACCCACAGTGATATGTAATCCCATACTAATGCGTAGCTCCTAGAATATGAATAACTTCCAATGGGACCCAATATAATTTCAATACCCAGACCAATGTGAAGGATATATTTAGCTCCTCCAACCAACTATTTTTCTCTAGATCAGAGACACTGCCCTCATATTTCCCCAAACCATGATATTGAAATGTGCAGATAATTCTCTACCACAGATCATCCTCCTCAATCAGAAAAACCATTCAGAAATCAACTGGATCATCATTTTGAATCTCTACTGCCAGAAACACACATGGATGATGTCTAGGATCCATAGATTAAATGGATATAGTGATTTCCTAATTCTAGTTGTATAAAATATTATTAAATTTTATATAATTCATTTTGAACTTCCCAAAACAATCTAATTAATAAAAGAAAACTAGTAAATCATGATTAATTCACCTATCATAGCTCTTTACAATAAAAGTTATCCACCTCACTTGGACATTTGATAGGCTCATAGTCCTTTCATTGGAATATGGGGGCCCCAAAAATCCCATGTCCTAGTCGGTATTCCCTAACCTATCTCACAATACAAGGTCAACTAACACCATTTCCCTACCAAACCATTAAATACTAATTGTTTTTAACTTTGAGCTCCGTCACATATCTCAACCAAACCCACTGATATAGCTACACCCTGACCTTCTCCCTCTAAAGGTAAACCTCCTCAGATGACAATTAATGAATATATATAATGAAACCTGACTCCCACTTCCAGTATGCCCCAGTTGGAGAATATCACTAAGGGTATAGAAATCTCAAGAAAACCGAATCAATTATCCTCTATGATTTTTGATCTGGAGATAAGAAATATCAACCCCAAGAAACTCAATGAAATAATAATAAAGTAAACACAAACCATCTAACAATTCATGTGTAAAGAAAATAGATACACGAGTATCCAAATAAATACCCAAAATAAAATGTCACATACTAGTGAATCAATGCAATCACCAAAGGTTAGAACTATTAATTTCTAGCACAGTCCACATAGTCCTCCAGGAAATAGGAAAACCTTTTTTATATACATCAGGAGAGAATAGAAGTATAATCAGTACGATCATACACAACGTATCTTTTGAACATGTTAAAAGAGTATACTATTTCACTAGTGATCAAACATCATAACCAATATCACAAGAATATGATGACTAACCAATATCACCCTCACCACGACACACTCACCAAATAATGCATCCATGAGTAGCTAAATAATGAGAAGCATATCAATAAAAAGGTACCTAGACTACTTCACCACTGACTTTCTCATCTCACACACCAAAATATTATGTCATAGAAGTCTCATATATTCTATATTAAAACACTGTCCGAACACAAATGGGCCATCACATCACATCTCGCCTGAAGGCCCATGTTCCATCAAATCACATCACACCACATCTCTCCTAAAGACAGCTAGGACATGAAATTACATCACATCTCACCCAAAGATAACCAGAACATCAAATCACAAACAAAAAATTAACAAAAATACTAAGGTATCATGAACATGAATGACGTCATCCTTCTGACCTCCTCCTATAATGCACGACCCCGACCATATTCCATTTCATCAAACATCACCGCAATTCACTTTTGACGTCTAACCATCACATCCCATGCTTGTAACTGTCCCCTGGAATAGAGAATGGGGAAGAGATGGTAACCAACCATCCATCCTCGCAAATAGGAAGTTGAAAAAACACCCCCCCCCCCAATTCAGTTGGTTGTCATCACATAGTTCATGAAATGGGTGAGGTTCATATAGTAATCACAAGAAACATACAAGTTGTATATATATATATATACATCCACACACAAGGTCAACCTGTGGGTTTACAGAAGGAATACTATCCTAACTCACAACAACACCACCATGACTCATAACATCTTCTACATTCACATCCACTACTAAATGTATAACACCACCCAAGAAAGCCAAAATTTGTATAAAACAATTATTCTTTCATTTCAAGTTCATTACTTCTCTATATTTAATATTACCGACCAAATTAAATTATCCATCCATTTTATTTCACATTTAAACAACCATGACTTTTAACCACACTTCCTATATTATTATTTTCTGGAATTCGTGTTCCATTTCATGCCACTAACAACTAATCTATACCATTTAACATTTAATTATTAACAAATTATCCCATCACTACCATGAAAATACTATAAAACCACACAACATAACAATAAACCATCGTTATCATGATAAAAAACCATATATAGCCATCAGATAATAGCCACATCTACCTCCTTATCACAACCCCAATATACCATGCACACATCTCATCACCACAACTCCATACACCACTTAAACACATTGAAACCACTTCCCCACAACCACACATCACAATAAAACATCCAATATATACACATCTGAACTACATTTCATATAATAACATTATTTTTTCAATTTTAGAAAGGGGATTCTCATCATAATTTAATTTACTTTTCAAGTGAATTCTCACACAAGCCATACAAGTGAAACTAATTTGTTAGATGTATATAATTTATTTGACACATTCACCCAAGGTGATAAAAGATAACCAGAAAACAATGGTTCCATAGTCACAATTGTTATATTGAAAAAAAATCCCCCAACAACCATGATTTTTAGCAAGTTGTTAATCATGTACAATCAGAATATCAATATCATCAAAAGTTATAAAACATGAAATTTAGTTCCACTTCTCCTTCAATTACAATCAAACCAATTCATTATTTTCATTAGGACAGTGTGTACTATATTACCAAATATAAATATAGAATATCCACTCCCACATGATATAACTAAATAAGAAATAAATGATCAACAACCTCAAACAAGTCTTTCCATGCATTTCTAAAGGATGGAACTAGAGGGGGGAAACTGCCAAGAGTTATAATGAAGGAGAACACCTTTTCCATCCTAGAAGACATTTTGATAGGTCATTACAATACAAATATAACACCTAGATAAATGATTCTATAAAAAACAATCTCAATGTAATGAATTGAAAGAATATAAAGAGAATGGTGGAAGTGAACTCACCAAAACCACCACAGATCGATCCCCCATGGTTAGGGTTGATATATAATAAAATGGGTTTGAATGAAATAACAATGATGCACTTGGGTTTCCCAAGATAAGGTAGAATGTATGGATGGATAGTGGGGTGTATGGGGCTTTGTGTTTTTATACCTATTCTAAAAAACAGAAGACCACGACACAACATCACACACCATTATGCATAATTCTTAAATGGAAGGGACTAGAATGAGGCATGTAAGAGAATTACATATCTTTAATGGTTAAAGATACTTCCAAGAGACATGAATATATCCATGCCATATATATAATAAAACTAGTAAGGGACTATTGTAGAGACCCGAAGCCTGACGTACATGGACATTACATTACTTTTGCGGAATACTTAGTACATAACAAAAACACACACACAAGGATCGTAATAGTTTAGTGTCTTTGGAAACTCGGTACGTAGTCTTCTAATCGTGGTGAAAGATCTTCAATATCTCCCATAAAGATCTTCCCTTTTTTTTACCTAAACCCTTTCTTTATATCCTGGGGAAAAGAAAACATAAAAGGGTGAGCTCCAATGCTCAGTAAGGGTATACAAAATAAAAATCAATCACATCATATTCATAAGAACATAACTTTTTGGAAATCTTAACCTGCAAAAGAGAGCATAATATCTTAACATGGAACAAATCATAGAAGTGAAAATGAGATCCCCATAATCATATCATAAAACTTGAAACTTTGTGGCATGCACACATAATCATGGAAAATCATTTCTTGTTAGTCATGACTCATTGCCAAGACTATCTTAGTGGACAAAGTCCCTTTCTGAACCGAGTTCACTCCTCGTTTCAGTCCTGTATCACTGAACCGAAATAACCTTCCATTCCAGCCATGTTTATCTCATGAGATATAAAATCTTTACCCAATGCATTGGAGGGTGATATAGGTCCCACCCATCTTATAATGAATCCTTTCTTATGTGCGCCACAAAATCATAAATCATACATCATTTCATAACCCATGTAATAAAAATGGGATTCTTAAACAACATGACATCATAAAACAATTCATATAAGATAAAGAAATTCATAAAAATATTTCCATCACAACATAATCAAATCCATGTAATAATAGGGATAGAAACAGAACCCTTTATTATCTTAGATGGAAAATAATTTTGATAAAACACTTGAAATCCATTCTTGAGGAAAATATCCTTTCTACTTCAAAAACATTTTCCTTTCTTAACATGTCTTAAAATTTAAAACTAATAGAAGATGATTAAAAATAAACTTGAAAACTTGTAAAGGAAGCTTCTTGGAAATAATGTTTTAAAAATCCATTCATGCCGTATAAGTTAAAAAAACATTCTTCTCGTACTTTTTTCGGAAAAGTCAAAAAGTTCCTCGTATGAAAAACGACAAAAGATTCCTTTCATATCTTTTACTAAAAACTCACCGAAGGGTAAAATTGGATTTAAAAAATTGTAGGTGGATGTAAATAACATTACATATTGAGGAAACATGGATGTGTATGATAAAATACACCCCAGTAAATACTTACGAATAAACAATCTCGGATAAAAATGAGATTGTGATATTTCCCTTACCTTAGGTCCGATTTGCTTTGTACGTGTCCGAAGATCCTGTATAATGGTTTAAATAATGTCATTGACTTATTACAGAATCATATTAATTGTTATGATATCATATATGGTTCACTTATGACATTATATTACCCGTTCTTTTGTAAATTCCATGTTAAAGAAGCGTTTTGGGTAAAATTGTTTCTTTTATCGTAGGTGTTTTGACTTGTTGTTCTTGACATTATTATTACTTATATCATGATTTACTTACTTCCAGAATATAAAATATGATTTATATATAATATATATTCAGTATATATATATATATATAATAGATAGATAAATGAAATGAAAAACACCGTTCATGGAGACGGTAGTCCGTACGTACGCATGAATGTTGTTTTCCTTTCCCTATTGTCTTGAATGGAAGTAAGTAGATGACATACATATATATATATATATATACATGAATCCAGTAGCTTTATAATGTCATATATTTCATTATTATTTCTTATATATACTTTATAATCATTCTTAAATGGTTAACATGGAGAATGAATCTCATCGCGTCGTGGAGACGGTAGTCCGTACGTACGCACGAGCGATGATATCATTTCCATAAATATTGAATTGAATTGGAGTGGATTATACAACATATCAGAATCAATATGATGTTTTAATAACTATGTATAGTTATTCTTTACACCATTATACCCATCCATGTAAGGTGGTGGTGGAAAATAGATTACACCACGGCGTGGAGACGGTATTCCTTACGTACGCACGCACGGTGATTTCTTTTTCCGTAGGATAGATAGATTGTGAAATAGGGTTGTTTCATACTAATAATAACATATCAGTATATGAGTGATACTGATGTTATTACTTCATAATGAAACAACCTAAGAAGAAGAAGTGGAAGAAGAAATAAAGATGAAAGAATTGGTAATGGTAATTACCTCTTCTTTGAAGCGCCTTTTAGAGACCTCCTCTTAGGGAACTAAAATTGGTCTTTGAGGAAGACAAGAACCTCTAGGATGTTTCTAGGGAAGTGGAGAAGATATTTTGGCAGGGGTTGGCCGAGATTGAGTGCTCAAATTGGTGTGAGGAGGAGGGGGAGGAGGTGTCCTTTTATAAGGGAGGAGAGGGGCACCTTAGGAATATCTCAAAATAGTATTTTATTATATTGTCAAGTTCGGTTTTAATTAGCTCCAAATTGATTTATTTCGAGGCTAAGGTGGGGATGGGTCGAAATCCTCTCATCCAATAGAATTTAGACAAGTTTAGGTTCCTATTTTAACCTTATCATTCAGATTTAACATTAAGTTAAATAATTTTACTTTTGCCGTGTCTTCTTGTGTGATCTTATACTATAAGGTTAATAAACTTACTATAACATGCAAAACGAACCCCAAATTGTTTATTATTAATACATATATCTTTATCTAAGTCATTTGTCAGAACCTTAGATTTTTAGGAATAAAATAACAATTAATAATATAATATTTGATTTAAAAACTATTTTGTGTCAGTTTTGACACTATTTGATATATGATTTTTGTGAAAGTCATAACAGAATTATATGTTCGAAACAAGTTGATTAAATCAACACTAATATATCATAGTAACCTATAAAATTATTGTAATTCATAAAAATTCTCAAATTACATTCATTTGAGTATTTATAACATCAATTATGTTAATATTTCCTTAAAAGGGTAATTACTGCATCATCGTTGTGTCATAAATAAATTAATTAATTTAAAGTCTAAAAATTATAAATAAAATATCATTATATAGGAAATCTTTTTATATTTCTAATGAATATTTATAGTCGAATTTATCTTATGTATAACCCCATATTAAAAATGTTTTACGGAATAAACATTGATTTTAACACTTTTAACTCTTCTTTGAATTAAATAATAATAAATGTCCTAATATAATCCAAGTGGGCCTAAATGATAATATTTTACACTTAAGGTTGTTTTTGGTCGAGATACACTTTTCCAATAGAATTAGGACATGTGTTAGGGTAATATTAATATCATTCTTACCCTTAATTACCCTATTTACTTTTAACCGTGGTAAATAAAAGTAAAATGTTACTATTCACCAAAAATTATTTTCATCTCATTGAACGACATTTTACTTGCTGACATCAACCGTGTCTCTCAGATTTTTGAAATTCCATTCACAGAAGCGGTAAAATTATGTTTTATGAAAAATTCAGTTTTTTAACTACCACTTAGTAGTTTCACTATTCATCAAAAAATGAAGGTTTTCAGAAAAATGCCAAAATTTCATCCTAAGCTATATTTCATATTCCGAATTCAAAAATGAAGTCTATTTTACCAAATTCATAACATAGAAGTTCCATTAATTAATTTTATAATTAAATCCCGCTGTTAAAACAAATAGCGTGTTTTTAAGAAACAATATCTATCAAAAGATTGACACTTGTTTATGTCTGGTTTAAATGTGCAATTACATCCAATGACCAACATTGTATTAAATTGTAAAAATATATTCTAAATATACTTTAAAACTACTCCAATTAATAATTTATCACTATTAATAATTTTGATTAAAAAAGTTGTTTTTTAATTATAATTTAGTAATTTTCACTATTCATCTGAATATGAAAGTTATCCGAAATGTACCAAAATTTCACCTTAGGCTAAATTCGATACTCCTAATCCAAAAATGAAGTTCATTTTGAAAAATAAGATTTTCAGAATTTTAAAAATTGGTTATTACTATTCATACCGGCTAGTTTTAATAATATTTTAATAGCATATCGTTGTTTAGTAAAACTCGGTATTGCGTATTACACACGCTATAGAGGAAGGTCGCGATTGCGTGTAATGCAAGGCAAGTCAAGGATGCGTGTTGTGCAAGCTCCTTTTGGTGTAGCGTACAACACAAGACATTAATAAAATTAAAAAGAATATTTTTTATAAAATCTTGGGCTGTTACATTCTACCCCCCTTAAAATGAATTTCGCCCTCGAAATTCGTCGGGGTTATAAATGGTTTACTATTTGAAAGTTTCTTTAATAGAAACCCACATCGTAAAAAGGAATATCAAAACCAATCTTTAAAAACAAAAGTATGAAACGTAACGGTTACCCAAATAAACTAATCATTGGGTTTCCACATAGGTGAAAATATGGATATGGAAGAGAAATCTAACCATCATGTTCTGATGGAGAGTGGTAGAGAACATGGCTATGGAAAATCCAATAATCACAAATCCATAAATTTGTGACGATCTAAGGTACCATCCGATTCATCAGGTATAAGATCACTAGGACAACATTTTTGGTTTTCAAGATCATTTCCCTAAAGTTGAAAATTTGAATTGGAATAAATACTTTCTTTATTTTGGTACAATCTCACTATTGTTCGTGCCTAGAACAATTTCCACTTCATCTCTTAAATAAATGAAGTTGAATTTGTTATTCGTGAAGTGTTAGCAGATCATGTGATAGAATGACGGGTCATTCCATCTGTCTCAAACAGAAGGTTAGCAAAAATTATATACATAAGTCGATCTATAGTGAGATTAATCATATATAGTTCCTAAAATGGACTTATACTTCATATATCATACTGCTTAATATAATAAAACTAGTTTCTACTAAACAGGGACTTCCTGTAGGCCAGTGGTAGGCGATAAAGGCCAGTCGCACTTCGGTTGTGGGTTCGATTCCCACAGCCTTGTCCGAAGCGATGGGCTGTCGCCCGTCCTGCAGGTTGTCCTTTTTCTAAAACTATATTACTATAACATCCCATAAATAATATCGAAAAAACTTCTATCCTTAAACAATACTAACTTATGTCCAACATAATCCATTCCAATCTTTAGTCCTATCCATAATACTGCAGTCCATTCTCATAACATAGTGAAAACGATTACCAGAGATTTAATACCATCGTTGATCCCCATATATCATAAGATATATCTTGTTGGACACATTCCAAACATTCAGAGGCCTTAATCTTGTACTCTCTTGAATACCCATTGAACCTTAGTGAAAACTTGAATGCAGTTAAACGTTAACACTTTCCACATACCAAAATCCTCAAAATTCTATATACTCAAACCATGATATCACTTAGTCATTATATCAATCATGAGCTCATGAATATAATCAAACACCCCATTATCTTATTATTCCTTCATTGTGCGCATATCATCTAAATTCTAAAAATATCTGAATAACCTTTCATGGATAGTGGTACCATTAATCATACACTTTCATAACTCAAGGAAAGACAACAGTGTAACAATCCTTAGACGTCTCTTTATTCCATAGTACCATGAGATTTCTCATACAACATTACACATGATAAACATGTAATCATTCCACTACATTCTTAAACCATTGACCAAGCTTCAAAAATTCTTTCATCTCACATATCATTTGTAGTCTCTTCATCATCATCCACATAAATACTACCCATATGACCATACTGATTCTCTTCATGAGTCTTTCCCTTAGGTAATTTGTTTGCATAATGGCCATACATTCCACATTTAAAACACTTAACCATTTTTGATGTCGTAGCAATACCATTATCCTCATCCATGGTGTTAACCGACCCTTTTCCTTTGCACTTACTTGATTTGTGTCCTTCTTTTCCACACCCAAAGCATCTTCCAGTTCCCTTGAAACATTCTCCTTGATGCCTCTTCCCACATGATTTACATAGGGAAATTGAACTTTCTTTCCTCTATGATCATCATGAAACTCCATCTTTCTCTTATTAGCCGAGTCAGGAAACTTACCAAATTTTACTTTATTGATCATATTATGAGATTGCTGATTCGGCATAATGATGATGTTTGGACTTCCAAATCCCATTTCATTATGAAGAATATCATTCCATTGTCCATCATATCCTCCATTATTGTGAATCACCTTGTTTCCAGCCATTTTCTAAAACCCAAAAAGAATAGTGTTAGAGGCAAAAATCATGCTAGGGAAAACAACATAATAAAGGTGGAGTATCCTTGATATCTAACATCTTAGGTTAAATTCTATGATCGTTACCATAGTTCTAGGACTGTATCCTATACGTATACTTATCCTTAGGGACATCCCTAGACATACCTTATAAATATCTCTAGGGATCTCACTAAAGTTCTCGCATCCTAGTTTCCAAAGGTTGACTAAACCTTTCCTCTGATACCAACTGTAGAGACCCGAAGCCTGACGTACATGGACATTACATTACTTTTGCGGAATACTTAGTACATAACAAAAACACACACACAAGGATCGTAATAGTTTAGTGCCTTTGGAAACTCGGTACGTAGTCTTCTAATCGTGGTGAAAGATCTTCAATATCTCCCATAAAGATCTTCCCTTTTTTTTTACCTAAAACCTTTCTTTATATCCTGGGGAAAAGAAAACATAAAAGGGTGAGCTCCAATGCTCAGTAAGGGTATACAAAATAAAAATCAATCACATCATATTAATAAGAACATAACTTTTTGGAAATCTTAACCTGCAAAAGATAGCATAATATCTTAACATGGAACAAATCATAGAAGTGAAAATGAGATCCCCATAATCATATCATAAAACTTGAAACTTTGTGGCATGCACACATAATCATGGAAAATCATTTCTTGTTAGTCATGACTCATTGCCAAGACTATCTTAGTGGACAAAGTCCCTTTCTAAACCGAGTTCACTCCTCGTTTCAGTCCTGTATCACTGAACCGAAATAACCTTCCGTTCCAGCCATGTTTATCTCATGAGATATAAAATCTTTACCCAATGCATTGGAGGGAGATATAGGTCCCACCCATCTTATAATGAATCCTTTCTTATGTGCGCCACAAAATCATAAATCATACATCATTTCATAACCCATGTAATAAAAATGGGATTCTTAAACAACATGACATCATAAAACAATTCATATAAGATAAAGAAATTCATAAAAATATTTCCATCACAACATAATCAAATCCATGTAATAATAGGGATAGAAACATAACCCTTTATTATCTTAGATGGAAAATAATTTTGATAAAACACTTGAAATCCATTCTTGAGGAAAATATCCTTTCTACTTCAAAAACATTTTCCTTTCTTAACATGTCTTACAATTTAAAACTAATAGAAGATGATTAAAAATAAACTTGAAAACTTGTAAAGGAAGCTTCTTGGAAATAATGTTTTAAAAATCCATTCATGCCGTATAAGTTAAAAAAACATTTTTCTCGTACTTTTTTCGGAAAAGTCAAAAAGTTCCTCGTATGAAAAACGACAAAAGATTCCTTTCATATCTTTTAATAAAAACTCACCGAAGGGTAAAATTGGATTTAAACAATTGTAGGTGGATGTAAATAACATTACATATTGAGGAAACATGGATGTGGATGATAAAATACACCCCAGTAAATACTTACGAATAAACAATCTCGGATAAAAATGAGATTGTGATATTTCCCTTACCTTAGGTCCGATTTGCTTTGTACGTGTCCGAAGATCCTGTATAATGGTTTAAATAATGTCATTGACTTATTACAGAATCATATTCATTTTTATGATATCATATATGGTTCACTTATGACATTATATTACCCGTTCTTTTGTAAATTCCATGTTAAAGAAGCGTTTTGGGTAAAATGGTTTCTTTTATCGTAGGTGTTTTGACTTGTTGTTCTTGATATTATTATTACTTATATCATGATTTACTTACTTCCAGAATATAAAATATGATTTATATATCATATATATTCAGTATATATATATATATAATAGATAGATAAATGAAATGAAAAACACCGTTCATGGAGACGGTAGTCCGTACGTACGCATGAACGCTGTTTTCCATTCCCTATTGTCTTGAATGGAAGTAAGTAGATGAAATACATATATATATATACATAAATCCAGTAGCTTTATAATTTCATATATTTCATTATTATTTCTTATATATACTTTATAATCATTCTTAAATGGTTAACATGGAGAATGAATCTCATCGCGTCGTGGAGACGGTAGTCCGTACGTACGCACGAGCGATGATATCATTTCCATAAATATTGAATTGAATTGGAGTGGATTATACAATATATTAGAATCAATATGATGTTTTAATAACTATGTATAGTTATTCTTTACACCATTATACCCATCCATGTAAGGTGGTGGTGGAAAACAGATTACACCACGGCGTGGAGACGGTATTCCGTACGTACGCACGCGCGGTGATTTCTTTTTCCGTAGGATAGATAGATGGTGAAATAGGGTTGTTTCATACTTATAATAACATATCAGTATATGAGTGATACTGATGTTATTACTTCATAATGAAACAACCTAAGAAGAAGAAGTGGAAGAAAAAATAAAGATGAAAGAATTGGTAACGGTAATTACCTCTTCTTTGAAGCGCCTTTTGGAGACCTCTTCTTAGGGAACTAAAATTGGTCTTTGAGGAAGACCAGAACCTCTAGGATGTTTCTAGGGAAGTGGAGAAGAGATTTTGGCAGCGTTTGGCCGAGCTTGAGTGCTCAAATTGGTGTGAGGAGGAGGGGGAGGAGGTGTCCTTTTATAAGGGAGGAGAGGGGCACCTTAGGAATATCTCAAAATATTATTTTATTATAATGTCAAGTTCGGTTTTAATTAGCTCCAAATTGATTTATTTCGAGGATAAGGTAGTTATGGGTCGAAATCCTCTCATCCAATAGAATTTAGACAAGTTTAGGTTCCTATTTTAACCTTATCATTCAGATTTAACATTAAGTTAAATAATTTTACTTTTACCGTGTCTTCTTGTGTTCTTATACTATAAGGTTAATAAACTTACTATAACATGCCAAAATAACCCCAAATTGTTTATTATTAATAAATATATCCTTATCTAAGTCATTTGGCCGAACCTTAGATTTTTAGGAATAAAATAACAATTAATAATATAATATTTGATTTAAAAACTATTTTGTGTCAATTTTGACACTATTTGATATATGATTTTTGTGAAAGTCATAACCGAATTATATGTTCGAACCAAGTTGATTAAATCAACACTAATATATCATAGTAACCTAGAAAATTAGTGTAATTCATAAAAAGTCTCAAAGTACATTCATTTGAGTATTTATAACATCAATTATGTTAATATTTCCTTAAAAGGGTAATTACTGCATCATCGTTGTGTCATAAATAAATTAAATTATTTAAAGTCTGAAAATTATAAATAAAATATCATTATATAGTAAATCGTTTTAGATTTCTAATGAATATTTATAGTCGAATTTATCGTATGTATAACCCCATATTAAAAATGTTTTAGTGAATAAACTTTGATTTTAACTCTTTTAACTCTTCTTTGAATTAAATAATAATAAATGTCCTAATCTAATCCAAGTGGGACTAAATGATAATATTTTACACTTAAGGTTGTTTTTGGTCGAGATACACTTGTCCAATAGAATTAGGACATGTGTTAGGGTAATATTAATATCATTCTTACCCTTAATTACCCTATTTACTTTTAACCGTGGTAAATAAAAGTAAAAAGTTACTATTCACCAAAAATTATTTTCATCTCATTGAACCACATTTTACATACTGACATCAACCGTGTCTCTCAAATTTTTGAAATTCCATTCACAGAAGCGGTAAAATTTGGTTTTATGAAAAATTCAGTTTTTTAACTACCACTTAGTAGTTTCACTATTCATCAAAAAATGAAGGTTTTCAGAAAAATGCCAAAATTTCATCCTAAGCTATATTTCATATTCCGAAATCAAAAATGAAGTCTATTTTACCAAATTCATAACATAGAAGTTTCATTAATTAATTTTATATTTAAATCCCGCTGTTAAAACAAATAGCGGGTTTTTAAGAAACAATATCTATCAAAAGATTGACACTTGTTTATGTCTGGTTTAAATGTGCAATTACATCCAATGACCAACATTGTATTAAATTGTAAAAATATATTCTAAATATACTTTAAAACTACTCCAATTAATAATTTATCACTATTAATTATTTCGATTAAAAAAGTTGTTTTTTAATTATAATTTAGTAATTTTCACTATTCATCAGAATATGAAAGTTATCCGAAATGTACCAAAATTTCACCTTAGGCTAAATTCGATACTAAAAATCCAAAAATGAAGTTCATTTTGAAAAATAAGATTTACAGAATTTTAAAAAGTGGTTATTACTATTCATACCGGCTAGTTTTAATAATATTTTAATAGCATATCGTTGTTTAGTGAAACTCGGTATTGCGTATTACACACGCTATAGAGGAAGGTCGCAATTGCGTGTAATGAAAGGCAAGTCAAGGATGTGTGTTGTGCAAGCTCCTTTTGGTGTAGCGTACAACCCAAGACATTAATAAAATTAAAAAGAATATTTTTTATAAAATCTTGGGCTGTTACAACTATAGTGAATGTTTACAGACCACACCGTAGAATCTGTTCACCAATAAGAGGTTGTGCTACAACCCTAATTCCATGATGAAACTATTCATAAAAATGAAAAATCATTTAAAACAAATCCCTATGCTACTACACTAAAACTAATACCAATACACTATATCCACTTATCTATGTAAACCATATCTATGCCGAAAACTCAATCTAGGCTATAATTTTTCCAATTTTAAAATTAACACAAAAGTCATCCTCTAAGACACCCTATGTTATAGCCGACCTCTCCATATCTTAGTAGATATCCCTCTGGCACAACCCCAAGCCCCATAATACAATAATCTATTTCGGATTTTCTCATCCACACTCCAATTTTAATCCTTTATACTCTTTGGGACTCCCCCAGATAACTACACTACTAGAATTAGAAAAAATTAATTGGTTGGAAGGTCTGTGCGATTACACACGAGATGTACCTTAGGTGATCAAAGATGGTTTAGGAGCTCTGAATTTTGGAGTTGTAGTTTATGGGAAACATCTTATGGAGCACAGTTAGTGTAAAATTAGTTATAAGTGTTCACCTGAACCATGAAACCAATTATATAAAGGTATAATGATTAAATAATCTATTCAATAAGAGTTAGGTAATTATGTGACCATTGCAAAGAGGTGTAGTGGAATGAACACAGGTAACACACAACTTGAAAAATAATGGGCACTAACCTTTCAAATTAGTGTTCCTTTTCCATTGAGGTCTGTGTGGTTGGTGGATGGTTTGGAAAACCATGCATCCTTAATATGTTCCTCTTAAAAAGTGAAAATATCACCAAAAACACACTTAGAAATTTTATGTTTTTATACCCTCCAATTTTTTCCCATCATTCATTTTTTATCCTCTCGCATGTACCTATCCTTCACCTCTTCTCCTCCTGTCAGTTTCTTCATTTTTTGGTGTCTGTTTTGAATAGTGTATCTTTTTTTGATAGCTGGCTAGTCTATAAATCTACTTAATTTTTATTTTTCTGATACTACCAAGTGGTTTTTATTTGTTTTGGATAATATTCCCACTTTTTAGGATATTTGTCTTATTTCTCATCTTATTCCAATTTGAGCTGAATCAGAGGATGATATTAGACAAGTGTGATTCTATAAGGATATGATAAGTGTTCCCTATAATCAACCAATAATAATTGTTCTATAAAGTGATTTGAATGTACGGTCATGATGGAATTCCAGTCTATTACCTCAATTTAATTGTAATGTTTTAAAAGCTGGTTACCCTTGTTAAATAACATTTTTAATGCATATAATCTTAGAGATAGACACCCTTAGAGATCGACTAGATAGTGGGTACTGCTTTTTTTATTACTTTGGAAATGGGAATTTTTTTAAAATTAATAAGGTTTTTGTGATGGTATTTATGTTGAAATGGTTCAAAATGAATTTATATTTTAAATCGCTAGCTATGAAATAGAATTTCACAACTATTATCATTTTAAATTGAGTTAAAAATTTAAATTTGATAATTGGGTAGGTAATGGGTAAATCCCTTTTTATAGAATATGATGTTGGTTTTAAAATGATATAAGAAAAATGAAAATTCCCATAGAGTCATTAATTTTATAATTGATTTAGAAAATTCTCATAGGGGAAATAAAGTTATAAATGATATAAAAAATTCCCATCTGGGCAGTTTTGGTTTTATGTGACTTGTAAAAAACCCATAAGGGGTGGTATGTGATAACTATAAATAAACAAATATACCAATAGTGTATGATAAATATTGAATACTCTCATTCGGGAGGTTGATGATACCTTTAGCTTATGGCCTTTGTGAGAAAACAATCAGATTCAGTTGTTCTATGATAACTAATGAATATTACTTAATGAGGAATATGATGACTTGAATACCCACTAAATAGTGGTATCTGATAACTTGAATACTCCTTGGGTGGTTGTATGTGATGACTACAGAGTACACCCATATATGTGGTTTGTAATAATATTAATTAACACACCATATGGGTGGTTCGAGAGGTTTTGGTTGAATAATGTTTTGGGAATGATCATAGACACCCGGAAATTGGCTGAGGAAAGTTTGGCTGATCATAGTCATGATCCTAGAGATCTATAATGGTTTATCCGACACTGGGTTTCAATGTTAACACAGGGAATCTATGTTTTATTTTATTTCTTTCATACAAACTGTTTTGTAATTATTAATTATTTACTTTGAGAACTTGTACATTCATTTTAGGCCGGACTAGTTATTTTGGGGGAGATGTTTGTGATGAAATAATGAGTTATAATCACACCCTACTTTGGCTACCACGGAACACGCGTACCCGATTAGACATTTTGTCTAGTCACATATTATAATTTAGGGCAATACTCGATTTTCATCACTTGTTGGATTGGTGTGATGTTTTATGTTATAAGAGATGGGATCAAGTAGGACTCCATAACACCATATGGATGCGTTTTTTATTTAAATTATTTTATTCTTTTCATATCTAGTATATATAATCTGCCCATCGGGGATCCATCAGATATTCATGGCACACCCCTTTATTATGGCATTTGTGACTGTATTTATTTTGGTACTTTACCAATTTATTTTATATATTTATTTTGAATGAATAATATATGTATTTTTATTTCATCAACTATAGACACATTTTTATTGAGGGCATGGTCTCTCCATGGTATTCTCATAGATCGTCACTGCTAGTCTGTACTCTGTATCGTATGGGGAGGCATGCCTGAGGTATGTGGAAAATGTCGATTGAGGAAATTTTTAGTGGCTAGGGGTGAAGGGTAATTATAGTGATAAATTTGTGGTAAACCATATAGTGGGGTAGTGGAGGGAACACAGTTTATCAATCCATGTGGGTTTCCCTATGAAACCTTCCAATCTTATGTTTGTTTTGACATAAGAATTTTTCACGGTTGATGCATAGTTTGAAAAATCATACCACAAAATTGTGCTTAGGTTGTTTTAAGTAACACACGCATGATTAGTGCATTATTTTCCAAATCATGAAGCCTAACCATGTGATGAGATAAATTTAATCTGAAAATTGGATTTTTTGTTTTTCTGGAGCTCACCCAAAAACCAATATTTTTTATTGTGTACTTGTAAAGTCATTATGGTCCACTATGCATCCAACCTAGAATTAATTTATATAAAATTATTCATGAAATTTATGATGAATATTACCCTAATTTAAAATTTGTTTCCTAATTGGATGGTTCCTAAAATGATTCATCAAAATGGATATTTGGTAGGAAATATGTTACATGAAGTAAAAAAAATAGTTGTAGGTTTTCTTGAAATGTAAATGAAAAATATTTAATTATGAAATGGGGAATGATGAAAGATGATGGGGTAAATGGTATTGAAAGAATAGTGATAAACGATGTTTCTATTGTATTTGAAAATTGAGGTTTTATTGAAATTCGTTAGGCATGGAAAAATGAGTGATTTTATTAGGCTTTGTGATTCCTTGGGTATTTTTTATGGTTCCAGAGGTAGATTTTCCTTAGGTTGCATTCTAATGTTCCAAGATGTGTATATTTCAATGGGTGTGAATATTGTTTCGAGACCAGTATATTTCAACATGTGTGAGTATTGCTTCAATATGAGAATATTTCTCTGAGAGTTACTATTGTTTCAGGACATGTATATTTTCTTAGGCATGAATAATGTTTTTGGATGGGTATATTTTCCCATGTGTGACTTATAATCAAGGATGGGTATATTTCCTAGTGTGATTCCTACTGTTTGAAGACATCTGACACTGGATGAGATAGGTATGGTTGGTCTCAAGTGTCATTGTGGATCCTGATAAGAAACAATGTTTGTTTATTTATTTGTATATCTACTGTATTTAGATATAATTATCACATTTTCATGAACTTACATGGACAATATATATTCATATATGTTTTTGGTGGAGGACTATGGAGTTGTACTCACACCCTACTTAGATCGCCATTGGTGCTTGGGAAAAATTAATGACTGAATGAAAGGATAAGGAAATGCTCTATATTTTTGATCCATGATTGAGTTTCTAGATTGGATCATGATATATTAGGATTTATTTAGGATTATTCTAGTTTTATCTATTATTTTTTTGAGATTTTTGTGGTTTGGTCAATTTTTGTGTGATTTTGTGACATGCATACATTCTATTTGGTATTGTGTGGGTAGTGATTATTTATTGGAACTTATATGGATGTTTGATAACCACTTATCATTGATTATTATATGAATCCCATTACTTTCACTATTACATTACTTTGATATGTGGGTGGAGTCCTACCACCATACCACCTTAGACTCATGTTGCTCACTAGAAAATTTTGCAAATTCGGAGGCACATGAGAGGTCACATAGAGATATTTGGTCCGACGTCGGTTGTTTCCGAGGAATGAGGGATGTTACATTGATCTTGTTGATTGTCAAGCCCCCATGAACCTCTCATATCATTCTTACCTTTATACATCCCCTATATTTAAATAACATCAGAATTAGAACAATCCATCTTCGCCTGAACAACCATAGATTTGCAAGATAACCTTAGAATTTTCCTAACTAACTACATTCATCTGAAAAGGAGCCACAATTATAATCTCCTTAAACTACAAAATAGAGACACCAACCATAGAATGAAAAACATACTACTGCTACTCTGAGTTTCCAAAGTTGAAATTCTCCAGCCCCAATGGTCGGAAAACCAATTGGAATATTTTTTAACTACCCAAGGGAACCGTCTGCTGATCCACCAATATAAACAGCCTCAGATTGCTCAAAAAAATTCACTTGGAACCCGATTCTAGCATTAAAAACCTCTGCATTATCATCATTACAAGCACTGAAATCAATAACAAGATTCAAAACTTTTTTTAATGGAACCTGACCCACACTAGAACTCACAATGTATCAATTACCTATACCTGTCCCCTTATAGCCATTCCCTGACACCTTCTCAACATCCTCATGATTAAGAGATCTAGAACTATGTTACGTTCTTTAAAATATTATTAAAAAAAATTAGTCATATCTCTTTATGTAGGAGTAAGAACACACCAAATCTCTACAACAGTTATCCATAGAATGTCCAATTGTATGACAAACCATACAAAAATAGGATTAATGCATCACAATCCTACCACGAGTGAAAAAACCACCATTCCTCTCCTCCTTTGGGAATGCATAATCCCAAATCGAGGATGACAAGTAAACCTCATCTGAAAGTTGAAAGTCCAAATCACATGGAAAATCTATATGTAAGAAGAACCCCTAATAATCATCTTTATTGCCAGAGAAGAACCCATTTAAACCACCCCCATAGTAATCCCTAATCGCTATAAGTTGGATGAATTACTAATAACCATATTTATCACCTTGAGAACGTTTCACCCATTCACTGGTGTAACATGCTGGCACTAGATGGAAAAAACTTGCATGGGGGGAAGAGAACCTTCCCCCAAGCAGTTGAAACCCTCTAATGATGTTCCTTGCAGACACAACTTGTTACACTCGAACGAAACCCAATGTTATAAAAATTTATTCAGAAATACTCTATACATAATAATAACCATTATATATGTATAAAAAATGTATTATATAAATTTATTTTTAAATAAATTGTATGAATTTATTTATAATGGAATTATATATAAAAATATCTGTTAAAATATATTTAAAAAATTTTAATATTTAAATATAATACCTTAAATATAACATATATACATTTATATAAAAATAAATTATTAAAATTATTATATAAATGTAATAAATATACATTATATAAATTTATTTAAAAATATTATATATATAAATTATATAAATAAATCTATATACATTATATAAATTTATATATATACTTTATATAAATGAATTTATAAATATATTATATAAATTAAAAATTTAAATAAATGTATATGAATTTATTTACATATATCAATATATATATATACACTATAAAAATAAACATTTAAAAATATATAAATATATCTCTTGGAGGCATGGGAAGGGTGTTCGATTCCTACCCCAACTGAATTTATATCTTCTTTTGTGGGTGGGTATTTGCATGTGTATAGAGATATTTATATGTGTGTTTGTTTGTATGAATTCATCCATATATATGTATATGCATTCATTTATGTAAATATAAATAAAATCAATGAAATTGTATTTATAAATACATTATACAATATAATAACTTTCATATATAAATTTACATATGTAAATATATTTATATACATATATTATTATTTGTATTATATAAAAATATTTATCAATACATCATATAAATATATTTATAATGAAATTATATATTTTCGTATACGTAAATATAAAAAATAAATATGATATATTATATGTATTTTTTTATATAGAAATATTTTATTAAACATGCAGTATAAATGTATATAAAAATACATTATATAAATGTATTTACATTTATTTTTTATAAATACATTATATAAATGAAGCATAATTAATTATATAAATATATATGTAAACAAATTGAAATAGACTAAGGCCATGACCCCTTTATTAATAAAATTGACAACAAGAGTCATGAGAGAAAATTGGTCGAACGCTGCATTTCTATCCTCATTCCATGTGTCAAAATAACAACAAGAAAAATAATATGAGAACATAGATCAAGATCACCATTAGAAACAGACATCTAATGTAAGTGCTATTCAGACATCAAAGTCAATCATAGTGTAGAAGATTAAGGTTCTCTATGTACTAAGCTAGATATTGAAGACTCATATTATAATAATCCACCAACTACTTCGACCATAAGGATGATATCATCTTCTTGGATTTTTGGCTATCTTCCATGTATTCTCTTTAGGCTCCTCCAATGCAAGGTCATTGGCACCAACCAGTGGAGGAATCAGAAAATATATTTTATTGATTATGTGAAAGAATTTTCATATGATTCCATATTTATAGATTCTTCTTGATCAATTAGAACAACCAAAATATGGTGAGAGCCTTGGACACCTCAACCACATAGTCATCTTATTTTCCAATTTTTAACAGTTTTCCAACCTTTATCATCAGTGTCCCATTCCAAAACATGTTCACCATTTTCATTTCTTTTTTCAAAATATCATGGAACTCTTACCCTTCTTTTTAACCATCTTACTTAATATAATCCTGACAAGAATCCAAAAAAACAAAAGAGTTTGAAGTATAGACATGAAATCTTACCCCCTTATTCATTTAATCTATCAAATCTATAGTTAACCACTTAAGGAGTTTTAGATGTCAATACCTTATGGTTTTTTTGGTCATAGATAGAGTTTTAATTGTAATTTATTTTCCCACTACATTTTTCCTAATTAATTTAAAAGAAGATTCAGAATAAATCGATGAAATTTGGAAGGAATGTTGCTGGATATTAGACACAAAAACAATAACATTAGTAGATTTAATCATATCTGATTTCACCAAGTCCTTAATGCCTTTTTCCAGGATCTGATGTCCGACTGTGTATTTTGATTCTACCACCTTTCATTGAATATTATTGTACTTCACTTAATTCCAAAATATTTTAGGAGGATGCAGTTTCCATTTAATTAGTTCACCCTATGCTATTATTTTACCCCACTTTAGTGAAATTAGTTAAACTACAAGGCTATACTGATTTGGGGACCTTCTTGTATGGGTCACTAGATTCTTCTAGGACTAGATCCATGCTAATGGTGTATATTTCATCTTAAGATAATCAAAGTAGATGTAAATTTTTTTTAGACATAAATTAAATAGATGATGATAAAAACATATTCATATTCCATTTGTGACATTTAACAACTAAAAATGTGTTATCCTTCTAATAGTTGTGATAAAAATAATATTGAGAATATAATTCTAGTAATTAATGATATTATTTATATTTAACATCAATGTAATAATCCTATAAACACATATTTAGAGCTTCTGTAAAGGTATCTACTATTTAATATGGCTTCCTATCATCCACCATGCCTGCCCAAGAACTAAATGGCATATCCATCTTCAAATTAAATTTATAGAGCTATGTCCATTCTTGTTATCATGAAGGCTAAAAAAAGATACCTAGATCCAAGGACCCCCTATAAACTCATGCTTCTATAATACAAAAATACTCATTTTCATATATTCGAAGGAAACTAAATTCCATAAAAAAATCTTAGTACGAGAAGATCCTTTGCTTTCCTATTATTGGATAACTATAATGCTTGTTAGAGTATGTCCACCCATAATATTAGTTCCTTTCCATTCCAAATTCTCCTCAAAAACCAATTTATTATCATTTACATTTCCTTATCCATGAACCTCTTAATTTCTCTAATTACAATTTTTCTACATTTGAAATATTATATAATCATTACCCTGTAAATAAAAAAATGAGCGGATGGAATCCATATAATAAGATTCCTACAAGTGTACAATAGATTATAATAATACATATAATGGAGGGATCTTATTATATTTGATTTCAAGTTCAATGTCATATTTCATAGTTGATAATACAACCTTATCCATAAAAAGTAGAACTGAGATATATCTCCATTAGGATTCTAAAAAAATATCTATAATTAGTATCCTAAGAGGACCTATGTATTTTCTGGGCATACGAATGGTATAAGAAACAAAAAAAATAATTTTATAATTTCACAAAATGAAATGGAGTTTGATTATCCTAATCCAAAACCATGGTTTAGTATTCTTAATAATATAGGGGTTAAAATTAAAATCTCAATCCTTAATTATTATCATTCATAGTCTACGATAGATGGATCCCTAACAACAGTAATGGTGTATTAATTAATCTAAAAGAAATAAAATATAATAGTATTTAGTAACAATCATAAATCATCCCCAATATGAAAATCCCCTAATGGATAATTACTAAAGAGTAAGTTCATTAGTGTTCCATGGCTCCTGATCAACAGGAAATACCAATCTCATCATAATTAAAAACCCAAAAAATATGGAATTGATCATTGATTTCATCATAATTCGCAAAAATATGTGTCATTGATCCCCTTTTCTCCACTTACATTGTAAGAGTTTTAATCTTCCGTGACAATTTACACCTATTTACATCCTCACCAATCACAATACTATTGAGAGAGAGTTACTTCCCATCATTGGGCTTCCTAGAAGATTTATCCAATTGAGTCGGCTCTGATTTCCTACCACCAGTCAAAAGATCAAAAAATCGATAATACAGGATCATGATCTGTAGAGAGAAACCTTAATCACTATTAGAGTCACCAGTAAATATCTCCCAATCTCATAAAGTAAATATGTTATGCAAATATATAAACACATTTTATAATTGTTTTTATAAATATATTACATAAAAAATAAAATAAAAATTAATATGAGTAAATTTACAAATTTACATATATTAATATATATACATATATACATATTCACATAAATATATTTATCATTCAAAAATAAATATTTACATATATATAAATATATCTCTATAAGGCATGGAATGGTGGTTTGAATTCCATCCACTTGAATTTATATGTTATTTTGTGATTTGGTTTTTATAGGCGATCAATTATCCCATGATTTATAAATGAAATTTACTTTTGAATGAATGAATTAATTATTAAGTAATGTAGTTATACAAAATAGATACTATGTATTGGTTATTATGGACCATTATAAAATGTGGTCATAATTTGTATGTGGGGATTAAAAAACAATTAACCATAATAAATGTTAATTATATAAATATTCAATAGGGATTGTTAAGATTATTATATATTAAGGTTTAAGATAAAATCTAATTTACATTGAAGAAAAAAATGATGATGTCAAACAACAAGATCATAACCCATAGAGCCCATTTATCAAGGATCCATAGGAAGATGATATCACATGGATTTTCCCATGACAAACGTAAAATAACTCAACCCTAGTGGCCCAAATTCAGTGGTTACTTTATTAAATTTGTATAATATAAAAATAATCACATCATGGAAGGACCAAACAATATAGTAGTTTTTTGAAACTAGATATATATTTGAAAATAACATTATAATTGAAAATATAAAACTCAATATGGAAAATATTTTGATAACACTGTTAATGTCCTAGCTTAACCCTGAAAATAACCCATAAGAAAATTCATGGAATCCATGGGAAAAATAAAAAAATAATAAAGGGGTGATCTCAAATGATCAGTAAGGGTAATAATACAACATGTGATATGAATAAACATTGAAAAATCATTATAATAAGGTAAATATCAAAAATATATTCCATTTAATCAATAATTTGAGAATACTATTAGAGGAATAAAATATGTTCAAATAGGGAATATAAAAAATCACACATTCTATAAAACATAACCATGAATATTATACTAATCTAATAATAACATGGATATCAATGACTAGTTTCATGATGATGGGATAAATAAAGTCAGACACCAAAACTTACCATCGAGGCCTTGACCAAGACATATGAAAATAAATGGTTAAGGCCTCGACCAAAGCCCAATATGGTGTTTCTAAAAAGACATATCACGGCATATAGGTTCTATAGCGGGCCCCACCCATCACATAATTTGTTCAACGCACACCTCACAAGAATACATTATACAAATTAACAAATTAACAACTATCCATATTTGAAAAAATACTGATACGGATTATCAATACTTACCCAGTCATAATGATCATAAAAAATCAAAAGAAATATGATGTATGGTAATATTAGAGTACATCATTAACATAATATTCAATAGGTAATGTTGAAATGGATGAAAATACATTAAATAGATTCTTTTAATGTTTCTTGAGGAAAAAAATCCTATTTACATTGAAAACAACTTATTTTGAAACCACTACACAATTATAAAAGAAACCATTTATTTGAAGATAAACTTATAAAATTGAAAATTTATCTTAAAAACATTGAGGCGTCATTATAGTGGGGAAATATTGTCATGCTGTTTAAGTTAAAAAACATTCTTCTAGTATTTTTTTGGAGAAGTCTTGAAGAAAATTATTTTGAAAATGACAAAATATACCTTTCAAAATATTTTATATAAAATGAAATATATGTAAAAATTAATTTAAAAATTCATTGTATAATATTTAAAGTTTTTTTGATTTTTTTAGAAAACATAATCATGGTATGAATGAGTGTATAATTGAGACTTTAGAAAAATAAATTTTTAAAATAAATCCCTTTATAAGTATTATATCATTGAAATGAGAATTAATCTAAAAAAGATAATATTTATGTTAACTATAAATCCCCATAATTTTTTTATAAAAAATAATTTATTCAATATAATTTTCCAAATTTTATTAATATGACATAATCAATGAATTATATATTTTATCCAAATAATGAAAATCAAGTTAAAAATTTCCTTACCACATTGTAATGAATCGAATCATATGCCCTATAAAAGAAATAATTATCAAAAGAAACATTTAATACAATGAAAACAATAATATCCATGATAAATTATATCATAGGGAATCATATACACCACAGAAAAGAAATAAGTGGTGAAGAAGGCATATATCTCATTGAATCAATAGTGGGATGAGAAAATCCTTTCCTCACGCTTCCCATTAGTGTAACATTATTTAACCTACTATATAATAGTTTAAATTGTGATATTAATTCATTTTAAAAATATATTCATATTTTTAATGCCTTATATTATACTTTAATAACATATTTTGTCTGATACATTAATAATATTTCATTATTTTCATGGTGTCAGGTGCATTTGTTTCATGGTTTCAGGATCGGTTCATCTGTGTAAAGTTATGGATGTTCTGGTAAAGTGTGATTACAACTCCAGATGTTTAGGGAAATAATATTAATTAAATTACATAATTATAAATGGTTGTATATGTCATTTTTTATACTTACATGAGAATTGTCCATGAGATAAAATGTTAATGATAAATGTTTTGTTTTGTTTAGCAGGTTTTTTCAAAAACCAAGAACTAGTTTTTTATTTACTATTATAATATTTATTTCTTCCATAACATGAAATAGGTTTTAATATAAAAATTTAAATATTATTTACCAAGTATTACAATTTTATGACTAGCCGTGAGGGCAGTAATGGAAAATGAAAAATCCTATTTCAAGGGGATGGTAAACAGAAAAAAATTGGAAAATAGTTTCATTCATTTGAATAAGAGGAGGTGATAAAAGGGGGAAAATACGATATTACATTAAAAACATAATATTAAAGTATATAAATGTTTGCATAATTATTAATCCTTGATGGATGAAATATTTGACGAGAAATTGGAAGATGAAATGGAATTAAGATAGGTGTATTAAGAAACACACCTCTTGGATATCACTTCTGTGGAGGACCCCATGAGGACCTTGGATTCGGTATTTTAGTGAGAACCAAAGAAATAGGACGTGGGGATATTGATTATGAGAGAATAAGGTAGATATTTGAATATCTTTAAGACTTTTCGGTTTAAATGGGATCACTAGGGGTGGTATTTATACATGGTGAGAGGCAAGGATGAGTTATTAAAATAATGACTATTTTATATTTAAAGTCAAGTACATCGAGTTAGAATTAATTTCATTGAATTTTTAAGATCATTAGGGTTTTAATGGATGTTTATGTCACAATAATATATCAACAACCCATTTAATATTTTAATATTTAGGTATTTTAAGCCTTTACATCTTAACTTTAACCATTTTCATTATTTTACCTACACTATAGTAAATATTTTTTTACCATGGTAAATAATTTATGTAAAAAAATAAAAATGACCACATAAAAACATTTGGAACTTATGATTTAAAATATCGATTCCATATTACCAAATAAAATTCAAAATTTTCTGAAAATTATATTTAAAATTAATCTCACAGCCATAATGAAAAAAAACATATTTTTAAAGTGAAAATATCGAAGATTGATTTTTTTATATCCTATATCAATGTTAAATTAATTAAAATGACATAAATTTTATTTATATATGTATAATTTAACTAATTGTAATATAATACTAATTTAAAATTTAAATTAACTATATAAATAAATTAGATGAATAATAATTTTTCAATTATTTTATAGTATTATTATCCTTTAATCAAAAAATATATATTATTATATAAAACAAAACATTCACCCAATGTTAATTTTGATATCCCTATTTTAAGAATAAAGTAAATTTTGTATAATAAAACTTATAATATTTGAAAATTTTAATTTTAAAATAGTTGTAGAACTAAAATGACCAAAATTACCTCTTAGAAAATATATCTTTTATGCTTAAATTTGGATTTTTTCATAAATTAATCCAATAAAACTTATTGAATGATTTTAAAAACATTTTACTGAATATATAAAATAGAAATACCATTAATATCCCTCAGTAATATTGATGTATCTAATTTATTAATATAAAAGTCCATTGTGGTTATAAAATTAGTTTTCATAAAAAAACACATCATTTATGTTGAATTGGAGATTATTGTATTTTATAATTAGTTGGTAATAAATGAAATCATTTTATAAACATGTGTAAAATATATTTTCTAAATTTATCTAATATCATTCATTCTCACCAATCAATGGCTAGGTGATAACTATCATAATAAAATAAAAACTTTTTAACTATTTTTTTAAGATTAGAGTTCTTTATAATGTAAGAAATTGAAGAGATTGATTTTAAAAAGAGACATACTTTAAAATCATAGGGTGTTAAATTCTATCCTACTTTAATAAATTCTGTCTTGGCAATTTGAAATTTCACTTCTTAAATCTATGGTATATACTTTAAAATTAATTTACGTGGAACCCAAATCATAAATAGGGTTAATATAATATTCTATTAATAAAAGAGAAAGGGAAATGTTAATTTCACCACAAAATTAGTCTCTATAATATATTAACATCATGGGTAAGTAAAATCAAAGTCATTAATGTGAAATCAAACAATCATGTTATGATAGAGAATGATAGAGTACATGGTTATTATAATGTTAGTAACCACAAAACCATAGACCAAATAGGTCTAAAAAAGGTCACCGATATCGTAAAAATGATAGTAATAGAAAAACATTTATTTCAAAATAATTTTAGAAGATATACTTTCTTGATTTCATATCAAAAATACAATATAACTATTTGGTTGTGCTTTAATCCATGTCTAATTAATTTCTTAAACTAGGAGATGGATATTCATGATTAATTTTAATTCTTGTAGCACTTTTATCAAATTATCCATATATCAAAAATTTGGGCATTAAATATTAACCAAAAGAATTATGGTTAGCACATGTTATCCAATATGATAAATCATACTTTAAACTCAAAAAATAATATCCAATGTTTAACTTAATCCATTACATATCTTGGTAATATTAAGACTCATAAAAATATGGTTTCCAAAATACAAAGAGTAAATAATTTAGATGGAAGGTCACTGAATTTACAAAATCATCTTAACATTATATTTTCCTAACAAAAGAATGTAGATCATATTTTCTAATAACAAATGCATGTATACCTTGATTACCCTCAAACCTTAATGAAAAAAAGAATTATTTCATAATGTAATTTCATCTTGACAGACTGAAAATTTTAGTAGTTTTGGAAAAGTAGATAGATATTTGAAACATAAATTAAAATTGAAAAAATAAAACTCAACATATGTCATCCTTTGAGAACATCGTTAATCTCCCATCTTTACCCTAAAAATCACTAAAAAGCAAAGTCTTGGCATTCCATGGGAAAAGAAAACATAATAAATGGATGAGATTGAATGCTCAGAAAGGGTATGTATATAGTGAAAGCTATGAGTTAATAAGGAATATATATTTTTGAAAGTTAAATAACTAAATCAAATTCAATTTAATGAATAATATGAATATAATATGGATTAAATAAAATAACATCAAAGAAGGCCATATAAATAATCACATGAGATATAAAATGTAACCATATATATTATCCTAATTAAATAGTCATTTGGAAATTAATAACAAATTTTATAATGATGTAATGTACAATGTAGAGCATTTGTAAGCACACCATCATTGCGTTTTCCAAGAAATTTGAAAATAAATTCTTAATACCTCATCCAAAAACCAATATAGTGTTCCTAATGAGTCCTATCGATTCATCGCGGGGATATTGTGGGCCCCACACATCCCATACTAAGTCCAATTCATTCCTCACATGAATAGATTATTCATCTAAACAAATTAATAACTTTATGTATTGGAAGACATAGTCACATAAAATATCAATACTCCCCTAGTCAAAATGATCATACACCATCCAAATAAATATGATGAATGGTTTTATTAGAACACTTCTTAATCATATTATTCAAAAAGTAATGTTTAAATGGATGAAAATAATATAATGATATTATTGGAATATTTAACAATGAAAAATACCCTTTTACATTTAAAATCAGTTATGTTTAAGGTGTTATGTAAGTGGGAAGGTCTAATTATGTTGCATAAGTTAAAAAAACAATCCTTCTGTATTTTTGGGAAATTTTTTAGAGATCCTTAGTTAACAAATTTCAAAATATAAATTTCAAAACATTTTAAAAAAAGTAAAAATGAGAAAAAATTACTTTAAAAAATCATAGTTTAATATTAAAAACATTTTTGGAAATGATTTTAGAAAACACGGTCATGGTAGCAATGAGTGTTTTATGGGAGATTTTTAAAAAAAGAAAAGAATGTCCCTTTTAAATATTATATCATTGAAGTGAGTATTAATCTAATGATTTAAATATGTGTATTCACTATAAATACACATAGATAAGTTGATATATAACATAATACATTCAAAATTAATTTTATAGTCATTTTATTATGACATATTCAAGGATGTAGATGTTTACCCCAAAAAATTGAAATTTGGTTAAGAATTCTCTTATCACATTGCAACGAGACAAATCATATGCGCCATAAATGTAATAATTATAATATAAAACATCCAATTCAATGAATATAAATATATTTATGATATGTATATCAAAGGGGGTCCTATAAATAAAAAATAATAAATAACAGGTGAATAAGGTATATATATCATAGAAGTAAAAGTGATATGAGAAAACCACATCTTACGTTTCCCTTTAGTGTAGAATTCATTAACAAAATTTATAATGGTTTGAATAATGTTATTAATTCATTAAATAACTATATTCATATTTATAATACCTTATATGATTATTTTTTAACATCTCATGACCTATAAATTAATAACATGTCATTATTTTCATGGTTTTTATTGCATTTATATCAAGGATTCATGATCGGTTCATTTGAGTAAAATTATAATGTTGTTGTAAAATGGGATTAAAACTAAAAAATTTGATTGAAATAGTATTAATTAAATTTCAAAAGTATAAATAGTCCCATATATATTTTTCATCTGTTACATGAGTATGATTCATTAGATAAAACTATAATCCCAATTGTTTACTTCATTTTAGTGGGTTTTTTCGAACATCCCAAACTAGTTTATTTTTATTTAACATTACGAGTATATATTAGTTATAGAACAATAAATGGGTTATAATATACCTATATCATTCTTATTTAACAAAAATTAATCTTTTATGACCATCTGTGAAGGAGGAAATTGAAAATAAAAAACCATTATTCATGGGGATGATAGAACGACATAATTCGGATTATGATTTCATTAATTTGAATAAAAGGTGGTAATAAAAATGTGTGGATATAAGATATTAAATTATATAAATAAAATTAAATTATTCACATGAATCTGGAATTATTATTCCTTTATTTATTATATATATATGTAGATAAATTAGAATAATAAATGAAATTAAGATATGTGTTTTAATAAAATTACTTCTTCGTTATCACCTCCTTGGAGGACCCCCTCGATGAACATGGATTTGGTCTTTTGGTGAGACCAGAAGCACATTGAAGTGCAGAGTGTAAGGAGTATAGTTTTTAAGATATATTTGGAGATTTATGTTTTTAGGTCAGAATTGGATGGTGAGGGTGGTATTTACACTTGAGGAGAGGAGGGTTTAGGTGATTAAAATAATGATTATTTCATACTCAAAGCCTACACATGGAGGTGAAATTAATTTCCAAAAGTTTGACTGATAATTAATATTTTAATTCTAGGTTAGGATTTATAATATATCAATAACCCATTTAAATTTTTAATTTTGAGTTATTTTAATATTTTACCTTTTAACATTAACAATTTTCATTATTTTTCCAATAATGGGGTACATAATTTTTTTATCATGATAAATATTTTATCCATAAAAATGTAAATGATTAGAAAACCTAATTAGAACCTTATGATTCCAAATATAGATTCTATTTTACCAAATTAAATTCAAATAATTGGAAAAATTTTATTTAAATTAAATTTCATTGAAAAAATGAAAAAACATGTTTTTAAAGTGAAAAGTCCAAAACTATGAAATGTTTTTATATCCAATTTCAATGTAAAATTGATTTCAATAAAAAAAATAGATTTATTGATGTATAACTGAAAAAATTAAACTATGAAACTAATTTAAAATGTAATTATTCAATATAAAATAATCATATGAAAATGTATTTTATAATTAAAATTCATTATTTTTTACTTTTCATATGAAATGTAACTTATTATAAAAATACCAAAAGTTCACCCTAATTTAATTTTGATATAAAAATTTTATAAAAAATTTTATTTTTTTAAATGAAACTTATAAATGTTTCTAAATTAAATTGTAAAATAGGAGCGCCACTAGAAGGAGGCAAAATTACCTTTTAAAAAAATATGGATTTTTATGAATAAAATTGGATTTATTCTGATCTTAAGCCTATAAAATACATTGAATTAATTTGAAAAAACCTGAATGAGTATATTTCATATAAATAATGACAATATATATATATATAATAGTTATTAATTAAATTTGTTAATATCAATCCCATTATGGGAATAAAAATTGTTTTTATAAAAATACTTCCTTTTTGTTCAATTAGATTTTATTTTAATTTATAATTAATTGGTAACCAATTAATAAATTTTATATAAAAATTTAAACAATATTTTCATAATTTAGTTAGTCTCATTCATTCCTACCATTACAATGACTAATTGATAACTATCATAATTAAATAATTTTATTTTAATAATTTATTTAAGCTTGGCGAGGTATTTAATGTAAGATATTGAATTGATTGAATTTATAAAGAGAAATACCCTAACATTTAAGTGTTTTACTCAAATACCAATATGAGATTCAATAACAGAAACATGAGTGGAACTTTTTAAATGATAATTTCAAGATTACTGATATCATAGACTAAACCATGTTAATTGGACCACCCTAAGAAAGTACAATCATATCACACCTTACCCTTTGAAATAAAATTTATATTCATAAAATATACTCATTAAGTAATATTTATTTAAATATATTTGATAATAAATTTAATAAATTCCAATGTAATTTTTATCTGGTTTAGAATGTATTTTGTGTCATAAAACTAGTATTTTCCACTAAAAAAGATTTTTTTATTTATAAATGTAAATTATCTTATTTAGAAAACTATTATGGTTAAATAAATATTATTTTTTAAATAAAAATATCAAAATTATTTGATGATGTATTTTTCATAATTTTTTGAGATAGTCTAATTATTTAGTAAAAAATAAATATCATGTGTATTATGACATCGTAATAGCCAAAATGTGATGTAATAAGTACTCTAAATGGAATCTAAAACCAAATTTGTTAAGACATATGATTAATTTTACAAACAATTAATGAATCCTGTAAAACCTATATTATATTTTAAGGTTTGAAAATAAACTATTTATTAACATTAATCACTTCCACATCATCAATGGTATTATTTTATGGAGTTTTATTATTTTACTAATAATAAATTAAAAACCAACACATCTTTGGTAGAGACCATGGGGAAAACCGGGGTAAGGTTTGTAGTTTTGATTATGTGATCACTTAGACTATGAAACCTAAGTTTATCAATTAAAAAATAACCACCTCTCTTTTTCTATTAATTCCCACCCTTCCTCCCAAACCTCCTCATGAAAAAAACATTGTGTATGAAGTTACTTTCCCTCTCCCTCTCCATCTCAAAATCCCACACAAGGTACATCAAAACTGCTTTTCCCAAAAATACGATTAAATAATTTTAATGATTTAAATCATAAAAAAATTACATTACCAGGATGAAAAGGTTTAGTGTCTTGAAAAATCTAGGACAATACATAAAATTTAGACAATAAAACGTAAACATTTATTTAATTCCTTCTTCTTTACCATTTTATTATCCCATGTTTCCTCCTTAGTACAAGTAATCCCCTAAGGATATACATCAAAATGGGGTGACCGGAAAGCTAAATAAGAGGATGTGTCTAAACATGAACCAATATAACATGGTTTTATAAAAATCACAACATCATCACCATAATCATGTGAAAAGAGCCTTCAAAAAAGGCTTGGAATGTGGAAATGTATAAAAATGAAACATTGTGTCTTAGTGGTCAAATACAACACATAGTTGTAAAAAATCTAGAATCATGTTCATGAATATTTCAATTTTATCATGAGATAAATCACATCATCCAATGTATTGAAGCACTAAATAATTCTGGGTTCACCAATCAAATCATAACATTTACATTGCACAATATAATTTCGAGAACACCTATTACATCGTCACATTCTCATTATAATGAAAGCTGCAATAAACATATATCAATGTTGGATATAAACTAAACCATGGGAAGTAGAGGGTTTAATTTATTAAATCATACATCTAAAAACGTTGGGTTCCAAAATGAAAGATAGAATAAAATACTTGATATAGGAATCACAAACCTTGAGTCAAGAAGAAATAATCTCGAGAAGTAAAAGGTGTGTTTTTTTGAAAGAAGAGTTCTTTGAGAAAACATTGTGTCTATCATAAACTCAAGTTGAAAAATTTTATATCCTAGTTTATGTACTATAATGATGAATAAAATATATTTAAGTAATATTCATACTGAAATGGGTAGAAAAAGGGAAGCCCAAAGAAAGAGAGTATGGTTCAAGAATTCCCCTTACATTATGTTCGAACATTTTCTTCACATTACTACCCTATATAATAACATTATTTTATTTAATTAACAAATCCAGGACATTTTATACACGAACTTGTATCCTTATTGTTTTATTAAGTTTATTTATGGGATTTTGGATGTGTTATAGAGTTTAATTTCATAGTTCAGCAGTGTTCATTTTCATATTTTTCATGATCAGTTCACTTATATACATGAATGGAAGTTCGTGTAAAATGAGCATAAATATCCTAAAATGTTATAATTTGTTATTAATGCTATTAGAAAATTCTAAATGATCTTATAAATTATTTGGTTATATACCATGAGGATGAATCATTAAATACACTTTAATGATGAACGTTTTAGGTAAATTTTGGCGGTTTTTCGATCCCAATGAACTAAGTTTTTTTTTATTTAGTGATATGTATAAATTTATGTCCCAGAACATATATAGGGTTGTATCATTAAATTTAAAATCATTTTGGTGAGGAGTGGTATTTATAGTGGATGAGAGGGGTGTTTTCTCAATATTATATTAATTACTTTATTATTTTGGCTATTGACTATGAATAGTTTTGAGAATTATCTTAATAAATATTAAAATAATGAATGGGAGTTCTATATTATGATTCTAAAATCAAAGATGTGTTAAGGAATAGTGTTTTTAACTTATAATGTATAAATACCATAAATTACTGTATTTTAATATTCAAAAAAAATTCAAGTATTTCAGAAAAATCAAAATAATTTAACCTGACCAATTATGGATTTGTAGAATTAAAAAATTAACTCCATTTAATTGAAATAATATTACAAATATGAGTAATTTAATTTCTAATTAAAATAATTATTTACATGGAAAATTAATATTTTAAAATAATTATTGATTTTATAACACTTTGAAAAAACTAAATAAGGTCCCATAAAAATATCCTAAAACCTTAAGACATAAAAATATTAATTTAGGGATACATTTTATGAAAATATATTTTATTTTAAATTATTAAATTAATTATAAAAGTATAATTAAATATCTACGACTTACACAAATTCTAACACTTAAATAATAATTTTTAAAACATTTTTACTTACAATATGATATAATTATATCAAAATTTCATTTATAAGATACCTATATTTTATTAATACATTAATGTGTGAGGTCACTATTAATTTTACTGATTTATTATACATAAGAGTCATATTACCATTCCTATGATGAAGTTAATATTTCGTTAGTATTGATTATTTATCATCCAGAAATATTTATTATTTCATTAATTATTCATTTAGAATGTATTTATTATTGTATATAAGTTATTTTATGTGATTTATACTATATGAAATTACTATAATAAGGTATACATTCCATTGAAAAAAGTGTGGGTCTTTACAATTTCCACCCGTTTAAATTTTACCCCCAAAATCTCGTTTCACAAAAACAGATGAGGGTACTTCTCCTTTATCATATCCACTAGTTCCCATGTTGCTTCTTAATACTTATGGTTCCTCAGAAACACTTTTATATAGTGGGATATCTCGTTGTGTAAAACCTTATCTCTCTAGTTCAGAATCTTTTCTAGCTACTCTTCATAAGAGAGCTTATCTTCAAGTTATACCACCTTTGAGTTTAGTACATGTGAGAGATCTGCTATGTACTTCCACAATAGTTATACGTGGAACCCATCGCAAACATAATCCTTATTTGATAGAATTTCTATCGAATAGTCCATGAATTATATGTGATCAAGGATCTAAAATGGGTCCAATGAACCTTGTCATTAACTACCATTTATTTCCAAACCACATGAACATATTCCATGGTGATATTCAATGGAAGGCTTTTTCTCCAATGTTGAACTCCAAGTCCATTTGATGGTTTTCAACATAGCTCTTTTTCCAACTCTAATCCACTTTGATATGTTTTTGTTTTGAATGAACCTTCTCTTCCATCTCTTACAAAAAATAAGGTCTTAGTAGCTTTCTTTCTCTAACTTCATACCAATAGTTTGGAGATATTCATCACCTTCCATATTGAGCATAATATGGAGACATTTGAATACACAAGTGTAAGCTATTCTTTTATGAGAATAGAACTAATGGTATAAGATGATACCATCCACATTTGAATTATAATGAGTATGATATTAGCATATCTTCATGAATCTGAATAGTCCTTTGAGATTGGCCATTAGTTTGGTGATGATAGGCCACACTGAAATTCAATTAAGTACCCAAAGTATGTTGAATAATTCTCCATAATTTAGATATGAACTTTAGATCCCGATGAGAGAAAATCAAGATTGGAACTCCATGAAATCTCACCACTTCATTAACATATATCTTTTAATGTTATTCAAGTTATAGATCTTCATGAATAGAGATAAAGTGGGAAGTCTTGGTGAGTCGTTCCCCCATAATGCATATCACCTTAGTTCCTTTGGATATCTTCAGCAGACCCGTGAAAAATTCTATACTGACATTCTACCATTTACACATGGGTATAGGTAATGGTTTCATAAACCCTTTGAACTTATATCACACCTCTTTAATTTATTTCATATCACACAACTTGAGATATAGTCATAAATTTCATTCAATATGTTATCCCACCATAATTGTTCTCAAGGATCAAGGTACATCTTGGTACTCCCAGTATGGATAGATAATGTTAAGCTATGTGCATTTTCCAATAGCTCCTCCATTATCACATGTGATGAAGGAACACAAGGAATTATTTTAAACCAAATCACCCCATCATCATTGATATGGTACTCTTTCAAATTCTCTTCCATTACTGTATTTACCATCTTTTGTAACAACATATCATCCATTTGTGACACCTTAATCTTTTTTTGGATATATGAAAATAATTTGGGCATGTTAGGATGCATTCCATTCCATTATGATTTCCAAACTCACACTTTTCATTTCCATGAAAATAGGGTCTTTCTCAACCCCCAACATGGATAGAGTCATAGGTTCTTTCCTACTACAAGTATCAGTGACCTTGTTCGTCCTTTTAGGGTGATAGTGAATAGAGAACTCGTTTTATTTGATTAGATATAACCATATCCATTTATTCATGTTGATATCCTTTTGTGTGAATATATAATTTAGGATCTTGTGATCTATATATATGTCAATATTACCACCATATAGGTGGTTACACTATATTTTAAAGGTAAAAATCACATATTCTTGTCCCTGATCCTGTGTTAGGTAGTTCTTCTTCGGGATATTCATCTTTCATGATGCATAGGATATCACATTATCATTTTTCATGAGAAAAAAACACAATAATTTATTTGAAGCATCACTGTATATCACAAAAATTATCTAGTTTTTGGTAATGTAAGCATAGGTGCAGTGATCAGCCTTCTATTTTTCTCATTGAGTATTTCCTAAAATTGTTACATCTAGACATACATTTCACCATTCATGATTAACTAAATTAGCGGGCTTTGAAATCATGACAACATTCTCAAAAAATGTCAGTAGTACCCTACTAAACTTAGAGAACTGTGGCTTTTTATTAAACATGGGTGTTTCAGCCATTCCTCTATTTATTTTTTTAGGGGTCCACAAAAATTCCCTCACATGTGATCACATGTCCCAAGAATATTAATTTTTTTCATCAAAAAGTCACAATTTCTAAACATGTCTTGCAAATTATCCTTCATTAATGTACCCAAAACCGGAATTATATGTTCTTAATCTTCCTCCTTTCTATTGAAGTAGATGTGAATATTATCGATAAACACTGCCAATTTTTTTAAGGCAATATATAAAGATAGTATAAATCAAATCTATGAAGATTTCAGGGAAATTAGTATGTCTGAAGGGAATCAATAGAAACTCTTAATTCACATACCATGTATAGAAGGAAGTCTTATGAATATCTTCATACTTCACCTTTAGCTGATGATATCTAGAATGGAGATCCACCTTTGAGAAGTATTGATCTCCTCACAACTGATTTAACATGTCATAAATCCTTGGAATATGATACATGTTATTTATACTGGTCTTTTACAATTTCCAATAATCGATACACATCCACATTGATCCATCCTTCTTCTTGGAAAACATAACCGGCGCACCCCAAGGAGATGCAATAAGGCATTTGAACCCTTCGTCCAAATCAACTTGTACCTTATTATTTAACTCCCCCAGTTTAATACGAACAATCTGATATGGACATTTTGAGATAGGAGTATCTCTGGGTACGAAATCTATTGAGAACTCTTCCTCATGATTTGGGGGATGTATGGGTAAATCATTGGGAAATACCTCATTGTATTACCTCACAATGGACATTTCCTTTTGCTTGATACCTTCCTTTGACTCAACCATTTGAACAAGGTATGCTTCTTCACAAGGAATCAACACTGGCACCATTGAGGGGTTTTCCAAAGGAGATTCATCATCTTCCATGAATTTGTATATGAGTATTGGATATATTGTAATATTAAAATATATTTCATTTTCTTGATATTCTATCTGTGATCTATATAATTAGAGTCAATCCATTCCCATTATAGCATAAAATTACCCCAATGAAAGTATAATGAGATTCAATGGAATAATCATCCCTCATATTCCAACAGGAGAAGATTCCAACACTTAGGTTGAAATTATATTACCACTTTCTATTTTCATAAATATATTTACTTCATGGTATTAGGGATTAGATTCAACAATTTTAATAAACATACAAGATATAAAAGAATGCGTTGAACCATAATCAAATAATACTTTTTCCATTCATATGTGTATAAGAATTTTACCTTGTACAACTTCAAATTCTTGCTCCACTTCTAAAGTAGTGATTGAAAAAAAATTCCTTTCTCCTTTTGCATTGATGTCTATTGATGCTGATTACCCTCAAGGAATCATGGTTTAGTACACTAGCTTGCATAGTGCCCTTTCTCCCTATAGTTGTTGCACTAGACCATGGGTGGTTCTCTCCTTTCCACCAGCACATTCTCCTACCTTATCATGTATTTTCGAAATTCTTGAGCTTTGTTTCCTTCTCTCCCACACATGAAATATTTTCCGTCCCTTTAAGGAAATTCCTAGGATGATTCCTTCCCCATTATTGAAATGTAGGTGGTTTAGTTTTATTTACACAATTATTATTGGATCCTCCATCTTGAAACTCCATCTTTCGCTCCATATCACTATATACATGGGGCCATTCTCTAAAATCCATCTCCACATTGACATCACATCGAAAGACTTCTTCATAACTCCAAAATTCCCAAATTATTATAGCCTTACAAAGGTGAGGTATTAATCTTCTATGGAATCTATCAATTTTTATATCATTGATGATAACAAAACCAAAAGCATACCATTCAAGACCTATGGAATTTTCTTCATAGGCCATGATAGATTATCCTTCCTTTTATTTAGATCTATGAATTCCCTTCACATTCTTGTATGAAGAGTTTTAGGGAAACACTTGGTAAGAAATATTACCTTAAAATATTCCCACTTCATCTCATAAATTTCTTCCCTTGGCTTAGTCTTCTTAATCAACACCTACCATTGGTCGACCTCTCTATCTAGATGATAATCAACCAGATTCACCATCTCTGTCTTAGAACATTAATGCTTAGAAAATCTCATATCCATTGAATTGTCCCACTACTAAGCAACTAGTGGATCAGAAGTTCCTCTAAAGGTTGATGGTTTTTGATGTATAAAATACTCGATATCTAGTTGCTCCCTCTTAGGTGTAGGAAATCATTCCACATTATTCATATTATTGTTCATAACCTGAAACAGCTGGGTAAGCATCACCATGAAATTTTGAACTCCACCTCCCAAAGCATTGGTCATGTTGTTCTGGTAATCAATGAATTGTACCTCATATGGGGTTCTCACCTAGATTCTCCCGGTTCCCACCATTTTCAAAAATGGAATAGTTTAGAACAATACACAAGTCAACCATTCCAGAATAAATATTTCATTCCATTGAGACATTAAGTGAAAAAGCATATATTATGGGATCCCTATGATTATAAAATACAGGTCTTCATGGTTTATTACTTATATGTAGTCTCATACTAATTGTTTTCACTAATGTTCTCAAATCATAATTCTCAAATTAACAAAACCATTCTTTGATACCAACAATAGTGACCCTGAATTTTCATAAATTATCATTACATCATTTTAATGATAAAAACATAAAACAATTACATGACCAGGATACAGTGTTTTAGTTTCATGGGAAGACTAAGACCTTACGTAACATTTTAAAAATAAAATTTAAACATTTATTTAATTCCTTCTTTTTTGGATTAATATTGTCCCCTGTGTATTCATCAATACAAGTAATTACATGAGGATATACATAAGAAATTAGTGTGATAAAATCCCAATAATAGGATAGATAAGAACAATAAAAAATATAACATGGGGTGAGGATAATCATAATGTCATAATTATAATAATTAAATAAACAGTTAAGAAATGTCTTGGAATGTAGAAATGAATAAAAATGAAACATCATGTCTTAGAGGTCAATTTGCACGCATAGTTTTGAACAAATATTGCATCCTATTTGTGTATATTAAAATTTTCTCATGAGATACATAACATGTCCCAATGCATTAGAGCACTATATAATTCTAGGTACAACCATCACATCATTGCACCATATAATTCTGGGCACACAAATCAAATCATAACATTTTCATTTTCTTTCATTCAACATAAAACCTATATAAATCTTGGAAAAAAAAATAACACATGTAATGGAATGGGCATAATTTAACAAAGAATACATTCATAAACATTGTGTTCCCAAATTAAATATGTAAAAACATACTTGATATATGAATCATCAACCTTGAGTAAATAAGAAACAATATTTAGAAGTAAAAGGTGTGTTTTTTTAATGAAGAATTCTTTTGAAAAACATTTTGTTTGTCATAAATTCAAGTAAAACAGACGTATTTTCATGAAAATGTCGGATAATGATGAAGAAATTATATTTAATGAAAATTTAAACTGAAAATTTCAATGTCTCAGAAATTCAATGCAATTTTTTATATGGAATTATTTCGAGACTAGACACAGAGACATCGAGCAATTATAAGGCACAAAGTAGCTAGAATGATCTGTCAATTTTTTTTCATTAAATAGAATGAGTGAGTATTTTTTTTAAAATAGTGGAATAAATCTTAAATGGGTGTCCGAATCTGAAATCTGAGGGAACCATTGCATTCAGGATGGTTGGTTTGCCCTATTCGCGACTTAAGATTAGTCGGCAAAGGCCTCTAGTGGGAAAACCTGAAAAAAAACAAAAACTGTAAATAAAATAATTAAATAAAATTATCATACATTTCAATTCCTTATAACCCCTAAATGGTAACTCTAATTGGAAATCTGAGAGTACCATTGAGCATGTGAGGGAGTGTTCCCCTTAGGTGGAGCCTAACTTCAACCAACACGAGTTCAGGTTGATAGTTTATTATTGAACTATTTTAAAGGTTTATTTACATCAATGTGCGTATGGGTTTTCTAAATTTCATACCAGTGCTTAGATAAAAAATATTAGGGAAAGGTAAAACTCATAATAGTAGGATTCTCATATAATGGACATAAGCTCAAGTGGCGCGAGTCGAGGGAAAATGTTTTTTTATTCTGACTTTTTAATGAAAACCTTAAAAATAAAATTAACTTGTTTTATTTTATTTTTATGGAGTTTCAAATCATTTTATCTCAATGTTTTTCCAAACAAGTGAAACTGAGGATGATTTATCATTAAACAAAACAGCATAATGACTTCATAACAAAAACGTAATAGAAACACTGATTCATGTTTCATCCTTTAATGGAAAAGAAGACAAAGAAAAATTATTGGCACAATCCTAGTTCTGCTCCGAAACTCTAGTGGGTAATGATGATGAATTCCAACCCCCCTTAGAAGAGGTCTTCACTAATGATGATCAACCAATGACTATAAATAGAGGATTGAAAAATGACGAATACAATGACACTGTTCATCTCCAATGAATGATCTGACCTAGGTAGTGCTTATGGTTTTTCATTGTTATTGATTCTGTATCTTATTATGTTCAAATGATGAATGCGGATCAACCTAGAAACATGTTGACATGTGGTTCTTTCGTTCTTGACAATTGTGAAATGATATTGTGGGGAGTTATGGTATATCAAATCCATGTTAGAATTATAAAAACCCCATTGATATATTTTTGTAAATTCTAACACAGAGGGATCAGGCTGAAAAAACAAGGGCCAGATCCCTTCATAGTGGGTGTTTTTGTTCATCGTGGCCAAAGAAATGAACTGATAAACTATTGTCCATGAGGCTGCGGAAGGGATGGCGGTGACCTGAGAGACTCAAGTGTGCAAATGGATATGATATCGAACCACCAGAGTGGACCTGGTGGCTCACTGAAGGTGCCTCCAGCATGGTGGTGACTGTGTTAGAGGCAGTGCCACCCCAGTCGCCACGAGTGGGATGAAGTAGCTGAACCTCATTGGCCATGCTTGCAGAGGCGACATGCCGGGTGAGTGTGGCAACGAAATATGGTCGTGGTCCTTCGGATGTGTCAGCTGGCTGGATGTCGTGCTAGTGTGGAATCATGTAGGAGGATTGGACTTCTCCCTTTGGGTCATGTGTTGACCAGGGGGTCCAATTGACTGGACACACATTCCCCAAATAGTCTGGTCCTGCCAGTATGGGCTGAATCAGACTGGACGAGCCGGGCCAACGGACTGGACTGCTCGAGCGGCCCAACTAATTTTTTTTCGAGCTGATACGCTTTAGTGGACTTGTAAGAAGGGATAAATATGGGATGGGGGTGACCCCTGTTTGGAAAAGTGACCGGACCATCAGTGTGCGCTTGGCTGGATAAATTTAGGTCACTAGGTGACCAGGTAGACTGGACCAACGTCCAACCTCAGATAGGTCCAATGAGGCCCAATTTTCTAGGTCAATGGGCTAGATGTATAGGAACAAGTCATGCGGGACCCCAGGATGGGTTGGTCAAGTTGATCCGAACTAGTCAGACCAGGCCAAGACGAAACTGACCCATATTCACAAAAAGGGAAATGCCTCTCAGAATATTCATTCAATTGATGCGTTGTCTGATGTGTTGGGACCCATGTGACATGGTGGTGCTTCTGAAATCCTCTACGTAATATTTCAAGGAAGTTTACCTAGTGAGGCTTTGTGACTCAGATACCCAGTGAGGCTCGGTGAGTCAACTATCAGCAAGCCTACGGGACTGAGCTTCCTAGTGAGGATCCATGACATTTCTATCAGCGAGGCTCTAAGACTAAGCTACCCATCGCAGATTCGTGACTTAGCTATTAGTGATGATTAATGAGTCATCTACCTAGTGAGGCGTTGTGACTCAACTACCGAGTACGGCTTTGTGACCCATCTATTAGCAAGGCTCCACGACTCCACTACCCAGTGAGGAATCGTGACTCAACTACTGAATAGGTATAGGTGACCTATATATCCTAAAGGACTCATCAGGGATGGGTTCCTTTTTTCGTGATTGATGGTTTTAGTTTTCAATAATTGTTTTTTCTATCAGTACTCTAGATTTTATCAGGTGTGAGCTGTCTTGATTTGTGATCATACATCGTGTTTTGCTTGTGGATTTCTTTGTGGTATTTCCTTGTTGGTTTGGGGTCCCTACGAAGTATTTCATTACTCACCCTTTCATGGGATATTCCATAACATGTTGTGTCTGTGCATAAAACTGACGACTTGGCTAAGGACATGGTGGCATATGACCGATAAGTGCTCAGTGAGGTCAGGCAGGTGGTACGTGCTTCTACAACTTCCAACAGATTCTGTATACATACCCATCATGTGGATTTTCTAGTAGACGACTATCATAGTAACCTATTATTTTACTAATTTCAGTTTTTCCTTTGTGGGGTTTATATTCTGGACCTTTTGACCTAAAATTTTTACTCTTAATCAGTGGTTGTTTAGTGGCATGCACGTTTACTTTTCCAGCATTGGGGTGTCTTTGTGTGTGTTTGTATAGGTACTCATGCAAATGCCTCCAATTTTTAGGTTGATTCCTTGAACTCTAGTCACCAACCCCTGGCCTTTGGGAGGCAGGATTTAGGTTTGTCACAGTATGGGCCACGGGGGATTGGTCATGAAAAATTGGTATCAAGGTGGTCAGTTTTAACTAAATTACTAAGAGTCTCTAAATTTGTATGGGGAGACAGTGTTATGTGGTTCGATTTCGGCTTTCAGGACAATGTGTTTACTATTGGTGAGGTGATTGACATATCCATACACAAGGACCCTGATTTCTATTTTCTAACTTGGTACATGAAAACAGCAGTTCCATGTGTCTTTGAGTGTTTTTCCATGACATTTTGAGTTAGAGTCAACTCACCAGGTATAATAAATTAACCACGGTTTATCTTGATTCTCTTTCAAATGGCTCCACGTAGACAGCCAACCAGGATTCCAGTGCATGACCATGAGGATGATCCACAGAGTGATGAGGCTTTGATTAATGGAACATTATCTAAGATGGTACCTTCGTGCAGTGTCCCAGTGATACCATTGTCCATTGTTTAGAAGTTACAACCAGTGCTACAAGTAGAGGGCATGTGTAATCTCAGTGACATACACAAGTTTCAGTAATAGAGACCTTGCTTGTCCTGAGGAAATCCTGACTCACAGGCAGATAAGGACTGAATTAAGGCGGGGAAAGAGTTTCTATCTATACAAATCACCATTATATTAGATGGAGATCCTAGAATTGAGCCTTATATGAGGCTTAACAGGGTTATGGTAGGGTTTATATTACCCGATCATATGATGTTGTGACTTTTCCATGGATAGGGCTTGAGAACCTTTCTCTTAGAAAGGGATCTTTCCATAAATGATAAAGGGTATGTGTGCCCTAGAGCTTATACAGGATGACATGATGATATATTAGTATTCATTGAGAAATTTCAACTTTTCTAGGTACTCGATGAATATGATACAACAAGGGATTCGGGGTTCGGGCCTCCAAGATAGGTATGTTTTGGGACATTCTAGCTAGTGCTATTCCTCTAATCATTCCTTCTTATGGTGGGGTGATAAATAGAACCTTTGTGGTTATAAGACCTTTGGCTATGAGGATATAGCCAGTGGATGTTAGTAGTGGGAATGTAAGAAACTGACGTCTGTAACAGATACTTTCACATCTCAGACGTTCCAAGAAGAGGTCCCAATGCAGGGGTTCAAACGCTCAGGTCCCATAAGGTGAGTCCAGTCAACCTAGTAAGAGGTAATGATTTTCAAAATAGGGTAGGGGATATCTCTCTAGATATTTTCCAGCCCATCTTGTTGACAGTGAAATAGTGGATGGTCTACTGGGGTAGAGAAACTGACAGTAAGAGATGAATCTTCAGGGTGAAAGATGTGGTAGAGGAGCTATGATAGAAGAAGGAGTTGGTGTAAATTTCAACATGTAACAAACACCTCCCCAACATGGTCTACAACAGTCTCAGGGATCTAGAAAAAAGGGGAAGGGAGTAGCTACTTATAGTCAAGAAGTATGACCAAATGGATCTAGGAACGATTCAATGTATGGTCTGTGTCCACTACTAGCTGCCAAATTAATAGAAATAGGTGCTAATAATTCATTCATTTCCTGAATCTTGTTCAATACATATAGATTCTAGTTATACCATTGAATTTATCCTTACATCTACAGATATGTGTGAAGACCTAACCCCATAAAACTAGGAGCCATTGCCTTTAGAATATGATTTGTCGTTTTAAACAAAAACATGCACTGATAAACTACACATCATTTACCATATAAAGGATTGAATTCAATTTGGGATCTGAGAAACCAGCTACTTCAGAAATGTTTCATCTGTTAGAATCTGTTACTAGAAATAAATTAAGATAAAAAAATAGGGTGATAATAAGAATTCCTAGTAAGGGGTTTTAAAATAATCCAATATAACTTTTGAAAACATTCTTTAAAACTTTCCATAGAATATTTCTCTTAATGAAAACTGTAACACATGTAACATAGCATAATAGTGCTCAATTAAGAACATAGAAATAGAATTACGTGGATACATGAATAAATTAACGACATGCTCATTTGGAGTAAAAAATAAAAAACATTCTAAACATGTATGACATATGAACATTTAAGCACAAATTTAATAGACAAGAGTGAGGAATAATCAGAGTTGTGCCTAAATAAAACAACTTCAATTTAATATATTTGATACAAATTCACTGAGTGTTTGACACATGTCATTCCCTAAACATTAAATTTTTTGATACTCATAATTAATTTCTCTTAACCTTGGATATTCTACTAGTAATATATACATTTGGTTAACAAATTATAATAAGCATCATGTTTTAATGAACAATGTTAGACTTCTCTGACATGGAATTGAGCCAAGAAATTGGGATTACTATAACCAGACACCAACCCGGAGAGAATCTGTAACCAGACACTATCATAGAGAGCTTTAGTAACTAGACTCCAACCTGGAGGGCTTAGTTTTACCGGTCCCTAGCCTGAAACAGACTAGTCAAATACACTCCTCATATGCCAAATATGGATGTATATGAAAAAGGTCCCATACCATTTTGAATATTAAATTACTCATTTCCAATTATTCAAAGTGTCACATACCACTTTGTATTAATTCATACATAATTGGTCATAGTAGTTAAATTTCATCCTTAAACAATTAAATATTTATAAAGTGAGACATGCATCTTGATGTTTAAAAATTGAGCTTACAATTATATTATTATCGTTAAATGGTAAGAAGAAAAGAATATTATGGCATGTAAATTGGCAGCCAATGTACTAAAAGAAAAAAACAGAATATGTTACATGGCATGAGCTGTATATAAATAGTATAATTTTATACAAGACTAGACATAATTTTGAAAAGGGTTTATCCATTAAACCATTTTACATATATGTTTATGTAAACATATATATATAAATTACCTATTTTTGAAGAGTCTTACACTAATGTTAATTGGTACAAACTTATTTTCCAAAAATATAAATTAATTGTAGAGAATCCCTACTAAAAGAAAAAATTGATCCAGAGGGTATGTTATACAAACTATATAGCTATATCTTCAATTATATAGACAAGAAAAAATAAGAACATATATAAGAATGGGAAAAAAATTCATATGTTTTAAATATCCACTTAAACTCAAGACTTAATGTGTAAAGACCTCAAAACTGGGTATAATAATGGTTCATAAAAAAAATAAAAATATATGTATATATCTGCACTCAGACTAAATTGGTTGGCACCTCCATGTGTTTTAACCCCCTATGAATATTAATTAAACAAAGTTTTATATAGGGCAGGTCGTTCCATTAGTCATAAATTTTGTTTTTGAAAAACATACCCATACACTTCTATTAAAACCGAACTTATATACCATTCTCCATATATATTCATAGATATGAATTTTTTTGTATATGTGTATGCATAGTACATAATAAAAATTCCATACGAAAAAAATACTCTTGCATTTGAAGTTCTTATCGTGCGATATTTTCAAACTTAATGGATTGGTTATTTGTGGGCCTATACTCAAAACTGAAAGACCATGCCAATGCATACTCATATATAAATTAAAGTACTTATAACCATATATATATATATGTATATATATAGTAAGCATTAAATAACTCTGCAATTAAAAAACCCTGAAAATACACAATTTAGAGTCCTAGGTTTAGTCATAAGGGAGGTTTCAAACTAACCCGTAGGGTTATTTAAAATACATAGATTAATGAGCATACTTATATATATAGATATGTATATATATAAACTCAAAAACAGAAAACAAGGAATGATAACCCTTACTTCAGAAAGAGGAGAAGGAGAACTCGAGGAGGGACGGCTGGAAATTGTTGGGGGGTTTGAGCGGAGGGAATAATATGAGAGTCCCTTGGGTGAAACCGGCTACATATAAACTAAAAAACACACACCCAAATTTAATACCAAGAGTAAAAAAATGAATCCTTCATGGTGAATTATAAGGCTAGTGAAACACTTGCCAAAAAGTGGAAGCAAGGAGGGTCCACTGGCAGACAATGGCGAAAAAATGGTGCATCGTAGGTGTAGGGTTATTGGTTAAAAACAACAAGAAAGAGAAGAAGATGATGTAGGAAAGAGAAAACCCGAGATAGATTGGTCGGCTCGGATTGATCTATGGAAGACTATATGGTCCAAGATCAATGGAGAATTTTAAAAAAAATCACAAACGGTCGAGATTCAATATTGAGGTTGATCGAGCGGTCCAAGATCATGATGGTGTTCCTTGGTTACTGAAGGTCGGATATAGGATTGGGATCGACAACCAAGAACATGCGTGATGTGATCCAATGGCTCAGATCACGGTTTGCTCAGAAATACGCATCCCACATCAAAACTGAGAGATGCTCGTGACCCCTTCAAAAGCCTAAGCATCTCATAGAGTGCTCGGAAAAAACACACAACACACACTAGGGAGCCATACACACGGGCTCCCCCCCTTAGGACATGGCCAACCCATGCCCCTCTGTGGCCTCACGCCCGCGGTTGTTTTCCCATACACTCCTGCTCCCATGTGCCCTTCGGGGAACCTCTACCCAAGCTCGGGCCGACCTTGGCTTGGGTTGATGGCTAGGCTCATCCACTTAGTGTGAGCTGCCCCCTCGGGCGAACTATAAAGGGATGGCCCTAGAAAGCCTATTTTTTTTATAAAATCCCACAATCAAAATTAGAAATCCTTTATGAATGAAAATAATAAATTTATTAGAACTATAAAGAAATTATCTTCTTAAACATGGCTTTTATTAAACATTAGGATGTTAATTAAACTTTGTCTTCGTTAAAAATATCTCTAAAATTATTTACACTAAACCCTTAACAGAAAAGTTATAAAATGAGATTTAATAAACCCACATTATAATTTTTATACTAGTATTATAGCAAACATTGTTTAATCAAAAACATAATTTAATTCCAAGAATTTAAACATAGTTTATAACACTTTTTAAAAAAATGAAAATCATTACAATGTATTTGAAATATTTGAAAAGTGTTTTGAATAACATAATACTTCTCAATATCACTTATGTGTTATTTGAAGTATTAAAACATGTCCATTTAGAGTTCATAAATGGTTGTTATATTATAATTTTAATTATAACATAAATATTTGGATACTCATTAATACTTAAATATTTTTTTTTTAATTATCCTATCAAAGTCCAATGACTATAATTCTGGATGTTAGCTTTCAATGGTAACTAGAGAAATGGTAAAGTTGATTCCCTTAGAATCCCTATCCTGGGGTGTCTTATGATTAAATCAAGTAATGAGTATTGTTCTTTTTATACCACTGATGATCAGTACGGTCTTCATGATCATAGTGGTGGTGTTATTCATTTTCACTAACCCAAAGGATCTCCTTTATTTACCGTGTCTTGTTGTCTTTTTAGGGGGCTTTCCTGTAGTTATGATAGGGTTTTTATGAGGAATTTTTGGGTAGTATGTTTCCTTGTGATCTTCACACATTTTAAACCCTACGGTGCTATTTTTATTATGAAAATACTTGTGTCCATTTGTGTGTGTTTTCATAGTTGCATTATAATATATATTAAAACCATAATATTAGTTTCTCATGAGAAACACATTTTGTTTAGTTTTATTCAATTCAATCAAAATGAAAACATAAAATTATCAATACAAGTGGAACATGTTTTTAGGGTGTTACATTATTCCCCCTATGAAGAATTACATCATCGTATTTCCATTCATATAACCATAATGGTTCTCTGATGTTCTCTCTACATCCCACAACGTAGAGGATCCTCATGTGAAATCAGTGGAACACTCAAATGGATTCTCAAATCCTCTATTTATATGTCCCAGACACACCTCAGACAGAATGGGTTGAACTCTTTCACCGAAAACATGGGATTCTAGAAGGAGGCTCAAATAGTAGTAATTTTGGAAATTTACGAATGAACCAACACACAAAGAAATCTATGAAATATGTCTCAATCGAGAACATCTATGTTATAGACATTGTTTTATTGGATAAAAATGAAGATTTGGTACATTAATTCAACAAAAATCTTTCCCCCCAATGAATCCTCTTTAAATCTTACCCTTGCCATTTAGTTCTGGCCTAGGGTGAAACATAATAAAATACCTTCGTGGTATTTTTCTCTTTTCCTATATTAAACAATTTGGGTCATGGCTAAGCAGTAGTAAATGGAAACATTCCCTTGATAGGTTCATAGAATATCCATATTGTTTGAAACTTCATATAATTGCTTGCACATTCTTCGCAGGTTTTCAAAGGGATGATAATATTCTTCATAGGTTTTGATCACAATAATCTCCAATATCTCAACACAAAGAGATATCATGTGGGCTTTCCCTTCTTTCTAAAAATTTATCATGAAAGCTCAATCGGTGAAACCTATTCAGAAGTATAGACACAAACCAGATAGCAGAAAGAAAAATGGGATAACAAGTTGTGTTCTCATATAAACACTAGTTCCTAAAAAGAGAAAGGCTAATGGTTTCACAAGTCCTCTAATACACAAATCCCCTGATCAAGATCAAAACTCTCGATCTCCCTAAACCATATGCAACCTGATCAATTAGGGTCGATATCGTTGGAGCACTTCTGGTATCTCCATGGTCGGACACGAGGGGTGTATAGCTGAGAAAATTAGTATGAACTGGATGTTTGTACACCGATCAGGTGGCTTCATATTTATGGATGTAAAAGTCCATTACTTGAATGTAATGGCTATAGGATAGGACTTGACACATATACAATACACAGTGGTCTCCCGCTGCTGCAGCTTCTTAGAAGGTCGTGAGGAGCGGGATGCCTTCGGCAGCGGAGAAGCTTTTAAAAAGTCCCTCGTAGTACATTCCTCGTCGTGCATAGGATGGAAATTGTTCTTGTGTCATAAATATGTATTCCAGATCAGCTCTTCAGTGGAGTTGAAATACTTAGAGAGTATTGGATATAACATATGGATGTATTCATGACATATGGATATGGGAGTATTTTATAAAATTTTCATAGATGGCAATGGAAATTATGGTTTCTAGAGCCACATTTGGAAGAGATAGAAGATAAGTACCTTCATTCTCCATATAAAAATTAGAAAACTCCATATTTAGTCATGCTTATGAAAATTTTTCATTTTTCAGTTCTGGTTTTCCAGAGTTAACGAAACTGAATACTCTGATACCAACTATGAAGAACCGACACCAGAAAACTAGGAGTCAGTGCCATCATAACATGATGTTTCATTTTTAACAAAACATGCACTGATAAACTACACATCATTTCCCATACAGAGGACTGAATTGGATTCAGGCTCTGAGAAACCAGCTACTTCAGAAATGTTTCATCTGTTAAAATTTGTTACATGAAAAAAAAATTATATCAAAATGTCAGGTGAGAATAAAAATTTCTAGTAAAGGGATTTAAAATAAACCAATGTAACTTTTGAAAAAATTCTTTAAAACTATCTATAGATCATTTATCTTAAAAAATACTGTATCACATGTAACATAACATAAGAGTTCTCCGTTATGAACATACCAACAGAATTACATGGATACATGATTCAATAAAAGGCATGCTCGTTTGGAGTAATAAATAAAAGATGTTCTAAAAATGTATGTCATATGAACATTTAAGAACAAATTGAACAACTAAGAGTAATGATTAATCAGAGTTGCGTGTGATGGAAACAACTTCAATTTCTTATATTGGATAATAATTCACTGAGTGTTAAACAAAAGTCATGATCTAAAAATTTACGTTTGGATTCTCATAAGTACTATCACTTAACCTTGGATATTGTACTAGTCTAATATACATTAGGTTAATTAATTATCATAAGCATAATGTTATAATATTCAATGTCAGACTTATGTGTCAAGGCCTTGAGCCAAGACCTAGGGCTAACTGTTACCGGACCCCAACCTAGAGAGCATCTATAACTAGACTCAATCCTAAAGAGAATCAATAACAGGACTACAACCTAGAGGGCTTAATTTTAATGGTCCCTAGCTAGGAACATGCTAGTCCAATACACTCCTCAGATTCAAAATAGGGTTTTATATTCAAAATTTCCCATAACATTTTGAATATTAAATTACTCATTTAAAATTATTCAAAGTGTCTCATACCACATTGGATAATTTCATACATAATTGGTCATAGTAGTTAAATTTAATCATTAAACATTTACATATTTTATAAATTGAGACAAGCATCCAGATGTTTAAAAACTGAGCTAATAATTATATCAATGAAATTAAATGGTAAGAAGAAAGGAATATTATGGAAGGTACATTGACATCAAAGGTTCTAAAAGAAAAAAATATAATTCCTTACATGCTATGAGGTTTATATAAAGGGTAGCATTTTAAACAATACTAGACATAATTTTGAAAAGGTTTTATTCATTAAACGATTTTACATATATGTTTATGTAAACACACACACACACACACACACACATATATATATATATATGACTCACTTATTTTAGCAGAGTCCTACACTAAAATTAATTGGCACAAACTTATTTTCCAAAAATAGAAATTAATTATAGAGGTTCCATGCTAAATGAAAAAACTTGATCCAGAGGGAATGTTTTAAAAACTATATATCTATATCTAGAATAGTATATGTAGAAAAATGCATATATATATATATATGTTTGGAACAACATTTCTTATGTTTTAATTCTCCACTTAAACTCGAGACTTAATATGTAAAGACCTCAAAACTGGGTATAATAAAGGTTCATGAAACATATTAAAATATGTTTATATGAACGTACTCATACTAAAATGTTTGGCACCTCCATGTGTTTTAACCCCCAAAGAATATTAGTTAAAGAATTTTTTTTATAGGGAAGGTCATGCCATTATGCATAAATTATGTTTATGAAAACATACCCATACAATTATATTAAACCAAAAATATACCCCATTCTCCAAATGTATTTATACATATGAATTTTTGTGTATATGTGTATGTTTAGTACATCATAAAAATTTCATATGGAAAATCTACTCTTGCATTTCATGATCTTATCTTTCATTCTTCTCAAACTTGATGGATTGGTAATTCGTGGGCATATACTCAAAACCGAAAGACCATGCCTTTGACAAATAAAATATAAACCGAAATATAGATAACCACATATTTATGTGTGCATATATATATAGTAAGATTTAAATAACTCTCAAATTACAAATACATGGAAAATAGAAAATTTTGAGACTTTGGATCGGTCATAAGGAAGATTTAAAATTAACTCGTATGGTAATTTAAAATACATAGTTTTATGAGTTTAAATATATATAGATATGTATATATATAAACTCCAAACCAGAAAACAAGGCAAAATAACCCTTACTTTTGAACAAGGAGAAAGAGATCTCGAGGAGGGGTAGTTGGAAGTTGTTGGGGGGGTTCGAGTGGAGAGAAGAATCTAAGAGTCCCTTGGGTGTTATCGGCTACATGTAAACTAAAAACAACACCCCAACATTTAATAAAACTAGTGAAAAAAATGAATCCTTCAAGATGCATTAAAAGGGATGTGACACACCTATAGAAATGGGGAAGCAAGGAGGGTCAACTTTCCAATAAAGGTGAACGAAATGGTGCGTCGTATGTGTAGGGTTACTTGTGAAAAACCACGCGAAGGAGAAGAAGACAACACGAGAAGGTGAAAACCAGAGATAGATTGGATGGCTCGGATTCATCTGTGGAAGATAGGATGGTCCACGATCAATGAAGAATTTTAAAAAAATCTTGAATGGTCGAGATTCGATATTGAGGTTGATCGAACGGTCTATGATCGCAGTGGTGTTCCGTGGTAACTGAAGGTCAGACGTGAGATCATGATCAACGGCCCAAATCATGGACGACACAATCCAATGGCCATGATCGTGTTTTTCCTGGAAAGACTCATCCCACATCAAAATGTTGAGATACTCACAACCACTTTATAATCAAAAGCCTCTGATAGAACGCCTATAAAAAATACACGGCACACACAAGTGATCCTTACACACGGGTTCCCACCCCCCATAGGCCTTAGCCTACCCATGCCCTATCGCATCCTCCTGCCTGTGGTGGTGCGCCCTTATGCTCCTACTCCTGTGTGCCCTTTGAGGAACCTCTGCCCATGCTCGGGATGACCTTGGATTGGGCTAAGGGATAGGCTCATCCACTTAGTGTGAGCTACCCCCTCCGCCCATCTATAAAAGGCTAGCCCTAACAGGCCTATTTTTTTTTATAAAATCGCACAATCAGAATAGTAAAGTCATAAAAATAGAAATAATACAATTATTATAACTATAAATAAATTATCTTCTTGGAAATAGATTTTATTAACCATTAGGATGTTAATTAAACAGTGTCTTAGTTAAAATTATGTCTAAATTTATAAACACAAAAACAATAACATAAAAGTTATAAAATGAGATTTAATAAACCTACATGATAATTTTTATACTAGTATTATAGAAATATTATTTAAAAAAACATAATTTAATTCTAAGAATTTAAAAATCGTTTTTAACACTGTTTAAGAAATGAAAATCATTACATTGTATTTGAAATTTTTACAAAGTGTTTTGAATTCCTTAAGACTTCTCAAAATCACATAAGTGTAATTAGAACTATTAAACCATATCCTTTTAGAGTTCATAAATTGTGGTTATATTATAATTTTAACTATAACATAAATATTTGGAAACTAATTAATACTTATTTATATTTTCTTCTAATTATTCTTCCAAAGTCCAATGGCTATAATTATGGATGATAGCTTTCAACGGTCACCAAATCAATAGTCAGCTTGATTCCCCATAAAACCCTTTATCGGGGTGTCTTAAGCTTAATGAATGTGATGAGGATGGTGCTTCTTATTCCCCTGATGATCAGTACGGTCTTCATGATCATGGTGGTGTTGTTCTTCATTTTCACTGACCTAACGTATCTCCTTTATTTACCGTGTCGTTTGGATTTTTAGGGGGCCTTCCCATAGTACTGATAGGGATTTATTAGGAATTTTTGGGAAGGATGCTTCTTTGTGATTTTGACACATTGTAAACACTATGATGTTCTTTTTATTATGAAAAGTGTTGTGTCCATTTTTTTACTCGGTTTCATTATAAATTAAATTAAATGAAAATTATTAGTTTTTCATGAGAAACAAGTTTTGTTTAATTTTTATGAAATTCAAACAAAATGAAAAAATAAACTTATAAATACAATAGGTACAAGTTTTTGGGGTGTTACAATATGTATGGAAGTACACTCGATAATCACTCTTATGACGATGGTGTGATTTGACCCTTGAGGTGACAGTTTTGGTTGGAACCACTTGGTGGAAGTGTTAAGGCCTTACGATGTTAGTTTGGGTATGGACAAGTCATCCACAGTTCATTATCAGATTTATTATTTTAGGAAAATGTCATGGTATATCAGTAACAGTGGAATGGGGTTTTCCTTGGTCAGCAATAACGGAATCCCAGGATAAAAGTGATAAACTCATGCATAGGAGGGTGCATCCAATCACTCTTGAGTGGTCCAGCCTTACCCTTGTGGAAGTGGATGTTTTGTGTTTTTAGTTCCCAACAGTAGTGGCAGAGTGTGGGAGCGTCCTTTCAATGTATGTTCCCAGTATTACTTCCCTATAGGGGGAGGTACTTCTGTAACATTCTACACCATGATACGACACTGATATCAACATCAGTATATTGGAGGGATTTTGTAGAGGATCACAAGTAGCAGGCATAGTTGGTGGATTAGCAGAGGAATGGATTCATATGACCCAATGTTTGATTTTATGTGTGGATTATCGGCACATTAACCAAGTGGACATAGAGATCAATTACCTACTACGAAAGGGTTAATGGGTACATCAATTAGTCAAAAGGGGTAGGATTTTATATGGATGGAAATATGCCTGTAGTATTTTCAGCAGAAAGAAAGGGATGATGGATGAATTTCCTCTAGGAATATGACTTCAATGTAGTCTATAATCATGGAATGTGAAACATGGTAAATGATGATCTCAATAGGAGACCCAGTTCACATATACTGAATGAGGCATCAGAGAAGTTGGCTTTGATTCAAATATAATTCATGGATAGAGAGGAGAAAACATTTCTTCAGTAGATGGTTGTTACCCCTCCACTATTAAAGTGATTCCGAGAGGCGCAACTCAGAGATTCCCGCTTCAAGGCCCTAAGTGCTTAGTTATCCTCAGTACAGGCACCTGATGGGTTTTCTATAAATCGGGAGCACATCATCCTTTTCAAAGGGGTTATAGTAGTACCAGTGGCATTGCAAGATGATATTTTGAGGGAGTTCCATAACCCCCCCCCCCCTGTGGTGGCACACCATGGAGTGGATACGATGTACCAAGATATTTGACATCAGTACCGGTGGCCAGGGATGAAGGAAGCATTGGACGAGTTCATTTCAGAATTCCTCACTTGTCAGCAAGTGAAGGCTGAGAACCGCGTTCTGTAAAGTTTGACACAACCTCTTGAGGTACCAGAGTAGAAATGGGATGGTATGTTGACGGAAATTGTGACATGATTACCACACACATCTCATGGCCACCATTTTATCTATGTGATCATTGAACGACTGACCATGTCGGCTCACATCATACCCATTTGAGAGCATAGTTCAGTAGATGGATTGATATTCCTCTATGTGGAGGAGATATTTTGACTATGTGGAGTCCCATCTATGGTAGTCTCAGATCATGCTGCAAATCTTACATCTCGGTTTTGGAAGGTATTTCATAAGGCATTTGGGACTCATCTATGATTTAGCACAATCTTTCACCCACATACTGATGGTTAGAAAGAGCAGACCATATAGACATTGGGGGACATTCATCGTGATTATGTGTTGGTTTTGGGTCGTAGTTGGAAGGACAACCTACCACTGGTGGAGTTTTTATACAAAAACAGTTACCACTCCACCATTGACATGGAACCGTTTGAGTATTTGTACAGGTAGCCTTACAGATCACCTCTATGCTGGACAGACCCTGGGGAGTTAGCACTCATGGGTCTAGAGTTGGTACGGGCTTTCACTGAGAAGGTGAAAATTATCCAAGAGCAGAAGAGAACTTCATAAGAGTAGATAGAGATCGTATGAAAATAGGAGACTCAGTCTCTTGGCGTTCTATTAGGGAGACCATGATTTCATTCAGGTCTTACCCCAATAGATATTGTGGAGATTTGGCAATGGTGGAATGTTTTCTATGAGGTTCATTAGACCATTTCAAATTTCTATGTAGAGTTGGAGTGGTGGCATACCACCTAGATCTCCCCCCAAAGATACACCGGGTGCATGATGTTTTTCACGTGTCACAGTTGAGTAGGTAGGTGCATGATACATCGCACGTCATTAACAGGGGAGAGCTGGAAAATGATGATGGGGTGACATTTGTGGAATTCCAAGTGAATATATAGGATTTAAAAGAGAGCGTATTTAATGTTTGGTTTATTCCTCTTGTCTATGTTTGGTGGCAGCACGAGAATCTTCAAGAGAGCACCTTGGAGTGGGAGGCTCATATTCGTTCTCAGTACCCCCATTTGATTATTTACGATTTTTTTGGTTTACAAGGAAGTGAATCCCAAAAAGGGGGAGTAATGTAATGCCTCATAAATTTAATTTTATTTTTTATATGGAATTATTTTGAGACCAGACACTAAGAAGAAGAGCGGTTCTTAGGCCCGGAGTTCCAAGAATGATCTACTGAAAAATATTAATCTTTAAATAACACCCGTGAGAAATTTTCCAAAAAAATGGAATTACACTTAAAAAGGTTCTTGGATCATAATTCTAAGGGAACTGTGGAGTCCATGATGGCGGTTTTACCCTAGGAACAACATATGTTTAGTCAGTGTGGGCATACATGAGAAAACCCAAAAATGGAATAACCAAAGATAAAATAATTAAATAAAATTATTATAATTTTCAAATGCTTATGAAACACGAACGATTACTCAGATTGAAAATAAGAGACCACCGTTGAGCTCATGAGGGTATGTTTTATTTTGGAAGATACTAACATTGGCTAGTGTGGGCCAACAGTGGATGTTTGTTTCTGGCTATAAATAAAAAAATTAAGTAACAATTATTTTATTGTCAATTCCGTAGAACTCTTAAACAGTAACTTGGATTTGAAATCTAAGAGTACCATTGAGCTTATGATGGCATGTTCCCCTTAGGTGGAGCATAACCTCACCCGACATGGGTTGGGGGTGAAAGTAAATTTTTGAACTATTTTTAATGATCATTTAAGTAAATTTGTGAGTGAGTTTGTCTAAATTTAAAACCAGTCCTCAAATCAAAAATACGAAGGCACTATTGAACTCAAAATGGAGGGATTCTCCGAGAATTGGAATAACCTCGACCGGTGTGGGTCAAGGGAAATTTTTTTTAGACATTTTAGAGATAATGTTAAAAATAAAATGAAATTTTTTTATTTTATTTTTCAGGATTTTCAAATCATTGCAGCTCACCGGGTTTCCAAACAAGGAAAACTAAATACATAGTTTCATTAAATGAAACAACATAATGAAATCATAATAAACACTTAACAGAAACACTGATTCATGTTTCATTCTTTAATGGCCAAGCTGACAATACCAAATTGTTCGCACAATCCTAGTTCTTCTCTGGAGCTCTGGTTTTTGATAACAACGAATGCCAACCATCCTTATAATGAGTCTTCACCAATGAAGATCGACCAACAACCATAAACAGATGATCACAAAATGAAGAACATAGAAACACCCTTCATCTCCAATGAATGATCCGACCTAGGTAGGGGTTATGTGCATTTTTCTGTGATTGCTTCTTCCTGTTATACTTTTTAAACAATGAATGCTGGTAAACCCATGAATAGGATGACCTATGGTTTATTCATTCTTGTAGGTTGGGAAATGATATTTCAAGGAGTTATGAGATTTGAAATCTATGTTAGAATTACTAAAACCTAATTTATATATGTTTGTAAATTCTAACATAGAGGGAAAGGGTAGACACAAAAAAGGTTCAGATCCCTCCGTAGTGGGTGTTTGTGTCATTTGTGACTGAGTAGAGGAATAAAAAAACCAGTGGTCCTAAGTATGTGGAAGAAATAGTGGTGATCCAAGAGGCCCAAGGGCGTAGATAGATCTGAGATCGGACCACCGGAGTGGACCCAGTGTCCTGAGGAGGGTGATACCGGTGCAACACCACCGACGTGATGGCATCGGAGACAGGTGGTGGTGACTGCAAGCTGGAGGCGGTGCCACCCCTGCACTATGTGTGGGATGAAGAAGATGGCCCTCACCAACCATACTGGGGGAGGCGGTGCGCCCGGTGCATATCACAGTGAAGGAGGGCCACAATGTCTTGCTAGATGTGGATCCAGTGTGGTGTTGTGTAGGAGGAGTGTCCTAGTACATACATGTTGTGTGTTGACCAAGGGGCGGTAGGCTGACCGGCCATGCATGCCCAAATCGGACCGTCCGAGCTGGGCCAGTAGACCAGGCTGCCCGAGCGGCCTGGCTAATTTGTTTTTGAGCCGGCCTGATTTAAAAGACTAGTCTGATGGGATGATGATGGGGCACATGATCTCGCGGGCTTGGAAAAGAGATAGGACTACCAGTGCAGGCTTTGCTGGATAAATTTAGTTCAGAGGGTGACCGGGCGAACATGACCCACAACCAACCTCGGCCGGGTCCAGTGAGACGCAATGGGAAAGAAAAAAATGAATGGGTCATGCGAGACCCTAGTTTGGGTTGGTCTGGTTGGTCCAAACCAGTCGGGACCGAGCCCACTTTTAACCGGCCCGAGATTACAAAAAAAGATGTGTATCTCTGACCATGCATCTGATTGACGCACCATCTATGGAATTTATACCCACATGATGTGGAGGTCTTTATGAAATCCTCTACGTAAGATTTCATATAAGTTTACCCTGTGAGGCTTCATGACTCAGCAACCCAACGAGGCTTCGTGACTCATCTATTAGTGAGGCTACGTGACTCAACTACATAACGATGCTCTGGGACTTAGCTATCAGTGAGGCTCTGTGACTCAACTACCCAGAAAGGCTTCATGACCCAGCTATCAACGAGGTTTCCTGACTCGTCTACCGAGAGAGGGTTTTTCCCTTGCTAGTAGTGAGGCTTTGTGGCTCAGATACCCATTGAGGCTTCGTGACTCAGCAATTGAATAGGTCTAGGTGACCTAGCTATCCTAAAAAACACATCATGTACGAGTTCCTTTGGATAGATTGATGTTCAATGTTTGAAACCATTGGTTTCTCTGTCAACACTCTATATTATACCTGGTGTGAGCTTTCTTGTTTCGTTATTATTCTTCTTTATCATAATTCGTGTTTTTATTGTGGATTGATTTATGGTCTTTCCTTATTGGTTTGGGGTCTCTAATGAGTATTTAATTACTCACCCTTACACGGGATTCGGCCACACTTTTTGTGTCTAGTACAGATGACCGTTGACTTGGCGGAGGACTTGGTGGCCCTGGATCGGGTGGTGGCCAGTGAGGTCAGGCTGGCGGGGCATGCTTCTACGGCTTCGAGCAGCCACTCTATACTTACCCATCATGTGGGGTTTCCAGTGGATGACTATTAGAGTTTCCTATTATTTTCCAATTTTTAGTTTGTCCTTAATTGGGTTTGTATTGTATCTTATTTAACTTATAGTTTATACTTTTACTCAGTGGTTGTTTAGTGGCATAAATGTTTGCTTTTCTAGCTTTTGGGTGTGGACGTGTGTGCATACGAACAAGTACTCAGGAAAATGCCTCCCATTTTTTGGATAATTCCATCGGTGCTTGTCACCAACCCATGTCCATCAGAAGGTGGGATTGAGTTATGTCATATCACGAGCATCGGAGCATAGGTCTCGACAAAAATGTTGATAAAAAGGGAAACTCCAAGAAATAGAGTTGTGTTCGAGAATTACCCTTACCTAATGTCTGAATGCTTTCATCACTTTTATATCATGTATAATCAAATGAGATTCAATAATAAAAAAAATAAAAAAACCATGCATGAATTTAATTCATTTTGTTTATTAACATCATTTATGGGTTTTTGATGTGTTGTAGAGTTTAATTTCATTTTTCTAGAGTGGTCACTTTCTTATTTTTCATGATCGGTTCACTTGTATGCATGAATGGAATTTCGTGTAAATTATAGAAAAATAAAAAAAAATTATGTTATGCTATTAATTATATTAAATAAACATTAATTATATTATAAATAATTTGGTTATATACCATGCTGAGGAATCATTAGATAAAATTTAATGATGATTGTTTTAGGTTAATTTTGGCAGTTTTTTATCACAACAAACTTATTTTGTTTTATCATTTTGTGATATTTATAAATGTTAGTTATAGAAAATAATAAGGGTTTTATAATAAAAGATAAAATTTGTTTATTCAATTTAATGGTTTTTTTGACAACCTTGATGGTGTTTATGGAAATTGAAAGTGCATCGCCCACGAGGTTGGTAAATTGACAAATCACGGGAAGTGATTTCATTTTTAGAATAAAAGAGACAGAGGGAGGGGATTAATGAAAAATATTACATTAAAATAATAACATACCATTATATCAAACATAATTGAGTTATAATTCCTTTTGTATAATAAAATACGAGTATATCATAATAAGATAAAAGAAATTGAAATGAAATTTAATGAAAATGAAAGAGAATTTTACCTCTTGGATATATCCTCCTTGAGAACCTCCTTAGGGAAGCGTTTTGGTATTTTAGTGAGTCCAAGAGAACCTAAATTCATTAGAGGTGATTGGGGAGATTTTTGGTCCAAAATGGGATAATGATCAAGTCTTGAGAGGTGTGAGGGAAATAGTTGGTGAAGGGAGGTATTTATAGTGGTGAAGACGAGTGTTTTCAAAATATTATATTCTTTAGTTTATTATTTTGGATCAAAAATATGAATAGTTTGATTATTATCATCAATAATATGAAAATAACGAATAGGAGTTATAGATTACTATTCTTACATTACCGATGACTCAATTAATAAAATTTTTACCTTATATTGTTTAAATACCCAAAACTACTATATTTTACTATTCACATAAAATTCAAGTATTTCAGAAAAATCCCAAAGACTCACCCAAACCATTTTTTCGACATGTAGAATTAAAAAATAAAATCTATTAAATTGAATCAATTTCCTATATTAGGGTAACATAACTATTTATTAAAATCATCATTTACTTGGTAAATACAGATTTTAAAATTATAACTAACATTATAACACTTTTAAAAAATAATTAAGTTCTCATAAAATTATCTTAAAACATTAATACATGTAATAATAATTTATGGATACATTTTATGAAATTAAATTTTCATTCAAATTATTTAATTAATCATTACATTATTATTAAATATTTATGACTTACAAAAATACCAACACTTAAATAAATGTTTTCAATACATTTATTTAATTAGACTATGAAATAATTATATCATACATTCATTTATAAGAGAACTAAATTTTATTTATAATTTCATGGATGAGTGTACTATTTATTTGTCTGATTTACAATTCATAAGGGCCATATTACTATTTCAAAGGACATGTTACTATTTTATCTGTATTGGTTCCTTAACTTCTAGAAATACGTCTCATTTCATTAATTATTCATTTATAATGTTTTTATTATTGTATCTAAGTAATTTTATGTGATTTATACTATATTTCCTTACTATAATAAGGGATAAATTCCATTGGTAAAAGGTTTTGTTGCCACACAAGGTGTTCCCAATATCTTAAGAATATCCTCCCATGATTTTAGAAGAACCCTCTCAAGGTAAGGGAGTCTATCTTCTTTCTTATTATTCGAAGTAATTTGTTTTCACTAAGACATTTTATTTCCATGTGTTCATTTTTTTAATTTTCTTTTACACATACCTTTACAATCATTATTATTATCAAGTAATGATATACCATATTTCACTCTCATTAAACCCTTCCATGATCCTTTTTATACTCATTATCTTGTTGAAATTATCCCTAGATTTTCCATGTCCACCTTTTGTGTTGTGAATACCCATCTGAATTTCCACTAATGGGTGTTCACCTAGAGGTGCTTATCCATATTTTACTGAGGAAATCTATGTTTTTAACCCACACTCTATAATCATGGAATTAAAAGTGATGTAACAATTTCTTAAGTATTAAAATTTGTGAGGCATAGAAATGAAAGTACATGATTTGATTGTGATGTGTGGGCCCAGAATTATATATCCTTATAATGAATTGGGAAATATTTTTATCCCAAGAGATACCATATATGGTGCACATTCAGTTTACCTAAACACACAGTGTTATGATGTGTCAGTGGTTACCCTCAACTTATGATTATAATGAAATTTATTATGTTGTCAAACACTATTAGGTTGTCTTGATGTTATCATCTTATAAAATTAATTTATATCCAGGCTTATAAATCTCTACCTTTTATTATATCTTGATATTCCTCTTGCCTCATACGTATTACATTCTTCATGTTATGCATTGATTATACCCTTATAGTGTAACACCATGAAATATCATGAATTGTTTTCCTAATATTAGTTTGATCATTCTCTTTAAATAAAACAAAAATATATATCTTATTTTACATGAAACACGGAGTTTATCTTTCATTACATGAAACACTGATTTTATCTTGCATTACACGCAACACCGAGTTTAAATATAATATGCCATACAATTAAAATATTTTTTTTAATTTGATAGTTATTGCTTTGGAATTGGAATGGTGGGTATGAAAGAGATAAACTAAATTATAAAAATATTTTGTTTAACCATATATATAAATTTCATTTTTTGATTACCAATTAATTAGTTATAGAAATAAAAAACCTTTTAGGATAATGGAAATCATTTTATGAAAATAATTTTTATGTGAACAAACATGTTCCATCTCAATAAATTAAATAATTAAATGACAATGAATGATTTTAATGAAATATATATATTATACATATTCAATCAAAATTTCACATTATTCTTTTGTGGTTTCGATAATATGAGATACGAATAAATCCATTATTATACTTAAAAGTTGTGTTTGTTTCTAAAAAGAAGATTTGTTTCCTTTTGAAAACTTTTTTCAGAATTATTTATTACCAATTTCAGAAGATATATTTTAAAAAAAATATTTAATTTTTTATATAAAAATTTCCAATTTATCATGGAGTAAATATTTTAAAATTTTCTGAAAATATAAATTTTTCATTGAATAGCGAACAATACCTACTTGTATTAAAAAAACATCAATTTCAATTCAAAAAATTTAAGACACATTTTATTTTGGAAAACTGGATTTTTCATCAGGTCTGCCTGATTAATTTTAAACTATATTTTACTTCTGTAAATATAATTAGGAAAAATGAATTAAATATTTTTAATAATAATAATTTATATTATCTAATATGTTCACATTAAATTTTATTCCATAATTTATATCCAAAATATTTAAAAATATTAATAACGATGGCTATGGTAAAAATGGTCTTACCCACGTTTAAACAAAAAATACAAGGGGTAAAATGACATAAGAACTTTTCCAAAACACATTTTGTGGAAATATTGTCACCTCATCACCTATAATTGTCTCTATATGTCCCTTTTGGAGCCATTTTGCATGTGAAAAACAAGGGTACACCTTTTTTAATTTCAATATTTATAAGTATTCCACCCACCTCAACTATAAAAGGCCACACACTATCCTCTCCTCTTCACTCTTCGAAAAAACCATTATTTCATCCAATAAATACAAAAGAATATTAATTATTTCCTTCCCCATATCATATAATCCTTTGTGAGATAAAAATAAAATCTAGTAAGACATTAGGTTAAACAAAAACCTGTTGTCCGAAGAAGAGGTAATGTTTTTATCTATGGATTTTTATTTTACTTCTTATAACTCCAAAAAATATTTTAAAATAATTATAAAATAATAAAAATTATAAAATATATACTATTATTTTATTATTTTAATGTAAAAACCAATATCCATATCAAATCCCATTAAATGATATGTGAAATCATCATTCGTGTGACGGAGGACAACCATCTTGTGAATCGATGTAATTTGTTTTCCATCACCACCTATCATTACAAGATATAATTATGGATTTAATGTTTATATAAGATATGTATTACATTATTATACTTTTTTAGTTATAATATCACATCTAAAATCATACCTTAGAACCTTTTGTAATGAAATAACATCACTTGTGGGTATGGCGAACTACCGCCCCATGAACCGATGTGATGTGTTTTTCATTTATATTTTACTCATATCATAATAAAGATAGATAAAATGATTATATGTATGATACCATTAACATAATTATATCTATTTAATAAATATTTCATATATACTTTCTTAATTTTCAAACGTTATGGGATATGATAACAACATTCGTGTGTACGATGGATTACCGCCTCACAATGTGATGTGATTAGTTTTTCACTGACAATTTTCATGGAAGGTAAAAAGTGTAAGATTAATAAATAAATGTGATATAAATGAAATAAAAATTATTATTTAAAGGTAATATATTATTTATCTTTCTTTTGTTTCATCCTTCGAGAAAATGGAAATTGTATTCCTGCATACGTACGACCTATAATCTAAATGATGAATGAATTTAATTTTTCATCTACAAATTTTATGGATAAATATAAATAAATATATAATAAATATATATTATATTTATATCATGGTTGAAATTATGGAAATTAATTAACCATTATCAAGTCTAGAGGACCAAAAATAACGAATCAAAATATACACGAAAAAAAGTTTTTATCTGAAATGAGATTTTAAGAGAGAATTGTTTAAAATTGTTAATGAATGGTTATAAGTAAATAATAAATGGTATTACATTTATAGGTACGGTTATTTAATATATGTATTATATATTTATATTTACTATAAAAGAGGATTTAACTTTTATGAAGGAAGTCAATAATAATCGTAATGGATTTCTGTATCACTTTTTACTTATATAAGACAATTCCATATTCTCAACCTATTTATTGTATGTGGGGAATATATTTCAAATGAATGTATTTTATGAATATTCTACTAAAAATTATTTGTATTTTCATATGAATTTTAAGATCTCATTTCATGGGTTTTATAGTTCAAGATTTTCCAACACGGTAAGGTATTTTAACTCAATTTTTCTTCTTCGGGGCATACATTATGTTATGAACCTATCCTTATTTATGAGGTGTAGATAAAATACATTTTAAATAAAATTTTATTAATTTATTTACTCGCATGATATTTTACGTTTTATTTAAATTAATTCTTTTACAGGGGGTATGATTCAATATTACCAAAGTGGTAAGGGTTTTATAAGACAATCATATCGTTTATCAGGAGTGTTTGCATACATGCTTAAAATAATAAAATATTATGATCCATATCTCAAGAAACACGTGATGTTTATTATAATATGTTTATTTCATGAGAATACATATTTTTCCTTCAATTTTATCTCTTTATTAACTCATCCCTTTAAATGAATTTGTTTAATAAAAAATCATAGTTATTTCTCTCTTCGATCAAAACCCCTCTTTTATTTCATATCCTTGTTTTATTGAAATATTTTATCACTCTCTAAAGGATATATTAAATAAATTTTTACCATTGGATGAATTTTTAAAAATTGTTTACAAATGATTCATCTGTCATTTTCTAAACAATGAATATTTATGTTTTACAAAAACTTTTAATGGAATATTTGTTCTAAATTATAAGACAGTGACAGAATTTCTTATTTTCATGAATACTTAATGTTTTAAAGATTACTTTATAAGATTTTATGTTTATTAATTAAATTATTTTCTAAATATTTTATTATATTTTAGTGATTTTCAAAATTAAAAGGATATTTTCTTAATGATATGTTTTTAAAAAAATTTAGACCTTCTTTTATATGTTCGATACATTATTAACAAGGAAAATGAATACCAAATTTTTAATTTATTTATTGTGATTTTCAAAATTTAAAGGATATTTCCTCAAGACATTTTTTAAATTATTTTTTAATATTCTTTTATATGTTTCTATGGTCATTTTCCACGATTTGTTTGAAAATATATTTTGTTTTAAAAAGTGTTTTGTCAAAGTGGAAATGATATTGTCCCCATGAAATGTTCAAAGTGATCATTAAAATGAATTTTTTCATATAAGATGATAGCATTTGATACTATATATGCATTACCAGGGATTATATTTATTGATATAATCCTTATTCATTATATGGATGGTTAATACTTTTGTTAATTGAATTTTTATGAATCCTAAATAATTTACATGGTTTATAATGTATTGAATAAATGAAATGTGTATGAGACCCATTTTATTTACTTAGTTAATGATGTGATGATTTGATGAATGTTTTATGATATTGTGGGACACTGTAGTTCCCTGACATGGTTTACTACTCAAATAGTGGTTTAGGCTGGTCAGCTACTAGACCATTAACATACCTCCCCTTACGCCAAACGATTTCGACTAGAATAGAAGGTGTAAAGGGGTGGTTATGGGGAGAAAACACCCTTAGAAGATGATAATAGTATGATATATTAATAAAATAAGCAGAAAAACAACACCATGAACGACGGGACATGTAACCCACTGTATCTTAAGCAATAACATGGAATAACAGATTCATAAACAGACTAGAGTAAAAATAAATAAATTCTCAAGAATACCATTTATATAAATAAACACAATAAGATTCCATATATAGAAACATGCATCCAAGTCATCTTATACAATGAAATAAGTTGAAAGTTTCACCCACAACTTACCATCAGTAAATATATAAGCATCCGGGTATAAGAGAAACCCGACTCAAAAGAAACTCTAGGTGATGCTATATACCAAGGTCCTTTTCATCCATCCCACTCAGGGGCCCACTCAGGGAGTTAAAGTGATCATTGTATGCCACCCCCAACTCATGAGAAACATAAATCTAAGATAAATACGGTGTTTCAAAACATAGACAAAACATCACATGAACATCATAAGAATAACGTGCTTTCCTTTTTCTCAGCAGTTGTAAGGAAGAAGTCACTGACTTCCACAATAATTGATATAATGATAGTAGAGAGGATCATTATCATATAGTCCATGGAATCCCATGGTATGTAATGTAATAACCTGGACCTTCTTTTCAGGTATGGTTTTCCTTTTTCTGGAGTTTGTGAGAAAAGTGGAGTTTTTGGAAATTTTTGAAGTACATGTCGTGTACTTCATTTCCACACGAGGTCATGTGTTGGACGTGTTATGGCCACACACACAACCATGTTGGGGTAACTTTGAGTCCATCTAAAGTGGAGTACGCAATATCCTAGTACACTCCATGTACTCCAAAAGTACACAAAATGTACTTTCTTTTATTTATTAAATGGGTCGGGGTCACGTCTGACTGACAGAACACCGACCTTTTAGATTTGGTTCATCCGAGAGTGAGGGTACGACCATAGATCTTCTCTGATCCATCGAGCCTCCATCTATTCTCTGAATCGACCACCATCGATTGTGTTGGAACCGAAGCGGTAATATGTCCCTTCTCCAAGATCATCGTTTCCAAATTCCTTCTCTTTTCCAAGTTATCGTGGGTTGAACGTTTTAGATTTTTTTGTAGATCTTCAATGTTCTAAGGAGATTTAAGCCCTGTGGTTCAAGTATATCAATCTCTTAATATCAAGGTAGGTGGTTTGTGCCTTTCTGTAGGAAGTCCTTGAGTATTTTGTGCAACTTCCACCAATACCCTTGAATGGAGTATTGCGTGTTTCTTGTTTTCCCCCTGTTGTTTTCCTTCTTTACTTATCTTCCTAATTAGAGGTTATTTTTTGATAATATTGTAGTTTTATTGTGCTTTGGATGTTTTTTCCATGCATGTTTTCCTGTTATGACCATTTGGTCTAGTTTTTCCGATTAGGTTTTGTACAGTTCCTTGCCTAGTTGTAGGGTGGTGTGACTATTGTTCTTCCATACTATTATGTTGTAGTCTACTAGCCAATTAGTTCTTGAGGTTCACTTTGGTCATTACGCGATGTGATACTTTGTTGATTTTACACAGGGCTATGAGAACCTAGTGTAGTGGACCATATGGAGAATGGACGTAAGGGTTTCTCCAGATTGACTTTAATTTTACGATGTGAGACCACATGGGGAATTGACGTTGATTTCAACCTCAGAGTTTCTGTAGTTCCTCAACATGGGCCACAGGGGGAATGAGATGTTGAGTGCTTCCCCAGAGTGCCTTTAGTACGATACGAGACTATATGGGGAATCGATAGTGAGTGCTTCCCTAGAGAGTCTATTCTTTAGCTGAACAAGAGGGGTGAAATTTTGGGTGCCTCCTATAGGGTTTCTAGTACTCTTAAGTTTAATCATAGGGGTTAGGCTATGAGAACTACCCAAAGTTACCTGTTTGTTCTTCTTGCTTGAGTGGCTGCTTTCTTGTTTGTAAATTATATGCTAGAAGCTGTGGATTCTTTGCTGCTGAGTACTTTCATGTTTACTGTTTACTGTTTACTATTTACTATACTTTTACCTTCCATATACTCACTGATTGTTATGCACAGATCTTCAGGATGTTTTCTACTAGTATTTAATCTCACACCCTGTTTGGGTCATGCTTTTGGGCCCAAACAGATGATATTGTTGCATGTATAGATAAGGGTAATCACCCTTCTACTTTAGGTTCTTTATTCCATTAGAGCTGGAGAGAATATAACCAAGATTAGGCTTGTGATGATGATGAGTTGTTTATCTATTTTCCTTTTGTACTTGGGTTTAGTACTGTATTCAGCATTGTGACTTTTTGGATGCTTTCCTTGATAGATTTGTATCATGCATCATCTATATATTTTTCTCCAGTTTTTTCCTTTACCAGTCTTACGTTGTTTACTGTTTTGGATATTTACTTCTTAAACTATTGTATATTTGGTTCTCTTCCATTGTGTTACTCTTGCAATGAGGGAATAGTTTCCCCACTATCCCAACCAAGGTCCTAACTTCAAGTCGGCAGCCTCTGGCATTCATGGAAATGCACTTGAGGCGATGTGACCAACAGGGTACAGGGCGCCTCTGGGTGGCTTCCGGAACCGGGACATTACCTGTAACAAGATGGAGATCCCTCAGGAACCTCCGGTAATTGCAACATGAAAATACATGCCATCCAACACCTTGGTTCATCTTCAAGGAACCAACATCCCAAATTCACACCCCAGAAAGTACCTAGTCCCTCATATATCAACCCAAAATATCCCCATTTTCTCAAATTCTAACATCCAAGGCACAATGATATTTGTCCTCTAGATAATAACATTGTCGGTTCAATATGTGATGTCCCATGGAATGGTGATATCCAACCTCCCAAATAACTCTATCCTAAAAGATTCAATATACAGTGAGACTTATCCCCCAATTGATGATATCAACACCATAAATTTATGGATCATCTCCATCCATGTAGATTTCTACAGCAAGAAAATCCAACCAAAATGATGGTTAACACCATCATAATCCTCATTTAATAGAGGCATCTACCTACACGAACGTTCAACACCAACTCATCATTCCAGTCCTATATGTTTGAAAACAACTCCAGCGACATGTCCTATAATCACGATGGGTGAAAAAAATCAATCAATCACCCAAGAAACATCACCTCAACACCACGTTCCCTTGAAACCTTGTCACTCAACCTGATGTTTAACACCATCTCAAATCCCATGGGTCATTCCCATATCCAGAAGACCTCTTATCCCCAATCCATATGTTCAATACCATCTCAATTATCAGGCCTGACCCATCACGTTCCCTTGGAACCATCACATGCATAACATTTAATATAAACTATAAATTTAAATAAATAAGAACCACAACCTAATCTTCCCAATACTAGAAGTCTCTCACCAGGATTAAACCACTTTTATTGACATGGAAACATTTTTATAGGTATCTATTGAGGTCATATTAATTAATTAAAAGACAATAATTTAATTTACATGGTCTCCCTTATACAACTCAATGTAAATATCATTTTTGTATCCCAAAAACATGATCAAAATCAAAGAGAAAGCTCGGAATCACCTACCACATATTGGTTGACATTTGTGGGTCTGATATCAGCCTTTAACTCAACAATGTTTGGAAGAAATAATTGTTTTAGATGAATTCCCGGAAAATATGGCAAATTTTCTCAAAAACATTTATCACGCTGTGTGGGTAGGGAAAGGGGGAAGAGTATTAAGAGTTCTGAAAGCCTTACCAATGCCGTTCAAAAGTGACCAATGATGGTAGATTCATATTTTAGAAAAAGGATTTTTTTCAACACATATGGAAGGAAGAAAAAGGGATGATCTCCCCTATTGTATGTGCATAATAGAGATGAAAATAGGGGGAAACGTAATTAGAGATAGAGGAAATTCCTCATTTGACCACATTAAATGAATCACAATAGTTAGCCACATAGTTTTGATAACCGTTTTCCTATGATGTTGCTCTGACTACCTAGGACCTAGTCCTTTCATGGTTGGCCCACATGGTTTTCCCAAACAGTGCTGAGCCCATACACAACCATTTCCCAAGTGGAACTAAGTGTGTAGTCATGCACACAATTTTCCCAAACAATGCATTGGCCATGCAAGTCCCTATAAAAAATGTGAAGAGATATCAGACAGATGTGAACCCCCTTTTACATATATTTTCAAACCATGGACAGTGAATAATGAGGTCCACACAGTTACTCATGAGAGGCTGCACAATTTTTCCATACCATGGTCATCAATCCACGTATTCCTGAAATAGTGTTTCTATGCTCCACCACACCCCAAACACACTCAAAACCCCCAAGACCTTGAAAAGTATTGAATATCATCTAAAATAAAAGACATGGGTGAAAGGAAATCTTGGAATTTGGATCCAAATGTAAATGAAAGTGTTGACATGACCACAAAACTCTAAAAATTCATACGAGTTGTGGATTTAAACATGCTAAAAAATCCAGGAAGTTACAGTATCCCCACCTTAACATAGATCATGCCTGAGCTATAAAACACTTCTCATTGATGGTACTGAACATACCCATCTCAATTAAAACAACATGTTCTCCCTGATTGAAAATTCATTTGATAACTCTCTCAAGGATCTCCCCACCTTAGGAATTACCTACCTCAGTCACTTCCCAACTCAAAAAGAAAATAATCAATTGGTCTACCAATTATCATCAGACTCAAATGTCCTCCCATGACCCATTTTCACTCCTAAACATCATCAGGTTCTCAAATCATCTCATGTCACATCTGACACCCATAATGTATCACATATCATCAGATGACTGCATTATTCTCATGTCAATCATGTCATATATGAAGTCCCACATATCATGAGATACACAAAATAATTCCTACTGCCTTGTTCCTCACATATAACCAACATCAAATGGAAAACCATATTACAACACACCTCAAAGAAAAATGAATTACATTTATTCCCACAATAAATCCTTTTACCGTGAACCTCATGTTTATAAATATAATGCATTCGAGTCAATGTAAACCAACTAACCAGTATCTGGTTAGTCCAGAAACAACCAATTCTCAATTTTCACCCAAAACGTGAAAGCCTATAAAGGTACAATAGAAAAATAAAAAATAAACCCATTCATTCCCAAAACGTACCTCTATTCATCATTGGCTCACCTGTATGCTCTGACCATTGAATATTAACCATATACACATCGCCTAAATCCCAACTACCTGTGGCCTTACCTATCTATAGAGATTCACTAGATTCAAACTAGTAACAATACTTATGTGTCCCACGGCCTCTTCCAAAACATCCTTGTGTAGCTAACTCATGGCTACCAAATCCTGGTACTACTCCAGGTCCAAAATTAGAACCATGATTCCACCTCGATCCTTGACTGGCAGCTATCCAAGAAGGGCTATTACAGAACCTATAAAGATGACCTACCTAGATTCATGCTTGACACTCATTAAGTTTCTGATCACACTGCATACACACAAGTACCAATTTCACAAACTGGAAGAAAACCATCAAAGACACACTCTTTAGTAGTCTTCTCAAGTCTCGGGCCTAAAATACCTGATGATCAGACTCCTCACGATCTCAATTTCTGATATCTGAAGCATTTTTTCTGTAATCACCTGATGCTATCACCCAAATTGAGTATGATTGGTCTGTCAATTTTTTCCTCGATATCAGTTCCAAATTCAAAGTCTCTGAGAATTATTCCAACATGAAAATGATTACCTATAGTTGAATATAGTTTCATAATCCATTCCAAAAATCCTTCACCCTTGAGGTTTTATCACCCACTATGATGAGTGATCAATGAGGAAATTATATGAATTTATCTATGTAATCCATGTTGGATATGTATCCATGATATTTTATTAATAACTCTTGATATATCTCCACCCTTAGAATATTCAGAAAGAAGTGCTCGAAGAAACCGACCAGAAAATAATCCCAGGACAATCCCTTATGTCTTCCCAACTAAACATACACATCCTGTAATCACATTTCTAGTCCTCTGAGAATGTATGTCTCCAGCTCCACCTTAATCGTGGGGGTGTCTCAAGATGCTCAAATATTGTCTCAAATGATTCAATCTAGTTCCCAACCACCTATGGTCTACCCTCACCCTGATGTAGAACTGGTTTTTGTGACTAGAACTCAAGAGTTAGGTTTTACATAGAAGGATCATCTCCCTGGCCCCTATTAAGACATTGGATGACACTTACTGGGATCAAAATTAGCTTCTTGTCAAACAACACCCCAAAAGATGACATATCCCGTGGATGTCCTCCCTTCACGTAATCTTGTACATGTTCTTGTACTTGTGGCTCACGATCTACCAAAACCTCCAAGGCCTCATCCTGATCTTCTAGGGCCTCAACTTGTGCACACTCTTACAGAACCAAATTAACACCTATGTAATTCTTCATCAGAATCCACATAGGTGGAAAACCTTGGAACGACAATACATGGTCAAACATCCATAATAATATATATTATAATTCTAATTGGGAAAGATATAACAAGAAGTGAAATGTTACCACCATATCACTCCCCATCGGCACCATGACACATGACATCCATCCTTATACCCCATCACCTACCCATATTTCAGTCAAGTGTCAAAAGTAACACCGCCTCATGGCCCACCTGGCTACACACATAAGATTCACGCATCAATCATAGTCTAGCCTCATGTCCCCTCACCATCAAAAAATAGGATCATACATCACATGAAATTCATGGTAACTGAGTAAAATTACATAAAATAAGGATATGATGGGAAACAATGTTTAGCTACCTTTGATAGAAATTTACGTAGCTCACTCCCTATCATTATTAATGTCTACTCCTATCATATCCATGACCACACACACATACACAAACACACAGAAAAACATACATATATATATATATATCACATATCTCATCACATACAGATCTCATTGGAACCACATGTTGATGTTGGCTGAGTAGAATTCCACCAAGGAAATCTAATCCTGAAAACACTACTTATCTTTCTTTTTTGACACATTAATCAACCCAACCTATCATAGTGAAATCTAGGATCCCAATAATTATAACAACTAAATAATCTTATGAGCCTATAAAAAACATAACAAGACATCAATTTCCATATCAGGCCAAGGGTCAAAAATAACACGTTTCCATAGAAGGACAAGGTTCACTTGTCATAATAGATAAAAATTACACCCAAATACACCACTCAAGGTGGAAATAAAATGAATGTCAAAAGAATATAAGAACAAGAATATCCCACTGCTAGAAACTTGGTCTCTCCCCCGTGCATGGGGAAACAGACACCGAAACATAATATTTGTACCCATTTTAGACAAAAATTCTAATATTTAGTCTACTATATACCAAATAGTAAGACCCACAGGAAAAAAAATCATTTTATATCTTTAGTATCCAACCGAATTATGCTATGAATTTCAATGTCATGAACTGTTCCCATACCACATGCAGTGCCTCATTCTGGTTTTACACTCATATAATGCTTTGGGATGATTGGCCAATGGGCCTTAAGAATTCATTCCTATATGAAAAATGCTTCTGAAAGGAATTTAGGTTGTAAAGGGGTGATAGTGGGGAGACTAAAAACTCAGATATGATAATAGTAATGGTTTATTTATATAATAAGAAATGGAAACAAAATACCATGAATGATGAGACCAGTAACCCATCAGATCTGAAGCAATAACATGAATTAAAAAAAATCAAAAACAGACACAAGAAAAAATTAAAAAAAATCTCATGAATACCATTTTTAGAAATAAAAACCACAAGATACCATATATTGAAACATGAATCGAAGTTATTTCATATAAGTAAATAAGTAGAAATGGTCACCTATGGATGAAAATTAGTAAATACATATAAAAATACTAATATAAGAGAAAGGAAACTCATAGGTGTGTCCAGTTAATGAATTAATGAAATGTCCTCACCATCCATCCCATTAAAATAGTCTGGCATGATCACTAAGGTCTATCTCCTAAGCCTGAGCACTTACCTGATCACATAAATATTAAATCAACACGTTTACCGAGGGGCCCACGTAAGGTGTGATAATGATCTTAGTAGTCGATCAAATATGTTTTAATATCTTACGTATGTGATAATTCAGGTGTTTCTAAATAAAAACAAAGCAGGTCATGAACATTATATGAATAATCTACTTCCCTTTTAATCAGTTGCAGTAAGGAAGAATTTAACTACTTCATCCATCATTCGTATAATGATATTGGAGATGATCTTTATCATATATTCTAAGGAATACATTTATGTGTAACAAGTTGGAGTTCCCTTAGGCCCTTCCTTTAATAGAATCCTAGCACTATAAGACAAATGACACCTTGTTTCATCCTCATGAAACATACATCCCAAAGGCTCACCCAAAAAAGTACCTAGTCCCTCAGACCTCATCCCAAAAGATCTTTTATAACTTAAATCCTAATGTATGTGGCATACTTGTATCTATACGCTAGAAAATAACAATATCATCCCAAAAAAAGACCTCCCAATGAATGAATATATTCGTATTACTAAATAATTCAAGCCCAACAACCACAATATATGGTGAGTCTCATCTCCCAACATATGGTCTCAACACTATAAACTTATCAATCCTCACCATCCATGTGGAATTATAAGGTAAGAACTTAAAACTATACTAATGGTCAAAAACAACCTAATCCAAATATAATAGAGGCCTCTACCCACACGAGTGTTCAATACCTCCCCACTATCTATGTCCAATCTATGTACAGACAACTCCAATAGCATGTCTTCCATTGATGATGATAGTAAATTTTCAATCAAGTACCTGCAAAACATCATCCGAAAGCCTTGTTACCCTGTGACCATTTCACATAGCCTGATGGTCAACAGTCTCTCAAATCCCACAGTCCATTCCCATAGCTTGAAAACTCATTACCCTCAATATATATGGTCAATACCATCTCTATCCTTATGATTCACCTATCATGTTCACATGGAACCATCATAAGAATCACATTTAATATAAACAACTAATTTGAATAAATAAGCACCCCAACCTAAACTACAAAAGGTTTTAAGCATCTCAACAGGAAGATAACACTTGTAGAAATGGATGAGCATGCACACAAGAATGTTTCAAGGTCAATTTTAATCAATAAAAAGAAAAAATTTCATTTACAAGGTCTCTCTCAGACTACTTAATGGAGCGTACATTGTCGCACCCCTAAAACATGAGAAAAATCAAAGAAAAATCTAGGAACCCCTACCACATATTGGTAGAATTTGTATCATCCAATATCAACCTATAACTCTATCTAGTTCAGAAGAAATAAATATTATATAAAATTCCCCAAAAATAGCGTAAAACAGATCACATGGATTTAGAACACTATACGGAGAGATAAAAGGATAAGAGAATAATAAGAAAATGAAACCAATACAATTTTGTTCCAATGAGACTGGTAATGATCAATTTAGAGTTTAGATAGAGGAGTTCACTCAACACTTAGGGGTTGAAGAAGAAGGTATGAGCTCCGATGATGTGCACACACAATGGAGAAGAAAATTGGGGAAGTAATACATAAATAGATTGAGGGAAATTTTTTCATTTCACCATTAATATTGAAAAACATGATTTGGATGCATGGTTTGGCAAAACATGTTCCAAAAATTTGGATCCCACATCTTGAAAACCATATATCTCATGGTTGGCCCACACAGTTTGGCAAAACCATACTGAGCCCATGCATAGCCATTGCCCAAGTGGCACTAAGCATGAATCCATGAGAATAGTTTTCCCAAACTATACATAGGGTATGCAATATCCTCTGATAAAAGTTATAGAGATCTCACACAAATTTGCATCCCCTGCTTCATATTTTTTCAAACCATGTCCTATTAAGAAAGTGCGATTCATAGTTACTTTGGGGAGGTGGCATAATTTTTCCAAACTGTACGCCTCGATCTTCACTTTCTTAAAATGTAGTTTATAGGATCCTCCACACACAAAACGCACCCAAAACCCCAAGTAACATGAAAATAATTTAATCTAATCTAAAATAATGTCCTTGGGTAAAATGAACTCTCAGAATTAGGTTCTGAAGATCAATGAACGATATATCCTTACCACCAAACACTGAAAATTCAAAAGTGTTGAGGATTTTTACCCACTCCAGGAACCCAAGATGTTATGAACATTTATGTGTGGTTTTTATTATAATATGTGTGGGACCTATATATCCCTCCAACTCATTTGATAAAACTTTATATCTCAGAAGATATCAAGGGGAAAAAGTATATGGGCTTGATCTACTATGGGAAACATGCGAGTCCTAGTGTATTATAGGAAATAGGTGTATCGTGATCCTTATATAAGAAATAGCTTATGAGTCTTGATACACTATATTGATGCTCTTTTTATTTATCCTGAAATATGAAATATTTTTTTTATATTTATGATGGTGACATAGTTTTACATCTTGGTCTTATGGTTGATGATTTTTTAATGATGATTTATCATTATTAATGCCCCTGATTTATGAAATGAAAATGTTTTATTCCACAAAACGTGTTTATGATATATGATAGTTTGGGTATGAACATAATAAGTTATGTTCATGATCACATACAATTATTCTAATCATATTATTTCATATGCTCATTGATTGATATCCTCTATGTTTACCCTTATTGAGCATCCTAGATCACCATTTCTTATGTTTCATTCCCTAAGTAAGGAATAAAGTTTGAGGTAGGGTATTCTTAATAAGAGTTATATGTGACAATAATATTATGGGATATCTTTAAGATCATTCAAGAAATAATAATATTGTGTTTTTAGTCTCCAAATACATTAAACAATTATGGTCCCTAGGCATGTGTTTATGAAATTTATTTAATATTCAACTAAAGGGTATGATATTTATTAATAAAAATACTAGATCATTAAAGTTGATATTAAAATAAATATTTAGTCAATATTTGTGGGTTAGGATTTGAAAACCATTGGTGAAAACCTAGGGGATGAGTCTAAGTATAGGATAACATCATAACGTTTTCTTAAGAAATAAATTATTTGGTTTTAATAGCAATACATCCATGTATGGATACTAAAAGTATATGTGGTTTTGGCAAAAAATTAGATAGGGGAAATTATTTCAAAAACACAAGTCGTGTTTAGATTGATTGTTACTTGGTATATGATAACGAGCCTCACTACACACCTAGTTTTACACCCCTGGGTGATATTCTAGGGTTAATACAAATTTTATTTATGAACCATTAAGATAGATTTGAATAGATGATGATCAATAATGACATTGGTTAAGACTATGGTGTAATATATTGAAAATAAGGTGACATGATTTGGAAGTATTATTAGTGATTTTACATTATTATGTGGTTTCCACTATGATTATTGTTTCTTAAACTATTCTTTTTGGTTTTATTCAATTGATGTAACAATAAGAAACAATGTTAATCTTCAATTGGATAGAAATGTTGGTGGCTATGAGAAATAAAATTTGATTATGAATGGAGAGGAAGATATTGAGATTATTCCAAATATGGTATCACTATATATGATTAACGATGGGAAATTTGGTGACATCACTAAAGATTAAAATAAGAGAAAGATGAGCTTTTATGAAAGTTCATGTTGTATTGAATATAGAGGAAATAATATTCAGCTTCATACATGTCAATAATGTGGGAGGAATCACCTAGAAGAATATCTCAAATAGAATGGAAAATGATATCTAAGTGGAAATGATGTTCCTAAATTGAATAATTGTTGAGTAGTTTAATATCTTATTAGTGGGGAACATTGGAAATATCCTATTCAATTTCCTACACTAAGAATTAAACTATAGATCGAGGAATGAACTATTATATTTCAATAATTGATGTGAAAGGATTGAATTATTATTATATTGTGATTCAAGGACTGTGTTGTAGATTTATTTTTAACAATATTATTTGTGTTGTAATAATCAAAAAACATTCGATGATTGTACTGATTTTGAAAGAATATTTGTCTTCATGTTTAATTTACATTAGATTAATGGACACCATCATAAATTTATGAGTTTAAGGATGACCATAAGATATTATTGTTAGACACATTTTTCGGTATTATGTGATGGTATTTTATTATGATCGAGGATAATTTGGGAGTGATTTTTGGAAATACAATCCTTTGATTTTGAATATGTTTTTGTGGGAAAAAAATTATTCATGGAAGAGTTTATTTACATTTTTTGGGACCATTATTAAAGGTATTGGAAACCTTTAGGGATTATATTATCATTGATGTTAAGGTAATTATGAGTTATTTCAATTTCAAAGTATTTTAGAACCTACGTTAACATTGTTTTGGAAAAATGATAACCCGTAAGATGGGTGAAACCCTATTACATCGAAAAAGTTTGTGTGGCATGAACCCACAAAAAAAGGGCCACATGGATATAGAATCTACCACTGGACAACGTGATAAATTATTTATAGTGGTAAAATACATAAAGAGATATTTTTGAGTATGTATTTTAATTCTTAGTATGTAAGAAATTCAAGGCTGAGAGACAAAGTTCTAAAAAGATACTAAATCCGTTATGCATACCAAAAATGAAATGGAAAAAATAACAATGGTATTTTTCATCAGAATCCAAAAAGCATCTTGATGGAATAAAAATACTTGGGTTATATTCGATCACCTTACAAATTCGTCACACTTCATCTCTATCATAGAAACATTCTCTTTGGATAATCATTCCAAGATAGACATAAAAGAAGATGTAAGGTTTCATGGAGTATAAAATTTTATTATAGCATATTAGGATCTTAGGATTACCTCAATGTTCTAAAGAATTCTTTAGTAGGACCCCAATAGGGATCTAACTTTCAACACTATGTATCTTCTTTAGATTGACGGTCTATTTGGGAGAACAATTCAAACCCTAGGGGATATGCTAAGATCTTGTTTTATGGATTTTATTGATTTTTTGATAAAAAAATCCTTTATTTGAGTTTTATTATAGTAATATTTTTTACTTGAGAATTCAGATGTATTCTAATAAATCCCTTTGTGGGATGAAGTGGAGAACACCAATCTACTAGGATGAAGATAGAGAATGAAATATATTAGGAATAGAGTTTTCAAGGGAATTGATAGAGAAATGTAGATTCATTAGAAAACACATAAGGGTATGGAAAAATAAGGTTAGAAAGTTATACTAAGAATACCTGGAGTGATTTTTAATTTGATGTTGGTGAGAAGGTGTTACTATGAATTTTCTATGGAAGAATGACGGGAAAACTAAGCCTGTTTTATATCATTCCCTTTGAAATTCTAGATCGTATCGAGACAATAGTATATATATAGGTGCTGTCAATGAAAATATTTCAGGTCTATGATGTGTTATATGTTTCTCTCCTGAGGAAGTACATATCTGATTCTCTATGTGTACTGAACTCATGGGTCATATTAATGGATAATGATTTTTCTTATGGGGAATAGGTGATGAAGATTCTGGATTGTTGAGAGAAAGTTCTATGAATTTAGTCCAGTCACTTGGTCAAATTTATTTTCTGAAACTACATGCTTAAGGAAGATACATACGAGCCTAAGGATGTAATCATACAAAATTACCCTCATTTTTTGGTACCAATGTACTGAATTTATTGGGAGAAATTTATTTTAAGGGGGGTGGAATCCGTCACCACAATAAATTTTTAATATACATTTTGATATATATATTTTTTGATTTCTTCCTTTACATGAAATAATTTTTTTTGTTTATTTACATAAAACAATATGTTTATAATTAATTACATGCAACACCATGTTTATCTTGTGTTACATGCAACACTGAGCTTAAAAAAAATGGCATACTATTTAAATATTATTATTTAATATGAATGTTATCACCAAGTCATTACAACGATGAGTATGAATAGGATTAACTAAATTTTGAAATAATATGGTATACACTTATATATAAAATGTATTCATTGGTAACCAATTAATTATAAATTAAAATAAAAATTGAATATCAAAGAAACCATTTTATGAAAACTATTTTTATACACACAAACATGTTTTATCTCAAAAAATTAAATAAATAACTCTTGGTGAATGATTTAAATTATTTTCACATATTATTTATTGAAATAAATTTTTAAAATTCATTTAAATTTTTTATGAATGTGATATTAATAAATATAATTTTATGCTTGAAAATTGCATTTTTTTTCTAAAAAGATGTCTCTTTTCCATATGTGAACTTATTCTAAAATTTACTTTTTCCAAATTTAGAATATTTATTTTGAAAAACATTATTAATTTTTGAAATTATAATTTCAAAATTATTGTGTTGTTAATTTTTTATAATTTTCCAAAAAGATAATTTTTTTAGTGAATAGTGAAAAATTTAGGGTTTTATTAAAAAAACTGTATGTTCATTAAACGAATTTACAGAATAAATTTATTTTAAAATGGTATTAAAATTAAAATTAGTAAAATTATATATCTATTAATCCAATTTATTCTATTGGATTAAATTTAATTTTGAATATATATGTAAAACTTTTTAATCTTTTGGAACTTTTCTCTTTGGAAATATACTTTTTCATCACATCTCCATAATTAGTATTAAATTAAATTTTTCCACTTATGTGAATGGAATTTGGAGAAATATATTCTATACTTTGAATCATCATTATTTATATTATCTAATAATTTCATATTAACTTTTTACTATTGTAGACGCCGAAAAATGATTATGTGTTGGAGAAATTTTTGAAACGACAATGTGTTGTCATATTTGGACCCCGAGACCCGGTTCATGGGGCCCGGAGGTATTTCCTGAAAAAATGGTGAAGTGTGCAAAAAAATATGTCCCGCGCAAAATTTTCTGAGATTCATGAAGAGTCCTTGGCACCTGCGAGAAATAATTTCACGCCCGCGACCTGTGCGATTGACATTTCGAGCCACCACCTCTGTCATGCAATTTTTTTCATTCTTCCCTATATTTATTACCGTCGGGTGCCTATAAATATAAGGTGACCCCCTTCCATTTTAGAGAAGAAGAATCTGAACTGGCTCTCATGCGCGAAATCAGCTTTCTGCACACCCGCAATATGGTCTTCTGGTACGGTTCTTTTCACGCCTAGTTTCCCTAGGTTCTGCCTTTGTGGGAGATCCCCATGGCTTAATGTGAATTCCAATCAATTTAGGGTATTCCCCTTGTGCGCAATCCAATCCATTTCTTGCAGGACGGCCAATTGCATGCAATTCCTTCAATTGCATGCACCTCCCGCCAGTTGCGCGCAATCCCCTTCAATTGCATGCACCTCGGTCATTGCGCGCAACCTCTCCAGCTTGTGCACATTTCCACCCCTTGCGTGCAATCCTTTATAGTTGAGCACAAAAACTTGGTTCCAATTCCATGCACGCATCACTGATTTCGCGCCAGCATGGTGTTTTTCATGGAGGACTATTTCATTCGTGAAAAGCACAAAGGTTGTGCCCAATCCCCCCCGGACATCCCATCTCGGTATTCCATGGGCGCCCCCTTGCACGAGTGCCCGATGATCCTCTTACGGGTTCCATTCATGGGTTTCCTTCGTGCACTGAGAATCCACATCATGTTTCTTTTTCCCGTATGACCTTCTAGGCTCGTACTATGTAACTTGAAAGTCCCTTGGACAATACCGCCCGTTGCGTTGCTTTGCCTCATGCTTCTTCTCATAGGCACGCTAACGACTATTGCTTCTTTGCATAGCCATGCTAACAGGGACCCATCAGTGGTTTGCTCCCTGACACCCCCTCGCTACAGCCTTTCTAATGCCTTCCATCCCACAAGGAGCAGTGGGTACCGGTTATGTAAGTCCTAGGGGTGTGGAGCACACCCACTTCATCCGAGCTGCAGGACATTAAACTACCAAGCATCATCATCCTCAGCACATGACGTTAAACTATGACCTAGCCCCATGCCTCGAATGCATGGTCCCCCCGCCTTGGACATTCTCCACGTCCACTCATCTCTATGGGGATGGGATCACTCCCCACAGGGGATGATATCCTCCTTATCAGAGTGGAGTTTCTCCGCCGGGGAAGGGCAGCCACCTTGGTGAAAGCCCCAATCTTTCTTTCCAGGAGGCAACATCCATGCTCCTCCTTTCTTTGGTCCCCAAGGCCAGCGGAGGGCATGATAGGGAATGGGTCTCCTCCTTTCTTCGGTCTCAAGTCCCTCTCCCCCTGCGCTTTGTTTCCCTCAAGCCTCCATCCTAGAGTAAGCCCTGACACTTCTTGGGATGCTCAACGCGTAAGCCCCTCTTCATTTCCCAAGGACGCACCCTTCGCGACGTGATCGTCAGGCCCTCGCTACTTATTGTTTCTCACACCGAGCAAGACTCCCGTGAGCTTAGAGTGATCGCCGACCATGAAACACCATGGGCCGCCTCAAATCATAATCCCCAAATGCCCTCATCCAAGTTGTAGGACGTTAAACTTCCTAGCACCCTCATCCAACATTATGTTAAATTGTATTCCCGAACTACGGGGACTTTGATCCGTGCTAAGGCATGGTACGTAGGAAGCCTCAATGAGGTTCAAGCCCCAAACCATGGGCCGCCTTAGATTGTAATCCTCAATCCATCCCGAACTACGGGGACTTTGACCCATGCTAAGGCAAGGTACGTAGGAAGCCTTCACAAGGTTCAAGACACAACACCTTGAGCTACCTCAGAGTGTAATCCCCAATCCATCCCGAATTACGATGACTCTGATCCATGCTATGCCATGGTACGTAGGAATCCTCCACAAGTTTCAAGCCCCAACAACCTTGGGCCGCCTCAGAGTGTAAGACCCATTCCTTGCCGAACTATGGTGACTTTGATCCATTTCAAGGCTTGGTACGTTGGAATCCTCCACGAGGTTCAAGCCCCAGCCACCTTGGCCCATCATAGAGTGTAATCCCCAATCCATACCGAACTATAGGGTCTTTGATCCAGGTCAAGGCATGGTATGTAGGAAGCCTCCACGAGGTTTAAACACCATCACCTAGTCATTCTGACCACCTTCACATCGGTTCACCCTTGTACCACAAGACATTAAACTATATTCACCATCAGAACTACGTGGTCTTTAATTCCCCACCATGGGAATACGTAGGAATCCTCCATGATGTTTATGCCCCATAACTCATGTCTCATCCTGACCTCTCCATCGAGCCCATGTGTCTCGGGATGCTCATTCCCTAACTCGAAGGTTCCACCTTCTCTGGGTCCCATCCATGCGTCTATTCTCATGGGTCGCCTCCTCAAGTGTCCCCTCGTTTCATTGAACTACCCAGAATTTGATTCCTGGCCACATGGATACGTAAGAAGTCTCTTTGAGGATCAATCCCAAAACCATTGTCCATCCTGATCCTTACCCGGGCCGCCACATCCTAGAGGGATCATGCTGTTTCATTCCCCATTCCCTTACACAACAATCAGGAAGTCGCCCACGTGTTGTCCCCAATATCGGTGTTCCTTCTAGGGGGTTTCTCAATCTGATTCACTCTAAACAGTGATCTGATCAGTCCAATCAATCTTCTATAGATGTTAAACTTGCGGCATACCCTATGTTAAACATGGGAATATAAGGAAAACCTCAAATACAAGCCCATGGAATAGGATATTCCACGTTCTATGTGGGATGCCTCAGGCTTCCACACCCTTGAGAAGCCCTATAATAAGGGACAAAAGACATACATGCCAATCCCCCTGCATCCAGACACGCCGAAGATGCCCAATGTGACTACTCTCCTAACTGATGGTTGCTGACCTGACTGGACTCCTTGGAATGTCCTGACATAGGTGGCATAATTAACTGGTGTCCATGAAGATATGTCGACGGGAAGAGCTTCACGAACTACATCTTAAATCTATGATGGAGACTTGGACTAGATGACGAGTTCCGAGGAGGAATCCGCGGAAGGAAGAACCGACATCCCATCATCCCGTTTCGATCAAGGAGAAGACATACCTGAACAAGGAACAGATGTCACCCACCATTGCAAAGTGGGAATGTGGGGCAGCAGTAGCACGTCCTCTACATGACGGATCTGCACGCGCCCCGGTGATAGCCTCAGAAACAGAAATGGTGAAACCGACGTGAAAGGATTTTTCTCAGCATTGAGGCTAGTAGCGATCTAGGAAACAGTGGTTTAGCATGTCATCTGATCCCTTCATCTGGTACTAGGTCCCACAAATCAGGCCTAACGTGAAACTCACCAGAAGATGAGACAATTGGGACGTTGAGCATTCCATTCTACGATGTTGTCAGTATGGATCCATCTTACTAGCCACAGATGATGGAATAGCGGTGGGGCACTGGTGGTCGATTTCTTTTCCTAGATGTATTAATGAGTTCATCACCCTACATTCAAGATCCAAGTTGTTGCATCTGGCACTTGATCACCTGCCCACAAGTGCAGGATCAGGGGCAATATCAATGAGTTTTCCCACGCGATTCTGTCTCTTCTATGATAGCTTCGACTACCATGAATACTAGGTGCCGACACACCCTCTCCCCATTAGAGATTATACAGCGAAGGGTAATTAATGACCTTGTAGGTAGGTACAATGAGTAGGGGGTCATCCATATTAGGGATATGTCCCAACTAGATCTTGAGGCAGCAATGCCTCACCATCAACACCACCCCCGAGGGCCGTGTAGGGAGCCACTGCTCCCCACACCAACATTCAATCGTTTCTGGAGCTTGTCCCCGGAACTCCTTGAACCTTGGACGATGAGGTAGGGGATGTTCGGGCTGGCCCGATCGGAGTCTCGCTTCACGAGATCCTAACGAGGGCCCCCACTAGACCGTTTCAGCACCACCGCCCGGTTCCCTGAGCCAAAGAGCAGGTAATCAGTGCGCCTGCACCACTAGCTCCAGTTCATCTAACCCTGTACCAGCGTCAGGCGCAAAGGGAAGAGGACGTTGTCCATGGGGCATCAACATCAGTGACTACTGTGGCCCGAGCCACCACTGACTCATACCTCCAACTCCCTACATACATCGAGTAGGTGTAGTTTTACACCTGACCCGGATTGACGCCCCAACTGCCCCACTGGCAGGCTGGGTCAACTCTCTCAGCCATCGGTGTAGGTGATGAACGTTGTGGACCAATCCGCTATAATGCCACCCAGTGTGGAGGATCACTCTGTAACGACCCATACATCACATACATTGTTTTTACTTTAGAGTTGAAGCATACTTATTACAACATATAACAAAACCATGAAAGGACCGTATAGGTATAGTGTCTTTAGAAACTGGGAAACATAAACAAATGGTTAATAAAATCAACCACATTGTCTTCTATTTATTTCATCATATATAGAGTCCCTTTTTAGAATATCCTACTTAATATCCTTCTTCCTGACCTGGGGAAAATAAAATATACAAAAGGGTCTTCTCAAATTCTCAGTATGGGTACACAAAAGAAATATCAGTCATATCATATTCATAAAAAACATAACATTTTGAAAATCGTAACCTAAAAAATAATTCATAATATCATGTCATGGTATAAATCATAGTAATGAAAAGTATTCCCAAATAATCATAACATAAAACATGAAACTTTGTGGAATACACACATAATCATAGAAAATAATTTCATATTAGTCAAGGCTCATTTCCAAGACCATCATAGCGAACAAATTCCATTACTGAACCGAGTTCACTCCTCGTTCCAGTCCTGTTTCACTAAACCAGATTAACTTGTTGTTCCAGCCATGTCTGTCTCATTAGATATAAATATTTACCCATTGCATTGGAGAGAGATATAGGTCCCACCAATCTAATAATGAAACCATTCTTATGTGTGCCACAAAATCATAAATCATACAACATAGCATAACTGATGTACTAAAAATGGGATACATAGACATCATGTCATCATAACATAATACATAAAAGAACATCATAAAAATAATTACATCATAACATAATCATATAAATGTAAAAATATGAATATAAACATAACCCTATATTATCTTAGATGGAAAATAATTTTGATAAAACACTTGCACTCCATTCTTGAGGATAACATCCATTCTACTTCAAAAACATTTTTCTTTTATTAACATGTCAAACAATTTTAATCTAAATTAAGATGATTAAAAATGAACGTGAAAACTTATAAAGGATGCTTCATGGAAATAAGTTTCTAAAAATCCATTCATGCAGTATAAGTTAAAAAAACATTCTTCTCATACTTTGGCCGGAAAAGTCAAAAATTACCTCGTACAAAAAACGAAAAAAGATTCCATTCGTATATTTTACTAAAAACTCACAAATGGGTAAAATAGGATTTAAAATTTTTTTGGAGCATATAAATAATATTACATTTTGAGGAAACCTGGATGTGGATGATAAATATTCCACAATAAATTCTAAAGTATAAACAATCTCGGATAAAAATGAGATTGTGATATTTTCCCTTACCTTAGGTCTGATATGCTGTGTACGTGTCTGAACCTGCTGTATAATGATGAAAATAATGTCATTGACTTATTCCGGAATCATACTAATTGTTATGATATCATATATGGTCATATTCTTAGTTTCTTATAAGTAATATTTCATTGCTACTTGTTATTCAGTTGTTTATTGCTTTATTTTCTTATGTGTGTTTTGTCGAATAAATTCATATTATTCTGTTTAGGTTATAGATACCTCATTTCCAGAATGGTATTATTGTAATATATGTCATTATTACTCATTAAATTCATTTATATAATCATTATTCAATGAAGATCATGTAGAACGTGTCACATCATATCATGGAGACGTTAGGCTGTACATACGCACGAGCGATGATATCGTTCCCATGAGCATGGAATTTTATTTAGGTGTATGTATAAAATATCATAATCAATATCACTTGAAAATAATCATATATAGTCATTCTTTACACCATTATACCCATCCAAGTAAGGTGGTGGTGGAAAACATATTACACCACGGCGTGGAGACGGTATTCCATACGTACGCACGCACGATGATTTCATTTTCCGTAGGATGGATAGAAGGTGAATTAGGGTTGTTTCATATTTATAATAACATATCAGTATATTAGTTATACCGATGTTATTACTTCATAATGAAACAACTAAATAAGAAGATGTTGAAGAAAAAAAATAAATTTTAATTAATCGGTAACGGATATTACCTCTTCTTTGACACGCCTCTTTGAAAACTCCTATTAGGGCACTAATATTGGTCTTTGAAGAATACCAGGACCTCTATTATGTTTCTAGGGAAGTGGATAAGAGAAATATTTAGGGTTTGTCCGAGCATGAAGGCTCAATGTGGTGTGAAGAGGAGAGGGAGGAGGTGCCCTTTTATAAGGGAGGAGAGGGGAACCTTTGGAATGTTTGAAAATATTATTTTATTATAAACTTATCTTCGGTTTCAAAAGGTCCAAAAATCATTAAAGATGAAGATAAGATGACACATGGATGAAATAAAATCATCCAATCATAATTGGACATGTTTAGAAAAATATTTTAATCATTATAATCTTATTTATTTAAATCATGTATTAATGAGGTAAATACTACATCATTATTATGTCATAAATAATTTAATATATTTGATGTCTAAAATTATAAAAAAAATATCATCATGTATGAAATCTTCTTATCTTTCCAATTAATATTTATAGTCGAAAATATAATTTATATAAGCCCTTATAAAAATAAATTACTAACAGATTTTTGTTAATGTCAATTTTGTCTTTACATTAAATTAATTAATCCAAATTGTCATTATCAATACCAAGTGGCTCAATGGGGTCCCAAAATCGACCCATGGATGCCCATTTTCAGCCACTACTCATATAATAAGGTTAGGACAAGTGTCAAGGTAATTTGGAATTATTATAATATTCTTTTAACCTTGAATTACCATATTTACCTTTAACTGCAGAAAATAAAAATTACCGTAGTTACTATTCATAATATATAAAAAAGTAACCTATTAGAATAATTTGGACCCACTGATTCTCAATATGGAATCCATTTTTCAAAATTCATAAACACAGATGTTGCAGTAATTAATTTTAAATTAATCCCGTTGTTAAGCAAACGAGTTTTAAAAGATAAAACATTGCCAAAGATTGAAATGTTTTTACCTTTGTGTTCAATATAAAATTAATTCTAATGACATAAATTATATTAAATGGTAAAAATATATTATATTTATACTTTAAAACCATTAAATATTATAATTTAACCATATAATGTATTGCGATGAATGAAGTTGTTTTTAATTAAAATATAGCATCTTTTTACTATTCATCAAAATATTAAAGTAACCAGAATAATATGAAAAATTTATCCAAAGTAAATTTTTATATCTTGATTTCAAATAATAATTTTATTTTTTTCAAATTGATCTTATAAACATGTCAAAAACTAGATTTAATGTGGGTGCGCCATCAAAATGTGGCAAAACTGCATTTTTTTTAAAATACTTATTTTACCCGAAAAATTTATTTTGTTCTCATACCTAGTTCTAGAAAATATGTAAGATGAATAATAATATTATAAAATTTAAAAATCAGTTAATATGATTCATAACGGCTAGTTTATAATATTATAATAATATATCGTTGTTTAGTGAAACTCGGTATTGCGTACTACACATGCTATCGAGGAAGGTCGCGATTACGTGTAACGAAAGTAAAGATATTGTTCTGTGCAGTGAAGGATTCCTTTGATGTTTCATATAACATAAGTCATAAAAAAATACTTCTCATAAAATATATGGGTGTTACATTCTACCCCCCTTAAGAGGAATATCTCCCTCCAAATTTGTCACTTCGTAACAAACAGATGATGATACCTCTCCCTCATCATATCCTCAAGATCCCATGTAGCTTCTTCTAATTGGTGGTTCCTCCATAAAACATTCACCAAGAGAGTGGTCTTGTTCTGTAAGACATTTTGGCTATGATCCAGAATCTCTATCTGTTGTTCTTCATAAGAAAGTTCTTTCTCCAGTGGTACAACTTCTGAGCTTAGTAAATGTGAAGGATCAGGTATGTACTTTCTTAAGAGAGATACATTGAACACATCGTGAACTTGAGAGAGATTTGGTGGATGTGCCAATCGGTAAGCTACCTTCCCAACATGATCCAGTATTTCAAAAGGACAAATATACCTAGGGCTCAGCTTTCTCTTCTTCCCAAATCTCATTACTCTCTTCCAGGGAGATATTCATATGAACACTTTATCACCCACTTCAAACTCTAGGTCTTTTCTTCGGTTGTCGGCATAACTTTTTTGTCGACTCTGAGCTGCTCTTATGTTTTGTTGAATAGATCGGACCTTTTCAGCCATCCCATCAATAGGATCAGGTCCTAATAGCTTTCATTCCCCAACTTATTCCCATCAAGTTGGAGTCCTGCATTTCTTTCCATAGAGAGCTTCATAAGAAACCATCTAAATACTGGAGTGAAAGCTATTATTAAAGGAAAATTCCACCAAAGGTAGCTGTTGATCCCAACCACATTTGAAATCCATAGAGCAAGCTCTTAACATCTCTTCTAGAGTTTGAATTGCCCTCTCAGACTGACCATTAGTTTGAGGATGATAAGCAGTGCTGTAACTCAACTTTGTATCTAGAGTATGATGAAGAGTTTTCCAGAACTTTGAGGTAAACCTCAGATTCCAATCAGATATAACAGAAAGTGGTACTCCATGAAATCTTACCACTTCATTTACATATATCCTGGAAAGATGATCCAGAGAGAAATCATACCTAATAGAAATGAATTGTGCCGACTTCATAAGACGATCAACCATGACCCAGAAATCATTATTTCCTTTGGATGTTTTAGGAAGTCTAGTGACAAAGTCCATGGTGATGTTTTCCCATTTCCATTCTGGTATGGGTAATGGTTGTAACATCCCCTTAGACTTCTATCTCTCAGCTTTAACTTGCTGAAAAACCGAGCATCAAGAGACATATTCAGTGACATCTCTTTTCATGCCATCCCACCAGAAGTACTCTTTCAAGTCCCTATACATCTTCATGCTTCCAGGATGAATAGAGAATGAAGAACTATGAGCTGCATCCAGAAACTCCTTCTTTAATTCTGGGATGGGAGGAACACAAACCTGATTCCTGAACCTTATTATCCCATGACAATCAAGGTTGAATTCAGGAATATTTCTCACCTTCTTTTGTAACTCAACATCTTCTTTTTGTGCCTCTTTAATATTCACATGTATAGATGGTTGAACATTACTTTGAGAAAGATAAGATTCTCCCCTTCCATTATAATTCCCAGATCCATCCTTTGTAAATCCATAAATATTGGATCTTTTGTGATCTTCATCTTGGATAAGATAGCATGGTCTTGTCGACTTAATGCATCTGGAACGTTGTTTGCTTTCCCATGGTGATAATGAATTGAGGAGTCGTAATCCTTAATCATCTCCCACTATCTTCTTTGGCGCATATTCAGCTCCTTTTGTGTGAAAATATAATATAAACTATTACGATCAGTATAAATATCACACCTTTCACCATAAAGATAATGCATCTAAATCATTAATGCAAAGATTATAGTTTCTAACTCCAAATCATGAGTTGGGTAATTTTGCTCATGGATTTTCAACTGTCGTGAGGAATAAGCTATCAGCATATCATTTTTCATGATAACACACCCAAGACCCCTCTTGGATGCATCACTGTAGATCGTAAACCTTTGTCCACTACAAGGAAGTGTGAGGACAAGTGCACTGGATAACCTTCTATTCAACTCCTTGAAATTCTCTTCAAACTTTTCCGTCCACACGAACTTAACTCTTTTTCTAGTCAACGTGGTTAGTGGATTAGATAATCGTGAAAAATCTTTCACAAAACGTTGATAATATCCAGCCAAACCAAGAAAACATCAGATCTCAGTTATTTTTGTTGCTCTCGGCCATATTTCGATAACCTCTATATTTACTGGATCCACAGATATCCCCTCCTTTGAGATTATGTGACCCAAAAACGAAATTTTTTGAAGCCAAAATTCAAACTTGGTAAATTTGGCATAAAGCTTCTCATTTCTCACAGTTTTCAATACAATTCTCAAGTGATCTTCATGTTCTTCCTTGATCTTTGAATAGACAATAATATCATATATAAAGACAACCACAAACTGATCCAGATAGTCTCTAAAGACTCTATTCATCAGATCCATGAAGAAAGCAGGGGCATTAGTAAGGCCAAATGGGATCACTATATATTCATAGTGTCAATAACTTGTACAGAACATCCTCTTTGGTATATCCTCCCTTTTGAAACTTAATTGATGATACCCTGAATGAAGATCAATCTTGGAAAAGTATTGAGCTCTGTGTATTTGATCAAATAAGTCATCAATGTGTGGGATAGGATATTTGTTCTTGATAGTGATCTTGTTAAGTTCTCGATAATCCATGCAGAGTCGCATTGATCCATCATTCTTCTTAACAAATAGAACAGGTGCTCTCCAAGGTGACACACTAGGGCATATGAATCCTTTATCACGATTATCTTGGAGTTGCTTCTTCAATTCTTGCAACTCAATTGGGGCCATTCTATAAGGTGTCTTCGAAATGGTCATAGCACCGGGTATGAGTTCTATTGAAAACTCAACTTCAAGATTTGGTGGAAGACCTGGAAATTCCTCCGGAAAGACATCATCAAACTCCCGTACAATGGGTGTATTCTTAATCATGAGTTTCTCTCCAACCATTTGAGATAAATAACCTTCATTTATTAGAATCAAGACCCATAAGATGGATGAAATTTCCTCTGGATGGTTATATTCATCTTTGCATCGATAGACAATCATAGATTGATCTGGAATATGAAATGTGAATTCCCTTATTTGGCAATTGATATGAACTCCATATAAGGAAATCCAATACATGCCAAGAATCACATCAAATTCCCCTATATGAAGGATCAGAAGATTTTCAGTAAGTACTTTCCCACAAACGTCAATTGGAGAAGAATTATAAACTTTTGATGCGATCATTGTGCCATTAAGAGTTTTCACAGCTACCTCAACATCTAATTGTTGAGGTAATAAGGCGATAACTTTAGAAAATTCTTCAAAAATAAAAGAGTGAGTGGATCCAAAATCAAAAAAAAAAACATTTGATACTTTAAATTGGATGGTAACTGTACTTTTCACCACCTTTTTTTCTTACTCTACATCGCCGATAGTAATTTCATGTGACTTTCCTTTGTCTTTGGCCTTAAGATTTTGTAGAGGTCGATCATCATCAAAAACCCTCGGATTTGGGCATTGATTGGCATAATTCCCCATCTCCTTACACTTGAAACATTGAAGTGTTGGAGGTGAATTCTATGTATCCCTTTCATAGTTCACATCATTAGACATCTTCTTCCCATTATTTCGACATTCAATTTCCCGATGACCTTCTTTTCCACACTTAAAACATTTTCTTGACCCATTAAGACAATTCCCTCCATGTTTCTTTCCATAATTTGATCATAAAGGAAAACTCATCTTCTTTTCAGTTTGGTCTTTAGATTTCCCTTTGAATTCCATTTTCCTCTTCTTATCAAACCCATATGACTGATGGGTTAATCCAATCTCCATCTCCACCTTGAGAGCACATCGAACAATTTCCTCGTAGCTATTGAAGTCCCATATGGATAATTCCCTTCGAAGACTTGGTTTTAAGCCACTAAAGAATCGATTGATATTATTCTCAGGTTGGATAATAATCCTAGAAGAATACCTTGAAATCCTTTAAAAATTTTCTTCATAGATACCAACAGATTCATCATCCTTTTTCTTTAGTTTAAGAAATGTTTTCTCCGTCTTTGTTCAAAGAATATGAGGGAAGTACTTATTGAAAAATAAGTTCTTGAACTCTTCCCATTCCATGGACTCAATTTCATCCCTTTGCCTCGTATTTTTAATAAGATCCCACCATTGATCAACATCACCTTCCAAACGATACACTACTAAGATGACTTTTTCATGTTCAGAACATTATAGTACTGAATATATCTTTTCAGCGGTACTAATCCATTATTCAGCTACTAATGGATCAGAAGACCCGCTGAATGAAGTTGGACACTTGCTCATGAAGTATTCAACAGAATGTTTCTCCTTCCTTTTCTCGTTTGGACGTCTTGAATGGTTCATAGCTTGAGAATGTTGTGTGAGCATGAGTACAAGATTTTTCATTCCAGCTCCCATAATGTTTGGTTTCTCAGGGAGACAATCATTGCATTTCCCGTCACATTCATCATTAACATGGTTCCTTCGGGTTCTAGCCATTGACTAAAACCAAGAAGCATAGTGTGAGAAACACTAATTACAATAGGAAACCACATAATCAAGAATAAAATTTCACATGTAAGGTCTTATCATAGGTTACTCATGGCCATTTCTAAAAAACTAAGATTGTGTTCAATGCGTAGACATATCCTTAGGGTTCTTACTAAGCCTTTCACATCATAGTTTCCAAAGGTTGACTACACCTTTCCTCTGATACCAACTGTAATGACCCATACTTTACATAAATTGTTATTACTTCAGAGCTGAATCATACTTATTACAACATATAACAAAACCATGAAAAGACCATATAGGTATAGTGTCATTAAAAACTAGGAAACATAAACAACTGGTTCATAAAATCAACTACATTGTCTCTCGTTTATTTCATCATATCTAGAGTCCCATTTTGGCATATCGTACTTAATATCCTTCTTCCTGACCTTGGGAAATGAAAACATACAAAAGGGTGAGCTCAAATGCTTAGTAAGGGTAAACCAAAGAAATATCAGTCATATCATATTCATAATAACATAACATTTTGAAAATCATAACCTGCAAAAGAGGTCATAATATCATGTCATGGGATAAATCATAGTAATGAAAAGTAATCCCAAATAATCGTAACCTAAAACATGAAACATTGTTTCATACACACACAATCATAGAAAATCATTTCATATTAGTCAAGACTCATTTCTAAGACCATCATAGGGGACAAAGTCCATTACTGAATTGAGTTCACTCCTCATTCCAGTCCTATTTCACTGAACTGGATTAACTTGCTGTTCTAGACATGTCTATCTCATGAGATATAAATCATTACCCAATTAATTGGAGGGAGATATAAGTCCCACCCATCTCATAACAAAACCATTCTTATGTGTTCCACAAAATCATAAATCATACAACATAGCATAAACCATGTAATAAAAATGGGATACTTAAACATCATGTCATCATATCATAATCCATAAAAGAACATCATAAAAATAATTCTATCATAACATAATCAAATCAATGTAAAAATATTAATATAAATAGAACCCTATATTATCATAGATGGAAAATAATTTTGATAAAACACTTGCACTCCATTCTTGACGAAAATATCCATTCTACTTCAAAATCATTTTCCCTTTCTTAACATGTCATACAATTTTAATCTAAAAGAAGTTGATTAAAAATAAACATGAAAACTTTTGAAGGAAGCTTCATGGAAATAATTTTCTAAAAATCCATTCATGTCGTATAAGTTAAAAAAACATTGTTCTCGTACATTGGCTGGAAAAGTCCAAAAGTACCTCGTACTAAAACTCACAAAAGATTCCATTCATATCTTTTACTAAAAACTCAAAAATGGGTAAAATTGGATTTAAAAAATTGTTGGATGATATAAATAATATTACATATTGAGGAAACATGGATGTGGATGATAAATATTCCCCAGTTAATTCTAAAGTATAAACAATCTCAGATAAAAATGAGATTGCGGGATTTTCCCTTATCTTGGGTCTGATATGCTTTGTACGTGTCTGAACCTCTTGTATAATGACATAAATAATGTCATTCACTTATTCCAGAATCATACTCATTGTTATGATATCATATCTGGTCATATTCTTAGCTTCTTATTAGTAATATTTCATTGCTACTTGTTATTTGGGTGTTTATTGCTTTATGTTCTTATCTGTGTTTTGTCGAATAAATTCGTATTATTCTTTTTAGGTTATAGATACCTCATTTCCATAATGGTATTAGTATAATATATATCATATTTACTCATTCAATTCATTTATATAATCATTATTCAATAAATATCATGTAGAACGAGTCGCATCACATTATGGAGACGGTAGGCCGTACGTACGCACGAGCGATGATATCATTCCTATGATCACGGAATTGTATTGAGGTGTAGGTATACTATTTCAGAATAAATATAACTTTAAAATAATCATATATAGTTATTCTTTATACCATTATACCCATCCAAGTAAGGTGGTGGTGGAAAATGTATTACACCACGGCGTGGAGACGATATTCCATACATACGCACGCGGGGTGATTACATTTTCCGTAGGATGGATAGAAGGGGAATTAGGGTAGTTTAATATTTATAATAACATATCAGTATATTAGTGTCACTTATGTTATTGCTTCATAATGAAACTACTAAAGAAGAAGAAGTATAAGAATAAATAAATTCGAATGAATCGGTAACAGATATTACCTCTTCTTTGACACGCCACTTTGAAACCTCCTCTTAGGGCACTATGATTGGTCTTTGAAGTAGACCAGGACCTCTATGATGTTTATAGGGAAGTGGAGAAGATATATTTTCAGGGGTTGGATGAGCTTGAAGGCTCAAGGTAGTGTGAGGAGGAGAGGGAGGAGGTTCCCTTTTATAAGGGAGGAGAGGGGAACCTTTGGAAAGTGTGAAAATATTATTTTATTATAAACTTATATTCAGTATTAAAATGTCCAAAAATAATTACATTTGAAGATAAGATGACTCATGGTCAAAATAAAATCATCCAATCAGAATCGGACATGTTTTGAAAAATATTTTAATCATTATAATCTTATTTATTTAAATCATTTATTAATGAGGTAAATACTACATCATTATTGTATCATAAATAATTTAATTTATTTGATGTCTAAAAATTATTAAAAAAAAATCATCATATAGGAAATCTTTTTAGCTTCCCAATTTATATTTATAGTCGAAAATATAATTTATATAACCCCTTATAATAATTAAATACTAAAATATTTTTGTTAATATCAATTTTGTCTTTACATTAAATTAATTAATCCAAATTGTCATTATCACTACCAAGTGGCTCAATGGGGTCCCAAAATCGACGAAAAGATGGTCATCCTCGTCTAATACTCATATATTAGTTTAGGACAAGTGTGAAAGTAATTTTGAATTATTATAATATTCTTTTAACCTTGAATTACTCTATTTACCTTTAACCGCAATAAATAAATATTACTGTAGTTACTATTCATAATATAAAAAATAGTAACCTATTAGCATAATTTAGACCCACTGATTCCTAATATGGAATCCATTTTTCAAAATTAAAAACACAGAAGTTGCAGTAATTAATTTAAAATTAATCCCGTTGTTAAGCAAATGGGTTTTTAAAGTTAAAACATTTCCAAATATTGAAATGTTTTTACCTATGAATTCAATGTTAAATTAATGCTAATGATATACATTATATTAAATGGAAAAATAAATTCTATTTATTCTTTAAAACCATTCAATATTATAATTTAAAATTATAAATTATTGTGATGAAACCAGTTGTTTTTAATTAAAATATAGCATGTTTTTACTAACCATCAAAATATGACAGTTACCAGAATAATATGAAAAATTTATCCAAAGTAAATTTTTATATCCTGATTCCAGAGAAGAATTTTATTTTGTCAAATTTAACAAATAAAAATGTCAAGAACTAGATTTAAAGTGAGTGCACCATCAAAAGGCGGCAAAACTACATTTTTTTAATGTACTTATGTTACTCGAAAAATTTATTTTGGTCCCATACCATGTTCTAGAAAATATGTAAGATGAATAATAATGTTATAAAATTTAAAATTCAATTAATACTATTCATAACGGCTAGTTTATAATATTATAATAATATATCATTGTTTAGTGAAACACCGTATTGCGTACTACACATGCTATCGAGGAAGGTCACGATAGCGTGTAACACATGACGAGCTAGTTTTGTGTGCAGTGAAGGATTAATTTGATGTTTTATATAACATAAGTCATAAAAAAATACTTTCATAAAATATGAGGTTGTTACGCACTCCGTGCTGCCGCTACGGAGGGTGTAGATCCTCCGTACTTCTAACCACGACTGTGAGGTCTACCCCGCACCAACTTCAACACAAGAAAGGGTCTTTCCCGTGACAACAACAGTCCATATGGGGGTCTCTCCCGTGCTCACCACACTGGGTATGGGGTCACTCCCACTATTGTAGAACGCAGGTATAGAGACATTTCATGTTTGGTTTCTTGCCAACATCGAGGCCCTCCCCATGTCCCCATGCCAATCGGTGAAGGTCCTCCTCGCCCCAGCGATCGGAGAGGTGGAGGCCAACCCAAATTCACCAACATCCAGCATGGAGGTCCTCCCCATGTCCGTTTCGACATTTTTCTGGGTGCACCACATACCCTGGCTTTCTCAGGTGGGAACCCTCTCCACCCCAGCACTAGTACAGCCAGAGGACCCCATGTTAGAAATCAACCCTGTCCCATGGAGCCACCCAAGTGCAGGATGGTGGGTCGTTGCCGCTGCAAGAGGAATTCTTGGGAAGGTCGGAGGGAAATCCGACCAGTCCACTTCTCAGACACCTAAGAAGAGTGAGACTCATCATAGGATCCCTCCCCTCAGTCCCCCGAGTCAAGGGATGGGACATGAACGAGGTGCATCACCCTCCTACTGCCAGTATGTGAGATCCACAAGATCCTTGTTTCCCTCCGAAGGTATATCTAGGAGGACGAGACCTTGGAATTTTCCCTAGGGCCGACCATGCAGCTGCCACTGGCGTCTCCGGAAGCACCCTCTGCTTCAGCTAGAGACTACAGAGATATATTTTGGTGGTCGATGGCAGAAGTGTCATGGCATAACCCACCCTTGGTAGACGTTGATGCTGTGTCAGGAGCTCTAGTTTCCGGTTCATCCAATCATGACATAGTGCCCAGGTCATTGCAACCCTCATAGGACAACCCAAGATTCGGCGGCCAATCAGCCCACTGGCCATATTCTCCTTCGGCCAGCCCGCCTGCCCAGCGGCCTGCCTCAGCGCCGCTGCATGTTCCTCATCCAACCCCACTTGATGAGAGGTGAAATCAATGGGATAACCTTGAATATGAACCGAGGAGATTCGGTACCGTCCTTGCAATAGGCCACTTCCTTGATAAGTTTTGGCCAGTAGCATGATCGAGTTTATGTACTCTGGAATCGCTCACACCGGACGAGTTTGAATGCTTCTTCTAATCCCTCTAGGAGACTCAATTTTGTATTCTCCATAGGCTAGTGAATTATCTGAGGAGACAAGAGCACCTAGAATACATCGACGAACATTTCTGTCTCGTTGACCTGGCCACACTCCCCATGGTCTGGAACTTTGAGTCACCTGGATACCACATGGCCCTCCAACAATAATGTGTTCAGAGTTTCCATGTACTCCGCAATGTTATTGATGAGGCTACCCACCACGTGCAAGTCCATGGATTGGGGTAGTACCATGCCCTCCTCTTTAGTACAATTCACTGGCATCCCGACTCTCTAGGAAAAAATGAGGACATTCCCCCGAGAAATGTGGTGGTCAACATGACTGATCTGTCGGGAGGGGAAAACAAGATGGGAAATCATGATTGGAAAGTCCCCCCTGAGGACCTTCCACCACTAGACCCATTGAGGAGGGTTACTAATCCATAAAGGAACCTCCTAGGACTCCCTACACCCACCGAGGCATTGGTGCTCGTCTAGAATGTCAGTAAGGGCATGGAGCACGTTGGATCTATCAAGAACTCCGACCCATCCACCTCAGTAAAAAAGACGGTATGGGACCCTGAGAAGTCCACACTACGCCATTAGCTTGCTGAGGAGAAGAAGTTAGTAGATGAACTACTAGCTGAACTCATTGTAGAGCAACGACCCGACTATAGTGATCCTAGGGTGGGGCAGTAGGGGTAGGAACAACTACACCTCAGTGAAATTTCCCCAAGTAGTCCTGATCACGCTGTATTTGCTGACAGGACGGAAGCTGGAGCTCATGACAAGAGGGTCCAGTATGTCTCTCCAAACCCTCCAAAATGGTATGACAATCCAAGAAATCCCGATCGGGCTCCTTCGGCCACCCCAAGGGTCTCTCCACGATCCGATGAGCTTATCAACCACATTGAAGAGCCAGGAAACAGGCTCGTCGTTCGGGATCCCCGCCAAGACAAGGACCCTGCCTGGATGATCCAATGGCGGCACTCATCACCCACCTAGAGGTTTTGGAAACATGACTGGTGGCCATCCAACCTGATGGCAAGCCATATCTGACATGGGTTGATGACATGCCGGCGCCCCAGGGATTTAGAAATCCTAATTTCTCTGCCTTTAACGGGATGGGGGACCCACCGCAGCACCTGGCCCAATTCAACTCGAGGTGTGGGCCTATTTTAGAGAACCCAGCGTAGTAGGAGGCCACCAAGATCCACTGTTTTGCTCAGACTCTAGAGGGACCATCATTTGTCTTGTAAAATTAGCTCCTTGTTGGATCCATGACTATATGGGAAGACCTTCACAGGTAGTTACATTACATGTTCAGCTCTACCACCCTGAAGGAGAACATCACAGTCCACTTCAGGTGCAAGAAAAGGCATGATGAGCGAGTTAGAGACTTCATCTCCCGGTGGAAGGAGCTCACATACTCCCTTGACATGTCACTGACTCGTGAGCAATTACCAAAGATGTTCATGGGAAATGTCAAGAAGGAATGGGTTACCTCTCTGATCACTCAAAACTATCCCGGAGAGTTCTGAGACTTCTCGAATAAGGCTCAGCACCTCGAAGAAGCCCTACAACAGGCCATCCAGGCGCACCTGCTGCCCCCTGTAATCCCGACAAGGAGGTCTACCAGAGCCAAGCCCGCCACGGTGGCCCAGATAGAGGCCCCTAGGTAGTTATAATTTCTACTGGTGGAGCAAGCTCTGCAGACCCACAGAGGTCTGCCGCTGCGGGCACAACTTCCAGCCCAGCAGCGACCACCTCAAAATCGGTAGGTGCCCCCACGTAATGCGCTGCCACCGCCTAGGCAAGATCATCATGTTCTACCTCCTCGGTATCCTCATCCACCCCCTCATCAGGGATAGGCTCCCAGATCCCCCTTTCTAGACAAATGAAATTGGACGTACTCATTTGACAAGGCCCTAGTCCCCGGTTACTTCTGCAGTGCCCCAGAGCAGAGAATTGTACGACTTCCTAACTGCTAAAAGCCAGAGGAGTCGCATCTCGCAGATCATCCTGACTACTGCCCTTATCACCGGATCCCGGGGAACACCATCAAGCAATGATATGTGTTGGAGGACTAGCTCTATGACCATATTGACAAAAACATAGTTCGTTTGGGCCCGACCCCAGCATAAGTGGCAGGTGACCTTATGAGATCAGATAGTAGTAGCGATAGCGAAGGTGAGTGGGAGCAGGTTTCTGATCGCGGGTCCCAGAAGTATAGTGATTGGATATCTCACAAGATGGTCGCACGTGCCCATGGAATTATCCGTGAATGCCTGAATAACCCAAATACTTCAGATGTTGCGGCCACTACTTCTGTATCACCATCTCAGCCGACCTCTTCCCAGAAGAGAAAGCACCGGCGGTGCAAGAAGAAGAAACTCGCCCCGCCAATGCTGACGTCATACCGCACTCTCAGCGATATTATGCCCTCGGATATGGGAATTCCCCCCAGAATCCCCCCAATGGTGGATTATTCTTCTAGAGGCAGTCAAGGGTATGCTTTGGTCAATACCATTGAGTGGGAAAACCCATATATGACTCCCGGTGAGGGTGATCACCAGGCGAACATCCACAACATCCCCATCCGACATCAATGTCGGTGGATCCTTTACTATATGAGTTGTTGGGGCACATCAGTTGGAACCTCCAGGAAGGTTGTTCATGGAACTGAGACCAGATAAAAGGCCCAGCGCCAGACTCAGTATGCGTAGCCTCTTCATCTGGTGTCATCAAGACCGCCTCCGCCACCGTTTGTGATTCAAGATTAGGAAGAACCACTTCGGATGTTCTATGACCAGCTTCCCACAATTAATGGCTGATCCCAGTCATCTGGTCCTCATCCGACAATTGCTCTTCGGGCTTCGACTTGTGAGCAGCATGATATTCTAAGTACCATTCAGCTGTCGGTCCAGCTGGTGGGGCCCGTAATGCCTTTTATCACAGAGAGGCCTCCTGTATATAGATGTTTGAAACTGCTGCAGAAGTATGATATTCTCAAGAACCTTTTCCTGTCGCCAGATATGCGCGAATCACATGTCTAGACTTTAAGGATCCCCCTCCAGTTTGAGATGGAGGTAGCAGCTGTGGAAGCTTTCCATGCTGAAACAGTGGAGGATGCCAAATTCCATACTATCATTTAGTTCTCTAGAAAGGACGAAGTCTCTCCCATACATGGGCACATTCGCCCGTTGTATATCACCGGCCAATTCAATGGCGTTGAGGTTCACCGCTGTCTCATTGACACCGGCTCTGGAATCAACCTTTCCCGAAGGGGACACTGCTGAAGCTAGGGTTATCTGAGGATGACCAGCGTCCCTCTGATTTAAGGATCCAGGGATATGATAGGACAGAGCAGGCCTCGGAGGGAAAGATCCGTTTGAAGACCCAGTTTGGTGGCCTGGTTGCCAGCACTGAGTTCATGATTGTCTCCTAGGACACCACGTATAATTCATTGATGGGTAGGCCATGGCTTTACCTACACGCGGCGGTCCCCTCATTGTACCACAAATACCTCAAGTACTCCCTTAATGGTCGAGTGGGTGTAGTCTAAGGTGATGCATCTTTTTGTCCCTCTTGTGTATCCCTCTACATGGACGCAGACTATTACAAGAGTTATAATAAATAAGACCATGATAGTGGAGTTGAGCCCGTCGCCGCTACGACCAACCCTTGGGCATTCCTGAATGACGCCTATGTCTTCTCGATCCATCGGTTGGAGGCCACAACACCCGATATGGGGCAATGTTTCGACATTTCCAAGATAAGGGAGAATCATACCCCCAAATCCAGGATGCGTAGGAAGATCACTTCATATTCCTACATGAACCAAGCCTCGGGGATCACAGAGCCTCCCACTACTATCAGGTATTGGGATTTCCAGCTCATGGCAAAGACGTTACGACATACTTTTCTGTTTCACCGAGCTAGGATAAGCCGGCTCCAGCCGATTCACCACTACTGCTTTGATATGGTTAAATTTGGCCCCTTGGGCTTGAGACTAGATGGGATCGGGTCGACATCCATCGTCGCTATGGTCACGACAGCGCCAGAGTTCCCTGATGTAGTAACCACTGCCACAAAATCTTGTACCAGCCTCCCACCTGGGTCTGATAACTCAAAAGAAACATTCCCCATAAGGGATCCCCCCATTAGTGGAGAAGTGGATACAGAGGATTCCCCTACCTTTGAGGAAGGTGTCTCCGCCATGGTCGATGAGTTGGTACCGATGAACCTCAGTAGTGAGGCAAACCCGATACCCACATTGATCAGTGTCGATATGTCCCCCGAGGAGTAGTAGCGGTACGTAGGCTTTCTTAAACAGCACCGTGATATATTTTCCTAGAGTTATGATGTGATGATGGGACTAGATCCTCAGGTAGTCTTCCACTGGCTCAGTCTTCTGACGAATCATTATGGGTTCAAACAACATCCCAGAATGATGCATCAATCTTCTAGTTCCATGGTCAAGGCCGAAGTTGACAAGATCATCAAGACCAACGTTGTTAAAGAGGTCTAGTACCCCAAGAGGTTGGCCAGTATTGTTCTAATCAGGAAGAAGATTAGACAGATCAGAGTCGTCATCGACTTCTGTGATCTCAACCATTACTGCCTGAAGGATGATTTTCCCCTTCCAGTAACAGAATTGTTGATCGACGCTATGGCTGGGTTCCTATCCCTCTCATTCATGGAAGATTACTATAGATATAATTAGATCTAGATGGCCCCCGAGTACGTGGAGTCTACCACTTTTACAGTGCCTCAAGGTACTTTTTGATACCAGGTTATACCCTTTGGCCTGAAGAATGTTGGTGCCACCTATCAGCGGGCCAAGCACCGCATATTCAAGATGATCCTCGGGATGTTGGTTGAATGATATGTGGACGATCTGGTGGTCAAATATTTCCCATGCCAGAACCATCTCAAAGACCTCGAGAAAGTGTTCTGCTTCCTACGTTCCCGCCATTTGAAGATGAACCTGTTGAAGTGTTCCTTCGGGGTCACCTCCGAGATGTTTCGTGGCTTTGTTGTGAGAAATATAGGCATCAAGATTGACCCAAAGAAGATAAAGTCCATTTGTCAGATGCCTCCCCTGAACAGTATTCGAAAGCTTCGAGGTCTTCAAGGACGCATAGCCTACATGTGTCGATTCATTGCGAATCTGAATGGAAAGTATAAAACCTTTTCTCAGCTCATGATGAAGGGCACTGCTTATGAGTGGGATGAGGAATACCAGACCGCCTTTGAGGAAATCAAGAGATATTTTCTCCAACCTCCGGTCATCATGCCACCTATCTCCAGAAAGCTAGTGAATATCTATTTCATGGACCTGGAATGGTCCCTTGGTGCCCTCCTCGCCTAGAAGAACAATAAGGGGATAGAGAAAAACCATTACTACATCAGCTGCATGCTTCTCGATACAGAGACCAGATACTCCCCCATCGAGAAGAGCTTCCTTAAACTCGTATTTGTTGTGATGAAGTTGCGACACTACCTGCAACACCATGATGTACATCTGGTCTCTTGGATAGACCCGTTGATGTACATTCTGAATCTCCCCATGTTGATCGGTCGTCTAGCACGGTGGGCGGTAATCCTGCAGCAGTTCGACATCAGGTTTTTGCCTTAGAAAGCTATTAAGGTTCAGGCATTGCGAGACTTTCTAGATGCCCATACGACCCCCATAGACCAGTCCCTGGATGTGGATTTCTCTGATGAGGAAATCCTATCATTCGATTGTCTCATCCCATGTTGGAAGATGCACATTGATGGTGCCTCCTAGAGCCCCACAGGTAGGAGGATCAGTGATACTAGGCTCAATAGAGTGGGCCTAGGTATCATCTTCATTACCACGGTGCAGGTCATTCTACCATACTCATTCTTGTTGTGAGAAGGTTATACCAACAATGTGGTAGAGTATCAGGCTCTTATCACTGTCCTCGAGTTAGCGCTTGAGATTGACATGCCCCATTTTCATGGGAAATGGGATTCCAAGAAAGCTATTAAGAATATCAATGGTGACTATGTTTCCATGAAGCTAGAGCTCGTACCATGGTTAGAAAGCACCCTCCAGCTAATGGCCTAGTTCCCTTCTCAGCCAAAGGTTACCCATGTCCCTTGGTCACAAAACGGTTGAGCAGATGCTTTGGCCAGCCTGGATGCATAACTTATAGAGCCCAAACAGAATGATCTAATTATCCACGTGGCGCATCGGAGAGTCACTACTCCGATCACCCCAGAGGATGACGATGACCTGCGGGTAATCCATCTTATCGTTATGGCTTTCACGTAGGGAACCCCTAGTTTTTCAGATGTAGTGGTTGAAGCAGTTCCCATCTTGAGAGACCCTTTTATCATGTATCTTAAAAATGATTGGCCCCCAAATGATTGGGTTGAGTGCGAGTGAATCCAACACCGCACGCTGCAGTATACCCTCCAGAGTGGTCCCAGTCTTGAGTAGATCCTCTATAAGCAAGAGTTTGATGGTGTTATCCCCCTTTATATTTAGGGGGTTGAGATTCCTTAGGTCATGCGAGAGGTTCATGCCGGTTCCTGCAGTTTTCATAAGGCTGGGCCGAAACTGTCTCACCAGATCTGGAGACTAGGGTATTTTTGGCCCTCCATGATCCAAGACTGAATTGAGTTTTTCAAGAGGTTCCATGCATTCCATGTTCATGATAACTTTGTGCATCAGCCACCTGAGCCTTTCTATACTACCAAGTACTCTTGGCCCTTTATAGTCTAGGGGTTAGATGTTGTAGGACCATACCCACCGGCAACAGCTCGCAAATGACAATTCATTCTGACCACTATGGATTTATTTTGCTAGTGGGAAGAGGCCACTCTGCTCAAGGAAGTCATGGCCTACTCTATTTTGGACTTTTTGAGTTCCAATATCATCCACTGGTTTGGGGTTCCTCATGCTATCCTCACCAATAACGGCACCAAATTTCGAGAAACCGAGTTGAAGAAGTTGTACGCCAAGTATGACATCTGCTCTAACCATACCTCCCATGGCCACACATAGGAAAATGGACAGATTTAGGTGTTCAGAAAACCCTCTGTAGCATTTTTTAGTCAATGGTTGGTCAGAATAAGAGGAGTTGTCCGGATAAGCTCCACAAAGCCCTCTGGGATTATTGGGCGACGGCTCGTAACTCCACCTAGGTGACCCCATATTCCATGGTGTACAGAACTGAGGCCACCCTTCCCATCAAGATTCTGTTTCCCTCATTTCTCACAGTAGTTTATGACCAGCAAGAACCAGATAGCGCTACTGAGATCCGTCAAACTGAATTGGAAGCACTGGACGGGAACATGATTCATGCCTTGAACAATCTAGGAAGGCATCAGAGCAGGATGGCTCGAGATTTGAACAAGAAGGTTCAAATCCTATCTTTCCTGCATGGTGACATGGTACTAGCCCTCAAAGCACCAATGATCCCCAATAGGAAACCACCAAAGTTGGAGCCCAAATGGGAGGGACCTTTCATTGATCATAAGGATTATCCCAATGGAGCATACACCCTGGTGACCATGGAGGGTGAGTGTTTAACTCCCACCAATTCCAAGATCCTTAAGCAATATTTTTCCTAACCCTATGGGGTCCTCCATGACCTTAATCCGGATTACGGTCCTGAACAACCTTAAACTATCAGTCCCCTATGACCCTAAACTGCACATTGGCCCGCACGACCTTAAACTGCTCATCCAGCATGACATTATAATGTATGTCATCCCGCATGATGTTAAAATATATGACTTCCTGCATGATGTTAAACTGTATGTCGTCCTGGAAGATGCTAAACTATATATTTTCCCGTATGACATTAAAATATATCGTCAAGAACTACTTGTGGCATCATTCCCATTCTTATGGGATACGTAGGACCACCTGAACATTTAGATTTCGGTTTCAGCCCCATCTCTTATAGATCTCTCGATATACCTGTCAGCTGGGCCCCTTGCTTCGTTCCTCTCCATGAGGGGGATATATAGGTGCGGTACAAGGTTATTCCCTCCTTCGTGTTGGGTTTTGGCACCATTACCCCCCCATCTTTTGGGAATTCTCCATCTCTTGGACGCTCTCAAGATGAGCCCCTCGACCCTTTGTTGTGGTTCTCCAATGTGCCTAAGATTACTCTAGTATAGGACCTATAATGTTAGATTCAATTGGTGAATGCTTCCATCCTTTTGTCAAGCTTCATGTTCTCATCCATTTGGGCCCCCGTTATTTTTCACCCCCGAAGGGACCCCCAAAACTAGCATGGATACCACACCTAAGGGTTCTCCTACCATTACATGCCAACAACCCTAAGGGGTTTAGACAAAAAATTGATAAAAATCCCTCATTGAGATCATTGTCAGTGGTCGATGCTCCTTTGTTTGTCCCCATTTTAGTCTAACGCGACAGGATGCTGTGTTGTGAACATGGTCAGCAGTAACCCTTTGTCGTCACGCCAACCCTTTAAGGGATAAAATTTTGGTTAAAGGATTCACATTATGTTCCACACCATCATGTTCTTGTAGAATCTCGACACTCTTGGCACTATCCCTCTGTGCACCTCCGCACGTTAGGGGGACAAAGTTGTTATATTGCGTTCCTCGGTGCACCTGCGATCCAAGCACTAAGGCCATAATATGGGATCGTATCTAAGAGCTATGTGCATATTTTTCCTCATCCAAATGGGATACGTGGGATCACCCGGATGTTGCATTTCGGGTCCAGCTCAGCTGGAAGATAGTTTATCCTGCCCCTTATCCGCTGACCATCACTGGCCTCTTAGCCCGAGGCTCCTACCTCGGAATCATGCACGGTGGTGATTCAGAATTATGTCCTCATTCACGTAGGATATGATTTATCTTGGTTTTTTCATTCCCTTAGTTCCAAGCCATATGAACTTAAACTATGCTATTAGGTCCAATCACATGACCCTAAACTGTGATAATATCGTCATGGCTGCATGATTGAAAACTGAACTGCATTGTGATAACCTCATTGTAGGGGACATCACATTGGGTATCAGTCATTTACAATACCATTTGTCAACACCTGTATATTGCTTTATTCTTGTGGCGATTCTAGGGATTTCTACCCTAGGCCGGTTGCTTCCCAAAAAAACCATTCACCTTAAAGAAAAACAAGATACATAAAATACCTCTTCTTTTGGTGAGAGGGCTAGACCCACATGCCGCTTTCAACCTTTTCATTGGTACCTTACCATGCTGCTTTCCTGAACTATGTATGGCTTGGTTCCCATCCTTATAGGATTTGTAGGAATGCCCAGGCATTTCATTGTTGTCCCAACCTAACTTTTGAGTTTTGTCCCTTGACCTAAACACATCATCAAGGATCACATGGTAAGTTGGAATTATGTCCTCATTCACATAAGGTTTCATGATCACCTTACCATGTGCCTCGTGTATGTCTTGTTGATCCTTGTTCTGTGTTCTAAGAGCTTAAACAAAGACCCTTTCCAGAACTATGTGTGGCTTGATTCTCATCCTTATGGGATACATAGGAAGGCCTAGACTTCTCGTCTCGGGTCCAGACCTGGGAATCAAAAATCCCATCCCTCGTCACTTCCAGCCCCTTGGCTTGACCCCCCAAGGGAGTTGTTTAACTACATCATTTTCCCTAAACAAGTTCAGGATTCCCCATGATGACATTGGGAAGCGAAAGTTCCCACACCATAGAGGTCCTCTTTAAAGGTAGGAATGATCCATGATCAGATTAATGTGCCTGCCTACTGTGCTTCCACCATGGTGGCATAATATTGGGAGTATTGGATTCTGTTCGAACAAACCACCACATCACTATTCATTATTTTCAGGCGCCTTTATTCGGATCTCCATCATCTTTCACATTTTAAGGGACCACCTAACAATATGGATGCCCGACCTATGGTCCTACTGTTGCCTTGGACCAATGTTCCGGAAGACTTATCATGTTTGAAGGGACCCCCTAATAGTATGGATGCTCGACCTATGGTCCGCCTGCTGTCCTGGGTCAACGTTCTGGAAGACTAATCAATGATATTTGAGTTAGGTCACATGTTGCAAACATGGTCAGCTATCAAAACTCGTTTATTTTCCCAATTTCAGGCCAATGTAATAGGTATGATGTGTTTCAAACATGGTCAATAGTAATCCTTCATTGCCACACCCTTCCCATAGTGTTCCGAGTTTAGGTAATGTGATTCACATTTTTCATTCCCCTATGTTCAAACTGATTCCAAATCCCTTGGAATTGCCCTGATCGTGCTTTAGATCATATTGAGAAGACAATAAATCAATCGGTCTAAGGACATATTACTTTGGGTTGGCCTCCTTCTTCTCCTCGGAAATCCGGTTTTGAATCATGAATGCTCAAAGCATGGTTGACGCTCCCGCGATCAAACGACGTGATAGTGCAAACGTCCCTTGTTTCTCACATCGGGTATGGCCCACTTGAGCTTAGTAATGGATTACTATTTATTTCTCAATTATTTTTGAGCACGTTAAACCAAAGGGACAAGTAAATAAATTTTATCATGCATACAGTTCAAGAGAACAAGAAGCAGAAAAGAAGGATAAGTTTACATGTTTGAGAAAAAATAGGGCCCCTAAGGGTCGGCTTCTTGGATAGTTATCTCCAATGCCACCACATTTTTTCTCATGTACTATATGACTGCCTCCTATACCCTAAGGACTCTTTCTTCATCGGCAGCCACAAAGCGTTTTTCGCCGCCCCTACCCCGTGCCCGTGCCTGTTCAGTTTGAAGCTCGGTTATCTGGCGACTTGCCTCCACGAGTTGTTCTTGGGCGTCTTCCAAGTGGGCCTTCAACTGCTACACATGATCAGAATAGTTTTCGATTAATATCACCTATTCTTTATAGTGTTCCTCGTGGCATTGGACCTCCTGCCCCACCCTAAAAAATGATCGGGTACTCCCCGACTCCTCCCGACACTCGGTGACGTCGGCGCGCCGGATGCTCTCACACATCTTCGTGGCCATGTAATCATGCTCTGTCAGGTGAAGGCGTTGAGAATATGTCCCTCCATCACACTGGAAATGTAGCCTGGTGTGGATTGATCCCATCTTCTTTAGCCATTCCATCTGGGACTGACGGAGAAAACTCTAGATGCACTTCCATTCCATGTGTCACGTCATCTAGCTATCTTCGGCCCCTTCCAAATATGAATCCTTTATTTCTTCAAGATCATCTTGTCGATAGATAGGGAATGCAGCTAGAATTCTGGTAGTTGGGTCTTCCTCAAATGTTTCTCCCACAGGGATAGGCTCTTCAGCGTGTTAGTGACCTGCCTTGCTCGCAATGACCCTAGTTGTGCCTTCGTCAACTTCCGGTCCTACCCCGATAGCAGTTCCATTGGTGTCCGCCACACCCTGCTCACCAGTTTCTGGGGTCAACTCTGTTTGGGAGGTGTGTTATGGATGTGGTGGTATGTTTTCCATTGGATTTCCTACGGATGGTCTGGGCTCTGCAGCCTGACGAGCCTTTAATTCTGCAATCACTGTGAAGACAAGGAGCACCCTAATTAGTTGAGTCCTCCGACAGTAATTACCAGTGTAGAAGAAATATACTTATGGGAACCCAAGGAACTAGACTCCACCATTTTGGCCACTATAGGAGATGCCATGGAAGGGGGGACTTCATCGCTCATCAACTCGATAATGAGCATCGGTGCCCCACCTTGTTCCATTGGCACTTCTTCCCCTCCTTCGATTGGGGACTCTTGATCAGCATCAGCACCGATGTGCTCCTGAGTAATATAAGTACAGTGAGTTAAGGACTACAACAGAAAGATAATATAGGAGAAGATAAGGGTCAAATAATACCTTGATTAGCCTAGTCATGTCCATTTCGGTGTCAACGATTTCGCCGCTCTCCTGGAGACTACCTTGGTGGGACACCCCCTGAGACCCTTCACCTTCAGGCTCCCATTCTCCTTCTCCTTTACCTTCCCCTTATCCTTATGTATCCTCTCCTGTTTCTCCGCCCTCCGACTCATCATCGCTGTCATCTTCTCCCAGTGGCATCCTTTCTGTATCATGCTCCTGGCCAAGAATCACTTTCACCAAGAGAGGTGGATCCACACACCAACCCCGTTGGAGTGCGTACCTGTCCATGTCAGTTAGGTATGCATGTCGTCGGTGGAAGTTCACTCTGTCAGCGACTCGGACAAGACCAACTTCTAGCAGCTTTTCCCCGTCTCGCACTATCTTCTGCTAGAGGGATTCAACACTCATTGACTGCAGTAGGGTTAGCTAGGCCGACCATAATGCAGGGATGATCTCATCATTGGAAGGTTGAAGCATGTATCTTATATTCTTCTCAGAATGTTCTATGGACGCTCCGTGGGACCCCCTCCTTTAAGCGTCGAGGGCACAACCACGCCATGCGACGCCCCCGCTGCTGATGTCCTGGTCTGTGTGGGAGCTATTGCCTGAGGTGCTTCTGATCCTCCCCCTCTAGCAGCACTGTGCCTGCTCTCTCCCCGCCTAGGTTCCCCACTGGAGACTTTGAGCTACCAAAACCACTTTCCAAAAAATCCCATCAGGGTATGCTATGGACCAATGTTCGGAAAACTCGGTGGAGAGACCAGCATCGACTCCGGTGGGAGGAAAGGTGATGATGTCTCTTGAACCATGGGTCGTGAACATCAGCCACAACTGATGAAGAACACATGGATGCCTTTCCTCCCAGACGTCTGTGTATACCTTTTTTAGAATTCCCCGGAGGCACCCAAACATCCTGGTGAACTTGGACGGTACATACGGCTCGCAGAAGATCTCCCCATCATTCCAGGCCATAAGAACCCCACCTTTGATGCTCTAGAAGTACTCCTAGTGATCCAGCAAGCCTTTCCCATTGTCTAACATTTGGCCAGTTGGGGTAGGGAATGGACGGAAGGCTAATGGTTACCAAATCTGATCCATACACCCTCCTTATTAAGCGTCATCAGCATGACCCCAACGATCTTCAGCAGAGAGGGTTGCAGGCCATCGCCCGGAGGACGGACGACTTTTGGGAAAGGGTATCTGAAACAATTAGCTTCAACCCAGACATGAAAAATCTGGAAGGGGCCGCATACTCTCTTAGGTGACCCCCCTCTCGAGATGCATCCCAAGATGGTGTACAGTCGAGCCAGCATGGGGACCCCCAGGTTCAACCTCTTATTGGAATCCATGATTCCATCCATCACCTGAGTCACTGGAAGGATTCCCATCCTCACGTCCATCACTGGCAAGAGCCACCAGCTCAGGAATGCAGTGAGGAATCCGGTGTACCGAACATTTGGGTCTTGACTTTAATTAATTCAATAACCCCATGACTAGTAGTTCCCTGCCTCTAGGATCCTCCAGTATGATCCACTCTTGCTCCCCTATGCCGAGGTTGGGCACTGTCTTCCCCAACATGGAATCTCATGTTCTGAATCCCTCTCCAGGAACAGGCTGAACCAGTCCTTGTACGTGATGTCCTTCAGGAAGTCCTTGACTCTCAACTTCTTCTTGGCCAGCTCCAGCAGGTGCCACGTCAGTATGAGGGTCCGAGATCTGTCACCCCAGGTGTTAATTGGCAGGTGGAATTCATAATATTGAATTCCCTCTAAAGGGATGCCACTGATGTAGTGGATGTCCAAGAGAATGATGTCGACTTCCCCATGGGGAAGGTGTAAAGTGTTGGTGGCGGGGGACAATCAGGTGAACATCTCCGAATTGAGCTCAGGCTTGTGGTAGATGTGGATTGGTGATGTCCAAACCACCTTGAATGGACTATTGTTCCATAGCTCGGCCCCAAATTGGTCGTACATATGGAGAACCTAGAATTCCCATGCTCATTCGCTGGTGAAGCTGCCTCCGGACCGCAGGTCCCAGTCCTACAGCCAACCTTTAGTCTCGTCAGTGATGCTCTGACATAAAGTGTTTTCATAAAGGATCAGGGAGATCTCCGCAACAGGGTCACCCCAGCGATGGTCCTAGTCTTGGGATTCCGGACATATATGTCCTTGTTCCTAGGTTCTCTTGCAAGGTGACTGTTATTGGTGATGTTGTATCAAGGAAGGTCGCCTTCACGGGTGACCCATGACAGCGATGTATCAACATAAAAACCCGACAGAGGGGCCTCCTTCAGTATTCCGAAGTCCCATAGCGGTAGATACATTATCATATTATTTTGATTATTTATATAAATATTACTCATCATTATATCAATCCAAATAACATAGTGTTGAATAATAAATTACACCATGGTGTGGAGATGGTAAGACGTACGTACGCACACATCGTTACATTATCATTTATAAGATGGATAGAATAATGAATATAGTTGTTTCATATTTATAATAACATCAGAGAATATATAATATACTATATTTATTGTTTTATAATGGAAATAACAAAGATAGAAATAGTGGAAGAAGAAAAGAACTTGAAAGAGGGTGGTGAAATTATTACCTTTTCTTCGGGTTATTATTTTTGATTTGATCAAAAGAGCTCCTTAAGTTTGTTTTCTAACTAAAGACGGGCCTCTAGGATGAAGTAAGGGTAGTTGAGAGAGTATTTGGGCAGATTTTGGCTGAACCAAAAGGCTTTGAGGTTGTTAATTTGAGAGAAGGGGAGGTTCCCTTTTATAAGAGGGGTGAGGGGAACCTTTGGAAAAACATAAAATATTATTTTATAATAAATTCATATTCGGTTTATAATGTCTCCAAAGTGACTTATTTCGAGGATAGGGTGGGGATGGGTCTAAATATACTCCACCAACAGGTTTTAGAGAAGTTTAGGTTACCATTTAACCTTATCATTTAGATTTAACTCTAAGTTAAATAATTTAACTTTTACTGTATCTTCTTGTATTCTTACAATATATGGTTAATAAACTTACTATATACTGCCAATCGAACCCAAATTGGTTCATTAATGTCAAATATGTTATTATATATGTCTTTTGACTGAACCATATATTTTTAGGACCATTATATCAATTAATAATATAATATTTGTTTTAAAAACTATTTTATGTCAATTTTGACACTATTTGGTATTTGTTTTTTGATAAAATAATAACAGAATGATTACTTCAAAAAACATTAATCAATTGTAACATGTCATAGTCACCTGTAAAATTCGTGGATGTAATAAAAACTTTGAAATTGTATTTATTGTAATATTTATAATACCATTTATTTGTTTCTCTCATTAATAAGGTAATTTCATCATCGTCATTGTGTCATTAATAAATTTAATTATTTAATCACAAAAAATTATAAATAAAATACCTCTATTTTGGAAATCTTTTTATCTTTCTATGGAATATTTATAGTCTAATTTATCTTATGTATAACCCTATATTAAGCATGGTTTAGTTATTAAACATTTATTTTAACTTTTTTAACTCTTCTTTAAAGAAAACAATAATAAAAGTCTTAGTCTAATCCAAGTGGACCTAAAGGGTCATATTTTATTCCTAAGGTTATTTTTGGTCGAATTAAACTAATTGAACAGAATTATGACATGTGTTAGGGTAATAATAAAATCATTTTTACCCTTAATTACCCTATTTACTTTTAACTGTGGTAAATAAAAGTAAAAAGTTACTATTCACCAAAAATTATTTTAATCTTATTGAACCACATATTACTCCTTTATATTAACTTTGTCTCTCAAAATTTTTAAATTCAACTCACATAAGCAGTAAAATTAAGTTTTATATGAATTTGCAAATTCTCCTAGGAGGTGGGTAAAAGACGCCGAAAAGTTCAATAAACTTTTTACATATCTAAAATTATTATAAACTGACTCTTATGAATTAAATTGAACTTATATAGGTATTATGTATCTATTTTGGCCTAAAATAAATTTAAATAATATAAATAATTATTTAAATAAAAATTTGATTTTAAACGATAACTTAGTGTTTTTTTCACTATTCATAAAAAAAATAAACGTTTTCAGAAAATACCAAAAATTCAATCTAGGATAATTTAGATATTCTGAATCCAAAAATGAATTCTATTTTACTAAATTCAGAACATAAAAGTTTCATTTATAAATTTAAAATTAATTCCCATTGTCAAACCCAAAAAGAGAATTTTTAAGAAATAATATCTATCAAAAGATTGACACTTCTTTATGTCCAATCTCAAAGTGAAATTACTTAAAATGACCATCATTGGATTAAATGGTAAAACTATAATCTATTTATACCTATAAACCATTAAAATTTTCAATTTAACACTATAAATTATTTTAATTTAAAAAGTTATTTTTAGTTAAAATATAGTATTTTTCACTATTCACCCAAATATGAAACTTATCAGAAAGACAACAAACATTTACTGACACTAAATTATTATCTCCCAATTCTAAAAAAGAGGTTTAGTTTTTCAAATTAAAAATATAAAAGTTTTAAATATTTGATTTAAAAAGGGTTCACCATTAAAAGGCGACAAAACTGCATTTTTTGAAAAATTCTTCTTTTATCTGAAAAAAATGAATTAGTTCTTACATTAGGTCTAAGAAACACATAATATGGATTAAAAAATTATAGATATTATAAATAGTTCCAAATTTAGTTATTACTATTCATAACCGCTTTTGAACGGATATTTTGGTAAATCATAGTGCGCTTGAACTCGGTGTTGCGTGTAGTGAATGTGATTGAATTACTTTGTAGAAATAATGTACTATGAAATCATGGGGTGTTACACTTGGGACATCGACTGTTTAGCCTAATGTGCTATTACATGGAGTAAAAATATTTATATGCCTTAGGACATTGGGATTGAGATGACGAGTGCTTTAGGGAAAGGGTCTAAGGGAATAGATTCTTATTGGTAGGGTGTGACTTCGAGACATTGGTGACTTTAATTGGACACAAGGTTTCAGTTAGCACATGGAACCGGGAAATTACATTAGAGGTAGAACCCATGGGGTCACCTTGATTGTTTTATATTAGGATATTCCATGGTGTTAATCTAAGGATTCTATCCACTATGGCATTCTGGTGTTAGATGAAGTTGGTGATCACTCTATTATAGCTATTGAAAATAAGAGGAGTGGGTTATTATTATGAACATGTGTTGGGATATTTTATTTACTTTTTAGAAAAACATTCTTAATCACATATGTTGGAAAGTCAGACAATGAAAGTAGTCTATTGATATTCTTTCTCACATCCTACTCGGGCACTTTAGGTTGCATATAGATTTTATGGATTTTATATTAGGTAAGGGTTATAGCTATGGAGATGTACCTCAGTGTTTGACTGTTTAGAATGGAATGGATGGAACGGGACCATGAGGTTCTTATATTGGCTATAGTTAAATTTTTGTTTTATTTCTATATTAGTCTGCTATTATTAATATGTTGTCAGGTCAACCATGGGTGACCCTTCTGCTTGTTGTATTATGTGACTTGATATGTATTCATGTTCTATTTTAGTATCTACAAATGGAATACTGGATTGATTATTTTTTTCTCTGTTGAAATTATTATTTCATATTCTATTATATGTTGTGGTTCTACCATGGGCGAGTTACTAGTCTAGTGTCTATTGGGTATTCCATCCAATATATATTGTATATACTTGGGAAATTATTATATCATCACTAAAGGGTAAAATATCACCATTTTCACTCTTTTACACCCTCATTTCTAGTCACAAGCCTTTGTAATATGGGGACATGCACCTAAGGTAAGTGGTACTTGAGTAGAATCACTATTCAGGTGGATAATTGAGTCGGGGTGCTACAAATGGTATCTTAGCAGTTCTTGACTGGGAATTGGAAACAATGTTAGGTTGAATACTATTAATATCACATGTTTTACTTTCTATTGTTTGGTATTACTATTTGGGAAATGGTAAATTGGTGATTAGTATGTGGTTAGAAGTGGTTGTAGAAATCTTGATTGGGTGTTTCAGCCCCATACATGGGGGACTGACAAAGATTCTAGGGGTGGGAATTTCTATTCTGCTTTTCTCATTCTATAGTTGATATTATTTACACCTGTAGTGGTGAACTTGGATGTATGTTTTTATCTATTATGGAATGAGACCCTTGTCTTGGTAAGTAAAGGAGGATTTTTGGACCCTTGGAATAGAATGGGAAAAATGTTATTGATTATTCTTTCTGATTAGTCACATAGGATGCTTCGAATATTTATATGCATGTATTGTGATAATATTGCTTGTGATATGTGGTACCTATATATATGGGCATGGATATTATAGGAGAAGGTATTGATGATGATATTGAGTGATGTTGATCACCAGGTTGAGTGATATGGTCATCATATTGAGGAGATATGGTTCATGAAGCTGGTAATGGCCTAAGGCACGTGTGATATATAGATCTGGTATGGGCAGGTAAGGGGAAATGAGGCCAGATGTCATGAGAGATGGTTTTTATGGGGGGGGGTTAGGGTAGTGAGATTGTGTTACACATATTTCTTCTTTACCAATATATATATATATATATATATATATATATATATATTATTTGGCCTATCTAACAATGGTATGGGTATTCAAGGGGATGCCACCAAGATGGGATCCAATCGAGAGTAATGTGTGTGGTGGGTTGGTGTCACTTGTGAGAGTTTAGGTTGAGACCCATGAGGGATAGTATGACACTTTGCAGGGTCACATATATAATGATTATTAAGTAAAAGATACAATATAGGTGGGTAAGCCATCAAATTTGTCACGTTTTGGGTTGTGGCTTGACCAGAAGCTTAGACTAAGTCGTGTACATATTGTCTGGGGGATTGACAGGGGATCCCATAGAGTAGATCCATCCATCGTGTATTTGACTTAGAAGTTACAGTCAAATAACCCACCACTATTTTCGTGTGAGGTTGGACCACAAGTGACTTTGAACCCAATTTATTCAAAACATATGTTATTCTATTATCTTGAGAAACCCCTATGGTGGAGGGTGAAGATTGTAACATATATGCTCAGAGGACTGACTATGCGCTAGTGGAATGTGAATGTACAAACATGAAAACACAAGGAATTTGTCATAAAGGGAATTGAGGCCAGTTTCGTTAAGAAATTATTTCTATAGAAGCTTATGGTAGAGAGATATTCGTTGTTCTTGAGCATATATGAGGGGTATATGTTTTTCATGGAGTATGTAGAAACATCAACTATGTTGTCTCATTTCTCACTAGAAATGGTGGGTGACGAATCATTGAGAGTAAGGTATTTTTAGAATGGTTTACAAAATTCTATTTGGGTGCGTGTAAAAATATTAACATTGGACTATTTATCAGAGGTAGTGAATTAGGCACTTATAGCCAAGGGAAACATGACAGATCAGTCTTAATCGATCTGGGTGACGACGTTAAGTGAGTGTAGTGGAGATGCTTTAGATTGAAGGAAATAGGGAAAAAGGAGTTCTAGAAATAAATTTAGGCTATGGAGTCAAGAAGGCCACCATGATGTGGATCTTTGAGGGTGTTATTCCAATGGAGGTAGCCCGACCATGTGTGGACTCAGTGTGATTAGGGTTTGAATGAGTGTCGATCATTCGGTCAGGTCAGGCATCTTTGGAGCTTCTATAGGAAGCCTTCTTAGATAAATAGCATTTTGGGACCAAGGAAAACATATGTTTTTTATATTAAAATTAGTGATATACCAGGAGATGTTATATAGGATTCAGATATATTTGGAGGTTGTGTAAAAGATAGAGGGACCCAACAGTTGGGGTTGTGGCCCCTGCCTGGTGAAGCATCATTGGGTGGTCATGATTAAGGATGTCAAGCTTTAGGATAGGTGCACACCATGTAAAACCTAGTTTTAGAGAAGGATATTGATCTGATGATGGTTAAAGGTACTCCATGTAAGTGAATGGGTTTTATTTTATTTTGGATGGACCTTGTGTGGGGATATCATTTTCTGGTTCATGACGTGCATGAGATTTATCTATGGACTAACCAAACGATGTTCAGTGGGTTGGTGTCAGATCAGATGCGTTATATATATTTATCTATGTATGTCTGTGTGAGCTATTTGGAACCATGATTTATCTATGGGAATCATTGGGTATATATATAATGAGGTGAATTGGATATAGTCATTGATGTGATGCATGACTTGATTGTTGTGTGTGGAACCTAGACTGCTTTGGGCCTTTAATGAGATATGAGACCTCATGACTGTCATTTGCTTCATGGTCATGAGGGAGGAATCTGATGATATTTGGTAGATTATGGGTTTTAAATGAGGTATGGTCAGGATGTGATCACCTGATGATTTTCAAGAGTGTTGCTTCATCAAGAGAGAACCTTGAGTCCAGAGATGGTTGATTGAGCATCAATTTTACTTGAACATTTGGTCGCGAAGTGACCAAGGTAGGTTAATCCTAAGGTGGGGATCTATTGAGGGATATGGATATGTTCAGTACCATATTATATTTATTCATGATAGATCATGGATGAGTTATTTTATGGTGGATAGAGTGTAATGTCTCACGTTATTGGAGCATGTCAAATTCCACGTCTATTATGAATTTTTGGAGTTTCGAGGATTTTTAACCCTTTATTTGTTTTTTGAAACGTAATTAAAAGTTTCAAATTGAACAAAGAGATTTTTCGTGGAATGTTATTGATGATCAAAAAGATTTTTGTGGGATTAGTTGGGTTTTGAGTGCATCATAGGCTGAAAATCCAAGTGTTCAATGTTCATAGACTATGACACATGGCTTAAACATACCATGCAGCCTCTAAGGAGAAATAATGAGGTACCCCAACTTCTTTATGCATGTTTTTTCAAACCTTTAAACAAGGGGTTCATAAAACTGTGAAACCTCAATGGTTTTTATAAGAGGTGATTCACATGGTTTCCACACAATTTGGCAAACTATGCTAGAAAACAATGAGAGCTAGATCTTTTGATAGGGGCTACCACACTGACTATTAACATTTATAAAAACTATTAAAGCAAACCATTTGGCCCTTAAAAATATTGAAATGTCCATTTTACCCTCACAACCAATTTTTTCATCCTTTTTCATCCCCTTGGTCATGCATAATAGTGGGGGATCCTTCCAAATTCCATCTGACTAGGTTTTGTGAAATCTCTCTCATCCAGACACCATTTCTTGATCCGTCTATGGTGTTGGACCAATACATGTATGATATTAAGATCCCTCTCTTAATTTTTATTTTTATCTTTCCTCATAGAGTTCTAATTCTATATTCTCCAACTTACCCTGTTTTAGGATGTTCGTCTAAAACACCGATTTCTTTCAAATGATCTTGACTTAGAGTCTAATATTATATGAGTGGATGTATTCCAACACATGGTATGTGGTTTTCATATTTGTTTGTGATTTAATGAGTGTTTTTGTGGTGTGAATTTTACCATTCTATTAGGAGGTCCAAGTGAGACCACAAACATTTAATGGTTTACTTTTATTAATGAATTAAACCGATGGGATATGCCTAAGGGAATTCCCCTCTATGATTACAAATGGTTAAGCTTAATGAGAGGGTTATAAGCTTGGTATGATTAGGATGGGGTGTTTTTTGTGTCAAATTAAATTATTTCTATTAAAATAAATAGTAATATGCTTCTAATATGCATTACGGATTTCCATGGGAACATGACTAGCATGAACGAAGGATTGAGGTGGTTTTGGAAATCTGATTTGAGGTGATATATTCAGAAGGATGGTCTTGTAATGAGGAAAACAGATGGGAGACTTGGTAATCAAGATTAGGAAACAATTTCACCAGGCTACAAGTGAGGATTGTGTGATGTAGGATGGCGAAGACCATCAAACATTGCAACATGGTCATAGGGTCACGAGGTGTTGGATGATGCGGCCTAGGTTTTTACTTAGGGATTAAATCTCCCCCATGATTGACAATGTGATGTTTAGAGTCATGTTATGAAAAGTAATCATATGATGAGGTGGTATTAAAAACTTTTATTATTAGATGGATCTGTTGTTTACTTATTAGGGAAACAGTTGGAGGTTCTTGTAGTAGAAATTCATGGGGATGTTTAGGATCTAACAATTGATAGTGTTGAGACTCTCAGTTAGGGGATGAGGCCGACCATACTAGATTCCATTAGGATATGTAATACATGGGGTGATGGACATCACCATTCTTTAGGTCATTGATTGATGATCTGACCATGATATTACTTGGAGGACATACATCATTGTGCCTTAGTATGTCCGCCATGAGCTGACTGGTGCTTTTGAGAAGGGGTCCGAGAGACTGAATTCTTTTTACATTGGAATTACTTTTGGATATTTGTGACATAACATGGACTTGAGGTGATGGTTGGCATAATGTACTAGGAAATATTTTTAGAGGTGGAACCCGACTGTTCACCTGGACTGTTTTACATGAGGGGAAGATGTCAACTAAGGAAAATGATCCCATCCACTACATTATTCCACTATTTTCTAAGGTAGGTGATCAATCCCTTAAGGATGATGAGAAAAATAGGAGTGGGTTATTGTTATTCATGTGTGTTTCACTATTTTATTTCATTTCTATTGAATCATTCTTAATCACATATATAGTACATGAACACATTGGTAGTGGCATATTGAGATTCATTGTTACAACATATAGAGGCCCTTCGGGATGCATGCTGATTTTATGGATTTGGGATCATGTAAGGGTTTAAGATCTAGAGATGGAACTTTGTCTTGGGTTGTTTAATAAGGGATAAATGGAAAGGTACCTTGAGGTTCCTGCATCAGCTATAGTTTTTTTCATTCTGTATCAGCATGCAATTATATTTACATACTATGTTTGGCCATGGGAGAATCTTAATATTATTGTATTTAATGGAATGCAATGTATTCATGTTCAATTTTAGTATCTAAAAATTAAATTCTAGGTAATTTATTTATTCCACTTATTCTATTATTATTTCATCCTCTGTTGTATGTTGTTCTTCCACCATGGGCGGTTTACTGGTCTAATGTCTATTTTTTTCCTTACGATCAATTTTATATACAATCGGACAATTATTATATCATAAACATAAGGTATATTTTTTCCAATATCACTATTTTACACCCTCTATACAAGTTTAAATCCTTTTACATATGGAGAGGCATGCCTAAGATTAGTGGTACTCGACTCATAGCATTGTACGAGTGGTTAATCGGGTCCGTCCACTACATTTAAAACTATGATAAAATAATGAAAGAAGTATATACTATGTAATTATATTTTATTATATTAGATTTATAAACTATATCAATGTAAAATCCCATAAAAGGAGATATGAAATCATCATTCATCTGTATGACAGACTATCGCCTCACGAACCGATGATATTTGTTTTCCATCCCCAACTCTCACAACTAGATATAATGATGGAATTGGTGTTTTTATGAGATATTAGTGGTACTATTATAATTATGTAATTATACTATAGAATAAATTCTCTCACCTTAAAACCCATTGAATAAAAAATAATGTTTCTTGTTTGTATAGTAGACAACCGCCTCACGAAGCAATGTTATTCGTTGTTCACTAATTATTTTCATGAAAGGTAATAAGGGTAAAATTAATAAATATATGGGATATAAATGACATAAATTTTTTTATTTAATTATTATTTATTATTTACCATTCTTCAATTTTATCTATCGAAAAAATGGAAATAACATTCATGCGTACGTAAGACCCACTGGGTCTGTAAATGGTGTATTTCATTTTCTATCCCTAAATTTTATGGATTAATATAAATACATATATAATGAATATATATCATATTTATATCATGGTATAAACTCTATAAATGATTTAACCAAGACCAAATTAAAATTACTAAAAATCAAAAATCAAAACATACATGAAAAAGTAAATTAGTTATTACCCGAAATGTTATTTTAATAATGAATTGTTAACAAGCAGGTAATAAAAGGAAAAAATTAAATAATATATGGTATAAAATATATAATTAAGGTTATTTAGTTGGTTTATAATAAACTTATATTTAATTCAAAGAAGTTTCAAATGTGTATGAAGGAATTCAAGACTTATGGTAAGAGATTTTCATCTCACTTCTTTACATCTGTGTGACACATTCCATATTCACGACATATATATTTTATGTGATGTATATACTACACATGAATATATTTTATGATGATTATCTATAATATTATAGAGATTTTTATATCCATTTTATTATCTTTATTTCATGGGGTCTATGTTTCAAAATATACCCAAGCGGTAAGAGATCTTTGTCACAATTTGACTTCTTTGGGACATACATTATGTTATGAACCTATCATATTTTACAAGGTGTATATAAAACAAATTTGATTTGAAATATCATGAATTTATTTATTCTCGTGATATTTCAATATTCATTTAATGAAATTTTTCCAAGGGGCTTAGGATTCCATGTTACCAATGCAGTAAGAGTTTTATGATACAATCTCATCATTTTTCAAGATTTTCAATCTTTATGCTTCTGCTGATGAAATATTATTATCCATATCTCAATAAAGATATGGATTTTATTAAAATATGGTTATTTCAAGAGAATATATTTTTTACTTCATTTCTAAATTTTTTCTACTATAGAGTTCAAAATAATATTTTTAACCAAAATATTATTTTCTACTCTCTTCGACTAAAAACCCTTCTTATTCTTCCATATCCATGTTTTCTAAAAATAATTTTATTTTTTTATATAATCTATATGATAAATTAAGAAAGTTATGATCATTATTTTAATTATATAATTTTTTAAAATGATTCTTCATTTCATTTCCCAAACAATTTCAATTTGAATTTTATGGAAAATTTGAAATGAATAATTGTTTTAAAGTGTATGGAATAAAAACAAATTTATGTTGGCATGGCCACTAAATGTTTTAAAGCGTCCTTTATAAAATTTCAAATATGATTTTAATATAAAAGGTTTTCCAAACTATTTTTCAAATTTTTAGTGATTTTCAAAATGTAAAGTATATTTTACTTAGTAAATGTTTTTAATTATTTATAATTATTCAATTGTATGTTTTGATGTATATTTTTAGAGAGAAGTATTTTTAATATATTTTATGAATTTTTTCTTATTTTCAAAATGGAATGGATATTTTCCTCAATATATTTTCAAAATTATTTTTAAAAATTATTTTATAAGTTTATGAGATTATTTTCAATGAAAATTATTTTGAAAATGTTTTATGTTTAAAGAAATTTATTTCAAATTTGAAAGGATATTTTCCTCAATAAATATTCCAACTGATCTTTTTAAATAAATTTTTCAATATAAGATGACATCCTTTTTTGTTACTTATGCATTAATGGGGATAAAATTGAATAATACAATCCTTATTCTTGCACTAGATGGTTAATGTTTACATTGACGAAGTTTTTATGAAACCCATTTATTTTTCTTGGGATATGCTATGGTGAATTAATGAAATATTTATTAAAACCATTTTCCATACACGGGATATGATGTGGTGATATGATGAATGTTTTATAATATAGGGGGATAGCTAACCATGGTTTTCATTATGAGATAGGTGGGACCTATATCACCCTCTAATTAATTGGGTAAATATTAATATCTTATGAGATAACAATGGGAAACATGCTGATGGTAGGATACACTACGAGAAAATGGAGAATCCTAATCCACTATGGAAAACAAGTTCATCCTAACCCCTAATGGGAAATAGGTGATGGGTCTTGTTTTACTATATTGATGGTGTTGGTTGTTAATCCTGAAAAATGAAATGGTTTTATTTATATATGATGGATCCACATTTGTATGACATGAGATTACAGTTCATTATTGATTTATGATGATATATCAATCTTATGGCATATGTTTTCTGAAATTAAAAAGCATTATTCCATGAATCATGTTTTTGATTTATGACAAGTGGGTTACGAACATTATAAGGTATGTTCATGATAAAATACCCTTATGAGTATCTTGTAATTTTATATGATCATACATTGATATCTCTTATGTTTACCCATACATAGAATTTGAGCTTTGTCTTTCTTGTGTTTCCTTTGCATAGTTTTGAAGAATGGTTCAGGTAGGGTATGCTTAAGAGAATTACTATGCCAAAAGACCTTTGTGGGAGATTTTGAAGATAATTCATAAAATAGGAAGATTATGTTTCTAGTCTACGAATATAGTAAACTATTATGATCATAGAGTATTTGTTTGTGAAATTCATTGAATATTCATCTCAAAATATGTGATATTTGAGTATCAAATGACAGAGTCCTTAAATATAGGGCTTTATAACTCACATTTTTCTTATGTATGTCCCTAGGTTAACTTGTACAGTTTTAAAAGAGTGTTGAGATTTTAAATCATGTCATGGTGTCTTTAAATAATGTTTTTATATCATTATTTCATGTATTTATGATATGCATCTAATTTCTAAAAGAAACTAGGCCACTTTATATTTCGGGATTGTATTATGTGATACTTTATGAAATATGTCACGAAATAAAGTGTAAACAACATATGGGTTTCCATAAGTTTTGTGAGCCTAGTAGGGTGGAAATGGTTCTCATAATAGATGATGCAGGTGGGTGAGGGTTTCAGGGTGGCACCGAATGATGGGAGTGAGGGATATTGGGTGTGTGGGGGTAGTTTGAAAAAGATTTTTTCCAATTTTTATTAGATGTTTAAGCGGTTTCAGAACCCCATGATTTTTTAATTTCTTTCAAAATTGACATGTATATGATTTATGGGAGCTTTTTGACCCGATAAGCTCAATCCAGTTAAAATGAATAATATAGAATAATTTTCTATGACTGATTGTGAAACAGATCAAGATTTAAAATACCTATTAAAAATAGAGCCATAATTTTTATTAATTAAGGGATCTGATACCTGACATACCCTACCTGATTAATATATATTATAATTTTTATAAAAAAATTACAATTTTGTGAATTTAATATTTCAAATTAAATATTATTATATATAACCTTTTCCCTTTCAGGGAATGAGTAGTAAATTAGAAGGTTCAACATCGGTCTTGATAAACCTAATTAATAACTGATTTTTTCTCAAGGGCCGATTGGTAAATGGGTTATGTCAGTGTTCATATAGTCATACCCAGTAAATAATTGGGTCAGTTTCTTCTGGATCGAACCCGATAGGCTTAATACATGTACATGTATATTTAAAAAAAATTGTTGCAGTTTTACACCACAACTTGTTTTCCACCACTACAAAATTTGTGATAAATAATGCTACCATTTATCATCTTTAGTTAAAATAATTAATAAATGGGGAACTTTTATCAGTGCTAAAAAAGGCACAGATAAATGGATCACTTTTTCATTTCTTTTTTGAGCATTGTTAAAAAATATATTTTATAAAAAAAATTATATCATTAAAATAAATAAATTATTTATTTAAAATATACTTATATAGATATAAATTTAATATATTTTAATAAAAATGATCTAAATAATAATAAATATGAATTTACATATAATATATATGATATTTACTGAAAAAAAGACTTATAAAATAATTAAAAATTTAATACTTTTTATTTTGTATTAGTCATTTAATAAAAATTGGATGACATATAAATTCAATAAATTAATGAAATTTATACGTTATGTTGAAAATATGGCTTCAAATTAAAATGAGCATAACATTTGATATGGGTATCCATTTGGACTCTAAAACAAAAAAAATCAAATATTGACAAAAACATATACAATTTGAGGACTCATGTGGACTTCAATCAATGTTTTCTAAATGTAGGAAAGGTCTAAAAGGCCTCAAAAATTGGTTTTTTTGTCGCGGTACCTTAAATTGTAAACATTGGATGAAATATTAGCCTTGGTGTGGGGGGTATTGTTGGAATTTTTTCCTTAAATACTCAATTGTTTCTTTGGTATTAAACTCAAATATATATATATATAATCATGAAAACAAACCATTTTTCATTTTCAGTGTTATTTATAAATAAATAAACTCATATTTTCATATAATAAATCAATTGTAAAACTAGATATTTAAACATATTTACATAAAAAAATGAAATTTCTAAATATTTAAACCATATGAAAATAAATATTTATCATTTATTGTATTTAGAATAAATAATAATCCACTTCATTAAGCTTATAAAAATGAATTAATATATATATATACCTATAGAAGTGTATAAATAAATTTTATATATAAATATGTGCATGTCAATAACCAAATATATATTTATATGTATATATTAATATATATAAATAAATACACACACTAAAGGGTACTCTTCGAATATATTTTATATACAGCTATGTATACATTGTTAAATATGATTTAGTAATAAATATAAATTTATATAAATGAATTATATTTTAATTTTATTAATATTTAATAATTACATATTTATACTTATAAGTACATCTAAATATTATATAATGTGGTGATTTGAATGGTATAGATAAATATATTAATGTATATGTATGTTTTGTAGAATAATAATATTAATAATAATATAAATACAAATATAATTATAAATAGAAACATAAATATAAAATATAAATATAATTAAAAATATTCGTGTGTGTGTGTGTGTGTGAAATATAAATACATGTGCATGTATGTGGGAAATAAAAATATATGTTATAATATATGTGTAAATATGTCTGTGTATGTTCTTTTAATATTGTGTAAATAGATCATATAAGTGTACTTTTATAATATATCACAATTATTAATTATTAAATATAAATGTATATATATATACATAATATAAATGTATTTAAATATATTGTAGAAACATGTTAAATAAACATATTTATAATAAATATTTATAAATAAATTATAAAAAAAATTATACTTAAATATAAATATATAAATATATATTTTAAATATATATTTTAAAATAATTATTGAAATATATACAATTATATGAATAAATTTATAAATAAAAAACTTATGTATATATATATATAAATGTATATACTATAACATGAAACAATTATTGATGGATCATTGGTAAAGTTGTTGGGATATAATGGCAGATATTTATGGTTCGAATCTTGGAGAATATGAGCAAGGTTGAAGATGGTCTATTTAAGGACTAATAAGGGGTGTTTGGTGCACTATAGGAGTAAATATAAAGAGGTGGGGTATGATAACGTAAATTTTTTTATGATAGTGATAATAAATGTGGATTTCAAGGCACCCTTTTATCAAATAATTTTTAAAAAAAAATTATGATATTTTATCAATACTTTTTTTGGGTGCTGATAAGGGAACAATTTTTTAATTATTTTTTATCAGTGATAAAGTACAAACCCTTTTTTGGGTGCTTAGTATATCAATGAATTTTCAGCATTGAAAAAACACATTTCTAAAACTTTTTAATGCACGGTCTGTATTTGTGTACAAAAATATTATTTACAAAAAAATAAATGGTATTGTTTTGGATATATTATTTTTTCAAAAGAAGGTAGAAGTTTGTTTTATGTACCACTAAAACAACTGATGATCATATTTTTAATATATCAATAATTAAACTGCTAGATTTTTATTAAAAAACGTTGTGGCATACCACTCCGCTTCCCCACTCAACATAAACTATTTCTCCTATAAATTCTCACGGAGTTACAAAATACACTATTAGTATCCATCCTTAACTTTCCTCCTCCCATCATTTGTAGTAATATTCTCTGTCGCTAAGATATTACCCCACTAGTGTTTCAATACCCCTCTCACCCATAGCCGGGTCTATACTGCCACCCATATAAAAAATAATAGGATATTAACAATAGTTATTTTTAATGTTGACAAAAATTGAAACCATCACTAAATAGTTTAACAATGATAAGAAAAAATGCTATTTATTTCATGTTCGATAGTCAATTGGAATCCATTCGCTTTGGTTGAGCGGTGCTTTTCTTAAGTGTAATATTTGTGTACATACGAATGTGTTTTTCTTCATTAGGTGATTATTCATTTTAATAATGAAAATAAACTCGTGGAATATAAAGCAACAATTTCTAATTTATATAATGAAGTTTTAATTTTTAGTTGAAAAAAACTAAATATACCGATCTAAAATAATTAGAAACCATTATTTGAAACTGAAAATAAACATATTAACACAAATATTTTCATTTTAAATACTTATTGATTGAAATAAAACAAGGAAACAAATTCATTCATACAATAAAATGACCCATAAAATTAAAAAAATCTATCATATATCCATAATCATATATACCCAACCATTAGTCATATATACATCCATAGTCATAAATAAAGAACAATCATAAAACTAAAAGCTCTGTAATCATATATATAAAAATAAAATATTTCCAACATTGATAATAAACCCATTTACAATATGTCCATCCCACAACCTCTGCGGCATCCAACCACATCCATATCTTAAGTCATCATACAAGAATCCAACTACATCATGTCATGAACTGGAGAAAAAATGATAGAAATTTGAAATAACTTAATAAATAATAATTATAGTACAATCATGGGTAATATTTAACAATAACAAAAATCCTATAAGACAACATGATTGCCTTATGAAGAGTGGCATAGATCAAAATGGCCAGCCTGCTGCCTACTACTAGAATATGTCACCTACAATACAAATCAAAACATTTAAGAAAGAAATAAAGAATAGACTAGAAAAAAATGTTTTGAATTTTTCTCACAAAAGTTTCTATTTTATTTAATGAAATAAATGTTATTTTGACATAAAATAAAAATGTATTATGAATAACACTAAGAAAACATAAATATACCCACTTATGATATAATTCAACACTTGGAAGTCAAAAGTGATAATTATATTACAATCTAATCAATTTTTTTACCGATGTTTGGTGTTCTTGAAATTACACTAGAATAAATTTTGTTCCAATTAGTTATTATATTTCAAAAATCAGTTTGTTTTGAGTTTTATAATATTTCACATCAAATAGACGTTGTTTTCATTGATTTTTACCATTAAAAACACAATTTATTTTATAAAACAACTAAAAACAAATTTATTTCCATCTAGGGAAAACCACCACTTAGATTTATGTGGTGTTGGTTCATATATTTCAAAAATAAATATATGAAAATTTTCTTATTATTTTATGGAACTTTGACATCTTTTACATTGTTCTGACATACCTAATGTAGGTTTTTTGGATAATTTATATTTTTTAACATTTCTAATTTGGTCATTCTAATCACACCACCTATCAGAAAAATATTTCGTCTACTAATACAAATCTATAATATCTTGAAGAATTGTTCCCATGATTTCACATCAATGTGAGGCCATTTTGTATGATTTTTTCCATTAGATTCACATTTTGGTGTTTCAAATCACTAAAATTTTATTTATTGTCATTCTAAAAAATCCATATTTGTAATGGATGTAACGCCTCTCCAACATCTAAAAATAAATCTACATTCATTTTCCAATGTTTTAATAGCACTACGATGTTTTTTGATTATCTTTGACCTCCTATGATATGTTTTTAAAGACCTCGATATCTTTTATAACTGTTTATTGAGTCATTCCAAAGAAAACAACAAGTATAATAAGTGTGATGTATACTTGAACAAATAAAAAAATTAAATTATTGTTTTCCTAATATTCCATGCCATTTTGATGTCATTTACTAGGCTTTTGATCGTTACAAGTACATTTTAGTATTTAAATAGAATTTTTTCACTATTATCTAAGAGAAACCACAATCATATTAACATGGTTTCAGTTATCACATTTCAAAAGTCAATATAAGGTTGTTTCCCTTTAATTTTATTGCTCCTCGACATCATTTTTAAGTTTTGATGCCACAATACACATTTTCAATGATAACGATATGTTTTAAAATTAGTTATTTGAGTCTTTAAAAGCACACCACCCATCATAGGGATGTTCCTTATACTCTTACAAATTAAAAATGACTCAATGGTTTTTCCATATGATTTCATGACAATTTGAGGTCTTTTCTATGGTTTTGACCATTACATACACGTTTTAGTGTTCTAAGATACTAAAAATGAATTTATCATCAACTGAATGAAACTACTGATTAGATTGTCGTAATGTTAGTTCCATCATTTCAGGTAATAGTATATGTTTTTCTCCTATGATTTTAAGGAACTTTAAGGTCATTTAATCTATTTTGACCTCCTAAGACACGTTTTTAATGACTTTTAAATCTTTTAAAATTTCTTATTGATTAAATCTGAGAATACCATATGTCCAATGGATTTAATGTTTTCTTATACACATAAAAAATCATTCAATTAAAGTTGTTTTATGATTTCACATTAATAAGAGGTTTTCTTCTATGGTTTTAACCATCAAATAAAATTTTTAGTGTTTCAAAACACTAAAAATGCATTTAATGTCATCCAGGGAAAAAAGAACACTTTGATGGATATGATGATAGTTACTATATTTCATATATAAATATATAATCATTTTCTCATGATGTCACAACCCTCCACTATAATTTCCAGGTTTTGGCCCAATGATGCATGTTTTTAAGAATTAGATGTCTTTTAAAACATCTTATTGAGTCATTTCGAGCATATTGCCTATCGGGTAGATGTTTCATCTACTCATACACATAAAAAACAAGTTAAAAATTGTTTAATAAATATTTCACATTAATAAGAGGTATTTTTCTTTGGATTTGACCATTAAACACCCATTTTAGTGTGTTAAATCTCTAAAAATGTCTTTATTGGCATCTTGAGAAAATTATAAATCAGATTGATGTAATTCCTATTCATTCATTTTAAATATTAGGTAATTTTAATAGAATTCAAGGTAATCTAAGGTTATTTTCCTTTTTTAACTACTCAATACAAATTTTTAAAGACATTGATATATTTTAAAACTTCTTATTAAGATATTTTGATCTTACCTCACATTAGATAGAGTGTTATCTGTGCACACATATCAAAATTAATTCAATGAAATCATTATAGAGATTTAACATCAATATGATTTTTTATATATGATTTTTATAGTTACATGCATGTTTTATTGTTTTAAAACAATAAAAAAGTGACTATTACTATATCGAGAAAACCACACCTTAGAATGACATGATTTTGGTTCCAAAATTTAAAAAATAAATCTTTGATCATTTTCATATAATCTCATAGACCTCTGACATTTTTTGATTGTTTTTGAACCCCTTGAAACACATTTTTAAGACTTTTATTTCTTATAAAATTGCTTATTAATTCATTATAAGAACACCACACATCGGGTATACATGTTTTCTTCTCGAATACGTCTCAAATAATTCAATGATATTTTCCTTAATATTCCACATGAATATGATCCCATATAATTCAATGAGGACACTAATCTAAAATTACACCATCTCCCCCTCATTGAAGAAACATAAATAATATAAAATATTATCATTGAAATATATAAAATAGTTGATTGGAATTGTCATGGATTTGGAATTGAATTTACCTCTACAATATGAGAATAATACTCGAAATTTATTTACGGATTATTATTGTAATCCCTTAAAATAAGAAAATAAAGGAATTTTCCATTTCTCCTACCACTAATTCATTGTTTTCCGATAAAAATAATTTTATTTCACTTTATCTTTTAGAAATGAAATTTCCCTTTGTGATTCATGATCAAAGGCACTACTCAAAGCCCCACTAGGTGTAATAGTAAATGATAACAATGCCATACCCAAGAGAGCCAATGAAGTATGCCCAAATCCCATCTCCCATAGACGACCAGGATAATACTTCCTTAAAAAGGTTATGAATGCACAATTCTAGGAAACCATTAATTACTGTGATGGATTCTCATCCCAAGAATCTTGAATTTAAACCTATTAATACAAAAATATCAACAATGATTTGTTAAATTATAAAAACATCGTAATATAATCTAATTAATTCATTTTTCATGAAATCTTAATATTATTTCAATATTATTAAAATATAATAATGAAACATAAATAAAGATGACTATAAAGCTACAAAACCAAATAAATGGGGCCGACTACATGGATCAAACGTCACCAATTTTATATATTTAATATCTATATTAAATAGTTATAATTGGTAAAGTTTGATCCATCTAGCTAGCCAAATTTAATTGGGTTTTGGATTTTTTCTTGGTAATTTATTTTTCATTATTTTGTTTTTATTTCAATGAAATAAAATTAAATATAAATGAAAAATACTTACTCTAACATCATTGTAAGGTTCATTGAAAAAATGTTGTTAGTTTTCTGATGAAATTTAAGCCACATCCTTCTCTAGCCAATCGAGTGTCTTAATTCACGTTCCTTTACAAATAATATATATACAAGTTATGAAAAACATAACGTATAATGAAATAAAATAAATAATAAAAGATAAAATAAAACCATTCTTTTCCTTTTTTAGAAAAACAGAATGACTGATTGATATGAGGAATATCTTGTTTTTAGGATTCATTGTAATTTTTTGGATAATTCCATAAAAAATATAAACACCAATAAAATAAATAAAATTTTCGCATGTTAATGTTTTTAAGATACTATTAAATATGAAATTACCTAATGGGATGCATCTCTATAAAAATTGAACAACATATTCCAATACTCATGAGTCACACATTCTTGATCATTCTCATAAATCTATCGAGTACTCAAAGACCTGTCAATAAAATCATTATATAATCTCTATTTTAATTTTGTCCATTTCATACACTATATTTTCATGGTACATGGTAATCAAATGGATTCAAGGAAATCAAAATGAAAAAACATTTATAAATTAAAAAATTAAATAATCTAAGTATATTGAAAATTTAAATCATGTATTATAAATTAGTTATAAATTAGTTATAAATTAGTTATAAATTAATATTACATTTACATGGTTTTCAAATGCCTCATTTTTTCCAGTATGAGAATTTTCCTCTAATCATTATAATTAATGATAAGGTTCACCATCTTAAAAGGAATATTACTAAATATTTGTCCCAATATTCTGGAAGCATCACCAGAAGGCACCCTGAAATCATTAAATGGAAAAATAATTTTTATATCTTTCAAGTCTCATACATCTTTTATATTCATATTTGTATCTATTATATTTTTATCTTTATTTGTTTGAAAGAAACATAAAAACAATTAATAAAATATATAGATTTTTGTACAATAACATATATAACAGTAATGGTAAATCACCAATATCTTCTATATGGAGGAGTGAATAATTATACCATAACTAGAGGTGCATTGAACAATAAGCTTCCAATATCATATCTGGAATATTCTTATTCTCTATAAGTTTCTAGCAAAGTGGATTTTCTCAGATCCTCTAATGTTGATGGTAAAGGTGGTGATCATTAAGATGTTGACTAGATATGATCTAAAAAAATATTTTCATTCCTTCAATCCAAATGGTTTATAAAATATACAATGAAAAAAAACATAAGAAAAGTATTTTTTTTAAAAGGAAAAATTGTAATTTTTTTTAAATATAGGAAATAATTATAAATGAGATATTTTAAAAGTTTATTTTCCAATTCACGTATTAAATTATATTCTTCATTGTTGTATTCATTGTTATAAACCTACATTAAAAAGAGTGCTTCATTTTCATACATTATTTAAAGTTAAATTGCTTTAACATTGATTAGAATATACTACTGAATGTTTTGTGGTTGATGAGGTTCACTGTCACAAAGTACCATTTGACCTTCATCAAACATATTACACAAGTTCTCGGTTTTATGTGTAATAAAACTATAGAATTTATGTATTTCATCATACACATAATAAAACAAATTCTCTTATGAATCCAATATAAATTGATCACACTCTCATAATTCCCCAGTATGGATCAATTAAGATAATTTGATAAAATTAAAATAAAATAAATATTTCATTATACACCTATCATTATTGACCCAATTTCATTTTAATATGATAAATAAAATTTTTTTGTGATATTTTAATTTGATCATATCAATTAAAATTCCAAAATAAATAACCTCTATACGTATAAGTAAACTAATATTTTGATATTACAAGACTATTTCATGAGTAATTCAATGAAATTTAAGACATGAATATTATAGGAATCAAACAGGTTAGACTAACTTATAAAATAATTAGAAAAAAACAAAAAAATTAAAATTTTAGCTCAATTATGGACATTTATTATTGATATAATAATATATAAGGTATTAATTTTAAGATAGAAAAAATAAATATACATTAATAACATTAATATGAGTATATACTTACATGATGGGTGAACCTTTTGACAATATCCCTACTAATAGTTATTGTTAATTTTATATCACTTCAAACTTGGCCCCTTAGTTGTATCCTTTTTTGAATGATTAATTCTTCAATAATTGGATCTATAATAAGACTATTAAGTGGTATATATGTATATATATGGTCTTGTAGTAACTCTAATTCAATTAACGAGAAATTTCACCCCTTTCTAATCAATCATCAAATAGTTATAAATTCAGATAAATGGTTCACATAATGACATCTTTTAATGATGTCATAAACATTTCCAGCACTATTGAATCTAGCATAAATCCAATATAAATACCAAAAATAGAAATCCCGAAACTCTTTATCTCTATAGCCATTAATAATAATGCCTTTTGGTTGAGCTTTATTCCTCCCTTATGATTTCATGTATCCTATGTACCAGAAAAAAAAGAAACATATTAACATTTTCTATATAATGATATGATAAATAAATTTAATCAATTAACATAAAAAATAATATTTACCTACCATCAAGTTTGATACATCAATTGATAGTTTAGTAGTCAACTAATTTTATCTTCCCCAACCAATGAATATTCAAATGAATAATTAAAGTTAGAAAAGTAGTTTGGAAATAACATCCTCAAGTGAAAAAGCGCCAACATAATTATTTCATGATGTTTGTCCAGATTAGTTAGATTTAGTGTTTTTATAAAAATCTCTACCAAAAATACACAACTAATTTGTAATTGCAGTTACTTTTTCATGTTACATATTACACAATTCTAACAACAACATATACAAAATCAAAATATATGAGTCATAAATTTCCAATCCACATAACTTTTGATGTTTTATACCAATATACCATAATATATTTCTTGAATATATATATCTGGAAATGTTACATTCTATAAATTTTGAATGAATACATATTTCACATGATATTTAATTGTAAAAGTAGTCAAATGATACATTCTATTCTCATTTTCCCACAAACCATGATTTATATTCCTTAATCCCAACCCCTCTTGAGAATTGCATGGATCTCTTGATTTACTGTGTCTGTTATGAAATGTAAAAATTACATTATCAGAATTGTTATTCTAGATATACATTATGTCAATATTATAACATAGTAAATCAAACTCCAAATAAATATTTTTTAAAAATATCCTCATTTTCTTCCAATGTTGTGTTCCAACTACCTTAGATATAGTACCTCATATTCTTTTCATGGTTATTTAATCTAGTTACATTTTCCAAATTCTACATTTACAATAATCAATTGTCCCATGATTTTTATACCAGATAACGCCTTCCGATACATTCTAAATTCAATATCTTCATTGAATTATTTCTTGGTAAACCTGAATTTTTGAGATACATCAAGAAATTGGAGATGAAACATAGACACCATTTTATAATATGAGGTAATCATTGAGGTCCAAAATCAAAATTGAAAACCCTACTATCCAAACTAGAATCAGTGTTCCAACCAAATTAGTTTCACAGTCCATGAAATTCATAATAGACCACATTAAAGAAACAAGCATTTTCTTTCATTTTATCATTAAATCATTATATGTTTTCACACCATTAACCCATAATTATTAATATTCATTGATTTGAGTGTTATGATACAAATCAATGTCATTTAAAATAATTTTATTTCCAAGTATAATTATATAAATATTTAAATAATTCATCTTAATACACATCCATAGAGTTATATATATGTTATGAAAACAATTGACCATATGCTATAATTATTTCATAATATAACAAATTTTTTGTAACAATTAGAATCTAATCACAAAAACATATTACATGAATTTAAAGAAAAATATATATATAATAAACCAGTCACCTTTTAGGATGTTGAATCTTTTGGATGTCTTATCAAGCCATTTTTTTCACTATAATTAGTATTCAATTTCGTATCACACGTATAAAAAGATTACTTGAATGATCTCTAAAATCATAGATTCAAATGAAATTAATGAAATACCTTTATGTGATTGTTATTATTCCTTTTCTTCATCCTTGTGTTTCAATCATTTGTACTCTATTTATTTATCATTAACTTCTATATAATTTTATGAACTTTTATGAATTATTATTTATCAAACTACATTACCCAATAAGTTATAAAATATTTATGGTATGTTGTATCTATTTTATAATCATAACACAGTTTTTTAATGATATCATTCATCTCATAGAATGATATTGGTATCATGGACTTTCAAAATGAATCATTAAACATCTCTATAATAATACAGACATTTTGTTTCAGTAATTCCATAGAAACAACTGATATAATACAATTTATATAGAAAAATATAACATTGAATACTTCGAACAATTTTCATACAATTCTTGATTTATGTCTTTAACTAATTTATAAAACATAGTTTTTTTGTCACTAATGTTCTGAAAAATATTAACTTTTCCGGGATCATCTTAATGTAATGTTGATCTATTAAAATATTAGTTATTTTATCCTAAAAATCCAAATGCATAATTTATCAAGTTTCAAATTTAATTCTCCTCTGGTAGGTCACTTTTAGTTTCATTGACATGATTATCATTATTTTTACTTTTTGTAACATTTGATTCACCCTCAAAAAGTCGAATTACAAATTGAACATGAATTTGTTTTTATATGAAGTGATAATATAATTCATTTCTATTTAATAATCGAAGGAATTTTCAATCAATACACATAAATTTTATTCTACAATCAACTAATCAGTTTAAAACTTCTTGATCTATAAATTATTCAAAACCATTTGCACATTGAGTTGTGTTTTGATGTAAATTATTCTAAATTTTATCCGTTAAAATTAGATTACAACTATTGTCCATATACATTCAATAAAAATAATATAAATTTTTAATCAACAAATTTCAATAAATTATTAACATCACCTAACATTTTTGTTAACCACGGAATAATATTGATTTGATAAAAAAATTCAATATGAAAATGATCAAATAAAACATGAAAATCATAAAAAACATAAATGAATAAATATTTCCCCTCCCAATAATAGGGTGACATGCCTTGGAAGAAGGTCATTAAGGCTAGAAGATGGAAATAGCCATCATGGAGGTTGCTATAGTGGGTGCCCAATACCCAACATGAACAATAATATTTGATTACCATATAATGTATACAACAATTCATGCATGAAGTAAACATACCATAATAGTAATGATATTTCTACATACACTATTTAAGTATTAATTTCCATAGATTAATTATTGTATCAGAAAGTTATTGCAGTTCACATTATATAATGAGAACTTCAAGATACTATGAAATCAATATTAATCATATTTCTTATTGTCTAGATACATCATTCTAACTAGACACATATGAGGATTGAATATTTGGTGATGGAGGATCATAAGTGTTGATACATATTCTCATGATGTTTGTAATTGGTGATCTTGAGTAGATGAGCTATAGGGACATACCCGATAATTGGAACACCATATGATTCTAGTGTCATTGGAAGTTCCAATCTATGTACACATGTCGTGTTATTCGGACTTGATATTATTATTAGTCTGTAAAATTTAATCACATAATTTTATTCAATGAAACAAATATGTTATTCATGTTATAGTAAGGTATATTATGTTGGTTGAGTAATTGTTGGTATGTCATTGATTGGATAATCAAGAAAGATTTTTTTTGTTCTAATAGGAATTGATATCTGAGGCCTAGTTGACCTAGATGGTAGTACCGTTACTAAATCCAAGACCATGGTAGAAGAACAAATTTTCACTAAATAAGGACAACATTTGATAAATAAATAATAGAAGATGACAAAGAGTGTGTATCCTATTCTATGATAAATCACAATACAAAGATATTATATTACATGGTGTTTGTTCATGGGAATGGTTTTCATTGCTATAATTTCGCTTTCTCTCTTTATGGGCCTTGATGAGTTGCTAGAATATGATCTTGGTCTATGAATAATATTCACTAATATTCAGATAAGGATGAATAGGTTTACACAATGAGTGTATTAAGAAGTCTGACTTATTCTAATAAATATGAGTTTTGGACATAGTGAGTCCCAACACAAGGTATGAGATATGTCTAAAAATATACAATCATCATGAAATAAATACATAGAGATTATTAATGTTTAGAATAATTGTTATTGAATTCATTTATGAATTTTTTTTATAAATATTAAATTAAATACATTTAAATATTATATAAAAAGATATTATTTTAATATTCCATTTTCATTTAATATTTATTGCACTATAAAGTAAAGTTAACATTTTGGTTTTTACATGCACCATATTTATTATAATAAAGGTATGTGATAAAAATATAAATGATAGTTGTGACTTAATAAAATATTTATAGGATGATATCTATAGTGGTTAGTAAATATCCAAAGCGCTAATACAAATTTATTGTTATTTTAGAATCCCATTATAAAATGAGAATGCTCTTATATAACAAACTATTCACTGTACAATGTTTGAGAGCCTCTCTATCCTATACCACTTCCTAGATAGAGACACAGATGATATTAGATTTCAATCTGAGTTCTTATTCATATATCAATGTATCATCACTATGCTCATTGTTGAGACATTGAAGGCTTTATTGTATTTATATGCTAGAACCTAGAATTTGATGATTGGCACTTATGAGGGATTCTAAAGAGCATGTGAATGATCTAGAAGGAATCATCTTTGGTTCCTTTGAGCAATAGTTTTAGAGAACAAAATATTTCAAAAGTGGATTAAAATTTAATGGGGGTATTATTTGATTTATTTTTATACCTAAATAAATCCAGGAAAGATCATCATGATTTCATACCAGGCCATGATTTTCTTGAGATGATATAGTTATGGCGATTCCTAGTTTAAAATTCTAAATACCAGACCCATCTGCTTATGAAACATGACTAGTTATCTTCAATATGTATTATATCATATTAAATAATTTATTAATAAAAAAGAAATGTTTTGTTTATAATAAAATCCTGAAGAGGGAATCACAATGGTCATAACCCAACAAACGATGACTTAGTCTAATATAAGATATCAAAGTTACAAATATTCAATGATATAGGATCAGATTCATATATGTCTATATTATGGATTTAATCAACGACCACATACATATATATATTTCAATTCCTAATTGTATCAGTCAGAAGTGTATTTTTATAATGAACGAGAACACTATCTAGAATCGTGAAGGGTAGAATACGGTGGGTAATTTTTTCCTCACAAATGTTGATTTAATATTAATTATAAAAATCAGAATCTTAATATATATGATCAGGTAATTTTATCAAAAAAAATTAGTGGGTGGTGATTACAATCTATGGATAAAATTAAGGAGGGAAAGATGGTTAGGGTGGTTCACTGAGCAATAATAATACATAAAAACTATTTTTAGATGTGGCTTCAGTCAGATATATGATGGGAAAAAATATTAAAAATACATAAATAAATAAGGGAATAGGGGAGGGTAGGCTTCTATATTAATCTAAAAACTAAAAATGATGTGGGGATTTATTCCATTCATCTTCCCTATCTAGCACCATCGACCTCCCTAGTCTCTCACAGGTAGACTCGCACAGTGCCACCCAATAGTAACATCTTCTATGTGCACCGACAACCCCTTCCCCTATTCCTAAAATCCACCCATCTAATTTTTTCCTCATCAACCATGACAGATCTTAAAGATTTTGACATATCTAACATGCACCACACCAATCCATGGAGGATTCACCCTAGAAATCCAGTTCTTACATAGTTGTCGTACCACCATCCCCTCCTTTATGCCTCCCTTTTTAGATGAAAACCCCACCCTCAGACCCCCTGCTGGCTATAAAGCCTCCCCCACCCATCTCAAAGTATGTAATAATTAAGTTAAATAAACAGTCTATGATTCATCAGTTTTCATATATTAATATGTACAAGGGTATTAATTTTTGTGAGATATGCATAAAATGTTTATTATACACTCCCAAGACCCTATATCCTACATCTGAGTATTTATGTTTTATGATGAGGAAGGTATAAGATTCATACCATAGTGAGATTAGCATACATTGGATCGAGGTACGTGCATCGATAAAAATCAAAGACGACTCAGGTATTTAACCCCTATGGTTGTATTCAATACATTAAAAATAAATGAAAAAACCAATATCTAATGATCATGATTAGTCAATTTTTGAGTTAATTTATTCAATTTTTTTTATTATTTTGGATACGGAAGTTTATTTGAACACATAAAATAATAAACAAATATTATGTTAAGATGTGATTCATTTTTTAATTAATCTATTTTTCAATTTTGAGTTTAGTGACATAGTACATTCATATTACTTAAAAATGAATTCATTCATTTATAAATAATAAAAACCCTCAAATACATTTTAAGTTGTAATATCTTCTATTATTTTAATTATGAAAAAAACTGGGTGTATGGAGTGCTCATCAGCCCCATTTGAGGGTTCCTCATACTACTATGGAGTTATTATAAGAAACAGGGTTGAATTAACTAATGATGGAATCAAATAATTACATATAAAGGTATTTTTCACCATTATAGGCAAAGGGTTGAGTAAATCAAGTTCATTATTTTAGAAGTCGAGTCTTCAATCAATAGTTCTATGAGTCGCGAGTTAATACCATTTATGAGTCATATGCCTACCTAGAAACTCATTGAGTAGTGGTAGAGACATATCATTGGAATATGAGAAAAGGTTGCAGGGTTCCATTATACTATAATACTCTTTCAATTGAGTATTATGAATCTAGTAGTGAGGGATACTATGGTTTGATAAAATAGTGGGATACATTTGATGGTTTATTTAATTTGTAATATCTAATCATTAATCATGATACAACACTAATACAATTATGTTTTTTGAAAAATAGTTTGTAATGTCACATATATATTGTGATTAATTTTGTAAAAATATCATGTCCTCATCATAATGAGTTACCAATACTAGAAAAAGTTTTTTCCCAAAGTACTATGTTATTGGAAATTTTATGTGTTGGAGTCCCAACTACCAATTAACCTAGATCAAGAAGTGACGGTGTGAAAAATAATTATAGGATATGCCTGAATAACATATTTTATGTTTAAATCATAATTCTATAATCAATTCCTGATGTGAGTTGTGGATACAACATCATGACATTGATGATTATAAAATGTTGAATCATCAATGAGAAGATATGAGGAGAACTTGAAGAAAAACATGAATGAGGTGACGATTAAAACTAATAAATATAAATTGAAATTAAAGACATGATATTTCAATATATCCCTTTTTATAAAATTTTCACCCAGTTATTAAAAGACTTTTTATGATTAAAAAATAAATATTAAATGGGGAAATTGTCTTCTTCAAATTTTGAGCATATTTCTCCAAGAAGATAAGAACATAAAGGAACATTCACATTTAGATCTTATGGTAATAATGTGGAAATAAAATGTGATAAGGATAATGTAAAGTGTGAAATAAATGTAAACACCACAAAATACTTGAAATAAATGTGAAAATTCATTATACATTAGGTTGTTGGCTTTGCATGTCCTAAGATAAGACTCTGGAATTTTTAATGTATTCAATGGAATTTGAAATTTCTATAAAACGTCATAGGTATTAAATAATATATTCCAATAGAATAATCATATTCAATAGAGTAAACAGGGATGTATAGAAACAATATAGGATTTAAGGTGAATTCTCCAAGTGGATGAGAAAGTGTGAACCTCATCTGAGCAGTGAGAACTACACAATTTATAATTTAAATGATTAATGGTTCAAGATGATCTTTTTGGACATATGACCAAAAACCTTTTCTCAAGAATATATTAAACATGAGGAGAAATTATTTATTTTTGGAATTAATGTTGTTTTTTCTGTCAAATACTTAACTAATTGTTTATTAATGCTCGAATCAAGGAAATAACTAATGAATATAAGATGTAAGACTTTATACCTAGTTATGGAGATGTAATTCATTATCATGTAAAACTAAAATTGGATTTTATGGAAATACCCAGTACAATTTAGGAATATTTAGAGTTAAGTAACTTATATATTATCAACACTTTTACTTGTTTATATTTTGACAATGAAACATTTTGAAACAACGATAGGCCAAAAATATTTTTGAATTAGTTAATTTAGAGAGCGTGAAGAATTTTATGTTTAATCTATTGGTGAACATACTTCATAATTTCCTTTAAGGTTATTTTATGTAATGATAATGTGACGTTTAAAATAATTATAATTAAAATAATGAAATACTTCGGGCCCTTGTGTTGATGAATATCTTGAACAATCATTCTTCAATCCTTAAAATGTAGCATGGATCTATCAATAAAAAATATTTCCTTATACAAATGGGATTCATTATATAAGTAAAAGGATAAATGAGGTTGAAAAAAATAAGAAATAAAAAAGGATACATTATTTTTCCATGGTATGCTTCTCAAATTGTCGTGCAATCCAATAACATATTCCCATAATAATAAAAATTGATATCATATGAGTTATATTATTATAAAAACATATCATTTAATAAGGCTATGAATTTAGATTAAATGTTTTAGTTAAGTATATATATGAAATTATATAAAGAAAAACATAGTGTACATCTATTGTAATTATCCTAATGTATTCTTGTTATATTATAGAAATACCTAGGATAAAAAAAGGTTATAGTCAAGTAAGAGAATATATTTATATTTAAGGTTTCACATATCTATTTGAGATAGTGGGAGAAATATTCACTTGTATTTTGTCAATGATAGAGGTTCACAATTGTTTTTCATAGAAACAAGATCTACAAGAGCTTATGGAAAGGGAATGTTCTAGATACCTATGCTATATAAGAAGGATAAAAACATAATAGTGATATTATAATCACTAAAGCTGGTGATAAGTTATACATTGATAAAATGAATCCTATATGTTATTAGTATATGAAAAAATCCTAATATTTAAAATTTCAATTAAAATTAAATAATGGATACAATTTATAAAAGTATATGTATAATAACACATAAATTTAATACCTAGATATTACATCATAATAGAATAATATTAATTTCATAACATCTCGATGCATATTAGAATCATTTAGGTTTAGTATATTTGGAAACATTGAATCATAAATAACTACTTCATACAATATCTACATATTCTAGCATTTTTTTTCATAACAATGACACTTCTTAGAAATATCATACATAAAAACTTTCATTATAACCTAGGGAAATGAACCATAATAAAAGGGTGATAATAAATGCTCACTAATGATAAATAATGGAGAAATAAATGATCAAATATACATAACATGAGAATTAGGGTATAAGAACAAGATATTAGTGTTTAAAAATCACAACCCACATATCAAATATCATAATCTTAACTCATGGAATAAACTTGAGTACTTCAAAAGACATGAATCATAATGGAATTAAATAACAAGAGCCATCATAGCATAACTTTGATACAATACATGGAATATTAGCATACAAACAAGAATAAAAACCATTTCATTAGTATCCGGGTCTATTTTACTAGACTATCATAGTGGAATGGGGTTTCTCCCAAGACCATCATAGTAGTCATCGTTTACTCACAATACCATCATAGTGGATAATTTTCATTACTTATCTAGGTTCACCCCCTATTCTAGTCATACTTATCTAATGAGACATCAATATTTACCCAATGTATTGGAAGGAGATAGATGTACAACCATCACATAATAAAAATCATAAATATGTGTGCAAAAATATAATAAAACATTAATCATATATAAACTAATTGAAAAGTAGTGGGTTTCATAATAATTTATCATAATATAACTCAAGGAAATGAAATTATTTTCAAAAATGGATTTTAATCATAAACATAAAGCATCTGTATAAAGTGTTTTTATGGTATCCTTGGATCCTATACCTAGTAAATAAAAAGTTAAATCATGGTTTTTTGTATTTAATAATCATAAATACCATTAAAATACCACTAAAACATTCTTTAGGGAAACATATTTATATTTCAAAATCACTGATTTTTTGAAAAAGTACAAAATTATAAAAGAAAATATTTCATTTAGAATGAACTATGTAAAATTATAATGTGATATTAAAATAAAAAATAGTAATGATGGTAAGAAAATCTATTTAAGATGTATAAGTTAAAAAACATTCCTTCAATAATTTAGTCAGAAAAGTCAAAAAGTACCACACTTGGAATACTAGAAAAAACACCTTTCAAAATATTTTATAAAAAAATAAAAATGAATAAAAATGTATTTAAAAAATAATTGGACAATAGTAAAAAGCTTCATTAATTTATTTCAGAAATTATGTATATGGAATAAAATGTGTTTTCAATCGAAGACATAAATGATGTCGATTTTCTTTATAAACATATTTTTGGAGACTATTGTATGTATGGTTTAGAAAGTGGATGTTAAAAATTTATTTTAAATATATAAAAATAAGAGGATAAAAATAACGAGTATTTTTATAGTTTTATCATAATATTTCATCATCATAACTTAATAATAAAAAATCTCGATAAATTATGAGATTGTAACATGAAACCCCTTACCTTGAGTTTTCCTTTATTCCAAATCATTCCAAACTCCTGTATAATAAATACGATATTTATAATTATGTAAATTAATCATTTTATTACATATAATATCATATATTATCCCATTCAAACATTTCAATACCTCATTTTATCAATAAATCCTTATTAATATTGTATATTCTAGGTGTTAATTGTTTTCTTTATCACTAGTATTTCTATTCAGTAGTTTCGGTAATACTACATTTATTTTAATTAAATACTCTCCAGAATATTAAAAATGATATAAATATCATATATATTCAATATATTAATATTTTTACACATCCATTAATGTTATATATAGAAAAAATAATTACACCATTCATAGAGACAGTAGGTCATACACATGCATGAACACTGTTTTCATTTTTTTATAGAAAAAGGATAAATAGAACTTTTAATTATACATTATAGTATAATTTTTATTTCATATATATCATAAATATTCCTCAAATTATTCTTCATTACTATCTAAGTAAATATAAATGAAAAATGAATCACATTTCTTCGTGGAGGTGGCAGTCCACACGTACACATGAATGACATTATCGTCACCCAAAGGAATTGATAATAAGTGGGTAGATGTGATATAATAATTATATAATTATAATTGTATTTTAAATATAATATATAAATATTAAAACCATAATAAAACCAATCCATAAAATATGGTGATGAAAAATGAATTTTATCACTACTTGGAGATGGTAAGCCGTACACAAAAACAAGTGATACTCTCCATTTACAATTATTGGAAAAAGAGTGTAAAATATTATTTAATGATAATAATAATAAAATTTAATAATATTGAGGATAATAATTATATTATTTTATTATAAATAACATATATGTAGTGGTGTAAAATAAGAGAAGAATAGAAAGTCACTTATCAATGTGACTACCAGTTCTTTGAAATGACTCCTTTAAAAATTCTCCTTAATGGGATCTGAGGTTTGTATTATCATAAGAAAATAACGTATAAAATATGTTAATGGAATTTTAGGATATAAATTTTCATATTTTTGTCAATATATAAGAATTAATGTGAAATAATTATGTGTGGTAGGTGGTTCATTTTTAAAATTGAGGTGGAAGGATCTTTTTGAATTTCACAAAAGGTTAAACTATAATAAACTTGTTCTCAATAGAAATGATAAAAAATATTCATGTATTCAAATATAAGGTACTATAAGGTTGTTATTCCAACAAAATATATAATTAGAACAAGTTTTAGATTCATTTTCAATTATCATTTTTTTAGATCTTAGTTAACCAATTTAAATTCTAACTATAGAAAAACAAATACAATATTAATGGGTTGTAATTTTATACTTATAAGGTTAAATTTTTCCAATAAATGGATAATTTATAAAAATTTGAAATATATAATATCTAATTAGTCTTTATTTTTTTTAAATAATTTAATAAAATAATATTTTGATAAAATAACATTATTTTGAATTTTCCACTATTTATTTAATTTAAATTTTAATGCAACAATACAAAAGGGAAATTAGAAAATATTTTTTTATCACCTCCCTATTATTTCAAATAGATCTAAAAAATTCTTCTCACACAATAATTAATTAAAATTATATCAATTTTAATAGTTTTAACCTCATTTATTATAATTTTTCATTAAATGGTGAAATACTATATTAGTGTTGCATAAGAAATTAAAGGCATTATATAAAAAGAAAAAATTTAAAATTATTTTATATCATTAAAAAATTTTATTATTATCATATACACACTTATATTAAATTAAAACTACATTATTCCCTATGTGGACACATAAAATATATTAAGAATTAAGAGCGTTACATTTTGTAACTTTCTTTGATATAAATATTATATATGTCATTTTCATAGATATTTTTTCACTAAATTAATAATATTTGAGACCAAGAAAATAAAGTTCATATTAATTTCATAAATTAAGTATTATTACAATAAATAATGCTTTTACCACTTATTTTTAATCTAGATTAACTCGATTTACCCTTTATCAAGGTGATAAATTTTTCCATAGTTACTAGTCATGTTGATAAAAAATACAAGTGGAATATTTACCAAATTTAGAAATTATTATTATAAATATATAATTAATTTTATCAGATTAAATACATATAATTGGAATAATATAATTTTAAATTATGGGAAAAAATGCGAAAAAATAGATTTTTAGAAAAAATAATTTTTTTGTGTAAAATTTGTTTTATTTTTATACTATGTCTTGAAAATATATTTTTTGAATGTTTAAGAAATTAGAACAAATAAAATATATTTAAATACAATTATAATAATTTTAAAATAGAGTTTAATTTAATTAATTAATATAAAAAATAAAATTTACAAATAAATATATATTTTTAGAAAAAATATCACTTTTTTTCAAATAAATTTTTTCATTCTAATTATTTAATGAATAATGAATTTTTTTTATAAATATTTAGACTATATACATTTTGTAATTTAGTTATTATTTTTCATTACCACAAATAAATAAGTTGGTGAAAATGGATAGATAGTATTTTAAAAATGTTATGTGGTTCATCTAAACTAATTGTTATTGGTAACAGAGTCTATCGAAGAAATAAAATTATTTAAAATGGAGTTCATGAAAATCTCTATTTGTTAGATTATTAACCCCATAAAATTAAATTCACCCAGAAAATTATTCACTGTGATATAAATAAATTGGGATAATTTTGACCACACATGAATAGGTTTTCACATAGCTTCTTAAAATTGGTGGTTCTTCCACAATACATTGAACCTGTAAGTGGTATTTTTCATTGAAATTTACCTCTATTATCATGAATATCAAGTATTTTTTCATTATAAGAAATATATTAACTATAATCCTGACCTATATGTGTAGTACTTGTGATGGATCAGGAATATACATCCTTATGAGAGATATATAGAAAAACATCATGAACATTAAAGCGATTTGATAAAAGTGCCAATCGATATGTTTTCATCCCGATATGATGAATAATTTCACAAGAACAATATAACTAGGTATTAGGTTACCCTTATTTTCTATCACATTACCATATTTTAGGGAGATATTAATAGTAATACCTTATCACAATCATTAAACTGTATATCTTTCTAATGTTTGTTAGCAGAATGTTTTTTATTGAGTCAGTGTTTCTAGTATATGTAATTGAATATATGTATCATTATCCTCCATTTAATCTACTATATAAGGTCCTAATATAATTTCTCACCAAAATCATTTTATTATGTTGACGTTTTTACACTTAATATCATTGAAGACTTTATAATGATCTATTTGAATCATAGAGTGAATGTTATTTCTGTAATAAAATTACACTAAAAGAAGGTGATAATCCCAACCACATTTGAAATTATAGATAAATATCTCATCATTACTTATAGAGTTTGAATTGTCCTCTCAGAATGAATATATACCAATGGATTATAATTAGTCCTGAAACATAACTATATACCCATGTCCTACTAAATACTTCTACAAAACATTGGGATACACCATAGATCTTGACCAGATATAATTAATAGTGGTACACCATAAAATATTACCACTAAATTATTTTATAAAATGATAATTTGTTCAAGAGATAAATATTATATAATGGAAATTAAGTGTGACAACTTTATAACATGATTGACCACAACCCACACAGAATTATTCCCTTTAAATGTTTTGGGAATTTTTATGAAAAAAATACATAGTGACATTTTCCTATTTACATTATGGTATGGGTAATGGTCGTAACATTCCCTTAGAATTATATCTCTCAAACTTAACATTCTACCATAATACACACAAATTGTCATAATTTTTAATATCTATTTTCATTCCAGCAAATTACAAATACTCTTTTAAATAAATATATATATATCTTTTTATTTCTTGGATGAATATATAATAAAGAATTGTGAGCTTCATCCATCAGGTCCTTCAACAAATAAAGAGTTTAAGAGACCCATTCATAGTTTCTAATCATTATTATTCTATCCCATTTAATGTTTAACTTGAGAACATTTCACAACATATTTTTCAGCTCCACATATTCATTATTTTTCTCATTAGTATTTACCATGATATATGGTTGAATACTATTTTAAAAAAGGTAAGATTTCCCCCTTCCATCGATATTTCAAGATCTATATATATCATGTTAAAAAAAGGATTTTTTGATATTCAAATCATAGATATGATAACATTATCTTCTCAACTTAGTGCATATGTGGCTATGTTTGATTTCCTAGGGTGGTAATGTATGGAAATTAAGTAGTGTTAATCATCTCCAAATATCTTCTTTAAAAAATGTTCAAGTGTTTTTTGATTGAAAATATCTTACATTTTTTTGTTGAGTATATATGTCACACCTTACTCCATAGAAATAATTCCGCTATATATTTAATGAAAAAAATACACTAGATAACTCCAAATCCTGAGTTGGGTAATCAATCTCATGGACCGTAAATATTCATGAGGCCTAAGATGTAACCCTATCATTATATATGAGGATGGATCCCAATCCCTTATTTTATGCATATCTAGAGGTTATAAAACCTTATCCACTCTAGGGTATTGTAAGAATAGGTGCACTGACTAGCCATCTCTTCAGGTCCTTATAACACTCCTCACACACATCTATCCAAAGGAAAATGGATCCCTTCTGAGTTATCTTAATCAGTGGATTCTATTGTCATCAAATATTACAGATAATGAATCATTAATATACATCAAAATATTTAAAACTATGGATCTCAACCATAGTGGTTGGTTAGATCCAATATACAATAATGTCTATCTTTGAAGTTTCAATAGAGATACCCTCACTTGAGATTATATGACCTAAGAAGAAAACATTCCACATCAAAAATATACAAATGGAAAATTTTTTGTAAAGCTTCTCCTTATTTAATGTCTTTAGCGTAATTATCAAATGACACCATGCTATTACTTGATCATTTAATAAATAATAATATAAACTATAATGACTATTAAAAACTGATCATGCTAATATATAAATACTCTATTAATTAAATAGACGAAGATAATAGTGGTATTAGTAATAATAAATGGAAACACTATAAATTCATAGGGTCCACACCCTATATGGAAAGTTGTCTTAGGTATATCCTTTTTCTTGACCCTCAATTGATGATATCATGAGAAATGATCAATATTGGGAAATTATTGATCACCATGAAGTTGATCAAACAAATTATCAATATTGATCATATGATACTTGTTCTTGATATAGAACTTGTTATGTTCATGATAATAAATGTAGAGTCACTTTTATGAATCTCTTTTCATAATTAAAATAACTAGTGTACCCAACGGTAATTTACTTGGATGAATGAATCCTTATTCAATATTTTAGAAGAGTTTCTTCTTCAATTCTTGCTACTCCATCAGGTCCATTCTATTTGGAGTATTAGAAATATGTGTAGCATCAAGTATGAGTTATATTAAAAACTCAACATCATAATTCTGTAGAAGACAAGGAAATTCCTTCAGAATAAAATCAATAAACTCCCAAACAATAGTAATATATTTGATGTTGAGTTTCTACAATAACACTTCAGATAAGACCCATTTTGAATAAGAATCATAACCCATATGATGGATTTAATTTCAATCAAAAGTTAATTTGTATCATCACATGATAATAGAACATAGGTTTGTTTGGAATATCAAAAGTAAAATCCCCTAATTGGTAATTGATGTCGTATTTATATAGATAAATACAATACATCCACATAACTACATCAAATTTAACTAGATTATGAATTAAAATATCTGTAGGAAACAAATTCTAATGAAAATATACCAGATATGAATTATAGACCCAATATGTTATCATTTAACCACTATAGGGCTTTTATGGTTAAAAGAACATCTAATTTTTGAGGCGGTACTGTGATACCCTTAGAAAAGTCATTTATTTATAAAATAGTGAGTAGATCTATAATGAAATAGGTGATAATCTATTTTATGGTGGATGGTAAGTGTACCTTTCACCACATCATTATCAGAATTCTCATCAGAAATTGTGATCATACGAGATTTCTATTTATTGATGGGTGGAATAGGTTGTTGAAGTTAATATATAACGCCCAAAGCCCAGTTACCTAGAATCGGTGCATTATTACATAACATTGTCATGATCAAAAGAAAGATCAAATCTCGAATGACCGATTCGTTTAGTAGCCTTGGAATAACTAGATGCATTCATAAAGTTTACATTACATCATAAAATGAAAACTACAACAATATAGTCTCCATAGTCCACACTCTTATCCCCTCATACTAACCCTGCAGGTCATTCATAAATTACTTCTTCACATCTTGGGAAAAATAAAACATAGAAAAGGGGTGAGCTCAAATGCCCAGTAAGGATAACAATATAGCGGAAACTTTCATAAATAATAATAAACATTTAAGGCAATGTATAACTAAAACAAAATACTTTTAAACTTGTACTTAAACATAGTATGGAAAAAATAAAATGAAATAATTCCATTTACTTATTCTAATGGATATTCTACTAATCAAATAATCACATTCAATATCAATAACCACTTTCATAATGATGGAATGCATAATGCCATACCATCATAACCACATAGCCAAGGCCTCGTTCCAAGACTAAAAATACGATTTTTCCAAGGCCTTGTGCCAAGACACTAGTTTGTCTCATGAGACCTACCGATGCATCGAGGAGCTATAGCGGGCTCCACCCGTCACATATTAAGTCCAATGCATTCCTCATATGAACATGTTTAAATTTAACATAACATTCATATTAAAATTAGCATACGATATGTAAATAATTCATCCATAAACCATGAATGGTGTAAACATAACACATCCACAGTCAAAAATAACACAAAATCTTCAATACAATATAGAAGTTTTGTATCATAATAAATCAACTTCAAATAAGCATAGAATTCATCAAAGGATGTTGACATAGATGAAAACAAACTTCTATTTAGATAAATATCTCTTTTTATTTTGAAATCATTTGAGAGTCATATATTTATAAAATAAAACATTTTCCTTGAAAATACTCTTATAATCTTGTATGTTATGCTTCGATGATTTTATAATGGTGGAAAATAGCCGCACCTGCCGTATAAGTTAAAAAAAACATTCTTACCTTAATTCTGTCGAAAATGTTAAAAAGGACCTTGTTTGGAAAACGACAGAAAGATTACTTTATAAACCACTTATAAAAGTCAACAAGGGTATAAATGACATTAAAACATATTCTAGTAAATAATAAAAATGTTTTGAAATACATTTTTAAGAAACATGGATGTGGATGATAAAGAAATCCCAGTAGATTATTACGTATAAACAACCTCAAATAATGAAGAGATTGCGAAATAAACCCTTACATTGTACTTTTCCATGGTTGAGGGTAGGTTAACCTCTTGTATAATGGTGAAATAATTGTTATTAAATTATTCAATAATCATATATATTTATATTATATCATATAGGATCTTTTAACATTACTTTGTTAATAATATTTTAGAATTATCGTCGTTTCGGGTGTTAACATAATCGTTTTCATTTAAATGTTTTTATGTTAGTCGTGTTTTTCATGGATAGGTTGTATCTTATTCATCTCTAGAATGATATAAAGTCCTTAGATAATATTATTTATCATCAAATGAGAGTTATACATGAATGGATACGATGGGGAATGAATCTCATCGCGTTCTTGGAGACGTTAGTCCGTACGTACGCACGAACGACAATATCATTCTTTTGATATTAAAATAATATTTAATTGGATGGTATATCATATATACAGAATCATTATCATGTTATATTTATTATTTACATGAATTACACATCATTATTATAACCATCCAAATAATAATGTTTGAGTAACAATTACACCCCGACGTGGAGCTGGTAAGACGTACGTACGCACGTATGGTGACATGTCATTCAAAGGATGGATAGAATACTGAAATATGGTTGTAACATGTTTATAATCACATAAAATTATATATAATACTATGGAGTTGTTATTTTATATGGTAATAACAAAGATAGAAGAAGTCGAAGAAGAAAGAAACTTGAAAAGGGGTGGTGAAATCATTACCTCTTCTTCGAGTTCTTCCTTTTGATTTGATCAAAAGGGCTCCATAGGTTGTCCTTCTGATCAAAATAAGTCCTATAGGTTGTAGTGATGGAAGTTGGGAGAGTATTTGGGCAGAGTTTGGAGGATTCAAATGGCTATGAAGGTGTGAATTAATGAGAAGGGGGAGTGCCCTTTTATAAGAGGGGTGAGGGCACCTTTGGAAAAGCTAGAAATATTATTTTATAATAAATTCATATTCGGTTTCTAATGGCTAAAAAGTAGATTATTCAAAGTTTAATGTGGGTAGGGTTCTAAAAAAACTCATCAAATAGAATTTAAACAGGTTTGGGTCATTATATTAACCTTATCTTTTAGTTTTAACTCTTATTTAATTAGATTGACACTTACCATGTCACTTTGTATTTTTATTTCATATTGTTAATAAAATTACTATATACCTCCAAGAGACCCCCAAGTGTCCAATTAATTATACACCTATCATGATATAAGCCTCTTGGCCAAACCTTAGATTTTTTAGAATTTAATATCAATTAATAATATAATATCTGTTTTAAAAACTCTTTTATGTCAATTTTGACACTATTCAATAATTGATTTTTTTGAAAATCATAATAGAATGATTACTTAGAAAAAAGTTAATAAAGTCAATACTAACATGTCATATTAACCTATAAAATTACTTTAATTAATTAAAAGTCTCAAATTATACTTATTTGGGTATTTATAATACCAATTATTTTAATTTTTCACTATTTTGGTAATTACTGCATCCTCATTGTGTCATAAATAAATTAAATTATTTATTTTCTAAAAATTATTAATAAAATATAATTATGTAAGAAATATTTTTATATTTCTAATGAATATTTACAATCGAATTTACATTATTTATAACCCTATATTAAAAATGTTTTAGTAAATAAATATTGATTTTAACTCTTTTAACTCTTCTTTGAATTAAATAATAATAAATGTCCTAATCTAATCCATGTGGACCTAAATGATAATATTTTATTCCTAGGGTTGTTTTTGGTCAAGAAAAATTTGTCCAATAGAATTAGGACATGTGTTAAGGTAATATTAATATCATTTTCACCCTCAATTACCCTGTTTACTTTTAACCTTGGTAAATAAAAGTAAAAAGTTACTATTCACCAAAAATTATTTTCATCTCATTGAACCACATTTTACTCCTTGATATTAACTGCGTGTCTCCGATTTTAAAAATTCCACTCACAGAAGCGGTAAAATTATGTTTTAGGAAAAAATCTATTTTTGTAACTACCACTTAGTGGTTTCACTATTCATCAAAAAATGATGTTTTTCAGAAAAATACCAAAAATTCACCCTAGGCTAGTTTCGATATTACGAATCCAAAAATGAAGTCCATTTTGAAAAATAAACTTTATAAATTTCAAAAAGTGGGTATTACTATTCATAACGGCTAGTTTGATTGGTTGTGGTGTGTTGGAACTCGATGTTGCGTACAACACACACTATTGCATTATTCAAAGTGAAGCATACCGTAGAAGCTTGAGGAGTCACATTCTCTCCTCCTTCAAATAATTTCACCCTCGAAATTTCTCTAATACTACCGCATGAAAAGACTCGGGTGGTTCTTTATAATATGTTCCTCGGGTTCCCAAGTTGCCTATTCCATCTTATTGTTTCTCCATAAGGCTTTTACCAGACGATTCGTCCGGTTTCTCAGAACTTGTTATCTCGCATTAAGAATCATGACGGGCTCTTTGCAATAAGACTGATCGGGTTCCAGTTCTAATTCCTCATAGGTGAGTACATGCGTTGGGTCAGGCATGTATTTCCTCAATAATGATACGTGGAACAGATCGTGAACTTTAGAGAGACTTGGCGTCATTGCCAATCAGTAAGCTACAACCCCAATTCATTCTAGAATTTTGAAAGGTCCGATGTACCTGGGACTCAATTTATCTTTCCTACCAAAACATATGACTCCCTTCCATGGAGATACCTTCACGAAAACATGATCACCGACATGAAATTCCAAATCCATCCTTCAATTATCAGCATAGCTCTTCTGCCTACTTTGAGCTACTTTGATATGGTTTTGGATTACCTTCACCTTTTACATTGTTTCCTCCACCAGTTTTGGGCCTACAAGTTTTCTTTCACCAACGTCATCCCAAAAAGTTCGTGTGTGACATCTCTTTCTGTATAAAGCTTCATATGGTGCCATCTGAATACTCGAATATAAGCTATTATTATAGGAAAATTCTACCAGAGGTAAATATTGATCCCACATACCCTGAAAGTCACGTGAGCAGGATCTCAACATGACTTCTATGGTTTGAATAGTTCGTTCTGATTGTCCATCTGTTTGAGGGTGGTAGGCAGTGCTCAAATGAATTTCAGTATCCAAGTATTTCTGAAGACTTTTCCAAAATCGTGAAGTAAAACGGGGATCATGATCAGAAACAATCGATAGGGGTACTCCATGAAGTCTCACAGCTTCTTTAACATATAGTCTTTCTAGTCGTTCAAGTGGTAAATCTTCCCTTATAGCAAGAAAATGTGCCGACTTGGTATGATGATCAACAATGACCCATATTGCATCGTTCCTTCTAGGTGTCTTTTGTAGCCACATGACAAAGTCCATCGTAATATTGTCCCCTTTCCACTCTGGTATTGGAAGAGGATGCATGACTCCTCTAGGCGGTTTCCTTCCAGCTTTCACTTGTTGACAAACCATACATCTTGACACAAAATCAGTAATCTCCCTCTTCATGTTGTCCCACCAAAAATGTTCCTTCAAATCTCTATACATTTTGGTGCTCCCAGGGTGTATAGAGAAATTGGAACTGTGAGCATCATCCAATAATTCCCTTTTTAGATTAGGTATATCAGGAACACAAAGCCTCTTCCCAAATTTCAATATTCCTTCTTCATACACAAAGTCTCTCAATCTCCCATCATTCGAAGATTTAATCTTCTTTTAAAATTCTTCATCATTGGTCTGAGAACTCTTAATCCTTTCTAGTAAAGATGGTTTGGCAACCATTTGAAAAATCATTGATGTTTCACCTTCCCTAGTTATTCCCATGTCTATCTTTACTAGATCCATGAAAATTGGATCCCTTTAAATTCTCATATTGTTCAAAACTCCATGATCTTTTCTGCTCAAAGCATCTGCCACCTTGTTTTCATTCCCCGGGTGGTAGTGTATCGTACAATCATAATGTCACGACCCGTCCTCGGGGCCCGTGCCATGACTACCCCTAGCCCGCCTTCCATAGGCGAGGGGGTGGAGACTAGCACCAAGGCGTAAATCCTGGAAAAAGGGAAGGCATTGCCTTTGTAAAGTAAATAAGCACCTCAGAGTAAGCAAGCAGAAAAAGTAAACAGTAAGTAAAAATAGAGTACAACTGCAAGTGCGGAAAGTAAGTGGGACAGAATACAAACCCAAACTGAAAGTAATGTACAACTCGAAAGGGAATACAACAAATGAAAATTAAAAGCCGCTACTCCGAGATATCCACTGGAAATCCCACCTGAAGGGTGGGTACAGATAGCTCCACTGCTCCTCGGGTCCCGCCATCCGCTCCGAGTACGTCCCGCCCAGTGGTCCTCCTTCAGGTACCGTCCAGCTCTGCAAGCCTCAACCACGATCAACACTGTCTGTCGTCTGCAACCAACACAATGTAGTGCGAGCATAGCCCGTGCAAGGGTGAGTATAAGCTACTTATTAGGGACCCCGAGACCCCCAAAGGTCTCCCAAAATCCACAAAGGATAAACCCCAAAGGAAAGATACAATGACGAAGTAACTACCGACACTGCTTAGGTATATGCCCATACATATACCTAAGTCAACAATTCCAATACGCTCCAACATCCGAGCCCAAGTACAACTCAGTACACACAGGAAAGTATACATATTCCACACAGGAAAGCAAAACGTAATCCACACAGGATAGCACAACACAATCCACACAGGAAAGCAAACAAGATTCAGCTCACACAGGTATACATCATCGAAAAGGTGAAAGAGATGATCAGACATAGATACTGAATCATCTAAGCTGGGACCCACATAGGATACAAGACCAGTTGTCTTCATTGTTTCATCTATGCTGGGACCCACATAGGATACAAGACCAGCACTGAATCATCAAAGCTGGGACCCACATAGGATACAAGACCAGCACAGCTAGGACCCACATAGGATACAAGACCAACTGTCTTCATTGATTCATCTATACTGGGACCCACATAAGATACAAGACCAGTATTGAATCCTCTAAGCAGGACCCACATAGGATAGAAGACCAGCACTGCTAGGACCCACATAGGATACAAGAACAGCTGTCTTCATTGATTCATCTATACTGGGACCCACATAGGATACAAGACCAGTACTTCAATCATCTAATCTGGGACCCACATAGGATACAAGACCAGCACAACTAGGACCCACATAGGATACAAGACCAGCTGTCTTCATTGATTCATCTATACTGGGACCCACATAGGATACAAGACCAGTACTTGAATCATCTAAGCTGGGACCCACATAGGATACAAGACCAGCACAGCTAGGACCCACATAGGATACAAGACCAGCACAGCTAGGACCCACATAGGATAAAAGACTAGCTGTCTTCATTGATTCATCTATACTGGGACCCACGTAGGATACAAGACCAGTACTGAATCATCTAAGCTGTCAGATCCACAAAGGATTGATAGGTACTAATCACCGCAAAGGCCCACACAGGATCAGACCCACACAGGATCTGTAGCATTGATCCCCGTAGGATCGCTGAGTGATGTAGTCTTCGTCGTTGAATCCACTGAGGCTCTTTGCACAGTCGTCGTCGAAGTCGCAGTCGCAGCCACCACTAGGGTTGCCGCACACAGCTAACTCATTCGGGAGGGTCCGCTCCACGAGCTGAGAGGCTGATACATCAACTGTCACATAGTGCGAAGTTGATGTATCCAAAATTTCCGTATCGTCAACAGGAACTCAATGCAACAGATGGTGCGTCAATCGGACGCCCGGTCTTAGAGTTATTGGTTTTTTTGTTCAGGGGCCCGGTTGGTTTTTACGGAAAAACCAACCCGACTGTACTCCACATGCTTCCAAAACTCAGGCGGAGTATTCCAAAAGATCCGTCTCACTAAGAGAAACTCAACCAATTCGACGGCACGTCAATCGGACATCCGTAGTTCAAGATATGAGTGTTTCCGCTCCGAGCGCCCAGTTGGTTTCGTGTACGAACCAACCTGGAAGAACTGAAAGTATTCCAAAACCTTGAGTGCGACATACTGAAACGCCTGGCTCGATCCAAGGATTGCTTCACCACGGACGGCGCGTCGATCGGAGGACCGTAGCCCAGGTTATCAGCATTTGAACCCAAACGGTCCGAAAACGGGGGTTTCGGGCCCGGACCGACCCGGCCCGAGACCCCCCCGGTCGGCCCGAACCGGGTCGACCCAACCCGGTCTGGGTCGGCCCAACTGGGTGCAGCCCGGCCGGGCGGCCCGGCCGGGAGGCCCGGTTCGGCGACTCGCGCCCGGGGCGCGCGGTCGGTGCTCGGCCAAAACAGTCGAGCCATTTGTCGGCTCGCACGGGGGGGTGCTGCCCCTCTCGTTTCATGAAACCGCGACCCCTTAATTGGGGCCACTTTGATCTGGCCGGGGGAATTTATTTCCCCCAGCTCCTCCCTTTCCGGCCGGCCCAACCTAGACGGCCGGTTCCTGCTCAACGGAACAGGCGGTGGTCGATCCCCTTCCAGCTCCGACACCGGCGGCCCGACTCAGCCGCCGGTCACCTTGCTCCGCTGCGGCCCGGAACCGGCCGCGGCCCTTGTCGTCCAGTGCGGTGCGACGGCACCGCGCCCCTCCTCCGCAGCCCCGCTCCGGCCGCAGCATCTTCGGTTTAATTTGACGTGGCGCGACGGCGTCCTGTCCTTGAACTTATTTCCACGGCGCTGCGCGATGACGCCGCGCATATCCTTCCGCATGAATCCGTGTAGTGCGATGACACCACGCTTTTACGTACCAACCACAAAGGAACGAACACGAAAACAAGGAGGAGGGTCAGCCGTGTTTGTGCGGTCCAACCCCCTCGCGTTATTCGATAACAATCGGTTTTAAACCACGAAGATCATCAAGTTGGTAATCACGAACAAATAAATAAATAAAACCCCTACCTCAGTTCAGGAATGGTGCACAACAATCGAGCCGCGGATGACGAGCGTCGCAGAGGTCGGGCATTGCGGAAAAAGAACGTCGATTCCGTTGTCATCGAGGTGCGTTCGAAGAGGTAACGTCGTTGGAAGAAGACGTCGCGTTCTTCGGCGGAGATGTTCCTCGTTGAAGAACGGTGTTCTTCGTCGGAGTCTGAGATGTTCTTCACGTTCTTCATCGAGGTTGAAGAAGAAGAAGACCTCACGCTTCCCAATCCTCTCAAGGTGGAAAAAACCCTAAAAATTATAAAATAAGACCAATTCTTATTTTATTAACACAACCTAACCATTTGAATTTCAAGAGTTTGAAATTAAGTAACTCACCTTATTAATTATAACAAGATGTCAAAAAATTAATGAAAGTGAGTTAATGGGGAGTTAGGAAGGTGAGGGGTTAAGAGGAGTTAAGGGATTCGAAAAGGTGGGGGGGGGGGGTTTGTGGGCCCCACCCTTTCAATTATCTACACATGGGAAGTTGGGTGAATGTGGGCCACACCACCAACTTCCCATGGGAGAAAATAAACCACCTTGATATGAAATAAAATTGATTCAACGATTTTATTTACTTTTTTTAATTAAACCCCATTAATTAGCTTCTTCACCCGCACAAACGCAACTACGGTAAAGGTTCCCTTAAGCGATTACCGGCGTTTCGAGTTCATCGGTGCCCTCGGAATTCGATTCCGAGCACCGGTTCAAAAGTTAGAAATTCCCGCTCGTTCGTTCACTGAACGTACCCGAGCCAAACTTCGGAAATTGATTCCGGAACTCCGGGCCTCGGAATCAAGCGCCGTCAGAAACTGTGTTCTTGTAAAATTCCAAAGAAAATTAAGAAAAAATTTCCCTTGAAATTTTCGGGTCTTTACATTACTCCCACCAAAGGGCTTTACGTCCCCGTAAAGCTTCAACACAAACTAGGGATACAAAGGTGGTAGAGCTAGGCGGTAAGCCACCTCGCCAATCCTGCTGAGGACCTGGAAGGGTCCGATGAAGCATGGAGACAACTTTCCACCTTGGCCAAATCTATGTAATCCACATCGTGGTGAGACCCACATGAAGACGTGGTCGCCATCCTCAAACTCTAGTGGCCTCCTCCTCGTGTCAGCGAAAGGTATCTGTCGGCTCTGAGCTCTCTTCATCCGCGCCTGGATGACCTAGACCTTCTCTATCGTGGCCTGGACCACCTCTGGTCCCACAAGAGCTGCTATGATTTCTTCTTTGCCAATAAGAGAAATCCGGTCTCATCCCTAGGATGAACCACGTTCTTTGCCTAATACCGTCAATCCCGACATGGATGATACTAATCTATACCAAGGATGACGTCGTAAGGCCTCGACGCTCCTACCAAGAGATCCAAACATTACTCTTGCCTCCAAAGGTTGAGCCACACTGTCGGCATCAGTGTGTGGTAACTAGGTCTCCTCCAGTAGATGTCTCACAAGTGAGGGTCAAGTCAACATTCAAAACTGGAACCTCATAGTAACAACACAAAAGAGGACAGGAATGAAAACATCACAAAGGTATGCGTCTTTTATTACTGCACCTCATAATACAAAGACACTACCCAATAGAAAAAAGGAACTAGAAGTACACAGTACGTATCCACTTGTTCCACTCCTGTCCATTTTCTCCCAGAGCTCCATGATCGAAGGCCTCAGATGCATGAAGCTGAGCTCTCCCATGTCCACCAACTTCCTGCGGTCAGGGCGGACCTCCTGGTGGTGGTGGTGGCAGCACCTCGAAGCGCCGTCCACCACCTGCTGCTCGGTCAGCTCCTCTGCCTCGTCCGCCTGCACCCTGCAGACCACCGTGGCCGAACCTCTGTCTGGGAGGTCCCTCTACCACCAGATGCTCATCTGTAAGACGAGTCAGGCAGTCTCGAGCCATGTGACCTTGCCCGCCGCATGTGTAGCAATGCATGCCCCTCGTGTAGCTGGCTCTCTTTCATGTGCCCCGCACAACCGAATCTTCATCCAGTGAATTCCCATCTGATGGTATGGCCCATTTAGACCTCTACATTACATGTCTACTGCCAACTGCAGAAGGCCCTGCTACGGGCCGTCCTGCGGAGGGCCCTGTCACGGGAGCCTGCTTGGCCAGAAAACTCTCCACTAGAAGGGCTCTCTCCAACACCTCTGCCTGCGTTGGAATATTGAGGGACATCATCGAAGCCCTGATCTCATGCCTCAGTCCCTGCTCGAAGGAGTGGGCCCAGAAGAACGGGTCCCGTACCATATCTGTGGAGTAGCGTGAGAGATCAGTAAATCTCGCTGAGTATTGGACCACTGTCAAGCAGCCCTGCCGTAGCTGAAGAATCTCATGAATGCGCACCGCACGGAGGGTGGCTGGGATGAACTCGGAGCGGAAGATTCTCTCAATGTCCTTCCAGATAAGAGATGTCTCGTCGTGCACCTGGAGCATCATGTTCCACCATCGGCACGCTGCTGCGTGCAGTAGGCTCGCTGCGAGGATCACCATGACGTCTGCTGGTGTCCTCATTAGCCTGAAAACTCATACGACTGCCTCCAACCAGTCCTTGGTTGCCTGGGGGTCCATCTCCCCATGGAACCTGGGTGGTCGCTGGCACTGGAACTCGTGCAGCGTGCTAAGGTGACGTGCATCGTCAGCGGCTGGGGCTAGTAGCATCGGTGGCTCGGCGGGTAAAGGTACTGTCGGTGCCTCTGGTGACAAGGAGCCCTGTACTGAGGCCTCATCGCTCGGTGGGCTGTCGTCACGCTCGAATCTCGGAACCCTAGCTAACTGCCATCGTGGGGCCATCCTGAAAAGGAAACAGGTGCACCACGGTCAAAAAGTATACCTGTTGAGCTGACTCAAGTAATCACAAAGAAAACATGAAACACACACGCAATTAATGTTTTCGTGCATTAAGTCAGAAATCAGAAGTCAGGGTCCTGGTGTACGGATACGTCGGCCGCCGCACCAACACTGGACTCCCTAGACTGATAACCACACCCAATACGCTAAACACTATTGCTTCTCATAGAAGAAAGATCAGAGTCTTCGGTAGAACCGAACTCCTTTGATACCAATTTGTCACGACCCATCCTCGGGGCCCGTGTCGTGACTACCCCAATCCCGCCTTCCATAGGCCAGGGGCTGGCGACTAGCACCAAGGCGTAAATCTCGGAAAAAGGGAAGGCATTTCCTTTGTAAAGTAAACAGGCACATTAGAGTAAGAAAGCAGAAAAAGTAAACACTAAGTAAAAACAGAGTACAACTGCAAGTGCAGAAAGTAAGTGGGCCAGAATACAAAGCCAAACTGAAAGTAAAGTATAACTCAAATGGAAATACAGAAACTAAAAAGTAAAAGCCGCTATGCCGAGCTATCCACTGGAAATCCCACCTGAAGGGTGGGTACAGATAGCTCCACTGCTCCTCGGGTCCCGACGTCTGCTCTGAGTACGTCCCGCCCAGTGGTCCTCCTCCAGGTACCGTCCTTCTCTGCAAGCCTCAACCACGATCAATGTTGTCCGTCGTCTGCAACCAACACAACGTAGTGCAGGCATAGCCCGTGCAGGGGTGAGAATAAGCTACTCAGTAGGGACCCCAAGACCCCCGAAGGCCTCCCAAAATCCACAAAGGATAAACCACAAAGGAAAGATACAATCATGAAGTTACAACCGACACTTCTTAGGTATATTCCCATACATATACCTAAGTCAACAATTTCAATACGCTGCAACCTCCGAGCCCAAGTACAACTCAGTCCACATAGGAATGTATACATATTCTACACAGGAAATCAAAATGTAATCCACACAGGATAGCACAACACAATCCACACAGGAAAGCAAACAGGATTCAGCTCATACAGGTATACATCATCGAAAAGGTGAAAGAGAAGATCAGACATAGATACTGAATCATCTAAGTTGGGACCCACATAGGATACAAGACCAGTTGTCTTCATTGTTTCATCTATGTTGGGACCCACATCGGATACAAGACCAGCACTGAATCATCAAAGCTGGGACCCACATAGGATACAAGACCAGTTGTCTTCATTGATTCATGTATACTGGGACCCACATAGGATACAAGACCAGTATTGAATCATCTAAGATGGGACCCACATAGGATACAAGACCAGTTGTCTTCATTGATTCATCTATAATGGGACCCACATAGGATACAAGACTAGTACTTGAATCATCTAAGCTGGGACCCACATAGGATACAAGAATAGCACAGCTAGGACCCACATAGGATACAAGACCAGCTGTCTTCATTGATTCATCTATACTGGAACCCACATAGGATACAAGACCAGTACTTGAATCATCTAAGCTGAGACCCACATAGGATACAAGACCAGCACAGCTAGGACCCACATAGGATACAAGACCAGCACAACTAGGACCCAAATAGGATAAAAGACTAGCTGTCTTCATTGATTCATCTATACTGGGACCCACATAGGATACAAGACTAGTACTGAATCATCTAAGCTGTCAGATCCAAAAAGGATCGATACGCACTAATCCCCATAAAGGCCCACACAGGATCAGACCCACACATGATATGTAGCACTAATCCCCGTAGGATCGCTGAGTGCTGTAGTCGTCCCCGTCAAATCCACTAAGGATCTCTACACAATCATCGTCGAAGTCGCAGTCGCAGCCAGCACTAGGGTTCCCACACACAGAAAGCTCGTTCGGGAGGGTCCGCTCCACGAGCCGAGAGGATGATACATAAACTGTCACATAGTCTGAAGTTGATGTATCCAAAAGATCCGTATAGTCAAGAGGAACTCAACGCAACAGACGGCGCGTCAATCGGACACCCGGTCTGAGAGTTATTGGCTTTTTCGTTCAGGGGCCCGGTTTGTTTTTATGCAAAACCAACCCGACCGTACTCCACCTGTGTCCAAACCTTGGGCGGAGTATGCCAAAATATCCGTCTCACTAAGATAAACTCAACCAAGTCGACGAAACATCAATTGGACGTTCGGAGTTCAGGATATGAGCGTTTCTGCTCCGAGGGCCCGGTTTGTTTCGTGTACGAACCAACCCGGCCGAACTCAAAGTATTCCGAAACCTTGAGTGTGATATACCTAAACAACCGTCTCGATCCAAGGATTGCGTCACCACTGACAGCACGTCGATCGGAGGTCCGTAGCCCGAGTTATGGGAAATTGAACCCAAATGGTCCTAAAACGGGGGTTTCGGGCCCGGACCGACCAGGCCCGAGCCCCCCCAGCCGGCCCGGCCTGGCGTGGCCCGGCCCGGCGGCCCGGTTGGGCGACCCGCGCGCTGGGCGCGCGGTCGGTGCTTGGCCAAAACGGCCAAGCCGTTTGTCGGCTGGCACGGGGGGGCGCTGCCCATCCCGTTTCATGGAACTGTGGCCCCTTAATTAGGGCCGCTTTGATCCAACCGGGGGAATTTATTTCCCCTAGATCCTCCCTTTCCGTCCGGCCCGATCTGGCCAGCTGGTTCCTGCTCAATGGGACAGGCGGTGGCCGGTCCTCTTCCAGCTCCGACACCGGCGGCCCTACTCGGCCGCTGGTCACCTTGCTCCGCCGCATCCCTTGTCGTTCGGTGCGGTGTCATCGCACAACACCCTCCACCGCGGCCCCGCTCCGGCCGCGACGTCTTTAGTATATATCGACGCGGCGCGACGGCGTCGCGTCCTTCAACTTATTTCCACAGCGCGGTGCGACGTCGCCGCACATATCCTTCCGCATGAATCCGTGTGGTGCGACGACACCACGATTTTCCATACTAACCACAAAGGAACCAACACGAACAAAAGGAGGGTCGGCCATGTTTGTTTGGTCCGACCCCCTCACGTTATTAGATATCAATTGGTTCTAAACCACGAAGATCATCAAGTTGGTATTCACAAACAAATAAATAAATAAAACCCCTACCTCGGTTCAAGAACTGTGCATGACAATCGAACCGCGGATGACGAGCGTCACGGAGGTCGGGCGTCGCGGAAAAAGAACGTCGATTCTGTTGTCATCATGGTGCATTCTAATAGGTATCTTCGTTGGAAGAAGACGTCGCGTTCTTCGGCGGAGATTTTCCTCGTTGAAGAACGGTGTTCTTCATCGGAGTCCGAGATGTTCTTCACATTCTTCATCGAGGTTGAAGAAGAAGAAGACCTCACGCTTCCCAATCCTCTCAAGGTGGAAAAAACCCTAACAATAATAAAATAAGACCAAGTCTTATTTTATTAACAGAACCTAACCATTTGTATTTCAAGAGTTTGAAATTAAGTAACTCACCTTATTAATTATAACAAGTTGTCTAAAAATTAATGTATGTGAGATAATGGGGAGGTAGGAAGGTGAGGGGTTAACAGGAGTTAAGGGATTTGAAAAGGTAGGGGGGTTTGTGTAGACCCCACCCTTTCAATTATCCACACATGGGAAGTTGGGTGAATGTGGGTCCCACCACCAACTTCCCATGGGAGAAAATAAACCACCTTGATATGAAATAAAATTGATTCAACAATTTTATTTACTTTTTTTTAATTAAACCCCATTAATTACCTTCTTCACGCGCAAAAACACAACTACGGTAAAGGTTCCCTTTAGAGATTACCGGCGTTGCGAGTTCATTGGTGCCCTCGAAATTCGATTCCAAGCACTGGTTCAAAAGTTAGAAATTCCCGCTCGTTCGTTCACTGAACGTACCCGAGCCAAACTTCCGAAATTGATTCCGGGCACTCCGGGCCTCGGAATCAAGCACTGTCAGAAACTGCGTTCTTGTAAAATTCCAAAGAAAATTAATAAAATATTTTCCTTGAAATTTCCGGGTCTTTAAACATAATCCTTGAGTAATTCACGCCATCTCCTTTGCCTCCTGTTGAGTACTTTTTGTTAGAAAATATACTTCATACTCTTGTGATCAGAATAAATCTCACATTTTTTACCATAGAGGTAGTGCCTTTATATCTTCAAAGAAAAGATCACAGCTTCTAACTTGAGATCATGAGTAGGATGGTTTTTTTCATGAATTTTCAACTGTCGTGATGCATAGTCAATGACCCTATCATTCTGCATAAGGACACAACCAGGTCCTTTCTTTGATTCATCACTATAGATAATGAACCCATCATTCCCTGATGGTAGTGTCAATATAGGAGAATTGACTAATATTCTATTCATTTCTTCTAAATATTCTTCACACTATTTTTTCCACACAAATTTAACCCCTTTTCATGTGAGCTTCGTTAATGGGTTAGCAAATCCGGCAAAATTTTGGACGAAACATTGATAATAACCTACCAAACAAATAAAATGGTGTACCTAGTTATACTCGTAGGTGCTGGCTATTCTTGGATTTCAATGGTCTTAGAAGGATCAACATAGATTCCATCTTTAGAGACAACATGACCAGGAAATGAAATCTCATGAAGCTAGAATTCACACTTGCTAAACTTCCCATATAATTCATGTCTTCTCAGAGTCTTCAGGATAATGCGCAAGTGATTTTCATGATCTTCGTAGCATGTGGAGTATACCACGATATCATCAATAAATACCACCACAAATTTATTGAGATATTCCTTAAAAACTCTATTCATAATATCCATGAATACAGAGGGTGAATTAGTCAATCCAAAAGGCATTATTGTAAACTCATAATGCCCATACTTGGTTCGAAATGCTGTCTTTGGAATGTCTTCCTTTTTCACACACAACTGATGGAATCCAGATCGAAGGTCAATATTTGAAAAGTATTGAACTTCATGTAGTTGGTCAAATAAATCATCAATGCGAGGTAGGGGATACTTGTTCTTTATTGTTATAGCATTGATCTTGTTGTAGTCGATATACAACCTCATAGATCCATCTTTCTTTTTAACAAAAAGAACAGGGGCTCCCCATGGAGAAACACTAGGGCGAATAAATCCCTTATTACTCAATTCCTCTAGTTTTTTCATTAATTCAACTAATTCTATAGTGGCCATTCTATAAGGGGTCTTCAATATAGGCCTTGATCCAGGAATTAAATCAATGGAAAACTCAACTTCTCGTTCTGGAGGATGTCCAGGTAAATCTTCCAGAAACACATCTACATATTCTTTCACAATATGTATATTTTCTATTTGAACATTCCATTCCTCACCCACTGTAATTTTATCCTATTCCTCCCCAATAATTATATTTAGTTGAGCTACTGGGGGTGGATCTAGATAAGAATTAGGGGGTGACGATTCTGCTCTAAAGATAAGGTGTTCCTTATCATCATCATCAAAAATCATAACCTCCTTCTTCTTACAATAAATCTTCCCATCATGGTCCGAAATCCAATCCATACTGAGGATTATATCAAACTCAATCATAGGTATGAAGATGAGATTATAAGATAAAGAACATTTATGTGACTTAATGGGGACTGATTCACAAAACTTTGTTGTAATGATACTTCCCTTAAGAGTTTTAATTGACAACTCCCTTGTTAAATCAAATTGGAAATATCTAATTTTCTTAAAAAACAGGGAAGATATGAAACAATGCGATGATCCAGAATCAAATAATGCATTTTCTAAACTTGAGGAAACCATTAAATTACCTGCCACCACGTCTTTCGGAGCTTCTACCTCAACAGTAGTGATAGCATAATCTTGGCCTTGATCCCATGGCCTTTTCTAAGGTAAGTCCCCCAGACACTTAGGACCTTCGTTTTCATAATGTCCCATACCTCTTCAATTGTAGAATTAGAAATCAGTAGCTTCCTTCTTCCCCTTGCAATCACGAGCTTGGTGGCCTTTTTCACAACACTTGTAACAGAATCATGTTCCTTTTAAGCAAGTACTGGGGTGTTTCTTCCCACATTTTCCACAGGATAGATATTCATCCTTTCCCAATTTATCCTTATTTCAATTCCCATATTGATCAGCAGATCTCTTCTTCTCTTGCATTTCTTTAAAGTCATAAGACTTACAGAATTCCTTTTATGTCTTGATAGCACATGAGACAATGTCTTCTTACGACGAGAAGGATTGTGAGACTAATGCTCGACGGAGAAATGGTTTTAACCCATCAATGAAATGATCAATATTACTTATTTGGTTATGTATATAATCTCCAACATACCTTGCTAGCCTTGTAATGTTATCCTCATACATTGTGACATTCTCATCCTCCTTTTGTCTGAGACTCAGAAATTGCCTTTCCATATCTGCTCGATGGTCGCAAGAAAAGTATTTTTCTAAAAACAGATCTTTGAACTCCCTCCACTCCATATTTGATAATTCATCATCTTCCTTCGTGTTTTGAATCAATGATCACCATTGATCAGCATCTCCAGTGAGGTGGTAAACTGCCATGATAATGTTTTCCCTTTCACTACTTCTCAAAGCATAAAATATTTTCTCTAGGGAACTTATCAATTTCTCAGCTACTAATGGATTTGTACTCCCATTGAATGTTGGTGGTTGTTTCCACATGAAGCCATCTAACATTGATCCTCCACGCTGTGGATCAGGGTGCTCCATACGGGTAAGGTTATTATTCATAACCTGAGTGATTTGTCCCAGTATGGTGATTAGTTGATCAGAACCAGTTGCATCACCAGCTCCACTATAATTATCTTGAGCAAGAGGGAAATCCCTACATGGAGTGTGTGCATTGATACAGTTTCCATTTCTTCCACTAGGCACCATTTCTAAACAATGGCATAAACTAGATCATTTTATGAATCAAAATACATAATTTCATACTTATAAAACACTTAACATAAATTGAACTATTTATGGATATAAACCATAATCATAAAAATGTTTTATTTGAGGAAGTATATACTCATAAATCCTTCATAATGATTTTTAATGAAAATGAGAGTTATCCTAAGCATATCCCCCCTGGAGTGTCGTAACCAAGAGTGCAGCAAGGCCAGTTGTTGTGCAACAGTTCCTGTTCGAGTCTCTCTCAAAGAGGTGTTTTCAGGTTTTACCCCTAGGTAAATCTGTGCCAGAGCCGCCTCTACCTGCTCGTATCCAGACTGGGATGTATTGCTCAAAAAACTCAAAAAATCTCTACAATACCAAAATTCTATGAAGTTATTCTATATTAATCCTCAAAGTCCATCTTAGGTCTATGTACTCTAATCAGAGTTTATCTAAATCTAGCTTCCATGTTTTGTACTAAAGTTCCTCTGATACCAACTATAACGCCTTGAACCCAGTTACCCAGAATCGGTGCATTATTACAGAACATTGGAATGATCACAAGAAAGATCAAATCTCAAAAGACTGATTTGTTTAGTATCCTTGGAATAACTAGATACATTCATAAAGTTTACATTACATCATAAAATGAAAACTACAACAATATAGTCTCCATAGTCCACACTCTTATACTCTTATACTATCCCTGCAGGTCATTCATAAATTATTTCTTCACATCCTGGGAAAAATAAAACATAGAAAAGGGGTGAGCTCAAATTCCCAGTAAGGATAAAAATATAGCCGAAACTTTCATCAATAAGAATAAACATTTAAGGAAATGTATAACTAAAAAAACCCCTTCTAAACTTGAACATAAACATATTATGGTAAAAATAAAATGAAATAATGTCATTTACTTATTCATATGGATATTCTACTAATCAAATAATCACAACCAATATCAATAACCACTTTAATAATGAAGGAATGCATAATTCCAGACTATCATAACCACATTGCCAAGGCCTCATGCCAAGACTAAAAATAAGATTTTTCCAAGGACTTGTGCCAATACACTAGTGTGTCTCATGAGACCTACTAATGCATCGAGGAGCTATAGCAGGCTCCACCCGTCATATATTAAGCCCAATACCTTCCTCATATGAACAGGTTTAAACATAACATAACCATTCGTATTAAAACTAGCTTACGAAATGTATATACTTCATCCATAAACCATGAATGGTATAAAAATAACAAATCCTTAGTCAAAAATATCACAAAAACGTCAATACAGTATAGAAGTTTGGTATCATAATAAATCAACTTCAAATAAGTGTAAAATCTATCAAAGGATGTTGACATAGATGAAATCAAATTTTTTTTTAGAGAAATATATCTTTTTATTTTGAAATCATTTAAGAGTCATATATTTATAAAATAAAACATTTTATTTTAAAAAATTCTTATATGTTTGTAAGGGAAGCTTTGACAATTTTATAACGGTGGAAAATAGCCGCACCTACCGTATAAGTTAAAAAAACATATTTACCTTGATTCTGTCGAAGAAGATAAAATGGACCTTATTTGGAAAACGAAGGAAATATTCCTTTATAAACTAGTTATAAATGTAAACAAGGGTATAAATGACTTTAACCCATATTCTAGTAAATAGTAAAAATGTTTTGAAATGCATTTTTAAGAAACATGGATGTGGATGATAAAGAAATCCCAGTAGATTATTCTCTATGAACAACCTCGGATAATGAAGAGATTGCGAAATAAACCCTTACCTTCTACTTTTACTTGGATGAGGGTAGGTTAACCTCCTGTATAATGGTGAAGAAATTTTTATTAAATTATAAAATAATAATATATATTAATATGATATCATATATGATCTTTTAATATTACTTTGTTAATCATTTTTTAGAATTATCGTCGTTTCGGGTGTTGACATACTCGTTTTCTTTTATATGTTTTGTTACATAATCCGTGTTTGTCAGGGATAGGTTGTATCTTATTCATATACATAATTATATCAAGTAATTAGATACTATTATTAATCATCAAATCAGAATTATAATTGAATGGATACGATGGGGAATGAATCTCATCGTGTTCGTGGAGACGGTAGTCCGTACGTACGCACGAGTGACAAGATCATTCTTTTGATATTAAAATAATGTTTAATTGGATGGTATATCATATATATAGAATAATTATCATGTTGTATTTATTATTTACATTAATTACACATCATTATTATAACCATCAAAATAATAATGTTTTGAATAAAAATCACACCACGACGTGGAGACGGTAAGCTGTACGTACGCACGTATGGTGACATGTCATTCAATGGATGGATAGAAAACTCAAATATGGTTGTAACATGTTTATAATAACATGAATTTATATATAATATACTGGTGTTATTATTTTAGAATGGTAATAACAAAGATAGAAGAAGTGCAAGAAGAAAGGAACTTGAAAAGGGCTGGTGAAATCATTACCTCTTCTTCGGGTTCTTCCTTTTGATTTGATCAAAAGGGCTCCATAGGATGGCTTTCTGATCCAACTAAGGCGTCTAGGATGTATTTAGGGAAGTTGAGAGAGTATTTTTCCAGAGTTTGGCCGAGCCAAATGGCTTTGAAGGTGTGAATTAATGAGAATGTGGAGTGCCCTTTTATAAGAGGGGTGAGGGGCACCATTGGAAAAGCTAGAAATATTATTTTATAATAAATTCTTATTCGGTTTCTAATGGCTCCAAAGTGGATTATTTAAAGATTAAGGTGGGGATGGGTCGGAAACCACTCAACTAATAGAATTTAGACAGGTTTTGGTCATTATATTATCCTTATCTTTTAGTTTTAACTTTTAGTTAATTAGTTTGACACTTACCATGTCACATTGTATTTTTATATTATATAGTTAATAAACTGACTATATACCTCCAAGAGTCCCCCAAGTGGTCCATAAATAATACACATATCATGATATAAGTCTCTTGTTGGAACCTTAGATTTTTAGGAATTTAATATCAATTAATAATATAATATTTGTTTTAAAAACTCTTTTATGTAAATTTTGAAACTATTCCATAATTTATTTTTGTGAAAATCATAAAAGAATGTCTAATTAGAAAAAAGTTAATTAAGTCAATAATAACATGTCATATTAACCTATAAAATTATTTTAATTCATAAACAGTCTCAAATTATAGTTATTTGGGTATTTATAATATCAATTATTTTTATTTGTCACTATTATGGTAATTACTACATCATCATTGTGTCATAAATAAATTAAATTATTTATTGTCTAAAAACTATAAATAAAATATCAATATGTATTAAATCTTTTTATCTTTCTAATTAATATTTAAAATCTAATTTACCTTATGTATAACCCTATATAAAAAATGTTTTAGTAAATAAACATTGATTTTAACTCTTTTAACTCTTCTTAGAATTAAATAATAATAAATGTCCTAATCTATTCCATGTGGACCTAAATGATAATATTTTATTCCAATGGTTGTTTTTGGTCAATCAACACTTTTCCAATAGAATTAGTACATGTGTTAAGGAAATATTAATATCATTTTTACCCTTAATTACCATATTTACTTTTAACCGTGGTAAATAAAAGTAAAAAGTTACTATTCACCAAAAATTATTTTCATCTCATTGAACAACATTTGACTTCTTGATATTAACCGTGTGTCTCATATTTTCTAAGTTCCACTCATAGAAGCGGTAAAATTAGGTTTTATGAAAAATTCTGTTTTTTAACTACCACTTAGTTGTTTCACTATTCATCAAAAAATGATGTTTTTCAGAAAAATACCAAAAGTTCACCCTAGGCTAATTTCGATATTCCGAATCCAAAAATGAAGTCCATTTTCAAAAATAAAATTTATATATTTAATAAAGTGGGTATTAGAATTCATAAATGCTAGTTTGATTGGTTGTGGTGTGATAGAACTCGATGTTGTGTACAACACACGCTATTGCATTATTCAAAGAGAAGCATACCGTAGAAGCTTGGGGTGTTACACAATCACCATAATCAACATTCAAATGTTGGAACATGTATACATAATTTACATACTCCTTAAATTTAAAACACTACAGTGTGGGTGGTAAATTCTGTAGAGATTCCTCTCTATTCATATCATTATCTAACATCTTTCAATCACATCAACATTAAATTTCCCAATGAAATACCATAACATACATAAATAATTTATGAGTTCCCATATGATAATTTCCACCATATTTCCTTCCACACTTCGAGTTTAAAGAATGTCCCATCTTATACCCTCTATGGTGTTTAGAATTTAATTTAAATTTCATTTTTCTTTTATTAAAAAAAACATATTTTTGGGTAACCCCAATCTCCATGTCTCCCTTGATAGTACATAAAATGATTTCATAATTATCAATATAGAATCCAAGTCAAGACTTGATCCACAAAAAACAAAAACCCACCTCCATAGGCTAGGGGGTGGAGACATGCACCGAAGGAATAACTAAACTCAAGGAGGAATTTTCGTGAAGTACCTATATGCAGGCACCGAAAAATACCTCAATGAAATAGTGAATAGATATAAAAATATGAAACTAAAATACATTAACACATCAATCCCAAACCACATTACACCATAATTACTTAAATAAAAAATTGAGAATATCGATTCCCTCTAAAAGATAACTGTAAAAGTGTCTAACATGCTCAGAAGGAGTGGATATCTGACAAATGTAACTCCTAGAAATCCGTTTTGTCCAGCTCTAGAAAACACCTCAGTCAGTCTAGCTCTCCATGCTAGTCCTTCCTCAGGTCTTCAATGGACTCCGTCGAATGACATGTGGTATTCAAAATATACAACATTTGTGGGTGAATCCCGTGAAAGGGTGATTATAAAAATACTCAGTATGTTCCCAAAAAACCCAAAAAGGGAGAAACTAAAAAAGGAATAGTCCTATTGACTTAGCCAGAGGGAACCCCATCGAGAGAAAACTCTATATCAAACCATCATCAGTTGTACATGACTTGTTAAGTATGTCAATAAAAACACAAAGAAAAGAGTAAGGAAAGACTCTATCCCTTAGGTCATCCCATTCATTTAACCTCATATATGCACATCTGGCTCTACATAGTGAGTAAATGAACTACATTTCAAATCTTTTACAACCCTAGGAGAAGAGTGAACTCATCCAACCATATAAATCTAAACATATAAATCCCATGGAATACCCCACACATATTCACCTCTCATCGAAAGACAGTAATGAGAACTATAGTTAGGGAATAGAAGATATAAGAATACATAGTCGATAAGTGGGTGTCAACCTATAATCTGACTACATCATAAGGATCCTAGAATCACCTGGATATAATCATTGTAGACTCCATGTCTCATGAGTTTCAAACCACATAGACATCAATATGATTCTTATTTGAATTCTCTATTGGTCAATCAATCCTAGGATAAACACACTCCACGGTATCATTCATCCTATATGGCACCCTTCTGAGAGATACACTCTATCTAGACCTACTATACCATTCCAAATGGTATTTATGAGATAAGGGGATCCATCAGGAACAACTTACATGGTCCAGCTCTAGTGCCCCACAATAAGGTCTTATCATCCCTAACCTACACCCTAAACAAGGATAATAATACCCACATGGTGATTCCCACTCTTAACCACTACACCTAGTTAAGGGGGAACTATTATAGACTATGAACCACATGCATCCTCTTTAGAGAGGGAGCACAGAGGGACCCGTTCCACACCACTCCTTACAGACGAGGGAGCTCTATCTATTAACCAACCCATGAAACCTATATCACTCCTGTATTGAATGTACCACATTTTAGTCCGTTGAGGGTTCAATAAATCATAACAAGGAATAATTGATATCTAGTGTAGGGGCCCGATACCTATAATTATACTCAACATTTGAGGGAGATTCAACTCCCTTGGGGGACCCTCCCCCCACTGCTACATGGAGATGGGGGAGTACGAATCTATAATTGAGGACCCTCACTTTGGTATGATAGGTGAGTGAAACTCACATGATAAAGGATCAATGCCAATAATGTTAGGAGTACCATTCTATAGAAAGAGGACCAACAACCTAGAACAATATGGGAGTAATACTCTACCCACTTGATTAATATGAGGGACCACACCCTAATACAACAAGGCATTACCGGCCCCATTCTAGAGGACCCACATAATGGTAAATCAAGGGAGAAAGAACTCTATAGGAACAACACGTATGGAGGACCCACATCTGGGAACAATAGTGGTGTAATGAATCAATGGAAAAAGGGCCTACTCCCTAACCCGATAGTGGAGTACCCACTCTAACTATATATGACATATGAAGGACCCACTCTATGGAACAACAGGTGAATACCAACTACATGGATAATGGACATGAACCTTGGTCCACATGGGAGTACATACACTATATTGGAAATGAGTATAGAGGTCCTGCTACCTAACACGATTAGGGAGTACTATCCAACTATCCGAACATAATGAGGAAGGTGAACCCTAAACCATTAGGGGAGTACCCACCCCAGAGGAACCACCCATGGGTAAAATAACCCATTACCACAATATGGATAGTCTCATCTCTACCAAATTAGAGAGTCAAGGGGAACCCATTCTTGGATGACATAGGGGAGTATTGGTCCCAACACCTCTCTTATGAACCACATGGATATCCATAATTGATCGTGTTCCATTAAACATGTGTTGTGCTCAGAATCATGCCACCTTATACCACATTGGTCAAAAAAGAAACAACCATTGCATTCTATGTGAAAAATATCTCAGGATAGGTTTCTCACATTCATGAATCAGAGTCATATAGAAGGATATACAGAAAGTGGGAAATATCAAGATAAACTCCAAGGTGTAAATGGTGTGCACTGGGGTCCCCATGGTGTGTGGGAATGCCCGAGAACCTAGCCATGTATCATATATACAGATTTTTCCATCCCATGTAGGATTTCATGGTTTGTAGAAGAGGTACACATTGCATCACACTTCACTCCGCACCTGGCCATGTAGTTTTACACATGTCATTTTACAAGACCACGTGTCCATGTTCTTTGGTCATGTGGTTGTAGAGGAACATGTGTTTTAACATGGACTCCCAAGACATGTCCCATAGTCATATGGAGTATGGTGACTTGATGGTTTGCAATCCCGATACGATGTGTCTATTCCCCAAAGTTCATCTTCCCATAACAAGAAGGGATACAAAACATCTGTCACTAGACTACACATTGTGTAGTTGGTAATTATAGTTGGGAATCACCTGAAAAATGCCTCATTCTCCCCAGTTTAACCCAAAATCTATAGACCTACAAAATGGGGATAAAAATAAATTGAAATTGGGATCTTGATCCTTTGAATAATGTATAAAACAAAAAATCATGACAAAATCTAATATCTGCCAGCCTCGAGGGTGAAAAATGGATGCTTCGGTTGAAGAAAGATGCCCATAATATTCCATTTCTCAATCTAATAATGATTTTATTTATAAATAGAGATCAGTGGTACCTAATTTTATTGATTTGGCATCATGTTTTAATCTCCAAATGGAGAAGAGGATGAGAGGAGGAGAGGTGAGAATCTCCTCTTTTCTCATGTTCCCAAACACGAGGGAGGGGAGGAATATTAGTTTTCAGTTTTTATTAATTAAATAAACATTCTATGAATAAATTTGTTCCACCAATTGACACCCCATTGTTCATACGTAGACAAAAACACTCTATGGAGACAATATTGTGTTGATCCTAGGGTAAACATGACATTCTGGACTCAACCATAGTCTCATAAATCTGATATGAGACTCTGAATTTGAGTCTTTTCAATAGGAATTATGCACACATAGAAAAATATATATAATATTTTAAAATCATTTCATTGAGGATCTTCAAGCCCCAGATTCCCATGCCGACATAGTTCATTGATTTCGAAATGCTTTGGAAAATATTATAAAGGCTTATAGTAAAAAAACCCTAGTTTCTATATCACTACCACCATCGAATATTTTAGTCTGTGAAAATAAAATTGCAAGGCACCAGGAAAATAATGTAGCCACTGAACATGATGTCACATTCCGGTGAGATCTACAAGGGTTCTCATGTTTTTTCCAAGCACACACTCAGGGGAAACACCAATGTCAAACAACTATTACATCCATCTATTACCATGTCGACATTGTGAAACATGTGGTGATATGTCATCTCATATGTGATATGTTAAAAATCACTAATCACTATGATCCATCTATAGTAATATGTCCTAGAAGTATGCCCCCTCATTGACTCGAAGAAGATACAAAAAAAACCCTACAGATCATATTATCCCCTAGATGGATTGTACAATAGACTCCTCAAGAATTTTTCATTCAGGCATTAAAACTCTTGAGGTTACCCAGAGATAAAACAAGGATGCCCGAGAGTAAACTCTAGTTCTTATCCGGCCCTTTATGTACAACCCTCTTGTTGTAACACAACATTCCAAAATAGAAACACCACCACACCCACTAGTGGAATATCAAATGAGTATGGATGGTAAAAATCCATACACAAATGGAAACATTATAGGGTATAAATATAATACTAAAAATATGTTCTAAGAAATGATCTCACTACTCAATCTTACTCAAAACACACAATTACAATGAACTAATTCACCTCACCTTAATACCATCCACATTGGGTGTGACTGACACACACACACAGTTTTGGTCGTGTCACAAAAAATGTGTCACTTTTGGGAAAGTGTTCCACTTATTAATGAGTCCAAAGCTAAATAAAATGAAATATCATGCCACCACATGTGTCCCATATACTAAGATGTTTCTAATTTCACGGGGGGTAACAATAAACAGAAAAGGGTTGGCCATACACCCAACTAGGTCTTACCAGACCCTATTTCCTAACAACCACCATATCACCCTTCCCTGAACACACAATTCAGTGTGACTCATCCACTGTATATCAAAAATATCCTATTTGAGTGGAGTTGAATCACACACATCATTTTTCTCATGTCTCAAAAATGTGTCCTGGTGGGGGATGTACCTCTCTCTCTCTCTCTCATGTATTTGAGGCTACATTTAACAAGACCAACACAGGGATACATTGATGCCCCGAGTCAACCCGATTAAACCTTGAGAAATAAGAAGAATGAAAAATAGTGCCTCACTATAGTGTTCGAAAATTTCTACTATGGAAAGTCAAAAATACACAAATCATACCTATATTCATCCTTCGAGCTTTTGGGTCATGTATCTCTATGACATGTAGCTATCCTCAACTGTATCCTACTGCTCCATGATCCCGGTGTGGACCAACATGGGGTGGTGGTGGAATCACCTTGAACAACCATCCACCTCTTCTTTCTATCCTACATCCTCCTCCTGATCCAGAATTTTGATGAACTGCTAGCTCTAAGTGTTTCCTCCGCCAAGGCGGTCCCTTAATTGACCCCATTTTAGAAACATGGTAGGTCAAACAATCTCTAGAAATATGTCCTCGGTATTCATAAGTGTAACACAACCTCTCATGTGGATGACATTATACATGGTGTTTCTCCTACACTACAGGGCCATGTGCCTTAGTCTGGGCATGGGTATGCCTTTTGAGTCTTGATCCTATCATCTACCTTCTACCACCTATTATAGAGGCCACATCTTGAATACATCCACCATATAACACATCCTATTTTACTTCATCTAGGAAGCTCTCTATAACCAAAGATTTCTCTAGTACCCTTGCATAAGAGGGAAGGCACAAGGAGACCATGCCTGCTCTGACATCTCTTCAGAGGCCCAGGTCAATGGTAAGAGCTATTAAGAATAGGTCTTGAACCGTATCTAAGGAGTAATACGATAGGTCTATAAACCTCACATATTACTCCTCCACTGTTATGCTACACTAACAAATCTACAAAAGCCCTTATATATGTACAGATCTCAACATTGTTGGGTATAACTATTCCCTGAATTATCCAATGAAATCTACCCAATTTTATGTCACCTTATCAGGGGACTGTATCAATACACCCCACCATCATCCGGTCAGAAACTATAGAAGGATCACTTAATAGAACCACCATCTTCTCAAGAGGTGTCCTCACTATGAGGAAGACATGAATGAATGCCTTGAGCCAATCATCTAATTCATTGGGGTCTTGATCACCTTGGTAAAATAAAGGTAACTTCTTGTGGAACTCATGTTGTAAAAATACCATGTACGCTTCATCATCCCAAGCTGCAAGCACAAACAGCTGCTTAATGGGTGGTGAGACAACATGAATATCAGACAAAGGTAATTCATTAGATCTAGTGCCCTGCAGGGAAGCCTCATCACATGGTGTATTTCCACCATATTCATGCTATATAACCCAATATAAATGTAATTGTAGAGTCTTATTGAAATATAATCAATATGAACAACCGTTACAGAGTATATCGGGGGACCAAAAAACCCCAAAACCAATTTCCATATGTTGCATGTACTATTATTTCTTCTACGACTAGTGTCATAACGTACCATGTCAAAAAGGCCATCTGAGTCTTATTTAATGGATACCTTGGTTGTCACACTATTACAGACAAATTTAGCATGATATCCAAACATGAAACACCATGAAACTATCTCTATGCATCCAAAACATATCATTTATAAGGGGATTGGTCCAAAAAAACATCCCATGGAATGACCTTTCTTTGATTCCACTCTATCATGACTTGAGCCAAGCCATGGCCTGAGTAGCAACTACCCCAAGGTTGCCTCTATAATCCAGGGGTGACAAAAAACACTGAAATCATAAGTAAACTCAGGTAGTCCTTTTCCTGAAGTACCAGTATGGACACACCCACAGACACATCAATGTAACAGTGGGTAGATATAGAAATCATAAGCCAAAATGCATGAATACATCTATCCCAAACAAGAGTAAAATAGAAGTTCTGAAAGAAAAAAGGAAAAAATTAAAGACAAAAAAAAAATAAAACTATAAAATCTTCATACTTTCTTCGAATGAGGGGATTTTTACAGAAGTAACAAACAGAAATCTCCTTGGTCTATCTCTGTTAAACACCTTGGTAAGTCTTTCTGGCTATGCTCTAACTACCTTGAGTCCTTCATGGAATCTATTGAACGATTTGTGGTCTGCATAATACATAACATGGGTGAAAAAATCATGTACTAGGGTGAGTATAAAACTATTTAGTAGGTCCCCAAAAAACACAAAAAATAAAGGTAGTAACTGGAAAGCGATATTTTGCTCGACAGCTGGAGGGAACCCCATCGAGAGTGAAACTCCACCCTAATCCATCCTCATCTATACATGAATATATATCTAATTCAAATGAATCCCAAACAAGAGACTAAGTGAAGACTTTATCCCATAGCTCATCCCATACATGTAACCTCATCAAATCACAGGGGACTCAACACTGTGATTTGATTAACAACACATCAAATATTTTCTACCCCTATTAAGAGAGTGAGCTCATCCAACCATGAGAAGATAAACAATAAAAGAAAGTAGAATATGCTCACCTATTCACCTATCATAGAAAGAGAGTTACCAAAACTAAATATAGGGATAAATAATTATGAATACTCAATCCACAATTGGTTTCAACCTAGAATGTGACAACACTATAAGGAAAATTGAATCACCCAGATATACTTGTCATAGAATCCAAGTATCATGAGGTTACTACCACATATCTAGTGAAATGATACTTATTTAATGGCTCTAAAGCTAACTCAAAACTTGAATAAACACAATTCATAAGACCATCTATCCCTGATGGAACACATCAAATAGATACACTCAATTGGGAACAACAGTACCATTCCTAATTCAATGTGTTAGAGACCATGTTCCATAAAGAATAACCTAATTTATCCATATCTAGTTCCCAACATTGTGGTCTTTTAATCACTAACCTGTGTGATACACGGGGATTATGAAACCCACATGTAAAGGCCTTATCCTAACTACTACACTTAGTTTAGGGAGCACTACTCTATACATCACTTCATGTGAATCATCTCTATTGAGAGAGAGCATAGGTACCTGCACCTTTACACTACTCTGTAGTCAATGGGGTACCATCTTCTAACCGACCCACAAAACCTCTATCACAATTGTATAGAGTACACCACATAGTGGTCCATTGAGGGAGTAAAAAATACTAACTGGGAATCATTCATAACCAGTGAAGGACCCCTTCTCCTCATAAATGTACTCAACAGTCGAGGGATCTCCAACTCCATTGGAGGACCCGTTCCCTACTACTACTCATAGACGAGGAAGTATAAATTTTTTAGTGAGGACCCACACCATAGTAGAACAGGTGAGTACCACTCAAAGGATAGTGGGCCCACGCCCACGATGTGGGTAGTACCACTCTATGTCTAGAGGTCCATCACCTGGGAATGATAGGCTAGTACTACACTAAACAATCGATTTCTATAGGGGACACATGCGCCAACATAGTAAGGAAGTAACAACCCCATTCTAGAGGACCCTCTCCCATGTAAGACAAGGGAGTACCAACTCTTCCAGAAGAATATGTATAGAGGACCCATTCCATGGAACGACATGGATTTATAACTCCTAGGATTGAGGAACCACTCCCTACCTTAATATGGGTGTACCAACTCTACTTATATATCACATATGGATAACCTACTACATGTCATGATTGGGGAGTACTTTCTCCCTAGATAGAGGAACCACACCTTCGTCTAATAGGGGTGTACCTAATCTATCGTGAAAATGAGTATGGTCAGACCATTCCCTAACACATCAATGGATAATTGTCCAACTATAAAAACCTCATAGGGAACCCACATCCGTATCCATTATGGGAGTTCGAACCCGAAATGAACTACCCAAAGTAAAATAACCCAAGCCCACAATGTGGGGAGTACATTTTCTACTAAAGCATAGAGGTAAGGCCAACCCACACCCTAATGTCAAAGGGGAGTACCGGTCACAACATATCTAATACGAAAAACATTGATCATCGGAATTTTTCAAGTGCCTCTTAACCAGCTTCATGCTTTTAACATCACCAAATCATACTTTATAGTACGAAATGGGTGATTCCATTGCGTTCTATGAGGAAAAATACTCAGGATAGGATTCTCACAATATAGAATCCGAGTCTTAGATAAGGATATTTAAAAGCCATAAAATCATAAGAAAATCTCAAAGGACTACACAGTGTGTATTTGGGTCCACATGGCACGTGGACCTACTCGTGCACCTAGTTGTGTATCCTATCTATATGGTTTTCCAACCCATGTATGTGTACATACGGTATAGAAGAGGTACATTGAGGTCCCACTTCACCTGGACCCTAGTTGTGTAGTTTTTCCCATGTCGATGTAATGTACCCCATATCCATGTCATCGGTCATGTGGTTGTACTCGACCATGAGTTTTATACTAGATTACCAATCCATTTTCAATTTTCACATTGATTGGGGTCACTATATGGTGTATAACCCTCGTACATGGCCTATATTCCCCAAATTTCATCTTCCAAGAATAGGAAGGGGTACACGACATGTTTCACCAATCTAAATGCTATGTAGAAGGTAATTCTAGATAGGAATAACATTAAAAAAGACACGATTCACACAAGTTAAACAAAAAATACATAGATTTTCCTAGAATAGATCAAAATAAAATGAATGTGGGGTCTAGAAACTTATAACAATGATTAACAAAGTTAATCAGGTATAAAACTCAAAAAACAATTACCTTGGGGGAGAATTGCCGAAGCATCGTTTGAAGAATGATGCTCGGGTCATTCTTCTTCATGATCTGATGATTATCATCCCCAGAAATGGAGATCAAAAACACTTCTCTGGGTTGATTCGGCATCAGTTCATCATCGCCAAAGGGAGGAGAGAAGAGTTGGAGGAGAGGTGCTACTCTCCTATTATGTCATGTTCTATAACGTGAGGGAGGAGAGGGGGATTATTCTTAGGTTTTAATTAATTAAGTAAATATCCATTTAGGAAATTAAATCTACAACTTAATTCCCCATCATTCCTCCTCTAACCAAAACTCATGGTGTAGACATATTTATGTCACTTGTAGGCTAAACACAATGTTATGGAGTCAAACATGGTCTCATAAATCCGATCCAAGACTTAGAGTGGGAGTTAATACAATTTTCAATAGAAATTGGTCTTGCATGAATATATATATATATATATATATATATATTATTTTTTATATCACTGTGGTCACACTCTTCAGGTCCCAGATTCTCGTTCTAACTGAACACGTGGCTACATAAATATTTTTATAAATATTCAAAAGTCTTACAGGTCAAAACCTAGGTCTCTAAATTTATAAGAACTAAATTCACTTATGGATAACTCCCTTCAAATAATTGGTTTTAAGACACTTTTGAATCAATCAAACTTACTCTCATGTTGGATGATAATACCAGAAGTACACCCCACATGTCTTATGAAATTTTCCTCATAAGTTCCAACATATTCATCATAATTCTTCTATAACTCAAGGAATTATTTCCCAATTTTCATATGAATAATACAAGGAAGTTACTTTTTAAAAAATATGCATAAAATTCATCCTAATATAGAGATTTATTTTGTTCTTATTCTCTTGTGTTCTTGATAAGATTCCACCATGGATATGCTTCTTCCAAATGATTAATATATAGAATAATTTTCTCATGTTATAAATACTGAAGAATGGAAAATATCATTACTGAGACAGATAAATTTAACAATGACTCGTGGATCAGTGAAACCATTAAATGAAGGTGGACATTACCTCATGAAGACTCAACATAATATTGGTACCTCATTTTTTATTTAGAATATCATCATGATTCATATCTTGAGAATGTTTTATGAGTATAGAAGAAATATTATTCATTCCATCTCTAATAAAATTTGAATTACCAAGATTAAAATCATTTAATTGTCAATCACATTCTATATTAACATGATTTCTTTTGGTTCCGACCATTGAATAAAACAAAAAAATGCGTGAAAAAAATAATCATAGTGGGAAACCACATAGTCATGAAAAATGATTTATAGTATATATAAATCATGAAAATGTTTTCTATGAAACCTTAATATTATCATAGGTCATTAATGATCATTAAAAAACATTAGGATTTTATTTTATACTTATACTAATACCCCAGGTTCGTACTAGAGTATTCATATCCTACTTTCCAAAGGTTAACTAAACCATTCTCTAATACTGAATATAGTGACCCAAACATTTCATTCATAGATATTACATAATAATAGTTGAATATTACTTAAAAAACATTTCTATCCATTCCAAAATTGTTACGGTTTATTATCTTTGGAAATTTGGAAATATAAAAAAATGGGTCATAATAGATCTACTCTTCAACAATTTTTTTTCATAACTAGAAACCCTCATAGACATATCATACATAATACCATTATTCCGAACCTCGGGAAAGGAAACCTAAGAAAAGGCTGAGCAGTGATACCCATCAAGGGATAAAAAGGGAGATATCGATAATCATATATACATAATATAAGTTTAATGGTAAAAATGAAATTAACATTTTAAAGACATACCATGTATTCCAAAGATCTTAATATTACGTCATAACATTAATCTTGGTTGTTCATAAGACATTAAACATAAAGGAATCACATGATACTATCCATGAGAGAACAACATTGACCAAAGACATTGAATTATGTCATAAACATAAGCTTGAAAAATCACTTCTTTGGTGTTCTGGTATGTTTTACAGAACTATCCTAGTGGAATGGGTTTACTCCCCAAACATTCATAGTAGTCAAAGTTCATTCCCTAGACTATCGTAGTGGATAAATTACCTTATACAATTGTGTTCACTCCTAATTCCAATCCTATTTGTCTCAAAATATGTCAATCCTTACCCAATTCATTAGAGGGGGATATAGGTACTACCAATTACATAATGAAAATCATACATATGTCGGCCACAAAATCATAAAAAAATCATCATATTATAACCAATGAAAGGAAATGGGTTTCATAATCATTTAATCATAGAATAACCCTTATAGAAAAAGAATTATATCTATTGGAACCACTTTATTTTAATGATAAAAAATCATGATTATTACATTTCTAATTACTTTAATATTTTTTATATCATTTTATAATATAAGACAATCTGATTAAAATACAGATAAGTGTTGGGATGAGTAACAATTAGTTCAAAATTACTCATCGCTAGACATGAATAACCACCATATTAAGTGAATATTAGGACAAATGTCACACCACAAGAATGTCTCACTGCTAGAGTAGAGATATAACTAGAAATTTATTACCATTAATAATAATTTCACACCATCATAGTTGAGCTACCATATGACAACCCTGCTTTTTATTACAACCTAAACATGCTTTATTACATAAAACGTCACTTGATACAACAAAGAAGATCGAGAGGTTTAGTGTCTTTGGGGCTTAGGATCATTACATAAAAACTTTAAACTTGAAATACAACATCCTTATTGAAAACTTCCTTTACATGACCACTACATTCCTTCGTACTTAGCATTGCATGGGATAACCTGAGGACATGCATAAGAAAAGGGTGAGCTATAAAGCCCAGTAAGGGAGTACACAATGAATAACATGAGGAGTACAATACATGTTAGGCAATAGTCATATCAATAGAGCATAAGAGAGACATGAACATAAAGGCATGATAAAGCATGATATTCATAACATGGTAATGTGACAACAACACTTAACATTGAATTAGCATGAGCCAAGGCTCATTGCACATGGAGCATGAGTAAACCCTAATTGAACTTGAAGCACGAGTAAACCCTCGTTGCACTTGAATTAGCATGAGTCAACACTCATTGCACATGACGTATCATGATACTATACTTTACCCAATGCATTGGAGCGCTATCAGGGCGCACCCTTCTTAAACATTTCATTTCATGCATAAGTGTGCCACATGGATCATAAAACATGGATTCATAAAACATAATAATTTATTCCACGATAAAGGAATGTGGAATTCATACATGAAACTTTACAATCAATAAGTAAATGTGCATAAAGGTGAATACCCTTGATGGAGAAATGGGCATGGTATTCACTACACAATGATATTGGCTTAGAAAATCGGTGTGATTTCGGCAGCGTAACGGCGTGACATAAGAATTCATAAAAAGGATGATGAGAGAGAAAGGGGTTCCTCATCATATTTACATGTAATGGACAGTAATAAGGTCATATAGATACATGTCCCAACAATTGAAAAGGAATTTTGATTCATGATACAAAAGTATTGCTTGAATATAAAGAGGAGAAAAAGGTTCCTTTCGGAATTTCGGCATAGTAACGGGTGTACATGGGAGGCATTTAATGAGAGAGAAAGGGGTCTCCCATAATTCAAACAATAAGAGGTAAGTATGGGAGAGGTGCGAAACCATACCCCAACATTCATAAATGAAATTAAAAGGGCAATACAACTTAAAGAAAATTGACAAAAATGAGAAAGGAAGAAAAACCCTTACTTGGAAGTGTGCTTCCAAAGGCTAGAGAGAGGCTTGTGAGAGGTTTCTTGGGAGCTTGGGGCACCTTGATAGGATTCTAGAGAGAGTAGGGCAGAGGTTGGACGAACTTCAAGGGCTTTGGGTGAGGAGGAAGTGGGAGCTTGGGTCGGTTTATATAGGAAAGGTGAGAGAATTCTTTATTATTTAGGTTTGGGACCCCTTATATTAAAATAATCCAAACCACAAACCATCCCATGGTATTAGCCCATGGCTTCTGGAAAAGGAAAGATGAAAATAATATTTTACAAGTCCAAGGTCCGAACTTATTAAAAAATTAGGGTTGCTTATGTGGAGGTGAGTCACACTCCCATGGAAATTAATTTAAAAAGGCAAAGTGTTGAATAAGTCTTGAGGGCTCCATTAATGCTTTGAAAAGTAAGTCAAACAAACCCAAAACCTCATTATTTTAATGATAAAACACATATTGGCCGAACATAAGGATTATGGTATTTTATTACATCACCATTGGGTCATTATGATGTCATAAAACACATTATATATTTAAATGGTATTTAATTTTTACCCAAAAATTTGACTGTCTCAGAAAATTATGAAAAAATCACCGTTGGATAATTTCGACGTCCTGATTCCAAAAATAATATTTGTTTTATCTAAATAATTTTCTAAATATGTGAATTTTTACTTTTAAAATAAAAACCGACATTTATAAAAAATTCACGGGTTTTGACAGAAATGGCTTTCAAACCTTAATAAAAATTTTAATTGCATTCATAAAATTATAAGATCATTTATATTTAATAAAAATTAATTTAATATTAATAATAATATTTTATTAAAATATTATTTAATTCAAAAATCCTTTAATTTAATAAAATATAATTCTTAATTAAATAATAACTAAAAACATCCTTTGTACTTCAAAAACTAATTACAATGCATCAAAAATGACTAGAAATTTTATTCATTATTATATACAAAAATAATGTACATGAACATGGTGCTACTTATTTGTTACATAACCCCTTAAAATAGCTGCATAAGACATAAGGGTAAGGTGTGCGATGGTGACAGACTCTTGGGGTTGCTCGGATAACATCGCTCGAGTGGTAATCTCTATCAACTTCCATTTTTCCCGTAGACGATCACGTTCGAGCTTGACTTGATGAAGCTAAGCTTGGGCTTGGTCAAGGGCAAATCCCAAAGATGCCACCTCCTTTCTGAGATCCGACAAATGGGCTTCGTAAGGGGAAATTCTACTAGATGAGGCCATCGCTTCCTTTGTCTGAGTAGAAAAATTGGTTCGTTAAAGCCTTATATTTAAACTACCCAGATGATCACTGTTCAACGGCTATATAAGTAACGGTCACAAATCTTAACGTAAAACTAAAGAAGTTGACATCTTATAAAAAAACATTTTTCATAAAGAAACATTTAACTGGATCAAGAGGGATTTTCCATTAATGAAACTTTGGGTCGTTACAACATTCCCCCCTTAAGAAATTTCGCACTCGAAATTTTCCTTCTCCCACACTAAAACAAATGTGGGTAACTTAGCTTCATCATATCCTCCGACTCCCAAGTTGCTTCTTCAAACTTGTGGTTTCTCCACAACACCTTGACGAGGGGCATTGTCTTATTTCTTAGAACTTTTCTCTACGATCTAAGATCTTCACTGGTTGCTCCTCATAAGAAAGATCGTCTTCTAATTGTACCACCTCGGAATAGAGTACATGTGAAGGGTCTGGTATGTACTTCCTTAAGAGGGATACATGGAAGACATCATGCACCATGGCCATAGTAGGTGGAAGTGCTAGTCGATAGGCCATAGCCCCAACACGATCAAGAATCTCGAATGGGCCGATGTACCTTGGACTTAACTTCCCTTTCTTTCCAAACCTCAAGGCCTTCTTCCACGGAGATATGAGTAAAAACACCATGTCTCGGACTTTAAACTCAAGGTCTCGTCGACGATTATCTGCATAACTCTTCTGTCGACTTTGGGCTGCCTTGATGTGCTGCTGAATGGTTTTCACCTTCTCCACCATTTCTTCGACCATTTCTGGTCCAAGCAGCTTACGTTCACCGACCTCATCCCAACATGCCGGTGTTCTACACCTTTTCCCATACAGGGCTTCATATGGTGCCATTTGGATGCTCGAGTGGAAACTATTATTATAAGAGAACTCAACTAGAGGAATATGTTGATCCCATCCTCCTTTAAAGTTCATTGAGCACGCTCTCAACATATCCTCAAGTGTTCGGATAGTCCGCTCGGATTGGCCATCAGTTTGAGGATGATAGGCCGTACTGAAGTTCAGGTCAGTATTCAGAGCATGTTGAAGAATCTTCCAAAACTTAGAGGTAAATCTTGGATCACGGTCAGACACAATAGATAGTGGTACTCCATGCAACCGTACCACTTCCCTGATATATATCCGTGCCAGTTGATCCAAAGATAAATCCTCTCGAATAGCAATGAAGTGTGCAGTCTTTGTAAGACGATCCACAATAACCCAGATTGCATTGTTGCTTTTGGATGTCCTTGGAAGTCCAGTGACGAAGTCCATCGTGATGTTCTCCCATTTCCATTCTGGTATGGGCAATGGTTGCATCATCCCCTTAGACTTCTGCCTCTCTGCCTTCACTTGCTGACACACCAGGCACTTTGATGTATATTCGGCGATCTCCTTCTTCATATTATCCCACCAAAAGTTTTCTCAGAGATCTCGATACATCTTTGTGCTCCCTGGGTGAATAGAGAAATCTGAACTATGTGCATCATCCAAAAGTTCCTTCTTCAGCTCCGAACATGATGGGACACATAGTCTTTTCTCAAACCGCACAATTCCTTCTTCATTAACATTAAACTCTGAGGATTTTCCCTTTTTGATAGCTTCCACTTTTTCTTGGATTCTCGCATCACCCTTTTGAGCATCCTTTAACCTTTCCAAAAGAGATGGTTGAGCAATCATTTGTGAAAGGATTGATGATGTTCCCTTCTTTATGATTCCCACGTCCATCTTCATCAAGTTTAAGAAGATTGGATCCTTCTCAATTCTCATCATTGATAGAATTGCTGGATCCTTTCTACTTAGGGCATCCGCCACCTTGTTCGCCTTCCCAGGGTGGTAATGTATTGAACAGTCATAATCCTTTATGAGCCCTATCCATCTTCTCTGGCGCATATTAAGCTCTTTCTGTGTGAATATATATTTAAGACTCTTGTGGTCAGTATATATCCCACATTTCTCTCCATAGAGATAATGCCGCCATATTTTCAAGGCAAAGATCACCGCCGACAACTCCAGATCATGCGTTGGATAGTTTCGCTCATGGATTTTCAACTGTCTTGAGGCATAGGATATCACTTTATCATTCTGCATCATCACACATCCTAATCCCTTCTTCGAAGCATCACTGAATACCACAAAAAGCTCCCCACTTGTGGGTAAAGTGAGCACAGGTGCAGGGATAAGCCTCCTTTTCAACTCCTTGAAGTTTTCTTCGCATTCATCACTCCAAGCAAACTTTTCTCCCTTTCGAGTTAGCTTGGTAAGAGGGTTGGACAATCGTGAGAAGTTTCTCACAAATCGTCGATAATTTCCAGCTAACCCCAAGAAGCTACGGATATCAGTTACCGATGTTGGCCTCGGCCATCCCTCAATTGCATCTGTTTTGGAGGGGTCCACAGATATCCCATTGCTTGTGATGATATGGCCCAAGAATGAGACCTCCTTCAACCAGAACTCACACTTGCTGTACTTGGCATAGAGCTTCTCCTTGCGCAAAGTCTCCAGTACAATTCTTAAATGCTCCTCATGGTCCTCCTTGGTTTTGGAGTATATTAGAATATCATCTATAAAGACTACAACAAATTTATCTAGGTAATCTCTAAAGACTCTATTCATCAAGTCCATGAATATTGCTGGAGCATTGGTGAGTCCAAAAGGCATTACTATGAATTCATAGTGCCCGTACCTTGTACGAAAAGCAGTCTTGGGGATATCTTCCTTCTTCACCATTAGTTGATAATATCCCGACCGCAAGTCGACCTTGGAGAAGTATTGTGCTCCACGCAGCTGATCAAACAAGTCATCGATTCTTGGGAGAGGATACTTGTTCTTTATCGTGATTTTGTTAAGTTCATGATAATCGATGCAAAACCGCATTGACCCATCCTTCTTCTTGACGAAGAGGACTAGTGCACCCCATGGTGATGCACTTGGGCGTATAAACCCTTTATCCAGATTCTCCTGTAGTTGTTTCTTCAGTTCATCAAGCTCAACCACATCCATTCTATATGGAGTTTTGGATATTGGTAGCGCCCCAGGTATAAGTTCAATTGAGAACTCAACATCTCTTCTTGGAGGAAGACCAGGAAGTTCCTCGGGAAATACTTCCGCGAATTCCCTCACAATAGGCATTTCTTCAAGGGTGGTTTCTTCCTTGGACTCAATCATCTGAGCCGGATATGCGTGCTCATAAGGTAGTAATATCCATGCTTGAGATGATGGAGCTAAAGGAGATTCATCTTCCTCCTGACATTTGTAAAGAATCGGGGGTCGATTCTCCATATGGAGTGTGATTTCCCTCTCCCAACAATTTATGTTGTCTCTATATAAGGAAAGCCAATCCATTACAAGAATTGCATCAAATTCCACCAAAGGGAGTATGACGAGGTTCGCCAGGAAATTCAATCCACAGATTATAACAGGGGAGGACTTATACTCATGGGATGCAATGATTGCCCCATTTTCCGTACTCACCGACATCTTTACTTCCATGATTTTTGGTCTTGCAGGGATTGTTCTACTAAACTTTTGAGATATAAAAGAATGCGTAGAACCTGAATCAAAAAGTACGTTTGCTATTCTTGAATGAATAACTAGCGTACCTGTCACCACTTCGTTGTCGGGGTTAACTTCGACAGAAGTGATGGCAAAAGCTCTTCCTTGCTGTCTTGGAGGTTGTTGATTGCCTCCGATAACCCTTGGATTAGGGCACTGATTCGCAAAATGACCCGGTTCTTTGCATTTGAAGCATTGAACAACGCGTTGAGGTTCAAACGGAGCGTTCCTCCCCTCCGTCGCAGCCGCAGGTCCTTCTTGCTGACAGTTAACAGCTAGGTGCCCTTCTCTTCCACACTTGAATCATTTTCTTGTCCCCCTAAGGCAATTTCCAGGGTGCTTCTTTCCACACTTTTGGCAAGTGGGGTGCTGGAATTTCTTAGCGCCGTTGGATTTATCCATCGGACCACCAGCATTGAATTCCACCTTCCGCTTCTTGTCCCCATGATACCCCTGTGATTCTCCGATCTCCATTTCAACCTTGAGGGCACATCAGACAATTTCCTCATAGCTGTCGAAGTCACGGATCGCTAATTCTTTCCGCAAGCTAGGCTTCAGCCCACCAAAGAAGCGGTCAACCTTGCATTCGGGGGTAACGACAAAGCCGGAAGCGTATCGTGCAAGCCTTGTGAAGTTTGCCTCGTACGCTCTCACAGATTCCTCATCTTTCTGCTTGAGGGAAAGGAAGTCCCTTTCCATCTTAAGACGGAGGGTGCGTGGAAAATATTTATCGAAAAACATCTTCCAGAATACCTTCCATTCCAAAGCCTCGATCTCCTCCTCAGGCTTCGTATTTTTGATCAATGTCCACCATTGATCAGCTTCACCCTCCATACGATAAGCCGCCAGGAGAACCTTCTCTTTTTCAGAGCATTGGAGGATGGAGAATATCTTTTCAATGGAGTTGATCCATTGTTCAGCAATTGTGGGATCGGATGATCCACTAAAAGTAGGAGGCCTTTGTCTCATGAAGCTTTCAATAGCGACTTGTTCTTTCTTAGGGGGGGGGGGGGGTTGAACGTTCCTCTTGACCAGTGTTTCTATTCAAAACTTGAGTTAGCTGAGAGAGAAGCGTGACAAAGTTCGCGATTCCCGCTCCCATTGGATTGGGCATCGCATAAGTACAATCATCACACTGATCTTCACAACGGTTGTTAGCCCGAGTTCTCCTATTACCGGCCATTGGCTGGAATAAAAGGAAAGTTAGGGATACCACATAAAGGGTATTCCAAAGACAAAATTTGATGACTTTTAAATAAACTTTAATCTCTTTAACTCATGAGTCTATAGGATTCAATCCAGGCTTTTCATGATCTTCCTTCTAACATATATTCTTAGGGGAATTTTTCCCTTAATAAGGGTTCATACTAAGATTGTGAATTTCTCAAAACATATCCCCCGGGAGTGTCGTAACCAAGAGTGAAGAAAGGCCCGTTGTCATGCACCAGTTCCCGTTCGAGTCTAGCTCAAAGCGGTGTTTTCGGGTTTTACCCCTAGGATACATCTGTGCCAGAGCCGCCTCTACCTGCTCGTATCCATACAGGGATGTATTTGTTTGATAAACCACTTACTTAGTATTTACCAAAACTTAGGGATGTTTTTATTATGCTTAGTCTTGTATCTAAGGATTTACTAGGTTTCCTAATCCCAAAAATAACTAAACCTATCCTCTGATACCAACTATGACAACCCTGCTTTTTATTACAACTTAAACATGCTTTATTACATAAAACTTCACTTGATACAACAAAGAATATCGAGAGGTTTAGTGTCTTTGGGGCTTAGGATCATTACATAAAAACTTTAAACTTGAAATACAACATCCTTATTGAAAACTTCCTTTACATGACCACTACATTCCTTCGTACTTAGCATTGCATGGGATAACCTGAGGACATGCATAAGAAAAGGGTGAGCTATAAAGCCCAGTAAGGGAGTACACAATGAATAACATGAGGAGTACAATACATGTTAGGCAATAGTCATATCAATAGAGCATAAGAGAGACATGAACATAAAGGCATGATAAAGCATGATATTCATAACATGGAAATGTGGCAACAACACTTAACATTGAATTAGCATGAGCCAAGGCTCATTGCACATGGAGCATGAGTAAACCCTCATTGCACTTGAAGCACGAGTAAACCCTCGTTGCACTTGAATTAGTATGAGTCAACACTCATTGCACATGACGTATCATGATACTATACTTTACCCAATGCATTGGAGCGCTATCAGGGCGCACCCTTCTTAAACATTTCATTTCATGCATAAGTGTGCCACATGGATCATAAAACATGGATTCATAAAACATAATAATTTATTCCACGATAAAGGAATGTGGAATTCATACATGAAACTTTACAATCAATAAGTAAATGTGCATAAAGGTGAATACCCTTGATGGAGAAATGGGCATGGTATTCACTACACAATGATATTGGCTTAGAAAATCGGTGTGATTTCGGCAGCGTAACGGCGTGACATAAGAATTCATAAAAAGGCTGATGAGAGAGAAAGGGGTTCCTCATCATATTTACATGTAATGGACAGTAATAAGGTCATATAGATACATTTCCCAACAATTGAAAAGGAATTTAGATTCATGATACAAAAGTATTGCTTGAATATAAAGAGGAGAAAAAGGTTCCTTTCGGAATTTCGGCATAGTAACGGGTGTACATGGGAGGCATTTAATGAGAGATAAAGGGGTCTCCCATCATTCAAACAATAAGAGGGAAGTATGGGAGAGGTGCGAAACCATACCCCAACATTCATAAATGAAATTAAAAGGGAAATACAACTTAAAGAAAATTGACAAAAATGAGAAAGGAAGAAAAACCCTTACTTGGAAGTGTGCTTCCAAAGGCTAGAGAGAGGCTTGTGAGAGGCTTCTTGGGAGCTTGGGGCACCTTGAGAGGATTCTAGAGAGAGTAGGGCAGAGGTTGGACGAACTTAAAGGGCTTTGGGTGAGGAGGAAGTGGGAGCTTGGGTGGGTTTATATAGGAAAGGTGAGAGAATTCTTTATTATTTAGGTTTGGGACCCCTTATATTAAAATAATCCAAACCACAAACCATCCCATGGTATTAGACCATGGTTTCTGGAAAAGGAAAGAGGAAAAAAATATTTTACAAGTCCAAGGTCCGAACTTATTAAAAAATTAGGGTTGCTTATGTGGAGGTGAGTCACACTCCCATGGAAATTAATTTAAAAAGGAAAAGTGTTGAATAAGTCTTGAGGGCTCCATTAATGATTTGAAAAGTAAGTCAAACAAACCCAAAACCTCATTATTTTAATGATAAAACACATATTGGCCGAACATAATGATTATGGTATTTTATTACATCACCATTGGGTCATTATGATGTCATAAAACACATTATATATTTAAATGGTATTTAATTTTTACCCAAAAATTTGAATGTCTCAGAAAATTATGAAAAAATCACCGTTGGATAATTTCGACATCCTGATTCCAAAAATAATATTTATTTTATCTAAATAATTTTCTAAATATGTGAATTTTTACTTTTAAAATAAAAACCGACATTTATAAAAAATTCACGGGTTTTGACAGAAATGGCTTTCAAACCTTAATAAAAATATTAATTGCATTCATAAAATTATAAGATCATTTATATTTAATAAAAATTAATTTAATATTAATAATAATATTTTATTAAATTATTATTTAATTCAAAAATCCTTTAATTTAATAAAATATAATTCTTAATTAAATAATAACTAAAAACATCATTTGTACTTCAAAAACTAATTACAATGCATCAAAAATGACTAGAAATTATATTCATTATTATATACAAAAATAATGTACATGAACATGGTGCTACTTATTTGTTACATAACCCCTTAAAATAGCCGCATAAGACCTAAGGGTAAGGTGTGCGATGGTGACAGACTCTTGGGGTTGCTTGGATAACATCGCTCGAGTGGTAATCTCTATCAACTTCCATTTTTCCTGTAGACGATCACGTTCGAGCTTGACTTGATGAAGCTCAGCTTGGGCTTGGTCAAGGGAAAATCCCAAAGACGCCACCTCCTTTCCGAGCTCCGACAAATGGGCTTCGTATGGGGCAATTCTACTAGATGAGGCCATCGCTTCCTTTGTCTGAGTAGAAAAATTGGTTCGTTAAAGCCTTATATTTAAACTACCCAGATGATCACTGTTCAAAGGATATAAAAGTAACGGTCACAAATCTTAACGTAAAACTAAAGAAGTTGACATATTATAAAAAAACATTTTTCATAAAGAAACATTTAACTGGATCAAGAGGGATTTTCCATTAAGGAAACTTTGGGTCGTTACATACCACAAGAAATTTGTCACTATTGATACAAATGTATCACTGCTAGAGATGAGATTACACAAGACATAACCCACTATCAGATGATCTACTACAATCATGACTCACTATTAGTTCAAATGAGTCAATACAAGGTATGTCTTTCTAAAAGAGTTGTCTTTATTCCAAGATGCATTTCCTCTAGAAGAACCACCATCAATATTATTCTAATTTTGGATTAAATTCCTCAAATTATATATTTATGTAATTAATGAAAGTTTTATCTAGTGATTATTATATTAACTATTATTGGGATACCATAATGATATTGTTAGAACTTAGTATGCGGTTCTATAAGATTTAGATGATTATTCTTCAATGGGTTCATGAAGTTCTATATAATTAAAAAAAATTCCTCAAGAATGGTCAGCCTGGATGATGTGTGATCATGTAGTGAATATTCTAAATAAAAGAAGGATCCTCACTCAAGAACATGCATTCTACATACTTATATGAATTATAATGAAAAAGAGTGGAGTAAACTAATCATCCATATCCTTTCATGTAGTCAGAATTAAGAGAGCTTTGCAATGATCAGTTTTCCTATTACATTCATGAGAAATATCTTGAGATCCTCACCAAGCCACATCTGGGGACACTCAATCATCTAGAGCACTTCATACTAAGTCTTATCTCTTTTTCCATATAATTTTTGTTAAACATCAATTATTTTACATTACATAAGATCATTGTGTTGTTTTCTCTATTTATGGAGACCCACTAACTCTTGATTTATACCTAGATAATACCAGATAATATCTGTCAATTTTAATCTATATACCCATGGTGTTTGTGGAGGAGGTCGGTGTGTGTAATGTGTCTATTTTTCTAACCATGTTATAATATGGAAGATCCCTTTGATCCTGGAATGTTTTTTATATTTTGTTTGTATACCCAATCAATGTTCTAGATCAGATTATAATTACAAAATTTTATAATCATAGGGTGATTTCCAAAGTGGAGGTGATTAGGTCTCTTCTTAAGATTGAACCACTTGTTTTTTTGTTGTAGGATTTTGTTTTATTTTCATTACTTTCACAGCATTAAACTATATTGGATTTTAAAATGTAAACAAAACTGGAACTTTTATAATTCATCATAACTAGGGTTTACATAAGTATTTTGTTGAGTGAATTTATTTCAATAGTTAATGTAATTTTCACATTGATTTAGCCGAGAACAAATCACACTTTCTTGACTATTTCAAAATATCAAAATTATATTAAACTAATATTTTGATTTATTTGGAAAATTTATTTAAAATTATGGGATTTTACATAAACAAGTTTTTAATAAGAATTTAATTGGAAACTCCACAAACCACATCTTGATTTACTCACTCTGAGCAACATTTGTTATCTATTTTTTTTAAATATATTTTCTATTATGATTTTAGTTCTCTTAAATATTTCAAATTTATGTCAGTTTTAAATTTATTTCTATAATGGAGAATAGACAAGATGATTGTACTACCAACACACCTCTCTTCTTCAATTTCACAAATTATGCTTAGTAAAAATAAAAATAAAAATTTACATTGAAAGAATGGTTCTTGTAATTCATAATAATATTTTAGAATAATATGAAATACCTAATTCTTAATAACACACATGGGATGATGCTACTAAAAAATATTATAATAATAACCATAAAGAAATTAATACCCAATATTTTTCTTTTGGTGATGAATAATTCAATGGAATATCTTTATGTAAACATTCTTCTAAAATATGGGACACATTAACTATTTCTTATGAAGGAACAAAACAATTTCAAAAAAATGGAATTAAATACATATACGATTAAAAATGACATATTTAAGATGGAACATAATGATATTATTTATGAAAATTATACCAGGTTCAATGAGGTAGTGAATATAATTAAGTCCTTAGGAGATTTGGTTTTTGAAGAAATTCCAAGTAATATAACTATTTAGGTGTCTTCTAAGAAGAAGTAGAGGAACTTCAATTCCAATCATAAAATCATGTTATATTAGGAATCTAAATATTACTGAGATTATTGGAAACATATTGATGTATTAAAAAGAAATTAAATGTAATTGAGAAGTATATGATGAACTAAAGATAAAATCTATTACATTCAAGTATACTACCTCAAAATAGAAAGATAATGTTCAAGATGAAAGTTCACGTGATAAAGACTCATCAACTGGTATTGATAATATATAGACCATCTTCCTATAAGGAATAAAAATTATTATAAGAAGAAAAAGATTGTTTGTAATCTAAGATACAAAGGAAAATATGATAAGATTTAAAAATGGAAGGATTGGAAGAAATTTGATACATCAAATGAGAGAATCTTCTATGAATGTAAGAGGAAAGTGATTATCGAAGATGATTTTACTAAGATAAAGTATAAAAATAAATATGATAATAAATATTTGAAAATTATGTAAGGGAATGAATTCGAATTAGTGTGCTTATAAATATTGGTCAATTGATTCAAACACCACCAAATAAAAAAACATGATAGAGTAAACATGTGACTTATGAAAAACATATCTGAGGTATCTAATGTTTTTACTATATCTCCTGCAAATACATATAAACATTTCAGAGAGGAAAATAATGATGAAAATATCTCAAGTAAGGATATATTTGAAATTATATTATTCTAGTAGATACTTTTAAGGATCTTAAATATAAATATAAAATTCTAAAGAAACAAAATTCTATGACTATTAATTTGAAATCAGATTATAGTTAAGATAATGATAAAAATGATCAAATGTTGAAGAAAAATATAGAATTGAATTTGACTAATGTGAAAATAAAAAAGTATTCAAATATATTTACTAATAGTAGAAATATTCTCACTGAAATACTTTTAAAATAGATATCACCTAAATACATTGATGGTTTGGGTTATCAACTTAGACAAACAGAAATTATAAAGAATAATTTCATTCCTCAACCATGTTCTGTAAAATATACAACTACTTTTTATTATATTAGAAGCAAACTTGTTTTTAATTAAAAATGTTTACAATATCATTATTTAAAAACCATTAATAAAATATATATTATTAAATCATTAATTAATAACATTTCTGGACCTATGATGATTTTGGTACCAAAATCATTTTTGGTGTAGAAATTGTTTTGCAGGGTACTTGCATGAAGAGATCCAATAAGAACCATTGGTGGATGAATAAATGATATTCTAGTCACTTAATTATAGATTACTCATGCTCCAAACTTTCTTATAAAGGATGATGGTGATAATGTCACCTTTTTTGAAAATGTTAATGAAAAAATTACTTTCCATATCCATGTCAGTAATTTTATCTCATTTTTAATTTTTAATGTCTTATTTTTTTACGTTATAAAGTTTAATATGATTAACATATCATAGTTAATAGATTATTTTTTTGTTAAATTTGAAAAAAATATTTCATTTTAAATATTATAAAAATTATTTAGTGGTTACATATTTTAGAAATGAAAATTTTTTCTCTGTAAATTTAGATTCCTTATTTTCTCAAAATATTTCATCTCAATGAGATTTTCTGAATGAATATGGGCTTTGGAAAAAGAAACTATTCCATAGAAATATTCAATCACATGGAAATACTAATATAAAAAGGTTAGTTAAATATCTACCTAATCTTGAATTTCAAAATGAAAAAGTCTATAACCCCTATAAAAAATTATAACAACACAAGATATTATTCCAATTAGAGAACAAAGATTCAACTTATCAAGACCTAGAGTTGGTTCACATGGACTTGTTTGGACCATATATAGATTCTAGTTTTAATGGTAAGATCTATGTCTATGTCCTTGTAGATGACATATCTAGGTATACTTGGGTATTTTTTCTTGCTCACAAAAGTGAATCATATTCTTATTTTACCAAATATGATAAATTTATAGAAAATATTAGTGGACATATGATTAAGACCATGAGAAGTGATCATGTATGTGAGTTTGAAAATCATCACTTTGAATACCTTTTAAATGAAAATGGATATTATAATAAATTTTTACCTCCTAGGACACCAAAATAAAATGAAGTTATAGAAAGAGGAAGTAGGAAACTTCAAGGTATTTCTCATAAAATTGATAATGAATATGACCATCAATTTTTACATTTGGAAATATCATATGAATAAAGAATATAATATAATTCATAGGTATTTTATTAGACCTATCTAAAAAAATTATTTATTATCATTGGAATAGTATAAATCCAAAGGTTAATTATGTAATTGTTTTTCGCTGCAAAGTCTTTATTCTTAACACTAAGGATAATATTGATAAAATTTCTTCCCATAGAGATGAATGAATTTTTCTTGGTTATTCGACTACTAGAAAATTTTATAACGTTTTTAACAAAAAAAACCATGATTTTGGATGTGTTTGATCATGTCAAATTTGATGAAACAACTCCACATTATCTAAAAACCCATTTTTAAAACCTTGATGATGATATATCAAGTAAGAAAATTATGGAAATAAATTCTAAAACTTCTATTGAATAAGAAAAAATATCTTCTAGTTCTAAATAATACCCAATACTGGAACCTTAATCTCTAGTATACCATGAGATGACCCAACCTTATTTTTAAAGAGTTGTTATGACTTTTAAATACCATAATTTATATGTTATAGTTAGATATCTAGATATAGGTACACAGAAAAGAGATCCACATAGGAATCAGTTTGAACATCTCGTTTTCTTATCACATCTTCAACCATTGAACAACAATTATACAATTAATGATGAATTCTGGGTAATGGATATGAAAGTAGAGCATAATCATTTAGAAAGAATTAAATTTTTGAACATGTATTTATATCCAAAGACACATTCGGTAAAGGCACGAAAATGATTTTTAGAATAGAGGATTATGAATATGGAACTATTGTATAAAATAAGGCTAGGTAGCTTTTACAAGGTTATAGTAAAAAATAGGTCATTGATAATGAGAAAAGATTTCCACTAGTGGCTAGGCATGAATCCATTAGAATACTTCTTGCCTATTTAGAACATTTTGAATTTAAAATATATAAAATGGATATAAAACGTGAATTTTTGAATTGTTATATAGTTGAGGATTTGTTTTAAAAAACCCTAGTTTTCAAAATAATCATTTTACAAATAATGTTTTTAAATTGAAAAAAATATTTATATGGGTTAAAATAATCCCTTAGAGATTGTTATGATAGGACCAACTCCATTATAATTTCAAATATTTTTCTATTGGAATAACTGATCCTACAATTTTTATAAAAATAAATTTAAAATAAATTTTATTTTATCAAATATATGTTGATGATATTATTTTTGGATATTTTAAAAATTATTTTCATACTAATTTTTTAAAAAAATATGAAAATTGAACTGGAAATAAGTTTATTGGGTGAAATTTAATTCTTCATTGCTTTTCATATTTTTAAAAATAAATAGGGAATTATCTTAAATCAATGTAAGAAAATTATGGAACTTTTAAAACTTTTTTTGGACATCACAATATTTAGCGCAACTACCATGAGTACCACTTGTATGTGGATTTGGATGAACATGGAATGTCAGTGGATTAGACCAGTTACAGATGGATAATTGGATGTTTTCTTTTGTAAAATTCTTCTTTAACTTATATTAGGTTTTTTGTGTGTATGTGTGTATTTTTTCAAGTAGGCCCCCAAGAGCCACATTTAATAGTTGTTAAAATGATTTTCCAATACCTCAAATAAACAACCAATTTTTTATTGTTCTATCTAAGAGGACATGAATTTTTTTAGTTAGTTTTTTGGATGCTGATTTTGGTGTTTGTAGGCTAGACTGAAAAATACCATATGGAAAATTCCATCTTTTGGGAATGTATATAGTATCATTGTATAGTAAAAAGAAAATTTTAGTTGCACTATTTACTGCTAATGTTTAATACAGAGCTGCTAGTAGTTGTAGTTCTCAAATTTTTTAATTAAACACAGCTTACAACACTAAGGATATCAATTCAAAAATGTCCCTATAAATTATTACAACAAAAGTGTGATAAATATTTCTAAAATATTATGTATCTCTCTTGGAAAAAAATATTGATGTAAGATATAACTTTTTTAGAGAAAAATTTTAATAGGGTGGTATGACTCCAGAATTCATATAAAATGAACATCATCTTGCTAATATTTTAAAAAACCATTATATTTTCTTAGATTGAACTATATAAAACATGATTTAGGTATGATAAATTTTTTTAAACAGTAAGTGTTAATCAAGTCACCATTGGACAACCATCTATTGGAAAGTCATTATTGGATGAGCTATAATTGGAAATTCACCATTGAAAAGTAGCCATTTACAAGTCCCCATTGATGAGTTACCATTGGAAATTCACGATGTGAATGTCACCATTAGCATGTCAACATTGGTGATTAACCATTAGAAGTTGTCGTGGGATGATTCACTGTAACGCACGAGACTTTTATGAGAAATATTTTGTTTTTATCAAAGGAATCTTTCACTACACACAACACTAGCTTGGCTTGATTTACACGCAACCACGGCCTTCCTCAATTGCTTGCGTCGTATGCAATACCGAGTTTCACTAAACAACGATATGCTATTAAAATATTATTAAAACTGGCTGTTATGAATAGTAATAACTACTTTTTGAAATTTTATAAATTTTATTTTTCAAAATGGACTTCATTTTTGGATTTGAAATATCGAAATTAGCCTAGGGTGAAATTTTTGTATTTTTCTAAAAACTTTCTATTTTTTGATGAATAGAGAAACCACCAAGTGGTAGTTAAAAAACTGAATTTTTCATAAAACTTAATTTTACCGCTTCTGTGAGTGGAATTTTGAAAATCCGAGAGACACGGTTAATATCAAGGACTAAAATTTAGTTCAATGAGATGAAAATAGTTTTTGGTGAATAATAACTTTTTACTTTTTTTTACCACGGTTAAAAGTAAATAGGGTAATTAAGGGTAAAAGTGTTATTATTATTACCCTAAAACATGTCCTAATTCTATTGGAAAAGTGTAATTGGACCAAAAACAACCTTAGGAATAAAATATGACCATTTAGGCCCACTTGGATTAGATTAGGTCATTTATTATTAATTTACTTATAGAAGGGTTAAAATAGATAAAATCAAAGTTTAATAAGTAAATCATTTTTAATATGGGGTTATACATAAGATAAATTCGACTATAAATATTAATTAGAAAGATAAAAAGATTTCCTACATAATGGTATTTTATTTTTAATTTTTAGACATTAAATAATTTAATTTATTTATGACACAACGATGATGTAGTAATTATCTTATTAATGAAATATTGACATAATTGATGTTATAAATACCCAAATAAATGTAATTTGAGACTTTTTATGAATTAAAATAATTTTATAGGTTAATATGACATGTTAGGATTGATTTAAGTAACTTGTATCGAACTAATGATTCTGTTATGAGTTTCAAAAAATAAATTACTAAATAGTGTCAAAATTGACATAAAATAGTTTTTAAAATGAATATTATATTACTAATTGTTATTTTATTCCTAAAAATATAAGGTTCAGAAAAATGACTTAGATAAGGCTATATATATTAATAATAAACAAGTTGGGGTTTGTTTGGCTTGATATGGTATGTTCATTAACCTTATAGTGTAAGAAAACAAGAAGACACGGTAAAAGTTAAATTATCTAACTTAAAGTTAAATCAAAATGATAAGGTTAAAATTGATACCTAAACTTGTCTAAATTCTATTAGATGAGATTATTTAGACCCATACCCACCTTATCTTCGAACTATATCAATTTGGAGATATTAAAAACCGAATTTGACTTTATAATAAAATAATAATTTTAGTTATTCCAAAGGTGCCCCTCTCCTCCCTTATAAAAGGGCACCTCCTCCCTCTCTTCCTCACACCAATTTGAGCCTTCAAGCTCGGCCAAACACTACCAATTTATCCTTTCCACTTCCCTAGATACATCCTAGAGGTTCTGGTCATCTTCAAAGTCCTATTTTAGTTCCCTAAAAGGAGGTCTCAAAGAATCACTTCAATGAAGAGGAGGTTCGGACACTTACGAAGCAAATCAGACCTAAGGTAAGGGAAAATGTCACAATCTCATTTTTTTCCTAGATTGTTTATACTTTGGTATTTACTAGGGTGTATTTTATCATCCACATCCATGTTTCCTCAATATGTAATATTATTTCCATCCACCTACAATTGTTTAAATCCATTTTTACACTTTGGTGAGTTTATAGTAAAAGATATGAAAGGAATCTTTTGTCGTTTTTCGTACGAGGTACTTTTTGACTTTTCCGACAAAAGTACGAGAAGAATGTTATTTTAACTTAAACAGAATGAATGGATTTTTAAAACATTATTTCCAAAAATATTCCTTTACAAGTTTTCAAGTTTATTTTTAATCAACTTCTTTTAGTTTAAAATTGTATGACATGTTAAGAAAGGAAAATGTTTTTGAAGTAGAAAGGATATTTTCCTCAAGAATATAGTTCAAGTGTTTTATCAAAATTATTTTCCATCTAAGATAATATAGGGTTATGTTTCTATCCCTATTATTACATTGATTAGATTATGCTGTGATGGAATTATTTTTATGAATTCCTTTATATTATATGAATTGTTTTATGATGTCATGTTGTTTAAGAATCCCATTTTTATTACATGAGTTATGAAATGATGTATGATTTATGATTTTGTGGCACACATATGAATGGTATCATTATGAGATGCGTGATACCTATATCTCCCTCCAATTCATTGGGTAAAGATTTTATATCTCATGAGATAGACATAGCTAGAACGACAGGTTATACCGGTTCAGTAAAACAGGATTGAAACGAGGAGTGAACTCGGTTCAGAAATGGACATTGTCCACTAAGATAGTCTTGGCAATGAGTCTTGACTAATAAGAAATGAGTATCTTTGATTATGTGTCTATGACACAAAGTTTCATGTTTTATGTTATGATTATTGGTATTACATTTCACTACTATTATTTATCCCATGTTATGAAATTATGATCTCTTTTGCAGGTTAAGATTTCCAAAAGATATGTTCTTATGAATATGATGTGATTGATATTTCTTTTTTTTTACCCTTACTGAGCATTTGAGCTCACCCTTTTATGTTTTCTTTTCCCCATGATATAAAGAAAGGTTTTAGGTAAGAAAAAAAGGGAAGATATTTATGGGAGATGTTGAAGATCTTTCACCATGATTAGAAGATCACGTTCTGAGTTTCCAAAGAAACTAAACTATTACGGTCCTTTTGTGTGTGTTTTTGTTATGTAATAAGTATTCCGCAAAATTAATGTGATATCTATGTACCTCAATCTTCTTGTCTCTAAATTGGTATCAGAGGAAAGGTATAGTCAACATTTGGAAACTAGGGGGTGAAAGCCTTAGTAAGAACCCTAAGGATAATTCTAAGCATTGAACACAATCTTAGTGTTTTAGAAATGGCCATGAATAACATAGGATAAGACCTTAAGTGTGAAATTATATTCTTGAATATCTGGTTTTCCTATTATAATTAGTGTTGCTCACACTATTCTTCTTGGTTTTAGTCAATGGCTGGAACCCAATGGAACCGTGTTAATGCGGAATGCGACGGGCAATGCAATGATTGACCCCTGAGCAACCAAACGTTATGGGATCTGGAATGCAAAATCTTGTAGCCATGCTCACACAACTTTCTCAAGCTATGAATCATCCAAGACTTCCAAACGAGCAAAGGAAGGAGAAACATTCTATTGAATCCTTCATGAGGCAGCGTCCACCCTAATTCAGCGGGTCTACTGATCCTTTAGTTGCTGAACAATGGATCAGTACTACTGAAAAGATATTTTCAGCTATTTATTGTTCTGAGCATGATAAAGTCATCTTAGCAGTGTATCGTTTGGAAGGTGATGCTGATCAATGGTGGAATTTTATTAAGAATACAAGGCAAAGGGATGAAATTGAGTCCATGTAATGGGATGAGTTCAAGAACTTATTTTTCAATAAGTACTTCCCTCGTATTCTCCGAAAAAAGATGGAGAAAGAGTTTCTTGAACTGAAGAAAAAGGATGATGAATCTGTTGGTATCTATGAAGCAAATTTTACAAGACTTGCAAGGTACGCTTATGGTATTATTATCCAACCTGAGTGTAAGATCGATCGATTATTTAGTGGCTTAAAACCAAGTATTCGAAGGGCCTTAGCCATAAAGGACTTCAATAGCTATGAAAAAATCGTTCGATGTGATCTCAAAGTTGAGATAGAGATTGGAGTAACCCATCAGTCATATGGGTTTGATAAGAAGAGGAAAATGGAATTCAAAGGAAAATCTAAAGAGCACACTGAAAATAAGATGATCTTTCCCTTATGCTGAATGTGTGGAAAGAAACATGGAGGGAGTTGTCTTAAAGGGACACGTAAATGTTTCAAATGTGGAAAGGAAGGTCATCGGGCATTTTAATGTTGCGATGATGGGAAGAAGATGTCTAATGATGCAAACAAAGGAATGGATACACAGAATGAACCTACTACACTTCAATGTTTCAAGTGCAAGGAGATGGGGCATTATGACAATAAATGCCCTAATCCAATGGTTGATGATGATGGTCGATGTCAACAAAATCTTAAGGCTAAAGACAAAGGAAAGTCACATGCAATTTCTATCAGCGATGTGGAGTACGATAACGATGTGGTGAAAGGTACACTTACCATCCACTCTAAAGTAGAAAATGTTTTATTTGATTCTGGATCCACCCACCCTTTTATTTCTGAAGAATTTTCTAAGGATATCACCGTATTACCTCAACAATTAGATGTTGAGTTAGTTGTGACAACACCTAATGGCACAACAGTCGCATCAAAAGTTTATAATTCTTCTCTGATTGAAGTTTGTGGGAAAGTGCTTCCGGAAAATCTTGTGATACTTCCTATAGTGGAATTTGATGTGATTCTTGGCATGGATTGGCTTTCTTTATATGGAGCTCATATCAATTACCAAAGAAGGGAAGTCACATTTCATATTCCAGATCAATCTATGATCGTCTATCGATGCAAGGATGAACATAACCTTACAGTGGAAATTTCATCCATCTTATGGGTCTTGATTCCACTTAATGAAGGTTATTTATCTCAAATGGTTGGTGAGAAACTCACAATTAATAATATTCCCATTGTACGAGAGTTTGATGATGTCTTTCTAGAGGAATTTCCGGGTCTTCCACCAAATCGTGAAGTTGATTTTTCAATAGAACTCGTACCGGGTGCTTTGCCTATTTCAATAACACCTTATAGAATGGCCCCAATTGAGTTGTAGGAATTGAAGAAGCAACTCCAAGAGAATCTTGATAAGGGATTCATACGCCCTAGTGCATCACCTTGGGGAGCACCTGTTCTGTTTGTTAAGAAGAAATATGGATCAATGAGACTCTGCATTGATTATCGAGAACTTAACAAGATCACTATCAAGAACAAATATCCTCTCCCATGCATTGATGACTTATTTGACCAACAATGCGGATCTCAATACTTTTCCATCATTAATCTTCGTTCATGGTATCATCAATTAAGGGTCAAAATGGAAGATATACTAAAGACTGCTTTCTGTACAAGGTATGGACACTATGAATTTATAGTGATGCCATTTGGTCTTACTAATGCCCCTGTTATCTTCATGGATCTGATGAATAGAGTCTTTAGAGACTATCATGATCAATTTGTGGTAGTCTTTATAGACGATATTCTTGTCTATTCAAAGAGCAATTAAGAACATGAAGATCACTTGAGAATTATACTAAAGACCCTGAGAAAGGAGAATCTTTATGCCAAATTTCCCAAGTGTGAATTTTGGCTTAAAAAATTTGCATTTTGGGTCACATAATCTCAAAAGAGGGGATATCTGTGGATCCAGAAAAAACAGAGGTTATCTAAAGATGGTCGAGACCAACAACAGTAACTGAGATCCGAAGTTTTCTTGGTTTGGATGGATATTATCGAGGTTTTTTGAAAGATTTTTCATGATTACCTAATCCACTCACCAAGTTGACTCGTAAAGGAGTTAAGTTTGTCTGGACGGAGGAATGTGAAGAGAATTTCAAGGAGTTGAAAAGAAGGTTATCCAGTGCACCTGTGCTCACACTGCCTTGTAGTGGAGAAAGGTTTGTGATCTATAGTGATGCATCCAAGAAGGGATTGGGGTGTGTTATTACGCAAAATGATATGGTGATAGCTTATGCCTCACGACAATTGAAAATCCATGATCAAAATTACCCAACTCATGATTTGGAGTTAGCTGCGGTAATCTTTGCATTAACGATTTGGAGGCATTATCTTTATGGAGAAAGGTGTGATATTTATACTGATCATAAAAGATTAAAGTATATTTTCACACAAAAGGAGCTAAATATGCGCCAAAGAAGATGGTTGGAGATGATTAAGGATTACGACTTCTCAATTAATTACCACCCTAGGAAAGAAAACAAGGTGGCAGATGCATTAAGTCGACAAGACTATGCCAGTTTATCCATGATGAGGATCACAAAAGATCAAATATTTATGGATTTACAAAGGATGGATCATGCAATTATAATGGAAGGAGAAAAATCTTATCTTTCTCAAATGAATGTTCAACCATCTATACATGTGAAGATTAAAGAGGCACAGAAAGTAGATGTCGAGTTACAAAAGAAGGTGAGAAATGTTCCTGAATTCAACCTTGATTATGATGGGATAAAAAAGTTCAGGAATCGGGTTTGTGTTCCTCCCATCCCGGAATTAAAGGATCTGCTGGATGAGGCTCATAGTTCTTCATTCTCTATTTATCCTAGAAGCACGAAGATGTATAGGGACCTGAAAGAGTACTTCTGGTGGGATGGCATGAAAAGAGATGTTGCTGAATATGTCTCTCGATGCTAGGTTTGTCAGCAAGTTAAAGTTCAGAGACAGAAGTCTAAGGGGATGTTACAACCATTACCAATACCCGAATGGAAATGGGGAATCATCACTATGGACTTTGTCACAGGACATCCTAAAACATCCAAAGGAAATAATGCTATCTGGGTCATAGTTGATCGTCTTACCAAGTTTGCACACTTCATTGCTTTTAGAGAGGATTTCTCTATGGATCAGCTTGCCAGGATATATGTAAAGGAAGTGGTAAGAATGCATGGAGTACCACTTTCTATTATATCTGATCGGGATCCGAGATTTACCTCGAAGTTTTGGCGAAGTCTTCAGCATACTCTGCATACAGAGTTGAGTTTCAACACTGCTTATCATCCTCAGACATACGGTCAGTCCGAGAGAACAATTCAAACCTTAGAAGATATGTTGAGAGATTTCTCTATGGATTTCAAAGGTTGTTGGGATCAACACCTACCTTTGGTGGAATTTTCTTATAATAATATCTTCCACTCCAGTATTCAGATGGCTCCTTATGAAGCTCACTATGGAAAGAAATGAAGGACTCCAACTTGCTGGGATGAAGTTGGGGAAAGAAAGCTATTAGGACCTGATCTTGTCGATGAGATGGCAGAAAAGGTCCGATCTATTCAACAACACATAAGAGTAGCTCAGAGTCAAAAGAAAAGTGACACGGAAAACCGAAGAAAAGACCTAGAGTTTGAAGTGGGTGATAAAGTGTTCTTATGAATATCTCCCTGGAAGGGGGTCATGAGATTTTGAAAGAAGAGGAAGTTGAGCCCTAGATATATCGGTCCTTTCGAAATACTGGATCGTGATGGAAAGGTATCTTACCGATTGGTGCTTCCACTGAATTTCTCTCAAGTTCACGATGTGTTCCATGTATCTCTCCTGAGAAAGTACATACCTGATCCTTCACATGTACTCAGCTCAAAAGTTGTACCGCTGGAGCAAGATCTTTCTTATGAAGAACAACCGATAGAGATTCCGGATCGTAGTGAAAAAGTCTTACGAAACAAGACCACTAGATTGGTGAATGTTTTATGGAGGAACCATCAATTAGAAGAAGCTACATGGGAGCTTGAGGATATGATGAGGGATAGGTATCCTCATCTTTTTGTTACAAAGTAATGAATTTCGAGGGAGAAATTCATTTTAAGGGGGGTAGAATGTAACGCCCGAGACTTTTATGAGAAATATTTTGTTTTTATCAAAGGAATCTTTCACTACACACAACACTATCTTGGCTTGCTTTACACGCAACCGTGGCCTTCCTCAATAGCTTGCGTCGTACGCAATACCGAGTTTAACTAAACAACGATATGCTATTAAAATATTATTAAAACTAGACGTTACGAATCGTAATAACCACTTTTTGAAATTTTATAAATTTCATTTTTCAAAATTCACTTCATTTTTGGATTCGAAATATCGAAATTAGCCTAGGGTGAAATTTTGGTATTTTTATGAAAACTTTCAATTTTTGATGAATAGTGAAACCACTAAGTGGTAGTTAAAAAACTGAATCTTTCAAAAAACTAAATTTTACCGCTTCTATGAGTGGAATTTCAAAAATCCGAGAGACACTTTTAATATCAAGGAATATAATGTGGTTCAATGAGATGAAAATAATTTTTGGTGAATAGTAACTTTTTACTTTTTTTTACCACGGTTAAAAGTAAATATGGTAATTAAGGGTAAAAGTGTTATTATTATTACTCTAACACATGTCCTAATTCTATTGGATAAGTGTAATTCGATCAAAAACAACCTTAGGAATAAAATATGACCATTTAGGCCCACATTGATTAGATTAGGACATTTATTATTAATTTATCTAAAGAAGGGTTAAAATAGTTAAAATCAAAGTTTAATAAGTATATCATTTTTAATATGGGGTTATACATATGATATATTTGACTATAAATATTCATTAGAAAGCTAAAAATATTTCCTAAATAATGGTAATTTATTTGAAATTTCTAGACATTAAATAATTTAATTTATTTTTGACACAACGATGATGCAGTAATTATCTTATGAATGAAATATTGACATAATCGATGTTATAAATACCCAAATAAATGTAATTTGAGACTTTTTATGAATTACACTGAATTTGTAGGTTACTATGAAATGTTAGTATTGATTTAAGTAACTTGGTTCGAACTAATCATTCTATTATGAGTTTCACAATAATCAATTATTAAATTGTGTCAAAATGGCCATAAAATAGTTTTTAAAACAAACATTATATTAATAATTGTTATTTTATTCTTAAAAATCTAAGGTTCGGCCAAATGACATAGATAAGGCTATATATATTAATAATAAACAACTTGGGGTTCGTTTGGCTTGATATGGTAAGTTTATTAACCATATAGTGTATGAAAACAAGAAGACACTGTAAAAGTCAAATTATCTAACTTAAAGTTAAATCTAAATGATAAGGTAAAAATTGATACCTAAACTTGTCTAAATTCTTTTGGATGAAAGGATTTCGACCCATACCCACCTTATCTTCGAAATATATCAATTTGGAGCTATTAAAAACCGAATTTGACTTTATAATAAAATAATATTTTTAGTTATTCCAAAGGTGCCCCTCTCCTCCCTTATAAAAGGGCACGTCCTCCCTCTCTTCCTCACACCAATTTGAGCCTTCAAGCTCGGCCAACCCCTGAAAATTTCTCCTATCCACTTCCCTAGATACATCTGAGAGGTTCTGGTCTTCTTCAAAGTCCTATTTTAGTTCCCTAAAATGAGGTCTCAAAGAAGCAGTTCAAAGAAGAGGAGGTTCAGACACTTACGAAGCAAATCTGACCTAAGGTAAGGGAAAATATCACAATCTCATTTTTATCCGAGATTTTTTATACTTTGGTGTTTACTGGGGTGTATTTTATCATCCACATCCATGTTTCCTCAATATGTAATATTATTTCCATCCACCTACAATTGTTTAAATCTATTTTTACCCTTTGGCGAGTTTATAGTAAAAGATATGAAAGGAATCTTTTGTTGTTTTTCGTACGAGGTACTTTTTGACATTTCCGACAAAAGTACGAGAAGAATTTTTTTTAACTTATACGGAATGAATGGATTTTGAAAACATTATTTCCAAAAATACTCCTTTACAAGTTTTCAAGATTATTTTTAATCAACTTCTTTTAGTTTAAAATTGTATGACATGTTAAGAAAGGAAAATGTTTTTTAAGTAGAAAGGATATTTTCCTCAAGAATGGAGTTCAAGTGTTTTATCAAAATTATTTTACATATAAGATAATATAGGGTTCTGTTTCTATCCCTATTATTAAATTGATTAGACTATGTTGTGATGGAATTATTTTTATGAATTATTTTATATTATATTAATTGTTTTATGATGTCATGTTGTTTAAGAATCCCATTTTTATTACATGAGTTATGAAATGATGTATGATTTATGATTTTATGGCACACATATGAATGGTATCATTATGAGATGGGTGTGACCTATATCTCTATTTAATGCATTGGGTAAAGATTTTATATCTCATGAGACAGACATGGCTGGAACGGCAGGTTATACCGGTTCAGTAAAACAGGACTAAAATGAGGAGTGAACTCGGTTCAGAAATGGAATTTGTCCACTAAGATAGTCATGGAAATGAGTCTTGAATAAAAAGAAATGATTCACTATGATTATGTGTGTATGCCACAAAGGTTCATGTTTTAAGTTATGATTATTGGGATTACATTTCACTACTATTATTTATCCCATGTTATGAAATTTTGATCTATTTTGCAGGTTATGATTTCCAAAAGATATGTTCTTATGAATATGATATGATTGATATTTCTTTTTTTACCCTTACTGAGCATTTGAGCTCACCCTTTTATGTTTTCTTTTCCCCAGGATATAAAGAAAAATTTTAGGTATGAAAAAAAATGTAAGATATTTATGGGAGATGTTGAAGATCTTTCACCATGATTAGAAGATCACGTTCCGAGTTTCCAAAGACACTAAACTATTACGATCCTTGTGTGTGTGTATTTGTTATGTACTAAGTATTCCGCAAAAGTAATGTGATATCTATGTATGTCAAGCTTCGGGTGTCTACAGTCACCGGTCTCTATTTCATGGTATTCTGTCATTACTAATTTTTGGGATTTAATCCATATTCAATTTTATTCCTGTATTTTTTAGATTATTTTTCTATAATTTCTAAATGATATATATAGTTTAATTTTTGAAATCTTGTGACAATCAATTTTACATCAAATCCCAAACCACTTTACATTTTATCTCTCTTCACCTTTAGCCTTCTTATACCTCTTCTCCTCATATGTTTTACTGAAATAGAGTGAGTTATGAACCTCACTATATCATCTCTTATAGAATCGAGGCCAACTACTAAATTGAAAGGGAAACCAAGCTGAGTCAACTTAGAATCGGGGACCCCAAAAATTCAAAATCATATTATTGTTTTAAAAACATATGTTGACTTAAAGATGTTGTTTTCCAATAGATAATTAGTGCTAATGGTGATCCAGGACCAAGGATGGGTAGATTGGTTCCCTTGAAATGATTGACCTCTATATCATAGGATGGTGTATCTTCTTAATCAGTATGCCAAGTTTAGCTTTGGAAATCATAAATATTTGAATAAAAGTATGATTGATAGAAACATGAAATCATTTTATTTAAAGGAATGGGAAATATGAATGAATATGACACACCTAGGAGTGTTTGAAGACTATCACGGTATGATACCCAATGACATAGAATAGTTAATATTTGAGGATACTTTTCTAGATATGACATATTATAAAACTCTATAGATACTTAATTATTGTATGTTGGATTGGGAATCTATGATTCAGTTTATGATTGTTTAGAATAATTTATATCCCAAGAATGTGGACTTCAAAACCTTGTTATGTAAAGATGTGTACCTCTTGTTCCTTATGATATGAGGGGAAAAGATCAACTTATGAAAATTACTTATGATACTATTGTTTGATATGTGTATTACATCCTCTAGATCCAAAAATCTAATTTACCCTAAGATTATTAATTCTATACTAGAAACAAAATTTTTGATTGATGAAGGGGAAGAAGACATGTCTAAATGTGGAGGTTTCTTCTTGACTGAGGTTATTTATAAAAGATTGAGGATTTGATGGAATCCATTGATGAAAAAATGGGTTAAATAAAATGATATGATATATGAGGATTTTAATCCCACAGTTCATCCCACCATACTCAAGGACATAGTTGATAATTTCTTAGAGCTAGAGTAGACAGTAGAGTATTCTCAGAATGATCAAGAAGTGGAAGTTGTTATTGATGAGAAGTTGACTACCTCGGTGGATGAGTGCAGTGATCCAAATATTCCAATTAGATATACTGTGACCTTCGAACATGTGATTCCACCTAACCATATCCCTTATTGATAGAGTTTTTTATGTTAAAGGGATTGTGGTGTTGATAAGACATATGTTACAGGTCTAAAATAGAATATATGTTCTTCTAAATATTATAAAGATGTTTTAGATGTTTCTAATGATGGAAATGGTGATGATAGTAATGGAAAAGGATATGATGGAAATAATGATGAGAATGCTTATGACGATAAGGATAGTGATGGTGGGGGAACTTACCATGATCAAGGTTATGAAAGGTTTCATACACCAAATCTATCCCTACTAATTTTGATGCTTCAACTAGGTTAATAGAGAGAAATGACCCACCTAGTTATACGCATGTTGAGAGACATTGTTCTACCAAACCTGAGCCCTAGGAGAGATCATTTCTAGAGAACTATTTTGGTGATGCTACTTCTACTAGCGAGGAGACCTGAGTACCTACTAAATGGGAATAGTATCTTCGTTCTTTCAGAGTACTTTTTTCATGCAAAATATGAGATATCCCAAAGTTATATCAAGCTTGGTTTGGAATAATTCAAGTAAAAAAATGTTGATGAACATGTTTTAGTAGATCATGGATATACTTAGTATGAGGGTGAGATATCCTCTAAGGGGGATCCTTCCACTGGTTCAAATATTCTTTGTTTAAAATATGTGTATTCTGATTTGGATGAGTGAAGTGCACCAAAGGGCGATGGACCTACTGTCCTTCATGATAGAACAAATCATATTGATGTTGTTGTTACACGTGACGAGAGGTCAACTACTCCAGCAATAACTACTGATTCAGTGACTACTAATTCTATTTACTGGATATATTTAAATTCTTTTAGAAATGATCTTAAAGCTAATTTTGGTAGAGTTTTGATGTCTCAAAAACCTCCAGTCACTCTAATACATGAGGCTAATGCGTAACAACTATTTTATCTTTTGGTTTTCCATTTTCTTTCAAAAATGAGTCATCACATGCAACTGGTTGATATAGGTAACCATAGGTTGGAACGTTAAATAGAGTATATGATATCTATGATGTAGGATATGAAATCCTCCTTTTCTTTTATCCTAGATGTTATGATGGAGAGTCTTAAGAATTTATCTCCACTGGAATCTACATATTCTGCTCCACTTCCCCCAGTATCCTTTGATGGAATGTTGGTTAGATCTATATTTTGAGAGGATCATCATGCTACTGTTGGTGATATTCATGATAATCATAATGGTTATTGGATATAGATTTATAATCATGGTGGAAATATTTAAAAACCATCAAGATAATGTTTAAATAATGTTAGAAGTGATAGGGAGCCCATATCTAATTCCATTAAAAACTACCTTTCCAAGTTATATACTAAACATGAGAGAAATTTTCATTTTATGTTTCTTGAGTAGAATAGTAGGATTCCACCTATCGATAGGGAATTTAAGGTGATGGTTGATCATTTGATATTGTTGGAACCTCTACCTCACATCATCATGGAGGAAAATAAACACCTTTTTAGTTCTATGGAAAGAGATGGAAATATTATCATAGACATTTTCAATATCATGAAGAAATTTTTTTATGTATCCAACATAGTTTTTGTGTCTCTAGAAGAGATTCCTATGAAACCCTTTATAACTTCCCATTTATTAGATCCTTTACCTCTATAGTAGTAACCATTTAGCATGACTCCCAGGGAAGTTTCCCATCATCTTAAGCCTGCAATTATTTGGGAGTTTCCTACCTTATTTATACCTTCAGTATGTATAGATGTTACTTCTTCACCCTCTGCCTCTTTTTTTCCAACCTATATTCGATATGGGAAAGAGACTTACTGATCATATATCTCTGACTAAGAGTGACCTTGATTGAAACTAGTCTTTAATATGGATTTTTTTTAATTTACATGTATTATTTTTGGCCTATAATATTATGACTATCTGTAATTAATGAATTTTTCTATTATTCTTAATCTACTTTATTAGTCATCAATTGATACATACTAATAAATTTTTATCTACTGTTTATTGTTTTACCTATTTTATAATACCAAAAGGGGGGATAAAGTTTTAAGATAGAATTGTTTTCTTATTTTCTTTTTCATTCTATCTTATATTTTTATTTTTTATTTATCCTTTAAATTTACCTTCTATACTTCCTTTATCTATTATCTGATATGCTACCTCTGATACTAATTATATCTTTGTTTCTTTACTCATTTTGGTGTCGTTCTATTCAAATTTTTCCATTGTACCATATTTCTCTAGATCCATCCTTTTATACCATCCTTATTCATTTTTTGATATGATTATTTTGGAATGATTTACTTTACCTTTGACAATATCAATTACCATTATCTTGGACTTACCATTAACACCACAATTATTTTTCTCTATTACCAATTATCATTAAACATCTAATTTTGTTTTGGAATTGTTAAGGAGACTTTTATTCATTAAATTCATTTTAGTATATCTAAGTATAACATATGTATAATTTATAATAATTTTTTGATCTTTTATCATAAAAAATGGGAATATTGTTTTAACCTACTTATTTTATTTCAAAAAAAATATTGTCGATTATGTTTCTAGTGACATGACAGTTTTATGATAAAATATTATAATATAAGGAAATATGATTAAAATTTGGATAAGTGTTGGGATGATCCACCATTATATCAAAATGACTCACCTCTATCTAGAGAGACAATTAGTAAAAAGTTTGCACTCCCATAATGTCTCACTACCATAGTTGAGTTATAACTCAAAATGTCTTTCCATTAATATGAATGGCGCACAACTAGAGTATAAGTCCCCAACCCCAGTTACCCAGAGTCGGTGCATTATTAATAAGATTGGCATGATCAGAAAAGATCAGGTCTCGAAATACATATTAGTTTAGTAGCCTTGGAATCACTAGATACATTCATAAAGTTCAGATTACATCATAAAGTGAAAACTACAACAACATCTTGTCTCTACACTCATATCCCCTTATACTATCCCAGCAGGACATTCATAAAATACTTCTTCACATCCTAGGAAAAATAATACATAGAAAGGGGTGAGATATGATGCCTAGTTAGGATAGCAATATAGTGGAAACTTTCATAAATAACCATAAACATTTAAGGAAATGTATATCTAAAAAGCCTTTAAAACATAATATTCATCATAATATAGAAGAAATAGAATGAAATAATTCCATTTACTTATTCACATGGATATTCTACTAGTCGAATAATCACATGAAACATCAATAACCACTTTCATAATGATGGAATGCATAATGCCAGACTGTCCTAACCACATAGTCAAGGCCTTGTACCAAGACTACAAACGAGATTTTGTCAAGTCCTAATGCCAAGACACAAGTTTGTCTCATGAGACCTACAGATGCTTTAACACCCCGAGATTTTATGAAAAATATTATTTTTAATTTCACTAATGTATTGTGTTGTACGCTACACCAAAAGAAGCTTGCACAACACGCATCCTTGATTTTCCTTGCATTACACGCAATCACGACCTTCCTCAATAGTGTGTGTAGTATGCAATAACGAGTTTCACTAAACAGCGATATGCTATTAAAATGTTATTAAAACTAGCCATTATGAATAGTAATAACCACCTTTTGAAATTTTGTAAATTTTATTTTTCAAAATGGATTTCATTTTTGGATTCAGAATATCGAAATTAGCTTAGGGTGAAATTTTGGTAATTTTCGGATAACTTTCATATTTTGATGAATAGTGAAAATTACTAAATTTTAGATAAAAACAACTTTTTCAATCGAAATAATTAATAGTGATAAATTATTAATTTGAGTGGTTTTAAAGTATATTTAGAATATATTTTTACAATTTAATACAATGTTGGTCATTGGATGAAATTTCACATTTAAACCAGACATAAACAAGTGTCAATCTTTTGATAGATATTGTTTCTTAAAAACACGCTATTTGTTTTAACAACGGGATTTAATTATAAAATTAATTAATGCAACTTCTATGTTATGAATTTGGTAAAATAGACTTCATTTTTAAATTCGGAATATGAAATATAGCTTAGGATGAAATTTTGGCATTGTTCTGAAAAACATCAATTTTTGATGAATAGTGAAACTACTAAGTGGTAGTTAAAAAACTGAATTTTTCATAAAACTTAATTTTACCGCTTCTGTGAATGGAATTTCAAAAATCCGAGAGACACGGTTGATTTCAGTAAGTAATATGTGGTTCAATGAGATGAAAATAATTTTTGGTGAATAGTAACTTTTTACTTTTATTTACCACGGTTAAAGGTAAATAGGGTAATTAAGGGTAAAAATGATATTAATATTACCCTAACACATGTCCTAATCCTATTGGATAAGTGTATTTCAACCGAAAACAAACTAAGGAATAAAATATGACCATTTAGGCCCAATTGGGTTAGATTAGGACATTTATTATTAATTTATTTAAAGAAGGGCTAAAATAGTTAAAATCAAAGTTTAATAAGTAAATCATTTTTAATATGGGGTTATACATAAGATAAATTCGACTATAAATATTAATTAGAAAGATAAATAGATTTCCTACATAATGGTATTTTATTTGTAATTTTTAGACATCAAATAATTTAATTTATTTATGACACAAAGATGATGCAGTAATTATCTTATTAATGCAATATTGACATAATTGATATTATAAATACCCAAATAAATGTATTTTAAGACTTTTTATGAATTCCAATAATTTTCTAGATTACTATGATATATTATTGTTGATTTAATCAACTTGGTTTGAACATATAATTCTATTATGACTTTCACAAAAATCATATATCAAATAGTGTCAAAATTGACACAAAATAGTTTTTAAAACAAATATTATATTATTAATTGTTATTTTATTCCTAAAAATCTAAGGTTCGGCCAAATGACTTGGATAAGGATATATATATTAATAATAAACAATTTGGGGTTCGTTTGACATGTTATAGTAAGTGTATTAACCATATAGTGTAAGAAAACAAAAAGACACGGTAAAAGTTAAATTATTTAACTTAAAGTTAAATCTAATTGATAAGGTTAAATTAATAACCTAAACTTGTCTAAATCCTATTGGTTGATATTATTTCGACCAATACCCACTTTAGATTCTATATAAGACCCTTTGGAACCATTATAAACCGATTTTTACTTTAATATAAAATAATATTTTGAGATATTCCTAAGGTGCCCCTCTCCTCCCTTATAAAAGGGCACCTCCTCCCACTCTTCCTCACACAACTTTGAGCCTTCAAGCTCGGCCAACCCCTAAAATATTCCCTTCTCAAATCCCCTAGAAACATCCTAGAGTTTCTGGTCTTCATCAAAGACCAATTTTAGTGCCCTAAAAGGAGGTCTCAAAGAGGCGCTTCAAAGAAGAGGTAATTTCCATTACCGATTCCTTCACCTTTATTTCTTCTTCCACTTCTTCTTCTTATGTTGTTTCATTATGAAGTAATAACATAATTATCACTCATATACTGATATGATATTATAAGTATGAAACAACCCTATTTCACCATCTATCCATCCTACGGAAAATGAAATCACCGCGTGTGCGTACGTACGGAATACCATCTCCACGCCGTGGTGAAAATCTATTTTCCACCACCACCTTACTTGGATCAGTATAATGGTGTAAATAATGACCATATATGACTATTATAAAGTGATATTGATTCTGATATTTTGTATCATCCACTCTAATTCAATTCAATAATTATGGAAATGATATCATCGCTCGTGCGTACGTACGGACTACCGTCTCCACGACGCGATGAGATTCATTCTCCATGTAAACCATTTAAGAATGATTTTAAAGTATATATAAGAAATAATAATGAAATATATGACATTATAAAGCTACTGGATTTATGTATATATATATATATGTCATCTACTTACTTCCATTCAAGACAATAAGGAAAGGAAAACAACGTTCATGCGTACGTACGGACTACCGTCTCCATGAACGGTGTTTTTCATTTCATTTATCTATCTATTATATATATATATATATATATAATTAATATATATGATATATAAATCATATTTTATATTCTGGAAGTAAGTAAATCATGATATAAGTAATAATAATGTCAAGAACAACAAGTCAAAACACCTACGTTAAATGAAACGATTTTACCCAAAACGCTTCTTTAACATGGAATTTACCAAAGAAAGGGTAATATAATGTCATAAGTGAACCATATATGATATCATAACAATGAATATGATTCTTTAATAAGTCAATGACATTATTTAAATCATTATACAGGAGGTTCGGACACATACGAAGCAAATCGGACCTAAGGTAAGGGAAATATCACAATCTCATCTTTATCCGAGATTGTTTATACTTTGGAATTTACTGGGGTGTATTTTATCATCCACATCCATGTTTCATCAATATGTAATATTATTTCCATCCACCTACAATTGTTTAAATCCAATTTTACCCTTCGGTGAGTTTTTATTAAAAGATATGAAAGGAATCTTTTGTCGTTTTTCGTACGAGGTACTTTTTTGACTTTTCCGACAAAAGTACGAGAAGAATGTTTTTTTTAACTTATATGACATGAATGGATTTTTAAAACATTATTTCCAAGAATCTTCCTTTACAAGTTTTCAAGTTTATTTTTAATCAACTTCTTTTAGTTTTAAATTGTAAGACATGTTAAGAAAATAAAAATGTTTTTGAAGTAGAAAGGATATTTTCCTCAAGAATGGATTTCAAGTGTTTTATCAAAATTATTTTCCATCTAAGATAATAAAGGGTTCTGTTTCTATCCCTATTATTACATGGATTTGATTATGTTATTATGGAATTATTTTTATGAATTCCTTTATCGTATATGAATTGTTTTATGATGTCATGATGTTTAAGAATCCCATTTTTATTACATGGATTATGAAATGATGTATGGTTTATGATTTTGTGGCACACATAAGAATGGTATCATTAAGAGATTGGTGGGACCTATATCTCCCTCCAATTCATTGGGTAAAGATTTTATATCTCATGAGATAGACATGGCTGGAATGGTAGGTTATACCGGTTCAGTGAAACAGGACTGAAACGGGGGTTACTCGATTCAGAAAGGGACTTTGTCCACTAAGATAGTCTTGGCAATGAGTCTTGACTAACAAGAAATGATTCTCTATGATTATGTGTGTATGCCACAAAGTTTCATGTTTTATGTTATGATTATTGGGATTTTATTTCACTACTATGATTTATCCCATGTTATGAAATTATGCTCTCTTTTGCAGGTTAAGATTTCCAAAAGTTATGTTCTTATGAATATGATGTGATTGATTTTTCTTTTGTTTACCCTTACTGAGCATTTGAGCTCAGCCTTTTATGTTTTCTTTTCCCCAGGATATAAAGAAAGGTTTTAGGTAAAAAAAAGGAAGATCTTTATGGGAGATGTTGAAGATCTTTCACCACGATTAGAAGATTTTATTCCGAGTTTCCAAAGACACTAAACTATTACGATCCATGTGTCTGTGTTTTTGTTATGTACTAAGTATTCTGTGAAAGTAATGTAATGTTCATGTACGTCAAGCTTCGGGTCTCTACAGATGCATCGAGGAGCTATAGTGGGCTTCACCCGTCACTTATTAAGTCCAATTCATTCCTCATAGGAACAGGTTTAAACATAACATAAACATTCATATTAAAAGTAGCATATAAAATGTCAATACTTTCTCCATAAACTATGAATGGTATAAAAATAACACATCCATAGTAAAAAATATCAAAAAACCCTCAATACTAAATAAAAGTTTTATATCATAATAAATCAACTACAAATAAGCTTAAAATCCATCAATGGATGTTGACATAGATGAAATCAAAACTATTTGAGATAAATATATCTTTTTTTGAAATCATGTAAAAGTCACATAATTAAAAAATAAAAAAATTCTTTAAAAATATTATTATAATCTTGTAAGGGAAGCATCGATGATTTTATAATGGCATAGAATAGCCACACCCTCTTTATAAGTTAAAAAAATACATTCTTACTTTAATTATGTCAAAAAGGTTACAAAGGATCTTGTATGGAAAACGACGGAAAGATTCCTTTATAAACATCTTATACAAAGTCAAACAAGGGTATAAATGACATAAACCCAAATTCTGTAAAATAGTAAGAATTATTTGAAATACATTTTTATGAAACATGGATACGGATGATAAAGAGGTCCCAGTAGATTATTACGTATAAAAAACCTCGGATAATGAAGATATTTTGAAATAAACCCTTACCTTGTACTTTTCCATGGTTGAGGGAAGGTTAAAATCCTATCTAATGGTAAAAATAATTGTTATTAAATTATACAAGAGTCATATCCCTTAACATGATATCATATATTATCTTTTAACATTTCTTCGTTAATAATATCTTTGTATTATCGTTGTTTCTGGTGTTAAAGGACTTGTTTTCCTTTATATGATTTGTTACATAATCCATGTTTGGTATGGATAGGTTGTATATTATTAATATCCAGAATTATATTAAGTCTTTAAACATTATTTTTAACCATCAAATGAAAATTATTCGTGAATGGATACGATGGGGAATGAATCTCATCGCGTTCGTGGAGACGGTAGTCCGTACATACGCACGAGTGAAAATATCATTATTTTGATATTAAAATAATATATAATTGGGTGATGTATCAAATATACAGAATAATTATCATGTTATATTTAGTATTTACATTAATTACACATCATTATTATACCCATCCAAATAATAATGCATTGAATAACAATTACACCACGACGTGGAGACGGTAAGCCGTACGTACACACGAATGGTGACATCTCATTCAAGGGATGGATAGAATAATAAATATGGTTGTAAAATATTTATAATAATATCACATTATATAGGAGATACTGGATTTATTATTTTAGAATGGAAATAACAATGAATTAATAAGTTGAAGAAGAAAGGAACTTGAAAGAGGGTGGTGAAATCATTACCTCTTCTTCAGGTTCTTTCGTTTGATTTGATCGACAGGGCTCCTTAGGTTGACTTTATGACTAAAGTAAGGCATCTAGGATTAATTGAGGGAAGTTGAGATAATATTCGGGTAGGTGTTGGCTGAGCCAAAAGGCTTTGAAGCTGTAAATTAGTGAGAAGGGGGAGTGCCCTTTTATAAGAGGGGTGAGGGGCACCTTAGTAAAAGCTAGAAATATTATTTTATAATAAATTAATATTTAGTTTATAATTACTCCAAAGTGGATTATTTAAATTTTATGGTGGGGATAGGTTGAAAAAAACTCAACCAATAGGTTTTGGATAGGTTTGGGTCACCAAACTCTTAATTAATTTGTTTTACATTTACCATGTCTCTTTATATTTTTTTATTACACAGTTAATAAACATACTTTATACATTAAAAAGACCCCCAAGTAGTCCATTAATAATACCCCTATCATTATATGTGTTATTTGGACGAACCATAGATTTTTTGGAATAGAATATCAATTAATAATATAATATTTGTTTAAAAAACTCATTTGTGTCAATTTTGACACAATTTATTAATTTATTTTTATTAAATTCTTAACAACATAATAAATTAGAATAAAATCAATTTAAGAAATCCTTACATGTAATATTAATCAATAAAATTAGTTTATGTCTTCAAAACTTTCAAATTATATTTATTTTAACTTTTATAATACCAATTATTTGATTTATTCATTAATAAGGAAAATACTACATCATTATTGTGTCATATATAAATTTAATTATTCAATGTTTAAAAATTATAAATAAAATACCATTACATAGGAAATCCTTTATGATTTATAATTAATATTTATAGTCGAAAATATAATAAATATACCCCTATGTAAATATTTTGTTTCTAAAAGGTATATGCTTTTGTCATTTTTTTATTTACATTAACCTAATTAATATAATGTGTCATTATCACATACAAGTGGATCCATGGGGTCCGAACATTGACCCAAATATGCCCATGGTCGTAAATGTATCAACCAATGTGGTTAAGACACATTTTAGGGTAATTTATTATTATTATAATATTATTTTTACCCTTATTTACTGAATTTACCCTTTAAACATGGTAAATAAAATATTCAAAATGTCTAAAAACAAAAGTTACCTATTTAAATAATTTTGAACTCTTGATTATAAATATGGAATACATTTTCTTAAATTCCATATACAGAAGTTTTAGAAATTAATTTAAAATTAATTCCCACTGTCAAAACAAAATCCTGTTTTTAAGAAATAATAACTATCAAAAGATTGACACTTCCTTATGTCTAGTTTAAATGTGAAATTATTTCCAATGACCAATATTGTATTAAATGGTAAAAATATATTCTAAATATACTTTAAAATCACTCAAATTCATAATTTATCAGTATTAATTATTTCGATTAAAAAAGTTGTTTTATTTAAAATTTAGTAATTTTAACTATTAATCAAAATATGAATGTTATCTGAAAAGTGCCAAAAATTCACCTTAAGATAATTTCAGTATTCCGAAATCCAAAAATGAAGTCTATTTTGAATGATAAAATTTATATAATTTCAAAAGGTGGGTATTACTATTCATAACAGCTAGTTTGATTCATGTTAGTGTGTTAAAACTCGAAGTTGCATACAACACACGCTACTGTATTATTCAAAGAGAAGCATACCATGGAAGCTTTAGGTTATACATTATACCCTCCTTCAAATAATATTTTCCTCGAAAATTCTAGAATAATACCACATGAAAAGTCTCAAGCAGTTCTTCATCATAAGTTTCTCGTGTTCCCACGTTGCATCTTCCATATTATGGATTCTCCATAGAACTTTTACCAGACGAGTCGTCCGGTTTCTCAAAACCTATTCTCTCGTATCAAGAACCTTGAAAGAAACCTCACAATAAGGCAGATAAGGTTCCAATTCTAATTCCTCATAGGTGAGTACATGCGTTGGGTAAGGCATGTATTTTCTCGACAGTGATACGTGGAACACATCGTGAACTTTGGAGAGACTTGGTGGAATTTCCAAACAATAATCTACATACCAAATTCATTCTAGAATTTTGAATGGTCCAATTTACCCGGGACTTAACATTCCCTTCTTAAAAAAATGTATAACTCCTTTCCATGGAGATACCTTCAAGAAAACAAGATCTCACACCTGAAATTCTAAATCCTTCCTTCGGTTGTCAGCATAGCTCTTCTGCCTACTTTGAGCTGCATTGATGTGGTTTTGGATTACCTTCACCTTTTCCATCATTTCCTCCACCAGTTCTGGGCCTACGAGTTTTCTTTCACCAACATCATCCCAACAGGTTGGTGTGCAACATCTCTTTACATATAATGCTCCATACACTGACATCCGAATACTTGAATGGAAGCTATTGTTATAGGAAAATTCTACCAGAGGTAAATATTGATCCCACATACCCTGAAAGTCAAGTGAGAATTATCTCAACATGTCTTCGAAGGTTTGAATAGTCTGTTCAGATTTTCCATCTATTTGAGGGTGGTAGGCAGTGCTCAAACAACGTTCAGTATCCACGGATTTCTGAATACTTTTCCAGAATCATGAAGTAAAATGGGGATCATGATCCAAAAAAATCCATATGAGTACTCTATTAAGTCTCACAAAATCATTAATATATTGTCTTGCTAAACGTTCAAGTGGTAAATCTTCCCTTATAGCAAGAAAATGTGCTGACTTTGTAAGAAGATCAATAATGAACCATATTGCATCGTTCCTTCTAGGAGTCATTGGTAGTCCCATGACAAAGTCTATTATGATATTATCCCATTTCCACTAAGTTATGGGAAGAGGTTTCAATAGTTAACCAAGAAATTTCTTTCCAGCTTTAACTTGCTGAAAAACCATACATCTTGACAGAAAATTAAAAATCTACCTCTTCATGTTGTCCCACCAAAAATATTCCTTCAAATATCTATACATTTTGGTCCTTTTAGGGTGTATAAATAAATTGGAACGAGGAGAATCGACCAAAAATTCCCTTTTTAGATCATGTATATTAGGAATAGAAAGCCTCCTCCCAAATTTCAAAATTCCATCTTCATACACAAAGTAACTCAATCTCCCATCATTCACAGCTTTAATTTTTTTTAAATCTTTATCAACGGTCTGAGAACTCTTTATCCTTTCTATTAAAGAAGGTTTGGAAACCATTTCAAAATTATCGATGTTTCCCCTCCCATGGTTATTCCCATACCCAACATTAATACATTCATTCAAATTGGATCGCTTTCAACTCTCATTTTGTTCAAAACTCCATGATCATTTCTACTCAAAGAAACTGCCACCTTATTTGCCTTTTCCGGGTGGTAGTGTATCTTGAAATCATAATCCTTGAGTATTTCAAGCCATCGCCTTTGCCTCATATAGAGTTCTTTCTGTGAGAAAATATAATTCAAACTCTTTTGATCGGTATATATCTCACATTTTTCACCATAGAGATAATGTCTCCATATCTTCAAGGAAAATATTATAGCAGCTAACTCAAGATCCTGAGTAGTATAGTTTTTCTCAAGAATTTTTAGCTGTTTTGATGCATATGTAATAACTCTATTATTTTTCATGAGGACACAACCAAGTCCTTTCTTCGATGCATTACTATAAATAACAAACCCACCATTACCCAATGGTAGAGTCAAAATAGGAGAATTAACTAATATTCTCTTCAGTTCTTCAAAACATTCATCACAGTCTTTTGTCTAACCAAATTTAACTCATTTATGAGTGAGCTTTGTTAATGGGTTAGCTAATTGGGTGAAATTTTGGACGAAACATCGATAATAACTTGCTAAGCCAATAAAACTATGTACCTTGGTTATACTCATTGGTGTTGGCCATTACTAGATTTCTCTTGTCTTATAAGGATCAAAAGAGATTCCATTCTTAGAGACAATATGGTCAAGAAATGAAATAACATGATGCCAGAATTCAAACTAACTATACTTCCCATATAATTCATGTTTTCTTAGAGTCTTTGGGATAATGCGCATGTGATTTTCATGATCTTCGTATCTTTTAGAATATACCAAGTCATCATCAATAAAAACCACTAAAAAATCATCGATATATTCCTTGAAGAATTTTTTCATTAGATCCATGAAAACATAGGGTGCATTAGTCAGCGGAAAAGGTATTACTAAAAACTCGTAATGCCCCTACCTGGTTCGAAATTCTATCATAGTAATTTCTTCCTTCTTCACACACAACTAATGGTATCCAGATCAAAGTTAAATCTCAGAAAAGTATTGACCTCCATGTAGTTGACCAAATAAATCATCAATTCTAGGTATGGGATAATTTTTCTTTATTGTTATAGCATTGATCTCCCTGTATTCCATACATAACCTCATAGATCCATCTTTCTTCTTAACAAAAAGTACAGGGGCTCTCCATAGAGAAACACTAAGGCGAATAAGTGCCTTATTACACAATTCCTCTAGTTGTTTCTTTAGTTGAACTAATTCCACAGTGACCATTCTATTAGGGGTCTTCGATATAGGCCTTCAACCAAGAATTAAATCAATGGAAAACTCAATTTCTCATTCTAGAGGATGTCCAGGTAAATCATCCAGAAAAACATCTACATATTCTTTCACAATAGGTACATACTCTATTTGAACATTCCTTTCCTCACCCACAGTTATTTCATTCTCTTCCTCCCAAATAATTGAATTTAGTTGAGCTACTGGGGGTGGATCTAGGTAAGAAATATGTTGTGATTATTTTTCTCTAAAGAAAAGGTGTTCTTTATCATCATCATAAAAAATTGAAACCTCCTTCTTCTTATAATAAATCTTCACATCATAGTCCAGAAGTAAATCCATACTGAGGATTATATCAAACTCATGCATAGGTAGGATGATGAGATCAGCAGATAAAGAACATTTATATGCTCTAATGGGAACAGATTCACAAAACTCTGTTGCGATGATACTTCCCTTAGGAGTTTTAACTAACAGCTCCCTTGTTAATTCAAATTTGAAATATCTAATTTTCTTAGCAAACTACGAATATATGAAAAAATGAAATGATACAGAATCAAATAATCAATTTTCTAAACTTGAGGAAACCATTAAATTACCTGCAACCACGTATTTCTAAGCTTCTACCTCAGAAGTAGTGATAGCATAATCTTGGACTTGATCCCTGGGCCTTTTTTAAGGAATGTTTCCCTGACGATTAGGACATTCATTTTCATGATTTCCCATCTCCCTACAGTTGTATCATTGAACATAGGTAGCTTCTTTCTTCCCCTTCAAATCATGAGCTTGGTGGCCTTTTTCACCACACTTGTAACAGTCTTCCATTACTATCAAGCAAGTACCGAGGTGTTTCTTTCCACATTTACTGTAGGATGGATAATCAAATTTTCCCTTCTTCCCCATATTTCCATTTCCAGAGTGATCAATATATCTATTCTTCTCTTGCTTTTCATTAAAGTTAAGACTTAGAGAATTCGTTTTCTGTCTTGATATTACATGAGACAATATCTTCATACAACGAGAAGGTTTGTGAGACTAATACTCGATGGAGAAACGGCTTTATCCCATCAAAGAAACTACAAATCATACATCTTGGGTTACATATTTAATATGCAGCATACCTCGTTAACCTTTTTATGTTAGCCTCATACTTTGCGACATTCTCATCCTCATTTTTCCTCAGATTTAGAAATTGCCTTTCCATATCTGCTTGATGGTCACGAGGAAATTATTTTTCAAAGAATAGCTCTTTGAACTCCATCTATTTCATATTTTATACTTCATCATCTTCCTTCATTTTTTGAATCAATGACCACCATCGATCAGCATCTCCAGTGAGGCGGTAAACTTCCATTATAACTTTTTCCCATTCACTACTCCCCAAGGCATGGAATATTTTATCTATGGAATTTATCCATTGCTCACCTACTAGTGGATTTCTAACCCCATTGAGTGTTGGTGGTTATTTCCTCATGAAGTGATCTAACATTGATCCTCCACACTGTGGATCTAGGTGCTCTATATGGATAATGTTATTATTCATAACCTGAGTGAGTTTTCCTAGTATGGTGATTAGCTAATCAGCACCAGTTGCATCACCAGCTCAACTATAATTATCTTGAGCAGGAGGTAAATCCCTACATGGAGTGTGTTCATTTATAAGGTTTTTGTTTCTTCCACTAGGAACCATTTCTTAACAATGGAATACACTAGATTAGTTTATGAATCTCAATACATAAATCCAAACTTGAAAGTACCTAACATTAATTGAACAGATTATGGATATAATCCGTAATAATTAAAATGTTTTCTTTGAGGAAGTATATACTCATAAACCCTTCATAATGGGTTTTAATAAAAATGATAATTATCATAAGCATATCCTCTGAGAGTGTCGTAACCAAGAGTGAAGCAAGGCCCATTGTCGTTCCCCAGTTCCCGTTCGAGTCTATCTCAAAGCGGTGTTTTTAGGTTTTACCCCTAGGTATATATGTGCCAGAGCCGCCTCTACCTGCTAATATCCAGACATGGATGTATTGCTCAGAAAACTCCCAAAATATCTACAATACAAAAATTCTTGGAAGCTCTTATATAATAATCCTCAAAGTCCTTATTAGGTCTATGTGCTCTAATTAGAGATTATCTAAATCTAGCTTCCAAAGATTGTACTAAACTTTCTCTGATACCAACTGTAATGTCCTGACCCCAGTTACCCAGAGTCGGTGCATTATTAATAACATTTTCATGATCACAAAAGATTATGTCTCGAAAGACCGATAAGTTTAGTAGCCTTGGAATCACTAGATACATTCATAAAGTTTACATTACATCATAAAGTCAAAAATACAACAAAATATTGTCTCCACACTCATATCCCCTTATACTATCCCTGCAGGTCATTCAAAAAATACTTCTTCACATCCTGGAAAAAATAAAACATAGAAAGGGGTGAGCTCAGATGCCCAGTAAGGATTACAATATAGCGGAAAATTTCATAAATAAGAATAAACATTTTAGGCAATGTATAACTAAAACAAAAGCCTTTTAAACTTAAACTTCAGCATAATATGGCACAAATAAAATGAAATAATGCCATTTTCTTATTCACATTGATATTATACTAATCGAATAATCATATTCAATATCAATAACCAGATTCATAATAATGGAATGCATAATTCCAGACTATCATAACCACATAGTCAAACCCTTGTGCCAGGACTACAAATAAGATTTTGTCAAGGCCTTGTGCAAAGATAGAAGTTTGTCTCATGAGACCTAACGATGCATCAAGGAGATATAGAAGGCTCCAATAGTCAATTACTATGGCCAATGCATTCCTCATATAAACAGAGTTAAACATAACATTAACATTCGTATTAAAACTAGCATTCAAAATGTCAATACTTTCTCCATAAACCATGAATGGTTAAAAAAACACATCCACAGTCAAACATATCACAGAACATTCAATCATAAATTTATGTTTTGTATCATAGTAAATCAACATCAAATAATCTTAAAATCTATCAAAGGATGCTGACATAGATGAAATCAAAACTATTTGAGATAAATATCTCTTTTTTTAAAATCATTTAAAAGTCGCATAATTATAAAATAAAACATTTACCTACAAATAATCTTATATGCTCTTAATTAAAGCTTCAACTATTTAATAACGGTATAGATTAGCCACACCTGCCATATAAGTTAAAAATAATACATTCATACCTTAATTCTGTCGAAAAGGTTAAAAAGGATATTGTTTGGAAAATAACGGAAATATTTCATTATTAACTTCTTATAAAAATTAAGAAAAGGGTATAAATGACTTTAACCCATTTTCTGTAAAATAGTATGAATAATTTGAAATAAATTTTTATAAAACATGGATTTGGATTATAAAGAGGTCCCAGTAGATAATTACGTATAAACAACCTCAGATAATGAAGAGATTGTGAAATAAACATTTATGTTGTAAATTTCCGTGGTTGAGGGTAGGTTAACCTCCTGTATAATGGTGAAATAATTGTTATTAAACTATAAAAGAATCATATACATTATTATGATATCATATATGATCTTTTTACATTTCGTTGTTAATAATATCTTTGTATTATTGTTGTTTTGGGTGGTAACTGACTCGTTTTCGTTTATATTCTTTATTACATAAGACATATTTGTTATGGAGAGGTTGTATCTTATTTATATCCAGAAATATATTAAATCTTTAAACATTATTTTTAACCATCAAATGAAAATTATTCCTGAATGGATACAATTGGGAATGAATCTCATCGCGTTCGTGGAGACGGTAGTCCGTACGTACACACGAGCGACAATATAATTCTTCTGATATTAAAAATATATATAATTGGGTGGTGTATCATATATAACAAATAATTATCCTGTTATATTAATTATTTACATGAATTACACATCATTATTATACCCATCCAAATAATAATGTATTGAATAACAATTACACCACGATGTGGAGACGGTAAGCCGTACGTACACACGTATAGTGACATGTCATTCAAGGGATTGATAGAATACTGGATATGGTTGTACCATATTTATAATGACATCATAGTATATATGATATACTGGATTTATTATTTTATAATTGAAATAACAAATAAAGAAGAAGTTGAAGAAGAAATGAACATGAAAGAGGGTGGTGAAAACATTACCTCTTCTTCAGCTTCCTCTTTTCATTTGACTGAAAGGGCTCATTAGGTTGACTTTCTGACTAAAGGAAGGCCCCTAGGATAATGTGAGGGAATTTAAGTGAATATTTGGGCAGGGTTGGATGAGATAAAAGGCTTTGATGGTGTGAATTAGTGATAAGGGGGTTCCCTTTTATAATAGGGGAGAGGGGCACCTTAGGAAAAAATAGAAATATAATTTTATAATAAATTAAAATTCGGTTTCTAAAGGATCCAAAGTGGATTATTTAATATTTAAGGTGGGGATAGGTCGAAAAAAAAACTCAACCAATAGGTTTTGGACAGGTTTGGGTCACTATATTAACCTTATCGTTTAGTTTTATCTCTTAGTTAATTAGTTTGACATTTACCATGCCTCTTTGTATTTTTATATTATATAGTTAATAAAAAAACTATATAAATCCACGCGACCCCAAAGTGGTCCATTAATAATACAACTACCATTATATAAGTCCTTTGGATGAACCTTATATTTTTAGGAATAGAATATCAATTAATAATATAATATTTGTTTTAAAATCTCCATTATGTCAATTCTGACACTATTTAATAATTGATTTTTGTTAAAGTATTAACAACTTAATTAATTATAATAAAATTACATTATGAAATTATGAAATTTAATATTAATCCATAAAATTCGTGTATGCCATTAAAACTTTCAAATTATATTTAATTTACCTTTTATAATACGAATTATTTGATTCATTCATTAATAAGGAAAATAATGCATCATTATTGTGTCATAAATAAATTTAATTATTCAATGTCTAAAAATTATAAATAAAATTACATTATGTAAGAAATATTTTTAGATTTCAAATTAATATTTATAGTCGAAAATAAAACATATATAACCCTATGTAAAAATTGTTTTTCTAAAAGATATATGCTTTTGTCATTTTTTTTATTTACTTTAACTTAATTAATATAAAGTGTCATTATCACTTACAAGTGGATCCATGGGGTCCCAAGATCAACCCAAAGATACCCACAGTCAGAACTGTATCAACAAATAGGGTTAGGACACGTTTTAGGGTAATTTATTATTATTATAATATTATTTTACACCCTTATATGCTGGATTTACCCTTTAACCATGGTAAATAAAATATTCAAAATGTCTAAAAATAAATGTTACCTATTTGAAAAATTTTGACCAACTGATTCTAAATATGAAATCAATTTTTCTAAATCCAAAACACAGAAGTGGCAGAAATTAATTTAAAATTAATTTCTACTATCAAAACAAAAAGCGTGTTTTTAAGAAATAATAACTATCAAAAGATTGGCGCACCCTTATGTCTAGTTTAAATGTAAAATTATGTCCAATGAACAACATTATATTAAATGGCAAAAATATATTCTAAATATACTTTTAAATCAGTCAAATTCAAAATATATCACTATTAATTATTTTGATTAAAATGTTGTTTTTAATTAAAATTTAGTAATTTTCACTATTCATCAAAATATGAAAGTTATCCAAAAAGTACAAAAAATTCACCTTAAAATAATTTTTATACTCCGAATCCAAAAATGAACCCCATTTTGAATGATAAAATTTATAAAATTTTAAAAACATCATATTACTATTCATAACTGCTAGTTTGATTGGTTGTGGTGTGTTAGAACTCGAAGTTGCGTACAACACACACTGCTGTATTATTCAAAGAGAAGCGTACCGTGGAAGCTTGCGGTGTTACAAAGAGTTTATCTATTGTCAAAAATATCTCACCGTTAATACAAATGTCTCTCCACTAGAGATGAGATACCACAAATCTTGAGTCTCTTCTAGATGAGATACCACTCTCCTGACTCACCTTTAGTTGAAATGATTCACCTCCAATTCAAATGCGTCACCGCCAGAGATGTCGTTCCACTAGAGTTTTCTTGCCACCAATATGTATTATTTCTATAAGAACCTCTATCACTATTATAATTATTTTGAATTAAATTATTCAATAAATATATTAATTAAATTAATGAATATATTTATTTTATAATTATTCTCTTAACCTTTTCAGGGATACATAAAATAAAACATCAGATCTAAGTAGGATGATCCAAAATATCTGGATGATTATTCTTCAATGGGTGCATGTTGTACTATATATTCCTAATATACTCCATTGTGTGTGGGTGACACAAATGATTTGTGATCAATGAGTGCACTTATTGAATACTGGAAGGATCATCACTATAGAGATTACAAGATTCATTCTTACATGCATTAGATTGTGAATGAGTGGAGTACACTGAACATCTAGATCTATTCATATAGTCAGAACGAATATATATTAAAAGTTTGTATTTTAATGCTATATTCAGAGAAACATATCGAGGTCCTCGCCCATCCACTTCTGTGGAAAATCAATCATCTATAGAAGTTTAGACACAACAACATTACTTTTTTCAATATATTTTATTTGTTGATTATTTTGTTTTATTTTAAATTCGAGCAATGTATTGTTTACTTAGTATATAAATACACACAGACTCATATTCTATAATTGGGTAATACTTTATATATATATATATTCTTCTACATAACCATGGTGTATGTGGAAGTGGTAATTATGTGTCATGTGTTTGTTTTGTCCCATGTATAACTATGAAAGAGGTTATTGATCCTGGAAAAATTAATATTTATTGTTTTTACACCCAATCCAGGTTGTGGATTAGATTATAGTTATATAAACTTCTTGGATGTAAATTACTTCCAATTGGTGGGGATTAGTCCTTTTCATGAGATTGAACCCCTTGTTTTATTCCATTGTAGGAACATGTTTTTTCCCCTATTATAAAATATTTAAACTGTATTTTGATTTAAACTGTAAAAAATGGCACTTTGACGGTTAATTTTGAATAAAGTTTCATTTATTGTTTAATTTAGTAAGTTTATTTCAAAATTTAAATTAATTTTCATATTATTTTAACATTTTACTAATAATACTTTTAGGAATATTCTAAATGAAAAAAATTATATTAAATTAGTCTTTTGATTAACTGAGTGAAATATATTGTAAATTGGTGTATTGTATTTTAAAAAATTAACAAAAATTTTATTGGGAAACCAATTCACCCCCTTGTGAGTTACTCACTCAATCCAATAATATCCTTAAATAATATCCCCATAAATTTATAAGTGATATTAATTGTTGTTATCTTTTATGAATATAAATACCATTAAAAGTTCATTAAAAAATTCTGGATGAAAATATCCTTTCCATTTTGAAATAAGTGATTTCAAAAAAATGCACAATTATAATAGAAACATTTTTGTTGAAAAGAACCATGTGAAAATTTTGAAGTAATATTCAATGAAAATGTATTCATTATAGTGGGAAAATAGATTCATTCCTTATATGTTAAAAAATTGTCCTTCAATTTGTTTTATCGAAAAGTCTCAAATTTCCTAATTTAGAAAATAATAAAAATCCACTATAAGTATTTCATAAAAAATAAAACATAAGTAAAAATTAATTTAAATTATAATTGAGGGATTTTAGATTCCTTCTTTAAATTTTTTTTATAAAATATGAATATATGAAAGTTCATTTTTTAATCGGAGAGATAAATGAAGTTTATTTTCCTTAACAACATATTTTTGATCTCTTCAGTACATAAGGTTATGAAGATGAAAGGAAACATATATTTTAAATAAATAAACATAGGATAAGAAAATTATTTCATATATTGAGAGGTTCATAATATAATTTCATCACCATAACATAATCATAAAAAACCCTCAAACACAATGAGATTGTAACATAAAACCCATTATATTATGTTCTCATTTATTTGAATGAAATAGAAAATTATATATAATAAATTTAAAATTGATATAAATATATAAAAGAGTAATTTTAATACTTATAATATCATATATAGTCTAATTATAACATTTAAACTCCCCCTTTTATCAATAATTCCTTATTAATATCATTATTTTGGGATGTTAAATGTTTTATTTTTCTTGAGTATTTTTGTTCATTATTTTTTAACCTTGTACAGTTATCTTGGTTAAATCATATAAGGAATAGTAATAATTATATTAATATCCTATATATTAATTATATAATATATTTATACTCATATATAAATGTTATATATAAAAAATAAACTACACCGTTCATAGAGACGATAGGCCATATATACGCATGAACGCTGTTTTCATTTTTCGACGGATGAAATAAAATAAAGGTAAATATTAATTATAATTTTTAGGATCATTATTATAACATATATATCATATATATTAATCAAATTCTTCCTCATTACAATACAATTAAAATATTTATGAAAAATGAATCACATCACTGCATGGAAGTGGTTATCCACACGTACACACGAATAACATTATCCATTATGATAGGATTGGATGAAGAGTAGGTATATGTGATATTAGGATTTTACAAGAATAATTATGTCATAAATATTATATAACAAAATTAATCACATATTAATACCCATCTATAAAATATGGTGATAAAAATTAATTGTATTGCTACATGGATACGGTAAGAAGTACGTACAGACGAGTTATACTTTCACTTCTTGTTTTTTTGAAAACTGGGTTTATATAAGGGTTTTCATAATAATAATAATCTTTAATAATATTTATATTATAGAAGTTATTATTTTATAATACATACCATAAATTTATATGAGGTAAAGAATACTATAAAAGAAAGTTATTGGTTAAGGCGATCACCTCTTCTTTGAAACGACTCTTTACATCTCTTCTAAAGGCCCCTAGGGAAGGTACTTCTAGAAAAACATAACCTATAAAATGTGTATAGGTATGTTTATATGATAAAATTTTATATTAAATTTGATATAGAAGGATCTATGTTGTGTAAATAATTTTGGGAGAGGTACCCTTTTATAGTTGAGGTGAGATGCACTATTGGGATTTCTCAAACGATTAAATTATAATGAATTAATTTTCAAGAAAAATAATTACAAAGTAGAGTGATTTAACTATAAGTAATAATATAGTTTTAATAAAATCAATAAATATAATTTAGATAAGCTTTTTTATAATTTTAAACCACATCATTTCGATTAACCCTTAGTTAACCGATTTTAATTTTTACAATTCTAACGAACTTTTCAATATTAAAGGGTTTTAATTTTTACTTATAAGGTGAAAATTGTACCATTAATGGAAAATTTATGAAATTTTATACCATATCATATAAACCATGTATTATGTCTAGATTTTAGTGATTTTTATATTATTTAATAAAATGTTGTTTTGATAAAATATCCTTATTGTCATTTTTTACACAATTCATTAATTTAAATTTAAATAGATCAAAAAAAATTGTGGAAATAGAATATAATGATTCAAAACATTTATAATATGTAATATATATCTATAAAAATAATGGTATACAATAAAAATTCATATAATAACACCTTTAATATTTTTAAAATCATTTATTATATCATTATATTTAATAGAGAATAACCGCATCGGTGTTTCATAAGAAATTTATGTCATTATACAATTAATAAAAATTAGAAATAAATTTAAATCATGAAAATTATTTTATTAAAATTAAAAATTTTACATATATATTTATCGATAACTATCTTTTTTTCCTATTTGGACACATAATAGATATTAAAAACAAATAGAGTTACATTTTGTAACATTCTCTGATTTAAATAATATATAGGGCATTTTCATGGAAAATAATTCATTATACATATAAATTTTAAAAAAATGTTTTAATATTATAATTAATATCATAAAATAATGATAATAGAAGAAAAATATGTCCTACCACATAGTATTAATTTAGATTAACTAGATTTACCCTTTACCGAGTTGACAAATTTTACCACATTTACTATTCATATTGGCCAAAATAAAAGACGTCTATTTAAAAAAATTTAACCTTATGATTTTAAATATGTAATTAATATTATCAAAATAAATACCTAAAAATTTGAGAAAAAAAATTTAAATCAAGTGTCAAAAACGTGATAAAAAATGTTTTCATAAAAACAAAATTTTAAGCATAAAAAAATATTTATTCTTTTCCAATGGAGCGAAAGAATATTTGTTGAATTTTTAAAAACTTTTATCAAGTAAATTATATAAAATTTTTATTAAAAATAACTTCATTTTAGGGAATAATTTAAATTATTATTATAAGTATAAAATTCAGTTTTAAATGAAATTTTTGGAAATACATCACTTTTATTTGAAACTATAATTTGTTTTTAATTATAATCATTTGAAAACTAATTAATTCAATTTGTAAAGGTGTATAATTTATATTTTTAATAATGTAGTTATTACTATTCAAACCCTTCAATCCAACATCTTGGACATAATAGAAAAAATATATATTAATAATGTAATGTGGCTCATTTATACTCATTATTGCGTGTATCACAAGATATCGAATAAATGAACTTATTTAAATGAATTTTTTTTATAAATAAAAGGGGTAAAATTATTTTACCCATAAAATGACTTTTTTCGTCAAAAATACTTACTCTAATACAAATATTTATGGATACTTCTACCTCATCACATCATCTAGTTCCCACATAGATTCCTCAAATTGGTGGTTTTGAAAAAAAAAAATAATTACTCGGTGTGTGTTGTTGATTTGTAGAATTTTCTCTATAAAATATTGAATCTCTTCTGGTTATTCATTATAAGAATGATTTTTCTCTAATGGTATGACCTATGAGTTCAGTACATGTGAACGTTTAGGTTTTTACTGCCTCGGGAGAGATACATGGGACACATCATAAATTTGAGAAAAATTATGTGGTAGCACCAATTGATAAGCTACTCTCCTGATATGGCCAATAATTTCGAACGGACCAATATTATGAGGTACTAGATTCCCCTTATTTCCAAACCGTATGAACCTCTTCTATGGATATATTTGTAGGAATTATTTATAAACAACTTCAAAATCTTTACCATTTCGAGTATTTTCATTATATTTTTTTTGACTTTGAAGTACTCATATATACCATTTAATATCTCTAAAATTATATTTCATTTCAAATACTTTATTGGGAATGAACAGTTTTATTGCTCTTATCATGTTGGAGTTCTAAAATTCTTACCATAGAGGTCTTCATAAGGATTCATATGACCAATAATTTCCAACGGACCAATATACTAAGGTACTAGATTCCCCTTATTCCCAAACCGTATGAACCTCTTCTAGGGATATATTTGTTGGAATTATTTATAAACAACTTCAAACTCTTGACCATTTCAAAGATTTTCATTATAATTTTTCTGACTTTGAGGTACTCATATATACCATTTAATATCGCTAAAATTATTTTTCATTTCAAATACTTTATTGGGAATGAACAGTTTTATTTCTCTTATCATGTTGGAGTTATAAAATTCTTACCATAGAGGTCTTCATAAGGATCCATATGAATGCTGGAGTGAATGATATTGTTGTAATTAAATAATGCCAAAGGAAGGAGTTGGTCCCAAACACCTTTCAAATTAATATATAAATCTATAAAAATGTATTATAGAGTTTTAATGTTCCTCTCAGGATAAAAATCTATCTATCAATGATACTTAGTGCATTAACTTAATTACATACGTAGAGCCTACAGACAATTTCTCCAATATTTTGAGTTAAACCTTAGATGTTGATCAAATACAGTTGATAGTGGAACAACATGAAATATTATGACTTCCTTAATGAATTACCTTTTATTTTGATAAATAGAGAAATATTATCTTTTGGTAATGAAGTTTTCTAACCTTCTAATGCAGTCAACTGTAACAAAAACAACATTATTCACATTATATTTTTTTGGGGGGTATGAAAACAGAATTTTTTGGTTGTTTTCCTATTAAAATTTTGGTAAGTGTAATGGTGGTAACACCCCCATAGAATTGTTACTCTTTGACTTGTCTTACTAACTTACCAGTCACCAAGAAATATTCTCTGAAATATCACTATTAATTTCATATAACTATAAATAATCTTTAAAATCTCTATAAATCTTCGTTCTTCTAGGATGAATAGATATTGAAGAACTTGAACCTTCATCCATCACCAGCTTCTTTAAATATAGTACTTAATGGACATGTACACATCTCCAAAACCATATTATTCTATCACATTCAATATTTAACATTAAATTCTTATGATATTCTTTTTTATATCTATATCTTCCTTATATGACTCATTAACCATTACTTGGATAGGTTGTTGAACCCTCATTTGAGAATGATATGATTTCTCCCCTTCGTTCAATATTTTAAGATCTATAATATTCAAATATAGAAATATTGGATCTTTATTTTAACCCCATAATAGAAAATATATAACGATCTTTATGAATTATAGTATCCTCAACATTATTCAATTTCCCATGGTGGAAATGTATTGAGCAGTCAAAACTTTTAGTCATCTCCAACAATATTCTTTGGATAATGATCATATGTTTTTAGTGAAAATATAAATTAAAAATATGTGATTAGTACATATGTCACCCCATTCTCCATATATCTAATGTCTCCAAATATTTAATCTAAAAAATAATATGGCTAACTCCAAATCATGATTTGGTTACTTTCACTAATGGAACTTCAATTTTTTTTACTTTGTATAAGCTATAACAATATCATTCTTCATTAGAATGATTCCTAACCCTTTATTTGATGCATCACTATAGATTACCAACCCATATCTATTGAAGAGTAGTGTAATATTAGGTGTGTTTACTAGACTTCTCCTCTATTCCATAAATCATTCTTAATACTTATTTACTGGAAGGATCTTGGATGAAATCTAATTTAAATTGGTGATGGGATTCGAGAGAAATAAAAAGTTCTCTAGAGAGTGTCGATAATATCCACCAAATATAAAACAAAACACCGATCTTAGTCAAAGTGGATGTCCTTGGCTGATGTTTAGTAACTTATTTCGTTGATGGGTCTACTGATATACCCTCAATTGAGATTATATGACGCAAGAATGAATCTTTCGGAATACAAAATTCAAAAATGATAAAATTTTCATACATCTTTACCATTATTATGGTCTTTTGAATAATTCTCAAATGATCATCGTACTCATTGATACTCATTTAAAAAATAATATAATCATCAATAAATACAACCAAAAAATTATTAATGTAATCCATAAATATTATATTTGTTAAATAGATCAATATAGAGGAGGAAATGGTATTATAAAATGGTATCACTATAAATTCATAGTTTCCATATCTTGCAAGGAATTATGTCTACTGTGTATTCTCCTTTTTTAGACGTAATTAATTATATTGATAATGAATATTAATCATCAGTAAGTATTGAGCTTTGGAATGTTTGTCAAATAAGTCATAAATATTGCATAAATAATACTTATTCTTGATAGTGATCCTCTTAAGATATTGATAATAAATGTAGAGTCTCATTAATCTATATTTATTATTTGAAAATATAATAGATACACCCTAAGGTGGTGCACTTTTCTGAATGAATCCTTTACGAAGACTCCCCTCAATTTGATTATTCAATTATTACAACTCAATGAGGGTCATTCTATTAGGAGTTTTGGAAATAGGTGTAGAAAAATGTATGACTTATATTGAAGACACAACATTATAATTCAATGGAAGATCCTGAAATTTTTGTAGAAATACAATATGAAAATCCTAACGAACAAGAATATCTTTAAAATTGAGTTTATCCCTAAAAATATGAGATAAAAACGTTATTTTAATAGGAATAATTACACATAAAATGAATATAATTTCATTAAGAAGTTCATTTTTTCATCATAATGATAGGAGATCATAGGTTGGTTTGGAATGTCATTCTTAACATCCCTTACTTGGAAAATGATGTGGTATTAATGAAAAAAATAAAATAAATTCCCAAAATTAGATCTAATTCAACTAGAGGAAGAATGACAATATTTTTAGGGAAAAAAATTCCCAAAACAAATTAACCAAGATGAATCATAGACTTTGGAGAACATCATCATACCATCAAGGATTTTTTACAAGTAATTCAGAATCAAATTTTGGAGTTTGTACTAAAATACCATTAGAAATGTATTTAGATATAAAATAGTCCGTAAAACAAGAATAATATAGGAAGTTATCAGTTATAGATTGGATGGTAATTGTGCCTTTCACCATGTTGTTGTCCTACACCTCATCGAAAATAGGGGGTTCATGATATTTACATATTTATATGGGATAAAGAGGTTTTTTATTTTGATCAACATAATTAATCTTCATATTTTGTCACTAGTTAGCATAATTCCCATACTCCTTGAATTTAAAACATTTGAGTGTGGGTGGTGTATTCTATGGAGATATATCTCTATCATCATTATTATCTAACTTCTTACCATTAATATAGAATTAAATTTAATATTGATAATTAATCCAACAATTGAAACATTTATTTGTTCCCCTAATAAGATTTCCCCCATGTTTCTTTCCACACATCGAGTATAAAAAAAGACTCTAGTTCTTGTATATTTGGTTTTGGAATTTCCTTGGAATTTATTTTTTATTTGATTATCCAAACCATGATATTTATGGGTATCTAAAATACCTATATCCACCCAAATAGTACATGGAAATATTTATTTATATATATTGAAGTACCTTATGTATAACACCCCCCATTGTATTTGTTTTAAGATACTGGAGAATTAATCACCCTTACATTTAGGTTGGATGATAATCCATGTTGTTTACCATAGTGGTATTTTGAAAATTTACCCTTAAGTATAAATAGATTCACCATCCCCATAATTTAACTTAATTAATTTTTTCTCTATTTTAATACAATGAATATTAATAAATTACTTATTGAAAAATAAGCTTTAAATTTTTTCCACTTCATAGATTCAATTTCTTATTTTTTTCTCATGTTCTTGATAAGAGTCCACCACAAATATAATTTTTTCCATAATTACAAACAACCATAATAAAATAATCTTGTTTTGAACAATGAATAATAAAAAATATATTTTTAATGATATTGATTCAATTCATAGAGACTATTGGATTTGTGGACCCAATAAAAGATGGTGGACAATGCCTTATGAAAGACTCAACGTAAATTTGTTCCCTCATTTTCTAATTAGGAATATCAATATGAATCATATCTTGATAAATTTTTCTAACCATATCAACATTATTTTTCAATTCATATCCCATAATTTTTATCTGATCAGGTGGAAAACATTTTCATTTTCCATCACATTTACCATTAACATGATTCCTTTGGGATCTATCTATTGAATGAAAGAAACAAATAATTGTGTGTGAAATAATTATCATGGTGGGAATCCACATAGTCATGAAACATATTTTATATGATGTCTAAATTGTGACTAAATCATATTTTAATCCTTAGGATTAACCTAAACCATTCATCCTCATTACTGAAACATTAGGATTTTATCCTATACATAGATTCATACTTAGGGTTCTTACTAAACTTTTCTCATCCAAGTCTCCAAAGGAGAACCAATCATTTCTCTGATACCAACTATATAAAACCATTCTTATCATATAGAGATTTTATAGCGTAATATATGAATATTAATTACATAACATTTTTATCTATTCCAGAATTGTTTTTTTCTAGTATATTTGGAAATTTGAAAAAATAAAAAATAGGTTCATAATATATTTATAATCTCCCACTTATTTCTACATAACTATAACACTTATTAGAAACATCTTACTTTATACCTTTATGCATAACATAGGGAAAAGAAACCTAACAAATAGTTGATATCAAATGCTAATCAAAGGTAGAAAAAGGTAAAATAAATGATTATATAAGCATAGAAGCATGATAGTATGAGAACATAATCATAATGTTTTCAAACCATACCCCATATATCAAATACCATATTCTTAAGTCATAGTATAAATATTTGGAGCTCATAAGACATGAATCATAAGGGAATCGTAGAACATGAGTTTTGAGTGAATATCATTGACATAAGACATAAAATTGTAGCATCAAAATTAGTATAAAAATCATTTCCTTAGTAGTAAAGGATCTTTTATAGAACTATCACAGTGGAATGTGATCACTCCACAAACCATCGTAATAGTCAAGGTTTACTGCCATGACTATCATAGTGGAAAAATTACATTACGGAACTGAGTTCACTCCCCATTCTACACTTATTTATCCTACGAGATATAAATATTTACCTATTTAATTAGAGGTAGATATTAGTCACACCCATAAAATGATAAAAATCATACATATGTGTTCAACAAGATAATTAAACACTCATCATATCAAAACCATAAAATGAAATGTTTTTTATAAACATTCCATCGTACCATAACCTAAGGAACCAAAAGGGGTTTCATAAAAATCTTATCATAATAAACATAAAACATCCATAGAAAGAATAAATACAGTCTCCTTGGATAATAGCCCTATAAATAAAAAGTAATATCAAGGGCTATTTTCCTTGATAAATTGAAATACAACTAGAATATCACAAAAACATTCATGAGTAAAATATATTTTTCATTTTAAAATCACTTATTAAAAATAGATATATAGTTTTAAAGGAAATAATTTTCTTTAATAATAAACATCTAAACTTGTAACAAAACTTTCAAATAAAATATTTTCATTACAGTGGAAAATTCGTCCATGTTTTATAAGTTAAAAATCATTCCTTCAATACTTTTGTAGGAAAAGTCACTAGGTACATCATTTACATAAAGAAAAAAATATACCATTCAAACTATTTTTAGAAAAAACATGGGTAAAAATGACTTTCAATAATAGTAATATAATTGTAAAACCCTTCTTTAAAACATTTTTCAAAAACAATGATATAGAATAAAATGATTTTTTTGTCCGAATATAGAAATGAAGTTGATTTTCCATAAGAACATATTTTTTTGTCTCATGAGTACATAATGTGAGTAAAATGAAAGTGAAACATTTATTTTCAATAAATAATCAAAGGAGATGAAATTTTATGAGTATATTTGGTGTTTTATTATAATATCTCATCATAATAACTTAATCATTAACAATACCGATAAACAATGATATAGTAACATAAAACCCCATACCTAGAGTCTGATTTACTTCAAAAGAAATTTATACTCCATTATAATAAATGTAAAATGATTATAATTTTATACTAGTGTAATTTTCACACTTTTAATGTCATATATTATCCCTTTATAACATTTAAACACCCCGTTTTATCAATAATTCGGTATTAAAATTGTTATTTCCATGTGTTAACTATTTCGTTTATCATGAGTATTTCAGTTTTCTAGTTCTCTTACGTGTACATTAGATCCATAATCTCAAAAATAATAAAAATGATATAAATATAAAATATATTAATTATATATATATTTATCTCCATCCATAAAATTTATAGATAGATAAATGAATTACATTGTTAATGGAGATAGTAGGCCTTACGTATACATGAACATTGTTTCCATTTTTTACGGATGAAATGAAAGAAAGATATATATTATTTCACGTGTATAGGATAATTATTATTTCTTATATATAATATATATTAATAAAAAATTGCTTGTAATTAAAATAAAATATAATTGGAAGACTAATCACTTAACTTCGTGGAGTTGGTAGTCCACATATACACACGAACGTTGTTATCATTTCCCAAATGATTGGATGGAAATTAGGTATATGTGATATAATAATTATAGAATATAATTGTATCATAAATATCATATATAAATTCTAAATCCATCATAATACTCATTAATTAATTATGGTGTTGAAAAATGAATTTTATCTCTATGTGGAGTCTCTAAGTTGTCCCCATGCTCGAGGGATTATTTAACTTCTCATTTGTTGGGATAGAGAGGATATAATGGTGTTTTCATAAACATAATAAGATTTAAGAATATTTGGAATAATTATTTCATTATTATATGATTAGTAGTATTTATTTATAGGTGATAAATAATATTAAAAATGAATTTGACCAGTTAAGGAGATTACCTCTTCTTTGAAAAGACTAAACTAGATATCTTCTAAAGGGTTATACAGATGGAATTTTAGGAAGAAAAGAACCTATAGAATATTTATATATATGTTTATAATAGAAATTGGATAATTTATGATGATCTATAAGGTTTTATGTGGTGTAATCATGTGAGGTAAGAGGTTCCCTTTTCTAATTGAGATGAGGGTAACTTTTGGAATTTCTCAAAAATATAAAATAATAATGAATTATTTCTTCTAAAACATTACATAAAATGGACATGTATTATAAGAAAAGTTAATATAGGTTTTCTATTAAATCATCCAATATAATTTTAACAATTTTTTGTATAATTTTACACCTTATAATTTTTATAAACCCTTAGTTAACATATTTATATTTTAAATACAATAGAAATTATTTCCATTTTGAAGGATTTTAATTATTTACGTAGAATGTGAATTTTGGAACATAAATAGATAGGATATTAAATTTTTAACACTATAATATCCATATTTTATTATTTAAATATTTTTATGATTTCAAAATAAATTAGTAAATATTATTTTCTTAAAATAACATTATAGTCAATTTTGTCCATATTCATTTAATTTAATATTAAATACACCAAGATAAATGTGAAATTCATATATAATGAATTGAAATCTCTATTATATTTAATATATATATGTAAATATCATTATAAACATTAAAAAATTATATTTTTTATCACTTTTAATTTTTTCTATATCATAGATTATATTTATTGTTAAATGGAGAAATACAGCCTCAGTGTTTCATAAACAATTTGGATAATTATATTAAATACTAAATATTATTTCTATATTTCAATAATGAAAATAATTTTACTAATCTAAAAATAAAAAATTATAATCATTTATAACAAGATAATGTCCCGATGTGGGCACATAAGATATGAGAAACAAAGATACTGACATTTTGTAACTTCTATTGATTTAAATATTACATTGGTCAATTTCATTGAAAGGTGTCACTAAATCAAGTAGAACTATATCCAAATATAATAATGGTAGAATTAATTTCATGGAATAAGTATTATGAAGAGTAGTTATTTCTTACATCTTATTTTTAATCACAGTTAACCTAATTTATCTATTACTAAGGTCATAAATTTTACCATTGTTACTATTCATATTGACAAAAATTAAATATGGTATATTGTATATACTTTAACATAATGAAAATTAATATTTAATTCATTGGAAATAATTTAATACATAAAAATGAAATAAAATAATTTTAAATTATGTGCGCAAAATGTGGAAAAACTCTTTTTATAAAAAATACATTTTAGGCATAAAAATATATTTATTCTAATAATATTCCTAGAAATAATATTAGGTAAATATTTAATAAAATCTATAAAGTAAATAATATATAAATTTCATTAAAACCATTCACCAATAGTGATTAATTTAACTTACTAACTAAAAATACACTATTCTTATAAAATAATTTTATTTGAAAAAATCATATTTATTTTCATATAAATATATTTTTAATTCATATCATTTGATAACTAATGAATTGACAATATATATATATATGTAGACAATATATTTTAAATAATATATTTTTCACTATTAAAATTCCATATTCCAATGGCTATAAAATAATAAACACATGATATTTTAATTATGTTATAGGGTTCAATAAAACATGTTGTCTCATGTAACAAAATATATTGTAGAAATAAAATAATTTAAAGAGAGAAATTTTATAAAAAAATTGGTCCTTTAAAATAGGTTCAATGTTTTTGGATGTTTATAATCATGATACTATGGTTGTATTCAACAAGAACATTAGATGGAAGGTACAATAGTGGTAACAATAAGGATTGATTGGTAATACCAATACATCATGCCTAAATCCTATAGAATTTTGATTGTAATAAATAATTTTTATGATAATTATGTTGGGAATTAGATGTTAAGATATCCAATATTTGTATTATTTTGTATAATGAAACCATAAAGGGTTTATGACACCATATAATGCCAATAAGGAGTGAAAGTTACTAAAATCTAGTTCATTATTGATGTTAAGAATATGATCATAGAATATTCATTTTGAATAAATTATTTCCATGTGTGTAGAAGTGGTTAGTGTAAGCATCATATTTTTTCACAGAAAATATGTTTGATAACATATAGAAGTAAAACATTGGACTTATAGTCTGTTAATACCATAATGAAAGAAATACCCCAGTGATTGACTTAAAGTAGAATCCTGTGTTTTAGGGAACATGATATGAAGCGGTATATCTAATGGGATTCATAGACCAAGTCAAAAGTGCAGATACTAACAAGGTATTTAAAATAAAAGTTGTAATAAATATATAGTTAATTGATACCAATTTAATATGGTAGAAATCCCTCCAAGAAGTCATTTATAAGACACATTAATTGAATAATGTGGTGAGTATAATTCCATTAGCACCCGTAATGGATATCTCACTTACTTTATGATATGTAGTAGATATTATATTTACACAATATTCTTTTTGGTAGGTAAATTTTATAATAATATAATATAACTTCTCGAGAAACAATCAAAATTACATAATTATACATGAGATAGTACGATGGATATGTTCCTTGTACTTGGAGATGAAGAGACACTAGTAAAAAAAGGACAAAAACTAGTCTTCCTTTAGATCATATGATCGAATATAATAGTCTCACTAAGGTAATATGAAATATAAGCTCATTCAATCTAGTGGTAACCATATCTAAAATACCATGTGTGTTACAGATTTTGGTGTAGCTAATGAAGATGTGTAAAAATACACAATGATTTGTTCTAGTTATTGGAATCACACTTAATAAGTAATGTTGTATCATAATAAAAATTATGATAATTATACTACTAGAATTGGCCAATATGTCAGGTTTTGATAGTGGAAAAAGTGAATATAATCATGGATGGAATCTCTTGAGGTGTCTTACTCATGGAGGTGAGGTTTGAGATAGAATAATTGCAACATAGAGAAGGCATGGTAGGTCTATTGACTAAATCCATAACTCTAAAAAAGCATGATTTTATTATATGAGGACTAACAATGATTTTTAAACATCTATCTTAAGTGAAAGGCGGAGTTTTTCAATAGTGGGTTCCATAGAACCAACATGAAAATTACATTTTGATTATCATATCATGTATATAGTAATTTATGAATTTTTTACATTTATCATAATAGTGTTGATATTTCTACCCCCACTATGAAACTGAATTCATAGTGAGGTATCTTTATTTGGGTGCAACATTGGTGGAATGACATTAATTGAATAATAAAGAAATAATTTATCACTTCCAAAAGGAAGTGATATCTTGGTCCTAGTTGATTGGGATAGTAGTAACATAGCTAAATCTATGGAAATGGTTGAATAATGTAATTCCTTCCAATATGGTCAATGAATAATAACATATGAAAGGATCATGAAAAAACACTTCATTCATCTATAGGAAATATCGTGAGACAATGAGATTATATTAAATGGAGTGTGTTTATAGGAATGATTGTTGTTGCTATAAATTTTTCTTAATCTCATTAAAGTACTTGAAGGATAGATAGAATATACCCCTGGTTTGTGAATAGTATTCACTAGCATCAAGATATGGTCATATAGTGTTACCCACTAAGTGTATTCAAAATTCTGGCCCATTTTGATGAATAAGAGTTTAGCATTTAGTCAGTCCCACAATGGGGTCTGAGTTATGACCAAGAATATATGATCACCATGAAATAAATAAATTCAGATTATTAAAATTTTATAATAATTTTTATTGAATTTATTCTTTTAATGTATATACAATTATTAAATTAATAGATATAAAATTTCACTCAAAGGGATATTTTTAAAATTTTAGGTTTTTTAATGATTTTAAGAAATATAGATTAAATTTAATGACTTACTTTTACCATGTAATATATTTATTATATTACAGGTAAGTGATATAAATACAGAGGATATTTTAGACTTAGTTAAATAGTAACAAAATGTTTTTTATATTTGATAATAAATATCCAAGGGGTCAATGTCCATATTTGTGTATTTTTGGGCCTCACTTTAAAAGGAGGACGAGGCTCTCATGCAACAAAGTATTCACCACACAATATTTGATAACCTATCTCTCCTCCACCACTTTTTAGAGAGAGAAACAGATTTTCCACAATTTTGATCTAATTTTTTCTTCATGGATTGAAGGATTGTCATAGCGGTTTTTTTTTGAGATTTTGATGACTTCATTGGGTGTGGATTCCTGAGTTTTTTTTGGGTTTTGGAATTTCAAGAGAAATTTGAACTTCTACTTTTGAGTGGTTGTGAGGGGAAAAATAGTCAATTTATTAGGGTAGATGATATCTACTAACTTTTCTAACCACTCCACTGGTCTGGAAATATGGTGTTTACACGTGGACTGGGGATTGGTGGAATTCTAAGCATTTTGGTTTTCGAATGAATATTTAATATTTAATTAATTAAATGTTAAATTATTCAGGCATATTTGGATAGTGATATCAATTTAAACAGAGCATCAGATTGATATTCAAACATCATGGTTAAATCAGAAACTAAGGCTTTTTCCTAGGAGAGGTGTCAACTTGCTTTGGTTTCTGGAACCCAGGACGAATGTTAAATGGTTAATTAATTAATTAATTAAAATTGATAAAACATAAAACCCCCTAATTTGGGGTTTCTACACAATGAAAGAAGGGGGGGGGTACTTCCCTTGTTTGTGATGGTCTAATGAAGAGGGATTGGAGGATTTTCCACTAGATTTTTTCCTTGGTGTAGATCAGGACCATATCAAGGTAAAGTGGCTTCTGGGAGAGGATTTAGAACCAAAGCTTCAGCATCTACCCCAAGAGGGAGGACAGTTTTTTTGTTTTATACCCTGATCATAATACCTTATTTTTTTTATGTTTTAAATCCATAATATTAATTTTAATGACCTCATGGGGGTCGATCCGTAAAGAAGTAGGACAAAACATGAATCATGGGAGGTTTTTAGGGGTTTTAGGTTCAGAGAACCTGACTACCCAATGCGTGGTTTTAAGAACACACGTTGTGTGTTCTTCCAAGTCACATAAGAAGATAATAAGATGACTACATGATGTGTATTATAGGGACCCAATCCATTTATATATATCATTAGATGTTTTTAAGCATAATTGTACATTAGAGTTCAATCCAAGGATCATAAAGCCTAGTGTCTTGGTGGACTAGGTACATAATGAAACATTAAAAAAAAATTCTTATTTAAAATTCATAATGATCCCCTATCTTCCATTGTGCTCATACATATGCATAGGATAACTCAGGGATAACATGAACAAGGTGACAAGATAAAAGACTAGGAAGGGAATAACCACATGAATAAAGCATTAGAACATTAGATAGAAGGCATGACATGATGACATAAAAGTTGAATGTAACACATAGAATCATAAATTAGAGTCTTGGAGTCATATAAACATGGAATCATAGAAATGTGTATAAAACGTAAAACATGAATTTAGTAAGATTCAAGGCTAACTGCCAAAATCGTTTCCTATAGTAGCACATGCCAAGGCTAACCTCCAAGAACGTTTCCCAAAACATATCATGAGTCATACCACTATCCAATGAATTGGAGAACTATCTGGGAGAATCAATATTAACATTTAATTAATATTTTTTCCCCATAAGTAATGTTATATAATCAGTTTCATATAATCAAAAGCATTACCTGTGGAAATAATTGGCACCTCAATTAGGTCATAAAGCATAAAAATGGGTGTATAATTAAAGTGTCCATTAAATAAGGGAATTAGAACATGAATAGAAATAAATAATTGAAAATAATAATATATCATTTTAAGTGATGTCAAATATAAGTGACAACATGTTAAAAGAGTGTTTAAGAATTTTAAGCATTAAAACAGTTTTGTTCTGTTTTAAGGAAAATATTATAGAGCCTTTGAAATTGACAAATGGAACAATATTTAATATAAAGCTAGAAGTGAACGAGAGAAGCATTTAATAATAAAAAGAATGATTCTATAAAGACAAAAATGTATTAAAATATAGGATATAGTTCACTTGAAACGAGGTAAGAACTCAGGAGGTTCCATTAAAAAAAATTTATTATCAGAATGTATTACGTAGGGAATCAATTAAAAACATGTATATCCCCAAAAGATAAATATTTAGGGGTCTTGATAAATGAATTTGGAAAATCTAAAATGAATTTATAAGGTTCACATAAGCAGATAAGATAATTTTATTTTGGTATAATGAAAGATAAGGAAACCTGAAGGAATATATGAGATTTAGGTAGAAATTTTTATGGATTATCAGCATGGTATCGATTATACTAAAGGGGGATTCATTAAAGATAAATATATTTATCGAAACTTATAATTCATAATATAATTATTGGAGAGGTGAAGTATCATACCCCATTAGTAGTTATTACACATAAAATGGCATAGCATAGAGGACATTCTTGATTAAAAGTGAAATGGAGAGGGTCCCTTACCTTAAATATGATGGTAATATTTACTTGAACATGATGAACTGAAAAATAATCTTAGGTTCATTAATTAATAATTTAAGAAACTACTATATATTTAATTGATTTATTATAAACTTTTTATGTTCATTCAAGACTTTTTGATTGGTTATAAGGTTCAATTTCATTGTCCAAGTCTATTTGCTTCCTTGGTTTTAATGATCGGTTTACAAATATTCTTGTTCGGACACATGAATGATGAGAGTGGTTGTGAAGAATTGAATTTATAAATTATTATTTTACATATAGAAGTTTAAATTTTTTTAAAATTCATTTGGTTTTTTGAAGTTAATATTAATCATTATGTAAAACTTTAGTGAGAGCCTTTTAGGTTAATTTGTGGTTGTTTGGCTACAAAGAACATGTTTTTTATAAATCAAAACAATGTGTATAAAATGATTCCAGAACCATATATAAGAAATAATAAAAATATTATGGGCTGGTTAAAAATAAAAATGGTTTCATGACCGTAATTTAATGTTTTAATGAAAATTGAAAGCACATCATCCTTGAATGTGGTAAATTAACACATTTCAGAACGTGTCTTTACTAGTAAAATAAAATAAGGTTAAATGAGAGATAATAATAAATTATCCCATTATCATACAAAATTCCAGTACATTTATGTTACTACAGTTTTCATATCATTTGGATGAGGATATATAAGTATTGAAAAGTAAACAAAATAACATGAAACGAAATTTAACGAATTGAATAGAGGAATTTGCCTCATGAATCAATCTTCCTTGAGAGCCTCTTAAGGGGAGAGTATTTGGACTATTGAGAAGACCAAGGGATGTTGGATGTGGTGGATGATATTGGGGAGTTATTTGGGTTGAATATATAAATTTTAAAAGGCTTGAGAGGAGTGAAGAGAAGTGGTAAGGAGGGGTGGTATTTATAGTGGAGGAGAGGAGGGTTTTCATAATATTATAATCATTAGTTTATTATTTTTCCATAAGAAAAGAAATAGTGATAAATCCATGACCATGAATAGTAATAAATTCATGTGAGTTCGATATTTGGGTTCTTACATCACTTATGATTTCAGGAATAGTGGATTAAAATTATAATGTATTAATATAGTAAATTAGTGTATTTTACAATTCACAAAAATTCATGTATTTCAGAAAAATCTCAAAAATTTACCCTATCCATTTTTTGACGTGTAACATCTAAAAATGAAAACTATTTTTCAAATATAATTTTCCATATATGATTAATTTAATATTTAAATAAAATCATAATTTATTCCCAAAAAACCTGTTTTCGAACATATATTTACTTATTCCAAAATATAGGTACATCATACATTCACTTGAGTGTTATTTATATACTATCATAGTAAAGGTTACCGTTTATTATGTTATATCACTACTAATAATGGTAAAATTACTATTTTTAAGGGTATGTAACTATTCAAAAAAAATTATGTTTGTCCTATCAGACTCCAAAAATCTCACTGATCGCAACCAATAATGTCATATTTTAAGAATTCCTAACACTGAAGTGTCAAATTAATGTTTAAAGGTAACATAGTACTTATTAGTTGATTATGTTGGGATATAATGTGATTATATAATATAATAATAAGAAGGAAATTTCCATTGAAAAACATTGGGACGTTACATTTTTCACCCCTTATGAAATTTCACCATCGAAATTTTATTTAACATTATTTTCCAAAAATAGGTGTGGGTACTTTTCCTTCATTTCCTCTTCATGTTCCCATGTTGCCTCTTCATACTTATGGTTACAACATAGTACTTTGACAAGGTGAGTAGTTTTGTTACAAAGATCATTATCTCTATGATCCATGATCTTCACTGGTTTCTCCTCATAAGAAAGATCATCCTCCAATGAAAACACATATTAAGAGAGTACTTGTGAAGGGGTATAGAATGTACTTTATTAAGAGAGATACATGAAATATATCGTGTACTTTGTACATAGTAAGTGCAAGTTGTAGTCAATAGGCCACAACCCTTAAATGATCAAAAACCTTGAAAGGGCCAATGTACAATGGACTTAGCTTCCATTTCATCCCAAATCTCATGACCTTATTCCATAGAGATATGCGGAGATATACCATATCCCCGAAATGTATCTCATGGTCTCGTCAATGGTTATAGGCATTACTCTTTTTTGAGGTGCCTTGATGTGATGATGAATGGTTTTAACCTTCTCCACCATTTCATCGACCATTTCAGGTCCAAGCAGCTTAAGTTCACTGACTTCATCCCAACACAACTGTGTTTTGCACCTTTTCCCATAAATGATGTCATATCGTGCCATTGAGATTCTTGAGTGAAAACTGCTATTGTAGGAGAATTCAACTAGTGGAAGACGTTTTTCCCATACTCCTTTGAAGTCCATTGAACATGCCCACAAATTATCTTCTAGAGTCTGAATATTTCACATAGATTGGTCATCAGTTTGAGGATTCTAGGACATAATGAAGTTTAGTTCAGTGCATAAATCATGTTAGATGATTTTCTAGAACGTCAAGATAAATCTTGAATCTAGATCAGATATAGTATATAGTGGTAGTCCATGTATCATTACCACTTCATTGATGTATATCCATGCTTGTTGATCCAATGAGATATCCTCTATAATTGTGATAAAGTGATATGTCTTTGTAAGATGATCCACAATGACCCATATATCTTTATTTCCTCTGGATGTCCTTGTAAGTCTAGTGGAAAATTCCATGGTGATGTTATCCAAATTCCATGTTGTTATAGGTAGTGGTTTCATCATCCCATTAAACTTCTATCTTTTATCCTTTAATTTTTGATATAATAGGCACTTTGATGTATAATCAACAATATCCTTATTCTTATTATCCCACCTAAAGTTCTCTATGAGATCTATAGACATCTATGTGCTCCCTGTGTGGATAAAAAAGGTTGAGCTGTGTGTGTCCTTCATAATATCCATTTTTATCTATGGATCAGATGGTACACATAATCATGATCCAAATCATACAACTCATTCTTCATCAATTATGAATTTAGGTGATTTCCCATTTCTAATGGCTTCCACCCTTTTCTGAATTTCCATATATTTTATTTATTCATCCTATTGTTTCTCCATGACAGATGGTTGTGCAATAATTTGAGAAAGGATTTCTTACGTTCCTCCGTTAATGATTCCCATCCATCCTCTACAAATATATGAAGATTAGATCCATTTCAATTATCATCATTGATAAAGGTGGATGATCTTTTCATCATAGAGAATATTCCACCTTATTTTCCTTACTGGAATGGTATTGGATTGAGTAGTCCTAATAATTGATGATCTTTATCCATATTCATTGGTGCATATTAAGCTCATTTTGTGGGAATATATATTTGAGACTATTCTGATCAATATATTTCTCACAATTCTTCCTATATAGGTAATACTGCAAGATTTTTAATGCAAAGATCAGTGCCTCCGACTCTAGATAATGGGTAGGATATTTTGGCACAAGGATTCTCAGCTGCCTTGAGGTTTAGGCTATCAATTTATCATTTTTCATCAACACACAACCTAATACATTTTTTGCAGAATCACTGTATTCCACAAATATTTCTCGACTTGTTGGGAGTGTGAGTACTGGTGCAGTGATTTTCCACATTTTCATCTCCTTAAAAAAATATTTAAATTCTAGAGTCTATATGAAATTTACTCCCTTCAATTCTAGATTTGTCATTGGGGTTGAAAATGGTGAAAGGTTCTTTAGAATTTTTCGATAATACATGGATAAATCCAGAAAGATGCATATCTCCATACAAATGTTGGCATGAGCCACTCTTCAATAGGCTTTGTCTTGGAAGGATCTACATATATCCCTTTTCTAGTGATAACATGCCCCATGAATGATACTTCCTCTATCCAGAACTCACATTTACTATACTTTTCATAAAAATTCTCCCTTTCCAAAGTCTTTGGAATAGTATTCAAATTCTCTTCATGTTCCTCCTTGCTCTTGGAGTATACCATTATATCATCAATAAAGGCAACCACAAAGTTGTAGAGGTAATCTCTAAAGACTCTATTCATTAAATCCATGAAATTTTTTGGAGAATTAGTGAGTCTCAAAGGAATCACAATTAACTAATAGTGATCATAACTAATTCAAAAGGATGTCTTGGGAATATCTTCCTTCCTCACCTTTAGTTAGTGATATCTATCCCGAAGGTCCACCTTAGAGAAATAACTAGCCCCACATATTTGATCGAACATTTAATCTATCTGAGGATGGGGATACTTGTTACTTATCATGATTTTATAGAGCACAAGATAATAAATGAAGAGGTGCATTGAACCATCCTTCAAATTGACAAACGGACTATCTCACCCCATAGTGAATCACTCGGTCATATAAAACCCTTCCCCAAATTCTTATATATCTACTTATTCAGCTCCTCCAACACAATAGTGGAGATTCTATAATGTGACTCTAATATAGGCAGAGATCCATGAATATGTTTAATTGAGAACTCATCCTCTCAATCAGGAGGAATACCTAGAGACTCTTCAGGGAATACATTAGTGAAATCCCTCATGATGAGCATGTCTTCAAGAATGATTCTCTCCATTGTCTCAATCATTAGATCTAGACATGATTTCTCCTAATGAATTAATATCCACACCTAAGATAATTATTCTAAAGGATATTCATCTTCCTCTTAACAAATATAAAGAATTGGAGGATTCTTTAGGATGTATAGAGTGTTGTCCTTTTCATGATAGTTGATGTTGGCATTATATAAGGACAACCAATTCATTCCCAAGATAGCATCAAAATCCACTAAAGGTAGTATGAAAATTTGTGATGGGAGGTTCCGTCTACAAAGAATAACCGGGGAGGATTTATAAACCTTGGATGAAATATTTTCCCATTATTTGTTCTCACAGATTACATATCCTCTAAATTTGGAGGTTGTTGTTGAATAGTTCTACTAAAGTTGCAATATATGAAAGAGTGCGTAGAACCATAATCAAATATAACATTCACTATTATTGAATGAATAACTAGAGTACCTTTCAACTCATTATTTTTCAGCTCCACCTCATCAGTAGTGATAGCATAATCCCTTCATTGTTGACTTGGAGGTTATTGTTGACTGCCTTTGACAACCCTTGGTTTAGGGTAATTGTTCACATAATGACCACGCTCTATATAGTTTTAACACTACACTATAGGCTTAGTATTGATATAAATGTTCCTTTAATCTTCTAAATTAGTGGGATTAATCATATTCACCTAGTAGTTTTTAGACATATGTCCAAACATTTCACAATCGATTCAATTCTTTGTTCCCTTTGGATATTCCCCAAGATGCTTCTTCCCACAAATTTCATAAGTGGGATAGTAAGGATTCCTTCCATCATGGGTTTTTTTTGAAAAACCCATGTTGTTCTCTATTTTCCACATATTATCACTAGGCCCATGATAACATTTAGTTTCTCTAATCTCCATTTCAATCTTGAGGGAACAATATAAAATACCCTCATAACTTCCAATGTCTCGAATCACAAATGTTTTTCATTGACTCAGCTTTAGACGATTATATAAATGATCCAACATGCTTTCGGTGTTCATGAAAAAGCCATAGGTATACCATGAAAGACATATAATGTTTCCTACATACACCTCGATTGACTCATCTTCCTTCTACTTGAGTTTGAGGAACTCTCTTTCTATCTTGAGATAGAGGGTTTGGGAAAAATATTTTTTTTAAAAAAATTCTCTTGAATTCCTCCCAAACCATGGAATCAATTTCCTCCTAGGTTTTTGTATTCATGATTAGTGTCCCCCATTTACCACCTTCCCCATGAAAATGATAGATCTCTAGTACAACTTTCTCTTATTATGAGAACTAGAAGATGGAGAATATATTTTCAATGGATTTTATACACTGTTCCACGTGGAGGGGATCAGAAGATATGAAAATAATGGGAGGCCTTTTCTGTATAAATGATTCAAATAAAACATTCTCTTTTCTTAGAGGATGAGGTTGTTCCACATTATTGAAGTTTCTTTCATAACTCAATATAGATGATCCAGTACATTCATGGTGTTTTGAGCACCTGATCCCATCATGTTAGGCTTATCATTAGTGGAATCATCACATTCCATATCACATTGATTTTTGGCATGTGTTCTTCTATTTAATACCAATAAATAATAAAAAGAACGTACAATTAGAGGGATTTAATACTTATCTATTGAGTATAAAAGTAAACTTCATAACATAAAATGATAAACATATAAAGGAAAAGTATATCCTAACTTCTAATTCCTTAGTTTTAAATCGAGTTTATCCTCGATCTATTTCTTAACTTATGTTCTTATGGGATTTTTTTGATTCCCTATAAAATGGTTTATACCAATCTCTTGAATTTACCAAAGCATATCCCTTGGGAGTTTCAAACCAAAAATGTAGAAAGGATAATTGTCGTGTACCAGGATACCCTGGTTTAGGCCCAAAACGCATTGTCAGAGTTTTCACTCGTAGGTACATCTATACTAGAGACACCTCTACCTATTTTTATTCAGTAAGGGATGTATTTTCTTGATAAACGACATACTCTATACTTACCAAAATTTAGGGATGTTTTATTATACATAGTCGCATCCATATTGTTCTCACTAAGGTGATTTATTCCTAATATCCAAATATAACTAGACCATCCTCTAATACTAACTATAGCGACACTATCATTTTAAATATAACATTAAGCGATTTTAAGCATTATTATAAATCAAAGTACAAGCCAAGGATCAAAAAGTCTATTTTCTTAGAGGACTAGGTATATAATAAAATATTAAAAACCAAATTTTTATTTGGAATCCATAATTAAACACAATATTTCATTATTCCCTTACATCTTCATAGGATAACTTAGAGATAACGTGAAAAAATAATGATATGAAATCCTATTATGGGAATAACCATAAGAAAAATGTATTAACACATGTGATAAAATCCATGACATGATGATAAAAACATTCATCAAACATATGGAATCCTAACATATAAACATAGATTCATATAATCATAGAATCATATAAATGTGGGGGAAACATAAAACATGAATTTAGTATGAGACAAGGATAACCACTATGATCATTTCCCATAGTAGCACAAGCCAAGGAAAACCGCCAAGACCGTCACATATGACATCTCATGAGTCTTAACATTACCCAATACACTAGAAAACTATCCAGGAACACCCATAGTAACTTTCCATGAATATATTTTCCACATTAATAATCATACATAATCAGTCTTACATAATCAAAGGAGTTACCAAAAAAATAATTGTGTACCACAACCATGTCGTAATGCATAAAAAATGGGCGTATCAGAAAAGTGTCCATGAATGAAATTAAATAGACCATACATTGAAATAAATAAGGTAAAATATGAATATGTCATGGTATGTGATCTCAAAAATAAGTGAAAACATGTGAAAATAGTGTTTAATAATTTTCAGCAATAAAATATTATTGTGTGGTATTAAGGAAAGAATAATAGAAACAGTAAAATAGAAAAGGGAACAATATATTATATAAAACCAGAGGTGAAATAATAATTATTTAATAATAAAAATACTAATTTTATAAATACTCTTTTGGATTGAAAAATATTATAGAGTTCACATTAAATCGGGTAAGAACTCTGGAAGTTCCCTTAAAACAAGTTTATTTGTTGGTTAATATTAAGGAGGGAATCACTTAAAAACATATATTTATAAAAAAGAGAAAGATGTAAGGATACTGATAAATGAATTTTTAAAGTGTACAAATAATTTATAAGATTCATGTAAGAAGATAATATAAATTAATTTTGGTAGATAGAAGGATAAGTCAACCCGATGGAATAAAGGCGATTCGGGTAGAATTTCTTACATATTATCAGCATGGTATCAAGTTCTATTAAGAGGGATTCATGAGAGATAAAAGGGTTTATCGTCACTTATACATCATTATTTCAGTATGGTGGAGGTTATAAATCATTCCCCATCATTAGGTATTACACATAAAATGGCATACCATAGAGGATATTCTTGAATACATTTGAAATAGAGAGAATCTCTTACCATATATTTGATGGTGATCTTTCCATGAACTTAATGACCTGAAAAATAAGAAAAAGATAATTAATTAATAATTATAGAACCTAATATATATGTAATTGATTAATTATAAACTTTTTAAGTTCATTCAAGGCCATTTTGATTGGTTATAATCTTCAATTTCATTGTTTGGGTCTGTTTTCTTCCTTGGTTTTAATGATCGGTTTTCTTATATTCACGTTAAGACACAGGTATGATGAGAGTGGTTGTCTATAATTAAAGTTATATATCATTATTTAACATCTATAAGTTTAAATTTCTGTGAATTTCATTTGGTTACTTGTAGTTAATATTAATCATTATGTAAAACTTCAGTGATAACCTTTGGGGTTAATTTTCTGTTTTTTGGCCACAAAGAACATGTTTTGTCTTATAAATCAAACTCATGTGTAAAAAATGATTTCATAACCATATATGAGAAATAATACATATATTATGGTCTATTTAAACTATTAAAATGGTTTAATGACCATAATTTATGGTGGTAACAGAAATTGAAAACCCATTGTCCTTGGATGTGGTACATTAACACATCTTGGAGGGTGTCATTACAACTAAAATAAAAAAAGGGTAAATGAGAGATGATATTAAATTATCCCATTATCATAAAGGATTTATAGTAAATTTACGGTAGTGGAGATGTCATAACATTTGGATGAGGATATGTAAGGATAGAAAAGTAAACAAAATTACTTGAAATGAAAGTAAAATAACTGAATAGAGGAATTTCCCTCTTGGATCAATCTTCCTTTAGAGCCTCTTTAAGGGAAATTATTTGGTCTTTTGAGGAGAAAAATGTCTTTTATATGTGGGAATGGATCTTGTGGAGTGATTTGGATGAATATAGGCAAGTCACAAGGCTTGGGAGGAGTGAGTAGAGGAGGTAAGGAGGGGTGGTATTTATAGTGGAGGAGAGGGGGGTTTTCATAATATTATAATCAATAGTTTATTATTTTTTCATAAAACAAGAAATAGTGATGATTCCAGGACCAAGAACAGTAATAAATTCATGTGAGTTCAATATTTTGGTTCTTACATCAATTATGTTGTAAGGAATATTTGATTTAAATTATAATGTGTTTATACTGTAAATTAAAGTATTTTACTATTCATCAAAAATTCTAGTATTTCAAAAAAATACCAAAAATCCACCCTAACCATTTCTAGACATGTAGAATCCAAAAATGAAATCCACTATTCAATATAATTTTATATGTATTATTTAATTAATATTTAATTAAATTCATAATTTATTCTTAAAAAACTAGTTTTAAATCATATATTTACTTATTCAAAAAATTAGGTATGTCATACATTAAATGGAATCTTATTTATATACTATCATAGGTAAGCTTACTATTCATTAGTTCATATCACTATTCATAAGGGTAAAACTACAACTCATAATGGTACATCATTATTCACCAAAAAATAAGTCTGTCTTATTAGAATCCAAATAACTCACTGATCGCAATTGTGAATGTCAAATTTTTGAAATTCCAAACACAAAAGTGTCAAAAAAAATTATAGGTCACAATGTACATAGTAGTTCATCATTTTTTATTTAATGTGACTATATAACATAATAATAAGATTGTATTTTCCGTTTAAAAACATTTGGTTGTTACATTATTCCCCCATAAAGAAAATTCACCCTCAAAATTTAGGTTTACATTCTAGGCCTAAAATAGGATTGAGTACTTTTCCTTCATTTCCCCCTCTAGTTATCATGTGGCCTCTTCATTCTTATGGTTATGCCATAGTACATTGACATGGTGAGTAGTCTTGTAACATATAACATTATCTCTATAATCCAAGATCATCACTGGATGTTCCTCGTAAGAAATATCATCATCCAACAACAACACCTCTAAAGAGAGTACATGTGAAGGGTCTGGATTGTACTTCCTTTAGAGAGATACATGAAAGATATCATGTACTTTGTACATTTTAGGAGGAAGTTATTGTCGATAAGCCAATCCATGGTATGATCAAGAACCTCAAAAGGGGATGACGTACTTGGGATATGGCTTCCCATTCCTTACAAATCTCATGACCTTCTTCCCTGGAGATATGTGGAATAATACCATGTCTCCAACTTTGAACTCAAGGTCTTGTCAACAGGTGTCTGCATAACTCTTTTATTAATTTTGGGCTATCTTGATGTGCTGGTAAGTGGATTTCACATTCTCCACCATTTCTTCGACCATTTTAGGTCTTAGAAGCTTACGCTCACAGACTTCATCCCAACACATTGGTGTTCTACACCATTCTCTTATAGGTATTTGTATGTTTCCATTCAAGTGATTGAGTAGAAAAAAAAATTAGGATAATTCAGAGAAAGATGTTGACCCCATCATCCTTTGAATATCAATGAATATGCACTCAACCTAACATCAAATATCTTAATAGTTTTCTCAGATTAACCATCATTTTGAGGATGATATACCGTACTGAAATTAAATTCAGTGCATAGAGCATGTTGGATACTTTTCCAGAACATCAAGGTAAATATCAGATCACTATTAGATACAATAGATAGTGTTACTCCATATAGACTTACCACCTCTATGATGTGTATCCATGAATTTAGATACAATGAGGATTCCCCACTAATAACGATAATGTGAGTTGTCTTTTTAAGATGATCCACATTGACCCAAATAGAATTGTTTCCTCTATATGTCCTTGGGATTCCAGTGAAAAATTTTATTGTGATGTTATCCCACTTCTACATTGGTATGGGTAGTGGTAGCATCTTCCCCTTATAAGTTTTTCTTTCAGCATTCACTTGTTGACTTACTAGGAACATTGATGTATGCTCATCACTATCCTTCTTCATAATGTCCAACCAAATGTTATCTCGGAGATCTCGACACATCTTTGTGCTCCTTGGGTGGATACATAAGGTTGAGCTATGTGTGTCATTCAGAAGCTACTTATTTATCTCTAGATCATATGATACACATAATCACGACCAAAATCTTACAAGTCCTTCTTAATCAATCAAGAACTCATAGGATTTCCCATTTTCATTGGCTTCCTCCCTTTTCTGAATTTCCAAATCTTTTCTTTGAGAAAAATTTGTTTTCTACATGAGGGAATTTTAAGAAATCATTTTATAAAGGATTGACGATGTTACTCCCTTAACTATTCCCATGTCCATCCTTTACAAATATAAGAAGATCAGATCCTATTAAATTCTCATCATTGATAAGGATACATGATCCTTTCTACATAGTTCATCTGCCACCTTATTTGATTACTGTGATTGTAGTGGATTGAGTATTCATAATCCTTGATGAGCTCTATCTATCGTTACTGGTGAATATTAGGATATTTTTTTATGAATATATATTTGAGACTCTTGTGATCATTATATATCTCACACTTCTCCTCATAGATGTACTACCACCAAATTTTTAATTAAATAATCACTACTACAAACTCGAGATAATGCATAGGATAGTTTTTCTCATTGATTTTTAGCTTACTTAATGTGTAGGCTATCACTTTACCATTTTTCATCATCACACAATCTAATCCCCTCATTGAAGCATCACTGTACACCACAATGATTTCTCAACTTGTTCGGAGTGTGAGTACTGGTGAAGTGATTAACCTCTTTTTCAACTCCATCCAATAATCTTCACATTCCTGAGTCTAGAAAAACATTACTCCCTTTTGTGCCAGCTTGGTCCTTTTTTTTTAATCGGGAAAATTTCTTCACAAATCATTGATAATACACACCTAGAACTAGAAAGTTGTGGATCTCCGTTATAGATGTTTTCCTAGGACACTCTTCTATAGAATTTTTCATGTAATGGTCCACAAATATCCCCATTGCTGGTGATAACATGTCCCCAAAATGATACTTCCTCCATCCATAACTCACATTTTTGATAATTTTCATTCATCTTATCCCTTAGAAATGTCATTAGCACAGTATTAAAATGCTCCTCATGTTACTATTTTCTCTTGGATTATATCATAATATCATCAATAAATACTTCCAGAAATTTCGCGAGGTAATATCTAATGACTCTATTCATTAAATCCATGAAACTTTCTGGGGCATTAGTGTGTCTGAAGCACATCAATATGACTTCATAGATTCCATACCTCGTTTGAAAGGTAGTATTGGTAATATCTTCCTTCCTAACCATTAGTTTTTGATATCTTGACCAAAGGTCTACCTTAGAGAAATAACTGGCCCCACATAGCTGATTGAACAAGTAATCTATTTGAGGAAGGTGATACTTGTTCTATATTGTGATTTTATTGAGATCATGATAATCAATGTATAGGCACATTAAACCTTCCCTAGTCCTGATTAAAAGGACTGGTGAACCCCATGGTGAAGCACTCGAGAATATAAAAGCCTTCTCCAGATTCTCCTACAACTACTTATTCATCTCCTCTAACACTAAAGTGGATATTCTATAACGTTTCTTTGATATAGGCAATGATCTTGGAATAAGTTCAATTGAGAACTCAAACTCTTGATTAATAGTATGGCCAGAAAATTCTCCAGGGAATACATCAGTGTAATCACTCATGATGCACATGTCTTCAAGTATTATTATCTCATTTGTCTCAATCCTATGAGCTAGACACACTTGTTCATAAGGAATTAATATTCTCACTTCAGAAAATGAGTATAATGGAGATTCATCTTCCTCCTTAAAATAGTAAAGAATTGGTGGATGCTTCGGTATATGAAGAGTGATCTATCTTTCCCAACTATTATTGTTGGATTTTAATAAGGATACTCAATCCATGCCAAAGATAACATTAAAATCCACTAAAGGAATTATGCCAAGATTTTATGGGAGTTTCAGTCCACAAAAATTAACAGGGAAGTATTTATAATCCTTGGATTCAAAAATTTCCACATTCCTTGTTCCCAAATATAACATATCCTCAGAACATTGATGTGGTGTTTGAATAGTTATACTAAACATAAAAGATATGAAATAATAAATAGAACCGTAATCAAATAATACGTTCACTATTTTTAAATGAATAATTAGCGTACCTTCCACCACATCATTGTATAACTCCACTAATGAAGTATTAATAGCATAATTACATTCTTTTTTCCTTGGAGGTTGTTGTTGATTTCCTATGACAACCCTTGGATTAAGGAAATTTTTCACATAATGACCATGTTCCTTGTAGATATGTGAGCACTGGTGTGATATATTATTTGAGTTATGGACTAGAAATTATGAGAGTGTATACATATGGTTCTTAGGATTGGATGGCATCTATGAGTGGGCTGAGAATAATTATTGGTGTGATGACAGGCTTCTGGGCATGGTGAACCAAGGCCATTGGGATAGAACTGTGATGCTCTATAATGGATGTAGTTGTGGTGGTATTTTTTGTAACATTTTAATACATTCATAGTACAACGATGATCATGCCAAATATATTGACATCATTTTGAGTATTCTCAACGATGATTAGATTTAGGTAGTTCTATAGTGCTATTTCCTTTTGTTGATAAGGGGCCTCTTGGGAGGTTACATTCATGATGTATTGTGTGTGAATGTATATGGGGGGTTACACCATCGAATTTCAATGATTTAGGTCCCTAAGATGTATCATTTATCAATAAATACCACATGTACAGTTATTAGACATTGAGAATGGGCGATTGTAGATTTTTTTTATCACTTTGTTGGGTGCGAGATGACCATGTCTAATTCAGTGGATTGGTTTGGATTAGGGGAATTATTCATTTAAAATATGCTTGATTTTGAGGTAACAAAAAGGATACTCATATGGTGTGTGTACTAGATCAGGTGTGGTGATATGACCCCTATGTGGGTATGGTTGAGGATGTATCAAGGACCACATCATGTAGGTTAGTGGACTACTGCAGATAGTTTTGAAAGGTGAGTTTGATAGTGGGAAGCATCCTGGATCAGAATTAGTATATGTGGGTTGAGTTCTATAGTGGGGATCACCAGGAGTTTGGTGAGAAGTTATAAATGATGATGTGGATTATCAGGATGGACAGGTGTAGTTAGGCACTATGCTAGTGTTGTTTTACTGGTGGTAGGTGGTGCCTTATCCTTAGGTGGTTTTTGCATGTTACATATGAGTTATGAAAAGGAACGAAGATGGTGTATTTGATTGGAATGAAACATGTTGAACATGATTTGACATCCAAGGTTGTTTGTTATGTGTGGTAATAATTATACTGCGGATTATTGTGGAATAAGTGGTTTATATGGTGAGGTTGTTGAGACCTAAGGTTTTTATGGGTTTTTGAATTTGAGAAAAATTTAATTTATTATTTTTGATGGTTTGAAGGGAAAATGGACAATTTTCCATAAACGGTCTTCTGAGATAATTTTTCTATCCACCATGTTGGTCCTATAATAGGGATTTTACCTTATGATAGGAGTTTGGTAGAATTCCAAGAAGAGTGAGTTTTAAATGAATATTTAATATTTAATTAATTAAATTTTATATTGTTCATGAGGTTTCGTGTAATCATATAATTTGAATAGAGCATCGGTTTAAGATTCTGACTAGTTGATTGGGTCTGGAATGGGGGGTTTCTCCTCGGTGGGGTATAAACTCGCTTCATGTTCTAGAACTCGAGATAGATGTCGAATGTTTAAATATACATATATATATAATTGATAAAACAACCCCCCTTATTTTGGGTATCAATGAACGAATGGAAGCGTGTGTGAGACAACCATACACATGATATCCATACCAAGACATAAGGGGGTTGATTTTCCGCCATACTTCATATATGGAATATATTGGTACTATATTAAGGTGTAATGGATTATAGCAACACATTTGGAACTCAAGCTTCGGTGTTTGTGGCATGAGAGTGGATGATTTATAATTTTTATTCCTTTATCCCTATAGGTTAGTTTTCATAATATTTAAATCCATTATATGACTATGGAGGGTCCCCTAGTTGTCAATATATACTTATTCCTAAAAAACCATGGGTTTTATGATGTTTCTAAGGTTTTTGTTTCAGAGAATATGATTACCCGACATGTGGTTTTAAGAAAAAAAGGTGTGTTCTTTCTATTTGGGGAAAAAGTGAATAAGAAGATAGTATGGTTTTTAGTCCAAAAGACATGTCGTGTAGTTTATCCTTTCATGGGGCTGATTACCTAGGCTGACTATGCTTGTGGACCTGCATTCCATGTGAAGGTACATTACTGTGTTCCTGGGTACTTGGTAGGTGCCAGTGTGTAAGGACATTGGCATATAGAATTACACTCTACAACCCTATGTAGGATGTGTCTATATAGTAATACATGGATATACCCTAATTATTCCAAGTCATGTGTAAGTACATGGACAAACATTGGGTTTTATAGTACATGTCATTTATTGGGGGTACACACAGTGTGCCTCCCCATGGTTACCTTTGAAGGGTTTTCGATGTATGGTTGCCTCGAAGTCAGAATTGGATTTAAGATTACTCCATTTTAATTATTTTTTAAATAGATCATGATTTTGGGATCCATTAAACATATAGATGTTATATGGTTTTCTTTTTGGACCAATGTATTTTGTAGGAGGGTTTATTTTAGGTTTGGCTTCAGAATTATCTAGAGGGTTGGGTTGTGAGAGATGATGCTCAAGTAAGGGTTATAAGCTCGGTGATTGGCCTGACAAGTGCCCCCCCATGGAATTTTTACTAAGTATTCATGAATGGATCCCAATGTTTGTAATTTATTAGTACATATGGGGACATCATTGTTGTCCCATCATATCAGGAAGAATTTCTTGAGGTTGGAGTAGTTGAGGGTCATATCCTATGTTAGAGGAAATGTGTGGTTGGATCCTACGAGTTTGGTGGACTTCATGGTGTGATGGTTATGTATGGGTGTTGTTGTGTTATTTATTTGAGTCTAATATCATCTTAAAGATTCCCCTAGTGGTATGATTTAAAATTAAGTGAAGTTTGGATGTTGTAGTTGGCTGTTGATAATGCCCCTGTGGCATTGGTTTTATTTTCTCTACCTTGTTAGCATGTAGCTGATTAAGGTTTAGTTGGAGGAGACTGAGGGAAAATTGGGGTTGGTTCTCATGATTAGGCTTGGGATGAGTCTTTCATGATATAGAGAAACCCTTCATTGGGTGTTTACTCATTCTATAGTCTTTTGGATATTTTTTGAACTAAATAGGGATTACTCCATTTATGCATGGTTCTAGAGAGACAAGTGAGTGTCTGATTGATAGGAAAACCCTTAGAGGGTTTAGTGTGTTTATGTATTTTGATTATGGGTGTTCCCTTAGTACTCGAGGAGATGTAGGAGCCAATGGGGATTAGACGTTGATTGCTGAGATGGTTGTTTATCTTTCCCTTATTATGTTTTCTTTTTTGAGATTAAGACATAGGTTACTCCCATGGGTTAATTTTGATATGGATGGGTTTCTATATTTTGAAACTCGGTTTATTAGTAAGGGATGATATGGTTGAGAGATTTCAAAAGATTATCCAAAGGTATCATTCATTATTTATATGATTTATTTTTGTTGGAGATGATGCTCTCTAGAAATACAAATAGTTTATTTCTGATTTGAGTAATGGATTGAGGTTCGGAGAATTTTATTTCATACTATTAATTATAGTCGATGTGAAGTCAAATGTATATGGTATGGTTCTTGATTGATTTTTTTGGTATAGGAAGTATACTACATATATGGTGTTATAATGACGCTCTGGACACTCATAATATACCATATGGTTAGATTTCCACACTAATTCCCTAGGTAGTGATTTCATGCGATGTGGAATAGGAAGCCAGAATTTTTCTTTTTCTCTATGTTCTAGGGAAGACATATGATATAGGAACCACCAATGTGATGTATAGATGGTTAAAGTATAGAGGTTATGTGAACTAGAATTATGATTTGTGAAGAGATTGATAGGTTGACGTTCAATGCCAGCGCTGATGATTTGGATATATGGTTTTGGTATTGTACTAATGCTCTAGGAATGTTTTTTGTGGTAAATAAGTTAGATGTCAAAATGATGGTCTGCGTCGGGTAGAACTTTTTATGGTACCTAGTATATATTTTTCTTGGTACCATGTATAAGATAATTGTTGGTATCATGATCATGGATTTTTGACATAGATTAGTATCCCGGATGATAGGACTATCATAATATGGGTCCTCAGAATCTTCAGGTGGACATGAAATTTCCATGTATATGGATCCCATTGGTTATCTGGGTTTCTCATTCATTGATATGAGTTTAAAGACACATATTCATTGACCAACGTAGGTATGGTTGATCGAGGACTTGGACCTAAAGATATATAATTGTTTTGTTGTTTTTATTTTTAGATATGTTTCTTCTAGACTGAGAATATTTCAATAGCATGCACTTATATAAGTTGTTTATAGGTTCACCATTGGGGAGTCATGCTGTTATTTATTTCTCACCCATTGTTTTTGATCCTTGGTGTGAATATAGACCATATGTATACTTTGAAATTGACCACAAATCCATGATAGATTGGTATGATGCCTCATATTTCATAGTTGTCCAAGATGATCGTGTGGAGTCTATTGGTCAGGATGGAGCATCTTGACTGGTTATTGGAGATTGAGTAAGTGATATCACCCAATGTCGGTAATAAAGAAATATGTATTTTTACAGTAATTTATTTTTATATATGTGGTAAGCCTAGTTCTCAATCAATGTGGTTTGTTTGGCATGGATGGTTGGGCCCTTACTATATATAATTTTATTACAATATGTATCCGTTAAAATTTGTTTATTATTCCACATTCTCTAATGTTTATTATATTTGGTTATTTAATTCTAATTTTTCACTCTGATATTGGGGTATTCTATGTTCAAAGTTTCTCTTTATACATCTTTTATAGTCAGTAGCATCTGGCATACAAGGACTCACTATTGAGTAATTTGGGTGAACCATCTCTGGGCATGGGTTTGGTGGCATCCAGGTTGGGTCATTATATCAGATCTCCATTTTAGCACACAAAATTTGACAATTAACACTCCTGGAAAAATTTTATGTGTTTTTGTTTGATATAGATGGATTCAATTTTGATTACTCGAAGAAAGATCTCCAATGAAGAATGATTTTTGAACATGTCTTAATATATAATTATATATTATATGATTCATTTTTGTAGTTAAATAACATTGTGTAGGTTCCTCGAGGAATTGTACCAAGCTACACTCAAGTGATGAAATATATGTTATGTTGACTACCAGGGAACATTTTTAAATTTCTAACTCATCTGCTTCTATTTTGGGCCTTGGATCCTTCATGGGATAGAATCCCAGCAATGTTTGAATGATGGATAGATTTGTGGTAGGGAGAATATGGTCGAGGTTGGGAGGAGGATAGGGTAGTGGGGTGGGGGTTAGGGTTCTCTAGTAGTCACAGGTTGTTAAATTAGGAAAGGGGAACAGGGGACATCATCACGAAGATAAGAGCTGTAAGGGGTGTTGTTTCCATAGTCAATAGTCATCATAGATGGAATGATATTTCAGGAGGTGGTGGTTGGGGATGTCGGGGGTGGTGGTGCTATCAGTGGGGGATATTATTAATTTTTTTTAAAAATATTTAGTGGTGGTTTAATTAAAAATACCTCTAGATGAATAAATATTCCAAATTTTGTGGTAGTTATATCAAACAACCTCCATATTTTTAATAATATTTATTATGTTTTATTTAGCATAGGTTATATAAAATGATGATAATAAACTACAACTTACACCACTTTTTTGTAGTGATAGTTTCTGATGGAAGCACATTGTTTCCACCATCTAGTACCACAAATCTTATCTCTCCTTTCCTCGATTCCCTTATCCTATTTTTTCAAGATTTATTTATTATATGATCAAAATAATTAACTTCTTACATGTATTGATCAATTTTTATGGAATAATATTCTCCTTGATAAATATATAAACTGAAATGTCATTTTTATTTTTAAATATGATATTTTTAAATTACTACTAGTTATAAATATTATAATTTATCCATGATAGGGATGTTTTAAATGATAAAAATATATATAATCCAAAGTAAACATTATACAACATATACATACATACGTATAAAATCGTTTAGAGTTTGAATTATTATTATTTATATACAATTCATTTTAATTTTTTTATAATTTTACATAATTAATATACATATATATTTTTACTAAAATAAATTTAATTTTAAATAATCTATTTAAATGTATGTTATCATCATGGTTGAAAGTTATATTTTTAGTCACACTAATAGTGAAACATGCTTTTACAGTCACTGAAATCAATCATAATGTGGATTTCAAAAGCCATGAAACCACTACACAACTTATTTTGGGGGTCATAGTAGATGATATTTAAAATTAACATTAATTTACTAGTTAATGTAGTTACCCCATATGTTTTTTTTAAAAAATAGAGTGTTTAGTAGGCAGCATTAGTGATGGTGAGTACTTGATTGATCAGTGTAGTGGGCGGTTTAGAGTTCCAGTGGTCATGTTTGGACACTAAGGGTGAGGGGATGAATAAATGTACCTAATTTTACCAAGTGATACTTATACCTATTTCCCATATTATGATCAATCATCTGACTCAATTAAGAGGCCTTGATATATTGACACTCTCTCTACCACACATTGGAAAAAATATATAAATAATGGGGAAAATAAATACAATGTTTCTAAAATGATTGGACTAGATGTTGGAGCCCACTCTTCCAATTTCGACACTTTTCATGACATGAATTTTAATATCACTATTTAATTATAGTGATTATAAGTGAAATTAATGTCACAAAAAAGTTTCAGAAGGTATCATCCACATACCCTAGGGGAATTTATCATCTACTACCCTTTCTCCACTATATAACGAAATTTGAAAATTATGTGCACTTCATCCCACCATATTTAGCCTCTCTATAGATTGAGGAACTATTTATATTGATACCAATATTTCATTAAGCGATCCTATTGAACACCTTGAAAAATATATCTACTTTTTGTAATATATGTCACTACATGGACTTCAATGAGATATCCTTCCTCAAGAAATAGATATGTAACATCCAGAATAAGTTTATCAGCAATGCATGCCTGTTAGTTTTGTTTTATCAAATTAAATAAATACTATTTTAAATCAAAAAACTTTTTCATTCTTCAAGGTTGTTGACATGAAAAATATTAATAGTGAATGTAATATATTTCCCATATCCTTTCAATCTCATTACATGGTATCAGGACATTACTATAATCCTTTTATTCGTCATTATCATATTTCCTCAAAACCACCATGACTAATGTAAAATTATGTTACTTGATCCACAATAGTATTGGTTCCCCTTTTTTCCCTTTATTTTAAAGATATTATTTCTTATTAGTTTCATTAGTCAGACACACTCTATTTTGTTACTCAAATTTTTGACTCACAAAAAGTACAAAAAATATCATAGTCATGTAAAAAATCACAATTCCATGGATTATTCCAATACATTCTACACTGGGTGTGAATTAGTCTCATAATATTCAAATTTTTTAGTTTCTATAAATATCTATTATTCAAACTCCCAGAGTTCCGATTCATTAAAAATTATATCTCCTGTATTCCTTGCACATAGTTTCATTCATTCTCCCTAAAAATTCAGAAAACAATTTTTCTTTACCCTTGTTATTTTGGAAACATCATGGTTTACTATGATTTATATTTTTTCAGAAGATGTATATGTTAACAAATTCTACAACAATATGAAAACTAGAAAAAACTATTGTGACATGGTATCCTCATAGTGGCATAGATAACCACTCATTTCATGGATCAATCTAAAATCTTGTTCTTCATGTCAGATTGAATCATAATGAATTTAACTCTCATTGCGAGGTTTAATATATTTAGAAATTTTATCTTATGAGGTTCATAGTGTCCTTTTATGGAATTCATACCTTCATAGTAAACTTACACTAGTTTGTACATATTTTGACAATCTTCTTCTCAAATAATTTCTCCATCATTAATCACTGCTATCCATCTTTTAGTAAGTTCATTTGAATATTTTTGTATGAACCTATATAGACTGTAAATCATTATTCATCATGAATAATTGAATGAATTACCATGTTGTTATGAAATTAGTATATTTTTCATGCTAATAAAACATACTATATTATAGTAGAGACAATATGAGATCGACCTTCCATTTAAAGGTTGGATAATTATTGGCACAAACTAATGCGGCATGATGAGAATGATGAATGATTGAAATGTCACATCATTCTAATATTGTGTGTGATTTAAATGAAGAAAAATACCACCAAACAAATTCCCACATAATTTTATCATGTGGAAGAGCATTGTCTTAGAATAATCAATACACTATGGGGATTCCATTGAAATCCCATAGGGATGACCTTCCTGGCGGGTCTCTATGCTACCCCACATGGTGCTTCTTCCCTAGAATATCCCTATTTTATCCATGAATATAATATCCTACATAAGAAATAATTATATTCAATAGACTCTTTTATATATTACTACATCTAACCACAAATGGTTTCTTAAGGATTCGATGTTTCTTAGGTGGGGTTGCCCCTAGGGCCTGAATATTTTTCCTCTATGAAATTATATTCCTTTTTCAAATTCAGCAACTAGGAAAGGTAATGAATCATACATTGGAGTAGTAAACCATTATAGAGATTCATATAAGACTCATTATACAAATTTTATAAAGAGTTAAAAAATACTCAAACATTGACATCCCTATTCCAAATATCAGATCTTGTAATGACAATTCTCATATACTTATTAAACAATATTCTACACACCAAACTTGTTTTAGCATATAATTTCAATATATATCTCAAATGAAAAAAACTCTACTTGACTCGAATCACTTCAAGGAATAAAAAAAAAATTATTACCCTTAAAACTCAACTTCTATCTTCTGGAGAAAATATTAATCATCCTTTCAAATCAATAGAAACACATATAGTCTATCCTTTATCATATATAGAATATTCTAGAATACTTAAATATATTAAAACATGTTTTTCCTATAAACTCTATATGAACTATAATCCTTAGAAGTATCTTAAAAATCGAAAATAATATTAATAAAATATGAATATATATTTAATTATAAATATGTAGTTACTCAAATAACATCCATGACATTCATCTCATTATACAAATTGATATCATTCTTCTCATCAAGACATCTGTCCATATTGGAAACCAATAAAACCATTAACATGAGATCATTAATATCCCCCTTTATGAGTGTTTTTTTTCAATTCCCTAAAATAATTTTCTATAAATATGTTTTATTTATTATTTTTTCATCTCCCCCTTATTGAAAAAAATATAATGGTGTTTTTGGAGGTTATATATCTCTTGAATTTAAAAAACCTTTCCTCCCAATTCTATGTTTTGTTTTAGTTTGAATAAATTATGATAAAGATTTTCAAAATATATTTTCTTATATATGGGAATATATTCAATCAATTCTATGTCTATATGGGATATCACAATATATAAAATATGATTGAGTAAGAAAGTTATTATAATTTATCTATAAATTTAAGGTAAATGATACCATTTTCAAATTCTCCTACTCTTGGGGCTGTATAATCATATGTTTTGTTAGAATCCAAATCTGAGTTCCTATACCTAATTTAAGACATAAATCAAAAAAATTCAAATGCAATTATTTTTATTATTATATATAATCATCCCTAAATGTTCATAAATGTATACCTTCAATCCATTGATTGATAATCAATTTCTCCCCATAATTTTAGGATATTATTCTTTTAACCATGTATGATAAAATATGAATCCATAACTTTACAAAGAAAAATTTTCAATATTTGTACATGAAATATCTATTTTCATGATATTAACCCATTTGGGATGCTTCTCAACAACCTTCTCCAGTTGCCTCTTTCTTTAGAAGACACTCCAATATTCGTTATCAAGGATAATATTTTTATTATATAGGATTAAAGATATCCAATATCGAGAAATATCTAAAATGAAATAATTAAAATTATATTAGGACTATAATGATCATTTCATATTGATAATCTACATTTTTTCTAGTTTTGATAACTCGCACGCCTTATATAATCAATTTTAATTAGATGCTTTAATATGACAAAAAATATAACCACAAATATAAATAGAAAACGATAGAATCTTAGTGTATTAATAAAAAAATGAAGATGAGGATTCTTTATCTACAATGTAACTCATTTCCTTATATCCTTGAATGAATTATTCATAATTTCACTCTTTTTTCAAAATATATAATTCTACTTTTTGAATAATCGAATTATTTAATTTTTAAAATATTTTATGTTGGATGTTCCTCATTTCATAAACAATCAAGGAGTATTTAAATCTCAGTGAAACATTTATCGTTATGATAGATTCATATTATACTATAAGCATTGTAAATAAATCTATAGTAGTATGTCTAACCACATCTCTCCTCTAAAAACACCTATGATTTTATCATTCTATCATTTCTTGACAAGATATCATGAATTTCTATTCCTTCATGTGGAATCACCTCATACCCATTAGTAATTTCCTTCAATTATTATTATTCTATATATATTTCCATTTTAAAATAATCAGTACAAGTGATCAAAAAATATTTATAAATTGACCCTCTCTACTTGAAATTTCCATATGGTTTCATGTTAGTGTTTGTCAACAAATCAATCTTCTTGTCGCCTTCTTAGTCCAATATTCCATTTTTTTCTTGGTTCCTTCATACATATATCTATTTTGTCTCCAATATTTCTATAATAAAAATAAATATTCATTTTCTTTTGTATCACCCTCTTTGATTTATTGATTTTTATTGAACTGGCCAATCATTCTATTTGTTACTGAAGGATATCTCACATGCCTATTTTACTAACTTCTTGGGAATATTTTGGTTACCATATATATTAATCTTTATTCCCAATATTTTCTTATCTTCCTTAATGATTTTTTTGGTAGTATACTTTTATGTCTTTTATATTCCAAATTTTTTTTCTTAGGAATGACTCTTCATAATGAGCACATTGATTGCATATTACATAATAAAACCTTCAACTATCAAACATTTTTTCGATATACAAGTTCTTATTATGTGGATGTGTTATCATCAAAGGATTTCCACCGCCAAAATGTATGATTTCGATATGTTTTATGTATATACCAAGTATTCCTATTTTCTAATTCCAAATGCCCAAACATTTAATAATATTAGAGCTATCCTACAAACCATGGTTTAATTATATTGATTTAAGGCTTTCCAGAATTGGTTATTTTTATTAATATATTTTTCTTATTTTATGGAACTATCACTTTTACTCAATATTATACCCCCAGTAACATGATGGTAGTATTACTATCATTTTTCCATCAATAATTATAAATTTTTTTAATTAAAATATCTATTGTACAAGTAAACATATTTAGTGTAGATAATATATTTCCAATTGGATGTAATATTTTTCTAATATCATATTAAATGAAGTTCAGTGGTTTAATTGAATATCTTATCACCACTGATATGATACTTCTTAGATCGTTGAATCTCAATATAAATTCTTTTTTAATATTTTTGTCTAAAATTCTTGAGAAGTTGTTACATGTTTTGGTTATATATTCCTAAATTTTTACTCATGATCAAGAAAATTCATGTTCATTGATTTCGTCTCATCCTCAATTGATCTCAATCTTTCATCCAAATCATTCATAAAATTTTTAATTAGATCATCTATTATTTTGATTGATTCTTATAATGTGTTTTCAAACTATTTTATCCATGAATTCTTTAACCACCAATTATGAATATTTTATATATAAAAGGATTTTCATAAATTATCAAATGCTTGGATATTTTCATCAATAAAAATTTATAACACATCATTTTAACAACTATTTATTTATTTTGAGTCCAAAACATCCATGAGAGCATTATAATTTCTAAATTTCCTATGTAGTGCATCCTCTATTTCTTTAAAATTTTCTTCTAGTTGTGATTTATCATCAATAATTCATATAAAAAAACAAGCATATAAGTTTCTACTTCCAAAAAATATTCATTAAATACCTTTTAATTTCAACATATAAGTCATAAATACTTTTCATAAAACCATCCTCTTCATAATATCTATATCTTGAACTAGTTTATTCAAAAGGTCTAAATTATATAGTTTTGATAGATGAACTCTTACTACAATTATTGACTCCTTGCAGTGGTTGTACCTTATTATATTTTAAAATTTCATTATGCTTATTTTCCCTAATTTTATTTCTATTTATTATAGTTTTTATAAGAGTTCTATGTTACCATATTAAGAAGGAACACACTTTTTCAATATATGATGTATTTTAAAAATATCCTGAAATTTTCAGACCATATAATATATTAAAAATTTTAGAAATTATTGAAATATATATGGTCAGATGAAATCTTTGTTTAGCACTAATACCAATAGAAGTGCTTAGTGGTCTGGTTTGGACGTTGGGGGTTTTAATCGATAGACATTATTTTAGAAATTGTTACTTGTACCTATTTTTTGTATCTTATGATCAATCGTTTTCCTAGATTAAGAGGTGTCGATATACCAATCTTCTATCTACCATTACTTTGGCATGAAATACATAAATAAATACGAAAACAAAACATCTTTTTTAAAATTTGAACATGAATTTGAGAGCCTAATTATTTCCATGTTCAACTCTTTGTTGGGATACTCATTTTATTATCACTAGTTAATATTAGTGATTAAAATTGAATTTCATGTCCAACAAAAGTGCGGGGAATGTATCGTCCATGATCCCTAGGGGATGGTAACATCCACATCCCATTATCTATTATATGTTGTCAACAAAGACTTCATTATAAAAAATACTATTTTACAGATTTCTCTCTCATTGGGTTTTCATGATAAAAACACTCACTAATGAATCTAATATCTTTATTAGAGGGTTTTTTAGTCTCTTTAATTTACATTAATGTGGTGAAATGTTTATACAAAATGGGGTTTCTGAAGTCAATTCAATGTTGACATGATTTTATTATTAAATGCTTCGAAATGACATATTTCTTGTATAATGTTCACGGAATCGTGATTGGAGATACATTGGATTAAATTTAATTAATTATAGGAGGATCGTTATGAAGACGAATTTTTGCAAGATTAATAATATCGTAGGTACCGTGATTGAATTATTTCTATCATTGTAGAAGTACCATCAAAAATAGGGTGGTGAAGGTAGAAACACCCTCTTCCAATATATGACTATCAGCTAGATAGTGGAGATGTAATAGATAGCCTATGGTAGTTCTAGAAGTGAGGATTCATGTAGGTAGTCCACTGGCTACCTAGAATCTGATGGTGTTGGGATAGTCTCTCTGAGGAATCATTTATTATAGTCAATTTTTCCATAAATATATATCCTTATTTTTATTTATTACCCCCAATTAATATCATTAATTCCAATTGTATCCTATAAAATGAGTCCCCAGAAATCATGGAAGTTCACCTTTCTCCCCAACTATGCTCTCCAACTGATTCAACTCCAAATTTATTAATTCCACAATATCCTCTCAAATTTACAATTATATTTCTGTAACTCTAAAAAATATATAACCTTCTATCTCAAATATATCATCTCAAATTATAAAAATCCATAAAATTAATTCTATAGAATAATTGTAAAATGTTTTACTAACTAAAAACTCCCTCTTCTCCTCACCTTTATCTAATGGGTTCTCACACCGCATAAGTGAGGGATTGGTTCTTTGGCAACCGATAAAGCTCAAAAGGGTTATACCAAACCAAAATTGTAATGGATGAGTTTATTGATCTCCACCAGGATCAAGGGATTAAAAATATTTAAATCTCAAGTTTATGGCAGTAGACCTTAGGGATCATATAAAGAAATATTTATGTTCCTTATTATATGTGTTCACCATCTATTTACTTCTACACAATGCATATCATCAATTCACAGAATTTAAGAAACCCAGTAATATTTTTTCTATTTTTATTAATCACTTAATACATTTTTATGTTTGATTTATAATTCCTATCTAATTTATCAATTATCAGTTCATCAATTTTTTCAAACATTCACTTTAAAAATTCAATTAAATTCAAATTTAATTGTACCTTTTCTTTATGATCATTAATTAATTTAAATTGTTATAATGAAAATTCATCCCCTACTTCCATTATTTATAAAAAAAAATTTGTATAAAATATGTTTTTTTAAAAACTGTTGATTTTAACATTTTATTTATTTAATTTTTTTTGAATTGTAATTCATTTCAAAGCTAGACCATCTTATTATAGAATCTAATTATTATTTTCATTATCCTATTTATGATTTCAATAATTATTCCTATTGAATTAATTTAATACTACGTTATAAAATTATTATTAGTTATTCTATTTAGAAGATGATAATATAGGAATATGTTCCAACTAATGAACCTGATGAAAAGTTGACACCCTATAATTTTTAGAAAACATTACTCAATAACAATGATATGAATTCCTCCAATTATAGTCTTGATCATAATTTATTTAATAATTTTAATATATTTAAAATAGATTATTAAATGTATAAATTATTATAATTTACCCATGAAGGTAATAATAAAGTCAAATACACTAGATTGGATATTTAGTTTCATGATTTTAATAGTTTATCCATACAACCTAATGAATCTATCACAATCATGTTTACATTCTTTATTATATTTTCAAATGGTAGAAAGTACCTTAGTAATTATTTTTCTACTAAATACATTTGGAAAAATATATTTTCTATACTTTAAATAAATTGAGCTCCATGATTCAATTACATTTATATTGAAAATGTTGTGATTAAAATGGCAGTCTAGGAACTCATTATTTTCCTTGATGACATATCAAATAAAAATGAAGCAAAAAGATAATAAGGATTCCACATCACCCAAATACAAAAATAAATATGATTCCATAAAATCTATTTTTGATGATTCATCCAAAGGAGAATCTTAGGACTTTTCTCAAATCACTAATAACATGAACAATTTCTTTAAAAAAGGAAAATTTCCAACCGATCCAAATTTGTAAATCTAAAGCATTGACCAAAATTTAACAGATATGAATGTTAAAATAAAAGGTCACTTAAAGACAATATGACCCACGCACAAATAAAATGATTAATTATAATACTGTGGAATGCACATTATGTCTTCAAGGGCTCAACAAATTCAACTTCTTCAAGTGTCTTGAGCCCTAAGTTCCTTATATAGAATATTGATGACAACATTATTTTTAGTTCCACTGTTCATATTTATTCCTCTTCCACTTATTCTATTTATTCTTATTGATCCTCCTCATACTCATCCAATTACCTTAATTATGAAGGCCTAAAATATGATCATGAATATCTACACAGTTTTTTCATCTATAATATTAATTATATAAATATTTTAAAAATATATTTATGTAAGTGCATCAAGAAAAATATCCACTTAAAAATTATAAGGATATTATCTTTAAAGAAAAATATAATAATTATGCATAAAATTTAAGAATCAAGATGTTGTAATTAAATAGAAATATACCATAAAATAACTCAGAAGTTATCATTCCAAATTCACTTATGATGAAACAAATATAAATAAAAATTTAGGTTCCCAGAGAGATGGAAAATAAAAAGTTGGTATTAGTTTATCAAATCATTAAAACACATAAAAATATATAAAAATCGTTTTTTATTAAAAGTTTTCTTACACGTTATGTTTTTTTAATAATTCTAAAAAAACTGGTCATTTGATTTATGAATGTAATTTCAAGAATTCATGTCATGGGAAAACAAAATAAACTCATATTTCATATACAATCTTCATAAGAAAACACCTTACCAAATAAATATGAATTTCAAATCATTGTTGGATAACATTAGTATATCCATGTTCCTTTGGTTACCAAAAAAATTAGACATTTTATTTCTTAGGGTATGTTTCTTATAAGAGAATCCCAAGAAGCACCATGGTATCTATATAGTGTATTCTCAAGGAACATGTGCGGATACCTCTCCAAAATTAATAAATTTAACGAACTAAGAGTATTTCCCATCACATTTAGTTTTAATTACAAGGCTATGATAATTGATAATGGTACCATTTGTTTTTATACCTAAACATAAATTAAATGAATTTATTTATCAAATTCTTGAAAATAGTTTACAAATAATAAGTTAATTTTGATAAAGAGGTTTTAAAATTTATTTTGAAAATGTTTTATGAGTATTTTTTAATTAAAAAAACTCTTATTGATCACATATTGAAATAAAATTTTTATAAAATCAATATAAAATATCTATTTGGAAAAAAAATACATTTATTATGTTCTAAAGTTACAGAGTCTTCTATTTTTCATAGAATCCTTGGCCATTTTAGTTCACACCAACTTTTTAAATTCAAATTTCAACAAATATTACTCGATCTTCTAAAATTTCCTTTCAAATATAAAACGTATTTTAAAGAATTACAACATGGTGAGAAACACAAATCACCTTTTAAATAAAAAAATAATTTATTGCTCAAAATATCTTTAATTTATTCATCCTTATTTATTCAGAACTTCTCAAATCAAAATCATAGGAGGAGAATCCTATAATCATTAAATTTTTGGCGAATTTAGAATGTAAAATTTGGATTATTTCATATCTTCTAAAAGTGATGTTTCCAAAATCCTTCATCATCATTTCCAAAAAAATGAAAATAATAGTTTTTTTCAAATTACATAAATTTCATCTGATAATGGAAAAGAACTTTAAAATAAAAATTAGATTATTTATATCTTATAACGGTTCTAATCATTATTTTTTCTACTCATGACACCCATAAAAATAAGAGTTATTAGAGAGGAAAATCCAGACAATCCAAGAAATCATGTTAACTATTTATATTGATTGAAATTTACCAAAATACTTGTAGAGATCCTAAACCTGACGTTCATTGCCATTACATTACTTTTGCGGAATACATAGTACATAACAAAAACACACACACAATGACCGTAATAGTTTAGTGTATTTGGAAACTCAGAATGTAATATTCTAATCATGGTGAAAGATCTTCAACATCTCCCATAAAGATCTTCCTTTTTTTTACCTAAAACCTTTCTTTATATCTTGGGGACAAGAAAACATAAAAGGGTGAGCTCAAATGCTCAGTAAGGGTAAACAAAAGAAATATCAATCACATCATATTCATAAGAACATATCATTTTGGAGATCTTAACCAGCAAAAGAGATCATAATATCATAACATGGGATAAATCATAGTAGTGAAATGTAATCCCAATAATCATAACATAAAACATGAAACATTGTGGCATACACACATAATCATAATGAATCATTTCTTATTAGTCAAGACACATTTCCAAGACTATTTTAGTGGACAAAGTCCATTTCTGAACCGATTTTACACCTCGTTTCTGTCCTATTTCACTGAACCGGTTTAACCTGCCGTTCCAGCCATGTCTATCTAATGAGATATAAAATCTTTACCCAATGAATTGGAGGGAGTTATTGGTCCCACCAATCTCATAATTATACCATTCTTATGTGTGCCACAAAATCATAAATCATACATCATTCCATAACCCATATAATAAAAATGGGAATCTTAATCATCGTGACATCATAAAACAATTCATATAATATAAAGAAATTCATAAAAATATTTCCATCACAACATAATCAAATCAATGTAATAATAGGGATAGAGACATAACCCTTTATTATCTTAGATGGAAAAATAATTTTGATAAAACTCTTGAACTCCATTCTTGAGGAAAATATCCTTTTTACTTCAAAAACATTTTTCCTTTCTTAACATGTCATACAATTTTAAACTAAAAGAAGTTGATTAAAAATAAACATGAAAACTTGTAAAGGAATATTCTTGGAAATATTGTTTTAAAAATCCATTCATGATGTATAAGTTAAAAGAAACATTCTTCTCGTACTTTTGTCGGAAAAGTCAAAAAGTACCTCGTACGAAAAACGACAAAAGATTCCTTTCATATCTTTTAATAAAAACTCATCGAAGGGTAAAATTGGATTTAAAAAATTTTAGGTGGATGGAAACAATATTACTTATCGAGGAAACATGGATGTGGATGATAAAATACACCCCAGTAAATACCAAAGTATAAACAATCTCAGATAAAAATGAGATTGTCATATTTTCCCTTACCTTAGGTCCGATTTGCTTCTTAAGTGTCCGAACCTCCTGTATAATGAATTAAATAATGTCATTGACTTATTCCAGAATCATACACATTGTTATGATATCATATATGGTTCACTTATGACTTTATATTACCTGTTCTTTTGTAAATTCCATGTTAACGAGTGTTTTGAGTAAAATGGTTTTATTTGTCGTCCGTGCTTTGACTTGTAATTATTCATAGGATTACTTAGATCATGATTAATTAATTCCAGAATATAAAACATGATTTATATATAATATATATTCATAATATTCATATATATAATAAATCAGTAAATGTAAAGAAATACACCGTTTATGGAGACGGTAGGTCATACGTACGCATGAACGCTGTTTTCGTTTCCTTATTGAGTTGAATGGAATTAAGTAGATGACATACATATATATACACATAAATCCAGTATCATTATTATTTCATATATTTCATTATAACTTATTATATATACTTTATAATCATTCATGAATGGTTAACGTGGAGAATAAATCTCATCACGTCGTGGAGACGGTAGTCCGTACGTACGCACGAGCGATGATATCGTTCTCAAGATCGTGGAATTGTATTGAAGTGTATGTATACTATTTCAGAATCAATATACCTTTAAAAAATAATATATAGTTATTATGTACACCATTATACCCATCCAACTAAGGTGGTGGTGGAAAATAGATTACACCATGGCGTGGAGGCGGTATTCCGTACGTACGCACGCGCGGTGATTTCATTTTCCGTAGGATGTATAGATGGTGAAATAGGGTTGTTTCATACTTATGATAACATATCAGTATATGAGTGATACTGATGTTATTAATTCATAATGAAACAACCTAAGAAGAATAAGTGGAAGAAGAAATAATGTTGAAAGAATCGGTAACGGACATTACCTCTTCTTTGAAGCGCCTCTTTGAGTCCTCCTCTTAGGGCACTAAAATTGGACTTTGAAGAAGACCAGGACCTCTAGGATGTTTCTAGTGAAGTCGAGAAGAGAATTTTTCAGGGTTTGGCAGAGCATTAAGGATCAAAGTGGTGTGAGGAAGAGAGGGAGGAGGTGCTCTTTTATAAGGGAGGAGAGGGGTACCTTTGGAAAACTAAAAATATTATTTTATTATAAAGTCATATTCGGTTTTAAATAGCTCCCTATTGATTTATTTAGAAGTTAAGGTGGGGCTGGGTCGAAATCCTCTCATCCAATAGAATTTATACAAGTTTAGGTTCCTATTTTATCCTTATCATTTATATTTAACTATAAGTTAGATAATTTTACTTTTACCATGTCTTTTTGTGTTCTTACACTATAAGGTTAAAAAACATACTATAACAAGCCAAACGAACCCCAAGTTGTTTATTATTAATTTATATAACCTTATCTAAGTAATTTGGCCTAACCTTAGATTTTTAGGAATAAAATAACAATTATTAATATAATACTTGTTTTAAAAACTATTTTATGTCAATTTTGACACTATTTAGAAATTGATTTTTGTGAAAATCATAACAGAATGATTAGTGCGACAAACGTTACTTAGCTCAATTCCAACATGTCATATTAACCTATAAAATTAGTGGAATTCATAAAAAACCTCAAATTACATTTATTTGGGTATTTATAACATTAATTATGTAAATATTTCATTAATAAGATAATTACTGCATCATTGTTGTGTCATAAATAAATTAAATTATTTAATGTCAAAAAATTACAAATAAACTACCATTATGTAGGAAATCGTTTTATATTTCCAATGAATATTTATAGTATAATTTAGCTTATGTATAACCCTATATTAAAAATTATGTACTTATTAAACTTTGATTTTAACTATTTTAACCCTTCTTTAAATAAATTAATAATAAATGTCCTAATCTAATCCAAGTGGGCCTAAATGGTCATATTTTATTCCTAAGGTTGTTTTTGGTCGAATTAAACTTATCCAATAGAATTAGGACATGTGTTAGGGTAATAATAATATCCTTTTTACCCTTAATTACCCTATTTACTTTTAACCATGGTAAAAAAAAGTAAAAAGTTACTATTCACCAAAAATTATTTTCATCTCATTGAACCACATTTTAGTCCTTGATATTCACCATGTCTCTCGTATTTTCAAAATTCCACTCACAGAAGAGGTAAAATTAAGTTTTATGAAAATTTCAGTTTTTTTAACTACCACTTAGTTGTTTCACTATTCATCAAAAAATGAAGGTTTCCGGATAAATAAATAAAATTAGGCATAAGATATATTTGATATTATGAATTCAAAAATGAGGTCTATTTTATCAAATTAAAAACATATCAGTTACATTAACTAATTTAAAAATTAATTCTCGTCGTCAAAACAAATAGCGTGTTTTTTAAGAGATAATAACTATCAAATGATTGACACTTGTTTATAACTGGTTTAAATGTCAAATTACATCCAATGTCTATCATTGTATTAAATTGTAAAAATATATTTTAAATATACTTTAAAACCACTCAAATTAATAATTTATCACTATTAATTATTTCGATTAAAAAGGTTGTTTTTAATTAAAATTTAGTAATTTTCACTATTCATCAGAAAATGAAAGTTATCCGAAAAGTATCAAAACATCACCCTAAGCTAATTTGGATATTCCGAATCCAAAAATGAAGTCCATTTCGAAAAATAAAATTTATAAAATTTAAAAAAGTGGGTATTACTATTCATAATGGCTAGTTCATAATAATATTATAATAATATCTCATTTAGTGAAACACGGTATTGTGTACTACACACGCTATCGTGGAAGGTCACAATTTCATGTAATGCAAGACAAGTCAGGGATTTGTGTAGTGAAATCTCCTTTTGGTGTAGTGTACAACACAAGACATCAATAAAATTAAAAATAATATTTTTCATAAAATCTCAGGGTGTAACATTCTACACCCCTTAAAAATGAATTTCTCCCTCAAAATTCGTCGGGGTTATAAATGGTTTACTACTCGAAAGTTTGTTTAATAGAAACCCACATCGTAAAAAAGAATACCAATACTTGGCTTTAAAAACTAATTTATGAAATGTAACAGTTAACCAAATTAACTCATCACTGGGTTTCCACGTAAGAGAACATAGGTGAAAATATGGATATGGAAGAAAAATCTAACCATCATGTTCTGATGGAGAGTGGTAGAGAACATGGCTATGAAAAATCAATCAATCAAAAAGACATAAATTTGTGACGATCTAAGGTACCATCTAATTCATCGGATATAAGAGCACTAGGACAACAATTTTGGTTTTCAATATCATTTCCCAAAAGTTGATGAAATTGGAATTAGAAGAAATAAATTTGTGATTTTGGTAGAGTCTCACCGTTAGTCATTCTTTGGACAATTTACACTTCATCTCTTAGAGAAATTAAGTTCAATTTGTCATTCGTGAAGTGTTAGCAGATCATGTGATAGAATGATGGGTCATTCCATCTGTTTCAAAAAAAAGGTTAGAAAAGTTATCAAAAAATACATAAGTCCATCTATAGTGAGATTAATCATATATGGTTCCTAAAATGGACTTATACTTCATATATCATACTTCTTAATATAGTAAAACTAGTTTCTACTAAACAAGGACTTCCTGTAGGCCAGTGGTAGAAGATAAAGGCCAGTCGCACTTCGGTTGTGGGTTCGATTCCCACAGCCTTGTCCGACGCGATGGGCTTTCGCCCGTCCGGCAGGATGTCCTTTTTTCTAAAAGTACATTACTATAACATCCCATCAATAATATAAAAAAAATGTTCTATCATTAAACAATACTAACTTATGTCCAACATAATCATTTCCAATCTTTAGGCTTATCTAAAATACTTTGGTCCAATCTCATAGTATAATGAAAATGATTACTTGAAATGTCACATAACAATCACGTGAATGCCATCATTTATCCCCCATATACCATAAGATATATCTTGTTGGTCAAATTAAAAACATGTGAATACCTTAATCATGTATTCTATTGAAAAATGAATACTCATTTAACCTTAGTGATAACATGAATGCTGTCAAAAGTAAACTCTTTCCACATACCAAAATCCAAAAATTCTATATACTCAAACCATGATATAACTTTCTACTTATATCATTCACGTTCTCATGAATACTATCAAACATTTAATTTTCTCCTTATCCCTTCATTATGTTCATATCATCTTCTTTCCAAAAATATCTCAATCACTTTCCATGGTTACAGGTACCATAAAATTATTGAAAACCACAATAAACCAATACATAAATATTCAAATATTCCACGATACTATATACAACATTATTTTGGAATCCCATTACATAATCACTTAATCATTCCACCACATCATTGTCATATTCAACATCGCCAATAGTGATCGCATTTGACTTCCCTTTTTTCCTTTTCATTAAGTGGTTTCTCACGTCGATCATCATTAACCCTTGGATTAGGGCATTGATTAGCATAATGCCCCATTTCATTGCACTTGAAGCATTGATGTGTTGTTGGTGCGTTCTCTGTAGTATTTTATTTATTCACACCATTAGAAACCCTTTTTCCATTACTTCAACACTCAGCTGCTTGATGACCTTCATTTCCGCACATAAAACATTTTTTAGTCCCTTTAAGACAATCTCCACTATGCTTCTTTCCACACTTTGAGCATAAGGAAACATTCATCTTCTTTTCACCATTATTGTGAGATTTTTCATTGAACTCCATCTTTCGTTTCATGAAAAACTATGAGATGGATAAGTAACACCAACTTCTATTTCTACCTTGATAGCACAACGCACAATTTCTTCATACCTACAGAAGTCTCTTATAGCTAATGCCCTTCGACGATTTGGTTTTATGCCACTGAAGAATCGATCAACATTAATTTCAGGTTGGATGATAAATCCAGATGCATACCTTGCAAGCCTTGTAAAATTCGCTTCATATATACCAACAGATTCATCATCCTTTTGCTTTAGTTCAAGAAACTCCTTCTCCATCTTTGTTCGAAGAATACGACTGAAGTAATTATTGAAAAATAAGTTCTTGAACCCATCCCATTCCATGGACTCATTTTCAACTCTTGACCTCGTATTCTTGATAAGATTCCACCATTGATCAGCTTCACCTTCGAAACGATATACTGCTAAGATGACTTTATCATTTTCAGAACATTGAAGAACTGAAAATATCTTTTCAGTGGTACTGATCCATTGTTCAGCAACAAGTGGATCAGAAGACCCACTGAAAGAAGGTGGACGTTGCCTCATGAAGGACTCAATAGAATATTGTTCCCTTCTCTGCTCATTTGGAAGTCCAGAATGATTCATAGCTTTTGTAAGTATAGTAATAAGATTTTTCACTCCATCTCCCATAACATTTGTTTGTTCAGGAGGACAATCATTGCATTGTCCATTTCATTGATCAACACAGTTCCTTTAGGTTCCAGCCATCGTCTAAAACCCAAAAAGAATAGTGTGAGAGGAAAAAATCATGCTAGGGAAAACAACATAATAAAAGGGGAGTAACTTCAATATCTGACATCATAGGTTTAATTCTAAGATCGTTAGCGCAATTCCAGAACTATAACCTATACTTATAATTATCCTTAGGGAAATCCCTAGACATACCTTAGAAATATCTCTAGGGATCTCACTAAAGTTCTCGAATCCTAGTTTCCAAAGGTTGACTAAAACTTTCCTATGATACCAACTGTAGAGACCCTAAACCCGATGTACATGGAAATTACATTACTTTTGCAGAATACTTAGTACATAACAAAAACACAAACACAAGGACCGTAATAGTTTATTGACTTTGGAATCTCGGAATATAATCTTCTAATCTTGGTGAATGATCTTTAACATATCCCATAAAGATCTTCCTTTTTTTTACCTAAAACCTTTCTTTATATTCTGGGGAAAAGAAAACATAAATGGGTGAGATCAAATGCTCAGTAAGGGTAAACAAAAGAAATATCAATCACATCATATTCATAAGAACATAACATTTTGGAGATCTTAACCAGCAGAAGAGATCATAATATCATAACATGGGATAAATAATAGTAGTGAAATGTAATCCCAATAATCATTACATAAAATATGAAACTTTGTGGCATACACACATAATCATATAGAATCATTTCTTATTACTCAAGACACATTTCCAAGACTATCTTAGTGGACAAATTCCATTTCTGAACCGAGTTTACTCCTCGTTTCAGTCCTGTTTCACTGAACCGGTTTAACTTGCTGTTCCAGCCATTTCTATCTCATGAGATATAAAATCTTGACCAAATTCATTAGAGGGAGATATAGGTCCCACCCATCTCATAATGATACCATTCTTATGTGTGCCACAAAATCATAAATCATACATCATTGCATAACCCATGTAATAACAATGAGATTCTTAAACATCGTGACATCATAAAACAATTCATATCAGATAAAGGAATTCATAAAAATATTTCCATGACAACATAATCAAATCAATGTAATAATAGGGATAGAGACAGAACCCTTAATTATCTTAGATGGAAAATAATTTTGATAAAACTCTTGAACTCCATTTTTGAGGAAAATATCCATTTTACTTCAAAAACATTTTTCCTTTCATAACATGTCATAAAATTTTAAACTAAAATAAGTTAATTAAAAATAAATGTAAAAACTTGTAAAGGAAGATTCTTGGAAATATTATTTTAAAAATCAATTCATGCCATATAAGTTAAAAGAAACATTCTTCTCGTACTTTTGTCGGAAAAGTGAAAAAGTACCTCGTACGAAAAACAAAAAAAAGATTCCTTTCATATCTTTTACTAAAAATTCATCGAAGGGTACAATTGGATTTAAAAAATTGTAGGTGGATGGAAACAATATTACATATTGAGGAAACATGGATGTGGATGATAAAATACACCCCAGTAAACACCAATGTATAAACAATCTCTGATAAAAATGAGATTGTGATATTTTCCCTTACCTTAGGTCTGATTTGCTTCGTAAGTGTCCGAACCTCCTGTATAATGATTTAAATAATGTCACTGACTTATTCCAGAATCATACTCATTGTTATGATATCATATATGGTTCGCTTATGACTTTATATTACTCGTTCTTTTGTAAATTCCATGTTAAAGAGCGTTTTGAGTAAAATCGTTTCATTTGTCGTCCGTGCTTTGACTTGTGATTATTCATATGATTAAATAGATCATGATTAATTAATTCCAGAATATAAAACATGATTTATATATAATCTATATTCATAATATACATATATATAAAAAATTAGTATATGGAAAGAAATACACCATTCATGGAGACGGTAGGCCGTACGTACGCATGAACGCTGTTTTCGTTCCCTTATTGAGTTGAATCGAATTAAGTAGATGACATACATATATATACACATAAATCAAGTATCATTATTATTTCATATATTTCATGATTAATTATTATATATACTTTATAATCATTCATGAATGGTTAACGTGGAGAATGAATCTCATCGCGTCGTGGAGACGGTAGTCCATACGTACGCACGAGCGATGATATCATTCTCATGATCATGGAATTGTATTGGAGTGTATGTATACTATTTCATAATCAATATCCCTTTACAATAATAATATATAGTTATTATGTACACCATTATACCTATCCATGTAAGGTGGTGGTGGAAAATAGATTACACCACGGCGTGGACACGGTATTCCGTACGTACGCACACACGGTGATTTCACTTGCCATAGGATGGAAAGATGGTGAAATAGGGTTGTTTCATACTTATAATAACAAATCATAATATGAGTGATACTGATTTTATTACTTCATAATGAAACAACCTAAGAAGAAGAAGTGGAAGAAGAAATAAAGTTTAAAGAATCGGTAACGGACATTACCTCTTCTTTGAAGCACCTCTTTGAGTCCTCCTCTTAGGGCACTAAAATTGGTCTTTGAAGAAGACCAGGACATCGAGGATGTTGCTAGGGAAGTGGAGAAGATAATTTGTCAGGGGTTGGCTGATCTTTAAGGCTCAAAGTGGTGTTAGGAAGAGAGGGAGGAGGTGCCCTTTTATAAGGGAGGAGAGGGGCACCGTTGGAAAACTAAAAATATTATTTTATTATAAAGTCATATTCGGTTTTAAATAGCTAAAAATTTATTTATTTAGAAGATAAGGTGGGGATGGGTAGAAATAATCTCATCCAATATAATTTAGACAAGTTTAGGTTCCTATTTTAACCTTATCATTTATATTTAACACTAAGTTAGATAATTTTACTTTTACCGTGTCTTTTTGTGTTCTTACACTATAAGGTTAATAAACATACTATAACAAGACAAACGAACCCCAAGTTGTTTATTATTAATATATATAACCTTATCTAAGTCATTTGGCCGAAACATAGATTTATAGGAATAAAGTACCAATTAATAATATAATACTTGTTTTAAAAACTTTTTTTATGTCAATTTTGTCAATATTTAGCAATTGATTTTTGTGAAAATCATAACAGAATGATTAGTTCTAAAAAAGATAATTAAATCAATACTAACATGTCATATTAACCTAGAAAATTATTGTAATTCATAAAAAATCTCAAATTACATTTATTTGGGTATTTATAACATCAATTATGTCAATATTTCATTAATAAGATAATTACTGCATCATCGTTGTGTCATAAATAAATTAAATTATTTAATGTCGATAAATTACAAATAAAATACCATTATGTATGAAATCGTTTTATATTTCTAATGAATATTTATAGTCTAATTTATCTTATGTATATCCCTATATTAAAAATTATCTACTTATTAAACATTGATTTTAACTATCTTAATCCTTCTTTAAATAAATTTATAATAAATGTCCTAATCTAATCCAAGTGGGCCTAAATGGTCATATTTTATTCCTAAGGTTGTTTTCGGTCGAATCACTCTTATCCAATAGAATTAATACATGTGTTAGGGTAATAATAATATCTTTTTTACCCTTAATTACCCTATTTACTTTTAACCGTGGTAAAAAAAAGTAAAAAGTTACTATTCACCAAAAATTATTTTCATCTCATTTAACCACATTTTAATCTTTGATATTAACCGTGTTTCTCGGATTTTCTAAATTCCACTGACAGAAGCGGTAAAATTATGTTTTTTGAAAAATTCAGTTTTTTTTAACTACCACTTAGTGGTTTCACTATTCATCAAAAAATGAAAGTTTCCAGATAAATACCAAAAATTAGACCTAATATATATTTGATATTATGAATTCAAAAATGATGTCTATTTTATCAAATTCAAAACATATTAGTTACATTAACTAATTTAAAAATTAATTCCCGTCGTCAAAACAAATAACGTGTTTTTAAGAGATAATAACTATCAAAAGATTGACACTTGTTTATAACTGGTTTAAATGTGAAATTACATCCAATGAACAACATCGTATTAAATTGTAAAAATATATTCTAAATATACTTTAAAACCACTAAAATTAATAATTTATCACTATTAATTATTTCGATTAAAAAGGTTGTTTTTAATTCAAATTTAGTTATTTTCACTATTCATCAGAAAATGAAAGTTATCAGAAAAGTACCAAAACATCACCATTAGCTAATTTCGATATTCCGAATCCAAAAATAAAGTCCATTTCGAAAAATAAAATTTATAAAATTTCAAAAAGTTGGTATTACTATTCATAATGGCTAGATCAAAATAATATTATAATAATATCTCATTTAGTGAAACTCGGTATTGCGTACTACACACTCTATCGTGGAAGGTCTCAATTGCGTGTAATGCAAGACAAGTCAGGGATTTGTGTAGTGCAAGCTTTTTTTGGTGTAGTGTACAACACAAGACATCAATAAAATTAAAAAGAATATTTTTCATAAAATCTCGGGGTGTTACAATACTTTTGGGTTGAGGTTATGAATATTACATTTTTTATCATCAATCATGTTTTCTTGAGAAAATTTATCAACATTACCCCTCATGGACATTAAAGAAAATAAAATACCCAATTTTTTATTATATAATTATTTTTATTGAAAAAGATTTATTTCTAAACCTAAATACATTCATGTAAAATATGATTATAAATACGATGAAGGTATCTTTCATGGGTTCTCGAGCTCATATAAGCCACACCGAGTCTTCAGAAAAAAAATGTAAAATGGTGAAGACCCCAATAATTTTATTTTTTATGATAATTTTATAAAATCTATTTCTTAATTTTTTTATTAAAATGTTTGTTTTAAATTAATCTTTTCAAAATAAATATGTTTAAGGAGAATATGAATCTCCTTCAAATTCTATGTCTGTAGCTTTCAAAAAATCTAAATAAAATTCCTTGAAAATTACATTTGAGATTTTTAATAGGGAAATAATAATCATATATATGTCTTAAATGAGGTTGGACATCTTTCCCTTATCTCTCACTTGGTTCCCCAAAACCTTAATGTTGACCTTGATACTGAAAAATGGGATCCTTCCATTTAATAATAAATGAATTAATTCACTCAAAATGATGTGTCAAATATTATAAAATGGCTTATTGATCATCCCATCATAGTCCTTAAATAGGATTCTTGGAATAAAAATGATTATATTAGGAATATCACAAGAAATAACACTCTTTTAGTTAGTAACAGTTATAACCAAGATAAAGGAATCAACTATGGAGAAACCTTTGAACCCATCACTCTATTAAAATCAAATAGATTATTATTTACTTTCTCTTATCATATCAATTTCAAACTTTTTCAAATAGATGTGAAAAAAACCATTTTTAATTATTTAAGTAAATCACTTTAGGTTTTAAAACAATCCCCCTAGGATTTGTATATATGTACTTCTAATATTAATTTTTCAGGTAGTTTTGAAATAGTGAAACCTGATTCTACTATTTTTTCAAAAACATATCAAATTATATATTACTCATTCATATTTACACTTATGATGTGTTTTTCAGCTCTACCAATGAATCTATTTGGTTTGAATATTTGAATTTAATTAAAATAGATTATTAATTTAGATTTATGGGTGAAATAAAATTCTATACCACTTTTGAAATTTCTAAATGAAATGATGGAATTTTTCTAGAAATGGAAAATAGACTAATGAACTCTTAAAATGATTGTTCATGTATTACACTAATGAAATTAGTAATCCAATGAGTAAAATTTGTATAATTACTTTATATGAGGTAGGTAAGATGGTTAATAACATGATTTATAGAAATTTGATTTTTTTGAACTTTACCTTACTATGACCCGACCTAACATCAACTATGATGTTTATATTTATGATCAGTTTCAATAAATAAACTAATCTCAACATAAACCTATCAAATGTGTTTTCAATTATTTATAAGGAACTAAAAATAACATGTTTTTATCCCAAGGAACTTATTTTGAATTATAATTTCTTATGATGTTGATTTTTGAGGAAAAAAACTGGAAATGAATAGTACACATGGGAAATACCATATACATGGAAAACACCTAATCTAATAGAGTAGTATGAAGTATAAATAAATTACTCTTTCTATAGACTAAGTGGGATATATACCCATTGGGAGTTGTTGTTCCCAAATAATCAGGGTGAAATTAGATATATTAGATTTTAGTCTCATATTTTTCTATATACCTGTTAAGTTGGATAAAATTATTTTCATAAATATCATCAAAAATATTATCTATCACCATCTCACCAATCACATTAACCATATACAACATTTATTAAGTGATCAATTCCCAAATTTTGATATATTATTAGACTTTTTTTAGAAAATAATATCAACTCACTGATATTTTCCATACACATATATCACTTGATCATTTTGAATTCATTAAGGGTGAGGTAGGAATGTCTCTCTTGTGATTATTCTCATTTAAAATATGGCTATATTGAGTTACCTATTTTTAGATCCATTTAAAAATTTATTTTTAAAAAAATATGATCTTATTTAAAATATTTTTAATCTTGAAATTCATGTTTTATCTTTTTTATCTTTTCTATGATCCCTTTATCTCTCATGTGATATAATTTTAGGGGGTGCATTATCTCTTTAATTCTAAAATTCTCCATTAAAATAGATATTTTATTTTCAAATAAATTTTTTAAATTTTAAAATATTTTTTATTATTCTAAAACATTAAAGATATAATTTGAAAAAAAATCTATTTATTATTATATTTTAACTATTTAAAAAATGTGATTAATAATTTAAATATGTTTCTAATTTTTTTCAAAACATATATGGGAAATTTTGTATATACATTACTTATTTTTTTAAAGATATTATATATCTTAATGAAATATTAATGATGTGTTGAATATTTTTTATTCTTGTATATATTAATTTATTCTGGAGTTGTATTTTATTAAATGGAAATCGAAGAACACATTAATGGAATGGATTCATATTAAAAGGTCCCTTTCATTCAATCTCCTTCAATGGTGAAAAATTATTCCTTGAGGGAATGTCCATCTTGGAAAAGTTATGCACAAATTTCATTCCCATCTTTGTTTCATTTTTTTTATTTTTCATATCTTTATCGTACATTCTTATTTTTTTACTTTTCTCTTCTTCATTATCTCTTCCTTAAACTTATATCTCTATCTATCCAATTATGTGTGATTTTTTAATGTAACAGATGGATTCCAAATCCATTTACTCTTTCAATTTTCATAACCATTATCTCTTAAAATTTCATTAAAAATATCTATATAATTTTTTCTGAAATAAAACATGAGTTTATCTCTAAGATTACCTTTTCTCTCTTAGTTTTCTTTTTTATAATCACAAAATTGATTGTTTTTGTTAAATTTATTGAACATTAAATGGGGAAAATGTCTGTGAAAATTTTATTTTATAAGGGGTGTTTATTAAAAATACATGTTTATTTGTTTCCTATTTTTAATTAATTTATTGGCATAATTAATTCTAGATACTATTGAATATATCATTAAATTATTTAATATAATTTCTATCTATTTCACTTTTGTTTTATAATCAATTTATCTTTTTATTTTAACTGTTCGTGATCATCAAGAAGGGTACATTGTTGTACATATCTCTCTCACATATTATTGATGATCAAAAACACTCACCTATGTATCTAAAATTTAAATTTATTTATTTTTAGTCTATTTACTTTACATTAAAATGGTGACACTATTAGACATAATGGATTTTTTTAATTCCAGTCATTGATGACCTAATTATCTTGTTCAAGGTTTTGAATCATACAATTTAATTCATGGAGATAATGGAATCATGTTCAAAGATCCACAAGAAGTATTAGTTGGAAGTGGAGGAGTCTCTACATGAATATGAAGCCGTAAAAGCTAAACTGAGTATCCAATTCCATAATGGTTGTATCTTCATCAATGTAGAAGCTCCAATTGAAAGCTAGTGCAAAAGGCAGGAGCAGCCTTTTCAAGAAAAAGTTCACCAATAGAGGTATAAAAACTACTTATTGATAGTCCCACAAGGGAGTATTCCTCTATGTAATCCACTAAATAATCTCTAGAGACTACCAAGTACCAAATGGAGTCAAGATAGGATCACTATAGATAGGTTTATTGGGGTCAATTTGGCCATTACATTAGTCTTCATCAACATTACCCCTTATGAATTCTAGTAGTTTACGAGTCCTCTCGGTGCCCATAAAAGGAGTCCCCATTTATCTTAACATATCACCTTACACCACAATTAAACACTCTAGTTATTTTAATATATAATTTCCATCTTTCTCAAAATCCTCTAAAAGATCCATTTCTATCTCTCTATCTCTCAAAGGCTGCCACATTTTCTCTAAAATATCTCATTAAAAATTTGAATCATAAATATATGATATTTATGAGTGACATTGTAATGTGTTTCAATAAATAAAATATCTCTCTTCTCATCACCATTATATTGTATTTACCACTATATAAATGATATACTACAGGAAGAACAACATATAACAACAGTTTTTGGGTTTAGTGGTGGGTTTTAAAAAATATTATGAAACTTTGTGTCCTTAAATAATTTCATTGGCCTCTGATAAATTTTTTCATTATTTGTTGTTTTGTGTTAATTAGTGGTGGGTTTTTATAGTGAATGTTTATTAGTAGTTTTTCTGATAAGTTTAATTTTTCTAGAAAATATTTAATTACGGTATAAACCACCACTAAAAATAGAAATATTCTAAATTTTTTGGGGGTTTTATTAATTTATATATTATTAAACATTGTTAGAATTACACTAATTTTATAATGGTGGTTTAAACTATTACTAGTTTTTTTCAAAAATAGTAGAATTCAGGGATGCCTAATCTACCAAAAAACAATACACAAGAAATATATAAGAAAATAGTTATCCAATACTATATTAAAAAATAAAAACATGAATAAATAAACAACATTAAATTATTCATGATAAAACTATAAATTAGATTAAAATATAACGAATGATATGTTTCACAAAATTTCAACACAAATATTTGTCCTAGATACACAAATAAGATGAATTCCCCTCACCCTCCGTCACTCAGTCTTTCTTATTAACATCACCTCATTCCTTACATACCTCCTCTCATTCAGAAATTTAAGTTTATTAAATATACAATATTAATGAGAATATTAATTTCATAATAAATGAACTAAAATTCTAATAATATATTATTTTATCTAAATCATGTTTAAGTAATAGTATAACAATGAATAATTAGAAACCATGAACATTCCTAGGAAATATGATGATCCTAAATTTCATGAATAAGACTCACATCTTAATATTACCCATTAAAATGATCTAATAATTATAATGAGATCTATCTATATGTGGTGAATCAATAATCTTAGATAACATATAAAATTATATAGAGTGAGAAAAATTATAGTCAAATAATATTTTTATAGTTCTTAATTGGATAAAAATTTTAATTTTTACCAATTCATTATCATAACCCACTTCGATGATCATGATTTCATAATCTCTTACTTAATATTTTGGTTTTAATGATTATTGAAATCAACTATCCCTATTATCCCATTAGTCAATTAATTAATTTTTATAATACCCGTACACATTTCATTTGAAAAATTGAATCATTATGTTTAATATATCATTATTGATTTACTTATTTTTTGATAATTAAACACAAAAAAATTGATTTAATTGTTTTTATACTATCATGATTAAAATTTATTTATAGTTATGGTATTCACTACTCTTATTCACCAATTAAATCTGTTTCTATTTGATATTCACTTTTATGCATGGTGTATATTTATTTTAATTATTTATCATTCACTGATAATTATTTATTATGATTATAGACTATTTTTTATTTGTAAATCACATTTTATAGTGAGAAGAGATACTTGGAAAAGGTACTTTCTGTTGGAAAATGAATTTTTAAACTACAAATTGTATTATTTTAGAAGTATGAAAATATACTAAGTCGCGAATATTATGTTTTAGAATGATACTTTTATATTATTATTCACATTGATATGAAATTAATATTACATTATAAATAATTCACTCTTGCACCTTCTGAGATATGAGAGTTTGGTTATGTAGGAGACTTATACATGTGTGGGGAAATATAATTAATTTACTTTTTTGGATTATAATGTTTACTTTTATGAATTCATTATTGATTCTTATACTAAAAAATGTTTTGCTATTATATTTTAAGATGATTTTAGAATTTCACAATCTAATGGATCTTACATGTAGTTAATGAATCAATAATTGGAGGATTTGAATTTTACCTGTATGATGAATTTTGGATGATAAATGACACCTTTTTTGGAATTAACCTTTATAGTTTTAGTGTTTAAACTTATGATTTTTTTGATAAAATATGATGAAAATATAACTGGACATTGTCGTGAGATAAAAACTGAGTCACTAAAACATACTGAAATCCAAAGTTGGGAAAAATTACATTCATGTCATGAAACTATATAAATGATTAATTTAAAAACTTTAGTGGAATTCAGGGGAAAATATTACATTTAAAATGATGTTCTATAAGTATAAGGTAATATGTGACGACTTAAATCAAAATAAAATAAATTTTTTCCACAATATATTAAAAAGTGTTTGAGATGTCATGGAGGCTGTGTTATATAGATGAATTATTTTAGGAAATTATTTCAATATAGGATAAACCATGAAAATTAGAGAACGTGTTATAATTATTAAAGGATAATAGAGACAACATATCGATGATTGGAAATATAATGTGATATATAAAATGCAATTATTAAGGATTAGAATATATATAACATTCTATGGTATAGAAAACCAGTATTGTTTTATCAAAAGTATCAACTAAATTTATGTTAGTGAAATTATAGAAATATTGAATATTTATGATTATCTCTGGTATATTATTATTTTCATATTTTTTAAATTATGAATAAAATAATTAGTCTTGATATTTTACAAATTAATGTTTTCATATTGAATTAAATACTAATGAATGTGACATTCCAATAACCTATTAATGGTTGCTCGATATCATCCAAATTATAGGATAAATTCATCATAGGGGACTTATCTGATTACTTGAAATCATCAGTAGAATTCATAACTGTGTGTGGAAGTATATTAGGTTAAGATGAAATGGTATCAAAAAATGTGTCATGTTTGTGATGATTTTTATCTTTTCTCATAGATGGAGAATGTGAATCTTATGACATACTATGAGTATTATCACCAAACCTCTCCCAAAATTACATTCCTAAAAAATATTATTTTCACTTGTTAATATAAAAAAAACTCATTTATTTTATTGAAATAAAAAAACATACTTCTGATTTTCAATATAAAAAAACTTCCATATTCTATTCCTGCTTGGTCAGGGTTTTATCTGGATCTAGTGTTAACATTACATATTCTTCTTATATCTATTCTTCATTTTCTTTAATCTCCCTCATAGTTATGAAATCTTCAATATTGTTCGGCACTTAAAATTTTGTCTATTATTGTTGATGTGGTTCACTGTTAGAAATTACATCACCTTCAACAATTGTTTCATATATGTATCTCAGTTTCACATATATAACTACACACCACCCATAATCCAATATATTGTCATAATACATAATTTTTCAAAGTGAGATGTAAGATATGGATTGTGGTCTTCTTTTTCACCAATATTGGTAAATTACTAGAAATTTAAATAAGTAAATCTTAATGAATCTTTCTTTATACCCCTCTTAATACCATTCATGTAACATAAAAATAACCCAACAAAAAATTTCCCAAAATAATTTAACTCAACTATATCAACCAAATTCCCATAGTAACCATGATTTTTAACTATGAATATACCACTATTTTTTATTTTCAAACCTTCATCATGACCAACGTTATTAAACATAAAACAACAAAAATTGTATGCATTGACTCTCCTTGCATGCTTCAAAGGAACTCAATCTAAAAACATTAAATTTTTGTATAGTTTAAATTGATTATTATCATTCATTACCAGTAAAAGTTGATATATTTTTTCAAATAATTTATATAATTTTCATAATATTCAAAAAAACATATTAGATTAATAACTCACATGATTTGAAAACCATTCGAAAATTAATTTAGTAAATAGTTTTTTTATATTTATCTATTTTCGTGTTTGTACCCTAATGTATGTTTTAATTTATATCCTTAATTATTTGACATAAGTATAGACAATATTATTATTTAGTATAACACAACTATGTACTTTATTAACTACATATCTATCAATGAAAATAGAGAGTCTTTTAAGACATCTCAACCATAATTTGAAATACTTAATGACAAATTATTAGAACACAATTGAATTGGATTATCACCCACACATACCAGCCAATTTAATCTGGTATTTATTAAATCCAAATAACACAAAAAAGGTTAAACACTTTTAAAAATGAATCCTTTTATAATATAACCTTATGTATTAGATGTATATTACACATAAGAATTAAAATGACCTAGATACATAATGATAAATGTTATGAATTTAATAAATTATGATTTTAAATAATGACTAAGAAATTTAGAATTTTTTAATGAAAAAAATTTAAATAAAATTCCAATATATGGGATAGAGCCACTAATAATGTATAAAGCCTCCAATTTTAGCTTCTTTAAAAACAATAATCCTTCAGACGAACCCCCATAGTGAAAAATTATGGGGGAAAGAACATCTCAAAATTACATTGTATCTAAAAATTTTTTTCCCTAAAACTTAACCAATTATGTATGATTTAACATATTCTTAAAGAGTTCTCTATAAAAGGTTAAAAGGTCAACTAGAACAATTTTTACTTTGTTAGGTAACAAATTATGCATTTATGAAGTTTGAAAATGCTCCATCAATTCTTTTGATTCATAAATTTTCTGTATATGTTTCTTATAACAATTAAACTCAATAATTCTTGAAATATTACTATAATATCCATTAGTCACATTAAAATTTCTTATTATTTGATGGATATCTTAATTATGAGGATTAGTCTTTACAAAAATGGCCTTTAGATATATCTGATTCTTATTTGGATCTAGATTATATTTGATATTAATGATTCTATGTCTTTTTGAAAATTTAAATGATCATTTTATTTTCTTTTCTCATTTGGAAATGTAAACAAAACATTATCCAAGAAATTATTATTTATTAACATAATTTCAATATAGTGAAATTTGAAATTAAATTTCCCAGATAGAAGTTGGTAATTTTTTTTCTATTTCATTGATTGTTTTCTCTAATACTATATGACGTTGTTCTAAATCTTTTTTGAGTATCATTTAGTTGAAAATATTTTCCAAAAACTCTGCCTATATTTAAAGAATGTTTCAATTTATATGGTCTTGATAATAATTTTGTAAGAAGCGTCAAATCATTTTTCCATTGAAACATGACTTATTAAAATGAAATCTATGAGAGGAATCATGTCATATATAATGACATAAGAAACACTAATTTCATCCATAAGGTAGAAATTTAAGGAAAAAATAAATTATACAACTAGACAAGCCAAACCAGTTTGTGTATTGAACCAAATATACTTCCCTGTTTAGGAATGTCACTAATAGTCTACAGAAGGGAATATTGAATTTTGAACATTTTAAGGGTATATTCATCATATGGCTCTATTTAAAATTCCATATCTCTTTTAATTAATGAATACGATGATGAATTTAGACATCGATGTCCATTCTTTGATTTTGATGTCTAGGTAAAATCATCAATATGATGAATGAATCTTGTTTATTACTCATAATGGGAGGTATATTATAAGAGATCAAAACAACTTGAAAAATGTTATAAATTCAATATAAATCCCTAAAAGGATCGAATAAATTAGGTTCCAATCCCAAGAATACATTTCTACAATCACAATATAAATCTAGATGTAATGAATATAAGTTATTATATTCCTTTGATCTCTTATATATAACATGGACTCATTTTTATTAATATGAAAATCATTCCACTCCATATTTTCAATAGTTATAGATGTAATAAAAAACATTAAAACCATAGTTTAAATTTAAGTTAATGTAAAAATTTTGTAACAAATTTCTTTTTTTTTATTTTTGGAAGAACACAAATACTACTGACATAATTACTTAATGATTTCCATCTAAAATCATAATAACGTTTTCTCTTTTCTATTTTAAAATATTAATTTTCATAAATTATAAAATCATTGGGACATGAATTTTCATATAATTGAGTCCAAGATTCATAATAATATTCTTCTTCTCAAAAGAATTGTATAGAGGTCTTAGACTGAACAAATTCATTAGACAACAATTATAATATCACTGATATTTATTTATTTTTAATTCCACAAAAAACACTTTATGTGGTACAATTTCCATAGAAAATAATATTTTGAATTTTTTATATATCCTTCACACAATTCATTATTTCCATATACATCTAATCTAGAGATCCCATTTTTCTTCATAGTTCAGTTATCCATTATATATGTCTCATCATCATCATACATTAATATGATACTATATTTATTAGGTTTTCATATATTTATAAAATCATCATCAATGAACATGACATCAAAAGCAAAATAAAATAATGTATTATATTTTTTATGGAATATCTATTCAATTATAAAAATATCATTTATCATGTTTTAATTTTAAACATGTACTATTATGGAATTAACGTTTTAATTATTACTGTATATATATCCTCTCCAATTTTCTATAACATTTAATTACCCATGAAAAATTCAAAGAACATAATGATAAGGAAATTGATTCAATATCAACAATTCAAATAATTCATCTCTCTTAAACCATCGTCTCAATTTTCTTTTAGGTCATTAACATTTGATTCTTCCACACATGGATTGATTTTAAAATATATAATCCAAAAATATGTACCATCATGTAACATAATAAGATGAGTTTCGAGGTATGGTAATCCTACTTTTGTCTACAAGTACTTGACTTATCGAACTATCAAATATATAAATATAATTATATAAAAAAATTAAATACATTTAAGTAAAAGGCACATTTTAAAATTTATGGTACATGATGCTTGAAATATATTTATAAATCATGGTATAACATGTAAAAATAAATTAAATAAATTAATCAATGCCATTTTTTCATTAAATCAAATTTATTAAACTTTTTTTCATAACAAAACCACTATTATAGTTTGATTATAATTTGTGTACATGACGTATTATCTATTTCAAATCGATATTATCACATTAAAAATTGAATCATTCTTAATGAGGAAAATTACAAAATAGAATACTCAATTAAAATTAAACCATAACGACAAAAATTGAAATTAATGAAAAACTACTACATACAACCATATATAATATATAAATCGAATGTTGTTATAATAATGGGGAATAATGGGGATTTGAATAAGAAGAGGTTTAATATATAATTATATAAAAAATGACCAACCTAAATTTTGACCAAAATAAAAAAACTATTATCAATCTCAATGTGAATAGTTGTACCAACCACTAGTCATCTCCTCAAAATGAAAAGAAAAGCTATCACATATTTTCCATCAAAATATGGTTCTTTAATCATAAACGAATTAATGAATCCAAGTATATGTATACACATATTTTTTATTAATAATTTATTTAAATATTTGATGTAAGATTAAACCACAATACATATTTAAAATATTATAAAATAGACAATGTTATACAAATTTAAAATTACAGTATAATTTATGATTCCAAATTTATGAAAATATTCTAAAATTTAACATATAATTTATAATATTCATTTAATGTTCCACGTGTTATATAAATTTATACTAATATATAAATTTATATTCCAAATCATATATAAAAATATATTTATAATTTATTTCATTTTATGGAATCATAGAAGAGTTTATGGATTAAAGCTCAATAATCACAGTAATAAAACTTTTAATCATTGGTATATAATCAACCAACCAAAGTATATATTTAAAGTAACGAAAAAAAATGATTAGAGTGGCATTATAAACAACTATAGAATGAAATAAAAAAATGGACCTATCTAAATTAGAATCCTAATATAGAACATCCTTAATTGTATGAAATCTATACTAGGTAGAAAATAAGGATTGAAATTCCAGAATCATATCCTAGTTGTGTTTTTATCATTATATTACCCTCATGAGGTACTATTAGTATTCCAAGAAGATTTATTATCAATATATTATAGTAATTTAACACAATTAAAATGAAATAATCACACAACACATCTCCAAACATTGATTAGTAAAATAACCACACTAAATTGATCCTTTAACTACATAATAAATAATTGACCATATATGTATTTTATGGTAAAATGGGAAAATAATCTGATAGAATCGGGCCTAATAGAGAAAACAATGATATCAGTGAGGTGGAGAGGGTATAATTGAATGGGGTCTATGTTTGGTTGGCTTAAAGGGGGATATATTGTTTCCATTGATAGTAAGCGGATGTTAGGTGTATGGGGATAGGGTGTTGGTAGACGGGGAGACGGTATTTGTGAGAGGTTTCTAGTGTTGGGATAGAGGGTGTTAGTGGAATAAAGGGGATGTGGGTGTTGGGAGAGGGGTATAGGGTATCAATGATGGTGTTAGTAGTGTCAAGGGGGAGAGGGTGTCAGTGTAGTCGAGGGGGAGATGGTGTTAAGAAATATATTGTTTAAATTATGGGGTTGATGAGGGAGATTTTGATTTATGAATATATAAATAAACTATTAAAAAATCATTGCTAAATATAAAAACAGTTGCAATTTAAAAAAACTGCAACTAAATATTACTTTCCCTTATATTTTTAGGAACCATCACTGGAAAATGGGGTGAAAATATTTTTTCAATGGTTTAGTAGTGGATTTAGAAACCATCAAAATATACTATAATTAATGTCATGTGAGGGTTGAGTTCCTTCGTTACAAATAAAGCTCAAGAGGGTGACCATAAGAAATAATTATGAGGGATGTGTTTCTTGATAACATCCAAGATCAAGAGATTAATACTATTGAACTCATAAGTCAAGGGTCGGAGATGTTGGGCTTCAAATTGATCTATTTTGAAACTACTTTTCAATTAAGTTCCCTCTCCCTTTATTTTTTTTGATTTATATCATTTATCATAAATACAATAATTACATAAACTCAATGAACTCATTTCCATTATACTTACTCCCTTAATATACTTTGAAATTAACATTCTAATTCATGAAATATATATAGATTTATGCTTCATAAATATTATTTCAGAATCTTTCTATCTTTTAAAATCAATTTAAATTTAAATTTATCTTTTCCTGCCATTCAATTATAGGATTTATACTTTTATAAGGTAAATACAATCCCCCATATTTACATTATTTATCTAACCAAAACATTATATATATATCAGACACCCAATGTATGAAAATATAATTTATATTGGAACCACTTTATCAACTATGGTCCCTCTTGAACTCAATCAAAAAGTCCTCTCTTTATAACTCTTGATGGAAATAGATCTTTAACTACCAAAATCACATCAATAGGAATAATAATAAAGTGACTCTATGTTATAAAATCAATAATATTATCTTTTGAATCCCTAATTAATATTTATTCTGTAAGGGTATCAACGCAAAAAAATATCAATAGTTGTGTTGTGTCGGTACCTTGTCTTTTAAATATCATTTTATGATATAGGGATAATATATGAATTTGATTCTTCTTCTCCAATATAAAAAATAATCACCTTCAATAATAATATCAACATCTCCTCTTCGATCGACAACAATATTGGATATTATTTTCCTTCTTCGATAAATATCATTTCTTCATAGTTGTACTAATTGAAGGCCCTCTACTCTTTCACTCATTATTTTCAAATAACAAAATTTCTAGTAAAAATATCTTAGTCAAATGAAAAAATATATCATCAATGTATTCTCCCTATATATCCTTTACAATGTGGGAATCATTATCATAATATATAGATCTTTTTGTTTCCATATATCATGCCATTAAAACTCCTAAAATAATTCTTCTTGTAAACTCCATATCTTCTGTCTTCATCTTACATAGTTTCAATTTTTTCTCTTTCAAGTCGTGAAATCAATTTTCCATTTCCCATGGATATTTTGGAAAAATCATGTCGTTCTATCATTCATTTCCCCAAAAAAAATCCCCATTTGACACATTCCATATCAGTATACAAACATTGTGACATGGAACCCTATTTTTCAGAGTGATTAGTAACACATTTAACATATTAAAATAATATCTTGTTCATCATCTCAATATAAATATGATGAATTTAAATAAAATTATGTATTTTATTTTATTTTAATATCAATGATTTAATTTTATGAATTAATCCTCCTCCAAAATCTTACAATTTGTGGTTCACAATGACCTTCCTAACAATTCATACCTTCATAGTAAAATTGTATCCATGTCCACTTTGTTCGATGGTCATCTTCTTGGATTAGTTTCCACTACTAAAGATTTTGTGATTTTTAGCACTGATATTTATTGGTGCTAAAAATGTCACCAATAAATGGGTGACATTTATAAAATCTAGAAAAAATAGTTGATAATGATAAATTTTATTAGTGCTAAAAAAGTGTAGATAAATGTGATGTTTCCTGGAATAATAGAAATGTGTGTCGGTGATTTTATTATTTAAATTTGACATAATTTCAATTTTCCAGAACCCCAATAAAAGATCTTTTATTTAATTTTTATAATTAATTTATTTAAAATGGAATAAATCAATAAACTCATCTTAGGTATCTTTATTTGTAGACGATGTAGATCATTTTAAAGGATATTTTTAGATTTCTTTTATTGAGTTTGTGAGTATGTAAGGTTACAATCACTATATAAGTGATCTATATGTGATCAAATGTTCCATGAGAAAAACCACTATATCTCTATGTGAAATCACAGAGAATTGAATTTATTGTGTTGTTCGTTCTTGATCGCTCAATCGTTAGTATTAAAGGAATCTCTTTTTCAATATCATTCTTGAGAGGAAGATAGAAAAGATTCAAGAGATAATCTTTTGTGTTCGATAATTCTCTATTCAGTATTTTCAATAAACTCCATAGTATACATAACCGCCTATTTTTAGAGCTAGGTTTTAGGTTAAAATGTTTATTTAATTTCATGCTAAAAAGTTTAATAATTTCATAACCACTAATAAAACCCAAATTATATAATATTTAATAATAATATTACTAATATAATTATTTTTTCATGGAATGATCCATATTAAAAAAATAATAAATAAATATTTACTGGCGTGTAATTAATTAATTAACACCAGAAATAGTTTTGGAGCACTCAAACTCTTCAGTATTTTTTGAATAACCTATAAAATATTCAATAAAATAAAGAAATATATTATTCTTCACATGCCAGGGAATAAATATTTTTATAATTTATGTGATGAATATAACATTAAAAATATTATTGCTCAGTCATGAGAATAATATTTATTCCATTAAATAAATTCAAACATAATATATTTGTGATCAACATAAACACTTAGTGTGTGACCCTCTGGGATTCTTTCTTGTTGGTATTCGGTGGGTTTTCATAAAGTTGGGATTGTTATCTATAAACTAGTTAGGTAACATAAGATAAAGAACATAATGTCCAAATATCAACAACCACAAATGAAATATCACTATTTAATATAATCCCTCTATAACAATATCTCATCATGTGGTTTTCACATCCATGCCACCAAACTATATGCTTGATATGGCTTTATTTGACTATCTGAAATAAACACATTTTTACACCATTTCCATGGAATGTGATGTGATGGTTTTATTCCAATAAAATGGATGAGATAGGAAATTCCATAAATATGGATTGAAAGAAAATCCTTCAACGACTTATTCATTAATGACATGTTACTCATGATGCATCCAACATATCAAACATTGTCGTGAACTATTATCACCGTGGTTTATAAAAATATTTAAGTGTGTGAGTTTTAACACAAATTAATAAAAATATTAAAATCTAAGTACCATCACACACACTCAAATATAGCAATATGTAATGAAGCCAAAACATGAAGAATTCATACTAGTGTGTCTTTTCTCATAATTTATCATCTTATAAATTATCGAGAATGATTTTCATGTGAAGTAGCATCTTCTTCTTACTAGTACTCACACATGATAGTCTATGTGGTATGTTTCCTATAATGGTAATTTATCCAACCACTGAAAAATATTTATGAATTTTGACATAGCACGTCATGGTTCTCATCTTAGTGGGGAAATGTGATGAACTCATCAATTAAAAGTATATTCTACGACTTTTTTACAGTAGAGACATTATTAAAATCAAACAATATATAAATAGAAGTTTTATTAATATTCAAAACATCAAATATACATGTAATCAAAGTGAAAATAGTTGGTTCTAGGTCACAAACTTATACAAACACCAACATGGACATGAAGCAACTACATATGACCTTCAGTCCACTAGAACTCCTATTATATTCATGTTTTAATGGAGTCAGGGATTTGCGTAAGGGGTCTACCAGGTTTTATTTCATGAAAATACCGATCACTGTAACTTCACCTCTCATTTAAAAATGCGTCAATATATTATACTTCAAATGTATATGCTTTATCCACTAATGTGACCTTCTTTATTTTGAAAGATCCACCACTGTAGTATTATAAAAATAGCGTGTGCTAGGATATTTATTTCTAGTTACCACATAAAGATCATAGATGAAGTTTCACATTAATAGGGTACTTTATCTATCACAAAATCTACAATATACTCTAACTCTACTGTAAAATCTATGGCCACAACATTCTTTGATCTCTTCCATCTTAGAAAAACACTATTCAATGTGAAGATGTATCTTATTTGTGACATCATTTTATCTTGATCAGTTTGGAAAGTAGAATCCTAATATCTTATGATGACTATTTCATCATCTACTCCACAAAATAGAAGTATATCCTTATTATGTGTCAAATTCTTAAGGATAGTAATCACTTACATCAAAATGTGGTCACTTATATTATCTTGATGTCATCATATCTTACTTAATGTGTATGAAATATCTATCCTAGTACATATAATAACATACATGAATGGACCAATAACTAATACATATGGAATCTTTTCGATTCTGTTTCATTCCTCACATTTCTAAGGAATCATTTTCTTAAAAAGATGAATTCCATTTGATGCTAGAAACAGTCCCCTTTTGGATTTTTACCGATTTAATTTATTTAGTATCATATCAATTTACGTAAATTGAAATATGTTTAGAAACCTCTTGGATCAATCATGAATAATCTCGATCCCCAAAATATAAGTTGCCTCACATAATTGATTCCTAGAGAATCAATTATTCAACTAAACCTTAATAGATGGTTATAATATAATTTTTTTACCAATGAGTAATATTTAATCAAAAAATATTATTAAGAAAACAACTACCCTCCCTATAAACCATTTATAGACACATGAATTTCATTTTTTTCCTTTATGAAAATAAAATCTCTTTTTGCTTCATCAAAATGAATGCTCCATGACATAGATTCCTTTTATAACTCACAAATGGATCTTTAAAACATTCATACCTTCTTGGAATCCATTGAAGAAAAATAATTTGAATATATTCATATAGAAATGTACTTGATGATTCCCTTTATGGAATGAAATTTTGACATCAATTTTATAATTGTTTTAATCATAGAAAGCCATAATGGAATGTATAATCCTAATGGATTCCTTCATTGAAACTAGTGAAAGGGATTCTTTGTAGTTAATTCCATGATTCTATTTAAACAATTTTTAAAATATACATGCCTTATATGGAATGAATTTTCCATCCATTTCCATTTTCATCTTAAATTACTATTTTAACCAAAAGGATTTACATCTATTGGAGGTTCTACTAAAATCCAACCATAGTTTTGTAAAAAGAAATCCATTTCTAAATTCATGGCCTCTTGACACATGGAAAAATTTGTTCCTCTAACAAATTTAATATTGGTTATAAGATCATTATTGTAAACTAATAATGATTCTCTATCATTGATGAGTAGAAATCCATACCATTCTTGTTCTATAACCTCTCTAGTACCCCTATTTATTAATGGTGTCTTTGGAATAATTTTATCTTACACCGAGATTTGTGGAATTTATTATTCTCCCAACTCTATTGTATCTTGATCTGATATTTCCATGAATTATATATTTCTCCCTCTATATCTATTAGATATAACAACCCATTCAAAAAATTTGGGATGTATATCAACCACATTATTTTTATATGATGAATTGTATAGGTACTATACCTTTGTTTCTTTGAGATATATTTTAAAGACACACTTTTTGTACCAAGGAGAAATCTTGTTACTTGATAGGGTCTTAAAAAATTCTACACAACCCCACCAATTTATCTAAGAAAACATTGGTGTCTTTTTATTACATAATTTTTATGGCATAGCATCCATTTGTTTAGTTGGAACTCAGTTTTGTATGTTTTCTACTATTTGTAACATGTATCCCCAAGGTGTGGTTTCTCCTTTCCCTTATACCATTCCATTGTGGAATAAACAGAGGATTGATTTGAGATAATTTCTACAACTACCATAATTAGTCAATGACGTTTTCATTAAGATATTCTCTACCACAGTCTTAGTGTAGTTTCTCAGTATTCTTACCAAGATGGTTATCAACATCATTATTCCATTCTGTTAAATTATCAAGAGAATCATACTTATACCTCATTATGTAAACATATATATATGTAAAAAAATAATTAATATAGTTATGAAGTATGAGTACCCACCCATTGTCTCTAAAAGAAATGGTCTACACACATTGGTATTAACTAATTCAAGTTTATCTTTAGCCATTTCACCTTTCCCACAAAATGGGGATTTATTAATTTTTCCTAGTTATCATGTGTGAAAACACCAATTGGTTTTAGATCAAATGTATCTAAATACCCATATTTATGTAATTTATTCAACTGATTTTCATTTACATGACCTAACTGGTGATTCCAAATTTGGGTGTGGTATGAGTCATGTGAAGTAACATCATTATCAATTCCCATTACTTTATTCATGTAAAACAACACATAAATCCATTAATTTAAATTTTCCTTACCATAATAAATTATATCCTTAAAAAGCATCATTTTTCCCAAATTTGAAAATAAATCCATCTGTATCTCATCCGGATACAAAAATAATGTGTCTGGTAACTGAAGAAAAATAATAAAAACCCTTAAAAACCAACATCATTCTCATCAAGAATGTGTGGTGGTAGTCCCCAATAGCTACAAAAGAAGTTTTATCTCCATCAGAGTCTTGTAAATCTACCTCCCATCATTCAACAATTATTAATCTATATAGTTCTTGTATATAAATTCATAACTGTGAAAGAAAAGCTCTATCAAATAACCAATTTTCATAAATAGATAAATTTCACTCAATAACAGATGCACCTAAACCATCACATTTCTTCTCTAGATGGGTGTAGTTTTTCATTCAGTGGACCTTCTTATCACATGGGAAATAAAAAACATCATATTACCTTTCCTTCCCCATGACATTCCTATTCCTAAAAGTGTTTTATTGTGATCTGGGATTAAATATCATCTATTTACCATTCTATTTTATCACTATAAGGAAAAAAGGATTTTCATTGTTCAAATACTTATCTAATTGGTGAATAAGACTATGAAATATATAATAGGGACTTCTCAAGGATTTTAACATATAAATTCCCAAAACAATCTAGAGAATATTTTAGGGAGTGATGCCAAAATGAGGTTGATGCCTTGTTATTTTGGGATTTTAATCCCTCTAACCTCTAGGCCTCTAGTTTATCAAATGACCTTTTCTATGGGATGCTCTGCCTTAACACCCTCTCTATTCTTGCTATTAAAATGATCCTCAAAAATCTTAAACTGTTCCTATCGATATTTATCCTAGAATAGACTCTAGAGGTTCTAAAGAATTCTATATTCATCCATATTCTTGTGACACTTCATGTATTCACTAGACCTAGATAAAAGCATAAAACACTAAATAATGGCCACATCACTCAAATGATTTTCATAGACTAATAACTCTTCATCACTTTCCAATTTACCCAGAGGATTATGAATTTTTTATTCTAGCATGTAGGATTTCCATTGTTGGTGTATTAAAACCTGAATGCATCTAAACAACTCTTGATTGTTACTTCACATTAGGAGGTTTTCATTCTTCAATATTTATAATAGTGATAGTGTGGATGATGAATTCAACATTTTATTCTAAATCTTAAAGGATCATATTTTTAGTAATTTTATAGAATACATCAAGGAGAGAGATAATAAATTAATTTTTTTATTATATCTCCCACTATTTTATCAATTCCTAATATATTCCACCCTTGAACTCATAATGTCTATATTCTTTAATGTTTTATTGGAAGGGATCCAAAATAATTTTCATAATTATCAATAATTTGGCCATGGAAACCATGAGAATATATTTAGGTAGGCGGTCTTTCTAACTATAGACTTGAACCTCTTTGATCTATCGAGTGGATTCCCCTACGTAGAAATCATGACTTGGATTTCCACAACAGTATCCTCAGAACATGTACTGAATAGAATTTTATCAATAAACTCAATACATGTTCAGTTAAGTCAACCTAAAATACTTAAGATAACTCCTTCGTAAATGTATGTGTTGGGACTTTTTCCATGTACCACACTTAGTTATACAGTTTCATTCTCCATTATTTAATCGAAGTCTTAGTAAAATATATTATTAGGTTGAGGGATTTTATTTAATCATTCATAAATTATCTCCTTTTTTCATTTACATGTATTGTTAATATTAATTAGATTTTACTTAATTTATAAACCATGTTGGATAAAATATTTATGAATAATCGATTATGTTAAATTATATCTTAGCTTATTAAGTCATTTATTTATACGACTATGTTATTGTATTCCAAAAAATAATAATACATAGATAGAAATAAATAAACAATGTAAATTACCGGATCATGAGCATATCAAATGGTTGATTCAATGATAATACATTAAATAAATCTATGAACGTGGGAAATAAATCCATCCATAGGTAATAGCATGAGTGAATACATTCCACCTTTATATTTATGTATCACCATGTAGGCATCTCCATTTTTGCATCTTGAACCTATACCTTGAGCCTTGGGATGATCCATTAACTACATGTATTTTTTACTAACATGTAGGTGAGGGTAATTAAACGATTAGTTATATTTGATTATATACATATCTTTAGACACGCAGTTCCTACATAATATTAGAGGGAGGGATGAAATGTCGGCTATAATTTAATTTAAAATATAATAATTGAAAACTCATGAAATAAATTAAATTAAATTAAGTACAACACATACATAGGTCTTGTTTAAGCTAATGGTCAGTCATTCATACAAAAAATAAGAAAAAGTAATGGCATAAAATTCATTTATTTATTTATTTATAATTATTAATATAAAATTACTTACATAAATTATTTAATTAATTTCATTCAATCTTAATGAACATTCAAACAAAATTGGAAATACCCATAAATTTTGATATTCATGGAAAGTAAAAAAAAGAACCATTAATGACATATTTTTAAAAATAAATCAACTGAGAATTTGAAATTATTTAAATATATTATTAAATTTTAAAACACATAATGGTTTGTGAAAAAAAAAATTTAATGATGAAATTTGAAAATTTAATGAATATTTTAGTCATATGATTTAATGATATACTATGTGTCATCAACATCCAACTATATTCCAAGTATCTCGATTGTTGTGTATCTAGGTCACATAAATGGGTTTTAGTGTTTCCCTCGGTTGGAAAATACAACATGTAAATTCTAGATGCAAATTGTGTTTCTACTTTCTATGTTCTTGATATGAATTTCTAGGTCATCATCGTGTGTCTTGGATGTCTACCCTACAGGTAGTAGAAAACTACACAACATGTATCTTATCGAGACATGTGTATTTTTACTCACATAGTGTCTTTGCATGTTATCCTGAAATTTTATTTGAAAAACCACATGGTGTCCAAACTATATACACATCGTGTATATCATAAATTCTCTAGTTTTTCAGTCTTATTTCGTTTTTATTGTGTATAATAACCACACATATTTCACAATTTACACTGTTAAACCATATAGACTAAAGGATGTGTACATGGATACATGCTATGTAATCCAATTACCAGGTGTTAGGTTGGCTAGTCTACACATGGTGTAAACTACTTATAATTACTACATGTCATGGTTTGTATCCCAAAACATATCCAACTGTATTACACTAGGGTAAATAGTTTTTACTTCGTACTACACCCTATGTAACCATATCATATAGGATAATAATTTGCAGTTCCATGTGTAATCACCAATATTTCTTCATCTTTTCTTAGACCATTATGAAAATGAAAAATTGAATGAACATAATTAATATTTTGAAACATGTTTATTTTAATTAGATTAAAAAACAAGGAAAATTAAAATATAACCACAATTGCATAAAAATCAACAATCCAATAAATAATATTAAATTTAAATGTGACCACTCTGATACAACATGAAGGTTCTGAGCACAATTAAAGCATGCAGTAGGCCATGTGATAAATAAAAAATCCTTTAATTTTAGTTTCTCAAAACCCCGATAAAGAATCATTAATGTTAAATTTATTATTAATTTATTTATATTAGAATAAACAAATTACCTCGTATTATGTTTCTTTCTTCATAGTCGATGTCAATCATCCAAAAACCCATATATTATTTCCATAATTTAACGTGTGTTGATCCAATGGTAGAATCCATCTAGTAGTGATCCATATGTGCTCGAATTATCTCCGATCAATGTCACCCGACTTGTGGGTGCTAGCATAGTGAATATAATTTTTGGCATTGTTCATTCTTGATTTCTTGTTCATTGGTTTAGAAATAAACCTCTATTTCTTTCTCATAAATGATAGGAATAATGAAAGGAGGAGTTGAGAGAGAATTCATTATACACAAAAATTGTCTATTGTCGACTTTGGTTGACCTAAAAAATAATCATAGCCTCATAATTATAGAGATATGGTTTTGGTAAAAAAATATTGTTTAATTTCATATGAGAAACATTAAAAATTTATAACCATTAAAAACATCATTCCATTTAATAAAAATATAATCATTATTTTTTAGAGTGAGGCATCTTTTGCAAACCAGAAATAATATTCACTAGATTGCAAATAATTATTTATCACTATAGAGAGACTTAGTCATATGAAATCCATTTTTTATTAAATACCAGAATAAATATTTTTATTAATAATTAAATATTCAATAAAATAAATAAACAAAACTTTTATTCACATACGGAAAAATAAATATTTATCTTATTTCTATGATAAATATATCTTTTATACAGTTATTCCTTCATCTTGAAACTCATATTTTTCCAATTTATATAATCCAAATTTAATTTAATTGAGATCAATGGAAATACATAGTGTGTGACCATATAAGGTTCATTCTCATTGGGATTAGGTAGGTTTTCCTAAAGTCTATTATTATTGTCAGGTAATGGGTCATGGAATAGATGAGAAATAAAATAATGTCACAATATTGATAAGCGGAAATTTTTTTCACTATGTGATATAATCCATTTTTTCACAATATCTCATCAAGAAATTCACATATCTATGTCACCAACATGTATTCTCGATATGTCGTTGTTTTACTATCGGAAATAAAAATGTAGTTGCACCATGACCCTATAATTTAGTGTGACAGTTCTATTATAATCAATGGGATGAGATATCATCTTCCATAAACATGGAAAGGAAAAATCCTTCCTCAACTTATTTATTAATGACATGTTACTCATGATTCACCCAAAGTATCCAACATCACAATGAGTTGTTATCATTGTGGTTTACAAATGAATTATATGTAGATAATTTTTAACAATAATTAAATATATTCATAAAGTCTACGGAATACTACATATGCTCACAGATATAAATAAACACTTACACAAAAACATGGGGAATTACTACTGGTGGGTATGTTCTCATAATCTCTCATCTTGGAAATTACCAAGTGATAACTTCATTAGACAAATCCTCATATTATTTAAATTACTCACACCTGACAGTCAATGTACTCTATGTCCCAAAAAATTACGTTATCCAAAAACAATACATTATTTAATAATATCATCATAACACATCACGGTTCTCATCATAGCGGTGAGCTGTTATGACCTTATAATTGGGATGTACACTCTTGGACATTATTATAGTAGAGTCAAATAGAATAATGAAGAATATTTAATAAGAATTCATATTAATATTCAATACATTGAATATACATGTAATCAATGTATACAAAATTAGTCCTTGGCTACCAACTCCAATAAAAAAGGTCTCCTTTGTCAGTTTGTTTTCGGGGCTGGTAAAACTACCCCCTTTACAGATTCTTTTCGTTTATCACTGATAATTGTCACAAAAAATAATTTAATTTATATATACATATATATATATTTTTAAAAAATATTTGTATTAAAATATGTATATAGATGTAATCATAATATATAAATATGATTTATATAAATTTTAATAAAAAATAAATCTTATATTCATAATATTATATATAAAAAATTATCAAAACTGTATTATTCATTGAAAAGGATAAATAGTATATTTATACACATTAATTATAAAAAAAATTATATAATTAATATAAATGTGATATATTGATGTTATATTTTAAAAAATATAATATATCCATTAATATTTTTATTTTAATATTTTATTAATATTTGAATATATATATATTTATAAAAATATTAAATTATTTAAAATATACATTATTTGTATGTATATGTATTCATGTATATGTATGTTGATGTATGTTCATGTATATATGTGTGTGTGTGTTTGTGTTTGTGTGTGTTGCATTCTATGAATAGGTACTCGTTTATGAATCTGTGTATGTGTGTGTATATGTGTATTTGTAAGTGTATGTGTATGTGTATGTGTATATGGATGTGGATGTGTATGCTTATGTGTATTTGTATATGTATGTGTATAAGTGCATGTATGTGTTCATTAATGTCTACCTATATGTATGTGTGTCCTTGTATGTTTGTTTATTAGTTTAATATTATTTATTGAATTTTAATATCTCTCCATTTTTTTGTATTTTTTTCTAATTTACTCATTTTTAATATTAAATCATTTTCAAAATATATTCATTTAATATTTTTGAAATATATTAATTTTGACAGTTACATATATATTTTAAAAAATATATACATTTAGTTAAATGATAAAATTTATAATAATTATTAAAAATTCTAGTGATTAATAATTAATTATAATTTCTATATACAATCAATACGGTGCGTACAACAATAATTAACAATAATCAAATGTTATATTCATTCATTTTTACGTGTTTTCAATTTTTTTATTTAATTTTTAGAATTTGATTTTTTTTAAAAATAATTTTTAACAGTTTTTAATTTTTAATAATCATATGAAATATTATTTCATTATTATTTAATTTTTTTATTTATTAAATTAAATATTTTTGAAATTTATTCCTTTTGTAAAATATATACACATTTCTTTAATAATTTTATATATTTTCACCATGTTTGTAATTTATATGATTAATATTTATTCATTTTTATTAATTAAGATTAAATATTTTTAATATGTTTGGAATTTATATAATTGATTCCTATAAGACTATATCTAACACACACAATTTTACTATGGAATTTTACCCCAATACATGCCATCCCCAACACCATTTTGGGGTTTATGTTGTAAATTGTGTTGTTTTATTAGATTTATTTTTAATCTTTTAAAAGTAAATATTATTTAAATATTTTTTTAATTAATTAATAAAATCATGTAAGTAAATTTTTTTTAATGTATTCCTTCATAATGTATGTGGCTGTCTTTAATTTAATTTTATTTAATTAAATTTTTTATTTTTTTATATTCAATATAATTCTTTTCTAATAATTTGTTTATGTATATAATTAATTATATCTTTTTAGTCATTTTTTTTAATTTTTACATGTTTTTAATTCAATTAATTAATTTTAGGAAGTCTCTTTTTTAAATATTTTTTTTCAATTTAACAATTTTTTCATTCTTTTTTATCATTAATTCATATAATAATATTTGTTCATTTTTAATATTTATTAATGTTTCATATTATTTTAACTGATTAATTTTTTAATTTATTTATGAATAATAATTTATTATGTTTTAATATTCATAATATTTGTTTATTTTATTGGATTATTATTTATTCAATTTTTTTTATTAAGCTATTATATTCTTAAATTGTTTGAAATGTATATAAGAAATTTATTTTTATGTAATTTTTAAAATTCTCTTCATTTTTGTACGTGTTTATAAATAATGCTATTAATCGTAACAATTATACATCACAATTTAATATGTTTTTATTTTGTAAATATGGTTTTAATTTATATGATTAATCTTCATTTTTCATTATTTATTATGTTTTGATTTTTTAAAAATGTTTAATATCTATAAAAATATTTTCTTAAATGTATTTTTTAATATTTTCTATATTTTTTGTACATGTTTACAATTAATGTAATTAATATTAGGAATTATTTTTTACTCATGTTTACTTAATTTTAATATTTTAAATATATATTAATCTACATTTTAATATATATTCAATTTCATTTTTTTAAAAATATAAATAAATTAAAAAACAAATAAATATTTTAAATATTTTTATGTCTATTTGTGTTTAATTATTCAATTTCACTCATTTTTAACATTCATGAATTTAAGACTGTATATTCATTAATAATGTTTTTTGTTTTTTGAAAAAATTTAAAATTATTTCATTTTTAAATATATTTGATTAATAATTGTAACTTTTATTTTAAATAGTTTTTATAAGTGCTTTACAAAAAGAGCTAATATAAATAGCATTTATCACCATTAAAATACAAAGCGCTAATAAATATTATAATTACTGACACTAAAATTATTGCACTAATAAAGATATGTTTTATTAAATCTTATTTAGGGTTGATAAATGATAGTTTTATCAGGGATTATTACTTCAGCGCTGTTAAAACATATATTTATCTGTGTTTATTGGAAATTAGTAATAAAACACTTCTTTACTCTTTAAATTCTTATGTAAGATCACTCACTTCTTCACACCACTCAATCTCTCACATGGATGTTATCCCCTGCCACTGCTCCCCCTCGAATTTCTTGGACGAATTGACCCCTCAAAACCTAATGGATTTTATCCTATTTGTTTAATATGTGATGTTTTATCATTTTCATGAACTGTGTTAGTATTGAATCAGGGAACCCCAACTTCATCTTCTATCAAATGATACATTCCCTATTTTGAGAATTTTGGATTTATGATATTCGGTACATTATCTCCCCATTCATCACCTCATTGTTTATCACTATTAACTCATTAAATCTCATCCAATGCATCACCATTCATCATTACCTGTTCATAAAAACTCATTCAATGTGTCATGGTGCGACACTACCTATGTTTTGTTTCATTGGATAACCATTCAGTTTTTATCCCACAATGAAATTTCAAATCGTAGTTGAATTGGTAATTATCCCCCCTCTAAAGTCCTCACATCCACTTCTAACCTCATTTTCAATGGATGATTTACAATGTCTAGCTGATGTCTCTCAAAAAATAAACCTAATCCTTCTCTAAACCATTTCAAAAACCAAATAACTAAAAATAAATATGGTTCAAATAATTTTAATATGAATTCATATATTGAAATGACATAGAGTTCTATACCCGGTTCATTCCTAAATTTTACATATAAATCATCATCTGATAATAGGAAACTTCAAGTCATTTTGACTTCCTTTTACTAGTTTTATCATTTGACGCACATTTTTAATATTAAACACTTTTAAAATTGGAATCATGACCAACATTCAAAACATCCATATCTACTTCCATATTGTTAAATCCTCACTGCCTATTTCCACTTTGAAATTTCTCAAAAGTTCATTCTCTCAGTTAGTCCCACTAAGGAAGAGTGTTGTTTTCTGGTGATCCCAGTTAGTTGGTCTTATACCATAATCATGATTTTGAGATGAGGTTTCATGCTTATCCCACCGGGGTACTTCATTAAATTGTAATGAGGTTTATTGTTCCTTCTTTCCCCAATAATAAATATCATTTCTTTTAATTCAGGCTTTATTCCAGCATGTGAATTTTCTAAATTTAATGAAATCATCAAACACCACTTAAATTAAAAAATTTATTCAAATGTTGGGTTATCATGACTTGGTGATTGGGCCCTATCAATATTTTCATTATCTAAAAAAATGTCAACTTCATCTCCAATGCATCATATTACTAAAACACTATATAGTTAACCATGTACGAAGCGATGAAATGATTAAACAAAAAATTCTATATCTTTCTATACTCCAACCATCAAATGTTATTGAAACCATCCTTAATCTCTCTCGTTTTAAATATATAACACACACACCCTTCAAGGATTTCCACCATTATAAATAATCTCAATATTCATCATTAAATTCTTACTATTTTATGAAAAAGTATGCATGTATCTTAAATGATTCCTTAATAAAAATATTTTGGGATTCTAAGATCATAATTTATATGTATTAATTTATTTTGATAATTATTACTATTACTGAATAAATTTTTATGGAAACTCATCACAAAAGGATAGATGCCAATTATTTGAAAAAATATTTTGAGTATGGGGTGATAGAGTTCATCAAAATTGAAAAATAGCATGCTTATGAACCTTATCAAACCCACTGTCCACGTTTTTGATGTTTTTATTCAATACTAATTTGTTCAAATGAGTTTCCAGAACACTTGATTTTTCATGGAATAGATCAATTTTTTAATTTTTTTAATAAATATTGAGAAAAACATGAATTTTCCAATTGTATGGGATGAAATTATCTTTTATAGATCATATGATATTATTACATGTGTCAATAATGAATAATATTGTATGAAGGATATGATTACATGTCTAAATAAAGATGAAGATTATATTGAGAAAATGAAAATGGCACATTGAGATGAACCGTGTGATTGTAAAAAAATTGTTTTAGAAGTTATAGAGTTCTAAAAATATTCAATTATAATATGTTTATATGTAATATATGTAATTTTAAACCATAGTGAAGCTATATAATGTAAAATATGGAAACTGGTGAATTGACAGGTGCATTAGTGAAATTTTTCTCTCTATAATGATTTTTTCTCTTAAGATAATTAGCTTCCTTTCCAAACATATTATGCAAAATGAATACCAAATTCAATTGTTAAGATATATTAAAAAAATACATGCCTTTCCAAATGACTTTATACTATTTCACAAGGACCATGAATCACTTAAAAAAGGACCAATGTGCAGTGATTCTTGATATAAGAAAGTTGATTCAAGTCACCATAAAGTTGAATGCTACATTCTAATCATTCTAAGGGTTAGATGCCTATATCAATGTGAGGAGACTACATGATAATTGATGAGGCATGTAGATATGAAAAATAAATATGGAATTTATTTCACCAAGTATAATATACTCAATGGATGAAAATTGACTATGAGTATCCAAAATTTGGAAACTATCTTAGAAACCTCAATCTAGTTTTATCTACAGATGGAGTGAATCATTTTGGTTGTCAATGTATCACTCACAGTACATCGATATTTATGTTTTTAAATTATATCTTTCCACTATGGTTATGCCTAAATTGAAAATACATTATCTCATCACTGATTATATTAGGACCAAAACAACCTGTTAATTATATTAATGTTAATTTGTATCCATTAATATAATATTTGAAATTAATGTAAGATCCAAGTGTTACATTGCATGATTCTTTCAAAAATTAATATTTTATGTTCATAGCCATGTTGTAGGGGGTGATAAATGGTTTTTCTATTTTTTTAGTTACTTATGGATATATAATTAAAGGAACTCAAGGGTGTCCCATTTGTGAACAAGGTACACACATAGTTTGGTTAAAACATTCATAAAAAATTGTGCCTCTAGCACACATCATATATTTATATCATGAAAATATAAATGAAAACCATGGAAGAAATAAATTGATAAATGTTAAGAATAAGGTACAAAAAAATATCCACTAATAGGTGATTAACTGTTTCCAAAATTAATATATGTGGACACTACTTTTGGTACAATTTATTTGAGGAGTATTACAAAAACTGGTTGGAAAAGGATATCATTTTTTAATTTCTATAGTGGAATTGATTGTCCATCATAAATTTATTTATGTCATACACGAGGAAAAAAATTATGATATTATGTCACTGGTACATTACTAAATAGACCCATAAAAAGGATGGAATTAAGAATTAGTTAGACATGATTGTAATGGGGATATAGGAAGAGTTGGAACTAGTGAAGTGTGAATGACAAAATTTTCTTCCACTAGATGCTTATAATATTTCAAGGAAATATTGATAACTATTTTTAATGTTCCATAATGAGGTAAAGGATTCATATGGTTATTTATAAAATATTAATAATTTCATGTCAATGATTTATTTAATTTTAAATGGACTCAAATAAAATTAATTTCATTTTTTTGATGAAAATATAAAGAATGTAGCTTTACATTTCATTTTTACTTTGAATTTCCATCATAAATTAACCAAAATATATTTATTTTTTAATGTTATATTCTTTAATGTTATGTATCGAACGAAATATCTAACACTTTAAATGAAATTTTTATCATATTATGTGAATTTGAAAAGCTCTTATAGCCTTCAATCATTGATATGTTGTCTCACTTGATGGTTCACATGGTTAGAGAGATCCAACTATGTGGTCCTATACATTATATATGGATGTACTCCATTGAATGGTATATGATGATTTTGAATGGGTATGTCAAATATCAAAGTAATCAAGAAGGTTGTATTATAAAGTGATATATTCCTAAGGAATAAATTGAATCATGTACCAAATACCTGAACAATGTCAAAAATAATTGGTCTATAAAAAACTGATCACACAATGTGCCATGTAGAAAAATGAATTTAGAGAATATTTGTTGTTGAAATTACCATTGCATAGTAGTAGAAGGCTCACATTTGGGATTTTCATAATAGTTTTGTTGTTTTACCTCATGTGGAAACCCAATAAGTAATTATTAATAAATTAAATACATCAATGGATGAAACTTCTATATTAAATAAAAAAATACAATTTCTAATATGGTTTCAATAATATATTTCAGGTAATTCAATTTGAATTCTCAATTAAATTTCATAATGACATCGATGTCTAGACAGAGGGCTATGTGTTCATTTATTATCTTTTAATGGTTATGTAATTAATGGGTATATGTTCTATAAAATGGAACACGATTTATGAACAACCATGAAAGATAGTGAAGATACACTTTTGTGTGATTTGATGCTCGTATCTGTTACTAAAGACATAAATACAATACATATAGACATGTTACACATCCACATCATTGACCATATATGGGAGTAATAATATATAACATTCTATGTGATGATATTTCAATCCATGTAGGTTGATAACAAGAGTGCTGTTAAAATTAATGAATTGGGAATCATCAAAGTGGATTTCAGTAAGGATGAGTAAAAAGACAAACCATTTTTAATGGGATCATATGAAGGCTGTGTATTTTATATTCCAGATCATACAAATTGAATGTTGTCAATGAGTTTTTTATTAAAAAAAAACCTCTAAAGGATTATTTTTTCAATTAAACTAAGGATAATCCTTTTATTCGGACATCATCATCCTTTTATAGGGGTCCTAATGTATATGAGGTGATTTATATTAGAGGATGGAAATATGAGGAGATTTGGATACTGAATAGAGGGGTTAAATCCCATATACCATTATTGATAATATTGAGTTCAACAATCATGTTATATTATTTTTATAATATAAATTGTGTTATCAAATATTATAATACATTCAATATTATATTTTTATTATAAAAATTTAATATTCAAACATTTCTATAGATAACGACTTATAAAAATGTGGATTCCCCTAATCCAGAGGAAAAATGTTTTTAAACATGTTGATGCACCAAATATATAGGAACAACAAGTTTATGACCATGCCGATGCTACTAATATCGAGGAATGAAATATTGAAGGCGTTGAAGTTGGGGAAATGTTAGTATGTGATAAACCTATGTCCCAAAAAAATAAAAGCATTTTAGCATTATGTTTTCAACAAAAAATATTTAGATGACAAGTAGTGGAATAAAATTCAAAGTTGAATGGAATTCACATGACTAGTCTATTAACCCTAAATAATTCATGTTATATAGTTTTATTGGTCTCACAACTCGAATGCACATGCTGGTTGATGTTTTTACTTATTACAATGTTGTTACAATTCTTAAGGTACTAGTCTAGATGATATTAGGGTAAAATTGTTATATGATTTATTATCTTTACTAAAAAAATAATGAAATGACGATTCACTATTAATTTTCCCTTTTAGAGTTCATTTATACTAGATGACTACAAAATAAAATTCTTATTAATTCTCATGAGAATGGAATATAGATTCTTTCATAAAATTATTACAAAGAGCTATCTCAGGGATTCTGAAAGGGAAATTAAATCTATTCCAACTAGATATGTGTCACACTTGATAAATAAAGAAACTTGGAAAGCATTTTTTGGTCATCGTGAGAAGACATATTTTCAAAAACATTGTTTTTTAATGTTGGGTTGAAAGAATCTATTTATTACGAATGAAAATACATATTTTTATCTAGATAGAGGGAGACCCATTACATAGCTCATAGGCCTGAAGGCCTTGTACAACATCATGCCTGCATCACCGACTACCTATATCATGCTTGTATTACTGCGTGTCTGCATCATGCTTGTGCCACCATATTCAATATTAATTACATAAAGGGCCCTAACAAGATTCAAACCATGGTCAATTGGATTCAAGATTAAAGGGTTTAACACTCAGGTTCCACCCCAACATCTATTCAGGAATATTTTTATTAATAATTCAGTAGTTAAAAATCAAGTTATGATTCAGTTTGGTTAATAATTATTATTTTATGAAAAAGAAAATTAGTTCTGACAATATGATTTGTGAAGAAAAACATATATACTATTACCATAAATAATGTATGGGGTATATATTTTAAATCTATAGTAATAATTATATATTGAATGAAATAATAAGATAATTATATTCCTTTTTTATATGTATATTAATGCATCAAAATAAAAAACCACTAACACCACACATCATGAAACCTGGAAGGAGGCTCATGTAAATAAATATGGTATAATAATAGATGAAAACACAATAATTATTTGGGAATCTTTTGTAACTATTATATAATAAAAATTCACTCTGATTTAAATATAAATTATATAATAATTATTACTTATTTTAGTATATTTTTTATACGATTTAGACATAGAAATCATCATCAAATATACTCCAAGAATTACTATTATAAGTGGTCATGAAGCGGGTAAAAAAATATGGTTACAACAGATGTGTGGGTTTTAGGGTGTTAATCATGAAATATTTTGACAGAAAAATACACAGGAGGATAAAGATAAGAAAATAGATGAGATGTAGACACGAATAGATACTCTAGAATAAAATCATAATTAGGTGTCGGTGTTGTTATTGAAAGATATGGGAAAACATAAAAGAGATGAAACAACACCAAAACCCAATACGTGAAGACTACCCCAACCCAAAAAACATTGAGGCAAGAAATTACCAACAAAGGTCTACCGTACCGTAGGTAATGAATTTTTTCATAAATATTTCTATGGAATTTGATTCAGGAAGGTAATGATACCTTTCATGTTCTAATATTCTATTAGGTGAAAATGATTGAGGTTTATGTATATATGAACATACCCATTGGATTTTTTTTAGTGGTGTAATGTAAAATATCCAAAGAGATATTATACACAACAAAAAACATCAAAAAGGTCATGTGAGAGTGCGGATTCACATAGTTCACAAGGCAATATCTGAGCTTAATATTCTACTGGATGATCTGGATCTTCATACGGTCAAGATTTATTTTGGAACATCTATAGACTATCTATTTGATATTTTTTTTAAATTCCATTTCAATAAGTACTTATTCCTTTCCAATTTGTTTTTTATTAAAAACCTTTAACTATTTAAAAAGAATTACTAAACTACTCAATGATATTACGAATGGTGAAATGGATGAGAGGTGAAGTGAAAGATTGAATCAAAAAAATATAAAGGATCAACCAATCAATAAACAAATACCTTATGAAATTACCTTTAACCTACCAATAAAACATTCAAATTTATTAATATTATATTTTCGTAGAGATACAATTTTCAAAAATGGGCATATGACCATTATTGATGTAAAATAAAAAATATCTGGAGAGGCCATTACAAACATTCTTGATCTTGAGAATGTAGATGAATAACTAAAGCATGAATAGCTAGGAATCTCATTTATAAATTTCTACATACGGTGAGATTTCATAATTTTATTTTACAATAGCATATCTAATATGTTAGTTATAGTTTAATACTATTCATATTTTTTGTACGCATATATATTAGTAATATTTGAATAGACAAACATATGACTTTATATTGGAATGATTAGTATTAACATAAATTCTACACAAAAAATATAATTGAAAGAAGAGGAATATTCATTAATAGTGGAGGAACCAGCTGTAATGTTTGAAAATAAACATAAAAAAGACAGACACTCCTTAGTACCCTCGATGTAGTGGTAAATCTCTAAAATGTAGTCCCAAAAATATATTTTTATTTGTTTCATTACTTATACCTTTTTATTATATAGGAATCATTAGTTAATCATTATAATCAGTTAGGATTATCTACATATTAATTTTTGAGATTGAATACATGGATACCCAATATATAAACTACACATGATGATGCTTATTATTTTTTAATACACTAAATGAAATTTTTTACAAATAAAATACACGTTATGCATTTTATATTTTAATGGGGATTTTATTATGATATGGTAATGTTTAAATTCATTAAAAAGAATAGAGTAAGGATAGTATATGAGAAATATAATCTAATCAACCTCTATAAGTGGATAAGTATTATGGTATTTATAATGATATTTCACTATCAAAATGAATTACTTATCTTTCTCAATTTCATTTTATTTTATAAAACAAAAAAATACAATGATTATGGTTATTATGTTTACATTTTTTTATGAAATATGTTATATTACCTTGAAAAAATAGCCCAAACAAAGACTTATTTCAATAAAAATTACATCATTTATAATATAAATAATTAAATTAATTATTTATATTAAATAGTTCTACCATGACTATTAACAGTTCTCATAATATAGATGAAATATATTTGTCCAAAATTTTTTGGGAAGATAACATGGTGTTAGTGTAACGCCCTAACCCCAGTTCCCCAGAGTCGGTGCATTATTACATAACATTGGCATGATTACAAAAGATCAATTCTCTAAAGAACAATTAGTTTAGTAGTCTTGGAAACACTAGATATATTCATAAGTCTTACATTACATCATAAGCTAAAAAACTACAACAACATCTTGTCTTCATATCCCCTCACACTATCCCTGCAGGTCATTCATAAATTACTTCATCACAATCCTGTGAAAAATAAAACATCGAAAGGGGTGAGCTCAGATGCTCAGCAAGGATAACAATATAGAAGAAGCTTTCATAGATAATCATAAACACTTATGGAAATGTATAACCAAAACAAAATCCTTTTAAACATGAACTTCAAAATAATATGGAAAAGATAAAATGGAATAATTCCATTTACTTATTCACATGGATATTCTACTAGTTGAATAATCACATGCAACATCAATAACAACATTCATGAAGATGGAATGCATAATTCCAGACTATCATAACCATGTAGGCAAAGCCTCATGCCGAGACTACAAATAAGATTTTGTCCATGCCTCGTTCCAAGACACTGGTTTGTCTCATGAGACCTACAGATGCATCGAGGATCTATAGCGGGCTCCACCCTTCACTTACTAAGTCCAATTCATTCCTCATATAAAAATTTTGAAACATAACATAAACATTCGTATTAAAACTAGCATACGAAATGTCAATACTTTAACAACAAACCATGAATGGTATAAAAATAGCACATCTACAGTCAAATATAACTCAATTGATACAATATGGAAGATTGTATTATATCATATAAACCTCAATCGAGAATAATGAAGGATATTGACATAGATTAAAATAATCTTCAAACTATTGAGAGAAATATCCCCCTTTTTCTTGAAAACATTTAAAATTCACAATATTTTTCAAGATGCCATTTAAAATAGATTTTTTAATCAAAGTGTCTCATAAAACATAGAATATTTTCAAAGGAATTTTGAATTTAAAACTTTAATGTCCATATAAATAAATCCTTAAAACCATTTTTAAAACATGGACATTACTGAGAAAGATTTATAACAATAAATCTTTAATACATTTTAAATTGATATTTTAGTTAAAGTTCTTAACCAAAAGAGAGACTCATGAATACAAATAATTGAGGTAATAAAAACCCTGTAATATCATGAGAATAAAGGGATTCATGATATACTATGTCAAAGTACATTATATACACCATATAAAAGTGATTTGGTGTATAACAATAATGGAGTCTCAATGGAATGTAGATTGAGATGAAATCGCTCAAAAAGGTTGTATCCTTAGGTTAACGATAAATCAACGACATAATTATGTGTGCCAAATATAAATACACTCAAAATTGTTGGATATTCTATCTAAAACAATCAAATTACATTCACACATATTCTTGTAAAAACAACACCAATGAATTGGATGTTTAACTCAAAAAATCGAGATTGAGTAAAAATTACTCTTATCAAATTCGTACCGATGACTTGTGAATTTATCAATGGGGTGATTATGTGTATCAGAATTATATCCATAGAAAGGGGAGTGGAAATTATTACATAATCAAATGAATAGTGATTCCACATATAATCTTGGAGTAAAATAATCAATGAAGTATGCGTAAAGCCAAATGAGTGGAAAATGAAATTTCAAATTCTCTTATTGATTTGGTAACTTACAAAACATACACCCATGAGAGAAGGATCGTACAATGATGATGTAAATATAAATAAATTAAACTATATTACACAATGTATACAAACATGGGAAGTGCACACACCACATGCAATAAATAAGTGGAGAACAATGGAAATCTCACGGAATTAAAAGTGAGATAAGAAACCCCTTACTTTGTAATTTTTCCTTGGTCGACGGTAGGTTAACCTCTTTTATAATGGTTAAATAATTGTTATTTAATTATACAAGAATCATTTACATTAATATGATATCATATATGATCTTTTAACATTGATTTGTTAATAATATCTTAGTATTATCATCATTTCAGGTGTTAACGGATTCATTTTCCATTATATTGTTTGTTATGCGAGCCATATTTTTTAGGGATGGGATGTATCTTATTCATATCCAGAATGATATCATGTCTCTAAAAATTATTTTTATTCATCAAATGAAATTTATTCTTGAATGGATATGATGGGGGAATGAATCTCATCGTGTTTGTGGAGACAGTAATTCATACGTACGAACGAGTGACAATATCATTATTTTGATATTAAAATAATATATAATTGGATGGTATATCATATATAAAGAATCATTATGATGTTATTTTTATTATTTACTTAAATTAAACATCATTATTATACCCATCCAAATAATAATATATTGAATAAAAATTACACCACGATGTGGAGATGGTAGGTCGTATGGACGCACGTATGGTGACATCTCATTAAAAGGATGGATAGAATACTGAATATGGTTGTAATTTATTTAAAATAACATCACAGTGTATATATGATACTGGATTTTTTAGTTTATAATGGAAATAAAAAATAAAGAAGAAGTGGAAGAAGAAAGGAACTTGAAAGAGGGTGGTGAAAACATTACCTCTTTTTCGGGTTCTTCCTTTTGATTTGATCAAAAGGGCTCCTTAGGATGGATTTATGATCCAAATAAGGACTATAAGCTGAATTGAGGGATGTTGGGAGGATATTTGGGAAGCTTTTTGCCGATCCAAATGGCTTTGATGGTGTGAATTAGTGAGAAGGGGGAGTGCCATTTTATAAGAGGGGTGAGGGGCACCTTTGGAAAAGCTAGAAATATTATTTTATAATAAATTGATATTCGGTTTCTAATGGATCCAATGGGGATTATTTAATTTTTACTGTGTGGATGGGTCGAAAAACACTCAACCAATAGAATTTAGACAGGTTTGGGTCATTATATTAAACTTATCTTTTAGATTTAACTCTTAGTTAATTAGTTTGACACTTACCATGTCACTTTGTATTTTTATTTTATATAGTTAATAAACATACTATATACATCCAACCGAACCACAAGTGGTCCATTAATGATACAAATATCATGATATAAGTCTCTTTGCCTATCCTTATATTTTTAAGAATTGAATATCAATTAATAATATAATATTTCTTTTAAAAACTCTTTTATGTCAATTTTTACACTATTGGGTATTTTGTTTTCCATAAATTCATAACAGCATTATTACATCGAACCAAATTCATATAACCAGTCCTACAATGTCATATTAACCTAGAAAAGTAGTGTAATTCTTAAAAATATCAAATTACATTTATTTTGATATTTATAATATCAATTATTTGATTCTTTCATTAATAAGGAAAATACTGCGTCATTATTGTCTCATTAATATATTTAATTATTAAATGTCTAAAATTTATAAATAAAATACAATTATTTAGGAAATCGTTTTATCTTTATAATGAATATTTATATTCGAAAATCCAACCTATATAACCATATGTAAAAATTGTTTTTCTAAAAGATATATGCTTTTGTCATTTTTGTATTTATTTTAACTTATTTAATATAAAGTGTCCTTATCACTTACAAGTGGATCCATGGGGTCCCCAAATCAACTCAAATGTGCCCATGGTCGGACATGTATAAACCAATAAGGTTAGGACACGTTTTAGGGTAAATTAATATTATTATAATATAATTTCTTTACCCTTATTTACTGGATTTACCCTTTAACCATGGTAAATAAAATATTTACCGAAGTAATTATTCAAAATATCTAAAAATAAGATTTATCTATTTATACAATTTCGAAATCCTGATTCCAAATATGGAGTCCATTTTTCCAAATTAAAAACACATAAGTGGCAGAAATTAATTTAAAATCAATTCCCGTTGTCAAAACAAAAAGCTTGTTTTTAAGAGATAATAACTATCAAAAGATTGACACTTATTTATGTCCGGTTTAAATGTCAAATCATGTCCTATGACCAAAAAGGTTCTAAATGGTAAAACTATATTCTAAATATACTATAAAACCACTCAAATGCATAATTTATCACTACTAATTATTTCGATTAAAAAAGTTGTTTTTAATAAAAATTTAGTAACTTTCACTATTCATCAAAATATTAATGTTATCCGAAAAGTACCAAAATTTCATCCTAGGATAATATCGATATTCAGAATCCAAAAATGAAGTCCATTTTGAGAGATAAAATTTATAAAATTTTAAAAAGTGAGTATTACTATTCATAATGGATACTTTGATTGGTCGTAGTGTGTTAAAATCTCGAAATTGCGTACAACACATGCTACTGTATAATTCAATGAGAATCGTACCGTGGAAGCTTGGGGTGTTAAATTATTCCCTCCTTCAATAAATTTCGCCCTTGAAATTTTTAATATTGGGGTTGGGAATATAATTTAAAGTCCCACATCGGAAAAAGAGCCAATAAAACTATCACTTTAAAAGAAAGAAAGAAAATTTAAATGGTCTCCAGATATAACCTATACTAGGATTATATGTAGAAAAACATGGATATGGATGATAAACTATGTGTCAAGTTCTGATGGAGAGGGATAGAAAACATGATTAGGATAAATTTAACAATAATAAAACCACAAACATGTGATGAGACAAATGGTCATTGGTTTCCCGGTAGGAAAAGTAAATCGAAAACATTTTTTTTGTTTTAAGTTACATTACATAAAGATGAGGAATTAATTTTAGAGATTGACTATGAAAATAATGAGATATACATAATTTTTATGTAGAGTTTCATTCTTTAATAAATTTCCACATCTAACTCATTTTTTTAAACGATGAGTATTCAAGAAGACTTGGTCACACTGGAAGAGCTAGAATAAACTTCTATAGAATCACAAGATCCACGAATGATAAACTATATATTTACCTTGACATTAGAGATTAACCAAAACCAAAATGGTTAGTACAAGATCTGATGGTCCTGAAAAAGGATATTCCTTTAGAGAAGGAAACACCAATCTTAATTTCTAAAATCAATACCCCCAAGTTAAATAAATACCATTCAAAAAAAATTGTCCTTAAAATACTTTAATATAATCAAAACTAATATTGAAACCCAAAACATATAAGAATTTGGTTATGTGGTCTTCCACGTTAAATTGTATCTCCAAATGACATCAAATACTCTTAAGGTCACATTATTAAAAGTGATTAACCTAATCACATATAGGGATCCCAACAAAGCAAACATCTTCCAAAATAACATTCATCACTTAATCACCAAATAATTTTCTTATACTAAGGGTATCCATTTGATAGGACATAAGATCCCAAATAAACATATTATTGATCAATAAAATCATTAAACTAAAAATAATTAGTCACACTAACTAGGGACTTCACATAGTCTAGTGGTGGGTGATAAATCCTAATCGCACTTTGGTTGTGGGTTCGATTACCATAGCTTTGTCTGACGCGATGGGTTGTCACACGGTCTGCGTGTTGTCCTTTTTCAAAAACTATATTTTATAACATTACCAAAATGAGATAAATTCCTCAAAATAACAATAACATAATTTAAACAAAAATGTTATCTCATAACTTGCATTTTCATCCCAAATTATAATAAGATATAATTTCTTCAAACCCAATGATCATATAAAACCAAATGGTTATTTATAACTATATCCACCAAAGAAAAGATAATTCTTCCTCAAATATCATTCTCACATGGAAAACTGCAGGGTAACAGATACAAGAGAAAATTATTCCAAAGTAAACCCATCAACAAGGAGCACTAATACTTTTTAAACATTTCTCTAACCATTTATTTCTACATAACTTCTTCTTTGGCCAAGAAAATATCATATAGAATGGGGAATTCACTCGGGTAATGTCCAGGTCAACTACATTTATAGAAAATGACTGTAAATGGATTCTTGGGACTATTTTTATATTCTTCCATAGTAATCATCATTTTTCTTTGGCAATTATTTACATTATGTCCTTCCTTCCCGCATGTAAAGAATTTCTTTGTCCCATTGAGACACTTTCTTGGGTATCTCCTTCCACATTTCCTACATGATGGAAATTGAGGATTCTTTTCTCTATTGTATCCACTGCTGGAGATCTTATCATTCATCACCTTTTTATTAATTGTTGAGTCCGAGAGTTTGTTAATATATTTATATTTTTTATCATATTTTTGGAAAATTGATTTGGCATGAAGACGATATCTATTACGCCTATCAACATTCTATTTTGTTGCTATTTCCACCACAATTCCCACCTTGTAAATCATTCTCAAAGTCACTATGACTTCCTTGGAATCCAGCCATTGACTAAACCAGAAAGCATCGTGTGAGTAACAGTAGTCATAAAATCATTTAGATATTAACATGTCACCATATTCTCAATTTGAAACACATTAGGATTAACCAAGGTCATTTACTCTCATCTTATATATAATACATCAAATCATTTTGTAAAGAAAATGTAAATTATCCTAAGCATATCCCCCGGGGGTGTCATAACCAAGAGTGCAGAAAGGCCAGTTATCATGCACCAGTTCACGTTCGAGTCTAGCTCAAAGTGGTGTTTTTAGTTTTTACCCCTAGGTACATCTGTGCCAGAGACACCTCTACCTGCTCATATCCAGACAGTGATGTATTGCTCGGAAAAATCACAAAATCTCTACAATACTGAAATTCTAGGAAGTTCATCTATACTAATCCTCAATGTCTATCTTAGGGCTATGTTCTCTAATCAGAGTTTATATAAATCTAGCTCCCAAGGATTGTAATAAACATCCTCTAATACCAACTATAACGCCCCGAACCCAGCTGCCTAGAGTCGGTGCATTATTACATAACATTGGCATGATCACAAAAGATCAAGTCTCTAAAGACCGATTAGTATAGTAGTATTGGAAACAGTAGATATATTACTAAGTCTTACGTTACATCATAAGGTAAAAAAACTACTACAACATCTTGTCTTTATATCCCCTCATACTATCCCTATAGGTCATTCATAAATAACATCTTCACAATCCTGGGAAAAAATAAAACATTGAAAGGGGGGAGCTCAGATGCTCAGTAAGGATAACAATATATTAGAAGATTACATAGATAATCATAAACACTTAAGGCTATGTATAAATAAAACAAAATCCGTTTAAACTTGAACTTCATCATAATATGGAAAAGATAAAATGAAATAATTCCATTAACTTATTCACATGCATATTATACTAGTCAAATAATCACACGCAATATCAATAACCACTTTCAGGATGATGTAATGCATAATGCCATACTATCATAACCACGTAGCCAATTCCTCATGCCGAGACTACAAATAAGATTTTGTCAAGGCCTTATGATAAGACACTAGTTTGCCTTATGAGACCTACCGATTCATCGAGGCGCTATAGCGGGCTCCACCCATCACTTACTATGTCCAATTCATTCCTCATATGAAAATTTTGAAACATAACATAAACATTCATATTAAAACTAGCATATAAAATGTCAATACTTTAACCACAAATCATGAATGGTATAAAAATAGCACATCCACATCCAAACATAACTCATTCGATACAATATAGAAGATTGTATTGTATTAGATTGTCCTCAATCGAGAATAATGAAGGATATTGACATAGATTAAAATAATCTTCAAACTATTGAGAAAAATATCCCCCTTTTTCTTGAAAACATTTAAAAGTCACACTATTTGTCAATAAGAAATTTAAAATAGATTTTTGAATCAATGTGTCTCATACCACTTTGAATATTTTAAAAGGAATTTTGAATTTAAAACTTTAGTGTCCATATAAATAAATCCTTAAATCCATTTTTAAAACATGGACGTTAATGAGAATGATTTAGAATAATAAATCTTTAAAACATTTTAAAATATTATTTTAGTTAGAGTTCCTAACCGAAAGAGAGACACTTGAATACAAATAATTGAGGTAATAAAATCATTGAAATATCATGAGAATAAAGGGATTCATGATATACTATGTCTAAGTACATTATATTCACCATATAAAGGTGATTTGGTGTATAACAAAAAAGGAATCTCAATGGAATGTAGATTGAGATGAAATCTCTCATAAAGGTCGTATCCTTAGGTTAAGGATAAATCAACGACATAATTATGTGTGACAAATAAAAATACACTCAATATGATTGTATATTCAGTGTAAACCAATCAAAGTACATTCACACATATTCTTGTAAAAACCACACAAATGAATTGGATGTTTAACTCAACAAATCGAGATTGAGTAAAACTTACTCTTATCATCTTCGTACCGATGACTTGAGAATTTATAAATGGGGTGATTATGTGTATCAAAAGTATATCCAAAGAAAGGGGAGTGGAAATTATGACATAATCAAATGAATAGTGATTCCACACATAATCTTGGAGAAAAATAATCAATGAAGTATGTGTAAATCCAAATGAGTGGAAATTGAAATTTCAAATTCTCTTATTGATTTGGTAACTTACGAAACATACACCCATGAAATCAGGATCATACAATGATTATGTAAATATACATAAATTATATTATATTACACAATGAATTCAAACATGGGCAGTACACACACCACATGCAATAAATAAGTGGTGAACAATGGAAATCTCGCGGAATTAAAAGTGAGTTAAGAAACCAATTACTTTTTACTTTTTCCTTGGTCAAAGGTAGGTTAACATTCTGTATAATGGTGAAATAATTTTTATTTAATTATACAAGAATAATTTAATTTAATATGATATCATATAATATCTTTTAACATTGATTTGTTAATAATATCTTAGTACTATCGTCGTTTCGAAACTCAACGGATTTTTTTTCCATTATATTGTTTGTTATGTGAGCCATATCTGTTTGGGATGGGATGTATCTTATTAATACCCAGAATGATATCATGTCTCTAAATATTATTTTTATTCATCAAATGAAATTCATTCTTGAATGGATATGATGGGGGAATGAATCTCATCTTGTTTGTGGATACGGTAATCCATACGTACGCACGAGCGACAATATCATTATTTTGATATTAAAATATTATTTAATTTGATGGTATATTATATATACAGAATCATTATCATGTTATTTTCATTATTTACATGAATTAAACATTATTATTATAATCATAAAAATAATAATATATTGAATAACAATTACACCACGACATGGAGACGGTAGGCCGTATGTACGCACGTATGGTGACATGTCATTAAAAGGATGGATAGAATACTGAATGTGGTTGTACCGTATTTAAAATAACATCACAGTGTATAGAATATACTAGAGTTATTATTTTATAATGTAAATAACAATGAAAGAAGAAGTGGAAGAAGAAGGGAACTTGAATGAGGGTGGTGAAAACATTACCTCTTCTTCGGGTTCATCCTTTTCATTTGATCAAGAGGGTTCCATAGGTTGGCTTTCCGATCCAAATAAGTCCTATAGGTTGAAGTGGGGGAAGTTTTTAGGATATTTGTGCAGCGTTTGGCCGAGCCAAATGGCTTTGAAGGTGTGAATTAGTGAGAAGGGGGAGTGCCCTTTGATAAGAAGGGTGAGGGGCACCATTGGAAGAGCAAGAAATATTTTTTTATAATAAATTCATATTCAGTTTCTAATGGCTCCAATTTAGATTATTTAAATTTTATGGTGGTTATGGGTCAAAAAAACTCAACCAATATAATTTATTCAGGTTTTGGTCATTATATTAACCTTATCTTTTATTTTAACTCTTAGTTAATTAGTTGGACATTTACCATGCCACTTCGTATTTTTATATTATATAGTTAATAAACATACTATATACATCCAACCAACCCCCAAGTGGTCCATTAATGATACAACTATCATGATATAAGTCTATTTTCTAAACTTTATATTTTTAGGAATTGAATATAAATTAATAATATAATATTTCTTTTAAAAACTATTTTATGTCAATTTTGACACTATTGCATATTTTATTTTTGATAAACTCATAACATCATTATTAAGTCGAAACAAATTCATATAAGCAGTAATAATATGTCATATTGACCTATAAAATTATTTTAATTCATAAAAAGATTCAAATTACATTTATTGGGATATTTATAATATCAATTATTTGATTCTTTCATTAATAAGGAAAATACTGCATCATTATTGTGTCATAAATAAATTTAATTATTAAATGTCTAAAATTGATAAATAAAATACCATTATGTAGGAAATATTTTTATCTTTCTAATTAATATTTATATTCAAAAATCGAACATATATAACCATATGTAAAAATTGTTTTTCTAAAAGATATATGCTTATGTCATTTTTGTATTTATTTTAACTTATTTAATATGAAGTGTCCTTATCTCTTACAAGTGGATCCATGGGGTCCCAAAATCGACCCAAATATGCCCATGATCGGCCATGTATCAACCAATAAGGTTAGGACATGTTTAAGGGTAAATTAATATTATTATAATATTATTTTTACTATTATTTACCAGATTTACTCTTTAACCATGGTAAATAAAATATTTACCGAAGTAATTATTCAAAATGTCTAAAAATAAGAGTTACATATTTACACAATTTTTAAATCCTGATTCCAAATATGGAGTCCATTTTTCCAAATTCAAAATATATAAGTAGAATAAATTAATTTAAAATTAATTCCCGCTGTCAAAACAAAAAGCGTGTTTTTAAGAGATAATAAATATCAAAAGATTGACACTTGTTTATGTCCGGTTTAAATGTGAAATCATGTAAAATGACCAAAATTGTACTAAATGGTAAAAATATATTATAAATATACTTTAAAACCACTAAAATTCATAATTTTTCTTTATTAATTATTTTGATTAAAAAGTTGTTTTTAATAAAAATTTAGTAATTTTCACTATTCATCAAAATATGAATGTTATCTGAAATGTACCAAAATTTCACCCTAGGGTAATTTCAATATTCCTAATCATAAAATGAAGTCCATTTTGAGATATAAAATTTATAAAATTTCAAAATGTGGGTATTACTATTCATAACGGCTACTTTGATTGGTCGCAGTGTGTTAGAATCTTAATGTGTCATACAACACACGCGATTTTATTATTTAAAGATAACCGTACCACGGAATATTGGGGTGTTAAAGTTATAATATATACAGACAACATAAAAAGGTTACTTTATAATACTTATTTATTTAATTTTCTCAAAATTTTATCTATTAATTTTTACTTAACCTCTTTATCATTTATGCCCGATACATATTTAGTTAATTTCCTTAGAGATAATGAATAAATTAATTCATTAATACTTTTTTTTCTTTGATGCATTTCAAAAGTTCTTTTGGAAATTCATAATTTTCCTTAAAATTTATGCAATAATCTAGAAAGGGGAGAGAATGATCCTTTCATGTGGAAAATGAAAACACATTCTGCCTGAAACATGAAGTGAATCATATGGATGCATCTCAAAAATCCATGAACACACTAATTTTCATATATTAATTCTTGAATGATACTATGTTGTTAAAATATAATATATCATCTACCAGGGTAAATCCATCAAACCCCTAACGAAGGAATCCTTATTCCTGATCAAATAGAAAACATTCACCTACGGAATGGTAGCCACAATTCATCTTTACGAATTTCATATAATGATTTTCTACTAAATTATTGTTGTAAAACCTATAATTTCAAATAAATTATAGAATCTGAATGAAGAAAATCTCAATTATACACATGTGGCGACCTATTTTACTTGAAGTGTGTATTTTTTATTTATAACTATCATTTTAGCTCAAAAAACACATGACATACTCCAAATATAGAATAAAAATTCATCATTTTTTAAACAATAAAACAATGATCCATAATTCATTTGTGATGTATAAGAATAAATCATGACTGAATGTAATATATGATATTCTTGGTATGACTTTATGTATTTGTTTTTAGTTTAAAATCAATATTGTAGTTTAAAACACATGCGACATACTCAAAAATGAATAAAAAACATTTAGTTTTCATTGTTTCTTTATAAAAATGATACAAAGGTCACTTATTACATGTATGAATCATCCAAAGATCAATAAGATACACAATGTGAAAAATATGACTCAAAATATATATTTATTTTAAAAGTTACTCTTTAGTTAAAAAACTCCTATCACATAGTCAAAACTAAGAAAATGAATTAAAATTGATTTGAAACATTATGTAAATAATCTATAAGTCTATTTTGATGTGTATTAATGAACTAATCCTTAATAAAAGACATGGAGTGACTGGTATGACATGAAATGTGTGTTTTATATTTAAAATTAACATTTTCGTTAAAAACATATTCAGATCACTAATAACTAAGAAAATATGATCATATTTTTGTTATACATGATAAAAATGACCCATAAGCCATTTTTATGTGTAATAATCACATACTCATCAATCCATGATATGATGTGACTATTATGACTGAAATTATATGTTTCCAGTTTAAAATGAAACTTATTTAAAAACGTGTTTCAATCATTGAAAATTTTAAAAACATTATTGTATTATCTTGATACATTATGGAAATTATCCTAATGTCATTTTTGATGTGTAGTAATTAACCTTATGCTAATACCATATATAGTGTGATTGTTATAACTCAAAGTGTTTGTTTTTATTTAAAATTGAAATTTTAGTTCAAAACACAGACTAGAAACTCAAAACTATGAAAAAAATTAAATAGTTTTAATAGATTTGGAAAATGATACATACGTAAATTTTGATATGTATGAATCAACCACAGCTCAATATGATATATGGTGTTCCTGGATGTATTGAGGTGCATGTCAATAGTCTAAAATTGACACTAGGGTTCAATCCAAACATCACATACACAAAATCGAGGAAACACATTCAAATGTTTTTGATAAATTATTAAAATGATCCATACGTCATTTTTAATTTGTATTAACTAGCCGCACCTCAATCTGATAGTGAGAATAATATGAATTCAAATGTGTGTTTTCTATATAAAATTGAAATTTTATTTAAAATCACGTTTCGCTAAATGAAAACCAAGAAAGCACACCAGTATTGTCATGATAGATTAACAATGTTATCCAAAAGACATTTGTGATGTTCATCAATCATCAGAATGTCAATCCAATACATTATGTGGCTGGTATGACTCAAATTGTGTGATTCCAGATTAAGAATTATATTTCACTTAAAAACTAGTTTCACTCACCTAAAACCTAGAAAATAGTATTGAATTGACTTAATAATTTTGTAATATTATCCTTCAGTCATTTGTGATGTGTAGGAATCAAAAGCATGTAAATCCTACGTGCGGTGTGACTGGTATGACTCAATATATGTATTTTTATTTAAAAATAAAACTTTTGTTCAAAATATATGCCCCATAACCAAAAAAGAAGAAAAAATATTTTAATTTATTTGATACTCTATAAAAATGATACATAATTCATTTATGACTTATCAAAATTAACCTTACATCCATCTATTACACGATGTTCCAAATATGACTGGAAGTGTACCATTAGTTCAAAAGTGAAATCTCAGTTGAAAACACATGTTCCCTACTAAAAACTAAGAAAAAAATTAATATTTATTTAAATTATTATAAAAATAATTCGTAATTAATTTTTGACGTGTAACATTAAACCTCACCTCAATATTATACACGGTGTGCCCTATATAACTGTAAGGGTATGTTTTTAGTTTAAAATTTACATTATAGTTTAGAACACACATGACACACAAAAAATTGATAAAATTAATTTAAATTATTTTTATACATTATAAAAATGATCAATATTTCCTTTTTGATGTGTATGAATCAACTGCACCTCCATCTGATACACGGTGTCCCCGGTAACACTCCATGTTTATGTTTCCAATTTTAAATTTACATTTTGGTTCAGAAAAACATGTCAAAATCTATTCCATGAAATCAGATTCAAATAATTTTTTGATACTTTTGTAATATGCTCCATAAGTCATCTATCATGTGTATGAATTAGCCACACCTTAATATGATACACAGTGTTCTTAGTATAACTCTAATGGTATATTTTAGTTTAAAATTGACACTTTTCTTCAAAAAATATGTCACATAGTTAAAACCAAGAAGAAGATTTTAATGTGTTGTGATACCTTGGAAAAAGTATTCATATATAATTTGTGGTGTGAAAGAATCATAAGAACCTCAATCTATTGGTATGACTAAAAAAGTGTGGTTTCATTTTTAAAATGAAAATTTATTAATGTATTATTTCATATTAATTTTTAATTTAATTAATTATAGTATAATTAACCAATGATATTTTTTCTGAAACAATTTCACTCTTCTTATCAAGATGAGATGATTTTTTGACAACTGATAGCATGGTCAGGATCTTTTGGTAGGGTCCAGGGGATAAATGCCATGGAACATTGTTCTTATTCACTTTTTGTGATAAATCGTACTTAATAATGTAATTGTATAAACTATTTTTTTAAAATTTATATAATATATCATTTTTTCTATATTTTTTATGTATATTTTATTCGTGATAAATAATATATTTTCTATTGTAGTGTATAATAATTTTAGAAATGCACTAAAGGAGTGTATCTATCATCAATCTGATTTCTATAACTAATAAAAATCCCCCTTTATCAGTGATATACTAGTTTCAATAATGTAACCACTTAATTAGTTCTTTTTTTAGAATGGATAAATGTCCCATTAATGAGTGTTGTTTTTAGAACTAATAAATGGGACCCCCTATTATCTATGCTTTAAATATGAAAACTTGTTTAGTGATGATAAAGGGTTTTTCTATCACTGATATTAGGGGGATATGATGTAGTATTTCAACCTTCATCACTTATATCATCATATGGTCAGTTTATTTGAATATTTCATCTCAAATATCAACTGAATATCACTCCTCATTCAACCTCTTTACAAGAGGCAAGGACCAATATCCATGAAATTTCTATATTCTTCAATGTTATTTACTTTGGTGTAGTATGTTGGTCAATGCTTGAGATCATCCTTCCATTTCAATGGAGGGTCATGACATGGCACAAAAATGGTGTGGAATTTGGAGGAACATAAAATCATGTGATGTCGTATCATCCTGATATTGTGTGAAATTTAAATGATGAAAGGTTCTCATGAAACAATGCCCCACATTAGATTCTCATTTGGGAGAGTTCTTTAATATTATACAATGTGCACTATAGAGTGACCATTGAATTTCCATAGGAAAACCTGTCCAAAGGGTCACCTTGTCATGTCTCTTGAAGTGCTTCCACACAAGTGATGACTTGTCTCTCTATGCCTATACTAACACACATTTGGTGAAAATTATCTTCATGACCATTCTAGGTTTTTATTGGATGATAATAATTTTTTTTTAAAATTCATATTCTATTGACAAAAACACTAAGCACACCAAACTAGTGAAAGTATATAATTTATACATATATCTTTAATGTAAGAAAATCAACTCCAATTTGAATTTAATCAATTCAGGAAATATTATTTTAAAATCAACTTTAATCTTTGGAATAAACTATTCATCATCCTTAACTCCATGGGAACTCATAAAATCCATCCCTTTTCATTAAATCAAATATTCTTGAATACTTAATTCTATTTAAACCAGTTTTGGTTATAAACATTCCTCATAAAATAAACCCTGATAAAATTAAAAACATTACACATAAAATTTCCTTTATATGAATGGATATTTAATAATCCAAATGGTGGGAACTAAATCACTTATAATACATTAAACTTATCTCAAATTTTGGCATCATCACAATCATCATGAAATTTATCCTTATTGAAAACAAATAAAACCTTTTATTTAGGCTCTTAAATATCTCCCTCGGTATTTTTCTTATCAAAACCCTCAAATATGTTTAATTAAATATTCTTGCATGATAACTATTTCATCTACCTCTTATTGAAAAAAACAATTGTGTTTGTGGGGGTTGGATCTCTCTTGTGTTCAAATAACTTTTTTTCAAACTTCTTATTTTTGTCTTAACTTGAATCAATTGATTGGAGGATTGACATCAAATATTTTAATTTCTATTAGACTCTAGCTAATAAAATTTATGTCTATATGGGATATACTGGTGTATAAAATAATATTTTGTATCAAACACACTCAAAGATATCTAGAAATTATTATGAATGAAATTCTATTCTCAATATTTTCCACTATAGAGGTTGTATAATTAGAATTTTCATTATAATTCCTATATGATTTATAATACTCACATCAATAAAAAATGAAAATCAATAAAAAAAGTAGTCGGTTATTTATTTTTATAACCATACTTATATATTAATAAAATTTTGACTTCCTTGTCATTAATTTGCATTAAATTTATCCCCCTTAAAGATGGTATTTTATTATTATTAACAAGGGTTAAAGGATTTGAAGCCATACACTTTCTTGAATCTTGTAGAAATATATATCTACATGATATTGAAATTTTATGGTAGCTTCTCAAAAACCTTCTTCACTTGTCTCTCAATTAAGTAGAAACTCTAAATTTATTCCTCAAGGTGAGTCTCTTTATTATATAGGGTTAAATATTTTCCATGTCGACAGTTCCCGAAAATGGAACAATTCAAATATTATCACAATTTTAATTTTTATTCTATCTTACTTATCTCACTTTTTGTTTTCCAGTTTTGATTTCATACACACCTTTTAGCTTTACCAATGATTCCCTATATTTAAATCACACAAATACAAAACAAAATGTTAAGGGAATAGGGTTGAGATCTTAATTTCATAACATGAACAATAAGGTTCAGAATGGTTTTTAAACAAGGTTTCTCTTTTCGTTATATCCTTGAAATTATTCTTTATTCTTACTCATATTTTTTCTGAATATTTTCTTACTTGGGGTATAAAATATCTCTTCAGCGTTTGAACTCCTTTATGTGATATATTATTCATTTGATAAACCATCATGGAATATGAATCTCTGGGTGAAATATTTATATTATTTAACATTTCTTCTTGCGATGATAGGATTGTTAAATAGTTTATAACAGTAATTCAAGATACATTACACCTACCACAATACACTTATGAGTCCATTGGGTTATAAATTTTGGGGAAAATATTAAGAAATTTTATCTCTTCTGTGAAATAACTTCTTTACCTATAGTACGTTCACATACGTTTTATTCTACCATCCTTATTTATTTTTTCAATTTCCACAAACAAAATAATCAAACAATATATGCAAACTAACTCATCATATTATGAAATTTCTAAATGATTTTATAAAGGTTTTGTTTCTAAAAAAATCATTATTCCTTTTAAATTATTTTACTAATCTTATATTATTATTTTGTGTGCTTCCATTGATACATATATCCATGGTGTTTCAAGTTTTACCACAACAAAAACCCTTCATTTTGGGTGTAGCTCCCATAAATTACATCATGATATTGTTTTGAACTACATAATCCTTCTATCTATTACTCAAGGATTTATCACCTTCATATTTTAATAAATTATTCAGAATGTTATAGTTACCATCATTTTTAGCATCATTACAAATATCACCCAACCTCTATTCATTATTTTTTATGGTCCTATATTTGTATTCCTTTCAGATGCATACATTGTTGTTTTTCACAAGACAAACTCTTTGTAGCATCCAAATTTGTTCCACATTTCATATGAACTCCTTAGACTATAAAACATTTTTACAACATTCATGTAAATAATTTGTGAATTTGGTAGTATATTAGAATTTTACTCCTTGATATTGGATTTCATTGAGTTTATATTTCTGAACTATAGTTCCCACAATCCAAATAATTATCCCAAAACATATAATAATACTATCTAGTTTTCACAAACCTAGGATTATTTATATGGAGTGTTTCCTATTCTGAATTTTCAGACATGAAATATTGGTATCTTGGGCATTTTTTTCTCAACTAATTAGGATTATTTTTGGGAACTAGCACTATTATTCATCTTATATCCACCAATTATAGGATGTTACTCTTCATGAAACTTTTCCTTATCAAACTTTGTGAATTTTTACTTCCAAATCTATTGTTTCCTAGAAAATTGACTTAATACAATAATAAACATTGATATTGATGGTAAATTTTTCAATGATGTTTTTTTGGTTAACTAGGTGTTGAATTCATTCTATTATTGTCAATGATATGATTCTTCTTGGTGGTACGACTCTCAATAAAAATTTTTGTGACAATATCTATTTTATCAATATTTTTGGGATGTTTTAGCATGAATTACTTAATGATTCCACAATTTAACCTATTGTTAGTTATAAATTATGTTTTTGTGAGTTATTCTCCAACTCAATATAACCCAACAATTATTTAAAATAATTCGTTAATTTTTTCTATTTTATCGTCATGGATTTTTCTTGATTCTAGTTAATAGTTATCATGATATTTTATGGTTTTTTCCTTTAACATCCATTTATGTATCATAAACATAAATTGAAATTTTATATTGTTTTTTAATGAATGAATAACTTATTAATGAAAACTTTTCATCACAACATTATCATAACTATGTGTTTGAAATCATTATTCAATCAGTGATATATGTTAAATACAATGTGTCACATATTGTTCCTCTACTTCTATAAGGTACGTGAGAAAATTACAACTTTTTAATTTATAATAGAATGTATCCTCCATTTATTTAAATTCATCTTCATGTTTCTATTTTCACCACAAATTAATTTAAAAAAACCACGTATATATGTTACTACATCAATAGTGAATTTTTTTATACCGTTAAATCTTGTAGTAGTAGTATACAATAATTTTAATAGACCCATCTTCTTGATACAATCCACTTTTTCGAGTAGTTTCTTCAAATATACCAATATATATTGGTTTACCTAATGAACTCATACTACTATAGTTATATTGATATAGTGAATGATAATTCTTGTCCTTTGATTTTTTATACTTCTTTTCCTCAATTTTATTTCCATTACTTAGAGATTTCGCTGATACTTCAATGATATGACCACTATAAGGAAGTTCCATTTTCTCGATTTGAGGCATATAAAAAATATATGGAAATATATTGATAATAAATTATGTTAAAATATATAGGAAGAAAGTTAAATCATTACAATAAGTGGAAAATTTGGTTATATCTAACACTAATAAGTATTCTTAGTGGTAGTTTATAGATACTGGTGGGAGTGTTGTGAATCAGTGTACTAAAATTTTCCAAATTCTACTTACACTTAATTTTATTATTTTATGATCAAACCTATATTCCAGTTAATTGTTGTGAATATATTAATGGTATCTATACACTCACATTGTTATGAAATTAATAAATAGACAACAATCATAACACAAATTTTTTATAAATTTTTTCACTGATGTGAGAGTTACCTCCTTTCCATGTTCCGATCTTTTTGAAACTAAAATATTATTTTCAATATTGAATTGAAATGGTTAAATGTACGTTTTATATCACACACAAGTGTTTTGAAGGTACGGTCCATGACTCATTTGAAAAGTTATCATCTATTTCCTTTCCTCCACTATATAATGCAAGTGAAGAGTTCTTTATACTCCATCCCACAATCCTTTGCCTCAGGATAGATGAAAAAAAAATTATAATGGTTTCACTTATTGATTATCTTTATTTATAATAATCAATGAAAAATATACCTCTTACTTACACCATATGTCACTATATCACCTTCAATGAGATCTATTCCCTAATGAAAAAGAACTTTGACCACTATATCCACATTAATAGAAATAAATACAAGTTTATTCTATTGTTTCAACTAAAACACATTGTTTTTTAAATCAAAACGCCTTATATATAATTATAATGTCTCGAAAAATCAAGTTAGAAACAGCAACAGAGTCAATCTATATTTTCTCGATATCCATCCAAAATATGGGGATACCATAAGAATGCTCCTATTCTTATTCAAAATAAAAATGAAACACATTAAATATTAATGTCAGATTCTCCTATTCAATCCATATTATTATTGTATCCATTTTTAATATTCTTCAAAGTATATTGTTTCCTATTAGTTTCACTATTCTTGGGATCTCTATAATTTTCCTTCATCCTTAATAGTTTACTAAATATCCACCAAAAATATAAGAGTTTAATAAAAAAATCCCTCTTACATGGATTATTTATATATATTATGTGTTGTGTGGGAATTATTCTCATAATATATAATGAATTTAGCTTCCACTAAGCTCATCTATTCAAACTCATTAGATCATGCGTCTTCAAAACATCATATCATTAGTCTTCATCGCATGATATTTTCATTTTTTTCCCCTTGAGGACAAAAAATATTTTATCTCCCCTATCAAATTTTGAGGAACATCATGGATTACTCTAATTTATTTTTATCCTTAAAATAAACACTATAAAACATTCCTTGTTGACAAAAAAATCTTCTGATGTGGAAACCCCTTAGCAGTGTGGATGGTAACTCATTTCACAGATGATGATAAAATAATTTTCTTTATCAAAGCATAAATAATAGTGAATTTCAATATCATTTATGATGTTAAATTTCATTTAATATTACTGCCTGCATCATATGAAGTACCCCTCTTCACAAATTTTCTATTATGTGGTTCACAATGAACTTTTATGGAATTCATACTTTAATAGTAAAATTTTAAAAAGGTATACTAATTTCAGTAATTTTTCCATATATCAATTTTCCACCTTCATCCCTACTAGTCATCTTACTTCAAGTTAATTTAAATATTAACTCAGGGATTCTATAAATCATCATTCCCCAGATATATAATCATCATGAACCATACAGTTAAAAAACTTGTTTATTCTTCATATCAATCTCGTTTAGTATATTATTACTTTGTCAGATCAAAATCCTCATTTTATTTAAATAGTGGATCATGGCATGAATCAAATCTTGTGTGGTATAAGGATAAATATGAATGTATACAACATTATATTAGCTGGGTATATCAAATGATTTAAATGATGAAAATTACCAGGAAACTATGTCCCACATTTATTTCTCATATGGGAGTGCTCTTCCAAATAATAATAAATGCTTTTGGGGGGCTACCATTGAAATCTGTTGGGCCTGACCTTCCCAATATGTCACTGTACCAACCCACATAGTGCTTCTATCCAAGAATTCCCCCTCATCTCCTCTCTAATGCAATCATGTGTTTGATTCCATTTATTTTATCCAATATATCCTTTATTTTAGGATTATTTATTGTTGTTGGCCTTTATGGATAGAATTTCATTCACTTTGTGAAATTATATGTGATAACAACTCATAAAAAGGAATATACAACCATTATAATGGCATATTCACACCTTATTTCATTTCCAATTATGAGATAATTTGATTCCAAATATCAAATTACTTTTCCAAAAAACTCTTAGACCACCAAACTAGTTTCAATATATAATTTCCACATATATATCAAATGGTAGAAACTGTACAGATTGTTTACTTCAATCATATCATGAAATCTCAAAAACACTTCTAATACATCAAAATCAACTAGTACCTTTAGAAGAAAAAAATTCAAAACCCATTTAACACCATAAAAACTCCAAAAATATATCTTTTTAGATTAAATAAATCTTATTATATTCATAAATAAGTTTGAATCGATTTTCTTATTAACTCTCCATGCAATAGAAACCCTAACATCATCTTAAGAATTCCAAATAAATTTTCCACGATCATAATGGATCTTCAAAAATCCAATGAAAAAAGTATAAATCACTTCTAATACATTCATTTTCTTACATATACTAGAATATTCCTGATCCTTTAGATATCCATCCTTATTGATAATAAATAAAACCTTCAACATAATGTCTTTATGGTCAATGGGGATAGAAAATTATAATCAATGGTGGTTCATAAATATTAGTGATGGAAATGAAAATGTATTTGAGAGATGGATGAAGGAGGTGATAACGAGTGAGAATAGTCGGAAAAATATGGATGAGTGATGAAGTGTGATGAATGGTGCGAGAAGTGGAAATGGATTGAGGGTGATGGAAAGTGGGTTGGTAGTGAGTAGAAGGCATGTGATAAGGGATCAAAATATGGAAAGGGGCTGACAGTGATCAGGTGGAAATCAATTGGAACAAGTAAGGTCATGGTTATGAGTGAATATAAGGGATTTAATTAAATTTTATGGATTTTGGATAGATTGGACATGAAGGAAGTTAGGCATGATAAAGTTTAGGGTATTTTTTCATTATGATCTTATGGATGTAATTGGTAGTTGAAAACACACCTATTTCTGACTATAAATTTTGGATGACTTGTTTAGTTTTTTTATCTACTAGTGTCAAAATAAACTAACATAGTTATTACAATAGATTATTTGGATTGATCCATTATTTTTTATTTTTTTATTTTTATGTATGTTAAATATTACTATATCTGTAATTGTTTTTGTAATTGTAGTTAATTTTGAATAATTATGTATTATTGAATAGACCAATAATATTAATATAATTATCTAAATAACGCTCTGGTTAGCCACATTATTTAACTTAAAATAATTTAATTTTTTATTTCCATTTTTTATAATCATATAACATGATTTTATAAATTTTTATATATTACTCACTTAAAATTAAATATTTTTTTAATTTCTAGATGATTCATTACAAGATTTATTGGAGTATGAAATGATGAATCTTAAAGAAATCACCCCTAATAGTGATCTTACAAATAAATGGGAGAGATTCAATACTAGAGTATATGGTAAATTTGGCATCTCACTTTCCATTAATGGTAAGTATTCAGAATGGTGTATTCCATCTTCATGAAGTTTAAAGGATCTCTATATGATAGTTTAAATAGTGGAACCATGATTTTATTTACAAGGAAATACCCCAATTAGATGGTCAATAACCCATATGAAATTCAATCACCTGGTATGAATCCATAAATACAACTTCAAAATCGAGGTTGTAGACCTTGCAAAAGAGAATGATAGATCAAGTCTCTTATTTTAGTTGTGAGAAAATTTTGTGGAAAATAATATGTAAAAAATCCTATCACTTCTAATCCACTCATATCACTCATGATGGCTCATCCTGTCATGTTTTCAAAATTTCAAGATCCATTATTGTTGTGTTTTAGACCAATGATATGGGTCCTCTAAGAAACCAATTGATACTGTTGTGATCTTCTATCACCCATCTTGTGTTGAAGACAATTTGGTATGACCTTTCTAATCAGTGGTGTTTTGTCCATCTACTTTATCAAGATGTAAATTGTTTTAAGGGGTTTTATTTTATTTTATGATAATTAGATTTTATTTTATAAATGAGATCTATCCCTTGACTGATTTGAAATATAATTATTTTTTTCAGCCCAAGGTAGGTAATTGGAAATGTATAGAATTACTAAGGGGGATGTTGTCAGTTTATGAAAGTGACCAAATGTTGTAAAATAATTATGGAGACATGATGTCTTGTGTTTTCTATCATAGAGTTTTTTTAGTGTTTATAATCACTTTAATGTTCTTTTAACTTGATTATAGTTTTTTATAGTATTTTTTATGAGTTTTTGTGCAATGAATGAAACTGAAATTATAAAGAATTGGAAGTGGGCTCAATTGAAATTTTACAAGTCCCATGTAGTTGAAGATAACTGACCAACTAGTTTTAATGCACTATCCATCCAATATAATAACAGGAAATCTACTTAGACATTAATAGTTCACTGACTCTCTTGTGAAGGCTCACTAACCCACCTGTTGGAGTTCCAAAGGTTCAGGTGCTACTATCGTAAACACTGGCTAGCTAGTGGCATCCAGAGGCTATCCAGTGGTGTTGTTATATAAAATTTCATGCTACATTTATTATGGTTATACATTTCTCGACTCAAATCATAATTACATGGCTTGACCCCTTTACCTTAATTCCCTACAGAGGCAATATATAGATTTTTTTGGTGGAATGAATCATCAACGTATAGATTTTTGATACAAATAAAATTTTCTTTAATCTTTAAGGATAAAAGATTATTCCTCCATATTCAATGATGTTTACTATTCCAATCATTCCCTTCATTTCCCAAAAATATTATTAGAAAACCATCCAGGAAAATTAAGACCATCAAAGGGAAGCATTCCAAGTCATGATCTAAATATAATTCTTCAAATTACCTTTGAGATTATTTTTTATATTTCATCATTATTTCCTCTTTATTTCTCTTATTTATTATTTATAAATTCTTTTATGTCTCCTTAGCTCTATCTATTTTATCTCAATTGAACCATCTCTCTCTCTTTCACCTTTTTACATCTACTTATTCTAGTAAGAGTAGAGAAGAAATTTTAACATGTTTTACAAAAGGCAAACTGCATTTATCCTTCCTCTTTATTTTCATCATCGGTTTCTTTATTTCCCCATTAAAATTAAATGCTTTTATTGGTTTCTTTGTTTCATATTTAAAATAAAGGGATACCTTTTCAAGTTCATGGTTCCCATTAAAACCAAGGTTCTTTTTATTTTTTGTTCTATTATTCCCATTAAAACCATCGAGTTATATTTTTTTGATGGATATTGAAATCACAATAGAAGAATTCACAAAACAAAAAATGTAAAAAATTAACCCAAATTGTTTTCCACCAAATCAAATTTTTATAATAACTGAAGGATTTTTCGCAACTCACCCAAATGAATTTTGCAGACACACCTAATGGATTTTGACACCAAAAGGATTTTGACACACCCATATAAAACCACCATTTTACTGTACAATTGATCATAGGAATCAGGACACAATTCTTGATCTCCACCACCAAGAAGACTTTGGATATAGGGATCTTCATCATGGATCTCATTAGTCTCCATTACTGAAACCATCATTGGACAATTCTAAGACACCGCTTATGATAATTGGGATATCAGAAAAGTAGAACAACCTTATGGTTATATTAAAATGAATACATCTTGGCCAACTCTATGCATATCTAGAGGTTCACTGGTGAATCTATTTTATAAGAGACTTCATCCCCCCTTAATGTTAAGATAAGTATCTCTTTTTCATGTCTCTTCCCACATATCTTTTTTTAAATTTCGATATCTTTTTCGCTCTCTCATATTCAAAATTTTTAAATTAGGATATACCAAAAATATCCACATTGATTTACAATTTTAATACTCCATATACATCTTCAATAGGATTTTCAGCTCCACCTTTATCAACTCCTCCATGATCAGATCCATCACAATAACACCGCCTTATTCAGTTCACCAAATTATGATAATCATCCATGTTGACACATAGATTATTTATCACACCCAATATAAGTTCCATATTTATTGATATTTATCGAGCTTAATGATGTGTATTCATCACTACATATAGATTGTCATGACTTGTCACTCAGGCCCCATGCCGTGACATACCCCAAGCCCACCTCCTGAATTCTTGGGGATAGAGACTAGCACTGAAGTCTTCAACAAACAATTGGGAAGAATTTTCCTGAATACCTATACTCACACACACACAACCCCATCCCAGTGCTAGAAAATTAAACAAGCATTCTGTTAAATAACCACTATGTACATGTACAACTTACTTTAAAATTGGCCAGAATGCGAACCCAACAAATGAGTAACTGGAAAACCAGAAATTAAAAAAGAAAATATGGATACCCATCTGCTGAGAACCCCACCTGATGGGAAGAAGAGTGTATCTTATAAAAGGGGTAAGAGTATGCCCTGCCTGCCTAATCTCAGTAGGCCCTACCTGGTCCTTGTCCACCATGTCCTCCATTGAAGCGTCAATCATCTTCACTAGACACAACACGTGTGGGCGAAGCCCATGTAGGGTGAGTAACAAAATACTCAATAGGGGACTCTGAAGCCCAAAGGAAAGACCACAAAGCAATGCACAACCAAACCAAAAATCATGATCACTAGGTTTGATCATGAATAAAGACATCTCACACAAAGGTATATTCTAGAGTAGGATAATTAAACCCTTAGTCACATCATTGAACACTATGGGATGCTGGTGGAATACCCGTCAATGAGTACAATGGGCCTGCTCGGTCACAAAGAAGCTGCTTCCAACTAACCTTAGGACTACTCGGGCACTCATCCATGATGATTACCTTGGGTTTGATTGGTCAAAAAGAAGCCACTCACCATAGTGGGATAGCCAGGTCACACAAAAGCCGCTTCCCACTAACATATGGTAATACTGAGGTACTCATCTTGTCGAGTACCATAGGTATATTGGTTCACACAGATGACACTCCCAACCGTGGGACTATCAGGTCACACAGAAGCTTCTTCACATTGTTTCGTAATATATGATCCATAGAGGGCTGTTTGTCAGTAGTCATTAGGTCTCAACCAACAGCTCGGTTTCAATCCGCAACATGCTTGATCTTGGGAGAACCGCTCCCCAATCCATTCTTCAAATTTAAATATCCATAAAATTCTCCATATATTGTAGAAAAATATCCACCTCGTGGTGAAAATTCCATTAAAACAAATGGATCATCAATCAGATGCTCAGTTTGAATGTTATTGATGTTTTTTCCAAAAGGGGCTGGTTGGGTTCGGCCTTGGTCTGACCCAAACCCGGACCCGGCCTAGCCTAGGTTCAGTCCGATGAGTCATGGGACTGGCTCAATGGGGTGGGTCCGGCCATCTGGAGTGGGACTAGCCCACTGGGTTGGGTCCGGCCCGCTGGGGTGGGTCAGGCCTACTAGGGTGGGCTCAGCCCATGTGGGTTGGTCTGGCCCGCAGGAGTTGGTCTGACCCACTGGTCTTCTTGGTTTGCCAGAGGAGGATAGGTTTGTTCTAGCTGAGACGTGTCTAGAAGCCGCATCCGGCTTCCCGATCACTCCATGGTCGAAGCGGGGCAGTTTCCTCTACTACAGTCAAGAGACTGTGACTTTGTGATGCAGACAGCTTGGATCCCACATGCGATCAAGAGACCATGTTCCCCCAGATAACATGTCGTGCTATTACAGACCACTCCTACAACATAGTCGAGAGCCACGTCTCTCTCACTAGCCTCCAGCCCAACTGGTGGTGCTTCTCGCCTTGTCATCGTGGAATGCCACCTATAGCCCATGACTGCTGTTGTGGGCCACCTCCGACGGGCCCTTCTGCTGACTGTTGGTTTTTCACCTGTGCTCTGTTCTTTGTGCTAAATGTTCCAATAGGATCCGTGGGGCATTTCCAACCAAATAAATGCCTACAAATTTTCTTATCATAATTTCATAAATTCTTCCACCAGAATGCACATGGTAAAGGGATATCATGCCTTTTTTATGTCATCCCATGCCCTCCATGTTAGAAGTTTAAATTAGGGGGAGGTTCAGGGATTGTGTTCTAACAAAAATAAATCAATCCCAAATAGAAAACCTATGGAACGTCACCCTCCCACAAGAATGGATGATCTACAGATCAACATTTTCATTGGTTAATCTGTGTTTTTAAAATTAAAAAATTTTAATAGGGAGAGTCTAATGAAATAAAAACCCTACCTCCTTTTCCATTATTTTCTATAGAGTTCTATCATCAAGGGTTCGGTTGGCCCAAATTTTTCTTTGCTTCATGGCTTCGTTATTCAAGGTATATTGTAGTAGAGGATGTTCTGATGATGTTCGTCATTATTCGTTGGAGAGGAAACTCGTTGGTGGCTCATTAGAGAATTTACAGAGTTTAATTCCCAACTCTCCAATGTGTTAGCTAATTAAAAGAAAACACGTCGCATTGTTTCTATTACACTACGAGGATTCATCATTACACTGATTCATTTATGAAATAGTGTAGAAGTTCCAATGCATTTATAGCATCATTAAGCTTAACCTTAATGATCCATTAAGGTAATTCATTTAATGTGCCTCATCATCACCTCGTTGCTGCACAATTGTGCTTCTGTCCGCTACTCAGTGATTGAGAAATGAAATAAAATAACTTTTTAAAGTTATTTTACTATTTTCCCAGAAATATGAAATATAACTTCTCTGTTCATCCCTTTTCTGTCAAAATTATGTCCTTTCTTGGTGAATACTGGTGTTCTGAGTACAACAGTGCCCTATAATTTTTGATTTGATCAATGGTTCAAAAGTTATGAAAACCCTCTCACATGTTTATTTTAGTAAACTTAGAAAAAGGTTAAAATTCTCTTTTGGGCTCACCGGTTCTCGGATTCAGGTGCCTTAAAAGCATGTAGTCTCGAAATAATTTCATATAATAATAAAAAATACATGGAAATTTTTTCACATTAAATTCTCCCCACCTTATTGATTTACATCCCCAAAATCCTAAACAAAGGATAATAAAATAAATGTGGGTATTGAGCATGAATATGAGCCTCCCTCTCCCAATTGACCTCCTACAGATTCTCATGCTACCACCATACGTGCTATAGAGGAATTGAATATCCATGAAGGTCCCACTCCTTTCCATCATCTATCTTCACTAAGAACTATGAAGACGTATCCCCATCTTCAATGTCCAGATCTCCATAGTCAATGATGTGCAATGGATCATACACTTACCTCCTCAGCAACGTAATGAAGACAATAACTTGCTTCTGGTGCATTTATGGGGGAATATATAGGTAGTACGCTACCTCACCAAGTCTTCTAAGAATCTAGAAATATTCGATGAACCTCATAGATAGCTTTCCACCCTAGCCAAATCTCCACAATCCCCATCAGGGTAACACCCGACGGAAAACCTGGTCTCCCTCTTCATACTCCAAGGGTATCCATCTCCTATCAGTATAAAGTTTCTACATGATTTTTGTAGTCTTCTTCCACTCTTCGATGATTTTTACCTTCTCAGAGGTGGCCCATACCATCTTTGGACTCATGACTGCAGACTCCCATAGGTCTGTCTAGCTTAGAGATGATTTGCATGGACACCCATTCAAGTCCTCAAACAGTTCCATGCCAACGGTGGAGTTATAGCTGTTATTGTAAAAAAATCCAACATTGATAGTTCATCCTCCCAACTATGACCAAAATCAAGGACATGAGTATAAATCATATACTCTACGATATGTATGGACTTCTCTGTATGACCATCCGTTTGGGGGTGAAAAGTTGTGCTAATGTGAAACTAAGTATTGAACGCCTCATGTAATCCCTTCCACAACTGGGAGGTAATGCTTGCATCACATAATGAGATGATCATAGGAGGCAGCTTGTGAAGATTAAATATCTCTTGTACATAAATTTGTCCCAATACCTCTACCAATACTTGCACCCTGATGGGTTCAAAGTGAGCTAATTAGGTGAGTCAGTCAATGATATCTCAAATAGAATTGTGGCCCATAGATGTTCATGTCAACCCCATCACGAAGTCCATGGAGATACCATCCCACCTCAACTTCTGTACCTCAATTTGTTGGGCCAAACCTGCTGATACATGATGCTTAGCATTCACTGGGTGAAAAGTGAGGCCTCACGAAACAAACTCTTCCACCAGTTTCTTCAACCATGTCCACTAATACTGATGTTTGGGGTTCTGGTACATCTTTGCCACACAAAGATGTTCTGCCAAGGGGGATGTATGGAAGTCCCTTAAAACCTCCACACCTAACATCACTGGTACTACAATGAATCCTCAAAAAAGTATGATTATCTCCCAACCTATCAAATATACATTTGGTGAATATATTGAGGATATCAGAGCACGTTGGGCCTCACATTCAACATACACATTCTTTGCCTCCCTTACATGCTGTAAGAGTGGGGGAGTGACAGTCATCAAAGAAAGGTAATCTAATCTGTCATCATACACAAAGGATATCTGCCCCGTGGAAAGATGTTATGTTACCTCAGTTAGTAGATGAAAACAATTCCTCCTACTGAGCGTATCTTCTACCACGTCACAGTTTCCAAGAGTTTAGACTATCCCAAAGTCATTGTTTTGATGGGACTCTAGACATCACTGTTGCCTCAAGTCTAGGTCCTTCTGTGAGAAGAAATACATGAGACTCTTGTGGTTATTTTATATGGAAAACTGTTTACCCATAAAGTAGTGTCACCACATATTTAAGGAAAACACCACTACTTCTAACTCCTGGTCAAGGGTTGCGTAGTTCTTCTCAAGATGCATCAACTGTCATGAGCCGTAAGCATTCACTACTCACTCCTGCATCAGGAAATAACCCATTCCTATCCCTGATGTGTTTTAGAAGACTACATACCCAACATCCTCTTCTGGTAGTCTCAATATAGGGGCACTTATTTGTCTCAACCTCATCTCCTGGAAACTCTGCTGGCACTTCTCTATCCACAAAAAGGGTTATCCATTCTGTGTCAATGTCGATAGGGGTGATACTACTCTGGAAAAATTAGGCATTAACCTCTAGTAGTATCTAGAAGACCCCAAGAAACTATGTTCCTCAGTTACTCTCATTTGTGGTTCTCAAGAAAGCACTACCTCTATCTTCTGCAGATCCAATCCCACTCCAGCCTTTGAGATAACATGTCTCAGAAAGTGGGCATCCAATATCTATAACATGCACTTTGAGAGCTTACCATAAAGCCAGTTCTCTTGGAGTGTATCTGGGACTATCCTTAGGTGCGTAGTGTTCTCCTCCTCTGATGCTGAGTACACCAAGATTTCATCAATGAAGACCACCACAAAATGATCGAGGTACGACTATAAGATCCGGTTCACGAGTCCCATGAACACTGTTGGGGGATTGGGTATGCCAAAGGGAATAACCAAGAACTCTTAGTGGTCATACCAGCATCTGAAATCTATATTATTTATGTCTTCATCCCATTCATGAAGATGATAGTAGCCTGATCTGAGGTCCATAATCGAGAAAAACCTCAATTACTTCAACTAATCAAAGATGTCATTAATCCTCGATAGTGTTTAATAGTTTTTCTCCATCACTTAGTTCAAGAATCAGAAGTCCACGCATAGCCTAATGCTCCCATCTTTCGTCTTGGAAAACATCACTGGGGATGACCATGGTGAAACAATGTGCCTTATGAACCCCTATTCATGTGATTCCAACAACGTTACCCTCAATTCTGAAAGCTTTATAGGAGACATTGAATATGACAGTTTGGACATCATTTTGTCCCTGAGGTACAGATTTATGTAGATTTCTACCTTCTTGTGAGGAGGAATTCCTGAAACATCCTCCGGAAAGACATCAGTATACTCATTCACCACTACAAGAAATCTTGGACTCCTCTCGTCCAATGCACCGAGGGTGAGGCTAGCCAACTGGTGATTGACATGCTGCACCATCCTCCAAGATTTACCATCATGTGCTCAAAGGTTACCTTCTCATTAGTGAAGGAAAACCTTGTCCCATCCTTGTGGACACACCATACTTTGTGGATAAAATAATTGATCTGAGCATGGACAATGGAAAAAAGTCCATACCCAAGATGACGGTATAAGGCCTCGATGATGCTACTAGGAGATCCCAACCAAATCTATCACATCCTAGAGTATTCACACACTACCCATACCAGTGTTTAATCCTAAAATCCCCTCTTGTAGGAGTCTCTAATCATAAGGATCATGAAAACAGCTCAATCAGAATCTTCGAGCCTCAAACGAGGTACATGGAAGGGAAAAAGTGACTTACATCTATGTCTATAATAACTTTAGATAAGGTGTAGAAGGCATATATCATACCTCTAATCATATTTGGAGTTCCATGGACATAGGCCTCCATCACCTGAAGTTGGACTCAGCCATATCTGCAGGCTCCCTAAGACCATGGTGGACCACCTGTGGGTTCTTGTGGTAGCACGTCGAACCGTTGGCCAACGCCAACTGCTCGACCTACTCCCCTTCTATGTATTCCACCCTAAAACCTCTTTTCTCAAACCTATTAATCTACCTTGGTGATATATTGATTGTATTCTAATCGTCTGTGTGACTGGTCGGGTAGTCAAGCGCTATTTGTTCATTCCTGCTGCATTGGAAGCACAATTTGGTTCCTTGCTGACTACCTCAACTCTAGGAGCCTTGAACAAATGACCCTGAGTCATGGGGTCTTCCCATGAAAGACCTTTCCTGCTTGGGCCATTTTTCTGATACCTACTGCTCACCACTATATAATATTCCTTCTGATGTTTTCTAGTGGATTCAGCTATCGGTGCCTGCTCCGGTAGGAAGCTCTCTACAAGACATGATCGCTCTAGGACTCCATCCTCAGTGTGGATGCTAAGAGACACCAAGGATTCCCTAATCTCATGTTGGACTCCCTCATCAAAGGTATATGCATAGAAGAAATGGTAATATACCATGTCTATAGAGTATAAAAAGATGAATTGAAACCTCGAAGTGTACTCATCCACTGACAAGATGCCCTACTACATATGATTCATCTATTAGATGCACATAGAGAACAAGGTATTAGGGAAACGCTCCTCCCGAAAAAATCCACTCTAAGTCAATCCAGGTGAGGGTCACCTCATCATCAGTCGGAATTCTTAGACTCCACCATCTCCCTACTGATCCTTGAAGAAGGATCACAGCTAATATTCCATATGGCCAACCAATGTCCTCACTAAAAAAAGAAATGTGTCCATGCCTCCAGCCAGTCCTCAATGACCTGAGGATCTGTCTCTCCCCTGAACCTGGTAGATCTCTATCACTGGAACTCATGCAAGGCACTGAGTCTGCACGCTTCCTCTATCGGTAACGCTGTTAGTAACTTCTGATCAATGATTGGTGGTAACATCAGTGCACCACCCAATGGGGCCACCTCTAGCACTTATCCATGAACCGACGCCTCATCGCTTGGCAGGTTATCCACAAAGTCACACATCGAAATCTGAGCTAGCCTTCTCTCTTGAGGAATCCTGATATAGATCAAGATATACAACAGTCATAAGATTATACATGGTGAGATAACTCTTATTCAATAAAATCATAAAAATACTCTTATTCAACTAAATAATTTTTTTAGAGTTGAAAAGAAAATTTCAAGGTCCTAGTGTATGGATATGTCAGCCACCACATGAACACTGGACTCCCCAAATATAATAGTATAAATCAAAACATTCAACCATGTATCCCTAAAAAATAATTGAAAATTAATATCTGAGGTAGAACTGACCACCTCTGATAATACTCTGTCACGACCTGTCCCCTGTGTCTCATGCCATGACATACCCCAATCCCACCTCCCGACGTTCAGGGGTTGGCGACTAGCACCAAAGGCGTCGACCTGTAAGTGGGAGGTATTTTTCTGAATAGATTTACGCATGCACAAACAACCACATCCAAATCTGGAGAAGTAAACAAGAATTAACCTAAATAACCACTAAGTACAAGTAAAAGTGAAGTCAGAATAGGACAATATACAAACCCACTAAAAGACTAACTATAAAACATGAAAGCACAAAATAAACTCTAGACATCCATCTTTTGAAAACCCCACAATATGGGAAAATTAGTGTAGCTACTCGAAGCTGTAAGAGTATTCCCTTCTTTCTTGATATCACTAGGACCCACCTGGTCCTAGGCCACCATTTCCTCGGTTAAAGCATCCATCATCTGCACCAAAAACAACATGTGTGGGTGGAGTCCATGCAGGGGTGAGTAACAAAATTCTCATTAGGGGAACTCGAAACACAAAGGAAAGACAATAATTTAATCGATAACCAAGACAATAATCCTTATCACCAAGCATGATCAAGAATCCCAACATCTCAAACAATTTATATTCTATAGTTGGATAGTAGAACCCTTATTCACTTCTTCGAACACCATGGGCTACTAGAGAAATACTCCTCCATGAGTATAGTGGGCCTACTGAGATACATAAAAGATGCTTCCCACTAATATTAGGACTGCTATAGTACTTATCCATGATGAGTACCATGGGTATGCAGGTTCAAATTGAATACTCTTCCACTGTGGGTATTCTAGGAAAGACAGAATCCACTTCCCCCTAATTTATGGACATACTAATGTACTCCTCCTGTCGATTACCATTGGTCTGCAAGTCACACAGAAGCCTCTCCCCACCCTGGGCCTTTCGGGTCACACAGAATCTTCTTCCCACTGGGCCATAGTATCTGGTCCACACAAAGTCGCTCGTCAGCAATCATTAGGTCTTTGCCAACTGTAGGGTTTCTATTGCTAGCACGCTTGATCTCATGAGAATCGCACCCCAATCCATTCATCAAATTTCCACATCCATGAAATCCTCCATTGATTATACCAAAATATACACCTCATCTCAAAGAATACAACACCAAAAAGGACTCATCAATCGAACACCCCGTTTGTAAGCTAATGATGATTTTCCCAAAAGGTTCTTGTAGGATTCGAGTTCGGTCGGACCGACCCAAGCCAACCCGGCCTGAGGTCCACCAACCCAACCCGAGTTCACTGAACCAACCCAGACCCGAACCATCCTAGGTCAGGTCTGCTGGGCCGTGGGGCCAGCCCAATGGTTTGCCTAGTCTGCTAGAGGTGGACCAGTTTGGTCTAGCCGAGACGCGGCTGTAAGCCGCATCATGCTTCCCGCTCACCCTACGGTCGACGCAGGGCAGTTTCCTCAACTACGGTCAAGAAATAACAACTCTACAATGTAGCTGACAAATCCTTCCATCCGGACTCCCACATGTAGTTGGGAGACCATGTGGCCCTGAAGAACGTGGCTTTCGGTTGCAGGTCACTCCACCGATGCAGCCACGAGACATTTCTCTCATAACAGGTGTCAGACCAGCCGACATCGCTTTCCCGCACCATCATGGTGCGCTGCCTCCAACCCACCATTGCTGACACTGGTGCACCGACGAGTTATTCCACAGACCACAGGGTTTGTACCATTGGTCTGTTCTTCAGACAAAATGGACCTCCAAGCTCTATAGGGCGTTTAATTCTCTATAAAGCTTCGACCTTTCCAAGTCTTCATTTTAATAATTCTTCCATCAAGAATGGAAAAGGTGAAGGGTGTTGGGCCTTGTTCGTGTCGGCCGATGCACTCCATATTAAAAGTTAAAATCGGGGTGAGGTTTGGGGATGGTGTTCTAAAGACAATAAATCAATCCTGAAAAGAAAACCCAAGGAAGGTCAACATCCCACAAGAATGGATGATCCATGGATATACTTGTTTGTGGTATAATCCTCGTTTGAAATATAAAAAAATTAGAATGAGGAATCATTAACAAAATTAAACCCCCTACCTCATTTGATGTTCGTTACCTTAGCATTCCACCCTCCAGGGTTCAATAAGTCGACGTCATTCGTCACTTCCTAGATTTTTTCTTTGAGGTACATAAAATTCAATAATGATATGCTGGCATTATTCATTCTTTTTTGGATAGGAAACTCTCTAGTGGATCACCAAAGAATTTCCACAGTTTAATTCCCAACTCTTCAACATGTTATCTAATTAAAATGAAACATGTCGCGGAGTTTCTATTACGCTAAGACATTTCATCATTAGTGTGTTTCATTTATGAAATAGTGTCGCTTTTAGGGTTCATTTAAAGCATTGTTATGCTATACCTTAATGATCCATTAAGGGGATTCCATTAACGTGCCTCGTCTTCACCTCATCACTGCACCACAGAGCCCCCATCCACCACTCAATAGTTGTTAAAAGAAATAAAATAACATTTTATTTTCATTTTATTAATTTTTGAAAAGTCACAAAAATGGATTTTTCATCTGAGCATTATCAGTCGAAGATAAGTCCTTTCTAGGTGAATCTAGACATTATGCGTTCAACAATTAACTTTGAATTTTGATCTGAGAACCAATTAAAAAGTTATAAAAACCCGCTCACACTTTTACTAAAGTGAACTAAAAAAAGTTCAAAACTTCATTCCGGGCTCACCAGGCATTGGAATCATGTGCCATCAAATCGTACGATCTTGAAATAATCCCATGTAATTTAACAAATTAAATGGAAATTGTAGGAAATTACATCAATATAATCTAATCTGAAGAATGAACCTCCTTTGATACATTTTATTGGGGAAGAAGCTGATATCATAGTAGAAGTAGTCACAAAACATCAAAAGTAACAAATTCACCCAAAGGTTTTTTATAATTACGTGACTAAATTCATTGTACATTTCGGGGTGGAGCCTTACCCCATAGTAGAATCAATTGTAAAATACCAAAATTAAGAGTTACCAAGACTCTTTTTCAACCCAAAAGAATTTTTATAATACAGAAAGTCTTTTTCAAAACTCAAATGATTGAATTTTGCATACTTGCCTGAAGGATTTTGATACCAGAAAGATTTTGACATGCCCACATAAACCCACTTTTTTTTGTACCACTGATCATGGAAATCAGTTCCCGCTAGTTAATATCCACAACTAATATAATTTTTATGCACTTATCTCTGTCATAGATCATGTTCTTCACCATCAATGATGACTTTTTTCCCATTTTCAACTCAATTTCACTAACAATAAGGCTTCCTCCAAAGTCACGCCCCATCTAGTTCTCTCCAAATTACTAAATAATTAAAAAATCACTACATCTCTTGAGTTACATCGTTGAGTCCATTTAATTATATACTTCATCCCCCTTCTCAAAGATAAGAAGGATACATTCTTTTTCACATTACATCTTATGTATCCAATTTTTCAAAACACCTTTTCCCTATTTTCTCTCTCATATTAAATTTTTTTAAAATTAAAATATCAAATCATGTATAACATTTTTAATCTTTCATTAGGGAAGGATACATAGGGGAATATCATGTGCTATTTCCTAACTCCATTAATAATGTTCTGATTTCCTTTTTTACATTAGGAATTTTTTTCTATGATTATGGCTATTTTTATTATTTTGAATTCCTCTAAATATTACATTGAAAATATTAGATTCTCAAATTATATCTCCATATAATTTTTATTATTGATTTAATTTTTTTCCATAGTTTTTGGAAGTAAATCCACCACCTCTTTCCATTATACTTTAAAAAAATTGATATTAAATGAGATCCTCATTTTTATTTCAAAATTCCAATGTTTCAATGTTTCAATTTTCTATTTTAAAAAACATTATTGATTCCAATGTAAGATTTTAAAATGTAATTTTCCTATTATTTCCAATCTCCTTTATTTTATTGTAAACATTATTTATATTGAAAAACATTTATATCAATTTTTCATTGAATCATTGGATAACATGCTTGTAAACTGGTTATGCATGGCTATACCCCTTCAACTAAACTTAATAATAAATTGACTCTTCTAGATATTGAATATTTGGAATTATATAATAATTATCTAAATGCAATTCATTTTCATTTATAAAAAAATTAGATCATTCATATACCTACTTACAAAATGGATCATGAAAATTGGAAACAGTCGTAAATCACACATGAAGGCATGGATAATGTAAAAGGCACAAGATTAGATATGCATTATCATGATTTTGAATGTTTCTATTTTCATAATAATGAATCTATCACAATAATGTGTGTGATGATTAATAAGAGTTTTAATAGTAGAAGGTCCCTTGGTGAGGATTTATCTATAGAGATTCTCATAAAGAAAATTCATTGGGTTTTACCTAGCTCTTAGGATAAAAATGTCAAAACTATCAATGAATCCAAAGATATAAAAAATATATCATTTTTATAGATAATTCGATCACCAATGATGTTATAGACTACCATGAAACACAAATTAGTTAAATAGAATAAACTCAAGGAATCCTTAAAGAACATATATTTCAATGCAGTTGAAGATGATTTTTCATCCAGAAGTGATGGATAAAATGATAAACATTCCAAAAAAGTGTTTAAAATCATTATGAAGAAAAAATTCTCTTCAAATATAAAAAAGAAAAATCAAATTCAATTTCATGTTGTGATGTGCTTTGAATGAATCAAAAATGTTCATATAAGACAAAAATGACCAATATTAAAAAATAGGTTGAAAGAAAATAAGAAAAATAATAATTTCCTTAGATTAATAAATTTAATTTCTAATGATGACTCCATTTTATTATCATCGTCAAGTGGCTTGAGTATGAAATGTATCATGATGGAGAATGAGGTATGTAACAATTTAAATTATGAACCTTCTACCACATCCTCCTCCTCCTCTTCTTTATGTCCCCTTAGGTCTAAGATCTAATGTGTAAACACAATAAACATGAAAATTGTTTCCACAATCATTTGTTATTATATAAAAATATTAAAAATAAGTAAAAAAAGATTTAAATGAGAAAAAAATTCAATTGAAAATTCAATTATTTTAAATTAAAAATATAATTTAGTTTTAATATATTAAAATATTGGATGTTTATGTTTTAATATTTAAAATAAATGATAATATTTTTATATGAAAATTTAACCTAGTTGAAAAAACTCTTAACATTATCCTTGGTTCTCAATGTGTTAAAATAAATAATCAAGGTTTTTTTTTTAAAATGAATGTTCTTCAAGAAACACTACTTTTACAACAGGTGTTTCTCACAATAGAATTTGAAAATATTATTGAAATTCGTTCATTTACATTATAAATGTGATTATAAAAATAAAATATATAGAAGAAATAATTTTTACCATACTTATACCAATACCATTAAAAAATATATATAATTATGGGATCCCAAATCTTTTTTATCCAATATTAGTGGACCACAAATTTTTTCTCATTTTCAATTATTATGAAGTCACATTGCCTGACCCAGAACCTAGGTACCAAAAGGTACCTGTGTTTTATATATTATAGGGATTCACCACTGAACCTTATTAAAATATATTATTTTTTATATTCAATGAAGACTAAATTACCTGATTTTTGAGATGCTGTACAATGAAGAAAGTATATTGTTTTCACACGATCAATTTATTTGATATAGGGGGAGTTTTTTTACTTTTGTATTCTCATTTACTCTATTTTCTAAGCATGTTTGTAATGATTTATATTTTTCTAAAAACAATTTACCTTGAAAATATTTTAATTTATTGAATGTTTAACATGTTAATATAATTTAATTATTTTTTTGTTATGTATAAATATTTTATAATTGATTGATTATATTTTACTTTGTTTAAAAAATCATTGTTTTAAAATATTTTTATATTTTAAGGAGTTTGTGTTCTTGTATAAAGTTTGTATTTTTATTATTATTGAGACTAATTGTGATATATTTTCATGTATTACTAGTTTTAGCTATTTTTATGTCATTATATAATGAAGTATGATATATTGAAAGTCCCCTAACATTAATATGTCATAATTTTATTATGGTAGATTTAGATAATGCTATACGTATTCCTCAAATGTTTTTTCGAAATCAGATTTGTTATATTAATTATTATAATATTAATCTAATCCTCTTAATTTGAAAGTTTATTTTTGATGAAAATAAAGGGGTAGAATATTTTGATATAGATAAAAAATATGACAGAATTAATGTGATGTTTTACCATGAAGATAAATTTATTTTTAATGTATCACAAAGGGGGGGGGCATGGTTTCTTGAATTTTTTTAGTAACTCCTTTGTTTCTATGTTATTTACCTTTCTTTATTTGGATTTTTATATCATGTGTTTGTGAAAAACAAAAGGTGGAGTTTTCTTACTCATGTAGTTTATTTTTTTAGAGATAGCATACACACTAATATGTTTTGAGTCATTTCATGTTATTTGGTTGAGTTGTTGTGGTAATAGGGAAACTAGACTTATAAAGCATTATAAGTGAGCTCAAATGACTATTTCCAAGTCCCATATTATAGATGATCGCAATTTAGAAGGCAGTAATAGAATAAATAACTGGTACAATAACCAAAAATCAACCAAGCCAAGATAACTCCACTAGCTAGCTTATGGAGGCTCATTGGCGAGTGGGTGTGAGTTCTATAGGGTTAGTTGCTACTGTTGTGTGTGCTTGATTTCTAATGGAATTTGGTGGACTGTTAGTGTCACTATTTTATAACATTATTTGATTCATTTATAATGGTAGAAAAAGGATTTTCTTGGATCATAATGACTCATATCAACATACTTGAAACTAAAACCCAAGGGTGGATATATTAGTGGTCTTGGGTGGAATGGACCATCATCTAAATGAATTTTGGTACCCAAAAAAATTCTTCCATTCTTAAATGATCGAGGAAAATTCTTCTATCTTCAATGAAAATTAACATTACACTCACTCTTATCCTTTCCCAAAGAATATCAAGAGAACAACTTCACTAGTAATTGAGATCATTAAAGGGAACCATTAAAAGGAATGTTTTGAATCGACTTGTTCAAATTTTATTTAATCTTCTTTATTCTATTTCATCTTTGTTCCATATTTATTCTTATTCTTAATTATTTTTAATTTATTATATTACCATTTGTCTCTCTATTATTCTTTCAATTGTAACTCATCTCCCTCTCTAATGTACATTTATATTCTTTTATTTAGTGATTGTAGATAATACATTATAATGGGGTTTCTAAAATGAGAACAATCCATTTTCTTTCTCCATCTTCACAACATTAGTTTCATGAAATTTCCATTAAAAATGGTTCCCTTGGCCTCCTATTTCATCTTTATAAAGTATGGAAGTCTTTGTTTAGTTCTTGTTTCCCATTAAAACAAAGGGTTATTCTATTTTTGGTTATTTGGAATCCCTTTTAATGAGGGGGTAATATTACCCTCTCAAGAATTTTTTAGGCGAGGAGAAATATAATAACCTCATATGCTATTTCTGCACTCTATTATTAATGTTCTCCATTTCTTTTTTACATTTTGCATTCAAATTTCCACTATTATTATTCTTAGTTATATTATTTTAAATTCTACTATTCATTACGTTGGTAATATCTCATTATTTCATTACTTCCCCTTAACTTTAATAGAATCAATTAATTTTATCACATTAATTATTAAAAGTAAATTAAACTCATATTATCTTTATACATTGATAGAAAACATCAATGAATAAGTGATGATGGTTACCATACACATAAGTACCACATTTTCTTTTTTGAGGTTGCATAATAATTAAATATATGGAATTTAAGTTAGAGGAATCTATTATTACGGATGTTTTCAAGAAGTAGAGTTATACCAGAATTCATCATAGAAGAGAATATATATATATTATATAATTTATAATTTAAGTGGAATTATTTCAAATCTTATTCTGGAAAATGACTTAAATATATTCTAAAATTAAAAAATAAATTTGAGGAGGAATATATAGTTCTTTAAGTAGTTCTAAAAATAAATTATTCTTGGATGTTATTCTAGAAGAGGAGATAATAATGTTCGGAAAAAAATATGGTTAAATTTCATAAATAGGAATAATTTTTCCAATACCAAGATATTATAGAAAAATAAAAAAGTCCTAAAATTCCAGATATACATAATATATTATTTACCATACAATAATAATGAAGTGGTAGACAACTTGAAGTCCATTGGAATAAATATGAATATTTTTATTTCAGAGAAGGATGTGTTGAAAATATGTAAATCTATCAATATTTAAAAGTTAGTATGGATGATAAATAAGTGATGGTATAGATGATAGGTAATGGTTGATATTATTTTCCATATGGTATATAAAAGACATTACTTTTTTGAATATGTGAACATATTGGCATGTAAGTGAGGTGACATAGACCCAGAATCGTAGTTTTGGTGCCAAAATACATAATTCTACAAATTAAATTAGATATCATGAGATATTATCCAAAATTACCTTGAAAAATTTTCACATAACATGGAAGACCTTTTTGTTTAGTTTCTTTTAGGACTAGTTAATATGTTATTTATTTTAATGCATTTTTTTAAAATTCTAAATATTATATGTCCTCTAGACTCACATAGTGTTCCCACATGCTATACATAATTTCTATAACATTGGGAAATGAATCATAAAAAAGGTGTGATCTCAAAAACCCAGTAATGGAAAACATATGGACATTACATTAAGGTTTAGATCATAATAATTTGAGGGAACATGAGTGTGGGAAGAATATCTTTTTAAATGGACATGTAATAATTTTTTTTTCAAATGATTCATGATAGAAAGACATGTAATCAGAATTTAACAATGATATAAATGTAATTTTTTTGAAAAATCATGAGAAATTAAAATGAGACAAGAAGAATAATCACATGCATATGATTATTTTAAAAGAGAGCGATATAAACATAAGCATGGAAATCATATTTCAACGATTCAGACTAATACATTAATCTAGTATTTGGGTGGAGATAATCACATATGTACGATGTTGGGATTGGGATAATTGTCTCGTGTATCCTTGGGCCAGGGATAAAACCTATTGTGTACCACATCGTCATGAGATAAATCCTCCAATTTACACATTATCTTCGGATAAATCCTCCCGTATAACCTTTTTTGGGATAAATCCACTTCTGTACACTTTGTCTTTGTATAAATACTCATATGAACTCTTTTTTATAAGACAAATCCATATATGTACCCTATATCATGGGATACATACTCCAATGTACCCTTTTAAAATAATTAGATATAAATATTACTAATACATTAGAGGTTGATATAGGACACCAACTATAATTGACCCATGCAAATGTAACACCCAAAGAATTTACAATATTTTCATTTTAGAATAAAAAATTATTTTTTTAGATTTATTTATAGAGAACATCATAATATGTTTATATTACACAAAATACTTATTTATCTTATGTTACAAGCAAGATTTGATTTTACCATTATTATTATTAATTTAACAGTTATCTCCAAGCCATTAAGTTAGAGTTTATGAATAAAATTAACTAAATTTGGAAAAAAAAATATTATATATTCAACATAAGGTTTTGAAATTCATCCAAAAATATTGATAGACATATTAAAATAAAAATTCCAATTTTTTAATAAAAATATTTAATTTTCTAAAGGCTGGTTTACCACCTTTTAATGGCGCACATATTTTGAAACTAATTTTTGTACCTTTTTTAAATTTTATTTTTTAAAATAAATCACAATTTTTCATTATTAATTTAATTATTATCTTATGAAAAATTTTTGGTATTTTTTATGAGAAGCTTCATTTTTTATGAATATAAAAAAATATTTCATTTCAGATGAAACGTCCATTTCATTATAATATTATTACTGTTAAATTACAATATGATTTTTTATTGTCAAATTTGTTAGATAATAAATATATAAACATAATATAGGTCATTGTAATCATATTTATATTAAATTTACATATTAAAACTATGTGAACATGTTGTCATTTTCACATTAAAACCCCGTTTTCTCACCACATCTATGGTTTTACCTTTATCTCTAATTTTGAAACATCTCTAAATCTTATTTGTAAAAATGGATATAAATATTTGGAATACGTATAACATTTATAGTATAATATGATATGTTTTTTTACCAAATATTTTAGAGAATGAAATTAAAATTAATTATAGTGATTAATGTAAAAATTAGTTTACACATTAGATAACTTTATTCTTAAGGGGAAAACTGACCTAGACACTTTTCCAAAATTCATTTTCTACCAATAGTTTGACCTTATACCCTACTTGTTAGAAGTTTGTGAGTTATTGGGATACTATTCCATGAATGTGACCTACATAATATGTTAAGTAATAAAAATGATAATATGGGTTATTTTTTCATTATAAATTTTCATTAATATTTATATATGAAATAGTTACATAAAATGATTATGGAATTCCAATGTATTGATTATTTTTATAATAATTAAATAAAATAAATGATATTAATAATATTAATGTTGTAGAAAATTAAATTAATTATTGGGTTAATTATTTTGTTAGATAAATATGTCATGTTATATATATGTAAAATTTATATATTTTATTTCTTTAAATTGCTTGATATTTTTTAATTTAAATTAATAAATAATTTCATTAATTTCATTAATTTTTTTTGAAATAAATTATATTTTATTTAAAGACTTAATATTTAAAATAAATCATTAACTATAAAAATTGGTTTTTAAATTTTAATAAGAATAATTTATTTTGTATTAATAGAAAAATTAATGTTTTATAATTAACATTTGTAACCCTAAATAGTTAAAACATTGTTCTCACAGTTCTGGTTAAAGAAGTGTTTTTGAAAGTTACATGTGATTATGTTAATTTAAATTTCCATCACACATGGTTTTTTTATATTGTAATTTAGATATAATATTTTTAGTTTAGTCGGTCAATATTTTATATAAAATATTACTTGAATATAGTATTAATGGAAATATTCCATATGTTAGAAAACAAGTTACCTTAATAAAATCCAAAATGTTAAAAGTGTGGAAATATAGAAGTTATGGAACACAATTTTAAAAATGCACTTATTTATCTATTTTCGAGGTTTTTATCTACTATAAATAACCCTTATTATATTATATATCTATTTTTCAAGCACATAAAGTAAGGGAGACCTCCCAATATTGTTCACATTTTGGTATTTACAAGAATTTCACTCCTCCTCTACCCTAAAAAAGAATTTACTCTTCCCCTTAATAACACCTTTCAAGAAAATTTGAATCATAAAAAATACCCAAATAGTGTCTATATATCTGCACCCTAATAAAATAATCCTCAATTTGGTATGAATAATAAACCATTAAGGATTTTTTATAAACCAATAACAGTTATCAGAATAAGAGGTAACATTATCCAACGATCACTTTTGTTTCATTTATTTCTCCACCCCTTAAATTTATTATATATAAGGATTATATAGTAACATAAAAATAATTAAAATATTGATATTTATTTATGCTAAGTGTTTTACCTACACTTTCACATACGTCTATCAAATGGGATACAAAATCACCATTAGTGTGTACGGCTGATTATCACATCATGAAGTGATGGGATTTGTTCTTCCATTACCACCTTTCAAGGTTGGAAATAAAATTTTATTTATAGATTATAAGATATATATATATGTGATATTTATAATTTAGTTATTATTTTAATGTTTTTATATAACACTTACCTTTATGATTCCCACTTTTTTGTAATATGATAACATTATTTGTGGACTTCCAGACTACCACCTCCTAAAAAAATGTGACTTATTCAAACTATACATGGAATTTATTAAATATGGTTTTAATTAAAATATATGAAAAATATTTAATTGGTAAGACTATTTAATTATAGTGTAAATATAAATCAGTTACTTTTATATCTTCAAATACAATATGTAAATTGAAGCATCGTTTAAGTGTACTTACGACCCACCGTCTTCATGAATGAAGTCTTTCATTTCCTATATTCAGAAATTATAGATTAAAATAAATACATATATAATAAATATAATTAATATTTAAATCTTTTATTAAATTATTTATATGATTAAATCATTATCTTAGTAATAGGAATTAAAAATTACAAATCGAGGCATACTCGGAGAACAAGGCAATTAACACCTGAAATAATGAAAATAACGAAACACTATTAACAAATTGGTAATAATACATTATAATGGGATAATATATAATATAATAAATAGTTATATGTTTCTTTTATAAGTTAATAAATTTATTTAAATCTTTATATAAGTGTTTGAGGAGCGTTCAAACAAAAGAGAGTATAAGGTAAGGGTTTTTTGTCTCACTTTTTACATCTGTGAGATAAATTTCATATTCACCACTTACTTATTTTTGTGTGGGGTATATACTACTCATATTTATATTTTCTATCATGAATCATATTATCTTCATGTTATTTAAGGATTTACTTTCAATTATATCAGAAAAGGTATTTATATTTTAATATTATATATTGGTAAATGATATGTTGAAATATAATATTCTTTTGTGATTGTTATATTTTTATTGATATAATCCCTTGATTGTAATAATTATTCATAAGAAATTATATTTATATTAAATATCCATATTATTATTATATTGATATTATTATTTCCTAAAATCTGTTCCAATTTTACATATGGTTTTACATTGGAAGTTATTTGATTGACTGTGGAATTATTGATAAATATATTTTCTTTATTCAATATAGATATTTTATGAGAATGAATATTTTATATTAATTTAATTGATTATTTCAAATATGAGTAATGCTTTGAATTGGTATGAAATAGGTATCTCTTAGTTATTGATAGCCCATGATTTATTGATAGGAAATCATGAGATGAATTAGTTTGCTAAATCAAATTAGTTTAAACTATCTTGAGAATAGATCATGATGGAAAATGTATCATGTAACTAGGAAACATGAAATCAAATAATTAAGAATTTCCTTTACTGATAATTTAGTTTTCGTTATTTTAATTGATATTTTTTCTTTAACATTATCTACAGCTTCATTACATTATTAGTTTATTGATTAAATTACAGTTGTTTTAGTTATTTACCTTTCTATATTTAATATTCCTTATCCAGTTGTTTAAATAGAAATGGGGTTCATTTACCTTGATATATTTATTATGCTCATTGATTAATTATTCCTTTCAATATATGATTATTCTTACTAATCATTTGATCTCACCATTATTTTGTTTCCATTACCCTGAAATTGAAGATGAATTCTTGAAATGAGTTTCAAGGATGCAGTATATTTTTCTTTGTAATGTACTATGTTTTACTTTCTTTACCCAACGTAAAATGGGTATCATGTATGTAATTTAGTTTTCAAAAACTATAAAAATATTCGGCCCTTCGGGATATGGTTCATTGTAATCATGCTAATATAATAAAATAGGGCATAGACTTTGGGATTCTATGGTTGGGGCTTTATAGTTAGTATTATATGAGGTTTAATTTAAACATAGAACACAATATTTAGGGAAAGATAGATTATTACACATAATCCAATGATAGAAATTCTGGATAGGTATAGAAGAATATCCAAAACAAACACTCTTTCTGATTATAATATCACCTACACATAAATTTTTAAATGTATTCAATGTATTTCTATTTGATTTGGTTTATACAAATAAGATCCATTAAATTTGATGTTCTCATTTAGAAATGGTGCCTTGCAGAAGCAATGCGAACCTCACGAATGCACACGACTCTAAGAGTAAGAATGGTCATTTATTTTGTGGTCTTAATACAATCTTTTGAAGTGAACTAGTATCCAACTAAATATTACATAGGAGGACATATTATCATGTGCTAAAAAGATAAGGAAATAATTTTCAATGTATTATGGATTTAGAGGGAATCACAATAAAAAGAGTAAAATTGGGAAAAATATGTTTAAAGGGAATAAGGGAATGAATTATATTCCCGCATGTAATAATTGTAGAAATAATCACCATGGTACTAATTTAAAAGGAATATGAGTATTTCATAAGTGTTTAGGGAAAGGTGACCATGGTTGAGATTGAAAGGGTAAGAAAAAAGATTCGAATTTATATTGCTTCATTTGGATGGAGATATGACACTATGAAAATCAATGTCTGAATCATCAGAGGAACATATCTAAAAATTAGGTAATGGATCATAGTAAATATTATGTTATTACTATAGACAAGGAGTAGTGGTAAATATTATTGTGTTTGGATTCAATAGTTATGTTAATTAAGTATTTTATTAGTGATGTACAAGTAATGGTAAGTAGAATATATGTAAGGATTATATTGTAGTACTTTTCATTAATGATTTGAAATCAGATACTGAATTGTACTAATAAAAGTGACTCAATAGAGAGTTAATATTTTTGGAAAACATATATTTGAGGGAAAGGAAACCCTAACATGTTTCTGATATTGTGAAGATTTTGTTTGGATTATGATAAGATTTGTATGGATAAATTTGATTGGATATTATAGAATACTTTAGAATTGGTTGATGATTTGTTGACAATGTTGTTTCTTATATCATTAATGGGGTTGAAAACACTTTAGTATTTAATTAATATATCCAATAACATGTGGTTTACTTATGTAATATGGAATAAGTCATGTTTCCGATAACATTTTGTGGTAATTAAATTTATTACCATGAATCATGAGAATAAATGATGGTGGTATTCACATAATTGAATGTAAAAATCAAGAGAATCTTCATTTTGATTGATTGATAATTAGAAATTCATTTTTTAAATTTAGCATAATTCCTTCTAAAGTGTTGGAACATAATATAATAAAAAATATTTCCATTTATGAAATGATTTAAGTTTATCTTGGGATGAGGTTTTAGATGTCAATATATTACTTCACTACATGATGAAACATAAGCTAGGAAATGAAGTGAAAATAAGTCATGGTAAAACCAAAGGATAAGATTTTATTTATGAAATAAGAATGTATCATGTATGAATGTTTTATTATATAACTATATATTTAAAAAAATCCTCAAATCTTGGAAAATATAATTAAAATAATTGCATCATATTATCATCATTTTTTATGATATCAATGAATTTCTACACATACCTTTTTATATATTTGTGTTGAAAAAATGTATTATAAACATGGTCTCGATCACTCTCCTTCAAAACATGATAGAGATATCTTTATTCAGTTTCACTATTATTACTACAATTCTCTTATTTGAAATCCAAGTTTTGTGGTGACTGTAACCTTTTTATTTCCTTATAATTAATAATACGTGTTATTAAGCCTATTTATTTTTTGGGGTTTTCAAAAATATTATTTTGGAATATAAAACCCTAGATTATCAAGATCATGTTTAAATTTTGAGGATGTTATCTAATTATTGTGGAAAGAGTGTAACACCCCATGACTTTAAAAAAAATTAATTTTAGAGTAAATTTAATTTTTTCTCCCTTTATTTATATGCAACCCCATTTTATGATTGTGTTACACACAATACTGAGTTCTCCTGCATTACACACAAGACCACCTATTAACATTAATATCATTAATTTAAAAGTTATCTCCAATCCGTTAAATTAGAGTTTATGAATAGGATTAACTAACATATGAAAAAATATATTTAATATATTCAATATTTTTTTTATATTCATCTAATATGTTTGATATACATATGATAAGGATATATCTAGATTACGTATAAACAGTTGTAATTTTCAAAAGACAGTTTTGCAGCCTATTAATGGAGCACCTATTTAAAAACTAATTTTTTAAGATTTTTAAAAATTTATTTTTCCAAATAAGCTTTATTTCTGAATCCACAATTTCAGAATTATCTTATGCTGAATTTTTTGTAATTTTCTGAGATTTTTTATTTTTTGATGAATAGTGAAAAATACTGCTTTTTAGTTAAAAAAACTATTTTCAATTAAATAATTATTAATGTTATTCTAAATTAAATTTTTTTAAAGTAAAATTAGTTTAATATTAAATATATTAATTTGAATATGGTAATTATAATTTTTTATATGAATTCTAGATATGAAAACATATTACACAATTGAAAACTTTCACTTAAAAATCCCCCTTTCTCACCTCGTCTGCAGTAATAGATTTAAATTTAAATTTTCTACATACGTGAATGGAATTTTGAAAAAATGTATATAAATATTTGAATGTAGTATAATATTTATATTATAATAAAATCAAATTAGTTTCTGACCAAAAATATTAGGGAAATTAATTAAAATTAATTACAGTCATTAAAGTAAAAATTAAATTACTATGTTGTTAGAATTTAATCTTCAGAAAAAACATGACATAGAAACTTTTATAAAATAAATTAGATTCCAATATTTAAACAATATAACCTCTTGGATTTACTTTTATGAGTTAGTGGGGCATTATTTGATGAAATTGACCTATATAATTAGTTTAGTAAAAAAGAGAAAAATTAACCTTCCTTACCATTAACAATTATAAAACCTTGAGATATAGATGAACATAATATTTTTGGTTATATATATAATTTTGAAAGATATATAAGTTATTTTTATCATAATAATTTATCAATAATTTTCAGATATTAAATATTTACATAAAATTAATAAGAAATGTCAGCACAGATATAATTTAGCTAATTATTAAATAAAATAAATGATACTAAAAATATTAGAAATGAAGAAAATTAAATGAATTATTGTGTTCCCTTTTTTGGATAAATATATCATATTTTATAGCTATGAAAAAAATTATATTTTAATTCCATCAATTCTTTGATATTCATAAATTTAAATTACATAAAAATTGTCAAAGTTTACATTAATGACATTTTATAATAAATTTTATTTAATTTAATGATTTAAAATATATTAAAAATAATTTATTCTGAAAATTTATTTTAAAATGTTAATAAATATAAAATATGGTCTATTTATGGACTAATTTATCTTTTATAGTTAACATATTGACCACTAAATAGTGGGAACATTGTTGGCATGGTTCGAGTTAAATTAGTGATTTTGGGAATTACATGTGTTTGGGTTAAAATTAATTTCCAACACATTATAGATTTTTATTTTATAAGTTGGGTGTCATATATTTTGTTAAATATATCTATATTATATAAAAAATAACATTTTAATTTAGTCTTAATAGTTAAATTACTTAGGTTATAAAAATAGTTACCTTAATAAAAACCAAAATGGTAAAAGTGGGGAAACCTTGAATTTAAGGAAAAAATTATAGAAATGATCTTATTTTTGTATTATTGAGGTTTTTAAAGACCCTAATTCCCCAATAATTCATTATTTTTCAATTTTTGAATCATATTAAGAAATAGAGTCATCCAAATGGTGTTCTCCTTTTGGTATTTACAAGAATGTCATGCATCCCCCACAATAAAAGGAATTCACTCTTCCCATATCTCACAACTATAAATCCACATTAGCTCATCCAAACCATGCCCAAATAATATCCCATCATGCATCCCCATATTCTAGATTCCACACATAGTGAATAAATAAAAACAAGGAATGATTTTCATGAAAATTAAAGGGTGTTACCTGAAAAAGAGGTAATGTTCTTCAATGATCACTTTGTTTCATCTCTTTCTCCACCACTTAAATTATTTATATATCATGATTATATAACAACATAAATACCCAAAATATTATGATACTAGTTTATTAAAATTATATGATCTAATATTTCATAGACATCTATTATATGAGATACGTAATCATCATTCCTTTGTGTGACAGACTACCGCCTCATTAACTGATGTCATTCGTTTTCCCATTACACCCTTTCAAGGTTGTTAATAATGAAGGATATATAATATATAATATATATATATATATACAAAATTTATTTTGTCATCTATAATTTTTATATAACACCAACCTTTATTAGTTCCATTTTTTGGGATTACGATATATTCGTTTATAGGTTTGTAGACTACAACCTCCTTAAAGCGATATGATTCATCCATGCTATACATGGAATGTATTGAGTGTTATATTAATTAAAATATTTGAAAAATATGAAATTAGTATTATTATATTGTTACAATATACATATAAATAATTTTATTTTATTCTTTTAATACATCAAGAGAATGGAAGTAGTGTTCAAGCCTCGGTATGACCTACCATCTCCATGAACAATGTATTTCATTTCCTATATCTGAAATTAATGTATTACTATAAATAAATAAAAATTAATTTATATAATATTTACATAATTCTTAACATTTTGGAAACGATTAAGTCATGATCCATGTATCTTTAATTAAAAAAATGAGACTTAACAGGAAAACATAGCTATTTACACCCGAAACTGTGAAAATAATGATAGAATATTAAAAAAGGGTAATAATATGTTATACGGGATAATATATGATACAATAAATATTAACATGGTATTTATATAAGTTAATTATATTATTAAAACCATTATATAGGAGTTTAGGTCACATTCAACCAAAATAGAACCTAAGGCAAGGGGTTCTCATCTCACATAATACATTCATGGCACAAATATCATACTCAACTCTTAATTCTTTTGTGTGGTGTATCTAATACCCCTATTGAAAAATTACATCGTGAATTATGTTATATTCACGATATTTGAGGTTTTACTTTTAATTATTTCATCTAAGTGGTTTTAATTTGAAAATAACCAAGTGGTAAAAGTTATTTTAAAATGTCACTATCTTTTTTTATTAACATTAACTTAAAAATCAGCTTATGATAAAACATTTTCATATAAAATTACATCAATGTTAAATATACAACCTTTTTTATGATATATTGGATTATTTTGTAAATAATATTACATTTTTACATAAGGTGTTTACATTGAATGTTGTTTGACTAAATGGGGAATTATTGATAAATATGTATTGTTTATTCATTGCAGATTTTTGATGATAAGGAACATTGTTAATTAATTAAATATATTATTCAATATAAGAGTAATTCTTTGGACTGAATTCATGGAATGTGTTTCAAGGATTTATTCTTTTTTTATTTGTTATTTATTTTGTTTTATTTTTTTCCCTAATGTAAAATGGGTAACATTCTTGTAATTTTGTTTCCAAAAAATTTAAACTAATCGATCCTTTGGGATATAATTCATATTGATGATTCAATTGTAATAATTTAGTACACTAGATTTAGTACTCTATGGTCAGGGAATTACAGCCTTTGTGTTCCACTTGAAAGCAGTCAATCATCTCACCATTAAGAACCCATGGAATGAAATAAATGATTCATAATATTTCTAGATTTCATCACCAAAATGTACCTCAAGAATATGAAAAGTTGATACAAAATATTCAATCACACATAAAATTATTTCATATGAAAATTTAGGGGTGATTCATCAAAATTAATTTCCATATAAATAAATACTTTCTATATGTGTATAAATATAGTACAAAAATCATTAATGGTTTTTTGAAAAATGATTTTATCATTATCATAAGATAAAAAGTATGAATTACATTGAAAAAAAATTAAAAAAGGTGATGAAAAAAATATGGAATCATTTAATTCAAGAAAATTAAATTTAATAATCGATCCATTAAATTAAATAATGTTTATCAAAATTAATGTGGAATGGAAGAATAATTACTTTTTTTGAAGTGATGTAATGCCATTTTAATATTTTCAAATATCATTATTGAAAACCAATATTGTCAAAAGAGTTAGCAAAACATATTTTTTAAAACATGATAAGGGAAATTTAGAGGTTGCATGATTAGAGAAATTTTTCAGTTCTAAATTAGTAATGTAATTTGTTTGGTGAATAATGAATATTGAAATGGATTCAAAACCACATTTAAAAGTAGGTGATTTTTTATTAATATTTTTTCACATTTATGTTAAGTAAACCCAATAAGAAATAACATATGATTTAAAACCATAATTTTATAAATATAGAAAAGGGTAAAATATATTTTGAAATACTAAATAGATGAATTTATCAATCTTAGAAGACTGATTCTTAAGTAATTCAATTTTAACTCAATAAAATGAAATTCAACTGAACTAAATCACTTAAGGATATCATAATTCATGAAGGAGGAGAAATATACAAAGGGGGTTATGTGGTTTTAATGTAAATCAACATGAATAAAATATAAATTTACACATAACAAAATTAAAATAGTATAATGTGCAAAAATTATTTGAAATAAGTTTAAAAAGAACCATCATAACTCAGTAAATGAGAATTGAGTTTCCAAAAATCACGTAGATTAATAGAAAAATATTAAAATATGGTTATAATGAAATTGATATTAAAATATCATGAAAGGAAATGTATTTTTTATAATTGAATAAAATAGTTAATTGAACACATAATATAATATTTATCATGTTTTGGCGTATTAAATATGTCTTATGGATTTTAAAATTAAGTAAAGAAACCCATACGAAATTCGAAACATTAGAATATAAATCCCTTGATGGAAATGATTTAAAATAAAAATTAAAATAATAATAATTAGAGGAAAATGATATAAATATTAAATTTAATGTGGATACACCATTACACATAAACATGTAGTATAATAAAAATAATTTCTGGAGAAAATAAATTTGAGACATGAAACCCTCACCATGGACTTTATTTATACAATGCATGCTTTTAAATTCAAGAATAATACAATTCTGTTTACTAGATAAATTTCTAATGACCATATAAATATACATTTAATTTATAATTGTCCCTTTATTTTTATATTCTTTATATCTATTATTTGTTCTTCTTACATTTTCATGAAAACTGAATCTATGTCAGCTTATGTTGGTAATATTAGTGATTGAAGAAGATAGTTTAATACTATGATAAATAATTAATATAACATTTATAGAACCATTATCCAAAAATTATTTTATTATTGAATTATATGAATTATTTTATTTATGTTCCCAAATTCAACCATGATAGAGTTTTATAACATTGATCAAGTAAGTTGCTAGACCGACACACACAAGAACATAGCATAATTCACTAGTTGAGGTTGGTAAAGAAATTGTTTATTTTGAGATAATATACCAATAAAGAATAATAATATTATTATTTATATGTTTTTAATGTTTTATATCATATTTTATGTGGTTTGTATGTGTAATTACTATAATGATGAAAATGATACGTTTTGGAGGTGGTTGTCCTCAAAAGGAACAATCAATATTCTTTTTGTTTTTATAACATGATAGTAAGGAATAAATAATTTTTTTAAACAAATATAATTTCATCTATGTATAATAATGATAAAAATATTAATTATATACCAATATTTAGTATATATTTAAAGATAAATAATATTAATTAAATGAAAAGGATTAAATAATACTCACTTTGGGACCTAAAACGTACTCTCGAATGTATCCTTGAAAATATATGTATTATTCAATATTTTTGTGGCCAAAGGCTGATGTATGTGAGATATATTTATAGGTTAATATTTTATTCATATTTTTAGAAGAAATTATAAGGAATGATTGTTTCAAAAATTGGTGTAAGTGTCCCCTTTTATAAGTGAAATGGGCACTTTTGTGAACACCCATCCTTTTTCAATAATTTAATGACACTATCTAAGGTAAATTGGTTCCAAAATCTTGAAATAATAGAGTTTTGGTTGAGATTAGTCCAATAAATCCTCCATCACCCATTTTTTCAATGGTTTAAAACAAGTTTCAATCTATTTAATATTTTTTTTACCATTTTAGTATTTACCATGGTAACTAATTTTTCCCTAGTCTTTTATATTTCATTAAAATCATATGGAAACATTTATAACAAAATTTTACATTATAAACCAAATTTTAGTCTTCATTTAATCTATTTTAATTTTTAGATAAGTAAATATTACGTTTTAAATTAGGATAATAAATATATAGAAATTCTTTTTTAGAGAAATGATATCTTTATGTGTTCTTAGTATTTTGTAACATTATGTACAAATTAAATTATTAATTAAATATTTTTTTAGATATGAAAAAATTATACCACATTATTTATAATAAATAAATCATCTATTTTTTATAAAATTACACAATATTTATAAAACTATTATTTGAAAATAACTCACTCGCAACTTTGATGGTTATGAAAAATAATCACAGTAATAATAATTTAATGCCTAAAATGAATATATTTATTTAAATAGTATAACAATTTTCACCTAAAAAATGAAAATAATTTCAGAAATAAAATTTATAATGGTAATGAAATTTAATTTTAATATTATGACACATAAAACATAAATACTCTGTTTAGAAAAAGATTTTTTTTGTGAATATAATTAATGTTTGGTATAAATTTATCAATCTTATCTAATATCATGATATTAATTAGTTTATTATAAAAAAATTTTGTGTGTCTAAAAAATCAATCCAAAATTTTATATTACCCCTAAAATTATAAACTAAATGGAATGTCTGAAAAAAAATTAACTACAATGAATTGTTACTTATGAAATAATATTCCAAACATTGGTTTTCAACGTTCAATATAATATTTTAAATTACATGGTTTTACTCCATAAATAAATATTTAATCAAATTAATGGATTTTTATATTCTATTTCTTTCTAATATATTGATACTGTTATTCAATTTACAATTTTGGTAAAAACTATATTCTCACTATTCAACTAAAAATCTATTATTTTGGAAAAAACCATAAAATTTATAATCAGATCATTTTAATATTCATAATTGAAAAATAAAATGAATTTTAATATTTTCAAATTCCATAATTTACAAATTTATATTCTAGATGAAAATAAATTATAGAAAAAAACAGATTTTATTGAAAAATGTCTGTATAAAACTCAAAGTGTTCTTAATAATTTTTTGTATGAATTTTTAAGAGTTTAAATTAAATTTTTTACTTGAGGTATTATTATTATAAATTTTAATTAAAATTACTCAACTAATATATTTTATCTCATTTTATTTTGGAATTGCCTGTGGAGTAAACAACCGAATATAGTATTACTTTAGAAAATTATATTTCAAAATATTATGGGGTTACATTCATCCCCATTAAAAAAATTACATCTTCAAAATTCTAATTTTAGTTTAAAAATTGTAATATCTATGATTACCTTTAATAAAATTATGACATAGGGAATAAATTGTAGAGATATATCATCTTTACAAACGTAAAAACATATTTTTGTAGGTGAAATATGCTTAACCATAATATTAATTTTTTTCAACTGTTTTATCCAATAGTAAATTGTTATTATATATCATTACCCATATTATATAATTTTCTTATAAATGGTTTTTAGAACCATCCTTTTAACGAAAAAATGTCTTTGGTAGGAGTGAAATTATATCTCCTTACAAAAAACTTCCTCCAAAGTGGAGGGAACAAATCCATTAAATTTATCTGAAGAAAGGGTTATGTGATTTTTATAAATAACCTTCCTTTAAAAATAAACTTGATGTATAATAATTTTACTAAGATATTTATTCTGTTATTAATATAACATCTGGTCCTTGGGGTACTGATTTTATGTTCATAGAAAACATACTAGCTGCAGCGGGCTTAATCGAATAAGATATGAATACAATACTCATAATTCTTGTGTGGATGATTTGTTTTCCTCACACCACATTATCTTTGGAACACAATTACATTTTTTTGGTTATATAGGAATTCCCCCATCTAGGAATATTCTAGTTCCCAACATTCTGGTTAGCACATGTATTATGGAATATACTCAAAAATGCATATGTTCCCCACTTTTGAGACAACAATCTATTAGTGGTTCTTTAGAATGAAAATTTTTTAATAAAAATTTAATTTATCTATTCTATAAGTTTCTATACATAAGAAATCTCATGTTTGCTTCAATAGAATCCACATGGTGATTCTAACTACATTTCTGAAATGAAGGACATTTAATTTTTTTTGTTTTCTCATCTTCATCACATAACATTCTATGAGTCTCTATCCTCATATTATTCAGCATGTTTGGAAACTCACCTAAGTTCACATCATTAATCAAAAATCTTGATAGCCGGCTGGGAATAAGTAAAATTTTTCTAACTCATCATTCACTCCCATTAGGTTTATTCTTGGGATAGTCTATAAATTTTCAATGAAATCCATCATTAACATAGATATAACTTGTTTTATACATTACGAGAACCAAATGGGGTTAACATGATTGATGAAAAATTAACATCGTCGAAGGATAAATACATAGAAAATTCAACCTCACGACTTTTTTACTTTTTAAAATTATTGTATAATCCTTTATTTCAATAAAAATCACTCATAATTTAGTCTAGTTTTATTTAGGTTAGGTTATGTCATACATATTATACCAGTTTTGTAACAAAATAAATCCATAACAACTTATTCTAATGATAATGCGATTAAACAAATATTATCCGCCATAGAGTGTCAAAATAAGTGTGTTGTTGGGAATATTTTCTATGCACCATGTCGAATTGAGTTATTACCTAACATTACCTTTTTATGTTTATTACGCCTAGTTATAATTTTTTGAGAATTTTAATCCACTTATAGTATACAAATAGAGATTTTATATATAGGAAAAACCCACAATATCTACTTTACAAAACATTTAGGATAATATCCTATACTTAGATATATTCCTATGATGTTTTCCATAGGTATTTATAAAATTTATCTCATATTAATGAAAAACAACTAAACTAATCAAAAAAACATAAAAAATCATTTGATACCAAAAAATATTCCCATACTCACATTTCGAGGCCTAATTCTTCAAACACATTCTATCACAAATTAACATTGATACCAAGTGTGATTATCCAAGATAAACATTCATAAATCTCAAATTACTATTAAATCCCAAAATAATCTCACACAACTTGGAGAGCCTATTTGTTTAGTGTCTTAAGGACTAGCTATATACATAATTAATTTTGCAACACATGTTAAAATGTCTCCAAAATCTATGTAATTCCTTATATAATTCTAATAAGTTATTCTTAATCATCATAACATGGGGAAAGGAAAGAGAATAATGTGGTTATCTAAATGCTCAGTAAGGGAATAGTTTTCAACATGTCATTATGGGTTAGATCATAAGAATTTGAGGAATCATGAACATGAAAAGAATTTATTGTTAATAGAGCATGTAAAAATAATTTCTATCCATTAATATTGGTATAAAGACATGTAATATCAAATGAAAAAACTTATACCATAGAAAAAGTGTGTGGATTCATGAGACATTAAACCTGAGTCAAGGAGAATAATTATAGGCACAAGATTATGAAAAATGAATATGTCATAAACATAAGCATAGAAATAATATGTCAAGGACAACCATAATGAAATTAATCACATATTAGTCTTTGGATAATAACCATTTTAATTTATTGGTATGGGGATGTCCTCCTGGGTTCCCATGGGCTTGGGATAAATCCTCCTAAATACCCTTTTTCTATGGATTAATCCTAAAGTGTAACCCTTTTAGCTTATAAGATATAAATTTTACCAATACATTTAATGGTGATAGTGGAACCAAATCATCACTCATCCATGCATATTTTTTCAACTAGAAAACATTCATTTTTCACATCATTATGAAAAAATGAAAATAAAAATGGTTTTCATGATATTTTTATATGTAATCCCAAATAAATAACTCAAAACATGAATGTTTTACTTCCAAAATTAAATCACTCATAATAGTGTTTCATAATTATATTTAATGGGTTATTCATAAAAAATAAATTCCAAGGAAATAAATAATTTGGAATGAAATATGAAAATTATGGTGAAATAGTAATAGTGTTTTTTGAAATTGATTTTATCATTGGTGTATAAAGAAAGTTACAGTAACATTGAAAAGTCATTATAAAAAAGGTGAAGGGAAATCTTAAGAACTAAAATTATTTGAAAGAGATACATTCATAATATATCACTGAAAATAAATAATTTATATTAAAATAAATGTGTAGTGGAAGAGAAAACATTTGATTTTTTAAGGATGTAAACCCTTTTTAATATTTTAAAATACCATTATTAAAATTCCACATTAACAAAACAATAGAAATGAACATCCTTTTTAAAATAATAGAAGTGAAATAAATTTGAATATGAGTCAAAAAAAAATTTAGTTTGAAAATATTAATATTAATATTTATTTCATAATAATGAACATGGAAATCGAGGATGAACCTTTTTTACAGCATATGTTATTTTTTTGTTAAAAATGATGCACTTTTATAAGAAAACAATTCATTGTGAAATTATATTTCATATAAATAAAGCATTTTCTAAAGATATAAATGGATATGACATAATTAAATAATAAATATGAGAATTTGTTAAACATATAATAATAATTCGCAAGGAATATCATTTTAACTGAAAGAGAAGAAATTTGATTTAACCAAATAACTTATGGATAAAATTATTCATGAAGCAAGGAAAATTTATAAAGGTATTTATATGGAAGAATTTTAATTCCTATGAAAAATATAAAATACCCAAAAATAAAATGAAAATATAACAATGAGACCAACATATTTTATATAAGTTCAACCAGGACTGTTGTATCTCAATTAATGAGAATTGTGTTCCCAAAAAATCTTACGATAGTGGTATTCTAATATTAAAAGGTTTACATTGAAACAGAAATTAAAATATCTTGAAATGGTATATAATAATTATACATAAATATAATAGGTTATTTAATAAACATATGAGATAAATGACGGTGTGAAATATCAAAAATTTCATATTGATTTGAGAATTTTTCGAAGAAACCCTTCCAACATTAGAAAAATTGAAATCAAAACCCCTTGAACGATATGATTTTATATGAAACATTAAATTCTTTGAATAATGTGAGGATCCTGAGAAAACATATTAAATTATAATTTAATACCCCACTCCAAATAAAAAAATTCTATAATAATAAATATGTCCCAGTAAATTAAATTTTACACAACAAACCCATACCTTGTTCTTGATTTGTTCTGCCGTAGGTTCCTAACTGTCCGAATAATAAAATTATGATTACTATATACCTTATTCATATATGTTTCATTTCAAAAGGGGAATCTATTATCATATTATATTTATTTATTATATATTTTATCTTTAATTTTTAGGAAAATAGAAATATTGTAGGATTAGTTTCGTAATTTTAGTATTCAAAGTTGATATTTTAATGGTATGTTAAATACATAGCAGGGCCATTCTAGAACCATAAATCATGTAATTATTATCTACCTAAATTATAATTGTTTTAGTATTTAAGTTCGTATAATCATCCATTATATAGTTTTATAAAAAATTTCAATTAAGTTTTTACACCGACCAAAACATTAACATACCATAATTTGATGAGTGTGTATGGTTAAATAATTATTTGCTTTGACATAATATCATTATTAGACTAGAATAATTATTTTATTTATATATTTTTATGGTTTTGAGTCATAATTTAAGTTCTTTTTATAAATAATGAAAATAAATATGACAAAAAATATTCATGGAGGTAGTAGTCCACACAACACAAACACAACATTATTTGTTTCGTAGTGGATGGGAATGAATGAATAATGGTTGTTCAATTTATATATTAACATCCGGCTTAAGAGAAGTCCTAGGATACAAATTGGGTAGGGTTGATTTCCTATGTTATTATAGCATCACTGTAATATGGTACTATAGTAGTATTGTAGTAATAGGGACACTACCATAGTAGTGGTACTATAACAGACTGGGTAAAATAGGAGTAGTATTTATCAGAGGGGCATTTTGGCCAAAAAATAAGATTTTAGGCATAGAATAATGGATTTCAAGCCTGAGTACCTTCGAACCATGTTCATGGTCCACTTTTTGATGGGCCTACAGGCTATTTTATGGGTCTCCTGGTACACATATTAAAATTGTACTTTTCATTCATAATAAAAAAAAGCTTTGATACTAACTTGTGTTCTAAAAAAATGTAACAATCACACTGGGACATTGAACTTTCTCTTGAAAGTATTCTTAGAAATGGAGGCATTAGTATAACTTATGGTAAATATACGATAATTAAATTGATATAGTTTTCTTGGTGGATAAAAAAATTAGAGTTTAATAAAGAAATTCAATGGAATGGGTGTGGTGTGAAGGGGTGGAAGTTCCCCTTTTATAGGTTAAGAAAAATGTTATATTTTGAACACCCTATTTTCAATAATGAAATGACACTAATCAAGATTCAATGGTTTCAAAAGTTTTAAAAAATAGATTTTGGAGTGAGATAATTTCAATAGTGTCTACAACACTCATTTTGAAAAATGTTTCAAATGTGTTTGAAGCAATTCACAACATTATTTTTAAGTTTCATCATTTTTGTTTTTTTATGGTAATTTCTTTTTAAACTAGTAGTTTATATTTTATAACAAAATATAAGGTAAAACATAGGAAAATTTTGTATTATTGTAAATTATAATTTATTACCCATATAGTCAATTTAAATTTATAAATAATATAAATTTAAAATTAAAATTAACGCATTAAATATTTAGAATATATATTTTCTAGAAAAATATTGTTTTTGAAATTAAGTTTTCATAATTTAATACAACAATAGTTTATAATTAAATGAGTGATGAGATATTTATATACATGTGAAAAAATAATTTCTGGTTCATTGTTTGAAAGAAATCAATTTAAATTATTATATAAAAGATAAACAACATTAATAAAACAGTTCATTTAAAATAACCCTTTAACCTTTATCATGGTCGTTAAATTTATTATTCGTAAACAGAATCATATGACTAAGATTAAATTTAAAGTATTACATAATATTAAAAAGTTGATCTAAATAATTAATATAATAAAATTTAGTAAAATTTCAAAAGTTTAAAGAAAATTACTTCAATATAAGAATATATAACATATAAATACCATTTCTTTATATAGTTATTTTTAATCTCAAAATTCATTTGAAGTATATATATATCAATTTCATTTATTTTAATTGTATAAATTATTATATTTTAAAATTGATAAGAGTTATGAAGCTTATAAAATAATCCCAAACTGAATATTAAAAGTAAAATTTTTATATGAAAGGAAATAGGGAAAATACTTTTTAATTAAAATGATATTTCACGTATGTTCTAAAATTTTGTCCTAAAATTTTCTTAGTTAAAATGATATTCTATGATAGATATTTCTAGTAATGAAATATATATTTAATTATTTGATTTTTTTTATAACATTCGAGTTCTTTCTTATATAATGATAGTTGAAAAAATTTCAATTTTGGTAAAAACTGTATTATTAACCATTCACATAAAAATAAATTATTTTATAAAAATCTCAAAACAAAATTTTATGAAAAGTTTGATATGTTGAATTTAAAAACGAAAATAATTTCAAAAAATTAAAATTTTAAAAATTAAAATTTTATAATTTAGATGAAAATGGAAGATAAAAAGAAAAACTAATTTTATTGAAAAATGAGGTTTTAAAACATCAAGTGTTCTTAATCATATTTTTTATGAATTTATAATTGATTAATATATTTTTATTTACTTGAGGAATTATTATTCAAAATATTTCTTAATAATATCCATCTAATATTTTCTCATCTCATTTTAGATTTGTGTTTCATGTGGAGTAAGCTATTGAACATAGTATAAATTAGGAGAAATATATTCTAAAATATCAACGTCTTATAGTAAGGGAAATGAGCCAATATGTAATTATTTTCTAGAATTTATTAATCGAGAATTTAGAAATATATCATTCTATACAAAGGGATAAGTAAGAGTGCCTTTGAGAGAAAAAAGGGATGCATATGGGTTCCTCACCTAGATGTATTGATATATAAGCATCATCCCTTATCCACTGCACTGTGACATATTAGTTACATTATGAAAATATTTCAATGGATTTTAGTGGTTCTACATATTTAAAGATTCCCACATTGTGGAAGAAGTGTTCACCATAATAATTTTGGGACCATGGGATTTTTGTTTTAAGGGAGTATGTCACAACACAATAGGTTTAAGGAATATGAATATTCAGAGTATCCCATCATGATCTTAATGGTATTATAAATGAGATATATGATATTTTGATGGATATGGTTGTTAAATGTGAACCACACTATAAAAAATGAGTCCAAACTACAAAAAGGAAAATGTGGAGGCATGCTACAACATAATTAATGATATTATTTAATGATTTTAATTATGATGAATACATAGTATATTCAATTTGGATTTAAAATATGGAATATATAGGATGTATTTCGTAAAGATAACTCAATTTAATTGGTATATTACAACTACATTAAAATAATTTGTAATCTTGGAATGATCATTTACAATTAGATAATTTTTAGTCAATCCCAACCATTAGATAAAGTGTTGGATTCATCAATGACAATATAAAATAATATGTCTCGTATTTTTGTGGGAAATGGGGAGAAATATTGAGCATGATATTTAAATAATGATTTTTAAAAAATATTAAAATATCTGCTTGAATGAAGAATAATATAAGATAAATTAAAAGTATTTATATTTAAAAATATTTTTTAGTTAAATAGAGAATGCTTGAATCATAATAATAGTTTATATGAAAATATATATTTTTTTGTATAAGGAGAGATAAAAAACTATTTAAATATATAATTATATTCACATAGAGGAAGAAAGTATGTTCTTTGGTTCACCTAGAAGACAATTTATTGACAGTAACATTGAGTAGCTATTTAAATTTTCCTTCTAAAATTAGAAGAGAAATAAAAATGGATTATAAAATTGCATCAATTTCAGAGTTATGATATAATGAAATTCAATTCTACATAATGATTAGGAATTGACATTCATGTATATAAACTAAATATTCCTTTATTAGTGAAATTCAATAAAGAAAATAAGGGGGGTGGTACTTGGATAGATGGTGATTCTGTAAGGTCCTAGACCATTGTGGATCACCAATTTGGATGTTTTCAATGACTGAGAAGGGACATAGTAATTCTAGTATTGTTTGGTTTCTAGATTCCAGATATAGGGAGATTTCACATCATGAAAGATGGTTACACAATGTGAAGTAGGGTTTCATGGGATGTAATATATCTAGTTTCCAAAAATAAATAAAGTGTATTGGATATGCATATTTTAGTGAAAACCAAATTCTATAGGTTACACTACATGATAGGGGGTTACAGGTCATGTAATCCGATAACGATGTATTTTCTAAAACATTTCATCCACTCAGTTTTGTCAAACCTTATGGCTATAGTGGTACACCTTCAACTCGAGGAGACTCAGAGACCCCCTATTCAATGTTTTGGGGATTATTTCAAAAAGTATTTATTCCATGATCTAGTTTTAAATATGTGCTGACCCAGGTTGATTCATGGTGTCTTTTTCCTTCGTTTTCCACCAGTTTCTCGTGTATTGAACTATTTTTTAGCATTATTCTTATAATACGATGGAGGATGATCTCCCATGTTTCTAATGGGGACTTTTTCAGTTATTGTTGGTGTGGTGGTGTTGTGGCATCCTTGGAGGGATGAAGATCTTGCGGGATAGGTGATCAGAGATCTGTTACATGGTTTGTTCCCATGAGAAGAACCTGAAAAAAAAATTTATGTATGAGATTCAATGATTCCATATATTTTTACTTGAAATAAATTATTTAGAATGATTGAACCCATTTGATCATGATGAAATTGAACCAATAATTTTTATAACTGGATTAATGAATATGGAATCGATAGCATAGCGATGTTGTTTCTTATTCCATGATAATGGATTGCCTATTGATTTGTAGGATAGTAAAATATATATGCGTTGGTTGATTTGGAATATTTTTCCTAATGGAAATTTGTAATGAATGTAAAGATAGAATTAATTGATAATTAATTGTCTAAGGGTTTAAAGAGGTATGTTTAAATAAATCTGGTTGTTATTTTAATTTTATGATAATCTAATTGATGATAGTAATGAGGTTTAATAGAATTGTTTGAAGAACTTGAATCATAGTGATTATTTTTGAAAAAAATAATTAAAGGGATTTTAAATTAATTTCCGAGTTAATTTTTTATATCCATGATATCGTGTTTTTTATTGACTATAGTTGGAAGCTATAATAAAAAAATAAGTTCATTTAAGAAATAATAAGAACCATTTTTGTGATAAATGATAATCCCATTTAGGGCCAATGTTTCCCACTTACTTGTAAAGGATAATTCCCTTATGCTTTAGAGTCATGAGATCTCATTGTATGTGAATGTTGAATGCCTTGATTAGGGCTAAGGGCCTAGTAGCTATGTTTGTTTCCTACCACTTTTAATGTGATGTGAGCCTGGGATGGCTGAGCCCAGAGGACTATTATGGTATAGGGGGGCGGACCAGATTTGATGTTAACAAGGGTTGGAAGAGCCAGGAGGGTCATTGTTGTAAGAGAGTCAAGTAGGATAGGTTTCTATAGCAGCATTAGACACCTGTGATGGTGGTATGTATCAGGGTATGCATGTGGTGTTGGTGAGGACACCAGATATTATGGAATGGGTTGAAGCTAGGTATATCCATTGGATTAAAGATGGGTGATAGACTAAATCTATTTATTTTTTATCTACTTTCCATTCCCCACTACATGTGGAAGATGGTTTGGGTTACCCTCTATCCAAGAGAAGCAAAGACACAAGGGGTATGCCACATGCTTTCCATATTAATCTTCTAGTGGTTGGATGATTCTACAATCCTACTATAGGTGGAAAATACTCAAATGGTAGTTCATATACTAACTGTCTTGAGCCCCTTGTTTTTGGTAGCATAGAATGTTTTCCTAGAATACCTATAAATATGGAAGTTTTAAATGTTGATAATAAATTAATAAATGTTTATCCTATGGGGTTGGAAATTTATGGGATGCAATGATAATGTTATAATTCTCAGAATCCATGGACATGGTTTTCTTATAGCTAGTGTACATGGAATAGTAATTTGTTTCCATTATAATAAAATGTGGAAAATGATAATGGTTAATTAACGCATGAATAATTCAATGATGTAAAAAAAATAGATAAAAATTAATAAAGAAACATAATTTAGCTCTTTAAATAGTTCTGTGCATTTCGGATATCTAGTCTTAATAGTGGCAGTCGGGAGTCTGAAAGAAATTAACTACAGTGAAATCTAATATTGTGTTATTCCAATTTTATGGATGTGATCTATATTATATCATAATATTTTTTTCTATTTGATACTCCACCATATAGATAAGGGTAACTGACACCAACTATATTATAAAACCTTAGGGTGTTTTCCCCAACATCCCAGTTAGAGGATGGATGGCTAACTACACCCTTTGTCCCCAATATCATCTCTTGGTAGTTTCTTGTGCTTTTATGCATAGTGGTTAGTTATCCCCATATATTTGTGTAGAGTATTGTAATGGTTTGTGGTTATTTCACACACCCATATTATGGATAATGTTTCCTAAGGACTACAATAGGTTTAATGTGAAAATGTTGTGATGACTTGAGGATCCTTGCTCAGCGTATAGGTTGTGATGGCTTGAGGTATAACAATCGGTGTTTGATACATATTATGTGAGACTTGGTGGGTCCCCAAAACTACCTTGTTACTTTTGGTTATGTGGGCATAGTGATATGTGTTTCACGAGTTTCATGTTGTGGTGCTTTTCCTAGGTGTCTATGTGATAGTAATTTTGGAGACAATTTCGTAGGGCATGCAACATTGGGGAAGGCATCAAACATGTGGGGAACTGGTAGAGGGTACATTTAATATTAATTATTATAATATATTATCATATATGAGATACTTGGTGAGAGTAGTCATGATGAGACTGGTAACTTAGTTATCATGTCTAGGGGACGAGTTAGTTTTACTTTTTGTTAACTATACTGTAGCATGCTTTCTTTACATTTTCATGAGAGGCGCCATAGAGGATCCTACTAAGTATAATATTATACTAACCAAATATATATATACTATTTTTTGGTTAGTTGTAGTAGGTTGGATATCAGGACAATTACTACAAGATTAGGGTTTGGAGGAGCTGTTTTTGCATCATTGTCACTATCGTCATTACTTTCTTTTGTTCTTGCAGTTTTCCCTTTTAGTGGTAGTAGTTTTTTATGAAATTACCTTTCTGAACATGGTTTTTCATTTATATTATGGTCTAAGCAGATGTTGGTTGATGTTTTTCTTATCTATCTCTTTCGCATATATTCTCTTAGAGGGTAATTCCTCCCATCTATGTTTTTACCATACCCTTGGTGCTAGTCACCATCCTAGGGCCTACTGTATGCGGTACTTGGGTGTCACTATATCTCTCATCCCATTTCCAATCAAGGAGGTGTACACATTTTGTTGAGGGGGTCCTAACAGAGTGGTATCAGATCCAGGTTAAAATGTATGATGGAGTTTGGAATTATACATAGGTGAGGTTGAATTGGTTGGTGGAAAAATAGTGCCAGTTAAGTTTAGAAAGCTCTATAGACATGGTATATGAGATGAGATACAAGTATGTATCCCCCCTATGATATGATGAATAGACATTTAAGCATAAAGTAGATACCAAATGAGGTATACTAGTTGTAGGGTAGAGACCGAAGGAAGGTTCATTAAGCATTCTTCATTTCCCCAGTGTTTGAATGGGTAGACCACAAGAAATGTTATTGTATAAAGAAAAAAAAAGAAAAAAATTAATATTTTTAAAGTCTCCCATATTAAAGGTTTATGATCTCTAACTATTTTTTCTTCCACAGGCATGGCTCTAGTTCAGTGTCCTAATCATGGTCGCATAGAAGTCATTCAACAAGTTGCGCCAGCAGATCGCCACATAGTAAATGATGAAAACGATGACACTTAGAGGAGGACACTCTGAGAGTTTCAACACTAGAATCTACAGAATTTTCAGGGATATGTTTCAAATGCAATCACGTGATACTATTTGGATGAGTTCGAGATATCCTTCACTTGGATCTATTCTTGGAATTACCTCTAGGTATCATTGGTTATGATGATGATGCGAGGTGCAATGAGGCCGTGGTGGTTCTAATTTCATATGGATCTTGAGGATTCAGTAGTATCATGGGAGAAGTTTTGAGACCAATTCATATTTGAGCTTCTTTCATTGACTGTGAAGGCATCCAGTCATTAAGAGCTTCTTACCATTTGGTGGGGATTATATAATGTAAAAGAGTTCTGAATGTCATTTAGAAAGATTCTACAATATTATTTAGAAATTTTTCCAGATGAGGAGGGAATGGCAAGGAATTTTGAGGAGTCTTTACATTAATAGATTCAGTGTCAGGTCATTCTATTAATGATTAAGGTGTATCACTAGGTGTTGGCAAGAGAAAAGGTCATCAAGAGGAATTTGTCCAGAACCAAATTATAATGATAGGGGTGTCTTAAGGATTAAACAATATGTAGAGTTGTGTTCTATGGTTTTTTTTAGGGTAGTAGTGTTTTCGATCAGCTAGGGGTAGGTCTCATCCCCTGATATCTCATTTCTCTATGTGTAGCTACTCTGAACACTGTGTCAGGGTATCAGATGCATGTTTTTATTATGGAAGTTGATGTTATAAGTGGTTAGAGTGACTGAACATTTTTAGCAGTCAACATTATCCATTTCTTCTGCTTTAGGTTATTCTGTTGAGGAAGTTCAAGATGAGGTAGTAGCAGTAGGTTTCTCTTGTTTTGGATTAGAATAGAGTATATGGTGTAGGTAAAAGAAAACCAAAGGATTTCTCCATCCATATAGAGAAGAGTGTGTCCATAGAGGTGGGAATCAACAGTTTCACAGAGTTTATGGTGAATTTCATAGTTAGCTTCATGCTTTAGTGATTCCATCATCAGGTGAGCCAGATGTCATTCACAGTACCCATTGTTTGTTTTATACTTGGATGCATGCGATGTTTGATCCAGGAGAGACTCAAACCTTTGTATCACCTTCCATTGTATATTCTTTGGGACTTAAGTTATAGAGGATTTGAGTGACCTTTAAATTGACTATTCTTGTTAGAGATCAAGAATTTTTTTTGAATTATATAGAAATTGTGAGATAGTGTTGGGGAAACAACAATCTTGGGAATATGTTCTATGTTTATAGATAGAACCATATAAAATTATACTCCACATGGATTTGTTATATTTGGTACAGGCTATTGTGGATTGATTCAGGAGGTATGTTGGGTTCTTTGATTGTAATAGACTACCAGGAGTGATTTTTGGCAAGCAAGTCCCACAGATGGTTTTGAGGTGTGATCCATCATTTCCATCCTCAATGGATGATATGATGATGATGTGTTTTTCATAGTTTCAATAGTTGGGGTTTCACATGGTAAAAATCATCATGTCTTCTAAATGAGGTTGTAGCATTACCCCCTCGAAGAGAGATCATGTTTGGAATCAATCTACATCTAGGTGTGTTTCCTATATCAATGTCTCTATATAGGGTGGTGCCTTCTCTGATTTGGGAGATACATATACCACTCACTGGTCTATTCATATGTGATTTTATTTGGATGAGTGTGTCACCATGGTGCGCACCAGTTTTTTTATGAAGAAGGTTGGTGGTTGCTTACAGTTTTTAACAATTATCATCACTTAAAAGAAGTGATAGTGAAGAACAGTTATCATCTTACATGGATTTATGATTTATTCCATCAACATAAGGGTGCATGTGGTTTCATGAAGATATATTTGTGGTCAGAATATCACCAGATGCATGTGAAGGATAAGGATATATCAAAGACTTCTTTTTGTTGTCTTCATGGGTATTAAAAGTTTTTTGTAATTTTTTTTGGTGTAAAAAATCTTCCATATACGTTAATGGGGTTAATAAATGATGTGTTCCATGAGTTATTTGATATGTTCATGGTAGTTCTCATTGATGATATTGTTGTGTAATTTGTGTCCAAGGATGATCACGCAGAGCATCTGTCTATCATTTTGGGAGTTCTTCTTCTTGAGATGTAATTTGGATATTTTTCAAAGCTTGAGTTTTGGGCTTGAAAGGTCATGTTAATGGGGGATTTGGTATCCCAATAGGTAGTATCTATGGATCCATCAACGATATAAGTAGTTGTATCTTAGGAATCCGCCAAGATAGTGGCTAAGGTGCAACGTTTCCTTGGCCTTACAAGTTATTGTAAGATGTTTGTAGCTGATTTCTCTCAGGTTGTGACTTATCTAGCATCATTGAAAAAAAGGATCGGGTGTTCTTATGGATAGATCTATATTGATAATCTTTTGAGCATCATAAGGAGAAGATCTCATGTACTATATTTCATTTTCATCTAATAGAAGGATTTTAGTTTTAGGTTTTCTATGATGCTTTACATATTGTGTAGGGATGTGTTTTGATTCCGTAGAGATCAGTCACTTCATACAAATCCCATTAGTTATGTGCCAAAAAATTTTAAGATTACAAACACGATCTTTAGTTGGCAGTGGAGATTTTTTCCTTAATGTAATGGAAACATTTCCTGATTGGAGAGTGTATTCAGGTCTTCACTAATCACAGAATCATGAGGTATGTTTTCTCCCAACATGACTTAAACATGCTCCAGTGTCAGTGGATGGAGTTATTACAATATTATGACTTGGAAATTTCATATAAACCTGGAAAGGGTAATTTTTTAGCTAAAGTGCTGATCTTGAAGACATGCTATGATGAAATATGTGAATATAGTGATTCATGGAGAGTGATGGGAGAACATACAGCATTGCATCTAGATATAATAGAAGTTGGGGGAAGAATTTGTCTTTTTTAGATGATGGTTCATTCATCTTTGGTGTAATAGGTTTGAGATTCCTCGTTTTTTTATCTTTATTTGGAGTTCTGGAGAGACAGAGCTTATTTTGGTAATGCCCATGATGGTTGGTTTGAGGATGAACAAAACTGAGTGTTGATTCATGGAATGATTTTAATTTTTTGGAGATGCATGAGATGGTTCTCAGAGAGGTCCATAGTTTTCCCTTAGTGGTTCGTCCTAGTAAAAAAGGATATATTATGTTTTCAGATGATAGGTATGGTGGCCTGAGTTGAATAGAGGAGTTGAAGAGTTTTTGTCGCTATGTTTGGTCTACTATAAGGGAAAGGTCGAGCCCTATGTTTCTAGTGATTTTCTCCATCCATTATATGTCCCCTTTGGAAGTGGGATGACATATTGATGTACATTTATATCATTTTTCCTTGAGTTCATGGACGCTACGACACTTTATTGGTGGTATTAGATCATTTGATTAAATCATCCCACTCTATAGTGATCATGTAGTTGATCATAGGGGAGGTTTTGTTGAGGTAGTATCTAGAAGATATGGTGATACTCCATAGAGTAAGGAGGATGAAAATTTATGACCGAGACCCCTATTTTACCTCAAGGGTGTGGAGGGGTATCTAATTTTCTTTTAGATCTAAACTATGACTAAACACATTTTTTATCCATAATAGGTTGGTTAAATAGAGCAAACCATAATGAATTTTAAATACATGTTACTATCTTGCATTGTGTATTTTTAATGTTCATGGATGATGCATGTACCCTTTTTTAGTTTTTGTTTTAATAGATGTTTTCACTACACCATAGGAATTGTGTCATTTTAAATCATGTATGATCTACCTTTGTGTTCTATATGGTGATGGATAGGGGTTGGAGAGTAAGTAATTCTCAGGCTATAACTAGTAAAAAATAAGATACAGATGGTTTAGGTGATTTGTGAGAGGGTGAATGTTTTTTCGGATCATCAAAATTCATATTCCAATCATAAGAGGATACCTCTAGACATTGACATTGGGGATCATGTGTTTTTTAAGGTGAATCCCCATCATGGGTAGCAGAGGTTTTTTCATGGGAGTAAACGGTCCCCCCTGTTTGTTAGTCCATTCAAGTTGTTTACTGGTGTTGGAGTTGTGGCATATCAGATAGCACTTCCCCCAGAAATGAGCTGGAAAAAATATGTTTTTCGCATGCCACATCTCCACCATCATCTTCAGGATGACTCTCATATCATTTATTGGGGTGATAATGATGTTAACGATGATCTCACATTCAAGGAGAATCCTATAAAGATCTAGGACTTCTAGGAGAATGTTTCATGCTGGCATGTTGTACCCCGAGTTCATATCTTGTGGAGGCATGGTGTTGTGGTGGAGTGTATGTAAGAACTGAGTCATAGATACGCACTCAGTACCTTGAGTTATTCGATGTTTAGATCTCATATTTTACTGCTATTCGTTTGGTGTTTGTATACCTTTTCTATCTATGAGATGGATTTCAATTGTTGCGTGTTGTGTCCTTATATATTTTTAGAGGTATCTCCTGTTGGGATAGCATTTGGGAGATGTTTGTGGTTGTCATATTGTTTTTTGTTATTCCTTTGATGAAGCGATTGAGCTCCTGTGGTGGTGAGTGCCTTGAGAGGTATCTTGCAGGGTGGATATTTAGAAGACCCATTTTCTCTTTCCACTCTTGGTTGGGTTTGGATTATACAAGATGAAAATGTTTTGAGAGGTATTTAATGTAAGGGCCCAAATCCACAAGGATTGACCATTTTCATGTTTTCAAATACAAAGGTGGCTCAGAGGAAGATTGCAGTATTTCGGTTTCTAGAAGATGGATATAGGGAGCTTTCATATTGTAAAATAAATTTACATGATGTGAAATATGGTTTCATAAGTGAAATATATCAAGGTTTGAGAAATAAATAAATTGAAAAGGTGAAATGTTTTTCTACGAAAACTGAATTATGAGGGTTACATGACATGAAAGGGGGTTACCTATTTTGTAATCTCTCAATGTTTTATGTTCTAAAACAATTAATCTGCATAGGGTTGCCAATCAATAAGGCTATAGTGTCTCTCCCTTTACTCTTGGAGGCAGGGAGACCCCCTCTTCAATGTTTTAGTGATTCCTTCATTAAGGATCAATTCCTATCTGTTGTCTTCAATCCGTGGTTACCCAGGTTTATCTATAGTGTGTATTTTCATCATTTTCCTGTGGTTTCTCCCATTTTGATCTCTTTTTTCTCATGTTATTATTTTTATGTGATGTCATATGATCTAACATGTTTTGAATGGGGATTGTCTTGCTTGTTATTAGTGTGGTGGTGCATCAGCAGAAGTGACCCAGTCAGGATCTAAGATTCACTGAGAGGGGGAGGGCCTGAATCAGTGATATCTTTTTCTTTTATATTTTCTTACTTATGAAACAACATTATCCTCTTATTAAACATTTCATTACATACTAAACACAATTAAACCATAAGAACAGAATAATTAACAAGATTCATTACTCAACAAGAGTTTATACATCCATGGTATGTCTTGGAAACAATCCAAAACTGCAAAATCCCCTAGAAAAAAATCCTTTTATGTGGAATACAATGAGTAGGATGTTTGCGTATAATAATGTAACATTTTGAAAACAATCCAATAACATGTGTCCATATTCTTGCAGAAAATGATGAAAATCAATGTCACAATGCTTCTTGATCATCATTCACACATTTGATCTAGTAAAACAATTCTTCTCTTTTCTACCTAGAATTTAGTAGGGACTTCATTTAGTATTTCATGAATTGTTCTACTTCCTCTGTGAACTAGTTGTATCATCTAAGAACTGTGTTACACCACATTGCATAAGTTCTTCATGGATACCCTCTTCTTCTCAAAACTGGATCTACTCAGATGAATATCACTACTTCGAGTACCATTTCCACATACAACCTCAGTGTATTACCACCACCTACCGCTTCCGTATAGCATCTTCACATACCAGTTCTATATACCATCTTCAAATACTTCTTTTGCGTACTACCTCTTATTATGTAGAATTCCATATTCCATGGATTTCTTCTTCCAATTCTGCAAATCATTTCCTCTTCCATGGAAAACATCATCCTTCATAGAATCCTTCCTCTGCTAATGGCTTCCCTTCATAGAATTCTCCCTTACAAACTCTTCCAAACTTAGAAAAATTCTTCCTCAAAGCGAATATGTGATATTTTGAAAATATATCTCACTTCATGAATGGATAGTCATTCCTTATATAGAAAATTCGATCCTCAAATATGATAATCCTAGATTAACCGAAATCATTATTGTGGTATAGCCTTCACCGTAGACATAAATTCACCCATGTACTGCAAGAATCCCCCGAACCATTTTCCAACAAGCCCTTTTTCCCATTCATGGTTTGTGTACCACCTTTTTTTTCATGAGATGAAAAATCACATCCTTCATTCCACAAATGACTATCATCATTGAAAACTACACATATTTTTTGTATCATTGGCCTCCCTCAAACATTAAGCCTTCCACAAAATTTGGTTCTCCTGTGAAGCATTTCTCTATATGGTCCTTATACCATCCTTCACGGTTTCCTTCCACTTCCAATTTTTATTTCCCCACCATTTACATCCTCTACATTCTATAAACTATACTTCATGGTCTATATACTGCACTATGTAGACTCATTTTCAAAGAATCTTCTATTTCCATAATATGAATCTCTTAATTTTGAGGCCCAAAAATTTAGCAAACACAAGGATAAAATGCCACCTTAAAAAGATGCTTCAAAAAACCCCAACCATAATAATTCATGATCATCTAGTTTCATCAAAAACATCCAATATCATTATTTCTAACCACTGACCGATCATTTTGAACATCTTAAAATTTCTAAGGAATATATTGAAATTTCTAACTCTTCCAGTAGAATATATATTTCCAATCAAAACTGAATATGACAGGAAACACATTTACTCTCCCTTTCTTTCATAAATCTTGCATCACATGTTCTCCAAACAACTTATGATATTTCTCTAATACAAATCAAAAAATCATCTTCCTATCTTCCAAGCATTTACAAAGTGAATTGATTTATGCTTTTGATTAAAAAAGAAAACAATATTCAAAATAAAATACTTTTTACTTTCTTGTCCATCCAAATTGGTCCCAACAGCAGTGTCCCAGGATGGATACAAGATCTTGCAGGGGAAGTTATTAGAGATCCAATGCATGGTCTATTCTCATGTGAAGAATGTTGACGAAAATTTGAGGTAGGGGATTTTTTATTCTCTATTTAACAATGTAAAGTCATAGATCTTACAAGATTTATCCGGTTGGATCATGATAATATTGACTTAAAATTTATTTTAACCCAATTAAATTACTAGTATTAATCGCAAAGCGATGTTTTTTCTTGTACCGTGATAACAGTTTGTCTTTTGATTTTCTAGATAGTGTGATATCTATCCCTTCCATGATTTATCGTGTTTTTCTTGATGGATGTTGGTAATGAATGTAAATATATAATTAGTAGATAATTAATTAGATAAATTTTTGAAAATGATTTTTTAAATTATTCGAGTTTTTGTTGTAATTTTATGATAATCAAATTGAAGCACGTAAGCATGTATAATTTAATTGGTTAAATAACCTGAATTAGATTGATTCTAGATGAAAAAATGATCAAGGGAATGTTAAATTAATTTTTTAATTAAATTTTGATAGTTGTGATAGTTTGTTGTTTAGGATTACCATATTTAGTTCTTGTACTAATAAATAGATTAATTCAAGATGGAATAAAAAATGTTTGTGTAATAAATGATAATGACTAGAAGGGATATAGTTTCCTACTTACTTATAAAGTCCAATTACCTTATATATTGGAGCTATTATAGCATATTGTGTGTTATGTTTTAATTCCTTGTTTAGGGTCAGGATTGGAGTTACTATCTTTGGTTCTTACTTCTTGTATTGTGATGTGAGTCTAAGATGGTTGATCCTAGGGGTTGTTGTGATATATGCAGTGGGGATGCCCATATGTGATGTGATCCTAGGATGGATTTACCTAGAGTTCTATTGTTGTATAAGGGGTAAACAGTCCTTTTTACTGTGGTAGCAGTTGATTCCTATGAGGGCGGGATGTATTGGGTTATGCATGTGGTTTTGTGTAGGACACCAGAGATGATGGAATGGGTTAAAGTTGGTCTTACATATTGGCATGAAAATTGGATGATTTTTTGAGTCTATTTCTTATTTATCAAATTTCTATTATCTATTTCTTGAGGCAGATGGTTTGGGTTACTCTATTTCTATGAGTGGCAAAGTCATGTGGGGTATGTCATATGATGTTTTTATGTTCCCGTGGTTAGTTGAGATTATCCCCATTTTACAAGTTCCAAATACTTGATAGGTTGTTCATCTACTCACTATGTTGATCCCCTTGTGTTTGGTAGCTTGGAATGATTTCCTAGATTACCTAGAAATATTAAAACTATTAATTTTGATAATAAATTAATAAATGTTTAACCCATGGGGTTAGATATTACTTGTATGGAATGTTGAGATTATAATTATAAGATGTTTTGGACCTGATTTTATTATGCCTAGAGGGAATGAAACTTTGTTGTGATGTTTTTGTAATGATAGTTTAAAAATTATAATTGTTAATTATTGTATAATTAACTAATAAATGTAAATTGAAACTGATAAAAATGAATAATTTAACTTAATGTAGCTCTTTAAAATCTTGTGTGTTTTTAGGATATATAGTCTTAGCAGTGGCAGTCATGAGTCCAAGAGACGTTAGCTCATTAGATTATAAGACTAGTTTATTCCCATAGTGTGGTTATAAACTTCATTGTATCATTAACTTTTTGTGTTTCATTACGCTACTCCACCATATCGATTAGGGAAACTGACACCACGAGTATTTTGAGACCTAGGGGGTTTTCCCTCAATATTTTATTGGGAGGATGAATGGATGAATAACTCTTTTAGACCCACTATCTTCCCTTGGTAGTTACTTTGGATTATATTCAGGATAGTTAGTTTTCCCCCAAATATGTGTGTAGATGGCTATAATGGATTGTCATTATTTCCCACACATATTTTCTGTATATAGTTTCCAAATGACTACTATAAGTATTACATATATAGGAAATGATGGATTGATTATGATTACTCAGTGTGTGAGTTGTGATGGCTTGAGGTATAATACATGAGGTTTGATACATGTTATACGGCTTCTAGTGGATCATGAAAACTACCTGGTTACTTTATGTTATGTGGATGTGGTGGTGTGTGTTGCACAAGGTGCACGTTAAGGCGCTTCACCCAAGTGTCTGTAGGCTAGTCTTTCATGATAGATATGCTCAGGACATACAACATTGGGGAAAATAAGAAAACTAGTGGGGAAGTGGTAGTGGGGTAACCATGATATTCATTATTATTATAAATTATCTTGTATGAAATACTTGGTGAGAGTATCCATGGTGAAACTAGGAACATAGTAGGTATCTTTATGTAATGATTTAGTTTCACATTTCTTCACTATATTTAGCATTCTTTAATTACTTTTTCATCAGAGGTTCTAAGGAGGGTCCAACTGATTATAATGTTATACTCACCCTACGTATATATAAACTGTTTTTCTGGTCAGATGTAGTAATTTGCAAATCAGGCTGGTTATTACTATATTGTGATTATAAGGATCTATTTGGGCTATTTGGTCACTATAAACTTACTTTCGGTTGGTACTTATAGTTTTCCATTTTAGTTTAAGTAGATCTTGAATGATATTAAATTTCTGTACTTGGGTTTTCATTTATATTTTGGTCTGAGAAAGAGTTGGTCAGTGTCTATATTATCTATCTATTTCTCCTATGTTCTCTTAAACGGTAACGCATCTCATCTGTGTGATTATCATAACCTCGGTGCTAGTCGCAAACCCGGGGCCAACTGGAGGTGGGACTCGGGTTTCATTATCAATTTTCTCCCTTTTCAATTCCAGGAGGGTTACACTTTTTTGGGGAGGGGTCATGTCAAAGTCTTTCTTAATCCTTTTTAGAATATTTTCCATTTGATTAATTTGATAATGACCTAATATCAATAACCACAAAATAGTGCATGATAGTGGATTCTAGTACACAAACACATAATCATGTTTTTGTTTCTTGAATTATCCCTTACTAATAAATCTGGTAAATCTATGTTTTTTCTTGTGATTAGGTTTTTGTATTCCCATATATTATTCAGAGTGAGTAGATATGATAGTAGAAATTTAATGTGTTCTTCCAATTAAGGAACAATATTTATATATCTAAGTGAAATAGAACAAGATAATTGTTTTATTTAGTGGGTATGCTGAGTTAACCCCCCCCCCACCCCCCATTAGGGTGATTACTATTCATTAGGCACCAATAAGTTGTATTAGAGCCAAAAGGTTCTAACATGGTGATCAATCCTAAAAAAATTTTTATATTTTTTCACTCATGGATTCAATGAAAAGGTCTTATTTTTTAGTGGTACTAATTTTATGGATAAAAAAAATATTGGGTTCAATTTGTTTTTTGTAAAGATAATGTAAAATATGATATATGATATACTAAAATTAAATAGTATTACAAATAATTCAATGATTAAGAGACCTAAACTATTCAAAATAAGTGTATCTATAGAGAGATATTTATGGAAAACATTTATTGGGATAGTGACATTGATATTTAGACATTGATGGAAACAATATATAGAAAATTAGTCAATGTAAAGAAGGATTAGGACCGAAGAATATGGTGTGAATATAACTATAGTTTTATGAGAAACCATTGAACAAATATTTTAAAGACTACCTTATCTCAAAAGGGATGAAAATGATTATTAGGTAAAAGAAAAATGAGAATATGGACTCACCCACTTAGGTATGTTTGTTTGATATAAATATTAAATATACTTCTACAAATATTTATTGAAGAATATATTGAATTTGAAAATTCATATTCTGCCATATATAATTATGTTGACTGTGATTTCATGGAATAAGTCGCAATGACATCTGTTTGATAATCCATATAAATATCTTATTGAAACCAAGGAGAAATTCATACCATAAATAAAAAGGTAAAACAACTGAATATCACACATGGAGTGAACCTTACATTCATAGAATAGTTTCTCATAGAAAATAGAAGATTGAAGAAATTAGTGACAGCTTTTAATTAAGTTATAATTAAAATGGGTTCAATGTGAAGGTTTTGGGGCGTGGAGGAAGCATCAGGATGATGACCATCAATGTTTTCTTATCATATTAAATTGAAAATATCTAAATAATTTTTCAATAGAAACCTCAAAATCTCTTAGAGAATATATTTTTTCATTTAATTTATAATTAATTTATTAATAGAATTACCTCAATCCTTGAATAAATTTTTATTGATCAATTCAATTGCATCTCTTGTCATTTAAAAATTGTATTTCATAATCCAAGATATGAATAATATTTTTATATATACACAAGATCCATTAACACCAACAAAATAACCTTAAATAAATATGTGTTATCATGAAATAGATAAATGATTGACATGTTTTCATGTTAATTCCAAAAAATGTTTCAATAATTCTCTCTATGTTCTTGAAAGGGATGGATGCATATTTTCTCTCACCAGGGTTTGGAATATTTCTATAGTATCTATATTGTGCACAATGACTCACAAAATCTAAAATGATATAAATCAAATTATATAATTTGGGTTTAATATTTAATAATTTTAGAGGGTCTATTTTTCAAATATTTAATATAATTTATTTTGTATATCTAATTATTATATTATCTTTATTATATCACTTGATATACACATATTTAAATATAAATTTTTAAATGAATAAATTTCTATTTATTTAAATGAGTGATATCCTTATCTCATCTCATCAATTCTCTAGTAAATTTATCATACATTGAATAATTTAATATTTATTTATATAATAAATATATAAATAAATATAATATTATCAATTCTCATTAATTTTTATCTATTAATAATTATTAAATTTACTAAAATCCTGATTAGATATATTTTCAATATTCACATATAAATCATATATTTATATTATCCTATTAACAAAATTGGTGAATAAATGTGTATTTATATATTAACATGTGAATAATAAAAAAGAGATAAAATATAGCTCATATATTCAAAACTGAAATATCTTGTGGTTGGATAAATGTAATCAACAACACATGACTAATTATTATTAGAAAACATAGAATTATTATTATTATTATTATTATTATTATGCAATTTAATTTAATGAGGTTTTGGATAAAAATAGTGTGCATCCCTCTATGCCTCCTTCTTAGTGGAATTAGGTTAACTAACCTACAGTCTAAGACTAGCATCTAGAAACAAATCAAGGATCCCATATAGTTTTAGGATCACTTTGGGATATTACCACTATCATAGGGGGTGTAATGAACTATATTATTATAGAATTTAAATTCCTAGATTAATTTGGAAATTTTAATTTTATGGCATGTTCATTTTATGAAAAGAGGTTCCCAAAGGAATTATAATCATTTGAAAATATAGGGAATGTGGGTATAGATATGGAATGAGAATATAAGGGTCATTAGAGGGTCTTGGGGGAAGTTTGGGAAGTTGGATGAGTGGCTAATGAAAAATAAATTAGCCATTAATCTACCGCAGGGATGGACAGTTTGCTACAAAAACTATCTGATCCAACCTATTAGATGGTCAACCCCACTAAATGGTCGATGGGGTCTGGGAAATCTCATTTTAATGAGGGATGTTTTGGTATTTTTTATTATTTATTTTTGGAACCCCATCAGGTATATTCTCCTCCATCCTGATGAATATAAGTGGATCCCCTTTTGGATCTCCTTTTCAAACCCTTGGTGTGCCTCTAAACATTGTTATCTCTAATGGATTCATCATGAAAAGTAAATTTCTCATATTTTTCACATTATTCTCCTGTCCTATTATCTGTTTAATATGAATTGGACTGGTTAGGGTTTCGATGGATGATTTAACCAGAGAATGAAAATTGTGTTTCACCTTAGTGAGTTTTTGTGGGAAGTACATAGATGACATCCTATGAGGTTGAAATTAGGACGTCGATCATCGTTCATTAAAATTTATGCTACTACGTGAGTTTTTGAAGGGTTTTCAAAAAATTTATGCTCAATTGAAACTCGATTCATGTTTGTAATTTTTTATTTTTATTACAATACCTTGGGGGTAGGTTTATTGACTAATGAACTTGGTTTCTCGTGTTTTTGACATTGTTGGACCACTCAGTGAGTTTTTATGCTATTATACTGATTATAAATTTGGTTTAAATTAATTTAACTAATTAAGTTTATGATGTTGTATGTTGAGGAAGGGGATACTTAACTCTATAGAATCTGATATGATCTTGGGATGAGTTATTATAACATCATTTGAGGTATTAGACCTTGAAAATTCAACACCTCTTGGTTAATTAGTTATTTATGTTGATGTGATGACATTAGTATAATTTCCCCAATGCTTCATGTGTTTTTTGGTTTGAATAATGATGATTTCTTTTGGTATCAAAGTGAAAAGTTGATTTCGGTGGATGTAATGGATCCCTAGAGCATTGAGACGGGTCCAAGAGACCTAGGTGGATTCTTATTTGTGGGACTAGGTCCCATGGGAGTAGTTCCTTGAGGATGGATTAGTTGGTTGTGATATATTTTTAATGCCATATGTGTTACTCTCTATGTGTTCTAACCTCCTTCTTGATGTGACCACCTTGTGTGTGCATGGATGAGATGGGGTACATGAATGTTGGATCCCCAGAACCTATGGGGATGGGATGGTGTGCATGGTTGGACTCCCTAGAACATGTGAACATGCTCTAATGAAAATGATTGACCTCTCAGTAACCCTATGGATGGGTCTGTATGATGTTGGGCCTCCCCAAAATATGTGAGGAAGAGAAGTGGTGTATGTTTGACCTCGCCAAACTCTATGAGGATTGGATGGGGTGAATTGATTGACCCTCCCTCAGTTTACATTTATGGGTCATGGTGCTTGAAAAGGCCATGACCTAATTGACAGCCATAGGACAAGGGATACATGTGCTACCAATCTTCTTAAGAGATATGTGTTCTGACTTGGATCCACGGAAGGTATTGTTTCTATAATTATTATACAATAATTCTCACATGAAAAAGAAGAACTTACTATATTTTTTATGGTATAAGATGGATCCTGACATGGAGTCAATGTGGGTATTCTGGTATTTTAATGTGTGTTTTGTTTCTTGGTGTGTATGTTTTAGAGATAAGGAAACACTCTATATATTTATTGAATGTATATCCACTTGATCAAAATAGCACAATTCTTGGTTGAAGAAATGGGGTTACCTAATAGGGCATTGGACACACCCCCTATCCATGTCAACAAGATGGTAATTTAGTTTTGGGAGAGGCTAATGTATTTTATTTTCATTTACTTTCATTATGTATTGTCCAATGTTCCTTTTTGTTTTATATGCTTGTTGCTCTCTTTTTATCCACTGCTTCTGCTTTGTGTTGTAATGAATCATTAAGAAGACAGTTACTCCTTTTATTTAATAGATGTTGGGATCCCAGTGGGTTCCCGACTTTTCGTTCATAGTTTGATGGGATGTCTTTTATACAGATGGGTCATTCTGAATGTTTTCTAGTATTTAGAATGACCCATGAGGCTTATTTTAGAGGGAATAGTCTACTGATAAATATGTTATTCCCAAAATTCTAGTTGAAAGCCTCTATTGTATAGTGATGTGTGTATGAGGTCATGTGGTGAAATTATCTACAGTTCCATTTTGGTGGCCTGGGCCAAGGTGTTATAAAATAGTATCAGATAAATTTTTTGATATATATATATATATATAATAGTTTGGAATGGATATTTGATTTTGGGACTTGAGAGGTTAGTTGGTCGTATACCTAGATAACATGAAACTAGTTGAAAATCAAGTTTCTAGGGGATGTTCAGTTTTTGGACTAGGAACTATGGGTTGATTGAGGTGTTCAATTATACTAAAATTACATCATGGGATGTATTAGACTAGGGATGAGTCGTAGGGATCACATAGGATCGAGTATGTTATTCATGAATCATGGTACTGGAATTCTAGGAGTATGATACATGTGTATATGTGTGGTGTTGTTTGACATAATGAACTTGTTAGAGTCTATGTTAATTGATGAAACATAAAATATAATTGGTTCTTAACATTATTATATTTTAAGGGGTGATGTAATTAATATTAATACAAAATTCTTGTTTATAGATTTTTCTTGTCTTTGTTTGGATTCCATGGAGAAATGGATCTTTGATATTTAGGGTTTTTAGAAAAACCTAGTTTTAAAAAATAAAAAATCATGAAGTGGAATGTCGTGTGCGTGAATGGTTATTGGATTTTGGTTCTATTTGAAATGGCTCGAATACAAATATTTTTTTAAATGGTTTATATTTTTAATTATTTTTGGAAAACGTAAGGATAGTGGGTTTAGAAATGAAATTTCAATGGGTTTGAAATCAGATTTCATAAGATTATTTTAATTTATTTCACAATGGATTTTTGAAAAAAGGAATAGTTTTCAAAAATATGGGTTGGTTGGGCTTAGAATTTTAGAGAATATTATTTTGATGGAAAACCCTTGGATGTTAAGGGTAGTTTTTAAAAATCATGGTATTTTTGGCATGTTTGAATGATATAGAAATCCATTTTTGAATATGATCAACTGAAACATATGGAAATCAATTTATTGAGATTTTCTGTGTTGGCTAAGGATGGACTATATTATTAATTTGTGTATTAATCATTTATTTTAAGGATGGTTGTAAAACAATTGAGTGTGTTGATATAGTGTGGCATACTGTGAATTTTCCCAGTGTGGTGTGTGGAGAGAAACTAGTTCTTATTTGGGATAGTTTGATTGATCTTAAATAGTTAACTACGAGTGGACTAATGGTTGATTTTCTATTTTAGTACGTAGTCCATGGATATTTTATAGAGATTTTGGTAGATATATCATTATAAGTATGTTTTGTAATAGATTCTTTTAGCTGGCTCGGAGTGGATTCTTTGTGGGATATATTTACAGTATGATCTGGGATATTTGATATGGGATTGAGTAGCTAAAGGTTATTTTTGTAGGATCAATGATGGGATTCAAAAAAATGTTTGTTGATGTTCTTTTAGTTATTTTTGAGGTTGGACCACTTTATAGGAATTTATATTGGATCCTCAATTGGTAATGTTTAATGTTTTCTCTTGGTAGGCTATTCCAATAATAGAGTTCACTACTAGTCATAATTTCCCATCTGTGGATGTTCCATATAGTAGGGAGAATAATAATCCTTGATATGTGTTAATTCGTATTGTTTTAATGTTTGTGTGAGCATAAATTAATCGTTCTGTAATTTTAGAATTATCCCAATGTTGTTGGTGATTGTGTATTATGACTAGTCATGTGTGGGTGACCAAATATTTATAAGTGTACCACGGGTAATTCAGGATTGATTGGACTGACATGCATGTGAGTAATTTTAATTAAGGTTAGTTATGTGAGACTATACTAGACAATATGTGACTCGTGTAAGCATGAGTCGATTTTTGTGACCAGGTTTCATGACGGCATGAAATTGTTGTTTTCGGCTGTATCCGAGTAAGACAGATGGAAATAACATGTGATAAATTCCTCGGAGGATCACTCTACCTATGGAATATGAGATTTAGTGTTTCTGAGACCTTTGTAAAAGGTCACCGGGTCCTACAGTAAGTGTACATGGGTGACATGAGATACCTATTTCTCAAAAGATTGTTTAATGACCATGTGTAAGCCTCTTGAAAATGTTATTAGTTGTGAAAAAACTCATGAAATGGTCTAGTGGTAGTGAATTTTTAGTTCCAATTCAGATTCATTCTCATGGTGAGGGGACTAGTCTTATTGGTGAGATACATATTGGAATGGTGGCTCTATCATTTTGGTGGTAATTGTGACGTGTATCTTCACTAAAGAAGGTAGCATTGGTGAAAAATTGACATGCTATAGTTTGACCTATTGTAGTTTGGTCATTTATATGAGTCATAAGGGATGTGATTTCATGGATTATGAGGAGATAATAATTGCATTATTAGTACCAATTATAGAATTGATATAATAGAGTTTTATAAGAGAGACCATTGGGTGGGATTTCACCATTGGTCGGTTGGAGGGTGTGACCCTCTTGAATGGGATTTTGGTAGTTTTCAAGAATGAAATTCTTATTGAATTAGCAATGCGCAATTTTTCGTATTTGGTGTTAGAAAAAATGGGTGTGTGAATTGGACATGTATATAATTTGTGTGCGGTGATGGAAGGATCATGATCTGTGGAGTTCTAGTAGTTAGTTCAGTAAATGATAATATCTATACTCTTTTGGTGGGGAGCATTATATTTATCACCGAAATGCGACCCTGATATCATAGGTTTCAAGGATTAATTTTTGGTTGTGGTTTTTGAATATGTCATCAAAATTATATTTCATTGGTAAACCCAAGAAATCCTAGTTTCACTGTGAAAAGCAACTTCAATGTTTAGGTGTGGTGATGGTTGGAGTTTGTGTGTTAGCACCACGATCAAAGGTGATAGGAATGATCTAAGCATGTTTCAGATTTCAAATTTGTGATGTCAAGATATTCATGATCATTATGGTGTTTTGAAACTGGTGGATGATGGTTTAGACTCAGATGTGGTATTAGTGAGCTCCGAGTGTCAGTCTCCAGACCAAAATTATTTTAGGTAAACTGAGTGGGGGTTGAATCGATGGTTCATTGGTTCTTGTGGCTTAGAATGGTGCTTGTTATGAATATTTTATGTTTTAATCAAGATATAGAACTAGATTATAGGTTTGGAATTTGATGTATATACTTTGGTGGTCCTAGTATTCCATCAAATATATGCATTGGGATCAGAAGGTATTGATGTGATGTCGGTAAGTAAGTCCAATTTGTACTGCTGGAAATTTGCTAGGGAGAAACAGACAGGTAAAGTTGTGTGAAATTGGATGTGATGAGTTGAAAGAAACACCTGTAGCATCTTATAGGATATGGTTCGTGTTGTTTGAGGATCATATTCGGTGTTTTGTAAGGGAGATGGTGTAGTCCGGATTAATAATAGAGTTTCACATCAAATGTGTGATTGGGGTTCAGAGCTAGAATGCCCTGAGTTCCTAATGTTTTGAAAGTCATCGTAGATCAGTTGGTGAGGATTTAACTTAATCATAGCTTATCATGGATGAGAATTATTATTATGGGGAGTTAGTAATGACCCACATCATTACGGGATAGAAACTATCATGGTAATGTTAGACTATTCATTTAGTGGAATGTTCATTTTGATAACCATGATTTAGAAAAAAATACAAACATTTAAAAATCCATTAGAAGTTGTTTTGAACAATGATTGAGGCTTTAAGGTTCATCTTAGGTGTTTAATTTGAGTTTTTTAAGGTGTATGTTGTCTTCATGTGGATGTTAAAAAATATCATACCCATTGGCTGGAGGGTGATCCCCATCATCTAGTCGACGATGTAGGGGAACCCTTGTTTTAATAATGGGCATTTTGTCCTTTTCTGGGTTTTCCATGCAGATACCCCATGGTATTAATATCCTCTATCAATAAGAATATATGGGGGAGGTCCCCTCTTGGATGTCTAAAACATCCCAAACCCAGAAGCCACTAAACAATGCCTTGAGCCCAGTGGTCACAAGGCCTCAGGCGCATCTACCCAAATGCCAGAGGCTACTAACTAGTGGTGAGGGCCTAGGTGATTCATTCAGGAGGCATTACCTCCTTACTAGAGTATACAAAATGGAATTAAATGACATGAAAATAGTGGAATCAGATAAACCAGAATGAAATTAAAAAGTAAAATAAGAAGGGTTGTATAAAAAAACCATAGGTTTCTCATATATAATGATGTTGATGATACATATATCTAGAAAACATCCAAAAATCACATCATAGTACAATATAGTACATGTTTCCAAAAATAAAAAGGCCTAAAATTATCCTAGTACCAACACAAGCCTCTGCTTGGTCACATTCTCTCCTGCAAAGAAACAATCAGCAACCCGTGTTAGGGAGATTTCCCCTACCATCACATACAACAATATAATAAGTTTGGGTTCCTAAGGAGGCCCAAATGGTGTGTGATATAACATCTCAGTAGGTAACCACCCAAAATCTATACATTTTAAATTCTAAAATATTAAATCTATTCAAAGTAATTAAATAGGTAAATAGGTAAACCTATACCGAAAGTTAAATTCCCATGTAACATAAATCACTACAAGAAAGTGGTACCATAAGACAACTTTAGTCTCCATGAAAAAATGTGTCAAGATATTAATAAGGTAGCTATAACTAATATATATAAACAACATGGAATCATCGTAATCCCATACAAAAAATTTCTACACAACCTTGTCGTATAATAAAACATTAACAAAAAATGAAGTCCTTTCTATATAAAAAATTACATCACATTTCCATAACCATGTCATATGTCAAGTGTCAGATCACGAAAATCCATATCCAAGGTACCAAAAACCAAGGCATACTCATAAAGTTGCATTATCATCCCTATGGAAACTCATTGTGGGCTGCGGTAGGTGTCCTATGAATGTTTCATACCAAACATGTCCTATGCGATTCCACGTATGACAGATGCCATGGGTAGTAAATCCGGACGCATCCCCTGGAATCAAGACCCAAGAAACATAACTAATCAATGTGTCCACTACCATGTTCAGGATCCACAAAGATTAGTCCATGAAATCTATACTATCACCATTTCATACCATTTAAAAATTCAATACCATATGAGTCTACCCACTCATAGACTCAACTATATTAAATTAAATACAATGAGTATAACCACTTGTTTAAAAATCTAAAAAAACACATCTCATGAGAATACCCACTTATGTATTTCAATCCCAATCCAATGTGCCACATGTTTATACCCACCCATTTATCATCATTTACAATTAAACACTTCACATGGGTACACCCACCCATTCACCTATTTCTATTCAATCCATTTAATCCAATATAAAATGGATTAAAATGATAACACAAGGCAAGGAGGTCATACGTCTTCTAAGCATGTAATTCAATTCCATTTAATTGTTAATGGGCCTCCTAAAACTAGTCTAGCACAAAATCGCACTTTTTGGGTGGCCTAACTATGAATACACAGAGTAGTTTAACAAGGTGCATCCCATGGGTGACCTTTTTCTAGGGGGGAGGACCAGAAAAACACCGAAAAACATCTCAAGGAACCTACAAACCTCCCTAATAGGCTCTAATTAATAAATTTCAATTAATTAGTTAATTTTTAGGGCCACATTAGAAGGTCTGAAATGTGGCATAACCAACGATAGGACTATAAAGTACTAAAACATAAAAATAACGTATCGACCACCTACCTTACCTCAGTAGTGGGATTCTCATCCAGTACCAAATCATGATTCAGGTTAGCTTTCAAGAAATTTTTTCATATATGATGAGACAGACTACGCTTGAATCATAGATCGTAGGAAGAACTAGGATCAAATCCTAATTTTTTCACATAAGGAGAGCTCTCTAACCCCTTGTTGTGCATATGGGAATAAAGTTATAAATAGGATTATAAAAATAATTAATTTTAACATAGAATTTTAAAATTACAGAAATTTATAGGGAAATATGGTTCATAGTCTTGGTTTAGAACATCATAGGCCAACCATGAATGGTTTTTCTAGGCCAAGGGGCACCCTCATGGGTTACCAGCACTATTTACAAACCATCCAAACACTGTGCAAAGGGCCTCTATCATGTTCAGAAAAAACTATTGTCCTGGTCCAACATGCATGCACCTCTGACCCCAATGATTTCTCATACTATGTAGCCTATACATCCCCTTTTCCCACCCTCACATTATTTAGTTAAATAGTGTTGCCTTCCTAATACGGTCTTCACTACCCATTTTCCAGGCTTAAAAGACCCCCAAAATTGGCTCTAGGGTCCTAAAAACCTCCAATACCCACCAAAAAACCCTTCATCAAGTTGTTCACTAACATAATTCCATATTTAAGCATTCAAATTGAAAAATAAGTGGTTTGTACCTCATTCAAAAAACCAGGTTATCACAATTCATCCCTTAATTTCTCTTTACATGGTGGTCTAGATTCATCTGAGTAAAACCTTTTCCATTGAGCACGTCCAATGGGATCTTTCTCCCAAGTCTCATGTGGTAAATAGTTTTCCTTCCATACCACCCATACTAGAGGAACTGACTGGCCTCAGATAACCATTGTTCTCCTTTCAATGATACGAATTAGAAGCTCCTCAATGGATTAATCAATCTACATCTCAAACTCCTTATGATGAAAAGCGTGAGATGAGTATGAATGATAGTGGTGCAGCTGAGATATCTATAAGAAGTCATGAATGGATCTGTACATCTAATGTAACTGTAACTACTAGGATACCAACCCGACTCTCTGAAAAATCTCAAACGGGCCGACATATCATGGTGGAATCTTTCCATGTCTCTTGATTATCAGGTGTACTAGCCTTGGTGAAACACATAAGAAGCCATAATACCTGTTGTCATACTCTATTGATCATCTATGGAAGTCAACATATGATTTATATCAATAAATTTATATATACCTACACTTCTAAATCAGTTGGACCTTCTCAAAAGTCTCATGCACAATACTGGGTCCTAGTAAATCTTTCTGGCCTACCTGTAGCCAACACAAGGGTGATCGTTTTGGCCTATCATAGAAATCCTCATAAGGTTCCATCTAAATATTAACATGATAGATATTGTTGTAAGAGAAATAAACTAGGGGTATATACTTCTCCCAAGAGCGCCCAGAATCCATGTTTAATGCTTACAACATATCCTTTAGAACCTTTATCATGTGATATGACTGGTCATTAGTCTCAAAGTGGTATGTTGTGATTAGAAGCTCCTGTGTACCCAACACCCTCAGAAAACTCACATAGAACGAGATGTAAACTGAGAATTCGTCTATGAAAAGATAGTGTGTGGGACCCCATGAAGTCATAATATTTCACTAATGTACAAACTTCTAGTATTATCAAAACCGATGGTTTTCTTAATCAATAAGAATTAATAAACCATTGTGATCCTGTCAAAAAACAACCCCCAAAGAATCGTTACCTTAAGGAAACGTCGATAAAATAGTCATGAAATCCTTCATGACATTATCCAATTTTCTCTTTCGAATATTTAACTGGTTTAAAATCCCAACTGGTCTTTGATGTTACATATTCACCTGATGAAAGGATGAACACCCCATAACAAAACTAGCTACCTCTCTTTTCATACCCGAACACCAATATTGATGGCATAATTCATGTAAATATTAGTTACTCTATGGTTCACTACCCATACCAAGGAATAAAATACCTTCATTAGCACCCCAAAAATGTCCTCTGGAACCCATAAATGTACATGGATATACAAGATCTCATCCATACCTATGGTCTAACTAGGTGGTGGTTCCTCACCTACAACACTCTCCTGTAGGACTAGGCCCCCTGAATATGATAGCTTCCTCATCTTAACTCTTTCCAAAATGGTATAGGTCACAACTAAGAATTATAGATATGTATTTTACAAACTATTGTGCCCCTCCATATGTATATTAGAGAAAATGCCATAATCTTCCGCTCATTATTGCCCTACTGAACATCCTATATCTGAATCTCCATTCTTAGTGCATCGGTCACTGCATTGCCTTTACCAAAAATGTAAGCCAACTCGATATCAAAATACTGATGGTACTCTACCCATATTCACAGCATCGTATTCAGGTCACACAATGTAAAAATATACTTTAGTCTTTTGTGGTGCTTTAAACTAAAAAATACTCTCCCATTAAATAATTGCTCCAACAAAAAATGTGTGAAATATAGAAACTAGCATGAAATAATGTGTCGTCTAATTTTTCTCAAGTGGCCTCATCTACCAATCCCAATATTCCACAAATCTACCCCCTACATCAGCAATATACTTATCCCAATACACGATGTGTTAGAAATCATAGTGTAGCTCTTTCCCCACTCTTGAAATATCAGAACTACTGATGATGTCAATGTCCCTTTCATATCTTGAAAGGTTTTCTCAATGAATTTTAACATAAAAACATAACATACCTCTTAGTCAAGACTATCAAATGTGGTTTTAATCATGATACTTCATGTATGAAATTCATATAGTAACCAGCTGGACATAAGAAACTCCATTTGTCAAAAAAATTATGGGATGTTCCTGGGTAACTACAGTTCTCACCGTATCTAGGTCCACTAACACTCTTGTATTTAAAATGATGTGACCCAAGAAGGGATTATGATGCATCAAAAAACATCTCATTATGAGAATAACATATAACTAATGCTCTATTAGATTATTCAAAAAGATATCAAGATGGTTGGAATGATCATGTCGATTGTCAGAATACACCAATATATCATCCACTAAAACCACTATAAAAGAATCAATGTAGGGAAGGAATACATGGTTAATCAGATACATGAACAATGCTGACACATTAATCATATTTAATGGCATGATTAGACACTCATATATAAAATAACTATTATAAAATGTTGTATGAGGTATGTCTGGAAGTTGAACATGCACGTGGAGATATCTTAACCTCAAATTGATTTTCGAGAACACTTGGGCCCTTCCAATATAATCAAATGGTTTATCTATATGTGGAAAGGGATATCGATTTTTATCTGTAATCTAGTTCATTTTTCGATAATTCATACATAGCCTAATATCTTTATACACCTTTTCAAAAAAATGATCAGAAAACTCCATGACGAAGTACAGGGTCAAATAAACCCCTTCGCCTCAAAATTATATAGATGCCACTTGATCTCTTGCAACTTTGTCCTATCCATCAAGTTTAGAGGAATTGATACTACTATATCTTCTGGAAATAGATTGATGGAGAACTCAACCTCTCTCTCTCGTGACATAAACCATAAAAGTCATCATGAACATGTCCCTCAAACAATCAGTCATTGGAGGAAAGTCTACCTGACTCACTCCCTGATCATCAAGATACAAACTTTAATGGTGGGATGTCATTCTTCCCAACCCATGATTCTTGGGTATAGCTTGGCTCTCCTGGACATCCCATTCACCCTTCTGAGTATACTTTTCACCCTATGGTGTGGTTAAAGTCACCATTTGATGATAGTAGTCAATATTTTCTCAACAAGATACTAGCTAGGATATCCTAAGCATGACATAAAACACTACCATCTCAAGAATATACAAATTCAAGAAGAGGTGACACCCCCAAACATCAATGGTAAACTCTTTAGACTATAACACATCCTCTTCTCTGATTCCCAATGGCGTGTCTAGAATCATAACATCCTAAGAAAGAAAAACAACAAGTCCATGGATTGTCACTACTGATGAAGATATCACAATATGATATGCACCTATATCAAAAAGATAGGATGAAATATTAGAGGCTACTATGATCATACATCTAAACATATATTCTTTATCACCCTTCTCCATGGAGGCAGGACATCTTGAATATATTTTTCCTATGCCATGCCCCAGTGATTCAACTTCACTTCCCAGACTAGACCCACTCTGATGTCTCAGTGTAACTGGTGTCTTGAAGCCATAACCATGACCACCACTACCTCAGCAGGACCATATAAGACTACTCCAACACCTCAGATGACGCTGAGATGAAGAACCTACTAAAAAACCTATTGTCTGAGCTAAACCTCTGCCACTTATAGCTGGTGTTAAGGTTTTCGAAAAGTGTTTCATGTGGACATTCCAATTACATGCTCTGCATTCGACATAGTCATGGACACGTTAACACTTCATGTTTGCTTGACTACGACTCTGGTGAAAACCCACTGAGCTACCAGTAATCACAGGATGACTAGAACTCTTCTCAAGGGAATCCCCAAAATGGTGCTTCCTTCTTGAAGATATAGAACCACTAGGTATAGAAATAGAACTTCCCTCATATGTTCCCTAGTCTTCTCCCAAGTTTCACTCTATAATCACTACATGATTCAATATTCTAGTGATATAGGTCAACTAGAACATGTTTAACTACGATTTGATAGCATGTCGAAGACCTTCCACAAAGTACATTTATTTATATATCTATTCAGTAAGGTATGTAATTACAGAACTCTTAAAATCTCTAAAGTGTATCGAGTACTCCGAAACATTTATCGTTACCTGCTATAGATTTATGAATTCATATCCCTCTCTTCCCATAGATTTCTGGGGTAGAAATAGTCATAAAATCTGGTTTGGAAATCTGACCAACATATATCTCGCACTCCATCAGCCTGGTTTAGAATGTCACACAAGTGCTTTGCTGCTCCACATAGCATATATGTGGTGAACATGATCCTTATATTAGGAGGCATCTCTGTATGCTCAGAAAAATTTAGTGTAGTTTATAACCATAGATCGTAGCCTATGGATTTTAAACCACTAAAAATGTGGGAGGGGTCTACTGTTGGAACACATGTGTCATTTAAATCATGGAAAGTGTAGTTTGTGATGTTCCCTAAAAATCATACAAGTAGAAAAAAAAATCCCCTAGAATATTTCCACAACACCTATGTTCGTAACAACCTCTAGTGTCGAAGTTGTAAATAAAGGGGGATCATTCGGTAGCCCATGGTCTACAACCTATTGAGTGTCGTTGTCGCATCCCTCCCAACATTCTACTACAGGTCATAATGGTGGAATCTCTATATAATTCCTAAATCACACCTCTAGAATTAATGATACATGATTCATGCATCAGAAGCATCAGATTGGTCAAATTCCTCATAAAACAAGCCTTACCCAGAAGCCTTCTCCAAAATTGAGGACTACAAAAAGGAAGAGTCACAAAACTACAAGAAAGACGACCTCTTGATCTATCAAAAGCTGGGTCAAGGTCATGTCTGTATTCATCAACTCAAGATTTCCGTTAAATTTTCATTTTCATTCACATTCATTTTTCCATTCATTTACACTATTCAATTGTTCATGTGGTTTAACCATTGGTTCACCATGCTCCAATCCATGAATTCCCATTACACCATATAAACAAATGTATTATTCCCATTCAATCCATACATACCAAGTTCACATTAAGAGTTGAATTTAAAATTTTCTTCATTTACTAGTCCATAAAGGTCCATACAACTTATGAACTGAAAGATAGTTTTACTTCTCTATCCAAAATATAAAATCTATCACAACAGTAGATATAGCTATCACATCACCTATCACAACAACCTGCAATGAGTGATGCATCCTAAATGGAATAGAATAATTCATTGACTATGATATATAAAATTTTAATATATGATGCATGAGATGGAATACCCTCATCTTATCGGGTCAAAATAGAAATAAAACCCACAATCTTATGAGTAGTAATAGCATAAATCAAGTGTGTCATACAATGATGAAATTAAATCAACTATAATAGTCAAAATCTCGAAAATAATAATTACATTCATGGGAATTTGGCTTTTCCCTATATATGGGGTAGAATCTCCCAATAAAAGATTATTACTAAATATCATTTCCTTCATATCCTTGTTTATTCTCACCAAATATTTATCCAACTAGAAAACAATTCTCTAATACCTCTTTATAATGGAATGAACCTGAAATTCACTCAAAAGTTCCTTGATCCCAGTTGTCACAAGGCCTTAAGCGCTTCTCCCAAAATTCTAAGGGCTTTCAACATGAAGTGCGAGCTTAGGTGATTCATTTAGGAAACTAATCCCTCATTACCAAAGTAAGTCACTATGGACATCATCAAAATGAAAATACCAGAAGCACATAAACAAGCGTGCAACTAAAAATTAAACAATTAAAGGACATATAAACAAAATAGAAGTGTCTCGTTTATTATAATGAAAATGTTACATGTATCGATAAAACATAAAAACCAATTACATGGTTGTAAAATATAGTTCAAGAGTCCAAAAATACAAAAAGACAAATAATATATCATTGGAATCTCAAGCTTCATCATTGTCCCGTGCTCTCCTATTCCAAAGAAAAAAAATCAAAAACCTATTTTAGGTTGCTTGTCCCTACCATCACCTACAACCATATAATTCGTTTGGGACTACAAGGAGGGGCATACAAAGTGTGAGATAACATAACATTATGTAACCACCAAAAATTTAGACATTTCAAACTGTGTAATATACAACCTATGCAGTGTATGTAAATAAGTAAAATGGTAAAAAGATACCAAAACTGAAGCCCCCATGGAATGTAAACCACTACAAGAAAGTGGTAAAAATTATCTTCTTGAGGGTCACTAAAAAAAGCCTCAAGCTCATAAAAAGGGTTCTATATGTAATATAAATAAACAAAACACCCTCACCATACTACCATATAAATCCTATACACATGGCCATGATATATAATGAAACTGTATAAAAAATCCAAGGATTTTAATTTAATGAAATGCATAAAATTTTGATATTCATTTTATATGTCATGTGTCAAAAAATAAAGGTTTGGATCCAAGGTTTCAATTAAAAATGAATCCTTGTCGATTCCCAGGAGCATCTTAGCAGAAACTCACTATAGGAACTGGTTGGAGTCCTAAGATAATGTCATACTATAAATGACCAATGTGATTCCAAGAAATTCAGATCCAAGGGATAGCAGAGCCTGAGGCATCCCATGGAATCAAGGACCAAGAAAAATCACGACTAATGTTTTCCACTACCATTTTCATGATCTATGGAGATAAATTCATGTAATTTATACAATCACCATTTCATACAATTTAACAATTCAATATCATATGTGTTTGCAAACTCATATAATCAATTACATTTAATTATATACGACTATTATACCTGTAACGGCCTAAACTTTTATCAATAAAAATTCTAATTGATCCAACTGAATGTCTAATTTTATAAAAAGGTTATATAAAATGTGAAATTCAATGGTCTTATGTTTTCTGGATTTTAGCTTATTGTCTTGAATTTTCACCATTGAAAATATATCCATTGAACAGTGATCACATGATTAGTATAAATATAAGGCTTTAACAAATCCAATTTGCACAAAAATGGAAGTGATGACCTCATCCAGTAGTATTACACCATACGAAGCCCATTTGATAGAGCCTAGAATGGATGTGGTGTCATTGGGATTCACTCTTGACCAAGCCCAAGCTAAGATTGAATAGTTAAGCTTGAATGGAATCCCCTACGGGAGAAGAGGAAGTTGATAGATATTACCACCTGAACGATCTTATTCGAACCACCCCAAGAGTCTATCACAATTGAACACCTTACCCTTCAGTCAAGTGTGGGTATTATAAGGGGTTATGTAACAAGACAACATCACAATGACTATGTACATTATTTTTTTATAAAGAATATATATTCATGATATTATTGTTACTTTGTAAATAGTTTTTAAATCACAAATAGTATATTAAATTAATATTCAACTAAGAAATATATTTTGATGAATTGATGGATTTTTGAATTAAATAATATTGTAATAAAATATTATAATTAAACTAATTTTTATTAAATAGAAATGATCTTATAGTTTTTATCAATACAATTGTAGTTTTTTTTAATGTTTGAAAGTAGTTTCTCATTAAACCCAATAATTTTTTATAAATGTTAGTTTTTATATTAAAAATTAAAATTCACATATTTAGAAAATTATTTAGATAAAATGAATATTTTTTTGGAATCAGGATGTCGATATTATTCAAAGGTGAATTTTTCATAAATTTCTGAGACAATCAAATTTTTGGGTAAAAATTAAATACCATTTAATTATATAATGTGTATTAAGACATCATAATGACCCAATCGTGATGTAATAAAATAATATAAATGTTTTTTTCGGCCAATATATGGTTTCCAATAAAAATAATGTTATTTTATATATGGTTAATTTTTTTATAGAGATTTAGTGGACACTCCATGACTTATAAAACACTTTATCTTTTTAAAATGGTTTCCTTGAGAGTGGAAATCAACTCCACCTAAGAAGGCCTAATATTTTAAGATTTTATTCCATTGGATTTATAAAATAATTTTATCCACTCCCCTATGGAGAAAACAATGGGAGAAAACCATTGTATGGGGTATGGTTTTGATTAGTTTAGTGTGTATGGTCCAAAACATAAATATTAATGAATTCCCTCCCTTTTTTCTTATATAACCCCACCCAATCTCTCACTTTATCTTCACTCAAAGACAATTTAGCTCAAAAAACCATTTCCTCCAATATCTTTAATCCTCCTAGGGCACCGTTAGCTCCCATGAAGCCCCTCCCAAGCCTTTGGGATCACACATTCAAGTAAAGGATTCTTTCCTTTCTTATTATATCCTTGTTTCTCAATATTTTTATGCCCAGTTATTATCAATTTTAAACATTGGGGTATGATTTCAAACCTCCCTTATATTCCCCTGCCAATTATTTGAAATAATTAGAGACCTATTTCTCTCTCATTAATGCTTTCTGTGTACAACTGTTACCATGTCGAAAGTCTGTAAGGAATTTATCTCTTCTCTTTCACATTAAAGAAAATTGTTTTATATTATGAATCTAAATTCCATTACATTTTTTTGGAAAAGATATATATATGAACACCCTACTATCCATTTAATGTACATATGAAGATACACCACTTTTACTCTCATCAACCATTTTTATGAATTCTTATGTCACGCAGTTATGCTGCCGAAATTTCACTGTGGTTTTTCTCAAGCCAATGTCATTGTGTAGTGAATACCATGACCACTTCTCTATCAAGGGTATTCAACTTTATGATGATTTAATTATTTATTTTAGAGCTTCATTTATGAATTCCACATTCATTTTTCATGGAATAAATTATTATGTTTAATGAATCCATGTTATATGATCTATGTGGCACACTTATGCATGAAATGAAATGTTTAATAAGGGTGCGCCCTGATAGCACTTTAATGAAGTGGGTAATGATTAGTATCATGATATTTCAATTTAAATTAGGTTTTACTCATTCTAATTCAAGTGCAATTATGGATTACTCATGATCCATGTGAAATGGGTCTTGGGTCATGCTATTTTGTTAAATGTTGTTTCCGAATTTTCATGTAATGTTAATCATGTCATATCATGCCTTTATGTTCGTGTATATATTATTCTCTATCGATATTCCTATTTAATAAAATGTATTGTATTATTCATGTTATTCCTTGTTTACTCTCTTACTAGGATTTATATCTAACCCTTTTCTTATGCATGTCCTCAAGTTATCCCATTCAATTCTAAGTATGATAGAATCTAGTGTTAATGTAAAAGATGTTTTCAATAATGATGTCTTGTTTTATGTCCTATGTTGTTATGTAATGTTCCTAAGCCCCAAAGACACTAGACCTCTCAATATTCTATGTTTTATCAAGTGATGTTTTTATGAAATAAATCGTGTTTATGTTTGTAAGAAGAAGAAGGGTTGTTAAAGTTGGTCTTAGAGGATAAGTTTAGTTATTTTTGGGATTATGATTAGAAAACCCTAGTGAAGTCTTGGTCATAAGAATATTTATAATAAAAACATCGCTATATTTTGGTGAGTATTTAGTAGGTACATTCTCAAGAAAATACATCCCTGTCTGGATACAAATAGGTAGAGGCGGCTCTGGCCAAGATGTACCTATGAGTGAAAAACCCAACAAGGAGTTTCGGGCTTGACCCGGGGTATCCTGGTACACGACAAAATGCCTTGCTTCATTCATGGTTATGACACTTCCAAGGGATATTCTTTGGTAAATTCACTGGCATAGTATTAACCATTGTTAATGGAATAAAATAAAATGCCCCTAATAATATATGTTGGGAAGTAGATCATGGATTACATCGATTTAAGCCAATAGATTCATAAGGAAGGGAAATAAAAGTAATTTATAAGTGATATATTTTTGTCATTGAAATAACCTTTATGTGTTACCCCTAACTTTCCTTTTATTGGAGCCAGTAGCTGGTAATAGGACACGAGCTAACAAACGATGTGTAAATCAATGTGAAAACTATTCTAATGAGATTCCCAATCCAATGAGAGTGGGAATCACGATCTTTTTCATGATACGCTCTCAATTAACTCATGATTTGCATAGAAACATGGGTCAAGATGAATGTGAATTCCCCCCTAAGAAAGAATAAGTCGCTATCAAGAGCTTCATGAGACAAAGGCCTCCTTCATTAATTAGAAAATATGAACCCGCAATAGACGAAAAATATATCAACTCCATTGAAAATATCATATACATCCTTCAATGTTCCAAAAAATAGAAGGTTCTTCTGTATGATTATCATATAGAGGGTGAACCCAATCAATGATGGAAATTGATAAAAAATATAAAGCGTGAGGAGTATATTGAGGTATTGGAATGGAAGTATTTTCAAGGATTTTTTTTTCAATAAATTTTTTCTACAAACCCTTGGACTTAAGATGGAACGGGACTTCCTTGCCCTCAATCAAAAAAGATGATAAATCCATTGGAGCATATGAGGAAGACTTCTCATATCATGCATGATATTCCTTTGGCTTTCTCGTTTCCCCTGAATCAATGGTTGACCACTTCTTTGGTGGGCTAAAACATAGCCTAATGAATTCCCTAGTGATCTGTGACTTTGGTAGCTATGAGTAAATTGTATGATATTCCCTCAAGGTTGAAATGGAGATCGTAGAATATCAAGGGTATCAAGGAGATAAGAAGCGTATGGTGGACTTCAATTCTAGCAGTCTGATTGATAAATCCAATGGAGCTATGAAAATATAGCACCCCACTTTCCAACAATGCAGAGAGAATAAACCAAGGAATTTCCTAAAGAGGATGAGGAAATTCTTTAGGTGTGGAAGAGAAGGGAACATAGCCATTAACTAGAAACAAGAAAAACTAATCTCTGTGACAGAGTAGAGGAACAATCCGTTGGACTGTCAACGCATTATTCATTAATTCATCTACAAATAATCAGGAAACCTTGAAAATCCATCCCCTAAAACAAGGGTTTTTTGAGGCAACCAACAATCTCCAAGACAACAAGGGAGAGATTTTTCCATCACAATATTTGAATTGAACCCTGAAAATGAAGTGGTTATAGGTACAATATTTTATTATTCAGGAAAATTGAACATGATTTTTGATCCTGGTTCTACACATCAACTTATACCTCGAATGGTTAGTAGAACAATTCCAACACCACCACATGTTATGGAAGTAAAGATGTCGTTGAGTATGAAAAATGGGGCAATCATTGGAATCCATCAATATAACTCATCCCCTGTCAAAATTTCTGGATTTAACTTCCTTACGAAGCGCGTCATACTCCCTCTGGTGGAATTTGATGCAATTATCAACATCTATTGGATTTCTTTATATAAAGCCAACATAAATTACCATGAGAGTAAAATTACTCTCCATATAGAAAATCGACCCTCGTTTCAATACAAGTGCATGGAAGAAGATGAATCTTCTTTAGCACCATCATCTCAAGCGTATAAAGTACATCCATATGAGCACGCATATCTGGCTCATATGATTGATTCTAAGAATGAAACCATCCTTGATGACATTCCTATTGTGAGGGAATTTTCTGAATTGTTTCCCAAGGAATTTCCTAGTCTTCCTCCAAGAACAGATGTTGAGTTCTAAATTAAAATTTTACCTGGGGCATTGTCAATATCCAAGACTATGTATAGAATGGATATTGTGGAGCTTCAGGAGCTAAAGAAATAAGTGTAGGAGAATCTCCATAAAGGGTTTCTACACCCAAGTGCTTCACCAGGGGTGCTTCAGTCCTCTTCATCAAGAAGAATCATGGGACAATGCACATTTTCATTGATTATCGTGAGCTCAACAAAATCACAATAAAGAACAAGTATCCACTTCCATGAATTGATTAATTGTTCAATCGGCTATGTTGATCCCAATACTTCTCCAAGGTTGATTTGCTGTCATGATATTACCTTGTAAGGGTGATGAAAGATGATATACCAAAGTCTACATCTCGTATAAGGTTCAGGAAAAATAAATTCGTATTATTTCATATTCTAATAACTAATGCTCCAAAAATCTTCATGGAGTTGATGAATATAGTCTTTAGAGATTACCTCGATAATTTTTTGGTAGTCTTTATAGCTAATATTCTAATATACTCCAAAACCAAGGAGGAGCATGGGTAGCATCCAAGAACTGTACTAGAAACCTTGATGAATGATAAGCTCTATACAAAGTACATATAGTGTGAGTTATGGTTGATGGAGGTCTGATTTTTGGGTCATATCATCACAAGAAATGGGATATCTATGAATCCATCCAAGATAAGTGCAATTGATGGATGTGTGAGGGGGACATAGGTAAAAGATATTAGTAGGTTCTAGGGTTTATATTGATATTATCTCTGATTTGTGAGAAATTTATCACAATTTCCCAGGCCTCTTACCAAGATAACTCAAGAGTAAGGTTTTCTTCGAGTGATGAATATGATGAGAGATTGAAGGAGTTGAAAAAGAGTCTTATCACTGTACCCGTACTCACAGTACGCACAAGTGGAGAAATTTTGTTGTATTCATTGATTCTTAGAAGAAGGGCATGGGCTGGGAGTTGATGAAAGATGACAAGTCATTACCTATGGTTCTATATAATTAAAAGTTCATGAGATAAACTATCCAACACATGACCTGAAGTTATATGTAGTGATCTTTTATTTGAAAATTTTGTGGTATTATTTATTTATGGAGAAGTGTGAAATATACACGGATCAAAAAATCCTCAAGTATATATTCCCACATAAAGAGTTGAATATGCACTAATAAAAAATGTTAGACCCAATCAATGACTAAGACATACCAATCCATTACCACCTTGGGAAAGCGAACAAGGTGGAAGATGCTCTATGTATAATGGACCCAGTGATTCTATCATTTATGAGATTTGAAAAGGATCCAATATTCTTAGATTTGATGAAGATATAAATGGGAATCATACAGAACCGGACATCGTCAATCCCTTAACAAATGATTTCCCAACCATCTCTTTTGGAACGGTTAAAGGATGCTCAAAAGGATGATGTGGAAATTAAAAATAAAGTTGAAACTATTGGAGAAGGGAAATCCTCATTATTCAATGTAAATGAAGAATGAATTGTTAGATTTGGGTCAAGAATATGTATTCCATAAAATCCAGAGCTGAAGAAGGAACTTTTGGATGATGCACATAGTTCGAATTTCCCCATTCACCCATAAAGTACCACGATGTATCAAGATATTTTATAGCAACATTGGTGGGATAACATGAAAAATGGAGATCACTAAGTATACATCAATGTTCCTGGTGTTTCATCAAGTGAAGGATGAGAGAAATAAGTCTGAGGGGATGATTCCAACATTACCCATACCATCATGGAAATGAGAGAACATCACCATGGACATTTTCACTGGACTTCTAAAGACATGTAAATGTAATAATGCTATCTGGGATGATGTGGATCATCTTACAAAGACTACACACTTCATTGAAATTCTAGAGGATTTCTCATTGGATCAACTGGCATGGATATACATCAAATATTTGGTTGGGATTCATGGATTACCACTATCAATTGTATCCAATCAAGATCCAAGATTCGCCTCTATGTTTTGGAAGAATCTTCAACATGATCGGAATAGTGAGCTGAAATTCAGTATATCTTATCATCCTCAAACTAATTTCTAATATGAGTGGACTATACAAACACTTGAGGACATGTTGATTGCATGCTCAATGGACTTAAAAGGAGGATGATATCAACATCTCCCTCTAGTTGAGTTCTCTTGGAACAACAGTTTCCACTCCAAATGGCTCTTTATGATGCATTGTATGGGAAGAGGTGAAGAACACCAACATGTTAGGAAAAATTTGCGGATATAAAACTCCTAGGTCCAGATATGGTAGAAGAAATGTTGGAGAAAGTTACAACCATCCAACAACACATTAATGTTAATCATAGTCAGCAAAAAGGCTGTGCTAATAATCGTCGATGAGACGTAGAGTTTGATTTCATAGACATGGTATTTCTCTGTATATCACCATGGAAGAGAGTTATGAGATTTGGGAAGAAGGTAAAGCTTAGTCCAAGGTACATTGGCCCTTTTTAAACCCTTGATGGCATTCGAGTAGTGGCCTATCAACTAGAACTCCCACTGAACCTATTTCAAGTATATGATGTATTCCATGTATCACTCTAGAGGAATTATATACCCAACCCATCTCATGTACTCAATATGGAGGTGGTTCAATTAGAGAATGACCTCTCCAATGATGATAATTCAGTGAAAATTTGTGATCGCAGGGAAAAATTTCTACAAAATAAGTAAATGACCCCCATGAAATTGTTATGGAGAAACCACAAGTTTGAAGAGGCAACATGGGAGTCATAGGAAGTGATGATACAGAGTTTCCCTCATCTTTTTTAGTGTGGGAAAAGTAAATCCTGAAGGGTAAATTTCATAATGGGGGAAGGTTGTAACGAACCAAACTTTTATCAATGAAAATTTCACTTGATCCAATTAAATGTCTTATTATGTAAAATGGTTATATAAAATGTGAAATTCCTTGGTTTTATGTTTTTGGATTTTAAAATGGCATCAATAATTTTGACTATTTATAAGATAGTCATTGAATAGTGATCACATGATTAGAATAAATATAGTGCTTTAACAAATCTAATTACTCATACCAATGAATCGATGGCCTCATCTCGTAGAATTGTTCTATACGAAGCCCACTATTCAGAGTTCGGAAAGGAGGTGCCTCATTGAGTTTTGCTCTTGACCAAGACCAAGTGGATCTTGAACATGTTAAGCTTGAACGGAATCACCTACATGAGAAGTGGAAGTAGATAGAGATTACCACATGAGTGATGTTATAAAAGCCACCCCAATAGTATTTTACTATTTCACACCTTACCCTGTTGTCATATGTGGGTGTTATAAGCGGTTTTGTAACCATACCCTAACACTATGACAATATACATTATTTTTGTATAAAGAATATACATTCATTTTATTACTATAACTTTGTAAATTTTTTAAATCACAAATAGTATTTTTATATCATATTCAACTAAGAAATTTATTTTGATGAATTAATGGATTTTTGAATTAAATAATATTTTAATAAAATATTATTATTAAATTAATTTTTATTAAATATAAATCATCGTATAATTATTATAGAATACAATTGAAATTTTTATAATGGTTTGAAATCTATTTTTGTCAAAAACCATAGATTTTTTTATAAATATCAGTTTTTATTTTAAAAGTAAAAATTCAAAAATTTAAAAAATTATTTAGATAAAAAGAATATTATTTTTTTAATCAAGATTTACAAATTATCCAATGGTGAATTTTTCATAATTTTCTAAGAAAATCATATTTTTCTGTAAAAATTAAATACTGTGTAATTATATAATGTATTTTATGACATCATAATGACCTAGTAGTGATTTAATAAGATAATATAAATGACTTTTTAGGCCAGTATATGTTTTACCATTAATATAATGTGATTTAATATTTTTATTTATTTATTTTACAATGCATTAGTGGACCCTCCATGACTTACAAATCATTTTATATTTTAAAAATGATTTCCTAGAGAGTGTGACTCACCTCCACATAAGAAAGCCTAATATTTTAATAAGTTAGGTCATTGACCTTATAAAATAATTTTTTCAAATCCCCTTTGGGAAAAACCATGGGCATGAACACTGGGATGGTTTGTGATTTTGATTAGTTTAATGTGTCGGATCAAAAACCTAAATAATAAATAATTCCCTCTCTTTTCCTATATAAAACGATCAAAGCTCCCACTTCCTATTCACTAAATACCTTTAGAGCTCAAAAAACCTCTATCCACCTCTCTCTAGAATCATCCCATGGCGCACTAATCTCCCATGAAGCCTCTACCAAGCCTTTGGGATCACACTTCCATGTAGGGGATTCTTTCCTTTCTCATTGTTTCCATGTTTGTTAATAATGATATGCCAATTTATTTTCAATTTTAAATGTTGTGGTATGATATAGCCCCTAAATTATATTTCCCTAACTATTTTTGAAATTATGATAGACCTATTTCTCTTTCATTAATTAATTTCGTGTACAACTGTTACCATGCTGAAATTCAGTAAGTAATTTTTCTCTTCTCATTCACATTCTAGAAATTGTTTTGTATTATGAATCTAATTTCCATTAAATTTGTTGGGAAATTTATATATATGAACCCTTTACTATCCTTTTCATGTATGTATGATGAGACAACCCTTTCCCTCTCATAAGCCATTTTTATGAATTCTTATGTCACGTCGTTATGTTGCCGAAACTGTGATTTTTCTCATGCCAATGTCATTGCGTAGTAAATAACATGCCCATTTATCTATCAAGGTTATTCAAATTTATGTACATTTACTTATTGTTTTTATATATTTTTGTATGACTTCCACATTCCTTTATTGTGGATTAAATGATGATGTTTAATGAATCCATGTTATATGATCTATGTGGGACACTTATGCATGAAATGAAATGTCTTAGAAGTGTGTGCCCTGATAGCGCTCTAATGCATTGGGTAAATATTAGTATCATCAAATGTTAAGTGCAATGAGGTTTTTGAAATGTCCACGACTAGGAAGACACTAAACTGGTGCTTCGATCCGGGTGGTTACATGACCTTAAGCGTGCCTCCCCGTACGCCAAAGGCTACCGACTAGCAGCGGGGGTCTATAGGGTCAAGTGGGGATAATATACCCCCTTTTATCAGAGTAAACCACAACAGAATAACCAGATAGTGGAAACAACAACAAATTAACAAGGAACATGTATAGCAACCATTTCCAAAAATAAATATTCCATGTCATACTACAGTGCAAGAGTGAACAAAACCCCAAAAATAAAGACAATGGCCAAAATCCCAAAATGGTCCTGACTCCATGTATAGATCCTCCACCAAGTGCTACCCATGTCCTCTCAGCTAACTAGAAAGGACCCTTGCACTTGTCCTGACCTGCAAACATGATGTCTTCTTGGGTACCCAACAGTGGCCCGAGCAGGGTGTGAGTACAACTCAGTAGGACACCACCAACTATGTCTACCAAATATCCAGTATAAACAGTTGTTCATGGAAAAGTAAAATGAATGACAAATTCCAAGTAATTATTTAAGGTTCCATTTACCAATTTAGAGCCAAAGCCCTTTCCATTCTATTACTATCCATTTATTACCATTAACCAACACTTTCCCTTTCATCACAACTCCATGAGTTAATCACATACCTTATGTCACATGGGTCTAAGGCCATCAATCACATGCAAGAGGGTAAACACATCGTTATCCTATCTCACTAGGAATAACTCTCTCATAGCAACAATATCCTCACCTCGAAGCCTCATTCTGGGTGGATGAAACCATTAGGAGAATAGACCCTTTGTCCCCTTTCTTAACCCATGCATTTTGGATGGAGTTTAGAGCCTCAGTCTTCACTCGACCTGTGGACATAGATCCTCATGTCATACCCCACTCTACGAAGTCATGTGCACATGCTTATATATAAGTAACCATCAACCTTCCAACCATTTCCCATCGATAACCATCATTCACAACAACCCACACGTGAAACCACATCACGCCATAACCCATTAACACCTTACCATTTCATATCATTTAACCATTCACCCAATTCCCATGTGTTATGCCTATCTCACTAAGAATTACATCCTAGACCCATAATCTATCCCATTGTGATCATTAATAATTTTTCACATTAACCCATTTAACCCATTCATCATTTACATGAATCAACCTTTCATTCCAACATGTTTATCAAGGGTTCTACAATTCATCACAACAAGGTCGCTCGTTTAATGACAATCCCTAAACCCGGGATAAGCTGGCACATCCCATGGATGGCCCCAATTAGGTCAAGTCCTTCCTATCACATCCCACGGGGATCGTGAGGGTTCCCATTATCCATATAAAACATCATTTTTCTCTAACATGCCAAGGCTATTCACTACACAACCAAGGGAAATCTAGAACACAAATTAACGTGCACAAAAATACCCAAATAACCATGGGATATAAATTGTAGACCACCTACCTTGAATCCACCGTTTAACACACCCTCAATTGAGTAATTTGACATCGATTCGACCAACCCTTGGAGCTTCAACCTAGAACTCACCCAAAAGATAGGGTTTTAGGGTTTCGGAACAAGAGAGAGGGAAGACACAAACCCTAAACCAAGAAAAGAACTGAGGAGAAGATTAGCCTTACCCAGAGCTTCAATCTGTACCCTACGGCACCAAAAACACCTTAGAAATGAGGCAGATAGACCTATTGGTGCTCTTGGAAGAATTGGTTCGTTCCTAGGGTGAATAGGGAGGAAAAGGAGGAAAATCCCGAGTTGGGGTTATGAATCCTGGAGTGGAAATTTTGTAAATTTTCCAACTTTAAGTGGCCGCACGGTTTAGCTGCACGGTTTGGCAAACCGTTTGCAAACCGTGCACATTCCACTGCCCGATGGAGGGGGAGTCACATGATTTAGCCGCACAGTTTGGAAAACTGTGTGCAAACCATGCGTTCACTTCTGTCCAGAGGAGGGAGGGTAACACGGCTTAGTCTAGGCAGGCCGCACGGTTTGGATGACTGGGTGCAGGCTGTCCAACTTGGTCTGCTTTGCCCAGACTTCCCTTCTTCCATGCCCCGAGCCCCCAGAACACCCCCAAGTCCCCTCACACTTCCAAGATACATTTTAAATCCCAAAAAACAAAGGATTAAACCCAAAAAACAACAAAACATACCTTTCTAAAAACCAGGATCTTACAAGCTCCTCACCTTATAACGGCTCGTCCTCGAGCCGAGCTTCCAAGCCTCATTGCTCCACCGAAGAAAAGAATTCGGGCCACTGAGCCTGCATATCTGATTCCCGCTCCCATGTTTCTTCTTGATCATTACCATGCTACCATAGTACTCACACTAATGGCACAACCTTTCCTCGCAAGACCTTTTCACTACGATCCACCTTACGAACCTGATGCCCCTCAAAGGACGCATCATCCTCAACCTCCACATCCTCAACATCAACAACATGAGATGGGTCAGGGTGATACAGTCGAAGCTGCGACACATGAAACACATTATGAATCCACCCATAGTGCTATGGAAGAGCCAATCGGTAAGACACTGGTCTAATCCTCTCCACAGTCTCAAAAGATCCCACATACCTGGGCACCAACTTCCCCTGCTTTCGAATCCGACGGTGACCCAACCTTGGTGACACCCTAAGGAATACTTTATCACCCACCCCAAACTCAAGAGGTATATGCCTCCGATCTTCATACAACTTCTAACTACTCTGAGCCATAGCCATCCGCTTCTTGATCAACATAACTCTCTCTGAAGTCTCCGACACGAGACTTGGTCCCAACATCTCAGATTCACTGGTCTCTAGCCAACACAAAGGAGATCTACATGGTCTCCCATAAAGTGCCTCAAATGGTTCCATCGGAATTGTAGCCTGAAAACTTTTGTTGCAGGAAAAATCAACCAACGATAGGTACCTCTCCCAAGAACCACCAAAGTCCAAGACAGAAGATCTCAACATGTCTTCCAACACATGGATCGTACGCTCCGACTGCCCGTCCGTCTATAGGTGGCAAGCCGTACTCAAAAACACCTACATACCAAGAACCTTCTGCAACCCTTGCCAGAAACGCGATGTGAAACGCAGATCTCGGTCCAAAACTATGGTCTTTGTCACCCCATGTAACTGCATGATCTCTCGAACAAACATCTCACCCAACAGGTCGACTGTATAGGTCTCCTGAATCGGTAAGAAATGAGCCACTTTTGTTAACCGATCCATGACCACCCAAATTGAATCGTTCTTCCGCGGAATCCTTAGAAGGCCCACAACAGAATCCATTGTTACATAATCCCACTTCCACTCCAGAATGGTAAATGGATGCAACAAACCACCTGGGCATTGATGCTCGGACTTCACCTGCTGATAGGTAAAGCACTGTGCCACAAAGATCGTAACTTCCTTCTTCATTCCAGGCCACCAAAACTTCCTTTGGAGATCATGGTACATCTTCGTCAAACCAGGATGCATTGCACACTTCGATGAATGAAACTCACGTATCATGTTTTCCCAAACAGACATGCGCACAACCACATGATCACGAACACGAACAACACCTTTCACGTCGACAGACCAACCAGAAGGTAGCTCCCCACCTTTAATTCATTCCTTCATGGACAAACACTCAGGATCATCAAGATTACCTTCCTTAACTCAACCCAAAAGCGTCGAATCCATCATTAAGGAAGCAAGAGTGACCTGACCACATTCCTCCTGCATCTCCAGGTGCATCTTTGCAAACAAAGCCATCACCCTCCACTTAGTGCTGGACTCCTGAACTTCCTGATTCTAAATCTTCCTGCTCGGAGCATCAGCAACACTATTCCCCTTTCTCGGTGAGTACACCATCTCAAAGTCAAAATACTAGAGATATTCAACCATTCTTCACTGCTGAAGATTCAGATCCTGCTGTGAGAAGATGTACATTAATCTCTTATGGTCCGTAAACATGGTAAACTCTTCCCCCCTATAGATAGTGTGTCCAGTACGTCAAGGTGTACACTAATGCAGAAAACTCAAGGTCATGGGTGGGATAGTTCCTCTAATGGGGTCTCAACTACCTTGACCCATAATCCACAACCCGCTCATCCTGCATCAACACAGCCCCAACTCCGATTCTGAAGGCATCACAAAACACGACATACATCTTACCCGGATCAGGTAAGATCAGGATAGGTGCGGTCGTCAACCGCTTCTTCAACTCTTGTAAGGAATCCTCAAAAGCCCTAGACCACCCAAACATGATTCCCTTCTTGGTCAAGCCCGAGAGTGGTGCTTCCAAGTAAGAGAAATCCTGAATGAACCTTCGGTAATACCAGGACAGACCTAGAAAATTATGAACATCAGAAACACTATTGGGTTTCTCCCAAGAGACAACTATCTGCACTTTCTCTAGATCCACTATCACACCTGCCTCTGAGATGATGTGACCCAGAAAATGCACCTCACCTATCGAGAATTGAAACTTGCATAGCTTGGCGTATAGTCTATTCTCTCTTAGCGTACCCAAGACGATGTCAAGATATTGGGCATGATCATTGTGAGTTTTCAAGTACACTAAGATATCGTCAACAAATACAACCAAAAACTGGTCTAGATAGTGGTCAAAGATTCGGTTCATCAAATCAATAAACACCGTCAGTGCATGGGTCAAGCCGAAAGGCATTACCACAAACTCAAACAACCCGTACCGTCTTCGGAAAGTGGTCTGTGGTACATCAGAAGACCTCACCCTCAACTGGTGATAACCTGACCTTAGATCAATTTTGGAAAACAATGATGCACCCCTCAACTGATCAAACAGGTCATAAATTATAGGTAGAAGGTACTAATTCTTCACTGTCATCTTATTCAACTCTTGATAGTCCACGCACAGCCTCAACGACCCATCAACCTTCTTTGAAAAAAGCACAGGAGATCCCCAAGGAGACATACTAGAACGGAAAAACCCCTTACGATCAAAATCCTCAAGCTGATCCTTCAGTTCCTGGAGTTCTGCCGGTGCCATTTATTATGGAGGAATAGAAACTCTCTCCACTCTCGGCAGAAACTCAATCGTGAACTCAACATCCATCTCGGGTGGCAACCCCGAGAAATCCTCGGAAAACACATCCTGAAACCGTTCCTCCACAGGAAGAAAAAAAATTTGTTCCCCTCTTTCATCATAATGTAGCATGAGACATGCCACATGGGCCGTGAGCCCACTAATCTGTTGAAAAAACGGCCTCGCACGCCCTGCACGAACATCCCATTTGCCACAGTGAATGTAAGTGTCACCCTCAAGTGACCTGAAAAATAATTTGTGAAGATAACAGTCATTGTGTGCTTGGTACAACACCAACCAATAAATTCCCAAGAATATGTCAAATCATGACATCTCGAGAACAAACAAATTCCATAGAAAATGATACCTACCAACATCAAAGGCACAAACATTGAACTGCTTGATATCCTCAACCCGCAATCCCAATGGGGTGTCAATTGACATAACTCCACACACCCTTTCCAAAGGGAAACCCATCAATACCACAAGCTGAGCCGAGATAAAAGAGTATGTGGAACCTGTGTCAAACAATGCACTAGAAAATTTAGAAGCTACAAGTATCGTACCTCGAACAGTCGATGGTACGACCTCACCATCACTAGGTGCAAACTGAACTGCTTGAAACTGAGTTTCCCCTCTACCCTGGGCTCCAGCCTGAACGCCTTGCGCTGCACTTCCCTGCTGGCATGAGCGATCTTTCCCGGGAGGTCCACGTCCTCCATCACTCCCAGTACGGCCCGTGGAGCTCCAGCTACATGCCTGATACGGGGAAACCGATCCCCTTCTCGTATCCGCTATCTGCCTTCCACCATCATGCTCACCTGCCTGCTGAGGATTCCTACATAACCTCTGCACATGTCCCATCCTGCTGCACAAACATCACTCAATTGGAGGTCTAGGACACGGAAAACGCATATTACCCGGCCTACAGCACTGATTGCAGAACACTTGATCCCCACCCTGAGAGGCGGACCCTATCTTCCAGCCGCTTTGCACACTTCCTCCATGTTGTGAGCCCTCATGGCATCGCTTCCGACCCTCGGTATTTGTACTACTCTTCTTCCCCACTGGCACCACTAGCCCACTACTAGAATCTCCATTTAGGTTTCCTTCCGAGATCAATGCCTTATTCACTACCTCTGCGAACCTCTTCAAGAAGAATATATTTACTTGAGACCTGATCTCATGCCTCAGCCCATCCTAGAAATGACTTGCTAGCACTCCCTCATCCCCTGCTAACACTGGGAAAAAGAGCCTCAAATCAGTGAAGCGACTAGCATAGTCCATCACCGAAAATGATCCCTGAGTCAGGCTCATAAACTCCGCATCTTACTCCTACCTCAAAGTGTATGGGTAGAAATGCTCCAGAAACCTTTCCAGTAAAACCTTCCACGACATTCCCTCAGCCTTCTCGGTTTGATCCTGAATGTCCCACCAACGCCTAGCATGTCCCTACAACATATGAGTGTCCAGCTTTACTCACTTCCCAACTGGAGTCTCCAGATGATCCAGTATCATCTGGACGGACTCTAACCAGAACTCCGCTACCTCTGGCCTACCCTCTCCGGTGAAAGTCGGAGGGTGTTGCAGCTGGAATTCCCTGGTCAGCTCAAACATACTCAGTGCAACCCGCCCTAGGTCCTGATCCATCATCTACATAATGCAAGCCAAGTTCTTTTAGAACTGGTCTTCTCTACCTTCATTGATTACCGCATTTTCTTGGTCCTCTACTGGAGGAGTTTTCTCAGAAACATCTTCTCGTTGCCCAACTGGCAATCGACATCGTGGTGGCATCTCTCTACAATTGCAAGCACGAAGTTTAGAATGTGTACCATAAAACGCCACAACTGTAACAAAATATATTCACTAGATACAACCTCCACAACCATCCCTACCGTGGCCATGGTCTATATAGGTTAAACAACCATGCACTACCACTAATCTCACACAACGTTTTACACAACATTTTCCACTTCATTTCAAACCCTTATATTTCATTCTCTCATTATTTCTTGGTTTCATGAAATGCATGATGCACCATACCTTCCTGCCTCACACACCCACCCCATGCATGTGCCTAATAAAATGCATGTCACCTACCTCCCTAGGTGCCTACAATGATGCATGAATGCAAATTCTCATCCCATTATGTCCATGGGCCAAATATCATAAAATAGTCATATCAACCCACATGTGCATCACCCAACGGTGAAATATTGTCAACTATAACAACACACAACCAAGAACAACATTTCCCACCCAGGGTGACATGGAATTTTCCCTCGTACCTAGGTAAGATACTCCCAAGCATGAGCTCATTGCCAAGGCCCGACACATCCTAAACCTTTGCTATCAGTCCCAAATAACAAGACCTCATAGAAGGAGAAGAAAGACCTCCTCTGATACCACTTTGTAACGTCCCCGACCCGGAAGCCACTAAACCGGTGCTCCGAGCTGGGTGGTTACATGACCTTAAGCACGCCACCCAGTATGCCAAAGGATGCTGACTAGCAGTGGGGGTCTATGGGGTCATGTGGGGAGACTATTCCCCCTTTTAATCAGAATAAGCCACAACAGAATAACCAGATAGCATAAACAACAATAAATGAATAAGGAATTTTTATAGAAACCATTTCAAAAAATAAATATGTCATGCCATACTACAGTGAAAGAGTGAAAAAAAGCCCAAAAATAAAGACAACGACCAAAATCCCAAAATGGTCCTGACTCCATGTCTGGATCCTCCCCAAAGTGCTACCCATGTTCTCTCATCTAACTCGCAAGGACCCTTGCCCATATCCTGACCTGCAAACATGAAGTATGGTTGAGTACCCAACGGCGGCTTGATTAGGGTGTGAGTACAACTCAGTAGGCCACCACCAATGGTGTCTACAAAATATCACGATTAAACAGTTGTGCATGAAAAAGGAAAATGAATGATAAATGCCAAGTAATTATTTAAGGTACCACTAACCAGTTTAGAGCCAACGCCCTTTCCATTCTATTACCATCCATTTATTACCATTTTCCATCACTTACCCTTTCATCACATCTCCATGAGTTAATCACACACCTTATGTTACATGGGTCCAAGGCCATCAATCACATGTAAGAGGGTAAACACAATGTTATCCTATCTTACTAGGACTAACTCCTTCATAGAAACCATATCCTCCCCTCTAAGCCTCAGTCCGGGTGGATGCAACCGTTAGGAGTATAGACCCTCAGTCCTCTTTCCGAACCCGTACATTTTGGGTGGATATTAGAGCCTATGTCTTCACTCTACCCATGGGTGTAGATCCTCATGTCATACACCACTCTACGAAGCCATGTGCACATGATTATATATAAGTGACCGTCAACCCTACAACCATTACCCATCAGCAACCATCATTCACAACAACCCACATGGGAAACCACATAATTCCTTAACCCATTAACACCTTACCATTTCACATTATTTAACCATTCATGCGATTCCAATGTGTTATGCCTATCTCACCAAGCATTCCATCCTAAACCCATAATCTATCCCATTATGGTCTTTAATAATTTTTCACATTAACCCATTTAACCCATTCATCATTTCCATGAATCAACATTTCATTCCAACATGTTTATCAAGGGTTTTAAAATTCATCACAATAAGGTCGCTCGTTTAATGACAATCCCTAAACCTGGGATAAGATGGCCCATCCCATGGATGGCCCCAATTAGGTCAAGTCCTTCCCATCACATCCCACAGGGATTGTGTGGGTTCCCATTATCCATTTAAAACATCATTATTCTCAAACATGCCAACTCTATTCACTAAATAACCAAGGGAAAGATACAACACAAATTAACATGCACAAAAATACCCAAATAACCATGGGATATAAATTGTCGACCACCTACCTGGAATCCGCGGTTAAACGCACCCGTAATTGAGTCCTTAGACCACGATTTGACCAACCCTTTGGGCTTCAACCTAGAACTCCCCAAAAAGATAGGTTTTTAGGGTTTCAGAACAAGAGGGAGAGAAGACACAAACCCTAAACCACGAAAAGAACCAAGGAGGATATTAGCCTTACCAGGAGATTCAATCCGTAACCAACAGCACCAAAAACACCTTTAAAATGAGGTAGATTGATCTCTTGGAGCACTTGGGTGAATCGGTTCGTTCCTAGGGTGAAGAGGGAGGAAATGGAAGAAAATCCCAAGTTGGGGTTATAAATCCCAGAGTGGCAATTTTGTAAATTTTCCAACTTTAAGTGGCCGCACAGTTTAGCTGCATGGTTTGGAAACGCATGCGCAAACAGTGTGCATGCCACTGCCCGGAGGAGGGGGAGTCACATGATTTAGCCGCACGGTTTGGTAAACTGTGTGCAAACCGTGTTCTTTCTTCTGTCTAGAGGAGGGAGGGTCGCACGGCATAGTCTGGGCAGGCCGCATGGTTTGGATGACCGTACGCAAGCCGGGCGCCTTGGTCTGCTTTGCCCAGACTTCTCTTCTTCCATGCCTCGAGCCCCCAGACACCCCCAAGGCCTCTCACACTTCCAAGAAACCTTTTAAAGTCCCAAAAGAAAAGGGTTCAACCCAAAACACAACAGAACATACCTTTCAAAAAACCAGGATCTTATAGTTTTACTCATGATAGTTCATGTGAAATGATGGTTTACTCATGATCTATGTGCAATGGTCCTTGGCTCATGCTATCATGCCAAATGTTGTTTCCACATTTCCCTCTTATCATAATCATTTCATATCATGCCTTTATGTTCATGTTTCTCTTATTCTTGATTGATATTCCAATTTCCTAAAATTTATTTTGTTCTTCATGTAATTACTTTTTTACTCCCTTACTGGGATTTATAGCTCACCCTTTTCTTATGCATGTCCTGAGTTTATCCCATGCAATGATAAGTTTTAAGGAATGTAGTGGGAATGTAAAATAATTTTTAAATAAATATGTTGTGTTTTGTGTTATAAGTTATTATTTATTGTTCCTAAGCCCCAAAAACACTAGACCTCTTGATCTTCTATGTTGTATCAAGTGAAGATTTTATTTAATAAATCATGTTGAAGTGAGTAATAAAAATTAGGGTTGTTATAGTACCAACCCATTTAATACATATCCAAAAAACATTTCATAAGTATACCCACTCATGTATTCCATTCCCATTCAAACAAGTCACATGGGTATACCCACCCATTTATCATTATTTACAATTAAACATGTCACATGGGTATACCCACTTGTTCAACTAATTATACTCAATCCATTTAATCCAGTAACAAATGGATTAACATGATAACTCATTTAAATTATGTTTAAATTATCCTAATCATGTAATTAAATTCCATTTAATTATAAAAAATCCTCTAAAAACTAGGCATACACAAAAGAAGATCCCTTGGGTGTCCAAACGAGGAAACAAATTTGTAATTTCACAAGGTGCACCCCATGGGTGACCTTAGTGGTGGAAAAAACAACCAACTAATCTCTAGAAACCAATGGACATACCTAATATTCTCAAATAAATCAATTTCAATTAATTATTTAATTTTCGGGACCATATTGGAATTTCTGATGGGAAACACAACAAATAATAGCTCAATGATTCACCAAAACATAGAAACAATATATATACCACCTACCTAAGATAAATAATGGGGTGATCATCAAATGTCATGTCATGATTCCTCTCATATTGGGAAAAAATTTTGTAGATCCTATGTGACAAACCACACTCAAATTGGAGATTGGACGAAGAACCAGGATCAAATTATAGTTTAACCACCAATGAGTGCTCTTAAACCCCATGTTGTGCGTATTGGTATAGATTGATAAATAGTTTTATAAAAATAATTAATATTTACATAAAAATATAATATTTATCTAAATTATAGGGCTTTATAGTTTAGGTTCACTGTTTAGCATATTGTGTGCCAACCATGCATAGTTTCTGTATGCCAAGGGCCAACCACACTGTTTACTCTCGTACTTTACAAACCCTAAAAAAATGTGAATGGCCTCTGTCATGATAAGATAAACCGTAGACCTGGTCGCACAAGCATGGAATTCTTCTCACATGGTTTCCTCAAACAGTACGTCTTGGACACCCCCTCTATATAGGCTCAGAAAGTTTTCACTAACTATGTTTCAGGCATAAAACACCCACAAAAACTAGTTCTAGGCTCTGAACAAGCCCTAGACACTTCCAAAACACATGTGGTCATGTTGGGAACCCACATAAGGCCATATTTACGCATTATAATTTAAAAATAAGGTATCCATACCTCATTTGAATACTCAATTTCTTACAATCTCCTTTACTCCCCTTTTATCTACTTTTAAACTAGTTTATTTTGGAGGGAATCAACTTGTGATTCTAATGTAAGTTCTCGTCATTTAACCCTATTTTTTCTCCCACATTTCTTAAATAAATTTAATCATTTTGTCTAGGGTTTGGTTGAACTATTCTTATAGATCTTGAAAAAATCATTATACCTTAAGGGGCTTCAATGTCAGTCTTATAGAGGTAGTACCAAGATGTTGAAATAATGATGTTGCTCACTGTTCATTGAAAGGTATGTTTCCTATTGAGTTTTTAAACGTTTTCGGATGAATTTGTGTTCAATTTGACCTCAAATTTATTTTTTATTTTGTGTATTTTTGTTTCAATAGGATCAGGGGTGTGTGGGGAGTAAAACACACTGATTTTGTTTGACATTTAGGACTTCTTGGGACCTCCTAGTGAGTTATGAACCTATGATGCTAATTGTGGATTTGTTTTAAATTAAATTAAATTATTAAATTTATGATTTTGTATATTGATATATTGGATATTGATCTTTATGGATGCTAGTACATGTTTATTATGAGTTATCATAATTTCATTTTATGTAGGGTCTCTTAATCTTTCTCCATCTCTTAGTTAATTGGTTATATATATTCATGTTCAGACATTAGTAAAATTCCCTTATTGTTTCATGTTTTGTGTGTATAATGTAATGAAATTTTATTTTTGTATAAAATTTGATGTTAGATCTTGGTAGAAGTAATATAATCCTAGAGTTTTGATACATGTATAAGAGACCAGAGTGGATTTTTATATACGAGACTAGGTCTCGAGGTACTAGTTCCCTGATAACAGGTTGGTGAGTTGTGAGATGGGTTGTGTGCCCTATTTTTTATTTTCTATATGATCTAGCATCCTGCATGATGTGACCTCCTTGAGTGTGTAGGTAAGGGTTGGGGTACTTAATGGTTGGCCTCCATAGAACCCACGGGGATGGGAAAATGTGTATGGTTGGTCTTCCTAGAAAATGTGGGGATGGGATAGTGTGAATGTGTGACCTACCAAGAACCTTCAAGATGGGGTTAATTAATTTTTTTCATCTCAATATAAATAGGTATTAACCATTGTGAAATGTTGTCCTTCTCAAAACATTTTTGCATGGGATAGAGTGCATTGTTGACCTCCACAGACTCTATGGTGATGAGTCGAGTTTCTTGATGGACCTCCCTAAGTGTGTACGAATGGGATGAGGTACTTGATGAGGTTATGAACATTGTTACAAAAATGTTCAATGAGACACATGTGTTATAATCTCATAATAGAAATCCATTTTGACATGGTACTTAGGAAGGTATTGTATATATTATTTCGTGACACAGATTTTAGCATGGTATCAAAGTTGGCACTATACGGGGTTGTGGTATGTGAATGATCCTTGCATGGTGCTGAAGAAGGTGTGATGGTAAGATTTTTGTATTATGTTTCTTGGTGGATCTATTTTAATAACATGACCAAACACTCTATATATATATATTATATGAACATCCACTTGATGAAATAAATACTTGGTTTGGTTGAGGCACTAAGGATACCTAGTGGGACATTAGACTCATTTTATGCCTACATACATGATGTGGGTTCTAATGTACATGAAAACACTATCCTATTATTTCATAGGGAAATGGTTGGAAATAATGATCAACCAATAGTATGGGTCAATTGGTCATAGAGATCGAGTATTTTGTGGGATGTTATGTGAGTTTTTCTGGAGGCTAGTGTGTTTTATTTTCATTTTTAGTTATAATGTATTGGATAGTGTGACCTTTTCTTTTTTTGTTATTGTTATCTTTTTTCTATTGATTCTTATCTATCATGTATTGAAACATCATTCAGATAGTTATTACTTTTATTATCTAAATTATGACGGGCCAATTGACTCTCATATTTATTCCAATAGTTTGATGGGATGTCTTTTATATGGATAGGTTATGCCAATTTTTGGGTAGAATTATTCATGAACCCGAGTTCCCCCTTCACATATTTAGTTATCAAACCTATATATATATATATCAATTTTTTTGTGTGTTTTTCATTTTTGTGGTATATAGATATAAAATATGAAATTAACATAATAGAACAAAAAGGGTTTTTAATGATGTTTTCCTCCCCATGGATGATATTGTCCTTGGTTACATGTGGTTATTATCCCATGCACATGACTTCCTTATTATTATCAATGAATTTATAGATAATTTTATAACCTTGAACTTGTTTTCCTTTTGATGACATGGTACAAAGAAAGAAATATGTTGTTTCACTAACCAATATATCTTTAAATATATTTAAGGATGCTGACAAGATTCTTGTGAAGTAGATCAACAAAGGAACTCCATGTCCCTTATGGACAGAGTAGGTGATCTACTTACTTAGCTACTGTAATCAAGAAAGTTACCTTAATGTTATTTAAACTCATGTATCTGTATTCCATTAGTTGGATATCTCAGTTATTTAGATTTGAATATAATCAGTAGTATCACATCTAAGCTCTCCCTTCTTTAGAATTCTATATTTTTTAATGTAGTATACCTTCTCTCTATTTCTTATTATTTCCACTTCAATGAATAGAAATAACACTAGGACCTTCTTATTTAATTCATTATACAAGATCTAAAATTGGAATTTTTTTATTAGTTATTCTCTTTTATATTTATTTTGAGTTAAAAAATGTGTAGTGGTTATAGTAAAAACCTTATCTATACTATTATTTATCCTTAAAATATATTTATATGTGTATAGAGTACATACAGTAGCATCCTATATTTCTCATATTTTAACTCTTTAAAATCATGGACAAGTTTTTTCTTATATATCTTGAAGACTCGTAACTAAGTATCTATAATCCTTGAAAATTATTTCTCACAGAATATCAATCCTTAAATTTAAAAATCTATAATCCAAAGATTAATTCAAAGAATATTATAATTATTATTGAAGAATTATTTCCATATATCATTAACATATATGTTATTTAAATCCTCTACTAAATCCATGCTTTTAATTCACTTTATATTTCCATGTAGGAATATTGATTTGGAATCAGATTACATTCTTGTGGAGATCGGTTGGTATTTTCTTCTTCCCCCTTCTCTAGATAAACCTTTTAAATCTCAACAAGGATCACAATCATCTGATTATTCATGATGTTAGATTCATAAATAATATGTCACATTCAATTTATAATTCATTTATTAATTTTTGAATCCTTACTACTATAATAATGAAATATGATGGAATCAATGTCTTCTAATTAAGCTTTACATTGTATCTCAAATACATTAGATCATCTGAACAAGACGTAAATTTAGAAACTTTTACATTTTCTCATTCTACAACAATGTATCATGATGTGTCTAAATGAAATTTGATGTCCAAATACTTAGATTAATAGATAGTTCTCAATTTCATATGTTCATAAGGAAAATTAATACAATCATTCCTTTTTCAATTTTCCTACCCTATATCTAATGATTTTTTATCTTTAAATTCATCTTATTCTTGAAGACTCCATTAGAAAAAAAAATTAGGTCTTTGATTGACCATGATATTATAAATGGATCAACCATTAGTGAAATGACCACATGAGAAACCATCTGATCAGTTGCATGAATACTTCCACAAAATAGCTTGAGGGATCAAATTTTTGAAGTAATGTTATCTATTATTCATTAAATTCCAAATTCTGATGCTTAAGGGGGTGTCTTAAATTTTCATAAATGTATAAAATGAAGACTCACCAAATTTCCATATTTCATTTAAATTTCATCAAAGTTTTCTCAACATAGCTTCAAGCATCATTTACCTTTATCTATATATTCTTGAACTAGACATACATGTTAAATACCAAGAAAAAACATCATTATATTTGTTTTTTTATCAAGTGATTGATTCTTTAATAATCATAATTGCAACAACACCAATACTCAAAATAATATTTTCATCCATGAATTGATCTCTAGGAAACCTCATTAGTATTACTTCTATATATATATGAGAACAACTCACAATGAATCCAATTTATAAATATCCAATACATATTTATTATTTATAGATAAACATATAGAAGCATAGATAACTGGAAATTATTCTTCTCACCATTATTCTAGGAAAATTATAATATTTTTTCAACAGCATACTTTTTTTTATTGACAACAAATACAACAAACACAAAGTGGGTCCTTTAAATTGAATTATGTTAATGTATAAAAAATAAAAAAACATATTATCAACACTAATTTGTAATATTATCCATTTTTATTGATATCTAATCATATAGGATGAATAATTGTGTCATCACCCTATATGCTTGATATATGATTCATTGAAATTCAAAAATTAACTCACTACTAAACTAAATTGACCATGCATTTAATAAGACATTTTTTTTCAATCAAAGGTACAATGATATATTATTCCATTAAAACATAAGAGGCAAATATTTTCTTGAATTATTCTATTTATGTCATATCACTTTTGACTCATATGATAGAAAATGATGATCTAAAATTATATATCATCATAATTTTCAGCCATATATAAAATTATGTGCTTTATAGTATAAGTTAATTATAGGCTCTAGTTTATAGTCATAAAAACAAGGCCAAATATAGTAATATCCAAGAGATGTATAAAATGTGTAATTCCTATTAGTTGGAATATCCTCTTAACCACCATTTTGGTTGATTACAAGGTGAGAAATTCATGAAAATACATCTCAATGTATTATGAGAATCAAAAACCTAATAGTGAAAACATTATATATGTCCCATAAAATAGTTTTTATCAAAACAATAAGACATATATTTAAGTATATTGCCATGACATCTCTAGTTTCTCAGTATAGTGAGAAACTATTATAACCCATTAATGCGAGGAATACACTAAAGACATTATCCCATTTACATTATGTAGAAGTAAAATCCTCTTGTGATAATATATTTTTTAGTATTCTAGTAATTGAAAATATAATGCCAATTAGTTAAAGGGAACCATCTCTAGTAAAATCCCATTTATACTAGATCCAAAAATTAATAAATTTAAGCAAACTAACCCATACTTGATATACAGTCCTCTGCTGAGAAAAGGATTTAGTCATCAAGACATCAATGTGTTATTCTAGGCAAACTTTTATCACTATAACTTCACCCCACTCCAGAAAATACCCCAAATAGAAATACTCATAATGTGTATTTTTTCCGGTTGATGTCACATTGATTAACTAGATAGAACAACTTTTGTAAAACATTGAGATTATAACATATTATTAACCGTAAATAATTCAATATGATCTGTAACACCCCATGCTTCCACAGTATGATTCTCTTTGAATAATGCAATAGTATGAGTTGTACACGACTTCAGGTTCTAGCACACCATGACTAATCAAACTAGCCATTCAAAAAAGAATTTATGAATAGTAATACCCACATTTTGAATTTTAATAAAATTTATTTCCCAAAATGGAATTCATTTTTTGATTCGGAATGTCAAAAGTTTCTTAGGGTGAATTTTTGGTATTTTTATTAAAACTATCACTTTTTGATGAATATGTAAAAACACTATGTTATTTTCAAAAACTGAGTTTTTATTTAAATAAATGTCTTTAATTTGAATTTATTTTGAATTCAAAATAGATACCCAATACCTATATTAGTCCAATTAAACTCATTGAAGTCATTTTATAATAAGATTATATTTATAAAATTTTATTGATATTTTTACCGTCTTTTACCAACCTTCTGGCACATTTTAAAATTTGCATAAAATGTAATCTTACAGCTTCTATGAATTTAATTTCAAAACTCCAAGAGACATAGTTGACATAAGTAACCAAAATGTGTTTTAATAATATTAAAATAAATTTTGGTGAATAATAACTTTAATTTTATTTACCATGGTAAAAAGTAAATAGGGTAATTTAAAGTAAAAATGATATTGTAATTACCCCAACACACGTACTAATTCTATTGGATACTTTTATTTAGACCAAAAAAAACCTTAGGAATAAAATATGATCTTTTTTGATCCACTTGGATTAGATTAGTATATTTTTTTATACTATTTAAAGAAGAGTAAAAAGTGTTAAATTCAATTGTTCAAAAATAAAACATATTTAATATAGGAATAAACATAAGATAAATTCAACTATAATTATTAATTAGGAATATAGTAACATTTCATACATCATGGTATTTTATTTATTATTTTTAGATATTAAATATTTAAATTTATTTATGACCCAATGATTATGTAGTATTTACGTTGTAAATGAAATATTAAAATAATTTATTTTATAAATATAAAAATAAATATAAATTTTTACTTTTGATTATATAAAATAATTTTATAGTTGAATATGAAATTTTAGATTTGATTAAATTTATTTTTTTCTTAGTAACAAAGTTGTTATGAAATTAAAAAAACAAATTACTAAATAGGTTAGAATTGAAAAAAATAAGTTGTTAAAAAAAATAAATTTTTAGGATATTATATAATAGTCCTAAATATATAAGGATCTTTTCAAGGACTTATATAATGAAATATATGTCATTAATGAACCAAATGAGGTTCTATTGGAATTTTATGGTATTTTTATTAACCATGTCTTATAATAATTCAAGAAGACATGGTAAAGGATAAAATATTTAACTAAGGGTTAAATATAAAATATAAGGTTAATATAGTGACCTAAACTAGACTAAAACCTATTGGTTGAGATGATTTAGACCCATATCCACATTATCCTAGAAATAAATCATATTGGATCTATTATAAACCTAAAATTATTGTGTAATAAATTAATATTTCATGCTCTTCCTAAAGTGTCCCGCACCTCTCTTAAAAAAGGGTACTTTCCCTTCTATTAAATTCACACCTCCAAATCCATTTGACTCAGCCAAAACCTAATAGAATATTCTCCCAAAAACCTTCATATAATCCTAGAGTCCTTATGATGATCATAAAGCCAATCTAAGGATCCATTTTTTCAATTCAATAGGAAGAACCCGAAGAAGAGGTAATTATTTCTTCACCTCATTCCATGTTATTTTCTTCTTCCACTTCCTCTTTATTTATTGATTACATTCCAAAATAAAAACACAATTAACATATACATACAGCGATGTTATTATAAATATGTTACAACCATATTAATTATTCTATCCATTCTATTAAATACAAATTCACCATACGTGCGTATGTATGGCTTACCGTCTCCACGTCATGGTGTAGTTTGTTATTCAACACTTCATTATTTGGATGGGTATAATAATGAATATAATTGATGTAAATAATAAATATAACATTTAAATAATTATATATATATTATATATCATCCAACTACAAATTATTTCCCCATAAATAGAATAATATTTCTTCTCATGCGTACGTACGACTTACCATCTCCACGATGCGATGAAATTTCATTCCACATCGTAACCATTCAAGAATAATTTTAATTTTAAGATTAAGAATAATGGTTTAAAAACTTAATATCATTCTGGATATGAGTAAAATACATCCCTTCAATAAGTAACATGACTTTTATAAGGAAATATATGAAAAAGAACGAATTAGAAACACTTGAAACAATAATAAAAATGCAACATTATTAACCAAGAAATATGAAAGGATCATATATGATATCATATCTATGTATGTGGCTACTATATAATTTAATAATAATGATTTAACCATTATAAAGGAGGTTAACATACCATCGACTAACAAAAAGTAAAATGTAAGGGTAAAATTTCACAATCTCTTTATTATCCAAGGTTGTTTATACGTAAGTATTTACTGGGACTTCTTTATCATCGGCATCCATGTTTATTAAAAATGTATTTCAAAACATTTTTTATGATTTACAAGAATATGGGTATAATTCATTTATAACCTTATCTAAATTTTTGTAAATTTTTTTCAAATGAATCTTTCGGTTTTTTTCTGAACAAGGTACTCTATGACCTTTTCGATAAATTAAGGAAAGACTTTTTCCTAACTTATATGGCGGGTGTGGTATTTTCCACAGTTATGACACCTTCAAACATTCCCTTACAAGTTTATAATAATATTTTCAAAATAAATTTTTTATTTTATAGTTACATGAATTTTAAATGATTTCAAAATAAAAAGAGATATTTATTTCAAATAGTTATGATTTCATCTATGTCAACATCCTTGGTTGGATTTTAAGATTATTTGAAGTTGATTTATTATAATACAATATTATATATTGTATTAATGGTTTTGTTATATTTTCTACTATGGATGTGCAATTTTTATACTTTTCATGGTTTTTTGTTAATGTATTGAAAATTCATATTCTAGTTTTAATTAGAATTTTTATGTTTTGTTTCAACCTTTTCATATGAGGAATTCATTGGACTTATTATGTGATTTTCATGGCCTGTTATATCCCCTCGATCCATCGTAAGGTCTCATGAGAAAAATTAGTGTCTGGAAACACGCCCTTAAAAAAAGTTTTATTTTTAGTATTGGCACGAGGCCTTGACTATTTGGTTCTGATTTCCAATATTATGCATTCCATCATTATTAAATTAGCTATTGACGTTACATGTGATTATTTGACTAGTTGAATATACATGTGAATAAGTAAATGGAATTATTTGATTTATATTTTCCATTTTATGCTGATGTTTAAGTTTAAAAGGCCTTTTTTAGTCTTATACATTGCTTTAAATGTTTATTCTTATTTATGATAGTTTCCATTAAATTTTTATCCCTACGGAGTATCTGAGCACACCCCATTATTATGTTTTATTTTTCGTAGGATGCAAAGAAGTATATTATGATTTACCTGTAGGAATAGGCAATGGGATATGAGTGTGTTCAAAGGGGAAACAATGTTGTTGTTTTTCCATTTCATAATGCTGTGTAAAACATAAGTATGTATCTAGTACATCCAGGGATACTAAAATAATAGGTCATTCAAGACTTGATCTCCTGTGATAATGACTATTTTATGTAATAATGCACCGAATCTAGGTAATTGGGGTCTGGGTGTTACATGATCTATAACTTATTTGACACACAATATCAAACTTAAATGAAACCACAATATATTTTGATAAAATATAAATAATTAAGCTTAACCATTATTAAACCAACCATTGAATTATAGAGAATAAATAGGAGTAACCAATTAATGAATTAGTTGTATATAAAAAATAATAGATACTTTTAATAAGAATTATATTCAATTAGATTACCTTAAATGAAAAATAAGATCATCTATTATTTATAAATTAATTTTTATAAAAAAACATTTTTTTTAAGAAATGAATTTATATTTCATGATACATATGATTAGTGATAAAAAATTTTATATCTCAATTTTATTTGAACACTAATTAGTATGAAAAAGATATGAAATAATAATAATAATATTTAAATTTTGAAAATGTTATTTCCCAATAAAAATGAGAATTCATTATATTTTGTGATTTTTTAAAAAAATTTAAATTAATAAATTTTATAATGTGAAATTAATAAATGTGATGAGAATTTTTAAATTCCTCTTATAAAAATTTACTTATTATATATTTTTTAACAATTTTTAAAAATGTTGATTTTTATTCAAAGAAATAGAGGGTTTAAGAAAATTATAATTTACACAATTTTTTCAATACATTTCCATAACCTGTGTGATTTAAAAACCATAAATGTAATAAAATTTTAAATTAATGATTATATCTATTCTTTTTAATATATTATTTTTAAATAGAAATCCTAAGCATTATATTTTGAAAAATAAAGTCAAATATTACTTTAATATAGAAACTCTTTTTTTTTATTAAAAATAAATTATTTTCATGGGATATTTGGTTTTTTTTCCATTTAAGCCTCATAAATATTTTTAGTTTTATAATAATAAAATTTACTTCATCAAAATTATTATTAAAGATAATGTTTTCTTATATATAAAATTAAATCATTAAAACGTTGTTTTCTAGAAAATGTTTTTTACGTGATTAAGTTTGATTATATTAATATTCTATTTTCACACCATTTTAAATTTTATATGATAATATTAATTTTAAATTTCGAATTATATATATAAAATTTGGTAAAAATTACAATCTTAATCATTTTAATTAATTTAATTACTAAGGTAAAAAAGTAATTACCATGGTAAAATTAAACTATGTTAAAGGAAAAAATAAAACATAAAGGATTATAAAACTCAATAATGTTTATAAATGGATGGGTTGACTTTATTTTAGACCCAAAATTATTTTAATCTCTTATTTTGACCATTTCTGGCCTTTGAAACTTGTATTGTTAACTAACATGATAGAAATTTTAAGGGTAACGACCAAAAATTTGATTTCATTCACTTACAAATGAGTCAAAACATCACCACATCAATAAAAATATGTTATTTGAATTTACCCTTGAAACCCTTCCAATTATGTCCTCCAAGATCCCTCTCATAATTTTAAAATATAATGGCCACAAATATTTTTTTGAAAAAAAACCTGTATTTCCAAGGAGGCTTCCATGGAATAGCATCCCTAATGTGAGTATTATCAACTACTTAGTTTAATTCTTAATTAATGTTTTTCAAATATATTATAAAAACACTAAAATAAGGATATTATTATCATTTATATACTTTAATATTACTATATTAAGCATATTGTTGTTCTTTATCCATATACCCCATCCATTATGAAAAACAAAACCTATGTTCGTGTATTATGTAGACTACAACCTACATGATGTAACATGTTTCAATTTCCTTCAAAACATTACATGAATTTATATAATGAAGTGTTTAAAGAAAAAATATTATTTTCATGACATAATTATGTTTATTTTTTGAAAAATTAAGGAACCTATTAATGATATGATTAACAAATTTTTATCATTATTTCATTCATTTACAATGAACATAGATTGGGGAAAATGATTTATTTTTTCTATGAAATGAATTTATATATATTATATTATATTTATAATTATTTATAATTTTGATATATCACACTGACAAACACAAAATAAGATAAATATTCTTTTTTTATAATTATATTACGACTAACGAAATCATAATCATCTGTTAAAAAAGGTAGGATCATGTTTGGGTCAGATAAACTACTTAGTTGAATAATACTATACATTTAGGTCATGGATGACTATAAAAACTTTTTTTCTATTTTAAAATGATTAAAATATGTAAATAACTTTTTATATTTTGTTCTTATAATTTTATATCAATATTAAATTAATTAATTAGTAAAACATCCTTCGATCAATAATAATCACTAAAACAAGGTTATTATCGATTTGAACATCCCAAATAATGAATAAAATACCAATAAAAGGAATTTGAAACATTACAAAAAACTATAAATAATACCTAAAATTATCATTATTGATATCTTAATGATTAAATTTAAAAAAAGAATAAAAACAAATATAGCTACTTTAAACTGGTACACGTGATCAAAAATATTAGCACCTGTTGTGGAAAATCACTAATTTCAAATATAGAATAACTATTAATGTTGATTATACATGATAATGGATAAGTGTAAGGTTATTAATTAACTAATTAAGATATATATGTTTTTCATTCTGTAGGTTAATGTATGTTCATGAATGTGAGGACAATAAGTAATTGTTATCATATCCTTTTTTTTCATTGAAAAAATTATTGTTTTTATACTGTCGATTTTATTTTTATTATGTATTTAATTCCAGTTTTAGTTATCATAACATGAATTATCCATTAATAATGGTATTTTAAGTGTAATTTATTGTCCTCTCTTTCAAAAGGTTTTTATTCAAATGTTTTTAAAGATGCAAGGATTCCCTTGGCCTGAATTCCCATTCTTTGAGACATAAATCCTTTTGTGCACTATATTTTCTTTATATAGTGTATGTATTTCCCATGGATATACTTTTATTATACTCTTTTATAAGGGCTCGGGTTTTTGGGGTCCATTACTCTGTGAAAATATCATGTTGGGTTTTCTGGTCTGGGAATCTCAGTGAAGTTTGGCCTAAAGGAAGGCCAACTGGTAGCCATAGCTTACAGGTAGTAGGCCAACCGGTAGCTCGGTCTACCAGTAGCTGCAGCCTACCGGTAGCTCTGTCTACCGATAGCTACATCCTACGGTAGCTCGGTCTACCGGTAGCTGGAGCCTACCGGTATCTCGGTCTACCGGTAGCTGCAGCATACCGGTAGCTCGGCCTACCGGTTGCTGCAGCCTACCGGTAGCTCGGCTACCTCTGGCTGTAGCCTACTGCTAGCTCTCGTCTATCGGTCGCTGTCAGCCACCTGTAGCTCTCAGCTACCGGTGGCTCTCGCCTACCCCCACGGGGTTTTTCCAATAGAGCTCCTTTTTGCGCGAATTGGGTTTTAAACCTTATTTTTACCACGTTAAGCATGTTTTAAATCATGGTAACGCCCATAAATGTTTTCATTAAATGTTTAATGAATTAACCTGGTGTATACCTCGGTTTAGACCCCTTTAATAACATGTGGGGCCGCGTGGTCAACCCACAACCCCCGCTCCTTACGCGTTTTCACGTTCTTATCTCAACCGTCCCTAGCCCTTATAAACTAAGGGTTAGTCATGGAATCTTATTTTCTCGATCACCCTCTGCTAGTAGTAGATGAACAGATTTTCATTCAGGCGAGCGTGAAGTTCCGCGGCCAGGCTCAGCATCGATTATTGATCAACAAGTAGGGATCTTACCTTCATCACTCACTTTTGTGTATCATGCGGGGTGGGAATGCTTTTGATTTTGTAGAATTGGATGAACCAATCCTAATAAATATAATGAATGAATTATATAAAGAACAAAGGGGGGCTGTGATTAATGACGCTACTCTGTTTTATGATCTTCTTTTCTGAATTTTTGCGGACTTATGCCTCCTGAAAATCATGGTTGTTGGTGGTTTTCTCTGTGCACTAATGAACCTCTGGTGATGTTTTAAATGGCTTGTTTCATAGTTCTGAACTCCTGCTGTGAAAAAAGAAATTGGTTAATCACATATATCTGACTAAATAAATCAAGGCACCATGATCAATCCTTCTGTGATAACCCCAGTTAAAGCACACGGAAATTGAAATCATAGAGTGTGTAAAATCTTATAAATATGAAAATACCAGCAAGGGCCTGTTTAGTGGTGGTGGTTTGTTTTTTCACAGGCCGTTTGTTTGCTGGGTGATGTGGGTGGAGATGGGATCCCTGTTGTTATGGATTCAGTGGTTGTGAATTTTAAGACCGGGTGGTTACCTTGTTTGTATAACGAATTGGGGTGGGATCCTCTATTGATGAAAAACCATTTGGGGGTGGCACGGGGTAGTGTCTCTGGGTTATCATTGGTTCCAGTACTTCAAGAGATCTCACTTATCCCTTTTGATGTTGTGACTTCACAAGAGAACCAAGTGTAAATGCTTAAATTGATGTTTGGCTGGATCTTTTCCTTGGTTTGTGCTCATGATATTAGTTTCCCAGTGTAGAACTTAATTAAACATCATTACTGAACATGAAAACAAATGGGATGAATGGATTTTTTTGTTGGCAAGAGTTGTGACTCAGACTTGAGTGATGTTTGTGTTCGTTAAGCTCTCTGAATAAAAATCTAACATTGGGAGAGTAATTTTTACCTATATATATACTTGTAGTTTCCGTGTTTCTTATTCGCGCCCCACCCAAGTGGAGCACTTAGTGCCGAACACCCCCATTTCATGGGGGAGGGTGTTTTTCCCAACCCTTCTATTAGTGGCTGGTTATTGGATCCTTTCTTATCCCTTTCCCCGATAGCCTAAGTATCTTCGGACAGGCTGTGATAGCCTGAAGTCCATTATTAGCCCAAGAACCTTCGGGCGGGGTAGTGTGGTGGTTGGCCCAGGTGTGTGCGGGTAGGTGGTTTCCCAAGTGTCTTCGGGATGAGCCCCAGGTGTCTTCGAGCATGGAAGTAGACCTTCTAGCCCATGTGTCTTTGGTCATGGCGGTGGTTGTTCTAGCCTAGGTGTTTGCAGGCATGGTTACGTGTGAAAGTGTGGCCCAGGTGTGTGCGAGCGGGGTTTGGCAGTGGGACTGCATGAGGATGTGGCCCAGGTGTGTGCGGGCGGGGTTTGGCAGTGGGACTGCGTGAGGATGTGGCCCAGGTGTGTGCGAGCAGGGTGTGGTAGTGGGACTGTGGTGAGAATGGTGGGATTTCTTCGATGTGTGGGGTGTCTTCAATAACTAGTGGGAAAGTGGTGCGGGGTACCCAAACATCGATGTGATATTTCTATACATTACTTGACTTGCGTTATTTGGGGAGTGTGCCTTGGTGAGGCTTTGGTGGATGGATTACCTTGTTAGGTGTTTGGTTTACTCTTTTTCTCATGGGACATTAGAACATTCCCCCACATGTTCACGAGAGTATTGGGTTTTCCCTACTGAGTATACTTGTATGCTCACCCTACGTAGATAAAATTGCTTTCAGGTTTCTCGGAGGACTTCGAGGATCGTACGGGACATTACTAGCTTGGACCTTGGGTCAGTTTCAGTTGTTGTTTTCCTTCCTTTGGTACTTTACCTTTTTAGTCACTTTGTACTTCGTGGTATTTACTTTTGGAACATGCATATGGGAATGGTTTACTTTTGGCTTTACTTTACTTTCCGCTTTTGGTGTTTTTGTGATTTACCATCTTATCTCCCGATACTATAAAACTCAAAGGGTAATGCCTTCCATTTAGTGTGTGTTTCTATACCCTTGGTGTTGGTCACCACTCCGGGACCTATTTAGGGTGGGTCTCGGGGGTCATTATCCCTCCTTCAACATGAAGAAGGAAGGACCTGGCAATCTGCTGACCCTTCACTCCTTTTGGTGAAGGCGGGTCGTGACAGAATGGTATCAGAGGGAAGTTGAGAGATATGATGGAGTCTAGAGTTAGGCACAGTGAGGATTTCATGGGATGGTAGGGAAACAATGTTGGGTGACCTTGGTGCGTGAATTAGGCCATGGAATACCGGCTAGGACACGTGATTTTAGGGGACCCGTGAACCGATGCAAGGACTCTGGACCTACTGAATGACCAAGTGAGGCCACGCTGATTGTAGGGTAGAGTCCCTAGGAAAGGTACATGCATCATAATGACTTTTGTTCCCATGTTTCTAGGGTGTCTTGGGAACTAATAATAAATAAAATGTTTAAGAAGTTTGAAGAACAATATTCTACACTACTTGGGCTTAGGAATTCCTTGATTACATTGCATCTATGGCACCTAGAAGTAGACCACATTTAGTGCGTGTGATCGAGGCCCTGGAGACTACCTTGGCCGATCGGCAGAGAGTTGATCGAGAGGAGGAGGATGACCAGTGTCAGAAGACACTTCGGGCCTTCCAGCGATAGACCCTCGAGAAGTATGAGGGCATCACCTCTGATATGAAGACAGAAGGTTGGCTAGAGGAGCTAGTGATAGCCTTCATCTTGATCCGGGCTCCGATTGAGTACTGGGTTCCTTTGGCCATCAGCCAGATGCTGGGAGCAGCGCATCAGTGGTGGACACTTTACTTGGGGGAGAGGAGAGAGGCTGAGGTGGCATGGGCTGATTTCGAGAGGGAGTTTCGGGCATAATTCCTCTCTTCGATGATGAAGGCGGAAAAGAGACAGGAGTTACTCTCCCTCCAGTAGGGGAATATGTTAGTTAGCGATCTAGGAATCATGTTCAAGGACCTCCAATTTTTTTCTCCGGACCACTTTCCCAACGAGGAGTCTCGGGCAAGACGTTTAGAGGAGGCGCTCCAACCCTCCCTCCAGTATGTTGTTACGCCCTTTACCCTGACAACATACTTGGAGGTCCAGAAGAAGGCCGATGTGGTGGAGTGGATGCACACTCTAGGGGGTGTTTCATGAGAGGGGATCATGCTGGGACCATCGATGGGGAAGGCCATAAGCACTAGGCCTCTAGCGTCAGGACCCTCAAGGTTTCAACCAGCAGGGAGCATGTCGCAGCAGTTCCAGTTCCGGTCCCCTGGTCCTCGCCCTTTTCCGTTGGCCCTGGGACCGTGGTGCTTTGTCTGTGGGAGACATGGAAATCTCCAGAGTCAGTTCCCAGACCGGGTACAGTACGGTGGTAGCAGACATCCACAGCACCCGCCCCAGCAGTAGCTTCCAGCCAGGCCTTTCCAGCAGCAGCCGGGACAGCGAGCTCCCGCTCCTCCGAGGGCAGACATAGCGGGAGAAGGCCGATCTCAGGGCGCTCCTAAGGGACCTCTACCGGGGCGTTTTCGGGGAGGTGACCGACAGCCGAGTGGCAGAGGAGCTGGGCGTGGACAGTTACACGCCATGGAGGCAGCAGTTCCAGCGGGGTCGGAGGTTGTTTAAGGTACGATTAGTTTATTCAGTACCCTTGCTTATGCCTTGTTCGATACCGGAGCTTCTCACTCCTTTGTTGCACCCAGTCTAGCCCGTGCCTTGGGTCTATATGTATAGAGACTTCTAGTTCCCCTGGTAGTGAGCACACCAGTCGGAGGTCAGACTGACATGTTTTTTGTTTGTCGAGGGTGCAAACTGATGATAGGGCCACATCAGTCGGTTTGGTATCTTCTTCTGCTGCAGATACAGCCATACGATGTCATCCTAGGCATCTACTGGCTATTCTATTTGTGTGCCATCATCGACTGCTTCTGAGGAAGAGTTTTGTTCTCATACTTGAGAGGTTGGTGTGTTACTTTCACCGGAAATTTGGGTGTCCAGAAGCGCAGCAGACGAGAGGAACCACTCTTCTCCTTGCTAGCCGAGCTGTCAGTAGAGCCAGTAGATGCTGAGATGGTAGAGGTGCCGGAGATCGTCTATGATTTTATGGACGTCTTTTCTGAGGAGGTGATGACTATACCCCCTCTACGGGATATCGAGTTTGGGATAGACTTGTAGCCTAGTGCTCGTCCGATCTCGATGGCTCCTTACCAGATGGAACCCTCAGAGCTACGGGAGTTGCGGATTCAGATTGACGATTTGATGAAGAGGGGTTATGTTCGACCGAGTGTGTCACCGTGGGGTGCTCCTGTCTTGTTCGCAAAGAAGGCAGATGGTGGTCTCAGTTTGTGAATAGACTACAGGAGGTTTAATTAGGTAATGATCAAAAATCACTACCCTCTTCCAAGGATAGATGATCTTTTCGACCATCTGAAAGGGGCAGAATGGTTCTTGAAGATCGACCTGTGGTCTGGGTACCACTAGCTGAAAGTGAAGGTGGGCAACATCCCAAAGACGATGTTCAGGTGCAGATATGGGCACTTTTAGTTTTTGGTCATGCCCTTCGGTGTTACGAATACCCAAGCTGTGTTCATGGGGCTTATGAACTCCATCTTTTGGGAATACCTGGATTGGTTCATAGTTGTGTTCATCGACGACATTCTGATCTATTCAAGATCAGAGGAGGACCTTGTGGAGCACCTGAGGACGTTTTTGGAGGTCCTCCGACAGCACCAGCTCTATGGGAAGTTGTCGAAATGCAAATTCTGGACACGAGAAGTGCACTTCCTCGGGCATGTGGTGTCCGAGCCGGGGGTAGCGGTGGACCCATCAAAGGATGAGGCCGTTGTTTCTTGGGCAGAACCCATGAATGTGGCAGAAGTCTGTAGTTTCCTCAGGATGGCGAGCTACTATCAGAGGTTCGTACCCAACTTCCCCTGAGTTTCAGCCCCTTTGATAGCCTTGGACAAGAAAGACTAGGTTTTCATGTGGAGTGAGCAGTGCAAGGCAGCCTTCAGCTATCTGAAGGAGGAGTTGGTTAGTGCCCTAGTGCTGAGATTACTAGAAGAAGGGGTGGCGTATGAGGAGTTCTGTTATGCTTCAGGACAGGGCCTGAGCTGTTTTTTGATGCAGCGACAAGGGGTGATCTCTTATGGGTCTAGGAAAATACGCCCTCATGAGCGTAATTATGCCACCCATGACCTGGAGCTTGCAGCGGTCATTTTTGCGGTGAAGTTATGGCGGCACTACCTCGTCGTAGAACACTTTGTGGTCTTCACAGATCATAAAAGCTTGAGGTATATCTTCTCCCAATAGGACCTAAACTTGCGGCAGCGAAGGTGGATGGAGTGATTCCAGGATTACGACTTGGAGGTTTCTTACACTTCAGGGAAGGGGAATGTAGTGGCCGATGCCTTGAGCAGGAGGACATAGAAGGATGCGGTCCGGGAGTCGGCGGACGCCTGGAAGGCGATGGAGGAGTTGGCTACCTTACACCTGTATGCGAGAATGGATAGCGCTAGAGGTTCCCTGTATTAGATGACAGTGTAGTCTTCTCTGTTGTAGCAAGTGGAGGAGTCTCAGTGGGGAGACCCAGAGTGCGAAGTGATTCATGACAGAGTTGACCAGAGGAATGCTCCGAAAGGGTGGATAGAGGATGGTCAGAACCGGATGCTTTTCTAGGGAAGGTGTTTTGTTCCCGTGGTGATGTGTGGCAAGGTTCTTAGTGAGTTCCACAACTCACCCCTGGCGGTACACCCAGGAGTTTCCAAGATGTACCAGGGGCTGAAGAGATAATTCTGGTAGCCCGGAGTGAAGCGAGTAGTGGCAGAGTTTGTGGCCAAGTGCTTACTGTGTCAGTAAGTGAAGCCTGAACACTGAGTTCCAGATGGCCTACTACATTCTCTAGATGTCCCCGAGTGGAAGTGGGACGACCTCTCGATGGATTTCATCATGGTAATTCCCAAGGACCAAGGGGGATACGACACCATCTGGGTGGTAGTGGACCGGTTGAAAAAATCATCTCACTTTCTGGCGATCAGGGAGTCAAGTACTATGGATACCTTGGCATGAAAGCATGTGGATGAGGTGGTGCGGTTTCATGGAGTTCCGAAATCTATAGTCTTGGATAGGGATGCATGGTTTACCTCATGAGTATGGAGAGGATTGCAGCATGATTTTGGCTCCCAAATGCGCCTTAGCACTGCTTTCCAACCCCAGAGAGAAGAGAGGATAGAGCGCACCATCCAGACCTTAGAGGATATGCTTCGGGCATGTGTTCTGGACTCAGGAGGGTCATTTGTGCGATACATAACTCTGATAGAGTTTTCCTACAATAATATCTATCACTCTACCATTGGAATGGCCCTGTTTGAAGCCTTGAATGGGAGGTCATGCCATTCAACTGTGTGTTGGACTGAAGTAGGAGAGGCAGGCATCCTTGGCCCGGAAGTGGTGCAGAGCACGACAGAGAAGGTTTAGCTCATACGGGGAAGGATAAAGGTAGCCTAGGACCAGCAGAAGTCATGTGTTGATAATAAGAGGAGACCCATGGAGTTTGAGGTTGGAGACCACGTGTTCTTGAAGGTCTCCCCTCGGCGTGGGCAGCGGAGGTTCAGAAAGGGGAGTAAGCTTTCTTCCAGGTTCATTAGACCCTTCGAGGTATTGCAGCGGGTCGGCAAAGTAGATTATCAGCTAGTTTTACCACTGCTGCTACTGAGGATACATGTTGTCTTCCATGTGTACCAGCTCCATCAGTATTTTCATGATGATTCACATGTCCTCAGCAGGGGATAGCCGGACATCGAGGAAGAAGTGACTTTTTTGGAAAGACCAGTGATGATCGAGGATCGCATGGAGAAGGTGCTTCATGGGCGAACCATTCCCTTGGTTCATGTGTTGTGGAGACATGTTGGGCTTGAGGAGAGTACGTGGGAGAGGGAAGCACAGATGCGTACCCAGTACCTAGAGCTGTTTTGAGTTTTTTTTGTTATACCTGTTGTGGTATAATGTTTTTTCTTTTTGGCTACGTAATATACTGGTTTTCCTTCCTCTGAATGTGTGTGAAAGGTCCTAGCTATGGGGAGGGGAGGAACCGACCCCTAATCAAGATGCATTAGGGTGGATGCGATTAAACCCATGAGGGCGAGTTAGTGCTGCCCAAAGAGGATAGTATCTTAACATGGGGAAGGAGACTCCCCAATCTACATGGTTGGGCACCTTGACATGGTATGTTGCTTGGTTCTTGACGGAAAGGTGTTCTTGGTTAACAATGAGGTTCACTCCTAAGAGGTATCATTCAAGGTGGTTGTTCTGACCCTCTCTTTTCTTCTGGTTTGTTTTGATTCTCAAGGAAGAGAATCATTTAAGAGGTATCTGATGTAATGGCTCGGGTTTTTGGGTTCCATTACTTTGTGAAAATCTCGTGTTGGTTTTTCTGGTCTGGGAATCTCAGTGATGTTTGGCCAAACTGTAGGCCTACCGGTAGCCTTATCCTACCCGTAGCAGGCCAACTAGTAGCTCGGTGTACCGATAACTGGAGCCTACCGGTAGCTCGGTCTACCGGTAGCGGCTACCTATGGGTAGCTCGGTCTACCGGTAGCCATAGCTTACCGGTAGCTCTGTCTAGCAGTAGGTGCAGCCTACCGGTAGCTCGGTCTACCCGTAGCGGTAGCCTACCGATATCTCGGTCTACCGGTAGCTGCGGCCTACCGGTAGATCAGCTACTGGTCGCTGTAGCCTACCGGTAGCTGAGAGCTACGGGTGGCTGACAGCCACCCGTGGCTCTCGCGTACCCCAGCGGTGTTTTTCCTGTAGCGCTCCTTTTTGAGATAATTGGGTTTTAAACCCTATTTTGACCTCATTAAGCTTGTTTTAAATCCCGGTAACACCCATAAATGTTTTAATTAAATATTTAATGAATTAACCTGGTGTTTACGTCAGTTTAGACCCCTTAAATAACATGTGGGGCCGTGTGGTCAACCCACGACCCCCGCTCCTTATGCGGTTTCACGTTCTTATCTCAACCGTCCCTGGCCCTTATAAACTAAGGGTTAGTCGTGGTTTCTTCTTTTCTCGATCACCCTCTGCTAGTGGTAGACGAACTGATTTTCATTCAGGCGAGCCACATCACTATCTGTGAAGTTCCGCGGCCAGGCTCAGCGTCAATCGTTAATCAATAAGTAGGGATCTTACCTTCGTCTCTCACTTTTTTGTATCATGTGGATAGGAATGCTATTGATTCTGTATAACTGGATGAACCAAACCTAATAAAGATAATGAACAGATTCTATAAAGAACAAAGGGGGGCCTATTATTGATGACGCTACTCTATTTTATGATCTTCTTTTCTGAATTTTTTCGGACTTACACCTCCTGAAAATCATGGTCATTGGTGGTTTTCTCTGTGAACTAATGAACCCCTTGTGATGTTTTAAATGGCTTGTTTCTTAGTTGTGAACTCCTAATGTGAAAAGGAAATTGGTTAATCACGTATATCCGACTAAATAAATCAAGGCACCAGGATCAATCCTTCGGTGATAACCCCGGTTAAAGCACAGGGAAATTGAAATCATGGAGTGTGATAAATCTTATAAATCTGAAAATACTGGCATGGGCATGTTTCGTGGTGGTGGTTTGTTTGTTCAGAGGCTGTTTGTTTGCTGGGTGATGTGGGTGGGGATTGGATCCCCTGTTGTTATGGATTCAGTGGTTGTGAATTTTAATACCGGGTGGTTACCATGTTTGTATCATGAATTGGGGTGAGATCCTCTATTGATGAAAACCCATTTGGGGGGGGGACACAGGGTAGTGTCTTGGGGTTATCTTTCGTTCCAGTACTTCGAGGGATCTCAATTATCCCTTTTTTTGTTGTGACTTCACAAGAGAACTGGGTTTGAATGCTTAAATTGACGTTTGGTTGGATCTTTTCCTTGGTTTGTGCTCATGATATTAGTATCCCAGTGCAGAAATTAATTAAACATCATTATTGAACTTGAAAACAAATGGAACGAATGGATTTTTTTCTGGAAACAGTTATGACTCGGAATTGAGTGTTGTTTGTGTTCGTTAAGCTGGCTGAAGAAAATCCTAAACTTTGGAGAGTCCTTATTACCTATATATATACTTACAGTTTTCGTGTTTCTTATTCACGCCCCACCCAAGTTGAGTACTTAGTGCCGAACACCCCCATTTCATTGGGGATGGTGGTATTCTCATCACTTCAATTAGTGGCTGGTTATTAGCTCCTTTCTGCTCCCTTTCCCGGATATCCCAAGTATCGTTGGGTAGGCTGTGATGGCCTAAAGTCCATTATTAGCCCAAGAACCTTTTGGCGGGGTAGTGTTGTGGTTTTCCCAGGTGTGTGCGGGCAGGTGGTTTCCCAAGTGTCTTCGGGATGGGGCCCAGGTGTCTTCGGGCGTGGCAGTGGACCTTCTATCCCAGGTGTCTTCAAGCGTGGCGGTGGTTGTTCTTGCCTAGGTGTTTGCAGGCGTGGTTACGTGTGACAGTGTGGCTTAGGTGTGTGTGGGTGGGGTTTGGCAGTGGGACTGCGTGAGGTTGTGGCCCCGGTGTGTGTGGGCGGGGTGTGGCAGTGGGACTGCGGTGAGAATGGCAGGATTGGTTCGATGCGTAGGATGTCTTCAATAACAATTGGGAAAGTGGTGTGGGGTACCCAAACATCGATGTGTTGTTACTATACATTAATTGAATTGTGTTATTTGGGGAGTGTTCCTTGGTGAGGCATAGGTAGATATTTTACCTTATTAGGTGTTTGGTTTACTCTTTTTCTCATGGGACTTTAGTATGTTCCCCCACTTGTGCATGAGAGTCTTGGGTTTTCCCTACTGAGTAAACTTGTATGCTCACCCTACGTATATAAAACTGCTTTCAAAATTCCAGGAGGACATTGGGGATCGTGCGGGACCATACTAGCTTGGACCTTGGGGCAGTTGCAGTGGCTGTTTTCCTTTCTTTGGTACTTTACCTTTGTAGTCACCCTGTACTTCGTGGTATTTAATTTTGGAACATGCATATGGGAATGGTTTACTTTTGGCATTACTTTACTTTCTGTTGTTGGTGTTTTTGGGATTTACCATATTATATCCCGATCCTATAAAATAAATAGGGTAATGCCTTCCATTTAGTGTGTGTTTCTATACCCTTGGTGATGGTCGCCACTTCGGGACCTATTGTGGGCCGGTTTCGGCAGTCATTATCCCTCCTTCAACTTGAAGAAGGAAGGGCCTGACAATCTGCTGACCCTTCCCTCCTTTTGGTGAAGGCGGGTTATGACATCCTTGTACTTAAAATAATTTAATATATAAATCACGTTTCTTATCCATGTGGTTGTTTTTTTAGTTTGTTCCCTAGTAGTGTGGAATTTCAGAAACTCTTTTTTTGTTCATTGAGTTATGATCATTCTTTCGGATTATATCTTATAATTTGAGGAATTTATTACATTTAATTATACCATATGGTATTCTATCATTATTTTATGGGGATATAAATTCCATCCAAAAAAACCATTCGACAAATATTCCTCAATACTTGAGATATTTTCTATTGAAACCATCCTCATTCATTCTCCAGATAGATTATGATCATCTTTTTGCAATATTATTTTATCCATATTCCCATTGATCTATGTAGTGTGAATTCAAAATTTACATAACTCAAATTTGATTATATTCACCTATAATGTATGACAGTATACTTACATATGGAAAATTAATGAAGTATTATATATTATAATTATAATATGAATGACTATTGGCATGTTGACTATTTGATTTTTTTTCAATCCCACTTCATTTTAGAGATAAATTTTTATCATGTAATATATTTAATTTAAATGGGTAATTTTATTGAAATTATTGATGATTATTTACTTCTAACATATGTCGATCATGTATTTGTATTTAATATTCATTATTATATGGATATACATGTTTATATTCAGTTTATTGTTCCTTGAGGAGTGGTATGAAAGGACTTATTGACTATTATAGTGAATGAAGTGGACTTAAACATGTTATTGGTGTGGTGTGACATTATAAATCCCCTTGATGCATTGAAAGTACTAATGAGAGAATTATTTTTGGGTATCTTGTGTTTGCCTACTTAATTAAGAAAGATGCATTTATTAAGGTCTCAACGACATGTAATGTGACTTGGAACAAGGAATTGACTGAAGGTTTCCAATGTACAACATAATGCATTCAATAAGCATGTGATTAGTATTATTGATATTCATGTTTTAATTTATTTTAATGGATATAAAATACTCTCAGTTTCATGATGAATATGGATTCATGTTGTTTACCCTCTTTTTACCATAATGTTTATTATATTCTTATTACATGATAACTTCAGTGATACTTTGTTCATTAATGATCATTTGTGATTAACCCTTATTATGTTTCCACTTTTCCAAGTTATAAATAAAATTAGTACGCAAGAAATTTTTAAAAGGATAATTTGTGTGGAAGAATTTATAGTAGATATTGAATAATCATTATGGACTAAGTTTTCTCATATATAGTGGGAATAAATATCCACTTAATACAAAGAACAATGTATTTGTTAGTTTTTTTTCACTTATTCTCTAAATTTATACAGCATAATTGATCTTTTATATGTAATTGATGAAATAATTATTATTTATTTTGTTATTAAGGGGTTTTATGTCCAGGTTTTTATAGTTTGTATCTAAGTGATAATGTAATGTATGACTTTATTGTACCAAATATGGCTGTATGGGTTCGGGGTTTCACAGATGGTATCAAAGAAATGATTTTTTAAACAATGGATATTATGATGTTTTTTTATTATAAGTGTTAAAAAATTAGAGTTGATTATATGTTCAAAGGTATATATAACACATTTTGATAAGTATGTTTTTAATTATTAAGGAAATAATTCCCTTTATTTGTGAATTAGGAAAAGAAATATTTATTAAAAACCTTAGGAATAAGTTTATGTGTTGGATAATATCTTGATGTTTTGGTAAAATATTTATTATGTAGGTTTTCCTAGAAATACATAACAATATGAATTTTGGAATATCGATTTTTTGTTGAAAAGATTCTCCAAGGAGAAGGCACCCAGAAAAGGGTTGGTTGAGCATTTAATAAATCATGACTAAGAAGCATGATGAGTTGGACTAAGACCACCCCCCCCCCCCTTAGAGAAACTCTCAGGGGATATACTTTGGTTAATCACATTATGTTTATGAACCATTATAATTTATTTAATAAAGATGATAAATAATTACATTAGAGAACCTAAGAGAAAAATCAAAATGAATAACCCAGTATTGAATAAATAGAGTCATAGGTTTATCTAAAAGTATCATATGCAAAAAATAAAGGTTTTATAAGAGAATAAATATTTTTTTATTGTTTTTATATTCTTCATTTGGATATTAACATAACTAGTCCACCAATTATATTTTTTTGAAATAAGATAGAGGAAATGAAGTTGAGAAAGGTATGTATCATGAAATCACTATATCTTATAACAAAATAGGGGGTATATTTAATGGGTATAGCATTTGAGTATATGGTTTTTATGATGCAAAATGGTGAGTTTTTCGAGCATTACCTAATCTAGTGAGATTGATATTTTCATGAAATAATTAGATATTTTCATTATTGAGTTATATTTTTTAATGATATTATCATATATATTCTAAAAGTTATCAGCATTATATGAAACCTATAAGGATTATTCTGAATTAGTTTTCCTTTAATGATTTGGAAAAAATATAAAATTCAATTAATAACTACAAAATTTGATTTTAGGAAAAGGTTATATTTTTGGGGATACGTATTCAAGAACACGTTATTGGGGTAAAAATTACTCTTAATATTATCATTTTTATGATGTTGAGAAAATAAAGGGTGGTTTGATTTTAAAAAAGCATGTTAGATAGTGGTTGGTAATCATGGGATTCATAACATATCTCATTTTTGTGATGATGATATATAATGACTACATGTGTGCCATTATAAACTATTTGGTTATTCAATTTGAGGGTTAAAAATTGACTTGATTCCATCGTGGAGTATATAAATTCATAGTGGTTTATTGACCTAGATATTAAAAAGTTTTTGGGAAATGCATATTGTTAAAAAAATTATTAGGGTATATACATACTTGGGTATATGATTGAAGGAATGATTAATGTTTTCCGAGTAAGGATACATCATATATTAATAGAAAATATTTCTATGATAATTCGGTTGAGAACATTATAGGAACATTTATGGAAACTTTGGATCTCAATTTTTTGTATTAGGTTAAAAAGTATGACAGAACCCAAATAAAATTAATCTATATTGATCCCAGAATGATATATTTTAAATTGAGAGTGATATAGGCTGAACCAAGTCTAATATAAGTTCATATATACGCAATATGGGTAAACATGATAGTGTTACAATGTGAGACATCTTGATGATTAATATTACTGTGATTATTTATGATAATTCAGTTATAGTGATCGAAACTCATGCTATATATTTTAGTTTTCATACAGAATGGATCTAGAAGAAAACATGGGTGATAGGGATAATAAATAAATGGTCCCCCTAAAAAACCCAAGAGAATGGGATTTAGAGTGAGTAATCGTGTGACTATGCAAAGGAGCTTCATGATTTATGATTAATACTGTGAAAATAGTCAATGCCCAAACAAAAAAATAGAAATATAGTGTCTCGTAAATAGTGTAGTGATTAAGGTCATAAAACCCATAAGTGTATGGGAAGTAACAAATCTATACAAATTTATTGGATCATTTGAAAGAGTGTTGGGACTTATAAAACTCAATGTCCTCATCAAAGGGGAAAAAAGGAGATAGTCCCCAACAACCATGAGAACAAAGAAAAGCCTAGAAAAACAACTAATAAATCAGAATGTGAGTTTTCACTCAATATTTTCTAGTGTTTAATGTAATGTAATTTTTCACAAATATATATATTTTTAGTTATAAATAAAACCCCCAATGGTATATTATCAAATAAATAATTTTCTGTGTTTCTAGAATGTTATTCCATTTTGATCTAGATATATATACCTTATTATATATCTACTTGAAATTATTTATGGGTTATCCTTTTAAAAAATAATGTATAATGCTTTTTCATATTGATAAATCTCAATCCCCCTCCAAAATAAATCCAAAGTCATCTAGCGGTGTATGGTAAGTTATGAGTTCACTATAGAAATTACTCTAATCTTATAATTAAAATTCAGAGAAAATAATTTATTTATGTAGTTGGGGAATAATTAGAGACACTTAAATTATAACATATGATAACCTTTAAAAATTTAATTCATATAATAGTTTGTTCCACATGCAACACTATTATTAAATGAAAATATAATATATTTAGATAAAATATAAATACTTAAGTATGACCATTAAAAACCCAATATTTGAGTTAAGGGGAATGAATTATATTAACTATATTATGAATTATCCATATATTGAAAATAAATTATAATTTTAATATGATTTAAATTCAATTAGTTTACTTATAATGACTAATAAGATAATTTATTGCTTAGAAATTAGTTTTCTAAAAATTTCATTTTATATGATACACACATCAATTTTTAGAAATATATGAATAATGATAAATTATGTTTGATATTAGTAATTTTTTAACACTAATTTAGTAGTTAAATTAAATTGTATAATAATAATTACTATTAATATTTGGAAATTTCATTTTCTAATAAAAAATATTTAATTGTATTTTAGGATTTTATTTAAAATTTGAATTTAATTTTTTTTATTTCAAATTAATAAATAACAACCAAAATTTTGAAACACATATATCAAAACCACATTATTATTATTTTTTTATCGTTCTCTAAAAGGTTCTTTTAGTCAAAAAATGAGGAATTTTTTTAAATTCATAACTCCCGTGAGTTAATTACTATATGAGCATAACCTATAAAATTTAAAAGCCATTAAGGTAATAAAATATAAAATTAAGGAAAAAATCATGAATTTTTAAATATTAATTGAAAATATAAAACCTATGCAAAACAATTTTAGAACTAAATAAAAATGTTACTTTGATGTAGAAACTATTTTTTATATTTTTCTTTAAAATCATATATTTAAAGGAAGATTTTTTTTTTGGATTTATAGAAAGCATCATATATATATATATATATTGTTTTATAGTAATTCAAATGATGTTATTAAAATTAGTATCTAATATAATTTTATCTTATATATAAATTTAATACATAAAAGATTTATTTTCAAAAAAACCATTTAGGTGATTAAGTTTATTTATTTTGTAATTAACATTTAAAACCTTTTGAAACTTTATTTCTGAAAAGTATTTTCAAATTTTTAATTAAAAGTATCATATTATGTAAAAATTTCAACATTAATATATGTCATTAAATTTAACTACTTATGTTAGAAATTAATTACGAAGGTAAATGTAAATTTGGGTAAAAAGAAATTAAATCAAAAAAACACAAACACTCATTTTTTTCTTAAAAAAAGATATTTTTAGGTTTTATTCAAACCAAAATGATTTTCCCTCCACATTTTTTATATTTTGTAGATATTTAAAAGTTCATTGTAGACTTACATTATTTAGAATGCATGGGTTACTCCAAAAACTTCCTTTTCCTTCACTTATAAAAGGGTTTCATATTCAAGAGTTAATAACCAACCAATCATTCAAATTTCTACATGAAACTTTTCTATTATTATCTTACTATCACACAATCTCACATTCAAAATATTTTTGTCACAATTAGTTATCTAAGGGTATTAATTTCAAAGGAGACTTCCTAGGAGAAATCAAGACCTCAATGTGAGTATTTTCATGTAATTAGTTTTCTTATTGATTATATTTTTTCGCATTTTTTTCTAGAAGAAATAATATAATGATATTAAAATCATTTTTAAACCAAAATATTACTATATTAAATCTATTATTATTTTTTATTCATATACCACATCTATTAAAACCATATTCATCGTTTGTGCATTGTGTGGGCTACCACCTCCATGAAATAACATATTTCTTTTTAACTTTAAAGCTATACAAGGATGGATATAAAGAGGGAATTAAATATTAAATATCAATTTTATGATATCTTTATGGTTTTTATTAGAAATTTAATAACCTATTAATGATATGATTAAAAAATGATTATTATTATTTCAATCTTATAAAATAATAAAAATAAGATTAAAATGGTCAATTTTTTCTATGTAATGAATTTATATAAATTAAATTTTTTTATAATTATTTACAATTTTGATACCTCACACTAATAAAAACTAAATAAGATCAATATGATTATTTTATAATTTTATTACAAATAAATCATCTCGTAATCAACCATTAGTCAAGGTAGGTTCATGTTTGGGTCGATTTAACAACCTACCTGAAGAGTAATACAAATTTATGTCATGGATGACTAAGAGAACATATTTAATAGTATAATATGATATAAATATTTATATAATATTTTTTTGGTTATGGTAATCTAACATCATCATTTAATTCATCAATTAGGAAAACATCCTTAAATAAAAAAGAATCACTAAAACCACCTCATTATCAATTTCAACATCAATTATAAAGAATAAAACACTGATAAAGGAAATTATAAACTTTATTGATAAATCAACCCTAATAGTAACATTAATTCTCAATTAATCCCTTATTATGAAACTAGTGAAAATGATCAAGAATATAAATACCAAATGTGGAGAATTAGTATAATTTATAAAAATAATGACTTTTTATGATGATAATAAATAAAAATGGATATTAATATAGTTATGAATTAATTGATTAAGCTATATATTTTATTTATACAAGAGGTTAAAGAATGATCATGAAAGATTAAATTAGAGGTACTGATTTTATTCTCAATTTCCCTTCATTGAGAAAAGTTTTGTTTTTACAAGCGTAGTTTAATATATGTGGTGTATATACTAACCATTGAGACATTATATCGTGAATTATATTTTAATAATGGTATTTTAATTTCATTTTCAAAACCATTATTTCGAGTAGGTTTTATTTGAATGTTTCTAAATTCATAAGGGTTCCCTTTATCTAAATTATCATTCCTTGAGACACAATAAATTTTATAAACCATGATTTATTTATATGGTTTATTTATTACCCATGGATATATTTTTATGTTACTCATTATTATTTATTCTATTTATTATCCAAATTACATAATTTATTCAAGGATTTATTGATTCTGTTATTTCACCAATCGTGAGGATTTTTGTAACTTAGTTTTCATTCACATGGTTATGATCATTCATTGAACTTCTTTAATATAAGTTGAGTAAATTATAACCATTTAATTTATTATATGGTATTATATCATGAATTTTTAAGCATATAAATTCCTACCACATAAACCATTTCACAAATATTTCTAACTACATGGGCTGTGTTTTATTTAAACCATCTGCCTTCCTTCTCTGAATGGATTATGATCATGTCATTCGAATGTTTTATTAAACATATACACATTTCACTATAAAATGTGAAATTTTTATTTATTATAAAACATATTGGATGAAGTTAACCAAAAAATAAATATTTTATTTTGACATGGGGAGAATTATTGACATAATTTATATTTTCTATTCCAATACAGAAAAATATTGGAAAATTGACAATGTAATGTTTTACCATCCAACTTATTTTATTGGTTAAGTGATGATCATGTTATACCTTTTGTATAAATGGGGAAATTTATTTACATTCATGAATATTATTGACTAATAATAGAGGACAATCATGTTCTGATATTCAGTTTTCTTCATTAAATGGATAACCATGTTTTTATTCAGCCAAATTTACCCAAGAAAATGGTATGAAAGGTCTTATTCTCTCATATAGTGAATAAAATATACATAAAGAAGTTGTTTGTGGGGACCAAAATTAAATATCTCTTTGATGCATTGAAAGGTATCATTAGAAATAATTGGTTTTGGTATTTGGTGTATTCCAACCAAATTAGTTAATATGTTTTGTTTACAGTCTCGATAATCAGTAATGTGTCTTGGATCAAGGCCTTTATTGTAGATTATTTATGTATTTAATTATTCATTCCATTAGTATGAGATCAATATTATTGATATACATGTTTTTCTTTTATTATCATTGATATTAAATGATCTTGGTTTGTAGTCAATTATAGATTCATGTTGTTTACCCATTTCTTACAATAATATTTATTCAATGTGTATGACATGATTACCTCAGTTGATAATTTTCCCTTGTTGAGAATTTAATCACATCCCAAATAATTTTTTGATTTCATTTTTTTCTGAATAAACATAGTATATGTGAAACGTTTTAAAGGATAAAACATGTGAAAGAATTTACGGGAGATATTAATGAATTGGTGGGATTAATTTCCCATGTATATATTAGGACAAAATATTATCTTGATAAAAATATCATGGTATTTATTAATATATGATTTATCCTAGTTCACTAAATCTCTAAACCTAAAAACATCCTCTAGGTATAAGTTATACAATAATCATTATTTACTTTTTCATTTATAGTGGTTATATCAACATTTTTATGCATGGTATCTATGTGAGTATGTAAAGAATGCATTAATTGCATCAGACTCCATAGAAAAGGTCTATGGAATCACAAATACTATCATATTATCACAATAAAGATTTATTACATCTATTCATGTAAGGACCTGACCTTAAACATTACTTATTCTTGAATTATGTTAATAATTCACATTGAAGATCTTTTTATGTTTAGAGCTTTAGAGAATTAGGTCATAACATATACATAACAACATGAATATTACATGTAGACACTTCTACAAAATATTTATTTTTTCATAAAATGATAACTCTTGAAAAAAAGAGTCGTGTATAGTTTCATATTTTAGAAAGCATGACTTTTCATTGATCTCAACCTTGACCCCATTCATCTTTAATTCCCAGGAAAAAAATTTAAAAAATGTGGGATGATCAAAAAAAGATCTGTAAGGATTATAAAATAATGAAATAAAACATTAGTTAATCGATTCATACGAAGAATTTTCTCTTTAACCAACCTCAAGAAATCATAATATTTATGAATAACACATAGAAATCATAAATAATAAAGGTAAACTGTAGCATTTATATCAAAATAACATTGTAGATATCACAGCTACATAGGGAGTTACATTGGAATACCTATCAAAATATATTCCCCAAATATCATTATAGAAACATTAATGTTTACCTCGGTCACAATACCCAATGCATTTGAGAGTTATATTAGGATCACCCACCCTAGGTTTATCACAGAACCACCTGCATAAGTTAACAATGCCCACAAACCATAACATATTCAAAACACATAAAACAAACAGAAATGATAGATAAAATTTCCCCATTGCAATCATAATATATCATTTAAATATATTGACATAAATAATACATTATAAAAACGTTTTTGAAAACCGAAATTCTTAAAAATATTATATGGTATTTATTTTCCCTTAAAAAAAATTACAGCTTGTTAAGAAAGTCAAAGATCAAATAATGCTCGTGATCGAGGAAAGGTCATTATCACTGCATACATTAAAAAGAAACTATATTTTTGTCATTTATTAAAATGATTCTTAGTGAAAATGCTCACTTTGAATAAAATGAAATGTCAAAAGGGTTTATATACCATGTAAAATAATGTCATGTAGAAATCAAAATATTCCTCAATGAAAGGAGATTGAGACGAAGTCCCCTACTACGTGTCCGACATGACTCGTTTGTTCTTTAATCTCCTGAATAATAAAATAATGTAAATTTAAACAAGATTAATAACCCTTTTCATGTTTATTATTCTTTTTATATAACTTAAAACCACGTTAACAACATTATGTAATCATTTAAGTTAATAACGATCATTTTGTAAATATTTTGTACTTGAGTCAAAAATTAAATTCTTATAATTACAAGTTGTCCATGAGGTAAAAATTTCATTAACCCCATATTTATATTCATTATTTAGATATCATATATAACAGATAAATATTCAGTATATATATGTATTTATAATAGTATATAACATGTGGAGATAAGAAATGAAATCCCCGTTCTTGGAGACAGTAAGTCACACGTAAGCATGAATGATGCTTCCATTTCTCTTTCAAATTTAATGAAATGAAATCATAATTATAAATAGTTATATTAAAATTATAGTATAATATCATATATAATTTTATTTACTCCATCATTTATATATTCCACATATGGAATGAATGAGTCACATCACATTGAGGGGGCGGTAGTCTGCAATTCCTCAAATGAAATTTTCGTATTTACCCATTTTGGAAACAATAAAGGTATGATATAAATAACAAATACCTAAGCCTAGAAACAATATAAATATGATATATATTACATATAAATATAGTTTCATCTTAATAGACACCATAAGAGGTGGTAAAAGAATATTGCACAGTCATCGTTCCTTGAGGTTGTAGTTCGCCGTCCACAGAAACAATATGTTCTTTACCCATTAGACAGTTGTGTGTGTAAGTGTAGTTTGAATCATTCTCATAACCAAATCCTAGTATATTGAGGATACTGGTTTTGTTATGTAATAAATTAATAATAAGAGCATATGGGGTGGAGAAGTAAAATAAAATAATAGAACTTGACGGAAGACATTACCTTTAAATCGGGTAACTCTCTTTGGATTGAACCAATAAGATTTTTTGAAGTGACTTATGCCTTAGGTAAGGCTAATATGTGGAATAGAAGGGTTTCTAGAGCTTATTTTGGCAGATATTGGAAGAACCAAGTGGGCTTTAGAGGTGTGAGTAAGGGTTAGAGGAGATGTATTTTTATAAGGGGGAGGAGGGACTCTTGAGGAAGATTTCAATATATTATTTTATTATAATGTAATTTTTAGTTTAAAAAGGTCCAAAACATATTTGATTATAATATAATGTGTATATATGTCAAAATAAAATCATTCAATAATAATCGGATAGTTTTTGGATATTTTTTAAATCCTTATCTTTTTTATTTAACCCTTTGTAAACTTATTTAACTTTTACCATGTCATATTATATATTCATACTATATAGTTAATATATTTAAAATAAAATTAACAGTGACCGAAAATGGATCATTAATGGAATTTTTAATATTATATATGTCATTTTGCCTAATATTAGATTTTTAGGACCATTTTATAATTTAATAAAATATTAATTGATTTAAAAACTCATTTATGTCAATTTATAATCTATTCATATCAAGGCATTGAAATTAATCCAAAACAACTTCATTGTTTCTAAAAACCTTCATTAAATCAAATATAACATTTCATCTGCATCTCCATATTTTGGGGATGGCATAAAAAGTTTCAGAATAAATTTATTTAATATTTATAATATCATTTATTTGAATCCCTTATTAGTGAAGAAATTACTATATCACCATTGTTTCATTATTAAATTTAATTATATAATGTATAAAAATTATAAATAAATTACCATGATGTAGTAATTCTTTTTATCTTTCTAATTAAAATTTATAGTCTAATATATCGCTTATATAAACCATAAACAATTGTTTTACTAAAATATAAATGTTTATGTTATTTTTGTATTTACTTTAAATTAATTAATATAAAGTGCCATTATCACTCCCATGTGCCTCCATTGGGTCCCAAAATCGATCCAAGGATTCCCATGTTTGGAAAAGTATCAAACAATAGGATTAGGATACATGTTATAGTAATTTAATATTATTATAACATAATTTATTACCCTTATTTACCAGATTTACCCATTTACCAATGTAAGAAAAAGGTTTACCGAAGTAAATATTCATAATGTCTAAAAAAAATTACCTTTTTACCCAATTTGGACCTCTTGAATCCAAATATAAAATCCTTTTTTCCAAATTCAATGCACAAAAGTTGCAGAAATTCATTTAAAATTAATTCTCATTGTCAAAACTAAAAGTGTGTTTTTTAGAAATAATATTTATCAAATAATTTACACTTGTTTATGTCCAATTTCCAAGTAAAATTACTTAAAATGAGAAAAAATATATTAAATGGTAAAAATATAATCTAATGTCACTTTAAACCCAATTAAAAATATATTCTATCCATTTAAATAATATAGGTGAAAATACAGTTTTGAATTAAAATGCGGTATTTTTCATTATTAATTAAAAACTGAACTTTATCAAAAAGGTGCCAAAATTTCATCCAAAATAAATTTGTATGTCCCGATTCTAAAGAAGAATATTATTTTTTCAAATAAAACATATAAAAGTGAAAAAAACTAGATATAAAAATTTTTTGTCATCAAAATGCGGTAAAACAGCGTTTTAGCAAATATTAGAGTATTTAAGCTTAAAATTGGATTCATTCGCATTTTAAGACTTTAACATTTGTTAGATAAATATAAAAGAATTTAACAAACATGTTTCATAATATTGTTGTTAGTTTTGTTTTTTCTTTCCAATATAACAACTATCCGTTAAAAACCATTTTAAATAATAACATTATATTATTATTTTTCTATATAACTCAAAGTTGTGTGCAACGTAAGTGTTGAAAAAAAACTATTATTGTGTATCAGGTACGGAATATAACATTTCACCCCCTTTAAATTAAAATTAATATTTAACTCATAGATATTAATAAATATGAAAATATCATATTCTTTATTTATTGGTGATGTTACTTCCTTTCCCCTTTTTGGGAATTGCGTCCTCACAATTTTATTGACTTATCAAATAACTGGGGGTATTTATCCCTCATGACATTTTTTGATTCCCACATTTCATATTCAACCATATGGCATTTTCACAAAACTTTTACCTGAGGGATTACCTTATTCTGAAACACTTTTTCTCTTTGGTCAAAAAACTGTACTGGTTGTTCCTTATAATAGGGATTCTCTTACAACTAAACTACTTATGGGATCAAAACATGAGATTGATCCGAAAAATACTTTCTCAACACTGAAACATCAAAAACATTGTTTACCTTGGATAAACATGGAGGTAAATACACTCTGTAGGAAACTGATCCAACTTTCTCTATTATTTCATAAGGTCCAATGAACATCACACTCAACATTCCCTTCTTAACAAAACGCATCACACATTTCCATGGAGAAACATTGAGAAAGACATGATCACCTACCTTGAAAGAAAGGGCCTTCCTCCAATTATATGAATAACTTTTCGGCCTTCTCTAAACTGTTCGTATGTTCTTCTAAATCAAATTTACTGTTTATGGCATCTCATCTACCAATTCTGGTCCCATCGGTTTCATTTCACCTACATCATCCTAAAAATCTATTGTTTGACACTACTTCCCATATAATGCCTCTAATGGAGCCATCTAAATACTAGAATGGAAACTGATATTATAAGATAACTCAACCATAGAAAGATGTTGGTCCCAAAATACCTAGTAATCCATTGAACAAGAATGTAGCAAATCCTCCAAGGTCTGAATTGTTTTTTCTGAGATCCCATCAGATTTTGAATGAATAGATTTAATAAAATTTATTTCAATACCCAATGACTTCTGAATGTCTATACAAAAGATAGAAGCAATCCTGGGATCATGATCAGATACAATGGAGAGGGGAAATCCTTGAAACCTAACTATCTCTTTAACATAAAACTAGGAAACATGATCTAGAGACAAATTATCTCGAATGGGAAGGGAATGAGTATATTTAGTCAACCAATCAACAATAACCCAGGATGCATTATTAACTCAATATGTCTTCAGTAAACCCACAATGATGTTTATGGTTGTATTTTCCTATCTCCACTCTGTCACCGGTAAATGTGAAAGAATCCCGTTCAGTAACCGTAACTCTACTTTAACTGGTTGACAAGTCAAACACTTCATAGTATAGTCAACAATATCTCTTTTCATTCCATCCCACTAGTAATACTTACGAATAACACTGTATATCTTAGTACTTCAGGAATGTAATGAAAATAGAGAACTATGAGATTCACATAACAACTCATTCTTCAACATTGATTCACAAAGAATGAATAATATCTTCATAAAAATCAAAATACAATCACTATCAATGTTAAAATCAGGCAACATACCCTTCTGAACCTACTCTACCGTTTTCTGCAACTCACTATCTTCCTTCTACACTTGCTTAATTATGTCAGATAGAGATTTTTTCAGTGACACCTAAAACAAAAAAGAGGAATCTCCTGCACCAACAACATAAATTCAAAGGTTCATAAAATAATTTAACAAATAATTTTGTTCCAAACCTAACATGGTTAATGTATCATTACTTTTTTGACTCAAAGAATCAGCCACTTTATTTTCTTTTTGATGATTGTAATGGATCGTGAAATCATAATCCTTGATTAACTCCAACCACATCCTCTATCTCATGTTTAATTACTTCTTAGTGAATATATAATTAAAAATTTTTAAATCATTATATATTTCACACTTTACATCATACAAATGACGCCTCCATATTTTTAAAGGAAAAAAATAGCTGCTAATTCCAAATCATGTGTAGGGTAATTTAACTCATGAGGTTTCAACTGACATGAAGCATAAGCAATTACCTGATCATTCTGCATAATCACATAGCCATGTCCTTTCAACATAGAATCACTTCATATAAAAAACCACCAATTCTGGAAGGCGATTCTAAAAATAAAGCATTCTTTAATGTTCATTTCAATTCCTAAAAACAATCATCACATTCTTTTGTCTGGGAGAACTTAACACCTTTTCAAGTAAACTTAATCAGTGGGCTATTTAACCATGAAAAATTCCCATTAAACCTTTATAATAGCCTACCAACCTAGGAAAAATAAAGATCTCAGTTATATTTGTGGGTCTTGGCCATTCTTAAACAACTTTTGTTTTAGCATGATTTGTGACATTTTGTTTCGAAACAATGTGACCAAGGAATGAAATTTGTTATAACAAAAACTCACACTTACTAAATATCTCATAAAATTTATTTTCTTTTAATTTTTTCAAGAAAAACAATTAAATTAAATTCATGATTCTCTTTTCTTCTAGAATATACCAAAATATCATCAATAAACCCAACAACTATTTATCACCTGAGTCAATTTATGCATCACTATAATAAACCATTCAATTCGGATTCTGACCATATCAGGATGCAGATTTGAATGGTAATTTTCCTCTATATGCCTTCCCAACATAGTATCCCTATTTTATCTATGGAAAACCATTCTGAACACAAAGATATCTTAGGTGAAACAATATGGTAATCTGTAAATGCTATATCATTTCCATCTTACCATTGAGTAAAAATAATTTATGTATATTAATTTAACAATACCATAACACCTAAATTTATCTAAACCGACCTCTAATACCATCTATAAGGCTCTGACCTTAAACATTACATAATCTTGAATTATGTTAGTAATTCACATCGAGGATGTTTTCATGTTTATAGATTTATAGAATTAGGTCATAATATATACATAACAACATGAATATTACATGTTTACACTTTAATAGAGTATCTATTTTTTCATAAAATAAAAACTCTTGAAAAACAATATTCATGTCTAGTTCCATGTTTTAGACACCATGAATTTTCCTTGATCTCATCCTTGACCCCATTAATCATTAAATAATGTGAAAACATTTCAAAAACATGGGATGAGCGTAAAATGCTCTGTAAGGATTATAAAATAAACAATGAAAACAATAGTACATCAATAAATACCAAGCATAAGCTCTTTAAGATATGTCATGAAATCATAATATTTGTGAATAACACATAAAAATCATAAATCCTAAAGGTAACTTGTGGAATCATATCTTAATTACATTGTACATATCATAGCATCGTAAGAAGATACGTTGAAATACCCATCACAGTGTATTCCTTAAATATCTTAGGAAAAACATTAATGTTTACCTCTATCATGTTACCTAATGAATTGGAGAGCTATCTCATGCTCACACTCCCTAGGTTTATCATGGAACCACCCATATATATAAACAATTATCAAGAACTATAACATATTCAAAACACATAAAACAAACATAAAGGAAATATAAAATTTAAAAATTGTAATCATAATATATCATTTAAATTTATTAACATAATTAATCCATTATTAAAACCGTTTTCAATACCAGAATTCATAAAAACAGTATACGGTATTTATTTTTCTTTAAAAAAATAACGACTTATTAAGGAACTCAAAGATAAAATAATGCTTGTGTCGGCAGAAAGGTCGTTGTCACCGCATACGTTAAAAAGAAACATTTTTTTGTCCTTTAGTAAAATGATTGGTAGGGAAACAATTCATTTTGAATGAAATGAAAATTTAAAGGGTTTTATACATCGTATAAAAGAAAGTCGTGTAGAAATCAAAATATGCATAAATGAAAGGAGATTGAGACGAAGTCTCTTACCTCATGCCTAACTTGACTCGTTCGTTCTTTAATCTTTGGAATAATAAAATAAATTTAATTTATAATTTATGAAGAACCATTTTCAATTTTAATATTCCTTTTATAGCACTTATAACGATGTTAAAAACATTATTTAATCATTTAAGTTAATAACGGGCATTTTGTAGATATTTGATAGTCGAGTCAAAAATTAACTTCTTATAATTACAGGTTGTCCATGTGCAAAATTTCATTATCTACAAAGTCATATTCATTATTTATATATCATATATATCATATATATCTAGTATATATATGTATTTATAATATTACTTATGATTTGGAGGTAAGAAATGAAATGCACAACTCATGGAGACAGTAAGCCGTACGTACGCATGAACGCTACTTTCATTTCTATTTCGTTTTTAATGGAATGAAAACATAATTATAAATAAGTATATTATAATTCCAGTATAATATCATATATAATTTCTGTAACTCTATAATATATACGTTCCACATATGTCATGAAAGAGTCAGATCACTTTGAGGGGGTGGTAGTCCACACTTCCTCAAATGAAATTATCATATTTACCCATTATGGAAACTATAAAGGTATGATATAAATAAAAAACACAAAAAAAATTATACAATATAAATATAAAATTTATTACATACCAATATAGTTTCATCTTAATGGCCACTATATGTGGTGGCAGGAAAACATTGAACAATCATCATTTTGTGAGGCAGTAGTTCGCCGTCCACAGAAATAATACGTTCTTTACCCATTAGAAGGTGGTTTGAGGAAGTTAAGATCAAATAATTATCATAAAAACAACCTAGTATATTGAGGACAATAGTTTTGTTATGTAAAAAAATAATAATAACATCATAGTGAGTGGAGAAGTAAAATAAAATAATAGAACTTGGGAAGATGTTACCCTTAAATCGGGTAACTCCCTTTGGTTTGAACCAAAATGATTTCTTAAGTGACTTCTTCCTAAGGTAAGCCTTTTAGGTGAATGATAGGTATGTTGGGAGCTTATTTGGGTATATTTTGGATGAGACAATGGGGCTTGATATGTGTGAGTAAGGGTTAAAGGTGATGACTTTTTATAAGGGGGAGGATGGGCTCTTTAGGAATGTTTGAATGTATTATTTTATAATAAAATAATTTTCGGTTTCAAAAGGTCCAAAACTTATTTAAATCTATAATAAGGTGTATATTCATCTAAATAAAATCATAAAATAATAATTTTACCATTTTTTTATATTTTTATAATCCTTATCTTTTTTATTTAACCCTTTGTTGACTTATTTAACTTTTACCTTGTCCTCTTATATATTCATACTATTTGGTTAATATATTTACTATAAATTTAAAATTATCCCAAAATGGATCATTAATAAAAAAGTTTAATATTATATATGTAATTTGTATGAATCATAGATATTTAGGACTATTTCATCATTTAATAAAATATTAATTGTTTTAAAAACACATTTATCTCAATTTATAAACTATTCATATCGAGACATTTAACAAAATCCAAATCAACTTGATTCTTTCAAAAAACATTCATTACATCAAATATATCAAGTCATAATATTCTTCAAAATTCGTGTATGGAATTAAATGTTTAAAAATAAATTTATTATAATATTTAAAATATCATTTATTTGAATCCTTTATTAATAAACCAATTACTACATCACCATTGTGTCATAATTAAATTTATATATATAATTTCTAGAAATAATAAATAAGATATCATTATGTATGAAGTATTTTTATATTTATAATGAATATTTATAGTCAGATAGATTGCTTATATTACCCCATATACAATTGTTTTTCAAAAAGATATATGTTTATGTTTTTTCCCTTACTTTAAATTACTTAATATAAAGTGTCATTGTCACTCCCAAGTGGCTTCATGGGGTCCCAATATCGACCCAAGGATTCTCATGGTCAGAAATGTATAAACCAATAATATTAGGACACACTTTAGGGTAATTTAATATTATTATAATATTATTGTTTACCCTTATTTACCATATTTACCCTTTTACCATGGTAAATAAAATATTTACTAAAGTAAATATTCATAATGTCTAAAAATAAAAGCTATATATTTACACATTTGGACCTCTAGATTCCAAATATGGAATCCGTTTTTTCCAAATTCAAAACACAGATGTTTCTGAAATTAATTTACAATTAATTCCCATTGTCAACACAAAAAGCGTGTTTTTAAGAAATAATAACTATCAAAAGGTTGACACTTGTTCATGTCAAATTTCAAAATGAAATTACTTAAAATGACCAAAATTGGATTAAATGGTAAACATATAATATAATTTCATTATAAAACCAATTAAAAAGATAATCTAAACATATAAATAAAGTAGATGAAAAGAAATTTTTGAATTAAAATGCGGCATTTTTCACTATTCATTAAAAAATGAATTATATCAAAAAGATACCAAAATTTAATCCAAAGTAAATTATAATATCCATATTCTAAATAGTAATTTTATTTTGTCAAATAGAACATATAAAAGTGTCAAAACTAAATTTAAAAATGGTTCTTCATCAAAAAGCAGTAAAACGACCTTTTAAAGAATATTAGAGTATTTATGCTTAAAATTGTATTCATTTACATGTTAAGCCTCTAAAAATTATTGGATAAATGTAAAAAAATTTAACAACTATGTTTAATCATATTTTTAGATAGTTATTTTTATTCCCACCAATATAATTACAATGCATTACCAACTATTTTAAATAATTATTTTATATTATTATTTTTCAGTATAACTCAATGTTGTGTGAAACATAAGTTTTCAATGAAACTCATTGATGAGTATTGGGTACACCATAGAACATATCATTTATTTTAAAGTAAAATTAATATTTAACATGAAAAAATTAATAAATATGAATATTTAATATTCTTTATTTACCTGGGATGTTACATTCCTCCCCCCTTTGGGAATTGTGTCCTTACAATTTTATTCACAAACAAAATATGTGGGGTTATTTACCCCTCATAACATTTTCCGATTCCCACTTTTCCTCTTCAACCACATTTTTATCCACAGAACTTTTACCTGATGGATTACCTTATTCCATAACACACTCTCTCTTGAGTTAAGAATTTGTACTGGTTGTTCCTCATCAGAGAGATTGTTTTCCAACTGAACTACATATGGGCTCAAAACATGTGATGGATCTTGTAAATACTTTCACAACATTTAACCACAAAAACATTGTGTAACTAGGATAAACATGGAGGTAAAGAAACTCTATATGAAGCTGATCCAACTTTCTGTAGGATCTCATATGGTACAATGAACCTCGGACTCAACATTCTCTTCTTACCAAAACGTATCACACTTTTCCCTGGAGAAAATTTGAGAAAGACATGATCACCTACCTCGAAAGAAAGAACCTCTCTACAGTTATCCGCATTACTATTCTGCCGACGTTGAGATGTTATCATGTGTTTTTGAATCAACTAAACATTTTTTCCATCTCATTTACCAATTTTAGTCCCATTAGTCTCCTTTCATCTACCTCATCCCAAAATTATAGACTTTGAATACACTTTGCATATAATATGTCAACTAGAGCCATCTCTATACAAGAATGGAAACATTTATTATAAGAAAACACAACAACAAAAATATGTCGGTCCCAACTTCCCTCATAATCCATCGAACAAGCACATACCATATCCTCAAATATCTGAATTTTTCGTTCTGCATTCCCATCTGATTGTGTAAGAAATTATTTTCTAAAATTTAATTCAGTGACTAATGAATTATGGAGACCTTCCCAAAAGTTAGAAGTAAACCTGGGATCACGATCAGATACAATAAAGAGGGGAAATCCATGAAACCTGACTATTTTTTAATGTAAAAATGAGAAAGTTAATCTAGATACATACTATTTCTAATGGGATGGAAATGAGCAGATTTAGTCAATCAATCAACAATAACCAAGATTTCATTATTACCTCAGGATGTCTTTGTTAATCCCACAATGAAGTCGCGGGATTTTTTTTCCATTTTGACTCTAGAACCTGTAAATGATGGAGCATCCCTTTTGGTAACTGTCACTCTGATTTAACCTGTTGACAAGTCAAAATATTCACATTAAAGTCATCAATATCTCTTATCATTCCACCCCATCAGTAATAATCCCAAAGATCTATGTACATATTAGTACTGCTAGTATGAACTGAAAAAGGAGAACTATGAGCTTCACATAACAACTCATTCATCAACTATGAATCACAAGAACACAAAATATCTTCCCAAATATCCAAATACAATCATTATCAATGTTAAATTAGGAATCTTACCTTTCAGAAACACTCTACCTCATTCTGCAACTCGGTCTCATCCTTCTACGCATGCATAATTCTATCTGATAGAGATGATTTCACTGACGCCTAAAAGAAAATAGAAGAATCCCCTACACCAATAACTTATATTCTAAAGTTCCTCAAATAGTTTATCAAAGTAACTCATTCCAAACATAACATAGTTAATGTCGCATTACATTTTCAACTCAAAGAATCATCCAATTTATTTTCTTTTCCCATATGGTAATGGATCATGCAATCATAATCTTTGATTAATTCCAACCATATCCTCTGTCTCGTGTTTAATTTCTTCTGAGTGAATATATAATTCCAAAATTCTTTATCAATATATATTTTACACTTTACATCATACAAATTATGCCTCTAAATTTTTAAAGGAAAAACAACACCGAATAATTCCAAATCATGTGTAGGGTAATTTGAATCATGAGGTTTCAACTTACATGAAGAAAAAGAAATTACATGATCATTCTGCGTAAGGACACAACGAAGTCCTTTCAATGAATTATCTTTGTAGATAACAGACTCACCATTTCTATTTGGAAGTGCCAAAACTAGAGCATTCACCAATATTATTTTCAATTACTAAAAACAATAATCAAAATTATTGTGTCCTGGTGAACATAACTCCTTTTTGAGTTAACTTAGTCAGTTGGCTAGTTAAAGATGCAAAATTCTCAACAAACCTTCTGTAATAACATGTAAAACCAATAAAACTATGGATCACGGTTATATTTATGTGTCTTGTAAATTCATTGGAAACTGTTTTTTTAGAATAATAAATATCCACGCCATTTTATTTAAACAATGTGACCAAGGAATGAAATTTGTTGTAACCAAAACTCACAATAACTGAATTTCTCTTATAATTTATTTTCTTTTAAGTTTTGAAAGAAAAACGTTAAATGATTTTCATGTTTGTATTTTCTATTAAAATCTACTAAAATATAATCACTAAACACACCCACTATTTATCACCTGAGCCAACTTAGACATCACTACAACAAACTATTAAATTCTGATTCTGACCTTCTCAGGTTGTTGATTTGAAAGGTAATTTCCCTTTGTATGCCTTGCCAATATATTTTCCCTATTTACTCTACGGGAAAACATTATGAACACAAAAATAACTTATACAAAACAATATGGTTATCGATAAATGCTATATCATTTCAATATTACCATAAAGTAAAAATAATTTATGAATATTAATTTAACAATACTGTCACTCTGAAATTTATTTAAACTGACCTCTGATACAAACTATAAGGCCCAACCATATACTTTACATAATCTTGAATAATGTTAATAATTATTATCAAGGATCTTTTCAAGTTCAGTGATTTAGAGAATTAAGTCGTAACATATACATAACAGCTTGAATATTACATGTAGACACCTCTACACAGTATCTATTTTTTTCATAAAATAAAAACTCATTAAATAAAGGATCATTTCTTGTTACATGTTTTAGATATCACGACTTTTACATGATCCCAACCTTGACCACATTCATATTTAAGTAATGTGAAAAACATTTCAAACACATGGGATGGGTATAAAAAGATTAATAAGGACTATAAAATAAAGAAAGAAAATATTTGAACATCAATACATACTAATAATATGCTCTTTAAAATACCTCATAAAATCTTAAAATTTATGAATAACACCTAGAAATCATAAATCAAAATGGTACATTTTGGAATCCATATCATAATTACATTGTAGCTATCACAGCTACATAGGGAGTTACATTGGAATACCCATCACAGTATATTACGTAAATCTATTTGTAGAAATATTAACGTTTACCTCTGTCACATTACCCAGTGCATTTGAGAGCTATCTTTGGATCACCTACCCTAGGTTTTTCATGGAACCACCTGTATACGTTAACAATGCCCACGAACCATAACATATTCACAACACATAAAACAAACATAAATGAAAGATAATATTTCCACATATCAATAACAGTATATAATTTAAATATATGGTCATAATTAATCCATTATCAAACCCATTTTCAATACCAAAATACGTAAAATGAGTACATGGAATTTATTTTCCATTAAAAACATTATGGCTTCTTAAGGAAGCCAAAGATCAAATAATGCCCGCAGCGGTGACAAGGTCGTTGTTACAGCGTACGTTAAAAAGAATTTTTTTTTGTTTTTTAGTAAAAATATTCATAGAGAAAATATTTATTTTGAAATAAATGAAAATTAAAAGGGGTTTAATTACCATATAAAATTGCATCGTGTAGAAATCAAAATATGCCATAATAAAAGGAGATTGAGACGAAGTCCTTCACCATGTGCCTGACATGACCCCTTCATTATATAATCTCATGAATAATAAAATAAAGTTAATTTATACTTGAATAATAACCTTTTAAAATTTTATTATTCCTTTTATATCTCTTATTACCATGTTACAAACATTAGGTAATCATTTAAGTTAATAATGGTCATTTTGTCAATATTTAGTAGTTGAGTCCAAAATGGACTTCTTATAATTACATGTTGTCCATGTGGTCAAAATTTCATTATCTCTAAAATTATATTAATGAAATAGATATCATATATATCGTTTATATATATGTATTTATAATATTACATAGCATTCAGAGATAAGAAATGAACTGCACCTTTCATGGAGACGGTAAGTCGTACGTACGCTGGAACACTAATATCATTTCTATTTCATATTTAATGGAATGAAAACTTAATTATACATAATTATATTATAATTCCATGATAATATCATATATAATTTCAATAAATCCATCCTTTATACATTCCATGTATGGAATGAAAGAGTCATATCACTTTGAGGGGGCGGTAGTCCACACTTCCTCAAATGAAATTATCGTATTTACCCACTATAGAAACCATAAAGGTATGCTATAAATGAAAAATATAGAAGCATATAAATAATATAATTATAATATATATTAAAAATAAATATAGTTCCATCTTAATGGACACCAAAAGAGGTGGTAGAAGAATACTGAACAATCGACATTTCGGGAGGCAATAGTTCACCATCCAAAAAAAATAGTATGTTCTTTACCCATTAGACGGATGTGTGTGTATGTGTGGTTAAAATAATTATCATAAAAACAACCTAGAATATTGAGGTTACTGTTTTTGTTATTTAAATAATGAATAAGAATAGCATAGGGAGTGGAGAGGTAAAATAAAATAAATGAACATGAGGGAAGACGATACCTTTAAATTGGGTAACTCCCTTTGGTTTGAACCAAAAGGCTTTCTTGATGTGCCTTATACTTAAGGTAAGGATTATATGGGAATATAGAGATGTTCGGATCTTATTGGGGTAGATTTTGGCTGATCCAAGGGGGCTTGAGAGGTGTGATTAAGTGATAGAGTTGACGGTTTTTTATACGGAGGTGGAGGGATTGTTTAAGAATGTTTGAGAGTATTATTTTATTATAAAATATTTTTTGGTTTCAAAAGCTCCAAAATTATTTAATTCGAATATAAGGTGTACATAAGAAAAAATAAAATCATCCAATAATAATTGGATAGGTTTTGGATATTTGTTTAATACTTATCGTTTTTTAACCCTTTGTTAACTTATTTAACTTTTACCATGTCCTCTTATTTATTCATACTATATGGTTAATATATTTACTATAAAATGAAAAGCATCCAAAAATGGATCTTTAATGACATTTTTAATGTTAAATATTTTTCATTTGGATAAATATTAAATTTTTTGGAATATTTTATCATTTAATAAAATATTAATTGTTTTAAAAACTCATTTATGTCAATTTATAAACTATTAATATCAAGACATTTAAAAATATTCTAACCAAATTAATTCTTTTTAAAAACCTTCACTAAATCAAATATAAAAATTCATAAACATCCTTCATATCTTTTGGGTAAGGAAACATTTTCATAGAGAGGTTTATACCATGTAAAACTAGAAATAAACCACTTTTGGAGTATTCCATGTTTAATCTCTTCAATACCTAGTGAATGTTTCTACCTTGTCTTTTTATAATAATATTCATTTTGATTAATAATTACCCATTGAATATAGAATGCTTCAACTATGTCTTTTATATAATATCATTTTTTTAACCATGTCTTAATTAGCTATAACACTAGTATCTAATTTCCCAAAAAGAATATAACATCAACATATACTACAAAGAAAACAATTTCCCTCCCACAAAACCATTGGTGGAGACAAGGATAAAATTCATTCATTATGAAAGTAATATTCCAACAGATTCATAAAAATTATTAATCTATTATTATTATCCTTAATTTAGCCAAAAAAATATATCTCTTCTTCTTGAATTCCATATTGATATCCTTTGGAGTAACAATCCATTTTATGTTATTTTCTGATTACATGTAAAAAAAGGTTCATTAGTTTGAGATAATAATGGGAAACATTCATTGATGACTAGAAGTCCACATCTCTCTTTCTGTGTAACCATGATGGTTCTCATTTGAATTACTTTTGTCTCTATAATAGCTTCATCTACTAGGTCTTGTGGAAAGTATTCAATTTTCCACTCTTGGGTGGCATAAAACTCAAATTTATCTATGTTGATCTTACTACCATGATCAATTTTGAATATATTATCAATTTCAAGGAATAATTCACTTCTTCCAACATTACTTTTTCGATTGAGGGATCATATAGATAATATTCCATTGTTTCTAAGGGATGTCCTATAAATATACACTTTCTTACTAAAGACTCATGTTTTTTCCTAAATTATTATTAATAAGAACTTCTCTTTCCTATACATGTAAATGATATGTAATGTATTTCTTCATATACCATAACTAATATAGAGTTATTCATAATTATTTAACAAGAGCTTGATTTAGTGTCTGTGGTGTGGTATCTAATGTATATACATAAAAGGATAATGAATAGATTCAATGACATATTAATTATTTCACTATGTCTAACAATATGTATTTTTTCCATTCAATAAAATCATTCCACCATTATGTATATCAGGGATGCAGTTAGGATAATGTCCCAAAATGTTTCAAGTAGTTGATGAAATCTTGGTTAAGATATTCTCCACCATGGTATAATTGAATTTATTTTATCTTCTTACCAAGATGAGTATTTAGATGAATCTTATATTACTTAAATTTCTCAATGTAATTAGGCTCATACCGCATTAATTATACATGTACATATCAAATAAAGTTGTTGTTAAAAGTTATGAATTAAGAGTTTCAACATATAGATTCTACAATGAAATGTCTACAGATATCTGTATAAACAAATTCTAAAATCTTTGTATATCATTCACATTTTACACAAAATAAAGCGTTGGTAGTATTAATTTATGGAAAATCATGACCTATATCTAAGAATTTTAGTTTAAAAATATAATTATCCTTCTTAAAATAATAGTTTTTTTTCAAACGCTTTATGTTTACATAACCTAGCTAGTCACGACACAACTGAATATGGTATTTATCATGTGAACATGAATTGTTTTATATTTATATGACTTTATTTTCATGTTCAACTACATAAATATTTTTATTTAAATGAATAAATATTAAAAAATATGTTATCTTTATAAAATTAGAAACTTTTATGTATGAACATTAAAACAAAAACATTAATGTATAAACCAGAAAAAATCAATATGTTTCTCATTAAACTAGGCACATAATAATAAGACTTTAAAATTAAAATCAATCTTCCTTGATGTGTGACAACATAGTCTCCAAAATCCAATGCATCTACCCGTGCTACATTGGCATCCTGATAATCCAAATCACCTCTAGTAATTGTCCAAAATTTGATTGGTTCTTTTATTTTGATACAAATGTGAGAACTAAAATATAAAAAGGAATACTAAATTGTTTAAAATGGAAAGACTACTCCAGAAAAAAAATCCCTAATCCTCCTCTTTCTTATTAATAAATTAAAATTTATACCAGTGGCCTCCCTTACTATATGTGAAACATAATACATCCTTCTCATTAGGCTATCTCCAAATATTTCACCATATGGAGGGGAATTTCAACGGATCATTACTGTTGGAACTTCCCTTATATATTTTTGGATTTCCATTACTCTTATTCATTAAAATTATAATAGGTATTTCATACTTAATTCATTTATTGAATTGATAAAATGTTTTCATGGGATCTATCATTGAATTCACTATATTTTTATTATTTAAATTTACCTCACAACTTCACATTCTTATAGGAAGTGTGGTGATTATGACACCTATGCACAATTATAGAGGTAGTTTGAATCCCTAAATTGGTAAATTCCTAATGTAGTATATTATCTTAAATACATAAGGTCTGACAAACAATCCTTCTCCAACATTTCACAAAAAAAAACATCCCTATAAAATTTATATATCTATTGTATTTGTTTCCTAATAGAGAACAAAAATAAGAGACAACATGGAGTACACATCCATATTTTTTTATGATATTGGATGAAATTTTTTATAGATGATACAATAAGGAAATATAATTCCAAATCATCATCCACTTGTTTATATTATATGTTTTTACCTCCAAACCTACATTCTTCTTGAGTTTAGTAAAAAATAGGTACTCTAGTACATTTATTTTTCATTCATATCATAGTAATATTGACAAACACATTTAACACATCTAGAATTTAGAATGGGTTATATTATATTCTTTTTCCAACATGGATCACCGAGATAGTGTTATGGTTAAATGAGCTTAAATTTTTCTATACCAAATAAAATCATATTTTAGTACTATATCTTAATTATTGGTTGTGATGCGTTAAATTAATTTTATTAGTCTCCAACTATTTTATAAAAACACAATATATCTAACCATTATATTGTTAATATCATATATCTTGGATATTCTAGTGGAAAGGATTCATATTCCCCTTTATGTAACCTAGATAGTGGAATTATCAAATTATTCAAAGGATCTTAGATATAAATTAATTTGAAACTACATTAACTCATTTTTCCTAGATATGATGAATGAAATCCTTGATCCTAAAATCATATAATTATATTTCCATAACTCTTTACACCATGTTATACCATGTCCCGTAATGGAAAATGCTATGGATTCTAACTTGGTTAAGTCTGACTTGAAATGACCCACCAAGAAACAATCCTGGGAGTGATAGTTTCATTGTTCCACCGCAATCCCACCTAAAATAGCCCATGTGATGGATAATAACACCAATAAGATATAATATATTTTTAGGATATATTTATATTCCATTAAAAATTATACACCACCCATAATCAAAAGAATACAAAACCATACAAGTTATATATAACTAGATAAAAAGTAAAATCTTCCTGAATAAATAATTTAATGAACACTAGAAATAAAATCAAAAAATACATAGAATAATGAGATAAAAATAGGGCATGTTATATTCGGAAGAAAAATAACCCTAAATAATGGAAGATGTATAACATTTTGATCCAACAACTCTCCCAGTAGTCACCTATAAAATACCAAACAACACTCACCAATATTCTGACTTAATTGCTCGATGGCCACCCCATATTTAGGTCTAAAAGGCCCCTAACCTATAAATAATATTCATGGGCACAACATGTATTGAATTAAATCCTATATAGAGGTGATTATATAAATAAATAGTAAGATACCCTAAAAAAGGGAAATTGGGCTCAAGGTCCCACTCAAATGCAAGGCCAAACCACAAAGCCTCCCACCTATATAAGGGAAATGAGAACACCTAGAAGTGTAAATTCTTCTATATCGCTAAAGAAAATGACTATCAATTCCCTTAATAAATTTCTAGGAATGAATTAGCATACCATCTTCATTCAACAGAATTAGATTCCCATAATCATGATCTCACACTTTAGGGGAAGACACCCACCTACTTGGGCACACGTCGATGACAAAATTCCACTGATTCAGGAACGAGGACCACATTACTGATTTTTCTGAGGCAAAATGGAAGTATTCATGATGAATTATAACGCAAAAACACATGTGATATGATCATATAATATTAATTATAATTAATTTACACATATATATATATATATACCACATGTTAAAATTATTTTTTAATGAAGAATCAGATGATAGATTCACAACATAAAATCAGGGGACCATATGATTCAATGGTAGAGTCCATTTAATGTTGACCAACACATACACCATGAACCTCCAAGATGTTCTGTATAAATCCCTATAATGTAGTGGGAATAATTTAATTCACGTGTTGTTCATTATTGATGACCAAAAAATCAAATTGAGTTGGAAGGATTCTTCTTCTTATCTCAAGAATCAAGAGGGTCAAAGAAAATAATTTCCCTCTTTTCTTGATATAATTATAGGGAAAGATTTAACTTGGGCATGAGAGTATCCTCTAGAATTTGTTTTAAGAAATTTTGACTAAAAATGATAATTATATAATCAATTATATCTGGATCTAGGTTTAGAGAATAATAATTTCACATTGGCATTTATTCTCTAAATCTCTAGTGAAACCCTTGTTTAATAATGATAATAATAATAATTATTATTATTATTATTATTATTATTTACATTATATGCACTAATATAATAGATAAATAAATATAAAATCTTTAATTAATATATAAATAATCATTCAAATGATATTTAATATATCGCTTCCACTATAATATTAACTTGACTCATCTTTCTTCCTCAATAATTATCAAAACGTGAATAATGACTATTTATTTAAATAAATAAGTATCACAAAATTACTCATCCATAAATAAATAAATATATCATTCCCTAAAATACAAATATTTGTTAAATATTCAACACCCATATACTCTCTCAAATAACTGGTGAGAGAATATTTATGATAAAAATGAATAATTATTAAACCATGCATAAGAATAATATTTATTCAACATGATAAATTCAAATAAAATATTACTATGCTTTCAGAAATAATTATTGAGTGACCTTGTATGCCCCTTTCTCAGTGGAATTCGGTAAAACCACCTAATGTCCATGGTTAGAATTTCGTAAAATACCAAGGCGCTCATAGTGAAATAATTTAATGTCTCAATGACATATTACCTCTTAAAAATGAAAAATATGTAATATTATCAATTTGTCTTGATATATATAATCATAAAGATCGTATACTTTTGTAATCAACTTATGTGCTCAATGTCATTTTTTGAATTTCTAGAAACGAACTTTTTGAAAGAAAAACACCAAGAAATGAACTTAATTAGGCATTTTTAATCTAATTAAAATTCTTGAAATATCAACCTATTTTAAAGATAATATGGTAAAAATTATTTCATACCTTATTCATTAATGAAATATCACTCATGATGCACCCACAACATCCTACCTCACCATGATTATATGAAACACAGGTTTTTTCAATACATCATGTTACACGAATCATGATGTTATTTAATAATATTATTCAAATCATTGGATTATAACACATATATTTATATAGTAACATACAATGACACAAAACGTTGTTGATTTCATACAGGAAGCTTAAGATATCATAACCTTCTCCTCATAGAGATCACTAAGGGGGAGTTTCAGAAGAATGCATTTCAATGTATTATGGGCCTCTTACTCTGGATAGTCTATATTCTTCAATTCATATCAAAAAACATATACAACAATATAAATAATATTTTAAGAATACTATCAATGAATTTTTGGGTTCTCATCATAGAGGGGAACTACTATGACCTTTTAGTGTGACATGTACTATTATGAAATTATCACATAAAACCTCACATAGATTAAAAATTATTATCTGATAAAAACAATATTAATATTAAAATAATTAATAAAAATAGCCATAAAGTATATAGAATTTTTTTCAAGGGAACTATTTCCAACAGACTCTCACTTACACTAGAGTTATCTACTAACAAATTTTAGATTGCATCTCTAAAAAAATTGGTGTTCCCTCTAATATAAGTATTTAGTCAGGTGGTGAACCTTGTTCTACTATATGAAAATTAAACCCATAGAGACCTCAACCCTTTGAGAAAAAACCCTCCAGATGTGTTACATTATAATTATGTACTTCTTTCAATGATGTGACCATATATCATTTTAAAGAGCCACACATACAATATTGTCATAACATAATTTTATAGGGTATATACTCTTGGGTACCACATAATGATTTTTATGGAATTTTATGATAAAAACCATATTCTTAGATGGGTCATAATAACAAATATACTCATTTTCTACTACTGAACCATAGAAAATTATCTTCTTTGAACTGTACTATCTCACAGCTGCTCCATTGAGACTGAATAAATATCCTGACAATAATTTAGATCATTATGATCTATTTGAAATATATTATATTTATATACCTTGATGAATATCTCATTATCTCATCTATATATAAGTAAAATATTCTAATTACACAAAAAATAACCTTAACAACATTCCAATGTTGTTCACCAGGATCAAATTTTTAGGTACTGGGACGAGTAGTGATATCTGATGGGTTGGGAAATTAAAAATTTTTGCATCACCGGAGTGAAATTATGACATCGACTCCGGCGAGCTATCCCGGTATGCTCTGAGGACAATGTTTTTATTTTTAAGAGAAAAAAATGTAATGTGAACATGTACCTAGTTTGGATATGACATGTGAAGGTCCGCCAGAAGACGCTAGTGATCATTGCTCAAAAACTCTGACATCGAAGCCCTCTAGATCATCCACACATGCTTCTCAAATCTTCTTGTGCACCACTCGTCGAGATCCGGGTGATAGCACGGATCTTCAATGCTCACATCAGTGCATCAATGATCACTGCAAGGCAAGAACCTTCAATACGAGATGGATGAACTTGAAAATATTCCTTCGTTTGAGATACTCTGTCACTAGATTCCATGAGTATAGAGAAGCTCTAAATTCCAACACATGAATAGTTTCCAAGGTGAGAGCATCTATCTTACTTATAAAAAGAATGTTTAAAACATGCAGAATGGGTTCCTGTCCCCCCATGTAATAAACATCTACTATATAAGTGTTATAAATAATTATTTATGTCAAATAAAATTATGCCATAAATAATATTTACAATTTAACACTTACTCACAATAAATATAAATATATTACGTTATAAACATGGGTCTTTAACTCTACTCACACCTCCTGCTAATATTAAATGAACCTATTATATTAACATCCATCTGAAAAATATTTATACTTGTATTTACTACATAATTTGTAAATACATGTTATAAATAAATTCAGAAAACTATTCTAAACTTGAATAATTAATGAATTTATTTATTCTTTAGTGATCAATATAACTTGGATAATAGTCGGACCCTTTGGTGGGGCCCACCACGTTTTATGTTCATATTCCCAGAATAGAGAAGATTCTCAAAGAGCTATTGTGTGTGACCCCCTAGGACCATACCTCTATAGTAGCGAATAATATCTACTGACCAAGAGCGGGGTCAAGAAACCCATCGAGGCCCCTATAGAGGTAAAGAAAAGTCAAATCTATGACTTCCATCCTACGGACACGGTCCGTGTAATATAATCTTTTCTTCACCGATATCTCAAAAAAGAAGAATACACACTAGGGTCATCATTCTTTGTCTTTCTTTATTTTATTTTTTTATTTTCCAGATGGTCTTACCTTCCACTACCATGGCCATGGATTTAGTGAAGGTGCAACCATCCTAATCAACTAGGCCCAATATATATCTTTCTGTATTTAGAAGTGATAAGTCATTTCTCGATCATTCAATCACAATCATGCAATTAATGACGTGTCTGATACAAACTACCTCTCCATAAATTGGTCACCATGGTTTTTTCCTTGCATCAAATGTACGTAATTAAATGGCATCCATTGATAATAATGTCATGTATGAAGCCCATTACACATTTCCATAGATAGGAATGACCAATGACACCTAAAACATGTGGTGTTCCTATTATGCGGGTTTGTCCTCAAGATCACAACTACTAGATATCATCAAGTGTGAACTTCATGGGAAGAAGTCTCAAAGCTTTTGAGCCCCCAGCGCCTGATGGTCACACATAATATTTTTCCTTTTAGAATGTTGTAACCGGACCATTGGACTTTACTTTAATATTACATTCATGGTACCATAGGGTTCTCATTATATCCTAGGATCTACTATAACCCTTTGATGTGATAGTTAATCTAAGGTAATTTCCATAAACAAAGTTGATGCAGAAGTATCTACACTATTATGGAACGATAAACACATATATTATAACAAACTGAATACATGTAGCGGTAATCCAAGTACAATACAAGTTGGGTCTAGGGACCCAACTTTCAGCACTCCCACTTTTACTAGAGCCAACTACTAACAGGTTTAAACCCACTAGCTCTCACATGTGAATCATGCTTTTGCTGAGAAACAGATTTAGTCAGGTGGTCTGCAACATTGTCCTCTACGGTTACCCTACTAACAGTGACTTCACCTCTTTGAGTAAAATCCCTCAAGAGATGAAACTTCCGAAGAATATTCTTTGACCTCTAGTTAGAGCTGGGCTCAATGGAAAGCACCAATTGAGAAGTATTATTATATCCTTTAATGTCTCCCACAATTTTAGCAAACCATAATACCCCTCACTATTAGATTAGGAATACTCTGTCACTTGTGTATTCTAGTTGCAAGGATCCTCAAAACATCCCTAATAGTCTACAAGATATGGCTATGCCACATGGAGGGTTTCAAGGTAGGCTCTAGGCTGGCCAACCACATGGACCGCAGTTCATTATGTTGTTGATTAATGTCCCAGCTTTTGGAATATGAACTTGATTCCCTCAACCCCATGCCTCTAATTTGATAGCAAGTTAGCTAAGGCTAATCTTTGACTACTCACTTTAGTTAAGTCGACCAAGTTTTTCTCATGAAAACTACCCAGTAGTAAGAGGAACTCTCATCTATGGCTGATGAGCACCCCAAATAGTCAGTTTTGTTTAGATTTGAGAAATGGAAGGAGTTTATTGGACATAATATATCATTGAGGGATTTTGATGAATAAAATCCATTTCTATTTATTAAGTTAAAACTAGGTAGTTGTGCTAAAAACTGAACATGAAATAGAATATAATTCATCACATCATTATGCATTTTATCTTGTTTACTAGTCTATGTGATCACGCAGTAATCATGCATTCACATAAAATAATAAACAATGCATAAAAGTAAATTATGCAATCGGAATGGTGTTGAGAATTCTAAAATGATAGATCCATAATGGATAAATCTTGACCTAGGGGAATCTATACCTGAGTCGTGACTTGACTCACGTCAAAGCTATCCCAGTGTAATCTACTCAGCTCTCGTCTAGTTTACCACCTCGTCTTGGAGGGTTCTGAATCTTGGATCATCATTTAATTACAAATCTACTCGCACGCAAGGAAGGGGGTATATGGGTCCACAATACATCTTGTGCATTGGACACACAAGCCATTATACATATTTGAAATTAAAAGGACGATTCACAGACCATCATTTAACTAAATAATTATTTCAATCATTGCACTCATTGAATAAATAATTAAATAAATAATCAAACACCAGACATACACTGTTTGGTCGCTTGCTCAACAACATTTAGTAAATATAAATCCCGATTAAAATTAAACTACTATGAAATTTAAATAGCATGGGGGTCCTTATAAATTAAATAAAGATTGAATAAATTCAATTAATTTATTTTTTTTCAATTCCAAATATTTTATTTTATTTAAATTCCAAAATTAAATTAAACCATCAATTTAATTTTAAATATATTATAAAATTAAACTTTTAATTTAAATTTAATTCTAAAATTAAATTAAACTATTAAATTAATTTTAATTATAACTAAATTAATGTTTAGGATTAAAATAAATGTAAACCCCCCAAAAAATTCTAATTAATTTAATTAAAAAACTAAATTTATTAAAATTGATTTAAAATGGGGTTACCTCTAGCAGGGGAGGAGTCCGGCAGGACTGCGAACTGTCACGGGGTGTCGTTCTGGAGTAGGGCCAAATCAGGGCACAACTATGGCATGACTGCAGTGTGACCATGGCGTGAATGCAGTGTGACTGTGGCATGATGGTTCGGTCTATAAACATCTGGGGTGCAGCATATTATGGCCATAAGCGAAGGCAACGGGAGGAGGCGGGGAAACTTTCTGGCTAGCCGCATGGGAGGCAGCCGCTACTCCGGCCAGCTGCCGGGGTGGCGGCCTGATCCAGCACATCATGGACCGGCGGCGGCCTGGTCTGGCGCAGCCAGGACTAGTGGTGGCCAGGTCCAGCGTGGCTAGGTCCAACATAACTGGGAGTGGGACGGCGGTGAGGTGGCGGGGTCTGAGCAGGGTTGGGCTGGTGTGAGACAGAGGGGCGGTCGGGGTTCGGATATCTGGCGGCGCGGCCTGGCGCAAGGAGGAGGGCGGTGCCAGGCGGAGGTCCGGCAGCCAGGCCACCTCAAGGGTTTTCTCCCTCATGGTGAGGCATGCCCCGCATAAAAAATAATACCCTCTTTGGGACATCTAAAAAATATTTTTTCTATTTTTATTTAAAAAATACACCTCCCATTCCCTTTTTTTATAAAACTCAAGGATGAAGACTTGACCCTAAAATGGGTTTTGGTCCCATTTATTTATAAAACTAAAACAGAAGATGTGACTTGGAGCCAAGTCTTTAAATAATATTTTAATTTGAGAAAAATAAAATATAAAATTTTATATTATTATTTTATTTATCTCTTAAAATCTAACTTATAAGATTATTTCTGACAATCTGATTCAGACCAAATCATGGCCAGATTTCAGTAATTTTGAAGAACATATTAATGATATTAAAATGTGTTCATATCAAAATTTAATCCAAAAAAAATTAAACCGACGAGTTGATCCAATTAAATTTTTCAAATGGTCATAACTTGGTAATTCAAAAATGGATCGACAAGCGGTCATTTGAGTTGGAACCGATTTAATTCCCTGTACTTAAATTTTATGAAATTGAAATTTTTTTGACTCTGTAAAATCATGTGTCCCCTTCGATACCACAGTTAGGTACTGAGACGTGCATTGGAAGCCGGTGGGCTGTGAAACTAACATTTTTTACCTCACCGGAGTGAAGTTATGATGTTAAATCTAGTGATCTATCCAGGTATGGTCTGAGGACAAATTGTTGATTTATCAGAGCATAAAAAGTAAAGTGAACATGTAACTAGTTCGGATTTGAAAAGTGCAAGTCTGCCATAGGACGCCGGCAATCGTTTCTCAATGACTCCGATGTTGAAGCCCTCTATATCATCCACACACACCTCTCAAATCTACTCATGCTCCATTCATCGAGATCTGGGTGCTAGCGCAGATCTTCAAAACTCACTTTAGCGCAAAGACAATCACCGCAAGGCAAGAACCATCAATACAAGATAGATGAACTTGAATATCTTCTTTCACTTGAGAGACTCTCTCACTAGATTTCAAGAGGAGAGAGAAGATCTCAATCCCAACACATGAATAGTTACGAAGGGGATGCCTCTCTCTTACATATATAGAAAATGTTTGAAACACAAGGTATTGGTTCCCGACTCATCGTGTAATAAATTCCTGCTATATAAGTGTTATAAATAAGTATTTGTGACGAATAAAATTATTCCATAAATAATATTTACAATTCATCACGTACACATAATATATATAAATATATTACGTGATAAACTTGAGTCTTTAACTCAAATCACACCTCCTTCTAATATTAAATGAACCTAGGATATTAAAATCCATTCAAATAATATTAATACTTGTATTTACTATATAACTTGATAATACATATTATATTTAAATTCAAAAAATTAATCTAAAGATGAAAAATTAAATAATTTATTTATTCTTTAGTGATCCATAGAACTTGGATAGTACTTGGACCCTTTGGCAGGGCCCACTATGTTCTATATTCCTATTCTTAGAATAGCAAAGATTCTCAATGCACTATTGTGTGTGACACTCTAGGCCCGTACCTCAATAACTATAAATAATATCCACTGACCGAGTGCAGGGTTTAGCAACCCATCGAGGCCCATATAGCGATAATGCAAAGCCAATGCAATGACTGTCTTCCTACAAAAAAGGGTCATGTAATATAATCTCTTCATCATCGATATCTTGATAAATCAGTATGCACACTAGGGTCATCATTCTTTATCTTTCCTTAATTTAGTTGTTGATTTTTCCAGACAGTCTTACCATCCACTACCATGGACCTGGATTTAATGAAGGTGCAACCATCCTTATCAGTCGTGCCCAAGATATCTCTTCCTGATTTCATAAGTGACAAATCATTTCTCGATCATTCAATCAATACCATGCCATTTATGACTTACCTGTTACAAATTACATCTCCATGACTTTTTCCCCATAGTTTTCGGCTTGCATAAAATATATTTAATTAAATGAAATCCATTGATAATGATCTCAATTTCGAAGACCATTACACATGTCCGTAGATAGGAATGACCAATGACTCCTTAAACATGTTGTGTTCCTATTATGAGGGTCTGTCCACATGATCTCACCTACTATATATCACCAAGTGCGAACTTCATGAGAAGAAGTCTCAATGATTATGATCCCCAAGCACCTGATGGTCACACATCATCTGTGTCCATTCAGAATGACGTAACTGGACCATAGGATGTTACTTTAAGATTACTATCATGGAATCTCATGGTTCTCATTATAGCTTGGGATATTCTATAACCCTTTGATATGACAGGTAATCTAAGGACAATGACATAGATAATGTGGATGCAAAAGTATCTATATTGTTATGGAAAGATAAACATATGTATTATATCAAACTGAATACAAGTAGAGGTAATCAAAGTAAAATTCATGTTGGTAATAGGAAACATCAATCTTTTTATATAAGAATATGGTATAATACTCATCATATTTCTATGATTTTTGTGTCTTAGGTCACATTTTCATCGAACGATATATACCACGTGACTCTAGAATAAATAACCTCTTTTCTCATTCCCTACTAAATCTATACAATATCTATTCAATGTGTATACCCTAACATAGCCTAAAATACCTCTCAGATCAATCATGCATGATCATGATCCAAATAGTGTTGGAAACTTTATACACGTACTTAAAAAATAATATTTTTGAACCATTCATTAATAGACTGTAAAAGTAGTAGGTAATTTCAAATATGTAATATATCACTAGTATATGCTACTAATAAAATGACTAAACTCCCACTAATTTACATTTTTAAATTTCTATCACATTCAATAATTCTAACTATTTTGGTTTTATCAAATTAAATGGTACATTACCCGGTCTCTTTATTCAATCAATAAATGGATATTTACAGATTTCATACCACATTATCATTACCTGAAGCCACAAAACCTTATGGTTCTATCATATAGAAATCATCGAGAAGGTTCCCATTACTAATATCTATTTTTTATATCCATTCCCCATATGTGATAATCATGGAAACTTTCTATAATAAGTAGAATTATGAAGGGTTTAAACATTTAGAATATATAAAAAAATTTATCATTGTCTATGATTTCAAAGTTTTAAACCCATTAGCCACTGGCCATTCTATTTATGTACTTAATTTACCTTCAATGTATAGTTTTATCTTGAATACACATTTTCACCCAAGAGGATTTACATTAACAGGAGGATCACCCATTACCCATACTTGGTACTAATACCAGGAATATATATCTAAATTCATGGATTCTTTCCATATTGTTACTTATGAGATATCTACACCCTCATTTTTTGAGAAAGTATCAGTATATTAAATAAATTAGTCTCCATATTAAATGATTATAAAAACATATATTTATTGTTCTCCAAACTCTTCGATGGTCCTACACATTGCTTGTGTATCTGTAAATACAAATACCCTAAGGACCTATAGAATGTATTACTGCACCAAATTTTCTATATCTTGAGTTTCTGCTTCATAGATCTTAATAATGATCCCACTATCTCTTTTTTTATATTATCCCTTTAAATTCCTTTCAACAATGGAATTTACCCAGGATTGTTGTGTACATAATATCTGCTCATTTACATGGGGTATTCTATAAGATATATTTCATTCCTAAGGGTGTGATTTTTGTTCTAGATCTATCATTAATAAATTCCTCTCAAACACATACATGAGTATGTGACTACACATATTTGTTACCATACATCAATTCTAAAGGTATTTATTTTTCCACCTTAGTTTGAATTCAGTTAAATATGTGTGATATAGCCTATATCAAATATCACTAAAAAGATAATAGAAGATCAACATGACTGATCATTGTACTTACCACATCAAGAAAGGTTTGTTTCCTTTTTTCATTTACACCATTCCCCTAAATTTTATAATGAGTAGTGAGTTGATATAGAATAAAAAACTCCCATAAATAATCGACAAATTATTTTTTAAGATACTCCCTAAATAAATCTAATCATATAATCACTATCTTCGTACTAGGTTTTTATCTACTTCATTTTTGAACTCCTTGAATATTTCAATGGATTTAGACTTGTACCTCATTAAGTAAATTATCCCATGTCTACACAAGTAATCATTAAAAGTAATGAATTAATAATACCAAAAAGTATCTTATACTAGAAAAGGTCTACACATATTAGTATTTATCAATTATAGAATCTCTAGAGATCTCATACACATTCCACCAAAATATGGTTTTTTCATATTACTATTAAAACTATACGAGATTTATCAAATGGTTTTATTTTAGAAGAATCTATGTAACCATATGGGTAGATCATTGTCAACCTCATCTTTTTTACAAGACCAAGTTGATGATACCACAATTGGTTGTGATATGATTCATGTAAACCTAATTTTTTATCAACATCCAATACTTTGATTGAATAATATAATAAATAAAGTATTTAATTTTAATGTTCCATATCATAATAGATTATATCATTTTATTATAAACAAGTTTTATTTCTAAATTCTAAAAACATCATATGCATCTACATTGGATGTAAATATTATTTTTTTTAAAACCACTATCATACCAGTCAGAAGGGGAATGTGGTGGTATCCTATAACCATCTAATAAAGTCATTATTTATTGGTCACTTAGAGAACCACCTATCCAGTATAAATATTTAATAATTACTTGGTCCCTATATTTCGGTATAGGTGTGAGTATTAAAATTTGTATTCAATACCCAATTAATTGATATAAAAGAAGTTCAATCGACAATGATTTTACTTATGTATTCAATGTAATTATTTAAAAAGGTTCTATTATTCTTTTATTCACTCCAAATAGAATATAAAAACCATAATACCCCATATTCCTTCCCATGGATTTAGATACTCATTGTCCAGAAATGATTCTACTAAAAAGCCTTATAATTAGAGTGAGTCTTGTAGACCTTGTCCTTATTCTTAATTGGATTCACCATAAGTTATATATATTTTTCATTAATTATGTATTTATCAAGAATGATAATTAAGGTAAGGAGTTTTAAGAGAGTTTTCTACCTGATATTATAATTCTCAATTAAATTAGAGAAGCTTTGAGGCAATGAGGATAAGCTGAGATTTGTGAACAACTCATCTAAAACCTTAAAGACTAATATGTTAAATATATCTCTAAATATAGTCATTGCGACTATATATGGCACATATAAATATGAATCTCCAATATTTCACTTCAATAATCCCTTAGTAATCTCATATTTGTTTATCTCGCCTTCTCTTGATAAAGATCATGAAGGTGAAATGCCATGCTATATGTATCAATTTCCTCATATTGATTTAGGATATCACTAGAAATTGATGATAACATGAAACAATAATCATTTATTATGTCATCCTAGAATTTATTTGAGAGAGAGAGAGAGTTCTTCCTCACTTTCCACATTATCATGTGCTTTAGGAACAAGGTGTTCCGTCACCTATAATTTCCATTTATGGTGTCATATATTGTAAAAATTCTTATACCATTCTTGAAAATTAGAGATGGAGAAGAAGTTAACCTTACCTAATATAGATATCAGTGATAAATTCAAATTTGAATGATTTTTATTTTTATAATAAAATAATATTCTAACTACTGTATCAAGATTATAATGTCGATAATAGAATATAATCTAACAATATAATCCAATTTTATTGAAAATTAATATTCATCACCATGAGTTTTTGAATATCCTATAGAATGTTTATTCTATTTTAAAGGATCAAGATTCCCCTTTTCAAAACCAATATGGTGGCCTGAAAACATATATAATGTATTTAGGTAGGTGCAATTGTAAAACTGAATTATCATGAAACTCTTTGATCATATGACTGGACTACCTGATAATGAAATAATATAACTTTTTTCATTAACAACTTCTTAAAAGTTATACTAAGTGTCCAAGATTTGATCAACTATTAATGTGAACTAGGTTATGTTAATCAAAAAATACAGTTATAAATCCACCAATAAATTAAAGTGACCAAATAGAGGTTGGTGGATCATTATTGACTATGGTTTGATTTCAACCTCAGTAGTGTAAGGATATTCTAACTTAATATTTTTTTTATGCATTTCATATTTGTATATAAATTTTTTATTTTTTTTACATGAGTGTTAATATTAAGTTGAGTTTACATAAGTGATTAACCATCTCAAGATAAAATTTAAGTAGAGTCCAATTTTATGTCAATCCAATCATGCATGATTTTTAATTCATTTATAGAAGATAAAGCATCCGTAAATAATTTAAATTAGAACTAAAAAATAAAAATAAAATAAAGTAGAATAATCGTGATATTTTCTAATTATTGTTTTATCTTTTGGATAATAATACAACTCTTGACTCTAGGTATATAACTCAAGGAACCACTCAAGGTACTTGTATTGATAATACACCGATTCTCATGTGTGCCTAGTTGGTTAATTTAACCTTGTTGTAAAATTTGATCACCACCTACCACCTCATAGATCTGTACATTACATATTATTTTAGTCACACAAAGGTGATGAAACTAAGTGAATGGTTAAGGGGTGTGTATAAAACAAATCATGGAAATATTGCTCCAAAAAAGTATAAATAAGGGGATGACACACATGCCATAATTTTCATTATAATGTATCAACAAAACAATCTCATAAGTAGGATTTTATAAGCTCATGATCATCCAAACATACAAAGAAAAAAAATTAAAACTGGAATATATTCACTTAAATTTGTTTTATAGTATTAATATAAGAATACTATAATTAAGTAAATTAATTAATTAATGTTTCATCTCAATGTACATCCAATAAATATTGAAGATTACAATATTTAATGAAAATTTGGTGAGAAAAGTGGCTTCTCTATTATTTTTAGATAAATTCACAGAATTAATTAGGCTTTTATTAATTATTAAAACCTTGTTACATGGTAATCATGATGGCTTCTAGTGATATAATTTTGTTTTATTTATTTAATTAATATTTTTTCCATGTAATTTAACTACATTAATTATTGGTTGATTACATTTAATGTACTAATGAGTTGTATTCCATGTATGACACTAGTCATGTATTAATGATATATGGCTTGGGACTTGGTGGGTTTCTCAGATATAGAAACTTATGTTTCAAAAATTTTGTATTTCAACTAAACAACATGTAACCTTTTTATTTTTTGGATTTCAGTGATGCACGTTGTGAATTAATACAAAAAATGAATTTAATCAGGATGATTATATAAAATTTGTTGTGAAATGCGTAAAATAAATGACATGTATGCAAACTACATGTTGTGCAGTCTAACAAACCATGTGAAATACTGGCCTAGTTGACACACTACACATTAAATGATCACCATGTATTATTAACTACTCCTGGATTCATGTATCCAATGGCATATTTATGTATGATGAACCTTGTTACATGGTCTGAAATTTTTACTTACATGTCCTGTTACTATATCTACCTTTTAAAATCATTATCACCTTCAGATAGAATCTCTTATAATTATTCACCCATTCTTAAAATGAATATACCCACTAGCCCCCACCCTGGACTCATGGTAATACAAGAGTTTCATCCCAAGCCTGCATCGAATATGCTATGGGCTAGTTACGATAACCAAGAAGGTATATTCCACACATGGGATGCCTTAGTCTATCAAAACAGTTGAAGATGCATATCCCTAATTCAATAAATACCTTCAATCGAAGCAGGATATAAATAAATGATTAAATTAATTGAATGTGAAACATGAATGATACATACACAAAAATCTTCAAGATATACAGTTCAACTAAAAAAACGTGAATAGAGGAAAAATACACAACAAATAGTGCCAAAAAGAAAACTAAGAATTAGCTAAGGAAAATAGGTCCTCACTGTAATATGGATCTATACATGAATAGTTACTACTACCCTTATCTCATAGTACCACTAAATTTCATTTAACACTATATCCTTAAAATTCATTATGAGTTAGCTATTAATGTTCTAAGTCAAGTTCACACCAAGAAATCCATCTCTAACCCATGCATCACCTACACCAACATGACATGTGACGTCCCCTCACTCATGTTGGGGCGATCATAAACATACTCAGTAGGATAACACAATAACCATAAATGGAGAAAAAATAATGTCCAAATCAAATCCTAGAACACGGGGTGACTAGGAGGAATAATAAAAATAAAAGTAAAAACCCAAGATAGATAAAAATTACCAACACTAAGGAGTGTACAAAATGATGTTAAGAAGACTTCCACATATATTTATCACTACTAGTCTTTCAGAAATTGAGAACACTCATTCACATTATCTCTAGTGCTCAAAAATATCCATGCCTAGGTAGATAGTTGTTCTCATAACACTAAATTTCCCATGAAGTCTGAATTTGATAGATATCCATAACATCAGATCTCAGAGGCCACACTAGGGTGATGAGGAATCCCAAGCCTCATTGTATCCATCTCTTCATAGGATTCTAGTAGTAATGCCACAGCTATAACCCAATAAGGGGAGTATAATAAAACACAAAGATCAATCATGAGGAATTTGACACAACTTGAGGGTAATGATTAACCCATGTATTGTCATAGGTGGAACTCAAGTCCTTTAGTAGATACTTAAAATTTCAGTCATAAAAAACAATACATTCTATCTTCTAATCCCAAATTCTCTAAAAACCTTTGTGTTCATATCCTCATATGATGTTGGAGGATCCCTACCGTATGGCTATGGGTGAAATAATTACTTTTTTGGTAGATACCTATTCTGTTTTATCTTCATAGATGGGTGATATACTAGATCCATAGATTTAGGATCAAAACTATGTTATCTGGGTGAAAATACTATATATATATATATATGATTCTTTAATTAGTGGATCCCAACCCCCTGGTTACATGGGTGAAATACCAACTCCCCAGAATAATCCTAGTCCCAATGGGTGGAATACATACCACACATTGGAATAATGAGTGTGGAATCCATGTTTGAACAAACTATTCTACGCTATGAGAAAGTACATGATGTGTCCTTTATGTAGAAGACATTTTATCCAATGAAATCCACCATGACATGTTCTATAATTAAACATGACATGTCTCAACAAAACTTCATTGTGATTTCAAGTGTCACACAGTATGTATTTTTTGGGTGGGTAATTTCATGTACCTCACCTACCTGAGTCTGATACCTCAGAGGATACATGAGGTGTGTCATATAACATAGTGTGTGGGGCCACATACATCCCTAGAAGTATACTTATAGTAAATATTGAGAAGTCTAGGTTGGTGTCAAAAGGTGTGTGGATCAGTCACGCAACTATTTAACATTAAACTCTAGTCAAAACCCCAAGCCCCATAATAAATGGGAAATATGGTATGTTTTCTTCTTAACTACTTACAGGGTAGTTGAGAAATTTTTTGACAAGAAATTCATTGAAATTTCATCTAATAGTTATTCAACATTCACAAAATCATCTATTGATCAATCCTAAAACTCTCAAATAATTTTTTTACTGTCAAAAATATTATCCAATAGCTGGATTCCAAACCCCATTCATCAAATGGATGTATTCTAATCATTATTTTGTTGCGCAATAGACCACCAAACGGAAAACACAATATTCCTAATATCCCAATGTATTGCACCATCATCTAGGATCCGTCATCACATAATAAACATGTATATTTAATATAAATAAATGTTTATGTGTCTAATAATTAATTGATAGAGGTATCAGATCATAGGTACGGTCAAATCACCAACCACGAATGAATTCCAATTAAGAACATGAAAAGAACCAGGGGAAATCCAAAGAAACACAAAAATGGGTAAAGATAAATATCATAAATTATCCAAATTTTTCTCCAATGAAAAACCCAAAAGAATAATAAATATTCAAAATGATTAAATTAAAAAATTGAAATTCAAAATTTTAAATAAAATATTAATTTTGAAAGGGTTATGTGATTCTTGAATTCAGATTTAATTTCAGGAACAATTAAACCTTAATTCATATGAATTAAAAAAATAAATTCAAATAATAAAATATCCCCACATGAATGATGGATTAATAATTGGTAGTGAAATGATTCAAAATAGATGTTGTTGAAAATTCAACAACATTCATTGCTAACTCTATGAATCCCAACAACCAATTGATGATGATCCCAAATATTGAGTTCACCTGCAAACATTCCCTCATTAAGATCTCTTTCTCCCACTTCCATAACAATATAAGGTTATGTGAATTATAATATAAACTCCCCTAAGACGGTATTAGATAGTAAATTTCTAGGTCAAGTATTAAATATACTAAATTAATTCAACTTTATTTATATAACCATTAACAACCATCAATGATAGTGTATCATCAAAAAACTTAACGCGAACAGCACTTATTTCATTCCTGAGGTGAAAACATTTCTTTAGATCCAAACAATGTCTCTTTCCCAATATAATACAAATTTTAATATATTTTTCCAATTTACTAAAAATTATAAAACATAGAAAAATATAAAATATTATTTTTATTATATTATTTCTGAGGGCACACAAAACTCCCATTTCTACTTCAACTCAATTCGCGGGTGAGCCCTATAATATGTAACAAATTAAATAGACATTAACATATTATGAGATCTTTTTATATGGTAAAACTACCATTTTACACAAGTTAAGGTCTCGAGAATTAAAAAATCAAGATTATTCCCACTAAGGTAAAATATTATTTCATAGTATCCTCCCCATATTAATAATTTTCATTCTAAAAAATAAAAAATATTGTTTAATTACAAGAATGATAAAAAATTAACTCGGGTTAATTATACACGCCATTACTCATAATAAATTCACCGTTGTGATAAGTGCTCTCTGTGAACTCACTAAATCTCATTTTATAAATGAGGACACCTTACTGAACTTGATCCATCTAAAAGAAAGAGGAAACATCAGAACACATACCTTGATTTTAACATTTACTCAACCACTACATTTTATTAAATAGTTATCCTAACAAATGGGAATAGATAATTCCCAAAAGTCTCTATCTTTAGACCCCAAATGTTCACTAGAAAGATCAATCCTTGTGTGAGTTCCCAGGTCACCACCTTTTAAAGATATTTCAAAATGGTATTCATTGAGGGAACCTCATCTTTTCTAAACAACTACACAATAAATTTAACCGACATTCAATATAAACATTAGAAAATACTCAATGACAAAATATTTTTAGGATTCACATCAGTAACCTCTAATACAAATTTTCAATAAGAAATAGGTTTCATAATTTTAGCTTCTTTCCTAGGGTAACATGATCCTTCCACTAAAACTTTGACACAAAAATTCTTGAGGTCTTCCTCTTTCATTCCACCATCTCTCACTAAATCATTTCCTCGGATGGAAATATCACTTTTGGGTTTTCATCACCCATTTTAAAGAAAAATTCAATGAGCACATTAGTCTAGACAACTACCTCAATTGACTGTTCAACACCACTCCATTTCTCATTGAGTGACCTAATCCACTAGTATCCAAAATATATGGTCATGAATACTCTAATAAATCTTATATACCATATCATTGCCTAAGTAATGAACCTATAAGATTAAAATAATTAATAAATATTTTATGATTCCTATCACTCCTCAATAAATCGGTTCACCCAGTGGGTATACCCAATCATGACCACTAGTAATGGAACACCAAAGACTATGATTATCTATAGTGGTACCCATTAAAGATTTGTGCCATAATCCCTGTAACGACCCATACATTACAGACATTATTATTACTTTAAATTTTAAGCATACTTATTAAAACATATTACAAAACCAGTAATAGATCGTATAGGTATAGTGTCTTTTGAAACTGGGAAACAGAAACAACTTGTTCATATAATCAACTACATTGTCTCCCATTTATTTAATCATATCTAGTGTCCCTTTTTGGAATATCCTACTTAATATCCTTCTTCTTGACCTTGGGAAAAGAAAACATACAAAAGTGTGATCTCAAAGGCCAATTAAGGGTAATAAAAAGAAATATCAGTCATATCATATTCATAAGATCATAACATTTTGAAAATCTTAACCTGCAAAAGTGGTCATAATATCATGTCATGGGATAAATCATAGTAATGAAAAGTAATCCCAAATAATCAAAACATAAAACATGAAACAATTTGGCATACACACATAGTCGTATAAAATCATTTCATATTAGTCAAGGCTCATTGCCAGGACCATCATAGCGGACAAATTCCATTACTGAACCGAGTTCACTCCTCGTTCCAGTCCTGTTTCAATGAACCAGATTAACTTGACTTTCCATCCATGTCTATCTCATGAGATATAAATGTTTAACCAATGAATTAGAGGGAGATATAGGTCCCACCTATCTCAAAATGAAACCATTCTTACGTGTGCCACAAAATCATAAATCATAAATCATAAAACATAGCATAACCCATGTAAAAAAATGGGATACTTAAACATCACGTCATCATAAAAAAATCCATAAAAGAACATCATAAAATAATTCCATCATAACATAATCAAATCAATGTAAAAATATTAATATAAACAGAACCCTATATTATCATAGATGGAAAATTATTTTGATAAAACACTTAATCTCTATTCTTGAGGAAAATATACTTTATACTTTAAAAAAAAATTTCCTTTCATAACATGTCATACAATTCTAATCTAAAAGAAGTTGATTAAAAATAAACCTGAAAATTTTAGAGGAAGATTCATGTAAATAATTTTCTAAAAATCCATTCATGTCGTGTAAGTTAAAAAACATTCTTCTCTTACTTTGGTCAGAAAAGTCAAAAAGTACCTCGTACTAAAAACGACAAAAGATTACATTCATATCATTTACTAAAAACTCACCAATGGGTAAAATTGGATTTACAAAATTTTTGGAGGATAGAAATAATATTAAATATTTAGGTAACAAGGATGTGGATGATAAATATTCCCTTGTAAATTCTGAAGTATAAACAATCTCGGATAAAAATGAGATTGCGAGATTTTCCCTAACCTTAGGTCCGATATGCTTTGTACGTGCATGAACCTCTTGTATAATGATTTAAATAATGTCATTGAATTATTCCATAATCATACACATTGTTATGATATCATATATGTTCATATTATTATCTTCTTATTTGTAATATTTCATTTCTACCTGTTATTCGGGTGTTTATTTCTTTATGATCTTTTGTGGGTTTTGTCGAATAAATTCTTATTCTTATTTTTAGGTTATAGATACCTCATTACCAGAATAGTGTTAGTGTAATATATATCATATTTACTCATTAAATTCATTTATATAAGCATTATTCAATGAAGATCATGTAGAACATGTCGCATCGCATCATTGAGACGGTAGGCCATACGTACTCACATGCGATGATATTGTTCCCATGATCATGGAATTGTATTGAGGTGTATGTATTGTAACACCCCAATATTTTAAGAAAAATATTCTTTTTAATTTAATTAATGTCTTGTGTTATACACTAAACCAAAAGGAGATTTCAAAACAAGCATCCCTGACTTGCCTTGCATTACAGGCAGTCACGACCTTCCTCGATAGCGAGTGTAGTACGCAATACCGAGTTTCACTAAACGAGATATTATTATAATATTATTATGAACTAGCCGTTATGAATAGTAATACCCACTTTTTGAAATCTTATAAATTTTATCTTTCAAAATGGACTTATTTTTTGGATTCAAAATATGGAAATTAGCTTAGGGTGAAATTTTGGTACTTTTCAGATAACTTTCATATTCTGATGAATACTGAAAATTTCTAAATTTTAATTAAAAACAACATTTATATTCAAAATAATTAATAGTGATAAATTATTAATTTGAGTGGTTTTAAATTATATTTATAATATATTTTTGCAATTTAATACAATGTTGGTCATTAGATGTAATTTCACATTTAAACCAGACATAAACAAGTGTCAATCTTTTGATAGTTATTATCTCTTAAAAACATGATATTTGTTTTGACGACGGGAATTAATTTTTAAATTAGTTAATGTAACTGATATGTTTTGAATTTGGTAAAAAAGACATCATTTTTGAATTCATAATATCATATATAGATTAGGCCTAATTTTTGGTATTTTTCTGGAAACTTTCATTTTTTGATGAATAGTGAAACCACTAAGTGGTAGTTAAAAAACTGAATTTTTCCTAAAACATAATTTTACCACTTCTGTGAGTGAAACTATGAAAATAATAGAGACACTGTTAATATCAAAGAATAAAATGTTTTTCAATGAGATGAATATAATTTTTGTGAATAGTAACTTTTTACTTTTTTTACCACGGTTAAAAGTAAATATGGTAATTAAGGGTAAAAGTGTTATTATTATTACCCTAACACATGTCCTAATTTTATTGGATAAGTGTAATTCGACCAAAAACAACCTTAGGAATAAAATATGACCATTTAGGCCCACATGGATTAGATTAGGACATTTATTATTAATTTATTTAAAGAAGGGTTAAAATAGTTAAAATCAAAGTTTAATTACTAATTCATTTTTAATATAGGGTTATACATAAGATAAATTCGACTAAAAATATAAATTAGAAAGATAAAATGATTTCCTAAATAATTGTATTTAATTTGTAATTTTTATTCTTAAAATATGTTAATCTATTTATGACACAATGATGATGCAGTAATTATCTTATTAATGAAATATTGACATAATTTATGTTATAAATACCCAAATAAATGTAATCTGAGACTTTTTATGAATTAAAATAATTTTATATGTTAATATGACACGTTAGTATTTATTTAATTAACGTTTTTCGAACTAATCATTCTGTTATGATTTTCACAAAAATCAATTACCAAATAGTGTCAAAATTGACATAAAATTGTTTTTAAAACAAAAATTATATTATTAATTGTTATTATATTCCTAAAAATCTAAGGTTCATCCAAGATAGTTATATCATGATATTTGTATCATTAATGGACCACTTGGGGTCGCTGGAATGTATATGGTATGTTTATTAACTATATAATATAAAAATACAACGTGACATGGTAAATGTCAATCTAATTAACTAATACTTAAAACTAAATGATAAGGTTAATATAATGACCTAAACTTGTCTAAATTATATTGTATAAGATTATTTCGAGCCATCCCCACCTTATCGTAAAAATATATCAATTTGGAGCTATTAAAAACAGAATATGACTTCATAATAAAATAATAATTTTAGTTATTCCAAAGGTGCCCCTCTCCTCCCTTATAAAAGGGCATCTCCTCCCTCTCTTCCTCACACCACATTGAGCCTTATATCTCGGGAAACCACTGCCAATTTCTCTTATACACTTCCCTAGAAACATCCTAGAGGTCTTGGTCTTCTTCAAAGACCAATTTGAGTGCCCTAAGAGGAGGTCTCAAAGAGGCGCTTCAAAGAAGAGGTAATGTCCGTTACCGATTCATTCAACATTATTTGTTCTTCCACTTCTTCGTCTTAGGCTGGTTCATTATTAAGTAATAACATCAGTATCACTAATATACTTATATTTTATTATAAGTATGAAAAAACCCTATTTCACCATCTATCCATCCTACAGAAAATGAAATCACTGCGTGTGCGTACATACGGAATATCGTCTCCACGCCGTGGTGTAATCTATTTTACACCACCACCTTACTTGGATGGGTATAATGGTATAAATAATAACTATATACGATTATTGTAATGTGATATTGATTCTTTAATAGTATTCATACACTCCAATAAAATTCCACGATCATGGAAACGATAGCATCGCTCGTGCGTACGTACGGAATACCGTCTCCACGACGCGATGAGATTCATTATCAATGATTAACCATTCATCAATGATTATAAAGTATATATAATAATTAATAATGAAATATATGACAAAATAATGATACTGGATTTATGTATATATTTATTTATTTCATCTAATTAAATCCATTCAATTCAATGAGGAAACGAAAACATCGTTCATGCGTACGTACGACCTACGGTCTCCATGAACGGTGTATTTCATTCCATTTATCGATCTATTATATATATGTATATTATGAATATATATTATATATAAATCATTTTTTATGTTCTGGAATTAATCAATCATGATCTAAGTAATCAAATGAATAATTACAATTCAAAACACGGACGACAAATGAAACAATTTTACCCAAAACGCTCTTTAACATGGAATTTACAAAAGAACGGGTAATATAAAGTCATAATTGAACCATATATGATATCATAACAATGAATATGATTATGTAATAAGTCAATGAAATTATTTAAATCATTATACAGGAGGTTCAGATATGTATGAATCATATCAAACCTAAGGTAAGGAATACTTTTTCAAATCTCATTATTATCCGAGATTGCTTATTCGTAAGTATTTACTGGGGTTATTGCAATCGTCCATGTCCATGTTTTATAAAAGTTTTTTCATGTATTTTTAATGTCCTTTTTACCCATTTTGACTTTTACCCCATGTTATGGAAGGAATATTTCTTTTATTTGCCCTACAAGTTACATTTTTACTTTTCCAGAAAAAGTACGTGAAGAATGTTTTTTTTAACTTATACAGCATGAATGGATTTTTATGGTTTTATAAAGCCATATTTTCATGAAGCTTCCTCAAAAATATTTCATGAATATTTTCAAAAAAAATCCATTTCTTTTAAAATTGCATGAAATTTTGTGAAAAGAGAATGATTTTGAAGAAGAAAGGATATTTTATCATGAATTCATTTCAAGTGTTTTATCAAAACCATTTTTCATCTAAGATGACATTATTTAATATGTGTATGTATCAAGTATCATGTCTCTATGATTTACATGGTTTCACTTTTCTTATTATGAAATGATATCCATTTCTTTTATATGGATTATTTGATGATGGAATGATGTTTATGAAACCCATTTTATTTATTGGGTTATTATGAATGATGTATGTTTAATTTGTGGAACAAGTAAGAATGATTTCATTATGAGATGGGTGGGACCTATATCTCCCTCCAATGAATTGGGTAAAGATTTATATCTCATGAGATAGACATGGCTAGAACGGTAAGTTAATCTGGTTCAGTATTATAGGACTGGAATGAGGAGTGAACTCGATTCAGAAAGGGACTTTGTCCACTAAGATTGTCTTGGCAACAAAGCCTTGTATACTATGGAAATCATTACATGTGCTTAATGGATGCCACAATTACATTTTTTATTCCCATGCTATGTTACCATGATTTATGTTCCATTATGATCTATGCTTTATGTAGTTCCATGTTTTAAGTCGTTGCTCAAGATTTTTAGGTTTAAACATTATGTTCATGTTTTTATGTTCAAATGTATATGGTATGTTTTATTTTATCCATGCTTACCCTTACTGAGCATTTCTGCTCACCCTTTTTATGTTTTATTTTCCCCCAGGATTAAAAGAAAGGTTTTAGGTAAGGAAACAAAAAGTGGAAGATCTTTATGGGAGATGTTGAAGATCACTCACCACGATTAGAAGATTGTGTTCCAAGTTTCCAAAGACACTGAACTATTACGGTCCTTGTGTGTCTGTTTTTGATATGTATTATGTATTCCGAAAATGTAATGTAATATCTATGTACGTCAAGCTTCAGGTCTCTACAATTGGTATCAGAGGGAGGTTTAGTTAAGCTTTGGAAACTAGGATGTGAAACCTTTAGTGAGATCCCTATAGATATTTCTAAGGTATGTCTAGGGATGTCCCTAAGTTTAAGTATACATATATGTTATAGTCCTAGAATTGTGCTAATGATCTTAGAATTTAACCTAAGATGTTAGATATTGAGGGTACTCCCCCATTACTATGTCGCTTTATCTAGCATGATTTTTACCTCTCACACTATTCTTTTTGGTTTTTAGATGATGGATGGAACCCGAAGGAACCGTGTTGATAAATGCAATGGAAAATGAAATGATTGTCCACCTAAACAAACAAATGTAATGGGAGATGGAGTGAAAAATCTTATTGCTATACTGACACAGCCTATTAATCATTCTGGACATCCAAATGAGCAGAGATGGGAACACTATTCTATTGAGTCCTTCATGAGGCAACGTCCACCTTCTTTTAATGGGTCTTCTGATCCACTTATTGCTGAACAATGGATCAGTACCACTGAAAAGATATTTTCAGTTCTTCGATGTTTGGAACATGATAAAGTCATCTTAGCAGTATATCGTTTGGAAGTTGAAGCTGATCAATGGTGGAATCTTATCAATAATACGAGGCCAAGAGATGAAATAGAGTCCATGGAATGGGACGAGTTCAAGAACTTATGTTTCAATAAGTACTTTCCTCGTATTCTTCAAACAAAGATGGAGAAGGAGTTTCTTGAACTAAAGCAAAAGGGTGATGAATCTGTTGGTGTATACGAAGAAAATTTTACAAGGCTCGCAAGGTATGCATCTGGCTTTATCATCCAAACTGAAAGTAAAGTTGGTCGATTATTCAATGGATTAAAACCAAATATTTGACGGGCATTAGCTATAAAAGAATTCATTGGCTATGAAGAAATTTTTCATTGTGCTATCAAGGTAGAAATGGAAGTTGTTGTTACTTATCCATCTCATAGTTTTGACAAGAAACAAAAGATGGAGTTCGAGGAGAAATCTCAGAATAACGGTGAAAAGAAGATGAATGTTTCCTTATGCTCAAAGTGTGGAAAGAAGAATGGGGGATATTGTCTTAAAGGGACTAGAAAATGTTTAGTGTGGAAAATAAGGTCATCGAGCAGCTGAGTTTCAATGTAATGGAAAAAGGTTTTCTAATGATGTGAATAAAGAAATGACTACAGAGAATGCACTAACAACACTTCAATGCTTCAAGTGCACGGAAATGGGGCATTATGCTAATAAATTCCCTAATCCAAGGGTTAGTGATGATCGACATGAGCAGCCACTTAAGGCAAAGGACAAAGGGAGGTCACATGCGATCACTATTGGCGATGTTGAATATGACAACGATGTGGTGGAATGATTAAGTGTTTTTGTAATGGGATTCCAAAATAATGTTGTATATATTATCGTGGAATATTGGAATATTTATGTATTGGACTATTGTGGTTTTCAATCATTTTATAGTACCAGTAACTATGGAAAGTGATTGAGAGGTTTTTGGAAAAATGATGATATGCGCATAATGAAGGGATAAGGATAAAATGAATTGTTTGACAGTATTCATGAGCTCATGACTGATATAAATAAATAGTTATATCATGGTTTGAGTTTTTTGTATGTGAAAAGAGTTAACTTTTGACCGCACACATGTTTCCACTAAGATTCAATGGGTATTCATTTTTCAAGATAATACATGATTAAGGCCATCGAATGTTTGGAATGTGACCAACAAGACATATCTCATGATGTATGGGGATCAACGATGGTATTAACATGCTTGTTATATGAACTCTTTGGTAAACGTTTTCACTATAATATGAGATTGGACAGCATTATTTTGGATAAGCCTAAAGATTGTAATGGATTATGTTGGACATAAGTTAGTATTGTTTAAGGATAGAAGTTTTTTCGATATTATTGATGGGATGTTATAGTAATGTAGTTTTACAAAAAGGAAACCCCGCAGGATGGGCGACATCCCATCGAGTCGGACAAGGCTGTGGGAATCGAACCCACAACCGAAGTGCGACTGGCCTTTATCGCCTACCACTGGCCAACAGAAAGTCCCTGTTTAGTTAAAACTAGTTTTATTATATTAACCAGTATGATATATGAAGTTTAAGTCCATTTTAAGAACCATATATGATTAATCTCACTATTAATGGACTTATGTATTTTTTGATAACTTTTCAGACCTTTTGTTTGAGACCGATGGAATGAACCATCATTCAATCACATGATATGCTAACACATCACGAACGACAAATTCAACTTCATTAATTTCAGAGATGAAGTGGAAATTTTCCAACGAACAACCAACGGTGCTACTGTACCAAAATCACGAAAGTATTTCTTCTAATTCCAATTTCATCAACCTTAGGGAAATGATCTTGAAAACCAAAAATGTTGTCTTAGTGCTCTTATATCCAATGAATCAGATGGTACCTTATATCGTTACAAATTTTTGTCTTTGTGATTGTTGTATTTTTCATAGCCATGTTCTCTACCACTCTCCATCAGAACTTTATGGTTAGAGTTTTCTTCCATATCCATATTTTCACCTATGTTTTCCTACGTGGAAACCCAGTTATGAGTTAATTTGGATAACCGTTACATTTCATACATTAGTTTTTAAAGCCAAGTTTTGGTATTCCTTTTTACGATGTGGGTTTTTATAAAAAAAAACTTTTGAGTAGTAAACCATTTATAACCCCCAATGAATTTTGAGGGAGAAATTCATTTAAGGGGGGTAGAATGTAACTCCCCAAGATTTTCTGAAAAATATTATTTTTAATTTCATTAATGTCTTGTGTTGTACGCTTAACCAAAAGGATCTTGCACAACACCCATCTATGACTTTCCTTACATTACACGCAATCGTGACCTTCCCTGATAGCGTGTGTAGTACGCAATACCGGGTTTCACTAAATGAGATATTATTATAATATTATTATGAACTAGCCGTTATGAATAGTAATAACCACTTTTTGAAATTTTATAAATTTTATCATTCAAAATGGACTTCATTTTTGGATTCAAATTATCAAAATTAGCTTAGGGTGAAATTTTGGTACTTTTCGGATAACTTTCATATTCTGATGAATAGTGAAAATTAATAAATTTTAATTAAAGACAACTTTTTTAATCGAAATAATTAATAGTGATAAATTATTAACTTGAGTGGTTTTAAATTATATCTAGAATATATTTTTACAATCTAATACAATTTTGGTCATTGGATGTAATTTCACATTTAAACCAGACATAAACAAGTGTCAATCTTTTGATAGTTATTATCTCTTAAAAACACGCTATTTGTTTTGACGATGGGAATTAATATTTAAATTAGTTAATGTAACTGATATTTTTTGAATTTGGTAAAATAAAAATCATTTTTGAATTCATAATATCAAATATAGATTTGGCCCAATTTTTGGTATTTTTCTAGAAACTTTCATTTTTTGATGAATAGTGAAACCACTAAGTGGTAGTTAAAAAATTGAATTTTTCATAAAACTTAATTTTACAGCTTATGTGAGTGAAATTTAGAAAATCCAAGAGACACGGTTAATATCAAGGACTAAAATGTGGTTCAATGAGATGAAAATACTTTTTGGTGAATAGTAACTTTTTACGTTTTTTTACCACGGTTAAAAGTAAATAGGGTAATTGAGGGTAAAAGTGTTATTATTATTACCCTAAAACATGTCCTAATTCTACTGTATAAGTGTAATTCGACCAAAAACAACCTTAGGAATAAAATATGTCCATTTAGGCCCACTTGGATTAGATTAGGACATTTAATATTAATTTATTTAAAGAAGGGTTAAAATAGTTAAAATCAAAGTTTAATAATTAATCATTTTTAATATAGGTTATACATAAGATAAATTCAACTATAAATATTAATTAGAAATCACAGAATATTTCCTACATACTGGTATTTTATTTGTAATTTTTATACTTAATATAATTTAATTTATTTATAACACAATGATAATGCAGTAATTATCTTATTAATGATATATTGACATAATTGATGTTATAAATACCCAAATAAATGTAATTTGAGACTTTTTATGAATTACAATAATTTTATATGTTAATATGACATGTTATTATTGATTTAATTAACTTTTTTCGGACTAATCAATCTGTTATGATTTTCACAAAAATCAATTACCAAATAGTGTCAAAATATACATAAAATAGTTTTTAAAACAAATATTATATTATTAATTGTTATTATATTCCTAAAATTCTAAAGTTCAGACACGATACTTATATCATGATAGGTGTATCATTAATGTACCACTTGGGGGTCTCTTGGATGTATATGGTAAGTTTATTAACTATATAATATAAAAATACAAAGTGACATGTTAAATGTCAATCTAATTAACTAAGAGTTAAAACTAAATGATAAGGTTAATATAATGACCTAAACATGTCTAAATTCTACTGGATGAGAGGCTTTAGACCCTTCCCCACCTTAGATTATAAATATATCAATTTGGATCTATTAAAAAACGAATATGACTTTATAATAAAATAATATTATTAGTTATTCCAAAGGCGCCCCTCTCCTCCCTTATAAAAGGGCACCTCCTCCCTCTCTTCCTCACACCACTTTGAAGCTTCATGCTCGGACAACCCCTGCCAATTTCTCTTCTCCACTTTCCTAGAAACATCCTAGAGGTCCTAGGCTTCTACAAAGACCAATTTTAGTGCCCTAAGAGGGGGGCTCAAAGAGGCGCTTCGAAGAAAAGGTAATGTCTGTTACCGATTCTTTCAACTTTTTTTTCTTCTTCCACTTCTTTTTCTTAGGTTATTTCATTATGAAGTAATAACATCAGTATCACTAATATACTGATATATTATTATATGTAATAAACAACCCTATTTCACTATCTATCCATCCTACAAAAAATGAAATCACCGCACGTGCGTACGCACAGAATACTGTCTCCACGCCGTGGTGTAATCCATTTTCCACCATCACCTTACTTGGATGGGTATAATGGTGTAAATAATAACTATATATGATTATTGTAAAGTTATATTGATTTTTTAATAGTATACATACACTCCAATAAAATTCCACGATCATGGGAACGATATCATCGCTCGTGCGTACGTACGGAATACCGTCTCCATGACGCGATGAGATTCATTCTCAATGATTAACCATTCATAAATGATTATAATGTATATATAATAAGTAATCATGAAATATATGAATTAATAATTATACTGGATTTATTTATATATATATGTATGTCATCCAATTAATTCCATTCAATTCAATGAGGAAATGAAAACAACGTTCATGCATACGTAGGGCTTACCGTCTCCATGAACGGTGTATTTCTTTCCATTTATCGATCTATTATATATATGTATATTCTGAATATATATTATATATAAATCATGTTTTATATTCTGGAATTAAGTAATCATGATATAAGTAATCATATGAATAATTACAAGTCAAAACACGGACGAAAAATGAAACAATTTTACCCAAAACACTCTTTAACATGGAATTTACAAAAGAACGGGTAATATAAAGTCATAAGTGAACCATATATGATATCATAACAATGAATATGATTCTGTAATAAGTCAATGAAATTATTTAAATCGTTATACAGGATGTTTGGATATGTACGAAGCATATCAGACCTAAGGTAAGGGATAATTTTGCAAATATCATTTTTATCCGAGATTGCTTATTCATAAGTATTTAATGGGGTTATTGAAATCCTCCATGTCCATGTTTTATAAAAGTTTTTTCATGTATTTTTAAAATCCTTTTTACCCATTTTTACTTTTACCCCATGGTATGTAAGGAATATTTCTTTTATTTACCCTACAAGTTATATGTTGACTTTTCCGGCAAAAGTATGAGAAGAATGTTTTTTTAACTTATACGACACGAATGAATTTTTATGGTTTTATAAAGCCTTATTTTCAGGAAGATTCCTCCAAAATATTTCATGACTATTTTCAACAAAGTCCTTTTCTTTTAAAATTTCATGACATTTTGTGAAAAGTGAATTATTTTGAAGAAGAAAGGATATTTTCTTCAAAAATTCATTTCAAGTGTTTTATCAAAACCATTTTTCATCTAAGATGACATTATTTCGTATGAGTATGTTTCAAGTATCATGTCTCTATGATTTACATGGTTTCACTTTTCTTATTATGAAATGATATCCATTTCTTTTATATGGATTATTTGATGAAGGGATGATGTTTATGAAGCCCATTTTATTTATTGGGTTATTATGAATGATGTATGTTTATTTTGTGGAAAAAAGTAAGAATGATTTCATTATGAGATGGGTGGGACCTATATCTCCCTCCAGTGCATTGGCTAATAATTTATATCTCATTAGATAGAAATCGCTGGAGTGGTAAGTTAATCTGGTTCAGTATTACAGGACTGGAATGAGGAGTGAACTCGATTTAGAAATGGACTTTGTCCACTAAGATGGTCTTGGCCGCAATGCCTTGGCTACTATGGAAATCATTACATGTGCTTAATGGATGCCACAATTACATGTTGTATTCCCATGATATGTTATCATGATTTATGTTCCATTATGATCTATTCATTATGAACTTCCATGTTTTAAGTCGTTGATCATGATTTTGATTTTTAAACATTATTTTCATGTTTTTAAGTTCAAATGTATATGGTATGTTTTATTTTATCCATGCTTACCCTTACTGAGCATTTGAGCTCACCCTTTTTATGTTTTATTTTCCCCGGATTAAAATAATGGTTTTAGGTAAGGAATAAAAGTCGAAGATCTTTATGAGAGATGTTGAAGATCTTTCACCATGATTAGAAGATTACGTTCCATGTTTCCAAAGACACTAAACTATTACAGTCATTGTGTGTCTGTTTTTGTTATATATTATGTATTACACAAAAGTAATGTAATATATATGTATGTAAAGATTCAGGTCTCTACATTTATAATATTTCATAATCAATATTAATTGAGAAAAATCATATATACTTATTCTTTACACCATTATACCCATCCAAGTAAGGTGGTGGTGGAAAACAGATTACACCATGGCATGGAGACGGTATTCCGTACGTAAGCACGTGCAGTGATTTCATTTTCCATAGGATGGATAGATGGTGAATTAGGTTTGTTTAATATTTATAATAACATATCAGTACATGAGTGATACTGATGTTATTACTTAATAATGAAACAACTAAAGAAGAAAAAGATGAAGAAGAAATAAATTTGAATGAATCGGTAACGAATATTACCTCTTCTTTGACATGCCTCTTTGAAACCTCCTCTTAGGTCACTATGATTGGTATTTGAAGTAGATGAGGACCTCTATGGTGTTTATATGGAAGTGGATAAGAGAAATGTTCGGAGGTTGGCCGAGCATGAAGGCTCAAATTGGTGTGAGGAGGAGAGGGAGGAGGTTCCCTTTTATAAGGGAGGAGAGGGGTACCTTTGGAAAGTGTGAAAATATTTTTTTATTATAAACTTATCTTTGGTTTAAAAAGGTCAAAAAATCTTTAAAGATGAATATAAGATGACTCATGGTCGAAATAAAATCATCCAATCATAATTGGACATGTTTTGGAAAATATTTTAATCATTATAATCTTATTTATTTAAATCATGTATTAATGAGGTAAATACTACATCATTATTGTGTCATAAAAAATTTAATTTATATTATGTCTAAAAAATATCATCATGTAGGAAATATATTTATCTTTCCAAGGAATATTTATAGTTGAAAATATAATTTATATAAACCCTTATAAAAATTAAATACTATAAGATTGTTGTTAATGTCAATTTTGTCTTGACATTAAATAAATTAATCCAAATTGTCATTATCACAACCAAATGGCTCAATGGGGTCCCCAAATCGACCCAAGGATGTCCATTGTCGGCCACTAGTCATACAATAAGGTTAGGACAAGTGTTAAGTTAATTTTGAATTTTTATAATATTTTTTTAACCTTGAATTACCCTATTTACCTTTAACCGTAGTAAATAACAATTATTATAGTTACTATTCATAATATCAAAACAAAAAGTAACCTACTAACATAATTTCGACCCACTAATTCCAAATATGGAATCCATTTTTCAAAATTCAAAACACAGATGATGCAGTTATTAATTTAAAATTAATCCCGTTGTTAAGCAAACAGGTTTTAAAAGTTAAAACATTGCCAAAGATTGAAATGTGTTTACCTATGAATTCAGTGTAAAATTAATGATAATGACATAAATTATATTAAATGGTAAAAATGTATTCTATTTATACTTTAAAACCATTCAATATGATAATTTATCCATATAAATCATTTCGATGAAAAAAGTTGTTTTTAATTAAAATATAGCGTTTTTTACTATTCATCCAAATATGAAAGTTTCCAAAATAATATGAAAAATTTATCCAAAGTAAATTTTTATACGTTGATTCCAAAGAAGAATTTTATTTTGTAAAAGTGAACTTATAAACAAGTCAAAAACTAGATTTAAAGTGGGTGTGCCATCAAACGGCGGCAAAACTGCATTTGTTGAAAAATACTTATTTTACCCGAAAAAATTATTTTGTTCTCATACCATGTTCTAGAAAATATGTAAGATGAATAATAATGTTATAAAATTTAAAATTCAGTTAATACTATTCATAATGGCTATTTTATAACATTATAATAATATATCGTTGTTTAGTGAAACTAGGTATTGCGTACTACACACGCTATCGAGGAAGGTCACGATTGCGTGTAACGCAAGCCAAGCTAGTGTTGTGTGCAGTGAAATATTCCTTTGATGTTTCATATAATATAAGTCATAAAAAATATAATTCTCATAAAATATCAGGCTGTCACAATCCCCATCACATACACTATGGAATAATAACTATCTTCTAAAGTAAATGGATTAAGGGCTTCCTGCTTTCTAGTAAAATAATTCCATATTTCCATTTAATAAAATCTAATCACTTTGGAGAACTAGTAAACATCATTCCCAAAGCTTAATTCACACAAATGGATGGTCTGAGGACACCATAATTGTTTGATGGAGAGAAATTTCTCCCTTTTACCAAATAGAAAACAAAAATCCTGGATAAAACAACCCATATACATTCACCATTCCCAGAAAAAAAAAATCCTTTTCAATGGATGAACCAACCATCATGACATCGCATCAGTACTTTAATATCAACATTCTCTTAGGAATTATATCATGAAGGCCTAGTCCAATCCATAAATCTAGGTGTCATAACATAATAATTAAAATACCTAACATGATCTACCATGAATAATATCATGGAGAGATTAACTTCATTAAATAAAAATCACATAAAGTCACTCCTCAATCTTGGTATGTGGTTGATACATACCATAATATCATTCCAAGGTTTTACAAAAAGTGATTTTTCTAAATAATTCACTCATTACTTGTTATTCTTAGGGAAGGATTTTCTTTTCTGCACACATAACTTATGAATCTATGCTCACATAATGAGGAGAAGATAAATCAACATCAAAATGGGTTCCCGTTAATTCCATAATTAAGGGGGACTTTCTCACTTCTATAAAAAAATATTCTCACTATTAAGAATATATTATGCATCATCCATGCAATGTCCAATCTTTTTATAATACATGTATCAATAAATAAAACACCCCAAGGGGGGTATCATCACTCCTCTTCTTTAATATGAGGTTATTTCCAAAAAAGGAATCGTCTTTCAACAGATTCAAACTCACTCCACTAGAAGGATGAGTGGATTACACCCAATATCAAGGGATGATTTCTATATTACCATTATCAAGCTTGAGGTTCCTTTAGAGTATCTGACTCCCAGATATATAGCACAAGGTTAATAACACAAGCTGATGAAAAAATAAATGAGGGTCCGTTGAGAAATTTGAATAAGTCATACTCCATTTCACATCAGGTGTATCCATAGAATAGGGATACTCCACACACATCCTTCCACAATTCAAAAAGTCAAACCTCCATTCTAGTTGGAATCCAAACTAATGGTAGTGATTGTGAGAAAAAAATGCATCTCCCAACACCAATGACACCACTATGTATGTTTAAAAAACTTCATATAAACATATGGGTTTATAAAAAGGGATATTCATAGATCCACCATACATGAAATGGATATTCCAACCACAACACTACTTGGTATTCATTAAAATGAAAATATTAGACTCTCCTACAACTAGGGAGAACTTATTCCATGATTTTTAATCAACCATGGTTCCCCCAGGTTACATTGGTATAGGTTGTTTCAAAAGAATGATAAAACATATCTCAATGACTTATTATATACTGTCCTCCCAATTCACTAAGCACAAACAAAATCTCTAAGAAACAAGATTGGGAAACACCTTGAAATGAATGTATACTCCAACATATACTTACAAAAGATTATGCCACCATGTGAATGTTTCAACTTTCTTTGATGACAACTACATCCAAGACAAGCGCTCAAGCTCTATCCATGGTATATAATCCCCATAATGAGTTTGAGGAATAAATAATCCACTAAGAATCATATTGAATTATTATAATTTAAATACATAAAATGTCATATTTCATTATAAGTCTTAACCAAATGAAGTAATGAGTCCCATAAACTTGCTGATCCCGAATTTCCAAAGGGTAAAGTTCACATAAAAACTCATGAAGCCTCTATTTTCAAATGAATCAAGAAAACCCAATCATATTATAATATCAAAAAACCCAATGCAAAATACCATCCTCTATATAATAATTACCCTAGTGAATCAAAAAGGAAGACTAGATTCCCCAAATCATAGAAAAAGAACCCATCAAATCCATGTCTCATGAAAAAATGCCCCATCGCTCACTATAATGTTCTGAGAGGATCAACCTAAAGCATGAAATTTTTATATAACCACCACTATATACATGTTAGATATCAGTGGGTGGAACCCTAAAATAAATATTTTGTTCTAACAAAGGTTATATTATTTCTAGATTAATTAACATGAGAAAGGCAGGGAATATCATAACTGACCATTATATGATTTGCATATTGACATACATGTACCCTAAAATAAATTTTTTAGGGTTATTGGTTGACTAATAGGTTATTAGAGTACTATAAAAAGGTTATAATGGTTTACTCACCTATTTTGGATTCCATAGTCTGATAACCACACATAATACTCCCTTAACACAATCTCTAAATGTTCCAAGTCCATTCCTCACACGATTACAATTTGAAATCACCATCCATATGAAATACAAGCTCTCAAACAATTTTGACACAACATAACCCACTAGAACCCACCTATTATGGTGCTAAGATAATTTTTTCATGCCAATCGCACCTACAACATGCAATGGGATAAGGAATAGCATCAAGTAGGAATATTACACACATGAGAGGCCTTAGTATATCATAACATAAAAAAGATAAATATCATTATTTAAAAATATGCCATCAATGATAGTAGGATATACATAAATGATCAATTTTATGTAATGTGAAAACAGAATTAAAGATCTACTAAAATCATTAAGATAACCATAGAAATTAAAATAATGTAAAAAGTTAAGAAATACATGCCCAATATCTTATAAATGAACACTGGTAACCAACAAAGTTGAAGAGGCCCTCACTAAAAGATAGATTTATACATGAAAACTCCTACTACCACTACTTGCTTCTGGTACTAATGAATCTTTTCCAACACCACATCCCCCAAAGTATCCATGCATTAGATATAATAAATAAATTTCAAATCCTCACCCAGAAGTCTATCTCTGACATGGCCATCACCAAATCTGACACAATATTTGTGGACCCAAGGCTCATTATTAGGTGAGTATAAACATATTATTTAGGGTTCCCAGAATACCATAAAGGGATCAAGAAACAATCGTCAAATTGAATCCTAACATATATGGTGACTATATAGAGAAAAATATAGAAAAATAAAATCTAATTCATCAGAATATTCATAGAACTATGTATTATCTAAAATAATTCCAATAAAAATTATAGATATGTGCATAATTATATGTCTTAAGGATACTATCCAGCCTCGGTCATCATAGATCAAGACTTAAAAAACCACCATACATGGGTATCTAGTGGGAATGAGAACAATAAATTTTCCATGAAACCTGATGTCGATATCCATCTACATCTTCGTATCTAAAATGAAACCCTCAGTGTGTAAAGGAATCAAAAGCCTCATAGAAGCCTACATTTCACAAGATTTTATTAGCCACATTTCCTCTATAATCCAAGTTGGGGAATATACTCAACCATGATTATCAATCACACTATGAGGTTGCACATTTTACATGAGGGTAAAAATAAACCAATGTATAGTAATATGAGGTACTCAATTCCATGAGTATGATCTCAAACATTTTGCCAACATAAAAAACATTAAATTCCAGTTTTTGATATCAAAGTCTCAAATAACCTATCTGTTCATTCTCTAAAATGATGTGGAAGGATCCATTCCAAATGAATATGGGTGAAATAATGATGTCCATGGGGTATATCATTCCCTCACTAGCCTTATATACTAGATAAATACAATATCTACAAATAGAGGATATATAGCTTGTATTTTGGGTGGAATACTGATTATAACTAATTTAACAGGTATAAGATCCCAACCCCATGCGTGCATGGGAAAAATTCCAACTCCACAAGAAGGATCTCAATCCTAATAGATTAAATAACTACCATAAGAAGGAATATTTATGGGGAAGTAAATATTTTACTGAATTAATCTTTTACATCGGAATGTACATGATGTTTCCTAGGGTGCTCGACGTGTTATCCTTAGATAGACACCTGGTCATCCTCTATCATTCAACATGGAATTTATCAGCACAACTACATGGAATGTAGTGGTGTCATATGATGTATATTCTCATAAGGGGTAATCTTCATATACATATCCTTCCCCATTCATGTATCTCCAAGTGTACATAGCGTTTATCCCAACACACATGGTGTGTTAGGCCACAAGGGCACATGGTCATGTACTTCCAGTAAACCTTGATCTGGATGGGTATGTGTCACATGGTATATGGATTATTCCCATTATAATTTTATATACAAATATATCTTGAAAACCTATTACCATAACCAACGAGCTATATGACTTGTGTTCATTCGAACTAAACACCGTTTTGTTGGAAAATTTCTATAATTCTTGTTCTGCAACACATCTTATAATATTTTTGTTTCACTCACTAAATCCATTAAGAATCACACATAGAATGATTACAAACACCTTTTTTCCTTTTTAAATTTTTATCACATGTTATATTCTACCACTATTTTTTTAAGGAACGTATACCCATTCTGATTCCAACACTGTGCACACAATTGAATGGAAGATTCTACAATCCAAACATCTATGTGGATTACACCATCATCAAGGACCTATTTTAAATTCCTTATCCTCTAAATCAAACATAAATAAGATCTCAAATATTATATTCAATCAATAAAACTATCATATTTTACATATAATCAAATAACAATCCCAAAATGAACGATGATGATATACTTTTATTGATTAGAGAGATACATCAAAGGAAATATGTAAACAGGTAATAATGTAGAACACACATAATCGACCATAACCTATCATATTGAAATACCATGGAAATAATAAATAATCTTAATGTTTAATTTCAACAATCATAATTCACAATTTTTTAAAAATATATGGAATTTCACAGTGCCATGTGATTCTTAAATTCTGATTTAATTTAAGGATAAATTAAATATTAACTTTCCAAAATATAAAAAACAAGGAAATTTCAAATATAAAAAATACCCACATTAAAGATGGATCAATTTTTTGTGTAGAAGTCATTTTAAAATGATATGTTTGAATCATATACTATGTTCATCAATGGATCTATCAATATCTATGAACAATTCATATCGATCCTCAACCCCATGTTCATCTACAATCATTCTTACCATTGGTATCCACTTCTTCCTCACTAAATATTATCCATTTCTTTACATCCAACCCTATATACGAACCTAAGGGATGATTAAATAGAAAATCACTAGGTAATATATTAATTTAATTAAATAAAATTTATTTTTATTTAACTTTTTATATCCTTAATCGACATCACATCACCATAGAACCCAATGAGAACAAGACTTATGTAACTACTGTGGTAAAACACATGATTTGGATCAAAAAATTCTCTAATTTTACCCATATGAGTCTCCATTTATTTTGTTCAAAATATTTATCAGAAACATTCATTCAAATAATTAAATAATTTAATATTTTTATTATATTATTTATGATGCAAAATAATACTTTAATTTTGACACCAGCTGAACCCAAGGGTAAATCCACAATCAAGAAACAAATAAACCATTGGAATTTTGTTTCAAGATCAACTACTAGTGATAAATTACCATTTATCCAATTTGAAATTCTCAACACATCAAAAATAAAAAGCTAGGAGACTCTCACTTAGTTAAAATCCCCGATCACTACAGTTCTGAACTTGTTTATGATCATATGAGATTGAGTAAAGAATGTTTAATAAGAATTAATATTAATTATGAATAACAAATGAAATGAAAAAATAATAACCAATGATTATAATAGATCAATGAATGAAAAATAACTGAAAAATATCATGTGGGTGAATTAATACCATTTGAAGCTTCTAATGCAAAGTGGAAGTGTTCAAGCCCATGCCTAAACATAGAAATTCATCAGATTCTTCATATTTATCCTCAAAAAATGAGGAATTTCAACTCCAAAATACATGTGAAAATATTATCAACTGTAATATATAATTAATTTATGTAAATAGAAAAATACCAAAGTTGAAATTATTTCTACATTGACGAATCTAATGGTATCTCCCCTTCATACCAACATTGTGTTAGCTATTTCAAGGGTATAATCCCTCTAATGATGATGCACACATGAAACATTAACCCATGAACATAACCATATAAATCATTAATTCTTGAATGAAATATTATTACACTTTAACTATTCATTATTGATCTCTTCCAGAATATCTTTGACGATGAAGGATTATTATTATTCTCTCTATAATTGAGAGGGTGGGGAAAATAATCTGTATATGTTCTTAAGAGTTTTCTAGATGATGGGATCTCTTAGACATGGGAGGATTCTATTGATTTTTTTTATGCATGATGAAAAATATTGTCAATAACAATGTTATCATGTTTATATAAAGCTATGTTTAGAGATTTATAATTGAACAAAAACTCTTATAATTTAGTTAATACCTAGATAAATCCATGTTTAAATAATATTATTATAATTTTTGTTATTATTTACATGATAAGTGATAAACTCAAGGATAAATAAATATCATTTAATAAATAAATAAATATTTATTTAGTAAGATGATATTTTATATACCATTTTCACTATAACATTAACTCATCTCATCTCTCCGCTTGGTACATATTGAACCTTGAATAATGAATATTTTGATAAATAAATAAATATTATAGAATTAATCATCAATAAATAAATATTATATTCAATAAAATAAAAAATATTTTTTTTAAATATTCGACTAAGAGATATTATATTTTATAACATATGATAGAATATTTTTGATCAAACAAACAAGATTTATTATTAAATTACATATGATAATAAAATTTAATCAACATGTTAAATTAATATAAATTTAACTGTGGTTCTAGATACACTAAGTTTGGGACCCTCTATTCCCATTTCTCAATGGAATTGTATAGAACCCCCTAAAGTGTAATGTTAGTTTCCTTATTTTTGAATGGTGAAGTCCAATTATTTGGATAATGTGGGGATGACTACAACCAACTCATACATTGACCAATATATTTCAAAGTTGACTGATGAAACCAACATGTCACTGTAGCAGTGCATGGTTACTATAGAATGCAGCAGGACACTATTGTAGTGTGGACATCAACATGGAACTATAAAATCAAGTGATATGTAACACTAATATTTCACTAAATATCTACATACTTTGATCAAAATGTTACTATAACACAATTGACGTAGTTTGTGGTTGGTAGCACAATTCTATTATCTTCATTAAGATCTCATTCGAGATTGGTTTTGAGGAACTCAGAAAATTTACCAATAATTATGATCCGGAATTAGTGAAGATATTCTTCCTCTCCATGGATGTTGGGATTTCTATCAAACATCATAAATCATCATGTCTCATTTTCACCTCCTAATTATGAAATTATTATTTGTTTTATTTATTTATAAACCTTTCTATCATGGTGACTCCCATCTTTTCCAAAACATATGGAATATTACAAGGCACCAATAGAGAAATATATTAATATAAAACTAATGAAAAACCTCCTAAAAATGTACACTAGGTAATATAATCAATTTTTCATGAAATCTATAATCAATCAGGTTTCGTACTAGTTTTACCAACCCATATGTTTGAGGTATTACTCATTAGAATTTCAAGATATGATCTCTTTGAAAAAATTATGTCGACATGTGCATATCAAGAAGTACCATTCCCATCAAAAGGTCTTAGATATCAACTAATGTTAATGAATATAAGGGATAAATCATTTCTCAAACTATTCTGCAATGTATTATCACTTGTGAAACATCCAATTTATCCTACCTCATAGTGCTCATATTTCATCCTGGTAATTTTCTATACATAAAATTACAAGACCAGTGAAATGAACTAAGAATAATTTTAAAGTATAAGGATCATTAAAAACAACTGTAGATAGGGAAATATCATAACACATATAAATATAGAATACATATTGAAAGATTAATTTTACATAACCACATTTTCATGGAGATTAACATTGGAGAAATTCAATAGAAGAAGTCTTAATGTCTTATGAACCTCTTACCCAAAATAGCTTCTATAATCCATGACCCAGCATAAAATATCATTCGACCAATGAATATAATTTTTAATTATTTTTTCATAGAACCTATAGGTACACATCATAGAATGGAACTGCTATAATCTCTCAATGTGACATGTGCCCTTATGAAATTAGGACATACAATGTATCATAGATGAAAATTAAAGATATGATAAGAACATTATAAATAACTAAAACCCTTAATATATGTAATCATAAAGTATATATAAGTTGTTTTTAGGTAACCAAATCCAACAATCACCAACAACCAATAAACCCTAACATCCTGGTAAGATCTCGGGCTAATTAATGTTTTCCCACTATGAAAAATGCACTCTTTACCATAACCAATCTCCAAAGTCAAAGGGAATATGTATTAAACTACCATCAATTTATAATTACTTGAATAAATCTCCAAGTCACCATTAGAATAGAAAATATCATGGGTTTCATCTCCCAACACCCTCTAGCGCATAAAAAAGGTAGACTACACATCGTTCCATGGGTCATTTATATGCTCTTGAAAATCATTGGGGAACCACACCTTCTAACAAAAATTGATCCTATGATTGAAGAAAAAAATACTAGACACACTAAAGGGGATAATGGGTGATATATCATAAGATAAATCAATTATTGAACCAACTAATCTATACGAAGCACACCAAAGAAAAAATAATTTGAGAACCTAATACTCTACCATCCTCTTTGCTGAAAAACTATCCCTGAAGACCCACTATCATTGTCACCAATACATAAAATCCACAGTAATCATGGGGTACCCATGCCTCACTAAAACACACAACCCATTTGATGATATACTAACCTCTGACTTTGTTATTACTATGTCTGAGAACATCATTCAGCCCTATTCCAACACCACAACCATGTTAGGGATCATATGTTGAGCCAAAGGGGTGAGTCCAATCATTAGGAGTACCATTGCAAACTACAATTGAACAAACTTCACATGTAGAGATGGGATCTAGGAATTAATAGTATGAAAAGGAGGAACTTGCCCCACCCTATAGGGTGATACTATTTCCCTCAATATATGGAACAACTCACACGTCATTGCAACATACCACATAGGGAAAAAATCAATTCAAATATTTTTTACTGGCAATGAAACAACATATATAAACCAACAGTCCAATAGAGAGGGGCCTTAAATAAAACTTTTCAACCACTCCTCCATATCCCTTTTTGATAAAATACGATTTCTTGTGGGATAGATAAGATATCTACTATCTAAACGAATCATTTCCAAAAAGTTTTTTATGTCTAGTGATCAAATAGCAAACACCTCCACCTTCCATTTCACAAAAACATGAACCCATACTAACTCTTAGGTTAATGGGAATGTGGGAAACCTCTATGAATCCCACATTTTCCTAGATCCCATAAAACTATTGGGCTTTGAAGTAGGGTATTTATCACACTTGGAGGAACACCAACATCTATAACTCCCCATCCTCTATGAAAATCCATAACCATAAGAAACACTTTAAAGGATTCATTTTTTGAAAAAAAGGAGGTTTATAGGATATATATACGAATAAACCCTAGAAAATCCACTACTATCACACCTAATAAACTCTATCATTTGTACCACATCATCACATATTTGGTATTGAGATCTTCACCCAGCCCCAAATCTCTTCTCCAATGACCTATGATAGAAAATAATACATGACCATCACAATCTACATGTAGAGATACTCATAATTGACTAAGAATTTTTTTCAAATGCATTTATTGGTTGGGAAAATATATATGATCTATCTATAAGTATAGTAATTAGTATTTTCAAGGAGTACAAAATGTGTTCACCCAAAGATTCACCCTATTCATATAAGATAGACTGAATCGACCTGTACTTCCCTAGTAAATAGATCAACCTCAGAGTAAATCACATGAAAGTGAACGAGTACTTGTTCATGACCCCTAGGTTATTCTATGTTGTGTAACCTAACATCGCATGTATTCATAATCCATATACCCCACATAGGATGTTTGTCTATGTAAAAGTCATGACACTTTGTGATTTAACCAAGGGTCATGTATAGATTTTCTATATGGACAAAATATCATGTGAACATCACCTCAAGCATAAGATGCACAAACCAACTATAATATTTTTCTTCTTGAAACTACTAATAGTGTTGTCTGGAATTCCATATCTTGATTTCCTGTAAACAACAAAATTACACCCCAAACCCCCAAAATTTGATCATTCACCAATCAAAAGAAAACCAAAAATAAATATTCTTCCAAGAACATGAAATAGAAAAAAAACAATTATAGTTGAAATAGTGAATAATTCCAAATATTAATATGAACCTCATGGTGGATAGCTGAAGAATCATGATTGGATGCCTTGGATCTTTGATCCGTGATCACTGGGACCTGATATACACCTCTATTCTTCTCTAAAAGTCACCTCCCTGATCTCTTATCTCCATTTATTCTACATCAAAATCAGTGGAGGAATGATCATCCTTCATGTGTGAAGGGGGAGATCTAAAAGGGATAGTGTATTGTAATTCCAATAGTTAATTAAAAAAATACCCATTAAATGGGTATGACCTAGGGACAAGTATTTGTATGAAGATTATAGATCTCATAAATAAACCCACCCTCTCTAGACTCAAACAAGGATTATAAATTAAAATCCATTTATGATATATTAGTATTCAAACATATGTGAATAAATAATATTTTATATTAAATATTAAATATCTGCAAATATTATCCTAACTCAGAATCCTTCCAAAATCCATCCAAATCGTTAAACCAATATTCCATAATAAATCGATCCATTAATTATTTTATGAGGCAATTTTTTAGGAAACAAATAACAAGTTTATCATTCTAAAGGGCCAGAGTCTTTAAAACACAAAAACCAGCTTAGTTCTCTTCCAAGGGAAACTAAGGTCACTAAATCCTCCCCATTTTAATGGTCATTTATCCTCAAAATTAAAATAAACTAAATGGATTGATAGGGATCCAAAAAAACTTCAAATTGATAGATAACATGCTCGTATAATAGATTCTTAGATATGATGATCCATAAATCTTCTAGGACACTAAACATAACCCCACTCAGAAACGCATACCTTCTCAACCACTCAAATTAGGGACACAATATATGAGATTTTAATTCCTCTAAGATTTCAAATATTCATCAAAACACCTTTAATGGATCTCTTTAAACCATCACAACTCACCTTCCATGAATCTAAGAATGTATTAATCTCCCACTAAATTTTTCCTTGTAAAATATGATGCCCATAGATCCCATTATAATGAAAATTCATGAACCCTTGATGTCAATGAGATGTAGTTTTTTTACAAGTATTTCACTATGGGCGGGGAACTACACTCCCCAAATTCAAAAATGGGAACCCCAATGACTTTATTTCAATGATAATTGAATTTCATAAACAACCACTCTTGAATGTATCAACAATATTGCCACCCCACATCATTGGAGACCATCACAAATTTGGATAAACAATAGCCAAACACACACAATAATACTGATTAGTTCAAGGAACTAAGGTAATACCAATCCTAACATCATATTATCATTAATGGTAATAGTTAATAAAATTATTCACCATAAAAATAACCATAGACCTCATCCACCATAATTGAACTGGTCCATCCACATATAGTTTCCTCCAAAACTCTCATTTCACTGCCTTAGGGGGATCATAATCATGATGAATGATTTTCTGCCTATCTAGTACACATGAATGTTGAACCCACATAGTCATATATGTATACACCCTATCATAAAAAGGATAAATGATAAGGTCGTCGTAGTGAACTACACCTTTATAACCATCCTTTAAAAAATATAAATTTTAATCATCACACTAACTCTTATTCGGCACATTAAAATCTATAGTATCATGTTATAAATATAAATTCAATGGTCTGTTCCATACACACTTTGGGGAAATCGGTAAGGAAAAATAGACTATCCCTTATTTTATAGCTATAGGTATGATCCCATAAACCAACCTTAGCACATGAAAATAATCTCACCAACACTTTAGGGAACCATTTATAGCCTCCAAGGGCTGGTAATTCTCACAAACTAGGTCCCACCCCAAATATAGTGAATAGTGTTAAGTCTCATTGATCACAGAACACCTCACATTATCAACCACAAATCTATGCATATTACAATTGTGGTCACCCACAACCAATAAAACATCAATAGTAAAGAACACACATATTATTACAAACACATGTATCACATGAAAGGTTAGAGAAAAAATATCATCCATTTCATGATCCATATAATCCATCCTTCCATGAATCTCACTAAGGGATAATCGTCATGATAATAATAATTTTACATCTACATAACAACTATGAGGAATGATCATGGTACTAAGGATTCCTCACATGCATCGGAAAGATCCATCTATTTTAGGCTCTTTAGACTATAATTCCACTTATTATACTCATCAATCTTCATGTAAGGGATTCCAATAGGTGGAACCAACATAGACACAAGACCATCATAAATAAAATCCTGGTTTATTTGATCCAAACTGGACATTTTTTCAAGTGAAACTTGAATCTATAATTGATCTATGATGAATTAATCACACCTCATCGAGTGGCCATAATCTGAACAAGAGAATAAAAACCTAAAATATGATGGATCTCACACCCCAAATCATGTGAGGTAGGATATGACACAATATATGGGTAAAACATCCATACTCTGCATTATGTTGAATTTCAACCTCTACAAATGGAGGAACCACGCCCTTTATTAGGGTGATACTAAATCCTTTATAAAATGGGCGACCACTCCTCATCTGGATCGAGGGGATACTAATCATATGAATAAATGGAAAATATGTTATCTGAGGGGGAAACTACTACTTGTACGGAGGACAGACACTCTGATTAGTGAGGGATAAAGAATCACATGGATAGAATAACTATAATACATCTCTTCGTAAACAAAAAATTCCACAAATAAAGGATCCACAACCTATTTGACATGGGTGTAATGACCCCATATAGTATGGGGGACTCACACCTTGTCACATAGAATGCATACCAACACCATGTATGAATGGAGTAAAAATTCCATTTGAATGGAAACACATGTCCGCATATCTATGGGGGGATGCCGATATCCAAATTTTTAGATGGGGTACCCATGATATGTCAAATAGAACATGAAACGTGAGGGGATAACAACTCCAATAGAGGATCTATATATCATATAAGCCATTAGATGGTTGAAATATCAACTCTTTATGTATTGGCTCCCAACCCCATGAAAATGGGTTGAGTATTGACTCTAATTGATCAACATGTAGAGGTTTATCACACAACATACATGATGTACCAACATTAATTGAGGCTTTTTTTAATAACCACATTATACTAAGAGTCCATGAGGTATCTAACACCTCTATCAGTTGTCATGCGACTCTCATAATTCTCAGGAAAGTTTTATATCAAATCCTATGTGATGTAATTTTTATCTGGGAAATCGACCACCAAATTTTAAGACATCATCTCAGAAAGAATTTTTTTTATTATAATAAACCAATAATTTAAAAAATCCTTATATGATGAATGGTTTAACACGACTATAGACAATAAATAATGCTCTAAGAACCCTAGTTATCCACCTAGGTTATTAGAGTCCTTATGTAGGTATTCCCATGCCACCATACCTTAGCTAGGTTCACTAGTAGGATGACTAAAACTAAGAACCTTTAAGAATTACCACCCCACATATCACAAATTATATATTATATGACTCATATCTCTAATATCCACCACTAGAATTAACCTGGATTTGATACCACTCTGACATGGACCATCCCACTGGACCCCTCTTTGGAAGTGATAGGTCGAGTGTTCCACCCTTAAAATTCCACCAATAGGCCATGAGTTAGAAACTGGTACCAAGAACACATAATTCATATGTGGGAGGCATTAGCCTCAGTATCATCCAATAAATATAAACCACAAACCAAAAAACGTACACAAGAATTCATTTTATACCAAACTAGATGAATAGTAAAATATGCATGCATACATTTGTTAATCAAAACAAGACATATGATGAAAGAAAAGGAGATAAATGGTAAAAAAACCCTACATCCCAATAAACTAGTAAACTAAATGATTACACTTGTGAAATTGAGATAAAAATTCCATCTAACCACAATCGCATGCATCAACTGTAATGAACCAGGTTGAGCTCACACTAAATATGACCTCATTGCACAAAAATCCCCCAAATCCAAGTTTTAATGGTCCCTAAAATTTATGTTATTTTCAAATATACAACATATAAGGTTAAATATCCTATTTATGTGTGAGTATATAAATATTGGGTCATATATCCGAAAACAAAAGGGGTAACTGGGGACCAATTTATCTTATAAGAAAGGCCAAACCACATAACTTCCCATCTCAACATGGGAATATAGAACACTCTAGGGAGAAAATGACACTCCACCACTTAAGAATACTACCACCTAATACTGTGGGGGGATACCAGTGGAAACTCACTATATTACTCAATTACATATAATGATATTATAATGATAAATATATAATAACTCATATAAAGACACTACCTTGATTAGGCATATATAGATAAAAAAATACCATCAGTCCATGGATGAAGACCACATCAGCACATTCTAATGAATAATAGAGATATGGTTAGATCCTAGGTCAATGAAGGTAAAACATACTGGGAACTATTCCTTCTTCAAGAAAACCTCCATCCCAACTCATAGATAAAATAAAAAACTATCATCTTTCCATCATTCCTTGAAAAATTAATAATGTCACCAAAATATATCTAAAGATGACGACTCTTAGAAACCAAAATCCTCAAAAAAAATTAAAAAATGATTTGGTACCCTAATCCATGTAGATTTTACATGCTATTAAATACCATAATGGTTGCACAATTACTCACCCATCTAGAAACTAAGATATATTCTCAATATCCTAGATGTACTTGAGTGAAGACATGGTCAACTATTTGAAGAGTAAAAAATTCATGAACTATATATTCTCTTTAAAAAACACTGAGGAGAAACAAACTTAATCACACCATTCTCCGCATTCCAATGATCTCAATAACCTTCTATAAAGACTAACCATTACCATCATCAATCCAGGAAATCCACAATAATCCTAGGGGACCCATGTTTCACTGGAACATGCAACCCATTTTAGGTGATACAAATACCAGACACTAATATGTATTCCCCAAACAACTACTACTAGCCACGTGGAAACACCAGAACCATGTAAAGAATATAAAATCACACGAAATGGGATAATATAACCATGAATATTACCATTATCATATTTAAAGGAATAACTCATACCTCAAGTTATGGGGCTATTAGAAGACATAGAATAGTGTGGAGGACCTATTCCCTAATTGGAATGTGGTTAATAATCCTATAAATGTAATGGAAAATCACACCTAATCATAGAATATAAAATAGAGAAAAATGGAAATATAGGTTTTTCACTAATCATTCCATGCAAACATCAGAACCTTTTGTCTGGTGGAAGGGACTGTCACTAATCCCCCTCAATTAATACTCCATATTTCTGGGAAAAAACTCAATATGTAAATTTGAAAAGAAAATAAATCCATCCTATAAACAAAAAAACAAGGGAGGATATTATTATTAGGTGATAAATGAACAACTCATACTCCCTTTGAATCCCAACCACATGCACCCATACGAAATATAAACTACATAGGAAGGAGTGAAACCTCCATGAGTCCCACATCCATAATTGTCCCATTGAAATGCTCTCTTGAAAAGTGGAAACCACTCATTCTTGAAAAAACACGGGTGTTTGTGAATATTTATCCACAAAAGAAATCCATTATTGCTAAAAAATTATAAGGAACCATTCTGTGAAATAAGAGATGGTGATACAAGTAACATTTTAGTTCACCCCATGAAATCTACTATTATCGCACCTACATAACTTTATCATGTGAATCCATCATCATAAATAAGGGATTATGATCCACAATAATCCATAAACATCTTCAAAAACAACATATGATATCAAATAATACCCTACTATCAAATCAAACAAGGATATATATATTCATAATGATCTATTAGTTTATCCAAAACTATCTAAAGTGTAATAAAATACCCAAAATCTTGAGAAAATAATAGTACAAGACGTGTTCCAGGAGTACATGATGTATTCCCAAAAAGCCTCACCCCAGGTGATTACCTTATGATGACATAGTTTATACTTCCTAAGTACATGAGGTTTCCATATAGTAGATGGAATATGAGGTTCATAGATAACTGGTCATGTATCCAATGTTAATCCATGCCATATAACCCGACATATCATGTATTCATATTCCAATTTCCCCACCAGATATGACTAGATTTTTACATATCCAAGACCTATATCATATAACCAAGGGTCCTACATAACATGTTTATATAGAAAACACATTGTTTCGACATTGTCTCAATATTAAGACACACTAACAAACTATACACCATGTTTTCTTGAAACAATATGTTATGTAGTCGAGAATCTAATACACGTATCTCCTACAGACCACCTGATTTCACCCACTCTCAAAATGTGAATAAACACTAATCATAAGACAAACAACAATAAGTATAATTCCAAGATCAAAATGAGGTAAAAATAGAAATAAACCCCCTACCTTAAGGAGAATCTCTAAAGCATTATGATCGAACACGCTGATCACCGATCCCCGATTTATACACATCGATTCTCACCTCTGGTCACACCTAGGGGGATCCTCCCCAATCTCCTCACTTCAATAATTTAATGTCAGCAACATGGAAGTAATGAAATCCATTAAAACATTAATTTGGAGATAAAATATAAAGGGTATTTTTATTCACCTAAATAATTAAATTTTAAATTTTTTTAATGGGACAGACCTAGGGCCTGATACCAGAATGTAGTTTATACCTCATATAGGTAAAGCCATCCCCTATGGACTAAAATGGGTAGTCAGAATAAAAATTAGAAGAATTTTTGTAACTCCATGACCCTATAAGCCTAGAGGTGGTGCATTATTTTAATACATTGGCATTACTATAAGGAATAACGTCCTAAAGGACCCATCAGTTTAGCAGTCATGGAAAATAGATTACATACATGAATATTACATTACACTTTATAACATACAACACAACATAAATAATCCTTTATGAATACCATTATTCCCATAGCATAAACCTTTATATCAGTCACAATACACTTCTTCACATCTTGGGAATAATAAAACATAGAAAGGTGTGAGCTCATATGCTCAGAACGATATAGAAAAACTTTCATAAATAATCAAAAATATTTAAGGCAATGTATAAGACTAAAACAAAAGCCTTTTAATCTTGAACTTAAGCATAATATGTCAAAGATAAAATAAAATAATTCCATTTACTTATTCACATGGATATTCTACTAGTTGAATATTTACATGAAATTTTAATATCCACTTTAATAATAATGGAATGCATAATTCCAGACTTTCATAACAACATAGTCAAGTCCTTGTGTGAAGAATACAAATAAGATTTTTTTCAAGGCCTTCTTCTAAGACACTAATTTGTCTCATGAGACCTACCAATGAATTGAGGAGGAAAAGAGGTATCCACACTTCACTTACTAATTCCAATGCATTCCTCGTATGAAAAGGGTTAAACATAACATAAACATTCATATTTAAACTAACATACAAAATGTCAAAAATTTATCCATAAAACATGAATGCTCTAAAAATAACACATCCACAGTCAAAAATATCACAAAACCTTCAATACAATTTGGATGATTTGTATTATAATAAATAAACTCCAAACAAGTTTAAAATACATTAATGTATTTTGACATAGATGAAATTATTTGTAAAATTCTTTGAGAGAAATATCCCTTTTTCATGAAAAATTTTAAAGTCACACAATTTAAAAGTGAAGAAATTTAAATATATTTTATAATAAAAGTGTCCCATACTACTTTAAATATTTTTAATGGAATTAATATTTTAAAAGAATTCATTTCTATATAGCTGAATCCTTTAAAACCATTTTTAAAACATGGATATTAAAGAAAATGATTTAGATGAATAAATATTTAAAACATTTAAAATGATGTTTTAGTAAAAAAATCCCTTAAAAGAATAAATTTGAAAACTCTATCCTGAATCATGGACATGGATAATAAATATGTCCCAGTATATACATACGTAAAAACAACATCGGATAATAAAGAGGTTGTGAAATTAACCCTTACCATGCACTTTCCTTTGGTCGTGGGTACATTTAACCTCCTGTATAATGACCATTGTATATTATTAGATTATACCAGAACCATATTAATATATATTATATCATACATGATTCATTTGTGACTTTATAAAACCCATTTAATAATAATTTCCATGTTAAATTAACATAGATAAAATTTTAAATAATTTTAGAATATAAAACACGATTTATAAATCATACATATTTAGAATATAAATAAATATAATATATAGTTATATGAAATGGAAAACACTGTTTATGGAGATGATTGGTCGTACGTATGCATAAACGTGGTTTCTGTTTTCATATCGTATTGAACAAAAGTAAGTGAATAAGAAATATGTAAGTACATATATACATAAATAAATATATATATATATATATATATATATATATCTCCAGTAGCATTATTATATCATATATTACATACTTATTAGTAATATATATTTTTATAATCCTCGATGAATGGTTAACTTGGAAATGAATCTCATCGCATCGTGGAGACGGTAATCCATATGTACAGACAAGTGACAATATAATTTCCTTAAAGGTGTGGAATTGGATGGTATACTATATATACAAGATCATTTTCATGTTATATTTATTATTGAAATCAATTACACATCATTAATATACCCATCCATATAATAATTTATTAAATAACAATTACACCACGACGTGGACACGATAAGTTGTACGTACACATATATGGTGACATATCATTCAAAAGATGGAAATAATAATGAATATGTTTGTTCCATATTTATAATAACATCACTGTATATATAATTTACTAGAGTTATTATTTTGGTATGGTAATAAAAAAGAAAGAGTAAGTGTAAGAAGAAAAGAACTTGAAATAAGGTGGTGAAATCACTACTTCTTTTTCGGGTTCTTACTTTTTATTTGATAAAAAGGTCTCTTTAGGTTGGATTTATGATCAAAATAAGGACTCTAGAATGAATGTAGTATAGTTTAGAGGATATTTGGGCATTTTTTGGCTGATCCAAGTGGCTTTGGAGGTGTTAATTTGAGAGAAGGGGAAGTGCCTTTTTATAAGAGGGGTGTGGGGCACCATAGAAAAAACATAAAATATTATTTTATAATAAAATAATTTTCGGTTTCTAATGACTCAAAAATGTATTATTTAAAGGATAGGGTGGTTATGGGTCTCCAAAGACTCAACAAATCAGTTTTAGACAGGTTTGGGTCACTATATTAACCTTAACCTTTATATTTAACTCTTAGTTAAATAGTTTTACAATTACCATGTCTCTTTGTATTTTTATATTATAAGGTTAATAAACATACTATAAACTTCCAAGAGAACCCCATGTGGTTCATTAATGAAATATATAATATTATTTAAGCCCTTTTTCCAAACCTTAGATTTTTAGAAATAGAATACCAATTAATAATATAATATTTGTTTTAAAAACTCTTTTATGTCAATTTTGACACTATTTGGTATTTGTTTTTTCTAATTTTATAACATAATTATTAAACCGAAAAAACCATATAACCATCCCTCACATGTCATATTAACCTATAAAATTATTTTAATTCACAAAAAGTCTCAAATTACATTTATTTGGATATTTATAAAATCCAATATTTTAATATTTCATTAATTAGGTAATTACTGCGTCATCAATGTTCCATAAATAAATTATATTATATAATGTCTAAAAAAAATACCATTACATAAAAAATATTTTTATCGTTCTAATGAATATTTATAGTCAAATTTATCTTCTGTTTAACCCTATATTAAAAATGTTTTAGTTATTAAAACTTGAATTTAACACTTCTAACTCTTCTTTGAATTAAATATTAATAAATGTCCTAATCTAATCCAAGTGGACCTAGAGGAACATATTTTATTCATAAGGTTGTTTTAGGTCTAATTAAACTTATACAATAGAATTAGGATATGTGTTAGGATAATAATAATATCATTTTTACCTTTAATTACCCTATTTATTTTTAACCATGGTAAATAAATATCAAAAGTTAGTATTCTCTAAAAATTATTTTCATCTCATTAAAACACATATTACATACAGATATAAACTGTGTCTCATTTATTTTCTAAATACAACTCACAGAAGTGGTATAATTAAGTTTTATATGAATTTTCAAATGCTCTTAGGAGGTGGGTAAAAGACGGTAAAAAGTTCAATAAAATCATTATATATCTAAATTATTATAAACTAACTACAATGAATTAAATTGAACATATATAGGTATTTTGTATCTAATTTTACTTAAAACAAATATAAATAAAATAAATAATTATTTAAATAAAAATTCAATTTTAAACTATAACTCGGTGTTTTTCACTATTCATTAAAAAATTGAATGTTTTCAGAAAAATAACAAAACTCCACACTAAGATAATATCGATATTATGAATCCAAATATTAAGTTATTTTAGAAAAATAAAAACATATAAGTTTCATTTATTAATTTAAAATTAATTCATGTTGTCAAAACCAAAAAGCGTCTTTTTAAGAAATAACTAACAAAATATTTTTACTTGTTTATGTTCAATTTCAAAGTGAAATTATTTTTAATGAATAACATTGGATTAAATGGTAAAAATATAATATATTTATACTTCCAAACCATTGTAATGTATAATTTAGCACTACAAATATTTTTGATTAAAAAAGTGGTTTTTAGTTAAAATATAGTAGTTTTCACTCTTCACCCAAATATGAAAGTTATCAGAAAAATACCAAAATTTTATCTAAACTAAATTCTTTTGTCCTAATTCTAAAGAAGAATTTTATTTTGTCAAATTGAATATACAAAAGTTTCAAATATTGGATTTAAAATGGGTTCCCCATTAAAAGACTGTAAAATTGCATTTTTTTAAAATACTTCTTTTATCTAAAAAAATAGAATCTGTTTCTTTTTTTCATTATGTCAAAGAAACTCATAATATGGATTCTAAAATTATAATTATTATATAATGTTCAAAATTTAGTTAATACTATTCATAACCTCTTTTGAATGGTTAGTTTTGTTAGTCGTGGTGCGCTTGAACTTAGTGTTGTATGTAGTCCAAGTTATTGAATTACTTTGAAGAAACGATGTACTATGAAATCTTGGGGTGTTACATTCTTCCCTCCTTAAATAAATTTCATCCTCGCAATTTTATATTGTTCTTTGAAAATAAATGGTTCAAAATGGAAAATACCTGTGTGGGAAAATCCACTTCAGAAATTCGGTTAATAAAATTTTGACTTAATAAGAGAAAAAAGTTGTATCTATATATATACTTGACATATAGAGTTTAATCCTTCAAATAATTCCTACCACAAACTCATATTTCACTACTAAATATTTGAAAAAAATATTTTATTTATCCTAATCATATAGGGTTCTAAAAATAATGAATTTATGATTAATTTGTCATTCTATTTAAAAAACTAAATTATTCAAACTAGTATATCACATAGTCTAATCGTAAGTTATGCACCCTTGTCACTCTTCAGTTGCGGGTTTAGGTCTCTTGGCCTTGCTGGATGTGACTACTTATCGCTCGATCTCTGGGTTGTCCTTTTTATAAAAATCCAAAAATAACCTTAACAATAGTGTCCAATCTCAATATTAATACATTCTAACCTTTACACTTATCCAAAATACTTCTATTAAAACACTCAGTACAAAATTGATAAGGAAGTTAAACATAATGAAGATCTTTTTTGTTAGGTAATAACATATGAAAATATTAATCATGTCTTCTTTTAAAACACTGCAACATCCTAAATTACCATAAAACATTATTGATTACATTCATGCTCCCTTAATCTTTATAGAAAACTGGATATACTCCTTCTATCAAAAAATGTTTAAAACCCCAATAATGATAAAATATACAAATCATTAATCAGTTTCAAAGTATTCAAGAATATCCAATATAATTTATCCAAATCAACCATCTATTATTCCAAAATCACTACTTCATTATCAGGACCATATTAATGATTACCTTTCCTTCAACCATGTATTTTCCAAAAAGTGTAGCTTTCTATTTAGTCACATTTTCTTAGAACCATATAATCTCAAATCCTCAATAAAATAGTATTACAGTACAATCCTTATTTATCTACATAATTCAAATAACTAGCGTACTATTGATACAACACTCAAATCAAATAATTCTATAATAACAACATAAGAACACTAATCATTACTCTTCATCTGACGTAGTATCATAACCTGATTATTATCCAATTACATCATTTGCAGTAAACTATTATGACTGGGACATTGATTCTCATAGTGTCTCAAAGCCTTTTAGATGAATAATTTTACAATTGAAAATTTTTTCACACCCTTGCAGTCACCTACTTTGTGTCCGCACTTATAACAAACTCTCATTCACATAAAGAATTTACCAAGCTGATTATTTCCACATTTATCACATATGGGAAAATCCTTCTTTCCCCTCATCCCTTTACCAATATTTCTCTCTACCATCCTTTTCTTTTCTAGCATCCCTTCAAAGCCATAGGACTCAGAGAATTCTTTAATTATCTTACTAAAACATGATATTATTTCTTCGTATGTTTAGGATACATGGTAGATTATTTCCCTTCTAAATGTTGGAATAATACAATGAAATATATGACCCTTCTTTGTCTTTGGATCATATGTATTGTTGGAGTTCTCATTCCCTCAACAGGGAACCATTTCTAAAAAGTGGATTACACTTGGTCAGTTTATGAATCACAATTCATAATTCCAAACATGTAAAATACCTAACAAAATTTAACATTTTAAGGATATAATCCATAGTCAAAAAAATGGTTTCATTGAGGAGGTACATACTCATAAACCCTTCATAGTGGTTTGTAAATAAAATAAGAATTATGTAAAGCATATCCCCAGGGAGGGTCATAACCAATAGTATAGCAAGGCTCGTTGTCATGAACCAGTTCCCGTTCGAGTCTAGATCAAAGCGGTGTTTTCAGGTTTTATACCTAGGTATATATGTGCCAGATCCACCCCTTTATGCTCGTATCAAGATAGGGATTTATTAAATTGAAAACTAAAAAAATCTATACAATACCAAAATTCTAGGAAGTTATTCAATACTTATCCTCAATGTCAATCTTAGGGTAATGTGCTCTAATCAGAGTTTATGTAAATCTAGTTTCCAAGGATATTTATAAACTTCCTATGATACCAACTATAACTCCCTGACCCTTGAATCGTAGAGTTGGTTCATTATTTTAATACATTGGAATGATTACAAGGAATCAAGTCCTGAATGACCGATCAGTTTAGCAGTATTGGAAAATAGATTACTTACATGAAGTGTACATTACACTTTATAACATACAACACAACATAAATAATCCTCTATGAATTCCATTATTCCCATAGCTTAACCCTTCATATCAATCACAATACACATCTTTGCATCCTCAGAAAAATAAAACATAGAAATGGGTGAGCTCATATGCTCAGTAAGGATAAAAATATAGTAGAAAATTTCATAAATAAGCATAAACAATTAAGGCAATGTATAAGACTAAAACAAAATCATTTTAAACTTCAACCTTATCATAATATGGCAATGATAAAATCAACTAATTCCATTTCCTTATTCACATGGATATTCTACTAGTAGAATAATCACATGAATGTAGCCACTTTTATAATAATGGAATGCATAATGACAGACATTCATAACCACATAGTTAAGGCCTTGTTCCAAGACTAAAAATAAGATTTTGTCATGGTCTGGTTCCAAGACAATAGTTTTTCTCATGATACCTACCGATGAATTGAGGAGCTATAGCGGGCTCCACCTTCCACTTACTAAGTCCAAATCATTCCTCATATGAAAAGGAATAAATATAACATAAAAATTTGTATTAAAACTAGAATAAGAAATTTCAATACTTTATCCACAAACCACTATTGGTATAAAAAAAACACTTCCAAAGTCAAACATATCACAAAACCATCAATACAATATGGAAGATTTGTATTATAATAAATCAACTTCAAACAAGTACAAAATCCATCAAAGCATGTTGATATAGATGAAAATTATTTGTAAAACTCTTTGAGAGAAATATCCATTTTTCATGAAAAAAATTAAAAGTTAAACAATTTAAAAAGGAATAAATTTAAATACATTTTCGAATCAAATTGTCCCATAACACTTTGAAACTTTTGAAAGGAATTAACATTTTCAAATAATTCATGTCCATATAGATAAATCCTTATAACCTAGTTTGAAAACATGGACATTAATGAAAATTATTTAGAAGAATAAATAATTAAAACATTTAAAATGATGTTTTAGTAAAAATTCCCTTAAAATAATTCATTTGAAAACTATTTTATGAATAATGGATATCGATAATAAATATTTCCCATTAGATACTTACGTAAAAACAACCTCTGATAATAAAGAGATTTTGAAATTAATCCTTACCTTGCACTTTCCTTTGGTCAAGGGTACGTTTAACCTCCTGTATAATGACTATTGTATGTTATTAGATTATAACAGAACCATATTAATGTTTATAATATCATATATGATTCATTTATTACTTTATACTACCCATTTAATAATAATTTCCATGTTAAATTAACATTTCGGGTAATAATCGCTTTCTTTATCGTACGTGTTTTAACTAGTTACTCATGATAGTATCACTTAGATAAAGATTTAAATAAATCAAGAATATAAACCATGATTTATAAATAATACATATTTAGAATTTAAATATTTATAATAGATAGGTAAATGAAATGGAAAACACCGTTTATGGAGACGGTAGGCCGTACGTACGCATAAACGCTATTTCTGTTTTCATATCTTATTGAATAGAAGTATGTGAATAAGATATATGTAAGTACATAAATACATACATATATATATATATATATATCTCTAGTATAATTATTGTGTAACATATTACATACTTATTTTTAAAATATATTTTTATAATCGTCGATGAATGGTGAACATGGAAATGAATCTCATCGCGTCGTGGAGACGGTAATCCATACGTACGCATGAGTGACAATGTAATTTTAATAAAAGTGTGGAATTGGATGTTATATCATATATAAATAATAATTATCATGTTATATATATTATTTACATCAATTACACATCATTATTAAACCCATCCAAATAATAATGTATTGAATAACAATTACACCACGACGTGGAGACGGTAAGTCGTACGTACGCATGAATGGTGACATGTCATTCAAAGGATGGATAGAATAATTAATATGGTTGTTCCATATTTATAATAACATCATAGTATATATAAGGTATTGGAGTTATTATTTTCGTATGGTAATAACAAAGAAACAGTAAGTGGAAGAAGAAGAAAATAACTTGAAAGAGGGTGGTGAAATCGTTACCTCCTCTTTAGGTTCTTCTTTTTGATTTGATCAAAAGGGCTCCTTAGGTTTTCTTTATGATCACAGTAAGGCCTATAGTAGAAGGGATGATAGTTGGTAGGATATTGTTTCTGTTTTTCGCTTAGCCAAATGGCTTTTGATGTTTGAATTTGAGATAAGGGGAAGTTCCCTTTTATAAGAGGGGTGAGGGGCACCTTAGGAAATACTGAAAATATTATTTATAATAAAATAATTTTCGGTTTTCAATGGCATAAAAATGTATTATTTAATGTCGAAGGTGGGTATGGGTCAAAAACCACTCAACCAATAGGTTTTAGACAGGTTGGGGTCACTATATTATCATTATATTTTATATTTAACTCTTAGATAAATAGTTTGACATTTACCATGTCTCTTTGTATTTTAATATTATATGGTTAATAATCTAACTATAAACGTCCAAGAGAACCCCAAGTGGTTCATTAATGACATATATAATAGTATTTTGGACCTTTGGACGAACCATATATTTTTAGGAATAGAATTATAGTTTAAAATATAATATTTGTTTTAAAAACTATTTTATGTCAATTTGGACACTATTTGGTTTTTTTTGCTAAATTCACAACAGCATTATTACATCTAAATAAATTCATTTGATAGACCCCAACATGTCATCGTAACCTAATTTTTTTTTGGAATTCATAAAAATTCTCAAATTACATCTATTTGGATATTTATAATATCAAATATTTTAGTATTTCATTAATTAGTTACTTACTCCATCATCATTGTGTTATAAATAAATTAAATTATTTAATGTCGAAAAAATATAAATAAAATTAAATTATATAGAAAATCTTTTTAGCTTTTATTGAATATTTATAGTCTAATTTTTCTTATGTGTAACCCTATATTAAAAATTGTTTAGTTATTAAACTTTGAATTTAACAATTTTAACTCTTCTTTAAATTAAATAATAATAAATGTCCTAATCTAATCCAAGGGGACCTAAAGGATAATATTTTATTCCTAAGGTTTTGTTTTGGTCGAATTACCCTTATCCAATAGAATTAGGACATGTGTTAGGGTAATAATAATATCATTTTTAACATTAATTGCCCAATTAACTTTTAACTGTGGTAAATAAATGTAAAAAGTTACTATTCACAAAAAAATATTTTCATCTCATTGAACCACATTTTACTTACTGGTATCAACCGTGTCTCTCAGATTTCGGAAATTCAACTTGCAGAAGTGGTAAAATTATGTTTTATGTAAATTTGCAAAAGCTCCTAGGAGGTGGGTAAAAGACGGTAAAAAGTTCAATAAAATTTTTATATATCTAAGATTATAATAAACTAACACCAATAAATTATATTGAAATTATATAGGTATTATGTATCCATTTTTATGTAAAAAAAATTAAATAAAATAAATAATTATTTAAACAAAAATTATCTTTTTAAACAATATCTCAGTGTTGTTCACTATTCATCAAAAATTGAATGTTTATAGAAAAATAACAAAAAATCATTGTAAGCTAATTTCGATATTCAGAATCCAAAAATTAAGTCTATTTTACCAATTTCAAAATATATATGTTTTATTTATTAATTTAAATCTAATTTCTACTATCAAAACCAAAAAGCGTGTTTTTATGAAATAACTAAGAAAAGATAGATACTTGTTTATGTTCAATCTCAAAATGAAATAATTTACAATGAATAAAATTGGATTAAATTGTAAAAATATAATATATTTATACTTTAAACCCATTAAAATTTATAATTTGACAATTCAAATTATTTGGATTAAAAAAGTCGTTTTCAGTTAAAATATTATATTTTTCACTGTTCACCCAAATAAAAACGTTATCAGAAAAACTCGAAAAATTTATTAAAAATAAATTCTTATATCCCGATTCTAATGAAAAAGTTTATTTTGTCAATCTGAATATATCAAAGTTTCAAATATTGGATTTTAAAAGGGTTCTCTACTATAAGGCGTTAAAATTGCATTCAAAAAAATAGTTCTTTTATTTGAAAAAACTGAATTTGTTTCTTTTTTTTCATTATGTCTTAGAAACTCATAATATGGATTATAAAATTATAAGGATTATATAAAGTTCAAGATATAGTTAATACTATTCATAACATTTATTATATGGCTGGTTTGGAAAGTCGTGGTGCGCTTGAACTCAGTGTTGCGTGAAGTGAAAGTTATTGAATTATTTTGAAGAAATAACGTACTATGAAATAATGGGGTGTTACAATTTTTTATTTGATATAATAGTTCATACCCATGTAAAAAATAATATTTATTTATTAAATATTAAATATCCTGAAATATTCACAAGTCCTAAAATCTCACAAAACTCTAAACCAAGGGTAAACCACATTCCAAAAGAAAAGGAACTATAATGTTTTTTAAGGTAAATTTTTATTGATGAAATTACAATTTAAACCTTATTAATGGTCCAAGGATATAAAAATAAAAACATTTTAAGTTATCTATATAGGAAAAACAAAGATTCTAAAAAGTGAGCCCAGGATTTTCATTAAAAATCCATAATAAATAAAATAAAATTTATTGGGTCCATACCAATACGTTGATATATGGTTATAATATAAATCTTGTAATGGAATATAATTAAAAAAATAAATATTTTAATTGATGGATATTGTTTTACTTGTATGTAAAATATGATAATCCTTCTCTTTATTAGATATTAATTTATGATTTATTACATAAAAGTACAAATAATACCACCCAGAAGATCTTGAATTATTATGTCTTAGAGAAATAGTTACATTTAAAAACAACATAAAATAGAGAATAAATAATCTTTATTGAAAATCCATTTAAAATTATCATATTAAAACATCATACTTAACATTGCATGGGATAAATAGGGTATATACATAAAGAATGGGTGAGATATAAAGCCCAGTAAAGGAATAAACATAGAATAACATGAATAAATTAATTCGTGTTAAAAACAAGAAAAATTGAGACATAAAAGTGTTGGTAATCATAAAAATGAATAATCAGGCATAATATATAATTATAATCATAAAATAAACATTGTTAATATGGAAACACCTTAAAATAATTTTTCATAAACAAAGGTCAGGGATAACTACCAATTCATCATGATGGAAAAATTCTTATGAGGGATTAGGTTCACTACCTAATCCATTGAATTATATATCCTTAACATAAACCAATTAATTGGAATTATATGTAATTTATGGTTCACCCATCAATTTCATTTCATTCTCATGCTTATGTGTGAATCATAGATCATAAAACATGGAATCATTTTTCAATACTTTTTTTCACGATCAATAAATTTTTAATAATTTTTTTACCCAATGTAATAATTATTGTTAATTAATGTTTAACACCCTATATAGGAATATTTTATGGGTTTCAAAAACACATTTATTGGGAAACTAAAATCATGGTGGAATTTTGAGGACATAATGGGGACATATAAATGTTCTTGAAAGGGATTAATGAGATTGTAATGTGTATCTCATAATTTAGGAATCATATGGGATTAAGGGTAAATTAATATAATATATACAATAATTTTGAAATGGATATAAAATACATAATATAAAAAATATATACTTAAATAGAGAGAAGAATATAAGGACCCCTTATTAAAATTTGGCATGGTAACGGGTGTACATAACGATTCATTAGAGGTATTATTGAGAGTGAAATAGGGTCTCTAATAATTTATAAATAAGAATAATTATAATGGTGATATTAGAGAAAATATCCCTATATAAAAAATGGATATTAAGAGGCATTACTTGAAACAGGTGCTTGAATAAAATGGGGAGTGGAAGATCTCTAACAGAATTTCATCATGGTAACGTGTGTATATCAGGGTTCAAGGGAAGGAATAATGAGATATAAAGGGGTATATCATCATTTATATATCAAATATTTGTTAAGGAGGATATTTAAGGACATATACCAATATTATGAATTGCAAATTGACGTTATAAAATTAATAAGATGCTTGAATTCAAAAGAGGAGAGATAGGTCCCTTAGCTTGTGACTATGATTAAAAATACTTTGTAGGAGATTATTGGTAACTTGGGTGAATCATGTGAGGAACATAGAGAAGATACATCTGATTAAGGACATGATCCAAGGATTTTTAGTGAATAAAAATGGGAGGTTCTGTTGGTTTATATAGGAAATGTCTGGGGAATTCTTTATCATTTCCCAAACGTAGGTTTTGGACTCTATATAATAAAATAACCAAAACCAAACTTCAAAATGTGGTATTTTCCAATGTTTTATTCCAAAAATGGTTGCATTTCATTATTTTAATAATACAAGGGTTGAACATACTAAAATAATACCTTTACATATGTGGAAGTGAGTCATGTTTATAAAGAAATTATTTTAAAACTGTAAAATATACTATATGTTTTGAAGGATTCATAAAGGATTTATAAAATTTAATGAATAAATTTAATATTAAATTTTTTCAAATTTAATATACATATTTGGTCGTTGATACCCTTTAAAATATTTTTTACATCATTTTTGGTCCATCATGGTGTCATAATACAGATAATATATTTATACTATATTAAATTTTTACCTAAAAATTCGAATGTCTCAGAAAATTATGTAAAATTCACAGTTGGATAATTTAACAATTAATATTCCAAAAATAATATGAATTTTATCTAATTAATTTTTAAAATATTTGATCGTTAAATTTTAAAATAATAATCAATAATTATTATGAAATGTGGGGTTTTTGACAATAACAGTTTTCGAACCCTTATTAAAATCACATTTCACTTCATAAAATTTCTATAATAATTTATTTTTAGTAAAAATTATTTAATAATAATATTCAAATAAAATATCATTTAATTCAAAAATCCATTAATTAATCGAAATAAATGCCTTGTTTTTATATAAACCAAAAATATAATTTGTTGTTTATTGTACGAAAAGATAATATTTATCAAGCTAATTAATTAATTATTTATAAAGTAAAAAGTAATGAATTAATATAATCATAATATAAATGAAAAATAATTATCAATATTGATAAAATAAGTGTTAATTTGTTTTTCAGTTTTTGTTAAATTATTTTTACCCTTAATTAATTTACTTTCATTTGACTGTAGTAATTAATATTTAATATAATTATTATTCATATTGTTCAAAAATTGAGTTATACTTATAATATAATATTATTTAGAAGATTAAAAATATGGAATATATTAAAATAAATTAAATTAAATTAGGTGGAGTAATTTAATTTAATACAAAACCTACAATCATGATGGATAATGGTTTTCTAAAAATGCATATTTTCAAAAAATAATGATTTTTCATTAATTTTATTACTAGTATTCATATTTATATTTACTTCAACTCATAAATTAAGATATATAATATAAAAATTTTATTTAAATGATTTCTTATTATTTTTCATTTTACTTAATTATAATGGATAAATATTTTGAATTTTAAAAATTATTTACAAATCCTTTTAATCATAAAAAAATTATACTGGAATCTAAAATAAAAATGATTTAAAAGTGATTAATTGAATTAAATATAAATAAAATTATTATGTTTCCTTTTAAAAAAATTAAAATAATAACTGTAAAATAAAATTATTTACTTATCAAAATAAATTATAACATTACCTAAAAATTGTATTTTTTCACTATCCACTAAAAGATATATATTTTCCAAAAAATCCTAAAAATTTATCCTAAATTAATTTTGATATGATGATATCATAAATGGAGTTTTTATTATCCAATAAAATTTACAAATGTTTTAGAGAATAATTATAATATATTTATTTTAAGAATAAATAAAAAACATATTTAAAGAAAACGTATTTTAGAAAACAATAAGATATTACCAAAAATTGATTGATTATTTACTATGAATTTGTAAATATATATAGGCTATATATATATTTTAAGTATTTAATGCTATTAATATACAAATTTTAATGAGAATTTTATAATTTCCATACTCACGTAATCTCTGTTTTTTTTTGCTTTGGAGTTGCGTAGCACATACGCTATCGAAAATTGTTTTATATTTTAAAAACTCATGGTTTCACATTCTTCCCAAATTTAATAAATCGCTTCCTCTTAGTTTAAAATCGAACTCAGTATGTAAAGTTTTGAAACATAAAAATTTCATTATTGCATACCCAAATTATAAAAAGGGTAGTAAAAACATCCACTTGAAATGACAGAAATTGAAGTACAATGGTCACTAAAAAACTAGAAATCCAAGTATGAGAAAATTAATGGGAAGTGAAAAAAAACATGCAAGAGAAAACTAAAACCAAATAAAAAATATAGTGTGATATAGAACATGGTTAGGGGAATGTTAAGGAATAAAAATACCATAATTCTATGATGGGTAATAATAGCATTAATTCATAAAAAATGATCATAAAGGGATAACTTATAAATAACCTTTATTCCTTAACCTATAAATTTAATGGATTGATTATATGTTATCCATGATCTATTTTCTTACATTTAAGCTTATGGGAATTTTTATTCCCTTAGTAGTGGTTCTTAATGAGCTTGTTAATTTACCATTTCATATCTCTATGGATTGCCAATTCAGGTGTGAAACATGGCCCGTTTTCATAATCCAGTTCTCGGCTGATTCATGGTCAACGCTGTGTTTTCATGTTTTTCCTTTATGAATGTCTATACCAAAGCCACATCTACTAGTATTTTCCATACATGGATGTATTTTATTGGTAAAACAATTATTTAATAACTCAAAAAGGTATTTTTTTCTCTTACACTTAGTTTTATCCCTAAGAATTTCACAAGAGTTTTCACATCCTAATCGAAAAAATAACTAAACTTTTACTTTGATATCAATAATGGAAATACTTTTTTATGACACATTAATTTAGAATTTATTACAGAAAAATATATATAATTATACCTATAATATCTATAATTCTAGTATATTTTGGAATTAGGTACATTACATAACAACTTAAAACATGGAATTCAACATCTTTATTGAAAACTTTCTTTATATGATCATATTATTCATTTGTACTTAACACTGTATGGGATAACATGGGGACATACATTAAAAGGGGTGACCTATAAATCCCATTATGGTTAAAAACATGGAATAACATGAATAATGTAATACATGTTAGACAATATGAATATAAATGAGACATAAGAGGGGTGAGAATCATAAAAATGAATAATGAGGCTTGATATTTCCTGATAATCAAAAAGGAAACATGGGAAATGTGGAAACAACTTAATTCACTACATCATAAACATTGTTCTAGGATTACTTCTAATAAATAATGATTGAAAGAGTACAATTATTTATTAGTTGCACTGCCTAATCCCTTTAATGAAATATCATGAGACTAAAACATTATCCAATGCACAGTATTGCTATATAATTCTAGGTTCATCCGTCACATCATTTCATTCTCATGCTTGAGTGTTCCATATAGTATATAAATCAGGGAATCATTTTTCATAATTTTACATCCCATGGTCATGGATTGGGAAATAAATACATGTAAGTGCACAAAAAAATTATAAGTGCATATGTTGAAAACCCATGAAAGTAATTGGGTATGTGTATTCACAACAAATTTTTCTAGAATGGAAATCATACTGAAATATCAGTAGTATAACAAGGGAATATAAATGATCGTAAAAGAGATTAATGAGAGTGAGATGGGTCTCCAATTATTTAATCAATATTGGGGAAATAAAGGTGATATTGGAGAATATATATCAAAAAAATTGAGAGTAATGACATTGGTCAAAGAAGATAATTGAATAATTTGGAGAATGAGATGATCCCTGACTAAATTTTATCATGGTAACATGTGTGCATGCGGTTCATGGGAGGGATTAATGAGAGTGAAAGGGGGTATCAAATCATTTAGATATAAAATGGGTAGTAAATTAATATGGAATAATATATCCCTATATGAAAAAACCAAAATCATGAGGCATAAATTAAAAGCGGTGCTTGAATAAAAAGGATTGGAAGATCCCATACTAAATTTCGGTATGGTAACGAGTGTACATAAAATATCATGTGAGGGATTAATGAGAGTGAAAGGGGTATCTAATAATGTAATGTCCCAGACCTCTCTGGTCCATTCCTTTGTGAAAATGTGGTGCTAGAGGTGTTCTGAGAGGTTAAGGTGATTTGGTAGTGCGTTTGGGTAAAATTACGGAAAACTAAAGGGTTATGGCCTTCGCACGGGAGGTGCACGGTTTTCCTACACCGTGCAGCCAAACCGTGCAAGGCTGGTCTGGGAGGCAATGGGTAATGCATGGTTAGCGCATATCTTGTCTAACCGTGCGGACTAACCATGCGGGCACTTAATGATAGATCCTAAAATTGTGGATCTAACTCGTTTTTCCTTTAATCACATCGTTTAAGCCCCTACTCAGCCATAACTCGGGATTACCTTTCCTTGGAGGTAGAAGAACCTCTCCCAAGACTTTTGAAGGTGATCTGGAGGCTTCTCTTCGCAAATTGAAGTTGGTTTCTCGAGGTAAGTGATCCTTTTTGTTTGGTTTCTTAGATCTACATAGATCTACTCCTCCTCTTCCCTTGAGATCTTATATTTATGCACGTTAAGGGTATATCTATTTGTGTGGATGTCGTTTATGATGAGCTTTGGTCTTGGTTGTGTTAGGAGAGGAGATCCAAGGAGGATTTGTATAGAATCGACCAGGTTTCATGGGCACTAATCGACTATTGTGGTTTCCCTTGAAAACCTTTGAGGTAGGGGATTCGTGGCGTCCCTAATTATTTATGTGCAATCATATAGTTAGCATGATTTATTCTTTTAGATCACAACATAATTAAATTAATTAAATACTTGAACCAGATTAAAAGAATTGTTGATCGCATTTTGTTACTCTGTACCATGATAACAGTTCACCTCTTGATTTTCTAGATAGTGTGATATATATGCCTTGCTTGTCATCATGATGTTCTTGACGAAATTGATAAAGAACGTAAAGCTGGAATTAATTGAGAATAAATTGGCGAAAGATAAAGAGTCATGTAAATGAATCTGGTTGTTGTTGTGGATGTTGTTCCAAATTGATGTTAATTAAATTGATTCTGATGTACATGATTAACATAGTTGGTTAGTAGACCTGAAATATGTTGGTTCTTTTTGTTTGAAGGCTAGATGCCTTGTTAAAGGGACAAGAGACCAATTTGTTGTGATGTTTGTTTTCCTGCTACATTTGTCGTGTTGTGACCCTAGAGGGGTGTTGTGATATATTTTGTTGTGATGTGACCCTAGAGGGGTGTTGTGATATGTGGAGGCTGGGAGGCCTTGTCGTTGTGGCAGCGGATGAGGCCTAGAGTGGCGAGACGCATCGATTTATGCAAGTGGGTGTCGGGGAGGACACCAAGGATGATGGAATGGGATGGATGTGGTTGTTGGATGCTTGGTAATTCGATTGAATGTTTATCTCCTTTACTTTACCCCACTGCTCTAGACAGATGTTCTTTCTTACCCTTCATCCGAAGGAGGCGAAGACGTGTGGGGTATGCCACATGCTTTCTGTGTTTAGCCTCTCGAGTGAGAATGGGATTACGCTCTTGCGAAATGCGGAAAAGACTTGACGGGTAGTATATCTAATCACCGTGTTAAGCCCCCTTGTGTTTAGTATCATAGGATTCATTTCTAGAATGCTTGGGAATATGGGAAAGTAATTCTTTAATGAATGTTTGAATAAATGATGTCAACCCATGGGGTCAGAGATTGTTGAATCTTAATGATGAGGTTGAGAACTTTTTAAGGGACAATTGATTTTGAATGTGATGCCAATGAAGATTAATGTGGTTTTGTTTATGGTTAATTAATATAAAAATAATTATTTAACATAAAGAAGAATTGATGAAAAAAGGGAATAAAGTGACCTAATGAAGTTCTTTAATTGGTTGTGTGTTTATAAGATACCTACTCTTATAAATAACAGCCCGGAGTCTGAGAGATGTTAGCTGCAGTTGAGACTAAGACTAGGTTGTTCCCATAGTGTGGTTTTGAGTTATATATATTCTGTACTTGTTTTGATTATATACACTACTCTACCCTGTTGGTAAGGGAAACTGACTCCCCGGGGATTCTGAGGCCTAGGGGGTGTTTTCCACAACATTCCGATGGGAGGGTTGATGGCTGACTACCCCCTTTGACCACGCTCTCTTCTCTTTGTAGCTACTAGTGCCATTGGAACATTTGTTAATTTTCCCCATATATGTGTGTAGAGGGCTGTCATGTCTTATGGTTATATCCACACATATTTTCTGGATGTATTATCCTATGGACAACTATAGGTGTAACGTGTATAGGTTGTGCTGGCTTGAGGATCCTTACACGGTGTATGGGCTGTAATGGCTTAAGGTACAATACCTGATGTATGATTCACGTTATGCAGGATGTGGTGGCTCCCGGAACCTACCTGGTTACTTTTGTTTGTGATAATGGTGAGGTGCATAGCCAAGGTGTCTGTAGGCAAGCCTTTGTGGTGCACGTGGTGCAGATTGTGGAGCTTAGGCCATGTTTATACGGGTAAGCCTTTGGAGAGAGATGCACAGAACGTATGTCATTGCGAAAAAGAGGAAAACTAGTGGGGAAGTAGTAGCAGGTTACCCATGATATTCTTTACTATATACTATATTATTATATGCGTTACATGGTGAGAGTAGCCATGGTGAGGTTCAGAACATTGTAAACCTGTTTAGGTGACGAGTTAGTGTCACTTGTTGTTCACTGTGCTTTAGCATGATTTCTTTACCTTTGCACGAGAGGCTTCAGAGGGGATCCTACTGAGTATGCTGTTATACTCACCCTACATATATATAAACTGTTTTTCAGGTCACTTGGAGCAGGTTAGAGGTCAAGCTGGTTACTATTAGCTTGTGGTTGCAGGAGCTGTTCGGGCTTGTGGTCGCTGCTGGTTTTTTTTCTTTCTTTTGGGGGCTTGTAGTTTTCCCTTTTCTGTTGTATTACTTTTGTGTGAAATTTCATATATGTACTTGGGTTTCATTTATATTTCAGTTCTTAGTTGGAGTTAGTTGGTTCTTATCTTATCTCTCTCTTCCGCATGTGTTCTCTTAGAGGGTAATGCCTCCCATTTGCGTGTTTCTTATACCCTCGGTGCTAGTCACCAACCCGGGGCCTACTGGAGGCGGGACTCAGGGATCATTATCTCCCTTTTCACATTGTCGGCCTGGGAGGGGTACACTTTGTGGGGAGGGGGTCGTGACTGAGTAGTATCAGAGGTCTGGTTGAGGGATAGGATGGAGTTTGGAGCTAGGAACATGTGAGGATGCATGGGTTGGTAGGGAAATGGTATCATTCATGTTTAGCAAGTGGGGTAAACACTGGAGACCGGAATAGACATAGGTGTTTAGGGCCCACTATGATCTTTTGCATGGACCATTACGTTTACAATGGATACTAAAAAATGTTATACTGGTTGCAGGGTAGAGACATATGAAAGGATCATGCATCATTCTTCTTTGTGCCTGTGTTTGAATGGGTAGACCATGGGATAGGTTAACCTAAAACGAATGAAAGAAAAAAATAAATTAATTAATGTTGTGTCTTCTATATTCTAGGATTAGGATCTCTAATGTTTTTATCTTTTTCAAGTATGGCTCCAGGTCGACATCCTCATCTAGTTTGCGTAGAATATGTATAGCAGGCTATCCCAATAGATAGTTGTTGGGTAGAGGTCGACGATGACGACACATAGAGGAAGACACTCCGAGAGTCTTAGATCTAGAGTCTGAAGAAGTATGAGGGCTTCGTTTCAGATGTAGTCATGGAAGACTGGTTGGAGGAGGTCAAGATAGGCTTCATTTCGATCCGTGCTCGGAAGGAGCACTTGGTGTCCTTGGTTGTGACGATGTTGCATGGAGCAGTGAGGCAGTGGTGGTTGTTGTTCCTCAGGGATTGTGAGGAGTCAGTGATCTCATGGGAGGAGTTCTGAGACAAGTTCAGAGTCGAGTTCCTTTCCTTGACCTTGAAGGCGTCTAGTCGTTAGGAGCTTCTTACCCTTTGACAGGGGAGCTCCAGTGTTTGAGAGTTTGGAATCCATTTCAGTAACCTTCTATGAAATGCTTCGGACCTGTTACTAGATGAGGAGGCTAGGGCGAGGCATTTTTAGGAGGCTTTGTGTCCAGAGATCCAGCGCCATGTCACCCCATTTATGCTAAAGACATATCTTGAGGTGCTGGAGAGGGTGGAGGTTGTTGAGAGGACTTTTGCGAGGAATGGATCGTCACGATAGGGGAATCAGCATGATTCCTCAAAAAGCAGAGTTGTGGTCTTGGGTTCCCGGTTTTTAGGACAGAAGAGTTTCCGTTCAGCTAAGGGTAGGTCCCATCCGTTCACATTTCATTTCTCCAGAGGCAGCAACTCTCAGACCTATTCCAAGGGATCAAGTGCTTGTTTTTCTTGTGTTGGTTGTGGTCATCATTAGCCAGAGTTCCTGACCTTTCAGAGCGTTCATCGTGCACTGGGTGCACTGCTCCAGGTTCCTCCATTAAGGCAGTTCCAGCCGAGGCAGTAGCAGCAGGTTGCACTAGCTTTCGATCAGCAGAGGGGATATGGGGCGGGCATAGGATAGCCCCATGATTCTCCCCGTCCTCAGAGAGCAGAGAGCGACCATGGTGGGGGTCGTCATCAGGGTTAGAGAGGCCGTGGAGGAGGCTGTGGTCAGGTTCATGCTCTAGCGTTGTCAGCTCTAGATGAGCCAGATGTCGTTCGAGGTACCCTTTTCTTGTTTTCTACCTTGGTGTATGCCTTGTTTGATTTAGGAGCGACACAGTCCATAATATAACCTACCCTTTTCCATGTCGAGGGACTTGAGGTAGAGAGACTTCCAGTGCCCTTGGCATTGACAATACTAGTTGGTGGTCGAGCTAACTTGTTTGAAGTATGTAGAGACTGTGAGCTAGTGTTGGGGAAACACCTCTCTTGGGGAGATTTCTTATGTTTAAGAATACAAACATACGATGTCATCCTTGGCATGGATTGGTTGTATTCAGTGCATGCTATTGTGGATGGCTACAGGAAGAAGGTTGTTTTCTTTGGTGTAGTTGGAGAGCAGGTGATGTTTGATAGTGAGAGAGATCCTCGGATGGGTCATAGGCATGTTCCATCCTTATCGTCCATGATGGCTGAGTTGAAGCTGAGTTCCTCAGAGGTTCAGAAGTTAGAGTTTCCCAGGGATGTAGAGGAGTACCCTGATGTCATTCCAGAAGAGTTTGTAGAATTACCCACTCAATGAGAGATCATGTTTAGGATCGAGCTACAGCTAGAAGCGTCTCCTGTATCTATGTCTCTGTACAGGATGACCCCTTCTGATTTACGAGAGCTACGTATACAGCATGATGTTCTATTGCAGTGCGGTTTTGTTTGACCAAGTGTGTCACCATGGGGCGCACCAATTCTGTTCGTGAAGAAGGCCGACGACAGTTTGTAGTTGTGTGTCGATTATCATCGCTTAAACAATGTGAAAATGAAGAATAGTTATCCTCTTCTACAGATTGATGAATTATTCTATCAACTAATGGGTGAAAGTTTGTTCTGAAAGATCAACTTGCATTCAGGATATCATCATATGTGTGTGAAGGATGATGATATCCCGAAGACTGCATTATGTGGTCGTCATGGGCATTATGAGTTTGTTGTAATGTTATTTGGTGTGACGAATGCTCCAGCCATCTTCATGGGATTGATGAATGTTTTCTTCCGTGAGTTCCTGGACAATTTCGTTGTTCATTTCATCGATGATATCCTTGTGTAATCCATATCTGAAGAGGAGCATTCAGAGCCTCTACGAGCCGTTTTGGGAGTTCTTCGTTGACATCAGCTGTTTGAGAAGTTGTCTAAGTGTGAGTTTTGGGCTCAAGAAGTCCGTTTCTTGGGGAATTTTGTGTCCCAACAGGGAGTGGTTGTGGATCCATCGAAGATAGAAGCATTTGTGTCTTGGGAATCCCCCAATAAATTTCATAGGTGTGAATATTACTTGGCCTCGCAGGATACTACATGAGGTTTGTATCCAATTTCTCATGCGTTGAAACTCCTTTGACAGCTTTCACCAGGAATGATCAGGCATTCATATGGACTGATCAGTGTCATACAGCTTTTGAGTATCTAAAGTAGAAGTTAGTAAGTCCTCCAGTACTTTGTCTTCCAACTGAGGGAATTCAGTTTGATGAGTTCTGCGATGCTTCGCATCTAGGGTTAGGATGTGTTCTCATTCAGCGGAGGTCAGTTGTTTCTTATGGGACTCGGTAGTTGCATCCCCATGAATACAACTATGAAACCCATGATCTTGAGTTGGCATACATGGTGTTTGCTCTGAAGTCGGGGATACATTACCTCATTGGTGAGTGCTTTGTGGTCTTCACCGACCATAAGAGATTGAGATATGTTTTCTCCCAGTATGACTTGAACTTGCGGCAGTGTCAGTGGATGGAGTTCCTACATAAATATGACTTCGAAATATCATATACACCTGGAAAAGGGAATTTTGTAGCTGATGCGATGAGCTGAAAGTCATGTAGTGATGCTGTGAGTGAATCCAGTGATTCCTAGAGGGTAATGGAAGAACTGTCGACATTACATCTTGATATGGGAGAAGTCGAAGGTAGAGGATGTCTTTTTCAGATGACGATGCAGTCATCCCTGATGCAGAAGGTGGAAGAGTCCCAGTTTGGGGATCATGTGGTGTAGGTCTGGAGAGACATAGTTGTTTGTTGTGAGGCCCCCGATGGTTGGTCTAAAGATGAACAACACAGAGTGTTGTATCATGGAAGGCTTTTTGTTCCCTTGGTGCTACGCGAGAAGGTCGTTAGAAAGTTCTATGGTTCTCCTTTAGCGGTGCATCCTAGTGTGACCAAGTTGTACCAATCCTTGAGGAGTCAGTTTTGGTGGCCTGGGCTTAAGCGTGCGGTTGCAGAGTTTGTGTCTCGATGTTTAGTCTGCCAGAAGGTGAAGGCTGAACACCGTGTTCCTGGTGGTCTTCTCCAGCCATTAGAGATTCCTCAGTGGAAGTGGGAGGACATCTCAATTGACTTTTTTACAGGTTTACCTCGAGCTCCGGGGGGCATGATGCTATTTGGGTGGTAGTGGATCGTTTAACAAAATCGGTCCACTTAATAGCAATCAAGGATTCGAGCTCAATGTATGTTTTTTCAAGGAAATATCTGGAGGAGGTGGTGAGACTTCATGGAGTCCCTAGGACGATCATATCTGATCGAGATCATCATTTTACCTCCAAGGTGTGGAGGGGACTCCAACATGCTTTCGGTTCTCAGCTATGCCTTAGCACTACTTTCCATCCTCAAACGGATGGTCAGACAGAGCGAACCATCTGGACTCTTGAATACATATTGTGCTCTTGTGTTCTTGATTTTGGAGGTTCATGGATGAGGAACTTACCGTTGGTGGAATTCGCTTACAATAATAGTTTTCACACAACAATTGGTATGGCGCAGTTTGAAGCCGTGTATAGCCGTCCTGGTCGTTCTCTGTTTGTGATGGACTGGGGTTAGAGAGTTAGCAATTCTCAGACCGGAACTAGTGCAGAATACAACAGAGATGGTTCATGTGATTCGTGATATGATGAAGGCAGAACGAGATCGTCAGAAATTCATTACTGATCAGAGAAGGATACCCATAGAGTTTAATGTTTGGGACGACGTGTTTCGGAAGGTGAATCCCCGTCGTGGGAAGCAAAGATTCGGTCATGGGAGTCAGCTTTCTCCCCGCTTTTTTGGGCCTTTTGAGGTGTTAGCTCATGTTGGAGCTATGGCGTATCGAGTATCACTTCTCTCTCAGATGATTTGGATACATGACATATTCCATGTATCACAACTACGTCGTTATCTTCATGATGACTCCTACATCATCGATTGGGGAGAGATTGATGTCGATCATGATGCCTCCTTTGAGGAGCGACCTATGGAGACCCAAGACTGCAAAGAGAAGGTGTTTTGCAGGTGATCTATCCCTTTAGTTTGTGTCTTATGGTGACATGGTGGATTGTAGGGGAGTACTTGGGAATGTGAGTCACAGATACGCGCTCAATACCTAGAGTTGTTTGATTTTTAACTCTTTTCATGTATCATTGTAAATTATGTGGGTTTGAAATATTCATGTTTAAGAATTTGACTCCCTTCGTTTCTTTGGTGGATTTCTCTCTGTTGAGAGGTATCTCAGTGAGTGGTTGGTCAGACCATGTTTCGTTTTCTCTTTAGGTGGGATTTGGATTCTCGAGGACGAGAATGCTTTGAGAGGTATCTGATGTAATGGGCAGGACCTCTCTGGTCCATTCCTTTGTGAAAATGTGGTGCTAGAGGTGTTCTGAGAGGTCAAGGTGACTTGGGGTGCGTTTGGGTGGACTTTTAAAGAAATCTAAAGGATTATGGCCTTCACACGGGAGGCGAACGGTTTGCCTAAACCATGCGGCCAAACCATGCAAGGCTGGTTTTGGCGGTAGTGGCTAACGCACGGTTAGTGCACGGCTTGTCTAACCGTGTAGACTAACCGTGTGAGGAGTGATTGTCGAGGCAGAAGCTAATGCACGGTTAGCGCATGGTTTGTTAAACCGTGCGGGCACTTAAAGTTAGATCATAAACTTTTGGATCTAACTTGTTTTTCCTTTAATAACCTCATTTAAGCCCCTAATCATCCATAACTCAGGATTACCTTTCCTTGGAGGTAGAAGAACCTCTCCCAAGCGTTTTGGAAGTGATACAGAGGCTTCTCTTCGCGAATCAAAGTCGGTTTCTCGAGGTAAGTGATCCTTTCTGTTTGGTTTCTTAGATCTATGAAGATCTACTCCTCCTCTTCTCTCAGGATCATAGATCTACGCTCGTTATGCATATATCTAAGTGTGTGTATATCTTTTATGATGAGATTTGGTCTTGGTTGTCTTAGGAAAGGAGATCCAAGAAGGATTCGTGGAGAATCGACCCAGTTTCTTGGTCCCTCATCAACTGTTGTGGTTTCCCTCGAAAACCTTTGACGTAGGGGATTCGTGGCTTCTCTGATTTTTTATGTCAAATCGTAGAGTTAGCATGATTTAGTCTATTGGATCACAATGGAATTTCCGTAATTAAATACTTGAACTGGATTAAAAGAATTGGTGATCACATGTTGTTTCTTTGTACTGTGATAACGGTTTGCCCCTAGATAATCTAGATAGTGTGATATATATGCCTTTCTTGTTAGCATGTTGTTCTTGATGAAATTGATAAAGAACGTAAAGCTGGAATTAATTGATAATTAATTTTCTAAAGATAAAAAGTAATGTAAATGAATCCAGTTGTGGTTGTAGTGGATGTTGTTCCAAATTGATGTTAATAAAATTGATGCTAATGTACGTGATTAACTTAGGTGGTCGGTAAACCTCAAATCTGTTGGTGATTGTTTTTTGAAGGATAGATGCCTTGTTAAAGGGCCAAGATCCCAATTTTTTGTGATGTTTGTTTTCCTGCTGCTTGTGTTGTGATGTGACCTTGGAGGGGTGTTTTGATATCTTTTGTTGTGATGTGACCCTGGAGGGGTTTTGTGATATGTGGAGGCAGGTTGGCCTTGTGGTTGTGGCAGCGGATGACACCTAGAGTGGCGAGATGCATCGGTTTATGCATGTGGGTGCCGGGGAGGACAATAGGGTTGATGGAATGGGATGGATGTGGTTGTTGGATGCCTGGTAATTTGATTGAATGTTTATCTTCTTTACTTTACCCCAATGCTCCAGATAGCTGGTCTTGCTTACACTTCTTTCGATGGAGGCGAAGACGTGTGGGGTATGCCACCTGCTTTCCGTGTTTAGCCTCTTGAGGGAGAATGGGCCTATGCTCTTGCTATAGGTGGAAAAGCCTCGAGGGGTAGTATATCTACTCACCGTGTTGATCCCCCTTGTGTTTTGTAGAATATGATGCTTTTCTAGAATGCCTGGGAATATGGGAAATTATTTCTTTAATTAATGTTTGAATAAATGATGTTAACCCATGGGGTTGGAGTTTGTTGAAACATAATGATGAGGTTGAGAACTTTTGAAGAGACAATTGATTTATAATGTGATGACAATGAATCTTAATGTGGTTTTGTTCATGGTTAATTAAAGTGCAAAGAATTAATTAACGTAAAGAGGAATTGATGAAAAAAGGGAATAAAGTGACCTAATGAAGTTCTTTAATTGTTTGTGTGCTTATAGGATACCTAGTCTTAGAAATATCATCCCGGAGTCCGAGAGACGTTAGTTGCTGTTGATACTAAGACTAGGTTATTCCCATAGCATGGCTGTGAGTTATATATATTCGGTACTTTTTGTGTTTCTATATACTACTTCACCCTGTCAGTAAGGGTAACTGACACCCCAGGGATTCTGAGCCCTAGGAAGTGTTTTCCCCAACAATATGATGGGAGGGTCAATGGCTGACTACCCCCTTTGACCCCGATCAATTCTCTTGGTAGATACTAGTATCGTTGGTACAACGGTTATTTTTCCCCATATATGTGTGTAGAGTGTTGTAATGGATTGTGGTTATTTCCACCCATATATTATCGATGTAGTATCCTATGGACTACTATAGGTGTAACGTGTATAGGCTGTGATGGCTTGAGGATCCTTACGCGGTGCTATAATGGTTTGAGGTACAATACCTCGCGTATGATACACGTTATGCGGGCTATGGTGGCTCCCGGAACATACCTAGTTACTTTTGGTTGTGAGGATGGTGTGGAGCTTAGCCCAGATGACTGCAGGCAAGACTTTGTGGTGCATGTGGTGCAGATTGTGGAGCTTAGCTTATGTTTATATGGGTAAGCCTTTGGAGAGAGATGCACAGGACGTATGTCATTGGGGAAAAGCGGAAAACCAGTGGGGAAGTAATAGCGGGGTACCCTTGATATTCTTTACTATATACTATATTCTTTTATTCATTACTTGGTGATAGTAGGCATGGTTAGGTTGGGAACACAGTATACATGTTTAGGTGATGAGTTAGTTTCACTTGTTTTTCATTGTGCTTTAGCATGCTTTATTTACTTTTTCACGAGAGGCTTCAGAGAGGATAATACTGAGTATAATGTTATACTCACCCTACGTATATATAAACTGTTTTTCAGGTCACTTGGAGCAGGTTGGACGTCCGGCTGGTTACTACTATCTTGTTGATACAGGAGCTGTTCGAAATTGTGGTCGCTTGTGTTTTTTTTCTTTCTTTTGGGTGCTTGTAGTTTTCCCTTTTCAGTTATAGTACTTTTGCGTGGCATTTCATATATGTACTTGGGTTTGTTTTATATTTCAGTTCTTTGTTGGAGTTGGTTGTGGTCTATATTATCTCTCTCTTTCGCATGTGTTTTCTTAGAGGATAATGCCTCCCATTGTTGTGTTTATTATACCCTCAGTGCTAGTCGCCAACCCGGGGACTACTGGAGGTGGGACTCGGGGGTCATTATCTCCCTTTTCACATTGTCGGCCCAGAAGGGGTACACTTTGTTGGGAGGGGGTCGTGACAAATAATTTCTAAAAAAAATTAAAATAAAGGGGGTATATAAGAACATATCTTAAAAAATAGAAATTAGGAACAAAAGGCATAAAATTAAGAAGAATATGGGTATAATTCCTTATTTTATTATTTAATGTTATGAAATTATTAAAATAATAACATTTATGATCTGTAATTGAGTTGGGTTTATAAATAAATTATTTTATGGCTTTAAAATATATTATAGTTTTTGGAGGATTCATATAAGCATTATAAAATTAATCAAATATTCTTAATATTAAATTTTTTTAAATGTAAAAAATATATTTGGTCATGGATATCCTTTATAATAATTATTACATCATATTTAGGTCATCATGATGTAATAATTCACAATATATTTTTATGGCGTATTTAATTTTTACATCAAAATTCTATTATCTCAAAAAGTTAGGAAAAATTAACCATATGATAATTTTGACCTTATGATTCAAAAATAATATGCATTTTATCTAATAAATTTATAAATATATAACCTTTCATTTTAAAATTAATAATCAATAACTATTGAGAAATGCATTGGTTTTTGACAATAACATTTTTCGAACCCTTACAGAAATTACATTTAACTTCAAAAACACTATATGATCACTTATTATTAATAAAAGTAATTTAATAAAAATATTTTCGTAAAATATTGTTTATTTTAAAAATATATTAATTCATCAAAATAAATGTATTAATTGAATATTACCCAAAAATAGAATTTACGGTTTATTGTATCAAAATATAATTTTTATCAAGCTGATTACTTAATCATTTATGAAGTATAAATATTAAGGAATAAATATAATATTAATATCAATTAAATTTATATATAAATATTCATACTATTAGGTTTTCTTTTTTTTCTAGTCGTTGTTAAATTATTTTTACCCTTCACTAACATATTTTCCTTTTTTATCATAATTAATATTTACTATAGTTACTATTCATATTATTCAAAAATTATGTCCAAATTATTACCTAATATTAATTATGATAATTCAAAATATATAATCAATTTTATAAAAATAAATTCACATAGTTTTAAGAATTTAATTTAATGTAAAACGAGCAAGCACGATTGGAAGAGGTTTTCTGAGAAATGTATTTTTTAAGGAAAAAACTTTTTTACTTTAACTATATTACCAATAATCCTATTTATATGAATTTAAATTAATAAATATATATATATATATATATATAATATAACAGCTTTATATAAATAATTTATCATTATGGGTTATTTTAATTAATTATATTAGATATACAATATGATTTTTCTAAAAAAATTAAAAATATGTGTTTAAGCATAAAAATAAACATATACTAAAATCTATTATAAAGATGATTTAAATTTAATTAATTATATAAAATATGACTAAATAATTATTATGTCAACTAGGAATGAAATTAGAACACTAATTTTACTATTATATTAATTAATTATCAAAATAATTGACAAATTACATAAAACGGTAATTTTCACTGTCCACTATAAACTCTATATTTTCTAAAAAAACTCTAACTGTCACCCTAAGTTAATTTAGATATTCTTATATCAGAAACATAGGTCATCTTATCAAATATATTTTCAATTTTTTATAGATAATAATTATAATAAATGTTTTATAAAATTAAATTAAAAACATTTTTGATGAAAACATATTTTGAAGAACAATAAGACACTACCAAAAATCAATTGATTATTTACTAATAATTTATCAATATATATTGGATATATATATACATATTTTAAATATTATTTAGTCATACTCATTACCATAATTTAATAGAATTGTTATAACAATCATATTCAAATATTCATTGTTTGTTTTTGTTCGATGTTGTGTATCACATGCGCTACTGAACATAGTTTTCCATTTTAAAAACTCATGTAATTACATAAATATTATCTATTTAATTCCAAACATTATTGTTATTATTTTTGGAATTTTACTTAGTTAATTGAATTTTTTTGATAAAATAACCTATTAATAATAATTTTTTTATATAACATAACATTCCATTTAATTTATTAACTTTATGTGTTCAAATTTAATAATTAAATAATCCATCCATATTATAAATAAATAGATAATTTTCTTAATAAATAAAAATGATAATTGATTTTATTAAGATATTTTAACTACATCTTAGTCTATATAATTGATATAATCCATTTTTTTCTAGGAAAAATAACTCATTGAGTCGATACCTCACTCAAGTTGAAATCTCCTACCACTGACATAAGTATCTCCTTTGTTAGAGTCAACTTGGATCCGTTTTTTGTACTATTTTTTCTCACAAGGAGTTCTATCCTTTATAAATTCTTACTCACTCAGTGATGTTCGGTAATGTTTTTTAAGGGTTATTTAAAATAAACCATATAAATATATGCCTATACATAATAAAGGAGTGAGTGATGATAAAAAAATCATGATATTCAATTGAATAATAATTGATCACTTAAAATCCATGTTTTAAAAAATTAAATTATATAAATCCATCTTATAGATAGGTATTTCATGATTAATGTAAATCACAATATTCTTAGTGTAAAAATGTACCATTACTATTGAATTTATTCTTTTGGTATTCACATTCTCAACATCATCATTAGAGTAAACACAATCTACATATTCAACCTTAACATATGTGTTTTCTTTAACTATTTCAGCGAATTCAGAACTGACCACATCATCCTAAAAATTTATCAGAACAGATTTATTCATAAACAACTTTTTTTAATAACACATTACAAAAATTTATAATATTTTTATATTTTTTGTATTTTCATCTGTATGACAAACAACTTAGTGTATAACTAATGAATATTCTATCTTCTTGTTTTTCCTCAAACTAACCACCACTTTTATCTTCTCTCTTGATCAAACATGGACTACGAAACACTTTAAAGTATGTTGAATTTATATTTTCGTAGAAACACATTTCATATGTTTCTCCAAAAGTAAATTAATATTAAAATTATATTTCATAAGGGATATATACGTTCTATGTTAATGAAGTTTGTAGAAGTTGAATTTTTGAAAAATAATTTCAAATAAAGAAAGAGAAGATGATTATTCTATGTTACTCTCAAAAGATGAAATATTATAGTTGGGATGATAATTCATAATTGAATCTAAACACTATAATGAAAAGAATTGAATAAGTGTATAAAATATGATAGGATATCCATATTGTAAATACGAAGAACATGACACAGATCTATTTAAGGAAAAATAAAACACAAAGATAGTGCTATAATATATGAAGTAATTTGATACTAAGAAGAAAACCACTATATAGTTCATGAGGAATAAAAATATTTTGGGTTACTTTACATCACAAGAAATGATATCACACAATGGATTTGATGTTTTATTTTTTTCATATAGTCATGGAATGAAAATTCCAAATTGTTTTTTGTTGTATTTTTTGTCAATGAAGAAGAAGCAATTGTGAATGATGTTAATATATTTTGAAGTACAAGATCATGGTTGAATGAAAATGTTTCGATGATTAATTGATTATAATAATATACTGTAAGATAGTTGGATGTTCCCAATCATGTTGTTGATAATATGGATTGATGTTTTCAAGTAAGGTGCGAGTACTGATTGAGTTGGGAGACTTTCGTGTCAATGTAAGGTTTATGAACATCCCAAGAAGGATGAATTTATAAATTGAGCTAAGTAATATGTATGTTCACTTGTACACTAAATTTATATATTCACGTATGTTTACTACATATGTTAAATAATTTATAATAATATTGAATGATGTTATGTTATGAATTAATGGAAAAGAAAAAGTGAGTGAACTCCTTCCACTTTAAGTTTGATTCTATAATTAGATGATTATTAATCTATTCACTCATGGAAAAGGTTGATGGAATATTTTGGTTTCTGTAAAAATAAATTAAAAAATATTTGGTTGAATTTTTTTTTAAATGTGCAAGTTAAAGGTTTATGCAAATTATTGGTCCTGAAATATCTGATTAAAAGGATGAAGAGTTCCTTTGAGTGTCTATATTGTATAAAATTTTGTTTTTATGAATAAGATGGAAAAAATTAGACATGGAAAAAGGAAATATTGTATTTTTATGAATATATATTCTTTTATTTATCAAAATTGAAGAGTTTCACGTCATAAATAAGGATACATGAATATAGATTTAAGAACAAATGTTATAGTGGTGGAAGATTATTTTAAATAATGTAAGGATTTAACTTTTATATCTTTGTGACTTTTAGTTAATCGTGTACTGATTGAAGCTGTTGTAAAGGGGTTCTAAATTAATATAATGATTTGGAGTTGAATTCTATAATTCTACCATGGATATGAAAATTGATGAAGTCCCTGATATTTTTCCTTGAGGTATGTAAGAGTAAATCTATGTACATAGACCTAGAAAATTTGATTATTGTGGAAATAAATATATAATGTAAGTGTCATTTGATTTGGGCATCAAAGTAATATTTAAATTCGATTATGATTTATAATAGAAATGTAAGACTTTATCATTAAAATATTGTAAAGGCATGACTCATACTGGATTGTGTAAATGTTATATGGTGAATTCAAATTAGTTAATAGCTAACTAAATATTTGATAAATTCATGGATATTAGAGTAATTATTATGATTCGTGTATCACATTTTATACTAGATTTCAGAAATGTTTGATCCTCGTTGTACTGCATAAATGTAATTTTTTAATTGTGTAAGATTCATTCATGGATAGTGTAAGGAATATAAGATTAATTTACACCTAATATAGAATTATTGATAGAAAAATTAGTAAGGAAATAATGTGAGGTATAAGATTCAGCTTCATATTTCATTAGATTCATTTGAAGTCTTCTACATGATGAATAAGAGTCATTAGTTAGAAAACCCATGAGATTTTAATAATGGAATTTTTAGATGTATACTTAATTTTTATGATGAATGATCTATTAAATAGTGATTAAAATATCATTATTAAAGATAAAATTATGATTCTTGAAACTATTTTTAGGGATGAAAAATTGTGAATTTGAAATCAGTATACCCCACGAAGGAGTAGTCTATGCCATGAAGCTATCTGAGAATGTAAATTTAATATAAACCTGGTTATATTATTTCAAGATAAATTGTTCCATGGTGAGAGAGACATAACCATGTTTATAATACATAGAATTTTATGTGATTGTTTTAGTGCCTCACTATATTTTTCCATGATGTACATTTTGTCCAGGATATATTCTATAGTCACACAAATAAAATTTCATTGACTTTGAGGATTTTTTTATGATTATTTTCTTGAAAATTTTATAGGAATAAATGTTTTAATACATTATAGATATTAAGTGATAATTATGGAGGATATATAATGAGAAAATCAAGGGAGGACTTACAAATATAAAATATAGAAAAATATCATTTTTATTTTATGATTTTATAAAAAAAATAAAAAATATTGTCACATTATGAATGTAAAAACTGATATTACAGACACTAGAATACCATATTTATTAAAGACCTAAGATATAAGAAACCTTATGATTATTCTCTATATTCTATAATTCTATGAACTTAATTGATATGGATATTCTATTAAGGATTAATCCTACATGTTTTTGAAAAAGGAGATTAAGAATGAGATACTAACATGTAAACTATTGATCATTATTTAGCCCAACGAAGATGTATGAGGACCTAACCTATGATATATATATATTTTACATTTTTTATAATTAATTGGAATCTGCATCGACTGTTTAACATTGGCATAGGTGATTAGATGTAAACTTTGTAAATTGGATATATTTTTATACTAATAATAATCGTTAATCATGACGTCATAAGAAAAATATTACACATATAAAGGGTGGTCTAGTTTTTATATAAAAATAGAAATTTAGTGCTTAAATTGCACTTGATTGGTTATAGGAATAAAATTCTAAATATATACCCTTTCTCCATAGTTAACGTAATAACAAAAGGGGGATTTTGTTCTTGGGGGATAAAAAAATTATAAATCAAGGCATTAGTCATCCATCAGTTTGGAAAACCATGTTAACAAATTATTATGTGCTTCATGTTATTGATTTCTATATTATACTACATTAATTCTATCTAAAGGCGAAAAAATTATAGATATTCATTCACCAAATAGGTACGTTGGTATATATATGAAAAAGATTTCAATTGTAAATAAGTCATACAACACTAATTCAATCCCCCTATAAATGTTGGTTGTTTCACAAGTCATTATGACAGTTTTTATTTGAGAAACATGTTCCACATAAAATTAAATTATCAACGATTAATAGTTTTTATATTTTTCTTGTTTTGAGCATTGATTCCAAGTAATCATGTGTTGTAGACATGGAGAAGAAATTTCAACTACTTATTATAATTTTGTCTCTTAAAATACTCTAATGAATATAGGTAGTAAATAAATAAGAATGATTAAAATGGTATCATGCTTATGAAAAGAGGAAGAAAATATAACTTATTCATTCTATAATTATAATTATATTAAACCTAGGATTAATATCGATAATTTGGCTGAAAAATAATTTGATAATAAGATGAAAAAAACATATCTCGTAAGATTAAAATAATTAGTATGAGTATGAGGTAACAATAATATATTTTCAAGGTAGTCATTTTGATGAACCAAAAATAGGTGGGGAAGTTAATATTACCAAAGATTTTTATGATAAGGCATGCAATGAATCGTGTTCATACATAATGGAAATCTTATATAATTTTCCTAAAGATATATATATAATAATCTTTAGTTTTTTTTTTGAGGATTTCATCATACATCATGATAATAAATGAAATATTAATGAATGTGACACATAAAAAATGAACATATCTGAAAAACATAAAAAAAAGTAGATGAGAAAGTATAAGGAATTTTTTTGGGAATGATTATCTAAAATAAATATATAAAAATTAAGAAGGAGTGAAATACCTAGAAGCAATGTTCCATGTTTTGGAAAAAAAATAATTCTTATATTGATATCAAGATTTTAAAATATTAAATTAAATAAAATAAGAATAAAAATCATCGAAATATACTACAGTAGATGAATAAAATTAATGAATATCATGATAATCATAATAATAAAATTTGAATATATTATGAAAGAATATTAACGTTTATTCATTATCAAAGAAACACCCCTAATATTAAATTTCACATTCTTGAGGTGAAATTATTGAATCTTTAAACTGATCAAGCTAAGACTTTATAAAAAAATGAAAATAGATACGACAAAAAATTATTACATAGAGTCTCACTAAGTTAAAAGACCATTATTCAATGAAGATATAATATTAATATCATTTATTGAGAAATACATATTTTAATATTTGACCAAGAGGTATTATTAATACTATATCAATGGGTAAAGGAGTTACCAAGAGGTCTATAGAGGTCTATGTTATCCTATATCAAGGGGGTGATGGTTTAAGTGAAGTAAACTACATAAAAGATGGTCAACATTCTATTTATCCAAAATGTATTTGAATTCATTGGGAAATTCAAGGAAAAATAAAATTAATGTTTCTTTATTTGAGACAAATTAATTTCCTAATCAACCAAACCTATTCCAAGATCAATTGAAGAAATAAGACTACAATAGTTTAAGAAATAAAAATCTTCTTTTGGAATGAGTAAAATATGTATGATAGATAATGTTCTCCTAATAAATTAAAACGTAATGTGAAAATAAATAGGAGAAGATACTATTGTCACGGAAGAAGAGTACCTTCTATAAATTCCTGAATACTATTCATTGTTATTGGTATTAGTTGAAGAAAGTAAGAGTAGTAGGGTGAAATAGTTTAGTATATAAACAAGGGGAATATTCAGGTGAAAATAATAACCGAGAATCCATGTGGATGATCTAAGAATTATGTCCACACATCAAAAGAATACATGACAATTTTCTTGAAAAATTCGAAATTTAAATAAAAATGAATGAATCAAAATAAAAATATTATTCTATAATAAATCAAGTAAATTCATTTAAAGAATCAAATTTCATGATAGGTTGTCAAAAGTCAATAACCTAAGTGTTCATGTGTTACTATATGTGAGGTGTAAGAAATATGGTTATGTCTCAGTGGATTATTTAATCATTCATTTAACTCAATAATAAATGAAGAATAATATATATCTAGCACTAAAATAATCATATTCCATTATAGATAATGAGAGTATTATGATTCTATATAAATATTTTTTATGAAAGAAATTATTCTCATTCCACCTATGTAAAAAACTACCATGAAAATAAAAAAATAAGAATCAAGGGTTTTCCCATATATAGAGAAAAAAATAACGGTATACACTAGTTGGGAAGGAATTATCAAACTTGTTTCTATGAATAATAAACTAAGGATCTCTACCATATCCTTATAAGACATTCTATTTGTTCATTCTATTATTGAAATTTAATGTGATGAAAGTTTAAAGAGGAGAAGTAAAACTTGAGAAATATAGAATAAATATTCAAGGATTTATTGAATTTACCATATTGTAATAATATCAACATTTCATATATTGAAGTATTTTTTTCTAAAGTTATCAACCATGATTTATTGAAGACATTGTTTATCCCATGAGGTGGTGAAATTGTAGAAGCTGTCAGAATCGGTTATTTCATATAAATTTTAATTTATGGAATCATGATTAAAATATATCATTATAGAGGTATGTATTAATATCCTCACTTTATTATTTTTTAAGGTAAAAAAGTTAGATGTTAAATAGCACATGGTTAAATGATCTATGACTTAGAAATTAAAAGAATTTAATGAATTCAAGGATTGAATTAATAAGATTAACCTACTATGAAATTTGACAGATTTTATCTTGTATGTTAAAATTATTGTAGGAATTAAAGTTTGTATAATATCATGTAAATAAGTTGGAGAATTTGTGTTATCTTAAAAATGGTTTAAACCCCACAGGAATACAAAATTTTATTTGATATCATATTTTACTATATTATGGAAAAATTTAGCAAGATTACAGCCTATTTTTCTACACTCAGCATGGATAAAGTTGACTCTCATTGGAATAATTGATGGAACATTGGTTTAAGTGAACTGATATCTTCCTTTATCAAGGTTTTTTATCAAAAGAGTAGGAGGGGAGAAATTTAATCAATAACATATTGACATGAACACAAAATATTGTCTTAAAAAAACAAATATAGGGATTTCATTGACCCAACTTGGTGTTTTTCTATTTTCCATTAAATAATATGAAAGTAATATGAAAGATATCAATATGTAATTGAATAGATGAAATTTGAAGGAATATGGTTTTCCCAAGCTAATGTGACTCTATTAGAAAAATTATCTATAGCCATAGACCTAAAACCAAGGTTTTGAAGTTCTATAGCTATAGATTAATTTATTTCCATGTTTTAATTAAAATCGTGGCTATATGGGTATGTGAAGCCACCCTTTACTAAAACTAGTGGAAATAGGGTGTGATTAGTTCCGCCAGATTCCCCCTCTCTGTATCCCCATCCTTGCCCTCTCGTATGGGTGACCATCATTCCCAGACATGGAACCTCTCGAGTACTCCTCTCTCCAAACCTTCTCCCCTCATAGTGTCCCTCGTGATGCTACCCCTCTCCCATTACCCTCTCATATGCAAGACTTTCTTTCCCTGATTATTCTACATGCGAGCTATCCTCTCCTCGGCACTCCTCCCACTATGTTGCCCCTCGTGATGTTGCCCCTCATTGCCACCAAAAGAGTCCATCCCACCTTAAATTCTCATCTCTAAATCTTCTTCCACAACACTACCAACGAACGTAGACACCTCACCTCCTTGATGATGCTACTCCTAGGTGCCCTCTTTACATCCACCTCTACCTTGCCTCTGACACTTCCACACCCCCTCCATGTGATCATCCAACTCCTTATAGATCTCACCTAGTCATAGCTTCTGAATTCGTATACCCATAAAGGTATTTAGGATATTCATTCTATGTTGGGTGCTAAAGATTCCTTGTCACAGTCATGTGATAAATTTAGCTAAAATAATGTTTAAATTTTAGTAAATAATGAGTTAGAAATATGTTAAACATATTAATAGTCAAAATAAAATTAATTTAGATATTGGTTTACTACTTTAAGTGGATTAGTTTGGTTCTTTCTTATTTAAGTATTCATATCCTCTTTCCATTGAGGATCAATTCTCCTTTGTCACTATAGAACTGCTATTATAGAGTTAGTTTTATTTTTAACCTTCTGTGATAAACATGATCTCTTGGATGTGTTATCCTTATCTTTTATTCAATGCATAGGTTTTCCTAAATACTATTTTTTTCTCCTCCTTCGATAAACAGAAAAATAATATCTTGGGGTTTAATTAGTAATAGGGTCCCACCATCTTTCTTGAATATAAATATTCATAAAATAATATTTGAGTCATATTTTTCTCTAATTTATGTAATTTCAATTATCCTACATATCTGGTCATTTAAAATTTATATAATTCCCAATAATATCACCTATATAATCAGATTAATTACTTGGCATGATATTTGAACAATCAGGTTCTTATAATCTCAACTTATTATACTATAATTATCTTCAGTTAAATATCATGGTATTTGGATTTGAGTTACTCATGTGGTATTAGATTATTTGTGAACTTATTATCTCCATTAATCTCATGAATTTAAATATTTTGAAACACTTCCATATTAATTATTAACCACCACAAAAATTCATATAATGTTGCACTCCCGGATTTGTGTTCTTAGCATTGAGTACCTCTCAAAATGGACAGCATGAATAAACTACAGCATGATACATGCCATTGTTATTTTTACTCCTTTTTTCATACAATTGAGACACCATTAGCACAAAAACTACAACTAAAATTTAATTACGACATCAAATGTATCTATTTTTTCACAAGTAAACTTCTTCATGACCATGCTCATCAATAATCTAACTAGTAATACACTATGGTGTGGTTTCATCTTCATTTAACAATACTCTTATTGAAACATATGTTTCTTTGATGTGATGCCCTTGTTAGCTTCATCCATAAATAACAACAACTAGATATTCAATCTATGAAGGCTACTGATTTGATATCCTCTTAAATCACATTAATAATCTTTTATTGTCATATTAATTCATTTAATATTAGTAACAAAGAATCATTAGAAATAATATATATAATTATTTTAAATTTTAAATTTCTGTAAATCTCACCATTCCTTTTTGGAGAAATTAGTGTTTTATGTTTGTGTAGGTGAAAACTACCTTTACACAGGTTTATTATTAACCTTTGCATATCTTCTTACCATTATAAATTTCCTTAATTACTATTACACAGATCTGCACTTACCTTTACATAGGTACTCAATTACATTTACAAAACTCAGTACTTCTAGTGTTACCTTGATATAGCACATATATTACCTTTATGTAAGTAATTTTAATGAAAAATGACAATATTTCATCTCAAATAAAACTATGTATCCATAAGACTTTTAGTGTTTCCTTGACATAGGTCCAAAATTCTGATTTACCTACACATGTCATTCCTTAATCCTTTACACAAATCAATGTGATTAAGAATTACTTTTTTACTATTTTTAATGTTTCCAATTACTTTTTCAGAATTAATTAAATTCTTAATGTACACTTACGTGGCTAGTATAAATCAAGATTTAACATTACATAAGTAACAAATTATACTCATAATCAACTGAAGTCTTTCTCAAACACTCTTGATGCCTTCTATGTTTCTTAAAATTTGGTAGAAAATATTTTATTACCCATCAACAATTGACTTTCTCATTATGATTAGTGCAACAAAAATCACAATTAAATGGTTCTCCTTGAACTTGTCCATCTAGTTGTTCGATGTAGCATCCGACACTTATTTCCTTTCCATGAATAATGCCAACCCCTCAAAATCTTTATCACATGTATATACACATATTGAATTATATTCCTTATTGTCCAAAAATTTTAGTCATCCAGAGTAACTATTATCTCCCCCTTTATAATTTCTTTCAATAATTCTAGGGATATTAAATGTCAATATGTTTGTGTACTCATTTATTTTATTATCCATATTGACAATGCAATGCAATTGTTATGTTGGATTTGATAATACCTCTCACATTTAATCCTTATTATTTTTAAGAAATGAGTTCTTTATAAAAACTCCTTCTCCCTCATTAAATCTGAATTCTAGCCTTGTTCGCTAATGAGATAAGAATGGCTTATCATGCTTCCTTATAAATTAATATTCAATTTATTTACTCTATCTATACATTGGATGACATAGTGTATAAAACATGATATAATTCACCATTAAACCAATTCTAATCCACAAAAGTTTAGTATGTGATACCAAAAACAAAAATCTCAATATATAGGCTTTTCAACAGAATTTGTATGAAATAAATACCCTACACCTATATCAAAAAAAATCACTAGTAAATTTAAAGTTCATAAAGATTTACTCCTTTTTATTTTAGAACCCACCAACCAAAACTCCCCCTCTTTAAGTATAATTTTCATGATAAAAACATTGAAAAAATATGATTGGAATACCTCAACTATGAATTTTTATAGGGATGTTAAAAACTCTAGATTCAATGTAGATTGATATTTTTAACAGAACCTTATCTTTTTTGATCCCCCTAGAGAGATGCACTCAATTATTCACTATCATGGTATTCATTAAAGTCCATAAAGAAATATTTTTATTACTATCGAGCAGCGAATGATTCATCCTACTCCCCCTTTATGAGATGCCTTCAATTCCCTACAAGATAGTTTATAATGAAAATAAATTGAATAATGGGGCGTTGAAAAAGAAGATCCATATAATGTGAATTAGGGATATGATTTATCACTCGACCCATTTTTATGTCTTTTATATTCATCACTTATAGATCTTTTCACGCTTACGTCCCTTTTTTATTCAATATTTGAGATTATTTGGACTATATAGACTTATTTATCTCAATTTACTTCTATGGGTGCCCATTGATATGTTTAATAAATGTACTCTTAATCTTATTCTCTATGAGATTCATATCTTAATATAGAAATATAAATTACCAATTTATTTCATGTTGTCCAACATGGTCATATTTCCCACACAACTTATTGTCTTTAGATGTTTGAAATGTTTTTTTAGGAAGAAATGTTAGGAAAATAATAACATGATATCTATATGGGACACATATTCCACTAGATCATTTCAATATTTTAGATTTTTTCTATTGGAATGATTTGATGATTTTCTAGATAAAAAATTCTTCCACATTAGAATATTCTTATTCCACATAAAAGCACTCCACATCTTTTATAAATTGTTCCCCCTTGATTAATTAAACATCCATATGAAGAGAAATGTTATGCCAATAGTTATAGGAATTATATTCAATTTCCCCACAACCCCAATAGTAGAATTTAATTCATGAACCTTTATTATGTTAGTTAGCCCTCAAGTAAATTTTTCCTACTATATATATATCTTTCAACCTTTAATTATCATTATTCTAAATAATTTTACCTTTTTTATCATCTCCAACATCCCCGATTATTGGAGTATAATTTTTGTAACTTCCTTTAGCCTAAAATTTGTATATTATTCCTTTATATCCAATATATCTGAGTGAAACATTTTATGTATCATTTGTAAAATAAGAATCCATATGTAATATAAATTAACAAATTATTTATAGAAATGAATTATTAAATTGAAACAATATGTAATAAATAAAATTAACATTAATTTTTCTATATTTTCTACATTAAATTATATTAGGTACATTCTACACCATTGTATTCTCCCAACCTGATTTATTTCAAATTTTCAATATGTCAAGGTATCTATTTTTTTTTGTATTCCCAATTTACTTATTATTTATAACTTCTTATATTTAAATTTCAGGTATTATCTCTATGTGATGACTCTATATCTATTATTCTTCACCCCATATGTAACATTTATATATATAATCCATTTTTAACTAATTTACTGAAATTTTTAAACTATGTAATTCTCTTTGTCACTTATCACCAATAATGTATTTATATATACTAATTTAGGGTTCCATATATTTTTTCGTAACATAAAATTTAAAAATATTATTACATTTACCATATATCTTCATGTAGGAACTCCCATGTCAATTCATAGGCCAATAGTTATCAGGATTGCACTTATTTACATGGGTCATGATGTTTCTAGTGATACTTATTTTGAGTTACATTTCAGATGTAGATTTTATTTTTGATTTAAACATTGAATTTTATTATATAATTTTGTTTTATTCTGATGATATTCATATTGAAATATTATATTATTTATCTTTTTTTTCATGAAATGGGATTACCAATTGGGGTATCAGAATCTTTCTAAAATGAACACTCATCAATGATATTGTTCCATGATTAATAAATAAATCCCTCATAACTAATTTGAATTGTTAGAGTTATTAAAGAGAAAGAAAAACCAATTTTCTTGGATCGATTTAATCAGCATGATACAAAGGACACGAAACAACAACATTTCATACACCAGAAAAAATAAGAAATTTTTTTTCAATATAATTCAGAATGGCTCATCGGAGTGATATGTATAACATATAATGGTATAATTTAAGTATAATACTCATAATCATTGTACAACACTTTTTCCAACCCTAGAGCATGACTATTAATCCTTGTTACCACATGAATAGGAATACTAACATTACCCCAACTTAAACATAAATGTATTTTAACTCAAACATCCCATGGTCAAGGAATCTGCACACTACAAGAATTGTCTATCTATGGAATAACATATTACTCATTGTAATTAGTATATTTAGAGATGTTATCCATTTATCCATGATTATTATGCCACTGTATGTTGTTATAGTAGACCTATTACTATCGTCCTAACATGATACCAATCCATATGTTGGAAATCACACATGATCATAATATACCACCATCCTCGGACGAGTGATTTTGTAGAAATGTATCACTTTGGGAAAAATCATTTTATGCCACTTATTTAAATAATAAATGTTCCAAAACAACTATTTTATGTTTTTTATATATTCAAGTGCACATGTTCTAGATAAATTATTATGAGAAATGTAAGTAGGTATATATTATCATGAAGGACTAATATTTTTAGGTAATATATTCCAGTGGGCATGATCTTAATCAACTACTATGATCTACGTAGGTATATATTCCATTGGGTGTTTGTTTTATTGTCTCAATTTATGACCTTGCATAACTACAATTTTTTTAGGTAGGTACGTGCTTGATAAAATACTATTTTTTAAGAAGGAATCTATTATTAATAAAAAATAAATGTTGTTAAACCATTATTTTAGGTAGTGGTGTGGATCTTCTATTTTTTCAGAAATCATTTTTCATGAAATTCTATGCTTTTTTGAACCAGTCTCATTATTCCACAAAGCAACATGGATTCATCTTGGTAAATATAAGTGATTAGAAGTTTATTTAAATCTGCTTAATGTATTTAGTGATGAGAATTAGATTTTCATATTGACCCGTTATAGGGGAAACTCTAGAGTTAAATTTTTATAATTACATGATGCTTTCCTATGAAGAAAATTTCAACAATATTGTTTTAATGAGGTGAGAGAACTTCCATATGTAACTTTTTTTTTCTTTCCTAAAATTTATAAATATTTTATTAATTAAGTATTCTTGAAATATTTAAAGATTCTCTTAATTAGGAATATTTAAAGGAGTTTTTAGGTATAAATATTTTAAAATTCCATTAATTATATAAATGAATTAAGAAATATTTTTTTGGTTGTCTTGTTATTTACTATGTTTCTCCAATTTTAGTTGGTATTTTTTAGGGGTTTCTTGTTCCATAATGTTTCTAGTAAGATTATTATTTCTTTTGTGCATGATTATCATTATTATCAACTTCTCACTCTATATCCCTCACAGATGGATGTTCTGAAATTTTTTATTTCAATATTCCTGAAACTAATTCAATTTCATGTTGTAACTGTAATAATCTTATCCCTAGGGAGAGGGGAGTGGCATGGGTCTACATTAATCCACTAAATCTATTATGATTTTTTCTTATATGATCTCTCATCATCACATGGTAAGTCTTAATGTTCACTTAACACCACTTTTTAAAACCTACATATAGTATTTATAACATATGATAAGTACTTAGAAAAAATAATTGGAATTTGTTATATTTCTGAGAAAACAATTATAGTTAAATGAAGAATTTAATTGGGGAGATAATAAGAGAGAATTTAAGAGGAATAATTTTAAAATAAAACACAATGATTCTTCTAATTATTCTATGTATTTACGTGTGAGAGAATTATATTGAAACTGCATAATCTTAATTTTAATAAATATAGAAAAAATAAAATTTAAAATAATGATTGATAAAATTAAACCCATAAATAGTGATATGAAAACCTGGTGAATGTACCAAAGTATCAGTGATGTTGTTTTTTATATGTAAATTAATATATTTGGTGTCAAAAGTTTACACATTATTATTTTCCTATATATGTTGGCATACATATTTTAAATAGCCTTCATTCCTTTCGTGGTTTGTATTATATCATATCATTTTAATGATCTAATGATGATGAACATTCACAAGAACTAGCATTCATGTTTTAGTGATTGTTCATATTGAACCCATGTAAGTGATTTTAATTTTTGTCGGTACTAAATTGGAGCATATAATTAATGATATTAACCATGCACTTTCTAAAAAACATGTCGCCTATGATAGATATTTGGTGATTCAATCATCGGATGACTACTAGTTCATCCACCCCAAAATTGTGATAATAATGATTCACATAATCTCATTCCAAAATTCATTTGAGTTGAATTTATTCTTTTGGATATGGGTAAATTAATTATTTTTCTTCATGCATTTTTTTGTTCAAAAATACCCATGGATACAACTGATTTATAGGTTCAATGTGGATTTGACTCATGCATTATGGGAAAGGGTGGGTTCATAATTCCCATAATTGATATCAGGTAAGATCTAACCTTACATTTCCTTGTCCTTGGGATATTGTATCCACTGGAAGTGAATGTGTTACATTCTTCAGGGTATTAATTCATTTCTTCTATAGTTACAGCACCCTCCCACTCTATTCCATTGTGAATTAGGTAAATAGTTTAGTTATCTTATCCAAGTCTCTGTGACTATGCCTCACTTCGATACACATGTAGATGACCTATTCACTATTTTTATGAGTATTAGGATGAATGTCAATATGTTTATCCCAAGAGAAAAAATGAATAAAGAGTCCTGAGTTTTTTCATTTGTATGATACAAGTATGGTGATGAAGCATAGAAGGTTGTTAACAAAATTTATCGAAGGATTGTTGATGGAAGGGAAATAATGGTTAAGTTCACAAATTATGGGCCTAATGTTGAGAAAATTTAAAATGGGAGTATAATTGAACCATTTACCATAAGAATATGCTCCAACTAGAAACTAGATAGGCAGGATCATTTATAGAACTCATTGATGGAAAGGAAACATTATCACAAGAGTAGTAGAAGGTTTAATTATATTGAATGCATTGTTTAAAGCAGGAGAAGTAATCTTTTTATGATAACCATTGTCCAAGTTGTAGAAGGAGTTTTTATGTGATGACCCATGACCACAAGATAATGATAAGTCATCATCCTGTTGAAAGGAGTATTTGTTCTATTGAATGATGGAGCTGGATTCATTCATGCAGGAGCATGAATCAATCTATAAGAAGTGGTCATCCACGATATTCATCCCCTATCCACTCCCCATATCCTCGCAAGAGTCCTAACATATGCATTAACTATAATGATCAATCTATATAAGGAAGTGTTTCTCTAATAGATTGAGATGATGATTCACAAAGCCCTTCACATCTGAAATTAGATACAGGTTTGGGGATGACTTCTCTACTTGCACTGCAATGTGAATGTTTTCATGTTATAATTTTCAATTTCTTTATGTGTTTTGATTCTTTTAAAAGTTGCTATTGAATATGAGAAATTCATTAAAGAGGTAAATATTTTAATAAAACATCTAGTAAGGTCTTGTGGGTTGGGTCTAGTAGTCCCAATGGAACCAAGATTTCTGAATCGATGGTGTGAATGGCGGCACAAGTCAAGTAAATCCATGATGGGGATTTGAAATTGATAAGAATGGTTATGTAGAGGAGAATTATATATCTTTGAGGCTTATTTTTATCTTTTAGGTAATCAAATTTATGGATTTTATGCACAAAATATCAATATTTTTATTTTCCCCATTATAAATGAATTTATTTGAACCAATGACAAGATTCATGAATTCTAGGAGTTCGTGAATTTTTTTTCCAGAAATTAAAGGAGATAACCACAGTTTTAAAACATGGCTATATCTATAGTTCCACAGTGGAAACCGTATCTATAGGTCAAATTCCACTGTTTCCACAGTGGCACTAGACCTATTGTCACAGTTTTAAACTCAGGTTTTACTTTGGTTGGAATAATCTATAGCCATGGTTTGGAACTATAGATGTAGGTCTATATCCATGGTTGAAACCATGTCTATATGGATATAGCCATCATTTAAACCATGGCAATAGACCTATATCCATGATTCCAACCCATGGATATAGACTTGACCCTATTTCTACACCAATTGGAGCCACAATTTGAGGAATTATAGACATAGTAATAAAGTGTGGAAATAGCCTAAATTTAAGGTATTGTGAAAAGGATGATAGATTAGAAATATTCTTGATGTTACCAAAACATTTGATGATAAGATTGTATGATGTTCTCAATATAGGAGTGATTATAGGTTATGTTGTGAACATAATGAGAATAATTGTAGTTTAATGTTTCCAAGTAGGTTTTCTTTGTAAATTTATTTTATTAGTTTCTAATTACCAATATATACTAAATATTAAATTTTCTATATTGTTGACCCATATATTAAAGAATTGATAATATGAGCGAACTAGGTTCCACTATGAATGAATGAAAAAAAGTGAGTATGTCAAGACCTCTCCCCACTTGAACCCCTCCCATGCTGAAAGTGGTGGAGGGAGTGACCTCTAAAGCCTATCATTAATAGGCCTTTACTTAGAGACTATCACTTAGAGTTTTTATTATAGGAAGAGGAAGAATTGCACTCTTAATTCAAAGGAAAATTTAATCAATCCACCAATATTTGTCCTAAATATATAAATAAGTAAAAAATTTCCAAATACCAACTATAAATACTTGAAGATATATAAAAAAACAAAATTGAAAGACCATGACCCTAATATCCACTCCACCTACCCAAAATAGTGTCATTATAATTATCCTTCATGTTATCCTGAAAATGTAATGATGAAACACAATTGAGGGATGATCACATTGGAGAACTCAGGGGTATCATATCTCAAAAAAAACAACATCTATGGGAAATAAACGTGTAGGGACATATATATGTGAAGAAAAATACAAACGAATAGTTATAAATAAAAATAGAATCTGTGAATCCCATAATTATCTCAAAAACAACATCACTTTCAATCATTATACCTCCCCAAAACCTAGAAATCTAAAACAAAAATGGTATTTTGAGGTTTTAATCTTCACAAATAATATTAATTGACAACAAAATATCTACCAAAAAATATATATTATCATCTATGAAGTGTGATAAACCTTAATCGTTCTTACCCTAACCTCCCACAGGGTCTATTGTTTCATAATTGACATCAACCTAACATGGACATATCAAAATCAAACTAGACATCATCACATCCTACTTCTCATGCAAAAAATCACAACCATTATCACATGTTATACGCCATTCAACCCATCACAAAAAACATTATATATTTCACCTCGTGCAACCCATCACAACCACCTTCACATCAGGAACCTCATGCTTCCTATCGCAACCACTATCAAATAATCTCATTATTACAACTTTAACTCTAGTTATAGTATTGATCAATCACATCCCAATAACATGGTACAAATTGAGTCAATTATAGTTTTTTAAAATGAGTATATGATATAACCTAAATCCATTAAAACCTTTCATATTTGAATGTGTTCAGTCCTTGATCTATTAACACTTTCATATTTATTTATATATATATGCAGACAAAGAAACTTCACATCAAGACATTAATAGCCATGTATGTATATAAATGGTATTCTTAACCTCAGTATATTACAACTCTAAAGTAATATACATTAAAAAATCATAGTACATTATTGTATGTGTTTCTGTGAACTATACCTAAATCCCTTACAAGCCATGTAGGTATATACTTAAACCAAATCTTTTACACCCTTTATGTTTAATGCCATAACATCATAGAAAAATTACCCACTGATACAAGATCATATGAAACAAAAATACACTAACATTTGTCATCGATGTTTCATTTTAAAAAATATCAATCATAAGATATCACAAGTCATTAAGAAACATGTAAAAGGTATTGTAGATGATAAAATAATCACATCATTCCATAATGAAGTAAATATTCCCAATTAATTGGACACGATTTCCATAAAATCTAGGAATAATTCATAACCCACCCATCAATATTAGGTTAACCCATTTAGTTAGTTATTCACATAACATATTCATTTATTAATTTACTTAATTAACCATTATCACTAAAATAGTGTTACCATTGAAACATCCCATACTGAACACCACACATCACTATACACAGAAAACACTAACAAAATACTCACCACTTATTTTTTATACATTATGTTAACAATAAATATCATTTAGTTATTCTATTTCTATGATCATTGAATTAATTAAAACATTATACCACACCATGGATATATACAACATACATCTAACTAAACATTCCCAAAAAAGCCAACCTTCAAACCATAACTAGAAGTAACCTACATAATAGAAAAATAATAGCTTTTCCTTAATATCCTAAATACTATAATCAAACCATCGCTAATCCGCCAAGGATGATATAAATGGTCCTATATATAATCCTAAACATTCCCCAACCCCTAAAAATCCAAATGAAATACAAGAGGAAAATTCTAAATAAAAATATAATCTAAACATTACATAAAACCATTAATTTCATTATTTTGATTATAGATTTCACAATCTATCACACAACCCACAGACAGAAAAGTTATATTTCTTTTAAGACTAAAAACATAAGCAACAAAAGTGCACATTTCTCTATAATCATACTATAATAAAAACTATAATAGACTTATCAAAATCTATTATTATCATTATTACATGGTGAAATGAAAACAAAATAATGGATTGAGCATAATGACTCGTTAAGGGAATAAGTCATCAACACTTCACCAAGAGAGAGATAATAAGCATGAGACAAAACATGATCATGGATGAAAGGAATTATTCAAATTAACATGGGATAATAATAATTTCCTATAGGTATTTATGGAAGGAAATTTAATCTAAAATGAAGTGAAAATACCTTTGAAATAATTTATAAAATCATGAATCATTAAACATATGTCAAAAAGTATAATCATAAGAATAATGAAATGTAGAATGTCATTGAATAGTAGTATAATAAATAATTATGGCACAATGATATTCATATAAAATATTTTGAAAATAATCTCCCCACATCATATCCTCATAATAAATTATAAAAAAATGATTCACATCTCATTCACATAAAAAACATATAAATAATGCTTATTTATCTAATTTAAAAAACATTCTGAACAAAGTTGCATACATCTCATCCACACACAAAAATATGAAAAAATTATCCCATATGTAATTAACACAAAAAAATTAGGGAAAAATATTCCCTATTATAATTCCCACAAAAAAACTATTAACAAACCTTTCCACATCTCATTAATTTAACAAACATGGGAAAAAATATTCCCACTTTTAATATACAAATCATGTATTCATCAAACAGGATATAAAACCATAACCAATGCATTTGAGGGTGATATAGTACTCCACCAATCATCATCCATAAATATATGTTCCATAAGTAATCAGTAATTAAATATATTAGGAATACCCAACGAGAATAAAATTAGTATAATTAATCACATCATAAAGAAACCATGATAAGAAAAATGAGTTTCACATCACTTCAAGATGGTATCACCGAAGTTGACCTCAAGCATGTAAATTATTGATTCCAAAAATTCAATCACCCTAAAGAGTTTTTCGTATGAAAATTTAGAAGGATATTCATCAATAAAATTCAATTAAATAAATCTTATAGGGATAAATAAGAACATTTTGGTGAAATTAGGAATGGTTTTTTAGAAAACACATTTATCTTTTTCATGAAATAAGAAGTTATAGTCATTTAAAAAGTCATTTTTATAAAGGATGAAGTGAAAACACTTGATGTAATTTTAATTTTAAAAACATTATTCTATAATATCTATTTAAAAAGATATAAAGGTCATCAAGAAGGAATATGGAGTGGAATATATAAATCTTGATTCAAAATGGAAAGAAAACCCTTTTGAACATTTGAAGTAACTTTGGTGAAAACCCACATCATCTAAGAGTATCAAAAACATCCTTTTAAAGATGTTAGAAAAAGGAAATATGTAATTAATATTAAGTACCACATAATAAGGCTTTTAATTTTATAGAATAACATTTGATGTAAGGAAAATTGTGGACATAGAGGAAATGATTAGTTGGATGTAATGAGAGTTATTCTTTACAATCTCAAACAGTAATTTGAGAAGGTATTTCAACAGGGAATATGATATCAGTGAAAATAAGTAACTTACCCATTGAAAAAGAGAAAAATACCATAGATAGAATAAATTTTATCGATATAAGGGCCCATTATGATTATAATCATATATATAATATGTAACTAAAGATAATTATTTTGAGTTTAGAAAACTATTACGCCTCAAGTATGATTTAAAGAAAAACACCATGAATGATAGGGAGATTGAAATTGAACATAGAATACCATAAATAACCAAGATATCTGATTTTAATTAATCATATAGGCATATTATACAATATACAAACAAAAATAGGTGCTTAGTAAAAATCTATATCTATGTAAGGAATTAGAATCAATAAACCCTAGTGAATTAAGAACCATTAAAATAAAATTCTATTGAAAGAGAACGATAATGAAGTTAATGTTCAAATAGCCTGAGTAAAGACAATTAATGAAATTTTATATCCTATTGGTATTATACACACCATTTAAATGACATTTTCTATATAAAAGTAAATGTGTCTTAAAGAAGAAACTTCTGAGATGAGGCCATTACCTTCTGTTCTCGCTTACTTGTCTATGATATAATCCTATTGGAAGAATTAGTTTTATATTAGAAAAATCCGTGTAAATGAAAAACATATGAAAATTAAAGGTGGAAAGAAGCTATAGGATGTGGGATAGGGTTCTTTGGTATAAAAGTTTAATATTTTCAATAATAAATTTGTAGGATCCGGGGGTCATGTAGTGGTGGATGTGTTGCCTTTTTATATGTTAAAAGATGTGTAGTTTTGGAAGCAACCATTACATTTTCAATAATATAATGATAAAAGTTAAGGTTCACTAGATCCAAAATAAATATAAGTGTAGAGTAAGTGTGTTCTATTTTATATCTTCTTCATACACTCACTTTGAAGATAGCCTAGAGTGTTTTTAGAAAAAAAAAATCATTTTAACTTGTATTCTACATTAGTTTAACCTTGGTGATTAATTTTCAACTTATTTTATTAATACTAATAAAAAATTAAAATTGTAAATTTTACCCAATTTGAACCCTCTAATTTCAAATTTGTAAATCATTTTACAAAATAAAATTTATAAGGGTTTAAGATGTTAATTCTAAAATAAAAACAATTAATTCATAAAACAATTTATTTTAGAAAAATTTTTGTTTTAAATATTTAAAATTTATGTGAAATACATTATTCTAATATATACTATTTTTCATTACATAAAATGGTTTATTACAAACAAATAAAATTAATGTTTCTTTAAAAGAAATCCAAAACCGAATTTCTCTATAAAAATAGTTAATTATAAGAAAAGACTAAAAACCGTTATATTTAATATAACATTGTAATTTAGTACTAAAAATGCTAGAGATGGTATATTTATGTTTAAAAAAAAATTTCAAATGAAAACATTTACTCCATAAATATAAATTTTAATATTTAAAAGGTTAAGTATCCTTATAGTTGATCCACACTAACAATAGTAGTATAGATCCAATGGAAACATTATTACATTGGCACAAGATATAAGTGATCACATCCCGAGGGATTGAATAGTTTATTTTTCTTAAAAATCTATATATTTTCTTGAAACTCACATTAGAATTAAATGTAATATAATATAGTATTTTCTTTGACGGAATTATTTTTTTCTGTATAATATCCTTACATATCAATTATAATACAGTTCCTAGAATCCTAGATAAGGGACCAAAAAAGGGATGAGCTCATATGCCCAATTAGCGAATTCATACCAAGAAATATACCATAGAATATATAAATCATGAATAATAAGTCATAAATAAATTATGATAAAATAATTTCATATAAAAATATATTTTCTTGAAATTTTTATAAGGATATCATAACTCTTAAAATAGTCACATGGATTCCAATAATTAATTTTTTAATGATGAAATGCCTAATTTAAATCGCTTTAAAATCATTGTTGAGGTATTCTTCAAACTCATATTACATAAAAGTGTAACAAATATGGTAAATATTTAACCAATTTTGACTGATGGGGATTACTAATTAATATAGGGGCTAGTTAATTACTAGCCCACCAATCACATAATAAATTAAATACATTCATCATATCAATAAATAATATTTCTTACTAAATAATCCTTAATAATAAATAAAGTTTGATATTGGATGAAATAGAATATATAATTTTGATACTTTACCCAGTAAAAATGATCCTAATAAATCCAAAAAATATGGTGGATGGTATTATTAGATTATATCCCTAGTAAATATTAATATTTATAAAAATATGCAGACATTGATAAAAATAATTTTAAAATATCAATAGAATATTTGCTGAGAAGAATGTCCTTTTACTTTTGAAAACATTTATTTTAGATAAAAAAATATAGAAAAGTACCAAAATGGTTTTCATTGAAAATAAACGTGAATTTTTTTGGTAATAATCCAAAAAAATAATAGTCGTTATTTTTGGAAAATATATTTGTTTGTTAAGTGTTAAAATAATGATTTTGTTCTCTCATTCATTAAAAAGTACCTTATACAGAAAATTATTATAAGGTTCCATGTAAACCATTATATATAAAGTAATAAATGGGTATAAATAGAGTTAATCAATCATTAAATAATATTACAAATATTCATGAAAATTTTCAATGAAAATATATACATAGATGAAAAAGAACAATTAAAAATGAAAAAAATTGGTTTCCTTCAAAAATTATTCCAAAATTTTGATTACATAGAGATAATAAAATGAAAGGAATTTTTTTATTTCTATAAATAAATAGAGGATATTAAAATATATTAGTTTTAACATATAAATATCACATAATTCCACCAATGGAATCCTAAACATAAAAAATCCCAAATAAGGATGTGATTGTGAAATAGACCCTTACCACTTCCTTTGAATCACATCTACTTGAAATAAATAACCTCAAATTAAAATTTAAAAATAATAAATATATAATATTCATTATATAAAATATAAAAGATTTAGTATAAAAATAAAATAAAATAAATAAGGGGTGAATATGAAATATGGCTCACAGAAACCAAATCGTTATGATAAACCTTTACAAAGATTGTAACATTGAATTGAGAATTAACCAATTAATTGATTATGTGAAACAAATATAAATCCATGTAAAATGGTTGGAAATAAAACATAAAACAATATTTTTTCATTAAAAACCAAATCTTTTCATAATATGCATAATGACATAGTAATATAACCCGATCAAAATAAATTGAGTTAAGAAACCCCTAACCTTTAGTCTAACTCATTACGTATGTAATTTATCTCTTGTATAAAAAATATATCGTTATTTTATACTTTATAAAGAACTGTTTTGGTGTATTTTCTTATTATTATACATTTTATTCCATTAATTATAATGCCTCATATTTAATTTTAATCAATTATGTTTATTTCATATGTTTTGAGGGTAGTTGGTTCGTATGCGAAGAAGAAATTTAGTAGGTTAAAAATGGTCAAAGGGCTTATGGTTCCATAATTTAAAAAAATTAATCAGAAAATAAATCTCATTTTTATACATTTAATAAAAATTTGTAATCATAGATGAAATTCATAAATGGAAAATGAGTTACACCACCTCAGGGAGGTGGTAGTCCACACATACGCACAATCGAATCTATCATTTCTCATGAGTGGAATGATACGAAGGTAAGTAATGTATTATTCTTCAATAATAATAATTATCAAATTAATATAATAAATATTCATTAAATCCTACATAATATCCAACCATGAATGATGGTGGTGAAAAGTGAATCATATCGCTACATGGATGTGGTAATCAATAGGTATGCACGAGCAACCCTTTCATTTCCAATTTGAAGGAAAAGTGGTGGAAAATGGTTTACCAATTATCATAATAAGATATTTTTATATTTATCATAGTTAAATAATTATTTTATGATAAAAACAAGAATGTTTTAATATTTTTAAGTAAAAATAATATTTGAATGATATGGGTAATATGATTACTTCTTCTCTGAGAGATGTCCTTTGGTTTCCACCATAAGCCTTTATAGGACAGTCTTATGAGAATACCCAAGTCTCTAGTAAGTGGGGATGGAATCAAGGATCTATTATAGTAGGTATTTTTTTAGGTAGAGTTCTCAAGTTTTTTGAATAAACTACAGGATATGTTTTCCTTTTATTAGTGAGAGAAATGATACACTTGTAATAACATAAAATTTTATATAGAATATATATCATTATCATGTCAAGTGGAAAAAATGGAAAACAATATTGAAGTTATGATAGGATATATTTGAAATAACATCAAAAATTAATTTTATAACATATATTTAAAATATTATATTTTTGTTTGACCCCATCATTAATCCTTCTAAACTTTAATAATGGTAACACGTTATTTATCATTTAAGGTCTGTCAATTTATTTCAAAGTTGAGTAGTGGGTAAATAATTATCCATATAGAGTGTTTTAAACCATTTCCCATGGAATATATGCTATTTAAATACATTTTATTTCAAAATAATTTAATAAAATTTTATTAAACATAAAAAATTATTAAATAATATAATAGATATTCAATTAGTTAGACTATGAAGTCATCAAGATTACAAAAGACGTTGAATACAAACTCTTATATCGTTAATTATAAGTTATTATTAAACATAAAATTAATAGAAAATAATAATTTCTCTACAATATATTTCATTCGATGTTTTTAAATTAATTTATTTGTTTTTCCTAACTCTCTATATAAGCACTAAGTATGTGCTTCATAAGGATTTAAAGAAATTACACCAAAAAAATTATTATAAATAAATTTACATCATAAAATAAAAAATTTTATGTTAATAATAACCATTTATATTATTTATAATGACATTTTATCCTTATTAAACATATAATAGAAATTAAAATTAAATGATTGAAATTTTTTATTTATCCTTTTAATTATGTAATGTAAATGTAATTATTAAAATAAAATGGCACTTAAATGACATATATTATAATTTAGGATTTCTATAGAATATTTAATCTCATATAATAAAATAAAATCATGTTTTTAGTCTATTTTGGGACCTTATCCAATATTTTTAACCATGTTTTATTTAATTTCCTTTACTGAAGTGACAAATCATTACTATAGTTACAATTCAAAATGATAAAACATTGAGGGGAACTATATTCCAAATTTGAACCTACAAATTGAAAATATGGAATCATTTTTTAATGATAAGTTTTTTATTGGTATTTGAGATCAATTATAATATAAAATCATAAAAATAAATGAATAATGGTTTTTAGAAAAATGTGTTTTTAAAACACAAAAGAGTTTATTAAAAAATTAAATATGATGATAAATATTTTGTACATAATTATAATAATTACAAAAAAAATAAAATTATTTAAATTTAATATGTAATCAAAAACATACTGGGAATTCTAAATTAATCTATTTAAAGGAAAATATGATAGTTTCTCCAAAATTGAGTTTTTTACTGTTCACTAAAAATTCAACCTTTTTAGAAAAATCCCAAACATTTATCATAAGACTATTATGAAATTATGATTTCAAAAATGATAATAATTTTATAAAATAATTTTTTTTAAATTGTAACAATCTTGATATAATATTCATATGAAAAAAATTAAATAAAATCATTTTCGAACAAAAACAAATTTTGAAAAAATGAAATGTATTTATTGAAAATTGAGTACATATTTATTATTACATAATAAACAAATTAAACGTAAAAATAATTTATTATATTTTACATTATTGTTTAATTTCTATTCATACTTCTAATTTAATGATACTTTTTTAATAGTCATATTTAAATAATAATAATTTTATATTATATTGTAGTTTTTATAAAGCTCAATGTTGTGTGTTAAGAAAACATTCAAGAATTATATTCATTGAGATTAAAAAATTTAGGTGTTTCATACCCCTCCCCCCAAATAAATAATTTTTTTCCCAAAAATTACTATCTTTCTAATCAATTGATTAATATTTGAAAATACCCTTGTTGAAAACCCACATTTTATATGGGATAGTAGGAATTCCTTTGAAAAGTGGATGTCGGAAACATAAAGGATACCTGAAATAACATATAATCAAGTTTATATAGAAGTGTATAATATGTGGGAAGTACATATATTGACATGGAGTAGAAAAATATTGTTCTATGAAAAATAGAGAGTGATATATAACATGATCATGATAAAGGTAATGAATAAAAAATGATAAATTATTAAGGGATGAATATGACCACCAATTCATCCTAAATGATGGTAAAATGTTAACTTTTTTATTTCAGATTTATTTTCCAATGTTTTATAAATACATTTTCTATAAATATTAAGAACATAAAAAATATACATACGTTATTCCTTTCATTTCATAATCATAATTTCATCCTTTTGTTTGGATTCAATCAATTTACACTTCTATCTCATCTTGTTCTCCAAGAAATTTATATTCAAGATGAATTTTTCATATATTCCACTTTAAAATTATCATTTAGTAGAATAAAAGTTCCATAAAATTTCAAAACGTTATTTATTCTATATATTGGGAATTAAAAATACTAAATTTTTCAGCACAAGTAATCCAATGTGGGTAAATCATCAAATGATTAAATAATACATTAATATCTAAAACATCAATGATAATAAACAAAGTTCATCTAAAACCATTCCATAAAGATTTAACAATATGAATACTCTAAAGTAAGTCCCTCCAAATTCAAAACTCAAAAATATAAAACATTTTATTGCATATTTATTCCATGATTAAATATAACATTTATCCCCAAAAAACATAAATTAGTTCATAATTTCACTTACGAAGTGCATGAATTCCATGAGTATATATTCTCTTAAAATAGTATAACACTTTACCAAAATAACCCTAATCACTATAAAACCCCAATAAAATAACATATTCTTACATAAATTTACACAGTCACCATTCCTCAAATTCTATTTAGCTTAATTATTTAATGATCCCAATATTGTGTATTTATTCAAAAATAACATCAATTACTTATCCAGAGAAATCAATTTTTAATCTATTGGTTATCTATATGACAAAAATATGATCTCAAAGTATAATATCCATTTTAACCAATTTATCTATATTAACATCAATGATAATATTAAACTAAAAGGCCATCAATACCTTTTAACTTATTTCCAAAAAATATAAAATAATTATACCTCAAATAACTGTTTCAATAAAACACATAATAAACAAAATGGTTATATTCCATTCAAAATCACCCAACATATTCCTAATCATATTAAAATTACATTACATTAAACATAAAATGGGAGATTTTTTCTATTAAATTTATAATCAAACACAAACTTATCAAATAATAAAACATAATATTTTTCCCATATCTTTAGGGAATATCATAGGTTTCCATAAGTTTAATCCTCTCATTCATCATAATGGATCATATATAAAATGTGAATTTACTAAATCATATCCATTGGGAGTGTCTAACCAGATTGTTTTTCTTAGGCCATCTCATCATGCACTTGTGATGATCAACTTAATGTCCAATACACCTCATTCAATATTTTTACTAATTATTTTATTTGTTCAAAAACCACATCCACTTTCTAGTATCTAGACAGGGATTCATTTTCAATGAACTCCACACAATATCTACCTTACCATATCATTTTATATTACTTTATCACAATATTTGTCCCTATAATATATCATAGAATTATGTTATTTAATATATGACTTCATAAATATAATTCCCATGGGTCCTATTAAACATTATCTGATACTAACTGTAAGAAACAAACTAGTATCCCAGAGTGAGTAGTTACATTATTACTATTGAGAAAAAATACCTCTAGTTATCATTGACGTATTTTTGTTGTGATTGTGTTTGTTGAAAAAACGGGCCTCCATGTTGTGTTTGTTGACAAAGTAGACAATGATGTATGAGTATATTGACAAAAGGGGGTTTCATGGTGATTTTTCCGGCCCCAGGGATGCTTCCAACAATCCATTATTGATTAAAGAACCTCGAAAAAGGAATGGAAGATCTGGAGGTTATACAAAAAGAGAAGATACAAGGTGGCACTCTTTTCGAGTTTTGTCGAAATTTTTGGGCTTGAAAATTGGAAAATTAATAGATGAGTTTCTGGAAAAGGGAGGTGCGTTCAAAATTGGAGTGGTGCGCGAAAAAAAAAATAATGTGATGCATTACAAATAAGTGTGGTGTGAAAAAAAATAATGTGGGGCATGAAAAATCAGCGTGCTGCACGAAAAATATAGTGGTGCATAAAAAATCTGCATGGTGCGTGAAAAATCAGGGCGGTACACAGAAAAATAATGTGTTGTGTGAAATATTTTCCCAGTGTGCGAAAAAGGAAGGTGATGCGTGAAACAGTTGGATGATGTTTTTGGCATAAGAGGTGTTTCAAAGTCTAAACATCAAAAATAGGCATTGGCATGGGGAACACAAAATATTGGAGCAGTGCACCAAACATGGTGTTGCGAGGAAGATTTGTTTTTCACACTCAAAGTGGATTATGCACTCAAGGATGGTTTTTCGTGCGGGGTCAATTTTGCCTATAAATATGAAGTGACCCCCCTCCATTTGGAACAGCTCATGACATAGAGATTATCCAAGCTCTGGTGCGCGAAATTGGAGTGCACATGTGAGTTGCGTGAAAAGAAGACTCTTGCATGAAAAGTGAATTTCGTGAAAAAAGCGGAGAATTCCACACAAGGCAGTGTAGAGGCTGCGCGTAAAAGTTATTGCGCATAAAATAATTTTTTGTGCGTAAAAGAAGTTTTGCGTATAAAAGGGGCAGTGCACGAAAAGTGAATTTAACGCAAAAGAATAGAATTACGTGCAAGGCACAGGGAAGGATGCACGTAAAAATAAGGGTAGCCTAGTACACCCGATGCAAAGAGAGATTCATCTACGGGTGAAATTTGGATGTCAACAGAGCTGTAACACCCCAATCTTCTATGGTACGCTTCTCTTTGAATAATACAATAGCGTGTGTTGTATGCAACATTGAGTTTTAACACACCACAACCAATCAAACTAGCCGTTATGAATAGTAATACCAACTTTTTGAAATTTAAAAATTTTACTTTTCAAAATGGACTTCATTTTTGGATTCAGAATATCGAAATTATCCTAGGTTGAATTTTTGGTATTTTTCTGAAAAACATCATTTTTTGATGAATAGTGAAACCACTAAGTGGTAGTTAAAAAACTGAATTTTTCATAAAACTTAATATTACCGCTTCTGTGAGTGGAATTTCAAAAATCTGAAAGACATAGTTAATATCAAGGATTAAAATGTGGTTCAATTAGATTAAAATAATTTTTGGTGAATAGTAACTTTTTACTTTTATTTACCACGGTTAAAAGTAAATAGGGTAATTAAGGATACAAATGATATTAATATTACCCTAACACATGTCCTAATTCTATTGTACAAGTTTATCTCGACCAAAAACAACCTTAGGAATAAAATATTATCATTTAGGTCCACTTGGATTATATTAGGACATTTATTGTTATTTAATTTAAAGAAGAGTTAAAAGGGTTAAAATAAAAGTTTATTTAATAAAACATTTTTAATATAGGGTTATACATAAGGTAAATTCGATTATAAATATTAATTAGAAATATAAAAAGATTTCCTACATAATTATGTTTTATTTAAAATTTTTAGACAATAAATAATTTAATTTATTTATGACACAATGATGATGCAGTAATTACCATAATAGTGAAAAATTAAAATAATTGATATTATAAATATCCAAATAAATATAATTTAATACTTTTTATGAATTAAAATAATTTTATAGGTTAATATGACATGTTACGATTGACTTAATTAACTTTTTTCTAAGTAATCATTCTGTTATGATTTTCACAAAAATCAATTATTGAATAGTGCCAAAATTGACATAAAAGTGTTTTTAAAACAAATATTATATAATTAAATGATATTAAATTCTTAAAAATCAATGGTTCGTCCAAGAGACTTATATCATGATATTTGTATTATTAATGGACCACTTGGGGGTCTCTTGGAGGTATATAGTAATTTTATTAACTATATAATATAAAAATACAATGTGACATGGTAAGTGTCAAACTAATCAACTAAGAGTTAAAACTAAACAATAAGGTTAATATAATGACCCAAACCTGTCTAAATTCTATTGGTTGAGTGGTTTTCGACCCATACGCACCTTAAACTTTATATAATCCACTTTTGAGCCATTATAAACAGAATATGAATTTTTTATAAAATAATATTTCTAGCTTTTCCAAAGGTGCCCCTCACCCCTCTTATAAAAGGGCACTCCCCCTTCTCATTAATTCACACCTTCAAAGCAATTTGGCTCGGCCAAACACTGCCAAAATACTCTCTCAACGTCCCTAACTACAACCTAGAGGTCTTATTTTGATCAGAAAGCCAAACTAAGGCTCCCTTTTGATCAAATCTAAAGGAAGAATCCGAAGAAGAAGTAATGTTTTCACCACCCTCTTTCATGGTCCTTTATTCTTCAACTTCTTCTTTCTTTGTTATTATCAATCTAAAATTATAACTCCAGTATCATATATATAAGGTGATGTTATTATAAAAATGGTAAAACCATATTCAGTATTTTATCCATCATTTGAATGACATGTCACCATACGTGCATACGTACGGCTTACCGTCTCCACGTCGTGGTGTAATTGTTTTTCAACAAATTATTATTTGGATGAGTATAATAATGATGTGTAATTCATGTAAATAATAAATATAACACGATTTTTATTCTTTATATATGATATAACATCCAATTATATATTATTTTAATATCAAAAAATGGTATTGTCGCTCGTGCGTACGTACGAACTACCGTCTCCACGAACGCGATGAGATTCATTCTCCATCATATCCATTCAAGTGTAATTCTCATTTGATGATTAAAAATAATGTTTAATACTCTATATAATTCTGGATATGAATAAGATACAACATATCTATAATAAAAACGGCTTATGTAAAAAACATATAAAAGAGAACGAGTAAGTTAACACCTGAAACGATGATAATTATCAGATATTATTAACAAAGAAATGTTAAAAGATCATATATGATATCATATTAATGTATATTATTCTTGTATAATTTAATAACAAATATTTCACCATTATACAGGAGGTTAAACTACCCTCAACCAAGGAAAATTACAAGGTAAGGGTTTGTTTCACAGTCTCTTCATTATCCGAGGTTGTTTATACGTAATAATCTATTGGGATCTCTTTATCATCCACATCCATGTTTCTTAAAAATGTATTTCAAAACATTTTTTAATATTTACTAGAATATGTCTTAAAGTCATTTATACCCTTGTTCACTTTTATAAGTGGTTTATAAAGGATTTTTTCTGTCCTTTTCCAAACAAGGACCTTTTTAACCTTTTTGACAGAATTAAGGTAAGAATGTTTTTTTAACTTATACAGCCGGTGCGGCTATTTTCTGCCGTTATAAAATCTTCAAAGATTACCTTACAAGCTTATAAGAAAATTTTCAATGAAAATTTTTTATTTTATAATTATGTGACATTTAAATGATTTAAAAAAATGGATATTTCTCTCAAATATTTTTGATTTCATCTATGTTAACATCCTTTGATGGATTTTAAGCTTATTTGAAGGTGATTTATAATGATACAAACTTCCATATTGTATTGAATATTTTGTGATTTGTTTTAATGTGGATGTTTTATTTTTATACCATTCAAGGTTTATTGACAAATTATTGACATTTCATATGCTAGTTTTAATATGAATGTTTATATTATGTTTAAACCTATTTATATGAGGAATGCATTGGACTTAATATGTGACGGGTGGAGCCCGCTATAGCTCGTCAATGCATTGGTAGGTCTCATGAGAAAAACTAGTGTCTTGGCACAAGGCCTTGACAAAATCTTATTGGTAGTCTTGGCATGAGGCCTTAGCTATGTGGTTATGATAGTCTGGCATTTTGCATTCCAGCATTATGAAAGTGGTTATTGATATTTCATGTGATTATTCGATTAGTAGAATATCCATGTGAATAAGTAAATGGAATTATTTCATTTTATTTTTTCCATTCTATTTTGAAGTTCAAGTTTAAAAGGCATTTGTTTTAGTTATACATTGTCTTAAATGTTTATTCTTATTTATAAAAGTTTCCGCTATATTGTTATCCTTACTGGGCATTTGAGCTCACCCCTTTTCTATGTTTTATTTTTTCCAAGATGTGAAGACGTAATTCATGAATGACCTGCAGGGATAGTATGATGGGATAAGAGTGTGGACTATAGAAACTATATTTTTTAGTTTTCATTTTATGATGTAATGTAAACTTTATGAATGTATCTAGTTATTCCAAGGCTACTAAACTAATCCATCTTTTGAGAATTTATCATTCTTGTGATCATGGAAATGTTATGTAATAATGCACTGCCTCTGGGTAACTGGGGTCGGGGTGTTACAGTTTGTATCAGAGGAAGTTTAGTACAAACATTGGAAGCTAGATTTAGATAAACTCTGATTAGAGCATATAGACCTAAGATGGACTTTGAGGATTAGTATATAAGAACATCCTAGAATTTTGGTATTGTAGAGATTTTGTGAGTTTTCTGAGAAATACATCCCTGTTTGGATATGAGCAGGTAGAGGCGGCTCTGGAACAGATGTACCTAGGGGTAAAACCCGAAAACACCACTTTGAGCTGGACTCGAACGGGAACTGGTGCACGACAACGGGCCTTGCTGCACTCTTGGTTACGACACTCCCAGGGGATATACTTAGGATAACTCTCATTTTCTTTAAAAATAATTAAGAAGGGTTTATGAGTATATAATTCTTCAGAGAACACATTTTTTTGATTATGGATTATATCCCTAAATAGTTCAATTTATGTTAAGTGTTTTATAAGTATGGAATTATCTATTTTGATTCATAAAATGATCTAGTTTATGCCATTGTTTAGAAATGGCGCCTAGTGGAATTAATGGAAACCGTATCAATGCATGCACTCCATGTAGGGATTTCCCTCCTGCTCAAGATAATTATAGTGCAGCTGGTGATGAAACTGGTGGTGATCAACTAATCAAAATACTGGGACAACTCACTCAGCTTATGAATAATAACCTTACCCGTATGGACCACCCTAATCCATAGCTTGGAGGAACAATGTTATATAGCTTCATGAGGAAGAAACCACCAAAATTTAATGGGAGTACAAATCCATTAGTTGCTGATCAATGGATAAGTTCCCTAGAGAAAATATTTCAGGCTTTGGAAAGTAGTGAAAGGGAAAAAGTTATCATGGCAGTTTACCGCCTCACTGGAGATGCTGATCAATGGTGGTTATTGATTCAAAACATGAAGGAAGATGATGAAGTATCAAATATGGAATGGAGGGAGTTCAAAGATCTGTTTTTAGAAAAATACTTTCCTCGCGACCATCAAGCTGATATGGAAAGACAATTTCTGAGTTTGAGGAAAAAGGAGGATGAGAATGTCGCAAAGTATGAGGCTAACTTTACAAGGTTAGAAAGGTATGCTAGAGATTATATACATAGCCCAAGAAGTAAGATTTATTGTTTCTTTGATGGGTTAAAACCATTTCTCTGTCGAGCATTAGTCTCACGATCCTTCTCGTCGTATGAAGACATTGTCTCATGTACTATCAAGACAGAAAATGAATTCTCTAAATCTTATGACTTTAATGCAAAGCAAGGGAAGAATAGATCTGCTGATCAATCTGGGAATTGAAATAAGGGGAAGAAGGGAAAGGTTGAATATCCATCCTATGGTTAATGTGGGAAGAAACACCCCGATACTTGCTTAAAAGGAACGAGAGTCTGTTACAAGTGTGGTGAAAAAGGCCACCAAGCTCGTGATTCCAAGGGGAAGAAGGAAGATCCTGATATCCAATGCTACAATTGCAGGGAGATGGGACATTATGAAAATTAATGTCCTAAGCGCCAGGGGAACTTACCTCATAAAAGGCCAAGGGATCAAGGACAATCTTATTCTATCACTACTGTTGAGGTAGAAGCTCCAAAAGACGTGGTGGGAGGTAATTTAATGGTTTCCTCAAGATTAGAAAATGAATTATTTAATTCTGGATCATCACATTGTTTCATATCTTCCCAGTTTTCTAAGAAAATTAGATATTTCCAATTTGATTTAACAAGGGAGTTGTCAGTTAAAACTCCAAAGGGAAGTATCATTGCAATAACGTTTTGTGAATCAGACCCCATTAAGGCACATAAATGTTCTTTATCTGCTGATCTCATCGCCATACCTATGATTGAGTTTCATATAATCCTTAGTATGGATTGGATTTCAGACCATGATGTGAATATTTATTATAAGAAGAAGGAGGATATGATTTTTCATGATGATGATAAAGAACACCTTATCTTTAGAGCAGAATCACCACCACCTAATTCTTATCTAGATCCACCCCCAGTAGCTCAACTAAATTCAATTATTGGGGATGAAGAGGATGAAATTATAGTGGGTGAGGAAAGAAATGATCAAATAGAGGATTTACATATTGTGAAAGAGTATGTTTATGTGTTTCCGGAAGATTTACCTGGACATCCTCCAGAACGAGAAGTTGAGTTTTCCATTGATTTAATTCCTGGATCAAGGCCTATATCGAAGACCCCTTATAGAATGTCCACTGTAGAATTAGTTGAACTAAAGAAATAACTAGGGGAATTGAGTAATAAGGGATTTATTCACCCTAGTGTTTCTCCATGGGGATTCCCTATTCTTTTTGTTAAAAAGAAAGATGGATATATGAGTTTATGTATCGACTACAGGGAGATCAATGCTATAACAATAAAGAACAAGTATCCCCTACCTTGCATTGATGATTTATTTGACCAACTGCATTGATCTCAATAAATTTCAAATATTGACCTTCGATCTGGATACCATCAGTTGTGTGTGAAGAAGGAAGACATTCTGAATACATCATTTCAAACCAGGTATGGGCTTTACGAGTTTACAGTAATGCCTTTTGGATTGACTAATGCACCCTCTGTATTCATGGATCTAATGAATAGAGTTTTCAATAAATATCTCGATGAATTTTTGGTGGTATTTATTGATGATATCTTGGTATACTCCAAAAGCTAAGAAGATCATGAAAATTACTTCCACATTATCCTGAAGACTCTGAGAAGACATGAATTATATGGGAAGTTTAGATAGTGTGAATTCTGGCTTCAAGAGATTTCTTTTCTTGGACATATTGTCTCTAAAGATGGAATCTATGTTGATTTTTCTAAGAGCAAGGAAATCCAATAATGGCCCGCACCTATGAGGATAACTGAGGTACGCAGTTTTATTGGTTTGGCAGGTTATTATCGACGTTTCATCCAGAATTTTGCCTGATTGGCTAACCCATTAACGAAGCTCACACAAAAGGGGTTAAATTTGTTTGGACAAAAGAGTTTGAAAAATGTTTTGAAGAACAGAAGAGAATATTAGTCAATGCTCCTATATTGACTCTACCATCGGGAAATGATGGGTTCGTTATTTATAGTGATGCATCGAAGAAAGGACTTGGTTGTGTCCTTATGCATAATGATACGGTTATTACCTATGCATCACAATAGTTGAAAATTCATGAACAAAAATATCCTACTCATGATCTCGAGTTATCATCTATGATCATTGTATTGAAGATATGGAGGCACTACCTCTATAGTGAAAAATGTGAGATTTATACTGATCACAAGAGTTTGAATTATATTTTCTCACAAAAAGAACTCAATATGAGGCAAAGGATATGGATTGAATTACTCAAGGATTATGATTGTATGATACACTACCACCCGGATAAAGCAAACAAGGTGGCAGATTCTTTGAGCAGAAAAGATCATGGAGTTTTGAACAATATGAGAATTGAAAGGGATCCAATTTTCATGGATCTAGTGAAGATGGACATGGGAATAACCAGGGAAGGTGAAACATCAATTCTTTTTTAAATCGTTTCCAAACCATCTTTACTAGAAAGGATTAAGAGTTCTAAGACCGATGATAAAGAATTTCAAAAGAAGATTAAAGCTGTGAATGATGGGAGATTGACAGACATTGTGTATGAAGAAGGAATTTTGAAATTCGGGAAGAGACTTTGTGTTCCCGATATACCTGATCTAAAAATATAATTGTTGGATGATGCTCATAGTTCCAATTTCTCTATACACAATGGGAGCACCAAAATGTATAGAGATTTGAAGGAACATTTTTGGTGGGTTAAAATGAAGAGGGAGATTGCTGATTGTGTGTCAAGATGTATGGTTTGTCATCAAGTGGAAGCTGGAAGGCAACAACCTGGAGGAGTCATGCAACCTCTTCCCATACCAGAGTGGAAATGGGACAATATTACGATGGACTTTGTCATGGGGATACCAAAGACTCCTAGAAGGAATGATTCAATATGGGTCATTGTTGATCGTCTTACCAATTTAGCACATTTTCTTCCTATAAGGGATGATTTACCACTTGAACGACTAACAAGACTATATATTAATGAAGTTGTGAGACTTCATGGAGTACCCCTATCGATTGCTTCTGATCATAATCCCCGTTTTACTTCAAGATTATGGAAAATTCTTCAGAAAGCCTTGGATACTGAACTTCATTTGAGCACTACCGACCACCCTCAAATAGATGGACAATCAGAATGAACTATTCAAACCTTATAAGACATGTTGAGATCCTGCTCACTTGACTTTCAGGGTATGTGGGATCAATATTTAACTCTAGTAGAATTTTCCTATAACAGTAGCTTCCATTCGACTATTCAGATGGTACCATATGAAGCGTTATACGGAAAGAGATGTCGCACACCAACCTGTTGGGATAACGATGGAGAAAGAAAACTTATAGGCCTAGAACTGGTGGAGGAAACAATGGAAAAGGTGGAGGTAATCCAAAACCATATCAAAGCAGCTCAAAGTAGGTAGAAGATCTATGCCTATAATCGAAGGAAGGATTTAGAATTTCAAGTCGTTGATCATGTTTTCCTAAAGGTATCTCCATGGAAGGGAGTCATACGTTTTGGTAAGAAAGGTAAATTGAGTCCCAGGTACATCGGACCTTTCAAAATTCTAGAACGAATTGGGGCTGTAGCTTACCGATTGGAAATGCCGCAAAGTCTCTCCAAAGTTCACGATGTGTTCCACGTATCATTGTTGAGGAAATACATGCCTGAACCAACGCATGTACTCACCTATGAGGAATTAGAGCTGGAACCCGAACTGTCTTATTGCGAAGTTCCCTTTATGATTCTTGATATGAGAGAACATGTACTGAGAAACTGGACGACTCGTCTGGTAAATGTCTTGTGGAGAAACCATAAGATGGCAGAGGCAACGTGGGAACCCGAGAAACTTATGATAAAGAACCACCCGAGTCTTTTCATGCGGTAGTATTCTAGAAATTTCGAGGACGAAATTATTTGAAGGAGGGGAGAATGTAACAACCCAAGCTTCTGCAGTACGCTTCTCTTTGAATAATACAATAGCGTTTTTTGTACGCAACATCGAGTTCTAACTCACCACAACCAATCAAACTAGCAGTTATGAATAGTAATACAAACTTTTAGAAATTTATAAATTTTATTTTTCAAAATGGACTTCATTTTTGGATTTGTAATATCGAATTTATCCTAGGGTGAATTTTTTTTATTTTTCTGAAAAACATAATTTTTTGATGAATAGTGAAACCACTAAGTGGTAGTTAAAAAACTGAATTTTTTATAAAACATAATTTTACCGCTTCTATGAGTGGAATTTTGAAAATCCGAGAGACACGGTTAATATCAAGGAGTAAAATTTTGTTCAATGAGATGAAAAAAATTTTTGTTGAATAGTAACTTTTTACTTTTATTTACCACGGTTAAAAGTAAATAGGCTAATTAAGGGTACAAATGATATTAATATTACCCTAACACATGTCCTAATTATATTGGACAAGTTTATCTCGACCAACAACAACCTTAGGAATAAAATATTATCATTTAGGTCCACTTGGATTAGATTAGGACATTTATTATTATTTAATTCAAAGAAGAGTTAAAAGAGTTAAAATCAACATTTATTTTCTAAAACATTTTTAATATAGGGTTATACATAAGGTAAATTCTATTGTAAATATTCATTAGAAATATAAAATTATTTCCTACATAATGATATTTTATTTATAATTTTTAGACAGTAAATAATTTAATTTTTTTATGACACAACGATGATGCAGTAATTACCATAATAGTGAAAAATTAAAATAATTGATATTATAAATACCCAAATAAATATAATTTTAGTCTTTTTATGAATTAAACTAATTTTCTAGATTAATATGACATGTTAGTATTGAATTAATTAACTTTTTTCTAAGTAATAATTCTGTTAGGATTTTCACAAAAAATCAATTATTGAATAGTGTCAAAATTGACATAAAAGAGTTTTTAATACAAATATTATATTGTTAATTGATATTAAATTCTTAAAAATCTATGGTTCAGACAAGAGACTTATATAATGATATTTTTATCATTAATGGACCACTTGGGGTCTCTTGGAGGTGAATAGTATGTTTATTAACTATATAATATAAAAATACAAAGTGACATGGTAAGTGTCAAACTAATTAACTAAGAGTTAAAACTAAAAGATAAGGATAATATAATGACCCAAACCTGTCTAAATTCTATTGGTTGAGTGGTTTCTGAACCATCCCCATCGTAACCTTTAAATAATCCACTTTGGAGCCATTAGAAACCGAATATGAATTTATTATAAAATAATATTTCTAGCTTTTCCAAAGGTTCCCCTCACCCCTCTTATAAAAGGGCACTCCCCCATCTCATTAATTCACACCTTCAAAGCCATTTGGATCAGCCAAAATCTACCCCAATACTCTCTCAACTTCCCTCACTAAAACCTAGAGGCATTAGTTTGATCAGAAAGCCAACCTATGGAGATTTTTTGATCAAATCAAAAGGAAGAACCCGAAGAAGATGTAATGTTTTCACCACCCTCTTTCAACTTCCTTTATTCTTCAACTTATTCTTTCATTGTTATTCCTATTCTAAAATAATAAATCCAGTATCTTATATATACTGTGAGGTTATTATAAATATGTTATAACCATATTTAGTATTCTATCCAACCATTGAATGACATGTCACCATACGTGCGTACGTACGGCTTACCGTCTCCACGTCGTGGTATAATTGTTATTCAATAAATTATTAGTTAGATGGGTATAATAATGATGTTTAATTCATTTAAATAATAAATATAACATGATAATGATTCTGTATATATGATATACCATCCAATTATATATTATTTTAATATCAAAAAAATGATATTGTCGCTCGTGCGTGCATACGGACTACCCTCTCCACGAACGCGATGATATTCATTCTCCATCGTATCCATTCAAGTATAATTCTCATTTGATGATTAAAAATAATGTTTAAGTACTTGATATAATTCTATATAAGAATAAGATACAACCTATCCATAACAAAAACGTCTTATGTAACAAAACATATAAAAGAAAATGAGTAAGTTAACACCCGAAATGATGATAATTCTAAGATATTATTAACAAACCAATGTTAAAAGATCATATATGATATCATATTAGTGTATACGATTCATGTATAATTTAATAAAAATTATTTCACCATTATATAGGATGTTAACATACCCTAAACCAAGGAAAAGTACAAGGTAAGGGTTTATTTCGCAATCTATTCATTATATGAGGTTTTTTATACATAATAATCTTCTGGGATATCTTTATCATCCACATCCATGTTTCTTAAAAATGTATTTCAAAACATTTTTTACTATTTACTAGAATATGTGTTAAAGTAATTTGTACCTTTTTTGACTTTTATAAGTGGTTTATAAAGGAATCTTTCCATTGTTTTCCTAATAAAGACCTTTTTAACCTTTTGGACATAATTAAGGTAAGAATGTTTTTTAACTTATACAGCAGGTGCGACTATTTTCTGTCGTTAAAAAATCTTTGAATCTTCCCTTACAATCTTATAAAAAAATTGTCAATGTAAATGTTTTGTTTTATAATTATGTGACTTTTTAATGATTTAAGAAAAGGGATATTTCTCTCAAATAGTTTTGATTTCATCTATGTCAACATCCTATGATGGATTTTAAGATTATTTGAATTTGATTTATTATGATACAAACTTCCATATAGTATTGAAGATTTTGTGATTTGTTTGACTATGGATGTGTTATTTTTAGGCCATTCATGGTTTATGGAGAAAGTATTGACATTTAATATGATAGTTTTAATATTAATGTTTATGTTATGTTTAAACCTGTTCATATGAGGAATGCATTAGACTTAATATGTGACGGTTGGAGGCCACTATAGCTCCTCGATGCATCGGTAGGTCTCATGAGACCAACTAGTGTCTTGGCACAAGGCCTTGACCAAATCTTATTTGTAGTCTTGGCACGAGGCCTTGGCTATGTGGTTATGATAGTCTGTAATTATGCATTCCATCATTACGAAAGTGGTTATTGATATTACATGTGATTATTTGATTAGTAGAATATCCCTGTGAATATGTAAATGGAATTATTTCATTTTATTTTTTCCATAATATGTTGAAGTTCAAGTTTAGAAGTATTTTGATTTAGTTATACATTGCCTTAAGTGTTTATTCTTATTTATGAATGTTTTCTCTATATTGTTATCATTACTGGGAATTTGAGCTCCCCCCTTTTCTATGTTTTATTTTTCCCAGGATGTGAAGAAGTAATTTATGAATGACATGTAGGGATAGAATGAGGGGATAAGAGTGTGAAATATGGAGACTATATTGTTGTAGTTTTCATTTTATGATGTAATGTAAACTTTATGAATGTATCTAGTTATTCCAAGGCTACTAATCTAATCAGTCTTCTGAGACTTGATCTTTCTTATGATCATGCCAATGTTATGTAATAATGCACCGACCCTGGGTAACTGGGTTCAGGGCATTACAAGAGCATCTATCAATAGTTAAGGATATAGAATTCATTAGAGATAATTAAGAGACCTACAAATATATAGACTGTGGGTGGATATTCTAAAGAAGCAGTGAGCACACTTCAGTTGAGAGAGTAGTGAGATTTCATTTTGTGAGTAGTTGTAAACTAAGAGGGATAGTGAGTCTTCTCTGAACTTGTAAATAGAAGTGCTCGTATATTTTAATTGGTAAATCGGAACACTTCTGGTGTATGCTCCTTGGACGTATTCTAGTGAGGGAAAACCAGGTAAAAATCACTATGTCATGTTCATGCTTTAAGTTTTGTTCATACTCTTCATCGGGAAAGAGAGAAAAGTGGGTTTTTTTCTAACAGAAAAACAAGATCAAAAGGGGCAGTTTTTTTAATCTTTCATACCCTAATTCACCCCCCCCCCTCTCATTGTATCTAGCCTAGTGGGCCTAACCATTGGTATTAGAGGGAAATGATGGTATCAGTGTTTCTCTCTCAAATGGAGGTCACTAATCATAAAGGGATTCTGATCATCGAAGGGAACATTTTCAGCTATGGATGAATAGGATGCACCACTACATCTGATATTTGGGAATGGATGTGTTTACAGTAGTAATGCATGTTATCACAACTGATATTAATAGCGGTGCATTATCAGAAGCCGAGTGAAGATAATTGGATGCTGACGCAAAAGGAATCAATGCTTTGGGAGGAGACCTATCCAATGATATATATACCATGGTGATGTCATGAAAAACATCACATGCTGTGTGGGAAAAGTTTATGAACATATATGAAGGAGATACAAAGGTCATAGAAGAAAATATGCAAGTATTATGGAACAAGGATGAAGATTTATGAATGAACCAGAATGAGTCTGCTGATGGATTCTTTGCCACAGTAAATGTAGTTGTGGAAGATATACACGGTCTGGGAGAAGTCATTGAATACATAAATATCGTAATGCACATCATGAGGAAAGTTATACCTCAGTTCAATACAAAGGTTTCAGTACTAAAAGATAAATATCCAAAGGAGCTAACATTGGACAATTTTGACAGTACCTTGGTTGCATATGAAATGAGAAATAATGATAATGAGGCTATGGAAAAGGACAAATTTGATGAAGTAGCATTCAAGGCCATGAAGAAGCTCACCATTGATGATTCTCAAGAAAAAAGAAGAGATAGATGAGGGGATGTAATTCCTCTCCTCAAACCATCAAAGAGGAAAAGGAAATATTAAAGGGAAACTTCCACTAGACTGTTTTCGATGTGGAACGGTTGGTCATCTTGCAGCAAAGTGTCCCATAAAGTTCCAAGAATATGATGATGTCGACAAAGTTGAAATTCTCAAGAAGAATTCATCACCATATGGGAAAGGAAATAAATAGTTCAAGAGAAACTTATTTAAGAAGAAAATCTCCTTTCAAAAGAATGCGATAGTTCGGATGAGTCTGAAGTTGAGGAGGTTGAAGAGATAGAGAACTACAAATATCGTGGAGAAAAATTTAGTGTGGCAGTTGTCGGTAGTTCTCAGGAGAAGAATGAAACTGAAGGTGATGAAGAAGAAGAATAATTTTAAGGAAGAATATATAAGAAAGCTGAGTTAGAGGCTACTCTTGAGGAGATAGATGTTAGGAGATCCAAAACAAAGGAAGCTAACAAAGTTGTTTGTGATGCCAAACTCTATATGCTACAGCGGGAAGAAGAGAAGTATGAGTTGATGGAAGAAATTTAGAAAATCAATTCATCAATACCAGAGTACATGGAATCATTTATTGAGTATAAAATAAATATTGAAGAACAAAAAAGGGAGATCGTTGGCATGAAAAACACAAAGAAAGATCAGTTTAAGTGTATTGAAGAGCTTGAAGAGGAAGTTGTTTGTATTTGAAGAATAGTTACAGACCAAGAAAACCCATTGATTCCCAACAATTTCTAGGGAAATTAGTCCATTCCAAAAACTAAAAAATGAAAGAGGAACCTAGTAGTTTCGTAGGAAAGAAGCAGCAATAGAGCTCAGACGTTAAGGTTGATTCAGGGCATGATCAGAAACAAAAATCTGTGAAAATTGAAGTCAGACCGCAAGAACCCATCCCAATATTGAAGGATGATTTAGGCCCAAAGTAGAATCAGAATATTCAGAGATCCCAAGGGGAACTCATAGTGCGTAAGTAACATGAAGGAATGCTTCTTATATGAGGTTTTATTGTTGTGGAAAGATGGGACATTCACAGTATGTGTGTTCCATAGCCAAGAGATATAGAAGTGAACAAGAACAAAGGTGGAAGCCAAACATTGAACGGTTCTCCAAGATATATTTCAAAGGACACTGTTTTTTGGTGCGTAGGATTTGGGCACATGGAAAGGTACTACACTTTGACCATACATAAGAATCTTCCAAAGAAGAATCAAAATGTTCGCAAGCATCAGATGAATAAACCAACAGGTGAGTTAAAAATGAAAAATATGTTTTCATCTTTTCAAGATTATGTTGGTTGATCATACTCTATGAAAGTATAGAAGACACAATCTATGCTGAGTGTGAAGGATAAATATGGACCAAAAAGAAGACGGATGAGAAGGCTGTGGTGGCAGAAATTACCCTTATAGCCTCAGATCACTCTGGTGTGTGGATCCTTGATAGTGGTTGGGCATCTCACATGATAGGTAATAAGGATCATGTTACAGGCGTTAAATATGATAAATAAGATGTTGTCAAGTTTTTAAATGATGAATCCCTGAAGATTATTGGCACAATAAAGGCCAAGTTTGGGGGAAAAGCGATGAGACGTACTGATGTCCTAGAAATAGAAGGCCTCAGTCAGAATTTTGCTCAGCATTATTTAATTATGTGACTTAGGAAATTCTATAAGGTTTACAAAGAAGATGTGTGTCATCAAAGGAAGAGACAAAGAAGTAGTTATAAAAGGAAAAAGAACAAAGGTAAATCTATACATAGTAAGTAGAGAAGAAGATATGTGTTTTCTATCCAGAGAGGAAGAAAATATGTTGTGGCGTAACCGACTTGGTCATCTTTGACAACAATCCCAGGATGATCTGATTTAGGGTGATGCAGCAAGAGACCTCCCTAATCTATCACGTTATCTTACTCACACGTGCGATGCATGCCAATAAGGGAATCTTATCAGAAAGACGTATAAGGAAAAGGAAATTAAGTCGACAAAAGTGTTCAAATTGGTGCATGCTAATGTTTGTGGTCCTATCACACCATGAGAAGTTGAAAGAAAGAGGTACTATGTTCTTTTCAATGATGACTATAGCAGAATGGCATGGGTATTTGTTATTTCCCATAAGTCGGATGTGTTTAGCTACTTAAAAAATTACCATAGGGACTGACAAAGGAAGCTTGGATAGAAAATATTGAAGCTATGTATAGATAATGGTACGGAATTAACAAATAGTCAGGTGGAAGGCTATCTTGAGAAACATGGAATAAGGCATCATGTTTTATCAATAAGAACCCCCCCAATATAATGCAGTGGTTGAAAGGAGAAATCAGATCATAAAAAACATGGCCATAACAATGCTCATTGAAAAAGACCTACTAGAGAAATTTTGTATGGAAGCAGTTTTGACATAGGTCTACATTTTAAACAGGGCTTTGTTGGGTCTGAAGGAAATAAGGACTCCATATGAGATGTGGTATGGAAAGAATCCAATGGTGAAATACTTTCAAATATTTTTAAATAAGTTCTTTATCCTCAACAAGGAAAAACATAGGATATATGAGTAAAGAGGAGATGAAGGGATATTTCTTTGTTACTCAGAAAATAGTTTGGCATATAAAAGATTTAAAAAAAGGCTGGGAAAATTAGTTGAGATAAATGATGTCACTGTAGTAGAGAATGAGGAGATCATTCAATAGTGCAATGAACAATTTCTTGATGAGAGTGATGAGGAAGAATGAAACACAGGTGGAGCGGAAGTGGATGTTGTTGATTTAGATGAAAATAATGATGATGAGCATGAGGATGTAAAATCATTATTTGCACAAAAGCCAAGGAGTTGAGCTGAAATTGAGTGGCCGAATATCATTGGTGATCAGTCAGCTCTAGTTCAGACAATAAGAATGAAATCACTCCAGAAAAAATCTTTACTATCATAGGATAAGCTAAAATGATTCACTGATGTAGCTAAAGATGGTAACTGGATTCATGAAATTAATGAAGAGCTAGATCAGATTGAGAAGAATCAGATGTGGGAAATTGTTTTGAGGCCAGCCAATAAGATTGTCATTGGGACTAAATGGGTCTATGACAACAATATGAATGAATATGGGACAGTGATTCGGAACAAAGCAAGACTAATGTGCAAGGGTTACTCCCAGATAGAGGTAATAGATGTTGATGAGACATTTTCACCGGTTGCAAGGCTAGAGACAATCAGATTATTTTTGCCATAGTAGTGTAGAGAAAGTTCAAAGTGTTCCATATGGATGTCAAATCTGCATTTCTGAATGGGTTTCTAGAAGAAGAGGTGTACATTGAGTAGCCGGATGGTTTTCTCATTCATGAAGATGAGAATAAAGTTGTCAGGTAAAGAATTCACTATATGGGTTGAAACCAGCACTAATAGCATGGTACTCAAGGTTGTATCAGTATTTGAAGAAGTTTGGCTTTCAACATGGTTGAGATGATTACAATATCTACATCAACAACAACAAAAATCAAAGGATGATGGTGCGGGTTTATGTTGATGACATAATATTTGGTGGATCAGATGAAGCTAAGTGCAAATTGTTTTCTAAATTCATGAAAAGTGAGTTCGAAATGTCCACGATTGGTGAGCTGACATTTTTCTTTGATTTACAGGTGACACAAAGAAGTAATGGAACTTTCATTTATCGATATAAATATGCCAAGGAGGTTCTGAGAATATTTTGAATGGAGAATTCCAAGGAGATGAAGACTCTGATTGCTACCAGGATGAAATTATCAAAATATGATAGTGGCAGGGCAGTTAATATCACTGAATGCAGGCAAATTATCGGTAGTTTATGGTACCTAACTGCAACAAGATCTAATATTTTTTTTCCACATGCCATGTAGAAAGTTACCAAAGAAATCCAAAGTACATACACATGCTCGTAGTAAAAAATAATACTTCGGTATATCAAAGGCACTATAGATTTTGGTCGAATGTATATTGATAAATCTCAGCCAGAGTTATTGGGATATATAGAGGAAGATTGGGCTGGATCAGCAGACAATAGAAAATCAACGTCAGGAGGTGCATTATATCTTGGTATATGGTGTATTTCTTGGCTAAGCAAGAAGCAAGATTGCATTTCTCTGAGCACCGTAGAGGCTGAGTATATTGCGGCCACTCAAGCATGCACACAGTTATTGTGGATGATGTAGCAGATTGACGATATGGGAGTTGATGTGAAGTCTCCAATCGGAATCTAGTTTGATAACTCATGTTCTATAAATCATAGCAAAAATCTAGATCATCACTCAAGGACAAATCACATTGAGATCAAATATCATTTCATCAAGTAGAAGGTGGATCAAGGGATTGTGAAGTTGGAGTATGTTCCTACAGAGCTACAGGTTGTAGATATTCTGACAAAGGCCTTACCTAAAGAATCTTTTTAGAGGCATCGACTGGCTCTAGGAGTCTAGTCGACTCCCCACACCTGAAAAGTGTGGATGTGGGACCACACCCCTCTCCCTGAGGTATGGTGTGTTTTTCTCTAATGTGATGATATGATTTCTCTACTCTGTTGCAGACCAAAAAACAGTGACGTTTGGGTTCTTTGACAAAGGGGGAGAAATAGTGACTCCTCTAGTGGGAGAAACTTTGGATAAGGGAGAAAATGTATTAGTGAAAGACACATGGAGAAGTTGATAGGTTGAGTGGTGAAATATGGGGAGAGCAATGAGACAGGGGGAGAGTATTAAATATGACGATTCTAGAAGTGATCGATCAAAAAATAGATATCACGACAGCTATAGATCGTGATAAAAGCAGAAGAATGACAGTGAGAGAAGGATTCTAGCGATCCCCAATTGGTATCAGTTTAGAAATTTCTATTAGTTTGGTATCAATATTTGGTGTCATAAAATAATTGATTCATTGATGAACTTTTCATTTACTCTTGTTTCCCACACCGAGAATTTCTCATGGGGGCTTAGAGTATGTGTTAAGTGAATCCATGAATGCCATGAGAATCGTAAAAGGCGAATGGTGGTAGCATCTGGAAGGAGATTTAATGAGTTATCAAGTGAAGAGAATCATTATGAAAAGACTTGTCTACAAACCCAAAGGGGGATATTGTTTGTAAAAAATCCTTCAAGGTATCATTGAATCATTTTTGAGGTAATTTTGTTTGTTGACAAAATGGGCCTCCATGTTGTGTTTGTTGACAAAGCGGACAATGATGTATGAGTATATAGGAAAAGGGGGGTTTCAAGGTGATTTTTTGAGTTCTAGAGATGCTTACAACAATCCATTGTTGTTTGAAGAATCTCAACAACGGAATGGACGATCTGGAGGTGGTACAAAAAGAGAAGATACAAGGTGGCGTTGTTTTCCTGTGTTTACAAAAATTTTGGGCCTGAAAATCGGAAAATGGAGAGATGTGTTTTCGGAAAATGGTGGTGCGTGAAAAATTAGAGTGGTGCATGAAAAAAAATAATGTGAGGATTGAAAAATCAGTGTGTCATGCGAAAAAATAATGTGGGGCATGAAAAATCAGCGTGGTGCACGAAAAATATAGTGGCGCGCGAAAAATCAGCATGGTGCGCGAAATATCTGCGCGTTGCGCGGAAAAATAAAGTGTTGCGTGAAATGTTTTCCCAGTGCGTGAAAAAGGAAGGTGATGCGCGAAATAGTGGGATTATGATTTTAGTGAAACATGTGTTTCAAGGTCCAAAGCTCGAAAATTGGAAAAGGCATGGGGCGTGCGAAATATTGGAGCAGTGCAGCAAAAATGGTGTTGCGCGGATGATTTTTTTTCTTCACTCAAAGTGGATTATGCGCTCAAGGAGGTATTTTTGCGAGGGGTTGATTTTACCAATAAATATGAAGTGACCCCCCTCCATTCGGAACAACTCAAGACATACATATTATTCAAGGGCTGGCGCACGAAATTCGTGTTCCCAAGTGAGTTGCGTGAAAAGAAGACTGTTGCGTGATAAGTGAATGTCGTGCAAAAGCGGAGGATTCCACGAAAGGAAGTGTAGAGGCTGCGCGTAAAAGCTATTATGAATAAAATAATTTGTTGTGCGTAAAAGGATTGTTTCATGTAAAATCGTTGTTGTGCGAAAAGTGAATTTCATGAAAAACCATGGAATTACGTTCAAGGCATAGTGAAGGTTGTGCATAAAAACTGGTGTTTCCTGGTACACCAGGTGCAAAGAGAGATTCATCTGCGTGTGAAAGATGGACGTCAACAGAGCATCTATCATTAGTCAAGGATGTAGATTTCATTATAAATAATTAAGATACCTAAAGGTTTATAAACTGTGAGTGGATATTCTAAAGAAGAAGTGAGCACACTTCAGTTGAGAGAGTAGTGAGCTTTCATTTTGTGAGTGGTTGTAAACTATGAGGGTTAGTGAGGTCGCTCTGAACATGTAAATAGTATTGCGCTTATAGTGGAATTGGAACATCATCACACTTCCAGTGTAGTCTCTTTGGACGTAGCCCAGTAAGGGTGAACCAAGTAAAAATCATTGTGCATTGTGCATGCTTTGTGTTTTATTCATACTCTACATTGAGAATGAGAGAGAAGAGGGTTTTATCTAACAACAAAACAAGATCAAAAGGGTCCATTGTTTCAATCTTTCATACTCTAATTCACCCCCACCCCTCAGGGTATCTATCCTAGTGGACCTAACAATTCCTTTGGAATAAGACACAAGAAATCACATCTTGAGGGATCAATTAGTTAATAGCATAGGAAAATAATATACTTTCTTGAATCTCACATTAAATTTGAAAATATAAAATAAAACATATTATATACTCTGAGAAAATTATTATTCCCTCTTGTGTATCCTTGTAAATCATTCATAGTAAACTTTATAGAATCATATGTAATGGAATGAAAATAAAAATGAGATTTCTAAGGCTTGGTAAGGGAATGTGTATAACGAATTCTATTATATAATAAACATGGCATTAATAATATAGAATAAATAAATGATGATCAAATGATTCAATATAAATAATAATATGATCTTGAAACCCATCCATGGACATCATAACTCATTGAATAATAACATGGACATCAATAATTTATTTCACATTGATGTAATTTATAATTAAAGACAATAGAAACCTATAATTGAATCCTTATATCATTAGATCATATAAAATGGGTAAGAAATATGCCAAATACCCAAAATGTTTTTTCTAATGAGACCTACTGATGCATGCAGGAGCTATGTATGTCTGTTCCACACCCATCACATAATAAGTCTAATGAATACATCATATGAATAAAAAGGTAAACTTAAACAACATGCCTTAATAATCAATAACTACCCATATAGGAACAATTATTTTATGAAATGGAAACAATTTCCTTAGTCAAAATGGTCTAAATACATCTAGATAAATATGGTGTATGTTATCATTAAATTATATCCACTATAAATCAAAATATTCATAAAAGGATATTGACATAGTTTGAAATAATTTTAAATTATTACTAAAATATTTCTGGAAAATTCACATTCCATTTTTAAATAAAATATTTAAAATCTAAATATTTTCAGGTTATTAAGAAAAAAATATTTTAAAAACCATGAAAACAAGTAATGGAAGACTCAATGTAATGAATAGTTATAATGGTATGAAAATATGTTCATGTCTTAAGAATTGAAAACATATTCTATTCGCACATTCGGTAAAAAGATCCTCATTTTGAGAATGACAACAATATTCCCTTTAAACCATTTTATAAAAAAGAAAACATTTGTTAAAATTTATTGAATCAATAATAAGATAATATTTAAGAAATTAATGAAATTTTTTTAAATAAAATATTGAAATGGATGGAAAATATAATAGACTAAATTGAAATAAAAGTAATTTTTCCTTAAAAAAATGCCTTTAGAACATTGATTACTATGAAATAATAAAATTAATGGAAAAAATATAATTTCTAGAATAAACTTTAGGAAGAAAATAGATGGGGTTTAAGGTATAAATATAATATAATTCCCCCAATAAATAAATAAATATAAACAATCTCAAATAAATATGAGATTTTGAAATAAACCATTTCGACCTTTTGACATTGGAATCATAATCCTCTTGAATGAAATAACATAAAATGAAACATTAAATACCATGAATATAATAATATTAATGATATAAAATATCAAATCAGTTGTATAAACACCACATAAAATAATGAATGGGTGAATATGGAATATGCCTCACAAAAACAAAAGTGAGATGATAAACCTTTCCAATGATTGTAACATTTAACTGAGAATTAATTAATGAAGTGAATATGTGTACTAGTTTTAAATAAACATAAAATGTATGTAAATGCAACATAAAATAATTAGATGATATTAAACATATAATCCTAGCATAATATATCCAGTGGAGAAGTAATGTAATTCAACAAAAATAAATTGAGTTATGAATCCTAATCCTCTTATCGAATAAAATAGGGTGTTTATCCAATATTGTGTCTATATATATAACTGTGTATGTTAGATCCTCATTCATTTTATCTTGTATTTAGAATAGGGATCTAATTCATGTTCTTCATCATGGTTTTGGTTGTTCTATTTCAATTGGGTATATCTATTGGTGACTGTTCATTGTCAAACCTGATGTAGGTGGTCAAAATTCTAATCCCATAGTAGTGTTTAAATTACTTCAATGTAATTTTGAGAATTTCAATTTCCGTGATTGGGAAATTTCCTTTATTATTTAAATGATTTTTTTAATTTTCATGTGTTAACGATTTAGGTTAATTTGGTAAATCGAGGTTGGGAATTGAATTAATTAATTTTTTAATTTGTTGTTGGGATAGTGTGGATTGTGAAATTGAATGTGAAATCAGATTAATTGATTTTTAAATTAACTAATGATATGTTTGAAATTTTTAATTTAATTTGATTAATTATTTCTTTGTTAATGAATGAGATTTCACGATTGTGAAATTAAATTGAATAATTAATTATTAAATTAATTATTTCAGATATTGATGTTATAAATTAGATGAATTAATAGTTGAATTAATTAATAGAAATATATGTGGTTATGAAATTGATTGAAATGGGTTAATTAGTTGTTTAATTAATTAATAAATTATTTGAATGAGGAATTTGATTGAGGTTTAATGTTGATTAACCTTGAATGATGTGATATATGAGATATATGTTTTGGATTGAGAATGGGGTTTCAGACATTGAATGACACTCCAAATACCCATGGGGGTACTATAAATGGAATTATAAACCCAAATGAATGCAGGTAAATATTATTGTATGGGATAGGGATTGATTATCCAAATAATAATGGGGTTTGGGATATGGACTAATGCTCAAAATAACCATATGGTGCTATAAATGACATTATACACCCATGATTTGTCATTGAAATATGTTATCAAATTGATTTTAGTTGAATTTATCATAAAAGGATACAGAAAACCCCTGGAATATAATTGTTTTTAAATATTTATGTAATATGGTTTAGACTCCGGCACGGTTTGAAGTAGATATTTAGAGTTCAGGTGTCCACAGGAACCTGAGGGTAATGTGGTCAAATAAAGAGTAATTGAATAAATGTATTTTTTTTAATTTATTGACTTTATTTTACTCTATATAAAATTTCATACAGTGTTATATAATATATTTGTTTTAGATACCATTGGTGGTGGTATTGAGCTTTACACACACTGTACTCATGCTACCTAATTAGCACCTCAATAGATTTCATGTTTGCATGATAGGTTAAGGGAAAAGTCCCTATGTTAGAAGTCACGACCCGTCCTCGGTGCTCGTGCAGTGACTACCCCAAGCCCGCCTTCCATAGGCTTGGGGCTGGAGACTGGTACCAAAGGCGTAAATCCCGTTAAAACGGAAGGAATTTCCTTTATAAAGTAAACAAACACCACAGAGTATGCAAGCTGAAGTAAACACTAAGTAAACTGAGTACACAAGTAAGTGCTGGAAAGTAAATGGGCCAGAATACAAACCCAACTGAAAGTAAAGTAAAACTAAAAAGAAAGTACTATAGCAGAAAAGTAAATCAGCAACTTTGAGCCGTCCTCTGGTAATCCCACATGAAGGGTAGGTACAGAAAGTCTCCTTAGCTCCTCGACTCCAGCCATCCGCTCCGTGTACGTCCCGTCCAGTTATCCACCTCCAGGTACCATCCAACTCCACGAGCCTCCACCTCGATCAGTGATGTCCGTCGTCTACATCCAACACAACGTTGTGCGGGCATAGCCCATGTAGGGGTGAGTATACAATACTCCATAGGGACCCCGACACTCTCAAAGGTCTCCCAAAATCCACAAAGGATAAACCAGAAAGGAAAGGGTACGAACATAAGTATCAACCAAAACTACTTAGTTATATGCCCATACATATACCTAAGTCATCAATTCTAGTTCTGCCCAACTCATGAGCTCATGTACAACCCAGTCCAAACATGATAGTATAACTCAATCCACATAGGAAAGTATGACTCAATCCACACAGGAAAGCATAACCCAATCCACAAAGGATATCAAGTCAATCTTATCGAAGATAAATATTGGAATTCAAGACTCAGCTCACATAGCTATGCACTTTGTAAGGTGATATAGATAGTCAGATGTAGCAACCGATTCATCTAAGTTGTCAGACCCACATAGTATACAAGACCAGCTAAGCTGTCGGACCCACAAGGGATACAGGACTAGCTACTCTGCCGGACCCACATAGGATACACGTAAAGAGTCAAATACTACCAGACCCACATAGGATACAAGAACAGTAATCATCGCCATCAAACCCATAGAGGATCCCAGTACGGTCGTTGTCACTGCCGAACCCACTGAGGATCCACGTACAGTCGTCATCGCTACTGAACCCACATAGGATCCAAGTACAGTCATCATCGTCACCGCAGTCGCAGGCAGCTCTAGGGTTCTCACACACAACATGCTCGATTCCAGGAGGGTACCCTCCACGAGCCAAGGGGTTAGATACATCAACTGTCACAAATCCAGAGTTGATGTATCACAGAGATCTGTCACGTCAAATGGAACTCAACGCGACAGACGGCGCATCAATCGGATGCCCGGTCTGAGAGTTATTGGCATTTCCGTCCCAGGGGCCCGGTTGGGTTTTAAGATAAAACCAACCCGACCATAATCCAACTGCGTCCAAACCTCAAGTGTAGTAAGCCAAAAGAATCATCTCACTAAGAAGAATCCAACAAAGGTGACGGCATGACAATAGGACGTCCGGAGCTCAAGTTATGAATGTTTCTGCTCCGAGGGCTCGGTTGGTTTCGTGTTCGAACCAACCCGGATATACACAAAGATATCCTAAATCGTGAGTGTAATATACCAAAATGACCTTCTCGATTCAAGGATCCCAATGCAACTGACGGTGCATCGATCGGAGGTCTATAGCCCATGTTATGGGTGTTTGAACAGATCTTTCCGAAAACAGGGGGTTTGGTCCCGGTCCGACCCGGTCCAATACCCCATAGGTCGGCCCGAACCGGGTTGACCCGACCCGGTTCTGGGTCTGCCCTATTTGGGTGCAGCCTGGCCTGGGTGGCCGGCGGCTTGGCCTTCGGCCGAGCGGGATGCGGGGGAAGGGGGGGGGTCTGCCCCCCTTGATTGAGAAACGGCGGCCCCTCTTGGGGGGGCCCACCCTTGACACATGTCGGGGGTAACGACCCCCGGACTTCCGGAAAAAGGCTGGACATAATGGCCGGCCGGAGTGCCACTGTAGGACCTGTTAGTCCCACCTCTTGGAGTGCCAGCGCCCGGAGGAGTCCGGCCGCCCGCTTCTGCACCGCTGCGGCCCCTGTCCGACCTACGCCGCGTGACGGTGCCACCCCCCCTCCACTGCGGCCTCCTCCGGTTGCGGCCCTCCATGGTGCTCCGGCGTAGCGCGACGGCGCCGCACCCCTCAGCCGTGGCCCACCCTTGGTCGCAACTTCCTTCAGCTTCACTGGCGCGGTGCGACAGCACCGCGCTCCTTCACCGCAGCCAGCTCCAGCAGCGGTTCCCTCTTTAGCGCGTGGTGTCATTGCACCGCGCCGCCTCTGTTCCTAACCACGACGGTGATAAACATAAAAAGGGGAGGTGGGTCAGTCGGGTTTGTGCGGTCCGACCTCCTCTCGTTATATTGATAACAGGCGGCCAAATGAAAATAATGATGAAGATCAAAATAAAACTAGAATGATGAAACAACCCCAACCTCAAAGAAGTTCGAGGAAGATAGAGTCACAGAATACAGCATCGTGGGTGAGGCTATATATACATCGATGGAGAACGTCCGTGGAAGAAGCGGTGTCTCCCTTTCTTTGACACGGATGCAATATGGAAGGCGTGACAGCATTCTTCACGTTCTTCAATGAGGAAGATGAAGTTCTTCAAAGTAAAGAATTCTCCCTGTCTCAATTCTCCACACAACACATCAACCCAAAATAAAATAAGGCTTTGCCTTATTTTATTTACACATGCCAAAATTATTAAAAATTCAAAAGTTGAATTCACCAAACTAATTAAACTTGTGTTGTCAAATTAATTAGGTGTTTAGTTGGCATGCATTAATGTGAAAGAGTTACATAACTCATGTGTGGGGTTAGAGGTGTTAGGGAATTTGAATGGGTGGGGCTCGTGTGGACCCCACCTTACTAATATCCTATCAAGAAGAGTTAGAATTTTACTCGGTCCCACCCAAACTCCCACACATGGGGTTTAACCACTTATAATTGAAATAAAATTTGTAACACAATTTTATTTTTCTTTATACAAAATGCACATTTTTATAACAACTCTTCCCGGGTAAACGCAACTCCAATAAAGGTTCTCATAAGAAATTTCCGGCGATGCGGTTTCACCGGTGCCCTCGGATTTCGATTCTGAGCACCAGTTCAAAAGTTAGAAAAACCCACCCATTCGTTCACTTAACGTACCCATGCTAAACTTCGGAAATTAATTCTGGGCATACCGGGCCTCAGAATCTGGTGTCGTCAGAAACTGCGTACTAGTAAAATACCAAAGAATTTAAGAAAAAAATTTCCTTGAACTTTACAGGTATATACATTACTCCCACCTTAGGTCTTTACGTCCCCGTAATGATATATCACAAACTAGGGGAACAAAAGAGGGTACTGAGCACGCATCTGAGTCTCCCGCTCCCAAGTGCTCTCCTAGAGGTTCCTGTGCTGCCACCTGATGTGCACTTGAGGAATCAACCGCCCATGTAGGACCCACTCTTGTCAATCATTGATCTCCACCAGGACCTCCGCCAAAGTCACCATGTCATCTATGCCCAGCTCCCCATGGTCGATGGTATGTGTCGGGTTATGCACGTATCTCCTCAGCTGAGATACGTGGAAGACGTCGTGCAGCCAGTGCAACTGAGGTGGAAGATCCATGCGATATGCCACCCCGCCAATCCTGTTAGGAACCTGAAATGGTCCGATTAAGTGTGGAGATAACATGTTTCCCAAGCCAAATCTCTATAATCCATGTCAAGGTGAGACCCGTAAGAAAACATGGTCACCATCCTCAAACTCTAGTGGTCACCACCTCCTGTCAGCATAAGACTTCTATCAGATTTGAGCTGTCATCATCTGCTCCTAGATGATCTGAACCCTCTCAATCGTGGCCGAGACCATCTATGGTCCCACAAGTGCTGACTCCCCAGGGTCTGTCTAGCATAGAGGTGATCTTGAAGGTCAGCCGTACAATGCCTCGTATGGTTTCATCCCGATGGTGGAGTGGTAGCTGTTGTTGTATGCAAACACCACCAAGGGTAGGTGATCCTCCCAGCTGCTACAAAAGTCGAGGGCACATGCACAGAGCATGTCCTCAAGAGTCTGAATGGTCCTCTCCATCTGACCATCCATCTGAGGGTGAAAAGCGGTGCTCAGGTGTAGCTGTGTCCCGAATGCCTCCTGCAACCCCTTCCAAAGAGAGGAAGTAAAGCAATAATCTCGATCGGAGATGATAGATGATGGAACACCATGAAGCCGTACGATCTCCTAAATGTTGAGGGGTCCCATGCTCTCTACTGAGTCCTGCTCGCTGATAGGTATGAAGCGGGCCGACATGGTGAGTCGTTTGACGATCACCCAAATGGAGTCCTCTCCTCTAGAAGTACATGGAAGTCCAATAATGAAATCCATATATATCATGTCCCACTTCCACTCCGGGACCTCCAAGGGATGTACCAAGACTACTGGTACTTGGTTCTCCACCTTCACCTGCTAGCAGGTGAGGCATCGAGAAATGAACTCTGTCACAACCTTCTTCATACCTGGATACTAGCGTTGTCGTCTGAGATCCTGGTACATCTTCGCTACCCCTAGATGTACCACCAAAGGGGAAGTGTGAAACTCTCTCAGAACCTCCTCTTGTAAAGCAGACGGTACTGTAGTACGTCCTCTGAAAAGGATGATGTGCTCTCCTCCTTCAAAAAATCCATCAGGTACCTGTCCTGTGTAAATCTGTACACACCATGTCTCACAGTCAACATCCCCACATTCTGCCTCTCTGACCCACTGAATAAGTGGAGGAGTGATTGTGAGCGACTAAAGAAAGGTTACCCCATCTCTATCCACCAAGGATATCTGTAAAGTGGCTAACTGCTCTGTCGCCTCTCCAGGTAGCTAGATGCCCGTCCTCCTGCTGAGGTCATCGTCTACTAAGTTCCCCTTTCTAGGAGTATAGACTATCACAAAGTCATAGTCCTGGAGGAACTCGAACAATCGTCGTTGTCTCAGGTTTAGGTCCTTCTGCATGAAGATATACCTGAGACTCTGGTGTTCAGAGTAGACTATAAAGCACTCTCCCATCAGATAGTGCCGCCACATCTTCAGGTCAAAGACCATTGTTGCTAACTCCAGGTCATGGGTAGCGTAGTTCTTCTTGTTCTTCCTCAACTATCTTGATCCATAGGTGATCACTGCCCACTACTACATCAGGACAGACCTGAGTCCGGTCCCTGATGCATCGCAGTAAACTACATACCCTACTCCCTCCTCTGGTAGCCAAAGATGGGTGAACTGGTCAATCTTTGTCTCAGCTTCTGGAAGCATTGATGCCATCTATCTGACTAAACGAAGGGTTTCCCCTTCTTTTTCAAAGCTGAAAGCAGTGCTGCAACTCTAGAGAAGTCTGACACAAATCTCCAATAGTACCCAGCCATGCCTAGGAAACTCCGCACCTCCGTCACACTCCTGGGTGGCTCCCAAGGTAACACTGCCTCAATATTTGCAGAATCCACCGCAACTCCCACCTCAAAGATGACATGTACCAAGAAGTGGACATCTTAAATCTAGAACTAACACTTCGAGAGCTTACCATAAATCTGGTTCTCTCATAGTGTGTCCAGTACAACCTGCAAGTGGTAGGGATGCTCCTCCTCAGTAGTCAAGTAAATCAATATGTTGTCGATGAAGAATATGACAAATCGATCGTGGTAAGTCTATAAGATCCTGTTCATGAGACTCTTGAACACATCTGGAGCATTGGTTGTGCTGAAAGGCATAACCAAGAACTCATTTTGGCCATACCGACACTTGAAGACCGTCTTCTACACATCCTCATCTCAAACTCTGAGTTGATGATAGCCTGACCTAAGGACTATCTTCGAGAACCATCGTGCTCCCTTTAGTTTATCGAAGAGTTCATTGATCCTCAAAAGTGGATACTTGTTCTTCATGTTCACCTGGTTTAGGAGATGGTAATCGACACACAGTCGCAAGATCCCATCTGCCTTCTTGGCGAACAAAATCGGTGAAGCCCACGTTGAAACACTGGGTCAAATGAATCCCTTGCCCTGCAAGTCCTCCAACTGTACTCGTAGCTCTCAAAGCACAGTGGGAGCCATCTGATATGATGGAGTAGATATCGGGGTTGTCTTGAGGTACAAGTCAATATAGAATTCTACCTATCTACGAGGAGGTGGTCCTGGAACGTTGTCAGGAAAAACTTCTGCATACTGATCCACCACAACAGGGAAACTCGGACTCCGCGCGTCAACTACTCCTAGAATGAGGCTAGCCAACTGGTGATTGATCGGATTTCCTCTCCTCTGCGTGAGTCCATCCTGTTCTGCAAAGGTTCCCTTTACGCCGGTGAAGGTAAACCTGCTCACATTAGTGCGGACACACCGCACCTTGCGCCTAATACATTCTATCTGAGCAAGGACTATAGATAACCAATTCATGCCCAAGATGACGTCGTAGGGCCTCGACACTGCTACAAGAAGATCCCAGCCGAAGCTCTCGCCTACTAGAGTAAGCTCACACTACCGGCACTAGTGTGTAATCGTCGAGTCTTCTCTTGTAGGAGTATCTAGCCGTAAGGTCCGTCGGAATCTCTGAGCTCCGAACAAGGGTAGAAAAAACGAAAGAATGACTCACTCATGTGTCTATAAGAACTGCAGCAGGGGTGGAGCAGACACAGATAGAACCTTGAATCATATCTGGTGTTCCATGGTCATAGGCCTCCACTGCCTAAAGCTCAGTCTGCCTCTGTCCGCCAGCTCCCTATGGTCGGGGTGGACATCCTGGTGGTGGTGGTGGTAGAGCCTCAAAACGTCGTCCACCTCCTGCCGCTCGGCCAGCTCCTCATCCTCGTCCGCCTTCTCCCTGCGGACCTCCACAGTCGAACCTCTACCTCTTCATGGGTGGTCCCTCAACCGTCTGCTTCTCCTCTTGTGCCAGGTCGGGCAGTCATGAGTCATGTGGCCCTGCCCGTCCCTTGCATAGCACTGTCTGCTCCTCCTAAAGATGGCTCTTCGCCATGTTCCTCACACCTCTGATCTAGTATCCCGAGTTCGTCCGCCTGATGGTCTGGTCCGCTTGGACCCCTGTGACATCCGTTGACTACCAGCTGTAGAAGACTTCGCTACGTGCCGCCCTACAGCAGGTCTCGCTACTGGTGTAGGATCAACAAGAAATCTCTCTACAAGAAGGTCTCACTATTGTACTCCTGCCTACGTCGGGAATGCCGAGGGAGATCATTGATGCCCTTATCTCATGCCTCGTTCCCTGTTCCAAGGTCCGGACCTAGAAGAATGGGTATCGTACCATGTCTGTGGAGTAGCACGAGAGGTCGGTAAATCTCACTGAGTACTGGGCTAATGTCATGCTACCCTGCTGCAGCTCTAGTGACTCCGGAATGTGCACTGCACGGAGGGTGGCTGGAATGAACTCTGAGTGGAAGAGGCTCTCGAAGTCCATCCAAAGAAGAGATGACTTGCCGTGCACCTGGAGCATCAAGCTCCACCATCTACCTGCTGCCGCGTGAAGGAGACTCGCCTCAAGGATCACCATGAGGTCAGTTGGTGTCCCTACTAACCTGAAGACTCAAATGATAGCCTCCAGCCAATCCTCGGCTACCTGAGGATCCGTCTCCCCGTGGAACCTGGGCAGTCTCTAATACTGAAACTCATGCAGGGCACTCAAGTGATGTGCACTCTTTGTTGTTGGGGCTGGTGGCATCGGGGGCTCGGCGGGTAGAGGAACCACTGGTGCCTCTGCTGTAATGGGGCCCTGCCCCAAGGCCTCGTCGCACGGTGGGCAGCCGTCTCGCACAAAGCTTGGAACCCTAGCTGGCTGCCGTCGTGGGGCCATCCTAAAAGGAGACAGGTGTTCCACGATCAATATAGTATACCTGGTGAGTTGACACAAATTAATCACAAAGAAAATTTTTAAAACACACATTCAATCAATATTTTCATGCACTGATTCGGTAATCAGAAGTCAGGGTCATGGTGTATGGATACGTCGGTCGCCGCACCAACACTGGACTCCCTAGACTAATTACCACACACAATACCCATAACATTGTCGCTTCACATAGAAGAACGATCAGATTCCTAAGTTCTGTGTTAGAACCGAACTCCTCTGATACCAATTTGTCATGACCCGTCCTCGAGGCCCGTGCCGTGACTACCCCAAGCCTGCCTTCCATTGGCCTAGGGCTGGCGACTCACACCAAAGGTGTAAATCCTGATAAAAGGGAAGGAATTGACTTTATAATGTAAAAAAACACCACAGAGTACGCAAGCTGAAGTAAACACATAGTAAACTGAGTACAAAAGTATGTACTGGAAAGTAAATGGGCCAGAATACAAACCCAACTGAAATTAAAGTACAACTGAAAAGAGCGTACATCAGCAGAAAAGTAAAGCAGTAACTCTGATTCGTCCTCTGCTAATCCCACCTAAAGAGTAGGTACAAATAATCTCCTCAGCTCCTCGGCTCCAGCTGTCTGCTCCGTGTATGTCCCTTCCCTAGATCCACCTCCAGGTACCATCCAGCTCCACGAGCCTCCACCTCGATCAGCGCTGTCTGTCGTCTGCATCCAACACAACTTAGTGTGGGAATAACTTGTGAAGGGGTTAGTATACGATACTCAGTAGGGACCTCAAGACTCCTGAAGGTCTCCCATAATCAACAAAGTATAAACCACAAAGGAAAGGATATGAACACAAGTATCAAACAACACTAATTAGGTATATTCCCATACCTAAGTCATCAATTCCAGTTCTTCCCAACTCATGAGCTCAAGTACAACCCAGTCCACACAGGATAGTATAACCCAATCCACGTAGGAAAGTATGACTCAATCCACACAGAAAGCATAACCCAATACACAAAGAATATCAATTCAATCTTATCGAAGATAAATATTGGAAGTTAAGACTCAGCTCACACAGGTATACACTTCATAAGGTGATAGAGATGGTCATATGTAGCCACTGATTCATCTAAGCTGTCAGACCCACATAGGATACAAGACCAGCTAAGATGTTAGACCCACAAAGGATACATGACCATCTACTCTTTTGGACCCACATAGGATACAAGTACAGAGTCATATACTTCCAGACCCACAAAGGATACAAGAACAGTAATCATCGCTGTCGAACCCACGGAGGATCCCAGTACGATCGTTGTCACTCCCAAACCCATGGAGGATCCAAGTACAGTCGTCATCATTGCTAAACCCACGTAGGATCCAAGTATAGTCATCATCGTCGGCGCAGTTGTAGCCAGCTCTAGGGTTCCCACACACAGCACGCTCGATTCCAGGAGGGTCTGCTCCACGATCCAAGGGGGTTGATACATCAACTTCCACGAAGTCCAGAGTTGATGTATCACTGAGATCTGTCTCGTCAAAAGGAACTCAATGTGATAGATGGTGCGTCAATTGGACGCTCAGTCTGAGAGTTATTGGCTTTTCCGTCCTAGGGGCCCAGTTGGTTTTCAAGCTAAAACAAACCCGACCGTACTCCATCTACATCAAATCCTCGGGTGGTGTAAGCCAAAAGAACTGCCTCACTAAGAAGAATCCAACAAAGGCGACGACACGTCAATCGTTCGTCCAGAGCTCATGTTATGAGCGTTTCCGCTCCGAGGGCCCAGTTGGTTTGGTGTTTGAACCAACCCCTCCGTACACATATTTCCCTAAACCCTTGAGTGTAATATACCGAATTGACCGTATCGATCCAAGGATCCCAACTCAACTTACGGTGCATCGATCGGATGTCCGTAGCCCAAGTTATGGGAATTTGAATGGATCTGTCTGAAAACATGGGGTTTGGGCCTGATTCAACCCGCCCCAATACCCCCTGGGTCGCCCCAATTCGGGTCGACCCGACCCAGGTCTGGGTTCGGCCCGTTTGGGTGTGGCCCGGCCAGGGCGGCGCAGCTCAGCCCGGCGTGGCTGGCCCGACCCGCATGACCGGCGGCTCGGCCTTCGGCCGAGCGGGATGTGGGGGGGGGGGGGGGTTGCCCCCCTAGATTGAGAAGTGGAGGGCCCTCTTTGGGGGCCCGCCCTTACAACCTGTCGGGGGATAAGACTACCGGACTTCTAGAAAACGGCCGGCCGGAGTGCCACTACAGGACCTACTGGTCCCGCGTCCTGGAGCACCGATGGCCGGCGGAGTCCGGCCGCCCTCTTCTGCACTGACACGGCCTTAGGCTGCGGCCCCTGTCCGACTGGCGTCGTGCGACGGCGTCGCGCCCCTCTGCCGCGGCCCACTCTGGCCGTGGCCCTCCATGTTTCTCTGGTGCCGCGCCCATCCGCTGCGGCCTTCCCTTGGCCGTGGCTTCCTTCGGCTTCACCGATGCGGCGCGACGACGCCTCGCTCCTTCACCGTGGCCCGCTCCGGCCGCGGTTCCCTCTTTCACACGCGGTTCCGTTGCACCGCACCGCCTCCATTGCAAACCACGAAGGTGATCATTATAAAAAGGGGAGGAGGTTCGGCCGGGTTTGTGCGGTCCGACCTCCTCCCATTATATTGGTAACAGGTGGCCAAAAGAAAATAACGATGAACGTCAAAATAAAACTAGAATGATGAAACAACCCCTACCTCAAAGAAGTTTGAGGAAGCTAGCATCACAGAATACGACGTCGTGGGTGGGCTCCGTATATGTCAACAGAGAACGTCCGTGGATGAAGCGATGTCTCCCTTTCATTGACACGGATGGAAGATGGAAGGCGTGAAGACGTTCTTCACGTTCTTCAACGAGGAAGATGAAGTTCTTCAATGTAAAGAATTCTCCCTCTCTCAATTCTCCACACAACACATCAACACAAAATAAAATAAGTCTTTGCCTTATTTTATTTACACATGCCAACATTTTAAAAAATTCAAAAGTTGAATTCACCTAATTAATTAAACATGTGTTGTCAAATTAATTAGTTGTTTAGTTGGCATGCATTAATGTGGAAGAGTTACATAACTCATGTGGGGGGTTAGAGGTGTTAGGGAATTTGAATGGGTCGGGATCGTGTGGGCCCCACCTCACTAATATCCTATCAAGAGGAGTTAGAATTTTAGTGGGTCCCACCCCAACTCCCACACATGGGGTTTAACCACTTATAAGTGAATTAAAATTTGTAACACAATTTTATTTCGCTTTATACTTAATCCACATTTTTTTAACAACTCTTCCCAAGTAAACGGAACTCTAATAAAGGTCTTCTTAAGAAATTACCGGTGCTGCGGTTTTATCGGTGCCCTCAGATTTCGATTCCGAGCACCGGTTTAAAAGCTAGAAAAACCCGATCGTTCGTTCACTGAACATACCCGAGCTAAACTTCCGAAATTGATTCCGAGCACACCGGGCCTCAGAATAAGGTTCCATCAGAAACTGCATACTCGTAAATTCCCAATGAATTTAAGAAAAAAATTTCCTTGAAATTTACGGGACTTTACATTATATGGCTAAGTCGAGTTAGATATTGGTTGAGGGACCTTGATGAGTGTCGGGTCATACTTGAGAGTTTTCAATTTCATTACTTTTGCGTTTTCTTTTGAATCATCACACATATTATGGAATATCTACTATTAAGTTTTGAAATTTTTTTCCAGTTTTTATCATGTTGTGATACTTGTATTATTATGATTTTTTATATCATTTTGTATTTTTTATTTACTTTTCTATTTTGTATTTAGCCAATAATGTGGGTATAGTCTCCCTATGATTGATATTAGACCCTCACTACCTTTTGGCAGCCTCTGACAAAGGGGTAGGGGTGCCTTAGGTCATGTGACTGACAAGCTCGAGGCACTGCCTTGTAGAATCTGGATTGATACATCACAAAGTGGTATCAGAGCCCAATTATCTTTTCTTTTATTTTTTCATACAATATTTTAATGTATATAAGAGACTAGGAAGAGTTGACACTAGGTTATGATCTCTTGCATGGGAGTATCTACCCCTTGTATGGGGGAATCCCAAGTACCTTGGGTTGTATGATTATTATTGGAAGTTTTAGATACAGTTGAATGTTATTTAACCATGGGCGATGCATGTTATGTGTGATGTGATAATTGTTATTAAAATTTTATGAGATTTAAAATGGATCCTAGAATGGAACGAGAGTTTAGTATGCATGTAACAATCTTGAAAATTGATATTTTTTTTACATGAATCATTTTAGTCACACACGGGAAAATGGATTTTGGGTAAGTTTTTAAACATGAACTATTTCTATTGATTGTGAAATTGAATTGAAAATGGTTTATAATGTGAAATTAAATATGAAAAAAATGATTCAGAAATTGAATAATTGGGTGTCCAAATAATAAACATGAATAATGAATAAATGGGTTCACCCTTTTTGATAACCATTACCTAGACATATGATGGATGAGAGAAGTAATAGTTCCATGGTTTTGACCATGTGGTGAGGTCTGGGGAAAATGAATGGTTTTGGATTTATGTGAATTCCCTAAAATCTGTTAACTTTTGTTATGTGACTAATGGTTTTTTTTCATTGTAGATATATTCATACATTATAAAACATTTTTTCACAGATAACATGAGAACATAGTCGGAGATTCATCTCAAGTAGTTGAACTTGAGGCACCGGTAGTGAGGGGTGAGGAAGTCAGAGAGATGTTTAGAGAGAAATTTGATCGATTAATGAAATTCAAGGATCCAGAACCATGGTGGGTTCTGAGAGTCATGCATGATAATATGAGGGATTTCCATTTTTCGTATGTACTGATGTTCACTAAAGTGGGTGGACCTAAGGCAGTCGAGTTCTGGATCAAGTCCATCCAGACTATACATGAACACATAGAGACTCTTTCTTAGAAGATATTAAATTATTAACATTATATATTATTTTATCAAACAAAGTGTTGGTGGGACATCTTGAATCCAGATGGGAAGTTGGAGAAAATGGATTGGATGGACATTCTAGATTGGTTCTTGGAGCACTTTTATCCTGAGATGTTCAGGTAGGAGAGAGCTGTTGGGTTCATGAGACCAACTTAAGGGATCATGTCCATGTATGACTATACAATATGTTTCAAAAATATCTATTTATTTTTCCAAAAATTGGAGGGGGTGGGGGGATATGGTCTAATAGAGGTTTTAGGATGGAATTAAATGTGTAATTAAGTCTACAGTGAGTATTTTCAAGCTGATGAATTTTTCTGATGTTGTGAATTAGGTAGTCGTATCTAATGGGAATAAGAAGGAGGATCCTAGTTGTGTGTAGCTGGTTTATACTAAAACAATGAGGATGTATGAATTCAATGATACTGAAGAATCATTATGATAATGTTTTCCAAGGAAATGGGAATTAGAGTTGATAGAAAAATGGGTCAGTTACTTAGGATATTACCCGAGTGTGTTGTAACCAGTGCAATTGATCATGCTACTATCGTAAGAATTTTCCCTAAACGCTAGTAGAATGTAGATATTTTTTTAGGATGGTACATCTATACAAGTGTTGTATTAACTTTCAAAATACAGGTTTTGATTGAGATACTTAATAGAGCCAAAGTGTAGGAAGATAATCTTCTACACCATATCAAACTAGTTGTTGAAGTTCTACTAGCTATTGCAAAAGATGTATTGGACATAGTACATATAGGAAAGAGAACCCATATCTGTAGATTGTTGTAGTTTATGGGAGATAGACTAAATCATAGGGATGTGGTAAAGGACATTTCCATTCCATTTAGCCTACATAGGTGGATAGTGAGGCTGGACCATCGATAGTTAGAGGTACTATTCTTATAGCTTCTACATTAGATAATGACATATTTGATATTTATGACTCTCATTCCATTATTTCTACACAAGTAATTTATTTGTGCCTAATGGTAGAGTTTGTGAGCATGGTAATGATAATAGGCACACCTCTAAGAGTACAATAGAGAGAAATTTGTTTTTCCAAGGGGTGTTCTCTTGAGGTTATTGAGTATGGTTTTCTGTGGGACCTTTATAATCATGATATGTTTAGCTTTGACTGAATTATGGGTATGGCCTAGTTAGTATCAATCCAATACTACATAGACAATTATCTTAGGAGAGTGAATTTTATGTCTCATGATGGTAACAATTATATTCATTGTGGATAGTGGGATATAAAGGATATCCATGTAAGAATAGTTCACCAATAATAGGGAATCTTACCATCCTAGTCACTAGTTTTTTCATAAATGGAGGAGGGGTAATGAAATATGTCCTTCCACCCATAGTGGACCAATTTTAGGATGATGATTCTAAAGACCTATCAAGGATACTACTTGAGAGAGATGTGGAGTTTACTATTGATATAATTCTTCGATTTGATCTAGTTTCTATTTCACCATATAGGATGGAACCAATAGAGCTTCAATAGATCAATAATCTTACAGAGGATTTAGATTATAATGGTTTTATCTGAACAAGTGAATCACCTTAGGGTTCTATAGAGTCTTTTTTTCTAATAAGGCTAGTCGGACTCTACTCTTGTGTGTTTATTACCAAAATTTGAACTGGATGACAGTAATGAACTGGTATCCTCTTTAGTATATCAACAATATATTAGTCCTTTTTAGAGGATCTTGTTTTTTTCTCCAAGTTGTACTTATGATCGAGGTATGATCAGTAAAGTGTTTGAACTTTTGACATACCAAGGACTACATTAAGAAGTAGGTATAAAATCTATGTGTTTTTTGTAATTACATTTGGGTTAAAGAACACACTAGTAGTGTTTATGGCCTTGATGAACATAACCCTTCATCCATACTTAGATAAGTATGTGGATGTGTTTGTAGATGATAACATTGTGTACTCCAAGAGACATGATGATTGTTCTCAACATCTTGATATCATCCTATGTACACTGAGATATCATCGCATATATTCCATTTTATCTATGTGTGGGTTCTCGATTTATCAGGTACACTTAATAGGATACATCATCTCAACATAATGTCTGTTTGTAGACCCATAGAAGGCTTGAGAAGTGGTTTATTGGGAGAAACCCAAGAATTTTTTTGATATTCATAGATTTATGGGTTTTCTACATATTATAAGAGGTTCATTTGTTATTTTTCTCATCTATAAGTCTAAATTTTGAGATTGACCAAGAAGGTGTTAATGTATGAAAGGATGGAAACATGTGGGAATTCTTTCCCAAGGATGAATAATGTATTGAAATCAGCACCAATCTTGATCCTATAATATCTAGGTGAGGAGTATACGGTGTTTCATGATTCTTATAGGATCATAATCAGAGTAGTGTTGTGGAAGGGAGATCTAGTTGTGGCATATGGATCTCGGTGGTTGAGTCTAAACCAATAGGACACCCCAACGCATGACATTAAGTTGGATTCATTGTTTTAGGATTTAGTTTTTTGGTGGAATTATCTCTTGTGGGAGAAGTTTAATGTACATACAAATCACAAGAGCATAAATTATATCTTTTCAAAACAATATTCGAATATCCATTATTTGAGATTGGTTGAGTATATGTAGTCATTCGACTTTGATCTAACATATATTCCTTGAAAGGGAAATAGTGTTATTTGATGCTTTGAGCTGGAAAACTCAGACTCCGGCTATTCCAATGTCTAGGGCTGAGTGGAAGATGATGACTCTACAAGAGGAGATGTATGCAGTGGTTTAAGAGAATTTTGAAAACATGACTCTTATATCATCTTTAGTGTATTGTACTATTTTGAGATGGATTAGAGGGAGAGAATATAAGGATCTAAAATTTATAGACACGAGGGAAAGATTTTAAGGAGGGGAGACACATTCTAGTTGTCCCATAGATGAGGATGAGATCATATATACGGGAAACCATGTTGTTTCCCATAGAAGTATGAGAGAGGAGCTAATTCCTGAGTTTCATGTCCAAAAATGGGGGGTACATCCTAGTGTGTGCAAAATGTATCATGACCTATGATGAAAATTTTGGTGGATGGGCATGAAAAATGAAATTGAATGGTTTGTGACACGATACAATAGTATTCAACAAGTGAAGGTCATGCATCAACGACCTAGTGGTATACTATAGTTGATTCCCATTAAAAAATGGAAGTTGGATGATGTTACTTCGTATTTATTTGTGGGTATCCCGATGAATCCTTTGATGAATTAAACTATATGGGTTATTATGGACTGTTTGACAAAGTTATCTCATCTATTTCTTATATGGGATACTTTATCAGTTGATTATTTAGGTGAGTTGCATATTTGGGAGATAGTATGTCTATACAGAGTTCCACTAACTATTTTTTTAGACCAAAACTTGTGTTTTACTTCACACATCTGGTAGGGATTACAAAACGCACTTGTTACAATGGTACTATTGAGTATAGATTTCCACCCGAGGATAGATGGTAAATTAGAGTGTTCTATATAGGTGCTTGAGGATATGCTATGAGAGTTTCTTCTAGACTTTGGTGGGTCATGTCAGAAGCACCTAGCTTTAGTGGAGTTCACCTATAACAATAGTTATCAAGAAATTATTTATATGGAACTACATGAGGAACATTATGGTAATCCATGTGCATAACCTCTATGATAGATTGAGGTAGGTGAGTCAAAGTTGTTGGGACCAAGTCTCTTGTAGGAGACTTCATAGTAGGATCAGTTGATTTGAATGCATATGGCTATAGCTCAGAGTAGATAGATGTTTTCTACTAATATATATCGATGAACCCTTTATTTTATAGAGGGTGATCATGAATTCCTTAGGTTTTCACACAGATTAGGTCACCCTAGGATACGTAGGCAGGGAAAGTTGACACCCAGGATCATTGGAAAATTTGATTTTGTGGAGAAAATTTGGTCGTTCGCGTAATGATTGGGAAATCTATAAAGATGTAGTGTTATGCATGATGTTTACCATGTGTCAAAAATTGTGTTGGATAATTTAACCATTATCTTGTGATATTTGTGGATGTTGTTGATCTTGAGATAAATGTTCCCTTTTTGGATCATCTAATACAAGTGTTAGATCATAGTGAGAATGTTTTGGGTGGAAAACATGTGTCTATGGTTTATGTATTAGGGAAACATTGGTATGTTTTGGTGGAAACATGGGAGAGAGAAGCATATATGAGGGCTCAGTTATGTGATATTTTTGACGTAGAATATTATATATTCTTGGGAGTATAGTTTGAAGATTATTTTTTATAAGGTGGGGAGATTGTAATATCCCGACCTTTTATAGTGTTGTCTTGATCTCCTTTCTAGGTACTCTTTTTCTTATATTGATTAATTTTTGGTTAGGTTATACCTTGAGGTGTGTTTGGGTGGAAATTGATAATATGGAAGGTGGAGAGGCATTGCATGGTTAGTTAACAATTTTTCCAAATTGTGTGCCCCATCCCAGCAAAATTTCTAATCCTGGGAAGAAGAAATTCACATTGTTGGTGCGTGGTTTTTTAAATCATGAACCCCATTTAGAGAAAATTTTCACCCCCTAGATGAGGCACACAGTTAGGGTACATGGTTTTGAAAACCAAGTTACCATACCCATAAAATGATGAATTAATATTAAATTAACCTAAAAATTAGATTTTAAAATACCAAAACCTCCATATTATTCCAAAATCAACCCATACTAAAACCTTGATGTTTTCTCTCTATTTTGGTTGTTACTAGATTATTCCATAATCCTCTTGAATTTTTTCTTCATGATTTGAATCTTATATTGAAGATATGAACCTACTAGGGTATGTTTTCTCTACCCAGTTAGATATTTTTCTCTCTCACAATCCTCCTCCAAAACAAAAAATCGTATTTTTATTCTCTGTTGGTTATAGATATAGATCTTTGTTTTTTAGATATAGATTCATTTGATCTTGGATTTATGATCGAATCTAAATAATAATCTTCATAATAATATTAATTATTCCACTTTAATTGGGTATATCCATTGATGACCGTTCATCATCAAACATGATATAGGTGGTCTAAATTTTAATACCATAGACTTGTTTAAATTACATGTTTGGAATTTTAAGAGTTTAAATTTCTATTATTAGGAAAATTCTTTTGTAATGGAATTGGTTTGTTTAATTTCCTTGTGTTTATCATTTCAGTTAATAGTGGAAATTGAGGTTGTGAATTGAATTAATTAACTTTTGAATTAATTAATGGGATATTGGGGATTGTGAAATTTAATGTGAAAAAATATTAATTAATTGTATAATTATTTAATGAGATGTAGATAATTTTGAATAGGATTGTATTAATTAGTTTTTGAGTTTATTTATTAGATGTTGAGATTAGGAAATTGATTTTAATAATAAATTATTCTTATTAATTTTTGGTATTTTGAGGTCATAAATTGAACTAATGAATTGTTTAGTTAATTAATGGATATTTATGTGGTTATTAAATTGATGTAAATGGATAAATTTATTTCTGAGTTAATTAAAAAATGTTTTGAATGTGTAATGTGATAAGGTTTATTGATGATTGACCTTGAATGATGTGATATGTGAAATATATATGTATTTTATTTAGAATGGGATTTGTGACATTGACTGAGACTCCTAATACCCACAGGGGAGCTCGACATGGTGTTCTAAATCCAATTGAATGAAAGTAAATATTATTGTATGGGATATGGACTGTTTCTCAAAATACCCATGGGGTATGGGATAAGGACTGACGCTGAAAATACCCATGGTGTCCTAGACATGAGGTTTTATTTCAATGAGTTGGAATTGGACTCTGAATCCAATTGGCCATTATATTATTTGTTTTGAAATGGATACTAAAATCCCATGTGATATAATGATCGTGAATTTTGTTTGTTATGGATCAAACTTTAGAACGGGCAGAAGCAGGTATAGACAGTTTGGGTTTCCATAGAAACATAGGGATTATGTGGTTAAATAAAGAGTAATTGAATAAATTTAATCTATTTACCTTATTAATTTTATTTTATTATTTATACAACTACATACATAGTTATGGGATGTATTTGTTTTAGACGTCGTTGTTGGTGGCCAACTGAGTTGTACTCACAACCAATTGAGGCTGCATGATCAGTACCAGAATAGATTTCGTGGTTGTAGAAAATTTTAGGTTAAAGTACCTATGATAGATGGTCGAGTCGGGATGGATATTGGTTGAGGGAACCATATGAGATTCAGCACCCACTTAAGAGTTGTCTTTGTCTTTATTTTTCGGTTTGTATTTTGACACTTGGTAGATACTATGGCATATCTACTATTTAGTTTTGATATTGTATTTCCAATTTTTTGTCATCTTGTTATTGAGGTATTATTGTTATTATTATATATCATTTGTTATTTATTATTTAATTTCCAATTGTTTATTAAACTAATAAACTATGTATACTCACCCCCTAATCGATATTAGACCCTCGCTGCTAGTCGACTGCCTTTAACGTATGAGGAGGCGCACTTGAGGTCCTGTAACTGACTGTATCAAGGCACTAGTTTGTGGAAACCATACCAGGATGTCACATATTTTGTTATTATAATTAGTTTCTTTTCATTTTTAACATTCGTATATATTTATCAAATTGATTAAGTTATGTTAGATGTTTTTAGTATGTCTGGTTCATAATAAAAAACAACTTCAGTTGGTTAACTATAGTAGTAGGGGTCATGGTTCCATAAACTATAGTATTTTAATAACGCAATAATTATAATTTTTATATTTTAATACTATTATATAATCATATTTCAAACGAAGACTTGAAAAATGAATTGCATCGCCTCATAGAGGTGGTGTTCCAAAAGTACATATGAGAAATGTTATCATTTTCTTAACTAGTGGAAATGTAGGAAGGTAAGAAATATATTATATTTTTTGAATTATAAATTAATATCATATAAATAAATTAAATAAATTACAATAACCCACCATGAATGATTATGATGGAAAATTAATCCTATCACTTCTTAGAGGTGGTTCTCCACACATGCACATAAGCGATACATTCATTTACAATTTTATAGAAAGGAGGTGAAACTTTGTTTTTTGTTAATAATAATAATAAAAAAAAATAGTAGTATATTGATGATAATATAGACATTTTGGTAATATGGATACAAAAAAATATGGTAAGTCCAAGGAGAAATAAACTATGAAAGAGTCGAGTAAGATGATTAACAATTCCTTGAGTGACCTCCATTGACTTACACCTTAAGACTTCTTAGTATAGTATTATGAAAAGATCATAATATATATGAAGTGGGCAAGGAATTAAGTAATGTTTTATTATATTTATTTTATATTCTATTTTTCTCAATCATTTTAAATAAATAAGTAGAGGATGTTCCCTTTTAAAAGTGAGGGAAAGGACACGCATGGAATTTGTTTAAAATATTTAAAGAAAATATATGTCATAATCATGTAAATTAATAAAGAATGGAAATAAATTCGAAGGTTGAAAATTATCTTTTCAAAATAATTTAAAAGAATAAAATAAATACATGTATGAGTTACTTTTTAAACCTTAGAAATAGTGTTGATCCATTCACCCACTCTTTTTAACATTTACCGTGGTAACAAGTTATTTAGAATTTAAGTGTCATAAATTGACATCTAAAGTAAAATGTGGATGAAAAATGGTATATGTATTAATTTTTATACAATTTAAAATCCCACCTATCCTATTACAATGTATTTTTAAATTTTTAAATAATTTAATAAAATATTATTTAACATAAAATATCATTATAGTCATTTTTGGACAATTCAATTAATTTAACATTGAAGTCAACAATATTACACTATATTTTGAATATAAAAATTCTAAAAATATATATATACTTTATTATTAACCATGAAACATTTTTAACAACATAATTAATCAAGAAGTATATTTATTTTAATGTTCTTAAAACATTTAGTAGATTTATTCTACGTTCTGCACAAGCACTGAGTGATTGTTGTGTAAGAAATTTTGATAATTATAATGTCACCAAAAAGTAAACAAATTAACATAATAAAATAATTGTATTTATTTTTAAAAAATAAAATTTATATTTTTTTATTACTTCAATACATCCCTTAGAAAACAAATAATAAAAATTAATATTAACATAGTGACATTTTGTATTTATTCATTACAAAAAGTAATATAAATGTAATTATTAAAGGAAATTTTAATAAAATTCATTATATATGAATTTAGGAATTATATAGTTTAATAAATCTCATATAATAAAATAAAATAATGTTTTGGGATTATTTTAGGACCTTATCCCATTGTTTTTACAATCTGTTATCTCTTTTACCCTCACCATGTTGACAAATCATTACCATGGTTGTTATTCTTAATGACCAATCAAAAATGAACATATTTTCCAAATTTTAACCTCATGATTCCAAATATTGACTAAAATTTTCAAGATTCAATTTATATAATTGGAAGATATAAATTTTAATATAAAACAGTAAATAATAATAAAAATAGTTTTTAGAAAAAATGTATTTTGAATCCAAAAAATGAGACTATTCCAAACATAAATAATTTTAGAATTCCATTGTCATTAATTTGATTTTACATAACTAAAATATAATTTTGATTCTTTAATTCCAAAATAAAAAACACAATGGTACTTTTAAACTATTTTATTAGAATAAAAATATGGATTTTTTTTAAAAAATGACTTTTTTCATTATTCCATAGAAAATAAACCTTTTCATAAAGATCTGAAAAATTAATAATATTTCTATTATGACATGATGATTTCAAAAAATATTTCTAATATATAAAATAAAAAGTATAAAACTAGAATAAAATAAAAATAATATCTATGTATCAAATACAATAATTTTTTTTATGAAAACCTTTTTTTAAATCATAAAATGACTTATGAAAAAATTGAGTACATATTTATTATGAATTAACAAAGAAATTTTCATTATAAACCATTTACACATTTTTTATAATATTCTTATTTATATTCATACATCCCCATTAACGTTAATTTTATAATGGTAAAATATAAATAATAATATTTTTATAGTATACCACAATACATATGAAGCTCGATGTGGCATATTAAGAAAACTTTTGAGAATAACATTCATTTAAACTATATTATTAGGGTGATAAATCCTCCCCCTTCAAATAAATTTCCCCATTACAGTTTTTTTCATAGATATAAATTGTGAAATATTTGAAATATTTTTTTAAACTCCACTTTTTACATTGGGATAACAAAACATCCTTTTAAAATTAGAAGGGGGAAAGATGAATGATATTTGAGATGACACATAATCATATTCCTTAAAAAAGAGAAGATTATTGTAATATTAAAAAATGGACATGAAGGATAATATTATTTTCTAGTAATACTAGAGAACGATATAGAACATGATCATGTGAATGTTAATGAATAAAAAAACAAAAATACAAAATGGATAAAGAAGACAATAAAATCATCTAAAATGACGGTACAAATTTTTTATATAAATATTTTTTCTCAATGTTGAGAGATTATTTTACTATCAAGATAGAGAATATGGTAAAATATACTTACTTTATTTTGTTCCATTTTATAGAATTTAATTCATCTTATGGTTTTGCTTCAATTAATTTCCAGTTCTGTCATATCTCTTACTCCAAAAAATGAATATTCATGAATAATTATTCATGCCAAATGAACAAAAAAATTATTTTTATCATATACTAAGATCCATAATAGGATGAAAATTCATTCTGTTTTTCTCTAGATATTTATCAAAATCGAAATCATTATCACAATATATCAAATATATATAAATATTCATACGATTAAATAATACAATAATCTATAAAAACTCAATAATAACACCCAATTATAATATTAATACATTCAATAAATATTTTACACTATGAATCTTCTAAAATATTTCTCACCAAATTCAAAACCAAAAAATACAAAAGATTTGATCACATATTGTTTTTCCATAAATCTACATTAAAATTGATACCGAAAAAACCAAAAGTAGATCATAATATCACATAACAAGAAAACAAATTCCATGATTATATATTATATTAAAATATGTTAGTAATTTTCCAAAATAACATGAACCAAAATAAATCCCGAATAAAACCATGTATTATTACGTAAATTAACTCAATATTAATTCATTAAATTATGTTTACCTTAATTATATATTGTTCTCAATATAATTTAAATCTTAAAAAATTACATTAATCACTTAGTCACAAAATCCCATTTTATCTCATGGTTATCTATACGATAAAACATATGTTATTAAAATATGACAACCCTTTGGTACCAATTAACATTATTGGCAAAAAAGATCAAAATATGACTAAGTCTTTTCCAAAAAAATAAAATTTTATCCAAGAAACATAAAATCTTTCATTCTTAAATAACCTTTTCACTAATAAATATAATAAACAAAGGGTTTTATTCCTGGGAATGTATCCCAACATCTTGTTAATCATCTTAAACACCCATCACATAAAAACTCAAAATGGGAATCTATAATTTTAATATTAAGACCATCCTAAAAATTATCAACCAAATGAAACTCATAGTTTATCCCTTATCACTATAAAATATAATAGGTTTCTATAGTTCCTATATTCCCATTCATAATATGGTTCACATATAAAATGTAAATTATCTCAAGCATATTCCCCATGAGTGTCTAGCCAGGTTTGCAGTCTTAGGCACACTCATCGTTCATCAGTGATGATCAAGTTAATACCCAATACAAACCATTAAAAACATTTACCAATAGGCACACTTGTTCTATAGTTGAACCTACATTATAATATCTATACAATGATTTATTTTCTAGGAATACAACAAAATATATCATTTACTAATGAATCAGATATTACTCTACACAGAGAATTATCCCTAAATATATCAAAAAATCATGGTTTATAATCTATATATTATAAAATATAGTTGACATGGGTCCTTCTAAACATAATCGGATACCAAAATTAATAAACCCAACCCTAATAATGTAAATAAGATGGTTACTTTATTACATTGGAATATGAAAAAATAAATCTAATCCTGAGGGATCGATTAATATAGTGTTTTTATAAAACTAGATTCATTCATGAATCTCACATTAAATTTAAAAACATAAATTACAACATATAATTTTTTTGATAACATTGTTATTATATTATAATATCCTTCTATATCAATCATAGTATACTTCCTATAATCCTACTGAAAGGGAAAAAAATAAGTGGGTGTACTTCAATACTCAGTAAGGGAATGAATATAGCAGAATCTATTATAGAATAAATAAAGAATGAATAATATGGAATAAATGATTTATGATAAAATAATTCCATATATATATATTCACATGACCATTAAAATTATCCATGGAGATCATATATATTCAAATAATCATAGATATATCAATAACTAATTTAATAATTACGGAATGTATAAAATGCGACATCTTAAACATAATATCAAGTACTTGTGGGAAAACATGATGCGTAAATTGGTAAGGAATATACCAAATAGAAAACACATTATGTCTCCTAAGACCTATATATTCTTTAAAGAGCTATGTAATTTCAATCCCCACCCTCACATAATAATTCCAATGCATTCATCATATGAATAAAGAATACAACTTAATCAATAAGACTTACTAATTAGTAACTATCAATATTAGATGAACACGTATACCAAATTTCAATACATTCCCTAATAAAAATGGTCATAATCTATCTTGATAAATATAGTGGGTGATATCATTAGAGTATATCCCTAATAAATTATAACTTTTATCAATGGATTTTTAAATAGAAGAAAATAATTTTAAAATGCCAATGAAATATTTCTTCAAGAAATACCCTTTTCATTTTGAAATATCATATTTAAATTATAAATAATATTATAATATTAGGGAAAAATTTCTCTGAAAATAACCATGTAAAATTATAAAAGAAGCTTTAAATAAAATATTAGAGATGACGGTGGTAAAATTTATTCATCTAGTACGTATTAAAAAATTATTTTTTTCACTCCGTTGAAAAAAGTGTCTATTTTGGTAAATGATAAGATGATTCATTTTAAACATAATTATAAAATTTAAAGCATGGGAAAAATTTTGTTTAATAAATTATTATATAATATTAAAAACAATTATTGAAATCATTTTAATGAAAATATAGATGTGGAATAAAATTTTTGAAGATTGAATTGAAAAAAATAACTTCGGTTTTCCTTAAAACAAATTACTTCGGTAATTTGGACTACATAGAGAGAAGAAAATGAAATTAAAACTTATAATTTATCGAAATTTGAATATTAGAACCAAATATTTTCAGTTCAAGATCAAAATATAATATAATTTCTCTAATAAAAACATAAACATATGGTAGTTGGGTGTTACCCAAGTGGTAAAGGCTCCCTGTAATTTTCCATCATTCAAAGGTTCAAATCTGGGTGGACATAGGTACAATTAATGTACTATACATGCTATAATGAAGATGATGATGTAGGCAGGTGTTCAAACAGGCATGATGCAAGCAGGCAGTGATGCAGACATGATACAAGCATGGTGATGCAGGGAGAACGATGTAGGCATGACACTACATTGGGGTTTCAGACCTTGTTATGGGATTCATGCCCACTATTCCTATGGGTCATGTAATATATAAATAAGACTTTATGGGTGGTCTATCCCCTTTGGGAGGCTTTGGCCTACCTATCAAGTCTCTCTTTGTGGTGTGTGTGTGTGTGTGTGTGTGTTTGAATGTCATTGTACCCACAACCACCTAATTTTCCCCTTGAAATAATAACATAAATTTAATCTATATATTAAATTAACATAAATATATTAATGATATAAAATGTCATAGGGGTGGTATAAACATGACACAAAATAAAGAAGGGTTGAATATGACATATGTTTCAAAAATAAAAAAAGTGAAATGATAAACTATATCAAATATTGTAACATTGTAGTGATAATTATTCAATGAAGTGATTTTGTGAAATAAATATAAACCCATATAAAAAGAGTGTAGATGAAATATAAAATAATTGTAGGTCATTAAAAATATAATTTCTTCATTACATAAACAATTAACGTGTAATATAACCCAATGAAAATATATTTAGTTAGAAAACCACTTACCTCAAGTCCGACTATCCACGTATGTAATGTGTCATATATATAATAAAATTATATGAATTAGAAACATGATTAAGAACCTTTTCACATTGTATTACCATATTATTATCCCCTTTATTCCATTTACTACCATGCCTTATATATTTATTATAGTATTTTTGTTTATGGGTGATGTTTTGCGGATGTTTAGTTCTTAAGCATAGAAAAACTCTGTTAGGTTAACCACGATAAAAGGGATCATGGTCTCATGATATAAATAATTTTAATCATGAAATAATTGTAATTTTTAATCATTAAATTCAATTATATAATCATCGATGAAATGCGTACATAAAAAACAAACCAAATCACATTGTGGAGGTGGTAGTCTACACATATGCATGAGCGACGTTATCATTTTTTTGCTCATGGTAGAGTGAGAATTTAATTAATATATTCTCTTTAAAGAATCATAATAATATCTCAAATATCATATATATTAATTAAATACATCATAATAACCATCCATGAAATATGGTGATGGAAAATGAATCTTATCTCTACATGGATGAGGTATTCCACACACACGCATGAGTGATACTTTTATTTCCTCTTTCATGGAAAGGAGGATTAAAATGGATATACCATAAGCCTACATATGATGGTATTAATACAAGACTCAGAGCTCCATAGGTGTAGGAGTGTGATATGAATGTATTATGGTATGGATTTAATAATATAGAGTTCTCAAAAAAATTAATAAAGAATAATTTGGGGTTCCCTAAGGGATGGAAATGACACACATGGAAATACATAAAATATCTTAATATAATGTATATAATAATTATGTATATTGACATAAAATTGAAATAATTTAGAATTTTGGATATTATAATGTCTAATTAACTTTAAATAATAAAATTTATTCCAGTATAATTCACATTTTATACTATATCATTGATGTCAACCCCTTATATTGATTGTTTTATACTTTAATCATGGTAACACATTCTTTATCCTTTAAGGATCCTAAATTTAATTTTATGTGGACAAGTTTCTCAAAATATTCTATGGATTGTATATTAAACCTTTTTACAATCCAAATATACTATTACAATATCATTTTTATTTTTAAATCATTTAATAACATTTTGTTTAACATGAAATATCATTAAATTCATTTTTCGTAGTATTCATTTAATTTGCCTTTAATGTCATCAATATTACAGTGGATTTTAGAAATAAATTCAGGAATGTAATTATAAAATATTTTAAACTATAATTTTCAAATAATATTATAATTCATTAAAATTATTTTTTAACTTTTTTAGAATAATTTACTAGATTTTTTTTACTATCTACACAAACATTGAGTCTGCATTGCATAAGCATTCAATGTAATTTATCAATTATGAAAAATTAAAAATAAATTACAAAAAAAACAATTTAATTATTATAAAAATGGTTTCTATGTTATTTTATTGTTATTATTATCTCTATGAAACATCTAATTGAAATTAAAATTTTGAGAGTGAAAGATTATATTTATTCATTACAAAAGTAATTTAAATGTCATTATCAAAGGAAAAGGGATCCAAAAAGCAATATATTTGATAATAAGATTGAGATGGTCGAATTAATCTCAACCAATTAAATAAAATAATATTTTTTGTTGATTTTGTGACCATATCCATAGTATTAACCATATTTTATTAATTTTTTCCTTGCCATAGTGATAAATCATTACCATGATTTCTATTTATAATGGCAGAAAATAAAAGGAAGCTATTTTCCAAATTTGAACCTCACGATTAAAAATATAGACTAAAATTTTCAGGATTCAATTTATGAAATTGTTAGACATTTATTTTAATATAAAATAGTAAAACATAATGAAGAATAGTTTCTAGAATAATGTATTTTAAAGCCTAAAAATTAGTTTATACCAAAGATAAATATGTTTGTTATTATTATTTAATTGATTTGATTATTTAGAATGAAATGAGATTTATTATAATTTTTGAACAAATGAAAAACAAAATGGTTTTTTTTAATTACGTGCTTAAATAAGAATAGAAAGTTTTTCAAAAATTGATATTTTTCACAATTCACTAAAAAATAACCATGTTTAGAAAAATATGAGAAAACCAACCTAGTCCATTTATGAAATGATATTCAAGAATAATATTCATTTTTTAACTAAAATTTATAACAATGATAGGTATTAATTTATAATATCCACACAAAAGATGTGATAAAAACTATTTTTGGAGAAAACATATTTTTACAATATAAAATGATTTTACTAAAGATTGAGTAGATATTTATTATGAATTAATAAATAAATTTGAATTATAAAAAAACTATATAAATTTTATTCTGAATTATTTTTATTTCTATTCATACAAACAATTTAACTACTACATTAATGGTCATATTTAAATAATAATATTTATATAGTATATCATAGTTTTCTTATAGCATGGTATTTCATGTTAAACAAGCTATCCAACATAATATTTTTTAAATATGTATTTTCAGGGTGATACATCTAGGATATTATTATATAATGATGAAATCTTAAAAAATATAATTTTTACAAAAATCTTTATTTTTTGACGAAAAACCCTTTTGAAAAAACTCCAAAATTAATACTAATCAAATCTTGATGTGAGGGATTAAAAAGTGAATTTTATTTTATAAAATTAAAATTTTAACATTTTTATATTTATTATTTAAAATAAAATACATATTTTAAATAAAACAAATTTTATTTAAAATAAACTCTTTTCTATAATAACTTATACATAATCATTTATCTTCCGAAGGTAATAACATTTAATGATTCACCAACTTATTTTTTATTATAACATTATTACTAGTTTTATTATAATATTTTTTATCTGTTTAAATTGAGGTAGTGCTTAACATAATTCATCAAAAATAACAACAGTTGTATAGGGTCTAGAATTTCAACTCGTTATATACTCCCCTTATTAAATAAATTACATCCTCAAAATTTTAGTTATCACATATCAAGGAAACTCACTAATGTTTCTAAGTGATAGACTTGACTCATGATATAATATCATTAGTGTGATAAAAAAACTAGTAAATAAGTCATTTTCCTTCAAAAAAAATATGAATCCAAGTATTTATTTATTCTCTTGTAATTTAAGTTAAAAATGTACCACCTAAGATTCAATTTTAGTAAGTATTTATTTTTTATGAAACAATAACACGTTACGTATATTTTTATTCTAGAATGTGATTAATTCCTAAATTATCATATTCTATAAATTAAAATATCATAAATTATTATCATTTTTTAAATCATTATATCAAAATTATCTTACCGTGAAATTTTGGGATTTTCTCAAATGATTGATTTTTAGTGAATAGTGAAAATACCAATTTTATCAAACACAAACATTTATTTTCATTAAATTAAGTAATTTAAAATTCCCATTATATTTTCGTATTTTGTTTTAATGTTTTATATGTTCCATTATATTTTGAATAATAATATTTTAATCAAAAAAGAATTCATTATTTTGATATAAATTTTTTTATACCTAGAAACACATTTTTTCCCCACACAGTTTTCATTTTGTTTTGTAATTTTATATTAATATTAATTTATGATACCTATATAAAAAATATTTAAAAATTAATACCATATTTAGAATCAGTGTATTTAAATTTTGAATATAATTCATAGTTTTTTATAGGCATTATAAATAATAACAGTGGTACAATTTATCGCATCGGTAAAAGGTAATTCAAGTGATTGAGGTTAAGAATAATCTGACGAGGCATTAAAAATCTACTCAAAACGTTCATATATATATTTTTAGGATTTTAGTTCATTAATATACATCCAAAATTTTAATATATTGAATTCTAGTTCCACTTGACCTTGGTAATGGAAATTATATTATTTTACGATAAGAAAATTCCAAAATGTACCTCTCTTGCTTTAAATTTCATCTATATGTTCACATAAGAAAACTAATATGTTATTAGAAAATATAAAGTTTTATTTAGGACATAATTAATTTATTATTATCAATGTAATATATTCTTAATTTTATTTACCTAATAATTATCTTAGATTCTTATGCAATGTTGACACGATTTTTATTCAATTAATTAAAAAATAAAACAGATTTTTTAAAAATTTTAAAGTAATAAAATTTGGATACTTTATTATATTCCATTATTTTTATAGAAAATTATAACATTTTTGTGATTTTTTACCTGAATATATTTTAATTCTATCATTGTATTGATGTTTTAAAAGTCAAATTAAATGAATAGTGTCAATATTGACATTAATTTTATTTTATGAAAATAATTTATAATTAAATTATTCAAAAATAGTTAAAAATTAAATATTATATGGGGATAATATATGTTCTAAAATATCATCAATTTTTCATTAATTATCTATTTTTTTTTAATAACTTTCTTATCTCCTTTAGTGTTGTTTTGTTATCAGAGTAATTGTCAAAAGGTTTAATAAGGGATTAAAACATAAATATTATGGTGAAAAAATAACCAATCCATGTCTAAATTTTTTGTATAAGGGGATTAATACTCATATCACAATAAATTATAATTTTATAAATTTGGATCCACTTCTATTGGATAATTTATTTATGTTAATTTAATAGTTATAATATTCCAAGAGCGGACAATGCCTAACTTATAAAAGTAGACCTCTTATCTCTTTTCTATACACCACATTGACAAACCTATCTTGACAAAAAGGTACAAATTTTATGTTATAAAAATACATATCAATGTTATATATGTTTTTTATTTCTAAAATATTACCCCTAGGTCCCATAACAGGAGATCTAACAGAAGTCTACCGAAGAATAGGTAATCATCATTAACAACTCCTTAAAATTTATTTCTTATTATACATAATAAATATCCACTGATCCCATTATTAAATAATAACTAAATTAAAATAAATATTTGGATAAGTTATTATTATTAATGTATAACAATTTTCTTCCACTTTTCCATCCTATAGAAAGTAAAAACATTGATCACGTGTTCGTATGGCTTACCGTCACCAAATATCGATGTAATTCATTTTTCCTCACCATATTACATGGATGGTTATGAAGAGTAAAATAATTTTTAGATATGATATATATGAAATAATTATTCTTCTATAATTATAATATCAAATCTACCTTCTTACCTTCCACTCTTTTGGAGAATTATAATGTCGGTTGTGCATATGTGTGGACTACCACCTCCATGAAGTGATGCGATTCATTTTTATTTAAACATTAAATGAATGGTAATAAAGATATATTTAATTAATATATATCATATATATTATATAATGATTTTTCTATAAATTTAAACATTTATTTACATTTATTTCTATTAAAAATTGAATATAATGCTCATGTGCACATATGACCTACCATCTCCATGAACGGTGTAATTCTATTTTCTACCTCTACCTTTAATGGATGAAGATAAATATTTTTATAGTTAATATATATAAAATTAATATAATTATTAAAAATTAGGACATTGTGTAACCATAATTAATGTAAAATGAGTGTAAAATTTATGAAAAAACATGTGTGGGAAAAATAATGTAGTTAACACATGAAACATTGAAATAGATGGAATTTTATTGATGAATATGTGAAAATATGTCATAATTGGATTATATATGATATTTTAAATATTAATTTGGATATGGTAATAATTTAATAATGTGTTGAAATCATTTTACAATATATTAAGTCATATTCTACTAAGGAGTAATGTGACGTAAGGGGTTTGATAAGTCAATTTCTATTCATTGGGTTATATTACCACTTCATTAACTATGTTATGCCATGATTATGTGTGAAATGACCTAATATTTTATTATTTTTTATTTCAATTTTTGGTGTAAATTTACATTTTTCAAAAATATGAACTTCATTTTTTTTATTATCACTTCATTGATAAGATCATTGAAAGGGATTTTGTCTCAATTTCCACTCCATTGAGACATATTTTTTAGTATGGACCTATATAATTTTATGTGATACACACACTAACCCTTTTTTTATTTAACATGAATATATATTTACTTATAATGATTAATGTTTCAATTAATGTTTATACATTCAAGGGGGTACAATTAAAAGGTACCAAAGAGGTAAGAATTTATTTTACAATCTCATTTTTTGGAATTTATCTCATTTTAATTAAAGGAATATTATTATATATAATTATTAAAATCTATCTGTTTTGTTATAATATAAATATATTAACGTGGTCTAAATATTTTCATCAAAATTTCCCTCTCTTTGGAACTCTAATAAAAAAATATATATTTAAAATAAAAGTCGCTCTTGTTTCCCATTTGATCCGATATTATATATATATATATATTCAATGTTTTTTAAGAAGAACTCTTTATTAACTAAAATGTAATATTATGTCATCCTATAATTTTTAAAAGGTTTTAAAGGAATATTTCTAATATTTTATAAAAGTGTTTTTTTAGGTTTCTTTATAAAATTTTAAAAAGAATTTTTTTACTGTATATGGCATTAACAAATTTTATCACCTCAAAAATCATTTTAAGATCTTATATTCTTATACATAAAATCAATTTTTTCACAAATAAAAATCATTATTCAAATATTATTTTATTATTTAACATCTATTTACTTTATTTTTCAAAATGACATTATTTTAGTACAAAACCTATGTTTCTAATAAATGGATGTTAATATTTTACCAGTTATTAATTTTGTGGTTGTTAACATTTCATAGAAACATTAACATTCTTATGAACATTATAAATTTCATTCCCCTTAGATATTTATATTCATTGTATCATGGATATGATTATTTATAAAATTATATACTACATATAGTGTTTGACTATGAAATATATTTTATTTTCTAGGGAAAATATTTACATTCCATATTCTCTACTCAATACATATATTTGTTTATAATGAATATTATATGTGAATTAAATTGATCATTCAATATATGAGTGATGCATTTGACTTATAGTGATTGGTGAGGCCATAATTATATATCTCCTTGAGGAATCAACAAGTCTCATGTGACCAACCTAATGTCTAGCACAATTAAATGTTTTTTATTGTATCCCTACACATACATTAAATTATCATGGTGTAATGAATTGATGATAAATATATTATGATATCTGAGATAATTAAATCTGAAATTATGAACATCCTTCTTTGAGAATTTAGTTATTATTATCCATGATATTATTTCATTTGATATTATCCATAGATGCATTTTTTTCTCAAGTTATCGATTAATCAGATTGTGTTTTTAGTTATGTACCTTTGGATATTGATTATAACTTATTTACTCATAAAATATTCCATTGGAATCTACCATTATCGAGAATTTGAGCTCAATATTATTTTGTTTCATTTAACCATGATATATTGAAAAAATATTTCAATGAGTTTCAAGGATTTCAATCAATGACTTTTTTGTTATTTTTTGTATCCAATAACCCAGCACATGTAGGGAAAAATGCTGGTTCATGACATGATACACCTATATTGGATTGTTTCATGAGACAAGTTCCTTTAAATTTTAGTGTAACTAAAAATATAGTTGTAGTTGAACAATGTATTATGTCTATTGAATAGATATATCGAGCCTTAGGTAGCAATGAAAAGAAAATTGGTATAAAGAGAGTGTATTTTTGTGTGGAGAAGATGATTAATGGTAGTATTTGATATATAATACTTAAGAGTATGAAGAAAGGGAACATTTTTAATTGATGGATTTAAAAGTAATACCCTTTGAAAAATATTTTCCAAATGAAAAATAAATTAAAATGAAGAGAAGGTTCTTAGTTTAGAGAAAAGTTAATTAGAATGTGTTATGTAGTATAAGAATACATTTACAATACTATCCATGTATTCTATTGATTACATATATAATCCAAGAGAAATATTGATCATTTATTTGAAGGACTAAAGACAAACCTTTCAAGGGAATAGGTTCTCATACTTTTTCATTATATAATGAAATATTATTATGTTCCGTCAAAATTGAGAAGAATGTTTCAGGATCATTTATCATCAAGGGAAATAAATATAATAATAGGCTTATTAATTACCAAGAAAATGGTAAATAATTTATGAAGAAGTAGTTAATGAAGTAATTCTCATCATGTGAAAATTGTGGAAAGGAACATCCTAGAAACTGATTGAAGGGCATGGTAGTTTTATAAAAGTACGAATATAAGGTTAATAACAATAACAATTGAAATAGGGAGAAATAAACTAAAAATGTCAATTTCTTCAACTATAGAGAAATGAGAAATTACTCACAAAAATTTCCCAAGTTTCAAGGTAACATACTAGAGAAGAGGTTGAGGGGATAATTCCATGCTTTTGTGATCACTACAGTTGAGTATTGTGTTTATAAAGATTTGGTGATGGGTACTTTAATAACCTCTTCAAATTTATCCAATGATTCATTTAATTTTGGATCATTACACACTTTTATATATTTTATATTTTCCAATAAAATTCTATATTTCTCTATGACCTTAATAAGGGAGTTTTATGTCAAAAAACCTATTTGAAATCTCACCACAAAAGGGATGCATCAGTCAATTCACATTATGACACATAAGCATGCATTGTTCATAACCATGATTACTATAAAAATGGTTGATTTTGATATAATCCTTGGTATGGATTGGATTTCAGAATATATTTTAAAATTTTATTTCAATCTGTAGAATATTATGAGTTATGATGAGGATATATGATTCCTATTCATTATATAGAATACATAATCATTTTATTTTTGTCTAGATCGACATCGAGTAGCTATTATGAATGATATTCTTAGCGAAGAAGAGTAGATGTGGTCTATGGATCGAATGTTATCTTAAAATTTAGGATGTACCTATTTTATTAGAATACATTGATGTATTTCTTAAGGAATTACCTAGAAATTAATTAAAATTTAATGTTGAGTTTTCTATTACTTTGACCCCTAATATAAGATATATATCAAATAATACCAATAGAAAGACGACTGTGGAAATATTTGAGTTAAAGAAACAACTACATGATTTTCAATGATAATGGATTTATATACCGTAGTATTTCAACATGGGGAGCCCCTGTTATTTCCATTAAGATGAAAGCTGGATATATTAGGTTATGTATTTATTATAGGGAAATCAATGATATTAATATAGAAAAATTACACTTTAACTCACATGGATGAATTTTTAAATCAAATTTACAGAGATCAATATTTTTAAAAGATTTACCTTCATTAGGGGTATCATTAATTATGATTAACGAAGGAGGTTATTCCAAACACAACATTTCATATAAGGTATGGACATTATATTTTTATAGTAATTCCATTTGTATTGAATAATCCTACCTCTTTTTTTAATGATATAATTAACAATGTACTCAAGGAATATCTTGATAATTTGGTTGTGGGTTTTATTGATGATATCTTATTACACTATAATAGTGATGAGGAACATGAGAATTAATTATGAATCATTCTTGATACTTTTATAGAAAATTAGTTTTATGGTAAATTTATTAAGTGTGAATTATATCTTCATGATGATTATTTTCTAAGCCAGATTATCTCCGATGATATAATCTCAGTTGATCCTATGATGAAAAATACAATCAAATAATTGAATACACAAATGAACATTAATTAGGTAAATAGTTTCATAAGATTATAATGTTAATATTTAGTATTTTTTTTAAAAACTCTTATTGGTTAAATTTTTAACAAATAATACACGTAAAGGGGTTAAGTTCTCATAGACATAGAAATTTAAAGAATGTTTTGATTAATTGAATATGAGATTAGTGAATTATCTTATTTTTAATATACCATCTATAAATAATGTATTTTGGATATATAGTTATGTGTTAAATAAGGTACATGATTGTCTTATTATGTAGAAGGATAAATTTATAACCTATGAGTCAAGATAGATAAAGAATCTAGAATAGAACTTCCTACCTCATGATCTTTTGTTATTATTCATAATGTCTTCTTGAAATATATGGCTAAATTATCTCTGTGGTGAAATATGTGAGATATAAAATGACTATAAGAACCAAAAATATGTATTTTCAAACAAACATTAATATGAGGAAAATGTGATGGCCTATGCTACTAAAGGATTATGAATTCTTAATATACTACTACCCAGATAAGGAATATAAGTTTGTAGATGCATTTCACATGAAATATCATGGAGTCATGACCAAAATTATAATTTACTAGGATTATATGTTTGTGTATTTAGTGAAGATGGAAATGGGAAATATTAAAAAAGGGGAAACAATAATCCTTTTTCAAATTATTTCCAACCCACATTTTTTTGAAATGATAATAAAATTAAACATAATGATGAGAATTTCTTTAAGAGTATTAAAATCATAAATTATTGGAAATTTGAATACATCATATATAAATATTTAGATCTCAAATTAGTAAGGTTTATATGTTTTCCATCTGTACTTCAGCTGAAAATGAAATTATTATATGACTCTCATAGCTTAAATTTCCTTATATACCCTATAAGTACTAAGATTTATAGATACATGAAGGAATGTTTTTGGAGGGATAATATACAAAGTAAATTTCTTAGTGATGTGTCAAAATGATATATTTTTAAAATTTTTATGGCTGAGATATAGATTCCAAGAGGTGTCTAGCAACCCCTACATATTCCATTGTTGAAATGAGATGACATTGCTATGTAATATTTTACAATATTACCAAAACACCAATAAATAATGATGTAATATGGGTAATTTTTTATCACCTTACCAATTATACACATTTTCCCACTATAAGTGAAGATTTACCTATAGAGTTCCTTGAATAACTATATTAATGAATTTATAAGACTTTTTTGTGCAACTATTTTAATCGAGTCTAATCATGATGCTCAATTTACATCAAAATTTAAGAACTGACTTTAGAAGGATATAGCTACTAAGATTCATTTTAGTATTACCATTCTCCCAAAAACTGATTAATAGTCTAATAGTAAAATTCAAACTATAGAATATGTGTTGAGGTCATTATCAATCTACATTCATGGTATGGGGTATCATTATATACCTTTTATGTAGTTTGAATATAACAATAACTTCTATTAATGTATTAAAATGTCATTATAAGAATAATTTTATAGAAAGATATGTCATAATCAAAATTTTTTTGAAGAACATGGAGAAATAAATCTTTTTATACTTGAAATTTTTGAGGAGTCATTGATGGATATAAATACTATTCAAACCAATAATAAAGAATCCGAAAGAAATAAAAAGAGATATAGAGATAATAAATTGAAATATTTTTAATTTAAATTTAAAGGAAATGTTTTCATGAAAGTATCTCCACATAAAGGTGTAATAAGTTATTCTAAGAAATGAAAACTTATCCACAGGTACATTATACCATTTTAAATTCTATAAATAACTAAAGTCATGGATTACTACTTAGAAATGCCACCTAGACTCACTAAAGTATATGTCATGTTCTATATCTATATATTGAGTAAGTACATTCCAGATCCAAAACAATTATTACCTATGATGAAATATAATTGAAACAATATTTATAATACTATGGACTTCCTATCTAGATTCTAGAGACTGGACAACAATTGGTGAGGAATCGAACAACTCGGATGGTAAAGGTACTTTGGAGAAATCATATGATAAAGGAGGTGACATGAGAACCTGAAGATATTTTGATGAATAATTAACCAAATGTATCCATGAGGTGATATTCTATAAATTTTAATTATGAAATTTTTGTATGGTGGGATGAATGTAACACATGTGCTTCAATTATTTTAATCTCTTCTTTTTGAAGAAAAAAAGCATAATAGACATGATTTTATTCTCAAATGTGATTTAAATCTAAATTATAAAATTATATAAATTGAAATTTCAAAAAATAATTTCATTTTTAAATAATAATATATATAAAAAACTTTGGTTTAGATTTTGTGGTTTTTTTAAATGATTGATTTTTCAGTGAATAGTGAAAAATACAAATTTTTAAAATACAACCATTTATTTTAATTAACTTATTAATTGAGAAGTGAAATTATATTTTGTGATTTAGTATTAATGTGTAATATGATAAATTATATTTATAAAAATATAATTTGAATAAAAATATCCGGATTTTTAGTTATTTTATTTTTTATGCTTAAAAACACAGTTTACTAAAAACAATATAAAATATAATTAAAAAATTTATAATAAAATTAATTCATAGAGTTACAAAAAATGAATATTTAAAAAAGGATACCATATTTATAATTATGTGGTTCATATTTTATAAATAGGCTCCTCTTATTTTTAGGTATTACAAATATTAATTGTGGTAAATTTTAGTACATCGATAAAAGGAAAATCGGAAAATTAAGGTTAAAAATAATGTTATAAGGAATTAATGATCAACTTAGCACATAAATGTATTTAATTATATGGGATATAATCTTCCATATCAATAAAAAATTCTAATATATTTTATTTTTGTTCAATTTCACCTTGGTAATGTTATTTATATTACTTTAAGTAAAAAAAATTACAAAATGTCCCTCTCTTTCTTTTAATTTATTTTATATGATCACAAAAGGATAAAAAAATGTTATGAATGAATAAAAAAAGTATTTTAATTAAAATTATTTAATTTATACTATTTTAGTTTATTTTTAGTTTTTTATTGAATAATTAACATAATTTCTAAAACAACATCGACATAATGTTTATGAAATTAAAATAAAAATAAAATAAATTATTTTATAAAAATTAAATGTTATAAAATTTTGATTAATTATTGATCCTGGAGAATGGTATAGATAATTATAACATTTTATTTGTGTTTTTTAGTATTGTAATCAAATTCTTTCGTTTCATTGATGTTTTTGAAATCAAATTCAATGAATACTGTCAAAAATGACATTAACAATATTTTATGAAACTAATTTTAAATTAAATGTTGGAAAAATATTAAAAATATTAAAAATATTAAATAGAAAATTTAGGATAATATATGGTCTAAATATTTATCTATTTTCCATTTATGGTCCAATATTCCTTTTATGATAACTTTCTTGGATCCTTTAGTGTACAAAACATTGTTATAGCGATAATTTTCAAATGGTTTAACAGGGGTTCAAACTAAGAGATAAGGGTTAAATTATATCCTACACTTGTCCAAGTCATATTTTATGAGAGGGTTTATACTATTAATCATCATATATATTTTTATTATATGAATCATTTTCCTATGATTCTATGAAAATTAATTTATATTAATTTATTACGTTAAATAATTCTAAGAGTTAACCTCCACTCATTCATAAAAGGACACCCCTTATCTCTTTTTGTTACCCAACATTGAAAAATCAGTGTCAAAAAATCACTAAACATTTCCCTTCTCAAAATAATTATCCAATTCCTATATTTTTTTTATTTCTATAGGGACAACCCTAGGTTTCTTAAGAGTATATCTAAAGGATATTTATTGTAGAAGATGAAATCATCTTTACCAACTGATTAAAATTACAATATTATTATAGTTAGTATAAATATTTTTTACCCATTATAAAATAATTAATCAAATACCATAAATATGTTGAGATTTAACAATGAAATTGTAAAATCATTTTCCACCTCTTTTAAATCCTATGGAAATCCAAAACATATCCCATACGTACATACAACTTACTATATCCACGTTGTAGTGTAATTCCTCTTCCATAGACATTATACATGGATATATATAGGTATGGAACTAATTTTTAAATAGTATATTTATGAAATAACTATTCATATATAATTGTAATTTAATATCTACATTCTTACCATCCATTCCATTGGAAAATGATAACGTCGCCCGGGCATATGTGTTGACTACCACCTCCAAAAAGCAATGTCATTCATTTTTGAATTTTTATTTATATAGAAGGTAATAGGATATATTAAATCAATATATATTATATATATGATATATTAATTATTTTTTAATGGTGAACTATTATTCACATTTCCTTCATTCCATCTGTCGAAAAGTGAAAACAAATTTCATATGTATAACTTCCTACAATCTCCATGAATAAAATAATTCATATTCCCTCCTATAAATTTTAAGAATGAATAAAAATATATAAATATATAAATATATAAATATGTAATGTATAAATATTGTGTTTATATCAGTATTAGAATTATGGATTTTATGGACCAATAATAAATGTACAAGGACCAAAACATCCTTGACAAAGAATGCGTGGGAAAAATAAAGCAGTTAACATCCAAAACAATGACAGTAATGAATGATTATTAATGAAAAGGTGATAATATATTCTAATAGGATCATATCTGATAATATAAATATAAATATTATTTTTTATAAATTAATAACATGTTCAAAACTATTATACAAAATATTAATGCATGCTCAACTAATGGGAAATGCATGGTAATGGGTTACTTAACTAAATTTTTATTAATTTGGTTATACTTATATTAAATTAACTAAATATACAATGATTATCTATTAAATTACCAAGAATTTTATTGTTTTATATTTCAAATTTTTTCGGTAGATTTACATTTTTCACAGATAACCACTTCATAGATAAATTCTCACTTCAATGATATGATCTTTGTTTGGGATTTCATCTCATTTCCACTCCATTGAGTCGTATTTGGTATTTTGAAACTATTTTTTATGTGGTGTTTATATTAACAATTTTATATATTTAACATGAATATTTATTTATTCATATATTTACATTTTCAATTTATGTTTACTCTTTCAATGGGTTTCAATCAGAATTTTACTAAAGTGGTAAGAATTTATTTCACAATCTCATTTTTTGGGATTTCACCCATGTTTATTAATGGAATATTACAATATATCCTATTAAAAATACATATATTTCATTAACCATATGATATTTAAGGGGTTTAAATAATTTCTTCCAATTTTTCAACAATTTGTAACCTAAATCATGAAAAGAAATGCTTAGAAAAATTGAATATTGTTTCCCTTTTTATCTGGTATATTTTTCTTCTATGTTGGTATTTTATAGAATTTTTTACTAAAAATTTGTTTTTAATTAGAAAAAGAAAATTTTATCTTATAATATGATTTATTAATGGATTTAGAACAATATTTTTAATGTTTTTATAAAGGTTAGTTTTCATCTTTCTTTATGAAAAGTTAGAAGGAATGTTTTTTAACATATACCAAGTTAACAGATTTTCCGCCTCCATAACTATTTTATGATCTTAGATTCTTCTATAGTTTTTTAATGGTTTTAAAAATAAAAATATTTAATGAAATATTATTTTAATATTTAACTTTCATATTCATTATTTCTTTAAATTATTTGATTTTACTAAAAAAATTATATTTTTGATAAATTGATTGTTATCTTTTATCTCTTGTAAATTTTGTGGTAATTATCTTTCTATTGTAAAATTCAATTTATTATGGTCACTAGAAATCACAATCCTCTTAAATAGGAATAATCATGTTATCTAGGATATTCTTATTTCATAATGTATATACCATTTCTATATATGGTATTTTATTATGAAGGCTATGTTATTAACTGTGGAAAATATTCACATTCCATATTCTTTACTCAATATAGATATTTATTGATAAGACATATTGTCTATCAATTTAATTTATAATTAAATATAAAAGTAATATATTGAACATGTATTGATGGTTATGTCCTGAAATCATATATCCCTTTGATGAATCAATAGGTCTTTTGATACAAACTAGTTGGATAGTCATATTAAATGCCATTTTTATACATTCAAACCCATTGTTTAAACTATCTTAGTATAAGGCCTTATAAGAAAAAAATATCACAATTCATCTGATCATGAAATCCAAAATTATTCATTTCATTCATTAAAAATTCAGTTTTTATAATCAATGAGATTATTCCATTTGATATTATCCCTGGATTTATTTTATGCTGAAGTTATGGATTAAATGACATGTGTTTTTAGTTATTTACCATTCCATACTAATTATGCCTTATTTACTCTTAGAAACATTAATTATGAATAACCCTTGTTGAGCATTTCATATTAACGTTTTTTTTATTTTCTCCAATATATGAATAAAAAATATTTTAATGAGTCTCAAGGATTCCTAAAATTTTCTTCTGTTATGTTAATATTTGGTTCTTTAGGAGTAATAAATTTACGGGTCCTTTAGGATTAGGTCACTTGTATCTTATTCCAATGTAATGAATTATTCATCAACTACAAGTTATTTATTTTGGGTTTGTTTAAAAATATCCCTCACTATTTGGTATCCTAACCCATATAATTATATTATTTTTCTATGAGATCTCATATTCCTCCTTGCACTAATAAATGAACATAAGTTGTTTTGAAATATAAAGTGTGATTTCATTATTTTTTTTATTATTATAGATTCTATCTGGGGATGTATTTTACGTTTCCAAAATCACATTTAATTCATATAAAGGAGAGATAATAATAAATTCATAAATCATATTTTATAATCCTTAAATTGGGATATTATAATAATATAAAATAGTATTAAATCAATGGGGTATTGATTTGATGTTGTTAAAAACATCCTAGGAATATTATAGTTCCTATAACTATATTCCAATTGGATATCAAAAAATCTATAGTAGAGTATACTTTTACCCTAAACCCTTCATTTGCATGACCAACTTCTTGTAATATTAGTAGCATAGGCTTTCCAATGTTTCATATATCTTATAGGATACTGATGTTTGTCATCCTTATAAACCCATAGTTCTTTTACATCAAAATATATCAATCATTGAACAACACATATAATCCATAGATCAACCTATATCATCCTAGTTTTAACCTATGATACTTTAGGTTGGGTTATCCTATGCTTATCAGACTAGTCCCTCAATGTAAGTTGGAAATAAATACTTTAAAGTAGTTCTTGGAGAGAATATGATCAACCAAGTCATATCTGTAACACCAGAGACTTTTATGTAAAATATTTTGTTTTTATTTTATATAAATCATCAACGGAATATTTTACTACACACAACACTAGCTTGGCTCGCTTTACACGCAATCGCGGCCTTCCTCGATTGCTTGTGTCGTACGCAATACCAAGTTTCAATAAACAATGATATGCTATTAAAATATTATTAAAACTAGCCGTTATGAATAGTAATAACCACTTTTTGAAATTTTGTAATTTTTATTTTTCAAAATGGACTTCATATTCGGATTCGGAATATCGAAATTAGCCTAGGGTGAAATTTTGGTATTTTTCTGAAAACTTTCAATTTTTGATGAATAGTGAAACCACTAAGTGGTAGTTAAAAAAACTGAATTTTTCATAAAACATAATTTTACCGCTTCTATGAGTGTAACTTTGAAAATACAAGAGACACGGTTAATATCAAGGACTAAAATTTGGTTCAATGAGATGAAAATAATTTTTGGTGAATAGTAACTTTTTACTTTTATTTACCACGGTTAAAAGTAAATAGGGTAATTAAGGGTAAAAATGATATTATTATTACCCTAAAACATGTCCTAATTCTATTTTACAAGTGTAATTCGACCAAAAACAACCTTAGGATTAAAATATGACCATTTAGGCCAACTTGGATTAGATTAGGACATTTATTATTAATTTATTTAAAGAAGGGTTAAATAGTTAAAAATCAAAGTTTAATAAGTAAATCATTTTTAATATGGGGTTATACAAAAGATAAATTCGACTATAAATATTAATTAGAAATATAAAACTATTTCCTACATAATGGTAGTTTATTTGTAATTTTTAGACATTATATAATGTAATTTATTTATGACACAACGATGATGCAGTAATTATCTTATTAATGAAATATTGACATAATTGATGTTATAAATACCCAAATAAATGTAATTTTAGAATTTTATGAATCCCAACAATTTTATAGGTTAATATGACAAGTTAGTATTGATTTAATTATATTTGTTTGAACTAATCATTCTGTTATTATTTTCATCAAAATCAATTACCAAATAGTGTCAAAATTGATATAAAATAGTTTTTAAAATAAATATTATATTAGTAATTGTTATTTTATTCCGAAAAATCTAAGGTTCGGCCAAATGACTTAGATAAGGCTATATATATTAATAATAAACAACTTGGGGTTCGTTTGGCTTGATATAGTAAGTTTTTTTAACCTTATAGTGTAAGAAAACAAGAAGACACAGTAAAAGTTAAATTATCTAACGTAAAGTTAAATCTAAATTATAAGGATACAATTGATACCTAAACTTGTCTAAATTCTATTGGATGAGAGTATTTCGACCCATCCCCACCTTTGATTCTAAATATATCAATTTGGAGCTATTTAAAACCGAATTTTACTTTATAATAAAATAATATGTTTTGTTATTCCAAAGGTGCCCCTCTCCTCCCTTATAAAAGGGGACCTCCTCCCTCTCTTCCTCACACCACATTGAGCCTTCAAGCTCGGCCAACCCCTTCCGATTTCTCCTCTAAACTTCCCTAGATACATCCTAGAGGTCCTGGTCTTCTTCAAAGACATATTTTAGTGCCCTAAAAGGAGGTCTCAAAAAAGCACTTCAAAGAATAGGTAATGTCCGTTACCGATTCATTCATCTTTATTTCTTCTTCCACTTATTCTTCTTTAGTTGTTTCATTATGAAGTAATAACATCAGTATAACTCATATACTTATATGTTATTATATGTATGAAACAACCCTACTTCACCATCTATACATCCTACGGAAAAAGAAATCACCGCGCGTGCGTACGTACGAAATAACGTCTCCACGCTGTGGTGTAATCTATTTTCCACCACCACCTTACTTGGATGGGTATAATGGTGTAAATAATGACTATATATGACTATTATAAAGTGATACTGATTCTTAAATAGTATACATACACTCCAATACAATTCAATGATCATAGGAACGATATCATCACTCGTGCGTACATACGGAATACCGTCTCCACGATGTGATGTGACTTGTTCTACATGATATTCATTTCATAATGATTATATAAATGAATTGAATGAATTAATATGATATATATTACACTAATACCATTCTGTGAATGAGGTATCTATAACCTAAAGAGAATAATACGAATTTATTCGACAAAACACGCATAAGAACAAAAAGTTATAAACACCCTAATAACAAGTAGCAATGAAATATTACTAATAATAAGCTAAGAATATGACCATATATGATATCATAAAAATAATTATGATTCTGTAATAAGTCAATAACATTATTTATATCATTATACAGGAGGTTCGGACACGTAAAAATCATATCGGACCTAAGGTAAGGGAAAATATCACAATCTCATTTTTATCCAAGATTGTTTATACTTTGGCATTTACTGGGGTGTATTTTATCATCCAAATCCATGTTTCCTCAATATGTAATATTATTTCCATCCACCTACAATTGTTTAAATCCAATTTTACCCTTTGGTGAGTATTTAGTAAAAGATATGAAAGGAATCTTTTGTCATTTTTCGTACGAGGTACTTTTTGACTTTTCCGACAAAAGTATGAGAAGAACGTTTTTTTTAACTTATACGGCATGAATGAATTTTTAAAAAATTATTTCCAAGAAGGTTCCTTTACATGTTTTCAAGTTTATTTTTAATCAACTTCTTTTAGTTTAAAATTATATGACATGTTATGAAAGGATAAATGTTTTTGAAGTAGAAAGGATATTTTCCTTAAGAATGGAGATCAAGAGTTTTATCAAAATTATTTTCCATATAAGATAATATAGGGTTCTATTTCTATACCTATTATTACATGGATTTGATTATGTTGTGATGGAAATATTTTTATGAATTCCTTTATCGTATATGAATTGTTTTATGATGTCATGATGTTTAAGATTCCCATTTTTATTACACGGGTTGTGAAATGATGTATGGTTTATGATTTTGTGGCACACATAAGAATGGTAACATTATGAAATGGGTGGGACCTATATCTCCCTCTAATGCATTGGGTAAAGATTTTATATCTCATGACATAGACATGGCTGGAACGGTAGGTTATACCGGTTCAGTGAAACAGGACTGAAACGGGGAGTGAACTCAGTTCAGAAAGGGACTTTGTCCACTAATATAGTCTTGGAAATGAGTCTTGACTAATAAGAAATGATTATATATGATTATGTGTGCATGACACAAAGTTTCATGTTTTATGTTATGATTATTGGGATTACATTTCCCTACTATGATTTATCCCATGTTATGAAATTATGCTCACTTTTGCAGGTTAAGATTTCCAAAAGTTATGTTCTTATGAATATGATGTGATTGATATTTCTTTTGTTACCATTATTGAGCATTTGAGCTCACGCTTTTGTATGTTTTCTTTCCCCAGGTCAGGAAGAAGGTTATTAAGTAATATATGCCAAAAGGGACTATAGATATGATGAAATAAATGGGAGACAGTCTAGACGCTTTATGAACCAGTTGTTTATGTTTCCTAGTTTCTAAATACACTATACCTATACGGTCCTTTCGTGGTTTTGTTATATGTTGTAATAAGTATGCTTCAATTTTTAAGTATTAACAATGTATGTAAAGTATGGGTCATTATAGTTGGTATCAGAGGAATGGTATAGTCAACCTTTGGAAACTAGGATGCGAAAGCCTTAGTAAGAACCCTAAGGATAAGTCTAAGCATATAACACAATCTTTGGGTTTTAGAAATGGCAATGAATAACCTTGGATAAGACCTTAAGTGTGAAATTTTATTCTTGATTATGTGGTTGTCCTATTATAATTAGTGTTGCTCACACTATTCTTCTTGGTTTTAGTCAATGGATGGAACCCGAAGAAACCTTGTTAATGCGGAATGCGACGGGCAATGAAATGATTGTCCCCCTGAGCAACCAAACGTTATGGGAGCTGGAATGCAAAATCTTGTTGCCACGCTCACACAAATTTCTCAAGCTATGAATCATGCAGGACTTCCAAATGAGCAAAGTAAGGATCAACATTCTGTTGAATCCTTCATGAGACAGCGTCCACCTTCTTTCAGTGGGTCTACTGATCCATTAGTTGCTGAACAATGGATTAGTACTACTGAAAAGATATTTTTAGTTCTTTAATGTTATGAGCATGATAAAGTCATCTTAGCAGTGTATCATTTGGTAGGTGATGCTGATCAATGGTGTAATCTTATTAAGAATACGAGGCAAAGGGATGAAATTGAGTCCATGGAATGGGACGAGTTCAAGAACTTATTTTTCAATAAGTACTTCCCTCGTATTCTCCGAACAATGATGGAGAAAGAGTTTCTGTAACTGAAGCAAAAGGATGATGAATCTGTTGGTACTTATGAAGCAAATATTACAATACTTTCAAGGTACGCTTCTGGTATTATTATCCATCCTGAGAGTAAGATTGATCGATTATTTAGTGGCTTAAAACCATGTCTTCGAAGGGCCTTAGCCATAAGGGACTTCAATAGCTATGAGGAAATCGTTCGATGTGCTCTCAAAGTTGAGATGGAGATTAGAGTAACCCATCAGTCATATGGGTTTGATAAGAAGAGGAAAATGGAATTCAAAGGAAAATCTAAAGAGCACACTAAAAAGAAGATGAGCTTTCCCTTATGCTCAAAGTGTGGAAAGAAACATGGAGGTAGTTGTCTTAAAGGGACAAGTAAATGTTTCAAATTTGGAAAGGAATGTCATCGGGCATTTGAATGCTGCGATGATGGGAAGAAGATGTATAATGATGCAAACAAAGGAAGGGATACACAGAATGAACCTACTACACTTCAATGTTTCAAGTGCAAGGAGATGGGGCATTATGCCAATAAATGCCCTAATCCAAGGGTTGATGGTGATGGTCGACGTCAACAAACTCTTAAGGCTAAAGACAAAGGAAATTCACATGCAATTTCTATCAGCGATGTGGAGTACGATAACGATGTGGTGAAAGATACACTTACAATCCACTCTAAAGTAGAAAATGTTTTATTTGTTTCTGGATCCACCCACTCTTTTTTTTCTGAAGAATTTTCTAAGGGTAACTCCGTATTACATCAAAAATTAGATGTTGAGTTAGCTGTGATAACACCTAATGGCACAACAGTCGCATCAAAAGTTTATAATTCCTCTCCGATTGAAGTTTGTGGGAAAGTGCTTCCTACAAATCTTGTGATCCTTCCTATAGTGGAATTTGATGTGATTCTTGGCATGGATTGGCTTTCTCTACATGGAGCTCATATTAATTGCCAAAGAAGGGAAGTCACATTTCATATTCTAGATCAATCTATGATCGTCTATCGATGCAAGGATGAACATAACCTTCCAGTGGAAATTTCTACCATTTTATGGGTATTGATTCCACTAAATGAAGGTTATTTATCTCCAATGGTTGGTGAGAAACTCACGATTAAGAATATTCCCATTGTACGGGAGTTTGATGATGTCTTTCCGGAGGAATTACCGGGTCTTCCACCGAATCGTGAAGTTGATTTTTAAATAGAACTCGTACCGGGTGCTTTGCCTATTTCAAAGACAGCTTATAGAATGTCCCCAATTGAGTTGTAGGAATTGAAGAAACAACTCCAAGATAATCTTGATAAGGGATTCATATGTCCTAGTGCGTCACCTTGTGGAGCACCTGTTCTATTTGTTAAGAAGAAATATGGATCAATGAGACTCTGCATTGATTATCGAGAACTTAACAAGATCACTATCAAGAACAAATATCCTCCCCCACGCATTGATGAATTATTTTACTAACTACACGGAGCTCAATACTTTTCCAAGATTGATCTTCGTTCATGGTATCATCAATTAAGGGTCAAAAGAGAAGATATACCAAATACGGCTTTCCGTACAAGGTATGGACACTATGAATTTATAGTGATTCCATTTGGTCTTACTAATGCCCCTGCTATCTTCATGGATCTGATGAATAGAGTCTTTAGAGATTATCTTGATCAATTTGTGGTAGTATTTATAGACGTTATTCTTGTCTATTCAAAGAGAAAGTAAGAACATGAAGATCACTTGAGAATTATATTGAAGACCCTGAGAAAGGAGAACCTTTATTCCAAATTTACAAAGAGTGAATTTTGGCTTCAAAAAGTTTCATTTTTGGGTCACATAATCTCAAAAGAGGGGATATCTATGGATCCAGCAAAAACAGAGGTTATCGAAATATGGTCGAAACCAACAACAGTAACTGAGATCCAAAGTTTTCTTGGTTTGGCTGGATATTATCGACGTTTTGTGAAGGATTTTTCACGATTATCTAATCCACTCACCAAGTTGACTCGGAAAGAAGTTAAGTTTGTCTGGACGGAAGAATGTGAAGATAATTTCAAGGATTTGAAAAGAAGTTTATCCAGTGCTTCTGTGCTCACACTGCCTTGTAGTGGAGAAAGGTTTGTGATCTACAGTGATGTATCCAAGAATGGATTGGGGTGTGTTCTTATGAAAAATGATATGGTGATAACTTATGCCTCACAACAGTTGAAAATCCATGAGCAAAATTACCCAACACATGATTTGGAGGTAGCTACGGTAATCTTTGCATTAAAGATTTGGAGGCATTATCTTTATAGAGAAAGGTGTGACATTTATACTGATCATAAAAGTTTAAAGTATATTTTCACACAAAAGGAGCTGAATAAGAATCAAAGAAGATGGTTGGAGCTGATTAAGGATTATGACTGCTCAATCCATTACCATCCTGGGAAAGCGAACATGGTGGCAGATGCATTAAGTCGACAAGACCATGCTAGTTTATCCATGATGAGGATCACAAAAGATCCAATATTTATGGATTTACAAAGGATGGATCTTGGAATTATAATGGAAGGGGAAAATCTTATCTTTCTCAAATGAATGTTCAACCATCTATACATGTGAAGATTAAATAGGCACAGAAAGCAGATGTCGAGTTACAAAAGATGGTGAGAAATGTTCGTGAATTCAACCTTGATTGTGATGGGATAATAAAGTTTAGGAATCGGGTTTGTGTTCCTCCCATCCTGGAATTAAAGAAGGAGCTGCTGGATGAGGCTCATAGTTCTTCATTCTCTATTCATCCTGGAAGCACGAAGATGTATAGGGACATGAAAGAGTACTTCTGGTGGGATGGCATGAAAAGAGATTTTGCTGAATATGTCTCTCGATGCATGGTTTTTCAGCAAGTTAAAGCTGAGAGATAGAAGTCTAAGGGGATGTTACAACCATTACCCATACCCAAATGGAAATGGGAAAACATCACTATGGACTTTGTCACAGGACTTCCTAAAACATCAAAAGGCAATAATGCTATCTGGGTCATAGTTTATCATCTTACCATGTCTGCACACTTCATTTCTATTAGAGAGGATTTCTCTCTGGATCAGCTTGCCAGGATATTTGTAAAGTGGTAATATTGCATGGAGTACCACTTTCTATTATATCTGATCGGGATCCGATATTTACCTCAAAGTTCTGGTGAAGTCTTCAGCATACTCTGGATACAAAGTTGAGTTCCAGCACTGCTTATCATCCTCAGACAGACGGTCAGTCTGAGAGAACAATTCAAACTCTAAAAGATATGTTGAGAGCTTGCTCTATGGATTTCAAAGGTGGTTGGGATCAACACCTAACTTTGGTGGAATTTTCTTATAATAATAGCTTTCACTCCAGTATTCAGATGGATTCTTATGAATCTCTCTATGGAAATAAATACAGGACTCCAACTTGCTGGGATGAAGTTGGGGAAAGAAAGCTATTAGGACTTGATGTCATTGATGAAATGGCAGAAAAGGTCAGATCTATTCAACAACACATAAGAGCAGCTCAGAGTCGACAGAAAAGTTATGCCGACAATCGAAGACAAGACCTAGAGTTTGAAGTGGGTGATAAAGTGTTCTTACGAATATCTCCCTGGAAGAGGGTCACGAGATTTGGAAAGACGGGGAAGTTGAGCCCTAGATATATCGGTCCTTTCGAAATACTGGATCGTGTTGGGAAGGTAGCTTACCGATTGGCACTTCCACCAAATCTCTCCCAAGTTCACAATGTGTTCCACGTATCTCTCCTGAGAATGTACATACCTGATCCTTCACATGTACATAGCTCAGAAGTTGTACCGCTGGAGCAAGATCTTTCTTATGAAGAACAACCGATAGAGATTCTGGATCGTAGTGAAAAAGTCCTATGAAACAAGACCACTCGATTGGTGAATGTTTTATGGAGGAACCACCAATTAGAAGAAGCTACATGGGAGCTTGAGGATATGATCAGGGAGAGGTATCCTCATCTGTTTGTGACAAAGTGATGAATTTCGAGGGCGAAATTCATTTTAAGGGGGGTAGAATGTAACACCCGAGACTTTTATGTGAAATATTTTGTTTTTATGTTATATAAATCATCAAAGGAATCTTTTACTACACAGAACACTAGCTTGGCTTTCTTTACACGCAACTGTGGCCTTCCTCGATAGCTTGTGTCTTACGCAATACCAAGTTTCAGTAAACAATGATATGCTATTAAAATATTATTAAAACTAGCCGTTATGAATAGTAATAACCACTTTTTAAAAGTTTAAATTTTTTTTTTCAAAATGGACTTCATTTTTGGATTCGGAATATCGAAATTATCCTTGGGTGAAATTTTGGTATTTTTCTGAAAACTTTCAATTTTTAATGAATAGTGAAACCACTAAGTGGTAGTTAAAAAAACTGAATTTTTCATAAAACTTAATTTTACCGCTTCTGTGAGTGGAATTTCGAAACTCCAAGATACACGGTTAATATCAAGGACTAAAATGTGGTTCAATGAGATGAAAATAATTTTTGGTGAATAGTAACTTTTACTTTTATTTACCACGGTTGAAAGTAAATAGGGTAATTAAGGGTAGAAATGATATTATTATTACCCTAAAACATGTCCTAATTCTATTTCACAAGTGTAATTAGACCTAAAGCAACCTTAGGATTAAAATATGACCATTTAGGCCCACTTGGAATAGATTAGGATATTTATTATTAATTTATTTAAAGAAGGGTTAAATAGTTAAAAATCTAAGTTTAATAAGTAAATAATTTTTAATATGTGGTTATACATATGATAAATTAGACTAAAAATATTCATTATAAATATAAATATATTTCCTACATAATTTTATTTTATTTTTAATTTTTAGACATTAAATAATTTAATTTATTTATGACACAATGATGATGCAGTAATTATCTTATTAATGAAATATTGACATAATTGATGTTATAAATACCCAAATAAATGTAATTTTAGACTTTTTATGAATTAAAATAATTTTCTATGTTAATATGACATGTTAGTATTGATTTAATTTACATTGTTCTAACTAATAATTCTGTTATGATTTTATCAAAAATCAATTACCAAATAGTGTCATAATTGACATAAAATAGTTTTTAAAACAAATATTATATTATTAATTGTAATTTTATTCCTAAAAATCTAAGGTTCTTCCAAATGAATTAGATAAGGATATATATATTAATAATAAACAACTTGGGGTTCTTTTGTCTTGATATAGTAAGTTTATTAACCTTATACTGTAAGTAAACAAGAAGACACAGTAAAAGTTAAATTGTCTAACTTAAAGTTAAATCTAAATGATAAGGTTAAAATTGATACATAAACTTGTATAAATTCTATTTTATGAGAGTGTTTCGACCCATCCCCACATTAGCTTCGAAATATATCAATTTGGAGCTATTTAAAACCGAACTTGACTTTATAATAAAATAATATTTTTTGTTATTCCAAAGGTGCCCCTCTCCTCCCTTATAAAAAGGCACCTCCTCCCTCTCTTCCTCACACCACTTTGAGCCTTAAAGCTCGGCCAAAACCTGCCAATTTCTCCTCTCCACTTCCCTAGAGACATCCTAGTTGTCCTGGTCTTCTTCAAAGACCCATTTTAGTTCCCTAAAAGGAGGTCTCAAAGAAGCACTTCAAAGAAGAGGTAATGTCTGTTACCGATTTTTTCATCTTTATTTCATCTTCCACTTATTCTTATTTAGTTTTTTCATTATTAAGTAATAACATAAGTATCACTCATATACTGATATGTTATTATAAGTATGAAACAACCCTATTTCACCATCTATCCATCCTACGGAAAAAGAAATCACCGCGCGTGCATACGTACGGAATACCGTCTCCACGCCGTGGTGTAATCTATTTTCCACCACCACATTAATTGGATGGGTATAATGGTGTAAATAATGACTATATATGACTATTATAAAGTGATACTGATTCTGAAATAGTATAAATACACTCCAATACAATTCCATGATCATAGGAACGATATCATCACTCGTGCGTACATACGGAATACCGTCTCCACGATGTGATGCGACTCGTTCTACATTATCTTCATTTCATAATGATTATATAAATGAATTGAATGAATGAATATGATATATATTACACTAATAACATTATGGAAATGAGGTATCTATAACCTAAAGATAAGAATAATAATTTATTCGACAAAACACGCATAAGAACAAAAAGTTATAAACACCCGAATAACAAGTAGCAATGAAATATTACTACTAAGAAGCTAAGAATATGACCATATATGATATCATAAAAATAAGTTTGATTCTTTAATAAGTCAATAACAGTATTTAAATCATTACACAGGAGTTTCGGACATGTACAAAGCATATCGGACCTAAGGTAAGGGAAAATATCACAATCTCATTTTTATTCGATATTGTTTATACTTTGGCATTTACAGGGGTGTATTTTATCATCCAAATCCATGTTTCCTCAATATGTAATATTGTTTCCATCAACCTAAAATTGTTTAAATCCAATTTTACCCTTCGGTGAGTTTTTAGTAAAAGATATGAAAGGAATCTTTTGTCGTTTTTCATACGAGGTACTTTTTGACTTTTCCGACAAAAGTACGAGAAGAATGTTTTTTAACTTATACAGCATGAATGGATTTTTAAAACATTATTTCCAAGAAGCTTCCTTTACAAGTTTTCAAGTTTATTTTTAATCAACTTCTTTTAGTTTAAAATTGTATGACATGTTATGAAAGGATAAATGTTTTTAAATTAGAAAGGATATTTTCCTCAAGAATGGAGTTGAAGAGTTTTATCAAAATTATTTTCCATCTTAGACAATATAGGGTTCTGTTTCTATCCCTATTATTACATGGATTTGATTATGTTGTGATTGAAATATTTTTATGAATTCCTTTATCGTATATGAATTGTTTTATGATGTTATGATGTTTAATATTCCCAATTTTATTACATGGGTTATGCAATGATGTATGGTTTATGATTTTGTGGCACACATAAGAATGGTATCATTATGAGATGGGTGGGACCTATATATCCCCCCAATGCATTGGGTAAAGATTTTATATCTCATGAGATAGACATGGCTGGAACGGTAGGTTATACCAGTTCAGTGAAATAGGACTGAAATGGGGAGTGAACTCCGTTCAGAAAGGGACTTTGTCCACTAAGATAGTCTTGGCAATGAGTCTTGACTAATAAGAAATGATTCTATATGATTATGTGTTCATGCCACAAAGTTTCATGTTTTATGTTATGATTATTGGGATTACATTTCACTACTATGATTTATCCCATGTTATGAAATTATTCTCCCTTTTGTAGGTTAAGATTTCCAAAAGTTATGTTCTTATGAATATGATGTGATTAATATTTCTTTTGATAACCTTATTGAGAATTTGAACTCACCCTTTTGTATGTTTTCTTTCCCCAGGTCTGGAAGAAGGTTATTAATTAAGATATGCCAAAAGAGACTATAGATATGATGAAATAAATTAGAGACAGTCTAGACGCTTTATGAACCAGTTGTTTATGTTTCCCAGTTTCTAAAGACACTATACCTATACGGTCCTTTCATGGTTTTGTTATATGTTGTAATAAGTATGCTTCAATTTTGAAGTATTAACAATTTATGTAATGTATGGGTAGTTATAATATCTCCCAGGATTTGTTAGTATGATGTGGATTTTTATGCCCACTCAACATGCACCAATGTAATGATCGATTCAATGGTCAACCAAACCTCCTTAGATTGATGACCAATAGGTGCATTTGTTCCATAATCAAATCCACATTCCAGTAACTGGACATGGTTTCATTGCTAAAAAACAACTTACGTAATAATTAATGTCTATTTCAGGATATAATAATATACATAGACTCATAACAAGGGTTCCAATGAGGTTCTATAACCTTAATACCAAAGTTAATTAAACTAATCTCTAAAAATAACTAAACTAATCCTCAAAAATAACTAAAACCTCCTTTGATACCAATAATAGAGACCCAAAATAAACATAACATAAATAATAACTTAAATTCATGAAATATATATTACATCTCCCAATAATTTGAACAACCCAAGGTCCAAAATTTTTAGTTACATTGAGGACTATAAATATAAGTAATTCGTGTGAACATTTATCTATAATCGAACTCTATCAGAATCCCTTCTATACATCTGCCACGGTATAATTATCTTCATAACCTAGGGAAAGGGAAGCATAAGAAATGGGGTAGAAAAAATTCTTAGTAATGTAAAAAATCATCAACATATCATCAAGTGTTAGATCAAAATAATTATATAAAAAATTAAAATTGAAGAAATATCTTATTAAAATGAACATTAGATATTAATAGTTTTATGTGAGTCGCGATAGAAGGAAGGGTAATCTCAAATATAAAAACATATACCAAGTAAAAAATATGTATGATAGTGATAAATTAAGAATCTTTCAAGGATAATAATCATAGGAATATATAAATATTCATTTTCATTGGATATTAGTTCAATCATAAATTTGGGAAAAAACATAAGAAAATAAAATAATTTGAGAAAATAAACCCACAACACATTCACACAACAACATGTGAACAATGATTTTCTATTCTCGTTCACACAAAACAAAAGTGAGAAAAACTTCTCATATCTCTTTCATACAAAAATCATGTTAACAAAACTTCTCATATCTCATTCAAAAAATAGACTCATGAATTTTTTTTTTACCAAATCTCATTCACACAAAAAAAATTGTTAGGTATTCCTTTATCGCATTAACCCAAAACACTTCAGAAAAATATTCTATAATATCATTCACATAACAATATTATGAACAAGGGTTACCATATCTCATTCAAATGAAAAACTTCTGAAAAAATAATCTTACATCACAGTAAAACTAAAAACTTTTCAATAATGCTTCTTGCATCACATTCACACAAAAAAATTGTGAACCAAGCTTCATGTATCTAATTTAAAAAAGAAAAATTGTGAACAATGATTCCAATATATAATTCACACAACATACATGTGAACAAATCATCCCATATCTAATTCAAAGATATATTCATCATCTATTTTGATATGAATCCTTATCCAATGAATTATATTTTGATATGGGTACCAAACCTTCATTATCCATAAATGTTAGTTTCACAAAAAATTAATTCATTAATATTATAAAAAATAAACTATGAACAAAATGGGTTACATAAAATTGATAAATGGTAGAATAATAAATCATTAACAAATGATACCAAAAACAAGGTCACTCAAAAGGAGTATTTAAGAACATCACATATAGGGTTATTTATGAACTATTACACTATATGAGAAAAGTCCATTGAAAATGTATGTGAAACAAAAAAAGAGTTTTCATTAAAACCCATTTCCTAACACCATAATATAAATAAATATTTTTTGAGTCACGTTCCAATTTTTTTTTTAATTGATGATAAAAATATAATTAAAAAATATTCAAAAACAATTCTAAAAAAGTGGCAGTGAAAAGAAATAAATCTTACATAAAATTGAGAAATATAAAGGAATAATATTTAATCATTTAGAGGAAGTTCCATTGTAATATATTAAAAATAATTTATTGAAAACCAACACCATTAAGAAGATTTTAAATTTTTAATTAAAAATGAATAAAACTGTAGTTAAAGGTTCATTGGAGGTAAAGCAATTTGAATTTACACTAGGGGAATGAGAATATTTGTGGGACTTAAAAACATGGATATAGAAGGAAATATATTTAAATAAATTAGAATTACTCTTAAAAAGAAAATTTCATGAAATAATAGAATCGTTATGGAGGAAGAATTTAGCATTAAATATTATTCCATATATGAAGGAATAAATACAACATAACATCATAATATGTCAGAATAGATCAATCTGTAAAGATATTAGTGAAAGAGTATTGATTATGACCCATGGAAACTATTTGACTCGTAAAAATCACTAATAATTTTTGGATCATTTAACAAACAAACTCTTGAAAGATAGAGAGAGATTCAAATTGAACATAAATTAAAATGAATAAAGGGTATTTCAAAATATTAAATATCAATTATTAGATTAATACAAGACATTTCTCAAATATAAATATTTTAGATGAAGAACCCAAATATCTTAATAATAATTATAATACAAACTAATAAAAGAGAGAGAGAGAGAGAGCAAGAATTTGATGTTTAAATAACAAGAATAAATATAATTCATTATATTATATATCATATTTTTAGTATACATGCTATTTAAATAAAGTCAGGAGAATAAAATAAAATGTGTCTCAAAGAATAAAATTTTGATATGAAACCCTTACCTTTTACTCCCGATAATACTTGACAATCTGCAATACAAGATAAATAAAACATCTAAAAAATATTGCACAGTGCCCAATCTAAAAATCCTTAATTCATGAATTATTTTAAATATTAACATTTTATGTTGATATTGACCATATAAAAATAAAATTTTTAATTTATCAAATTTTTATTATCTTAAAATGGGTTTTGATCTTTTTTTAAGGCATGTTTTAGTCAAAAATAGGGGTTTCATGAAACGTGTAATTTTTATAAGTTTGTCATCATATAATAATAACCACCAGTATATAAATCATTTTTTGTAATAAAAAATGAATTTATATGTCAAAATTATACATTATAAAATATTCATTGAAATTATAAAACCCATTAAAAACATATTAAGAAGTAAAGTATAATTTCACTTTAATGAAGCACTATTTACGATCTATTATTTGAATCAAGTATTTTCAAGGTGAGATTCAGTTTTGGATTTATTTTAAAAACTAACTACATTTATGTTTTTTTAATAATTCAATTTATTTCATTAAGACTAGTATCTAAGATTTTTTTAACTTATATATAAATTTAAAATTTTAAACGTTATTTTTCTAAAAACGTTTTTACGTGATTAAGTGTGTTTATTTTAACATTAAATTTCTAAACCCTTTAAAATTTTATCTTATAAAAGTATATTTTAATTTTTCAAATTATGGATCAATTTATAAAAAGGAAAAATATTAATATTTTCATTAAAATAATGAAAAAATATATATAAATTAATTCCCAACGTAAAATTTATTTATTATAAAACATAAAAAGGTTAAGTTAAAAAGCCCTAAAACACTCGAAGTTGTCTAAAAATAGTGGTTGATGTTTATTTATACCCAGACTAACTTTCCCCTATTATTTTTTCTATTATTTTTTCATTTCTATTTTAATATTAACTTTACATTATGGATAATGAAGGGGTTATTTTCAAAACACCCCTTCCCTTCAGTAATAAAAGAGTAACATCTCCACCACTTCATGACTCACCTTCCCTCAAGATTTCCACTTGAATCTCTTTCAATTATATACTAATATTACCCTATCCCATTTCAAAAATCCTATGGTCACAATTATGTAGCACATGTCTTTCAATCTGAAGGATAATTCTAAGGAAAATTCCTTCTCACGTTGTGAGTATTATCAACTACATAGATTTTCTCCATTATTATCTTCTTTAAATAAATTTATATACACAATAATATAATGATATTGGTGAAATATAAGTACTTTAATGCTACTATATTATGTGTGTTATCATTATATATTCATATATGACAACTGTTATGAAAGATTAAATGATCATTTGTGCCGACATGTGGAGTACCACCACTATGACCAAAAATTTTCATTTTTTATCAGCATCCATTATTGAAGACTGATAGAATGGGTTTGAAATGAAACATACCTATTAGGTCCATAATTATATGAACATATGGTTTTTGGGGTGTTCTAGGAGGTTAATGCGAGTTATGTCCAACACTTTCCAAATTTCCTGCTTTATAAATAGTGTCTCCAATTATGTGAATAGTGTTATCAGTGAGTAAATTGTTAACAATGTTGTCGGTGAGTCATTTGTGAATTGTACAGTCAGTGATCCATTTTTGAACAATTATATCGGTGATTAATTTTTGAATTTTTTTTTAGTAAGTCATTTATGGACAGTTTTTTCAGTGATTCATTATGAACAGTGATGCATGTGAGTCATTTGTGAACTGTGTTGTCAGTGAGTCATTTGTGAATAGTGTTTCCAACATCCTATAGTTTCTCCCCTTTAGCATTTTATTTGACGAAAAACACATTAAAGTATTTTTTTATGGTATTTAAGGCTAATTCAAAGCCCGTAACTCCTATATTAATTTTACTACGTTTCGGGATTCCTTTACTTGGTCAAAACATGTCGTTTAATGTGATACGTTTTTAATGGAAAATCCAGGGTGTCTTAAACCGCTTCTTCATTAAATCTTCTAGATGGAAAAGATATATTCTTCCCTTAGTCTACATTCATATTCCCTGGTGTGAGATGCGATAACCTTTTTTTATTCCCATAGGAGTGGTGTGATCAATCCTTAATCCTCCGATCATTTCCCCTTGATGTTTCTTCCTACTTCATGTGCGCCCCCTGTTTTGGTGCTAGCAGCAACTGTCGATCCATCTTTGATAGAAGGTATGTTCTACCTCCATTCGTTGGATTTATTTTATCCTTCTTCTCTTATTTCTTCTTTCCATGTTATATCATTTGATCTCCACTTATATAATGGAGTTTTCATGGGTTTCGGTTGGTTTGGTCATGTCACAACGTCTCGGGTGGAAGTAGTTCTCATGGGGAGAGGCTATCGTAATTCACTGTGTGGATCATTCTCATATAAACAATGTTAAGAACCTCTTGAGTTAGGGGATTTGTGGATTCTCTAATCATTTACAAGAAACTGCAGAGTTAGCATGTTTTATCCCACCAGATCACAATGGAATTGACATAATTAATATTGTAAATGGATAAATTAATTGGTATCAATCATATGTTATTGACTCTTATTTTTCTAGATTGTGTGATATATTTTCATTCCTTGTTTATCATGTCATTATTGATATAAATTGGTACATAACATACACTTGTATTAATTCTAATTACTTTTCAAAGATAAAAGTGGCATGTAAATGAATCGGTTTGTATTTTTTGTAATTTGATGTTAATAAAATTGGTGTAGTAAGCATGTTTAATTATTTTTTATAGCTATGATATATTTCTGTTTAGGTTTCCCATAGTTGGAACCTACTAATAATGAACTTTTTAATTCATGATGGATTAAATAATTGGATGTTTGATAATGGGAATTCATTATAGGGTTCTGAGTTACCCACTTTCTTGTATAGGTGAAGTGCCTTATGTTTGGTGTTTTGAGAGATCATTGTGTGTGACGGAAGAATGCCTTGTTTAAGGGAGAAGATCCCTATTTATATGATATTTGTTTACTGCTGCAAGTTTTCTAATGTGATCATGGATAGATGTTGGGATATTTGGGAGGTAGGGAGGCCTATTGGTTGTGGCAGTAGTTGATGCCTAGAGTATCAAGATCCATCGGTTTATAGATGTGGTTAGGACACTAGAGATAATGAAATGGCTTAGATATTAATGTTGGATGCTTGCTAAATCTTGTTAGATATTTATCAGCTTTACATTCCCCACTTCTCAAGGCAGCTGTTCTATCTTAACATCCTTCTAAAAAATTAAAATATGTGTAGTGTATGCCACATGCTTTCAATGTTTAGATTATCATGGGAGGATGGGTCTATGCTATAACTATAGGTGGAAAAAACTTTACGGGTTGTTCAACAACTCACCATGTCAATCCCATTTATGTTTAGTAGCTTAGAATGTTTTTTATAATGCCTGGGAATATGGGAAAGAAATAATGTTGTTAATAAATGATTTAATAAATCATGTTAACCATGGGGTTTGAGTTTGCAGGGATGCAATGCTGAGGTAATATTTTTGGGAAGCTGTGGAGTTGGTTTGGTTATGCCTAGAGGGAATGAAACCTTAGTAGGATGCTAACAAAATTCAATGTGGAATTAATAAAAGTTAATTAATGTTTAATGAATTGATTAAATTAAAGTGAAACTGATAAAAAGAGATAAATTAATCTAATGTATCTCTTAAAATGGTTGTGTGCTTATAGGATACCTAGTCTTAGTAGTGGTAGTTGGGAGTCTAGAGATGTTAGAGATAGTTGAGTCTAATAATAGGTTATTACCATAGTGTGGTTGTGAAATATAGTGTATCATGTACTTTTTTTGTTTCTATACACCACCCCACCCTATGGGTTAGCGTGACTAACACCCTAGGAATTCTGAGCCCTGGGAGGGTGTTTTCCCCATCATTCTGGTGGGATGATCGATGGCTGGCTACCCCCGATAGACCCACTCTCTTCTCTTGGTAGTTACCTGTGCTGCTAGGAATAGTGGTTAGGTTTCCCCATATATGTGTGTAGAGGGTGGTAATGGATTCTGGTTATTCACACACATGTTTTCTAGATATAGTTTTCTATAGACTACTATATGTTTAATTTGTATAGGATGTGATGTCTTGAGGATCCTTACTCAGTGTATGGGCTATAATAGTTTTATGTTTAATACCCTATATATGATACATGTTATGTGAACTGTGGTGGCTCCTAGAAAATACTTGGTTACTTTGTTTACATGGACGTGGTGGTTTTTTTGCATGATGTGGATGTTGTGGTGCTCCGCCTCGGGGTTTGTGGGCTAGCCTATTAGATAGAGATGTCTTAGGACGTGTGAGGTTGGGTAATAGTATAAAACTAGTGGGGAAGTGGTAGCGAGGTACCCTTGATATTATTTATTATATTATATACTCTTTTATGAAATATTTGGTGAGAGTATCCATGGTGAAGTTGGGAACAAAGTATCCCTATTTAGGCGACGAGTTAGTTTCACTTGTTGTTCACTATGCTTTAGCATGTTTTTTTACTTTTTCATGAGAGGAACTAGGGAGGATCCTACTGAATATACTGTTATAATCACTCTAAGTATATATAAACTATTTGTTCATGTTACTTGGAGCATGTTGAAGATCAGGATGTTTATTACAAGTTTGGGTTTTAAGGAGCTGTTCGGGATTTTTGGTCATTATCATTTTTACATTATTCTGGTACTTGCAGTTTTCCCCTACAGTTGTATTAGTTTTTTCAAGAAATTAAAAATTTTTACATGGGTTTTTGATTATATTGTTTTCTGATTTGGATTTGGTTGGTTTCTATCTTATATCTCTCTTCGGCATGTGTTCTCGTAGAGGGTAATGCCTCCAATTTTGTGTGTTTTTGAAACCCTCAGTGCTAGTCACCAACTCGAGGCCTACAAGAGGCGGTACTCAGGAGGTCACTATCTCTCTTATCACATTTCCAGACTAGGAGGGGTACACCTATTGGGGAGGGCGTTGTGACATAGTGGTATCAGAGGCAGGTTGCGGGATAGGATGGAGTTTGGTGTTAGGCAGAGGTGAGGGTTCATGGGTTGGTAAGGAAACAATGTCAGTTAAATCTATCAAGTGATGTAAACACTGGATATCAGCTAGGACATAGGCGTTTAGGGAACACCTATGATCTGATTCATGGACCTTTATGTTTAGAATGGAAACTAAACGAGGTGATACTAGTAGTAGGGTAGAGTCATAGTAAAGGATCAAGAATAATTATTCTTCATACCAATGTTTGAATAGGTAGACCTTCGAATAGGTTAACCTAAGATGAATAAAAGAAGAAAATTAATTAATTAATGTTGAGTCTTCCATATTCTAGTATTAGGAGCATTATCTATTTTTTATTTTGTAGGTATTTCTCTAGGTCAACGTCCTCATCATGTATGCGCAGAATATGTCTAGTAGGATACACCAGTAGATCGCCATAGGTTCTATGTTGACGATGATGACACTAGGAGGATGAAACTATGAGATTTTTAGTTCCAGAGTCTACAGATGTATGAGGTATCTGTTTCAGATTCTGTCACAGAATACTAGTTATAGGAGGTTGAGATAGCCATCAGTTAAATCAATGCATGGAAGCAACACTCGGTTTCTTTGGTTGTGATGATGCTATGTGTGGTAGTGAGGTAGTTCTTGTTATTGTTCCTTAGGTATCATGAGGAGTCAGAGATCTCATGTGTGGAGTTCCAATACAAGTTCATATCCATGTTTCTTTCTTCAACTACGATGGTGTCTAGCCCCCAGGAGATACCTACCATTTGATAGGGGAGATCTAGTGTGTGAGAGTTTGGAACATTATTTCAAGAACCTATTACGATAATTTTTAGAATTGTTTCCAGATGATAAGGCTTGGGTAGGGTAATTTTTTTGTGGCTATTCATCAATAGATACAGTTCCATGTCACCCCTTTTATGATGATGATATATATTGAGGTGCTGGCATGGGTAGAGGTTGTCGAGATAAAATTGGCCAGAACTAGATCATCACGAGAGGGGGGTCATCATGATTCTTCATGAAGCAAAGCTATGGTATGTGGTTCTCGATTTTTAGGGCAGATGATTTCCCATTCGATTGGGGGGAGGTCCTAGACCTTAGCATCTCATTTCTCTAGTGATGGTATCTCTCAGGCCTATGTCAAGGGATCATGCACTTATTTTTCTTGTGGAGACCGATGCCATCAAAAGTGAGAGTGTCTGACCTTTCAGAGTAGTCATCGTGCACCAGGTGTTCCACTCGAGGTTCCTCCATTGAGGCAGTTCAATTTGAGGCACCAGTAGTATGTTACACTAGCTTTGGATTAGTAGAGAGATGATGGGGTGGGCTAAGGATAGCCTTGTGACGATCCCCGTCCTCTGAGAGCTGGTCGGGACCATGGTGGTGGTCTTCATCTGGGTCAAATAGGTCATTGAGTATGTAATTATATGCTTTATGATTTATTGTTTCCATCTCCATGTGATCTAGGTGTCATTCATTATTCCCTTTGCCTATTTTCTACATGGGTGTATGCGTTTTTTGATTCAGGAGTGACACACTCCTTTATATAACCTTCCATTTTCCATTCTTTAGAACATTAGGTTGAGAGGCTTCCAGTGACCTGGACATTGACTACGCCAGTTGGAGGTCAAGATAACCTGTTTGAAGTATGTATAGATTGTGAGCTAGTGTTGGGGATGCACCTCTCTTGGGGATATTTCCTATATTCATGGATACAACCATACAATTTCACCCTCTACATGGATTGGTTGTATTCGGTGCAGGAGATCGTAGATTTCTTCTGATAAAAGGTGGTGTTATTCGATGCTGAAGGAGAACTTGTAGTGTTTGTTGTCGAGTGAGACCATTACATGGGTCAGAGGCGTGTTATGTCCTTATCATTCTTGATGGCTGAGAGAATGCAGAATTCTTCAAAGGTTCGAAAATTGGTGTTTCCTAGGGTTGTAGAAGAGTTCCCTGATATATTTACAAATGAGGCTGTAGAATTACCCCTTGATGAGAGATCAATTTTGTGATCGAGCTACTATCAAGAGCATCTCCTATCTATATTTCTACATTTAGTATTTCCCCTTATGAGTTATGAGATATCTGTATAAATATCTATAGTCTGTTATACTGTGGTTTGGTTTGGCTGAGTGTGTCACAGTGGGGTGCACGAGTTTTGTTCGTGAAGAATGCTGACGGAATTTTGTAGTTGTGTATCGATTATGATTGCATAAACAAAGTGACAGTGAAGAATCACTATCCTCTTCTATGCATTAATGATTTATTTGATCAGCTGTAGGGTGCATTTTGGTTCTCAAAGATCAATTTGTGGTCTGAATATCATCTTATGTGTGTGAAGGGTGAGGAAATCCCAAAGACTTATTTTTTACTCTTCATAGGCATTACGAGTTCATTGTAATGTAGTTCGGTGAGACGAATTATCTAGATTTGTTCATGGGTTTGATTAAAATTTTGATCCATGAGTTCCTGGATAAGTTTCTGCTTTTTTTCATCAACAAAATACTTGTGTATTCTACATCTGAGGATGATCATGTAGAGAAACTACATGCCATTTTTGTAGTTCTTAGTCAGAAGCAATAGTTTTGGAAGTTGTCGAAGTGTGATTTTTGGGCTTGAGATTTTAGTTTTTTGTGGCATGTTTTATCTCAATAGGGAGTATATATGGATCCATCAATGATAGGGGTAGTTGTGTCTGGGTCTCCCACAAGACATTTGTAGAGATATAAAGTTTCCTTGCTCTCGTAGGATACTACAGGAGGTTCGTAGCTGATTTCTCTTGGGTTGCGACTCCTCTGACAGCATTGACAAGGAATGATCTGGCATTCACATAGACAGATCAGTGTTAGGTAGTTTTTTAGTATCTGATGGGGAGTTGGTAAATGATTTAGTTATTTGTCTTCTAGTAGAGGAGGTTTAGTTTGATGTTTTCTGTGATGCTTCTCCTTTGGGGTTTGATTGTGTTCTGATGCAGCATAGATCATTCTTTTCTTATCAGTCATGGAATTTGTGTCCCATTGAACATAACTATTCTTCCCATTATCTTGAGTTAGCAGATGTGGTGTTTTCTCTTAATTTGTGGAGACATTACCTCATAGGATATCACTTTTTGTATTTCTCTAATCATAAAATCTTGATGTATGTTTTCTTCTAGCTTGACTTGAACTTGTAGAAGTGTTAGTGGATGGAGTTCTAATAGCAATACAACTTTGAAATCTCATATACACCTGGAACGGAGAATGTTGTAGCTGATGTGTAGAGTAGGAGGTTGTGTAGTGATGCAGTACTTGAATCTTGTGATTCATAGAGAGTAATGGAAGAACGGTCATCATTTCATCTAGATATGGGAGAAGTTTGGGGTGAGGTTATCTTTTTCAGATGATGGTGTAATTTTATCTAGTGTATTATTTAGAAGATTCCTAATTTGGGGATCTAGAGGTATAGGTCTAGAGAGATTTATTTGTTTGTGGCAAGGACCGTGATGGTTAGTCTAAGGATTAACAACACCAAGTGTTTTATTAGGGAAGTCTTATCATTCCTTTGGTGATGCGTGAGATGGTTCTCAAAGAGTTCCATAGTTTGCCTTTAGTGGTATATCATGGCATGGAAAAGGTGTACCGAGTCTTGAGATGTCAATTTTGGTGGCATAGGATGAAGCGTGATGTTGCGGAGTTTGTGTCTTGATGTTTGGCCTTCCATAAAGTAAAGGTCGAGCACCATGTCACTGATGGTTTTCTCTTGCTGTTAGATATTACTTAGTGGAAGTGGGAGGACATCTCAAGGGACATTGTTACTGGTTTATCTGATGCTCAGAGAGGCATGAAACGATTTTGGTGGTATTGGATTGTTTAATGAAATCATCCCACTTCATAGCGATCATGGAGTCAAGCTCAGTGGAGGTTTTCTCAAGGCAGTATCTAGAGGAGGTGGTGAGGATCCGCAGAGTCTGGGGGGGGTCATTTCTGATCGAGATCCTCATTTTTCCTCCAGGGTGTGTAGAGGTCTTCATCTTTCATTGGGTTATCAGTTATGACTTAACATATACTTTAATCCACAGATAGACGGTTAGACAGGGCAGACCATCCAAACTCTTGAAGAAATGTTGCGCTCTTATGTCCTATATATTAGAGGTTTGTGGGTGAGGCACTTACCATTGGTGGAGTTTTCATACAACAACAGTATTCACTCCACCATTAGTATGGTCTTGATTTAAGCCTTGTATGGTCTACCTTGTTGTTCTCCATTACGCTGGATTGGGGTCAGAGAGTGAGAAATTCTCGATCCAGAACAAGTGTAGAATATGATAAAGATGGTATAAATGATTCTTGAGAGGATGAAGGTAGTGCAAGATCATCAAAAATCATATTTTTATCAAAGGAGGAGACCTTTGGAGTTTTATGTTATGGATCACGTGTTTTTTAAGGTGACTCCCCGTCATTCGCAGTAAAGGTTGGGTCGTGGGAGTAAGATGTCTCCCCAGTTTTTTGGGACTTTCGAGGTGTTTGCCTGTATCGAAGTCATAGAATATTGGGTGGAACTTCCCCCATAGATGTGACAGATACATGGTGTTTTTCATGTGTCACAAATCTATTGTTATCTTCATGATGACTCTCACATCATTGATTGGGGTGAGATCGACATTGACGATGATGTGACCTTTGACGACCGACCTGTAGAGATCCAAGACTGCAATGAAATGGAATTCCTTGGGCATTTGATCCCCTTGTTTCGTGTCTTGTGGTGACACACTGGTGTGGATGATAGTGCATGGGAACGTGATTCACAGATACAATGTCAATATCCTGAGTTGTTTGATTTTTAACTCTTTTCATGTAACGATGTTTCCTTTGTGGTTGTAGACCTTTTGTGTTTATGAAATGGCTTCTATTTTTTGTGTGTTGGGTCTTGTTCTTTGTTTTGAGTGTATCTCCATAAGGAGAGTGTTTATTAGTTATTTATGGTTAAATTCAGTCTCATGTGTCCATTTTTTTAAGAGGTTGAACTCCATTGGTGGTAATACCCTTTATAGATATCTCGAAGGGTGATTGTTCAGAACCCTTTTTCTTTTTCCTATCTTGGTTGGTTTTGAATTATTGAGGATGAGAATGTTTTGAGAGCTATCTAATGTAATATCTCAGACCTCTATGGTCCATCCTTTGGTGAAAATATGGTGTTTGGGGTGTTTTGGGAGGTCAAGGTGAGTTATTTCCATCACTTTTCCAAATTTATTGCTTTTTTAATAGTGTTTCCAATATTTTTTTATTGTTGTTGGAGATTCATTTGTCAATTGTGTTTTTGGTAAGTCATTTGTGAATAGTGATGTCGGTGATTCATTTGTGAACAGTGAATTCGGTGAGTCAATTGTGAACAGTGTGGTCATTGAGTCATTTGTGAATATTTCTGTCGGTGAGTTGTTTGTGAACATTGTTATCGGTGAGTCATTGTGAACAGTGTTGTTGGTGAGTCATTGTGAATAGAGATGTCAAAGATTCATTTGTGAATAGTGCTGTCAATGAGTCATTTGTGAACAGTGTTTTTAGTTTCCTATAGTTTCTCCCCATTAGCATTTTCTTTGGAAAAAAATGCATTCAAGGATTTGGTTTTAGGGATTTACGGATGAGTCAAAGGCCATAACTCCTATATTAATTTTCCTATGGATCGGGTTGCCTTTACTTGGCCAAACCCCATGGTTGAATGTGGTCCGATTTTGATGGAAAATCCATCATATCTTAAACCACTACTCTATTAAATCATCTAAAGGGATGAGATATTGTTATCTCTTGTTCTTCTGTCTAATTCCCTAATGTGAGATTCTATAACCTTTCTTTCTTCCCATAAGTGTGTTGTGATGGACATTAATCATTGGATCACTTCCCCTTTAAGTTTCTTCATACTGCATGCATACCGCCTATTTTGGTGCAAGCATCATGTGTCGATACGTCATCAATAGATGGTATGATCTATATCTGTTCTTGTGTTTTCTTTTATCCTTATTCTACCATTTCTCATTTTCATGTTATGGAGTGTGATCTCAATGATTATAATGGTTCTTTCATAGGTTTTAGTTGGTGTGGTCGTGTCACGGCGTCCTTGGGTGGATGCAGTTACCGCGGGGGGGGGGGGGGGAGGTGATCATAATTTGTTGTGTCGATCATTCTTGTATAAATAATATCAAGAACATTTTGTGGTAGTGGATTCATGGATTCTCTATACTTCTATGTTCAACTGTAGATTTATCATGTTTTATCCCATTGGATCACAATTGAATTGACATAATAAATTTTTGAAATAGATAAATAACTTGGTATTGATCATAATTTATTGCCTCTTGTTTTTCTAAATAGTGTTATATTTATTATTTCCATATTTATCATATCATTCTTGATAGAAATTGGAAAAGAATTTAAACTCACATAAATTCTAATTATTTTTCAAAGGTAAAGGGGTAATGTCAATGAATATTGTTTTTGTTGCTGTAATTTGATGTTAATCAAATTTGTGATGTAAGCTTGTTTAATTATTTTTGATAGCTATGATAGTTTTCTATTTAGGTTTCCCATAGTAAGACCTACTATTAATGAAATGTTTAATTCAATATGGATTAAATAATTATATGTTTGATAAAATATAATTCCTCATAGGTTTTTGAGATACCCTCTTTCTTGTAAAGGCCAAGAGCCTTAGGCTTTGAGTTGTGAGATCTCATTGCATGTGAAGGAAGAATGCCTTGTTTAAGGGCCAAGAACCTAGTTGATATGATGTTTGTTTCCTGGTGCTAGTGTTGTGATGTGATCCTGGATAGATTTTTTGATATGTAGGGGAATGTAGGACTATTTTTTGTGGCTGTAGTTGACGCCTAGAGTTGAGAGATACATCGTTTTATTCATGTGGGTGTCGAGGAGGACACTAGAGACGATAAAATGGGTTGGATATGAATGTTGGATGCTTGCTGAATCTTGTTGGTTGTTTATTTTCATTACTTTACCCACTACTCAAGATTATTGGTCTTTCATACCCTCCATTCAAAAGGGGTGAAGAAATGTGGGTTATTCCATGTGGTTTTTGAGTTTATATTTTCAAGGAATGATGGGTCTACACTCTTGCTATAGGTGACAAGGACTTAACATGTAGTTCAACTACTCATTGTGTTGATCCCCCTTGTGTTTAGTAGCTTATAATTATTTTCTATAATTTTTGGAATTATGGAAAAGTAATAATACTATTGATAAATGTTTGAATAAATGATGTTATCCCATGGGGTTTGATCTTGCAGGGATGCAATGATGAGGTAATATTTCTAACAAGCTATGGACTTGGTTTGGTAATTCCTAGAGGGAATGAAAATTTGGTGTGATGCTAGTGAAATATAACATGGAATTAATACTTGTTAATTAATTTTTAATGAATTAATTAACGTAAAGTGAAAATGATAAAAAGAGATAAATTAATCTAATGTAGCTCTTTAAATGGTTGTGTGCTAATATGATACCTAGTCTATGGAGTGGTAGCTGGGAGTCAAGAGACATTAGCATCAGTAGAGTCTAAGACTAGGTGATGCCCATAGTATGGTTGTGAGATTTAGTGTATCATGTACTTTGTGTGTTTCTAAATGCTTTCCCACCCTTTCGGTTAGGGATACAGAGACCTCGGGGATTATGAGCCCTATGGAGAGTGTTTTCCCCAACATTCGGTTGGGAGGATGGATGGCTGACTACCCCCACGGCCCCGCTTTATTCTCATGGTAGTTACTTGTGCTATTAGGAACATCGGTTGGTTTTCCCCATATATGTGTGTAGATGGGTGTAACGGATTGTGTTTATCCACAAACATAAATTTTGGATTTAGTTTCCTTTGGACTACTATAGGTGTAGCGTTATTGGTTGTGTTGGCTTGAGGATCCATAATCGATGTATGTGCTATAATGGCATGAGGTTTAATACCGGACATATGATACATGTTATGTGAGTTGTGGTGGCTCCAGAAAACTACCTAGATACTTTGGTTACATGGATGTGGTTGTTTTGTTTCACGAGTTTCATGTTGTGGGGCTATGCCTAGGTGTCTGTAGGAATGCCTTTTGGATAGAGATGGCATTGTAAGTGCAACGTAAGGGGAAAGTGGAAAACTAGTGGGGGAAGTGGTAGTGGGGTACCCTTGATATTCATAATTATATTATATACTCTTTTATGAGATATTTGGTGAGAGTATCCATTATGAGGATGGTAATATAGTATACCTGTTTAGGTGATGAGTTAGTTTCACTTTTTCTTCACTGTGCATTATCATTCATTCCTTACTTTTGCATGAGAGGCTCTAGGGAGGTTCCTAATAAGTATACTGTTATTCTCACCTTATGTATATATAAATTGTTATTTCAAGTCACATTGAGCATGTTGGTGATCATGCTTATTATTACTATCGTGGGGTTTTATGAGCTATTTGGGCTTCCTGGTCGCTGTTGTTTTTACTTTCTTTTGGTATTGGCAATTTTCCCCTTCAGTTGTATTAGTTCTTCAATGACATTACATATGTGTACTTGTGTTTTCTTTTATATTGCAGTCTGATTTGGAGTTAGTTGGTATTTATCTTATCTCTCTCTTCTTCATGTGTTCTCTTAGGGGTTAATGCCTCCCATTTTTTTTGTTATATCCCTATGTACTAGTCGCCAACCCTTGGACTACTAGAGGCGGGACTTAGGGGTAACTATCTCCCTTCTCACATTTTCGTCCTAGGAGGGGTACACCTTGTGTGGAGTGGTTTTTGACATGTTTAATGAAAAAATATAATTTTTATGAAATTATTATTGTTTCAGTGTGATAAATTGGAGATCCTATTAATGATTTGAGCGTTAAATAATCATCATTAATTCAATCGTTTAAATTAAGAACGCTAACAGGAAAATGTGATATTCAAATTTTGTAATATTTTCATATCCATTACTTATTAATCTAATTTAATTATGGTGATACTATATCAAACTAATAAATAATAAATATGATCATTATTATTCTGGTATAATAGTATTTCAAGAAAACTACCACATAATAATTCATTAAATTATGGTATTCTCATGTTTGGGTATGTTTGACCACCTAATAGAAGAATACTATGAATTTATATCTTGAATGATTTTTTGAACATAATTATTGGTATAATATAATACAAATGTGTATATTTTTTTCATTCTATATATTTTTTATCAATATATAATTCATCAATTAAGAAAACAGCTTTCGATTAACAAGAATTATTGAATATTGATGGTATTGATTTCATATTCAAGGATAACAACTAAATAATTAAATAAATTGGTTGTAAACATCATAAATATTTATAAACAATCCCTAAAAGTATTTTTAATGACATATTACTGACGAAAATTATAAAAATAATGAATATATAACCCACTGTTATGAAACTAGTACAAACTATCAAAACTATACACTCCCGATGTAGAAAATTGGTAGATTTAAAATAAAGAATTAATATTTCTGGAGAGTATAAATGTAAATAGATACAAGTGAGGTTACTATTTAATTTTTTTGATAGATATATTTGTGATATATAATTTTAAATAAGTTCATGAATCCATGACAACAGGTATGTTTTTTTTCTCAAATTTTTCTCTTTATGACATGTCTAGTATTTTGAACCTAATTTCCATTATGTGTTGAATATACTAACTATTTTAGTTATTATATCATGAAATTAATTTATTCATGTAATTTTAAGATCATTTATTTTCCCTTTATTTCAAGTGGTTTTTTTAATTTCTACCCAACCTATAATTGCTATTTTTTGTCACAATTTTCATTATTTGAGAATCTTTTTATATTCACCACATATTTGCTTTTGTGTGGGGTATAAATTGACACGGTATAATTTTTACCATTTTAATATTGAATATTAATGGATTTAAAATTTATTAGTTTTTTCCATACCTCGTCATCTTTTTATTCAAGAGTTTCAAAATCTATTATAAAAATAAATATTATCCATTGTGGAAAACACATCCTATATTTTGGTAAAGTAATGGTTTTTATAGTTTCCTAGAAAATAAATACAAATCAATATAAATCAAAGTGGATGTATCTTTTCCAAAGATGAAACTATGGGTAATCACCCAAAAAATGGTTGGTTGATCATTTATTCAATCATCACCCAGATGCAAGATGACTGAGCCTTAGACTTCATGCTCGACTAGACACCCCCTAAGGTTATGCTTTAGAATATTCACATTAAATCTATGAACCATGTTGATGTAATTTCCTTCCATTGAACTTTTCCTCTACCAATGAAAGATATTTAAAAAAATTATTATCTTTCAGGGATAAACCAACACACTAAATGTACCCTCACACGTATATTTCTTTGACAAGGGTACTTCCTATTACATTGATGATAACCTGTAACTTTTATTCTGATTAATGGAAATTCTCCTAGGAATCAACATTATTTTATTGAAGGGTAAATAATTTCATTCTATATTTTTTATTTTATGGATATGTATGTTTTTATTCATCTATAGGTTCCTTAGGGATTGGTATGAAAGGTCATGTTTACTTGTATGGTGAATATGATTGAATTATACATTTGATAGGTAGGGCCAAATATTACATATCCCATTAATGAATATTTTGGTCTCCTGAGAAAAAACAAGTTTTATTTTGGAATATACTTCTCGACATATCATTATAGTATTCTAGAATAAGGCCTTAAAAATATTTTCCATGTTGGACATTGTGAATTACATCAATATGAGATCAATGATAATTATTATACATGATTTTATTTATTATCATAGATATTGATTCCCTCGGTTTTAGGTGATTATGGATTCATGTTGTTTGTTTATTCTTACCATATCATTTATGCCATGTTTATTTATCATATATTACTCTATATTCTACAACTTAAAGAGAAATTGATCTCACCTTTTTTCTCTTTCCCTCGGAATCCTAGAGGAGAACTATATGTAAATTTTAGGGATATAATGGAATGTATAATAATTTTATTCATATTTCATTTTATATTTTCAAATGTAGTAAATGTATTTATATAAATATAAAATGGTTCTAATCTATCGGATCCTTCGGGAAATCTTGTATTCTATACGAATCAGTTAATGTCACTACCAACATTAGGTTTCAAGAGCCTAGGATGTCACATTACTACTTACTTAGTCATGATATATCCTCTTTTAAAATGAACATAACTATCTTAATCACTTATTACAACATATTAATATAAACATAACACATTTTTCGTATTTATTTTATAACCGTATATCAATAATATAATAACATATTATAGTTTTTTTCATTATCAAGTTTATGAGGATTCTTTTATTTCATAAAAATATTATGAATAAGGTATCGATTCTCAATATAGGGTTTCAATTTCGTATTTCCATAATCATTAAATATTTAATAATCATTGTTTTCAAAATATTTCTCTTATCCCATTTTTTAAGTTAAATACATGAAGAGGACTTATGAAATTGGAAAATAATATGAACTTGTTTTCGACATTTTTAATGATCTAAAGATGATATATTGATAAATATATTAAGTATTAATATCTCATGTAACATCCATTACCGAAAATCTAGTACAAATGGTTCCTCGAGTTGGATCATCTCATGACCTCAGGTGCACCTCTTGTTGCCCCAGAGGCTGGCGACCAGCAGTGCATGTCTAAAGAGAAAATTGGTGAGACTATAACCACTTATCAAAGTGAATTCACAACATAAGTAACCTAAATAGATGAAATAACCAACAGAAACAATAAATGGATAGCATGAAACAAAAACTAGTATGTAACCAAGTACACATGCTATAAAAAACTAGTGAATATCTACATGTCATGAAATGATACAGAACAACAAAGAATAAAACTATCAAAAGACTCCAAACCCGGAATGAGTCCCAACCTATTCCGGAACTCTAATATCCAACCCATCATACCATGAAAAACCTACACAAGGTCCCTGTCCTAAACCTTTACCAAAAAAAATAAGAAGCATCTACTCAGGTACCCATGTACCATAATGTCCCAAGCAGGGTGTGAGTACAACTCAGTATAACACCACCAATGGTGTCTAAAGAAATATTTAGTTTGTACAAGAGTGTATGCATAGAAACAAGTGTGACAAATAAAAAAGGAATTAAATGAAATATAGATTTCATTATATGTCATAGTTGTGAAATTATCATGTAACCTTTTTACAATTTAATTCTTTAAGGTGACTAACCAACTAAACTAACTCAAGTCATAATGGAATGCTAATTCATAACATACGGGGTTACATAAAATAATTCTCACATGGAATTTACAAATCATAATTGTCAACATAACCCAGATCCTCAGTCAATTAATCATGTCATTTCCATTTATTTGGGAAGCATAGAGCCTCATTCTGACATCCCAAACCACACCATGACTTTATGTTGGGATGCATAGAGCCTCAGTCCGATATCCTAAACTTTTATTACATAACACATACCTTATTTCCTTAGTCGATGTAGTCTTGTCAAATGAAACCATTAGGGGTATAGAGCATCTATATAACTCCCTAACCCATGAATTCATGGGTGGGATAGAGCATCATTCCTTTATCCAACCACCACTAATCCATGTGAACATGCTTCCTTATCCATTTACCACAAATACCCCAGCATGAACCATCCATAAACAATACATATAACATTCACAATTCATAATTCATTTAATACATATTTCATATAAATTCCTTATCCCATTTATCATTTTTACCATTTTCCCATGCATAGTTGAATTATCCTATTTTCCCTTTTCATACATCAACCCATTTAGTATGATCAACCATTACCTTACATTATCCCATTCAACAATTTTACAAATCACATTTCATAACCCATTAAACCATTTGGATTATACTAATTACTCCCTTATACCATGTTTTCAAATATTCACAATTACAATAATGTCATTTACAAATCATTTAACATTAACCATCAAAAACCATAGTTACAAAGCACAAATATCATTATGCTTAACATCCCGTTATTCTATGTCATCAACTAATCACTATAAACTTTTAGTTACTTTAATATTCTTGTTATCATGAAAATACCATAATCATGGGTTATATATCAATAAACTATAGATAAATTCAATTACTATGGTCTCAATAGACTTATAAGACCACCTCATGGTGTAAAAACAAGTCAAAATACTTACTAAAAATCATATTAAAGACACGCCTAAAACATGGGTATTCATATTTAAAAACTAAAACATGCCTCTAGGATTTCGTTTATATTTCAACCATCCAAAACAACCATTAAACCATCTTCAGAAAAAGGGATCGATGACCTCATTTTAAACATCATTTGAAAACACTTTAGAAAAAACATTTTTAGATAACATTGATTCCAACACCTCTTTTAAGGACATTTCTCACTTTTAGAAAAACATTTCAATAAATAACTCTAAAATATAGTCAAAGGCACAACATACCATTAAACCATTTCAGAACCTTTTCATTCATTCAAAAAATCCATCTTATAAAAATATTGAATCCATCTGTTGAACTTACCCACACATCATTTTAATGTTGTCCCTACATTTTCTCTCATAATACCCTTATCTCAATGTTTACTAATTTTTCTCACCAACTTCAAATGGTTCATCTTACCCCATGGGTAGCCATAGGTTTGGTATCACATCATCGACAAACCCAAAAAGGTATGTGATGGGTCTCACACCTCAATCTATGGTCCAATACACATTCCATAACCAATGAAAAATAAATGCAATAAGGAAATGCATTTTCACAACCACATATACATATAGAACATCATGACTATAGGAAAAGGCTTAATGACCACCTACCTCATGTCTGTTTAATCATTCTTTCTTCATCTCAAACATTAATTAAATCTCAACCCCAGACAATCAAAATTAACCTAAAATCCACTAAAAAAGTGAAAATTTTAGGGATTTCTAAGAAGATGATAGATTCTAAAAGTCTTAATTTAGAAAATAGAGAAATGAAGAGTGTTCGACTCACGGAGATCTTTGATTTTCACCCAAACACACTCCAAACTCTCAAGAATAGAAGGAGAATAATCTATTGAGGGAGAGGGGGAAGACAGTTTTTCAACTAGAGTAGATGGGGTCGAATGGGAGGGAAAATCTAGGGAGATGGAAATAGACTCCTAAGGGAAAATGGCAATTTCTCACTTTTTAAGGGTCGCATGGTTTGGCTGGACAGTTTGCAAACTGTGCACCAACTGTGTGGATCCCTCTGTCCAATAGAATTCATGACACATGTTTTACTAGTGTAACCCACATGGTTTGGAATTCCATGTGGAAACCTTGATATAGCCCTCTATCTGAAATGGTTTCAATGTCACACGGTTTCCTAGGCCTAGAACATGGTCTACACTAAACATGTATGTTGCACTATTTGCCACTTTTCTCCTCTTTTCACATCTCATAACCCCAAAGCAATCCTAAATCGTCTCAAGCACTTGAGAACCACTCGAACAACTATAAAATAGAGTTTTATCCAAAATATTGTACAGAACATACCTTCATGAATGTTCATGATCTTACAAGCTCCACACATAATAAAGGCTCTTCCTTTCACCACAATTCCAAGCATCCCTTATTCCTTGTGATCAAAAGGATGGACCCTGGACCCACAAATCATCCTTCACCTATCTTTTTTCTACATAGAGTTGGCCATTTTATTACAACACATGGAAAAATGGAATAGTCCTACTTTGATGAAATTTCCCTCACCATGTTCCACAACCCAAGACTCTTTGGGTACAAAACTACTTGAAACATATCATCACCACAATACCCACATGAGACAGTTCCAGGTAACACTACTGGATCACAATGCATAAGGAGACCCATGAGGAACAACATTAACATACGACTCATGGCCCATGTTTTTTGGCACCATCTCACCCTGATTCTTTCAAACACTAATAGTGGACCAAGAGAAACATGAACAAAGGAAATTTTCTTATTTTAAACACATATCATGACTTACCCCGATCTTCAAGATGAGTTTTAATAGCCTCTGTTTGTTTTCAAACATCCAAAAGGAAGAAACCAACATACCCTTTATCTAGAGGTAGTCAATCGATGAACACTCGAGCTAATTCCCACTACATAAATTGATACACCAAGACGACTCCTACCCAAGTCCATTCAACTCAAACCACTAGTTACATTGTCAACTGACCACTTTCCCACCATGGTTCTCCTCTTTACATGATAAAACCTATCACTATAATTTTTCTAATATTAATATCATTCATATCTGTAAAGGAGACCAATAGAACCACAACTAAACTTCACAACTTACCCTACATGTTTTCCAACACACCGCTCCCAATCATCCACATAAAGACCACCCACATTATTATTTTTCATCCATCGAATCCACCTAGATTGGACACCTCCTCTATCCATACATATCTAAGAGTAACTCGGTACTCCATGAAATCTCATTCCCATTTCTAAAATGCACTTATCCTTCCAAAATTTCCTGGAAGAGACTTATAACCCACCACATCTGTTCCTTTTACCCAAATTTTTTGGACCATGCCGGATTAAGTCAAAAGTTGTCTCCAAACTTCCATTGTTGGTACATCGCCACTTTACCTAGCTACAATGCCTCTTTTAACTTAAGGTGTACCCCATCATCCACACCCACCAAGAAAAGTCACCCCTGACGTCAGGTAAAACATCACAAATCATATCATTATCTACTCTTAAATATGTTTTCCTACTCTACAAGATCCCTCAACACATATCTAATGAAACCAATCTGATTACCCTTAGAAATGGATCGATTCTAAATCCATTTCTCGACTCAATCAACCATTTCATTCGAGGACAACCTGGTTTTCACCAAAAGACCCATACATGAACCTCACAAGGTTCCTCATTGGCATCTCAATATCACCACATCCACTTCATATCTTCCTCCGCACATCAATGAATTAACAAGATTCTTCCCAACTTAGGAGTACCATTATAACCACTTCTTTGTGTAGATTTGACCTTCACAGCTCACACTCCCATACATATGAACCCCAAAACATGGAATTAACTGTCTGGATTCCATTGAAAAACAAAAAAAACATCACCCACTACTCATTCCCATATTTCGAAAAGACACCCATGGAATTCTCCAACTTTTTTTCCATCATGAGGATCTTTCTCATAATTGTTCGATGGTGTACTCTCCCTCCACCTAACACCCAAACTCATATCGCTCCTCAAGCATTCCCTCCAATATACTCTATTCACATATGAACACATTTTTGGTAGTTAGGAATAAATCTAGATCCCTAATAGAATACATGGGATGATGTTAATGTTTTAGGATTTATTGTCATTAGTTAAAAGTATGCTAATAATTCACTGACAAACACCACCATGAACTATCCACCACCGTTGTCTCCTCTTATCAAGAGGACACCTCGACCTACTTGAAATCTTAGTCTTTAATATCCATTGATGTATTATCCATTCAGGAACACTAAGACTATGACATAATTTACAACCAAACTAACATCCACCTCATGACCCTCTTCCAAGAAGTCTTGACCCAACATTGCTTTTGGAAACATTATCGTTATCCCACCCAAGTTCTTCTTCCACGGTCCCATTGATCACAAAAGACATGCAACGTTCCATTCCACTAGTCCAAAACCAACTGGTTTCTCTCACTAACAGGGTCAGCCCACTTAGATTTCATGGAATTAATGTGAAAATACATCCAACCCACCTAAAAACATATCTTCATGACATTGTGCAACTATATCATGTGTCCCTTACATGGTACACATATAAACCATAGAGGTCGCACAATCTCATATGTCAAAACACAAAACCAATCACTAGCTCGCATGAGAGGTACATGACACCTAGTCTGCCAACTTCATTGGACCCAAGGATTCCTCAACCTCTCACCTAACATTAACTATTCAGACAAACAACCCAATTGTGCCTTGATCAACCATTCCTTGTCCATCCCAACACAATAATGCTTTCAACATCTAACTCCATCAAAACCATAGGTTTAAGTATCTAAATCATCATTCCCTTCACAAAAACCCTTAAAACAAAATGAAATCACCCATGTTCTTCCTCAACGTAAGTCCAAGGCATAACGATGCACTTTTAACAAGGTTTGGTGGCACCCACCATGCATCAATGTCACATCTAAATCATCCACCTATTCATTACATTATAAAGAACATACAAATAGGGCCGACCTCCCCCAAATAAACCCTTGATTTCTCAGGGTTTTTAACTCATAGCCACAACTCAAGCCACATTTTCCAAATCCATTAACCATTCTACATATCCCTCTAAGTTAATCCTATACTAGGAAGCACTTTCTATGTGCCACTTCCAAGGTCTGAAATTTCTACCTATGCCACACACACCCAAAATCACTAACACTAAAATCTACATTTATCCTAGGTTATCCTCAAAAGTATAGCGATACCAACTACCCATACTATATCAACCCCAAGAAATGGTCACCATCTCTCTCTAAGCCACACACGTCAATACAAACAACTGACTATTCATGGTGGTCATCCCACCACCGTTCCGAACACACTGCATCTAAAGCACCGAACAACCATTTAAACGTGGTATCACAACAAAGATACTCACACATATACTCTAACACCACAAAAAAACACTCACTCTTGGTTACAAATTTAAATTCTCAAGGTCCCAGTCCACAACGATTATAAAATTCACATTAACGTACTTCACTTAAAATATTTAAGGTCACAACCTAACTGAACTCACAACCAATAACATTCCATTAACCAGTAAAACTGACTCAATATTATCTCACATCCCAAAAGTCACCATCTCAAAACTAATGTACTCTCATAGCCCAAACAACCTGTACACAGGGTCAAAACCCAATATAATGGATAACCACAACTGGTGTCCCTAAAGAATTCCATTATTCCCCCAATTTTTTCACATAATTAACCCTACCATTTAAACCCATGATTTAAAATTTTAAAACCCTTAATTTTTAAAAAAAGATCATTTAAACTTTTAAAAACTTTTTACAAACCCATAATTTTGAAATATCATATTTTTTCTAAATCAAATTACAAAACATTTCTCTATTTTTATATCCTTAGGATTTTACTCTTCTAAAAACCCTTTTTATCCCCTTTTCCTCACCCATTATTTTATTTAATTTTAATTTTTATACTCATTTTTTTACCATCATGTTATTCACAGGTTAATCACATATAGCATATGGATGACCTATCTAGTCTACATGTCTACCATGATGCATGAAACAACACACCCTCTCTCATCGCGCTAAGCCAAGAGATGAAGCCTCATTAATCTATAACATCTCATCCAAGTACTCCACTGAAGGTGTGAATATGAAGGAATTTTAAAATCACATCCAAAACATCATTTCAAACCCCTGCCAACTTGATTTTTCCCACGTATGTGGGGATATAGGAATCCAGGAATGACCTCACTACCATGCCCCAAGAAGATCCAATCTCTTGTCAACTATACCCAAATAGTAATACAAAAAATAACCTAATCTAAGACCACATTGTAATATCCCCAACCCAAGATCCACTATAACTGGTGCCCCGATCTAGGTCATCACGTGACCTCAAGAACGCCTCCCAGTATACCAGAGGCTACTAACCATAAGTGTAGGTCAACATATAAATGTTTGGATACTATACCAACATATTAGAGTGAATCCAAAGTTAAAGTAACCTTCATAAATGAAATAACCAAAATAAATAATAAATGGAAAAAACATAACAAAAATGAATAATTAACCAAGTACAAATGAAATAACAAAAAAACTATTGAATACACCACTTGTCACCTCTTCATACAACCAAAACTATCAAAAGACACTTAACCTAGAATTGAGTCCCATCCTGGTCCGGACCACCATTCTTCGACCCGTCATCCCATACACAACCAACAACAGGTCCCTATCCAAAACCTTTACCTTAAAATGAGTATCATCTTCTCAAGTATCCAAGTTCCATTGTAGCCTATGGAGGTTATGAGTACAAATTAGTAGTCCACCACCAATAGTGTCTAAATAAATATCCAGTTATTACAACAATTTGTGCAAGGAAACAAGTGTGAAAAATAAATAAGGAAATGAAAGAAAATTGTTATCATTATATGTCACGTTTGAGAAATTATCAAGTAACCATTTTAGCATTTAATTCATTTGGGTGACTAACCAACAAAACTAACACAACTCACACTACAAACCCATATCATAGAAAAAGGGTTTACATATATTACTACTCTTAATGAATTTACCAATCATAATTATCAACATACCCTAAAGCCTCAATTCGGTAATTAGGCCAAGTCCATTTGTTTGGGAAGTATAGAACCTTAGTTAGACATCCCAAACCACACCATCCCTTAAATTGTAAATCATTGAGCCTTAGTCTAAAATCCCAAAATTTCATTACATAACACTTAATTTGGAGCCTCAATCTAGGTAGTCTCATCAAATGAAGCCATTATGGGAAAAGAGAATCTGTTCGACTCCCAAACCCATGAATTCTTGGTTGGTTTAAAGACTTGTTACTTTATGCCACCGCAACCAATCCATGTGAACATACTTCATTATCCATGTTCAACATATACCAAAACATGAAAAATTCATAAACAATAAATATGACATTCATAATTTATAATTCATTAAATACATATATCATGTTAATTCCTTAACCCATTTAGCATGTTTACCAATTTTCATTTCATAGTTCATTTAACCCATTTTCCACATTCATACATAAAACCATTTACCATGATTAACCATAACCTTACATTATCTAATTCAACACATTTATCCATTTAATTTAATAACCCATTAACCTATTTGGATTATACCAAACACTCCATTCTACCATCTTGTCAACTATTCACAGTTACAAAAATCTCATTTACAAACCATTTCACATTACCAAGTAAAAACCATAGTCAAAAAGCACATATATCATTATTATTAACACCCCCTTATTCTATGTCATCAACTAAGAACTGTCATCACTTATTAGGGTTCATATCCATGGTATCATGTAAACAAAATCATCATTGGTCTTGTCCCACAGACACGTAAATAAATTCAATGAATATGGTCCCATTATACCTTTAAGACCACTCCATGGTGTAAAAAAATTAAAAATACATAATTAAAATCATATTAAAGACACACCCAAAAACAAGGGTCTTCCTCTATCAAAACTAAAACGTGCCACAATGCTTTTTTCACATTTCAACCATCAAAAACAAACATCAAACCATTTTCATAAAAAGAGAACCTTTTCATTAGTATAAAAATAATTTTAAATCTTTTTGTAGACTCCATTTTAAATATCATTGAGGTAAACACCTATTTTTAAGACATTTTTCACTTTTAAACAAAATTTTTCATAAATAACTCTATAATCAGTACAATTCCCCCAAATACCATCAAACCATTTTAAACATTTTCAATCATTTAAAAAAGTCCTCTTATAAATTGTTTTAATCCATTTGTTGACATTACTAATGAATCACATACATTTTTTCACTCATTTTCTATCATAATACTCTTATCTCATGGTAGACTAATTTTTTTCACCAACTAGAAGGGTATGTCTTCCTATAATGTGTAACCCTAAGTTTGGTTTCACATCATGGACAAACCCAACAGGGTTCGTGAAGGGTATCACACCTTATGAATTGAAGAAGAATCATCTATTGAGGGGGAAGGGGCTTCTGGTTCCTCACCTAGTGTAGAGGGGCTAGAATGTGAGGGAAAATCAAGGGAGGAATAAATATATTCATAAGGGGAAAATGGGAATTTTCCAATTTTTAATGGTTGTATGGTTTATTCACATGGTTTCAATACTGTGTCCAACAGTACATATCCCTCTGTCCAAGAGAATCCAAGTTTCATGGTTTTGTGGGAGTACCCACATGGTTTTACAAGCCATGTGGTAACCTTGTGCTAGCACTATATCCAAAATGGTTTTTATGTTGTATAATTTCCAAGTCAAATTTCACGGTTTACACTAAACAAGCACCAACTATGTTTCATGCACTGTTGGCCACTTTTATCCCCTTATCAAATCCTGCACCCTTGAAACACACCTGAATCGTCTCAAGCACCCGAGAATCAATCCAACAACCATAAAAAAGGGTTTAAAAAATTAATAGGAATGTACCTTCATGAAATGTCGGGATCTTATAACACCATTCCATAATAATTAAAGCATCTTTAATATTTCATTATTAAATTATATTACAATTTTATAGATTCACATAATTATATACTTCAAAATAATTATAACTTCATTTACATAAGTAGTTAAATCGACCCAAATGGGGATCTGTTGTAATTATTTACAGAGTAAGGGGATGTATTTACATAATGAAAATGTAATATTTATAGAAGATTAAATGTAACACACCGACCCCTCCAAACCAGATTTGGTGCATTACATACAACATTGGAATGATTAAAAGGAAATAAATCATGAATGAATGATCAGTTTAGTTGGCTTGAAGAAACTATATATATTGATGTAACTAAAATTACAATGGGAAAGGTACAACAATACATGAAAAAAACTTATAAACTGCAACCATGAGAACTTAGTAAATGGTCTCCTCTTCATAACATGTTTATGGTAAAAAAATGAAAGGGGTGAGCTCAAATACTTAGTAAGGGTTACATAGAGTAGAACAATGAATCAATAATAATTGAATCATAAACATTTTGAAATAATAAATATGGCATGGTGAATAAATGGAAAACACATTCCATTAATAAAATGACTATGAAACTGCATCCATAAATACTGTCATAGTGAAATCCTCATGGATAATAATAAAAGAAAAATGAATAAAGAGACATTCTTATTAATTGGAAGTCATATATTTGGCACACGACACCACTATACTATCGAAACGGTTTATGTCTATGTGTAGAAACCCATCTGATTTTTGGAATCAAACTCAAAGGGTTTTTCGCCAACTAATTGTCTCATGATACCTCTCAATGCATCGAGGGGCTATACCGAGCCTTTCCCATTACTGCATATCCAAATAATAAATTATACATAGATTCAAAAAGATATAAATATGCATTTAAAGTATCCATATAGAATATAGGATACATATTCATTAATATTTCCATAGTTAAAATAAAATTCCAAATAAACATCGTATGTAAAAGGGTATACATATTAATACAACACTCATATCCATGAAACCAGAATATGGATAAAAATATATATTTATAGTTTAAAATGAAAAATTATCTCACATGGTTAGTAGATACATCATATAAGAAATATTGGTTTCAAAATACCAATAATGTCTCAATGAAATAGAAATTGATACAAAGTCCCTTACCATATTGTAATCAATTAAATCGTATAACCAAAAGTCAATAATCACCAAATGAATAAATGAATACCAAAAATAAAAATAGAATAATGATATTATATATCAAATCGATGTACACATATACCACATACAAGAAATAATTGGTGAAAAATGGAAATCCCACTGAATTAATATTGAGATGAGAAACACCTTACAATCATTTTGTCATTTTAATATAAGGACAGAACATAGGGGGGATTCATTGATAATTGTGAGTGAGAGGATAAATTACCTTATGATTGAAGGTGTTCTTGATTGATCTTAATGACCTTAATAATCAAATTTATCTTCATTAATTAATAATTACATAACATAATAAAAATATAATTGATTTATTATACCGTTATTATGTTCATTCATGGACTTTTTATGGGTTCAAGAGGTTCAATTTTATTATTTTGGAAGCATTTTCATCCTTGGTTCCCATGATCGGCTTACTTGTATTCATGAATGGAAGTTAATTTGTAATTTGGTTAAGCATCCAGAATTGTTAATATATATTATTAGTGAAATTAAATGATATATAAATGACCATATAATAATTTTAGTTACATAAAATGATGATAAATTGTTTGATAAAATATAATGATAAACGCTTCATTTACATGGCAGTTTTGTGCATAATGAACTTGTTTAGTATTATTATTTTATATTATAAATTTGTAAGGATTATAGAACATTTAATAAGATTAAATTCATATATTCTAATATGGTTCAACCATAAAAATGGTTTCATGACTATTATTTAATATGGTAATGAAAATTGAGAACCCTTCATCCTTGAATGTGAAAAATTACCACATCTCGGACGGTCTTTTCATTTTTTGTAAAAAAGGAAGGGGAATGAGAGATGATGATGAAATATTACATTATAATAATATAATTACACTTCATGTATGTTACTATAATAATCATAGAATTTTTATGAGGGGAGATGAGGAAACAAGAATAAAATAAAGGAACTCAAAAAAATGAAAAATTAAGAAATCCCTCACGAAATTTTGGTAGTCCAACTGCATCACATAAAATATCATAAAATAGTTTGATGAGGGAATGGGGGTCTCTCATAAATCATAAATAATATGGAAAAGGGGGAATACTAAATTATATATCCCAATAGAATCTAATTTAAAAAAAGGGAAAACATAAAATGAATGCTTTAAGAAAAGAGACGGGTGGTTGATTATCTTGCCTTGTAGAGTAACTCCCAAAACATGAAATCTGGGACCATGGGGGTTTGAGGGCACCTTTGGAGGACTACTAAGGAGGTAAAAATAAAAAATATTTGATGATAATGTGTTTTATATGAATGAAAATGAAGGGGTGAGTGGGTATTTATAGTGAATGATAGGTAGTTTTTTTATTAATTAAAAGGGAAACCTCATTTGTGGTTTTTGAAGAACAATGGGATTTTCCATGGTAATTGACCATGGTTTATGCCACATGGGACACCTCATGTCGTATGATAATATAAAAAGGTCTACCATACTTTTATATTAATTATTACATCATTATTATGTCATTAAACTACTGAAAACTCCGAACTCTATTTTTTTCTATTCACAAAAAATTCAAGTATTTTAGAAAAAACCAAAAAATTCAGCCCAACCATTTTTTGATTTGTAGAATTAAAAAATGAACTCCATTTTTTTAAAATAATTATCTATTTATTTCTAAATTAATTTTTAAATAAAATCCTAATTTATTCAAAAATAACTACTTTAAATCTATAACTCATTATTTTGACACTTTGAAAAATTAATCAACATACCATTACATTATAACCTTAAAAAATAAAATAATGATATGGTTTATTATTTATATGTTTCATATTACAATTCATATTACTATTCATAAGGGTATGTTACTATTCATAAAAAAACAAGTTGTTTCTATCAGACTAAAAATAGCATACTGATCACAACCGTAGATGAATGGTTTTTGAAATTCAAAACACAAATTTGCCATATTTAGGTTTAATGGTTGGTTATGACATTATCCTATAAGTAACCAAGTTTTGTTTCATATATATCGAGTTCTTCATTCAATATAGGCTATCTAATGAATAAGATGTATTTAATAAGAACAAACCATAAAATGTTTATGGTGTTACAGTATTCCCTCCTTCCAAAATTTCATCCTCAAAATTTTATGTATAAATACCACAAAAAATATGTGGGTGGTTCTTATTGATAACATCCATAGGTTACCAAGTTTATTCCTCCATCTAATGGTTCCTCTAAAGAACCATTACTGAAGGAGACATCCGATTTCAAAATACTTATTCTCTGGTATCAAGAATCTTGATAGGCTCTTAACAATAAGACAGATCAGGATCAAGTTATATTTCATCATATTTGAGTACATGTGTTGGGTCGGGCATGTATTTCCTTTACATTGATATGTGTAACACATTGTGAAATTTGAAGAGACATCTTGGAATTTCCCACTAGTAATCTATAACTCCAATTAGATCCATAATTTCAAAAGGTCTGATGTACATTGAACTTAATTTACCCTTCTTACCGAAACATATAACACCCTTCCATGGAGATACCTTTAAGTAAATATGATCTCCTTCTTAAAATTTCAAATCCTTCATTCAGTTATCAGGATACCTCTTTTGCATACATTGAGCTATTTTGATATGGGTTTGGATAATCTTCACTTTGTCTATTGTTTTGTAAACAATTTTTGGGCCTATGAACATTATTTAACCAACAACATCCCAGAAAGTTGGTGTACGGAATATCATTCAATATAACAATTCATATGGTTCCATTTCAATAATTGAATGGAATCTATTATTATAGGAGAAATCTACAAGATGTAAATAATGATCCCACATACCTTGAAATTCAATTGAAAAAGTCCTCAACATGTCTTTTAATGATTCAATAGTCTGTTCTAATTTTCTATCAGTTTGTGGGAGGCAGGTAGTGCTCAAACGAAGATTAATATCTAGGGAATTCTAAAGACTTTTCCATTATTGGGATGTAAAATGGAGATCACAATTAAAAAATGTTGATAAGGCAATACCATGATGTCTTTAAACAACATTAATATATAGTCTTGCGAAACGTTCAAGTGGTAAATCTTCTTTTATAGTAATAAAATGTGATTATTTTGTAAGATGGACACCAATGAACCATATCGCATCATTATTTCATGGATTCTTTGGTAGCCCCAAGACAAAGTCTGTAGTAATATAATCCCATTACCACAAAAGTATTGGAAGGGGTTGCATGAATCCTCTATGATGTTGTCTTCTAGTCTTCACCTGTGGAAAAACAAAACATCTCGACACATATTCAGCAATATCCCTCATTGTATAGTCCCACATAAAAATGTTCCTTTATATTTATATACATATTTTTTCTACTAGGTTTTATAGAGAAATTAGTTCTATGATAATCATCCAACATTTCCCACTTTAGATCAGGAATAGAGTTAACACAAATCCCCATTCTAAATTTCAAAATGCCACATTCATATACAAAGTCAATCATCTTCCCATCATTTACACATTTAATTTTCTTTTAAAACTCCTCAATATTAGTCTGAGAACATTTTATCCATTCTAGTAAACAATGATTAGAATCCATTTGAAAAGGTTGTGGTTTGTTTCCCTCTATTAAAATTCTCATATCTATCTTTACAAGATCCATGATCATTGGATCCCTTTCAACTCTCATCTTGTTTAGAATTCCTTGGTAATTTCTACTAAAATCATCTTTAGCCTTATTTTCCTTCCCCGGGTGGTAGTGTATTGTGAAATCATAATCCTTTAGTATCTCAATCCATCACCTTTTATCTCATGTTGTGTTCTTTTTGGGAGAAGGTATATTTCAAACTCTTATGATCTGTATATATCTCACATTTTTCTCCATAAAAGTTATATCCCCAAATATTTAGAGAAAATATTACCACTACTTACTCATGATAATGAGTTGGATAGTTTTTTTCATGAATTTTTATCTTCTTAGATGCATAGGAAATCAGTCTATCATTATGTATAAGGAAAAAGCCCAGTCCTTTCTTTGACGCATCACTATAGATCACAAATCCATCATTCCCTGATGGTAGAGTCAAGATTAGATCATTCACTAATCTTCTAATAAATTATTTAAAACATCCTTCACATTCTTTTGTCCATATGAACTTAACCCATATTTTTGTGATCTTGGACATTGGTTTGGCTAAACGGGAAAAGTTATAACTGAAATACTGATAATAACCTAATGAACCAATAAAACTATGTACCTCAGTTATGTTCATAGGAGTGGGAAATTCTCGAAAAACATTTATCTTTGTAGGATAAACTGATATTCTATCCTTAGAGATAATTTTTCCAAGGAATGAAAATTATTGACACCAAAATTCACACTTTCTAAACTTACCATATAATTCATTTCTTCTCAGAGTTTTTAGAATAATATACAAGTGATTATAATGGTCTTCATAGATTTTGAATTATTCCATTATATCATCAATAAATACAAAAACAAATTCATCAAGAAAATCCTTGAAAACTCTATTCATTTGATCCACAAAAATATAGGGTGCATTAGTATGTCCTAAAAGCATCTTTGTAAAATCATAATTCCCATACCTGGTTCGAAACACTGTCTTTGTAATATCTTCCTTCCTCACACACAGTTAATGATATCCATATTGAAGGTCAATCTTTGAAAAATATTATGCTCCATGAATTTGATCACATAAATCATCAATTTATGGAAGATGATATTAATTATTTATTTTAATAGCATTGATTTACCTCAAATCAATGCATAGCATCATAGATCCATCTTTCTTCTTGACAAAGAAGGCAAGGTCTCCCCATAGATAAATAATAGGTGAAATAAATCCCTTTTCACTAAATTCCATTATTTGTTTCTTTAGATCCACTAATTCCACAGTGGTGATTCTATAGAGATTCTTTTATATATGTCTTGCACCAGGAATTAAATCAATAGAGAACTCAACCTCCTGCTCTAGAGGATGTCCAGGTAAATCCTCTAGAAATGCATCAATGTATTCTTGCACTATATAAATATCTTCATATTGAAGATTTTTTTCATCTACCATATATATTGGGTTCTATTCCAATCCATGAATTTCATTCAGTAGATCAACTATGGGTGGATCTAGATAAGAATCAGATGGATATGTTTTTGCCCTAAAGATGGGGGATTCTACACCATTTTCAAAAAAATTAACTTCCTTATTCTTTTAATAGTTCTTCATATAATAATTTGATATCCAATTCATATCGAGAATTATATAAAAGTAAGTAATTGTTGTGATGATAATGTTAGAAACGAAATCATGTTTATGTGTCATTAGGGAGACTAATCGACATGCCTTTGTCACAATGATACATCCAATAAGAGTTTTGACTGATAAATCCTTTAATAAATCAAATTAGACATGTATAATATTCCTGGAAAACTAGGAAGATATAAATGAATGTGATGATCTAGGATCAAATTATGCATTTTCTATGTTTGAGGAAACAATTATAGTACCTTCCACCACATCATTTGGAACTTCAACCTCCACCGTTGTAATTTCATAATCTTTCCCTTACTCTCGTAGCCGTTACTGAGGCACGTTTCTTCGGTGATTAGGAAACTCATTTTCATAGTTTCCCATAACTCTAAAATCGTATCATTGAAAGTCATCAACATGTTTCCTCCCCATGCATTCATTAGATCGATGTATCTTTTCTCCGCACTTATAACACACTCCTATTCTTTTCAATCATTTCTTGGGATGATTCTTTCCACAATTCTTGCATAATGGTAATTAATTATTTCCCTCATTATTCTTTGGGGATTCCCCTTTTCCTTGGTTTTCAATGTACCTCTTCTGATCTTGGTTTCCCTTGAAGAAATTTGATCTAGAAAATTACTTCCCTGTTTTGATGGCACTTGATAAAGTTTCATCATATGATTAAAATGTTTGAGAAGCCAGTTCCATTTGAATACATGGCTTAATACCTTTAATGAAATGATCAATATTGTCTTTTGATTCTTGTATGTAATCTATGGAATACCTGGCTAGTCTTATGAAGGTATCCTCGTACTCTACAACACTGTCTTCTTCCCTTTTCTTTAAGCTATTGAATTTCCCCATCATTTTGCTTCGTTGCTCATGTGGGAAATATTATTCAAAGAATATTTCCTTAGAAGTACTCTATTTTATATCTTCTATTTCTTCTCCCTCAATGGTATTCTGGATCATGGACCACCATTGATTAGAATCGCCCCTGACACAACATACTACAATCATTACATGTTCATTTTCATTTCATCTTAATGTCATGAATATGTTTTCAAGGGACTTGATCTACTACTCATCTACCACTTGATTAGTAGTCCCACTAAAAGATGGGGGATTCTACCACATGAAACGATCCAACTCATGTGTAGCATGGTTATTCATCACAAAATGAGTATGTTGCCCTAATATAGTCATGATCTGATCTGATCAAACATTGAATATATTGAGTTGTTCAGTGGGGAAATCCCTATACTTCCCACAAGTATTGATTCCCCTTTTTCTTTTTGGTGCCAACTATAAATACTGGAATACACTAGATTAGGTTACGAATCATAATTTATAATATCTACTATAAAATTACTTAGCATAAATTAAAATTCTATGCATAGATAGTCTAATAAACATGGTTTATTTGAGGATAAATTTACATTAAAATCCTTCATAATGTCTAGTAATGAAAATGTGAATTATCAAAATCATATCCCCCAGGAGTGTCAATACCAAAAGTGTATCAAGGTTTTGGATGGTGAAGATGTGTTTTGGATCTGGTGATGACAATGATGGTGATTTGGTGCTAGAAGACGATGCAATGTTACTGTGATGGGTTTCTTCATTCTGGCGGTGGCGGTCGGAGATGTGGTCGGAGATGTAGTCGGTGATGATAAGGCGATGAGGATGATTACTATTATTGATGTCAAGATGTTATGGTGGTGAAGGTCCTACGACGTCAGTATATAAATTTGATGATGGAATTGGGTGATATTAGAGGTCTCCCCGTGATAAGGATTGAGGTGGGTAGCTCGTGCTTTGATGTTGAATTGGGCGGTTTGTCTGAATTTTTGTTTTGAAAATTCAATGTTATATTTTGAATTTTGGATGATGGATGGGGGGTTATTGGTGTGAATTGTTAACTCTTTCTTGAATGGTTCCCAATTACCCAAAAATTTCATTTTAATAAATAATAAAAATGGATTACATAGTGGTGTACCATGATACCATGGGTCATGCCCAAAACTTCTTGTCGGAGTTTTCACTCTTATATACATTTGTGCTAGAGCCACCTCTTCCTATTTGTATCCAGATAGGGATGTATTTTTTAGATATATCAACATACCCAATTACATACCAATGTTCCCAGACATTATTGTATGTTTGTCATCAAATAATACCTTAGGGATTTGTTCCCTAATCTAAATTTTCTAATCTAGTTTCCTAGGTTCCTATTAAACATCCTTTGAAACCAACTATAAAACCTCGACCCCTCTAGACCGGAGTCGGTGCATTACTTATTACTTTGGCATGCTTAGAAATAAATAAATATCAAATTAATGATCATTTTTTAGTCTTTAAGTTACAAGATACATATATGTAACTCAAATTACATTGTGAAAGGTAACAAAATAAAATACATGACAAAAACTAATAAACTGCAACCATGACAACTCAATAAATATTCTCTTATTAATAATCTGTTGAAGGTAAAAAAATGAAAGGGGTGAGAAAATATTCTCAACAAGGGTTAGATATATCATAATCACGAATCAATAATAGGTTAATCATAAACAATTTGACATAATACTTATATCATGGTGAATAAATTGAAAACACATGCCATTAATAAACTGAGTATGAAACTACATCCATAGATTTTTTCATAGTGAAATCCTCATTGATAATAATAACTAAAAATGAATAAATAGATATGATTATTAACTGGACTTCATTTATCTTTCACATGATACCACTATACCATCGAAACGGTTTATGTTTGTGGGTAGAAACCCATCTGATTTTTAGAAAAAAACTCAGAGGGTTTGTCGCCCACTGATAGTCTCATGAGACCTGTCGATGCATCAAGGTGATATAGCAAGCCTCGCCCACCACTGTATGTTCAAAGAATATTTTTATACAGAGATTCAATACAAGCTAAATATGCCTTTACATTATCCATATATAATAGATGATACAAATTCATCAATATTTCACAGTTAAAACAACTTTCCAAATAAACATTGTTTGTAAAAGGGTATACAGATTAAGACAATACTCATATCCATGAATCCAAAATATGGATTTATAATATATTTACACGTAAAATTTTAAAATGATCTCAAATGGAAAGTAGATACACCACATAAGAATGATTACTTTCACAATACCAAGAAGGTCTCAATGAAGTGGAGATGAAGACAAAGTCCCTTACAATATTGTAATCAATTGAATCGTATGAAAAAAAAGTCAATAATAACCACATGAATTATAGAATACCATGAATATAATTTGAATCATGTTATTATATATCAAATATCAGTAAAAATATACCACATACAAGAAATAACTGGTGAACAATGGAAATCCCATGGAATTAAATGTGAGATTAGAAACCCCTTAAAAACTTTTTGGCATGGTAATTAGTTTTCTTGTGAGGGATTAAGGAGAGGTAAAGGGGAATAAAATCATTTATATATCATAAGGTCTGTATGAGGGAGGTTCTAAACATACCACATCATTTGGAATTAAAAATAAAAGGACAAAACATAGGGGTAATTCTTGAATAAAAGTTATACAGAGGATCCCCTACCATATGCTCGAAGGTGTTCTCTATTGATCTTAATGACCTGAATAATAAAATTAAGATTAATTAATTAATTATTATTGAACTTTTTCAACATGTAATTGATTTATTATAAACTTATTCAATTCATTCGTGGCCTTTTTGATGGGTACAAGAGGTTCAATTTTTTTATTTTGGAAGCATTTCTATCCTTGGTTTTACTGATCATCTTACATGTATTCATGAATGAAAGTTAATTTGTACAATGGTTAAGAATATATAATTGTTAATATGTATTATTAGAAAAATTTACTGAGATATAAATGAACCATTAATGATTTTGGTTACATACAGAGAGGCTGAATTGTTTAATAAAAGATAATGATAAATGCTTGATTTCCTTGGATGTTTTGTGCATAATGATCTTGTTTTGTATTATTATTTTATATTAAGAGTGTGTAACGATTACAAAACATTTAATAAGATGAAATACATATATTTTGATCTGGTTAAACAATAAAAATTCTTTTATTACCATAATTTAAGATGGTAAAGAAAATTGAGAACTCGTCATCCTTGGATATGACAAATTAACACATCTCAGACGATGTTTTCATTTTTAGTATAAAAGGAGGGGAAAAGAGAGATGATGATGAAATATTCAATTAGAATAATATAATTACAGTTCATGCAAGGTACTGGAATTATTATATCATTTGGATGAGGGGATATGAGTAAACAATAAGAAAATAAAGTAACTCAAAATAAATGAAAAATTGAGAAATCCCTCACGAAAATTTGATAGCCTCACAGCGTCACATAAAATTTCATAAAATAGTTTGATGAGAAAAAGTGGGTCCCTCATCACTCTTAAATAATATTTACATAAAGGGGGATATGGAATTAAATATCCAAAAATAATCTAATTTAAAATAAAATAGAAAACATAAACTGAAATCTTTAAGAAAATAGAAGAGTGGTTGATTCCCTTACCCTGTAGAGTAACCCCCAAAACATAAAGGTTGGAACCTTGGGGGTTTGAGGGCACCATGGGAGGAATCCAAGGGAGGTAAAAATATCACATATTATAGGATAATTATTTTCGAATGAATTAAAATGAAGGGGTGGGTGGGTCTTTATAGTAAATGAGAGGGAGTTGTTTATTAATTAAAAGGGACACGTTATTAGTGTTTTTTTCCAAACCATAGGCTTTCCCATGGGATTTACCCATGTTTTTAGAAAATTGGGACACCTCATGTAATATGTCACCATAAAAAGTTTTACCAGATTTTATATTAATTATTGTATCATTTTGAAGTCATTTAACTACCGAAAACTCAAAACTGTATTTTTACTACTCAACAAAATTCAATTATTTTAGAAAAATCCCAAAAATTCACCCTAACCATTTTTCAATGTGTATAATAAAAAAATGAACTACATTTTTTGAAAATAATTTTATAAGTATTTTTAATATAATTTTTAAATAAAATCCTAATTTATTCAAATATAACAATTTAAAATCTATAACTCATTCTTTTAACACCTTGAAAAATTAATCAACATATCATTACTATTTAAACCTAAGAAAATAAAATAATCATATTGTTTACTATTTATAAGGGTAATATTACTATTCATATTACTATTTATAATGGTTTGTTACTATTCGTAAAAAAATTGTTTCTATTAGACTCCAAATAACTTACTGATCACAACCATAGATGACCATTTTTTGAAATTCAAAACACAAGTGTGCCAAAATTAAGTTTAATGGTTGGTTATGATATTATCCAATAAATAACAAACTATTGTTTCACAGAGATTAAGTGCTTCATTCAATATAGGATTTCTATGAAATAAGAGATATTTAAGAATAAAATACCATAAAATGTTCGGGGAATTAAATGAAACATGGAATAAAAAACATATATCCACATTAATAAATTTTAGTAACCATAAATGATTGGAGGTGATGAAAATTAAAATTCACCCTTCATGGCGGGCGTACCTCATACATACACATGATTAATGGTCCCAATTCTCAATAAATGGATGGGAAATGGTATATTAAAAATGTTCACTTCAAAATTTAATTTTTGAAATATAAAAAATAATAATTCATAAAATAAATCCTTGATACCATCCTTGAGAGGAAGTGATGAATGACAAAAAACATCCCTTCGTGGAGGTGACAGTATTCATGTACACATGATCGATATTATTTTTATTCATATTGGATATAATGTATTGATAAATTTTATTCTAATTAATATAATGACACTTCATTATATTAATAGTTATAATTTATTTATATTAATACATTATAATTAATTTATAATAATAATTTTTACATGATTTAGAAAAATGTACATTAAAAGAGAATACTAAGAAAAAGAAATAATTGTGCTGGAAGCTTGAGTTTTCTCTTTGAAAACTCCTTGTAAATAAAATTCATAAGAAAAAATAACGTGTGAAGAAGCATATAGAAGTCATAGAGGGTTTTAGGAAAATAAATTTGATAGATTTTCATGGATAAATTGTAAGGTAAGGAAATTTTGATGGGGTGAATATTTTACTCTTGTATAAGTTAACAGAAGGGTAGTTTTTGAAGTAAGCCTTAAATTATTGATAATACAATGTCACTATTCAAATGTAATTGGCTCCAAAATTGAAAAAAATGCAATAAAAGTTTTTTTGGACTATTATCCACTCATCTACTCTTTTTTAATACATCCTTGAGTGTTTCTAGGATTTTTTAAATTAACTTTTTCACTTTTACCATTATTAACATTAATATTGGAAATTAATTTTAACAATATTACTTAATTTTAATGAAGAAAAATTAATATTAGACACTTTAATTAATGTGAATCATCAAATTTTATATTTTTAAATAATCTTAAAAAAATAATTTTATAATTTTTTGAAATATAAATTTTAAAATAAATGCGCATAACATGTAAAAATGGTTTTTAGAAAAAGTGTGTTTTTTAGGCTAAGAATTATATATAGGTCATAATTATTAAAATTATCAATTCCCTTTAAGAAACTGTTTTATTATATAAAAGGGAAGAGTCTCTGATGGAAATCCAAATCATATTGTCATATTGAAAATACATGATTCAATTAAATGAAATAAATAATTAATTTTATTAAATTATTATTTTAATTTAGTTTTAAAATCGTTATAATTGAGATTTATAGGTATAGTGAATATTTTAATATGCATAATTTAATTCCATAAATATAGATATTTTAACTCAAAATGATATTAATCTTCTATGATATTGTTACATAATGATAAGATCATAAAATTTTTAATTTTTCCAAAAAAATTATTTTTCATAAAAAGATTAAAATTTTTAAAACAAACATAAAACGTCATTGTAAGAAAATTTTGAGGTGATGATTTCAAAGAAAAATATTTATCTTATCCTCTTTAAATTCAAAATAATATATTTATTTATTTTTTAAAATAAAATACATATTATAATGATAAAAATTTTATTGAAAATAAAAAAAATTAATATTAAAAAAATATGAATTATTTATCTTCCAATGATAATAAATTTTCATGATTTTCCATCTTAATGTTTATTATAGAATATTTAATAATGTTATATTAATAAGGCGTGGTTCATTTACATTTAATGTAGAATAAAATTCATGTTATAAAACATATCATCAGTTTTACAAGGTCTAGAATTTCAGGTAGTTGCATTCGATAAGGTGGAAGAAAAACTAAAATTGAATGATTTTGGTAAATATGCATACATATTATTTTAGATAACTCATTTGTCTTACACCGTAAAACTTGAAATATTTTTCTTTTAGGAAGAACATTGGCTCTATCATTAAGGGAAGGAATCAAAGAATGTATTAGAGCAGGGCCTGGCTGAGGTAAAAGGCACAATATTTGTAAATAATGGTATAGATGAAGTGTGACATGGTGTTATTTTATCAATTTATCCACATAAATTATGGTAAATAAAAGTGTCCTTATGTAGAAATTATTTCATAAATGAGTATTTTTAATTGTTTTTGATGTTTTTTTTCAAATTTTAAATATTAAAAAATAATCATAATGCCTCTTATTAATTTGTAAATTGTTGATCTTGGATTAATATTATTTAATTTATTGTTTGAATAAATAGTGTGCTGATATATGTTAATTTAGTTTTTAAATGTATTTTAAAAAAATAATTTTAAATTTTATAAATTAATCCTTGCGATTAATGTTCTTTATTATCCCATCTCATTGGTTTTGTAACAATTCAAATAATTAATGTTTTAGATTTTATTTCTTTTATTGTTTTTAACATCTTATTTTTTATGTTGCATTATCATAGTTTGGTTTTTTTTTCTATTTTAACTATTATTTGATTTTTTTTGTAGTGCCATCTGCATAAAATAATTTTATCTTGTATTCATTGGAAAGAATTATCAGAAATCTATGTAAGATATTTGGGATAAAAATGAGTATTGTTTTACATAACTTATAATATAAATTTTCCCAATAGCCACATAAGAGAATATTTTTTGTAATTTAATTGAGTCATCTTAAATTGTAAATTACATATTGTGTACCATAATTGAGATTTTGTGCATGTGATAATATCAAGGGGATGCATATGATAAATATCATATGCGATAAATTATATTCAACCATATCAGAACCCAAACTACAGATTAAAACTAAATTCGTGATTCTCAATATGGGAGATTAGCCAAACATAGAAATCAAATTAAATCCAAACTGAATATCCCACTGAGAAAGATTCACGCAGAACCAACCAAATCAAATGCTAAAGAAGATCTAAGTTAGGGCCAAGCCTCATATTATGAATTTAATTAATATAGTGTTTTTAAGAGTTAGTATATACTAGTATTAAGTATTTCATATCAAATAAACACTCATTCTATTCAAATTAGGGTCTTCAGTTCTGTATGAGATTTGAGAAAATTTTAAAAGAGGGTTGAACAAAGGGAGTTGCTGAATCCACCCAAGATCGAAGAAGAAAAGATTCCAACACCACCCGAGGCCACCACTATTGATATGATTTCCAGAACCATCGATTCACATTAGAATCAGATATATCACCATTTTATACAAGCCACTAAGGAAGGGGTTTGGTTTATGTTGTAGATGATAGGATATATATGAAAAGATATTTATTGAAGAGGATATTTTTTGATTTCATATAAGGGACGATGATTCGCCTTTAAAATTCATCAACACAATTATGAACCTGTAGTTGTATTTGATGAAGTTTATGACTCTAAAATCGACTATAAATAATGATTTTAACCTTCTATGAATTATTTTTTTGATAATTCTGAAAATAAGAAATCAAATTTCCAAATTTTTCATAAGGATTTTTTTATTAATCATGGAATCTACTGTGTTAATTTTGTCTTATGTGAAGTAAGACCGTGTGTTGTGGGATATTTTCCAAGCCATGTGATTTTATTAGAGAAATTTTATTCATTTTCAAATAATATATTAATCATAGTTGATGAGCATAATAATTTTTTATCATTGATTAATTCTTATATAAGTTCATTTGATGAATACAGTGGTTCCTTTTTTAATCTGAATGTTGCAACTGCATTAACATAGGAAGGTGAAAACCAATTACTAAAGTAATTATTTATTCTAGTTTAGCTTGAGGCAAATATTTATGACCAATTTTTAGTTGGCCTTTTCAAACTTTGGGTTTCTAAGAAGTGTAAATTATGAGTTCTAAAGGTGTGTGCTAAAGAATATTAACCCAAGTTTGTTTGTGGTGATCTTGTAATAAGAAATTGATGATGTCCTAAACTGAAAAATGTTGAATAGGGTTTGAATATTGAAATAGTGGCCACTAGTAGAATTATTTTTATAGTTTTTATTTTTATATTATAGAGGATGTTTTGGGGCACATGGCAGGTGTGGATGTGAGGGTCGAGCGGGAATTGTGCTTCTGTGAAACTGAGTTAGATGGACTAGAGTGTGCACAACTTGAACTAACACACGACATCTGAGAATTTAATACTAGATAAATAGTTTTTGTAGGTTTGAAAATCACATGATTAATTAATTATTGAATTATTCTATGATTTTATAATGTTCCAAGGATAGTGACAAAATGAATAAGAAATAATTATCTCTAGAGTCATTCATGGAAACATTTGTATTGCTGGGAGGCATTGACATTGGAAGAAAATTTTAGTGGTTCTGTAGACTCAACTAAGAGGGAGATTCATTCAGATTTGGGAAAAAATTATAGAAATCATAGGTGGAGATCAGAGGAGTGAAACCATAATATTTTCTAGAGATTGTCTACTACTCGTGATGATGACGAAGATAGAAATTGACGCTTACTCTTGTACCTCATTGACATCTAGATAAATTTCTATTAGCTGAAGCTAATAGAATTTACCGGTGACAACTTTTTTATTTTTAATCTTTTTTTCTCACAACTGTAATTATCTTTTGAATATTGAATTTTGAAATGTGATCTCTATTTGATGTTTTAAAACATTTTCACATTATTAGACATTTTATCCATTCTGAGAGAGTCACATTCTCTATTTGAGTGTGTTTATTTATAAATACAACTCATTAGTCTGATCCATGTTAGATTTTAAATTCAATCCTATTTGTTTAAATTTCCCAGTCATCTATCTTGTATTAGGAGAATATGTGGAGTTGAATGAGTCTCCACTCAGGATAATTATAACGACCCAAACTTCTCGAAAAATAATTATTTTCTGAAAATTTGTGTTATATTATATTACACAACAAAACTATATCTCACTAATAATTAATTAACTATATTTTTATGTGAAAATTTGGTTTCAAATATTATAAAATAGTTGGTAAATTATGATAGTTGGTCATTATAACCATTAGAAACAGTACTCTTAATAAAAATTTTAATGTTAAATTTTTTTTTATAAATAGAAATTATAAAGGTCAATTAATGTATAAAAAATATTGGATAGCCTCATCGTGTAGAAGCATGACATATAAATCATATTTTGTAGATCTTGGGAAGGAGGTAGTGTCTCTGGGATTCAGTTTTGACCAATACCATGTTGATCTTCAACACATTAAGCTCGAATGAAGGCACAAATGGTAGAAGTTCATGTTAGTTGAAATTACCACTCGAACGATGTTATTCGAGGCACCCCAAGAGTCTATCACCATCGCAGACCTTACCTTTGGGTCATATTCAGGTGTTATAAAAGGTTATATATCGAGGTCCTAGTTACTAAAATTCCAATCCATTTTTTTATAAAATTTTTATTTCACTATATCTATTTTTAAAAATTATTTTTCTTAACAATTGAGATGGAATTTGATAAGTCAATTTTTTAGGTAAAAATTGGACTTTTCAGATATATATAAATTATTTTATTAAAATAAGGTTTTATTAATTTCTTTTAAGGGAATAATATTATAAAAACACTATAATTTAATAATAAATGATAAATGAATTTAATTTTTTTCAAGTGTTGAAAATGTTACTATGCATTTTAGTATTCATTTTACTTCCTCTATTATTTTTAATAAATAAGATTTTTTATTTTTAAAAGTTAAATTTCAAAAATTTAGTGAATTATTATGATAAAATAAATTTAATTTTTGAATTTAGACTGTATATATTAGGTTAGGGTGAATTTAAGAGAATTTTTATAAAATACTTTTCTTTTTCGGTTAATAGTAAAAATTCAGTTTTGGGTTTTCGGTATGTTCAATGACATCATAATGATGTAATATTTAATTTCAAATTTTCATAGATTATTTTGGATTAAAATAATTTAATAAATTTCACATGTGTCCAATACCAAGTCCAAATACCATAGGCAAGCCCATGGTTATTCAAATACCAATACTAAGATGCCCAAAGAAATTCATAAAAAACTCCCTCACTTTTGCAATTAATACCCACCCATTATTCAATTAGATTTAATTTAAAATTTAGTCTCCAAGAAGCTCTGATATTTTTCACCCAAATACTCCTCCAATGGTTTCCTTAATCTGCTAATGTATCGATCATTGAGTTTTAGGAGTGACTCTTCAGGGTAAGGGAAATCTCAACTTATCTTTTCCTTTCAAGTTCCATTTTTAATGTGGTATGTCATTAAAATTTAGAAAATATGTTCTTCTATTCATTTTATTATATCACTTTACTATATTAGGATTATTTTATGAATTTTATACCCTTTTCCCCTCTCTTTTAAATGTTTTCTAAAACTATGTTTTACACCCATTTTGGTACCGATTTTACTTCTCAAAAGTTTTCTCTTTTTCTCAAGAAATATGCTTTTTCTTTTTTGAATACACAAACCTATTTACTCTCAAGAGTTATTCAAATAGATTTTGAAATGATCTATTTCATTCTATTATTAACATAGATGAATACTTCCTTCCTTTTCTGTTGGTTTAAAAGGAAAAAAATGATGTTGTTTTTAAGCACTTTCTAAAACATCATGATTTTGATATAAAGCTCGTTTCTTTTCTTATACTTGGGTTATTTATAAAACTATTTATTATTATCCATGTGTATCATATTAATTAATACATATGAAATTTTCACTCTGACAGTGCTCTAATGATTTTGGTAAAGAATTTAATCTTTGGGGATGACAAATTTTATGAAACCTTGTGGAATAAACATGTTAATTTTTATGACACCTCGGTGATAAACCATTTTAATATTCTTATGAATGAATCAATTAATTTTTTTTTCACATATCCATGTTATGAATAGTATTATTTTTATTATTATATTCCTCTTTATTCCATTTCTCATGCATTTATGTATTTCCTCACATTCTTATTGATATTTCTCAACATCACAAGTAAACTTCTTCCCTTATTTTCCCTTATAAGGACTTATGCTCACCCTTTACTTAGATGTATATCCCAAAGCTATGAGATTAAATAAATGTACTTAGGATGAACCTTGAATAACACTTTCAAGTGGAATAGAATAAGGTTTTATATTTTCATGTATTATTTACCATTTTTCAAGACACTATACTTTAAAAGATCCTCTATTTTTTAAATGTAAAGAAAAGGTATGTAATAATAAGTTATGATTCCATAGTTGGAATAAAGGATATAATATTTATTTATGGAAATTATTATTTGAAAACATTAGGAATAACCCTAGAGAAAAGTTTAAATATAGTAAAACTTCCAGTTATTTTGGTGAAATATTTATTAAGTGGTTTCGGAGTAAATAAATCCATGTCCAGATACGAACAAGTGGATGTGGCTTTATAATAGATGTACCAAGGGGTAATAACTCTGACAAGGTGTGTCGGTCCTGACTTGACATAACCAAGTACACTCAACATTCCTTTATGCACTCATTGTTTGACATTACAAGGGGATATTTTTGGTTAATCGCATGCTTTATTATTAACCATTTGGAAGGAATTATATAAATTTTTTTTATTGAATAACATTTTTAGGAATGATGTTGTATGAAATAAAAGTTCCCTTGGAACTGTAATATTATAAAATGAATCACATTTTTCACTTAGGATTTCATCTTTTAGAAAATATTGGAAAATTGGATTAACCATGAAAAAGGTGAGCACAATGAATCAGGCACTAAAGAACAATCGATGGAATCCAGAATGGAAAACATTATGAGAATGTTGAATCAACTGACTCGAGTTCTACTTGAATCAAAATGAGAGACCCGATTCACCATGAAGGGAACAACATTGTGTTTATTCCTTTATGTGTCACTGAACACCATATTTTAGTGGATCTACTAACCCATTGACTACTGAAAAATGGATAATCTATATCGAAAAGATCGTTTATATACTCTGTTGTTCGTAATAAGAGAAAGTCACCCTGGCTGTTCACCACTTAGAGGGAAAATCTAATCAATGGTTGGAGATTATCAAAAATACAAACCCAAGAGGATATATTTAAGCTATGGGGTGGGATGTGTTTAGGGGAAACTTTTTGAAAAAGTATTTCCCCGTTTAATTAGAACAAAAATGGAGAAGGAATTCTTAGATCTAAAACATAAGAAAAATGAATGTGTGGGAAACTATGAGAATAAATTCACAAGACATTCCTATTACACATTTATATTTTTCATGGATCCTAATGGTAAGTTTGATAGATTATTTGGTGGACTAAGACCTAATCTACGGAATAATCTTACCAACCGAGACTATGAAAACTATGGGGAAATCATGATGAGTTCTAGGAAAGTTGAAATAGAGTTTAGTTCGATAGAGTGGTCTCACAAATTGAATGAAAAAAGTGATCTTTGGAGCCAAACATGAAGAATAACATTGACTAAGGAAGAGGATGAACGAAAAAAAATTATATATATATATATATAATGTGGGAAGAAGCATTCAGGGAGATGCCTACATAGGATCCAGAAGTGTTATAAGTGTTGAAGAGATGTCCATATCACTCAGAACAATCAAGTGAAGTGAAACCATAACTTCTCAACACAAACGATAAAGGTATGCTGGTGTAGTATTTTCTTGAAGTCCAATGCTTCAAGTGTAGAGAACGTGGCCACTTTTCCAATCACTATCCAAATATGAGGGAAGTGGAGGTGAATCACCATCATACTCAGTATAGGCCAAGGGAGTTCGGCTATAGTTTTTATATCACAATGACTAAAGTTAAATCTCTTAATGTTATGGTGGAAGGTACTCTCATTGTTCTCTAAAAGCGAGAATGTTTTTTTATTATGGTTTGACACATTCGATTATTTTCTCCAAGTATGAAAAGAATATATAATCGATCATTGAACTTCTAGAAGTATTTTTCTCTATCAAGAAATATTTAAGGGATCAACCTAGAAAAAACAGTGTATAGAAAGTATAGTACTCACTTTGTAGAGATAAATTTCATCACAAATCTAATAGTCATTCTCATGCTGAAATTCAACAATATTCTAGCGATGGACTGGCTCAAAAAGTATAATGCTAAAATAAACTATAGAAGCAATGAAATCACATTAGTATTGAATGGAAAACCTAGAGTTGTTTTCAAAGGATAGATACCTTGACCAGAGCTTTGCATAGAATCATTACCCATATCCTTCTTTATGAAAATGATTAGTTAAGATGAAGAATGAAATGAATGTCTACGAATAAAGAATCTCCCCATCATTCAATAAAACATTGAAATATTTCTTCAGCAGTTAACTAGGAATCCTCTAGAAATAGAGGTAGAGTTCTCCATTGAACATATGCCAAGATCCAAGATGAAATCAAAATCCCCTTATCAAATGGTAAATTTGGAGCTTAATGAATTAAAGAAACAACTCTAAGTTCTTTTGGAGAATGGATTTATCCATCCAATTGTGTCTCCCTGAGAAGAACATATTCAATTTGTGAAGAATAAATAAGGATAAATGTGGTTATAAATTTATTATATGAAACTTAATGGGATCATAGTGAAGAACAAGTATCCTCTTCCAAGATTTAATGATTTATTTGACCAACATCATGGGTCTTGATTTTTCTACAAGATTGATCTTTGATATGGTTATTATCAATTAAGGGTTAATAAAGTATATATTCAAAAGACTAACTTCAAATAAAGATATGGGCATTATGAGTTTGTTATTATACCCTTCATCTTGACTAATGCCCCTTCAATTTTTATGGATTTGATGAATAGAGTTTTTAAGGAATACCTTGATAACATTGTGGTAGTTATTATTGATGATATTATGATATATTATAAAATTCGTGAAGATCATGAGGATCATATAAGGGTTATATTGAAAACCCTGAGTAAGAATAGGCTATTTTAAAAGATTCGAAAATGATAAATTTTGTAAAAAAATGTTTCTTTAGTGGGGCACATTGTAACCATTGAAGGAATCTCAGTTGTCCCTACAACAAAAAAGGTTGCAGAGGAGTGGCTTCATCCTACAATAGTAACTGAGTTTCTTAGTATTCTTGGTTTAGCAAGATATTATAGGAGGATTTTGAAAAACTTTTCCCAACTTTCTAATCTACTAACCATGATAACTTGAAAAGGGGTAAAGTTCATCTAGAAAAATGAGTATGAAAAAAGTTTCCAAGATTTTAAAAAGATATTGATTACTGAACCCATATTAATTCTACCCTCTGTCATAGAAGGATGCATTGTTTTTAGTGATGCATCTCTAAAAGGGCTTGGTTGAGTCCCCATGAAAAATGAAAAGGGGATTGCTTATGCACCTCGACAGTTAAAGACTCATGATAATAACTATCCTACATGTGTTCTAGATTTGGATATGATTGTTTTTAGCTCTAAAGATATGGAGGCACTATATTTATTTTGAGAAATTTGATGTATACACAAGTTATCAATGTTTGAAGTATATTCTCACAAAAAGGAATTAAACATGAGACAAAATATGTGTTTGTTACCACTTAAAGTGTTATTTTTCAATTCATTATCACCTCAGAAGAGAAAATAAATTCACTAATTCATTAAGTAGGATAGACCATGTTGTGTTTGAAATGATGATAATTCAAAGAGATCCTTAAATCAAGTACTTAGTAAAACTGGATTTGGAAATAATAATGGAAGGTACATCATCAATCCTGTCACAAATGATTTCTCAACCAGCATTAATAGAAAAGATCAATAAATATCAACTAGAAGATCCATTATTACATAAATAGTTAGTGGTTGTGAAAAATGAGAAGTTTTATATTTTTAATATGGATCAAGAAGGTGTACGAAAATTTCATACAAGGCTATGTGTTCCATTTATTCTAAAAATAAAAAAGGATTTGATCGATGAAGCTCATAACTCTACTTATCTATACATCCTAGAAGCCTGAAAATTTATAGACACACCTGTGATCATTATTGGTGGGATAACATGAAAAGGGATATTGCATACTACACTACAAGGTTCATGTTGTGTCAACAAGTGAAGGAAGATAGAGAACTTATTAAAGGGGTATTACAACCACTGCACATACTAGCATGGAAGTTGGACAATATCACTATGGACTTTGTCACTAGTCTCCTAAGAAATTCCAATGAAAACAACATGATATGGGTTTTATTGGACCGTCTCACTAGGACTTCCCATTTTATCTCAATTTGGGAATTTTTTCCTCTTAACCAACTTAGCATGATAAACATGAAGTAAGTTGTAAGGATGCATGGATTTCCAATTTCTATCATATATAATCATGATCAAAGGTCTACATAAAAATTATGGAGTAGTTTTCAGTATTCTTTTAGTACCTTATTGAATTTTACTCTGTCCTATCACCCTCAAACTTATGGAAAATATGAATGGTCTATTCAGACACTTGAGTACATGCTGGGAACATGCTTAATGGAATTTAAAGTTGGATGGGATCAAAATCCCCAATTATTAGAGTTCTCAAAAAACAATAGATTTAATTCAATAATTCAAATGGTATACTATAAATCATTATATGGGAAGCGATGTACAACTCCAACTTTTGGGGATGAAGATACTGAGAGAAAGCATCTTGGTCCTATTCTTATTAAAGGGATTACAGAAAGGGTTCATGTCATCCAACAATACATAGAGGCTTCATAGAGTTAGTACAAGATTTATGCTAAAAACCCTTGAATGGACTTGTAGTTTTATGTTTCTGAAAAATTATCCTTTTTACTTTTACCTTGTAAGAGATCCATGAGTTTTGGGATGAAGGGGATGCTTACCCTAGGTACGTTTTCCCCGATGAAATCCTTGATCTCAAAGAAGCATCGGCCATTCAAATTTCACATTATCCGAATCTATCACAGGTTCATGATGATTTCAATGTATCTCTCTTGATAAAGTACATACCTGGCCCTTTACATGTACTAAATCTTGAGGCGGTACAACTGGAACATGACCTCTCCTATGAAGAGTAGCCAGTGGAGATCTTGGACCGTAGAGACAAGGTTAAATGCAACAAGACTACCTACCTAGTTAATGTGTTGTGGAGGAACCTGAAATATGAAAAAGAGATTTGGGAACCAAAACAAAAATGAGGATGAAGTACCTACACCTTTTTTCAATGGAGAGAATGATTTGAAATTTTAGGGCCCAAATTTCTTAAGGGGGGATAAATGCAACAACATGAACTTTTTGAATGATAAATGTTTCTTGAAGATGTGTGTTATATTATATTAGACAAAAAATTATATCTCATTAATAATGATATAAGTATATTTTAGTGAGACTATTGGGTTTAAACTATTATATGAACGTTGGCCAATTATGGTCATATTTCAATATTACTATTGCAAACAATACTCTTAATAGTAATTTTAATGTTATAATTTGTGTTATAAATAGAAATGATAATGGGTAATTAATGTAGGAATAGTTTTGACAGACTCATATAGTAAAATAATTATTTAAAAAGCCTATTTTATAAATCTTGGGAAGGAGGTAGCATCATTGGGATCCCCTTTTGACCAATCCCATGATTTGCTTAGACACATTATCTTGAATGAAATCGCCTACGAGAGAAGTTCATGTTAGTTTAAATTACAACTTGGGCGATGTTATTTGAGGTGACCCAAGAGTATATCATCATCACACACCTAACCCTTAATTCATATAAAGGTTTTATAAGAGGTTATTTTTTGATTCTATAGTTACTTAAAATTTGATACATTTGTTTTAATAAAATTTTTATTTCATCATTTCCATTTTAAGAATAGTTTTCCATAAAAATTGAGATGGAATTTGATAAATTGATTTTTTGGGTAAAAATTGTACATTTATGAGAGATATAAATTATTTCATTAAAATAAGGTTTCATTAATTTTTATTATAAGTAAATAATATTATCAAAACACTCTTATTTAATTACAAATGAAAATATAATTTTATTTTTTTCAAGTGTCAAAAATTTTACTATACATTTTATGTCCGATCTTATTTGTAATAAATAATTAATTTGTAGTTAAAATTTAAATTTATAATATTTATAAAATTATTATGATAAAATAAATTTCATTTTTTAAATCATAATTTCTTTATTAGGTTATGGTGAATTGATGAGAATTTTTTAAAATACTTTTTTTTCGGTTAATAATAAAATTACAGTTTTGAGTTTTCGATTTGTTTAATGAAATAATAATGATGTAATATGTAATATAAATTATTTTAGACTCTTTTTTTTTAAAATAATTTAATATGTCTTCCAAGTGTCCAATTCCATGACAAAATAACATGGGAAATCCAACAGTTTTTCAAATACCACTATAGAGGTGTCCAATGAAATTAATAAAGAACTCCCTTACCTTTTCTATATATACCCACCCATTTCATGATAATATTTCATTACCAATTAATTATCCATGAATATAAATTATTTTTACCTCCCTAGCAGTCCTATAAAGTTGTCTTCAATCCTTTAAGGTCCCGATAATCGAGTTTTAGGAGTCACTCTTCAAGAAAAGAGAAATCTCAACTCCTCTTTTCCGTTAAATTAATCTTTTTATCTAGTATGTCTTTAAAATTTAAATACTATGTTCTTAAATAAAATTTTTATATAAATTTAATTTATTGAGTGTTTTTATTAATGTTATATATTTTTCCCCTCTCTTTTTAATGGTTTCTGAAACCACGTTTTATACTCGTTATAAAGATGATTTTACATCCCAAAAGTTCTCTCTTTTTATCAAGAAAATTTTACCTTTGGTGAATAACCAAACGTATTTCATATCTTGGGATATTCACATAGAAGTTAAAATTGCTTTTTTATTCTAGTATTAACATACATGAAACCCACATTCCTTTTCCATGGGTTTAAAATGAGTAAATGATCTTGTTTTTAAGAACATTTTAAAACGCCAAGATTTTGATATGAAAACTTTTTCTTTTATTCACCACTTGTTATTTATGAATTTTTTTATGATCTATTTGGATAAAATTAATTAATACATATTAAGGTTGTCCCTTTATATCAGTCCAATTTATTGGTTACATAATTTAATCTCTATATATGACATGTTTTATGATACCTTGGGGAATAACCTTAGTAATTTTTAAGACACCTCATTGATAAACCTTGAGAATATGCTTATAAATGACTCAATTAAATTTTGTAGCCACATTTCCATGATATGAATAATGTTATTTTTTTAATAATATACCTATTTTTAATATTTCTCATTCCTTTATGAATTTCATCATGTTCTTATTGATATTCCTCAAATTCAAAAGTAAACTATTTCCCTTTCTTTCCCTTACTGGTCTATATGATCTCACTTTCCTTTGATGTATGTCCCTAGGTTATGAAATGAAATAAATTTACATATTATTAACCTTGAAGAATCATTTCAACTGTAATAGAAGAATGTTTTATGATTCCATGTATTTCATGCCTTTTTTTCAAGACTCTAAACATTAAAAGATTCTCTCTTTGTATAATGAAAGGAAAAGTTATGTAATAAAAAGGAAGGATTCCATATTAATTGTTGTGTTCGTTGAATGACTATAATGAAAATGAGATATTATATCGAGGTTTTTGGTTTTATATTTCAATTTAATGAACTTATTGATATAAAAGATTACACATTCATATATTTTCATCGGGAGGTTAGTGGTTGTGACATATGTTAAAAATGATATAAAAAGATGGGTCTTTAAGAATTACTATTTAGGTTACTAATTTTTCATTATGTTCAAAAAATGATTTCTTATTTAATTTTTCCCTATTATTTTGTTTCTGTTTTTAATTCATGTTGTTTTTATAAACAATTATTTTTTTCCTTTACAACAATATAAATTCCTTAAAATATAATTAAAAACAATTATGTATAAAATAATATAAATGGTTCCAGAAAACAACTTGAGGGATGTCTCATGAGGATAAAATCTACGGTACTACTATAATGTAGTATTTAGGATTAAAAATTTGAGTCAGGTTTTATATTAAACAAAAAAACCATTAATTAAATATATTTTTTTTATCTAGGAGACTGTAAGGGGTTAGAAAAATAATAAAATAATTGATAATTAAAACTAAAAATTGTCTTAAAAGGGAAAAAAATATGTATTTATAGTAACATTAAAAATATTAAATATAAGAATTATTATAACATGATAACTAGAGGCCTTGAAAAATAAAAAAAATCATAGAATCAGAAAACCTGGAAAAATTTGAAAAGCAAAAAAAGAAGCACCAAAATAAAAATTCACAAAAATAAGAAACATGAAAAACATTATAAATATGGATGAATAGAGAATGGTGAAGGAGCTAGCTACTCATGATTTCAATAACTAACAAAACATCCCAGAATATCTTAAATTCACCCCTAATTTTGATCATAATTCATGAGTGATTCACCATTTTCCAACGTTTCATGATCTTTGGGATAGGATTCTTATAAACACTTACAAGAACTTCTCATGGTGTGTATCACCATGAAACCCCATAGAGTGAGGATTAAATAAATATGAGAGAATTTTCATTTTCATTAGATGGATTTTTGAAATTTTGGTTTTAAAAATTAAAATCCACTATCATTAGGAGTTGGGACCAACTCAAGAAGATCATCCTAGAAATTGTTTTCTCAACATTTAAGACTACCTCTCTTGGAAAATATATTGGTTGGTATTAGTATTCTCCAAGGGTAGACTCTTTACAGTATTTGGAGAGGATTAAGATATTTTTCTCTAGCTCCCCTCACCACTAAATTTTTAACCAAATACTTATCCCATATTTATATAAGGGGTTATTCTTGATGAATAGGAGTATGATTGATGTTACAGTATGAGGAGAATTATTATATAAGACTCATATTGATTATAGGGACATTATTTCTAATGAGGCCTAGAATTATATAAATAATTATTATTAATGGATTCATCCATGAAAAACTATCTATGGATGTTTCTACTTAAAATTATAAAAATAATTGAATCGAGAGTCATATGGGTGGACATGCAAGCATGATGAAACATATGTTGACTCACTCTTCCCCTTCACAATCCCAAACATAACTAGTCATTTCAATTCTAATAAATTTTAAAATCTATTTTACATAAAATCATTTCAATGATGAATTTCCAAAACAACAAGTATCTTTTAATTCTTATAATGGGATCATTCCAAGAAAACCTTTGAGAACAACCCAAACTACCAATTTTCCAACCATAGTTTCCAATCAAGGCCATTCCAAACTAAGAAAAATTTCAACCAAGGCTGGAATATCCTATATAATAATAGGTTTAGACCTAATAAAAAACCAAAAATAAATTTCTAAAACCATCCATTCAATCCGTATCCTTGATATAAATAAAACCAATTTGAAAAACAATCTGAAGGGAATTACAAAACATTTCACAATCATGAAAATAAAAAACAAAATAATCAAAGAGATGTTTCACATATAGAGGAAAGGGTTAATAAGAAACCATATAAATCTCAAAAACAACGTATTTTTCTAAAAAACATAGTGACTTAAATGAGTCCTACCGAAACATAAATAAGTTCATTATAGAACTAAAGAAGTGTAAATTTTCAATCAGAATTTAAAGTAAACCTGAGAGATAAATGTAATGTTAGTGAAACATTTTTTAGAAGTTGGCCTAAAATCCAAAACCCCCAAGATTAAATAAATGAATAAAAACCTAAAAATGATAGCTTAACATATAAAACTAATGGAATATTCTATAGATAAGTGTCAAAACCACAAACTATTAAACAAATTGATGAATATGTTGAACTACCCCTTGACCCAGTGGACGAATATGTTGTCCACACACCAGTTGAACAAGAAAAATAAAATAAGAAGAAGGAAATAAAACATTAAAAAACCTATATGGATGTTAGAAACCTAATGGTATATCACCTAGTGGGTAAAGGATGATTTTTATCTTAATATTTATAGGGAGCCACCACTTTATCCTTTATGATACCCTCCCATTGTGGGTTCCAGGCGCAGTAGAAGTGCGTGGATGGGTGTACCAAACATTAATTTATCTATGAACAATAATCAATCCAAGATCAGTCATGATGACAAAATTCCAGATTTTTGGAACAGAACAATGAAAAAAAGAAAACGAGGGAAGTCCCAAAACCATGGATAGGATCATCATATGTTGGTTATAATTAATTTAATTTGAATAAGAGAATTAACTTTATTGAATTCTCTATCTGTTGATGTTTCTAGCCAGTATTTGATGTGATACATCATTGAATTGTAGAATCCAAGTGTAGGATTCCTATAGAAGTTATCCACAGGTGATCCACATATCTCTTGACATCACTAAAGGGATCTCGAGGTACTAGCGTAGAGGAGCATTCTCTTGCGATGCCTGCCTTCGATTGCATTGAGGGCAGCTTCCAAAATCCCTCTCCTTGATCTGGTGGAAGAGAATATATCTCATAACTTGAGAGCATTCTGGGTGGAAAGGAATTATCTCTTGGCTTGTGAGATTTGTATTCCTTTGTGCACAACCATAAAAAATGGATTGGGTAATAAGAATAATATAATTGGGATTTCATTACATAGAATTATAAAATGAATTAATTACTCAAAAGAATTTATTTATTTTATTTAATTCATAAAAAGATCCTATGTTTAATAATAAAAGTTGGTTATTATTATCACTTGACATGGGCCCCACAAATTAAAACTATTATTATTTAATTAAAAAATAATATTATTTATCACAAATCACCAAAAAACCTACATGGCGTGTACATTAATATACATGGCATGTATTTTTGTATTTTCATATAATTTATTTCCTCTATTACATTTATTAGACCTTGAATACTGACTAATTATTTCTTAAATAAATATTACTTCATTAATTTCTAATAAATATATTAGTTTTCCGACAATATATTTTCTCAAATAACTTCTGTTGAAATAAATGTGATCAACAATCCTTTAATAATTATTAAACCATAATTGGGAATAATATTTATTCAACTTGTTAAAATAATATTTAACTGAGATACTTGGACACACTTAATGTGTGACCCTCTAGGACTCTTTCTTAGTGGCATTATGCGGAGCCTTGATAAAGTCCAAGGTTAGTGTCTAGCCACAGGCCAAGGCACCCATTGAGAAAGAAGTTAATGTTGTAATGATATGTCACCTTCTATGAATGCTTATCGTGTAATGTAATCCCTCTGTCTCGATATCTCGAATCAAGCGGGTTGCATGCTAGTTCCATTAACCCATGTGCTCGATTATTCTTTCTATGACATCCCAGAATTGAACATGACCATTTATCACCATTTTCATGTATTTATTTAGGCTATATCTATTCAATAAAAGGGCATGAGTTATCAACTTTTGTTATGGAAGAGAAGGTACGAATACATTATTTCATTATCTATTAATGTAGTATTACTCGTGATGCACCCAACATATACGACCTATTTATGAACAGTGTTTCATCACAGTTTTCATCAACACATATAAGTGTGCCAGTTGTAATACCCACTAATAATAATATTAAAGTCTAAGTACCAATACACACATCTACAGATACGAACATCCAATGACACTATAAAATTTTAATTTCCTACTAGCGGTTGTCATTCTTATAATATCCTCTGGAATATTACCGAGGGTGCACACCATGAGAAGGTGCCTCAATTTTTTATGAGTTCTCACCCCTAATAGCATGTATTATTTTTGTCCCACAAATTACATCGTCCATCCATAAAACATATATTCAAGAATACTGTTGTGGCACTTCCAGGTTCTCATTACAGCATGGATATTCAATGACCCTTTAGTGAAACTGTTATCCTACAGACATTATCACATCCATTGTAATGAAGAAGAACAATCAAGATGAAATATGGTATTTATTAATACAAGTTCATCAAAAAAATATGAAAGTAGTTTGTTCTAGGCCACCAACTCCAACATACTCCCACTTGGACTAGAGCCAACTGCTATGAAACGTTAATATGCTAGCTCTTACATGATATTCATGCTTTTCTAGGATAGGCCTTTTCTCATGGGGTCTACCACATTCACTTCTACGAACACTCTGCTCACTACAAATTCACCCCTCTGATAGAAATCATTCAAGAGGTGATACTTTCGGAGAATGTTCTTTGTCTGTTGATGTGACCTTAGTTCTTTATCAAGATCTACAACTGCATTATTGTCACATTACAATGTGATAGGATCTTTACTTCTAGTCACCACATCAAGCTCCTGCACAAAGTTAAAAATTCATATGGCTTCTATGGATGCATCAGAAGCTTCTATATATTCAGACTCCACTGTAGAATCGACGACAAATGGATTCATTGAACTCTTCTAGCTCACCACTCATCCATTGAGATACAAAATAGATCCTGATTTCAACTTCAAATCATTATGATTTTTCTGAAAATCAGTATCATCATTCCATCTGATGACAAGATCCTCGTCTCCTCCATACACCATAAACATATCCTTAGTTCTTATCAGATACTTAAAGATAGTCTTAACTGCAGTCCAATGTTCTTCTGCTGGATCTTCTTGATATTTGTCTACCATACTTAGTGCATTGGAAACATCATGCATGTTACATAACATGGCATACATAATGGATATTATATCCAAATCTTATGTGATCTTACTCATCCTATCTTTCTCCCTTTGTGTCTGAGGACACATTTTCTTAGAAAGATGTAGCCCATGTGACACTAGAACCAACCCCCTCTTGGAATGTACTATACGAAATCTCTTTAGTATCTGGTCAATGTATGTATCGTGGCATAGAACAACCAGTATCTTGGATCTATCATGAATGATCGTGTTCCCCATAATGTAGGTTGCTTCACCTAGGTCTTGCATAGGGAAACACTTGCTCAATCAGTCCTTAACTGGCTATAATATTGTTACATCATTTCTGATAAGTAATGTGTCCTCAACATACACTAATAGGATAATGACCAAATTCTCATTAAACCATTTTTAAACAAATGTATTTCATTCATTCTTATTTAAACCAAATTCTTTTATGGATTTATCAAATAAAATGTTCCCTGACCTTGATGCTTTCTATAACCCATAAATAGATTTTTACAATTTTCAAACCCATTTGGCTCCACCTAGTGCCACAAACACTTCTAGTTGTGTCATATAAACATCTTCCTGAGGGTTTCTATTAAGAAATTATATTTTGAAATCCATTTTTCAAATTTCGTAGTCAAGGTAAGCTTCTATGGAAAGTATGATTCTTATGGATTTAAACATGGAAACTAGAGAGAATGTTTCATCATAGTCAATTACTTGATGATGTATGAATCCTTTTGCAACTAGACTTTTTTATAGGTGATAACTTGACCTTCCATGTCTAGCTATATCTTGAATACAAATTTTCATCTAATTGGATTTACATCAACTGGCTCATCTACTAAAACCCAGGCTTGGTTCTGATACATGGAACCCATTTCAGAATTCATAGCTTCTATCCATCTTATAGATTATGAGATCTCTACTGATTCCTTGTAGGAGAAAGGTTCATCATTGTCCAACAATAATGACTCACCATCCTTGGTTGCTAGGAAACAAAATCTCTCTAGTTCCCTTACCTCTCTTGATCTGCTACACAGTACTTTTTTTTCTGCAACCTCTTCTATGGGGACCTATGGAACTTGTTCATGTACCAACTCATGTGTATATTGAGCAGAAACATCGTCAAATTCAATCTTTATCCCACTAACCCTTTTGAGGATTTTCTCCCTCTCAAGAAATACGTCTTGTCTGGTGACAATCGATTTCTTTTTTCATGGGTTATATAGGTAATATCCTTTAATATCCATAAGATATCCTATAATGATACACCTTATTTACCAGGGTTCTAGTTTCGTACCTGAAAATACCTTAACAAATTCCTCACATCCACATACACGTGTGTGCGACCAAATGTGTTTCTTTTCATTCCTTAACTTAGAGGTAATTTTATTTCTGCTTTAGTTAGTACTCGGTTTTGTTTTTATATTATAGTTTGGAATGCACTTCCCCAAAAGGATAATAGAATATTTTCATGACTCATTATTAACCTCACCATTTTCAAAAAGGTATGATTCCAACATTCAATAAAACTATTACACTATGGTCTATAAGGAGAAGTGAGTTGTGATAGAATCTCATAATCTCGTAAATGGTCAATTAACTCCAGGTTCAGATATTCTCCACCATGATCTGATTGATGTTTCTTTATCTTCTTACCAAACCGATTTTCTACTTCATTATTGAATTCTTTAAATTTCTCCAAAGCCTCTAAATTATACCCCATTAACTCCATATATCCATATCTACTAAAATAATCAGTAAAAGTAATAATGTAATAATATCCACCTCTAGCTTCTAATAGAAATGATCCACACACATCTTTGTGTACCAATCCTAGAAGAACTGTGTCCCTTTCACCCTATCCACCGAAAGGGGGATTTGTTATTTTCCCTTATAAATAAGCATGACATCTATCAAGTGGTTTTAGCTTAGTATAGTCTAAATAAACATCTTAAAAGAGCGTTTTCAAGTGATTCCCATTTACATGACCGAGGATGTGATGCCACAACAGGGTGTTGTATGAGTCCTATGACTTTGTGTCATTGTCAATTTCCAATACTTGGTTTTCGTAATTTAATACATAAAAACTATTATTTAAATTTGGCATACCATAACATACATTGTTCTTATAAAAGAAAAAACTCTTTTTTGTAATGTTGAAAATAAATCCATCCATATCAAAACATGATACATAAATTATTTTCTTGGTAACAATAAGTACATAATAACAGTTATATGAAACCAAAATCATTTCAGATGAAAATGAGGGATGGTAATCCCCAATGGATAATGCAGCCAGCCTCACACCATTGGTAGCTCGAAGATCCCCCTCTCCTCTGTAAATATTTCTAAATATAATTGGTTACATTATTTTAATATAGATTCCATCCCCACACGATATATCTAATACCAAATTTGTAGAATTTGAAAGATTTCACTCGAAAACAAATGCACCTTTAGTGTCCCCACACTTATAGATGCAGTTTCTCTTCCAATGGCTTGGCTTTCCACATGAAAAACACACTGCCTCCCGTTCCTTTACCTACTATTGGATCTTCTCTATCATGTAGGGATGGTGCTCGGGGACATCATACGGTTTATAAATCCCTGGTCCCTTTTCCTTGACCTTCCTTTTCTTATTCACAATTTGCACTGCTGGTTTTTCATGCCATATATCCTTACCTACCTGCAAATTTAGGTCAGAAGTTCCAATAGACTCTTCTCATTGTTTCTCATGTTATAGTTTACAATAAATCTAGATATGGTCTTGTGAGTGATTATAGGATGAGATCTATACGCAACTCATCCAAGAACATAATCCCTTAGATGTCCAGGCATTCAATGTAGCCAATAAGCTTGACTAAAAAAGGTCTAGGTAGCAAAGACTCTCCAATCTTAGCTCTGAATAAAGAATTGTAGGACTCATATTTCTTATGTATCACCTTATCTTGAAATAGATCCTTAAGGTGAGACCTCATGTTATACGCGCCCATGTTTTCATGTTGCTTCAATAGCTAATTAAACATGGATGATAGCATGAAACATTGGACATCTGTGGAATCATCCATATGTTTCATATAGATAGATAGTTCCTTATCACTAGAATATTTTCTTAGCACAACTAGAATAGCCTCCTTGAGCTAATACAATTTCCTCTCATGGAGAAGGATGACGTGTAAACACATCTACCACTCTTGGAAATTGGTGTCAGTGAGAAGTTTTTCCTTCTCAAATATGGTTTGCAGTGATATTTTTTAAGTCATTTTTCTTTTTGTTTCATAAAATTACGTTGAAAATGATTTAGTACATTATCATGATAAAATTGAGACAAATAAATAAATTAATACTTATTAGTCTCCCACTATTTTGTCAAAATCCAATATCCCTCACCATAGGCTTTAGAATATTTTATTGCATGAATATTCTAGTGGAAAGGATCCATATTTCCCTTCGAATTATCCAAACTAGGGTTGGTTAAGAAACTTGAAGGGTTTTAGGTAGGCATTCCAAATTTCAATTGCATTCACTCACAGTTCCTTGATCCGCTGAGTGGACTCCCCAATCCTGAAATCCTTTTGTTTTTAATGTCCTCAACCTATGGATCTGGGTAACACCATTTCCTTTTTTAGAAGTCATCCCTTGATGTGAACCATCTCATGTCAACCCAAAATCTTGAATTAGAATTCCCCGATAATTGGAGGCACCCCAAATTGGGTTGGTCAAGCACTGTGAACTACGATTCGATTCTAACCGAGATTATGGAAGGATATATCGAATTAAAATTTCTTTGAGGGATTTTATCCTTATATGTAAATTTCAATTTTATTATCTTTATTAAATTCTTTTTAATACTAATTTCTATTTACATAAGTGAATAACCATTTCTATGGTAATATTTACACATAATCCGATCTTATTTTAGTTCCATCTTGCATGCTTCTTTAATTCATTAATTGTGTCATCACGACAACAGACCAATAACAAATAAACCATGAAACTGACAGAAATAAAATAAATGGCATTATCATGAGCTATTTATATTGGTTATTTTATCTAGTGGTTGATAAACTAACCCAAGACCTTGGGGAGAAACACCTTAAACCTATTTGTTTTGTGTTTACATCTTTACACCCATCCACCTCTGTATCTCCTTGGATTGGTTTCACCTTGGATCCTAACTTGAACTTACTCCACAATCATGGGAGATCAATCCATTACATATGATTTTTTCTCACGCGTATGTGAGGGGTAAAATGGGGTTTTACATAAAAGAAACTTTCGGCATGCATGCCCTAAAAATTAATGCGGAGAATAAACACATGCCAACAAATTTAATTAAAATAAATAAATTAAATGAAACCATCCACATAATAATGTCATGGTCTACCTCATGATCATCTATACATGCAATGATATTTACGCCTAAATGAAACTATCATTCAATTCTTTAATCATTATTGTTTAAGATAAATCACTCTCAAATCAATTAATTATCTTTAATTAAAATATACTTTTATCATAAACCCTTTTTTGAATTTCCTTGAGATTCTCATCCATCATAATTTTAAACAAATAAATTCATTTAAAATTATCATTGTACGTAACTCGTACCTTGGAGACAACCCGATGAATTCTCATTCATAACTACCCAATGAGTAGAAATGAATATTACACAGATGTTAAATTAAACACACATATATATAACACATATCATGTGTTGTTACTCATCTTTATGCCCGCACCATGGTACATGTCTCAAGGGTTTTTATAATACAATAATAAATTCTAATAAATCTATGTAATTTAAATGAGTATACAACATGTAGTTCCGACTACACATTGTGTACTATTGTAACATTCCAAACCCGAATAGCCACCTGAACTGTGCTAAAAGGGTCATGTGTTACTACCTTAGGTGAACCTCCACGAACGCCAAAGGATGCTGACTAGTATTGAGGTTCTAATAGTTATAATGGAGAGGCTATACCCTCTCGGCAGATAATAATGGTACTGTTCTGAGCAATAATATTTAACATGGAGTGGAAATAAACAACTCAGATGACTCAAACCATACCTTCAAAGCGGAAGCATAATCAATAGAAATATATAGTAGAAGTAATAAGGATTAACAACTATAGGAGAATGTAAGCACAACACCATGATAATCCTATTGTAACAACTACTAGAACAGAAAATTCATGCATCCATAGAAAGTCAATATATAAAATGGTGCCCATGGAAAACCAACAGTTTCTAAAATAACCAAGGTAAGAATGTTGATACCAGAATGAAATCAAAACAAAGTAACTCCAGATAGGAAAGACCTCAAGGTTCATACCATCCTATTACGACAACTAATACATCCCACTTCCTGAAGCTTATCTCTTTCCTGCATGCAAATCCATAAAGTCTACACATGCCCCGAAGGGCCCATGTAAGGTGTGAGACAAATATCACTAGGATACAACCCAATGGTGCATACCTATTATAAGTGCTTAAGCCTACATTAATTAATTAAGAAAGTAGTAAATAGTCTGATGCACAGGTAAACATAAACTCCACTGTTGCTCAGCAGCCACCATTGAATGTCACCTGCTTTAGCCATCACTGGAATCTTTATCATTTAACTAAGTTCCATGTGCCTCCTGAAACCCTGTGTCTCAAGTACCAACATCTCGAAGGCACTCCCAAACAAAATTAACTCCTAGGAATAACGATACATGTCCTCAAATAAGTAACTGGAGGGACATCGATTTCTTCCCTCAAATAAAGTAACTGGAGGGACCATGATGGCTGCCCTCAAATCAGTAACTGGAGGGACAACAATGCCTTCCCTCAAACCACGGTGAGCCTATTCCCCCAAACTAATATCTTCAATGTGATCCCCAGAAGTTTGATCACCTTTCACATGGATTCCTACGGAAATCACCCCCAAACCAGTCGTACCAAAATTTCAACTATTGGGGTCCTCTACCCACACAAGTGGTCAAAACCACCGCATCACAGAGTCTCTAATTGTGCACGATACTCAATGTTCCGGGTGATCGGTAAACACGAAAATAAGTTCCCAAGACACTACATCTCTGACACCTCAGGACACTACGACCATGTTGCTCTAGTCTGTTGGCCTTGCCATCCAAGTAACATGGGCCATGCCAAAACTAACAGTGACACTGCCTCAAGTCCAACAACCATGATGCCCAATCCCATGGTCAAAACCATCAAACGTAATCGGGGACGAGCCCAAATATTGATCAACATCACTCAAGATTACTTGGGCCACACCCAACACAACCTAATGGTGTTCCAGCATATGAAATTTAGAAATTACATATATCATAAACATAATAACTTTTAAATATGAAAAACAAACCAAACTGTCAAAATGCACTAACCAAGTGTTGTCTCATACCAACATTGAGTTCATTAAAGCCTTTAAAAATTCATATCATTACATAACTAATTAAACTCAGTAGTTTAATTAAAACAGTTTATTTTAACTCATTTTGCAATACCAGTCCAAAATGCCCAAATTAAACAAAAACCCCTCGCTTGGCCTCGCTCAAGAAAAACAGGTAAAATGGCATACCCAAAGGCATCCCATAGGTATAATAATCAATTTAACATTCAACTATATAATAAATATGGTCCCACTCAAAATACCCAAATATGTGCTTAAATTCGTGCCACCCAAAAGTCTGAGAAAATAATAAATAAGGAATGCCCCACCTACCTGAGACACGTAGACGTAGGTACGTTCGATATCAAGCTCCAATTCAAAGTTGGTCTACATAGATCTACATTTTAGTAAAATCCTTGAAATTATACTCTGATGGAAACTATGGTGTGTGAGGAAAATAAACTAGAATTAAAGAGGGTGCATGGGTTTATCCTTCCTGATGTGATCCTGTAGCAACCAACAGATTGAAGAACAAACATCAGATGATTATTCTTGGGTAAGAAACATTCTTCAGGATTTGGGAACGGAGTTGTTACAAATATAGGGAAGAAAAAGGTGTTTTCGGAAATAAGACGCAATTCTCTTTCATTTAAGTGAATAAAAATAAAATTACACACCATTTCTGATGCACTAAATGCCATGTAGTAGCTTTGTCCATACTCTGACTTCAGCAGAGGTATCCACATGGCTTGGATGCACCACAGGGGTCAGTCACACAGTTAGCACTCATCCCATACCCGAAAGGGAACATACACGACATGTTAAACAAAACTACACGTCATGCAGTGGATTAATTCTACATGGTCACCACACTAAATGTACTCAGCAAGTATGAAGCTGGGGAATTGCTAACATACACATGGTGTGTACATGGGAGTACACGGAATGTAATTTGGAAATTTCTAGAACATCCAATATTTTCCTAGTTCTCTTAGAAACAAGTTATAAATTCAAAAAGGGTTGGTATTTTGGGCAGTTCTAAAAATATGGGTTCTTACAATATCCCCACCTTAACATAGTGCTTTCCTGATCTATCAAACAAACCCCAGAGAGGGCACCGAACCTACCCATCCCGGTCAAGGTAACCCGGACTACCCCAGTCTCAATGTTTCTGGACAAATTATTCAAGGGGCTCCCAAAATTTGGAATTGCATAAATTGGTATCAACCCGACACAATTTCAAACAGATATAATTTTAACAAACCTGTTTCTAGACTCATGGTCCTCTTGTGATGCATCATCACTCCTGCACCACATTGGTGCTCCAGAGTTATTTCTGACACCCAAACCTATCCTACAGTGCATCGGTGTCTGCCTTCATGAGGTCATGCATCCCATGGATGCTCAATATAAACTCGGTTTCATGCACCTCAAGTAACCCACATCCTTGATGCCTTGATGCCCGTGACACCTCATGTAACACACATCCTTGATACCCCATTTCCCATGGCACCTCAAGTAACCTGCATCCTTGATGCCTCGATTCCCATGTCACCTCAAGTAACCCGTATCCTTGATGCCATTATCCCACGCATCTTATAAATATATATAAATATATAACACACCCAATATAGAACCAATCCCACTAACCAGTATCAACTTAGTCCACGTATATCTTGTGCACATCATGAACTCAAAATGGACATGCCCCAACAGGTCATGTCAAAGAGAGTACAAGAATGTAATGTCCAAACTTGTGATGTACCTCTAACTATCGTCGGCTAACCAGACTACTCAACCCCAGGTAGCTCCATGGTGTGCACCTGACCTGAAGTACTATTGCCTAATTACTAGCCTCCCTGTAGTGCTGCTCCATTCACGGGCCACTGACCCCTAAGAAAGGTCTGGCTATCTCTGTCACATTCTCTGCATGTAGTTGAACATCAGTTATCGTCACCTGGTACAAACCCCAAACCAACTCCAGATGCCACTGTCTATCCTGGTCCCTACCATCTGGCTGTCTAAGAAGGATTCATTCCAAACCTCTCATGATTTATGACCTGTCCACATGCCTGACACTCCTTTGGAATCCGATCACACTTGGTCAAGACATTCCCTAATTGTCCACAATGAAATAAAACCACTGATTAACTACTATGAGATGGTCTAGCTAATTCCTTATCCTGATGGCCCTGCTGGAACTCATATTTTCCTTACTTCATGTTGTCTGAATCATCACCTAAAGTTGCCTTTCGGCCTAAGTGAGACCTCTCTTTCTCATTTCCCTCTTCTATGAGCACTTGATTCACTTCCTCTGAGAATGAAACTAGACTGAAGATATTAACCTGAATCTGAATGGAATGTTGTAATCCATCCTAAAAGCTCCTCTACCTTGTCGAGTCATCGCTTACCATACCAGGTGCAAAGCGAGACACCTCAGTGAAAGTTGATGCACAGTCTATGACAGACATGTCTCCTTAGTCAAGGCTGAAGAACTCCCGAGCTCTCTCTGCCCTTAGTGTATCTGGGTAAAATTACTCAAAGAACCTATCCTCTAAGTCTCTACATGCCAGTCCTTCATGTCTGTATGTCTGAACCTATACATACCACCAATGCTTCTCTTATCCTCTCAGCATGTACATTGCCAACTTGATCCTCCGCCCTGGAGGTGTCTCGTGCTGATCGAAGATCATCTTCATGCTCTCTATCTAATTCTATGCTACCCATGGGCCACCCTCACCCTAAAAAATTGGTGGGTGCTGCTACTAGAACTCCCATGTCTGATATTCCATAGAGGTTTTTATACCCAGTGTGCCTTTATCTATCCCCTATAAGACACATACCTAGCTAGTTTGGAGCGGATCGTCAAGACACATCCCGAATGCTTCCAAACTCATCTATTTTACTACCTTCACAGGATCCTAAACATGATCCTTCCCCTGAGCATGTACATGCGGCTCAAGATCTGTCTACACTAGATCCTAACTGATCCTTCTCCAATGGCACTGTACCATCTCCCCCCTAACGATCAATCTGATTCATCTAAAGGAACCTGGTGAATACCATAAATGGTCAAAAAACCCACATATATGACAATATATATATAATGAAATAAGGAAAATAGTAAAAGGAACTACATAACTACTATCCTTAATCTTCCCTACTGCAACCATGCCCACGAAATCCTAGCCTCATGGCCTCCTTACCCGCCCTCAACATATCCAAGTATCAAAAGTGACTCAGCTCATGCTCTCCTGACAACCAACGTTACCTCAAAGCGACGACCTAGTCACACAATAATGATGACCAAAATCACGTCAACCATAGTACCTACCTGATCATACAAGATCAAAGCCCAAATCTCCTACCACAAGCAATTCACCGAATATATAACATGGCATAGTACATTGAAATTACTAGAAATTTCATCAAGAATTTCACCTATCACATTTCAAAATCATTCTATAGCATGGAAATTGATATTATTACCATGGTATTATAACTTCACAAAGCATAAGTGCAGTTATGAAATTGAAATACCCTAAAAATGAGCCTACCAAAATCCAAGAAATAATGGATTTCCATACTGGGCCAAGGTCCAATTTCTCCCTTACCGCAATCGGGTTAAGGGTTACATATCACAATCAATAACATCACACACCATCTGAGGCACCGAGGTGGAAATAATAAAACCTATAATCTGATAAAAACCAATACAGAAATTACAACCTATGGAAACTTGGTCCATCTCTCATACCTAGGGCTACATGCACCCAAGAACAATCTAGAAACCCAGTTCCAATAACAACCTATCTCCAGTCTATTATATCCAAAATAGTTAATCCAGTAGAAATAAAATGGTATTCTTGGTCTCATTAGTAGTAATTCAAAAGTTTATACTAAATCCCTATAAAGAACAAACCCTCTGATACCACTTTGTAACATTCTGGACCCGAACAGCCACCCGAACAGTGCTAAACGGGTCGTGTGTTACTACCTTAGGCGCACCTCCCCAAACACCAAAAGCGTCCGACTTGTAGTGAGGGTATGATAGGTATAGTGGGGAGGTTATACCCTCTTGGAATATAATAATGGTACTATTCTGAGAAATAAAATATAACATGAAGTAGAAATAAACAACTCAGTAGACTCGAACCAGACCCGTAGAGCAGAAGCACAATCAATATAAATAAACAGTGGAAGCAATAAGGATAAACATATACAGCAGAATGTAAACAAAACATCTTGTTGATCCATCTGTAACAACTAATAGAACGGAAAAGTCATGCATCCATAGCAATTCAATATATAAAAGGGTGTTAATGGATATCCAACATTACCTACAATAACCAAGGTAAGCATGCTAATACAGGAAAGAAAGAAAAACAAAGTAACTCCATCTAGGAAAGACCTCAAGTTCCATACCATATTCATGAGAAAACTAATACAGTCCAGTTCAAAAAGTTTATATCTTTCCGGAAAGCAAATCCATAAAGTTTACACACCTCCTGAAAGGCCCTTGTAGGGTGTGAGATGAATCTCATTAGGATACCACCCAATGGTGCGTACCTAATATAATTGTTAAATCAGGCATGCATTTATTTAGAAATCAGTAAACAGTATGATGCAGAAATAAACATAAACTCCCCTGGTGCTCAGCAGCCACCATAGAGTGTCACCAGCTTCGGCCAAGGCCAAAGTCTATGTAATGTAAGCCAGCACCATGTGCCTCCTAACACTCTGTGTCTCATGTACCGACGTCCCAAAGGCACACCCAAACAAAATTAACTTGTAAGAACATCGATTTGTGTCCTAAAATAAGTAATTGGAGGGGAAACAATGCATTCCCTCAAATAAAGTAACTGAAGGGAGAGCGACGTACGCCCTCAAATTTGTAATCGAAGGGATAGAAATACATGTCCTCAAATCATGGTGAGCCTCTACCCTAACAAGATAGCCTCAATGTTATCCCCTGAAGGCTCCTCACCATCCATGTGTCTTATTATGGAAATCACCCCCAAACCAATAGTACCTAAACTACAACTATCGGGGGCCTCTACCCCCACGATTGGTCAAAACCACATCATCATGGAGTCTCTATGTGTGAACACTACTCAAAGTTACGGGTGAGCGATAATCACATAAATATGTTCTGAAGCCTCAACATCTCTAATACCTCGTTCACCTGTAACCATGCCACTAATGTTTGATGGCCTCTCCATCGAAGTATCCTGGGCCATGCCCAACCTGACAGTCACACAACCTCAAGTCTGACATCCATGACGCCAGATCCCATGGTCAAAACATCCCAATGAAATCTGAGCCAAGCCCAAACTATGATCAAAATCAATCAAAAATATTCAGGCCACTCCCAACACAACCTAAAGGGGTTCCAGCACATGCAATTCAGTAATTGCATATATCATCAAAATAATCACTTTTAAATAGGGAAAACAAACTAAAGAGTCAAAATAAACTAACAAAGTGTTGTCCCATACTAGCATTGAGGTCCTTAAAGCCTCTAAAAATTCATATCATAACTTTAAAAATTATACACAATAGTATATTCAAAACAATTCATTTTAAATCATTTTGGCATACCCATCCAAAATTCCCCAATTGAGAAATAGCCCCTTGCTCGACCCCGCTCAAAAAAAACAGGTAAAAGGGCATACCAAAAGGCATCCAACAAGTCTAATAATCAATTTAACATGAAACTATAGAATAAATAGTGTCCCACTCAAAATACCCAAATACATGCTTAAGGCCATGCCCCCACAATGTTTGCAAAAATATGAAAGAAGGTATTCACCACCTACCTATGACTCATAGACGTAGTCACATCTGATATCAAGCTTCAATTCGAAGTCTATCTTCATAGATCTACATTTCCATCAAATCTCTACAATTCTGCTCAGATGAAAATGCATTGTGTGAGGAAAAAAATAAAACGAAATAGGGTGTGTGGGTTTATCCTTCCCGATGTGATCCCACAGCCACATATGGATTGAAGAACGGACGTCAGATGATGATTCTAGGGTAAGAAATGTTCTTCAGGATTTTGGAATGGAGTTCTTCTAATGTAGGGGAAGAAGAATGTGTTTTCCAAAATAATAATCGACACTCATTCATTTAAGTGAATAAAAATAAAATCACATGGCATGTATGAAGGACTACACTCCATGTAGTAGCTTTTTCCATACTCCAACATAAGAGGAGGTATCCACACATCCTAGACACACCACACGGGTCAATCACACGACTTGGACTCAACCGATATATGGAATGTAACATACATAGCGTGTTAAGGAAAACTACACACCGTGTGATGGATTAATTTTACACTGTAACCACACAGAATGTACTCGGTGAGCACGCAATCGTTACATGCCTGTCATACACAAGGCGTGTACTTAGGAGTACACGGTGTGTAATCTGAAAATTTCTAGAACTTCACATATTTTCCCTATTCTCTCATAAACAATTTAAAAATTCAAACAGGGTTGGGATTTTGACCCGTTCTAAAAACTCAAGGTCTTACAACTATCGTTCATTGTCCATGAGATGTACATTCCCGGAGATATGGCATGTAGATTTACTTCATAAATCTTCGGAGTATATGGCATGTCCAGTGGGCCAGAAGTTGTGTAGTATCTTTGTAACATGATCTCCAACTGGGCAAGCCATGTTTGGGGTACATGGTCCAAACCTAACCTTAAGGGACTACACACCATGTCCAGTGGACCACATGGTGTGTAATCCAGAAACTGTATTCCACCTATTCCTAGTCAACACACAGAGTCATTTAAGACATAGATAAACTTCAACACAGGACTTGGTTTGGAAGACCAGTCTTAGTGCATTGAACCTTGACTACACTCCATGTTTTTTCAAATAGACATCATGTGTTCTGGTGTTGTACGGCTAGGATCCTGGGGCACCTCCAGTTGAGATACTCTATTTTTTAATAAATATTAAACAAAAAAGATCATTTCGATAAGGGGAATGAGAATCAAAAGAGGATGAATGGATCTCGAGATTTAGAATTGCATAATGATTAACTTGAATTTAAATAACTAAATTATTAAATGTATAAATCATCAAAAAATGACTAAATTATTATAATCAACGATTTAATCACTCTGATACAACTTTTAGGTTCCCGGTGCGGTGGAAGCATGTGGATGGTTGTACCCAACTTTAATTTTTCCGTTAACAACGATCAATCTGAGATCTGTCACGATGAAAAAGTGCCAGATCATTGGAATAGAACGAAGAACAAAAGAAAAATAGGGAAGTATAAAAACCATAAAGAGTAGCATCATATGTTGGTTATTATTAATTTAATTAAATGATGAGAATTACCTTGTTGTTATTCTCTCTCTGTTCATGTTTCTGATCACGATTCGATGTGATCTGTCATTGCATCATATAAACAAAGTGTAAGCTTCCTTTAGTAGTGATCCAGACGTGCTCCACATTTTTTTAGACATCACTGAAGAGATCTATGGGTGTTATTATGGAAGAGTCATCGCTTGAGACATCTGCCTACAATCGCCTTGAGAGCCGCATCAAAATTGCTCTCCTTGATCTAGTGGAGGACGATCTCTCTCGTAACTTGAGAGAATTCTTGGAAGAAAGGGGTTTTCTCTTGGCTTGAGAACTTTCAAATCCATTGTGCACAACCACAAAAAAATTTCTAGGCTAATAATAATAATTTAATTGGAATTTTAATTCATAGAATAATAAAATGAATTAATTACCCAAAAAAATTTATTCATTTCCTTTAATTCATTGTAAAACCCCTGGAAAATAATAATATTTGACTATAATTATCACTTGACATGCACCCAGTAGATTACACCTAATATTATTTAGTTAAATAAATAATATTATTTCTCACAAATCCCTAGAATAACTACATGGAATTTATATTAATATACAAAGTGTGTATTTTTGTTTTTTTATAATATTTATTTCCTTCACCACATTTATTAGACATTGAATATTGACTATTTATTTCTCAAATAAATATTTTTGAATTACTCACTAATAACTATATTATTTTTTCCACAATATATTCTCTCAAATAACTAGTGTCGAAGAATATTTGATCAGGTATTATTGGATAATTATTAAACCAAAATTGGGAATAATATTTATCAAACTTGTTAAATTAATTTTAACTAAGATACTTGGACACACCTAGTGTGTGACCCTCATGGACACTTTCTCAGTGGAATTAGATGGAGCCTTCTTAAATTCCATGGTTAGATTCTATAAATTCACTAAGGCACCCATATATAAATAAATTAATGCCTCAATGACGTGTCACCTCCTATGAACGCATCCCATGTAATGTAATCCCTTTGTCTTGATATCTCGATCCTAGTGGATTGCATGCTTGTGTCATCAACCCATGTGGTTAAATATTTTTCTTTGACTTCACAGAATTGAACATTCCCATTCTTCACCATGTCCATGGATTTATTTAGGCAATATTAATTCAATCAAAGGGCCTGAGATTTCAAATTCATTTATGGAACAGAAGGGAAAAATACTTTCTATTGTTATCTATTAATGTAGTATTACTCATGACACACCCACCACATCCTATGTCACTATGAACACTGTTTCATCATAGTTTTTATCAATACATATACATGCACAAGTTTTAATACCCACTAATAATAATCTTATTGTCTAAGGACCAATACACATGTCTGCGGATAGGAACATCCAATGACACTATGAAATGCGGATTTCCTAATGATGGGTCTCGTTTTCAAATACATCCTCTGTTATATTACCAAGGTTGAACACCATTAGAAGGTGACTAAATGTTTTATGATTCCTCAACCCTAATGTCCTGTATTATTTGTGTCCCTTGAATAACATCAGCTAGCCATAGAACATGTATTCAAGAATAGTGTTATGGCACTTATGGGTTCTCATCAGAGTAGGGATCCTCTATAACCCTTTAGTGTAACGGATATCCTTAAGAAATTATCATATGAATTGTCACATAGAAGAAAAATCATAATGTGATATGGTATTTGTTAATAAAAGTTAATCATAAAGTACGAAGTAGTTGGTTTTAGGCCACCAACTCTGACACCCATCATGAACAATGTTGAAACAGAAATAAATAAGGAAGTAATTGAATCTTTTAGAAAAATATAGGTTATAATTAAATTAGTAAATGCTATAAAATAGATACCTCACTATTCTAGATTACATAATGATATCTTCACATAAGTGATTAATGTTCAATATAAGGTAGAAAGATAATTTGGGAATTAATTTTTCTTCCATGATCTAATATTCACTCCTTATTAAATGATAATATGAAGGTATTTTTTCTAACCTACATGTCATTAATAATTTTGTGTTTAGTTTTACTATGTTATACTTTGGAATTCCCATCAATGTTATGCTTTATTAAATATTTTTATCTATACTGGATGGAGAGCATAAATAATTAGGTATTGTTATCTAGTTAGATAATATGAGCATATTTAATCTTGCTGAAGTAATTATTGATATGTTGGTGACGATTAAAGATTTAGTTTTCTCTAATAATTTTTACATGTGAGACGTGGAATATGATAGATTTATTGCACGTGCTATATTAATTGTAGGAATAATTTTCCTCAAAACTACCAAGGAAATTATCAATGCTCTCAAAGGAACCCTATGATTATAATTTGGAAGCAATTTGGTTAATTTCTGTATGATTGAGTCATTGAAACAGCTAGTGGAATGACATTCATCACACCAATTTAACATAATTAACTGGATCTCAAAATATTTTATTCCTACTATTTTTCAAAATAACAAACCTCTATATTTTTTTTAAAAAATTATCATTCTTGTAAAAATGATCCTTTTTATCCAAAAGAAGTATTGAAACTAAAAATTCTAAAATATTCTATAGTGATGTATCATAAAATGAATCTATTTTTTAATGAATTTTATGTTATTTTAGAATTTGTTATTATTTAAAGAATAATTATATTTCTAAAATTGATGCCAAAAAAGATGAGGATGTTTCTAAAACTTTTGAAACATGTATTGATACTAAAAATTATAATTTTATAAGGGAATTTGATTATTAAATATCTGAAATTCATTAATATTATACTTAAATTGAATTAAATTCGTTGAAACATTTCCTTGAAAAGTCACCTCATGTTTGAGAACATTAATATACAATTTATTTTGATGATGGAACATTTTTTATTCTTGAAAATATGTGAACTTATAATCTAGGATTTTCAAATTATTATATTCTTGAGTATGATTTAGAGGCTGAAAATTAACTCAAGGAACCTAAAGAAAGTAATTTTTCTTAATAGGACACCCCTACCTCACATGAACTTAAATGTTTTCTTGAATAATTGAGAGATTCCTACTTATAAAAAATTTATAATTGTGAGTGGGATGTCCAATAAACAACAAAACAAAATTTTAGAGGTCCTTAGAAAGAAAAATAAGGCCATAAGTTGTTCTTCATATTATTTTCCTAGAATCAGTCCTTCAGTGTTCTTTCATAAATTTATTATAGGGGATAATTCCAAACTTGTTAGATTATTTAATAGGATATTAGATCCTAACATTCTAAATGTGGTTAAAAATGGTGTGACTACTTTTTCAGATGATGGTATAATTTAACCCATTTGTGCTAGTGGATGGGAATGTTGAATTTTATTTATTCCTAAAAATAGAGGATTCATGGTTTTTTAAAATGAATTTTGAGATTTAATTCCTATTAGGTGATGCACTTATGTACATATCGAATTTCCATTCATTAAATCACATTGAAAATGTTTATATGAGTCAATGTTAATTTTTTTTGACAACTTTAACATGTTTTGATAGCTAGGAATTAGTCATATAAGGAAGGGTTAGAAAGAGTTATTATAAATCAGTCATTTCATAAGGAAATCAGAGGAATTTGAATAATTTTTATAGGGTACATATTTACTACAGTATAACAGAAACTGTGCACCTCAACCAAAAAACACGTGCACCAAGGAGCTAGAAGATAGAATTAGATTCCTACTCTCCACATAGTTAATAAAACTATACAAATCCTCTAGGAAACCACATATGGTGATATTATTAAGAGCAATGGTAAATTTCTATGTTCTCTACATGGTTAAAAAACAATGTGGACTATCCAAAAAATTGTACACCTCATGTCCAGAAGAACAGAACCATGATCATGGTTGGAACATGGTTAAATAACCATGCACTAGTCAATAGGAATCCAACCAATTCATATCTACCTATTAACCACCATTTTTTTCAATATTATGACGTTTTACTACTCCTAGACATTGGGGTTAGCCAATTAATTATATTTAGACCATTTTGGAAGAGGAATATCATATAAAGGGCATTCATCTTGGCAGAAGGGGATCTTGAAACTCATTCCATGAATTTTTTGACATTACTCTCTTGTATTATCTTGGGTATTTTTATTTTCTTTTTTATATATAATAAATATTATAGGTGACAAGAGAAATTTTTAGTCATTTTTTCTTGAGTATCTAATTCCATCAATGTGTTGTAGCAATGGGAAATGAAGACTCTTTAGTGACTGATTCCGCTTATAGTGTTTGTGTTAATTCATATATCTCTCACAAATTCTCTTCAGTATCCATTATTTATATTATTGGACACTCTATTTTGAATCAGTAATATAGTTTCTAGGGTTCTCCAAGGGAATTATAATGAGTAATCCCATGACCATTGGGTGCACTAGTCATCTCCAAGGTCTTGTTTTTAGAAACTTTTTTTAAAACCCAATAATCCGAACAATAAATTTGTTTCTCTTAATATAAAATAATATTACCAAACTAAGGGAGTTCAATCACATTTGAATCCCATAGATGAGAGCTATTATGAACAACACAACATAATAATACAACTGATTTTAAACTACCTTCATAAAGATCCACAATCGAATTCATTTCCTCTATTTATTATTAAAAATAGTTTATGTGTTTTTTTCTTCAAAACACATCTAAAGAATATTTGAAGTGAACCACTAAAAAATCTTTAAAAACTATTTCAAACTTCAAATATTGACTCTAAATTTTGAAAATATTTAATTAATTAACGATGAATCAAGTTACAGAACACCATATGTCTCCCTATGGATCAACCCCATACTTAGACTATACTAGTTTTTAGGGTGGGAAATACATTTTTGGCCACCGAAAGAAACACATTGGCAAGAACAAAACCAAATTATGAAAATTTTCTAAGGAGTTTCAGATGGTGTTAAATAAATATATTTTGGATTAATTAAGAGAAAATATAAATCATAAATTCCAAAAACATGATCTTAACACCATTTCTATTTTCAGTTAATTTTTTCCCATTTATGCTTGGTGTGTTTTTTGGTGTTGTGTAAAACTATAGGTGCATGAGTCACTAGATTACTTGTTCAAAGAGCACTGAGTTAGAGGAAACACTCTCATTTTCCCTGAAATCAAAAGAATGATATCAAGGTGATGCTAAACACTTATGAGAGAGAACATCTAAAACACCCCCAAGGAAAATATGGAAAATGAAGAACTGGTTGTTTTACATGTTGTTGGATAAAAATTTTCATGATGGGAATAAAAACAAATAGCTTGCTGGTAATGGCGAATAGAAGCAGTAGCCACCGACTTATTTTATGGGATACATTCCATGAAACCCTTAATATCCACTAGATCAATTATTTTCAGGTTATGGCCAACAAAAATAACCACAATAGTATCTTCCAAAAGAGTTGATGTTGAACATTCCTCCAAATTAAAGACATTTCTTTTTATTGGATCAGCAGTATATGCCTCATCCTAGTCATGAAAAGCTTCCTATACACCAAAAATAGATAGAGTATGGATTTACCTTGATTCATACAGTTGATATGGGAATTTCTCAGCCACTGGTGTAAGCCCAAATTTTTCAAATCATGTCAACCATTATGCATTTCATCCAGAATATATTTTATTTTGGTGGTTTCCCAAGGGAAGACACCAATGATCATCTCTTAAATGTTTTGGAGATATGTGACTCATTCTGTTACCATAGTGTGTCGTATGATTCTATTAAGATCTATTTGTTTAAATTTTCATTATGGTAAAAATAAAAGGATTGGATCAAAGTACTGACCCATCATTATACCCTCACGTGGGAGAAATTGGATCATGTTTTTCAATCACAGTACTTCCCCCTCAATAACAGTGATATTAAGGAATGAAATTCAGAACTTTCAATAGCATGAGTTTGAATCATTGTATGAATCATGTGAAAATTTCAAGGATGTGTTAATAAAATGTCCACATCATGGAAACCCACTCTGGATGAATGTTCAAACATTTTATAGGGGTCTTACAGTGAACACAAAATTTTTGGTGGATGTGTCTACTGAGGAAATTTAATAAGGAAGTATCCTGATGAATTGTTTGATATTTTGGAAGATATGTCAGTTAATAGTTTCCATTGTGATTATTATAGAATATCTCAAAAAATAAGAATGCATACCATTGATGGAAACATGATGTTGTCTACCCAACTTGATTCCATGTTTAAAGATATTGATGCATTGAATTTAAAAACAACATCACAACATCAAGTTATTAACCATCTGGCTTGTAATGAGTGTGGTGAATACCATTTCATGGGTTAATGTCTGAGGATAACTATCAGGCCCTCTATAAGAGAAGTAGTCAATTTTTATCTGAATTTTGGACCAAACATGTTCCCTTGATATAATCACCCTACACAATAAGACAATGAAAATATTGTATGGGTGAGAAAGCAAATAAATCATCATCCACGACCTTAGAATCCACCTGAGTATGCCCAGAAGAAATATCAAAATACATATCTAATATAAAAACAAGTGAACCAATTCCATAAAGGCTCATATTAGCATTAACGGTATCAAAAACCTCATCCAAAAAACCTTACATGACAACCACAAGAACTAACAGGTGTTGAAAAATTGCCTCAGTAGGAACAACCTTCAAAATTAGAATAGTTGATGTCAAAGTTCATCACAACATCTAAAACTATATTCCAGAATCAAGAAGCATCCATTGGAAGCCTAAAAACCAATATTGGATATCTTTCCAATCAAATCCTTATGAGGAAACTCAGAACACTTCTGAGTGACACTAAAAATCCATGGGAGGAATCAAATTTAGTAACTAAGTGAAGTGTGAAGGAGCTCCCCCAATAAGTGACTAAGATATAAGGATAAGATGAAACTAAAAATAAAGAAATATTGTACCAAAATTTGGAAAAATAAATCCAATAAGAGGTGTTTCTTTTGAAAAAAAAAGTCATAAAAATGGAATGGTATTACAAATGATAAAGAAAAGTGGGTGGTAAACCCTATGAACACACCTTTACCCTCTTAGAATTCATGATGAAGTGAAAAATGTATTGACAGTTCATAAATTTCATGAAAATATTCTGGAAACTGCACATAAATATTCCCTTTACATAGGTATTTACTCAAATTCCAACATACATAACGTTTATGAAGTAAATTATTTCAAAAAAATGATAATTTGGGTACCATTCCTCTCAACAATGGGTTCTCCATGCTGGTTCAACATTCAATTCCTACCAAGCATCATGATCCTGGATGTTTTTCTATTCTATGTTGAATATGATATTTAAAATTTGGGAAGGCCATTTTTGAATTGGGGGACAATGTAAATTTAATTACTTTCAGTGTTTTCATGTTTCTAGGGCTCAAAAAGATGAAGCCTACTCATATGGTGATACCATTAGATTATTTTTCAATCAAATAAATGAAGTAACTGCTTGAAGAGGTGCTGGTAAAGGTATGAAAATTAATTCTTCACAATGATTTCATTATACATGAAATGGAGGATAACATAGAAGCACCATTGTTTTTAGGGAGACCCTTTTTGGATATTGGTAAATCATTGATTTATGTACTTCAATATGAAATTATCTTTTGAGTGGGAGATGAAAGAATGTCTTATAATGTCCTCAAAGTGGTCAAACAAGCATCATTTTTGGAAAGTGAGTACTATTTAAGCGTTTCCAAATTCAAAGATTATGTTGATTGAAAAAAAATTCATAAAGTCTATTTATCTTATTAAAATGTGTGATATTGTACTAAAATCTAGCCTGAACATGAACAAGAAGAGCTGAAACATATTTTTTGTCTGGGAGGCCATTATTGGGAACGAGTTGTAGTCCCAAATAGTTCAGAAATGTAAGGGGTTCACCCTATTGTGGATTTTTATCTTAAAGACCCATGAATTTAAATTAATCACAACCCATTCTCTTTAATTTATGGGTATTTGGGTGAAAAGACACAATTCCAATTATTTTTATGCATCCCTCACACAGGAGTAATAAGATGAACTTTTACAGGTTCTCATAAGAATAAATCAAGATACCGGTTGGATAGTTTCTAATCTTAAAGGAGTTAGTCCAACCATCTCTACCCATAAGATACTTCATGAATAAGGATCCAAACTATATTGACAACCACAAAAATAGCTAAAAATTCCAATGAATGATTTTTGAAAAGCGAAATAATCAAGCAATTAGATGCTTGAATCATTTACCTAATTTCAATAGTGTATGGGTCTACCCCTTGGAAGTGGTACCCAAAATAGGGATATTACTCTGATTTATAATAAGAATAATTACTTGATCCCAACATTAATAATTTTGGTATGGAGGGAATATATTGATTACCAAAAGATAAGCAATTCCATATGGAAGGAACACTTCCCACTCCTATTTATGAACCAAATATTGGAATGTTTAATGGGGCATAAAGTATAGTTCTTTTTGAATGGTTATTCAGAATATAAACAGATATCTATATCCCCTGATGATTAGGATAAGAGAAACTCCATGTGATCATACTAAAAATTTTCTTACCGTTATATATCATTTTGTATCTGTAACGCTCTTACCACCTTCTAGTGGTGTATGTTAGCTAGTTTGCATGTCATGATTGAGAAAATTCTATAATTTTTCAATGAAAACTTCTCTATCTTTTGGATTTATATTCATACATTCTTTGGAAACATGGAGACGATATTGGAATAGTGAAATTTGATAAATCTAGTTTTGAATTCAAAAAAATACCATTTTAATGTGAAAAATTATATCATCTTAGGCCACCAGATAACTTAAAATGGGATTGATGTTGATCCCTCAAAAATTGATGTGATATTCAACCTTCCCATTCTTACTTCGGTCTATGATATACAATGCTTTCTTTGGAATATAATATTTTATTGATGGTTTGTGCAAGAATTTTCCAAAATAGCTCAACTATTGGCTAAAATCCTCTTGAAGGATTTCATCTTCGAATTAAATGTATCTTATATTGTGTAATTTCAACACTTGAATAAAATATTGTTTGAAGCTCCAATCATGATTTCTATAAATTGTGAATAGAAATTCGAGCTCATGTTTGATGCCTGTAATTATGTGGTGGGGACAGTCCTTAGGCAGCAACTCTATCATATCTCCCAAAATATTTATTATGATATTCGTGAATAAAATGGGGATGAAATTAATTATAACAAAGTAGAGAAATAAATTTTGGTAGTGTTTTTTGTGATTGAATGATTTTGATCAAACTTTTTGCTGTTAGAAGTTATTGTTTATACTGATCATTCAGCACTAAAGTATTTGTTAAATAAGAAAAATGTTAAACCATGGTTGATATGTTTAATCCTTCTTCTCCAAGAATTTTATTTAAGGAATAGTGATTTAAGGGGAGTGAGAACATGATTTATGATCATCTCTCCCACTTAAAGTTTCCCCAGTTCAATAAATAAGAATACAAAGAGATGAAATAAGAAATTCAAGATAAGAACATTTTCTCAGTGGAAACTGCACCACATCCATGGTTTTCTGATATTGGAAATTATTTTTCCATGGGAGTGCTACACCATAATCTCTCTTACCAGTAGCGGAAAAACTTTCAAATAGTGGTGAAGAAGTATTTTTAGGAAGATCTACTACTCTTTCGATCATGTTGAGATGGAATAATTCACCACTGTATACCTAAGGTTGAATCCAATGGTATTACAAAATTGTTTCACTCATATCCTACTGTAGGGAATCATGAGATTGACTATACAATTTCCAAATTCTTACAATATAGGTTTTTATGTCAAAAAATGCACATGAACTCTATAAATATTTATCATGGTGTGAAATAGGCCAATAGATTGGTAATATTGGGCACATAGCTGAGATACCACAACACCCCATCCTTGATGTGGAAATCATTGATATTGTGGGTATTGATTTCATGGGGCCTCTTCCACCATAATATGGTAACACATACATTCTGGTATGTGTAGATTATGTGTCAAAATTCGTAGAAGTTACTTCCATATCCCATAATATAGTGAAGGTCATCATCTCCTTTTTTAGGAATAAAATATTAAGCAGTTCTGGTGTCCTTCGGTTCCTCATCAATAATAGGGGTACACATTTTTATAATACAAAGATGAAAAATGTTCTCATGAAATGAGGGTTGATGTAAAATACGATTACACTATACAATCCACAATCTAATGGCCAAGTGGATGTTTTAAATTGAGAGATAAGACAAATCCTAGAGAAATTAGTGTAAAAATAGTGTTAATATTGGTCTAAAAATATTGATGATTCTTTATGGGCATACATGACAACAATCAAAACACAATTGGGCATATCTCTATCCCTACTTTTATATGATAATCCATGGAACTTACCCATGGAACTTAAACTTAAGGCATACTGGTCATTCAAAGCACTGAACTATGATATAAAAGACACTAAGGAAAAATAGAATGACCAATTTTCTGAGCTCATTGTGATCGAGCAGGGAGCATGTAAAAATGCCAAGATGTACAATCTGTTAATGAACGTCATTCATGACTTCCTGATTTCTCTAAAATCTTTCCATCTTGATGATCATGTTTTATTATTCAACTCACAATTTAAGTTGTTTCCAGGTAAATTGATTTCACAATGGTGGGACCATTAAGAGTAATTCAATGATTTCCACCATGGTGTGGTGGAGGTTTCTAGAGAAGACAGACAGATATTCAATGTGAACAAACAATGTATCAAATATTTCTTTCAAATATAGGGAATGGTGGTCATAGTATCCACCATGAAATTCGAATAAACAAGAGGCCAAGGTATGTTGATATTGAGACATTAAATATAGGACTAATCAAGAGGTACCTTAAAATTTCAAAAATTTAGTAATAAGTAGTCTATTCATTTGTGTGTTTTTTAAGGGGTCATATTTAGTGTGTTTTTCATGTTGTATTTTTTAGTTATTGGATTCTTAAAAAGTGATATAGGTATGATGTAATCTTTATTATACCATATATAGACATCCTATACAACCCTCAAATAACATTTTAAAACATTTGGGGACCAAATGTTTTAGTTTTAAAGGGGTACATTTTATTCAATTTGGGAAAATACAAAAAAAACAATTAAAGACAGTTTCATAAGAATAGTTTGTGCATGGTTAAAGAAAATTTGTTCACTAACCATGCATGATAATAACCTCACACCGGAGGTAGTCACACAGGACTCGCATGACTATCTAGCCCATTTGATTTAATAATGTGGGAGGGTTACCCATTTCAGTAGCCTTAGCATGGTTATTGCACAGTTAACCAAACTGTGTGAAGTAACATTGCATCAGCTTAAATTACCCTATTTAAAAATAAATATAAAAAAATTATACCCGAATTTTTATCCCCTAAATCATGTGAATCCTTTTCCTCCCATTTATGTGCGACCCTTTTCCCCTCCATCTCCTTCAACCTTCAAGATCTTTTCCTCCTCCTTCCTCCAGATTACACTCTAAGTTATGATCCTTTCTCTTCTTCCTCTCTTCCCACCTATCTTCTTCCTCTTATATTTCCCTATATACCTTCTCCTTCTCTCCATTTAATTAATTTAGGACAGTGGAACATTTTTTCTCAATCCTCTAATTCAAATTTTGTTTTTCTTTTAATCATTGGTTTTTTAAATCTTTTTCAAAACACTTATCAAAACACATACATGAAAAAATAATTTTTCTAAAGACCCCAATATATATAATCTCTTTGTATAGATTTTTAGGCTGTCATGGGTTATTTATGAATTGAATAATAAAAATTCAATTTTATATCTATTATTTTTTCAATTATTTCATCGATATGGTTTTTTGTTCTATAGCCTATAAGAAACCCAGACAAATATCTATAGCCTCTTCCAAAAATTCTTATTCTTCTGGTTTCGATAGCATCCAAGGTCCCCACCTCAAATTTTCCAAGAAATATGAGATTAAGATAATATTAGTGCTAGTTAGTCCTGAGGTAGACATGCATCGCTATTTTTCACTGCATCACCTTGATGCCTTATTCATATCTGAAGAGCTATAGAGACTGATTGACCTTTTTCACCACACCAGAGCACATGTTATATACAACACAATGCATAAGGACCTTTTCCTAGAGTTCACATCAACTTTTAGGTGTCACAAAGAGTATACCACTGATGATCATGGTGATTTCGAAGAGGTTGTAGGTGACATCACGTTATGCCTTTTGAAACATTGGTATAGATTTCTTTTTGGAGCGTTACCCAGATTTTTCAGCATTTATCTGCAATACTTTGTCTGTATCATTGAGTACACTGAGACAAACTAAGATTGCGACCCTAGCACTGTAATAAATTTTTGGGCCACTATTTCCAAGACCTAACTAACCAATGTCCCTCAAACATCTAAGTTCTCCAAGATACATAACCCCACCCTTCATATTCTTCACTAGATCATCACAACCCGGTTCACTCCTGAGTCAGACAGTAATGGAAATGTCACCCTCCATTATTTGTTCATTTTTTATTCTATGATTACAGAGACACCGATGAACATTTCATTTTTCTTCATGCAGTACATCTACTGTATGTTCGAAAAACCAAAGGGATACATTTTAGGAGGCCCTTATATCAATCTATTAGCTAAGAATCTTGGAGTCCAATTCGATGAATATGCCTTCATTAAGGTTCCATCTCCTCTCTCTTTTGATTTCACTATGTTATGTCACATAAGGATGCCATAGTTTGATAGACACTAATATCGGTTCAGAGGAGACCAAGAGGAATCCCAAGATGAGCCTGGTTAAACATTAACCCAACCCCTCGCTTCCCATGATTCCTCCCCAAATGGTGAAAATTACCAACCCACAAGTCCAACCACCTCCAGGAATCCTCCACCCCACGTGGCCTACTCTACTGACACCATTCTTGAGGCCACACGATGAATGATGGTAGGAATCATCTTGAAGGATCCCCTACCCCTAACCTTTATCGACCCTTCCCAGTAATATCTCTTCCTACTACAAGTACGGGGATGAATCCTCTCACCTAAATTTGTCATGGGAATCATATACGCTATAAAATGAACCATAATCACCTCTCACATAGGGGATAGATACCAAACAGGCAAGAAAAAATCTCTCATGGGGTGAGACAGCCCGCACTTAGTTCCAGGACCCATTTCACATTATTCCTCCCACAATATGTAAATGATCTTCTTTGACATTCTATTGCTCTTTCCACTTTCCATTATTTGTGACTTTATTTTATACATTCATAATCCTATGGATCTTTTTGGTATTTTTGATTTGTGTTGTGATTGTGTGCCTCTTTTTAATTCCACTTGCTACTACTATGCTAATATTGCATCACTTTTTTGTTTTCCTTTCCAAGAGAGAAGGGGGAGAAATATTTTGGCATCAAGACACTCTTCCAATTGGCGAGATCTCATACACCAACTAAAGAAAATTCTACTACATTTATCCAAGGTATTTTTTATCTTCAGAACAATTTTCACTCATTTGATAGTCTCTACCTCACCTTTCATGTATTTTTTCGATCCCACCCTTCCCCACATAAACATCGTAATGGGGAATTGTTCTCAGTTTTAAGTGTTTGGAAGGGAGCTACATTTTTTAACCCCATTTTATTATTGTCTTGACATTAAATAGGATTACATAATTTTCCTATATGACATATAAATTGTTGTTATAGATGTCATTCATTTATATAAACTAGATATAAATGGATTTTGGGGACCTATTTTTGAAATTCCTCATATGTCTGGATTGATAGTCTTATTTTTTATGTGAATAAGCGTTGAAACACTTAAAGTTAAACATTTAGATATTATATCATAAAATATATTTTTTAAATGAACATTGTGATGGAGTATTTTAAATTAGGGAACACCTTAAAATGGAAATTGATTTATGTGTAAATGAAAGTAAAGCACTGAAATTATTGATGTCACACTAGTGGTTATTATGTGATATTAATTTTTATAAATCTTTATTTTCTCACATTATTCATCAAGATAAGACATAGAAAAATTGGGCACCCAAATTTCAATACTAGTGTCTTAGACCAATGAAAACAATTTGAGATATTTAAAACCATACCCAACATGTTGATGACCATTCATCACTATTTAACTCTACAAGTCAATAAGATTGTGTGTCCTAAAAAGTGATAGCTCACAAATTGGAGTTCATGAGATATTTTTCCATACCTACTTAAGTGTGTATTGATATGAATGTGGAGGATGTTACTTTCTTTAAAATGGGAAAGAAAAATTTTATTTTTAAACAAACCGTAATTAAAAATAAATATTTGGATGTTTTAAATTGTGCATACTTTGTTAGATAACTTCATGGAATGGTGATTCATGAGGAATGCATTAAAGAATTTCAATAATTATTCATCCAAAATTTGTTTTCATTTAGTTGATACGATCTATGGAATTTATACCTATTTCTTTGATGATCCCTTTGAGATGATTGTACAATCATTTTTTTGAGGAAAAATAAAAAATCATGTGTGGGGGAGTTTAATGAGATTATGTGAATGTTTTATTTCCATACATTAAATCACATTAAAAATGGTATTTTGAATCAATTTCCATGTTTTTACTGCCTTAGCATTTCTTTATATGTGGGAATTGGTCATCTAAGGAAGGGTAAAAAAGAATTAGCATGAACTGGGCAATTCTGAGGGCAATTAGAGGCATTTTGACCTGTTTTCCTGGGTGCATGGTTACTAATATTTCATAGAAGCCATGCACCCCATCCCAACAAACCATGTACACCCAGGAGATTCAAGACGGATTTTATCACACACCCTCCATACAGTTAAGAAAACCATTTGGGACCTTTAGAAAACCATGTGGGTGAGATTTTTAAAAGGTAGTGGCCATTTTCATAGTTTTCTCATGGTTAAACAAGCCGTGTAGATTATCGAAAAAATCATGTTCCTCAAATTCCTATGAAAATACCCATTATCAAAGTTGGAGTATTATTAAAATAATCATACACCTAAATTGTTCTCTTGTCAACTGGAAGACAAAAACTTCATATCTACCTCCATAATAACTATTTGACTCAAGATTATGGCCAGTAACCACTCATAGTCACTATGGTTTGGATAACTAATGATCTTTAGACCATTTAGAAAGAGAGTAATCATCTATATGGTATTCATCTTGGTAGGAGGGTAGCTTGAAACTCATTCTATGCATTTTTTAAGATTACTCTCTTCTGGTTTCATAAAAAAATTTCAATTTTTATTGGCTAAAATGAAATTTATAGGTAATCAGAAATTTTTTTCCTCATTTTTTCTATGAGTAGCTAATTACTTCAATACGTTGGGTTTGTGGGAAATGAAGACTCTTTAGTGATTGATTCCACTTATTGTGTTTGTATGGGTTCTTTTATCTCTCATAAGTTTTCTTGAGTATGCTTTTATTCACTTACAGAATACACCATATTTAATCAATAACATATATTTAATAGACCTACAGGGGAATTAGGATGATTAATCCTAAGACCATTGTGTACACCCATCATCTCCAAGGGGTTATTTTCAGAATGATTTTTAAAAACAATTTTCAGGAGCAGAATTTGATTTATATTAACTTAAATGGAACTTACTGGTCCCAGGGAGTTCCATCATATTTGAATTAAAAATATTTAAGTTATAGTTAACAACATAACATAATAATACAATTTATTTTCAATTATCATCATAGAGATCCAAAACACTGACTCATTTCCAATATGGATAGTAAAAAATAGTTTCTATGTGCTTCATTTCAAGTAAACATTTAAATAATTTAGGATGTAAAACTCTCAAAAATATTGATAAAAATATTAAATCCTTCAAATATTAACCAATAATTCTTAAAAACATCAGTTAATTGACCACAAATAAAGGTACAAAACATTATAAGTCTCCCTATGGGTAATCCCCAAACATATACTATACTAGTTGTGATGGTTGGAAATTAAATTCTGGTGAAATTAACACTTCATCCAGAATGACACCACTAGGTTTCCTAACAAGTGGATGGTATACATTGATTAATGGAGGTTGAACTTAGTGACAAAAAATTACCAATTCTGTTTTCCTTGTCTTCATCAAATCCTTGAAAGGTTAGTTAGTCAATTCTGTTATTTCTTCCTAGTTGGTTTTAATAAATACTTCTAGATTCACATTGCTCATGAAGACTGGGATAAAAACAAAATTTACATTTCCTTTAAATACCTTTTCTTATTTAATAATTTTGTTTGGACTATGTAATTCTCCTTCGACCTTCCAATGATGCATGCTTTGTTTTTTCTGAGTTTTTAATGAATACATGAAAGTTTTTATGAATGATTTTATATTTTATGTTCTTTTTATTGAGATCTATTTGAAATTTTGGGTCTATTATTAGAGTTCTAATTGAAAATGAAATTGTTTTTAATTTTTTAAAATATTATTTTTATGGTTTAAAGTGGAATTTTACATGGTAGTGAAGTGTCTAAAAATATAATTTATGTAGATAATTCTACGGATGACAACAACTATTCAATGAATTTTCCTAATACTATGAAAAAATTTATATATTTTTTTTATCATTCCTGTTCTTATAAATGATTCATAAAATATTCTATCCAAACTAATTTTAATTTGATAGGACATATTCAAAAATAAATTCCATTTTCCATTGATGAGAAATGTAAATAAGCCTTTTAAGAACATAAATAGATGTTTTTGTCACCAATGATAGTTCAACCACCAAATTGGATATTTCCTTTGGAGATGATGAACATTATTCATAATTATCTATTGGAGTTGTTCTTGGGAAAATAGTGGATACTAAATCACATTTCATTTCTTATTCTTCTATGTATCGAGATGATTCTCAATCCAATTACTCTACAATATAAAAGGAATTGTTATCCATTGTGTATTACCTTGAAAAGTTTAGAATCAATCTTTTGGGGTCTATGGTAGTGGTTATAAATGATCATTATGCTATTTGATATCTTAGAAAAAATATAGGGAGACCTACCAAATGATTTCAAGATGGTTTGTTTTTTAAACCTATTAGATAGTTTTTACATGGGGAGGAAATCTATTTAGATGTAATCAGCAAGATTCCATGATTTATGATATTGTGAAATACTTTTTTGCGAAAATTATTCTACACTAGTTTTCCACAAAATAGGTTGTTAAGTTTATTATTACGTCAAGAAAATATATCGAGGATTATCCTTATTTATGGAATATGGTACATGAAAAAAAATTGGGAGATGCTTCCCAAATTCTAAAATTTCATTAATTCTTAAATTTTCTCATATTTTGAGTTGTGGTTTCCCCTTTGGGCATATAATACTACAAGAGAAGTTCTAGATTTGGGTTTTTTATCCAACCATTATCAATTACTCTCATTTGATTTGTAGGACTTTTAATGATTTTCAATTCCAATGAAACATTTCTCAAAGACGTGAGATTAAACAAGAACATTTTTTTCTAATGCCTTTGATATTTGGGGAAGGGATTTTATGGGTTATTTTCCTAATTCCTTTAAATATTTGTTCTTTATTCTTATGGTGGACTATGAGTCTATGTGGATTGAATAAATCCAACTAGGACTAATGATGCTAGAGTGGTGTCCCAATTTTTTAAGATAAATATTTTTTTCATATTTGGGGTGATGAGGTTTATTCTCACAAACCATGGACCATATTTCCATAACAGATCATTAGAGTATTTTCTAAAAATATATAGTGTTATTCACAATGTTTCTACACCATATAAAACTCAAAATAATGGAATAAATGATATATCAAATAAATATATCAAGTACAATTTTAAGAAAACTATAAATCTGAATAAGAAAGATTAGATCATTAAGATTGAGGATACTCTTTTATCATGTAAAACCACCTATAAAAAACCAATAGGGATTTCACCTAATTGGACAGTTTTTTGAATGATTTTCTCATAATCCTATCAACGTAGAAAATAAATCATTTGAGATGTCAAATCATGTATTTCGTATCTTTTTGAAGATAGAAATGAGTGAAATATGTATTTGAAAGTGATACAGGAAATAATGAACCATGCTTATGAAAATGCATATATTTTTAAAGAGAAAACCAAGTTGGCGAATGAAAATATGATTATGAATAATGATTTTTTTATTGGAGATAAGGTTACACTATTCAACTCTATGACGAAGCTTTTCCAAGTTAAATTTTTTTCCAAATACGATAGACCATTTATTTTAACTAATTTTTTTCCTTATTGTGATGTATATATTAAATATTCTAGGAAAGAAGTTTTATTCACTGTTAATGGACATCGGCTGAAACTACTTCAAAAAGGTAATAAGGATCCTTTGGTGAGGTGTTCTTTTTTTTGGAATGTGAATATCATAAAGTAAATCAGGTTGTTTCTTACCTTTATTTTTTTGTTTGTAATTAATTTTGGGAAATTTACTAACCTCAAAGAATGTTTGATATTTTTTTTATTATTAATTCATTAAAATAAATAATGTGTGGTCTTTCACCATGAATAATCCATTTGAGGATGCTTCCCAATGATTTTAGAAGATATTGTACACCATACAATGATTTAAAGGAGATAAATACTAAGGAAACGTTATTCATCCAATTATATTCTTAAACTCTGGTTAAAATTTCCTTCATTTGATATTTCTAGATTCTAAAATTAATTTGTTCAAATATTTAGGAAGATTTAATCTTTCCATATATAATTTATTAGTGGAAATAAGGGGTATATTTTAGTGGATCTAATGATGAATAACTTCTATTTTAAGGTATTATTTTGTTATAATTCTTATCAGTCATATGATTTCTAAAATCAGCCTAATACTATCACATTAAACATAATTGTTTGAAATAAGAGTTGAAATTTAAGATTAGTTTCATGATGAATTATTTTCTTAAACATGACAGATGATACACATAAATTGATTATTTTTTTAATTTTTAATAACACAAAATAATTTTTATTTACTAGAACTTTTTTTTGAATGCTTATATGAAAAATAACTACTTCACCTTTTAATTTTTAACTGGACAGTTTTAGTGGTAACTTGTATGAAACTTTTGTGCATTATGTGAATCATTTTAATTATATTTTTATGGGAAAGGACTTTGAGTTTTCTTATAAAAATTTAAACATGATTATTGTCTACTAAATTTCCAAATATATTTTGAAATTTATACTATGTTAACATTTCTCTCTACCTTGAATCCAACATTGGATACAATGTTGAATTTTTTTGTGGGGGAGAGGGTCTTTCATTGTTCTAAACTATTCTATATTGAGAAACCACTAAAAACACATTACATTTTAAACAATTATATATTTTCTTATGTTTCATAAAATAATTCTCTATTTTTTAAATATTATCTGATTATTGAATGATGTGTATCCACTTTAAGGAAGATAATATTCTAATATCGCATGGATTTAGTTAGGTTATTCATTTTTAGTTACACTCTTGAAAAATGGTTAAATTTGGTAATGGATTTTGTGAATGTTATAAATGTATCCTTGCCCTGGAATCTTAAAATTTGGATTTAAAATCATTATTAATACATTAAAATGAATTATGAAATGAATCTCATAATATTGGTTGAACTCTTTATTTTATTATTTACGCTGAGGGGTGATCTATTTATATCCCCTTTTAATCTATTGATCTTACTCATCTAAATAGTGTGTCTAAAGTATTATTAATAATTATGAGAGTATGGTATTTTAGAGGTAAAGAGAAGTTTGTACATTTAGTTGAGTGAAAATTAGTGTTGATTTTGTTTGAATTAAAATTTTTATGTTTAATCTATTTTGTCAAATTGGAATCGATTTTTCACTAAAAATAACTACATTTTTTAGGGTAAATATTTTCACTGATTGAAAAAAAAAATCAATCTGGAAAATACTTTTCAAAATAATTTTCTGTGAATTATATCAAACTTAATATTTAATTATTTCAACTAAATTTAGGATATTTTTTCTTGAGGAAAACTAATGTCTTTCTATGGGAGAGTTTTTTGTGGTATTATTTATTTCAATTTTTCCACGTCAATTATGTAAAATTAATGTGTTTTTATATAGAACTATGTTCATAGCTGAGTATTTTTAAATATTTTTGAATTATTTTTTAATGTTTTAAATTTATTACATAATCATATTATACATTGTTAATTGATAATTCATATAGGTTTTAGTTAGAATTATATAATTTAATGCGTGAATAATGGTTTTTTTTTTAGCTTTGTTTATTTCATTTTCAACATTATTTTAAAATATTGTCTTTGTGTTTTATAATATAATCCTTGAGCTTATTGATTTTTTTAATTCATCTCTTTTATTTTTTGACATTTAATTTGTTAATTTTTTTAATTTTAATTGAAATTATCATTGTTTATTGTCTTCTATTTAGTTTTTTAAAATTAACATATTTTGGTTTATTTTATTTTAATATCTTAATAATTATTTGTTTATTTTTTATTTAGAATTACCATCTATATATAATAATTTAATACTTTTTTCATTAGAAATAATTAGCGGAAGTCTTTGTAAGCTATTTTTGATCACTAATGAGAATTATTTTATATATTGCATATCATAAATTGTCCCTACAAACTAATTTTAGAATTTTTCTTACCATTTGTAATATAATAGAGGCCTCCATATTTTTAAATTATCTTCAACATAAAATAATTGAGATTTAGTGTATAATATAATATCAAGGGGATGTGTATGAGAAATATTTTTTAGGATAAATTATCCTTTATGGTGTCAGAACCCACAATATTGTCTAAAATTGAATACATGGTGCTCAATCTCGGAGGTTGAACAAACTCAGTAATCAGATTATTTCCAAACCAAAGAAACCACTTAGGATGAGTCACGTAGTACTGATCGGACCAGTGGATGCAGGATATCTGGGTGATGGAAAGTATGGGAAGATGAATCGAGTTTGGAATGGGTTGTTGAAAGAGAGGATGAATTGTTTATAAAGATTTCATATTAGTTCAATGAAAATTATACATGAATAAGGATCTACAATCATGTACAAGAGTCAAGCATATTATTTGGAAAGAGGGATTCGCAAAGTGAGATTTCAAAGTCTCCTTAGCATGAAGAACCACCAATGCCATCACCAACCAAAGCCACATTTTTTGAGTGAAATACTGCTACTATTGATTAAACTAGAATTTGATTCATCGCCATTGAATATTATCCACTGAAAAGGGGGTTTGGTTGGTGCCAAATCTGATAGTTTAGATATGAACAATAGATTTTTGTAGAAGATTTGTGTATTATTTTATAGAGAGGTAACCAATACACCATCAAATCCATCACTATAACTATGAACCCACCATCGTATTTGCTGAAGCCGATGAATCCAAACATGACTGACACTAGTGATTTTAACCTTATAAAACAGATATCAATGATAGGTCTGATAAGAAGATGACAGATTTCAAGCTTCACCATGAGGATTTTTGATGTCATCAAAATCAGGTTCCACTATGTAATTATTGTCTTATTTTAATTACTATTACATGTTGTGATATTTTATCCAATCTAGGTGTGTTTACAGGTGAATTTCTGATGCACTATCGAAGCTTGGTAAGATCTAAGAGGATTAAGAGAAGAGTTTCCAATAATTTGATTATTGTAGTTTAGGTTCATTTTATGAAGAGGTTGGGACATCAATGAAAACAAATGTTGTCACTGCATTGACATGGGATTATCTACAAAAAAATATCATATAATTTTTTATACTAGTTTGGCCTCTGAATTCAGGTGTCCATGAAGTGTGAATGACGAGTTCTGAAGGTCTCTACCGAAAAAAAGTTACTAATTTTTCTTTAACAGAGACAATAAAAGGAATTTTATGAAGTTATCAACTAATAGAAGTTGATAAGGGTTTGAATATTTAAATTTTATCCAATAGTTGAATTTTATTTTTAGGTTCTAATTTCAGCTGACATAAGAGGTTTTGTTTCTCCTTGTGGGTCCATCTACAAAGGTTAAGAAATAAATGTACCTAAGTGAAAGTATGATGGATGCATTAGAGTGTAAAAATATGTAAATGATACAAATAATCTAATAATTTAGAGTTTTAAATATATTTGGTAGGTCTGATATTCACATGTAGACGTAATAATTAAGGTTTTTGAGGCTTTTCTAAAGTTCAAGGGACAATGACCCAAGGAATGGTAATTAATTCTATTGGGAGTATATCATGGAAAATAATATGTCTTGGTTGGAGGTAGTACCATTGGGTGATAATTTTTGAAGATATATGGAAACAATGGGGTTCGTATTAAATTTAGATATGGACAACAACATTTTCAGTGACATTGGATGTGGAGAGCTTGGGAGAAAAACGGAGATATTTTATGGAGATTTTCTACTACTCTTGATGTAGATCAAGATAAGATAGAATATATCTCTTATACCTATGTGATGTTAAGATAAATTTCTAGTATCCACATATAGTGTATTCTCATGGTGACATTGTTCTGATTTTTCATATTTCTTTTATTTCGATATTTTAATTCTGACTAAATTATTAAATTTTGAAATGTAATCGCTAATAGAAAGTTTAACATTATGTAACTTTATTAAAAAAATATTATTCTAATAGCATCACATTTCTGATTGGATAGGGATAATTTATAAATGAACATTTTTATTCTGGGACAATTTGGTGTCTGAATTTAATCCTCATTGTTTAAATTTATCAATCATTGATTGAGTATTGTGAATGATGATGGAGTAGACTAAGTCTCTTCACATAATGATTGTTGTGTGTGTTGATCATATATAATATAAAGGAGATATATTTCCCAAATTTTTTAATACAATTTAATATAATGATATTGTTGAGAAGAAAGATTATTTATTTTAATCTTTACATTTATATATTTATAGTTGTGGAATTCATTAAAAAATAAGAAAAAAGAATAATCTATAAAAATTATTAATTATGCTTATGTTTCTTCATTCTGTTCGAACAACTGCTTCTAAATTCAATTTTTTTTATTGGTTTGTTTCTTTTTCTAATAGATTTTTTTATTGAAAATATAATTGTTTTCATTAGAATAATATCAATCCCTTTAAAAACAATTAAAAACATTAATGTAGAATATAATATAAAAACCTTACTAAAAACTTTTATAGGGCAGTCTCATTAGGATACAATCTAGGTTACTACAATAATATAATACATAGGATTAAAATTTTGAGTTAGTTATTAAGAAAGGAACAAAAAAACTTTTAATTGAAGGTTCCCATTCATATGTAGCTTAAAGGACACACATGAATTGACTAATAGTATTTATATAATTTCATTTCATTTTTATCTGAATGTGGCTCCAAATTTACAAGACTTTAAAGGAAGGATAAGTAGTGTAAAATATATTCAACTAATAAAAATAAGAAAAATATATGTGGATATCTTACCCTTATATATTATTTTAATCCCCCTTCCCAATAGAAAAATTTATACTTTAAACATGATAATAGATTTTTACTCTTTTTACTATTCATTATGACCCAAAATGACAATGGCCTCATTACCAAATTTGAACATGTTGTTTCCAACTATTGAATTCATTTTATGATAAATAAATTAATCGTAGAAAATAATGTCAACATAACTTCCCAAATCACATTAACACAACTTTTTAAAATTGATTCTTTTATCCCATTCACGTAATAATCATTTCAACAATGATTTTGACATCTCATTCATAAAAATAACTTTTTAGTAATACTTCCTACTTCTCATTGACATAAAAAAATTTCAGAAAATATTATACCATCCAATTAAGTAAAAATAATTAACAATGATTCCCATATATCATTCACACAATATATTTCTTAGAAACAAAATCCAATATATAATTCACAAAACAAAATCGTGAACAATTTTTCCTTTATCTCTTTCACAAATCATTTACTAGTCTCATGTGATATAAAACAATAAACAATGCATTGGAGAGTGATATAGGCCACCACCTATCATCATCCATACATATGTTTTCTATAAGTCATAAATCATTCAATACATCATAAAAACCCATGGGATCAAATTTGGTTTCATTTATCACATATTTAATAACGCATGGAATAAAAAATGGATTTCTCAAAATATTAAGATGGAATCACCAAAATTGAATTCAATCATATGATCAGTTGACGCCCAAGATTCAATAACCCTAAAAGATTTTTTCATAATAACATTTACGGGGTGATTCATTAAAAATAACTTCCAAATAAAAAACTATTATATATAATTAGGAAAATAGTTGTTAAATAATAAAAGATTTTTTATAAAAAAATGTTTTATATTTGGTATAAAAGAAGATGTTACGAACACCTTGAAGATTAATTTAAAAAAAATTAAACTGAAAGAACATTGGAAAGATTTAATATTAAATAAAATATTTAAAAAAATATATTTCAAAATAAATAAATGTAATAAAAATTAATGTGCAGTTGAACTTAAAACAATTTAATTTTAAAATCTAGATAAACAATTTGAACATTTGAAAAAACATTTTTAAAAACCCTCAATGTAAATAAATAACCAAAAATCATTATAAAATAGAATAAAAGGGATATATTATGGTAACATGGGATAACACACTATTAGTTTTCAAACACTAAATTATAAAATTAGAAGGAATTGAAATTATGTACATAGGGAAAAAGATTAGTTGCAAATAATGAGAGATATTCTTAATAAAGTCAAACATTTATTTGAGAGGGTATTTTTTCAAGGAATATGATATCAGTGAGAATTAGTAACATCCCTAGAGAAAAATAGAAAATAACATAGGTAAAATGAATTATAAGGATAAATGTATCTTTTATGATCATAATCAAGTAGAGAATTTATGAATCAAAGAAGAACAATTTTAATCAAGAAAACTATTATGGATCAAGAAACACTTAAAAGGAGTCCAATTTATTGATATAGAGATTTAAATTGATCTTATAACACCATGACTGATAGATTAATCATAATTTAATTAATTAGATACTTATCATATACACCATACGAAAAAAATAAGGTTCATAGTAAAAATATATGTCAATGAAAGGAATTTGAGACAACAAACCCTTATGTATTAAGAAAACATCTAATAAAAACTTCTTAAAATATTGAGTGAGGGGGGGAGATTGAAGTTGAAGTTAAAATGATATTAATAATGATAATTAAAGTTATTTTATATCCAATTTGTAGTATACATACCATTAAATTTAAATTATATGCATAAAATAAAATGTGTCTCAAGAAAAGAAATTTTTAGATGAAACCCCTTTCTATGTATTCCAATATACTCGATAGTGCTCGAGTACAAGTTTCCTCTTGGAATATTCCTTTGAAATTAATGTATTAAAAAAACTTTAGGTCTCTAGAAGCTAATATTTGTAGACAAAATTTTATGGGGATAAAATTTAAAGTGTTTATATAATAAATTATAAGGAGAAGTTACTCTTGAAGTGGTGAAATTGTCACCTTTTTACAAGTGAAGATAAGGGTAGTTTATGAAGTAACAATTACATTTTAAAAAATTTAATGTCACTATTCAAAGTTCAATGTATCCAAAATGGTAAAAAGTAGAGAGGAAGTTTTTTGGTACTAAATTATCTTCGTCTAATCATTTTGGATACAAACTTGAGCATTTTTTATGGATTTTTCATTTAACTTTTTTATCTTTTACCCTATTTTACTTTTACTATGGAAATTAATTTTTAACCTTAGTAAATTTTATTAATAAAAAATTAATATTGGTCCCTTTAACTATTTTCAGCCCTCCAATATCAAATTTTTAAATCATTTTACTAAATAAAATTTTAAACGTTTTTAATTTTAAATTTAAAAAATGCACATAAGGCATAAAACAATTTTTTTATGTGTTTTTATGTTTAAAAATTTATGTACAAGAAAATATTATCATAGATATTGATTTAAAAAAATATGTTTTATTATAAAATATATAAAATTTAGGTGACTTTTAGAGAATTTCATAACCGAATTTCATATTCCAAACACTGAATTAGAAGAAAATACTGAAAAAAAAATTCATTAAAGTTACATTTTTATTTAGTTCTAAAAATTATGAAAATATGATTTATATAATATCTCAACTCCAATAAACTAGATTAGTTTACTAATTTATTTAATTTTCATAATATTAAAGGTTTCGCATCACCATGTATTATTTAGTTTAGTAGTCTTGAAGAACTAGATACAAACATGATTCTCTATTTACATTGAATGTAAAATATAAACCAAAAATAAAAATATTAGGCATTCTTGAAACACATTAAAAAATTACTTTTTAATATACAAAATAAAATAAATATAATAATTGTGAACACATAAACTTATTAAGTGTTTTGTAAAATATATTCTATCATGATTAAATAAGGAATCATCAATATTGAAAGGTAAATAACTCAAAAAAATCCATTTGATCAATAAATTGATAATGAAATTCATAAATTCCAAATTTAAAAGTAATAATATCATTGATAATAATAAAATAATTCTCAAAGAAGGAAATAAATAATTGTGGATTCCCTGATCAAGCCATTGTGTTCTGATATTTTCAAATATGGGTTGGTGTACAGTATGAAACAAATTTAATATGGTTATCTAAATAGGTTGTCTTATGAAACTTATTAATGCATTATGGGGATATGTAAGGGTTGTCCCAACACATAAAATTACATCCAAAAAATTACTCATATATTTAATTAATAATTTAATTATTAAATAACATTCCTTATTAACAAATATCTGTATCGAGTAAAGAATACATAAAATAAATATTTACACAGTCAATCAAATAAATTTCAGAGTAGAAAAAAGTATGTAGAAATTATATATGGTTTAGGAAATATTAATACCATGATACCTAACACATAGAAATGTCCAAAGAAATTTGATCATTAGAAATTTAATGTTTCAAGAGAATGTTAATTACCAAAAAATTAATAAGAGGCAAAGAAGACTATAAATTCTTTATAAATATAGGTCCCATAACAAAATAACATCTTTTGGATAATAGAATAAAATGGAAGTGAAACATTTCAAATAAATTTTATTAAAAAATTCGTTGTAAAATCATTCAAAACATATATAGTAAAATAAATATCATAAAATTGTTATATTGGGTGGAAAATTCATTAATGACCTATATGCTAAAAATACACATTATTTGTGACGTTTTGTAAATAAATCCATAAAATGACTATATATTAAAAAAATAGAAATATTCTATTAAACCATATAAAATTTCAAGGATAAAATAATTTTTCTATAATAAATAATTTGAGTTAAAAAATTTATATTTTAAAACAGATTTTGACAAATGTGGTAATGGGCGAAAAATATACCTGATCAAAAAGAGAAATAAGATTCCCTTTTCTTCTAAACATATATTTTACTGATTCAAGTGCTAAAGAGAGAAAGTGTTGTGGAAAATCATTTAAACTACTTAAATATAATGATAATATGAAAATATATGGATTTTAGAAATGATATATTATAACATAAGTTCAATGAAAAAGATAATACATCCTAAAAATTGAGACTGTGAAATAAATTTTTACCTATTTAGTAACTATTAAATTGAAACCCTATTGAATAGTAAAACTGAATTTAAATTTTAATAAAAATTAATAATTATATTATAATTATATATAAATCAAATGGGAATTATATACACCATATAAAACAAAACAGTCAAATAGTACAAAATATGTTTCAATGGAGTAGAAATTGTAATAAAATCTATTACTTCTCGCTTCCTCTTAGTTGAACGTTCTTTAACTTTTAAAATAAAAAATTGTATTTATTATATTTACATAAAAAACTGAATAAATGTTTATAATATTATATATTATCCACATATGATGTCTTATCACCCATTTGTTAATTATTTTTCATTATTATCATTATTTTGGTTATTAACTTCTTCATTCTTCATGTATGTTTTGATTTAGTAGTTGGATTCCTAAAGTATTGAACATTTTAATATCACATAAATTTTTCTAATAATTATATAAAATCATAAATATATATTACATATGTATTTATAATCATTTTTTAAAATAGGACTTGAAAAATGAATCGCATTACTTTATGGAGGTGTTGGTCCACACGTACACACAAGCAACATTATAATATTTTAACAAGTATATGGTTAAGGAGGTATATAATATATTAAATTTACAAAATCATTATTAAGTAATAATTATATAATATACTCATTATTTCCATCATTATGACTATCCATTTGAGTCGGTGAAATTAAAAAAATTACATCGATTCGTGAGGTGGTAGTCTTCTTTACAAATGAGTAATGGTTATGTTTCCCATTTGATGGATATGATGAAGGGTAAATATTATTAAATTAATATAATAACATATTATTATAAGTTAAATATTGGTATTATTATATTTTATTGGTTAGTACGAATTTCTTTCTGTAAAAGAAAAAGAAAAATGAAAGTGTTCAGATAAGGTGATTACCTCTTCTTTGAAAGAGCTCCTTTTGAGCTCTTATTAATGACCTAAGGGTTTTTATTTTAGAAATATAAAACCTATAATACTTGGAAAATTATGTTTAGCAGATATTTTTTCATGTTCTGGTTGAGATAAATTGCTCAATAGGTGTGTAAAATTATATGAGATGATGCGCCCTTTTATAAGTGAAGTGAGTGGAAAACTAGTAATTCTTTAATGTTTTAAAATATTTCTTACTCATATTCATGAAAGAATAGGTAGAAAATTAATAATATTATAATATGATAATTTTATGGTATAAATAAAATCAACTAATAGTATTTAGAAACAATTTTATATAATTTAGACCCTTATCTTTTAAGATTAACCCTTGATAAACCTGTTTTAAACATAACCGTTGTAACCAATTTTTACTATTTTTAAACTTTTTAATATTTATAATAACAAAAATGAAGATTAAATAATAACCAAATTTTAAATTATTATCCAGAATATGGAAACCATTTTATTAAATTAAATTCCTATAAGTGGAAGAAATTAATTTTAAAATAAACCTACAAAACGTGAAGAAAAATGGCTTTCCGTGAAAATACATTTTTCAACCATAAGATAATTTGACATTAAATATATTTATAGTAATAATAATTATATGAATTTAAATTTATATATTTGGATATATTTTCTATTAATATCATTTAAAACATTGATGATTAGATATTATTTTTGTTAATTAAAAAGTAAAAAAAATATGCATGTAAAAATAGTTTCATAATAAAATATCCTTTTTTATCACTAAATGATGTTTTAACTATTTATAAAAAATTATATTTAATCAATAATAAATTATACATATTATAAAATATTATTATCAATAAAATTATGATTATTTAAATATGATATTTTAATTATTCATAAATACTTATTTCTAAGGGAAATTTTTAATAATTCATTCTATGCTTCATTTGACATAGTAAGTTTCAAATAGATATCCATCATATAAAATTCAAATTTTTGTTCCATGAAAAACTAAATTGTTTGTTGTACAATAGTTTTAGGAAAATGAATTTTTTTCATGATATAGTTGAAGGACATGTGTTACATTCTTTCCTCATTCAATAATTTCAACATCAAAATTTGTATGGATATTACTTTCTAAAAACAATTTCGTGGTTCTTCCTCATAACATCCTCACATTCCCACATTGTTTCATATATTATTTGATATATAAAATTTTTATTTACAAGTCCAGTCACCGATTTCTACAATTCTTATTATATAGTTTCAATGATCTATATAATCAATTCACAATAAAATAGATCATGTTCAAATTATATTTCTTTATAGGTGAGAAAAAGTGTTGGGTTTATCATATACATACTTAATAATGAGATATGTAAATAATAACTTAATTTATAGTGTCTAAGTATAATTTTAAAATGGTAAGACATAATTATAATTCTTTCTAGAATTTCAAATGGTCTGATGTACCTAGGGTTTAGATTCCCATTCTCACAAAACCGTATAACACCCTTCCATAGAGATACATTCCAGAAAACATGATATCTCACTTTAAATTACAAATAATTTATTCAATTATTGTTATAGATGTTTTTCATTTTTTTAATTTAATTAATATGGGTTTTAATATTCTTTACATTATTCATTTTCTCCAAAACAGGTTCAGAGCCTACGAGATTTATTTAAAAAACATCATCCCAATAAGTTGGTGCATGAAAAATCTTTCTATATAATACTTCATACAACACCATTTGAATACTTGAATAAAAATACATTTAAAATAAAAATCTTCCAAAGGAAAATACTGATCTGACATACCTTGAAAGTCATGTGAGAATTACCTCAAAATTATTTCTGATGTTTTTATAGTCGTTTCGTACTATTCATACATTTTATGAGGGTAGATAGTGATCAAATGGATCTAAGTGCCACGACCATTCTAAATAAAGTTCTATAATTTTTATGTAAATCTTTTATTTAGATAAGATACAATTTAAATAGGTGTGAAATTATGTATTAAAAATTCATTAATACATATCTATATGATGTATAAATGAGTAAAATCTTCTCTTATAGTGATTAAATGTGCAAACTTGTTAAAGTAATAAAAAATTACCTGTATAGAATCATTATTTCTAGGAGAGTATAGAAATACAATAAAAAAGATATAGTGATGTAATCCTATTTCCACATAGGAATAGGTAGAGGTTTCATGACTCCTCTAGAATTTTATCTCCCAACCTGCATCTCTTTAAAAACTATGTATGTTGATACATAATTATTAATTTTACATTTCATATTATACACAAAAAAAATTCCTTCAGATCCTTATACATCTTAGTGGTTTTAGGGTTTATAGAGAAATTCAAATGATGTGAATCATATAATTATTACATTTTGAACATAGATATATATGGAACACATTTCCTCTTTCCAAATTTTATATAACCATATTTATAAATGATTTTTTTCAATTCCATATTATTGAAAGCATTAGTTATTTATTTAAAATTTTCCTCATCAGGTTCATAATTGTTTTCCTTTTATAATAAATATGGTTTTGAAATCATTTGAAAAGGTAGGGTTGTTTCCCCTTCCATATTAAATCAAATATCTAAATTTCATCAACCCATGAACATAGAATACCGATCAATCCTCATTTTCATAAGAAATCTACAATATTTCATAATAAATTCATCTGATGCCTTATTCTTCTTCTTTGGGAGGTATTTTATTGAGTAATCATAGTCCTTGACTTTCTCAAGCCATAAAATTTACTTCATGTTACTCTATATATATAAAAATATATATATTAAACTTTTTTTATTCATATATATATCATTAATGTTTCCATAGCTATAATGTCTACATATCCTCAACGTAATTTTTAAGGCATCCAACTCAATACCATGGATTGAATAGTTCTATTTGTGCGTCTTTAACTACCATAATACATAAGAAATATATTTATCATTTTTCACAAGGACACAACCATGCCCCTTGTTTAATTCATAAATATATATTTAAAATCCATTTTTTCCAGATGGTAGTGTCAATTTTGGATAATTGACTAATTTCCTCTTTAATTATTCTAAAAAAATATTCACATTCCTTTTTCTATATAACCAATTTATAAGTAATAATGGGTAATGGATTAATCAATATGGAAATTTTTTGAATGAATCAATAAGAGTAACATAAAAATCTATGGAATATATGTACCTCGATTAAGTTTGTTAGTGTGTGCCATTATTTTACTAACATTTCATTCACAGTATCAACAGAGATTACATCCTTAGAGAAAATTTGTCTAATAAAAGAAACTTCTTAAATCCAAAATTAAATCTTTCTAAATTTCCCAGTTAGGACTTTTACTTTAATATTCTAAAGAATAATCTGCAAGTGATTATCATGGGCCTTATAGCTTTTATAGTATAGAAATTTATCTTCTATAAATTCCACAATAATGCTATCAATATATTACTTGAGTTACACTTTCATTGTACCCATAAAAACATATGAAAAATTATTCAGTCAAACGGAAATATTTTAAACTCATAATTTTTATTCATCATAAAAAAAAATTATTTCATATTATGTTTCTTCTTCAATAATAATTGGTAATTCCCATAACTATGTTAAATCATTGTTAATTATTGATATCTGTGAAGTTGACTAAATAATTCATAAATGTGAGGTAATTGATACTTTTTATTTATAATAATATAATTGATTTACCTATAATCAATACAAAACCTCATATATCCATCTTTCTTCATAATGGAATGCTTAAGGGAACCCCCAAAGTTAAATAATGAGGTTTATAAATTTCTTATCACAAAACAACTATAGTTGTTTCTTCAATTGCACTAATTTCTCAAAGGCCATTTTATAGGGATGATTTGATATAGGTATTCTTGTAGGGATTAAATCAATGAAAAAAACAACATTATTCTCTAGTGGATATAAAGGTAATTTCTCAAGAAACAAGTTAATGTAGTCCTATAAAATAGGTACATCTTCACTTTGATAATTACCATTCCCATATCTATATTTCACAAAATCTTATTTCTAAATAACCTCATTTATAAGAGATAATATATGTGGAAATTAACATGAACCAGATGATAAAGTTTCACCTCTAGAGAAATGTAATTCCACATATTTATCAAGAATCATAATCTACCACACATGGTAATAATTTATTAAATTGTATTTTAAAATAAAATTTATACCATGTGTTATATAAAATTTCTCCATAGGTATAGTAATCATGTTTTAAAATAGGGTAATTCTTTTTGTAAAAATGGGAACTGTCTAAAACATCATCGATGTTGTAATATTTCCTCTTAGAGTCTGAACTAAAAAGTCCCTTTTTAAGGTGTTATGGATATGTTTAAATTTCTTGTAAAAAAGGAAGTTATAAAATATTTCAATGATCCATAATTAGATAAATAATTATCTAAGTATAATTATATAATTAAAGTATAAGAAACTGCTTATTTAGTAACGTCAACCTCTGTTGTAGTGGTTGTATAATATTATCCTTCTCCTATAGACCGCTTCTATGATAGGTTCCATTTATGCCTAGGAAATTAGTGCGAATAATGGACCATTTATCTAAAGATGTATATCTTGATAATAATGGTTTCTTCCTTAACCTATATTTGTTGTCTAGATAACCCTTATCTCTACACGTGTATCAAACTCTCATTCCATGCAACCATTTTGTAAGATATTTACTTCCATAATTTTCACATGAGGGAAATTGATTCATCCCCTTACTTATCTTTTATGGGATTCATTTTTGTGAGTTTTTATTTGATATTTAATTATATTTATTTAACTTGAAGATATAAGACCTAGAAAATTCCATCTCGGTTTTGAGGGTATATAATAATATTTATTTATATAATGAGAAATTTTGAGAAAATAGTTCCCTTTAGAGTCAAAACTTATTCCCTTGGAGTAAATTATGAATCTTAATTTTATGATCTCATATGTAATATGTAAAATTAATATGTAGTATTTTAATGGAAGACTCATACTTTAACATATTCTTTTCTTCATTTTTCTTTAAGATGATGAACTTTCTCTTTATTTCAGTTCATCATTCATGAGGAAAATAATTTTTGATGAATATTAATTTTTAATTTATCCATTCCATTTTTTCTATTAATTCTTCCTCCTCAGAATAAAAAATAAGAAAAACACTACTAATAAGCAATTACTGTAATAAAAAATATTTTCATCATTACATTTTTTTATTGTCTCCTAAGGAAAGAAATATATTTTTATGTGACATAATACATTTGTCATCAACCACTAGATTGTTAGTTCTACTATAATATGGAGACTTCTATTATATGAAATAATCCAATATAGTCATATCATGTACTATAAAATCATTTTTCTCTATATGTGAGAATTTTATTAGTCATTACCATGTTTATCTTTCATAGTTTGGCGATGATCTACTCATCTCCAACACCAGTAGTATTTTCTTACTCAGCCAAAAAATATCTACATTGTCCATGAGTATTGATACCATTTTTTCTACTAATATCTATTTCTAAACAATGAAATAAAATAAATTATCTCATAACATTATATATTTTTAATCATTTTATAATCTTTTAGTAACACCTAACACAAATTTAATATTTATACATAGTGCATCTCATAATCATAAACATGGTTTTTTCAAATAATAAAAAAAATTCAAATCTTCCATAACGGTTCATAAAAAATGTTAATTAACCTAGTCATATATCCTGGGTGTTTTAGACCATGTGTGTAATAAGGGCCCATTCACCATACACCATAATGATGGTTGAGATATACTTGATCAACTATTTTATCATATATCATCCCTAAATTAATCTCTAAAGGAACCAAATCCACCTTTTATATCCATATAGGGATGTATTACTAGGAAGTCCACCAAATATCTACCTTACAAAATATTTATAATATTACCTTGTTATTAGACTTTTTATAAAATTCTATAATCAGTTTATCTTCTCTAATATATGTTTTAATGAATCTAGTTCAAATAGTTTTCTAATAAACATTATCTGATAAAAACTATAACAATCCCACTGTATTAACTCAGATCCAATGAATATTTTATTACATTTGAATGAGATATAAGATAAAAAAATACCAAGGATCAATCAATTTAGTGTTCTTTAAGAAATAGATACATAAAATATTCACATTTTTATTAGAAATAAAATATAGAACATAAATAAATATAATATAATACATCCCTAAAACTCATTAATATATTATTTTCTTCATATACTGTGGAAAAGAAACAAATTTGGGTAATATCAAATGCTTGTAAAGGATGCATATTGTGGAAGTTATCTGAGTAATTAAGGCATAATAAATATAGAATGGTAAATAATTGAAAAATTAATCCTTTTAATAAATAACATGTTCACAAAATTCATCATTGTATACTATTAAATTCATGTATAAAAATAAATTAAATCTCAATGATGGAAATTCATAATTTCATTTTCCATGATAAAGTCCTTGTGACAATATATTTTCAAATATGGGTAGGTATACATCAAAATACCATTTAATAAAGATTCTTAACTGGTTTTTCATATGAGAACTATCAATGCATCGAGGGGATATGTAATTATAGTCCCCACCCATCAATTCATGTCTAATTAATTCATTTTATATTGAATCTTTAATTTTTATTTACAAAAAAAATTACTTATAAAAAATATCAATTTATAGTAAGGAATATGAAATACCAATATTTCTATAGTAAATCAAAAAACATTCATAATAAAACACCATATATAGAAAGATCATATAGATTATCTAATAATAATACCCATGATAAAAATAATATGGATATATCAAGTGATATATGGTCAAAAAAAGTGGATGTTTCAAGGGAATATTAAAAACTAAAAAATTAGGAAGAGGAAATAATGACCATAAATTCATTAGAAATATTAGCCCCACAATAAAGTAAATTATTTTGGAGAATATAATAAATATAAAGAGAAATATTCAAAATAAATTATCATTAAATAATTTTAATTATAAAAACATATTGAAGATGATAAATATCATAAAATTGTTATGGCAGTGGGAAAAAAGTTTAATTTTTTATAGGTTAAAAAGAAATATTATTTTTTATTTTACATATAGAAAGAAAAAAATGAAACTTTAGGAAAAAATTATTATATTAAATTTAATAAATATAAAAATTCAACAATAACATATTATGTCACTAATAAATTATTTGAGTAAATAAATGTAATTTATTAATACAATTTTGTAAAATGTGGACATGGAAGATAAATACACCGGATCAAAAAGGGAAATAAGATAATATTTTCTTTGAAACATTTATTTTCTAGATTAAAGTATAAAAGAGAGTAAAATTTGGGGAAAACATATAATTTACCTGAATGTATAAAGGATAATAAAATTTATGGATTTTATAAAGGATATACTATAATATTCCTTCAATTAAAAATATAAAAAATCCTAAAAAATATATTATAAAATATATTCTAAACACTTTGGTAACCATTAAATTTAACACATTGAAATAGTAAACATTAATTTAATATTTATCAACCATGAATAAATACATATTCATATTAAATAAAAAAATTAGAAGTGTATTCTCCACACAAAAAATGAAAATTTGTGCATAATACCAAATATGTCTCAAAGAAGTGGAAGTTGTTATAAAGTCCATTACAACTCACTTTCAATTTTTTAAACATAATTTATGCTCCTTTATAATAAATTAATATTTATTATAATTACATAATATAACTATATACATTTTTATATTATCATATATTAAAATATTATAACATCTTATCTCCCAATTGTTAATAATAATTAATTATTATAGTTGTTTTAGGTGTTAATTGCTTCATTTTTCATGTATTTTTATTATTTGATAGTTGTAGTACATAAATCATGATAATTAATATAATATAAATAATTTTAGTTTTGAAAAAAAACAAAATATATTAATTATATAAATATTTATAATCGTCCATGAAAAGTGGACATGAAAAATGAATCACATCACTTCGTGGAAGTGATAGTCCACAAGTATGCACGAGTGACGTTATACATTTTTAACCGATGAATAGTTAAAGATGAGTATGATAAATTAAATGTCATTAATTATTATTATTTCATAGGTATCATATATATTCATTATTTCTATTAGTATGAATAGTCGTGGGAGGTAACGATGGAAAACAAATTACATCGGTTCACGAGGTGGTCGTCCTCTGTAGACACAAGCGATGGTTTTGATTATAATTTGACGAAGAATGATAAAGATAAATAATACATAATAAATATAATAAAATATTTTTATATTTTTTTTAATGGTTTTATCATATTGTAATGATTTTTACATAATTGAAGTTTTTAAAATAAGAATAAATTTATAAAGTTCTTGGTTGATATGATTACCTATTTTTTTAAAGAGATCTATTAGAGAACCTATTATAGAACGTATGGTTGGTATTTTGAGAAGACCATAACCTATATAACATGGATAATGATTTTTGGTAAATATTTTTGTAGGATTTTGTTGATCTAAATGGCTCAAGATGTGTAAATAATTTAGGGAGAAGTTTCCCTTTCATAAGTGAGGTGGTTGAGGCACCTGTAATTTTTCAATATTTTAAAATATTTGTAAGTTTTTTCCATAGAAAAAATGAATCTAAAATGAATCATAATATATTTTGATAATTTAATGGTCAAATTTAACTCAATATATAGTAATTTTAGAATTTTCCTAGTCATTTTAAACCTTATTCATTAAGATTAACCCCTAGTAAACCCGTTTTAGCCTACATCATGATAACCTGTTTTTACCATTTTAACTATTCATAATGACAAAAAATAAAAGTTTCCTCATTAAAAAAATTACATGATGATTCCAAATATAGAAACCATTTTATAAAATTAAATTTCTATATGGGGTAGTAATTAATTAAAAATAATTCTATTAAACTTGTTGAAAAATGATTTTTCACCAAAATGAATTTTTCAAGCTCAAGATGATCTATTGTTAATTTTATCACTAGTACTAATACATATAAGATTTTAAATTAATATATTTAGATATATAATCTATATATTTCATATAAATCATTCATTATCTAAGATTATTTTATTTAATTATAATGGATAAATATTATGCACTTAAAAAATTTTCTATGAAAAATATATACCTTTACCTTCACATGATCTTGATTTTACTTCTATAAAAGTGATAATAAATATGTGGTTAAATTTAAATATTATAACATATTAATATTAATAAAATAATTATTAGTTAACTACTACATTTTTAGTTATTCATAAAATCCTATTTATAAGAGGTAATCCCAAAAAATAATTATACACTTATTTCAAACATTGTAACTTAAATATCTATTTTAATCCTATAAAATTATATTTTATTTTTCCATTAATTAATAATATGTTAATTTTACTATAGTTTCTTTAAAATAAATTTTTCACTTAGAATAATTGTAGCTCAAGTTTTATAATTTATAAGTACAAAGAATATTTTTAAATGTACAATGTTATTATTTAAATATAAATTTTATTTTTAAAGGTTTTTATTCTTCTAAGATTAAATTATATAATGATAAAATTATAAGAATTATACTTTTTGTAAAAACCATATTTTAACTATAAATGTTCATTTTTATAAGAAAATAAAATTTCATAGTAAGAAAAATTTGATGCAAGGAATTACAAAATGAATTTTGTATTATCAAATTTAAATTAAAAAGATTATAAAAATATCTTTAAAAAGTACATAACGTAAATAAAATATATAATATTCAATAGAAACCTTTTCAAATTTAACTCATATTAATTATTTATATTCCATTGATAATATAATTTATTGATTTACCATCTTATTGTTTATAATGTATTTTTTATAATGTTATTCTAATATTTGGTGATTCATTTACATTGGGTGTAGAGTGTAAAAAAAGTTATCACACATAACATCAGCTTTACAAGGTCTATAATTTCATGGAAATGTAGTACACAATCAAATTTTACAGCTCCAAAAAACTAAAACTGATGAATAAAATTACTTAAACATTATTTTAGATCAGTTACATTTTACCTCCCTATTATAAATTTCATTTATAAAATATTTATATTATGATAACAATTATTTTAAAATAACATTTCCACCCCTATACACATATCCACATAATTTCATGTTATTTGTTCATTAACAATGAAACAACATTTAGAATTGAATTTATAAACCATATATATTATAGAAAAAATAAGGGGATCTAACGAGAATGATAACTTTTATACTTTCTATTTATAATCTGTTTTATGTCATTATCCAATCATCTTTCATTGAAGTAGAATATATATACCTTTATAATATTGTAGTACTAGTGTATAATGTAAAATAAGCAAAGAATTGTTTGTAACAAGATGAGTATAAATGTAACAACCCTGACCGTTGTAGCCTGAAGACGGTGCCTTAAATTATTAAACTGGAAGGTTTACCTAGAATTGAATCCCTAAATATGTAATATGTTATTAGTTTTGGAAAAATAGATTACATACATGATACCCATTTTACATTATGAAAATACATTAAAGAATATTACATATCAAAAGATAATAAAATCAATCCATGAAAACTCATTCAAAGATCTCTTATTTGTAACATGGGGAAAAAATAAAATAAAGTTGTGATGTAAAGCTTGTTAAGGGTTATTTAAAGCAGAAGAAATAATTAATCAATGAGAATAGTTAACATGAAAATGTAAATAAATGTGCATGAATTCCATTTAATCAATAAACTAAGAATGAAATTTATCCATTGATTATTTCATATTGAAAATCATCTAGATAATACAGTATTAATTTTTAATTTAATGATTTATTATTGTATGTAATGTATCTAGAACATAAACCACTACAGTGAAGACCCTTCACAAGAGAGTTTAATATTTATGGGTAAAAATAGATTTCATTTTGCCACAATATTTTTCTCATTTCACAAAACATTAAATAAAATTAAAATGATATGATATGTCAAAGGGAATTTTTATTCACCTCATAAAAGAGGGTGGGTGTATAAAATCAATATAAGCCTCAATGAAAAGAGATTGAGATAATGTCCCTTACAAATATCAATTCATTAATAAAATGGGTAAATTATGTGTATTCACTGTAAATATACATAATTTAATAAGAAATTCAAAAGGATATAATAAAAAAATTCACACATAACCACATAAGGACATAATCAATTAATTAAATGTTTAACCCATAAATTAAATTTTATTTATAAAACCTCTATCCACTGGTAATCGGTCAAATTATATTCCGCCAAAAAATAAAAATCATCAAATGAAAAATTTAACACCATTTAGATAATAATATATATTATATTATAAATAAAATGTAATTCTATATAAGCCACACATAATAAATAAGAAGTAAATAAGGCATATATCTAATAGAAGTAAAGTGAGATGAGAAAACAATTACCTTACCCTTATTTTTTGGATGTACATGATTTGAAATTATATATAATGGTTTAAATAATGTTAATAATTTATAACAGAACCATTATTTATTTATGATATCTTATATGATCCTCTAATATGATTTTATCACCTTCTTGTCAATAATATTTCATTATTATCCCTTTTTGGGTGTTAATTGCTTCTTCTTCTTATGCGTGTTTTGTTTTGTAAGTCCCGGTTCTTGTGCATAGGATATAGTTCCATCATATCCCAAAATATTTTAAGGTAATATATATCATATTTATTCATTATATAATTTTTTATAATCATAATTTAATATTGAACATGGGAGACGAATCACATCATGTCATGGAGATGGTAGGTCATACATATGCTCAAGAAATGATATCGTTTCCCTTAACGGTGAAAGGGTAAGGATGTTTATGGTATTATAATTTTTTAAAAAAACAATATCATATCATAAGTACCATTCATATCCCATAATTCTTTCATTATAACCAACCAATTAAATTAGTGATTAAAAATAAATAACACTGCAATGTGGAGAAGATATGTTGTATGTACGCATGCGTGGTAATTTTATTTTACATAGGATAGATAAAAATGGAATATGGTTGTTACATAATCATAATAACATCTTAGTTAATATTTTAACATTTATTTATTACTTTTTCATGTAAACAACTCGTGATGATAAAGGAGAAGAAGAAACAAATTTGAAAGAGTTGATAAACACGATTAACTCTTCTTTAGTGGACATCCTTTTAAATATCATCATAATGGATCTAGGGTTCGTTTTTTGGAAGACCATTTTCTCAAAATCATGGAGGAATATGTTGGGAAGAGAAACTATTAGGTTTCGGTCTATCTAGAACGCATAATATTGCGTGTATAAGTGAAGGAGGAGGTTCACTTTTATCATTTAGGCGAGGGGCACTTTTGGTAACTATCAAAATATTAAATTAATATAAATTAATTTTAAATTAGGAATGGCTACATAGTGATTTAGTTTTAAGATGATGTGATTATGGATCAAAAAAATATTCAAAAATATTATTTATAAAAGTTTATTTCACATTCTTACCCTTATCTTTTTTTCTTTAACCCTTATTTAATCCCTTTAACTCTTAATGTGCCAACATGGATTTTTACTCTTTACAGGTAAATATTGTTACTTTAAAATTTCAAACTAACCATAGCTGAATCATGGATAAAATTTTAATCATTATCTCAATCATTTTTCTATATTTTATTTTCAAAAAAAATTGTACTACTTAAAAAAATATTATTTATTTTAATATAACATTAATGTTAATTTTGACACAATTCGTTACTTGAGTTTTTATAAAATATCAATACATAAGATAACATCAAAAAAATCCTTCAATATATACCTAATATGTCTAGGTCATATAGAAAATTTTTGTATGATATTAAGTATCTAAAAATATATTTATTTTAATATTTTTAATATCATATATTGGATATTTCTATTAATTAAACAATTATAGCATCATCATTGTTTAAGAATTTAAGATAATTATTTACTCCCTAAAAATAAAAAATACATTACCATTACTAATATAATGATTTTTTATTTCAAAATAATTTTTATAGTCGAATATATCTCATATTTAACCACTTATTATAATATTTTCCTTGTTAAATACAAAAGTATGACATCATTATAATTTCTTTAAAATTATATAGGAAAAATAGATTAATATCATTCAAGTAGCCCAAGAGCTCATCTAATTTACCTAATGATAATTTTTTTGGTAAATATCTCATCCAATAAAATTTAGACAAGTGTTATGGTATATGTTTTATTTTTATAATATCATTTTTACCCATAATTACCTGATTTTTACTTAACTATGGTAATTAAGATTTCTAAATTTACTATTAATATTAGAAAAAATATATATTTTCATAAATAACACATCATTTATATTCAATTAATTTTTATTTTCATTTTTAATTAATTGTTAATCAATGAATTAATTTTATAAACATTTCCAACCCATTTTTTTATATTTTGGATAATTTTTTTCATACATCTGTTCAAATGGATTGGTTATAATTACATATCATTGTTTGTTTATGTTGGTTGTTTCATGAAATGTAATATTTCAAAATTTTAACTTCTTAAAGATACATATCATAAAGTCATGGAGTGTTCCATTATCCACTCCTTAAATAAACTTCATCCTCAAAATTTTAAATTTCACATCAAAAATCAATGTTGATACTTAAAAATTCCATTATGTGAAACCCACATTAGAAATAGGGTTAATAAATCATCCTCTTAGTAAGAGGGAAAAGGAAATGTGAAGGTCTCTAAAAAACTAGGATTATGAATAGGTGATTATTAGTAAAAATTGAAAACATGGAAATGGAATAGAAATCTAACTATCTTTTTATGATGAAGAATGATACAGAATGTGGTCATTATAAAATTAACCATCCTAAAAACCATAAATTTGTGATAAGATAAAAGGTTATAGAATTCTTAGTAAGAAACATAACTGGATAATGTTTTTTTCTATGATCCTTTTCATAGAATTGCGGAATTCTATTATTATATAAACTAGGAACATAATAAAATATACTTACTTGAAATTTTGAGTTTCATATTTTATCAATTCCCAAAAAAAACTCACGTTTTTTCCAAAATGATTACTATTTCTAATGAATTTTACATGTTTTAAGAACTCAAATAAACATATACATATCACAAAATCTACAAAACTATAACTATATATTCCTCATGTCACTATACATTTACCAAAAACAAAGTGGTTTGGATAATATAAGGTAATTACCAAAAACAAACAAACCTTTATATGATGAAAAAAAAACATTAATTTCAAAAAATCAATAGTAGTACCTAGAGGTTAACATAAATCATTCAAAAAATATCTACCCTTACACAAAAATATTATAGAATAATATTGAAACCCAAAAAGAATTGATGGTTTTGGTCACGTAATATTCCAAGTAACATCAATCAATATTAATATATTATACCAAAAATTTTATTTCCCAAATCACAGAATCATCAAAATAATATAACTGTTTTATAAATAACAAGAATCACCAAAATTATCTAATAAAATCATATTGGACACCAAAATTCAGTCCATTATTTATTCCTAATAATATTATGTTTTCATTAATCATATAGGATTCCCAAAATATCAAACGTCTTTCAAAATAACAATAATCACTTGATCACGAAATCATTTTACATTCACAAATTTCTCTATTTGATAAAAAAAATATTCCAAAAGTAACCTTTATACATTAGATATTTTATATAAAAAATCATTCTAACCAGGACGTAACATAGGAAAGTGATAAGTGTTGCACAATTATCTCCCTTCAGTTTTAGGTTCAAACCCCACAGCCTTGTCGAACATGACTGGTTTTCACCTGGCATATGTATTTCCTTTTTCTAAAACTATATTAATATTATCAAAAAAAATTAATAGGAATCCTAAATAATAACGTAAATATATTCGACATTAATGAAATGTTTTAATCACAAAGGTTATCTCATTCATTACATTTTGTATTAACAATTATATAAATACCCATAATTACATTAAATTGAAAGATCATATGAACCCTAATGGTTATACTTACCATTAAACATATGTCCAAAAAAATAAAAAGGAATTATTCATTAAATAACTTTTAAATCATACTAAACAGATAGTTTTTATTCTTTAATCTATGTTTTCCAAAATCTTGTTCTCAGATTTTCTACTAATATTTCTCTAATTCCAACCACAAAGACCTCAACCCCATTATCCCAGTCCTAGATCCTTAATTTATTACATTGTCTTGATTATAATGATTGAAATCCCGAAGAACCAAATAGTTTAGTATTTGGGAAAAATAGATTTTATACATGATACCATTTTAAATTTTTATAAGTAAATATACCATTATACATTTCAAAATAAACTTCATCCGAAAAAATAATTCAAATATCTCAACTTTGTAACATGAGGAAAGGAAACAAAATTAGGGTGAGCTCAAATACCTAGTAAGAGTTAAGTGCAATAGAAGAAAAAATGAATCAATGAGTATAGTTAACATTTGAAGTTAAATAATTGAGCACACATTCCATTTGAATAGAAATATGTGACTAAAATTCATCCATAGATGTTTTTTCATATTTAAAATCCTCTAGATAATAAAAACATAATTTTTAATGGAATTCTTAATTATTGGATTTCATGTATCTAGAACATGAACCACTACCATCAAGAAATTTCAAAAAAACTATTCATTATTGGTAAAAACCTTTTTAATTTGTGTCTAATGAGACAACTGATGCATCGAAGGGATATTATATTTATATTCCCCAACCATTCTTTCATGTCCAATGCATTCATTTTATATTGAATAATCGATTAAATTAATGTGTCTCATACCTCATTGAAACATTTTAATCATAAGACCCATGAATTAATAGAATTTTAAAAACAATATTATGTCCCATTATAATCATTTGATTTGTAAAATGGGTTGAATGTACACCACAAAAAAAAGATTGTTCTATAAGATCAAAATATGCCTCAGTGAAAATATATTTATATAATGTCTCTTACATAGATCATTTTATTAAAAAAATAGAAAAATTATGTGTATTGATAGTAAATTTACATAAAAAAGTTGAAATATAATAATATATAGTAAAAATTGATTCTACACATAACCATAGCATTACATAATCATTGAAATAGATGTTCAACCCAATAAATGAAAATTTAGTTAATTAATCTCTTACCACTTGTAATCAGTCAAATTGTATGCCCCATAAAAGTAAAAAATATCAAATTATACATTTAGTAATAAGAAAATTATAATATTCATGATATGATATATCAAATGTATGTATATATACATCACAAAGAAGAAATAATTGGTGATTAATACATATATCTCACATAAGTAATGTAAGATGAGAAAAGCCTTACCTCACACTTCATTTTGGTTATACATGATTTATCCTCCTATATAATGGTTTAAATAAAGTTATTATTTATTTCCAGAACAATTTTGATACCATTGATGTTTTATATGATCTTATTAGATCATTATATCACCCACTTGTTAATAATAATTCATTATTACCCTTGTTTCAGGTGTAAACTCCTTCATTTTCATATGCATGTTTTGTTATCTAATTCTCAGTTCTTGTGCATATGATATTGTTATATCATCTCCATAATGATATTAAGGTCACATATATAATATTTATTCAATATATACTATTTTATAATCATAATTGAATTTTTAAAATGTGAAATGAATCACATTACATCGTGGTGACAGTAGGTCATACATACACATGAACGACAATATCATTCCATTAATATGGAAAGGTTTAAAAAGCAGATGGTATATTAAAAATTTTCATATTAAATATCATGTAATAAGTACCATATATATACTATATTTCCCTCATTATACATATCTAGGTATATTAGTGATGAAAAAAAATTTACACCCCATCATAGAGATGGTAAGAAATACACACGCACACACAATGCTTTCGTTTTACATCGGATGGATAAAAAACGGAATATGGTTATAAAAAAATCATAATAAAATTAAACAATATATGGTATGCTATTTTTATTACTTTATCATGCAATAAAATCATGAATAATAAGTATAATAAGAAAGAAACATGAAAGAGTCGATAAATACTATTGTAACTTCTTTAGTGGATTTTCTTTAGATAATTTCTTAAGGGATCTAGGAATGGTATTTTAGGAGGACGAAGATCTACAGGGCATTGAAACAATTTTGGGAAGAAATATTGTTAGGTTTTGGTCAAGATATAATTATTTATGTTGTGTGAAGAAATGAAGGAGGGGTACACTTTTTTAATTGATGTGAGGGGCAATTTTGGAAACACTCAAAATATAAAATTAATATAAATTAATATTCAATTCAAAAGGGCCACACAGTGATTCATTTTAAAAAAATATTCATATGGGTTGAAGTAATATTATTAAATAATTTTTAGAAAATTTTAGGTAAAATTATTACCCATATCTTTTGGCATTGACCATTATTTAATCTCCTTGACTCCTATTGTGAAAACATAGATTTTCATTACTTCAGGGTCAATATTGTTAATATAAAATTAAAAACTAACCATAAATTAATCATGGAAAAAATTTAAACATTATATTAATAACTTGGCCTTATTCTATATTTTTGTAAATTTTATATCACATAAAAAAATTATTTATTTTAATATAACATTAATGTCAATTTTGACACTATTCATTAAATGACTTTTTTAAAAATATCAATACAAAAGATAAATTTGATCCAAAACAATTAATAAATACATAAAATGCCTAGTTATTCTATAAAATTCATGTATGATAATAATTATCTCATAACATATTTATTTTAATATTTATAAAATCATTTATTTAATATTATTATTAATTAAAAATTTATTGCATCAAACATTTGTAAGACATAGTGGCAATTATTTATTTTCTGAAAAATAAATATAAATTTTCTTGATTAATATAAAACTTTTACCTTTAAAAATAATATTTATAGTTTAATATACCCCCTTGGTAACCATGTATTGAAATATTTATCTACTTAAATACAAAAGAATGACATCTTTGACTTTTTATTAAAACAAAATAATATAAATGGATTAAAGTTGTCCAACTAGATCCAAGAATTACTAAAATAATATCCAAGCAGATTTTGGTCTAAAATAACACATAAAATACAATTATTTCATGTTTTAGGGTAATATTATAATATTTATAATATTATTTTTACCCTTATTACCATATTTACCCATAATCGTGGAAATTAAAATTACTAAAATTACAATTCATATTTCAAAAAATATAAGTGTCCATTTAGTTATTTTGGAACAAATGAATCAAACATGGAATACATTTTTAAAAATTGGAAACACGTTATTTTCTAAAACTATTTTAAAATTAATCCTATTAATGGAACAAGAAACGTGTTATTGAAGTGAAAATGTTCAAAAGATTGATGTGTTTTTAAATCCAAATTCAATGTAAAATTGATTCTAATGACCTAAATTGCATTAACTTATTGAAAATTAATCTAATTATAATTCAAAATAAATAATAAATATAATTTAACACCATAAATTATTTAGAAAAAAATGATTTTTTCAAATAAAATCCATTTTTTCACTATTTATGAAAACATGAAAATTTTTCAAAAAAAATGAAAAATTCAACCAAAGTATTTTTTTTATATTTAAATTTAATAGAAAAAGTTAATTTTTTACAATTATATTAATAAAAGTGTAGAAAATTAATTTTATAAACATTTCTTTAATTAAAATGTGGTACAACATCCATTTAAAAAAATACAACATTTTATTCTTACAGATAAATTTATTCTTATATTTGGACTGTAAAACATATTTGATGAATTAAAATGTTATTAAATTCATAACATATAAATTTAATTAATATATTTCCTTAATAGTTATTAATTATGATAAAATACTATTCTGGTTATTAAAATACTTTTTTCATAAAAAAATTCATTTATATTCAATTATTTTTTTATTTTAATTTGTATTTAATTGGTGATCAATGATTTCATTCTATAAAAATGTGTAATTTTTTTTCATAATTTGGTTAATCATGTTAGAAACATTCATATGAATGGATATGTTATAATAATATTCCATTTTCATTTATTCTATGTGTTGCAAGTAATGTAAGATTTCAAAATGATTAATTTTTAAAAGAGACATACCATAAAATATTGGGGTGTTATAATAAATAAATATCAAACATATAACATCCAAATTTCATGGAAAAAACCAAATACAACATTTTTAAGATTCATATTTATTAAATATAATCTTTGAAATAATAAATTGTATACTTGCATGAGACCAAATAAGGGTTCCATTGAAGAATATGATTTTAATTTCATAAGTTAATTTCCACCCCCACCATATGAACCAAATAATATTTACTAAGCCTAATGAGAGAGTATAAATGTATAGTGTCTGAAGTAAAATTTTGGGTAATATTATCATTAATGGTTTACTATGAACCAATAATCATAGTTAATAGGATTCAACATGTGGGTTTCAGTCAAGGAAATTATAAAATAATTGATCATTCACATGTGGGGGTTAAAAATTGAAAAGGAATGTTGATAATTCCATTCATTAAATTCAAGGTGTTAACAATCAAATGGTTTTTTATTTAAATAGTTTAACTAAGATATTTCCACTTAATATTAATAATAATTTAATTTCTAATGATTAAAGATACATTAGAAAACCCTAACCTCAACAATGTCGATCGATTACCCTTTGAGAACACTAAAGAAGAGAACCAAGGAATCCCTGCAAATCATCCAAAAACAATAAAATCAAATTAATCATTGAAATTCAATCATAATATAGTAAACACAATTTATAATTATAATTAAACCACCCTATAATAATTAAATAAAATAATGAAGGAAAAGAGAGCATAAGGTCACCTCAAATCATATGATAATTCAATATCATGAATCATGAAGGTTGTGAATCACAAAGGATGAAAACACGCTCCAAAGAGATTCCTTGGAATAAACATGTATTTGAGTGAAAGGTATAGAGTCTAACTAATAAAAACGGTTTATACCTATTTATTGGAAAACTCAACTAACCTCCTCCAAGGATTCCTGACATCAACCATGGCCACGATGGCCTCCGTCAAAGTGATATTCAAAAGCTCGTATATCCAAAATGGATGATCCCACTTCATCAGTAGTAATTTTAACCACTTTAAAAAGTAGTTTTAACATCACCACACTGGTAAATACCATTATGTAAGGAAATTGACCAGACTCTTTCTGATGCACCATATCTCAAACCACAGAATATGAAAACATCACTTTCCATTTGAAAGCACATTCACAGCCTGAAATGTCTTCCACGTATCACCACTACACCCCCAACATAAGAATTATTTACTTAATTTTTCCCATAGGTAAACATTCCAAGAACCATTCCCATAAAAATGGCCACATTCAGGGTGTGTTAAGGCCCTCTGGAATTAATAAAATAATATAAAGTAGGATGAAACATGGAAGATATTCATGGGGTCTAAAATAAAAATAAATCACCTATATGTGGTTCATAAGGACTCCCATAAAATCATCCCAAGAACCATGACTATTGAAACACCTATATCCATGATGAGAACTCCACCATAAAATTGAACACTCCCAAAATGATCACAATTCCGAACAGGTAAGATCAGAACCACCACTTTACATACCAAAAAAGGTGTGTTTAAAGACCATGACATGGAACTTCACCCAAAACCGATGTTTCTAACACCATCCACATAAACTATCCAAAATTCGTATCCCATCATTCCCAAAACACTAAAACAACTGATACGATGGCCTATATTTTTGGTGTTTTATGTTTCAATAATTCCAAAATCTACTCTCCATCTATAGAACACCTTTAAAGTCCATCTTGACTCCTCAAAGTTGAGAAAACACAAATTTATTTTGAAAAAAGTATCCCTTTCATTAGACATATCTCAAACAATTCTAATCCTTGATAATTAAAAACAAACTGGGAAAGGAAAAAATGATGAGATGTCACAAAAATGAACACCTCATGAGAAAACTCTCAAATATGGATCTCACTATATGATCTATACTAACTTATTATAAATAATTTATGAAACTCCATTGATATCATATAAACTATCCAATACAAATTTTAAATCCTTTATGTTTCTTAAAAATAATTCCTTTTAAAAAAATTATAATATTGCTACGAAAATTTTAAAAGGGGGATATTTTTATCTATTAAACATTAATGATAACACTCATTTCATTTAAAAATATGATTTTCACTTTATTCTTAAAATCACTACAATGTTTTATAAATAAATGAGGTAAAATGACTAACTTGTGACACACCTTTCTTCTGGTAACATTAAAATTTAACTAAAGTAAACAAATTAATTTCCCAATAAAATGTTAAGAGAAATATATTGACAAAATACTAGATAAATTTCATAAAATGATTTATTTAAAATATTTATATAAGTAATTAATTATGAATGTAATAAATTTATTGACTCGGGATAGGCTCACCTCTATACCCTCAAGTGAAAATCAGTTCAAACCAACCAACTATCTTCTAATACTTGATTATCCTACCAAACAAAATACTACCTTGACTATTCTGAGGAACTTTTTAAACCATGAGGTATTTGTAATATTGATGCCTCAAAATATTATAATGAAAAAAATAAACATATGAGACACATGAAACCTCATGATACTCAACCCAAGGTCCTAAAGTTGTACTCAAACTCTAAAAGACCGCTTCACCCTCAGATTATAGGGATCTTGACTAATAAAACTTGAAAAATTCCTCCTATACCTTCTATGAATTATATAATTCTATTTCATATAGATATCAATATCCACATGAGAGATAAAATCCTTCTTTAATATAAAATTAAATTACATCCAAGGTGTTCCATCTAGTTCACTGTGCTTTACCTACCACTATAATCGAGAAATATTCTAAAGTAAACCATTTACTAATGTGACTCTGAATCATTGTTAATCCCACACAAACATAATGTAATCCTCAACCTCTTTTAAAATTTATGTACCCTCCAATATATATACTCTACTAAGGATATTTTTTACTTCCTACCACTAAAAATATAGAAAATCTCCATTTAAAGATCTCTCCCCACCCTTTTTAGAAGTTCTAAATGGCATTTAAAAGATATATATCCAAGTTAATATAAAGAAACAAGTTAGTACACATCACATAAATATTTATTCAAACATAGTGAACATAATTTCAACTTGAAAAAAATTCCCACTAGCCACAAATACACCATCCAAACATACCAACCATGCCACATCAACATCTCCACATAAAAATCAAGTAAAATATGAAATTCTATCCCTTAACATATACTGATCATCAAAACATCATCCTTTCTTTGTAATATACCTTTCTAACTATAAGTAATTTTCACTACATGTCATTATATAAGAATCAGATCATGGATATGCACAAAAGTATCATGATATATATTTCTAAAATAGAATACCATGGAATAATAAATCAGTTATTAGATTATAAAAACCTATAGCCTCAAGGAAATATATCATCATCTCCTAATAAATTAAAGAAATGGTTATTAATCCAACACATAATATTCTACTAGAATTAGATGCAACATTCCATGGGGAAAAAATTTCATTTTCATATTCATATTCTCTTATGATGAGGGTATTACAATTATTTTATCATATTATTTTTCTAATAATATCATGACATGTTTTTTTAAACGAACTATTGGTTTACGCATGCATCCCTTTCATACCTTATACTATATAAATAAATCATAACATAATATTCTCGGTGAATTAGATAATAATATCTAGTAACACCTTAACCACATCATTATCACCATAGAATAAAAATAAATCAACATGTTATATACTTTAAAATGATTTCATAAAAAATTGTTTGTATAATTTAACACTTATATAAATGTAATCTACAATAATCATTTTTGGTATGTCAAATTACATCACAATTTACTCTATGTCTTATGAATTTACTCTTTTAAGTAAAACATTGAAAAAAAATTACAATATTTTCATCGAGTCTCTCATTTTAATTAATAATAATCAACAACTATAACATGATTAGAATGAAAAATGATAATTTTACTTACTAATTGAATTTATTTTAAATAAGTTCTTATATCATTATTTTGTATTAGAGAATAATATTTTAGATTAAGAAGTTTGGAATCAAAAATATGTAGTCAAAAAATTTAATCAAAATATTTTAACTTAATCAATATGTAGTTAACAACTGAATTCTTAATCAAGATTCTTATATAGATCTATAAATGAAAAATACTAACATTTGATGTGTTCTATCATAAATGAAGTCTTACTATAATAATATTTTATTCATATAAAACAACACTTCCAATTATTAACATTACCATATGTGTTTGTTAATTAACTTGTATTGAACATAAAATTATTAAAAAAACATGACAATTTATTATAAAATCAAAATTAAGAATCATATTATTGCACTATTTTGTTAGAAAAAATATTAATCTAGAATGAATCAATTTATCTTAAAGGATGAAACATAATTTTGAACACTAAATCAATAAATAGGAACAGTAAAATCGAACACAAATCAAAATGAATCCTATAATAATTATGAATGAACCCTTTATAAAATGTTATGCCCTGCAATCAGTGAATTTTCACAAATGCATTCTTAGTTAATTTTTATGGTTAAATTGTTGGATCACATGGGGGAATGAAACATTTTTTTCTTAGTCTCCACTGTACTTAGAATTTGGCATTATTCAGAAGGGGTGCTAAATATCTATGTCCAATCCATATCCTTACCTTCATCATTGGTTAAGTTTAAATGATAATATTCAACTACAAAGACCATGAAAACATAACTTATTCCCAACTAAAAACACTATCTTCTCTTAAAAAAATATTTTATATCACTATATTGTGACTATAACGCCCCAAGATTTTTTGGAATATATATATTCTTAAATAAATTCAATTTATTTGATAGTTTTCCATGATATACTATTAAATACTAACATGATAGTTAGGAATAGTAATGTATCCATTATAATAATAACCTCACCTATTAAAGTATTAATACAATTTACGTATCTTAAAAATTAAAATACTATATATTTATATTAATGAATAAGTAAATAAATGTTTTAAAAATGTTAAATTAATTATTGGTATAATTGGGAAACATAAATGTATACTTAAAATTTTAAAATTAAAATAATTTTTTAAAATCAAATTTATTTTCAAAAAATAGATTCATAAATTAATATATATTTTTTATTATAATTATAAAATATTTTTTGAGAACATAATTAATTATTAAAATTGTCATTAAATCAGTTATGATATTAAAATCGATATTTTATTATTAAATGTTGGTTTTAATTAGAAGTTAAATTTATAATATTTAGATATTATTATCATAAAATGGAATCCATTTTTTAAAATAAATTTTGAAAAATGGTTAGGGTGATTTTTTGGATTTATCTAAAATAGTAATCTTTTTTATAAATAGTGAAATACAGTAGTTGACATTATCTAAAATTATATGTAAATAAATGAATTATTGATTCATGTATGATGTATAGATGAGATAAGAAATCAAAATTTAGAACATACATGCTCAATTTGATTTATTTATTCATGATAATCAGCGATATTGATATTCTTAAGTCAAAAAAATTAACAAATTAATAAAAACACACCCCTTTACTCTCCCTATAAATACCACCCCTTACAACCCCTTATCCTAACAAATTATAAGCCTTGATGATTTTATAAATTATACCCAATTACCTTACCAATTTATTCCCCATGTCCAAGACCTTATGGTCTTACCAAAATACTAAATCCAAATGTCTTAAGGATGTTCCCAAGGAGATGATATTTATGTGGTAATATCCTATTATTTTCTCTTTAAATATATTTTCTTTTATTATACTCTACTCACAGCCCATATCCAAAGTGGAATGTTAACTTTAGTATCATATATATATACTATAATTTGATTATGATAATGTAATATCTTTCATCACATCTCTTCTCTTTTCCATTTATTTTAAAAATGAAAACATCATCTCTGACGTATCGATTCACTGCCTTTGTGGATAATAACTATTAATTTTCAGTTACCACATTCATGGATGGTCAAATTACTAGTATTATGGTTAAATATTATTTTGATATACATATAAAAACTTATTTCATGTTATATAACCAACATTACATATAATATTAAACAAAATGACACAAGTTCATGATGGATGTAAAAATCATAAAAAAGAATACAAACATTTATCATTAATGTTTTATATAATGATTCATCATCGTACCATATAAAAAATGATAAATTAGACCATTTAAACTTCTTAAAGTTCATTAACACTAAATAATTCCACTTATTTAGTTTTTCATCCATTTTACATGAACTCCCACAATTATACACAATGTAACTAGCCATAAAACCTTGAAACAAATGCACCAAAAATAATGAAATTATAAATTATAACTCATAAAAGAAGATTTAAAAGAACATAATAAAATTAAAATAAATAAAATATATTTTAAAGTGTTTTGAAATTATATAAGTAATGAATATAATTTGATTATCCCAGACATTAATTACAAGTGCATAACGCTTCCATATATAAGCTACGGGAATTCTTAACACAATTTCAATTCATTATGTTAAACATCAATGTCATTAGTTATGTTAGGACAAGAATATATGTGAAATTACCAATGAATTTTTATACATTATTTCCAATTTTATTTTTTGGATTTAAATTTTTTACACATAATCATTTCATTGACTTATCCCCACTCTAATGATATGATCTTTGTAGTGGGTTTATTATCTATCTTTTATTTTTTGTGAGATATGCCTTATTCACCTCTTCTTTCTTATGTGTGGGGTATATATTATTCCATTTGATACATCAAATCATGAATCTATTTATCTCTATGGTATTAAATGTTTAATTGTATGATTTTTAATTTTTTAGGGAATACAATTTGACTAATTACAAGTCGTAAGGGTTTTTCATCTCACATTTATTTATGTGTGAAATATTCCAAATTGATCACTTATTATATTTTTCTACTTGCGCTTTTATTTATTATCATCAATCATTGAATATTTCAATAATTATCCAGCTTTATTGTATCATGGATATAATTATTTTCTATGTTTTATAACATATTTACATACTGTGTTTACTTTGAATGTTATTTTAACTCAGGAAATATTTATAAATCAGTATCCTCTACTCAATAAGGATATGTTTTCAAGGCCTATTGTTCATGAATTATGTCTATCTATAATGAATGATTTGGAATTTTAGTGATGGGTGTGTCCCGATATTATATAGACACTCGATGCATCGGTATGTCTCATGAGACAAGACAATTAGTGAATATCCCTTTATGTTTATTTCCAAGAAGAATCGGACGGCTTTTTACACATAGACGTAAACCTATCTTGTGAAAGGTCTTGATAGTAGTGGTTCATATTCCAGATACATGACATCTAAAAATTAATCATTTTCTTAATTCAGTATTCAATTATTAATATCCATGATATTTTTACTGTGAAAAAATATATGGAAGTATTTTCATTCAATGTTTATTGATTAAATGGCATAATTTTTTAGCTATTTACCATTATATATTAATTATTCTTCACTTATTATTGAATAATATTTCTATTGAATGTAATCCTTTATAAGTATTTGAGATCATATTTTTATTTTTTGTCCTTCCCCATGTTATGAATATGATGTCTTGAAATAAGTGTTAAGGAAGTAGTTTATTTTCCTTTTTATATTCTATGTTTAATTAACAAGGTAATAAGGTAACCATTTTCATATCTTGTTCTTAAATACTAGGAAACTAATAAATTCTTGGGGATATTATCTCTTGTATCTATGCCATTGTAATAAAATAACCACTAACTCTAGGGTTAGGGTGGTCGCAGTTGGTATCAGAAAAGAATTAGTATAAACCATGGGAAATAGATGTTAGATAAACATAAGGATTATAGTAATTACATATAGTGATTTTTTAGCTAAATAATCATGATGATTATGACCTAAATCAGCATGTATAATTATTTTGTAATGGTGGCTAATGGAATAAAGTGAATCAATACCCAGAGAAAGTGTAGGGATTTCCCTACTAATAATGTCAACACAGTTGGTGTTAGATTTGAGTAGATCAAGGTAATATTTGGATATCATACTCGGGTAATGAATAATAACCGTGCTATACCAATGTTGGATCATTTCATGTGGTAGAATCTCCCATATATTAAAGGTATTATTAATTCATTGGTAGCTAAGAAATGAATCAAGCCACTTGAAAATATATTTTTAAGATGTCGTGAAAGGGAAAATGAAGTGATAGAGATATATTACATCAAGGGAAATGTCGATCAATGGTGGTTGTTGATCCATAATAATAAAGAGGAAAATAGAGTAGAAGACATGGAATGGAGATATTTTAAAGATACATTCTTTGAAAACAAATTCCCTGGTGAACAAAAAAAAATGAAGAGAAATAATTCAATATCATAAAACAAAAGGAATAAGAGAGGGTTTCAGAGTATGAGAATACCTTCATAAGAAAAAACTTGTATACTATAGGTTAAATACTTGATTTTGGAAAAAAGATTGATCATTTCTTTTAAGGACTTAAGACAATTCTCCGAATAGAATAGGCTTCTCAAACATTTTCATCAAGTGATGAAATAGTATTATATGCCATCAAAATGGAGAAGAAATTTTCTATATCCTATAGGTTCAAGGTAAATAAAGATAATAATAGGTATTATAATAACCCTAAAAAGGTACAGTATCAAAGGAGAACAAGAGAAAAATGAAATTCCCATTATGTGACAATTTTATAAAATTCATCTCTAAAATTTATTGAAAGGCATGAGAGTTTGTTATAGGTGTGTATAAAAGGTTCGCCGAGCTAATGAATGCATGGGGAAGAAACAAATTAATGATTTTTAATTATTCAACTATAAATAATTGGGGCATCATTCAAATAAATTTCACAAGCTTCAGGTAAATCTACCACGGAAGAGGTAAGGGGGAGTTGTTCAAGCTTATATGATCACCACATCTGAAGTAGAAGTACCAAATGATGTGGTGGAAGTTACATTAATCCTAGCTTTAAATTTATCCAATGCTTTATTTGATTCAAGATCATCATAATATTTTATATCTTCAATGATTTCCATTTAAATTAGACATTTCATTTTTTATTTAATAAATAATTTTTCACTAAAAACTTATAAGGGAAGCCACATTACCGAAAAATATATCAGTAAATTCTTATTAAAACACATAAACATGGATTATTTAATTACCTTATCACCATACCTATGGTTTAATTTGATATAATTTTTAATATGGACTATATTTCAAAATATTATGTGAATGATTATTGAAAGAAAAAGGAAATTATGATTTGGGATGAATATAAAGAATTCCTTATCCATAAAGAATAATCATCATCATTTGATTATTTTATAGATCCACCCTCAGTAGTTCCACTAAATGAAATTCATGGGGAGGAAGAGAAAAAACATCTATGGATGAGGAAAGTAATCTTAAATTTAAGGATGTATGAATTTTACAAGAATTCATTTATGTATTCACTGAGGAATTTTCTAGACAACCCCATAGATTGAAGTTGAGTTTACTATCGATTTAATCCCTAATGTTATACCATTATCAAAGACACCCTCTAGAAGAACCATTGTGGAATAAGGGGACATTAAGAAACTAATAGAGGAGTTGATTAATAAAGGATTTATTCACCTTAGTGTTTCTCTATGGGGAGCCCTTTTTCCTTTATTAATAATAAATATGGATCCATGAGGTTGTATATTTACTATAGAGAAAACAAAGATATTACAATAAATAATAAGTACCCTATGCATTTCATTGATGATTTATTTTATCAACTTCATAAAGATCAATATTTTTCATTGATAGAACTATGTTTTTGGTATCATCAATTGTGAGTAACAAAACAATATATTCCAATGATAGATTTTTGAATGATATATGCACACTATGAGTTTATATTAATTCCATTGGGATTAACTAATGAACACTCTATATTTATGGATCCAACGAAAAAAAATCATTGAATATCTTTATGATTTCGTTGTGGTATTAAATGTTGATATTTTTTTATATTCTAAAACCTATTAATACAACTAGAATCTCTTGTGGATCATTCTAGAGACACTTTGAAGGAATGATTTATATGCTAATTTTTGAAAGTTTGAATTCGGGATTCAGAAATTTTGTTTTATTCACCATATTTTCTCTAGGAATGGAATCTCAGTTGATATTGTAATGACAAAAGAAATCTAAGAATTGACTCTTCCAATGAACATAACCGAGTACATATTTCTATAGGTTTAGTTGGTTATTATCATTTTTTCATTCATAACTTTTCCTGATTGGATGACCCATTAACCAAGCTCACACATAAAGGGGTAATGTTTATTTAGAAAAAATAATGTGTATAATATTTTTCATAATTAAATAGAATATTATTCAATGGTTTTACTTTGACTCTATAATCATGAAATTGTGAGTTTTTTCTATATATTTATGCATCAAAGAAAGGAAAATTATGTTTTTTTATAAAAAATGATATATTTATTGCATAGGCATCAAGGTAGTTGAAGATTCTTGAAAATAAAGTATCAAACTCATGATCTTGAGTTAGCATCCATAAAATGTTCACTAAAAATATAGAGGAAATATCTCTAAGGTGAATGATGAGATATATATATATATATCACAAGATATTGACTTACGTCTTTACATACAAAAAACTCAACATGAGGCAGAGACGCTGGCTCGAGTTACTTAAAGATTATGATTTCTCATTTAAATACCACCCCTAAAAATCAAATAAGGTAGAAGATGCAATTATAAGGGAATATCATGGACTTTTAACCAAAATTTTTATTGAGAAATATCATATGTTCATGGATTTATTAAAGATTGATATGGGAGTGTTAAGGAAGGGGAAACATAACCCTTGTTCAAATGATTGTGAAACCATATATATTGGAAATTATAAAAATATCTCAATCTGATGATGAGAATTTTCAAAAGAAAATTAAATCCATTATGATTGGAAGATTGGATGGATTTATACATAAAAATATAATTTCCAAATTTTAAAAGATTTTATGTGTTCCATCATCACTTGAGTTAAAAATGGATCTATTACATGATACTCATATCTAAGATTTATCTATACACCATGGTAGTACCAAGATTTATATAGTTATTTAGGATTTTTTTTATGGGATAATATAAAGGGGAAAATTACTATGTGTCAAGTTTTCTAGTTTGTTAATAAGTGAAGAATGAGAGACAACATTATATAGGAATAATGAAACCACTATTTATTTCTATATAGAATTGGGATTACATTAATATGGACTTAATCACTAGATTACCAAAGACCCCTAGAAAGTATGATATGATATAGGGTACTATTTATTACCTTACAGAATCACCACATTTTCTTTCTAGAAGAAAATATTTATCTCTTGAGTTCCTAGAAAGGATCTATATTAATGATATTGAAATACTTCATGGATAACCTCTATCGATTGTGTTTGATCGAGATCCCTGTATTATATAAAATTTTTGGATGAGTCTTTAGAAGGTACTAGATACTGTGCTACATTTGAATATTTGTTATCACCCGCAAACCAAAATATATGATGAAAGGACTATTCAAACATTGGAAGATATTTTGAGATCACTCTTACATGACTTTCTTGGTATGTGTGATCATTAGCTACCTTTAGTAGTGCTTTTTTACAATAATAGTTTTTATTATAGTGTTAAAATGGCCCTATATGAAGAATTATATTAAAATATATATCATTCTCTATATTTCTGGGATGAAGTTGGGTAAAGTAAACTTATAGACCTAGAACATAATTAAAAGAAAACAAAAAGGGTAAAAACTACTTAGGATCATATGAAAGCAGCTAAAAGTAGGAAAAGTGTTTAATTTATAAACCAGAGAAAATATTTGGAACTTCAACTGGTATTTCATGTCTTTTTGAAAGTATCCCCATGGAAGGGTATTGTATGGTTGGGTAAGAAATGTAAATCAAGCCCCATGTATATCAGACCATTTGAAATTCTGGAATGAATTGGAACTGTAGATTTCTGATTAGAAATGCCTCCAAGTCTCTCCAAAGTTCATGATGTGTTCCAGATATCATTTTTGAAAAATTACATGTAAGACCCAGCACATGTACTCACCTATGAATAAATAGATCTTGAACATGATTTTTCTAATAGTGATTATTCTATCTAGATTCTTCTCACTACAGAACATGTATTGAGAAATTGTACTACGTGACTGGTAAAAGATCTTTGTATAAACAATAAAATGGAAGAAGTAATGTGTTAATATGAGGTTTTTTTGAATAAGAGCATCCATAATCTGTTTAGAGGAAATATTCATGAAAAAATACAAGGATGGAATATCTTACAGAGGGAGGAATTTAACACCCAATGATTTTTTTGTATGCATGTTCCTAAATAAATTAAAATTATTTTATAGCATGTCGAGATATACTATTAAATATTAACATGACTATTAGTAAACGTAATGTGGATATTAGACTAATAACCACACCTATGAAAGTATAAATAAAATTTCTGTATCTCATAATTGGAAATATGATATATTTATATCAAGTAATATGTAAATAAATATTTTAAAGATGATACATTAATTGTTTCTATTTTTGTGAAATGTAATGTTTTATTTAAAATTTTATAACTAATAAAATGATTATAAAAAGAATTATAAAATAAATTCATAAGTTACTATTTTATTTTATGGTTATTATAATATAATATTATGACACAATAATTAATTGTTCAAAATGTTGTAAAATCGATTATAATATTAAATTCAGCATTATTTGAATAAACAGTTATTTTAATTAGAAATTAAATATATAATATTTAGAAAATTATTTTCATTAAATAGAGTCCATATTGAAAATATAGAAATCTGAAAATTATTGGTGTGAATTTTTTGGGATTTTTCAAAAATAGTTGAATTTTTTGTGAATACAGAAATTCAGTGATTTATAGTATTTAAAATTATAAGTAAATAAATCAATTATTGAGTCATGGATGATATATGGAAGTTGTAAAAAATAATTAGTTAAAAATAAAATGATATAGTTACATTATTTATTCATGGTAATGAAGACTATTGATAGTCTTTAGCCATAATAATAAACAAATGAATAAATTATTCAAAAACATCCCTCTCATCTCCCTATAAATACCACTCCTCACCACCCCTTATACTATCACCTTATAAGCATTGAAAATTATCTAAATTATATCAAATTATATTACCAAGCCTCTTCCACATGTACAAGACCTACTGGTCTTACCAAATTTCCAAATCGAAGTGTCTAAAGGAGGTTTCCAAGGATACAATATTCATGAGGTAAAATCCTCCTACATTATTTTTTTAATTTCATTTATTTTCTTATTCTCTACTCACCTACCCTATCCAATGTGTAATGGTTACTACTTTATCCTAAATATAGTATAATTTTATTTTTATAATATAATATCTATCATCAAATATCATCTCTTCTCCTTTCATTTTAAAAATGAAAACATCGTCTGTGACGTATCGATTCACTGCCTTAGTATATGAAGAGTTATCATTTTCCATTACTGCCTTAGAGGATGGTAATAAAACCATTATTATTGTTAAATCATATTTTAAGATATATATTGTAATTTATATCATGTTCTAGAACCATTATATAAACCTATTATTAAATAATGTTATACATGTTTCTGATGGTCATAAAAACCACCAAAAATAAAATGAACTTTTATCATTAATGTTTTATCTAATGATTCATCCTCATACCATATGACCAAATTACATATTATATAATTTAAACATATTGAAGCTCATTAATACTACATTATTTCACTATTATAGTTTTTCTTCCATTTGACAAGAACTCACATAATTATACACAATGGAACCAACCAAAAAACCATGAAATGAACACGTACAGAACAAAAACATTAAACATTATAAATCATAATAAGGACCATAAATATACATAATAAAATTATAATAGATAAAATATATGTTTAATGGGTTATTTATTAATTGATTAATTAATCTATTTTTATTGTATTGAATTACTATTTTAGATAGAAGGTATAAGATTTATTAACTAAATTTATATTCATTGGGTTAAAAATAAATTTCATTAGTCATGTTTTTTCAAGAATATATATGAAATTTCATATGATTGTATTATACTATATTTAAACTTTTGTTTTTTTCATTTATATTTATCACACATAATTATTTCATTGATTTATCCTCACTCTAGTGATATGATATTTGTAAAGGGATTCTCATATAAATTTTATTTATGTGAGATATGACTTATTCACAAATTATTTATTTTTTGTGGTGTACGTATTATTCCATTTTAGTTACTATATCATTAATTAATTTATATTTATTTTATTTAATGTTTCATTTTATGATTAAAAATTATATGGGGCATACTATTTGATTGATTGGAAGTTGTGAGGGTTTTTTGTATCACATTAATTTTTATGGGATATATGACATATTCATCACTTATTACTTTTCTGTAATTCCCATTTTATTTATTTTCATCAATAGTTAATGATTTTATAATATATCCATATTTATTTTGTTTTGGATAAAAAGTTTTTCTTAAACTGTAAACCATTATTTACATTTAGAATTTACCTTGAATATTATTTTAAATGGGGAAATATTGATAAATCCATATACTATACTCAATATGAATATTTTTATAAGGAATATTGTTCATGAATTAAATATATGTATGAATAATTATTTTTAATTATTGTGATGGGGGGATATGACATTATATATCCGCTATATTAATAGATATGTCTCATCAAACAAAACTATCTGTAACATACCCTTCACATTTGTTTCCATGTAGAATTAGATAGGTTTTTATCGATAGGCATAAAACATCTTGTGAAAGGTCTTGATAGTAGTGGTTCATGTGCTAGATAGATGACAAATAATAATTATTAATTTCCTTAATTTATTATTCAGTTATCACTATCCATAATATTTTCACTTTGATAGAATTTATGGACGAATTTTCATTATCATTTTATAGATCAAATGATATGTGTTTTCTGAAATTTATATATCCATGTATATTATGACTTATTGATTATTCTTAACCTATTATTGACTCATGTTTCTATTGAATGTATCCCTTACCGAGAATTTTTGCTCACCCTTTTATTTGTTTTTCTTCCCCAGGTTATTAAGACAAAATCATTGTAAATGTTTCAAGGAAATAGTTTATCTTCATTTTCTATGTTATATGTTTAATTATGATTGTAATAATTTAACCATGTATGTATCTAGTTATTTAAGACTACTAAAATGGTTTATCCTTAGTGATGTGATCTCTTATGTATATTCCATTGTAATAAAATACCCACAAAATATGGGTTTAGGGTTGTTACAATAACACATCCCCATTGAAACTCCTCATGGGCTAGAAGAGGATAGTGGAGTGACCCCCAAATCCAACCTTGAATAGGATGATTGAAAATTTCACATATTTATTATAAAATAAAAAAGGGAAGGATACAAAATTAGAGAGATGTAATTATTGGAAACCAAAGAAATCCCATTGGAAAATTAGAGTAAATTTTAATGGTAGGGATCCAAATAAATATTAAGTAACAAATACACCCCACTTGATCACCATTGGATGTAAGAAAATCAACCACCTTATTCCCTTTATTCTAGGTATGCAAGATCCTCCCATTGAAATCCAAATTCCTATCTAAAGAGAATAATGGAATATGAATTCTGATAGCATAAGTTAGAAAACCCCCCATTCAAAGATAACTGAGAGTGACCACTGATTATATAGATATTAAATTGATATATGATGCATTTAGCATTAGTCCTTGACAGTAGAAAACATTTCATGAATTCAATATAACCCAACATCCTTATATCGGTATGGAAGGAATTAATATATTAATTCCTCATAAAATATAATAAATCCACCAATACCACCATATATATATATATGGAAAACTAAAATTTCTCAATCCTATCCATAAATGCATGAGAATAGAAAAAACATCCAAAGGAAATTTCAGATCGGGCTCATAATATCCGATATAGTTCCAAAATCATTTTCTTTCTTCCATGATCTATCCAAAAAACAACTTAGGAATCAATGTGGTCGAGTTATCACATTAGAGTACTCAATTAGACCATATGTCAAATCATGCCAACATCTATGTGGGATCCAAGTGTCCAGATAGTTATGTTTGGAAACAACTGATCAGGGAAAGTTTGAAACAAATATATATATATGATATGTCCAAAAATGGTAACAAAAAATGTGGGACTTGAAATTATTATAACTTATTAATATCATTAGATATAAAATAGAGAGGGTAATGTGAGGTTTCTATATTTACAAGGAATATAATGTCACAACAAAAAAATATTCCAAAATAATATTTCAAGCAATATATAATGTTGGTCAGACCTACACCATACCTACCCTAAACTCTGGAAAGGTATAATTTCCTCTCATTGGCATTTTTCTAAAATATCCATACCAAAATTTAACCCTAAATTGTAACTACTAGACACTATAATCTCAGAGCTGATGAGTTATTTTATTACATAAGAATAGACACAAGATTCAAATCCCAAGGGACCTAATTGATTATAGATTTTAGAAAATAAAATTATATACATGATACCCATATAACATTGTGAAATATAAAATAAAATATAATACAATAAAAATACTAATAAACAACATACTTGAAACTCGTTTAAATGATTCCTCTTTATAACATGGGGGAAAGAAAAAAAGTGTGAGCTCCAATGATCAGTAAGGGTAAGTATAGTGGAACCAATGGTGAATTGATGAGAAATATTCTAACGACCCATGCTTGATGTACATAGAAATTACATTTATTTTTCATAATATTTAATACATTACACAAATATACACCTAAATATGGTAATAGTTTAGTGTCTTTGGAAACTTGGAACATAATCTCTTAATTTGGTGGGAGATCTTCAACATCTCCCATAATGATCTTCCCCTTTTTTCCTACCTAAAACCTTTCTTTATATCCTGGGAAAATAAAAACCTAAAAAGTCTTAGCTCGGATGTTTGGTGAGGGTAAACATGGAGAACATAGAAAACCATAATCATAAGAATGTAAAAACATGAACATAAATTATAAATACCAAAATCTTGATTCAAGAAATAAATTCTCGCAGTACGTGAGGCATAGATCATAAGGGAATATTAACCATGATAAAATAGAATTGGAATAAAATATGGAATTATGGAAAACAAATGATCATATAATATGAGCTTTATAGTATCCATGTCATTGATTCCAATACCATCATAGTGGAAAAAGTCAATTAGTGAATCGGGTTTACTTTTAGTTCCAACAAAATATTACTGAACCCAATTTACTTATCGTTCCAGCATTGTATTACTGAACAAAATTTACTTACCCTTCCATTCATGTCTATATCATGAGATATAAATATCTACCCAATGAATTGGGGGATATATAGGTCCCACCCATCATATAATGAAATCATTCTTATCTATGACACAGAAACATAAATCTTTCATCACAGCATAACCCAAGAAATAAAATGGGTTTCTTAAACATCATTCCACCATAACATAATCCATAAAAAATATCATTACATAATTAACAAAATAAAATAATAGTAATAATAGGTATAGAAAAATAACCCTATTTAATGAGCATTATCTTAGATGGAAAATAATTTTGATAAAATACATGACATTAATTCATGGGGAAAATATCATTTTCTTCTTCAAAAATGTTTTCTTTTCTCAAAATGTCACCCAATTTGAAAAGAAAATAATTTAGTTGAAATTAAACATTAATTAGTATATAGGAAGTTTCATGGAAATATGTTTTCATAAATATGTAAAAAAAATTCATGTTTTATAAAATACAAAAATATTCTTCTTGTACTCTTATTGGAAAAGTCAAAAAGTACCTCGTATAGGAAATTAAAGAAAGATTCCTTCCATACCAATTAATAAAACTTAACAAATGGGTAAAAATGACTTTAAAAATAGTATAAGAATATAAATAATATTGTATATTTAGGAAACATGTACATGAATTATAATTATACCCCAGTAAATACGTACAGATAAACAATCTTGGATAATAATGAGATTGCAAAATTATCCCTTACTTTAGGTCTGATTTATTATGTATGTGTCTGAAACTCCTGTATAGTGGGTTTAAACATATTATTAACTTTTAAGAGAACCATAATAATATCAATTATGTCATATATTATTCACTTATGACTTTATACTACCCATTTATTTATCAATTCCATGTTAAAGCAATGTTTTAGGTAATAATTGTTTTATTTATCGTAAGTGTTTTAACTTGTTATTCTTAATAGTATTAACTATATCATGATTTAATTACTTTTAGAATGTAAAAAATTATTTATATATCATAAATATTCAGTATATAAATATATATAATAGATAGATAAATGAAATGAAATACACAGTTCATGGAGACAGTAGGTCGTATATACGCATGAACATTGATTCCATTTCCTTATTGAATTGAATGCAGGAAATTAAATGACATATATGTATACATAAATAAAATAGTATTTTTATGTCATATATTTAATTATTATTTATTATATATACTTTATAATAATTCTTTAATGTTTAACATAGAGAATTAATATCATCGTGTCGTAGAGACGTAGGCAGTATGTATGCACGACTAATGATATAATTCACTTAATGGTTAAATGGAATGGAATTGGATGGTATATTAATATTAAAGAAATAATATTATGTTATATTTATTATTTAATTCATTTTTATTCATTTTTATACCCATCTAAATAATGTATAGGTGAAAATAGTTGACACCACAGCATAGAGACAGTAAGTCGTACATATGCACACATGCTGATATTCTTATTAGTAGGATGGATAATAGGATGTATAAGGTTTTCCATTAATTATAATAACATCTCATAATGTATAATAGAATTTATTTATTACTTTATTAAGTAAACAAAATAATAATAGGATGTATAAGAATAAAATTATTTTGAAATAGGTGATAAATCAATTGCCTCTTTTTTGAGTATCTCCTTATGATTTTCACAAAAGGCATCCCCAGGATGGCTTTATGCCCAAATTGTGGACTCTAAGAGGAAGGGTTGGAGGTTTGGAGCTTATTTGATACGAATTTTGATGATCCAGTGGAATTGATTGGTGTGAGTAAGTGGGTAGAGGCGGTGGCCTTTTATAAGAGGGAGGAGGGGCACATTAGGAAATTCTTGAAATATTATTTTATTATAAAATGATTTTATAATTTTGATAGTTTCAAAGTGATAAATTTAGAGAATAATATGAGGATGGTTCAAAATTATCTCACCCAATTGGTTTATGAAATGTTTATGTCACAAAACAAACCATATATTTTAACTTTAACCCTTAGTTAAAAACATTAACTCTTACCATTTCATCTTGTATTTTCATAATATATGGTTACTACAGTTACTATAAAATTCCTATAGAACCTCAAGTGGATAACTAATGGAATTTTTTACTTTATAAAGTTCATTTTTATGAATATTAATATTTCAGTACTATTATATCATTTAATAAAATACTATTGGTTTTAAAAACTCATTTATGTCAATTTTGACACTATTTAGTAATTGATTTTTGTTAAAGTCATAAAAACATGATTCCTTCATACCAAAGGCAATAACGCTTCCGTAAAATTTTAATCTCATCCAAAAAAAATCTTGGATCGCATGAAAATATACAAATTACATTTATTTTAATATTTATAATATCATTTATTTGAATATTTCATTAATAAGGTAATCACCACATCATTATTGTGTCATAAATAAATTTTTTATTTATTGTATAAAAATTATAAATAAAATAGCATGATATAGGAAATCATTTTAACTTTCTAATTACTATTTATAGTCAAATATATAATCTATATAAACCAAAATAAAATTTTTTTAGTAAAAAGAATCATGTTTATGTTATATTTCCCTTTACTTTAAATTAATTATTATAACATGTCATTTTCACACCCATGTTTTTCTCAAATGAAAAATTTTCAGCCTAAGATTTTTTTTGGATTTTTATGACTCATCCAATTTAACTAGGATACATTTTAGGTAGTTTTATATTATTATAATATTATATTTACCCTTATTTACATAATTTACCCTTTAACCATGGTAAACAAAAATAATTACTGAAGTTACTATTTATAATGTGCTAAAATAAAAGTGACATGTTTACATAATTTGGACCCTATTTTTCCAAATATGGAATCTATTTTTCTAAATTTAATAAATAGAATTGGTAGAAATTAATTTAAAATTAATTCTCATCAAAACCAGAAAGAGGATTTTTTTAAATAAAAACTATCAAAATATTGACAAGTGTTTATATCCAATTTAAAATTTAAATAAATTAAAATGACCAAAATTGTATTAATTGATAAAAAAAATTATCCAATTACACTTTTAAATTAATTAAAAAGATAATCAAACTACATAAATAAATTAGACAAAAAGGCAATTTTGAATTAAAAAGTGGTATTATTTACTGTTCATAATATAATTGATTTCATTAGAAAAATACACAAATTTCAACCAAGGTAAATTTTTATGTTCCACATACATACAAGAAGTTTATTATTTTAAATAGAACTTATAAAAGTTTCCAAATCTATATTTTAAATGGTTTTACCATCAAAAGAACGTAAAACTGAATTTTTTTAAAAAATACTTCTTTTATTTAAACAATTGATTTTTTTCTTATATCATATCGAGAAAAAATATAAAGTTAATTTAAAACATTACATACATATTTATTTCACTGATAAAATCCATAAATATTTATTTTGTTATTTTATAAATTTAATATTTTCGAGTAAATAGTTTTTTTAGAAGGAGGTTAATATTATTCATACCGTCCATTATAATAACTAGGCTATAATATCAATCTATCCCTTATACTTGTTCTTTCTTGAAATAAATTATACCAAAAGTGCTTGAAATTTTGTGTAACACAAGACAAGAATAGTGTTGTGTATACTACAAGCTAATATAGTGTTGTGTATAGCGCAAAATAATATAGGTGTAGCATACAACATAAGACATCAAAGAAACTAAAAAGAATCTATCTCATAAAATCTCAGGGTGTTAAGTTCTAACCACCCCTAAAATTAATTTCTCTATCAAAATTATTTTTGTTATAAAAATTTTACTAGTTAAAAGTTTCTTTCATAGAATACCACATCATAAAATGGAATACTAATACTTCATTTTAAATAGGAAAGTTAGAACCATAATGGTTACCCAAAGTAACTCATCACTGGGTTTCCACATAAGATAACATATGTGGGAAGTGAGAACATGGATATGGAAGGAAAAAATATAACCATCAAGTTATAATGGATAGTGATAGAGAACATGTTTTGGATAAAGTTAACAACCCAAAATCCATAAATCTATGATGATTTAAAGGACCATATGATTTATCACATGTGAAGGTACTAAGATAACATTTTTTTTAGTTATTTTCCCTAAAGTTGAATAATTTTTCATGAGAATAAATACTTAATTTATTTTGTTACAATATCACTATTTTTCATGCCTTGAAAAATTTTCACTTCATCTCTTATTTAAAGAGATGACGTTGAATTTGACATTCTTGAGTTGTTAGTAGATCCTGATATAGAATGATCGGTCATTCCATATGTCTCGAAAAAAATTATAACAAGTTATCAAATATGCATAAGTCCACATCTTGTGAGATAATACACTAATTTAACAATCTTCAACTAGAATATAACTTATAATACCCATAAATAGATAACATCACAAACCTTCCAAAAATAGAAAATATAAAAATTTAGATAGAGGGGAACTAAATTGACTTATCATTTTTCTCCCAAATTTCATTAGGTAGTTCTTGGTTTTCACATTCCAAACATGTGAATACCTTAATCATGTATTCTCTTAAACATGTTAATAACATGAATTACCATTGAACCTTAGTAAAAACATGCATTTTTTCAAAATTAACTCTATCTGCACACAAAAAATAACATAAATTCTATATACTAATATCGTGATATCACATTGTCTTTATATCAGTCATGAGTTCATTAATACTATCAAATATCGCATTATCTCCATATCCCTTCATTATGCACATATCATGTTCCATAGAAAAATATTTCAATCACTTTTCATGGTTACAAGTAACATATAATTATGGAAAATCACAATTTACTAATACATAGATGTTAAAATATTCTATAATACTACAAAATAGATTCTACAACACTGTTTTGGAATCCCATTACATAAACACTTATTCATTCCACGACTTAGTTTTCATACTCCATGTCGACAATAGTGATCACATGTGATTTCCCTTTACCTTTATACTTAAGAGGTTGTTGATGTCGATAATTATCCATAACCCTTATATTAGGGGATTTGTTATCATAATGCCCCATTTCCATTAACTTGTAGTATTGATGTCTGGGTGGTGCATTCTTTATAGTCTTTTCTCTATTCATATCATTAGCATCCTTTTTCTCATTATTTCATCACTAAAATTCTCTATGGACTTCTTTTCCACACTTAAAACATTTTATAGTTCCTTTAAGAAAATCTCCACCATGTTTCATTCCACACATTGACCATAAAGAAACATTAATCCTCTGTTCACCATTGTTTTGATATTTTTCCTTCAACTCCAACTTTTGTTTATTGTCAAAACCATGAGATTGATATGTAACACCAACATCCATTTATACCTTGATATCACAAAATAATATCTCTTCATAACTAATAAATTCTTTTATAGATAATACCGTTCAAATACTTTGTTTCAAACCACTGATGAATCGATCAACTTTAGTTTCATGTGAGATGATAAAGTTAGAAGTATGCCCAGAAAGTATTGTAAAATTTGTCTCGTATGTACCAATGGATTCGTCATCTTTTTTCTTTATCTCAAAGAACTCTTTTTAAATCTTTGTTATAAGAAAATTAGGAATGTAATTATTGAAAAATAGGTTCCTAAACATGTCCCATTCTAGGGATTCAATATTATCTTATTGCCTCGTATTCTTGATTAGAGTCCACCACTGGTCTGCTTATCCTTCTAAATGATAAACAACCAAAATGATTTTTTTATGTTCTAAATAAAGAAGGATGGAAAATATATTTTCAATGTTACTAATCCATTTTTTAGAAACAAGTGGATCAGAAGACCCACTGAAAGAAAGTGGATGTTTCCTCATAGTGGACTTAATAGAGCATTGTTCCTTTTTCGGCTCATTTGGAAGTCCATAATGATTCATATATTGTGTAAGTATATTAATAAGCTTTATCATTCCATATCCCATAATATTTCATTTCTCAGGAGGAAAATCATTGCATTTCCTAGTGCATTGATCATTACCATCATTCCTTCGGGTTCCATCCATTATCTAAAACCCAAAAAGAATTATGTGAGAGGCAAAAAACATACTAGGAAAACATCATAATCAAGGGGGATTACTTTAAATATTGAACATATTAAGTTTAATACTAGGTTATTCATGATCATTTCTATAATTATTGGACTATAACATATAGTTATACTTACCCTTTGGTACATCCATAGACATTCCTTAGAAATATCTCTAGGGATCTCACTAAATTGTTTGCATTCTAGTTTCCAAAGGAGAACTAAACCTTCGCTCTAATACCAACTCTAAAAAACCAAGCTTTACGTACATGGAAATCACATTTATTTTGATAAATAATTATTAAGTTACAAAAATATATTCCCAAATACAGTATTAATTTCATATCTTTGGAAACATGTAACATAATCTGATAACTTGGTTAAAGATATTGAACATCTACTATAAAGATCATACCCTTTTCCTTTCATACCGAAAATGAAGAATGGTGCAGACCATGGGTTATTGGCCCATGACCTCAAAATTTATTAAGAGAAAAAAGAAACAACATACAAGATAGAGACAACATAAAACAACCTGTGAAAAAGACGTTGCACCAAAGTTCAAAGCAGTCCTAAAGCAGGAAAGCAACATCAATGGGGGAAGTGTCTACCACCTATTCCACATGGATTTTTCCCTCTCAGCCATGAATTCATCTGTTTCTATGTCCCATCATCCACCTGATATACATTATTTAATGGTTCCTTGGTAGATGAAGATATCACCTCTCTAACTGCATCAGAGCTCTCTGGTAGGGCTTTCAAGGCAGATCCCCATGCATTATACTCGGATCCATGAGCACTCACAAATTAAACCTAGAAGACCTCCTTACTATTGGATCTGTTAAGAATATAAAAGAGACTAATGAAATTTTATACATCAACTAAAACCTCATGCATAGGACTAGTTTCCCCTTGTCCTTGAGATAATTCAACCTAAAAAGTCTCCAGTGGTGTTACCATATTAGTGGTGCCTCCAGATCTTACCCTGATTGGGAGGTGGACTCAACCAATTTCCCTTTCCTACTTTTAGAAGAGTGTCGCTCCTCCCAAAACTAAGAGTGAACTTGTATTTGGCAATCATTTTCTATGTCAGACTCATCATGTTGATCCTCAATGATGGTTTCAATACATGCTATAAGAACATCACAAAAGGAAGAAGAGGCATTTTTCTTACTAATGTCATAACCCTATTTGTGCAAAGAACCAGATGGGTCATCTGGTGCATCAAATTCTTGTTTTTTAAGTACCCCTTCCTACACCCCACCTTGACCAAAAAAAATTCTATCAGGAGTCATTGTTCTATCCTCTTTTAATTCAACCATGTGGGTCGCCTTACCACTAGGTTGTTCCTCCTTGAAGGATACATGATACTTTTTTCCACGAGCAGAAGGCCCCACTTTCATATGTATTTTTCTAATATTACTACATTCAGATGCGTCATACCCCACCAACCTGCAATAGTTACAAAACGTAGGGATTGACTCATATTAGAATTCCACATAAAACTTCTCACCATTGGCCAGTAAAGTGACACAACCATGTAAAAGATTTTGCATGTCCACATAAACCAAAATTCTAGAAAAGTAACCAAATTTTCCCCGCACTGTATTCTCATCCATTATCAAGGGGGAACCAATGCAAGAGACTAAGCCATTTAAAATTAAAGGATTCCAAAAAACCTAGATTAAATAATGAATTATAACCCAAATATGATCATTATAATGCTTTTGTAGGTACAGATTAAAATTTAATTCCCAAGAAGACAAGTGAAAGCTTCTCGGATTAAGAGATAAAAAACCCATTGTTCCATGCCCTCGATATAACATCCATAGATGAAAAAATAAGATGTAATTAACCTCTTCCAATAGTAATTATCTTCTAGTCTAAAAACCATATATTTAGGATAGTCTGAGATTCACCTCCTTAGTATTCATCAGTTTATCGCCCTTTTAGAGGATTAATCGTCCAACAAGGGAGAATCTACTGGCCTCTAGTCATTACCTAGGCAGCACATGATGGGAAATGACAGTAAATTTTCCATCATTAGATCTGGAAATCTGGGAGTTCTGCTGACCTACATCCATTGAGGAATCAGGAACATCAAAGAAGGAAACACTTTTAACCAAATATTTAAAGGAATAACCCTTATCATACCAGACCAAACCCTAATGATTCTTGCGAACATCAGGAAATGCTAATGGAACACCTTGACCAATACCCTTCACACTAGAATCAGACTCAACACCAGTCTTAAAGGTGTCTAGCGTGTCTGTAGAAAGGTCTAAAGGCAAGACCGATGTAGTCTATGATGATGGAAGGCCATAATTAGAGATGTGATATATGAGTTTCGAGAAATAAGTAAATGCAGCATCAGAAGAAACAATATCTGAAGAAATATTGGCAGTATGTAAGGCATTGGTCAAGAAATAACATTAACCATGATAAAATATCATTGGCATAAAACATGGAATTGTGGTAAAAAATAATAAACACATAATATGATTTCCATGGTAGCCAAGTAATTCCGTCCAAGACCATCATAGGGGACAAATACCATTACTCAACCATGTTTATTTGTCCTTCCATCCATGTATTACTGAACCTGATTTACTTTCTATTCCAAACCTGTATCACTTAACAAGATTTACTTTCCCTTCTATTCATGTTGATCTCATGGGATATAAATCTTTACCCAATGCATTGAAGGGATATATAGTTCCCACCCATCTCATAATTAAATCATTATTACATGTTCCTGAAAATCATAAATCATTCATCACAGCATAACCCATGAAATAAAATTGGTTTCTTAAACCTCATACCATCATAACATAGTCCATTTAATATATCACTCCATTATTCAAATAATCAAATCATAGTAATAATATGGATAGAAAAATAACCCTATTTAAAGAGTTTAATATTGTGTGGAATATAATTTTGATAAAACACTTGAAATTAATTCATGAGTAAAATATCCTTTCTTCTTCAAAAACATTTACTTTTCTCAAAATGCCACGACATTTTAAAATAATAAAATTTAGTTGAATATAAACTTAAAATAGTGTAGAGTAAGTTTCATGTAAATAAGGTTTTATGAATATGTAAAAATCTATTCATACCGTATAAACTAAAAAATCATTCTTCTCGTACTCTTTTCATAAAATTCAAAAAGAACCTTGTATAGAAAATAAAAGAAAGATTCACTCCCTACTGTTCAATAAAACTTCACCAATACATAAAATTGACTTTAAGAAACTGTAGAAAAATAGAAATAATATTATTTATTTAGTAAAAATTGATGTGGATGATAAATATATCCCAGTAAATACTTACGGATAAACAATATCAGATAATAATGAGATTGTAAAATTATCCTTTACATTAGGTCTGATTTCTTTTATATGTGCATGAGACTCATCTATAGTGGGTTTAAACATATTTTTAACTTTTAAAAGGACCATAATAATATCTATGATATCATATATGATTCTATTATGACTTTATATTACCCTTTTATTTATCAATTCCATGTTATGGAAACGTTTTGGGTATTAATAATTTTATTCATCATACATGTTTTGAATTTTTATTATTGATCTTATAAATTTGATAATTATTTACTTACATACAGAATGTAAAACATGATTTATTTATCATAAATATTCAGTGTATAAATATATATAATTGATAGATAAATGAAATGTAATACACCGTTCATGGATATAGTAGGCCATATGTAAGCATGAATGATGTTTTCATTTCCTTATTAAATTAAATGGAGGAAAGTAAATGACATATATATATATACACAAATCTAGTGGAATTATTATGTCATATATTTAATTATTATTTATTATATATACTTTATAATTGTTGTAGAATGGTTATCGTGGAGAATAAATCTCATCGTGTCGTAGAGACGGTAGGCCGTACGTACGCACGAGCGATAATACCATTCACTTAATGGTTAAAAGGTATGAAATTGGATGGTATATTAATTTTAAAGATATTATTTTATGGTATATTTAATATTTAATTCATTTATATACATCATTATACCCATATAAATAATGTATAGGTGAAAAACATCTTACACCACAGTGTGGAGACTGTAAGTCGTACGTACGCACACATGGTGATATTGTTATTAGTAGGATAGATAAAAGGATTTATAAGGTTTTATCATGGTTATATTAACATATAAACATTTATAATATACTTGATTTATTACTTTAATATGGAAACAACACAATAATAATAAGTAGAAGAAGAAAATAATTTGGAAAGAGGTGATAAAACAATTACCTCTTTTTGAGTAACTCCATCTGATTTTCACAAAAGGTGTCTCGAGGATGTCTTTATGACCAATGTGTGGACTCTAGGAGTAATCCGTGGATTGTGGGAGCTTATTTGAGAAGAATTTGGATGAACCAAGGGGATTGAGTGGTGTGAGTAAGTTGATATGGGTGGTGTCCTTTTATAAGAGGGAAGAGCGGCACTTTAGGAATGTTTTGAAATATTATTTTATTATAAAATTATTTTCATATTATAATAGTTAAAAGGTGATATATTTCGAGTATAATATGTGTATGGGGATAAATCCTCGGAAAAAATAGATTTATGAAATTTTTAGGTCACAAAATTAATCTTATCTTTTACCTTTAACCCTTAGTTAATAACATTAAGTCTTACCATGTCTTCCTATATTTTCATAAGATATTGTAACTATGGATACTATAAAATATAAATAGAATCTCTAGTGCATAATTAATGACATTTTTAACATTATATAAGTTATTTTTACAAATCTTATATTTTTATGACTATTATATCATTTAATAAAATAGTATAAGTTTAGAGAACTCATTTATGTCAATTTTGACACTATTTAGTAATTTATTTTTTTTAAAGTCATAACAAATTTATTACTTCAGAAAAAGGAATTAAATCCTCCATAATATGTCAATGTCATCCTAAAAATTCATTTATGGCATTAAAATATTCAAATTGAATTTATTTTAATATTTATTGTATCATTTATTTGAATATTTCATTAATAAGGAAATCATAACATCATCATTGTGTCATTAATAAATTAATTTATTTAAATTCTAAAAATTATAAACAAACAACCATGATGTATGAAATATTTTTATATTTATAATGAGTAATTATAGTCTAATATAACATTTATATAAACAAAAATAAAATTATTTTGGTAAAAATATACATATTAATGTTATATTTCTCTTTACTTTAAATTAATAATCATAACATGTCATTTTCAAACCCAAGTGGTTCTATAATGCCGAAAATTCATCCTATGGATTTTATTGGTGGTCTATGACTCAAAAAATAAGATTAATATAGGTGTTAGGGTAGTTTTATATCATTATAATATTATTTGTACCCTTATTTACCTAGTTTACCCTTTAATACTGGTAAATAAAAATAATTACTGATGTTACTATTCATAATGTCCCAAAATAAAAGGAAATTATTTCCATAATTTGGACCATATTATTCAAAATATGAAATCCATTTTTCTAAATTCAAAAAATAGAATTGGTATAAATTTATTTAAAATTAATTCCTATTGTCAAAACTGGAAAGCGGGTTTTTAAAAAGATAAAACTATCAAAATATCAACATGTGTTTATGTCCAATTTAAATGTGAAATTACATAAAACAAACAAAAGTGTATTAAATGGTAATAAAATAATCCAATTTCACTTTAAAATTAATGAAAAATATAATATAATGATATAAATAAATTAAACAAAAAAACAATTTTGAATTAAAATGCAGTATTTTTTACTCTTCATTAAATTATGAGTTTCATCAGAAAAATAACAAAATTTTAACCAAGGTAAATTTTGATTTTCCTATTTCAAAGAGGAAGTTTATTATTTCATATATAACTAATAAAAGTTTCAAAAACTATATTTAAAAAAGGTACTCCATCAAAAGGAGGTAAAACTGTATTTTTTTGTGAAAAAATAATTATTTTATCTGAAAAAATGATTTTTTCTATTATATAAAATCTATAAAACAATTAAATTGAATTTAACACATTAAATTTAATATATTAAATATATATTTTACTAATAAAATCCCTAATGACAGATTTTATTATTTTATAGACACACTTATTTTCATTTAAATAGTTTTTTTAAGTTAATACTATTCATACCTGCCATTATAATAACGAGATTATAATATTTAGTTATCAATTATACTCAGTCTTGCGTGATATGAATTATTTCAAAATAACATTAAATTGCGTGTGACATAAACCCAGAATCATGTTGCGTATACTGCAAGCTAATATTGTTTTCTGTATAGTGAAATATAATATTGATGTTGCATAAAACACAAGATATCAATGAAATTAAAAGGAATATATCTCATAAAATCTCAGGGTGTTACATTATACCCCCCTTAAAGTTAATTTTTCCCTCGAAATTTTTTATGATTATAAGATTTTTACTACTTGAAAGTTTTTTTCCTAGAAACCCACATCTTAAAAAGGAATACTAAAACTACATTTAAAAAACAAAAGTTAGAAACATAATTGTTTCCCAATGTAACTCCTCTCTAGGATTCAACATAAGATAAAATAGGTGGGAAGTGAAACAATGGATATGGAAGAAAAATATAACCATCATGTTCTTATGGATAGTGATTGATAACAAGGTTTAGAGAAAGTTTAAAACCAGAAATCCATAAATCTGTAATGATTTAAAGGATTATCTGATTAATCATATAAGAAGGAATTAAGATAACATTTTTGTTTTTCAAGATAATTTCCCTAAATTTAAAGTATTTTCCCAAAGAATAAATACTTACTTTATTTTGGTACAATATTACCATTTTCAGGATTTGACCAATTTCCACATCATCTCTTATTTAAAGAGATGGAGTTGAATTTTTCATTCTTGAAATGTTGACATATCATGTGATAGAATGATAGGTCATTTCATATATCTTGACAAAAAGGTTATAATAAGTTATCAAATATGCATAAGTCCACTTATAGTAAGATAATACATTAATCTTACAATCTTACAATATTAAACTAGAATATAACTTACAATATCTATAAATGGATAACATTACTATCCTTCCAAAAACTAAAAATATAAAACTTTAGAAAGAGGTGAACTAAATAAACTTAAAATTTATCTCCCATATCTCATTATACTGTTCTTCATTGTCACATTCCAAACATGTGAATACCTTAATAATTTATTCTCTTAAAATATGATAATAACATGAAATACTGTAGAACCATAGTGAAAACTTGTATTATACAAAAATTAACTCTTACCACACACCAAAAATACTAAAAAAAAATATATACTCAAACCATGATATCACGTTTTCCAAATATCAGTCATGAGTTCATTAATATTATCAAACATATCATTATCTCTTTAAACATTCATTATGTACATATCATGTGCTTTCTAAAAATATTTCAATCACATATCATGGTTATAGGTACTATATACTTATGGAAAACCACAATCTTCTAATACTTAGATATTCTAATATTCCATAGTATTATAAAATATATTCTACAATGCTATTTTGAAATCCCCTTACATAAAAACATAATCATTCATCATCTTCATTGTCATACTCAAAATCACTAATAGGGATCTCATGTGATATTCCTTTTTTTTTCTTAAGAGGCTATTGACATAGATAATCATCTTTTACCCTTGTATTAGGGCATTGGTTATCATAATTCCTCATTTCCTTGAACTTTTAGCATTGTTGTGTTGGTGTTTCATTCTCTATAGTCTTATCTCTATTTACATCATTGGCAACCTTTTTAAGATTACTTTAGCACTCAACTACTTGATGGCCTTATTTTCCACACATAAAACATTTTCTACTCCCATTAGGGAAATCTCCACCATGATTCTTTCCAAACTTTGAGCATAAAGAACATCCATCTTTTGTTCACCATTATTTGGAGATTTTACCTTGAACTCCATATTTTATTTCTTGTCAAAACCATGAGACTGATATGTGACAACAAAATACATTTCTACCTTGATAGCAAAAAATAAAAATATCTTCATAGATAATAAATTCTCTTATAGTTAATTCCCTTAGAATACTTGGTTTTAAGACACTGAAGAATCAATTAGCACTACCTTCATGTAGGATGACAAAGCCAGAAGCACACCTTGAAAGTCTTGTAAATGTTTCCTCGTATGTACCAACAAATTCATCATCTTTTTGACTAATCTCAAGGAACTCATTTTCCATATTTTTACAAAGAATACAAGTAATGAACTTATTGAAAAATGTGTTCTTAAACTCATCCCATTCCTTGGATTCGATTTCATCGTGTTGCCTCGTATTCTTTGTTAGAGTCCACCATTGGTTTGCTTCTCCTTCTAAAAGATAAATTGCAAGAATAAATTTTTCATGTTATAAATAGAGAAGGATAGAAAATATCTCTTAAATGGTATTGATCCATTTTTCAGCAACATGGGGATCAGAAGACCCATTTAAAGAATGTGGACGTTTCCTCATGAAGGACTCAACAGAATGTAGTCCCCTTCTCTTATCATTTGAAAGTCCACAATGATTCATATATTGTGTAACCATAGAAATAAGATTTATTATTCCATATACCATAAAATATTTGTCACTCTGGAGTAAAATCATTGTATTGCCTAGTGCATTGATCATTAACACAGTTCCTTCGGGTTCCATCCATTTTCTAAAACCCAGAAAGTATAGTGTGAGAGGAAAAAATCATACTAGGAAAACAACATAATTAGGGGGGTTACATTCAATCTCTAAAATATTAGGTTTAATCCTAGTATATTCATGATTTATTCCATAATTCTAGGATTGTAACCCATAGTTAGACTTACCCTTAGGGACATCCATAAACATACCTTAAAAATATCTCTAGGGGTCTCACTAAATTTTTCACATCCTATTTTACAAATAATAACTAAACCTTCAATTTGATACAAACTATAAAGACCAAAGAATGACTTATATGGAAATTAAATTTATTTTACTAAATAATTAATATATTACACCAATATAAACCCAAATACCATAATAGTTTAGAGTCTTTGGATACTTGGAACATAATCTTCTAAATTGGTGTAAGATCTTCAACATCTCCTGGAAATATCTTCCCCTTTTGTTCTCCTACCTAATACCTTTTTTATATCCTAGTGAAAAGAAAACATAAAAAGGGTGATCTCAAATTCTCACTAAGGGTAAAAATTTAGAACATAAAACAAATCATAATCATATGAATGTAAAAACATGAACATAAAGTTTAAATACCAAAATCCTGAGTCATGAGATTAATCATGGTTGTACGTAAGGCATAGATCATAATGAGCATTAAACATGATAAAATGGCACTGGAATTAAACATTAGAATTGTGGGAAAAAACACAAAATATGATATAAATAGTATCAAAGGAATTACTTCAGAGACCATTATAGTGGACAAAGTCCATTACTGAATCGGGTTTGCTTTTTGTTCCAGCTAGGTATTATTGAACCGAATTTAATTTTCATTCCAACCCTATATCATTGAACCAGATTTACATTCCCTTCTAGTAATTTCTATCTCATGAGATAAAAATCTTTACCCCATGAATTTTATGGATATATAGTTCCAACCCATATCATAATGAAATCATTCATACATGTTCCACAAAAACATAAATCATTCATCATAGAAAAACCCAAGACATAAAATGGGTTTCTTAAACATCATTATATCATAAAATAATGCATATAAAATAGCATTCCATAATTTCCAAAATCAAATAATAGTAATAATATAGATATAAACATAACCCTATTTAAATAGTGTTATCTAATATAGAAAATAATTTTGATGAAACACTTGAAATTAATTCTTGAAGAAAATTTCCTTTCTTCTTCAAAAACGTTTTCTTTTCTCAAAATGTTGTGAAATTTTAAAAGAATATAATTTAGTTGAAGATGAAAATTAAATCATGAAGATTATGTTTCATGTAAATAATTCATTAGGAATATGTAAAAATATTTTTATGTCATATAAGTTAAAAAACATTCTTCTCATTCTCTTCTTAGAAAAGTCAAAAACTACCTCATATCGAAAATGAAAGAGAGATTGCTTCCATACTGTTGAATAAAACTTAACAAATATGTAAAATTCAATTTAAAAAATATAAAAATAATATAAATAAAATTATATAATAAGGAAACATGAACATGGATGATAAATATTCCCTGGTAAATACTTATGGTTAAACAATTTTGGATAATAATGAGATTGTAAAATTATCCCTTACCTTAGATCTGATTTCTATTATATGTGTATTAAAGTCCTATATAGTGGGTTTAAACATATTATAAATTTGTAATAGAATAATAATTATATCTATGAAATCATATATGATTCACTTATGATTTTATATTACCCGTTTATTTATCAATTCCATGTTAAAGCAGCGTTTTGGGTAATAATCGTTTTATTTATCAGACCTGTTTTGAATTTTTATTCTTGATATTATTACTTAGGTCATTATTAACCTACTTAGAGAATAAAAAAATGATTTATATATCATAAATATTTATTATATGACTCATCCAATATATAAGATAGATAAATGAAATAGAATACACAATTCATAGAGACGGTAGGCCATACTTACGCATGAACACTATTTCTGTTTCCTTATTCAATTTAATGGAGGAATTTAAATGACATTTATATTTATATACATAAATTATAATTATTATGTCCTATATTTAATTATTATTTATTATATATACTTTATAATCATTCTTGAATGGTTAATGTAGAGAATGAATATAATCATGTTGTAAAGATGGTAGGTCGTACGAGAGACGCTATCATTAACTTATTAGTTAAATGGTATGGAATTGGATAGTATATTAATTTTATATAAATAATATTATATTATATTTATTATTTAAGAAATTTATATTCATCACTATACCCATCAAAATAAAGTACAGGTGAAAAACTGTTTACACCATGACATGGAGACAGTAATATGTACATACGCATGCTTGGTGATATTATTTTTATTATGATAGATACAATTATGTATAAGGTTTCATATAATTATAATGACATCTAAGAATGTATAATTTACTATATTTATTACTTTAGTATGGAAACAACACAATAAGAGGATGTAGAATAAGAAAAGAATTTTGAAATAGGTGATAAAACAATTACCTCTTTTTCTTGTATCTCTTTTTGATTGGAACAAAAGGTCTCACTATGATGGATTTATGCCAAAATTGTAGCCTATATAAGGAATGGATGTATTTTTAGAGATTATTTTAGCATAATTTGGATGATACAATGGGCTTGAGAGATGTGAGTAAGTGTGTTGAGTTGGTAGCCATTTATAAGAGGGAGGTGGGGAACTTTAGGAAAGTCTTGAAATATTATTTTATTTTAAAAACATTTTTGAGTTGTAATAGTTAAAAAGTGATAAATTTATTGTATAAGATGATTATGGGTCTAAATAATCTTAACCAATAGGTTTATGACAAGTTTATGTCAATTTTGATACTATTTATTAAATGATTTTTATTATAGTCATAAAAACATTATTTCTTTGGAATAAAGAAAATACCTCTTCCTTGAAATGTAAATGTAATCCAAAAAACTCTTGTTTGGCATCAAAATGTTAAAATTATATTTATTGTAATATTTATAATATTATAATTTTTTTGAATATTTCATTAATAAGGAAATCACTCCATCATCATTGTGTCATAAATAAATTTATTTATTTAATGTCTAAAAATTATAAATAAACTACCATGATGTAGGAAATGTTTGTATCCTTCTAATGACTAGTTATACTCAAATATATCATTTATATAATGCAAAATAAAATATTATTAGTAAAAATATACATGTTTATGTCATATTTCCCTTTACTTCAAATTAATTATTATAACATGTCATTTTTAAACCCAAGTAGTTCTCAAATTCCAAAAATTCAGCCTAAGGTTTTTTTGTCGCCTATGACTCATTAAATAAGATTGGGGCACATTTTAGGGTATTTTCATATTAATATAATATTATTTTTACCCTTATTTACCTAAGTTACCCTTTAACCGTGGTAAATAAAATTAATTACTGAAGTTACTATTCATAATGTCAAAAAATAAAAAGGCACCTATTTATATAATTTGGACATCATGATTCCAAATATGGAATATATTTTTCTAAATTCAAAATGTATAATTGGAAGAAATTAATTGAAAATTAATTCCATTTGTCAAAACAATAAAGCGGGTTTTTAAATGTAAAAACTATCAAAAGATTGACAAGTGTTTATGCCCAATTTAATTGTGAAATTGCTTCCAATGGCCAATATTGTATTAAATTATAAAAACATAGTCCAATTAAACTTTCAAAACAATTAAAAATATAATCTAACTACATAAATAAATTAGACGAAAAGACAGTTTTGAATTAAAATGCAGTATTTTTAATTATTTATTAAATTATGAATTTCATTAAAAAATTAAAAAAAACATCCAGGGTAAATATTGATGTTACTATTTCAAATAAGAAGTTTATTATGTCAAATATAACTTATAAAATTGTGAAAAAACAATATTTAAAAACGGTTCTCCATCATAAGGTAGTAAAATGTTTTTTTGATACTTCTTTATCTGAAAAAATGCATTTGTTCTTATATCATATATATATAACATATAAACTAAATTTAAAACAATAAATTGAGTATATTACATATATTTTTCACTAATAAAATCCTTAAATATTGATTTCATTATTTAATAGTCTCACTTATTTTCATTTAAATAGTTTTTTAAAAGGACATTAATACTATTCATGCCTACCATTATAATGACTAGGTTATAATATTTAGTTATCACTTATAATTGGTCTTTAATTAAATTAATTATATAAAATAACTTTAAATTGTGTGTAAAATAAGCCAAGAAAAGTGTTGTGTAAACTAAAAGCTAATATGGTGTTGTTTATAGCGTAAACTGATATTGGTGTACCGTACAACATAATAAATCAGTGAAATAAAAAAGAATTGATCTCATAAAATATTGGGGTGTTTAAATAATAAAAATTTAAAGGTAAATAATAGCTAACACCTTAATTTCAAATAACTACATAAGGCATAACCAATATGGTAAGGTAAGAAACTGAAACACATGTCATTTAATCAATAAACTGAGAATAGAATTCATCCATATATATGTATAATCAAATATTTCATGGATAAATAAAAAATGTGTCTAAATTAGGGAAATTATTAAATATTGGATTCCTTGTTTCCTATGTACATGTTACCTTTACCGTCATGACCTTTCACAAGACAGTTTAGAATATTGAGTAAAAAACATCTAATTTGGCCAACTGATCCATCTAATGAGACTACCAATGTAGTGAGGGGAAATAGATAATCCAGCTCCACCAATTTATTACCTGTGTAAATAATTAATCATATATTAAATAATAAATTTAAATCATTAAAAAATTTCCTAATCAAATCTATGTATTGAATAAAATATATGGATTTACCAAAAATTTCATTGTTAATTAAATAACTGTAAAAGTGAACACCATTTGTAAAAAATTGTATATGTTTTAGGAAATAATAATATCCATTTCATGAGAAAATTTAAATTTAATATAAAATTATCATTATTTTTTTTTCAAAATAATGTTAGCAATCACAACAAAAAGTGATACTGCAAAGATAACATTTACCATAGGGTAATTTTCATGTTAGAACCCCTTGGATAAGATAATTCAACATAAAATATTTAAATACCATTAATATAAAATTATTAATGATATAATGTATAAAATGGGGTAGTATATACACCACATAAAATGAGTAAGTGGTGAACATGACCTTTATCTCACAAATTTAAAAAGTGAGATGAAAATCTATTACCTTATCCTTCCTTTTTGTTGTGTGTTATTCAACTTCCAATATAGTGGTTTAAAACATGTTAATAACTTATAAAATAACATAATTATTTTCATAATATCATATGTAAAATTACTATAATATGTCATTACCCATTTTCTAACAACTATTCAATATTTTCAATATTTTGGGTGTTAATTGCCTAGTTTTTCAAGTATGTTTTTACTTGTTACATGTTGTTCTTATTAAGTTTATCATGATTCAATCATATATAGAATGTAGACCATCATTTAATTTTAATATAAATCTATTATATATATATATTTATAATTATTCATAATATTTCGATATAGTAAATGAAATCGACTCTTCATGGAGATGGAAGGTCATACGGACGCCAGAAAGCTACTTCCATTTCATTTGTCATATTTAAAAAATGAAAAGTAAATGATATATATCAATATATATATTATAATTACACATTAATATCTATTTCATATATGTTACATATTTTTATTAAATCCTTCATCTATATAATATATGTTTATCATGAACGTATCACATCGCTTTGAGGAAGCGGTAGTCCACACTTCCACATATGATTCTATCATATTTACACAAAATTGCAAGTATAAAGGTTTGTGTTATGAAATAATTATACAAGAATACATACATTATGAATATAATATATAACATATAAAATTAGTATATCCATCTTAATTTCCACCATTATAGGTGGTAAAAAAATGAACAATAATAATTTTGTGAGGCGATCATTCATTGTACACATAAACGATAAGTTGGTTACCCATTAGATGGAAGTGTGTGTAAGTGTATGTCAAAAAATTAATATAAAAACATATATATATATATATATATATATAATTGTTTTATTATGTATATATATAATAAAATTATTTTATTGGGGTAGAGAATGAAAATAAATCAAAAGATCTTGATGAAAGTTGTTACCTTTTATTTGGGTAACTCTTTTTGGTTTGTGCCAAAGGAATTCATTGTTTGGATTTATTCCTAAAGGGTTTCTTAAAGACTGAGTTAATTTATTTTTTAATCATATTTGAGTAGATTTTGGTCATTAAAATGGCTTGTGATGTGTTATTAAGGGGTAGGGGTGACTGTCTTTTTATAGTGGAGGAGGAGTGGCATTCTTGTAAATGTTTTAAAATGGAATTCTACCCAAGATTTTACTATGAAAAGTGCCACAAAAAAGAACCAAATTAAATAAAAGGGATTATAGGGTTATAATATGGACATAAAATTAATTTTCATTAAATTTTATATGTTATATAGGGAATTATTTTGAATGATTAGCCCTTTTTTAATCAAATTTGTCTCTCAATCGTTGTGATTAATATAATCATGTTGACTAATATTTTATTCTAAAACTAAACTTATTTGAAATTATAAATTATTAAGATTCCAAAAATTTAAACCATTTTTAAAATTTTCAATCTTAAAAGTTTCATAAATTAATTTAAAATTAATCCCATAGATGGGACAACAATGCAGGTTTTAAAAGTAAAAAAACATCCAAAAGTTTACTATGTATTTATATCCAATTTCAGACTGAAATTGATTCCAAGGACATAAATTTTATTATTTAATATATAGTTTTTAAAATTATATATTAAAAAAATTTAAAAAATATAAATTAAACATATAAATAAATTATAAGAAAACCCATTATTTTATTAAAAATCAGTATTTTTAACAACTCCTCAAATAATTAAATATCATAGAAAAATACCAAAAAATTTCTCTAACCATGTTTTAAAATATAAATTTCAAAAATTAATTTTATTTTGTCATATTAAATTTATGAAATTTCTAAAATGTAAATTTATGGTTGGTTCACCATCGACGGGCTGTAAATCAAATTTTATAAAAATATAGGTTTTTATTTGTGAAATTGGGTTTGTTCTTATCTTATGCTTGTAAAATCTATAGAATAAATGTGAAAAATATTTTTTTGGATATACAACAAATAAATTCAATATATAAATTCTCTATGATCGTTAAAATACAATTTATCATGCAAAATATGAATAAATTTTGTTTTGTTTATATAGGGTGTTTCATTTATTGAAAACTAAGTGTTACATGTTTTTCAAGCTATCGACAAAATTAAAGTAATTATAAAAGTGGAATATGGAAATTTGATGTGGTTCTACATTATTACCTCCTAAAAAAATCCTATAAATTTTACGTGTATTACATTCTACAAATATATGGGTATTTATCCTTCATAGAATCCTCTATTTCCCATATTACTTCATCCATTTTATGATTTCTCTAGAGTACCATTACTGTAAGATAATCTAATTCCACAATATTTTCTCTCAAATATCAATAATCTGGATTGGATCTATATAGTATGAAATTTTAAAATCTAAATCTACTTTATCAAGGTGAGAACATGTATTGGATCAGGCTTATACATCCTAAGTAGATATATATAGAACACATCATGTCCTTTAGAGATATTTGTCTGCATTTCCAAATGATAGAAAACATATCCAACTCTTTCAAGAATCTCAAGGGGTCCAATGTACCTAGGGCTCAGTTTTCCCTTCATATTAAACCTGGTAACTACCTTTTATTGAGGTAATTTCAAGAAAACATGATCTCACATTTGGAACTCTAAATATTCCCTCTAATTATTATAATAAATCTTTTTAACGCTTTTAGCTTCATTAATATGATCCAAAAAATCCATTACCTTTGTTGTAGGATTTTTAAAAAGTTTTGTCCCTACAGGTTTTATTTCACTAAATTTATCCCAACAAGTTAAAGTATGAAACCTATTTCCATAAAATTCTTTATATGACACCATTTTAATACATCAATAGAAACTTTAATTATGGTAAACTCTACTAGAGGTTGGTAATGATCCCATGTACCTTGGATTTTGAGTGAGAAGGACCTCAAATGATGCTCAGTGTCAAGAGATATTGGAATAATTTTCCATATTTTTTATTTTAAAGTATGGATCTCAATCATAAACAATTGATATAGGTGTATTGTTAAATCTTACAACTACATTAATGTGTATCCTTACAAAGTCCTCAAGGGGTATGTATTCTCTTATAGAAATGAAATTTGTATATCTAGTTAGGTGATCAACAATAAACCATATCACATATTTCTATCTAGGAGTCATTGGTATTATTATGAACAATTCCAAATTAATTTAACCTTATTTACACACAATAATAGAAAGATGATTTAGGACTCCTTGAGGATGATTCCTCACATATTTCACTTATTGAAAACCCAATTAGTAGGACACATAATAAATAATTTCACACATCATGTTATCCCACCAAAAATGTTCCCTCAAGTCCCTATACCTATTTTTTCCACTAGGTTGTGTTTAAAAATTTGATCTATGGGCATAATATAATAGTATCATTTTTATGATAGGTATATATGGAACACAAATCCTATTTCAAAATTTTAAAACACCATATTCAAAAACAAAGTGTGCTAATTTTCCATCATTACCATATTTGATTTTCATCTGAAATTCCACATCATCATATTGATAATTCTTTATCATCTCTAATAAAGTTTGTTTTTTCAATTATTTAAAATATAATTGATTTATATACTTTATTATAAATTACCATATCAATATTTACTAGGTTCATGCACATAGGATCTTTATAAATCCTCATTTGGGTTATAACTCCATGATCTTTCCTACTCAATATCTACTACCTTATTGTCTTTCCCTTGGTGGGAGTGTATTGGTAAATCATAATAATTGAGTAGCACGAGCCATTTCCGTTGTCTCATATCGATCTCTTTTTGTGATAAGATCTATTTCAATCTCTTATAATCCATTTATATCTCTAATATTTCACCATAGAGATAAGGTCTCTAGGTTTTCAAAGTAAATATTACAACCGTTATCTCAAGATCATGGGTTGGATAATTCTATTCATGAGTCTAAAATTTACTTGTTCTATATGTAATAATATTATAATGTTTCATTATGAAAAACCCATGTACCTTCTTTGATGCAACACTATATATGACAAACCCATCACTTCCCGATCGTAGAGTCAAAATTAGTGCATTAACCAGTCTTCTATTTAGTTCATCAAATCATTCTTCACATTACTTCATCCAGAAAAACATAACCCATTTATATGTATGCTTTTTTAATGGGTTAAAAATTTAGGAAAAAAATTAAACAAATCACCAAAAGTAATCTGGATGGAAAACCAACAAAACTTTGTACCTCAGTTACATTTATTGGTATAGTCCATTCTTTGATTGTCTTTGTCTTTATGAGGTCAAATGATATTCCATCCTTGGATAAAATATACTATAAGTGTAAAATTTCATGTTTCACTACATCCCAAGGCCATAAATATCTTCTCCATAAACTTAATCCATTTCTCAATTACAATTGGATTAGTAGTCCCACTAAACGATGGAGGGATTCTGTCATAAAAAAGTGATCCAGCATAGTGGATTACCTCCATGGAATAGGTCACTCCATTCAGGTATGTTTATGTGTCATAATCTAATTATGTTACCCTAATATATCCATAATTTTCTCTATTCAAATAACTGCTATATTGGTTTTCATTTTAAATAAATACATATATTTGACATGAGAATTAATACTATTCATCCTTCTAGGAACCATTTATATAAAATGGATTATAGTGGATTACCTCATAAAAATATAATGTACAATTACAAATATTTTATATCATATAACATAAATATATGCATCATAAATATTATAATTATAAACTTTGGATTCTTTGGGGTCATCCAAAATTTTAAATCCCTCGTAATGGTTTGTAAAGAAAGTGAAAATTATTATACACATATCACCCAAGACTATAAATCCAGGTGTGAAGTAAGGAACATTATCATGTATCATGTTACATCGAGTCAGGATTGATGTACCATGTTAGTGTTGTTACCCCTTGGTACATCTATTCTAGAACCATGTCCACTTGTAGTATCTAGACCTGGATGTATTTCTAGGAATACCCCCATAATATCTACCTTACCAAAAATCTCTTATTTTCTTCTATACTTATCTTGAAAGTCAATTTTTAATTATATTACCTAATCTAAGTTTTCTAAATCTAGTTTTCATGGTTGGTGCTGAAATTGCTCTAATGCCAACTACAAACCCCGACCCTAGAATCTCGAATCCAGTGTATTATTTTGTTATGTTGGCATAGATAAATCTTTGAATCCTAATAGAGTGAAAATTTTAAGATTTTTGGAAAACCGTATTACATTATGAAATAGTAAATAAAACATAATACATATCAAATAATAATATATTGATTCCTTTCAACTCATTCAAAGGATTCCTCTTTATAACCTGGACGAAGGGAAAAAATGACGGTGCTCTCAAATGATCATTACGGTTAATTATAATGGAAGAAATAATTAATTTATAGGAATAATAAACATATAAAGGTAAATAACTTATAACAAATGTCATTAAAATAAATAGATATGTATTAATGAATATGGAAAATTAAGAAATAGAAACACAATATATTTAGTCAATAAAATGAGAATAGAATGAATCCATCGATATGTCAAAGAAAAAATATAATTGATAAAGAAAAATTGAATCTAAATGTTGTAAATGCATAATTATTGGACTTTATGTTTCCTAGGTACATTTTACCTTTACCATCGAGACCTTTCACAAGACAGTTTAGCATATTGGGTAAAAATCCATATAATTCGTCCAACTAATTTGTCTCATGGGAATACTAATTCATTGAAGGAATATATAATACTGGGCCAATACATTTCCTACAAGACCAAATAATTTCCCATATATATAATAATATATTAAATTCTTGACCAATATGCCTTATCAAATATCTATATTAAAAAAAGATATGGTTTTACCAATAATTCCCTAGTTAATTGAATAATTTTCAAAGTGAAATCAATATGTAAAACTGATATATGGTAGGAAATAATAACATCCATTTTATGTGAATATATAAATTTTTGGTAAAATTATTATAATGAAGTGATTGTTTTAATGGAAAGTTAACAATCACAAAAGAAGGTGATACTACAAAGATAACTTTTACTACTGGGTAATTTCTAAGTCAGAACTACTTGGATGAGATAATTAAAAGTAAAACTTTAAATACCATGAATATAAAATTATTAATGATATAATATATCCATAGGGTCAGTATATACACCACATAAAATTAGTTAGTGGTGAAAATGACATTTACCTCATAGTTATAAAAAAGTGTTGTGAAAATTCATTACCATATACTTCTTTTTATTGTGTGGTATTTAACCTTCTGAATAGTTTATTAAAAAAATTAATAACTTATAACTAAATCATAATCATATTCATAATATCATATTTCAAGTTCTTATAATAACTTATTACCTTTTTGTTGACAATCTTTCATTATTTTCACTATTTTGATTATTAATTGCCTAGTTTTTCAAGTATTTTTTGACCTGGTACATGTTGTTCTTTATACACTGATCATGATTTAATCATCTCAATAATTTAAAACAAATTATGTAATTTTCATATATATCTAGTATATATGTATTTATAATATTCCAAAATATTTGGAGATAATTAATGAAATGCACTGTTCGAGGAGACTGTAGGTTGTACATACACATAAATACTACTTGAATTTATTTTATCATATTCAAAATAGCGAAAAGTAAATATTTATTATAATTATAGAATCATATATATTTCATATATTTGACATATGTTTATTATAACTATCCTTTATAAGTTCCATGTATAGTGTGAAATAATCAAATTGCTTTGAGGTGGAAGTAGTCCACACTTCCAAAAACAATGTTATTGAATTTATACAAAATAGAAAGTATAGAGGTATGTGTAATAAAATAATTAAAGAAGTATAAAAACATTAGTAATATCATATGTAACATTTCAAAATACTATTAAAATCATAATTCCCACATTTAAATGAGTTAAAGGAAAAATTAACAGTCATCATTTCGTGAGGCGGTAGTTCTTCGTACACATAAACGGTAATTTTGTTACCCATTAGATGAAAGTGTGCATAGTTGTAAGTAGAAATCACAATATAAAAACATATCAGTTTATTTAGGATACTTATGATATTACATAATCATGAAATAAGAATATTTTAGGTGGTTGTAAAATGAAAAATAAAAAAAGGAGCTTGAGGAAGGATGTTAAATCTTCTTTGGGTAAATCATTTTGGTTTTCACCAAAGGGATTTATTAGATGGTTTTATTTAAAAGGGAGGATTCTAGGTTTATGGGAGTGAAGTTTTCATCTTATTGGATTAGGGATTTTGTGATCCAAATGGCTTGAGAATTGTGATTAATGTGGAGGGGTGAATGCCTTTTTATAGTGGAGGAGAAGAATTCTTATAAATATTTGAAAATGGAATTACACGGATGTTTATTCTATGACACATGGCTCAATAATGGACCCAATTATATGAAAGGGATAATAGTTTCTAAAATTTCCATAAAATGGATTTTGGACAGGTTTATATGTTATTTGGGCCCTTAATTTTAAGGTTTAGTCATTTGTTCAGCTACTTTTTCTCTTAATTACTGTAATTAATTTCAATCACTTTAACTAATTTTTTTTGTGACAAACTAATTTAAAAATATTTGAAATTATAAATTATTATTATTCCAAATATATAATCCATTCTTTAAAATTCTAATCACATAAGTGGATGAAATAAATTTTAAATTATCCCTACAAACGGGACGACAATGCGTGTTTTTAAAGTACAAATATCTAAACGTTTTCTATGTTTTTATATCTAATTTCAAACTAACATTTATTACAATTACCTAAATGCGATTAATTTATATATAATTGATATAATTTTACAATAAAACCAATTTAATATTTATTTTTTACTTATAACTAAATTATAATAAATTTCATTTTTGAATTAAAATTCAGTATTTTTATTATTCATTAAAAATGAAACTTCATAGAAAAATACCCAAAAATAACATTAACCTAATTTTGAAATTAAGATTTAAAAATGATTTTTATTTTTTCATATTAAATTTATATATTTTCTAAAATTTATATTTAATGTAGGTTCGCAATCAAAATCTAGTAAAACTGCTTTTATAAAAATATAGATTTTTATAAGTAGAATTGGGGTTCTTATTATCTCATGCCAATAAAATATATTAGATGAATTTTAAAAATATTTTATTTTATATACAACATATAAATTAAATATATAAATTCTATAAGTGTGTTAGAATTTAATATACATTGCCACATGTGACTAAATAGTGTTTTGTAATACTGTATTGCGTGTTGTGAATTCTATCAACTAAATTAAATTTATTATAAAAGATAAATATGGTATATTTTTTGTATTCTACATAAATCATCACATTCTTTACCCTATGTAACCTATCAAAACCACTATTACATCATATACCCCATGAAAACCATCACTACAATGATCGTTTTTTGACCTTGTACAACCCATCACAACCCCCATCACATCTTACACCTTGTTAATCTCACCAAAAGAATAATAAAATACTCTCATCATGACCTCATTGACTGATGTTATAGCCATGAGCCATCAAAATCCAATAATATGTCATATCCCTATGCCATCGGAGCCTAAAAAAAATATTTACAATTTGTATCTTTAGGACTTTATAACCTATCGTAAGTGAATGTGTTGAAAATTTGAAAAATTATACCATATATATATATGAATAAACTTCACCTCAATAAATTACAACATGTGAAAGTATTTAATTTATATTCTTCATCTCAACTAATTCCCACCTAAAAAGGACTATACATATAAATACCTTGAGAAATTATAGCTAGTGTATAGGTTCCCAACAACTCAATCCATCATAGTTTATTCATGTATACACAAAACTACAATCCATTTCATCACTTATGTATAGTATCATAGAATCATAGAAAAAAATACACTGATAAACGTTTTTATGAAACAAGGATACAATCTCCTAGGAAATCTGTAATGTAGTTAGAATAAACAATCACAATAAGTAAGACATCACAAGGCATTAATATTATTGTTAAAAATATAGATGTACACATGATAATAACATCATTCCACAATCAAATAAATACACCAAAATAAATAGATACTACTGCTAAATTCTCAAGGATAAATTCATCACTCACCCATCAATATTATGTAAACTCATTTAATTAATTATATACCTATCATATTCAATTATTCCTTTAATTAATTAAATATATCTACTTAAATATGGTTACCTATGAAACATCCTAGGATTAACCCAACACATAACTATCCCATGAAATAACCAAACAAATAAAAATCACTTAATCTATTATACATTAATATTATAAGAAATATCATTTACTTATTCCACTTTTTGGTTCATTAAACTAATTTAAACATTGAACCACACCTCAGATAGATACAAATCACATATGATTGAAAAATCCCAAAAACAACCTTTACCTTCCAATCATAATAGGAACTAACATACCTATGAGATAAAAAATCTTTTCTATACAAACATAATTATTATAACCATACCATAACTAACCCACTAAGGATGAATGGAAAGGACCCGCATATAATTCAAAACTAAACTCTGACCATACTATAATAAAATGGATTAAAATTGATCAAGTATTCAATTGAATTTAACATCACCCCAATAATAAAAATATCTAAATGACCTTATATAATTATTATTTAATATCAATTCTAGGATACCTCCCTATTCATAATTCTATTAAAAAGTATTTTTATATAATGTTGACATTCATTCCAGATTTACCTACTCATACTAGCACCCATATCTAAATATATTATATCTATCAGATCCATATCAATTCAATATCATTTAAAAAAATTTATAAACCATTTCTCTCATAGAATGGCGGGGGGATAACCAACATAACCACCATTCCACTTTAAATACATAAACAATTGAATGTAGCCTATCAATTTGCTTCCATTTCATAAGTCTATATATATCATCATAATATTCTATTGCTAGTGAATAAATTAATGAATGTAAATAAGAGATTAGAAAAATCATATGAAAATAAATCTCAAGGACAAAACATCTTGGTCACCTAGACCACGTAAGAAAACCCAAGACTAATTGAATGGATTATTTAATGGAATTAAGGAAACCATAAAGTAACCCCTTCCCCTAAACAGAAAAATATCAATATATATGAGTATTATAGTAATTACAAAGGTTAATTTCATCACCTTCTCTAGGAACAAATCATCTCCTCCATGTTTGATTAGAGAGTTGAGACTTACCATGTTTAAAGGAAATTCTAGTATGGGTTGATCATCAATGGTTAATGTGGAACAAAAAAACATGGCTCATGGGATTCAACATGTGGGTTTCAATCAAGATAATTATGAAAGATCCAAGAGTTATTGATAAGTATATCGTAACCAAAGAATAATGATGACAATTCTAATCATTTTATTTAATGGCATTATGGGTTATAGTTTCAAAAAAGGTAAACTCAGATAGTTATAAAATATATCAAGAAACATATAATTTTAGAAGTTAAAAAATAGAATATAAGTCCCCTACCTAAATGAATTTGATCAATTTATCATCAAGAGAACAGTAGCAGAGCACCAATAAATCCATTATAAGATTCCTTGAACTTGTAACATCTCATTCATCATAAAAACATAAACTATAATGCACTAAAAAAGAATTCTGATACTGATCTGGCTGTCTTAGAAGAAGGAACAAAAAAATATGAAGGAAAACCCATGATATTGTCACCTTAGACCGTAGGAGAATTAAACATCATGTATTGAGAATATAGAACCCATAAGGGATGATAATACTCTCCTAAAAGAGGCCCTAAAATATGATACAGTTTTATGGAAATATATATAGTAAAACTATATAATAATGATCCAACCTTATATATATAGAAACTCAATAGAACTCCACCATGGAATTTAGACTTCAACCATTATAGTAGTGGACTTTATCAAAGAAATATCTAAACACGTAGATATTCAAAATAGATAATAACCCTTCATTGGTAACTATTTTAATCACATTAAAATTTGGTTGATCATCGCTATTAATAACACCACACCATGGTGAAATTTCCCTAATCATTTTCAGTGCACAACAGATAATACTATGTTGCCGGTAAACCTTACTCGTTAATTCAATACACTAGAAAAACTAGACATTTATACCACACACACCACAATTCCCACTAATATTGTTGTGTTGGCCATTATATTTCTCATACAAAAACCTTTAAATAAACATGAAAATAAATACAATAAACCCCATGGTGTGGTGGTGGTATCTAGAAATAACTAAATAATGAAAAACGGGTTGACCTATAATAGATCATTGTGGGGATTAAAACAAGGACAAATCCCCTCTCTATAGTTCACATGGACTCCCTCAAAACCTGTACAAGAACCACGACTTCTAAAATTAAAATATCTACTAAGAAAATCCCACCATCATATAGAATAATTAAAAGAAATAGTCACAAATACAAATAAGAAATACCACACCCTCCACCTTTCCTTCCAACATAGCCATTTTGGAAGACTCTGTCAGGATGCTTCTCCCAAAATAGATGTTCTTGAGAACGACCTAACCAAATCTATAAAATTACAAGCTCATCATTCCTATAATAACAAAATGGACTCCACTACACCCTATACCTTGTAATTTTTAAAAACTAATATTATTAGACTATACTCTCTATCTCTAGAACACCTATAAACTATTTCTCAACACTGTCAAATCGTAAAAAATAAAAATGAATGAATTCTAAAAACATATACCCTTATAGATTAAACTAATTTCATTTGATTTTTGATGCTTTCATTGGATTTTTTTTATATATTTACTAATATAAAGGGTTAATGTAATGTATTTTTATTATTCAAAAATTTATTAAACAATATTTAGTTATAAAATATTTCTGAAGATTCTTCTTAAAGATATATTTGAAAAATTGGTCCATGAATATTTGTTGAAAATGAGGAAGAGTTCAATGGAGTGTTCATAATGCTAAACAGTATGTCTCTTTGAAGAATATTGATGAATCATAAGTTTAAAACTTGATAGCAAGTATTATAATAAATTTTCATCCTTTTATTTATCAAGAATGAATAGTTTAACATCAAATATAAGATTACATAGATTATTTTTTAAGAACTGATGTTGAGGCATTAGAATATTCATCGATATACACTAAGGAGTATAAATATATTGCATTAATCCTTGTAGTTACTTCTATAATGATTGAATAGAGTTTAAATTGATTCCAAATTAATCTGAATATTTAGAGATGAGTTCAATAATTTTTTCATGGATCTATGGAATGAAAAATTCATTTAGATAATACGTTAATGTGTGAATGATTATGTGTATGAAGACATATATTGATAATTGGAAATGTTTTAAAAGTTTTCTTCAATTTAATAGTTATATTTCACCAACATAAAAGTAATATTTAAATTTTATTAGGATTAAAAAAGGAAATCATAGACTTTCTAATAAAAAATTAGAATGGATTGATGAATAATCGACAACGTAAGAGTCATATGATGAATTTGTATGAGTGATCTATAAGATGAAAATTAGATAAAAAAATATATCATAAAGTTGTTAATAAGAGTCATTCTTGACTCTGTATACTAGATTTTGGTAAAGGCATAAAGCTCCATGTGGTGTATAAATGTATTTTTTTAAATTTTTATGAGTCATTATTCGCAACCTTAAGGAATATGAGAGTAATTTAATCTTACGCTTTGATTAATGAACAAAAATTATAATAATTATTGAGAGTAATAGTGATGAGTAAGAGTCATTAGTAGGTTTTATAATAGTAAATTTAAGACACCTACATGATGAATATGTGTCACCAGATAGAAATTTTGTTTGAGTTCTAGAATGAAATATTCTAAGTGATAATTAATTCAGAAGATGCTTGATTTATTCATTAGTGATTGAAATATCATGATTAATTAAATAATCATGATTATTACAACTAGTTTTAGTTTTTTAAGATGTATAATATGAAAGGATTATGTACCATGAAGGAGTAGTAAATTTCAAAAATCCATCTAGCAACATAATGATAGGTCAATAATGGTTTTTGGAATTTTAAGTGCATTTGTTACATTATGACAGTGAAAAACTATAGTGTGGGATGAAGATAATATTTTATGAGTGTTTCTTCATTAGAAAGTTTTTTCCCAAAATGAAATGTTACTCTTAAAGTCTTCAATGAATATTTTTATTAAATTCCGTACATTTTTTGGATGTTGTTGAAGAATATTTTCCTATGACTTTTTGATGATTTTATGATGCAATATTTTACTTCCATTAAATGAAAAATATGGAGGATATATGGTACTATAAATCAAGGGAGGATTTAAAAATATCAAATATGGATAAAACATCATTGTGATTACATATTTTTATAAAAATTATTTAGAATATAAAAATAAGATATAAAAAGAATCATCAATACCTCACACTCTTATATACCTTATGTATCAAAGAGTAGGGTATTGTACTTTTGATTATGATCCATATTCTATGTTTTGAATAATTGAAGTGAATGGAAATTGTTATTAAGGAATGATCATTCATGTTGAAGAATAGGGGGAGGAGGAGGAGAGGGAGATTGGACTTCCATCTCTTGATCATTTTCTATGCCAAAGAATAAGCCTAAGGATCCCCACATACAATATCTCTATATTGAAGGGTTTATAGAAGGAAAAGGTGGATTCGTGGTTTGATGAAAATCATAGAATTTAATCATACACATAATGTGGATGAGGGATATGAGTGTACACTAATACTACTTATACTTTGATGTGTTATAATCTGATTCACATAGATTTATATAAGATTTTATATAATTTTGTTAAAATTGTGTTATTAGTTTACCAATTTCTGTGTTTAAAATTTTTATAGTTTTATAATATTTTAATTATTTTTTTATTTTTTTATTATTGATATACTAATTTTATTTATTATTATTTTTATTTATTAAATGTATATTATTCATATATTATTTAACACTATATATATGAATAATTTTAATATTATTAATAGTAATATCATTAATTTTAATTATATTTTTATTACTAAAGAGTTATGGATATGAAGGGTAGCAATGCTCCTGGTGATCTGACATAATCCTCATTATTCTTCCTTCAATCCCCAAATTGGACAATAATTCTATGGTTTTTTTTATAAAGAGATATTCTCCTTTAAAAATTCAGGTGACCACACCGCTAGTCCCCAAATGTACTCTAGTCTAAATTAAGGATCAATTGTGACATGGTTTCTCAAGAAAATTGGTTACAAGGATATATTTTCATCTTTTTGAAACTCACATACATAAATAGTGATCAATAATAGTAAAAATGATTATATAAATTCCAATCATGATTCCATTTGGAAATGGTTTTCATTTTCTAAGCATTAAGTAATGCCTCGCATCATTATCTTGAAGGGTGAGATACAATAGAAATTTAATGATATTTTGAAATGAATTATTAAAATAAAGGGATTAAAAACTAGATAATGGCTTACATCATAAGTATATACTTCTATGTTATCTTCCCCAATGATTGGAACAAAAGATAGGCAAGGGAAAATGGATTGATTTTTTTCAAATCCAACATGTTTTTAATACAATAATGGAATAAGAACATTGATCCATTCAATATCATAAATTCTCATTATTAATTATGGATTCATAATTCAATACTCAACTAGTTTTATTGGCACCCCAGGATACTTCGGGATATTTCTTCCACTTCTGGTGTCCTTGTCCAGAAGGAAAATGAGACTAAAATTCAATGTTTGGACACTTTCCCCATATCTTGGTTAAAATTTACATATATACCACTTTATTGGAAGAAAATTTCCTCTATAAAATAGAACATACTATCAACCTATGAATTATCTATTAAATATGACCAGTGTTTTCTATAGACTAAAAGATCATTAAGTGATTTTATATTCATTTCAGGAGCTGTAATTTCAAATGTTATATCTATAAGAATTTTTCCCTCTCACTCTAATATTATAGGAAAAATTCTAAGGAAAATGTAAAGGAATGTTGATTGTGCTACTAGGAAAGGATGTTTCTAAGACTAAATATTAACCCAGTCAACTTCAACCCTCTATTAAATTAGAAACTAAGAAACATATACCCATGGATATGGAAACTGTGGTGAGAGGGGAGGATGATCAAGCCCCTCATACTAGAAATATTGGTTCCCTAGACTAAATATTGCACCCACACTAGTGGTATCTTTGGAATTAGAATCATAGATCCCCATGGATATATATTATTATAATTTTATAATATAAAACATTACATGAGAAAAATTATAGTGTGAATATATTTCATTTTTATCAGTCCCTATATGAGGATATTGTTGATTCGAATATAGGTACAACAACACCTACTATTTAAAACTATATAGAGAAGGATAGTGTATTCACTGAGTCTACCAATCCCTAGATTGACAATTCACCTAATCCTTTAGGCTTGGATAGTGTGGATATTGTAGTTACCACCAACAACCAGGGATTTTGACTTCAAGATAATGACTCCCCCTTTATCAATGTTTACTCAAAAAATTCATCAAAACTCAATATGAAAATAGAACATTTAGGTTTGAAGCTGGATGTCACTAAATTTATTCATATCTCTAATACAAGTAGTTGTGATGAGGATATAGAAAATTCCAATTAGTCCAATCTCTTCAAAAAAATCTCAATAATGGGACTGAGGCTCCATAGAAAAAGATCAAGGCTAGAGGTAGGAAAGATGGTAGTTCAACGAATCGAATTCCAAGGGGAAACTTTCTAAAAATTAAAACCTTTTCTTAATTTCTAAGGGTTGAATAATAAGGAAAATACTACAAACATTAATCATTTCATCAAGTAAAATAGCCTTTAAATTATTGTAATTGGTAAGAAAAATTTTAATTTTAATTTCTTCAATATTTTTTATTGGGATTAGAAGAATTTAATGTCCACTGTTCCTTACTATGTTCTAGAGGATATTACAACCCTTTGTCTCCTAATAAATAATTCCCTCATATTCGCAACCCCATAGATTGTATGTAAACATATTAATTTTATTTTTAATGAATCATATAAAAACTATATTATATAAATTATGTATTCCATCTCCTACTATGAATAGATAAGGTAGTTAGGAAGGGATTTTGACCAATTGTCATAGAAATTTATAAGTAACTAGATACTATCAAAAAAAATCAATAATATATTCTTTATCCAAATGAAAAAAATTGAGAATAAATTTTGGAGTATATCATATTAGGAATTATAAATTTGGATCAATTTCTATTTGACCAAAATTAGTGTTCGTGATGTTAAATTCATCTAGATAAGATAAATTTTTAATGTGAAATTAGATGGTAAAATTCAAATGGTTTTTTCCTACTAGACTAATGAAAAAAACTATCATATTATATCCTTAAAATATCTAGTTATATTCCTCTTTAATCATACACCTCTTCTAGTCTTGATCATTTTCAAGGAAAGAATCAATTATCCTATTTCATTAAAATAAAATAATTCCTAGTTTTATATAGAGGAATGTCAGCTAGTTGTTTCAATAGAATTAAGAAACAAAGAAAAAAACTCATATCATAAGATAAACCTAATATTTAAAAGGAATAATAAATCATGGTGAGGTGGGGTACATATAAGTTTCGTAATTTTGATGTAGACATTAATAATATCAATGAGTACATAGAAAATACCAGATCACTAAGTCAAGTTATTAATTCCTTATAGAGTAGGAGGCCCAAAAACTCTAAATTATTTAAGGCCTCTTGAACATTAAGAAAAAATTCCTTAAAGATTAACATCATCATAAATGGTTGAATATAGTGATAATAATTCTAAATTATTCCATAAAACTCATATGGTGAGGATATTTAGGAATCCTATCTACTGTATTTTCATCGATTTCCAATATATGTATATTTATGGGGATATTTCATAGGAGATGATATAACACTTTACTAAGATATTTTATAGGGATAGAGTATCTATGTATTACCCCCTACTTTTGGTATTATTGTATCTTTATTTACTATTTTGAAAAATTATTTTTTCACTGCGTTACCTATTATAGAGGAGGATGAACATGAACCATTCTCTCTGAATATAGAGAACATAGTTGGCAAAGAAGTCCTCTCTAACAAATGTTTTTTGCATTTCCTATATTTTTTTCAATATCGGAACTTATAATTTATTTGTGAATTGTCCTCTATATTTGAAACACTCTTCTGAATATTATAAATAAGATATTTTTTTCAATGACTTGGATCAGTTGTGGACTTGGTGGTCTCACCGAACCTGTATGGATTTATTCATGGAAGGAAATACATGGGTTCATTTAGTATTACTTAGAGTATGTCAACCTTATCTAAAATAAAACCTAAAATGGAAACATTTCATTCAATATGCTTCTATAAGATATATTTTAAACCTTCAAATGGTGCTTCATAGAAAATTCTATGAGGGAATATGGCCACCCTTTTAGGCTAGTTATGATGATATTACCTATTCTAAAGATAACTAGGTAATCTATCAAGTTTAATGGTTCCCCTAGGGGATTTATTAAATACCAAAGTGGTCTTAGGTAAGGAGACCAAATCTGAGCGCTCCTCTTTGGGATAGTATATGATTATCTTAGTAGGTATTTCATTAATATAGTGACCATTGGTCACATTTATTTTATCAAAAAAACCAGGAATATGGGGGATCTTACTCATTTATGTTGGTGACTTGTTACTCTTCTATAAGTGAGATGTAACTTCTATTTCTAACCTCAATAACATCTTCAATCAATTAGAAAAATTATTAGGACAGATTGTTAGCTATAAAAAATCATATATCTTCTCTAAAAAGTGATTATCTATCACAAGGAAAACTAAAGTCGCCAAAACCATTATGGTAAAGAAAGGTCTCAAAACATTTATTTATATTAGGTTTTTTCTTTTCAGTTAATATGTTATAATTTCCAACCCAAAAAACATTATATCAAATATTACATCTCAAATTTTCAAATGGAAAGGAAAATACATATCCTTGGCTGGCAGAGTTTGCCTCATCAAATCCATTATGAAATCAATGTTTCATTATTATTTTTATTTGTTAAAATGGCCTAAATAAATTATCAATATATTATAATGATATATTCATAACTTTATCCATACATGTTCTATATTTGATATGAAATTGATTATTTTTTCTAGGAAACTTTATGTCAAACCTATTGATTTTGGTGGTTTGGGTGTAAAGAATTTTAAAATATTCAACGATGCTCTTATTTTTAGCTTCAAATTGAAGATATTTGAATGTATTTTGAAGTATAATAAATTCTTTACGAACATATTGGTTCATAGGATCTTCAAGGGGGACAAAATTACCTTAGTTTCTATAATGTGGCCAAAAATTCTGGATATGCATGATAATATCAATCAATATGTTAAATGGATTCCATAATTGAATTATAATCCTAAATTTTAGATTGTGAATTTAATTAATTTTTATGTTTTCTATATCATTAAAGTTCCTACTATCAATGTAAATATCTTCATTTCTCATGAACTTGATAACTATGGTATTACCTCCCCTTAAGTCCCAACTAAAAAATATTAGCAAATTCTGAATTTCCCTTTCATGGGAATTGATATGAAAATATGGACTCCAAATAGGTTGTGTAGACTAACATAAAATCTATATTAAAGGTTTATTTGTTGAATATATGAGTAATATCTCAATTATACTGAGTAATTTTGATGTCCATACATCCTACTAGGCTACATGCTCCTTTTATAGAAGCTCTAGTAGAAAAACTCACAACAGATGTTCTGATTCATGTATTTGGGTTCCATATCCCCTCCACATTCTCCCTCTATTAACAAAATAGGGATTCAAATATATATATCTTCTTTGATTATTATTCATACACTTGTGTTAATACCCTATTATGGTACATCAAATAAGGTTCAAATCCTAGCGAGCCCTAATTTGGGCACAAATTATGCCCGATGTCCACGATGTAGGTAAATAACTACAGCACAACACCGAGGATCGTGATGTCATGAAAATTCCATCCTATAGAATTAGGAAGACAAACCATGACCTAGTGATGAGTATGGTGACACAAGAATGAACACTACAATATGGTGTAGTATGGAGTAGGAACTCATGATACAGGATGACCAACCAAAACATAGTAGGGAATTGGGGGGTCTGATGTCTAGGGTGTAGCCTAGGATCTTATAGTTTGGTGTTGTGGGTGATGATGTTGTAATAAGGAAAAAACATGTGTTATGTATTATATGACGCGGGGCGTTTGAGCTATGTAATTCTTGGGAATGTGGATCGTGTAATGGGTCCTTTATCAACCTATTTAAAAATTTGTATCCTTTCCTAGTATAGTGGATTGAACTAATAATATTTTGAATTATTATACTTATTATTATTATTATTATTTAACTACTTACATAGTTTTAATTTTTAATTTTTAAATTTAAATTTTTAAATTTTATATATTTTTTCATTTTTCATATAGGGATTAGAGTTTCATTAATTGGAACATTATTCTTCAATGGATCTCAATTATAATATCCACACAACCATATATATGCACTGACATTTTCTAGATATGCAGTATAGCTCTGTTTGAACTGCACACTCATCTCCTACTTGACTAACCACACACAATGCTCAATCATCATCCCTTTATCTTGATATCGCAAGTTCGGGTCGCATTTACAGTTGTCATGGGGTTAGGCTTATGGTTTGTAATTATTGGAATTATTATTATTTTGTTATTTAATATATTTATATGATATTTATAGGTGGTTCATGCATATTGATAATATGTTAGGTGTTTCACATTATAATTCTAGTAATTGATGAAAAAATAACACTTATTCAAAAATCATCAGTGGAAATTATGATGATCCTTGTATTGATATAAACATGATAATTTCTATTCATTATTTTATATATAATATTTTCATGATGGCATGATAATTAATTTTTTTAGATTTTTGATGAATGTGAAATTATTTACATGCCATTTTTGAATAATTTTATATTTTCATTAGAATTATTTTCAATTTTATTTTCATTCATTAAATTATAATTGTGTTTTCTTTTATTTATATGGGATTAATTCACATAATTTTTGGAATATTCATTTGATACCTAATATGAAATCATGGTCTGGGGAACATTATAGAATTAAATGATTTGTAATTTGATCGCATCGATGAGAGAATCATAAGTCATTCCCAATAGAATTTAGAATTAATAAATATATTAATTAAGAAATTAATAATTTTTTTAACACCCTACATGCATTCATAGTTGGTACCCACTAATAAATAATGTGTGTGGAATCCTAGAATAAATACAAACATAAAAATTGTGAGAATCAGGTCTTTATATTTCACCAAGTGATTTGGTACAGAAATATTTCAAAAAATATTTTTCATACTAGAGAAAGATACGTTGAATAATTAGTGGGAATGATCATAGTATTATTTAACATCAAATAATGAGATATAATATTGTTTTAATTAAATTCTAAGTATGTGGTAATTATTTTAATAACCATCAATATGTGGGAATAAAATAATTATCATTACATAAATTTGAATACGAATTGCAACTCTAACACTATCTTCCCCATTTACCAGGATTATGTAGTTTTAGATATTTATTTTAAATTACTAATTTTCTATAAATTTTATTTTTTATCGAATATAAAAATTAATTTTCATAATAATTAAATAAAGTAGGAAATATTGGTGTCTATACACACTCTCCTTGTGGGTTATACCATAAATATTTTTCTATAGTAGTTTTAGGTTTATAAATTACTATATTTGGAACACCATGGATACACTTACCAAATTTATACTGCCATTTCATGGAGAATTATAACATTATAAAGTATTTAAAAGAGAGTGATTTATTTTAGAAGAAAAAATAGTAAATGAAATAATATTACTAGTTTGTGTGATTTTAAAGTGTAAGAAAATCTCAAATTCCTATGAGTAAAGAATGGTGGACGAAGCACCACATACTTATAACTAAAACCCACCCTATCAACCCAGAATTCATGTCCTAAGTTATAATTTATCACTATCGATGATTTCCCGATGTAATTATTTATATTTTAATGTCTATAGTTCAAATCAATATCATGAACCATGTCAAATCCTATATTCATGTTATGATATTAATTCATGACATGAATATAATTATTCTCAAAGTAAATGTTTTATTAAAAATTATGAACTTAGTAATTCAAGTATTCTATCTAGGTTTCAAAAAAATTAGAAAAATTTCAAAGCATAGCTATACAATATCAAAACCAAGTAAAACATGAATCATCTTGAAAACTAAAGGAAGGTACTCAATCGAATCAATCATTGTGTGTGGTGAACACTTTAACATTGGAGCACATAATGTTTACTGTTAACAATGAAGTAAATAAAAGTATCGAACTTCAAGAATAACTACATACATTTTTTGATTCCATGATAAGAAATATATAAAATCAAATTAGTCAAGTTGTAAAATTTTCTTTCTCACTACCACATGATGTTCCAAATTAGAAAAAAATATTTTGAGGAAACAATAGATATTATTACATATGATAAATATCCATTTTTGGATTCTAATGATGAATACTATTTTATTTATCCTTCTTCTTATCATTCCATAGATAATTTTTATGTACCAGAACTTTACTGCAATATTCCTATCACATTTGATCATACTATATTATACTTCATTGAATAAAATAGGCCCCCAAACAATGTGATTTATTTTCCCTATCTAGTTAATTGAAAACCATTATAAACTAAATAAATAATGTATTTCTTTCATGTATATCAACTTCAACCTTTTGAGAATTAAAAAACATTTGAGGATAAACAATTCCTTGAACTGTGATCCTTCTTTGCTATGATATAGTTGAAAATATCCCAAGACACCATGAATTTCCAAATGCTGGAGTACCTCTCTTCAAATAACATTAACTAAAATCAAAATTAGAACCACTATTAATTAAAACAATTTAATAACAAAAAAAATTTTTAAAATTAAAAGAGTTAGAACACAATTTAGTGATGGTGGTAGAGAACATCCAAAACATTCTGGAAACAATGGAAGAATGGAATTACATTAAGGATTATGAATTCTTATTGACACATGTACTAATGGATAAAACATATAAAGCAAATATAAAAAGTCATTTGAGAGAATATGACATTATTGAAACAATGTAGTCCCTTACTCAAATTGATCTTATCCCAACTAATCTATTCACTAAGGTCAACACTACTTCACTATAAATACTAATTGATTCTAATAATACTCTTCTATAAGGATAAATCAATGAAACTTTAAAGAATAAATTGAGTTTAAAATAATTTAATTTACTTATTTTGATATTTTTTGAGAAATATAAATTATTTTACATTATTTAGCCATAATATACATTCAATGATTTTATAGGCAAAAACTGATCATAAACGATTATGGTATTTATATTTCTTCAATGGTTCTCATACAGATAGGTGACATTTCTAAGTTAGTATAAAATAATTCCCAAAAATTCCCTTTATTTGGGGTGTTTTCTTCACATGATATTTATTTACCTCCTTTTAATCCAGGTTTATTAATTTTAATCACCCCATATATTTTATTAATAATATTCCCCTAATATATTCTTCATCCTATAGCACAATTATGTTCTCATTTAAATGTTCCAATACTCCTATTGATGAAGAGGAAGATACATGGTATATAATTATAGTTCATCCTTGTGAAGTATTATAAACATACTATTAAATATTAATTAAACATAGCACGTAGAGAGAGGCAAACAATTATTATTTAATTTTTATTTCATTGCCTTACTTTTATTACTTTTAGTTTTTAGGTAATAAAATTGAATGAATTTACCAAAATATATTTTCCCAGTAACTATAATGGATTTTAGTTAATCATGTTTAATTTTTATTATTCAAATGTACTCTTCATTTTGGTGTTATCTATATGATATGGTTCAATTATGTGTTTTCTCTATTATATCTTTATAGGTATAAAATTTCAGAAGTTTCATTCGATATTATAATGTTCTACATGTCTATATGAAATTATTCATAGTAGTATTATATTTTCTATAATAAAAGATTTATTATTTCAAAAATAAAATTTAAGGTAACTAATTTAAAAACAAAATAGTCATTTAAATATCAAATGTGACAAAAAGAAAAATTAAAACAAAACAAAAAATCCCTATCATTTTTGAACCCATGTGAATGCCATTGTACATGTATAGTAAAATAGTTATGGAAATGCCACATTTTTAAATGATCAATTTAATAATATGTTTTTAGTGTGAAATTATTTGATTCAAGATACCATGAATTATATGATTTCTGATATAATTCTATGAATTGAAAATGGTTTTTGAAATTTTTATATTTTTTGACACTTATTTTCATTCTTGTTCTTTCATGTTATCCAAAATTAAGTTTACATACACTTGAGAAATATGTTCCTTCTTCACCACTTCATATTTTTCTACTTCTGATGGATTATTGACTATGATATATCTTTTATAACATTCCGTTCTTATGTATCAATGTGATGTTAATATATAAAGTTTCACTGAAATGATTAAGGAATTAATTTGTTTTATTTATCCCTATTTACCCAATAATCCACCAATACATTTTATAAATTTCATATACCTTGTAATTTTTAAAGAATAAATTTTAGGGTGATATCATGTTCTATACCCTTCCATTGTATTATAATAATATATCCCTTGGGGATGCCATGGGGATTTCTTACTATAGACCTCCTTGATGTTTCTCATATCCATTCTAGCAACCTAATCAAAAATAGTTTCTCATTCAAAGTTATTCATTTAGATGATTGTTTGAGGGAAAATTACTCAATTTATTCAAATTGATTGATATTATTTCATTATGTTTTATGTGTTATTTTTTTACATAAGCACCATTCCATTCATGTATATTTTGATATGGGAATGTATGTTATTTTCTATTTCAATAATACATTCATTTTTAGTCATTATGCAGTAATATTCACCTTTAAGTATACCTATCAATGTGACACCTCAATACTATAAGAATTATACACTATTTATATGACCTAATTTCAAAGAGATTTTATATATTGTATAATCATTATGTGATTTTTTCCTTATGATATTGTCTTATATTATGTTTTTGGGATTTATAGTTTATACTCATATGTTTATCACCCCTATTTTTGACTGAGTTGTGTATACTATTTAATTTTATTCATGTTGATATTATGATGTTATTGGTGTCAATAAATATTTTTATGTGAGGTGGATTGAAATTTCAAGAGAGTTATTCTGATAGATATTTATCATGCATCTAGTTTAAGATTAAAACATTGTTTTTTCTCAAAAAAAGATTTTTTTTATGACCCACCATCCCATAACCTTTGAGATCGTTTGAAACTAATATTATATCCATAATATTAGTGAATTATTTTGACTTACACTAGTAGAGATGTGAAATTTTTGTCAAGAATATCATAAAGATTCATGTTTATAAGAATAGAACAAATATTTGTTAAAAAATTCAGAAATGAGAGTGGTAGTGAGGTATGTGACATGATATATGAGTCTATATTCATGTTTTAGAAATAATATGATATTAAGAGATTTTTTTGTTTTTTGGATATAAAACAAAGAATGAAAATTTTGTTGGAAAATTGATTTAAGACATTTGAACTTGTGATTGTGTCATTCTAGTTTGTAAAAGGGTGTATTCATGTGTTATTTTCTGATTATTTTTCTTAGGAGAGAAAAATTTTAACTGTCAAATATTATATAAAAATGGTTTTTTTTCTATCTTTTTTTCTAAAATTTTTTACTCACTTTTTCTAATTAGTTTAACTATATTAATTTATTTCATTTATTTTTCAGTTTCATAGTTATTTATTTATTATTTTATTTTTTTAATTATGTATTAATTTTAGTTACTATTAATATTACATATTAAATATATATTATTTACAAATTATATAACTCTGTATATATTTATTAATATTAATATCATTAATTTAAGTATTTTTTATTTAATTAGAATTATTTTTTCTATTATTATTATTATTTTTATTATTATTATTATTATTATGATTATTATTATATGATCAGCTTATACCTAAGTGGTATATGCTAATAATCCACATCCATGTAGCTATGGGTTAAACTCTTGATGGCCCCCAGTTTGGAGGATTTTTTGGTGGAACTGTATCAGGTAATGAAGCAACACAAATACTTCAGTATGTACTACAATAGAACGATTATTTTATACTTACTCTTCAATGATGAGAGCCTTTAAGTCAATATAAAGGGTTCTATGGACTATCAAATGTTAGGACTTTATGATGGTCCGTCTATGGAGTGGGTCAGTCTATAAAGGGGTGTGGTCGTTCCTTACCGGCCCATGAGTGTGTGAGTCATTTAATTTATTTGTAACCTCTAAATCCATTTTATTTTATTATTATTATTATTATATTATATGTATAGTATTTTGATTTTTGATTTTTAATTTTTGATTTTTCTTTTTTTTTCTTTTTTTTCATTCTACATGCAAGGATGTATAACTCTCCACTTGAAACCATCCTCATTTTGGGATCCCTTTCATTATCTCTACACCCATATCTCTACACCAACTTTTTCTGGATCTATAGAATATATCAGATGAACCACACATGTTCGTAGTGGGGTATATAGGGAATACTATGGGGATTTGTTTTTAAACATTTTCATCACTGTAGTGGAAAAAATTCATCGTCTCTAGTGATTTGAACCCCACTACTATCTAAGGATGTCATGTGAATAATTCAAATAATATAAATTAAATAGAATGAGTAACTTATTCTATTCTAAGTGAACTCCTCTATTGCACATCATTATAGATCATTGCTCAAAGGATCTGAGGTTTAACCCCTATTTACCATCCACACACAATTCAAGAATCTAATTGTATTTTATTCATTGAGTTCTAGTTGCTGGAACAGATCTTTGACGATCTCTTCAACATCATGACTATAACCAAGATCCCCTACATTTGACCCACAAAGGAAATCTTGAATCATGTGATCGGTGAAAGAATTTATCTCTTTAGGATTTGGTAGGATATATAAGCTCTCAATTCCCATTAATTAATTTTTCATTAAATGAGATTCTCCTTCACTTATATAGTTGATGTGTAAAATAATCAATTAGGGTTCCAGGACCCTCGTATATTTAACATCAACCAAATAATTACAAAAATAAATAATTATGATGAATTAATTTCTTCTTAAATGTTATTTATATTATATCACATATTTTTAATGTATATTAAAAAAATTACATGATAAAACTGATTCATTAACATGACTCATAAATCCCGCTAATATCAAATTAATATTGAATACTAAAATAATATTCATTATGTTGGACTCACCTGTTTTGATAATCCACAATCACATTTTGATAAATCAAAATTATATTTTTATAATACCAAAATATATTTTTATAATCTAAAATAATATTTTGATAATTTCAAATCCTATTTTTATTTAAATGAGTGTGATGTATTCATTCCTTCCTAATTATGTTTCATTATCATTTCCCTTTCCTATGGAGTAATATTTGTATACTATCAATCTCACAGTTTGATTGATTAAACTGATAGTGCATAATTTTTCTAAGTACAGAGTTCACCGATATAGAGGTTACTGTTACAAGTTTAATGTTACAATCTTACCATTACAGAGGTTACTGTTAAAAGCTTACAGTTACAAGATTACCGTTACATGGTTGCAATTATGAGCTCACTGTTACAGAGTTACCGCTACAAGGTCACCATTACAGGGTTTCCACTACAAGGTCACCGTTACAGGCTTACCACTATAAGGTCAATGTTACAGGCATACCGCGACAAGGTCAATATTTCATGGTTACTAGTGTGGGCATACTGTTAAAGGTTACATTTTAGATTTCCATTGTGCACCTACTGTTGATGCCTACTGATATGAGGGCTACTATTACCAGTCTACCGATGCTTATTCTTCCATACATTTTCAAATTCTCAAATAATTTTCTAACGGTCATGTTGGATAAAATAAATGCTCTAACATTAATTAATGATGATTTTAAACATTTCAGGATACAATACCATGGACAGTACGAGGTACAAGAAAGCATCCCAATGATCTACTCATTCCCATTGTCAGACCTCAAATATATAAAGGGAAGACCGCGAAATAAAAAAAAATGATTGAGGATAAAAACAAGAAGAGTAACATATACGCGGACATGAAGAAAGGGTTGAATGATAAGTGTGATAGAGCTTACTTGCCAGATCAAAAATCCAAACCATCCTGCACTAAGATCCTGAACCCACAAGCATCAAGAATATCATTCTGGGATAAACTATTTTCTTCCCTCTATGCTTTATCAAATTGTGATCAAAATCAGAAGCAGTACACTAAAATATTGAACATGGAGTTGCAATACTCTGTTTTGGAAACAAATTCCAGAGATTGACTCGAACTTCAACGTTTCTCATTCCAAGGAGTCAAGAGCTAATCAGCAAACACATAAGGCCTTCTAAAATATTTATCATCATAACTGCTCTGTTGTGTATCTTTATTCTATATCTTTGAGAAGTGTGTGATTCTGTTAATATCACACATTGTCTTTTTTGCTTGAACAGGAGGATATTGATTATCCTCACATTAAACTTTACATTATCTATGTTTCTCACGTATAACTGTGGAAGATAACGTTTGTGGTCTGTTTAGTTTTTCATTCCCATGAAGAACGGTGGTAGAGGGTGTGTTCCCTATACAGTTTGTGAAAACTATTTTAATGCCTGATACAGGCTGTATATTAAGTTTTAATATGAACTCCTTGGTGGCAGGGGACCACCAAGTGAAGAGGATTAGGTCTCAGCTTGAGACTGAACCTCTTGTTTACATTGTTGTGCAAATCTTCATGTACTCTATTTTGATTTTATCCACTACTTGTATTTGCTAAAACATAAAACTGTTTTTTCTTACCCTTTGATAGTTAATTTTGGTTAGTGTGTGTATTTTTTTAATTCCTTAAAATTGTTTCAAATGTTGAATTGTTTTTATACACTGATTCATTCGAGGATTAATCACGCTTTGAGAAAATTTTTGACCAATTGAACATTTACATTTCTAATGCCTTAATTAACTGGGCCATTTTTATAATTGGGGGTTTTCTTAACCATAACGTTTTTAATAGAAATTTTAATTGGAACTCAATTCATTCCCCTATTGAGTATCCACTCTGACCAACATATTGTATCAGAGGTTTATTTATTTTCATGTTTTTCAAATTCATTTCAAATATGATTTTAGTTGTATATTAAAGATCTTAAGATTTCTGTCATATCTAAGTTTTTAGTTCTTTAATATTCTAAGTAACTATGGAAAATATATTTGTGGGTGCTGCTACTAATAAGACACCTTTCATTAATGGAAATAACTACGCTCGGTGGAAATTAAAAATGAAAATATATCTAGAGAGCATGGGACCTGAAATTTGGGACACAATTGAAGAACAACATACATTACCCGCTACTGCTAGAGACACATGGTATCAGTTGACTAGATCTACATATAACAATAACTATAAAGAAATAAATGTTTTGTACTGTTCTCTAGGTGATGAGGAATTTAATAGAATATCTGCTTGTAAAACTTCATATGAAAATTGGGATACTTTAGCTATTTATCATGAAGGAACAACCAATGTTAAAGAAATGAGATTAAATACTTACACTCTTAAATATGATAACATTAAAATGAAGCCTGATGAACTCATTTCTGACATGCATCTCAGGTTCAATGAGATATTAAATACTATGAGTCTTCTTGGGAAACTAGTGGACAGTAAGGAACAGATCATGAGACTGCTTCGATGCATACCTGACATATGGAGGGGAACTTCTGTTTCTATCCAAGAATCTTGTGACATAGGCAAACTTCCAGTGAAGGAACTAATTATAAAGATTATGATGTATGAAGAAGAGCTTAAGGTCAATAAAGTAGTAGATTAAGAACCAAGGAAGAACTCTATAGCATTTAAGACTACTACCTTAGAGAATAAGGAAAAAGAAAGAGTTTAATATCTTGTAGATACTTCCACAAGTGAAGACTAAGACAGCGATGAAAATATGGCTCATCTTGCTAGAATATTCAAAAAATTATACTGAACGAAGAGAATCATTAGGAAGTCAAATTACAAGGGAATTTATGATAGTAAAGGACAATGGAAGCAATATAGAAAATGGAATGACAACTCAAATGAAATAATCTGTTATAATTGTAAATGAAAAGGACATGTGAAGGAAGACTGCCACAAGATGAAATTTAGGAAGAAGTATGATGATAAGGGAAAAGGTTATAAAAAGGCTATTAAAGCTACATAGAGTGCTTCAGAAGACAGCTCCAGTGGAGTTGATGATTCTGATAGTGAACAGAACAACCATGCCAACTTATGTTTCATAACTGAAACATGTGAGGTAACACCTAATTTCCCTATGCCGAATAATTATTATTCTGGGAATGAAGGTGAATCAAACAATGAAGAAAATATGACTAAGGAATAACTATTTGAATAATATGGAATGATTGAGGATACTTTTAATGAACTCAATGATAAATATACATTACTGAAAATACAACATGCTTTAAATACTAATTAAAGATCTGATATTAATATTAAGAAAGAAAAATGTGCTGAGCTGTTAACGGAAAATACTAAACTCAAATTATCCAATGAACAATTAAAAAGAGATCTTGAAAAATTTACTGTTGGTAGAGATACCTGGACTCAGTTTCCAGGAAAATAGATTTCCCCAAAATATACCACTGGTATAGGATATCATCCAGGATAGAGAAGGTTTATTAAAACCAAATTTGCTCCAAAATCTAAACAATTCTCAGCTAGATCATGTTCTGAACCACTTCTTGAAAAACGATTCTCTGGAGGACCAAACAAAGTGTTTATGTCTCAAAATATATCTATTGATTATAGGAAATCTTTGAGACAAGTATGGTTTTCTAATATATTAATTTCTAACCTCTCTGGACCCTAGAAAATCTTGGTACAAAAGTTACACCATGCGTAATCCTTTTTTCAGGAAAATTGTCTAAAGACTTCCTGTAGAGCTCTGTGGTACTTGTATAGTTGATGTTCAAGACATATGACAGGATACTCTTCATGTTTCAAAATAATGATTAAATTTGATGGTGGATATGTCATGTTTGGTGATAATCCTAAAGGGAAAATCATTGGCGTAGGCCAGATTGGTAACCCTAATACTATATTAATTTCAAAAGTGCTTTTTGTTGATGGGTTAAAATACAATCTGTTAAGTACTTCTCAGTTGTGAGATGATGGTTTTAATGTTAAGTTTGAAAATGAAGCATGTAATGTTTTTAATTCTAAATTTTTTTTAATATTTATTGCTCTCATAAATGAGAATATCTATGTTGTTGACATGGATTATTTAGCTAAGAAAAATGTCTCTTGTTTAAATGTGTTTCATAAGGAAACCTTGTTATGGAACAGAAGACTAGGACAGTGAAATGTGCACTCACTTAGCAAAATTACTAGGAAATGTTTATTTATAGACATACCTAAATTGGAATTCCCTCTTAACTAAAGTTTGCAATCCTTTTCAAAAGTGAAAAAAAACACAAAGTTTCTTTCAAACCAAAGAAATAAGTTCCTACTTATCAACCTCATGGGTTGGTTTACATGGATTTGTTTGGACCATAAAGAGTTTTAGGTTAAAATGGGAAGCACTATGTTTATGTTCTTGTAGTTTATTTTTCTATGTACACTTGGGTATACTTTCTGGCTCACAAAAGTGAATCATTTTCTTATTTTATCTAATATTCCATGTCTATATAAAATCTTAGTTGACTTAGGATCAAGACCCTGAGAAGTGATCATGGCTGTGAGTTTGAAACTCAAAAGTTTGAATCTTATTTCTCACGCAATGCCTATAGTCACAATTTCTATGCTATTAGAACACCTCAATAGAATGGAGTCATGGAAAGAAAAAATAGGACTCTTCAATGGATTTCTAGGACAATGCTCAATGAATATGATTTGCCAATTTACTTTTGGGCTGAATCTATCAATACAGATTTTTATATTATAAATAGAGTCTTGATTAGACCTGTTCTTAAAAAGACCCCTTATGAACTATAGAACAATAGGAAGCCTAAGGTTAATTACTTTAGAGTTTTTGGTTCCAAAGTCATTGTCCTTAACACTAAAGATAATCTTGACAAATTTTCTTCCAAAAGTGATGAAGGAATTTTCCTAGGTTACTCTATCTCGAGTAAAGCCTATAGAGTCTTTAATAAGAAAACCAAATGTGTGGTAGAGTCAGTTCATGTCAAATTTGATGAGACTGATCCATATGAACCCAAAACCTCTCTTGAATATCTTGAGGAAGATATGTGAATTCTGGATCTTAATGATAATGATAGTGAACCTCCTGTAAAAGTAACCAATTCTGGGAATCTTCTAGACTCTGCACTTGTTAACTCTGAACCAATAGACGACCATGAGGAGTCTAGTTCAACACTTTCTATAAGTATTAGAACTCTCAAGAATCATCCTTTAGATGCTGTAGTAGGTGATTTAAACCAAGGGACACAAACTAGAGCTTCTCTGAGAAAGCAGGTTGAACAACAAGATTTTCTGTCACAGTTTGAACCTAAAAATATCAATGATGCAATCAATGATGAATTTTGGGTGATGGATATGCCAGAAAAATTGAATCAGTTTGAAAGAAAAACAGTTTGGGAACTAGTATACCGATCTAAGGACACCTTAATAGTAGGAACTAAATGGGTTTTTTGGAACAAAGTTGATGAGTTTTGAAATATAGTTAGAAACAAGGCTAGAAAAGTTGCACAAGGGTATAGTCATGAAGAAGGAATAGACTACGAGGAAACCTTCACTCATGTAGCTAGACTAGAAGCCATTAGGATACAACTTGCTTATGTTTCTCATCTGAATTTTATGTTATATCAAATGGATGTTAAAAGTGATTTTCTAAATTGATATATAATTGAAGATGTATTTGTTGAACAACCCCATGGATTTACAAATTCCTATTTTCCAAATCGTGGTTTTGAACTATCTAATACCTTAAATGGTCTAAAGCAAGCTCCAAGAGCTTGGTATGACAAACTCAGTTCCTTTCTTATTTCAAAAGATTTTACAAAAGGGATAGGAGATCCTACTATCTTTATTAAAAGGATTTCCAAATATTTTTTAATAGTACAAATTTTTGTAGATGATATAATTTTTGGAACTTCTAAACAACATTTTTGTACTGCTTTTTCATCAATGATGCAAAATGAATTTGAAATGAGTTTAATGGGGGAACTAAATTTTTTCCTTGGATTTCAAATTTTTCAAAACAAATATAGTATTATTTTAAATAAAAATAAATATATTAAATATATTTTAAAACGTTTTGATTTGGATAGTACTAAAAGAAGGGATACACCTAGGAGTACCACATGCAAATTAGATACTGATGAAACTGGAGAACCAGTGGATCAAACCAATTACAGAGGTATGATTGGGAGTCTACTTTATCTTACTTCTAGTAGACCTAATATTATGTTCATTGTATGTATTTGTGCTTGATTTCAATTCAATCCCAAAGAGTCTCATTTAAATGTTGTTAAAAGGATTTTTAAATATCTCAAGTATACTATAAATTTAGGGCTGTTTTATCCAAGAGGACAGCCTTTTGATTAAATAAGTTATTCAGATGATGACTTTGCTAGTTGGAAGTTATACAGAAAGAGCACCTCTGGAACATGTCAAATTTTAGGCAAGTCACTAGATTCATGGTGTAGTAAGAAACAGAATTCGATTGCATTTTCTACTGCAGAGGCTGAATATATAGCTGCTGGTAGTTTCTGTTCTCAAATTATGTGGATGAAACACACTTTACTAGACTATAGATATCAATTCAAACATGTCTCTATAAACTATGACAACACAAGTGATATTAAAATCTATAAGAATCTAGTTTATCATGAAAGAACAAAGAATATTTCTGTAAGATATCACTTCTTGAGAGATAATTTTCAAAAAGGTTTTATCACTCTTGAATTCATTGGTACTGAACACCAATTGGCTGATATATTCACAAAGCCTTTGAATTCTGAGAGGTTAAATTACATCAGACATGAGTTAGGTATTATAAATTGTTAACCATTAGAACCTCGCCGTTAGAACCTCGCCATTAGAACCACACTGTTAGAGCCTCGCCGTTAGAACCTCACCATTAGAACCTAATTGTTAGAACGTCATCGTTAGAACATCACCGTCAGAACCTCGCCGTTAGAACCTCACCATTAGAACCTCACTGTTAGAACCCCACCGTCAGAACCGCACCATTATAACCTCACTCTTAGAACCTCATCGTTAGAACCTCATTGTTAGAACCTCACCGTTAGAACCTCACTGTTAGGACATCGTCGTTAGACCTTACAGATACCTCCTTACCAATAGACATTCAAAGTCTGGGACATAGAGTTTTATGGGCTCTTAACCAGAATATGAAACATTTTTCTTCTATTATTTATTTATTTTATCAATATTATTTTTTTCGATCCCTAAATTATAAAAATAGAACACATACTACATTTTGATCCACATCAAACCCTCCTCCAAACCTTTTTATCTAAAATTTCAGAACTTAATCCTCTGCTGAAACCTCGAACCACTCCGGATTATTGGATAGATTTAAGAGGCCACTCGTCAATGATGAAAGAGACGTGCCTGATCCTAAAAAACATATAGCTGAATCGAGTAGCAGAACTCAGATAGTGTAAAAGCTACTGAACCCAGATCTATCCAATAGGGAGATAGTAGCTGAGAAGGAATTAAGTTCAGAGTTGCTACTTTTGACTCGATATTTATTGCTTAAGGCATTAGAAGGTCTGGTATGGGTTGAATGTTTTTCAAATAACAATAGACCCTATTACCCAAATTTGGTGAAGGAATTATATGAGTATCTGAAATTCAGACAGTCTGAGAATGAGAACTAGATGACTTCTAGAGTAAATGAAGCAAATGTAAGTTTCTCCTCTACTGAGTGGGATGATTGTTTTAGGATTACTCATGAAGGAATTTATGACTATTAATCAAAAGTGGTGCCTCACACTAGGGAGTTATTTTGCTATGAAGAAGATTTAGCTGAATTTCCAGGAAATGGAATTCCTAGGAAATTCATTATTGTTGAGATGGTAGGAGAGGATAATCTGATTTTCAAATTTGTTCAGCATGTGATATGTCCAAGGAGAGGGGACTTCGCGGTTTTGAAATATCAGGACATATTCATTCTGTATTTGAGGAAGCATGGACATAAAATTAACATGTGTAGGCTATATATGATTCAACTTGAAGATATGACCAAGCCTAGTTCCAAATCCAATGCTCTATTCCATGCCAAGTGGATATCTCTTATGTTGAACAACAAAGGAGTTGATGGAGATAAGGAAGAAATTGTTGTTGTACAAGATAACCATTGCATCACCAAACTAATCTGCATGCTGATAATGATTAACTAGAATCCATGGATGAAGAGATGGGTGAATGATGAGGCTAAGGTGTATGAAGATTTTAATCCTGTGACTCATCCCACTCGGCCTAAGAATAAGAGAGACCTTGGTCTTAAGCCTGTTGAAGTCGAGCCAGCCTACTCAGATGAAGAAGAAGAAATTTCTATTGGGCGAGAAAGAGAGGACTCTCATATCAATGACAGGAGTGACCCTGACCTTCCCTCCAATCTTCGTGTGACTACTGTATCTTTTGGTGAGCCTATCCCACCAAAGAGATTTACTGCAAGGGAGGATTTCTTAAGGGACAGTGATAAGGAGACCAGTGAAGAAGAAGGGGCTGAAATTGTTTTAAGAGAAGTTAGAGATACCTCAGATGAGGATGAGGACTCTGAATCATGTCATGCTGACCTTGAGACTGATGCCTACTAAAAATGAAGAGGAATGTCTAAGTCTTAGTCTTCTAATATGACATAAAAAATGGGAAGACAAAGGAGTATAAGAAGAAGCTACTCACTCAGTTGATGCTAGACCTATCTTGGAAGTAGTTAAATATTCTGAGGTGGAAGTGTAAGTGAAACTTCCTGATGATGCAGTTGATCAAGGAGGTCTGGAGGAAATGAATGTGGACGATCAAGAGATTGGTCTTATTGAGGGGGAGGAACCTACTGTTATAGGCTCAGTTGCTATTTTTATGAAATTGAAGGCTAGTATGACGACCCTGGATTTATGGTATTGCGACTAGACTATGATGACTCAGAAGATGATAGGCCTATCAAAATACCCTCAATGCCAAAGCTCACTTTTTTCCCTCCAGAAACCTCTTTTCCTCAAGACCATGTGACAAAGAAAGACCTTGATTCTTTGAAAACAAACCTAGAGAGACACTTTAATGATAAAAACACTAAGATAACAAGAACAATAATGGTCAATAAAGGACTTGTAACATATGCAGTAGAAAGGATAGTCTCTACCTCTCACTCATCTATGTTACAAGAGGTCATCGATTGTCAGAATCAAGTAAAAGGGTTAGCATATTCTATGGTTTCTATGAAACAATATATTGCCAAATTAGATGATTATATGGATTCAAGGACCCAAGTGGACAAATTCCTTGCATATATAAAATGTATAGTTCGAAAAACGGTCACAGTGTTTGAGGATTTCAAAACTCTATGGAAAACACATGTGAAGGGGAAAGATGATGATTTCAAAAGACTAATCAGTGGGCTAAAAAAATCATTCAAGGTAATAGTATCCTTCTCTTTGGATCCTCTAGCTGCATCTGATTCCACTTCAGCTTCTCATCCAATTGACATTGAAGCTTTCTGGACCATTTTCAGAAAAGAAGCCGCAATGTTCTCATGTGGTAGTTCCTCAGATACTCAGGTTATTTCCATCACTAGGGAAATTCATAATCTTGTTGGAAACTATTTAAGGGAAGCTTCTCAGGATTAAAAGGCCATCAAGGATCAAGTTGATTTCTACTACAAACTGGTGTACACCAAACATCATCTGGATGATCACTTCAAGTTGTTGTATGAAAACTTAAGGGTCCCACTTATCACTCAGGCCTTTAAGGATCAGGTTAGAAGACTCAAAGAATTGACTCTTGCTTTGGAAAAATTCAAGGAAAATAACGACGATTCTATTTCTGCTATGGAGAGAGGTGGCCGTATCATTATGGACTTCAGGAATCATCCTTTTCCATTCCTCTATGTGGACTGCACTCCAATCATCGTTCCTCCTACTCTGCCTACTTCTTCGTTTGCTTCAGGTTCCACTAGTGTTGCTCCTTTGATGACTCCTACCTAGGCCATCATAAGCTTGACCCCCTCGATTCCTTAGAGATCTACTCTCAATAGGTATACTAATGTTTCTATTGTTTCTCCTCCTTCCTTGTTTACTGACATCCCTCAGCCTATCCCTCCACCTTCAGCATCTGCATCCTCAGCATCCAAGGACAAATCTCCTATGGGCATATCAGATTTGGATTAAGTGTGGACTGTCTTAGTTGATATGGATTGGTGCATCAAGTTTTGTAATGTACTCCTATTTTATTAATAAATATTCTCTCTTTTCACTTTTTTTTTTGTTCTGTATGCTTTTTTTTAATCATAAAGGGGGAGAAAATATTAAAGGGGAGAACAAGGGGAGAAGTCATTCTCATGGGGGAGAACATATTCGAAACATAAATATTCTAATTCAATGACATTATCAAATGTGTTTTACCTTTATTCAAAACTCTTAGCAATGCCATAATTTGTGATTATCAAAACGGGGGAAATTGTTGGACTCACCTGTTTTTATAATCCCAAATCACATTTTGATAAATTCAAATTATATTTTTATAATCCAAAATTATATTATTATAATCTCAAATAATATTTTGATAATTTCAAATATTGTTTTCATTTCAATGAGATACATGTCTTCATTCCTTGTTAATTATGTCTCATTATAGTTTCCCATTCTTATGGAGTAATATTCATATACTTTCAATCTCACTACTTGATTGATTAAACTTACTCTGCAGAATTTATCTAAGTACAGAGGTCACCATTACTGAGGTTACTTTTAAAAGCTTATAGTTACAAGCTTAATGTTGCAGTTGTTACCATTACAAGCATACAGTTACAAGCTTACCGTTACATGTTTACCATTACAATCTCACTGTTACAGGTTTACCACTATAAGGTGACCATTACAGGGTTACCACTATAAGGTCACCATTACAGGCTTACCACTACAAGGTCACCGTTACCACATTATTGTGACAAGGTCACCATTACATGGTTACTGGTGTGAGCATAGTGTTAAAGGTTACAGTTTATATTGCAGATGTGCACCTACTATTGATGCCTACAGATATGAAGGCTACCTTTACCAGTCTACCAATGCTTATTCTTCCATACTTTTTCAATTTTTCAAATACTATTCTAGCGGTCATATTTGATAAAATAAATGCTCTGACATTAATTAATGCTGATTGTAAAATTTTTAGGAGACAATACCATGGAAAGTATGAGGTATGAGAAAGCATGCACGTGATCTACTCATTCCCATTGTCAAACCTCAAATATAAAAAGGGAAGACCAAAAAATAAAAAAGAAGGATCGAGTATAAAAACAAGAAGAGTAACATATGCACGGACATGATGAAAGGTTTGCATGAGATGAGTGATAGAGCTTACTTGCCAGATCAAAAATTCAAACCATCCAGCACTAAGATCTGGAACCCACAAGCATCATGAAGATCATTCTGGGATAAACTCATTCATGCCCTCTGTGCTTCATAAACTCTTGATCAACATCATAAACTGAACACTGAAAGCTTGAACCTGGAGTTCCAACACTTTGTTTTGGAAACAACTTCCAAAGATTGACACGAACTTCAACATTTCTCATTCCAAGGAGTCAAGAGCTGATTTGCAAACACATAGAGCCTTCTATAATCATTCTCATCATAACTTCTCTATTGTGTTTATTTATTTTATATCTTTGAGAAGTGTGTGTGTCTTTTTATATCACACATTGTCTCTTGTTCTTGAACTAGAGGATATTTATTATACTCACATAAAACATTACATTATCTGTGTTTCCCATGTATAACTGTGGAAGAGACCGTATGTGGTCTATTTTGTTTTTATTTCCCACGAAGAACTGCGGTAGAGGGTCTGTTCCCAGGACAGTTTGTGGAAACTGTTGTAAATCCCAATACAGGCTGTGTATCAATTTTTAATATAAACTTCTTCGTAGTAGGTGATCACCTAGTGGAGAAGATTAGGTCCCAGCTTGAGACTGAACCTCTTATTTACATTTTTTTGCAAACCTTCGTATACTCTGTTTTGATTTTATCCGCTGCTTTTATTTTCTAAAACATAAAACTATTTTTTCTAACACTTTGATAGTTAATTTTGGTTAGTGTGTGTATTTGTTTAATTCATTGAACGTGTTTCAAAAGTTGAATTGGTGTTCTACACTAACTCATCTAAGGATTAATCACCCTTTGAGAAACATGTTGACCAATTGAACATTTACATTTCTACTAACTTAATTAACTGGGCCATTTTTAAAATTGGGGTATTTCTTGACCGTAAAGTTTTTAACAGAAATTTTAATTGGAAGTCAATTCACCCCCTCTTGAGTATCCACTCTGACCAACACATTAGACTCATATTATTCCTTGTATTTACTTAAAAACATGAAAATAATTTTAATAGATAAATTAAACTAAATTATTATATACAATAATAATAATGAATTTATTTATTTGTCAGTGATCAATAAAATGTGGACAACTCTTAGTCCCTATCTTAGGGTCTGCCATGTCTTGTAAATATATTCGCTTGAATAGGATAGATTCTTGAATACGGTATTCGATGTGACCCTCTAGAACCTTATCTCGATAGTAGTGAATAATATTGATATATCGTTAGTGTTGTATAAATACTCATAAAGTCCCCTAAATATATAAGTAATAGTCATAGGAATTAAAACCATCCAATGAATGTGTACTATATAATATAATATCTTTAATATAACTAGAAGAATTTGTATTCTTATACCATGGATATGGATTTAGTGATGGTATTACAATATTAATCAATCAAGCTTGAGATATTACATCCTCAAATTGGGATAATCAAATTATATACTGATCATTCAACTAATTTAATACCACCAATGAGGCACCAAAAACAAGCAATGTAACCATAACTTCAATGTCAGGGTTTTTTCCTTGCATAAATGAATTATATCAAATGGAATACTTTAATAATGATATCATGAAGGGGAATAATAAAAATGTCCAGAGATAGGAACAACCAATTACACCTAAAACATTTGGTTTTCTTTTCGGTGAGTCAATCTTCATGATATCACCTACTCAATATCACAAAGTGTGAACTTCATGAGAAAAATTATCAATTCTTATGATCCCCCAACCCCTGTTAGTCAAACATTACTTATTTTCTATTAGTAAGATGTATCTAGACTATAGGAAATTATATTAAGACTACTATCGTGGTATATCTAGGTTTTTATTAAAGGATTAAAACTTCTATAACATTTTGATATAATATAAAATATATGTAAATTAATATAAATATAGTGGACCTTGAAGTAACAACACTATTGTAGTAATAAAAGCACAAGTTTATATAAATCATATACATGTAATATTAATAAAATTACACCCACATGTTGGGTCTAGGGAACCCACATTAAACACTCACAATTTCACTATATTCAACTAATAAAAAGTCTTAATCCACTGGATCTCACATGAGAATTAGTATTCTTTTAAGATATGGATTTAGTAAGGAGGTCTTCCAAGTTGTCCTCTATGTCTACTCTTCTACCCGTGACTTCGCCTCTCTAGGAAAAATCCCCCAAGAGGTGAAACATCTGAATTATATGATTTATCCACTAGTGTGACCTAAGATCCTTGGAAATCACCACTGCTCCAGTATTATCACAATAAAATGAAATAAGGTCTTCACTCCGTGGACAAACTCCAATTTATAAGACAAATCTACATATCCATAAAACATCCTAATCTACATTAGAAGATATTATATTCTTAAAATCTATTATAGAATCAGTGAACACCTGTTTCTTTGATTGTCTCAAGATCAATCCACCACCATTCAGGAAAAATACATAGTTTGACTGTGATTTTATACCATAATGAATTGTTTTGAAACTAGCATCAGTGTATTGTCTCACTAATAGTTCCTTATCTCCTCTATACAACAGGAATATATACTTTGTATGCCTCAGGTACTTCAGTATAGTTTTAGAAACTTACCAATGAATCTCTCTAATATTATCATGATATCTTCTCACCATGCATAAAAAAAATCGAAACCAAACCAATTACATAGCATGGAATACATGATAGATAAAACTAAAAAGGCATAATGTATTCTACTCATTATTTTAATATCCTATTATGTTTTTAGACACATTTTCATAGAGATATTGATATAATGTGACATGGGTGACAAGACTATATTAGATTATTCTATATTTTACCTTTTAAGTACCATGTCCATATATGTATATTGACTTATCCCAAGAAACCATTAAATTTTATCTTGACATATCTTGATCAATAAAATGTAGATTTATTCACTTAATCTTTTCTTGTAAAAGCATTAATTTAACCATGTCTTAACTAAATCTATGAATTTTACTTCACTTCTCACAATTAAAAGTTCATTGACATATAATACTAGAAAAATAATGGTATTCCCATTAACCCTATTATAGAAACATAACTTAATTTCATTCTGGATGAAACTAAATTATCTTATATCATAATCGAAACTCAAGGCCATTGATCCTTATGATTAATTCAACCCATAAATGGATCTCTACAACATTCACACTTTATTGGAATTTTTGACTTAGTAAACCATTCTGGTTGAGTCATATAAATTTCTTCAACCAACTTCCCATTTATAAAAGTAGTTTTTACATCCATTTTTTAAATTTCCTAATAATGTAATTATATTATTGAATGAAATATTTTTATGGATTTAAGAATTGTAATTACTGAGAATGATTCATTATACTCTATGCCTTGGAAATTCCTAAAACCCTTCACTACCAGTATTTACTTACAGATGTTTACCTAACCATACATGTACAGCTTTTTATTAAATACCCATTTTCACCCAATGGGTTTTACCTCAATTGGGGGGTCTAGTTATATCCAAACATGACTTTGATACATGGAAAAAATCTTATAATTCATGGAATCATTCCATTTACAATTATCCTTTCCTTCTAAATCTTCCTTATAGGTTATTGGTCCATCATCCTCAAGGTGTAATGTGTCACATGACTCGGTGACAATAAAATGTCAACAAATTTGATCTATAACCTCTAGAGTTGACCTATGTAATACTTTTTTCTCAGAAACATCAACATCTATCACTATCTCTAGTAGATAGTGTTCCCATACTAACCCTTGTACATATAGACCATTAACTTTATTGAAGTCAATCTCACTCCAACTATTTTTATTAGAAATATGGTGCCTTTCTATAAATATGGTTTTTCATGCCATAATTACATTTCTATATGAATAGTTATATAGGTAATATCCTTTGGATTCTTTAGGATAACCTATAAAGATGAATGTTTTTATTTTGGATGCTAATTGTTTACTTGGTATAGTCTTGATGAAAGACTTGCATCCCCATACATGTATATGAGATAGATTGGATTTCGTTCCATGCCACAACTCAAATGGAATACAATATTTATTTTTATTTTTAAATCATTACAATTATATGTTGTTGTATGCAAGTCATATTCTCAAACAGATAATGGAAGAGTTTTCTGACTCATCAATGATTAGAGCATGATAAGAAAGATAATATCCCTCCTTTCACTAACACCATTTCACTATGGTGTATAAAGAGGATGCATTTGGGATACTATCCCACACTACTTTAAGTGATCAATAAGATCTTGGTTAAGATACTCACCACCCCATTCTAAGAAAAGTTCCTTAATGTTATTACCATGTTTTTTTCTACTTCATGTTGGTATCCCTTTAACATATTAATGGAATATGACCTATATATTTTTAATTATATATATCCATACCTACTATAGTCATCGGTAAAAGTAATGATGTTGGAAAACCCAACCCTTACCTCTACTAGAAATAGACCACATACATCCATATATATTAATTCAAGTAATTTAGTGGTTCATTCTCCCTTCCCATAGAAGGGTGACTTCTTCATTTACCCTTATAAAAAAGATTAAAAAACGTATAATGGTTTTAACTAAACTGAGTCTAAATACCCTAATTGATGTAATTTTTGTAATCACATAACATTAACATGACCAATCCTAATATAACATAGGTTAGTGTTATATGATCCATGTTCTTTGGTTTTTTCATTTATTATCATTATTAAATTATTTTGTTCTGGTATATATAAATCATTGTTAAGATGCACCATAACATAAAACATGTTATACTTGAAAGAGATAAAAAATTTATTTCCAAACATTAAATAAAATCTCATGGGGTCTATACATTACACTGATATTTTTTTTGGAAACTTATGGTACATAAAAATAATTATTCAATAAAAGAACCAAACAACTAGGAAAATTTACATGATAATCTTCCACTAAAAAAGATATTATAATCACACCACTTGTTTCTCAGATATCTACTTAACCTTTTGAGATATTCTTGAATATACTTGGTTCATATATTATAATTAAAAAGTTTTATCCTCATTCCATATCCAATACCCAACTTTTAGATAATGACATATTTCTTTCAGTGAAAAAAAATACATGCAATAGAAGCTTCAATTTTCTTATTTTTTCCAAATTTGGGGATCTTATTATAGTGTCCTTTCTTACCACATCTAAAGAAAACAACCGCCTTCTCATTTCCCTCCACCTGTATCATTGGATTTTTGGAAGTATAGTGCACTAGTGTTTTTAGCATGCACATGGCCTTAAACCCCTTATCCTTGACCTTTATCTTCTTGTTCCCCATAATGGCATAAGAATTGATATTCTTCATATACTTATCATCTTGGTGAGCTAAAGACAAAATATTTTTGAGTGACTTTGTCATGTTATTCATATTTTAGTTCATAATTAAATTCAAAAAAATTGACAGTAAAGAATAAAGAATGTAATTTTTATCTAGTTCTTGTTTTTTCTTTTGACCAAGGTATTCAATTGTCTTAATTTACACAATAATCATGATTATATGAGGTCCTTCATGATTCTATTATGCTTTAATTAACCTATAATGTTCACTTGGTATGGCGTACCTTTTTTTCCTTTCTCCCTCCTGAAATAATTCTTGGAGATGAGTCAACATCTTATAGAAATCATTGTCATCATGAATTTTCTATAGTAGACTAGACATATATGACAACAATATACATTGTATTTATAGTTCATCATCTATATGATTTTTATATTTTTCTTTATCTTCCTTTATTGTTTACTAAGGAAGATCATCAGGAATTGAGGACTCCAATGCATTAATATTCCACTCATGGTGTAGTTATATGTGCAAGCATATGTACCACTCCTAGAGGTTGTGGATAGTCAAGATATTTTATTTATCAAGTATGGATCATAGTGATAATTATATATTGGTGTTTGTGACATCTATATTGATATAAAATAAATAAATCTATCATTTGGTACCTTATATTGAGTACCTTTTCCATAATATTGATTAATTATTAAATCATTAAATGTCTCCCACTATTTTATCGAACCATTTTATCCCTCACAATTTTATTAGGAAACATTATATCATGATTATTATAATGGAAAGGGTCCTTGAAACATATCCTAATAGTATATAATAATTTTTTATTCCACTACTTGGAGAGTTTCTAGGTAGGCTCTAGACTAACCAACAATATTAACTCATGGTTCCTTGAACTATTGTGAAAATATTGATCTTATCGGAAAAATAACTTGGATCCCCTTAACACTTTTCTTCTACAGTGATATAAATCTAGATTGGGATACTTAGTTTCTACCAACCTTAGTTAAGGAAACTCATTACTCTCATAAGAACTCCCTGGTTGTAGGAGGCACCCACAACTTTTGCTGATGAGAACCCCAAACAATCGGTTATGTTAAAATTTGAGAAATGGAAGGCATTTAATGTTAATATATAAAAGGGATTTATAATATTTTCTTCAATTAATGTAATAAATTTTTATTAAATTTGTTCAATATATGTTGTTGTTCTCCAAACTGAACATGCATTAATAGAAACCCATTTGTTGCACCCTTATGTTTTTTTCTTATGCATTATTTTATATATTATCATAGTAAATATGCACATAAATAAAATAATATACAATGCATAAAAGAAATAAATTAACCAAATGGAATTGAGAATATAATTTTGGTTGATCCACTCTAAAATTAAGGAATCGACTATAACCTAGGGGTATCATACATGATTCGAGTCCTGGTTTGTATAGCGGCTCACCCTAGTATAGTGTATTCATTTCTCTTCTGGGGTACCACCTCATATTAGCTAGGTTCATGCCTTAAAACATCATTATTAAATGTACAAGTATTCTCGCATGTTGGTGAGGGGGTCCAGTTAAGCAAAAAAATACATAAAGATAAATCAGACATGAAAAACCTTATACATATTGAATGAAAAGAAGGATATTCACATAACATCATATAATTAACTACATATTTTAATCATAACAAAAAATAAATATTTTAATAAATTATCTAGAAAAACACTGGTTTAGTCATTTTATAAAGAACATCAAAGGGGTAAAATAAAATCTTGATAAAATTAAATAGTGATAAATTTAAATTATGAGGGTATTAAAATAAATTAAATAAATTATTTAAATTCAAAAAATTTATTATTATCCGAACCTATCATTAGTTTAATATTTTAAACCAAATATTAAATTTATTATTTAATTTTTATTAATACTAAAATTATATGTTTTTTTGAATGTAAAATATTATTATTTTTAATCCAAAAATTAATATTAATTAATTTAAATTTATACCAAAAATAAATTATTTTACTAAATTTATTTTTAGTATATAAACTTTACTTGGGCCCCAAAACCTCATCCATGCCCATTGTGGGTTGGGATGTAACTCTGAAGGCCTGTTTCAGGCTAGACCGGCCTTTTTAGTGGTTGTTCTATTTGAGGGTAGGCCTACCCAAACCACTTTTCAGACATGAATACAAACCCAGACCCTTTTTTGGATGGTCTGGGTAATATAATACTTGTGTCATGTGGTAGAAACCTAATCCAGGGGGTATCACCACATAGGAGTTCTTTAATGTCATGTTTCGCTAGCTGGAGGGTTCCTGGGTCTCAACAAGGGCGGCATGATTAGCGGTGACCACATCACATGACAGTGATGATTAGTCATCACTGTGGGACAAAACCCTCTTGGTAGTAGGCAGTGCCATTTTCTAGAGGTATTGGCTGGCTACTCAGCCACAACAAGGTGACACAGTGACGAGGTGGTGGCTGCATGGTTAGCCTTATTTTAGGTTTAATAGTGTCCAACAAGGGGAGGAGGATAGCGGGTACTTCATCGGTGCAGACTAGAGAATAAGAGAGGGAGGAAAAGGGGATCCCTATCGATGGACAATTTTATGAGAATGGGGTATTGTCCATGTCTGTGGTGTATTCCATAGGAGGATATTTGCAAGGGGATTGAGATGGTAGGGTCTATTGTTTAGGCAAGGTGGTGGGATCGGGATGAACCAAGGTGGAGGGTGGTCCCATGGCATGGTTTCTTCCTTCAGAATCCATCTTTTTTCATTAATAAAATATTTTTTTGTTATTTTATAAACCCAAGTAAATATCTCACATCCTAATTCCCTTTGACACAATTTTTCTGTTGAATTTTTCATTTTGTGGAAGAAATAACCACACCCCCTAACCCAAATACAATTTCTTATTAATTAAAATTATTTTAAAATTAATATATTATTTTTATATTTTTATATTTTTAGGGTAAAAAAGGGTCATTGGATGATGGATTTACAGTGGCTATATTATGAACGATTCTTGGTTGGAATATATCTGGGTCTCTAGAATCTCCTCAAAAAACAACATAAATATATAGAAGAGTGTTCATGATATTTGAATATATTAAATTTTTATATTCAATAAAAACACAAATTTTTTAACCATAAATTAGTTTTTCTAGGATGGAGATATCATGGGTATCTGAGATAGGATCGACGCACAGTTGGATATATTTGGATCAATTTTAATGTATCTACTAAAATTTAAAGAAATATATTTTTTCTTGGCTTAAAGTTCCATGTGGTCCCTATGATACTAATAGTTGGTACTGGAGAGAAAAATAAAATCATGTAGTCTGAGGATTTAAAAAATTTCGTCACATGAAAGATGAAACTTTGTCATATTTGGTGATTCAATCCCCAGAATGGTTAAAGGATTATTCAAAGAATATGAATTAATCAAATTGACCACCTCATTATTTTCACAGTGTTCTGATTTGTCGCATGTCAAAACAGAATATTGCTTGTAGGATTTGAGGCCAAACCCCTCTAGATTATCCACACATGCTTTAAGAATTCTTGAATATTCCATTTTACATTTTTGTGGTTCTAGCATGGAGCTTCGACGATCTCTATGACATCCAAATGATCACCAGTATCCTTTGACATCAATTCACAAAGGCTTTCATAGATCATATGCTCAGTTAAAGTGTTTATATGTCTAGAATTTAGTAAGAGAGAGAAGCTCTTAATTCCAACTAATGAATAGTGCATGGAATGATCTTCTCCTCAACATAAATAGTGGATGTCTGAAATACCCAGTTACAGTTACCCAACCCCTATATATTTAATTCCTCTTAAATGAGTTATAAATAATTAAAATTTCTGAACTAACTATGTTATAAATATTGTTTATATTTTATCACATACATATAATATTTATTAAATAATTGTGTGATAAAACCAAGTCATTAAATTGAATCATAATTGCTTCTAATATTAAAGGAATCTATAATATTAAAATAATATTCCATTGAATTATATTATCCCTTTTATTTACTTAAACAGATGTAAATAATTTAAATAAATATATACAAAACAATTATTCTATACTCGAAGAATAACTATTTAATTTCTCTATTTCAGTGATCGATAAATCTGGGAAATCTCTCGAATCATGTGGTGGGGTCCACTATGTCATGTAAACCTATTCACATGAATAGGGTAGATTCTAGAATAAGATATTGTGTGTGAACCACTAAGTCCTTATTTGGATATTAGAGAATAGTAATCACAGACCAAGAACGGAGTCTAGAACGTTATCACGACCCATAAAAAGATAAGAAATAATTATAGAAATGAAAATCATCCTCCAAACATGATCTTTGTAATATAATCTCATTGTCACATGATGTCTCATAAATAAAGACACACACTTGTGTCACCATCCTTTATTAATTTATTATTTTTCAATTTGACTAGTTATATTTGACTTCTTCTACCATGGACATGGATTTCGTGAAGGTACTATAATCTTAATCAACTAGGCCAAAGATATTACTTCCTGTACTCTAAATAAATATGTTATATCTTGATCATTCCTCCAATTACATACCACCAATGTTGCACCCAACACAAGATACGTCACCACGACATCAATGTCTTGATTTTTTTCCTTACATCAAAGTACATGCTAAAATGGAACACATTGATAATGATCTCAAGTCATGAGACTAATACACATTTTTGTATATAGGAACAACTAATGACACCTGAAACATGTAGTATTATTATTATCATATCTATCCTCGTGATCTCACATACTTGAGATCACAAATTTTGAAGTTCATGAGAATATGTCTTAAAGCTAATGATCTTCCAACAACTGATGGTCACACATCATCTTTTTCCTATAATTATAATATATATAGAATGAAGGAAATTACACTATGATTACTTTCATAGTATCTCACGGTTCTCATTATATCCTTGGAACTTATATGAACATTTGGTAATACATGTAATCTAAGGAAATTACAATAAATTTAGTGGAAATAGAAGTATCAACAATATTCTAGTAAGATAGTCACATGTATATAAAAAAATTAAATCCACGTAATGGTAATTAAAGTGCATACACAAGTTGGGTATAGGGAACCGACTTTCAAAAACACACTTATATTATGATGTGTTGGCTACATAAAATTCTTGATCATAATCCTTTTAGTCAAAGATATAAGTTCCTCCAACTCACTCATCCTAATAACACAAACCCACATGTACTTTATTCCTTTCCTCCAAATAGGCAACATAACACCCAATCCCTCAAATAATACCTCTCCATCCAAGCCAAAATAACGTGTCCCAAACCAGGGAATATAGAGTCTAAATCATTCACTTGAATCTAGAACCCATATCATCTATGTATTTTAATCATCCTGACACCACTACTTGCATTCATTAGATCATGTCACTTTCACTGTTGTTGGTGGTTCAGTTTTATTATGTGTAATTTTTTGCATTTTAATTTTTGCTTCTAAATTGATTTAATTTTAGTTTGTAAGTGGCTTACAAACATTGAAAAACCCTTTGGTTTTTCGAATAGGAATTCTGGTGATTGATGATGCGATGGTTCTCATTCAGAAATTGTAATTTGTGTCTTGTATTTATCCTTGTGTCGAAACAAGCACAATTATTTATACTTATTAATTTTCATGTACTTTTTTCATCATGGATGGATAATTTAATTGATTTGGGCTTTTCAGAATTGTTATGGTGTTTGTGTTCCATTATTTTTTTACCATTTTTTATTTACAGATGAATTGTTTTTAACTTTTTTTTATTCATTATATTATATATGTGATTTCATTAAAAAATATTGTTTATATGCACATTATTTTTTCCTCATTGGTATGACACCTAAAAATTAATCATATGAGGGATAACATCAGGTAATTTATTTATTTGTATTTTGATTATATAATTCATAGAATCATATAAATCACACAATATAATTATCAATAAATAAATATATTTTTTTTGTTCATTCTCTACACATGTTCATAGGTGATACCTAATAAGTAATCATGTGTGAGGGATCCCAACATAGATAGATATATTCACTTTGTGCGAACTGGGTCTTGATATTTTTTCATGTGATTCAGTGTTGTATATATCACAAATCATTCATAACACTAGATAATGAGATATTGAATTATTAGGAATAAAAATCAATTACTTTCTAACAACATATAATAGGATTTGTGATTTTATTAATTAAATTCTGAATCAATGACAATTTGATGTATAACTATTCAGATGTTGGAATAAAATTATTAAAATCACATATATTTGAACAGGATATGAAAGTCTTATAGTATCATCTGCATATTTATTATCTATTTAGTTTTAGTAACATAATTTAGTTTCGTTGTATTCTAGAAATTTTATATTTTATCGCACTAAAAAATTCATCATCGTGGATATTAATTTAAGAGAGCATTATTGTATCCTACATGTATTCTCTATGTGGGATACACACTATATATAATGCTATGTATTTATAGATTTATAAATTTATAATTATTATGTGTGGTGAAAAAACATAACACAAACCAAATTCTATATTTTTATTAAATGTTTTAATTGGTTCTAGATCCTGAAAATAACAAGTTAGTACCTGCATTGTACCTAGTTGGCGCATGAAATAAAATTCCAAGGTTATTTCCTTGTCTGAGATTTCTCTTCATAATAAAATGAGAGAAGTGTATGTGTGGGATAATAACTAATATACACTAGAGGAATATTCATCCATATTATAGTTTAACTTCATTAAAAAACATAGTGTTATTTTTTTCTTTTTAGTACTTACTAAATGTATAATGAACTAGGATTTTCATGCAAGGATATTACATATTTTTAGATGAATACTCATTACATTACAAAAACATGTGACTGGGGACCATAATAGTTATGTCCATTTTGAAAATGAAAAATAAACATCTAGTCTGGGGAAATACCTTTAATGTTTCCCAAAAAGATATTCCCCTTTAGTACCCTACATAAAACCATTCTTCATAACCTATGGAATATAAATATATGAAAAGGGTGATCTCAGATTCCCAGTAAGGGTAAACATGGAAGATATAAAATTATTATTTTATAAAATTAAAAGATAATAAATATGGGTATGTGATAATGATCATAACTTACAAAGATCGTGACCAACCTATCATGGATCAAAAAAACAAGACATAACAAAAAACATTAACATTTCAAAATATATGTATCATAAGAATGAGAGATCATCATAACTAAATCATGAACCATATGTTAAAGTAATAAATGTGTGTGGAATTATAATAAGTAAATAAAACCATTTAATATGTCATGGTTTACTACCAAGAATCTCGGATTAGGCATTATTACTTATTTCCTCTAACTGAATCAAGCACATAGACTTGTTTCCCATCACGGATCAAGCGCATTGATTTATTTTCCTTAACTGTCTCATGAGACATAATTCATTAAAAAATTCATTTTAGGGGGATATAGGTCCTCCAAATCACCTAATTATAACTATAAATATGCGTCCAACATGACTATAAATCAGTCACCATATCATAACCCATGTAAAAAAATATTTTCATAAACACTTTATCATAACATAACTCATGTAAAATAAATATGTTTCATAAATATCATGACATAATAAACATAAAACATTCATAAAATGAATTATAACTTTATACTTGGGTCATGTACCTATTAAAAAAATTATCATCAAAATAAGTCATCTTAGATAAAAAAAAATTATTTTTCAAATATCACATGAAAAAATTATTGAATGAAATATTGTTTCTTCTTTGAACAAATATTTTTATATCGTAAAACATTGAGCAAAAACTTTTCATTGGAAATAATCTTAAAAACAAATAAATAATTAATACTAAATAATTTCAAAAGTAATTATATACACCACATAAAATAATATAGGTTCATGACATAACAAGTTTCTCAATGAAGGCAAATTGTGAAAAAAATTATCTTGCGGTTTTGGTAATTTTTGAACCGAAAACCCCTTGAAAGAGAGATAATAGAATGGATATGTGAATTCCCATTATATATAGGATAATACTAAATAAAAATATTTATGGGAAATATATTCAAAAATTATAATAAATTTTTGGTGAACATGGAATGTGTCTCATAGAAAATAAAACTGAGACAAAAATCCCTTACCTTATGTTTTGACTCTCATCGTACATAGAAAAACCCGATTTATAATAAATATAATATTATTAAAAATATAATAAAGGACTTTATTTAATTATATCATACCATTTATGATTTAATTATGTCCTTATATTACCTATTTATTAATAATTACATGTTAATGTTACTTTTCAGTTAATAACTGCTTTGGTTTGTGCATGTGTTTTGATTTGTTATATATTTTTTCCTCTTACTTATGTCATTATTTTATCGTATCCATAATGATAAAAATGATATAAATAATATATATATATATATATATTAATAATATATTTATTTTTAATAATCAATAATATATATATATATATAATGTAACAAACTGTTTATAGATATGATAGATCGTACGTACACATTAATGTTGTTTAAATTTTCTTATCATATTGAAGGGAAAAAAAGTAAATAAAATATATTTATATATATAATATAATTATAGTATCATTATTTTTCATATATATCATATAACTTTACTAAATCCCTCTTTAATACATTCCATGTAATGTGTGGATGAATCATATCACTTTGAGGACGTCGTAGTCCACACGACTACAAGAGAAGTTAACATATTTACACAAAGTAGAAATCATGAATTTATATGTTATATAATAATTAAAAAAGAATAAATACATTATATATATCATATAAATCATATAAAAACATAAAATAAATCAATACTCCCAACCATTAATGGTGGAAATGGAAGAAGGAACGACATCAGTTCACGAGGCGGTAGTCCGCCATACACATGAATGAGGATTGTGTATCCCATTTGAAGAATGTGTTTGTTTGTCTGTAAGAAAAAATAAAAATATATCAACATATCAATATATTTATGATACTAGGTTAATTATATAAATATTAAATTAAAAATTAAGGTCTTTATGGAATAAATAAAATAAAAACATTTGTTGATGAACGTCACCTCTTCTTTGGGTATCTCCTTGTGATTTTTACAAAACGGCTTCTTTACTTTGATTCATCAAAAAATTAGGGATTATTGGATGAATTTAGGGAAGTTATTAAAATATTTGTATATATTTTGGCCGAAACCAATAGGTTCTGAATTGTAAAAAAAATAGAATAAGAGGAGCCCTTAAATAGAGAGGGGAGGGGCACTTTTTCAATTTATCAAAATTTTAATTTGTAATTAATTAAATGTCAAAACAATAACACTAAATGGAATGTTATTAGGATATAATTTGATATAGGGTTGTAATACCATTATCTATTAGATTTTATATATGTTTTGGTGTAATTTTAAACCATATCATTCTGATTAAACCCTAGTTATATTATTTTAATTTTAAATATGGTAACAATATTTTCAATATTAAAAGGTTGATATTTTTAATTATAAGGTGTAAATTGAAAAATAATTGATCAATATATGTTGTTTTAGACCATAATTTTTCCCATTTGTCCTTATTTAGTATTTTTTTATTTTTAACTAATTTAATAAAATGTTGTTTTCATAAAATATCATTAGTGTCAATTTTGATACTGTTCATTATATTGACATTAAGAAAATCGATAATGAAATATAACTTCAATAAAATTAATTTAATACATTAAAAATATGTAATATTCACCTATAATATTATTTTTATCATTTTAATTAATCCAAATTATATTTATATTAATATTTTTAATGTCACTTATTTTAGTTTCTCATTAATTGAATAATTAATTCATCATAATTCTGTAATTATTTCTTCATAGAAATTTAAAAAAAAATTAAATATTTTATATAAATATTTTATATTTGATAATAATATATATTGTCATGAATAACTTTATTTATCACTATATTAAATATTTTATACTTATTAAAAGTAAAAGTGTGACATTTTGTCATTCTATTGGACTTTAATAATATCTATGACATTTTTATGGAAAAGTGTCCATTAAAATTTTCACATTAAAACCATAGGTGTTAAGGGTTTAAAAAAATTAACTATTAAAATTATTTAATGTTTCATGGTAGTTTTATAATATTTATAATATTATATTTACTAGTAATTACATGATTTACCCTTAACCGTGGTAATAAAAATTAATAAAGTTACTATTCAAATTGTTCAGAAATAAAATGGACCTATTTAATAAATATTATAATTATGATTCCAAATATGGAATCAATTTTTCATAATTAAAATAAAATAGTCGGCTAAAATTAATTTAAACTTAATCTTGTTGACGGAATGAGAAAACAGGTTTTTAATGTCAAAACATTCAAAAGAATGAAACTTTTTTATTCATATTAAAGGTAAACAAGATCAAAATGACCTTAAATAGATTAATATATGTATCATTGATCTGATATTACTTTAAAAACAATTTAATATATAATTTAACAATAAAAATTATTTAGATTAAAATTCATTTTTTAATTAAAATGCATTATTTTTTACTATTCATCAAAAAATGAAACTTGTCAAAAAAAAATACAAATAATTCAACCAAAGAAAATTTTGATATTCTACTTTTGTAGAAAAAATATTTATGTCAAATATAATTTATAAAATTTTCAAAAACAATTTTTTAAAATAAGTTCTCCATCAAATGGTGGAAAAACCACCTTTTAGAAAAAATATATCATTCATGAGTAAAATTGGATATGTTCTTATATAATATCTATATAACATAAACTATTTATGTTCTAAATTAGATTGAATAAATTATATATATTTTTCTTTAATATAATCCTAACAATAGTGATTTTATTATTTATTAGTATAAATAAAACTTGTGCACAATTAAATAATTTTTCAAAAAAAACTATTTTCTTTTATATTAAAAAGTGATTTTATTTTAATTTATAATTAAGTGGAAACCAAAAAAGTCTTTATATATACATGTTCAAATCATATTTTTAGGATTCGATTAAACTTTTCATACCTTCCATTCTAATGGCTAGGTTGTATTTGTCTTTTTTAAATAATTGAAATAATAAAATGATGTTTTATAGAAATTCTGTGTTGCAAATAACACAAGATTAGTCGATGTTGCATGTAGCATAATCATAGCTTGGTGTAATTTATAAAACAATACATCAAATAAATTTAATATATGAAAAAAAACAAAGTTCATAAAAACATGGGGTGTTATAATATGAATGCTAACCGAAGGTGATAAAAGAGAGAGTGATCCATTAAATGAATAGGTGCATTATAAAATAATGGAAAAGGTTTTATTTGGTAATAAGTCACACAACACCGATTCACTCACCTCTAAGTGTGGTTAATATTCTAAATTATTTTTCAATATTTAAAGAATTCATTTCAATTCATTGTTATTCAGAACATTTTACATAAATTAATAAATAAAATAATTCTTTATCATAATAACCTATCCAAACAATCCTTGAGATTATCATCTAGTATTTTTTAAATAAATTTATTAAATTTAATTTTACTTAAAATTATTATCTACACATCATGTACTGATGGGATCACATGTCATGTACCCACCTAATCATTTTAAATTCTTTTCTATAATATAATATATATATATATATATCTGTGTGTGTGTGTGTGGTATATACTAGTGGTAACAAGACATGTTACATTCTATTTATGATTAAATATATTTCTTCAATTTAATTTTTACATTGTGTGTTATGTCACTGGATATCGTGTGGGACTTATATTTTTTATGGTTATAGTGTACTGTATACTCACATGACATGTATGCCCATGTGAAATTTCATGACAGAGATGACAAATTGGTCCATCGAATAATCTACATAGTCTTCATGGAGAGTATTACCACATGACATGCCATAAATATACATGGTATGTTCCACTAGAAATGTACATTAAGTATACCCAGGGTGTGAGACTTTTACATGTATTATAATTTAATAACAATATAATGAAGAATAATTTTATGAATTAATATCCACATGACCCAATGAAAATTACTCTATAAGTAACTGATGTGTAGAAACCTATTACATGGTGTGTACAACAAGCTATACATTGTGTATTTTGGTCTCTATTTAATTATCTATGTTTTGAATCACATGAAATTACTTTCTTAGTGTTTTAATTTCATAAGTCATCAAGTTTTATACATCATATATATTCACCTACACATCATGTAATGTCCTACACTACACCTGAATAACATTCTTTGAATTTCATTGTATGTCTCACATGGGATTTTTCATGTTACATGGTATTTAAAACCATATGCCTGCTGAGTAATATATGTCTAGACACATCTCTTGGGTTGTAGTCTATACATGACATGTAGTTACACCATATAATTCACCACATGGAATACCATGATTTATGTGGTGTCAAAACCATATGGGGTCACATGGCGTGTACATCAACTACACATCATGTACTCCCTGTTAAGAATTGTGCCATCATTAAATCAATACACGACATGTAATGACACTATGTACCAGAAACCACATGATGTTATGTGATTAAAGTGACCCATACCGTATGTTGATGACGGGGGTTACATGGTGTGTAATTTACCATCACACAAAGTGAAATAATTTCATATATCCAACAACATTGTCTCTTATGAATGGTATTTTTGAGAATTATTAATATATTCAATGATTATTGTTAGTTATATGAGTTAAAAAAATAATTTACCTATGATTTTTAACTAAACCAAAATAAACCGGAAATGAAGATAATAAAAAATAAAAAATGTATTAATGAAATAGTAAATAATTATAAATTATATTTTTCCAAAATTGATATAACTTGGTGATTTTGGGGTGTAGCGAAAGCATTAAGAAAGTTCCTAAAAATGTGGTTTCATTGGTAGACAATATCTAAAAAATGATAATGGAAAACTGTAAATTGTTAAGAAAATATCATTCACTATTAATTTATAATTAATGTAAAATAAGAATTCCCTTAAACCATGAATTATTTTTTGTTGATCAATTTGGTTTCCTTTTTATTATTTTCATCATTTTGGGTGAGAGTCTAAGGGAGGACTCCTTTAGTTGAGTAAAAAATCTCCATATATCTCTAAAAAGATACATAATTCTTTAATCACTAGCATGGTAGAGAATAGTTCATGACATCATTCATCATTGATAACAGTAATTGATTCTCTTATTCCCTCTATGTTTTTTAGGGGGAGGTAGAATATGTTTCATTTTTTAGGCTTAAGATAATTATTGATTATTGTTTTTCAAAAACAAATCTAATTTAATAAAATGATAGATTGTGGAATATATAATTTGGGTTTGAAATTTGATAATTTCACAAAGTACTATTATCAAATATTTAATCTATTTAATTCACCATGTCTAATAATATTATTATTATTAATTTATCTTCACAAATGTGTATATTTAAATATCATTTGTTAAATAATTAAATAATTATTTTTTAAAAAGATATTAAATATATCATTTTAGTCAGTTATTTTACTAGACATGTCAATCATCCCCTAAACTTAATAAACATTGAATAATAAAATATTTATTCCTTCAATATATAAAAAAATATTATATTCAATAAGAAAATGAATATATATTTAATTAATAAATATTATATTAACTAATCTCATTAAAAATATTTATCTTAATCTATTTAATAAATTAGATAATATTTATTTAATTATTTATTACTTGTGAATAATAATAAAAAGAGTTAAAATTTAATTAACATAATATAAACTCGAATATCAGTTGATTGAATTTATTGGATCAAAGATATGTGAATAATTATTATTCTATAAACCAATAATAATATTTATTCATATTATTTTAATTCAATAAATTTTAATATTATTATAGATAGTCTTAGTTTGTGACCTTATAGGAATATTTTTTAGTGTAATTAGGTTCACTTACCTAATAATGAAGATTAGTGTCTAGAAACACATCATGTATCTCATAGATAAATAAGTTTATTCTATAATGACAACAACATTGTGATGAATGCTAATATGTAATAAAATCCCTTTGTATCAATTTCTCATAAAGAATAATTAATACTTGTGTCATCTCCCTATATGAATGATATATTTTTCTTTTACTTTCATAAATAAAATTCTCAATGAATTAACTTAGACACGATATTAATCATATAGTTCCATTTCAATAGAGGGCCAAAGATATCCTCTTCCATTAACTGAAAAGGTACAATTCCATTTTTTCTTACTAAAAAATAAATTTCAATTAATAACATTACAATGGAAAATAAATAGAAATGAAGGCATCCTAAAATGGTGAATGTTAATTGCATCCTCAGCCACGAAAATTTTACAAACATGAGGTCGATAGAAAAAAGATAAAAATATTATGAGTGAGAAGGAATCATCACTATTATTATCTAATATGACTTCTACTTTGTATCCCTAATGTTAGGTATGTTGTATCCTTATGTTGTGAAGAGAAATAGTTATTAATTCTTGGATAATATAGGAAATAGACCAATGGGATATCTAGAGATCATTCATGTGTTTGAAAATAAAATTAGAATCTAACTTATCCACTATGAGAGAGAAACCTTTATCATTAAAAATAGTGAGTTCATTAAGCAATTTTTCATATTCTCTAAGAGATGAATTTCCTTCACAATAAAAGGAAATATATTCTAATGAAATTAAACCATATTGGTTGTGAATTATTCTTACACCTCTCATAATATCATTGGAGTATGGGCCATCAAAATTCTACATTAAACTAGTGGCAGGTTGTATCTGTCATATCACTTATAATAAACCAAATGTTTTATACCTCTCTAAGAGCATATGCCATCATGATATTCATCCATACATCAAAGTATTCAATTGATTATATAAATTAATAATAATCTCATGTCAAAGGACCAATAAACACATTCAATGATAGTACTATCCAATGATACATATAACATGTTGAATTGTTATTTGTGTATATGTTCTCATCACCTACATTTTGATAATAATAAGTATTGAATTTAGGAGAAGATGTAACGGTTTCTTATGTATCTATAAAACATGATAATAAAAGCATCATCTGAATCCATTAAAGTAATTTTTAACTATACCATATGACACAAGTTTAAGAATATTATCATAGACTATATAATTTCTCATTATAGTAAGGAAATGCTTTAATATTTTAATTTGATGAATAGTCAAAAGACATTATTAGGTTTGTGTTATAGAGAATAAAAATTTCCAAGTGATAAGATTTTTATTTGTTATGGTAATAAAATGTATAAATTCAGTTATTTATAGGGAACCAACTCTAATATAAAGATGGCGGTTCAAAATGATTTACATAAAGATCTTGTAAATTCATTGTGAGAACAAATGAAAAAAAAAGAAAAAATACGGTTTTTATGTTTCATTTTATTCTCTTTTCAAGTTTTATTTTTTTCATCTCATGGTCATTGGTATTTTAATCCTTAAGACTCTCTTCAAGTTTCATTTTCATTTGGTTCTGAAATATGTTTTATTTGTCTTAACCATGAATATATGGAAAGATATTATAGAAAGGGAGGTTATAAATGAGTTATAATGGGAATCCTTCATTACTATGGAAAATATAAAGTGAAATTGAACCAAAATGAAATATGTAGTGTTGGATAACTTATTTTATACATTAGTGGAATCTAATTATGAATGTCAATGAGGGGTATTCCATCAACCAATAATGGTTCACCCAAAATCTCCCCCGTGGAGACAATAAAACAAATATAGAATAAAATAAATTTTTTCTATCCTAATATGAAAAATAAGGGTTAGGTCTTGAAGAAATTCTCATCAAGAAAAATAAGTATGAAGTCACTATTATGGATATAGAATAGGATAAACATTAATAATGTGTAAGTGAATTAAGGAATTATACCAAAATTAAAGAGTTGAAGACCAATTTAAGAGTCATCCTATAGAGGATGAGTTATGTTGAAGGATATAGCAATGATGAATGAATGGAAGAAACTATATATAATAGAATTATCCTTAAAATGGAGGTAAATATCAAGAATATATTGGTTAAGAGCATTTTAATTGTCCAGAATAAAGTCTTTATAAGTGGTATCACTAATAGAAGAACCAATATAAAGGATTGGAAGCAGGTTTTAAGTAAAGGTATTATTCAAAAAGACCATTTATATTACTCAACATGGGTATGACTTAGAAATACCCATATCCCCATGTTTTTAGGTCTTTTTAATTGTTGTTTAATGTGATGTAGATTTATGCAGTAGATATGATCTATAGAATGAGATTTTTCTAAAATGAGATGAATTCAATAAGTAAGTATAGTGTTTTATAGTTCTTAATTAGTATGAGGACTAAATAAAATGATCAAATGGTATTAAGTACTAATCATACATAAAACGTTATTTTAAGAAACCGTAATTGGATTTCAAGTCTAAATATTAAATTTCATTTTTTTATAATTAAGTTTAAATAATTCATAGCTTGATTTGGAAATAAAGTTATATCAACAAGTTATTAGAGATTGTAGAATCCCTATGAATAAATGATAACCATATATATCAATTATAACCAAGATTCTATCATGAATAAGTTGTATCATTCTATTTAACTTGTGGTATAACTCACATAATTAGTGTTTTATCATTTATTTACTAATGTTGGTGAATAAATATGGTTGGGATCACAAAAATAATTACGTAAGGAATAAAAATATCAATTTACATGTTTTTATAGATCTAAGAGAGTGACATGGATAACTTTGACATTATTAACTTAAAATTTATTTCCTACTTTGTGTTTTAACTTAATACGCATGGAGAAATTGTTAATAACTCATTTAAAAGTTGTAAATTCACTCGTTGAAAATGTTAGAGTAAAATGTAGTTAGATACAATTAGTAGTTCAAATAGTGGAAGGTGTAAAATAAAAAAAACTATTTTCAAAAAGTGATCTAAAGGAATAAGTAAAAATATTCAAAGACTGAAAGGTGAAAAATCAATAACATTGATTTTAAAAAATTGATATCAAGGCATAAGTGAGAAATGTAGAGTTAAAATCCACATAAAATAGATAGGGGTTCAATAAAAAAGTGGTTATAAGGAAATTTAATGGTTTAAAGTTGGTAAATGAATCCACTAGTTCAAAAGATAATGTTTTTTTTTAAGATTAATTGAATAATATTTTCCAAACAAAAACATTATAGATAACATAGATAATATCAATAGAAATATTTTTATTGAAAAAGTGGGAGTATAGTTGACAGGATTCCACTTAAAAATTATTTAATACAGGAGGATAATTAAAATAAAAATATTTATCAGGAGACCATTTAATTTTTATCTTCAAATGGATGAAATAACTGAACTATAAATCTATATATATATATATATATTTAAAGATATTAATTTACATGATGGATTTACATTTATGGAAGAATTTAGAAAAAAAAATAAAATGGGAGAGAATGTCAAAACTAGAGGTTATGAATTATATTCATTATTAATTAATATTGGAAATTTTGTAAAATAATGATCGTGATGGAATGATAAGAGAGTATTGATGAGACATGGTGATATGGATAAAAAAGTGAATATGGTTACCTTACACTTGGGAACCACATTTGGGTTATCGAGTGTTCATAATAATGACATACATAGAATTGGTGATTGAGGATTATATTCTTCCAAAAGTTTTTTTAGAAGTATATTCATTCTATATTTCATTTTATAAGATGAGATAAATATGTTCTGAATGTTTTTCTTGAAGTGGATTTGTATTGTAATTCATTATAAAATAAGAAAAAAAAATTAACCAAAATTAAATAGAAATATTGATGTGGAATTTTTCATTCTATAAGTTATTTTATAATTGGATTTTCACTAGAATTATTCAATAACAGGATATATATATGTTTGATAAGTAAATAATAAAGGTCTATTTGAAGATGAATATTTTTTCCAAGCCCAAGAGTTTTTAAAAAAAGGCATGAAGATCTATATACACGTAAGATAATCATTGGAATACTATAGGGATGAATTATGAGCTTGTATGAAGTTATTTGGAAATAAGGTTAGAGATATTTGGTATAAAGAAGACTGGGTTAAAAAATTAATAAAGATCCCAATACATAAGGTTTGATTGAAATGATATGGAAGAGTTTATTTTGGATGATATGTAAGGGTTTATTTTATTTTTTAAATGGTAGGTAAGAAAATTTAAATTGTTACATATGTTAGAATATTAAATTTGAAGGATTTTGAGCTAATACATAATGGTTTTCTGGACATTTTATATTGGGAATTTGGAAAAGTACCACACCAGACAAAGGGATACGTAAGAGTACCACTACGATATAAAAGTATGTGTAAGGGTACCCCAACTATGAAATTTAATACAAAAGAGTAATCCATTTTCCATTGTTTCTTGACATAGTCGTTATGCCATGAAGAGCTTTATGTGGATTTTTTTTCCTATTTGGAGAAACCAATGTCATGTAAGCAGATCACATCAAATAAATTTTAGTAATGAAGTATTTTAAGGATTATTGAGTGTGTAACACCCCTAGATTTTGGTATGTTAATATTTTATTACATATTTTTAGGATATAGAGAGGTTGAGATGCTCTATATGGTTTTGGGAGTTAAATATAGTTCTTGAAGGAAATACATTTGGCACATGATTTAGGGAAACACTATAGATTTTTCTGGTAACCATGCAGTAAAATGGAGGGATCCCTAGGTAAGATCAGGACTGTTGTATTGTTTGAGTAAACCATGTAGTAATCTCGTAGCTCTGAAAATTTTTGGGGAATGAAAATTCACATAGTTGGATGATGATTTTTGAAGCCACATGGAAAAACTATACAACATGGGGTGTCAAGAAATCACACTAATATGGTTAATTAATAGTTTAACAAACAATTTATGACATTTAAAAGGCCCAAAAATTAGTTTTTAAACATAACTCCTCTGTAAAAATTATAATTTATCCCCTCCATTCATGGGATCTCAGGCTAGAGCATTCCTTTGGGTGATTTTAGATATTCTCTTCCTTTTAAATCTAATTCTATTGAATTATTATAATGTTTTTTCCTATGATAAAAATTAAGGATATTGAAACTACTTTTCTTATATTCTATTCTCATTTTATCTAGGTATAAATTCTAGTTTGTGGATTCCATGCCTGAATATAATTGTTAGGCTATTTTTTGATTTGGATTTGGTAGTTTCTTTTATAATAATATTGGGAGTGACTAGATATATAATGTTATGGTGCAATTCATCAGGATAATCTTATTCAAGGTGGTTGGATTCTCTATCACTGTATTTTTTATAATAAGTTGAAGAGGTATGGTTTTCAAAATAATATTATTTTGTTTATTAGTCAAATTTTCTGAGAAAACCCACATTGAAGTATTATTTTGTGGTTGTGTGGATTTTTCAAAAAAGTTTTGTGAGGACTACAGACAACATGTCTAAGAAAATGGAAAATTCATGTTTAGTTTCAAAAGTAATGGTTTAGTTTTGTGTAAACTAAGAATAGATATTTTTTGGTGTGTGTTCATGATATATATGTACGGATCATTGTTAGTTCAGACATGGCCTCCATGTAGAATTTTGGGGAACATAGGATTCAATCACTACGTGATGACTTCGATTAGATAGAATGTGCTTCCACTCATCAGTTTGTTCCATTAGAGTAAAAGCCCTTAGAAGTTGGTGTATTAGGTCTATAACATGGCTCCTAGAGAGGAAGTTTCATTGAATTTCATTGGTGTGTGTGTTCATACTATAGGTTTATGTTGGGGTGTCAGCTGTTTTCATTTCATTATTTATATATATCTTGTTCACTAGTATTTATACTTCTCCCATACTTATAAAATATTTTATTTAACATGTACTTATCACATTATTTCTTGTGTGATTTCATACTAAGTCATATCCTCACAACATATATATACACTAGTGTATATATATAGATTTTGTTCAATGTGATGTAGTAAAGGGTAATACCACCAACCTTTTTAGAGGAGCACCTTTATGTGGTGGTCGTGGTTGATGGGGGTTATACCTTAGAGGTTTTTCTAGGCTACTTCTTCGTTTAGTGACACTTGAACACCATTATTTATATTTTTAGTTTTAGGTATTGTAGACTTATTGGGAATTATTATTTATCTATTTAACAAGGATTGTTATTATTTAATGTATTAGAGATTTTTTGGTTTATCATATTTCATTTTTAAATTTTTCCATTGTAGTTATTCTATTTTAGGTTGTCTTTTATGTAAGGTAAAATCAACCGCTGGTGATTTTTTGATTCCCTAGGAATTTATTTCCAACCTTTGGTATCCATGGTATAAACTTAATATTTGTGGAATTATTATCCTATAGAAGGTAATGGGTTTGGTTTAGAATGTTATAAATGATATTTTTTTAACATAGTTCATTAATTGGTATGGTAGGCATGTAGATAGGATGTTTCATGTCATCATATGTTGATTATAAAAGGTGTATCTAACCTCTTTATATCAAAATTTAAGTTATTGGGGTGGCACAAGTGTGAAATGTTTTTTCAAACTCTTCTAGGGGTATTATTACCTAAACATTAGGGGTCAATATGAAGAGAGTTCTATATCGATAATTATTTTAGACATTTCTTATTATAATTTCACCATTTATATGATATTTGATCAGTTACTCTTTGTTAAATTATATCATTAAGACATTTTTCGTTAATTATTGTTTGTTTTTATGGATGAGATCGTGTGTTTAAAAAAAAGTTTCTTAAACCTGGTATATATATTTTTTCTCTTGTTTTTTATTGATAAATTGTATCATTTATCTATTCTTATGTTTTATATATGTGTGTTTTTCATAACTGATCATGAAACTACTATTTAATTGAAACATAAACAAGTATTTAATCTTGTTAAAGGCAATTTATTAAATAATAAATGAAAAATATGTTATTCAAAAAAATTACCTAAATTCATGAATAAATATTTTATTTCCTGGATTTTTAATTATTCTTATAAAGTATATAGCTCAATAATCATTTAAAATGATATAGTGAATTGTTTTAGCATTGCATTTTAATATTTTTTTTACTTGTGATGTGTAGAGTTAAACTTCATGATATTAAAATTGTGTGCATTTTTACCATATCTAGATAAATAACATGACAAAAATATGAGTCAGTATTATATAAACTAGGTTAAATATATTCTAAATAACATTTTATTTTTATTCTATAATCTATAAATATTGTTTAATAAAATGAGTAATATAGAAGGAAACATTATTAATATAATAAATCGATTAGCCTATCATAATGGTTAATGTGTTTTAAAACTCCAAAAGTTCTTATATTTCTATTCAAGATATCCTAATAAAATCTATATCATGTTAAAAGTAGTTGTTTAATTTATTCATTATGTGAGCATGCTTGATTGGTAATATAATGTTTTTAGAAAAATGTCTAACTTTAGAAAATCATGTAACTAGTATTTGTATTAATCTATGTTACTGATCTTGATGTGATACTAAAATTGGTAACTCTTTCACTAGGATTAAATGATTTCTGTATATTGTAGAAGTTTTGATTATTTGTGATTACATGAAATATTTTATGAGGACCAGTTTTGTTGAAAATAAGGTTACCATATAAAATAATTTAGTGTGATCATTTTGTTTTATTAAAACTATGTTATTTTAATTAATTTATATTTATAAAAAGGATTTTGGAGGATATTTTATAATGAAAAATTAATTTTTTTGGAAATTAGAAAAGATTTAAATAGATTTATTTTAATGGGTTTTAGTAAATATTAATGTTTATTGAAAACCATGTCATTTTTTGGAACTTTATTTCTTTGATTATTGTTCTTACAGAATTTATTGATGTTTGAATTGATGAGTGGAAAACTAATAATTTAATTCTACTATTATTATTTTGTAGATTTAATTTACATAGAAAAAAGGCCTCCAAATAATAATCTTATTGAAATTCTTCTCCTTATTGTGCTTGTTGTCTTTTTTTTTTCTTTTTATTACTAGGATAATTTCACTTTTTGTGTTGTTTGTGGTCGTGTTCAGTTGACATGATACATGGATAATAGGGTATTCATGTGTAAATTAATACCCATGTGACGAGTATCTAGTCACCTCTTAGGAAATTGTATATATTATGATTTAAATTGGTCAACATGACCAATTACTATCTACATGGTCTTATTTTATGGTAGTTCATGATGTTAGGGATGAATATCATTAATATAATTTTAGGAACACATTGGGTTTCTAGAATTAATATATCATGTTTACAAATATTATCAGTGATCCACTTCCACATTCCATGATAAAGCTAATCATATTTTCAAAGGTAAATGGAGCATATATCCGACGGGAAAAATATCTTTACTAGAAAATATTGGAACCATCTCTTACCATTAAGTAACTGAACAACATGAACTTTTTTTAGTTATAGATGTTTGAAAATTCATTTCACCTATATTTTCAAGAACCTACTTGACTATAACTCCTAAGTTGAGATTTCTTGAATTGGATTAGTTTTAGAATGGGAGACATCCTAAAAACCATTCAATATGTGTGGGGATGACTCTCACTAAAAGATAATGTCTTTTACATTGATTAGGATACCACTAAAACTAATTAATGAGGAAGGTTATTCCAAAGATGAAAATGTTGAGCCACTATAGTCAGTATGAATACATGTTCATGCCTTTTCTACATAGTAGCATGTGATCTATCTTCTTATAACTGATGAATGTAATTATTCAAAAATATCATAAAGACACTTATCATTTTTACTTAGTAGCTTATTTTAGGTTGTTTTCTCATGTTTTCTCATTTCAATTCTCACAGATAAATTATATGATTTTGAATCACACATATAATTAGTTGTGCATTGGATGCCTAATATCATTGGTATACAGATGAGTGATTAATGAATTGTTGGATCAGTGATGATTTAGTACTCAATTCAGTGAAAATAATTTTATTTTCATATAAGTGTATGATTTGATGACTTTCTATAATGATTCTATGGTTCGTGACTTGGTTGAACAACTAAAGGTAACCTCAGTAGTTATGATCCAATTACCTCATTATTATGTTAAACCTCTATCATGGGGAGCCATCGATTTATGGACATAAAATGTTAATTTTAACTTGAATTTGAGATCAAATTGTCATTCTTATATTATGTCATAATAGTCACATAAAAAATCATCACCCAAGTGGACTATCTATTTAATGATTGGAAAGATATGCATGGTAATCAATGGCCAATTTTGGTGGTCAGATATCAAATGGAAGAGAAAGATCATGGGGTTATGTGATTTATCTATCAATAATAAAATTACAAAATACAAAAATAAGTGGTCATGTTGTGACTATTATTTATTCATGTAGTGTTTTTGGGGTAAGATTTTAAGGAATATAACACTAAATTTTCTAAGATGCTTCATAATTATTATTCCATTAAGGTAATAGTAAACTGACCCTCCATGTTGTCACATTTCATTATAACTTTAGAGATTAAGACATAAGAGATTTGGAAATTTTATATATCTATGGAGTTTTAAAGGAGAATGGGGTACCAATTTCCCAAGTATTTTATATAGATCCTTTAATTTCCATTGTAGTTTTGGTGGTCATTTCTCTAACACTTGGGAACCTAGTTAACCATGATATGAAATATGATCCTCAAATGGTTGGAAAATTTGAGCAGACATTCTAGACTTTGCAAGACATTCTTAGGGAATGTGTTATGGACATTGGTTATTCATAGAGGGACAATTTGTTGTTAGTTATGTTTTCATATAATAATATTTATCAAACAATAATACATATGTAACCATTTAAAAAAAAATTAACCATGTCGCTCTCTACTTTTTTAGTTAGAGGGAGGGTAAAATTCACTGACTATACCTACTCTTTTTTATAATACTACTAATAAAATCAAGTTTGTAAAAAGAATGAATGGAATTTTTTAAAAGTTGTTGGAAATATTATTCATATCATCATCACAACATTTTATATTTTTAATTGTATGATTATGTATTCTTTTGAGTGTATTTGGGTTTAGGGAATCACTATTTTCATAAGCAAGGAAAAATATCTCTTTGATATGTTGGACTATATGTGATTCATAATAATATTAGTTATGTTTCTTATCGACTAGCTTTACTATCAATATTCAATTTATTTTATATTTTTTCTATATATAACAAATGGATAAGTGTCATTAGGACCATACTAATGTGATTAATAAGGGTTCTATATCACTTGAGCCAAATTCTATTTTCATTCACACCACTATTCAAATTATATATAAGAAATAAATTTTATTGGGAGTCAGAAGTTTCACATTGGTACCAGTATTAAGGAAGCCCAACTAAATTTTTAAAGAGTATTTGGAATTTGTGGATCTATTTCAAGATAAATGGCCCAAAATTGTTTGGGAAATGTCCAACCTCTAGCCACCTAAAGATATAATTACAAATTGAGGGGAAAATATAACACCACTAGTTTAAGGAATGTTATCATTTAGTTATATCATTTAAAATATAAATCGGTTAGGGTTTTCTTTATGATTTTATGGAGGTTTTGGGGAGTTTTGAAGTGTTTTTGAAGGGTGCATGGTTGGATCATGATTTGTGGTAATTGTGTTGGATTATTAGGTAATCGAGAAGATGATGGGAGGATCATGGTGTAGGTGCACAGTTAGAACTTTGTTTTAGTAAATTGTGTGGTAAGCATGAGGCTCTATAAATTTTTAGGGAGTGATGATTACCATTATTAGTGCATGGGTTTTCAAACCATGCATACTTTAGTTTCAGTTAGTAACACCCACACGATGGTCATATAGGTCAATAAACCATGTATCCTAACCATGTGTGACTTATAAGAATCCTAAAACTTTTATTTAAACATGACTCCTCACACAAAATGATTATTTATATCCACATTTCAAGGGATTTCAAACTTTATGGTTCCATTGTGTGATTTTATAGATTCTATCCCTTATAAAGGTTCTTATATAAGATTCCTAGAGTTTTTTTATTAAATATCGATGGTATGTTTCCCACAATACCTTCTATTATCTACTCTTATTTTTTTATTTTGGGAAAAAACCTAGTTAGGGGATCTCATTAATAGATCTTTTGGTAAGGTATTTTTTATGGGTATTGGATTTTATCCATAATTAGAAGCTTTATAGAGCTTGAATCTATAGGGATGTGGTGTGGTTAGTTGGAAAAACTTATTTGGGATGGGTAGATAATCTTAATCTCATTTCTTTTAGAACTTAAAGGATAAGGTTTTCAAAATAAATTTCTTGTGTTTATTTATGAATAATCCTTATAAAAATGAAAAAAACACATTGAATCATTACCATTTTATTTTATAGATGTTGGAAATAAAGGTTTTGGAAAATTCCCACAGATTTATTGGTAAAATAAAAATATGGTGTTTTGGTTTCAAAAAGAATGTTTTTGGTGTGTGTAATCATGGAATTCGAATGGGTTTGTGATTTTTCAGGATACATGTGTATGTAAAATTTTTTATTTATAATTTTCCATCAGTTATGAATTTGGAATCACAAAGGATTGAATTGTCAAGTGATTACTTATGTAATGTAGAACATGGTTTTTCTATTGAGTTTGACTGAGTTAGATTGGCCCACATTATTGGGGGATGCTTTGGGTTTATAACATGGATCCTAGAAGGGAGATTTTGGTGTATTTACAAGGAGAATATATTCATAGTGGGGGTATGTGTTATGGTATGAGTTGTTTATTCCACATTCTTTATATATATATATATATATCATTTTCACTAGTCTTTTGTTTCCCTCATTTGTATATAAAATGTGATATAACGTCTTCTTATCTCAGTGGTCTGTTTGGGATTTCATTGGGATATTATATAATGGGTTTATACTCACAACTAAATACAAACTTTTGTGTGTATGAAAATTTTTTTCATCATGATATAGGTCAGTGGAAATATGCTTAATTTTTTAGTGGATCACCATGATACATTCGTCATGGTCAATGGAGGTTAGAGCACATAGGTGGTCATGGGGTGGATTTTGGTATCGTTCCATATTAGAACCATAGTTCATTTTTTTTATTTTTAGGTCTTGTAGACTTATTCGTTATTATTGATGGATTATGTGACTCCCAATATTATTATTTTGTAAACTAGTGTGTGATTGGGTTTTAAAGTATTATATTTATATCATATATTATAGGTTAATTATTTTGGGTTTTCAAGTATGTAGGGGATTATCATCCCCCAATGACTTTGAAATTTTCTATTGATTTATTTTTATTAGCTTTCATTTGAGGCATACACCTAAGGATAATAGGATTGTAATATTATCCAAGCAAATAGGTTTGGGTTGGTATGTTTCAGAGTGTTTTATGCCATAATGGGATCAAAGATCTAGAAGATTTATAGTATCACACTGATAATTAAAGAGTATTAAATGATATATTATATTAAATTGGATGGATCTTATTATTTATTGATAATATTATAATAGAGAAAGATATCACATTATATAATTTCTTGAGTCAAGGAATGATATCACATAATGAATGGTATTACCTAATGATCTTTATATTTTCAGAAAATTTGGCATATTTGGTTTCATATTAAAACGAGGAAGATATAAACATTATTTGAGGAAGTTGACTCGGTATAATTGGTATATTATTACCGAATTAGATTATATGTTACACATGTAATGATCATGGAGGACTAGAAGAATAAGAATCAATCCATACATGTGATCAATATGTGGGTGCATAGAATATTTTATAAAAATTTCTTATAGTGGTTCTTTTAAAAAAGGATATAAATATTGAATATCTGGATTAAAAAGAGAGATTATAAACATATTGATATATTCAGTTCATAAAAGAAGAATACGGGAGATACATTGAGTATTTCTATTGACATATATAGTCCAATTCAAGATGGATGTATTTGAGAAGAAAAAATATTTAGATTTCAATATCTGGTTGTTTAATGAGTGAAACAAGATAATTCTATTGTGGAATTATTTTCATATAGAGGAATAATTTCTACTGTTTTTTTATGTAGAATATAATTTATTAACACTCACATTGAGTTATCATTCTCATCCAGCCTTATAATATTGGAAGAAAACATAATGTGAAATATAATGTAAAATCCGTTATGGAGTTATGATGATGAGAGCTCTAATTATATATATTTATTATGAAGATACCATCATGTATATAAAATTAAATTCGATTCACTAAATTAGTAAATAGATTATAATTAGAGGGAGTGTCCCATGGATCAATAGTAAGTCCTAAATAAACCTTTTTAGGGTTTTACACTATGACATTGAGTGACCATTACCAAAAATCAGCATCCATCGACTTGCATGTGATAGTGGATTTTGGTATATTTATATATCGGTGTTTGTAATGTCCTTATATTATCTCTTTATTGTTTTCCAAATAAAATCTTTTTGTATTATTTTTATTTAATTTTTGAATACATATTAACTATTTCATGTGATTTTTGACGAGGGTAGAAGAGATTGAATGTTTTCCTTCTAACGAGGGAACAAGATTTGTATAGCATTGAGGATTAGAATAAGGGAAGGCGTTCGTTTTGTGTGAACCCCATTTCACCCCCTTCTCATGGTGACTATAGTTAGTTTTGTACCAAAATTGTTAAATAAGAGTGACTAGTTGATATTTAATACTAAATTTTATCTATTTTAATAATCACAAAGAATTCATTTAAGTATCAAAAATGTTAAATGAAGTGTGGAAACATTAAAGTCAAAAAAAATAAAAAACAATTTAAATCTCACTGATTGGATTTTAAATGAATCAAAATATTTTAACAATGAGATATTATAAATAATAAACACTTTTATTCTTTATTACAATTAAATTTTCCTAAAGTTAAAACTATAGATTGTTCTATTTTAAAAATTATATATATTATAAGAAAAATGTTAATAATTAAAAAAAATTGATGGGTTATTATTTTTATAACCATTTATTAAATATAAAATATTTTGAAACTAATTCTAAAAATATCATTATACACATATAATATGTAATTTTTAATAATTCATTAGCATATTCTTATTATTAATTGATTTAATTTATTAAATCAAATAAACTACTATTTTTCACAATTGAATATATAATATATTTTAATATAATTATTTTTTGATTAATTAAGTTATTTATATAATAAAGGTATTATTTATTAATTATAGATCATTTTTTGTTCTAGTGTTTTTGTTCCACTGAATTAATTTTTTAAAATTCTAAAGATGAAAATATTAAAAAGAGTTGGATTTATCAACCAGATAGATTTTTTTTATAATTTGTTTTGAGTATTAAGGTTTTTATTGATATTGCCACTAGATTTAAATGAGAGTGTATAATTTATCCATCTAGGAAATATGAAAACATATAACTTTTCAAATGAAATTCTATAAGGGAACATTTGTTTATAAACATGTTTTTGGAAAACTATCTGAATTTAGAATTTCAAAATCAAGAGTACATATTTTTTTATTAATCAATATATAAAAAATAGATATTAACTGATAATAGTTCATCTAATGAATGAAATTCTAAATGAAATGATATTTATATTTCTTATGAAAGAGTGTAACTTTGAGAACTATAACATTGGAGGGACTATTACCCATTCAATTGAATATAGAAAAACATTAAAATTCATTGAAATTAATGGTGATGCGTATAGTGAATTATACCAAAGATGCACTATGTTCTATAAAATTTCATTTATCATAGAGTTTTCACACATGAATATGAATAATCAGCATACAAAAACCACCTTCAATAATGTATTGGTACAATTTTAGATGGTACTCGCTATTGGAGTAAAGATTTAAAAATTCATAATACCAATATTTCATATTGGAAAACAACCTTTGTATAAAATATAATCTATTAATGTGTTCCCTAAAAATTGTATGCTTTTTATAAAGGAGAATACATATATTAGTGATTGTAATGTTTGAAACTGGTAAAGGTGGAAGGATAGTGAGGGTAATAAATGTCTTCAAATTTTTATTTGGAGGGTCTTAAACCAATGGAGATAGATTTCCATGAAGTGGATACATTAATTCCCACTAATATAAACTTTATTTTATTATTTATGTCATTTTAAATCTCTAAATTGATTACATAGTATACATTGAAAAATAATGAGGTTAATATGTTAACCCACTAGTAGGATTCTTTGGTATTGAATGATTTTTATCATAGTCACTCAAAATTTCTCAATAATAGTTTTAATGTGTAACTAGGTTTGGTAACTAATGGATTAAACCCATTTAGTTATATGGTAAGTTTATCCCATAGTTTGGGTTTAGTTTCATTGGTTTGAAACAATATTCCCCCATTATTATGTATTAAGAAACCATTTTTATTACTTACCAATATTATTTATAGACCAAGGGAATGTAGTAATGAAATTAATTTTTATATGAAACAGTTGATTAATGAGTAGTAATAATTTTGGATTGAATGTGTGATGACTTTTTTATTAACATGTAATTAAGTTTTTAGACTATAGGAAACTTTATTGAGTTAAATTAATAAAATACTAGTCTACGCTAACTTATCAAATTAGAGAAAAAATAATAATCTTCATGACCATGATTTAATTAAATTATGAAATATATAAACTATAATAGCATTTAAAGAGAGTGTAAATTTATCACATGATAATTAATTCTCCATTGAAATATTTTATAAAATATAAAGTTTCATATGAGGGGAACAAAGAGCACAACCAAACGTTAAAAATATTTATAGTGTTTTACCTTTTATCACAACTAATCATAGAAAACATTTACATAGTGTATTATTTTTATAATTTATTAGATCCTATAAATCTACTGATTCCTACTGAAAATATGGAACACATTCATAATTATAATTAATAAAGTATTTTCTTTAAATTAGCTAATTGGAAAAAAAATTAAGGAACAGTTTGTATTTGATTCATTGAGAAAAATGTGTTCCATAATTTATTGTGGATTATTTTTGGAGTCAAGGTGAAATTAAAATATAATGTCAATTAGTAATGTGATTTACCAGAAATAGTGTTTATAAAACATTTTTATTTATAGTTAGGTGAGGGTAATAAGGTATACATGTATAGTGAATAGTACAAGATGATTAAAATATTGAAAGAGTAACTTTCGTCAAATTTTATGATGGAAAATGTGCCTTATGATTATTATTCTAAAACTTTTAAGCATGTGAAAGCAATGATTTATATATTTTTGGTTCTAAAAAGTCATTAAAATAATATTTTACTTCAATAGATTATTCCAATATCAATTTGTGATTATTTTCCTATGCATGTTGTTGAGTCATGGATTACAAATTTTTTTATAAAATTATATTAAATATATAATTTTAAAAGTGAGTTAAAAATCTACAGGATATCATTGTGTTCACAATATGTCTTTCATGATTAAAACTCACTAGAACCCGTCTTGGGATGCTATTGAAGATGTGATGACCCCAAAAGATTTAATACAATAGGCCATGGGTTTGATACTAGAACTTGATATATAAAGAACACATATAAGAGTAATTAGCCTAAAAAATAGGGAAAATAAACTAAAAACCATCAACCAAATCTATATAATGTAAAATAATTAATAGTCCATCAATGCTTATAATGTCATACACAAACAAAGGTATTCAAACAATACCCAAATTTAACTCCTATAGAACTGAAACCACAAACACTATGAGAAAGTATGGTTCTTTCCAATACCTAACTCCCTCCTTAAAATCTATAAAAAAGATTTATATATATGGTTAAGAATACAATTATACTCAGTAAGATCATCCCCAAAACCTCTTATGAAATCATGGAAGAATCAAATTGATTCCTCAATGAACAAAAAAATATAACCAAATCCTCACCAATATTATATCAACTACCACCCCGCATCACTAAATCTCATTCACCTAAAAATACATTAAATAATAGTAACATGATATTAAAGAATATATATCAAGATCGTACCCCAAAAATACTACCCTACTGAATTAGTTTTGTACATTCCATAATATCTTTCATACTAACACTCCAATCCCTTTTATATCCTAATAAATAGATTACCACATCATAACCACAACCAAATATCCATGGGAACATGTTTCATACCATAGACACATATACATTACCTCTATCTGGTATGGTATTCAATAATGAAAGATGTAAACCTCATGCCTGCTCCCTTTCATATATACCCCCACCATGCTTCTAATTCATCGCATCATCATAATATATCTTATCATATCATTATTCCATCACACCCTATCTACATCTATAAGAGATTGAAGGGAAGAGGGAGTAATTATGCATCCAATTATGTCCATCCAAGGTGTTGGAAAAAACACCCAGAATGTGAGTGACAAAATTTTCAGGAGCCTTGTATCATTTCTCATGTGATGAGGGTTAACAAAAGTCAATTATTTAATTATTAATATCATTTTACCTTATATAAAATGTTTATTATATTTTTCAATTGTTTTTTTAACTAAATTTTGAATTTATATTATGCATTGCTTATTACATTCTTATGCATCATATATTTTTTGATGTAGAATATCTTAATCTTATGTTGTGTCTACAAATTTATTATATACCAAATAAATTTTCATATATGTCGTTTAATTAATTATATCTTGATTATTTTATTAATGAAAAATTGAAATTATTTATTTTATATTTCTCATTATATTGAAAATATTTTGTTACGGTGTTTATAAAAATGATGGAATTCTTATTTAAAGTATTTATTAATTCAATTTCTACAGTTGTAAAAGTCATGAGTTACATTTAATTTTTTAGGAAAACATTATTTATTTTGAAATTAATAATAAGTAGAAGTCATAATAAATTTATGTTTTAAATGTAAAAAACTAATGAAATTGAAATATATTGTTTATTATATTCTATTTATTAATAAATACTGGTATCATAAAATAAATGGAAGGGGGTGTCAGTATTAAATTTAATTTAAATAATAAAAACTAAAATTTATTAAATTTAAATTAAAGTGACTCACGATCTCATGATGGGGAAAAATAAATTTAACTCTTAAATTATAAAGGAAACAAAAAAACTAATAAATTAAAAAAAATGAAATGTGGGGTTATGATTGAAATGATTGGAATGAGAGTAAAAAAATTAAAAAATATGTCATGAAATATTAAAATCAGGCAGTGGGTATGTTGCATATGTGATTTCATGAAATAAATTGAATAAAAAATATTTATTTACAAATATGATTTTAACAATTTTATGTTTTATGCTTTTAATAATAGGTCGACAAGGAAATTTCAAAATAAAATTTAAAAGAATATATTATCTTTAAATATAGAAATGTCTATAGGTTTACTGCATTATTTACTTCCCATCTTCATTTTAATGATTGAGTAAATTTTTCCTTCCTTTGATTCTTCTTGTTTTCTCAATTGTGGCTTACATAAAAAACACCCATGGAGTTTTTGAGTTCCATTAGATCAATAATAGTCCCATCTTGCGAGTTCTAGGATGTGAAGACTCTATTTTTCCTCTCTCTAAGAGTATAATCACCCACAGTATGCTTCGCACCAGGCCTTGAAAATATCTTTTCGCTTCTCTGTTGCAACTATGAATTGAGGTAGTGAATTTATAAAAAAATATCTTATAGAGTGATTCATTATTTATCATGCCATGTAATATGATAAACGATTTTTGGAACATTAAGACAATTGATTACCATCCCTTCTAATCCAATAGTTAAACTTACACTAATGACCTTTGATTGTTAACCCCCTTAGAAGTGAATGATTGGAATGTGATCATTCACTACTTGAAACACTTCTTTTAAAAATTCATGTAGTGATTCCTTATATCACTGTAAAATATTATTATATACCAAATACAAATATTCATTTATATATGGAATGTTATTATCTATCACAGACTTTTATTTTTGATTATATTCTTTCATTATAACATGTTTTATTATTTTGGCTCCTTTGATAATTTGTAAATTTTCATTTATAGAGTATTAATAATATATGAAAGTTATAATTATAGATATAATTACATGTTATTGTGAAAATATTATTTTTAGAATTATTAAATTTTATTTAATTTTTTTACCATATGTAATATATTTAATTAATTTATGAACGTATTTTATAAATTCTTTGTTGCAAGTCTTTCGATCAAATTTTCATATACATTTTACGAAAAAAAATGTTCCTAGGTTTTTTTAAAAGGTATGGAAGAATGGTATAAGAGTTCATACCACCCTTAATTTAAATGTAAAAGCGGCATAACCAATTTTTCTTTCACCTTCCATCGATACAAATTGATGACATGGAAAAGAGAGCATGAGAGTGTCTGCCTTTCACAAAAACTAAAGTGAAAGGCGGCTTCTGATATGCCTTATATCATACAAATAATAGATAAAGGTGGAAGGGGGTTCTGTGTTTCCCTGAAATTAATTTAAAAGGGAACCCCCCCCCCCCCATCTTCACTTCAATTTCCATTCATTTATCTTACTTCATGTCCCTCTATCTCTCTACAAAATCTTGGTGGATCTTCCTTTGTGTGTTGTGGCTTCGGTGGCCTAAATAGAGTGAAATTTTTTAGAAAGCATAAGTTAGAAGTATTTTTTATTATTTAATTTAAATTTATTTATTTATTTATTCGAATTTGTTTTTCTAGTTCTAAATATGTTATTAATTTACTAGTTTAGTTAGATAGATATAGTTTAGAAATAATAGTTATCATTAGTTATGATAATATATAGATTAACTAATAATTACTTAGGATTAAATAATGATTAGATAATGATTAGATAATAATAATTAAATAATGAATACCATTTGATTAACTAATGATTAAGAAATAATTCATTATGTATTAAATAATGTGTAACTAATTATTAGACAATAAATAAAGAATGAATAACAAATGATTAGAGATTGATTAACTAATGACAATATAATGATTAAAGAATGATAAACTAAGGATTAAATATTGATTAAGTAATGATGAACAAATGAATATCTAATGAATAAATAATGATTAAATAATGAATAAAGAATTATTAATTAATGATTAACTAATGATTAAATAATTATTAAAGAATGACTAGATGATGATGAAGTAATGATTTACTAATAATTAAAGAATGATTATGTAATGATTAAGAATTATTAACTAATGATTAAACAATGATTAATTATTGATTAAATATTCATTAATTAATTATTAACTAATGATTAAAGAATGATTAACTAATGATTAACTAAAGAATAAATAATGATTAACTAACGATTAAATATTTATTAACTAATGATTAAATATTGATTAACTAATGATTAATGATTGATTAACTAATGATTAAATATTGATTAACTAATGATTAAGTAACGATTAAAAACTGATTAGAGGATGATTAACTAATGACTAAGTAATAAATAATTAATTATTAATAAATTATTATGTAATTATTAACTAATTATTATATAATGATTAAATAATTATTGACAAATGATCAACTTATGATTAAAGAATGATAAAATAATGATAAAATAATGATTAACTAATGATTATAGAATGATTAATTATTCTTTAAATATTGATTAATTAATTATTAAATAATTATTAACTAATGATTAAACAAATGATTAACTAATGAACAAAGAATGATTAACTACTTGTTAACTAATTATTAAATAATGATTAACTAATGATTAAATATTGATTAACTAATGATTAAAGAATGATTAACTAATGATTAACTAAACATTTACTAAGGGTTAACTAATTATTGACTAATGAATAACTAATTATTAACTAATGATTAAGTATTTATTAACTAATGATTAAATATTTATTAACTATTTCTTGACTAATGATTAACTAATTATTAACTGTTTCTTAAACATTGATTAACTAATGATTAAATATTAATTAACTATTTATTAACTAATAATTAAATAATGATTAACTAATGAGTAACTAATGATTTAATAAACACTAAATATTAATTAAATTATTATTAAATATTGATTAAGTAATGACTAGATATTGATTAATTTTTTATTAACATAGAATAAACATAAGATGAAAGATGAAAAAATGGATGAAAAAAAAAGCTAAACTACACACATGATTTGTTACTCATATGATTTAGATGGCTCATACCTTATTGTATGCGTGGTTTTTTTACCCTTGATTGATATGTTTTAGATAAATCAAAAAAACTTTATAAATAAATAAACATACGATAAGAAAATTTAAAAATTGTACTACAAAACATTAATATCATATTTTTGGATATACAAAATCATTCAAAAATTTCGGTATAATAAAGATTATGTGGTTATCTATGTAATCAATTACCTGTCTAGATACTAAAAGTGGATGTTTCTTTGGAACAGATGTACCTAATTGTAAAACCCAAAAACACTACATTGATATAGACTCGATTTGGAACTGGTGTATGATAATTGTCATTGATTCACACCTATTTTGACACTCCCAAGGGATTTTATTTAGAGGATTCATATTTTGTTTATAAAATACTAAAAATACCTTTAAGAAGATAAATTTGTTTACTATGAATCATTAGAGTAAAATTTTAGGATATAAATTTTTTTTTAAATATTTCAGTATAATAAAGATTGTATGTTCAACCCTCACATTCAATAGTATTTACATTATTAGAATCTTCATCAAAAAAAATTTCTCATGTAGAGAATCATATTTTCATGTGTCTACAACTACATGGAGGTTATTTAAATTGACCAAGGATATTCTTATATTATACAACCAGTAATAATGGTTAGGAAAGATGATTGGGTAACACTACGTGAACTTCAAGAAAGAATTCATGTTTGATTAAATATGGGACCTAATAAAGAGAAGAAGTATATTATATAAAGACATTTCCAATTCCTGGATACACCATGGAATATATCTTGTCTATTGGTTGATGATGAGCATTGAATCCATAAAAATAAATTTATTTTACTAGCTCTCATATCATTCCATGATGGATTTATATGTTGAGTTTTCTACTTTACAACTACAACATACAATGTTACGAAGACATAGACTTAAAAGAGTGGTGGAGGAAGTTCCATCCCAAGATATTATGACTATTACCTATAATGATGAAGAGGAAAACCTAGATATTATCATAGATAAACATATAAATCTAAATTTCAATATGTAATTTTTTAATGATGGAATAGATGGAGACAATAGTACTGATGATGAGGGAGCAGCAGAGGTTGGGGAGGAAGTTTCTAGAATTTCAGAAGTTGTAAAGAAACCTCAAACCACAATAAATAATCCACCACTCCTCTAATCTTACCTAGAAGCAATGGTATGTTTACCTAAATTTGACTATAATGTTCCCACACATGTAACTGAGTTTCCATGAGTTGTAATGGGTAGGTTTTTTTATCTCAAAAAAACATTATATATTGGAAGGTATTTTCCAAGTAAAGATGCATTAAAAAACTCACTAAAAGGATTTCATATTGAGAGGAACTATAGATATTTAGTTCAAGAATCAAGCCATAAAAGATACATCATATTGTATGATATATATTGGGATGATTGTAGATTCCACTTAAGGGAAATTGTAGAAACATTGAATTTGTAGGTTGGGGAATTTTGAAGATTGAGGAACCCCATACTTACATTCATCCAAACCTGACACAACATAATACTTTATTGAATGGTGAATTTGTTTGATCAATAACTGTCAAGATGATTATAACCTACCAAAATGTTTCTATATCCCTAGTTCAATAGAGAGTGAAACAAACTTTTGTTTATAATATTTCCTATAATAAGAAATGGATAGAAAAACATAAGGTAATTATAAACACATATGGTGATTGAGATGACTCGCATCAGATGCTTCAGAAATTTATAGTAATAATGATACACAATGACCATGTTTTCTTCTATATAAATAGGAATGAACATGTGTCTCGAGATATATGAATTTATTCATATCTTGTTCAATTTCATCTGTTGTTCTGGGAAATCCTCCCATGTATTTCTACATTTCATTTCAGCAAATATTTCATACATATTTATGGAACATTTCTATATGTAAATTAACAGGGTGTATTTTTTAAATGATAAAACCCAATATGGAAATCATTCACCTCTACCTATTTGATTTTCCACTGTGGATTGGGAAAACTACGAATCATGGAGTTGATTTTTTTCATGTATAAATACCAATTTCAACAACATTCAAGGGTTTCTATTTGATATCTAATTAGAATTTAGAAATCAATGAGGCAGTCAATGCATATAATAATACATTGAGATCCCCAACTGCACATCATTAGTACTGCATCAGATAAATTTCTTAAATCATGTGAAAATCACTCAATAAGTAACCTATAATTTCGGAAATCATGAGGCTTTATAAACTCCCCAATAGGTTGTGTTAACATTTAAAATTTCAAAATATTTTAGCCTTCTATTGAAAGACCTCCCCATGTGGTGAAGATGTAATTAGAAGGCAGAAATCATCTAAAAATTCAGAAGTTAAGTGCATCCCTTTGGAAGATGTTATTAGGATACCACTTGAAAATAATCTTGATTTTACTTCGCAACTGAATTCATGATCATCTCATCCAAACTCTCTTCAGTTGAAAAATGACAAGGTATTTCATGTTTTTTGTAAATTATTCATGTGTTATTTACTTAGTTTTTTTTATCCATTTCACTTTATATGATCATAGTCATCATTTTATCATGGATAAATAAATTAATTTAATGTTATATCTTCTTTTTAACAAACTTTCCAAAATTTTCTATGATTTATTTTTTAATAAACATGTAGATAATAAAGATAAAATGTTTGTATATATATAAATATATAAAATCATATCTTACAAATGTTATGTCTTACATTCTAACAGATATAACATTTTTATGATCATAATGTTATCTTTACATTTTACAAATAATAATTATTTAATTTTTTTATGTATAGTTAGAGGATAAAATGATACTCAATAATAAGTATAGGTTTGTTTCACATGATGTTCTAGAGGTCTATGAGGTTCAACAGATTAGGATATGTCGAGCACACCATTATCATCACATTTCACCTCCAGCTGCCATTATATTGTGCATACGTCGTGTTGGCATCTATGTTATTATGGTATTAATTTTTATATTCGTTTACCATCACCTAATTTTTTCCTTGTTGAGAAGGATACCAAACACAAACACATTCCAATTTCTATAGGGAGAGAAGATTGCAACCCTTGATAATATGGGATTCCGCCTCAGTCTTCAAATACGGGGATGTAGTTGTATTACCCACCAATGGAGACTATTCTGAGCCTCTATATATATTTCTAGGCATCGACATTTTGGAATATTATGACTCTATAGTTAGAGGGTCGATACCCATAATGTGGATTGAGATGAAATTTTCACAGTTACCTAATAATGCTTATGAGCATACTATCATGTGTAATGGTTGTGAATATATATTATGGATAATTAGAGGGACATTGTTCATGGATCACTATGGTATCCATGTACACATGATATATCTGGGCCAACATAATTATTTTTATAAGATCGGGAGATTCAGCTAGGTATTAGCATGCTTGTAATACACATATACATCCCTATGCACAACATGCCACTCTGATCACACTGATCTTGAGGGATGTTTCATCTTTCTTTCGATGTGGGAATGGGAGCATATCCAACCCATATAGCCTATTTTTTCTTGTTCAGAGTTGCATATAGATTTTCTATGTGATGCTCCACATCTAATCTAGTATAATCCCTCCTCTATATTGGTTTTTGTTAATGGTAGGAGTTATTGAATTTAATTTCTTATTATTTACCAATTAAAATGTTGTATTTAATTGGTGGAGTTTGGAACACCAATTTTTTAGGGCTATGACACACAATTTTGTGCATACCATCTCATGTTGGATAGTATAATACCCACTGAATTAATTATATACAATATTTCATTGACTAACCAATTTTCTAATATCATCATTTTTTTAGTGACAAACCATTTTTTAAAATCTCACATGACATTTTAGATTACATGGAATCCATACTAGGCTTTATTAGACACTTTTTCTGCATATTACACTTCTAGACTTCATGATGTTATGGTTTTAGTTACCCCCATTCATATTAATATTGTTGAGTGGCACCATCCTGATTGAGCCATGCGCTAGTTTGTTTGTGTTCAGTGTATCCCATTTCAATTGAGAAAGTCACAAATGCCTCATTTCAGGAATCTAAAATGGAGGAAGGATGTCTACTGGCACTAACAACATGTCGACTATCTCAACCTCTAGAATAGAGTAGTATATTTCCATTTTGTTGGTGTGTGTATGATTTGTTTCTGTCTATCATAGCATCATGAGTATGATCCATAGTATAGATTAGAGTATATAATGTATCTTACTCTTAATGAAAAAGGGATTCAGGTTCTGGTTAGACAACAAATTTCTATTATTTTATTTATATTACTATTTTCTCATTCATTTTCAATCTTTTCATATCATACTCGACTAAAATGGATTATCTGAATGTCTAATATAGAGAAGTAAGAGGTTACTATCCTGGAAGTGATTCATGTTTCCGTGGAGGGGACAATTCAAGTTTATCATGTGGTTTACAATAGTACATTCAATCATCCACACTAGGGATATTACTTTCTTTCTTAGGGAATGGGGGTTCCTACTCAAGAACCACCTCCAGTAGCTACTGATGTTGAAGAGCCATGACAATGACGATATAGATGGTTTCATGCTGTATTTGAGGCCTCACCTATTCCATATGTGGAGGTTTTCCCTCTTTCATTCTAGGATCATCCAATTGGGTATGAGCCTCAGGAGGTATGTGATCCATTTGTGTTGTCAGGATATCTTTTTTTTCTCCAGATATAGCACATTTGAGCTTCTATCAGGGGTAATTTACCATGGATCCCCCTTTTATGCATGAGCCTTCACAAGTTGTATGGTTCCCCGAAGTGATGATGGTAGGTCCTTCTACCCACCTAGTGGGAGAAGGATCGGGTACGCACTATGACATTCAGATGAAACTCCTCCAATTGAGACACAGGCAAAACATCTAAAAGCTGAGGTTCTAGTTCTTAAGGATCATCCCTCTCCAGTTCATCATACTCCACCCTAGAATAGAGGTTGGTGATCTTGATATGGGAATCCCATTCCTAAAATAGAATTTGGGATAAGACCTCACCATAGTGAGTCACTATACTCATTCATGTATATGTTTTTGGTTGACTTGGGGTATTTGAAACAAAAATTTATTCTATCTTCTATTTCATTTTATTTTCTATTAAAATAATGAAATTATTTTTACTATCAACCACTTTTACATGATTATCCAATGTTTCAATTTTCATTTATATTTTAGTTAAAATTTATATTTTATATCCTGTCAATGTAAAATACTTGAAACATAGTAAAACCTATTAAATTTTAATTTGGTTTCATTAAAATATTATTAAATATAAACTATTAAAACAATCTAAATAAAACATAAAATATATCCTAATAATCTAAAAATTTGTTGAAGATAAAATGAATTTCATAAATATAACCAATAATTGAAAATTAAATGAATGTAAAAAAATATTATAAACACAATTGTAATGCTTTAAAACTTCAATATATTGTGACACTAAAATTACTTTTCAAGAATCATTTTTATAAAATTCTTTTATTTTTGAACTATTTTTTACATTTTTAGTAAGTTTTTCCTATTTCATTTAGATTGAATTTCTAAATTAATATTTATAGATTTTCAAAGCCACCAACTTTAAATATTTTCTATGTTTCATATAGGTGACTTTGAAATCATATAACTTATAAAATATAAATACAATCTAAGTTATATTTTACAAAGTGATTCAATGTATAAAACATAATTCAAAATAAACAAAAACAAAAATATAATTAGTATGAGATAATTTATATGTCAAAAAAATAATATCATAAAAACATAAAAATTTCACTTTCATATATGAATGGACATAATTATAAATAAAATAAATTAAACATGTCATATATATCGAAATATACCTATATATAAATTTAAATATAAAAACATGCATATTTAAAAAAATCTTCTTTTTTAGAAAGGATGCATAGATGATGCCGCCTTTTGACTTAACTGATAGGTGGCCTCACTGATGCTTCCATTATTCATTAATTTTCAAAAAATTATTTAAGCTAGAATTATTTTAAATAATAATTAAAAAAACTTATGAAAAAATGTTTTGATCTATATATTAGTTTATATTTATATAGTGCAGTTTTCATCGTAACATCCAATTTTTATTGTAATAAATATTGGGGTGTGTCACATTTCTATCATTCAACTGTATCTTCTTCCGTAGAACATGAGTTGAAACCCTATTTTGAAGGTAGTTTTCTATTTGATAGTTATCTCCAAATGGCCATTAAGAATTAGGCCTCATAGATTTTTATGTTGGGTTTGGATTATCTTAGGGGATAATCATAAGTGAGGTACTAAATGTGAAGACCCAGTTTTCCCTTTTCGTTGGTTGGGTTGGTCTCTCTAATTTACCTTTAGGTTTTATTTTAATTATTGATAATGGAGATTATTTGAGATTTATTTGATGTAATAGCCCAAATTTCCCCAAGACATTAATTTCTCATTACATGGGTGATGAGGGTTCGTGAAAGTTTATCATATAATAATTATTAAAAAAATATTTTTCAAATGTTTTTTACATATTTAAAGAATCATATTGAAGAGAATTAGAAATTTAATTATTCATTGCCTTATATTTTATTATACATTAAATATTTTACAAAGTATAAGATCATGTACTTTTGAAAAAACTCTAAATATATTTCATATCAAATATAATTTTAAGAGGTTTATTTTAATTAATTATTATTTGAATATTTTATTAATTATTGTTTGAAATTATTTATTTTATATTTATTATTAGATTTAAAATAATTCATTATGGTGTTTAGAACACTCTTAGAAGTATTATTTAATAAATTTTTTTATTCAATTTGTTAGATTCACAAAGGTTTGGGTTGGATTTTTATTTTTGGATATAATTATATTATTTTCAAATTATTAATATTTTAAAATATAAATTATTTATGTTTTAAATGTTAAAAATTAATGAAATAGAATTATGTTTTTTATGAGATGACATCTATGGGTAAATAGAGATATCATAAAATAAATTAAATGTTGTATTATATTTAAATTAAATTAAAATTATAAAAATTTAAAATTTATTAAATATAAAATCAGTTGATTCATGATTTCATGAATGAAAAAATGAAACTCCAAAATAATAAAGGAAACACAATAACACTTTGAAAGAAAAAATTTAATAGGGGGTGTGAGTATCATGATATGAAATGAAAGTGTGTAAAATTAAAAAATTTATTTAAATATTATAGTGGACTATGGGTTATGTTGTATATTCAATTTCATGAAATAAATTGAATAAAAAAATTTATTGAGAGATACAAATTTATGTAATTTAAGTGCTACGTTGTAATAATAAATCATTGTGCCTATTTTAAATTAAAATATTAAAGATTTGACTATTTTGAAATAGAGAAACTCATCTAGTCCATCTATATCGTGGAACATGCATTTTTATTTTAAATGATAAGTACATTCCTCCTCTGTCAAATTCATCTTGTTTTTTAAAACATAGATGACATTAGAAAAGCACCACTTGAGTTTGGGAGTGACCTTCAATTAGAAAGAGTATTCCCTTGTTATTTATAGGTTGTTTAGACCCCATCCTTCATCTCTCCACAAGTGTAGTGACTCGCAACAATCTTCACACTAAGCCTTGTGAACATATTTTCTATTCTACATTGTGATAGTGAATTGAGGTAGGGGATTAAAAACTCATATTTTATCTTCTAGAATTATATATTTTTTGTAATGTTATGTAATCTACTAAACAACTTGTTGAATATTAATCCTATTGACTATTATCCCTTAAAATCCAACAATTGTAATTACACCATTCACATTTGATTATTATCCACCTTCAGAATGAATAATTTAATTATAATCATTTACTTGTTGAATATATTACATTAAACCTGCAAGTCAATATTCCTTGTATCACTCCAACATTGGATATTTACTTATTGCCAATATAACTATTCATATGGTAATCCATACCCTCTATCTCTATTCTAATTTTATTTTATTCTTGAATTTTATTATGTTTAATTGTTTTGGCTATTTAATGATTCCTTAAATTTTCATTTATAGAATATTAATAATATCATGCCTGGTTATTATGAAAATTATGTAATATTTATATTCTATTGTGATAACACTATATTTTTCTGAATTGTAGGTTGATTTACTACTATTTATGACCCTATAATATTATAAAATGGGATATTATTTGAAGAATGAGAATAATTTGATTTCATATAAAATAGATAAATTCGAATGAAAATTTAAGTATTAGAATGGATATTGTAGTAATGTCTAAAATTGATGACTTTTTTATTCTTTTGATCATTACTATCTCATAAATGGACAAGTTTAACCTTTCATTAATTAAATATTACTTATTTATTTTGATGGTGAATTATTTATTATTATTTTTTGTATTTTTCTCCTTGAGTGACTACTTGTAATATTTCATTAAATTTTTATTCTTGTTCTTGTTCGACTTTGTTTTGTTTTCTTCTATTATTATATGTTTTTATTATTGTTTTCTGTGTTTTTTTTATAACATTTATGTGGTTTGTAATGGATCAAGGTAAGGACACATATATATTTTTATTTTTTGTAATTTATTAAGGTTATTACATTTACTCATTTCTTTCAGGTAGTAATGGCTTAGGTTTAATGAATGTTTTGGGTTGTAATGGATGGAGGTTATAAAATGATCCATTGAGGGGATGATGGGGTGATATGGTGGATGTTAGTATCATTGAGATAGATTGGGAGTTGGGTGTTCCTGATGATGTTGGGATGGTTAACAGAGGTTTAGAGATGATCTTACCTTATGATGTTGGGATGGATAGCCCATGTTGAGGGCTTGGATTTCATGTTTTTTCTTTCTTAAGGTGTTGATAAACTATAGTATTACATTAAATTTTCACTTACATAATTACTTAAATACTATTAGTCATTATATATATTCCTTACATAGATTATTTCATGTTTTTTTATCCAAGAGAATATATTTCTAATGGATATAGAACTTATTAGATTTATGATCCAAATTAATACTCTCAAGTGTTCACCCTGCTATAGTGTTCTTCATTTTTTATAGTGTTGACCGATGGATATTATAGATGTTGATGTTTGGGTTGGTGGAGTGGAGTTTGTAAGGTTTTAATTACATTATATGTGTTCTATTATATTCATTGTCATGTAGATATCATTTGGGTATGATAATTGTATCTTTCAGTTTATCTATATATATATGGATTTGATTGGTGGTTCATTTTATCTTTTCTATGAACATGTGAGGGTAATGCCTCCCATTTGAGTAAAAGATTCCCTTGGTTTTAGTTTCCAACTTGGGTCCTATTAGTTGTAGGATTTAGTGATCACACTCATTTTCATTATTAATCTAGGTGGGGTTCCACTGGAGATGGGTTGTGACACAGAACCTAAAATTTCATATGGGTGTCAGTTGGGATACCCGAATCATCTAGTGGTGCATCAGAAATAAAATGGAAATACAATGGATATAAGACATGAGACTATCTGAAGGGAAGACCCCAAAATCAATTGAATCTATTACTAATACTGACAACCATCACATTATAACCACTACTTCACACCAAAAAACCACTTTTACATTTAATCACAAAAATACTAACCACACCATCGCAACATAAGAAACACCCATCATTTATAACTTCCTGATTTATCACATCATTTCCTATTTTTATTATTTTTTATTCATCAATAACATTTAATTTATTATAGCATTTTATTTTATACATTAAAATTTTATACCATCCATCTCATTTTTCTATATTTCATTATTTGATTCAAAAATATCATTAACCGTCCTTTTATATATCATATTTAATGCATGATCAATTTCATCAAAAATCATTCTCATTATCTATTTATTTTATTAATTACATTCCATATTATCAGAAAACTATGACACAAACCAAAACAACCCTTCTAAGCACCACATTAGCCACCACAACATCTCATGAAAAAAACCCAAACATTATTTCCACCTCCTACACACATCAATCCATCCTTCCCACATCAACCACAAACCCCAAACATATCATAAACCCAATTCCAACCAAAATGACCAACTAATTATGCCACTCTAACCCAAACATTGATTACCATAAAAAATTATAGAAGGTGGTATCAATTACTACAATGAGAAACATAAAACAATCCCTTTCAACTATACATCTATATTAATTAAAAACTCTATTTATAAAAAATGACATTGTATATTATATACTTCCATGTTTTTATTTTTAATTTTCATATTTATGTGACCTTACAAATTATTAATGTGATAAAGAATATAAAAAAGATATCATAGTTTTATACTTATCAAATAAACCAAAATAACTATGCTACTAATAGCATAGAAATAATTAAAAGAATATATGAATCATTTTCTCCAACAATTTATTTAGCCTAATTTGTTATCTATATTATGTAACTTCTAACTATATACCATACAAAAACTTAGTCCTTTATTCCACATTCACACATAACAAAACATAAGAGAGACTTTGTAAATCTCTTACCTCAATTAGAGCTATAAGAACACAGTTCATGAATGAAGTAGAACCAGTGATAAACACCACTAAACTTATAATGAACCACCATAGGACCTATACACATACAAATATAATAAATAATTTAACCTCTACCAAAACAATTATGGGAACGTACTACCACAACCTCTCAATAAATAAGAAAAAAAATGGGAATAGAATATAGTGTAAGGGAATGAAGACAAAATTAGCTAAGAGGTGATTCGCTGCATGAAGTAAGATGTTTAGATTCATGGTGGGATTATTGGGAAGAACTAAAATGGTTCAAAGGGTTATCTAGGATTTGAGGTAACAACATAAATATTAACTAAATTAATTTTATGAACTCTATTTGAAATAAAACCTCATATGACCCCACCATGGAATATATAGTTACCAAGATAAAAAGTATGATCTTGGTCAAAGCATATCCAATTTTCATGTCATGTAAAAGAAACATATATCCTTCAATATCATAGTCATTTCAACCATTTTTAAAACTAGATTAACTACCAACATGTAATAGTGACTCCTGAAATGGAAATTTCATCCCTAGACCATGAATATAATCATCAAACTACTACAACATGGATGAATTGAATTTTATATTTATATCCTCTATCCACAACCTGAAAATACTAATGAAACGTCATGAAAACTACATAATCTCTTTACAAACACTAAAACGTGAATTTTTATATTTCATATTTATCATAAGCTTTTTGAAGGTTCTATAGTAAATCATTATTGGTTAGGCCCATGGCCAATAATATATTCATGGGTTTTTTTAGATAAATACTCAAAAATTAATGATGTAAACCTTGAATATTTGAAGATATTGTGTTTCATATATAATTTATAATTAATTTATATAGATAAGAATTTCCCTTGATTATAATTATTTTTCATTATTGAATTATTTGACCAATCTTTTCATACTGTCATTGTGATGAAGCATTCAAGGGTAGAATCCCTCTACCAGTATCCACGTATGCTCCATGAACCTTAGAACATTGACATTGGATCTATAAGTGATAGCATGTAAGAACCAACCTACATTAATCATTCATTATTGATCATAACAATAACTCCTTCTCGGATTAAAGGATTTTATCTACTTCTCTTAGTCATAAGAGAGAATAGAAGGGTCAATTCTCTCTTTTCTTGACATTGTACTTGAGAAAGTTTTATCAAGGATTGATATAATTCTTTAGGTAAAATGTTATCACAACCAATAAGATGTTTTTTTAAATGAAATTAATTGTGTCATAAAATTAGGTAATAGAATTAGTTATTTCATAGAGGCCCTTACACTAGATATCTAGCACTATAAATATCCCATTAAAAAGATTTCATTCATCCATAGATCATATGTTTATGAATATACTCATAGAACTCCAGGGTTCACATCATATCATGGAACTTCTATGTACATTTGATATGAAATGTACTTAAAAGAAATTATCACAATAATGTTTTGTAGAATAATACTCATCATATGATAATATATTTATTAATTTTTAAGTATTTTAATATATAGGAAAACAAAAGAAAAAAATTAGTTATTTCTTGGGAACCAACTCCAATGGAAACCAATTTATACTATATCTAACTTTTAAACACTTTTAGTCATCTATCTCTCACATTATATTCATGATTTTGTAAGGATAAGGCTACAGTCAATTATTCCTATACATTCTCCTCTATGGAAAATCCTCTTATGGTGACCTCACCCCATTGAGAATATAACTAAATAGTTGATAATTTTAAATCAAATATAGTGTCTATTAATGTGAACTTAGATCCTTGGAGAGGGACACCACTATAGTATTATGAAAATATAATGATATATCATCTTTCCCACTATGAATCTCAACAAGATCTAATATAAAGATTCATCCCCACACTGTATATTTTTTAGTATCAAAAACTACTATATACTTGAACACTATTGTTGAATTAGTGAACACTGACTTATTTGATATCTTCTTTATCATATATCCACCATTTAGATAAAATACATGTCCTGATTATTATTTCATATCATTTTTATTTTTCTAGAGACTAGAATCTATATATCCATTAATGACTGGATCCTATTATCCTCTATAAAATATTATCATATCCATAGTACACCTTAAATACTTCATGACTGTCTTCACAATAGTTGAATACTATTCTTTTGGGGCCTTCCAAGGCTAAGGTGTCTGAAACATAAAACATAGTACATTTCATGGCTTATATGGTCTATATTATCACTAATTATAAGTTATTATACTCATCCTTTCACTATCCTATTATGTATGAGGAAAAATTTTATTATAGAGCTGTTTACCATTTGACTCTAGAAGCAATCATGTATTGGATAGTTCCATATATAATCTTTTTTGTATCTATTCAATGTAAATTCCATGAATTATTCCTTGAATACTCTTATATATATTATGAATGATCTTGATCCCTAAATATATAGGTCACTTCCCCTAATTATTTCAGAGATAAACTCTTACATATATTTATTAACAAAATATAATATGGGAATCTAATTTAAGATTAGTAATATTTCATCAACATATCTTACATGGAAAAATATTTTACACTATATTAAAATTTTATTTCCATAGGAATAAAAATCATTCATTATGAAACCAAATTCCCTTATGGAATCATCAATGTAAATGTTCTATAATCATGATACTTCTTTTAACCCATAAATTGATCTCTATAACTTATATAACTTATTGGAATATTTTTGGGGCCATAAACCCTTTCGTTTGTGTCTTATAAACATATAACATAAGTTTATCAATATGGGAATATATTTTGACATCTCCCAATCTTGGTAAGATATTATATAAATCATAAATTTAATGGATTTCATAATATAAACTAATTAAAATGTTTCATCATATTCCATGCCTAGAAGTTTCTTAAACCCTTTAGCTACAATTATTTCATTATTGGTACCAATATTACCTTCCATATTCAGCTTCTTCTTTATTACCCATTTTCACCTAGAAATAATTACATCTATTGGAGGATATAATAAATCTCTAATATGGTTCTGATTTATGAAATCCATCTCAAAATTCATAAATTCTAGTAATCATACAACTTATGAGCTACTTACTTCCTCCATATATGACATCGGTTCATCAATATCAACAGATAATGTTTCACCATAATTAGTGACTAAAAAACATCTCTATGGTTTTATAAACTCTAATATTCTCCTATTTAGTAATTGTGTATTTGGAACAACCTCTTCCATGGGGAACTATGTAATTTTTTCAAGCTTTATCTATTTTGTATCTTGAACATCAAATTTGACTAATTAAATCATTCTCACACTATATATTTTTTAGATGTACTTATTTATAAGGAATATATCCTATCTTACCACTATTACCTTCATTTATGAGGCTTCATATTGATAATATCACATTGTTTCTTTAATATTTCCTATAAAGATACACTATGTCTCAGGGTGTGAATTGTTTCCCTGAACTTACCATCACAAAACTATGAATCCCTTTATAAGAATATGTAACACAGAAGGTTTATTTAAATTATAAAACATGAATAGAATCCCATTAAATTATTTATATGGTTCTTAGTTTAGTAAATATGCTATAGGTTGTAATTAATATCCCTAAAATGATGATGGAAGTTATGTGAGAATCATCATTGACTTCACTATGTCTATAAAAGTTAGGTTACTCCTTTCACTAACATTATTCAAACAAGGTGTATTAGGAGGATTCAGTTGAAAAGAAATCCAAAACTCTCTTATATAGTCAATTAATTCATGGTTAATATATTATCCTCCTTAATTAAATTGAGGTCACTTTTTCTTCTTACCAAGATGATTATCAACAATATTCTTTTATTCCAAAAACTTCTCAATGGATTTATAATTATACATGAATAACTAAAAATACCCATAACTACAAAATTCCTGGGTAAATTTAATTAATTAAAAGTATCCCCCTCTATATTTTAATAAAAAAAATACACATGAATTTTTATGAACCAATTCAAGAAGCTTTGTGGTCCTTTCACCCTATCCACCAAATAGAGGTTTGGTAATATTTCTATAAAATAAATCATGGCACAAAACAAGTTCTTGTAGTTCAAAATAATATAAATAACCTTCCTGATATATCTTTTTCAGTCACTTCTCATTTACATGACCAATTTTGTGATTGTAACACATGAGCTTCAATTATAGTATGTGAACATTTCATTCTAAAGAAATTGTAACGTAATTCACGTAACTTTATTCAATAATGTGATTTAAAAAAAATAAAAAAGAAATTTAATTTTATTTCATTAATTTTATTTTATAATTCATCATTTCAAAATTAACTTACAGGGAATTTTTGAGGTTTTTCTGGAATAGTTAATTTTTATGTGAATAGAGAAAAATACCGATTTTACAAATAATTTCACTTTTTTTAAATAATTAGGATATAAGAATGAATTGAATGTTTATGAAATATATTTTCTATAAAAAATATATATTTAATATGTAATATGATATATTTAAAAATATAATTTTGAACGGATAAATCAATTCTTGACATTTTGGATATCTAAGTAATGATTTTATTTGAATAAAGACTATTTTTGGTTATTCTCATTTAATAAAATATTCAGAGGGTTCATTTCTATTTTGGTTTGTTTTTAAATATATATAATTTTCCTTTGAATTACATTAATAAAATTAATTCCATTTCAATAAACATTATACATTACATTGATATAAATTAACGTTTATGCTAAAACTATCATTGTTTTAAAAACAGTTTTCATTGTATTTTGTAAACTTATATTAAAAGTAATTTCCGTCACATATGAAAATTTAATCTCATAAAATTAATTAAATATTTGGTACCAAAATACTTAATATTAATTAATTTTTCTATATTAATTTTTTTCCATAATTAATAGCAATCATGGTAAATATTTATCACTATAGTTAAGGGTTAAATGAATTAAAATGGTTTCAATAAACGAATATGGATTAAAGATGACATAAAAAATGATTAAATATAATTTAACCTTGTTATTTTCAAACTTATGACAGTTTTTAGAAACATGACTTGATTAAGAAATAAGTTATGTAATAATGTTTTGAGTATTTAAAAATTTTCCACCAAACTAACTTATAAAAAGGCACTTCTTCTTCTCACTTATCAACACTTCTTAAAAAATTATTTCAACCAATAATTTCCCAAATATTTTTCCAAAAAACTTATCCAAATCATAGATGTTTATATCTTCCCAAAATATAACTTTAAGAAGTCTTAATGTGAAATCCAAAGGATATTACTAAAAGAATATGTTTATGGTCTTACCCTGATATTTCAAGATCATTATTAAAATTCCTCCAAAAAATCAATAACCACTTTAAAATATTTACATTATTTTATTTAATATACTTATATGTTGTTAAATAAATTTTAAATCCATTTTCTTTCTCTTTTCCATCAAATGTAAAATTAAAACATTACTCGTACGTACGTATGGACTATCTTCTCCACATAGTAGTGTAAATTTTTTTCTTAATCTCCTAAAGAGAACGGTTATAAAGAAAGAATTAATGAAAATGTATGGTATTTATGAAATAATTATGATTATTTTAATATAATTTAACATCATACGCTTACCCTTGTATCCATGTGAAAATGATAACTTCTATCATGCATACGTATGGACTACCACCTCCACGAAGTGATGTGATTAATTTTTCTTATTACTACTTTTCATTGAATATAATTAATAAAAATTATATAAATTACATTATTAAAATTTTGTAAATGATGAAACAATTTCATAACACATTTTATCAATTTCAATATACAAAAGTAGTTTTGTATAAATAGACCATTAAAAATTAAGTGGTCGATGTAAGAAATAACTATACAATGAATGGATATTAAATAATTGTGAAATGACGTTAAAAATTGAGTATAGATGAAAATAATTTTTATTCAAGAATTCATGTCCACCCAAAAAATGGAATTTATTTTATTATATTCTCTTCAAGTAATTTTATTTTATTTTTTTTTCAGGTTCAGTTCCCAGTTCAAATTTGCAATTTTTTAATGTTTTTTTGAGTTTCCAGCCTATAAATGGTTTTGAGAATTGTTTAAGGGTTAACCTTGTGGCTTATTAAGGTAGTGAATGTTTTCAGTTCATTTTCCTATTATACAGTTTGGATTGTACGGTTTTATCATGGCTTGAACTAAACATTTCAAGGCCTAGGAGGAACCTTATGGCTTGAGGGTCGGTGTTTGGGGCATAGCGCGCGGCTTGCACATGGTTAGAGGAAATAATGTAGTAACTTGGTGCGGGGTTCTGTAGTTTGGATAGAAGCATTTTTCATGGTTGGAAAATAGTTTCACAACCCATGTAGCCAAAAAAATGTGGGCTTCCCCTTTTCTCTATTCAGGTGGACACTGTTGGTACACAATTTTTCAAACTATGTGGCCTAACCAGGTGAGTTTCCCAGATCATTAAATGTGTGAACTTACCATTTTTCACTTATGATTTTTAACCCTATTTCAGGTTTATCCACCATTATTCGACCTAGGTACACTTGTAGGATCTAGTAGACCCTCTTCCCTTACTCCCCTTCCTCCATTAATGCTCCTTGAAGTTTACTTGGTAAGTTTCTTTGAGTTTTTACTGATTATTCTTCTCTCCACTTCCTTCTCTCTTGGTTTCCTTGTTTTTTATTTTGTTTTTCCTCATTGGATGAACCCTAGTATGAGGTTTACCTTATGGGGTTCAATATTTTTCATATTAGGGTGTGTGGATTTTCACTTTATGTGTATTATTCCTTCTTTGGAATTTACATTGCATTCGCATGTCGTTGAGGTAGGTTTTTTCATCTATTTCTTTCTTGAAACATTCCATTTCATGCTTGGATCCAATGGCCCGAAGGCCTTTATTTTTTATTTATTTTGATAATATAACTTTTAATGGGTGAGGTGGAACCCTTACATGGCCCATAGGCATAAATATTACATGGCCCATAGGCCTTAGAAGAATTCATTGCTCGTAGGCTTCAAGCATTACATAGAACACAGACTAACTACTTTGAACTGCTCCACTACAGCATCATCATCGTGAAATAAGATCTCCACCTTCATATGGATGTTCAGCTAGGCTTTCCCATGTATACACAGGCTTTTCCTGATGGCAGGTTTCATACCCTCTCATTCATACAATCTATTTAGCTTCTTCACTCGTGAAAGCTCGTTTCTCATCCTCCTTCTGAAGCTTGTTCCTTATAGGTTGTCTAGTTTGCATCAGCACTTATGGTGGCCCAATGTCCTTGAGTTAGACCAAAGGCCTTACTGAACTGAAGTCATGGGTGGCTCGAAGGCCTTAAAGGACTCGGGGAACAAATCGGTGGCTTGAAGGCCCAAATGGATGAATATTCCTAGCTACTATAGTGCCAAACAGTACCTGCTACAGTTCCCACTACAGCACCTACTATAGTACTGCACAGTTCCTGCTAAAGTACTGCACAGTTCCTACTATAGTTCTTGTTGTAGTAATGCTACAGTAACCTGGAAATTAGCCTCCACCTGGATTTGATCCCAGGTCACATGGATGCACTTATGGAGTCCTCACCAACTGGGTTAAGACTCATGTTTATTTGTTGATTGGGTGTTTCTAAATAAAATATAAATGTTTTTCTCATGATTTTGGTGTGTTTGTTTGATTTTTCATGGTCCTTTCATGATTGAAAGATGGTGGGAACTGGTTTTCAAAAAAAATTATTAAATATTACTACTTATATATACACGTAAGGTATTTGATAAAATGTCTATTGAACTATTAAAAGTGAAATTGGGTTCTTTGGGTGGAGTTTTCATTTGGTTGTGTTTTTTGTATAGTGGTTTTATTGATAATTAGTTCTTGTATATGGGAATTTTTGACTCTTGTGGTTTGAATCATATATGTGGCTTATTATATTTAGTGGTAAAATAAGTGTTGTTTCTTTAAAAATGGTTTTGGTAACTTTGTGGATACTTGAATGGTGTCATTGGATGTGTACACACCCATATGTGCATGGGGTGTACATATGTATGGGAAAACAAATTATAATGTCCCTTGAGAATGATATTTCTATGAATTCTGTTTTTTCAAAGGAATCTCTCCCATTCTATTCTTCCTCATCTCAAATGGTTCTTTCAAGCTAATATTGTTTTCAAAGTAAATTGAAATGTTTATATATTGGCAGATGGATTTACAAAAGATGTTGATTGTGTATCATGTAAACCTCTTTATTGTTCTTTATAAATGTGATCAATGGATTTTGTGAAAAGAGTGAAATTTGTTTTAAATGATTTTAAGTTACAGATGTGATGAATGTTTTTTTTATAAAAAAATGGGATTTTATTGCTTGTGATATTACTTTTTTGTTTCTTAAATGTGTGATATGAATTGTCCAAGTGGTACAAAGCATGTTTTAAAATAGGTTTGTTGTGCGTGTGGATTTTAAATATATTTTTCCTGTGGAAATGGTTTAATTTCTTGTTGGATTTTATTTTTGTGTTTCTAAATATGTTTTAGGAATTTTTCATGTATTGTGAAATGTTTTTACAATTGGTATTAGTGCTTTGAGTGAATTTAATTTTGGTTTTAAAATTTTTCACTATGGAATGTCCCATTTGGCACTTTGAGGTATATTTTTGAAATGCAATGGTAAAGAATCTCATTTGGAACTTTTCGTGTTGTTTTATGTTTCCACATTAGTTGGGAATATTTTTTAAAAATTAAATTGGATTCATTAATGATAATGCCCATTTGGAACTGTGATATTTTTTGGGATTTGTTTTGGGAAATATTATGTAATAAAAAAGCCTGTATAGCATTTAGTGATTTTTGGGAAAGTGGTTTTGATTATAGAAAATGGTGTTTTCTATGTGAGATTAATTGTTGGGTGAACATGCTTGTGATAGAAATTCATTTTTCATGTGTGTTTTTTATTATTGTTATATTTTTGGTGAACACTAGACCTTGGGATGTGTTCCCCTCTAGTAGATCGTGATTTAGGATGTTATGGGTTTTTGCATATATTTGGAAACCACTAAACCTTGGGATGTTTTCACCTCTAGTGGACCATGCATGAGGACTCTATTAGTTTTGTTTTTTATACCATATTTCACCGAGTACTATTAAAATGGGATTCCTTGGCATCATCTAGAGGTTTGAGTGGTGGTTTCTTATCGACCATGATTATACATGTTGGTACCCCCTAGATTTGCTAAGAGGCCAGGTGGTATGTGCCACTGGATTGGATTTTTTAGAGTGTCCAGTTTTCTATTGACTATAGAGATGCACCATATTCCAGAAGGTGATTTTTAAAAAATTATGTCCAAGGATTGCCTCTAGATAGGTTTAAGAAATATGCATGATAATATATATGTATGTTTTTTTCTTATGCTTCTTGTTGGTTATTATCCCACATAGTTTATTCCTTCATGTGTTGTTTCCTTTATTATCAGTAAAGTTTCATTTGGGTGATCTAGTATGGATTTATAACTACATTTGGTTTTTGAATTGGGTTTTTGAAAGTCTAACTGTTTTTTAAAAAAAAAGTTGTCTATGTGGTTTTAAAATTGGAATTTTTGGAAAGTTTGGTTTGGTTCTTATAATGATTAATGTCTTATTTTATAAATTTATTTAAAACTAGTTTTTTGGACTATTTTAGGAAATTAAATTCATATACTCTATTCCAATTGACTAATGAGTTGTTGTATGCTCACACCCTACTTGTGCCACTCGGCATCGGTAGACCCAAGTTATTTTGCAGGTTTGGGTTTCTGGTTTGGTTTTCCATTAGAGTAGGTTGGAATTATGGTTGGTGGTGACAAATAGGTCACATAAAGATTGTGTTAGGGATTTTTGGTTTTAATTTTGTATTCATTATTTTTTATTTTCATCAGTTGTTGTATTTGGATCAGTTTGTGTATTTACTAATATTTATTTATTATTGGTTCTTTTGTATATTCAGTTTGGTTTTTATCCTGGCTGTTTATTGGGCTAAATCATTCTCATTGGATTATTTTTATATATCGTACTGGTTGTCTACCCATCGGGATGAGGAGCACCCTTTGGTCCTTTCCTTGGGCCGGGTTGGGTTTCAAAATTAGACGGAATCCCGGACTAGTTTTGGAAAAAAATTGTATCAGAGGATACTCTTGTTATTTGGGGTGTTAGGTACCTTGAATATTCAAAATTTCAAGACCTTATAGGTAGGTACAGGAAGGAAACCATGAACCTGTGATCTCTCTAAACCTCAACTTTCCAAGGGTAGTCCAGGAGTTGAGTCTTTATCATAGTTTTAGTTTTTGTTGAAGGGGAATTACAATGGTGGCGAACCAATGTAATTTTATGATCTCACATGGAGTAGAGACCCATGAAGAGTTTGAGTTTAGGGTTGAAGATCCTATTAGTTGTTGATGCTTAATTAGGGCATGGCCCACTAACCATTTAGATGGGTTAAAAATTGCCACTAGTTCCTCATCCCATAAGTTTGGTGTGAGTTGTGATTTGTTTTGATTTTTTTCGGTGTGGATTGATTTTCATAATGGAAAACTTTCTTGCAAAAAGGTTATTCCAAAAGGTAAATGGTTTTAGGTTGTGATTTTGTTTTAAATTTGAGAATTAGTTATTATATTGGGTCTAAAAAGTTAATTTATTTAGAAATGTGGGACCATTTCTTAGAAATTTGGATTGAAATGGTGGGTTTTGAAAAGAGTATTCTAGTTCTATATTGGATATTTATCTTACAAGATGGTTTATTTTGATAGGGATGATCTTTGTGTTGATTTTTGGTTGAATTTTTTTTTGGTTCTATTTTTTTATGTTCATAGTATTCCACACAGAAAGATCACATAGGTTTTAAGTGGGTATCTTTTGGTTGATAACCCTGCCTAGACTCTGAGTGGGGTAGAAAAGTAAAGTTTGATTTTTTATAATCTTTCATGGTGATAATGTTCCATTTAAGGATTCAAAGTGTCTTGATAAAGTTGATGTTGTCATCAGGTTTTTGGGAACTCCCAAATTAGTGAAGATTTGACTTGTCTTGGGATTGTTTGAAGGCTCAACTTTGGAATTGTGGAAGGTAATTTTCCAAATTTCATTCTAATTTGGGTTTTCTTGGGAAGTGTTTAATTTCACTTTCATCTAATGGTTTTTACTTGGGGAGGTGAAGATAAGGAAGGTAGAAGAGATCATGAATTTTCCGCAAGTTCAGTAGATAGTGAGGGCGTATATTAATCATTTCAAGGTGAAGGTTTCTATCTCTATAGAGATAGTCTTATAGAATTAGCTGAAAGCTCCTATTTTCATTTGGGGTCTTCCTCCAAAGAAAAATTAGTGTGTCCTCTCATCCAATGAAGTTTAGTTTGAGAATTTGTTATATGAGGTTTTCATAGTTGAGTTGGTCCCTAGGGTGCAGTAGGTGGTGGTTGGTTCTTGTGAAGGTTCCCTATCTGTTGAGGGGTGTATTTCAAAGGAACCCATTATTGATAAGTATCCTTTATCAGCTCTATATTCTTTCTTTTCAGACCAATTTTTCATGTGCTTTCAGAGTGTCCAGTTCAGTCATTTAAAGCCTTCTTGTCATAATCCTCTAAAGGCTTGTCATTGATGTGGCCATTTAGATCATCTAATGAAATTTAATAAGAAGAATTATCATAATATAAAGTATCTATCAAAGGTTTTAGTGCAAGTTAGAGGGATATAAAAATATTTACGATATCATGGATCCAACCATAGGCCCTAGATTGAATATTTTCACACAATCAGGAATTGTGGGTTTTATGGAGTAGTTGGTCCATCTTTTTTATAATGTGTTAGAGTAGAGTCGGTTGAAGTTTCTTATTTTAGTTCCCATTTATTTTTTTAGTTCTTCATTATTTCAAGAGTCTTGGTGTTTTTTTTATTTTGTGATATGAATAGTTGTACCTTTTAAAATGTGATTATTTGATTTTTCCCCTTCTTCTGTGTACTTGCACCTTTTACGGATCAGTTCTAGTGGTCAGTTGTTCTCATTTTGGAGATGTTTAAGTCATGTGGAGTTGATGAATTGTGGTTTTGTTTATATCTTGGTTCATGTTCCTTCATTGGGTTTCTCCTTATATAGGGGGTTTGGATTATGAGGGGAATCCCCATTTCTAGTGACGATGTTGTTCAGTATGTGAAAAAAAATTGAGGTTCGAGTTAGGATTCCCCATATATATGGGGTTGTTTTGGGAGTTTAAATTTTGGGAGTGTTAGTCGAGTTCTTGTTTTGTGGGGAACCCTCGTGTGTTATCCTGTGATTATTAATGTTATTTTTTCCTATAGAAATGATTAGTTTTCACTTTTGGAGTAAAAAGAAACAATGTGGACTATGTCAATATTTGTTTTCATCTCATTTTAACCGTGATCTTTGTCCCTCATGTGGCTAGGTGACTCTATAGGGTAAGAAGGTGCTTGTGGTGGGGAGGATTGTCACACCCCAACCGCAAAATTTCTTTTATTTTATTCTTTTCTTATATTTTGATATTTAGGTTGAATTTCAGGTCGAGTTACCAGTTCAATGTTTTGAATTTTGGGTGTTTTGGGTGAGTTTATTTTCATGTGTATAGTTTATGAGCATGGTTTTAGGGTTAAATGTATAGGCTATTGAGTAAGGGAAAGTTTTCAATTAATTTTATACTTACACAGTTTGACTTAAATAGTTTTATCATAGCTCGGGATGGACCATGTGGGGCTTGGGAGAAACCATGCAGGTTGAGGTTTGGTGTCTTATGCATGGAGCACGGCTTATCCACAATTAAAGGAAATGGTGTGGAAACCATGTGAGGGGCGTAGTGGAATTTTTAATTGTTGACACATGGTTTAAAAAACCATGTGGCCAAACTTTGTGGGGTACCCCTGTTCTCTGGTAGGGTGTGCATGTTTTGCGCATAGTTTTTCAAACCCTACGGTCTAACCATGCGAGTTTCCTAGAACATTAAATGTGTGAAATTCTAGTTTTTCTCCACTGTTGTTTTAACCTTATTTCAAGTTTCTCTTCCCTTGTTCGACCAAGGCACCCCAAGGGGCTCTAAGATACCCTCATATCTTGCTCACCATCCTCCATTAAATCTCCATGAAGGTTCCTAGATATGTTTCTTTGAGTATTTTGGTGTTTTCTTATTCTCTTATTCCTCCTCACTTATTTTGTTAGTTTTTCCTTAGTGGGTTATATCTTGGACAAACACTAGGATACATGTTTGATTATTTTGTTTTATTTGTTTGATGTTAGGGTGTGCGTATCATCCCTTGGGGTGGATTATTCATTCTTATGAAGTTTCATTTCATTCTCCCATCATTGAGGTAGTTGTTTCCATCCATTTCCTTTCCAGCACATTCCATTTAATTATTGGGTGTTTCTAAATAATTTATAAATTCATTTCTCATAATTGTGGTGTGTTTTTTTGGTTTGGTATGGTGTTTTCATGATGTAAATTTGGTGAAAATTGGTTTTCAAATAGTTTTCTTAAACATTCTTATATATATATATACGCAAGGTATTTGGTAAAATGTAAATTTCTTTTTCAAAGATAAATTTGGTTCTTTAGGTGGTTGTTTCCTTTTTTGTATTTTTATTGTAATTGGAATATTAATTGGGTGTTGTATATGGGAATCGGTGACTCTTGTTATCTAAATATTATGTGTGGATTGTTGTATTTAGTGGTAAAACAAATAGTGGTTCTTTAAAAAAGGTTTCGGTAACTTTTTGGATACTTGAAGTGTGTTATTGGATGTGGACACACCCATATGTGAATGGGGTGTACATATAAATGGGAAAACAAATGAAAATTTCCCATGAGAATGAATTTTCATTGAACCATATTTTTTCAAAGGCCTCTCTCCCATTTTCTTTTTCCTTGTCTCAAAAACTTTTTTAAAGATAATTTTATTTTCAAATTGATTTGAATTGCGTATATATTGGAATATAGATTTAAAAATGAATTTGACTGTGTTTAATGTGAACCTATTTGTTTTTCTTTACAAATGTGATCAATTTATTGTGTGAAAGGTGTGAGTTATGTTTTAAAAGGTTTTTTGGTAAAACTGTGGTGAATGTTGGTTTTATAAACAAATTGGGATTTTTTCACTTGATATTCCTGGTTGTGTTTCATAAATGTGTGATATGACTTGTGAAAGTGGTAAAAAACATGTTTTAAAATGGGTTTTGTGTGAAGGTTCAATTTAAAGAGGCTTTTTCAATAGAAATGTATAGATTTGAAGCGTTTTTTTTCTTATTGTGAATCCAAATGGGTTTAATGAATTTATAAAGTGGTGTGATATGTGTTTCTAAATATCCTTGGTGATTTGAGTTAATTTAATATTGGATTAAAATTCATTCTCTAAAGCTTTCCCTATTTTTCACTTTGAGGAATGTTTTGGGAACAAAATGGTATATAATCCCATTTTAAACATTTCATGTTTTTTATGTTTCTTCCTTGGTTAGGAAAACTATTTTGAAAATTAATTTGGATTCCTAAATTATAATACTTGTTTAGAACTTTGAGATGATTTAGGTTTTTTTGTGAAAGATTATCTGATGGAAAGTCCTGGACATCATTTTTTGATTCTTAGGAAAGTGGTTTTTATTGCGGAAAATGGTGGTTTCCATGTGAACTTAATTTTTGGGTGAATGTGGTTGTGAAAGAAATGTATTTCTCATGTGTATTTATTAATGTTAGATTATGTTTATATAGAACTAGAGCAGGGGATTTATTCCCCTATAGTGGTGTGTGCATAAGGACGCTATGGGTTTTGGATTATGTTTGGAAACCACTAGTCCTTGGGATGTGTTCCCCTCTAGTGGGTCATTCAAAAGGACACTATGGGTTGTGGTTTTTATACCATGTTTCACTAAGTACTATTATCCTAGTATTCATTGGAATCATCCAGAGGGTTGAGTGATGATTTCTAATCTACCCCGATTAAATAGGTTAATACACTCTAGATTTTATTAGATGTCAAGTGGGATGTTCTACTAGATTGGATAGTTTAGAGAGGCCAATTGGTTATTGATTATAGAGTTGCACCATTTTCTAGTTAGTGATTCCAAACTGAGTATGTATATGGATTTCCACTATAGATGTTTAGAAAATACCCATGATTATCAATTTTTATGTTTTGTTTTTCTAATGTTACTTGTTGGTTATTATCCCTTCTAGTTTATGCATTATTATTTTTTCCCATTATTATTAGTATAGTATCATTTGGGTGATCTGGAATGGATTTTAACTAGATTTTTATTTTCAAATTTGTTATAAAAAGTGGAAATTTTTTTGAAAAATATAAGCGGCGTTCTTGATTTTAAAAAAGGGAATTTGGGGAAAGATGTGTTTAATTTCATAAAATTATTAAAATTATATTTTCTATATGTATATTAAACTGGTGTTTGTGGACTATTTTATCAAATCAAATTCATAGAATATTTAGTGATTACCTACTGAGATATTATATGCACACACCCTACTTATGTAGTTCAACATCAATATATCCAAGCTATTTTGTAGGTTCATGTTTTTTATACAATTTTCCATTGGATCAGTTAGGTGTTGTGGTTGGTGGTGACCAAGAGGTCGCATGTAGATCATGTTAGCAAGGTTTGGTTTTTGTTTTGTATTTAGACTTTGTTATTTTCCATAGCTATTGTATTTTGATCAGTTTCTGCCTTTATATATTCTTAGTTATTATTAGTTCTAGTGTGTGATCATTTTGGTTTTAATCCTAGATCTTTATGGGGATAAATAATTCCCATTGGATTATTTTGATTTCCAACACTAGTTTCCAGCTCGTGTGGATCATGAATACCCTTTGGGCATTACAACAAGCTAGGTTAGGTGTTGGAATTAGATGTTATAGTTTGTGACAATTTAGTAATTTTAATTGTTTATTTGGGAGGATATAATGCATTTTTTCAAGTAGGAATCTAAGGTAAGGGTTTATCTTCTCATTTCCACTCTAATAAGAAATATTTTATATTATGTACTTAATTTATTTCATAAGGTGTATATACTTCCAATATGAAATATTATATAATGAATTCATCTTTATTCATTTGATTTAAATTTGAAATTCATTTTTTCTTATTTAGTTAGTTTTGATTCAAATGTTATTAAATCCATAAAGGTTTATTTTTCTATAAATCTCTTATTTATATTTTTCATGTTTAAATTTATGTTGGATGAATTATATGTTCTTTATTTTTTTAAACCCAATCTATTATCTTATCCTATGTTTATGTCTGGTATTTCCACGTTTTTATTCCAACATTTCATCTCTTTGGTACTCAAAGAAAAAAATTATTCTTTTTTAAAAAAATGCCTTTGTTTTTTTATGATCGGTAATCTTTCTCTTAAAAATTCATATTCTTAAAAAATTTTGTTTTTTATCTACTTTTAAAATATTTTTAATGATATCCTAATATAAACTTCTAAATTTCTTTAAAATGTTCTAAAAGTCGTCTTCATTAATTGTTCTGAATAAGTTGTTTTTTACTTTTCACAAAAGTTTGAGAGGAATTTTCTTTTTAATGTATACATAATGAACAAATTTTCCCACCTCCCTAAATATTATTCATAATTTAGGTTCCTCTATATGATTGATTATTTTATTGAGGAAAATTATTTTCCATTACTATATAAATTTATATCTTTTAAATTGAAATAAAAGGTCATTATTTTTTAAAAGGTATAAAATAATTTTACATAAGATTTATAACCTTGTTTTTAAAACAATGATACCTAAGATTTAAGGAATATTAATTTTAGTTATTCCATTTAATTTTACTCTATAATTATAAAAAATGATTTCCTTTATTTCAAACCTTCATTTATGATAAATTAATAGTCATTTATCATCCTTTAATGGTTAATTTATTTTGCATTATTTAGTGACAATTCACTATCTTTTGATCATGTTCACTATCACTCTATATTATTCATTGGAAATTATTTCTCTCCTTCATATTCATATTTTTGGTATCATATATGTATTAAGTATCATTTCTACAACCTTGATATTATCTTAACCATATACTATTTTAATATTTTGTGTTAATTAAAGGAGTATTATTACTATTTTCATTTTATTTACTTGATAAATATTGATTTTAAGTATTCTCGATTCAATATGAATATTTTTTTATTGATGAGTCATATTGATTATATATTATTTTTATGATTCTATATATAAGAGGAAAAAATTAGTAACATGTTAGTAATGGGTGGATCTTGATGATAGATAGCACATCGATGCATCAACTAGTCTAATGAGACAAAAAAAATCCATATTAGTTGGCGATTTGGTGTATGCCTAATCATTCTTTGAAATGTATTGAAATAAATCCCTGATGGTATGGTACATGATTTCCTTGCACTATGACATAACTAAAATATCATGTCATCCAGCATTATTAAAATCCATCATTTATATTTATGTTATTATTAACCATGTGATAGTTATGTTGATATTTTATGTGGACATATCTTCAGTATCATGTTATTAATTAAATTGAATATATATTGATTTTCCATTTTTTTATAGTTTTTTATGTATTATCTAATCCTGATATATTTATTTTTATTATTTCCTTTAATATTCATCTAAGATCACCATTTATTTTTTCCCTTTATATGAGACATGAATAATGAATCGTTGAATGATTTTCAAGGATTCAAGAATATTTTTCCCACAATGTTTCATTTTTTTCAATGTAATATAAAAATCATGTCTGTATCAAGTCTCCCCAGAATTCTAAACTAATCCATATATGTTATATAGATCCCTTTTATCTTATACCAGTGTAATAAAGTAAACCCCATCTCTAGGATACTAGAGTTTTGGTCATTACAATTGGTAACAAATGAGTTTTAGTAGGACCTTTGGGAGCTAGATTTTGTAAGAACATATCTAGAACAATCCTTAAGATAAACCACTAGACTGTACAATTGATTTTATTAATTTTTATATTGTGACTCAATATTCATGATTGTATTATCTAAACATGTGTGTGAAATTTATTAGATATATCACCAAGTGGAAAAGAGGGAAATCATGTTAAAACCTATAGTTAATGTTGGAATTTCCCTTTTGAATAATTCAATATAGAAGGTGTTGGAATTGAGAATATTCTGGCTATAATGGGGAAAGTGGACATAGTTATAAAAAAATAATATTTCCCATACAGAGTTACCTATTTTTCCCTAATGTGATAAACATATATTGGATCATATTATTCAATATAATATTCCTTCCTTTAATATAAATATTTATCCATTGGTTGGTGATAAATGAATCAAGTTCATTAAATTTATATTCCTATATTTGAGGAGTAATATAAGATAAAACATTATTCTAGATGTATATTGTTTAAAAGGAGATACTAGTAAAAAGTGTTCATTATTCTAGAATACTACAGATTATGATGTAATAGAAAGTATGGAATGGATAATTTTTAAATTGTTATTCTTTGAGAAAATATTTTCCTTGAGAGAAATAATATAAAATAGAGAGGCCATTACACAAACTAAAGTGGATAGAAGAGATAAGTTTTGTTGAATATAAGGTTATATTTACAAGATTATTAATGTATATAAGAAACTCCATTTGTAATCGAGAATGAAATACTGATAATTTCATTGATGGAGTTAAAACAAACCACTAAATGGCACTATCCTCCTAAATATTTTCATTATATGATGATATAGTGCCATTTTCTATCAAGATAGGGAAAAAGTTCTCATGGTATTATATCTTCCTGGGAAATATATCAAAGAAGAGGTCAATTAAGATCAAGGTAAAATGAAATGATGACAAAAATAATAAAGGAATGTTGGTATTTTTATAATACAATAATTTTGTAAAGAAACATTCTAGTAAGCTCTTAAAGGTAATGATAGGTTGCTATAATTTTAAAAATTAGGTTAACTTATCACATGAATGAATGTAAAATAAATAAACAACTAGTATCCAGTGCCTCAACTATAGGGAGATGGGGCATTAGTCAAACCAATTCCCTAAGCATCTAGAGAACCTTCCACTTTTCAGGCCAAGTGGGGAAGAACAAGATTATTCATTTACTAAAATATAATTTTAAGGTCTTAATTATGGTTTAGTGGGTAAATCAATCGTAAAGTCAAAGTTAGCTAATGATTTATTTGATTCTATATATTCACTCTCTTTTATATATTCAATTATCTCGTATAATAGTAAATCAATTCTATGAACAATATGAAGGTATATTCCAATCAAGAAAATGATTGGGAAACTTATTTAAATAAGTATATTTCATTCAATTCCAATTATATTTCATACCCGTGACTTATTTGTAAACTTGTTTATTACACAAATGATTGACTTTGATATAATTTTTGTTTTATATTGGATTTAAAATTAAAATGAAAATTTTTATTACTTTGAGAATGTGATTATGATCTAAGAAGGAGATGTGGAATCCATTATCCTTAGATATGAAAATTAATCATCTAAATCATTCCTACATCAACCTCCAATAGCTCAACTTAAATAACTTGTAGGACAATAAAAAAATAAAACCTTTGTATGGGAAATGTATCATTGGAATATAATATATTCCTATTTACATGAATACATAGATGAGTTTCTTGAAGTCTTACCTAGAAATACACTTGACTATGAAGTTGAGTTTTCCATTAAAATATTCAATAATGGAAACCCTATATCCTCTACTCCCCAAAATGGACATTTTGGAATTAGTGGAACTAAAGAAACAACTATAGGAGTTGTGTAAAAAGGTATTTTTTCACCCGAGTATTTCACCTTGGAGAAACCTTATTCTCTTTGTTAATAATAAGGAAGGTTTTGTGAGGTTGTGAATTAGTTGTTGTACCTCTCGTATCCCCTCGTGGTTTAATTTTCATGATCACAATCACTTTCATGATTATCTAACATTGTTTTAAGTGTTTTTGTTTTATAGGCAAAAGATTTCCAAGGAAATGGGCCATGAAGCACATCAAGTGGACTGAAATTCAGTCCACCGGCCAACCGGTGTGATAGCACCGGCCAGCCGGTGGAACTGGTAGAGGCATTGCCCACTGCCAGGTTCCACCGGTCGACCGGTGGCTCTGTCACCAGTTGACCTGTGGCACCCAGCCCAAATAGTATTTTCTACTGTCTTGCCACCGGCCAGCCGGTGGCTCCTCCACCAGTCGACCGGTAGAGCCTGGATCAAGACTCTTCTTCTCTACCAAGGCACCGGCCAGCCGGTGGAGCTGTACCGGCCAGCCGGTAGCCCAGTCAAACTAGCCGTTGGCTTTGACCAGTCAACCTTCTTTTGGCCTCCAACGGCTCTTTTAGCCTCTCCAACGGCTCCGAAGCCTCCCCAAGGGTTCCATGCCTATAAATAAAGGCCAAGGAAGCCCCGGACACCAACTGGAACTATTGGGAAGCCTACGGACACCTTGTTGATCATTTGGCGTACCTCCGGCGGACTTCCTCAAAGGAACCCTCCTAGCTCCATCCAATTCCACATCCAAGGAGCTCCCTCAAAGAAGCTTGGAAGCAGCCTTCAACATCTCCAATCATCAAAGGCGCCCAAGGCTTCTCCTCATATATGGTTTTATTGTTTTATTCATTTTTGAGCTTAAAATTGGGTTTGTACCTACAAACCCCAAACCCTTTTCTCAACCCCCTTTCTTTTGGGTTTCACACCACCATTAAGGTGTGAAGAGGTTTCTTCAAGCCTTTCCTTTTAAAAGGCTTGTGTTTCGGTGAGCTAGCCTTCACCCGTTAAAAAGGCTAGTGGGTTCTTGCTAAACCATCAAAAGCAAGTGGGTTCTTGCTAAACCACAAAAGCAAGCTGTAATAGGTCCTAGTGCTACCTTAAAGCCTAGTGGGTTTCTTGCTAAAACCATTGAAAAGAAAGCGGTAGGAATCTCTCAACGGTTGAGTTGGGAGCGGAGACGTAGGCCGGGTTTTGGCCGAACTCCGTTATCAATTTCTTGTGTGATTGCCTCTTTATTTCCGCTGCACTTTACTTTGATTTTTAATTTGTTAATCAATTTTTTAAAAGGCAATTCACCCCCCCTCTTGCCATCATTCCTCGCTTTGTTCCGACCCAACAATTGGTATCAGAGGGATATTTGAATAATTCCCTAACCGGTTTCAAATTAAAGATCCTATTTTTTTTGATGGCTTCTACCGCTTCTTCCTCTCAATCCCTCGAAGGATTTTCTTTGGATCGTGCTCCATTCTTTGATGGAACCGATTATAGTTTTTGGAAAACCCGCATGGCCACATTTCTTAAAAGTATTGGCTATCCAATTTATAGAATTGTTATGCAAGTATTTTCCCTCTCCTCTCCCGATGAGTCTAAATGGACCCCCAATGATATTGCAAATTTTGAGCTTGATGGCAAAGCCATGAATGCTCTTCATTGTGGCTTAGACCGTAATGTTTTTTATTGTATTTCTTCTTGCACTACTTCTTACGATCTTTGGAAATTGTTAGAACTAACCTATGAAGGTACTAGCGAGGCTCCAAAGCAAGAATCCGATCAAAAGAAAGAACCCGTCAAAAAGCAAGAACCCGATGCAAAATCCATACCCAATTGCCCACTCCACAAGAAAAGGGCCAAGAAAAAGGAGAAGAAGAAGGCTTCAAAGGCAACATGGAGTGATAGCTCCACCTCTTCATTCTCCTCCTTCTCCTCGAGCGACCAAGGTAAAAAATGCCTAATGGAAAATCATGAGGTATCATCTTCCGACTCTTCCTCCTCTTGTTCTTCAAATTCCAATTCTTTAGATCATTTATCTTATGAGGAACTCCAACATGCTAGAGACCAATTAAAAAATGGTTTTCATGAGCTTTCATCAAAATTTGTTTCTTTAAAAAAATCTTTCAAAAAACTCTCCTCCGAAAAAGAACAACTTCTCAAAGAGAAGGAGGAGATGTCCCTAAAAATCCAAAATTTTCCAAATGTTGATTCTATGGAATCAACCATCAAAGACCTTAGGGAGACCCTAGCAAAGTTCACCCAAGGGGAACAGAATTTGAACAATCTCCTAGGTTCCCAACGTATATCTAGAACCACCCAAGGGCTAGGATATACCAATATAGCTTCCTCCTCCCATGCTCCAACTGTTTTTGTAAGGGGGAGCTCTAGTTATAAATTTTGTAATTATTGTAAAAAACCCGGGCACCTTATTTATGAATGCAATTGTAAAAATGCCCGGTATGGCCAACCCAAGTCGATTTTTTATTCGGATGAATTTTATAGGAGAAGACCCGCCATGAGACAAGTGTGGATTGAAAAATCCCTTTTGGCGAGTCTCTCCGGGCCTAAAATCATCTCTTTTCAAAATCCCTCTCCCCGGTGATTTATTGTTTTTATTTAGGGGGAGTTAGGTTCTTTTAAGCCTTTTTGTGAATTAAAAACTTTTTCATTCAAAATTCTCATTTCAACTTTTTTATTCAAAACTTTCGATTCAAACTTTCAATTTCAACTCTTGGTATCAAAATTTTCATTTCAATTCGAATTTTTCATTCAAATCTCTCAATTCTTTTTTGATTCAAAACTCTCAATTTCAAAAATTTCATTTGGTTTAAAATTTCAAATCTCAATTGGTTTTTGATTCAAAACTTTCTATTCAAACTGTTATTCAAATTTTCATTTCAATTTCAAAAATCTCAATTGATTTTTCAAATCTCCATCTTGTTTTTCAACTTTTCCCTCAATCAAGTTTTATGCCCCATTCTATTTTGATAATCACAAAGGGGGAGAAATTTCTTGATTGATTGGGGGAGAATCCTTTTCATCGTGCTTAGCATTTCCTTTCAATTTCAGTATTTTACATTAATTTTTTTGGTGATTGTGATCATCAAAATAGGGGGAGATTGTTGTACCTCTCGTATCCCCTCGTGGTTTAATTTTCATGATCACAATCACTTTCATGTTTATCTAACATTGTTTTAAGTGTTTTTGTTTTATAGGCAAAAGATTTCCAAGGAAATGGGCCATGAAGCACATCAAGTGGACTGAAATTCAGTCCACCGGCCAACCGGTGTGATAGCACCGGCCAGCCGGTGGAACTGGCAGAGGCATTGCCCACTGCGAGGTTCCACCGGTCGACCGGTGGCTCTGTCACCGGTCGACCTGTGGCACCCAGCCCAAATAGTATTTGCTACTATCTTGCCACCGGCCAGCCGGTGGCTCCTCCACCGGTCGACCGGTAGAGCCTGGATCAAGACTCTTCTTCTCTACCAAGGCACCGGCCAGCCGGTGGAGCTGTACCGGCCAGCCGGTAGCCCAGTCAAACTAACTGTTGGCTTTGACCATTCAACCTTCTTTTGGCCTCCAACGGCTCTTTTAGCCTCTCCAACGGCTCTGAAGCCTCCCCAAGGGTTCCATGCCTATAAATAAAGGCCAAGGAAGCCCCGGACACCAACTGGAACTATTGGGAAGCCTACGGACACCTTGTTGATCATTTGGCGTACCTCCGGCGGACTTCCTCAAAGGAACCCTCCTAGCTCCATCCAATTCCACATCCAAGGAGCTCCCTCAAATAAGCTTGGAAGCAGCCTTCAACATCTCCAATCATCAAAGGCGCCCAAGGCTTCTCCTCATATACGGTTTTATTGTTTTATTCATTTTTGAGCTTAAAATTGGGTTTGTACCTACAAACCCCAAACCCTTTTCTCAACCCCCTTTCTTTTGGGTTTCACACCACCATTAAGGTGTGAAGAGGTTTCTTCAAGCCTTTCCTTTTAAAAGGCTTGTGTTTCGGTGAGCTAGCCTTCACCCGTTAAAAAGGCTAGTGGGTTCTTGCTAAACCATCAAAAGCAAGTGGGTTCTTGCTAAACCACAAAAGCAAGATGTAATAGGTCCTAGTGCTACCTTAAAGCCTAGTGGGTTTCTTGCTAAAACCATTGAAAAGCAAGCGGTAGGAATCTATCAACGGTTGAGTTGGGAGCGGAGACGTAGGCCGAGTTTTGGCCGAACTCCGTTATCAATTTCTTGTGTGATTGCCTCTTTATTTCCGCTGCAATTTACTTTGATTTTTAATTTGTTAATCAATTTTTTAAAAGGCAATTCACCCCCCCTCTTGCCATCATTCCTCGCTTTGTTCCGACCCAACATTAGTTATAAGGATATAAATTACATTCCTATATGTAATAATTATTATCTACCTCACTTTGAGGATTTTTTTGATCGACTATCAATATTTTTTAAAGATTAATCTTCATTATGGGTATCATCAATTTCATTTAATGGAGGAGAATATTCCAAAGAAAACATTTTTCAGAAAGTGTGGAAAATATGTGTTTATATTAGTCCCATTTGGATCGACCATTTCCATATTTTATGATATGATGGAAAAATAATTATATGATTATCATGATAATTTTTATTATTGTATTTATTGACGATATATTGGTATAATCTAAAAGATATGATGAAAATAAAATCCATTTGAGAATCATTCATGAAACTCTCAAGGAAAATGAGTTATATTAAAAAAAATTGGTGTGAATTATAGATTCATTATGTTTCTTTTCCTATACATATTTTCTCTAAGGATGGAATATTAGTTCATACTTCAAACAAAAAAGGCAATTAAATAATTTCCTACACCCAAAAATATAACTAAGATATATAGTTTCCTTATATTAGTAGGTTATTATCACATATTTGTTAAAACTAATTTTCAATTAGCCAACCCATTATCCATGTTGAAATTTAATGTTGTTAAAGTCATATGGTCAGAAGAATTTAAAGATAGTTTTAAGTAAATGAATATGATATTGTTCAATTCACTAATATTTACATTATAAATAAGAACAAATTTTTTTTAAAATATAATAATACATTAGATAAAGTACTTGGATGTGTCTTTATGAATAATGAAATATTTTTTTCTTATGTATCATGACAGTTGAAAATCCATGAATAGAATTATCTATCTCATGATCTTAGTAGGAATTTTTAATATATTCCTTGAAGATGTAGAAGAATTATTTATATGGTGAAATATGTGAGATATATAAGGGTCAAAAAATCATAAAATATATTATTTCATAAAAATATCTCAACATGAGAAAAAGTATATGGAAATATCTACACAATGATTATGATTTCACAAAACACTATGAACCAAGGAAGGAAAATAAGGTTTATGATTCATTGAGTAGGAAAGATGATGAAATTCCAACTATAATTAGAGTTAAAATAGAGACTATATTAATTTATTTAGAAAATTAACATATTGTAATAATTAGGGAACGGTAAAGATCAATCATTTTTAAAATTATTTCCAAAATATCATTACTAGAGAATGTAAAAGTGTCCAAGATTTATTAAAAGCATTTAAAAAATATAATTGATTTCATGAAATATGGGAAATTGTCATACTTTGTTTATGAAGATTTTGTGATGTAATTTGGATAGTGGTTATATGTTCCAACCATGCCTAAGATGAAGAGTGAACCATATGATGAATCTAATGGCTCAAATTTATATATACACTATGGTAGCATAAAGATATACAAAGATTTAATAAAAAACATTTTTGGTATAATATGAAGTAGGAAATTGTTGACTATGTATCAATATTATTATTTGGAAAGTTGTTAAAGGATAAGAGACAACATCCTAAAAGAATTATGAACCTCTCCATAAACCTATATGGATTTGGGCTCATATTATTATCGGATTTCTCACTAATTTTCAAAATAATCCAAAGATATATTATATCATAAGGGTTATTAATGATCATATTAGCTAGAATAAAAAAATTTCTTTAAATGAGGATCCCCTTCTTGAGTGTCTCCAATGATTCGATATTAATGTAGTTTTGAAACATCATGTTGGACTTATTTTAATTGTATCTGGTTGTAACCTATAATATACATCAACTTTATAGAAACAAATTTATTAGGTTCTTGACAACAAGATATATTTGATAAATTCATATAATCCTCAGATGTATGGATATTCTAGAAGGAATAATGAAACATTGTTATACATTTTCAGGTTGTGCTTGCATGACTTGCAAGGTATGTGGATTGGTATTTAACATTGGTAGATTTTTCATATAAAAATATATTTCTCTTAAGAATTAAAATGAAACCATATAAAGAATTCTATGGGAAAATATTTCATACACCAACCTTTTGGGATGAATTTGGTGAAAGTATGATTTTAGGCCTAGAACTTATTGAGGAGACGATAATGATAGTGAGAGCTATTCAGAGTCATATAAATGTTTTTTGGTGCAATAAAAATAGCTATAATGATAAATGAAGGAAATTTTTTAGAATTCCAAGATGGTGATCATGTTTTATAATTATAGTGTTATAATGGGAAACAAATTCCTAAGTATATTAGGCCTTGAGGAGGCAGGCGTCTTGGCTAATGGGATCATGGTTTTTATATAGGAATCTCAGTCTGGAATTGGTGGAAAAAATCTATAATTATCTACAATTAATTTCATGGAATGTATTCTATTACATGGTACATTATTTATCACAAGTGTAGAAATAATATCCTTTTTAATAATAGGTTTGATGTAAATCACACATGGTGTTAAGGGAATATGGTCTCCAACTATCTTTATTCTCAGTACACTCAGGATTTCCCATTTTTTATTTTTTCTAGTATGGGATTAATTTCCCCAAAATATAATTATCTATTCAGGTATTATTCACTTGGGGTAAATTATTTCCATCCTCTTTTAACTCTTTTGGTTCATGTGGCTTTTATCTTAATAATATTTACCTAATTATGATGATATAATCCCACCCTACCCCTCTAAATTTCATGATACATTCTATAACTCATTATTGAGTAATTATATGCCATACCCAGTGTATGTACTCACCAATTTAGAAATAAAAATAGTTATTTATCTAACATATTATGAAATCCTATATAAATTATTAACACTAGATAATAAGTGTGGTAAAATCAAACAACTTGGCTGGTAAAGGTGGGTCGGAGAAATCATAAGACACAAGAAGAAACATGGAAACCTGAAGAATTTAATATAAATAACAACACAAATTATTTTATGATGCGACATTTTATAAATTTATTGGACGCAATTTCTAAAGGGAGAACAATGTAATACACAGTATTCAATTATAGTAAGTAAAAATTTCATTCAAAAGGAACTATTACAGAATACACATAATTTCATTTTAAGATGTGATTAAGAAATAATTTCTCAAATTTTATATTTTTAATTTAATGAAATTGTATTATTTTTTAATTATGAAAGAAAAAATGTAATTCCCCGACCCTAGTTACCTAGAGATGGTGAATTATTTTAATACATTGATAAGATCACAAGGATTCATGTATCGACAGTCCGATTAGTTTAGTAGCTTTGGAAGTACTAGATACATACTTCAGTTTTACATTACATTATAAAATTAGAAATAACAACAACATTGTCTCCTTTGACAACATTAATTTCCCTTAGACTATCCATATAGGTTAGTCATAATATACTTCTTCACATACTAGGAAAATTAAAATATAGAGAAGCGTGAGATCAGATGCTCAGTAACAATAACAATATAGCGGAAACTTTAATAAGTAAGCATAAACATTTAAGGCAATGTATACGACTAAAAGAAAATCCTTTTAAACTTAAACTTCATCATAATATGGGAAATATATATCAAAATAACACCATTTACTTATTCACATGGATATTCTACTAGTCAAATAATAAAATGAAATATAAATATCCAATTTCATAATGATGGAATGCATAATATCAGATATCATAACCACATAGTCAAGGTCTTGTGCCAAGACTACAAATAAGATTTTGTCAAGGCCATATGCCAAGACACTAGTTTGTCTCATGAGACCTACTGATGCATCGTGGAGCTATAGTGGGCTCCACCCATCACTTACTATTTCCAATTCATTCCTCATATAAAAAGGTTGAAACAAAACATAAACATTCTTATTAAAACTAGCATACGAATTATTAATACTTTAACCACAAACCATGAATGGTATAAAAATAACACATCCATAGTCAAACATATCACAAAACCTTAAATACAATATGGAAGATTTTTTTCATAATAAATCAACTTCAAACAAGTTTAAAATCCATCAAAGGATGTTGACATAGATAAAAATGATCAGTAACATGCTTTTAGAGAAATACCGCTTTTCATGAAATTGTTTAAAAGTCACACAATTTATAAAGGATGTTATTTAAAATAGATTATTGAATCAAAGTGTCCCATACCAAGTTCAGACTTTTTAAAAGAAATATCATTTCAAAACATTCATTTCCATAAAAATAAATCCTTAAAATCATTTTGAAAACATGGACATTAATTAAAAGGGTTTAGAAAGATAAATCTTTAAAACATTTAAAATTATGAGATAGTTAAATAGAACCTCCCATAAAACATTAAAATATTCATTTTGAAAACATTTTTATTAAATATGTGTATCGATGATTAGTATGTCCCAGTAAATACTTACACATAAAAAATCTCGGATAATAATGAGATTGAGGAAATAACCCTTACCTTACACTTTCCTTTGGTTGAGGGTATGTTTAACCACCTATATAATGACCATAGTATGTTATTAAATTATACCATATCAATATTCATATTTATATATCATACATGATTCTTTTATGACTTTATTCTACCCATTTAATAATGATTTCCATGTTAAATTAACATTTCGGGTAATAATCGTTTTCTTTATCGTACGTGTTTTAACTTGTTATTCTTGATCGTATCATTTATATAATGATTTAAATACTTACAAAATATAAAATATGATTTATATATAATATATATTTATAATATAAATATGTATATTATATATATATATGAAACGTAAAACACCGTTTATGGAGAGGGTAGGTCATACGTACACATAAAAATTGTTTCTAATATAAACGTAAATACACACACACAGATATATATATATATATAGTAGAATTATTATTTCATATATTACATAATTGTTAATAATATGTATTTTTATAATAATCATTGAATGGTGAACGTGGAAATGAATCTCATCATGTCGTGGAGACGGTAATCTGTACGTACGCACGAGAAACAATATCATTCTTTTGATGGTAAAATCGTATATAATTCGATGTTATATCATATATAAATAATAATTAACATGTTATATTTATTATTTAAATAAGTTATACTCATCATTAAACCCATACAAATAATGAAGTGTTTGAATAACAAACTACACCATGACGTGGAGACGGTAATCTCTACGTACGTACGTATGGTGACTATCATTTATAGGATGGATAGAATAACGAATATGGTTGTATGATATTTATAATAACACCATGGTATGTAGAAGATATGGAAGTTATTTTTTTGGTATAGAAACAACTATGAAATAGGAATTGGAAGAAGAAAATAACTTGAAAGTGTAAGGTGAAAATATAACCTCTTCTTTGGGTGTTTCCTTTTGAGTTGATCAAAAAGGATCCAGAGGTTGGATTTATAATCAAAGTAATAACTCTATATTAAAGTGAGGGAAGTTGGTAGGATATTTGGGCAGGTTTTGGCCTATCCAAATGGCTTGGAAGGTGTGAAATTAAGATAAGGGGAAGTGCCCTTTTATAAGAGAGGTGAGGGGCACCCTAGGAAAAGATTGAAATATTTTTTATAATAAAATAATTTTCAGTTTATAATTGATCAAAATTGATTTATTTCGAATATAAGGTGGTAATGGGTTGTAATCCTCTCAAAAAATAGGTTTTAGACAACTTTATCCCACCATATTAACCTTATCTTGTATATTTAACTCTTAGTTAAATAGTTTAACTTTAACCATGTATTCTTGTATTATTATATTATATGGTTAATAATCTTATTATAAAATACCTAGAGAACCCCAAGTGGTTCATTAATGACATATATTTAATTTTAAGATTCCTTTGGCCGAACCTCATATTTTTCGTACTATTATATAATTTAATAATATAATATTTATTTTAAAAACTCATTTATGTCAATTTTGCCACTATTTAGTATTTGGTTTTTGTGAAACTCATAACAGCATGATTACTTAGAAAAATAATTATTTAATAAACCCTAACATATAATATTAATCTATAAAATTAGTTTAATTCATCAATATTCTCAAATTACATTTATTTGGATATTTATAATATTAATTATTTTAATATTTCATTAAAAAGGTAATTATTGCATCATAATTTTGTCATAAATAAATTTAATTATTTAATGTCTAAAAAATAAAAATAAAATACCATTATGTAGGAAAGATTTTTATATTTCTAATGAATATTTATATTCAAATTTATCTTATGTTTAACCCTATATTAAAAATTGTTTGGTTATTAAACATTGAATTTAACACTTTTAACTCTTCTTTAAATAAAATAATAATAAATTTCCTAATCTAATACAAGTGGACCAAAAGGGAAAAAATTTTATTCCTAATATTTTTCTTGTTCTAGTTACACTTATCCGATTAAATTGGGACTTGTGTTAGGGTAATAATAATATCATTTTTACCTTTAATTACCCTATTTACTTTTAACCATGGTAAATAAAAGTCAAAAGTTACTATTCACTAAGAATTATTTTCATCTTTTTGAACAAAATTTTACTTAATAATATCAGATGTGTCTCTCGGAGATTCGAAATTCAACTAATAGAAGCAGTAAAATTATGTTTTAGGCAAATTTTCAAATACTCCTAAAAGGTGGGTAAAAGACTGTAAAAAGTTCAATAAAAATTTATATATCTAATATTATTATAAAAATACTACAATGGATTAAATTTAACATATATAGGTATTATGTATCTATTTTTACCTAAATAAATTTAAATAAAATAATTAATTATTTAAATAAAAAGTCGGTTTTAAACAATAACATTGTGTTTTCACTATTCATCAAAAATTGATAGTTTTCAGAAAAATACCAAAAATTAACCCTAAGATAATTTTTATGTTATAAATTAAAAAATGATGTTTATTTTATCAAATTCAAAACATATAATTTTCATTAATTAATTTAAAATTAATTCCATTTATCAAAACCAAAAAGCAGGTTTTTAAAAAGTAAAAACTATCAAAAGATTGACATGTGTTTATGTCAAATTTAAATGTAAAATTACTTATAATGACCTAAATTGTATTAAATGATAATAATATAATCTAATTATAATTGAAAAACAATTAAAATAATAATCTAACTATATAATTAAATTAGATGAAAAGGCGGCTTTAAATTAAAATGCGGTATTTTCACTATTCATTAAAAAATGAACTTTATGAGAAAAATACCAAAAAGTTACCCAAAGTAAATTTTGATGTCCCAATTATAAATAAGAATTTTATTTTTTCAAATAGAACATATAAAAGTGATGAAAACTAAATTTAAAAAAGGTTCACTATTAAAAGGTGGTAAAGCTACATTTTTTTTTGAAAAACACATCTTTTATATAAAAAATTGAATTTGTTCTTATATTGTGTCTAAAAACACATAATATGGATGTTAAAATTATATGGCGTATATAAAACTCAAAATCCAGTTAATACTACTCATAACATCTTTTTGAATGGTTAGTTTGGTAAGTTGTGGTGCGCTCGAACTCGGTGTTGCGTGTTGCACAAGTTATTGAATTACTTTAAAGAGATTAGGTAATATGAAATCTTGGGGTGTTACATTATCCCCTACTTCAATAAATTTTATCCTCACAATTTTAAATTGTTCTTCAAAAATTAAAGGTTTAAAAAATAAAATACCTTTGTGGAAAACCCACATCGGAAATAGGGTTAATAAAAATTAGTCTTAATAAGAGCGAAAGGGAAATGAAAAAGTCACCACCAAATTAGGGTTTCAAATAGGAGGAAATTGGTCGAAATTATAGACACATAATTAGAGAAAAAAACTTAAATATTTATAGGGAGTTATTGTGGTCATCAATCACAAACAACTGTAAAATTGAGGGCCTCAAAGCCATCAATCTATGACGATTTAAAATATCATCGGTTCAACAAAACATAAGGTATTAGGATAACACATTTTTGGTTTTAAGCTCCCTTCCCTAAAGTTTAAGGATTAATTTATTCAAAGAATAAGAGAAAAAAATATATTTTATAAGTAGAGTTACATCCTTTAACTAATTTCTCCCACAAACTCATCTTTCAGTCTAAAAGATAATAGAAATTAAAAATATTCTATTTATACTAATCATATAGGGTTCCAAAAAATGAATTTATAATTCATCTATCATACCTTTAAAAAACTACCTTATACAATCCTGGACATCACATCGGCCAGTGGTATGTGATGCACCCTTATCGCCATTCGGTTGCAGGTTATAGTCTTGCGGCTTTGCCGGACGTGGCTGGTTGTTGCCCAACCTCTGGTTTGTTCATTTTATAACAATCCAAAAATAATCTTAAGAAATTATTTAACCTTAACAATAGAATCCAATTTCAAACTTAATTCATTCCAACCTTTATACATATCCAAAATTCTTCTGTCCAAACTCACAATCCAAAATTTATATGGAAGTTAAACACAATGAAGATCCTTTTTTCAACGTAATAACATGTGAACACCTTCATCATGTATTCTTTTAAAACATTGTAACCCCCTAAATTAACATAAAACCTTATTGATTACAAACATTCCCCATTATTCCTTATAGAATACTGGATATACTCCTTCTATCCAAAAATGATGTAGACTCCATTAATTCTGGAATATACAAATCATTAATCAGTTTCAAGGTAGTCAAGAATATCCAATATAATTTTTCAAAATCAATCATATATCATTCAAAAATCACTACCTCGGTATCAAAACCATGTATTGTTTTATCTTTCTTTCAAAAATATATTTTCCAAAGAAATTTACCCAACTATTGAGTCACTTTTCTTAGTTCCATACAATCTCATGTCCTTAATGAAATTGTACAGCAGTACAATCCTTATATACTCTATAATTATTATAACATGTACATCATTAATACAATACTCAAATGACACAATACATTAATAAAATTATAAGAAATCTAATCATTCCTCTTCATATTCAGTTGTATCATAACATGATTATTATTCAATAGAAAAATTTGGGGTATACTCTGATGATTTATACATTGATTCACGTAGTTTCCCAACTCCTTGCAGATGAAGCATTATGTATTTGAAACCATTTACCTACCCTTTAAATCACATACTTGGTGTCCTTTTTCTCCATACTTATAACAAATTATCCTTCCCTTTAGTCATTTACCAAGGTGATTCTTTCCACAATTATCACATAGGGGAAAATCCTTCTTTCCCCTCTTCCCTTTAAACATCTTTCTCTCTACCATCCTTTTCTTCTCTTTCTTCCCTTTAAAACCATAGAACTCAGAGAATTATTTACTTATTTTATTAACATGTGATATTATTTCTTCATATGATGAGAATACGTGGGAGACTATTTACCTTCTAAATGTTGGCTTAATAAAATGAAATATATTATCCTTCTTACTCTTTGGATCATGCGTATTGTTGTAGTTCTCATTCCTTCTACTGGGTGCCATTTCTAAACAGTTTCTACACTAGGTCAGTTTATAAATCGTAATTCATATTTCCAAAATTATAAAATATATAACGTAAATTGAAAATATTATGCATATAATCTATAATCATAAAAAATGTTTTTTAAGGAAGTATTTACTCTTTTATTCTTCATAATGGATTGTAATGAAAATGTGAATTATCCTAAGCATATCCATCGGGAGTGTCGTAACCAAAAGTGTAGCAAGGCCTATTTTCATGGACTAGTTTCCATTCGTGTCTAGCTCAAAGCAGTGTTTTCAGGTTTTACCCCTGGGTACATATGTGCCAGAGGCCTCTACTTGCTTATATCTATATAGGGATGTATTTCTTGGAAAACTCACAAAATATCTACATTACCAAAATTCTAGGAAGTTCTTCTATTCTAATCCTCAAAGTCTCTCTTAGGGTACTATTCTCTAATTAGAGTTTTTCTAAATCTAGTTTCCAAGGTTTGTATTAAACTTCCTATGATACAAACTATAACACCCCGACCCTAGTTACCTAGAGTCGGTTCATTTTTTTTAATACATTGGCATGATCACAAGGATTGAAGTCTTGAAATACTGATTAGTTTAGTAGCCTTGGAAGTACTAGATACATACTTAAGTTTTACATTACATTATAAAATTAAAAACAACAACAAAATTGTCTCCTTTGACCACATTCATTTCCCTTAGACTATCTCTACAGGTCAGTCATAATATAATTCTTCGCATCTTTGTAAAAATAAAACATAGAAAGCATTGAGCTCAGATACTCAGTAACGATAACAATATATCTGAAACATTCATAAATAAGCATAAACATTTAAGGAAATGTATAAGACTAAAACAAAATCTATTTAAACATAAACTTCATCATAATATAGAAAATATAAATCGAAATAATTCCATTTACCTATTCATAGGTATATTAAAATATTCTAATAATCACATGCAATATCAATAGCCAATTTCATAATGATGGAATGCATAATTCCTGACATCATAACCACATAGTCAAGGCCTTGTGCCAAGACTACAAATAAGATTTTGTCAGTTCCATATACCAAGACACTAGTTTTTTTCATTAGACCTACCAATTCATCTAGGAGATGTAGTGGGCTCCACCCGTCACTTATGAAGTCCAGTTAATTCCTCGTACAAAAAGGTTGAAACATAACATAAACATTCATATTAAAACTAGCATACGAAATGTTAATAATTTAACTATAAACCATGAATGGTATAAAAATAACACATCCATGGTCAAACATATCCCAAAACCTTCCATAAAATATGGAAGATTTGTATCAAAATAAATCAACTTCAAACAAGTTTAAAATCTATTAAAGGATTTTGACATAGTTGACAATGATCAGTAAAATGCTTTGAGAGAAATACCCATTTTCCATGAAATTTTTTATAAGTATCACAATTTATAAAGGAAGTAATTTAAAATATATTTTTGAATCTAAGTTTCCCATAAAACTTTGAAACTTTTGAAAAGAATTATCATTTCAAAAAATTCATGTCCATACAAATAAATCCTTAAAATCATTTTGAAAACATGGACATTAATTAAAAGGGTTTAGAAAGAAAAATCTTTAAAAATTTTAAAATTAAGATCTAGTTAAATAGACCCCCCCATAAAACCTAAAAATATTCTTTTTGAAAACATTTTTTTGAAATATGGGTATTGATGATCAGTATATCACAGAAAATACTTACACATAAACCATCTCGGATAATAATGAGATTGAGGAAATAACCCTTACCTTGCACTTCCTATTGGTCGAGGGTATGTTTAAACTACTTTATAATGACCATGGTATGTTATTAAATTATAATAGAACCATATTAATATTTATTATATCATACATTATTCATTTATGACTTTATACTACCCATTTAATAATGATTTCCATGTTAAATTAACATTTTAGGTAGTAATCGCTTTTTTATCGTACGTGTTTTAACTTGTTATTCTTGATCATATCATTTAGATAATTATTTAAATAAATCCATAATATAAAACATGATTTATATATAACATATATTTAGAATATAAATATGTATAATAGATAGATATATGAAATGGAAAACACTGTTTATGGAGACAGTAGTCTGTACGTATGCATAAGCGTTGTTTCTATGATAAACATAAATATATATATATATATATATATATATATATATTTACAGTAGAATTATTATGTCATATGTTACATACTTATTAATAATATGTATTTTTATAATCATCATTGAATGGTGAATGTGTAAATGAATCTCATCGGGTCGTGGAGACGGTAATCTGTACGTACGCACGAGCGACAATATCATTCTTTTGATGTTGGAATCATTTATAATTGGAAGTTATATCATATATAAAAAATCATTAACATTTTATATTTATTATTTACATTAGTTATACTCCTTATTATACCTATCCAAATAATGAAGTGTTTGAATCCCAAACTACACCACGACGTGGAGACGACAAGCCGTACGTATGCACATACGGTGACATTTTCATTTATAGGTTGGATAGAATAACGAATATGGTTGTACCATGTTTATACTAACATAAAATAATGTATAAGGTTATGGAGTAATTATTTTGGTATGGAAACAATAAATAAAGTGGATGTGGAAGAAGCAAATAACTTCAAAGAGGATGGTGAAATTATTACATCTTCTTCGGGCGTTTTCCTATTGAGTTGATCAAAAAGGCTCCTTAGGTTGGCTTTATGATCAAAGTAATAACTATAGATAGAATTGAGGTAATGATTGAGGATTTTTGGGCTGGTTTTGGACAAGTGGCATTGGATGTGTCAAATTAAGAGAAGGTGAAGTTCCCTTTTATAAGAGAGGTGAGGGGAACCTTAGGAAATGATTGAAATATTATTTTATAATAAAATAAGATTCATTTTCTAATGGATCCAAATTGATTTATTTCGAATATAAGGTGGGTATGGGTCTCAATACTCTCAACCAATAGGTTTTATACAAGTTTAGGTCACTATATTAACCTTATCTTTTATATTTAACTCTTAGTTAAATAGTTTAAATTTTTCCTTGTATTCTTGTATTATTATATTATATGGTTAATAATATTAATATAAAATTCCAAGAGAACCCCCACTAGTTCACTAATGACATATATATCATTATAGGAGTTCTTTTGATGAAAATTAGTTTTTTAGGACTATTATATAATTTAATAATATAATATTTGTTTTAAAACCTCATTTATGTCAATTTTATCACTATTTAGTATTTGGTTTTTTTGAAAATCTTAACAGCGTGATTAAATATAACAATAATTATCTAATCAGCCCTAACAAGTCATATTAAAGTAGAAAATTAATTTAATTCATCAAAAGTATCAAATTTCATTTATTTAGAAATTTTTAATATTAATTATTTTAATCATTCATTAATAAGGTAATTAATGCATCAGCATTGTGTCATAAATAAATTTAATTATTTATTGTCTAAAAATTATTAATAGACTAACATTATGTATTAAATATTTTTATCTTTCTAATGAATATTTATAGTCGAATTTATCTTATGTTTAACCCTATATTAAAAATGGTTTGGTTATTAAACTTTTAATTTAACACGTTTAACTCTTCTTTAAATAAAATAATAATAAATGACCTAATCTAATCCAAGTGGACCAAAAGGATCATATTTTATTCCTAAGGTTATTTTTATTCTAATTACACTTATCCAAGAGAATTAGTACATGTTTTAGGGTTATAATAATATCATATTTACCTTTAATTACCCTATTTACTTTTAACCGTGGTAAATAAAAGTCAAAAGTTACTATACACAAATAAAATATTTTCAACTTATTGAACCAAATTTTACATACTGATATCAACCATTTCTCTCATATTTTCTAAATTTAACTCACAGAAGTGGTAAAATTAAGTTTTATGCAGATTTGCAAATTCTCTTATAAGGTGGGTAAAAGATGGTAAAAAGTTCAATAAAATTTTAAATATCTAATATTATTATAAAATGACTTTAGTGAATTAAATTTAACATATATAGGTATTATGTATCTATTTTGACCTAAAATTAATTTAAATAAATTTATTAATTATTTAAATTAAAAGTCGATTTTAAACAATAACGCAATATTTTTACCTATTCATTAAAAATTAAAAGTTTTCAAAAAAATACCAAAAATTCACGCTAAGATAATTTTGATATTATAAATTCAAAAATGAATTCTATTATATCAAATTAAAAACATAGTTGTTTCATTAATTAATTTAAAATTAATTCACGTTATCAAAACCAAAAAGTGATTTTTTAAAAGGTAAAAACTATCAAAAGATCGACATGTTTTTATGTCAAATTTAAGTGTGAAATTACTTATAATGGCCTAAATTTTATTAAATGATAATAATATAATCTAATTATACTTTAAAACCAATTAAAATAACAATCTTACTATATAATTAAATTATATGAAAAGTCATCTTTAAATTAAAATGCGATATTTTTCGATATTCACTAAAAATGAACTTTATAAGAAAAAAACCAAAAAGTTACCCAAAGTAAATTTTGATGTCCTAATTCTAAAGAATAATTTCTTTTTTTCAAATAGAACATATAAAGGTTAAAAAACTAGATTTAAAAAATGTTCACCATTAAAATATAGTAAAATTACATTTTTTTTTCAAAACACATCGTTTGTCTGAAAAATTGAATTATTTCTAACATTATGTCTAAAAACACATAATATAGATGTTTAAATTATATGGTGTATATAAATTTCAAAATGAAATTAATAATACTCATAACCTTTTTTTAAACAGCTAGTTTGGTAAGTTGTGGTACGCTCGAACTCGGTATTAAGTGTTGCTTAAGTTATTGAATTACATTGAAGAGATAACATACTATAAAATCATGGGGTGTTACAAAAAAATACCTTAGGGTGAATTTTTGAGATTTTCCAATTATAATTGGTCCTTGGGTGAATAGTGAAAATACTAAATTTATAATTACTATCACTTTTATTTAATTATTAGTATATTGTAATTAATTGAATGTTTATGTAGAATTTTATATATACCAAATATATATTTTACTTATAAATCTATGTTTGAAATTTTGAAAATCTGAGTATCATTTTTATTCAAATAAAAAAATGGTTCTTCTATTTTAATTATGTATTCAAATTTTTCCATTCAGTTTAGATTTAATTTTAAATAAAGATGTGACTCTATTTATTTAATTTAATTTAATTTAATTCCTATGAATAAACTGTAAACATTATTTTTTTATAAAGTCAATTTAATTTTTAAGCGGGCATTTTCCTTAAAAAGGTTTTGGTTTCATTTTCTGAAATTATATTAAAAGAAATTTCTGATACTTGTAGAAATTGAATATTTTAAAATTTATTTAATATTTTCATCCAGAGTAATTAATATTATATAATAATTTCAAATTAATTTTTGGTTATAATGAATAGTAAATATTCTAAATATTTATCACTGTAGTTAAAGGTAAAATGACTTAAATGAGTTAAAATAATGGGATAAGGATTAAAGATAAAAAAACTAACTTAAATATAATTTTTCATGTGGATTTATAACATAAAATAATATCCTTCCTGACTATGATAATTTGGATCCTCTTTATGTGAGTAATTCATATATTACATAATACAATTTAAAGTATTTATAAGTTTTCCACCCACCTCACTTATAAAAGGTCACCTCCTCCCCTCACTTCTCCTCACATGTTAGTGCACTTATCTCAACCATTACCTAACCAAATATCTTAATAAAATCATATCCATGTCTTAGAGGTTTATTCCTTCCAAAAATTATACTTTAAAAAGGATTAAGGTTTAATCCAATAGAGATCACCAAAAGAAGTGATATATGCACTTTCTGGGATTTTTCAAGTTTATTTCCTCTTAAATATTCTCAAATTATTAAATAACCATATTGACATAATTAACATATTATATTTAATATAATTATATGTTTATATGGTAATGATATATCAATTTTATTTCATATTTCTATCCTATGGAAGAGGAAAACATTTCTCATGCATACGTACGAACTATCATCTCCCCATACCAGTGTAGTTTTTTTTCAAAACCACCTCACTTGGATGGTCATAAATATGAAATTAATTAATATTTATGTTGTTTATGAGATAATTATGAATATTTAAATATAATATAACATAAATATTATTACACTTCCATCTGTTAGAAAATGATAACGCCACTCGTGTGTATGTTTGGACAACCACCTCCATGAAGCGGCCTGACGCTATTTCTAATACCAAATTGAATATATGATTATAAAATTTTATATAATGAATAAAAATTATATCTAGGACATTATAAAATTATGTATATGATGAAACCATTTCATAACAACTTTGACCATGATCAATATAATAAATTAGTTTTGGAAAAATTGACCGAACAACCTTAAGTGGTCATTATAAGAAGAACTATACAATGAATGGATGTAAAATGATTAAAAAGGACCATAGAAAACTGAATATATATGAAAACCTTTCTTATTGATGTATTTAATAAATTTAAATTGATTATTCGTGAAGATATAATGTGTCTGACCAAGCTTGAATCTAAGGTATTTTCATCTCAATTCCTTTCCAATGAGACAAGTTTTATATTATGTACATTATTTCATTTATATGGTATATATGATAATCCTTTGACATATTATTTCATGAATTAGTATTTATATAGGGAATTTAAGATTTTAATTTAGGTCCCCTTTTTTAAGTGGTTTTAATTTTAAAGTCATTAAAGTCGTAACGGTTTATTTTACAACATCACTCTTATTTTTTTTCTAATAGGTTAGAGGGAAATCCCCCTTTAATGAAGATAAAATATGATATCCTCTTTTGATAAATGGGGAAGAGTTAAACCATTACAAAGACCATATAAAAGGCCAATAAAGGCAAACCTATTACAATCTCACTCTTATTCAGATTTTTCATATTTAAATTTACGTTGGAAGAATTATAATATGTTTCTCCTCTTAAACCATGTTTATCTACTTCTCCTATTTTTATTTATTGGGTTTCTACTTTTTTCTTCAAAATTTTACTCTTTTTATCACTCAAATGTAAAAATAAGTTTTTTCACCAAAACTGACCTTATATCTCTTTTTAGGTCAAGAGTCTTTCTCTTCTATATCAATATTATTCTAATTATTTTATGTATTTCTATCTACATTTAAATTATTGTTAAAGGAGCTTTAATAATACCATTGGCTTTATTTAAAAAGGTTAAATGGAATATTTTTAATGTTTTTTGAACAAGTCATTTTTGACTTTTTACAAAAGTGTGAGAAAAATGTTCTTTTTAACATATACCACATGAATATCTTTTCCTTTATCCTTGGATACTATTCACAATTTAGATTCCTATATATTTTCTATATTTATTCAATGAAAATAAATTTCCATTAAAATGTGAAATTTTATCTCATATATTAAAATAAAATTAATTATTTTCTAAAAGGTTTTAAATAATTATGAAAAGGATTTATAACATGGTTTTTACAAAAATGTTAAAAAATAATTAAGGAAAGTTATTTTTAAATTTTTATTATAATTTTAATCTCTAATTAAAAAATAATAATTTTCTTTTATAAACACTAATTTATGATCAATTTATGCCCTTTTATCATCCTTTAATAATTTATAGATAATACCTTATTTTGTGAGCAATCACTTTATTGTGATCATTTTCTCTAACACACTCTATTATCAATTAGACATTCTTTTTGTCTTTAATGTCCATATTTTTTGTATCATAGATGTATTCAGTATCGCTTCTAATAATTTTATATTGTATTAACCATATTCCATTCCAATATACGGTGTCAATTAAAAGAGTCTTATTAATAATGTTTCCTCATTTTCTGGGGAAATGTTGGTGTTCGATATTCTTGAACCCGTACATAAATTTTTGATTGATAAGATATATGGATTATGGATTATATTATTTATTAAATATATTAATAACTCATTAGACACATGAAATTGATGGTAACTATTTGTAGATATCCCCTTAATTCATCAACATGTCTCATTAGATAAAAAATAATCCTATTTAGTTGGTCATTTGGTGTATATCTAGCTATTCATTGAAATTTATTGGCACAAGGACTAGATAGTAAGGTTCATAATTCCTTGGAATTAATCCTCGATTAAAAGAACATGACTTCTTAAATTATGAATTTCTTTCCTCATGATTTCAATTATTATTATCCATGTGATTTTTATGTTGACTTTTATCATGGATATATTTTGAAGCTAAAGTGAATGGTTAAATGTAATTCGTATTGATTATACACTCTTTCATATTGTTTATGTCTTATACACTCATTATATCTTCTGTTGTACACTTTCCCTTACAGATAATATGATCCCACCCTTTATTTTTATAATTTTCACAGCAAATTAATTAAGAATTTTTTATTAATTTTCAATAATTTAATTTAATATTTCATGATATGTTTTTTTCAATGTAATATTGAAATCGTGTATGAATCCAGCATCTTAAGATTGTTAAACTTATCAATCCTTCATTTTGTGATCTCATATATATTTTACCAATGTAATAATATAAATAATGGTTGGTGGTTACTAGAGTAAGGGTTTTTTTAGTAATTACATAACATAATTTCATATGAGTCATGTGAACCTAATTTATTATCTATTTCCAACACATGGTTTTTTTTACTCTTGAAAATTATTAAGATATACCATAATATAAAAAATATAATATTTATAAAATTAGAGACTTTTATTCTAAAACATGAATATATATCAATCCATGTTGAAATTAGATACAATTATAATGTTCTTGGTATCACTAGTCACATGACAACAACACTTCAATACTAGAATCATTCTCGCTGTAAAATTAATGTGGTAGTGTTTTATAGCTAATGCAACAAGTTTTTCTTCATTTATATATTAATTATCCCCTTAACCTATTGAAACCATTATGAATCAACTTGGTTCATGTATTTGGATATAAATATGAGCACCAAAATCTATATCTAAATCCCAAGTGGATGAAATGTGGAGGTTAAATTTAATAACAATTGTACAAGGATATTCTCTGTGTTTTTTAACTAAGGTGTACTTCTTCTTATAGTATTCCTTCTTTATATATAAGAAAATCCATCTTGTTCATTAGCATAACTCTAGATCTTACACCTCATACTAGGGTGATTTAAAGAATCCATTGACTTGGTAGTAATCTTAGGGACTTTCACATTTCCCTTTTTCTTGTTCACCATAAGGGTTGTAGGTTTTTTAAGCATTGTGTTTGTATTTTCCCAAAAAATCATAGTAAAAAATATCCAAGAGATAATTGTAAATTTATTTTAGTATATGATTCATAATATAACTAGTTAATTTTTTCAGAAATAAAGAAAACATTAGGTCGGTGAACAAATCATTAAGTTGTTTAAATTTCAAGATGTATAAATTCTAAATATAGAAAGTCATCTTGACTACATGAAGGTTTAGTTGGTGAATATTATCTAATATTACATGTAAAAATTTCCTTAAATATAAAATAGATTTATTTTCTCTATTTATGTTTTTAAAGATCATAGAGATAGGATAACATGGTATTTTCATCCTTGTCCTCAGGTAGTTTCTAAAACTCACCGGACATGGATGATATCATATTGCAACAAGCCTCCAATGAATCATCTATATATTTCCAAAAGACAGTGTGTTCCCCCACACTAACCTCATTAGAAGGAACATTATTTAGAATAATGGAATTTAGTATATATAATTTTCACTCTCTCTATAGAATAATGTGTAATAATCTTAACCATTCATTAATAATTTTACTATTGATGATATAATCATTCACTAATATATATCATTGGGATAATTTCTAGGTTGTGTTACTGTATATTTCTTAAAAAAATAAAAGTAGGGTGTATTAATTTTTCTTTATTACTAAATGTCACATAAAAATTTCTCTTTATTATTCTCCCACTATTTATCAAATCTTATTATTTCCCACTATTTTATTCATAATATCTTATAGGATAGATATTATTGAAGAAATGATCCATATTAACCCTCTTATAATCTAGGCATGGTTCCAAGAATATTTTTTGATGTTATTTAGGTAGGTTGTCTTACCAACTGCATTAACTCAAAGTGCCTTGATCCTTTGAGTGGAATACCCAATCAAAAAATTCTAAGTGTAGATTTCCTAAACACTTGCCTCTTATTTACACCAAGTCTTTCCTTAGAAATACATTCTTGATATCAACTAGGTAAATTGAACACAAAACATTATAAAAAACCTATAATAATTTAAAGTAGCCTTACTTGTTTCAGTAATGCACTTTCAATATGATATTGTTCAATTCACTAATATTTGCATTATAAATAAGAGGAGATTGTTTTTTTAAATATAATAATACATTAGATAAAGTACTTGGATGTGTCTTTATGAATAATGAAATATTTTTTTCTTATGTATCATGACAGTTGAATATCTATGAATAGAATTATCTAACCCATGATCTTAGTAGGAATTTTTAATATATTCCTTGAATATGTAGAAGAATTATTTATATGGTGAAATATGTGAGATATATCAGGGTCAAAAAATCATAAAATACATTATTTCATAAAAATATCTCAACATGAGACAAAGTATATGGAAATAGCTACACAATGATTATGATTTCTCAAAAAAATTATGAACCTAGGAAGGAAAATAAGGTGTTTTTATTCATTGAGTAGGAAAGATAATGAAATTCTGACTAAAATTAGAGTTAAAATAGAAACAATATTAATTGATTTAGAAAATTAAGATATGGGAATAATTAGGAAAAGGTACAGATCAATCATTTTTAAAATTATTTCCAAAATATCATTACTAGAGAATGTAAAAGTGTCCAAGATTGATTATAAGCATTTAAAAAATATAATTAATGTCATGAAAGATGGTAAATTGGCATACTTTGTTTATGAAGATAGTGTTATGTAATTTGGATAGTGGTTGTATGCTCCAACAATACCTAAGATGAAGAGTGAATAATATGATGAATCTAATGGGTCAAATTCCTATATACACTATGGTAGCACAAGGATATACATAGATTTAATAAAAAAACATTTGTGGGATAATATGAAGTAGGAAATTGTTGACTATGTATCAATATTCTTATTTGGACAGGTGGTAAAGGATAAGAGACCTCATCCTAAAAGAGTTATGAACCTCTCGATAATTTTATATGAATTTGGTCTCATATTATTATGGTATTTCTCACTAATTTTCAAAATAATCCAAAGATATATTATATCATAAGAGTTTTTAATGATCATCTTAGCTAGAATGAAATTTTTTTTCTTTAAATGAGGATCCACTTCTTGAGTGCCTCAAACGATTCGATATTAATTAAGTTTTGAAATATCATGGTGGACTTATTTTAATTGTATCTGGTTGTAACCTATGATATACATCAACTTTATTGAAAAAAATTTATAAGGTTCTCGACACCAAGATACATTTGAGAAATTCTTATAATCCTCAGATATATGGATATTCTAGAAGGAATAATCAAACATTATTATACATTTTTAGGTTGTGCTCACATGACTTGCAAGGTATGAGGATCGGTATTTAACATTGGTAGATTTTTCATATAAACATATAATCCTATTAAGAATTAAAATGGAACCATATAAATAATTGTATGGGAAAATATTTCATACACCAACATTTTTGGATGAAGTTGGTGAAAGTATGATTTTAGGCCAAGAAATTATTGAGGAGACGATAATGAAAGTGAGAGCTATTCAGAGTCATATAAATGTTTTTTGGTGCAACAAAAATAGCTATAACGATAAATGAAGGACATTTTTTAGAATTCTAAGTAGGTGATCATGTTTTATAATTCTAGTGTTATAATAGGAAACAAATTCCTAAGTATATTAGGCCTTGAGGAGGTAGGTGTCTTGGCTAATGGGATCATGGTTTTTATATAGGAATCTCATTCTGGAATTTGTGATTATCTACAATTAATTTCATGGAATGTATTCTATTACATGGTATATTATTTATCACATGTGTAGAAACAATATACTTTTTAATAATAGGGTGGATTTAAGGCACACATGGTGTTAAGGTAACATGGTCTCAAACTATATTTATTCTCAGTACACTCAGGATTTCCCTTTTTTATTTTTTCTAGTATGGGATTAATTTCCCCAAAATATGATGATCTATTCAGGGATTATTCACTTGGGGTTAATTATTTCCATCCTCCTTTAACTCTTTTAGTTCATGTGGATTTTTATCTTAATAATATTTACCTAATTATGATGATATAATCCCACCCTACCCCTCTAAATTGCATGATATGTTCTATAACTCATTATTGAGTAATTATATGCCATACCTAGTGTATATACTCGCTAATTTAGAAATAAACATAGTTATTTATCTAACATATTATAAATATCCTATCAAAATTAGTGACACTAGATAACATGTGTGGTAAAATAAAACAACTTGGGGTAAAGGTGGGTCGGAGAAATCATAAGACACAAGAAGAAACATGGGAACCTGAAGAAGTTATGATGAATAACAACACAAATTTTTTTATGATGTGACATTTTATAAATTTATTAGATGAAATTTATAAAGGGAGAACAATATAATACACATTATTCAATTATAGTAAGTAAACATTTCATTCTAAAGGAACTATTATAGAATAAACATAATTTCATTTTAAGATGTGATTAAGAAATAATTTCTCAAATTTTATATTTTTAATTTAATGAAACTATTTTATTTTTAAATTCTGAAAGAAAAAAATGTAATTCCCCGGCCCTAGTTACCCAGATTTGGTGAATTATTTTAATACATTTGCAAGATCACAAGGATTCAAGTAATGACAGTCCGATTAGTTTAGTTGATTTGGAATTACTAGATACATACTTCAGTTTTACATTACATTATAAAATTAGAAATAACAACAACATTGTCTCCTCTGACCACATTAATTTCCCTTAGACTATCCCTATAGGCTATTCATAATATACTCCTTCACATCCTCAGAAAATTAAAATATAGAAAGGGGTGAGATCAGATGCTCAGTAACAATAACAATATAGCAGAAACTTTAATAAATACGGATAAACATTTAAGGCAATGTATAAGACTAAAAGAAAAGCCTTTTAAACTTAAACTTTATCATAATATGGAAACTATAAATCGAAATAATGCCATTTACTTATTCACATGGATATTCTACTAGTTGAATAATAAAATGCAATATAAATATCCAATTTCATAATGATGGAATGCATAATGTTAGACATCATAACCACATAGTCAAGGCCTTGTGATAAGACTACAAATAAGATTTTTTCAAGGCCTTGTGCCAAGACAGTATTTTGTCTCATGAGACCTACTGATTCATCATGGAGCTATAGTGGACTCCACCCGTCACTTACTAATTCCAATGCATTCCTCATATGAAAAGGTTGAAACATAACATAAACATTCTTATTAAAACTGGCATACGAATTGTTAATACTTTAACCATAAACCATGAGTGGTATAAAAATAACACAACCAAAGTCAAACATATCATAAAACCTTCAATACAATACGGAATATTTGTATCATAATAAATCAACTTCAAAAAAGTTTAAAATCCATCAAAGGATGTTGACATAAATGAAAATGATCAGTAATATGCTTTGAGAGAAATACCCCTTTTTCATGAAATTGTTTAAAAGTACCACAATTTATAAACGAAGTCATTTAAAATAGATTATTGAATCAAAGTTTCTCATACCACTTTGAGAATTTTTAAAAGAAATATCATTTCAAAACATTCATTTCTATAAAAATAAATCCTTAAAATCATTTTGAAAACATGGACATTGATTAAAAGGGATTAGAAAGATAAATCTTTAAAACATTTAAAATTATGATCTTGTTAAATAGACCCTACCATAAAACATTAAAATATTCCTTTTGAAAACATTTTTATGAAATATAGGTATCTATGATAATTATGTCCTAGTAAATACTTACACATAAAAAATCTCGGATAATAATGAAATTGAGGAAACAACCCTTACCTTACACATTCCATTGTTTGAGGGTACGTTTAACGTCCTATATAATGACCATAGTATGTTATTAAATTATACCATAATAATATTAATATTTATATATCACACATGATTCATTTATGACTTTATACTACCCATTTAATAATGATTTACAAGTTAAATTAACATTCCGGGTAATAATTGATTTCTTTATCGTACGTGATTTAACTTGTTATTCTTGATCGTATCATTTATATAATGATTTAAATACTTCCAAAATATAAAATATGATTTATATATTGTTGACGCTCCTTTTCGTCACAGAATCTAAAAATCGGAAAAGGGAAATATCTGAGCTCAATGTGATTCATCCTTTGAAGAAAACATCAAAAATCGACAAAGGGATAAGCAAGGAGAACATTGCCCATAGGTTGCGCAAGTTCCCTCATGGTCGCGCAAGTACACTAGCGCGCCGCCTAGTGGTCATGCAAGTCTACTTGCGCGACGCCTTATGGTCGTGCAAGTGACTTGCGCGACCTAAAGTGGTAACCACCCAGTAACCGCCCGGGGTCTTCTTTTGCCTATAAATAGACCCTGTGGGCCCCCCATTCGAGAGGATATTTTTTCAGAAACTCGGATTGAAGCTCCCGACGCCCAAGTCTCTTCTCAAAGCTTTTGGAACACTTCTAAGGTAATTTCTTACCTAGAACGGAAGATTTAAAGAGAAGAAGGAAGGCCTAAGTGTTGAAACTCATCAAACACTTGCGCACCGACTTATTTCCTTCAATATAACTTGCGCGTCCCTTTTTTGGAAGAACCTCAAGAAAATTATAAAGGGTTTAAAAAAAAGTCGCTCAAGTATTTCAATGCTGGTTGAAAATCGCGCAAGTACACCATGTGCCGCGCAGGTATACCTGCGCGACCATACTTGCACGCCCACGGAAGACTTGCGCGCCTTGAAAGACTTGCGCGCCCCTATCTTTTTGGGTGCCCATATTGCCCATTTTTTACCCCTCTTATACTGTCACACCTTTCCTTTTAAATATTCAGTCTTCAAGACACTCTTCAAAGCCATTTATGGCATGATTTCTTGATTTGACTTCCTTATCTGAAAGGAATTCTGTGGAATATCTCTCAAAGTCTAGTGATTTAAATATCCTTATGTCATTAAATATGTAGAGTTCATTCATTCAACCTCATCCTTTAAGATGAGAGAATCCTAACCTGGGTCTCCTTTTCAGGAATAATCCCCAGTTATAAATCCTTTAATTTGGGTATCTTCCTCAGGAGTAAGCCCTAAATTCTTAAAGTTCCCAAACTTGGGAATCCTTCTCAGGAGTAATCCCCAATCAAGTCCTCTAAACTTGGGCATCCTCATCAGGAGTAAGCCCCAAACCTTAATCCCTAACCTGGGTCTCCTTTTCAGGAATAAGACTCAGTCATAATCTTGGGCTTCCTTTTCAGGAGTAAGCCCCAAGTCCCCTAACCTGGGTCTCCTTTTCAGGAATAAGACTCAGTCATAACCTGGGCCTCCTTTTCAGGAATAAGACTCAGTAATAACCTGGTCCTCCTTTTCAGGAATAAGACTCATTCATAACATGGGCCTCCTTTTTTAGGAATAAGTCCTAGTCATAATCTTGGGTTTTCCTTTTTAGGAGTAAACCTCAAGCCCCCTTAAAATTATCTTAACCAGTCATAATTTACCTTTGATTTGGGTTTCCTTTTTAGGAGTAAAACCCAATCATAAATCCCCTCCTAACTTGGGCATCCTCCTTAGGAATAAGCCCCAAGATTAGAGTATTCAAATCTCCATGAAGCACATATAACTTTATGGACCCTATTCATTGATTTTCTCCCTAAAAGTAAATCCTAAACCTTCATCTATCTAGGCAGTCATCCATACATAAGCCCCAAACAAATTCTTATGATTTCATCTTTCATGGCACAATTGTCTAATTTTTACCAATACCTCTTGTTTCTCACACTGAGCATGACTCATGTGAGCTTAGAGTGTAAAAGTAATTATGACATTCATCTTTGAGCCATCAATCATAAACATCATACTCCATTTCTCGAACTATGTGGGTTCTGATTCCTTTTACAAAACAAAGGATACGTAGGTAGCCCATTTATGGGTTCGATCCCAACTATGAAATAATCTCTGTCCTTTTGAATGACGATAAACTTCAAGTGCCCCACTGAGTGGCTTTAAAACCAGCCTGGTCATCATAATGACCAAGAGACTTTTATATAAATGTTTTGAAGGATACCATTGACCAAGAATCTCTAAACAGATATAGATGATTCTCTATTGATGAAGAACCTCGAATACATATAATAGATTCTCTAAAATTTCTTGCATATTTAATCATTGATTGTTAAAACTAAAGGAAAGATCATTTTATACTTGGTAATATAATAAGGATTCACGAACATAACTTAAATCTATAAAGAGAGTCCCGGAGTAGACAATAATTCCCCTCAAAAAGGTGTGATGAGTCCGACCTTCCATCCTCTCGACCAATGCAAATTCCTAAGTCTCATTAGTCCACAAGCTAATGAGCGCCTGCCTTTGGAAAGTAGGTCCAAACGGATATGGAATCATTGGATGTTTCCAGTTCTACGAACAAACTCGTTAGAAACCGATCGGAACGTTTGAATCTCCCGTCCAGGAGGTCATCCCCGGATTCTGTGCGAAACAAAAATGGTGAACCCGACGTGAATCCTTAACCAAGTTAAAGTGATGTTCTTCTTATTTGTTAGGCCCCTTGGGCCAACAAAGCAATCATTGGCATATGCTCATCCAAAAGATGCAGTGGCCGGATTCATCTTGATTATGTCTGTTACATGGAAAAGGCACTCTTTTCTCAATATCTTCTGCAAAATGGCTTTCCTTAAAATTCACCCCTGTGAATACTGCTGCTGTGAACACCTCTACTGTGAGGTCTGCTGCTGTGAAAACCAATGCTACTACTCCTGCTGGAACGTCGTCCGCTATGAGGATGACATCACCAACTCAGCATCTTCAACGCTGGGTTTCTAATGCACTGGTTAAGGAGTACCGTCGCAACGGTACTATCCCAACTCTGGAGGTCGCTCGTCAATCCCTCCAAGTTAACAACTCTACCTGGTCGTCCGGACAACGACGGCCAGCGATCAAGAAGCAGGCGGTGCTGACTACCGTCTCCAACCGTTTCGGGTCGTTATCCCCGGAACACAATTTCCATTCACTCCCTTACTCCGAGGAAGTGAATGAGCAGGTCCCTCAGGGCCTTAGTTCAAAAAGACAGGAGTCCTTCCCGAGGGCTCCCATCAACAATCGCCGCCAGACTCGTGCGGTAGTGCGCCCTCAACATGATGAGGGTACCGACTCCAGGCATTCAGCTCAGATTCCTCGAACCCGAGAAGGCAAGATGAACTGCCAGAGATGGAATCCGGTTAACAATAGGCAGGTTTTCATCCCTGCCATCTCCGGAGAAGTCCACCAACCTAACTTGGTGGCAAACAACGAGCAGGCATACACACCTGTTCGTTTTAATTCCGCTGTCCAGCAGACTCGTCTGGCAGCATCAAGCCTATCCCGCCAGGCAATTCCGGCGGAGTACCATAGGCAGGAACATACACCTGCTTATACATCACCAGTTAGTCAGCAGGCTCGTCTGACTACATATGATGGATCTTGTCAATTGCGTTTGGCGAAGTGTAATCAGCAGGCACTTACACCTGCTAATACTAATCAAGCCTACCAACAGTCTCGCTTGGTAGCGCACGGAGAAGTCAGTCGGAATGTCCCAACGACAAACAGGAGGCAGACTCAACTCTCTGCCTCCACACTTGAGTACTGTCAGGATTCACTGACAGGAAAAGGAGGACAGGAGCAGGCACATACACCTACTCCAAGCCCGGAATGGACGTATATCCCCGTTCCGGTGGCTGAAGTCACCAAACATATTTTGTCAATGGTGAAAGAGTAGAAGCAAATTCCTTCTCATATTCTGGATGATTTCCAGGATATCATAACAGCTTCAGCATCATCACAGGGACAGACACATAAATCTGTCCCTAGCAGTGGAGTGACACATCAACGATTCACTCCGAAACAGACACACACATCTGTTCCAGTCCAAGAGGGTTATGGGGCATACTCCCCCATATCATACGGACAACCAAGTCAGGCACATACACCTGATTTGAGTGGAGATCGTCAGCCTAACCTGACCATCTTTCCTGATCAGGCACATACACCTGCTTAGAGCAATCACTTTCGTCATCAAGTGGTTTCTAAAGCGAGTAAGAAGGCATCTAAGAAAAAGATCTGCCCAGCACAGTCAGGAGATCAAAGGCCAATCTGTAACCAAGCCTTGCTCGATGCTGGAATTCTTGAAGCCCTCAGACATTTATCTGTCAGAATTCAAGATTCTACTCCCTCAGTTCCCAATAACGGGAACATTAATTCTGAAGGTCTTCAACAGACACTTCTCATGAAGACTTGCTTCATGAAAATTCGGTCAATCTTGAAGTTTCTTCTTCAGATGAGAGCCACAGGAACCCTCTGTGTGGTCAGAAGACCAATGAGCAAGAGATTTCATCTTTTGCTATAACCCATCATGACGTTCCTCCTCGTGGTGATGAACTTCGCTGCGAAAGTCCTCTCCGCAGTAGTGATTCACGTTGTCTCGAAAATTCTTCAGAAGGCAATGTAGTGACGAGAAAGCCCTCCTATCTCGAGGCACTTGCAAACGTAAAACCAGTAATGTCTGATGCTTTACTATCGGCAGGTGAAACTCTTTCTCCATCAAAAGATAGCCTGGGGTTCAGGTTATTCTCCGAACCATCCCTGGGTCATTCATCTTCCAGCATGAATAGTGATCTCTCTACCAATCTTGTTGAATCCGATGAAGCAACAAGGAAACACCAACTCTGGTCCAAACAGGTTGAAGAATATTCATTTAATGATAAAGAGGAAATGCTGAACATGAGGAAAAAACTGGCAAAAGGTGAAGTACCAGTCATGTTTTGGCCTTTGGCTGACTCCCAGTACGACATTCCAAAGATGTTGACGGATGATGGAATCCATGATATTTGTCTCAACATATGGAAGACTCTTTTTCAAATGAAGAAGAAAGTATTATCTTATGGTGATTATGAAAATCATATTAAGATAATAGAAGGGTTACAACGCCAGATTGATTTGGCATCTCTATCAGTCTCTCGGTATCCGAAGGCTGAAAAGCAACAGAGAACCCTTCAACGTTCATGCCTTGGCGCACTAAGAAAATTGCGTCAGTTAATTGCCAATGCTCCATCTGATGTTCATATCAGAGGATGGGGTGTTCACGGAGCACTACATTTCACAGTGCTTTCCAGTCAGCAAAGCCCGCCGAAAATGGTCTCATGCAATGTTATTGCCCATGGCCGACCACAGTCAATGGGCTTTGTTCATAATCAAAAGCTTGCTCAAGAACAGGCTTCAACTAGTTCCTCTCAAAATCAAGTATATAGAGAACAAGTTGTTGAATTGCTCCTACATCAAGCAGGCAAGAATATTGCACAAGCCACTCGTCTGGAGAAAACACGTCATCAAATGACAGAATTTTCGGAAATCATCCAACGGTCTGTTGAACCAGGTGATAAAAGTGGATACAGATTAATGCATCCAGCTAATTTCCGAACTAAGATTCGCAAGATCAAGAGAGATTTTAAGAAGATCTCAGACATAGCATGTTAAGAGACACCCCAGCTTGCCAGAATGGGGACTTCTCTAACCCAACCCTCAGATTCAACAAATGGGATTCGAGGAGTTGAGCAGAAGCAGCAGGAACATCCCCAGTCCACCGGACTGGGGACTTTTTCAAATCTTCAATCCCTCCCTTAGAGAAAGTCAGTATTCTCTCGATTAGGGAATAAGCCTCAAGAGGAACGAAGAGCCAAGCTATCAGGAGATTCTCTCCAAGTGACGGTTCTCCAAGAAGTTCCTAAGGGATCAAGTCAACAGAATTCCATGTCTCATCATGGACATGGAAGAAGACAATATCACAGAAATGCTGATAGAAAGGATTCCATGCAATATGCATCCATTAATGTCATCAAAGCCGTTGCTGCTGATTCACCAAATGAGGCTCAATCATAGGGATCAGACGAAGAGGTTCCTGCTCAAGAAGTTGCGCACACATACCTAAATGAAGAAGGTGTGCGCACACGTAATCAAAGGTTTACCCAAAATATGGGTATTCCTTCAAGTAACCCACTTCCCCCTCTCCGAAAAGGATCCAATAAGGGGAAAGGAAAGAATCAGGTTACTTCTCCCCCTTCCTCTGAAGGAGGTCAATCACTCTCATTAGAGCAAAGGATTGCACAACAGGAGGAAGAAATGAAAGAATTAAGAAGGTTGAATGCAGAACTACTTCAGAGTAGTCTTCTTCTTAAGAATGCTGAAGTCCGACAGCCGAAGGAATTTTTTGTAACTACTGAGATGGATCAAGAATATCCTCCTTTATCAGTACACCCATAGAGGTCTAATCCTACGGGTCAAACGCAACAACGGTTGGCAGCACTACCATCAGTTGCAGCACCAACCACCACGTCTGTCCAAGCTCCATTTATTGCACCTACCCAAAACCAAGTTCAACCTGACGTTTCTCAAAAGTTAATAACTACTATTGAGTCATTAATAGCTCGGTTAGAAACTATGGAAGGGAAAAGGGCGCAAGTTCAACCTGAAAAGAAAGTTTACCCTGAATGGGTAGATTCAATTTCTCCTCCACCCAGTTTTGGAAACCCTGTTTTCCCTACTTTCAATGGATCAGGCGACCCTGAACAACATTTGACGCATTACGTGTCTTGTTGTGATCCTATGATGGGAACTCCAGAGCAGCAAGAAGCAGTGAAACTCATATGCTTCGTGCGAACCTTGCAAGGACCAGCTTTTGACTGGTATACAAGCTTGCAATCCTGGTCAGTCATCAGATGGGAGGATCTTCGTCAAAAATTCCTTCTTCAGTTTAGCTCAACTTTGCCAAAAATGACAGTTTTCGATCTTACAAACTGCAAGAAAAGGTAAAATGAAAGAGTCTCTGATTTCATTGCTCGTTATAAGGGATTAACGTATTCCTTGAGTTTAGCACTCCCTCAGGAGGAATTTTTGCCAATTTGTGTGGCAAATCTGCGTGACGAATTACGCACGCCATTGATCCCTGTGAAATACACAGGAGGGTTTCGATACCTTACTTCAATCGCTCAGCAGATTGAAGATTCCCTTATACAGGCTAAGGTTAAATCTCGTGTAATTCCATCAGCTCCAGGAAGAAGAATGGGTAAAGCAGAAACTGCTACAATTATGCTTAAACAAGCACCTGTACCTATTTCTACTTCAAAACCTTCATCTTCTCGAAGGGCTCCACCTCCTGAACGCCAAAAACAAAGGGTGTTTCGTCCAAATGATCAAAAAGATCAATGATGAAAACAATTTGAGGATATGAAGAGTAAAACATACTCTTTCCGAAGTGAGCAAGTTCCTGGTTACTTCATTTCAGCTCTGGAAAATAATTTGGTTCAATTACCAGTGCCCAAGAGGCAAAACAAGGAAGGAGATGAAGACCGTCCCAATTATTGTCCCTTTCATAAAATGTTGGGGCATCCCATCCAGGAGTGTTTTGTTTTTAAAGACCTCCTGCAAAAGATGGTCGACTTGGGACAAGTCAAATTGAAGGGTTCTTCAGCTCATGTAGCGTGTATTACCGCTACAGATCCAGAGGAAGGAGGCGAGTGGCAGGAAGTCAAAAGCAAAACTGCGAAAAAATATGATGATTGGATGGTCAGAAAGACAATCAATCGGACCCATTCCATTTTGCGAACACAATTGAAGAACCCAATTGTGTCTCCTACAAAAGCTGCAGTAACACCTCCATCAAAAGAGAAATCCTCAAAAGGACAGCGCAATTCAAAGAAGAAAGAGGAATCAGGAGAAGATGAGTATGTATCAAAGCCTAAATTGTCTTTGACTCTGGCAGATTTAATGACATCTACTTCAAAGCCACGGGCACCGTCCCACCAAACGGCACAGCCTAAACAGGCTAACCAGGAAGAGTCTTTATCAGACGAAGAGTTAATCTTTGGTTCTGTTAATATGATTCAATTAACAGATTCATATTCCAGTCTTGATGAGCCTGAATTCCATGTATCAAATAAGGGAATCCGAAGAGGTTCTAGAGGTTCAGGATATAGGGGAAGACGTGGATCTTTCCAAAGCCACTACTCTAATTTTACCCCTGCTAGCACTGTATATGCAGCAGAAACTCGTGGTAGAGCCCTTCAGCTAGCTCAAAAAGAACAAGCAAGTTCTTCTGCCAATGGCCAACTCAGTTTTGGCACAGTTATTTTGGAAGACCGATTAAAGGTTCCATCTTCTTTATCTCAGCAAGTAAATGGATCTAATCAGTATAATCTTCCAAAACCAAGGATGTTGCCAACTTCAATACAAGGTGCATCAGCTTCCAAAGCATTTGCTTCCAAGGTACCTGCTAAACCACATATTCCTATTGGGAAACGCAGACCTCTAGATCAAAAGTATGATATATTGAAACACTTGGCCCAAGTACCATCCAAGTTATCAATTTTGGATGCTTTGAATCTGTCAAAAGATCTTCGGGAAGCACTCATCGAATCTTTGTCAAGTCCTCTGGAGTTTGAAGCTGAAATTGTTGCAGCTGAAATCTATCACATAGAGAATAATCTTGCAGAATGCCATGCAGTGATATCTTTTACTGATAAAGATGAAGATGATGTTGTGCATGGGCACATAAAACCTTTGTACTTATCTGGCAAAGTCAATGGTATAGATGTTCGAAGAGCTTTCATTAACAATGGTTCAGGAGTCAACCTCATGCCCATTCGCACACTTCGTCGATTGGGCCTCACGGAATTTGATTTATCTCCTTCTCCCATGATATTGCAAGGATATGATAAAAATGAACAAGAACCACTGGGAGAAGTTACACTTAGAACTCAGTTTGGAGATCTTGTTTCCAATTCGGATTTCATGATTGTTGATCAAGACTCAGCTTTCAATATCTTGCTTGGAAGACCCTGGCTACATCAGTATGCAGCTATTCCGTCATCATACCATCAATGTCTCAAATACTGTTTCGATGGTCAAGTTGGAACATTGTATGGTGATAAGGCCCCATTCTAGACATGTGAGTCTCAATACATTGAGGCAGAATTTTATCACATGAAGGGAAGAGAAAAATCTACAATGAAAGAAATTACCAAAGTTAATGCTCCATATGGTTTGGAAAAAATTCCAATAAATCCATTTTCACATATGAGTACAGATTGTGTGTTACCTATCAGTCAAATTGACAAAATAGGCCCAAATCAAAATACTCTTATGGAAAGATCCATAATGTCAATTACGACAATCGAGCCAGACAACATGGGAGAAATTGGTAACTTACCAAGTAGTGATGAAAGCATAAGTGGTGACGTTTTCATTTCGTCTGCCGAAATCCAACAAGTCTATACTTCGCTAATCAGGCCAGAAGAAGTTATAGCAACACCAGAGGTGAATAATGATGTCGATTCTCAATCCATCATCTCCTCTTTATTTCCCAAAGAAGACCCTTTATCATCAATAGGGTCGGAAATGGAAGCTTCTTCTTCAAAATGTGAAAATTTTGACATCTCTTATGATCATGAGAATTTTGTTTTTCATCTACTTTGCAAGTAGAAATGGAAGAAATAACACATGATGAAGAGGAAGAGGAAGATCTTAGAGATGCTCCTCTAGCATTTGAAGAGGGTATCTCTACCACTGTGGATGAACTTAGAGAAGTAAATCTGGGTACAGAGAAAGTTCCACGCCCCACTTTAATTAGTGCGGCCATGACCCTTGAAGAGCAAGAGATGTATATTTCTTTTCTAAAGCAAAATATAGATATTTTTGCTTGGAATTATACAGAGATGCCTGGACTTGATCCTGATGTTTCCACCCATCATTTGGGTTTGCCAAAAGAACATCGAGGATTCAAGCAAGCCGTGAGAAGAACACACCCAACCTATGCTTCCAAAATTGAGGCTGAAGTGGATAAGCTTATCAAAGCTAACTTCGTCAGAGAATTTCAATATCCCAAGTGGTTGGCTAATATTGTCCCTGTAAATAAGAAGAATGGACAAATTAGGGTTTGCATCGATTTTAGAGATCTTAATCGGTATTGTCCTAAAGATGATTTCCCAGTTCCGATTACAGAACTCTTAATTGATGAGACGGCTGGCTATGAAGTACTTTCTTTCATGGATGGATATTCTGGATATAATCAGATCCGAATGGCCCCAAAAGATGAGGAATATACAGCCTTCAGATCTCCTCAAGGTGTGTTTTGTTACCAGGTGATGCCATTTGGTTTAAAGAATGCAGGTGCAACATATCAACGCGCCATGCATCGTATCTTCAAACCTCTTTTAGGGAAATTTGTTGAATGCTATGTAGATGATTTGGTTGTTAAATCCAAACAACGTTTTCATCACTTGGCTGATTTGGAAGTCATATTCCACAAGCTTCGACAACATAATTTGAAGATGAACCCCTTAAAATGTGCTTTTGGGGTAACCTCAGGAAAATTTCTCGGCTTTGTTGTACGCCATCGTGGTATTGAAGTCGATCCTGAGAAGACCAAATCAATCCTTGGTATGTCACCTCCTCAGAATTTGAAAGAATTAATAGGACTTCAAGGACACTTAGCCTATATTCGGCGTTTCATCTCCAATTTGGCAGGAAAAAGTTTACCCTTTACCAAATTATTGAAGAAAGGAGTCACTTACCAGTGGACTGAAGAATGTCAAAAAGCATTTGATGTTCTCAAGAAATACCTCTTGAGTCCTCCAGTACTCATGCCGCCTGTTGAGGGTAGACCTATTATCCTCTATGTGACATCTTTAGAGCGATCATTGGGTGCCTTTCTCGCTCAAAAGAATGATGTTGGGAATGAAAACAGTCTCTACTATCTCAGTAGAACTATGCTTGAAGCAGAAACCCGGTATTCAAGTATTGAAAAGTGCTGCCTAGCATTAATCTTTGCAGTTCAGAAACTGAGACACTACCTGCAACATCATGAGGTCCAATTGGTATCTCGTAATAATACGCTCAAATTCATCCTTTGTCGTCCAATGCTTACAGGACGTCTGGAAAGGTGGGCGGTTATTCTACAGCAGTTCGACATTCAGTATGTGTCTCAAAAGGCAATTAAGGGCCAAGCTCTGGCTGATTTCCTGGCTGAACATCCTTCAGTGGAAGACACGTATTCAGATATCGAACTCCCTGATGAGGAAGTTTTCTCTATTCAAGAGAGTCCTCAAACATGGGAAATGTATTTTGATGGTGCTTCTAGAAGTCCAACAGGGAAGAAAATGGAAAATCCTAAATTCAACAATGTTGGTTTAGGAATTGTGCTCATTTCTCCAGATAAATCAGTGTTACCTTATTCCTTTTTGTTGTGGGAAGGTGGTACCAATAATGAAGCTTAATACCAAGCTCTCATTACAGGCTTGGAATTAGCACTTCAAGCAAAAGTGAATCACTTAAAAGTGAAAGGTGATTCAGACCTGGTAATCAAACCAGTCAATGGGGATTATGCCATTAGAAAAGAAGAATTAATCCCTTTGTATGATTAAGTCAGAGAGTTAATATCGGAATTCCCTTCAGAACCGATGTTTTCTTATGTCCCAAGATCACAAAATGCTCAAGCTGATGCACTGGCTAATATAGCCACAGCTTTAGCAGATCCAAATCAGGACGAGACAACCATCTATATTGCCCACCGTCGTGCAATTTCACCTAATGTTCAAGTCAGAACAGAGGAAATTAATGAAATTAGTCCCATTCCTAAAATGTATGGTCATACTATAGGATGGATGTCACCTATCAGGGAATACCTTCAAAATGGAACACTTCCACCTGATAGAGCCGAGAAAGAACAAATCTGGCGACGTGTGGTCAATTTTACTATTTATGATGGCCCAAACCACCTCGAGAAAATTCTCTACAAATGTGGTTTTGATGGAGTTCTCTTCAGATGTATTGATGGTGAAGAGACAATGTCTGTCATAAAAGAAGTGCATGCAGGAGTCTGTGGTGCCCACCAGTCTGGACATAGACTGTCTGATCAAATTCGAAGGCTTGGATACTTTTGGCCTTAAATGATACAAGATTGTGTTAATTTCACAAAGAAGTGTCATTCATGCCAAGTATATGCCAACTTCATTCATAAACCTCCAGAGTTGCTTCATACAGCTAAATACTCATGGCCATTTTCCACATGGGGAATGGATGTGGTTGGACCTTACCCTTCAGCTACGGCCAAGCAGTTTAAGTACATTCTTACTGCTACTGATTTCTTTTCCAAATGGGTAGAGGCAGTACCTCTCAAAGAAGTCAGTTCTAAATGCATTGTTAGCTTCATCAAGTCTAACATCATTACTAGATTTGGTGTCCCTCATACCATATTGATGGACAACAGCACCAACTTCTGTTCTTATGAGGTAAAGAAATTGTATCAAGAATACAACATTAAGTCCGACCATTCATCTCGATATCATGCAGCGGCTAATGGCCAGATATAGGCCTTCAACAAGACTCTTTCAAATATACTGCAAAAGATGGTGGATAAAGATAAGAGGTCATGGCCTGATAAACTCTTTCATGCTTTATGGGCTTATCGGACTACCACTCGCAATGCAACGCGGTCAACTCCATATTCATTGGTATATGGAACAGAAGCAGTCTTGCCAATTGAAGTTCAATTGCCCTCACTCAGAATAGCCATTTGTGATCAGTTATCTACAGATGAGCAATCCCAAAAGCGGTTGAATGAATTGGAACAGTTAGATGAGAAAATATTGTGCACTTTGCACCCCTTGGAAATCTATCAGAATCGAATAGCACAAGCTTTTAACAAAAAAGTTTGTCTTCGTTCATTCATTCAGGGAGAATTGGTATTGGTTCTCAGAGCACCAATGATACCAGGAAAGAAGACTCCCAAGCTTGAACCAAAATGGGAAGGACCTTATTCAATACATAAGGTCTACTCCAATGGAGCATATTCTCTAATCTCAATGGATGGAGAACACATCACGACTCCAACTAATGCCAGATTTATGAAGAAGTATTTTGTATAAACACAAAATATTGTTCCCAGATCCAAAACAATCACATTGGTTCATGATATGTCCTACATGACATTAAACTGTTATTATGTCCTATCTACATGACATTAAACTGTACAGAAGTTCCTATATTTTGTGCGAGATGACATTAAACTATATTGTGTCCTAGCAACATGAAGTTAAACTGTGTGGCACTTTCATCGTCCAGCATGATGATAAACTGTAAAAAGTCCCCAGAACTGATATCCTCATATTGGTTCACCTTAGTCCTAGCTACATGACTTTAAACTGTACAGCACCAGTTCGTCCTTGCTATATGCCGTTAAACTATACAGCAATGGTCCAGTATGAATTTAAACTGCAACTTCGTCCCACATGACATTAAACTGTGAAAAAGTTCCCTAAACCGTCCAGCATGACCTTAAACTGCATCATCCCTGGTCCATGTATATGACCATAAACTATTTGCAAATCCCTTATGTCCAGAAAGACGTTAAACTGTGACGTCCTAAACTACATGACGCTAAACTGTATAAAAGTCCCTCACGTCCGAAAAGACGTTAAACTATATAATCATCAAAGGTCCAACATGACATTAAACCGCACCATCCACGGTCCATGCATATGACCTTAAACTATTCGCACTTTCATCCGACATGACGTTAAAATGGTACACTCTTTTGTCCTTACTGCATGACATTAAACTTCACAATCCCCCTTTCATCCAATATGACGTTAAACTGTATTGTCCCCATCGTCCTAACTACATGACACTAAACTGTACAGAAAGTCCTTGATATGTCCTACATAACATTAAACTGTTATTTTGTCCCTGCTACATGACACTAAATTGTGCAGCACCAATAGTCCTAACTGCAAGACTTTAAACTACATAGTCCCTTTTTTTTATGTCCTACATGACATTAAACTGTGCATCGTTAAGGTTGTTATTACCTCTTGTTTCTCACACCGAGTATGACTCACGTGAGCTTAGAGCAAATATCAACCATAATACTCCCTTTGGGCCACTAACCATGTGTAAGTCCCAACAACATTTAGTAGATCATTGTCCCCAAGAACAACTTGATCATTAATTCATTCTTTAATTGAATTACACGGACTTTGATCCTTTCCCTCCAGGATGGGTATGTAGGCAACCTCCCAGGGTTCAAGCCCAAAAATAATCTCTTCACATCGGTTCACCACTATCTCATATGATGTTGATTCGTGAAACCGCTCCTAGAATCAATATTTTTTACATTGATTCACTTTCATCCTTGTTATATGACGTTAAACTATACAACACTTTTGTCCGGTACGACAATAAACTACAATATTATTTGATTTCCTCATTTGAGAAGGAACCATTATTGACATTGATTTTTTCAATCATGTTTCATTTCAAAAGACTACATGCATACATGGTAATGCCTAAACTTTTTATCTTAGGTTAAACCATCATTGAACTAAAGTCCCTTTTCACCCTTCACATGTACGAACCAAATTTGTACAAAGGGTAGTTCTATAACTACGTGGACTTGATTCCCATCCTTATGGGATACGTAGGAACATTCGAGTGTCCCTCGAATCCAGTACCAAGTCTTTTGGGCCTAACCCCAAATTTCACTTTCAGTCCCTTGGCTGAAAAGTCCTCATGAAAACACACACTGTGTATTCATTATTATGGTCCGAATTCTATGACCCTAAACTAAGATCACTCATACTTTCGTCTTGCACGACGTTAAACTGCATTTCAAGAACTACGTATGGCTTGATTCTCATTCTTATGAGATACGTAGTGAAGTCCAAAATTTCAATTCAGGACCCAGCCACAACATGATTACGGTTATCATTGACCTATGTATCTCTACATACATTGGACAATACCCATATTTATGTGTTATAATCCTAACCTTAAAATATTTTCAGATATTCATAACCCTTTTCATGACTTCTAGTCACAAAAATGTCAAACTTCTGAGAATTATTTTCACCTGACTATGCAGCATGTGCCCATTGGTGGCCTTGCATAAACAGTCCACATAACAGACTTGTCAATCATAAGATACTATTTATTTGACCATGCAGCCAATGCCCATAGGTGGCCCTGCATATTTCAACCCCCTAACGGGTTTTGTTAAATAATGGTAACTTCATTCTTGGGAATAATGCCTCTTTTGTCCTTATTTGTCTTAAACGACAGTATGTAGGGATCTGCAAAAAAATAGCAATCCTTAACATATTTGTCCCATATCCTTTTTCATGATCTGAAAGTATTCAAGTCTATGGTTTATTCTTCTTCCCTACGTTTGGGTCAGACCTTCGTAGGAGTGATATTCATCCAGTTCTTCGATATTCTTGTTCGGAAATATCTTCTCCATATTCAAGTACCTCTTTCCATACAACAAACTCAATACTTTAGAAAATTTTAATCTCCATAAACTTTCACTGGCTTTTAGCACTAGGAAAGTAAATTTCTGGGAGTTCTTTTGCCTGACTATGCAGCACGTGCCCATAGGTGGCCTTGCATAAACATTCCACATAACAGACTTGTCAGCCGAAAGATTCTATTTATTTGACCATGCAGCCAATGCCCATAGGTGGCCCTGCATATTTCAACCCCCTAACGGGTTTTGTTAAATAATAGTAACTTCATTCTTGGAAACTACTTCTTCTAATTCCTTTTAGCTCTTTTTCATATCATTCCTCAGATTCAAATATTCTTAAGCCATAGTTTACATATTTTCTCTCATACTTGAGTTTGGTAATTTGTTTTCAGATAAATTATCAAGGAATTGAATCATTTTTAATCCATTTTGGTCAAAGCTATTTTCGACCTTAAACATTATCCCCTTTATGTCCGGAATGCATGACTTTAAACTGCCCACAAAAGACAAAGGAACTCTGAATAAAAGTCAAGTTCTAGCACACTTGCGCACTGCCCTCTGTACCCTAAAGTCTTGTGTGCCCCCTTTTCCTTTGGATGGATTCAATTTCCTCAGATTCAAATCCTCATTTCTCTCCAGATCCAACTCTGAGGGGGGACTTTTGTTGACGCTCCTTTTCGTCACAGAATCTAAAAATCGGAAAAGGGGAATATCTGAGATCAATGTGATTCATCCATTGAAGAAAACATCAAAAATTGACAAATGGATAAGCAAGGAGAACATTGCCCATAGGTCGCGCAAGTTCCCTCATGGTCGCGCATGTACACTTGCGCGCCGCCTAGTGGTCGTGCAAGTCTACTTGCGCGACGCCTTATGGTCGTGCAAGTGACTTGTGCGACCTAAAGTGCTAACCACCCGGTAACCGCCCGGGGTCTTCTTTTGCCTATAAATAGACCCTGTGGGCCCCCCATTCAAGAGGATCTTTTTCCAGAAACTTGGATTGAAGCTCCCGACGCCCAAGTCTCTTCTCAAAGATTCTGGAACACTTCTAAGGTAATTTCTTACCTAGAACGGAAGATTTAAAGAGAAGAAGGAAGGCCTATGTGTTGAAACTCATCAAACACTTGCGTGCCGACTTATTTCCTTCAATATAACTTGTGCGTCCCTTTTTTGGAAGAACCTCAAGAAAATTCTAAAGGGTTTAAAAAAAAGTCGCTCAAGTATTTCAATGCTGGTTGAAAATAGCGCAAGTACACCATGTGTCGCGCAGGTATACCTGCGCGACCATACTTCCACGCCCACGGAAGACTTGCACGCCTTGAAAGACTTGCGCGACCCTATCTTTTTGGGTGCCCATCTTGCCCATTTTTTACCCCTCTTAAGCCGTCACACCTTTCCTTTTCACGATTCAGTCTTCAAGACACTCTTTAAAGCCATTTATGGCATGATTTCTTGATTTGACTTCCTTATCTGAAAGGAGTTCTGTGGAATATCTCTCAAAGTCTAGTGATTTAAATATCCTTATGTCATTAAATATGGAGCGTTCATTCATTCAACCTCATCCTTTAAGATGAGAGAATCCTAACCTGGGTCTCCTTTTCAGGAATAATCGCCAGTTATAAATCCTTTAATTTGGGCATCTTCCTCAGGAGTAAGCCCCAAATTCTTAAAGTTCCCAAACTTGGGCATCCTCCTCAGGAGTAAGCCCCAATCAAGTCCTCTAAACTTGGGCATCCTCCTCAAGAGTAATCCCCAAACCTTAATCCCAAACCTGGGTCTCCTTTTCAGGAATAAGACTCAGTCATAATCTTGGGCTTCCTTTTCAGGAGTAAGCCCCAAGTCCCCTAACCTGGGTCTCCTTTTCAGGAATAAGACTTAGTCATAACCTGAGCCTCCTTTTCAGGAATAAGACTCAGTCATAACCTGGGCCTCCTTTTCAGGAATAAGAATCAGTCATAACCTGGGCCTCCTTTTTTAGGAATAAGTCCTAGTCATAATCTTGGGTTTTCCTTTTTAGGAGTAAACCTCAAGCCCCCTTAAAATTCTCTTAACCAGTCATAATTTACCTTTGATTTGGGTTTCCTTTTTAGGAGTAAAACCCAATCATAAATCCCCTCCAAACTTGGGCATCCTCCTTAGGAATAAGCCCCAAGATTAGAGTATTCAAATCTCCATGAAGCACAAATAACTTTATGGACCATGTTCATGGATTTTCTCCCTAAAAGTAAATCCTAAACCTTCATCTATCTGGGCAGTCATCCATACATAAGCCCCAAAAAAATTCTTATGATTGCATCTTTCATGGCACAATTGTCTAATTTTTACCAATACCTCTTGTTTCTCACACCGAGCATGACTCACGTGAGCTTAGAGTGTAAAAGTAATTATGACATTCATCTTTGAGCCATCAATCATAAACATCATACTCAATTTCTCTAACTACGTGGGTTCTGATTCCTTTTCCAAAACAAAGGATACGTAGGTAGCCCATTTATGGGTTCGATCCCAACTTTGAAATAATCGATGTCCTTCTGAATGACGATAAACTTCAAGTGCCCCACTGAGTGGCTTTAAAACCAGCCTGGTCATCATAATTACCCAGAGACTTTTATATAAATGATTTGAAGGATACCATTGACCAAGAATCTCTAAACAGATATAGATGATTCTCTATTGATGAATAACCTCGAATACATATAAAATATTCTCTAAAATTTCTTGCATATTTAATCATTGATTATTAAAACTAAAGGAAAGCTCATTTTATACTTGGTAATATAATAAGGATTCACAAACATAACTTAAATCTATAAAAAGAGTCCCGGAGTAGACAATAATTCCCCTCAAAAAGGTGTGCTGAGTCCGACCTCCCATCCTCTCGACCAATGCAAATTCCTAAGTCCCATTAGTCCACAAGCTAATGAGCGCCTGCCTTTGGAAAGTAGGTCCAAACGGATATGGAATCATTGGATGTTTCCGGTTCTACGAACAAACCCGTTAGAAACCGATCAGAACGTTTGAATCTCCCGTCCAGGAGTTCATCCCCGGATTCCGTGCGAAACATATATAATATATATTTATAATATAAATATGTATAATAGATATATATATATGAAATGTAAAACATCGTTTATGGAGACTGTAGGTCATATGTACACATAAAAAATGTTTCTGAGATAAACGTAAATACACACATATATATATATATATATATATATTTATTTATAGTAGAATTATTATGTCATATATTACATAATTATTAATAATATGTATTTTTATAATAATCATTTAATGGTGAATGTGGAAATGAATCTCATCATGTCATGGAGACGGTAATCCGTACGTACGCACGAGCGACAATATCAATCTTTTAATGGTGAAATCATATATAATTGGATGGTATATCATATATAAATAATAATTAACATGTTGTATTTATTATTTAAATCAGTTAAACTCATTATTATATCCATACAAATAATGAAGTGTTTGAATAACAAACTACACCATGACATGGAGATGGTAAGCTCTACGTACGCACGTATAGTGACTATCATTTATAGGATGAATAGAATAAGGAATATGGTTGTACAATATTTATAATAAAATAATGGTATGTAGAAGATATGGATGTAATTTTTGTGGTATAGAAACAACTAAGAAATAGGAATTGGAAGAAGAAAAGAACTTGAAAGAGGATGGTGAAAATATTACCTCTTCTTCGGGTGTTGCCTTTTGAGTAGATCAAAAAGGATCTAGAGGTTGGCTTTCTAATCAAATTAATAACTATAGATTGAATTTAGGGAAGTTGGTAAGATATATGGGTTGGTTTGGGCTGATCCAAATGGCTTGGAAAGTGTGAAATTAAGATAAGGTGAAGTTCCCTTTTATAAGAGAGGTGAGGGGCACCTTAGGAAAAGATTGAAATATTTTTTTTAATAAAATAATTTTCTGTTTCTAATAGATCAAAATTGATTTAATTCTAATATAAGGTGATAATGGGTTGTAATCCTCTAAAAAAATAGGTTTTTGACAAGTTTAGGCCACCATATTAACCTTATCTTGTATATTTAACTCTTAGTTAAATAGTTTAACTTTAACCATGTATTCTTGTATTATTATATTATATGGTTAATAATCTTACTATAAAATACCTAGAGAACCCCAAGTGGTTCATTAATGACATATATATCATTATAAGAGTTTTTGGCTGAACCTCATATTTTTAGTACTATTATATAATTTAATGATATAATATTTGTTTTGAAAACTCATTTATGTCAATTTTGACACTATTTAGTATTTGGTTTTTGTGAAAATCATAACATCATGATTACTTAAAAAAAATTATTTAATCAAACCTAACATGTCATATTAACCTATAAAATTAGTGGAATTCATCAAAATTCTCAAATTACATTTATTTAGATATTTATAATATCAATTATTTTAATCTTTCATTAATAAGGTAATTATTGCATCATCATTTTGTCATTAAAAAATTTAATTATTTAATGTCTAAAAAATATAAATAAAATGCCATTATTTAGGAAAGCTTCTTATATTTCTAATGAATATTTATATTCAAATTTATCTTATGTATAACCCAATATTAAAAATAGTTTAGTTATTAAACATTGAATTTAACACTTTTAACTCTTCTTTAAATAAAATAATAATAAATGTCCTAATCTAATCCCAGTGGACCAAAAGGGACAAATTTTATTCCTAAGATTTTTCTTGGTCTAATTACACTTATCCAATTGAATTTGGACTTGTTTTAGGGTAATAATAATATCATTTTTACCTTTAATTACCCTATTTAATTTTAACCGTGGTAAATAAAAGTCAAAAATTACTATTCACCAAAAATTATTTTCTTCTTATTGAAACAAATTTTACTTACTAATATCAACTGTTTATCTCGGAGTTGTGAAATTCAACTCATAGAAGCGGTAAAATTATGTTTTAGAAAAAATTTCAAATACTCTTAGAAGGTGGGTAAAAGACTGTAAAAAGTCCAATAAAAGTTTATATATCTAATATTATTATAAAAAGACTCCAATAGATTAAATTTAACATATATAGGTATTATGTATCTATCTTTACATAAATAAATTTAAATAAAATAATTAATTATTTAAATAAAAAGTCAGTTTTAAACAATAACGTAGTGTTTTCACTATTCATCAGAAATTGAAAGTTTTCAGAAAAATACCAAAAATTAACCCTAAGATAATTTTGATATTCTAAATTAAAAAATGATGTCTATTTTATCAAATTACAAAAATATAATTTTCATTAATTAATTTAAAATTAATTCATGTTATCAAAACCAAAAAGCAGGTTTTTAAAAAGTAAAAACTATCAAACGATTGACATGTGTTTATGCCAAATTTAAATGTAAAATTACTTATAATGACCTAAATTGTATTAAATGATAATAATATAATTTAATTATACTTTAAAAACAATTAAAATAATAATCTAACTATATAATTAAATTATATGAAAAGGCAGATTTAAATTAAAATGTGGAATTTTCACTATTCATTAAAAAATGAACTTTATCAGAAAAACACCAAAAAGTTACCCAAAGTAAATTTTGATGTCCCAATTCTAAAGAAGAATTTTATTTTGTCAAATATAACATATAAAAGTGACGAAAACTAGATTTAAAAAAGGTTCACTATTAAAAGGAGGTAAAACTACTTTTTTTTTAAAAACACTTCTTTTATCTAAAAAATTAAATTTGGTCTTATATTGTGTCTAAAACACATAATATAGATGTTAAAATTATATGGTGTATATAAAATTCAAAATACAGTTAATACTACTCATAACATCTTTTTGAATGGCTAGTTTGGTAAGTTGTGGTGCGCTCGAACTCGGTGTTACGTGTTGCGCAAGTTATTGAATTACTTTAAAGAGATATGGTAATATGAAATCTTGGGGTGTTATATTATCCCCTACTTCAATAAATTTTATCCTAACAATTTGAAATTTTTCTTCAAAAATAAAAGGTTTAAAATATAAAATACCTCTCTGGAAAACCCACATTAGAAATAGGGTTAATAAAAATTAGTCTTAATAAGAGCGAAAGGGAAATGAAAAAGTCACCACCAAATTAGGGTTTCAAATAGGAGGACATTGGTGGAAATTATAGACACATAATTGGAGAAAAAAACATAAATATTTATACATAGTTATTATGGTCATCAATCAAAAACAAGTGTAAAATTGAGGTCCTCAAAGCCATCAATCTATGATGATTTAAAATATCATCAGTTCAATAAAACAGAAGGTATTAGGATAACACATTTTTGGTTTTAAGCTCCCTTCCCTAAAGTTTAAGGATTAATTTATTCATAGAATAAGAGAAAAAAATATACTTGATAAGTAGAGTTACATCCTTTAACTAATTTCTACCACAAACTTATCTTTCAGTCTAAAAGATAATAGAAATTAAAAATATTCTATTTATACTAATCGTATAGGGTTCCAAAAAATGAATTTATAATTCATCTATAATACCTTTAAAAAACTACCTTATACAATCCAGGACATCACATAGGCCAGTGGTATGTGATGCACCCTTGTCGCCCTTCGGTTGTGGGTTATAGTCTTTCGGCTTTACCGGAAGTGACTGGTTGTTGCGCAACCTTTGGGTTTTCCATTTTATAACAATCCAAAAATAATCTTAAGAAATTATTTAACCTTAACAATAGAATCCAATTTCAAACTTAATCCATTCTAACCTTTAGACTTATCCAAAATACTTCTATCCAAACTCACAGTCTAAAATTTATAATGAAGTTAAACACAATGAAGATCCTTTTTTCAACGTAATAACATGTGAACACCTTCATCATGTATTCTTTTAAAACATTGTAACACCATAAATTAATATAAAACCTTATTGATTAAAATCATACCCCCTTATTCCTTATAGAATACTGGATATACTCCTTCTATCCAAAAATGTTGTAAACTCCAATAATGATGGAATATACAAACCATTAATCTATTTCAAGGTAGTCAAGAAGATCCAATATAATTTATCAAAATCAATCATATATCATTCCAAAATCACTACCTCGGTATCAGAACCATATTATGTTTTATCTCTCTCTCAACCACATATTTTCCAAAGAAATTTAACCAACTATTGAGTCACTTTTCTTAGTTCCACACAATCTCAAGTCCTTAATGAGATAGTACTACAGTACAATCCTTATATACTCTATAATTCTTATAGGATGTACGTCATTAATACAATACTCAAATGACACAATACATTAATAAAATCATAATAAATCTTATCTTTCCTCTTCATCTTCAGTTGTATCATAACATGATTATTATCCAATAGTAGAATTTGGGGTATACTCTGATGATTTATACATTGATTTGCGTAGTGTCCCAACTCCTTGCAGATGAATAATTATGCATTTGAAACCGTTTACCTACCATTTAAATCACATACGTGGTGTCCTTTTTCTCCAAACTTATAAAAAAACTCTCATTCCCTTCAGTCATTTACCAAGGTGATTCTTTTTACAATGATAATATATGGGAAAATCCTTCTTTCCCCTCTTCACTTTATACATCTTTATCTCTACCATCCTTTTCTTATATTTCTTCCCTTCAAAGCAATAGGACTCAGAGAATTATTTACTTATTTTATTAACATGTGATATTATTTCTTCATATGATGAGAATACATGGGATAATATTTCCCTTCTAAATATTGGCTTAATACCATGAAAGATATTATCCTTCTTACTCTTTGGATCATACGTATTGCTAGAGTTCTCATTCCTTCTACTGGGTGATATTTCTAAACAATGTCTACACTAGGTTAGTTTATAAATCACAATTCATATTTCCCAAAATTATAAAATACTTAACGTAAATTGAAAATATTATGCATATAATCTATAATCATAAAAAATGTTTTCTGTAAGAAATTATTTACTCTCAAATTCTTCATAATGTATTGTAATGAAAATGAGAATTATCCTAAGAATATCCCCCGGGAGTGTCGTAACCAAAACTACATCAAGGTCTATTTGAAAGCACTAGTTCTCATTCGAGTTTAGCTCAAAGTGGTGTTTTCAGGTTTTACCCCTAGGTACATAAGTGCCAGAGCCGCCTCTACTTTCTTATATCTATATAGGGATTTATTTCTTGTAAAACTAAAAAATATGTACATTACCAAAATTCTAGGAAGTTATTCTATTCTAATCCTCAAAGTCTATCTTAGGGTACTATTCTCTAATCAGAGTTTTTCTAAATCTTGTTTTCAATGTTTTTATTAAACTTCCTATGATACAAACTGTAACACCCCGACCCTAGTTACCTAGAGTCGGTTTATTTTTTTAATACATTGGAATGATCATAAGGATTGAAGTCTTGAAATACTTATTAGTTTAGTATCCTTGGAAGTACTATATACATACTTATGTTTTAAATTACATTATAAAATTAAAATAAACAAAAAAATTGTCTCCTTTGACCACATTCATTTCCCATAGACTATCTGTATTGTTCAGTAATAATATACTTCTTCCCATCTTGGGGAAAATAAAACATAGAAATCAGTGAGCTCAGATACTCAGTAAGGATAACAATATAGTAGGAACTTTCATAAATAAGAATAAACATTTAAGGCAATGTATAAGACTAAAAAAATCATTTTAAACTTAAACATTGTCATAATATAGAAAATATAAATCGAAATAATTCCACTTACTTATTCATAGGTATATTCAAATAGTCTATTAATTACAAGCAATATCAATAGCCAATTTCATAATGATGGAATGCATAATTCCCAACATCATAACAACATAGTCAAGGCCTTGTGCCAAGACTACAAATAAGATTTTGTCAATGCCTTATACCAAGACACTAGTTTGTCTTATTAGACCTACCAATGCATCTAGGAGCTATAGTGGGCTCCACCCGTCACTTACAAAGTCTAGTTAATTCCTCATACGAAAAGGTTGAAACATAACATAAACATTCGTATTAAAACTAGCCTACGAAATGTTAATAATTTAACAATAAACCATGAATGGTATAAAAATAACACATCCACAGTCAAAAAAATCCCAAAACCTTCAATAAAATATAGAATATTTTTATCATAATAAATCAACTTCAAACAAGTTTAAAATCTATCAAAGGATGTTGACATAGTTGACAATGATCAGTAAAATGCTTTGAGAGAAATACCCCTTTTCCATGAAATTTTTTAAAATTATAACAATTTATAAAGGAATTAATTTAACATATATTTTTTAATATAAGTATCCCATATAACTTTGAAACTTTTGAAAAGAATTATCATTTCAAAAAATTCATGTCCATATAAATAAATCCTGAAAATCATTTTGAAAACATGGACATTAATTAAAAGAGTTTAGAAAGATAAATATTTAAAAAATTTAAAATTATAATATAGTTAAATATTCCCTCCCACAAAACCTTAAAATATTCCTTTTGAAAACATTTTTATGAAATATGGGTATCGATGATAAGTATGTCCCAGTAAATACTTACACATAAAACATCTCGGATAATGATGAGATTGAGGAAATAAACCTTACCATGCACTTCCTGTTGGTCGAGGGTATGTTTAACCTCTTGTATAATGACCATGGTATGTTGTTAAATTATACTAGAACCATATTCAAATTTATTATATCATACATTATTCATTTATGACTTTATACTACCCATTTAATAATGATATCCATGTTAAATTAACATTTCAGGTAATAATCGCTTTTTTATCATACCTGTTTTAACTTGTTATTCTTGATCGTATCATTTAGATCATGATTTAATAACTTCCATAATATATAACATGATTTATATATAACAAATATTTAGAATATAAATATGTATAATAGATAGATATATGAAATAGAAAACACCATTTATGGATAGATATATGAAATAGAAAACACCATTTATGGAGACGGTAGTCCGTACGTATGCATGAACGTTGTTTCTATGATAAACATAAATACATATATATATATATAGTAGAATTATTATTTCATATATTACATACTTATTAATAATATTTATTTTTATAATCATCATTGAATGGTGAACGTGTAAATGAATCTCATCGGGTCGTGGAGACAGTAATCTGTACGTACGCATGAGCGACAATATCATTCTTTTGATGGTGGAATCGTATATAATTTGAAGTTATATCATATATAATAAATAATTAACCAGTTATATTTATTATTTAAATTAGTTATACTCATTACTATACCTATCCAAATAATAAAGTGTTTGAATCACAAACTACACCACGACGTGGAGACGGCAAGCCGTACGTACGCACATATGGTCATATTGTCATTTATAGGTTGGATAGAATAAATAATATGGTTGTACCATGTTTATACTAACATCATAGTATTTATAAGGTTCTGGAGTAACTATTTTGGTATGGAAACAATAAAGAAAGAGGATGTGGAAGAAGAAAAGGACGTGAAAGAGGATGGTGAAATTATTACATCTTCTTTGGGTGTTTCCTTTTGAGTTGATCAAAAAGGCTCCTTTCGTTGGCTTTATGATGAAAGTAAGAACTCTAGATTTAATTGAGGTAATTTTTGAGGATTTTTGGGCTGGGTTTTGACAAGTAAAATGGCTTTGGATGTGTCAAATTAAGAGAAGGTGAAGTTCCCTTTTATAAGAGAGGTGAGGGGAACCTTAGGAAAAGATTGAAATATTATTTTATAATAAAATAAGTTTCGGTATGTAATGGATCAAAATTGATTTATTTCAAATATAAGGTGATAATGGGTTTCAATACTCTCAACCAATAGGTTTTAGACAAGTCTAGGTCCCCATATTAACCTTATCTTTTAGATTTAACTCTTAGTTAAATAGTTTAAATTTTGCCTTGTATTCTTGTATTATTATATTATATGGTTAATAATCTAAATATTAATTCCAATAGAACCCCAACTAGTTCATTAATGACATATATATCATTAGAAGAGTCCTTTTGATGAACATTAGTTCTTAGGACTGTTATATAATTTAATAATATATTATTTGTTTTAAAACCTCATTTTGTCAATTTTTCCACTATTTAGTATTTCGTTTTTTTTTTGAAAATCATAACAGCATGATTACATCTAAAAATAATTATTTAATCAACCCTAACAAGTCATATTAAATTATAAAATTAATTTAATTCATTAAAAGTCTCAAATAACATTTATTTAGAAATTTTTAATATTAATTATCGTAATCATTCATTAATAAGGTAATTAATGCACCAACATTGTGTCATAAATAAATTTAATTATTTTTAGTCTAAAAATTATTAATAAACAACCTTTATGTAGTAAATATTTTTATATTTATAATGAATATTTATAGTCGAATGTATCTTATTTTTAACCCTATATTAAAAATAGTTTGGTTATTATAATTTGAATTTAATACTTTTAACTCTTCTTTAAATAAAATAATAATAAATGTCCTAATCTAATCCAAGTGGACCAAAAGGATCATATTTTATTCCAAAGTTGTTTTTATTCTAATTACACTTATCCAATAGAATTAGTACATGTTTTAGGGTAATAATAATATCATTTTTACCTTTAATTTCCCTATTTACTTTTAACCGTGGTAAATAAAAGTCAAAAGTTACTTTTCACAAAAAATTATTTTTATCTTATTGAACCACATTTTATATATTGATATCAACCATGTCTCTCATATTTTTGAAATTTAACTCACAAAAGTAGTAAAATTAAGTTTTATGCAGATTTGCAAATGCTCCTATAAGGTGGGTAAAAGACGGTAAAAAGTTCAATAAAATTTTATATATCTAATATAATTATAAAATGACTTTAGTGAATTAAATTTAACATATATAGTTTTTATGTATCTATTTTGACATAAAATTAATTTAAATAAATTTATTAATTATTTAAATAAAAAGTTGATTTTAAACAATAACGCAATGTTTTTCACTATTCATCAAAAATTGAAAGTTTTCAAAAAAATACCAAAAATTCACCCTAAGATAATTTTGATATTATAAATTCAAAAATGAAGTCTATTTAATCAAATTAAAAACATAGTAGTTTCATTAATTAATTTAAAATTAATTTACATTATCAAAACCAAAAATTGATTTTTTAAAAAGTAAAAACTATCAAAAGATTGACATGTTTTTATGTCAAATTTAAATGTGAAATTACTTATAATGGAATAAATTGTATTAAATGATAATAATATAATCTAATTTTACTTTAAAACTAATTAAAATAACAATCTTACTATATAATTAAATAAGATGAAAATTCATCTTTAAATTAAAATGCGATATTTTTTACTATTCATTAAAAAAATGAACTTTATCAAAAAAACAAAAAGTTACCCAAAGTAAATTTTGATGTCCCAATTCTAAAGAATAATTTCTTTTTTTGAAATAGAACATATAAAAGTGAAAAAAAACTATATTTAAAAAATATTCACCATTAAAAGGTAGTAAAATTACATTTTTTTTAAAAACACTTCTTTTATCTGAAAAATTGAATATTTTTCTTATATTGTATCTAAAAACACATAATATAGATGTTAAAATTATATGGTGTATATAAATTTCAAAATTCAATTAATACTACTCATAACCTCTTTTTGAATGGCTAGTTTTTTAAGTTGTGGTATGCTCGAACTCGGGGTTAAGTGTTTCTTAAGTTATTGAATTACATTGAAGAGATAACATACTATAAAATCTTGGGGTGTTACACAAAAATACCTTAGGGTGAATTATTTAGATTTTCCAATTATAATTGGTCATTAGTTGAATAGTGAAAAATATTAAATTTATAAATACTATCACTTTTATTTAATTATTAGTATATTGTAATTAATTGAATGTTTATGTATAATTTTATATATACCAAATATATATTTTACTTACAAATCTATGTTTTAAATTTTGAAAATATGAGTATCATTTTTATTCAAATAAAAAAAATGGTGTTCTATTTTAATTATGTATTCAAAAGTTTCCATTCAGTTTAGATTTAATTTTAAATAAAAATGTGAATCTATTTATTTAATATAATTTAACTTAATTCCTATGAATAAATTGTAAAAATTATTTTTTTAATAAAATCATTTTAATTTTTAAAAGGGCATTTTCCTTAAAAAGGTTTTGGTTTCATTTTCTGAAATTATCTTAAATGAAATTTCTGATACTTGTGGAAATTGAATATTTTAAAATTTATTTAATATTTTTATCCAGATTAATTAATATTATATAATAATTTCAACTTAATTATCGGTTATAATGAATAGTAAATATTTTAAATATTTATCACTATAGTTAAAGGTAAAATGACTTAAATGAGTTAAAATAAAGGGATAAGGATTAAATATAAAAAACTGACTTAAATATAATTTTTCATGGGGATTTATAACATAAAATAATATCCTTCATGACTATGATAATTTGGATCCTCTTTATGTGAGTAAGTCATATATTACATAATACATTTTAAAGTATTTATAAGTTTTCCACCCACCTCACTTATAAAAGGTCACCTCATCCCCTCACTTCTCCTCACATGTTAGTGATCTTATCTCAACCATTACCTAACCAAATATCTTAATAAAATCTTTATCCATTTCCTAGAGGTTTATTCCTTCCAAAAATTCTACTTTAAAAAGGATTAAGGTTTAATCCAATAGAGATCACCAAAAGAAGTGATATATGCTCTTTCTGGGATTTTTCAAGTTTATTTCCTCTTAAACATTCTCAAATTATTAAATAACCATATTAACATAATTAAAATATTATATTTAATATAATGATATGTATTTATGGTAATGACACATCAATTTTATGTCATATTTCTATCCTATGGAAGAAGAAAAAATTTCTCATGCATACGTACGAACTATCATCTCCCCATACCAGTGTAATTTGTTTTTCAAAACCACCTCACTTGGATGGTCCTAAATATGAAATTAATTAATATATATGTTTTTATGAGATAATTACGAATATTTAAATATAATATAACATATATATTATTACACTTCCATATTTTAGAAAATGATAATGCCACTCGTGTGCATGTTTGGACAACCACCTCCATGAAGCGGCATGACTCTATTTCTATTACCAAATTGAATATATGATTATAAAGATTTATATAATTAATAAAAATTATATCTAGGACCTTATAAAATTATGTATATGATGAAACCATTTCGTAACAACTTTTACCATGATCAATATACTAAAAGAGTTTTGGAAAAATTGACAAAACAACCTTAAGTGGTCAACATAAGAAGAACTATACAATGAATGGATGTAAAAGGATTAAAAAGGATGATAAAAAATTGAATATATCTGAAAAATATCTTTTTGAAGTATTTAATAAATTTAAATTGATTATTCAGGAAGATATAATGCGTCTGACCAAGCATGAATCTACGGGATTTTCATCTCAATTCCTTTCCAATGAGACAATTTTTATATTATATACATTATTTCATTTATATGGTATATATGATAATCCTTTGACATATTATTTCATGAATTAGTATTTATACAGGGAATTTAAGATTTTAATTCAGGTTTCCCCTTTTAAGTGGTTTTGATTTAAAAGTTATTAAAGTTGTAACGGTTTATTTTACAATATCACTCTTATTTTTTTTCTAATAGGTTAGAGGGAAATCTCCCTTTAATGAAGATAAAATATGATACCATCTTTTGATAAATGGGGAAGAGTTAACCCATTACAAACACCATAGAAAATGACAATAAAGGCAAACCCATTACAATCTCACTCTTATTCGGATTGTTCACATTTAAATTTACGTTTGAAGAATTATAATATGTTTCTCCTCTTAAACCCTATTTATCTTCTTCTCCTATTTTTATTTATTGGGTTTCTACTTTTTTCATCAAAATTTGACTCTTTTTATCACTCAAAGAGAAAAATAATTTTTTTAACCAAAACTGACCTTATATCCCTTTTTCAGTCAAGAGTCTTTCTCTTCTATATCAATATTATTATAATTATTTTATGTATTTTAATCTACATTGAAATTATTTTTAAAGGAACTTTTATAATAACATTGGCTTTATTTAAAAAGGTTAAATGGAATATTTTTAATGTTTTTTGAACAAGTCATTTTTTAATTTTTACAAAAGTGTGAGAAGAATGTTCTTTTTAACATATACCACATGAATATCTTTTCCTTCATCCTTAGATACTATTCACAATTTAGATTCCTGTATATTTTCTATATTTATTCAATGAAAATAAATTTACATTAAAATGTGAAATTTTATCTTATATATTAAAATAAAAGTAATTATTTTCTAAAATGTTTTAAATAATTATGAAAATTATTTATAACTTAGTTTTACAAAAATGTTAAAAATAATTAAGGAAAGTTATTTTTAAATTTTTATTTTAATTTTAAACTCTAATTAAAAAATAATATTTTTTTTAAACAATAATTTATGAGGAATTGATGCTCTTTTATCATCCTTTAATAATTTATAGATAATACCTTATTTTGTGAGCTATCACTTTATTGTGATCATTTTCTCTAACACACTCCATTATCAATTAGACATACTTTTTGTCTTTAAAGTCCATATTTTTGGTATCATATATGTATTCAGTATCGCTTCTACTAATTTTATATTGTATTAACCATATTCCATTCCAATATATGGTGTCAATTAAAAGAATCTTATTAATAATGTTTTCTTATTTTTTGGGGAAATGTTGATGTTCAATATTCTTGAATCCATACATAAATTTTTTGATTGATAAGTTATATGGATTTTGGATTATATTATTTATTAAATATATGAATAACTCCTTAGACACATGAAAGTGATGGTACCTATTTGTAGATATCCCCTTAATGCATCAACATGTCTCATTAGATAAAAAATAATCCTATTTAGTTGGTCATTTGGTGTATACCTAGCCATTCATTGAAATTTTTTGGCACAAGGGCCAGATAGTAAGGTTCATAATTCCATGGAATGAATCTTTGATTAAAAGAACATGACTTCTGACATTATGAATTTCTTTCCTCATTATTTCAATTATTATTATCCATGTGATTTTTATGTTGACATTTATAATGGATATATTTTGAAGCTAAAGTGAATGATTAAATGTAATTTGTATTGATTATACACTCTTTCATATTGTTTATGTCTTATACTCTTGTTATAGCTTCTGTTTTACACATTCCCTTACAGATAATATGATCCTACCCTTTATTTTCATCCTTTACACAGCAAATAAATTATGAATCATTGATTAATTTTCAATAATTTAATTAAATATTTCATGATATGTTTTTTGAATGTAATATTGAAATCGTGTATGAATCCAGTCTCTTAAGATTTTAAAACTTATCAATCCATCATTTTGTGACCTCATATATATTTTACCAATGTAATAATATAAATAATGGTTGTTGGTTACTAGAGTAATGGTTTTTATAGTAATTCCATAACATAGTGTCATATGAGTCTTGTGAACCTAATTTATTATCTATTTCCAACACATGGTTTTTTTACTCCTGAAAATTATTAAGATATACCATAATATAAAAAATATAATATTTATAAAATTATAAAATTTTATTATAAAATATTAATATAAATCAATCCAGGTTGAAATTAGACACAATTATAATGTTCTTGGTATCACTAGGCACATGACAACAACACTTCAATACTAGAATCATTCTCTCTATAAAATTAATGTGGTAGTGTTTTATAGATAATTCAACAATTTTTTATTCATTTGTAGATTAATTATCCCCCGAACCTATTGAAACCATTATGAATCAACTTGGTTCATGTATTTGGATATAAATATTAGCACCAAAATATATATCTAAAACCCAAGTGGAAGAAATGTGGAGGTTAAATTTAATAACAAGTGTACAAGGATCTTCTCTGTGTTTTTTAACTAAGGTTTAGTTCTTCTTATAGTATTCCTTCTTTCTATATAAAAAATCCATCTTGTTCATTTTCATAACTCTAGATCTTAAACCTCATACTAGGTTTATTTAAAGAATCCTCTTACTTTTTAGTAATCTTATAGACTTTCACATTTCCCTTCCTCTTGTTCACCATAAGGGTTGTAGGTTTTTTAAGCCTTGCGTTTGTATTTTCCAATAAAATCATAGAAAAAAATATCCAATAGATAATTATCAATGTATTTTAGTTTATGATTCATAATATAACTAGTTAATTTTTTCAGAAATAAAGAAAACATGAGGTCAGTGAACAAATCATTAAGTTATTTAAATTTCAATATGTATAAATTCTAAATATAGAAAGTCATCTTGACTACATGAAGGTTTAGTTTGTGTATATTATCTAATATTACATGTAAAAATTTCCTTGGATATAAAATACCTTAATTTCTCTCTTTATATTTTTAAATATCATAGAGATAGGATAACATGGTATTTTCATTCTTGTCCTCAGGTAGTTTCTAAAACTCACTGGACATGGATGGTATCATATTGCAGCAAGCCTCCAATGCATCATCTATATATTTCCAAAAGATAGTGTGTTCCCCCAAACTAACCTCATTAGAAGGAACATTATTTAGAATAATGGAATTTAGTACATATAATTTTCACTCTCTCTATAGTATAATGTGTAATAATATTAATAATTCATTAATAATTTTACTATTGATGATATAATCATTCACTAATATATAACATTTGGATAATGTCTAGGCTGTGTTACTGTATATTTCTTAAAAAAATAAAAGTAGTGTGTATTAATTTTTCTTTATTACTAAATGTGGAATAAAAATTTCTCTTTATTATTCTCCCACTTTTTATCAAATCTCATTACTTCCCACTATTTTATTCATAATATCTTATATCATAGATATTATTGATGAAATGATCCATATTTACCCTCTTATAATCTAGAAATGGTTCCAATAATTTTTTTTATGTTATTTAGGTAGGTTGTCTTACCAACTTCATTAACTGAGAGTTCCTTGATCCTTTGAGTAGAATCCCCAATCAAAAAATTCTAGATATAGATTTTTTCAACACTTTCCTGTAATTTACACCAATTTATTCCTTGGAAATTAATTCTTGATATCAACTAAAAAAATTGAACAGAAAACATTATAAAAAAACCTATAATAATTTAAAGCAGCCTTACTTGTTCCAGTAATGCGCTTTGAACTATGATTGCATTTTATCTTATTTAACGGAAGGATTTATTAACATAATATTTTTTGGAGGCATTTTTTATCTTATGCATAGATATCCTATATTTTGTCCTTTTTTATGGTTATAAATGTTATATAGATTTTACATAATTAAATGACCATGTCTAGATAAAATATTTTGTGAAAAATATATTTATTTTATTCCATATTGAATGCTATTAAATTTATTAATTTTAATTTATCATGTTAAAAATTAAATAAAAATAAAAAATTAACCACGTACTAGATAGGAATAAAATAAATTTGTGGCATGATCTTGATCTTTACTACTAGTTATTTTATCGATCATATAATAAACCTATTAGATTTGGTTCCCTAGAACCAACTTCAATGTAATTAATTATTACCTATATCAATTTCTTTGTGTTTTAATAAACTTTTTATCACATCATGGTTTTTATTCTATGTAACATTTAATAATACAATTTATCTATTGTAACTATCACACTAAAAGGTCATTGTAGTTCCTCGCTATGATAAGAACCTGGAAGTTTCAAGAAAATATTCATATATAAATAATATATAGCTGGATGATATCATTTTATGTGAACAAATTATACATAATAATAGGGGTTGGAGACTCATAAGACATTGAGGTACTTTATCATCATGTACTCCCTTGGTAATTTCTAGTGTAAGAGATTATGATAACATGACCTTCTATTATGTTATCCAAATTTACATGTGTCATTAAGTTTTTCTATCCATAGACATGTGTATTAATACTTTTATTAATGGATATCATTATTCACATACTTTTATTAATTTATGAAAAATATAATTACATATCGTTACAATCAAGTTAGACACATTGGGTGTGTCATGAGTGATATTGAATTAATGGATAATGTGAGGAAGAATTTTTTTACTTCTATTTTTTAAAAAAGGTTATATCTTAGGCCCTTTCATGGGAATGTAAGAGACTAAATAAATCCATGTCCATGGTTTTCATCAGGCATGTTTAATTCAATAATTTAAAAGAAATATTTATTTAGAACATATGTTGATGAAACTAGAAAACAACCTTCTTGATTAGAGATATTGTGATAAAGGGATTATATTTCATGGTTACAATTTTTATAAATTTTTATGTCATTTGGAAATTAACATATTTCATTATGGGTTCGTTTACAAGTTTATAGGTTTTAACCTTTGACATTATGTATCTCCACTAATGCACTCGAGATAGGGACCTAGTGGGACACAAAACAAGTTTATCTAAAATTTTATAAAATTCTATTTGGATTTAACACATTAGAATAAATATTATTATCACTTTATAGTTTAGTAATTATTTAGGATTTTTTTGATTTCCAATATGTAATAAAAAGTTATTCAGAAGAATAAATTTATGAACTGAATAATAATGAATTTTTATTTTAAAATTTTAATGAATAAAATATTTATTATATTTATTAGAAATTAATGGAGTGATATTTATTTATTAAATAAAGAGTTATTAATAAAGGCCATATAAATATTAAAGAGGTTGTTTGACCATGCTTAATGGTCCGACTATAAATGTCATGTTAAATTTCATTTAAATAAAAAATAATTTATTGATTTAACAAATGATTTTTATTTATCTTTAGGTGTTTCACATGTCAAGCAATTAATAATAATATTTATATTATTATTAGACATGTGGACATCTTAGGAATAAGGGATTGACTAAGGGACTATGTGAAATTTCCAAACATATCCTAGCTTCATAAATGCATGATTATATCACATTATAGTGTAAGATTCTTGTTATTCACACCAAACCTAAAAAATAATTCTCTCAATCCCTAGAGAAAATACTCTCAAGAAAATTCTCATGAATAAGAGTGCCAATCCTCCTACAACCTCTCATTACTTTTATAGACCCATAAAAATTTTTCATCCATGAAGTGATTCTTTATGTGATCAATTATGAATGATGCAAGTGATTAGAATCCATTATACTAGCACCTGATAATTCTTCAATGGCATTCCAAAATATTGCAGTATGTATGGATCATCGCTAGAGGGTTTTGAATCTGGATCATGTGGTATAATGATGGTACAATTGGAGAAGTCAAAAAATCATCTTTGAATAAATCATTACAAAGAAATAAAATTCTAAATCTATCTTTAAATTAATTATAAATTATATGTTTTAATCTTTAATTTTGGTTCCATCATTAAATATTTATTAAATATTTGACTTAATTGAATTTTTTTTGGCTGAAATACCCATTGGATATATTTTATTTATTATCAACATTTCAATATGTGTTTGATTTAAATAGATAATCATTCTTAGATAATTTATATGGATATAACCTCAAAATTACATGTGACAATTGATGAGTTTATCTTATTGTTTAATAAATGTAATAATGATATTTGGTGATATAAAATTTTTTACAATAAATTAAACATTGAATATGACTATATCTTGATGATTTTAAGTGAATATGATTAATTAGATGGTGTCTTGAGAATTTATTTTGAATGAAACTAAATTTTGAGAATAACTATAAATGATTGATTCATTTTGAGAAGGCATGAATATCTTGTGGTTAGAAGGTGATATCATGAGGTCTATACATAATGAAGGAGTTCATGATGTCTTATATATCGAATGAGATGAATGGTTCATGTGATGCACTAATCAATAAGTGGTTCATGTGAGATTAATAAGTTGTGAATGTGTGACTTACAAGTTTGTACACAATGTAATTTATTGTGAGGTATGCACGATGTCGTATAGAAAAAATGATATATGGATAATGAGTTTGACATGTTATGGACTCAATATAGGATTCCCCTATGTAAAGATACTATATTATGAGGTTTAAAAGTTAAATATAGTGCATAGTGTTGAGTGTTTTATGAGAGGAGGATAGAAAATATACTATGTGAACATAAAATCAGTTTGTGATATGCATGGTGCGTGATGCATCTTGGGAGTTCAGGAAGAACACATAGTATGTGAATTGAAGAGGTTGTGCTGCCCAGAAAAAATATTACATAAATATATAGTTTTTATATGTGATGATACTTCACGATTCATGTCGAACATAGAGAAAAAACAATATTTGGGGGTTCACTTGAAATGGTTCTATATGATACATAATAACAATACATGATATGTAGTGGTTTCACATTTACAAGGTATTTGAACATATAACAGCATGATTTTTTATTTGATTTTAAGGATTAGATGTACAATTTATTGATATTATAAAACACAATATAATTTTTCGAGTTAAGGTGGTACATACATCATCTATAAATATTGAGGTAAGATTGAGGATTCATGAGTGAGATAAATACATTAAGAGCACTCTTGTTTTCATAAAAAAAATAGAGTGTGTCACAATCCCTCCTTAGATATATAAATTATAATGGTAGTTATCTCATTTTCACAAAGAAAATAATAAATTTTTGAACCTATTAGGTTACACAAAGAATAAATAACACATGTCATCTTCACATGAAGGAATAGGGGGAACTGCATGCATATATAAACACATAGAAAGAAGTGTTTTTCATACTATTTTATATAAATAATGCCTATAAAAACCCATGTTCCAAAGAGAAAATGATAAAAATGATACATTTAATGTAATGCATACACAAAAGTAGTACATTGAGAATGAACTAAAGAAACAATGTGATCCTGGGGTTCTATGAAGAAGAAGAGAGAATACTAAGAACATGGGAATTATTATTTCATAGAGGTGTGAGATTTCTAATTAATAGAATATAAGTATAAATTTTCTTATCTCTTTCATGAATATGAAGTCAAATTGTGTGAAATAAAGTGAGGTAGTGTGTATTTGATTGCATTAATATATATTTTCCTTAATACTATATAGATGAATATGCAACGAGATACCTAAAACTATTTATATAAAATAGAAATAATAGATATTTTACAAAAAAAACTTGGATCCCAAATAGAATCATATAAAATAATAATAACACTACAAGATATTCTACTAGGGTTTCACTAGAAACTCATAATATGAATTTATCCATGCTAGCATGAAGTCCATTTTAAGTGTGAAGTTTAAAAATAATACAATATTATATCAAGGATGGGGAACATACTTAAAATTATCAATCATTGTAGAAGAAGAATTGGAGTGTAGACTATATAGTTTAATGAGAATATTTTTATTATCTTAAGATCTAAATGTTAATCAAGGAATATATTCAGATTCTGAAGAAGTCAGAATGTATAAAATTAAATATATACATAAGAATACCATATCCCATATTCTTAGGAGGAAGATAATTATCGATATTTGTGTAGAAGAAATCAGAAAAAACTAAAGATCATTTTACCTATTGATCAATATTTAAGATAAGGTTTATTGGGGTGTATAACTAATTAATGATAAGAGAAGGGTTTTAGGGTTTATAGAAAACTATATTAAAATATTTGGTGACTGGGGTGTATAACAATAAACAATTTTAATATAAACTACATGAGAGTATAAACAGATGCTACCAGAGTTTGGTGATTGGTTTGTATAACCAATCACACTCCTATATGACTTGGGAGACCATTGTAATTGATAATAATATTATAGTTGTGGGAAATTTTAAAACCTCTCAAAGAATTAAATAGGATCATTTAACATATAAATAATTCAAAAAATCATTAAGGACAAGGATGATATTATTAGAACCGGTTACTCTATAATACCCATTGTTGATTAGTTCCCTTAATTTTTGAATCTTTCTTGATTATTTATTCTAAATGGTGGGCCAACTTATCCAAAGTTTGAATTTATTACTCTATAATGGTCTTATTTTCATTGAATCCTATTTCCAAAATGCAATCTTTTTTATTGATAAATTACCTTTTGTACCCATTAATTTCATCTTGGATCATTCTTTTATATATTTGGTTATTCTATTATTTTGTAGAGTTTATGTGGAAGGTACCTTTCGAAATTTATTCTTTCAAGTAGAGAATGAACTCCACACATTGTTCTTTTTCTTCTTCCACAATTTTATACTTTATCTTCAAATATTTAGTGGGTATAGCTTCCCATGACAATAATTTATTAGAAACTTTTGTTTACTCTTGCTCCTCATAAACCAAAACCCTCTTTTTTGTCCCCTCTTTTTCTAGATGACCTTGTCTCCATTGGATTTGGAATATAAGAGTAGTCTTTACTCTCTTTTGGAAGTTTCCCCTTAAGTACTATGTTTCTCTCTAAGTCCTACATTTTTTTCTACCCCTTCTTCCTCCATATGCTATAAATACCTCTAACATGGTTATTCTCAACACTATCCACTAAAAACTTACTGTACATTTCAACACTGGTCATGTTACTATCCTACTCTCCATTTAAGAAGGATAAGGAGTTAGTTTCATGAAAACATTTCACTATAAAAATCCAGTTATTAGAACCATTGATCTCTATTTTCTACTTAGGGACCACTATATTCCATCATTACTATAAAGAATTACTAACCACCAGTTCAAACAAGGCCTAAAAGTGGCTCAAAATATGTGTTGATCCAGGAGAGTCCCATTGATCGGTAGTCTCCTACATTGGATCTGCTCCTTCAGCCACATGTTCCACAATATGTTCAACTCATACAATGGGGGGTGATATTTTATGAACACTAGGAGCATAATCTTGTATTTTTCACCCCCTATTAGATAAAATTTGGGAAAAATAAAGTGCATTGGAAGAGAATCTAAGCCAAGCCTCCCCCTCCACTGGAATTAACTGCATGGTTCCAATCACATCATGCCTCAAACAAGAATAATTATTATACCCATTTTGTACTATGATATGATACAAGTGTAAATCACTCTAAAGGTGACCCAAGTTATGAAACAACAAGAATAAATCAAACCATTTCTAAAATAGAACAGGATGATTGCAGAAGAGCTCTTCACCAACCATGAACCAAATAACATCAACAGGGGGATTTGTGATGTCAAATTCCACACATATGTGGTGTGAAATATAATGGAATATGAATATTGAGTACTCTTAAATGGACACAAATATTAGGAAGATATTACTCAACATCTAAATAATTTTGGGATTTTGGAATGGAAGGGGAAGACCCAAAAAACATACCAAAATCACCGAAATGGGAGAATCATGTTTCTAGTGGAAATCATAGATCCTTCTAAAAATAAAAAATTTGGAACCTCCACATGATCAAATACCCCTAGTCTACATAGCATCAATATCATTAGAATAGGTGAAATATAGAAGTAAATTTCAAGGGTCCAGAAGTCTGACCATGACTCGATCTTTTAGGGGACAGGCACTATTGATGAATCTATCGAGGTTGGCATGCGATGGAGGTTGTCAACATAAGCGAGCTACCAGAGAAAATCAATGAAGACACGATGCCTTTGGGAACTTATGAAGGAAAATTGTAAGTGAATTATTTCCCCGAGGAAGATCCAACACATTCAGACATAGGCAGATATGGGGGAAGTTAGGTAAGAGGGATATGTTTGTGAATTGGGAGAAAGTTGATGGAGCCTGCATGGTTTTTTGGAGAGGGGTGTGGGCAGATCGTCTATCATCACCGCCTAAAGGTAATGAATCCACCAATAGTGTTTCTTGTGGAATATAAGAAGATATATAGAATCATTTTTAATCTAGATCAATCAAAAATGATGGGCTTTCTAAAGCTCCACCCAATCTACATGAATGTCTAACCAATCTTAAAGAATAAAAAAGATATGCGGTCATGTGAGGAAAGATATTTGAAAGTTGATGTTGCTCTACTAATAAATTATAATAATTGATCTCATGGGTGTATAATAAATAATTCCATCTACACCTAATCTAAGATAACCCAATGTTTAGCATCTCCACTTGAAGACTTTGTACTACTGTGAGAAGATGGCATCCACCTCACTGAAGATCCACCAAATCCATATGCATGTCTGAAAGATTTTGAATCACACCAAATATTCATGTTTGAGTGAGTATAGATCATTAGAATTTTAGTTATCCGTATTTCTCACCTATAGGAATTGATCTCAAATATAGTGGAGAAACTATTGGTTTTGGTTTCCAACCAACAATGGAAAGGATTAGGCCTTTATGACTAACCTTGTAAATAGTGTATTGTTCCCTCTCTTATTATTCCTATATATAATTTGAATCGTTTATTTTTTTTTCTTTATTTGATTTAGAATCAAAAAAAATCAATAGGTTTAATTAAAAGGGAGAAATTATAAAAATATACCACTGATTCACCCCTATAAGTTGTTCATTGAACCTAGGATCTACAAATGTTATTAGTGATAATGTACTTTTCCACTTAAAAGATCCAATTCTTCCATGATTATTTTAATATTCTTAATAAAGTGATGATTTGAGGAAGTGTTTTATATTCTTCAAATGAATATAATAGAGGATATAGAAGACAACCAATTATTGGTAGAGGATCTGAAAATCACCCTCAACACAAAGTTCCTTGATCTTGAAGTATGTATGAGAAGTCCAAAATCCACACAAGTGGAAAAGTATCCAATAAATGACAACATGAATATGTTTACTAACATGTATGAATATTTTGATAAATTTTTACATGAAAAAAACAACTGTATGGTGGTAATACCTAATCAATTTATTTTTTTGAAAATAAATATAAAGAATCCAAAGAATTTTGTTCTTTAATATAAAAAGTGGAAAATGTAACTCAACATGAAAGAAAAACAATTGTATGGTGGTATTACCTAATCAATTGATTTTTTTGAAAATAAATACAAATAATCTAAAGTCTTTTGTTCTTTAATTGAAAAGGTGGAAAATGTAACTCAACATGGAAGAAAAACTAATGTGAAGAGTATTACTCACGTAAAGAAAGATTTTATTGGAGGAATAAAAATAGAGAATCTATAGATGTTGTTAAAAGAATAGAACTCTATAATATGATATTATATGAAAATAAAATACTAGGTTAAGAGAAAACTCTAAGACTCAATTCTATTTATAAGAAACAGAGTGGTCCCACATTATTCCCTTATATATATGTTTTCATACTCACATGAATGAAATTGAATGATATGGATTCATACCCTAAGGAGGGTGAGGAAATAAAATATTTTAAGTTAATAAATCTTTAATTCATAATAAATGTTTAATTTATGAATAGAATTCATAAATTTAAAGATGAGGTTAGAAAATTACTATGATTTCCTTATTCTGAATTATTTAAAAATTAATATCCTGGGGGACTTTATATTAAGCTAAAATAGAGGGAACATTATTTTCTACACTTGATAATTATGATGTGTTTATTTAGATGAGTTCAAGATGAATATATTTCATGGTTTGATATCTTGAGCAGCCCCAAAATATAAATAGTTATTTATCTTATTTTTATATGTTATACATTTTTGTGTCTAGAAAAAACTGATCACCTTGGATATACACTATTGTTTTCAACATTTGGTTTCCCATGTAAACATAGAGTTGTCTAGCTAAAGGATTTTGGTAAAGAAAATATGTTGCATCATTTAAGTCTCTAAATTAAATCATATTATTACATATCAAAGAGGAAGATGAAATTTTTTTTAATAAAGATGAAACAAGAATCCCTCAACATTATCTTTTTATTTCTTATCAATATGGGGGATAAAGAAAATTACACATGTTGACTTGAAGACTGTATAGTGATATAGATAATAAAATCTATAGGGTGAGATTAACATATACATTTGATGGATTTTATGTATTGTTAATGAATCAATATATGTATGATGTAAGAATATATTGAATCTCAGAGGATATTTATTATAACACCCCGATATTTTATGAGAAATATTATTTTTAATTTCTTTGATGTCTTGTGTTGTACGCTACACCAATATTATCTTGTGTTATATGAAATACCATATTATCTTGTAGTATATGCAAACAATATTCTTGGATTGTGCTTCATGCAAGAGTGACCTTCTTCAACAGCGTTTGATGTACGCAATACAGAGTTTCACTAAACAATAATATATTGCTATAATATTATTATGAAATAGCCGTTATGAATAGTATTTACCAAACTTTGAATTTTATAACATTATCATTAATCTTACACATATTCTAGAACATGGTATGAGAACAAAATAATTTTTTTCGGTAAAATAATTATTTTTCAAAAAATGCAGTTTTTCCGCCTTTTGATGGCGCACCCACTTTAAATCTAATTTTTGACACGTTTATGAGTTCAATTTGACAAAATAAACTTATTCATTGCAATAAGTATATAAAAATTTACTTTTCATAATTTTAATTTAGTGATAAACTTCATAAAACATCGAACATAAATAGTCACCAGAATGATAATAAAATTATCTACATCATATGAATTTATTTATAATTTATAGGGATTAAATAATTATCATTAATAGTAACACAATAGTGATGTATAAATTATTCTATTGATTGAAATATCAAATAAATGGTTTTAAAAATATTAAAATAAATATTATATGAACTATTTAATGTGCTCCCTGAATTTTCAAGATGAAGATTGCATGTTAGGGATCTATTAAATATTTTGGTTCAAATATATCTTCTGTTTGGATTATATTTAAATTCAAATAATTGAACAGTGTCAAAATTTACACTATTGATATTTTATAAAAATAACATATTATTAAATTGTTTTAAAATCAAAAAAATATTTAAAAATTATAAATTGAAATTTATATGGTCTAAAATTTCATTTAGTATCCAATTATAGACAATTAAGAACACATAAGTAAGTATGTTTTACAATTTAGAATTTAGAATCATATTACCACAAATAAAATTTAATAAATTAAATAAGGACAAAACAAAATGATAAGGTTTAAAATAAATTCCCAACATGTATAAATTTTATTGGATGATGATATTAAAACCCTATCTCATCTCATATTCTAATTTGAGTCATTTTGGATGTTTTTATGTGGGGTTTGGTTTTATTATAAATTAATATTTTAGAGGTTTCCAAAAGTGCCCCTCTCCTCTATTTTAAAAGGGCACCTCCTCCCTCTCCACTTCAAAACATTATGATCCTTCAATCTCGGCCAAACCCTGCCCATTTATCTTATCCACTTCCCTATAAAAATACTAGAGGTCCTGGTCTTCTTCAAAGACCAACATTAGTGCCCTAAGATGAGGTTTAGAAGAGGCGCGTCAAAGATGAGGTAATATCCATTACCGATTCTTTCAAATTTGTTTCTTCTTCTACTAATTATTATTTATTTTTCCATTATAAAGTAATAACATCAGTATAACTCATATATTAATATGTTATTATAAATATTAAACAACCCCATTTCAACTTCTATCCATCCTACGAAAAATGACATCATCGCGTGTGCGTGCGTACGGCTTACAGTCTCCACACCATGGTGTAATCTGTTTTTCCACCACCACCCTACATGGATGGGTATAATGGTGGAAATAATAACTATATATTATTATTATAACATAATACTAATTCTGAGATATTATATCATCCACTCTAATTTTATTCAATAATTATGGGAAAGATATCATTGCTCGTGCGTACGTACGGATTACGGTCTCCACGATGCGATGAAATTAATTCTCCATGTTAACCATTCAAGAATGATTATAAAGTATATATAATAAGTAATAATGAAATATATTAAATAATAATTCTACTGTATTTATGTATATATATATGTCATTTACTTCCATTCAATTTAATAAGGAAATGAAAACAGCATTCATGTGTTTGTAAGGCCTACCGTCTCCATGAACGGTGTATGTCATTCCATTTATCGATATATTATCTATATATTCTGAATATATATTATATATAAATCATGTTTTACATTATTTAAGTAAGTAATCATGATCTAATTAATCATATGAATAATTACAAGTCAAAACACGTACGATAAATAAAACGATTTTAACCAAAATGCTGATTTAACATGGAATTGACAAATTAAAGGGTAATATAAAGTTATAAGTGATTCATATATGATATAATAAATATTATTATAATTCTTTTATAAGTTAATAATATTTTTTCACCCACTATATAGGAGTCTCGGACACATATGGAAGAAATTGGACATAAGGTAATGGATAATTATTCCTATCTCCTTCTAATCTGAGATTGTTTATTCATAAATATTTACTAGGGTTATGTTTATCATCCATGTACATTTTTTCTCATAATGTTTTCATAAAATTTTTAATATTATTTGAAGTATGTTTAAATTAATTTTTACCCTTTGTTGAATTTTACCACATGGTATGGAAGGAATCCTTCTTTTGTTGACCATACGATGTACTTTTTGACTTTTCCGGAAAACGTATGAGGAGAATGTTTGTCTAACGTATACAGAATGAATGGATTTGTACGGCTCATAACGCCTTATTTTCATGAATCTTCCTCTACATTATTTCATGATTATTTTCAATAAAATCCTTTTCTTTTAAAATTACATGGCATTTTGTGAAAAGAAAATTATTTTTAAGAAGAAAGGATATTTTCCTCAAGAATTCATTTCAAGTGTTTTATCAAAACTATTTCTCATCTAAGATGACACTATTTAGTAAGATTATGTTTCAAGTATAATGTATCTATTATTTACATGGTATTATTTTTTTTATGATGAAATGATATCCATTTGTTTTATATGGATTATGTTAAGATGGGATGATGTTTATGAAACCCATTTTATTCTTTGGGTTATGATGAATGATTTATGATTATTTTGTGGCACACATAATTATGATTTCAATATGAGATAGGTGGGACCTATATCTACCTCTAATGCATTGGGTAAAGATTTATAACTCATGAGATAGACATGGCTAGAACGGGAATTAAATCTGGTTTAGTAATATAGGGTTGTAACAGCAAGTAAACCAGGTTTAGTAATGGAATTTGTACACTATGATAGTCTTGGAAATAATGCCTTGGATAATATGGAAATAATATCATGTGCTTAGTGTTTTCCCAAAATTACATGTTTTATTCACATGATATTTTATCATGATTAATGTTCCTTTCTGATCTATGCCTAATGTACTGCCAAGATTTATGTCATTACTCATGTTTTATGTTCATTTTTTTGCATTCAAATGTTTATGTATTGTTTTATGTTCTCCATGTTTACCCTTACTGAGAATTTGAGCTCTCCCTTTTTATGTTTTCTTTTCACTAGGATATAAATAAAGGTTTTAGGTTAAAAAAAGGGGGAAGAACATTATGGGAGATGTTGAAGATCTGTCACCATGATTATAAGATTTTGTTATGAGTTTCCAAAGACACTAAACTATTACGTTCCTTGGGTGTATTTTTTGTTATGTATTAAATATTCTACAAAAGTAATGTAACGTCCATTTATTTCAAGATTTGGGTCTCTACATTTATAGATACTTCTTCAAAATTATATGTTATTATTGATGAGTTGGTCTTAGTGTTTAAGACATGTCGTAATGATGTTCAGTGAAAACACATTTTTTATAAAAACATTAATCAATGATAATGATTGTCTCTTGATGATTTTAAATTAAGTTCATTAATTGGATGATGTCTTAAGAAATTATTTTGTATGAAAAATAATTTTGAGTAGAAATATAAATAATTTATAAATTTTAAGAAGGTATGGATATTGTGTGGTATACAAGTGATTTATTGAGGTCATTACAAGATGAAGGATTTTGAAATGACATGTGGTAAGAAAGAGATGGAAGAATATTTCAATGCATCATGAGATAATTGTTGCATGAGAGATGAGTAAGTGATAAAGGTGTGTTCTCCAAGATAGTACATGATGTGATTGAACACAAGGAAATTATTGGAGTTGTTTTCCTATGACTAACTTTATGTACATTTATTACATGTATATTTTATGTATTGAGTACTAATAAAACATATTATTACATATTATTCATTGTTCATCATGACAATGATGTAATAATGTCCTAAAATATATGTTTCATTGATAAGTTCATAGTAGTTCCCCACTATGATGAGAACCGTGAAGTGAAATGATGATATTCTTAAATATAGTTAGAGAGTTGGATAATATTCTATGATGGGACACATAGAACATGATTATCATGTTTTATTACTCACAAGTGGATGAGGCATCTTCTTATGAAGTCCTCACTTGGTAATATCTAATATGGTAGATTATTATAATAGACTTACTATTATGGATTTCATATGTTTTTGTGTCACATTATATTCTTATCAATAAAAATTTGAAATTTTCCTTAGTATTTATGATTATTATTAATACATGTTAAAACTAATTCACCTAGATTTATCTCTTAAACCAATATGATAATTGTTCACAGAGAATTTGGATACGTTGGGAGTATCATGATTGATGTTTTATTAATGAAAATGTCAAGGAAGTATTTTTTTCCTTTATATATTTATAGAAACATATATCTCATACCTTTTATTTTAATAGAGCTATCACATTAAATTATATGTCCATGGTGTATCAACTTGTTTAATTCACATAGTTAAAGAAAGTTATACCAAGAATATAGGATGATGACACAGATGTGTATCCTACATGATGAGATATTAAGACAAATGGATAATATTATATAGTGAGAATTTATATGTGGTATTCATCATTACGATATATAGTTCTTTATGTTGGGATCCTTGATCCATTACTAGATAGTAATATTATACATTAGGAAAGCATGCCTACTGCTAATGATAATGAATCCTAAAGGGCCAAACACTATGTGTTTCCATTTATCTATATTAAATTATATTTTTAATTTAATTGAATAAATATTATTCTCAATATAGATGAATAATATTATTCATATTTTATCAAGAAAAAAATATTTTTTAATGAATAAAATATTTAAATTTGATACTAGTTCATATGTTCAATAAACTATATAGATCATGAATTCACCAAGACTCTATCCATTGATAAATATTTATTTACAAGATCATAAATATTATTTATCATTATACATGATAGATCTAATTACAAAATATTATTATTATTATTATATAGAATGGGAGTTTTTAAGAATATGATACAATTTTTAGGGTCGACATGAAATTAAATAATATTTTTTAACCTAAAACCAAACTATATAAATAAATAGTTATGTCTATTATATGGGGTAGTACAAAAATATAAAATCATTTAACACAATGAAATACTCTCTTGAATCTCCCTTCTCTCTTCCTCTCAAGAATGAGAAAAAAAAGAGATATTTATTCAAGATTGAAGGATGGTCAATCAATGAGAATAACACAAGACAATCGATATACAGTGCTGGCACCTGAAAATTTATTGGTCTATCTTAGAGATCATAGGATAGCATGTGGATCACTACTAGATAGATTTTATTATTGTATCCTTAGGGTATAACGAGGGAAATTCAAAAGGTTTTTTGAAAGAACAACATCCTGAACGAAGAATGGATCCTAAGATGAGTTAATAATTTCTTCCTATCTAAATAAATTTAATTTAAATTTAATTGGAAAGATCCTCTCCTGATGTTTTAGGAAAATATGTATTAAAAAAAATTTAATTAATTTCCCACCAAATGTTCTTCCACTGGTCCATGAACCATCAAGTGGTTTTAGAGCAGTTGTGTTTGAAATTTATAATTATTTATTTTATTGTATATTTATGTGAAATATTGGAGAGATTTTCATTTATTATTTTTTCTTTAATTTTATTTGAATTAAAATTTTATCAACATATTAATCATGTCTGTTTATTGTTTTGTTTTCTTAAACTTGTATGCACATATGAAGAATAACTAGTGAAGTTATTGGGAAGTGATGAGGAATCTATCTTAATAGCATGGGACTACACGGCGTGTAACCAAAGTACATGTCATTTACAAAAGTGTACTACACTAGGAATTTTCATGGGATACATGAAACACCAAGAAGTTAATTACATGTGATACATTAATTAAAAGATGTGTGTGGGTTAGGATAACAAAGTACACAACATGTCAGGTTATATTGGGTTTAACTGGAGTATATGTCATGTAGTTTACATTGGTTAGTGGAAAAATTCGCACAAACCATGTGGTCACTATATATGGTCAAACAACATGAGATTGAAATGTGGGAGATTTAATGATATAAAAGACATGAATATGGTTTACACTATGTGCAGTTCATCATTTCCCATATTAGAAATACATATTGATACATTCATAGAGAAAAGAGGACACATGACATAAGAGTTACCTGATATTTTTATAGACTATAAATATCATGTAGTATCTCATCTAAGAAGTTTCTGAGTCTTTTGGTGAGTTACATAAGCACATTACATTCAGACCACATGGAAGGTAACTAGCCTATAAACATTGTGTAATCAGCCAAGATTCATGTTGAGGACCTATGTGTGTATCTGAGGCACATGACAAGATTAATAAATGGTGTGTATCTAGTTTGTTCACATCATGTATTCTAGCTAAGGTGCATGCCAAATACCTAGGGGTGTACCCTAGATAAGCATTAAAAAAGATACATGACATATAGTTGGATAGTACACACCATGTAGTCTCCTGATTAATATAAGAATTTAATTTCATTAAATTGAAAATTATAGCACTAAAACCGTATTTTATTGATTGGAACCTATTTTGTTTTACAAATTAATAATTTTTTTCATTATTTTAATTTCTCAATTAATTTATTATAATAAATCTATAATTATTAGTTCTACCATTTATTTTCCCTGAATACCATTAATGCTGAGTATCTCCAAATAAACTCGAATGGTCATTAATTAATTGATTGATTAATTAATTAATTAATTTAAGCATGATAATATTAATAGTAAAGGAATAATTAAAAATGAATGTTATCCAATTAATTTTTCATGTTTTTTGCATGTTTGAGTAACCAAGAGCTTGAAGAAGACCTAATTATGTGCTTAATTTAATTTACTTCAATTGTTTTAAATTATTAATTATTATTTCAAATTTATGGAATATGAGTCATACCTCTCCCCATTATTATATAAGTCCAGAATGTCAATGGTTTTTTATGTAATCCCCTTTAACCAGTCCATTGGTTCCCCTAACCTAAATGTGAGTAATAAATACTTGCAATTAATGGAGTATCCTAAGGTCTCTGAAGGTGGTTCAAGAAGAAACAATAATGATGCCAAATCATGTTATGTGTAGGTTGATAGGTGGAATTCTACTACTCATGTTAACACTAGAAAAAGGAGTCATTCCCCTAGGATAAAGTTTGATTTATTATCCACTCAATAAATCAACTATTAGATATGCTTATGACAGGGTCATTTAATTAGTTATTAATTTATATCTTATGAATTATTTATTTAATTGATGTAATATCTGTATCACATAAATAAATGAATTAATGTGAAAAGATGGAATTTATATAAAGGGATTTTTAGTAAATGTTTAATCTGATAAGGAGTATTAATTAAATAAAAATCAACTTAATATTAACATGTTATGTAAAGAATAAAACAAGAAAAAATATATACATTACAGAATTAATTTCCTCAACTAAATATGAAGTTATAATTGTTTTTTGATCATCTATATTAAGATTAACCCATAGTTTAATTGTTCATTCAGCCTCTATTGGGGGAATTTTTAATTATAGGTAAATACTAACTAATATAGTGAGTCAACATAATTGAATGTGTATTACATTTGACGTCCTCAATTGGTTGAATAAAAATTTGATAAAAAGTATTAAGGTAATTTGAGTCAGGGTTTCTGGATTTGGGAGTCCACTCAATGGATCATGGAATTGAAATCCTGTAGTTTTCAAGAACTCATACCTTAATAATATCTTGTAATTTTCATGGCCTGTGTCAAGATTATAAGAAATTAAATATAGATCCGTCCCACAATAATGACAATGAAACTTGATATTCCAAGTTCAATGTTGAGGGCTATAAGGACATTATAAAATAGTTAGATATTTAATAAACTTAATTTTATTATTTATCACATAATTTGTAGTCAATAAAAGTATTAATAATCTAAACTTATTTAATTATTGAAAATATTAAGTTTATCATCCTCACTATCCCAAAAATCTATATTATATAAAGAAAATCTCATCACTAATCGTAACTTCTAGGAGGGATTCAAACGACTTCAGGTTGTACTACACCATGAATGGAAATATTACATGCTAGAATCATCAATTCTTGATCCTTTTTCTACTGAGGCGAGTGATAAAGATATCCATGTCTATGAAAAACATATGAATGATGTGGTTGCATTAAATGTTTGATGTTATCATCTATTCAAGTAAACTCAGTAATTCTCATGAAAACATGGATGTTTATATCTTTCTAGATCCTATTCATGGTATATACTAAGAGAGTAAAAGATAAGAATATTTTGACATAAAAAGTGATATTTTAGATAAATATTAGGTAGGGTACACCAGATGGGTCTCACATTATCATGATTAATGGATACATTTTCCACCTAAAGGTTCTAGGGTTTAAAATCTCTAAATAACTATGCGCTGGTATCATAATTGTGTCACTCCCACAAAAAATATCTAGATTTGCGGTAAATTTTAATATGAAAAACATTTAGAAGACTCTCCCAGTTCTCCACACTCTTATTCTCCAAGTAGATAAGGAGATAAAGAGTGAAAAGCCTTCCATTCTTATGGTGGACAAACAAAAAGTGAAATCAAAGAGCTCTAAATGAAAATATTTTGTATGCCCTTCTAAGAAGAGGAAGATAAATGTGTAAGAAAGGGTAAAATGATATTTGTTTCACATGAGGAAAGAATGTCCCCTAGAATAAAAACATCACCTAACCAAATAAGCGACGTGATGCTTCATGTGTATTTGTTATCACGTACAATTTATCTCTTTCTACAAATTTAGTTTTATATATTTCTTTTTCTACTTAGATATGTATTCAAATATAATAACTAAGTAGATTAAGAAATATTGGTTGAGGGGAGGTAAATCTAAAATTATCTAAAAGAGCTAAAATTGTTGTTATATCTATTGGGTACCACCACCTCACATTTACAATTGGAATGATCTTGTTTTTAAAAAAGTTGTTATTATATTCCATCTGATACATAAAGCATTATTTCTATAACCAAACATCATAAAGATTGATTTATTATTAAGTTTGGGAATAAATTTGGTTTATTTTATAAAGAAAACATTTTTTATGGTAAGTAGCATTTAAATAATGGACTTTATGTGTTGGATTACACAAACAAAGTAACAGAAATAAATAATGAAACATCATTACATGACATATACCGCACCCACCTATAGAATCACTGGATAGGTCATGTAAACATAATGTGTTTGACTAAATTACACCAAGATTGATATTTAGATTCTTTTGAGCTTAAACCACTTAGTGTATGTCATGTATATTTGCAATGAAAATGGCCAAATCCCCATTTAGTGTAAATGTAAAAGGGCCAAGAAGATTCTTGAATTAGTTCATATCGATTTGTGTGGAACATTACTTATTGAATAAATGGGTGGTTACTCATACTTTATAACTATTATTGATTATTTTAGTAGATATGGCTATGTTTAATTGATGATGTATAAGAAATATTATTGTGATAAATTAATGGAGTACAAGAATAAAGTCAAGAACCTTCTTGGTAAGATGATTAAACTACTTAACTCAGACCATGGTGGAGAATATCTTAATTTGTAATTAATTGATTATTAATTGGATTCTAGGATTATAAACCAACTTAATCCAACATATACACTTTAATGGAATGGTGTGGGTGAAAGGAGTAATCAAAAAATATTTTAACTTTTGATGTCAATGCTGATTCATTTGAGTATTCCATTGTCCTTTTGGCGATGTGTGTTACAAAAACCATCATACATACTAAACTGAATACCAAATAAAGTCAAATATGGTATTCCATACCATTTATAGAATATAAAAAAAACTCATGTTTTAGTAATTACATGTCTGGGGATGTGAAGCAATTATTAAGGCCTCTTCATGTAACAAACTTGCACCATAATGAATAATGTTTTTCTTTATAGGATATCAAAAGAAAACTAGTGGATGATACCTATAAAATCCTTCAACAAAAAAGGTTGTGAATGATAAGATTCCCATATTCCTTGAGAAGGATCATAACTCTAAAATATACAGTGGGGGAGATATATATTTTGATGAATTCTAGGCTCAAGATGCACAATAGTTGGCACATGATAGAACTCCAAAATTCCTCATAGAAGAAGATGTTATAGAGACACAACTACTATGTATGCGTACAAAATAATTTAGAGAACTAGAATGGTACGGTTTTCTAGTTACTAAGGATGGTGGATCATTATTAGTTGATAACAACGTCCCTCTAATCTAAAAGGAAGAAGTAGGTGACATAGATGTTTTCATGTGGAAAGAGTCCATGAATTCCAAAATGGATTAAATGTACAAAAAACAAGTCTATATTTTGGTAGATATTCCAATGGATATAAGGCACATTGGTTATAAATGGGTTTTCAAGATAAAACTAGTCAGAGAAGTTGAATTCAAAACCAATAAGTTATGAATGGTAGAAAAATGGTTTAAATAGCATCGAGGAATTAACTATGAAAAAACCTTTTCACTAGTTGTAATGCTAAAATCCATCAAAATTATACATTACTTTGTGGGATACCATGACTATGAGATTTGGAAAATATATTTCAATACATCCTTCCTTATTTAGAACCTTCAAGATGATTTGTATATTACACAACCTGAAGGGTTTATGACTCCAAAGGATTCTAATAGGATATACAAGTTGAAAAAATAAATTTTAGGAAATAAATAAAGAATTTAGTTTAGGGAAAATTTGATTTGATTAATCCATAATATAATTTTCTTTAAAGAAAGAATGTGAGACTTGTGTCTATAAATGGTTTAGTGGGAGTGCAGTCAATTTATAAATAGTATATGTCAATGAAATATTACATATTGTAAACAAAATATCAGTCCTACAGTATATTAAGTATTTTTTTAATAAATGATTCTTTATGAATGAATTAATAAAGATTGAATATATTCTTGGGATAATGATCCATTGTGATAGAACCAAGAAACTACTCAGAAAAATTTGTGGTGCATATATTAACAAGATACTAACTAGGATCAGTATGGAAGAATCCAAGAGGGGATTCATGACAATGTCACATGGAACTCAACATTCCAATAAAATGATTCATTAGACACCATATGAAATAAATTTAATGTCAAAGATTATATACACTTTAGTAATTGGTTTAGTCATGTATAATATACTATGTATGTGGCTAAATGTCACCTATCCATTGAGTATAGTAGGTAGATATAATGATGTTCTAGTTGAATACCATTGGATATAATTAAAGACTCACCTTAATTATATAAGGTGTACTAAGGATATATTCATATTTTATAGAGGAGATGAGGAGCTAGTCCTCAGAGGATTTACATATACTCATTTCCAAATATTTCATGATGATATAAATTCTCAAATGTGATAGGTATTCATTTTAAATAGAGGTGTTTTGAGCAGGAAGATATAAAAGAAGGATGTGGTTCCAAATTATATAGAATATTTTGAGTATATTGTGGCTTCTACAGAAGATAAAGAAGAAATATAGATTTGAAAAGTCATTCAAGAGCTTGATGTGGTACCTGTTGATATTGTATTTTCTAAACAATACTCTATAAATCTTATCTATTTTTATTCCCACAATTACACATGTTTTTTTTCTTCTTGTATTTTTTCGGAATATATTTATTGAGAAATTTACCTTTTTATATGTTAAATTATTTTATTAAGTATTTTGGACGTGTTTAAAAGTAATCTGGACACACTGTTCTGACCCTAAATTTTTAAGCATAATGTATGGTTTTGTAAACCTACATTTGGGATGAAATGTGTGGATCATAAGACCAATGATGATTCAAAAATATAGATCAACAACTCTATGTTTTGAAGAAACCCTATATTTGGGGGGAAAATATGGTTCATACCCTTACATTTTTAATCAATCGTACATTTTCAACTGTACTTTCATATTCTTTCTCTACATGAACCCTACGTTTTACATTTTCAATGATGGAGTTTTAAATTTATGAAATTTTATATGTTTTCTAAAATGTTTTTTCTGATGGTAAACATTTATTTAAATATGTTTTTTATTGATTCAAAGGCTCTTATTAAATGGATTTAATCCTCACTATTTCTAGGGGAAGTTATGAATCTCTATGAATGAATTAAAATTCAAATGACTATAATTTTTCAGGAAATATTCATGGATATAATCAACCAAAATCATTCCAAGGTTCTTTTGTTAGATAACAAGAGTGATTTTGTTTTATGAATATATATACTTTTTAATACAGAAATGATGTTGAAATAAAAATATCAAACATCTCACTTATTATAAAATAGATATACTTTAGTGACATGCATGTTTAAATATTATTCTATTTAAAATACTGATTAATTATTACGATTACTATTTTTTTATTCTTATTTTTATTGATCATCATTGGTAATCAGGATCTATTCAAAAAATTTCTTTCATGAGGACATTTATTTTTAAAGGTGAAGATCCATTTATTTTAATTTCCTACTGCAACTATAAAAAATCTATTTATTCAAGAAAATAATGTTTTATTAGTTTATTGGAATATCTACTACTAATACATTTTCGTGGTGGAGTATCATCTTCTTGAACAATGTTGTGGATTTCTAGGTCCCTAAATAACCATAAGGTCCTATAAAATCCTTATTGTAAAAGTTCCAACATCTCGTACTCAGTTGTTAAGATCTTTTTAAAAGAGTGCATATTTTTTTAAAATCATCAAGATCACTAAGAGGGTGTTAGTGGAGTGAAATATGGGATATTTGTGCCTCAAAAAACTATAAAAATTGTTGTGTTCTCCTTTTATGTCTTTCTGCTTCTCAACTAACATAAAGAATAGGATTTTGCATATCTACAAAAAAACATAATAAAGGATAAAGGTTTGAATATTTTTAGATTATTGGATAAACACAATTCACTAACCTCTTATGTATCATTATGTTATTTTGACCCAAAAATCGGTGTCAAAGGAGTAATTTTTGATGAAATATGATAATCTCTATCAAGTTCCAAGTATAACATCTATACAAATACATTTTTCAATGACAGAAATAAAAGAAGATATGTCAATGATCTATGCTCCTTATATTAATGGTGATAATTAGGGATGGTGGAATGCTCCAATGGATATCTACATAAAAAATCTTGGATTTAAATTATATATAATGACTTTCACCCTGTATGAATTCCTTGATAAACAAGAAACATAGTATTCCACTAAAGAATATATGTATGATTTGACTTCAAGAGTAATGAATTCTATCATATGTGGAATTGGTAAACATTAATTAAACTAATTATCTCAATTCTCTACTAACTATGAAATATGGTAAACAATTTTTTTTTCTATGAAGGAATAGATAATGTCAGAAAATTAAGGTACACTATTTAAAATATGAAATTTGTTACTTTAAAAATGTATTATGGTGAAAGAATCAAAAGTATGAAAGAGATATTTATGGAAATATACAATTATATCACTTCCTTAATAATTTCAAATTTCTCAATTAGATTGGAAATTGAAAGTATATAAAGTTTAACCTCTAAGTGGAATAGAATATCTTCTACTATACGAAAATAAGAACTAATTGAAATTTTGAAAATGAATAGATTGATTAGATCCATGATGATGTATAAAGCAGTTATGAAAGATGGAGTTAAAGACCACAAGATGATAAAAAGATAAAATACCACCCCAAAAGTTACTGCTAAAAATAATGAAAATAAATCAAAAGAATATTTTATATTCTCAATTGATTTAGAATGCTCAGATTCTGAAATGGAATTGGACCAACTAGGAAGAAGATTCAAAAAATTCTATAAAAATAACAATGTATTTAAAAATAACTTCTACAAAGATGAAAAATGATCTAAAGAAGTTTTATTCTATGAATTTAAACATATGGGGAATATCAGAACCAATTTCCCACAATTAAAGAAAGAAGAGAGAAACATAGAGAAGAAAGATAGGAAAATCATATGAGAACTAATTATGAGAAAAAATGAAATAAATCTATGAAGGCTAATTGGAGTGTGTCTAAATGATACCAAAATTATTATAAATCTAAATCATAAAAATATCCAACAAATCCAAAAGAAAATATATTCTTTATGACTAGGGATGAAAATGATTTATAATCCTATTATTCGTTAGTGACTGATTCTAAAATTTGGTCTAATATAAAATTAGCTACTTATTAATACATGATTGAATAAAAATATGAATTTGTAGTAAAAAATAATAAATCACTGAAAAATATGCATAATTTTGTTTTAAGATAAAAAGTTTCTATGTTAAAGAAACTCTAAGAATTAAAAGAAAAAATTAACAAATCCACTTAAAACTCTGTTGATCATGAAAATAGAATAAAATCACTACAAAAATAAGTAGAATGTTTTAAAACTACTACTAGTATATTAACAAAAGGAGAAGAATATTTAAGTCAGATTCTTGGAAAAAATTATCAAGATGAAAAAATATGGAATAGAATGCAATGGTGAAAAATTAAAATTATATATAAATTAATTTGTACATAATTCTAAAAATAACAATATATAAAGAGTTATGTGTTTATATTATGGAATTAATAGACATTACTCTAATGAATTATATTTAAGAAATCCCAAAAATTAGTGGAAATAAAAAAGGATTTTATTTACAAAAATATTTCCAAAAAATGTATTTCAAATTTTAGAGAAATAAAAAAAAACTTGTTACCATTATCTTTTCTTACTGAAAAAACTATACCTAATAAATTATGGGTACCATAAAAACTATTATTTAAATGATTTTTTAGAAAAATGCCGCTAAAAAAATATTGTATATGGATAGAGGCTACTCAAAAAACTTGAGTGGAGATTATTCTAAGTTTGATATATCAAAAAAATTGGATAGAGGGATGGATACTTTGAGAGTTAATTATAAAGAAAAAATATTTAGAGATGGGTCATTTGGAGATCCAAAATAAATTTTAATAAAAAAATCTATATGTTAAATGGATAAATCACAATCTGATAAGTATCTTTTAACTCTGAGATGATGTATTTTATATTTATTTCTCCAAAAAAACCGATTGTTTTTCTAGTTTTTGAGTATGGCACATTTATTTTTCACAAAAATGTCATTTAAAACTGGAAATGTGCACCTTGACTCATAAAAATCACATCGTGTATCAGATTAATATGAGACCAATTCATACACATCACAAATTATGTTTGAATCTATTTCCTAAAATATCATGTATATTCAAGCAAGTTTTTTTGGTTTTTAATGACTGACACTTTTTTAATTAAAATGTCAATTTTAAACTGATAACAAACACTTTGAGTTATACCTAGAACATCATGTATTTGATTGAGGTGTGGATAATTCATATACATCAAAAATAACTTATGGATCATTTCCTTAAATTATCAAAAAATAGAAATATTTTTTCTTGGTTTTTAGTGTGTTATTTTTCTTTTTTACTAAAATTAATGTCAATTTAAAATAAAAAGAATCACTTTGAGTCATATAGGTAACACAATGTTTTGGATTTAGGTGCGGTTGATTCCTACATGCCAAAAAGTATAAAAAAACCTAAATTCCAATGTCACCACAATTTTCATTTCATTTCATTGTAAAATTTCCCACACTGCATACTGACTAGATGTTCTTAGCTAAAAATAATTTCTTGTATTTTGAAATCTAGAAGAGAATTGGAAGATCATATGCCCATTATATCCAGATAATTCACAAAAATTGGCACAAGATATTCCTCTAATCTTATGTATTTCAACAACAATAAATATTTTTTGGCAAAGAACATCGATTTAATATGAATTATTAATGAATTTAATGATTTTCTTTATCCCAGTTGCTGGATCAAAGTCCAATCTCCCATGAGCATGAGTAGATTCGAACAAACCACCCCAAATCGAACTAAAGAATCAACCTATATAAGAAATAAATTATTATATGAGAAATATTAAATTAAATAAATTAAACATTAATATGAAACAATGAATTAATTCAATGTAAATTGATTTTATTGTGAAAATATTATGATTACCCTTGTGATTGAGAAGTGGAGGTAACTTTAATGAAATTGATAAATGAAAACACTATGAGGGTAAAATTCTTTGAGGGAGAAGAAGTATATGGAATTTTTGGAACAGAAAGGCATGAGACATAGACATACCACCACAACTCGAACAAAAGAATCCACCTATATAAGAAAAAAATTATTATGTGAGTATACTAAAAAGAAATCGATTAAACATAAATATAAAACAATATATTAATTATATGGAAAATGATTTTATTGTTTAAACAACAAGATTACCTCTGTGATTGAGAAGTGGAATCGTAGTTGCTCTTCCTGTAAAGAAAGTAGAGGGAACATGAAGGAAAGTTATAAATGAAACAATGTATGGGTGAAAATATTTTGTGGGAGAAGCAGTCTGTGGAAGTTTTGGTGTAGAAACGAATGAAATATGGACATAAATATTCTAAAATAAATTATCTCTATAAGTAATAATGAAAATTAAGTCAATGTTTCATTATATAATTTTTTGGTAGAATAGAGAAATTATATTGTAACATTACCTTTACATCTTACCAAATTGTCTCCTTCATTATAGTTTGTTCTTCTAAGGGATTCGTAAAATCATCATGTGCATAATACATTGTCTGCATGAGTTGTCAAAAATTTAATTTTCATTATGTTAATGTAGTAGAAAACATATAATATTATAAGGAAAAACATAGTATATTCAAAAACACTTTTACCTTCTCATTGAACTCTATTGAATTTTTTACAGTTTTTAGGGATTTGGTTCCTCTATCAAGAACCCAAATGCCATATTTGTGGTCCCATATAACATACAAGACATTGTCTACATTAGGACCGACATGAACTAACTGTGATCTCCCAATGAAAGGTTTGTCCTCAATTGATTTTTCATCTGGTCTGACATTTATTTTAGTCAGCACCAGGAAAATTGACTAATTATTGTTATTCAGATTTCAGACATAAAATACTTGCACTAATTTTGATACAATTATGAACATATCTTGTTTTCCCCCTCCACACTGAAATTCGCCTTCATTAATCACATTTCAACAAATTTCACTAAACTTATATTATCAACCCAATTGGAATGGAAAATTAAAACATGAAATTATGTACAATGCAACTCATATATATGTTCGATGATACCAAAATATGACATATTTTCATAAATTGGATTTCTATTTTTGGATCCATATATGTGCATCGCTACTGCCACAAGTGTAACACCACTATTTTTTATCTTACTGTAGTCATCATGTACTTTTTTATAGAATGTATAACCATTGATTACAAAACCATTGTAAGATATCACATTATCATTCAGTCCCCTGGCTAGACATTGAAGTCATTCATCAATTGAATTCATATTTTTAGATAACTATTTATAAATTTGATCTCATAACCAACATATAAACAATTTATTATGTGTATTTTATATCCATCCTTTATACCTAGATGGATTCAAATATATAATAATTTCTTTATGTGCTTCAATGTATGGATCAACGTATTCACTATAATGTAAATTTTAAAGGTGAACTTGATACCTCTCTATCAATGTAATTCTAACGTAATCTCTTTAGGAAATCCCTTCACCCATTAGACATCCACTATGAAGAGACTTTGGGAGACTAATGTTGTCAACATATAATAGGTAATTGGTATAGAATTCAATAGAATCTTCAACAATATATAATTCTTCAATACAGAAATTTGGATGAATTCGATTCTTGACATACCCTATCAAAATTTCCACATACCATTCAATGGGGTACATCAATCTATAATGGATAGGACCACATTTTTTAACATTTATAAACAAGTGAACCATCATGGGGACCATTTTATCAAATAATGATTGTGGTAATAACATCTATAATTCACATAATATGAATAAAACCTCATTATTCATGATTGGAACCTTCAACAGGCATATAACATTAATATATATGGATTTGAAAAATAATCAGGGTCTAGTTAATGTTTTCCATACATTGTGTGTTAGAGTGCAGTAGAGAGAAACTTGGATCAAATATTCCTTCAAAACATGAAATTCATGTGATTTTAGTCCTTATAACTAAAAATTAGTCATTGACATGACATTCTTGATATTTGATGAATATCCCACTGAAACTTTTACACTTTTAAGTAAAAGAAAAAATTCCAATTTTTCATGTCGGGATACAATGTAAGCTGTTGGAGGAAGAAAATTCAGCCCTTTAACCTTCACTGATGCCAACTCTTCCCTTATCCCCATATCAATCATGTCCCACCTAGACTTAATGTCATCTTTCTTTTTTCTAGGAACATTTCATAACATTCCAATGACACTATCAAATTCATTTTTTTTATATTCCTAGCATTAATAAAATTTCTTTCATACTAACACTTCGAATACAGTAATTCAACAAAAATTGATATCTACTTCCAACTGAATTTTCTATGGTTTTTCAAAACAAAGTATTGAAAATGATGTCAAAATATTTTACATTATCTAATAGTTGACCACCAGTTATTGGAGATAGCATTGTGCATTTTTTGATTTTCCTTTAGAATGTTGTCATCCTGGCTCAATATTTGTGCCATCTAGGTAAAAATTTCTAATGTACTAAAAACAAAGTCTTGGAAAAATATTACAATAGAATTGATTGTGTTCATTTTTCACAAATGGGACACCCCAAAATTTCATTAATGTTATATCCAAATAAATTTACATAGGCATGGAAGTTATTTATCATTCCCCATAACATGGCCCTCAGTGTGAATTCTTCACTTCTATGAGTATCATAGATTTTAACACATGTATCCCACATCAATTCTATATCATAGATCAATGTATCCAAATAGACATAAATATCTTTACTAGGTTACTTGGGTCCAAATATAAGCAGAGAAAGCATAATATATTTGTGCTTCATGAATAACCTTAGAAACAAGTTATAATTTACCAAAATGATGGGCCATGTACTTTAAGTACTACTCTGTACACCAAAAGGATTTATTCTATTTATAGATAACACAAGATGAAAGTTTATCAGATTATTTCCAAATTTAGGATACTTTAATCAATTTTTATCCACTAAGGAGAATTTTTTGGATGATATAGCTTCCCATTTTTAATTCTTGTATCTGAATTCCATATCAATTGTCTCACGGTTTCATGAAATCAATATATTATTCTAAACCATTTAATGATAGGAAAGTATCATACATATTTTGAAGAACTAGATTCATTTTTCTTGTATTGATCTTCACCACACTTAGAGAATTTTATGAGTGATTCATGATCCTTCAAAACAATATGAAATCATTTGGATAAGCATGTATTTTTTTAAAGATCATGTGCATTGAATTTAGAATTTTTTACTGTCATATCTTCAACATGATCTTTCATTTTCTTCGGGTATCATATCATTCAGGAGACCAAGTAGTTTTTTAAACCCAGTGTCACTCTATCCACTTCCAGATTTCAAATTGTATAAGTTCAATATAGCTGAAAATGTTGTATATCGATTAAAACTAGTATACATTGGTCTCTTAGCACAGTTATTTAACTTCTCAAAAAACCTTGGATAATAATGAAGTTCATCTTCAATTATCATTTTAATTTATTCCATCTGATCTCCATCATCATCTACACTGGTATTCATATCAAATGATCCATAAACTGCAGTATTATCCCAATCAGTGTGCACATTCAGTTTCTCCCCATGTTTAGTCCAAAATTCATAACTCTGATCAATTCCATGACAAATAAAATGTTCTTACAACTCTTCTAAACTAATTTTTCTTGAATAACAACAACATAAACATAGAAAAATGATTTGATAAGGGTTCAATACATGCTCTATTGTGAACTTGATGAAATATTTAACTGTATATTCATACTATTTCCTACAAAGATTAGTGTGAATCCATTTTTTATTCATATCCAACGAATTTGGTTCATAAAAAATTCATTTTTTATAATAAATAAATAAATATAGATAACATATTCAATTTCAAATGTGAAAGTTATAAATAATTCTCATGTGATAAACTCAACATTTTATTGTTTCAAATAATTTTAGTATACATTGATGAAAATGGGTAATTGAATTTAATAAAATAATCACTCCACAATAGTAGGTGTTATCCTATAAATTAATCTAATGTTGGATGTTATAGGCAATTTTAATCCTCGTCAACTCACCTCCCAAACAGTTATCATTGAATTATGTTTTTTGACACTCATCCTCCATCTCATATAGACATGAACCTATGTTTCCTACACTACTCTAAGAATTATTCATCTATTGTTTTATACTCATCCTACATCTCTTATGTACATGCACCTATTTTTTTCAAATACTCAGTATACATCCATGTGATGACTACTACTCATAGTAGTACAAAAAACATAAAAATTATGAGGGATGAGTCTCAAGCAAAAAATTTCAATAATAACTATTTGGTAGATAAAGTTTATGAGGATGACAATTCTAGTCCATTTTGTTCTCTAAAGGGGAAAATGCCTCCCATTTTTTAGAATTATATGGATGGTTATCAGATATTTCTAAGGGTGTAACAAAAATTCATTGTTAAAGAATATATTTTTTTTAATGGATTAAAGTAAAACATTCATAGTTTTTATTAGATGTGTAATGAAGGAAATAAATGGATTTTTATGAAGTATTAATGAGAGGGTTATAATTTCAATAATGGATATTAAAGGGGTAACTCCTCCCATTTGAGATAATTACACCATTGGCACTAGTTTCTATCTTTTAGCCTATTAAAGTGTGATTTGGTGGGTATACGTTCTTTTCATGATTCAAGGGGTCTCGGTGGGGACATGCTATGATATATGAATCCTTAGGGCCAATGTGAATCCTATATTTATGTACATGTATTTATATATGTGTATGTGAAATTTTAATGTTATTTGTTCCTACTCATGATATGTTAGAGATCTATTCCCAAGCATATGAACATATTTCATTGTACTTTTATTTCTATTATTTATCTTAAATAACTCCAATAAATATATATATATATATTGATAAATTTTGCTTCTTTAGGATATGATACTATATATTCTAAAATTAGTTATATATTTAGTTCATACATTATATTCATGAATGTTCAATTATGAAATAATTTATTTTTATTTTGAAATATGGAAATCATAAATTCAATGTATACCCTCATTATTAGTTCTATATATACTTTTCCATCCCGTGTTCAAATCACACTTGTATTCATTTCACATATCTATTAATACAATGCACCTTGTTTCTTTTATATTCTTTACATAATGGAAATTAATTTCTAGATACATTCAAAAACATATATGTTAGTAAAAAATATGTGTCACAAGTGAATTAAAATACTTTTATAGTTATAAAAATGAATTTCTAGGAATTATTCTTCATTTATTCTCCCTTTTCCTTCCAAGATATACCATGTACATGGTTAATATTACTATTATTGGCTATTTTCACCATGAATCATTTACACACATTGTCATTATTTCCATTAATGGATATATCCTCACTATAGTGAACCATTATTTGAGTGTATCTATTCCAAAAAGAATGAATCCTTTTGTGATATCTTCTTCAATTACTAGACCCAACCATAATTAATTGAAAAATATGAACATAACAAAAAATATTTAATTTATTCTTAAATAATTTAAATTTATTGAATAATAGTGGTAATATGTGCATGATGGGGGGAAATAATATGATTGCATAATAACCATCCTAGAAGTCTAAAAAACAAATGATCTAAAATTCAACAATATACGTGTATTTTTAGTAGTATCATTGTTCTAATAATAGTAATAGTCTACTTACAATAGATGATGGAAAGTGATAATGAGGAGGAATGAAACCTAGAGTAGTGCACAATATAAAAGATGGTAGATGAAAAACATATAAGCTTGATGAACACACCATATGGTAGAGGGAAAAAATGACTGAGGAGGAGGATAAAATAAAATACCTTGGATTGAGTCCTTGAATCACCTAAGAGAAATAAGAAATATGGACAAACCTCAAATTTAGTTGACCCTTGGATTTTTCAACCCTTGAATCATTATACCCATAGATTAGATCCTTAAAATTGTTCAATCCTTGATTTGAGGCTTGATTCAAGATTTAATTTAACTAGGAGGAGCACATGTAGCAGGTGGATTTAGTGAAAATCTTCAAGGATGTGTACTGGTCACGATTGGTAGGGTTTTTAAAATATATTGGGATAGTTTTATCAACTCTTACAAAAGATCACTGATAAAGATCCCTTTTGTTTATGGTAAATTAATAACCCTGTGTGCATGAGATACAATGGTCTTTTCATCTTCAATTTAAGACGACACATATTTTAAAAACAAATATTCTTTGTTGTTATTATATCGCAAGCATATGGATCCTTTATGGGTGTGACAGTGCCATTTTCCCTCCAATCGATATTTTTCAGCATGTTGTCATCGGTGGTATTGGAAACCACCTATGGATAATGATCAAGATGATAGAGATAGGGTGACCAAACATAACCTAGGTAAAAGGACCGGAACTCGTCTTCTATGAGGTCAGCGAAGTGGTTGGATTCCATGCCGTAGGAGCAGTCACCGCTGTGGTTGAAAGCCTCAATGAACTCCATGTTTATTTTGAAAATACCCAATTGTACCTCCTTCTTGTCATCATCCAAGTAGCTCCAACCGTGTGCCACCATCCACCAACCATGATTCACCTGCATGGAGACTTGATCAGGAAATACTTAGCTACTAGACATGGCCACTGGGAAGGCAGAGGTAGCCAGCACCAGGGTGAGTTCCAGGATAATGATGTTTGTGAGGGGGATGTGGTACCCAGTGGTGGTTGTTGGAGATTTGTGGTGTGGTCTCTGTAGATCACGACACTAGGGTTACCATCTTCCAATGGGGTTGTAAGGAGATGTAGCCTTTCCCATTAGAGGGTTGGATAACTGTTCGGCCGACAAAAGATGGTGGTCGGCTATGAAGGGAGCTGGTTGTACAACGGGTTGTGTGGGATCCTATAGGAGCAGGTTATTTTAGGCAGTGGAATGTGGTTTACCTATAAAGGTTTGGTGGTGATTTGTTCCTAGAATGTGGGATTTCGGATTGACCATGGTTATGATGTGGTCAGGTGGCTAGATAACAGGCTGGGCTACATGTTTTTCTTGGATTTGTAATGACCAAGATTGAAGATGTAGGTGGGTTTCCTAGCTAGACCTCCATATTTTGATGGGCCTCTTTCAGATTTCTTTGGGTCTATGATATTAGTTTTGTGGTTATATCAATTATGTGGGTCTATGGGCTAATATGTGTGGGTATTATAACCATTTTATGTTTTTAGGTGGCATCTTTTTTTCATTTTCTTGGTTTTCCGGTGCTTTATGTGCCACATTTTGGTTCATATTTTCACTATATTTACATTAATAATTTTAAAGGATGATCATGCTTGGTACCTAAACCTTCCTGGTAAATAATTTTATTCAAATGTAATAAATTAATTTATATATATGTTTCTGATGTTTTTTATAAATTTTTATAATTATAATTTAAATATTAATAATAATGGATTGATTTTTAAAAAAATCATAAATTTAATATCTATTATCATTAGTAAAATGTGTTGAAAATATTTTATATTTAAATATACTATATTTATAGTATTTATAAATTTTTTTATACATTTTTAGTCACTGTTAAATATTTATTAATTTATATAATTAAAAATATTTATGAATATATAACTAATAATATTTAAATAGAATTTTTTAATTATTAGTATTTTTTGTATAAAACTACACATATTGTATACAATTATATAATTAGTAATTTTTATTATTTATATAACAATATTAATTAATTTTAAATTTTTTTTATAGTAGTAATTAATTTTAGTTTATTTTATATAGAAATTATAGTAAAATTAATATTATATGAACTCTATATAGTTGGATATAATAAAATATATGTTGAGTTCACCAATGACACACACATTCGTCCTTAGGTTTCTTAGACACATATACAAGCATGTACACATATTTATATGTGAATAAACAAAATCATATATATATATATATATATATCAGTCATCAAAAAATGAAACATCAAATATTTAAGTTAATGTATAAATGACATTATATCACTACCACATATTATGGTTCCGGATGCACTAGTTTTTATCAGAACTAAGTAGAAAGCACTGAAAAAAGATCTGCCTTTATCAGTGCTAGCTAAAGGCACTGATAAAGGTAATATTTATCAGTTCTATTCTTATATTTGATAAAAAAAATTTAAAAAAATATTAATATATATATAATTATTATATTTATATTCAAAAATAAAGTCTATTTATGTACTTTAATTAAAAAAATCATGTTTATAATTAATATAAAAATTATATATTAATATATATTTTTTAATAATCCAAAATATATACATATAATATGTTAAAATATATATATTTATAGGATTATTAAAAAATAATTGTTTATTTAAATAACTTTTTAAAATAATAAATTTATTTATTATTTTTATAAATTTTTTTATAATTATATATAAATAATTTTTAAATATACTTATTTATAATTATAATTGTATAAATAAATATATGTCTTCAATGGATTTGGTCAATGGATTTGGTCTGTGTGTGTGTGTGTGTCATGAGATAATGATGATATTCATGAACATGATTGGAATTATTTATGTTCATATATTGATGTGTGATCATAAGTTTATTTGTGAACATGATTGTAGATTTGATATGTTCCAAATGTTAAAATTATCTATATTATGATGACACATTCATATGTTATATATTCATGAATCATGAATGTTCATTTATACATTGATACCCTTATTATTATTCATGCTTTCCATATATGTGATGACTCATTTTTTATGATCTATACTTTATTAGGTTTGATTCATTCATATTATATCAATGATCTTATTATGTTCTCATAAATACTTGTAAAATTACAATAAATACATTTAAATAATAAATATATTTATTATATTTATTATATTTATAATTATCAATTTTTAATTATTAATAAATAATATTTAAATGTATTTATTTATATTATATTAAGTTTTTGTGGGTACAATTATATTAAACACACACACACACCGCACACGCATAGGCTTGAAAGGCAGGTCATAGCCCCCCCCCCCCCCCCTCAAGGGATAAATCAGCCAACTAGATGCTTTATTACAATATATATATGTTGGCCGGAAGGCCTAGTGGGCATAAATCCCATTACATGGCTCGTAGGCCGAAACTTTTGGCCCAAGTCCTATTTTGTAAATAATATTGGTAGAGCATCTCGTCTGCAACAATACTCGCTACAGTACCACCACCGCTACAGTACTTGATATAGTACATGTCGTTGCTACAGTGCCGCATGTCACTACTACAGTACTACTAGGTACCCCTACTAAAATGTTGCTACAATCCCTTCACTCCATGAGATTTAAACCCCCAACCTTCAATGTAGAATTATGGGGTGTTTACCAAAAATCCAAACCCCAACTAAAAAATATATTTCTTTATTATAACTATATATATTTAACTAATTATAAAATTATAATAAATACATTTATTATAATTTTATAAATATATATATTTATATATTAATATATATATATATATATATATATATATTAGGGGTTTGGTGGAACAATTATATTAAACACACACACACCACACACAAGGATCAGAAAGGCAGACCAAAGCCCCCCCCCCCCGAAGGATAACCCACCCATCAAGCATTTTCTATTCAACACAAGTCCCATAAGCCCAGTGGGCATTAAACCAATTACATGGACCATAGACCCAGTGGGAAAGAAATCCCATTAGATGGCCTTGAAGGCCCAAATTGTTTACCCAAAGGCCCTTAGGAGAATAGTGATGTTAAGTACCCGGACTACTATAGTGACACCACTACTACAATGCCCACTGCCTGTCAAAAATTCCCCCCACTACTACAATACACTACAATATTGCTAAAGTAACATATGCCCAATTGGTTTTGAACCCCATTTCTGATGTACTATTATAGGGTGCTTACCAATAATCCAAGCCCCAACTACAATAGATATATATATATATATATATATATCTATCTATATATATAAATAAATATAATATTATAATTAATATATTTATTATATTTATTTTGTTATAAATATATATTAGGGATGTCAAGGGATTAGAAAGTTGGTTAATCCTTTTTGTACTGCATCAACCATTGGGGGTTTGAATCCTGTTTTCCATAGTTGTGGATTTATTGTGCAAGTTTTAGATGGGATGTCGATGTGGATGGGAAATGTAGGAGGTGGAATGTGCAATGGACGGACAGGATAAAATGGTTGGGGTGACTGACGATTGGGATACTGATGTGGGGTATCACCAGGATCAGGCAGTGGATGGTGGGAGTTGATTAGTAGGAGGCGATGGAGACTCAGATGTGGGGTATCACTAGGATCAGCTAATGGATGGTAGGAGGCGATCGAGACTCCAATGTCTGGGGATGGAGGGATGCAATCTGTGGGTGGTACTCTCAACTTTTATGTGGGGTCTTCACTCGAATCATGAGACGGCGGGAGGTAGTCGATAGAAGATGATGGTGACTCTAATGCGGGGACTGTGTGCTTCATGGTGATAGACGGGATGGTAATATATGGTAGAGGCAGGACAACTTGGACCGAAGGTAGCAGATCGAGTTAAAGAATATAGGTGGGAGGGTACAGGTCGTTGATGGATGGCAGTGGTGGGTACTGTGCAGTACTATAGCAATGCGGTACTGTAGCATTACTATTCACAGAATGGGATTTGGGCCAAAAAAATGGGCATACAGGCCATGTAACAGGCTAAATTCTCACTGGGCCTTCGGCCTATGTAATGGGTCTCCCTCTACCCGATTAAAGAGGTATTTTCTTTGCTTTAATAATAAATGAGGCTTCGGCCCCAACCTTTTAAAAAAACTAATAAAATAATATTATAAATATATATATTTGGTGCTTGGGGGTATAATTACATTTAAACACACCCACACCTCACGCATAGGCCAGAAAGGTAGACCATAGCCCCTCCAAAATGATAGCATGCCCATCAAGAATTATTTATTTAGTGCATGGATCATAGGACCAGTGGGCATGATGCCCATTAAATGGCCTGTAGGCCCAGTGGGCATAAAATCCCATTACATGGCCCTGAAGGCCCAAATTTTTTACCCTAAATCCCTTCAGTGAATAGTTCTGGTACAGTATCTCGGATGCTACAGTACTTTCTACAGTGCTTCCACCACTGCCTTTCCTGCTACAATGCCCACCACTTCTATAGTGCTTCCATTGCTATAGTTCAGTTGTTACTACTGTTCTGATATTGTATCACTACAGTGCTACTAGAGTACATTTGCCCAATGGGTTTTGAACCCCTAACCTCAATATAGTATTACGTGCTCCTTTACCTCTAAATAATTATAAATATATACAAATATTTGTAATTATAATTATAAATATGTATATATATATATATAATCATAAAATTATATTAATTATATTAATTATATATAATTATGAAATTAATAATATAATAAATATATTTATTATAATTTTATAAATATAAATATATAAATATTATTTATAGTTATAATTATAAATAAATATTTATTTATTTATAATTATAAATAAATAAATATTATTCAAAATTATAATTATAAATACATATATATTTATTTGAATAATTATAAAATAATAATAAATATATTTATTATATTTATAATTTTATAAATATATATATAATTAATATATTTATTATATATAATTATAAATTTATAATTATAACAAAAATATTTATTATAATTTTATAGTTATTTAAATAAATATATATTTATTTATAATTATTTACAATAAATATATTTAAGATACTACATAGATTGATATTTTAGTAGGTGAAATAATTGATATCCAGAAAAGTGATGGTTAACCTCCTCATCATAAGCCTTCTCTTGATGATAATAAGTGAATGGATGGTTCCACCTTAGCTAGATCTCCTTCTCAAGTCCAATGGAATGACAACCCCTAATGTGATAATTTAGATTTATCTCTTAATCCTGAGAGAAGAAGGAAAGAAGGGAAGGGGATTTTGCTTTCAATCAAGGAAGGTAAATCAAGGGAGTAAGGCCTTCCATGAATGTAGAAGAATGTTCATTTGTAATATGATTTTATTAGATCCAGGATCCCAATTAAATAATGAGGTAGTTGGTTTAGTGTGGAGAATGAATTCCCTCAAATAAATAGTTAGGATGGATAGTCAATAATGGAATTGGATGTTCAGGCTAAGGTTGATCAGAAATTATGGAAAGAGGGAAAACTATTGGAAGAAAGTGGATGAAAAGGAAAATCAAGATGGAACCACCATTCAAGAATGCTTTGTTTGGAAGCTTGGGGAGTGTTCACTTTAGAGCAGTCCTTGTTTCTTCAAATTTTCATGTTTATTTTTTCAGTGATTGGATAGGTGGAATTTGTATTGATTCTTTCAATGTTGGTGGGAGGGGAATGAATGTAGTGGTTATCCAAATTGTGATTTCCCATAAATTTATATCTCTATATGAGGCATTGGACACTAGTGGTGGATCTTCTAGTTTGGTAAAGAGAAGTTCTTCTTTGGGGTAGGATGAAAATAAGATTATAGACACAAAAAATCAATCAATGGGAGATAATTCGATAATGTAAATCGATGTAGTGGTTGAAATTGAGGATTCAAATGGCTCTGATAATGGGTATACTCTTATGGATAAGTAATTATTGTCGAAAGACTCGCCTGGAGATGAGATAAAAAAAACTCATTGTGTAATCTGACTCAGAAGATGGAGAGACTGAATGGATTCAGAAACAAGTTAAAACATTGATATGGGGTCATCATCCAAACTATCATTATTTCTAAACTATGTTTATTACAGAATGGTCATGTTATTTAGGGGATTCATGATTTTAAAAGTTTTAATGTTTGGTTCAAAATGTAAAGGAGTCGGTTTTGAAAATAGTGAGTGGGGTTTCTAAGGAAATTTGAAAATGAATTCGGTGTTTTATATTCCAAAATTTTTTAAGGGGTAAAACTTTTGTTAAAAAGTGATTTTAAATAAATGGTAACATGATTTTTAGTGGTGAAAATCATTTTTAAAAACTAATTAAATGTTTCCTAATGATGTATTAGGACAATATTCATCAATTTTTTATAATTTAAATATTCTTCTAAGGGTAAATGATTGGTTTTAAAGTTAATAAATTGGACTTCTATTGTGTTTTAGAATGAGGTTGGTATTTTGGATTTCAATGATTATCTAAATAAAGGATATTTTAAATTTCACATTGACTTTAAAATGCAGTTTTGTGCTTTGAAATTAGAATGAATAAATTCAAATGGTTTAAGAAGGGGAATTTTTAATTGTTTGGAGCTTGTGAATTAATAATAATTTTGAATTAATATTTTTAATTATATTGAATTAATATTTTTGAATTAATAAATTATATAAATAATTAATGAGTAATTTTGATTACCTTGAATTGATAATTATGATTATGTGTATATAAATATTTTGTTCAATGTAATTTAAAAATAATAATAACAAACAATTATAAATGTATTTTTAAAAATATTTTTAATATATTAATATTTATATTTATTTATATTTATTTATATTTATATAATTATAAATTTATTCTATAAATATATATATTTATGTATGCATACTTATAAAATTATATATAAATATATATATAACTATATAAATATATTTATTAATATATATTTATAATTATATAAATATTATATATATATATATATAATAAATGTATTTATTTATTTAAAAATCAATGATACTATTTAAAATTATAATATTTTTAATTTTGAAAAATTAAGTATTGGAAAAATTTATTTTTAATGAGTGTAATTTTTACATATTTCCAAAATATTTCTTTTATTTTCTATTAAAAAGGTACAGAAAAACATGAAGGAGATAAATTACAATCATTTATTTTCTTTTACTAAATTTCACATCGAAACAAAATGAAGAGGAATTAAAATTCAATTCAATTATTTGTTTAAACATTTTTTTAGAATTTAAAATTTTTATTAATATATTTATCATAATTTAAATTTTATCTAATTTTTTATCATTAAATTATAGTGATATATTAAAATCAAGGTATGTGATCACTTGTGATCTGTTTCTCCCCCTTGAACAACTTTTTTTGTTTTTTATTTTCCAAAATGGTTTGAATAGCATGTGCATAAGTGATATTATTTGTCCTTGATCTGCCTCGCAGATTCTCTGTATATCTCTCTTTTCTCAGGCTATTATTGGTTCACCCTCTCCCTCACCTTCACATTCATTTTGACTCATTATTAATTTTTTTATTCTTATTGCATAGAACTGTTAGATTTGAACTGAAAAAACCCTTCCCACTTTTCATGTAAGGTGGTGACAACAAATGATATGTAGGAAAAGTTTTATAGTGCACAACTGGTAATCAGCTCAATGTTCCATGCATACCTCCTAGTCCCATGTTTCACCCAATCACTTTACCATTTGCTCATTATTGGTTCACCCTCTTCTTCAACATAACATTCATTTGCACTCATTCATCATTATTTCTCACTCTAGTTGCATGGAGATCTTATTTGTTTAACATAAAAACGTTGACCACTTATCGTGTAAGGTGGTGACTGCAAATGATAAGTAGACAATGTTTTGCGGTGCATAGCTAGTAATCTGATACAAGTTCTAAGTATCCCTCCTACTCCAATGGATTAAAATCAAACAATTCTTCCCATTTTCTTCCAAGTATCCCTCCTAATCCCATGGATTAAAACCATAATGTATTTTTAAAATAATACATTACCTTGGGTATTTTATTTTTAATGACCATTAGAGTATCATCTTCCAATATTTTATTCTTTTCAGGAAACCAAAATTTTTAATGTATATTGTCCAAAATTATGAGATAAAAAAATTAATATGAACAATTATGATTTTTGTATAAAAATATTTATCAAGAGTTGATATAGATATCTAGTTTTGAAGATTCGTATTAAAGGCCGTATGTTGATCACCTCTATCATGGGTTATAATAGAGAAGAAATTGCTCCTGGGACCTGAATTAGTGCTAGAGATGTTATATTAGGTCCATATAATATAGAAAATATTAGTGATACCCACATTAGTAAAATCATAACAATTAATAAACCAATTTAAGTCTTTAGAATCATACCGATTAATAATATTGCTTTACAGAAATATTTTAATCGTTAGACAAAATTTTTCTATAAAGTGGATTTTACAATTTATTTATTTATTTAAATATTAATATTACCAAATCAAATAGGATAGATATGAATTGAAAATGGATAGATTCTAATTGTAAGAAAAAATAGTATGAGGATGGGGTAAAAGAGTTCATCATGTTTTCAAAATATCATTCATACGACCATTCTCAAATTCCTTTCCATTTTTTACATTGTTTTTATTCAAAATAAATTATTCTAGAAGATTTAGAAGAAGTATAAAGACCCGGAATTTCCATGTAATTTTTTTTAAATAAATGGGAATTTTACAAGTCCACGAAAATTGAAGGTGCGTGATTCTGAGGCCCGGAGTTCCCGGAATGAATTTCTGAACTTTTGTTTGGGTATGTTCAATAAACGTGCGGGCAAATTTTTCTAACTTTTGAACCAGTGCTCAGAATTGAAATATGAGGGCACCGTTGAACTCACAGTGTCGGTATTCACATAAGGAGAATTTCACCTCGACGGTAGTGGGTATAGAGTGAAAGGTAGTTTTGGGTTTTTTGGGTAAGAATAATATTAAAAAAAAGTGTGTGACATTTTAATTTTTATTTGCAACACCCATGTGGGTGTTGGGAGGTGGGGTCCACTGAAACTAAACATCCATGTGGAAGTTGGAAGTGGGGACCAGCAGACTTTAACCTCACATGAGAGGTTATAGTGGTGGGGACCACCCGGGGTTAAACCCCCTTGAAACCCCCCTTTAATTGGGAGAAGCCCTCAATTCCCTAATAAATGTGGGGGGAGCCTCTTCAACACCTCCACAATTTTAATTGTGACAACTCATCTTATTAATTGATCCAACTCCCCCTTAATCAATTAAACCATTTTGAATATTATTCCAATGACTTAATAGATATTATAATCTATTATCTTGGGCTGCCTTTTCATTTTGGGTGGAATTGGGAGAGAGGAGGAACTTGGGAGAAAGCTCCCAATGTAGAATGCTCCACCGACAAAGAACGCCAACGAGGAATGCCTTTGACTACGAATAACGACCTCGACTTCAACTTTCTTCCTCGGAACTTCCTTTGACATAGGACATGTTCGTCTACAACGAATCGACGCCTGCCTTCGTACGCCAACATCAGCCAATAGTGAACAAGGTAGGGGTTTAATGTTATTTGTTTATCACTTTCCATGCACCCCCTTCTTTTTCTTTTGTGGGTTGGGAAGAATCTTTGTGGGATAGTTTGATGTGCTTATTTCTTGTGAAGCTCTTGATACCCCTCTAATGCGAAGATTGTGGGCCAAACTAACATGGGTCATCCTCTTCGTAACCCTTGTGTTGATTAGCGGTGTTCTTCGAAACAGAGGAAGGCAACGAAGGCGACGGTGCCACCACCCACGGAATCAGCGACCCGCGCCGCCCCTACTACGCTCTGGCCTCCTTGCCAAACTGGCCCCGCACCGCCATTAGCTGAACTGGCACCGATCCACGCCACACCGCAACCCGGATATGCCGCACCCCGCTCGCGCTGCACCCCGGCCACCCCGATCACGTCACCCCAGCCTTTCGGTTGAACCGCCCTGGCCGCGCCATCAGATGGTCGAGCCACCCCGGCCGCTCCGACCTCCCAGCCGAACTGGACCCGGTCACGCCACCTGCTGGCCGAACTGGCCCTGGTCGTGCCACCCCAGCACCCAAGGTCGAGCCACCTCGAGTCGTTCCCCCGCATCCCTCTGAGCTGAACTGGCCCAGCGCCCCGGGCCGAGCCTCCCTCACGGAACCCTCCGAGCTAAGCCACCCATGTGAAGCCCTCCGGGCTGAACCGCCCTCACGCCGACCCGTAGCTGGTTCGCGCCCTCACGGTCGATATGTGCTCTCACGGCTCTCTGCGGCCCCTCGCGGCCTACAGGGCTGGGCCCAGTGGGCCGGGCCGAACCCAGCGGGATGGCCCGCCTAATGGTTTGGGCTTGATCCAATGGTTCAGGCCGGGTTGACCCGAACCGGGTTGGCCCAGGCTGGGTCGGGCAGGGTCGGACCAGACCCGGGCCCACTACGACCCATTTACGCTCCTTCGGCCATATCTTTGGCACCGAACGTCCGTTTGACGAATAGTTATCGGTATTGGAAATCTTGGAGTGTGAGGGTCCCTTTGAGTATACCCCACTAAATTTTTGGGTATAGTTGAGATACAGTTAGGTTGGATCATGCACAAATCCAACCGGGCTCTTTGGACTAAAAGGCTAATAACTCACATACCGGGCATCCGATTGACGCGCAGTCTGTTGCATTGAGACCCCTATGACATGGAGGGACTTTGAGATTATTCTTCGTGGGAATTCATGACATTTGGATTATTGACCAGTAGCTCATGGATCGGATACTCCCCAAGACGAGTGAGCATAGTGTGGAGACATAGTAGCTGGATGAGACCTAACGACTGCTGACTGTTTTGAATCGGAGTAAATCTACTAGCCCAGTGGGGAGCGCCTTGGAGTTTTGGAAGACCCACAGTAGGGAGTGCCTTGGTGTCGCGACAGACCCACGATACTCAATAGGAGGAGTACCTCAGCAGGCTATGAGGGGGAGCGCTCTTGGTGATGCGGCAGACCCACGGTGGGGAGCGCGCTTAGTGATGAAGCTGATCCAAAGTACTTGATAGGAGGAGTAACTCGGGATTCCAAGGTTAGTGGGAAGCGTGCTTGGTGTCGTGGTAGGCCCACTGTACTCAATAGAAGAGGAGTTCTCCAGCAGCCAAGGTTTCGACAATGTGACTGGGGATGTTACTTGATACTACCCCTAGAATAAAATCCCGGTTGAGCTGAGTCCATTTTATTGTGTTTTCCTCTTGATTGAGATGGATCTCTAGATAACTTAGTTATATGTATGGGCATATACCTATGTAAGGTTACCTGTTGATTTCATACTTTGTGGTTTATCTATGTTGGATTTTGTGAGACCTTGAGGGTCTCGGGGTCCCTACTGAGTATCGTTATACTCACCACTCCATGGGCTATGCCTGCACTTCATTGTGTTTGATACAAATGACGGACAGCACTGGCGGAGGCTGAGAGTACTAGGACTGGATGGTACCCAGAGGTGGACCATACGACAGTTTGGTACCCGGAGGAGACGGATGGACGTAGAGTGCTGAGGAGGCAATTTGTACCCACCCTTCAAGTAGGAACCTCAGAGGACGATCCAATAGCTATCTTTTCTCTTTCTTCAATTGTATTTCATTTTAGTTGTACTTGTACCTTTACTATTGGGATTGTATTCTAGACCCTTTTTACTTTCATCACTCTTTTGTTATACAGTTTACTTACTGTTTCGTCCAGTTGCGTGTGTTCTTGTGTGTATGTTTATAGGTCATAAATTAAATTCCTTCCCAGTTTTAGGTAATTACACCTTTGGTGATAGTTTCCATCCCCTTTCCTAAGCAAGGCAAGCTTGGGGTAGTCACGACATGGGCCTCGGGGGACGGGTCATGACAAATTGGTATCAGAGTAGTCGAATCTACCACAGAACTTACGAATTTGATCTTTTCTACTATGAAATAGTGTTAAGAATAGTGAGTGTGTTTTTCAGTTCAGGGAGTCCAGTGCTGGTGTGGCGGCCGACGTATCCATACACCAGGACCCGGACTTCTGATTTCTGACTCAGCACACGAAAACACAGATTGCATGTGTGTTTTCAAAAGTTCTCTTCAATTCAACTCACCAGGTCATCTCACCAGGTATTACTTTTGATTGTAGCACACCTGTTTCTTTTTAGGATGCCTCCATCCAGACATCCAGCTAGAGTTCTGAAGGTTGTATGCACAAATATTCCACCGAGCGATGAGGCCTCGATGCAAGGCCCTTTTCCAGCAGAGGCACCGGCAGTACCTTTCCCCATTGGGCCATTGATGCCACCAGCCCCAGCAGCAAATGGTGCATGCCACTTGAGTGTGTTGCATGAGTTCTAGCGCCAGAGGCCATCCAGGTTCAGGGGATAGATGGACCCATAGGCAGCTGAGGATTGGCTAGAGGTTGTGGTGAGAGTCTTTCGACTGGTAGGGACACCAGCAGACCTCATGGTGATACTTTCGACCAACCTTCTATAGGAAGCAGCGGGAAGTTGGTGGATCTTAGTGCTCCAGGTCCACAATGAGGTGACGCTTCTCTGGGCAGACTTCAAGAGCCTTTTTCAGGCAGAATTTGTCCCAGCGACTCTTCGTGCAGTGTACATTCAGGAGCTACTTCATCTGCAGCAGGGCAGCATGCCCGTGGCTCATTTCATAGTGAGGTTTACTGACCTCTAATACTACTCCACCGATATGGTGCGAGACCCATTCTTCAGGGCCCGGACCTTCGAGCAGCAACTCAGGCGGGAGATCAGGTCTTTGGTGATCTCACTCAGCATCCTGACGCAGGTGGGGGTGTTAAAAAGAGCCATCTTGGTAGAGAGCTTCCTTTTTGAGCAGACACCAGCAGCAAGACCCACTACCAGTCATCACGTAGTGGAGTCTTCTACAGCTAGCAGCAGACAGACGTCACAGAGGTCCAAGTGGACCATACCTATAGGTGGATGATCGCATGACTCAGGATCGGCTGTGAGGGGCACCCGAAGCGGAGACAGAAATTCCAGAAGTGGGTAGTGTTTCTATTTCCGATGCTTTCGTCGGGGCATGCGCGTCCATCCACCGTGGAGGGCGCGCTGCTTATGGCCCCGCATTCCCACTTTCCAAAGGCGGGCGGCATCCGTTCCTTGTTCAGGGACGTCTGCTCCTTGATCGAAACTGGTATGATGGGATGTTGGTTCTTCTTTCTGTGGATTCCTCCTCGGAGCTCGTCACCTAGTCCGGGTCTCCATCATAGATTTAAGACGGATTCATGAAGCTCATTCCCAGTGCCATATCTACATGGACGCCAGTTAATTACGCGGCTTCCATCAAGACACTCCAAGGGGTCTTTTCGGGACAGCAACCTGCGGTGAGGAGAATGGTCACGTTGGGGCATCGTCGGCATGTCTGTCTTTGGTCCCTCATCACAGGGCTTCTCAAGGGTGCGGAAGCCCGAGGCATCCCAAATCGAACGCGGGGAATGTGTACCATCTGAGGTTTTCCTCAGCTTCCCATGTTTAACAAGGGGTATGTCGCGAGTTTAACGACTTGCGGAGATGGATCAGGTTAAAGGATCCCTAGAGGGGAACACCGATGTTGGGGCCAGCACGTGGTCGGCCTCCCGTATAACATGGAGTGGGAAACGGTGGCATGATCTCACCGGGATGTGGCGGCCCGGGTAAGGATCAGGATGGATGGTGGAGTGAACCATGGGGCTTACATTCTTAGACGGCCCAAGAGGGGGGATACATTTTAACATCATGCGGGGCGGAATACAGTTTAACGTCATGTGGGACGGAATACAATTTAACGTCATGCGGGACGAGATACAGTTTAACATCATGCGGGACGGAATACAGTTTAACGTCATGCGGGACGGGATACAGTTTAACGTCATGCGAGACGGAATACAGTTTAACATCATGCGGGACGGGATACAGTTTAACGTCATGCGGGACGGGATACAGTTTAACGTCATGTGGGACGCGATGCAGTTTGACGTCATGCGGGACGGGATACAGTTTAACGTCATGTGGGATGGGAGATTTGGGTCTTACGCTCTGTGGAATCCCAAGGTGGTCAGGGAACCGACATGGAGAGGACGGGACGACCGGGTGGTGGGATTGAACCTTGTGGAGGCTTCCTAAGTACCATGTGTTAGCACGGATCAAAGTCCACGTAGTTCACTGGGATGGGGCTTACGCTTTGAGGCGGCCCATAGGAGGATGTCATGGTCGATGCGCACTCTAAGCCCACGTGAGTCATACTCGGTGTGGGAAACAGGAGGCACCAGGGAAAAGACGATCACGTCGCGGAGGGTGTGTCCGTGAGAAGTGGAATGGGGCTTACGCATTAAGCGGCCCAAAGAGGAAATAGGGGCTTACGCGTGGTTAGCGGCCCTGGGTGCCAGGGCTTACTCTAGGGTAGAGGCCCATGGTGCGATAAAGCGCAGTGGGAAAAGGACTCCACTGGCCTTGGCAGGGGGGGAGTACGGAGATGCACGGGTGAAATCATCCGCAAGAAAGGTTAGGGGCTTATGCTCTGAGGCAGCCCTTCCCCCGCGGACAAACGCCGCTCCGACAAGGAGGATCTCATTCCGTGTGAGGAAGAGTCCATTCCTGTGGAGACGAGTGGGCGTAATGAATGTCCGAGCTGGGGGGACCCTGCGTGCGAAGCACGAGGTTGGACCACAGTTTAACGTCTTGTGTTAAGGACGAGGTGCTTAGCAGTTTGACGTCCTACAGCTTGGATGAGGTGGGTTCGCTCCACACCCCTAGGACTTACATGCCCAACGCCCTCTACCCCTCGTGGAAGGGAAGGCATCGGCAAGGCCGTGGTGAAAGGGGGCCACAGGACAAACCACCGAGGGGTCCACGTTAGCGTGGCTATGGGAAGAAGCAATAGCCTTTAGCGTGCCTATGCGGAGAAGCATAAGGCAAAGCAACGCAACGGGAAACACGGCCCAAGGGACCTTGAGGTTACTTCGCACGATCCTGGAAGGCCGTGCGGGAAAACAACGCATGGCGCGCATGCCCGGCAGGGGAGACATCAGGTGCCAGTGCAGGGGGCAGCCAAGGGGCGTCAAGGTGAGGGGTCCTCAGCCTTGCGCACGCAAAAGGGACGATTTGCGTGCAAAACACCAGGACGACGCGCAATAGGAGTAATGGAATTGCACGTGAAGAGGGAATTACGCGGAAAGTTTTGCACGCACGGCAGGGTATTGCGCGCGCGGACCATGGATTGTGCGCAAGTGGGGAAACTGGGGGAAGGGGAACATTCACTGAAGTCGGTAGAGTTGCGCGCAAAGGCGAACTCCGGGGCAAGGTTGCGTGGAATTCAGGATTACCTGGATGTCATCTTTCGCGTGGGGGAGCCGAATTGTGTGCACGAGAGCCACTTCGGATTCCTTAACCCCCAAACCGTTCGGGGGTCACCTTATATTTATAGGCGACCTCCGGTGTGGAATCCAGGCGGCGCACGAAGTTTTCCGCGCCGGGAACCGCTTGCGCGCAAAATCTCGCTGCGGAGAAACGGGGCGCGCAATTATTGTGCACCTCACTGGTCCAATTCCGCGAATCCCGGGAGAATTTCGCGTGCAGAACAATTGTGCGCGCGGATCCTCTTTTATTTCGCACACCACTTCCTGGGCCTCCGGATCGGGCCTCTGATTCCGAATATGACTTCTCTTCGTCATTCTGAAACTTCCTCCGGGAGTTGCGGGATTTTTTCGGCGTCAAAAAATGCCCCCCCTTGGAATTGGATCGGTGAGAGGTCGCAACGATCGGATTCCAAGGGAAACGCCGAAACGCCAAAGTGCGGAGCCTCTTGGTCAAGTTGCGTGCAAAATTTCGATGGGGCGTGAAAAATGCCGGACTCGCGCGGAATCCTCTTTCCGCGCGGTGCGGAACCCTGGCCTCGCCTATAAAAAGGGGTGTTGGGTCCCAACTCCATACATCCGCTTTTTTTCGCGCGATAAGCTGTTCGCTCTCGTGCGTGAAATCGCTCCGCGGCTGCGCGTAATAACGCACTGGAAGCGCGGAATTCCTTCCGAAATTTGGTCGTGATTTCGCGCCAGACCGGGATCTTCCACGCTTCGCGTGGCAATTGCACGCTCATCTCCAAGATTCTGCGCAACTCTGCCAGATTGCACGCCGAACACTCTGATTCCGCGTACTGCATCCTAATTTCTCCCAACTCCCGAAAAATTCAAGATCGCTGCAAATCGAGTCGATGAGGGGGATGTCGCTGCCCCTAGGACAGAAATGGCGGCGAACGAGGAGGTATATGGTGCCAAGGTGATCATCTCCGACAATCTCACCTTGTTCAATTTGCTGACTCCAGCCAAAAAGGCATATCCCTTGTCGGACAACCTCCCGCTCTGGAATTTTGGCATCCTGGAGGAGGTACCACTGCCAGGCTTCGAGGTGGACACACCGCGGTCCTGGGTGACTCGGGAGGACGAACTTCCTCGCTAAAACATCACCAACAACGGTCGTCCAACCAGGGAAACTAGACACATGGATGTATATGTCATGAACCCGAGGACTAGGACCATTAACGGGGACGAGCCTGTGGCCGAGGATTCTCCGACCCTCTATGCGACCACGTTCTGTCAGAGCATCACGGATGACACGAAGGGCTGGCTGAAGGATTGGGACCTGCGGTCCGGGGGTAACTTCACCAGTGAATGGGCCTGGCTATTCTGGGTTCGCCATACCTGTGACTAGTTTGGAGACGAACTGTGATATATCGGCCTGTTCGAGGCGGTATGGACATCGCAGTTCCATTTCCACCGTCAGCCTGAACTCGGACCGGATCTATTCACCCGATGGTCTCCTGACACCAACACGTTCTACCTTCATCATGGGGAAGCCGGCGTCAGTCTCTGGGACGTTCACTGCATCGGCGGTATCCCACTGGAGGGTTACCAATACGACGAGTTCGTTCCTCCAAAGAACAACTGGGGAGACAGGTCACAGATGCCTATGCTGACGTGGCACCTGCAGCAGCTGGCCAAGGAGAGGCTGGGGGTCAAGGACTTCCTGAAGGACATCGCCTACAAGGGCTGGTTCAGCCTGTTCCTTGAGAATGATCCTGCCGTCAAGATGTCGGGACGGGGAAAACGGTGTCCAACAGCAACTTATAGGAGCAAGGACGGGTCATACTGGAAGACCCTAGAGGCAGGGCAATACCAATCATGGGGCTACCGCGTCATTGAGGCCTGGGACCTGAACATCCGATATGCTGGGTTCCTTGCCGCCTTCCTGAGCGGGTGGCTCCTGTCGGTGCGGGACGCGAGGATGGGTGTCCGTCCAGCGACTTTGGTGATGGCGGACTCCATGGCCGCCAACAAACAGTTCAACTTGGGCGTCCCCGTGCTAGCCAAGCTGTATACCATTCTGGGGCGCATCTCACGAGGGGGGTCGCCTCAGAGAGTCTGTGGTCCCTTCCAGATCTTCCATGGCTGGGTGGCAGCTCATCTCTGCGGGTATACTTTCCCAAACGCCGTCTGTCCTCTGGGAAATGTCTTGCGACCATCCTTGCTAAACATTACAGGGGTGGCGCCATTGACGCTCAATGAGGAGGGCGTGATGATCCACATTGGTAACCATGCCAACTTCAACTTCAGCCTGTTCCCCACCCTAGTTGGCCATCTGGTGGACAACGGGCGAGGCTCTCTGGAACAGTAGGAATACTTCCAGAGCATTCGGGGCGGGGTGCTCGTGGCTCGGATCGATGGGAAGGTGATCTGCGAGCCGTATGTTCCATCCCGATTCTCCAGGCAGTTCGGGTGCCTCCAACGAATGACGAAGAAGGTATTCTTCTCTCTCTGGTAGGAGAAGAATCCATGCGTCCTGCGCCAGATGTGGTTGATATTTACCACCTTCATCTCTAGAGACGTCGTTACTCTCCCTCCCACTGGGGTCAATGTCGGCCTAGCAACCGAATATGCTGAAAACTGGACCATTCTGTACCCTGAGGGGCTATTATGCAATCGCGCCCGGCAACTCGAGGTTACTCGCGCGGAAACCGGGCGACGGGAAAGAAGGAAATTTGTCGTCGGAAGGGGAGAACCAAAGGAGCGTCAGGCAGCGAGGCTTGCGCAGGCCGGGACTTCGGAAGCGAGGACATCACATGGTGCCTCCACGTCCTCGTTACCCGCAGGTGGGTTACATGAGGCGGTCAGGGAACTGCCTGGGAAGCAGATAAGATATCTACTTGAACCTTCTCAAGACGCAATTCTCCCTGCACTGTGGTCGGCCTGGATGACCCTGCGGCAATCGCTGAGCATCGAAGCCATCTGGCAGAAGATAATGCAGAACGGGATCCAACTTCCGGAGGTCGGGCTTGTTCGGATTACCGACTGAGTGAACTTCCATCGGCGGCACACTTATCTGAAGGCCATGGACGCATATGCACGCCAAAGGGGGTGGCGTGCGGAGCCAACTTTCCTGGTGAAAGTGATGCTCGGTCAGGATCATGATCCGGAAGCGATGCCGCCGGGAGAAGGCGATAGTGATGAAGAGCCGGAGGGGGAGGAGGAAACCGGAGAGGACGAAGGCGAGGGAGAAGACAAAGAAGAGGAGCCCGAAGGTGAGGATTCGCAAGGGGCGACCTACCAAGGGAGTCTCCGAGAGAGCGGCGAGATTTCCAACTCTGATCTCGACATAACCGAGATTCTTGAGGTTTGTCTCTATCTTCATTCATTTCCCTCATTCATCCATTCTACTTTCCCACTTCTAACTCACTTCCCCATCCCACTCAGGAGCAACTAAGCGGTGCACGGTCGTCCCCACCAGAGGAAGGAAGAGAGGAACTAGTGGGACATGATGGGGATCTGACACCCATCATTGAATTAACCAGCGCAGAGGGGTCTACTCTTATGGCGGCTCCTGCAGCGGCCGGAACACTAGGGACCGACACTCTGTATTCCTATAAGTATCATGCTTCACTACTGGTGCTTGGTGTCAAGAGATCCCATCTGACCAGCGTATGCCCCGCGCAGTGATCTCAACACTAGAGGCACGTCAGGCTGCGGAGCCCGGGCCATCCGCGAGTGGACCAGCGGCGGACATACCACCTCGCTCGGAACATGCTCTCTACACTGAGTCGGCCCTGACAATAGATGAACAGAGGGCGGCGGACATCAGCGGCGTTGTTCCTGAAATGCGGTCAGAAGCTGGTGGAGGCATCATTGCTGCTGGGGCGAGGGAATTTCGCCCGGACGTCGAGGATTCTATTCCTCATGAAGACATCCCTGGGGTGGATCCTGCTGCCGATCTGCTAGCGGCCTTCCCCATATACCGACCTGCTGACCCTGAGGAGATTGATGACTCAGACTCAGAGGCAACCGAGGAGAGCCGGATGACACGACGCAAGGGGTGGAAGTGTATTCAGCGCTTTCTCATGCATCCCCAGTCCGATTGGATGAGGCATATGGGATCACTTCAGATCTGGCTGCGCTTCTTGTGCACCGGAGGGGCTGATGCTTAGCGTCTTCATCTGACGGTCCGTGATTACATGGCTGAGAAGATACGCGAGAGCATCCGGCGCACCGACATTTCCCAGTGCCAGGAAGGATCGACGAGCGCTCAAGCGCTGTTGAGGGCGGAGCAAGAAGTCCAGCACCTCGAAGGGCAGGCGGCAGATAAAGAGGTCTTCATCGCAACATGCTCTGAGCTCGTGGAGCAAATGACCGCCCAGCTGGCTGATGCCCAGGAACAACTGGTGGAGGCGAGTCACCAGATGACTGTGATTTGAAGTGACTGGGCACAAGCACAAGCTAGGGCTGCTGAGCTGCGCTCTGTGGTGGCCGATGAGGAGAGAGTCTTCAAAGAGCGGAAAGCGGCCCTGGAGGCTACCAGCTAGAAGGTAGCAGCGCTGGAAAGATTGCTTCATCACGCTAAACCCTGAGGGATTTTTTTTCGCCATCTCATGAACTTTGTTCTTGTACTTCTCATCGTCTTAATCCAATATATGGCCAAATCCACTCTTTTGTACCCTTGGTTTAATGCGATCAACCATAGCTTCGAAACGAATAACAACTCACCCCTAGGCTCCTGTGGGATATGCCCAACGCAAGAAGCAAGAGATGATCGTACCATCATTCTGTTCAACTGTGGGGCATTGACCAAGCTTCAGGTGTCCAAAATCGGGCCTGGACTTTTGAAGAGACCCCGGGCCGATTGATGTGTCGACTTCTCAATGTGACTTAACACACGAGCGGGGCAATGCTGGGGGCATTGAAATCCATCCGAACACGGGGGGATGGAGAGAAAGGGTGCATCACGCTGCCCAAATTCGGAACCCAATGGGGCGCAACCATGGAGGATAACTGTCAATCGTGGCGGAAACACAACATCCATATCACGTTGACCCAGAATGGGAGGAAAATAAATGAGGGCTGACCGCTGACCATGTTCGCAACACGGGGCCTAACTCAAATATCGTTGGTCAGTTTTCTAGAACGTTGGCCCAGGACAGTAGGTGGTCCATAGGTCTAGCATCCACACTGTTAGGGGGTCCCGTCAAACATGACCAGTTCTCCGGAACATTGGCCTAGGACAGTAGGCGGACCATAGGTCGAGCATCCATACTGGTAGGGGGTCCCGTCAAACGTGAAAGTAAATGAGGGTATGAATAAGGGGGAACGCAAAGCACGGGAGGTGGAGTGGTGGCTTGTTCGAACAGAGTCCAACACTCTCGATATTGCGCCACCAGGGTGAAGGCGCATTAGGCGGACGTACCAACCTGATCACGGGTCGTCCCAATTTCTTAGGCAGGACCTCTTTGGTGAGAGAACTGTCGCTTCCCATCATTACCATGGGGCATCCCGAACATGCTCAGGGTAGATATCCTGATTACACCATTTCTTATGAATTATGGCCGAGGGGCCGACAATAAAGAAGGACGGTGTTCAGATATCCCTGGGGATGGACCCAAGAAGAAACGTTCGGGCGGTCCTACGTATCTCACAAGGATGAGAATCAAGCCACACATAGTTCTGAAAATACAGTTTAACTTCATGCTGGACGAAATACAGTTTAACGTCATGCGGGACGGAATACAGTTTAACGTCATGCGGGATGGAATACAGTTTAACGTCATGCGGGAAGAAATATGGATCTTAGTTTTAGGTCTTAGAGCTCGGACCATGAGGAAAGGTGAGAAAAGGACACATGGCCAGGCAGTTACAAAAAACCCGACGTGAAGGAGGACCTAAGACCTACTTAACATGTGCTCTCTAGGGCAACGCTCGAGTCGAGGGACCGAACATGGAGGTAGGCTGGACCCACGGGGAAGTGCCCCAGGTGTTCCAACATATCTCTTAAGGATGAGAATCAAGCCACACGTAGTTCTGAACGTGACATGGTAAGATACCAGTGTCAAGGGAAAGGGGGAGTGCGGGCGTGGCCCTTGCACTAAACAAAGAAGCATTTGATAAATCTTGTTTGTCCTTTAAGGTGAGTGGTTTTTTTGTTGTGAAGCGACAGGCCCAGAGTAGCAAGACATGGTGTCGCCACAAGAATCAATCCATGATAAGCGTTGACAAATGGCATGGCATAAAACCAATACCCAACGTGATTTTCTCTACAGTGAGGTCACCACAATGTAGTGTCATTTTTCATCGTGCGGCCAGGACGATAATGTCATAGTTTAGGGTCGTGTGATAGGGCCAACAGCACAGTTTAAGGTCATATGGTTTGGACCAATAGCACAGTTTAAGGTCATAAGGTTTGGACCAACAGCACAGTTTAAGGTCGTAAGTTTTGGACCAATAGCACAGTTTAAGGTTATAAGGTTTGGACTAACAACACAGTTTAGGGTCATAAGGTTTGGCCCAACAACACAGTTTTAGGTCATATGGTTTGGACCAATAGCACAGTTTAAGGTCATATGGTTTGGACCAACAACACAGTTTAAGGTCGTATGGTTTGGACCAAAAGCACAGTTTAAGGTCGTAAGGTTTGGACCAACAGCACAGTTTAAGGTCATAAGGTTTGGACCAACAGAACAGTTTAAGGTCATAAGGTTTGGACCAACAACACAGTTTAAGGTTATATGGTTTGGACCAATAGCACAGTTTAAGGTCATATGGTTTGGACCAACAGCACAGTTTAAGGTCATAAGGTTTGGACCAACAACACAGTTTAAGGTCATAAGGTTTGGACCAACAAAACAGTTTAAGGGCATATGGTTTGGACCAACAGAACAATTTAAGGTCATATGGTTTGGACCAAAAGCACAGTTTAAGGTCATAAGGTTTGGACCAACAGCACAGTTTAAGGTCATAAGTTTTGGACCAACACCACAGTTTAAGGTCATATGGTTTAGACCAATAGCACAGTTTAGGGTCATAAGGTTTTGACCAACAGAACAGTTTAAGGTCATAAGGTTTGGACCAACAACATAGTTTAAGGTCATAAGGTTTGGACCAACCGAGAGAGGAGCCTCGGTCAAAGGATCCTACGAGGGTTCAACAATCAGGGAGGGGTAGCAGATGCTAGCTCCCAGCTATGCAGGGACCGAAACGCAGTGTCTGGGTGACTCCTCACTCCCCTAAGGGGATGAAGGTCAAGCTGCACGCGACCCGTAAATAAGAGACCCAAGCACATACTCCAGCGCTCAGACCGTGGGAGCCCCGAGAGACACCGTTACGCAGCTCAGTCTATCTGATGTGCGGGGGTTGTACTGAGGGTTAGTACAAGGAGTGTCGAGATTCCACCTTGTCACGGCGGGGAGAAAAATGACATGAACCATGCCACCAACATTCAGGGCCTGGGGAACCGGCATGACGACTGAGGACTACTATTGACCATGTTCACAACACAGCATCCTGTCGTGTTAGCCATGGGGACAAACAAATGAGCATCAACCGCTGACCATGTTCGCAACACGGGATTTGTATCAATTTGTTGTCTGAAACCCTCGGGGGCGTTGGGCCATGACGGTAGGAGAGCCCTTGGGCGTTGTATCCAGGCCGTTCTTGGGGGTCCCTCCAGGTATGAAGGATGACGGGGGCCCGAATGAAGGGGAACACGAAGCTTGGCAAGTGGATGGAACTTGCCTAAGTCAAATCTGGCACTCCAAGTTCTAGACTAGAGTGCTTTGAGCACATCAGCAGACCACTGGAAGGGGTCAGAGGGCTCAGTCCGAGAGCGGCCAAGAGATGGCGGATCCCTGGGCAAAAGAGCGGGCATAATGCCAAACACCCTGGGCACTGGGAGATCATGGGATCTCCTAAGAGATGGGTCTGGACCTGACATCTAGGTGTTCAGGAGGTCTTATGTATCCCATTAGGATGGGAATCAAGCCACACATAGTTCTTGATATGCGTCTTTAAATTTCGTTGGATAGAGGAGGGATAAACCCTGAGGACAGGGTGCGCGAGGTGCAGCTATTGAAAACCCGACGTGAATGGGGACATAATCTCACACCACGCCACGCGACCCTGTGATCGAAGTCCCAAAGGTGAAACAGACGCGACAGCGGACCTCAAGCTGGACCCAAAGACGAAAGGTCTGGGCCTTCCTACGTATCCCATTAGGAAGGGAATCAAGCTAGACGTAGTTCTAGAAATACAGTTTAACGTCTTGTTGGACGAAATATAGATCTTAGTTTTAGGTCTTAGAGCTCGGACCGAGAAGAAAGAAAGGGCGCAATTTGGTAACTCCTGGGCTGGACCTGAGATGAAATGTCCGGGCGGTCCTACGTATCTCATGAGGATGAGAATCAAGACACACGTAGTTCTTGACAATACATTTTATCATCATGTTGGATGGAATATAGATCTTATTTTTAGGTCTTAGAGCTCGGACCGAGAATAAAGAAAGGGTGGAATTTGGTAACTCCTGGGCTGGACCCGAGACAAAATGTTCGGGCGGTCCTACGTATCTCATGAGGATGAGAATCAAGCCACATGTAGTTCTTGACAATACATTTTATCATCATGTTGGATGGAATATAGATCTTAGTTTTAGGTCTTAGAGCTCGGACTGAGAAGAAAGAAAGGGCGGAATTTGGTAACTCCTGGGCTGGACCCGAGACGAAATGTTCGGGCGGTCCTACGTATCTCATGAGGTTGAGAATCAAGCCACACGTAGTTCTTGACAATACCGTTAATCGTCAGGTTGGACGGAATATAGATCTTAGTTTTAGGTCTTAGAACTTGGACCAAGAGGATCTTAGTTTTAGGTCTTAGATCTCGGACCAAGAGGATCTTAGTTTTAGGTCTTAGAGCTCGGACCAAGAAGAAAGAAAGGGCAGAATTTGGTAACTCCTGGGCTGGACCTGAGACGAAATGTCCAAGAGGTCCTACGTATCTCATGAGGATGAGAATCAAGACACACGTAGTTCTTTACAATATAGTTTATCGTCATGTTGGACGGAATATAGATCTTAGTTTTAGGTCTTAGAACTCGGACCAAGAGGATCTTAGTTTTAGGTCTTAGAGCTCGGACCAAGAGGGTCTTAGTTTTAGGTCTTAGAGCTTGGACCAAGAGGATCTTAGTTTTAGGTCTTAGAGCTCGGACCATGGAGTCCAAATGTAGGGCAGAGTGTAGTTTAAGGTCGTGCTGGACCATACAGTTTAAGGTCATGCTGGACCTTACAGTTTAAGGTCGTGCTGGACCATACAGTTTAAGGTCATACTGGACCTTACAGTTTAAGGTCATGCAGGACCATACAGTTTAAGGTCATGCAGGACCATACAGTTTAAGGTCATGCAGGACCATACAGTTTAAGGTCATGCAGGACCATACAGTTTAAGGTCATGCAGGTCCATACAGTTTAAGGTCATGCAGGACCATACAGTTTAAGGTCATGGAGGACCATAACAGTTTAGGAAAAGTACTTCTTGAGGAACCTGGCATTGGTGGGAGGAGTGATACGCTCCCCATCCATAGTCACCAGGGAATATGCCCCATTGGGATAGACCTTGTAGACAATAAAAGGTCCCTCCCACTTGGGCTCCAACTTGGGTGGTTTCCTGCCAGGAATCATTGGCGCTCTGAGAGCCAACACCAGGTCACCTTGCAGGAAAGAGCGGAGGCGAACCTTCTTATCGAAAGCTAGATCCATCCTACTCTAATGCCTTTCCAGGTTATGTAAAGCGTGAAGCCTACTTTCGTCCAGCGCTTCCAATTCGGCTAGATGGATCTCGGCAACTCTGTCCGGCGCTTGCTGGTCGTAGACCGCTGTGCGCAATGAGGGCAGTTGGACCTCGATGGGAAGGACGACCTCAGCTCCGTACACCAGGGAATACGAGGTCACCTGGGTGGAATTGCGAGTCGTCGTCATATAATCCCATAGGGCGTTGGGGAGCTTGTCCGGCCAAATTTTCCTGTTCTGACCAACCATTTTTTGCAGAATGTTAGAGAGGGTTTTGCTAAACGCCTCAATCTATCCATTCGCCTGCACATGATAGCGGGAGGTGTGGTTCGAGTGAATGTTGTACTTGGCGTACAATCTCTTCAACTCGGCCGCTCGGAAGTTGGTTCCGTTATCCATGAGGATAGTGTGAGGTATTCCAAACCGGTGAATGATATTGGAACTCATGAAGTCGGTGATAGAACCAGCCTTGACTTCCCTAAGTGGGGCTGCCTCTGCCCACTTTGAGAAGAAATCAGTGGCAGTTAAGATGAACCGGAACTGGCGGGCCGTCGCCGGCGGGTAGGGTCCTATGACATCCAACCCCCAGACTGCAAAGGGCCAAGAATACTTAGTAGTATGGAGAGGCTCCGGTGGCCGATGCACAAAGTTAGCATGAACTTGGAACGCATGGAGCCTCTTGGCATACTCGATGCAGTCGTGGATCATGGAGGGCCAGAAGTATCCCTATCTTCGAATCTGGTGGGACAACTTCGACCCGGCCTGGTGGGCGCCATAGGAGCCAGTGTGCACTTCCTGCATGACCTGTGGGATCTCAACTCCTTGAAGACAACGGAGGAGAACACCATCAAACCTGCGCCTGTAGAGGAGCTACTCACGACTGGAACCGCATTGAAGGGTGAACTGCGGCACATGGTGCCGGATTCGTTCTCGCTCTGCTCAGTCCATCGGAAGATTGTCGTGCCGGAGATATTCCACCAGAGGTGTCCTCTAGTCAGGAACTGTCTCGATCACCACGCTTGGAACCCCAGGGGGTCCCGACGCGGGGGCACCAGTGGTGAGATGGTTCACTCGCGGGCCACGACCGCCCTCTAAGATAACAGGAGCAATGACTCTTCAGTGCACCACGTGGATGATTAGGTCATCCTGTTCGGGCTCCGCGAGTGATGTGGCCAGGCTGGCCAAAGCATCTGCTCGACTGTTCTGCGACCAGGGAACATGAACGACATCTGGTCGGGAGGGGAACTTATCCATTAGATGGAGGGTGCACTCCAGCAACGACACGAGTTCTGGCTTCCTGACATCGTAGTCACCGTTAACCTGCTTGATGACTAGCTCTGATTCCCCTTTTACATACAGGTGGCATACGTTAACCTCCAGAGCCAACTCGAGGCCAGTGATTAGGGAATGATATTCTGCCTCACTATTGGTGCAGCCCTCTGACAATAAGAAAGAATATGGCAGCACGGCTTGCTCCAGGGTGATGAAGACGATACCCAGGCCCACTCTGTTAAGCCTAGGATCATTGAGCCTTCTACCGGTAAGGATTTGGGAGGCGCCATCAAAGTGCATTTTCCAGCATGGCGTGGCATGATCGACTGAGAGGATTGCATCATCAGGAAATCCCACATCCAGCGGCTGGTCCACAGAGGTTGGATGAGCAGCTAAGAAGTCTGCCAACGCCTGTCCTTTGACGGCCTTCTGAGGTACGAACCTAATGTCGAACTGCTGGAGGATCACCGCCCAGCGTGCCAATCGGCCGGTCAACATAGGCCGACTCAGGATGTATTTCAACGGGTCTACCCAAGAGACCAACTGTACCTCATGGTGCTGCAAGTAGTGCCGCAATTTATGTACAGCAAATATGAGTGCCAGGCAGCTCTTCTCTATGGGAGAATATCTAATCTCTGCGTCGAGGAGCATGCGGCTGAGGTAGTAGAGGCTATTCTCTGTTCCCTCGTTGTTTTTTTTGGGCGAGAAGGGCGTCGAGGGATCGCTCCAGGGCGGTCACGTAAAGGACCAGCGGCCTTTCGGGAACGGGTAGCATCAGGACCGGAGGTTGAAGAAGATACTGCTTGATTTCCTCAAAAGCGGTCTGGCACTCTTCATCCCACCCATAGGCGGCGCCTTTCTTCATGATCCGAGAGAAGGGCTTACACTTGCCGACCAGATTCACAATGAATCGGCATATATAGGCTAAGTGGCCTTGGAGGCCTCGAAGCTCCCGAATATTAATCGGGGGAGGCATCTGACTGATGGCCTTGATCTTCTTGGGGTCGATCTCGATACCTCGATACCTGACGATGAAGCCAAGAAACTTTCCGGAGGTGACCCCGAAGGCACACTTCAACGGGTTCATCTTCAAGTGACGAGAACGGAGAAAACCGAACACTTTCTCAAGGTCTTTGAGATGGTCTGGGTGCTGACGAGATTTAACCACCAGGTCATCTACATAACACTCCACCAGCGTCCCGAGGATCGGCTTGAATATGCGGTGCATAGCCTATTGATAGGTGGCACCGGCGTTCTTCAGGCCAAAAGGCATAACCCGATAGCAGAAAGTGCCCTGGGGGACCCTGAAGGCAGTGTACTCTTCATCCTCGGGGGCCATCCAGATTTGGTTATACCCGGAGTACCCATCCATGAAAGAGAGGGCTTGGAACCCGGCTGTTGTGTCGATCAACAACTCTGTCACAGGAAGGGGAAATTCATCCTTCGGACAGTGGCGATTAAGATCGCGGAAGTCGATGCAGACCCTGATCTGTCTGTTCTTCTTCCTGACGGGCACAATGTTGGCTAGCCACCTGGGGTACTGGACATCCCTGAAGAAGTTCGCCTTAATGAGCTCATCAACTTCGGCCTCAACCATGGCACCGTGAAAGGGGTGCATTTTTCTGGGAGGCTGCTTGAACCCGCGATGGTTTGCTGGGAGGCCAAGGCGGTGGACGGATACCTAGGGATCTAGTCCCGGCATCTCGTCATAACTCCAGGAAAACACATCACGGTGATGTTTGAGGAAGTCTATGTACCGTTGTCGTTCCTTGGGAGGAATAGCGGCGCTGACCAATGTGGGTCTCGGGTCCGTCTCACTACCGAGGTTCACCTGTACGAGCTTGTCGACCGTGGCGGAGACACCCTCCTCAAAGGCAGGAGGAGCATCTTCCATGTCTTCTTCTCCGCTTGGGGAAATATCGTCCATGGGGGGATCCATTTCGGGGCTGCTCGACCCTGATGGGGAGCTAGCACCGGCATGGGCGGCAGAGGTCATCACGACGGGAGGCTCATGAACCGCGGAGACCGTAGCGACAAAGGCGGTTGATCCAATCCCATCCGGCCTGCAGCCCAAGGGGACACGCTTTACGACATCGAAGCAGTGGTGTCGCGTTGGCCTGAGCCGATCAATCCCAGCTCGGCGAAACATGCACGTATGACGCACTGCCGTTTCCATAAGCCCAACGTCCCGATATCATACAGGGGTAGGAGGCTCAGGGATCACCCAGGCCTGGTTGGTGTAAGAGTACGAGGTGATTTCCCACTGTCGGTTAGACCCGGAAATATGCATTCCTCTGGTACCCGAGACAACAAAGCACTCCCCCATATCGAGAGTTGTGGCCTCCAACCGATGGATTGGGAAGACATATGCATCATCCAAACCTGCCCAGGGATCACTCGCGACAGCGGCAGGCTCAACCTCACCTGCCAGGATCTGCTCGTCCTTGCTCTTGTAACAGTCTGCGTCCGGGTAACGAGCTTCACAAGAGGCAAATGGGGACACATCTTCTTGGAGCACACCCACTCGACCCTTAAGGGAGTATTTGAGGCACTGATGGTATGATGAGGGAACCACTGCGTGAAGATGAAGCCACGACCTTCCCATCAACGCGTTGTAGGCAGTGTCCTGAGAGACAACCATGAATTTAGTATTCGAAATTAAGCCACCGAACTAGGTCTTCAGACGAATCATGCCGAGTGGAATTTTCTAGGTCCTGTCATACCCCTGGATTCTGAGGTCGGAGGGAGTTAAATCATCCTTGGACAACCCCTGTTTTCGCAGTGTCCGAGTTGGGATCAAGTTAATCCCAGAACCCGTGTCGACAAGACAGCGACAGACCTCTACGCCATTGAACTGGCGGGTGATGTACAGCGGGCGGATGTGCCCCTGTATGGAAGGGTCTTCATCTTCACCATAGAATGAGATAACCTCCTGACATTCGGTGTCCTCAATCACCTCAGTGTGGAAGGCTTCTGCGGTCGCTACCTCCGTTTCAAACTGGAGGGGGCTCCTCAGAGCCTCGGCGAGCGCCTCACGCATTTCAGACGACAGGAGGAGGGCCTAAAGGATGGAAAACCTCGCCAGAATGCCAGCCAGATGATTTAGGACATCATACTTTCGCGCCAAAAGAGAGCTTCTTCTTACAGGAGGTCGCTCTGCGATTGGGGGCATGACGGGCCCTGCTGGAGGGACCGGTGACTGACTGGTACTAGGCATGTCCCGCTGTTCACTAGCTGAAGCCCGGGTGGTGGCTTCCATGCTAGGACCGGAAGGCCGTAGTCGGCCAGCGGCAGGGCTGGGCTGGTTGCAACGCGGGCAAGGCGATTCCGCCCGATCCAGCAACACGAATGGTGGTGGAAGCGAACCTGTTGTCACCGGATGAGGGAGCTGCGAGTGCTGCTCTCTACACCGGGCCTGCTGCCTGGTCTCGGTGGCGTGCACGGCCTGACTAGAGGTGATGACCGTCGTGCCCCAGTGATTCACGTAGCCATGGCTCCGTCGACGTTGACGACGGCTGGGGACATTGGGGAGGTTCACCCGGCGCTCCTCGTCGTTGGGAGCCACAAAGGGATTTACCAACTCTACGGTGTTAACCGAAGCGTACCCCGGGCTCTCGGGGAGGTTCACCTGGCGCTCCTCGTTGTCGGGAGCCACAAAGGGATTTACCAACTCTACGGTGTTAACCGAAGCGTACCCCGGGCTCTCGAGGAGGTTCACCCGGCGCTCCTCATCGTTGGGAGCCACAAAGGGATTTACCAACTCTACGGTATTAACCGAAGCGTACCTCGGGCTCTCAGGGAGGTTCACCCAGCGCTCCTCATCTTCGGGAGTCACAAAGGGATTTACCAACTCTACGGTGTTAACCAAAGCGTACCCCGGGCTCTCGGGGAGGTTCACCCGACGCTCCTCGTCGTCGGGAGCCACAAAGGGATTTACCAACTCTACGGTGTTAACCGAAGCGTGCCCTGAGCTCTCGGGGAGGTTCACCTGGAGCTCCTCGTCGTCAGGATCCACAAAGAGATTTACCAACTCTACGGTGTTAACCGAAGCGTAACCCAGGCTCTCGGTCGAGGAGTCATCCATTACCAGACGGGGTCATGGAGGGATCCCCATTCCCGGGGGCATGAAATCGCCAAGCGTGCGAGAAGATGACGGCAATGGCAGGGCGCGTTCTTTCTTCTTGCGTCACCGCCTGCTCTTCTGGGAAGAAGTAGGCTGGGACGACGAGGCCGAAGTGGCGCTCACGGATTCTGAGGGCTCTGGCTGTTCCAGGCGGGCATGGATGATGCCATGGGAACGGGTGACTATCCTGCGGGCCATCCAGTCGTTATACTTCCAGGAACCACGGTCGGAAACCTGTTCCCACCCATCCCCGTCGTCACTACTGCCATCTGATCCCACGAAGACACCTGCCACCTGTGTCGGGGCTGGGCCCAACCTGACTATGTTATTGTCAATATGGTCTTGGAGCCAGTCCATGAACACATAGCATTTTTGGATGGTGTGTCCCAGGAACTGGTGATAAGGGCAGTAGTTAGGGAAATCCGTGAGACACGCCTCTTCTGGCTTCCGGCACTCAGGCAGCCACACGATCCTCTGCTCCAAGGCGCTACGAAAATAACCGGGGACATGGGCCTCGCCAAAGGAGTAAGCCCGATTCCTTCTGACATTCCTCCGATGGCGACGACGCCCGGCCTTCCTGCCCCTGGGTAGCTCCTCAGGGTAAGGACGACTTCCGTCATCGGGTCCCCCAGCCACAATAGAGCTGGGGCAGAGGGGACCGAAGGCCGGGGTGCGAGAAGCACCTAGAAAGATTTTGAAAGGGACATGGGGAGGACCTCCATGTGAGTGAGTGACTGGATACACAACGGCTCCATGCTCGTGATCGGCGGTAGGGGGAGTGACCTCATACCCCATGCAGTGGGTGCTGGAAGGAGTCATACCCGAAGCGTAGCCGTCACGAAGAAGCTTTCGGCTTCCCAGATCAGTGGCACGGGACGATCCTTCATGGTGAGAGGCACTACCGCCGATTGGTCCGCAGTGGCCATTGCCAGTGTTCGCGACCGGGAGATTCGACCCAACCTGCCTGCAGGGCGGTTGGGGTTTCGATCCCTGTCGGGCACGTGACTGCCCTTTCTCAACATGCACAGGGATCTGGGAACAGGATTCAGCAGTGGCTGGGGCCACAATGGTTGCTGATGATGGTGCCCCAGTATGGGCGTTCTCCCCCACTCGCGCCCGACGCTGGTGTCGAGTCAGATGGGCCGGAGCCGGCGGTGCGGGCATGAAGATTGCCTGCTCCTCGGCTCGGGGAGTCAGGCGGCGGTGTCGACGCAACCTGGCGGGGGTTCTTTCCGGTAACCCATGTGATGGATTGTCGATCGGGTGGACCCGGACATCCCCCACCTCATTGGAATAGGGGAGGGATGTGTCACAGTGCTCCGAGGATAGGCTCCCGAAGCGGTTGAACGTCGGCGTGGGGAGCAGCGGCTCCCTGTGCGTCCCTCGAGGGCGGCGGTGGTGGTGAGGCACATCCACCTCTAGATCCAAGTGGGCTATACCCCTGGTGGGGATGATCCCTTCCTCGTCATACCTATGAACTAGGTTATTGATCACCCTCTGTTGGATGATTTATGACGGGGAGAGGGGGTGCAAGCGTCTGGCTGCTACGGCGGTCGAAGTCGGAGCGACCGTGGGATAGGTGGGACCGCGCGGGGTAGCCGCATCGGCACTGCCCCTACCCCTGCGCCGGTGGGCAGGTGGCGATCGAGCTCTGAATGCAGTGATATGATTCCTGGAAACAGGGAGATGAACCCATTAGTATCAACGGGAAAGGAGATCAACAACCAAGGCCCGGCATCATTCCATCTTCAGTGGTCGGCGAGAGGGAACCACGCTGACGATGTCACAGAACGGAGTAGTCAACGTCCTGACGGCCTCGACCCCTGGCAGGTTCACGTCCCGGTGAGGGTTACCCAGACCTGGTGACATGCTATTATTCCGATGCTCCAACAGCTACCATTCCCTGTGTTGAGGAGAAGAGCTTCACGTCGGGTTCACTATTTTTTGTTTCTGACGCTTTCGCCGGGGCGCATGCGTCCGTCCGTCGTGGAGGGCGCGCTGCTTGTGGCCCCGCATTCCCTCTCTCCAAAGGCGAGCGGCATTCGTTCCTTGTTCAGGGACGTCTGCTCCTTGATCGAAACCGGGATGATGGTATGTCGGTTCTTCCTTCCGTGGATTCCTCCTCGGAGCTCGTCACCTAGTCTGGGTCTCCCTCATAGATTTAAGACGGATTCTTGAAGCTCATTCCCGGTGCCATATCTACATGGACTCCAGTTAATTACGTTGCTTCCATCAAGATGCTCCAAGGGGTCTTGTAGGGACAGCAACCTGCGGTGAGGAGAATGGTCGCGTTGGGGCAGCGTCGGCATGTCTGTCTTTGGTCCCTCATCACAGGGCTTCTTGAGGGTGCGGAAGCCCGAGGCATCCCACATCAAACGCATGGAATGTGTACCATCTGAGGTTTTCCTTAGCTTCCCATGTTTAACATGGGGTATGTCGTGAGTTTAACGTCTTGCGGAGATGGATCAGGTTAAAGGATCCCTAGAGGGGAACACCGATGTTGGGGCCAGCACGTGGGAGGCCTCTCGTATAACATGGAGTGGGAAAGGGTGGCATGATCTCACCGGGATGTGGCGGCCCGGGTAAGGATCAGGATGGATGGTGGAGTGAAGCATGGGGCTTACGTTCTGAGATGGCCCAAGAGGGGGGATACAGTTTAACGTCATGCGGGACGGAATACAGTTTAACGTCATGCGGGACGGAATACAGTTTAACGTCATGCGGGACGGGATACAGTTTAACGTCATGCGGGACGGAATACAGTTTAACGTCATGTGGGATGGGATAGATTTTAACGTCATGCGAGACGGAATATAGTTTAACGTCATGCGGTACGGGATACAGTTTAACGTCATGCGGGACGGGATACAGTTTAACGTCATGCGGTACGTGATGCAGTTTGACGTCATGTGGGATGGAATACAGTTTAAGGTCATGCGGGATGGGAGATTTGGGGCTTACACTCTGAGGCAGCCCAAGGTGGTCAGGGAACCGACATGGAGAGGTCGGGACGACTGGGTGGTGGGCTTGAACCTCGTGGAGGCTTCCTACGTACCATGTGTTAGCACGGATCAAAGTCCACATAGTTCGCTAGGATGGGGCTTATGCTCTGAGGTAGCCCATAAGAGGATGTCATGGTCGATGCGCACTCTAAGCCCACGTGAGTCATGCTCGGTGTGGGAAACAAGAGGCACCAGGGACCAGACGATCACGTCGCGGAGGGTGCATCTGTGATAAGTGGAATGGGGCTTACACATTAAGCGGCCCAAAGAGGAAATAGGGTCTTACGCGTGGTTAGAGGCCCTGGGTGTCGGGGCTTACTCCAGGGTGGAGGCCCGTGGTGCGACAAAGCGTAGTGGGAAAAGGACTCCACTGGCCTTGGTAGGGGGGAAGTACGGAGATGCACGGGTGCAATCATCCGCAATAAAGGTTAGGGGCTTACGCTCTGAGGCAGCCCTTCCCCCGTGGACAAACGCCGCTCCGACAAGGAGGATCTCATTATGTGTGAGGAAGAGTCCATTCCCATGGAGACGAGTGAGCGTAATGAATGTCCGAGCTGGGGGGACCTTGTGTGTGAAGCACGGGGTCGGACCACAGTTTAACGTCTTGTGTTAAGGACGAGGTGCTTAGGAGTTTAACATCCTGCAGCTTGGACGAGGTGGGTTCGCTCCACACCCCTAGGGCTTACATGCCCAATGCCCTCTACCCCTCATGGAAGGGAAGGCATCGGCAAGGCCGTGGTGAAAGGGGGCCACAGGAAAAACCACCGGGGGGTCCACGTTAGCGTGGCTATGCGAAAAAGCAATAGTCGTTAGCGTGCCTATGCGGAGAAGCATAAGGCAAAGCAACGCAATGGGAAACAGGGCCCAAGGGACCTTGAGGTTACTTCACACGAGCCTGGAAGGCCGTGCGGGAAAACAACGCATGGCGCGCATGCCTGGCAGGGGAGACATCAGGTGCCAGTGCAGGGGGCAGCCAAGGGGTGTCAAGGTGAGGGGTCATCGGCCTTGCGCATGAAAAAGGGATGATTTGCGCGCAAAACACCGGGACGACGTACAGTAGGAGTAATGGAATTGCACGCGAAGAGGGAATTATGCGCAAAGTTTTGCGCGCACGACAGGGTATTGCACGTGCGGACCACGGATTGCGCGCAAGTGGGGAAACCAGGGGAAGGGGAAAATTCACTGAAGCCGGTGGAGTTGCACGCAAAGGCGAACTCCGGGGCAAGGTTGCGCGGAATTCAGGATTACCTGGATGTCATCTTTCGCGCGGGGGGAGACGAATTGCGCGCACGAGAGCCACTTCGGATTCCTCAACCCCCAAACTGTTCGGGGTCACCATATATTTATAGGCGACCTCTGGCGCGGAATCCAGGCAGCGCGCGAAGTTTTCCACGCCGGGAACCACTTGCGTGCAAAATCTCACTACGGAGAAACGGGGCGCACAATTATTGCGCGCCTCACCGGTCCAATTCCGCGAATCCTGGGAGCACTTCGTGTGTAGAACATTTTTGTGCGCGGATCCTCCTTTATTTTGTGCACCACTTCCCGGGCCTCCGGATCAGGCCTCTGATTCCGAATATGACTTCGCTTCGTCATTCCGAAACTTCCTCCGGGATTTGCATGATTTTTTCGGCGTCAACAGTTTCACATGTAGCGGAAAGGGTCAAAAGTCAAGTGACTATCCAACCCATCATTCAGATGATCAGCAGATGGTCAAAGGACAGCTCAGGTAGAGATAGAGATTCGATTGAGGTGGTCTGTAGGGAGCATGCAGACATGGTAGAGGATCTGGTCATGCAATTATCGGTGGGAGACAATTCGAGATATTATCACCACCACCACATGGAGTTCCACCCCGATCCCAGTGAGTATGAGGACAGGGGAGAGCTTATCTTCAGGCAGATGAGGCTTATGATCATGGCGCTCCGAAGATGATTCTAGGTATGATCTGTGTCTACTCCACTATAGTTGCAGTACTTATTGACACAGGTTCCAGTCATTATTTTATTTCCATGGCCCTCGTTTGGAGCTCAAAGATTCCAATGGAGTCGTTGGCTCGATTCTTATGACTAGAGACTCCTACGGGAGTGGATTCCACAATTACGCACTGGTGCTGGAAGTGTGAGCTTACTCTAGGAGGAGAGAGCTTTGGCTGGGATCTCCTAGTAGCAGTGACGAGACCTTACGACGTCATCTTGGGTATGGAATGGTTATCTACAGTCCATGCTTAGATTGACTATATTAGGTGCAAAGTGCGGTGTGTCCACACGGATGGGACTAGGTTTACCATCACCGGCGAGAAGGGAGGCTTTGCAAGACATGATGGACTTACTCAGAGGAGAGTTCAGTTGATCCCTCATTAGTTGGCTAGACTTACCCTTGGAGCTGTTGATGTGGAGAGTATGAGTTATCCTATAGGGGTGGACCAGTACGTAGATGTTTTCCCTAATGATGTCTGAGGTCTACCTCCTCACAGAGAGGTGGATTTTTACATTGACTTGTACCCCAGGGTGACACTGATATCTTCACCAGTATATCATATGGCTCCCGCAACGCTTTGTGATCTATGGGTACAACTGGAGGACTTACAGGGGAAGGGATTCATTTGGCCCAGTGTTTCTCCCTGGGCAGTCCCAATTATGTTTGCCAAAAAGGTAGACGGGAGATGAAGACTTTGTGTAACCAACTCTCCAGAAGTGTTCATGGTACTCATGAACAGGATCTTTCAGTCGTACCTCGATCGCTTTGTCGTATTCTTCATCGACAACATTATGATCTACTCGACTAATAAGGAGGAGCATGCCTACCATTTGCGGGTAGTACTGGACACACTCTGAGAGCACCACCTTTATCGTAAGCTCTCGAAGTTCCAGTTCTGGATCTGAGAGGTTCAATTTCTGGGACATTTCATCTCAAGGGCTAGAGTTGTAGTGGATCCAGTAAAGATTGAGGTGATACTTTCTTGGGATCCACCCCGGAGTGTGACAGAGGTACGGAGTTTTCTGGGTTTGGCTGGATACTACTAGAGGTTTGTGCTAGACTTCATCTGATTTTCAGCACCACTTTCAGCCTTGACGAAGAAGGGGAAACCCTTTTTGTGGTCGGATATATTTCAGCAGATCTTTTAGGAGCAGAGGAAGAGGCTGACTAGTGCCCCCATCTCTAGGATTCCACAGGAATTCATAGAGTACATATCCTACTGCGATGCATCAAGGACTGGACTCTTATATTTCTTGATGCTGGAGAGAGTTGTGATCGCATATAGTTCTCAATAGTTGAGATAGCATGTGCAGAACTATGCTACCCATGACCTGGAGTTAGTAGCAGTGGTATTCGCCTTGAATATGTGGTGACACTATCTTATGGGAGAATGTTTTACAGTGTACTCTAATCACAAGAGTCTCAGGTATATCATCTCCCAGAAGGACCTGAACCTGAGACAACGACTCTGGCTTGAGTTCCACCAGGGCTATGACTTCAAGATAGTCTATACTCTAGGGAAGGGGAACATTGTTGCAAATTCACTTCAAAGGAGATCTGTTATACAGCTGCTAGGCGAGGCGACAGAGTAGCTGGCCGCTTTGCTGATATCCTTTGTAGATCGGGATGGAGCATCTTTTCTTCAGTATCTTACAGTAAATCCCCCACTTCTTCAGTGATTCAGGGAGGCACAGTGTGGGGACACTAACTACGAGACACAACGTGCTCAGATATCCACAGGGCAGGCACCTGATAGATTTTATGAAGGTGGAGATCACTTTATCCTATGCAGAGGGCATATCATGGTACCAGTGTCACTTCAGGAGGATGTGTTGAGGGAGTTCCACACATCCCCTCAAGAGGTACATCTAAGAGTGTGGGAGATGTACGAGGACTTTTGAAGATAGTGCTGGTGGTTGGAAATGAAGAAATTAGTTGCAGAGTTTGTCTCTCGATGCCACACTTATCAGCAAGTGAAGGCGGAGCATCAGGTACCAACAGGCTTGGTTCAGCCTTTAGAGGTCCCAGAGTGGAAGTGGTATGGGACGTCCATGGACTTCGTGATGGGTCTTCCACGTACATCTAGGGGACATGACTCGATTTGGGTGATCGTCGACTGACTCACCAAGTCAGCCCACTTCCTTTTGATCAGAGAGTGGGGATCATTAGAGAGTTTGGGATGCCTCTATATGCAAGAGATTGTGCAGCTACATGGAGTACCCACAACTATTGTCTCTGATCATGATACACATTTTACTTCCTGACTATGGAAGGGGTTGCAGGAGGCTTTCAGGATGCCGCTTCATTTGAGCACCACCTTCAATCCTCAGATGGATGGTCAAACTGAGTGGACCGTTTAGACCATTGAGAACATGCTATATTCTTGTGTCCTCGACTTCGGTCATAGCTGGGAGGATCACTTTCCTTTGGTGGAGTTTGCATACAATAACAGCTATCACTCCACCATTAGGATGGCACCTTTTGAGGCATTATACGGGAAACCTTGCAGATCACCCTTGTACAGGACTGACCCAGGGGATTCAGCACTAGTGGGACCAGAGATGGTACGGGCTGCCACAGAGAAGGTGCAGGTCATCCAGGAGTAGATGAAGACTGGACAAAGCAAACATAAGTCATTTTTTGACAGAAGATGGAGACCTCTGGAGTTCGAAGATGGCTACCACATCTTTCTAAGGGTCACACCCCGACGAGGTCTATGGAGATTTGGCTGAGGTGGAAAGTTATATCCGAGGTTCATCAGACCTTTTAAGGTCCTCAACAGAGTTGTTGAGGTGGCATATTGCTTATCTCTTCCACCTCAGTTGCACCGGGAGCATGACGTCTTCCACATATCCTAGTTGAAGAGATACATACACAACCCTTCTCACATCATCGAACATGGAGAGCTGGACATCGATGATGGGGTGACTTTTATAGAGGTTCCATTAGAGATCGAGGATTGAGAAGAGTGAGTCCTTCATGGATGGTCGATACATTTAGTGCGCGTTCGCTAGTAGCATGGGAACCTCCAAGATAGCACATGGGAGAGGGAGGCTCATATTCATGGTCAGTACCCCCACTTGTTCCCTTAGATTGAGTTACAGCTTATGGGGTCGTAAAGCCCTGAGGTGTGGAGAATGTAAAGACCCGAAATCTCCATGTAATTTTTTTTAAATAAATGGCAATTTTATGAGTCCGCGAAAATTGATAGCAGGTGATTCTGAGGCCTGAAGTGCCCGGAATAAATTTCTGAACTTTTTTTCGGGTACGTTCAGTAAATGTGCGAGCGTGCTTTTCTAAATTTTGAATTGGTGCTCATAATTGAAATCTAAGGGCACCATTGAACTCGCGGAACCGGTATTCGATTATGTATACTTTCACCTCGACGGTAGTGGGTCAAGAGTGAAAGATAATTTTTGGGTTTTTCGTGTAAGAATAAAATAAAAATAAAAGTGTGTGACATTTTTATTTTTATTTGCAACGCCAATGTGGGTGTTGGGAGGTGGATTCCACCATAACTAAACCTCCATGTATAATTTGGAAGTGGGGACCACAAGACCTTAACCCCGCATGAGAGGTTATGGTGGTGGGAACCACCCAAACCATAACCTCCCATGAGAGGTTATGGTGGTGGGGACCACCCTGGATTAAACCACCTTGAACCCCCCCCCCCCTTAATTGGGAGAAACCCTCAACTCCCTAATAAATGTGGGGGGTCCTCTTCAATACCTCCACAAATTTAATTCTTCCAACGCACTTTATTAATTGTGCCAACTCCCCCTTAATCAATTAAACCATTTTGAATATTATGCCAATGACTTAGTTGATATTATAATCTATTATATTGGGATGACTTTTCATTTTGGGTGGAATTGGGGGAGAGGAGGAACTTGAGAGAAATATACCAATGTAGAATGCTCCACCGATGAAGAAAGCTCCACCGACGAAGAACACCGACGATGAACGCCTTCGACTGTGAAGAACAACCTCATCTTCGACTTTCTTCATTGGAAATTCCTTCGACCTAGCACGTGTTCGTCTTCAAATAATCGACGTCCACCTTTGTGCACCAAAGTCAACCAACAAAGAAAAAGGTAGGGGTTTAATGCTATTTGTTTATCACTTTCCATGCTCCCCCTTCTTTTTCTTTTGAAACATGGGAAGAATCTTTGTGGGAGGGTTTGATGTGCTTTGTTCTTGTGAACCTCTTGTTACCGCTCTAATGTGGAGAGTGCGGACTAAACTAACATGGCCCTTCCTCTCTATAACCCATGTGTTGATTTGCGGTGTTCTTCGAAGCGGAGGAAGGCGATGAAGGCAACGACGCCGCCGACCACAGCCTCTGTGACCCACGCCGCCCCTACAGTGCTCCGACCTCCCAAACAAAATGACCTCGTGTCACCGCCAGCCGAATCGGCCCCAAGCTGCGCCACGCCCTGCCCACGTCGCACCCCATCCACCCCGGCTGCGCCACCCCAACCTCCCAGCCGAGCCGCCCTGGCTGTGCCATCCGCTAGCCGAGCCACTGATGTTATTAATATTTTCATGACTTATTATATTCCCCCTTTACTTATTTTATATGAAATGTGCTTAATTTGTGTGAAATATTAATGTTTTAATATTAAGTATAATATTTGAGCATTTTTAGAAGTAGTCAAATTGAGTCAGTTTACTGTTTTAATTATAACTATCACTATACTGATCCAAATTGTATTTTTCCTGTTTTGTAGGATTCTACTTTCAATATACAACATTAAATTAGTAGGAAACATGATCCAATTCTGTTATTTGAAGGGTCATATGGTCCTCACAAACAAGACCAAAGAATCTGTGAACAAACTGGACCAGCCTTGAATATTGATTTACTGGGCTCAATCCAGAAGTCCAAAAACATTAACTCTCCACCATAATTCGTGGGACACTACATGTCATCTTGGATAAAAATTTCAAGGCCCAAATACAAGTACAAGGGGCCCAAATAAATCTTTGAAGTCCAGCCCACCATTCTGGCCGAGAATTAAAATCAGTATAGTATGCATGACATATCTCCTGATGTAAGAATCCAAGCGAGCTGAGATTTTTCAGTGTGCAAGAGGAGATATAAGCGGCCGACTTTGTTTAAGAAGTCATTCGGATTTTAAGGCATATTCCTGTTCAAAAATCCATTCACATTTTGGACATTGAAAAAGCATGGATAGAAATGGACAGTTTACCTTTGTTTAATAAAACTGCCATAACATTGGATCAACTTGTCCAAATGCCTCCATATTTTTACAGTAGTCGGAAAACTTTATTATCTACAACTTTGAATAAGGAGATATTCGGAGATTCGGCTGTCTGAATTGCCAAATTGGCGATGCAATTGGAGGAACAGATTGGGAATGCAAACAGTCCACTCCTTGGGCTATAAATACTCTCCCCTTCTCTCCTTGAGAGGGGTTTGGCATTTAAGAAGAGAGTAGATCATATTGGCATGACCAAGGCTTTTCCAAAGGCTTGGGAGGATCTGCCATACTCAAGTTTTTACTTGAGAGACCTTTCCTGCTCTCTTTGTTTTCACTTACTTTTGTGTTCTTCATTTTTGTAATCTTGTAATTCTCTTTCTTTGTAATTCTGTTTTAATGCAAGTTACTTATTCAATATCTTTTATTCTCATCCACCTTCTGTAGTTTAATATTTATGTTCCTAAAATAGTTTAAATTCAGTTGAATCCCCTTCCCTTCTTTTGCTTCCTCATTCAATCGAAAATCTGTTTTTAATTATCATCATCGTTCGTGTGTGTGTGTCAACGTACCACTCTTTTCTAATCTCTTTCTTTTTATTCTATTCTTAATTTATCATCATAATTATTTTAACCAGAATATTAAACATCCAAATGGCTGAGTAAATCTCTCATTGGGGTGAGTTATAATTCGGGGATGTTAAGTGATTGAGAGTTTTGCTCGATGAGTATTCTTTAAATTAATATTGTGTATGTTAAACTTAATATGTCATGGATTAATGATATGTTTTGTTTAACGAGTGGTTTCCATGGGTTATTGGAACCATAAATACACTACCATAAATAAGTTTTGATTTAGATTAGAACCCTAAGTTAAGTTAAGGCTTGGATTAAAGCCTTCACACTTAGGAATTCCAATCAACGTCAACTTATGACATGAGTGTTAATTTAATGCAATAAAAAGTAAGGCTCAAGGATATCACATGCTTAACTCCCCAATAATGAACTCACCCCAATCTTTATCAACTTGTTAAATTAAACATAATTCATTAAACATTTCAATTAATCTCTGCAAACAAACCCCCCAATCAAAATACAATCAACTAAAAACAAATGACTATTACAAAGTATCATCGCCGAGGATTCGACCCGAGTGCTGCTATACTCATTAGCAGAGCACCGGAATTTTGACCGGTCGATAGGCGACAATCGGCCGTGCGTTTCAAATGGAGCCGTTGCCGGGGATGGTACTTTAATTAGTCATTCGTTTCTGGTTATTGTCAAAAAAACCAAAAAAAAAAAGAAAATTTAAAAAAAAATTGAAAAAAAAAACACAAAGAAAAACCCGTCCTCCTCTTAAAAATCATAAACTGAAAAAAATAAAAAGAAAAAAACCATCTTCCTCTTTCTTCCAAAATCTCTCTGAATGCCCCGTAGCCTTCCAAACAATCCCTTGGATTTGTTTGACCCTGAAATTGAGCGAACACTTCGCCAACTTAGGAGGAACATAAGATATACTCAAATAATTCAAGAACCAGTCCTCATCCAACCAATTGAAATTGAAATGGCCAATCCTAGGGAAAAAACCCTAAAAGAACTCGCTGCCCCTGAAATGAATTACCAACTTCTTGGTATTCAATATCCAAACATAGAGGCTGACTTCGAACTCAAGTCGGGTTTGATTCATCTTCTCCCTCATTTTCACGGGCTAGCCGGTGAGGATCCACATCTTCTCCTTAAAGAGTTCCAAGTAGTATGCTCTACCATGAAGCCTCAAGGGGTTTCTGAAGAACAAATCAAGCTTAGAGCTTTCCCCTTTTCCCTAGCAGATTCTGCCAAGTCTTGGCTCTACTACCTCCCACCTGGTTCCATAAACTCATGGGTTGACATGAAGAGACTTTTCCTTGAGAAGTTCTTTCCCGCTTCCCGAACAGCTTCTATCCGAAAGGAAATAAGCGGCATCCGTCAATTACCTAATGAATCACTCCATGAGTATTGGGAGAGGTTCAAAAAACTTGTGGAAACTTGTCCACACCATCAAATCCCTGACCAACTCCTGATCCAATACTTCTATGAGGGGTTATTGGCTATGGAGAGAACTCTCATTGATGCCGCAAGTGGCGGTGCTCTTGTTGACAAAACTCCTGCAGCTGCACGAGAACTCATAAGAAACATGGCTGCAAACATGCAGCAATTCCATACTCGAGCACATGCTCAAGTGAAACAAGCCCAAGAGAATCAATCCATAGAGCCCAACAAGATGACTGAGTGGATGAGTGAACTTACAGGTCTTGTGCGTCAACTAGCGGTGGCTACCAAATCCCCAACCTCATCTTCTCCACAGTCACTATTCCCTGGACCTATCAAGAATTGTGGAATCTGCAACTCTCCATCTCATCCGACTGACACATGTCCACCACTTAAAGATGATCCATCTGATTCATCTAGTCCAATGGATCTCAATGCGGCATATGCTCAGCAAAACTTCAACCCTCAACAAACAGGTCAGTTTGTTAGAAACTTCACCCAACCCCACTCTGAGCCCTTCTCTTCTACCTTTAACCCACCTCTGAGGTATGGTAATACCATTTCTTATCCTCCTCAGTTCCTTCATCAAAATCCAAACCAGTTCCAATATGGTCAAAGTGGTGGTAACATCCATCAACCTTATCCTTTTGTTCCTCAACCCCAAAGGAACAATCCTCCTCCTGGATTCCACTATCCTAACGAGCCTTCCCAATTCCCCACCAAATACAATCGCTTTCCCAAGAACCAAAATCAAGGCCAACCCAATTTGGGACAAGCCTCTTCTTCTAAACAACCATGGGAAAGTGCTATAGAGGATCTTGCTTCCTTCACCCGTTCTAGCCTCAAGAACATTGAAACCCAAATAGGTCAACTTGCATCCCACCTTAGCCAGCAACAACCATCCAATTCATCCCAACTCCCAGCTCAACCATTACCCAACCCTAAGGGTAATGTAAGTTCAATTGCACTTAGATCAGGGAAGAAAATTGCAATGCCCCATGCTGATTGCTCTACCTCCCCTTTTGATGTTGATCTAGAAAATGAAAAGAACAAAAAGCTGGAAAAGGAACTTGAATCCACTCCTTCACCTCCTTCCATTCCTCTAAGGAACCCAATTCTTTTTCCTCAAGCCATCTCCAAGCCTAAGAAGTCCTTTGAACCTGATTTTGAAATGCTTGACATGTTTAGACGTGTTGAAGTGAACATCCCCCTCTTAGATTCCATCAAACAAATCCCTAAGTATGCCAAGTTTCTTAAGGAATTGTGCACCCATAAGAGGCAACTTAGGAACATTGAAAATGTTTCAACCCAATAGTACATTCCCATGAAGTGCAAAGATCCAGGGACCTTCACGGTTCCATGTCAAATAGGGAGTTCCAACATTGATGATGCACTCATAGACCTTGGAGCCTCAATAAATGTCATGCCCAAATCCATTTCCTCCAACCTTGGTCTAGGTCCCTTGCACCCAACGGGTGTTGTCATTCAATTAGCCAATCGAAGCACTGCCAGTCCTGAGGGGATAATTGAGGATGTTCTTGTTCGGGTCAATGATCTTATCTTCCCAGCTGATTTCTATGTCCTTGACATGGAAGGTGAGACGACCTCTTCTCGATCTCCCCTAATTCTAGGAAGACCATTCCTCATGACTGCGAGAACCAAGATTGATGTCCATTCAGGCATCTTATCCATGGAATTCGGTGACCAACTGGTCAAGTTCAACATTTTCCAAGCCATGCGATACCCATTTGAGGATCACTCTGCATTCTCAATCCATGCTTTTGAGGACACTTGTAAGATTCAATCGAACCCCAATACACCATGTTCTTCATGTTATAATGATAAAGGATCTTGTGAAATCTGCACCATGATTAACAAAGTCATAAATGGTGAAGTTGATGTGGACCTCTCATTCATAGACTCCATCAATCTAGAGGAACTTGAAAACTCTCTTGAATCCCACATCAACTCTGATCTCTACTGCTCCACCTTGGACAGTGTTGAGGAAAATGATCCAAACCCATCTGGAATCCCTTCTCCTGCTCCTAACTTGTCTAGCTCTCAAATCAAGGCTGAAACTGATCTAAAACCACTTCCTTCACACCTCAAGTACGCATTCCTTTTCCATGATCCCTCCTACCCTGTCATTATCTCTGCTTCACTTTCTGAAACTGAGGAGTCCCAACTTGTTCAAGTGTTAGAGGAAAACAAAAATGCCTTAGTTTGGACCCTAGAGGATATTCTAGGAATCAACCCTGCCCTTTGCATGCATCACATCCATCTAGAGGAATCATCCAAACCAATTAGGCAACCTCAAAGAAGACTCAATCCACTCATACTTGAGGTAGTTAGGGAAGAGATTACCAAGCTTCTTCAAGCTGGTATTATCTACCCAATTTCTGATAGTGAATGGGTTAGTCCAATTCAAGTCGTTCCTAAGAAGGGCGGGATAATAGTTGTCACAAATGAACATGGAGAAGTGGTCACAACTCGAGTGAAAAACAAATGGCATGTGTGCATCGATTATCGCAAATTGAATGTTGAAACACGAAAAGATCACTACCCACTTCCTTTCCTTGACCAAATTCTTGAGAGATTGGCTGGAAAGTCACACTATTGCTTTCTTGATGGTTACACCGGCTACTTTCAAATTCCAATCGCACCTCAAGACCAAGAAAAGACCACATTCACTTTCCCCTTTGGAACCTATGCCTATAGGCGAATGCCTTTTGGCCTTTGTAATGCTCCTGCAACATTCCAGCGGTGTATGATGAGTATCTTTTCTGAATTCATTGAGAATTTCATGGAGGTCTTCATGGATGACTTTACCATTTATGGAGAGTCATTTGAATCTTGCTTACATTCACTCTCTTTGGTCCTTCAAAAGTGTGTCAAGTGCAACCTTGTGCTGAATTTTGAAAAATGTCACTTCATGGTTTCAAATGGGATTGTTCTAGGTCACATAATTTCTCAAGAGGGTATCCAAGTTGATCCAGCCAAAATTGAGGTGATCCAATCACTACCTGAACCCAAATCAGTTCGAGACATTCGGTCCTTCCTTGGTCATGCCGGTTTCTATCGGTGATTCATTCAGAACTTCAGCAAGATTTCCCTCCCACTCACTCGTTTACTTTAAAATGATGTCACATTCAATTTTGATGAAGCTTGCAAGAGAGCCTTCATTGAACTCAAATATGATCTCACATATGCTCCAATAATCCAACCCCCAGATTGGTCCTTACCATTTGAATTGATGTGTGATGCTTCTGATAGGGCCATTGGGGCTGTTCTTGGTCAAAGAAGAGAAAACATTCCTCATGTCATCTTTTATGCCTCAAAAACATTGGATGAAACTCAATCACACTACACTGTGACTGAAAAAGAACTTTTAGCTGTGGTTTTTGCCTTGGATAAATTTCGGCCCTATCTCTTAGGTTCCAAAATCATCATCTTCACGGACCACTCAGCATTAAAGTTCTTACTTAAGAAAAGTGATTCCAAACCAAGGCTAATAAGATGGATTTTAATGCTCCAAGAGTTTGACCCTGTGATAAAAGATAAACCTGGAAAAGAAAACCATGTAGCTGATCACCTGAGTAGAATTTCTAATTCTTCTCATTCTAAAATAATTGATCCTGAATTTCCAACTGAACACCTCTCATCTCTCACTCCAAAGTTACCATGGTATGCCCCAATTGTCAATTACTTGGTTTCTGGTGTTTTCCCTGAATATTTTTCAAAATAAAAAAAAGAAAATATGAGAAGTGATTCAAAGCATTATTTTTGGGAAGATAATAAACTTTGGAAAACTGGGGCTGACATGGTAATTAGGAGATGTGTTGATGAAACTGAACAATCCTCCATCTTGGAATTCTGCCACTCAATGCCTGGAGGTGGCCACTTTGGACCACAAAGGAATTCTCGAAAGGTCATAGATTCTGGATTCTTTTGGCCTTCACTCTTCAAGGACTTACACGAGTTCTGTCAATCATGTCCCACTTGCCAAAAGTTTGGCACAATTTCCAAAAGAAATGAAATGCCTCAAAAGCCATTAATCTTCTGTGAGCTTTTCGATGTTTGGGGCATCGATTTCATGGGACCTTTTCCCCCTTCCAATGGATTATCCTACATTCTCCTTGCTGTTGACTATGTTTCTAGGTGGGTCGAGGCCAAACCCACTAGGAAAGATGATGCTCAAACTGTGAGTGAGTTCCTCAAAACCCATATCTTCCATCGATTCGGAACACCACGTGCTTTGATAAGTGACTTAGGAACTCATTTCTGTAATAGAACCATGGAGTCACTTTTGAAAAAGAATGGGGTTGTACATAAAACATCCACTGCATATCACCCTCAAACAAATGGAATGGCTGAACTTTCTAAAAGAGAAGTGAAAAGAGTGCTTGAAAGAATTGCTAAGCCCACAAGAAAAGACTGGCCCGATAGACTTGGTGAAGCACTTTGGGCCTATCGAATAGCCTATAAGACACCCATTGGGATGTATCCATTTAGGCTAGTCTTTGGTAAAGCCTGTCATTTACCAGTTGAAATCCAACATAAGTCATTTTGGGCTGTCAAAACATGTAATTTTGATTGTGAAAATTCTGGTGAAGAAAGATTGTTTCTGTTGACTGAATTGGAGGAGCTTCGTCTCGATTCATATGAGAACTCCATTCTCTACAAAGAAAAGGCAAAGTAACTCCATGATAAGCACATTCTTCGAAAGGTATTTCATGAAGTTGAAAAGGTAATGCTCTTCAATTCTCGATTTCGACTTCACCCAGGTAAGCTTAATTCTCGTTGGGAAGGTCCTTTTGTTATTACTAACGTTTACCCATTTGGTGCAGTGCAAGTCCAAGACCCTTCTTCAAAAAGAATATTCACGGTAAATGGACACCGGTTAAAGCATCACAATGAGAGGTCTCACAATCCAGGAACCACGTCGACTTCCATCGAAACCCCAACCACTTCAATAGAACCACCACTGGATGGAGACCCGCCAAATCCAAACCAGGGGGCACCTCTTTCCCATTAACTCTCTCTCTCCTCAATCTCTCTTCCCTCTCTTCTTCTCTCTATTTCTTCTTCTTCCTCTCTCCCTCTCATTTTTTTTACAACATTCTTCCACAACTTTGTTTTTCTATTTTCTCTTTTGTGTGGATGTGTCATTAAAAATTAAAAACAATTAAAAAATATTAAAAAAAATGAAAATTGAAAAAACAAAAGGGGTGTCATAATTACTCATCATCCAATATTGAAATTCTGTCCAACCATTTTGGGGAGTCAAAAGGCTTGTTTTAAACTCAAATATATTGATTTTTTATCTCAAACTTGGGTAAACAATTTTGTGTCAATAACAAACATTTTGAATGAACAATTTTTGGTGGAAAATGATTCTCCCCTACTGTTAGGAATAACATTAGCCTTCATGCCAAGGTCATCGATGGCCATCTTTTTCATTGTGTGTCTTCACCACTGATTGTGAGTCTTGAGTTTGTGGACCTTCGAGCTGAATTTCCATCTTTTGTGTGCATTAATATGATAGAGGCATTTTCTAAGCCACATGAGAATCAGAATAGCCAAATAGCCTCCTGTTACCCTTACATTGATCCTACTTTTAAAAGCCCCTTTGAGCCTATGAAAACCTTTCTTTTGATAGCCACATTACAAGCCTAATACCTTGTCCCACCCAACATCTTCATGGATTTTCATTGTACAATTTATTGAAATTTAAGTGTGGGGGGAATGGACTTCATTTTTGGGCATACTTTCATTGATTTCCAATGTGTCATCATATGCTTGAGGGCAAGAATCCATTCAAGTGTGGGGGAGAGTTTGTAATTCTGTGAGCTTTGGGGTGTATATGTGTAATTTTTATTTGTACAAAAGTCATTGAAAAGTGTTCAAAAAATGAAAAAAATTATATTAAAAAAATGATGAAAAAAAGGAATGGGTTGTGTCTTGGGTGGGTCAAAAATCATTCATCATCAACATTTGATCGTGTTATAACTACTAAAATTAGTTCCATGAGAAGATCAAACATGGGTTGGGAGATGACTGTGAGACTTGTTTCAAGCACAACTTTCAAAAAAAAGAGAAAAAAAAAAGAAAAAAAAAAGAACACTTGAATCATCTTGTATTGTGTCATTATTGGAAGTCTTCCATGTTGTACATATTCCATCATCTCACCATATTCCATTTTCTATCTCCCTCAATTTTCATTCATCACACATTCATGCCCTTGTAAATATGTGTTTCTATTTCCTTTCAAATCAAATTTCAAAAAAAATGTGCATTTATTTTTCCATGTTGGTGTTTTTAACCCCTCTTTTCCTTTGGACATTATATACGTACCGTCCCATAGCCACTGAAAAACCCCTTAAAAGACCTCTTGATTCTTTTACACATTAGATTTGGGAATAGAATCTGAGAGCTCTTACAAACTCTTGATTCTCACTTTTTGTTGGTGAATGAGTGAACCTCCTAAAATACATTTTTATCATCTTGAGAGGAGTAAGTTTTGAGTGCCTACATTTTCTAATTCAAACCTTGAACATGAAAAAATGAATTGTTTCTGATGCATTATTGTGAACCAAATTTGTGATGGAATTCAATATGGATGAGTGAAATAGTCTAAACCTCCCCTGATTGGAGAAAACAAAATTTTAATATTTGTTGGTGAGTGAAAATGATATTGTCATGTTTTTATATTTGTTGCACATGAGGACACGCGCAAATCTAATTGTGGGGGAGTTTATTTTATTAATATTTTCATGACTTATTATATTAACCCTTTACTTATTTTATATGAAATGTGCATAATTTGTGTTAAATATTAATGTTTTAATATTAAGTATAATATTTGAGCATTTTTAGAAGTAGTCAAATTGAGTCAGTTTAATGTTTTAATTATAACTATCACTATACTGATCCTAATTGTGTGGTTTCATGTTTTGTAGGATTCTCCTTTCAATATACAACATTTCATTAGAAGTAACCATGATCTAATTCTGCTATTTGAAGGGTCATATGGTCCTCACAAACAAGACCAAAGAATCTGTGAACAAACTGGACCAGCCTTGAAGATTGATTTACTGGGCTCAATCCAGAAGTCCAAAATCATTAACTCTCCACCATAATTCGGGGGACGATACATGTCATCTTGGATAAAAATTTCAAGGCCCAAATACAAGTACAGGGGGCCTAAATAAATTGTTGAAGTCCAGCCCACCATTCTGGCCGAGAATTAAAATCAGTATAGTATGCATGGCATATCTCCGGATGTAAGCATCCAAGAGATCTGAGATTTTGGAGTGTTCAAGAGGCGATATAGGAGGCAGACTTTGTTGAAGAAGTCATTTGGATTTGAAGGCATATTCCTGTTCAAAAATCCATTCACATTTTGGACATTGAAAAAGCATGGATAGAAATGGACAGTTTACCTTTGTTTAATAAAACCGCCATAACTTTGGATCAACTTGTCCAAATGCCTCCATATTTTTACAGTAGTCGAAAAACGTTATTATCTACAACTTTGAAGAAGGAGATATTCGGAGATTCGGCTGTCTGAATTGCCAAATTGGCGATGCAAGTGGAGGGACAGATTGGGAATGCAAACAGTCCACTCCTTGGGCTATAAATACTCTCCCCTTCTCTCCTTGAGAGGGGTTTGGCATTTCAGAAGAGAGTAGATCATATTGGCACGACCAAGGCTTTGACAAAGGCTTGGGAGGACCTTCCATACTCAAGTTTTTACTTGATAAACCTTTCCTCCTCTCTTTGTTTTCACTTACTTTTGTGTTCTTCATTTTTGTAATCTTGTAATTCTCTTTCTTTGTAATTCTGTTTTAATGCAAGTTACTTCTTCAATATTTTTTATTCTCATCCACCTTCTATAGTTTAATATTTATGTTCCTAAAATAGTTTAAATTCAGTTGAATACCCTTCCCTTCTTTTGCTTCCTCATTCAATCGAAAATCTGTTTTTTTAATTATCATCATCATTCGTGTGTGTGTGTCAACGTACCACTCTTTTCTAATCTCTTTCTTTTTCTTCTATTCTTAATTTATCATCATAATTATTTTAACCAGAATATTAAACATCAAAATGGCTGAGTAAATCTCTCATTGGGGTGAGTTATAATTCGGGGATGTTAAGTGATTGAGAGTTTCGCTCGATGAGTATTCTTTAAATTAATATTGTGTATGTTAAACTTAATATGTCATGGATTAATGATATGTTTTGTTTAACGAGTGGTTTCCATGGTTTATTGGAACCATAAATAAACTACCATAAATAAGTTTTGATTTAGATTAGAACCCTAAGTTAAGTTAAGGCTTGGATTAAAGCCTTCACACTTAGGAATTCCAATCAACGTCAACTTATGACATGAGTGTTAATTTAATGCAATAAAAAGTAAGGCTCAAGGATATCACATGATTAACTCCCCAATAATGAACTCACCCCAATCTTTATCAACTTGTTAAATTAAACATCATTCATTAAACATTTCAATTAAGCTCTGCAAACAAACCCCCCAATCAAAATACAATCAACTAAAAACAAATGACTATTACAAAGTATCATCGCCGAGGATTCGACCCGAGTGCTGCTATACACATTAGCAGAGCACCGGAATTTTGACCGGTCGATAGGAGACAATCGGTCGTGGGTTTCAGCCACCCCAGCCGCACCGGCCTCCTGGCCGAACCGGCCCCGGTCGCCCCACCCGCTGGCCGAACTGGCCCTGGTCATGCCACCTCGGCCCCCCAAGCCGAGTCACCTCGAGCCACACCCTCGCGGCCCTATGATCCAAACTGGTCACACACCCCGGACCGAGCCGCCCTCATGGTGCCCTCCGGGCTGAACTGCCCTCGCACTGACCCATGGTCGGTCTGCGGCCGATCTGCGCCCTCACGGCTCTCTGCGGCCCATCGCGGCCTACTGGGCTGGGCCTAGTGGGTCGGGCCGAACCCAACGGGCTGGGCCACCCAATGGGCTGGGCGAAACCCAATAGGCCAGGTCGGGTCGACTCGAACCGGGTCATCCCAAGCTGGGTCGGGCCGGTTCGGACCGGACCCAGGACCACTACGACCCATTTACGCTCCTTCGGCAATATCTTTGGTACCGGGCGTTCGTTTGAAAAACCGTCAGCTGCTCTAGAAATCTTGGAGTGTGACGGTCCATTTGAGTATACCCCACTGGAGTTTGGGGCATAGTTGAGATACAGTTAGGTTGGATCGTGCACAAATCCAACCGGGCCCCTGGGACTAAAAGACTAATTACTCACAGACCCGGCGTCTGATTTTCACGTCATCTATTGCGTTGAGACCCCTATGATGTGGTGTACCTTTAAGATACTTCTTCATGGGACTTTGTGATAGTTTGACTATCGACCAGTAGCTCGTGGAGAGGATACTCCCCGAGACGAGCAAGCGTAGCATGGAGACCTAATAGCTTGCTGAGACCTGACGACTGCTGACCATTTTGACTCGGAGTGACTCTACTAGACCAGTGGGGAGCGCCTTGGTGTCATGGCAGACCCATAGTGTAGAGTGCCTTGGTGTCACGGCAGACCCATGGTACTCGACAAGAGGAGTACCTCTGCAGGCTACGTGTAACACCCCGACCCTTGTTACCTAGAGTCAGTGCATTATCACATAACATTGGCATAATCACAAGAAAGATCAAATCTCGAAAGACCGATTGGTTTAGTAGCCTTGGAAACACTAGATATATTCACAAGTCTTACATTAAATCATAAAAATAAAAACTACAACAACATCTTTTCTTCATAGTCCACACTCATATCCCCACATACTATCCCTACAGGTCATTCATAAATTACTTCTTCACATCCTGGGAAAAATAAAACATTGAAAGTGATGAGCTCAAATGCCCAGTAAGGATAACAATATAGCGGAAACTTTCATAAATAAGAATAATCATTTATGGAAATGTATAACAAAAACAAAATCCATTTAAACTTGAACTTCAACATAGTATGGAAAAAATGAAATAATTCCATTTAATTATTCACATGGATATTCTACTAATCGAATAATCACATGCAATATCAATAACCACTTTTATAATGAAGGAATGCATAATTCCAGACTATCATAACCACGTAGCTAAGGCCTCGTGCCAAGACTACAAATAATATTTTGTCAAGTCCTTGTGCCAAGACACTAGTTTGTCTCATGAGACCTACCGATGCATCGAGGAGCTATAGAGGGCTCCACCCGTCACATATTAAGTCCAAGGCATTCCCATATGAAAAGGTTTAAACATAACATAAACATTCGTATTAAAACTAGCATATGAAATGTAAATACTTTATCCATAAACCATGAATGGTATAAAAATAACACTTCCACATTCAAACATATCACAAAACCTTCAATAAAATATAGAAGTTTTGTATCATAATAAATCAACTTCAAATAAGCGTAAAATCTATCAAAGGATGTTGACATAGATGAAATCAAAACCCCTTTTAGAGAAATATATCTTTTATTTTAAATCATTTAAGAGTCATATATCTATAAAATAAAACATTTTATTTGAAAATATTCTTATAAGCTTGTAAGGGAAGCTTCGATGCTTTTATAACGGTGGAAAATAGCTGCACCTGCCGTATAAGTTAAAAAGACATTCTTACCTTAATTCTGTCGAAAAGGTTAAAAAGAACCTTGTTTGGAAAACGACGGAAATATTCCTTTATAAAACACTTATAAAAAGTCAAACAAGGGTATAAATTTATTTAACCCATATTCTTTTAAATAGTAATTTTTTTTAAATACATTCTTAAGAAACATGGATGTGGATGATAAATAAATCCTAGTATATTATTACGTATAAACAACCTCGGATAATGAAGAGATTGTGAAATAACCCTTACCTTGTACTTTTTCGTGGTTGGGGTAGGTTAACCTCCTGTATAATGGTGAAATAATTGTTATTAAAATATACAAGAATCATATACATTAATATGATATCATATATGATCTTTTAACATCGATTTGTTAAAAATATCTTAGTATTATCTTTGTTTCGGGTGTTAACTTACTCGTTTTCTTTTATATTTTTTGTTAAATAAGCTGTGTTTGTCATGGATAGGTTATATCTTAATCATATCTAGAATTATATCAAGTCCTTATATACTATTATTAATCATAAAATGATACTTATACTTGAATGGATACGATGGAGAATGAATCTCATCGCGTTTGTGGAGACGGTAGTCTGTACGTACGCACGAGCGACAATATCATTCTTTTGATATTAAAATAATATATAATTGGATGGTATATCATATATAAAGAATCATTATAATGTTATATTTATTATTTACATGAGTTACACATCATTATTATACCCATCCAAATAATAATTTATTGAATAACAATTACACCACGACGTGGAGACGGTAAGCCGTACGTACGCAGGTATGGTGACATGTTATTGAAAGGATGGATAGAATACTGAATATGGTTGTACCATATTAATAATAACATCACAGTATATATATAATATACTGGAGTTATTATTTTATAATGGTAATAACAAAGAACGAAGAAGTGGAAGAAGAAAGGAACTTGGAAAAGGGTGGTGAAATCATTACCTCTTCTTCGGGTTCTTCCTTTTGATTTGATCAAAAGGGCTCTTAGGTTGGATTTATGACTAAAGGAAGGCCTCTAGGATGAATTGATGGATGTTTATAGAGTATTTTGTCAGAGTTTGGCCGAGCCAAATGGCTTTGAAGGTGTGAATTAATGAGAAGGGGGAGTGCCCGTTTATAAGAGGGGTGAGGGGCACCTTTGGAAAAGCTAGAAATATTATTTTATAATAAATTCATATTCGGTTTATAATGGATCCAAAGTGGATTATTTAAATTTTAAGGTGTGGATGGGTTGAAAATCACTCATCCAATAGAATTTATACCAGTTTGTGTTACTATATTAACCTTATCTTTAAGTATTAACTCTTAGTCAATTAGTTTCACTTTTACAATGTCTTTTTGTATTTTTATATTATATGTCTAATAAGAATACTATATACATCCAAGATACCCCCAAGTGGTACATTAATGATACAAATATCATTATATAAGTCTCTTAGCTGAACCTTAGATTTTTAAGAATTTAATATCAATTAATAATATAATATTTGTTTTAAAAACTCTTTTATGTCAATTTTGACACTATTCAATAATTGATTTTTTTTTAAAATCATAACAGAATGATTACTTCTAAAAAATTTACTTAGGTAAATACTAACATGTCATATTATCCTATAAAATTAGTTTAATTCATAAAAGTCTCCAATTAAATTTATTTGGGTATTTATAATATCAATTATTTTAATTTTTTCACTGTTATGGTAATTACTGTACCACCATTGTGTCATAAATAAATTAAATTATTTAATTTCTAAAAATTATAAATAAAATACCATTATGTATTAAATATTTTTATCTTTCTAATGAATATTTATAGATGAAAATCCAACCTATATTACCCTATGTAAAAATTGATTTTCAAAAAGATATATGCTTGTGTCATTTTTGTATTCATTTTAACTTAATTAAAATAAAGTGTCCCTATCACTTACAAGTGGAACCATGGAGTCACAAAATCAACCCAAAGGTGCCCATTGGTCGGACATGTATCAACAAATAATGTTAGAATATTTTTTCGGGTAATTTGTTATTATTATAATATTATTTTTTAACCCTTATTTACCAGATTTACCCTTTAACCATGGTAAATAAAATATTTACCGAAGTAATTATTCAAAATGTATAAAAATAAAAGTTACCTATTTACACAATTTGAACATCCTGATTCCAAATATGGAATCCATTTTTCCAAATTCAAAACACAGAAGTGGCAGAAATTAATTTAAAATTAATTCCCGCTGTCAAAACAAAAAACGTGTTTTTAAGATATAATAACTATGAAAAGATTGATACTTGTTTGTGTTCGGTTTAATTGAGAAATTATGTCTAATGAACAAAATTGTATTAAATAGAAAAACTATATTCTAAATATACTTTAAAAGAACTCAAATTCATAATTTATTACTATTAATTATTTTTATTAAAAAAGTTGTTTTTAATTAAAATTTAGTAATTTTCACTACTCATCAAAATATTAAAGTTATCTGAAAAGTACCAAAATTTCACTTTAGGCTAAATTCGATACTCCGAATCCAAAAATGAGGTCCATTTTGAGAGATAAAATTTCTAAAATTTTAAAAAGTAGGTATTACTATTCATAACGGCTAGTTTGATTGGTTGTGGTGTGTGTTAGAACTCGATGTTGCGTACAACACACACTATTGCATTATTCAAAGAGAAGCGTACCCTAGAAGCTTGGGGTGTTACACTACGAGGGTGAGAGTACTTGGTGATGAGACAGACCCACGATGGGGAGTGCACTTGGTGACGTGGCAGATCCATGGTACTCGACAGGAGGAGTACCTCAGCAGTCCAAGGTTAGTGGGAAGCACGCTTGGTGTCGTAGCAGTCCCATTGTACTTGATATAGGAGGGGTTCTCCATCATCCGAGGTTTCGACAATGTGACTAGGGATGTTACTTGATACTTCCCCTAAAATAAAATCTTGGTTGAGCTGAGCCATTTTTTCTGTGTTTTCCTCATGATTGAGATGGATCCCTTGATAACTTAGGTATATGTATGAGAATATACCTAAGTAAGTTTATCTGTTGATTTCATACTTTGTGGTTTATCCTTGTTGGATTTTGTGAGACCTTGAGGGTCTCGAGGTCCCTACTGACTATCATTATACTCACTCCTACACGGGCTATGCCCGCACTTCGTTGTGTTTGATGTAGACAATGGACAGTACTGGTGAAGGCTAAGAGTACCAGGACTGGACGGTACCCAGAGGTGGACCATACGGCGGGTCGGTACTCGGAGGAGACGGAGGGACGTGGAGTGCTGAGGAGGCGATCTATACCTACCCTTCAGGTAGGAACCTCTAAGGACGATCCAGTAGCTATCTTTTCTCTTTCTTCAGTTGTATTTCATTTCAGTTGTACTTGTACCTTTACTGTTGGTCTTGTATTCTGGCCCCTTTTTACTTTCAGCACTCTTTTTTTATACATTTTACTTGGTGTTTCATCCAGTTTTGTGCTTTCTTATGTGTGTGTTTACAGGTTATAAAGGCAAAGTCTTCCCAGTTTTAGGGAATTATGCCTTTGGTACTAGTCACCAGCCCCTGGCCTAAGGAAGGTGGGCTTGGGGTAGTCACGGTATGGGCCCCAGGGGATGGGTCGTGACAAGAACACTTGATCTGTCACAGAATATATTTAAGTAATAAATGTTGGACTAAACAAGGGTAAAACTAAATATAGCTAATGATTGAGATAAGACTATGTTTTATGGATCATCTCATATGATTGAAAATTTGCAATATCATGTAGACATTGTCAAGGATGTTATTATAGGTGTGAATGATGATGAATAACCTATTAAAGAAAATGAAAATGACAATCGAAGTTGAACTTCATGATTTTCTAAAGTTGTTTGATAAGATAATTAGTTCTTTAAATATGCCATTGTATATTGGTGGAAATAATTATACAACATTATCATCCATACTAAAGTTTTATAATTTAAAATTTGGAAATGCATGGAGTGATTCTGTTTGTATTGAACTACTTACTCTCTTGAATGATATTCTCCCAGAAGATAATGATATTCCTTTCAAAACATATGATACTAAAAAAATGTTATGTTCAATGGGTATGATCTTTGAATGAATACATGAATTTAAAAACTACAGAGATATGGATACAAAATACTTATAATCAAAAGTCTATAGGATGGTTTAGAGACCATGTTTTTAAGGATGCAGCTGAATATTCGAATTTAAGATCAGAATGACTTCGATGGCTAGCCAGAGAATCAAGTGTTCGTGTATTATCTTATAATGGTTAGGTAATTAATGGTCATGAATTCTATACAAATGAATAATATGAAAATAGTACCATGAAAAATAGTGGAGTTACACTTGTGGATAAAGTGATGCATTTATCTAGTACTAAGGATAGAAATCCAATTTTTCCAAATATTTCTTACTTTGGTATCATCAAAAAAATATGGGAGGTGGATTATAAAACATTCCATGTGATAATTTTCTAATATAAGTAGGTTGATAATAGGAGTGTTGTTAAACTGAATGAATTGGGATTCATGAAAGGGGATTTCAGTACATAAGGGTACAAATATGAATCGTTTATAGTGGCATCATAAGCAGTACAAGTATTTTATGTTCTAGATACCACAAACTGAAAGTTTCCAATTGTTTTGTTATTGACCAAAACCACTAAATGGTCAGATATCAATTAAATCGAGTATAACACTTTCATGCGTATTTTAAAATCATTTTGTAGTGGTCCTAGTGTATATGGGGTCTTTTATATCAGAGGAGACCTCAATGAAGGGGTTTTGATACTTGATAGAGGAGTCAAATCCATTCAACCTTTAAAAAATGGAGTTTAATAATCATGATATATTTTTTTGTAATATGAAGTGTGTTACCTCATATTATTATCCTTTCACTAATTCATTTATATAGTCTAAATTAAATATTCAAACACTTCATAAAATAATGAATTATAAACATGTCGATGCTCTCGATCCTAATGAACAATATGTTTATCAACATGTTTGGGCTCCCAATGCAGAGGAACATCAACCTTCTACACATATTGATGCTAAAAATCCATAGAAACAAAATATTGAATTTTTTGAAGCTAAGGAAATGGTAGATGGTGATCAACCGGTGTCCCAACAAATATAATCATCATTAAATTATGGTTTTATAAAAAATCACATGGGAAACAAAGCCATCAAATTTGAGGTTGGATAGAATCGAAATATCCATCCTATTAACACCAACTAGGCCATGTTCAGTAGTTACATTGGGATCACCACCTACATGCATGTTTCTATTGATGTAGATTCATGGCATAATGTTGTGCTCACTCTTAAAACATTTATTTGGAAAGATATTGGGGTAATATTATGATATTCATTCTTTGTTTTACTAAAAAACAAAATAATGAAATGTTGACTTACTCTTCATTATACCCCATAGAGTGCATTTAAAATATATGAGTCTCGAATGAAATTTTTATTAATTATTTCCATAAAGGATCATAGAGGATTTCATATAATTTTTATTAGGTTTCATCTCAAAGATAATAAATTGAAAATAAACCCATAGCCATCATAGATGTATGAACACCTAATAAACCAACAAGCATGGGATTCATTTATTGGTCATCGTGAGGAGACATATTTTTAGGTACATTGCGACTGGTATTAAATTGATTTAAAATACATGTATTAACAAATTTGATAAAGAATTATTGGTTTATAAAATAGAAAATGAGTGAATAAAATAATCAATGAACATCAAAACCAATGTACCGCTACCATAAAGCAAGAATATTGTATGCTTCACTTGAAAAAAAATTATTACATATTTTAAATCTACCGTACTACTTTTATGTGATAGGAAACAACAACATAATGGATACTAATTAAGGAAAACACACAGAAAGGTTAGGAAGAATGTGTAATTATGATATAATAAAAAAAGTTGAATCAATTTTACATAATAATGATTACTTATATTTCTATACTTTTTATCTGAATTAGAAATAAGAATCATCATCAGTTGTAAAATATGAAAAACTATTATCAGTGTCCTTTAAGTGGCTAGTATAGTATGGTCACATCATAGGTGGATGTTTTTAGTTCTCAAACAGAACATATTTTGAGAAAAGAAATGCACATGGGGATAAAGATAAAAAAATGGAAGTGTTGCAAGAATCATTAGATTCTCTAGAAGAAAAAATTTAATTAGAAGTTAGAGTTGCTATAAAATTTTGTGGGAAGGAATCAAAGAGAAGAAAAAATAAAATAAAAACCAAAATGTAAAGATCCCCCCCCCCCACCCCCACCAGCTTTGAGGTCAGACATTGGCCTCAAAGAGCTATCTTAGAAGAGGTAATCAATATTATCCTAATTTTTTCTGTTAAATGAGAATCATCCAGACACTGATACTTTTCATGTACTAATATTATACAGGTTTAAAATTATTTTTATTTATATCTATTAACACACACCCATCACCTTTTTGAAAGGGGTAATGTATACAATATATAAGGAGATATTCTTCCCAATAGAAAACCTCCAATTGGTCATGTGAGAGTAGTGATTAATGTATCTCAAGATCCAATAATCGAGCTACATGTTCCACATGATGATGTGGATATTCATATAGTCTAACAATCTATTATAATATTCATAGCACGGCTATTAGATCTTTAAAAAAATTGACAAGGAGGTATTAATTTTCAATTTATTTTTCATGAAAAACATTTGATAATTAAGGAAAAAAGGTATGAACTGATGAATGTTATTACAGATAGATAAAGATGAGGGGTGAAACTGAAGGTTGAATCAAAAAAAAATATAATGGATCAACCAACCAATCAAAAATATCTTCACAAATTACCTTTAAATTACCCATTCAACTTCTTCATTTACTGACATTAAAGGTTCATGAATATGTACCATTAGAAAGTCGTGATATGGCCCCAATTTTTTTTAAGAAAAAATGTACAGAGATTCCATTACATAAAATATTTTTTCAAGAAAAAAAATGAAATCCTAAATAATGAATGGATAGTAATCATAGATGTAAATGTATACATGATGTGTGTTTTCATGATTTTTTTTTTCAATATAAGATCTACTATGTTAATTATGACTAAATATTATTCATAATATTTTAAGGCATATATATGAATACTATTATAAGAGAAAACCCTATGAATTGAAATTTGGACTCATTAGTTCTCACATAACTTCTAAACAACTATTCTAATTTGAACCAAAGTAATATGTAGAAATAGTGGAAAAATTGGCCACAATGTTTAAAAGAAAACATACATATGATAAACTGCTCGTAATACCCTTGATGCAAGGTTAAAACTCTACAATTTAATCATATCAAAAATATTTTCAATAATTTCATTACTTATTCTTTTTTTAGAATCATTTGTTACTCATTTTAGAAAATGTGTATACTCTAAAGATTAATTTTTTGGATTCAATGGATGTATACCAAAAAACAGACCATGCATGATGATGTTTATCAATTTTTAATAAACTATAAGGAATATTTTACAACTAATATATAAGTTATATATTTTATAATATTTTTTAATGAAAATTATGTTATGACTAGTTGGTGTTTAAATATCATAAAAATCATAGCATAGAGACAATCAATATATACAAGGAGCCAATCAACCTCTACAAATGGATAATTATTGGGGTATATATAATAAGATTTAATTATCGAAACATATATCAAATAAAATTACTTATTTTTCTAAATGTTTCTATAGTGTTTAAAAAACCAATGGAAAATATTGTGGTTATTATTTTTTCAAATTTATTAAATATATCATATTCCATCAATGAACTAGAATACCTGAAGAGGTATTTTCAAAGATAATTACAAATTCATTTAAAATATTTATTAATCCTTTGTTTATTAATGTTTTTATAGTAAATACAGGACTATCTATTATCATCATATTCATAAGATGAAATATATTTTTTTATAAAAAATGGGAAGTAAACCTAAGGTCAGAATGTATTAGATATCATGAAGTGGTAACTACCAATTACTTATTTAGTTGATTTTATCATCATTTTATATAATTTTTTTCGTTAATTTCTTTATAATTTGTATTTGATACTTTAGTAAAATGATCCATAAGTAGTTTTTTATGTATATAAATCAACCACACTTTAATCTGGTACAAGATGTGTCCATTATGACTCAAATTGTGTGTTCTCACTTTAAAATTAAAATTTTAGTTAAAAACACACATAACATAATCAAAAATGATCCAAGACATTTGGAATGTTTTGATAATTTTTGGAAATGATCCATAAGTCATTTGTGACATATAATAATTAGTTTCATATCAATCAAATACACATTTTTCTCGTTATGTGTCAAAGTTTCCATTATCAGTTTAAAATTGAAATTTTAGTTCAAAACATGTTTTACTCACTAAAATCCAAGAAAACATGCTCATATTTTCATGATAATTTAGGATAATAATTAATAAGTCATTTTTAATGTGTAAGAATTAGTCTTAGGTCAAACTGATGCATGATATGACCAGTATGACTCAAAGTGAATTTTTTTGAGTTTAAATTGATGTTTTTTTAGTAAAAACACAAGTGACATAATCATAACCAAGAAAAAAAATTTGGATTGTGTTTATACTTTATAAAAATAATCCTTATTAAATTTTTTATGTATAGGAATCATCATCATGTCAATCTAATTTACAGTGTGACCGGTATGACTTCAGGTGTGTGTTTTCAGTTTAAAATAAAATTTTAGTAAAAAAAATATGTGACATACTCAAAACCAAGAAAACACATTCAAATTGTTTTGATACTTTATAAAAATGCTACATATGTCATTTTTGATGCATATAAATCATATAAACCTCAATCTGATACATGTTGTTCCCAGTATGACTCAAAGTGTCTATTATGAGTTTAAAATTGAAAGTTTTGTTTAAAACATGTGTCACTCACTGAAAACCAAGAAAAAATTCTTGAATTTTCTTAATAATTTAAGAAAACAATTCATAAGTAATTTGTAGTGTGTAGGAATAATTATCATGTAAAACATAAAAGCAATGTGACCAATATGACTCAAAGTGTGTGTTTTTAGTTTAAAATGAAATTTTATTAAAAAACACAAGTGACATACTCAAAACTGAGAAAACACATTAATATTGTTTTGATACATTAGGAAAAAGATCCATAAGTAATTTTTTATGTTTAGAAATTAGTCGTACCTCAATATGATGCATGGTGTGATCAGTATAACTACAAGTATATCTTTTTATTTAAATTCAATATTTTATTAAAAAGGATAAGTGACATACTCAAAATAAAGAAAAAACATTTGGATTGTTTTGATACTTTAAGAAAGTGGTCCATAAGTAGTTTTTAATTTATAGGAATTTTCCGAACCTCAATCCAATACATGGAATTCTTTGTATGACTCAAAGTATCCATTATCAATTTAAAATTGACATTTTAGATCAAAACATGTGACCCTCACTGAAAACCAATAAAACAGACTCATATTATCTTGATAAGTTAGGAAAATAATTCATATGTCATTTTTTATGTGTAGGAATAATTCTCACATCAAACCAACACACAATGTGACCAATATGACTCAAAGTACGTGTTTTCAGTTTAAAATAACATTTTAGTAAAAAACACAAGTGACATACTTAGACCCATGAAAACACATTCATATTACTTTAATAATTTATTACAATGATAAATAAGTCATTTTTTTATTTGTAGAAATCATCCTAACCTCAATCTGATACAAGGTGTGTCTAGTACGACTAAAAGTGTCTGTTATCAGTTTAAAATTGATATTTTAGTTCAAAATATATGTCACTCATTGAAAACTGAGGAAACACACTCATATTATATTTATAATTTATTAAAATGATTCATAATTACTTTTTGATTTGTAGGAATAAGTCTCACATCAAACTGATACACGATGTGGTTGATATGACTCAAAGTGAGTGTTTTCAATTTAGAATGATATTTTAGTAAAAAAGTGACATAATAAAAATTGAGAAAATTCATTCGGAATATTTTTATAATTTAGTAAAATGAACCATAAGTTACTTTTTATTTGTAGAAATCAACTACACATCAATCTGATGCATGGTGTGACCAGTATGACTCCAAGTGTGTATTTTTATTTAAAGATGACATTTAAGTAAAAAGGACATGTAATTAACTCAATATGAATAAAAAGCATTCAGATTGTTTTTATTATTTTATAAAATGATCTATATGTCATTTTTGATGAGTATAAATTAGTTTCACCTCAATCCAAATCCTTATGTGTCTAGTATGACCCAAAGTGTGTGTTTTTAGTTTAAAATTAACATTTTAGTTGAAAATACACATCACATACTCAAACCTGGGAAAATGCATTATGATTATTTTGATACTTTATTAAAATGATCCACAAGTCATTTTTCATGGGTAGGAATTATCCACATCTCAATATGATACATGGTGTTCCCGGTATGACTCAAATTTTTCGTTATCAGTTTAAAATTGAAAATTCATTTCATAATGTGTGTCACTCCCTAGAAACCAAGAAAAAAACACTCTAATTTTCTTAATAATTTATTAAAATGATTCATAAGTCATTTTTGACATGTATGAATCAATATCACATCAAACCGATACACAATGTTACTGATATGACTCAAAGAATGTGTTTTCGGTTAAAAATGACATTTTAGTAAAAAACACAACTGATATACTCAAAACTTAGAAAATGTATTTGGATTGTTTTTATAGTTCTATGCAAGGATCCACAATTCATTATTGATTTGTAGGAATCAACCACACCTCAGTCCAATACATAATGTTTCTGGTATGACTCAAAGTGTCCATTATCAATTTAAAATATTCATTTTATTTTAAAACATGTGTCACTCACTGAAAACATATCAAATGATTTTGGATTATCTTGATAATTCTTAACAATGATTAATAATTCATTTTTGATGTGTAGGAGTAAGTCTCTCAACAAACCGATACACGGTATGACCAGTATGACTCATGGTGTGTGTTTTACATTTAATATGACATTATTGTAAGAAATAAAAGTGATATAATCAAAACTAAGAAAATGCATTCAGATTGTTTTTAAACTTTAGTAAAATGATATATAAGTAATTATTGATGTGTATGAATCATCATCACCTCAATCTGACACATGGTGTGACCAGTATGTCTTCAAGTGTGTCTTTTTATTTAAAATTGACATTTTGGTAAAAATGACTTGTGACATACTCAAAACTAACGGAACATGTTCATATTTTTTTGATACATTAGGAAAATGATTCATAAGTCATTTTTAATGAGTAGCAATTAGTTTCACCTCAATCTAATGCACAGTGTGCCTGGTATGACTCAAAGTGTGTTTTTTCAGTTTAAAATTAAAGTTTTTCTTGAAAACAAATGTCACATACTCAAAACCAAGAAAAAACAATACACTACGGGAAAAAGGACTTTTTGCGATGGGATTTTTGTGACTGGAATAAATCCCGTCACAAAAGGTCTGTCCAGGAGGTTATTTGCGATGGGGGTAACCACCTGTCACAAATAACCAATTATTTACGATGGGATTTCGTCTCCCGTCGCAAAAAGATTGGCGCAAATAACGCGCCAAACCGCGCGAAGCGGCGCGAGGGTTATTTGCGACAGTGGGATCCCACCGTCGCAAATAGTGAAGTATTTGCGACGAGGCCCGTCGCGAATACCCGACGACGGTTAATAGCTTTTTGTGATAGGATGTCGCCCTGTCGCAAAAGGGTGTGTCGGAAGGGACTATTTGCGACGGGTCCCATCGCAAATAACTTTTTAACCGCTGAGAGTAATTAATGCGGGCGTAGGTATTTGCGACAGGACCCATCGCAAAAGATACTATTTGCGACGGGTATCCCGTCGCAAATAATCTAACCTATATATACCCCCATCTTTTTTCCTCTTATTACTCTCAATTCTTAGATATTGTTTCCCTCTGAACTCTGATTTTAGAGGGAAATTTTTTCTGGGTTAATTTTTTTGTTCACGAGGAAGTTGTGAAACCGTCTACATCGATAGAAAATCAAGCTTAAATGTATTTATGTTTTATTTAATTTATTATTTATTTCATTTTTTATGTTAAATTGTATTATTGTCGATTAGTTGTAATTAAATTAAATTTAAATTGTTTTGTCATGAGTACTTATTTATACTAATAAATTGAAATCTTTCGTACTAATTTTTAATAATTAGTAAAAATTAATAATTATTAACGATAATTAGTAATGTATATAATTAATTTTTAGTAAAATTAATAATAATTGGAAATAAATAATAATAAATTCTAATAATTAGTAATAAATATTAATAATTATTAATAAATAGTAGTAAATAGTAATAATGAGTAAAAACTAGTAATAAGGAGAAATAAATAGTAATAATGAGTAATAAATAGTACAAAATTGTCATAAATTGTAATAAATTGTAATGATTAGTAATAAATTGTAATAATTAGTAATAAATTGTAATAATTAGTAATAAATTGTAATAATTAGTAATAAATTGTAATAATTAGTAATAAATTGTAATAATTAGTAATAAATTGTAATAATTAATAATAAAGTGTAATAATTAGTATTAAATTGTAATAATTAGTAATAAATTGTAATAATTAGTAATAAATTGTAATAATTAGTAGTAAATTGTAATAATTAGTAATAAATTGTAATAAATTGCAATATTTAGTAATAAATTGTAATATTTAGTAATAAAGTGTAATAATTACTAATATTTAGTAATAAATTGTAATAATTAGTAATAAATTCTAATAATTAGTAATAAATTGTAATAATTAGTAATAAATTGTAATAATTAGTAATAAATTGTAATAATTATTAATAAATTGTAATAAATTGTAATAAATTGTTATATTTTGTAATAAATTGTAATATTTAGTAATAAATTTTAATAATTACTAACAATTAGTAATAAATTCTCATAAATAGTAATAAATTGTAAGAATTAGTAATAAATTTTATTAATTTGTAATAAATTGTAATAATTAGTAATAAATTGTAATAATTAGTAATAAATTGTAATAATTAGTAATAAATTGTAATAATTAGTAATAAATTGTAATAATTTTGAAAAAATTGTAATAATTAGTAATAAATTGTAATAATTTGTAATAAATTGTAATAATTAGTAATAAATTGTAAAAAATAGTAATAAATTGTAATATTTAGTAATAAATTGTAATATTTAGTAATAAAGTGTAATAATTACTAATATTTAGTAATAAATTGTAATAATTAGTAATAAATTGTAATAATTAGTAATAAATTGTAATAATTAGTAATAAATTGTAATAATTAGTAATAAATTGTAATAATTAGTAATAAATTGTAATAATTAGTAATAAATTGTAATAAATTGTAATATTTTTTTAATAAATTGTAATATTTAGTAATAAATTGTAATAATTACTAATAAATTGTAATAATTACTAATAATTTTTAATAAATTGTAATAATTAGTAATAAATTGTAATAATTAGAAATAAATTGTAATAATTAGTAATAAATTGTAATAATTAGTAATAAATTGTAATAATTAGTAATAAATTGTAATAATTAGTACTAAATTGTAATAATTAGTAACAAATTGTAATAATTAGTAATAAATTGTAATAATTTGTAATAAATTGTAATAATTACTAATATATTGTAATATTTAGTAATAAATTGTAATGTTTATTAATAAATTGTAATAATTACTAATATTTAGTAATAAATTATAATAATTAGTAATAAATTGTAATAATTAGTAATAAATCGTAATAATTAGTAATATATTGAAATAATTAGTAATAAATTGTAATAATTAGTAATAAATTGTAATATTTAGTAATAAATTGTAATAATTACCAATATATTGTAATAATTACTAATAATTAGTAATAAATTGTAATAATTACTAATAGATTGTTATAATTAGTAATAAATTGTAATAATTAGTAATAAATTGTGATAATTAGAAATAATTTGTAATAATTTGTAATAAATTGTAATAATTATTAATAAATTGTAATAATTAATAATAAATTGTAATAAATTGTAATATTTAGTAACAAATTGTAATATTTATCAATAAATTGTAATAATTACTAATAAATTGTAATAAATTGTAATAATTATTAATAAGGTGTAGTAATTAGTAATAAAGTGTAATAATCAGTAATAAAGTGTTATAATTAGTAATAAACTGTTATAATTAGTAATAAACTGTATTAATTAGTAATAAACTGTAATAATTAGTAATAAACAGTAATAATTAGTAATAATTAGTAATAATTATTAATAATTATTAATAATTAGGAATAAATTGTAATAAGTAGTATAAATTGTAATAATTAGAAATAAAATAGTAATAAATAGTAATAAATAATAATAAATAGCAATAAATAGTAATAAATAGGAATAATTATTAATAAATAGGAATACTTATTAATAAATAGGAATAATTATTAATAAATAGTAATAAATAATAATAATAATTAGTAATAATTAGTAATAATTAGTAATAATTAGTAATAATTAGTAATAATTAGTAATAATTAGTAATAATTAGTAATAATTAATAATAAATTGTAATAATTAGTAATAAATTGTAATAATTAGTAATAAATTAGAATAATTAGGAATAATTAGCAATAATTGGGAATAATTGGGAATAATTAGTAATAATTAGGAATAATTAACATTAATTTGGAATAATTACCAATAATTAGGAATAATTAGCAATAATTAGGAATAATTAGCATTAATTAAAAATAATTAGCAATAAATAAAAATAATTATCAATAAATCGTAATAATTACAAATAAATAGCAATAATTAGCAATAAATGGGAATAATTAGTAATAAATATGAATAATTAGTAATAAATAGAAATAATTAGTAATAATTAGTAATAATTAGTAATAATTAGTAATAATTAGGAATAATTAGTAATAATTAGCAATAATTAGAAATAATTAGCAATAAATATGAATAATTAGCAATAAATAGGAATAGTTAGCTATAAATAGGAATAGTTTGGAATAAATAAGAATATTTAGAAATAAATATGAATTGTTAGTAATAAATAGGAATAATTAGTAATAAATAAGAATAATTAGTAATAATTAGTTATAATTAGTCATAAATAGGAATAAATAGTAATAATTAGTAATAATTAGTAATAATTAGTTAGGAAAAATTAGGAATAGTTAGGAATAGTTGAAAGAAATTTTAATAAATTTTAATAAATTTTAGTAAATTTTAAGAACATGGCACAATTTCCCATGGATTGACGGCACTCCTTTTACTCGATGACTTTTCTCCTTTCAACTCTCACCAACTCAAAACATTATGAAAAAATGTGTGGCTTCATAGGCATATTAAATATCGTATGCACGAGATTGGATATGCATTTGTAGGATCACATTTTTTATAATGTTTTTAGGTGGTGACAGTTGGAAGAAGACGATTCATCGATGAAAAGGGGGCTCTTTTGTCTGACAACTCATTTACTTGCATCTTTCTCACACTGAATTCACAATGAAGAATCTGGTCAGAGATACGCATATTAATTCTCATGCATATGAGAATAAATATGTGTACCTTCAACCAGATTCTTTATTGTGATTTCAGTGTGAGAAAGATGCAAGTAAATGAGTCGTCAGAAAAAAGAGTAGCCGTCAATCCACTAGAAATTGTGTTTCCGTTAATTAATGGTAATTATTAAGAAGAAGTAATAATTATTTATCTTCTTTTTTTAGATAGTGTTTTTATTATTTCAAATTATTCAAAAAGAGTGTTGATTTTATATTTTGTAGAAAAATATGGAGCAAGGAAGTCGACATCAGTCATTATTAGATGATCACGCTTGGATAAATCAGTGTATAAATCTAAATGGTTCTGGTTTAAATCCTGTATATATTGAGGGTGTTGAATATTTCTTATCATTTGCATCATCAAAACCAGAATATGTTTCGAAAGGCACAATTAAGTGTCCTTGTAAAAAATGTGCTATGGGAACGTTTGACACATTTGACAAGGTTGGGGGACATCTCTTGTGATATTGTTTTCAACCAGATTATGTTTTTTTGGTATCAACACGGTGAACTCAGTTCCATAGAAGATACTAATAACTTGATTCTGGATCAATCAAGGTTCCAAAATTTAGTACATGATGTTGCAGGTCCATCTATTCAACAAACTGAAACTCACAATGATATCGATTCAACTCCTGAGTTGGCACCATCTGAATTTTATGATTTGTTGAGGTTTGGTGAGGATGTATTATATCCTGGTTGCAGGATAAGAAAATTAGATGCGGTTGAAAAATTTATGGCTATTAAATCAGATAATGCAATGTCAAACAACTATTTTGATCAGATATTTTCTTTGGTTAAAACACTGTTACCTGAAGGAAATGTGTTGCCTATAAATTACTATTAGAGAAAGAGGTTGGTTCGTAATCTAGGCCTTAATTATCGAAAGATTCATGCATGTAAAAATGATTTCATCTTATATTGTGGTGAAAATGATTCGTTGGATAATTGTCCCACATATGGACAATAGAGGTATAAAGAAGCTCAACCAGGGAAGTCTAGATCGATTCCAGTAAAACAGTTGAGATATTTCTCCCTTACATCCAGGCTGCAATGTTTATTTATGTCTTATAACACAGCGTCAATGATGTCATGGCACAAATCCAATATTTCAACTGGAAAAAGCTTGAATCATCCATCTAATGGTGATTCATGGAAACATTTTGATCGTCTGCATCTGTCTTTTGCTTTAGAAGCCCAAAACATGCGATTGAGTCTTTCTGCTAATGGTTTCTATCTGTTTGGTTCTTATAGTAGTCAGTATTCATGTTGGCATGTCTTTATAACTTCGTAAAATCTACCTCCATGGATGTTGATGAAAGATTCCTATATCTTTTTGACCTTATTAATCCCAGGACATTCGAAAAAGAATATTGATGTTTATTTGAAACCATTGATTAGTGAGTTAAATTCATTTTGGAGTAATGGTGTTGGTACATATGATGTTGCTGCGAAACAAAATTTCACATTAAAAGATGCATTAATGTGGATGATTAGTGACTTTCCAACATATGGCATATTATCTGGCTGGAGTACACATGGTCCGAAATCATGTCCCTACTGTATGAAAGACAATAATGCTTTTATGCTCATCAATGGAAAAAAAACCTTTCTATTTTTACTTTCATCACATATTTCTTCCAACCAATCATCCTTTTCGAAGGAACAAATCTCATTTCAGAAAAGGCACAATTGAAAGGGATGAACTTCCAAAAATTATCTCAGGTACAGAGTTAAAATCAGTTGTATTTTCATTACCTCCCATCACATTTGGGCCAACAGTAAACCAACAGAAAATTCATTACTTTAGGAAAGAACATAATTGGATAAAACGAAGCATTTTTTTGGATCTCCCATATTGGTCTGATTTGTTGGTCTTCCACATGTTGGATGTCATGCATATTGAGAAGAACTATTTTGATGATTCATTTCATACAGTTTTGTATACACCAGGTAAGACCAAGGATATTTTAAAGCACAATTAGATCTTTCCCAAATTTGCAAGTGACCAGAACTTGAACTATTTGAAAATTTCAGATCATAGAGGTTAATAAAGAGAAAATTAGCTGATACACTGTCCAAAGAGAGTTACTTATTATTTTTTTAGTGGATTTCAGATTTGAGACTTCCAGATGGCTATGCTTCCAATTTGGGTAAATGTATTAAGAATGGTCATATTACCGGATTAAAAATTCATGATTGTCATGTTATAATGGAAAGAATTATGCCGATTGGATTTAGAGGTTTGTTGAATTCTATGATTTGGGATTCGTTAACATACATATCATATATTTTTTCGAGACATTTGTGCAGTGAAAACAGACTATGATGCGCTAAGAAAACTGGAAGAAGATGTTGCTGTAATTATATGTAAACTGGAAAACATCTTTCCACCTTCTTTATTTGAATCAATGGAACATATGATATTACATTTTCCACATGAAGCTAAATGTGGAGGTCCAGTATAGTTTCAATGGATATATCCATTTGAGATATACATGTAGAAATTGAAGAAAAAAGTATGTAACAATGCATCAGTTGAAGGCTCAATTGCTGAAGCTTATTTCCAAGAGGAAATTTCTTTTTATGCTCTCACTATTTTAAATCTGAATATCCCTCAAAACAAAAATTCAAGGGATGGAACAAGGGAAATTTTAATAATGAAATGGATAAAAAATTATCAGTTTTTAATCATCCAAATCTTGGCTTTAGTGGAGTTCAAGAACGATGGATTTCAGAAGATGAACATCACAGAGCTCATACATATGTTATGATCAACTGTGAAGAAACGACAACATTTTTATTGTGAATGCTTCTATCACTTATTTTAATTTCTGTTACAGTATGTAAACTTATTTTATTTGTAGGTTATATGATAATCATATCAAGAAACAACTTCCAAAAATTACAGCAGCTACTCATGAAGAACGCAGACAAAACAGAATTCTCAATGGTTTCAAAAACTGGTAACATAAATTTTTTATGGTTTAATATCAATTTAGTTTACTATTTATTATATTGATAATTCTTTTACAGATTTTCAGGTGTCTCAACATACTGATAAAATTGATAATCGACTGTGTATATTGAGTAACCCACCATCCAAAATGGTTAAATCTTATAATGTATATGTGGTGAATGGTTTTTGATTTCATACACGTGCATATGGGTAATCAAAAAAACAATGAACAATGGCGTTTTTTTTTTGAGAGGATCGCATCATAGAGAAACCGAAGTTGACTTTTACGGCATTCTGGATGAAATTATTGAGCTATGTTATCTTGGACAGAATTACATAACGATGTTTAAATGTCAGTGGTTGGATACTGAGAGAGGCTTGCGTGTTCATCTAACTCATGGAATCATCAATATTAAATATAAAAGTATTCTTGTAGTAAATGAACCATTTTTACTAGATTAACATACACATCAAATTTATTATGCAATGTACTGTGCTACTTCAAGAGACTTGGGTGATTGGTGGAGCATAATAAAAATGAAATCTTGGGAAAATCAATTTACTCAAACTGAATGTGGTTCTTCTGAAGTGGAAGGAATTGAAATTTTTCAAGAGACTACTAGAAATCCATCATTTTCGCAAAGAAATGTGAATATTGATGATGAGACCCCACATTTAAGAGTCGATGGTGATGAAGATGTTAATGATGTTACAAATTAATTTGAAATGATAAGGGATGGTGAAATTGAACTCATATGGATATTGATGATGTCGATGAGGAATATTAAGACATTGACATCGTCAAATATGAAGATGATGATGAAGGTGAACATTGACACAGTTAAATGTTGGTTATGGTCATAACTAATATATATCTATATATAATTGTTATTTTCAACTATCTGCTAACAACAATCATTTTTTGTTTCATATGGACTCTGATCTTTTATGTGAGCTAGAGGAGGATGAGCTACCTTTGGATGAGGGGGATGTGGGATCATCTTACCCTCATCCTACTGGTGGTTCAGGAGGTATGTAGAGGGGGCACGGTCTTGCGCGACTGATGATTCCTGACCCTATCCCCAAGCGACGTCCACATCATGGCTTCGATACATGCACACAGAGGTATGGTAACCTATATATTTTAGTTAGCTTTCGTTAATTAATTTATATATATATATAAATTCATTGATTATTTATTATTTTTCATATTTTTTCGCATTTAGCTGTTGGATAGGGGAGCGCTATCTTGCACAATTATTTTTCTCAACCATGGATCACATGGGAACATATTCTCGTTGATGTGCGCCTCAACATGTACAGTTATTGGTTGGTACGTAAATAAATAATATTTATTTTGAAATTTATTTTATTAATAACTTGATATTATAAATAATTTGTAGGGTTTATGGTATCTCATCATTGATATCATGTGTGATGATATCCATGCAACATGGGAGGTGGCTATGTGTGAGCATTTACGTCAGTTTTTGCACAATTTGAGAAAGACGTCCATTAAGAAAGCAAGAGCGACATTATTTGATGAGTCGTGTAGAGCCCACAGACCAGAGTACATTTCATCTCAGGTTTGGGATGGATTATGTTTGCACTGGTTGGGTGGTAGATTTAAGAGGAGGTCTTCATTGGGTTGGCAGAACTGGGGGAGACTGGAGGTGAGGCATCGAGCTGGTAGTCGTACATTCAGTACGCATAGAGAGAATCTGGTAAGTATTTTTTTTAAATATTTTATATAACTTCAAATATAAAAAGTTTATTTTATATTAATATAGGCAGTCGAGCATCCCGATATTACAGAGTTCAGTGTTTATGGGAGGATGTACAGTGATCCAGCCACTAGAGAGATTAGAGGTGATCACCAGTGTCAGATTGGGGTTAGTCTTATTTTTTCAGTTTGACAATTAACTACATATAATATTTTCACAATTTTAATTTCAAATTGGAATTGAAGGAGTCATATGAGGTTGTGACCTCTCATACACAGGCTGAGGGTCAGGACGAGGTGACTGATCAGACCAGTGCCCACCATTTCAACGAGGCGGCATGGATGTAGGTGACTCTTTATGGCTTTGAGAAGGTCTGAGTAGTTGGTATCAGCTCTCATGTGACTCCTGGTACTTATTATGGTACTTATGTGATGTCAGAGTCCATCTCGAGAGGAGCTCGTGGAGAGGCATCAGCTTCTGCCTCACAGTACCAGGAGTAGTTTCGAGCTCAGAATGACCTTATAGAGAGTTTGTAGAAGCAGCAAGAAGAGATGCGTCAGCAGCAGCACGAGGAGGAGATACGTCAATGGCAGCAGCAGCATCACGAGCAGATGGAGTACATGTGTCGTCTGACTCATAGTTTAGGGATTGAGTATCCTCCACCATCTCCTTCAGCTCCCCCACCTCCTCCAGAACACGACCCCCCCTAGTGATTTTTTTTATGTTAAACACATTTGAATTTAACATTTTTTATAATACGAACTATTTACAGTTCCTGTCTTTTATATTAGTGCGAATATTACATAATTTAATTTTTAATATTTTATGATTTTTTTGTGAATATTGAGAATTTTAATAATTTTTTATTTTTTATTATTTTAATAATATTAATATTATTGTTCCTTTAATTATAATTTTATTAAATTTATTTTTGCAGTATTATATTTTTTAAGGTTTTTTTATTTTACTAACAATAATAATAATAATAATAATAATAATTAATAATTTTTTTATATTTGTGAATATTGAGAATTTTAATAATTTTTATTTTTTATTATTTTAATAATATTAATATTATTGTTTGATTAATAATAATTTTATTAAATATAATTTTTTAGTATTATATTTTTTAATATTTTTTTATTTTACTAGTAATAATTATAATAATAATAATATTTAATGATTTTTTTATATTTTTTTGTGAATATTGAGAATTTTAAGATTTTTTATTTTTTTATTATTTTAATAATATGAAAAATAATTTTTCAATAATAAATATTTTATTAAATTTATTTTTTAAAAAAATTATTTATTATTTCCGACGGGAACTGTCGCGACTGGTTCCCATCGCAAATAACCTAAATAATTTTTTTTAAAAAAGTATTTGCTACGGGATTAGGGGCCCTTCAGAAAAAGTATTTTCGATGGGCCCATCGTAAATTGTCTAAATAAATACTTACAAAAAAGTATTTTCAAAGGGATTACGGGCCCATCACAAAAAAAGTTTATATATAAAAATTATATAATCGGAGACTTATTTGCTATGCTGAAGCTACCCGTCGCAAAAAAAGTATTATTTGCGACGGGCCCGTTGCAAATAATAATTTTTGAGACGCCATTTTCTACAACGGGATATTTGTGATGGGACCCCGTCACTAAATCTTATTTGCGACGGGATCCCATTGCAAATAAATCATCGCCAATACTTAGAATTCTAGTTGTGATAGGATTATTTTAATACTTTATTAAAATGATCCATAGTTCATTTTTAATGTGTAGGGATTTTCTGCATCTCATTATGATACACGGTGTTCCTGGTGTGACTCAAAGTTTTCATTATCTATTTAAAATTGATAATTTAGTTCAAAATGTGTGTCACTCACTGAAAAATCAGGAAAAAAAATCTCTAATTTTTTTAATAATTTAGTAAATGTTTCATAGTTCATTTGTGACATGTTGTAATCAATCTCATGTCATATCGATTTCACAATGTGACCAGCAAGAGTGAAAGTATGTGTTTTAAGTTTAAAATGAAATGTTAGTTAAAAACACAACAGACATATTAAAAAACAATAAAATTCATTTGGATTGTTTTTTATAGTTTAGTAAATTCATTCATATGTTATTTTTGATGTGTAAGAATCTACCGCACCTTAGTCTGACACACATTGTTCCCAGTATGGCTCAAAGTGTTTGTTATAAATTTAAAATCTATATTTTAGTTCAAAACATGTATCACTCACTGAAAACTAAAGAAACACACTAATATTATCTTGATAATTTAGTACAATGATTCATAAGTCATTTGTGATGTGTAAGAGTGAGTCTCACATAAACTTAAAACTTGATGTGACTTGAATGACTTAAAGTGTGTGTTTTTAGTTGAAAATTACATTTTAGTAAAAAATAAAAGTGATATACTCAAAATTGAGAAAATGTATTTTTATTGTTTTAATACTTTATGAAAACAATCTATAAGTCGGTTGTGATTGGTAGGAATTGGACTCACCTCAATCTGATGAACAGTGTGACTAGTATGACTGCAAATGTATATATTTATTTAAAATTGACATTTTAGTAAAAATAAAAAGAGACATACTCAAAATGAAGCAAACACATTTGGATTTTTTTATATTTTTAGATAATTATTCATAAGTCATTTTTGATGAGTATAAATCATTTTCACCTCAATCTAGGGAATGGTGTGTCTACTATGACTCAATGTGCGTGTTTTCAATTTAAATTATCATTTTAGTTGAAAACACATGTCACATAATCAAAACTAAGAAAACACATTCATATTTTCTTCCATACTTTAAGATAATGACCCATAAATCTTTTGTGACATGTAGGAATCAGTTGTGTAAGAACCTGATTTTCATCTCAGGAATGGGTCCTTTTATTTTTTGGTTAAATCAATGTTGTAGTTTCTCTTTTTGGGCTTAGACCCTAAAATTCAGGTTGTGGGTTGGTTGGTTTCTTTTTTAGAAGAAGGGAATGGGGGATATAGGTTGGATATAGTCCAATTACACACTGTGTTATTGGAACACATGATGTTTATTAGATTACATGATGTGTAATGGACTGGATGGGACCATTCACGTTGTGTAGAGGGTTTTTCCCATGGGAAAGGACCCCAAGCTTTACACGATGTGTAAATCATTTTCATATCATTTAAATTCCCAAGTAGTTTTTTTAAAAGGTATCGGACTCATTTTTAGAAAAAAAAACCTCATATCTCTATCTTTATCGCATAACATCCCCCCCAGGATCCATAGGTTAGGTTCTTCCACCTTTTCGGACTCCGATTTTATATATGCCTCTCTAGTTGGATGTGTGCTGGTAAGAAATTGATTCCTCTTTATCCATTCTTCTTTATTCTTCCTCTTGATAATGCTATTTAGATGCAGGATCATATACCCCATTTTTAGGGCATTGATCCATTCTTCAAATCTACTCCAATATAGGCTGAATTAAAGGCCAATACTAGATGAGGATATTCATATGAGTATTATGTAGGTGCTCTATAACTCATCCCTCAAGTCCCGTCATTTTATAAATTTTTGTGCGGGTACGCCGATTTCATTGGGCGTTGTTTGTAAAATTAATATTCCTTGTTTACAGTCGTTATGAGTGTATTGTAATACTCTTGCTATATATGTGATATGTTGTTTGTGTTTATGTCCACAATTATAATGACCCCATGTAGGGTATTCTTCATATTTGGGTTTTATCCCTTTTGGAAATGTGTCTATGCCACCGTTTGGGTTTGCTTGAGCTTGACCACTATAATAGTAAGCATTCCCATATTGCATGACTATTGAATTAATTAATGGCTAGTAAAATAGTCCCATTCCAATTGACCCACCAAAGGTAAGTGATTCACTTGATTTATCAAATGTTAAATGGTTATTTTGGCAAGTACATTGACATATATGAATGGTTGGTTGCATATCATAGAAAACCTTGGCACTTATAGTGGAAGGTAGTAGATGAACCAAATGAAATTATTATGACTCATATGAATTAATTAAATGGTTGTTTTCCCCTTTTCCTTACCACTCTAATGAAAGGAAAGGATTTAACCTTTACTCAATTTAAAGGTTTGATAATCACTTGGCCTTAATTGTTAAATGATTTAAATTTATGGTGCCTAATTACATATGGACCTTGACATATTTGTAGGAAGGGCTTGACTCGAGTTAGATTTTGGGTTCTTAAGGGAATTCCTTGGGAACTCTAAGATGCTATTATGATTCAAGGATGTTAGTTGCCAAGGGTGATACCCACCTTATAACCTGATCCTCATCTATCAGTAAATGGCTAACATGAAACCATTGGATCCATACTTTACTATTACAAGATGCCTTTGATACACTCCTTGGATCTAGCATGGTTTCTACCAACATGAGGTTCCCTAGTCATAACCTTGGTCCTAGATATAGCTTATCCTATTTTACCTTGGATATAATCCTTGGACTCTGTTATATTTACATATTTTGGAATTCCTTAGATGATGATCATTGGATTACACTCTTACCCTTTATCCTGGATACATTTACTATTGGGTTGGTGACCCTTTAGGTCTAGGTTTCCTTGATTATTACCTTGGAATCTCTTCATTATTATTATCATCACGCTTTCCTTGATACATCTCATAACCTCCATTATTAATATCATGAGGTGATTTCAGTGATGGATTTTCCTCATGTGACTTAAATATATAAACTAAAACCTCGTTAACATTTAAACTAGTTATATGTTCAAATACCATTCGAGGGATGAAGCGGGTACATGGGTATTTATGTTACTGTAATTTTTTACTTTTATATATGAATTATTTAACACTATTTCAGTTTATATTACATGGATTGGATTTTATAGATGTCATGGGTGGTGGCTTATTGAGATTTTATCTCACACCCTCTCTACACGCCATTGGTACCTGAAGCACACTACATATATGAAGGTATTGAAAAGGGTAAGTGTACTACTCAGACACTTGATTGATTGCTATTTTATGATGGAGCTTGTAGCAGAAGACAAATCTGGAGCTCAGGATTCTTGGGATAGTTTTTGGATTCATTTTTTCTACTTTTGTATAGAATGTTATGCATGCTGCCTTTTATACATGTTTTCTAGAATATTAGTGACATGACATATCATTATCATCTTTTGTATACATTGATCAATTGTTCTATTGTTTATTTCTCTAGTCTTATTCTATTTCACCATCCATTTATATACTACTTCCACTATTTACCAATTATATCCTACATATCTATTGTTTTACACTCTGATAATGAGGGAATAGCCTCCCCAAGACACACACTAGGCCCTCACTGCTAGTCGGAAGCCTCTGGTGTTTGGGGAGATGTTCTTGAGGCCAATTGTCCCACCCAGATCAGAGAACCTTCAATGGAATCCAAGTTTGGGATGTCACAAAGTGGTATCATAGCTTTTATTCTTTACTATTTGGAGATAATATATTAGAGATTAGGAATTCTAGCGAATTGGTCATGAGTCGTGCTTGGGCATTGAAAACCCATGTACGGGTTAAAAACCATTTTTTTAATTATGATTGTAGTCAAGTTTCTGGTTATTATAGTTGATATCATGTAACACCGCAAGCTTCCATGGTACGCTTCTTTCTAAATAATTCAATAGCTTGCGCTGCATGCAACAACGAGTCCGAGCACACCATGACCAGTCTTTTAAATGAATTTATTAATAGTATTAACCATATTTTTCATATTTATATATTCCATATAATTTTTATATTCATATCATGTGTTTTTCAGACATAATATAAGAACAAATTCAACTTTTTGAATAAAAGAACTATTTTTCAAAAAATGTAGTTTTACCACATTTTAATGATGAACCCTTTTTAAATCCAATATTTGACACTTTTATATATTCAATTTGAAAAAAAAAACTTATTTAAAATAGGGACATAAAATGTTTAGTTTGTACAATTTTTTGCTTTTTCTGATAACTTTCATGTTTTAATGAATAGTGAAAAAAACTACATTTTAATTCAAAACTAATTTTTCATATAATTTATTTATATTGTTATATTGTAATTTTAATTGGTTTTAAATTAAAATTATATTAAGTTTTTATCATTTAATATAATTTATTTCACTTGAATAGTTTTCACATTAAAATTAAATATAAACGCATTCCAATCTTTTGATGGTTTTTACTTTTGAAAAACTCGTTTTGTCATTTTATCAACTGGTATTGATTTTTAATTAACTACTCAAACTTCTATGTTTAAAATTATGAGAAATTGATTATATATTCTGAATCATTGGGTCTAAATTATGTTAATATGATACTTTTATTTTTTGGATATTATAAATAGTAACTTTGGTAATTTTTTATCATCGTGGTTAAGGGTAAATTAGGTAATTAAAGGTAAAAATAATATTATAAAAATACCCAAAAACCAGTCAAAATTCTATTGGATGACTAAATTATATACTTATCACCTATTTTTTGAAATGTAACCATCTAATGGACCCTTTTCCATGAATATGACATGAATATTATTAAAATTAATGAATATGACAAAATGACACACTCTCATTCCTTATAGGTATAAAAATTTTAATATAGAGATATCCATGAGATAACATCGGTTATAAATTGTATATTGAAGTCTAAAAAAATTATTTAAATCATAAAAATTTATTTATAATTTTTTGGGAATAAATAATTATCATTAATGATGACACGTTAATGATGCAGAAATTATTTTAAAAATTGAAATATCAAATAAATAATATTAAAAATATTAAAATAAATATAATTTGAATTAATTAATGACATAAAAGAATTTTATAGATAACATAGACATTTTATTGACATATTATAAGTATTTTGTTTTTGAATTTATCATGATGTTTTTATATTTGTAAAAATTAAAATATTGAATAGTATCAAAATTGACATAAATGATAGTATAGAATAAATAATATTTTATTAAATGTTATAAAATTAATAAAAATATAAGTTTTGGTCCACTAACTATTATAGTGTAAAATATGTCATTAATTATCCAATTGGGGTTATTTTTTCATTTTATAGTAACTATATTAACCATGTAGTATAAAAAGACAAGTAGACACGATAAGACTAAAAGTATTTAACTAAGGGTTAAACCCAAAAGATAAGGTTACTTTTGTGACCTAAAATTTTCTAAAAAAACTTTTTGTGAGAATTTAGACCCATACTCATATTAGACTCTAAATAACTCACTTTTTATCTATTTTAAACCGAAAATAAATTTATAATAATTTAATAGTTTTGGAGTTTCCAAAAGCACCCCTCCCATCTCATATAAAAGGAAACCTCTCCTTCTCTTTTATTCACACCTATAAATCCCTTTGTATCTACCAAAACCTGCCCAATTCTCCTCCTAAATTCACTCAATTAGTCCTAGAGTCTACACTTTGGGCAGAAATACCTCCTATAAAGTCTTTTTGTGCAAATACAAAGGAGATTCTCAAAGAAGAGGTAATTGTTTTACCAATTCAATTAAATTTAGTTTCTTCTTAAACTTCCTCTTACTATGTTTTTCCCATAATAAATTAATAAATCATGTATAATATACATTATAAGATTTTATTATAATCATGTTACAACCATATTCATCCATTTATTAATCCTACGAATAACAATACCACCGTGTGTACATACGTACGGCTTACCATCTCCACTTTGTGGTGTCTGTTTTTATTCAACACTGATTTCTAAGGATAGGTATAAAGATGAGTATAATGGACGTAAATAACCATCTCCACGATGCGGTGAGATTCTTTCTCCACATTAACCATTCAAGAATGATTATAAAATTTATATTATGAGTAAAAATAATTATTATAAACATAATACCATTTTTTATATGAATAAAATACATCCTATGTATAAAAACATTACTTACACAACAAAATATGAATGGGAAAACAAAATAGTTAACACCCAAAATAATGGTAATACTAAAATACTATTAACAAAATGATATAAGAGGATAATATATGATATCATAAATTTGGATATAGTCCTAGTATAATTTAATAACATGATTTAACCAATATACAGGAGGTTAACCCACCCTCTACTAAAGTAAATTACAATGTAAGGGTTAATTTAAAAATCTCTTTATTATCTGATATTTTTTATACATAAGTATCTACTGGGACATACTTATCATCCATATCCATGTTTTTAAAATGTATTTAAAAATATTATCCAAAAAAATTAAATTCATTTTTCCCATGTTTTTCTTTTTATAAAATTTTATGAAAGGAATCTTTTCATCATTTTCCCAACGAGGTACTTTATGACCTTTTTGATAAATTAAAGAGAGAATTTTTTTTTAACATATACAAGGTGAATAGATATTTTCCTCTATTAAGAATCCATAACATTTTTAATATTTACTTACTATATTACCTTTTTATTTTCATAATAAATGTTTTCTTTTATAATTGTGCAAATTTTAAATAATTTTAAAGTACAAAAGGTATATTTCTCTCAAAGAGTTTTAATGAATTTATTAGATTATTTTTATCTATGTCAAAATACTTTGTTGGATTTTATACTTGATTGGAGTTGATTTATTATGATAAAATCTTCCATAATTTATTTAAGTTTTTATGATATGGTTGACTGTGGATGTGCTATTATTATACCATTCATTGTTTATAGTAAAAGTATTAACATTTCGTATGTTAGTTTTAATATGAATGTTTATGTTATGTTTCACACTTTTCATATGAGGAATGCATTAGAATTAGTAAGTGATGGGTGGGGCCCACTATATCCCCTCTATGAATCAGTAGGTCTCAAGAAAAAAACTTGTTTCTTGGAACGAGTCCTTGATGGTATGGTTGTTTGTGGTCTTGGTGTGAGGCCTTGAAGGTATGGTTATGATGTCTTGTATTAGGCATTTCCTCAATTAATATTACATGTGATTATTCAGAATATTCATATGAATTTTTAAAAGGAATTATTTAATTTATTATTTCTATATTATGCCAAATATTATTTTTAAAAGGATTTTTTTTGTTTTATACCTTGCCTTAAAAGTTTATGCTTATTTACGATAGTTTATACTATATTGTTTATCCTTTCTGAGAATCTGAGCTCATCCCTTTCTTATGTTTCATTTTTCCCCGATATGCGAAAAATTATATTATGAATGACCTATAGGGATAGTATGAAGGATATGAGAGTTTTCAAATGAGATAATATGTTGTTTTTTATTTCAATATTTAATGTAAAACTTATGTTTGTATCTAGTATTTCTAAGGCTATTGAACAGGCCAGTCATTAAAGATTTGATTTCTTGTGATCATGCCAATGTAATAAAATAATACACTAACTCTGAGAAACTGGGGTTGGCAATTTACAGTTATTATTAGAGTAATTTTAGTACATACCTTAGAAAGTAGATTTAGAAAAGACTTTAATTAGGGGACACTACCCTAAGATAGATTTTGAGGATAACTATATAAGAACATCCTAAAATTTTGATGATATATATATTATCTGAGTATTCTTAGAAAATAATTCCATTTCTAGATACTATAAGTGAATTTGGTTCTAGAATATATGTAACTAGGAGTAACAACTCGGACAAGGTGTTCCGATCTTGACTCGGGGTAACCTGGTACATGACAACGGGCCTTACTACACACCTAGTTTGACACTCCTGGGGGAAATGCTTATGATATTTCACATTTTCTTTATAAAATATTATGAAGGATTTAGGATTAAATATGTCCCCAAAGAAACCATTTTTATGAGTATGGATTAATATGCATAAATTTTTCAATTTATGTTAAGTATTTTACTTGTTTTCAATTTTTTTATTATGATTTATAACATAATATTGTCCATATCATTTTCTATAAATAGAACCTAGTGGAAGTAACATAGACCATATATACACATAATCCATATAGGGATTTCCCTCTTATGAAAGATAATGATAGTGGTTCTGGTGATAAAATTGGCTCTGAATAGATTATAACTATACTTTGATAGCTAACATAGTTTATGAACAATAACCTTACCCATATATAGCACCCTGATCCACAATACAGAGGATCGTTGTTAGATCTCTTCATCGGTCAAAAAACTCCAACATTAAATGGGGCTATAAATCCATTTGTAACTGACCAATGGATAAGTTTCTTAGAGAAAATATTTCATTCTTTCAGGAGTAACGAAAGGGAAAAGGTTGTTATATAAGTCTATCATCTATCAGGAGATTTAGTTCAATGGTAGTAATTAATTCAAAAAAATAAGGTGTATGAAGAGGTATAAAATATGTAATAGAGGGAATTTAAAGAACTATTCCTAGAAAAATAATTTCATTGTCATCTATGAGTGAATATGTAGAAGAAATTTCTGAGTCTGGTTTAGGATGAGAATGTTTCAAAGTATGAAGCTAACTTCACAAATTTAGCAAGGCATGCTACAAACAACATACATAACCCATGAAGTAAGATCGATCGATTCTATTATGGGTTAAAACCATTCCTCCAATAGGAATTGGTCTCACAATATTTCTCATTGCATGAATATATAGTCCCATGTGATATCAAGATAAAGAAGAAATTCTCTAAGTCTTATGACATTAAAGTACAGCATGAGAAGAATAGTTTCGTTGAACACTCTGGAAAATGAATTAAGCGGTGGGAGGGAAAATTTGAATTTACAACCTATAGTAATTGTGGGAAGAAACACCCTAGTGCTTGCCTAAATGGGATGGGAGTTTTTTTACAAGTTTGGATAAAAAGGCCACAAATATCGTGATTATAAAGGGAAGAAATAAGCTACAAATTTGCAATTCTACAATTGTAAATATATGGGACATTTTGAAAATTATTTTCCTAAGTGTCAAGGAAACTTTCCCTAGAAATGGCCAAGGGAGAAAGGCCATGCTTTTGAGATAACAACTTTTGAGGTTTAATTCCTAATAATGTGGTAGAATGTACTTTAATCATTTCCACAAATTTAGCCAAAGATATATTTGATTTTCGATCCTATCATTCCTTTATATATTCTCATTTTTCTTTAAAAATTAGTTATTTCCAATTCACATTAACAAGGGAGTTGTTAGTAAAAACCCCTAAGGGATGTCTCATTACAACAAATATGTGTTAGGAATTTCCCATTATGGCATATAAACATACCTTATATACTAACTTTATCATTATACCTATGGTTGACTTTGATATAATCCTCAGTATAGAGTGAATATAAAAATATGATATAAAAGTTTATTGTTAGAAGAATGAAGTTGTGGTTTGTGAGGAAAATGTAGAATCCATTATCTTTAGAGTAGAAACTTCACCAGCCGATTCTTATCAAAACACACCCCTATTAGCTTTACTGAATGATATTATTAGGGAGGAAGAGTAAATAAAATCTTGGGATGAAGGAATAAATATTCAAATTAAGTATGTACCTATTGTTCAAGAATATATTGATGTATTTACATAAGATTTACCTAGACATCCACCAGAGCAGGAATATGAGTTTACTATTAATATAATCCTTAATTCAAAGCCAATATCAAAAACACCCTATAGAATAGACACCATATAATTAGTAGAGAAGAAGAAAAAACTATAGGAGTTGAGTAATAAGGTATTTATTCACCCTAGATTTTCTCCATGGGGAGACCTAGTTCTTTTTGTTAAGAAGAAAGATGGATCAAAGAGGTTGTGCAATGACTATAGAGAAATCACTACTATTACAATAAAGAAAAAGTATCATCTCCCCCTCATTGATGATTTAATTTATCAACTTCATGGAGCTAAATATTTTTTGAAGATTGACCTTTTTTCAGATGTCATCAATTGTGTTTAAATAAGGAAGATATTCCATGGACAATATTCTGACCCAGGTATAGGTATTATGAGATTACATTAATGTTGTTCAGACTGACTAATGCACCCTCTGTTTTCATGGATCTAATGAATAGAGTGTTCATCGAATAACATGATGATTTTTTTGTATTATTTATTGATGATATCTTGGCATACTCTAAAATATAAGAAGAATATGAGAACCACTTACAAATTATTCTGAATACTCTTAGAAGAAATAAACTATATGGGAAGTTTAGAAAGTGTGAATTCTGGATTTAGGAAATTTCATTTCTTGGCCATACTTTCCTAAAGGATAGAATCTCTATTGATCCTACAAAGAAAAATTCAATCCAAGAATGGATATCACAAAAAAGTATAATTTAGGATCATTTTTTATTTGTTTAGTAGGTTACTATCTGCATTTCATCCATAATTTTTCCGGATTAGAAAACCCATTAACCAAGCTCACGTGTAAAGGGGTTAAATTCATTTGGAAAAAATAGTGTGAAGAATATTTTGAAGAATTGAAGATAATGTTATTCAATGATATTGTATTGAATTTACCATCTAAAAATGATGGGTTTGTGATTTATAGTGATTCATTAATGAAATGCCTTGGTTGTGTCCTTATGCAGAATGATAGAGTTATTGATTATGCTTCAAGTCAATTAAAAATCCATGAGAAAAAACTACCCAACTCATGATCTTGAGTTATCAACAATAATCTTTTCTATGAAGATATAGAGACACTATATCTATACTGAAATATATGAGATTTATACAGATCATAAGAGTTTGAAATATACTTTATCATAGAAAGAACTCAACATGAGACAAAGAAGATGGATTGAGCTACTCAAGTATTATGATTTTACAATACACTACAACCCAAGGAAGGAAAATAAGGTGGTAAATTCTTTGAGCAGAAATGACCGTGGATTTCTAAAAAAATGAGATTTGAAAAGGATCCTATGTTCATGGATCTAATAAATATAGATATGGGAATTCTCATGGAAGGAGAAACATCACTACTTTTTCAAATGATTTCCAAAACATATTTACTAGAATGGATAAACATTTCTTAGTTTTATGATGAGGATTTTCAAAAGAAAATTAAATTGGTGATTTATGGGAGATTTATCGACTTTGTTGATGAAGATGGGGTTTTGAAAATTTGGAAGAGGCTTTGTGTTCCTGCTATAACTGATCTAAAAAGGTAATTCTTAGATGATGCTCATAGTTTCAATTTCTCTATACAACCAGGTGGCACTAAGATGTATAGAGATATTAAGGAACATTTTTGGTGGGACAACATTAATATGGAGATTGATGATTATGTGTTGAGATGTTTGGTTTTCAATAGGCGATGGCTGGAATACAAAATCCTAGAGGAGTTATGAAACCTCTTCCTATACCTGTGTGGAAATGGGATGATATTATGATGGACTTTATCATGAGGATACCAAAGACTCTGAGAAAAAATGATTTGATGTGGGTTATTGTCGATCATCATACCAAATCAACACATTTTCTTGCTATCTGAGAATATTTACCACTTGACCATTTAGAAATAAAATATATTAATGAAGTTTTAAGACTTCATGGTGTACCCCTATCAATTTTTTGTGATCATGATCCCCATTTTACATCACAATTTTGGAAAAGTCTTAAGAAGTCCCAAGATACTAAGCTTCATTTGAGAACTGCCTACCACCCTCAAATTGTTGGAAAATCAGAAAGGACTATTCAAACCTTAAAAAACATGTTGAGATCTTTCTCACTTGAATTTCAATGTATATGGGATCAATATTTACCTCTATTATAATTTTCCTATAATAATAGATTTCATTAAAGTGTTCATATGGCACCATAAGAAGCATTATATGGAAAGAGATGTTATACACAGACTTGTTGGGATGATGTTGGTGAAAGAAAACTCGTAGGCCTAGAACTTGTTGAGGAAATGATGAAAAAGGTAAAGACTATTCAGACCCATATCAAAACAACTCAAAGTAGGAAAAAGAACTATGTAGATAACCTAAGGAAGGATTTTAAATTTCAATTGGGAGATCATATTTTCTTGAAGGTATATCCATGGAAGGGTTTTATACGATTTGGTAAAAAGGGTAAATTAAGTCCCAGGTGCATCAGACCTTTTTAAATTCTTGGTCAAATTGTAGTTGTAGCATATCGTTTGGCAATGCCTCTAAGTCTCTACAAATTTCATGATGTGTTCCACATATCACTATTAATGAAATACATGCCAGACCCAGCACATGTACTCATATATGAAGAAATCAAACTAGAACATGATCTACCTTACTATAAAGTGACTATCAATATTCTTGACACTGTAGAACAAGTGTTGAGAAATTGGATGAATCGTTTGGTAAAATTTATTTTGAGAAACCAAAAAATGGAATAGGTGATGTGGGAACCTGAGGAACTTATGATGAAGAACCAACCGAATATTTTTATGAAGTGATATTCTAGAAATTTTGAGGATAAAATTATTTTAATTAGGGACGAATGTAACACCCCAAGCTTCCACAGTATGCTTCTTTTTAAATAATTCAATATCTTGTGCTGCATTCAACACCGAGTTCAAGCGCACCACTACTAGATATTTAAAAATAAGTTATGAATAGTATTAACCACATTTTTAATTTTTAATATTCCATATAATTTTAATATTCATCTCATGTGTTTCTTAGACATGATATAAGAATAAATTCATTTTTTTTAAAATAAATGAAGTATTTTAAAAAAAAATACACTTTTATCACCTTTTAATGGAGAACCCTTTTTAAATCCAATATTTGACACATTTATATATTCAATTAAAAAATAAAATTATTATTTAAAATAGGTACATAAATATTTATTTTTTACAAATTTTTGGTGTTTTTGTGATAACTTTCATATTTTATTAAACAGTGAAAAATACAGCATGTTAATTCAAAACTACATTTTCATCTAATTTATTTATATCATTTGATTATCATTTGAATTTGTTTTAAAGTATAATTAGATTAGGTTTTTATAATTTAATATAATTTATTTCATTGGAATTATTTTCACATTAAAATTAGAAATAAACACATGCCAATCTTTGGATGGTTTTAACTTTTAAAAAACTCATTTTCTCATTTTATTAATGGGGATTAATTTTAAAATAATTACTGAAACTCATGTGTTTTAAATTTTTAAAAATGGATTATATATTTGGAATTAGTGGGTCTAAATTATATTAAACGATTACTTTTTTTTGGAGATTATGAATAGTAACATTAGTAATTGTTTAATACCATGGTTAAGGGTAAATCAGGTAATTAAAGGTAAAAATAATATTATAAAATTACTCTAACAACTGTAAAAATCCTATTAGATGACTAAATTAGACTATTATCACTTATTTTTATAAATAAAATCATTTAATTGACCCTTTTCAATGAATATGACATGAATATTATTGAAATTAATGAATGTGAAAAATGTCACTCTCGTTTCTTATAGGTATAATAATTTTAATATAGAGATATCCAGGAAATAACATAAGTTATAATTAATATATAGAAACTTAAAATAATTAAGTATATCATTTAAATTTATTTATAATTTTTATATATTAAATAATTATCATTAATGATGACACAATAATGATTTGAAAATTATTTTATTTATAGAAATATAAAATAAATGATATTAAAAATATTAAAATAAATATAATATGACTTAATTAATGACATACACGAATTTTATAGATAACATAGACATATTTTTGACATACAAGAAGTATTTTTTAGATTTTATCATGATGTTTTTATATTTTTAAAAATAAAATTGTTGAATAGTATCAAAATTGACATAAATGATAGTTTAAAATAAATAATATTTTATTAAATGTTATAAATTTTATATAAATATCAGGTTCGGAAAAATAACTATTATAGTGCTAAATATGTCATTAATGATCCAATTGGGGTTTTTTTTATTTTATAGTAACTATATTAACCCTATAGTATAAAAAGTTAAGTACACATAGTAAGAGTTAAACTACTTAACTAAGGGTTAAACCCAAAAGATAGGGTTTCTTTTTTGACCTAAACTTGTATAAAAATAATTGGTTGTTAGGATTTAAATACATGGTCATATTATCCAAGAACTAACTCAATTTTTATCTATTTTAAACTGAAAATAAATTTTTAATAATTTAATAGTTTTGGTGTTTCTAAAAGTGTCCATCCCCTCTCTTATAAAAGGGAACATGTCCTTATCTTTTATTCACACCTCTAAATCATTTTTTATTAACCAAAACCTGACCAATTATTATCCTAAATTACCTCAATTAATCCTAGAGGCCATAAATTTGGCATAAATCCATCCTAATGAGTCCTTTTTTGTAAATCAAAGGGAGATGCTTAAAGGAGAGGTAATTGTTTTACCAATTCGATTCAATTTATTTTATTCTTCTACTTAATATTCCTATTTTTTCAATATAAAAGTAATAAATATAATATCATATAAATTATTAGATGTTATTATAATTATTTAACAATCATATTCATCCATTTATCCATCCTATGAATAACAATATCACCATGTGTGCATACATACAGCTTACCGTCTCCACACTGTGGTGTGATTTTTTATTCAACACTTCTTTATTTGGATGGGTATAATGATGAGTATAATGGATAAAAATAATTAATATAACATTATAATTATTTTTTATAATTAATAAACCATCCAATTAAATACCATTTTACCATTAATGGAATGATGTCATCGCTCGTGCATATGTACGGCTTACCGTCACCACAACGCGGTGAGATTTATTCTCCATGTTAACCATTCAAGACTGATTATAAGATTTATATGATGAGTAAAGATAATTACTATGAACTTAATATCAATATGGATATGAATAAAATACATCATATGGATAACAAAAATTACTTACATGGGAAAATGAAGCAGTTAACACCTGAAATAATGGTAAAACTAAAATACTATTAACAAAATGATATTAGAGGATAATATATGATATAATAAATATTTATATGGTCCTGGTATAATTTAATAATGTGATTTAACCATTATAATGGAGTTTAACTCACCCTTGACTAAAGTAAATTACAAGGTGAGTGTTAATTTCACAATCTCTTTATTATCTGAGATTGTTTATACGTAAATATCTACTGGGAAATATTTATCATCCATGTCTATGTTTCCTAAAATGTATTTAAAAATATTATGAAAAAAATTGTAAAGTCATTTTTACCCATGTTTTACTTTTTATAAAATATTTTTAAAGGACTCTTTCTATCGTTTTCCAAACGAGGTACTTTATGAACTTTTCAAAAAATTAAGGAAATAATGTTTTTAACTTATACCGTGTGGGTGGATATTTTATATCATTATGACTCTTTAACATTTTGAATCTTTTCATACATGATTAATAGGTTATTTTCATAATAAATTTTTTTTATAATTGTGTGGATTTTAAATAATTTCAAAGAAAAAAGGGATATTTCTCTCAAAGAATTTTAATGAATTTGTTAGATTATTTTCATATATGTCAACATCCTCTATTGGATTATATACATGATTGTGGTTGATTTATTATAATGCAATCATCCATATTTTATTGAAGGTTTTATGAAATTTTTTACTGTGGATGTTATATTTTTATATCATTCATGGTTTATGGTTAAAGTATTAACATTTCATATGCTAGTTTTAATATGAATGTTTATATTATGTTTCACCCTTTTCATATGAGGAATTCATTGGACTTAGTAGGTGATTGGTAGGCCTCTCTATATCCCCTCAATTCATTGGTAGGTCTCATGAGACAATCTAGTGTCTTGACATGAGGCCTTAATGGTATGGTTATTTATGGTCTTGGAATGAGGCCTTGACGATATAGTTATGTTGTCTAGCTTTATTTATTTCCTCAATTAATATTAGATGTGATTATTCATAATATCCATGTGAATGTTTAAATGGAATTATTTGATTTATTTTTTCCATATTATACTGAAGATTATGTTTAAAAGGATTGTGTTTTTTATATCTTACCTTAAAATTTTATGCTTATTTATGATGGATTCCACTATATTTTTTATCCTTACTAAGCATCTGAGCTCACCCCTTTCTTATATTTCATTTTTCCCAAGGATGCGAAGAAGTATATTATAAATGACCTATAGGGATAATCTAAGGGATATGAGAGTTTTCAAAGGGGATAATATATTGTTTTCCATTTCAATATTTAATTTCGAACTTGTGTTTGTATCTGGTATTTCCAATTCTACTAAATTGATCCATCCTTTGGGATTTTATTTCTTGTGATCATACCAATGTAATAAAATAATTTACCGAATCTGGGCAACTGGGATCGGGGCGTTACATATCATTTCACCATTGCGTGATTCACTTGATGTGTTATGTTTATTATTATTCTAATTAAGAATTAATTAAATCCTTGGATAAATGATATGAGGTAGAGGATCATTATTACATGAATTATTGTTTCCACCTAGAATTCACATGTCATGCATATTTCCAAGCCATATAGGTGCATTTCACTACATTAATTTCTTGATATTACTACGATTACTGAGTGATGTTGTGATAGTTATACTATACCTATGCTAAATTTTGGATGTGATTGAGTGGTTTCTAATTTCGAATCATGATGTGTTATAGGCCATCATAGGTTATAATGGGTAATTTACCAAGTCGATCAATTGGATTAAAATTTAATGGGTTTCATTTTCATTGATAAGGTGTATGGGCCCTAATTCACTGGAAATGGAGATCCATTTCAAATGAACCTTGATATATGGAAACAATAAAATGAAAACTGAAAATTGAAATATAAAATGTAAATGGTTACATGCCCTTATCCCCCTTGTCATGTTTGTTAGAGGTAAAGGAGTGAACATAGTAATTCAATGTAAAATAAATGATTTCCAGTAAATTATGTTACAAGGTCTTATTGAACCTTCATCTACTAGAACACCTATAACATATATCTGAGCACTTACCAATACATGTTCTTCTAAGTGGGTAGTTAGAGAATTTTATCTTGGGTAGTGAGCCGCTCTTATGTTCATCTTCTACTAGTGTTTCTATCTCTCTTCTTAAAGCTTGTTCTTGGGCATGTGCTTATCATTTTTAGACTAATGTCTCCATGAAGACCTTGTGTTATATACCAGGAAAGTGGTGACGAACATGCTCCAGATATGGTGGGACCTGAGCTTCCGGTCTTACCACTAGGAGTGACATTTCAGGAACTACCTATTGTACCTAATCTAGTAATTGACACCATAGATCATGATAGTTTTCTTTATTTTAGGCAGTCTGTTCAAGGTGATCCACATTCTACACCTACGATGGAGGATATGACTCATGAATTATAGCTGCAACATCCTCCCATATTCTTAAGGGATGGTGGTACACAGGATGCTAAGTCTTAGATAGAGGCCACTCCTTCTATATTTTAGCATATAGAGATGCCTCCATAGCAGAAGGTCAAGCTTGGTACTTATATATTGCATTATTAGGCCAAGCAATGGTGGGATGTGATTACCCAGACTCATTGCCATCAAGGCATGGTTTATATTAACTTTAAAATTGTCTTCTATGAGTAATTTTATACTTAGATGTTGAGAGATGACCGAGGTGGAGAATTCTTGAATCAAGATCAAGGATCTATGTCATTTATGGAGTATTTAATGTGTTTCACTGAGTTACAGCACTTTGCACCACTTTTAGTCAGTGATGATATTTCAAGTGCTAGATGCTTTGAACATGGGCTCCATTATGCCATATGTACTTAGGTGAATGTATTTTACCTTCCTACATTATCTTGAATTGTAAATATGGATCTTATTACCCAGCACAACCTAAGGTATGGCAATATTACTGAGCATAGAAGAAAAGTTCTGTGTCAGGACAGTAGTTATTCTAGTGGCAAGAAACATTCCCTTATTGTTTCTCTTTAGGGTAGTGGAAACTAGGGTACCTGTGTAGGTAGCTCTGTGGTGTGCCATCATTACAGATGATAGGGGAATCTGAAGCATCGGTGTGATAGAGACCCACTAGAGTTCCAGGTTTGTGGCAATATGTGGAATCATCAGTGATTATATCAGACCTTTCCATCAGTTTCTAGTTGAAGAGGTTTCTCACCATCTCCACCTTTAGGAGAAGGATCTTTTACACCATGTCAGATAGGATGTTAGAGTATCACTGACCGGACTGGCTGAGGGGGAGTTCATGGATATGGTAGATAGACTCCTGATCACCAGTAGCACCAAAAGAGTACTTTTGATCCGCATAGTCCAGTTGTTGCAAAGGGTTGTGGATCAGGTTAGTTTCATTCACTACAGTTGATACCTGAGGATCAGGTTGCAGGACCATCGACAGTATGAGGTGTTATTCTTGTATCCTCCACTATAGTATCTACTTTATTTGATATAGGTGCTTCAAACTCCTTCATCTATTTATATATCATGGTAAGACTTGGGCTATAAATACATTAGTATTATGGTTTAATAACCCCGGATACACTATTGAGTGTATAGTAATAAGGAATGCACCAAAGAAGGGAATTTCCCCTTAGGTTAGGTAGTTACCCTTTCGTGTGGATGAACTTTTTTCTTGAGATAAAAGGCTTCGATGTCATTCTACAAATGGGTTGCTTGGTACTGTATCATGCCTTTGTAGACTGTTATCACCACAATGTGTCTTTTATATCACCAAAGGGAAGCAATTATCTACATAAGTTTGATTGTGATGTCTAGGATAGAAGAGTTGTACTAGAGAATCATGGCCTAGGTGGAGTGACTACCCAGATTTCCAATATTTTCATGAAGGATCAGGGTTTATATCAGGCTAAATTCCCTCCAATAGTAGATCATTTTAGGGACTTCTTTCCTGATGATTTATCATAATTACCTCCTAATATAGAGGTATAGTTCATGATAAATCTTGTTCTAGGAGCATCTATAGTGTGAATTACTCCATATATGATGGAACCTATGGATCTCTAAGATCTCAAGTGGTAGTTAGAGGATCTAGAATCCAAAAGTTTTATAAGACCCAGTACTTCTTCTTGGGTTCACCTGTGCATTTCTCCAAGAAGGCGGATGTGACCCTTCATCTATGAATGGATTACATATGGTTTAACCATATAATGTTCAAGAACTAGTATCCACTACCTCTTATATATGACCTCTTTGAACAACTCTGAAGAGGTAGGGTGTTTTCTAAGATTGACCTATAATCGGGCTATCATTTGGTGCGAGTCATACCATCAGACATACCATGTATATCTTTCTATAGCATGTATGGTCTATATGAGTATATCATTATTTCCTTAGAACTTATGAAATCACCCATCATTTTTATGGATTTTATTAATATGTTGATCCACCCCTATCTGGATTCTTTTTTCATAGTGTTTATCAATGATATCTTTGTTTATTCACACACTCATAATGACCAAGTCAAGAATCTTGATATTGTTATGAGTAAACTGAGGGGGCATCATATTTATTCAATGTTTTCTAATTTTCACTTATGGATTGACAAAGTTCACTTCATTTATCATATTATCTTAGAATTGGGAGTCTCTATTGACCTAGAGAAGTTTAGGGTTGTAGTTTCTTGGGAAAATACCAAGAAAGTGATTGATATACAAAGTTTATTGAGGATGTAATAATATTACAGGTGTCTCATACCTGACTTATCATACCTTTATTTACCTCTTACTAGTTTTACAAATAAGTTTGCCAAGTTATTATGGTCAGAATCATGTGATAAATCCTTTCAGGAGCTGAAAGGGAGGCTTGTCTCGACACCTATTCTGATACTGCCAGAGCCTGGCATAGGTTATATCGTGTTCTTTGATGCATCTAGCATTAGTCTAGGAGTAGTGATAATGCAAGAGGATAGAATCATTACATACATATCTTGGATGTTGAGGCCTAATGAGAGAAATTACAAGATACAAGACCTCGAGCTAGAAATAGTTGTCCATGCCTTATGATACTGGAGACACTATCTATTGGGTGAGTGCTTCATGGTTTATACAAACCACAAGATCATAAAATATATATTTTCACAGCATGACATGAATATGAGATAGTGAAGATGGGTCAAATATATTCAATCCTTCAACTTTGAGATTGCCTATATGCATAGAAAGGGGTAATGTAGTTACCAATGTGCTGAGCTAGAAAACTCAGGGATAGTCCGTATAGAAATCCGGTGACAAATGCAAATTAATGGGCCTCTTTTCTGAGCTATATCTGGAGGTTCATAATATTAATGAGAAAAATTATCTCTCATCCTTGATAGTTACCTCTTCCCTCTTTGAAAAAGTGAAGAGTATGCAATTTTTAGATCCTGAAGGCTTGGTTCTCTATGAGAGTACTTCAGGAGATGACCTTCCTATGGATTGGTTTGTGGAAAGATACAACATCCTACATATTTATGGACATGTATGGGTTCCTGTAGATATTAGGGAGGATTTTATTCATGAGTCACATGCTTCTCAGGGAGAATTTCATCCAGGAATCTCCAATATGTATCGAGATATGTGATGCTAGTATTGGTCGCCAGAGATGAAATGTTAAATAGCATGTTTTATCACTAGGTTTTCTACCTTTCAGCATATGAAGGTGGATCACCATAGATCTGTAGGTTTTTTGCAACTACTTCCAGTACCTAAATGTATATGGGAAGATGTTTTTGTGGACATTGTAGTCAGTTTACATAGTCCACCTCATGGTAGTGGCACTGTATGGGCTGTCATTGAAAGATTGAAAAAGGTATCCCACTTCATTCCTATCTAAGAAACATCCTTAGTTGATCAGATGGGAAGACTGTATGTCTATGATATCATATGACTACATGGGGTCCCTCATACCATCATTTCGGATAGGAACTCTTATTTCATGTCATGGTTATGGAAAGGGTTGCAGAAATATATGGGTATATAGGTGATTCTGAGTACAACTTTTCACCCTTATACTGATGGAAAATCGGAATAGATTATATAGGTTTTGGAAAAATGATTTAGGCATTCATCCTAGATTTCATAAGTTCTTGGGTAGAGAATATCTCTCTCATCAATTTCACCGACAATAATAGATTTCAGGAAACAATTTAGGGGGGGTCCTTTTAAGTCCTTGTATGATAGGTTGTTCTGTTCACCTCTATACAAGATAGAAGGAGGGGAGACAACTCTAGTAGGTCCTCATTTCGTGAAGGAGACTTCAAATTAGGTCTAGATGATCAGGAAGTGTATGCATGTTACTCAGTCTATATAGAAATCTTATGTTGATCACCACAGATGAACTCTGTATTTCAAGGTCATAAATCTTATTTTTCTATGGGTACCACTGAGACTAGGAAATAGAATAATGAAGTGATACACTACTAAAAAAACCTCCTATAGCGACCGCCAAAAGCGGTCGCTTTAGCCTCGTCGCTAGAGGCCTATAGCGACCGCCAATGGCGGTCGCTATAGTGAATTTTTTTTTTAAAAATGTCCACTGAAATAAATATATATATATATATATATATATTACAAAAAATATTCACATATATACTATTAAATACAATATTTTAAATATATATATATATAATATATTTTAAATGTTTTAATATATATAATATTAAATATATGTATAATATCGAATCATTTTGCTATAATAATTTAAAACCCCCGATTTAAGAAATGCTATCATTTCAGGTTTTTTGGAGCACGTTTGCTCCGAATTCGACCGCCGCACGCCGTTTTGGTGTTTTATGACTCTGGAAACGCATTTCCGATCGCCGCGGTCAAATGGCACCTCCGAATGACGTGTCGTCTGCCCGGCCAATTCAAAATTCACGCAACGGATGTTGTCGTGCGGTTTCGTGGCATTTGGAGGTCGTTCGGGTGGTTTTGACCCCCCAACGCGCCATTTCAGCGCGCGTCGAGCTGCTGAAAACGACGCATTCGGTCGTGCCGCGTGTACTGCACGTCCGATGGATGTGCCGCCTCCTCCTAAATCTCAGGAATAATATTTCAATCATTCTCGTGTGGTTTAAGGTTTTTCGGAATACGTTTGCTCCGAATTCGACCGCCGCACGCCGTTTTGGTGTTTTATGACTCCAGAAACGCATTTCCTGCCGCCGCGGTCAAATGGCACCTCCGATTGACATGCCGTCTATCCGCCAATTTTACAATTCATGCAACGGATGTTGTCATGCGGTTTCGTGAAATTTGGAGGTCGTTCGGGTGGTTTTGACCACCCAACGCGCCATTTCAGCGCGCGCAGAGCTGCTGAAAACGACGCATTCGGTCGTGCCGCGCGCACCGCACGTCCGATGGACGTGCTGCATCCTCATGCATCTCAGGAATAATATTCCTATCATTCTCGTGCGGTTTCAGGTCGTTCGGAGCACGTTTTCTCCGAATTCGTCCGCCGCACGCCGTTTTGGTGTTTTATGACTCTGGAAACGCGTTTCCGGCTGCCGCGGTCAAACGGCACCTCCAATTGACGTGTCGTCTATCCTCCAATTTCACAATTCATGCAACGGATGTTTTCGTGTGGTTTCGTGGCATTTAGAGGTCATTCGGGTGGTTTTGACCCCCCCAATGCGCCATTTCAGCGCGCGTCGAGCTGCAGAAAACGACGCATTCGGAGCACGTTTTCTCCGATTTCGTCCGCCGCATGCCGTTTTGGTGTTTTATGACTCCGGAAACGCGTTTCCAACCGCTGCGGTCAAACGGCACCTCCGATTGACGTGCCGTCTACCCGACCATTTTATAATTCATGCACCGGCTATTTTCGTATGGTTTCGTGGCATTCAGACGTTGTTCGGTTGGTTTTGACTACCCAACGCGGCATTTCAGCGCGCGCCGCGCTGCTGAAAACGACACATTCGGTCATACCACGCGCACCGCACGTCCGATGGACATGACGCCTCCCCCTGCATCTCAGGAATAATATTTCTATCGTTCTCGTGCGGTTTCAGGTCGTTCGGAGCACGTTTGCTCCGAATTGGACCGCCGCACGCCGTTTTGGTGTTTTATGGTGCCGGAAACGCATTTCCGGCCGCCGCGGTCAAACAGCACCTCCAAATGACGTGCCTTCTGGCCGACCATTTCACAATTCACACACCGGCGGTTGTCGTACGGTTTCGTGGCATTCGGAGGTCGTTCGGGTGGTTTTGACCCCCCGACGCGGCATTTCAGCGCGCGCCGCGCTGGTGAAAACGACACATTCGGTCATGACGCCTCCTTCTGCATCTCAGGAAATAATATTTCTATCGTTCTTGTGCGGTTTCAGGTCGTTCGGAGCACGTTTGCTCTGAATTGGACTGTCGCACGCCGTTTTGGTGTTTTATGACGTCGGAAACGCGTTTCCGGCCGCCGCGGTCAAACGGCACCTCCGAATGACGTGTCGTCTGCCCGACCATTTTATAATTCATGCACCGGATGTTTTCGTGCGGTTTCGTGTCATTCGGAGGTTGTTCAGGTGGTTTTGACCCCCCAACGCGCAATTTCAGCGCGCACCGCGCTGCTGAAAACGACACATTCGGTCGTGCCGCACGCACCGCACGTCCGATGAACATTCCGCCTCTTTCTGCATCTCAGGAATGATATTTCTATCGTTCTCATGCGGTTTCAGGTCGTTCGGAGCACGTTTGCTCCGAATTGGACTGTCGCACGCCGTTTTGGTGTTTTATGGCGCCGGAAATGCGTTTCCGGCCTCCGCGGTCAAACGGCACCTCTGAATGGCGTGCGGTCTGGCCGACCATTTCAGAATTCATGCACCGGCTGTTGTCGTACGGTTTCGTGTCATTTGGACGTCGTTCGGGTGGTTTTGACCACCCAACGCGGCATTTCAGCGCGCGCCGCGCTGTTGAAAACGACGCATTCGGTCGTGTCGCACGCACCGCACGTCCGATGGACGTGCCGCCTCCTCCTGCATCTCAGTAATAATATTTCTATCGTTCTTGTGCAGTTTCAGGTCGTTCGGAGCACGTTTGCTCCGAATTGGACTGCCGCACGCCATTTTGGTGTTTTATAGCGCCGGAAACGCGTTTCTGGCCGTCGCGGTCATACGGAACCTCCGAATGACGTGCCATCTGCCCGACCATTCACAATTCATGCACCGGATGTTGGCATGCGGTTTCGTGACATTCGGAGGTCGTTCGGATGGTTTTGACCCCCCAACGCGCCATTTCAGCGCGCGCCGCACTGCTAAAAACGACACATTCGGTCGTGCCGCGTGCACCGCACGTCCGATGGACGTGTCGCCTCCTCCTACATCTCAGGAATAATATTTATATCGTTCTCGTGCGGTTTTAGGTCTTTCGGAGCACGTTTGCCCTGAATTCGTCCTCCGCACGCCGTTTTGGTGTTTTATGACTCCGGAAACGCGTTTCTGGCCGCCGCGGTCAAACGGAACCTCTGATTGATGTTCCGTATGCCCAACCATTTCAGAATTCACGCACCGGTTGTTTTCGTACGGTTTCATGGCATTCGGACGTCGTTCGGGTGGTTTTGACCACCCAATGTGGCATTTCAGCACGTGTCGCGCTGCTGAAAACGACACATTCGGTCGTGCCGCACGCACCGCACGTCCGATGGACATGCCGCCTCCCCATGCATCTCAGGAATAATATTTCTATCGTTCTCGTGCGGTTTGAGGTCGTTCGGAGCACGTTTTCTCCGAATTGGACCGCCGCACGCCGTTTTGGTGTTTTATGGCGCCGGAAACGCGTTTCCGGCCGCCGCGGTCAAACGGAACCTCCGAATGACGTGATGTCTGGCCGACCATTTCACAATTTACACACCGGCAGTTTTCGTACAGTTTCATGGCATTCGGAGGTCGTTCGGGTGGTTTTGACCCCCCGACGCGGCATTTCAGCGCGCGTCGCGCTGCTGAAAATGACACATTCGGTCGTGTCGTGCGCACCACATTTCCAATGGATGTGCCGCCTCCTCCTGCATCTCAGGAATAATATTTCTATCATTCTCGTGCGGTTTCAGGTCGTTCGGAGCACGTTTGCTCTAAATTGGACCGTTGCACGCCGTTTTGGTGTTTTATGGCGCCGGAAACGCGTTTCCGGCCGCCGCGGTCAAACGTCACCTCCGAATGATGTGTCGTCTGCCCAACCATTTCACAATTCATGCACTGGATGTTGTCATGCGGTTTCGTGACATTCGGAGGTCGTTCGGGTGGTTTTGACCTCCCAACGCGCCATTTTAGCGCGCGCCGCGCTGCTGAAAACGACACATTCGGTCGTGCCGCGCGCACCACATGTCTGATGGACGTGCCGCCTCCTCCTGCATCTCAGGAATAATATTTCTATCATTCTCATGCGGTTTCAGGTCGTTCGGAGCACGTTTGCTCCGAATTGGACCGTCGCACGCCGTTTTGGTGTTTTATGGTGCCGGAAACGCGTTTCCGGCCGCCGCGGTCAAACGGTACCTCTGAATGATGTGTCGTCTGGCCGACCATTTCAGAATTCACGCACCGGCTGTTTTCGTATGGTTTCGTGGCATTCGGACATCGTTCGGGTGGTTTTGACCACCCAACGCGGCATTTTAGTGCAGGCCGCGCTGCTAAAAATGACACATTCGGTCGTGCCACACGCACCGCACGTCCGATGGACGTGATTCCTTCTCCTGCATCTCAGGAATAATATTTCTATCGTTCTCGTGCGGTTTCAGGTCGTTCGGATCACATTTGCTCCGAATTGGACCACCGCATGCCGTTTTGGTGTTTTATGGCTCCGGAAACGCGTTTCCGGCCGCCGCGGTCAAACAGCACCTCCGAATGACGTGCCGTCTGCCCGAACATTTCAAAATTCACGCACCGGATGTTTTCGTGCGGTTTCGGGACATTCGGAGGTCGTTCGGCTGGTTTTGACCCCCCCAATGCGCCATTTCAGCGCGCGTCGCGCTGCGGAAAATGACACATTCGGTCGTGCCGCGCGCACCGCACGTCCGATGGACGTGCCGCCTCCTCCTGCGTCTTAGGAATAATATTCCTATCGTTCTCGTGCGGTTTCAGGTCGTTCGGAGCACGTTTGCTCCGAATTCTTCCACCGCACGCCGTTTTGGTGTTTTATGACTCCGGAAACGCATTTCCGGCCGTCGCGGTCAAACGGCACCTCCGATTGACGTGTCGTCTGCCCGACCATTTCAGAATTCATGCACCGGCTTTTCTCGTACGGTTTCGTGGAATTCGGACATCGTTCGGGTGGTTTTGACCACCCAACGCGGCATTTCAGTGCGCGTCGCGCTGCTGAAAACGACACATTCGGTCGTGCCACGCGCACCGCAAGTCCTATGGACGTGCCGCCTCCCCCTGCATCTTAGGAATAATATTTCTATCGTTCTCGTGCGGTTTCAGGTCGTTCGAAGCATGTTTTCCCCGAATTGGAACGCCACACGCCGTTTTGGTGTTTTATGGCGCCGGAAACGCGTTTCTGACCGCCGCGGTCAAACGACACCTCCGAATGATGTGCCGTCTGGCCGACCATTTCACAATTCACGCACCGGCGGTTGTCGTACGGTTTCGTAGTATTCAGAGGTCGTTCGGGTGGTGCGGGGAGCTGTTCGGGGGTGCAGGGGGGGCGGTGTACGAGGGGCGGGGGGTACGGGGGGGGGGAGTACGGGGGTGCGGGGGGATGTACGGGGGTGCGGGGGGGGCTGTCCGGGGGTGTGGGGGGCTGTACGAAGGTGCCGGGGGAGCTGTACGGGGGGGGGGGGCTGTACGGGGGTGCGGGGGGCTGTACGGGGGTGCGGGGGGCTGTGCGGGGGTGAGGGGGGGCTGTACGGGGGTGCGGGGGGCTGTACGGGGGTGCGGGGGGGGGGGGGGGGGGGCTGTCCGTGGGTGCGGGGTTGTACGGGGGTGTGGGGGGGCTGTACGGGGGTGCGGGGGGCTGTACGGGGGTGCGGGGGGGGGGGGCTGTCTGGGGGTGCGGGGGGGCTGTACGGAGGGTGCGGGGGGCTGTACGGGGGTGTGGGGGGCTATACGGGGGTGCGGGGGGGCTGTCCGGGGGTGCGGGGGGCTGTACAGGGGTGCGGGGGGGGGGGGGGCTGTACGGGGGTGCGGGGGGCTATACGGGGTTGCGGTGGGGCTGTCCGGGGGTGCGGGGGGCTGTACGGGGGTGCCAGGGGGGCTGTACGGGGGTGCGGGGGGCTGTGCGGGGGTGTGGGGGGGCTGTACGGGGGTGCGGGGGGGCTGTATGGTGGTCCGGGAGGGCTGTCCGGGGGTGCGGGGGGCTGTACGGGTGTGCTGGAGGGGCTGTACGGGGGTGCGGGGGGCTGTACGGGGGTGCGGGGGGGGGGGGGGGGGGGGGGGGCTGTCCGGGGGTGTGGGGGGCTGTACGGGGGTGCGGGGGGCTGTACGGGGGTGCGGGGGGGGGGGTGCGGGGGGCTGTCCGGGGGTTCGGGGGGCTGTACGGGGGTGTTGGGGGGCTGTACGGGGGTGCGGGGGGCTGTACAGGGGTGCGGGGGGCTGTACGGGGGTGCGGGGGGGCTGTACGGGGGTGCCGGGGGCTGTACGGGGGTGTGGGGGGCTGTACGGGGGTGCGGGGGGGGGGGGGGGCTGTACGGGGGGTGGGGGTTGTACGGTTGTCTGGGGGGCTGTTCGGGGGTGCGGGGGGGCTGTACGGGGGTGCGGGGGGTTAGAGTTTTTAAATGCACGCCTTAGATAATATTAGCTATCGTATAATAAACAATAAAAGAAAGAAATTATAAGTACACAACCTTCTAATTTAAATTAAATGAATAAATACAGTACATCAATGTCAACCCCACCAGTAAAAACAAAAAAACATATCTCGTGAATATATGATGTGTCACGCGTTGTCATCACTGCTACCTCCTTCTGGTGGGCCAGGGGCCTACAACAAATAAACATTATAAATATTTTAATAACAAAAATAATTTAAATTAAATAAATAAATACAATATATACCTGCATCGTATGATCCCCTGCACCATCAGCTCGACGCACATATTCCCTCAGTGCTCTAACCTCAGCTGTCAATTGCGCATTTGCCTCCTCAGAAGCGCGCAACCATGCCTCAAAATCTGACATCTGCTGTGTCATATGAGCAACAGCAGGACCGACAACCGCAACTCGTGACACTACAAAACGAGGAATCCCTGCTCCATAGGTCAAACTATAGCCATGCCCGTCCCGACCGATAATGCGATGAAATATCTCATCCCGTCGCATGGGAAGCTGTCGTTGGTCCACTGGAAAATGTTCTAACTCAGCTTCAAATTGAGCCTGTGAAATATTTAAATATATATAAATATATATATGTTAATATATAGATTTATGTAATTGTTGGTAAGTACAGACACTTACTATCAGTGCTGCAACCTCTGGATCATTGCGATCACGAGTCCTCATCCACACTGACATTTTATCAGTTGCTGCACCTTGCTCTCACAACTGTATATTAAAAGAATATAAACACAAAACCATATTAATTAATAAATTAAAAAATGAATAATATATACCTCATGTCGGATCTGAGACACGTGACGAGTCCTGAGCCTGTGAGGTGGTCCCTGCAACGCTCGATTCTCAGAATGGCGTGTTGACACCTCCTATATTCAATTCATTCAAATTTCAAACAAATCACATATTCTTGAAAATATATATACACCAAAATAATTAATATACAAACCGCAACACCCTCAGTAGACCAATATGCAACCAAGTCATGCCACTGAGCCGGGAGGACACCTCTCAGGGACTTTTTCCAAAATGTCTAGGGCACCCACATTTGGTACCCAGTGGTCCCTCTTCACTTTGCCTTTATAATCTTTCCACATCTTACGGCATTTTCTCATACACACGGGCCGAAACTCTTCAGTTCATACTTTCAAATTTTGCTATAAAGAAAATAATCAAACATATTAGTATTCTTTATACATAGAAAATAAAGTGAAATGATTTTCTTACCTGAACCTCCCTCCATAGACGATCTAATGTGTCCTTAGGGACAGAAGCTCAGTCACGCGTGGTCAATGGAAATCGATGTGGGTCACGTATGATATGACCCAGCTAACGAATAAATGTCGGGGCATTCGGTCCCACAGGATGAAAAACCTCATCAAATGAAACAGCTATCGTCGTGTCGGAATTCCATGATAATATGCCACGACCAGGGCCTCTCCTGCGAGAGGAAGAAGCAGCCGAGTCTGATCTTGTTGAAAACAATTTTATATATAAATTGAAAAATGTTATATATATATATATATATATGTATGTCAATTACATAAAAAATATAGACAATGACATTCAAACATACCTCGACCCTGAGACGTAGATGCCTCAGACTGATGATGTGGATCTTCTGCCTCTTCCCCGGACATGTCTGCAGTCATAGAAAACATCAGTAATGAGTCCAAAGTGTTTAAAAGATAAATTGGATTGTTCTTAAAAAATCAAACTTGTACAACTGTTAATCAAACAAAAAATGTATTGAATAATTAGTTGTGAATGAATTTTAAAAAATCAGAAAGTTAACAAAACAGATATACAAATTATGTACAAAACCAGTCAATGCATAGCCAAATTTCAGATAGAACTAATAAAAATTCAAGCAGCACATGAATCAGATGAAGAATACCTCAAAGGGATGATATACCGACCATAACATCAATAAATCAAGAGTAAAAACAACCTAAATATTTATGATTTAATTAACTTACAAAAGTGAGGATTAAAACTTATAAAGATTTATAAAATGATTGGATAATTTATGATATCCTAGGACATTCTACTAAATAGCAGGAAAACAATTATACCTTTCATTAAGCATGAAAATCGACCGTTTCTCCTTCAACATCCACTCTGACCCAATAAATATCTTCTTCACGTTGAACTACGGTATGTTGATCAAGTTTTTGGTAAACAAACGGAACAGTCTCGGGTTCATCTTCTTCAAATAAAAACACTCCTCACCGAGACATTTTGACAACAACTTGCCAACATGGATCCGAAGGCAAAGTAACGAAGAATACTTGTTCCGCTTGTGATGTCAAAATGAAAGGTTCATTCTCAACTCGTTCATTATTTCTGTATAACATATAGTTAAAATTCACCAATGAAAACTGATATTGATCGACTTTACATCCACGCAGTGGATCAACCCAATTACACTTTAATAATATGTACTTCAAACCGTGTGTGTATACAACTTCAATGATGTCTATCAATTGACCATAGTAATAACCAGAATCGATAAAGGGACAAACAATGCCACTGTTTTGTGTTGCTCGTTTGTCGTCAACATCTTTAATGTGAAATCGAAAACCATTAGCATCAATAGCTTTATAACGACGAGCCATTATAGATGGACCCTCAGCCAGTTGGATAAATACTTCAGGTAGCGTGGGGTCCCCTAACTCCCTCAGCTTACGAACCTACATAATTTATAAAAATCAATACTGATATATGCAGAAATAATTAGTATAATACTTCACTAATAATGAAAATCAATTTATACATACATAATCCTTGAACCAATCATGAAATGACGCATAATGATATTGTTGAATTTGCAACTCAGTCGCACGATGCATCTCTTCTTTTATCTCATTAATGTGCTTCCTGTAAATGATAACGCGATGTTTAAAAGATCATCTTATGCAAACAAATCATGTAAAAGTTATACAAGCACATTGATAAGATACTTACTGCATTAATGGTTCAACTGATGGAGTATTGAACGAGATATATCGATGTGATTGTATCCACTCGATGTTGTCCATATCAAATGTGGTTCCTTCTCCAACTGGACCATCATGAATCCGAGAGGGCTTATCTAATTTTGTTTCAACATCTGTAAGATATTCTGCACAAAAGTTAGTACACTCATCCATCAAATAACCATTGGTTATTGATGCCTCTGGACGAGCTCTGTTGCGTACAAATCTTTTCCATGTTCTCAAATACCGTTCAATAGGATACATCCACTTGAATTGCACTGGACCAGCAACCATTACTTCATCAGTTAGGTGCACTATCAAGTGGACCATAACATCGAAAAATGAGGGGGGGGGAAAGTTTCTCAAAGTTACAAAGCGTAAGTACAATTCAGCCCTGCAAACTTTTTAAATCACTCATTCATTGATTTCTTAAACAAAGTTGTCTAAAAAATTACTCATCTCAATCTAGGGCTGAAAAACATTGGGGGATAAACAATCACAAATTGTGATTGGAATCAACTGCTGAAGTAATATCTGATTGTCATGACTTTTCGACCCTTGCAATGTCTTTCTCGTCAGATTCACACACTTTGAAATATTAGAAGAATAACCATCAGGCACCTTGACCATCTTCAAAATGGAAATAAATGTCTCTTTCTCCTCTGTAGTCATTGTATACTGTGCAGCAGGCATATATGCCTTGTTTCCCTCAGCTAACTATAAATGCAACTATTTCCTTAAACCCATTTCTTCCAAATCATGGCGTGCATTAACATGGTCCTTTGATTTTCCACTGACACCTAAAATGGTCCAAAATATGTTATCACAAACATTTTTTTCAATGTGCATGACATCCAAATTATGCCTCAACATGTTAGTTTTCCAATACGGAAGACTATAAAAAATACTTTTCTTTTTCTAATTGTGACTACGCTGCCTACCCGCAGCATGAATATTACGTACTGGAGGAGCCACCAAATCATAAATTTCATATACCATGCGGATTTTTTCTTCCTCAATCTGTGATAACATTTCGACTCCTATCATGATCTTTGGTGCTGGGCTGAACTCTCTAGAACCATCAAATGCCACTCTATCCTTTCTGAATCTGTGCTGAGGAGGGAGAAAACGCCTGTGACCCATGTATGCCCATTTTTTGGAATGTTTAAGCCATACAGATTTTTTACTTTTATTGCAAAAAGGGAAAGAAAATTCCCCTTTCGTACTCCAGCCTGATAAATTTTCATAAGCTGGGAAGTCATTGATTATCCACAATAAAGCAGCATGCAGTTTGAACATTTCATTCGTTTCGCAGTCATAACTCATCACACCATCGCCCCAAAATTCATTCAACTCATCAATCAATGGCTGAAGGTAAACATCAATCTTATCCCCCGGACTTTTAGGTCCATCAATAAGAGTGGAAAGTAATATAAATTGTTGCTTCATACAAAGCCACGGAGGAATATTATATGGAACCAACACCACGGGACATGTGCTATGAGTTGCACCAACGATAGACTTGAATGGATTGAAACCATCTGCTTCCAATCCCAATCGTACATTACGAACATCTTTAGCAAAGTCGGGATGTCTCTTATCAAAATCCTTCCATGCATGAGAGTCTGCCAGGTGGGTTAACATTTCACTTTCATGAACTCTTTTTGCATGCGATCTCATTAAATTCGAAACTTTAGATGACATAAAAAATATTTTCAACCTCGGTTTAAGGGGAAAGTAACGCATTTGCTTTACGGAAATCAGTTTCCCCTGTATCGCAATTTGACTTTGATGAGTATTATTTCCCCTGTTCTCTTTCCACTTGGAAGCACCACAAACCGTACAAATATCTAAATGGGCAGTTTCTTTTCTAAACAACATACAGTTGTTTTCACATGCATCTATGGTCTCATATGTAAAACCTAAGTTCTCTGTCAACTTACGAGCATAGTAATACGACTCAGGAATCTTAGCGTTGACAGGAAGAACTTTTTTCAATAAAACCAAAAGCATGTCGAATGATGTGTTTGACCAATTATTCAAAGTCTTCAAATGCAACAACTCCACGATAAACAACAATTTATTGTAAGAAGTACATCCAGGATATAATTCTGTTTTCGCATCATCAAGTGCTTCATAAAACCTACTCGAATCACGATCTGCACCAGAGCGAAGATTTATCTCACCGGTCTCAAGATTCTGGATGTCAATGCCTTCAGGATCAAACCCACGTACCATTTCAGTAAGCATTTCATGCATTGGATCAGTCATCCTTGCATCAATATCCATCTGAGCTGCATCTGTATTTTGACAACGAACATATTCTTCTCCATGACGAGTCCAACTCTTATAATTTTTCAGAAATCCATTAAAGAAAAGGTACTCCCTCACAGTATATCGTGTGAATTGATATCTGTTAGCACATTTTCTACATGGACAACTAATATATTCACTTTCAAATCCTCTCGTGAAGTCAATAAACTGCATAATTCCATTGAAATACTCTCTAGATGTTCGATTTGGAAGATCAATCCAACTCTTATCCATAATTATATCTGTATAACAAACATTTACACAATACTTATTACATTTACATTTTTCAAATCAACTATATTGAAAATAAATATTAATCATTTGTTTATGAACCATTGATAAAATAATAATGTAACTAAAAGCCCATGTTACCTGATTGATCTACAAACCTGAAAGGGAGGGGAGCCAAAGGCGGTGCAGCGAGAGAGAGGAGGCAGCGAAGGGGAGCCGGAGCCAAAGGCGGTGCAGCAAGGGAGGGGACGGGCGGCGGCAGCGGCGGGGAGCTGGAGGAGAGGAGGCGGTGAGGGGACGGGGGACGGGCAGCGGGGGGGGGGGGGGGGGCTGTTTGAGGTGCGGGGGGGCGTCCGGGGTGCGGGGTGCAGGGGGGGGATGTCCGGGGTGATGGAGCCATCCGGGGTGGGGGGGGAGTGCTGAGGGGGTGGAGGGCGGAGGCCGGAGTGCGGAGGACGGATGGAGGAGGCCGGAGGGCGGAGGGCGTGCGGCGGGGGAGGCCGGGCGGTGGGGGAGGCCGGGAGGCGGGGGGGGCGACGGGGGGTGGGGGCGGGGGGGAGGCCAGGGGTGGGGGGGCGTCGGGGGGGGGGGGGGCGATTAGGGGGGGGGAGCGGGGGAGGCCGGGCGGCGGGGGAGGCCAGGCGGCGGGGGAGGCTGGGAGGCGGGGGTAGGGCGGCATCGGGGGGGGGGGAGGGAGGGTTCGATCGAGAGGGGGGCGTGGGGGGGCGCAAAAAGGTTCGTTTTTTTTTATCAAGGCCAGCGACCGCCATTGGCGGTCGCTATTAAATATCTATAGCGATCGCCAATGGCGGTCGCCCGATTCTGGGGGGCTTCAATGCCCCCTTTTCTAGTAGTGATAATATAATTTTTCAGCTCATTATGTAGGGTTTTTTGAGATTCTAGAGAGATTTGGGCTAGTAGCCTATTGGTTGTTACTAAATCATAAGTATCGTTCCATGCACAACATCTTCTATGTTTTACAGCTTCATCGGTATCATGTCGACCCATCTCATACTTTTGATCCTGAGGAAGTTGATCTTGATGCCAATGCTTTTTTTAAGGAGTATCCTATATGAATCATTCACCATATCATAAGTCTCTACGAGGATGGTATGTCCCTATAGTATGGGAGCTATGTAAGCATGGTCATATGCAAGATGAGACTTGGGAATGAGAGGCTGACATACATTCCCAGTGGCCAGATTTGTTCTCAGATAGTGTTTTTCCACCCTTGGAATTTGCACTTAGGGATGAGTTCCTTTAAGGGGGGAGTTTGTAAGAACCTATATTTTTTCTTAGGTATCGGTCCTTTTATTTTTTGGTTAAACCTTCATTATAGTTTCTCTTTTTGGGCTTATACCCTAAAACTTGGGTCGTGGTCCAATTGGATTGTTTTGAGAAAAAGGGAATGGGGTGTTGTAGGATGGATACATGCCAATTAAATGTTGTGTAATTGGAATAAATGACATATAATGTCCTAGATGGGACCTTCCATGTCATATAAAGTATTTTCTTAGGGGTAAGGACCTCTACCTTTACACAATGTGTAAATATTTTACATGTCATGTAAATTCATGAGCATTGTTTTTACAAAAAGAGGTAGAGGACTCATTTTTGGACAGAACCCTCACCTTTACCTCTCTCACATACATCATCCCCCCACCAAGGATCCGTTGTTTAGGTTTTTCAACCATTTCACCATCTAGACTCTAATTTCAGATCTTTCTATCTCGTTATATGCACAACGACAAAATATTGATTCCTATTTAGTCGTTCATCTTTATTATTTCTCTCGACGATACAATTTATCGGTAGTCTCATATGCCCCATTTTTTGGGAATTGATCCATTCTCCAGATCTACACCAATCCAGGCCAATTGGGGGCCGATACTAGATGAGGATAGTCATACGAGTATGAGGTAGACAATATACAACTCATCCCTCAAGTCTCGTTATTTTATAAATTATTGAGCAGGCACACCGATTTCATTAGGAATAATTTTTTAAATTAATATAATTTTCTTACAATCATTCTGACCATATTGTAATACTCTTGATATATATGTGATCTTTTATCGGTTGTTACATCCATAACTCTAATTAACTCATATAGGGTATTCTTTATATTTGGGTTTTATCCCCTTTCGACATGTGTTTGCGCCATCGTTTGGGTGTACTTGAGATTGAACACATTATTGGTAAGCCTTCCTATATTATATGACTATTGAATTGATTAATGGATAGTAACATGGTACCATTACACTTAACCATCCTGTTAAGTGCATCACTTGATTTATTAATTGTTAAATGGTTATTTTGGAATGTATATTTACATATATGACATGACCATATTAAATGAATATGAATGGTTAGTTTCATGTCATAGAACCCTTTTCCACTTACAATGGAAGGTGGAAGATGAACCAAATGAAATGATTATGACTCATATGAATTAATTAAATGGTTTATTACCCCTTGGCCTGGTCACCCTAATAGAAGGCAAGGCTTGAACCATTACTCAATTAAAAGGTATAATAATCACTTGTCCTTAATTATTAAATGATTTAAATCTAATATTCTTAATTAAATATGGACCTTGGAATATTTATAGGAAGGTATTGACTTAAGTTACTTTTGGTATTTCTGTGGGAATTCCTTGGGAAATCAAGGATCCCATTCTGAATCAAGGATGCTGGTTTCCAAGGGTGATACCCACCTTGGAACCTAGTCCTCGTCTATTAGTGTATTCTCGGTATGAAACCATAGGATACATACTTTACTATTATTGGATGCCTTTGATATAATCCTTGGATCTAGAGTGGTTTCTACACACATGATTTTCCTTTCCCATAACCTTGGGCCAAGCCATAGCTTATCTCTTTTTACCATTGATGTATTCCTTGTACTCAGTTAGATTTATATAATTTTGGAATGCCTTGGATGATTATCTTTGGATTACCCTCTTACCAATTATCTAGTCTACGATTACTAATAAGTTGGAGACCCATGAGGTCTAGGTTTCCTTGAACATTACCTTAGAACATCTTCATTGTTATTATTGTGATGTTTTACTTGATATATCTTGGAACCTTAATAATTAATATCGCGAGTTGATGTTAGTTCTCACTATGCCTCACTCGACATAAATATATAAACTGAAACCTAATTAATTATTCAACTGGTTATATGTTTAGATACCAGGCGAGGGATGAAGCAGGTACTTGGGTATTTATGTTACTATACTACTTTACTTTAAAAAAGTATGCTTGTACAATGTTTCTATTTATATTACACAAACTGGATGTTATAGATGCTCTTGGTGGAGGACTACTGAGATTTAATCTCACACCCTCTTTGGGAACCATATGTACTCAAGGAAGACTACATGTATGAAGGCGTTGAAAAAGGGAAGCATACTGCATTGGACACTTGACTACTTTCAATTTTATGATGGAGCTTGTAGCATATGATTGATCTGGAGATCAGGATGCTTGGGATAGTTTTTAGAATCCTTTTTTCTACTTTTCTATAGCATGTTAGTCATTCTACCATGTATCCATGTTTTCTATATTATTAGTGACATGACATATCATCATCAGCTTTTGTATACATTGATCAGTTATTTTGTTGTTTATTTCTCAAGGATACTTCTACAATTCCATCTATTTAAAATGGATTCTTCGATTTTCTAGTTATTTTATACTTATTCATTGTTCTATACTCTTGTAATGAAGGAATAGTCTCCCCAAAGACACACTCTAGGCCCTCACTGCTGGCCCAAACCTTTGGAATTTGGGAAGATGCGCTTGAGGTCATGTGGACCATGGGGATTGGGGAACCTTCAGTGGAATTCGGGTCTAGGATTCCACAAAGTGTTATTAGAGATTACTTTATTTATTTACTATTTGTAGACAATATATTGGAGATTAAGAAGGCTAGGGACTCAGTCAAAAGTCATGATTTGGCGTCGTAAATCCATGTTTAGTGTAAAAGCTGAGTTTCTTGAATTATGATTGTTGTTTTGTTTCTGATTATTAGAGTTGATATCATTTCACCATTGGGTGACACACATGTTTTTTTATGGTTATTATTATTATTATCATTAATAATTCATTCCATCCTTGGTCGGATGATATGAGGTCAAGGATAATTGTTACATTCATCCTTATAGGCACTAAGAATTCACATGTCATATATATTTCCATGCTATATAGATTAATTTCACTGTTATCATTTGTTGATATGCCTTTGATTGTTGAGTGATGTTGTGAAATTTATATTATGCTTTTTCTACTTTTGGGATGTGATTGAGTGGTATCTAATTTTGATTCATGATGTGGTATGGTTTCTCATGGGTTGGAATGGGTATTTACCAAGTCAATCCATTAGATTAAAATTTAATGTGTTTTGTTATTAGTGATAAGGTGTATGGGCCTTGATTCACTAGAAATGTATTTTCATTTCAAATAAATCTTGATATATATAAGTAAGAAAATGAAATCAGAAAAGTGAAATATAAAATGAAAATAGATGAATGTCCTTAGCCTACCTTGTCATGTTTATTAAAGGTAAATTAGTTAACCTGGTAATTCAATGTAAAATTAATGCTTGCTAGAAAATGATGAGGTAAGGTTCTATTGACTATTCATCTACTAGAACCCCTATAACTTATATCTGATCACTTACTGATACCTGGACTTATAAGCAGGTAGTTGTGGTATTTTACCTTGGGTAGTGAGCCTCTCTTAAATTTAGCTTCTGCTAGTGTTGTTATCTATCTTCTTAAAGATTGTTCTGAGGCATCTTATTAGAATTTTTAGACTAATGTCTCCATGACATCCTTGTGTCATGTGCTAGGAAGGTGGTGATGACCATGCTCTAGACACAGTGGGATTTGAGCCACCAATCTTACCACCATGTCTTCCACTTCAAGAACCACCTCTTGTATCAAATCTTGGCACTGACGCCCAAGTTTGTGATTTTTTTATATGTTTGATACATTCCATGAAAGGTTCTCCATGTGATAGTTTTATACCATCGGTGTGTTGGTCCTTTATGGTGGTGAAAACACCATATTCCCTCCAATGGTAATTTTCCGGTATGTTGTCACTACTGGTATTGGCAGTCACCTATGTATAATAATCAGGCTGATGAAGATATGATGACGGGTTGTAGCCTAGGTAGGAGGCCTCAAACCCATAATTCGTGAGTTCGGCAAAGTGGTTGGATTCCAGGTAGTAGGATCAATCGCTGTCGTGGTTGAAATCCGTGATGAACTCCATGTTAGTTTTGAAAATTCATGACTGCACCAATTTCTCCTCATTGTCCATGTAGCTCTGACTTTTCACTACCATCTACCACTCATGCTTCACCTACAAGGATACTTGATCAGGTAAGGTACGGTTGTCAGACATGAGTGGTTAGAAGGGCAAGGTAGCCAACACCAAGGAGTGTTTAAGGACGATGATGTTTGTGAGGGGGATCTAGAGATCCATGGCTAGAAACCTTAAGGGGATTCTCATGAGTGATTAGTTTTTGGATATGGTGAGGTTTATGTGGGAATATATACACAAAATTGGTGTCTCCCTCGCTTTTTTTGGCCAAATATTTTTTCCCAAATTGAGGAACCATCGGTGGCATCGATTCAAAACCGCAGCAGGTTTGATTTGAGTGAGAAAAATAATAAGAGGTTTGGTTCATATAACAAATAAATTAATTATTACATAAGGTTAATTACTAAAAAATAAATTAATTATTAAAATTTAATAATATAATTAATTTTGATAATAAATGATAATAATAATAATTTATAATGAGATAAGTAATGATGCAATCCGCTATGATAATAATAATTTACAAATATATTACTAATAATAACCATTGTAATTGAATATTACTATAATACATATAATTATCAATATAAAATTATATTACAATGTAAATAATATCTTTAAATTAATTAAATAAATTAAAAAATTGAACTTCAATTATAAAAAATTAATTATATAGAAAGTTTTCATATTATTAAATTTTTAGATATATATTTCCTTATTTATAATTCCAATAAATAATGTTCTTCAAATTTAATGAATGAAATTTTTTATAACTTTTAAAAATTATAATTTAAATATTAACATTAAGGTTTTTTTTAAATAATAATAAATTTAATTTTTATTATAATTAGTAATATGTATTGAAAATGTTTTATATTTAAATACATCATATTTATGATATTTATAAATATAACAATAAATTTTTATTCAGAAAAAATTATTGTTTTATTTGTAAAATTAAGAATATTCATGAAAATATAACTAATAATATTTAAATAAAATTTCGGATTATTAATATTTTTTTGTGTAATACTACTAGTAATATTAGAAATTTTATAATTAGTAATTGTTATTATTAATATAAAAACATTAATCAAAATAATATTGTATATATATTGGTATTTAATTTTAGTTTATTTTATATAGATATTATAATGAAATTAATATTATATGCATTGTATATAGTTCGATATACGAACATATGTGTTGAGTTCACCTATGAAACACATGTGCGCCCTTGGGTTCTTTAGACACGTGTGCTTGTGTGCACACATATTCATATGTGAATAAAGACAAACATATATATATACATATTATTCATTGAAAAAATTGTATATTCAAATCTTTAGATGAATTTATCAATGAAATTGTATTTATAATTTTAAAAAAATTATAATTAAATTTTTTATATATTATAATAATTATCCATCCGTGGTGATGGGTGGTTTGGGTTTGGGTGGGGTGAGTGTTACATCATGGGGTCAAGTCTCCAGACCTGCAAGTTTAATTCTTTTTTTTCTGACATGTTTTGTGGTGGCGGGAGGTCTATTTCTATTAGTGGATGATGTATGTTGTGCGTCTTGATTGGGGCTGCTTCTTTTGGGTCGTTGGAATAATCTTGCATGTTGCGGACGACTATCTATGGTATGGGATGTCGATGGTGCGATGTTCTTGGGTGCCATGAGTTGTCTGTGGTATGGGATACCGACAGTGAAAATTCTCGTCAATGTTGTGCATGCTGGAATATTTGATGATGGGCATCAGGGATGATCATGATCACGAGAATGATAACGTTTAATGGCACTGAGACATCCTTGGGTGATTGGCACTTCGTTCTTCTGATGCCCTCAAGTGGTGTTTTGTCAGTTAGTCATATCAATGCAGTTGGGTGTGCAAGATGATCATGGTCAGCAGCTGTCGACAAACATCATGGTCATATGGAATTCTTTTTTTGGGCTTCTAGACCTTTATATTGTTGGATTTCAAGTCTCATAAGAATGTGGGTCTACAGGCCTTGTTGTGTGTGTACGTTTGCCTTTACTTTTTTAATAAAAAAAATCTGGGTCGTGGATTTCGGTTACCAAATCCATGAGCAGATATGCCTTCATATACATTTATATAATTAATGATATATTTTTAAAAAATATTTTTTAATTTATATAAATAATAATATTTTTTAATCACAAATAATTATCTTTAAATTTGAATGATAATCAAAATTAATTTTTTACAAAATCAATACAATATATAACTCTCATATTATTATTATTAATGTATTTGTATATTATAATTTTTAAATTTATTTAAAAGCAATTACTAAAATTTGATCTTTTAGTTTTATAGTTTTATAATTAATATTATATTGTGAAAAAATTATATACATTTATATTTTTAATGTAGTTGGTAAAAAATATATTTTTAAAGTTCTTTTTTCCTTGATTAAGGGGTGTGAAGACAAATTGTATTAAAAAAAATTATTATTACATATTCAATTTTTAAATGTATATATTTTAAATAATAATAATAATTTAGTATTATTTTAAATATAGTAGATAGTAAAATTTATATTACTTAATAATATATTGAAAATAATCATCTAAAAATTGAAACATAATTATTAATATTTTTAGATATAAGTATAAATTTTTATAATATGAAATATTTATTCATTTAAATAATTAATAATGGTTTTTAAATATTAATAAAAAAATTAAATACAATTAGTAATCATTAATATTGTATATATATAATTAAAATTATAAAAAATTGCTTGATTATAAATTTATTATAAATCCCCCATATTTAAATGTATTTTTTAATATTTTTATATTTATTTATACATTTAAATATAGTAAAAAATCAAATTTATATAATTAATAATATTTCTTAAATAAAATTAATTACATTGAAATATAATTATCAAAAATTAATTTCTTTATATAATTAATAATATAAATATATTTTAATTATTCTTGTTTTGTTTTTTATCATTAAGAATTATCTTTTTGAGTACATATAAAAAAATTTTAATATAATTATACATTTCTATATTTAATGATATATTTAAAAAAATGATTATTCATTTATAAAAATAATAACTTTTTCAATTATAATTAACAAATTTAAAATGTTTTTAATAATTAATTATATTTTTTATATACAATATAATATATACATCTATATAATTAATTTTTAATAATAATATATCTATGTATTAGCTATTGTAAACCTATTTAAATATAATTATTAAAAATATTTACTTTTAATTTTATAATTTTATGATTGATAATATATTGTGAAAAACATTTATACAATTATATTTTCCATGTAGTCGATAAAAATATTACATTATTACAAATTCAATATATATATATATATATTCTCATGTTAATACGTATGGGTGAATACCACATTATATAGGAGTTTATTCAGATATCCTAATGGATAGGTAAGGGTCGCTCTATATAAGAAATAATTTTAGCAATGAAAAATATTCCTATATCAACTCTAAGACCATCTATAATGTATTAGACCATTTTGGAGTATAGTTACTCCAAAATGGAGTATTAATAGTAAAATATACTCCAATGTATAACACCATTTTTACACCAAATTAATATTATATTATTATTATTATTATTGATTAAATATACTCATTTTTTACACAAATAAATAAAATAAATACATAAAAATCGAATAGTGTTGGTGTCACTACAGGGCAACAGGATATTTGGAAAAACACTATAGAAGAACTTCATTTTTGTGCTCAATTTAATGTTCGTTGGAGAGTTACTTTAACACCAAAATAGCATACCCACCCTCCAAAAGTACTATATTCAAATCCAGGAGGGGTGGATTTTTCAAGTTACTATAGCGGTTACTATAATAGTGGAACTATTCACACATATTGTACTTATGGGCCATATATTTGGGCCTATGAGCCGCAATGCATTCGGGTCACCAAATGCCTGTATGCCACCGGGCCACCAAGCCAACACATGCCTTCAGGGAAAGCGATTTTAGAGTATCTGGGCCTCTAGACCCACATATAGTGGACCAGGACATCGTTCTGGAGCAGTTCCTAGCTAGGGGAGAGAAAGAATGAAAAATGTGGGACATGATGATGAGTTGGTCATTGAGGTCTTAACGTGGAGTAGTAAAAACATGCTCATTAAAGACCCCAGGAATGGGAGAAATTAATAATGAACCACATAAGTGAAGTCGAGGACTACAAGATGGAGTGATGGATGAATAAGAGAAGAAAATGGGTTGCTTCAATGTGGTAATCTTTGGCATGGTCCTTCGGGTCATGTATTGGTTTGTGTCGCTAGGTCTACAGTCTATGTAATGGACTTGTGCAATGCAGATTTTAGGCCATGTAAGGGTTCCCAATCAACCCAGTTAAAATAAATATTATCCAGAAATAAAAATAAAAAACTAAGGCCTCTGGGCTATTAGCAACATCTAAATTTAGTGTTGATAAAGACCCATTTTTATCAGTGCTAAATGTATTACGGATAAAATCCAATTTTTTCAATGACTTTTAAAAAGTGTTGATAAATAAATTTTTATATTTAAAAAACAACCCTAATCATATCATATATCAAACTTTTATTGAAGATATTGTGGATGTCATACTCTATTTTACCCCTTCACATCATTTTGGGAATGATTCTACTTCTAAAATTTAATGTAGCAATCTTCTCAAACCGTTATATATTTTTTTGCTTCTTTTTAGAATTTTTCTTAATTTTTAGTGATTATAAACTTTTCTTCACCCACTCACAATTACCATTTATATTTTTTTTAAACCTGTTATAATTAATGAGTTTATAATTTTTTTTTGTTTTTTGATATCTACTTAAAATGATTACAAGTTGTTAAAATATTTTTTGTTATACATGTATTTTCCCAAGTAAAAGTGTTTGAAAGATGATACCTTTGAATGATCTAGAATGTAAAATTTATTAATTAAATTATTTTTAATATCAATGATAATTATTTAATAGTTTTGAGTTTTTGGTTGGTTGATTTAATTTATCAAAGTGATTTTCAAGATAAAACAGGTAGTTTTTCTGATCTAAGGTCATTTTTTGATTGTCTAAATTTGATTAATTATTTTAATATGAAAGTTTTTGTTTCATGTTTTTCATGAAGCGAGAAATAATGTTTTGTAGATATTAATTTATAATTGAAATTACATGTTGATTTTTTTTGGTTCTAGGAATGTAGTGGAAGCCCCAAAAAATGATAAATTAAAAAATTTTCACCGACGATCGATGTAACTGCATCATCACTAGTGAAGCGCTACCCATTTATAACCTGAGGATATTTGCATGAATAATTTAAGTACAAAATTAAGATGAAGAAATACACATTTTTATCTGAATCCACTCTCAACATTTGTTCATCAACAAAGATCTTTGATTGAAGGATCTGAAATCTAATCCCTATAAATCATCCACACACACAATGAAAGCCTATAAGAGAATCGATCATCAGAATATGGGTATTATCATGGAGTTCTGAAATTTCCTTCGAGATCATGGGGATCACCATAGCTTTGTTACATTTATATTCAAAGAATCTCTTTGACCTATTGCTTTGAATTAGAGAATATCTATTTAGGAGATGAGATAGAGGAGAGATAATTTCTGGAACTTGAGTAATAAATAATCCATAGGGGACCCTCTACTCTTATTTATAATGGGGTTCAAAAATACCTGAAAAAATATTCCTAGACCCTGGATATTTGTTACCCACCATAAATGACATCTTTTGACTTTTTTACTTATTCATAAATATCATTTATATTTTTATCACTTTCTTGTAATATAATAAATACATTAAGTGATAAAACTAAGCAATTAACATGACTTATCATTCCTAAAAATATTAAACAAACCTTGAATATTAAAATAATATCCATTCAAATAATATTCTATCATGTATTTAATTTAATACTTATAAATAAATTTAATAAAAAAATTCAACACTATTATTCTAAACTCGAATAATATGAGATTATTTATTCCTTGGTGATTGTGTATCCTCAAAAATATCTCAAACCACGTGGTGGGGTCCACCAAGTCCTAAACTCATATTCCTCATAATAGGATAGACTTTTGAATAATATATTGTATCTGGCCTCCTAGGAACTTATCATGATAGCAGTGAATACAATTTATAGATTTGGAATGGAGTATAGTAACCCTTCAAGGCCCCTAAAAAGATAAGGAGCAGTCATAGAAACAGCAAACTTCCTATTAACACATGTCATGTAATATAATCTCTTTATCTCAAAATATCACATAAATAAGGATGCACACTTGGTATCATAATCCTTTCTTTCTTTTTTATTCATTTTCCTTACGGGATAAACAACCTTATTCTACCATGTCCATGGATTTAGTAATGATTATACTATCCTGGTCAACTAATCCCAAGATATCACTTTCCATCAGAAGCAATAAATTATATCTTGATTATTCAATCAATTCTATAACACCAATGATTCACCCAACGCAAGATACCTCTCCAAAACATCAATGATATGGTTTTTTATTTACATAAAATGATACTCATCGATAATAATATCATGTTTGGAGACTATTAAACATGTTTATAGATAAAAACAACCAAAGAAACCTAAAACATGTGGTGTTCTTATTAGTGGGCCAGCCCACATGATCCCATATACTTGATATCACCAAGTGTGAACTTCATGATAATAAGTATCAACTCTTATGAGACCCCTGGATTGATTTTTGTGGCTAGTTTTGGTATATTGTGTTTTTGGAAGCTGAAAGAAGGTTGTGTTGAAAGTGTTGTCTTTTATTATCAAGTAAAAAGAATCACCTAACTTTTTAAAACCAATTGATCAGACTCACAATCATATTCATACAATCAAACTCACAAAGATTAAGAAAGTCCATTATATTTTGAAGAAGTTTTCTGGAAGAAAATATTTGTTAGAATCACCTCAAGTCCATAATAAAGAGAAGATCGTAATGAGAAATGAAATCAAAGTCAGTTTGGATCTGATTCAAATCTAATGATGATTTACTATTTTGTAATTCTCACAAATCATAAGTTGTATATAAAACTTGTGATCCTAGCCTTATGCTGGAAAGTGGGATTTCTTCCAATCATATTGAGGTTTGGAATGGTATGAAATAATTATTTGGATGATAGAAAAGTTATAATACTTTCCAATAAAAGTTAGATTATGTTATGTTGATCTTCAATGTATTAAAAATCCCGAATAAATCATGATATAAGTATAAATTTTTGGTAGAAGAAATCTTGTGAATACAAAGTTTTCTGGTCTTAGTTCATTAGTATCAGAACACCTAATGCTCAATTTTTTTAATGTTATATGTCTAGGTGTATTGTATTTAGGAAAATAATAAGTTTATACTGACATAGGTTTTCAAACCCAGTATTCCATTGATCATTCATTGTATTTTTTTCATCTTTATGACACCATAGGTAGGATTTTTTTCATTGGGAAGTTGATGGGATGAATAAAAAAGAATAATAATTGATCAATAATGTAGTCAACCATTTTCATCAAGATGAAGTGTTGGTGGTTTTGTATCATTTGGTTTAAGAATCATTGTAAAATAAATGGTTTTGACCATTGTATTTAATATTACATAGATTCATTAAAGTAAAATATTTTTCAAAGAGAGTATTGATATTTAAAGAAGTATTTTTCAAAGAAGGATGAATTCGCTGCTGAAGTACTGCCATGGAAGTGATGGAATATTTAGAAGTGACAACTATAATTATGGGAGAATGGTTTTAAAACTTTATGTCCCTTAGTTGGTTTAGAGAATCATAATGATTAGTTTGTTTGTTTTTTGGTTCTGAGTACCATAATGCAATATCTTATGTCTTCATCAAAATAAAGAAATTGGAATCAAAATAAAAACCATACTAGAGATTTTTGTAGAAAGTCTAAAGCAATATGATGTTATGAGAAGGTTTTAGAAGCATTGAAGAAGTAAAAGATCTATTCAGAATTGCGGTTAATTAAAAATCACTAAATGATTCAAAGTTTAATCTGAGATTGAAGGAAAATTAAAGATTTAGAAAATTTGGTCAATCTGGATAACCTTTTCAGAATCCTGCAAAAAACATTTTTAAAACCCTATAAATAGAGTAGATTATTTGGTACTTGGTGTTACTTTCATCATTAGAAAAATAATAGAGAGTAACTCCAAAATTATAGTAAGAATAAGTTTCTTTATTGAGAATTCTTGTGGAAGATAGAAAGAGAAGAAGATAGTATTTAGTTGATCATCGTATCAAGATGGATCATCGGAATGAGAATCGTAATGTGTTTTATGGACTAAGGAAGATATAGTTTAGAATTAGTTTAGTGATATTCTAATAGGATTATCATATCATGATGGATCATCAGACTAAAGAATCAGCAATAGAATTAGACTCAGTATTAATATGAAGTCTAGAAGAAGATCTTAACTATTGCTGGCTAAGCAAGTGAATAATTATTTTTGAAGAACATATTTTGAAAGTTTAAAAGGAAGTATAGTAACTTTTTTTGAATCAACTAATAGTTTCCTTGTTATGAAAATTTTATTACATTATTTCATGCTACTTTAAGCACATTAACTTTTTTGTTGAACAAAGTGATAGACAAGTGTAAGGTTATATACTACTTGTTGTATCATCCCAAAAGGATTGTTTTATAGAGGATTGTATGGTATTGGATTATTTAAAAACCATACCAAGGATGTAGCTACTCTTGTTGAGTAGTGAACCTTGTAAATTCTTGTGTCCCTGTGGATGTGTGATTGTTTGGTTTCGAAAAAAGAAAGAAATCGTTAACAGGAGGTGAAGGTTGTTTCAAAATTAAGAAAAAATAAAAGAAAAAGATACCACTAATTCACCCCCTCTCCCTCTCATTGATACTTATATCCTTGTTTAGTCATATCTATTGGTATAATAGGGGAGGTTCCCTTTATTTACTCCTTGGTTATGTTTTTAAAAGAGAGTTTGTTATAGATTATATGAACTATGTGAATAGTAAATGAATTCCAATCTTTGATAGAAAGAACTATCATATCTTGAAATATAAAATGATTCCTTATCTTATGTCTCTTGGGTATGATAATCCTAAATATGCTACAGATATAATTTTTATTATTGGTGATAAGGTTCCTCTTACACCTATCGATAAGTGGAATCTTGGGAATGATGGAAGAGCTAAAAATGTTTTACTCTCATCACTTTTTGAAAGTGATTTTTAATAGTGAATGGTTTTTCCACTACCAAATGTATTTGGGATAAGATGAATAATATTTATGAATACAATAAAAAATTAATGAGGGAAAAGTTGAAAATCTAGAGGCCCAAGTATGAAGATCTAAAAATGAGTGACTAGGAATCTATTTGTGACCTTTTTAAAAAAATTGAATGATATTTTTAACACCATCAAATGTCTTGGTGAAAATTTGGAATAATCAATTGTTGTTAAAAATATATTTAGAATTATATTTGACAAGATTGATACAAAATTTTCCTAATTGGAGGATATAGATCCTGAAACTCTATCTATCTATGATCAACATAGTACTATAATTACTTATGAAATCATTGGAGACAAAGTTTTGAAGGAAAAAAATTTTTGATCATGAAATTTTCTTCAAATACACTAAGTAAGGAAAGTACAAGAAGAATATTGAGAAGGAGGATGGTTCTGACTATGAATTTGAAAATGAGGTGTGTAAAAATCTTGATGAATTTTTATCATTGTTTTCTAAAAATTTCAAAAGAGGTACAGGAAAATAAAAGGGAAAACTTCTATTGAAATGTTTTAAGTGTGGTGTCATTAATCATTTTGTATCTAGGTTTCCTCAAAAATGGATATAAGAGGATAATTATGAATAAGAAATAAGTCCAAGAAGATCTTAGATGAAATAAGGTGATAAGGCTAACACTTTTTCAAAATGGAAAGATAAAAAATTCTCCAAATACAAAAGAATAAGTTTCTTATCTAAAGATGATTAAGGAGAATAAAGTGAGGATGAATCTATATATTTTATAAATAATGCTAGAGATAATAATTTTATTACAATATTGAATGGTAAATATTTTGGAATCATTATTTTTTATGAATAAGAAAATCAAATTGAATTTCATCTAAAATAAGTGTTGAAATAATGACTTAGAAATATTAGAAGAATTTAAAAGGAAAAAAAGAAGTTGTAAAGTGAATTTTCCTCAATAGAAAAGCAATAATGTTTTCCTAGTGAGAAATTTAAGATGTTAGAATATATTGATAACTTGAATAAATATATTAAGAAATATGAAAATGGAAAAAACATCAAGAAGTAAAGCTGAAATCCAAAGAATAAGAATTGGAACTTTTCCAACAAAACAATTCTAATGATGAACAGTAGAATACAAGGTTCAAGTATTCTATTTCTAAAGTTGGTGAAATATCTTGACAGGATAAACCTAATAAGGATAAAAAAATCTTAGCTTCAACGTTTGTTAAGAATGTTAAAATTGTTCCTAAAAATAATAAAGCTGAGAATGTTATGTAAATGGAAAAGATTAACAAAGTTGAAAATTCATAAGTTTATAAACATCCTAAGTCTATAAAAATTTATATAGTTTATGGTTCTGATAAGGGTAAAACTAAAATAGATCTGAATAATATGTTTCTGATTGAAAACATAAAATATTATTGTAAAAAATGTTTTGATAAGAAAGATAAGAAGGTTGTAGAGGAACAGGCCCCCGATACAAGAAAATCTGGAAGTTGCAGACTAAAATATTATTTCTATCAATACTACTGGTATTTTGGTGGATTCATACATATGGAAAATATGTGTTTGTTCAACCAACAATATTACTACTATTACACAAGTTATGGAAGTCAAGGTTTGAGGGGGAGTCAATCCTCTCAAAAGATGATGGTTGAGAAGGATGTTCTAAAAAAATATGGTAAGGTTGGTGTGAAAATTAAAATTATTTTCCAACCTCAAGAAACAATTTGTGAAAGATGTTAACAACTTGGAAATCATTCTATGTAATTTCTTATTTTGTTATCATCTCAACAAAAGTTTCTTAACAATTCTCAGAAGCAGGATGTGAAGAATGATAAAGGAAAATAAATAGCTCTTGTTGTTGAAACTACTTTGCAAGACATAAAATGAGAATGATCAATGATATTTGGTATTCTTATCATATGATTGGAGACATGAAATTATTTAATAATTTGAAATACTTTAAATAAGGAACTATGACATTTCGCAATGATGAATTTCACAGAATCACAGGTGTTAGATCAACCATCATTGGGAAAGAAAATATGAAATCCAAGAAAGCTTTTAATATTTATGGGATGAAACAAAACATTAAAATTGTTTCACAATTGTGTGATGAAGGAAACAAAGTCATATTTATAAAATATGGTTTTTTTGTGAAAAGAGAGGAAGATATAAAAATAGTTAAAAGAGGCCAATGTAAAAAAGGAAACTTGGTTCAAGTTGGTGAGGTTCAAAAATATTGTAATCTATGAATTATTTAATATAATTATTTGTGGAATAAAAGTCTAGTACACAAGTGTCAAATAAACATGATAATGTTATTGAAAATAAATAGTGTCTATGGAATTCTTGATATGTCAAGGAGAATATATTAGTGTTGGAAAATTTTCCAAAAGGAATGATCACAAATTTAATGCATAAGCATGTTGGAATTTGTCCAAAATGACCCATGGAACTTATTCATTATGATATCTATATACCAATGATAAAAAAATAAAATAATTGATATAAGTGATTCATTGCTTTCATTGATGACTTTACTCGCACTACTTGTGTCATTTTTATGAAACATATTTCAAATGCTCTGATAATGTTTAAAAGTTTCATGAGGAAATTTGTGAAGGTATATGGGTATTTAATAAAGAGGATGAGAACAAAAAATAGTTGGGAATACAAAAATTATGAATTAGAAAGATATATTTATAATCATGTAATCATTCATGAGTGTGGTAAAACTTATAATCCTCAATAAAATTGTGCTTCCAAAAGTAAAATACAAAAATATGGTAGAAATGGGTCGAACTATGTTACTTAAACATGGAATTTTCTATTAATTTTAGAAGCAAGATATGAGATATTCTGTTTACCTTCAAAAATGACATTTCTACATGACAAGTTCATATATGACTCTATATGAAATGTTTAATAACCAAACTCCATATTTGATTCATTTAAAAAAAAATTGGAGTCCTTATGTCATAAAAAAGAAAGGTGGAAACCTTGGGGAGTTTGAGCAGAGAGGTGAAGATGTAATTTTTCTTGGTTATACACTATAAAGAAGAGGATATTTATGTTTAAAAAAAGAAACCATAATAATTTTTTATTCTGCTAATGTGGAAGTTATTTAAAATTCTGAGGAAGATAAAAAAAGTCCTGGAGATAAGGATAAGCAGGAAAAAAGAATTTTTTTTAACAATTCAGATAAGGATATAGATAATTGTAATCCTACACAAGAAGAAAAATTACACTCAACTTTTTTTAGTGATAAGGAAGAATTTTTAAAATCTCATCCTAGAATAATGAAGGAATTGGAAGTTCATAACATTATTGGTGTTAAAAATCAAAAGTCTCAAACAAGAAGAATATAAAATGATCTTACTCTTAATTCATTGTATTCAAAAGTTGAGCTAAAAGATGTGAATGAAGATTTTGATCATATTAAATGGGTTAAATATATGAATGAAAAGATAAATCAAGTTGAAAATAATGATACTTGGGAACTTGTACCTAATCCATGTAACAAAAATGTTATTGCTACAAAGTGGGTTTTCCGAAATAAGATGAATGAAGATGGTGAAGTGATAAGAAAAAAGGAAATATTAGTGTGTGGAGTTTATTCATAAAATAAAGGCATTGATTTTTATGAAACCTTTTCTCTAGTAGAAAGAATAAAATCAATCAAAAAAATTATTCCTATTATTGTACAAGGAATTTACAAAAAACAATCAGATGGAAGTTAACTCGGTATTTATGAATGGTGAACTTGATGAGAAAGTGTATATTAAACAACCATGTGATTTTATTGTTGGTAAAGATTAATGTTATGTGTGTAATTTCTACAAATAATTTTATGGTCTAAAATAATATCCAAGGGTATGGAATTCAAAATTAGATACCTACTTAAGAAATATATGATTCAAAAAAGGAAGAGTTGAAAGCAATATTTACATCAAAGAGAGTCATGATTTTTCCCTCATCATAATTTTTTATGTTGATGAAATTATCTTTATTGGGAATGATGAAATATCTTGTGAAATATTTACTGAAGAGGTGAAAAAAAATGAAATGTCCATGCTGGGTGAAATGAAATACTTTCTTGGGTTACAAATTTCATAAGAGAAGAAACACATTTTCCTTTCTCTAGAAAATTATTCTAAGGAACTTCTTAAGAAGTTTTGAATAGAAAATTTGAAATTGGTTTCTATACCAATTTCAGTGGGAATAAATTTGTCTAAAGATAGAAAAATAAAAGAAGTTAGCTTTAAATATTTTCAGAAGTTGGTTATAAGTTTGTTGTATTTTACTAACTCAAGACCCTATATTTTTTATATTGTTACCTTATGTTCAATATTTCATAGTGTTCTAAAAGGAACATAATTATTGGTTGGAAAAAAATTCTCAGATATATCAAATTCACAATTTTTTTTGGAAATAGGTATGATAACTCATAGATTATTGACTTATTTGGGTATTCAGTGCTGATTAGGTAAGAAATGTTGATGATAAATATCCACATTTGGTAGAGTTTTCATTATATGGAAAAATTGTGTTTATTGGAATACTAAGAATCAATATTTAGTAACTATTATCATCGATGAACCTGATTGTGTTTATTCCACTCAATATTTTACACAACTAATGTGGATAAGAACTTAGATAGAATACTTACTTGTTGAAATAAAGTTACCCTTACTCTTGGGATGTGATAATCAAAGATCCATAAACCTTACATGGATTCCGATACAGAATTCCCATTAAAAACATATTGACACCATATAACACTTAATCCAAGATCATGTGGAGAATAATGAATTGAAACTGGAGTATTTTCCTAAATCAGAACATGTTTCTGACATATTCACAAAACTTTTATCAAATGAATAATTTTTCAAACTAAATTTGAAAATGGGTGTACAACCTCTTTCTCATCAAGGTTGAGGTATATGTTGTGTCCCATATCTCATCTAGTTTATGGAGAGTGTTTTCAAAGGTGGATAATTATTTCATAAATCTATCTATTGATATGTGCTAAACCTTTTAAGGAAGCATCTATGTAGGTGGAGTTGTGGGTAAGCATTGAGATCAGTATTTTAATGTGTGAAATATTCTAACTATTTTTTGGAGGGATTGTATGAAAACTTTTGTTAATAGGAAAAGAGGATTTTTGTTAATATATAAGAAATTTTATGAAGTTATTAAATGTGTGATGAAAATTCGAAGATTTTTTATGAGCCACTAATTTGGACAGCATGGTTTTATTATTAATAATTAATGTTTATTATAATGAGTTATCTCATATAGGATTATAATTTTTGATAAGTAATCCTTTGTTTTAGGTTACAAATGATAGTTATTTGTGAACCTTGGTTGAAAAAAATCCGACGGGGGAGATTTTTGGGACCAAGTTGTCTGGATGGTGTTTTTAGAAGCTAAAAGAATGTCGTGTTGAAAGTGTTGTATTTTTTTCATTAAGTAAAAAAGAATCACCTCACTTTGTAAAACCTATTAATCAGATGCACAATCTTATTTATACAATCTAACTTATAAATATAAATAAATTTCATCGTATTTGTAGTAAGTTTTATGGGAGAAAATATCTCTCAGAATCAACTTGTGTCTGAAATGAATATAAGATCATAATTAGAATGTGAATCAAAGTCGGTTTAGCTGTGATAAAAACATGATGATGCTTTACTATTTTTTAATTCTCACAAATCTTATGTTATCTATAAAACATTTCATTCTATCCTTATGTAGGAGATATAGAGTGCTTTCAATTTTATTGAGATTCATATTGGAATGAAAGAAGTAGTTGGAAGATAGAAAAGTTACAATACTTTCCTATGAAAGTTTTAAAGTTCTGTGTCTATCTTCAACGTATTCAAATTTGTGAAGAAAAAATGATACAATAAGGATTTTGTGGTAGAATAATTCTTTTAAATAAAAAAATTCTGGTCTCAGTTGATCAGTATGAGAACAGTGGATTCAAAACTTCTTGAAGGCTGGAAGTATGGGTATATCATATTCAAGAAAATAAGAAGATATTATCGATAGGGTTTATTGAACCTGGTATGCCACTAATAATCAAAGAATTACTAACACTTATCATTCATTACATTTTTTGGTAAATTTATGACATCATAGATAGAAATGTTTTTAGTGGGAAGTTTATGGGACCAATGAACAAGAAGAAGAAATGATCCATAACGTAGTCAAACATTTTCATCAAGATGAAGTGTTGGTGGTTTTGTTTCATTTGGGTCAAGAATCATTGGACTATAAATGGTGTCAACCATCATATTGAAGATGAAATAAATTTTTCAAAGTTAAATAGTTTTCAAATAGATTCTTGATGCTTTAAGACATGTTTTTCAAAGAAGGTTTAAGCTGATGCTGAAGTGATGCCAAGGAAGTGATGGAATCTTCATAAGTGACATCTATATTTATGGTAGAATAGTTTTTAAAGTTTATACCCATCAGTTGGTTCAAAGAATCATAATCATTAGTTTTTTATTGGTTCCATGCAACACAATTTAGTTTCTGATGTATTTATAATAATGAAGAAATAGGAATGGGAATTGGAATCAAAATCGGAATTCGAAACGGACCAGGGATTTTTTGTAGAAAGTTTGAAGTAATTTGAATCTATGAGAAGGTTTGAAAAGTGTTGAAGAAGTAAATGATGTATTTGTAATTGATGGGAATTTAAAAGCACTGAATGGGTAAAAGGTAAATCCAAGGTTAAAGAAAATTGAACATTTGTAAAATTTGGTTAAGTGGTAAAACCTTTTGTGAATTCCGACTAAACCATATTAGAAAAACTATAAATAAAGGATAATACTTCGTACTCAGTGTTACTTGCATCACTCACAAAATTAGAGATATAAGATCCAAGATTATATCAAGAATAAGTTTTCAAATTGAGGATTCTTGAGGAAGTTCTCCGGACAAAAGGAGAAGAAGATGGTATTAAGTTGATCTCGTATTGAGATGGATCATCAGACTAAGAATCGTATTGGGTTTTTCAGACTGAGGAAAAGATATTTCAGAATTTTTTCAGTGGTATTCTAATAGAATTATATTGTTGGGTTGGATCATTTTACTGAAGATTCGGACTGGAAATTGGACTATGTATCATTAAGAATTCCAGAATAAGTTCTTACCTGATGTTGGGTAAGGAAGTAAAGAATTTTTTTAAACATAATATTTGTAAAAGATGACAAAGAATTACAGTAACTTGTTTTGAATCATTTGTTGAATGTTTCTTAACTTGTTATACAGATTTTATTACATAATTTTTTTCTACTTGAGTCGCATTCTCTTTTATATTGAAAAATGGTATAAACACGTGTAAGGGTATATCCTACTTGTTTTATCCACCCAAAAGAATTGTTTTCTAATGGATTGTATGGTATTTAATTTTTTCCAAACCATACAAAGGTCATAGATACTCTTTTTGAGTAGTGAACCTTGTAAATTCTTGTGTTCCTATGGATGTGTGATTATTTGGTTTTACTGTAAGGAAAGAAATCATTAACATGAGGTGAAGGTTGTTTCAAAATTAAGGAAACATAAAAGAAAACGATATCACTATTTCACCTGCTCCCCATCTCAATGATACTTAGAGATCCTAGTTGGGTAATCTGACTGATAGTCATACATCATATATATCTAGTGAGAATGATTTCTCTAGACTATAGGACATATGTTTAAGATTTATTTAATAGTATCTTGAGGTTCTCATTATAGTTTAGGAACTGTTATAACCATTTAATACGATAAATAATCTATGGACAATGTCATGTGAATTGTAACACCCTGAGATTTTATGAGATAGATTCTTTTAATTTCTTTGATGTCTTGTGTTGTACACTACAACTAGAATATATTTCTCTATATGAAAAACTGTATTAGCTTGTATTATATGCAACACTATTCTTGTCTTGTGTTGCACACAAGTTCAAGTTCTTTTGATATAATTCATTTCACACAACACTGATTATAGATTTTGCTCAATTTTTAAATGAACTATGTTTGGATTATGTTATACACAACACCAAAGGAATATTTCACTACACACAACACTTACTTGTCTTGCATTACATGCAAGAGTGACCTTCCTCGATAGCTTGCGTTGTACGTGATACTGAGTTTCACTAAACAATGATATATTACAAAAATATTATTTTTAATGGTATATAAACTAGCTTTTATGAATATTATTAACCACATTTTAAATTTTATATAACATAAACATTCATCTAACATATGATATGAGAACAAAATCAATTTTCGGATAAAAGAATAATTTTTCAAAAAAATGCAGTTTTACCACCTTTTGATGGTGCACCCATTTTAAATATAGTTTTGACACTTTTATAAGTTATATTTTACAATATAAACTTATTATTTGGAAGCGGGACATAAAGATCTCTTTTGGATAAATTTTTGATATCTTTCTAATAACTTTCATATTTCGATGAATAGTGAAAATACATGAAATTTTACTTAAAGACTAATTTTTTCATCATGATAATTTATATGTTTAAATTATAATATTTAATTATTTTAAAGTATAAATGTAATTTATTTTTACCATTTAATATAATTTATTTCATTAGAATTAATTTTACATTGAATTCATAGGTAAAAACATTTCAATCTTTTGCAATGTTTTAGCTTTTAAAACCCGTTTTCTCAACAACGGGATTAATTTTAAATTAATTACTGAAAATTCTGTGTTTTGAATTTTGAAAAAAGGACTCCATATTTGGAATCATAAGGTCCAAATTTTTTAAATAGGTAACTTTTATTTTTGTACATTATGAATAGTAATTTTAGTAATTATATTATTTACCGTGGTTAAAGGATAAATCTTGTAAATAAGGGTAAAAATAATATTATAATAATATTAAACTACCCTAACACATGCCCTAATCCTATTTAATGAGATATGTCGGACCATGTGCATCTTTGGGTTGATATTGGGACCCCATGGATTCACTTGGATGTGAAAATTACAATTTATAATATTTAATTTAAAGTAATGATAATTATAACCTAAACTTATATCTTATAATAAATCGATTTTAATATAGGTCTATATAACTAATATCTATTATTATAAATATTTATTATAAAGATAAAAATATTTCCTAAATCATGGTATTTTATTTATAATTTTTAGATATTATATAAATAGTTTTATTTATGACACAAATATGATGTAGTGATTACCTCATTAATGAAATATTCAAATAAATGAATTTAAAAAAAATATAATTTGATTATTTTGATGTAATCCACGAATTCCCTGGATGAAATTGACATATTATATTTTATTTAATGCCTTATTTTCTAAGGAATAAATTTTTTATGAATTTTTAAAATGTCAAATATGAATAGTGTCCAAAATTGACACAATTCATAACTTAAAACATAAAATAGTTTATTAAATGATATTCAATTAATGAAATTATAATATTCGTCCAAATGGTTAATTTAAGTCCAAATATTTCATTATTAACTTTTTTTGGGTCTTTTGACCTGATATGGTAATTACATTAACCCACAATGTGTAAATAACATGATATCACGGTATGCATAAAAGGGGTAAAATAAGGGTAAAACCAAAGAGATAAGGATACAAAAATATTCAAAACATGTAAAATAATTATTGGATGATTTTTATTCAAACCAAAATAATATTATAAAAGAATTGAATAAGTTTTGGACCTATTTAAATCGAAATTTAATTCATAATAAATTAATATTTTGGAACTTTCCTAAATGTCCCCTATCCTATCTTATAAAAAGGGAAACTCATCCCTCTCCTCTTAACTCCATTTTAATCCTTCAAGATCATCCAACCTCTTCCCATTTCTCTTATAAACTTCCCTAGTTACAATCTATAGGTTCTGGTCTTCTCGAAATACTAACTCTAGTTCCCTAAGAGGAGTTTAAAGGAGGCACGTCGAGGAAGAGGTAATCTCTTCTACCGATTCTTTCAAATTTCTTTCTTCTTCTACCTACTATTCTTTAGTTTTTTCATTATAAAATAATAACATCGGTATCAATAATATAATTATATTTTATTATAAATATAAAACACCCATATTTCACCATCTATCCATCCTATGAAAAATGAAATCACCGCGCGTGCGTACGTACTGTTTACCATCTCCACGCCGCGGTGTAATCTGTTTTTCACCACCACCTTACTTGGATAGGTATAATGGTGGAAATAATAACTATATATGATTATTATAACATGATACTAGTTGTGAGATATTATACACCATCCACTTCAATACCATTCAACAACTATGGGAATGATATTATCGCTCTTGTGTACGTACAGCTTACCGTCTCTACGACGCGGTGAGATTCATTTTTCATATTAACCATTCAAGAATTATTATAAAGTAAATATAATAAATAATCATGAAATACATGACATAATAATGATACTAGATTTATTTATATATATATATATATATATATATGTCATTTAATTAATTCAAACCAATTCAATAAGGAAATGAAAACAACGTTGATGCGTACGTACGGCCTACCGTCACCATGAACGGTGTATTCCATTTCATTTATCTATCTATTATATATATATTTATATAATTAATATAAAAGATATATATAAATCATGTTTTAAATTCTGGAAATATGTAAATCATTATCTATGTAATAATATCAAGAACAACAAGTCCAAACACATATGATAAATGAAACGATTATTACCCAAAACATTGCTTTAACATGGAATTAACTTATGAATGGGTAATATAAAGTTGTACATGAATCGTATATGATATCAAAGATATTATTATGGTTCAGTTACAAGTTAATAATATTTTCAAACCCACTACACAAGAGTTTGGGACACATATAGATGAAATCAGACCTAAGGTAAGGTATAACTTTTCCAATCTCGCTTTTATCTAATATTGTTTATTCATAAGTTTTTACTAGGGATATATTTATCATCCATGTCCATGTTTTCTATAAATGTTTTAATTAAATGTTTAATATTCTCCTATGTATGTTTAAATAATTTTTTTCACTTTTTTACATTTACTACATGGTATTAAAGGAATTTTTCTTTTGTTTACCATATGAGGTACTTTTTTACTTTTCTGGTAAAAGTACAAGGAGAATGTTTTTTTAACTTATATAGAATGAATGGATTTTTACACCTTCATAAATCATTATTTCCATGATTCTTCCTTTAAAAATTTTCAAGTTTATTTTTAATTAACTTCAATTCTTCTAAAATTAGACGAAATTTTTAGAAAAAAAATGTTTTTGAAGAATAAAGGATATTTTCCTCAAGAACTGAGTTGAAGGGTTTTATCAAAATAATTTGTCCATCTAAGATGAAATAGGGTTAGTTTTCATTCCCTATTTTTTTATTGAGTTTATGATGTAATTATTTTTATGAAGTCCATTTATCTTATATGGACTATGTTATGATGAATGTTGTTTAAGAGTCCCATTTTATTTCATGGGTTATGCTATGATGAACGATTTACATTTTGTGGCACATGTAAGAATGATTTCATTATGAGATGGGTGGGACCTATATCTACCTCCAATGAATTGAGTAAAGATTTATATCTCATGAGATAGACATGGCTGTAATGGAAAGTAAATCCAGTTCAGTAATATAGGTCTGGAACGGCAAGTAAATCTGGTTCATAAATGGACTTCCTACACTATGTTGGTCTTGGCAGTAATTCCTTGGCTACTATGGGAATCATATTATGTGATTAATTTTTTTCCACAATTCAATGTTTTATTCACATTCTATTTTATCATGATTAATGTTCTGTTATGATCTATGCCTTACGTACTGCCAAGATTTATTTCATCACTAAATATTTAGATGTTTAAACTTTATGTTCATGTTTTTATGTTCAAATATATCTGATTTGTTTTACTTTCTCCTTGTTTACCCTTACTGAGTATTTGAGCTCACCCTTTTTATGTTTTATTTTCCCCAGTATATAAAGAAAGTTTTTACGTAGGAAACAAAAGGGTAAGATCTTTATGGAAGATGTTGAAGATATTTTACCATGATTAGAAGATTATGTTCCGAGTTTCCAAAGACACTAAACTAATACAGTCTTTGGGAATATGTTTGTGTAATTTATTAAGTATTCCACAAAAGAAATGCAATGTCCATGTACATCAATCTTGGGTCTCTACAGTTGGTATCCGAGAAAAGGTTTAGTCATCCTTTGAAAACTAGGATGTGAAAACTTTAGTGATATCCCTAGAGATATTACTAAGGTTTGTCTAGGGATGTCCCTATGGTTAGGTATAACTATAGGTTACAGTTATATAATTATGTTAACAATCAAGAGTAACCTTGGTTGAACCTAAGGTGTCATATATTAAAGAAGGTGTCATAAGTTGTACATCCTATAAGTGACTTTTTATGATTATGTGCTTCCTTATTATTTTAATTGTTTCTTACACTATGGTTTTTTGTTTTAGTCAATGGAGGGAACTAGAATGAATTGTGTTAACAATGAATCTGATGAAAAAATTTGTGACTATGATCAAAGAAATTGCGTAATGCCTATAGAGAAAGATATTGTTATTATGTCAAATCATTCATCACGATATATGATTAACAAGGTAAACTTTAGAGGTATTATTAAGTTGTTGAATGAGAGGAAGATGTACTTTTATTCATGTTCGCATGGTGAGGAACATAGAGGAAAGAAGATTAATCTTTCTACATATCAAGAATAAGGGAAGAATAAAATTCAAGAATACCTAAAACAGAGGAGAACATGTTATATGTGTGGGGAAATGGGTCATAGAGTGACGGACTGTCATGGAGTTCAATGTCTTATATGTGGAGAACACAAGCATTTCCCAACTCAATGCCCTTACCAAAGAGGTTACTTTTAAATCAAGGAAGGACCTATTCCATGCCAATCATTGAAGAGGATGGATTGATGTGTTTATGTATTGGTATTCAAGAATAATTTTATAGAGGTACTTTTATGGTATTATGGAATATTGGAATATCTATGGTCTATTATGGTTTTCCATAAGAATATGGCACCAGTTACCATGAAAAGTGAATGAAATATTTTTGGAATGCACATGATATGCACTAATTGAAGGGATAAGGAGATGATGATATGTTTGATAGAATTAATAAACTCATGAATAAAATATGGAAAAAGTGATATCATGGTTTGATTATATAGAATTTTTGGTATTTTTGAGTGTTGAAAGAGTTCATTTTGACAGAATTCATGTTTTCACTAAGGTTCTATGGTAATTCATGTTATTATCAGGTTTCAAGAGAATACATGATTAAGGTATTCATGTTTTTGGAATGTGACAACCATGAAGTACCTTATGAGATATGGGAGATAAATGTTACATCGATTTAGTTCACCTCTTTATAAAGTTTTATATTTTCAGTTTTGGAAGGATTGTAATGTTATCCATTTATGGATAGTATGTTTTATATTTTGGTTGAAGTTTGTTATATTAATTTATTATCTCACTATAGATAGACTTATGCATATTTAATAATTTTTTCTACCCTTTTTGTTGAGATAGATAGAATGACCTATCATTCTATCGTATGATCTCCTAACACTTCAAAAATGAAAAATTAAAATTCGTTTATTTAAATAAGAGTTGAAGTGGAAATTGTTCAGGGAACGATCAACGGTACAGAAATCAAGTATTTCCTTCGAATGAAAAAATTATTCAACTTTAGGAAAAGGATCTTGAAAAACAAAAAATTTTATCCTAGTAGTTTCTTATTCGATGAATCAGATGGTCCCTTAAATCATCATGGATTTATTGATTTCTGGTAGTTAACTTTCTCCAAACCTTATTCTCTATCACTATTCATCAAAACATGATGTTTATATTTCTCTTCCATATCCATGTTTTCAAATACCACATATGTTCTCCAATATAGAAACCCAGTGATGAGTTAATTTGGTTAACCAATATTTTTCTAACTTTCCTTTTTAAAATTATGTTTTAGTATTCCTTTTTACAATGTGGGTTTCCATGAAAGAAACTTTCAAGTAGAAAATTATTTATAAGCCCGATGAATTTCGAGGGAGAAATTCATTTTAAGAGGGGTAGAATGTAACACCCCGATATTTTATGAGATAGATTATTTTAATTTCTTTGATTTATTTTGTTTTACACTACAAAAAGATCATCTTGCACTATATGGAATAATGTATTAGCTTTTAGTATATACAACACTATTCTTGGCTTGTGTTTCACATAAGTTCAAGTTCTTCTGATAGAATTCATTTCACACAACACTGAGTATAGATTTTTTTTCAATGTATAAATGAACTATGTTTGTATTATGTTATACAAAACACCAATGTAATATTTCACTACACGCAACACTTGTCTTGCGTTACATGGAAGAGTGGCCATCCTCGATAGCTTGCGTTGTACACAATACTGAGTTTCACAAAATAACAATATATTAATAAAATATTACTATTTAATGGAATATAAACTAGCCATTATTAATAGTATTAACCACATTTTTAATTTTATATAACATTATCATTCATCTTACACATGATATGAGAACAAAATCAATTTTTCAGATAAAAGAATTATTTTTCAAAAAAAAATGCATTTTTACCACCTTTTGATGGCACCCCCATTTTAAATATAGTTTTTGAAACTTTTATAAGTTATATTTTACAATATAAACTTATTATATGGAAGAGGTACATAAAAATTTACTTTCTATAAATTTTTTATATCTTTCGGATAACTTGCATATTTCGATGAATAGTTAAAATAAGCTAAATTTTACTTAAAAACAACTTTTTTCATCGAGATAATTTATATGGTTAAATTATAATATTTAATGGTTTTAAAGTATAAATATAATACATTTTTACCATTTAATATAATTTATGTCATTATCATTAATTTTACATTGAATTCATAGGTAAAAACATTTCAATATTTTGCAATGTTTTACCTTTTAAAACCCATTTTCTCCACAATGGGATTAATTTTAAATTAATTACTGCAAATTTTGTGTTTTGAATTTGGAAAAATTGATAACATATCTGGAATCAGGAGGTCCAGATTGTGTAAATAATTAAATTTTATTTTTAAAAATTATGAATAGTATTTTCAGTAATTATTTTATTTACCATGGTTAAAGGGTACATCTGTTAAATAAAGGGAAAATAATATTATAATAATATTAAACTACCTTAACGCATGCCCTACTCCTATTAGATGAGATATGTCTAAGAATGTACATCCTTAGGTTGATTTTTGGAACCCATGGATTCACTTGGATGTGAAAATGACAATTTATAATAATTAATTTAAAGTATTGATAATTATAACCAAAACATATATCTTTTACTAAATCGATTTTAATATAGGGTTATATAACTGATATTTATAATTATAAATAGTAATTATAAATATAAAAATATTTCATAAATTATGTTATTTTATTTATAATTTTTAGATATTATATAAATAGTTTTATTTATGACACAAATATAATATAGTGATTACCTCATTAATGAAAGATTTAAATAAATGAATTTAAAAATATGTAATTTGGTTATTTTCATGTCATCCACAAATTTTATGGATGAAATTGATATATTATCTTTTATTTAATTCCTTATATTCATAGTAATAATGTTTTTATGAATTTTTAAAAAGTCAAGTATGAATAGTTTCCAAAATTGACACAATTCATAATTTAAAACATAAAATAGTTTATTAAATGATATTAAATTCCTAAAAATATAATATTAGGCCAAATGGTTAATATAAGTCAAAATATGTCATAAATAAATTTTTTTGGGTCCTTTAACATGATATGGTAATTACATTAACCGAAAATGTGTAAATAACATGATATCATGGTAAGATTAAAAGGGATAAATTAAGGGTAAAACCAAAAAACATGGATACAAAAATATTCAAAACTTGTCAAAAATTTATTAGATTAAGGTTATTTTAACAAACGTAATATTATCATAGAATTAAATAACTTTTGGACCATTTTAAATCGAAATTTAATTTATAATAAATTAATATTTTGGAACTTTCCTAAAGTTCCCCTCTCCTCTCTTATAAATGGGAACCTCCTCCCTCTCATATTCACTCCATTTTGAGCCTTCAAGCTCAGCCAACCCCTGATCATTTCTTTTATAAACTTTCCTAGTTACAACATAGTGTTTTTTCATCTCAAAAGACCAACTCTAGTTCCCTAAGAAGATTATAATGGAGGCATGTTGAGGAAGATGTAATCTCTCCTACCAATTCTTTCAAATTTCTATCTTCTTCTACTTCCTCTTATTTAGTTGTTTCATTATAAAGTAATAACATCAATATCAATAATATAATTATATGTTATTATAAATATAAAACAACCCTATTTCACCATCTATCCATCCTATGAAAAATTAAATCACCGCGTGTGCTTACGTACGGCTTACCGTCTCCACGCCGCGTTGTAATCTGTTTTTCACCACCACCTTACTTGGATGGGTATAATGGTGGAAATAATAACTATATATGATTATTATAATATGATACTAATTTTGAGATATTATAAACCATCCAATTCAATACCATTAAACAATTATTGGAACGATATCATCACTCGTGCGTATATACGTCTTATCGTCTCCACAACGCGGTGAGATTCATTTTCCATGTTAACAATTCAATAATTATTATAAAGTATATATAATAAATAATCATAAAATAGATGAAATAATAATTATACTGGATTTATTTATATATATGTGTGTGTCATTTACTTACTTCCATCTAATTCAATAAGCAAATGAAGACAACATTCATGCGTATGTACGACCTACCATCTCCATGAACGGTGTATTCCATTATATTTATCTATCTATTTGATATATATTTATATAATGAATATATAAGATATATATAAATCATGTTTTTCATTATAGAAGTAAGTAAATCATGATCTAATTAATAATATCCAGAACAACAAGTCCAAACACATACGATAAATGAAAATATTATTACCCAAAACATTGCTTTAACATGGAATTAACAAATGAATGGGTAATATAAAGTTGTAAGTGAATCATATATGATTTCATAAATATTATTATGGTTCTATTTTAAGTTAATAATATGTTTAAACCCACTATACAAGAGTTTGGGACACATACATAAGAAATCATACCTAAGTTAAGGGATAACTTTTCCAATCTCATTTTTATCTGAGATTGTTTATTCGTAAGTTTTTACTGGAGATATATTTATCATCCATGTCCATGTTTTACAGACATTTTTTCATAAAATTTTTACTATTCTCCTATGTATGTTTAAAGTCATTTTTACCAGTTTTTGACTTTTACTACATGGTATGTGAGGAATCATTTTTTTATTTACCATATGAGGTGCTTTTTGACTTTTCTGATAAAAGTACGAGGATAATGTTTTTTTAACGTATACAACATGAACAGATTTTTACGCCTTCATAAATAATTATTTCCATGAAGATTCCTTTACATTTATTCAAGTTTATTTTTAAATTAAATTCTTTTCTTTTAAAATTTCATGACATTTTGAGAAAAGAAAACATTTTTGAAAAAGAAAGGATATTTTCCTCAAGAACAGAGTTCAAGTGTTTTATCAAAATCATTTTTCCATATAAGATGAAATATGGTTATATTTATTTCCCTATTATTATTTTTTATTGAGTTTGTAATGGAATTATTTTTATGAAGTCCATTTATCTTATATGGACTATGTTATGATGAAATGATGTTTAAGAGTCCTAATTTATTTCATGGGTTATGCTATGATGAACGATTTACATTTTGGGGCACATGTAAGAATGATTTCATTATGAGATGGGTGGGACCTATATCTCCCTCCAATGAATTGCGTAAAGATTTATATATCATGATATAGACATGGCTATAATGGAAAGTAAATCCAGTTTAGTAATACAGGTCTGGAACGGCAAGTAAATCTGGTTCAAAAATGGACTTCATCCACTATAATGGTCTTGGCAGCAATGCCTTAGCTACTATGGGAATCATATTATGTTATTAATGGTTTTCCACAATTCAATGTTTTATCCACATGCTATTTTATCATGATTAATGTTCCGTTATGATCTATGCCTTAGGTACTGCCAATATTTATTTCATGACTCAATATTTTTATTCTTTAAACTTTATGTTCATGTTTTTACATTCAAATGTATGTGGTTTGTTTTACTTTCTCCATGTTTACCCTTAATGAACATTTGAGCTCACCATTTTTAGGTTTTATTTTCCCCAGGATATAATGAAAGGTTTTTGGTAGGAAAAAAAGGGGAAGATATTTATGGGATATGTTGATGATCTTTCACCATGATTAGAAGATTACATTTCGAGTTTCCAAAGAAACTAAACTAATACGGTCTTTGGGAATATGTTTGGGTAATGTATTAAATATTCCAAAAAAAGAAATATAATGTCCATGTACATCAAGCTTGGGTATCTACATGAATATTTGATGTAGAAATATACACACTATCATAGTAAGTGTATGTTATTCATAACTCACTCTATATATGCACAATGAAAAAACTCACGTTTAACATTGCAGGTATTTATCAGCGTCAGAAAAAACACTGATAAATGGCATATTTATCAGTAATAAGGAAAGTGTTGAAAAATTTAGCCTTCTATCAGTGCTTTTTTAGTGTTGATAAAGGGTATCCTTTATCTGCACTTTATTTTTAGCACTTATAAAAGGTATCCTTTTTTAGTGCTTTATTTTTTTCACTGATAAATATTTATTTCATCAGGGATTTTTTATCACTCATAGAGGTCCAAATAAATAAAATAAAATAATTACATAAATTCAAAATAAAAAATGAGTTTATTTAAAAAATATATTGAATATTTTATTAATTAAATAATTGTTGATAAAAATAAATAAATTTATTATACATTATTAAATATTAAACATTATATTAATTATAAAATTATGATAATTAATGTTATTAAATTGAATATATTAAATATATAGATGTATATTAATGTATATAAATATGATTTATATATTACAAAATATTTACGCACTTTACATTAAATAATCATATATTTATTGAATAATACTTTATAATTAAAAATTAATGTGAATTAAAAATATTGACTAATTACATAGTACTCTACATATAACTGAATGTCATTTGATTTTTCAATTTAATATAGATCAAATATGTGGTATATTGATTTCATATATACATAATTAATTCATTTTTATTTACAATTCACACACATAAAACTTACCCATTTTTTTAATATTGTTAAAGTGTACTTATTCTTAATTTATTCAATTTAACTCATTTTTAACATATATGCATGCACTTAAAATTATATATTCATTAATAATGTTAAAAAAATATTTGTAAAAAAATATTTATATAATCATAAATTAATAATTAAATATATTTAAATAATTATTAAATTTGTAAAAAATTTACTTAAATAATGAATATATTTACTATATTTATATATATTTATTTTATATGTGTGTGTGTGTGTGTTTATATAAATATATATAATGATATAAATATTATTTTTTAAAAATATTTCAATAATTGTAAATAAATAATTATAGAATAATAATAAATATATTTAAAAAGGAATATATTTACTACATTTATATTTATATATATTTATTAAGTATATATAAATATTTAAATTTTTTTTATTTATAATTATAATTATAAATCCTTTTTCAGCGCTTAAGTAAAAAAGCGCTAATAAAAGCATCTTTATCATCACTTTTTTACATTGATAAAGATAAATATTTATCATCACTAAAAAAATCATTGATAAAATGAACATTTATTAAAGCTATAATTTTAGCAGTGATAAAGATTGATTTTTTAGTGCTTGTTTAGCACTGATAAAGACCTACTTTTATCAATGCTAAAAAAGTGATGATAAATAGTCATTTTATCATCGCTTATTTGTAAGTGCTGATAAAAGTTCCCTATCTAGTTAAAAACACTAACCATTTGTGAACCCATTACAATATCAGAATATTTCCATGTAATCCACCCACTTTAGATGCTCCTCCTCGGTGATTCGAACCTTGAATCACACCACTCAACTACATATCGAACATCTTATTCAAAATCTGGTGTTTGATTGAAGTTAGGGTTTCCAAAGAGGGTTTTAGATTTTCTTCCACCTAGTGAGGTACGCCTTCGGAATTTTTGTGCGTATTTTTGGTTTATTTTTTTATTTCTTCTTTGATGATGTCTTTATTTATGGTCTGGTGATTGTATACTAGCGAGGTAAGCCTTCTAATTTTATCAGTTTCTAATTTTGATTCAACTCTTGATTATTAATGGATATTTTATTATTTCTATACTTGATGGTGACACGTGGAGTTTAGTTGGTTGTTTTATTTTATTTATATTTCTTAAATTGATTTCCCAAAGCTATCATATATATTTTTCATTCTTTATTTTATCAATGGTATTCCATACATGTGAAATTTTAGAAATTGAAACTGGGGCCTTTATGTGTGAGGGAGTTGAAGGTAGGATATGGGATTTATTTTATATTATACTGATTCATATTTTATTTTTTCTATTTATTTGGGTTGGTGTGGGAATACAATGTATGGATTCAACATGCTCATTTTTATTTAAATTTACTTCTACTAGTGTTATTTATTTTTTTGTCCAAATCGTTCTCACTATGTTGCTTTTCATGCCACAGTGCTTATTGTCGGTCTGAGGGGGGTCAAGAATTTCCCTTTGACTCTATCATGGAACAGCTCGGGTGTTTGATATATGGTTGTCTTGGGTTTTTTTGGAAACTATATCTATTATTAAATGTGTTGTACCTTTTCTCAATAATTCAATTTCATATCTCTCTACACTTTTAAAAAATATATATCTTTTTTTCTCCCTCTTTAGATTAATCCAACATTATTTATAAATACTTTTAATAAAAATATATATGAAATATTATATCTGATGCTATGTACTATTTTCTAACTACATTATAATTTTTCATCATCATCCTACTCCCCCTCCCAATAATTTACAAAAAAAATCCTTTTTAGATTACTTATGTCAAGTTATAACACTTTTTTGAGACCTATATACCAATATAAGACATTATAATTCTTGCTCAAAAATTTAGATTTTCAATAATTTCTCCCAGTTTTGTTTATTTATTTAACTAATAACAAGTAGATTCCCATGGAATCACTTTTATACCCAACTATATGACATGTAGAAAAATAGTACTTCAAACCTTTTTACTATCAAAAAAGTTGGGATATAACAAATCTCCCACACTACATGATATAGATTGACATTCTATCCACAACATTGGAGAATTCTACTCAATTTTAAATGGGTATTAACATGGTTTTTCAATCTTCCTTTTGAAATCTATAAAACACTTCCATCATAAACATGTATTGGGAAATAAATATCCCATAAATTTTATGAGTCGCCTATAAAAAATGAAAATGGAAACTCACTAATCATCAACATTCAATCATTGGTCGTTGTTAATGTAGAAAATTATTATCATCATTCAACTATTGGACCTCTAAATATTATCTCATACACATTGATAAACACATTCAATATATCAATAAAATTATTTTTATGTAATTATTATGATCAATTTCCCATTTTTAAAATTAAATTTTCTTTAATAATCCATATAACCTTCAATACCAATCTCTTAGTTCTTGTTTCAATTCATACATCACTTTTTTCAATTTACAAACATTATTCTTCTATTAAAGAATGAGATAACTATCTGTTTTTTTATGTAAATTTCTATTCGTGTAATCCATTAGTAAATTCAAATTTTATATCGAGTTGGATTACCTTAAATTTCCTTGGGATTGGTTAGTGTGGTGATATAAAATTCCAAGAGTCTTGAGATGTTTTAAAATATTTATATGCCATTAATTTTAAATATAATAATTCCTTAGGTTGCTATATCACTTTCTCCAATACATTTTTATATCTTCTAGTCGATTGAATGAGAGTTTATTATTTTTATTAATCATATTTGAGTTTCTTATTACTCCTTAATTTCATATATTATATTTTCATTTATTTATTTTATTTAAGAAATATTTTATGTGGAGTAATTAGTTTCTTAAATTCAATTACCCATTTTCTTCAGCATACTAAAAATTTTTAAAACAATCAAATGTTTAATTTCACTTATTAGTATTTTCTATAAAATTAAATTTTTATAATGAATATATTATGTGAATTTATTTATATATTGTATAAAATTAATATTTTATGAACATAATAGGATATATATGAACCAAAAATGGATACATTCTAATCATTTTACAAACTAATTTTAATATGGAGTTAAAGATATCATCAAGTTTGTAATAGAGCATGCAGAAGACCCTTCTCAAATCCTTTATCCATGTTTATGTTGTTGTTATTAAAGGAAAGTTAGTCTATAAGAGTTGGAATAACATTTAATTTGTCATGTAATATATCAACGCTATAAATTTTGGACTAAAAATGGTGAAAATCTGAATTTGGACATTGATTGGGATGATACTATGATTTGTGAATCATTTGATATGAATACCTTTTTAAAATATGATGGAGATATCATGAAATAAATGAAAATGGTAATTGAATATAACCTTAATGATTTTAAAATTTTTTTTGAGGAGTTAAATAGTTTCTACAAGAAACCATTGTATATTAATTGTACTAAATACACAACATTTTTAATTGTATTGAAGTTATATAATTTTAAAGCTGGAAGCAGATGGAGTGACACCATCTTTATAGAACTACTTTGTCTTTTTAAAGATATTATACCAGAATAAAATGAACTACCATGTCAAACATATGATGCTAAACAAATTTTATGTTCAATGGGAATGATCTATAAAAAATGAATGCTTTTACAAATGATTGATTATTGTTTTTCAAGGACCATGAATCACTCATAAAATGCCCTAAGTGCGGCACAGATCAATACAAGAAAAATGAATTAAGTCACTAAAAATATTTATGGAAATTTCCTATCATTCCACAGTTTAAAATAATATATAAATGTTAGAAACCCAAGATACAAATAACATGTCATGAAGATATAATAATTAAATATGGGAACCTACATCATCCAGCAGATTCTCATTAGTAGAATAAAATTGATTATGAGTTTTCTGAATTTGGAAATGAGCTGAGAAACATTAATATTGTGTTATCTACATATGGAATAAATCCTTTTGGTGAATATATTAGTACTCACAATACATGCCCATTATGTTGGTAAATTATAACTTACCACCAGGGTTATGCATGAAGCACAAATACATTATGTTTTCTTTACTTATATCTGGACCCAAGTAGCTCGGTATTGATATTGATGACTATTTGGATCATTTGATTGAAGATCTGAAATTGATATGGGATAAAGGTGTTATAATGTATGATGCTCATAGAAGTGAATAATTCACACTGATTACCATGTTGTATGGAATGATAAATGACTTCCCCGCTTATGGAAATTTATCAAGCTATAACATTAAAGAAATTTTGGTGTATCCCATTTGTGAAAAACGCACATACTCAGTTCAATTAAAACATTACTTGAAGACTATTTTATTAGGACATCAAAAAAATGTACCTCGACAACATAAATACTAATCCTAGATGATAGCATTCGATGGGAATATCTAACAAGGTACAACACCATCTCCAGTAACGGGCGACCAACTGTACAAAAAAGTAAAAAAGATTGACACTATTTTTGATAAACCATTTTTCTAAAAACAATACAAAATAATGTTGTAAGAAGAGATCAATTTTCTTTGAATTTCCATATTGGAATTGTTTGTATGTTAGAAATTTTCTTGATGTCATGCATGTAGAAAAAAATGTATTTGATAGTGTTATTGACACATTGGAAAAATGTTCCTGAAAAAATGAAATATGGCATGAGGGCTAGGTTTGACTTGATTGAAATGAAGATAAGGGAAGAGTTGGCACCAGTGAAGGGTAAAAGGCATAATTTTCTTCCTCTAGCATGTTACACTCTATCCAGACAAGAAAAATTGTAATTTTTCTTTTTACATACTAGTGTAAAAGTTCCACAGGGGCATTCATCAAATATCAAGAATGTTGTGTCAATGACTAATTTAAAGTTACATGGACTAAAATCACGTGACTATCATGTTTTGATGAATGATTTAATTTTTATTCTTTCCATTTAATTTTACCTCAAAATATATGACATACATTTACTAGACTGCTTCTTTTTCAATGTCTCGTGCAGTAAAGTTGTAGACCCAAAAAAGTTTACCATCATGAATAAAGAGATTTTAGTCATATTAAGTGAATTAAATATGTTCTTCCGACCATAATTCTTTGATATAATGGTCCACTTGATGGTTCACTTAGTCATATAGGTTCAACTATGTGGTCATGTCCATTACATATGTATGTACCCCATTGAATGGTATATGAATATTTTGAAAGGGTATGTTAATAATCTAAGTCACCTAGAAGTTTTTAATGTGGAATAATATATTGTTGAAGAATCTATTGAATTCTTCATCGATTACCTATCATATTTTGAAAGAATTAGTCTCCCAAAGTCTCATCATAGTGAATTCCTTATGGGTGAAGGGATTTCAGGAAGATATGTTGCTACAATTACTATGATAGAGTGGGAGCAAGAACATCTTTACATATTGCATAATAGTAAAAACATTATCCATATATTAAAGCCCAAAAATAAATTCTTAGATATTTGAATCCATTAAGGGTTGATGGATAGATATCAAATACACATAATCAATAGTTTATAGGATGGTTTGGAGATCAAATTTATAAGTAGTTATCTGAAAATATGAATTCAATTGTTGAAAAACTTCAATTTCTATCCAGAGAACCGAATGAAAATTTTATATCTTATACTAGTTTTGTAATAAATGTTTATACATTCCATACAAAACAACAGGATGACTTCAGTACGATGAAAAATGTGGTCGTGAAAAAGTGGCTGAAGCGATGCACATATCTAGTTCCAAGGATATAAATCCAATTTATGTGAATATGTCATATTTTTTCATTATCAAACAGATATAAGAGATGGATTATATAACATTTAAAGTGTTTATTTTCCATTTAAAATGGGTGGACAATATCAATGGAGTTAAAGTTAATGAAATGGGCTTTGTGAAGGTGAATTTAAGTGTAGAAGGGGAAAAATATGAGTCGTTCATAATGGAATCACAATAAGTGTAAGTATTTTATATCACTAATCCCACAAATAATAACTAGTAGATTATCGTGATGGAAACTAAAACAAATGTTGAGTTAGTTGAAAATTCAATCGAGGATGACCCATTAATTGGGACATCACAATCATTTCATGTCGCCCCAATTTAGAAAATGTATTGTATGGTAGTGGGGACCACAAAGAGGGAATTTGTATTCTTGATAGAGGTACCAAATCCTTGAAACCTTTAAAAAAATAGGTTTCAATGAGAAGGTAAAATTGTTTTTTAATATATAATGTTTTTTCTCATAATATGTTATGTCCTCTACTGAATTAGCATAATCTAAATTAAATGTTTGACTAAACATGCAGACAATGTCTTCTGCACATTATGGAAGAACAAATTATAATGATGGAAATCCTTTGGAAGGATGTAAAGGTAATGTTATGATATAATTTCTCTATTTTATCGAAAAAATATATAATGAAACATTGATTTAATTTTCATTATTCCTTACAGAGTTCGTTTATTTTAGAGTATTTCTATCCCTGTGTCATGACTTTGCAAGAAGAGCAATGGCATTGTCTCTTCTCAATCACATAGGTAATCTTGATGTTTGCACAGTAAAATCATTATCCATATAATTAATGTATTATTTCATATTTATATTTAATTTATTTCTTTTTAGTATTACTCACATAATAATTGTTCTCTTATATAGGAGGATTATTTTTTTTGAGTTGGGGAGATCTGTCTAACATTAATGCTTTTTCTCCCTCAAAACCTTTTCACCCATGCAGTGTTGAATTTATCACTTTATTTGAAGTTCTCTCCACTACCTTTGCAGGAAGAGAAATGATGTTGTATTGGCTCAATTATAGAGGTAATATTGATGTTTTCATGGTAAAATCATTATACATAGAATTAATTATTATTTTCATATTTATATATAATTTATTTCTTTTTAATATTACTCACATTATAATTTTTTTCTTATACAGTTTGATTCTTTTGTTTGAGTTGGGGTTCTCTTTCCAACTTTCATGCTTCTTCTCCCTCAAAACCTTTTCACCCCTACAGTGGTGTATTTATCACTTTCTTTAAAGTTATCACTATTGCCTTTGTAGGAAGAGAAATAACGCTGCCTCTACTCAATCATAGGGGTATTCGTGATTTTTTCACAGTAAAATCATTTTCAATAGAATTAATATTTTTTCATATTTATAATTAATTTATTTCTTTTTATTATTACTCACATAATAATTTTTTTCTTATACTCTTGGATTATTTTGTTCATGTTGGGATGATTTATCCATATTTCATCCCTTTCTACACCATACTTCTATTGGATTCTTCTATATCAAAACCTTTCACCCCTGGAGTGATGACATTTATCACTTTCCTTCAAGTTCCCTCCACTGCTCAATCATAGTGGTAATCTTGATATTTTCATAGTAAAATCATTATCTACATAATTAATATATTATTTAAAACTTTTGTTTCATTTTTTTCTTTTTCATATTACTCATAATAATTGATTTCTTATATAGGTGGATTATTTTTTTGAGTTAATGTGGTTTGTTCGAAGATGCTCATGCAGTGTTGGCAGTTTGGCAAAGAAAGTCAATAGAAATCATGGTAACATTGATAGTTTGGATTTTTTTTTGTGACTTTGGGATGTGTTGTAATCAGTCGTACCTCAATCCAACAAATTATGTGACCAATATGACTCCAAGTAATTCTTTATATTTTAAATTGATATTAATTTTAGTAAAAAATAAAACTATTATACTAAAAAATGAGCTAAAATATTTATATTGTTTTGATAATTTAAGATAATGATCCATAAGTCATTTTTTATGGGTAATAATTAGTACCACCTCAATCTGGTAAACTATGTGCCTAATATGACTCATGGTGTCTGTTATCAATTTAAAATAAACATTTGACTTTAAAAGTGTCACTCACTAAAAATAAATCAAACACACTTATATGTTTTTGATAATTTTTAAAAACAATAAATAAATCATTTTTGATGTATAGGAATCTGTCTCACGTCAAATGGATACACGATGTGATCTGTATGAGTTAGAGTACGTGTTTCAAGATAAAAATGATATTTTAGTAAAAAATACAAATAATGTACTCAAAACTGATCAAAAATATTCATATTGTTTTTATACTTTAGGAAAATGATCAATAAGTGATTTTAGATGTGCATGGATCAGCTTCACCTCAATCTGATGTACGGTGTGACCGGTATGACTCCAAGTGTGTGTTTTTATTAAAAATTGACATCAATTTTAGTAAAAAGGCAAACTAACCTACTCAAAACTGATAAAAATAATTCACATTATTTAAATACTTTAGGAAAAATTCTATAAGTCATTTTGGATATGTAATAATCAGCCTCACCTCAATCTGATACACAATTTGATCGGTATGAGTCAAAGTACGTGTTTCAATTTTTAGATGACATTTTAGTAAAAAAGACAAGTGATGTACTCAAAACTAATAAAACATGTTTATATTGTTTTAAAACTTTATTAAAATAATCCATAATCCATTTAGGAAATTTAGGAATTAGTATCACCTCAATCTGATGCACGATGTGACCAGTATGACTTAATGTGTGACTTTTTATTTAAAATTATAGTCAATTTTAGTAAAAAGACCAACTGACGTACTCAAACCCAATAAAATGCATTCACGTTGTTTAAATACTTTAGGAAAATGATCCATAAGTCATTTTTGTTGTGTAGTAATTAGCCTCATCTCAATCTGATACACAATGTGATCGGTATCAGTCAAAGTGTGTGTCTTAATTTTAAAATGACATTTTAGTAAAAAAAGAAGTGGCGTACTCAAAACTAAGAAAACACATTAATATTGTTTTTAAAAATTATTAAAATTATCCATAAGTCATTTGGGATGTGTAGGAATCAGTTTCACCTGAATACGATGTACGGTGTTACTGGTATGACTCAAAGTGAGTCTTTTTATTTAAAATTGTCATCAATTTTACTAAAATGGACAATTGTCCTACTCAAAACCATGAAAATAAATTTGGATTGTTTTCCTGCTTTCTGTAAACAATCCATAAGTCATTTTTGATGTGTAGGAATCATACACATCTCAATCTGATACATGATGTGCCCATTATGACTCAAAGTGTCTGTTATCACTTTAAAATCAACATTTTAGTTCAAAAAGTGTCACTCACTTAAAATTGGTCAAACACACTCTTATTTTCTTGATAATTTAGGATAATGATTCATAAGTAATTTTGGACGTGTATGAATCCATTTCATGTCAAACTAATACATGATGTGATCAGAATGAGTCAAAAGTGCATGTTTCTAGTTTAAAATGACATTTAGTAAAAAATAAAACTGATAAAACACATTCATATTATTTTGATAATTTTGGACAATGATGAACAATTTATTTAAGGTTTTTTAGAATCATTATCACCTCAATATAATTCATGGTGTGATCTTTATGACTCCAAGTGCGTCTTTTTTATTTTAAAAATTAACATCAATTTTAGTAAAAGTAACACTTTCTTTTAATTTATATCTTTATATTACTACTAATATAAGAATTTTATTATTATAAAAGTGCATTATTTTTCTTGATAAGGGGTGGTTTTTTCATAAATTTCATGAGTTGGGTCAAGATTAAAAGATAAATGTACATTGATGTTTTTTAATTTATGTAATTATTTATATTTATGTAATTGTATAAAACAATGTTTGAAATGTATATAATACAATGTTTTTTCACGTGTTTTTGTTGTAGATATCATTTCATTTAAATCTTGTATTGGTACTTATTTCTGTTGATATCTGGTGTGTTTTTGGTGCTATGATGTCCTGTTACAGCACATTATAGTGGTGCTGCAGTATGCTGTTACAGCACGCTATAGTATGGCCCTTTATTAGTGCCTTTAAAAGAAATAATAAAGGTATAATTTATTAGTGATGATAAAAGATCCTTTATCAGTGAATTTATAATCACTGATAGAAGACTCTTTATCAGTACTTTTTTTATCACTGATAAAAGACCCCCTTATCAGTGCTTTTTCAGAACTGATAAAAGACCAGAGCTTTTAACCTGACACATGCATTCCATGCTTTTCTAGCACTGATAAAGGCCATTTCTTGTACTAATAAAGGCTTGTTTTGTAGTAGTGATGGTAAAGTAATCAAAAAATGTAGTTCAATTTGGTTCTAGGTCACCCACTATTAAAACACTCCCACTTTCACTACAGACAACTTTCTAACTATATATTTTATCTCTCACATGATTAGATCAAATTTCTGCTGAGTTATGGATTTAGTTATGGGTCTTTCACATCTCCACTGCATGGATATTCTACTATCTGTGACATCACATTCTTGAGTAATAATCCTTAATAGATGATATCCCCAAGTATATTCTATTTGAAAACTATCAAAACATGACATCTTGGCAAGTACTAGTAGTAGAATTATCATATTTATAAAAAATATTACATACTAAGTGTGATTATAAGAACTAGAACAAATCATTTCATATTATTGACTACTTCTTTAGAAACCTCATAAGTTTTGATGAACTCGGTATTTATAAATATGACTGACACTGTCCTGAATAATCTTTTCTTTCTCAATAAATTATCAAAACTGTGATATTAGATCATACTGATGTATAGGAAGACTATTTTTTTCCTTTAAAACTATTTTCTCTTCCTCTTTATATACTAGGTACATATCCTTTGTACTTATTTAGGTTCAATTGGATTATTCTAACTTCTTCCCTGATAGTTATCCTGGATAAAATTGATATTATCCTACCATTAGAAAAATCATATATAGTACATAACATGGAATTTGCGATAGATCCATAACTGACACTTATTTAATTATACTCACATCTTTAATGTCCTCCTATTCCCTATGCATTTCTTCTTAGAGATATTTATACCATGTGACATTAAAAACAATCCTCTCGTAATCTATTACAACTTGTATTTTTTAATACCTTATTAGTATACGTGCTTCTAACTTGGTAAAAGAAATTTTTAGGTATACCTTTATAGCATCCCGTCTTTTTATAACATAAACTTTCATTACATTACACAAAACTGAGGATCGTTAAGGTTTAATGTCTTGGAAACAAGGATCATAATACATAAAAAAAACATAAAACATTATTCTTAAACACTTGAAAGGCTTCTCCGTTAGTTCATCCTATGTTCATTATGCATCTCATAACCTGGGGACATACATCAAAAGAAAGGGTGAGCAGAAGGCCCAGTAAGGGAAACAAGAGAAACATTTTACAAGTGAACTTGAGATACTTCAATAAGCACATGAAAAGAACTTTAAGGCATGAGAAAGAAATCATGAGGTACATAGTAATAAAAATAACATTTTTCATAACTTGAAGATGTGGTTATAACATTTAATATTGACAATCGTTTCGTTTCACCAAGGTCCATCCCCAAGGTGTCGTTAAAAATTACCAAGGTTATTCACCAAGGCGTCGTTAAAATGGTCATCTCTAGAGATTAAGTCTTTACCCAATGCATTGGAGCGCTATTAGGGCGCACCCTTAAATTTTCCTTTATTATCATGTGAGCCACATATATAATCATCAAACATTTCATAAATAACCCATATAGCATAAAATAAATGGGTTTCATTTCATAATCATAACGTTTTAAAAACTGCTTTAAAGACATGATCTTTACGTCACTTTAAACCCACGGAAAGGGAAAGAGGGTTTCATGTATGTAAATCCCAGAATTTAAAATAGAACATTTTGATATATATTTGAATACCCCTGTAGAAATAAGAGCTTTGAGTATTCACTTTATAACATAAAAATAATTTTGGGAAAAGAGAGGCATTTTGAGACGAAAATTCTGCAGCATAACGGCTATGTTACAAGGTTTTAGAAAACTTTGAAAAGAGAGGGAACATGGGTTGAACAATCATAATTGACCAATAAAACAGTAGAGGGACAGAATAATAAGGATATATGGACATGGTGATGCAATTTCAAGGAAATACCATTTGAAATGAAAAACATGGGAGGAAGACAAAAATTATATTTCTCTTATGAAAATTCGGCAGCCTAACGGCGTCACTTAAACTTCAATAAAAATGAATTGACAAGATCAAATAGGGTCTCTCATCATATGATCATAAGAGATCAGTATGATAGATATAGAGATAATACCCCAACATAATAAAAAGGAACTTGAAAGACTTGATATGAAAATCGAACTTGAAAATGAGAAGGGTGAAAGAATCCCTTAAACATTCGGCAGCCTAATGGCGTCACTTAAACATTCATAAAATGAAATGATGAGAGTAAGAAGGGATCTCTCATCATATAAAAATGAAAAGGGCAGTAAGAGGAATATAAAAGAACATCCTCTCACATAAGAACATGGAGCATAAATGGAATGACATAAAAGAGATTACATGAAAGGAAAGAGAGAGGTCGGATCCCTTACCTTAAAACGTGACTCTTGAAACTCAAAGGATTGGACCTTGAGGGCTTGGGGGCAACTTGGGAGGACTCCTTGGAAGGTAAGAAGACCAGAACTTCGTTGGGGAAGATGTGGGAGTGAAAACCAAAGGAGGAAAGGGTGGGTATTTATAGGGAAAGTGAGGGGACAAGGCATTAATGGCCAAGGGACACCTCACATGTGCTTTTCTCAAACCCATGTGCTCTCCCTTGGCATTTATCATGGAGTTAGGCCACATGGGGCCCCCAAAACAATAATTCATCACCCTTGGCCGGACAACCCTCAAAAGATCTCATGAAATCATCATGACATCATTATGATGTCATTAAACATACCGAAACCCTAAAACTGTATTTTTTACTATTCACCGAAAATTCATCTTTCCCAGAAAAATCCCAAAATTTCACCTTAACCAAATATCAATGCTCTGATTTCAAAAATGAAATCCATTTTATAAAAATATTTTTCTAAATATTTTTAATTTAATTTTTAAATAAAAACACTATTCATCGAAAATTCATTTTTTTCAGAAAAATCCCCAAAAATTACCTTAACATAATATCGATGTTCTGAGTTCAAAAATAAAGTCCGTTTTATAAAAATAATTTTCTAATAATTTTTAATTAAATTTTTAATTAAAAAACACTATTCATCCGAAAAAACTAATACTTGATTAATAATTTATGAAACCGTTATTTACCCATTTTATTGAATCACATTACTTAATCTAGGTGTGTAAATTATATTAAAACTTTCTTTGAGTGAAATTACTAATCCATTTGGTCACATTACTAATCCTAAGCGTAAAATCACTATTCATAATTTACTATTCATCAAAAATTAAGTTGATCTTATTAGACTCCAAATTCCTTACTGAACACTTTTGTAGAAGACCATTTTTTGAAAATCATTACACATTATTAGTTATTTAGGGTTTACATAAATATTTTAAAATATCCCTTTTTCAAAAATTCATCAATAAAATACATTCTAAAATTATCTTGACATTTGAAATTTCACAAACATCACTAAAGGAAGAAATCTCAATTTATTCACCCGAAAGTATTACACAAGGAAGCTAGGGTCTCGTCACATAGCCCCTTATAACACAGGCATACGACCGAAGTGTAAGGTGTGCTATGGTGAGAGAATCCGAGGGAGGCTCAGATAACATTGCCCTAGTAGCAATCTCTACTAACTTGAACTTCTCCCGTAGGCGTTTCCGTTCAAGCTTGACACGCTGGAGTTCGGCTTGGGCTTGGTCCAAAGCGAAGCCCACAGATGCTACCTCCTTCCTAAGCTCTGATAAGTGGGCTTCATAAGGGTTGAGACTACTGGATGAAGCCATCGATTCCTCTTTCTACATTAACCATTAACATCTTATTAAATCAATAAGAGTAAGTTAATATACTACTCAAAAAGGTTGGGTCGTTACATTCTTCCCCCCTTAAGAAATTTCGTCCCCGAAATTTACACTTGAGGCCTAGTCGAAAAGGTGAGGGTACTTTTGCTTCATTGTTTCTTCAGGCTCCCAAGTCGCCTCTTCATATTTATGATTCCTCCACAACACTTTCACAAGGTGGGTAGTCTTGTTTCGTAGGACCTTGTCTCTACGGTCCAAGATCTTCACTGGCTGCTCCTCATAAGAGAGGTCATGTTCAAGTTGTACCACCTCTGGGTTCAGTACATGCGAAGGGTCGGGTATGTACTTCCTCAAGAGAGATACATAGAAGACATCATGAACTTGAGCTAGGTTCGGTGGAAGTGCTAGACGATAGGCCACTGCTCCTATGCGATCAAGGATTTCATAGGGGCCAATGTACCTAGGGCTGAGCTTCCCTTTCTTCCCAAACCGCATGACTCTCTTCCATGGAGAAATTCGAAGGAAGACTTTGTCACCAACACCAAACTCCACGTCCCTTCGACGATTGTCAGCATAGCTCTTCTGCCGACTCTGAGCAGCCTTTATGTGTTGTTGGATGGCATGAACCTGTTCCGTCATCTCTTGCACGAGATCAGGCCCAAGAAGCTTCCTCTCACCAGTTTCATCCCAACAAGTAGGAGTTCTACACCACTTTCCATATAGAGCTTCATAGGGTGCCATCTGAATACTCGAATGGAAGCTGTTGTTATAGGAGAACTCAACTAATGGGAGGTGTTGATCTCATCCACCTTTAAATTCCATTGAGCATAATCTCAACATGTCTTCGAGTGTCTGAATCGTCCTTTAAGATTGGCCATCAGTTTGAGGATGATAGGCCGTACTAAAATTCAATTCAGTATTCAGAGCATTTTGAAGACTTCTCCAAAATTTTGATGTGAATCTTGGGTCACGATCAGATACGATGGATAGTGGTACCCCATGAAGCCTTACCACTTTATTCATGTATATCTTGGCAAGCTGATCCAGAGAGAAATCTTCCCAAATAGAGATAAAATGGGCTGTCTTGGTGAGACGGTCCACAATAACCCATATCGCATTGTTTACTTTGGATGTTTTCGGGAGACCAGTTACAAAGTCCATAGTGATATTATCCCACTTCCATACTGGTATGGGTAGCGGTTGTAATACCCCCTTAGGAAGTTGTCGTTCTGCCTTTACTTGCTGACACACCATGCACCTTGTAGTGTAATCAGCAATCTCCCTCTTCATGTTATCCCACCAATAATGATCACGAAGGTCTCTATACATCTTAGTGCTTCCCGGGTGTATAGAGAATGTAGAGCTATGAGCTTCATCCATTAGTTCTTTCTTTATCTCCGAAATAGATGGAACACATAGTCTTGTATGAAATTTCAATACACCTTCTTGATCAATATTGAAATCAGGGAACTTCCCATCCTTTACAGCCTCAAACTTCTCCTGCAGCAAAGGATCTTATTTTTGAGCCTTCTTGATCCTCTCTAGTAATGAAGGTTGAGAAATCATTTGGAATAGGGTTGATGATGTCCCTTTCCTTATAATTCCCATGTCCAGTTTTACTAGATCTTTAATCAAGGGATCTCCTAAGATCCTCATTGTTGCCAAAACAACAGGATCTTTCCTGCTTAATGCATCCGCAACTTTGTTTGCTCTTCCCGGGTGATAATGAATTGAACAATCATAGTCTTTAATAAGCTCCAACCATCTCCTTTGTCTCATGTTCAATTCTTTCTGTGTGAAAATATACTTTAGACTTTGGTGGTCAGTGTATATATCACATTTCTCCCCATAAAGATAGTGCTTCCATAGCTTTAGAGCAAAAACAGCTGCCGCCAGCTCTAGATCATGCGTAGGATAATTCTTCTCATGAATCTTCAACTGTCGAGATGCATAAGTGATTACCTTGTCATTCTGCATGAGGACGCACCCAAGCCCTTTCAGAGATGCATCGCTAAAAATAACGAATCCTTCTCCGATAGAGGGTAGTGTTAACACCGGTGCAGTAACCAATCTCTTCTTCAGCTCTTGGAAACTTTCCTCGCATTCCTTTGTCCAAATGAACTTAACCCCTTTTCGAGTCAACTTGGTTAGTGGATTAGAAAGCCGTGAAAAGTTTTTCACAAACCTCCTATAATATCCCGCTAAACCAAGGAAACTACGAATCTCAGTTACTGTTGTGGGTTGAGGCCACTCCTCCACAACCATTGTCTTTGCAGGGTCAACCGAGATTCCTTCATTGGTTACGATGTGCCCCAAGAAAGCCACCTGTTGTAACCAAAACTCACACTTGCTGAACTTCCCAAAGAGCCTCTCCTTCCGCAGAGTTTTCAATATAACCCTTAGATGATCTTCATTCTCCTCAAGAATTTTTGAATATATCAAAATATCATCAATAAAAACTACCACAAAGTTATCAAGGTAGTCCTTAAAGACTCTATTCATCAAATCCATGAAAATAGCAGGAGCATTAGTCAAGCCGAAGGGCATAACAGTAAACTCATAATGCCCATATCTTGATTGGAAGGCAGTCTTTGGAATATCTTCCTTCTTCACCCTCAGTTGATGATAACCAGATCGAAGGTCAATCTTAGAGAAGAATTGAGCCCCACGAAGTTGGTCAAATAAATCATCAATTCTTGGAAGAGGATATCTGTTCTTCACTGTGATCCCGTTCAGTTCTCTATAATCGATGCATAGCCGCATTTATTCATCCTTCTTCTTCACAAAGTGAACTGGTGCTCCCCAAGGAGACACACTCGGTCGGATAAACCCCTTCTCCAACAAGTCTTGGAGTTGTTTCTTTAACTCTTCTAGCTCCACATTTGCCATTCTATACGGAGACTTTGATATCGGTTGAGACCCAGGTACGAGTTCAATGGAGAACTCTACCTCACTTTATGGGGGAGGTCCAGGTAACTCCTCAGGAAATACATCCATGTATTCCTGAACAATCGGAACATCTTCAATTTGTATGCTCCCTTTCCCATCTTCCTCATCACCGATTAACTCCATAAAGAAAGCTATAGGAGGTGCTTCTAGATAGGGATCAGTTCGGGATATCTCTCCTTGGAAGATAACTGTAGGTCGTTCATTCAAGACTACTGAGATTTCTTTACTTCTGCATTTGATCATAGCATTATACTTTGAGAGACAGTCCATCCCTAGTATAATGTCGAATTCCATCATGGGAATGACTACTAGATTTGCGATAAGATTGTGCTCACCAAAGTAAACACTAGAGTCTCTAAATACTTTTGATGCAAGGATAATCCCACTTGGAGTCTTGACTGACAACTCTACCTCTAGCAGTTAGGGGATTGATTCTATATTCCTTGAAAACTTGGAGGAAATAAAGGAATGTGTAGAACCAGAATCAAATAAAGTACTTGCTAGTTTTGAGAGGACAACAAGAGTACCTGCTACCACATCGTTCGGGACTTCAACTTCAGCTGTTGTGATAGCGAAAGCATGACCTTGCTCTCTTGGCCTCTGCTGAGGTTGGTGGTGATTCCCCTCCACCGCCCTCGGATTTGGACATTGGTTAGCAAAGTGCCCAAGCTGTCCACACTTGAAGCATGTGACTTCGGGTAGGGCCAGAACCATCTTTCCTCTGTCGTTAGTGTTGGGAAGCTGAGGCTTCACCTCACTATGAAAATTCCGAGCAATATGTCCTCCTCTTCCACACTTGTAGAACTTGCCACTTCCGTTCAAGCAGTTCCCCAGATGATTCTTCCCACATTTATTGCATGTGGTAAGTTGCATTTTCTTTCCACCTCTTCCCTGATCAAAAGACTTCCCTAAACTGGGCTCCAACGATCTCTTCTTTTAATTTGGCTTATGAGACCATTGTGTCTCACCAAACTCCAGCTCGACTTTCATAGCACTTCGAACTATTTCTTCATAGCTATCATAGTCCCTGTTGGCTAGATTCTTCCGCAGATGAGGTCGTAGTCCACCAAAGAATCTATCAACCTTCCCATTAGGGTCCATGACAAAGCTTGAGGTATAACGGGAAAGCCTTGTGAAGTTCATCTCGTAGCTTCCGACAGATTCGTTCTCCTTCTGCTTCAGCTCGAGAAACTCTTTCTCCATTCTCGTTCTCATGGAATGAGGGAAATACTTGTTAAGGAAAATTCCCCGAAATTCTTCCCACTCCATAGCTTCTATCTCTCCTCGTGGCTTCGTGTTTCTGATCAGTGACCACCACTGATCAGCTTCTCCCTCCAGGCGGTAAACAGCAAGGGTGACTTTTTCTTGTTCCGAACAATGAAGTACAGAAAAGATCTTTTCAATGGAGCTTATCCATTGTTCCGAAACCAATGGGTCAGTAGATCCACTGAATGTTGGCGGTCGTTGACGCATGAAGGACTCAACAGAGGGTTGTTCTCTTCGTGGTGAGGTCGGCCTCTCAGCTTGATTCAAGTTATTACTCATAACTTGAGTCAGTTGGTTCATCATTCTCATGAATGTTTCCATTCCGGCTTCCATCGGAGGGCCGTCAGCACATGGTGCATTGCGGTCACCATCGGCACGGTTCCTCCTATTGCCCGCCATTTTCTAAAAGAATAAAACCTTAGTAAGAAACTTATTTCATTTATGAATCTTTTAAATAAGACTTAATGCTTAGACAATTACACTTTTCTATAATTCCTTCATAATGATTCATAAAAAGCTTGTGATTAACCAAACATATCCCCCGGGAGTGTCGTAACCAAGAGTGCAGCAAGGCCCGTTATCGTGCACCAGTTCCCGTTCGAGTCTAGCTCAAAGCGGTGTTTTCGGGTTTTACCCCTATGTACATATGTGCCAGAGCCGCCTCTACCTGCTCGTATCCAGACAGGGATGTATTTGTTTGATAAACCACTTACTCAATACTTACCAAAATACCAGGAAGTTTTCCTATATTTAAACTTTTCTATAGGGTTCTTCCTAAAGTTTTTATATCCTAATTTCCACAAATAACTAAACCATCCTTTGATACCAACTATAGCATCCCGTCTTTTTATAACATAAACTTTCATTACATTACACAAAACTGAGGATCGTTAAGGTTTAGTGTCTTGGAAACAAGGATCATAATACATAAAAAAAACATAAAACATTCTTCTTAAACACTTGAAAGGCTTCTCCTTTAGTTCATCCTATGTTCATTATGCATCTCATAACCTGGGGACATACATCAAAAGAAAGGGTGAGCAGAAGGTCCAGTAAGGGAAACAAGAGAAACATTTTACAAGTGAACTTGAGATACTTCAATAAGCACATGAAAAGAACTTTAAGGCATGAGAAAGAAATCATGAGGTACATCATAATAAGAATAACATTTTTCATAACTTGAAGATGTGGCTACAACATTTAATATTTACAATCGTTTCGTTTCACCAAGGTCCATCCCCAAGGTGTCGTTAAAAATTACCAAGGTTATTCACCAAGGCGTCGTTAAAATGGTCATCTCTAGAGATTAAGTCTTTACCCAATGCATTGGAGCGCTATCAGGGCGCACCCTTAAATTTGCCTTTATTATCATGTGATCCACATATATCATCATCAAAAATTTCATAAATAACCCATATAGCATAAAATAAATGTGTTTCATTTCATAATCATAACGTTTTAAAAACTGCTTTAAAGACATGATCTTTACGTCACTTTAAACCCACAGAAAGGGAAAGAGGGTTTCATGTATGTAAATCCCAGAATTTAAAATAGAAAATTTTGATATATATGTGAATACCCCTGTAGAAATAAGAGCTTTGAGTATTCACTTTATAACATAAAAATAATTTTGAGAAAAGAGAGGCATTTTGAGACGAAAATTCTGCAGCATAACGGCTATGTTACAAGGTTTTAGAAAACTTTGAAAAGAGAGGGAACATGGGTTGAACAATCATAATTGACCCATAAAACAGTAGAGGGACAGAATAAGAAGGATATATGGACATGGTGATGCAATTTCAAGGAAATACCATTTGAAATGAAAAACATGGTAGGAAGACAAAAATTAGATTTCTCTTATGAAAATTCGGCAGCCTAACGGCGTCACTTAAACTTCAATAAAAATGAATTGACAAGATCAAATAGGGTCTCTCATCATATGATCATAAGAGATCAGTATGATAGATATAGAGATCATACCCCAACATAATAAAAAGAAACTTGAAAGACTTGATATGAAAATCGAACTTGAAAATGAGAAGGGTGAAAGAATCCCTTAAAAATTCGGCAGCCTAACGGCGTCACTTAAACATTCATAAAATGGAATGATGAGAGTAAGAAGGGATCTCTCATCATATAAAAATGAAAAGGGCAGTAAGAGGAATATAAAAGAACATCCTCTCACATAAGAACATGGAGCATAAATGGAATGACATAAAAGAGATTACATGAAAGGAAAGAGAGAGGTCGGATCCCTTACCATAAAACGTGACTCTTGAAACTCAAAGGATTGGACCTTGAGGGCTTGGGGTCAACTTGGGAGGACTCCTTGGAAGGTAAGAAGACCATAAATTCGTTGGGGAAGAGTTGGGAGTGAAAACCAAAGGTATAACGACCCATACTTTACATACATTGTTAATACTTCAAAATTGAAGCACACTTATTACAACATATGACAAAACCACAAAGGACCGTATAGGTATAGTGTCTTTAGAAACTGGGAAACATAAACAACTGGTTCATAAATCTTCTACAGTGTCTCCCATTTATTTCACCATATCTTGGGTCCCTTTTAGCATATTCTACTTAATATCCATCTTCCTGGCCTGGGGAAAAGAAAACATAAAAGGGTGAGCTCAAATGCTCAGCAAGGGAAAATAAAGGAAATAAAAATCATATCATATCTTTATGAAAATCAAAACCTGCAAAAGAGATCATAATATCTTAACATGGAATAAATCATAGAAGTGAAAATGAGATCCCCATAATCATAACATAAAACTTGAAACTTTGTTGCATGCACACATAATCATGGAAAATCATTTCTTGTTAGTCATGACTCATTGCCAAGACTATCTTAGTGGACAAAGTCCCTTTCTGAACCGATTTCACTCCTCATTTCAGTCCTGTATCACTGAACCGAAATAACCTTCTGTTCCAGCCATGTCTATCTCATGAGATATAAAATCTTTACCCAATGCATTGGAGGGAGATATAGGTCCCACCCATCTTATAATGAATCCTTTCTTATGTGTGCCACATAATCATAAATCATACATCATTGCATAACCCATGTAATAAAAATGGGATTCTTAAACAACATGACATCATAAAACAATTCATATAAGATAAATTAATTCATAAAAATGTTTCCATCACAACATAATCAAATCCATGTAATAATAGGGATAAAAACAGAACCCTTTTATTATCTTAGATGGAAAATAATTTTGATAAAATACTTGAACTCCATTCTTGAGGAAAATATCCTTTCTACTTCAAAAACATTTTTCCTTTCATAACATGTCATACAACTTTAAAATAAAAGAAGTTGATTAAAAATAAACTTGAAAACTTGTAAAGGAAGTTTCTTGGAAATAATGTTTTAAAAATCCATTCATGCCGTATAAGTTAAAAAAACATTCTTCGTACTTTTTTCGGAAAAGTCAAAAAGTACCTCGTACGAAAAACGACAAAAGATTCCTTTCATACATATTACTAAAATTCACCGAAGGGTAAAAATGGATTTAAACAATTTTAAGTGGATGGAAATAATATTACATATTGATGAAACATGGATGTGGATGATAAAATACACCCCAGTAAATACTTACAAATAAACAATCTCGGATAAAAATGAGATTGTGATATTTCCCTTACCTTAGGTCCGATTTGCTTTGTTCGTGTCCGAAGCTCATGTATAATGGTTTAAATAATGTTATTGACTTATTCCAGAATCATACATATTGATATGATATCATATATGGTCATATTATTAGCTTCTTGTTAGTAATATTTCATTGTTACTTGTTACTCGGGTCTTTATAACTTTTTGTTCTTATGCGTGTTTTGTCGAATAAATTCTTATTCTTATCCTTAGGTTATAGATAATTCATTTACAGAATGGTATTAGTGTAGTATATACCATATTCATTCATTCAATTCATTTATATAATCATTATGAAATGAAGATCATGTAGAACGAGTCGCATCACATCATGGAGACGGTATTCCGTACGTACACACAAGTGATGATATCGTTCCTATGATCGTGGAATCGTATTGGAGTATATATATATTATTTCAGTATCAATATTACTTCATAATAATCATATATAGTTACTCATTACACCATTATACCCATCCTTGTAAGGTGATGGTTGAAAATAGATTACACCACGGCGTGGAGACGGTATTCCGTACGTACGCACGTGCGGTGATTTCTTTTTCCGTAGGATGGATAGATTGTGAAATAGGGTTGTTTCATACTTATAATAACATATCAGTATATGAGTAATACTGATGTTATTACTTCATAATGAAACAACTTAAGAAGAAGAAGTGGAAGAAGAAATAAAGATGAAATAATTGGTAACGGTAATTACCTCTTCTTTGAAGCGCCTCTTTGAGACCTCCTCTTAGGGCACTAAAATTGGTCTTTGAGGAAGACCAGAACCTCTAGGATGTTTCTAGGGAAGTGGAGAAGGGAAAATGGCAGGGTTTGGACGAGCTTGAGTGCTCAAATTGGTGTGAGGAGGAGGGGGAGGAGGTGCCCTTTTATAAGGGAGGAGAGGGGCACCTTAGGAATATCTCAAAATATTATTTTATATTAAAGTCAAAATCGGTTTATAATGGCTCAAAAGGGTCTTATTTCGAAGATAATGTGGGGATGGGCCGAAATCCTATCAACCAATAGGATTTAGACAAGTTTAGGGTATTATTTTAACCTTATCAATTAGATTTAACTCTAAGTTAAATAATTTAACTTTTACCATGTCTTTTTGTTTTCTTTCACTATATGGTTAATAAACTTACTATAACATGCCAAACGAACCCCAAATTGTTTATTATTAATATATATATCCTTATCTAAGTCATTTGGCCGAACCTTAGATTTTTAGGAATAAAATAACAATTAATAATATAATATTTGATTTAAAAACTATTTTGTGTCAATTTTGACACTATTTGATATATGATTTTTGTGAAAGTCATAACAGAATTATATGTTCGAACCAAGTTGATTAAATCAACATTAATATATCATAGTAACCTATAAAATTAGTGGAATTCATAAAAAGTCTTAAATTACATTTATTTTGGTATTTATATTATCAATTATGTCAATATTTCATTAATAAGATAATTACTGAATCATCTTTGTGTCATAAATAAATTAAATTATTTGATGTCTAAAAATTACAAATAAAATACCATCATGTAGGAAATCTTTTTAGATTTCTAATTAATATTTAAAATAGAATTTATCTTATGTATAACCCCATATTATAAATGATTTACTTATTAAACTTTGATTTTAACTATTTTAACCCTTCTTTAAATAAATTAATAATAAATGTCCTAATCTAATCCAAGTGGGCCTAAATGGTCATATTTTATTCCTAAGTTTGGTTTTGGTCGAATTACACTTGTCCAATAGAATTAGGAAATGTGTTAGGGTAATAGTAATATCATATTTACCCTTAGTTACCCTATTCACTATTAACCGCGGTAAAAAAAGTAAAAAGTTACTATTCACCAAAAAATTATTTTCATCTCATTGAACCACATTTTAGTCCTTGATATTAACCGTGTCTCTCGGATTTTCGAAATTCCATTCACAGAAGCGGTAAAATTAAGTTTTATGCAAAATTCAGTTTTTAACCTACCACTTAGTGGTTTCACTATTCATCAAAAATTGAAAGTTTTCAGAAAAATACCAAAATTTCACCCTAGGCTAATTTCGATATTCTGAGTCCAAAAATGAAGTCCATTTTGAAAAATAAAATTTATAAAATTTCAAAAAGTGGTTATTACTATTCATAACGGCTAGCATATTGTTGTTTAGTGAAACTCGGTATTGCGTACGACGCAAGCTATCGAGGAAGGTCGTGATTGCGTGTAAAGCAAGCCAAGCAAGTGTTGTGTAGAAAAAGATTCCTTTGATGGTTTATATAACATAAAAGTCTCGGGTGTTACATTCTACCCCCCTTAAAAAGAATTTCGCCCTTGAAATTCATCACTTTGTAACAAACAGATGAGGATACTTCTCCCTCATCATATCCTCAAGCTCCCATGTAGCTTCTTCAAGTTGGTGGTTCCTCCATAAAACTTTCACCAATCGAGTGGTCTTGTTTCGTAGGACTTTTTCACTACGATCCAGAATCTCTATCGGCTGTTCTTCATAAGAAAGATCTTGCTCCAGCGGTACCACTTCTGAGCTGAGTACATGTGAAGGATCTGGTATGTACTTTCTCAGGAGAGATACGTGGAACACATCGTGAACTTGAGAGAGATTCGGTGGAAGCGCCAATCGGTAAGCTACCTTCCCAACACGATCCAGTATTTCGAAAGGACCGATATATCTAGGGCTCAACGTCCCCTTCTTTCCAAACCTCATAACCCTCTTCCAGGGAGATATTCGTAAGAACACTTTATCACCCACTTCAAACTCTAGGTCTTTTCTTCAGTTGTCGGCATAACTTTTCTGTCGACTCTGAGCTGCTCTTATGTGTTGTTGAATAGATCTGACCTTTTCTGCCATTTCATCAACGAGATCAGGTCCTAATATCTTTCTTTCCCCAACTTCATCCCAGCAAGTTGGAGTCCTGCATTTCTTTCCATAGAGAGCTTCATAAGGAGCCATCTGAATACTGGAGTGAAAGCTATTATTATAAGAAAATTCCACCAAAGGTAGGTGTTGATCCCAACCTCCTTTGAAATCCATAGAGCAAGCTCTCAACATATCTTCTAGGGTTTGAATTGTTCTCTCAGACTGACCGTCTGTCTGTGGATGATAAGCAGTGCTGAAACTCAACTCTGTATCCAGAGTATGCTGAAGACTTCGCCAGAACTTCGAGGTAAATCTCGGATCCCGATCAGATATAATAGAAAGTGGTACTCCATGCAATATTACCACTTCCTTTACATATATCCTGGCAAGCTGATCTAGAGAGAAATCCTCTCTAATAGGAATGAAGTGTGCAGACTTTGTAAGACGATCAACTATGACCCAGATAGCATTATTGCCTTTGGATGTTTTAGGAAGTCCTGTGACAAAGTCCATAGTGATGTTTTCCCATTTCCATTCGGGTATGGGTAATGGTTGTAACATCCCCTTAGACTTCTGTCTCTCAGCTTTAACTTGTTGACAAACCAAGCATCGAGAGACATATTCAGCAACATCTCTTTTCATGTCATCCCACCAGAAGTACTCTTTCAGGTCCCTATACATCTTCGTGCTTCCAGGATGAATAGATAATGAAGAACTATGAGCCTCATCCAGCAGCTCCTTCTTTAATTCGGGGATGGGAGGAACGCAAACCCGATTCCTGAACTTTATTATCCCATCACAATCAAGGTTGAATTCAGGAACATTTCTCACCTTCTTTTGTAACTCTACATCTTCTTTCTGTGCCTCTTTAATCTTCACATGTATAGATGGTTGAACATTAATTTGAGAAAGATAAGATATTTCCCCTTCCATTATAATTCCAAGATCCATCCTTTGTAAATCCATAAATATTGGATCCTTTGTGATCCTCATCATGGATAAACTAGCATGGTCTTGTCGACTTAATGCATCTGCCACCTTGTTTGCTTTCCCAGGGTGGTAATGGATTGAGCATTCATAATCCTTAATCAGCTCCAACCATCTTCTTTGACGCATATTCAGCTCCTTTTGTGTGAAAATATACTTTAAACTTTTATGATCATTATAAATATCACACCTTTCACCATAAAGGTAATGCCTCCAAATCTTTAATGCAAAGATTACCGTAGCCAACTCCAAATCATGTGTTGGGTAATTTTGCTCATGGATTTTCAACTGTCATGAGGCATAGGCTATAACCATATCATTTTGCATAAGAACACACCCCAATCCCTTCTTGGATGCATCACTGTAGATCACAAACCTTTCTCCACTACAAGGCAGTGTGAGCACAGGTGCAATGGATAACCTTCTTTTCAACTCCTTGAAATTCTCTTCACATTCCTCTGTCCAGACAAACTTAACTCCTTTCCGAGTCAACTTGGTGAGTGGATTAGATAATCGTGAAAAATCATTTACAAAACGTCGATAATATCCAGCCAAACCAAGAAAACTTCGGATCTCAGTTACTGTTGTTGGTCTTGACCATCTTTCGATAACCTCTGTTTTTGCTGGATCCACAGATATCCCCTCTTTTGAGATTATATGACCCAAAAATGCAACTTTTTGAAGCCAAAATTCACACTTGGTAAATTTGGCATAAAGCTTCTCCTTTCTCAGGGTCTTCAATATAATTCTCAAGTGATCTTCATGCTCTTCCTTGCTCTTTTAATAGACAAGAATATCGTCTATAAAGACTACCACAAATTGATCAAGATAGTCTCTAAAGACTCTATTCATTAGATCCATGAAGATAGCAGGGGCATTAGTAAGACCAAATGGCATCACTATAAATTCATAGTGTCCATACCTTGTACGGAAAGCCGTCTTTGGTATATCCTCCCTTTTGACCCTTAATTGATGATACCCTGAACGAAGATCAATCTTGGAAAAGTATTGAGCTCCGCGTAGTTGGTCAAATAAGTCATCAATGCGTGGGAGAGGATATTTTTTCTTGATAGTGATCTTGTTAAGTTCTCGATAATCAATGCAGAGTCTCATTGATCCATCTTTCTTCTTTACAAATAGAACAGGTGCTCCCCAAGGTGACGCACTAGGGCGTATGAATCCCTTATCAAGATTCTCTTGGAGTTGCTTCTTCAATTCCTGCAACTCAATTGGGGCCATTCTATAAGGTGTCTTTGAAATAGGCAAAGCACCCGGTACGAGTTCTACTGAAAACTCAACTTCACGATTTGGTGGAAGACCCGGAAATTCCTCCGGAAAGACATCATAAAACTCCCGTACAATGGGCATATTCTTACTCGTGAGTTTCTCACCAACCATTTGAGATAAATAACCTTCATTTAGTGGAATCAATACCCATAAGATGGAAGAAATTTCCACTGGAAGGTTATGTTCATCCTTTCATTGATAGACGATCGTAGATTGATCTGGAATATGAAATGTGACTTCCCTTCTTTGGAAATCGATATGAGCTCCATGTAGAGAAAGCCAATCCATGCCAAGAATCACATCAAATTCCACTAAAGGAAGGATCACAAGATTTGCAGGAAGCAGTTTCCCACAAACTTCGATCGGAGAAGAATTATAAACTTTTGATGCGATTGATGTGCCATTAGGTGTTGTCACAGCTAACTCAACATCTAATTGTTGAGGTAATATGGTTATACCCTTAGAAAAGTCTTCAGAAATAAAAGAGTGGGTGGATCCAGAATCAAATAAAACATTTGCTACTTTAGAGTGGATGGTAAGTGTACCTTTCACCACATCGTTATCGTACTCCACATCGCTGATAGAAATTGCATGTGACTTTCCTTTGTCTTTAGCCTTAAGAGTTTGTTGACGTCGACCATCATCATCAACCCTTGGATTTGGGCATTGATTGGCATAATGCCCCATCTCCTTGCACTTGAAACATTGAAGTGTAGTAGGTTCATTCTGTGTATCCCTTCTTTTGTTTGCGTCATTAGACATCTTCTTCCCATTATTACGGCATTCAAATGCCTGATGACCTTCCTTTCCACATTTAAAACATTTACTTGTCCCTTTAAGACAACTCCCTCCATGTTTCTTTCCACACTTTGAGCATAAGGGAAAGTTCATCTTCTTTTCAGTGTGCTCTTTAGAGTTTCCTTTGAATTCCATCTTCCTCTTCTTATCAAACCCATGCGACTGATGGGTTACTCCAATCTCCATCTCGACTTTGAGAGCACATCGAACGATTTCCTCGCAGCTATTGAAGTCCCTTATGGCTAACGCCCTTCGAAGACTTGGTTTTAATCCACTAAAGAATCGATCGATCTTACTCTCAGGTTGGATAATAATACCAGAAGCGTACCTTGCAAGTCTTGTAAAATTTGCTTCATATGTACCAACAGATTCATCATCCCTTTGCTTCAGTTCAAGAAACTCTTTCTCCATCTTTGTTCGGAGAATACGAGGGAAGTACTTATTGAAAAATAAGTTCTTGAACTCGTCCCATTCCATAGACTCAATTTCATCCCTTTGCCTCGTATTCTTAATAAGATTCCACCATTGATCAGCATCTCCTTCCAAACGATACACTGCTAGGATGACTTTATCATGTTCAGAACATTGAAGAACTGAAAATATCTTTTCAGTAGTACTAATCCATTGTTCAGCAACTAATGGATCAGTAGACCCACTGAAAGAAGGTGGACTCTGCCTCATGAAGGATTCAACAGAATGTTGCTCCTTCCTTTGCTCGTTTGGAAGTCCCGCATGATTCATAGCTTGAGAAAGTTGTGTGAGCATGGCTACAAGATTTTGCATTCCAGCTCCCATATCGTTTGGTTGCTCAGGGGGACAATCATTGCATTGCCCATCGCATTCCGCATTAACACGGTTCCTTCGGGTTCCAGCCATTGACTAAAACCAAGAAGAATAGTGTGAGCAACACTAATTATAATAGGAAAACCACATAATTCAAGAATAAAATTTTCATGCTTAAGGTATTATCCTAGGTTATTCATGGAAATTTCTTAAACACTAAGATTGTGTTCTATGCTTAGACATATCCTTAGGGTTCTTACTAAGGCTTTCACATCCTAGTTTCCAAAGGTTGACTATACCTTTCCTCTGATACCAACTATAACGACCCATACTTTACATACATTGTTAATACTTCAAAATTGAAGCACACTTATTACAACATATGACAAAACCACAAAGGACCGTATAGGTATAGTGTCTTTAGAAACTGGGAAACATAAACAACTGGTTCATAAATCTTCTACAGTGTCTCTCATTTATTTCATCATATCTAGGGTCCCTTTTAGCATATTCTACTTAATATCCATCTTCCTGGCCTGGGGAAAAGAAAACATAAAAGGGTGAGCTCAAATGCTCATCAAGGGCAAATAAAGGAAATAAAAATCATATCATATCTTTATGAAAATCAAAACCTGCAAAAGAGATCATAATATCTTAACATGGAATAAATCATAGAAGTAAAAATGAGATCCCCATAATCATAACATAAAACTTGAAACTTTGTTGCATGCACACATAATCATGGAAAATCATTTCTTGTTAGTCATGACTCATTGCCAAGACTATATTAGTGGACAAATTCCCTTTCTGAACTGAGTTCACTCCTCGTTTCAGTCCTGTATCACTGAACCGAAATAACCTTCCGTTCCAGCCATGTCTATCTCATGAGATATAAAATCTTTACCCAATGCATTGGAGGGAGATATAGGTCCCACCCATATTATAATGAATCCTTTCTTATGTGTGCCACATAATCATAAATCATACATCATTGCATAACCCATCTAATAAAAATGGGATTCTTAAAAAACATGACATCATAAAACAATTCATATAAGATAAAGGAATTCATAAAAATGTTTCCATCACAACATAATCAAATCCATGTAATAATAGGGATAAAAACAGAACCCTTTTATTATCTTATATGGAAAATAATTTTGATAAAATACCTGAACTCCATTCTTGAGGAAAATATCCTTTCTACTTCAAAAACATTTTTCCTTTCATAACATGTCATACAACTTTAAAATAAAAGAAGTTGATTAAAAATAAACTTGAAAACTTGTAAAGGAAGTTTCTTGGAAATAATGTTTTAAAAATCCATTCATGCCGTATAAGTTAAAAAAAACATTCTTCGTACTTTTTTCGGAAAAGTCAAAAAGTACCTCGTACGAAAAACGACAAAAGATTCCTTTCATACATATTACTAAAAACTCACCGAAGGGTAAAAATGGATTTAAACAATTGTATGTGGATGGAAATAATATTACATATTGATGAAACATGGATGTGGATGATAAAATACACCCCAGTAAATACTTACAAATAAACAATCTCGGATAAAAATGAGATTGTGATATTTCCCTTACCTTAGGTCCGATTTGCTTTGTTCGTGTCCGAAGCTCCTGTATAATGGTTTAAATAATGTTATTGACTTATTCCAGAATCATACATATTGATATGATATCATATATGGTCATATTATTAGCTTCTTGTTAGTAATATTTCATTGTTACTTGTTACTCGGGTCTTTATAACTTTTTGTTCTTATGCGTGTTTTGTCGAATAAATTCTTATTCTTATCTTTAGGTTCTAGATAATTCATTTACATAATGGTATTAGTGTAGTATATACCATATTCATTCATTCAATTCATTTATATAATCATTATGAAATGAAGATCTTGTAGAACGAGTCGCATCACATCGTGGAGACGGTATTCTGTACGTACACACAAGTGATGATATTGTTCCTATGATCGTGGAATTGTATTGGAGTATATATATATTATTTCAGTATCAATATTACTTCATAATAATCATATATAGTTACTCATTACACCATTATACCCATCCTTGTAAGGTGATGGTGGAAAATAGATTACACCACGGCGTGGAGACGGTATTCCGTACGTACGCACGCGCGGTGATTTCTTTTTCCGTAGGATGGATAGATTGTGAAATAGGGTTGTTTCATACTTATAATAACATATAAGTATATGAGTAATACTGATGTTATTACTTCATAATGAAACAACCTAAGAAGAAGAATTGGAAGAAGAAATAAAGATGAAAGAATTGGTAACGGTAATTACCTCTTCTTTGAAGCGCCTCTTTGAGACCTCCTCTTAGGGCACTAAAATTGGTCTTTGAGGAAGACCATAACCTCTAGGATGTTTCTAGGGAAGTGGAGAAGGTAAAATGGCAGGGGTTGGCCGAGCTTGAGTGCTCAAATTGGTGTGAGGAGGAGGGGGAGGAGGTGCCCTTTTATAAGGGAGGAGAGGGGCACCTTAGGAATATCTCAAAATATTATTTTATATTAAAGTCAAAATCGGTTTATAATGGCTCCAAAGGGTCTTATTTCTAAGATAAGGTGGGGATGGGCCGAAATCCTATCAACCAATAGGATTTAGACAAGTTTAGGGTATTATTTTAACCTTATCAATTAGATTTAACTCTAAGTTAAATAATTTAACTTTTGCCATGTCTTTTTGTTTTCTTTCACTATATGGTTAATAAACTTACTATAACATGCCAAACGAACCACAAATTGTTTATTATTAATATATATATCCTTATCTAAGTCATTTGGCCGAACCTTAGATTTTTAGGAATAAAATAACAATTAATAATATAATATTTGATTTAAAAACTATTTTGTGTCAATTTTGACACTATTTGATATATGATTTTTGTGAAAGTCATAACAGAATTATATGTTCGAACCAAGTTGATTAAATAAACATTAATATATCATAGTAACCTAGAAAATTAGTTGAATTCATAAAAAGTCTTAAATTACATTTATTTGGGTATTTATATTATCAATTATGTCAATATTTCATTAATAAGATAATTACTGAATCATCTTTGTGTCATAAATAAATTAAATTATTTGATGTCTAAAAATTACAAATAAAATACCATCATGTAGGAAAGCTTTTTAGCTTTCTAATGAATATTTACAATCGAATTTATCTTTTGTATAACCCCATATTATAAATGATTTACTTATTAAACTTTGATTTTAAGTATTTTAACCCTTCTTTAAATAAATTAATAATAAATGTCCTAATCTAATCCAAGTGGGCCTAAATGGTCATATTTTATTCCTAAGTTTGTTTTTGGTCGAATTACACTTGTCCAATAGAATTAGGACATGTGTTAGGGTAATAGTAATATCATATTTACCCTTAGTTACCCTATTTACTATTAACCGCGGTAAAAAAAGTAAAAAGTTACTATTCACCAAAAAATTATTTTCATCTCATTGAACCACATTTTAGTCCTTGATATTAACCGTGTCTCTAGGATTTTCGAAATTCCATTCACAGAAGCGGTAAAATTAAGTTTTATGCAAAATTCAGTTTTTAACCTACCACTTAGTGGTTTCACTATTCATCAAAAATTGAAAGTTTTCAGAAAAATACCAAAATTTCACCCTAGGCTAATTTCGATATTCTGAGTCCAAAAATGAAGTCCATTTTGAAAAATAAAATTTATAAAATTTCAAAAAGTGGTTATTACTATTCATAACGGCTAGCATATTGTTGTTTAGTGAAACTCGGTATTGCGTACGACGCAAGCTATCGAGGAAGGTCGCGATTGCGTGTAAAGCAAGCCAAGCAAGTGTTGTGTAGAAAAAGATTCCTTTGATGGTTTATATAACATAAAAGTCTCGGGTGTTACAAAAGGAGGAAAGGGTGGGTATTTATAGGGAAAGTGAGGGGACAAGGCATTAATGGCCAAGGGACACCTCACATGTGCTTTTCTCAAACCCATGTGCTCTCCCTTGGCATTTATCATGGAGTTAGGCCACATGGGGCCCCCAAAACAATAATTCATCACCCTTGTCCGGCCAACCCTCAAAAGATCTCATGACATCATCATGACATCATTATGATGTCATTAAACATACCGAAACCCTAAAACTGTATTTTTTACTATTCACCGAAAATTCATCTTTCTCAGAAAAACCCCAAAATTTCACCTTAACCAAATATCAATGCTCTGATTTCAAAAATGAAATCCATTTTATAAAAATATTTTTCTAAATATTTTTAATTTAATTTTTAAATAAAAACACTATTCATCGAAAATTCATTTTTTTTTCAGAAAAATCCGCAAAAATTACCTTAACATAATTTCGATGCTCTGAGTTCAAAAATAAAGTCCTTTTTATAAAAATAATTTTCTTATTATTTTTAATTAAATTTTTAATTAAAAAAAACTATTCATCCGAAAAAACTAATACTTGATTAATAATTTATGAAACCGTTATTTACCCATTTTATTGAATCACATTACTTAATCTAGGTGTCTAAATTATATTAAAACTTTCTTTGAGTGAAATTACTAATCCATTTGGTCACATTACTAATCCTAAGCGTAAAATCACTATTCATAATTTACTATTCATCAAAAATTAAGTTGATCTTATTAGACTCCAAATTCCTTACTGAACACTTTTGTAGAAGACCATTTTTTGAAAATCATTACACATTATTAGTTATTTAGGGATTACATAAATATTTTAAAATATCCCTTTTTCAAAAATTCATCAATAAAATACATTCTAAAATTTTCTAGACATTTGAAATTTCACAAACATCACTAAAGGAATAAATCTCAATTTATTCACCCGAAAGGATTACACAAGGAAGCTAGGGTCTCGTCACATAGCCCCTTATAACACCGACATACGACCGAAGTGTAAGGTGTGCTATGGTGAGAGAATCTGAGGGAGGCTCAGATAACATTGCCCTAGTAGCAATCTCTACTAACTTGAACTTCTCCCGTAGGAATTTCCGTTCAAGCTTGACACACTGGAGTTCGGCTTGGGCTTGGTCCAAAGCGAAGCCCACAGATGCTACCTCCTTCCCAAGCTCTGATAAGTGGGCTTCATAAGGGTTGAGACTACTGGATGAAGCCATCGACTCCTCTTTCTGCATTAACCATTAACATCTTATTAAATCAATAAGAGTAAGTTAATATACTTCTCAAAAAGGTTGGTTCGTTACAAACATAGTATATCAAGTTCCCTAGAACATAGGTTGATACTTTAATTCACTCTCTAAATAGTTTATTTTATTCTAGTCTTACCTTAACTGTAAGACGAGTAATGGTTTCCTGTATGTAATCACACATATTTTACTTTGAAACATTGGTGCTCCCACTAACCTCTTGTAAACACATGGAAAAGATTAATTCTAAATGAATATTTTATGATCTTATTTCTTATTTCAATCCAAATTGGATTTTAAAAACATTCACCCCTTATTGGCATTCTGTGGTGTTATCAACCCTTTCTGGTTGTGTCATTTTGACATCTTCCATGAAAGATTATCATGACATCAAATGGCCAATTTAATTATCATAAAAATTATCTATGATTAGTAAAATTCTAATTTATTTATGAATAATTACTTGGTATGACCAATAAATCCTTATTAGTGCCAAAATTTTTACCATACATGTATAATCTCACTCAAATACCCACCATAGTATTCAAAATAACAATACCTTGTATGCTGATACATGGAATATATTATTGAATTTTAATTGATCCGCTTAATTTTATCTAATTATCATATACTACATACATGTAGGATTCATTTTCCTTGATGAATAATGTATCACCGAACATGGTGACTAAAAAACCCATGATGATGGTTTTTTCCTTCCTATGCAATATGTGTCTCTAGAACATTACTCTTCCACATGTTCTTGTAGAACATGTTCCTATTCCAACTACTTGTGAATCTATAACATTGACTTAACCCAAGTCAATCTTAATCCCACTATCTCAAATATATATATACACCCTTTTATAAAAATATAATATATCACTTGACTATTAATTTTTTATCATAGGTATTTATGTAATATCCTTATAAAACTTTAGGATAACTACTTTTGATACACATTATGTTTCACTATATGCATGTTTTTTTATATTCTAACAAACACTTTGCATCTAAACACATATTATTATGTAATAATGGAATTATATCATACTATAACTTATATAACATCCATTTTTCATTAAAATTGATATATAATTATGGTATAACACTACTATTTGTGAAGAATGTCTTGAAAATAATGGAATTTTTTCAATACATATAAATCTAAATATCGGTGATCCTTTTACTTATATTATGAATCCGATGTGTATAAGGAAATGTGTGTTTAAGAAATAACTCCATGCTAAATTTTATTGATTAATGTTTTCATTTAAGACTCATCATTTATCCTCCTTCTAACATCGTAGTTTTTTTTTGTGTTAAAGGGAATGTGCATTTAGGAATCACTCCATGCTACATTATTATGATCGATGAATGTTTAGTCAAGATATTATTCATCATACCATCCTGAAACAACTCATATCTTCTAACCATGCATATACCTTACTTCAATTTTACATTACTTAAAAATCATAAAGGAATCTTATGAAGTATATCAAATTTACCTCTAGCTTAATCTTGGAATAGTTCACACTCTCTAACTGAACTAGCTTTGAAAACATTGTGGACTACCTTACTTTTTAAAGGTTTATTTTTCCAAAATAAATAATTATAAGTGTCGATAATACCTAAGGTATTTAACTCCAAAGAGTATAAAAATATATTGGGTATATCCTTGAAAACTACTTTCTTTTCCTTAATAAATAATTTTCTTTCCAGAACTAGGTATATAAGTCTTACTTTTTTTATTCATCGGTTATTTTATATGATTCAAACTAAACTATTAGTTTAGTATTAAAACCAAAAACAACATTCATTCCAAAATAGAATAATTCCTCCTTGTGTACAAAGGACACATGAGATAATTGTTTTGGTTATACTCAATAAAAGTTCAACTATAACAATTTACTTGGAAATATATAAGTTCTATACCTCTCACCACTGATTTAGGAACCAACCTTTTTCATGTGTTTGAAGAACACGCCTTACTTCTAGTAACGTTTCTATACTTAATTGGTTATTTTATTTAAATAAACATATTTAATAGTAACATTGTATTCAATACTCAATAAGTATGAAAAAATACTAATTATAATTGATGAATATTCCTAAAGAAAAAAAGAAATCACTTGTTTCTTTAATTCAGTTGATTGCATTTATCTTCCATAGAATTATCTCATGACATTCATAAAAAATAACCCTTGTATAATGAACTACATCATTTATTTTATGGATGATATTAATGTGTATTTGGCATCATACTTTCTATTGTCCTTTTTCCATTGTCTTCCAACTTTTTCACTATAAGAGATAAAGATTAATCTTTCAACTTGTTCACCATGAAGTGATTTCTCCATGCTGTTCATTTTCGTGGTATTAAACAAAAATGGGTTATATGGGTGAGAATGATATGTGATTTATTAAAAAATCCTGATCAATCTTTAAATTTACACACATCAAGTGTAATTATCACCCATTCATATTCCACTTCACTTTCTCCTTCTAAGCGTCCTGGAGATAAGATAACATGTAAACCATCCATGTCTCGATGTTGTATCCACAACTCACATCAGAAATTTGATTATAAAATTATGATATAAACATCAAATTCATTATACATGAGTCTCTTAAAAGTATTTTTTTCACCCTCTCTTCCTAAGGAGGCTTAACCGGTATCAGGGACACCAACACCTTAAATTTATGATATCATAGTACATTGCACAATAACTTATACTACTATGGGAAACTCATTCGAGTGAGGACATTGAATTTTTCAAAAATTAATTGTAGTTTACTTATGGTATTACATTTCATTTTCTAAAAAAACAAAATCTATAAGATTGATACTTTTATCTTGATTAACGATTAAATATTACTGATTAATTTAATAATCAACTGCTTCCCACTTTTTTATCAATCTCTAGAAACCCTCTATACTATAATTGGAATACTATTTCACTTTAGTATTCTAGTGGTAAGTATCCTTGAACCCTCTCCTCATAGTCTATAATATATGGTTACGCCACTACACGGAGAGTGTAATGGTAAGTGTTTGACTTAACGAACACATAAACTCACAGTTTCGTGATCTTTTGAGTGAATTCCCAGCTTCTAAAATCATAAACATGATTTACTAAATGTTTTCCTCTAAAGATAAAAAATAGGGCTCTGGATAATTATTTTCTATCAAATTTGGTTATGTAAATCCATCACTCTTTTAAGAACTCCCCAGTGGTAGAGTGAACTATAAACTTCACCTGATTGAAAACCCCATACACCTTTTTTTCAAATTCAAACAATGGAATGCATTTGAGACTTAATATTTCATTTAGGGTTTTATTATTACATGAATAAATTAAATAATTTTGTATCTCATAATCATTTAATATGTTATTATACTCACAAATGACAATGTAATAAACAAAAAACATTCATTTCATCCCATGTTCATTTTATTTGTGCATGTTTTCTTATTATTTTATGTGATCATGAGTAATAACTATACATAAATAAAATAATAAACCCTTCATGAATAAAATTAAATGACTTTATCATGAGCCGATAAAAATGATTAATCCATTAAGTGAAAATGGATCAACCTGGACCCAATGGGTAAATCATTGAGTTGTTATGCATGCGACTTGAGTTGTAGTGCTTACTCATCTAATGCGTCAAAATCATTTATGGTGTATATCCAAATCTTGGTGAAAATTTCATTACTGCTCATCATCAACATTATACAACAATAGTCATACACATGCGAGGGGGTCTCAGGAATGTGGAATACAGATAAAAAACTTTTATTTGTGCGCACAGACACTTATACATATAATGATGTATAAGACAATTCACACCACATCATTTATAAAATAATTATAATAAATATGCAATGTGAGAATTAAATAAATAAATATAAAAACATCATACATGCATTAGGTAATTCAATGGATCATTATCAATCGATTCACATTAAACCCATGAATATAAATTAATTGCATAAGCAAAAATTAAACCTGTAATAAATTATTTTCTAGGGAGAATTTAATTCATTAAAATAATTCTCTCCTATTTTAATTTAAAAATTACATCATTTAGACCCATTAATTAATTAAATTATATTTAAACTTTTAACTTATTTTGAAATATTATTTATTAAATTATATATATAAACATTTAAATATTACCTAGGTCTCATGCTAATAAGAATATGACTGAGCAGGTTGGGAATAACATTTCCAAATCTATTCCTGGTTAGGCAGGACCCACCCAACCTATTTTAGGTCAAGCCACTCATCGTATGAGGGCACCGTGTGGATTTAAACTAGGGTTTACCAATGGGAGGGTGAGGGAAACTAGATCAGGGTGTCGTGCGGGGTCACCATGGATGGGGTGCCTGACGCATGGCAGATCTGTTCAGTGCAGCATCAGTATAAGGGTCAAGATTTTATTCCCAATGGTGAGTGAGGTATGGCCATAAGAGTCATGCTTCGAGGTGTCTCTGTCTATTATGGCCAAAATAGAGCAGTGTACGACCCTAGGTAAGGCCAACTGAGTAGGGGTGATGAGGCACAGTGGAGGTGATAGTTGGCGGCGCCGAGCAAGCTTCGCGTGGTATGAGGAGGGAGGCAGTAGGTCGTTGGTAGGTTTGGCCGCTATAACGTGTCTATGACAGGGTTGGGGATAGATTATGGTAGAAGGAAATTCTATACTTTTTATATATTCTATTTTTTTCATTTACCAAGATTCCTGATATTCCACCCATTTTTCACATAAACAAAATTTTGTTCTGTTTTTTTATTTTGGTTTCCACCGACAACCACTCACTGGTATCAAAAACTATAGTTTTTTATTATTTTACGGATGATATTCCTTTTTAGGATTACGATTTTTCAATATGCCTAATTTTATAGGCTATATTTTATAATTATTATTTCCACAAACTGATGGAAGGAATACTCGCATCAGAGAAAATTGTTCCTACCATCTTCGCCCGTCTCCACGGTCTCTGCCTTCTGGTTAAATTATAACATATATATATACACAAATTTTATGCAATATAAATTTGAAAATTAGTGATTTCAATTCATATTAAAATTTTCATATGACTGCAACTTGATCGTTAGATGATGAATTGAAACACTATATGTGGCATTGGGACCATATCAATGCCCTCGACATGTATTTATTACAAATTTAATTTTTTTTATCTTAAATCATCACATGATACCTTTGATACCAATTTTTAGTTCTGAATGTGTATGAAAATATTTGAAAAATGGGACTTAAAATTTTTTTCACCAACGATCGACGAAACTACATCATCATCATAAAGGTGTTTCTCAGTTACAACTCCAGGATATCAACATGAATAATTTAAGAAAAAAATTAAATTGAAGAAATACCTATTTTGATCCAAATCTACTCTCAGCATCTATTCATTGCTGGAGACCATTTCTTGAAGGATTTGAATTCTAACCCCTCTAGATTGTTCACACATGATTCAAAAGCATGCGGGAGTGTCAATCATCAAAATACGATTACTAGCTTGGAGTTATGATGATATCATTGAAATACTGATGATCATCATAACTATGTGTCATTGATTCATAAAGAAGCTCTTTGATCGAGCACTAGGAATGAGAGAATCTCTCTCTAGAAGGTGGTAGAGAGGAGATTTAGGCTCTCAAACTCCGACGATGAATAATCCATTGCATGGGTGCCTCTCCTCCTATTTATAGTGGGGTTCCAAAATACCTCATCCCCTATATATTTATTACCCACCATAAATGATATCTTATGACTTCTTTACCAAGTCATAAATATCATTTATATTTTTATCACTTTCTAGTAATATCATAAATAAATTACATGATAAAATAGAGCCATTAACTTGACTCATCGTTCTGACAAATATTAAACGAACCTTTAATATTAAAATAATTTTCATTTAAATAATTTTCTCCAATATATTTACTTTAATACTAATAAATTAAATTAATAAATAATTTTAATACTTATTATTCTAAACTCAAATGATATGAATTTATTTATTTCATGGTGATCAAGTATCCTCAGAAATATTCAGAACCCCGTGGTGGGTCCCACTAATTCTTAAACTCTCATTCATTGGAATAAAGCAGAATTGTAAATATGTTATTGAGTGTGACTCTCAAGATGCTTATCTCAATTGTAGTGAATATTATTCACATACCAAGAGAAAAGTCTGGAAACCCCTCAAGGAAACTAAAGAGATAAGAAGATGTCATAACAATGAAAACTTCCCTAAAAACACACGATGTGTAATGTAATCTCTTTGTCTCTCAATATCTCATAAAAAAGGATTCACATTTTGTGTGATCTTCCATTATTGCTTTATTATTTGTTGGCTTTACTAAATGGATTTACCTTATTCTACCATGACCATTGATTTCATAAAGGCAATATCATCCTCATCAACTAGGCCTGAGATATCTCTTCCAGTCAGAAGCAACAAATTTTATCTTAATTATTTAATCAATGTCACAACACCAATAACGCACCAAACACATGATACCTTTCCATGAATTCAATTTTACAATTTTTGGATTAAATAAAATTATGTGATCAAATGATACACATTGATAATAATATCATGTTCAAAGACCATTGTAAGTGTTCATAGATAGGAAAAACCAATGACACACAAAACATGTGGTGTTCCTATTGGCGGGTTAGTCCTCATGATATTATCTACTCGAGATCACCAAGTATGAACTTTATGAGAATAAGTCTCAATAATTATGATCCCCCAACATGTGATAGTCAAAAATTATCTATGTCTAGTCAGAATGATTTATCTAGACCATATAAAACATATTTAAGATTGATTTCATAGTATCTCAAAGTTCTCATTATATCTTGATAACTGCTATAACATTTTGATAAGAAAATTTATCTATGGACATTACCATGTGAATAGTGGATGCATAAATATCAACACTATCATGGTAAGTTTACAACATGCATTATTAACTATATACATAGAAATGTAGTCAAAAATACTATTAAATTTGGGTCTAGTACAACCACTATTACAACCGATTGGTGTTTGGAAAGAGTTGTTACAAATGAAAACATTTAATAATTGTTTGTTAAAAAAACTCATGGTTTATTTAGGAATGTTTGAAAATTGATGTTGGGTTTAATTATCTTGTAATTATTTTAAGGGGAATGATTTTTAAAGAATAAGAACATGTTTGGTTTTGTTATATTTTTAAAAAAATGCATTTTTCAAAATTCCTTTCTTTATACAAAAATTATTATTGATGTTTAATTGGTTTTGATGATATGAAGTGTATTTTTGGTGTTTGAGGCCTCATTTTTTTTCATTTTAATTCAAAAGTTAATTATTTTTGTGATGAATTAATTGAGTTGATTAATAAGAGATTTGAGATAAATTTTAGTTGGATTTAATAGATTAAGATGGGGGAACCTATCCCAAATGTTTTTTAAAAACTATTGGGATAAAAATCCTATACCCACAGTTTACATAAACTATGGGTATATGTAGATTCCAACTAATCTATACCCTCCAGATAATTTTGTGATATTTTCTTAAAAGCCAATTTAGGATAGAGTGGTAACCGACCAAATTACACCTTACGTGGGACATTCAAAATTTAAAATTAAGGGAGAAACAAAATATACTCATAGAGCGTTCAATGTGGGAAAAACATCTCGCAAATCATGCAATCCTCCCCAGAATCCACTACACCATCGCGTCATATCCATCATTATCACATCACTATCTCCAACATCATGTCACATGTTGTTTCTATCTTCAGCATAGACCACCGCCGATGTCTCCACCCATCACCACTGGAGATGATGACCGGAGCAAAAAAAAAAGCACCCTTCAACCGTCCAAATTCTGTCAACCTTCACCATCCTTGTCTCATGTCACCTCCATAAAACTCCATCGATGACTCCAAAAACACATCATGATATAACATCACAAAAACATAATGTCATCGAGAGAGAAATTGTAACATCTCAGGTAAATAAAGAATAAGACATTTTCATATTTATTAATATTTTTGAATTAAATATTAATTTTACTTTAAATGGGTTGCTATGTTCGATAGTGTACCCGATACGCAACAACGAGTTTCTTTGAAATCTTACGTTGTACACTAATAATATAATAATATTATTTTAAATAGTAGTTAACACGTAGCCGTTGTATTGGCGGGAATGAATATAAATAACTAAAATATGATTATATATGTTTCTTAAATGTTTTTACATTTATCCAATAAAATATAAAGTCTTAAAATAATAAAATAATTCAATTTTAGGCATAGATACTCTAATATTCACTAAAAGGTCGACTTATCACCTTTTGATGGAGAACCCTCTTTAAATATAGTTTTTTTCACTCTTATAAATTCTATTGGACCAAATAAAATTATTCTTTAGAATCGGGACATCAAAATTTACTTAGTGTAAATTTTTGGTATTTTTCCGATAAAGTTCATTTTTTAATGAATAGTGAAAAATGTTGTATTTTAATTCAAAACCTCTTTTTAATCTAATTTATTTATATAATTAGATTATCTTTTGAATTGGTTTTAAAGTGAAATTAGAATATATTTTTACCATTTAATCCAATAGTGGTCATTGGAATTAATTTCACTTTGAAATTGGACTTAAACTAGTGTCAATCTTTTGATATATATTGTTTCATAAAAACACGCTATTTGTTTTGAAAACAGGAATTAATTATTAAATTAATTAATCCAGCTTATATTTTTTGAATTTTTTAAAATAGAAATCATTTTTGAATTCGGAATATCAAATATAGATTAGGGTGAATTTTTGGTATTTTTCTGAAAAACTTCAATTTTTGATGAATAGAGAAACCACTAAGTTGTAGTTAAAAACTGATTTTTCGTTTAAATTAAACTTTACCACTTTTGTGAATTTAATTTCAAAAATCCTACATACATGGTTGTCATTATTATGTAAAATGTGTTTCAATGGGATGAAAATAATTTTTTTGGTGAATAGTAACTTTTAAGTTTTATTTATCGTGATTAGAGGTAATTAGTGTAATTTAGGGTAAAAAAAATGTTATAATAATATGAAATTACCTTGACACATGTCCTACCCTTAATGTATGTGTCATGGCCGACCAAGACAATCCATGGGTCAACTTGGGGACCCCATGGAGCCACTTGGGTAAGAAAATGACATTAATAACTATTTATTTAAAGTTAAAATAAAAATGTCACAAACATGTATTGTTTTACTAAAACAATTTTTACATGGGGTTATAAAATTCATATTTTTTACTATAAATATTCATTAGAAATATAAAAATATTTCCTACATCATTATATTTTTTTTATAATTTTTAGACATTAAATAAATTAAATTATTTATGACACTATGATGATGCAGCGATTACCTCATTAATGAACGATTTAAATAAAGTGAAAAATAAGGTAAAATATAAGACTTAAACTTGTAAAAAACCTATTAGATGGGAGGATTTATAACCCTTATCACCTTTTCCCCGAAATATATCCTTTTTGGACCTTTAAAATCTGAAAATCTTTTTATAATAATGTAACATTTTATAACATTCCAAGAGTGCCCCTCATCCCTCTTATAAAAGGCCCCCACCTATATCACCTTACCCACACCTCTCAAGACATTGTCTCGTCCAAGATCTGCTAATTTTATCTCTCCACAACCATATCGTCATCCTAGAAGCCTTACTTTAGGCATAAATCTCTTCAAGAAACCCTTTTGGTTCAAACCAAGAGGAGTTACCTGATTTAAAGTTAATGTCTTCACTTGTGTTCTTTTGTTTTATTTTGCTTCTCCAACCCCCTAAAATATTTTTATTCTTTTATTTTGTAACAACACCAGTATATTAAAAATACTAGGATGTTTTTATGATAAGTATTTGATTTACACTTACACACACCTCTGTCTAATGGTTAAAGAACATACTGTTTCTGTGGTTGGTGAATTTCTGCCTCACGAAACGATGATTGTTCAATCTTCTTTTAACACCTTTAATGGTGGCCATTAAGATGTCACTATATTTATATATGATATATATTATGTTTATGTTTTCCTTATGCTTCTGTATTTTTTATTTATGGCATACATTTATGGTTTCCATTATGGGTAAATGCGATAATTTCATTTTTGGAAGTGCGGACTACCGCCCCCTCAAACTGATTTGATTCGTTAATGCCATATGTGGGATGTATAAAGGATGGAGTTTATGATATTGTATATGATATTATACTGAAATTATAATATACCTTTATATCATTATGATATCACTCCATTAAATACGAAATATAAATGAAATTAGCGTTCATGGGTACATAAGGCTTACCGTCTCCATGAACGGTGCATTTCATTTTTTACCTCTAAATGTTATACAATATTATAAATACATATATATATATATATATGATGGATATATATGATATATATGATATCCAAATCATGAATATCATTCTTTATAAAATGAACCTTTGACCACATGAACAACATGTAATTGTAAGAAGCCCATTTTTGACTTAAGTACCAAATATCGACAAAACAAACATTAATAACGTAAATGATTACATAATGTTTATAACATAGAAATAAGTGATATAAAAGGAATAATAAGCTTGAAAAAGGTTCTTAATCAAGTAGAAATTAACACTAGTTTATTATTCAGGAGATTAAAGAACGATCGAGTCAAGTCGGACACGAGGTAAGGGACTTCGTCTCTATATCCTTTCATTGAGGCATATTTTGTTTTAATACAAGACTTTCTTTTATATTCTGTATAAAACACCTTTTAATTTTCATTTAATTCAAAAGGAATATTTTTCTTCTAAGAGTTTTACTAAAAGACAAAAAGTAATTTTTATTTTAACATACGCGGTGACAATGACTTTTTTCGCCGCCGCGAGTATTATTTGGTCTCTGGCTTCCTCAACAAGCCGTAATGTTTTTAAAATGAAATAAATACCATATACTATTTTATGTAATTTGGTATTTAAAATGGTTTTTATAATGGATTTGTTATGTCAATATATTTAAGTGATATATTGTGATCAAAATGTGGAAATGTTTTCTTTCCCTTATATTTTTTTTATGTCTTATGATTTTATAATGGTACTTGGACATTTGACAGGTGGTTACGTGATAAACCATATGACGGGTGGTGCCATGAATACCAAGATGGGTGGTTACATTATAACCTACAATGCATTGGGTATGGAATTCGGCCGTATGGCTATTCTATTTAGTGAAATGTGTAGAAGTTGGTCGAATGGTTATTCTATTTAAGTATGTTTATGTCCTAAGTTACCTTTATATGTTATGTGTTATTTATATGGGTTTTATGGTAATATTTTGGTTACAAAAGGGTATGTAATGATATTTTATTCAGTGAAGAGTATTTACTACTTCTTAAAGGTGAAAATTGTTCCTTTGATAAATTATTAATGGTTTACTTTATGTTTTGAAAAACTAACAGTTTTCCTTCTTTGTGTGTCCCTTACTGAGATTTTTATGCTCACCCCAAGTTTTTTTTTTGAAATGTTTTTCATAGGACGTAATGGGGAATAGGGTCAAGGATGGGATTAAAGAAAAGTCATGTTGTCTTAAACATGGAACTAGACATGACTCCTTTTTTTTAGAGTTCATGTTTTGTAAAAAAAGGGAACTTTGTAGAAGTGTCTACTGTGTAATCTTTTGAGATGTAATAGTTATGATCTAATTCTTTAAAACTCTAAACCTAAAAAGATCATCAATGAGAATTATTCATTTAATTCAATATTAAGTGAGGTTTAAGGCCGGGTCCTTACAGTTGGTATCAGAGTTCGGTTTAGAAAACATTAGGAGTTAGAAAATTATTTAATTTATAAATTAATTTATCTTATGATTGAAATGATATAGAATTTAAAGATTACCATGTTACTTTGCCTAAGATATTTCTGTGTTCAGAATGGTTTTCTATAGAGGAAACAAGGCAGCTATGTTGGGACAACATCAGGAGGAAGAAAACCTTCCAAATCAGCAACCTGAGATGGTCGGAATTGGAACTGAACAGTTTGTTGTAGTGATGGCACAGTTGACTCAGGCTATAAATGGTGGTGGTATCCATGCACAAGATCATCCAGATCAACCGCAGAGAAAAATGTCAGTGGTGGAACATTTCATGAGGCAAAATCCCCCATCATTCATAGGATCATCTGACCATGTGCTAGCAGAAGGGTGGATTAAAGCACTGGAGAAGATTTTTGATGTCATGGGGTGTTCAGAACATCAAAAGGTTAGTCTTGTTGTTTACCATTTTGAAGGTGAAGTTGATCAGTGGTGGTCGATGATGAAAAATATCAGGGATAGTGATGAGATTTATGATCTTCACTGGGACAAATTCAAAGGTAAATTTCTTGAGAAATATTTTCCTAAGGTGGTTCGTCTTAAGATGTAAAAACAATTCCTAGAATTGAGGCAGGAGGATGACTCAGTGGCTGCTTATGAAGCAAAGTTCACTCGATTGGCATGGTATTCTCCAAATTTCATACGAGATCTTGATAGTAAAATCAACCGTTTTTACTCAGGGTTAAAGCCAAAGTATCGAAGGTCTTTAGCTTCTCGTGAGTTCAAAAGTTATGAAAAACTTGTTCGATGTGCGGAGAAGGTGGAAATGGAGTTTGCCGATGATCAGGTGTTCTTTGAAAAACAACAGAATAAGAGGTCCAGTTGGCATGAAATGGGGAAGAATTCATCAAAGAAGCAAGGAGGTAAGAAAACCAAATATCCATCCTGTGAGAGGTGTGGTAAAATGCATCCTGGAGAATGTTTATCCATGTTTGGAAAGTGTAACACCCTGATATTTTATGAGAAGTACTTTTTTATGACTTATGTTTAATGAAACATCAAAGGAATCTTTCATTGCACACAACACTAGCTTGTCTTGCGTTACACGCAATCGCGACCTTCCTTGATAGCGTGTGTAGTACGCAATACCTAGTTTCACTAAACAATGATATATTATTATAATATTATAAACTAGCCGTTATGAATAGTACTAATTGAATTTTAAATTTTAAAACATTATTATTCATCTTACATATTTTCTAGAATATGGTATGAGAACAAAATAATTTTTTTGAGTAAAATAAGTATTTTTCAAAAAATGAAGTTTTGCCGCCTTTTCATGGTGCACCCACTTTAAATATAGTTTTTGACATGTTTATAAGTTCAATTTGACAAAATAAAATTCTTCTTTGGAATCAGGATATAAAAATTTTCTTTGGATAAATTTTTCATATTATTCTGGTAACTTTCATATTTTTATGAATAGTAAAAACACGCTATATTTTAATTAAAAACAAATTTTTTCATCGCAATAATTTATATGGTTAAATTAAAATATTGAATGGTTTTAAAGTATAAATAGAATATATTTTTACCATTTAATATAATTTATGTCATTATCATTAATTTTACATTGAATTCATATGTAAAAACATTTCAATCTTTGGCAATGTTTTAACTTTTAAAACCCGTTTTCTTAACAACGGGATTAATTTTAAATTAATTACTGCAACTTATGTGTTTTGAATTTTGAAAAATGGATTCCATATTTGGAATCAGTGGGTCCAAATTATTTTTATAGGTTACTTTTATTTTTATTTTTATTTTTTGATATTATGAATAGCAACTACGGTAATTTTTATTTACTGTGGTTAAAGGTAAATAGGGCAATTCAAGGTTAAAAGAATATTTTAATAATTCAAAATTACCTTGAAACTTGTCCTAACATTATTTGATGAGTAGTTTCCGACCATGGGAATCCTTGAGTCTATTTTGGGACCCCATTGAGCCACTTGGTAGTGATAATGACAATTTGGATTAATTAATTTAATGTAAAGACAAAATTGACATTAACAAAAATCTGTTAGTAATTAATTTTTATAAGACGTTATATAAATTATATTTTCAACTATAATTATTCATTGGAAATATAAAAATGTTTCCTACATGGTGATATTTTTTTATAATTTTTATACATCAAATAAATTAAATTATTTATGACACAATAATGATGCAGTATTTACCTCATTAATACATGATTTAAATAAATAAGAATATAATGATTAAAATATTTTCAAAAACATGTACAATTATGATTGGATGATTTTTTTTCGACCATTAGTCATCTTATATTCATCTTTAATGATTTTTGGACCTTTTGAAACCGAAGATAAGTTTATAATAAAATAATATTTTCACACATTCCAAAGGTGCCCCTCTCCTCCGTTATAAAAGGGCACCTCCTTCCTCTCCTCCTCAAACCACTTTGAGCCTTCAAGATCGGCCAAACCCTTAAAATTTATCTTCTCCACTTCCCTAGAAACATCATAGAGGTCCTGGTCCACTTCAAAGACCAGTCTTAGTGCCCTAAGAGGAGGTTTCAAAGAGGTGTGTCAAAGAAGAGGTAATATCCGTTACTGATTCGTTCAAATTTATTTCTCATTCTACTTCTTCTTATTTAGTTGTTTCATTATGAATAATAACATCAGTATAAATAATATACTTATATTTTATTATAAATATGAAACAACCCTAATTCACCTTCTATCCATCCTACAGAAAATGAAATCACTGCGCGTGCGTACGTACGGAATACCGTCTCCACACCGTGGTGTAATCTGTTTTCCACCACCACCTTCCTTGGATTGGTATAATGGTGTAAAGAATAACTATATATGATTATTTTCAAGTGATATTGATTCTTAAATAGTATACATACACCTCAATACAATTCCATGATCATGGGAATGATATCATCGCTCGTGCGTACGTATGGCATACCGTCTCCACGATGTGATACAACATGTTATACATGATATTCATTGAATAATGATTATATAAATGAATTTAATGGGTACATATTATATATGTTACACTAATAACATTCTGGAAATGAGGTATCTATAACTTAAAAATAAGAATAAGAATTTATTCGACAAAACACACATAAGAACATAAAGCAATAAACACCCAAATTACAAGTAGCAATGAAAAATTACAAATAAGAAGCTAAGAATATGACCATTTATGATATCATAACAATGAGTATGATTCTGGAATAAGTCGATGACATTATTTAAATCATTATACATGAGGTTCAGACATGTACAAAGCATATCGGACCTAAGGTAAGGGAAAATCTCGCAATCTCATTTTTTTCGGAGATTGTTTATACTTCATAATTTACTGGGGAATATTTATCATCCACATACATGTTTCCTCAATATGTAATTTTATTTATATCCTCCTATAATTTTTTAAATCCAATTTTACCCATTGGTGAGTTTTGAGTAAAAGATATGAATGGAATCTTTTGTCGTTTTTAGTATGAGGTACTTTTTTGACTTTTCTGGCCAAAGTACGAGAAGACTGTTTTTTTTAACTTATACGACATGAATGGATTTTTAGAACATTATTTCCATGAAGCTTCCTTTAAAATATTTTAAGTTTATTTTTAATCAACTTTTTTTAGATTAAAATTGTATGACATGTTAAGAAAGGAAAAAAAATTGAAGTAGAAAGGATATTTTTCTCAAGAAGGGAGTGCAAGTGTTTTATAAAAATTATTTCCCATATAAGATAATATAGGGTTCTATTTATATTCATATTTTTACATTGATTTGATTATGTTATGATGGAATTATTTTTATGATGTCCTTTTATGGATTATTTTATGGTGACATGATGTTTAAGTATCCCATTTTTATTACATGGGTTTTGCTATGTTGTATGATTTATGATTTTGTGGCACACATAATAATGGTTTCATTATGAGATGGGTGGGACCTATATCTACCTCTAATGCATTGGGTAAAGATTTATATCTCATGAGATAGACATGGCTGGAACGACAAGTTAATCTGGTTTAGTGTAACAGGACTGGAACGAGGAGTCAACTCGGTTCAGTAATGGACTTTGTCCTTTATGATGGTCTTCGCAATGATCCTTGACTAATATGAAATGATTTTCTATGATTATGTGTGTATTACACAAAGTTTCATGTTTTAAGTTATGATTATTTGGGATTACTTTTCATTACTATGATTTATCCCATGACATGATATTATGACCTCTTTTGCGGGTTAATATTTTCAAAATGTTATGTTCTTATGCATATGATATGACTGATATTTATTTTGTTTACCCTTACTGAGAATTTGAGCTCACCCTTTTGTACGTTTTCTTTTCCCCAGGTCAGGAAGAAGGATATTAAGTAGGATATTCCAAAAAGGGACTCTAGATATGATGAAATAAACAGGAGACAATGTAGTTGATTTTATGAACCAGTTGTTTATGTTTCCCAGTTTCTAAAGACACTATACCTATACGGTCCTTTCATGGTTTTGTTATATGTTGTAATAAGTATGCTTCAACTCTAAAGTAATAACAATGTATGTAAAGTATGGGTCGTTATAGTTGGTATCAGAGGAAAGGTATAGTCAACCTTCGGAAACTAGGATGTGAAAGCCTTAGTAAGAACCCTAAGGATACGTCTAAGCATAGAACACAATCTTAGTGTTTTATAAATGGCCATGATTAACCTATGATAAGACCTTAAGTGTGAAATTTTATTCTTGATTATTTGGTTTCCTATTGTAATTAGTGTTTCTCACACTATGCTTCTTAGTTTTAGTCAATGGCTGGAACCCGAAGGAACCGTGTTAATGCTGAATGCAATGGGAAATGAAATGATTGTCCCCCTGAGCAACCAAATGTTATGGGAGCTGGAATACAAAATCTTATAAACATGCTCACACAACTTTCTCAATCTATGAACCATGCATGACTTCCAAACGAGCAAAGGAAGGAGCAACATTCTGTTGAATCTTTCATGAGGCAGCGTCCACCTTCATTCAGCGGGTCTTCTGATCCATTAGTAGCTGAACAATGGATTAGTACCACTGAAAAGATATTTTCAGTTCTACAGTGTTCTGAACATGACAAAGTCATCTTATTAGTGTATCGTTTGGAAGGTGATGTTGATCAATGGTGGAATCTTATTAAGAATTTGAGGCAAAGGGATGAAATTGAGTCCATGGAATGGGACGAGTTCAAGAACTTATTTTTCAATAAGTACTTCCCTCATATTCTTCAAACAAATATGGAGAAAGAGTTTCTTGAACTAAAGAAAAAGGATGATGAATCTGTTGGTATCTACAAAGCAAATTTTACAAGTCTTGCAAGGTACGCTTCTAGGATTATTATCCAACCTGAGAGTAAGATCGATCGATTATTTAGTGGCTTAAAACCAAGTCTTTGAAGGGAATTATCCATAAGGGACTTCAATAGCTACAAGGAAATTGTTCTATGTGCTCTCAAGGTTGTGATGGATATTGGAGTAACCCATCAGTCATATGGGTTTGATAAGAAGAGGAAAATTTAATTCAAAGGGAAATCTAAATACCACACTGAAAAGAAGATGATTTTTCCTTTATGCTCAAATTGTGGAAAGAAACATAGAGGGAATTTTCTTAAAGGGACAAGAAAATGTTTTAAGTGTGGAAAAGAAGGCCATTGGGAAATTGAATGTCGAAATAATGGGAAGAATATGTCTAATGATGCGAACAAAGAAAGGGATACATAGAATGCACCTCTAACACTTCAATGTTTCAAGTGCAAGGAGATGGGGCATTATGCCAATCAATGCCCAAATCCAAGGGTTATTGATGATGATCGACGTCAATAAACTATTAAGGCGAAAGGAAAGTCACATGCAATTACTATCGGTGATGTGGAGTATGATAACGATGTGGTGAAAGGTAAACTTACCATCCACTCTAAAGTAGAAAATGTTTTATTTGATTCTGGATCCACCCACTCTTTTATTTCTGAAGAATTTTCTAAGGGTATCGTCGTATTACCTCAACAATTAGATGTTGAGTTATCTGTGACAACTCCTAATGGCACAACAGTCGCATAAAAAGTTTATAATTCTTCTCCAATTGACGTTTGTGGGAAAGTGCTTCCTACAAATCTTGTGATCCTTCATATAGTGGAATTTAATGTGATTCTTTCCATGGATTGGATTTCTTTATATGGAGCTCATATCAATTTCCAAATAAGGGAAGTCACATTTCATATTCTAGATCAATCTATGATCTTCTATCGATGCAAGGATGAATATAACCTTCCAGAGGAAATTTCTTCCATCTTATGGGTCTTGATTCCAATAAATTAAGGTTATTTATCTCAAATGGTTGGAGAGAAACTCATGGCTAAGAATACACCCATTGTACGGGAGTTTGATGATGTCTTTCCAGAGGAATTTCCAGGTCTTCCACCAAATCGTGAAGTTGAGTTTTCAATAGAACTTATACTGGGTGTTATGCCCATTTAAAAGACACCTTATAGAATGGACCCAATTGAGTTGCATGAATTGAAGAAGAAACTCTAAGAGAATCTTGATAAAGGATTCATATGCCCTAGTGTGTCACCTTGGGGAGCACATGTTCTGTTTATTAAGAAGAAAGATGGATCAATGCGACTCTGCATTGATTATTGAGAACATAACAAGATCACTATCAAGAACAAATATCATCTCCCACACATTGATGACTTATTTGATCAACTACACAGAGCTCAATAATTTTCCAAGATTGATCTTCGTTCAGGGTATCATCAATTAAGGGTCAAAAGGGAGGATATAAGAAAGACAGTGTTCCGTACAAAGTATGGACACTATGAATTTATAGTGATGCCATTCGGTCTTACTAATGCTCATAATATCTTCATGGATCTGATGAATAGAGTCTTTAGAGACTATCTTGATCAGTTTGTGGTTGTCTTATAGATGATCTTCTTGTCTATTCAAAGATTAAGGAATAACATGAAGATCACTTGAGAATTGTATTGAAGATCATGAGAAAGGAGAAGCTTTATGCCAAATTTAACAAGTGTGAATTTTGGCTTCAAAAAGTTTCTTTTTTGGGTCACATAATCTCAAAAGAGGGGATATCTGTGGATCCAGAAAAAACAGAGGTTATCGAAAGATGGTTGAGACCAACAACAATAACTGAGATCTGAAGTTTTCTTTGTTTGGCTGGATATTATTGACGTTCTGTGAAAGATTTTTCACGATTATCTAATCCACTCACCAGGTTGACTCGAAAAGGAGTTAAGTTCGTGTGGACGGAGGAGTGTGAAGAGAATTTCAAGGAGTTGAAAAGAAGGAAATCCAGTGCACCTGTGCTCACACTGCCTTGTAGTGGAGAATGTTTTGTGATCTACAGTAATGCATCCAAGAAGGGGCTTGGGTGTGTTCTCATGAAAAATGATATGGTGATAGCTTATGCCTCATGACAGTTGAAAATCCATGAGAAAAATTACCCAACTCATGATTTGGAGTTAGCTGCGATAATCTTTGCATTAAATATTTGGAGGCATTATCTTTATGGTGAAAGGTGTGATATTTATACCGATCATAAAAGTTTAAAGTATATTTTCACCCAAAAGGAGCTGAATATGCGCCAAAGAAGATGGTTGGAGCTGATTAAGGATTACGACTGCTCAATTAATTATCACCCTGGGAAAGCAAACAAGGTGGAAGACGCATTAAGTCGACAAGACCATGCTAGATTATCCATGATGGGGATCACAAAAGATCCAATATTTATGGATTTACAAAGGATGGATCTTGGAATTATAATGGAAGGGGAAAATCTTATCTTTCTAAAATGAATGTTCAACCATCTATACATGTAAAGATTAAAGAGGCACAAAAAGAAGATGTTGAGTTACAAAAGAAGGTGAGAAATGTTCCTAAATTCAACCTTGATTATGATGGGATAATAAGGTTCAGGAATCCGGTTTGTGTTCCTCCCATCCCAGAATTAAAGAAGGAGTTGCTGGATGAAGCTCATAGTTCTTCATTCTCTATTCATCTTGGAAGCATGAAGATGTATAGGGACTTGAATGAGTACTTCTGGTGGGATTGCATGAAAAGAGATGTTGCTGAATATGTCTCTCGATGCTTGGTTTGTCAGCAAGTTAAAGATGAGAGACAGAAGTCTAAGGGGATGTTACAACCATTACCCATACCAGAATGTAAATGGGAAAACATCACAATAGACTTTGTCACTGGACTTCCTAAAACATCCAAAGGCAATAATGATACTGGTTCATAGTTGATCGTCTTACGAAGTCAGCACACTTCATTGCTATTAGGGAAGATTTCTCTCTGGATCAGCTTGTCAGAATATATGTAAAGTGGTAAGATTGCATGGAGTACCACTTTTCATTATTTCTGATCGGGATCTGAGGTTTACCTCGAAGTTCTGGCGAAGTCTTCAGCATACTCTAGATACAAAGTTGAGTTTCAGCACTACTTATCATCCTCAAACAGATGGTCAGTCTGAGAGGACAATTAAAACACTAAAAGACATGTTAAGAGCTTGCTCTATGGATTTCAAAGGTGGTTGGGATCAACACCTACCTTTGGTGGAATTTTTCTATAATAATATCTTTCACTCCAGTATTCATATGGCTCCTTATAAAGCTCTCTATGGAAATAAATGCATGACTCCAACTTGTTGGGATGAAGTTGGGGAAAGAAAGCTATTAGGACTTGATCTTGTTGATGAGATGGCAGAAAAGGTCCAATCTATTCAACAACACATAAGAGCAGCTCAGAGACAACAAAAAATTTATGCTGACAACTGAAGAAAAGACCTAGAGTTTGAAGTGTGTGATAAAGTGCTCTTACGAATATCTCCCTAGAAGAGAGTAATGAGATTTGGGAATAAGGGAAAGTTGAGCCCTAGGTATATTGGTCCTTTTGAAATACTAGATCGTGTTGGGAAGGTATCTTACCAATTGATGCTTCCAACTAATCTCTCTCAAGTTCACGATGTGTTCCGTGTATCTCTCCTGAGAAAGTACATACCCGATCCTTCACATGTACTAAGCTCAGAAGTTGTACCGCTGGAGCAAGATCTTTCTTATGAAGAACAGTCGATAGAGATTCTAGATCATAGTGAAAAATTCCTATGGAACAAGACCACTCTCTTGGTGAAAGTTTTATGGAGGAACCACCAATTAGAATAAGCTACATGGGAGCTTGAGGATATGATGAGGGAGAGGTATCCTCATCTATTTGTTACGAAGTGACGAATTTCGAGGGCAAAATTCATTTTAAGGGGGGTAGAATTTAACACCCATATATTTTATGAGAAGTATTTTTTTATGACTTATATTATATGAAACATCAAAGGAATATTTCACTACACACAACACTAGCTTGGCTTGCGTTACACGCAATCACGACCATCCTCGATAGTGTGTGTAGTATGCAATACCGAGTTTCACTAAACAACGATATATTATTATAATATTATAAACTATCCGTTATGAATAGTATTAACTGAATTCTAAATTTTATAACATTATTATTCATCTTACATATTTTCTAGAACACGGTATGAGAACAAAATAAATTTTTTAGGTAAAATAAGTATTTTTCAAAAAATGCAGTTTTGTCGCCTTTTGATGGTGCACCCACTTTAAATCTAGTTTTTGACATGTTTATAAGTTAAATTTGACAAAATAAAATTCTTATTTGGAATAAAGATATAAAAATTTACTTTGGATAAATTTTTCATATTATTCTGGAAACTTTCATATTTTGATGAATAATAAAAACACGCTATATTTTAATTAAAAACAACTTTTTTCATCGCAATAATTTATATGGTTAAATTATAATATTTAATGGATTTAAAGTATAAATAGAATATATTTTTACCATTTAATATAATTTATGTCATTATCATTAATTTTACATTGAATTCATAGGTAAAAACATTTCAATCTTTGGCAATGTTTTAACTTTTAAAACCTGTTTGCTTAACCACGGGATTAATTTTAAATTAATTACTGCAACTTCTGTGTTTTGAATTTTGAAAAATGGATTCCATATTTGGAATCAGTGGATCCAAATTATGTTAATAGATTATTTTTTTTTTGATATTATGAATAGTAACTATAGTAATTTTTATTTACTGTGGTTAAAGGTAAATAGGGTAATTCAAGGTTGAAAAAATATTATAATAATTCAAAATTACCATAAAACTTGTCCTAACCTTATTGGATAAGTAGTTTCCGACCATGGGAATCCTTGTGTAGATTTTGGGACCTCATTGAGCCACTTTATAGTGATAATGACAATTTAGATTAATTAATTTAATGTAAAGACAAAATTGACATTAACAAAAATCTTTTAGTAATTAATTTTTATAAGTGGTTATATAAATTATATTTTCGACTATAAATATTCATTTGAAATATAAAACGATTTCCTACATGATGATATTTTTTTTATAATTTTTATACATCAAATAAATTAAATTATTTATGACACAATAATGATGCAGTATTTACCTCATTAATACATGATTTAAATAAATAAGATTATAATGATTAAAATATCATCCAAAACATGTCCAATTATGATTGGATGATTTTATTTATACCATGAGTCATCTTATATTCATCTTTAATGATTTTCTGACCTTTTTAAACCAAAGATAAGTTTATAATAAAATAATATTTTCACACTTTCCAAAGGTGCCCCTCTCCTCCCTTATAAAAGGGCACCTCCTCCCTCTCCTCCTCACACTACTTTGAGCCTTCAAGATCGGCCAACCCATGAAAATTTCTCTTCTAAACTTCCCTAGAAACATCATAGAGGTCCCGGTATACTTCAAAGACCAATCTTATTGCCCTAAGAGGAGGTTTCAAGGAGGCGTGTCAAAGAAGAGGTAATATCCGTTACCAATTCATTCAAATTTATTTATTCTTCTACTTATTCTTAGTTAGTTGTTTCATTATGAATTAATAACATCAGTATCACTCATATACTGATATGTTATTATAAATATGAAACAACCCTTATTCACCTTCTATCCATCCTACGGAAAATGAAATCACCGCGCGTGCGTACGTACAGAATACCGTCTCCACGCCGTGGTGTAATCTGTTTTCCACCACCACCTTACTTGGATGGGTATAATGGTGTAAAGAATAACTATATATTATTATTTTCAAGTGATATTGATTCTTAAATAGTATACATACACCTCAATACAATTCCATGATCATGGGAATGATATCATCGCTCGTGCGTACGTACGGCCTACCGTCTCCACGATATGATGCGGCACGTTCTACATGATCTTCATTGAATAATGATTATATAAATGAATTGAATGAGTAAATATGATATATATTACACTAATACCGTTATGTAAATGAGTTATCTATAACCTAAAAAGAATAATAAGAATTTATTCGACAAAACACACATAAGAACATAAAGCAATAAACACCCGAATAACAAGTAGCAATGAAATATTACTAATAAGGAGCTAAGAATATGACCATATATGATATCATAAAAATATGTATGATTCTAGAATAATTCAATGACATTATTTAAATCATTATACAGGAGTTTTGGACACGTACAAATCATATCGTACCTAAGGTAAGGGAAAATCTCGCAATCTCATTTTTATCCGAGATTGTTTATACTTCAGAATTTACTGGGGAATATTTATCATCCACATCCATGTTTCCTAAATATGTAATATTATTTCTATCCTCCTACAATTTTTTAAATCCAATTTTACCCATTGGTGAGTTTTTAGTAAAAGATATGGATGGAATCTTTTGTCGTTTTTAGTACGAGGTACTTTTTGACTTTTCCGACCAATGTATGAGAAGAATGCTTTTTTTAACTTATATGGCATGAATGGATTTTTAGAACATTATTTCCATGAATCTTACTTTAAAATTTTTCAACTTTATTTTAATCAACTTATTTTAGATTAAACTTTAATGACATGTTAAGAAAAGAAAAATGTTTTTGAAGTAGAAAGGATATTTTCCTCAAGAATGGAGTGCAAGTGTTTTATTAAAATTGTTTTCCTTATAAGATAATTAGGGTTCTATTTATATTCATATTTTTACATTGATTTGATTATGTTATGATGGAATTATTTTTATGATTTCCTTTTATGGATTATGTTATGATGATATGATGTTTAAGTATCCCATTTTTATTACATGGGTTATGCTATGTTGTATGATTTATGATTTTGTGGCACACATAAGAATGGTTTCATTATGAGATGGGTGGGACCTATATCTCCCTCCAATGCATTGGGTAAAGATTTATATCTCATGAGATAGACATGGCTAGAATGGCATGTTAATCTGGTTCAGTGAAACAGGACTGGAACGAGGAGTGAACTCGGTTCAGTAATGGACTTTGTCCTCTATGATGGTCTTGGAAATGAGCCTTAACTAATATGAAATGATTTTTTATGATTATGTGTGTATTCCACAAAGTTTCATGTTTTAATTTATGATTATTTGGGATTACTTTTCATTACTCTGATTTATCCCATGACATGATATTATGACCTATTTTTCAGGTTAAGATTTTCAAAATGTTATGTTCTTATGAATATGATATGACTGATATTTCTTTTGTTTACCCTTACTGAGCATTTGAGCTCACCCTTTTGTATGTTTTCTTTTCCCCAGGTCAGGAAGAAGGATATTAAGTAGGATATCCCAAAAAGGGACTCTAGATATGATGAAATAAATGGGAGACAATGTAGTTGATTTTATGAACCAGTTGTTTATGTTTCCCAGTTTCTAAAGACACTATACCTATACGGTCCTTTCATGGTTTTGTTATATGTTGTAAAAAGTATGCTTCAACTCTGAAGTAATAACAATGTATGTAAAGTATGGTTCATTACTGGAAATTTCTTTCAGTGTGGTAATTCTGGTCATATTGCTTGTAACTGTAAGGAATATGATCAAGCAGGAAATGAAAATCCAGTGGTAAGATGATTTAAGTATATTAAAATGGGTCATTATACAAATGAGTTTTTAAATAAGAACTCAACTAGGTGAAAGCATCCAGACTACAATCAGAAAGGGGTTGTGAAATCCTTTTCAACTACTTCAGCAGATGTTGGGCCATCGAATGAAGTAGTATCAGGTACACTATTTTTTTGTTCATATTATGCCAATGTGTTGTTTGATTCATGGTCTACACATTCTTTCATTTCTGAGAATTTTTCTACTAAATTGGGAATTCCATCTCAAGATATGAATCTTGAACTTATGGTAAAAACACTCGGAGGGAATGTTGAGACAAAAATAAATTATAAGAACCTTCCTATCCTTGTGTGCGGAAAGAATCTACCTGCAAACCTTATTTTTTTCCTCTAGTAGAGTTTGATGTTATTTTGGGCATGGATTGGCTTTCTGTTTATCATACTAAGATTGACTATAGATCTAAAGAGGTTTCTTTTCAGAAATATTTTCAGTTTTGTACAAGAATGAACCCTTGGTTTTGATAACATATCAGGAAGTTGAGAAACTAGTAAAAGATGGAAATTAATGTTACCTTGCACATATTGTTGAAAATAAAGGAACTGTTCAGATTAATGATGTGTCAGTGTTAAATTATTATCTTGATGTTTTTCTTGATGAGTTGTCTGGTATTATTCATGATCGGGAAGTTGAATTTACTGTTGACTTAGTTCCTGATTCTAATCCAATTTTAGAACCCCCTTATCGAATGGCTCAAGTTAAACTTTTAGAGTTAAAGAAGTAATTGTAGGAGTTATTAGATAAAGGTTTCATTCGACCTAGCACATCATCATGGGGTTCTCTTGTCTTGTTTTTTAAAAAGAAAGATGGTTCAATGAGAATGCATTGATTATAGAGCCTTGAATAACATCAATGTTAAGAACAAGTATCATTTGACTCATATCGATGATTTGTTTGATCAGCTCCAGGGATCTCAGTATTTCTCGAAGATTGACTTGAGTTCAGGGTACCATAAGTTGAAAGTAAAAGAAGCAGATGTCCCGAAGACTACATTTCATACTAGATATGGCCATTATGAATTTTTAGTTATGCCTTTTGGGTTAACCAATGCACCTACTGTATTCATGGACCTTATGAATAGAATTTCCCAAGATTTCTTGGATAAGTTTGTGTTTGTTTTCATTGATGATATTTTGGTGTTTTCTAAAAGTAAAGAGGAGCATGAAAGTCATTTAAGGGTTATCTTTCAAACCTTAAAAGAAAAGAAACTATATTAAAAATTCAGAAAGTGTGAGTTTTGGTTACAAAAAATTTCTTTCCTTGGTCACATTGTTTCAAAAAAATGGAATAACTGTTGATCCTGCTAAAACAAAAGTTATTGAAGAATGGCCAAGACCCACAAATGTAATCGAGATCCATAGTTTTCTTGGTTTGGCAGGTTATTACCGGAGGTTTGTTGAAAATTTTTCATGGTTATCTAGTCTAATGACTAAGCTAACTCAGAAGGGTGTTAAGTTTATCTGTACAAAAGAATGTGATGATTTTTTTCAGGAGTTGAAAATAAGATTGGTGAATGATCTAGTTTTGGCACTACCTTCTAGGAATGGTGAGTTTGTTATCTATAGTGATGCTTCATTGAAGGGAATTGGTTGTGTCCTTATGCAGAATGATCAGGTAATTTCTTATGCTTCACGTCAGTTGAAAACTCATGAGGTAAATTACCCTACACATGATTTGGAATTAGCTGTTGTTGTTTTCGCTTTAAAAATTTGGAGACATCATTTGTATGGTGTAAAGTGTGAAATATATACTAATCACAAAAGTTTAAAGTATATATTCACTCAGAAATAATTGAACATGAGACGGAGGAGATGGCTAGAATTAATCAAGGATTATGATTGTACAATTCATTACCATCTGAGAAAAGCAAATAAAGTGGTTGATACTTTGAGTCGAAAAAGTAATACTTCATTAACAATGTTACATTTGGAACATGATCCTTTGGTTAAGGATTTGATGAACTTTGGCATAGAAGTAGTTGGTGCAGGATGTTCTTCTATTTTGTTTTAGGTATCAGTGAAATCTTCTCTATCAGACAGAATTAAGAAAGCACAGAAGCAAGATAGTGAGTTGCAGAAAAAGGTAGAGTTGGTTCAAAAGGGTAAGTTGCCTGAATTCAACACTGATAATGATTGCATTTTGAGATTTTGGAAGAGATTGTGTGTGTCGTGTGATTCAAAGTTGAAGTGAGAGTTTTTATGTGAAGCTCATAGTTCTCCATTTTCAGTTCATCCAGGCAGTACTAAGATGTATAGAGATCTTTGGGAGTATTACTGGTGGGATGGAATGAAAAGATATATTGCTGATTTTACTATGAAGTGTTTGACTTGTCAACAGGTTAAAGGAGAGCGGCAGTTACTGAAAGGGATGCTTCAACCTTTACTAGTGCCAGAGTGGAAATGGGAGAATATATCCATAGACTTTTTTGTGGGATTTCCGAAGACACCTCAAGGTAATAATGAAATCTAGGTTATTGTTGATCACTTGACTAAATCTACTCATTTCCTTGCTATACTAGATACTTTTCTCTAGATCAACTTTATAATTTGTATCTTAAAGAGATAGTCAGGTTACACAGAGTTCCCCTCTCCATTGTATCTTATCTTGATCCCAGGTTTAAATCTAACTTATGGAAAGGCCTTCAGAAGTCGTTGGGTACTGAATTAAATTTTAGTACAGATTTTCATCCTCAATCAGATGGGCAGTCAGAACAAAAAATTCAGACTTTAGAGGATATTCTACGTGCATGTTCGATGGATTATCAGGGAAGTTGGGACCAACATCATTCTTTGGTTGAGTTTTCTTATAATAACAATTTTCATTCTAGTATACAGATGGAACCATTTGAGGCATTATATGGGAAGCGGTGTCGAACTCCAGCTTTTTGGGATGAAGTAGGTGAAAGAAAATTGATGGGACCAGAATTGGTAGAAGAGTTGGCAGAAAAAGTTCAGCTGTTACAGAAACAAATGAGAATAGATCAGAGCAGGAAGAAAAGTTATGTGGACAACAGGAGGAAGGATCTCTCTTTTGAGTTAGGTGATCATGTTTTTCTCAAAGTATCTCTATGGAAAAGTGTGATGCAATTTGGTAAGAAAGGAAAGCTGAGTCCAAGGATAATTGGACCATATGAAATTCTGAAGAGAGTTGGATAAGTTTCATACCGAGTGGCTTTACCTCTGAGTTTATCTTAGGTACACAGTGTTTTTCATGTTTCAATGTTAAGGAAGTACATGCCAGATCCATCTCATGTTTTGAGTCCAGAGGTAGTTCAGTTGGAAGAGAATCTCTCTTATAAAGAACAACCAGTCCAGATTCTTGAACATAGAGAGCAAGTGTTGCGGAATAAGGTAATTCACCAGGTAAAGGTTTCTTGGAAAAATGATATGGTTGAAGAGGAAACATGGGAATCTGAAAATGCTATGAGGGATAAATACCCCCACTTATTTTGATAAGTGAATAAAATTGTGAGGACGCAATTCCCAAAAGGGGGGAAGGATGTAACATCCGAGGTAAATAAAAAATAATACATTTTCATATTTATTAATATTTTTTAATTAAATATTAATTTTACTTTAAAGGGTTTTCTTTGTTCTATATCATACCTGATACGCAACAATGAGTTTCTTTGAAATCTTACGTTGCACACTAATAATATAATAATATTATTTTAAATAGTAGTTAACACGTAGTCGTTGTATTGGCGGTAATGAATAGAAATAACTAAAATATGATTATATATGTTTGTTAAATGTTTTTACATTTATCCAATAAAAGATAAAGGCTTAAAATAAGAAAAGAATTCAATTTTAGGCAAAGATACTCTAATATTCACTAAAAGGTCGACTTATCGCATTTTGATGGAGAACCCTCTTTAAATATAGTTTTGGTCACTCTTATACATTCTATTGGACCAAATAAAATTCTTCTTTAGAATCGGGACATCAAAATTTACTTTTTGTAAATTTTTGGTATATTTCCGATAAAGTTCATTTTTTTAATGAATAGTGAAAAATGTTGTACTTTAATTCAAAAAATATTTTTAATATAATTTACTTATATGATTAGATTATCTTTTGAATTGGTTTTAAAGTGAAATTATAATATATTTTTACCATTTAATCCAATAGTGGTCATTGGAATTAATTTCACTTTGAAATTCGACTTAAACTAGTGTCAATCTTTTGATATATATTGTTTCATAAAAACACGCTATTTGTTTTGACAACGGAAATTAATTATTAAATTAATTAATGCAACTTATATGTTTTTAATTTTTTAAAATAGACATCATTTTTTAATTCAAAATATCAAATATAGTTTACGGTGAATATTTGGTATTTTTCTAAAAAACTTCAATTTTTGATGAATAGTGAAACCACTAAGTCGTAGTTAAAAACTGATTTTTTGTTTAAATTAAACTTTACCACTTTTTTGAATTGAATTTCAAAAATCTGATATACATGGTTGTCATTATTAAGTAAAATGTGGTTCAATGGGTTGAAAATAATTTTTTTGGTGAATAGTAACTTTTAAGTTTTATTAATCACGATTAGAGGTAATTAGTGTAATTTATGGTAAAAATAATGTTATAATAATATGAAATTACCTTGACACATGTCCTACCATTATTTTATGTGTCATGGACGACCAAAAAAATCCATGGGTCAACTTGGGGACCCCATGGAGCCACTTGGGTAAAAAAATGACATTAATAACTTTTTATTTAAAGTTAAAATAAAAATGTCACAAACATGTATTTTTTTACTAAAACAATTTTTACATGGGGTTATAAAAGTCACATTTTTTAATATAAATATTAATTATAAATATAAAAAGATTTTCTAAATATTTATATTTTTTTATAGTTTTTAGACATTAAATAAATTAAATTATTTATGACACCATGCTGATGCAGTGATTACCTCATTAATGAACGATTTAAATAAAATGAAAGGATAAGGTAAAATCTTAGACTTAAATTTGTAAAAAACCTATTGGATGGGTGTATTTCGATCCCTTATCACCTTAGCCTCGAAATATATCCTTTTTGGACCCTTAAATCCGAAAATCATTTTATAATAAAGTAACATTTTATAACATTCCAAGAGTGCCCCTCCTCCCTCTTATAAAAGGCCCCCACCTCTACCACCTTACCCACACCTCTCAAGCCATTGGCTCGGCCAAAATCTGCTCATTTTATCTCTCCACATCCCTATATTCATCCTAGAATCCTTACCTTAGGCAGAAATCACTTCAGGAAACCCTTTTGGTTCAAACCAAGAGGAGTTACCCGATTTAAAGGTAATGTCTTCACTTGTGTTCTTTTGTTTTATTTTGCTTCTCCAACCCCCTAAAATCTTTTTTATTCTTTTATTTTGTAAAAACACCAGTATCTTAAATATACTATGATGTTGTTATGAGAAGAATTTGATTTACACTTACACACACCTCCGTCTAATGGTTAAATAACATACTGTTTCTGTGGTTGGTGAATTTCTGCCTCACGAAACGATGATTGTTCAATATTCTTTTAACACCTTTCATGGTGGCCATTAATATTTAACTCTATTTATATATGATATATATTATGGTTATGTTTTCCTTATGCTTCTGTATTTTTAATTTATGGCATACATTTATGGTTTCCATTATGGGTAAACGTGATAATTTCATTTTAGGAAGTGCGGACTATCGCCCCCTTAAAGTTATCTGATTCGTTAATTCCATATGTGGAACATATAAAGGATGTAGTTAATGATATTTTATATGATATTATACTGGAATTATAATATACCTTTATATAATTATGATTTCACTCCATTAAATATGAAATAGAAATGAAAGTACCATTCATGCGTACGTACGGCTTACCATCTCCATGAACGGTGCATTTCATTTCTTACCTCTAAATGTTATATACTATTATAAATACATGTATATGCTGGATATATATGATATATATGATATCCAAATCATGAATATAATTCTGTATATAATTAACCTTTGACCACATGAACAACATGTAATTGTAAGAAGTCCATTTTTTACATAAGTACCAAATATCGACAAAACGAACATTAATAACTTAAATGGTTAAATAATGTTTATAACATGTAAATAAGTGATATAAAAGGAATAATAATCTTGAAAAATGTTCTTAAGAATTTATAAACTAACTCTAGTTTATTATTCAAGAGATTAAAGAGCGATCGAGTCAAGTCGGACATGAGGTAAGGGACTTCGTCTCAATCTCCTTTTATTGAGGCATATTTTGTTCTAATACAAGACTTTCTTTTATACGCTGTATAAAACACCTTTGACTTTTCATTTCATTCAAAGGGAATCTTTTTCTACGAATCGTTTTACCCAATGACAAAAAGGAATGTTTATTTTTAATATACGCGGTGACAACGACCTTTTCCGCCGCCGCGAGTATTATTTTTTATTTGGCTTCCTCAACAAGCCGTAATGTTTTTAAAATGAAATAAATACCATATAAAATTTTATGTATTTTGGTATTGAAAATGGTTTTTATAATGTATTTGTTATGTCAATATATTTAAGTGATATATTGTGATCGAAATGTGGAAATGTTTTCTTTCCCTTATATTTGTTTTATGTATTATGATTTTATAATGGTACTTGGACATTTGACAGGTGGTTACGTGATAAACCATATGATGGGTGGTGCCGTGAATACGAGGACGGGTGGTTACGTTATAATCTCCAATGCATTGGGTATGGAATTCGGTCGTATGGCTATTCCATTTAGTGAAATGTGTGGAAGTTGACCGAATGGTTATTCCATTTAAGTATGTTTATGTCCCAAGTTACATTTATATGTTATGTGTTCTTAATATGGGTTTTATGGTAATCTTTTGGTTACAAAAGGGTAAGTAATGATCTTTTATTCAGTGAAGAGTATTTACTGCTTCTTAAAGGTGAAAATTGTTACTTTGATAAAGTATTCATGGTTTACTTTATGTTTTGAAAAACTAACAGTTTTCCTTCTTTGTGTATCCCTTACTGAGCTTTTTATGCTCACCCCAAGTTTTTTTTGAAATTTTTTTCACAGGACATAATGGGGAATAAAGTCAAAGATGGGATCAAGGAAAATTCATGTTGTCTTAAACATGGAACTAGACATGACTCCTTTTTTTTAGAGTTCATGTTTTGTAAAAAAAAGGGAACTTTGTAGAAGTGTCTACTGTGTAATCTTTTGAGATGTAATAGTTATGATCTAACTCTCTAAAACTCTAAAACTAAAAAGATCATCAATGAGAATTATTCATTTAATTAAATATTAAGTGAGGTTTAAGTCTGGGTCCTTATAGAAATCACAAACAGAACTATCGACCGAAGGAATAAACAACCATCATCGAACACTACTAATCTATACCAAAGGTTTCTATAAACCATGGGTATAGATCCAGATAGATAGCACCATATTTCTATATTGGAGGCCTAATTTATATCAGATCTTAAAAATTTGGGGTAGTACGATAAAAAAATCAATTCTGGAAGTCTTTTTGACCTCAAAAAAATATTGAGTGGAATCTCCTTGATCAACGCATCATAGATCTTTTCAAAAGATTTTATTTTATATGTGGTAGAGCCCAAACAGACACTTCAATCAAAATTTATGATCGTTTGAAGTTTTAAATAATTTTTTCATCTTATCTTGGATTTTTCATTAATTTATTAAAATTTTATGTCATTAAATTATTATTAAATTACTATTACTCAATAAAAATTATAAAATTATTCATTAAAATTAATTTTTTTACTATGTTATAAGTCATTTTCTACTAGATATCCTATATATTAAGTGAAAATGCATATTTTTCTCATATAAATCCAATTTCACAAAATATATTTTATTTATATTAATATAAATAAATTTATATAATAATATATAATTTTTAATTATATATATTTTAATCGGTACTACCGTAATTGCAGCACACAAAACTATAATAAAACTGCAAAAAAACACGGACAATAATCATTTATATTAATATATTTTTTTTAATAATATATAAATTTTTTAAAGAAATATTTATTTTATCACCACTAAAATAGAGTTGATAAATGTTACTCTATCTATGCTAAAAATGTGCTGAAATTTTGTTTTTTTATCAGTGATAAAAAACATTAATAAAGAGAATCTTTTATCAATGTTTTTTTAACACTAATAAAGGTAATATATCAGAATTTTTATCTAGCATTGATAAATGATTAATTTATCAACACATTTTTCTATTGGTATATAAGAATCGACACTCTATATCCTCCTTGAGTGGGCTTGGTCTCACATGTAGAAGATATTCCAATGGTACGCATAGCCATTGTCATCAAGTCCTCTAAGTATATCCTCTAGGTTCACCGCTTTTCTCTAGATGCACTACTACCAACCAAGTATGTCAATTATCTAGTCTTCTGACCAAGTTCAAAACCACTAACCCCATCCCCATTGTAATCATCCATCATGTGTTGCATCAAGTGGACACAAAAAACACTAATTAGCAGGATGCAGACATGCCAATGAAATCTTCACCTTTAACTTTGCTTGTGAAAGGAGAGCCTGACCAAGGGTGTCATTGTTGGAAGAATAAACCTATTTTTATCTTGATGACACCAAACATCTACTATTTTGATGGAGGCTTGGTGACTTCAAATAAGGGATGCTTGATGTGTTTGGCTTCAGATGCCTGAGCGGCACCTACTGCACCATTTTGTAGACATTTATTTTTGTTTGGTTTTCCTTGGATTGTTTTTATTTTATGTTTTGTTTTATGTTTGTATCAATCGATTGTTTTGGTTTTCCTTTTAGTTTTATTCTCCAAAATACACCTTCAATGTTATCCCTCTCCTATCTTGGGGAGAGCAAGGGAGATCTCACCAAGAATTTCATAAAAAATGTTCCTGCATAAGTGGTTGGATGGTAATAATGGAGGATGAGGTAGGCGTCACTAAGGACATACGTATGGAGAGGAAGTGGTCGGTGATAATCACATAACATTTAAACATGGAATAGTGGGGATAGGGAAACATTCACTACCACAAATCATGCTTTATCCAGCACTGGGTTTTATTAGCGTTAAGTATAATATGTTGATAAATGGGTAGCCTTTATCAGTGCTAGCTAAAAATGCTGATAAATGTAACTTTTAATAAAAAAATATATTAGTAATATATATATATATATAATTATCATATTTATATAAAAAAATCAATGTTTATTTACATACATTAATTAAAAAATGCATGTATATAATTAATATAAATATGATATATTAACATGTATATTTTAATAATTCAAACAATTATATAAATTTAAATGATATATCATTAATATGTGATATTTGAATTTATATATTTATATCAATTTCTATGTGAATATATGTGTATGAATTATGTTGTGTGTGTGTGTTTTTTTTATGTGTATATATAGATATTGTATGTGTACAGATGTATGTCTGTGTATGTATATATATGTGCACACATACGTGGGATGTAAATATATATACAACATGTGTACAAGTGTACATATGGCATGTACTTCAATATTTAATTATAAAATTATATATATATAATGTTTTTAAACAAGTATTTATAAATCTATAAATATATATATATATATATATATTTAAATAATTATAAATTTATAATAAATATTTTTAAATAATAAATATATTTATAATTATATTTATTTATTTATATATATGATTATATAGATATATAAAATTATATAATTATGTAAATATATATAATTATATACATATATATAATTATATAAAAATATATAATTATATAAATATATATAATTATATGTATTTCATAAAAGTGTGAACTATGGATAAATTCATCGTCCCAGAAAAGATATTAAAAAGAAGCATAAACATGGAAACAAGAGTTTTTAGGATACATGTGACAAAACACCCACCAAAGGAAACAAACAACAAGTCATCATTTATTTCGGCCACCCCTTCTATAGTAACCACCTCTACCTCTTAGGTGTCTTTCTCTCCTCCACTCCTTCAGAGTCTACCATGCACCACTTGGATCATCCATGCCTGAGGGTTCATCAGCCTCATCAATGTTTTAACTACCCATGTCATTAATAGGATCACTAGGAGCTACAACAACTTCCTTCTCATCCGCTATAGACTTTTCAATCAGCCTATCCTCATTTGAGGATTTTCCACAGTGTAAGTCCTCTTTTTCATTCTATTAAATCATCAAGAGAGGGGAGGAAACATTAAATGCCAAATCTTATATACCTTTCCTCTCCCATTTTTTCATGTATAACTCATCAAAATATGGACAGTTTATGGAATCTAGCATACTAAAAAAATTAGTCCACGTGGTGTAATTGGAGTGATTCATAGAAACCTGCACATCTTCCATGACATATTTCCCTTCCATAATAGAACTTATAATATCAACAGTCGGTGCAAATAAAATATTCCCTATCAAGTTTGATATAGAGATTGAACATGTGTGATATGGCCATTTCTCTAGAATCTTAGTTGAAGTTGATATTGATTCTCATTTAATCAAGACTGTTGTGCTTGTTTCTTAATAGTTTAATCTTTAGCTAATAATTGAGTATGGTATAGTTCCTTATCTCTATTTGAAATGAAAATTTATTAGGCATGATGCCAAAAAATGTCATAAGAATTTGTTGTGTTCTTTTTGTAAGAGATATGGACACTCGGTTGAGTTCTATAGTTATAAGATGTAGGAGAATATTACTTCTATTCAAGGGAACTTGGTGGTGGTAATTTATCATTCCAAAATTGGTAATGTTGGTGCAACATCTTATGTTATTGTTCTTATTTAAGGAAAGGTGGATAGATGTACTAACTACATGAAGTCTAGACATTGTGTGTAGCAATGTAAATTCAATATTCCCCTCAATAATTGGGATCATTTTTAGAAGGTCGATCATTCGGGTAGTGATAAAGAAGACCACCTGTATAGTCAGGATGAGTATTATCAGGTCGTTGTCCTTAAGGTTGTATAATATACCACTACAGAGGTGAGGATATATGACCAGTGCTTTGTTAATGATGAATTTGGTCTGGATTCTACTAATATGATGGATATCATCTCTATTAATTCAAATAATAGAAAGGTAAATAAACCTCTTTAAGAAACAACCATTTCTACAAGAGTGGGTTTATAATTTTTAGGACCTCTAGGCATGTTGAATCTCTTGCCAAAAATAAGTTAGTTGGGAAACTTCCTGAATCCCTTTATGTCTCTTTTCACATAGGCTTCACCACTGGGTATATTGGTGTCTACGGAGGAGTTGAAAACACCAATGATGATGCTGAGTTTCATCCCCCTGATGGAAAAGTGGGAAAGGACCAGTAAGTCGCACCAATTTCCAGGACTCCTGTTAGATCTGTCCATTAGATCATCCCTTAGAAATCCAAAGCATATGAGCCTTCATCTGAGTTGGTGTGGACATTTTATACTTAGAACCTATTTCAGATTGGTGAAGTGGCTCACAATGGTGGTAATGGATAGGAAAATGAGGTGGAGGGTGGCTAGGATGCATTCCAAGACAATAAGTATCCCTTCTAATCGAAGGTACACTAATTAAAATTTTAAACATATCCACGAGAAAGAATATTTTTCTTAAGTATTTTGAAAATGCTCATGGGAATATCTAAGTTGATGTACAATTCTCAATCATAGAGACTATCAATTCAATGAGTAGTTCTAATCTGAAGATACTATTAGAGGCCTCCAGCATAGTTGGGGAAAAATATCATCGACCTGTTGTGGATCCCACCCCCACTGAATTACAATAGTGACTCTCAAACTGATGACGATAAGAAGTGAAAAAGGCCTAAAACCTGGTGGATGGTCCATTATCCAATGGGTAGGGGTGGTGGCTGATCTCATTTCAATTAATGAATAATTTATCATTTCTCTTGGGAAGATGTCTACTTTGATTCTTGTGGCAGAAGTTTGTCATTGTTCTCCACATACCATCTTTTCTTGCTCTTTGTACATGTTTTATTTTTAATAAATTTTGGGATCATGGGTTTCAACCCATGGTTCACTTCATTTTGAGTATATAAATATATTTTTTAGTTACATACAAATATTTATAAATATATTTATTTATAATTATAATAATAAGTAAATAAATATACGCTTAAATAATTATAAAATTGTAATAACTAAATTTAAATAATTCTATAATAAAGTGGTTTTGGCCTAAACATTAAAAATATATTTAAATAATAAATATATTTATTATATTTATAATTATATGTATTTAAATATTAATAAATATATATATAGTTATATTAATATATATAATTATATATAAACACTTTCAAAATATATATATTTATATTTATAATTATAAATATATATATATCAAAATAATTATCAAATTGTAATAAATATATTTAAATAATAAATATGTTTATTATATTTATAATTATATATATTTATATATTAATATATTAATATATATATATAATTGTATAAATATATATAATTGTATATAAATATATATAATTATATAACTATATTTATAATTATATACAAAAATTTATAAATATATTTATTTATAATTATAAATATAAATAAATTTATATATATAAATGATTCTAAATTTATCATAAATTTATTTATTATGTAAATAATTATATATAATTATATAATTATATAATTATATATATATATATATAAAGAAGGGGGATGGGGTTCAAGAGTGGTTCTCTTGGTGAGCATGGTAGGGACAGTTAGGGTTCTCTCTTTTATCTCTCAAAAATGGGGTTTCCTCATGAGATTGGATGAGACCTTTTGGTTTGGGTGATATGGCTTGGCAAGTGCCCTCTAAAGTGGTTTTGATTAATGATTTGGGCTCACGTAGAGGACTCTTGGTGAGGTAGGATGTTAATTGAGGATTTTTTTTTCTTCTATAAAAGATGGAATATAGGTTTGTATCATCAATATGGGTTCTACATCTCATTTAGCAGCTACTCAATAAGAAATACTAGAAAGGTTTGACCTCTATAAGCTTTTTATCATTGCTCAGATTATTTTGTTGGTGGGTTTTAAACTGTGGTGTTCAAAGTACCTTGTTCAGTGTCTATCTGCGATGTGGGGCTTCTTGGATTGGACTTGTATTATAATTGGTAGATTTTTATTTCATATTATCTTCCCTTTTAATGATCTGAAGTGACATAAATAGGTTCCTGGATTCATTTCCTTGAATATAGGTATTCTAAATATCTAATAATGGGATTATCGGTTTTATCCTTTTAAACTTATAAATTTAAGAGCAAAAAACTACATTAAAATTACTGGTCTTAATTGGATTTTTTGGAACCCATGCATTTTTTTGATATTTTTGTTATAGTTGGTATTCGTATCAAAATAGATAAGTCTATTGAATCAGCTAGATTTTGGTATTATGATTGGGTTCTAATGGAGGATGAACATAGATCCACCCTGATTAACAAAGTTATTCTCTCCATGTTAGATGAGTATTTGACTCTATAAATTGAGTTCGAAAGTATTGCACCCTTCTACATGGTATGTCAATGTATTTGGAACTCTTAGGACAACTAATGTAGGGATATTTATTGCACTTTTTGTTCCTTTAAGGAGCATGAGGAAATAAAATGTTGAAAAGTGAAAAGGATGGATTTAAAGCAAAGGGGAAACCAAAATCTTGAAAATGTAGTAGATGTAATGAATGATATTGTACATATTGATGCTTTAGCAGGTGAAATTGCTAATATCCAGATAAATGATAGTCAAAATCCTCAGTAGGAGTCTTATCTTGATTATAGGAGGATAATGGATTTCCACACCATAGGTGGATCATCTTCTCAGGTCCAACAGATTAAGAACCCCCAGGGTGCTTATTCGAATTTATCTCGTGATCCTTAGAGTATAAGGAATGAAGGGAAGGGGATTTTTCCATTGATCAAGGAAGTTAAATCAAGGGTGTATGGCCTTCCATGTATGTAGAAGAATTCTCCTTTGTAATAGGAGTTTGAAGGATCCATAATCCCAGTTAAGGAATAAGGTAGTTGGTCTAGTGTGGAGAATGAATCCCCTAAAATAAATAATGAGGATAATCAGTCAATATCGAAATTGGATGTTTAGGATATGGTTGATCAGAAATTGTGGAAAAATGGAAAGATATTGGTGGATAGTGGATGTAAAGAAAAATCTAATATGGAATAACCATTGAATAATTCTTTTTTGGGTAGCTCAGGGAGTGCTCACTTCAGAGCAGGCCATGATGCTTCAAATTCTCATGCTGATTTTTTTAGTAATAAGATAGGTGGCATTATTATTGATTCTTTCAAGGCTGATGGTAAGGGCATGGATGAACTAGTTTCTAAATTGTTATTTCCAATCCCTTTACATTTCTTGTTGATGGATTTGACACTGGTGTTGGATCTTCTGGTGGGATAGAAAAGTTCTTCTTTGGGGTAGGATGAAAAAAAGATTATGGACTCTCAAAATCAATCAAAGAGTGATGATTCAATAATAGAAATAGATGCAGAAACTGAAATCAATGATTAAAATAGATATGGTAAGGGTTCGACTCCTACATAGAAAGAAATATTTCCTAAAGACTCGCCTATAGATGAGATACAAAAATTCATTGTGCAATCTGACTCAAAAGATGGAGAGACAGAAGGTATTTGGAAACATGTTAAAACTTGGATACGGGGTCATCATATAAGAGTTTTAGGTCCCATATGTATTAAGATAGCAAAGTTTGTTAAACCTTATGGATCTACTATACATAGTTCTGAGTTTCTCCCAATGACAGCAATGTGATTGGCACATGGCTTTCAAACCATGTGTCCTAGTCAATTATGGTCACTAATTATCCTTGTATTTTCTATCTATTTTTCATTATTTCTAAACTATCTTTATTATATAATGCTCATGTTATTTAGGTGATGGGTGATTTTAAATGTTTTAAAGTTTTTCTCAAAATGGAAAGGTATTGGTTTTGAAAATAGTGAGTGAGCTTTTGAAGTCAATTTGAAAATGAATTCGGTGTTTGATTTTCCAAAATTTTTTAATGGGTAAAAATTTGGTTAAAAATTGAGTTTAAATAAAGGGTAAAATAATTTTTAGTGGAGAAAATACTTTTTAAAAACTAATTAAAAGTGTATCAATGATTTATTAGGACAATATTCATCAGTTTCTTATAATGTAAATATGATTTTAAGGATAAATGATTGGTTTAAATGTTAATAAATTTGACTTTTACGATGTTTTAGAATGAAGATGATATTTTGGATTTCAATGATGATCTCAATAAAGGATATTTAAAATTTCACATTGACTTTAAAATGGAGTTTTGTGATTTGAAATTATACTAAATAAATTCAAATGGTTTGAAAAGGGTAATTTTTAATTGTTTGGAGCTTGTGAATTCATTATTATTTTAAATTAATATTTTTTAATTAGTATTTATTTTGAATTAATAATTTGGAATTCAGAATAATTTTGAATTAATAAATATTTTGAATTGATAATTTTGAATAAATATTTTTATTATATTGAATTAATAATTTTGAATTATTAAATTATATAAATAATTTATAAATAATTTTGGTTACCTTGGATTGATAATTTTTATTATGTGTATATAGATAATTTTGATTATGTGTGTATAAATAATTTATATTATAAATAATTATGAATATATAAATAATTTTGATTATGTGTATAAAAATATTTTTTTCGACATAATTTATAAATAATAATAACAAACAATTATAACTATATTTTTAAATATATATTTAATATTATATATATATATATAATTATATATTTATATATTTATATATTTATTTTATATATATATATATATATATTTGAATTCATATTTATATAATTATATATAAATAAATATATTTATAAATATATATATATATAATTATATAAATATATTTATAAATATATTTATATTTATATATATAAGTATAAAAATATTTTTTAAATATATATATTTATTTAAAAATTAAATATACAATTTAAAATTATAATATTTTTTTATTTGGAATAATTAAGTATTCGAAAACTATATTTTTAATAATTGTTATTTTTGTCATTATCTAAAACATTTCTTTTATTTTATTTTAAAAATTTTCACCAAACAAGTTGGAGAGAAATTATAATATTATATTTTCTTTTTCTAAATTTCACATCAAAAAAATGAAGAGAAATTAAAATTATAATCATTTCTTTGTTTAAACATTTTTTAAAATTTTAAAATTTGTATTAATATATTTATCTTAGTTTAAATTTTATCTAATATTTTTGTCTTGAAATTATAATGATATATTAAAATCAAGGTATGTGGTCACTTGTGATCTGTTTCTCCCCCTCAAACATCATTTTTTGTTTTTAACTTTCCCTAATGGTTTGAACAGAGCACGCGTAAGCCATCTTATATTTCCTAAATCTACCTCACGGATTCTACATCTAACCTATCTTACCTCAAACCATTTTTGGTTCACCCTCTCCCTCAACTTCACATTCATTTTCATTCATTCGTCATTATTTCCTACTATGATTGCATGGAACTCTTAGATGTACACTGAAAAAACCCTTCCCACTTATCAAGTAAGGTGGTGATTGCAAATGATAAGTATGTAGGGTTTTTATAGTGCACAACTAGTAATTGGCTCCATGTTCCAAGTATCCTTACAACTACCATGTTCCACCAAATCTCTTTTTCCTAAATTCATTTTTGGTTCACCCTCTACCTCGTCTTCACATTCATTATCATTCATTCATCATTATTGGTCACTCTGATTGCATGGATAATTTAGTTTTGTGCCCAAAAACACTACCCACTCATCATGTAAGGTGGTGACTGAAAATGATAAGTATACAATGTTTTTGTGGTGCACAGTTGGTAACCAAATCCATGTCCCAATTATCCCTCCTACACTCAAGGATTAAAATCAAAAAATTATACTCATTTTCATCCAAGTATCCCTCCGACTCCCATGGATTAAAAGTATAATGTCTTTTTAAAACATGTAATTACCTTGTGAATTTTAATTTTAATAACCATTAGAGTATTATCTTTCAATATTGTTTTATTTCTAGGAATCCAAAATATGGAATGTATATTGTTCCAAATGATGAGATAAAAAATTTTAAATATGAGAAATTTTATTTTTTTATAAAAACAGTTATCAATAATTGATATAAATAGCTAGTTTTGATGGTTTTGATTAAATTCCATATTCTCATCAACTCTAAGTTGGGTTCTAATACGAGTGGAGTTTCTCTTGGGACTTAAATTAGTGAAAGAGATGGTATATTGGGTTTTTATAATATATAAAATATTAATGACTATCTGATTAGTCACTAAATGATGATAATATTCATTATTAATATAAATAATATTCATGATCTTTTTTATTCACAAACACCATTTTAGTGCATTTTACACTTTGAACATCATTTCACATTATGATTGTAATTACTTCTTAAAATGCACTATTATGTGGTACATTTTTTAACATCATTTAAAGTACCCAATGATTCATCTGATTTTAAGGAATATAATTATCCATATTTTAATTTTATATTTTTTTAAATTTATCTACACTTAAATATGAACATGTTTCATTCAGGTATCAATGGAGAAATCATGGAAGAAGATGGGAATATTTTGTGATGAAAGGAAGCAATTCTGGAGAAGGCAGATTGGACACCAGCCCACTGATGAGACTGTGGGGCCCAACATACAGGCCTACTGAATCCCAAATTTCGTGGGTTGATTTAAGACATGTATAGGAACAAATAACTATGCAGTTTCTAATGCTAATTCGGCCTCCATGGTGTCCATTTAGGCGGCCCAATATAGAGATAAAAATCTGGGCCAGAATCTGCGGCCCAGAAAAACATCCCACTAATATGATCATATCTCCGAATATACAACTTCAAATGGGACCATATTTTACAGTAGGTTAGGATACATCTGGGGCTCCAATTTATTCTTCTATGGCCCACTCTGATTCGGACATCTAGAAGGTAATCAAAGCGTGTCTGTTCGGTGGATGAAAGTTGGATGCCACCTCGGGTCAAATGTGGAAAAGTCTAAGTTTCACAAGTTTCCCACCACCCTAGGCCTACCATAATCAAGTGGGATGCTTTGTACTGTTGCATGATCGACCCAAGGCTTCCAAAATGCCTATTTAAGGCAGTTGTGGCGGAGGAGTTGATAATCTTGGATGCTTTGTTCAATTGTAATTTTATGCTGCAATTTTGTTGTCTCAAATTTGTCTTTCACATGTAAGTTGTTCAATTCACTTTAGTTTCTTAATAAAAGTTCTTCTTCTACTCTTATTATTTTGTTATTTATATCACTTTGATACCGTTGGATCAAGGAGTGAATTTATTCACACCAAACCTTGTGAAATTATTCACACAACGGTGGAGTGATCATTTTATTTTTGTTGTTTTCTTTACTTCTCCATTTCCTCCCTCATGAGTCTACTTTCCGCTTCCATTGAAACCATGGGATCAATGGAGGGATAACCCACTTATGGGTTGATCCAAGGGAGTAGAAAGGGGCTGTATTGTATGTTATTTATCACCTCATTAATGTTTAATCACTTCTTTAATTGAGATTTTTATTTGATGATTTTTAAACTCCATCGTCCTTGTTGAATTTAAGGCCACACACTTCAAGTGCTAATATGAACCTTTACCTTGAAGTGATCAAAACTTTGATCCTTCAAGTGTATAGGTGATTAGTATTAAAGTGTGTGGGAATTAAACCAGTAAGTTATGATGTTGTTTTATCTCCTTAAATGAACTCATCTCAAATATAAGAAATTGAAATCATTAAAAAGGAAATACGTCTAATCCACCCCAAGCGATAACCTAGGATAAACTAATTATTTTAAATTGAATTCAATTAAATATGTTAGTTATACTTTAAACCCATATAAAATCAACCCAATTTGGCCACTTCATAGCCAAAAATAGTCCGTAGAATTTGCGTGTCTATAGGTTACTTCTTAGGTCTCTATGGATTCGACAACCCAAGCTAGACTACAAGGACCGTCTTACCTTCTTCTCTTGGGTAAATTTGAGCGAGAATCAAATTTTGGCACCGTTTCTGGGGACCTAAGTAAGTTATCTTAGAAATTATCATCATTTTTTCATCCCTCTTCTCTTTTCTCACCCCCTCACTCCTATGGAAATCAATTTTGAACAAGTCCAAACATGGGAAACCTATCCCTACTTTGATCACCCAACCCCATGTGTGATGTAAAATGACCATCCTAATTTCTACATGTGGGATCATCAACAACCTAATGAACCAAATTGTTTTTACCCCTATGATCCACAAAGCATATCAACATATAATGAGTTTCAATCCCCACAAATCCAATCTGAACACCCTCTTGTGCAATTCCAACAACTTAATTATCCACCTAGAATAGATCATTCGGATAAACCTTTTATCCATACTAATACACATCCATTACATGAAAAACTATGTCAACAAATGGATATAATGAATTTTGAGGTTTCATAATTGAGGTTAGAACTACAAAGCATTAAAACTTGTGAGGAACCCATCCCTACACAAACTATCCCTTCCATAACCTTATGTGAAGTGTCTAGTTTCCCACAAACCTCTCATGAATTTACTGAAGAGAAAACCTTTGGATTTGGGGAAGATAAAGAGGATCAAGGAATTGTTGAAGGGTATTTAAATCAAGAGGAAATTGGCTTTTTGATTCAAAAGAGGATAATTTGACATCATGGATTGAGTCTCCTAAGTATAACTCCATTGATGAATTTTCAAAAACACCAACTATTGAACCATTGAGAGAAATCACAAATGTTGAGTCCAAATCCATTCCTAAAACTGATATGTCCAATTTGGTGGATGAATATTCTTTTCCAAAGGAACCAATTATGTTGAGAAATTTTGAAAATTAAATTGAGTTTAATTCAAAGTGCCAACCGATGTCTGAATTTCCTATCCAAACCGAGCTCAAAATTAGTATTCTTCCTTCCTCGCTCAAGTATCCCTTCATAGTGTATAACCATGACCTTTATGATGGAATTAATTCTTCTCTTCAAAATAATAATGTAGTAATGATCATTGATGTCTTAGGAAAGACTAGATTAGCAACTAGATCCACCATTTCTGAAATTCATTGGATTTACCCACTCATTTTAGAACATAGGATTGTGAATGAAACAAATTATAAACATAGAATCAATCCCAACCTAGTATAATTAGTGAAACATGTGTTCCTTAAAATAATTAAAGTTGGTATTGGGTAAGTTGGGGGGTTCAAGTCGAGCTAACGACCTTAAACAAAGCGCTGCATGGGAGGCAACCCGTGGTTTTAATCTTTGCAAATCATCATTTTTTTAAATAGGATTAATGAATCATTTTGATAAAAAAAATTAGACTATTGACCTGTTCTTATATTATGAGTATGGATTGGTATGAAAGGGGATCACCATATTCATCTGTGTCACGTGGTGTGATCCTTGAGTAATACCATACCCAGAAATTTAAAAAGAAGACAATGTATCATCATTCTATTTTATTTTATATATATACTTATATTGTACTTATATATATATATATATACTATTTTGTTTTGTTTGTTTGTTTTCCTTTTTCCACTAAGTGAACTCTGCAAGCGACATGGATATCAAAGGACTAAATTGGAGCAGCAAGAACTTCAAACTTCAACCACCAGGTGACTTCATTCCATGATCCTCATTTTCAATTTCCTTTTTGAAATTTCATTCTCTACCTCTACCCCATTCTAAATTTTATTTTCTTTAAACACTGGGGATAGTTTTATTTTAAGTTGGGGGGGAGATAAAATAAAAAATGATTTTGTGTCAAAAAAATTGAATGATTTGAAAAAACAAATTGTGTAAATGGAAGGAAAAATTCCTTTAACTTTGAACATGGTAATACACATTGCAAACTTTGAAAGTGAATATCAAATAATTTAGCATGCCCTGATTCTGATTTTAATCCTTGTAAAATTTCATGAGCATAATTTTGGAAAATGTGGCTGTCCAATGTGATATTTCATCGTTTATATTTTCATCTAAATAAAAAAAGATCACAATGCACGTCCTTTGGATAGTGGGGTATTAGTTTGAGTTCATGCGGTCCACCAAATAAATAGCATAGGATTGGTGATCATTTTTGTTTAATATGAGTATTCAAAAAAAATTAAAAAATAAATAAAAAATTGCGCGTAGAGCAATGAAATGACCTAATGTGTGGCTTTCGGCACTTGGGGATCGTGACTCCATAGTTGTCTGGCCCAGAGTTAGTAATTTTATCTCTATTTTTGGTAACTTGAATTTGTTTTTGACTGAATTAACTTGAGATGATGCCCGAGTATGTGGGATTCACTTGGTTCCCTAAGGTCTTTGAGGCTGGGAGTCATCGGCAAAGTCTCGCTACAGGGGTTGACTCTTTTGTGTGCAATTTCAATTACCATGGAACAATTGCAAAAAAACAACAAAAAAAATTGAATACTCATCTTAATATTGAAATGTGATTCCACCTAGCGCTTTTGTAATTTCCCCCTTGAATAAAGATTAACCCCCATGTCTATTATGATGCACAACACATCCTCATACTTAATTGATATTGGATGAAATATGGAAATGAATTTGAACAAAGGAATGGGCTTGTGATTGGAATCTGCTTATGAAACTATCTTGTATTAAAATATTTTGAGGGGTTTCGTGATTTTTTGGTATATGGGTTTCTGGTGATTATTGTGTATTAAAATGTATTTGGAAAAGGGAATTCAAATTTCATATTGTTGAGATATATTTTGCTCAAGACTAGAAAAACTCAAGTTGGGGTGTGATTAGTCACTAAATGAGGCTAATATTCATTGTTAATATACATAATATTCATGTTATTTATTATTCACAAACACCATTTTAGTGCATTTTACACTTTTAACATCATTTCACATTATGATTGTAATTACTTCTTAAAATGCACTATTATGTGGTACATTTTTGAACATCATTTAAAGTACCCAATGATTCATATGATTTTAAGGAATATAATTATCCATATTTTAATTTTATATTTTGTTAAATTTATCTACACTTAAATATGAACATGTTTCATTTAGGTATCAATGGAAAATTCATGGAAGAAGATGAGGATATTTTGTGATGAAAGTAAGCAATTCTGGATAAGGCAGACTGGACACCAGCCCACCGATGAGACTGTGGGGCCCAACATACAGGCCCAAGGAATCCACAATTTCGTGGGCTGATTGAAGACATGTAGAGGAACAAATAACTACGCAGGATCCAATGCTAATTCGGTCTCCATGGTGTCCATTTAGGTGGCCCAATTTAGAGATAAAAATCTGGTCCAGAATCTGCGGCCCAGAAAAACAGCCCACTAATCTGATTATATCTCCTAATATAAAACTCAAAATGGGCCCAAATTTTACAGAAGGTTAGGAGACATCTGGGGATCCAATTTATTCTTCTATGGCCCACTCTGATTCTGATATCTAGAATGTCATAAAAAAGCGTCTGTTCGGTGGATGAAATATGGCTGCCACCTCGGGTCAAATGTGGAAAAGTCTAAGTTCCACAAGCTTTCCACCACCCTAGGCCTACCATAATCAAGTGGGATGCTTTGTACTGTTGGAGGATCGACCCAAGGCTTCAAAAATTCCAATTTAAGGCAGTGTTGGTTGAGGAGTTGATAATCTTGGATGCTTTTTTCAATTGTAATGTTATGCTGCAATTTTGTTGTCTCAAATTTGTCTTTCACTTGTAAGTTGTTCAATTCACTTTAGTTTCTTAATAAAAGTTCTTATTCTACTCTTATTATATTGTTCTTCATATTACTTTTATACCGTTGGATCAAGGTGTGAATTTATTCACACCAAACCTTGTGAAATTATTCACACAACGGTGGAGTGATCATTTTATTTTTGTTGTTTTCTTTACTTCTCCATTTCCTCCCTCATGATTCTACTTTCCGCTTCCATTGAAACCATGGGATCAATGGAGGGCTAACCCACTTATGGGTTGATCCAAGGGAGTAGAAAGGGGATGGATTGGATTTTATTTATCACCTCATTAATGTTTAATCACTTCTTTAATTGAGATTTTTATTTGATGATTTTTAAACTCCATCGTCCTTGTTGAATTTAAGGCCACACACTTCAAGTGCTAATACGAACCTTTACCTTGAAGTGCTCAAAAAATTGATCCTTCAAGTGTATAGATGATTAGTATTAAAGGGTGTAGGCATTAAACCAGTAAGTGATGATGTTTTTTATCTCCTTAAATTAACCCATCTCAAATATAAGAAATTGAAATCATTAAAAAGGAAATACGTCCAATCCACCCCGAGCGATAACCTAGGATCAACTCATTCTTTTAAATTGAATTCAATTAAATCTGTTAGTTATCCTTTAAACCCATATAAAATCAACCCAAGTTGGACACTTCATAGCCAAAAATAGTCCTTAGAATGTGCGTGTCTATATGTTACTTCTTAGGTCTCTGTGGATTCAACAACCCAAGCTAGACTACAAGGACCGTCTTACCTTCTTCTATTGGGTAAATTTGAGCGAGAATCACTATCCACATTAGTAAAATCATGATCATTAATAAACTAATTTATGTCTTCAATATCATAACACTTAATGATCTTACCAAATAGTAATATTTTAATCATCAGATAAAAATTTTCTATGATGTAGTTTTTAAACATTATTTATTTATTTAAATATTAATATTACTAAATCAAATAGGATAGATTTGAATCATAAATGTATGGATTCCAATCGTATGAAAAAATTGTATGAGTATGAGGTGAAATAATTCATCATGTTTTCAAAATATCATGTATACGACCATTCGCAAATTCTTTTCCCATGTTTACATTGTTTTAATTCAAGACTAATTAGTCCACAAGAGTTGGAAGAACAATTGATCTATCACAGAATAGATCAAAGTTATAAATGTTGGACCAAACATGGGTAAAAATAAATGTAGATAATGTTTAGGATAATACTACATTTTATGGATCATTAGATATGATTAAAAGTGTAGAAAATCATGTAGACCATATCGATGATGTTATTGTAGGTGTCAATGATGATGAAAATCATATTGAGTAAATGAAAATGATAATTGAAGATGAAATTCATGATTTTAGAAAATTGTTTGGAAAGTTAATGAGTTGTGTAAAGATGGAACTCTATGATGGTTGTACTAAATATATAGCATTTTCATCCATAATGAAGTTGTATAATTTAAAAATGGAAACAGATAGAGTGATTTCATTTTCATTGAACTACTTACTCTCTTGAATGATATGCTCCCAATAGATAATGGGCTTCCTTACCGAACATATGATGCTAAATGAATTTTATGTTCAATGGTCATGATCTCTAAAAGAATGCATGCATTTCCAAATGATTGAAAGATGGATATAAAAAACATATAATCAAAAGTTTATAGGCTGTTTTAGAGACTACATTTTTAAGAAGTCAATAGAAAATTTGGAATCAATTTTAGAATGACTTTGATCTCTAGCTAGAGAACCAAGTGTGAAAGTATTATCTTATAATGGTTATGTAATTAATTTTTATACATTATATAATAATTAACATAAAGAATAAATTACCATGAAAAATAGTGGAGCTATACTTGTAGCTTAATCGATGCATGTATCTCATAACAAGGACTAAAATCCAATTTTTGTGAATATGTCATACTTTGGCATCATAAAACAAATATGGGAGTTGGATTATAAAACATTCCACGTGCCAATTTTTCAATATAAGTGGGTTGATAACAGGAGTGTTATTAAACTATATGAACTAGGATTCATGAAAGTGGATTTCAGAAATAAAGGGTACAAAGATGAATCATTTATAATGGAATCATACGCAGTACAAGTTTTTTATGTTCCAAATCCAGCAAACCCAAAATGGTCAATTTTTATATTATCAACCAAAACCACTGAATGTTTAGATGTCAATTAAACTATGGATGACCCCTTCATTGAGATGTCACAATCATTTTTTAGTGGTCTCGGTGTAGATGGAGTCTTGTATATCATTAGATACCTCAATGAAGGGATTTGGATACGTAATAGAGGGTTAAAATCCCTTTAACCATTAAAAAACGAGATTTCAATAATTATGTTATATTTTTTTGTAATATTCATTATGTTACCTCATATTATTATTCATTCACTACATCATTTATGTAATATAAATTAAATGTTCAACCAGTTCTATAGATAAAGACTTATACACATGTCGATACTCCCAATCCGGAGGAACAATAGGTTTCTTAACATGATGGGGCTTCTAATATAGAGGAACAAAAACCTTTTTTCACACGAAGATGCAAACAATCCATAGGAATAAAATATTGATGATTTTGAATATGAGTAAATGGAATAAGGTGAACATCCAATGTCCTATAAAAAATAGGAGTGTCATAGAATTATTGTGTTAGTAAAAATTATTAATGTGAGAAAAAAAGGAATCAAATTTTATGTTGGATGGAATGCACATAGCCATCCTGTTAACACCAAAAAGTCCATGTTTTGTAGTTACATTAGTATCACCACTCACATGTGTGTGTCGATTGATGAATATTCATGGAAAAATTTTGTGCCCATGATTAAGACATTGATTTTCGAAAAAATTAGGGTAACATTATGATATACTTTCTTTATTTTAATAAAAAAAATAATGAAATGTTGACTTACTCATCTTATCCATTGTAGAGTGCATTTGTAGTAGATGAATCCTGAATGAAATCTGTATTAATGCTGTCTAGAAAGGCTCACAGTGGCTTCTGCAAAATTATTTTGAAGATTAAAATCAATGGTTCTAAAGGGAACATAAACCTGAACCCCCCATAAATGTATGCACACATGATAGACTAATAAGCATGGGATTCATTTATTGGTCATTGTGAGGTGACATATTTTTACATAAATTGTGACTTGTAATACATTCCTTAAAAATAAATGTATTGATCACTTTGATTAAGAATTGTAAATTTATGAAACAACAACTAGGTGTATAAAATATGTAACGGATAGAAAAACCAACAAACCCCTACCATAAAGTAAGGATAGGATATGCTTCACTTGAAAAAAAATTGGTACATATTTAAAATATACTGTAATAATTTTATTTGATATGAAACAACAACATAATTATGTTTCTCTATTTATATGAAGATTAATGAATAAAAATCCAAAGACACCTTAATCCCATGTCATGTTCTATGGAAGGAGGAACATGTAAATGAGGAGGGATACTTATTGATGAAAAAACACAAAAAGTGTGGGAAGAATGTTTAAGTATGACATAATATGAAAAATATTTAAATTAATATTATATAATAATGATTACTTATTTTCCTATATTTTTTTATCCAAATTAGAAAAAAGAATCATCATCAGTTTTACCTAATGTAGAAATAATGTCAGTGTCCTTGAAGTGGCCAAAATAATATGGTCATGTCATAGGTGCGGGTTTTTGGGTGTCAACCCAAACATATTTTGATAAAAGAAATGAACATGGGGAAAAAGATAAAAAATGGAAGAGGTGTAAGAACAGTTAGTTGCTTATGTATAAAAAATTTAATTGATATTTAGAGATTCTAGAAGGTTTATGGGAAGGAATCAAAAAGAATAAACAATATAAGAACAACCACTATGTGAATATCCCCCCACCACCACCACATCCACCCCTACCAGCATTGAGGTAATCCATTCCCCTAAAAGAGCTATCTTAGAAGAGGTAATCAATATTTCTATAATTGTTTCTATGAAATTTTAATCATCTAGACACCAATACCTTTCCTATAATAATATTCTATAGGTTTGAAATGATTGTGATTTATATCTATCAACACCCACTCATCGCCTTGTTGTGAGGGGTATTATGTACAATATCCAAGGAGATATTATATAAAACATACAACTTCTCATAGGTTATGTGTGAGTGATGATTAATGTATCTCAAGAGATAATCATTGAGATACCTATTCAAATTAATGATGTTTATATTCATACAGTTGAACAAGCTATTGGAATATTCATATCATGACTATTTGATCTTGTAAAAAACATGTCAACAGGGAGTTATTCATTTCTAATTTACTTTACCTGAAAAAACCTATAATAATTAATGGAAAAAGGTCTAAACTGATGAATATTATTATAGAAGGTAAAATTGAAGGGGTGAAATGGAAGGTCAAATCAAAAAAATACAAAGGATCAACCAACAAATCAAAAATATCTCCACAAAGTATCTTTACCTCTCCCATTAAACTTCTACATTTACTAACATTAAAGGTTCATGCAGATATAAAATTAGGAAGTGGTGATACGACCCCAATTGATTTTTGAGAACAAATGTACAAATAGGACATTACAGACTATATTTTTCTTGATACTGTAAATGAAATACTCAAGCATGAATGGCTAGGAATCACAGTTGTAAATGTATACACGAGGTGTGTTTTCATAATTTTTATGTTCAATGGATGATCTACTAGGTTAATTATGACTAAAAAATATTATTATTATTTATAGGCGTATATATGAATACTATTTAAAGGTAAATCCCTATGAATAAAAATTTTGACTCATTAGTCCCAACATCGATTCTACATAACTATTCTCATTGGAACTAAAGCAGTATGAAAAAATAATGGACAAACTGGCCACAATGTTTGAAAGAAAACATACAAATGATAGACTATTCTTAATACCCATGATAGAGGGTTAAAAATATAAAATTTAATCATATCAAAAATATTTTCAACCATTTCATTATTTATTCCTTTTCTAGGAATCATTTTTTGCTCATTGTAGTCAATTTGGAAACTCCAAAAATTTATTTTCTGGATCAATCCATGGATACCCAAAAAACATGCCATGCATGATGATGTTTATCAATTTGTAATAAACTACATGAAATGTTTTATATCTAATATTTAAGTTATATATTTTATATTATGTTTTAATGATAATTATGTTATGATAAGGTGGTGTTTAAATATCATCCAAACCATGGCATGAGGACAGTCCATGAATACAAGGAGCCTATTTACTTCTACAAGTGGATAAGTATTAGGGTATATATAATAATATTTAACTATGAAATCATATATCAAAAAAATACTTATTTTTATCAATTTTTCTACAGTTTTTAAACAAACCAATGGAAAATGTTGTGGTTATTATGTTTTAAAAAATATGAAATATATCATATGCCATCAAAAAACTAGCATCCTTGAAGAGCTATTTTCTAAGATAATTATAACTTCATTTAAAATATTTATTAATAATTTTTTTATATGTATTTTTTCAGTACATTTAAGACTTTAGATAAACATTATATTCATAAGATGAAATATATTTATTTAGAAACAAATGGGTGGCATACCTAGTGTCAGAATGTATATAGACATCGTGAAGAGGTGACTGCCAACTACTTATTTAGTTGATTTTCTCATCATTTTATTTCATTTTTTTAGTTAATTTACTTATCATTTATATTTGATAAATTATTAAAATGATCAAAAAGTCATTTTTGACATATAAGAATCAACTTCATCTCAAACTAATAGAAATTGTTTCTAGTATGACTCAAAGTGCATGTTCTAACTTTAAAAATGACATTTTAGTTAAAAAAACATGTCACATACTAAAAAATGATCAAACACATTCATATTATTTCCATAATTTATGTAAATGACCCATAAGTCATTTTTGATGTATAGGAATCAGTATCACCTCAATATAATACATGATGTGCCCAGTATGACTCAAAGTACCCATTATCAATTAAAAATTGATATTTTAGTTCAAAATCACTTTCACTCACTAAAAACCAAAACAACATACTCAGATTGTATTAATAATTTAGGATAATGATTCATAATTTATGGTTGATGTGTAAGAATTAGTCTTAGGTCAAAACAACAATTGATGTGACAAGTATGACTCAAAGTGCGTGTTTCATTTTAAATTGATATTTTAGTAAAAAAAAGTGGAAAACTCAAAACAAATAAAATTCATTTGGATTGTGTTGATACTTTATATAAATGATCCTAATTTAATTTTTTATGTGTAGTAATTAGCCTTATATGCATCTGATGTACGGTTTGACCGATATGACTCTATGTGTGTGTTTTCAGTTTAAAATGACATTTTATTAAAAAACACAAGTGACATTCTCAAAACCAAGAAAATGCATTTGTATTTTTTGATACCTTATAAAAATGACCCATATTTCATTTTATATTTTTACTAATAATCCTCACCTCAATATGACACACGGTGTGACTGATGTTACTCTAAGCGTGTCTTTATATTAAATATTACATTTTAGTAAAGAATACATGTGACATACTCAAAAATAATAAAACAAATTCAAATTATTTTTATACATTAGGAAAACCATTCATAAGTAATTTGTAATGTATAAGAATTATTTGAACCTCAGTCTGATACATGGTGTTCCTTTTATGACTCAAAGTGTCAGTTATCAATTTAAAATTGACATTTTTTGTTCAAAATGTGTGTCACTTACAGAAAAATGAGAAAATACACTTTAATTGTATTGATACTTTAGAAAAACAATTTATAAGTAATTTTTTACAAGTAATAATCATTATCATGTCAAAAAAAATATGATGTTACTAGTATGACTCAAAGTGTGTGTTTTCAGTTAGAAATTACAATTTAGTAAAAAATAGAAAATTGAGATAACTCTTTATAATTGTTTTTTTACTTTATAAAAATGATCCATAAGTCATTTTTTAGGTATAGGAATCAATCTCGTGTCAATATGATGCACGGTGTGATTAGTATGACTTCAAGTATATATTTTTATTTAAAATTTACATTTTAGTAAAAAGGATAAGTGACAAACTCAAAATAAATAAAACACATTTATATTACTTTGATACTTTAGTAAAATGATCCATAAGTCATTTTTGATGTGTAGGAATTAGTCATACCTCAATCCAATATATGGCATGCCTAGTATGACTCAAAGTGTCCGTTATTAGTTTAAAATTGACATTTTAGATCAAAATGTGTGTCACTCACTAAAAACCAAGAAAATGCACTTAAGTTTTCTTGATAATTTAGTAAAAAGATTCATATGTCATTTTTTCATATAGGAATCAATCTCACGTCAAACCAACACATGATGTAGCTAATATGACTCAAAGTGTGTGTGTTTAGTTTAAAATGACAATTTAGTAAAAAACACAAGTGGCATACTCAAAATCTAGAAAACACATTTAGATTATTTTGATACTTTATTAAAATTATACATAAGTACTCTTTGATGTGTATAAATCATCATCACATTAATCTGATACACAATGTGTCTGATATGACTCAAAGTATCTGTTATCTGTTTAAAATTGATATTTTAGTTCAAAACAAGTGTCACTCACTGAAAACTAAGAAAAATCACTTAGATTGTCTTTATAATTTAGGAAAATGATTCATAACTCTTTTTTGATGTGTAGGAATTAGTCTCACATCAAACTGATACTTGATGTGATCGGTATGGCTCAAAGTGAGTGTTTTTAGTTTAAAATGAAATTTTAGTAAAAAAATGACATACTCAAAACTGAGAAAATGCGTTCATATTGCTTTTATAATTTAGGACAATGATCCATAAGTCATTTCTAATGTGTAGGAATCAAGTGAACATCAATATAAGATACGGTGTGACCGGTATGACTCCCAGTGTGTCTTTATTTGAAATTTACATTTTAGTGAAAAGGATAAGTGATATACTCAAAATGAACCAAACACATTCATATTTTTTTATAATTTAGTAAAATGATCCTTATGTTATTTTTTATGAGTAGGAATTTTTTTACCTTGATCTGATTCATGGTGTGTCTGGTATGACTCAAAGTATGTGTTTTTAGCATAAAATTGAAATTTTAGTTGAAAACACAAGTCACATAATCAAAATCGAGCAAACACATTAGTATTATTTTTATACTTTAGTAAAATTATCCATAGGTAATTTTTAATATTTATGAATTATCCTCATCTCAATCTAATACATGGTATTCCCAGTATGACTAAAAGTTTTTGTTATCAGTTTAAAATTGACAATTTAGTTCAAAATGTGTGTCACTCACTGAAAACAAAGAAAAAACACTTTGATTGTATTAATAATTTAGGAAAATTATTAATAGGTAATTTGTGACATGTATGAATCAATATCATGTCAAACCGACACACGATGTAACCGGTATGACTCAAAGTGTGTGTTTTCTCTTTAAAATTATATTTTAATAAAAAACACAACTGATATACTCAAAAATAAGAAAATGAATTTTGATTGTTTTTATAGTTTAGTAAAATTATATATAAGTCATTTTTGGTGTGTAGGAATTATTATCACCATATTCTGATACACAGAGTGCCTAGTATGACTCAATGTGTCCATTATCAGTTTAAAATTGACATTTTAGTTCAAAACATGTGGCACTTACTGAAAATAGAGAAAATTCACTCAGATTATCTTGATAATTTAGAAAAATGATTCATAAGTAATTTTTGATGTGTAGGAGTCATTCTCACACCAAACTGATACATGATGTGACCGGTAAAACTCAAAGTGTGTGTTTTTAGTTTAAAATGGCGTTAGTAAAAAAACAAAAGTTACATACTCAAAATTGATAAAATGTATTCAGATTGTTTTTATACTTTATGAAAACAATCCATAAGTCATTTTTGATGTTTAGGAATCATCCTCACATCAATCTGATGCACAGTGTGATCGGTATGACTACAAGTGTGTCTTTTTATTTAAAATTGACATTTTAGTACAAATGACAAGTGACATACTCAAAACAAAGAAAACTCATTTGTATTATTTTTATATTTTAGGAAAAATATCCATATGTCATTTTTTAAAAGTATAAATCATCCACACCTAAATCCAATGCACGGTGTGTTTGGTACGACTCAAAGTGAAAGTTTTTAGTTTAAAATTGACATTTTAGTTGAAAACACATCTAACATACTTAAATCCAATAAAATTCATTAATATTTTTTGGAAACTTTTGAATAATGATCTATAATTCACTTTGATGTGTAGGAATCAGTTTTACATCAATATGATACATAGTGTGTCTAGTGTGACTCAAAGTTTCGGTTATCAGTTTAAAATTACCAATTTAGTTTAAAACATTTTTCATTCACTAAAAACAGAGGAAACATGCTCTGATTGTATTGATAATTTATTATAATGATTAATAAGTCATTTTTTACATATAGGAATCAGTCTCATATCAAGATGACATGCAATGTGACCAGTATGACTCAAAGTGTGTGTTTTCATTTTAAAAAGACATTTTAGAAAAAAAAACACAACTGACATACTCAAAATTAAGAAAATGCATTCAGATTATTTTGATACATTAGTACAATGATCCATAAGTGATTTTTAACATGTAGGAATCATCCACACCTCAATCTGATCCACAGTTTGACCAGTAAGACACCAAGTGTTCATTATTAGTTTAAAATTAACATTTTATTAACGTATTTCTTCATATATATGTTTAAGTTATTAATTTTAGTATTACTAACCTAAAAATTGTTTTATTATACATGAGTATTCTTTTTCTCGAGTTGGAGTGTTTTTTTACAACTGATACCATGATCGGGCTTTTAAAGAGGGAGTCAGGTACCAAATACAATGAAACCATTGATGTTTTTGAATGTTTGTGATAAATTGTACTTTTTAATGTAATTTTATAAAATAATGATTGAAATTTCTATAATATAGTATTTTTTATTTTTGTTTTCATTTTTATTTCAATTAAATTATTAATTTTTCATATCCTTTATTTGTTGATGGTGTTTTTATTTGGTGCCTAAATTTGATGTTGTAGTGTGTTGAGATAGTAATAAAAATATGAATATATCATATGAAACAAATAAAAATACCCTTTATCCAATATGAATACCCTTTAACCAATATATTATATGAAATAATGGAAAATACCTTTTAGCTAATATATCATATGAAACAAAGACAAATACCTTTGTCCCGTGCAAAGGTAAATACCCCCATGAAAAAATAAATACCCTTTAACCAATATGAATATATCATATGAAACCATATTAAAAGGAATTTAAATGCAAAAAATAAGGGGAATAAAACAATAAATCTCCAACTTGTAATTAAATGAAATTTAAGGATGATGTTCTCACAACCTAAGTTATAGAATTGGGACTATGTTCATTAATTTAAGATAATGCTTGAACTTGGATAATGGAATGGCCTTAGTCAAACTATTGGCCGGATTGTCCCTCATGGGTATATTAGTGAGACTCACTAACCCATATTATATAATATCCCTAACAAAATGAAGTATAATTTCAATGTACTTTGATTTACCATGGAATACATAGTTATTGGAAATATGCAATGCAGATTGGTTGTCACAGTAGACTATTATGCTATCATTAAATAAAGACAGCTCGGAAAGAAAACCATTCAACCATATAGCCTCTTTTATGGATTTTTTCAAGGCAATATACTCTCCCTTGGTAGTGGAGATTGAAACTAATGGATGCATATTTCACTTCTAGGAGACCGGTCCTCCATATATAAGAAACACAAATCCAATGATTGATTTTGGAGTGTCAACATTTATATCATAATCAGAGTCAAAAAATCTAACGATGACATCATTTAAACTACTATTTAATCTGTTTCTATTGCACAACATATCATACAAAGACAGATACCTGAGGATCCCTTTCAATACATGCCAATGAGGATTACTAGGTTTCCCCATAAACCTGTTCAAATTACAAATAGTAAATTCAATGTCTGGCCTAGAAAAGACCATAGCATACATAATAATTCCTACTAAATTAGCATATATAATATTATTCATGAAGTAATCTAAATAATCATTTGTATGGGATTGATCCAAATACAATTTAAAATGTTGTACTAGAGGAATACTAACAGGTTTAATATTATCAAACAGATATATTTTTAAAACCTTTTTAACGTAAGAAGACTAAGATAAGTATATGGTTTGATCCTTCCTATCTCTTACCATGTCCATACCCAAGATTTTATAGGCATGTCCTAAGTCTTTCATCTCAAAGACATAGATCAATTGATTCTTGAAAAAATTTATAATACTCGTGTTTTTATAGATTAAAAACATGTCATCAATATATAATAATAGGTAAACATATTCATGTTTAACAATTTTATAATATACACATCCATCAAACTTACTTCTGAAAAAATGATCTTCAATCATAAAAGAATCAAACTTTTTACACCATTGCCTAGATTACTATTTAAGAACCTACAAAGACTTATTAATAAGAAAAACTTGATTGTTTTTAAATATATTTGAAAATCCTTTAGGGGGAGTCATATAAATCATTTCATCAAAGGTACCATGCAAAAAGGAAGTTTTTACATCTAATGGTTCAACATGAAAATCAAATTTGGTTTCAAAAGAAAGAAGAATTATTATAGATGAATTTTTAACAAATTGGGAGAATATTTCACTATAATTAATGCCTTCACATTGAAGAAAGCCTTTAGCAACCATTCGGGCTTCAAATTTGATTTTATTTTCTGCAAAAAAAATTATTTCTTATTATATATCCATTTCGAACATATGAACTTCTGGTTTTTAGAAATGGAAACAACAACCCAAGTGTTATTCTTAATAAGTGAATTCGTCTATTATTACATTTCACCTAACCACCTAGTGTCTTATTTTCACTTAATAGTTTACTTATAAGATTTAGGTTCATAATTCAAAAAATCATGATCTACATTAAATGCATAGGCTGTAATATCAGCCTGATTAAGACGACATTGAGGCCTAATTACACTTATATCTCTTTCATGAGTGATTTTATAATTTCTTAGATCATCTACTTCCTATGTTTTAGGTTTAGAATCTAAATCAAAATCAGATTCACTTTGAGTCTGAACAATAGGGGGAGTAGGACTAGCCCCGGATTAGGAATAGTCAATGGATTATAAAGAAACATAAACACCTATAGGTGTTGGGACTCTAGAGGGTTCTGTAGTGTCATTAGAAGACTTTACTATCGCAAACCAACCTAGGTTGACCCTAAACTGGTCACCCGAGCTAGTTCGTGACATGTCCCGAAGGGCGTTCCTGATCCCCACGGGATGGAAACCAGTGCCAGGTATCAAAATTTAATCACTGGGAACGATTTTTCCCATAAAATATAAATAAATAAACAACAATAAGCATAATAATAAAACTAAACTCTAGCAGCAGAAAAAGAAAATAAATAGAATAGCTCAATATACTTCCATGTGACCTTCCAAGTCACCTCCCAACCAAAGGCCGACCTTGCTCCAATAATGAGCAATCCATCCAAGAGAATATGAGAAAAGGTAACCTGCAATTGGAATGGTAGAATAGGCGTGAGCATAAAAACACTCAGTAGGGACGCCGAATGTGAACCATGGAATCCATGCATTTTCTAATTCGAAAACAGACCAATAAAACTAGTTTGAACTACAGTTATAAAAATAATATTTTCATGTATATAATGAATTTTTAAAAATAAAAATCATAATTCCATTGCCCTTATAATTAAAAAATAAGGAATAGAAAAAAAATATGGGCTCACACAAATGTTTCAAAAATAGCTACTTTGAAATCCTTTTTAAAAACCAACCACACATAAAAATATTTTCCAAGAAAACACCAAAACCAATTTCAAGGGTATGATTCCACACACACATCAAGGAAAATGGTACCAATAGTGCTCGTATCAAAGGATCACTGAAAACCTAGTAACTCATAGGAAGAACAAAATATACTATACATGTGACTCATCAAGAATGCATGCCTACTCTCGATGACATCATAATGCCAAACACTCGGTGTTTCCCTACCTGGCCTAACCAAGGGGACCAATCCCCTAACAGAGAAAAGTCCATACTAAGGGTCACTAGCTAGTGTGTGGTCTAAACTAGTGTAGCAATCATTCTCAGTAAACTCCCTTTCTATGCTAAGTATTTGTGCTATGTTTACAAGGAGGTGTGCTACACATTCAAACATAAGGCCATATATATAACCAAGCATGCGACGCAATCCAGCACCACCCCAGCCACCTCAAGATTAGTCTCATTCCTTAAAATAAATATTCTCAAAAAGAGGCCCATACCAAGGACCCTATTGTCTTGTGATCAATCGATGAGGCAAGAGACCTAACCAAATAGGGGTTTTCCAACATACTGTTTCAAATATTCCAAATGAGAATTTATCTTTACCTCATTAAACGACTTAACAAAATATTTATAAATTTTTCTAAAATATTAATAAACATCATTTCTCACAAACATGGTTAGACGGACCAAAACATGCCAATATTCTTTCATGAAAACATACATTTACCAAAACATGCATTAACCAAAACATGTAAAAATAATAAACTTTTATGAACCATTTCAAAAAAAAATGTTAAACACCAAAACATGTTTCAAACCAAATGGTCAAACCTTAAAGAACCCATTAAAAAACATGTTTTCCAAAAAATTTAAAGAAACACTTTATAATACCTCATTTAAAAATTTCCTTAGAAACCATTCAAGGGTACCAACTTTATTTGAAAATTTAAAATCCATTTAGTAAAAACAAGAAACTTTAGAAAACATATCAAATGACCTCTTAACTAGATATAACCAAGAACACACCCAAATAACCCATGTTTGTCAAGTGAACGGTTTTCCTTTCCAAACTCACACCAAACCATATTCACTATGTCTTTCAAAAAATCTAAAGTGATGGAAACTTTATAAAACAAACCAAACAATTTCTTAACAATTACACGAACAAGAAAAATTATTTATAAACAATTTAATAAATAGAACAAATGATTATAAATAGTTTTATAATGAATCAAATAGTTAATTAATATTTTTATAAAAATATACAACAAATTACCAAACTAGAAAACACTATACACACTACTTTTAATGAAACTTACTAACATGAAAACGCTACAATAGATTGACCAATTATATTGCAAGATGAAAATCAAGTAAAATAATTAATTAAAACATGAATTCATTAAATAGACCTATTCAAAAAGGGAAAATGTGGATTATACTAACTCAAATATAGTGTGGGTGGATCAAAACCTCGACGAAAGAAGGGACAACACCCTGCGGACCAACCGTGCATGCTAAACTGCGAGAAAAAACCCAAGACACACAACCAGTGACGGTATTATAATTTAGCCAAAATAAAAAAAGATTCCAAATGTGAAATGAAGGGAAAATAAATAAATAGTTAAATATATCGGAGTAGGGGGGTTTGGTCGGTGTGGAAAAGGGAGGTCAGGTAGTGGTGCATAGCGAGGTGAGAGCAAGATGGGGTGCGGTGAGGTTGGTGCGGTGAGCTGGTGTAAGTAGGAGGATGGGTGTGGAGAAGTGAGGATAGTGGAGGGTTGTAGAGTGGGAGAAATGGAGGAAACTAGGGGAAAGAGAGGCTGGAAGGGTTTGTAGCATGGAGGGTAGGGGGTAGTCGGCCAGAGCAAGGGAGACCAAAGTTGAAGGGGGCCAATGTGCGGGTGGTTGGAGGCGGCATGGCTGGAGCACGGGAGCCTAGAGGTGGAGGTATGGAGGCGGCCTGGCTAGGTTAGGTAGCCAGAATCTAGAGGGTCAGGGCTGGTGTGATACTAGGTGAGGGCAAGGTCGAGGTCCTACGAGGCCGAGGTCCTGCGAGGTTGGGGTCCTACGGGTGAGAGCTATTGAGAAAGCCTGCTGGTTGAGCGTGGAGATGGGTGTCAAGGGTGGAGGTTGTTTGAGGCTAAGGCGCAGGTGAGTGGTCAGGTGTGCAGAGGGTGAAGGCAGGGCGTCGGATGGCCAGGGTGATAGATGAAGCAGGGTGCGGCCGGATGCAGGAGGGCTGAGCGCAGCGTGGGAGGTGGCTCGCACAGAGGGTAGGTGGGGGAGGTGCAGGGTAGCACAAGGGTTAGAGTTTTTTTCTTTTTTTCCTTTTTGTTATAATAAAAATAATTATAATAATAAATCCAATAATAATAATAATACCAAAAATAACAATAATAGAAACAAAAATAATTAAATTAATAATAAAAAAAGTAATAATAAAAAAATATACAAAGATTAATAATGATAATAATAATAGTAATACAAATAATAATAATAATAATAATAATAATAATAATAATAATTAGAGATTGTCTAACTCCTGGGTTGTAAAGACCCAGAAATTCCATGTAATTTTTTTTTAATTATATGGGAATTTTACGAGTCTGAAAATTGACAACGCGTGATTCTGTGTCCCGGAGTGCCAGGAATGAATTTCTGAACTTTTTTTTCAGGTACGTTTAGTAAATGTGTGGGCAGGTTTTTGTAAATTTTGAATCGGTGCTTGGAATTGAAATCCAAGGACACCGTTGAACTCGCAGCACCGGTATTCGCTTAAGGACACATTCACCTCAACAGTAGTTGGTCAAGTGTAAAAGTTAGTTTTCATGATTCATGGAATAAAATTAAAATATCTAATTACTTTTATTTTATTTTTATCCTCCCATTTGAATGCTCAGTGGTGGGGACCACCCGAGCTAGAAAAAACCCCAATTTGAATTCAAAGGATGGGGACCACCCGACTCATGAACTCCCCTTTAATGGGAGATAACCTTTGGAATCCTATCACTTTAATGGTGCCACCTTCCATTAATTAATTTTTCCAGTTAATTATGCCAACAATTAAATTGATAAACTTAATTTATGTGGGTTGGATCCTCATTCTGGAAAGGGGAGAAATCGTTGGCGAAAGGTAGGAATTGAGAGAACCTTGGAGGATCTAATCTCCAATGAAGAATGCTTCTCCAATGAAGAATGTCGGCATCCTCCAATGACTTTGGCTCCTTCCTCGTGGAATCCTCCAATGTCGGACGTCTTCAACAACAATGAACCAACGTCTGTCCTTCCCTCATCACCGACGTCAACAAACATTTGAGGTAGGGGTTTTAAGTATGTTGAATTTTATCCTATTGTTTCATCATATCCTAAATTCACGAAGATGATGGCCAAAAAAACATGGCCATCATCCCACACATAAACCATGCTCTTCTTTCTTTTTATTCTTCACACATTCTTCATGAATTCCTCAACGCCTAATATTTATTGACGCTGGAAACATGGATTTTTTCTGAGCACGATATATAGACACGGAGCCCTCGACACAAGGATTGAAAATATATAATCGTTTAATTTTTCGGACTTAGAATGAAGCCGCAATGGCTCACGGAAGGAGGCATCCAGATATTTATTGGCGCTGGAAACACAATATTATGTTGATTGTAATATATGGACGTGAATCCCTCCACACAAGGATCGCAAATATGTGATCGTTTAAGTTTTCAGTCTTGGAACGAATCTGCAATGGCTCGTGGAAGGAGGGGTGACATGACGGTAGTCCGACATGATTGTGGAAGGCATCTGGCGAGGTGGTTAGGTTGAGCAACAGACGAGGTGGCTTGCGGTGGCACGAGCGAGAGGTCGAGACAACGGCAGACCGAAGCGGAGCGGCTCCCGAGCAGCACGGTGGACAGGCCGACAACAGGGGTGGTCCATGCGAAGTAGCCACATGAGGTAGTAGGGTTTGATGTTTTAGATACCCCTTATCCATTTTTGTTTTTCTTCGTAGTAGCATTGAATTAATCTTCTTGATTCTCCTATTACCGAACTAATGCAGAGGAAGTGGGCCAAATGAACACAGCCTAATTCCTCCACCGATCTTCATGGTTGGTGTGTTCTTCGTGATGGAGGACGATGGTAACTGACACCAGAGGGGCACGGGAATGGTGGCCGGCACCACAGTCGGCCGCGATGAAGGCGACAGGGCGACCACGCTGCCTAACAGAAGAGAATCGTGGCCTTGTACCACCGTGGCAAGGGAAGGGCGGTCGGCTCACTGACGGCCGTCAGTGAAGGCGCGGTGCGCGACCGTGCCACACGAAGAGGACGGTTGGCCATCTGGCCAGCCGCGGTGGACCACAGCACCGCGGCCGCCCCGCTGCACCACGGTCCGCCCAGCAGGTCAGGCCGGGTCGACCCAAACTGGGTCGAGCTAGGTCGACCCGAACCGGGTCAGCCCAGGCCGGGTTGGGTCAGGTCGGACCAGACCCGGACTAGCTCTGACCCATTTCCACTCTTTTGGCCATAACATCATCATCGGATGTCTGTTGGACAAACCATCTATGGTGATGGAAACCTTGGAGCGAGATGTTCCCTTTGGTATACCCCACTAGAGTTTTGGATAAAGTTGGGGTACGTTCGGGTTGGATCGAGCACGAATCCAACCTGGCCCTCGGGACTAAAAGGCTAATAACTTACAGTCTGGGCATCTGATTGACACATTGTATGTTGTGTTGAAACCCTTATTACATGGTAGACCTTTAGTATACTTCTTCATGGGACTTCTTGATAGTTAGAGTATCGACCAGTGGCTTTTGGAGCGAACCCTCCCGAAGATAAACGAGCTTAGTGCAGGAACCCTATAGCTGGATGTGATAATGTACTAGGATCCTGTGTGGGTCTAACGACGTACTGATGATTTCCTAGGATAGAGTGTGGGTCTGACAACATACTGATGATGTACTAGGATCCTATGTGGGTCTGACGACGTATTGATGATATACTAGGATCATGTGTGGGTATGACGACGTACTGACGAAGTACTAGGATCCTATGTGGGTCTGACGACGTACTGACGATGTACTAGGATCCTGTGTGGGTCTGAAAACGTACTCACAATGTACTAGGATCTTGTGGGGGTTTGACGACGTACTGCTGATGTAATAGGATCATGTGTGGTTCTGACAACATACTGACGATGTAATAGGATCATGTTTGGGTCTGACGATGTACTAGGATCTTGTGTGGGTCTAAGGATGTACTAGGATCCTATGTGGGTCTGACGAGGTACTAGGATCATGTGTGGGTCTGATGATGTACTAGGATCCTATGTAGGTCTGACGAGGTACTAGGATCTTGTTTTATTCTAACGATGTACTACGATCCTCTGTGGGTCTGATGATGATTTAGGATCCTTCGTGGGTCTGCCTATTAATAAAGTAATATGAATTAGTAGTTACATCTAATCATCTTTACTATTGTAACTATGTTATACCTGGTGTGAGTTGAGTCTGTACCTGTGTGGTACTTTCCTTCATTGTAATACCTTGGTGGTATTATTTTGTGTGTCATAAATGTGTGGTACTTACCTTCGTGGTATTTCATTCCTTTTTGGAATAGTTGTGCTTTGGGCTTTTGGAGTTAGACCTTGTGTTTTCTTCATGACTAAGAAGGGTATACTTGATAACTTTGGTATATGTATGGGAATATACCTAATCTAGGTTTTCAGTTGATTTCATGATTTTTGGTTTATCCTTTGTGGATTTTGTGAGACCTTGAGGGTCTCGGGGTCTCTACTGAGTATCGTTATACTCACCTCTTCACAGGCTATGCCTGCACCTTGTTGTGTTTGGTGTAGATGACAGACAGCGCTGATTGTGGATAAGAGTACCAAAACTAGAGGTAGCTCTGAGGTGGACTTAGATGAGGCGTACCGCAGAGACGATCATTCTAGAGCTATACCTACCCTTCAGGTAGGATCCTTGGTGGGTGATCAGAGGAGTTGTCCAGTTTTACTTGTACCTCCCAGTTTGACTTGTACTTTCAGTTTTCTTGTACTTTATAGTTGGGCTTGTATTCTATCTCCTTTTAACTTCCATTATGCACTCTTTTTACTATATAGTTCACTTGTGTTCGTATCTTGTTGTGTGATTGGTTGTGTGTGTTTATAGGTTATAAAGGCAATGCCTTCCCGGTTTTAGGGAATACGCCTTTCGGTCCTAGTCGCTATCCCATGGACTATGGAAGGCATGCTTGGGGTAGTCACGGCATGGGACTCGGAGGATGGGTTGTGAAATGGGCCGACTACACGGCTACCTCCAACCGCGCGGTAACCACACATAGGTCTGAAACCCAGTAAATATATTAAACGACAAAAATTTTAATCTGGGACCCAGCCCAGACCTTGGCACGAGAACTCGGAGCCAAGAATTAATAAAATAAAAAAACTTAAAAATCGGGGTGTGACAATTCTCCCAACCACAGACACTTTCTTCCCCCATAAAGTCACCTAGTCGAATGATAGTCACTACAAGAATCCATTCCTGATTGAAACTAAAAGAAACCACAACAAAAGAGAATAGGAGAACCTGAGAGGGTTCTCCCCACTACAAGAACTCAACTAGTGCAAAAATTTAACACCCAAACATATTGTCCCAGGAAGGGGAGACCGACGCGGGAACTCCCAACTGATCCAAACTAACTTATATAGCATGAGTGAACCACACCTCCCCTGAAACATGGAACTCTCAACCCAAACCAAAATCCCTGAACACTAGAGAAAAACCTCTGAGCAGAACTTACCCCAAGAAGAGAACCCTTGCATAACCAAAAACATCGACTCTTACATAGGCACTTACATCTCCAAACGAAAACTGCTAAACCAAGATCAACCCAGACAAGTGCCAAACACACTATTAAGAAAAACGCACAATTTAGAAACCCATAATCTGAAAAAAAAATGTTGGATTACAACAGAACTTGTCCATTATAACTTCACGATGAAACAATGGACCTACGACAACGTCAAAACTTCAACAGCATAAAAACAAGAACTAAAAGACTTTAAATATTTCACTCCCAACACAGAAAACAAAAACCTGACTAAGGCTTCACAACCCTGGCAACTCATGATTTCACGCAAGCTTCACCCCAACACATGAGGCTGGGGCTCAGAGGTTTGGAGAAACTCATGCCTCACATTTAGACAGTGGAATCCTCTGGTCACAGTGTCTTCTTCAGGTGAAACTTCCTATAAAAAATCTCTAGAGGACCCAGACACCTGTAACGATGACGCGTCTTCAGAGGGATGCAACATCACAGATTCACGTGCCCAAACCGGACACACTAGTGGTACATCACTGAATAGTCTGATGAACTGGAAGCCCAAACCATTATAGAGGACTCTTTAAAAATAGGTCCCTCTGGCACACCCTGCTCGCCTGATGGGGAACCTTTATGGGCAACTGGATACATTGGATTTCCAACCATCTGTGCTACGGGGACCAACTTAGCTAAGAACGCATCATCCACTAGCTTCTCAAAATTATGGTCCCTAGAAGGGAGGACTCACTCATTGATCGCTGGATAAAGACCCCCAATGAAGGTAGAAGTCTTCATCAAAACCTAGGACGTTGCCTCCATATAAAAGAACACAAGTTCCTTGAAATGGTCAACATATGCTTTCACAATCTGTTGGTATTATTGAATACACATTAGCTCTTCCCTTTTCTTCATCTTCACCTCCTCAGGTAAAAACCATCAAATGAAGACAAATTTAAATACATCCCACATCATATCAACTTTCATTGATGAAGGGGAAAAACTACCATTCATCCAGTTCCGGACCTTCGAACAGACCCAAAATGACACGCACTCTGAAAGCATCGGGAGTTCCAAATACCCTGTAGACGTGTTCGACCTCTTCAAGCCACTCTGCTACCTCAAACGGACCCTGATCAAGATGGAGGATAGGTAATGTCTGAGAAGGACCAAAAACTGGGTATGACTTATCAGAAACCCTGGGGACCTTTCTGGGAGGAATTTTTTGAACAACATATAAAACACAAAGCCAAAACCAATATCAAGCTGAAGCAATGTCATTGAAAGTACTTTCGTCCAAAAACAGCCAGCCAAAAACCAAACAAATAAAAACACAACATAAAATTACCTTTTTCATTTTAGATTTAAAAACCGACTTCTTTAAAGGCCACTTTCCAAATACCAAACCCACTTTTCAAACCAAATTCAATTTCCAAAAATAATTTTTTAAATCACTTTAGAAAAACATGGTCAAGCCTTTAATTCCAAGTAAACACCCCAGTAATCCCATGAACCATTGAATATTCCTTTATCTTCTTTCATCCATACACACCAACACGCACTTCCCATGCATTCCCTCACATGTTCAAACATTTATAAAGAGTACCCGAGGTTGAACCCAAACCATATCTCTACCAGTTCCAAGAAAACACAATATTTTTAGACCAAGATCTTTCGGTTTTAAAACCCATTTCAAAAATTTAAATCCATTTAAAAGAAATCAATCCCATTTCAATAAACATTATTTAATTTCCAAAAGAATATTTACACCAACCAGAACCAAAAAACGCTCAAGTTGCATCAAACTATTGGGGTGAGGGACTATTATTCATGCTTAACCTGGAAACATTATAGTGGGACAGGCCCCAAGTAATCATCAACTACTATGAGGAACTTAAATCGTGTACTTGGGCTCTACATGGTTCACTACTCCATGTAAAACCATAATGTAACACTGGATTGCCTCCATTGTCATCCCTCAATCTAAAATAAACCAGAACGAGATAAGGACTCAATTCTCGGACTACCCCTGGTGACTTGAGGTTCAGAACGGGTGAGGGTTCATGATGTCCTTCCCATGCCTACATCTTGAGTCCCAACAGTCCTAATATCCATCTACCGAACACCCCAAATCACAACCCCCTCTAATACCATTTTTTCATGAACCAACTCGGGTCGACCCTGAACCGGTCACTTGAGCTGGTCCATGACATGTCTCGAAGGGCGTTCTCGATCCCCATGGGTTGGAAACTAGTTCCACACATCAAAATATAATCTCTTTGAACTATTTTTACCATAAAAGATAAATAAATAAACAAGAATAAGAAGAACAATAAAACTAAACTCTAGCTGCGGAAAAGGAAAATAAACAGAATAGCTCAACATACCTCCATGTGACCTTCTGGGTCACATCCCAACCAAAGGCCTACCTTTCTCCAATAATGAGAAATCCATCCAAGAGAACCTGTGAAAAGGGAACCTTCAACTAAAATGGTATAATAGGCATGATCATAAAAATGTTCAGTAGGGACGCCAAAAGTGAACCACGGAATCCATGCATTTTCCAATTCCAAAACAGATCAATAACGCTATTTTGAACTACAGTTATAAAAATAAGGTTTTCATGTATACAATTAATTTTGAAAAAAGACAATCAAAACTCCATTACCCTTATAATTCAAAAAAGGAAAAGAAAAAAAAGATGGTCTCACACAAACTTTTCCAAAACAACTACTTTGAAATCCTTTTTAAAAACCAACCACACATAAAACGTTTTTCCAAAAAAACACCAAAACCAAATTCAAGGGTATGATTATATACACACAGCAAGGTAAATGGTATTAATAGTGCTCGTATCAAAGGATCACAGAAAACCTAGGAACTCAAAGGAAGACCAGAATGTATTATACATGTGACTCATCTGGAATGCATGCCTACTCTCGATGAAATCATAACGCCCAAAAGCTTGGTGTTTCCCTACCTAGCTAAACCGAGGGGCCCAATCCCCTAGCAAAGCAAATTTCGTACTAAGGGCCACTATCTAGTGTGTAGTCTAAACTAGTGCAGCAATCATTCTCAGTAAACACCCTTGTTATGTTAAGTTTTCATGTTATATTCACAAGGAGGTCTTCTACACATTCAAACAACAATCCATATATATAACCAAGAACACAACACAATCCGGCACCACCCCAAACACCTCAAGATTAGTCTCATGCCTTAAAATAAATATTTTCAAAAAGAGGCCCATACCGAGGACCCTCTTATCTCGTGATCAATCGACGATGCAAGATACCTAACCAAAGATGGGTTTCCCAACATACCATTTCAAAGATTCCAAATGGGCCTTTAGCTTTACCTCATTCAACCATTTACCAAAACATTTAGTAATGTTTCCAAAACATTAATAAACATCATTTCTTACCAACATGGTCATACGAACCAAAAAATGCCAATATTCTTTCACAAAAACATGCATTTACCAAAACACGCATTTATCAAAACATGTCAAATGGGCTCATGTACACTTCACCAAAACATGTATTTACCAAAACATGCATTTACCAAAACATGCATTTACCAAAACATGCCAAAACAATAAACATTTACAAACCATTTTCAAAACACTGTTAAACACTAAAACATGTTTCAAAATAAATGGTCTAACATTAAAGAACCCATTAAAAACCATGTTTTCCAAAACACTTAAAGAAACACTTTAAAGGACCTCATTTAAAACTCTCCTTAGAAACCACTCAAGGGGGCCAATTTTTTTTTAAAATTTAATATCCATTTAGGAAAAACAAAAAACTTTAGAAAAAATGTCAAATGGTTCCTTAACCAGATATAACCAAGAACACACCCAAATACCTCTCATTTTTCAAGCGAATGGTTTTCCTTTCCAAACTCACACCAAACCATATTCACAATGTCTTTAAAAAACTATAAAGTGATGGAAAATTATAAAAAACACGCAATTTCTCAAAAATTACACAAACAAGACAAACAATTAAATAAAAAAAGATTTATAAACAGTTTTATAATGAATCAAACAGTTAATTAAAATTTTAATAAACAGATCCAACAAATTAAAAAAACTATTAATCACTGTACAAACTACTTTTAATGAAACCAACTAACATGAAAACACTACTGTAGATTCCCTAATTATTTTACAAGAAGAAAATATAGTAAAATGATTAATTAAAACATGGAAGTATTAAATGGACTTATTCAAAAAGGGAAAATGTAGATTCGCCTACCTCAAATCTAGTGTGGGTGGATGAAAACCTTGATGAATGAAGAGACAACTCCCTGTGGACCAACCGTGCAAGATAAACAGTGAGAAAAACACACGACACAAAACTCATGATGTTATTAGGATTTATCCAAAATAAATAAAGATACCAAAGGTGAAATTAAGGAGAAATAAATAAATAGTTAAATATACCATATTTGGGGGTGTTGGCTAGCATGGAAAAGGGAGGTTCGATGGAGGTGCGTAGCGAGGTGAGAGAAAGGTCAGGGCATGGTGAGGCTGGTGTGGTGAGTTGGCACAAGGAGGAGGCCATGTGTGGGGAAGTGAGAGAAGCATAGGGTCCTGGAGTGGGAGAAGTCGGAGGTGGCTGGGGGCAAGCAAGGTTGGCGAGGTCCAGAGAAAGGAGGGAAGGGGGTAGTCAGCTAGAACGAGGGAGACCAGAGCGGCAGGGGGCCATCGTGCAGGTGGCCAGAGGTGGCTTGGCCGGAGCGCGGGAGCCTAGAGGTGGAAAGTCGGAGGTGGTCTGGCGAGGTCGGGTGGCCAGAAGCTGGAGGGTTGGGGCTGGCGTGAGACTGGGTGAGGGAGAAGCGGAGGTCCTGCGGGCGAGAGGTGTGGCTGGCGTGTGGTTGGGTGAGGGTGAGGGCGAGGTCCTGCGAGGTCGGGGTGCTACGGGTGAGAGGCGCTAAGCGAGACTGCTGGGCGAGCACGGAATTGGGTGTCAAGGGCAGAGGTGGCATGAGGAAAAGGTGCATGTGGGATGTTGGGTGTGCAGAGGGTGAACATAGGGCACCGGATGGCCAGGGTGCTGGACGAAGCAGGGTGGCAGTCGGATGCAGGTGGGGTGAGCGCGGCATGGGAGGTGGCTCGTGCAGAGGGTAGGCGGGGGAGGTGCAAGGTAGCACTAGGGTTAGAGTTTTTTTTCCGTTTTTTCTTTTTATTATAATAAAAATAATTATAATAATAAAACCAATAACAATTATAATAATAATAAGACCAAAAATAACAATAATAAAACCAACAATAATAAAATTAATAATAATAAAAAGTAAGAACAATAAAAATAATAATAATAATAATGAAAAGAATAATAATGATAATAATAATAGTAATACAAATAATGATAATAATAATAATAATAATACAAATAATAATAATAATATAAAGAATAATAATAATACAATAATAACAATAATAATAATAAGAATAATTATAAATTTCCTGACTCCTAGGCCAACTGTGTAGCTACCACCAACCGTGCGGTGACCACACATGGGTCTGAAACCCAGTAAATATATTAAACGACAAAAATTTTAATCCGGGACCTAGCTTAGACCTTGGCGCGAGAACCCGGAGCCAATAATTAATAAAATAAAAATAAACTTAAAAATAGGGGTGTGACATCTATAAATTCAGTTCCCTTATCATTGGAGATATGAGACTCATCAAACATGAAATCTCAACTCAATATACATTTTTGATAACCCGTTTTATCTAGAAATTGATGATACCCATTAACACCCTCTGGATAACCCATGAATATACACTTTAGAGTCCTAGTAGTAATCTTGTCAGTGCGTGTATGAGCATAATCCGTGGACCCAAAAGTCATAAAGTGTTCAAGGATAGGGGTGAACCTTCCTAGGGTTCTTTAACTGTCATAAAAAAAATTATTAGAAGATGTAAAACAATTGATAATAGAGATTTTGTTTGAGGCAGCCTCATCCTAGAAGGACCTAGGGAGTTTTGAGTGGGACAACATGCACCTAATCCTCTCAAGAATCATCATGTTCATCCCTTATGCTAAACCATTCTACTGTGGATTTTCCACAATAGTACAATATCATTTTATTCCATCGGATTCATAGAATTCAATGAATTATGTGGATAGATACTCTAAAACGTTATCATCTCTTAAGGATCTGAGTTTCTTATTAGACTCCCTTTTTACCCCGGATTTCCATTTCTTAAAAGTGAGAAAATTATTCTACTTATGTCTGAGTATATAAATTGATACTTTCCTAGAGTATTCATCAATGAATTTCATGATGTATAATCCTCCACCATGGGAGGTGACCCTAGAAGGACCTCACAAATTATAATAAACACATTCAAGGGGTTATTCAGCCTTATACATAGACCTGATAAAACTAACTCTTATGGATTTTCCATATACACAATTTTCACAAAATGGGAGACTACTAGGAGTGATATTACTCAAAAGCCTCTATTTTTTGAGTTCGTTAAGGCCCTTGGGACTAACATGTCCTAGCCTTCTATGACAAAGGGTGCAGGAATAAAATTCTGAACCATAATATTTTTTCAACTGACTTCTATAATATTTTACATATTACACATAAAGTTGATTGTGAAGGAACCATTTTCATGTATTATAGGGTTATTTATTTGATATTTTCAATTAAATAGTTAGAGACAAAGAACCAGGATGATTTTCTTAAATAATCAAACTACTAGAATAACAAAAGTAGAAAGTATAGAAAAAAAATAACACAAGTTATAATGTGCTTTAGGTCATCATGATCCTACATGCACAATAATAACACCTCCCAAGTCAGCCTTTTATTACTAAGAAATAAATAAATCAAATAAAGATATAGATTTAAAGAAAAGTAAAGAAAAACCTGAGAAAATATCTGAGGAGGTTGGCCTTGTTGAACTAGGTGATAGTGGTGAAACCTATCATGTAGATTCAACACCATCCACTCATGGATGGACTCACTCACACACACAAAAATGATACAAATATATACTTTTCAAAATAGAATAAATCACTACCTATCCAACAATCTATATCAAAATATGTTTATGATGAAAAGAGAGTCAATATCGGTAACCTCCTTGATGTGAAGTCATCCTAGACCCAATATCGAGTCGATCTCCACTGAATCTCCAATAGAGAAGTACTTCGATTCCAGGAGGCAGAACAAACTCAATAATGGGGAGTGCGGGTGGCTAGAATACCTCATTCCTCCTCCTTATTCTCCTTCGAGAACCCTAGCAGGCATAAAGTAACCTCACACCAAGAAAAACATCGATGAACCAGATGAAATTTGATGAACTGAGATAATGGATCCCACCAATCTAAGTGACCAACAGGAGCATTGATGGTGTGTCAGGGATCATCAGATGGTGCAAGCAAAGACTCAAGATCACAACTATGTGGACGAACAGGATGAATCTGGCGGTTTATATAACTAAAAGTGGGATAGCACATGGGACAAGTGGTTCCATGAGATTGGCACAACAAAGGTACCCCGAATCTAATTCATTCAAAATAAATAGAACCAGAGAAAACAAAGTCCATCAGATCCCCTTTAATCAATGGTCCAAATTATCGAACGTTATCCAGGTAAGGAAAACATAGATCCCTCATATAAATAATGGGATGAAATAAAATAAAGGATCCCTGATGAATATTCCCATGAAAAGTTAAATACCCCCATGAAAAAACAAATACACTTTAACCAATATGAATATATCATATGAAACAATATTAAAAAGAATTTAAATGCAACAATAAAGGGAATAAAACAACACTAGTGCTGATAAAGGCTCAACTTTATGGGTGCTTTTTTTAGCACTAATAAAGGTTTCCCTTTACCTGTTATTTTCTACCACTAATAAAAGGGGTCCCCTTTTAATGACGCTTAGATCAATGGTGATTTTTAGCAGTGTTGATGAATTTTTATGGCATAGTTAAAATCTTTTTCTCTAGTAGTGAATCATCATTTAAAAAAATGAAAATGTTAATCTAAGAATGGATCCAAAGATAATTTTTTGAAACATACAAAAGATAAACGAGGAATCGCTTATACAATGTCAAAAGAAATACAAAAATAAAGTGCAGGAATGTAAATAACAAGAATATTTATGTGGTTCCGACTGGTTTGGTCCTACTTCATAGTAAGAACACCACCATATTACTTTATTATTATTCAAAATAAACAACATTAAAGTATAGAGAAAACAAAGAAAAGAGAAACACATGCGTATTAGAGAATCTATCCGAGCATAGGGACCTCATCACTCAAGGAGCTGACTATGAATCCCAACTTGAAGAGGGTAACGTACTCCCTCGAACTGGACAAAATCATGCACACCAACCCCAACCCCTATCGAGAAAAAGAAGAAGATACAGAATAGGACCAAAAAAAATACAACCTTATAGAAAAACTCATACCTACGCCAAGAACCTGAGAGGAGATGGAGAATGGGATTATTGCATCCAGAACTTCTTGAAGTCATGGCAGTCGAATGAGTCTCGTAAGACGTGATGTCTCCACTGGAATAGATCATCGTAATAGGGGGCGTGCAGGACTTCAAATGGGTAGTGGCAGAGCTCCTCTTTTATCTCTTGAAGACAGTCTGGACAAATTTTGGAGATGAAGAACCACCTGATGAAGGAAAAGATGTGGACACAGAGTAATAAATGGAGTTGAAGAGGTGAGGCAACGTCCTAAAAAGTGAAACAGATGAGACAGACAGGTGTGCGGAAAAGAGTGAGTAGAAGGATCGTGAAGCCAGTTTAGTACAATGGGTGGTATAAAATCACATAACACACAACAACAGGAAATTTCCTAGGAGGCAGCGGTCGCGGATCATCGAAGGTGAGAAAAAAAATGGCACACATGCGAGCCATTGGATCAGCATTAATTGATGGAAAATAGATTATTTCAATAGTGGATCACCAGGATGGAAATCTAGGATGAGGTGGGACAATATTTAGCAGGCCAAATCAAGCATCCTAGAAAATAGGATCCAATCCACAACCCAACATAGAAACCAACAACACCCAAGAACTAAGAGGAGGCCTGACAGCACAGAAGGCCCAACGAAACAGAGCCCAAATAAAAATAGGGGTTTTGCACAAAAATAAAAAAGATTTATTTTTTCATGAAAAATGTAAAATGGTTTTAATTTTGAAAACCAAAAAATAACAAATCTCCACCTTTTAAAAATTAAAATGAAAAAAAATAGATTTTGTTCTTGTGACTTATCTATGCTTAACCATTCAGTAGTGTGGGTAGATTTTCATAAAATGAAAACTCTAAGCCTATAAATTACTCGCCCAGTATGAATACCACTTAGCATACGCTGGTAGTGACACATGTTCAACCCATACTATACATCTACTGCTATCAGAATTACAAATACTTTCTTGTAAAATTAAACTATCTAAGAAAAAACATTAAACAAACCAAAAAAGATCACATTTATTAGTTAAATCTCACCGCAGCAACACACAAGCATGCAAATACCTGCAAACAGAACCTTCCATGGGGTAAAATACGGCAATCATGAAAACATATCAATGTTACAAAATAATGCAGCAGTAATAAAGTAGTAGAAAACCATAGTGACCAGAAAATGGGTAGCCAACAGGAGAATACTCTCCATCTAAGCTCGAACGGCTTAGACCATCACTTATAAAACCCTCTCTCCCAACCGAGTTCCCCAACAAAGAAAATTAGGGCCATACTTCGGATCGTAGAAGAGAGACAAAAAAGAGCATATGCCTTACTCTAACAAAGGGGCTACTAAACAAGAACTAAAGAACATTTTTGGTGACAAAACAGGGTCATGCCATATGGTACTAAGCCACACTGTCATTATTTTTCAATTTCGGATAGTAACTTTTTATATGGATCGTCTTGGAGCACTCAAAACACCAAAAATTCTCAAACTAGTTCTTTTCATTTATTTCTTTGTTTTTCATTTGACCCTTAGTATAAATTAACTGAGTTTCACTCTTAACATCATTAAGTTATTTTTTCAAACAATGTTTTTGAAGATCACGAGACAACATAAAATACTTCATTTTATATAAAGTTATTGAATCTATACCATACATCATGGAATCATTCAATAATTTAAAAGAATCATCAAGAGAAGTTAAAAGAATTAAATCATGATCCTCATCTTTAACATCTATATATATATTAGATAGATCCAAAAAAACTTTATTAAACACATTAATATGAACACACATAGAAGATACATGATTCAATTTTGATAACCCTGTTTATCTAGCTACACATGATACCCCTTAACACCCTCTGGATAACCCATGGATATACACTTCACAATCATGGTAGCAATCTTATCAGTGTGTGTATGAGAATAATTTATGGATCCAAAAGTCATAAGGTGTAAAAGGATATGGGGTAAAGTATTCTAGAGTTCTTCATGTGTCTTAAAAGAAATAGCAAAATATAGGAAATGGTTGATAAGAGAGACTGATGTTGAGGCAGCCTCGGCCCAGAAGGACCTGGGGAGTTTAGAGTGGGACAACACGCACTTAACCCTCTCAAGAATAGTCATGTTCATACCGTCTTATAAACCATTCTACTTTGGAGTTTCCACAATAGTATGGTATCATTTTATTCCCTCAAATTCATAAAATTCAATGAATTGTGTGGATAGATACTCTAAGATGATATCAATTCTTAAGGCTCTGAGTTTATTATTAGACTCCCTTTCTACCCCATCTTTCCACTTCTTAAAAGTATGAAAGTTATTAGACTTATGTTTGAGTATATAAATCGAGAATTTCCTAGATTATTCATCAGTAAATTTCATAAAGTATAATCCTACACCATGGGAGGTGACACTAGAAGGACCTAACATATTAGAATGAACACATTCAAGGGGTTCTTCAGCCTTATACACAGACCTGATAAAACTAACTCTTATGGATTTTCCATATACACAATTTTCATAGAATGGGAGACTACTAGGAGTGATATTACTCAAAAGCCCCTATTTATTGAGTTCATTAAGGCCATTGGGAATAACATTCCCTGATCTTCTATGACAAAGGGTGTTGTAATCAAACTCTAAATAACAAGAGTTGTTCAACTAACTTATATAAACTTTTCCATCTAACACATAAAGTCTATTGCGTCACATATTATAGGGTTGTTTATTTGATATTTTCAATTAAATAGTTAGAGACAAAGAACTAGGATGAGTTTCTTCAATAATCAATCTATTGGAAGAACGAAAGTAGAAAGTATAGATTAAAATAACACAAGTTATAATGTGCTTCAGTTCATCGTGATCCTACATGCACAATGATAACACCACCCAGGTCATACTTTTATTACTAAGAAAGAAATAAATCAAATAAATATAAAGATTCAAATAAAATCAAATAAAAACCAGAGAAACTATCTGAGGAGGATGGCCTTGTTGAACTAGGTGACAGTAGTGAAACCTATCACGTAGAATCAACACCATCCACTCCTCGATGGACTCACACACACACACAAAAAGGATACAAATATATAAATAGTAGAATAGAATAAATCACTACAAATCCAAGAATCTAAACCAAAATCTAGTTACGGTGAAAAGAGAGTCAAGATCGTGAAGCTCCTTGATGCGTAGTTTTCCTAGACCCAAGATCGAGTCGATCTCCATTGAATATCTACTGGATAAGTACTCTGATTCTAGGAGGTAGAACGAACTCATTAATGGGAAGGGTGGGTGTCTAGAATACCTCATCCCTCCTCATTCTTCTCCTATGAGAACCATAGTAGGTGTAGCAGAGCCTCACATTGGGAAAAACATTGATGAACCAGATGAAATGTGATGAATTGGGAAAATGGGTCCCACAAATCCAAGTGACAAGCGGGAGCATTAATGGCATGCCAGGGATCATCATACGACACAAGCAAAGACCCAAGACCATAGTTGTGTGGATGGATAGGATGATTCTAGCGTTTCCTATAACTGAAGGTTGGATAGCGCACGGGACAAGTGGCTCCATGGGATTGGCAGATTAGAGGTACCCCATATCAAAGTTATTATAGAGAAACACAACAAGAGAAAACAAAGGCCGTCAGATCCCCTTTAATCAATGCTCCAAATTATTGAGTGTTATCTATGTATAGAAAACATGGATCCCTCATATAAATAATGGGATGAAAGGAAATAAAGGATCCCTGGTGAATAGTCCCATGAAAAGTTAAATACCCCCATGAAAAAATCAAATAACCTTTAACCAATATGAATATATCAAATGAAACAATATTAAAAATAATTTAAATGCAAAATTAAGGTGAATAAAAAAACACTAGATTTGATAAAGGATCAACTTTATGGGCGTTTTTTAGTGCTAATAAAGGTCACCCTTTAATGGAACATTTCTACTGTTGATAAAAGTGGTCCCCTTTTAATGATGCTTAGATCAATAATGTTTTTTAGCACTATTGATGAATTTTTATGGCTTATTTAAAAAATTTTTCTTTAGTAATGAATCATTATTTAAACAAAAGAAAATGTTAATCTAAGTACAGATCTAGTGATAATTGTTAAAAAAACAAAAGAGAAATGAGTAATCGCTTATACAATGTCAAAATAAATACAAAAAGAAAGTGAAGGAAAGTAAAGAACATGAATATTTATTTGGTTCAGACCGGTTTTTTCCTACTCCATAGAAAGAACACCACCACAATACATTATTATTATTAAAAACAAAAAATATAAAAGTAGAGAGAAAACAAAGTAGAGAGAAACACATGCGGACTAGAGAAGCTATATGAGCACAGGGACCTCATCGCTCAAAGATCCAGTGATGAATCCTGACTTGAAGATGGTAATGTACTCCTTCGAACTGGAAAAACTCACGCACACCAGTCCCAACCCCGGGTGAGAAAAATAAGAAGATACAGAATAGGAAAAAAAACAAAAAATAACAAATACATCCTTACAAAAAAACTCAGGCCTACACCAAGAACCTGAGAGGAGTTGGAGAATGGGACTCCTATAGCCAGACCATCCTGAAGTCGTGGTGGTCGAATGAGACTCACAAGAGGTGACGTCTCCACTGAAAGATGTCATCGGAATAATGGGTGTGTAGGACTTAAAACGGGGAGTGGAAGAGCTCCTCTTTTCTCTCTCGAAGACTTTATGGACGTATGCTGGAGATGAAGAACCACCCGATGAAGGAAAAGACATGGGCGCGGCCCAGCCCGGCTGGCGTGCCCCGGCCCGACCTGGGCCTTATTTTATTAACATAACATAAGCATTTGAAATTCAAACATTCACATTTAACTCACTTAATTAATTAACATAAGTTGTCAAATATTAATGGTGAGTTGAGGGGAGTTAGAGAATATGAAGGGGTGGGGTTTGTGTGGGCCCCACCGGCCTCATAACCTCTCAGGGGAAGTTGGGTGCTTACCCAACTTCCACCCAAAGGTTAAACACTTAGAAAGATAAATAAAATTTGTCGTTAAAATTTTATTTTAACATCCACAAATTTTAACAACTTCACCCATGAAAACGCAACTCCGGAAAAGGTGTTCCTAAGAAATTACCGGCACTGCGGTTCCATCGGTGCCCTCGGAATTTGATTCCGAGCACCAGTTAAAAAGATAATAATTCCCGCTCGTTCGTTCACTGAATGTACCCGAGCTAAACTTCGGATAGAAATTCCGGGCACACTGGGCCTCGGAATCAAGTGTCGTTAGAAACCATGTTCTTGTAAAATCCCAAAGAAAATTAAGAAAAAAAATTCCTTGAATTTTACGGGTCTTTACATTACTCCCACCTCAGATCTTTACATCCATGTAAAGATACATCAAAAACTAGGGAAACAAATGTGGGTATTGTGCACGCATATGAGCCTCCCGCTCCTAAGTGCTCTCCTGGAGGTTCTCGTGCTTCCATCTGATGTGCACTAGAGGAATCGACCATCCACGTAGGACTCGCTCCTGTCGATCCTCGATCTCCACTAGAACCTCCTCAAATGTCTCCCCATCATCAATGTCCAGCTCCCCATGGTCAATGATATGCATCAGGTCGTGCACGTATCTCCTCAGCTGGGATACATGGAAGACGTCATGCACCCGGTGTAACTGAGGTGGTAGAGCCAGGCGATAAGCCACCTCGCCAATCCTAATGAGGACCTGTAATGGTCCGATGAAGTGTGGAGACAACTTTCTGCCTCGGCCAAATCTATGTATACCACGTTGAGGTGAGACCTGCAAGAAGACGTGGTCGTCATACTAAAACTCCAGTGGCCTCTGCCTCCTGTCAGCATAAGACTTCTGTCAGCTCTGATCTTTCCTCATCCACTCCTTGATGACCTGGACCTTCTCTGTCGTGGCCTGGACCATCTCTGGTCCCACAAGTGCTGACACCCCAGGGTCTGTTCAGCACAGAGTTGACCTGCAAGGTCGGCCGTACAATGCCTCGTATGGTGCCATCCCGATGGTGGAGTGGTAGCTGTTGTTGTACGCGAACTCCACCAAGGGTAGGTGGTCCTCCCAGCTGCGACCAAAGTCGAGGACACATGCACGGAGCATGTCCTTGAGAGTCTAAATGGTCCTCTCCGTCTGAACATCCGTCTGAGGGTCAAAGGCGGTGCTTAGACATAGCTGCGTCCCGAATACCTCCTGCAACCCCTTCCAAAGCTGGTAAGTAAAGCGAGCATCTCGATCGGAGATGATAGATGATGGAACACCATGTAGTCGTACAATCTCCTGAACATAGAGACGTCCCAAGCTCTCCACTGAGCTCTGCTCTCTGATGGGTAAGAAGTGAGCCGACTTGGTGAGTTGGTCGACAATCACCCAAATGGATTCGTGACCTCTGGAAGTGCGTGGAAGTCCAGTCACGAAGTCCATAGATATCTCATCCCACTTCCACTCCGGGACCTCCAAGGGTTGTACCAAGTCTGCTAGTACATGGTGCTCTGCCTTCACCTGCTGGCAGGTGAGGCATCGAGAAACGAAATCTGCCACTGCCTTCTTCATGCTCGGCCACCAGTGCTGTCGTCTGAGATCCTGGTACATCTTCGCCACTCCAGGATGTACCGCCAAAGGGGAAGTGTGAAACTCTCTCAGCACTACCTCTCGTAAAGCAACTGGTACCAAGGTACGTCCTCTGAAAAGGACATCGTGCTCTCCTCCCACTGATAATTCATTAGGTACCTGTCCCGAGGTTATCTGTGCACGCCGCATCTCACAGTCAGTGTCCCCATGTTGTGCCTCTCTGACCTGCTGCAGTAGTGGAGGAGTGACTGTGAGTGACTGAAGGAAGGCTGCTCCATCTCTATCCAAGTAGGATATCTGCAAAGCGGCTAGCTGCTCTGTTGCCTCCCCAAGTAGCTGGATGCCTGTCTTCCTACTGAGAGCATCGGCTACTACGTTCCCCTTACCAGGAGTATAGACTATATCAAAGTCATAGTCCTGAAGGAACTCGAGCCATCGCCGCTGTCTTAGGTTCAGGTCCTTCTGCAAGAAGATGTACCTGAGACTCTAATGGTCAGAATAGACTGTAAAGCGCTCTCCCATCAGATAGTTTCGCCACATCTTCAGAGCGAAGACCACTACTGCTAACTCCAGGTCATGGGTAGCGTAGTTCTGCTCATACTGCCTCAGCTGACATGATCCATAGGCGATCACGGCCCGCTCCGGCATCAGGACACATCCGAGTCCGATCCCTGATGCATCGTAGTAAAATACATACCCTACTCACTCCTCTGACAATCTCAAGATAGGCGTGCTGGTCAATCTCTGTCTCAGCTCCTAGAAGCTCTTCTAACATATGTCTGACCACACAAAGGGTTTTCCCTTCTTCATCAAAGTTGAGAGTGGTGCCGCAACTCTGGAGAAGTCTAGCACAAATATCCGATAGTACCCAGCTAGACCCAAGAAACTTTGCACCTCTGTCGCGCTCCTGGGTGGCTCCCAGGCTAGCACTGCCTCGATCTTTGCAGGATCCACCGCAACTCCCACCTCAGAGATGAAGCGTCCCAAGAAGTGGACCTCACGTATCCAGAACTGACACTTCGAGATCTTTCCATAAAGTTGGTGCTCTCAGAGTGTGTCTAGTACAACCCTTAAGTGGTAGGAGTGCTCCTCCTCAGTGGTCGAGTAAATCAAAATGTCGTCGATGAAGACCATGACAAATCGATCGAGTAATGGCTGAAAGATCTTGTTCATGAGGGCCATGAACACTGCTGGAGAATTGGTTATGCCAAATGGCATAACCAAGAACTCATAGTGGTCGTACCGACATCTGAAGGCCGTCTTTTGCACGTCCTCGTCCCCAACTCTGAGCTGATGATAGCCTGATCTAAGGTCTATATTTGAGAACCACCGTGCTCCCTTGAGCTGATCGAAGAGGTCATCAATCCTCGGTAGTGGATACTTGTTCCTCACTGTCACCTGGTTCAGGCGACGATAGTCGACACAAAGTCTCAAGCTCCTGTCTGCCTTCTTGATGAACAATATTGGGGAAGCCCAGGGTGAAACACTGGGTTAGATGAATCCCTTGCCCTGCAAGTCCTCCAACTATACCCGTATCTCTCGAAGTTCAGCGGGGGCCATCCGATATGTTGGGGTGGATATCGGGGTTTTCCCAGGGTATAGGTCAATATAAAATTCTACCTCTCTGCGAGGAGGTAATCCCTGAACGTCATCAGAAAAAACGTCTGCATACTAATCCACCACTGTAGGAAAACTAGGACTCCGCACGTCAACTGCTCCTAGGATAAGACTAGCCAACTGATGAGTGATGGGCTGTCCTCTCCTCTGCGGGAGTCCATCATGTGCTGTGAAGGCTCCATTCTCGCCAGTGAAGGTGAACCTGCTCTCGTCGGTGCGTATACACCGCACCTTGTGCCTAATACAGTCAATCTGAGCATGGACTGTAGTTAACCAATCCATGTCCAAGATGACGTCGTAAGGCCTCGACGCCACTACAAGAAGATCCCAGTCGAAGCTCTCGCCTGCTAGAGTAATCTCACACTGTCGGCACCAGTGCGTAATCATCGAGTCTGCTCCCGTAGGAGTCTCTAGCTGTAAGGATCGAGCAAACGGATCTGTCGGAATCTCCGAGCTCCAAACAAGGGTAGCGGCAATGAAAGAATGACTCGCTCCTGTGTCTATAAGAACTGCAGCAAGGGTGGAGTAGACATAGATAGTACCTTGAATCATTTCGGGCGCCACGTGGTCGTAGGCCTCCACTGCCTAAAGTCATGCATGTCTCTGCCCGCCAGCTTCCTGTGGTCGGGGTGGACCTTCTGGTGGTGGTGGTGGTAGAGCCTCAAAGCGTCGCCCACCACCTGCTGCTCGGCCAGCTC